>CM067580.1:2355527-11450527 GCA_034336665.1 Luscinia megarhynchos
GCAATCACAGAGCTCTGGGGTGGCACTGCTGCCCTGGGCTCCAGAGCTGGTCCCTGTCCAGCCCTGGGCTCAGGGAGCCCCATGCTGGTGGCCAAGGGACAGCTCTTGTGCCTGGATCCCACGGGAAGGGACAAGAAGGAACTGCAAGTCAGTTCAGTCCTGGGAGTTGGTGTCAGTGGGTGATGGGAAGCCTGGAAGTTTCTTTGAGCCTCTTCAAGGGCAGATCCTTGAGCTTTGCATCTTAGATTATCCATAGGGTGATCTATGGAATCATGGAATCATGGATTCTCATGGACTCATGGAATGGTTTGGGTTGGAAGACATCTTTAAAAATATCTTGTTCCAGCCCCCTCCCACTGTCCCAGGCTGCTCCAAACCCCAGTGTCCAACCTGGCCTTGGACACTTCCAGGGATCCAGCTGCTCTGGGAATTCCATCCCAGTCCCTCCCCAGCCTCAGAGTGAAGGTGGAAGAAAGAAGAGGGACAGGAGGAGCTGGCAGTGGGGGACAGGAGGACTGCACGTCCCAGCATCTCAGCCACCCCTAAAATCCCACCTGGGATGTTCCTCCCACAGCAATGAGCAGATGCCCAAAGGCAGAGCTGAGCTGGCCCTGTCTCAGTGTTGGATCTGTGTCCTCAAAAAGAAAATGTCAAACTCCAGGAGCCTCCTCTTTCTCCCTAATATTTCCTAGGGATGCACACAGAAAAACTGGATTGAATAAAATTATTTCTCATGCTAATCATGGCCTGCCCCTGCTCTTGTGCTCCTCTGTAAATAAAACCATTTACATCACACTTCAGCTTTGAAACTTCAGAGCCATTTCTATCTAAACATAATTTTTTACATTTTCTACCTTTTATTTTTTCCCCTTTGCAAGAGCACCCAACTGTTAAAACTTTCATTTCAGTTCAAATCAGGGATGGATGAAGCAGCAGAGACACTTTTGCTCCCTTTTTGGGGACTTTTGTCCCAACTTTTGCTCCCTTTTGCTGGCTGGGAAAGGCAAGGAGGCACTTTTAGTCCCACTGGTGTTTTCCCAAGGTGTTCCCACAGTTATCCCCCAACCTTCTGCTCCATGTCCTGAGATTCAGAAGCCAAAACAAAGACAATACAGGAAGTTTTGGTGGGTTTTCCTTCTGTTGAGCTGTTGTGGAGCTGCTGTGCTCCTCCAGAGCATCCCAATGAGCCTGAAAGGTTCATTTTCTTCCCTCCTCTCCAGTTCTGCCTTTCTCCTCCAGTCCAGGGCACAAAACCACAACCAATCACACCAGACAAACATTTTAAAAATTCAGATGCAGCGCTGGGGCAGCAGGAGGAGCAGGGGCAGGACAGGGGGTGAGAAAGTAGGTCCAAGGTGACCAGAGTGAAAAACAAACCCGCCACGACCCGTCCCATGCCAGGGTTGTTGTTTTCTGCTCGGAGGTTGCTCAGGAAGTTTGCAGGATATGCTGCTGACCTCTGCTCTGCTGGCCAGTGCTGTTAACACTTCACTTGCCTTCTCTCCCACAACAAATGAATGTTTCCTCCCTGGGAATCTGCAGGTTTCCTGTGCTGGGCACAGTTTAACCCTTTGGGGTGTCCCTTTGATTGGGACTCACTGGCTGCCAGGAGTGCTGTCCTCAGTTATCTGTGCTTTGTGGAGGAGAGGGAAGGAATAAATGATGGAAAAATAAATGTTGTCTGCTTTTGTTTTTATTTTAAATTAGTCAAAATTCAGATCTATGTGGGGTGCTCTGCTTAGTGCCATGATCAAGGAATTCAGAATATAGAGAATGCATTCCAAAAATGTGGGGATTCTACCACCTGGATGAAAAGTCCAGAAAAACTCTCTTCTGGTGAGGAATCCTCTGGAAGGAGCACAAGTGAGTGTGGGGGAAAGCCCCAGCTTTGTCCCAGAGATGCTCTGTCCCATGTGCTCACTGGCACCTCTCAGCCCCAAAGGAGCTTTGGATTAACCACGAACAGCTTGGAAGGTGGAACTCCCACCCCACAGGTGCATTCCAGCCCCAGACATCCCTGGAAAGGAGGCAGGAGTCATTCTCAGCCTGCACCTCTGCAGCCCTTGGCTGGGTCTGCCCAGGGATGGAGCACTGGAAGCAGCAGTGGCACAGCACCACCCCGGGGGCTCTGGAGGCTCCTGCTTGCTTTAATTCCACTTTGCAGCTGGGGGGGCCACGGGGGACACAGCAGCAGCTCGAAAACAGGCTCTGGAAAGAGCGACTCACTT
Source organism: Luscinia megarhynchos (assembly GCA_034336665.1). Lineage (NCBI taxonomy): Eukaryota > Metazoa > Chordata > Aves > Passeriformes > Muscicapidae > Luscinia > Luscinia megarhynchos. The sequence goes on from CM067580.1 coordinate 2,357,756, forward strand.
GCTGAGCCATTGAGGATGTTGTTTATATGTGAGATCCTGTTTTCTTCCTCCAGCAAAGTGCTTCTCCTCCCAGGTGCATCTCCCAGGGTGAGAGCAGCTTCCTGCCAGTGACCCTGCAGGAGAGGCTGGGATCAAGGGGACAAGCCCCTGGCCAGGGGAGAAGTCCCCCAGCCAAGGGCCTTGGGCTGAAATCAATAAATGAAGTCCCTGCACCTCTGCAGTGGGCAGGGCAGGAGCTGGGTTGACACGGTGTTATTTGGGTCCATGTGGGGCTCCTGGGCCCCTTCAGACCCCCTGGCAACAGCCCCAAGTGTTGGGGGAGCTCAGGGTGGAAGGGGCCACCACCACAAAATCCAACACAGCCCTTGGGAAGCCCTCAGGATCCAGATGTGCAGTGGGATGTTCCAGAGCAGTTATTGCAGATAATGCCTCAAAACGACAGAAAAGTGGGTGCTGGTGGCAGCACACAGCTGCAGGAGCACAGGGGGATGCAAGGGAGAAAAAGGAAGATGCTGACTTAAGAACAGGCCCAAAAAATGGGATATTCCTGATTATTATACTACAATTTGGAGAGCCCAGGGGGGCTGTACTGCATTTGCAGGACTGACATGCATGAGGACACGGTGGTGTCACCATCCCAGAGGTTACAATGATGCCCTGGGGGGAAAACCCAAAAATTTCCCCCCATCTTCAGCCTTTCCCACTTGCTGGAGGTGCTGCCTGGGCTGGCACATCCCTGGTCACAGAATGGGAGCTGGGAAAAGGGACAGGGCCTGGCAGGGCAGCAGCTGCCAACATGGGAATGTTTGAACAAGGAGAGAAACCTCATTCAAACAAATAAATAAACAAGCTGACATCCTCTGGGCCCCAGGTTTATGATAATAAAAACAGAGAGCACAGCTTGTGGGAGGAAAATACATCGTGTATTTTCACATCTCCCGCTTCCTCCGAGACCGTCGCAAGAATTTCCTCCGCGTCCATCGCTTCCTCCTGACATTTCTGAGCTCAGAAATCCCCATCTGAGCCCCAGTGCCCTCTCCTTGGTGAGTGAAGGATCCTCTCAGGCAGGTTTTCGTGGCTTTGAGGCAGCACAGAGACAAAGCAGAGCCGGGGATGGGAGCCCAGCACGTCCCAGCCTGGGGGAGTTTCCTTTTCCCAGCCCCACAACAGCCCTGGAGGTTTGTGCAGAGCTGCTTCATTTACCCACACCATGGTGTCCTCCAGCCAGGCTCTTCCTGTTGGATTCCAAGGAATTTTCAGGTGGAATCATCGTGGGATGGTTTGGGCTGGGAGAGATGTAAAGCTCGCCTTGTTCCAGGGTGGGGGCACCTCCCACTAGGCCAGAGGTTCTGGAAAAAATGAGCTGCACCTCGAGCTGAACCAATTCCATCTGGATTTTAAAACAAAATCCTCTCTCCCAATTTGCAGTGGAGGAAAAGACAGAAACACCTGTCCTGTGTTATCAGGAACTCAGTGCAAAGCCACGGTTTAGGAAAGGCAAAGTGAGGCAACAAATGTGCTGGAGTCACAAATAAACCCTGGGAGATTTTAGTGTTTTTTCTGTGTGAGGGTGCTCAAAGTTTCCTACACTTTCAAAAATGGGGCTGAAACATTTTCCTGGTGTTCAGAGCCTCGAGCAGCACTCAGTTGTTTGCACCAAGTTGTGAATGAGCTTGGGAAACGGAGATTTCAGTAAACAGGTTATGGAGATGGGAGCTGGGATATCCTGGAAAGCCCCAGCTGCCCTAAAAAGAAAAAAAAAGAAAAAAAAAGAAAAAGAAAAAAAAAAAGTCACAAGTGCATTCCAGAATCTTTTAAATGGAGGTGAAGTTGCCCAAACTCTGGCTCCAGCCAAGGCAATTTTTTTCCTAAGGATCAGACAATTTAGGCACCTCTGCCCTCAAGCAGTGACCTGCAGCTGTCCCCAGGGGCCGTGTCCCCAGGGCAGTGCCATCCACACCTCCACAGCCCCGAGCCTGAGAGAGAGCCCCAGCAGCCTATCACAGGGGGAAAAAATAAAGTCACCTTGGGAAGAGAATGCTTCCCATTTTTTGGCTCTCAGAGGTGTCAAAGGAAGCAATCTGACGTCGAAGGGCCGGAAAAAAACAGCTCCTTGGCTGCTGCTGCTGCTCACGGCGAGGTCACTCCACAAGATATCAGTGGCTTAAAAATAAGTGCAGCGTGGAGGCTGCCATTCAGCCATATCCTGCATCCCAAAGCTGCAGGCAGGAAGAAACTGGAATGACCTTCCCTCCCCCCCACCCCATTCCCATGGTTGTTGTGGGTTTGTTGTTTGGTTTTTTGTTTTTTGGGTTTTTTCTTTCTTTTTCTCTTTTCTTACGCTCCTGGCTGTAAATCGGTGGAGTTTCTGTGTTGCAGTGGTTGAAGGCAGCCCAGGGAAGGGTGGCTGGGTGATGGCAGGGTGTGAGTGTCACCTCCCTGGTGTCCTGGGAGCTGTGGCACGGAGCTGTGACAGGGGACGTGCTCCAGGTGTCCCCAGGGGGATGGCTGCGTGCAGTTTGTGTGTTCTGCCTGGACACCTGGGCTGGAGGCTGAGCTGAGCCTGCACGACAGCTCTGGGCAGGGATGGAGATGGGGCTGGGGTCACCATCCCTGGTGGCTGAGAAATGTGTGGATGTGGCACCTGGGGACAGGGTTTAGGGGTGGCCTTGGCAGTGCTGGGTGGGTGGGTGGACACAAGAATCTGAAATGCCTTTTCCCACCCCAGTGATTCTGTGATTTGATGATGATGATGATGATGAGCAGCCTGTGCTGCTCATGGACACGCACACAGGAAAAGATAAATTCCTCCATGGAATGTGTTTAGTAGCTCCTCCAGCAGATTAAAAAGGCATCCCAACCCCATCAGTGTTGTCCTGCTGCAGGCTGTGCAGTCCCTGCACACAGAGGGTGGGACAGGAGGTGAAGCTGCTGGGGACACAGGTGATGCTCCCTTGCTCCAGCAGCAGCCCAAGAAATGCTCCAGCAGCTGCAGATCCGGCCCTGCTCACTCCTGCTCTGTGAAATTCACCTTTTTCACCTTCCTGCCTCCCTCCAGCCTCCATCAGGGATGGGAAGAAGCTCTGAACAAGGAGCCTGGGCAGGCAGGGGTGGGGGCAGACCCCTCTGGGAAAGAGGCTCCAGGTAGAGGTTTAAGATTTGAGACATTTCAAACAGCCCTTGGCCCAGGTGCTCCTCACCTGAGCAGACCCCAGGGTCCCATTTCTGCTCCATCCCCCAGCAGATTTTGGAAGAAGCCCCACATCCAAACTGGGAGGCTCTGTGGGAACGGGGGCCCAGGCTCACTGCTTGCAGTAAAATTAGAAATACTGATTTTCAACCCTGCACTTCCAGCCTTAGTGAGGCTTCCCCTATTAATGCCAGGGATGTCCACGACAGGGATTGTCTGGGGAGCCTGGCCATGCTGAAAAGTTGTCACCAGCATTACCAGCATTACCAAACTGCTGGGGTTTTACTGAATCAGGGCTGCTAAAATTCCTGCTGTCCCTCTGCTCCCACTCTGGTCCTTTCCAAACCCTGCCAATCCTTTTTCCACCCAGCAGCAATGATAAGAATCACCAAGGTAAAAATCTGTGGGCAGAAAATCAGCTTATGAAAGCCGTTTACATTTTCTCCTGAGAAACTTCAGAACACAGGAAAGAATCGACACCCAAACAGAGAAAGAAAGAGGAAGAAGATTTATGTCTCCTGTGCTGAGAGGATCAAAACCAGCCGTGATGTAATCTGTGATGGAGCCCACAATCCCCTTTTGATGTCTGCAGGAAGGAAAGAAGATGCTGAGAACTTTCTCAGCTCTCTGGACGTTATTTCCACATCCAAGGTCAAGAGGTGGTGGAAAGAAAAATAAAGTCCCCCTGGGAGATGAGGAGTTGAAAGAGCCTTTCCTTCCCTGGGGCTGCTGGGCAGGGGCAGAGCTGTGCCCAGGGGTGGTGGGACGGTGGTGAATGGTGAGATGAAGGAACCACAGTCCCATCACCAGCTGTGCCAGTGGCTGAGCAGCACCTGCACAGCTGAGGGGCCCTCAAACAGCTGTGGAAGTTCACAGAGGGATTTGGGAAAGCCAAATGTTGTGGCCACAGGTTGAGCTGAGTGTCCTCATCATGTCCCCTCCCACAACAGAGCCTGATCCCACCAGGCCACTCACAGGGAATCCCTAAATTTAGACCCACCAGCTGTGAGAGGCACGAGAGGTATTTAAGGGGCTATAATTTTAGACAAAGCATAATTGTGAGATATATTTAATTGTGTTCTGTGGGGGGCTGAGCCATGCCAAGTATTTTCCATGGTTATTCCTGTAGGTCTTGACGTGAATTAGCAGCACCAGGGTGATCCTGTGCAGAGTCTGTAGCACGAGGCAAAGCTGAATTTGCATTTCAGCCCAGCTGGGTTGGTGAGGGAACCACTCAGGCATCCACTGGAGCAGGGAAAAGAAAAATCCATCTGCAAAGGCCAGGTGTGAATCCTGGGCAAAGCTTCAGCTCCCAACACTTCCCAAAACCCCCTGGCCCAAATCCCCCTTCCCAAACCCCCCTGCCCCAAATGCCCCTTCCCAATTCCCCCTGTCCCGTGCAGGATGAACAGGGATGAACACTGGAGCCTTCAGAGCTCCACAACTGCACTTCTGAGCTGTCCCCATTCCCTCCTCTTGTCCCCCTCCCTTCTTCTTTTCATCCTCTTGCATTTCAGGAGGAGGAGGAGGAAGGGAAGGGTAATTTTGACTGATGATGAGGAAACGATTTGGTGTAACTCGAGCCAGTTTTTTGTCAAACACTCAGCACCCAGCATCATTTTCCCCAGCCTGGGGAGGCTCATCTTACCCCACTACCTGGAGGGTGTTTAACCTCCCTCCATCCCCCTAGCAGGTCAGAGTTTTCCAGACATGCAAGGAAGGGGAAATTTGTGTTTAGGGTTTTTTTTTCCATTTGTCTGTTTTCCAACACCACTTGTCCCCTCTGCCTTGGGGCAGGCTGGGGAGGAGCTCCTGAGCTGTTCCTACTCTAGACCCCTCTTAGCAAAAAAAAAAAATAAACCAACACATGAAGAGGCTTAAAAATTGTCATTTTGGCTTTTGAGTGACCTTCAGCAGGGCTCAAAAGAGGGGACATAGGCCTGAATATTGGTGCTGCCGGGAGAAGACCAAAGTGGAGAGAGGAAAAGGCTGGAGAGCTGCCCTGGAGGGACTGGATGCAGCTCTGGGAATGGATTTAATAAAAGACAGGACAGAGGGATCAGAGATCAGGAGCTGGTCCAGCCCACATGGGCCATGGGGTAAGAAAACTCCTTTTTGTGTCTGAGGAGGGCTGAACCTCAATTTTGGCATCTGGAGCCCCTCCAGTTCAGCTCCTGAACTGAACTGACTTTAACTCAGGGGTTTTATTTCCCCAGCATCCTCTCAGTGATGGTGGCTAAGGGTGGAGCTCCCCCAGCCCTGCTCTGGCCATCCCCAGCCCTCACTCCATGGTCACAGAGCTGGATGGGATCAATCTGGGCTGATAAAATCCAGGAGGTCTGGACAGAAAGGTGAAGCAGCTCAGAGGAAGGACAGCGGGAAGAGAAGAGTCACTGCCAGCTCCTGAGTCACAGGTCCAGGCAAGACATTTGCCTGCATTATGAATAACACCCTTTCCTTGGCTGACTGAAAAAGGATTAATTTTTAAAAACCCATCTGGTTTTTATTATTAATGTCCTACCTGGGTGCCTCACGCTTGCAAATAAAATAAATTTGGGTTGGTTTCACGTTTATCTTCAAGTGGTTTCACATCAAGCGTTACAGAGATAAAAAGTGGCCTGCTGAAGAAAACAGAAGTTTTTTTTAATATGTTTGCCATCAGATGGTTTCATGGACATATTATTGCCAACCCACAGAATCTTATTAATTCCAGTTTTTGTGTCTGAGGCTTGTTTTGAATTTTTAAAAAAATGCAATTTGTTTGGATTTCTTTATGATTTGGGACAAACAGAAGCACACAGCATCTGGTAAAGTTGTGTGGGCATGTGGTTCCAACCTGCCTGGGAGCAGTTGCAAGTGTGTTCTGAATCTTTATCAGGTATTCTAACACAATTATTCACCACTAGTCAATAAAAAAGGAATTATCCCAACAGCTTCCCTGTCACGCATGGGATCACAGCGAAATTAGGAAGGAAGAGCCCACAGTTAATCACTCCAAAGGCTTCCTGGGAGCTTTACAAGGCACCTTTTCCAGGAGAGGAACATCCTGAAGATGCTGAGGCTGCCTCAGCGCCAAGGAGAGGTGACAGGATGGAACCACTGTCACCTTGTCCCTGCCGCACTCTGCAGCCCGTGCTCCTTTGTCACAGAAACCCTGGGAAGGGGCACAGCCGAGAGGATTTAGGACCTGAACGACTTCTGCAGGTCTGGGCAGACGTGCTCCTGTCTCACAGCCAGCACAGGGAAATGGAACCCGAATCCCTCCCGTTAATCCCGCTATGGAAAAAGGGTTTGTGCAGGGAAAGCAGAGAGGGGACAGGCTGAGTGCTCAGCTGGAGCAGAGACACAGCCAGGGCCAGCAAGGATGGTGCTTTTTGGGCTACCTAAAAACAGGGGCCAGATGAAATTAAGGGAATAAAAGGCAGTTCTATTTATTGAAGGACATTCCGGTACATTTAGGGCAGACAAAGCCCTATTCAAAATGGACAATTGGTCACAGGTTTTCACAATTGTATAAGTTTGGTCCATTTGCATATTGGGGGTTAATCTCTCAATTACAGCTTCAGGTCATGAAGTTATTTACCCCAAATTTGCTCCCCCCAATCACTTTTGTTTCCATTGAGGCAGTGAGGTGTCCTTGATTCCCAGCCCAGAGAGGAATTGTTGTGTCTGCCCAAACTGGGAGAGCAGCAGCTCACACTGGGTGTGGACTTTGGAGTTATACACTGAAGAACTGCAGGATTCCAAATAGATGAAAAAGTTTAAAAGCTGAAATGCTGAGGCATCAGGGATGGCACAGAGGAGGTGCTCCCTGTGTCAGCAGGGCTCAGGGGGTGACAGCAGTGCCAGGAGAGGCAGCGATTCCCGAGGAGGGGCAGGGGAAGCTCTGCACATGCCAGTGACAGCCAAGGGCTCCTTGTCCCCTGGGCTGCTCAGGGTGGCTGTGACAGTGTCTTGGGTTGCAATACAGGATGTGGCCAGAAATGTGGATTCTGTCCCTATCTGCTGCAGCCGGGTGGGGCAGTGACCCTGATCTCCTGGCACATATTATCTGCTAATGGGCATCTCTAAACCAGCTGGGCAATCATCTTTATCTTCCCACAGCCCATCCTCCCTCCAGGAGATATCTCCTGTTAATGGGCCATTGTTTAAAACTGGGTGTGGCAATGATCCTTATCTCTGTGGGGATATCTCCTGTTAATGGGCCATTGTTAAAAACTGGGTGTGGCAGTGATCCTTATCTCTGTGGGGATATCTCCTGTTAATTGGCCATTGTTAAAAACCAGCTGGGGCAAGCATCTTTATCTTTCCACAGCCCATCCTCCCTCCAGGAGATATCTCCTGTTCATGGCCACTGAGTCCCAGTGCATGACTGATAAAATTCCATCATCCCACTGGGAGATGCTCCAGCCAGGGGAGGAGCCAAGCCTTTCCTACCCAGATCAAAACTGAGATTTTGGACACCAAAGCAGCCTTTCCCACTGGATTCCAGAGGAAAACCAGACCTTTCCACATCATCCCTGGAGCTTCAGAGGAAACTGCACCTTCTCCAGGAGCACTGCTCCAGCTGAACCACATCTGCCCCTGCAGGAGGATGCAGCCACCATTGAATGGGACTGCTGCCAACACCCTGCCTGACTGACGGGTGTCAGCTTGGATTCTGACTCTGGCAGGGTTTGGGATTGTTCTTTGTAATACTGCATTTCTATTTTAATTTTCCTAGTAAAGAACTGTTATTCCTAATTCCCACATCTTTGCCTGAGAGCCTCTTAATTTCAAAATTATAATAATTTGGAGGGAGGGGGTTTCCATTCTCCATTTCAAAGAGAAGCTCCTGCCTTTCTTGGCAGACACCTGTCCTGCAAACCAGGACAGCCAGCAGCCCCTCTGTCATCACCCAGCTCCGTTTGCTCGCCCTCTCCCTTTCCTGCCCCGTCCCCCAGCTCTGCCATCGCTGCTGGCCCGGGGGCCTCTGCTCAGGCCCCTTCCAAGCACAACAAAACCTGGACCACCAGCCCCAGCAGCGTGTGCTCATTAGAGGCTTCGGGGATGGATGTTCCAGATCCGGTGGAAGCGGGACAAGGTAAATAAACACCTCGGGAAGGAGAGGCCTGGGCCTGCAGATGAGATCCCCCACAAAACCCGGGCCCAGCGGGGCTCAGCAGCACTGAAGGCCGTGCATTGGCCCTCCTGCTGCTCAGACAGCACAGAAATGGAAAAACTCCTTCATTCCTGATCGTTCCTGATCAGCACAGGTCCAGAAATTTGGCAGCTGGGAGCTTTTTTCCCTGATCTTTTGTGTGTGTCTATTACTGCTGTTCATTCCCCTTCTGCAGCACTGAATTCTCTGCTCTAGGATGGGCTGTAACACCTAAAAAGCAAAAGCTTTTCTTGCCTTGTGGGCAACAGGGACTGGAAATATTTGATCCACGTTTTCAGTGTTGTCCAGGGATTCTCCTCTCAGGGAGGCTGTGGCCTTGACGTGATCTTCCAGCCCAGAACACTGAGGCTGTTTTTACACTCATTAATTAAACCCCACGTGCTGCCTGGGAGGTGGATACAGGCAATCCACCTCAAATTAACCTGGAAAAGGTTAATTGGCTCCTCAGACCTCACAGGTGCCCTTCCATTCCTGCCCAGCTCCCAGATAAGCTGGGACCAGGTTATATTTGTGCCATTCCCTCAAATCCATCACAGACCACACAGAGGAATCAAGTGAGCAACACCAAAAAAAACCCCTCCTGCCTATATCCATCATCTCCTGCTCTCCTCTTACTTTTCTTAGCATCCAGAAGAAAGAAAGGAAAAAAAAAATTTAAAGGCAACCTGAAACCACTCCACACTCCCAATGAGAAAATAAAAATGGATGTTGCAGGCTCATGTGTTCTATACGTTTCCAAATATTTCCATCTGCTCCTGAAATTTCCATTAGGAGTTGCCAAAAACTCTTACAGAATTGTTAACACGATGGTAAATTTAGATTCTTTTTATGGAGAGACGTTTCCCCACCCTCATAAAAGTCTGGTATCAATTTGTCCTGTCACTGATAAGCCAGAGGTATTGCTGGCTTTGCCCTTTTGCTCCCTGGGATGGGATCAGGGAAGAGAGGCAGCACCCACGTTTTGGGTTTGGGTCTGCCCCTCCATCCCCCTGGTGTCAGCACAGAAATTCCTTCCAAGGAAATCACCATCCCCAGCCTTCACCCCTGGGATTGTTCTGCAGTTTGGGAGCTGAAAATGGAAGGTGGGAGGGTGCTGAGGTGTCCTGCCCATCCACCAGCCCACCCTGATTAAAACCCTGTGTTAACGAGCAGGTTTCACGCTCAGAAGGAGCTTGGAGCAGCCTGGGCTGCTGGAAGGTGTGGGTGGAACTGGCTGATCTTTAAGGTCCCTTCCAACCCAGCTGAGTCTGTGAGGGCAGATAATCACTCAGACGTGATGGAAACCCCCCAAAAAACCTCAGGGTGAGGTGGAGAAAGCAGAGAGAGCCCTCAGCATGCAGGGGAAAGCTCTGATGAATATTAATATTAATATTTCCAGTTAATTAATGTTCCAGAGCCGTGTCACTGGGCTGCTTCACCAAGGCTGCTTTGGTTCAAACACTGCTTTTTTTTTTTTTTTTTTTTTTCAGTGCAACAGGGCATTCTTCCCTGTCAGAAAGGGCCTTTTTGGGCTGGCTCTTGTGTGTGCTCCATCTGCTGAATTACCAGTGGCACCACTCAGGGCTGATCAAGCTGTTGTTGGAGTCACTGAGCGAGAGCACAGCGAGTGCTCTGCAATATTATTTTAAAGCACTTACTCCCTGTGACCATTTAATAATAATCCTGTTCCCACAGCAGAGCAAATAAGGGCTGCTCTCCAGGGGAGGCACTTAGCAGAGATTAAGGATTCAGAGCCCACACAACAAGGCAGAGAGCACCAGTCCCTCCCTCTGGGCTGAGGTGATGAACGCACGGAGCCTGAGCGTCATTTTGCACCTCCAGACAGACCCTGTGGCTCAGCCAGGTGAAATCCCTGCTCTGCCCGAGCTCCTGGGTCACACCAGAGCCTTTTCCTGCACTCCTGGCAGTGCTGCCCCGTTTTCAGAAGCATTTCTCCATGTGAAAAGGGATTTTTCTCCCCTCCAGTGCTGCCAGGCTGCCCCCCTCCATCTGCCAGGGTTAAAAACGCTGTCCCAGGGCTGACCAGCAGAAAATCCCCTCTGAGATGCCTTGAGTTGTGAAAAAGCCCTGCTGGAGCCCCCAGAGGAGTGGGATGGACACTGGGAGGGCCCTTTAAGACCCTTAGGGATGTGATAAATCATCACCTAATTAATCTGAGCTTTACTCTGCCTAATCTTCCTCGAGGAAGGGGGAGAGCTATGAGTCTGGGTTCTTGCTCCTGGGGGAACAACACAACAATGAGGTCAGGGAAGGGGAATGAGAGATGCCTCATTTCATTTTATTCCTCTTTCAGAGTATTCCCTGAAGTGCCCCAGGGCTTTGCCCACTTTTCCCAGCTGATTTCTCCACTCAGCTCCTGGCAGCACACGAATTCCAGGCTGGGAGGGTGGCACAGAAAGGAAACCCATCAGATCTCCTGCTGACCCTTCCCTGCAGCCACATTTCCCTGCTGAAGGCTTCAGGGAGACACAGCATCAGGAATAAATGCATTGCCACCTGCAGCCTGCTCGGGAAAGAGCTGCTGGGATCAGCCTGCAGGCTGCTCTCACAACCTGCTGCTTCCAGATCCCTCGGATTTTCAGCAACAATCCTTGTTTCATCGTTGGAGAAGTTAATTAATTTATTTTATTTCTGATTTTATATCTTGATCCATGTCCAGAGATGCGAGCTCGGGGCAAACAGGGGAGTTTCCATCTGGGGATGTTATTTACAGCCTGGGGTGGTGGTGTTCAAACCTCAGTGTGGAAAAAAATGGGGTTAAAATCTTCCTTGATTTTAATGTTCTTTTTTATTTTGAGACCAAAACTTCCCTGCTTTCAGTGTTAAATTCACCCAGGGATCCACAGCAGCCTCCTCAGCTCTGCAGAGATGGGAGTGAGTCTGTTTTGATGTATTTTAAGTAATTTTACCTTTAAAAAATGCAATGTTTTGAAACATTAACAGTTAAAGTATTAGTGACTGTGCTCTTAGCCAGATCTGCTTTGTTGTTTTTTTCAATACATGTAGGAAAAAAAAATTGTATTTGCCTGAAGAACACGTCAGGACTTGAACAGATGGGAGTTTTTACCAAAAGGAGACTGTTTTGCTCAGACATCATTCCTTTTCCAAAACCTCAAGTAAAGTTTTATATCTTTCAGCAAATCTTGGAGTGGGATTATAAATTCAAAATAAAAATACAGAAATTTCCTATGGTGAGCTTATAAATGCCAGTTTACAACATTTTCTGGTGTCTTAATGAGAGCCATGTGACCAAAGCTATATATTCTAGGAAATGGCCAAAAGGCACATATGCTTTTACAAGCCCATTTTTAAATGCAGAGAACTGATTTTCACAGTTTTAACACAAGAGGTTATTATCCTTTTTTAATTAAAAAAAATTATTGGGTTATTTTTTTTTTCCATTTTCAACACGCTCTGCACTGCTGGAGAAAACTGAGTCCTGTCTCCTGACACCCAGTGCAGTGCAGGGATGTTGATATTCCCCTGGCAGATCCCAAAAACTCAAAGTCACCCATTTTTCCATGCTGATATTCTTCTGGCAGCTCCCAAAATCTAAAGTCACCCATTTTCTATGCTGATTTCCCCTGGCATATCCCAAAATTTCAGCCTCACCTATTCTCCATGCTGATATACCCCTGGCAGCTCCCAAAATCTAAAGTCATCAATTTTCCATGCTGATATACCCCTGGCAGCTCCCAAAATCTCAAAGTCACCCATTTTCCATGTTGATATTCTTCTGGCATCTCCCAAAATCTCAAAGCCACCCATTTTCCATGTTGATATTCTTCTGGCAGCTCCCAAAATCTCAAAGCCACCCCTTTTCCATGTTTATTTATCCCTGGCAGCTCCCAAAATCTCAGCCTCATCCACTTTCCATGCTGATATTCCTCTGGCAGCTCCCAAAATCTCGAAGATACCCATTTTCCATGTTTATTTATCCCTGGCAGCTCACAAAATCTCAATTTTTTCATGCTGATTTACCCCTGGCAGATCCCAAAAAAGTCACCTGCTTTCCCCTCAGTGCTGCTTTGGCTGTGTGAGTGTAGCACCAATGATGATTTTGGACTGCAGCAGCACCATTAAACCATATCTATTCTAGTGAATCTCTGCAAAACAAGACAGTGACCCTAATGGCACATAATGGTGTCGGTGGGGAAGACTCGGGGCTGTTCCCGAAGCTCTCCAGTTGTGAATTGTCACTTCTGGTGTCGCAGCCTGGCCCCGGTAATTGCCCCCAGCCCCATTTCTGCTGTCAATAGGGATGATGTCTGTCGCTATTGAGTGTCCCTGATGGGTTGTAGCCTCCAGCCATCCTCCTTCGCCATCCCAGGACCGGGAAAACACCGCGGATGAGGCCAGGCACTAAAAGGGTGGAGGGCAGAGGTTGCTGTAGTATTTGCCAGTGGAGCTGACAGGGCACACGGGGCACACCCCAGTGGGGTCGGGGGGGTTCTGTGTGTCCCAAATGTCAGCTCCAGGTTCAACTAAACCCAGGCTGAGTGAGGAGGAGACTCCCTGGGCCAGGCTCAGGAGAGGGGCAGGGACGTCCTTCAGCCCAGGATGCTCCTTGGACTGGTTCTGGCTGGGATGGAGCTCGTTTTCTTCCCAGCAGCCACCGTGGGGCTGTGTTTGGGCTTTGTGCTGAACACAGGGTTGACAACCTGGGGGTGTTTTTGTTATTGCTGAGCTCTGCTTGCACAGTCAAGGCTTTTTCTGCTCCTCACCCCTCCAGTGAGGAGGCTGGGGGGGTCACAAGGAGCTGGGAAGGGACACAGCCAGGACAGCTGACCCCAACTGACCCCAGGGACATCCCAGGCCATCCAGTGTCAGGCTCAGGGATGAAGAGGGAGGAAGGGGGGGACATTTGGAGTGATGGCCTTTGTCCTCCCTGCTGTCCTGGGCATGGCTGAGCCCCTGCCTGCCATGGGAAGTGAGGAATGAATTCCTCGTTCTGCTTTGCTTGATGTGTGCCTTTTGCTTTAATTATTAAACTGCCTTTATCCCAGCCCGTACATTTTCTCACTTTTACCCCTCTGGCTCTCTGTGGGGCTGAGCTGCTGGGGCTGGGGTTGAACCACCACAGCTGGGAAGGAGCCACAGCTGGAATCTGTGCTGGCATCTGGAATCTCCAAGGGCACGTGACCCCCAGACTGTCCATAGGAGCCTTCAGTGGCACCAATTGTTAAATATTTGCATGTTTCCAATTAAAGCTGATCCCAGGAGACTCTGCAAGCCTGGGATGGGCCATGGACGTGTCCTGTGCTCCCCTCCAGCACTGCCTGGTGGGCCAGGGAGGCTCTGGCTGTGCAGGAGTTAAGGGCTGGGGGCTGGGAATTAATTAACATCTTCCATCTTCATCTGATCTCAGGTGGATACTTAATGTTTTTGTCTGCAGAGGTTTATTTTCCTCCAGATTGATTGGATGAATTGTGTTCCCAGAGATCAGAGAGTTCAGATGGCAGAGGATCCTCTTACCAGAAGATGAAAGCCAACATAATCAACTGCACAACTTCAAAACATGCAGCTTGTTCTTGTTGGCTGTGCCTAAGTTTTCCCTGCAGAGAAGCTGTCGACAATGATTTGATATCAATCCAGTAACAATCCCTGGTTTCTAATAATAATTTGCACTTCAGTAGAAATGTTGATGTGAGGCTCTGAGAGCATTTAGCAGATGGTCATTAGTGAAGCTCCCCAGTTCTCCTGCGAGGAAGAGATAACAATTATGAGCCTTGTTTTACAGATGGTGACACCGAGGTGAGGCACTGAAAGGTGAAATAACTCTTCTAATTTTCCATAATGAGCCAGTGGCAACAGATCCATGAATGAAACCCAGGCATCCTGCTGAGATTACTCCACGAAGCCTGGGTCCTTATCTTTCACAGGAAAACGTGGTCAAAGAGGTGAGCCTGGAAAGCAAAAAGCAAATGACTCCAAGGCAGGATTCATGACACATTTCTGGAAATAAGGAATTAGGTCTGGGTCAATAAATAACTGGGAAAGCAGGGGGATGCAATCTGAGAGGCATGTGAAACCAGGAGGGATGGAAAAGAAAGGAGATAATGGAAGGGAGGGGAAGGAAAACAGAGCAGCTCTGACTTCTTATTTCCACTCTTGGTTTCAATCAGCCTTGTACAATTAAAGGTTAGGCTCGGAGAGAGAGGAGAAAGCTCCCTGTGCTCCCGTGGGGATACATCCAGTGCGTGAGCAGCCAAGTGGGAGCTGCCACCAGCAAAACCCTCGGAGGGCTGGGGGGACATTGCTTGTGCTGGGGACCTCAGAGACCTGGGGAGGGCAGGGAAACGGGGATGGAGCGCTGGGAGCACTGGTGGAGCTCTGGGAGCAGGGACTGGAGCTGTGGGAGCACTGGTGGAGCTCTGGGAACCCCGGTGGAGCCCTGGGAACACCAGTGGAGCTCTGGGAACCCCAGTGGAGCTGTGGGAACCCCAGTGGAGCTCTGGGAGCACTGGTGGAGCTGTGGGAACCCCAGTGGAGCTCTGGGAACACCATTAGAGCTCTGGGAACACCAGTGGAGCTCTGGGAACACCAGTGCAGCTCTGGGAACACCAGTGGAGCTCTGGGAACACCAGTGCAGCTCTGGGAACACCAGTGGAGCTCTGGGAACCCCAGTGGAGCTCTGGGAGCACTGGTGGAGCTCTGGGAACACCAGTGGAGCTCTGGGAGCACTGGTGGAGCTCTGGGAACACCAGTGGAGCTCTGGGAACACCAGTGGAGCTCTGGGAGCAGGGACTGAAGCTCTGGGAACACCAGTGGAGCTCTGGGAACACCAGTGGAGCTCTGGGAACACCAGTGGAGCTCTGGGAACCCCAGTAGAGCTCTGGGAACCCCAGTGGAGCTCTGGGAACACCAGTAGAGCTCTGGGAACACCAGTGGAGCTCTGGGAACCCCAGTGGAGCTCTGGGAACACCAGTGGAGCTGTGGGAACCCCAGTGGAGCTCTGGGAACCCCAGTGGAGCTCTGGGAACACCAGTGGAGCTCTGGGAACACCAGTGCAGCTCTGGGAACACCAGTGGAGCTGTGGGAACCCCAGTGGAGCTCTGGGAACACCAGTGGAGCTGTGGGAACCCCAGTGGAGCTCTGGGAACACCAGTGGAGCTCTGGGAACCCCAGTGGAGCTCTGGGAACCCCAGTGGAGCTCTGGGAACACCAGTGGAGCTCTGGGAACCCCAGCTCAGCCCCGCAGCATCACCCACTGAACCACGGCAGGGCTGGAGAGCACTGCAGGCTCAGCCCAGCTGGAGCTGTGAGGGCTGGAGCTGCAGGGCTGATTTCAGCTCCCACTTGCCCCTCCCTTGCCTCTGTCACCCAGCAGGGCTGCCCTGCCAGGCTCGGGGACTGGCTGCTGCCCCTGTGCTGTGCCGTTTATAAAACAGCCAAGTGGAAGCCAAAAGACTCGAGTCTAATCCCTCCAGTTAAGTCATCTAGATTCCTTCTCGCCACCAGGCATCTGATCTCAATCAGCAAATCTTGGCCTTGCTCTGCTGACCCAGCCAGGAGTGCAGTGCTGGGGCCTGAAGTAATCTGCATGCAAAATGCTTTAGCAATGATTCCTCCAGGAGGGGCTGCCCTGCTCCCTGTTTCCCCAAAGCCCTCCCATATGAAAGGGGCAGGCAAACAACAAAGGTGCCTTGGTAATGTTTGCCATCAATAATTTGTCAGTGTTCTGTGGTGCTCCTCCATTTATTTTCTGTCTCTGTGGTTAAGAGAAGCCTGTTGGAGGAGACCTATTTATATGCATCTCCTAAAAGCAATCACTGGGTATTAAATGGGATGTGCTTTTAGTCTGAAGGTGCTTCCAATTGTCCATTAGTAGGATTCAGCAAGTAAATGAAACTGAGTTAAACATCTGTGTCTTTACCATCAATAAACTGCAGTGCATGCTTCAAAAATGCTGCAATATCTTCACATATTTCTAAACTCACAGAATGGTTTGGGTTGGGAGGGACCTTAAAGATCATCCAGTTTGGGGACACCTTCCCCTGTCCCAGGCTGCTCCCAGCCCTGTCCAGCCTGGCCTGGGGCACTGCCAGGGATCCAGGGGCAGCCACAGCTGCTCTGGTACCTGTGCCAGGGCCTGCCCCCCTCACAGGGAACCATTCCTTCCCAAAATCCCGTCCAGCCCTGCCCTCTGTGGAGTCTGAAGCCATTCCCACTGTCTAATCATGATTATATTGATTTCAGCATCACTCCAAGCACTTCCAGCACAAGAGAACTGGAACCAAAAGCTGTTGGAGTAACACCAGGAAAAATCTGGGAGAGCAGCAGCAAGGTCTGACAGGCAAGATCTTGGAGAACCTCAACCATGGACACACCACGGGTGCTCCTGGTGCAGGTGCCCCTCGGGGGAGTTTGGTGGAAGCTGCTCCAAGGCAGCAGGTTGGTGTGAGAATTGGGATGGGGATTCTGGAATGCTTCACCGCCATATCTGCACTTTGGAATTCAGTATTTGCCCATCCAGGAGGGCTCCCAAAGGAGAGGAGAGAAGGGAAGATGAAGAAAGGCAGTTCTGCTCAGCCCCAAGCACCCCAACTTTCCCTCTTTTCCTCACACCTCAGCTTTCCCTGTTCTTCTCCTCACTTCCCTGTGATGTTAGTCAGGATAACACAGGAATGACTTCACAATTTCATACATGGAGCAGGCAGGGGAGGCAGAGGAAACAGGATCTGCCATTCCCAACCCAGATAATTGCATTACAAAGCTCAGCACGGTTTTCATTATTGTGCCGTGTTCAATCAGCCTCCATCCCAAAGGTGCACACAGATCTCAGGCTATTCCAGGCCTTGGCAGCTGCCTCGCTGTACTTGCTCCTTTTTATTTATTTTTTTTTTTCATCTTGGGGCTTTTAAAATTGATGGGAGGCTGAAGGCAAAGAGCTGATGCATTGTAGATGACAACAAAAGAGGCTCCATAAAATTGCTTTTGGCATCTCGTGTGCGTTCCGTCTACATCTTATAAATTACTGCTGCATTACAGCGATAAAAATAGGTTAGTATTTGGAATTGATTACAGTGAGATAAAGCCCTAATAAAAAAAAAAGGCACTGATGCATAAATATTCTGAGCATACTGAGCATACAGGGGTAATTTGATTTGATAAAATAAAAATATGGCTCTTAATTTCTTCCTTTTAAACAGAACACGCACGAGCAGCGCAGGGAGAACTTCAGCAGCTGCTCAGTTTAGGATTCTCAGAAGTGGGTCTGTGCCTTTTGCAGCTCTTCCCTTCAGACATTTTTATGGCAATCTCTGCATCACCAGCATTCCCAGTGCTGGGTAATATTCCTGCTGCAATCCCAAAGCATTCAGCCCAGGCCTCTGTGCTTCTTCCAGTGATGAACAGTGATTTTCCTCACACCTCAACTTTTCCCGTTCTCTTCCTCACTTCCATGTGACATTAGTTGTGACAATGCAGGGATTACTCCACAATTTCATACATGAGACAGGCAGGGGAGGCAGAGGGAATAGGATCTGCCATTTCCAACCCAGATAACTGCATGGTTTAAAACCTGTGCCCCTCAAAGCTCTTTCATTAACCAGGCAGCACATCAGCCTTCACTGGGACTGCAGGATCAGCAGAGGGAGCTGGGATATTGTTTTCTGCAGTTCTAATAGAAATGGAAGGACAGTTTTATTTACATGAGGAGGAGGGAAGCAGAGATTCATGTTCCAGCACGACCAGCCCAGCACACTGCACTCGCCAAAGGCTTTGGCTCAGACAATAAATCCAGGGTGAACACTGGCCTTGCATCAGGACAAAAGCACAGCCTGAGAGTCACCCTTTACAGAAGGGCAGGTAACAGTGGGGCTGGCAGGGGAATCCAGGATGGGGAAGCAGAGCAGAGCACATCTGTTCTGCAGCCCAGGGGTGCTGAGCTCCGAGCCCAGCCCCAGGACCCACACCCCAGAGCGTGGCTGTGTCCCCCTGAACCCCTGGAAAAGCTGGTTTTTGGGAGGGCTGGGGGAGGAAGCTGCTGCTGCCTTTGATGTGGGCTGGACGGGATGTGGCTGCGCCTGCTCCGCCAGCCCGAGGGGGAAAGGGAAACCAGGCAGCAGGGCTGACAATTATCCCTAACGCAGCTCGAGCATTCCTGAGCCTTCAGTCATGGATGATAAGCTGCTGGCAGTAAGATGATCCCCAAAATCCTCCCATGGGAATGGCAAAAGCAGCCCAAAGCATGTCCCCACACAATGGCAAACACAGGTAGGCTGAGAGAAGGTCACTTTTAAATTTCATTTATTTATTTCTGTGTACATTTTCTGTAATTCGACTGACATACCATTGCTATAAAGATGCCCTGCTCTTTGAATATTTCCATCCAAGACCACTAGTTTCAAGTGTGGTTATGAAAAGTCACGGCAAACATATGACTGGAAAGAGGTGGTTGGTTTTTGACTTCCAGGCAGTTGTTTGAAGCGTTTCAGAGATGCACACGATATTCAGCAGAACACGCACGCACAGTGCTGGGTTACACACACACACGCACACACACATCTGGAAAACTGTTACAGTGGTTGAAGTCTCCAAAAAGGTGTACTGTCCCCTCTCAGCAGCAGTGAAAAACCTCTGGGTATCCTGAGAAATCAAATCAAAGCACAGTAAGAGGAGTAACTTATCCCATCAGCAGGGTTTGGGTTGGTTTTTTTTCCAAGTCAAATGTATTTTGCCAATCTGTACGAAATGAAGATGGTGGGGAGAAAGAATCTGTGGCAGTGAAGGTTAAAGAATACCAGTTCAGCATGGATCCTAAAAGCATCTCAGTAAAACAACATCGAGTAAAAGCCTCTCAGACATTACACACACGGTCCTGCTGTCACTCTGTTGCCCCTGCTCATCTCCAGAGCACCAGGAACGCTCTGAGATGGGTGAGGACAACACAGGGGGTGCAGCAGGTGGAGCCAGGGGGAGGGGACGTGCAGGTGGGCAGCCAGGTGAGCAGGGAAGGACTCTGGAGCTCACAGCCTGTGAGCCTGGCAATGCCTGGCTGGTGGAACCTGGCTCATGAACCTGCCTGTGCCTGGCTGATGAACCTGCCTGTGCCTGGCTGATGATGGAACCTGGCAGTGCCTGGCTGATGGTGAAACCTGGCTGTGCCTGGCTGATAAACCTGGCTGTGCCTGGCTGATGATGGAACCTGGCTGTGCCTGGCTCATGAACCAGGCTGTGCCTGGCTGATGATGGAACCTGGCTCATGAACCTGGCTGTGCCTGGCTGATGAACCTGGCTGTGCCTGGGTAATGGAACCTGGCAGTGCCTGGCTGATGGTGGAACCTGGCAGTGCCTGGCTGATAGAACCTGGCAGTGCCTGGGTAATGGAACGTGGCTGATGGATCCTGGCAATGCCTGGCTGGTGGAACCTGGCTCATGAACCTGCCTGTGCCTGGCTAATGAACCTGCCTGTGCCTGGCTGATGATGGAGCCTGGCTGTGCCTGGCTGATGAACCTGGCTGTGCCTGGGTAATAGAACGTGGCTGTGCCTGGCTAATGAACCTGGCAGTGCCTGGCTGATGATGGAACCTGGCTGTGCCTGGCTGATGATGGAACCTGGCTGTGCCTGGCTGATAAACCTGGCTGTGCCTGGCTGATGGTGAAACCTGGCAGTGCCTGGCTGATAGAACCTGGCAGTGCCTGGCTGATGGAGCCTGGCTGATGGAACCTGGCAGTGCCTGCCTGGCTGGGATCAGGATCTTGGGGTGCCCATCCTGCACAGGGCAGCTCCAAACCCTGAGCAAAGCCCACAGGACACAGCCAACCAGCCAGTGCCACCCCCCACCCATGTCAGCACCTCTTTCCTTTCCACCAGCCCCCTCCAAGCTGCTCTGTGTGACCATCCACCCTCCCTCAGGCTGTGACTCAGGATGCTGCCTTAGGGTTTGCTGGCTTGGATTCTCCCAAGGGAAGAGCTCCCTCCACAAGGCTAAAAGCTGAAAATGACCCAGGCTGCACTGTGCTGCCTTGAACCCAGCAGCCCCTGTGCCCCTGCTGCCCTCCTGCACCCAGGGGCTCTCCCGAGGAGCTGGGAGAGGTTGTGTGAGGTGACGGGCTGTGAGCAGCACTCAGCCCTGCAGAGGAAACCAGCAAAGCCTGAGACAACACAAACAAACACCAAGCAATTAAAAGAAGGATGGGAGATGTGGTCTGATGTACTTCTGCCAAGAAATAAATATTTTACGCTTTTTTTTCTTTAAAAAAAAGCACTTGCATTGTGTTTTTTTTAAATCTCAAAATGTTGGAGTTACTCCCTGCACCCCCCCAAGCACAGCACGTGCTCACACACACACACACACACACACACACACCTCACACCCTTTAATGCACATAATTCCAGCTTTGCAGAGCTACTGGATTTACTTTGAGACAAGTTTCTTGTGCACTTGGACAATTTACTTTGAGACAAGTTATTTGCAAGAAGGCAAAGTTCATGCATGGCTTTGACAGCTCCACTTTCTCATAAATGGTTTTTGAAAAGCAGAAAGCAAATGAGGGCCAAAGCTCCATTTAAAGTTCACCTCGGATGCCTGAAAAGCATTTATACCCACATCCTTCTGAGGTCCCTGCTTTATGAACTTCTAATCAATTCCACATTCTGCTACCCAACCTTTCTTATACGTTGGGGAAAGAAAACAAACCAGAAAAGCAGCGTGAGCTGTCTGAAAACAGCTGCACCAGGGCTTGAGTCACCCTCCCTGGAAGGGTTTAAACGTGTGCATGTGGCACTTGGGGACATGGGTGAGTGGTGGTCTTGGCAGTGCTGAGTTTTTGGTTGGACTCGATGATTTTAAAGGTTTTTCCACCCTAAATGACTCTGTGGTTCTCTGGTTCTATTGTTCTTTATCAGAAGCACCTTTCCAAGGGGAGAAAGGGAATAAAAAGAAACAAAACCTGATGGGTTTTGTGCCCCCAGTCCTGATTCTCTCCCACACTTAAGGGATTCCCCTCAACATCCCCTACAGAGCAAGAAGCTGCTGATGAATTGCTCCATTATTCCTGCAGGACACGTGTCCTCCGTCCCCAGAGGGGACACTTGGCTGTCCCCAACCCTGCCTTGGCCAATCCTGACCTCCCAGGGCTCCAGCAAAAAAAAAACCAAAACCAAAACCAAAAACAAAAAACCTCCATGGAAATCTGACAGAGAAAAGCCTGGCACAAGCCTTGGAAAAGCCCAGTTTGTCATCAACCAGATTTTAATTTTCAGGTGGAAAGTGTTTTTTTCTCAGAATTCAGGGTGATTTTAATCATCTGACACAGAGCATTTTATCAGCTAAACTGAACCCTGGTGCTACTCAATCCCCTCTCACAGGAACAACTGAAACTCAGCTTTGCTTCCCCACTAAAAACATAAAAGTGAGCAGGTTTCTTCAGAAGCCCCCAAGGCATTAAAACTCAAAAAAATACAATTTTTTAAAAACAAGACTCCTTATCCCCATCCCTAATACTAGAGCAAACCAGGACACTAAAAAAAAAATAATCTAAGTTGCTATAAATATAATTTAAAATCATAATTAGCTGTCTGCTGCCATCCCAGCTGTTAGGGGATACCACAGGGATTCCACATGGCTCGAGGGCAGGCTGGGAAATACCTTCAGCACCTCTTGGATAGTACCAGAAAGGGATAAATAATAAATAAGAACATGAGAAAGAATCATCAGCCTTCCACAGGGATGGAAAAGCAGAGACTTTCACTGTTGAGAAACCAAATGATGTTACTGTAAAAAAAATCCTAAAAATAAAGTAAAATAAGGACTTGAATTACAGCAGGTTGGAAAGTCTTCTCCTTCCTAACATGTTCATGTGCCCTCTTCAACACCAGACACCACTGGCAACTGGGTGCTTTTCCATTTTTTTTGCTCCTATTTTGGTGTTTGGGGTTTTTTTTCCTAGCCAAAACTATGTAGAAATATCCTTGCTACAGATTTCCCACCATCTCAAGCAAAAGCAGACTTCACACCTTAAGGCAGAAAGTCTAAAAATCCCATATATTGATCCTAAACATGGATCTCTGCCAACAAAACTGTAATTCCTTAAACTGAAGATTTTGGATAATTTTAGAGAGTTGTTTCTTTTTTTTTTTTTTTCCTATTTTACTCCAACACATTTCCAGCTTACAAGAAGCTCCATTTAGCAGCTTCTTCTCATTGTATTGCTATTAAAAATGCAGAATTCCAGCTATTTTGGATGTTGTGACTATTTCCAGCAGCCCCTGGCACAGGGACAGCTCTCACCAAGCACAAACCACTCGAGTCACCAAAATAAAAACAGAGCCCTGGAAATTCACTTTGCACATGGATTTTAAAGGGAATATTCAGAGCCAAATCCTGGCTTGGGGGATCTTGGATTTTGAGCCCCCCAGAAGGCACAGTCCATGTTTGTAGGTGTTCATGCAGAACTGGTGGCTAAATTTGGGCTAAATATGGATGGAGAGCTCTGCAGCTGTACCTGGATTTGGGAAAATTTGATCCTCAACAGCTCTGACAGAGACTGGGATTTGTCTTTAAACACACCTTTTTTGGCTTTTACCAGGCACTTAATCCACATTTCTTCACCCTAGCTGTGCAAATCAAGGACACCTGGCCCTTCCTGACTTTTCTCAGTATCCATCCTGAACAATAAAAAAAACATAAAAATGCTGAAGGTTTTTGGGTGTTCTGGGACACTCTGAGATCCCTCAATGTTCTCTCCTAGAGGGAAAAATCCTGAGATATGGCAGAATCCAACACCTCCATCCCACAATTCCTGGGGAAACTGTGTCTCTGTGAGTTTTTGGAGGCCATGGATACTCCAGGCTGCTCTTCCAGCCTCCAGACATTGGCCCCTCTCACTGGAGCATTTATCTCCATTCACCTCCTGGAATGGTTTGGTGTGTCAGGTCACAGCCTTCTGGAAAGATCATGGCCTGCTCTCTTTATTTCCTCAAAAACAATCATTATCTAGGGGCAAAACCAGACTGAATTAAAGCCTGAATTATTCCTGGAAGATAAACCAAGGAGCAGCTTTCCTGATCAGTTCAGGAAAACTTGGGGTGTGTTTAGTCTTTATTCAAAAATTACACCATTCCACATTTCCTGGATTTAGCTAAGCCCAAAAGTGAAAGTAACAGATCAAAATACCCTGAAATAAAACTTCTAGGAAGGGTTTTCAGGTCTGGCTAAAAGCAGATAGCTTTGGAAATCACTGATGGATGTCTGATCTGTTTGAGATTTCCATCTCCACTTCCAAGCTCTTCCCGCTTATCCCCACAGGACCCACGAGCTGGACGCTCTCCCTGCCCCTGGAAATCCAGGAGCCTCCCAAGGAAGGGATTTTGGCCCATCCTGGCTGCTGCCTGGGCTGAGCCACCTCAGGGCAGCTCCAGCATTCCCAAAATTTCCAGTGGCATGGCAGCAAGCAAAGGGACAAGTTCTTGCTGAGGCTGGAGAGTTGGAGAATTCCCAGCTGTGGGATTTTCGAGCAGGGAACTGGAGAATTTTTAAAAACAAATTTTTAAAAACAAGATTCCTTATCCCCATCCCTAATTCTAGGACAAAGCAGGCAGCTCCTTCCTCTCCCAGAGCACTCCCTGGACAGCTGGCTGCCAGTAAAACCCCAGCCATGAAAACAGTGAAGGTGCCTGGGGTGCCAGGTGTCCCAAAATCTCTCCAGCACCCCGGGGCTGCTCTGAAGGAGCCACATCACAAGCATCCTGCAGCCCCAGCTGCTCCCTCCTCCTGCTGGCCTCAGAATTGGCTATTTCCAGCATGAAACTGCCCTAAAAGTTTCCTCTCTTCTGTCCCAGCCACAGAGGCCTCTCCCAGGCTTTTCCCACCATTCAAAGCCATGCAGCAGCAGCAGCTTGGGCCACCTGCAGGTTTTTCCCAGTGGGCTTCTTCTGGGTTTTAGATTTTGCAGTGGCACCCTGAGAGCCACTGCCCACAACTCTGGGCCTGAAGGAGGATGTGGGGAGGGCAGGGGCAGCCAGGCTGCTCTCAGGCTGTGCCCTGGGGGCACCTGTGCCTGTGTCCTGCCTCTCTTGCTGCTCCAGACCCTCCCTGGCAGGGTGGACTGCCACCAGCTGCCCACCAGAGCACTCATTTTGTCCCTGTGCCATTAAATCCACCCTTAAAGTTCACTGCACTCTCAGAGTCCTTTCCATTTACCCAGCAATGGACCTTTGTGCCTGCAGCACTGGCAGCAGCAGCTCCTGGCTGTGTTCATTCATCTGCAAACACCTCAAAACTGAGATGCAGCATTTTCTGGCCCTATTTATTAACAAAAGCCACTGGTTTTATGGAGTGGGGTTATGTGAAGGAGCAGAGTCCTCTCAGCCTTTAACAGAGCTGCCACTGCTGCAGCCAGAGTGCAGGGGTGAATCTCCCAGCTCTGCAGAGCACAGGGCAAATTTCACATCCTCCATCTGCTCCAGCAAAGGCTGAGCTGAAATATTAACGAGGAGACCTGATCCCTTCTCACCAGAAACAATCTGGGTTTTACAGCCCAGGCAGAGGCCAGAGGAGCAGGCAAAGCTCTGGGATCCATCCTCTGCTGCTGGTTAAGGGCTCTCAAGGAAACAGGGAACCTGGGGGGAGGACAGGGAGTGTAAAACGTGGACATCTGGTGTGCTCTGTGTGTTCTGCCCACCCTCCACCTCCCCAGGCTCAGCCCAGAGCAGAGAGAGGAGTCTGCTCTAACATCAACAACCAGAACATGGCAATAAAGATTAATGAGCAAAACTTGCCATTTCATGTCTAATCCGTGGGGATTTAGGATCATTAATCTTTATTAGTGTGTAATAACTGTTTAGACACTAAGGACAGATTCTCAGCTGGACAAAACTGGCCTTATTCCAGCCAAGCCAGTGGAGCAGTGCCAGTTTACACCCTCCATGACCCCAGCTCTACATGAGACCCAGCCCATCTGTAGGAATCACATCACTGACAGTATTTCCCCAACAGCAGGGGCACAGAAGTGAAGGCAACTATTTGTCTTTCCCTGTATCCCAAAAAAGAGAGCTGCATGTGTCCAGGAAGCTCAACAATAGACATGTCAATAAACACGAGGAAATTCAATGGAAAAGCAACAGCAACAAAAGGAACCCCAAGGAGCAGGGAAGTGGATGGTTTTAGAGGCAAGACTACAAGATCTGGTTTGGCAGGAGGGTAACTAAGGGATCTTTGGCATGTGAAAGAGTGAAAGCACCAAGACAGGCCCCCAGAGTTCCCCTAACAGGAACAAGATGGAAAGGGAAAAAAAGCAGGAGCATCTTGGCTGGCTTTTCTGAGAGAGGAGTTTGGGGTTGTTTTGAATAAAAAAGATTTCTTAAACACAGGAGCTGGTGGGAACCTTGTCTGAACTACACCAGACCAGGCACTGAAGCAGTGCTGAGCTGACCAAGCAGGATTTCCTCCTCCAGAACGTGCAGGGAAGGAGGGAACAGTGCAGGGACACACCTGGCTGGCAGCAAGCATGGAGAAATGCCAGCTGAGGCTGTGCCTGCAGGGCTCTGCCCTCAGCCCCTGCTCAACAACAGGGAGATGAACTGAGATTTTTTACAGATTTTTTCAAGTAGGGACCCACCAACAGCTTCCTGCATCACACACCTGCCTCCAGAAATGAAGTTCCACCCCTTTAACAAGTCAGAGTTGCCTTTTTGTCACCAGCAAACTCAACAGAAGTCAGGGAAAACCACAGAAGTACAGTACAGAGATATCTGTGTCAAGGTCTGTACACCTGGAGGAACTCCAGGAAAGATGGGCATTGCACCCAGTGCAGCAGCACGAACCTGCTGTTTAAAAACAGGAACCAGAAGTGCCCTCCAGCTCCTCTTTCAGATTTAAGGGCCCACAGGGCTCTGGGGGAGCCAGAGAACCCTTTGCTGCCAGTGACACTTCAGAGCTCCAGCAAGGGCAAGCCTCCAGCATGCTGGGATGCAGGAGCACCAGAGCTGGGCTGTGGGAGGAAGGGGATGGACATCACACCTGGGGATCCCTGGGGATGGGCTGTGCCTCCTGATCACAGCCTGCAGAGGCTCCCCCTGCCCTGCAAACCCAAACACAGCTGCTCCAGCTCCCAGCTCAGTGGGAGCTCCCAGCAGCTCTGCTCTCTCTCTGCTCCCTGGATTTGGGGTTCTTTCAAGTTTATGGCATTTGACACCTGCTTCTCTAAAAATCCCAAGCCCTGTGCTGTGTGAACACACAAAACCTTTGTGAAGGACACCCCTAAGGCTCAGGAAAGGCCCTAAGGCTGTCAGGAAAGGTTTCATGTCCCAGAACCTGTGTCTGTCCCTGTGCTCATGTTCTGGCCAAGCAAAGAGTGAGCAGCAACCAAAGGCTTCTCATCTTCACAGTTCCACAGCAGAGAGAAGAGCCTGACTCCTCCTGCAGCCCAGCAGGGCTCTGAGGCACACAGGAGTCCCTGGCTCTCCTCCCTGAGCTGAAGCCACCAAGCTCAGGCTTCTCTCTAAATTGCTGGGTCAGGCCAAGCTTTGTGCCCACGAGGGATGCAGGGACAGCCCCAGAGCTGCCACAGCTCCACCAGCACTGGGCATCTCCCACAGCACCTGCCATCCTCCTGCTCAGACAGCTCCACACTTACTCTGGGCTGACACAAACCTCTTCAAAAGGAACAAAGTCATGGGGAAGGAGCAGGGAAGGGAAGGGATTTGCTGCATGCCCTATTGTAATGTCATCAGGACAAAGGGATTAGAGCAGAAAGCATAAGAGCAACCCTGTGTGGAGGCACACAGGAATCCTTTTAGAGGGTCACTAGCTGCAGACAACACTGCCATTAATTCTCTATTGGAAAACGCTGGTGACATTAATATCTGCTATTAATACTGAGCTTTGACAGTATCTCATAAATTCAACCTGTCAATTACAATGGCACTAAAATGAAGGTGCTCTGAGGTCAAGGAGATGCAGTGTCCAAATGAGACTTATATTGCAGGAGAAAAGCAGCAAAAACAATCTTTAACAAAAGCATCAGATCCATATGTAGGAAAACCAAAGGGTGGTTTTAAATGTCATGTTTTTCAAAGTGAGAATTGATGCTGGAACCGAGTCTATAAACTGGCTGGCTGGACTTTCAGCTGCAGCTGAGGACAATCAATCAAAACAGCTCTGTGACTCTCAGAAAGTGAGAGAGAAAACACACACACACACCATGGAATATGAGAGGGCAGATCATGAGCCATGCGAGGCCCCTTAAAATTACACTGTGAAGTGAAACATCCTGGTGTTTCATCTGCCACAAAATGTGACCTGAAAGGTTCCCCAGGGCAGGGAGTGGGGCTTGGAGCTGCTCCTTCCCGAGGGCTGGGCAGGCTCCTGGGACAGGCTCAGCAAGGGGAGCCTCCTCCCCAAAGCCTGCACGAGCTGTGAACCTCACCTGATTGCTGCAAGCTCTCTGTGAGCCCTGCTCTGCAGCCGAGGGCACAGCAGAGATGAACCCCGAGAAATGCTCCCCTGTGAGTGCCACTGCCAGCCCCAGGCTCTCAGCCAGCCTGTGGGGGCAGGGGCAGGGGCAGGGGCAGGGGCAGGGGCAGGGGCAGGGGCAGTTGTAGGGGGCAGTGGCAGGGGGCAGGGAGCAGGGGCAGGGAGCAGTTGTAGGGGCAGGGGCAGGGGCAGGGCAGGGGGCAGGGGCAGGGAAGGGGGCAGTTGTAGGGGCAGGGGCAGGGGCAGGGGCAGGGGGAGCAGGGGCAGGGGCAGGGGGCAGGGGCAGGGGGCAGTGGCAGGGGCAGGGAAGGGCAGGGGCAGGGGCAGGGGCAGGGGCAGTGGCAGGCAGGGGCAGTGGCAGGGGCAGGGGCAGTGGCAGGGGCGCGCGCAGGGGCAGGGAAGGGGCAGGGGGCAGGGGGCAGTGGTAGGGGCAGTGGCAGTGGCAGGGGCAGTGTTGGTAGGGGGCAGGGACAGGGGCAGTGGCAGGGGCAGGGACAGGGGCAGTGGCAGGGGCAGGGGCAGGGGGGCACTGGCAGGGGCAGGGGCAGGGGCAGCCCAGGCACTGGTGGTGTCTTTGTGCCTCTTGCAGGGTTGGCACATCCCCAGCACCCAGAGCCCTGCTCTGGGCACTGCCCTCCCCACCAGCCCTCCAGGACAGCTTCCCCAAAAGCCACTGACACTTCCAACTGCACCAGCACAGTCTGGAGCTGCTAACCTGGCAGAGCAGGGGGCAGTGACATCTGCACAGGTTCAGAGACACCCTGCACAGGTTGTGACATCTGCACAGGTTGTGGCATCCTGCACAGGTGCAGTGACATCCTGCACAGGTTCAGTGACACCCTGCACAGGTTCAGTACTGCAGAGCAGGGTTCAGTGACACCCTGCACAGGTTCAGCACTGCAGAGCAGGGTTCAGTGACATTCTGCACAAGCTGACACCCTGCACAGATTCAATGACATCCTGCACAGGTTCAGTGACATCTGCACAGGTTCAATGACATTCTGCACAGGCTGTGACACCCTGCACAGGTTCAGCACTGCAGAGCAGGGTTCAGTGACACCCTGCACAGGTTCAATGACACCCTGCACAGGTTCAGCACTGCAGAGCAGGGTTCAGTGACACCCTGCACAGGTTCAGCACTGCAGAGCAGAGGTGTTTCTGGGGTTTCTGGCTCCGTGGGGCTGTGCCAAGCAGGGTGGGGATGGAAGCACGTGCAGGGCACGAAGCACTTGTGCAGCTCCCCAGAATGCACAGGCAGGCCAGTTCCAGGGCTGGGGGAAAGCAGCCACGGGCAGAAGCAGAGCAGCTCATGGCCAGGCCAGGTGTGCCTCAAACCAGCATTAACGTGGAGCTGCAGAGCTCAGCAGCACTCACAGTGCCCCCTGCTCCAGCAGGGACAGAACCATCTCCAGCTCCTCTCCCACCCCAGCAGCCCCCTCCTCCTGCCCCTGCACCCAGCCAGCAGCAAGGAGCTCCTGGTCAGGTGGGCTGTGGTGTCCCTGCGTGGCTTCCTAGGCTGCAGCTCCCCCTGCAGCCCAGGCAGAGCCCCTGGCTGCCTGCAGCACCCAGCTGGGGCTGGACACAGCCCAGCACAGCCCAGCACAGGCTCCTGGCTGCCTGCAGCACCCAGCTGGGGCTGGACACAGCCCAGCACAGACAGGCTCCTGGCTGCCTGCAGCACCCAGCTGGGGCTGGACACAGCCCAGCACAGCCCAGCACAGGCTCCTGGCAGCACTGGCACTGCCACTCTCTGCAGGCAAGCACAGGAGGGACTGCTGCCAGTGCAGGGCCACCAGCCCTGCAACCAACTCTCAACCAGCCCATCTTTCACGGGTGTCAGGCTGTGATCCTGCCCCATCCCAAGAAGGAGAGGAACTCCCTCAGAGCCCAAAGCAGCTCATCCCCAGCCCAAGGGAGCCTCGGGCACTGCAGCGCTGCTGGGCGGGGCACTGACCAGGGCAGCCTCCTCCTCCTCCTTGTGCAACTTCTCTGACAGCCTCCTGCCCTCTGGCCTTTTGTCCCAGACTGCTCCCAGCAATTCCCACCTCCTCCAGCAGAGCAGGGCTGTGGGGCAGGGCTGGCCCAGACTCAGAGCAGGGTGTCTGGACAAGAGTGACCACAGGGGACACTGGGGCCTCCCCCTGACCCAGCTCCAGCAGCTGAGCTGCAAGTCTTGCTTATCAATTCCTTTATGATGCACATTAAATATGTTCCACAACAGAGACACTTCTGCTCTCCTCTCTCCTCTCCTCAGACACCTTTTCCCCAGCAAAGCCCTACAAGTGCTGCTTGCTGTGGCCTCATTTTGCATCATCATCGTCATCACCACGCACTCATCCTCATATAAAACAGAAATCTATTCCATCAAGCACTTAACATAAATATTAAAATAATGGAAGGGACAAAATAGAAATCTACATACAACTTCATGACTACCATAGCACCTATTACCATGACAAAGCAAATTCTGGTTCAAGGGGAAGGGAAGGGGGATGAGGAGCAAGTTAGGAAGAGGAACTTCGACTGTCATTAAATATGTAAATCACTCTTTCAAAAGATTTTTTTTGTTGTTTTGTTTTTCTTTTAAGGTTACCAACCTTATTAAAATTCATTCCACTAACCAGCTCGTTCTATGTCACTATGGATACCAAAGAACCCTTTAAAAAACTCGGGCGAGGCGGGGGTTTCTCAGAATAAAAACAAAACAGAACAAAACAGGCGACTTTCTGATGGTGCTTCCATGACAAGTCCTGCCACGTGCCCCTCCCCTGCACCCACCAGTCCACAGAAGGGCAATTCTTTTACAAGTCCAGTTCTCAGTCTCCCAGGATGAGCTTGACAAAAGAGGCGACGTCTGTCTCTTTGGATTCGTGCAGGGTGAAGAAAGGATGTTGCTGGGAAAGCAAAGAGAGGAAAACCAGCTAAGTTTGTTATTCACCACCCTGAGCAAAAAGCTTTGCAGACAATTCCTCTAGACAGTGAGGGAGGTTTTCTCCTTAGCATCATAATATTGGGTTTTTACAGCTGAGGCAAGTTGGGAGCACAGGGGCTGCTCCATGAAATTGTGGATTCCTGGATTCCCCTAAAGCCTGCCCTGGCTGGGAGGGCAGAGCTGGGCAGCTCTGGAGGCAAGGGGAAGGTGTAGAAAACCCTCTCCTCTGCCCCATAACCCCCCCTTGCTGACTGCAGTGCTTTTCTCCAGCTTTATCTGTGTATTTACCCTCTGGTGACTCCTGAGCCTCAGCTCCTCCCTGAACAGCAGGAGTGGCTCCTGCAGCCCAGCCAGCACACAGGAAAACCATCCCCACTTGTGTGTTTAACCACTTCATCCTGACCCACGTGGGGGACACAGAAAACCCAGCCAGAAAACCCTGCCAACACTGCAGCACCAAGGGAAAAATACAGGCAGGGAGAAAAAACACAACCAAACCCCCTGACAGCAACAAAAAACCCTCTCCAGTAGGACCAGCAATTCAGCTTGGTTGGTTCAGCAACACACCAAGATCCCACCTGAAAACCCCCAAACCCTGCTTGACACCACTGTCCTGGCAGATAATTGGATTTATTTGTATGGAGGGTGTTAGAGAGACCAGAAGGAGCCAGGGCTCTGCAGGGCTCACAGGGATCTCTGCTCTGCACAAGGGTTTGATTTCCAACCCTCTCCTTTCAAGTCAGATTTTTAAAACCAATTTGGGGTTTCCAGGGTTTTTCCAAGCTGCCCCTCACCTCAGTCCCTGAGCACTGGCTGTTTCAATGATCTTTAATGGCAGTGGCCAAGTGCAGGGAGAAGAAGAGCAAAGAAAAGAGATTTTTCAAGGTGGGTTTGAGTGGAAAGTCACCCAGGGAATAAGACAAGGCAGCTCTGAGTGGCTGGGAAGCAATCCAAAGACACACCAGTAAGGAAGAGGAAGCACAATTATGTGGGAAACAGGGCTGGAATGGGCTGAGGCAAAGATCCAGGCAAAACTGAAAGTCTCCCTAGGTCAGACAGTCACAGCAATTGAAGTGTCCTGGAAACCTCTGAGGTGACCCCAGTGTCTCGTTCTTGTCGCTCTCACATCCCACACCAGAGGCTGGAACAGCCAGAAATGTGCCAGGGTGGCAGCAATGCCCCCAGCCCTGTGCCCAGGGAAGCCAAGCCCTCTGCAGGGCTGGGCTGGCACACAGCCCTGCCAGGAGGGATGGGCAGCCCACCACTCCTGCAGCAGTGCCACGCTCCACTTCACCTGGGGAAGTGGGTTTTTAAATGCAATTAAGCACCCCCTATCAGCTTTCCTGATGCTCAAGATAGCACAGAGTCATATTTTCCATGAGAAACCTCAATTCCACAGGAAAGCAAGGCAGCAGTCTTGGTCTGAATGACAAGTCCAATCCAGCACCACAACTTAATGTCAGAAGAGAGAGGAAAAAACCCCAACAAAACAGCAACCCTCAACCACAGGACCTCACAACATCCATGTCAGCCATAAAATACCACAGCACTGAGGTACTCTGCAGGGGTGATCCAAGAAGCTAATTCAATAGAAATGCACTCCCTTGCCAATGGGTATTAATGCTGCAGCAGACAGAGCTGCTTCACTGAACCTTTTTTGATAAAAGGCCATTTGGCAAAGTTCAGAAATTTGCTTAAAATATACAGATGGATTTATTCAATAATATAACCCCCCCCCCCAAAAAAAAAAAAGCAAAAAACAAAGAAATTTTTTTTAAAAAGCCATAAATCTCAGGCCTCTCTTTGTTTGAAACCAGTCAAGGGGCAAGCTGTGTGTCAATCTCATCTATTTATAGTTTAATTGCATTACAGGGCCCAGCACCAAATGTCATGGAATTATTCACTGCTTACAGCTCTGGGTCATGGATTTCCAGCATGACTTGCAGGTAAAAATCACCTTAAACCTGGCACCTCTCACCTGTGATGGAAGGTGTGAGGTGGTGAGGGGTCTGACCCTCTGGTGGCAGAATATCCCAAAAATTGTGGGGTAGGGAACACCAGTGCCTAAAGAAATCCTGCAGCAGTTTCCACCCTTAACCCAGGTGATTTTGACACTGAGACTGGAGGGGTGAGGATGCAGAGTCAGGATTTTCAGAAATACCAAATAACACCTTCCTGCCTTTAGAAAGCTGTGAATTGTGTGAGAGTAAAAAAGGATTAAATGTCTGCAGGAGTGGAACACCAACTTCATGAGCTCTGCTGCTTTTTGCCAGCTTTGAGCAGCACCAGGAGCAACACCAGAAAGTCAGGAGAGAGAGAGGCCATGAAACTGTGGAGCCCAAGCAGAAGAATCTGCTCTTGCCAGCTGCAGCCCAGAGCTCTGGCTGGGCACAGAGCAGTGCCCTGCACTTCCCCTGTCACCATCCTTTATTGGCACTTTCCTCCCTAGCTGTTCCTCAGTTATCCCTCCCAGTAAAGTCTCTAGGCAGTGATGAAATTCAACAACCAGAATTATCAGTGTCTGTCCCCAACATCGAGGAATTGCTCTGCCCAAAAATCCTCCTCTCCAAGGCACCAGGGCAGCAAAGGCCAGCTGGCCACTGGGCTCCTGCAGCTCTTGAGGAGCATCTGGGGCACACTGAGGTGTTTGAATTGATCACACAAACCCCAGAGGAGGATGTGAGCCTCACTACCTGATCCTTCACAGCCTCATTCTTGTCCATTACCTGCTTTAACATGTATTTTCTCCCTTGATCTGACTGGAAAAGCACCTGGCTGAGATTTCAAAGAGCATCTCTGATTTGCAGCCACCCTCCCACGACTCTGCAGTGTCACAATTCTCCCATCTGGTATGAAAAAAGAAATGCAAAGCATCCCAAAACACCATCACTAGTGGAATCTCTGCCCTCAGCACCTCAGTGTGAGCCATTTCAGCTCTGAACACACTGCTGGATGCAGCCACACTCACCATAAGCTCTGGGTATGTTGGCCGTTCTTTGGAATTCTTCTTCAAGCTTTAATTGGGCGGGAAAAAAAATAAATTAGAATTTCTGTCTGCAATTTAAGTAAGGCCATAAAATCACACCATGACAAAAGGAAGAGTAAGCAGAGTAAGTTCAGCTACTCAGCCAAGCTGAGGGAACAACTTAGGTCTTGAGGACAGCGACAGCCAACAGGAGCTCAGTGTCCTCCAAGAGATCTGGAGCCACCAAAAGAGCACTGAAAACCCTGCCTGCTGCTGGGGGCCAGGTACAACAGGGAGTCTGGGTGACTCAGGGAGAGGCTGCAGGCTGCAGGCTGTGCCTGGGAGCAGTGACTGAGCACGTGTACAACTGTTTGTTTATCACCGTGCTGTTATCAGCGGGGACGCTTCCATGGGACATCCTTTTTTCTCCTCTCCTACAACAGATGGCCCTGGAGGGTTGTAGCTGGAAGTTATTTTGGTTTCCCTCCAGCAGAAAATAGCTTCTAAAAGACAGGACGTAATCTCTACTCACTTCCTGGCAGTGTATTTAGGGGAAAGACACTTGGAGCAACTTGAAAAGATCTTCACACACGTACGCGGCGGTGGCGGGGAAAAGGTGTCACACTGAGCAAAACAAAAGTGAGAAGCTCTGCTGGGATTTGCTGGGGCCCAGAGGAAGCAGAGGACACACACTGAATAGATATTTCCTGCTTGCTGTGTGTGCAGGGCTCGTGTTCAGTGTCATGTTGTGAATGAACAGAGGAACCTGGCCCCGTACGTGCCAGCACCGCCGGCCCCGAGGCACGGGATGTGTCACATCCTCCCGCCCAGCAGCAGCCCCAGCCACCACGGCAAGGTGAATCTGAAGGGTAGCTCTGGCCAGATTTGGGGTCATTCTCTTAATTTAGACCTTCTACAAAACAAATTCATCCCCAGGTTACTAGCAGCAGGAAATCTGGTGGTAAGTTACTGAAATCAATGTAAATTTTCAGGAATGAGGAGTTATATTGGGATCTGATCCTGACTCAGATATCCCAGGAACCTTCCTGCAGTGCCTGGAGCTGATCAGACTCCACTGCCCCAGGCAGCAGATGGATAAACACTGCCCTAAGCCAGGCTTAATACAGAGTGGCTGGGACCTGGTTTGGTGTCAGAAGGAATTCCCAGACCCCAAGAACACAAAACTGGTGCAAAGTTCACCATTCTCTGGCAGTGAGGGACCTTCGGTGACCCTGCAGGATTTGCAAAGACAGGAATCACCACGTGCTGTGGCTGTAACTCCTAAAGCAGCCACAGCCTGAGCTGCAAGGCACAGAGCTTGGAAGAGCAAATCCCTCTGAGAACAGCCTGCCTGGCACAAGCTGGGAAACAGCAGAGCCAGCAGCACTGCTTGCAGCTGCTCCAAAATCTCTGTGTGGGCCTTGCAAGAACGGGGGGCATCCTGTGAGAGGGTTTTTCCAGGGCAGCTCCCACCTCTCCCAGGCCCAGGGCATGGCAGGTATTCCCCAGAGTGGGTCAGGAGCTGAGCAGCTGGACCAGGGGGACATGAAAACATGTTTGAGCAAGACTGTGAAGAATCCAAACAGGGGTACTGAGAGTGCCCAGGCAGGAGCAGCTGATAATCCCTTCCTGGGTCATGGGAGAGTGCTGGCAGCTCGGGAACAGTCTCACATTTCTCTCTTTGTGGATCTGCTGTCCTTTGTGGCCCCCAGGCAGAGCCAGTGGCCACTTGCCAACTCAGCAGGCAGGTGGGTGGCACTGGAAAATCCAACCCTGCCACAGGGCAGGCTGAGCTCTCTGTGCAGCCTGCACACAGAGCAGGGCTGCTCCAGCCCTTTTCCTACAGCACAGCCAAATGCTCCTGCTGCTTCCAGCTCCTGGGCCTCAGGAGAAGGACAGACACCAGCCAGAGGGGCCACCATGGGGAAAAACCTGCCCTCAGAGCTGTGTCACCCAAGAGAGGATGCAGCCTTCCCTTCCCTGCTGCCCTTCCAGACCCAGGGACAGGAACTGCCTGGCTGCACCTGCTGACAGCAGCCCTGTGCTGCTGGCACGGGGACAAGCAGGGCAAACAGCCTCCTAAATCCTCCCAAATCCTGTGTGTCCCTCAGGCAGACCCCACAGCACTGCTGGTGCTCAGAGAGAGCACAGAGGGAATGCTCTGCCAGAGCTGGGGTTGGGAGCTGCCCGTGGGGGCAGGCAGCAGCACGGGGAGGCTGAGCAGGGCCAGGGTGAGTGAGGACAGGAGGGAGCTGTTACCACTGCGAGGTAAAATCGACGAACTCTGCGGAGAAGCCCTCTGGCGGCAGCTGCGGCGACGGCTCCTCCACCACCTGCTTGAGCTGCTGGAAGGGCGTGCCCCAGGAGTCGTAGGGGAAGCGCAGGATGGCCAGCTCGATCTGGGGACACAGCCTGGCCTCAGCACGGGGCAGGGACACCCCCAGCCTGCCCCCCCGCCCCGGTCTGGGACGGCCCAGTGCCCTGCCCGGGGTGGGTTTGTGTGGGCTCCACACACACGGGAGATGGGAACGCTCCAAAGGGACCTTAGAGCCCCCTGCAGTACCCAAAGGGGGATCCCAGAACGGAGGGAGAGGGAATCTGGCATGGGCAAACAGTGATAAAACAAGGAGATTGGTGTTCCCCCCTGGGAAGGTGGGTAGCCCTGGCACAGGTGCCCAGAGCAGCTGTGGCTGCCCTGCATCCCTGCAGTGCCCAAGGCAGGCTGGATGTGGCTCTGAGCACCCTGGGTCAGTGGGAGGTGTCCCTGCACACAGCAGGGGTGGAATGAGAGGATCATTTAGCTTCCTTCCAACCCAAACCATTCTGGGATTCTAGGATTTCCTCACCCCACCTGGCCATAACACATTGCTGATCCTCCCCCAGCAAACAGGAGAGGCTGGAGGAGACCCAGGCAGCTCCAGGTGGAGTGTCCTGTCACTGTCACCCCCATGTCACATCTCTTGAGAAAGCTACAGGGGAACTGTGCTGAGAAACCACCTGGGGAGCAGATGGATTCCCCCAAAACACTGCGTGGGAGCCACCCCGGTCCCTGCTCTCCCAACGGGGGAGGCTGCTGAGCGCTGGGAGGGCTCCTGCGGGCAAGCCCAGCTGCTGCACTGCCGTGCCTTAGCCCATGCTGCCATCTCCCGGCAGCTGCTGCCTCCACACCGGCAGCCCCATCCTCCTTCCTCCAGCCCTGGGGCACACTGTGAGCTCTCCCCGGCTGTGGGGAGGGAAGTGAGCCCCCCCGAGCCCCCTGGCCCCAGCTGGCCGTACCATGGTGATGCCCAGGCTCCAGATGTCGGATTTGACGCTGTATCCCCTTCTGGTTCAGCTCCGGGTTAATTCTCTCGGGCTGCCGACAGAGACACAGGAGGGTGAGGAGCAGGGACAGCCCCAGAGCCCTGCCCACACCCTGGGGGGGTCTCTCAGCCCAGCACCCCTTAGCCCACACCCCCACCTCACCCTCCTGGCTGTGCTGGCTCCCCATCCTCACCAGTGAAGTGGGTCACCACAAACAGGGGCAGGTGGAGTGCCCTGGCACAGCTGGCACGGACAGCCTCAGCTCTCCAGGACTGTTTTCACCCTCTTCAGCTGCTCCACAAAGGGTGAATCCTGCACAGCAGCTCCAGGAGCAGCCAGAGGCACCCAGCCCCTGGGGAGTTTTCCCTCCCCATGCTAAGCACTGCTGTCCCCATGGCAAACAGGCAAAGGGGAGCAATTGCAGAGGCTCCCCAAGGTCACAGCAGGAGCCATGGCCAGGAGGTGTGATCTGAGCCGTGAGACCTGCTCCCCTCCCAAGGGGATGTATCCTTAACTGCAGGGCTGCATCTTCCCAAACCAATCCCCAGCACGGATGCTGGGGGCTGATCCTTCTCCCCTGGGGCTCATGCTCCTGCTCAACTTACAGCCATGTAGGGTTTGCATCCTGCATCCATGGTTTTAGCAACAGAGTCCACCAGGTACCCGCTAATGCCAAAGTCGCACATTTTCACCTGCCCCTGCGTATTGATCAACACGTTAGAGGGCTTTACATCTGCAAGAAGGAACACAGAGCACAGTCACTGTCAGGGGTGGGGGCTGGGACAAGCCACAAGCAGCCACAGAGGCTCCTATCAGCAGAGGGCAGCCCAGCAGAGCTCCAGGAGTGCCAGGAACTCCTGGCTGTGTTCAGGTGACAGCCCCAGGTGTGTCCTGCCACTGTCCCTGCACAAACACATCCCCCCTCTCTGACTCAGGGCAGCAGGAGGCAGCTCTGCACATCCCCAGGAGAGGAATGAGGGATTTGTGTTTACAAACAAGCTGTGGGTTTGCTGGTAGATAAAACTACCACTGAGAGATAAAAGAAATAATGGGAAGGATGAATGGGGAAAAAAGAGATCTTTGCCTTTGCAAACTAACTGTGGGTTTGCTGATAAATGAAACTGGATATTGAGAGATGAAAGAAGCAATGGGGAAAAACATTGAATTCCATAAGAATTAAAAATTAAAAGGGAACAGGGTTGCACATTAGAGGGGAATCTTAGGTATCAGGCATTCTGGAAGTTTGTTCCTCCCAAGTACCTCAGGGAAAGAGAGAGAGAAATTGGGATAAAAAGGAGGCTGCATCCTCCAAAACTCTGAGAGATTCCAGAGGGAATGCCCCATGGCCTCTCCCTTTATTCAAATAAAGTCACAGGACTCCTCTGTCTCCTTTTTGAACATAAACCTCTGGTGTTTGTGGATTAATTTTCCTGACATCCATCACATCCCACAGCTCAGGGAATGGGGAGCTGAGAGGAAGCAGCCCTGCAGGGCTGGGGGTGATCCCATGGGGTGTCTGCAAAGCTCTGGCAAGGCCCCCTGGGTCTGCAAAAGGAAAAACCCATGGGGGTTTTTTTCCTTCCCGTGGGGTTTTTTCCTTCCCATGGGTTTTTTTTTCCTTCCCATGGGAGAAGGATGTGGGGCAGGAAAGGGTGAAAGGGCTGCAGGGGAAGGAGAGAGCAGCAAACTGAGACAGGGATCAAAGGTTCAGACACAGCCTCTGACTGTGCTGGTTTTGTATTAATTGAGTTTTGAGGAGGAGGGAAGGAGCCCAGCCAAGGAAATCATGTTCTTAGAGAAGCTGCTAACAGCTTCCTATATGCCTGACAAAACTCACTGTTTAAAAATAAGAATGCTAATAAGCTGATGAAAGAGATGGGCATGTTTCATGTCCATCCCTATTATTTGCTAATAAGCTAATGAAAGAGATGGACCTCACAATTATTTATTTCCAAGCAGCTGCTATTTGTAAAAAT
The DNA here is from genome assembly GCA_034336665.1 of Luscinia megarhynchos. Lineage (NCBI taxonomy): Eukaryota > Metazoa > Chordata > Aves > Passeriformes > Muscicapidae > Luscinia > Luscinia megarhynchos. The sequence continues at coordinate 2,396,704 of CM067580.1, forward strand.
TAAAAGCCACAAAAGAATTATTTTCTTATTAAAAAGTCTCCATAGCATAGCAAAAGAAACTCCTTTCCCTAAGTAAACTAAAGAAAGACTGTTCTAAAAGTAATAAACTGACTAAATTGTTTCTATACATTATCAGTGAGAAAGAAAAAAAGGATATAGGAGAGAGGAAAAGTGTTCTAAAAGTTTGATTTTAATTCTTTTAATTCTTTCAGCTCTGCTAATAAAGGTATTCTTTATACCCTTTAAAGTCTGAGCCTACTCTGCCTTCCTCCTAATCCTATCTCACAACAAAAAAAAAATGAACAAATAATTCTAATAAGTACACTAGCAATTTGGCCAACACTAAAGTCCACCACATAAATTGGTACATTAGGAGAAAAATCTCAAATTAACAAACCAAAACCACAGCAGATACAAAGCCCAGCTGCAGCATGAGCAGCAGCAGGAGAGTGGGAGCTCCACACCCCACTGGAGTCAGGCCAGAGTCTCATCTATCTGTCTGTCTATCTATTCATCTATCTATCTGTCTGTCTACCTACCTATCACTGCCAGATTTATCTCTTCCCATCGTGGCTTTACAAACCCCTGGAGTGCTCACCAGGCTCGTGAGGGCAGCTCCAATCCCCAGCAAAAGGGAGATGAAGGCACCAGAGATGCCAGGGATGATACCCAGGAGAGCAGGGAGATGTTCTCCTGCAGAGCAGGCAGTGGCTCTGGGGGGATAATCCCACCTGGAGTTTCAGCACAGCTGACCCTGCTTTCCCTGGGATGCTCCAATCCTTTCCCTGCTGCCCCCAGAAATAACAGGTCACTTCCTGAAGATCCTCTGTCTCCACATGATAAAGAATTCAATGAAACACCATGTGAAGGATGCCACACGCTGTGTTTGAGTGCTGCCTATCAGAACTGTGGGTTAGCAGCTCGTTAACATCTGCTCTCTAATCAGCATTCTGCACTCTAAAGCCTCAGGTATCCAAAATCCTCACCCATCTGTTACTACACTGAAATAAGACAATTTTCAGTGGAAAGCAAACAAGTCCACACAGAAACCCAGCAGCCAAGAAGAGCTTTCCATCTCCTGTAAGTGATACAGAAACTCAACCCCAAGGGAAGGATCCAGCCAGTGCCACTGCTGCTCCAGCTGAACTCTGCTGCTTCCCAGGCACTCTCACACTCCAGGGAGGCTCTTTCCTCCTCATGACAAATTGAAAACAACCCTTTAAAAATAAAAGTGTCAAGAAGCAACTGCAAATTTGTTTCTGAGTGTGTTCACTGCAGCTTTGAGATGCTCCAGAGGGAAAAACGTCAGAAGAGTTTAAGGAAGGGATTTATGATTTCATTTGAGGCTGGTTTAGGTGTCAGACTGCTGTTCAGGGAAGGTCCTGGAAGGGGTGAGGATGGCTGGGGCAGTGCAGGAGGATGAGGCTGGCAGGGAGATCAGCACAGAGCCATGGAGCTGGGGACAAAGCTGGGCAAAGCCTGCTCCAAAGCTTTCCAAGCCAGGGGGAAAAGTCTGGCTGAATTTCACCCAGGAGATGAAGCAGAGCATGGACTGAGGGGAAGCAACCCCAGGGAAACAAAACAGCCCTTCCCCTGCCAGCCCTTTGCAGATTTTAAGGAGCAAAGAGCAGCCATCTCCTCTGCCTGGGTTTTGCTACAAGTCCTGAGCTGCTGGGGAGCATTTCTGCTGTCAAAGGCTCACTCATCTCACTTCCCCTGCCAGGCTGAGAGCAGGGCAGCGTGTGGGGGCACTCACCTCGGTGGATCACGGAGAGCTTACTGTGCAGATGTTCCAGTGCCTTCACAATCTGAAACGACAAAGCCAGAGTCAGCCACAGCTGGCAGCACCACGAGGAGGAAATGACAGCTGGCTTCACCCCAGGCCTGCCTGGAGAGCAGGAAAACCACATCCCCCACGGGTCCTGCACCCTGCCAGCAGCCTGGGGTGGTGGTGGGTACCCAGGGATCTTCCTGGGGGTTCCCTGATGAGAAGGGAGAGGAGCTGCAGGAGCCTCCCCACATCTCACCCTGGCCATCTCTCCATCATGTGTATGGATGGGCACACTCATGGCTTATAAGCATCACTTCAGCCCAGACATGTGAGGCCAGCTGTGGGAATAGCTGGGCACATGGAGCAGCCTCTTCCTGGTGCACATACAGCAGGGAGTTTGGGTCAGCTAGGATTTGGCACACAGGGGAAATCCCTTCCCCTCCCCTCCTCCCCCGAGCCACTCACAGAGACTGCGATTTTCCCCAGGATGTCCTCGGGAATCGTCAGGCCTTTGTCAATGACGAGTTTGTAGAATTTGTCCAGTGAGGTATCCATCAGCTCCATGCAAATCCACACATCTCCCTGCAGAGTAAAGCAAGCAGAAACCCGGATAATGGAACAAAGCACCTTCCTTCCTACCTACATTCCTTCCTTCCTTCCTGCCTCTCCTCTCCTGCCCTTCCCTTCCCTTCCCTTCCCTTCCCTTCCCTTCCCTTCCCTTCCCTTCCCTTCCCTTCCCTTCCCTTCCCTTCCCTTCCCTTCCCTTCCCTTCCCTTCCCTTCCCTTCCCTTCCCTTCCCTTCCCTTCCCTTCCCTTCCCTTCCCTTCCCTTCCCTTCCCTTCCCTTCCCTTCCCTTCCCTTCCCTTCCCTTCCCTTCCCTTCCCTGTTTGGCCCTTCTCTGGTTTTTAAAACCCATTCAGCAAAGCTGTCCTGGGCTTTCCTTTCCCTGCTCTGGAATTCAGTGCTGCTCACATTCCCTACCATTTAGGGTGTACTCTTCCCAAAGCAGAGCCCCTGTGATTTAGGAGCCCAGAAAGTTATCAGGAACTGAGGCTCCCAATGCCCAGCCAGGAAAAGTTCAGCTCTGCAGAGCTGTGCTTAAAGCTCTTCAATAAATCCTGCTTTTCAGAGCTTTCCACATGGATGAAACCAAGCCAGGGCAATTTGAATGCTCTGGGACCAGGCTGTGAGCTGGTGGCTGTCCCACACTCACAGCCACAGCAAGTGACACATCCTTGGGCCAGGACTGAGCAAACCTCCGTGTCCAGGTGGAGATTAAACCCCTGGCACCTGGAAAAGTGCAGGAGTGGGAATTCAGTCCCACAGAGCCTCACCTCTCTGAAGAGTGCCCCATAAAAGGTGACAGTGAAGGGACAATCCACTGTCCTCATGGAGATATCCAGGTCCATCAGCAGCCTCTTCTGCTCCTGGCTGTTCACCGTGGCTCGGATCCGCTGCAAGGCACAGCAGCTCAGGGGGGGCTGCCCCCACCTGCAGCCCTCTGCCACCCCTGTCACCACCCTTGTCACAGGCACATCCCCAGCCCAGCACCCAGGGGTCTCCCCACCACTGCTGGTTTGGCTCCTGCCTGCCAACACCACTCTTGATGCAAGAGCCAGAAGAAAGAAGTGGCTTGGGAGAGGAGAATTGATGCCTTAAGGTTTAGTTTTTATATTTCCCATTCTCTGTCCTGCATTAGGATGTGACTCTGAGCTCCACACAAAGTGTCACAAGTTCTCTCCCAGCTCAGGCACACACAACAATCCCTGTCCAGCCCCAGGACCAAGGACACGCTGCAGCTCCAGCCCCAAAAAGTGCAAGCAGAGAGAATGGAGGAGAGAATCTGGGAGGGTGGGACTGCAGAGCCTGGAGCTGGATTGGGCAGTGAGCCCCGGGATGGAAATGGAGCCAAAGGGATCAAAGGGTGAAACTCCTGACTCTGAGTCCATCTCGGGCTCTGCCCTGCCCCAGGTGAATCCTTGGAAGGGTTTTAACAAATCCCTGCTTTATTCCTTTAGCTCTGTCCAGCCTCTCTACAGACACCAGAAAGGGGCAGAAAATCAAATTCCAGGCTGGTGGAAAGCTGGGAATTTTGGATCCAGTGGACATCTAATACATCAGCAGTTCTGGGCACAAGAGAGGGCTCCGGCCTTGCACCAGAGTTTCCTCAGAGCTCCCAGATCTTTTACTCTGAAAGGAAACTAAAATTCAGCCAAGCAAAAACTGGTCCTTCCCAAACTACAATTTTTCCCATGACCACTTCCCTAATCTCCAAATTTATGAGTCTAAGCTGTTGTTATGAAAACTTTGCATGATAGTATCTACAAACCTGCCATGAGTCAAGATCCCACTGTGGCAGGCAAAATGTGAAAATCCCAACAAAAACTTCCTGTTCCAAGGAGACTGAAAAACTCCCAGATGAAGAAGAGTCTCTTGTGCAACTAGATTTATTATAATTTATAATTTATAATTTATAATTTATAATTTATAATTTGTAATTTATAATTTATTCTTCTTTATAATTATTCTTCTTTATAATTTATAATCTGAGGGGCTACAGGAGAAAAAAAAGTGAATTTATATGTATGTGGAGTGTGGATATATACACATGTGAGTGAGTGTTCTCAAACCAGCAGCAGAGTTTAAAGGGAGAGGAGGGAAAGCAGCAGAAAAAATGATGGTATAGTGAATCCTAGGCAAATAGGAATATTGTGGATAAAGGCAGAAAAAATGATGGTATATTGAATCCTAGGCAAATAGGAATATTGTGGATAAAGGCAGAAAAAATGATGGTATATTGTATCCTGGGCAAACAGGAATATTGTGGATAAAGGCAGAAAAAATGATGGTATATTGAATCGTAGGCAATAAGGAATATTGTGGATAAAGGTGAATAATGTGAGTGATGCATTTCAATGCTGGAATTGAAAACATTGAAAAATTGAAAAAAAATTGAAATTGAAAAACTGAAAAATTGCAAAAAATTGAAATTGAAAAGTTGAAAAATTGAAAAATCGAAAAATTGAAAAAATTTGAAATTGAAAAATTGAAAAATTGAAAAAAATTGAAATTGAAAAGTTGAAAAATTGAAAAATTGAAAAACTGAAAAATTGAAAAAAATTGAAATTGAAAAATTGAGAAATTGAGAAATTGAGAAATTGAGAAATTGAAAAATTGAAAAATTGAAAAAAATTGAAATTGAAAAATTGAGAAATTGAGAAATTGAAAAATTGAAAAAAATTGAAATTGAAAAATTGAAAAATTGAAAAATTGAAAAAAATTGAAATTGAAAAGTTGAAAAATTGAAAAACTGAAAAATTGAAAAAAATTGAAATTGAAAAGTTGAAAAATTGAAAAATTGAAAAAAATTGAAATTGAAAAATTGAGAAATTGAGAAATTGAAAAATTGAAAAATTGAAAAATTGAGAAATTGAAAAAAATTGAAATTGAAAAATTTAAAAATTGAAAAAATTGAAAAATTGAAAAATTAAAAAAATTGAAATTGAAAAATTGAGAAATTGAGAAATTGAAAAATTGAAAAATTGAAAAAAATTGAAATTGAAAAGTTGAAAAATTGAAAAATTGAAAAAAATGAAAAATTGAAAAATTGATAAATTGAGAAACTGAAAAATTGAAAAAAAATGAAAAACTGAAAAATTGAAAAATTGAGAAATTGAGAAATTGAAAAATTGAAAAACTGAAAAATTGAAAAATTGAAAAAATTTGAAATTGAAAAATTGAGAAATTGAAAAATTGAAAAAAATTGAAAAATTGAAAAATTGAGAAATTGAGAAATTGAGAAATTGAAAAATTGATAAATTGAGAAATTGGTAACTTTCAAAGCACGCCCCCCTTTGCTTGGTTCAGTCGCCCAAAGCCCAGAGAGGATTTCAAGGGAAAGCTGGGTGCCAGGGAGGAGGGACTGCCCACTGTACCTTCACTGCCATGATCTGCCCGCTGGGCACGTGCCGCATCTTCTCCACCACCCCGTACGCACCTCGGCCCAGCTCCGAGATGGGCTCCAGGTCATCGGCCTTCACCTCGAAGTTCTGGGGACAGAAGCACCGTGGGCCTGGGGCTGTGCCCTGGGCTGTGTCCCACCCGCAGCCCTGCCCAGCCCCACAGGAGGATCAGTGCTCACAGCTCTGGGGTCACAGCACGGCAGCAGCATTCCTGCCACGGGATGCTCTGCCTGACAGCCACCCACAGCCAGTGCCATGGAACCATGGACCAGAGCCCTGAGCTGCCACCACGGAATGCTTCGTGTGGGAGGGACCTTAAAGAGCCTCTCATCACAGCCCTGCCACGGCAGGGACACCTTCCACTGTCCCAGGGTGCTCCAACCCTGTCCAGCCTGCCCAGGGGCACCACAGCTTTTCTGAGCACCCTGTGCCAGGGCCTGCCCACCCTCACAGGGAGCAATTGCCTCCTAATATCAATCTAACCCCACTCATTTTCCTTTTGAATCTATATTTTTTTTCATCCAGGTGGACTGGTTTCCATGCTGTCAATAAAGATTTGCTTCCAAGGCAGGAACATCCACCCTGAGTTCAGCTCCTGAGGAGATGACCTTCAATATTAGCAAAGAGAAATATTCTGGGTGAAGGCTTTAAATCAGCAAAGGAGCTGCAGAGGAGAGTAAAACAACTCTGTTACCAACCCCTTTGCTTCATAATGGTTATTTCCAGGGGATTAGCTGCACCTTAGTGCAGCAAGGAAGGAATTTCCATGGTGGAAAATATGAAGGGAGTCATGGGAGGCAAAGGAGGCACGTTCAGCAGGGCAGTGCAGCTCCAGCTGGCCACAGGGCCACCCTGGGGTCCCACCCCCCAGCCCTGGCTGCAGGAGCACAAACACCTCCATATTTATGGCTGGATGTGGCTCACAAACCCCCAGAGCCCAGCAGCTCCCAGGCTGGATCTTCTCAGCTTGTATTCCTCCAGCAACTGCTTTCAGTTTCAGGTAAAATGGGCTGTATAATTTGTAATAGCTGGTATTTGATGACCTGCCCTTTTTGGGGGTGAAGTGAAGCAGTCCCAGTCAGGGCTCTCCCAGCCTTACCTCCTCACCAATAGAGATGCAGGCTTTGGAGTCCAGATCTCTGGGTGGCCTGCATGAAATAAAAAGGCAAACAGTTTGAAGTATTCTCTACAAAGATCAATTTTCCCTCAGTGAGTAAATCCAACTCCCAAACCATCCCCTCACACCTTCAGGCCAGCAGCCCCTGCAGCCCTGAGCTCTGCAGGGCCCAGAGAGTCACCCCAAAAAGGGCTCAGGTAATTGGATTGGCATTTCTCACACCCAGGGGGATTCACTGGGAAATCAAGGCAGGTGAAAGCATCAAATCTCTGCCAGCCTGTATGAAAATGGATCAAATGGGCAGGAACATCTAGACCTGCTAAAATCATCACCTCAGTCACACAGCAGGCTGGGGTTGCACAAAGTGCCTTAAAAACAGAGGGATTCCTTCTGAGGCTGAGCAGGCAGGAAGAGGCTGAGATTTTTATGCCTGTTACTCAAACTGGTGGCCAAAGTGCCACACCAGTGGAAACTGGGGGCCCATTCTGGTTTTTACCTTTTCCTGCATCATTAAGCAGCACATGAGACAGGGATGGGTAAAGGGTGATAGGCTGAGAAATGCAAAATTATCACAGAATTCCACAATGGTTGGGTTGGGAGGGACTTAAAAACCATTTAATTCCAGAAGGAAGGCAGCAGGGCTCCATGCTCTGCCCTGCATTCTGCCCCAGACTTTGCACACTTACGTGGAGCTTGTCTGTGGTTGCTCAAATGCTTCTTTAGGAATTTTCAGCCCAGGGTTTCTCTTCTTGCCTGTGAAACAAGAGGCAGAGCTAAAGAAAGGTGCTTTGTTGTTGTTGTTGTTGTTATGATTTGTTCAGGGTTAATTTGCAAAACACAGCTTGTCTATGTTTGTTGATCTTATTTAACAGAGATGCCCAGCCAGGCTGGTGGGGCAGACTCAGGGCACGGAGTTCAAACATAAAGTGCCTTTGTTCAGCAAGGTTTCCTTTAAACCTGGCTGCCAACTTGGTCCAGAAACCAGGCAAGAGCTCTGGCAAAGGCAGGCCATGAGAACATGCAAAGGGAAAGGTATTTCTCCTCCTACCCACACAGGATCCCTTCAAACATTTCTCAGATTTAAAACCATTCCAGACACATAACTTCAAACCCTGGCAGGATGAAACATCTTCTTAAAATTGCATCTGAAAGTGGCAGATTCTGATTCTGTTTAACTGCATGTTTCATCTCCTGGTCATTAAAGTTATGCAAACCCAGCAAAAATAAAGCAGAATTCAAGTTTGCAGTTGTTTCTATTCACACTGACCAGCCAAGCTTTTCTGAGCTGGATGCAGCTCAAGATCTGAGCTCTCCTGGAAAGGGGAGTCCAAACCAGCAGCCAGAGCAGAGAAACACAAGAACTTTTCTATGACTGCACAGATCCAGCCCCATTTCAGCATGGGGGCTCGAATTCATGGAGCAAATAGCCTGGAAACATCAGCCATGTCACCAAACCCCAAGGTAAACATCTGGCTGCTTGGCTGGGCAATGAAATCCCTGCTCCATCCCCCCAAAAAGGCACAAGTATCTAATTCAGGCATTCAGCATTTTGCATCTAACAATTTCTATCAGTTACTCTTTGAGTTTTATTCTCTATTCCCAACCCTCTCTCTCAAACTTCACCTATACACATCTGAATTTGTTTTTCCTTTTGACACATCAATAGATGCCCTGTGCATCCCAGTGCCAGAGGGGTGCTGGAACAAAGGACAGGCACCCAGAATGGAAAATGACCTTTATGAATCAATTAATCAATTCAGATTAGCAAATTTTTTTTAGGGTTTTGGTTTTGGGTTGTTTTGTTGTTGTTGAGGGGGTTTTTGTTTTGTTTGGGGTTTTTTTATAGATTTTTTTGTTTGTTTGGGTATGTTTTGGTTGTTTTATGGGGTTTTTTTTTCATTTTTAGTGATTTTTAATGGGGCTTTTTTAGTTTTTTTCTTCCTTGTTTGCTCTAAAGCTGGGATTGTGCTCTCTCCTCATTCCAGGATGGGGCAGGAATGCAAGAACCCAGCTGACACCTCGTGGGAACAGCATTTATTGGAAACCCCTGTGCACACTCACTGCTGGGATTAGAAATCAACAGAGCTGGGAAGGTACATAGGGAAGAAAAATTGGGAAAAAAAAAGAAAAAAGTCAATTCTCTGCTCCCAGGAGCTCCCAAGCTCACACAGGAAAAGCAAAACGAAAGCAGCAAGGTCACGGAGAGCACAAAGAACAGCTCTGAGTTTCACCAAAAGTCAAAGCTGGTGTGTAAGGAAGCAAAAACGACTTTAAAAACCAGAGGAGGAATTCCTACAGGGAGCAGAGCTGCTCTTTGACCCTCTTCCTTCCAGTTTTCCAGCTGTAGCAGAAGGCAGAGTGAGGAGCCAGGCTGGATGCTCCAGATCCCCTTCATGCCCGAGCTGTGCCAAGTGCACCTCACACCTGTGGGATGTGAAATGGGGAGAGCTGCTCTGGCTGGTGGCACATTAGCCAAAAAAAGGAATCTCAAAGCAGAGGTCTGGCAGTGCAGGCAAACAAAATCCTGCTCCTCTGGCACTTCCCAAGCTGCCATCCCAGAGACCTCTGCCTGCCTCCTCAAGGAAACGAGACAGGCACAGGAAAAGCATCTTCACACTGATTTTGCACGTGGAGAAGACACCAAAATCCAACCACATTGCCAAAGGTGGAACTGCTTCTTCTAGGGCTGAACTGTCCCTGTTAACACTCAGCTGCCTCCTGACAAATCCCAGCCCTTCACTCTGCTGCAGTCACACTGGCACAACAAAATCAAACACAAAACAGGCATAAATCTGCTCAGTTATTCCCTTTTTCTCCATTTTATCTTTCATGGCTTTGCTTGCACCACCCCATGTGCTGTCCCTGAGCCTCAGGAACCTGCTCTGGGAGGGACAAAATGAACCTACTGGGAATGAAGCTGATTTGAACTGGACCCAGGACAGGTTGTGCAGCATTGGAATTTTATCTTGGTTCACGAGTGGTGTCAGCAGAACCAGGGAGCAAAATGCCAAACCCAAATAAACATTAAATCCTTTCCTCCTGGGGAAAGAAAACCTGCACTTTGGGGAGTTTATTTTCCTTGTCTCTTCTTCACAGAACACAATATTTTGAAACTTTGCCATTTTTTTGAAGCACAATCTGTCCGTGTGCTCAAGCTGCCAAGGCACAGGCAGAATTTAACATTCTTTGGGTTTTCTTTTCAAAGAAAGCAGAAAGCAACAACAGTAGCTTGAATTAGACATGGATTTCATGATGGCACTGGGGAGGAGGGATAGGGAAATGGGAATTGCCATGGCCAGGACTTGCACCTGCAGCACCCAAAGGTGCTCAGGGGGGATGTGCTGACTCGATGGTTGTTTAATGAATCCTGGGCTGAAATCAGGTGATTTCATGGCTTTTAACAGGATCAGGACAAATTTCTGAACTCCTTTTGTTCCAACATGCAAAGCACTCATCTCTCCAAGCCTCTGGGGCCAATGTGTGCCAGTGGTTTGAAGAAAGCACCAGCAATCCTGAGCGTGGCATGCTCTGAGAGCAGAAACCAGAGGCAGAACCAGCCCAGCATCCTGCATGGGATGCAGGAACCAGCATCCCCCTTCACCCCAATCCCCAGCTCCAGAATTGGAGCTCACACATGACTGACTTTCTCCCCAAACACAAACATACTTAAAAGGCTTCTTTTTAAAGGACAAGAATGATTGGGAAGCCTCGAGATCAGCTCTGTTCAATAGGAACTGCCAAGCAAGTGTCTCGCTGTCAAAATAAAATCCCTCAGTTTGCCAGAGCAGACGTTGGCTTGGGGAGATGACACCGCCTTAAAATCATCTGCACAGGAGCTCCAAACGTGGGGGCAGCTTAATAGCACACAAAATTGGATGGTACCTGTAAAAACCAGTATTTTCCACAGTGTTTTTATAAATCATTGCTATTTTTAGCTTTGTTTCCTGGACAAAAACCACTGTGTGTGTTTACTGGCCGGTCACTTGTGGCAAGTGCAAAGCCAAGGGCTCATTTCAGCCCCTTCTGACAGAGAAATTGAGCTTTTGGAGATTGCAAATCTGAGGAAAGCAGGTGATTCAATGAAGGAGTGCCCAGCTCAGGGACTGGAACACAAACACAGGTACAGGTATCCACACAGGCTCCACAGACACCAAAATGGCAGCACAGGGCTCCATCCCAAGCTCACACTGCCAGTGCAGAGGGTTTGTGTTTGTGCTGCAGTCCTTGGGGATGTGCAGGAAGGAAAGCCCCAGTAAATCACCACACACAGCACAAATCCTAAACGTGGCTCCTTCTGCAGCTCTGCTGGTGGCTCAGCAGATGGGATCGTACATCTGCTCCCCAGCACCCAAAAAAACATGAATTTGCTGGGTAAACAAGCCCTGGAGCCTTGCTGGTCCCTGAGCCTTCGAGCTAAAGCTCATTTAAGAGCTCTCCCTGCAATCTGGCACATGGAGACATCCACAAGCACTTGACTCCAAAAGCCAAGTTTTAATAATAATTGAGAGGGAAGAAACCAAGCCTGGTTTGGAGTGATGCTGAGAGACATCTCCAGAACCCACTTGTGATAAGCAAAACTTCCAGAGTATTTGTGACATTAAGCAGAAGCTTAAATCTACTTTATTTCAGCAAATAAAATGGCCCACAATAAATATTAAACCAACTGGTGCTGAAGAAGGTGCCACCTTTACAAAGCCTTTTTTGCCAGGGCACTGCTCAAGGCAGCAGCTCCACCTCAGGATGAGAGCAAACAGCCTCAGGCTGTGCCTGGGGAGGTTTAGATTAGAAATGAGGAGGAATTTCCTCACCAAGAGGGTGGTCAGGAATTGGAAGAGGCTGCCCAGGGAATCACCATCCCTGAAGGGTTCAGAAGTTGTGGCACGTGGGGACACGGGGTGGGCTTGGAAGTGCTGGGTTAAGGTTTGGATTCAATGGGCTTGGAGAGCTTTTCCACCCTGAATGATTCCCTGATTTTCTGCTTTTCTAATGCCAGCACTTGGCTGCAGCATCACTGAACCTGCCCTGCCCCCGAGTGCTCCTGCAGGGCTGGACCAGCCCAACCAACCCCCAGAGCAAAACTGGAGCAGGAAAAAGAAACCCTGACTTAATGAAAACACAATAAATGCTGCCCTGGGAAGGTCTTAAACCCAATTCCTGAGGGGGGAGAGAAAAGCACATTTCCAAGGGGCTCGTTAACCTTTCCCCATTTTTCCCCATTGAAATTTTTCAATTTCGAAATTCGAAAAAGGAAACTTCAACTTTCCACAGTGAAAAGAGCAGAGAATAACAAAGGAAGGGAAGACAGAGGAATTTGCTGCCCACATGGGCTGTAACAGAAAATAAACTTTGACTTCTGAAGGAAAATCCCATTCCCCAGACTTTTCACTGCAGTCAAAAACCTTTTATGATATAATCCAAAATAAATGATTCCTTGCCACAAAAAGCTCCTGTTTCCTTCAAAGGATATTAACTACTTCTGTCTTCACCACAATTTATTATTAAAAATGTGTTCAATAGCCATGTAGCACCATTTCCTTTCAAACAACACTCTTAGGCACAGAACTGGCTGGTAAAATTTCACAGGAGGGAAATGCCTTTTTCTCCCATTTTTTTTAGGAGATAAAAGTGGCTCATTTACAATTCCTGTCACTCCCAAGGATTTTTTTTTGTCTGATTTCTTGGAAGGTTTTGAAACCTAAATGATCTGGTTTTCCCTATCAGCTGCACTCTCTGTGTGAGCAAACTCCCATCCCTAAAATGAGGGAGAAATGGGAAGGTTTGGTGGGTTTCCCTGGAGGAATAGTGAATTTTGGCAGCTCCACAACCAATGTCTGGCCTGATCCTGAAGTGCCACTTTGCAGAGGGAGAGGACCCATGGCTTCAACTCCCAATCAAGATGGCTCTGGCAAAACCAAGAAATTGAGATTGTTTATTATTTCTTTTGTGCCCCAGCCACGCTGGAGATGCCCAGCAGGAGAATTCTTCATGCTCCAGCCCACACTGCAGCAACTATGGTGGGTTTGATGCTGCCAAAGAGAACTTTAAGCCTTGCAGGACACCTGGAAACACCCAAATCTCTGAGAAATTTCATTCATTAACCCTCCTGGACACAAACACTGAGATATCTCAAAGCTGCTGAGAGCACCCAGGGCAGAGCAGGGTCACCTGGAGCAGCTGCTGCTGTGGGTGTAGCAACCTTGTATTTAAAAATATTTTGACAGAATGACCAAAAAGTTACCAAAGAAGTGAAAAAAAATATTTTTAACAGATATTACAAATCATGTTACAGGTTCATTATTTATAATTGCAAGTTCTTCTGGCTGTTACACAAACCATCTGAGGGCTGGGGATTTGTCCCTGTCCCTCAGCCCTGCCACCCAGTGCTCAAGGTTTAAAGGCTTTAATCCTGCCCAGGCCTCTGCCCTGAGGAATCCCAGACGTGGGGACATCCCAGCTCAGTGTGAGAGCAGGAGGAAGGCAGGAGCATTCCTGGTGTCCCTGCAGCCAAACACTGCCCAGTCCAGACTAAACAGCAGCCAGCAGCAGAGCCTGGGGCTCCCTGCCCAGTGCTGTGCTGGAAACTCAAACACACAGAGATAACAAAGTCTGTTCTCAATGAGTGCTGCTGGAGCTGCACCCAGGCTCCTTCTGGCTCCACTCCAGCTGAAATGGAAGTAATGTCAGCTGGGAATGATGGAAAGCCCTCAAAGAGAACACAAATGGGGGCACACTCCTCAAGTAGCCACTTCTGGACCTTGTGGCCACATCCCACGATCTCCACAGCAATTCCTGCACCACCACCTTCCTCCCACGGGCTCCAAATGGGTGAAACCCTTCGGAATTTGGGCAGTCCCAGAGTGGAAGCAGGCAGTGGATTTTGGAGCTGCAGGTGACAGGGAGGGGATGCTGGTGGCAGTGGTTTGGTGGCTGGGAGTTCTCTCCCCACTTCTGCCCCCGTGGTTGGGTTGTGTGCCTTGGTAACATTTTGGTAAAGGTGCCTAAATCCCCTCTGTGCCAGCGACAGGGTGGCTGAGTGGCTGAGCTGTGCCCACCATCCAGTCTGCAAACACAGAGTTTCAGCCAAGCCCTAATTTCTGGAAAAAAAAAACCAAAAACCAGGTGTTCATGTAAGCACCAATGATGTGGAAAAAGTGGCTCTGAAAATCTGGTTTCTGACCCCTCATTAAGCCACAACAAGAATTTAATATGCAAGAGATGTTTAAAAGCTGAAGAAGTTTCAACCACAGGCGAAGGGATGGGATGAGGTGGATTTGTGCTTTATTTCTCTGAAACCTGAGGGAGCTGCTCTCTCCTCAGCCCTGAGTGAGGTGCCACTGGCTGCTCTTCATCCCTGCCAGGAGCAGCTGGATGTGCTGAAGGCAAACAGAGATGCTCCAGGGATGATGGGGTGTCCTCTGTGCAGGACAGGGACATTTCCCACACGTCCTTCATCTGTGTCTTGCTTCACGGCTGTTTGCAGCAACTCCTTGGAAACAGCAAACTTGGAATGTGTTTCCTTAACAACATTTCTGAGCTGTCTGGGGAATGGAGCTGAGGCTGGTGCTGGGGCTGAGGTGGCTCCAGCTCCAGGCTCTCCTGCTCTGCTCTGGATGCCATGCAGCTGCTGGCACAGCTGGTGGCCACTGGCACACCCAGCTCTGAGCACACCACGGCCCCATGGTGTCCACACTGCAACTCACACCTTTATGTCTGAATTAAAGCATTATTTGTTTTCCTTTCTGTCCCCAAGGAGTCCTATTTTGGGTCAGGCAGCAGGAAAGGCAAGAGCATTTTCATGTGGTGAATTTTTCCAACGTGTACCAGAAGGAGAGCACAGCAGGAAACCCTGAAACACGGGCACACCACAGGAGCAGACAACCCTGCCCTCACAGCCCATTCTAATTCCCAAGGCTCCTGAAGGGAAGAGCAGGGCCTGGCATGGGCACAGCTGCCCCAGGGACCCCTCAGGAGCTGATCCCAAACTCCAAACTCCCTCCTGACACCATCAGCATCCACATCAGAATGGCAGGGATGCAAACCACTGTGCTGTCCTGGGGGTGCCCTGCCCAGCACCTGTGTGACAGCACCCAGATGTGTGACAGCACCCAGATGTGCGACAGCAGCTGTGTACCAGCACCCAGATGTGTCCCAGCACTCAGGTGTGCACCAGCACCCAGGTGTCTCTCAGTATCAGATGTCTCCCAGCACCTGTCCAGGCAGCACCCAGATGTGTCCCAGCATCCAGATGTGTGCCAGCACTTGTCTGTGCACCAGTACCCAGATATATCCCAGCATCCAGATGTGTTCCAGCACCCAGCTGTGCCCCAACACCCAGCCATGTCCCCAACACCCAGCTGTGCCCCAGCAGCCACCCATGTCCCCAAAATCTGGCCATGTCCCCATCACCCAGCCATGTCACCCAGCCATGTCCCCAATACCAGCTGTGCCCTACACCAGCTGTGCCACAACACCAGCTGTGCCCAACACCAGCTGTGCCCCAGCACCAGCTGTGCCAGCTGCTGCCCCGGGGGTTTCTCCATCACAGGGCTGAACTCGCTCCTCTGACTCAACCCTGCAACCTGTAATAAAGCCAGGTCAGGAGAGGCTCCACACCAAAACAGCAGAGCTGTGCAGGGCTGAGCAGGGCATGCGGGAGCAGGGCTGAGCAGGGCTGAGCAGGGCTGTGCAGGGCTGAGCAGGGCTGAGCAGGGCTGAGCAGGGCTGTGCAGGGGCTGAGCAGGGAGCTGTGCAGGGAGCTGAGCAGGGCTGAGCAGGGCTGAGCAGGGCTGAGCAGGGCTGTGCAGGGCTGAGCAGGGCTGAGCAGGGCTGAGCAGGGCTGAGCAGGGCTGAGCAGGGCTGAGCAGGGAACGAGGGCTGAGCAGGGCTGAGCAGGGCTGAGTGCAGGGCTGAGCAGGGCTGAGCAGGGCTGAGCAGGGCTGAGCAGGCTGCAGGGCTGAGCAGGGCTGTGCAGGGGCTGAGCAGGGCTGTGCAGGGAGCAGGGCTGAGCAGGGCTGAGCAGGGAGCAGGATGCAGGGCTGAGGGCTGACAGGGGCTGTGCAGGGAGCAGGAGCAGGGCTGGGAGCATGGGAGCAGAGCAGTGGAGCTGAGCAGGGCTGAGCAGGGCTGAGCAGGGAGCTGTGCAGGGGAGCAGGCTGAGCTGAGCAGGGCTGAGCAGGGAGTGCAGGGCTGAGCAGCAGAGCTGAGCAGGGTGAGCAGGCTGAGCAGGGCTGAGCAAGGGCTGAGCAGGGGCTGAGCAGGGGCTGTGCAGGGGACAGGTGAAGGAGCAGAGGGCTGAGCAGAGCAGCAGAGGCTGAGCAGGGCTGAGAGCAGGGCTGAGCAGCAGGGCATGGAGCAGGGCAGGGGCTGGAGGGCAGCAGGGGCAGGAAGGACTGACAGGTGAGAGGCTGGGGCAGAGCACAGAGGCACAGGGCATGTGAGTGGAACGGGGCTGATGCAGGGCTGAGCAGGGCTGAGCAGGGGCTGAGCAGGGCTGAGCAGGGGCTGTGCAGGGGAGCAGGGCTGAGCAGAGCTGAGCAGGGGCTGTGCAGGGAGCAGGGCTGTGCAGGGCTGAGCAGGGCTGAGCAGAGCTGAAGCAGGGCTGTGCAGGGAGCAGGAGCTGTGCAGGGCTGTGCAGGGCTGTGCAGGGCTGAGCAGGGCTGAGCAGAGCTGAGCAGAGCTGAGCAGGGCTGAGCAGGGGAGCAGGGGCTGAGCAGGGGCTGAGCAGAGCTGAGCAGGGCTGAGCAGGGCTGAGCAGGGAGCAGAGGCTGTGCAGGGCTGAACAGAGCTGAGCAGGGCTGAGCAGGGAGCAGAGCTGAGCAGAGCTGAGCAGGGCTGAGCAGGGAGCAGGGCTGTGCAGGGCTGAGCAGAGCTGAGCAGGGCTGAGCAGGGCTGAGCAGGGAGGCTGAGCAGGGGCAAGGGAGCAGGGCTGAGAAGGGAGCAGGGCTGAGCAGGGCTGAGCAGGGCTGAGCAGGGAGCAGGGCTGTGCAGGGCTGTGCAGGGGCAGTGCAGGGCAGACAGGGCTGAGCAGGGCTGTGCAGGGAGCAGGAGCTGAGCAGGGGCTGTGCAGGGCAGTGCAGGGCTCTGCAGGGAGCAGGGCTGAGCAGGGAGCTGTGCAGGGAGCAGAGCTGAGCAGGGGCTGAGCAGGGCTGCAGGGGAGCAGGAGCTGTGCAGGGCTGTGCAGGGGAGCAGGGCTGTGCAGGGCTGTGCAGGGCTGAGCAGGGCTGAGCAGGGCTGAGCAGGGCTGTGCAGGGAGCAGAGCTGAGCAGGGCTGAGCAGGGGAGGTGCAGCCCGTGGAGCAGTGCAGGCTTGAGCAATGCCAGGGTTATTTGTGTCCCAGGGCCCGGCTCTGCTCCCGGCTGACGCAGGTCAGCCCTGCTAAGGCACAAACACCGCCCAGACAAAGATCTGCAGCTTTGCTGCGAGGTAAAACCACAAGGTCAGGGCTTGGTGCCTGCCTCAGAGCAGCCTCCAGCAGGAGCAGCTCTGAGGAGCAGCAGGAGAAAGCGCTGGGACAGGGCAGAGCAGACGGACTCCAGCCGACTTCATCTGCGGGTCCTGCGGCGCAGGCACCGACAGAAATGGCAGCAAACCCTGCAAAGAGCAGGAGCTATTCGCCTGCCTTTCAGTCAGCTCTGTACTTCAGTAATTCAATTTTGAAGGTAATTTCCTGATTCAGGCTAATCTCTCTTACTCTGCCCATTTTCCTCTTAACACACCCTGAAAAGGGCTGCAGGCTGCTGGGTTACTCATGTCAATACTGAAACCAGGGGATGCAATTTCTTCGTGTTTATCTGCACATTCGGGTTACGGGTCTGTCTGTCACCCTGACAAGAGTGCACTTCCAAATCTCACAGGACTTCAGACCTTCTGAGTGCAAAGTGGAAGAGGCACTTTATAGAGATCAGATGTGAGATCCTATGCTAAGACATGTCCTGCAAGGACCCTGGGGAGGGGACAGGCAGCTGGTACAGCCTTGGGGCAATTTGGGGCAATTCTGTACCCCCTGGAACCCCCCACCAAACAAACCTGAGCCCAGCTCCTGCAGGCAGCACTGGGATAATCACAGGCTGGAGCAACCACCCAGCAGGTTTTGTGGGACACCAGCACCCAGGGCCAGTCTGGAAATGAAGGCTGGCTGGTTGTCTGATGGAGAAGATCCTACAGGGAGGGAGTTTAGGATCCTTTTGTCCTGGGGAAGTCACTGACACCTCACTGAGCTGTTTTATGAGCTCCCACACTGGCTGGGACATTCCAGCACCACGGATTTCACTTCCCAGCCGGGCTCTGCCCCAGTGGCTTTCCTCTACCCCATTCCATTGTTGGCCTGCAGGAAAACCAACATGAGAGGAAATGGGGCCCTCAGTGCCTATTTCCACACTCAGAGATCAGCAAAGAGCAGCCACATGCTCTCTTCCTGACACTAATGGGGAGGTGACAACAAACAGCTTTGCCAGACAATGTCCCTTCCCAGCCCAGACACAGCAGCACATCCCATCTATCCAGGGAGCAGCTTGGGGCCACCCAAAGCTGCTCCTGTCCCTGCTGAGCTGGTGCCAGCACCAGGCTGGCATCTAGAGATGTGACAAGGGCAGGCAGAGCCCTGCCAGGCAGCAGGATCAGCCAGCTTCCCTTCAGGCAGCACTGCAATGCAAACCAGCCCCAAATCCATCCTCCCCTAGGTGCTGATGGGAGATAGGAGCTCTGCCTGCCTGCAGCTGTCAGCACAGGCCACACGGGAGAGTGAATATAAAAACCCTGTTACAACACCTTGGCTGAACCCATCTGGCGTGTGCATGCAGCTGCTCTGATGGCCTGGGGGAAAGGGCACAGCTCCTCCCAAACCTCTGTGCAGACAGGCATCATCACCCTGCAGAGCAGCACCCATCCCAGGGACACCAGCACCCCATCCCAGGGAACTGGGATGGGATGGGATACAGGGATGGGATACAGGGATGGGATACAGGGATGGGGAGGAGGTGGGCAGAGCAGGGGATGGGCTCTGCCTGGGCAGGGGCACTGACACCTCCCACACCTGCCAGCAGTGCAAGAGCAGCACAGAGGGCCAAGAGCTTCCCAAATATCCCTGCACCGTGGCTCACCCAAGCCTTTGTGCCTGGCTCTGTTCCTCAGCACTCTAAAACATCTCCCAGGGGACCCTGCCATGCCCCCCAAGGATGAGGGGTGAAGCTCCCACACCAGGATGTGAGCTGAGGGGTGCTGCAGGCAATGCATCACTCCCAGTACTCCACTTGCTTTCTTCTATTTCCCCTTACCCACCAGGATTTCCACCACTGTGAGTGACCATGGGACTCCAACCAACTTTCCCACACGAATCCTGAGCAGGCAGCAGCAACTGTCCTATATTTAACACAAAAGCAGCTGCTCCATCTGCCTCAGCCACGAGGGGAGCAGGATTTGCCTTAAATCCACGAGCCCCAGCTCAGCCACAAACACTTCTGTACTTCCCAAACCCACTTCTCCAACAGTGAAGGACCCACCCCATAGAATTATAAAGGACCCACACTGTCAAGTTCAACTCCCTTCCCCACTGCCACGTGGAGCCTCAAACCCCAATTTTCTTAGGGTGACAAGATGCACTTGGATCAGACACCCCACAGACACATTTTTGCTCTCTCCAGGTCTCTCTCCAGTTCCAGCATTGCTTTCCAGATTTTTAACGTGCTTGGTGCAGCTGGGATTTTCTCCCAGCAGATCTTGCAAAGGGGTTTTGCAGCAGCAAAAGCAGAGCTGCATCTGCCCTGAAAGCACAGCCCACTCCTGCCAGTGCCTGGCTGCAGGGGCAGTGCCAGCACCCAGCTGCTGAGGCTGGGAACTGGAGCTGTCCTGGGAAGTGCAAGTGGTTTGGAGAAGGAAGGTGACATTGCCACCACTCGCTGGCACAGCTGGAGGGCTCTGTCCTTGCTGCTGCTCAGATGAAACACGTGCTCAGCCTGAGCTCACACTCCCATGGGGGCTGGCCTAAGTGCCAGGCTGGGCAGGATCAGGGCTGGAAGGGCAGTGCCAGGCTCCTGGCCTAGCTGCAGCAGCTCTTCAGCCCCAGGAGGGACAGGCTGACACCACACAGGGACACTGCTGGCTCCTCATCACCACCCCCCAACGCTGCCAAAGCCCCTGGGCACCTGCTGAGGCTTGTCCAGCCAAAAGGAGGCAGGAGATTTAAACCTGGGAAAAGCAGGGCCTGGAGAGCACAAGGGTGAGACTGGGTCAGGAAGGACAGGCCTGGGGGGCTCAGCCAACAGCCCCTCTGGGGTGTCACTGTCCCCACAAGAGCATGCACAGGGATTTATCCTCCAGCTCCTGCTTCCCACACCTAATGCAGCCCCATTGCCCCCAGAGATGCTTCTGCCCACTGAGCACCTCCCTGTGGGATCCCTGTCCTGGTGCCACCACCCCCACAGCAGATGGAATAAAATCCAACCAGGGCAATGTGAGGGACACTTTTATTCCTGTCCCCAGGCAGCCACAGGAGTCTTGTTTTACCAAGCACAGATTGGGTTCGTTCAGCATATTGTAAATTTGGACATTTCAGCTGCACTGCTAGCAGGCATCTCCTGCTGATGTAAAACTTGGGAGTTATCATTTTCTGCTCATGAGTAAAGATACCCTGGGATAAAATGGGCCATTTGTGCTCCACAGAGAGAAAACTGCCCGTTGATTTGGTCATGCTTTGAGTTATTAAATATCAATAACTTTTAGAGCCAAATGGGAACACCCATGGAATCAGAGGAATGTGCCACTTCTTACTGAGCATCTTCACCTTCTGCAGAAGGCCCTGATGAACAGGAGGGCAGTGTTAATTCATGTGCAGGCCAGAAATTAGGTGGTAACTTTGGCCAGTTTTCCTGCACGAGAGGAACACCACAGCACCAGCAGCTCTGGCATGGAAGGGAAGATCTGCTTCCTTGCATTCTGTCACAGGCAGTTTTGCCAAAGGTTCAGCCAAATATTGTGATTCAATTTCAACGGTCAAGGCTTTGATTATCCTGCCTTTGTGCCACACCACCACACAGCTCTCTTGCTATTTTCATGATTTATTTACTTGCTTATTCCCATATCTCAGCTATTAAAGATGGTATTTTATAGTTCTGACCAGTGCAGAGGGGAGGAACCAGTTCCTGCTCCCTCTGCTGGCAATGCCTCCAGCAAACCTGGAGGTCCCACTTTAAAACCACCCAGGAACACCACTCCAGAGGAACTGCAGGAAAACCAAACCTGCATCCCCTCTGAGCCCTGGCACCAGCACCCTCCAGGCTGAAGAGTACACACTTGCTTGTCTGGCATCTAAAGAACACAAGCCATCCAAAACGAACAAAAGCCTTTCCCCAGGTTTTATCATGCAATTTTATCTCAATTTGGAAAACACACTGAAGAAATCCATGACAGCACAGCACCGTGACAGACTTATGACAGCAAATCTTGTCCTCCCAATAAAGTGACACAAGTGGGCAGGTGTTTTTTCTCTCTACATATGTCCATGTGGATCAAAGCCCACCAGGTCACATCTCTCCATCCAGCCTTCTGAAGCAGAAGCTGAAAATACAAACCTCCCTTTCTGAGCCTTTCTGGCAAAGCCTCCACAGAACTCCCCATGTGAGGCCTGAGGCTGTAGTTTCAGTTCTACACACACACTCCCAAAAAGGACACTGCTTCCCATGTGCACGAGCAGATAAGCAGAATTGGGAAAAAAGGAAAGCAGAAACAGGGGGGAAAAGTAACCAAGAGAAGCAGGATGACATAAATCACCAACACAGATCCACAATGTCCATCCCACTTAGCAACCAGGACAAAATACATCCCAACCCTGTAAATTCTTCTGTGTGTGCTCCAGCCCAACCAAGCACATTCAGTCCCACTGAGTCCTGCAAAAGGACTCGGATGCTCTGAGGTCACCACGTGCACGAGCACTTCCAGGATGAAGACATGAAAAAATCCCATTTAGCCTCTCCTTGAAGGGAAAAGAACAAAATGCCCTGCTCTGCATCAGCCCTGAGTGAACCTCAGGATTGCTCCTTTCTGCCATGGGGATGCCTTTTTAAAAACCTTTTTAAAGCAAACTGCTGGCAGAGCAGCCCCCCTGGCAGGAGATGGACCCTAAATGGGATTATCCAAGGTAAAGTGATGCTGGGAGCACTGGCATTGTTCTGGCTCAGTGCAGGAAGAGCCAGAGGAGGAATTCTCTCCTACTGCAGGAAGCTGTTCCAGCCCCTTATCAGACAGAAAGCTCCTGATTCCTTGCGGGGGAAGTACCAAATGTTTTTGAGAGGAAGGAAAAAAAAAAGGAAGAAAGGAAAAAAAAGGCATGCCTGGCTCTAAAGGAAGCTGCCTGATGACATGAATGGGGCTGAAGTCAGGCTGGGAGGAAGCCTGAGGTGCTGCCCAGCTCGGGTGGCTCTGAGCAAGGGGACACTGCCAGGGCACATCCCCACAGGGACCTGCCAAACCACAGGGTCCCTCTCTCTGAATTCAGCCTGGTCTTATTCCACAGAAGCACAGAATAAACCAGGTTGGAAAAGACCTTTGAGACCATCAAGTCCAACCCATGACCCAACACCTCCCCACCAATTAAACCATGCACTGAGTTCCATGTCCAGGCTTTTTCTGAACATGCCCAAGGACAGGCACCTCCCTGGGCACATGATTCCAGTGCCCAATCACCCCTTGAGTGAAGAATTTTTTCATTCCTTGTCCCCAGAAAGCCACTTGTTTCTCCCCACCTCTGAATGCAGCACCTGTGTCACCCTCCCCAGCTGCCAGGGGCTATTTTGGGCTCTCCCTCCAGCTCCAGTGCTGCTGTCAGGGGCTGCTCTGGGATGTGGGATGTCCTTCCATGCAATGCACAATCTGCTCTTCTGGTTAATTTATAAAACTGATTGCTTGGCAGGGATCCAAGTTTTCTGCAGAGATGTTCCAAAGTTTTATTAGCAATGAGCAAACTGCTGGTGTCCTTGGGAAAGGTAAGGAAGTCAGAGCCTGTGTTATTTGCCTTTATTTTTTTATATAAGGTCTCTCCCAAAGGACAATTCCATGTCACAGAGCAGAGCTCTCTGGCTGCACAAGGACCTGTAGATATGATGGTTGTCTTGACATATTGCATAGATACCTAAAACACTTAAATTTTAAGTATGTTCACTATTTTATCAGATTTTATGCCTTATTTCAGCCAAGAACTCCTTGTCTCAGCCTGGTTTCTCCTGGTAGGTTGTTAGGGGATTGTGGTTTTCATCTCTTAGGAGTTAAAAAGCAGAAAAACACTTTGGAACAGGTCAAAACCCAACAGCATTAGAGCATTGCCTTTCTTCTCCTTTAATAGGCTACTCTGACAACCCTGTGCTTGTTAAATGAGAGAAAAATCTGTGGGCAAGCAGTGAAGGTCAATCTTGTGGTTTTTGAAAGCATTTAATTAACACAGTTAAGTACCAAGGTCTGCTTGGGAGGGAACTTCTGCATTAACCAGCAGCATCTCTCTCTTCAGAGAAGCAAACCTGCAAGAGGGGACAGGCTGCAGGATTTACCTGCACCTCCACATCCTCAGTGGTGCTCAGATTTAGGGGCAGCAGCTTCCCTGTCCTGCTGCTCCTGCCAAAGCTGTGAGGAAATCATGGTCAGACCTGTGTCTGCACCTCTGGCACAGCTGGCCAGACCCTGAGCTCCTCCTGCAGGGCTTGGGGTGACCCCCTGCACCCCAGAGCCTGTGCTGTGCCCTGCACTTCTGCTCCAGGCATTTTTGTCAAGTGCTTAAACAAATCTACTTAAGATGTAGCTTAGCCCAAAGGGGTTTTGGCATTTTGATGACAGCATGTAAAGTCTCTGTCTGTTCCTTTGGCTATTCTCAGCTCCTACAGGTGCTCCTCTCCTTGGATAAAACAACAAGCACCCCATATTTGTGCTCCAACCCTGGGCAGGCAGTCACATGCACAAACCCCCAGCCACAGGCTGACAGCTCCTTTCTAAAAGGTCACAGCATCAGCTGCTTGAGAGAAGAAATCAATCCCAGCCCTTACAGAGCCAGACTGGGTTTTTATTTCTTCTTACTTTTGCAGCACTGGAGACCCTAATTGCAGGCAATTAAAGCAGCCCCAGGAAAAAGGGCTGAGCTGAAATCCAAGCTGGGAAGTGTGGCTCTAACCTGGGGCAGCTGCCAGTGCTGGAGAGGTGCCCTGCAAGAAGGAGCCCTGCCCAGGGCTGTGCCTGCTGCTGCACAAACCTGCAGGCACAGCTGCTGCCAAAGCCCTTCTGAGCTCCTGTGCCCTGCTCTGGCAGGAACTGGGGCAGGGATTGCTCCCCCTCCTACCTGCAGGGACCAGCAGGGTCTGCTGCACAGGGGAGATGCTGGGAGCAGGCAGAACAGAGCAAGTCCAGGGAAACAATCACCCAGCCATGAATGCTTTGGGCTGGAAGAGGCCTCAAAGCTCATCTCATTCCACAGGCAGAGACACCTTCCCCTGTCCCAGGCTGCTCCCAGCCCTGTCCAGCCTGGCCTTGGACACTTCCAAGGATCCAGGGGCAGCCACAGCCTCACCCTCACAGGAAATAATTTCTTCTTAATATCTAATCCAAACCTACTTTAAAACTTCAGTAACCAACGCTGGGTCTGCCTTTAAAATATTCTTTCTCCCTTCCCTTTTGGTGCCAGTTCTCTGGGAAAGTTTGTCTTTGCTGGATTGGGCCTTCCATCACTTTAGAGCTGTCAGAACAACAAAAGAACTTTTGAGTCATTTTCTATATCTGACCTTGAACTACTGGAGAAGCAATAAACATTCATAAGAGGAATGATACCATGGAGTGAGGCTGTAATTTTTTATAACTTGTTGCTTGAGTGTGAAATAAGCCCTGCTGAAAACCTCCCCCAGTGAGGAAGTCGGGGATCAGCCCCACTGCAGGATGAGCCCAGGCACAAAAACACGATGCCTGCAACTGGCACAGAGCACCCACATGATGCTCTGAGGCCATTTGGCACTGATAAGCATTTTTCATTGAGTGCAATTACATTATTTTTGTTTAGAAAAAGATTCTCCTTCAAAAGCAGCTCCCAAGTCCGTGCTGATTCAGCCCTCATTAAAGGCCTCTTCTTGCAGACACACTCAAGTGTTGACTCCTGCACTGATTTTCTATTGCTGCCTTATCTTTGGCATCTCATCTGCAACTTCTGCTGGGTTTTTTCTTTCTTTTCACCCCCCCCCCAATGTTTTCATCTGAATGCAGCAGAAGTGGCTGCTGCTTGGGCTTCAGTTCTTCTCACGATTTTTGATCTGCCTGGGTGCAGGCTAAGAAAACCCAGCCTTGATTATAAAATTGCAGGCTAAGTAGGCTAACAAAACAGCACCAGTAAGAAATTGGATCAGCTCAGCTCTGTGAAGTTTTCCTGCTCGAGTAGGGAAAAAAAAAATGCTTTTTCTCTTACAAATCTGAAACCCTACCCCAGCTGCAGAGGTTGTTTGCATTGGGCTTCACAGGACTCAGATTTTGCAGCCCAACAAACCACAGCCACTGCTCCAACAGCAACTGGGGCAACTGAGCCTTCCCTGATGCCATCCCTGCCCCTGCCCCTGCCAATCCAGGCTCCTGCTTGGGAGGGGATGCAGATCCAGAGGGATTTGCCACAGCTTTGGCAGCACCAGGACGCACGAGTGGCTTCCTGGAGCTCTCCCAGAGGATGCTCAGCAGCTCTCTGCACCACAGGAAAGATGACTCAGAAATGCTTTAGCACCCCAGAGATCCCCCATGGTGGGATGAACCCTCTGTGGTTGGAATCCCCTGTTTAACAGGATGGGGAGATTTGAAGGATAGGTTTAATTCTGGCTTTGAGGCAAGAGAAAGCCCTACAAGCAACAGCCTCAGACATCCCCCCTCCAAACTGCTCTTTACTGAGCCAAGGCCACTGAGCAGGAGTCAGCTTTCCACTCACACTTGTCAAGTGCAGAACACTGTGGATGTGGAATACAAAAGCATAAAAAATAAAATCAAAACAAATGGCCAACCTTTTGTGCAATGAGCAGATCTGGAAACTGCAGCGAGTGGCCTTCACCTCTTGGGCACCACAGAGCAGAATATCTGAGGTGGCACAGCTCCAGCTCCTGGGTCTGCTTCCCTGCTAACACTGCCCAAGCTGATAATGCTAATCCCTTAAACTATTCCCAGACAGGCCCTAAGGAAGGGAGCTAAGGAACTCCACAGGTAATGAAACAGGTTTTCATTTTTTTTAATTATAGCTCTGTCCACGTCTCAAACGAAAAGAACACTCCTGCAATTTCTCTGGCCACTAGAGGCTGACTCAACATTCCATCTAATGATGCTGCTGGTGGCCACGCTGCCAACTTGTAAATGCACCCCAAAATGGTCCCCCAAAACGTGAGTGACAGCAGGAAGGGACTCCTGGTGAGTCACTCTTACTCAGAATTGCTTGTGCCACCTGCTGCCATCACAGCTGTGACCTGCCCTGTGCTCCCACTCCCAGAGCTTTGCCTCTGGAGCTGGAGCAGCATCAGGAATGCAAGTTCATGGGGTGAATCCCTTGGGGCAGGGCTGGGATTAATCACAATGACCAGGCTAAGCAGCTCTGGGCCTCCAAGTGCGTTTGCAGAGGGCTGGAAAAGCATCCCCACTCCTGTGCTAACAAAACTCCCACACTATTCTTCTTTTTCCAGCTTAAAAAAGGCATCAGAGCTTTTTTCAGGTGTGTTGGTTTTCAATCCTTTTCGGTGAGGCTTCTAGAGGTGCTGTCACAGCTCTTTCCAGAAAGAGAAAAAGCCCAAGTGACAACAAACACAGGCACTGTTTGGGGGAATAAAGCAACTTTTTAATCATCTCATGTATTTTCAACTGCAGGACAGAAAATCTGCAAAACCTGCTGTAACCACGTTCCATGGTTCCTTATGCAGAGTCTCATCCCCCCAAATTACTCCTGTGGTTTTCATGGAGCATCATTTGCTTCACCTCAGCAGCTTGTGGATGTGTCAGGGGAGGGAATTCACCCCTGAGGAAGCTCCGAGGTTTTGGTGACTGAAACAACAAAAAGGAGCCAGGCTGGGGGTGGCACTGAGAGCCTGGCAGGAACACTCAGCTCTCTGCTCCCTCCTTCCTGCAACCTAGCACTTCTATTGCTAGAATTGCTTCTAGAATTGCATAAAGATTTATGTCCTGTCCCTACCAAGAGCCTGGGTAGCAGCAGTGGTGCTGGGACATGTTGGGACATGGGGACAGGGCAGGGGCTCACTCAGGTGTCTCCAGCCAAACATTTCCACTTTCCCCTTCCCAAGCTGGGTAATTCCTCCAGCCTGGCATTGCATGAGGTTTTTATATCTCTTTATAACACTTACCCCTTCTTAACCCAAAGCAGCTGCACCTAAACTAATTCAACAGGGCACCCTTAAAAAAAAATTAATTAAAAATAAATCAGTAACTGGAGCTGAAATGTGCTGCTAGTCCAGGCTTTGCTAGGCTTGCACCTGGCTGACCGTGCCATGGCTCTGCTCGCTGTGCCCTTGCCAAGTGCCTGTGTCATGGGAGTGTGAGAGTGGGGAGAAGCTGAGGTGGTGCTGATGAGGCAAAATGCACATTGCACAACCCACAGGAGCTGCTTGCAGGTTAATCTTACACCAGCAACAACCTGCCACCTACCTAGGGCTGCAAAAAAAAAAAAACCACCAACAACGAACATTTCAGCTTTACAGCTGCTCCAGAGACTCCTGGCTGGGGAAAACAAGAGTGTTTTCCCATAAAATTGTGGTATTTGGAGTAGGTGCAGGGCCTTTGGTCAAAGTCCATAGGGTGCATGCTCAGCCAGCATCACGTGGGATGTGCTGCTCATAAATCTCAGCTTCCCTTTGCAGGTGGAGCACTGAAAATTGTATTTGAAACAACAGAGTCTGAGGCTTAGGCATGAGATCAACAGGCAGCAATACTTAGTTTAAATAACATTTCAATGTATTTATGAATCAGTGCTCTCACGGGTACTGCTCCCCCTTCCCTTTTCTTATTTCAATGGAGAAATTTGCATATTTGCAGGTGTTTTCTCCCATGTGGGCTTTGCCAGGGAATAATGCTCCTGTTGCAAGGAATTTGGGAGACTTGAATGTATCTGCTGTCACCAGAGTCTGGATCTACAGCCTCAAACTGCACTTGGCTTGATGTGAATATGGACTTCCGCTATTTCTTCCCCCCCTCCTCTTCCAAAATAATATCCTAT
The DNA here is from genome assembly GCA_034336665.1 of Luscinia megarhynchos. Taxonomy (NCBI): domain Eukaryota; kingdom Metazoa; phylum Chordata; class Aves; order Passeriformes; family Muscicapidae; genus Luscinia; species Luscinia megarhynchos. Next base: position 2,424,759 of record CM067580.1, read on the forward strand.
TAGTCATGACAGCCAAATGGGCTGGATTTGGGCAACAATTCAACTTCTGAGCTCCCATCAAGGCCCTTCTGGCCAGAGCAGCCTCATGTCTGAGGGTGAGGAACAGGCTGCAGGAACCTGCTGTGCTCAGGAAAAGCTGATCTGCTACGGCTTGTTACATCCAACAGCAAAACACCAGTCTGCAGCTGAAAGGAGGGAATGAGGGCAGGAGCTAGCACAGGGTGAGATGCAGGTTCAGGTGTATTTTGTGTTTGGATGGAGCCTCGGGGAGCCCATCAGGGGTAACGTGGCTCAGAACCACGAGCACAACGCTGGAGGCATCTGCTCACTGCTGCTACAGAAAGAGCCAGAAGGAAAGTGGTGTTTCCCAATTCCAGGGAGAGTTTTAACCTTCACACACTGTGCAGGAGGCAGATCCCCCCTCCTCATTTTTTGCACAGCACAGGTAGGCTCCCCCTGAAGCAGGTGGGATTCCTTGCAGGGGATAAGAACAACTCTGCTGCTCACATGTTCCCCCGACACGCTGCATCAAAAAAAATTAATCTCTGGCAAATTCTCCCAACAACTCTGGAAAGAACTCAAAGCAGGCAGAGGGCTCAGCAGCTGGCTGGGGCTCTGGGCTGTATTTTCCAGAGCTGCCGAGGAACCTCCTGTGCAACACATGAAAGCCGATCCCGAAATGCAGATTATCCCAAAGAAGCTCCGGTGCAAACCCCAGAGCTGAAACCCCTTCCTGAGCAAGAGCTCAGCCCCAACAGCTGAACTTGGAAAAGTTATCTGTGCAAGGAATGCAGGCACTGGTGCTGCAGAGAGCCAGGAGGACGGGAAAGGCAGTCAAGAATGATGCCATTCATTGAGATCATGTTTTGTGGGTTGGCTACTTCCATCTTCCCTTTTTCCTGGTACTGGGGAGGACGCACAAGGCCGTGCTGGGAGAGCGGGGGACACTCAGCACACCCCTGCAGGGCCACCAGCACAGCTCCCTGCCTGTCACCACCCCTGCACGCCCAGCCTTTGCCACCCCCAGGCTTTTTGGGGACCCCCCTGCCCCCCAAGGGTCTCCTGCCAGGGGCAGAGTGCTCTGGGTATCACCGGGTTCAATCCTGCATTATCAAACTTCCTTGGCTCTTTGCATCGGAAACTTTTACAGTTCCCTGCTCGGCTGGAAAAGATGACTGCAGCAAACCCAAATTAGGAATAAATTATACAACAACTTTACATTTTTCTTTCACAAAGGAAAACTGTGTGGCAAGAGCTGTGCAGGCACCTCCTTCCCAACGTCCTCTCCCTTGCACAGATTAATTGTAGAAAGCTTCACAGACGGCTTAGTTTGAATAAATAAATAAATAAATAACCACAACACGAGGCAGCTCCAAGCCCAGTCTGGGACCTGCCCCCGCCGCACCACGCGCTGCCTGCACCCCCCAAATCCCAAATATGTGCGAGGGCTGCAGGATGCAGGCAGAGCCAAGCTGCAACATCCAACCCGAGCACTTCCAAAAGCTCCAAAAGCTGTGTGGCCGCTCGCTGACATATGGGCATCTATTTTCACAATGAATGGCCGCAGCAACTCCTCCCTAAAGCTCTCTCCCCGCCTGCTCTTGCAGGGGCTGTTGCATTCCCGCAGCATTTTTGCAATGTTAAATTCTCCACCTCCTCCCACCCTGCCCCCCCTGCCCTTGCAAGGGCACAAGGCAGAGCCGCTCCGGAATCAGCAGCGAGTTAAAAAGCAAAGAGCGAGCGCTGGCAGAAATAAATCACTGCTGTCCCCTTCCCAAACCCCCTCCCGCTGCTCCTCAGGGCTCAGCTCCTGCCCTTTTGCAGCTCCCCAATGCTCAGGGTTCGCCCTTCTGCAACTCCTAAAGTCTCCACTTCTGCAGCTCCAAAATGCATGATTCCTGCCCTTTTGCAACTCCAAATGCTCGATTCCTGCAGCTCCAAAATGCCCAATTCCTGCCCTTCTGCAACTCCTAAAGTCTCAACTTCTGCAGCTCCAAAATGCATAATTCCTGAAGTTCCAAAATGCATAATTCCTGCCCTTCTGCAACTCCAAATACTCGATTCCTGCAGTTCCAAAATGCCCAATTCCTGCCCTTTTGCAACTCCTAAAGTCGCAACTCCTGCAGCTCCAAAATGCATAATTCCTGCAGTTCCAAACTGCATAATTCCTGCCCTTCTGCAACTCTTAAATTCTCAACTCCTGCAGCTCCAAAATGCCCAATTCCTGCAGTTCCAAAATGTCCAATTCCTGTCCTTTTGCAGCTCCTAAATGCTCAGTTTTTGCCCTTTTGCAACTAAATTCTTAACTTCTGCCCTTCTGCAGCTCCTAAATGCTCCAGTCCTGCAGCACTTAAAGGCTCTATTCTTGCCATTCTGCAGCTTCAAAATGCTCAGTTCCTGCAGCTCCAAAATGCACAGTTCCTGCCCTTTTGCAACTCTAAAGTTCCCAATTCCTGCAGCTCCAAAATGCACAATTCCTGCTCTTTTGCAACTCCAAAGTTTTCAATTCCTGCAGCTCCAAAATGCACAATTCCTGCTCTTTTGCAACTCCAAAGTTCCCAATTCCTGCAGCTCCAAAATGCACAATTCCTGCTCTTTTGCAACTCCAAAGTTTTCAATTCCTGCAGCTCCAAAATGCACAATTCCTGCCCTTTTGCAACTCCAAAGTTCCCAATTCCTGCAGCTCCAAAATGCACAATTCCTGCTCTTTTGCAACTCCTACATTCTCAACTTGTGCCCTTCTGCAGCTCCCGTTCCTGCAGTTCCAAAACGCTCCATTCCTGCCTTTCTGCAGCTCCCAAATCCCCAGCTCCTGCCTTCCTGCGCTTCCAGACGCTCCATTCCAGCCTTTTTGCACGCCCGGAGCGTGCTGCTGTGACAAACCCCACCGCTGCCTCTGACCAAAAGTTACCAAATATTAAAGGGGGGTGGGAAAGGGGGGGAGAGAAACGGTTGGAAAATGATCTCAGCGCTGGCACCAGAACAATACTTTCCCATGGAAACATAGGTATATATTTAATTCCTGGTAACTCCGCTCCAGTTTCACCTTTCATCTCCCTCGCGGACTTGTTTAAAAGTTTGCTTTAACCCCGCGCCGAGCCCCGGCTGCAGCTGCTCCTCCAACACCCCCCCCGTTCCCGGCCGTGCCAAAGGCAGGCGAGGGGCTCGCTCATCCGGGAGAGGCTCCCGGTGCTGCACCGCCAGCGAGCGAAACTGCGGCGGGACCTGCACCGGGAATTGCACCGGGAGCTGCACCCGGGATTGCACCGGGAGCTGCACCGGAGCTGCAACCGGGATTGCACCGGGAGCTGCACCGGGAGTTGCACCGGGAGCTGTACCCGGGATTGCACCGGGAGTTGCACCGGAGCTGCACCCGGGATTGCACCGGGAGTTGCACCGGGAGCTGCACCCGGAATTACAACGGGAGCTGCACCGGGAGCTGCACCCGGAATTGCACCGGGAGCGGCGACCCCTCCCCGGGCAAAGCGGGCGTGCACCCGCACCCCCCTCACCCGTGCATGCACATGCATCCGCACCCGTGCAACGCGCGTGCACATGCACACCCCCGCGCGTGCACGCTCGTGCACCCCCCACCCCTGCACGCTCGTGCACACGCACCCGTGCACGCTCGTGCACGCGTGCACCCGCAGCCGTGCACGCGCGGCTGCACGCCCGCGAGCTGCGGCTGCACCCCCGCCAGTTTGCACGCGCGCGCGGCCGTTGCACGCGCGGTTTGCACGCCCGCGCGCGCACGCACCCACCCGCCCGCGCCCGCGCGTGCACGCCCCTCTCACCTCGGGGCTGAGACATTGTCCCCCCAGCCTGGCTCGGGTTGGGTGGGGGGCGGGGGGGGGAGGGTGGCGCGCGCAGCAGGGCGCGCGCACAAAGAGCCGCTCTCTCTCTCCCCCCCCCGCGCGCGCGGCTCCGCCGAGGGGCGAGGAGTTGCCCAACAACACAAAAGATGCGAGGCGCGCGCTCCCGCCTGAGTGAGGAGGCGGCGCCGCGCCGGGCCGAGCCGCGCCGGGCCAGGCCGGGCCGGGCCGGGCCGGGCCGGGGGGGTCCCTGCGCGGCTGGCGCGGGGCCGGCGCGGCTGCACCTACATGATGGGCCGGGGCGGCCGCCCCGGCCTCCGGCGCGCACGGGGGGGCGGCGAGGGGGGAGCCGCACTGCGCGCGCGCGGCGCCGCCGCAGCGCCCCATGGGAGATGTAGTCCCGCGGCCTGGGCCCCCCCGCCGCCATCGCCGCCGCTGAGGCGCCGGCAGGGGGCGCGCCGAGCGCGGGACGGTTCGCTCGCCTCACGTGGGTTCGAACCGCTTCGAAACGCTGCAAACTGCTTTAAACCGCTTCAAACTGCTTCAGATGGGTTCAAATCGCCTCAAAACGCTTCAAAATGCTTAAAACCGCTTCAAATGGGTTCAAATCGCTTCAAAATACTTAAAACCGCTTCGAAACCATTCAAACTGCTTAAAACCGCTTCAAACTGCTTGAAATGGGTTCAAATCGCTTCAAAATGCTTCAAACGGCTTAAACCTGCTTCAAATGGGTTCGAATCGCTTCAAAACGCTTCAAAGTGCTTAAAACTGCTTCAAATGGGTTCGAATCGCTTCAAAATGCTTCAAACTGCTTTAAACCGCTTCAAACTGCTTCAGATGGGTTCAAATCGCCTCAAAACGCTTCAAAGTGCTTAAAACTGCTTCAAATGGGTTCAAATCGCTTCAAAACGCTTCAAAATGCTTAAAACCGCTTCGAAACCCTTCAAACTGCTTAAAACCGTTTCAAACTGCTTCAAATGGGTTCAAATCCCCTCAAAATGCTTCAAAGTGCTTAAAGCCGCTTCGAAATGCTTCGAAACGCTTCAAAACGCTTAAAACTGCTTCAAACTGCTTCAAATGGGTTCAAGTCGCCTCAAAACGCTTCAAACTGCTTCAAAATGCTTAAAACTGCTTCAAATGGTTTCAAATCGCTTCAAAATCCTTCAAACTGCTTAAAACTGATTCAAATGGGTTCAAATCGCTTCAAAGCGCTTCAAAATGCTTAAAACTACTTCAAATGGTTTCAAATCACTTCAAAACGCTTCAAACTGCTTAAAACCGCTTCAAACTGCTCCAAATGGGTTCAAATCGCTTCAAAACGGTTCAGAACGCTTCAAACTGCTTAAACCTGCTTCAAATGATTTCAAAACGCTTCCAAATGGTTCAAACTGCTTAAAATAGCGTCAAACTGCTTTAAATGGGTTGAAATCGATTCTAAACGATTCAAATGGATTCAAGTCGCTTCAAAATGCTTAAAATCGCTTCAGATCGCTTAAAAGCGTTTCGAACTGCTCCAAAACGCTTCAGACGGCTGAAAATCTCTTCAGACCGCTTCAAACTGCTTTGAACTGCTTCAAAGTGCTTCAAATCGCCTCAAACGGTTTCAAACCTCATCAAATCACTTCCCTGCTGCATCCCTGTCTGCATCCCTGCCTGCATCCCTGCTGCATCCCTGTCTGCATCCCTGCTGCATCCCTGCCTGCATCCCTGCTGCATCCCTGTCTGCATCCCTGCTGCATCCCTCCTCCTGTCCAGGGATGGGAAGGGAAGGGAAGGGAAGGGAAGGGAAGGGAAGGGAAGGGAAGGGAAGGGAAGGGAAGGGAAGGGAAGGGAAGGGAAGGGAAGGGAAGGGAAGGGAAGGGAAGGGAAGGGAAGGGAAGGGAAGGGGAAGGGGAAGGGGGAAAAGGGAAAAGTTACTGCAGAGCTGACTGAAGGGCTCAAATTTCTACATCTGGATCTGGCCATAACTTTCTTCCCCAGTACTCCCTGCCTGCAGTAGTTTGAATTTTCTAGGAGATCTGATTTATTTGTTTCCCCTCCCAACTCACTTTTTCATTGCTAAGGAATGAATTTGCTGCTGTGAAATTGGACAAACGATTTCTGTGGTTTCACTGCTGAAAAATCTGCTCTCTGTGTCAGTAAACAGGAGGTTTGCCCCGAAATGCTGTTTGTTTTAGACACGAGGTTGTTCCCAGCACTGCCTTTGATCAGAGAGCTCGGGGGTCATGTGCTGGGTTTGTCCAGGGAAAACACAATTGGAGGCTTCAGTGTCAGTGTTTGTGTGAGCACTCACTCCTGGGCCAGAGATTAATCCCAGAGCTCTGTGCACAAACAGCAGCGAGCTCCAGCATCCCCAAAATCTCCTGCTTCACTCTGTGCCAGAGGTGTTTCCATATCCCAGTTTCTCACTGGGGAGGGGGTGCTTTCCCCTGGCTCATCTCCCTTCACTAGGAATTATTTGGAAAATTCAGATGCTGCTCACGTGGGATTTTCAGCTGTTATAATCATGGGAGCAAAACTGTGTCCAGAACTCCTGTGGTACCTCCTGGTGCATCCCTGAACACCAAGACCAGGGTTTGGGCCTTAAATCAGGATTTTCCCAGCATGTCATGAGGTGGGAAGGGGCCGTAGGTTTTGCTCTGAAGCTGTTGTGTATTTTGGATGACAGGGACAGACAGAAGTCCTGTTTTTTCCATAAACAATGCACTTTGCAAATGGAGAAATCAAGCAGAGGAGCTTGGTGATCAAACTTCATGGAGCAGGAGGTGGGACAGGCTCCAGTAGTTCCTGTGCTGAGCAATCCAGTGGCTATTTCAGTTTCTTTAGTGCTGGGGTTTTTTTTAATTTTTTTCTACTCCCAGCCATCACCTCCCTTCATGGGAATGGGAGCTGTGGGGAAGGAAGGATAATTTGGGATGAGTGTAGTGAGGTTTGGCTTGGTCTGTCCTGTAAGAGACAACGAGACAATGACATTTCCAAGTGTGATCCCATCCCCTGGACAGAATCTCATGAAATTTCTCATTATTTTTTAGCTCAGGTGGCAGTCAGTCCTCAGGGAACAGCTGGACAAGAGAATGCAACCATTCTCTAATGCTCCTAAGGGACAGGAACAAGCTGGAAATTAAAAATAGCAGGAATAATGACCCTAAAGGCTCTGGCCATGAAAAGGCAGGCTCTGCTACAGAAAATGAACAAACTGCAGGAAGTTCTCCAACACCAGAGGGACCAGCTGGGAAAAGGGACCCTCCCAAGGGATGTCTGGGGAAGGAGCTCCAAGAAAAACCAAAGCAAACAGAGGGTGCAGATGCTGGGGAGGAGAATGTGGCTGGGGGAGAGAGGAGGTGAGAAACAATGAGCTGTCCTGATGGCAGCAGGCACCATCTGCTCCTGGGGGCTGAGTGCTGTGCCTGATATCCTGCATTCCTTTGTTCCCCGGGAACTGCAGCCTGCAGGAATTTAAAGCCAAACACAGCCCCTGGCAGCTCAGCCCCATCTTACCTTTTGTCTGAATTTCCTCCTCCTCCTCCTCTTCCAGCCCTGAACTCCCAGCACGTTTTTTCACCCTGGAGTAGATGAATCAAAGCCCAGGAGGAGCTGGAATTCCCAGAAGTTAAACAAACTGTGCTGCCCCAGCACACACAGGTTGAGATGTTGGTAAAATCTCTCTTTAGCTGAAGAGGTGGGGAATTGTGGGGATAAAATGATCCAAGATGTACATGCAGCTCATAAAAGAGGCACAGGCCAATAAATAAAAATTACTTTCAGCTTAGTAATAATAAGGTCCCCAACTCCTTCTTCTTTTTTTTTTTTCAGCAAAATGAGCTGCAGGTTCCTTCAACAACTCAGTGAAGGGCTCAGTCATTAACTGCTCCTTGCTCTGGATCCCCAGGGATGCAGAATGATTTTTTGAGTGTGGATGCAATGCTGGGGTCCCAGCCAGCCTCAAAATTCCCAGGATGGAGTGTGCAAGGCAAGGAGAAACCTGGATATTTAGGGACAGCAGCAGAGGCCTCACCAGCAGCCAGGGAGAGGAAAGGAGAGGAGGAATCCACTGCAGAAATGTTCTAGAACAGGGTGGAATGAGGCTGAGCAGCTCCAGTGCTAAACAAGGACGGGTGGCACCTCTGCCTGAAGGGATCCTTTTATTGGGATGGCAGCAGGAAACCTCTCTTCCTTTAGCTGGCATGGCTACCTGGAGTGTGCTGCAGTGCAGAGCCAGCCAGGAGCTTTCTTAAAGCAGGAATCATATTTAATAATCCATCCAGGAAAACCACTGGGAAGGGAACAGCTGGAGGTGGGGCTGCAGGACCAGGGGATGGTGCCACACATGCCAGTGGCACTGACAAAAACCACTTTTTCTGTCACAGCCCCATCAGGGATTGGTAGCATTTCCCTCTCTTAAACTCTGCTGATTTAAAATAAGCATTTGAGTTCTTTTTTCTGCAATCATGAGGGATTACTCATGGCCAGAGTGAATCTATGTTTGTACCCATCTGGCTGTAATTATGGATTCTATATGCACACAATGTATATTTTGTGCACTGAGCTGCTGGCACGGCTCTTGTTGAGACTCTCTTGATGCTTCAGTTCAAATCTGAAGTTTTTTTCACAGAGTTTTTTAACTTCCCGTAAAAATCTATTCTGGGCTGGGACTCCCTGTGCCAAGTCTCAGGCCAAGACTGAAATCTCTTTTATGAAATTTTAGTCTGAGCCAGGCTGGATGTTGTTCCAGTAGGTGGGTGAGGGCACGGAGTAAAACCTGCCTGGTGTGAGCAAACCTGACTCCTAAAGAACTGGATTTTGCATAATCACTTATAGAGGTGCAAAATGCTGCAGTTCTCAGCTGGGTTTTAAGCCCTTTCTGTGAAATCCAGGGATAAATTGTACTTGTTAATCATGCCCTGAGTGTGAATATCAGGATATTTTTGGTGTCCAGGAGCTGGTGGCTTTGACAGCCAAGAGCCCTTTGCAGTTTGGTGCAGCTGCAGCCTTGGAGCAGCAAACACTGCAGGAATTTGGGTTTTGCACAGTTTATCTCAGCCTCTTTCCAGCTCCCAGAAAGAGGCAGGCCTCTAAATGAGGTGCTCTGAATTCCTGCTGAAGGCAATCTGGGCTGAAGGGGATGCAAGTGCATCGTCCTTGTGCTTCTCCATGGGTTTATTGATGCAAACACATCACTTCCAGTAAATGTGGAGGAGAGCTCAGCCAGTGCCTGAGCCAGCTGTGTGCACAAGAAAAACAGATCTAAACAGTCACAAGATATGAGCAGGAACAGAGCTCGAGTTGCTTAATAAGTCCAAAGGAAAATGTAAAATAATTTGGGTTTCTCTGCATTTGAATCCAAGTAATTTCTGTGATGGGCCTCTGGCTCCCAAAGGGCTCTGCAAGAGCTTTGATAAAAAAAGAAGCTGTGAAAGAGCAGGTGTTTACCTGCAGCTTCTGCATCACTGCACAAAATCATTCCAGCATTCCTGGGCTTCCTGAAAAAGGGCTCTGCAGCCTGAGGAGAGCAATCCGTGCTCGTCCCAGACAGAGGATGGAAGGGCCCCATCCACCAACCTGAAATCCCAGGGTAATGTTCCATTTTTCCATTTCTGGCCATTTATTTGTTGTCTCCACACTGAACTTGTTCTGCCCTCTGCACAGTTCAGAACCTCCCATTTTACCTTCCAAAAGCAGAGCCTGCCCTGCTGGAGGCACCTCCCTCCTGCTCTGCTCCACATCCAGCACAGAACACTTTCCACAGCATGAGCAGGGATGCAGCAAGGATTTTGGGAATGGTCCCTTGTGACTGTAATGCCTTTTTTTTTCTTTGCTTTCAAAAGGCTGAGTCACAGAAAGAAAGAAAGGAAAGAAAGGAAATTCAGCCAGTCATGTTTCCTTTCTGGATGAATTAGTGCATTCCCCCTGCAGTGCACTGAACTGTGCTTCCCTAATATCCTGTTTGCTGAGTTCCTGAGGTGAGCACCTGGGCACAACTTTCAATTTCAATGACAGAATTGATCCTTCGAACAGAGGGGGAAGAGATGGGCCAGCCTGCAGGGAGGATGTGCTGCTGTGACCCTGAGCTCCTGGTGTGATGCACAGAGCCCATCAGCCCAAAGGGATGAGGACTGGAAAAATTTCCCTCTGCTCCAGCATGAACAGCCCCAACTCCCTGAGCATCCCTGCACCTGGAGCCTCTGGAAGTTGCCATCATTTGGTGCCTGGTAGAGTTGTTTAGATCCCTGTTCCACTTAAAGAGATGAAATTCTCCTCTTTGTCTTTAAGTCCTTTTCCTTGCAAGTGTAACCTGGACAGGTTTGTGGTGCAAACACAGCACCCACCTCCACCCCAGCACAGACTCCTTCTGGTCTGGAACAAATTCCATCACCTTTGGCTCTTTGTATCCACAAACAGAGATGATGTTTGAGGCACCTGAGCACACAGGGCTCAGTAAAAGTTAATTAGGTGCTGCTTTGAAGATGAAAAGCAGGGCAGTGCTTTAGGTTTCAGCTCTCTGGAGCTTCTCTCCCTGTGGTGCAGCTGGGTTTGACTCTCAGGTGCTGATTCTGTTTGGTGTTTCCCTGGCTGCAGCATCACCCAGTGCCAGAGCTGTCTCACCCACATGCCAGGAGCATTTTAGGGGATGTTTTCCTCCCAAATGACACAGCCAGATGTTTTGGAGCAGCCCCTCCTGTGCTTTGGGCAGACCTTTCACATTTTGTTGCTATGAATTGGGGTGTTGTAGCTGTGAACCTCTTCAGGAGGAGTTGTTGGGCTAAAATACCCTGAATTCCAAGGAGTTACAAACTCTTCAAGTAGACCACTAAAACACAGATTCATAGAGTGGTTTGGGTTGGATGCTGCCTTTTTCCAACCTGGAAATGAAACTCGAGATCGTGTTGTAAGGAGGTAATATAAGAGTAGATCTTTAATGAAGGCCTTCAGGAGCAGTTATGGAAAGATGTCCACAAAAGCCCACCCTCACAGGGATGAGAACACATTTATAGGTTTTAGCAAATTAGCAGGATTGATTAAAAGCACCAATTAGCAGGACAAGTGATGGTTCAATTCCCCTTCTCTGGAGTCCCCCCCAGCACTGGCTGTGCTTTACCCATGAGAATGGATCTCCAAGGGCTGTTTTCAACCTTGGTTCCCAGGAAGAACTGAGATAGCTTTGGGACCTTGTACCCCCTTGGAACTCTGGAATTTGTTTTGTCTTTCTGCCTAGGGAAAGGCCATGGAAAAGTACTGGGAGAACAAGCCACTAATACAATAAGTGACAGAGCTACAAATGTGTGTGTGAAGAATACAGAGAACACAGAAAAGGAAAAAAGGCAAAACCCGAAGCAGCATCAGGAGGGACTCAGAGACCAGCTGGTTCCAAGTTCCACTAGGTCAGGAAGAAATGGAAAATGAATATGAGCAGTTATAGCTTTTGAAGTATAAACAGAGACCACAACAAAGTGACCAGAAAAATTCAGCCCCAGACAGGCTTTTATTGTGTTTAATGCTTGGTGGATGAAGATAAAAAGGTTTTGAGTTTTTTTTTAATTTGAGTTGTAGTTACATCATTGTATTTACTCAGTATTCTTTAGGCAATTATTTAATTAGAGTCCTTTGAGCTAATACGACTTGGTTAAGGTGGAAACTAAGGAAGAGAAAAGAAAGTTTGCATGAGATTTGTGCTGCTGTGGGGCTTGTGCCTAACGAGGGCCCTGGGACCAGGCTGGGGCTTCAATCCTGGGTATTCCAAACCACTTCTGTGGGTGAAGGATGCAAAGGCTTCTGCATGGCTGAGATCTCGTGCAAACAGAGCTTTTCACTGAACACTGTGCTGTGAGATCCTTTCCTTCTTTCCAGATGAGGACACAGTGTCCTGATCTCCATTTTCCAAGAGAAAAGCCTGGAGCCTGTGCTGTGGTTACAGAGCTGGGTCACTGCTGTGTGTGAAGCTCCTGCACAAACCACCCCAGACAAGGAATTCCAGCCCCTGCAGGGACCTGAGCCGTGAATCCAGGAGCTGCTGGGTGTTTTCCTGAGCATGGATGCAGCGTCCCTGCAGCAGGATTCAGGATTCCTGCTCAGCTCAGCCTCTCCCAGCAGCTCACAGGAGGCACTCAGAGAATCAGAGCACGCCGGGCTGTGCTCGGATCGCGCTCTCAGCGATGGGAACAGGGTGATGAACAAACATCCCACTGGGGCTGATCACATCCCAAAGGCTGCAAAAAGCTGCTCAGGGACTCAGGCCCATGCAGAGGGTGACAGGGATCCCAGAGAGGGAATAACTCCGTGGAAAGCATCACAGGAGCCAGCACCCTGTAACAGCAGGAATTCAGTGTTGGCATTCAGAGCAGCATTTTCAATGCCTCAATTATATTTTGGGTAATGCAATAAAATCCTGGTGACCTTGTGGATGCAGGCAGGAGCTGGGAGCAGTGGATGGAGTGAAACCTTAAACCCCCAGGCCCCCAGCACACATTTCCAGCTCCTTTCCTCTGCTCCCCACCAAGGCTGTGCTGGGAGGTGGAAGGGGAGTGTCCCTGGGGAATGGTGGCTGCAGAAAGGAGGGGGTGTCTCTGGAATGGGGGGATCTTCCACAAGGTGTGGTCCCCAGGAGGAGAGAATCCTTGGAAAGGGGGGTCACTGGAAGGGGGGCACCTGGAGGATGGGGTTCCTGGGAGGGGGGATCATGGATCACCCAGAGAATGGGGTCCTGGGAAAGGGGTGCTCAGGAGTGAGAGGAGTGTGGATTTGTCTTTACAAACGAGCTGTGGGTCTGCTGGGAGATAAAACCAGCACTAAAATAATAAAATAAGATAAAATAAACAATGGGATGGATTCCACTGATTGATGAATGGAAAAAAGATATTTGCCTTTACAAAGAAACTGTGGGTTTGCTGATAAATGACATTGGATATTGGAATGTGAAAGAAGCAATGGGGGAAAACGATGAATTCTATAAGAATTAAAAATGAAAAGGGAGGGTTGTGCATTAGAGGGGAATCTCAGGTATCAGGTGTTTGGGAAGTCTGTGCCTCTCAAGTACCTCAGCCAGTAGGGAAAGAGAGAGGGAAATTGGGATAAAAGGAGGCTGCACCCTCCAAAAATTGGAGAGACCCCAGGGGAATGCCCCATGGCCTCTCCCTTTATTCGAACAAACCAAAGAGGACTCTGTCTCCTTTTTGGACATAAACTTCTGGTGTTTGTGGATTAATTTTCCTGACAGGAGGATTTGGGTCACTTGGAGGATGGGGTTCCTTGGGAAGAGGAGGAAGAGGAGGAGGTCCTCGGACAAGGGGTCTCAGCAGGAGAATGGGATCCCCAGGAGGAGCGAGTCCTGGGAGGATGGGGTCACTTAGAGGATGGGGTCACTTGGAGGATGGGGGTCCTGGGAGGATGGGGGTCCCTGGGAGGATGGGGGTCACTTAGAGGATGGGGGTCACTTGGAGGATGGGGGTCCCTGGGAGGATGGGGTCCCTGGGGATGGGGTCCCTGGGGATGGGGTCCTGGGAGGATGGGGTCCCTGGGAGGATGGGGTCACTTGGAGGATGAGGTCACTTGGAGGATGGGGTCACTTGGAGGATGAGGTCACTTGGAGGATGCGGTCACTTGGAGGATGCGGTCACTTGGAGGATGGGGTCACTTGGAGGATGAGGTCACTTGGAGGATGAGGTCACTTGGAGGATGAGGTCACTTGGAGGATGAGCTCCCTGGGAGGATGGGGTCACTTAGAGGATGGGGTCCTGGGAGGATGGGGTCCTGGAAGGATGGGGTCCCTGGGAGGATGGGGGCCCTGGGAGGGAAGGGGTCACCCGGAGGATGGAGCCCTCGGGAGGGGAGTCCCCAGGAAGGAAAGGGGATCCTGTTTCGGCGGTGTCCCCGGGAGAGGAGGAAGGTCACCAGCAGGGACGAGTCCGGCACTGCGGAGCGGGCGGTACCGGGCGGTACCGGGGGGTTCGGGGGGTACCGGGGGGTTCGGCGCTCCCCCGGCCGTGCCCGGTTCGGAGGGGCGGTCCCGGGGCCGGGGGGCGGTGGCAGGAGCCGGGTCCGGCCCCTCGCGGCTCGGGGGGGACGGGAAGGGGAAGGAGCGGGGAGGAAGAGGAGGAGTTGGGCTGCACCTGGGGCGCGTCACTGCTCGCGGGTGCCGATGGCTGGGGCAGCCGAGCCGGCGGGGCTGGGGGCAAAACGGTGAGAAAAGCGCCTGTCCCGGGATTTAGAGTCGGGAAAACGAGAGCTGTGGGTAGCGGGAGTGTCCTCCCTCTGAGACACGCGGGGGAGCCGGGGCTGGGGCGCGGAGGGGGTGCGGGAGGGTGCTGGGGATGCGGGAGGGTGCCTCGGATGCTCGGGGATGCTCAGAGGATGCTCGGGGATGGTCGGGGATGCTGGAGAGGCTCAGGGATGCAGGAAGGTGGTCGGGGATACTCAGGGATGCTGGGGATGCTCAGAGGATGCTGGAGGTGCTCCAGGATGCAGAAGTATGCTCAGGGATGCTGGAGATGCTCAGAAGATGCTGGGGATGCTCAGAGGATGCTCAGAGGATGTTGGAGATGCTCAGGGATGCTGGGGATGCTCAGAGGATGCTGGAGGTGCTCAAGGATACAGGAGAATGCTTGGGGATGCTCAGGGAAGCAGGAGGATGCCCGGGGATACTCAGAGGATGCTCAGGGATGCTGGAGATGCTCAGAAGATGCTCAGGGCTGCAGGAGGATGCTCAGGGATGCAGGAGGATTCTCGGGGATGCTCAGGGATGCAGGAGGTATGCTCAGGGATGCTCAGGGATGTAGGAGGATGCTCGGGGATACAGGAGGATGCAGGAGGATGCTCAGGGATGCAGGGGGATGCTCGGGGATGCTCAGAGGATGCTCAGGGATGCAGGAGGATGCTCAGGGATGCAGGAGGATGCAGGAGAATGGTCAGGGATGCAGGAGGATGCTCAGGGATGCAGGAGGATGCTCAGGGATGCACGGGGATGCTCAGAGGATGCTCAGGGATGCTCAGGGATGCAGGAGGATGCTCAGGAATGCACGGGGATGCTCAGAGGATGCTCAGGGATGCTCAGGGATGCAGGAGGATGCAGGAGGATGCTCAGGGATGCAGGAGGATGCTCAGGGATGCACGGGGATGCTCAGAGGATGCTCAGGGATGCTCAGGGATGCTCAGGGATGCAGGAGAATGCTCAGGGATGCAGGAGGATGCTCAGGGATGCTCAGAGGATGTTCGGGGATGCAGGAGGATGCTCAGGGATGCACGGGGATGCTCAGAGGATGCTCAGGGATGCTGAGGATGCTGAGGATGCTGCAGGAGCCGTGCAGGGACAGCACGACCTGGCTCTGCTCCGTGTCATTCCTTGCCCCTGCAGGGAAACAGGGATGAGTTTGGAGGGAAGGGATTTGCAGCCCCAGGCAGGGCAGGGGTTCCCCTTGGGGCTGATGAGGAAGAAAACTCAGAGGAGGGAGAAAATTCAGAGAAGGGAGAAAATTCAGCCATTTTTTAAAATTACAACATAAAGCATTTCTGTTGTGTTGTTATACTCTCAATTTAAATAATTGAAGCACTGTAAAGAGCACAGCAGAGTTTTACTGAAGTGCCACCTCGGCTGTTGCCTTGTAGCAGCAAGATCAGTAATGTTATTTTCTTGCCTTTCCACGGGGTTGTTCACTGATGAGCTGTTTTTGCCTCGAGGCACGGCTCATTTAGCTGTGGCTGACGCCCCTCTTGTTTGGTTTTCTTTTTGGGTTTGGGGTTTTTTGTTTGTTTGGTTTTTTTTTGCTTGAAAGACATGGCAAACGTGATGTGCAGCACTAAATCACCATGTGACCTTTACAGGGGAAGGGAGGGGAGGCTTCCCAAGGATCATCTGAGCATTATTGGAGAAGCACTGGTGTCTCTGATGTGGAATTAAAGCCCAAAGCCAGCCGTTCCCTTGGGATGGCTTTGACTGAGATGCCCACAAGGGTTTGAGTGTCACCCACACCCCAGATCAGCACAAATCACAAGACAGTCCTAAACTGAGGAGGATTCTCACAGGTTGAGAGTATCTTCATTTTGTCTGCTAGTAATCAATTCAAATGCCGTGGCAGCTTTTTGTGCTCAGCCTCTGTGTTTATCTCCTTCATCTGGAGTTTCAAAAGGGATTTTGGTTGGTTTTTTTCTCTCCCAAATACAGTTTTTCACTGTTCAAGTGATGCTTCTTCAGTGTCCTTTATCCTTCTGTAGCTTCCATGGAGGTGGCAGGTGTAATATGAAAAATTAATTAGCATTCTTCACATGACCCTTCCTCCAACCTGGGTGATGTAAATGAAAGCATGGCAGAGTTCCAGTGGGGATGTGGGAGGATTTTGGGGTTTTAGAAGTGGATAGAAAATAATTAGAGAAACAGTAACTGGCACTGATGATTGAACCTTGTTAAATCATCTTTGCCACTTTTGGGGATTTAATTAAAATATTGTGGCTGAGGGAAGGGGTTGCTGGGTTAGACCCTTGTGTGGTGTTGAGGAGGGAGCTCAGTGGAGTTTCTGTTCCTGGGAGTGCTGTTGGAATGTGCAAACAGTGGCACTTGCAGGGCATGCTGTGAGCAGGGGGGACAAGCACAGTGATTTTCAGGACCTGTAAGCAAGAACTGCCACTTTTGATTATTTTTCAAACACTCTGCTGTCACTGGGAAATGTTTCTTTCCTGAAAATATCCAGAGGAGTTGTGCTCATTTTTCCTGCAGGGCTTGGTTACTATCATAGCTTGGTATTGAAGCATTTTGTGGTTGGATTTTTTTTTCTTTGAGCAAAATATTTTTTTATTTTTAATTTCTTTCTCATTTTGGAGAAGTCTCAGTGTGAGGGCAGCACTCCAGGCTGGAGGTGGGATCCCTTCCCAGAGCTGCTCTTGCAGGGATGTGCAGTTGTACCCCCCATCCCTCGTGCTTGCAGGGGTCACTGCTCCATGGGGGACCCCAGAGCCAGCCTGGGAGCAGGGATTTGGTTTCTTTATCCCCTTTTCCCTCCTCTCATCCCTCCCATGCTCAGACAGGCTCTATGTATAAAGTATTTGTGTATTTATAGTAGTGCTGACATCTGAGGAACTTCCTGTGTCCCATTACTGAGGTGATGTCTGTGCTCCAAAAAAAGATTCCCCATTGGAATCCAGCCAGGGAAGGAAGTTTGAGCCATGTGGTGTCTGACAGATAACTGAGATCCCAGAGCTGGGCTCCAGGAACACCAGCCTGCCTCTGGAATGGCTGCTGGAATGGGGATAAGTCCCTCCATTCTCCACTGGGTTTTGGCTGAAGGAATAACTCAGTTTTTCACTGGGCTGTTGTGTTGGGGTTTGTGGCACTGTCCCCTCTGAGCAGCTCGTGGTCTTTGTTTCACCTGCCCAGGTGAAATGTTCCAGCATTCCCAGCTGAGGAAGCAGAGGGAGATGGAGACTGCCCCGTGATTCCCAACCTCAGGCAGCACCAGGAGTGGCAAAACCCAGGAGAGAAGAACCGTCCCAACCCTCCCTCCCTCCCCAGGTACGTGCAGGCATCACCCAGAAGAACATTTCCCATTTAATTTCATTTATTCTCTGTGAAGTTAAGACCTCCAGTGCTCTAGGCACAAACTTCATCAGGAAATCTCTAAAAAAGCAAAGCAGCTAATAATTAAAAAGGTTATTTATTACAAGGCACATCTTATTACAAAGCACATCAGTCTCAAAAGGCAATGGCAAAAAGCAGTGGCAGAAGCAGTGGCAATAAGTGAATGGCTAGAAGCCAGAATGGCTAAAACACCAACTCTCCCCAGTACAAACTCTTATATAGGATTTTTCCAACAAGCTGAGACACAAGCTCAGATCAGCACTCCTCAACCTATTAGAATTCCAGTTTCTTAGCACACCAGGTTACCTATAGAACTACACATACACTCTATCTTGTTCTAGCTAAGAAATGTAAGCAATATTCTTACTATAGCTCTATTATGTCTAAGTCCTGTTTACAGCTGTGGGCCTGGAGCCTCTACTGAAGATATCAGTGTGTTTCAACCTTCACTAGAACTCACTCTACTGCTCTGGCATTTGGAACCTTTCACTCACTAAAAGCATTAGAACTCACCCTAAAATGAATGACTTACTTCTACTTAAATGTCTATTTTATGTGTGAGTGGCTTAATATACTTCAACCCATCCAAAGGCTTTAGTTCAATCCCTGCACTCTGATTTCTCTCTGAAGGATTCAGAGAGACCCCTGACTCACTGACTCCAACAATTGTCCCTCTCCCAAAGGCCACGTGCAGCACTCCTGGAATGATGGAGAGGCTCAGCTGGGCTGGAGCAGCGTTCTGTGCTGCTGGCTGTGCTCCAGCAGGGAAGGGGGTTACTCATGCCCAATTGCACTGCTGGCCCCAGGGCTGCTGGCACTGCTCTCCCTGCTCTGGCTGCCTGCCCTCTGCTCCTCCATCCCTCAGCAGCACTTGGGATCGGCATCTACAGGGAGAAAAATGGAAATAAACCCATGTCCTGGTTTGAAGGACAGGTGTCTGCCAAGAAGGGCAGAATGGAGAATACAAACCCCCTTCCTCCAAACTATTATTATAATTTTAAAATTAAGGGGCTCTCAGGCAAAGATATGGGAATAGGAATAACAGTTCTTTACTAGGAAAATTAAAATAGAAATGCAGTATTACAAAGAACAATCCCAAACCCTGCCAGAGTCAGAATCCAAGCTGACACCCGTCAGTCAGGCAGGGTGTTGGCAGCAGTCCCATTCAATGGTGGCTGCATCCTCCTGCAGGGGCAGATGTGGTTCAGCTGGAGCAGTGCTCCTGTAGAAGGTGCAGTTTCCTCTGAAGCTCCAGGGATGATGTGGAAAGGTCTGGTTTTCCTCTGGAATCCAGTGGAAAGAAGGTGCCTTGGTGTCCAAAATGTCAGTTTTTATCTGGGTAGGAAAGGCTTGGCTCCTCCCCTGGCTGGAGCATCTCCCAGTGGGATGATGTAATTTTATCAGTCATGCCCTGGGACTCAGTGGCCATGAACAGGAGATATCTCCTGGAGGGAGGATGGGCTGTGGGAAGATAAAGATGATTGCCCAGCTGGTTTTTAACAATGGCCCATTAACAGGAGATATCCCCACAGAGATAAGGATCACTGCCACACCCGGTTTTTAACAATGGCCCATTAACAGGAGATATCCCCACAGAGAGAAGGATCATTGCCACACCCGGTTTTTAACAATGGCCAATTAACAGGAGATATCCCCACAGAGAGAAGGATCACTGCCACACCCGGTTTTTAACAATGGCCCATTAACAGGAGATATCCCCACAGAGAGAAGGATCACAGCCACACCCAGTTTTTAACAATGGCCCATTAACTGGAGATATCCCCACATTGAGAAGGATCACTGCCACACCCAGTTTTTAACAATGGCCCATTAACAGGAGATGTCCCCACAGGGATAAGGGTCACTGCCACACCCGGCTGCAACAGATGGTGACAGAATCCACATTTCTGGCCACATCATCCCAACACAGCCCAGCTTAACTCAGAGCAGGTGAGCTGGCCTAGAGCTGGTCCTACCCTGGGGTGGCTCTGAGGCATCTTCAGCCCAAGTTCCTTTTGGGTTTCCAATTTCTCTCATTGCCAGTTTATCTGTGTGACGGGCACATAGCTTGTATCAGAAGGCATTAAAACATGAAAAACTGAAAATGAAACCTTTCTGTGAAAATATAAACATAAACATAAACGCTGCTGAATGCTGCAGCTGCCTGGCCTCAGCTTTGGAAACTATTTTGTCATTTAATAAAAATTTGTGGTTTTTTTTCTTAAACTAGTGCTGAAAGATGGCACCAGCTGCTCCAAGAGAAGCAGGAGTGTGGAGGCAAACCCGAGCTCTGTTGTTCAAGAATTGTCTCATTAAGTGCAGGACTAAGAAAAGCAGTGTCCAGGTAAGGGGGATCCTTGGGCCCTGCTTCCAGCACATCCTGTGTCCCAAAAACTCTTAAAGGACAGCAATTACTAACATAAATTATTATTATTATTATTATTATTATTATTATTATTATTATTATTATTATTATTATTATTATTATTATTATTATTAAATATAATCATTAATATAATTGATATAATAACTATTATAAAACAATATTTTATTCTAATTTAAAACAAAACTCCATTTTATTTTAAAGTTTGCACAGCTTTACTGTCTGCTCTGAATTTTGGGGTGAAATAGGTTTTTTCAGAAGGTGTTTTGTGATCCTTTGTTTAAAAAAATATTCTAATGTTTATCCAGATAACAGACCTGAATATTCAACTATATTATAGTTTTATAATAAAACTGTAATCATATCATTTTATATTAATATCAGCAATTATATATATAATACATTTAAAAAGATATATTAATGAATATATTAGTCAATTATATTAGGCAGCATAATTACCTAATATCACTCTTAGGTATTAGGTAGTATAATAATAATAATTCATTTTTTTGGTGCAAGAGGTGCTTTTCCTGCTGTTTTTCTTGTTCTGGCTGATCCTGATGAAGTTTTTTTTTAAATATTCCATATTTTTTTGGCACAGGATGTGCTTTTCCCACTAATTTCCCTGCCCTGGCTGATCCTGACAAGCACACAATGAATGTTTTTTAACCCTTTAAAATACCACATTTTAAAATATTCCATTTTATTTGTGCAGGAGGTGCTTTTCCCACTGTTTTTCCTGTTCTGGCTGATCCTGATGAGCATGATGCACCCTCACAGGAAATTTGATGAGGTGGCCAACACAGACCTGGGCCCCCTGGACACCTCAGTGCTGGTGAATTTTGTCATTGGCTACACCCCCCCCACGGCCATGGCTCGGGAAATCATGAAGAAAGTGGCTTTTGATAACTTTGAGGATGGTATTCAAACTTCAATAATTTTTTCCCTTTCATATCTCTGTTTGAAGGGTGCTGTAATAGGAAAAATGTCATTATTTTCCAGAGGAGGGGATATGAAGCTGTTGGGGTTTTTTTGGTTGGTTTTGGGTTTTTCTTGTTTTAGGTTGTTTTTTTTTTCTGATTTTTAGGATTTTTTTTCTGGTTTCAGGGTTGGGTTTTTTGTAGGTTTGGGGTGTTTTTTTAATTGGTTTCGGGTGGTTTTTAAATTGATTTTAGGGGTATTTTTACTGCTTTGGGGAAGTTCTTGTAGGTTTTAGGGGTTTTTTGCTGTTTTGAAGGGGGTGTTGGTTTTGGGGGTTTTTGCAGGTTTGGGGTTTTTTTCCTGATTTTAGGCCACCCCCACCCATGGCTCAGGAAATCCTGAGGAAATTGGCTTTTGATAACTTTGAGGATGGTATTCACACCTTAAATCTTTTTTTTTTTCCCTCCTATCTCATGTTGGAGCTTGTGTTTGAATAGGAAAAATCTGTTTATTTTCCAGAGGAGGGAGAGTGAAGGTGTTGGGTTTTTTTGGTTGATTTGTGGAATTGTTGCTGGTTTTAGGTTTTTTGGGGTAGTTTTCTATTGGTTTTACAGGTTTTTTTGCTGGTTTGGGGGTTTTTTGGTAGGTTTTTGAGAATTTTTTTTGTTCATTTGGGGTTTTTTTTTCAGTTTTAAGGGGCTTTTTTACTGGTTTTGGGGTTTTTTGTTGGTTTGGGGGTTTTTTTTCTATTGATTTTAGGGGTTCTTTGCTGGTTTTGGGGTTTTTTGGTTGATTTGTGGGGTTCTTGCTGGTTTCAGGAGGCTTTTTGTTGTTTTGGGGTGGTTTTTCTATTGGTTTTAGGGATTTTTTTTGCTGGTTTTGGTTTTTTTCGTTGGTTTTAGGTATTTTTTGTTCATTTGGGGTTTTTTTATTTTAAGGGGCTTTTTTGCTGCTTTTGAGGCTTTTTTGGTTGATTTGTGGGATTTTTTTTGTTGTTTTGGGTTGTTTTTCTATTAGTTTTAGGGATTTTTTGCTGGTTTTGGAGGTTCTTTTTGTTGGTTTTAGAAATTTTTTTGTTCATTTGGGTTTTTTTGTTGGTTTTAAGGGGCTTTTTTGCTGCTTTTGGGGTTTTTTTTGGTTTGGGGTTTTTTTCTATTGATTTTAGGGGTTCTTTGCTGGTTTTGGGGTTTTTTGGTTGATTTGTGGGATTTTTGCTGATTTTAGGATTTTTTTGTTGTTTTGGGTTGTTTTTCTATTAGTTTTAGAGATTTTTTGCTGGTTTTGGAGGTTTTTTGTTGGTTTTATAAATTTTTTTGTTCATTTGGGATTTTTTGTTGGTTTTAAGGGGCTTTTTTGCTGCTTTTGGGAGGTTTTTTTGGTTGATTTGGGTTTTTTTTTTGCTGATTTTGGGGGAGGTGGTTGATTGTCTCCACAAAATGAATAAAAACGGAATAATTTTTAAATTAATACTGCCAGGGCTTATCACAGAGGAGTATTTGAGTGAGGAGGAGCTGGAAGAGGCAAGTTTTCTCAAACCCTCCAACTTTGTGGGGGTGGTGTTCAAGGATTCCATGTCCTACCAGCTGAGGTTCCACGACTCCATTGCCATGTCCTCCATCTATACAGAATCCAGAGGTAAATCTGCAAGAAGAGCAAGCTGGAAAACCATCCCATATTTTTCTTTTTTGTTGTTGGGGTTTTTTTTTTGTTGTTGTTTGTTTGTTTTTTTGGCTTGCTGTGGGGTGTATTGGTTTGTGGGGGTTGCTGGAACTCATTTTTTTGGGATTTTGACGTGGGATGGGCTGGCTTGGAAGGGATGCTGAGGAAAAGAATTCCCAATTTTCCCTTTCAGCCACGTGCTCCAGCCTGAGGAAGAGCTGTGAGTCTGTGACCTACTGGAGCTCAGGGTTCACAGCACTGCAGGCCTGCATTGATGCTGCCATCATCCAGGTCAGAAACCCCAAACATCCCATCAAACCCCACCAAATCCCACCAAATCCCACCCTCACCCCAAGGAGGGGCACATCCAGGAGCTCCCCAGGTTGTTTAATCTGCCTGTTAATCCTGGGAAATGCTGTGTCAGATCTTAGCTTGAATCTGAGTGGGTCTGGCTGGTTTTTGTCCAGGTACCACTGGGGAAATCCCATAAAAATCCCACAAAAATCCCATAAAATCCCAACATCACCCCAAGGAACGGCAGATCCAGGGGCTCCCCAGGTTGTTTAATCTGTTTGTTAATCCTGGGAGACTCTGTGTCAGATCCCAGCTGGGATCCAGGCAGGTTTGGCTGTTTTTTGTCCAGGTACCACTGAGGAAATCCCATAAAAATCCCACAAAATCCCATAAAATCCCACCCTCACCCCAAGGAAGGGCACATCCAGGAGCTCCCCAGGTTGTTTAATCTGTTTGTTAATCTTGGGAGATGCTGTGTCAGATCTCAGCTTGAATCTGAGTGGGTCTGGCTGGTTTTTGTCCAGGTACCACTGGGGAAATCCCATAAAAATCCCATAAAATCCCACAAAATCCCACCCTCACCCCAAGGAAGGGCAGATCCAGGGGCTCCCCAGGTTGTTTAATCTGTTTGTTAATCCTGGGAGATTCTGTGTCAGATTTCAGCTGGGATCCAGGCAGGTTTGGCTGTTTTTTGTCCAGGTACCACCTGAAAAATCCCATAAAATCCCACAAAATCCTGCCCTCACCCCAAGGAAGGGCAGATCCAGGGGCTCCCCAGGTTGTTTAATCTGCCTGTTAATGCTGGGAGATGCTGTGTCAGATCTCAGCTGGGATCTGAGGATAAGGCAGAAGTTTTGGGGTGGGTTTGACCATGATTTTTCCAGGTACCATTGGGAAAATCCCATAAAAGCCCATCAAACCCCACAGAATCCCATAGAATCCCACCCTCACCCCAAAGAAAGGCAGATCCAGGGGCTGCCCAGGTTGTTTAATCTGTTTGTTAATCCTGGCAGATGCTGTGTCAGATCTTAGCTGGGATCCAGGCAGGTTTGGCTGGTTTTTGTCCAGATACCACTGGGGAAATCCCATAAAAATCCCACAAAATCCCATAAAATCCCAACATCACCCCAAGGAAGGGCAGATCCAGGGGCTCCCCAGGTTGTTTAATCTGCCTGCTAATCCTGGCAGATGCTGTGTCAGATCTCAGCTTGAATCTGAGTGGGTCTGGCTGGTTTTTTGTCCAGGTACCACTGGGGAAATCCCATAAAAATCCCACAAAAATCCCATAAAATCCCACCCTCACCCCAAGGAAGGGCAGATCCAGGGGCTCCCCAGGCTGCTTGATCTGTCTGTTAATCCTGGAAGATGCTGTGTCAGATCCCAGCTGGGATCAGATGAGAAGGCAGAAGTTTTGGGGTGGGTTTGACCATGATTTTGTCCAGGGAAAATCCCATCAAATCCCACAAAACCCCCTCCTCACCCCACGACAAGGCACATCCAGGGGCTGCTTTTCTGGCTGTTCATCCTGGCAGATGCTGTGTCAGATCCCAGCTGGGATCCAGGCAGAGTGTTTTGTCCAGGACTGCTTTTTCCAGGATTTCCCCAATCCTGTTGGGTTGGTTGTGAGGTTTTTTGTCTCCATTCCCATCCCCAATGATCCTGAACATCCAGCACAGCCCTCCTGAGAACACAAAGCTCACCCCAGAATGCCAAACAGGGGCTGTGGAATTTTCCTTATTTTGCTGTCACAATTGCTCAGCACTTTTCTCCAATTTCCCTCCCCTCACCCTGCTCGTGGTGACAGCAAATTCCATCGTTTTTAAGTGACAGAATTTCAGAAATTCCACATTTCCTAATTTTATCCCCAGGCTTTCAGGTGTTTTCCAATGTCCCTGCTTTTGGGATTTGGGGTCAGGAAGGTTTTGGGTTCTCCAGCAGGGGTGGAGTGGTTGGGATGGGGCTGAAAAATCAGGAAAAATATCAAAATAACATTTTCTTCCTTTTCTTTCCAGCTGAAAACAAATCATTCTGTTTGGGAACAGCTGGATCTGACCAGAGCCATGGTGATGGGAGAGGCTGCAGTGGTGGAAATTGATAATTTCCCTCGTGCAATCATTTTAATTTACCTGGTGATTGCATTCTCCCCCTTTGGGTATTATTTGGCAATTCACATCGTGGCAGAAAAGGAGAGGAAGCTGAAGGAGTTCTTGAAAATTTTGGGACTCCATGACACTGCCTTCTGGTATGTGTTTGGTATAACCTGTTCCTTATAAAAGAAAAAAAAAGAAGAAATATTAAAAAAAAATTTCTTGTCAACCTCTTCTATCCCACCCTCCAATTTTAATTTTTTTTCATTCTTAAACTGAAAACAACCAAAATCTCAGATACTCTGTACAATCAGAGGGGTCAGTGCCATGAAAATGTGAATATTTTAATAAGTAATCCTGCTGCATTTATTCATGTAAAGCTACACCAGACTTAGAGGGATTAAACCTCATCATGTGTGAGATTTTTGTGGAGGTTTTTAAGCATTTTTGGCTCACTGCCTCCTTTCCTGGAAGCTCAACAGGTAACCTGCAGCCTGGCACATAATTAAATTAATCCAACTCTATAATTTTAACGTGCCAGAGCAGTCTCTGCAACAGGTTTTCAATTGTTTCCTCATCCTGGTGAAAATTGGCCTGGGCAATAGAATATTTTATTTTTCTCCCAAACGATGTGTTAATTTGAAATCATTGATAGCTGAGGAGATAAAACCAGGTTTTGCTTTGCCCTTTCTGGCAGGGTTTTCACATCTGCACTGAAACAGCCACCTGGGGTGCTTGGAATTATTTTTTTTCAGTTGTTTCAGAGGAAATGTGTCTTTTTTTTGCTACCTGGACCCAAACCACCCCTGTTTGCTGAGGTCAGAGTTGCTCCCAGACTCACAGCTCTGCTTTCCAACAGAGCAGGATCTTATTACCCTGCCCAGCACCCTGTATTAAATTTTAAACAGAATTTCCTGAATTATTGAAACCAACGACTCTGTTACCCTCTTTTGCCTATAGCAGGGGATTAATTATGCAGAAAGCAATGGTGACTCACCTGATTGTGCATCTTCAGCTGCTCTCCCTGGCTCTGGGATCAATCCCAGGGATGTTCCCAATAATAAAAGATTATTCAGGTTTTGTTGCATGCTTGCCCTGTGGTGTCTGGGATATTAAAGAGTGGTGGGCTTTGCTGTTTGTGTGGCTGGGGATTCATTCATTTTTCTGGTTTTTTCCCCCTTTTTTTCCTCCCTAGGCTGTCCTGGGTGCTGCTCTACGTGAGCCTGATTTTTGTCATGTCCATCCTCATGGCAGTGATTGCCACAGCCTCGTCCCTCTTCCCCCAGAGCAGTGCCTTTGTCATATTCCTCCTTTTCTTCCTCTATGGAGTCTCCTCAGTGAGTATTCCTGATGCTGCTCCAGCCATCCCATCCCTGGGGGTTTGATGGTTTTATTCCCTTCCCTCCTGATCTTCTCTCTGCCAGAATATTTGGGGCAAATAGGGTTGAGCAGTGCTGGGAATCTGAGCTGTCCCATCCCTTCCTTGGGTTTCTTCCTATTTGTAGGGTGTTGTCACCTGTCACCATGAAAAATCATTTTCCCTCCTGAAATATCTGAGTTTATATCAGGATTTGAGTTCTAAACCCTCCACAGAGCCATTCTGCAGTCCAGGTCCTCTTCAAAGCATTTCCTCTTACTACAGAGTGTGATGCTCAAACCATAATAAACAGTCAGAGAATTATAAAAAACTGCATTATAAATATATTCATGTATCCAGTCGCTTATCTGAGTTCATAAGAGGAACAGTTGGACTCGATCTTGAAAATCTTTTCCAGCTGAAAATAATTCCATGATTCTGTGTGGGTGAATGCTGTAGTGACTGTACCAGGAAAATTAAATTATATGATGGTCAGAGGCAGCTATGGCATTTTCCTTAGTTTTTCTACACAGTTTCTATATTATTATTATTATTACTATTATTATTATTATTATTATTATTATTATTATTATTATTATTATCATTATTATTATTACTACAATACCTTCCTATCTGCTTTTCCCCCTGCCCTCAGGTTTTCTTTGCCCTGATGCTGACTCCTCTGTTTAAGAAGTCCAAGCACGTGGGGATTGTGGAGTTCCTGGCAACTCTGGTTTTTGGCTTTGTGGGTCTCAACATTGTCCTGCTGGAGGATTTCCCCAAATCCTTCGTGTGGATCCTCAGCCCTTTGTGTCAGTGCAGCTTCCTGATTGGTGTTGCACAGGTAAATCCCACCTGCCCCTCCTGCACCAGCCATGGATCATTTGCAAAGGGGTTTTAAATAGATATTTTTTATTTTTAACAAGCTGGTGATGGTGGAGAAAAAGCTTTATTTCATAAATAAATATCCAGCAATGTCAACTCTTTGTGCCCATGGTGATCTCAGACCCTTTCTCATTATTTTGGGGTTTTTTTGCCAAGTTTTGCACTGTGCTGTTTTGCCTTTTTGGTGTGTGACATCTGTCCCTGCAGGTCATGCATCTGGAGGATTATGAAGATGGGGCAACATTTGCAAACATCAATGCTGGTCCTTACCCTCTGTGTATCTCTCTGATTCTCCTGGTGCTGGACAGCATCTTCTACCTGCTTGTAGCTGTCTACCTTGACCAGGTGATCCCAGGTGAGTTCCTGACAAAAACTGGGCTGTGGGAGGATCACCCTGAGACCCTGAGCCCCCCAGGCTGGCATCTCTCCCCTAAATTCTGTGCAGAATGGAGGTGATGCTGTTTTCACATAGAATTTTACACTTTTATCTGAAATAATTTATATCCTGTTAAAACTGTGAGGTGTGAGGAGGAGTTTGGGCCTGACCTTAAAAAGCTTAATTTTCCCCCTATTTCTAAAGGAAAAACTTCCTTCCTGAGTTAACTACAACCTCACAATTTACAATTTCCTCTTGGAGGGCTGGAAATCAAAGATTGCTCTGCCTCTTCCAGATCTCTCCCTGTGACAGAAGCAGTTGAACCTAAAACACAGAATAAAGTTGTTAATCTTGAGATTAAAGCCTGGTTAAGCCCCTCAGCTCTCTTCACCTCCAGTCCCTCTCTTTTCTCCCTACCACATTTAATTCACTGCTCATTCAGCACTGGGGATTTCTCTGGAATAAAAGATTTGCACATTTATTTAAATACTCAGCAAAAGTGGAGCTGCCAGCAGTGGGGAAGAGGAATCTGGGGATTTGGCTGATGGAACTGCTCAGGAGCAGAGGTGTGGGCTGGCTGCAGGAGGAGCTGAAAGCCCAGAGCTGAGGGGTGCTTGTGGTTGGTGCTGAGGAATGAATTCCCTTTGTTCCTTTTCCCCCAGGGGAGTTTGGCCTGCGCCGCACGCCCTTCTTCTTCATGAAACCCTCCTTCTGGTCAAAGCACAGGAAAAACTACAAGGAGCTCTATGAGAGCAGCATCAATGGCAGCCTGAGCTTCAGTGAGATTGTGGAGCCTGTGCCTTCAGAGCTCCAGGGCAAGGAAGCCATCAGGTAGAGCCCCTGCCCTGCCTGGGGCTGGGCAGCTCACCTGGAATTTGCAGGGGCAGGTTGAGAAGCAGCCTTGGCTCTTCAAACAGAGTGCCAGAGCCCTCCACACAGGGAATCCCCATCCTCAGGGCTGTGGATCCAAGGATAAATCCCAGGGTTTGGGGAGAGGCTTTGGTGTGGGCTCAGGTCCCCTGCCCAGCCCTGCTGCTTTTCCATTCCCTGGTTTCTCACTGAGGCTGTGAGCAGCTGCAGATGTTGGTTGCAGATGTTGGAATGGGAGGGTTCAGCTCCTGGGAGGGCACATTTGAGGGGAAAAAACCAGAATTCTGGGTTCATGGGAAGGCTGTGTTGTTCTTCTAGACCAGAGGGGAATTTCATGGTGGTTTTGCCCAGCTGCCACCTACAAGAGAGTGAATGAAAACAGGGGAATGGTGTCCACACTGTCACCTTTCATGCTGTGCTTTGTGTCACCTCTTGTCTTGCTGTCCTGTGCTGTTTGGGGTTTCTGAGCTGTTGTTCCCAATGTCCTTTTAGCCCTTGTTTCCATCATGTGTCCTCATGGGAGATGGGAAACTCTGCATCTCCACACCTGGTTGGCTTCACTAATCCCAAATATTTGAGTTTAGTGAGCAGCAGAGGTTTTGTGTTGCCCACAGCACCCACATCTCTTTGGGCATCTGCCACAGGTTCAGGAGTCCAGTTTTAATCCTGATGTTCCCATGAGAGCACCGTGGCTGTTGTTGCATTATTCATCCACCCAGGACTCTTTCCACATCATCCCTCCACCAGCTCCAGCATTTTCACACAGTCTTGTCATCTTCCCATGTGCAAGTTTTATTTCCTTTCATGCTCATTCTCTTCTCCATTACTCACCCTCCATAATCCACTCACCATCTCATTTTCAGGGTGATGGGGCTTCCAAAATCCATCCTTGGTTTGGTGCCTCCAGATAAACTGGCTGTTCTTTTCCTTTGGAAGAACAGCAGGGCTGGAGAGGAAGGTTTTTACCTCTCTCTCTGCTTCCTTTTACCTGATTTTGATCAAGAGCTGTCAGGAATCACATCTTTGGAGTCCATTCTGCTAACACCTCTTTTCCATCTCCTGTCTGTGGAGTCTCTGTTGTGTTGTGCAACTGCTGGGGAGTAGCTGGGGAGAAGTTCCCTCTCCTTGCTTGGGAAGCCTCTAGTGCATTGTTGCACCATGTGAAAGAGACTCAGATTTGAAATAATTCAGATTATCATCACAAGAAATACCTCAGAAGGTGACCAGGAAAAACTTTCTGATGCCAGGATGGAGATGGGCAAAGTTCTGGGAGAACTTGTCCAGTCTCTTGTCTTGCCTCAATGGGTTTTTAACACTATTCTGGTTGGCTTGTTGTGGTTGTTGCTGAGTGTTGATGTCTCCAAATCCCATGTGAAGGTGCTGAGATGGTTGATGCCGTGATCTGTCTTCTTTCAGGATCAGCTGTGTTCAGAAAACATTCAGGAAAAAGGGGGAAACCGTGGAGGCTCTCAGAAGTAAGAACATTTCAGCTTTTTAGCTGCTTGTGGGATGCAGAGGAGCAGTAGCTGAGTTGCTGAGTGGTTGTTGTGTTTCAGTTCAGGCTGGCTTTGGTTTCTCTTGGAGGGGTGGGGCCCTGGAGCACGAATGCCACGTGTGCTTGTGCGTGTCCTCTCTCACAGTGGTGTCTCAAATGAGCCCTTCATCCCTGCTGGCATCACCCCCAACTCCTCTCTGCCCCTGTGGTGATGTCCCCTCCCCTGCCCCACCTCCCTGGTGGTGTCACCTCCTTCCCCTGGGTCCCTTTGAAATGGGGACCATGGGGTGTCCCCCGGGCAGAGTGTGAATGCAACCCCAAATGTGAGCATCTGGATGGAGGCTGGGGAGCCAGGATGCCGCCCTGACGCTGCTCTTGCTGTGCCCTGGGAGCAGATTTGTCCTTTGACATCTACGAGGGGCAGATCACGGCGCTGCTGGGGCACAGTGGCACCGGGAAGACGACGCTGATGAACATCCTGTGTGGGCTGTGCCCCCCCTCCGACGGTGAGTGCAGGGCTGGGGTGAGGCTCCAGCCTCACAGCTCCTGGCTCTGTCTCACTGGGCTATCTTCTAAACAAGCAAAGCAGCTAATAGTTACAGAGGTTATTTGTTACAAGGCACATCAGTCTCAGAAGCAAGCAGACAAGCAGTGGCAAAGCAGTGGCAATAAGTGAATGGCTAGAAGCCCTGGCAAAAGTCAGTGGCTAAAAGCAAGTGGCTAAAAGCCACAATGGTTAAAACACCAACTCTCCCCAGTACAAACTCTTATACAGGATTTTTCCAACGAGCTGAGATGCAAACTCAGACCAGCACTCTTCAACCTATTAGAATTCCAGTTTCTTAGCACACCAGGTTACCTGTAGAACTACACATACACTCTATCTTGTTCTATCTAAGAAGTGTAAGCAATATTCTTCTATAGCTCTATTATGTCTAAGTCCTGTCTCCAACTGTGGGCCTGGAGCCTCTACTGAAGATATCAGTGTGTTTTCAACCTTCACTGGAACTCACTCTGCTACTCTGGCATTTGAAACCTATCACTCACTAAAAGCATTAGAACTCACCCTAAAACTTACAAACTTACTTCTACTTAAACATCTACTTTATGTGTGAGTGGCTTCCCATCCAAAGGTTTTAATTCAATCCCTGCACTCTGATTTCTCTCTGAAGGATTCAGAGAGACCCCTGACCCACTGACTGCCAACCCTGGCCTGACCCCTTGGTGCTTGTCCCAGCATGCACCCCATTTTCTCTGGGTGAAGTCTGAAAGAGCCCCTTGCAGTTCTGTCCACGCAGGGCTTTGAAATTCCCTCTGCTGCTTCCATTTCCAGAGGAGAGTTCCCATGGCAAGGGTGGGAATGAGATGAGCTTTAGGCCCACCCCAACCCTGGTGCTGATTCCTTGCAGGGTTTGTGTCTGTCTATGGGCACAGGGTGTCTGAGATCGACGAGATGCTGGAGGTGCGGCAGATGGCGGGGGTGTGCCCCCAGTCCGACATCCACTTCGACATCCTGACTGTGGAGGAGAACCTCTCCATCTTTGCTGCCATCAAGGGCATCCCCCAGAACGATCTGATACAGGAGGTAACTCACCTGGCCACGGGTGTTGTCTTAAATGTTCATTTTTAACCTGTAAGTCAAAACATCCTTGCAGGGTTTTCCTTTTGCAGGGAAATACTGCTTTGTGGTACAATGCACAGATATTTAGACAAGGATAAACTTTTAATTTTTCCTAAGATTAAAATGCCCATTGAATGCTTTAAATCTGGCATTTAGATCCAATTTTAGACACCATTAAACTTTGTGTGTAGGTTGTGCAGTTCAGATACAGAACACACTGGGAACCAGCAGCAGTTAATTTGAATGTTAATTGTTAATATTCTGGTTTTAAAAATGTATTTTTCTTTTTTTTTTAACAATAAATGTGTTTCTTGTGTTTTCAAGGTGCAGAAGGTGTTGCTGGATTTGGAGATGCAGCCCATCAGGGACAATCAAGCCAAAAAATTGAGTGGGGGGCAGAAGAGGAGGCTGTCAGTGGGAGTTGCTGTTCTTGGGAACCCCAAGGTGAGAGGGATGGAATTATTCCCAGCTTGGTGTTGCTGATCCATGGAAGGCTTGGTCTGTCTTGTCAAAACCAACTAATGTGCAAAATGCAGAAATTGTTCCTTTGAGCCGCTTTTTTATCTTTAATTATAATAATTTCAGTCTCTCAGGCTTTGTGCTTGAGGCTCAGGTAGTGGCAGCAGCTTTGGGTTTGATCTCTTTGGCAAATAAATCGTGTAGCAAAGTTTTGTGTGTCATTTCTGGCAGGTAGCATTTATCCCCCAGCAGTGAAATTGTTGGATGCTTTTCTTCCAAAGCCATCCAGGAGCAGGAGCAGAGCCAGAGAGCTCTTTTGTGTTACAGCTCTGTCATTTCTGGCCTGTGAGGACGGGGACTGCTTTGAGATCTGTGGTTAAAAATGATGAGTGTGACAGTTCCTGGGGGTTTAAAAGTAGGTGTGTGCATTTAACCCTCAGCAGAACGAGTGAATCCATGGCTAAATTGTGATTCTACCACATAATTCTGTTGGAACCAGAATAAAACAGGCTGTGGCATTAATTTATTAGAGGATTTTTCCATTTGCCACAACAGGAGATGGATTTATTCAAAGCACAGTGACAAAAGCTTGTTAGTGTGGGATGTTCCCAGTTTCAGAGGAGTACCTGGCAGGTTTCAGACAAACCTGCTGGCTGTGCTGGGGAGGGATTTCTGAGCTCAGGGCTCTGTAAAGCCCTGCTGGTCGTGCCCAGGTTCTGCTGCTGGACGAGCCCACGGCCGGGATGGATCCCTGCTCACGCCACATCGTCTGGAACCTGCTGAGGAGCAGGAAAGCCACGGGAGTGACTGTGTTCAGCACCCACTTCATGGACGAGGCTGACATCCTGGCAGGTGAGCCAGCCCTGCCCTGCCCTGCTCCCCAGCCCTGGCTCTGGGGTGACTTTATATCCCCAAATTGTCCTGGTGGTGTTGGATGTTGAGTGCTGCAGCTTTCAGTCAGGGTTCCAGGGTGAAGGGGAGAAAAAGTGCAGAGTTTGTTACCAGAGACTGCCCTTGCTCCCCCACATCCTTCACACAGACTGGGTTGTGTGCAGTGGACAGCAGGAGAGAGCTCTCCTTTGCTTTTAGTTAGTTTTTCTGGCTAGCTGAGGCAGAGAAACTCCCTAAACTATAGTTCTTGTTGTTGCTCTTCTTGTTGTTGCTCTTCTTTCTTCTTGTTGTTCTTCTTGTTCTTCTTTTTCTTGTTCTTTTTCTTATTCTTCTTCTTCTTCTTCTTCTTCTTCTTCTTCTTCTTCTTCTTCTTCTTCTTCTTCATCTTCTGGTCTCCATGCAACATTCTTCTTCTTCTTCTTCTTCTTCTTCTTCTTCTTCTTCTTCTTCTTCTTCTTCTTCTTCTTCTTCGTCTTCGTCGTCGTCTTCGTTGTCTTCGTCTTCTTCTTGTTCTTCTTGTTCGTTGTCTTCGTCTTCATCTTCTTCTTCTTCCCCCACCCCTGCTCTGAACTAAAAACCCAAAAAAGCACCCAGAGCTCACACCTGTAACTCACCAGGCCTGGCCTGAGCCACAACATTTCCCAGTGCCAGAGGGACTAAAACCAAACCTATTAAACAAACAGGTTCTTCTACTTCTCTCCAAAAAAATATTTCCCCAAACCAATTAAAAAGAAAAAATACTTAGACCTGTTTCCTAAAAAAAATCATTTAAAAGTTTCCTTCTAAATTTCCCCTAAACCAAAACATGGGAGTGCCCTTGCTGTGGGATGCAGAGGGGCTTTGGGATTAGATCTGGATTTTCAGAGGGGCCCTCCTGCCTTTGCTTTGCAGATCGAAAAGCTGTGATTTCCCAGGGGATGCTCAAGTGCCTCGGCTCCTCCCTGTTCCTCAAGAGCAAGTGGGGCATTGGCTATCGCCTCAGGTAACCCTGTGTTCTCAGCCTGCCCTCAGACCCCAAATCCTGCTGTGTTTTCAGCCTGCCCTCAAACCCCAAACCCTCTCAGACCCCAAACCCTGCTGTTTTCAGCATTCCCTCAAACCCCAAGCACTCTCAGACCCCAGACCCTCTCAAACCCCAAATCCTGCTCTATTTCAGCATGCCCTCAAACCCCAAACCCTCTGAGACCCCAAACCCTCTGAGACCCCAAACCCTGCTGTTCCTCAGCATGCCCTCAAACCCCAAACCCTCTCAGACCCCAAACCCTGCTGTCCCCCAGCATGCCCTCAGACCCCAAACCGTCTGAGTCCCCAGACCCTCTGAGCCCCACACCCTGCTGGTTTTCAGCATGAGCTCAAATCCCAAACCCTCTGAGTCCCCAAACCCTCTGAGACCCCAACCCTGCTGTTCCTCAGCATGCCCTCAAACCCCAAACCCTCTGAGCCCCAAACCCTGATGTTCCTCATCATGCCCTCAAACCCCAAACCCTCTCAGACCCCCAAACCCTCTCAGACCCCAAATCCTGCTGGTTTTTCTGCATGACTTCAGACCACAAATCCTGCTGGTTTTTCAGCATGCTCTCAAACCTCAAACCCTCTCAGACCCCAAACCCTCTGAGCCCCCAAACCGTGCTGTTCTCAGCATGCCCTCAAACCCCAAACCCTCTCAGACCCCACACCCTCTGAGCCCCCAAACCCTGCTGTTCCTCAGCATGCCCTCAAACCCCCAAACCCTCTCAGCATCCCTCAAACCCCTCTCAGACCCCTAAACCCTCTCAGACCCCCAAACCCTGCTGTCCCTCAGCATGCCCTCAAACCCCAAACCCTCTCAAACCCCAAACCCTCTCAGACCCCAAACCCTCTGAGTCCCCACTCCCTCTGAGCCCCAAACCCTACTGTCCCCCAGCACTCCCTCAAACCCCAAACCCTCTGCGACTCCAAATCCTGCTGGTTTTCAGCATGCCCTCAAACCCCAAATGCTCTCAAACCCCAAACCCTCTGAGCCCCCACACCCTCTGAGCCCCAAACCCTCCTGTCCCTCAGCATGGCCTCAAACCCCAAACCCTCTGAGTCCCCACACTCTCTGAGCCCCAAACCCTGCTGTCCCCCAGCATGCCCTCAGACCCCAAACCCTCTCAGACCCCAAACCCTGCTGTTCCTCAGCATGCTCTCAAACCCCAAACCCTCTCAAACCCCAAACCCTCTCAGACCCACCCCTGCTGTTTCTCAGCACTCCCTCAAACCCCAAACCCTCTGAGTCCCCAAACCCTCTGAGTCCCCACACCCTGCTGTCCCTCAGCATGCCCTCAAACCCCAAAACCCTCTCAGACCCCCAAACCCTCTCAGACCCCCAAACCCTCTCAGACCCCCAAACCCTGCTGTCCCTCAGCATGCCCTCAAACCCCAAACCCTCTCTCAAACCCCAAACCCTCTCAGACCCCCAAACCCTCTGAGTCCCCACTCCCTCTGAGCCCCCAAACCCTGCTGTCCCTCAGCATGCCCTCAAACCCCAAACCCTCTCAGACCCCAAACCCTCTCAAACCCCAAACCCTCTCAAACCCCAAACCCTCTCAGACCCCAAACCCTCTGAGTCCCCACTCCCTCTGAGCCCCCCAAACCCTGCTGTCCCTCAGCATGCCCTCAAACCCCAAACCCTCTCAGACCCCAAACCCTCTCAGACCCCAAACCCTCTCAGACCCCAAACCCTGCTGTCCCTCAGCATGCCCTCAAACCCCAAACCCTCTCAAACCCCAAACCCTCTCAGACCCCAAACCCTCTGAGTCCCCACTCCCTCTGAGCCCCAAACCCTACTGTCCCCCAGCACTCCCTCAAACCCCAAACCCTCTGCGACTCCAAATCCTGCTGTTTTTCAGCATGCCCTCAAACCCCAAATGCTCTCAAACCCCAAACCCTCTGAGTCCCCACACCTTCTGAGCCCCAAACCCTGCTGTTCCTCAGCATGGCCTCAAACCCCAAACCCTCTGAGTCCCCACACTCTCTGAGCCCCAAACCCTGCTGTCCCTCAGCATGCCCTCAGACCCCAAACCCTCTCAGACCCCAAACCCTGCTGTTCCTCAGCATGCCCTCAAACCCCAAACCCTCTGAGCCCCAAACCCTGCTGTCCCTCAGCGTGCTCCTCAAACCCCAAACCCTCTCAGACCACAAATCCTGCTGGTTTTTCAGCATGCTCTCAAACCTCAAACCCTCTGAGCCCCAAACCCTGCTGTCCCTCAGCATGCCCTCAAACCCCAAACCCTCTCAGACCCCAAACCCTCTGAGCCCCAAACCCTGCTGTTTCTCAGCATTCCTTCAAACCCCAAACCCTCTCAGACCCCAAATCCTGCTGTTCCTCAGCATGCCCTCAGACCCCAAACCCTCTCAGACCCCCAAATCCTGCTGTTCCTCAGCATGCCCTCAAACCCCAAACCCTCTCAGACCCCAAACTCTCTGAGCCCCAAACCCTGCTGTCCCCCAGCATGCCCTCAGACCCCAAACCCTCTGAGCCCCAAACCCTGCTGTTCCTCAGCATGATCTCAAACCCCAAACCCTCTCAAACCCCAAACCCTGCTGTTCCTCAGCATGCCCTCAAACCCCAAACCCTCTCAGACCCCAAACCCTGCTGTTCCTCAGCATGCCCTCAAACCCCAAACCCTCTGAGCCCCACTCCTCTGAGCCCCACACCCTGGTTTTTAGCATGCACATCGATGCCTACTGCGACGCGGAGGCCACCACGGCGCTGCTGCGGCAGCACGTCCCCGCGGCCGGGCTGCTGCAGCACAACCCCGAGCAGCTGGTCTACAGCCTGCCCCTGCGGGACGTGGACAAGTTCCCGGGTAACGGGGTGTGCCGTTAATTGGGGGGTGTGCCGTTAATTGGGGGGTTTGTCATTAATTGTGGGGTTTTGTGGGGATTTATGGGGGGTGCCATTATTTGTGGGATTTGTCGTTATTTGTGGGATTTGCCGTTATTTGTGGGATTTGTCGTTATTTGTGGGATTTGCCGTTATTTGTGGGGTGTGCCATTATTTGTGGGGTTTGCCGTTATTTGTGGGGTTTGCCGTTATTTGTGCAGTTTGCCATTAATTGTGGGGTTTGCCATTATTTGTGGGGTTTGTCATTATTTGTGGGGTTTGCCATTTTTTCTAGGGTTTGCCATTTTTTGTGGGTGTGCCATTATTTGTGGAGTTTTGCCATTATTTCTGGGTTTGTCATTAATTGTGGGGTTTGCCATTATTTGTGGGGTTTGCCATTATTTATGGGTGTGCCATTATTTGTGGGGTTTGCCATTAATTGTGGGGTGTGCCATTATTTGTGGGGTTTGCCATTATTTGTAGGGTGTGCCATTATTTGTGGGGTTTCCCATTATTTGTGGGGTTTGCCATTATTTGTGGGGTTTGTCATTATTTGTGGGGTTTTGCCATTATTTGTGGGGTTTCTCATTAATTGTGAGGTTTCCCATTATTTGTTGGGTGTGCCATTAATTGTGGGGTTTGCCATTAATTGTGGGGTTTGCCGTTATTTGTGGGGTTTCACCATTATTTGTGGGGTTTGCCATTAATTGTGGGCTTTGCCATTAATTGTGGGGTTTGCCGTTATTTGTGGGGTTTGTCATTATTTGTGGGGGTTTGTCATTAATTGTGGGGTTTGCCATTAATTGTGGGGTTTGCCGTTATTTGTGGGGTTTGTCATTATTTGTGGGGGTTTGTCATTAATTGTGGGGTTTGCCATTATTTGTGGGGTTTTGCCCTTATTTGTGGGGTTTCTCATTAATTGTGAGGTTTCCCATTATTTGTTGGGTGTGCCATTATTTGTGAGGTTTGCCATTATTGTTGGGTTTGCCGTTATTTGTGGGGTTTCACCATTATTTGTGGGGTTTGTCATTATTTGTGGGGTTTGTTATTATTTGTGGGATTTGCCGTTATTTGTGGGGTTTGCCATTATTTGTGGGGTTTCAGCATTATTTGTAGGGTTTTTCATTAATTGTGGGGTTTGTCATTAATTGTGGGGGTGTGCCATTATTTGTGGGTTTGCCATTATTTGTGGGGTTTTGCCCTTATTTGTGGGGTTTCTCATTAATTGTGAGGTTTCCCATTATTTGTTGGGTGTGCCATTATTTGTGGGGTTTGCCATTAATTGTGGGGTTTGCCATTAATTGTGGAGTTTGCCATTAATTGTGGGGTTTGCCATTATTTGTGGGGTTTCACCATTATTTGTGGGGTTTTTCATTAATTGTGGGGTTTGTCATTAATTGTAGGGGTTTGCCATTATTTGGGGGATTTGCCATTATTTCTGGGGTGTGCCGTTATTTGTGGGGTTTGTCATTAATTATGGGGTGTGTCATTATTTGTGGGGTTTGCCATTATTTGTGGGGTTTGCCATTATTTGTGGGGTTTCCCATTATTTGTGGGGTGTGCCATTATTTGTGGGGTTTGCCATTAATTGTGGGGTTTCCCATTATTTGTGCGGTTTGCCATTATTTGTGGGGCTTGTCATTACTTGTGGGGTTTGTTATTATTTGTGGGGTTTGCCATAATTTGTGGGGTGTGCCATTATTTGTGGGGTTTGCCATTATTTGTGGGGTGTGCCATTATTTGTGGGGTTTGCCATTATTTGTGGGGTGTGCCATTATTTGTGGGGTTTCCCATTATTTGTGCGGTTTGCCATTATTTGTGGGGCTTGTCATTACTTGTGGGGTTTGTTATTATTTGTGGGGTTTGCCATAATTTGTGGGGTGTGCCATTATTTGTGGGGTTTGCCATTATTTGTGGGGTGTGCCATTATTTGTGGGATTTCCCATTATTTGTGCGGTTTGCCATTATTTGTGGGGTTTGTCATTATTTGTGGGGTTTTGCCCTTATTTGTGGGGTTTCTCATTAATTGTGAGGTTTCCCATTATTTGTTGGGTGTGCCATTATTTGTGGGGTTTGCCATTAATTGTGGGGTTTGCCATTATTTGTGGGGTTTGCCATTTTTTGTGGGGTTTCACCATTATTTGTGGGGTGTGCCATTAATTGTGGGGTTTGCCATTATTTGTGGGGTTTCACCATTATTTGTGGGGTTTGCCATTTTTGTGGGGTGTGCCATTATTTGTGGGGTTTGCCGTTATTTGTGGGGATTTGTGGAGATTTGTGGGGTTTTGTAGGATTTCATGGTGTTTTGCAGGTATTTGAGGAGTTTTGCATTTCTTTGTGGGGTTTTCAAGATATTTGTGGGGTTTTGTGGGGTTTTGCATTAATTTGTGGGGTTTTGTAGGGATTTGTGGGGTTTTGTAGGTATTTATGGGATTTCGTGGGGTTTTGTAGGTATTTGTGATGTTATGTTGGGATTTGTGGAGTTTTGCACATATTTATGGGGTTTTGTAAATATTCTTGGGGTTATATAGGTATTTGTGGGTTTCTGCAGGAATTTGTGGGGTTTTGCAGGGATTTGTGGGGTTCTGCAGGAATTTGTGGGGTTTTGTAGGGATTTGTGGGGTTTGGCAGGAATTTCTGGGGTTTTTAGGGATTTGTGAGGTTTTGTAGGGATTTGTGGAGTTTTGCAGGTATTTGTGAGGTTTGGCAGTGATTTGTAGGGTTTTGTGGGTATTTGTGGAGTTTTGTAGGTATTTGTGGGCTTTGCCAGGTATTTATGAGGTTTTACCAGGTTTTATGGAGTTTTGCAGGAATTTATGGTGTTTTGTAGGTATTCGTGGGGTTTTTTAGGGATTTGTGGAATTTTGCAGGAATTTGTGGGGTTTTGTAGGAATTCATGGTGTTTTGCAGGTATCTGTGGGGTTTGCAGGTATTTGTGGGGTTTTGTAGGGATTTGTAGGGTTTTGCATTTATTTGTTGGGTTTTGTGGGTATTTATGAGGTTTTGTAGGTATTTGTGGAGTTCTGAAGGTATTTGAGGGGTTTTGCATTTATTTGTGGGGTTTTATTGGTATTTGTAAGGTTTTATAAGTTTTTATGGAGTTTTGCAGGAATTTGTGGAGTTTTGCAAGTATTTGTCCAGTTTTGTAGGTATTTATGGGTTTTTTAGGTATTTGTGGAGTTCTGCAGGTATTTGTGAGGTTTTGCAGAAATTTGTAGGGTTTTGCAGGAATTTGTAGGGTTTTGCAGGGATTTCTAGGGTTTTGCAGGTATTTGTGGGATTTTGCAGGTATTTGTGGGGTTTTGTAGGTATGATGGGGTTTTTTAGGTATTTATGGGGTTTTTCAGGAATTTGTGGAGTTCTGCAGGTATTTTTGGAGCTTTGTGGCATCCTCTTGCACAGGGCTCCAAGGAGCAGGGCTGGCCTGCAGCAAGAAGCAGGAAAGTTCCCAAATCTACAGAAATCATACAAAAAAAACCCTACAAAAATCCCAAATCCTACAGAAATACTAGAAAAACCTACAAAAATCTTACAAAAAACCCTACAAACTCTTGTTGTGAACTGCAAAGAGCCTTGAAATTCCATGGAGGGAGCAGAGGGGAGGATCTCACTAGGTGGCAGCAATTACCTGAGGATAATTGGGCAGGGCTCCTTGTGGCCTCCCAGAAATAAATGGAATAAAACCAGCACCCTCTGCACGGTGTGGGAAGCCAAGGGAGCATCAATATTGATGGGAACATGCAGCTGGTGTTCCATAAATGTTTTTTTTTCCCCTGTTGCACTGGAGTTAATGATTTATGTGCTTTGCCACGGAGTGCACTTTGCTAAAAGGCTGAGATTGAATCAATTCCCCCAAACTATTTCAGGGAGAAGCTGAGGTTGGGAGCACAACTGGGACAGGAGAAATTGTGGAGGGTTGAGGAGTGTGGTCAAATATCCCAGTGCTCCTCCCATTTGATACATTTCAGTTTCCCTTCAGCCTCACCTTGGCTCTGAAGCTCCTGTTTTTTTAAAGTCTTTATTTCATAGGATTGACAAAAACCCAGTGACATTTTCCACCCCAAGGTGCTGTTAAGTTCTCCCACTCTGAACCTCGTGTTGGTCTTCAAGCTCTGTTCCCTGTCCAGCATCTCCTGGCCATAAACATCTGGGAATTCTTTTTAACATATATATATATGTATATATATATATGAGAATGTATTTTCACAGATATAAAATGGCTCAGTGGTTTTATTTCTAAGATCCTTGTGCAGGGATTTAGACAAGTTATCCTGGGAATGATTTTTCCAGGAGAGGTCACCTTGAACCTGCCCTGAGGAAACTTTGAGCCCAGGAGCTTCAGGATGCTGAGACAGTTTTTAGAAGCACCACAACTTCAGCAAAACCACATTTCCTGACCACAGAGACTGAAATTAATGCTAAAAGGAGCCTTTCCCACCTTGGTTCTCAAACCACAACCTGTCCCTTCTGATTTTTTCGCTGTTCCCACATCCCTGCTGGTTCCCAGGGGGTTGGGATGGGTGTGAGTGCCTGAAGGGCTCTTGGAGTGCTGGAGCAGAGTTTCAGAGCTGCCTCTGTCCCCAGGCCTGTTCTCTGACATGGACACCCATTCCCACCTGGGGGTCATCAGCTATGGGGTGTCCATGACCACGCTGGAGGACGTGTACCTGAAGCTGGAAGTGGAGGCAGAGATTGATCAAGCAGGTGGGAAGCACCAGAGCTGTTCCCTTGTTTCCCCTCTCGTGTGTTTTCATCTCCTTTTTCTGCCAGGGTGGGGATTAAAAGCTCAGGATGGTATTTCTTGTTCAGACTCAGATGTTTATTGATTCTTATCTGTATTACAGTCCCACAAACTGTGAGTTCTGCAGCACCTCAAGCTTACAAACTAAAAATGGAGACATATCTCTTTCTCTACAAGGCCTTTTAAGGAGCAACTATCCAATTAAGAAATGACACCTAAATTATTTTTACTTTTAACCCAATAATCAACCATCCCTCAATGTGGATTTTTCTATCCAATTAAACCCATGAAGAAGAAGGTCAAGAAGAAGGACAAACCTCTGACCTAAAACCTCCATCTTGCTTTATATATATATTACTATATTCTAAAACCTTAAATTCTAAATTTTTCACCATGTGATATTACACACTTCTATTCCAACTACACAGCCTTAATTCCAGTTCTGTCAGTTTTACTTATGAATTTTTCATCCAGCCAGCTCACATCTGACTGCTTGGCTTCACAGTTTACTTGCCTTTTAAAATGCCCTTTATTTTCCTAATGGAGTTTACTTTCAAGAAATTATAAATGTGCAGGATAAAATTAATTTTCAGCCTTTTGTGTAAACAGTAGCTGCACTTAGGGCTGAAACAGCTCAGCTTGTGTCACTTTAAATTGACTTTCAGTCTAAATGAAAAGTTGAGACTGTTTAATACTACTCCAGAATGAGTCAGTCATTTTTTTATGTCAGTTTTGAATGGTTTGAGCTGTTTTAATTGTTCTACAGCTTTCTGTGTGATCCAGAATTATTAGTATCAGTAAATATATGTACTTTGTAGTGACTGCTATGGAAATTTCTCCCTAATTAGACTGACTGCCCTGCTGCACAGGGTTCCTGTGTGGGTTTAAGAGGATTTAACAGCAGAATCTGCAGGTGCTGGGTCATGCAGGTGCACTCACAGGCCAAGGGGGTGAAGCTGGGGCAAAGCTGCACCTTTTGGTGGCAAACTTTTGAATCATCAATCCCAGGGGTGACTGGGTCTGGGTGGGGCTGGAGTCTCTGTCCCTGGAGGTGTTCATGGAGTGGAGGTGGCCCTTGGTGCCACAGCTGGACTCAAGGGTCTCAAAGCTCTTCTCCAGCCTTGTTGATTCATGATTTAAAACAGCAGGATTTCCCAAGGAAATGCTGCCTTATTTCTGCTGTCTCAGCTTTAATTATCTGCCATGTGTGTGGTTGGGCTGGATCAGTGTCCCTGACCTTGGGGCTTAAACTGAGGGGATGGGATGGGATGGGATGGGATGGGATGGGATGGGATGGGATGGGATGGGATGGGATGGGATGGGATGGGATGGGATAATGGGATGGGATGGGATGGGATAATGGGATGGGATGGGATGGGATAATGGGATGGGATGGGATGGGATGGGATAATGGGATGGGATGGGATAATGGGATGGGATGGGATGGGATCATGGGATGGGATGGGATGGGATGGGATCATGGGATGGGATGGGATCATGGGATGGGATGGGATCATGGGATGGGATGGGATGGGATGGGATGGGATGGGATGGGATGGGATCATGGGATGGGATCCATGGGATGGGATGGGATGGGATCCATGGGATGGGATCCATGGGATGGGATCCATGGGATAATGGGATAATGGGATAATGGGATAATGGGATAATGGGATGGGATGGGATCATGGAATGGGATAATGGGATAATGGGATGGGATCATGGGATGGGATGGGATCATGGGATGGGATGGGATCATGGGATGGGATCCTGGGATGGGATCATGGGATGGGATGGGATGGGATCATGGGATGAGATGGGATGGGATGGGATCATGGGATGGGATCCATGGGATGGGAGGGGTGAGGTGACTTCTACAACAGCAAGAACAAGGAGTCTCTGGCCCCCAGCTCCAGCTCTCCCCTTTCCCAGCTCTGGCAGAGCACCAATTCCCTGGGTTCTCTGCCCTCTCTCAGATTACAGCGTGTTCCACTCCCAGCAAGCTCAGGAGGAGATGGACACCAAATCCCTGGATGACATGGAGCAGAGCCTGCTGGTGCTGTCTGAGGCCAAGGCACCAGCCATGAGCAACTCAGCCCTGTGGAAGAAGCAGGTTTCCACCATAGCCAAAGTGCATTTCCTCAGTCTGAAACGGGAGAACAAGTGTGTCAGAGTTATGTGAGTACTGGGGCTTTGTGAGTCCCCAAACCTGTCTGAGTGACACCAGGGAAAGCACATCCTGTCCTTCATTTCCCCCCATAGTTACATTTAAAAATAGCAAGTGTGGAGCTGTAATTTCTGCTAATAAATGGGTTTTTGGGGGGTGAGGGAGATGGTTTTTTATCAGCATGAACAGAAAACTGGGTTGGCTTTCACTGAGTTGTAATAAACCCCAATCTTTTATTTCTTCCAGGTTGTTGCTTTTCCTCATTTTCCTTGTAGTTCAGATTTTGTTGTTTTTCATACACCACATCATCAAAAATGCTGTGGCTGCCATCAGACTCTCCCCAGATCTGTACTTGCTGAAGCCTGGGGAGAGCTCTCACAAGTACAGGAGTCGGCTGCTGCTGCAGAACTCC
The DNA here is from genome assembly GCA_034336665.1 of Luscinia megarhynchos. Classification (NCBI taxonomy): domain Eukaryota; kingdom Metazoa; phylum Chordata; class Aves; order Passeriformes; family Muscicapidae; genus Luscinia; species Luscinia megarhynchos. The sequence continues at coordinate 2,468,594 of CM067580.1, forward strand.
ACAGGTAGGGCAGCAGCTCCTGCCTCCACTGCTCTCCTCCTGCCAGCTTTTGGGCTTGGGAATGAACTTCTCCTTGGAATTAACCCAGATGAAGAACTTCCAAGCGCCCAGGGGTGATAAATTGGTAATTTGTGCCATGGGGTTTGGTTTGGAGATCCTCCTCCCACCTCCAACACTTGTTCTTGCTGTGTCAGAAGATGATTCAAGTGAAAGAAGTGGCCAGAAACATTGAGATAAATCAACATTAAAATCCTGCTGTAAAACATCTGGGAAAATTCCTTTTTGTTTCAACTGAGGATGCTTTAAAAGTGCCCAGCAGGAGCCCAGGCAGTAGAAAGCAGCACCTTTTGAGCTGTGCATTGATAATTCTGTGTCAAATCCTGCAGGCTGGTGATGAGGAGGGATTTAAAGGGGTGGGGAGTGGCTGGATTGGATGATCCTGAAGGTCTTTAATGATCCCATGTTGTTTTCTGTCCCCAGAGTCGGATATCAGTGACATTGTGCACTCCCTGGGGAGCATGAACATCCTCTGGGAGATGTTCAATGACAGTGATTATGTCTCAGTGGCACCTCACAGTGCAGCTCTGAACGTGTTTGCCCTCGAGGCCAGGCAGGTAAGGCTCACACAGCGAGCAGCTGCTGGGGCTGGGCTGTCAAATTCCTACCTGAAAAGCAGCTCTGGAGCTCATGGAATCAAATAATATCATATTGCTTACACAACAGGCTGCAGAGGGGGAATATTAGCAAAGTAAATGTTCTTCCAGAATTATAAGTACAGTAAGCCAATCAAACTTCCATCCCCTTTTCTTCCCCACAGGACACAGAAAGCCAGGAGAAATGTTCTACTTCACAGGACACCTGGCAGAGGAATTTTTTATCATTTTTTTTATTTGTACTGACTGAATTACAGTTTGACAGAAGTATAATTCCATGGCTCGCTCATGTGTAAAGAAAAATCAGTTTCTTGGGCTGTTCTTGTTCACAGTAACAGGAAGATCTGAACTTTGGGATCATATTTAATCCCCAGCAATGGAACTGCTTTACAATGTGCCAGCTCTGGCTCTTGTTCCCATTTTTATTCCCTGACACTGCTGCCATCAGTGTGACACTGCTGCACATCTTTGCCTGTCTGGTTTGAAATCCATTAGCAGGATCATCCCTTGTGTGTTTTGTTTCCCAGACTGTAATTGTCTGGAGTGCCGTTTGTCAGAGTGCCACTGCTCTGTGAAACATGCTGGGGATTTGTTCCCAGGAATTTCTCCTCTGAGAGCAGGAGTTTTCCTGACTCAGGCTGTGTGTGACGAGCACCCTGAGCAGCCCAGAGCTTCCTGCAAAGCACTTGCTTATGCAAAATTTATCCCAGTGTTCAGGTTTAATTGAGGAGAGCCCTCTCAGGGCAGAAGGATTAATACAGCACATTTTTTTTCTTCCTAGAATTATGTTTTCAACATCATATTCAACAGCACCATGGTGCATTCCCTGCCAGTTCTGATGAATATTGTCAGCAACCTCCTCCTGCACAGTCTGAACGTGACTGAGAGCATCCAGATCTGGAGCAACCCCTTGATTCAGGTGAGCAGCTCCCAAAAAATCACCCTGGGACACTGGGGGGAGGGCAGAGCATCCCTGGGTGGGAGGGGGAGTGCAGAAACACCCCCCAAGCCAAGGGAAAAGCTGGTTGGGGCTGCCTGGGGGGTTTAAGAGATGTGGAAGGTGAATTTTGCTCTGCAGGTTGTGGAAGGGGAGGAAAGAAGGGGCTTGGAAAGAGAATGTTGTGTCAGGAATTAAAGGTTGGGTGGGGCTTGGAGCAACCCAGTCTTGTGGGAGGAGTTGGGGGCTGGAATGAGGAGATCCCTACGGTTCTTTCCAGCCCAAACCATTCCATGATCAGTGAATTAATTCATTATGAGTTTGTTGGAGGTTGCCTGCAGTTCTTGGTCTGTGCAGAGCTGGAGGGGCCTTTGGGAGAGGAGAGGACCTGCTGCAGGAGATAAATGCTCTCTGAAAATTCTTCAGTTGTTATTTATTCCTCATATAAATACTCCCACAACTTCCACAGGTGTTTTTCTTCCTGCTGCAGCTCAGGTGATCTTGACATCCACAGACTTTTTATTTTAGCATTCACAGCTGTGTTCCAAATCCTAATGTAATGTATTCAATTCTGGCATTGAATAAGTGTGATTTCTATCCCAGGATCTTCCAGACACAATTTTCAGGCTGGAGATCTATTTTGAAGCCGTGTTACTGGGGATCATCATCACTGGGATGCCACCCTACTTTGCCATGGACAATGCAGAAAACCACAAGGTAATGTCCATGCAGAGATGCACAGGGGCTTAAAAATCCTGGGATTTGGAGAAAGATCCCAAGAGGGGTTTAAAACAACACCATGGGTGGCACTGGGGTGGAGCAGATTTGGGAAAAGCTTTTCTGTGCAAAGCTCAGCTTGGCTACAACACGGGTGGATTCCCATAAGGTTCATTTGAATTAGCAGGTAATTAACTCTGTGTTCTCTTCCCCTGTTGCAGATCAAGGCTTACACCCAGCTGAAGATTGCAGGGCTCTACCCCTCAGCTTACTGGACTGGCCAGGCTGTGGTGGATCTGCCTCTGTTCTTCTTCATCCTCACCCTGATGATTGGCAGCCTCTTTGCCTTCCACTATGGTGTTTATTTCTACGTGGGCAAGTTCCTGGCTGTGGTGAGTCAGGGTTACTTTGTTCCCTACAGGTTTTTCATTTTCCTCACTTGATTCAGCTGAATTTTCCCCATGGATTCACAGGGAAAACGCTGCTGGCTCAAAGAATGTTTTCTGTGGGGAAAACAGCTCCAGGTTGGGAGTTTCATTCAGGGCTGGAATAAAACAAAGCAGCACCAGGGGAGGTTGAGGTTGCACACAGGAAGAATTTGTTGACAGAAAGGGTGGTAGGGAGTGGAAGGGGCTGCCCAGGGAGGTGCTGGAGTCTCAGTCCAGGAGGAGTTGAAGCAATGGCCCTTAGTCTGCTTGCTCTCACATCTCAAAGCTCTTTTCCAGCCTTGCTGATTCTTAAAACCAGGATTTCCCAAGGAAATGTTCCCTTCTCCCTGCTGCCTCAGCTCTGTGCTGAGATGGAGAATTGCTGTTTGCTCCAGCTGCTGCTGCCAAGGGCACAGTGACTGAGCAGAGCCCATCTCTGCAAAGAGCTGCAGATGGGATTACATGGAGGAGACCACAAGAATTCATGTCTTTGGTATTCAGAGCATTCCCTGTGATACTGGCTGGAATGGAGAAGAATTCCCAGCTGCTTTTCCAGAGTTAATCAGGTTTGGGATGTGGCTGCAGGGCTGGTTTGCTACCCTTGTTTGAATTTCTACAAAAAATGCTATGGTGGAATTCTTAGTATTTGCCAGAATCTTAAGGTCAGCATTTATGGGAGCCTTTGTTACAAAAAAAATGGGAAAGAGTTTAAAGGAAACTGAAGGGAGGAGTTTTTGCCTCTCCACACATTCTTTAATTTGTGTCTTTAATAATATATTATCCATGCACCAAGGCAGCAAAATACATCAAATAAAGTGACAAAGATGAATCCAGAGTTCTGTATCACACTGAGGTAATTCCAGTTGATCCTTATGCAAAAAAAAAATCCCTTCTGCACATTCCTGAGAAACCTTTCCTGTCTCTGCAGATTTTTTGCCTGATTGGTTACGTCCCCTCAGTCGTGCTCTTCACCTACGTGGTCTCCTTCACCTTCAGAAAAGTCCAGAACACGAAGGAGTTTTGGTCATTTATATTTTCAGTGGTGAGTGACTTGGCCTGGAGCTGGGATGAGTGGGAAGACTGGGGATCTCCAAAGCCACAGCAAAAAATCCCAGTTCTTTTCTTGAACTGTGTGTCCCTAATGCACAGGAAATGGGAAACTTTTACCAAAGTCTCACTCACTGAGTGATAAAAGCTTTAAGAAAAAGTGCCTTAAGTTCATTAACTTATGCTTAGAGAATCTGAAATGGGTGAAAATGGATTTTTTTCCCCTTTTCTTTGGTACAGACAGCCTTGCTCTGCACAGTGGTCACTGAAGTGTCCTTTTTCCTGGACCATTACCTGGTAACCACCATCCTGCATTACATCTTCTCCATCTGCATTCCTATTTATCCCCTTATTGGCTGCCTGATCTGTTTTATAAAGGTAAGGGCACTCCAGGGATCCTTTCCAGAGCCCCTGGACATGGCTGGGGTTGGGTGGGTGTCTTTAGTGTGTCTTCTGTAGCCATTTAACACCTGAAGAATAACAAATACTTGGGGAAAAAATCACCTTGTTCCTATTAAGCAAAGTGGTTTGGTTTTAAAATGGGGAAAAATGAAAATGAAGTCTCTGGTAGGTGATTATTGACTGACCATGTTTATTTTTTTCCTGAATCCCAGGTCTCATGGAAAGGCAAGAGTGAGAGTGGGGGGTACCACGACCCCTGGGACAGGCTGCTGGTGGCAGTTCTGGCTGTGAGCATGGCTTTGGGTTCTCTTCTTTATTTATAAATAGGAAAAAAATCCCAGTTTGCTGTAGGGAACTGTGGTTCCTGCTGGGATCCCCCTGTGCCCATCATCTTGATCAGTAAAGGTTTGCTCTATACTGAGCCTGCAGCACCAGCAGAGTCAGGAAAGCTGCTGTGCCCACCAGCCCAACAGCTGCTGTCCCTATGGCCTGATCAGCTGGGTTTATAGTAATATATTTAATAATTACATATTTTATATTAATATAGTACATATTTACATATTTGTTATTATGTATTATATATTATGTATTATATATTATGTATTATGCAATATATATTTTATATTTTATATTTGATATATTAATACTGCCAGTATTAATTCTGATTATTATGGGAATCCCTGCTGATGGAGCAAAAGCTCCAGAGCAAGGACAAAAACCCCAAATAATTCCTTTGCAACCTGAACCCACTTTGGTTGTGCACCCTCAGACCCGCTGAGCAGCATTTATTGATAGATTTAATATTCCTGGCAAGCCCAGCACTTGTGTGGTGGGGCAGAGCTGGAGCTCCTTGTCCCCCGTGCCTCTGGGGGGTCTCCCCCAGGCTCCCCAGGTGACCAGGTGCTTTCTGTGTGCCCCAGCCCTACCTGCAGTGTGTGCTCTGGCTGTTCCTGCTGCGCTGCTTCGAGCTGAAGAACGGGGGGAGGACGGTGAGAGAAGATCCCTTCTTCAGGTGTGTCTCTTCAATGGCTTTTTTCCCAAGACATTGTCCAAAGAAACTGGTTTTGAAGGTGCTGCTGGTGGTTAAACTGGGGTGTGCAGTGGAAGAAATAAAATATCTTTCATTACATCCCCTGATGTATGACATCCCATACATTACATGACATGAAAATGTCACTGAGGTGCAGAAATGGGGGGTTTATTTCCTTTCAAGCTACATCACTGCAAAATCAGGGATTTTAAAAGGGTGCTGCCTATGTGGAAACAGGGGAATTGCCATCCCCATTGCAGACAGGGATGCTGCAGCCCCACAGAGGGCTCAGCAGGGAGGTGACACTGTGACAGTCCCTGAGCTCGTCTGGGCTGAGCTGCAGGAATCTGCCCATGGCTTTGAGCCCCAAATCCCTGAGCCAAGCTGAGAGCCTGGTGCTGTTTCCCTCCCTTTTAGGAAGTGTTTCAGCAAAGCCAAGGCCTGGAAGTTCCCAGATGTGCCCCACGAGGAGAACGAGGACGAGGACGTGAAGGCAGAGAGGCTGCGGGTCAAGGAGATCCTGAGCAGCCCCAGGAGCCAGGAGGTGAATCCTGCTCTGCCCAGAGCCCACCCTGCAGCCCCCCAGAGCTCCTGGGACCTGCAGCCACCCCCCTCTTCCCTGCCAGATGCCAGCAATCCTGGTCAGCAGCCTGCACAAGGAGTTTGATGAAAGGAAGGAATTTCTTCTGGGGAGGAAAATAAAGAAAGTGGCCACCAAACATGTTTCCCTCTGTGTGAAGAAAGGTTGGAGTTCAGCTGCTTTGTTGTTGAGCTGTTTTATTTATAAAAACAACTCTTGGAAGCATTTATCTGATCTCTGGGCAATGTTTGTGTTGTCCTTTTTCAGGAGAAATCCTGGGTTTGTTGGGACCCAATGGGGCTGGGAAAAGCACATTAATTAATATGCTTGTTGGAGAGATTGAGCCAACCAGTGGACAGGTATGTTCCATGCTACAGTTACACAAAAAATCAACCCATATTTCAATTTTACTGTTGTTATTGCAATCACTCCTGAGGACATCTTGCTAAAACCATGCAAAAAAAAAAAGAAAAGGAAATGTGTAATATTCTGGATTAAGGTCTGGGCATTTTCCTCACAGGTTCTGATGGGAGATGATTCCTTGGGGCTGAGCAGGGAGGATGACTCTGTGAAATTCGTGGGGTACTGTCCTCAAACAAACCCCCTCTGGCCAGACATCACTCTGCAGGAGCACTTTGAGATTTATGGGGCTATCAAAGGCATGAGCCAGTCTGATGTTAAAGAAGTCATCAAGCGGTGAGCAGTTCACTACAGAAATCTTTGTGCTGCAACTGAAGTTGCCTTGGCTTTTTTTATCTTCAGACTTACTGCTTTTTTTGTGGTTTTCTTTTCCCCATCTCACCTTTCCTAATGCAGTTTTTGTTTCCATTTGAGTTCTGTTTTAAGCTCGGCTGAAATTCTGCCATTGTGAATTTGTAGGTGAGGAGATGAAGGTTCATCCACACAAAATTCATTTGGGATTTTTAATTTTGATATATGTTTTTTTTTTAAGTTATATTTTTAAGGTCATGAAGTACTAACAGTGACCTTTGCAGAAGCTGCAGGGATGGGCACTCCTGGCCTGGGAGCTGTTTCTGTGTTGTCACCAAGGCTCCTCCAGGACAGGTGGTTTTGGATGGAAGTTCCAATTCTGCTTTTTGCTCTGCTGTTTTTATACTTGATACACAAATGTTTGTAACTGAGCTGTTCAAAAGAAACTGGTGAGGGGGAAGCCAAACCATTCCCCAGCTGCTCCTTCCCTCCCCAGCATCTCCAGCGTGCTGGATCTGAAGGACCACCTGCAGAAGACGACCAAGAAGTTGGGAATGGGGCTGAAACGCAAGGTGAGGGGGCTCTGGGGTCCCTCTGGGGGTCCCCAGCCCCCTGCCTGTGCTCACCCTGCCCCTCTGCCTCCCCCCAGCTCTGCTTTGCCCTCAGCATGCTGGGCAGCCCCCGGGTCACGCTGCTGGACGAGCCCTCCACCGGGATGGACCCCAAAGCCAAGCAGCACATGTGGTGAGTGCCTGCTCTGGGGCTGAGCTGTCCCTGCTGGCACCAGGAGAGCCCCACACGGTTGGAAGGGACCATGAAGATCATCCAGTTCCACCCCCTGCCCTGGGCAGGGATAGCTTCCATTAAAGCAGAATAATTCCTGCTTCATATCCCATTTAACCCTGCCTTTTGGCAATGGGAAGCCATTCCCTGTGTCCTGTCCCTCCATCCCTTGTCCCCAGTCCCTCTACAGGCACTGGAAGGGGGCCCTGAGGTCTCCCCTCTTTGGATTGAACACCCCCAGCACTCAGCCTGTATCCACAGCAGAGTGCTCCAGCTCCTGGAGCATCTCCATGGCCCCATCTGGACTTGCTGCAGCAGCTCCTCCTGTGTTGGGAGCCCCGGAGCTGGACACAGGGCTGCAGGTGGGGTCTCACAAGGAAGGGAGAATCAGCCCAACCTGCATGCCAGGTGCAGTGCAGCTTGTCCTCTCCCAGAACAACCTGGGAATTACAGGCTTGAAAGTTCAAGAAATCCTTAAATTAACAGAAGGAATACAGATTCGAGCTGCCTTTAGGACCTGCAGGTGTTAATTGCTGCTGTGGGAGTAGCAGTAATCCATAAACACAGGGTCCATCACAGCCCTCCTTCTCTCCTAGGGCAGGATTTGCTGTTCCCTGCCAAAGGTTTCTGCTTTGGGCTGTGTTTTGCAGGCGGGCAATCCGAGCAGCCTTCAAGAACAAGGAGAGAGCAGCAATCCTCACCACCCACTACATGGAGGAGGCAGATGCTGTCTGTGACCGTGTGGCCATCCTGGTGTCAGGGCAGCTCAGGTACCACCACACCCCCCTGGGGCAGGGGGCACAGCCAGCTGGCACCTGGGATCTATTTCCCTGAAAATACAGATCAATTTGGTACCTTAAATGTGGAGCAAAATGAATCCTTACCAGCAAAAAGCATCTGTTTGAGCTTAGGCTGTCCTTGAGTACAACTTGTGTTTTCTGTCTCTAACATGTAGGTGTATAGGTACTGTCCAACACCTGAAGAGCAAGTTTGGCAGAGGATACTTCCTGGAAATGAAACTGAGGGAAGCAGCAGATGTGCAGCAGGTGGAGTATCTGCAGAGGCAGATTCTGCACATCTTCCCCAACGCCAGCCGCCAGGACAGGTGAGCTTTGACAGGCACCCAGAAAATACTGGTGTTCACAAAACCCTCTGATTCCAGCAGCTCCTTGGCACTGGGGAAGGATTGTAAATATTTACACACAGCTTAAAAAGAATGAAGAATGAGAATAAGGAAGGGATGTGGAAGGCAGCAGAGCTGCCAGGGCGGGGCCCACGCAGATGTTTGGCACGGAGGAAGCAAAACTGGGTTTCTGCATAGCAGTTCCCTGACAGCTTCCTGCTGGGTCAGGGCCTCCAGGAAAGGGCTGAAATCCCAGTCTGACTCACTGCCCTTACCTGGAAGTGCTCTGGGTCTCAGTTTGAGGGTGGCCTGGCTGCTGTTCCTCCAGGGCTTGGCTGGGTGACTGCAGGTGCTCCACAAAGGACACTGCAGGATCAGAGCTGTGGGATCCTTGGGGGTCGTGGCTGTGACCCTTCCTGAGCATCAAATGAGCATCAAAAATTAGCTTCAGCTGCTATATTGATAGGGTCAAACCTGGGAGGTGGGAGGGGAGCTCCCTGTCCAGCAGGGCACAGCAGCTCCCTGTGCAAACATCCAGAGTGTGCTGGGACCTCCCAGCTCAGCTGAAATCCAAAACCTCGGGACTCTGGGGGCTCCAGCAGGCAAATCTGCCATGAGTAAGCAGAATAGAAATGATTGAACCCGAGTGGAAGAACTTAAACAGTCTCGGGGGGTTTCAGCTGATGCACCTGGACCTGCATCATTCCCCTCCTCCTGTGGGATCATGAGTCAGAATGACTGCATTAACCTTCAGAAAAGGAGTTTAAATCCATTCCATGGGGTATTAATATTTTTACTTTGAGCGATTTTGCTTGAAGCTAAATTTGTTTTGCTTCTTTGTTCCAGTTTTGCTTCTATCTTGGCATATAAAATTCCTAAAGAAGATGTGCAGTCGCTTTCACATTCTTTTTCCAAGCTGGAAGAAGGTAATGAAGCTCTTGAATGCATCACACACACAAATCCTTTTGTCTCCCATAACTGACCCTTCTGCCATGTGATGTCACTCCTCCATTCCTGTTCCAAATTTATTTGATTTCATTTTCTTTTATTGATGTTGTCCCCAACTCCAAATCAAGAGTAAGTGTCCCTAAATCTGCTCTTGCTGATTCTTTCCCCAGTAAAACACGCCTTCAACATCGAGGACTACAGCTTTTCTCAAGCAACACTGGAGCAGGTGTGTTAAACTCTGTTTTGTGAGTGTAAACCCTGCCAGGTGAAGGTGTCAGAGGGCAGGGATGGGTGGGATATTGGTAAAGAATTCCTCCCTGTGAAGGGGAAGGATGGGATGGAATTCCCAGAGCAGCTGGGATCCCTGGAATGTCCAAGGCTGGGTTGGATAGGGCTGGGAGCAGCCTGGGACAGTGGGAGGTGTCCCTGCCATGGCAGGGCTGGGATGGGATCAGCTTTCAGCTCCTTTCCAGCCCAGAACATTCCATGACCCCATGATGAGAAGCCCTGTGCAGGCACTCATCCCCCAAGCTCTGCTCCCAGGCTGCTGGGGCTGCTTTGCTGCTGCCTGTTGGAGCATTTTTGGGAAACTAAATTCCCTTTTTGCAAAGTGAATCACATCTGCCAGCTCTCCAGCTCCTCTTTATTCCTGTTTTCCCCTCTAAAAATAAGATGCCAACTGCAGTGACTGGAAGAAAGCAAATGAGTGGTATTAGTGGAAAAGCTGCTCTGATTTATTCCAAGAACAGGCATTTGCTGTTGGTAGCTGGAAGGAGAGTGAAGCTGAGACTTGTAATTGCTTATTGTGGATTAATTATTGCTGACAATTAATGTCCTTCAGTGCTGAACTTCCTTTTCATTGAAGAAAAGAGGTGGGAGGGGAGGAGTAAGGAGAAAAACCTCAAAATCCTAAGAATACTTTACTCAAAGATGAAGAAACACATTAATTACTCATGAGGATTTTAGCATGAGTTGTGTTTGTGACCAAGGAAGTTGCTACAAGCAGCATGGGGTCCTTTCCATGTTTTGCAGGTGTTTGTGGAGCTGGCTAAAGAGCAGGAGGAGGAGGAGAGCAGCTTTGGCACCCTGAACAGCAGCCTGTGGTGGGAGAGGACACAGGAGGACAGAGTCATTTTCTGAGCTGCCCGTGCTCCTGGTGCCAGCAGCAATCCTCTCTCTGCTCCTGGAGCTGGGCTGGGCAAGGCCAGCTGGGTTTGGAAGCCCTGAGCCTGCCCACCATCCTGGCCTTGGGAATAACACCACAGGAGCTGGGAGCATCCCAGTGCCCCTCTGGCTGAGCCCCAGCCCCTCTGGTTTGTTGGGCAGGAGGGCACAGCCAGGCAGTCCCTGGTGCTGGTGGCTGCTGCAGGAGCTCCCACCTGCCTTCCCTTGGCTCTGCTGAGCCAGAGGTTGGGCTGTCCCTTGTTAAATCCTGTGTGTGGGCAGAGCCAGCCCTGCTGGAGCATCCTGTCCCCCTGGGCTGGTTGGCAGGGTCTGGCTGTGCCCTTGGTGGGCAGTGCTGCCCATCCTGCACACCCTGCCCTGCCCCTGCACCAGCTCAGCCTGCCCTGCTTCTGCTTTGAAGAGAGGGGGAAAAACCACTGCAGAGTCCCTGTGCTGCTGCAAGGAGGGTCCTGAACTGCACCACCAGCTCAGCTCAGCATCCCAGCAGGCTGGAAATGTTCATTTGCTGATCAGAGTGGCACTTTGATCCATCCCCAGCTGTGTGTCCTGCATGCTGGGGGGCACAGGGGTGCACAGAGTGGATGTGCTCCTTGCTTCCCCTGCCTGGCTGGAAAGGACAAAGCCAGGGCTGTGTGGCTGCAGGGCTTGCAGAGGTGTGGCTGCAGGGCTTGCAGAGGTGTGGCTGCAGGGCTTGCAGAGATGTGGTTCTGCCTTGTCTCCATTCAGAGCAGTCTCATTCTTCCCCTGGGTGTGACAGTGGGTGTCCTGCCAGCTGCTCTCACACACAGTGCTTTGGAGATGTTTGCATTTTCCATGAGCTCCAGTGTTTTCCCAATCCCTGGTTTTTGTGGTTGCAGTCAGTAACACAGGGCCCAGCCTGGCACTTTGTCACCCCCCCTTTGTAAAACCTCAAATCAAAAGCTCCCAGTTCACAGCCTCATCCATAAGAAAGGTGCCTTTGGTTTGCATAGAAGCACTAAGAAGAGTAGAGTAGTCCTTTAGCCTGAGATATGACAGATGTATCTTGAAAATATATTATTTTCTTGTTTTTTTCTACACAAAGCTATCATCACATTTTTAGTTTTATAAGGGGAAATTAAAGATTGCTCCCAGTTCATTTTGCTCTGCAATGAACAGAGATGTCTTTCTATTGAGACATTGGCTTCATAAGTCATGCCATTTATGTATCTTCACTTTAAAGTTAGAAAAGGCTTTGTTTTTCTTGAGAAAACTCAAAAAAATGGGTAAAGTTGGAGTTGTGTGTCCCAGCTGTTTGTAATTATCAGGCAATAATGTGTGTGGTATGTCTGATAATGGTTTATCAGTGTGTTCAGCCCAAATCTGCTTCCATTGGTTTGTTATATGGGGATGTAAACTCCTTATTCAGAATTGTACTTCCTCTTTTGTACCCATAGCTTGCATAGAAATGCACAGCTTTGGGTTTGTATTTAAAATTTGAGCCCAAGCCCTACAGAAAGCCCTGGACATCCCATTTGCCTCCCCAGGGAAAGCTCTGGAAATGAGGGATTGAATTAAAAGTTCAGGATTAAAGCAGCTCTGCCTGACAAGGGTGAAACTTCCCTGTCAAAAACAAAAAGCCCCAAATTCAGGTGTTTTCTTTCTCTAACCCCAGCCCTGCTGGTGCCTGGGAGCTCTGAGCTTTTGCCTTTATTTGGAGCAGTGTGGGACTCAGAATTCTCTTGGCACTTTCCCAAGCAGGTGTGTACCAGTTGAGTGCATTTTTCCCAAATCCCACATTTCTTTGGTCTCTTTTTGCCAGTGGTGTTTCAGCCAAGTGTCACCTGCCCATCAATCCAGCACAGTCTTGTCACATGGATTTAGGGAATTAGTGTGGCCTGTGAGGAGCCTTGCTGTCTGCCTTGAATTTATTCTTTCACTTGGAGTTAATGGTCTGTAAAATAGTTCTGTGCTGTCTGTTTCAGATATTTCCATATTCCCTTACATTTCAGATGTGAAAACTTTGGATTAGCTCAGTTTGGTGCTGTTGTTTATCTTGGAGGAGCCCAGTGGGTGGTGGCACTGGGTTTTGTGCAGCTACAGAAAAGGACAAAGAGTTTGGCTCATTAAATTAATTCCCAGTTTGGGTGGGATCTTTTTGGCCTGGGTGACATCACTTGTTAAAGTGGGGTAAAATTCCACCCCAAAACATCACTGTCCTCATATCAGAAGTGTTTCAAAGTGTCCTAAGATATCTGTAAAACAGGCAAACAGGCAAAATTCAACCAGGGAATGCCCTGGACAGCAGAGCTTTATTCCTGGCATTGGAAGCCCCTTTGTTCAGCTGCTACCAGTGACATTCCAAATCCCATCCTTCCAACACACCCCCAGCCTGTGCTCCCAGAAATAAACTGGATTTGGGTGGGATTTGGGGTAAATCCTCCAGGTCTGGGTCACATTCCCAGATGCTGGAGCTACCCTGCAGGGCTGCTGTGAGCAGCTGATGTGTCCAAATTTTGGAAAACACATTCACTTCATGGTGTTGTCACAAGGTTGTATTTTCCTATGGAGAGTTTAACGTGTCTGGTTTTGTTCATGCTCCCAAGAAAAGTCTTTATTTACGAGTGTCTGTGTTTGGCAAGTGGGATTTATGGCACAGCCAGCATCCAGAGCTGTGGCAGCAGGAGGTGTCAGCCTGGAGGTGACACGTTTGTGATGCTGCTGCTGCTGCTGGACCACGTGCAGTTCATTTTACACACTTGCCTTCCTTCCAGCACTTGGCTGTACCTGTAAAGGTGAGGATTTTCTCTTTCCCAGCAGGAAGTACTTCCAAAATAAAGATGGATTGGGTTGTTACACTCTTTGCTTTCTGGGTGCTTTGCTGTGCTGGAAATGGGGTTGGTTTTCAAAGCTGATTTTGGGGTGCACCAGAGTTTCAGGTGGTTGGGCTCAGGCAGAGTGTGGGGGGCCTGGTTCTTGGCATGGCCAGGGCTCTCAGGCTGCAATATTTACATATTTTAGAGTGACTTTGGGGGAATTTTGCAGTGTTGCAACACTCGGGATCCGACCGCCCGCGTTTCACAGCCCGAGTCGTTCAGCCCAGCTCGGGGCCAGCAGTGACCCCAGGGCAGCTGGGTGCTCCTGGCATCGGCCATCTGCAGGCCTGAACCACCTCCAGCCACTGGAAAATTAATCCCAGCTAAAAGAAAATAAGTCATTTTTATTCTTGGAGCTGTGCCCCAGGTGAACTCGCTGCTCTGGGTGAGGGGCAGTGAAATGGGGGAGGTTTGGATGAAGTGGGACATGAGGTGAGCTCTGCAGGGATGGAGGGCACTGCACAGACCCTGCTGGGGAAGAGGAGGAGCTGGCCACCTCCAGCCTCATGGGGCAGTGAAGGGTGCAGCAAAATAGAAGGGGTTTGTGCTCCCTGAGCCCCTCACTGGAGAGGAAATAACCCCAGAGAAGTTTAATCTGAGCTTGGGGACAGTTCCCAGCAGTTCACACTCGTTTTGTTTCTGATGGTGTGGAGAGGCAGTGTGCCATGATTTTTCTTTTTTTTTTTTTTTTTTTTAAGCTGTAAAATTAATTCATTCCCTTATAATGCTCCTTTTAAGAGATGTCCAGAAAGTCCCTGATTTGACATGCTGGATTTCTCTTTGATAAGGGTTTCCTGGAGCTTTCACTGTTCCTTTTTCCTTTGCCTGGCACATCCCCCCTGGAAGGCTCTGGCTCCCTTCCCAGCCCCTCTCCTCCCACTGGCAGATAAAAAATCAGGTCCTGAGTCCCCTCCTCAGAAAATGCTGTGGAGCATCTACTTGGGGGATTATTGTAATGATTTTTTTGCTCTGTGCTCTCAGGGAAGCTTTGAGGGGTTGGGGTCTCTCTGCAGCAGGATGGGAACCCCAAGGAGTGCTTGGAGCAGGCGTCATTTTTCTGTGAAAAAAACCTTTTCTGCAGAAAAAGTGCAGTCAGGGCAGGGCTGGGTCCCACACTGAGGCACAGTTTTGGTCAGAAAGTGCTGCTTTTGGTGAAGTGCAGCTCAGATGGGCTTTGTGCAGTCAGCAGGAGCCTTCCCCGTTGCTCCTCTGCTGCCCAGCCCGAAGGGATGCCGGAAAACGCTGCTCTCCTACATGAGCTCATGCCTTGAAAATGAGTAAATCAGCAGCTGCAGCAGAGCCCTGGCCTTTTGTTAAGCAACAAGCAGCCAGCCCTTGTGGTTTGAGGCAGCTCTGCAAATCAGATGCACAATCCCCGAGCTGTGCGAGCTCCGGGACAGTCGGATTCATTGAAACGTTGAATTATCCCGTGGCCAGCTCGCCTGGATTCCCTGCCTTGTCTGATTTCCTCACCTCCCTCGTTTGGAATGCAGATCCACTGGAAAGATGTTCTGTTTTTAAACACCCAACACGCTGCATCCTGCTCCCAGCTGTGCTGCAGCTGCTGGAAAAGCAATTAAAAGGAGTGGAAATGGAAGGGGAAAAACAAAACTGCTCAAAACAACAGGGAAAGGAGAAAGAGGAACTAAAATCCTGTTGGTGCTGGGATGCAGGATTTGTCTCAGCAGAGGAAGGAGCAGTTGCTGAGTCTGGGCAGGATGGGGACAGGCAGCAGAGTGTTCCCTCTGGAGAAGCTGGGACAGGGACAAAGTGGCTTTGCCACCTCTCAGGAGCGAAGGGTCACCCATGGCAGGGCACCCCAACGCTGCTGGGAACATGTGCTCAGCTGAGTGACACCCTCCCAGCCGTGGTGGCTCGGGGCCAGCTGCCTGGAGGTGCTGTTCCAACCTTGGGCCACCGCTGCAGAGATTTTGGGAGGGTTTGCCCGGGTGACGTCAGAGGGGCATGGCCACCGGGCTGGGCCACCCGCCTGAGCCTCCCTGGGCTGAAAAGGGACCAGCAGCCCGAGACATCAGAGCTGAGGAGTGCTGGTCCCCATGGAAAACACACCATCAGGTAAGCAGTCACATATTCCTCCTTTTTTTTTTTTTTTTTTTTTTTTTCCCCCTCAAGGGAAAATTAGTTTAGAAGTAAAGATGGAAGAATTCTCCCTGGGGCAGTTTCATGCAGAGGTTGAGCTTTCATGAGGTTTTTCCTAATTAATGCTTTATGATGCTGAGTGCATGAAAGTTGCACCTTGCAGCTCTGTTTTCTGGTGAACTCTTAAGTTCACAACAAAATATTTTAGAGGGAAAGGAGCAAAAATATTCAGCTTTTCTGGGATTTTGGTTCTCCCCATGGCTGCAGGTGAAGAGCTGCAGGTTGAGCACTGGGTGATGATCCCTCCCTTTTCTCTCCTCCTCCTGCCTTGCTGTCACTAAAGGCATTTAAAAATGCAAAACCCCCAAATTTCACTTCTCAGTATGAGCTGAAGTGATTAAGGGCAGGCTGAGAGTTGTTATTTTCAAGTAAAAAAAACAACCTGTTCCAGCTTGTGTGTTGGAGTGGAGTCAGTGCAAATCTGCCTCAGAGTTATCAGATGCAAACACCAAAAACTGGCAAACAGGAGGGGATGGAAGGAGCAGCTCTGCACTCTCCTCGTGCAGGGGTTAATCCTTGCTCTGGGAAAGCCAGGGCATCCTCTGGGGACTGTGAGATGCAGCGTGGATTCCTCCCTTTGAACCCAGCATTGAGGCTCCTGCCAGAGCCCCCAGAGAGCAGCTTGATTTTAGGAACTAAAATCATAAACTCCAGGAATACTTCAGGTTGGAAGGGACCTTTAAAAGTCACCCAGTCCAACCCCTCTACAAGGAGCAGGACATCTTCAAACAGACACCAACAAGTTAAATTTATAGAAGAAAACAGTCTGAAGAGGTGCCAAAGAGGAATTCCCCAGGACAGTAAATAAAGGGATTATATGGGATGTGCCTTCCTGGGACAACTTTTGGTAGAGCAGAGCTGCATGCAGGATCCAGGAAAAGTTATTGCAGCACCTTGGCAGGGAGTTCCTGGAGAGCAGGAAGTTTGGATGCACTTAATGAGCCCCAGGAGACATCCAGCTTTACAAGGGATGCTCTCAACTGGATTAAAGTTTCCCAAACATCACTGCCTCCAGCTTCTGATTTGGTTATTTTGCCTTCTGCATCTGAATTTTTGAGCCTCTGGCCTCACAGAGGATTCTCTCTTGGCTGTATCTTTTACCTTTTCAATAATAATCTAATAGATTAATTAGACACCTAATTTAAAATTAATCATAGCTAATATTTATTAGGTGTCTGATTGAAAGTTAAATTCCACAGCCTTTGTAGGCAGCATCACTTGTGTGAATTCCTGGCTTATTTGGCTCCAAGTGATATTTGCTCCTTTCTTCACAGGCAAAAAGTAAATTAAAGCTGGTAGAAACTTTGTTAAAATTTTATAAAAAGTTTTATATTTGCTCTATTTAAAATTGGTTTTTTGTGACTGTAGAGATTCTGTGCATCCTTTAAAGATCATCATGTTTTCCTTGTTACCCAAACACCACCACACTTTGTTCACTGCCCAAACATCCTGGGCTGAGCTGCTGCTTTCAGTTCATGACTGAAATCCAGACCTCAGGACAAAAAAATTAAAAAGTGACATTTCCTGGAAATCCCTTCCTAGTTACCTTTAACTCTTCAGTGCAGGCAGCAGGGAGGAAACGTGGGAGGAAGCTGAAGGGAAAGCAGAGCACCAGGACATCAAATAAAATAAGATAAGCTCTGTGATAACACAGAAGGTAAAGTGGGATTCTGGATCCCCTGCCCCAGCAGTAAACAAATATTTAATTCTTCCAAAAAACAAGCAGGGAAGGGAACAGAAGAGTGGAAGCTTTTATTAACTCCAGCTGCCCAATCTGTGCAATCAGGAAGTGCTGTCCAAGGGGAATGGAGCACTCTGCCTTTGAGGTTGCTCTGATTTTGGGTTTCAGCCATTTGAAAGGAGTAAACCACAAAAACATGTTGGGAGGTTCCCTGCCCTGCCCCCTGGGAAGGGAGTGAAACCCATCACTCTGAACTTGCTCCTGTTCTTGCTGCTTGGCCATGGGATTAAATCTGAAGTAAATATCCCAAAGAAATACCCCTGTCAGTATTTAGGAGGGTATTAAGCAGCACATGTTCTAATCCTGCCCTGCCCTAACTGCATTAAAGTTCCTCAATATTGGGCTGAAAACAGAACAAACTGGTCTCTTACCAGCCTGGTGAAGGCAGGCAGTGGCAGCCTCTATTTTAGGTTATTTTTAGCATCTCTCAGGGTTTGTAACGTGATTCAGGGTCTGCTGCAGAACCCAGAGCACGTGAGCTGTGGTTTGCCAGCAAACCACGTGTCTGAGGCCAGACAGGAATTCACTTTCTGCAGGGAAACGTGGGAAGTGAGTGGCTGTCTCCTTCCACAAAGCCTCTCTGGGATGAGGAAGGACAAGGAAGGATGAACCTGGGGAAGGGAGGATGAGTGTGGATGAGGAAGGCTAAATCTGGATGAGGAAGGATGAACCTGGGGAAGGAAGGATGAGGAAGGATGAACTTGGGGAAGGAAGGATGAGCCTGGGGAAGGAAGGATGAGAAAGGATGAACCTGGGGAAGGAAGGATAAACCTGGGTGAGGAAGGATGAGTGTGGATGAGGAAGGCTAAATCTGGATGAGGAAGGATGAACCTGGGGAAGGAAGGATGAGAAAGGATGAGCCTGGGGAAGGAAGGATGAACCTGAGGGAGGAAGGATGAGTGTGGATGAGGAAGGCTAAATCTGGATGGGGAAGGATGAACCTGGGAGAAGAAGGATGAGTCTGTGTGAAGAAGGATGAATCTGGATGAGGAAGGATGAATCTGGGTGAGGAAGGATGAGTTTGGATAAGGAATGATGAACCTGGATAAGGAAGGATAAATCTGGGTGAGGAAGGAAAAGTCTGGATGAGGAAGGATGAATCTGGGTAAGGAAGGATGAGTCTGTGTGAGGAAGGGTAAACCTGGATGAAGAAGGATGAGTCTGGATAAGGAAGGATGAATTTGGGTGAGGAAGGATGAATCTGGGTGAGGAAGGATGAATCTGGGTGAGGAAGGATAAACCTGGGTGAGGAAGGATGAGTCTGGATAAGAAATTATGAACCTGGATGAGGAAGGATGAGTTTGGATAAGGAAGGATGAATCTGGGTGAGGAAGGATGAACCTGGGTGAAGAAGGATGAGTCTGGATAAGGAATGATGAACCTGGATGAGGAAGGATGAGTTTGGATAAGGAAGGATGAATCTGGGTGAGGAAGGATGAACCTGGGTGAGGAAGGATGAGTCTGGATAAGGAATGATGAACCTGGATGAGGAAGGATAAATCTGGGTGAGGAAGGATAAGTCTGGATGAGGAAGGATGAATCTGGATTAGGAAGGATGAACCTGTGCATGTGGAAGAGGCAGCTCAGAGCCCAGCCCAACTCTCTGTTCCCCTGTATCATCTTGGCCTATTTCCTTTGAATCTCAGCTGTCCAAAGTTGAGGAGACCAGTTCTCACCCTTTGGCATGTTACTGGCTTCCTCTGAAGTGGTATTTAACTCCCAGTCACCTGCTTTATTCTAAATTCTATCACTTTCTTTCTCATCCTAGCTGGAAAAATGCAGGGGGTATCCAAGAAAGCCTCACAAATATTTCAGCAAACCTCTGCTCTCCTGTGGAAAAATATTCTTCTGGTGTGGAGGATAAAGTCAAAAAGTTTTCAGGCAAGTGTCGTTCCTTCCAAAGGGAAATCAGGATTTCCACTACAAAGTATTTTCACATTGCAGTGTTTTTGTGTGAGGGGATGTGAGAAGGCTCAGCTGTGGTTCCCTGGGAAATGTCAGCAGTTCCTTCTTCCTGTGACACTACAAATCTGCCTCGTGACAAAGCTGGCTGCTCACTTTTGCTTGTTGATCCTGCCCTGTCCAGAGGAACACAATGTCCAATTCATGGTTCCAGTGTCAAATTATCCACAGACCTCGCTGGCTCTGGGACTAAGAAAACATGTTTTCCATCTGAGACCTTGCTGGGCTGTAAAACCCATCACACCTGTGGAGCAGCTCTCCCTGGTGCCCTGGGGAAAGGCTGGAGGGGCTGGGCTGGGCAGTGGGGTCAGAGCTGGGTTAGAGGGGTCCTGCAGGGGTGGCTGCCTAAAACAGAGGCTGGACAAGACCAAGAGAATAAAAGTGGGGATTTATTGAAGGCCTTCAACAGATGCACCGTGGGCAGTCAGAAGCCTTTGGGGCTACTCCCAGGATGGACCATGAGTTTCTCACACTCTTATGTGGTCCATTTACATATCAGGGGTTAATTGTCCAATTACAGCTCAGGTAATGAAGTCATTTACCCCAAGGTTCCCCCCCCCAGTCACTTTTGTTTCCATCCCTCAAGGCCTGAGGCAGTGAGACCGATTCCCAGCCTGGAGAGGAATTGTGTCTGAATAAAACAGGAGAGCAGCACCTCGCAGGCTGTGGGGGTTTAGACTTCTACACCACACATCTGAAAAGCACAAAAACTAAACCCCACAGCACCATCCCCGCAGCAGCAGCCCCTCACCTCTGCCTCTCCCTCCCTCCTTGCTCCCCAGGAGTGGGCGGCATCGCTGCTGTTCCTCTACATCCTGCGCGACGCCGCGGGCATCATCGTCCACCTCTCCACCCACGAGTTCCCCTACAAACCCCTGGGCAGCCTGGACCAGCCAGCCTTCAATGCCTCGGGGGTGACACTCATGTTCACCCCTGCGACCAACACCACCAGGAGCATCATGGCCAAAGTGGCTTCCAGCTCTCCACTGAGGGGTAAAACTCTCACTTAAAGCCCTGTTCCTGCAGTGCCTGAAGTGATCTCACCCACCCTCGTGGCAGGGAGGGACAAGAGCATCTGTCCCACCTGAGTTTTTTGGGTGGTGATGCCCATTTTCACTATTGCCTGAATAATCAGAGTTTCAGCTGCGCTGGTTTTATTATTATTTTTTTATTAATATTATTTATCTATTCTAATGGCAGGTGTAATAATAGAAGAGATGGAAAATGAGGCAAAACTGGAAGAAAAAGGAATTTTGGAGGAGGAGGAAACTATTGGTGTTGTTTTTAAGGATGACTTCTCCTATATTCTCAGATTTCAAGTGGGCAGAGCTGTGTTTCCAAATGAAGGCTTTGAGCACATTGGTAAGGAAATAAATGAAACCCCAGGCTTTGATTTCTCATTAAAAACTGTCTAGCTGGAATTCTGTGCTCCACCCCAAAGGGATGGAGGCTGCATGTGCCAAATAGCTCAAGAAGGACAAGAGTTTAAATAGTTAATTAACTTAATTAAAAGAGTTAATTTTGTTGGTGTCTGTAAAAGAAAAAAAAAAAAAAAACAGGGAAAAATTGTAAATGTCATCCATAGTCAGAGAATCAGAGAATCCCAGAATAATTTGGGGTGGAAGTGAGCTCAGAGATCATCCAGTGCCTTTTTGCCCCTTTCCTTTTTGTACCTTAACACATAAAATTATGCCTGGAAAATGAGAATTGTGTATGCATTAATGTCCCTCGCCAGAGATTTAACACATTAAAAGATAAAAGGCTGAGTAAGCCCCAATCTTGATTTCCTCACACTTAGGTAAAACCCATTTTCAACCCCACATGTATTTTTATGCACATGTATATGGAAATGTATGAATTAATATTGATTAATTATTTTTTAAAAATTTGTTTTCCCAACAGAAACCTGCTGGGATTTTTCATCAAGGCACTGCAAAGTTCCTCTCTACTGGTATGGGGGCTTCCTCTCAGTGCAGTCCAGCATTGATGCAGCAATCATAGAAGTAAGTGTGGCCACGATGGAATTTGTTGCTCTTCCCAGAGTTCTGTGTAAAATTAAAACCCAAACTGATTAAATCAAAAATAGAGGGGAATAAAAAAAAAACCAAACACCAAGAAAATCACCAGCCAGTTCATTTTTCCATCCCTAAAAGTGCCCAAGACCAAGTTGAACAGGGCTTGGAGCAACCTGGGATAGTGGGAGGGGCTCCTGCCCATGGTAGGGGGTGGAAAAAGGGGATTTCTAAGGTCCCTTCCAACCCAAACCATTTCTGGGATTCTGTGATGCTCTGATTTTCTGTGGTCATCAACTTCTTAAATACATAATGTAATTTAAAATTTAAAAGAATGGCAGATCATTCTCATGGCTCAAGGCAGTGAATGCAACAAGGATTTAATAATATTTATTGCATGTCAACACAAGGAGATACTAAACACTGGTTATTTGCTTATAAACACAACCCTATTACTGACAAACCAATAATGTTACTGCCTGTAACCCCCTGTTTGTTCTGATGTTGGCTATTTCATTGCAAAAATGAGATGAATGACTGATTTCTTTCCTTCAGATGAAAACCAAGCACTCTGTGTGGAAAGAAATGAAGTCAATCGCTGGAGTTCAGCTGAGATCCGTGCTGAAACCTCTGTTTAAACTGGATTACCTTTGGTTTGTTATCTGTGCCATACTGAGCTACTGCCCATGCATGCACTTCTTATCAGTGAAAGTCCTCAAGGAGAAGAAGAAGCTGAAGGTATTGATGAGAGCAATGGGTCTGCAGGATATTGCCTTCTGGTAAGTCTCAGAAATTAATCTGCAATTACAGAGATTGTTTTGTCAAGCATGGAGCAGCCTGGTCTGCTGGGAGGTGACCCTGCCCACGGCAGGGGTGGAATTTGGGCATCTTTGAGGTACCTAAACCATTCTGGGGCTCTCTGTGCTGCCTCTGGCTCTGGGACAGGATTTTTGGAGCTGTTTTGTTGCTCTTCTCCCTCCCCAAAAAGAGGAGGAGCCCTCCTCGTGGAGCAGGGGTGTGTGCAGCCGGGCTCTGGGTGTGGAGGGGTTGTTTGCCTCCAGAAAATGGGTGGAACACAGAGAAAAAAAGTGAAGAAACAACAAATTCTGGGGAAACCCCAAAATGCTGAAGCAGAGGGACACGGGATCTATACAAACAGCCTTTCTAATCCAGTATTTCACATCAGGAAAAGCACAGGGATAAAATGCCCTGGCTGCAGATTCTCTGTGTCCCCTCGCTGCCATCATTGCATCTGCCCCTGAATTTGTGGAAAGAACTTTTCCCCTGAGTAACCAAGAACAGGCTGCCCAGAGAGGGTGTGCAGTGTCCCCACTGGAGATATTCCAGACCCAGCTGGGCACATTTGTGTCCCTCGTGCTCTGGGATGACCCTTTTTGAGCAGACACACCCATCCCCTGCATCCCTCCCAACCTGACCCTTCCTGTGGCTCTCTGACATTTGCCCTGTCCAGGCTGGAAACTGTAAATGGATGAAAATACAAAATATTTGAATTCAAGCCACTGTGCCTTGTGTTGGCTGTGTCATGGTGAGTGTTGTCATGCTCAGGGACAGAAATAACTGTGCCTTCCTTTGTAGGTTATCCTGGAGTTTGCTGTACACTGTGTACATCTCTATCACAGCCAGCCTGCTGACCTGGATCACCATGAGTGAAGTTTTAAATCACAACAGCTTTTTGGAGCTGTATTTTTTTTATTTCTTTTATGGCATGGCAGCTGTAAGTCTGCTTATATCTTCTTATATGATGCACTTTTTTTTTCATTTCCTAATTAAAATATCTGAAAGACTGCAGAGTGTTTTAGGGCTGGTATCATATCAGAAAGTAACAAAAATACTCTACTGTGATTTGTTGTTATTATTTGCAGGCTTTTATACCACTCCCATTACATTTTGGGAGATTCTAACTCAAAATCAGAGTAAGAAGAGGTGCTAAAATGAGGCTGGGAGTTATTTGTCCGTCTCTATAACCTGCCCTAAATCTCAGAGCTGTCTGCTAAACAAAGCCTTGTGCATCTGGAAGGAACAACTGAAACCCAGCTTAATTTTGCTGCTATTTTCATATTGGGTTTTTTTTTTTAAATTGCAGCAGAAATGCATCCTGCTAACTACTGGTTTTCTCTGCTGCAGATTCACTTCACTTTCCTGCTCAGCACGTTGCTAAAGCAGCCAAATATTTCCAGTTTTGTGGGATTTCTTCTTCACATCCTCTTTGGGGCACTGGGCTTTCTGACGTTGTTTGAAAAGCTGCCACGGGCTTTGGAATGGACTTTAAACCTCTTCAGCCCTTTTGCCTTCACAGCTGGCCTGTCTACAGTAAGTGCATAATGAAACCAGTGCAGCACAAAAGCTCAGCCTCCAAAATTCTGCCACAGAGCAGCAAAATCCATGATTTTAATCACCAAAACAACCCAGTCACCCCCTCTGCTTTTTAAAAAAAACTTGGCTCCAAGTGCTAAATCATGGCAAAGATGGTTGGACACTCGACTGCACCACGGATTTTACTGCAATAAATTTAAATCTCTATAAAATGAGCAGTGGGGTGTGGCTGATGGGAAGGGCTGCAGGGCTGGAAGTGCTGCCTTTGCAAGCAGCACGTGCATCACTCTAACTTCTGCATGGTTTGAAATCCAGCTTACCCAGGCATTTCTGGTGCTTGTGGTCAGAATTAACCCTTTGCCTCCTTAAGGAACAGCGTCGTGGTCACGAGTGAATTGGGTTTTTAGTGAAAATGGCTGTGATGACACAGCAGTAGCTCACACAGAGTATTTCTGCCTGAAGGAAATGTTGCATCTTTTTTCTTTTTTTTTCCTCCCCTAGATGGTAAAACTAGAAAAATATGGACCAGCAGCTACCCCAGAGTTGTACCCTTTTTATAACCTGTACCTCATCCTGAGCTTTGATGGTGTCTTGTATTTCCTGCTGGCCATCTACTTTGATAAGGTTTTGCCTGGTGAGTGAAATGTGAGGGGGAAAATGCCAACTTCATTGCTGTTTTCTTCTCTAATTCCCTGCTTTATAGGGAGAAGGTTCCCAAAGGGGTGGTGAGAGGAGAGAAAACTGCACTGAGATCCTGTTCCAACCTGACCACTGGTGTTGGAAGGGTGCTGTAGGACTTGATTTAGACCATTTTTGTACTAAAAAGTACTTCACCCATTAAATAAACAATTTTTTTCCACTTCTCTCAAAAAAATATTTCCCCAAACCAGTTAAAAAAAGAAAAAAAATACTTGAATCTATTTCCTAAAAAAAAAACACATTCAAAAATTTTATTCCAAATTTACCCTAAACCAAAACAAATAATTATTGGCTCCCACTGTGGGGGTTTTTTTGGAACCAAAGAGGTTGTAAATGTGTCTGTGAAAACCTGCATTTACAGATATGGACAATTTGAATTGCAGAGTTTATCAGTTCTTTCACTCTGCTGGAAGTTGGCGTTGTGCAGCTGCCGGGGAGGCGGCGGTAGTGCGTTTATCAGAGTTGGCAGATGGAGGTTTTGGGGTTGATATTTCACTTTCTCTGCCTCTGATTCAGGCAAGTACGGGGTCCCACATCCTCCTGCCTTCTTCCTGAGAGGCTGGTACTGGCTCAGGGGCAGCAGAGGGCGCGTGGAGGGGAGAGCTGGCGGCGGCCACGACCCCGTCCTGGGCTGTGACACCGAGCCCCTGGCGCCAGGCTTCGATGGCAAGGAGGCCATCAGGTGAGGAATGGCCTTGGCTCCTGCTGGGAACCAGGGAAAAGCAGCCTTGAAGCCTTGGGTTTTTCTGGACAAGAAATTATAACAGTGATTAACACTTGATCGCAGAGCTGTACGTGTGCTGGGTGGTGTTTTGCACAAAGCATGTTTTCAAAGAGGTGTTGCCTTCTTGGACCAATGAGCCTTTCCTATTCTGTATTGCATGATCTATCCTATATAAGTGTGGTGTTTCTTTAGATAAAGCTCTCTTTTGCTTCTCCATTACACAAAGAGCTATGTTACATTACCCTTTTTGCCACTCTCCTATTGCCAAAATGCAGCAAAGGAACTCCTTTGGCATGGGAAACACAGTTCTGCATGGATTGTTTGGCTCTAGAGAGCACAGCCACACTGCCCTGGGGAGTGTGGGGCTGGCAGCATTATGGATAAGATTCATGCAAATTGTGAAAGGCAGGGGGTGTTCAGTGGCTCAGTTTGAACATATACTGGATGTGGGACATCCTTCAACTCCCTGCCCTGCCTCTCTCTCTCTGCAGGGACTCTGTTCTCCTTCCCCATCATCTTCAAGCACAGAGTGTGCTGCAGAAAATGCTGCACTGTCCATCCATGCAGGGCTGGGTGGGCTCGTGGCTGGTGCTGCTTTTTGATTATTACCAGAAAGCAAAGAGAAATCTGCCAAAACAGCAGCTAGATCACCAATTTAATTAAATATCCACATGTTATTCCCTAGAGCCTCCTCCTTCACTCACTGAATGTTCCTCGAGTTTATCTTTGGAAACCTTTTAAACAGCTCTTAGAAAAGTACAGCACCTAATCCTGCTTTAAAGGTACCAGGAATGAATTACATCAAATGATTCCTTCTGCAGGACCAGTTTGAGGAGCAGGTTGGGAAATATTCCCCCAAAAGTTTTGAAAGGTTGATTTGAGGCAGAGGAAACAGCCCCAAATTGTGATTCAATAAGTAATGACTTGTTTACTTTTCTTTAGGCTAAACAATATTAAAAAAATATACAAGAAGAACAACCAGAGCACCGAAGCTTTGAAGGGTAAGGAGAGGCTTTGTAATTCTTCTATTCCTTTTTTCACTAGATAAGAGCCCAAAGTGTTTTGAAATGTTCTGGCTGTACTGAATTCTGCCTCTAGGCCTGTTAAATTATATTGTGCAATGGTTATTTCTGCTGGGGCTAAATTACTGGCAAATATCTACCAGGTCGTTATCTCCCTGTTCCCTCCAGGAAAATCCCTGTTTATTATTTTTTGCAACAGCAGAAGTCTCCTTAAAAGCTGTGTTTTTGCAGTGATGAACCACTCTAGAAATCCCCTCTCAAACCTGCTTTTCAAAATGTAAACTATTTTTGGCAAACTTGGGATTTTATGGCCAAATCTGCTGTCCCTGCCCGAGCTGTGTTCTCCAGGCAATTGCCAATGCAAATATTTGACACAGTCATAGTAAAGTCATGGGATATTTGTTAAATGCCTTTGTTTAAGGAGATTTCCAAGTGAAAACACCAAAAATTAAAAATACAAAACCATTAAAAATATCAATATGGCCTCAAAGGTCTACATTGAGTGGAAAACTCCAAACAAACACAACCTGAACAACCCACAGGAAGGCAAAGTATTTCTTTTTAAAAAAGAAAATGAGATAGCAAAGTCTGGCTGCTTTGAAATAAGTTTTGAAATCTCACATGCTGGAAAAGCTATGCCTCTTGTCTTCCTGAGGACTCCTCTTGAGCCACACTAAAATAAAATGTTATGAACCTCATAAAAAACTGGAGTCAATTTTTTATTTGAAGATAATATATTTATTCCCACAATTCAGTCAAGACATGGTTCCTTACTAAGCTGAGGCCTGACTCCTGAAGAACCAGCCTGTGCTTTTGGATCAGGTTTTGCCTCTCAGCTTCTAAAGAAATGTCACTTCTGCCACCTGTGGCAACAGCTACAGGTCCAAATCCTCTTCTCACACACTTCCATCCAACTGTTGTCCTCTTTTTATTCCAGGTTTGTCCCTAAATATATATGAAGGCCAGATCACTGCACTGCTGGGTCACAGTGGATCTGGGAAAACTGCTCTGTTAAATGTGCTCAGTGGCTTTTCCAAGCCTTCAGCAGGTGAGATGATGGGCCTGGGAGATGAAGGGGCGGAGCTGTTTGTTTTTTTCAAGTGCAAGGGGGAAATATGAAAAAAACCTCCAAGTTTTCTCTTAGTCATTCGTGCTGAGTTGTTGTCAGTTCAGGTTTCTCCTTCAGCAGCAGCTCCAGGGATAATGGATCCCTCATGTGTGCACCATGGTCACTTGTCCATCTGCATGGCCTGGTGCTTTCCAGGAGCTGCACACCTGTAGGAAATGTGGTTTTCATTTTAAGGGAGGGTTTTGATACTCTGAAATATTTTTGAAAGGTGTTAAATCTTTGGGCTCTCCAGTTATTTTGGGGGTTTTTATGGTTTTTTTGAATTTTTTACTTAACACTTGAGAAACATCCATGGTGCTGGAATTAATGTCAGATGTTTCATTCACCCCCCTGTGCAGGTTCTGCAATGATCTACAACTACAATGCTTCTGAAGTGTGGAATATGGAAGGAATGAAGGAAAAGGTTGGGATTTGCCCCCAAGTTAATTTGCATTTTGAAGCCTTAACAGTGAAGGAAAACCTGAGAATTTTTGCTCACATCAAGGGGATTCAGTGGAAGGAAGTAGATGAAGAGGTTGGTAGCCACTGACTTCTCTTTTATGGCATCTTGGGCACTTTGTGCTTAATTTATAAAAGATGCTTCATCTTGTCCTGTGGAAATGAGAACAAACCTAATTTAGTGGCAAAGTGATTTTCCGACTCTTTCTTATCCTGAGTTAAAACTCAGATTTTTTTAATTTATCTCCAGGCAAAGCCATTAAGAGTAGGTAAGTTTGCAATCCTGAAGCTGCAATGTTTGCTGGCGTTGAGGAATTCAGACTGTGCTGTGGAAGTGTGACTCTTGTCTTGGTGTGTTCCCAAGGTGCAGAAAGTTCTCGTCATGCTGGACCTCACCGACGCTCAGGATGTTTGTGCTGATGCCCTGAGTGGGGGACAGAAACGAAAACTGTCCCTTGGAATTGCAATTTTAGGGAACCCCCAGGTAGGACCTGTGTGTTTTCACACACACCCTGTGTTGTTTTGGGACAGAGCTTTGCATTTTGACTTGGCACAGAGACTGTTGTGCTTTTCCCTGCCATTCCAGGCTACTGGTTGACTTGGATTGGGGAATCTGGTTCAATCAGAGCCATATTTTTAATTAGAAGGGTGGCAGGATTGCAACAGGAGGAAGAGCAATAAAAACAAGCAATACTTTGGGATGTGTTCTTGTTGCTAGAGAGACAGGTGTGGCACACAAAAGGCACACAGAAAGCTAATATCTGTTTATTACAACAATGTGCTGTCATTATACCCTTTACACAGTTTACACTTTCATCATTGGTCACAATTAGTCAACACAACATTCATTGGCAGCAAGTTCTCCACCCCTGTTCTTCCCTTTCTAAAAATACTTTCCACAACTGGGAGGTATTTTTCCTAGTTATCTTCTTTTCCTCCTTCTTCACTTCTTAGTCTCCATGCCTTGGTCAGAGAATACTTCTCAAAGCAAACCTCACTTATTAACCCTCTGTAACCCACAGACCAGCTGTGGGTCCTACTATGCATTCTCTCCTCTGAGTAACACCATCAGAAGCACAGATGATGCAAGCACGGAACTGAGCCGTGTGAGCACAGCTGGGGCGTGGGGAGCTCTGACCTGGCTGTCCCTTGCAGGTTTTGCTGCTGGATGAGCCCACAGCAGGGCTGGATCCCTGCTCCAGGCACCACGTCTGGAGGCTGCTGCGGGAGCGCCGCGCCGGGCGCGTCACGCTCTTCGCCACCCAGTCCATGGAGGAGGCTGATGCTCAGGCTGGTGAGCCCAGGCTGGCACCTTGGGGATGCTAACGAGGGGTTTCCAGGGCACAGCCCACGTGTGGGTCCTGCTGTGGCACAGCTGGTGCTTGCTGGATGTGTGTTTTGTCTGGCAGTGACCACCCAAGCTGAGCTGGGCAAACCCAAAACTGGACTGTATCCCTCCAAAGCTTTGCTCATGCTCCTCTCCAGGATAAAGCAGCCTTCTTCAGGATAAAGCACTTCCACAATATCTAGACTTGTCTCTATATCAGTAAAACTCGCTTTATTTTCCTGGATTTCACTTGCCACTATTCCCATCTATGTATTATTCCTGTGCGGCGTGGGAAATTCTCCACATGCCCACAAGAATGCAGAACTAAAAGAATTAACCACGATGTTGAGGAGAAAGGCATTGATTTAATTGTTTTTAAGAAAAAAGAGACCTTCAGGGCTGGCCTGGTTTTACTCCTCTCAATTTATTACTAAAATGTCTGTTGAGTTCAGAAGGAGCAGAATGAGGTCAGTCCTGTAAATCCCCCTAAATCCTTTGTATTCTCTTCTCCTCAGATCGAAAAGCTTTCCTCTCCTGTGGGAGATTACAGACTGTTGGCTCATCTCTCTACTTGAAGAGAAAGTGGGGAGTTGGCTATCACTTAAGGTAAAACCTTTTGTTTTGGTCATCATTCTTTTTGTGAAAAGCTTCTCATTCTCGTGAGTGTTTTCTTGTAGAATCTGTGTTTTTGTAGAGTTTGTATAGACAATCATAGAAATCCTGACAATTCATTTTAGAAGACCTTTAAGGCTGCCAGAATTTCCCTGCTTTGGACAACAAGCTGCCTTTATTTGGAACCCAACCCTGAAAGTTCTGAGCACAAAGCTAAAATCATTTTGCCACCTCCCTTGCAGGTGAAGGGAGAAGAGTGAGGTGATCTGTGGTGCCAGAGTGACCTGCAAGGGCTTTGTTTTTCTTTCTTTTCTTCCAAAAAGTTGTTTTTCTTAGGATTCTGAGTTCTTGGTTTAGCAGTATTGTCCAGGATCATAATTCTTAATCATTTTGGGCTTGCATGGCAAAACCAGGGGCACTGCAGTTGGCTGTAAAAATTCCCACTGGAATTCTGCCCAGTTTTGGAGGTTTCCCTATGGGAGAATCCCCACTGGCTCTGTACTCCAAACAGATGATGCACACATTTATTTTTCTTATTTAACATTATAACAATGGGTTGGTTTTTTTTAACAGGATGCACATAAATGACCGGTGTGACCCAGAGCTCGTGTCATCTCCGTGGTCAGACAGCACATCCCTGATGCTGTGCTCAAAGGACAGAAGAGGGATGAGCTGTGTTTTAGGCTGCCTCTGGAAAACACTGACAGCTTCCCAGGTAAGAAACTGTCCCTCTGCCAGGGTTTTAAAGGGAAACCTTCTGTTGGGAAAAATAGAAGTCAAAATTACCATGAAGGGAATAATTATATTCCTTGGTCTATAATGTGTGGTATTAGGAAGCTGCATAAATATCAGTTTTACAGGAAGCCTTCAGTGCACATGCTAATATTAATCATGAGGATGAAAAAAGGAAAATCCACCAACTAATTTACAAACTAAAATTCACTGGTTTTACTCCTCTAAATTTATTATTAAAATAAGGAGCAGTAAGGAGAGTGAGGTCAGTCCGCTGCACTCTTGTAAATCCCCCTAAATACTTTGTATTGGTTCTTCTGTTTTCAGGATGGTCCATGAAAACCAAAACCACTGAATTTTCCACTAGTTACCTCTAAAAAAGCCAATGAATTTGTGATGGCTTTTAGCTCATGGGGATTAATGGTGTGAATGCTGGAGCATGCAGTGTTACTTGGCTGAGTTTGTGGTGCCTGGGCTGAGTCTGGTGCTTTCTCCTGTGCAGATCTGTTCAGCCACCTCGAGAGGAGCCCCTTGCAGGGGGTTGTTAATTATGAGGTGACCAGGACAACCCTGGAAGATGTTTTCCTGAAGCTGCAGGGTGAGGAAACCATCGATTCCCAAGGTAAAGCTTTGACTTCCCTGGTATCCTCAAAGTTCAACCTAAACATGTGTTAATTGAATATCTAGTCAATTTCTGCTAAATGTGGATATTGATGGGCATAGAGTGGCACCTGTATCCCACTTGCCCTCAGTGAGGAATATCATCTTGGAGAGGCCCAAATGATTTGGGAAGTCTTGGCACAAGAATGAAGGCTCGTGTTGGAAGGGTATTTACCTTTGAAGGGTTGTACAGCCCAGAGCAGGAGGTGGGAAGGGATAAAGTTTCCACAAGGTGCTTCCCAAGGCCAGTGAAGATCTTGGATGTGTTGCCACACCAGCCAGTCTGAATCCACCAATATAATTCTATTCTGGATGAATTATGGCCCCTTATCTCTGCCCTTCCTACTTTTCTTTGTAAAAAAAAAAAAAAAAAAAAAATTAAGAAATCACAGCATCCCTCTGTTCAGAGCAGAAGACCCTTGATGATAGTTTGGGATTAAAGGTGTCCTTTGAAGGCTCTTGTGGGTGATGGTTTCTCATGGTGAACACACAGGAGATGCAGACCTCGAGGAGAGGGAGCAGAACCTCCTGGGGCTCTCCAAGCAGGGCATCCTGGCCATGGGTGGGATGATGCTCTGGAGGCAGCAGGTGTGTGCTGTGCTGAGAATCCGCCTGCTGAGACTGAAGCACGAAGGAAAATTCCTCAGGGGAGTGTAAGTACAGGAGCCCCCACCCACCTGCAGCCCTGGGGTGGCTGAGGGGAGGCTTAAATACTGCTGGAGATGTTTGGAAACAGAGAATTGGGTGGGGAATGTCTCAAAGCTGCAAAAACAGGGGCAGGCTGGGCAGTGGGAGGGCTCTGGCTTGCTTAAGTTTAAAATTTCCCCCATAAATCACACAATTACTTCTTGGTGGGTTTCCCCTGGCCTCACTGATGGTCTGTTTTTCCATCCAGCTTGCTGTTATTTGGAGCATTTGTCCTTCCACCACTGATGGTTTTAATGCTGTTTCATCTGTGGCACAACTCCAGCAGCTGGGAAATCACATCTAGCCCGTATTTTGTTCCCATGAAAGAGAAAATTCAAAACAGGTCTACAAACCTCCTCATCCTCAATGACACAGGTGAGGAACAGCATGTGAGGGTGACTCACTTTCTGCATCAATGTGGATTTTGTTATAATTGTCAGAGCAACCTTGCAAATGCCACAAATATATAAAGGAATGTGCATTGAGAGGTGTTTTCTTTTGAGCAAAAGCAAATGCAGTTCTAGTGATGATATAGGTGATATGTGAAAGAGTAATGAACCAAGCAATTAAAAAAAAAAGCAATAAATAAACTAAGTTTGAAACATGTATTTTGTTTAATAAATAGAAAAGATACAGGAAATACGTGTTTGCTCAGAATGTCAGTGTTGGGGTTTTTAACATACCTCTGCTTTGCAAGTAGGAACTTGTTTATATGGAACTGTGTCTATTTAAAGAAAAAAACCCTCTAATAGCTCTAATTTCTGTCCTTGACTTGATTTCAGGATCAGAAATTGAGGACTTCATTGCTGCTTTGAAGAGTCAAAACATAATCCCAGAACTAACTCTGGAGGAAAACATCACAAGCCTTCCATATTATAATGGAGCTATAAAAATATCCCTGGAAGGCAAGGTGAGGGCTGTTTTTTCCTCCTTTCATCCCATACATCAACCAGATTTCCTGAGAGCTATTTCAATGAGAGAAATAACCACGCCAGAAAAGGGAGAATATTTTTTTTGGCGTAATGAGCAGTCCCAGTGGTGCTGCTCACACCTCTCAGGGACATGAAAGCTTTTTGTTTTGGCATCCTCAGAGCCGCCAGTTCACGCTGATGTGCAGCCCAGAGCCCATCAACTGCTTCCCTGTGCTGCTGAACATCCTCAGCAACACCTTCCTGAGGCTGCTCAACTCCACCCAGCGCCTCCACGTCTGGAGCCAGCTCTTCTACACGGTGAGGGCTGCCCTGCTGCCCAGATCCACTGGCATCAGGCTTGGGAACCTGGCTGGGGGAGCAGGTTCCAAGGGCTGGGGGCAGTGGTCCCACTGCTGGGGGCTCCTGGGGTGATTTTCTGCAGGGTTTTGGTACCGTAAGGTATTTAAGTTTGTGCTGTTTGGAGAGGATTGGGATTGTTCTTGGAAAAGAGAAGTTTCAAGGTGGCCTTTTATGATGGAAAGATGGGCCTGGAGGGACAGGGTGAGGGGAATGGCTTCAAACTGAGGCAGATTGGTTTAGATTAAGTATTAGGAGGGAATTGTTCCCTGTGAGTGTGGCAGGCCCTGGCACAGAGCAGCTGTGGCTGCCCCTGGATCCCTGGCAGTGCCCAAGGCCGGGCTGGACAGGGCTGGGAGCACCCTGGGATACTGGGAGGGGTCCCTGCCATGGCAGGAGTGGATCAGATGATCTTTAAGGTCGTTTCCAGCCAGGGAATACAACAGTGATCTTTGCAAGCCCCACCTTTCCTCAGCAACAAAAAGCTGGTCTCCATCCTAAACAATTTACAATAATTCAAATTTCTTCTGGAAATTCTAGGATGCTAAATGTCATTATTTTGTTCTTTTTGCCTTGTTTTCTGTTCTTAAACACAACTGAGTTACCATTTCATTAGTGCTCTTGCTCACTTGTATATGTTCAACCACCTCATGAGCACCGAGCCAGCCAGATTTTCCCTGGGCAGCATCAATTATGGATGACTGAATTTCTCCCCCACAGGCAGAAAACGCAGGGCTAAAGCACTACATTTTTTATGGCTTGTTCACCTACCTGCTGGTTCTGGCTGCTGGTTTGCCTCCTCTCTTTGCAATGGGCAGCGTGGAGGATTACAAGGTAAAAAACACGAGCTGTGGCCGTGCACATGGAGTGAATGAGATGTGAAATGTCTGGAGAGCACCAGTGGGGAGGCACAGGGTGCCCAGAGCAGCTCTTCCAGATCCCTGGAAGTGCCCAAGGCCAGGTTGGACAGAGCTTGGAGCACCCTGGGACAGTGGAAGTTGTCCCTGCCTATGGCAGGGATGATGTTATAGGTCCCTTCCAAAATTTCTAGGTGATTTCTAGCATGATAGAAGAAAATCAGTCAGGTTTCAAAGTGCACTTCTCTGCATCCCAGTGAGCTGGGGCTCACAATAGTTTGGGTGCTAATAAAGCTTTTGAGAGTAGAATGATTTTATAATTTTTTTTTGCTTTTAGGAACAACATGGTTTTAAACAATAGTTGAACTAAGAATTGGGAGCGCTCAGAAAGGAGATGAAGGGAGGAGCAAGGGAATAGAGAAGGAGCAGGATGATGTTTTAGACTCTCCCTTTCTCTCATTTTTTTCACTCTTGCAGCTCCAGGCTCGCTCCCAGCTGCGGCTGGCCGGGCTCTTCCCCTCGGCATACTGGTGTGGGCAGGCTCTGGTGGACATCCCCCTCTTCTGGAGCCTCTTGTGCCTCATGTTCGGGCTCCTGCTGCTCTTCATCCGCATCTGCCCCTTGCAGGCCCACGCTGTGCTCAGCCTGGTGAGCCCTGGGCCATTTCCCAGCAGGATTTGGCTTTAAAGAGTTTATTTGCAGTTAACTGCTGCGGGCAGGTTTTTGTATATCCACAGGCACCTCCTTGGCATTGATGTGTGTCTCTCTCTCCCCAGCTCATTTGCATCTTTGGTTATGGAATATCCCTTGTGCTCTTTGTTTATTTGATGGCCTTCACATTTCGCACGGGGCGAAGCAATCGGTACATTTGGTGTTTAACCTTCATTTTGGTAAGTGGGGAGCATCTTCACTCTGGAATGTTGGTCACTTGGGGCTTTATTTCAAATTTGCATCAATCAGCTTCAATTTGTATCAATATTCAGCAGAATAACTTGGCTTTTTAGCAACAGTACATTAATATTGGAAATGGTTTTCCTGCTTTGTTCCAGGTGAATTATGCTGCTTTTATGAACAGTGACCATAGTGTAGTGCTTTACTACATCTGTATGCTGATTCCTGTGTTCCCACCTGTGGGCTGGATCATGTTTTCTGGACTAGTAAGCAAAACACATCCTACTAAATTCAATAATTATCCTAATGGTGCAAACTGGCAGAGCAAGAGACACTTCCCAAATTCCCAGTCAAAAAGAGAGAGGGGGAAAAGAAAACAGGAAAAGAGAAGTTCCAGGCTGTTGAGTGAGAGAAGAGGCCAAGATCTGACCTGTTAATCCTTTGTTTGGTCAGGATATTTTTGTTTTTTGTAGTCACTGAGAGCTGTTACAGTGGCTGTGTTTTGGCAGCAAGGTTGGCATGGGAGGGGAAAGTGGTGGAGTGGGAAAACCAGGAAGGAGGAATGAGCTGGGAGAAAGCCAAAGAACTGGGAAGAGAGAAGCAATGGCAGAAAAGGTCAACTGAACCTGATCTGAGGCCTCTGAATTACTGGAGCCAAGGCAGCCACAACCCCTCGAGGCAGTGAGAACCAAAGGGAAAAAGGCAGATAAAGCTCCTTTATCCCATCCTGGAGAAAATTAAACATCTCTACCTGCCACACCTGCTCTGACACACACCGTGCTGAGGAATTTTCTAATTGACTGATCTCCTTTTCTTCCAGAATTTCCTCATGTATAATGATCACACGATTTTTGAGAGATGGAGTTATGTCTACTTGCCTGCCCTTGCAGTAAGGAGGGACCTGGAGATGGTTGCTTGGGCAGGGATGGCTGTCACCGGTGCACTGGGCTTTCCCCATAAAGAAAGGATGGGTTTTGTTGTCAAAATTTCCATTAAGTGTTGGCTGGGGAGGCAAATTCCAAGTAATGCTGGGCTTGTGCCTCATGTGGCCCTTGGATGGGCAGGGGTTAAGTGGAGCTCATGTGGAAGACAGAGATATTATGAATAAACTGATCATCCCAAAGCTGCTCCTACAGAAGGCTGAGATGATCTCCCATCCCATAGGATGTCTGTGGGGGTGCAGGTGGATTATCTGGGCTAGAGCTGCTGTAAGAAATCGAGGCTTTTTGCAAATAATCTGCATAGCAGAGAGGAATGTCTGCAAAGCATCAGTTGAGCTCCTTCCCCTTGCAGACCTTTTCAGTAGCTGAAATTAATGAGATCTGTTACTGCACCCCTTTCTAATTAAAATTAGCAGAGTGTGTTGTTACCTTGTCTCCATCCGAACCTAATTCACGTCTGCTTTGCAGCCCTACGTCCACGGGGTGATTTTCGCTTTCCTCCTGCGCTGTTTGGAGATGAGATATGGAGAAGCAGTCCCGGGGTTTGATCCCATCTTCAGGTGTGTCCCAGAAATTCCCTGTGAGCCCCAGTTATCCCAGCCTGCAGCTTGGAGCTGCACAGCCAGGCAGGACCCCTGGCAGCAGGAGGGAAAAACATGATACATGAAAAATGTTTTTCAACATGTGGATAAAGCTGGTGTTTTTAATTTTTTTCTATGTCCTTGAGAGGATAAAAATTGAGATTTCAGCTTTTTTTTTTTTAAGATTCATAGCTGAGATTTCGGGACATTTTCCTACAGGGGGCTAAATTATAGCTCCAGATTGAAACAGAAAAATTTTAACTCCTTTTCAAAGGTGTCAGTATTGCTCCAAATAGGATGGAGGCTTTTCCTAAATCTTCATCAGGTCAGGGTTGTCTAAGTGGTCTCTGCTTAACTATCATCAGTTAGTCACCAACCACTTGAGTCATCTGGGAGAAGACTTATAAAAAGTATTGAATTATCAAACATTCCCAAGTGTGGGAGTTAAGTGCCCAGATGGGTTTGCAAACCTGCCACTTGTGTTTTATTCTCCTTGAACAGATGACTGGCACGTGTGGAGCAGGGAGCCAGTCAATAATAATTAAATAATTAATGATGAAGGAAAAGCTAAAAACTGGCCTCTATTTTCTCAGCCATGCCAGTGAAGTTTAGCTTTTCCTCCGCAGGAATAAATGATTGAGCAAACACCATCTCAGTGATCCTGAGCTCTGACTCTGTGAGCGCAAATAAATTCTGGGTTTCGCTTGCGCTGCCCTGGGAAAAAAACTTACGAACACAAACCTTTCTGGAAGTGATTCCCAGTGAAAGCATCTCTCCTCATCCACCCAGGATCCAGCAGAGAGGAAGGGTCCCCCAGCAGAACAAGGAGCTCCCTGCAGAGGAGCCCCCCGAGGTGCAGGCGGAGAGGAGCAGGGTGCGCAGCGCCGTGACCTCGCTGCAGCAGGACCAGGTGAGCCCAAAGCCAAACCCAGCCCCTGGACTGCTTTGCCTTTCGCTCCCCATCCTTTTCACTCTCTCATCTGCCTCTGCTTCCTTAGCTCATGCACTCAGATCTGCTGTGATCTCACCTCCAGCCCACTGTTGTCGCTATCCGCAGAGAGTCGCATGTAATAACGACAAATGGCTTCTGAAGAGAAGCAAAAGAAACATTTTATTGAAAAACTGAACCATATTTATAGAGTGGTTCACAAGCTTCAAACAGGACAGTAGTTCATTGGACAATAGGAGAAAACATCTCCTGTCACGTGCATCACGAAACTGTTTCTCAGTCAACACCAGGTGTTAATCTCTGTTTATTAATTCCTTTCTGTTTACCAGAGAGTTATCATCCTGGGAAGGGCTCAGGCTGGAGCTGAGAAACTGTCTCAGCCTGGGAAAAGCCTCCCAGCCTGAGAAAGAGAAAAAGAACTCAGAATCTGAGAAAAGGCCTGGCAAGCTCTGCCTGGGCCTTCAGCAATGTCCACACACGGTCACCCTGGCACCAGGAGTTTTATTCC
Organism: Luscinia megarhynchos; assembly: GCA_034336665.1. Lineage (NCBI taxonomy): Eukaryota > Metazoa > Chordata > Aves > Passeriformes > Muscicapidae > Luscinia > Luscinia megarhynchos. The sequence continues at coordinate 2,506,206 of CM067580.1, forward strand.
CATTCTGCATATTTTCCTTTTTTCCGCCCCCCCCTCTGTTTCATGGCTTTCTAATTTAAAATTTTTCTCTTTTTCAAAGTCCTGCTTAATGGTAAGAACAGATCAGCTGTCTCATAGGGTAGGAGGAGTATTTTTATTTCCCTCTCTGTCTGTTCACAGGACTTGGTTGTTGTCAACGGTTTGCGCAAGGAATACGAAGTCAGGACAGCCACTTCCATCTTTAAGAAAAAGAAGAAACTTGCTGTCAAAAACCTCTCTTTTGGTGTTAAAAAAGGTTCAAGTACTTTACTGCACTCCCTATAATATAAATGACTAAAATCTAAAGGGAAGGTCTCATTTGGAGGCAATATTTTAATTAGAATTTTCTTGTGGGCATTGCATTCAAAGTTTTAATTTATGGGGGCAAAACCACCCTTTCTCCAGCTGTACTTTTAAATATTGCATAGAATACAGGGGAGAAGTCACATTACTAATAAATATTATTAACAGTTGTTGCATATTTATTCCAGGAGAAGTCTTAGGTCTGCTAGGACCCAACGGGGCTGGGAAAAGCACAACCCTGAAGATGATTTCTGGAGGTGTAGCAGTGACTGCTGGGGAGGTAGGTGGCTCCTTGGAGCAGCTGCAGAGATGACCTTGATGCATTTAAAAATTAAGGATGTGATAAGGCAAGCCAGCAACATCTCCCCTACCATCAGGGGATTTATGGATGTTTATGTACAATTTATGTGTCCTGGATATTTACAGAACTGAGAAGCATAAATTCTAGTGTTCATCAAAATCATCAATTCTAGTGTTCATCAAAGTTAGTCTTACAGATTTAAGATTTTGAGCAACAGGAAATCTGCAGCTGGCATTGAAAACCCATCGTGAAATGTCACAAGCCCTGTAAGAATTGTTGACATCTCAAAAACCCCAAAAATAACACTCTCCATAAACAGCCTTGCAAAACCAGGAAATTGAAAACGAATGTGGGCAGTGTTGGGCCAGTAACAATCCATCACTTAATTACGTGCAGAATGATTAATGGCATGTGCTGGGGGAGGGGAAATGCCATTGCTCTTACAGATTTGGGACTGGAGGTTGGAAATAGGAAAGTATTACCAGGAAAGGACAGGCTGATGCTGGTAATATTGGCCAAAGTGAAAAGGCAGATGGAGCAGGATCACCCTGCTCATGGAGCCACGCAGTGACCACTCACAGGTGGCTGCTGACCACACAGCTGCTTGTTTTGGCCAGCTGGGCAGGGCTTGGGGCAACCTGGGCTGGTGGAAGATGATTGTGTGACCCCATGTCCTGGTTTGAAGGACAGGTGTCTGCCAAGAAAGGCAGAAGCTTCTCTTTGAAATGGAGAATGCAAACCCCCTCCTCTAAATTATTATAATTTTTGAAATTAAGGGGCTCTCAGGCAAAGATATGGGAATTAGGAATAACAGATCTTCACTAGGAAAATTAAAATAGAAATACAGTGTTACAAAGAACAATCCCAAACCCTGCCAGAGTCAGAATCCAAGCTGACACCCGTCAGTCAGGCAGGGTGTTGGCAGCAGTCCCATTCAATGGTGGCTGCATCCTCCTGCAGGGGCAGATGTGGTTCAGCTGGAGCAGTGCTCCTGGAGAAGGTGCAGTTTCCTCTGAAGCTCCAGGGGATGATGTGGAAAGGTCTGGTTTTCCCTCTGGAATCCAGTGGAAAGAAGGTCCCTTGGTGTCCAAAAATCTCAGTTTTTGATCTGGGTAGGGAAAGGCTTGGCTCCTGCCCTGGTGCTGGAGCATCTCCCAGTGGGATGATGTAATTTTATCAGTCATGCCCTGGGACTCAGTGGCCATGAACAGGAGATATCTCCTGGAGGGAGGATGGGCTGTGGGAAAGATAAAGATGATTGCCCAGCTGGTTTAAAGATGGCCCATTAGCAGATAATATGTGCCAGGAGATCAGGGTCACTGCCCCATCTGGCTGCAACAGGTGGGGACAGAATCCACATTGCTGGTCACATCCTGTACTGCAACCCCAGACACAAACCCCACAAGCTGTGTGTGTGTGCAGGTGCTGCTCAGGGGTGGGGATGGAGCCCACCTGTGCCCAGGAGCCCTGGGCTGGTGCCCACAGCAGGACCCGCTCTGGCCACACCTGACAGTGCTGCAGCACCTGGAGGCCTTGGCTGCCATCAGAGGCATGGGGGAACAGGATGCTGCTCATGCCATCAACTGGTAGGAAGCCACATGGTCTCTTCTCTTGGTTCTCCCTCCCTTCCAGAGGTTGGGAGGCTTCCAGCCCCATCACTCTGTGATTTTATAGGGTGGGGAAGGGATTCTCTGTTAGCAAAACTGGCTTGTGTGGCTAAGAGACAACATCTTCACCTTAGAGAGGTGGATTCTCCTGATGAGGTCTGCTATTTTATACTGTTCTTAGTCCCTTTCCAATGAAGATTGTAACCCAAATTTACCTGGGAAAATTCAGAAAAATCAAACTTGTCCCAGTTCATGGCCAGTTGCATGAGTAACTCACTTCACTCATTAGCTGCACTTCCTGCCTTGCATTTCTGCAAAAAATCCTCAATTTATCATCCACATTAGGAGCAGAATCACCAAGTAACCCAAGGTGATGGATATCAACCAAACCCTGCCAGTGTCTGGTTCCTTAGCACCCCTGAGCACAGAGGTCCCACCAAGGTGGTCACTGGGGCTTTTTTCTTTCCATTCCCCACAGCATAGGAAGGGCCTTGGATCTCCTGAAGCATTTCAAAGACCCCAGTGAGGAGTTTGTCTGCTGGAGAAGCCAGAAAGGTACTGTTGGATTTGTCTTTGCTAATCGTGCTCACTCTTTCTTGGATGTGGTGCAGAGGAAACCTTCAGCTGAGTGGGTTCCTGGCATCATTCATTTTCATCAATACCTTTTGAATCCAGACTGGCAGGATTCCCTCCCTCCTCCTCACCCTCTTTGCCCACTCTCCTGCACCGTGTGTTTAATAAGTGCTAACCACAAATTGGATTTACAATCACCTCTTCACGCCCCACCATCTACATCTGCCAGTGAATGGGATGGAAAACCACTTCCACATCTTTGGCAAGCTCAGGAGTTCTGGGGAAATCTGATTTTGACAGATTAAAACATTAACTGAGAGCACCTGAAGTGGGATTTTTTAAAATCCCTGTTCTCTACTTTGGAATCAAGAGCTTCAGCTGTGAAAAATTCACAGGGATTAAAGTTCTCCAGTTTTGCAGGTAAATAAAGAAGCCCTGACCTCATGTTGTTCCCATTCCAGCTGTCCTTTGCTGTGAGCATCCTGGGAGAGCCAGCAGTGATGCTTTGGGATGAGCCCTCTGTGAGTGTGGACCCCAAAGGGCAGCGCTGCATGTGGTGAGGAAATGGGAGTGGGAATTTGGGACAGGTTTAACAGGATGGGTCTCACCCTCCCCATTGCAGGAGCTCTTGGGCAGGCTGAGGTTCTGTCCTGGTGACAGAGTAGATCTGTCTGTTCCCTTTTTCCTGATGCCCAGGGGATGGGGAGAACTTGCTGAGCTCCTCACTGATCTGGCAGCAAGCCCTGTGATATAATGGTCATTAATACACCCCAAAAATTCTCAGCAGACACCAGCTGAACCCATGCATTTGGTACAAAAGACAGAAATTTCTGTTTTCTTCAGATCAGGAGAAAAAATTGTAGGAAGTCTCCCTTTACTCATTCAGCACTGGTGTTTCCTATAGCTCTTCATCACCAGTTTACACCATCAGTGCAAAATTTGCAGGGATGCTGACAAATTACAGCATAGCAGTGGCATCCAGGTCATCTTTAATGAGAAAACCGAAGTCTTTTAAGTAGTCATCCGCTTTTTAATAACTTTAAAAACTTGTTTCCATGGAGGCAGACACAGAGCAGGAGGTTGTGGCTGTTCCCAGGAAGTGACTGTGATCCCTGTGTTGGCAGGCAGGTGATTCAGGGCTCGCTGAGGAGCAGGGAGAGGGCGGCTGTCCTGTGCACGCAGTCCCTGGAGGAGGCGGCGGCGATGTGCGACCGCGTGGCCGTCCTGGTGTGCGGCCGGCTCCGGTGGGTCGGGGGCTTCCTGGGCTTGGTTGTGTCCTGGTGTGGAGGACAGGTGTCTGCCAAGAAAGGCAGGAGCTTCTCTTTGAAATGGAGAATGAAAACCCCCTCCTCTAAATTATTATAATTTTGAAATTAAGGGGCTCTCAGGCAAAGATGTGGGAATTAGGAATAACAGTTCTTTACTAGGAAAATTAAAATAGAAATGCAGTGTTACAAAGAACAATCCCAAACCCTGCCAGAGTCAGAATCCAAGCTGACACCCGTCAGTCAGGCAGGGTGTTGGCAGCAGTCCCATTCAATGGTGGCTGCATCCTCCTGCAGGGGCAGATGTGGTTCAGCTGGAGCAGTGCTCCTGTAGAAGGTGCAGTTTCCTCTGAAGCTCCAGGGATGATGTGGAAAGGTCTGGTTTTCCTCTGGAATCCAGTGGAAAGAAGGTGCCTTGGTGTCCAAAATCTCAGTTTTTATCTGGGTAGGAAAGGCTTGGCTCCTCCCCTGGCTGGAGCATCTCCCAGTGGGATGATGTAATTTTATCAGTCATGCACTGGGACTCAATGGCCATGAACAGGAGATAACAGGAGGGAGGATGGGCTGTGGAAAAGATAAAGATGATTGCCCCAGCTGGTTTAAAGATTAGCAGATAGTATGTGCCATGGAAATAAAGAAATCACTGCCCCACCCGGCTGCAACAGGTGGTGATAGAATATACATTTCTGGCCCCACCAACCCAACACAGCTTGGTTTATTTAATTCTTCATCTAATGGAAAATACTGTTTTGGGTGCTCCCACGTGTGGTTTTTTCCACTGTGTTTGTCGCATCAGTTTGTGAGGAGGCAGCACGGTGGAAAGAGCTGATGAACAGGAGGATGTGCAGCTGCTCCTCAGCTCCCTCAAGCCATTGATTTATTTGCTGGTTATGGTGGTTTGAGTAATTTCCCCCCCTCTGCAGGTACATCGGTTCCATTGAGGATCTCAAAAGTAAGTTTGGCACGAGTTACCACCTGGAACTGAAGATGGCAGAGGTGGGGCAAAGTGATGCTGTCCACACCGAAATCCTGAAACTCTTCCCCCACGCAGCTCGGCAGGAAAGGTCAGTGTGTCCATGGGCTGCCCACAGCCTGGATTTGCCCTGGGGTGCTCTTTTCTCCTACTGCCTTGCTCAGTGGTTTGCCTGGAGCACAGTTATCCTACAGCCCCTCCCCAAAGTGCAATGCTGAGCCACAAGGCGAATAATTCATTTTTTTATTGCTTTTTCAGGACTTCTTCCTTGCTCACCTACAAGATTCCAGTGGCAGATGCACTACCTCTGTCCAGGTCTTTCTCCAAGCTAGAAGCAGGTAAAAGGAAACAATTGGTTAAATAAGGAAATCACTTCCAAATCGTTTATGTGGATTTGGTTTTTGAGGATGTTTTCTCCACCCCTCTGCAGCTAAACGGAATTTCAAGCTTGAGGAGTACAGCTTGTCACTGAACACCTTGCACCAGGTAATGCAGGAGCTCCAGGTTGGGAACTCTCTGTGGAAAAGGAAGGAATAACCTGTGGCCAGCACAAATGCAGCCAGTCCATGGCAGTGATGGGGTGGTTTTCACTGTGTCCCATTGCAGGTGTTTGTAGAGCTCACCAGGGATGCAGAGGAGCACGACCTGGAGGTGGCATCCAACGGGGCTGTGGAGCAGAGACCCCTTCACCCCTGAGTTTTGGAGCCACAGTGGGAAATATTGCATGGATTTCAGCAGTGTCACTGAGAGCTGTGACCAGCTGCAGCCCCAGCACTCGGTTACCCAGCCACAGCACACACAGCCCTGCAGGTGTTCTGCCTCACAGAGAAAAAAAGAGTTATTATTTTAATAAATAAACCTTTATCCTTTCACAAATTGATGCCTGACGCTCGTCTGTGCCCCTGCTCAGACTGGCTGGTGGAGATTTGAATTCCTGACCCCAAGGCTGTGAGACTGTGGCTGCAAAGGGGGCTCAGTGCCTGGAGAGAGCCAGGAGCAAACCCAGGGGAGGCTCTGACACCTGGCTCATCCATGGCAGGGGACAGCAGCTCCTTTCTCAGCCCTGGCAATCACCCCTCTGGCTGGTGGGGCCTGGCCAGGAGAAGGGCTGACTCCTGGGAGAGAGGGGCACAGGGCTGTAATTTACCCCAAAAAGTTGCTCTTGCTGTGAATTCTAGCTCAGGCAAACTGGGCCCATCTCATCCCCACCACTGGGGCCAGGGACAGAGGAAAGGACTCAGCAGTGGCTGGGTAAATACAATGAAATCTGGCAGCTCTTACATCATCATCTATAAAAACCAGTTATTATTTAGAGTCAAATAAAGTGTGTTTTGACCCAAAATAGTGCTGAAGCAGGGCTTTGATCATTGGGAAGAGAGGGGAGCTCCTCACCAGCGCCCACCCCTGTGGGTGCCTGGGAGGGATGGGGCAGCTGATGGGGAGCTGGGGGCAAGCACCAGCAGCCTGACCCTGTCTGAGCAGATCAGCATCTCCTCTTGGATAGCCACCTGCCAGGGCTAGAGTTAAAAGTAAATAAAAAAAAAAAAGTTAAAAAGAAACTTAATAAAACAGGAACTCTCTGCGTTCAGGTGTTTCCACTTGTGCCCTGCTGCCCTGTCCCCCAGCACCCTCTGGCAAAGGCTGGGCTGGACCCATGGGGGGCCAGGGCAGTACCATGGCCTGGGATGGACACAGCAGGACCCTCACCATGTCCAGGGCAATGGATGGACACAGCAGGACCCTGGCCATGCCCTGAGCTGCCCCGGGTGCTGCCGGGGGTGCAGGCAGGGCTGGCACACAGGCAGCTGCCCCTGCAGGTGCTTTTCCCCGCGGGGTGGGTGCAGGGCAGCGCAGGCAGGGGTGTGGCAGGTACCAGCAGGTGGCTGCCGTGGCTCAGGGATGCAGAAGTCCCCGAGCAGCACCCACAGCCCCGGAGCTGTGCTTTGCCCGTGGATCTCCCGACACCAGGGCTCTGCCGAGGAGCTGGGCAGGGAGGTGTGAGACACCGGCTGGCACCTGGCATCGCCTCCTCTGCACGTTAGGGATGGTTTTCTTCCTTTTGCGAGGAGGGGAGGAGGAGGTTTGGACACGCAGGAGATGTTCTGGGGACAGGTTTGAGCTTCATCCCGTGCCCTGACTCACTGTCTGCCTCGCTCTGCAACATCTGAATGGGATTTAGATCTTAGGGGTGTTTTTTCCTGCTAGGCAGAGCAGAAGGAAGCAAATCCAGCTTTGTTCAAACCCAGCCACGCACCACAGCCTGGGATGAAACCAAACCCATCCCCTTCAGAAGTGCAGAGTTAGGAGAAGTTTATTTCAACATTTCCAAGATGATTTTAGCTGCAAGAGCTGTTGCTATCCAGAAGAACATGCTCTCTGCTGCTCCTGCTCCGTGCCTGATGCCGCAGGCAGAGTTTGTCACCTTCTGTCCTCCCCTGGGCTGTGGCATCGCTGCTGTCTTCAGCCCCTCTTGCTGCACTGAGGAACACAGCAGAGTTTGCCAGAGAAAGGATTTTTGTGTGCTTTGTTGTGGGGCTTGTTTTCCTTCTCCTGGCCACGACTCAAGAATGCCCTGAGTTAACTTTTTGGACAGCACACTCCAGCGCCTCAACAGCGATGTGCTCTGTTTGCTTTTTCTGACACAAATAAAGCTGGAGCTCTGCCAGGCAGAAAGGGGAAGGAAGCCAGGGAAAAAAAGGAACCCATGGTGTGAGGAATGTCTTTTGCAGAAGTGCCTGAGGGGGAAAAAAACAACAAAGGAGAGCTGGGAGTCTCCGGGACAGCCGGCCAGTCCATCCCAGCAAGGCTCAGCATCTCTGCTCCTCCAGGACAAGCTCTGGGCTCCTCTCAAACCTTCCTGTTGAGGTAAGGCTTAAGCATTCTTCCTAAGCCTACATAAAAACATGGTATTTTGGTATGAAAAGCCCCAGTAAATCATAATGCTGTTAATAGCACTGGGTGAGGGCACAAATGTTTGGTTGGGGCACGGGGTGTCTTTCTAATAGGTTGAGTCAAGTTTGTGATTAAGCTTAGGGGTATTTAAAGGCAATAGAGTCTTTTAAACCTTGCTTTGGGGTGAAATAGCACAAAAATGGAGCTCAGCTTATGGCAGAGGTTTATTTCCAGTGTTTCTCAGCACTACAAGGAAGCAATAGCTTCAGCTCAGTATTTTAAGTGATGCAGGACATGCAAGGAGCAGATTTCTTTCTCTACCTCTAGTGTAAGCTAAAGTTTGAATTTAAAAGGTCTGTCCATCTTATGCTCTAAGAAATGCCACCTGAAATACCACAGGAGCAGAGAAACCAGCTGTAGCACATTTTCCCCAAGCTCTGCAGCAGCACGGCCAGGGTCAGTCTGGTCAGTCTGGGGGGTGGCACTCGAGGGACATTGGGATGTCTGGGATGAGCTGCTGGTGAGCCACCCCCCACCCCAGCCAGGATCCCCTGGAGGTGCCAGCCCCCTCAGGTTACTCCAGGGGACTCTTGGAACAGCCTGGCTTTAGCTGTGACACAAACCCCGTGGCAGAGGTGGCACACAACATCCTAATCCTCACTTCTGTGGGGCGAAAAAGAAACCAGATAACAGCAAGTTTCAATCCGCAGTTTATTCAAGGAAGTCTAGAGGTTATTACACAGACTAAATTCAAAATTTTATACACCTGGGTTTAGCGAGATCATCAGTGAGAAAAAAAAAATCTGTTTGGAGATGATGGCAGCAGCCAGGGCAGGTGTTTGCAGTGGGCAGCAGCATTTATTGCAGCTGCTTTTCCAGCATTCCAGTGCCTGCTCTCTCATCACATCCAGATTCAACCCCTGGGGGCCGAATAGAAATATTTGGAGGAGGATAAACTCTGTCCTGCCTGTCAGCACCACGAGGCATTGTCCCCAGGGGAACAGGACAACATCTTCCTTCCCTTTGACAGCAAGGTGTGAAGGGATTAAAAAGCTGCAAAAAGATTAAAAGTCTGGAAAAGCTCTGATTGTTCTACCTGAGAATCACTTGGAGAAGATCAGGGTTTTGTTTAAAAGCAGATTTTAGCTGCAGATGTGACAGCAGAGCAGTTTGGCCGTGTGAGCAGAGCTCTTTTACACAGAGATACTGAATCTTTTTGCTCATTAAAGATCCTCATGGTCATTTTGTGGATGGTTAATAAGCATCATATTAAGCATATTATTATTATTATTATTTATGGATGGTTAATATCTCATCTGCAAAAATCTGACAGGCAGATTTATGCTTTACTTCCTTCCCACCAGCAGCATTACCCAGGCAAAATAATCCTTGTTTTGCTCTGACCCTGTCATTTTGAGGGTTCTGCCCTTGCTGCTGGAGTAACACAGCAGTGCCTGCTCGTGGCCACTCCATTTTCTCTCATTTTTCATTAATAACCTGCCAGTGACATCTCTCCCACGCACTTCCAAGAATTTGTTCTCTCGTGGCTCCGAGTTTCCTTCAGCAGATGCTGTTTTCCACAAGAGCTCTGCTCACACCACAGCCAGGAGTTGCTCAACACTTCTTGGAGTTGAGCCTACAGCACATTAAAATTACATGTCGAAGGATTTTAGGGATTTTAATTGACTATATTGTTGTTGTTTCTTGGATATGGAGCCCACCCAAGCAGATTAGGTCATGTAATGTGATAGTCCCTTTTTTATTTCATCAATAACTCCTCCCAAACTCCCCGTGCTGCAGCATGGAAGCCTAAAATTCTGATTTTTCTCAGTGTTTGCTGCTGAGCTGGGAGGGTTGGAGTGTGGTGAGGGTGATGAGGTCTCTTGGACCCTGCACTGCGGGGGTGGTTGTGCTCAGCACACAACATCTGAATTTCTTCAGCTCATTCTTGCTGTGAAGGAGAAAAGGTTTCACTGCACATCTGCAAGGACTGTGCAAATAAAACCAGTTGCTGCTGGTTTGGCTTTTGTTGTATTTGAAAGCAATTTTCAAAAAGAAATTTTCTCTAGGTTCAAAGATGAAGACAGTCCAGAGGAACATAAGTGTATTCCAGCAAACTAAAATTCTCTTGTGGAAAAATGTCCTGATCAAGTGGAGGATGAAGATGCAGAGCTTTCAGGTAAGAAAAAATTTAAAATAAACCAAAACAGCAGCAAACTACTGAGAGTGGCCAATCCCTGCCTTGCCCCTAGACACCAACTTCTTTGGGTAAAATAGAACTTAAAGTACTTTTGAGAAGCCTGGCTGGTAATGAACACTTGGAGACTTGCATTTTATTTAAATGGTGATGTTTATGTCTGGTTTGTGACAATGAGGGGATAGAGGAGCAGGTGATGGCCACAGTGCAGAGCATCCACACCTAAAAACGGGTGTGACACTTTAATCCTATATGGGCTGAATTCCTCTTCTAACCCCGCAAAGAACGCGTTTTTCTGCCGCCCTGAAACCCTCCTCTCTGCTCTGCCTGCTGCAGGAGTGGATCCTGTCCCTGCTCTTCCTGCCCCTGGTGTTCATGGTGGCCTCTCTCATGCACCAGAGCCACTATGCCGAGGTGCCCTTCGCGCCCCTGGGCCGCCTGGACGACCCTGCCTTCAACGCCTCCGGGGCCACCGTCACCTTCACCCCCGCCACGGCCGCCACCAGGCACATCATGGTCAGGGTGGCCTCCAGCTCGCTCATGAAGGGTGGGTTTTGCTTTTTTTTTTGTGCTTTTTAAACATTGAATTTTATCGTTGTTTAACCTGCTGTGTTGTAGCGGTTCTCAGACATTGTTAATCAGGAGAGAAATTCATCCTAAATCCTCCATTTCCACAAATATTTCTTCTCTAGGATTTAAACTACCTGTGAGGCCAGTGTGCCCTTCTGGACTGGAAAGCTCTGCCTTAGCTAATCTTTTTAAAACACATTAAAAACCATTCTTTCTGCATTCCTTCTCAGCTGGTACAGTCTGAAGTATTTCGAGCTGCTTTCCTGGCCAGTGAGAGCTGGAAAAGGAGGAGTTGCAGTGCTAAGAAAGCAGAACATTCCCTCAGGGCCTGTGGACACATTGCCAGACCCACAAAACCTCATGGCAATATTTTTCTGACACTCCACAGGTATAAATCTAGAGGAAGTGGAGGATGAGACAGCCATGAAGCAAGCCTGGATTTCAAATGAGGAAATGATAGGAGTTGTATTTAAGGACAACTTCTCCTACCACCTCAGGTTTCCTTCCTCCCACATGGTTATTCCCAATGAAGTCGTTGGAGATGTAGGTAATACAAAATGGGAATTTCAGGCTGGTTGCCTGGTGTGGACAGGGTGGGATTATTCCTTATTTGTAAAGTGATGAAATAAATCGTGGGTTTGGGTGTTTTGGGGGATTTTTTCTTGTCACTGTCCAACAGTTGAAGAGTTTCCCAAAGTGCCAGTATGTTCTTGTCATTCCATTTAATAGTGAAAATTAATTACTTTTCATTAGTGTGATGCCCTTTGCCTTGCAGACAGCTGCCATAACTTCTCCTGGGAGTACTGTGAAAGCCCAAGGTACTGGCACAAAGGCTTCCTGTCCCTGCAGTCCAGCATTGATGCTGCCATTATAGAGGTAAGTCCAATTTAGGAACCCATGGAGGCATTTTATTTTAAATATAATATAGGAAAGGCAAACTCTGCTGCGGGAATAGCAAGGGATGGGTTTGTCAGAAAATAAAGCTGCTTTAAAAAGTTCATCTAGGGAGGATGAAGCAGGATATTCCTTGTATAAATGCATCTCACTGCAGAAAATAAGCAAAACACTGATCTATTGACCTTGTATTCTTTTAGATGGTGACAAATCATTCTGTTTGGGAAGAAATGAAATCCATTGCTGGTGTCAGGATGAAGTCCCAGAGCATCCTCTTCTCCATCAGCCTGGAGTACAGTTACTTCATGGCTGTTATTGTGATGTGTTTCTTACCCTTCATGTATTTCTTATCAAGGCATGTCACACGAGAAAAGAAGCAGCTCAAAGTACTGATGAAGACCATGGGGCTGCAGGACATTGCATTTTGGTGAGCTCTTTTTAAAATGGAATATGTTTGCCAAAAGTCAGCCTGCTCCTGGGCCCTTGAGAAGCCAGTTAATGATTTAAATGGCTTCATAACTTTCCTCCAGCACTCAAAGCTGTGAGATGGATTCCTGGCAAAGAAAGGAAACACCGTTGTGCAAACATTTCAGTCAGTCAATGAAAAAAAACCACTTGCATTGCTTGAACATTTTTATCAAATATTAATTGATGCAGCTGATCACTGTTTTTGTGCAGTTCCTCAGCCAGAGGGTTGAGCATGGCAGTGATGCCCTCTGCTCCCTGGATCACCTGTCTGCTCTGAGGATGTCAAAGAGAAATTACAGTGACAGGAAATAATCCAACACTTCCAGTTTAGACACGTCTCTGTGAGCAGAGCTGTTAATTACCCCCAGGCTGATGGCAGCTTTCCCTCCCCAGGCTGTCCTGGAGTTTGCTGTACTCTCTGTACGTGCTGCTCTTCTCCTGCCTGCTGACAGCCCTGCTGCTCAGGGAGCCCTTCTACACCAGCAGCTTCCCTGCAGTCTCACTCCTCCTCTTCCTCTACGGCCTGGCCTGTGTAAGTCAGCATTCAAAGCCACATGTCCTCCCCACACGATTTATTACTGTCTTGAGCATGGCTCCAGAGCCTTTTGCAGTGCTCAGGAGCTTTGTGGTCCTGGCTGAATCATCTGAGTGGCTTTTCCAGGTCAGCAGCAGAGGTTTGATTTGCAGCCTGAAGGGCTGGTGGGCTCTGCTTTGGCTGCTAAAGGCCCAGTTTGAAACTCAGATCAACCCACTGAGAAGGGCTTTAGTGGATTTTATTATTCCTGGTGCCTGGCAAATGGAAGTGCTGCTGTTAAGAGTATTTGTTTCCTCCAGTGGTTGAAGGAAAGTTCTGTTCTTACAGATCCACCTGGTTTTCATGCTCAGCTCCCTCCTGAAGACTGCCAAGCTTGTCAGCTCCATGGGCTTCCTCATCATCTTCATCTTCGGCTTCCTGAGCCTGGCAGTGCTGATAGAAGAGGTCCCCGAGCCACTGAAGTGGTTTCTGGGTCTGCTGTGTCCTTTTGCATTCAACACTGGCATTGCCAAGGTGAGGGGGCACCACCCCTGCAGGCAGAGGATGGCACAGACATTGCTGCCCTTAGCTCAAAAATCCAGCTGTGAAGCAGCCAGGTGTTTAACAGCCTGTTTGAAACCCCCATGAGAGCTGGGCTGTGCTGGGCTCCAACACCCCCATCCCATTTTCCCATTTTTCCCATTTTCCCAGTTTCCCATTTTCCCAGTTTCCCATTTTCCCATTTTCCCAGTTTCCCAGTTTCCCAGCTTCCCATCAGTCACATCTCCACAGCTCTTTCTAGCTCTGGTAATCAAATATTTGATTTCTTGATATATATTTTAAAAATCTGCCTGGGAGAGGAGATTTCTGCACTAGCAGAAAAAGAAAAGGATTGACTTTGTTAATTCACTCTTGAGATAATTTGTATGAGAGACAGGACAACTTAAAAAGATGTTTATTGCTTTTTGGCATGATCAGTCTCACGGAAGGGTGAGGCACTGGAGGTGTTAGATCCAATGCCACAGCATCAGAAACCAGTCTAATTCTCACTTACAATGTCTTGTGTTAGTTTTTTAGCCAATCAAATACTTCACAAAGTTCACTAGAGTCTTACACCAATCATTAATTGCTTTGTCTTTCATGGTTTTACCACGAGTTGTTTTTTAACCAATCATGGAACACTTCATAAACTTATATTGATACATCTTAAATTTCTAACTAACTTTATAACAGGTTCTACTGCTAAACTTTAAAACCTTTTATTTATTTAACATACTGCTTTGCTTACATAATACATATTTCTGTTTTGCTTAAAATGTGTTTCTACTTAAACTACAGACTTACATTCTTGGTTTTATGTCGATTTTACTTTCAATGCTCTAATTCTCCAAGCCCTCTCCAGGGTCTGAGGTCAAACCTTGGATCCATCTCTGTCTCTGAGCCTGTGTGCACGAGGCCTTGGGAGCTTTCTGTGCCTGCACTTCCCCCAATTCCCCAAATATTTAAATCAATCATTATGTAAATTATAACGGTTTTGTTGTGACTCACATCAATATGTGGTGTTTTGAATTGATGTCCTCTAAAACTCAGATCTTTCCTTCCATTTCTTGAAAATTCTGGATTAAATAATGAAAAGGTCTGCATGGAGTAAATTAATTTCCCTTCCCCTTTAGAAAGAAAATAACAGTTGGTCACTACTGCAGGTGATTTCTGGGTTAACAGAGTTGCATCCATGGCATGTGCATATTTTTCCAGCCTGAAATTTATTCTTCTTTCTCTTTGATTTCAGATTTTCCATTTAGAGAAATATGAAATAGGTTTCTCCTTTTCCAACCTTATGGAGGAAGCACACTTTTTATTTTCAACATACATACTGCTGGTGTTTGACTCAGTCTTGTACATGCTGCTGGCTCTGTACTTCGACAAAATTCTGCCAGGTGGGAATGATTTATTTATATTTACAAGGATTGAGGGGGTATATCAAAAAAGTAATGGGCTGCTCCTTTCTTGGACTCAACCAAAATAAGGTTTGGACTAAAAGAAATTTATTATGTCATGGAGTGACTTTTCTGTTTCTGGCACACACCAATGACAACAAAGTATTTGACATTTTTTCTTTCTAATTATGAAATTATAGTGTAATAATGTGTAGGACATTCTTTAATTCATTCAGAAAAATTGAATTCATTACCCAAACCCCTGAATCCAACCTTCTTGTCTCCTTTGCTCCAGACCTGGGGGTTCTGACTGGAAAAAGCAGCAATTTTATATTTATTTGAAACTCCTAAAAGTTTAGCCTAGGATGGTGCCTTGGCTGTGCCTTTGGTTGATGACAGAACATCTTTTTGCTTTCCTGGCAGGCAAATACGGGATCCCAGACCCTCCCCTGTTCTGCCTGAAGGCTTCATACTGGATGAGGAGCAGGAGAGGCTCCACCAGGGACCTGCCCAGAGCCTCAGCAAACCCTGAGGAGCAGCTTGGGGATGATGTGGAGCCTGTGCCCCCCGAATTCCTGGGGAAAGAGGCCATCAGGTTAA
The DNA here is from genome assembly GCA_034336665.1 of Luscinia megarhynchos. NCBI lineage: Eukaryota > Metazoa > Chordata > Aves > Passeriformes > Muscicapidae > Luscinia > Luscinia megarhynchos. Next base: position 2,521,318 of record CM067580.1, read on the forward strand.
GAGAGAAGGAATTCCTTGTGTCTGCTTTAGTGCTTCCCCCACTCCTCCCATCAGCAAAACATTTTGTTTCACAGGGAAAAATGAGAGATGAAAATGTTTCAAAGAGAAAAGAGATAAAAATGTTTCACAGAGAAAAATTAGAGATAAAAGGATAATTCAGACTGGTCACTAATGATGAAATTTAGGTAAATTTATATTAAAAATAACAGGGGTTTTGTTTGGTTTGTTGTTTTTCTTCTCTGTAAAACTGTCATCTTTTGCAATGGGCTTGGCCTTGTCTTTGCCAGTCTTGGTGCCCCATTTTTGGTGCCAGGTTGTGATGTTCATGCCTGGCTGCAAAATATGGCAAACCAGTGAATCTCAGCTTTGTTTCCCAGCACCTCTTTTGTTTTGTTTTTTTTCATGCCATTTCTGTCATGGTAACTCAGGGTCCATAAAAATGTAAAAGAGTAGCAGGGAGAAGCATTTACAGAAATCCCCAAATAACAACCTCCTTACCTTTCCTTTTAGGATCCACAATGTTAAAAAAGCCTATAAGAAGAAGGACAAGAAGACAGAAGCTTTAAGAGGTATGAAAGCTGTGAGATTGATTCCTGTTAAAGACAAGGAAACAACATTGTGCAAACAGTCAGTCTATGAAAAAAAACATTTGCATTGCCTGAAAATTTATGTCAAATATTAATTGATGTGACTGATCTCTATTTTGTTCAGTTTTTGCTGATTTGCTGGTTTTGATAAGACTAAAGAGAAGAAAGATTTTAATTTTTAAAAAATAGTTTCATTTCTGTCTTTCCTCCTAAATACAGACCAGCTCCTTATGCCTTTAACTAAAGGTTTGCAGAGCTTTGCCCAACTCAATCAGTGCTCTTTTGGCTGATTATTATCACTTAATTCTCGTACTTTTTGACTTCTCTTGCCTTTGACAGTGTGTGTGGGGACAATTCAAACCTCATTTCTCCCCAGACTTGATGTTATTTTTGTTCTAGGCCTGTCTTTAAACATTTATGAGGGTCAGATCACTGCCTTGCTGGGCCACAGTGGGGCTGGCAAGACAACGCTGCTGAACGTGCTCAGCGGGCTCAGCTTCCCTTCAGAAGGTAGGAGAAGGCTGGGAGGGTTGGGGTGGCCTTGACCCACAACCTCTAAAGATCAAATTCATTCCCCCATGCCGTTTATCCCCAGGCTCTGCCACCATATACAACTACAAACTGTCTGAAATGGGAGACAGGGAGGAGATCAGGGGCTTGGTGGGGATTTGCCCGCAGTTCAACTCGCACTTCGAGGTCTTGACAGTGAGAGAAAACCTGAAAACTTTTGCTGAAATCAAGGGCATCAAGTCCAAAGAGGTGGAGCAAGAGGTGAGCATGTGTTCCCACCATTCCATAGACGTGCAAGAGGATTTGCACTGGGAAGCTCAAAGATCTGGATCTTCTGAAAATTGATGCTCCAAGTCCTGTCCAGCCTGGCCTTGGACACTTCCAGGGATCCAGGGGCAGCCACAGCTTCTCTGGGAATCTATACCAGGGCCTCACCTCCCTCACAGGGAATAATTTCCTTCTGATGTCTAATTTAAAATTAAATCTACCCTAATGAAGGATGGAAGCACGATGGCTGCTGAGAATGGACATCCTTGTGCTGTTTCAGGTGGAGAACATTCTGGAACTGCTGGATATCAGCAACATTCAAGATACTCAAGCTGAAAAACTGAGTGGTGGACAGAAAAGGAAGTTATCCATTGGAATAGCCATGCTTGGAAACCCCCAGGTAAAGCAGCAGGCATGGCTCTGTAATATTGGGGATATTCCAGTCCAATATAACTAAAACCTAAAACACTGGATGTGTCGTTGGATGCCACTGGGAACCAGGAATAAGCAGCCTTGAAGCCTTGGGTTTCTCAGCCTGCTCAAGGATAATAAATTATAACAATGATTAAAGACCTGCAGGGTGTGTGAGAGCCGTGTGAGTGTTTAATCATTGTTGTAATTTCTTGTCCTTGAGCAGGCTGAGAAACCCACTGCATTAAACCTGCTTTTCCTGGTTCCCAGTAGTATCCAATGACATGATGCATATTTGGATCTAGGATTTCAGACTTTTTTGAAGTGCTTATAATTAGAATGAATAAATTTCATATATATATTTTTAATTAATTACCCACCTTGCCAGGTGAGTTTTGGAGCAGTTCCATGAGGTCACATCCCCCAGAACAGCTGGGTGTGAGAGATGCACTGGCTCTCTCGCCCCCAGAGCACCAAACCCCAAAGACACACAGTGAGGGGATGTGTGACTCCCTCCTCCCTGCAGGTTTTGCTCCTGGACGAGCCCACAGCAGGGCTGGATCCCCTCTCCAGGCACCAGGTGTGGAGCCTGCTGCGGGAGCAGCGCGCGGGGCGGGCGATCCTCTTCAGCACCCAGTTCATGGACGAGGCTGATATCCTGGCAGGTGAGCATGGTTCAGCCCCCAGAGCATCCCTGGGGGTAGCCCCAGAGCACAAAGCCCCAGAAGATGCCATTGACTGCTCTGCACTAGAAATTCCTTTGGCTTTTCCTTTCTCCAGACCGCAAGGCTTTTATCTCGCACGGGAGGCTGAAGTGTGTTGGCTCTTCTCTGTTCCTGAAGAAAAAATGGGGGATTTGCTATCATTTAAGGTATCTCCTTAACCCCCAACAGAGCAAGTACAAAGGGACACAAGAATCAATGAAACCCTAGAGCAGATATCATCAAAACAAATTACCTGCATTAAAATCCAGCTCCATTATCTGAAACAGCAGGGTTAGGGTCATTTAATCCAGAGTAGGGAATGAATGAAGATTATCAGAGTTTTCTTTTTATGCATCCATAAAATGGTGGGTGTTGTCTGTCTGGGTGGGTTTGGGTTGTTTTTATTCCAAACCTAAATGTCTGTGTTTTTTTCCACACAACAGGATCCATGTCAGTGAGTCCTGTGACCTGGAGAATCTGACGTCCCTGGTGAAAGGGTACATCCCCAATGCCACCTTCTCAGGACACACCCAATATGAACTGAGATATAAACTGCCCTTAGAAAATGTGAATAAATTCCCAGGTAATGTATATGAAAATAATTGAGAATGAACCATAGAGAGAAAAAAAAATACAAATGTGGGGAAGGAGAAATGCAACGGGAGGTTTTTTAGAGGAGTCACATCAGGACTTCAAAACCATCGCAGTTTGGGTTTTCCCCACAATTTTATCATACATTTCAGATCAAATTGTGCAACAAATGCTTTTCTACTGTTTGCAGTGACAAACCCTGCAGGCTAAACTGGGTTACTGAGAGTTCAGTTCTCTTTCTGTAGAATGGAAAGACAGAGATAAGAGAAAACCCCGCACAACCTGCGCTGCTCCGTGCCCATTTCTCACCCCCCGTGCCCCTCACTTCAGCCTGACCATCCCACAGAGGAGGAAAATGTTGGTGCTGAGCAGGGAAACACCTTCCATGAGGGATGGCCTTTATTTATTTCTGTCCTGCAGATCTGTTCAGTGGCCTCGACAGCTGCTCTGAGCAGGGAATTATCAACTATGGAGTCAGCATGACCACCCTGGAGGACGTGTTCCTGAGGCTGGAGGGAGAAGCCATGGCTGATCCAGAAGGTACAGTTCACAATCCACACCCAAACACAGCAGCTCCTCAGCCATAGCCTCCAAAGGTTCAAATTTCACAAATCCCAGCCTAGGAGCTGGGATTAGAGCTAAACATGCACGTGCATGCAGATTCACAGAATTCACAGAATTTTGGGTTGGAAGAGACCTTCAAGATCATTGAGTCCAGCCCATGCCCCAACCCCTCAACTAGACCATGGCACTGAGTCTCACATCCAATCTTTTTTAAACACATCCAGAGATGGTGACTCCATCACCGCCCTGGGCAGACCATTGTCTCTGTAAGGCTGGGGAGTGGTGAAAGAATACAGCAACACAGGCTTCATCCAGAAAGCAGAAGCAATTTATTGCAGAAGTAATCACATTTTTATAGACTGGTTTGCAGAACCAATGATAGAATTAAGCTCATTGGTCCAAGGAAGGCAACACCTCTTGTAAATATGTTTTTACCAAAACATCACGTTCCTCATGCACTTCTCTGCAACACCAGATGTTAAACTTTGTTATTAATTCTTTCCCTTCTGTTTTCCTTCAAGTAGCTTAGGGAAATTCAAACTGTTGTTTTCCCTGACTCTCCCCGGCATCCACAGGCCATTCCTTTACTTTATCACTCTTTCATGAAAGACTCTTTCCTAATATCCAACCCGTTGGATTGGGGCCCTTGGCACACCTTGAGGCTGTGTCCTCTGGTTCTGTCAGCGCTGCCTGGAGGAAGAGACCAACCCACCTGAGCACAAACACCTTTCAGGGAGTCACAGAGTGATCAGGTCCTCCCTGAGTCTCCTTTTCTCCAGGCTGAACACCCCCAGCTCCCCCAGCCATTCCTCTCAGGGTTTGTGCTCCCCAAACCCCTCACCAGCCTCGTTGCCCTCTCTGGATGTGCTCAGGTGTCTCAATGTCCTCCCCAGGTGATGCCGTCCCTGCGGGGAGGAGTGGGGAGCAGCAGCGGGGAGCCCCGAGGAGCCACAGCCGTGCTCGCTGCTGCTCGCAGAGCCCAGCACAGCCCTGAGCCAGGAGCTGGCCCTCTGGAGGCAGCAGAGCTCTGCCATGGCACGGGTGCACTTCCTGCAGCTCAAGAGCTCGGTGAAGAACCTGCGCTCCATGTAAGTGTGTCCTGGTGTGGAGGACAGGTGTCTGCCACCAAAGGAAAATCTTCTCTTTGAAACGGAGAATACAAACCCCCTCCCTTCAAATTATTATAATTTTGAAATTAAGGGGCTCTCAGGCAAAGATATGGGAATAGGAATAACAGTTCTTTACTAGGAAAATTAAAATAGAAATGCAGTATTACAAAGAACAATCCCAAACCCTGCCAGAGTCAGAATCCAAGCTGACACCCGTCAGTCAGGCAGGGTGTTGGCAGCAGTCCCATTCAATGGTGGCTGCATCCTCCTGCAGGGGCAGATGTGGTTCAGCTGGAGCAGTGCTCCTGGAGAAGGTGCAGTTTCCTCTGAAGCTCCAGGGATGATGTGGAAAGGTCTGGCTTTCCTCTGGAATCCAGTGGGAAGAAGGTCCCTTGGTGTCCCAAAATCTCAGTTTTGATCTGGGTAGGAAAGGCTTGGCTCCTCCCCTGGCTGGAGCATCTCCCAGTGGGATGATGTAATTTTATCAGTCATGCCCTGGGACTCACTGGCCATGAACAGGAGATATCTCCTGGAGGGAGGATGGGCTGTGGGAAGATAAAGATGATTGCCCAGCTGGTTTTTAACAATGGCCCATTAACAGGAGATATCCCCACAGAGAGAAGGATCACTGCCACACCCAGTTTTTAACAATGGCCCATTAACAGGAGATATCCCCACAGAGATAAGGATCACTGCCACACCCAGTTTTTAACAATGGCCCATTAACTGGAGATATCCCCACAGAGATAAGGATCATTGCCACACCTGGTTTTTAACAATGGCCATGAACAGGAGATATCTTCTGGAGGGAGGATGGGCTGTGGAAAGATAAAGATGATTGCCCAGCTGGTTTAAAGATGCCCATTAGCAGATAATATGTGCCAGCAGATCAGGGTCACTGCCCCACCCGGCTGCAACAGATGGGGACAGAATACCAAACTCCACCCAAAACAAAGTACCAAAGGGTTCTCTCCTGGAGCTCTGCACTCGGTCACACCAAAGGGGGGAACAGTTTCTGCACCTCTGTTTCAGTGAGTTGGGATTAATTGATGCTAGGTTTTGCTAGGAATGGTCTTGGTCGCCTGCACTCAGAGGAGGGGAAAGATTTTTCCTTTCCAGTGCCAGTAACACAAAATCTCCCTTTTGTGCATTTTCATTTCTATGCTGAATAATTTATGCAAGAGAAACCCATTTTCTTTCCAAAGAAAAGAATCATTTAGAATTACTTTTATATCAAATGGAGGAAGTTTTAAAATAAGTCAGTGTGTACAGAAAGTACTTTCAGGCTTCCCCTGCTTTTTTTTTTTTTTAATTTCTTTCGTGTTGCCAGTGTTTGAACTCATTTGGCCCCGCTAGTGTTCAAGCTGGAGTTTCCTGGTAGGGCACAAGGAACTAGAGGAAGGTGCTGATTTATGAAAAACTCGTATCTAAAGGGAAGTCTGAAAAGCATTTTATAGCCCTAAAATGTTTAGAAGATGCTGATTTATGAAAACCTTGTTTCTAGTAGAAGTCTGAAAGGCATTTCATGGCCTCAAGAAGTTGAGCAGTCTGAAGTTCTCTCCCTGCTACATTTTGAATCATTTGGTGAATGATCAAGGTTTGAGACTTCTGGAAATTAAATTCTCTCTGGCCACCAGTGATAGTGAGGGAATGACTGGAGCTGTGCCAGGGGAGGTTTAGGTTGGATTTTAGGAAAAATTTTTTGGATTTTTTAGTGCTGGGCACTGCCCAGGCTCCCCAGGAATGGGCATGGCCTGGGGCTGCCAGAGCTCCAGGAGAGTTTGGACAGCACTGCCAGGGATGCACAGGGTGGGATTGTTGATGTGCCAAGGCCACACGTTGGATCCATGATCATTGTGGATTCCTTCCAAGTCAGGATATTCTGTGATTCTATGAAAATTCCCAGAAGTTTTTAACAGAACATTGGGTATTCTGAGTATCCCCCACCATTTCCAGCACACAAACACATTCTGGACACATTTCTGCTGAGCACCTCTTCTCAGAGTGTTTTGTCATCTCTTTCTTAACGCAGCCTGCTGCTCTACGCGGTTTTTCTGCTTCCTCTGGTGCTGCAGCTGTGTGTGGTGGCTGGCTGGCAGAGCGTGAGTGCCTGGCAGCTCTCTCCTGATCGCTACTTCTTGCCCCTGGGGAGGAGATCCCACCTGGACACCACCACCCTCCTGGTCTACAACCACACAGGTGAGGGGAAGGAGCTTCTCCTCCTCCTTCCCAGGTCTGGGCAGATGCTGCTCCAAAGGAAAACCCAGGGCACAGCAGATGGGTGAGATGTAGAGGAACCAAGGGGGGATGAAGGCTTTCATTTAATAAAGCTAAAATTTTAGTGAGGGAGGAGGGAAGGGATTGTCTTTAAAGGGTGGTGAGGAAAACCTGCTTGTGAGACCCTGATGAGAGATGTGCAAAGGGGTACCAGAGCAGCTGAGATAAGATGGGGACAGAATTCTCTCCCTGCCACAAATCCAGGTCTCCACCCTGCAATTTCAGAGTGTGGGATTTTCAAAGCAGGTGCCACACTCCAGGCTCACTCATGCTGAGTCAAATTAATGGGCTGCTTCCAGAGTTTCACCTTCAACATTCCCATGAGTGGATGATATTTGATGTTTTTTAGCCAGAGAATGACACTGTTATCTTCATCATATGGTCCCAAAGGAAAACTCATTTTGTAGCACTTCAGAAAAGGCATGGGGAAAAAAAGTGACCATGCAAAAATTCAGACTGAAATCCGTTCACTTCCCAAAAACTAACGTGCAATGATCCAGCACACATGTGCTGGCTGATGCCCACAGTTATTACATTTCCTGTGTTTTTGTTTGGTGGTCATGGATTTAAAAATAAAAACAAAAACCAAATCATCAAAGACTCTTTTGTTTCCCAGTGTTTCAATTCCTCTCTTTTTGGTGCTCACGCCAGGCACAGGCATTGATGACTTCATCCATGTGCTGCAGAGCCAGGATCTTACAGTGGAAATGGCAAAGGAGGAAAATATCTCAGAGGAACTCCAACACAATGGGGCTATAAAAGTGTCCCGCAAAGGTCAGGTGAGGATTTTTTAAATCTCCCTCCAATTTCCTCACAACAATTGAGTAATTAAGCAAGGTGCCTCCGTCAGCTCTCCCTGTGGGGTGGCCCCATTGCCTTTTTGTACCACAGGTATGAAAATTAGGAAGTGTTTTGAGCAGTGAAGTCCATGCTAGAGGAGACTTTATCTCCCTGACCTTCCACCTCAAAATGAGCATTTTTAGCACAGCAATATGGACTTCCAACACCTCATAATTTATTTTTTTTTAGCAAACAAGGCATAAGCAAAGCTATTTCAGGCCTGGATACCCCTGGTGTGCTCCTTTCCTGCAGATGGGAAAAGCCAGGAGTTCTCACCTTGTTTTCTCCTGCTCTTTGAAGAGCTACAGGTTCACGGTGCTGTGCCACTTGGAGGCCATCAACTGCTTCCCAGTGCTGGTGAACGTCATCAGCAACGCCCTGCTGAGAACCCTCAACTCCACCGGGCACATCCAGGTCTGGAGCCACCCCTTCTTCTCTGTAAGTGAAGCCACAAGGTGCCAGAAAAAACAATTTAAGGTCTGTAAGAGCCTAAAATAAGGGATGGGAGCTCCAGGCTAGCTCTTTAAAATGCTGTTTATTGTATCCAAATGATGCAGCAATTTATTTATTATTTAAAATACTGTTTATTGTATTCTAATGATGCAGCAATTCACGGGCCGTGGGTGACAGAGCCCAGCCCACAGCTGTGGGCTGAAAACTTCTGAAAACTTCTTCTAGTTCTGGTTACAATGCATTAAATACTTTTCATTACAGAGCACCTTAAAACATGCCACCCAATCAATACATTTCCTATTCCCTATAGCCTATCATAACCACTAACATCACCATATTCATGTTACTATTTTCCAATCACAAAAAGTTAGTAGTTACAGTTTAAACTAGAAGTTGCTTTTTCAGTTTTCTTGCAGTGGAAAATTCTGGGATCTTTTCTCTATTTGCAAAATGGCATTTTTGTTTGTCTGTGAAAATCTTTTTGCTTGGTAAAAACATCTTTTGTTTGAGGTGGATTTATCTTTTGCTCAGAGTCATAAAAGCCCCTTCCAGCTCACTTTGCTTTCTTTAGTTACCCAGTAAAACTCGCTCAGCAATTCTTTTCTTCTGCATCAAAACTTGCTATCATTTCTATACCTTCTTCAGATTCTACATTCCAAGATCTTTCTGTTATACATAAATATCTGTGAGAGCTTCCTGCCAACTCCTCATCCTTCCCAACATAGTCTCACTAATTGATCAGGTTTTAAGGGGAACCCTTTGTAGGGCTGTCTGAGTGTGTAAATCCACCTTCCTCCCATGGAGCCACCACTTTTGACTCCATGAAAAACAGATCTGATTTTTCCCACATGGGTCTCAAGGGCTGCTTCATGGGCTGGGAGGGCTTCTCCAAGAGATTCTTTATTCTCTCCAGCACATTATTCAAGCTTTGGCTCATCAGTTGGTGGAAGAAAGAGCTCCCCACAAATCTGGGATGGAGGAGTGGGACCTGCACCTCCCATCTCTCCTCACCAGCAAACACTTTGCATGGCTCTGGTTTGGGAAAACCTTCCAAAATTTGGGTTCAAAACCGTTTTGGTTTTTTTTTTTTTTCTCTTTTTGGTTCATACTGCCATGTAATCCATGAGAAATGCACTAAGATGAATGGTAAACTGAATTGTAGGCATTTTCCACAAATGCATTTTTCTTGTCCTTTCAGCTGTTTCATCGAGGATACTGGGATTATTTTATGTCTTTTTACGTCATTTACATGCTGCTGTTATTCCCTGGTTTTCCTCCTCACTTTGCAATGGGCTACACACAGGATTGCAAGGTAAATTCCCTGGAATGGAGCAGGTTTGGGGTGGGCAGAAGGGATTACAGCTGCTCTGCCAGAAGGATGTGTGAGCACAGAGCCATTTAGGTTGGAAAACACCTCTGAGGTAACAGAGTCCAGCACTATGACTGGCAGCTTGGGAGTGGTTTGATCCATGGCAAGTTTTGCCACAACACAGAATATTAAAAGGAAAAAAGAGAAAAAGAGGTCGAATTTTACCCCAAAATCACGATGGTGACTGGTTTTATTCCCTTTTCATTTCTGGGCAATTCCCATGGGGTGCAGTTGGCCAACCAGGCACAGACAATAAATTATCCTTTAAAATTGTGCCTCTCCAGGCAGGAGCTCGTGCCCAGCTCAGGATCTCAGGGCTGTTCCCCTCAGCCTACTGGTGTGGCCAGGCACTGGTGGACATCCCACTCTGCTGGATCCTGCTCTTCTCCATGTTTGGGCTCCAGTTTGCCATAAGCAACAAGGTTTCTGGCAGTGCTAGCACCTTCTTCTTGCTGGTAGGTCCCATTCTGGTCCTTGCTGGTTTGCTTGGAAGGGATTTGGGGGAAAATATTTTGTGTGGGGCAGCTCAGACACTGTGGGTGCAGATGGTGCTGGAACACTCTTGATCCTCTGACTGACCTTCTTGTTTCACCTCCTATCCTTTGGGTTTCTCCAGCTGGGAATAAAAGGCAATAAATCTTGCCTTAATATATTCTTTTGCACCTCAGAGTAAAATTGTGGTAATTTCTAAATGCCCTGATCTTACAGTGTGATCATTTCCACTGCTCCCCATGGCTATAGATGAGTTTCTGGTGGTTTACCTCACTCCATTTTCTCCAACAAAAGCCTTTTCTCCCTGTAGGTCATGGGGATGTTGGGTTATGGGATGTCCCTCGTTCTCTTAATGTACCTGATCTCCTTCAACTCCCGCAGAGGATGGAGCTGTGATCTTTGGTCTTTTATCCTGATACTGGTGAGCACATGGTTGGATGATGCACTGCTGGCTTTGCAGGCATTTTGGGATGTTGAGCTAGCTGCCAAAACACCAAGCAGAGATGTGGAGAATAAATCTGGGTGTGTTTCATAGCAGCCAATTCTGTATTAAATTTGTGTCACTGTGTTCTGTTGCCACAATCCTACCTGGTTCCAACCTGAACTGGTGCAGGAATGGAGGCAAAAAATGAATTTATCACCCTGCTTGGCACCCCACATCCAAGAGATGTCAAGTGTTGAGACAGGAGCCATCAGGCTGGACACTGATCATCCAGGCCTGGCCTGGAAAAAGGTGGATTATTGGCATGGGCTGGGCTGGGAATGAACAGCATGGGATCCCATGTTTGATTTTTTTCTGCCTGAAGCAGCCCTGTCCCTGGCAAGAAGTGTCCCCAGCTGGCCCAAAGCAGCAGCCAACCCTCAGACAGAGACAGCTGAGGATCTCCTGAGCCCTCCCTGCCTCTCTTCTTTCTCATTTTTTTGTCAGTTTTTATAAATTCAGCAGGGAATGGCAGAGCTAGACTCACAGAGTTTTAACGAGCAGCGAGTAACCCTTCCCATCAGCTGAATTCCCCTCTTGTTTTATTTTCAGGTGTGCTTTATTACTTTTTTCATCGACAGAATAGTGGATTACATGGACAGCTTCAACATCTCCTTCTACATTTTGTCCCTCCTGGTTCCTGTGTACCCCCTGATGGGTTTTGTGTTCTACTGCCTGCACGTGAGTGGTGGTTCTGGGCAAGGAGAAGCCTAAAACACAACCCTGGGACTTTGTGACCAAAGTCTGGGGGTGACTGCACCAAAATCTGGGGGTAACTGCACTAAAATCTGGGGGTAACTGCCCCAAAGTCTGAGGGTAACTGTACCAAGGTCTGGGGGTAACTGCCCCAGGGTCTGGGGGTAACTGTACCAAAATCTGGGGGTAACTGCCCCAAAGTCTGAGGGTAACTGCACTAAAATCTGGGGGTAATTGCACTAAAATCTGGGGGTAACTGCCCCAAAGTCTGGGGTAATTGTATCAAAATCCAGAATAACTGGCCCAAAGTCTGGGAGCAACTTTCCCAACATCTGGGGGTAACTGCACCAACATCTGGGGGTGACTGCCCCAAAATCTGGGGGTGACTGCACGCTGCAGTCTGGGAAGGCTCATCCTGGGTGGGATTTTCCAGAGTGCATCGTTAGGAGACAGTTTCAGCTCAGATCTCGTTTTTCCAGCTGTTCATTAGGGCTGGGGGTGACTTCTTGTGCAGCTGTGACTGTGGATTAGATTAAAAACTCTTAATTCTTTCCATGCAGAGTCATGGAATGGAATCATGGAGTGGGTTGGTTTGGAAGGGACCTTAAAGCTCATCTCATTCCACCCCCTGCCATGGGATGGGGACACCTTCCACTAGACCAGGCTGCTCCAAACCACTCCAAGCTGGCCTTGGACAATGCCACAAAATCAATCAGCTTGGCTTGACCAATCCTAAGAGAAAATCTGAAGTCTTTGCATGGAAAAAAAGAAACCTGAGTGAGAATTTAGGATACTCACAAGGGGCTTTGCTCTGTGTCAGCTGAGGGGGGTGGTGGAAAGTCAGCTGAGAATTTAACAAAACCCCCCAGCTACGTGCAGCACTGTTGGTAAATGATAAATCACTCAGGGCTGGAGTCCAAGGAGGAGAGATTCTCCCTCTGTCCTGTCCCACTCACCTCTTCTCCTCTGGGAGCCAAAGCAGAGATGTTTCCCTGGGACAGGACATCTGGAGATGTCTGGTCCATGTACTGAGAGCTGTGACATGTTCTGGTGTAGGACCGGGGTTCCCAAAGCCAAACATCTGTATCTGCTCATCTGCATGCTGAATGTTTGGGGAAAATCAGAAGTTTTGCAGATTTTCAAAGCGTTTTTGGATGTTGCTGCATTACCCAGAATGATACTAAAGAATTACATGTCTTCCTTGAGTGGTTTTTTTTTTTTTATTGTTACAGATTTTCATGGAGGACCCTGAGAGGTTTCTTTTGGGTTCAGACAGTCATATCCTGTTCGCTGTCTTTGCAGTAAGAAAACATTTAACATTGCTTTTATTTAGGAATGTGGGTTCCCTAAAGCCCCTCCTCAGCTGTGAGGCAGCAGGAGGAGGATCTGGGTGGGTCTGGATGACATTTTACCCGTTGTGCTAAAACAATTTCATGCCTTTGAAATGGGGAAAGCAAAATGAAATAAGCCCAGACCACCTCATGCTGTCCTGTTATTTTATGAATTGGGGTTTTTCTGCCCTTAGTGCTGTCTGCAGTGTTGGTTACCCTGAATTTCAATGCTAATGGGCTCCATTTTCACATATTCTGTTTCCCCCGGTGCTTTTTAGCACTGCCACCACCTCAGTGCCAGCTCTGGTGGGAGGCAGGGCAAGGCTGTTAATGTGGCAACCTCTGTTTTTCAGCCTTACCTGCATTCTGTGGTGTTCATCCTTCTTCTTCGCTTTTTGGAGCTAAAATATGGAAAAGCAGTGCTGAGACGGGACCCAATATTCAGGTTTGTGTAAACACACTTGCACAGGTGAAATCTAAACTCCTACCCCGCTGCTCCTCCTTGAAAACATCATTGCATTTGCTTCCTTATTTTTAAATAAATATTTTTTAAACTGGTGGTTTTTTATAACTTAAATAGCCCCTTAAATACTGCAGTGGTTTGATAATACAAAACAGCTTTTAAGTTATTTAGTGCCTCCACAGGATGTTGCCTGTGCTGTGGGATGTACAGCTCCTTTTTGGTACAAAACCAAGATCATAAATGTCATCATTATCATCATCATCCCCTGCAATAACAATAATGATGATGATATTAATAGTAATCATTATAAATATAGTATAAATTCAATCCCAGGGAAATGCACTCTTGGTTTATCCAAAATGCACTGGTGGAGAATAAAGGTAAAGAACAAAACCCTAAGCTAAATCTGGTTGGATTTCAGGATTTCCCCAAGGAGAGAAAGTGGCCAGCAGCCCCCTCAAGGTGCTCGAGGAGGAAGATGAAGATGTCAGAGCTGAAAGGGAAGCAGTGAGAAATGCTGTGGTGGCTCCGAGGCAGGAGGAGGTACCCTGAGTTTTGTCCTTCGTGTTTTGTTTGATTTTCTACCTGGTAAAACACAAACCAGTGCAGGTCAGTGCTCTGGCTGTGTTGTTCTCACTGGGAAAATCAAAATCCCAAAAGTTCCATCAGGAGAAGAAAGCTCCTGAGAGGAACCTGGACAATAACGTGTCCTGTTACACCTCACATTCCTGGTGAACTGTGAACAAAGATCTTCAGAAGGTTTTCTGCCTTTTTAATGGAAAAATATAACTGAAGGATTCATGCTGTCCAAGATTATAAATTAAACTTGCTTCTTCCTCCTCACTTTCAGAAATCAGTCATTATAGTCAGCAATCTGTGCAAGGAATATGAAATAAAGCAAGCTGGCTCATTTTTTAAGAAGAAGAAGAAAACAGCCACCAAAAACCTTTCCTTCTGTGTTAAAAAAGGTGAGAACTGGGACTGTTCTCCCAGACCTGTGTTGAGCCCTGAATTAATTCCCTGCACATTCTCAGTTACCTGAGCAAGGACAGGAAAGTCAAATCTAATCTGTTGTTAAAGCACCTTCAGTCTGGGCTTGATGTGTTAATGGTGCATCCTATTAATGACCTGTGACTGTCCATTATCTAAAATAAAGATAAAATAAAGATAAAATATAGGTAAAATAAAGATAAAATAAATATAAACGTCTTGGGGAGAGTGGACTATTTAGCAGGGGCTCCTGGGAGCAATTCCCAGCATCAGTTTAAGTGGAAATCTTAAGGGCTCTCTGAGCATGTATTTTATACAATAAAACTATTTATTTTATATGGTCTTTGATATTACCATGCTGCCTTTTCTATTTATTTTCTTTTGTGGGACTGTGCATGATATATTTCTTGACTGGGCAACAGTCCTAACAAGTTCTGTGTATTGCTTGCAGGAGAAGTGTTGGGACTTCTGGGGCCCAATGGAGCAGGGAAAAGCACAGCTATCAAAATGATCACTGGAGAGACAGCCCTGACTGCTGGGCAGGTAGGAGACCCCTGGGGACAAGGGGGCAAAAATCCAAACCTTGCACCTAGGCTAAGCTATCATTTTTACCAGGGCTGCAGTTTTTGTCAGAGCATTATGAGTGATTGGGGTTTTAATCGAGTTTGCTATTAAATTAAGATGATGGTGATGATGATGGTGGCTTCTAATTTTGATAAGCTGTTGCACCTGCCCCAATTGCCATATTTAATTGCCTGATCTGCCCTAGTTACTATGTTTATATTTAAGAGCAGTGTGAAATCGCTCCCTCATGTGGGTCTCCCCACCTAAACCCCACCATCTGAAGCGATGGCCGTTGTGCTGTGCAGGTGCTGATGAAGAGGGGAGATGGAGGAGGCTCCCAGGAGCAGGCTCCTGCTTTCCTGGGGTACTGCCCCCAGGACAGCCCGCTGTGGCTGGACCTGACCCCGCAGCAGCACCTGAGGCTCTACGCGGCCGTCAAGGGGCTGAGCCGGGAGAGCACGGCCGTGCACAGGTACCGGGGCTGGGAGGGGCCAGGCAGAGGTACCGGATGGGAGGGGTCAGCACAGGTACCGGGGGGATGGGAGGGGTCAGCACAGGTACCGGGGCTGGGAAGGGGTCAGGCACAGGTACCGGGGGATGGGAGGGGTCAGCACAGGTACCGGGGGATGGGAGGGGTCAGGTACCGGGGGATGGGAGGGGTCAGCACAGGTACCGGGGGGATGGGAGGGGTCAGCACAGGTACCGGGGATGGGAGGGGTCAGGCACAGGGGATGGGAGGGGCCAGCAGCAGGTACCGGGGGATGGGAGGGGTCAGGCACAGGTGCACAGCGGGGATGGGAGGGGTCAGCACAGGTACCGGGGGGGATGGGAGGGGTCAGCACAGGTACCGAGGGATGGGGAGGGGTCAGCACAGGTACTGGGGGATGGAGGGGTCGCACAGGTACCGGGGATGGGAGGTCAGGCACCGGGGATGTCACAGGTACCCGGGGATGGGAGGGGCCAGCACAGGTACTGGATGTCAGGCACAGGTACCGGGGATGGGAGGGGTCAGCACAGGGATGGGAGGGGGTGGCCAGGCACCGGGGATGGGAGGGGTCAGGCACAGGCACAGGGGATGGAGGCACAGGCACAGGCACGGGGGATGGAGGTCAGCACAGGCACCCGGGGATGGAGGGGTCAGCACAGGTGGAGGCGGGGCACAGGGGATGGGGCCAGCACAGGCACAGGGGATGGAGGGGCCAGCACAGGTGGCCAGGGGGACTGGCCGGGGCAGGGGATGGGGACAGCACAGGTACCGGGGGATGGAGAGGGTCAGCACAGGTACCGGGGGCTGGGAGGGGGTCAACACAGGTACACAGGGATGGGAGGTCAGGCACAGGCACAGGCACAGGCACAGGGGATGGAGGGGTCAGCACAGGCATGAAGATGGCCGGATGGGGCACAGGGGCAACGGGGATGGAGGCCAGCACACAGGATGGGGACAGCACAGAGGGACAGCACAGTGGATGGGGCACGCAGACACACGGGGACGGCACAGGCACAGGGATGGAGGGACAGCACAGGCACAGGGACTGGAGGGGCACAGAGGCACCACAGGATGGACGCACAGGCACAGGGATGGACAGGCAGGCACAGGCACACAGGGGCCAGCACAGGCACTGGATGGGACTGGAGTGGACGACGACGACAACGGATGGACCGACCCCAGAAAGACAAGGGAGACGACCAGGACAGAGAGCAACAGAGAGAGAAAGAGAACAAAGGACAAGGAGAGAAGGAGATGAGAGAAAGGATGGATGAAGCACAACAGAAGGATGGACCAGCCTGGATGACAGACGGACCCACAGAGCACAGAGCCACAGAGACCCCAGAGCAGGAGGCCACAGGACCCAGCATGGCACAGACACCCAGCACCCAGGCCCCAGGCACGGAACAGCCCACACAGGACGCAGCACAGGCACAGACAGAACCCACAGACACAGCAGCACAGCACAGGCACCACAGCACAGGCACAGACAGTCACCCAGGCCCCAGCACAGACAGCCCCAGGCACAGGCACAGCACAGGCACAGCACCAGCACAGGCACAGACAGCAGCACCAGCACAGGCACAGACAGCACCCAGCACAGGCAGCACAGCACAGGCACAGACCAGCACAGCACCAGGCACAGACAGCACCAGGCACAGGCACAGACAGTCATAGGCAGCACAGGCACAGACAGCCCCAGCCCACAGACAGTCCCCAGCACAGCCAGGCACAGACAGGCACCAGCACACAGACAGTCCCCAGCCAGGCCAGAAAGCACATGGAGTCCAGGGGGGTCTCAGTCTCTGATGATGGTCGTGAGGCAGATCAGAGAAATTTTGGACCGACTCTTACAGATGGCCCCTGTCCCACCCCCCAGCCATGGGGAGGGCACCAGAGAGTCAGAATTCACAGAGGAAACCTTGCAAGGAGTCAGGAAATCAGCTGCAGAGGTGCTTCTGAGCTCAGTGCTGTGATTTAGTGAGCGTTAAGAAAACCTCCGATTTTCCTAAGTGCATTTGGTGGGAATAAATTTGCCTCTAATGCCCTTTTAAGACTGTTGTCTTCAGGCAGCTTTTCTGCAGTGTCTGATGTTAGTTTGGCACCACAAGAAAGGGTGCTTAGCTGACACTGGCAAGGGGGGAATGGATTCCTAATGCTGTTGACACTGATGGTGGGTTTAGAAAAGAGCTTGTGGCCTATTCAGTGCACTCTGCTTCAAACAGTCACTTATATTTTAATAACACAATAAATGTTTAATGAACACAAGCAGGAGTCAAGAGCAAGGGGAGAAAAGTTCCTTTTTCTTGTCATTTTGGGAACCCTTGGTGAGAGCATTGACTTGGAATAATAAAAATGTTCTTTTTTTCATTTTCCCTGCAGAATTGTGATTGCTCTGCAGCTTCAAGACTACTTAAACAAAAAAGTCAGAAAATTACCTGCTGGGATAACCAGAAAGGTGTGTTTTGGGTCACCTATAATGGGTGATGCTCAAGCACTAATTTAAAACTCTCCTCCCTGAGCAGAGTGACCAACCTGTGCCCTGAGCCACCGGGCAGAGCCTCACGCTGGGTGGGGTGGTGGAGCCTTTCCCCAGCCTGCATTTCCCATAAATCAGAGCTGTGTGTGGGCTCAGCTGGGTGTGCAGGAGCTTTGCTGAGCCCCTCTCTGTGTCACAGCTGTGTGTGGCCCTGTCCATGCTGGGCAACCCCTCCGTGCTGCTGCTGGACGAGCCCTGCACCGGCATGGATCCCAACGGGCAGCGCCGAGTCTGGTGAGCCACCGCCCCGGGGAGGGGCTGGGAAGCCAAAAGGAGATGTTGGGATTTACCTGAGAAGGGTTTTACCCCACCCACAGGCAGTGCTGTGCCCCAGGTTACAGTGGTTCTCTTGGAAAACGCGTTTCTTGTCTCCCTCTCACTCAGGGATGGGCAAAGAGAGAGAAAAACTATTTTACCTTCATCCTTTTCACAAGGTTTAGGACAGTCCTGAATGGGATTTGGGAGAATTCAGAAAGAGACTCGAGTCAAAAGTATTTTTTGTCATTATTTCAAAGCATTACCATGTGCTCATTAATCTAAAGTTGCCGCACATGAAAATTTTATTCTAGTTTTAGGGGAAAGGCATTTGGATGGGTGACGATATAAGAACAATGCCTGACATTTCTAGATTTTTTTAAAATATGTTTTCCACTCTGGTCGCTCAGGACAGCAATCCGGGATGCCCTGAAGGCCAAGCAGTCGGGAGCCATCCTGACCACGCACGGCATGGAGGAGGCCGAGGCCGTGTGTGACCGCGTGGCCGTCCTGGTGTCCGGCCAGCTCCGGTGGGTGCCAGCCCGGCCTGACCCCTGGTCCAGGCTGCTCCTCCAGCCTCAAGGCTCTCTTCAAGTGTGCCATGGCTTCCTTCTCAGGAAGTGCTGGAGTCAGTGAGCCAGGGGTCTGAATTAAGTTGAATTAAAGCCTTTGGATGGGTTGAAGTATATTAAGCCACTCACACATAAAGTAGACATTTAAGTAGAAGTAAGTCGTTCATTTTAGGGTGAGTTCTAATGCTTTTAGTGAGTGAAAGGTTTCAAATGCCAGAGCAGCAGAGTGAGTTCTAGTGAAGGTTGAAACACACTGATATCTTCAGTAGAGGCTCCAGGCCACAGCTGTAAACAGGACTTAGACATAATAGAGCTATAGTAAGAATATTGCTTACACTCTATCTTGTTCTATCTAAGAAATGTATGTGTAGTTCTATAGGTAACCTGGTGTGCTAAGAAACTGGAATTCTAATAGGTTGAGGAGTGCTGGTCTGAGCTTGCATCTCAGCTTGTTGGAAAAATCCTGTATAAGAGTTTGTACTGGGGAGAGTTGGTGTTTTAGCCATTGTGGCTTCTAGCCATTCACTTATTGCCACTGCTTCTGCCACTGCTTTTTGCCATTGCCTTTTGAGACTGATGTGCTTTGTAATAAGATGTGCTTTGTAATAAATAACCTTTTTAACTATTAGCTGCTTCGCTTATTTAAGATAACCCAATGAAGTAGGAGCCAAGAGCTCCTGAGTGCCTTAGAGCACCAGGGGTCAGAGAACCTCACAGGCAGGAGCAGAGGTGACAATGGTTTCACTGCCATCACTGTTCCTCCCTGCCCTGCAGGTGCATTGGCTCCATCCAGTACCTGAAGAACAAGTTTGGCAAAGGATATCTCCTGGAAATCAAGGTCAAGGATGCAGAGAGCACTGATGTTCTGCACGCTGAGATTCTGAAGATTTTCCCGGGTGCAGCCCGCCAGGAGAGGTAACTGTAAAATATGGGATGAGGAGTGGTTTCAACACTGCCTCATCACTGAGAACAGCCCTGGTGTGCTGGCCAGGCACAGGATCTCAGCTGGAGAGGGATGAACAGCTCCCTAAGGGGGATCTGATTCCATCATGCCACCACATCCAGCTCTCCTGTGATCCCAGCAGCAGGACACCCATACATCCATAAAGGTTTGACCCCAGAGCTCAGCACAGAGCAAGAATCACCTTTTCTTCTGTTTCCTCAAGGTTCCCCTGTTTGCTTGTCTACAAGGTCCCAATGAAAGATGCACTGCCCCTGTCCCAGTCCTTCTCCAAGCTAGAGGAAGGTAAGAGCAAAGCCAGCTGAATTTTGGAAAGGCAGAACAGCAACTGCTCCATTTCAACCCCCTTCCCATTTCTCCACAGCCAAGCAAAGCTGCAGCCTCGAGGAGTACAGCTTCTCCTTGAACACTCTGACTCAGGCAGGTGATTTTGATTTGTGCTGTGAAGGCAGGAGCAGGGACAAAGGCTTCAGCCAAGCCCAAGCTGGAGCAGTGGCAAAAGGCAGCTCCACCAAAAAACTGCCCTGAGGGTGGTGGGTGAGGGGTTCTCTACTGGTAAAGTCGGTGGGAAATGGTTTGGGGGTTTTTTGGGATTTTGCCTGGTGGGAACAAGTCTGGATGAAGTCCCAGACCCCACTTGGCTGAGGAAGGCACACAGCACACCCAAGCATGGAAACAGCAGATTATTTATTGCTGCTTGCACAAGGCTGGTGGCAAAGATGGGGAATGGTTAAGTCAATCCATTGGTGGGGAAAACCTGTATGGAAATACCTCCAGGCAGGTGATGCTGTCTGGTGTCTCCAGAGAGCACAGGGGGCTCAGCTCCTGCTCCCCTGCTCCCCCCAAAAAGCCTCTCCACACCTCTCCCAGGGCTGCAGAGCTGTGCCTCCTGCACAGGAGCATCGCAGAGAAATAACCCAGGCATTAACTTGCCCCTTCCAGGTGTTTCTGGAGCTCTCCCGAGAGCAGGAAAAGGATAATTTTGATCTGACTTTGGATGGGACTTTTGACTGGAAGCAGCTGCAGCAGGAGGACTGTTAAATGCTCATTTCTGCAGGGCTCAGTATTAACCAAACTGCACACGTTTCCTGCCACTCCCAGTGCACCAGGGCGAGGGGAACAGGCTCCTCTCTGATGCAGATGCTCCTCCTGCACTCTGCAGGGTCCCAGCCCTGCTCCAAGCTGCCCTTCCAGAGGCTGCTTGGTAAAAGAGTGCCTGCTCTGGTGAGAGCTCTAAGCCAGGCAGGATGAAGCAGAAGGACAGAAAGCTTTGCAGAAAGAAGGGTCCTAATCCATCCCTGGAGGTCAAATCTCTCTGGATCTGGGTGCATCAGGGAATCTGGACATGCTGCCACCTCCTGGGCTCCTGTCCCACCAGGGATGTCTGGGACTATGTGCCTACAAGGTGTTCTTACTGGACTTTGCACTCTGTTTTTATACCCTTCCAATAAATGTCTCTATAGGAACTGCAGTTCCATCCTCATCTCTCATCATTGCTGGGGACCCTCAGGAGCAGCTCCAGCTCCTCCCCTGGGCATGGGGATGCTGCAGAGGGCAGGGAGGTTTACCTGGCTCAGCAAATGCTCAGCCCCACCCTCCCTCCACTCTGGGGCGAGGAGTTGTCAATCCTTCCCCTGGAAACCACCCAGGTGGAGAGGAGAAGGTTCAAGGGATTCCCAAGAGCCCCTTCCAGTAGCTAAAGAGAGCTGGAGAGGGGCTTTTTACAAGGCAAGGGAATGGTTTCAAACTGACAGAGAGCAGGTTTAGATTGGATGTTGGGAAAAAATTCTTCCCTGAGAGGGAGGTGAGACCCTGGCACAGGGAGCCCAGAGAAGCTGTGGCTGCCCCATCCCTGGAAACACTCACAGCCAGGTTGGATTTTGTTTGGAATAACCTGGTCTAGTTAAAAGTGACCCTGCTCACTGCAGAGGGGTTGGATTGGATGACCTTTAATGGTCCCTTCCAACCCAAATTATTTAGTGACTTCCCTCCTCTCATCCCTGTGCCCAGCTCATTTGCAAAGGTTAAAGCTCTCACAGAAGATCCTCAGTTCTCTCCACACAGTCCCAGTGGTGGCTGTGTTGCAATCTCTGCTTGTGCACATCCCACACTCAGCTGCAAACCATATTTTGGCAGTTGGAGGACAATCTTTAGAGCCACCCTGGTTGTTCCCTCCTGCTTGCACAACAGCTCCATTCTACTCTGCCCCCCTGAGAAATGGGCAGGTGGAGTCACCAAACGTTTGTGCCACCTGTTCACACACTCAGCCCTGGGAAATGGAGATTCTCTGGAAGGGCAGAGTTTTATTTGGTGCTCTGGGGGTATCAGTAGCAGTGGAGAACTCAAGCCACGAGCCTCCAGAGATAAACACCATTTATATCATCCCTTGCTGTTGGATGTTTTTTCCTCAGCACTCTGTGGTTTGTGCCTCTGCAGATGCTGATGGGGCTTTGAGTGGGTCTGTGGAATCCACTGGCTCCCCTCTGCTCTGCCCTCTGTGTCCTGCTCTGACACACAGAAACTCTGGGAAATCTCCCCTTTGCCACCCAGCATGATGGGACCTGCTCCCTTTGCAGATCTTGGCATGATGTAAAGGCTCAAACAGCACCAAAAGCCCCAAAAGCAAACAAGTCCTGTCCCAGAGAGAGCATCTGGGAGCTGGAGAGGGAAGAGGAATTCCTGCTGGCACTGCTTGTGCTGTTGTTTCTTCCAAGGAGCCACCACCCTCCTGTTCCACAGGTCTGACTGATTTTTCCCCCTGATATTTGACATTTTCCATTGCAGAGCAAGGTGAAGCACACAGAGCTCGCTCCATCACCTCATGCACAAGAAGGAGAAGGGAAAAGACCCCCAGAGAGTCCCCAGAGAGGAGCTGGGGCTTTGCCTCAGCAGAGGGGCGGGGGATAGGGCTGGTGGCACTGCCAGCACACAGGGGACAGTTCCTGGCCCGTGGCCAGCACTGGGAGAAAGGGGTTCTGTCACCAGCACAAAGCAGAGTTTAGCTGGCAAGAGGGAACGAACAAAAGTTCTTGAAAAGTTCATGAGGATTTAACTTTTCCATTGGGGAAAAAAGGGAAAAAAAAAAAAAAGAAGAAGAAGAAAGAACAAGAGAAGGATTTCCTGGATATGAACTGACTCCTTAACCATTCCCTTTGGAGTGTGCCTCTCCCCTGAGCAGAAGGGCTGAGGGAGGAGAAACTTGCCCAGGAGCTGCAGCGGCTCCTGTGAGAGGAGGGCTGCCCGATGCTCCCGCTGCAGCACAGAGCAGCCCAGGGCTGCCCGATGCTCCTGCTGCAGCACAGAGCAGCCCAGGGCTGCCCGATGCTCCCGTTGCAGCACAGAGCAGCCCCAGGGCTGCCCGATGCTCCCGCTGCTGCACAGAGCAGCCCAGGGCTGCCCGATGCTCCTGCTGCAGCACAGAGCAGCCCCAGGGCTGCCCGATGCTCCTGCTGCAGCACAGAGCAGCCCCAGGGCTGCCCGATGCTCCCGCTGCAGCACAGAGCAGCCCAGGGCTGCCCGATGCTCCTGTTGCAGCACAGAGCAGCCCCAGGGCTGCCCGATGCTCCCGCTGCAGCACAGAGCAGCCCCAGGGCTGCCCGATGCTCCCGCTGCAGCACAGAGCAGCCCCAGGGCTGCCCGATGCTCCCGCTGCAGCACAGAGCAGCCCCAGGGCTGCCCGATGCTCCCGCTGCAGCACAGAGCAGCCCCAGGGCTGCCCGATGCTCCTGTTGCAGCACAGAGCAGCCCCAGGGCTGCCCGATGATCCTGCTGCAGCACAGAGCAGCCCCAGGGCTGCCCGATGCTCCCGCTGCAGCACAGAGCAGCCCCAGGGCTGCCCGATGCTCCCGCTGCAGCACAGAGCAGCCCCAGGGCTGCCCGATGCTCCTGCTGCAGCACAGAGCAGCCCAGGGCTGCCCGATGCTCCTGCTGCTGCACAGAGCAGCCCAGGGCTGCCCGATGCTCCTGCTGCAGCACAGAGCAGCCCCAGGGCTGCCCGATGCTCCTGCTGCAGCACAGAGCAGCCCAGGGCTGCCAGGGCTGCCCGATGCTCCTGCTGCTGCACAGAGCAGCCCAGGGCTGCCCGATGCTCCCGCTGCAGCACAGAGCAGCCCAGGGCTGCCCGATGCTCCTGCTGCAGCACAGAGCAGCCCCAGGGCTGCCCGATGCTCCCGCTGCAGCACAGAGCAGCCCAGGGCTGCCCGATGCTCCTGCTGCAGCACAGAGCAGCCCCAGGGCTGCCCGATGCTCCCGCTGCAGCACAGAGCAGCCCCAGGGCTGCCCGATGCTCCTGCTGCAGCACAGAGCAGCCCAGGGCTGCCCGATGCTCCCGCTGCAGCACAGAGCAGCCCAGGGCTGCCCGATGCTCCTGCTGCAGCACAGAGCAGCCCAGGGCTGCCCGATGCTCCTGTTGCAGCACAGAGCAGCCCAGGGCTGCCCGATGCTCCTGCTGCAGCACAGAGCAGCCCAGGGCTGCCCGATGCTCCCGCTGCAGCACAGAGCAGCCCAGGGCTGCCCGATGCTCCTGCTGCAGCACAGAGCAGCCCCAGGGCTGCCCGATGCTCCCGCTGCAGCACAGAGCAGCCCCAGGGCTGCCCGATGCTCCTGCTGCAGCACAGAGCAGCCCCAGGGCTGCCCGATGCTCCTGTTGCAGCACAGAGCAGCCCAGGGCTGCCCGATGCTCCTGCTGCAG
Source organism: Luscinia megarhynchos (assembly GCA_034336665.1). Classification (NCBI taxonomy): domain Eukaryota; kingdom Metazoa; phylum Chordata; class Aves; order Passeriformes; family Muscicapidae; genus Luscinia; species Luscinia megarhynchos. The sequence continues at coordinate 2,545,521 of CM067580.1, forward strand.
CACAGAGCAGCCCCAGGGCTGCCCGATGCTCCTGCTGCAGCACAGAGCAGCCCCAGGGCTGCCCGATGCTCCCTGCTGCAGCACAGAGCAGCCCAGGGCTGCCCGATGCTCCTGTTGCAGCACAGAGCAGCCCAGGGCTGCCCGATGCTCCCGCTGCAGCACAGAGCAGCCCCAGGGCTGCTGTCCCCACGTCCCAGCAGAGCACAGCCCGCAGCACCAGGTTGTTCCGAACGAAATCAGCGCTCAGCGCCGGGGAATCGCCCTCGCGGTGGGATGGGCCAGCAGAGGGACCCGCTCTGAGAGCAGGGAGAGTCCCGATTCCTGCCCTCAATAATGCCCTCTCTGTGCTGCACACAAAGGGCCATTCAGCTGCCCCCCAGCCCCGAACTGTGCCCCCTGGAGACACAGCGAGGAGCAGCCCTCGGGTCAGGTGAGAGAAACTCACCCTCCTGGGGTTTCTTGGGGTTTTTTGGGTGTTGAGGACCAGGGGAGCCAGGCACGTGCGTGCTCAAGGGCTGGGAGTTTTGGGTGCAAAGTCTGGGGACAAAGGGGTGTTTGGTATATTGGGGCTCTCCAGGTCTCCTCCAAGCTGTGGTGGGGATGAACGTGAAATACTAATGAAGCAAACCCAACAAAAAGTGGGATTTGTGAGAGTTCTGAGAATTCCCAAAAAGGCAGCTGAGACAGAATCCTGCAGGGGGAGGAGGGGGAGGCTGGGGGATGCCAAGCACGGGGCTGTGTCCTGCAGAGCAATCCATGGTGGGGCTGTGACACTGTCCTGTGACAGGTGCCTGTCACAGCCCCAGCCCTGGGCAGGCAAATCCAGATCTTGGAGCTCGGCTGGACAAAAAACACCCTTTGTTCAAAAACAACCCAGGCACAAAAAAAAACAAAAAAAACCAAAAAAAACCAAAAAAAACAAAAAACCCCAAAAACCAACTGCCCCCAAAAAACCAAAAAAGAAAAAAAAAGAAGAGAGAGGACAGGAGCTACCAAGGAGAAAGCTCTTTGTGTGTGTCCTGGAAGGAAAATCACCATGAGCACCTCAGCTCACAGCTCCTGTCCCTGCAGCACCTCTGGCCCTGGTGGCTGTCCCAGAGCAGAGCCAGATGTTCTCCAAGCAGCAGGAGTGAGGCAAGGCAGATGCTGGCAACCTCCACGGCTCAGGAGGCCAACTCTCTTTTCCCACCCACTTGGAACACAAGAGGAAATGGGGGTTGGATTCCACGTGAGGAGGAGAGCAGCTCCTCAGCCTGGAGCACCAGGCTGTTGGAACAAGCAGCTCCCAGCTTTTAATTGTTAAGGCAGTTCAGCTTGAATTACTCTGCAGGTGAAGCTGAGAAGGGTTTTCCTCCTGCTCTGGTGCTTCCTGATCCATCTCAGCACCTCACCTCCCTTTGGAGACTTCCAGCCCCAAATACTCTCTGCAGCAGCAGATGGCTCAAATATCAGGCAGGAGACGATGTGTGGCTGTGGCAGCAGCCAAACCCAACAAAATACTTGCTTCAAAGCAGGAGGAAGGACAGCGTGTCCAGCTGGGAAAAGCAGGAAATGGTTTCTAAAAGGGTGAAAGAAGGGGATGGAGAAGGAGGTGATTGTGCAAGACATGATGTTTCAATTAGAAAAGCCCTGAATGGTACCAGTTCATGAACTCGTGCTCTGGGCAGAGGGGAGATGTTTGATTTGTTCCTGTGCATCTCCGTGCTGGCACAGGCATCAGGTGGTTTTATGGGCAGGTGAGGGAGGACAGAGCCCCCGTGTGTCCGTGATCCTGGTGGATAACACTGCACGGGGATGCAGTCCAGCCCTCCTGCAGGGCTTTGTGCTTTTCAGCATCAGCTTTGGCCATTTGAAAATGCCAGGAGCCCTCGGGCCAGCAGTGTCCCTGAGAGGTGCTGGGCTGGTGGGTGGATGTCAGCAGGAGACTGATGCCAGAGGAAACCATTCCCTGGATTGGGGCCTGCTGGGACAGGTTCTCCTGGGTGATTGTGCCTGTGAAATGTCACAGGTTTGCTGCAAGAGTTGGCACTGCTGTCACATCCCTGTCTCTCCCAGGTAAATGGAGCTTTAGGAAATTAAAATGTCTGTAAATTATCAGCGTTTGCAGGTGGCTGCAGCAGCTTGGCCCTTGCTTTGAAACTTTTATTTTCTTTCTTTCTTTTTCTTTCTTTCTTTCTTTCTTTCTTTCTTTCTTTCTTTTCTTTCTTTTTCTTTCTTTTCTTTCTTTTCTTTTCTTTTCTTTCTTTCTTTCTTTTCTTTCTTTCTTTCTTTCTTTTCTTTTTTCTTTTCTTTTCTTTCTTTCTTTCTTCCTTTCTTCCTTTCTTCCTTTTTCTTCCTTTCTTCCTTTCTTCCTTCCTTCCTTCCTTCCTTCCTTCCTTCCTTCCTTCCTTCCTTCCTTCCTTCCTTCCTTCCTTCCTTCCTTCCTTCCTTCCTTCCTTCCTTCCTTCCTTCCTTCCTTCCTTCCTTCCTTCCTTCCTTCCTTCCTTCCTTCCTTCCTTCCTTCCTTCCTTCCTTCCTTCCTTCCTTCCTTCCTTCCTTCCTTCCTTCCTTCCTTCCTTCTTCCTTTCTTCTTTTCTTCTTTTCTTTCTTTCTTTTCTTTCTTCTTTCTTCATTTTCTTCCTTTTCTTTCTTCTTTTCTCTTTCTTTCCATTTTCTTTTCTTTTCTTTTCCTTTCTTTCTTTCTTTCTTTCTTTCTTTCTTTCTTTTCTTTCTTTCTTTCTTTTCTTCTTTCTTTTCTTCTTCTTTTCTTTTCTTTCTTTCTTTCTTTCTTTTCTTTCTTTTCTTTCTTTCCTTTCCCCCTTCCCATCCACCCACCCATTTATCCATTTTATCCCTGTGGGCAGCTGAGGGTTTGTCCTTGCACAGCCACAGCTTCCTCCACCCACAGACCTTGGTTTTCTTTGGCCTCATTGTGAGAACTCATTCCATGTCCCAAATGCAAATCCTTTCAAGGATTCTCAGGATGCTAATGAGGAATTCAGAAAAAAATTAACAAAAATAAGTAAAAGGGTGTGTGTGGGGTTGTTTAATTATTTTTTGTTTTGATTTGGGAAATAAATGGCTCTGAATCTGCTGTTTGTTTCCCCCTCAGGAGGGGACAGAAGCCTCCTGCCAACATCATTGTCAAGGGCTCCACCACATTTCACACAAGGTTTGTGATTGCCTCTCACAAAGGACTGAGGAGCAAGAAGTGGGCCCTGGTGAGGAAATGATTGCACAACATCTCCTGCATCTGATTCCTCGTGTTTGCAGAACATCCATCCCCTGTGCTGGCCTTTCCTGGAAGCTGAGGGAGAGCAGTGACCAGGCAAACAGATGGGGATTAACAGATTTTGGTTAACTTTGGGTGTGGAAACCAAGAAAGGAAAACTGGGAGTGAAATAAATCCTTTTTTGGAGGGAAGAAATCACCTTTATTTTATAAAACTGAGCGTGGTCAGAAAGCAGCACAGTGAGTGATGGCCAAGTGCCCAAGGCAGGCTGCATGTGGCTCTGAACAACCTGGGGCAGTGGCAGGTGTCCCTGCCCATGGCAGGGGTGGAATGAGATGAATTTTAAGGTTCTTTCCAGCCCAAACCATTCTGAGATTCTGTGTTTTACCAGGGATAGCAATACTGATCAAAATGATCCCTCAAGTGCAGCACAGACAATCCCTTTCTTGACCTGCAGCTTTCCAGCAGCAGGGCTGCAGCTCAGCATTTCCTCCCAAGCAAACATTTTGCTCTGTCATCATGAGGCTGGAAAAAGCCTCTAAGATCAAGCCCAGCCATTACTGCTCTTCTCTTCCTTTTGCAGCCTCTATCCTTTGTTAGACTGAGAAAATTGCCATTTTTGAGGAAAAGGATACTTGATTTGCCATTTGCAGCCGCCTGACCTCAGCCAAAGCTGCCTGTGGAGCAGGTGGGGAAAATGCACCTGATCCCAGCTGGGAATAGATGGGCTCTGCAGGAGGGATGGTCAGGGCCACAAGACATCTCGTCCTTGCTCTGGATCCCTCCTGCTTTTTGTGCTGCTGCCGGATCTGCTCCTGCAGGAACAACCTCTGCGAGCTGCTGCTGCTGCCACAGCCGTGGGTGCAGACTCCAGAAAGAGAATTCCGCACAAAAGCCTCGCCACAAAAATGATGGGAGACTTTTCCTTGGCTTTCCGGGAAGCGGTGAATCACCTCGCTCCTTTCCTGGAGGTCCCGGCGGCGATGAGGGGAGGAGACCCGGGCGACATCCGCGCTCGGGCTGTGCCACCTCCTGGTGACAGCGGGCGGTGCGTCCCTGCAGCCCTGCATCCCTGCATCCTTTCATCCCTGTATTCCTGCATCCTTTCATTCCTGTGTCCTTGTGTCCCTGCATTCCTGCATCCTTTCATCCCTGCAACCCTGCATCCCTGAATCCCTGCATCCTTTCATCCCTGTATTCCTGCATCCTTTCATTCCTGTGTCCTTGTATCCCTGCATCCCTGCAGCCCTGCATCCCTGCATCCTTTCGTCCCTGCATCCCTGCATCATTTCATCCCTGTATTCCTGCATCCCTGCATCCCTGCATCCTTTCATCCCTGCATCCTTTCTGCATCCCTGCATCCCTGCATCCTTTCATCCCTGCATCCTTTCATCCCTGCATCCCTGCATCCCTGAATCCCTGCATCCTTTCATCCCTGCATCCCTGCATCCCTGAATCCCTGCATCCTTTCATCCCTGCATCCCTGCATCCCTGAATCCCTGCATCCTTTCATCCCTGTATTCCTGCATCCTTTCATTCCTGTGTCCTTGTATCCCTGCAGCCCTGCATCCCTGCATCCTTTCATCCCTGCATCCTTTCGTCCCTGCATCCTTTCATTCCTGTATCTTTGTGTCCCTGTGTCCCTGTGTCCCTGCATCCCTGCATCCCCGAATCCCTGCATCCCCGAATCCCTGTATTCCTGCATCCTTTCATTCCTGTGTCCTTGTGTCCCTGCATCCCTGCATCCTTTCAGCCCTGCATTCTCTGCATCCCTGTATTCCTGCATCCTTTCATCCCTGCATCCTTGCATCCCTGCATAATTTCATCCCTGCATCCCTGCATCCTTTCATTCCTGTATCTTTGTGTCCCTGTGTCCCTGCAACCCTGCATCCCTGAATCCCTGCATCCCCTCATCCCTGTATTCCTGCATCCTTTCATTCCTGTGTCCTTGTGTCCCTGCATTCCTGCATCCTTTCAGCCCTGCATCCTCTGCATCCCTGTATCCCTGTATCCTTTCATCTCTGTATTCCTGCATCTTTTCATTCCTGTGTCCTTGTGTCCCTGCATCCCTGCATCTTTCATCCCTGTCTCCTTTCATCCCTGCATCATTTCATCCTTGCATCCCTGTATTCCTGCATCTCTGCATCTGTGTCCCTTCATTCCTGCATCCCAGCATCCTTTCATTCCTGCATCTTTTCATCCCTTCATCCCTGCACCCCTGCATCCCTTCATTCCTATGTCCTTGTCTCCCTGCATCGTTGTCTCCCTGCATCCCTTCATCCCAGTATCCTTTTATCCCTGTATTCCTGCATCTTTTCATTCCTGTGTCCTTGTGTCCCTGCATCCCTGCATCCCTTCATTCCTCAATCCCAGCATCCTTTTATTCCTGCATCTTTTCATCCCTTCATCCCTGCATCCCTGCATCCCTTCATTCCTCCATCCCAGCATCCTTTCATTCCTGCATCTTTTCATCCCTTCATCCCTTCATCCCTGCATCCCTGCATCTCTTCATTCCTATGTCCTTGTCTCCCTGCATCCCTGTATCCTTTCATCCCTGCACCCCTGCATCCCTGCCCCAAAGCAGCCACCCTCAGTCTGCATCCCCAGGATTTCTGGACCCAGGTGCTGCAGCAGGAGGTCAGGGAGCTGCACCTCGGTGCTGTGGGTGTGGCTGGTGGCCACGGGAGTGCAGCAGCCACTCCAGCAGGGACCTTCAGCCCTTCAGCCTGCCCGTGGGGAAGCTCTGACCTCATCAGTGGCACCAGAGTTTTGGGAGCAGATGGGTCCTGGCATTCCCTTTGCCTAGAGGAACATCTCAATATCAAATTTATCCACTTGATACTGAGGGAAGAGAGAGGAAAATAAACAGGTGTAATTCCAGTTTATCCCTGTCTCTCCTCCAGTGCCAGCTTCCATGAAATACTGCTCTGTCCATGGCCAGAGGGGGTGGAATTAGGTGATTTTTATCCAAACCCAAGCCATTCTATGATTCTGTATCTGGGAGGGCATCCCAGCACTTCCTGCTGCAGTTTGGGATTATGGCTGTCTGCAGCCTTTAATCCCTGCTCAGTTGTGCTTCCATGCTGCCAAATCAAACCCTCGTTTTTTGCAGTCATAACTCTCCTCCCAGTCCCACACAGAGCTCCATAAATCTGTGTCTCCTTTCCCCTTGCAGGGGCTGAGGATGCTCCCAGTTCAGGGCAAGAAGGAGCAGTTAATTGGTGCTGAAAGAATAACAAAGTGTGGGCACAGATCCGAAACCAGGATTTCTTTAGGGAGATTTTCTGGTTATTATCTGCTTAGGAACAGAGGATTTGTCAGAACAGATCAGAGCATTTTCATCCAATCTGGCATCCTGCATGGAGTGGTGATAGTGAGAGGATGTTCCTGGGGGAAAACTCTGGATTCTCTCTGAAGTGGAGATGCTTGATGCTGTTGGAAAGGGGGACAGAGGCAACACTGGGGTAAAAGCAGAACCAGCAGCAAAGTCCCTGTCACGCTGGAAGCAGCAAAGGCACCTTCAGCCTGAGCTGACCCAGCAGAAGTGGAGGGGATTGTCCCCTGCTGCTGATGGGGAGAGCTCCAACACCTTAAAATAAACACAAATCCTCCCCCATCCCGACCCCAGCCACTCCCCTGGCTCAGCCCATCCCTCCTCTGTGCCACATCTGGGGACACAGAGCACAGAACCCCCCAGGCTGCACCAAGAAACACATTTGGGATATTCACACTGGCATTCCAGTAACAGCTACCTCATCCAGAGCCACGGAGTGCTTGGGAAATGTTTGGTTTATGAGGCAGGGCTGGAGCTGCTGCAAAAACAATCCCTGTTCTTAAAAAGAAAACATTCTCTTGTAAACAAGTGGAAAAAAACCCCACGTGGGTGTATGCAAAGGAAAGAGGGAGTGGGAAATGCCATTTCCAGTGCAGGGTGAGGCTGTGGAAGGGCAGTGGGGATGAAGGGCTCTGTGCAGAGGGGAGAGCAGGGGCTGGGAGCACTGGGGCCGTGGTGGCCTCAGCTCCACAGTGCTGCTCTCACTGTAAACAGAAAGCAGTGAGTTATAATTAGAGTTCCTCGAGTGGGGCTGGAGGAACAACAGGAAACCTCTCCAAAAGAGCTGCCTGCAGCTCGGGCACAGCCCCTGGGGTGGTGTCTGCAGCAGAACATCCCGAGCAGCAGCTCATGGAGACAGCTCTGGGAACGAGGGGAGTCACCTCTGCAGCAGCTCCACGGCTGGGGTGCTGCAGGGGCACCCCAAGGATGCTCTGCTCCTCAGGGCATCAGCAGAGCAGCTTGCCTTGGGTGTTTTACCCCAGGGCTGCTCCTGTCACCCTGTCCTGGTGCACGTGAGGAGGGAGGCTGCTTCCCACACCAGGAGCAGGGTGGCCTTTCATCAGCTCTCCAAGGTGCCCTGAGACCTTTCACCTCTCCAAGCTGCCCTGAGACCTTTCCATCACCTCTCCAAGCTGCCCTGAGACCTTTCATCGCCTCTCCAAGGTGCCCTGAGACCTTTCCATCACCTCTCCAAGGTGCCCTGAGACCTTTCATCACCTCTCCAAGCTGCCCTGAGACCTTTCCATCACCTCTCCAAGGAGCCCTGAGACCTTTCATCAGCTCTCCAAGGAGCCCTGAGACCTTTCATTGCCTCTCCAAGCTGCCCTGAGACCTTTCCATCACCTCTCCAAGGTGCCCTGAGACCTTTCCATCAGCTCTCCAAGGTGCCCTGAGACCTTTCATCGCCTCTCCAAGCTGCCCCGAGACCTTTCCATCACCTCTCCAACCTGCCCCAAGACCTTTCCATCACCTCTCCAAGCTGCCCTGAGACCTCTGGCTGGGCACAGGAAGAGGAGGATGCTCTGGGATCCCACCCAGGAAAGCCCCAAAGTGGGTCAGGTTTCCTGGCTGCAGCAGAAGGAGCACACCAGGTGTGGCAGGGTGGCTTCTGTGTGTCCTGTGTTGTCCCCATGTCCCTGCCACCCTCCAAGCCTCTCCCAGAGAGCAGCACTCAGGCTGAGCCCAGGGCTCTCAGCCATTTCTCCTCAAGCCAAGGATTCTGGGCCATTTCTCCTGAAGCCAAGGATTTTGGGCTGTTTCTCCTAAAATCATGGAGGACCAGCCCTTCCAATGGCATTAACTCCTGCAAGATGATGCTGAGCACATCAAGGGTTACCCCACCCTGCCTGAGCTCCTCTGTACTCCCTCATTTTACAGCTCCTGCCTTTAAATCTTCCTTTTCTTGCCTGCCTTTCTGTTGGAAGACACTTTCTTTTTTATTATCTATACATTATACCTTCTAAAAATGAATCCCTTAATCCACAAAACTGCACCCAGCAATGCCCAGAGACCCAGGGAATGGAAGCATTTCCCTGGGGAATGTCCTTTACAGAGCCAGCAGGGTCAGAGGGAAAGGAAAAACAACACACACACAATGATCAATATTTTTTAAAATAGGATTTGAAAGCAAAGCATGAGAAGCATCTATCTGGTTTTAATTTCAAATGGAAAAGAAAATATGGCTATTAATATATGGTAATGTTACTCCACTGGAAGAACAAAGTGTAGATAAAACCTGCAGGCTTAATGAGGCTCAGGAAAAAATCAAATTGAAAGCAAATCTTTGAAAATCTCCAGGTAATCTGTGTTCCATTTATCATGCTTTGGCAATCAGAAAGTAAAACCAGGCTTAACATAATGAGGGAAATCAAACAGGCTTTTTTTTCCCCCTGCTGCTCTAAAATCCCAGAATATCATCATCACAGAAAAGGGGAAAAAAAGCAGGAACTTCTGCCCTCCTGCTGGAGCACAGGGGATTTAATTGCAAAGGTTTCTTCCTGTGTCTGAGAAGATGATGCAAGACTGGAATTTTTTAATGACAATATTTAAGCTCTCCTTAACAACACTGAGCTAAAGCAGTGCTCCTGTCCTGAGCTGGCAGGTGGGAAGGGAACAATGGTTTGTAACAAGCTGAAAATGGGAAAAAGCAAATAAATAACAAAATCCCACTTCTCTTGACATCACCTGGCCAGGTCAGCAGCACAGAGCTGGGAAAATGCTGGGGGCACTGCTGGGTTGGACACAGCTGAGGGAAGGTTTGGGTTGGGTGGTTCCAGAGCCCTGGATCTCCACTGGAGGGGGATTGAGTCAGTGTCCCCCTGCCCTGCCCTGCCCTGCCCAGGCATTTTTGGGGTGCACAGGTCCAAGCCTGTCCCAAGTGCTGCCCCCAGCTCCTCTGGAGTGTCCTGGCTGTGAGCACAGGAGGGAAGCTGATACTTGGGGATCAGGGCTCCCAAAGCCCAGATGGAACCACTGCCTCTGAGTGGATCCTCCCCATCCTGACACTGCTGCTCCTGCTCAGGGCAGCCCCCAGACCCAGCAAGATGCCTTTTACCCCCTTTACCCCAGAGATTTCCCACTGCCCCTGCAGGATCTGACCCCCAGTAACACCCTCTCCATCTGCATCCCCTTCCCACTGCTTTGTCCCATCCTGAAACCCCACAGGATGCAGAGGGACCTGAAACCCTCAGGTTTGGGGACACCAAAGCATCTGTCACAGCTCCTGCTTCTGCTCTGGGGGTGGGTATTGAGCAGGACACGATGCCATCTGTGGCTTTTCCATGGTCACAGTGCCACAGGTCAGGCAGGTAAAGCTGGGCTCAACCCCTGGGTGACCTCAGCTGCTGCTCCAGCCTTTTCCTCCCCAGTTCCCTGCTGCTTTCCTGGGAGAATCCTCATTATTTATCCCACTCAGCTCCTGCCCAATCCAGGTGAAACCTGCAGTGCTGTGATTGCTGCAAGCACCACCTGATTAAAACACATAAAAAAATAAAACAGGGACATAAAACTGCCAGTTGCCCATAGAATCAAATTGAATTAGTTCAGCTCAGCCTCCCCCATTTTCCCTTGGTCATAAAACCACTCACTCTGCAAATATGGAATTTCAGGTGGGTAGGAAAACAAGTTCTTGAGCTCAGGTGGGGCAGTGGGAGAGCTCAGCCCAGTGAGGGATGTCCTGGGCTTTGTCTTAAAAAACTGATTATAAACTTATAAACTGCTGTTTATGTGACCCAAAAATAAAACAACATCTCTCCACAGAGGAACAGGCAACAGGTGTGGACCACAGCCATTCCTGGAGCTGTGCTGGCCTCACACAGCAGCCAAAACCTTCTCCTTTCCATCCAGCTGGCACAGGGAGGTTCCTCCATGTCCGTGCACATCATCCTCACCTTCCTCCCCTTGCACCTTGCAGGGCTGGGGAGGGTCCAGAGCAGCTGCCAGGGGTTAATGAGCAAAACATCCTGAGTGAACCAGGCTGGTTAATGAGCATGTCTCCTACAGGAGCTGAGATGAGAATATTCCCTGCCCCAGTGACAGAGATGAGAATATTCCCTGCCCAGTGATGTTGAGATGAGAATATTCCCTCCCCCAGTGACAGGGATGAGAATATTCCCTGCCCCAGTGACAGAGATGAGAATATTCCTGCCCCAATGATGTTGAGATGAGAATATTCCCTGCCCAGTGATAGAGATGAGAATATTCCCTGCCCAGTGATACAGAGATGAGAATATTCCCTGCCCCAGTGACAGAGATGAGAATATTCCCTGCCCCAATGATGTTGAGATGAGAATATTCCCTGCCCAGTGATAGAGATGAGAATATTCCCTGCCCAGTGATACAGAGATGAGAATATTCCCTGCCCCAGTGACAGAGATGAGAATATTCCCTGCCCCAGTGATACAGAGATGAGAATATTCCCTGCCCCAGTGACAGAGATGAGAATATTCCCTGCCCCAGTGATAGAGATGAGAATATTCCCTGCCCCAGTGAGGCTGAGATGAGAATATTCCCTGCCCCAGTGATAGAGATGAGAATATTCCCTGCCCCAGCCCACCAAGGAGGGAGCTGGGGGAGACAATCTCTTCTCCTCAGCTGTCCCAGCCAAGTTCATCTGCATTAATCTTGCACTCATTAAAATCAGTTGTTCTGTTTCTAATTCAACCAGTGCTGCCAAGATCAAGAATTAAAAATTGATGAGCCAATGTCTCTGGAAAAAAAAATTTAAAAAATAAAAAGAAGTAAGTTCATTATTCAGAGCAGCACAGATTTTAAATAATCATGAAAATGTTTGGCTGCTCCTTTGGCCTTGACATTTCCATGAGGGGAGGGAAAAGGTACAAAAACTGAGAATGTTACACGATCCTGGGAGCCCAAAGGCTGGAGCTTCCTGGGGGCAGCCCCAGAAATGGCTCACTTGAGGGCAAAACCCAAATTCTGAGCCACAGGGGAGGGAGGAGCTGGTTTGGCTCCTCTAATCCTGGCCCAGGACGAGTGTCACTGCTGGGGTGGCAGCAGCCAGGAGCTCTCATGGGGACAGAGCAGAACCTGGAGAAATGTGAGTTAACAGCAGAAGTAAATCATGATTTTTAAAATTCTGCATGAGTGACAAACCCAACATTATTTTTAATGTGCCTGATTAAGGTCACTGATGACAATGGCTGGAGACAAAGATGATAAACACCATTTATTTGAAGCAGATGAGAACTTGGAAAAGGCTCTCCAAGAGCCAAAACTAAATAGTATTTCAGAGAGAGCAGCCCACAAAAACAGCCACAATCTGCAATGGCTCTTGCTGACCCTGGCTGGAGGGATCCTGCTGAGCTGTCTGGGTCTCTCCACAAAAGCTGCTGGTTTCCCTCATTAAAAGGCCATGTTTGCAAAGCAAAGCTCAAGCAGGAAAATGTGGAGCCAGGCCAATCCCAAACCAAGCCTGGGAGAAGTTTGGGATTAACTCCTTTAGAGCCAAGCAGAGGTTGTTTCCTGAAGGAGAATAAATAAAATGGGCTGTCAGTGATGTGGGTATTTATTTATAGCAGGCATTCATTGCCTCCAGGATCTGCATAAACACCCATTAGCTTTCAAGGTGATGAATCAAGTATTAATTAACCTGCTGGGGGGGAATAATAAGGATATTAATGTTTTAAAGGGAGGCTTCCAGCTGAGGGAAACAAAGGGAGAGAGCAAAGCTGAACTTTTCAAATAAAACCTTTTTGTGCTGGAAAGGAGCAAGGGGCACAGAATAAATCAGGTGGATACTCTGGCTGGAAATGGCAATTTGCTTTGGTAACTGGGAAAAAAATAAAACAAAAAAGTAAAAGCTTTCTTGGAGAAGGGCTGGGAGTGAAAATTTAATGGGCACTGGTGCCCGAGCCAGCAGAGCCACATCCCCAGGAGCCACTGACACCCTGCAGAGTGGGAAATGCCATTTATCACCTCCACACCAGGATGCAACAGCTGGATTTTTGCTCTGATTTCCCTGCACAGGTCCCTCCTGCAGGGCAGGCAGTGCACATCCAGAGCAGGAAAGAGCAGAGAGGGCAGGACGTGCTCTGGCTGCTGCACAGCAGACCTTGGCTTTCAGATCCCACCTTCCCTCTGTCCCACCCAGGCACAGAATTCCTGTTTTTTGGAGCTCCTGCAGAGCAGCCACGTCCCACAGAGACCAGCAGGGCTCAGCTCAGCACATGCACAGAGAAAAGAGGAATATTTCTGGAGGGTCAGGCTGTTTGCTGAGCAAAAACGCCCAAATGGGATGTGACACCAGAAACTGGGCAGCAGAAAGAAACCAATTTGCTGGTGGCAGCAGTACAAGAGCTGCAGGCCCACCCCAGCTCCATGGCTTGGCTGCATCCCCTCTGCTCCCTGCAGCTTCCAAGGGATAAATCAGGAGTCTGGAGAGGCTGTTCTGCAAACTGAGACACAGCTTGCCTGTAGTCGAGGAGGGACACAAAAAATCCTGTATCAGATTGGTCTTCAGGATCAACTCCACCCCTACAAAACCAAATCTTTAACAACTTCAAGCTCTTGTAAATTTTTTATATGTATACAAGGAGGAATAAAACATATGCAGTCCTCCTTTTCCTGCCCATTTTTAGCTTTTTTTTCCCCTCTGCATATTCTCCAGTTCTCTACCCACACACAGCCACACTGCAGACAAACTATCCTATTAAAAAAATTGCAAGATGTGCTGGGGCATGAAGCATTTTGAATCACTATGAGAAGCTGTACAAGTAGCGTAAAGGTAAAAAGTCAACCACTGGTGAATTGGCAGAAGCACAAGAGAAAGCAGCGAAGTGGTAAACAAGAAAAAAGGAAGTGGCAGCTTAAAAGAGAATATAAGCATTTATGAGCCAACCAATAACACAGAGCATGACCAGCGCGTGCATAGATCATGGACCAATAAGGAATGACCAGACATGCAGCTATTCACGTGTACGGAAATAAAGGACTATATAACACGCTCTAAAATTGTAATAAAGTTGGAGTTTTACCCCCACATCATCTCGGTGTGTTATCTCCCCAAGCCTCGGGCCGCGGCGTTCTGGTGACCCCGACGTGATCCGACGGGCGCACCGATGACCATTGCCACGAATTGTGCTCCGTATCGGAGGACTTTGCGGATAAGAGACGAGGCTTGTTGATCCCGGCCGTCCGAGAGAGACGGAGCCCTGTGAGGCTGGTGGCCACAAGCTGACCGGTGAGTCAGGCAGACGATTGCTGTCTGGGAATCGGGATGGGTCTCGCTGCATCAGCGGTAGAAAAGGCAACCGTGGACAGGCTGGTCCGCGTCCTGGATAAAACTGAATACAGAGTTAGTTGCAAAAGTCTAGTGGAACTATTGTTGTGGGGCCGAAGACGGGGATATTTTAAGGCACCCCAAGATGCTTTTGATCTAGAGACCTGGGATCAGGTCAGCAAAGATTTATGGGACAGCATACAGGTTGGAACTAAAGGTGTTAAAGATCATGCAAAAACATATCGGCAAGTGCGACTTGCGTTAGAACAATTGAGCGCTGAAGCCGAAGTTGGCCGAGCTATAAGGGAGAGCATTAAAGAAGCTGAGAAAGATGATGAAAAGAATCAGAAGGGAAACTGCGCTCAGATGGATATCCTTGCTGCTCCAGTTAAAAAGGGGCCGTATGATGATCTTATTCCCCCCTTTTGTCCTGATGAAGAGGTTGGTGGAGCTGCTCAGACAGAACTTAGTGCCCCTCCAATGGAAGTAGACCCATCCACTGTGCCTTTGCCGTCCAACAATCCAGATATACAAGTTACTGATAGAGTCAGAGAGTTGTCCGGACACATGCACGAGTTATTGAGCGAATTGCAGAGGCTTGACCCAAGTTCAAATAAAAGGCAAATTGAAGAGGCATATAGGAAAGCTTCCAAGGCTATAAAGGAAGGACTAGAGAATGTAAGCACACAATGGGACTCCAGAGAAGAACGAATGATAGAGCAAGTGGAAAAGCGAAGGCGAGAGTTAATACAAGAGGCGCTGAAAGGAGATTGGGACTCCGAAACTTTACATCACTTTTTGCAAACAAAATTTGGATGCATGGATTGACATTGTCTGAACGGCAGCAGATCGATTCTGCGCATGCTGCTTTGCGAAAAGTTTCAGGGTCGGGCAATCAAGGAGGGCTTGGAGAAAGAATGAAAGCGTGGCTGTCAGGCTCTGAGAGCAGTTCAGAAGAACCGCCGTGGGATTTGTCATTCGATCCGAAGAAGCGATACAAGGTACTGGCCGAAATCACAGGAGAAATTACCCTCGGACCGTTAGTAGCAGCACCTATAATTAATACCGCGAATGGACCGGACTGGAGAGCCTTGGATTGGGCTACAGTGACTAAAATACAGCAGGATATAATGAATTATGGTATGCATAACCCACTAGTCCAACGACAGATTACAAGCCTGTTGAAATATCAGGATCTCATCCCTGGAGATATATGTCTAATAATGGAGGTTATGTTGGGCTCAAAGGCCTGTACATTGTTTTTAAGAAAGTGGGAGGATATTTTGGAAGAAAAACAAGTTGAAAATTTGACATTAGATGCAAGGGACCCTTTGCGACTAGCCACAATGGAGCAGCTGATGGGAACGGGACAATTCCGGGACCACCAGAGAGAGGCGGCACTACACCCACGAGTTTTAGGACAATCAAAGGCTGCTGCCCTGGAGGCGTTTACAGCTCTACCCCAGATCGGAAAACCACGTCGACCATATTTAAAGATCATGCAAGGAGCGGAAGAGCCCTTTATTATTTTTGTTGATAAGATCAGAGATGCCCTTGATGCAGCTAGTCTCCCTGAAGATGCCAAATTAATAATGTTAAAAGAGATAGTTACACAGAATGCTAATGCTACTTGCCGGCGCATAATTACTAGTCAACCTGCTGGAGCCTCTCTTACCCAGTTAATTGAGGCGTGCGACCGAGCCCCTCTTAAGGAAGAAAAGGTAAAGGCAAAGATTCATGCCAGTGCTATGGCAGTTGCATTAAAACAAATGCCTGCCCAGGGACGAGGGGATCGAGGGCCAAATTGTTTTTCTTGCCAACCAGGTCATTGGAAAAAGAATTGTCCTCAAAGGATTTGAAAGAATATACAATCTTCGCCAACAAGTTTCACCAGGACTTGTCGCCGGTGCGAGAAATTTGGCCATCAGGCTAGAGAATGCCACTCTCGATTCAAAAAAGATGGTACTCCCCTCGGAAACACTGCTAGCACCACTTTCTCGAAATGGGAAAGGCCGCGGGGTGAGCGCGGGGAACAAATACTCACTGCGAACCCCACAAGTTCTTGCTGCCTCAATGACCTCATCGAAGCTACAAGAGGAAGTGCAGGAGTCGATTTGGCCTTGGCAGGAACAGTAACTATTTTGGATGATGAAATCCATGTGTTGGACTCTACTTCTCAAGGACCGCTCGGGGATGGATTAGCTGCTTTACTTATTGGATGATCCAGTATGAGCAAAAGAGGGATTTTTGTGCTGCCTGGACTGATTACACCAGAATAATTAAGATTATGGTCAAGGTTTTTGTACCTCCTGTTACCATCCCAGAAGGAAGCAAGATAGCGCAATTAATTCCCTTCTTTCCACAAGTAAAAAATTGTGGACAGCAGGAAAGACAAGATGAAGGATTTGGGAGCACTGGAAATGCTCTTGTTCTACTTACGCAAAAAATTACCATGGAATGGCCAAAGGAAGCAGTAACTATCTATCACAAGAGCGGGGAAACACTCAATTCAAGGATGCAACCACCCACAATCATTATGTTTTTAGACACTGGATCAGATGTGACTCTTGTCCCACTAATGCATTGGCCGCGACACTGGCCTATACAGCGCTTTACTGGACAATTGTCCGGAATAGGAGGACAGACGCAGACTTTTCAGGCAATAGAACGTTTTCGTGTGGTCAGCTCTGACGGACGTGTGGCTTATTGCCAACCTTTTGTATTGGATACTACCTTGTGGATTGCCGGCCGAGACCTGCTGTCTCAATGGGGCATGGTTTCACAGGCTGCGCCTTCTGTGCGGCAGCCACTGGGGGTTACGGCCTCCCCATCATTCAATTGCAATGGCTGACTGATAAGCCTGTATGGGTACCTCAGTGGCTGCTACCCCATGAAAAAATAGAGGCCTTAAAAGAACTTGCAAAAGCTGCAAGGGGGCTCTTGACCAAATTGTAATACTGTGTGGGGGTTGTAACAGAAAAGTGGAAGTTAGAAACCCCAGATGGAGAGAACAAGCACTTGGAGGATGTGCTAGATGCACATTTACTTATGAAATTAGAAGTTTTTGGGGACCATTATGACAGTTAGTAGGCAATGAGGTGTTGCGACAGTTAAGTGTAGGACAATTGTTTGAAAACACAGGAGAACTCCTTTTGGCAGAAACAACATTTCGCTTGTGGTGTGTTTTACAGCGTTTAAAAATCGTGATCAAGACCCGAGCCCTAGCGTGGAATTTTGTATATTGTTGTAAGAAGCATAGCGATGAAGGGGGTCTTTATGCTCCTTATTAGTATTGGAATAACAAACAAACTGATAGCAAAGAACAAACAAGTAACACACTTTGGCCCTCGAGAAAATGTTTGGGTAACCATAGCAAATCAGACAGGACAATCTTCAATGTGTTTAAGTTTGGGAAGCGTCAACAGCCCCTTTAAAACTTGCTTATTCAGAGTACCAATTTGACAACCCTCTGAATTCAGTGGCTTTGTGAATAATGCTACCGTACAAAATGAAACTCAAATGGTATTAGAGGTAAATACAACTGCTCACGGCCTTACCTGCAACCAACTTGATGGAGGATGGCAATGCTGTATTATTCTGGCCCTTAATGTCACTCTTAACTCTCCACCAGAGGAAATTGATATTGTCGGATGCAGTAACGCCAGCATGGGAAATAAGACAGGCAGATGGCTCTCATTTGAACCACTGCATTCGAACCAGTTAAATACAAATGGGTATTTGTGGGCTACCCTAGACTCAGAATTGCTAAATACGGATGTGAACGAGCAATTATATTCCAACTGCAATGGAAGCAGTGTAACAAAACCATTGAAACTACCAAAAGGCATATTTTTGATCTGCGGAAACAGAGCATGGAATGGCATCCCTGCATTGCCAGTGGAGGTCCGTGTTATCTTGGGCAACTGACTCTATTCCATCCCAACATATCGCAATTGACCAAAATTAGTACTAAAGGAAGAGCAAAGCACATGAATTACAGTGCAGCGAACAGGCTACCCCTGAGTTCTGGTCAGAATTAAGACAGGTAATTGTAGCCACAATTTTGCCCGGTGCAGCTGCTCGCAAGGCAATGGTATTAGCAGAACAAGTAGCCTGCTGGGCACAAAATGAAATTAACATAACTTCACAAATTTTAGATGAGCTTACAGCCGATGTGTCTAGTGTAAATCATGCAGTATTGCAAAACCGAGCCACCATTGATTATTTACTGTTAGCTCATGGGCATGGCTGTGAAGAATTCGAGGGCATGTGTTGTATGAATCTTTCTGACCACTCAGTGTCGATTCATGCAAAAATTAAGAAGGTGCAGGAGCACCTTCACGATTTGAAAGAACAGGAGGGCTTGGGAATAGAGGGATGGCTTGCTTCACTTGGATTGGGACCGTGGCTATCTTGTATTATCGCGCATTTTGGCGGATTTATTTTGATGCTTTTATTAGGTTTAGTGTTTGGACCCTGCTTGCTGCACCTTATTAGAGCACGTTTAGAGGCAATGGTGCATGCTGTTTTTGAAAAAAGAGGGGGAGAAGCTGGGGCATGAAGCATTTTGAATCACTATGAGAAGCTGTACAAGTAGGGTAAAGGTAAAAAGTCAACCACTGGTGATTGGCAGAAGCACAAGAGGAAGCAGCAAAGTGGTAAACAAGAAAAAAGGAAGTGGCAGCTTAAAAGAGAATATAAGCATTTATGAGCCAACCAATAACACAGAGCATGATCAGCGCGTGCATAGATCATGGGACCAATAAGGAATGACCAGACATGCAGCTATTCACGTGTACAGAAATAAAGGACTATATAACACGCTCTAAAATTGTAATAAAGTTGGAGTTTTATCCCCACATCATCTCGGTGTGTTATCTCCCCAAGCCTCGGGCCGCAGCAAAGATGTCTAGAAAAACAACAATAATCCAGGGGGTCATCAGCTTCCAGAAATGCAAACTGCCTTAGGAAACCACAAGCTCTTTGTGTTGTTGTTATTTTTTACGCAGGATTTTTTACAATGTTGTTTTAAAGATTGGCAAGGGAGGAATTCTCTCTCTCCTCACCCTCCCCTGCTGGATCCAGACATTTCTCTCCAGCTTTGCTCAGCTCACATTTCAGGGCAGAGCAAACGCTTGTGCATGGAGGGGGGCAGGGATGATGAGTCAATTAGACACTTCATAAAAATCTGATTTAGAAAATTCCACAGAGCAGCTCAGCCCAGTGCCCCCGGCACCCAGAGCTGGTTTCCTGCACGGAGCCTCTCTCCCTGCTGAAATGTCACAGGATGAGGGGTCTGGGGGTGGGAGACCCCTCACAGCTCAGTCACAGTGCCAGCAGGATTTCTGTGCTTTCCCCACTGCTCTTTTAGCTCCACAGCCTTGGGGTGCTGCAGCTGCTTAACCCAGCCCTCTGAGCCCTCTGCAGCCACCAAGGGAATCCCCAGGGATGAGCCCTTTGTCATCCTGATCCCATTTTGTACCTACAGCACCTTCCAGAGCCTTCCCTGGGCATGGGGGCAGCTGGGGGGTGGCTGAGGGATGGCACCTCTTCACCTCTTCCTCCTCCTTCCTGCATCCATCCCTTCCATCTCCATCCTGCAGGTGGTCAGAGCCACCTGTACTCCTCACTGCTCACCTGGGAGAGGCCCAGAGCATCACCAGAGCCACCTGAGCCACCAGAGCCACCTGTACCCCTCACTGCTCATCTGGGAGAGGCCCAGAGCATCACCAGAGCCACCTGAGCCACCTGAGCAACCTGTATCCCTCTCACTGCTCACCTGGGAGAGACCCAGAGCATCACCAGAGCCACCAGAGCCACCTGAGCCACCTGAGCAACCTGTATCCCTCTCACTGCTCACCTGGGAGAGACCCAGAGCATCACCAGAGCCACCTGAGCCACCTGAGCCACCTGTACCCCTCACTGCTCACCTGGGAGAGACCCAGAGCATCACCAGTGGAGCTGAGTTGGGGCTGCACAGCCTCCCACAGTGCCCAGCCTTGTCTCATGCAGAATGTTCTCCACACAGGGCAAAACCTTCTCCACATAGAGCAGAACCTTCTCTCCTTATGCAAAATCTTCTCCCCACACAGCAAAACCTTCTCCCATAGTGAAAAACCTTCTCCCCATAGGGCAAAACCTTCTCCACAGTGCAGAACCTTCTTTCCTCATGCAAAACCTTCTCCCATATTGAAAAATCTTGTCCTCACAGGGCAAAACCTTCTCCCACAGTGCAAAACCTCTCTCCTCATGCAAAACCTTTTCCTATAGTGAAAAATTTTCTCCCCACATTGCAAAACCATCTTTCCTCATGCAGGACCTTCCTTCATAGTGCAAAACTTTCTCACACTCAATCTTCTTTCCTCACACAAAACCTTCTCCCCACAGTGCAAAACCCTCTCTCCTCATGCAAAACCTTCTCCCATAGTGAAAAATCTTCTCCCCATAGAGCAAACCCATCTTTCCTCATGCAGAACCTTCTTCCATATTGCAAAACCTTCTTCACACAGTGCAGAACCTTCTCTCCTTAAGCAAAACTTTCTACCCACAGGGCAAAACCTTCTCCACACAGAGCCAAAGCTTCTTCCACAGTGCAGAACCTTCTGTCCTCATGCAAAAACCTTCTCCCATATTGAAAAACCTCCTCCCCATAGTGAAAAACCTTCTCTCACAGTGCAAAACCTTCTCTCCCTATGCAAAACCTTCTCCCACAGTGAAAAATCTTCTCCCCACAGAGAAAAAACTTCTCCACACTGCAGAACCTCCTCCCCAGAGTGAAAAACCTTCTCCACACAGAGCAAAACCTTCTCTCCTCATGCAAAACCTTCTGCACACAGAGCAAAACCTTCTCCATACAGTGGAAAACCTTCTGTCTTTATGCAAAACCTTCTCCCATAGTGAAAAATCTTGTCCCCACAGTGCAGAACCTTCTCCCCACAGTGCAGAACCTTCCCTCCTCATGCAGAACCTTCTCTCCTCATGCAGAGCCTCTCCCAGTGCAGCCATCCTGGCAGCATCATCTGAATGTCTCCATTCCCCATGCATGAAGTGTAATCTGAGAAATTACAGCATTTTAGGACAGGTTTTGATGTTAAGGGGCTGGTCAGGCTCAGACAGGGAAATGGAACAAGCAGAGCTGAGCTCTGGGCTGCTGGAGCAGCTTCACTCCAAGCAGAACGTGGCACTGCAATATTCATACCAGGAGACACCAATTCCCTGTTAAAAAGAGCTGAATTTTTAAAATGCCCCTGCAGACCTGGCTGTTTCATAACCAACAACCCTGCAGGGTGCACCCAGGCTGGGTGGGTGTTGCAAAGCAGCACAGAGACATTTCTGGGACTCTTTAAACTCCTGTGAGCAGCCAGCAGCTCCTGGGGCCAGTGGCCAGCTGGGCTGGGGTGAGCACTGCTCTGATCATAGCCTGGAGTAGCCAAAATCACAGAGCACTGCAAGGACCGTGGCATGACCATTCCATCAACAGCTTTACACTCCTCCCACAAGGAGCTGGTGGTTTCCCTTGCAGGGCAGATGATTCTGTTGCACCACTGGGGCTTTGTTTCATTTTCTTCTGGGTGAATATGCCCTGTTTTGTGGCTGGGTAAAGTAAATAAACTCATTATTCAATCAAACTTGCCTGGATTTTTATTTTCCCTTTCTCCAGTGAGCCCTGGGGAGGAATCCAGGCAGGAGAGACCCAGACAGGATGATGTCCATGCCCAGTGCCAAAGCCCACAGAACAGGACAGGGAGAGCATCAGCCAGGTGAGGATTTATCAGCCATCCAAGGCTGGTGCAGGTATTTTCCACTGGAAAAATCCCTCCTTCTGTCCCCAAAATAGTCCAGACCACGTTGTTGCCTGGAAAGGCTGAGCTGGAACAGAGACTAGACAGAGCAAGAGGGATAAAATAGGAATTTATTGAAAGGATTCACTTTGGGCAGTGCAAGAGTCTGGCTGGGGCTACACCAAATCAAATCCCAGATGGATCCTGGTCATGAGTTTTTACACTTTTATCAGTTTTGGTTCATCTACATATTGGGTTAATTGTCCAACCACAGCCCCAGGCTATGAAGTCTCAGCCCTTGGTTTGCCCCCTTCCCTTGCCATTGTTCCTGATTTTTGGGTACCAATTGTCCTTGATTCTCCCACTGGTAAGGAATTGTTTTATCCAACTACCCTGTGAAGAGAACTTCCTAACACCTAATATAAAGTTTCAGAGTTACACACTAAGCAGCAGAGATTCTGAAAAATATAAAAGCTGAAAGCCAAGGCATCAACATGAGTCCTGGTCCTGATACAAACCCTGAGTTTCTGGCTGCTTGCTGGACACAGCACATCCCAGAGTGACCAAATGCAGGGCAAGCAAGGATATTGCCCTTGGAGCTCTCCTCTCCAGACAAGAAAACAAGTCCATGGTGACATAACAAGAGGGTGACTGTTACTTGCCATTGAGCTTCATAAAAATGTGAGGAAAGATGCCTGCATTTTAATTAAGTCCTGGGAGCAAAAAAATGTGTACCTGGCTAGACTGCAGAGAGATGAACTCATTGCTTCATCCAGGGCTCAGGCTTCTGCCTGTTTTCCTCTGCAACAGAACCATCAGCTTGGGCTGCAGACAGGGGCTTTAAAAAGCAAATAATGCTTCCAAAAGAGCCAGGCCAGCCCAATTCCCACATGGCTGGACTGGGAGTCCTCAAGCAGCCATGTTTCTACAGAGACTGGTGGGCAAAAACCCCAAAATCCAGAAGGGCAGAGCTCCCCAAACCAGGTGTCAGGGGGAGCTCAGTCCAGATTTTCCCAGCAGCTGCCAGACTTTTCCATGGATTGCCCAGGTTGGACTTTCTGCTGAGAAACATCCCAGGCCTGAGCTGCCCTTTTCACCCCAGGAATGCACAGCTGTGAAAGTGAGGCTCTGTGAGATGTGGCTCCAGAAGTGGAAATTTGTGCCTGAATCTGGAGGCCATGCTGAGATCACATTCTGGGATAACATTTTGGAATCATATTCTGGGATCACATTTTGGAATCACGTTCTGGGATCACATTCTGGGATCACATTCTGGGGTCACATTTTGGGATCACATTCTGGGGTCACATTTTGGAATCATATTCTGGGATCACATTTTGGAATCACATTCTGGGATCACATTTTGGAATCACATTCTGGGGTCACATTTTGGAATCACATTCTGGGATCACATTCTGGGATCACATTCTGGGATCACATTCTGGGATCACATTCTGGGGTCACATTCTGGGGATCACATTTTGGAATCACATTCTGGGATCACATTCTGAGATTATATTTTGTGATCACATTCTGGGATCACATTCTGGGGTCACATTTTGGAATCATATTCTGGGATCACATTTTGGGATCACATTCTGAGATCACATTCTGGGATCACATTTGGACCCAGGTTGCACAGGATGAGAGGGATGGGCAGGTGGGGAGTGCAGACATCCCGTTGTCTTTGGGGGAAAAAAAAACAAACACAGCAAAACCCATCTGATGTTTGAACAGTGAAGTATAAAAACACAAAGCCTTGATCTAGAAAGTTTTTAGGACATAAAAGAAGAAAGAGCAGTCACCATCAGCCTCCTCTCCCCCAGAGCCAGCTGAGCAACCTCCCAGAGTGGCAAAATTCTCAGACCCTCAGACAGAGCCCTGTGAACATCACTGCCCCTCTCCCTGTCAGATTCAATGACTTTGGGCTTGATCAAGACTCAAAAACTCTGTGTTCTGCTATTGCTCCTGGTATGGTGAGGTTGGAGCAGGCAGATCTCCTGCTTTGAGGTGCCAGTTGAAAATCCCAGGTGCTGGGAGAAAATTCCAGGTGCCTCTTGCTGGCATCACACAGCCAGATCCACCCAGACCCCTCCCCAGAGAAACAGGTCTATATCCTTAAAGTTCAGCGTTTTCCAAGTGCTTTGTCAGAACTTTGTGGAGTGAGGCACAGAGGTGGCCCAGGATGGCTGGGCAGCATCAGTGCCAGGGTCCTTGCAGGGCAAAGAGCCCCTGGAGGCTGGGACAGCCAGGAGCACAGCTCTGAGAGCCACAGCCCCAGGCAGCACTGCCAGGGCTCCCTGCCTTCCATCCTGCTGGGAAGAGCTTGGCTCCAGCCCCAGTGACTGACCACGAGCCCTGTCTGCAGGAGAGGGTTTGTAAAAACACCCCTTCACACTGCAGAGCACAGCTCAGGCTTTCTGTCCAACAAATCCCATTCCAAGTGGCTGGGAGGACAGGGAAATCTGCTCTGGTGCTGCTTTGAAGGGTTTACAGTTCACTGCTCCACTTTATACCTGCAGCTGTTTCCACAGCCAAGTCCAAGAGAGGCTGTGAACAGGAAGGAATTAGGCACTCATGCAAAACCCATTAAAGTCAAGGGCAATCTTTCCATTGCCTCCAGAGGGTTTGGCTCCCAGCCCTGGTTAGCAGGGTCTGTTGTGGGGGATTTGGAGCAGGAAATGGCAGCAAGGCTTTCCAGGTTTTCTCAGCATTTGTTGTGGAGTTTAGCACAGAAGGTCTCTGTGCCCATTTTCCTGTGTGTAAATTAAGAAGTGACTGCTCCTCCAAGGTGCAAGGCCCTCACTGACCATCCTCTGCCACTCCAGGGATGACAGGCAATACCGGATGGATTAGAGGAGCACATTGCTATGGGAATTCCTATGGGAAACAAGATATCTCTATTCTGATGCATAACCCACACAGGGTGTGTCATTCCAAGAGGCAAAACCACCACGGACCCAAAGCATCAGCAGATCTGAAAGTCCTGTTAGTCCCAAACTCAAATTCCCACTGGGGATGAAGCCCCCACTGGGATCCAGGCAGCTTTCCACTGATTCCAGCCCTGCCTGCTCACTTAGAGCCAAGAGCTCTGCACAGCTGGGCTCTGCCTTTTGGTGGAGGGCAGGAACCTGCACCAAAAGGGCAAAAGATCTGAGCTGCCTCCACTGCTACAGGCAGACAAACAGGGATCTATCTGACCTCTGGAAATGATGCTTTCCAAGGAGTGTCTTCCCAAAACTGCCAGCACGGGAGCCACAACACATTCCAGGAAACTTCAGACTTTCAAAATACACGAGACCCGATTTCCTGCAGTGGGGAGCAGTGGTGCTGGGCTGGCAGGAGGACTGGTCAGGTGAGCTCAGTGCTGTGCCAGGTGCAGGGGAGGCAGGAATTGGCACTTGGGAGGTGCTGGGTCATTTTCTGCCTCAGCCACTCCATTACTCCTGAGCTGGTAAAAGCAGAGAGGACATTTCTCCACCTGAGAAAGGTCAGGCCACAGCTCTGGGAAGAGTGAAATGAGGAGGGTTTGGAGCTGCCCTGTTTTGCCATCAGCCTGGGCTGTGGGTGCACAGGAGAAAATATCCAGGGGTTGGAACTGAGCTTCCCTCTCCTCCTGGCCTGGGATTGTGCCTGGGAGCCAAGCAAGGCTGTAAAGGAGGAATTAATTATTCCAGCCACAGGCTTAGGAAAACCTCTGCCTCCTGGCAGATGCTCCTTACTTGGGCTGGGTTTAGGAAAACAGAGGTGACCAAGCCCTGCTGCAGCCTTCAGTGGGAAATAGAGGGACAAGGGTGTGCCAGAAACTTGAGCCCAGAGAGGGGAGAAGGGAGGGTGGAGAAGGAAATTCATCCTAAACCCAAACCAGCTTGGTGACCCAAACTCTGCAGAGCCAAGCAGACTCATGGAACCAGACAGGACAGAAACATCCAAAAACCAGATTTTGGTGGCTGAAAACTGATTTTGGTGCTGTCAGTGCCACATCCAATGGGCTTTGGGCAGGGAGTGTCACCTTTCTGAGGTGACTTGACAGTGATTGACCCAAGAGCAATGTCTGACCCAAATACCCTCTGTGGGTGGTGGTCTGAGTGCTCCCTGTGGGCACATCCATCCCCACACCCAGGGGTCCCCACCGGCCTGGAGGGAGAACCAGGAGGGGTGTCCTGGTTTGAAGGGCAGGTGTCTGCCAAGAAAGGCAGAGGCTTCTCTTTGAAATGGAGAATGTAAACCCCCTCCCTCTAAATTATTATTATAATTTTGAAATTAAGGGGCTCTCAGGCAAAGATATGGGAATAGGAATAACAGTTCTTCACTAGGAAAATTAAAATAGAAATACAGTGTTACAAAGAACAATCCCAAACCCTGACAGAGTCAGAATCCAAGCTGCCACCCGTCAGTCAGGCAGGGTGTTGGCAGCAGTCCCATTCCATGGTGGCTGCATCCTCCTGCAGGGGCAGATGTGGTTCAGATGGAGCAGTGCTCCTGGAGAAGGTGCAGTTTCCTCTGAAGCTCCAGGGATGATGTGCAAAGGTCTGGTTTTCCTCTGGAATCCAGTGGAAAGAAGGTGCCTTGGTGTCCAAAATCTCAGTTTTTATCTGGGTAGGAAAGGCTTGGCTCCTCCCCTGGCTGGAGCATCTCCCAGTGGGATGATGTAATTTTATCAGTCATGCACTGGGACTCACTGGCCATGAACAGGAGATATCTCCTGGAGGGAGGATGGGCTGTGGAAAGATAAAGATGATTGCCCAGCTGGTTTTTAACAATGGCCCATTAACAGGAGATATCCCCACAGAGATAAGGATCACTGCCACACCCGGTTTTTAACAATGGCCCATTAACAGGAGATATCCCCACAGAGAGAAGGATCACAGCCACACCCGGTTTTTAACAATGGCCCATTAACAGGAGATATCCCCACAGAGATAAGGATCACTGCCACACCCAGTTTTTAACAATGGCCCATTAACAGGAGATATCCCCACAGAGAGAAGGATCACAGCCACACCCAGTTTTTAACAATGGCCCATTAACAGATGATATCTTCTGGAGGGAGGATGGGCTGTGGGAAAGATAAAGATGATTGCCCCAGCTGGTTTAAAGATGGCCCATTAGCAGGTAATATGTGCCAGGAGATCACGGTCACTGCCCCACCCGGCTGCAACAGGTGGGGATGGAATACACATTGCTGGCCACATCAACCCAGCACAGGGGGCCTTTTGCTTCCAGAGCAATGTGGTTTAGGAAATGAGCTTTTGTCCCACCTGCTGCAAGTTCACTGGTTTACAGGGCTGAGTTGCCAACTCTGACAGGAGCTGGGGGCTCATTAACGTGACTGAGGCTTTGGCACTGGGGAGTTTCTCCAGTTCCATTCACAGGAGCTGAGAGGCAGCAGCTCAAGCAGGGAGGTTTTGCACCCCTGCATTACCAAGTCTAGACACTGCTGGAGCCCTGCAGGCCTGGAGAACCCCTTTTCCCTGCTGTTCCACACCCAGCAGCATTCCTGAAGCTGGGAAATATTTCATTCCCTCGTTCAGACAGACCCTTTTTGCAGCACTGTGTCCCTCCAAAAGCTCCAAAGCTGTGCCAGCACTGCTGACCACATGCCAGCATTGACTCTTGTTGGACCAAACCCTGCCAGGCTGCTTGGAGCAAAAAGTAGGAAAGAATTTTTTTTTAACTGCCTAAATCCTATATTTTCATTCCTACCTGGAATGAAAATGGCAGCTTTGGAGAAATTCTTGAAATATTTGCTTTAACTGGTTTTATTCCTCTCTTTTTCCTCGCTCTGAGCTGACCAGGGGAACCCACCAGGCAGGACTCCCTTCTTCATTAAATGGTGCCCAAGAACTGTTTATCAATATCTGCCACCAGCTCCAAAGGGAGCAGGAGACCTTCTGAACCTAAACCAAAAATTAGAAGCAATTTTAATGCATTAAAATCTTTCTCTTGGGCTTTAACTTTTAAATACACTCCCATGAGCTGAGGGACAACTTGTGCTGGGATAACATTCAGAAATACAAAATGTAAATACAAAATACAACTTGGGGGCAAGGCTGGGGGAACTGGGACTGTTTTTTCCTGCCCATCCTTGGAAATGGGGGTGAAACCTGTGCAATGCCTCCCCACCTCCAACTGTCCAGCCTGCAGGTGAGGCCTCAGTCATTCAGCAAATCTCAGAGGATGAAAAAGATCATCAAGTGATGCTTTAGGGTCTCCAGGCTGCCTGTGTCAGCCCAGGAGCACGTCTGTGCTCTCCCTAAGTGGATTGACAAGCGCCCAGGATCAGAATGAGCACATGCCAGATGCTGGGGAATCATCTCCCACTTACAGCAATTACGAGGATGTCCCAGAATCCAATAAAGCAACTGAGAAGAGGAGCAGCTGGTGGTGCTTGTCAGGCACAGGGAGATGAATCTGGGTAATAAAGAAGTGTGATTTTTTTTCCCCTGAGTCATCATATGCTGTTTGGCACTGGGTGTGTGTGATTCCTCCTCCCCTGGTGGTTTTCCTTGGGAGAGGAGGAGCTGAGCATCCTTCCCCAGCAGGGATGAGGAGCTGCCCCTTTCCCTACCCTTTCTGTGCTGGTACAGAGCCAGGTGCTGATCCAAATGCCATCAGCTCCCCCAGACACAAGTCAGCACCTCCAGCCTGAGGCACCACCAGGTGAGCCCTTCTCCCACCTCTGACCTCGTCCCCTCTGTGCTCCCAGCCCTGGGAAAGGCTCCAGGTAAGAGAATCAAAGAGCCATGGAAGGGTTTGGGTTGGGAGAGACCTCAAAGGTCACCCAGTGCCCCCCCTGCTATGGCAGGGACACCTCCCACTGTCCCAGGCTGCTCCAACCCTGTCCAGCCTGGCTTTGGGCACTGCCAGGGATGCAGGGGCAGCCACAGCTGCTCTGAGAATTCCAACCCAGCCCCTCCTCACCCTCACAGGGAGAATTTATCCCTAACATCCCATTTAACCTGAATTCTTTCCAGTTTGAGCCCATTCCCCCTCATCCTGTCCCTACAATTCCTGATGAGGAGTCCCTGCAGTCTCCACCTCCTCCCCAAAAAACCCACCACCATTTCAGCTTTAAAGGACAGGCAAAGTGATGAAGCAGGAAAGGTTTCTTCCCACATAAACCAGCCAAAAAAATAATCACAGTGCAGAGGGAACACTGTGGATTACACAGCACTGATCCCATCTAGCACAAACACATGGCTGAGCAGCTCCTTAAAAAAACTGCATGGATGATTCCTAGAAATAATCACCAGAAAATTTTATTCGTGGGAAAATGCAGCAGAGCTGAGCTATATTTAATAGTGGAAAGAAGATAAAAGTAATCTCCAAAGGTCTGAAAATGCAGACTCTGTGCTTGGATAAACTTCAGTGCATCTTCATGCCAGCACAACTCAGGGATGATTTCCTCAGTGTGGGCAGCAATTCAGGGAAAATTTGGATTTCAGATCAGAAGCAGCCATTAAAGCATCTTCCCTGAGCTTCTTTCCACCACAAGCTGAAATATTTCACCCAATAACTGCAGAGGGTTGGAGGTTTGATAATTCAGAGCTTTGCAATGAGTGACACTCCCAGGCCAGGGCCCTTTCCCACTGGCTGCTCTTTAATTCCCTCCCTGCCCTCACAAATGAGTTCCACTCCCATTTTCCTTCTCAGAGATTTCTCAGACAGCACTGGCAGGATGAGCTGAGGGAGAGCAGAGTGAAGAAAAGTCAGTGAGCAAACACTGGGGACTCTCAGGGCCAGCAAATGTCACTCACTGGGACCTGGAAGCTCAGCAGCCACAGGGACATCCCAAATCAGGGACATTTCCAGAATTCTCCTTGGAGAATCTGCTCCTTCTTCCCATTCCGTTTTCCTTTGGGGCTTTTCCTAATTTTTCTAATTTTTCCTAAAAATTTCCTAATTTTTCTAATTTTTCCTAAGAATTTCCAGATTATTCTGATTTTTCCTAATTTTTCTCCCCAATAAATTTCCTACCAACCTCTGGAAAGAACCAGAAGGAGCACCTCTTGTGGCAGCAGCATCCACCTAAAGAGCCCCAAAGTCACCCAGCACACTCAGAGTGCCACAATGTTAACTCTGAAATTATTTTACACCTCGATTTTTATGTAAATTGCTGCTCACTGTTTACTTCTGGTAAGATTAAAATGCTTGGCATCAACTCTGGGTTTTCAAGGCTGTGAATTCAATTTGCAGAGGGCACCTGTGAGGGAGGGGGATGGGGGTTTTTTGGTTTTTTTGTTTTTCCAGGGATTAATATGGATTGCTTGGAACATCTTAGAGGCTGAGAAACCATCATTCTGGGCCATAGCTTATGTGAAAGACAAAGTTTTCTTTAAAAAAATATATTTTGAGTCAAACTCACTTTATTCCTTTTAAACAGCTGCTGATTTTCTTCTTAAACCTTTAATTTTTACTCTTTCTGTGCTTAAAATCTGTTTGTTCCCATCTGGGGTTTATTTTTGACTCTCGAAGTGATGGAGCCAGCTGTGATTTATTTGCCATATTTATTGCAGAATAAACCATTGGAAAATTCCCTATTTCTATGTCAGAGACAGGACCCCACTTTCCTGAGCAGATTTGGAGGTGAGCTCGTGTGAGGTGCCAAGGGCAGGTCCCTCCCCCCTGTGTCCCTCTCCCACCTCTCTGTGCCCTGCAGAGGTGGCTGCAGGGTGACCCAGGGGAACATCTGGAGCAGCAGAAAGCAAAGAGACAATTCCAGCAGCCTGCAGGAACAGCTGGGCCTCCTCTCACTGCCAGTGAAAGAGTTTCCCTGACAGTTTCTTGGATAAATAAATATTAGACATCCCCACACATCAGCAGTTCCACCAGGAAGGACACAAATGACCAGAGGTCCTCAGCTGTTTGCTGCCCAGCCATCAAGGGCAGCATGAAAAAAATCCTTCTCTGTGGTTACTGCACACAGCAGATGAACAAACACATTGGCATTTGCCTCTGGATGAGCAGCAAGGGCAGAGGAATGAGAAACACAAGGACAGGCACAAAAACCCCCCAAGAGTCCTTGCAGAGCACTGCAGAAATGGGATTCTCTGGAAATGGCTTTGGCTCCAGCTGAAGCCATGTGTGAACAGGAATGGAGTGGAATCATTCCCTGTGCACTGACTTTCACCACAGGCCCCAGGATCCAGATCCATGCTCTTTCCAAATGACTGTAATTTCCAGCCCATCTCCTGTGATGAGGCACACAGCCAGCCTGAAGCTCCCCCACGGCACCTGGATAAATATTTTAACCTGAGATATAATTCACCAAGATTTCAATGTGAGCTCAGGAAGATCTGTTCCTGCTGCAGGAACTTGTGCTAAAATTGGCACCAGCTCTCTCCAAGGCTTTCTCCATCCAGAACATTGGGCTTGGGGGGAGAATCTACCTGTGTCCTTCTCCATGGATGGCAGAGGCTTGAAAAACAAGGTCAGAGATGTTTTCCACTCCTGGAGGTGCCAGGAGAGGAGAACAGGGATTAAACACCAGAACCTGCAGCCCAGGTTCCCCCTGGTCTCATTTGTCAGTGGCAAAGGAAGCCAAGCAAGGACAGAGGTGAAAAACAGCTGAATTTTCTGCTGATAAGAGACCCCTCATTCTGAGCCCCATTAAAACCATCCTGACTATTTTCTTGCTTCACATAAATCCCCGACTGTTTTATTTTGTGGTCTGGATGAACTGGTGCTGGGCTGAGAGCTGAAAGTTTGGGATCCATCTGTGATTTTGCTGTCACTGGAAGGAAGCACAAAGCCCTTCATTTTCTCTGGTTTGTACACAACCCTTGTCTCATCCACTGCACAACTTTTAAATTGTTACACAGGGAGTCCCACCCCAGCCCTCAGTGGTTTCACTGAGAAACTGGTGGGCAGAGGAGCTGTTTCAGGATTTGGAAAATGTTACAGCAGATTCAGAGAGAGGTTCAAGCCCTCTGCCCTGGGTTTGGGGCCTGGCCCAGCCAACAGCAAAGAGAACATCTGTGCCTCTTCCCAGCCCTTCTGCCTGATAACAATAGACAAATAAAATAATAAAAGCTCCTCTCTTGGAAAGCCATTACAATAAAATAAAAACCCTCTGCAAACAAGCTGCGTTTTATCTTCTTAATGTCCCCAAAGCCTCCACTTGTCTACAAAAACAATTTCACCCAGCAAGGGTTGAGGAATACTCCTTTCAAACAGTGCACCAGATGTCCCATGGAGACCACTACCCAGTTAACCAGCAATAAAAGTAATTCCACAAACTAAACGCTCATGAGACGCCGCGTGCGCCCAGCCCGGCGTCGCTCCCGTGGAGGGATTTGCTGTAATTTAACCTTTCATGACACCAGAGGGCTGCTGTGGCAGGGGTGGCTCCAACCAGCCCATTGCAGAGGGATTGTTTTGTTTTTGCTCTCTTGGCAGTCAGATCCTGTGAACTCAGCCCGGGCTGAGCCCCTGCCCGGCCGGCCAAAATCCCCCGGTGTTGCTCAAGAGGTCGGCGCCGTTTTCCGGTGAATCCAGCGTGTCCAAGACAAACAGCCCCGGGTCAGCTGGGCTCCATGGCTCCCCAGCTCTTCAGGGACACACAGGGCACCCTTCTCCACCAGCTGCCTGCACAGAGCTTCTCCAGGCTCGCAGGGCTGGTGTCCCAGGATTTGGGAACGTGGCGAAACCTCCTCAGCCCCACACACCACACAGGGGGTCATGACTCACCCCACCCTCCTGGAAGAGGATGGTTTGGGGCTGGCATTGACCATGGAAAGCTGCCCCAGCTCCCCAGGATTTTGCTCTGAGCCAGCTGCAGGGATGCTCAGAGGGAGAGAGGGAGGGGGGGAAGCAAATCCCCGGCACACAAGAGCTTGGGCCATGAAGGTGCTTTCCTCTTGTTTGTGCTTAGCTGTGCAAGTTCCCTGCCAAGAGGGAGAGGAGCCGCCCAGATTCCCGAGCCCTGAGCAGCTGGGAGCTCGCTGAGGCCAAGGGATGAGCCTGGAACAGCAGCCAGGAGAGGTGGATGGGACGAGGGAAATGAAACCACTGGTGGGAGCTGCTGCCAGGGATGGAGAAGTGTTAGAGGTGTCATTCCTGGGGCAGCTCTTCCCTTCTGCCTTCCTGTCCTGCACTGAAGGAGGCTCCTGACTCATTCCCACTTTGCATGTTTCTAAACATTTCCTTTTATACCCTATAATTGCATTTTTGTACCAAAAAACCCTCTGGAGTGAACACACTTCTGTCTCCAGACTCCTCTCCCTTGTGAGTGGAGAGGCAGTAACTGCCCTGTCAGGGTCTCCAGGGCTCTCCTCGGCACTGCTAGCTATCAAAAATGTGTTCTTCATTTAAGCACTCGGCCCAAATATTTCAGTTTTAATTACAAGCTGTGACAGAGCATGAGACAGCCCAGAGCAACAGCAAGAGCTTCTCCCCCCAAACCAGCAGAGCCTGGGAGGGGATCTCACACATCCTGGGGTGGGACAGCCCAGCCCTGGGGGGCTCAGGCAGAGGGGAACCCCCCGTGAGAGAGGTGCCACCTTCCTGGGGAAACCAACCCCAGCCCTGGTACCAGGCTGTGCCCAGGGTGGGAGATGCTCTTTGGGGAACACATGACAACCAAAACAACCACCAACACCATCACCACCATCACCAGCATCACCAGCATCACCAGCATCACCATCACCATCATCACCATGACCAACATCAACATCACCACCACCATCACCATCATCACCATGACCAACATCATCATCATCACCATCACCATCACCATGACCAACATCATCATCATCATCACTGCCACCATCATCACCACCATCAGCATGTCCAACATCACCACCATCACCACCATCTCCACCACCACTATCTCTACCATGACCACATCATCACCACCATCACCACCATCACCACCATCACCACCATCGCCATGACCACCATGACCACCATCACCATCATCACCGCCACCATCACAATCATCACCATCATCACCACCATCATTACCACCACCATCACCATCACCACGACCACCATGACCAACATCAGCAACACCACCACATCACCACCATCATAATCATCATCACTATAACCACCATGACCACCAAGGCTCCCATGACCACCATGACCACCACCACCATCACCCCCACCATCACCACATCACCACCATCACCACCATCATCACCATAACCACCATCACCATCATCACCACCACCACCATAACCACCATCACCCCCACCACCACCACACCACCACCATCACCATAACCACCATCACCATCATCACCACCACCACCATCACCACCATCACCACCACCACCACCACACCACCACCATCACCATAACCACCATCACCATCATCACCACCACCACCATCACCACCATCACCACCACCACCACCATCACCACCACCATCACGATGCAGGGAGAACCTGCACCTGCTGCTCTGAGTCCCAGCTGCACCAGCACAGGACCAGAGCTGCAGGATGTGCTCCTGGCACGTCTGTGCTCCTGTCAGTGAAGCAGCAAGTGCAGAACTTGGCTCCTCCAACTCGTATTTTATTTTCCTTTGCACTGTTGTGTCGCTGCCTTGGTGTTTAAGCCTCGTAATTAACGGCAGTGAGAAAGGGATAATTCTCATCTCCTCCCTTCTGCAAACATTACAATCTGCAGGGTGGGACCGGGGCAGCTCTGCAGCATTTCAAGTTAAAAAGACAAAAAGCAGCAGACAGAGGCATTCACCTCTTGGCAAGTAAAAGGCATCTCTAAGGAAGATGGACTTTAAATCCATACTGTGAGAAAGAATTTAAATTACATACTTACAACTCCAAATATTGTAAGTTGCGTGTCTGGAAAAACAAGAGGGAATATCCTTTGTTTATTAAAAATGACTTTGAAAAGGACCTGGCTGGCTCCTATCTGCAATACAAAGGAAGTATTTCTTACTCTGAGATGTCATCATACATTTATTTAAAGCTTTAATGATATGTTTTGGGACATCATCTAAGCCTGAACATTTCTCCACTGCAGTTGTCTGGAAGAAGGAGCTTTTTTTTCTTCCATCTTTAAATAGTAAATGAGGCCAATTATCTCATGGTAATTCCAAATGGTAATTTGGTTCCTCTGGAGCTGTCAGTGGCCTATCAAAATAGTGTTGGCAGGTTAATTTTAGGAACACATTACCCCTTCCAGCAGGCTGGGATGAGTTCTGCTGAGCCCTGGGGTGGGAAGGGAGGCTCACCTGCAGCCCAGGGACCCTGGCTGGGCAGGAAGAGCCACGAACCAAGAATGCAGAACACGAGGAGATGCCCAGAGATGTGTGTGGGACAAGCTCCAGCGGGACCCCTCTGCTCCAAGGGCCCCCAAGCCATGGATGAGCAGGGAAGCATCACTGTGCCATTATGGAGCACCACTGAGTTGTTCTAAATAATATTAACAGAGATTTTGCACTGCAGCCTGTTGGGAGCTGGCAGTCCCAACTGCTTTGGGAAGGATTGTAGCACTTCAATTTATTACAGATTAATGGGATTGATTTATTGGGTTTTTGTTTCTTTTTAATTAGCTTCATTAAAAGCCAAACAATCTTCCTGCAGAACATACAAACAACAGGGACACAGGCCCAGGCACTGCTGGTGCCTTTGTCCAGAATTAGCATTGCAAACCAGCAAAGATTGATTAATGGTTCCTGGGAGAGATTAGCAACGGGGAAACAGCTCAGAGAGGATTAGGAGCCAAGCAAGTATCAGCCAGTTTTGAGAGAGTGTTTGTCAAAAGCTGCTCTTTGAGTTTGAAGTGAGTGTCCTGCTGGCAGCCACGGAGCAGGGCTTGCACCTGGGGATTCATCCAGGTTTGCTGAATTCTGGGGTTTTTCAGCTGGGCAATCTTTTTTAAAATAAATTTTAAAAAGAAGAAGAAGAATAACTCTATTGTTAGTCCCAGGCTGTTGCTTCACATTGGGTTGATGATGTCACTGTTTGGGGCAGCTGCCAGGTCACCTGCCCTTGGAGGGGTTGAGGTGTCCCCAGGCAGACTTGCAGCTGCAGCACACCCCCCTTTGCTGTCCCTAAGCCACCTGACCATGAGCTGGCGCTCATGTCCCTCTGCTTACATCCAACTTCATGTCCTGAAAGCTCCTTCTCTCCTCCTGAGAAGGATCAGCTCTCCTGCAGACCCCAACCCAGCACCTCCAAGCAGAGCCCCACGCCCCCCAAGCCATTCCAGTACAGGCAGCACCCTAAAATTTCCCCTCTTGGTACCTCAGGTAGAGCCTGAAGGGATCCAAGTGCAATCGTTTTACCAATTTTGTCCCCAAGTGCAATCATTTAACCAATTTTGCTGTCCCCAAAAGCCAATCAGTGTGGGGAGCACATCCTTTCCTCCCACTGATCCCTGCTGGCCTCAGCAGCTCCAGCTGCAGTTTGTGCTTATAAATCTTCTGTGGAAAACACATAAAATTTGGTATTACAGGAAAAAAAAATAAGTTCAGAGCAAAAACCCCGAAACCTGAAGCCCAAACTCTTCAAATATCAAAAGACTGAATTTCGAAGTTGCATTTCTAAAGGAGAGTAAGTGGTGTGGTCTTCCAAAGATGAGAAGACCAAGGAGACAGACAGGTGTGCCCCAGGTCCCTGCAGCCCCAGCCCAGCCCAGGGAATTGTTTTCTCTCCCCTTCTGGATCCAAGGAGCATCTCGGGAGCTCAGGGCAGATGCTGGGGCAGCAATCCCTGCCGATCCCGTTTTGCTCAGTCCAACCCTCCCATCGCATCCCAGAGCCTCCCTCCCCTCGCCGCGCTGCGCACGGAGCCGAGCCCTGCTGAAACCAGCGCCGACTTTCCCTCTTTCCGCAGTTTATTTTCTGTTCTCCCTTCAGCACAGCGCCGGAGCCAGGCCAGTCTGCTCACGCTCCCCAGTGCTCAGCCGGTTTCTGCTCCGCTGCCCGGTGCTCTCCTGGCCCTCGCTGGGATGCTCGCCCCGCTCGCCCCCGGGCTCTCCATCCCGCCAGGATGAGCGCGGTGGGTCCCAGCCCCAGCCCCAGAAAATGCAGGGAGGAGTTCCTATAACTATAACTATAACCCCTGTAACTATAACTATAACCCCTATAACTATAGGGGGTTTTTTTAGGAATTAAGTAAATAGAAGCGGCGTCTGATCCATCTGCCGGCGAGCACCGCGGCGGGCTGCAAGCCCAGCTGTGGGGCACAGAGCCCGCACGGTGCCCGCAGACACCGGAGGGGTTCGAGCACCCTCACCCCATTGCCACACCGGGACCCGTCCCCGCCCCACAGCACCAGCACCCCCAGCTCCGGCTCAGCCCGCGGGGCCGCTTTCCGCCTGCGGGAGAGGGTGCGGAACCCCGGAGCAGCTGGCGGGGAGGGCGGGCGGGGGGCTCGCCACCCGCGCGGGGGCTGCGCTGGGCGAGCGGGCGGTGCTCGGGGGGGGCGGCAGAGCCCGGAACCGACACCGGTACCGGCACCGAGACCGGCACCGAGACCGGCAACAGCACCGAGACCAGCACCTACACCGGCACCGAGACCGAGACCGAGACCGAGACCGCCACCGACACCGTCACCAACACCGGCACCGACACTGACACCGACACTACACCGAAACCGGCACCGGTACCGAAATCACACCGGCACCGACACCGACACCACACCGGCACCGACACTGACACTACACCGAAATCACACCGGCACCGACACCGACGCTACACCGAAACCGGCACCGGTACCGAAACCGGCTCCGACACCGGCACCGGCACCGACACCACACCGGCACCGACAGCACACGGCCCCGGCCCGGGGCGCTGTCCGGGGAGCTGCCACGCACGCTGCCGTGCCCCAGCCCCGCTCCCCGCCCCGGGCCCCGAGCGCTGCCCGGTCCCGCCCCGAGGTGCCCGCACGCCCCGGCTCCGCCGCTCGGGCTCCCCCGTGCGCCCTGCCCCGGGAGCCGGCGCTGTCCCTGTCGCTGTCCCCGTCCCCGTCCCCGCACCGGCCATGCCGGGCCCGCGGCGGGACCGCCCGGCCGTGCTGCTGCTGCTCGGGGCTCTGCTGGCCGCCGACCTCTACTTCCACCTGTGGCCGCGGGCGCGGCGGGAGCTGGGCAGGATCCCCGCGGGCAGGATGCCCCCGGGCAGGATGCCCCCGGGCTGCCCCTGCCCCGCGCCCGCCGCCCCCGCGCTGCGCCGCCTCTTCGCCCACCCGCTGTACCGCGCCGCCCCGCCGGGCCCCGCCGAGCCGCTGCTGGGCGCCCGCGAAGCCCTGCGCTACTACCGGCGGAAGGCGGCTCGCTGGAACAGGTGCGTCCCGCGGCCCCGCATCCCCGCGCGGCCTCTCCGGGCATCCCCTGCGCGCCTCCCTCCTCCCCGTGTCCCTTTCCTGGTTGTTTCCTGGGTATCGTTTTCTTGTGCGCCAGTATCTGCTGGCTCTCCCTTCCCGGGCTATCTCCTGGGCACCTCCTTCCCCGCCGCCCCATTCCTGGGTATCTCCTGAGCATTTCCTTCACCGGCATCCCTATCCCGGGTATCTCCTGGGCACCTCCTTCCCCGCCGCCCCGTTCCCGGGTATCTCCTGGGCACCTCCTTCCTCAGCACCCCATTCCCGGGCATGTCCTGGGTATCTGCTTCCTCGGCACCTCCTTCCCGGGTATCTCCTGAGCACCTCCTTCCCCGCCGCCCCATTCCCGGCTATTTCCTGAGCACCTCCTTCACCGGCATCCCTATCCCGGGTATCTCCTGAGCACCTCCTTCCCCGGCACCCCCTTCCTGAGCATCTCCTGGGTACCTCCTTCCCCGCCCCCCCATTCCCGGCTATTTCCTGGGCACCTCCTTCCCCAGCACCCCGTTCCCGGGCATGTCCTGGGCACCCCCTTCCATGGCACCCCTTCTCGGGTATTTCCTGTTCACCTCCTTCTCGGGTATTTCCTGGGCACCTCCTTCCCCAGCACCCCAATCCCGGGTATTTCCTGGGCGCCCTTTTCCTGGACATCTCCTGGGCACTCCCCTACCCTGTGTGGGCAGCTTCTGGGCAGCCTCCTACCAGGCACCCTTTGCATGATCCCTCACTTCTTGGGCATCTCCTGGGCACCCCTTTCTTGAGCACCCACTGCACTGACATCTCCTGGGCACCCCCTTCCCGGGTGTCTTCTGAGCACCCCTGCATGGGCACCCCTTTCTGGACACCCCTTTCCTGGGTGCCCCTTGCATGGGGACACATTTCTCTGGCATCTCCTGGGCACCCCCTGCATGGTCACCCCCTTCCCCAGCTCAGAGCCCTCCTCCTGCTGCCTCTCCCAGCCCAGCAAAAGAAAACTCCCTCATCCCCTGCTCCTGGCGTGGGACAGGGGGGGAAAGGACTCTGCACCAGCTCCAAGCACTGATTATCTGTACCTTGAATCCCTGATCTAACTCCCCCCTTTCTCGAGGGCTGGGGCCAAGCTGGAGTTAGACAGCACCCCACAGCTGCTGCCTTTTGCATTCATGCACAAACGTGGGTGCAACAGAGCATGGAGCTCCCGGTGTGCTGAGCTCATGGCATCACCTCACTGTCCCTCTGTGGGACAGGACACCTGCAAGGAGTGACAGCCTGTTCTGGGGAGCACCCCAGGGATCCCTGTCCTGGCACCTCCCCACTCCAGGTTTGGTTTCCAGCATTGGACAGCCCCCACTCCTCCCATCACCCGTGTGGTGTTTGCTGAGCAGCACAGGCAGCATTCCCAAGCTCCTGCTCTCTCCACTTCCACTCCTCTTCCTCCTGTGTCTGTGGGACTCACCCAGTGCTGGTTCTGTGCGAGATTTGCTGGAGTAGATGATGGGAAACAATAATGGATGGAACAGAGAATGACCTTCCTGGAGCAGCACCAGGGTCTGGAACCACCTTTGAGCTCAGCCAGGGTCACCCCTTGCTCCTGTCGTGGATGTTGAATCCTGTGTCACAGGGGATGTTGAATCCTTTGCCACAGCACTTGATATCCATGGATGGTGGGTTTGAGGATTCCCTGGCTGTGCCACAGACCCGCCTTGGGTGCATCTTCTCAGAGCTGAGCACTGCCTTCTGAAGACATCAGGATTTGGGAACCTAGTTGGATGTTTCCCAAGCAAGATCCCAGTGGGAATGGAGGATTTAAACCATCAGAAGCCCTGAGCACTTGCTGCAGCCTCACTTACGGGACAATGAGAAGTGTGCATTCCCCAATTTTATTGACCACACTGTTAAAACATGGAATTTGTGAGGAAGCCATGGCTGCACTTTGCCTTCTGCCCCAAGGTTTGGCTGTGGTGTGACTGGGAGGAACACAGTGATGCCATTTGTCCTTGACTGACTTCGCTTTGCACCTCCAGGAAGGAGAGGAAGGCAGAGTATTGATTATTCCTCAGTCACTCTGAAATAAAATATATAATGCTGATAAGTGAGTGAAACCTCCAGAGAGCACAGGCTGAGGTGACACAGCTGCTCCAGCAAAAACCTGCCAACAACCATCAGTGCTGCAAATTGAATGTATAATCAGGTGGCACTTGCCAGAGCTGATGGATTTTATAAAATACAAAATTGTTAATTTGCTGTGGGCACAGAGGAGTTTCTGCCTCTCCAGGAGCACTGCACAGCCCGTGTCCTCTCTGATATGTCCAGGGCAGAGTCCTTGTGGGACTCAGCAATCCAATTTCTCTCCCACTGCATGGGTCCAACAAAGCTGCTGCTTTGACTGAAGAGCAAAAAGTCCTCAGCAGCTCCACATCCAGGGCCAGGCAGCAGAGGCTCAGGGCTGTGTCCAGGGGCACCTCCCCTCAGCACGACAGGATGGCAGCACATCTCTCCATCAGCTCTGGATGTGACTGTTGGCAGAGCAGCTTTGGGAGCAGCAGGACGCTCCCCTTGAGTGGAACAAGCTGCAGCTTAACCCCATTCCTCCAGCACAGCGTGTCCTCCTTCACTTCTGCAGCCAGATGTGCATCAGCTGGGCAGGACTGTGCCAGCTGGAGCAGCCCCAGGACACGTCCTGTTGGGACACCCCAGCCAGAGCCTGTCCCTCCTCCACGCTGCTCCCT
Source organism: Luscinia megarhynchos (assembly GCA_034336665.1). Lineage (NCBI taxonomy): Eukaryota > Metazoa > Chordata > Aves > Passeriformes > Muscicapidae > Luscinia > Luscinia megarhynchos. The sequence goes on from CM067580.1 coordinate 2,586,086, forward strand.
GCAGACTGCCTGCTGCCCATCCCCGTCTGCTCCCAGCACTCCAATCAGGAGCAGCAGCTTGATTGCAGGATGCAGAACCAGCTGGAGAGACTGATGGGGATGCAGGAAGGAAACAGAAAAAAATCTGAAACATCCACACCTCTTCAAAACTAAAAAAAAAAAATCCCTTAAAAACTCCAGAGCTTGTTTTTATCCTTGAAGAAGCAGCTTCAAAACCCCAGACTCAGGAGGCTGGTGGCCTGAGCAGAGTCACCCCATGCTGTGCCTCCCTCCCAGCCCAGCAGAGAGCTTAAAGCCAGGGCAACCCCGGAGCTATTTATAGCAGGGTGGAAATGAACCCTGTTTTTATATCATTATGCCTTTTGCAGAGATCTGGTTTTTTCCAGGGAAATATTTCAGGAATCCTGAAGGAAGCAGGGAGGCAGAGAGAGCTGTATTTTGGGAAGGGACTGGCTCAGGCTGGGCAGGGACCATGTGGATGCAGGGCTGGGTTCTGCCTCCCCTTGCATAACCACTGCATTTTTTTCCCCCTCAGTAATCCCTTGCTCGCTGCCACCCCGGGGGAACAGCCTGTGTGTATGGCAGGCAGGAGAGCAAATATGGTAAAATATTTGGGCAGCTTCCCTAGGGAAAAATCCTGAGTCATTCCTGCCCATCGAGCTGGGGTTTATTGTCCCTGGCTGTGGCAGGGTTAAGGTTGTGCCTCACTTATCCACGGGAGCCCTGTGCAGGGCAGCAGGCTGGGGGTCAAGGCACGTCTGAGGGCATTCCAGGGCCACATCCCCGTGCACAGGGAATTTTCTGCCTCCTTGAAGAGCTGGTCTGGGAGGGAAGTGCTCCTCTGACCATGCACACGTGGACTTCAGGCTGTGGCTGAGCCAGTCCAGTGGAAAGACAAACAAAGTGGGAGAGGGAACAGGATCCTGTGAGCTGCACATCCAACCTGTCTCTCCAGTTCCTAGATGTCTCCAGGATACCACTGGAACACCTCTGGGAGGGTTCATGCCCTGCTCACAGCCAGGTTAACCACGCTGCTCAGCCTGCTTGGATGGAGGAGGGTGATGGAAAAATCCCAGCCAAAGCCCAGCTGCTGGGCTGAGCAGGGAAACAGAAAAACCACCACTGCTCAGGAGCCCTTTCCAGCCCCAGTGCCATTATTGGCTGACAAATGCCTCGGTGCGTGGCCAGCACTCACCTGCTCAGGCTCTGGATGGGGTCTGGCACTTCCCCCTCTCCAGCCACTCCACCCCAGCCTCAGTTAATGCCCTGCTCCTTATCAGCCCCCAGCTCCTGTTTGCTTTCATGGATGGATCCTGGCACTTTCCGTGCAAACTGAACTTTATTTTCCCTTTATCAGGACTGGCTGCTCCATTGTGGGCTGGACAATGTTAATGAGAAACCAAAGCTCTGTCCTCTGCTGGCTGGAATAAGTGACCTTTCAGTTCCACAGTCCAGCCTTGGGGGTCTCGAGGTGGAGGAAAATGCTGATCGAGTGGGGAGATGGTTTTGGGTTATTACTGAACTTGGGAGGCTCCTGCAGCTCCACCTGCCAAAAAAAGGATGGGGTCGAACCTTGATTTTTAGAGATCATGGGCAGGATGCTGCCAGATGATCTCATAGCATCCCTGCTCGCTGTGAATTTGGTCCCAGAGGCAATTTGTAGCTTTTAGTGATTTTTTTCCCCCTTCCTGGGACCTCCAGCTGCAGGGAAAAAAAACTCAGAGAGATGGTCAGAGACGGTCAGAATGCTTCCCCTTATCCACCCCGTGCTCTGCTCCTGGCACCCTCCCTGCTGCCCAGCAGACTCCAGGCTGGGAGAGGGGAGGTTTCCCAGGCCGTGGCTCACCCTCATCCCCAGCACCTCTGTAAGAGCCTAAAATGAGGGATGGGAGCTCCAGGCTGGCTCCTTAAAATGCTGTTTATTGTATCCAAATGATGCAGCAATTTATTTATTATTTAAAATGCTGTTTATTGTATCCAAATGATGCAGCAATTTATTTATTATTTAAAATGCTGTTTATTGTATCCAAATGATGCAGCAATTCACGGGTCGTGACAAGAGCCCAGCCCACAGCCTGACAGCCCCGGCTGTGGGTTCGTCTGAAAGCTTCCTCTAGTTCTGGTTCCAATGCATTATTCACTTTTCATTGCAGAGCATCTTAAAATATGACAACAAATGAACAGTTACCATTACCTATAGCCCATCCTAACTACTAACATTGCCATACTCATGTTACGATTTTCCAATCACAAAAAGTTAGTAGTTACAGTTTAGGCCAGAAGTTGTTTTTCAGTTTTTTCTTGCAGTGGAAAATTCTGAGATCTTTTCTCTACTTGCAACATGGCATTTTTGTTTGTCTGTGGAAATCTTTTTGCTTGGTAAAAACATCTTTTGTTTGAGGTGGATTTATCTTTTGCTCAGAGTCATAAAAGCCCCTTCCAGCTCACTTTGCTTTCTTAGTCACCCAGTAAAACTCGCTCAGCAATTCTTTTCTTCTACATCAAGAAGAATCATTTCTATATATCATTTACCATCATTACATATCATGTATTGCTATGTACGATTTCTGTGCATTCCAAGATGTTTCTGTTACACACACGTATCTGTGAGAGCCTCCCTGCCAGCTCGCCATCCCTCCCAACACGCGTGTGTTGCAGGCGGCACAAGCTGCACCGGGAGGGGCTGAACCGGAGCTCGCCCGCGGCGCGCCGCTGCCGCTGCCGCTGCCGCTGCCGCTGCGGCCCGAGGCGGGCTGGCTGCAGTTCCAGCTGGGCATCAGCCGCCACGGGCTCTACCCGCGCTCCAGCGCCGCCGTCAGCAGCGTGCTGCGGGCCCTGCGGGAGCTGCCCACCGTCAGCGCGGGTGGGGCAATGGGGGGATCGTGGGGGGGATAATGGGGGGGGATAATGGGATAGTGGGATCATGGGGTGGGATGGGATAATGGGATAATGGGATGGGATGGGATAATGGGGTGGGAAAATGGGATGGGATATGGGATGGGATGGGACGGGATGGGATGGCATGGGATGGGATAATGGGGTGGGACAATGGGATGGGATAATGGGGGTGGGATAATGGAATAATGGCATAATGGGATAATGGGATGGGATGGCATGGGATGGGATCATGGGATGGGATCTGGGATGGGACGGGATGGGACAATGGGGTGGGAAAATGGGATGGGATAATGGGATGGGACAATGGGATGGGATCATGGGATGGGATCATGGGATGGGATAATGGGGCGAGATGGGATAAATGGGATGGGATAATGGGGTGGGAAAATGGGATGGGATAATGGGGTGGGAAAATGGGATGGGATAATGGGGTGGGATGGGATGGGACGGGATGGGATAATGAGGGTGGGATAATGGGATGGGATGGGATAATGGGGTGGGATGGCATGGCATGGCATGGGGATGGGGATGGGAATGGGGATGGGGTTGCGTGGCATGGCATGGGATAATGGGATGGCATGGGATGGGATAATAGGATGGGATTGTATTGGATGGGATCCATGGGATGGGATGAAATGGGATGGCATGGCATGGCATCGGGATGGGGGATGGGGATGGGGGCAGCTGCACGGGGCTGTGAGGCTCTGCTCCTCCCTTCCTGCAGCCTGGGAGGGGGCTCAGCAGCAGGAGATGGAGCCTGGCAGGCTCTCACTGCTCCTCCTGCCCTTGCAGACTACAGCCAGGATGAGAAGGCGCTGCTGGGAGCCTGTGACTGCAGCCAGGGTGAGTGTGGCACTTGGGGTCCCCACCTGCATGGCCTGGGCTGGCCCCAGTCCCCAGCTCCTCCATCCTCACCTCAGCCAGGACAATGCCAAGCCAGGCTCTGCTCCCTCCCATTAACCCCCACCACCCCAGCAGAGGCTGGGGTCATAGAGCAGGAAATTATTTCAGTTGGAAAAGTCTTCTAAAATGATGAAGTCCAAACCAAGGGTCACACCCATACTTTTACTAACACCCAGGGGTGATTATTCCACCACTTCCTGAGCATCCTGTTTGATGTGGGCATCAGGACACCAGAGCATCACTGGTTTCTGTTGGGGAGGGAGGAAAAAGTCCCCAAGGGGATGTAACAGAGGGCTCTTGGGAGAGGGGCTGAAGGGAAATCTGTGTCACAAGGGACAGAAGGAAAATAAATGGAAAGAGAGAGGGGGGCTTAGCTGGGAGGAGTGATGGGATGCACTCACGGGGTTGGAAAGCCAGGTTGTGCTGGGGTGTGTCACTGGGGTGTTTCCAGTTATCATCCCCTTTCCCAGGAGTTAACGCCTCCTTTCCCAGAGTTAACACCCATTTCCCAAGAGTCAATACCCATTTCCCAGTGGTTGTCATCCCATTTCCCAGAGTTAACATCTCCTTTCCTCCCCAAGTGGTGAAGCCCAGCGGCGTGCACCTGAAGCTGGTCCTCAGGTTCCAGGATTTTGGGAAAGCCATGTTCAAGCCCATGAGGTAAGGCCAGCAGAGCCCTGCTCGAGCAGGTTCACAGCCCCAGCCAGCTCTGGTCCAGCTGGCAGCAGCAGTGCAGGTGCTGCTCCCTGGCAGGGCGGGGGCTCCAGCCCAGCACGGAGCGCTGGGGTCTGACCTTGTCCCCACACAGGGCTGTCCCCGGGCCCACCAGCTGTGTCCCTGGCTGCTCTGTCCTCAGTGTCAGGCTGCCCAGCAGCCTGCTCAGCTCACCCCCTGTTCCTCCCAGGCAGAAACGTGAGGAGGAGACTCCTGAGGATTTTTTCTACTTCGTGGATTTCCAGCGGCACAACGCGGAGATCGCCGCCTTCCACCTGGACAGGTAGGGCCAGCCCAGCCCAGCCCCTGCTGCTGCTGCTGCTGCTCTGCCCACCAGAGCTTTGGGAAAAGCCAGCAGGGCCTGCAGAGAGGAGAAGGAGTCCCTCAGCAGCAGCCTGCAGGAGCTGAGGGGCTGCTCAGGGAAGGAGTGGCTCTGGGTCTCTGGCAGCCTTGGCCACTGCATGGGAGCAGGTGAGGTGCAGGAACAGGTCAGATTCTCAGCTGGCTGTCACACATTGTCCCTGCCCTCATCCCTGGCTGCCCTGCTGGAGGGAGGCACACACTCAATCAGCAATCAGGGTGTGCTTTGGGTTCATAAACTGCAGCAATGCGATTTTTAGCCCTCAGATAATGAGCAATTAACCTGGCACCTCTTCCCAGCAGGGTATGTGTTCAATAAAACCAAAAATACCCTTCTCAGAAGATGAGGGCAGCAGCCTTTCCCTCCTCGGTGGGATGAACACTGAGCACCAGGGGAAGGTGGTTCCTGATGGTCAGGGAGGGTGGGGCTCTCCAGCTTCCACAGGATAAGCAGGACTAAATTAAGTGCTGTAGCTCAGACTCTGAGAAAGGGAACAAAGGGAGCTGAATTCCCTCCCCAGTTCTGCCCCAACACCCTCACAGTGACTCTGCTTGACTCAGCCACCACCACCTCACCCCTGCAGCTCCACCGCCACAAAAATGAGGCCAGACTGCTTTTGTGAAGTGCTCTGTGGTTTTTAGAGCTGAAAGATGCTGGATAAAAGCAAATATTTTTTTTCTCTCTAAGCATTGCTCAATAAGTAACAGGCTAAATCCTGTTCTGTGCCCAGTTCCCAGGAGCAGAGGGCATTACCCAAGGACCAAGCAGAGCATTAGCCGGGTCACCCCGTGTTACTGACTCAGCAATCAGCAGCAGCTTCCCACTGACTGCCAGGAATGCTTTCCTGCCCCAGGCCCTGAGCTTTTTAAGAGTATTTTTGAGGAATTAGCTGGGCATGAGTGCCTCTGGAGGAGGGGGTGCCTCCTCAGCCACATTGTACCAGGATCAACATCTTTGCTCTGTGCCAAACCAACATTGCAGAAGGGCCTGAAGGGGCTGCTTTAACCCTTGGAGAACCCTTTTGTGTGCAGGGGGATGGGAGAAACCAAGGCAATGTTAGAGAAAAAGGTAGAGAAAAATCCAGATGGTTCCAGGCAGCAGCTACTAAAACACCAAAACCCACAGTGAGCCACGTTTTGGCCCAGAGTGGCTTTTTGCTGGGTGCAGTGACCCAAAGGCTCCTGGTTCACTGATGGAAGGGGCCTGGGCAGCAACACCCTGTCCCTGTGTGCAGGATCCTGGATTTCAGGAGGGTGCCACCCACCGTGGGCAGGCTGGTCAATGTCACCAGGGACATTCTGGAGGTCACCAAGAACGAGGTCCTGCAGAGCGTCTTCTTCGTGTCACCAGGTGGGCCAGGGCTTGGAAATTATGGTCCCAGTTATCTCTGGGGTCCCCTCACAGCTGACCCAAAGCTGTGGTGTTCCATGTGGGAGGAGGGGCAGGGGCTGCAGGCTTTCCTGCAGTTATCACCCCCTTTCCCAGGAGTTAACACCTCCTTTCCCAGAGTTAACACCCATTTCCCAAGAGTCAATACCCATTTCCCAGTAGGGCTGCAGGACTCATGCTGTGGTGCAGAAAGGAAATTCTTGTGTTAAACGTGCATGGGGCTTACAGCAGGGGTTCCCTCTCCCACCCTCCAGCTGGAATCCTCTACCAGATCTCCTCATTTGTCCCTTTTTCTTGGCACAGGACCCAGATCTGTGTTTGGGCAGGTTGATATCCATGCTGTGGGTGCTCTGGGTTTTACCTGGTTTCCCCTTGGATTCCCCAGAGTGTTTCCATGGAGCAGCCATCAGACAGGGCATTTAAATTGCTCTGCACTCATCTGCAACCCCATCTGTTCCCCCTGCCACAAGAAATAATCCCTGTCCCACAGTGGGGAAGGGCCCAGCCCACCCTTTGCATCCTCCTGGAGATCACAGCCCCCTTTCCCTTTTCCTCTGCTGCAGCCAGCAACGTCTGCTTCTTCGCCAAGTGCCCGTACATGTGCAAGACGGAGTACGCCGTGTGCGGCCGGCCCCACCTGCTGGAGGGCTCCCTGTCCGCCTTCCTGCCCTCCCTCAGCCTGGCCCCACGCCTCTCCATCCCCAACCCCTGGATCCGCTCCTACTCCTTCGACGGCAAGGAGGAGTAAGTGGGGAAAGGCGGCTGCCCCTGGTCGCTGCAGGGACAGCCAGGCAGAGCATCAGGGATCCGTAATTAGTGTAATGATTAGTGTAATAATTAGTGTAATAACCCTTAAAGCCAGGGCATTGATTGGCTGTGTTTGAATTCCAGTCTCCTGCATGCACAAGGGGAGATTTATTTCCTCCTCCTGCTGTACATCTTCACATGGAAGATGGGTTTGGGGGAGCTTTTGGGACATGGCAGAAGCAGCTGAGGATGTCTCCCCTTGTCCATCTCCTGCAGGTGGGAAGTGAATCCACACTACTGCAACACAGTGAGGGAGATCTACCCCTACAGCAACAGCAACAGGCTGCTCAACATCGTGGACATGGCCATCTTCGACTTCCTAATAGGTAATGGTGGAGGGGAGAGGGCTTCCCTTCCCTTCCCTTCCCTTCCCTTCCCTTCCCTTCCCTTCCCTTCCCTTCCCTTCCCTTCCCTTCCCTTCCCTTCCCTTCCCTTCCCTTCCCTTCCCTTCCCTTCCCTTCCCTTCCCTTCCCTTCCCTTCCCTTCCCTTCCCTTCCCTTCCCTTCCCTTCCCTTCCCCTTCCCTTCCCTTCCCTTCCCTTCCCTTCCCTTCCCTTCCCTTCCCTTCCCAGCAAGGGGAAAGCAGCACCTTGGGCACTCCCAGCATGGCACCAACCATTCCATGCAGAGCTGAAGGAAAGCTTGGGATAATTGAGAGAATTCCCTGCAAGGGAATCCGTGTCTGCCCTTCTGCAGGGAACATGGACCGGCACCACTACGAGATGTTCACCAAGTTTGGGGACGATGGCTTCCTCCTGCACCTGGACAATGCCAGAGGGTGAGGCACAGGAGGAGGGGAGGGGGCCAGGAGGAGAGGGCAGGCTCTGAACTCTGCTTCACCCCCAGGTTTGGGAGGCACTCCCACGATGAAATCTCCATCCTGGCTCCTCTCTCCCAGTGCTGCATGTAAGTTCCAGCTCCCCTTCCTTCCCGGGAGTGTCTCCATCCTGCAGCTCGAGCAGGACCCTGCTAATCCCAGCTGGCTGCTGCATGGGAATCACAAGTGGGAAAACGTCCCCTGATAGACCAGCAGACACTGTCCAATGGATCAAACCCTTCCAGAAAGTTCTGGCAGCCTTTCCCAGCCCATCACCATGATGTGCCACCAGGAAGCACAGAAATCTCCATCCAAAATCCTGGTGGAACTTTGATGCACTTAATCGAGTTTCCTCTTCTCATGGCACAAAGGAGAAGCTCATAAATGTAACCCTACGATCCCCCTTCGTTAATTCACATAAATCAGCAGCTGAAAGTTAAGTTTAAGGGGCAGAAGCAGCTGCTATTTCCTAGGGTTTCTCTTCAGATGTGCAGCCTTTTTCCTTGCTTTACCTGCTCCTTCTCCCCCTCAGGGTGGTAACTGCACTCTCCCCACACACCTTTCATTTCAAGAACTGTTATTTGCACTCAGCAAGTCTTTTCATTTCTAATTGCAGGCTCTCAGGGAGTCCTTCTCTTGAAATTTTGTGCAGTTTGAAATTAACTCTGCCTCTTAATTTGACCTGCATACTGTAATATCCACAGGTCATATCGTTCCTATTCTTCCAGATCCACCTCCCAGAAACTCCTCTTAATTTAATTCTTGTAAAAGGCAGTAGGAAGAGGACCTGAACACCTTTTCATAAGGCTAGGGCCAGGAACAGCATAAAAACAACCGGTGCTGCCTGAAGGAGACACACAAACCCTCATTTCCCACAAGAGCTGATCCATTTGGAGTGGGAGAGCACCTAAAAGCACTTGGAAAGGAAGGGAAGAGGTTTTACTTGAGTAAGCACATAAAGACCACAGATTTCAGCCTGGCCTGGCCAACAGCCTGGGCTCAGCTCACCGAGCCACCTCCTTTCTCCAAGCTGAGCCATGGGAGCAGGAGAGCTCCTGCAGCCACAGGGATGCTGAGAGCAGGCTGCTCCCTTCCCTGTCAGACACATCCACCTCCTTCCCAGTCTGGCTTCCAGCAGCCCTGGCTCTGGTTTTAGCTCCTTTCACATCCCAGCCCCTGCCCCACTTCCAAGCTGCAGGTCTCCTCTCCTGAACAACGAGGGGCACAAACACAGCCGTGCCATGAGGTGGTCCTGCAAGCACCAAACCCCTCCTGGAGGCACAGCCAGGCCTGCAAGCAGCCCCAGCCAGGCTGCTGAGCTCCCTGGGAGGCTGGGGGTGAAATGTTCAGCAGTTCAGCACAGCCATGGGGTCACAGCCCCCGTGGGACCGGAGCGGGACCGGCGGCGCTTCCATCCCAGCCTCTCTGCTCTGTTTGTTGTGGAACTGTTCCAGCTCAATCAGCTGCTCCCCACGGGTCACACCAGCCCATTCTCCACCTCCAAGCACTGCTGGGACAGAGCAAACACAGCTGGTGTTTACCCACAGCAGCTCCTGGGCCAGCCCTGTCTCGAAGGACAGCGTGCAGATGCTGTTCACATCTGCTCTGGGCACAGCAGCAGCAGCTCACAGCTGGGGTTTAAAGCTTCCTTGTCAGCCTCACACTTGATCAATTGATTATTTTATTTTTTTCAGGAATATTCGTGCAGGAAGGTGGCAGCAGCATCCTCCCTCCCTTGTGTACAGGCACACTGCACCTCGCCCCACTGCACTCCTGATTTAAATTGATATTAGCAAAAATGTTTCCTGGAAAGGGCTGTAAAACATGGACACAGGGAAATCATGGAGTCACCATCCCTGGAATTCTTCAAGGAATGTGCAGATGTGGCACTTGAGGTCATGGTTTGATGGTGCTGGGACAGCAGTTGGATTGATGACCCTAAAGGTGTTTTCCAACCTTAGAGATTGTCCCCAGCACCTGGAGCAGCCACAGCCCCTCCCCAGAGAGCACAGGGCCTGTTGGACTGCAGAGATCCAGACCAACATTCCCAATGGATGCCCTGGGTAAACAACAGCCTACAAATACAAATTCTTGAGCTGTCTAAAATGGATCTGACTATGCCTTTTCCCACCTGAAAATTCTGTCTTGGCTAAATCCAAATGGTTCCATAAACATGGGCCCCTTTGTTTCCAAGATTTAAAGGGCAATAACTACAACCACTGATTCAGTTCAGTATTATACATGCTGAAGTCAACACATTTCTGCTGAGGATTAAACAAATGATTTCAGAATACTTTATTTCATGCTCAGAAGAATTCCAAGATTGCAGCTTTTCATCCCATTTTCTGTCAAAGCAAATCACACTTGAATCTCAGTACCCCTTAAGGTGAAAAGTCACAGTTACATCAGTTCCAGGAAATACTCCCTCTTTTTGCTCAGAGTTTTGACAGAAGATATTTTCTCATTCATGCCTTTTCATTTACCTGTCCCTCTGCTCCCATCTCATAAATGTCATCCTCGGGGAGATGGCACCACCCTGCAGGAACCTGGGGAACTGGGTCATGTCTGACTCACTCACTACTGAGAACTTCAGTCATGTTTTTCTCTCTGCTGACCGAAACTTGCAGTACAAATACTCTGGAAAAACAAAAGAAGAAGTTTCTGCAAACAAAAAAAAAAAAAAAAAATTCATTACCCTCCAAAATTAAAATTAAAGAACGTTTCTTCCAAAGTTCTTTACAACTTCTTCACCCATCTCTGCCCTCCTGCTGTCAAGAAGCTCAGCTGCTCTTGCTGGGAGGCATTAAGCTGTTGATTTCTCTTTTTTTCCAGAATAAAGAGAACGACCCTGCTGAAGCTGCAGCTCTGGCAGAGCCCGAGTACCAGCTCAGTGACATGATGAGGGAATCCCTCCTGCAGGACCCCCTGGCCCCTGTGCTCACCGAGCCCCACCTGCTGGCCCTGGACAGGCGGCTCCAGCTCATCCTGGACACCGTGGGCAAGTGCATTGACACCTTTGGAGAAGCCACGGTGGTGGCCAACGACACCAGGCAGCCCCAGAGCCCTGCAGAGCACAGAGCCAGCCTGGGCACCTAAGCAGAGCTCAGAGCCAGGGACAGCCCTGCAGGGCTTCTGCTCGTTGCCACCTACAAGCACTGGCAGACATCAGAAGATCGAGAATCCCACTGGGCTCCTCTGCTGGTGTGTAAGCAGAGCTCCTGTGCTCGGCCACTGTGCTGGTGTGACTGCAGATCTGCACACCCCAAACTGCTCTGGGGTGCACAAGCTGTGATCTCCAGCTCTGGAGCTGCCCTTGGGAGGGAGAGGGAGCCTGACCTTGGTTTGCTCAGCCTCCACAGGGCTTGGTCTTGCTGGAGAAGGACATGAACTCGACCCGAGGGTGAGGGTTGAATAAAGAGATGCCAAGAGCGTTTTCCTCTGAGTAAGTCTTTGTTCTGTGGCCAGGAGTGAATATTTGAGAGAAGAGCAGTGCTACTTCACAAGGGCAGCACCTGCCACTGGCACAAGACAGGAATTGGTCCAGCTTGGCACCTACAGGTGCTCAGAGTCAGGGCTGTGCTGCAGCAGTGCCACCCCAGCCCACACCGACCTGTGCCCGTCACACAGAGCCTCACAGGGCAGGACAAAAACACTTCTCTTACCTGCCTGAAGAGCCACTTGGGGTATAAAACACAGGCAGGTCTGTGCTGCCTTAGACTCCAAGGAAAAATTCCCAAACTAAAAAAATCACCCTGAAAACCAAACCATGCTGAGACATAAATACAATAAATATAGGAATTTATTTACAGCTCAAGAACCCACCCCATTTCTGGGGAAAACTTCTTGCCAAAGTGGGGGAATCTCTCTCAGGTCATCTCCTCATACCTTTTAAAATAATTTTCTCCTCATATATTTTAAAATTATTTAGGTTGTCATAATTAGCTGGAAGATAGAAATGGTATCCCAGTCTCTCCCCCCTCTCCATGTCAGTGCATTTTGAGGAGATGCAAGAGAAACTGGGGACCAAAAAAACCTTGGGGAGGGAGTTATTGTATTTCAATTCCCAGTTCACACTTCACCTCCCAACAAGGTTTAAGAATAACTGGATTAGTGAAGCTCTCTTTAATAGCTTTTCCTTTAACTATTAGGAATTATTTTGGTAGCTTGGGGAAAGTAGTCAAGAACTCTGTTGATAATTTATCATCCTTAAAGTGAAAAAAAAAAAGCCAACAAAAAACCCCACACCATAACCAATCTACCAGAAACTCATTCTAAACTAACATTTAAGTTAAACAAAACCCACCTACAGCACTGCAGACCTTCCAGAGGATCCCCAAATCCCTGTACAAAAGCTGCCAGGCAGAATTTTAACAGGATCCCAGCAGGCTGCTGCACCACCAGCAGCTCATTTTCCCATTTTGGGAAATTTGCCTGACCTAAAGTAGCTCGGTGACACCAAGTGTCTGGGTGATACAAGGAATTGGTCACGTTTGCCACAGCTGTTTTTCACAGGGGGTTGTGCTGCTGCTTTTAACTCCACAATAATCTGACAGAGCACCTGGCTCCAAAGTGCAAAGCCACAGGAGAGGTGCAGTTCTAATCTGAGTGTGTCCTACAGTGCCCACTTCGTGTTTGAGGAAGTTTGGAGTGTTTCCTAGTGAAGAAATTCCTCCAGTATTCTGAGGCCACAAAGGTGAACAAAAACCCCACCAAAAGTCCACTCCAGGCTCCTTTAGTCTCTTCCAAATTGTGGTTCAGACAAGTCCTTGCATTTCCAACTTTTCAACAGTCTCAAGCATATTCTTGACCTTTCTACTCTTGGGACTTACAGATCTTTTCACTCTTGTGGACAGAGAACAGATGAAAATAAGAGGATTTGATTCCCTCTCAGCATGTTTGCTCTGTTGGTTATTTCTGTCCAGGACAATGAATTCCCAAAGTTTTATCTCCCTCTACTGGTGACTTTTTGTGCTCTCCCCACACAGGACAAACCCAGAATTAATTCTATCATTTGTCATGGAATGGTGACTGTTTGCTGCTTCAACAGGAAGCACATGGCAACAGAAGATAAGCTTAAATTCAAGTTGGAGTTATAAAGTATGGATTTCTAGTTATAAGGCTGGAAGTGGAGGGTTTAAAGTCTCACGTTATGTAACAAAAGTTCTGGTTTCAGCCTGTTTTTTTCAGAGGGGGGGATTGGGAAAGGGAGAGCAGGGTGAAGTAAACTAACTCACGGATATTTAAATGGCTGGGACACTAACAGGGCTCTTTTTACTTTTATTTTCCTTTACATTATAGATACATCTTTTACTGGACCTTCAGCTTTCTTGCAGCTGGGTGTAAAACACATCCAGGTCTGAGCTGCTTCAAGTCACTCTTCAATTTCTTTTTCCTACTTCATTCACAGCTGAAAATCCCCCTTTTCAATTTCCCACCACAACTTACTCTTGATTATCCACCACATGCTCATTAAGGGGCTGCAGAGTGTCTTGAGTTTTCAACTTAGAAAAACTCCTGAGCTCCAAAAATCATGGCTGGGCTGGGAATTAACACCTTGGGAGAGATCAGAGCAGCACAGGCTGCCAGGAGCCAAACAGGACACAGGCACAAGTGCAGAGGAATTCCCAGGCTGGCAAGTGGAGACCAAGCTCTCCCCAGGACCTGAACTCACCCCTGGAGTTTACACCAAGCTAATCCATTAAGCTGCTTATTTTCTGCTGCCTCATTCATAACACTCTAAAGCCAAAGGAAAACATGAGGTAAAAATAAAAGAGGCTGATTGCATTTAAGAATTTAAATCATTTTATTGCTTTACCTGCCATTAGGACAATCTATAACAAAAGGAATAGAATATAATATAATATATTAGCACATACAGTAAATCAGACTTATAGAGTCAGGTAACAATACAAAAATGGTCCTCTGGTTGACTATAGCTTCCTAGGGCAATAGACTTCATCAATTTGCTGAAGATAGACTAGCAAAAAATTACTTCTAAAGCCCTGAATGTTAGCTAAGGCAAAACTATGCCAATTGTGGTTTCAAACATATTGAAATTGCACACAAAGGTAAAGCTATAACTGTGTTTAATATTTAACTCAGACTTAGCTGATTTATCTTAAAATCTTGTAGGTAAAACTACAAAAGGGAGTAAACAGCAAGCTAAAAAGATGCAGTAGTGAAACTTGATTAGAAAGCCTTATATAAAAAAAATGTGCATTTTTTCTTGTGGAGCTCTAACTGGTTTACAGAGTTTTTGGTGCCTTAATGTAACACAAAGAACACATATGAAGAAAATAATTTGCAGAGTCAAAACTTAAGAAAAAAAGTTTTACCAAAAAAAAAAAGGAAGGAAAAAACAGAACCAAAAAAGGTAGCATTTGCTTATTCCTTAAGGACTCTGGGAGAAATCCTCTATTCAACATCTCTCGAATAGAGAACTCAAACCACAAGCATTTCAATCCCTTTCTTGGGATTTCAGTTTCAGAAACACCCTGAAACCTTTTAAAGGCTTGATACCCTCAGTATTATTCTGCATGAATTAGCAGATTCTTCCTGATTCTCTCCATACCCAGGAAAACATTGGATTTGCATCCACTCCACCTCAGAAAGGAAATAAAACAAGGGCTCCATCGTTAAAGTAGTTGCACAACAAATGCCAAACTGCTTGCTGTCACTCCCAAATACAAACCTATGCTACTTGATATAAATTACAGTTTAAAGGAAACCTTAAAAATTGCCTACAATTATTGAACCGTGGAATTCAGTAAAAACTTTTGGGAAGTCTTGGTGAGCACAGAGTAATGGAACACAAAGCTGGGAAATACTGAAATACATTTAAGACTCCGCAACAGATTGAACTTGGGGGGGGAAAAAAAAGGATGAAATGAGTGTGGTGGAAATTCCATAAGCAAGAAAAGAGAATGTACCTTTTGGCTTTGAACTAGATTTTTAGTGAATCATTCTTAAAATGATGAACTGACAGCTCTAGAAACTTAAAACAACTGAGTGCTGCAGGAAAGTTCAAACACTCAGTTTTTCTGCCTCACATTCTCTACCAAGAATAATGGAGCTTTACAGACCAGCAATCTTGTCACCTGCAACTGATACTGGCCAAAACACTCAGCATTTATTTTCCCTGGTAACAAAGGGTCACTTGAACTGATGGTGGTTTCTTAAAAGTCAACTGAGTATTAACAAAACAATTCACAGGGAAAATCAAATGTTTGCTTTTGACTTCTACACCAATCTAAGCACTCAAACAGTACTAAGAGCTGGACAGCTGCACCATTCTTACACCAATCTATGTACTAGAGACCAAAGTCAGGCATTTCATGTAGCATTTAGTTCTTGCCACTTGGAACAGGAAGAGTTTGAAATGGCAAATCTATGGCTGGAGAAAGAACAAGTGAAAAAGATCAGTTGCGGCAAGTCAGCAAATGGATCAACAACTGCAGTAGTTCACCAGAACTATTAACCTGGAAAGCTTTGGATTTACACTTGACAAGAACAGAACTATGCATTCTTAAACCAGCAGACACAGGAACAATTATACTGGTAAATTCCAACTGTGGCTTTCTCAGCAGCTGATGCCTCACGATTGAACCCAGATTACAGTACCCAGAAAATGAAACCCAGAAAACCCCAAGCAGCTCAATTACAAGGGTAGCTCTCATGTGAAAAGAAATACAGCAGGTGATGACCACAGCCTTCAAATCTGTCCAACAATTTGAGAAACACCTTTAAACGAACTTTTTCCCCCCTTTACTGTCACCTCCTCACTCTATGGCAATGACGTGGTGCCAGGTCTCTCCCTCACTGGAGCAAGGCTGCACTGGCCTGAGTTGGACACTGGTGCACAGAGAGAAGCAAACGTCTCCATTCAACTTTTTCTATTAATTTAATGGGACAGAGAGCACAGAAATAATATGCTCTAAATTAATGACAGTGCCATGATAAGCAGGTTTTTTTTTCCTTTTTTTTTTTTCTTTTTTTTTTTTTTTTTAACCGGACAGGAAGCTGCAAATGCCAGTGGTGATGTGGCTCTGCACAAGGGGAAGAAAGCAGTCTGCATTTGTGAAGCATGGCTTGGACAGGGAGGAAGGTTTCAGACAGACAGTGATACAAAACTGTTGTACTGCTGGATGTTCCTCTTGAGGATGTCAGAGCAGGGCCCCAGCACACGCTCGAACCGGGGCCGGTCCAGCTTCACACATTTCAAGGGGCCACGAGCCACGACGGTGGCAGCACGAGGACGGTTCATCAGCAGAGCAATCTCACCTGGGCAGCAGAAACAGCAAACACAGTCACCAATCCATGGGAAAAAGAGGCACAGAAACGACCCTTCTCCACTTCAAATGGCAGAGAAGGTAATTCAGGCTTTAGCACTGCTCAGAACAAGTACCTAGTAATTACATTAAAAGCAACTGTGAAGGCAGCTTAAAAAAAACCTACTTGATGATTTTGTTATTAAAAAGCCTGTCCACATTCAAGTCTTTCTGAAAAAAAGCCTAAAAAATTTTCAATACTGTGTCTGTTTGAGGAAAGGTCATGTTTCAATTTACCATGTAATTTTCCTAGCCAACAAGGAGTTATTTTTCTAATAGTACTGCTCAATTCTGGTGTTTCTAGGAAACTCAGGACAACAAGAGCATAGTTTTGAAGTAAACAAACAAACAAAACATTAATGCCCCAGACAGAAGCCTTTGACCCATGGCTGGCCAGAATCAAGACTTTGTCATGAGGCTGTGGAAAAGGAGAATTTTGAAGTCCCACTGGATCCCCATTTTCAAAGTTCTGCACAAGCAAAAGCTTTGTTTCAACTGCTGAACAACATATTTGGAAATGAAGTTTTCAACAAGCCCCTGTTATCAGCAACAGAAACAGCCCCTAAAATTCCTACAACAAGCATGGAAGAAACCACAGCAGCAACTCTGGGGTTTTGTTTGCTCAGGTTTGGACTTGAGTTCTTTCCATGTTCAGGACTGAGGAAAGAACTCAGTGTTCCTTGGAGAACACTTCTGCCTGCATTATCAGAAGGGATGTTCAAAAGAAATGAGGAAAACTTTTCCTCTGTGCCCAATTAAAACTCCTGAACTCAGCAGCCTCCAAAAGAGAGGCTTGCTAAAGAGTAAGGAGGTTCTAAGGGAGAGTTAAACCCCTGAAGGAAAGGTCTGCAGCACCTGAACACAATGACTATGATAATATTTAAGAGTGGGAAACTCAAGAGAACACAAAGGGAAATATTAGAAAATATGAAATGACACAGATTGAAGTCTAGTCCTAGATCTTGAGCCAAGCTTGCCTTTGGGCAGAGCCCATGCACTCGAGTCCATCCCAATTTAGGCCTTGCAACAGAGGATTTGCTGCTTACATCATCTAGAGAGCTGAAAACCTGGACAACCAAAAGGTTTTAGCAAGAGGAAAGAGAGAAACTACCTAAAAAATGTGAAAAGTGTTAGGGGTTTTGAGAGGGCTGTATTTAACCATTAAACAGCAGGTTCTGACCAGGTTCCCTTCTGGAGAACAGAAGGCCAAGGAAGGAATTTTTTTACCTTCCTGCTGTCTTCAGCTGTGTAATGAGTGACTACAAAGACAAACCCAGGATGCATAGGGAAAGACAGAGAGAAAGCAACAGGCTGCAGAACAGGAAATTCTTGTCAGGCATGAAGGAGAAAACCTCTCCACAACAAGGCTGGTTAGACAGAGAAAGGAACTGCCCAGAGAGGCTGTCTGATGTCCATCCCTGGAGACACAGGAAACTCAACTGGACACAGCCATGAGGAACACAAGGTCATTTCAAATTCAGCTCTGCTCAGGGCAGGGAGGATTAGGCCAAATAATTTTCTACAGTAAAGCAGTGTGGAACAATCACATCCTGTGTGCACACCTGAGTGCCAAGTGACTCTGATACTCACCCGACACTGAGAGCAACCACAGGAGTCCAAAACAGTAATTAAACAAATCCAGCTTATCTCTGCCATTGACAGAGCACAGACAAAATGGTGACAGTGGTGTCTGCAGCCACAGCTGTCACAACTTAACTCACCAAAGTAATCAGAAGGTCCCAGTCTGCCCACTTCAACAAATTCCTCATTTTCTGACCGGCGCTGTAGCACTGCAGCTGTGCCCTTTAATAAATGACAGCAGTCAAACAACTGGAACTTCCAGCATCACTGCAAACACTGACTTTCCACAGAACCAGCAGCTTTGCAGAAATAACTGTTAGGATGCCTCAGTTAAAAAAACACCTAACTGCTGTAGAAGAACAACTGCTCCTCTCCTCTCTAAGCATTAAACATTTTGAACATTTACACATCCATAGCAGTGACTTCTTCCTGGTTTTCCTGACAGTAGCAGTATTACAGTTTGACTAGCAAAAAAACCCAGAAAAAAAGACAAACCACCAGACAGAAGACAATGACAACACTAGTAAGGCATTACCAGCTATCTAGAAGAGGTCTCTAATCCTCAAAAAGATAAATTCCTTTCAGTCAGAAACTTGTTTTTGTGAAAACAGCAAAACTAAATCCAAGTTGCTGCATGTCCAACAAGATGATGTTTCTTTAGGGAGTCTCTGGAAGTACATGCTTATGTTTTGTTCTTCTCAAAGTTCTCCATAAAAAAAAGTCAAATTTTGAGCTTCTAATTTTGAGCTTGCTTACCTCCAAGATAATGAAGAACTCATCTCCTGGCTCTCCCTGGACCACAATCTTCTGGCCATCCTCAAATAGTACCGGTTCCAAGGCATCAGCCACAGTGAGACGCTCCCACTTGTCCAGAGATTCTACAGAGTTAAGAGTTCATTACTGGAGTGTTTTCTCAAGGCACAAATTACATTTTTTGCTCTGTGTTTATACAGAGGTCAGTATATTTCTGGCTGCATTTGTGCATCAGTGATCAAGACCTGAATTAAGAGTCATTTTGGATTGATGCAGAGAAGCAGTTGTGATGAATTACCACAACAGCCTGTAATCATCATAATGCTGGGTAACAGCTTCACTACAATGTGGCAATTGATTCCACTCCAGAACAAAAATCTTCTCACTTACCCAATATAGATACTTTACTAAGGAATTTCTCATACATATTTCTCTTTCTCAAAGTATTTCCCTATAAAAAAAAGGAAAGGACACAAAGTTTTCTTTTTAGTCTAAATAAAACTCCAGACACAAACAAATTTAACCAGACACAGTGTTCTGTCTCACAGACCCCAAACCCACAAGCTGAAATGTTTTGAAATTGAGTTCTCTCAGTAATATTCCAGTTGAGCAACATTCCTAAAGCACTCAGCATTTATTGCAGCCTTATTACACCCTCAGCTCAGTTTAACAGTAGCATTGTTTTGGTCACTAATGCAAGATTCCCCCTTGCCCTGTGCCTGAGAGATGCACGTTGAGTAATCAGCTTTCTGATTACTGAACAGACAGCAGGATTTGAAATAAATGACTCCAGCAAAGGACAGATACGTAGGACACACAACCCCCAAAGCACACAGCCAGGTTCTGAGGGATACTTGCCATCAGGATCCTTCTGTAGCTGTCCCTGTCAATGCCCCACAACTTGACGTTGGTCTTGGCTTTGACGGTGGCAGCTCGGGGGGTGCCGTAGATGAGGGCGAGCTCTCCGAAGCTGCCACCCTCACCCACACTGGTGGCCCACTCACTGTTCACGTAAACCTGCAAGGCAGAGCATGGTCACACACACCTCAGCTTCCTGCTGCCCCCTATTCCCTTGGGAGTACAAGAAAATTCCCACATCTGTACCAAGGTTGATCATTTCAGGGTTTTATCAGCGCTCCCAACCCCAGCACAATTTGTGTTTTCATTGACAGAGGGATTCTCTCCTACATCTCATGCACAGACTCTACACACACAGACTCCTGAGAAATAACATCTCAACAAGGTCTGTGTCATCAAGAGCTATGAATGAGCTGGGCTGGAAAATAAAAAGCCTGCCCCACACCTCAACTCCACTCTGCATGTTTAAAACATCTGTATTGCGTCCAAATCATTCATTTTGAAACTCAGTCTGTGCAGTCAGACTGAGTTGTTAAGGAGCAAAACAAACTCCTGCAAGTAAGAACTTAAGTGAGAAGAGCTGCTAAAGGCAGGGTCTATAGAAGAGGCCTACAAATATCAGCATATTCTTCTGCTAGGAATGAACATAACATTAATAAACTACCAGGAATACTTACATCCATTTCTCCTTGATCAACAACATAGAAGTTATCACCTTCATCACCTAAAGAAGAAGAAAAAAAAATTGAATATACACTAAACTGAATATACTAAGAAAGAACTGGCATCTCTGCCAACTTTGATGTTTAGACTCCAACAAGGCTGACAAATTTTTGCACAGTTTGCAGGGTGAAACACCACATTTTGCTGATTTCAGACTCCTCTCAGCCCCATGAAAGGGGACATCTACTGGTACCCAGGAGTGCAGCAGCAATTCCAGGATTACTGAAAAAGCAAACCCGATCCATAAACTGACATATCATTTCTCCAGAGTCATCAAAGGACAATATTCCCAACAGACAATCTATTTAAGGAAGCCACATCCTCCTTGAGTGGCTCCAACTCCCCACTTCAGTATGAAGTGCTTCAGGGAACACAACAAGAAGTTGTGTGGCTGCAGTGACCCTGCTTTTACATTAAAAAAATAAACACAAACTGAGAGCACTAGAGCAGAGGCAGTTCCCCATCCCCAAAGGACCCCCAGAGCAAACCCTGGCACTTGCCTTGCTGGATGACAGTCTCTCCTGCGATGTAAGTGACGGGGAACATCGCATCGAAGATGTCACTGAAGGAGAGGACACCAAAATCAGCCAAAATCCTGCACAACTCCACACAACTGCACCCCAACCCAGCAAGGCTGCTCCTGGAGCTCTGTGGTTCCACTGACCACTGCAGACTTGTGACACATTTAGTCTGAAGTCTGCCCTTCCACAAACCTTAGCCCCACAAAGATTTCCTCCTACCTCCTCTCATTATCATCAAGATGGGTAAACAGCACATTCTTCTCAATTGCTTTTGCCAAAGCAGCCATGGTTTTATAATCTTTTGGAATAACCTAGGAGAGAATCAGAGAAAGCAAATGGTTAATTTTTCTCAGGAAAAATTTCTGCATTTCCCATGGTAAATATATAACTTAAATTGCTACAAAACACTGGCTGAGTTTTTCCATTTTCTTTCAAGCACTATAAATACAACCCCCAAATATAGTCAACGTTTACAGAAGTTTGAATACAAGGAAAATATAATTTTGTATTATTTTATACAACTGAAAAGCATAATTCCATGCCCAGTTTGTAAGGTTTTTTGCACAAGGACAAATATCTGTTCAACCTGTGTTTTCCTGGGAACAGCAGCAAGCCTGCTCTGCCATTAGGCCAAATGTTGTTGCAGCTGCCAAATAACTGGGAGCACATTATATATATCTAAATATATGCACATTTAAATATACATGACTTCAAAGGGAACAGGTCTAAGTAATGTATGAATGGTTTAATTGCATGATAGGCTATTTTGTCCTCAGTTAAACAGCCACACACACAGGCCTGCTTTTTACAGCAATTATGACATAACAGGCTCCAGGAGCTTGGTGTTATTTAATACCCTGGATAGAAGGTGGGCTCAGATAAACTCTTGGATTGTGGATGTAATTTTAAGCAAGGCTGAAGAGTCAGAGCACCTTTCTAACATAAGAGGCAGCATCCTCTTCTGTGTAGACTTCTGCACTGATGGCCCCACGTCGTGATCGATATTTAACCACAGGGTTGAGAGGAGGAGGAGGGGAGATCTCATCCTCCCGGGAGTCGGAGCGAGAACCAGACTTCAGCTGATTCAACAACTGCTTTGTTTCCTCCTAAACAGGAAGGAAGACATGTTTGTGTCACATAATCCAAAGGAAAAAAAAAAAAAGCAGCCGTGTATCATGTTCCAGCCCAGCCTGCCAACACCAGGGAGCTTCCTGTGTACATTATTCCCACATTAAGGCAAACAGGAGACTGCAGCATCTGAGATCAAAGGCCTTTCAAAACACATGGTAGATGTGCCTTTCATTCCTACCAGTCACATCACAATGCTGCCTATTTATTGAGTTATTCTTCATTTATTAAACTATTGGTGTGAATAAGTTGATTCTGGTTTCTGCCACTGTATTCAACAGGTGATGAGGACATTCCTCAGATGCTGAAGGCACTTCCCCAGCTGCAAGGAGGGAGTTCCTCCCCTCACTGCGAGGTGTTAAAGCCTTTTTGGAGTTGAAAGACACAGGAGCAATTCCTCACAAATCCGTGTTACATGAGAAGCTTTTGAAAGAGGTTGAGTCATGGACCAACTTGATACTCATTTACCAACATTTATTTTAGGAGAAAGAAACATGAACGCTGCCTTCAAAAGGGCTGAAGGAAGGATGCTGGAAGCTGAAGTGGGAATTTTTTTATGCAAACCATATGCAAACCTTGCACAAGGTTACATGTTTTCCTTATTTCCTTCAGTATCTTACTGTGTTGTAGTAATACTGCAGAAGACCAGGGTACTTACAACAACACAAATTCTAATTAACTTGACACACTGAAATTTGATTCTTCAAACGATTCACCTCAATCAGCTAAAATCAGATTAAAAACAAAACAGCCAAGCCTGGAGTCAGAACACTGACATCATAACAGCTCAAATGACTTTCCCAGCATTAGGAAACAGGGGTTTGGGACGTTCTGTAAAAGAACAAGGACTCATCTGTTCTCCCAGAGCTGCAGCCCTGTAAAAGCTGGGTTTGTCCAGTGTCCTTGATCCCAGCTGGGCAGTGAGGCTCTGGATAACAGCACCAGCCTGAGGGAAGGGCCATGGGATAACCATTCCTGGGAGTTTCCAATGCCCTTCTCCCAGAGCCAAGGAGCTCCACTGCCTCACATTTCACTTCTTGCTCTCTGCCCATTGAGAAAATGGTGCCACATTTCCCAGCCTTGGGAGCAAAATGTATTTAAAACTCATTTCTGTCCCCTGATTTTAGAGGAACGAGTCTCAACAGAGATGAAATTAAAAATAGCCTGAGCAGTAATAACTGTTTGGTGTAAACTGCCTCACCATCAACCACAGAACACGTTTGCTCACATACAAAATACCTAACCTATTAAAAAAAGACACTTTTTAAATAAGTGAACACCAGCTGCTGGGGTTTTTCCAGTATCACATAAAATATTAAATATTGTGATCAGAGATTGAAGCACTTCAGAAGCATTTAGTAAGGGAGTTGTTACCAAAACACTCTTCAAGAGACTCCTCAGGGCAATGCTCCACTCAGGGAGAAGGAAACTGCACTAACACAAAAAAATATAACTGGTAACTTCTATCTGACCCAAAATTTATTACTAACTTTTTTTTTTGTTTTGGGTATGGTAAGGTAGGGGATGGACACAGAAACAAGTTACAGGTGGGTAAAATAATTTAAAATACACCAGTTATTCTAAATAGTCCAGCACACACACACACACCAAGATTCTCCCTGGGACAAATCACAGAATATAACCACAGAATGAGGTTAAAAAAGAACTCCATAATCATCAACTCCAAACATCACTATGTCAACTAAACCATAAATCTCCAGATATTCATATTACACACTGCCAGACAGCCCTGTGCCATGACATCCTATAATCTCAGTTTTCATCTTTTTAACAGACACCTTTTACAATTTCTGACACTGAATCCCATTTATTAAACCAATAGATCACAGAAAAATTACAGCAGGACCTAAAGAAAGAGTGGCAGCTGCTATTCTCAGACACCTTTGGATTTAGCCAGTGTTTATGAGGAAAATGTGTTTGTTCACATCTAGAAGCTCCTCACATCAAACACAAAATGGATAAAGACACTCAGTTTGCTCTGCACTCATCAGTATAGACATTCCCAGGATTTGAGACAGATTTAGGAATAATCAATTTATTATATCCAAGTGTTGATCCTGGACTTTCAGCTGATGAGACAGTTCTCAGACTTCAGTGCCAGTCACAAACTGCAAGTCTTATTTTTCCTGACAAATAACAAATTTTATTAAGTCCACTTCAATTATTGCAAGTAATACTGAAGTGATGACACTTCACATACTCAGATTTAAGTCTATCAGCTATTGAAGACCTTTAAATTTCAGAATTATGGTGTACACTGAAAAACCTGCTAATTGTCATTGCACCAGACAGTCTCAACTTCCTCTGGATAGTCAGTATTTCATTTACATCACATTTTAAAAACTCCAAACATTAAGAAGCTATAAAAGCATTTTTAAAAAAGCTCTGCCATAAATTCAAAATTTCACAGTATATTCTCCTAAACTAGCTTGTTTTGCAAAAGAAACACTTAAAGAAAACGGGAAAATATTCAGCTATTCAGATATCTGAGCAGGGCAGGTGGTGGGGAACAGGGACAGTGACTATATATCCATCACACTTCCTAATTCCAGCTTTCTATAAGATAACTGCATCACACACAACATTTCAGGGATGCACTTATTCCAGAGGACAGTTCTGTCCAACAGCCAGGATTCATGTGGCAGGCTGCAATAATGATCTCTACATTAAATTTCCATAGCTCAAGCTGCATTACACACTGAAGAGCTATTACAGCTTTTAGCAGGTATTGGTATCACCAGCCATGTTTGCACAGCAAAGAGAACAGAGGCCTCAGCACACCACAAACAGATAAAATAAAACCATTTATACAATCAATGAGTAGTAATTAGATTCATCTAACAGCTTTCACAACCCAGAGGAGGACATTTGAATTCCTATAGTAGCTGTAACATCTCAGAGGCAGCAATTTTGATGTTTCTGAACAGAAATTCTAAAGCATGTTTAAATTTCCTCAACATATTTTAATAACATGCCAGTGAATCAGCTCTGTTTGTGTGCAATGGAAGACATGACTTGTCAAGAGAATGAGAGAAAAAATAGCAACCTCACTTCAGTTCTCAATGGTGTTCCTTCAAAAATTCATCTTACAAAAAAAACCTCGGGTTGAGATACAGTCAGAGAGAGGAAAATTTTGAAAGCACATTGAAAAGCTGCTCTGTTTTATTACAGATGTAAAAGACAGGATTTGGGGAGGTGAAGCAGAGGGACTTTCAGGCATTTTTGCTGTAGCAGAGCTGAGCACTGGGCTGGAGCTGGTTAATAACATTACTGAGCATTTGTGCTCTCCAGAGAAGGATGTCAGGAGTTTCCAGCCCAGCACAGGATGTTCACTGCTCTGCTACCTGAGAGCTGTGGAGGTACCTGGGTACCTCATCATCACCTGGGTAAACCCAGCAAAACCCAGCCCCAGTGGTGAAACCACCCAGAGGAAGCTGCAGCAATCCTGGGAGGCAAGAAAAAAATGCTCCAGTTTTACTTGTAGCTACAGCTGCACTAGAGGGCACTTGGAACCCATGAGAAAGACCCTGACCAAGATTCTGAGAGTAATTGAAGGGGAAAAAACATTACCTAACCAGTTTTATTTTCAGCTTCAGTGTAGGCTGACAGAGTACACAGAGAGCCAATGTGCACCAGAATAAAATCACCAACTTACTCAATTCCAACATTCATGTTATTAAATTCAGAGCTGGACTTGTTATCTTGCTAAAAAACAAATTAAGTTCCTAAATACTGCATGTTGACCATAAATCCACTGCACAAAAGCACCCAAATAATCCCATTTTACATCCCCACATATGGACTGGTTTAGGATTTATTCTAAGCACGGTTAATGCAGTTTACTTGGTAAAATTTTGTCTACAGATACCTGTGGTGATGTTTTATAATTCCCAGCCTAGCAGTACTTCAAAACTCCAGAACCCAAGGAGGGGAAGGAGGCATTTTAACAGGCAGGGACAAGGGATTTTTAAGAACCTCATTATTCAGAACCTCTATTATTTATTAAGAACCTCACTATAGTTTGTTGCTGATACACACACCAAAAAAAGTCAGAGATCTTCATTTGATAAGCAAAATGTTCCCCAAATAAATTATGAGTTATAGCAGGTAGCCTGCACGCCTTGGTCATTTTCTAGCATTTATCCTGAACGCTTCCATTAAAATACAATTTCCACCAGACATATTTATGATGTCCAGTGTTAATTTCCTTCTTCTTTATATCAGCAATTACTCACTAGAACAAAAAGTAAGATAAATATCTAACTGTCCTATACAAGTACTGAGAGCAGCACCTGCAAACAACTGCTGCACAAGGTCACAGCTGCATTATTTACTAATTCCATGTTCTGAGTACAGTTGCATCCAACCTTCCCTTTGCACAAGCCTTTAATCTTCCCATTTCCACTGCAACTCCTTCTCCTACCTGCTTAGATATCAATATACAAAATTAACAGGTCAGAAGAGTGTGAAATCATTGTTTCAACTCTAAATGCTATCCATTCCCAAGATCCCAGAATCCTGCCAACAACAAAAACACCAGAGGGACCTCAGGACAAACTCAAGAGGGACACCAACACTGAACTCCCAAGAGAAGGCAGAAACAGGCTTGTCCTTCCAGACCTGGAATGCAAACACTTCCTTTTGTCTTCAGCTAGGCCTGGATCACACCACTGGCACCACTTCTTTGCTCTACCCACATCACTGAAAATCAATGTAAGAATCCAAATGCCCTCAGCAGCATCCAGCAAGGTCAAACCCGAGTTCTCCAGCTCTGGACACACCCATGTACGTTGTGTATCAGCTTCCATGAGTAAGCACTGGGCTGGGATCACACCTGCATCCCAGCTGGGTAAGTCTCCTTGTCACCTCATGTTCTGTCCTACAGGCTTTGGTATGACAGAAATGAACAAACCACTGGAAAACAGGACCTGTTTTCCAAAAGCATCACTTCCAACATCAAACAATCAACACAACTGGTCAAATCTGCAGTTCAGCTCCTAAATTACAAAGATGCATTTAAATACAAGTTGTTCCACCCTCCTTCCCTCCCATTCTGTATTTTTACCTTCTCCAATCTCTCAAAGTACTCTCTGATGAATCCCATGGGTCTTTCAGGTCTCACTGTGCATAACTGTACAATGCAATCCTTCAGCAGCTGCTGGATGTTGTGTTTTTGGATGTAAAGTTCACATTCCCGGAGGCTCCGCTCCTCCTCGCTGCTGCTGCTGCTGGAAGCTGCCATTGCTGAAGGGAAGAGGAGAAGGTTAAATAATAAAAAACTACTGGAAACAAAGATGCTGCTGCCTAAAACAAAGTTATGCTGCATTATCTTACTGACATCACAGCAAAAAAAACACCTTTACCTACTAGAGCAGTAACTAAACTAAAGAAAATGCTATGAACTTATTTAGCACCTGGAAAGAAATCAGAAATCAAAACTCTGGGGGCTCTACAGTCACAGGCAGAAAAAGAAAACCATTTGGTTGAGCTGAAGAAGCTTCAACAGCTCAAGCCCTGTGAGTGCTCCAAGTCAGGGAAGATCCACCTGAAATTCCTGCTGCTTAAACAGAGGGTTTTGTAGGACTGGAGGCTCCTGTCAGGAGCTGTGTGGTCTGTGTGGGGTCATGGGGATGGATGAGGGCCAGGAGAGAGGTGGGTGGGAGCTGGAAATGTGAGAGGCCAAGCACGAGCAGCATTCGGAAGTGAAACATGTTCAGGCTGAAGCCAAAGCCAAAATGTCAAGGCAGCTTCTGCTAAAGGAAGTTATGGATTACAGGCATCACTCCTAAAAAGCTCCTGTGTAATTTAAACCTGCTCATACCTCATCACTTATTTCATGGATACACTGCAACCCCAAAAATACCTCTTCAACTGTAAATAATGAAGAGTACAGCTTTAAATGTCTTTTACGATGCCAAGTTTTCAAAATACTTCGGCTATGACACCTTCAAAAATGGTCTTAGGCAGATTTTCCCCCCCTCTCAAGTCTGTATTGGGTTTCCACTTCCAGATTTTGGTAGCAGGGGATGCTGTGAGAAGCTGCTGGCTGCTTCCTCCATGCCCAACAGAGCCAATGGCAGACAGCTCCAACACAAAACTGCCACCGCCAAGGCTGGGCCCATCAGTGACAGTGGCAGAGCCTTTGGGACAATGGATTTCAGGAGGGAGGAGAAATGGCTACTTCAGACAGATAGAGGAGTGGGAATGTGTGGGAAAAACACCCTGCAGCCCCCAGGGTCAGTGCAGGAGCTGCCCCAGGCCTTGCAGCATAGATCCCTGGGATACAGCCCATGGTGAGGCAGCTGTGCCCTGCAGCCCCTGGAGATCCACGGGGAGCAGAGATCCATCCACAGCCCAGGGAGATCCATGGGGAGCAGAGATCCACCCACAGCCCCTGGAGATCCACGGGGAGCAGAGATCCATCCACAGCCCAGGGAGATCCACGGGGAGCAGAGATCCACCCACAGCCCCTGGAAATCCACGGGGAGCAGAGATCCATCCACAGCCCAGGGAGATCCACGGGGGAGCAGAGATCCACCCACAGCCCCCTGGAAATCCACGGGGAGCAGAGATCCATCCACAGCCCCTAGGGAGATCCACGGGGAGCAGAGATCCACCCACAGCCCCTGGAAATCCACGGGGAGCAGAGATCCACCCACAGCCCCCTGGAGATCCACGGGGAGCAGAGATCCACCCACAGCCCCTGGAGATCCATGGGGAGCAGAGATCCATCCACAGCCCCTGGGAGATCCACGGGGAGCAGAGATCCATCCACAGCCCAGGGAGATCCACGGGGGAGCAGAGATCCATCCACAGCCCAGGGAGATCCACGGGGAGCAGAGATCCATCCACAGCCCCTGGGAGATCCACGGGGAGCAGAGATCCACCCACAGCCCCAGGGAGATCCACGGGGAGCAGAGATCCACCCACAGCCCCAGGGAGATCCACGGGGAGCAGAGATCCACCCACAGCCCCTGGAGATCCATGGGGAGCAGAGATCCACCCACAGCCCCTGGAGATCCACGGGGAGCAGAGATCCACCCACAGCCCAGGGAGATCCACGGGGAGCAGAGATCCACCCACAGCCCAGGGAGATCCATGGGGAGCAGAGATCCACCCACAGCCCAGGGAGATCCACGGGGAGCAGAGATCCACCCACAGCCCAGGGAGATCCATGGGGAGCAGAGATCCACCCACAGCCCAGGGGAGATCCACGGGGAGCAGAGATCCACCCACAGCCCCTGGAGATCCACGGGGAGCAGAGATCCATCCACAGCCCCTGGAGATCCATGGGGAGCAGAGATCCACCCACAGCCCCTGGAGATCCACGGGGAGCAGAGATCCACCCACAGCCCAGGGAGATC
Organism: Luscinia megarhynchos; assembly: GCA_034336665.1. NCBI lineage: Eukaryota > Metazoa > Chordata > Aves > Passeriformes > Muscicapidae > Luscinia > Luscinia megarhynchos. The sequence goes on from CM067580.1 coordinate 2,615,250, forward strand.
CACGGGGGAGCAGAGATCCACCCACAGCCCAGGAGGGAGCAGAGATCCACCCACAGCCTAGGGAGATCCATGGGGAGCAGAGATCCACCCACAGCCCAGGGAGATGCACCCACACCCTGTGGAGGACCCCACACTAGAACAGTGGAATGCAAAGTGTGATCCCATGAGAATCCCACGCTGAAGTGGTTTTCTGACAGGAGTTGTGGCCATGGAAGGGGAGCCAGGCTGGAGAGCAGCCTGCAGGACTATATTGGTGAAGCCCATGGGGGCCTGTTTCCCATGGGGAAGGTGTGAGGAGTCTTCCCCTGAGCAGGATGGAGCAGCAGAGACAACATGTAACAAACTGACTGCAACCCCCATCCTCTGTGGTGAGGGGAGGCAGAGAAAATCAGGAGTAAAGTTAAGGCTGGAAAGAAGGGAGAGGGCCAGGAAGATGCTTGTAAAATGTGGCTTTATATCTCATTATCCTACTAAAATTTAATTAGTTTAATTTATTACCGATTTCCCTGAGTGGAGTCTGTTTTGCCCATGATGGCAAGTGGAGAGTGATCTCTCCCTTATCTCAGTCCAGGAGCCTTTCCTTATATTTTCCTTCTGTTGTTGAGTTGAGGAGGGCAGTGATGGAGCAGTTTTGGTGGGTGCTTAGCATCTAGCCTGGCTGAGCCCATCACAAGGTTATAAAACCATTTTACAATACATTTTCTTAGGTACACATGTATATAGACACACATTTCATGTCATTTTTTTCATAAGAAAATTAACACTGTGAGAATTAAAGAAACAGGAAAGAATTTCTCAGGGCATTTTTGGATGAAATATAAAGAAAGTTACCTGGTACAGGGAGTGTGGCAACAGCTTATTAATATGCAGTAAGATATGTTGATCCCAGGATCAGCTTTTGAAAGGGAAAAAACGGATTCAGTCAAAATAATTTTGAGAAATGACAAGTCACTGAAGTCACATCATGGGTTTTATCCTGCTGGGGAAGCAGCAGGAAAACCCAGGGCACAGAGGCAACACAACAACGTGCCCTCTGAATTCTGCTGCTGGAGATTACAGAAGGCTTCGAGTTAATATGGAATTACCAACACTTCAACCAGGTGTCGTTCTTGTCACACCTAATCCCTGCTCAAGGACACACACACAAACACACGTGGATTGTGCGTTGCATAAACACAAAGCGTGGCCTCCCCACGGGCTGAAAAAGCGCCGAGAAGTTCTGCAGTCACTCCTTTTGTTTTGCCAGCCCGCACGGTGAAGGTCAGCGCTAAAGAACCAGCCCGGAGAGCGCCGGCGGCTCCGTGACCGCCCGCAAATCACAACCCGTGAGCACACACGGGCAAGGACCACGCCAGAAGGGCAAGGAAATGCGGTATCACGGGCAAGATGAGAACGCCGGTATTTCTACGAGCCATTTTTCCCGCACGTTCCCAAAGCTTTCCCAAGGCGTGGCTGCCCCTCCCAGCCCAGCCCGTCCCTCACGCAGCGCGGGGCTGCGGCCCCTTCAGAGCCGGGGGCACCGGGGAGGCACCGAGCCGGTACCGCCGGAGCAGCGGGGCACAACCGGCCCGAAGGCCCGGAAACGCCGCCCCACGGCCCGCGGGGCCCGTTCGGACACCGGCCCCAGAAGGCGCCGCTGTCCCCGCAGCAGCCCCGGAGCCGCGGCCCCGCTCCCTCAGCCGGCGCGGGCCGGCCCCGCCCCAAGGCCGCAGCCTCCCGCTCCGCGCCCGTCCCGCCCGGTTCTCATCGCCCCCGGCCCCGCCGCCGCCCCGGGGCCGCCCGGCCGCTGCCCCCGCCCCGCTCACCTGCGGCGGCTCCGCCGGGACCCCCCGCCCGTCCCGGCCCGGCCGCGGCCTCGCTGCAGCGGCGGCACCGGAAACCGACCGGCCGGACGGGCCCCGCCCGCCGTGACGTCAATGCGCCTCGCTCTCGCCCGGGCCCGTCGCCGCGGTAACCTTAAAGGGGCAACGGTGGGCGCGGCACGGGCACGGGCCGGGGAGCAGCGCGGGAGGAGCCTGCGGCTTTAAGGCGCGCGGGGCTGGCGGGAACAGGGTGTGGCGTCCGCTGAGGGGTCCGCTGAGGGGCGCGAGATCCCCTGAGGGGAGCGGGAACGGCGAGAGGAGGGGAAAGGGAAACTCTGAGGGGAGAGGGAATAGCGAGAGGAGTGGGAAACCCTGAGGGGAGCGGGAATGGTGAGAGGAGTGGGAAACCCTGAGGGGAGCGGGAACGGCGAGAGGAGTAGGAAACCCTGAGGGGAGCGGGAACGGCGAGAGGAGTGGGAAACCCTGAGGGGAGCGGAATCGCAGAGGAGTGGAATCCCCTGAGGGGAGCGGGACCCGCCGGGGCATCAGTTCCACACCGACACGGCCGCGGGTGTTGGTGATCCCCGGCCTGGAAAGGAGCCGGTTAAAAGATCAGAGATTGTTATAGGTGGAGGGAAATAAACGATATTAAAGTTTGGCAAAGATTTTACTATAATCAGTGTAAATCCGCGTGGGGGATTATTTCTTGTGTCTTTATAGCTGAGATGAGCCCTTTGATTCCCTTCACTTTGTCTACTCCAAGCTGTAAGAAATAATTTAAAGTAAGAAATCACCAAATAACCCAGCTGTGCGGCATGAGCAGAGCTCATCCCTGGGCTTGGGAAGGAGAAATGATCCCTAAAAATGAACCCTGGATTGTGCATTTGCTGATCTTGCAACACAGAACTTAACTCTAAGGTTACATCATTTCAGCCAGCACTCACTCGTGCTTAACCCGTATGGGAGAATCACGTAATGTACAGTGAAAATTACTCTCAATAACAACTGTTTGACGTATATTTTGATATAAGAAGATAGTGGTGTTTGTGCAATGACACACAAGCCATCTGGAACTAGCTGCTGGCAGGTTTTGTGTTTACTAGCTCTTACACTAAAAAAATAAAGAGTAATAACTTGGGGGTATATCTTGGACCTGCAATTCCAACAGACCCAATCCAGCCCCTGAGCTCACATTCCCCAAATCTTGACAACTTGTGTCTAATCTGTCTAGTTACAAACCAGGGTCCAGTATTTTCTGACATTAAGCTCAAAGCTGGTACTTTTATGAAAAATATAAATAAGAGTAATTAATATTTATGAAACACTGTCAGAGTACAGCATCAAGCATTGCTCACCTGGTTACAGAACAGCTCCTTCTGTAACTCAAAACTACAGGAAGTTTCTGAACACCACAAAAAGTCATCTGCATTCCCACCTACACATTTCTTTTTGGGCTTTTTACCTCCCCTTTTTTCTTTACAAGCTACTGTCACATCTCACTCCTCCTTGTTTGGACAAGCCCCGGTGCTGTTTTGGGATAGATCCCATCTGGAACAAAGCTTGGCCCCGTGCGTAAAACCTGTTCTGCAACGTCCTCTTTCTTGGGGAAACAAGTGTTCTGTTGTACTTGATGCAACCCCTGCTGGAGTCCTGGAGCCAGGAAAGCAAGGAAAACAGAACCAGCTTTCAGGAGGAGTCCTGTGGAGCCAGCCCAGGTTCACTGGACACAGCTTCCCCCAGTGAGTCAGCACTGGTTGATCTCTAAAGTTAAATCACACTTCCATAAGCTGATGCTCCTACGTCCCCACGTGTTAATTCTCACACCGCCAAAGACGTAAGGGAAATGAAAAGCAAACAAAGCCCTGTTCCATTTGGTCTGGTCTGAATTACAGTCAGATCCTGGTCTTAACCATCTCATTAAACATTCCTAAGTAACTCGCATTACCGTCAGCGCTATTCCCACAACTTTCATTTCAAACAACTTCATGCATCAGTTTCTCACGGAGCAATCTGCTGCCCAGGGCTGTGGCTGCTGGAGAGCAGAGGAGAGCTCAGGGGGAAACTGGGAAATAAGAGCACAGACGTCACCCACCCCTGCTGTGTGCGTGGAACAGGAGCTGCTTGACAGTGGCAGCCAAATTAACAGTGCCTGTGGGGAGCTGCACGGGAGCTGGAGTGCCAGGGGCTTCCACTAAGGTACCACCCAACTCAGGACCGTGTTCTGGGAGGTGCCACAGTCCTGGAGCAGCCTCTGGGGTTGAAGCCAAATGAATCAAATGAGTGGCAGATTGAAGCAGATGATAGTTTTGTCACATACATACAGTTTTAGGTGTTAAATCATGTATGCCCATCGTCCTCGAGGTAAAAATGGGGTTTCAGAGGGGCAGAGCACAACCTGGAACAGTCCTGATCACAGTGACTGCTACATGTGTGCTGTTTTGAGGTGCAGTGAATGGGGAAAAAAGAAGTTCTAGTGGTACAGAAAGGTTTCACCGACAAACAGAAGCTGCCGTTACCCCAGTCAGTCCTGAAATCTACAAAAGAAAATCAGTGGAATTAAAACTGGGAGGTCACTTTGGACCTCACACGAGGTGCCAGAGGCCAAGTTCACACTATCCTTTGGCCATGGCTCCCTTTATTTCATTTAAGCTTTAGCTAGCACTGAAAATAACCCTCTCTTACTGCTGCACACCTTGGCTCACAGGGCACCACACAGTGATTCATAGGAAGATCCATAGATTAGAAACCTGAACATGCAAAAATATGTTCTCTTTTAACAATAGATTATTTGAGGGCATCTGGGTTCCAGGTCAAACTCTGGATCTTGACAGCTTTCAGTGTGACACTTCAGTGTCACTTTAGTGCATGCAGGGACAGAAGGACACGTGTGCCTCAGCAATGCAATGTTTGCCGGGGAGTCTGAGCCTCTGGATGATTTTTACAGTGTCAAATCTGTAATTTTGCCACATGAAAGGTGATAAAGAAACAGAACAAGGAATTGGCATTGACAATGCTTGAACTTCCTGCTGTAACCCCACCATGACTGATGGGCTCAGAACCCTGCAGACCCTGAGAGGGGGCGTGTGGAGGCTTTGGTCTGGCTGACGTCAGCTGTGTGAAACAGTCCCCAGTGCAGAACCAGTTTGCTATGGGCACATCCCAAACCAGTTCCATATGTTACTTTGAAGAAGAAAATGACTGGTAAGACTCAAAACAGAGGAAGTAAGTGCCAAGAAAAAAATGCCCTGAAGTGGCCAGATCTAAGAGATAGACCAGTCGGGGAATCCATCTCCATTTGCCAGACGTGCCTGCTGCAGCACAGCCCTGCAGACTCCCAGCGTGGTTCCCAGCTGGAAGGCTCCCAACACCCAAGGGGCAGCACTGGGAACACTTTACCTCCTGAGTCAGTGCTGACGAGCTCAGCGTGAGGGAGGCTGTGATTATCAGAGCTCTCCTGTGTCAGCTGAACCACAGGCTCCGTGGCATTTTGAAAAAGCCAGGATACCCTGGTTAAATTCTGACATTGATAATGGTGCTCTTCCTGCTACCCAGCTGGGTTGAACTTGAATTCAGGGTTCTCTTTGCTAGCCTAGGGAGTTCTGTCCTAGATCAGGGATTAACATCCACCTCAACAGTAGGGCAAGAAGTCTCTAAGCACCCTCCTGACGATATTTATTGGGAACTTCTTGCTTAGGTATCTCTGCACTTTAAGGATTCTTCCCTCTCCTCAGCTCCAGATGAGGACAGGCATTAATGCAGTGGGCAACAGTTCCAGGTCAGAGTTAGGCTGCCCCACAAGACCTGGGAGATAGAAAACAGCACCTGAAGTGGGGCAAAAAAAAGCCCCTGCAAGGCTCTTGCCTCCAGAGAGAAGGAAGGAGACGGGAGAGCAGCAGGTCTGTGCCTCCTGCGGTTTGGATGTGAACAGGCTTTGTTCTGCATCATTAACTTTATACAACCTCTGGGCAGCCCCAGTAGTTCGTGAACTGCCCAAGCATCTGCAAATGTGATTCCTGACTTTGAGATCTCTCTGACACAAACCAAATTAAAGAGCACTGCGATAGTGTGCGGCTACTGCTGACTTCTTTTCCGGGAATGCCTGTGAAATACTCCCAGTGTTTCTTTTGTAACAGAATGTAAATACCTCCATTGAAAAGAATCCTCAGTTCTTGTGCTCTTAACAGTCTGGGGAGAGCTCCCTCTCTGAGTATCATCTGGGACACAGTTCTCCTGCAAGATAAATGCACACATAAAAGCATTCAAAACATTTGAATTTGCTTATGTGCTTTTCTGTGAAAGCAGGTGGCAAAGTAAACACATTGGTCAGATGCACTCTCCTTGGTTTGGACTGACATCCAAACAATGTCTGGACCGACATCTAACAAACTGGCTACAGAATCCAGCCTTTTCTGAGGCAAGTTGCTGCCTCCCTCCCCCCAAGATAATAGAGCATTTTCCCAGATGGAAAGAACCCACTTGAAAAACAAAAGGTCTTTGAAATGTCAACTCAGGCTTGCTTGGCCCGCAGTCTGTACCCACAGGAAAACGATAGAGCCTTTTTTCATTCTCCAGCTGTAACACTTACATCTGAAGCAGCAAGATGATTAAGAGATACAGCTCTAGATTCCTGCTCTCCTACTGATTTCCAGCCTCTCCTGTGGAAGTCATTTAGCCTCACTCCATCTCCAGCACAATGAGGATAAAAGCACTTTCTGGGCTGAGCAGGAATCCAAGCTCATGAGAGGTTTGCATGCTCCAGTAATGGGCATCAGTAACTGAACTACTTGAACAAGCTTCAAGCCAAACACAGGAGAACTGATCCAGTGTGGTTGGCAAAAGACATCAGGACATTGCATCCACATGGATGGAGGCTCCCTTGGCTCTGTGGCACCACAGTGCTGTGGGCAGTGTAGATGCTGCCCTGCATTCTCTGTTTGAACTCTGCTATTAATGCACTTATTACACCAGCATTTTGTGCCACTTCTGAGCCTGCCTGTCCCAAAGTTCTCCCTCCCAGCTGCTCCCTGCTCTGGTCACACCAGGCTGTGTGGGAACCCGACCTTCCTCTGGCTGTCAGGACCTCCGTGTGTTCCCAGTCTCCCTCTCACAATGCAACTTGTTCTGATCTCTCACGTCAGAACACTTTTTGATCTTTAGATATTTACAGAGGAATTGCAATTAGTGCTGTATTCAAGAGTTAAAGGAAGGCAAAAGTTTCTCTCTCCCCCTTCCAGTTTTAACCCCTTTGCCCTCTGTGTTACAGGTCTTCTGATTCTCAGCTGAAAACACTCCAAGACTTTAAAGAGTCCAAAGTGTGCACCCCGAAGAGCCAGGAAGATGAGGCACCCTTGGCCTGTGTTGCTCCTGTGAGCAGTCTCAGACCCTTAGTGAGATAATCCATGACCTGGGCAAGTGTGATGTCCTAATGCTACTTAGGGAAATGGAGCATTTGCCAGAGCAGGACAAGATAAGGAGCATTAATCCAACTTACAAGGAAATGCAACATCCAGTTGTGAGCTCTCCCCTGACCTCATCAAGCACGTCTGCAAGGGCTGCTCCTGAGCACAGTTCCCTCCCTGGCAGGATCTGGGACAGGGTCAGCACCTAAAACAGAAAAGGAACAAGTTCCAAAAGCAAAGCTCACAAAGCCTCAGTGACATCCAGACTGGCTGTGGAGCCTGCCATGACTGCTCCTGTTCTTCCCTCGCCCTGGCTGATGCCAGTGCCAGCACACAGCTCGCAGGGTCTCCACGAATCTTGCCCAATTTCTGTACCTTAAACAGAGGGCAATGACACTTCCCTGAGCACAGGGCACACACATCTCCCGTGTCCCCCTTCCCCTCCCCACTCCACGTTAAAACCTGCCCAGACAATTTAGCAAGACAAGCCAGACTGCTGGTGACTCTCACAAATGTGTTCTGTCCCATTGTTTTTTACTTTCCCACATTTTTATATTTAAGACAGGAATAATTATATTTTAAAAAATGTTTTGAAGTGATGACTTCTGTGGTACCTGCATTTTGTGATCAGGATTCTTCCAAACTCATAACAGCCTCTGATAATCAATCCAGCTCTCTGCTTTCTTTCTCACTTTTCCATTGCATAAGAGGAAAAATCTCCTTATGTGCCCTGACAGAAACAGGTAAACTCATCAAAGCACAAGGAGAGTGCAGGTATAAATCCCACTTTCCCTTCTTTGGCATTTCCATTAGCAGGGCTGCTCGACTCTCTCTGATGCCAGTGCTTCTCCCTGCTGGCAGAGGTGCAGATAACCTACTGGTAATCCAAAAAGGAGGATGTACCAGCCCGGTGTGGCGTGGGGTGTGATGATGTGATGATGTGATGCTGGCCCGGCTGTGTGCAGCCTGCTCAGGGCAGCAGATGGCAGCATTTATTGTCTGTCTGAGATCCCAACCCAGCCAGCACCGGCCCTTCAGTGCTTGACACTTCATGAATTAAAGCTCCTAGAAGTCGGGCATGCAGCCCCTTCTTCCTTGTCCACCTGCTCGATGCACTCGGGAAGGGTAACAAAAAAGAGCAAAGCAATGCCTGTGCCACCTCTTCCCACTCCTTCCACAGGGAAAAGTGGTTTCCTTGCTCTTAGAAGCACTTGCTTTCCTTATTACACATTCACCTTTTGCCTGTTTTTCCTCTGCAAGGCTGTAGTCCCTGAACAGGCTTCTGGTTATCAGGAATTCCAGTGAAGGATATAAAGATATTTAACAGATTTAGCTCTACCAAGCCCTTTTTATTTTCCTGTAGCAGATTTAAAACACCAGACCTATCAGTGGGAGCAAGCTTTATCTGAGAGGGAAGAACTTAGCTGGAATTTAAACTCTGAGCCAGGGAAAAGCCTAAAAGCTCTCAAAAAGTACCAAACCATGTGGAATGGCAGCACACAGGATGCCATGGCTGGGAGAGGCTCTTCTGGGCACAACATTGGTTTCCCAGCTTCTTCACCTCTGTTTCCTCTTTAAGGCTTCAGTACAAACACCCAGGGTGGAGATCACAAACCAACATCCCTCACACCATGTTCTCTGCACTGGAAAACATTTAAGATCAAATGGTCACACTCTGCACTGGGTTTAGAGTTAATGACTGAGTTGAGGTTGTTACTGTCAATAGTTACTGCAGTCACAGGACTGTCAGGAAAGGGAGGCAAATTCCTGATATATTCTTCCCAGCAAACACATGCATCAGCACAAGGTGTCTGGCAGGGCTCTCTGCTGGCCTTGCCAGACCCTTTTGCCCAGGTGTGACACATACTGAGATCCCAAGAAATATCTTGGGATTTAACTACTATCCTAATTACCTCCTCTCTCCAAAACTGTACTCCTGAAAAATCACTTCAGCTATTTCTTTATGTTTGAGACACCAGAGGCACCTCATCTCTTTACCTGAAAGACTCACAGTTTCCATGTAGAGCACCCCAGCTTCTATTTCACACCCAGCACCCAACTGCTCCAGTGCTCCAGAGCACAGATCCTGAGATTTCCAAGGACTTCACCCACACTTTTCCAGCTTTCCAGCCTGAGGAACAGCCTGCTCTGACCTTACATCCATCATGGTGACATGGCTGTACCAAACCTCCTCCTGCACCCACGTTTCTCACGCTGTAGCAGAGGACAAGAACTCCCTGTTTCTCCCACCTCTGCTGATCAAACAGCCATTGCAGACAGTGAGCTCAAAGGAGGATTGACCAACATGGTTGCATCAGTCAAGCTGCAAAAATAATTGTGTTACCCAAGTCTCGGGTGCTTTATCAAGGCTTCATTTTAAAACCATGGTGATTGCCCAAGCAGCAAACATCCAGCTGTTGCTGTTGCTCAGAAACTGCTTTTTTTGAAACACAAGGCACTGGCTTTGTTTGTTGGAGGAGTTTGTTTTGTTTTTAAATTTTTTCCTGCTCCACAACTCCACTTCCTGTCTGACATCCCTGTTTCAAAATCAAACTATGCTGATCCACAGGGACAGTTTCAGGACATTCAAAAACAGCTTTTCTATTTCACATTTGGATTTTATTAGAACTTCCCACTAGGCCCCTTGGAAAAGAAGATGTTTTCCCCTAAACACGGTATCTTTAAAATTATTCCCCTGCAGTGTCACTCATATGCTTTGAGTCCTAGGGATGATCCACCTCCCTCCAGAATTTTGTTTTGAAGATGTGTGTTTTCCTACTTCCTCCCCAAAATCAATCATCTTCACTGCTGCAGGCTTCAAACTCCCTCACAGGGGAGTATTACAGGCACTCCAAGGCCCCCATGTGCAGAGGGGGATTAATCCAGGCAGATATATGTGTCCACATGGAATCTGCCTCACGGAGATGGTATTGCATGTGGCTCTTTTTCCAAAACTCCTGTGGTGCACGTCAAGTGATCTGGGGCCAATGACTTCAGCACTCACATGCGGATTACTCATCTAATTAGGGGGTTTGCAGGCTCTGCCCCGGCGTTTCTGTGCACTGCTAATGTCATTGCACTGACTCCTGGAATATCTGTCATTTAGTGCCTGGCTCGGAGGTTTGTTTTCCTTTGTGTTTTCCCCGGCAGATTTGACAGCAGCGGGGTTAAGCACAGGAATGATGCGCAAACGCCGTTAGCTCTAGGATGCCAATGCCGTAAGGAGGGAAGAACAACTCTCCAAAGCACTGTTTAGCCAAGGAAGCGGAGAGGCGGACTGACCTGTTTTCCGGTCAGCCGGTGCCACCAGCACCTTTCCCCGCCCCGTCCCCTTCCCTAAGGCCTCCCCGGCCCCTCCACAGCCGCTCGCCGCCGCGTCCCCCGCAGCCGCGCTCCGGCATCGGCCCGCGCCCGTCTGATGCAACCACAACATCACCACGTGGCCCCGCGCGGCTGCTCCGCGCCGCCAGCCAATGGGAGGCGGTTCCGCCGCTCGGGGGGCGGGCCCGCCCCGCCTGCTGCTCACCCGATAGGTCAGTGAGCGTGTCCATCAGCGGCGACAGAGCCAATGGGCGGCGGCACCGCCCGTGCGGCGGCGGAGCGGGGCCGGGGCGGGCGCGGGGGCCGCAGCGGCCGAGGCGCCGCGCCCGCTCCATGGAGGCCGCGGCCGAGGCCCCGGGGGCGCCCGCGGCGCTCAGCTGCTTCTCCTACAACCAGGACTGCACGTAAGCGGGGCGGCCGCCGCGGGGCGGGGGGTGACGGCGGCCGGGCCGCGCCGGGAGGGGTTGGTCCGGCCCCGCGGCCCGGAGCGGGGCGGGTCCCCGCAGGGATGGCCGCGGAGGAGCCCCTCACACACACGGGCCGCGCCCGGGGTGTCCGTCCCGGCCGGAGCGGCCCCGCCCGCTGTCGCTGAGCACCCAGCGAGGCCCGGCGGCGGCAGAACGCGGAGCTCGGGCAGCGCCGGGCCGCGGTCGGGGCAGCGCCGCTCTCCCAGGGCTGTGTGTGTGTGGCCACCTGCGAGGTGGCGGCGTTGCCACCAGAACCCCCCGGGGCTGTGGGCAGCAGCCCGTGCCAGAGCGCCGCCCCAGTCGGGGTGACAGCCGCGCTCCTCGCTAACCTGCGCTTTCCCTGCTCCGCTTTAAGAACCGTTCCCAAGCGGGACAGCACAGACCTCCCGAAGCAGAGCCGCACTCGGATGTGGCAGCCGGAGCCCAGGATCGGCCCCGATCGTGGGGATCGAGATAAGGATCAGAGATAGCCGCTCAGTCACACCTGGAAATGCCGTTTCCTTTGCATTGGTGTGCCCGAACAAAGGGCGCTGTGAGGGATGTGGATGTGCTGCTGACGTGAACCTGCTGCTCACTGCCACCAGTACAAAGCTGTGCTTTGCTATTATGGGCTGGCTCTAAGACCTAGATCTTGCTGCTTGCTGCATCTGGAATTGGGCAGAGACAGCGCTTGACAAGACTCTGCCCACTGCACTTATAGTGAGAGCAAAGTTTCCACACCCTGGATAAGTCACTGTGTCAGTACAGGTGGATCAGCCCCTGGCTGAGGAAACAGCCCCTCTGTGTCCCACAGGTGCTGCTTGCATCCTCCCAGGTAGAGCTGGACCTGTCGGCTCCTCCAGCAGCCACAGGAACATAGGAGAGGATGAATTTGCTCTCTCAGAGGGATTCTTGCCTTCTGTAGGCTGCAGCAGCCTCAGATGGAAAACTGCATTCCTGAGTTTGTTACTCTGTATTTATTGTTTAGGTTGGACACTGGAGTTCTGCCTTCACAGACCGCTGTGCCAGGAACTACTCATTTCCTCTATGTCAGGGTTTAACCCCAGCCAACTCCTCGCTCAGTCAGGTGGAAAGAGAACCAAAAGGGTAAAAGTGAGAAAATGTACGGGCTGAGATAAAGGCAGTTTAATAATTAAAGCAAAAGGCACACATCAAGCAAAGCAGAACGAGGAATTCATTCCTCACTTCCCATGGCAGGCAGGGGCTCAGCCATGCCCAGGACAGCAGGGAGGACAAAGGCCATCACTCCAAATGTCCTCCCCTTCCTCCCTCTTCATCCCTGAGCCTGACACTGGATGGCCTGGGATGTCCCTGGGCTCAGTTGGGGTCAGCTGTCCTGGCTGTGTCCCTTCCCAGCTCCTTGTGACCCCCCCAGCCTCCTCACTGGAGGGGTGAGGAGCAGAAAAAGCCTTGACTGTGCAAGCAGAGCTCAGCAATAACAAAAACACCCCCAGGTTATCAACCCTGTGTTCAGCACAAAGCCCAAACATAGCCCCATAAACTTAATATGGCAAAAAATCCCCATCCCAATCAAAACCAGTACACCATCCCTGCAGGGACTCTTGCTGTCACCTGGAGGGCTTCAGCTCTGAACCAGCAGGTTTTTGCTTTGTCTTTGCAGCTCCCTGGCAATTGGAACCACAACTGGATACAGACTTTTCTCCTTAAGTTCTGTGGAGCAACTGGACCAGGTCCACGAAAGCAGTAAGTCTCCGTTCCCTGGGGAGGAATATTGACCAGCAGTATCTTAAATTTGTGGGAGTCTTTCACCTTCGTTAGAGCCCAGCTTCTCTTCCACTGCTGTCATCCTGCAGTTTGCTGCAGCCCAGCATTCAGAGGCAGTTTCCCACTAGAATGTTTCAGGTACATGGGCAGCAGCCCACAGGCTTCCAGCACAGCTGCTGGATAACCCCCAGGCTTTTAATCCAGTGTGGTATTTACGAGCAAGATGTTTTTAACAGGTTTTCCATGTAAAGAAGGTCATTCCCAGCAGGCCTGCAGCTCTTAGCTGTGCTCACAGCAGCATGCAGCACACACTGAACAGCCCAAAACAAGGCTGGCCTCATGGAGCAGGGACTCCAGGCTGCTGCAGGCCAGAAGTGCTTCAGCTGAGATGCACTGAAGATAACACTTCCCAGCTGGATGTGTTCTCCAGTGGCTGCAGAAGGAGCCTCAGCAATCAGACACAGCTGCCTCATCTGGAGCAGGGTCCAGGCTCCTGTCCCAGAGTCAGGCAGAGGGAAACAGGTCCCTGCTGGTGACACACTCAGGGTGGTGGACTGAGCCAGTCCCACATGACAGTTGTGGGGCAGCCTTTGTTCCTCCAACGTAGCCCAGCCCAAACTGAGCATCACTCAGGGCTGGGCACACTGGAAATTGCAGTCCCCAGGGATTTAGGTGCAGGGCAACCAGAACCATTGCACTAGTGCCTTCTCCACACAGCATCCCAAACACAGGCACTGCAAGACACAGCAGCCACTGTTTGCTTCCCCAGGGAGACTGGGAGAAGCCAGACACCACACAGAAGAAACACCAAGCCACAATTAGCTCCTGCCTTCCCTCAATAAACCCCTCACATTCGCCAGGAAACTCCCTGACCAAAGTGAGGGAGCTCCTCCCTCTATATCCCCTTCCCAAGGAGCTGGTGCAGCTGGAGGGCCTGAGGATCAGCTTCTGCTGGGCCCTGCCCAGGAGAGAGAGGCACAGCAGCACTGCCAAAGAGAACTGGCTTCATTTCTGCCTTCAGGGAAGGGTTCTTTAAGTCCTTTCTGCTCTGACCTAATTGCTTTGTGCCAGGCATGAGGAATTTTTCACAAAAATGTTGATGTTGAACACCTTAGCACAGAGTCTCCCAACTCAAACCCTTCTTGAGCTGAGTCTTGCTGCTGCAGTCAGACCAAGCTGAAAGCTCTGCCTTGCTCTCCTTGTGTGCCCAGATGAAATCCCAGATGTTTACATCGTGGAGCGTCTGTTCTCCAGCAGCCTTGTGGTTGTGGTCAGCCATGCCAAGCCACAGCAAATGAATGTCTACCACTTCAAGAAAGGGACAGAGATCTGCAACTACAGCTATTCCAGTAAAATCCTGTCCATCCGGCTGAACCGGCAGGTGAGAGGTGACCCAGAGTTGTCCCACTCTGGCTCTTTGCTGCTTTGCCTTTGCAGCTGGGAGCAGCCTGGGGAGGTGTGCAGGGAGGCTCTGAGTGGCATTGGAGGGGTGGGTGGCTGTGCTGTCCTCCCAGCCCCACACGAGAGGCCTCTGACAGGAGCTGCAGGGCTGTGGTATCACCTGCCACCACTGTTTCCTTTGGGAAAATGAAGCCAAGGCCTTGCTTTGATGGCAGTTACACAAAGGTTTTTTGTCATCTGCCTTCTTGCCTGTTAAGGACACAGTTCTGCCTAAAAAATACCTTTTCATGTTCCTCCCTCCATTGGATTCCACATCCTGACTTCAGGCCCACCTCTGCCAAAAAAACACCTTTTCATGTTCCTCCCTCCCTTGTATTCCACATCCTGACTTCAGGCCCAGCTCTGCCATCTTGGTTGCAAATGACACCTTCAAAGTTGGTTTCAAAAACCCAGGAGTAACTTGAACTCTGTGGATAAGGCAAAAAGCTGCTTTCCAAGTACTGCTAGCACCCTTGTTTTGGTTTTAAAGGTACAAAACCCACTCAGGCCACTTACAATGAGGTTTTTAGGGTGTTATTCTCTGATGTGACACAGCCTCATGCAGTCCTGAGCTCTTTTGGAGGATTTTAAGTCCTCTTTGTCCATAATTATTTTCCAAGTATATGCCCTAAGAAGCAGAGGACATTTTACAATGAAGAAATAAGCAGTCTGGGTAATTGTATATAATCAGCCTCTCCTCAGTTAGCAACAGTGAGACCTGCAGTGAGGCTCTCTGGGCTGAGCTTCCAGTAAAGCTGCCTTTGACCAGGACAATTGTACTACAATTAAATCTGTCCTAAATTGATTTTTTTCACTTAAGCTTAGAGTGAAACTGGCAAAAGAGAGACTTCCTTTGAATTGCAGATAGATGTGTGTGTGTAAAAATAAACTGGGAGGTTCTGCTGAGCAGCTGTAGGAGATTGGTGTGAATAAAATAAGTTCAGGCTGCTCCTCATGTGCTGCTCTGGAGCTGCCTGAAGGTGATGCCCAATCCCAGCCTTGCATTCACATTTCTTGGCTGCATTATGAGCTGGGGTTCAAATCCTGGGCTGAACTCATCCTCTGGCTGTGCCACAGGCACACCTGGAGGGATTTGAAGATGCTACAGATGTTTAGAAACACAGAATCATGAAGTCATTTAAGTTGGAAAAGACTAATAAGAGCATCAAGTCTAAGCATTCCCTAGCACTGCCAAGGCCACCACTAAACCCTGCTCCAAAGTGCCACATTCACACATTTTTTAAACCCCTGCAGGGATGGTGACCCCACCACTGCCCTAAACAGCCTGTTCAATGCTAATAACCCTTTCCACAAAGAGCTTTTTCCTCAAGTCCCATCTAAACCTTCCCAATTTGGGTAGGTTGAAGAGAAATTGTTATTTCAGTCTGCATTCAGGATTTAAACTGGTGGCCATCATGTGACACTTGAATTCTTGCCTGAGCTTCTGTAGGAAAGCTGCACTCCATTGGAAGTTCACAGAAGGACAAATCCCAGACAAGGCATTAACTCAGGAAAATGGTGACAAATTAACCAGGAACAGGTCTCAAACAAAAGGTGCATGTTTCAATCTGATCTCTCTGTGAAAAAGTCCTCATTGTGCAAACAAGCAAATCCCTCCGTTGTTGTTGTGGGAATTCTTAGTTCCAAGCTCCATGATAACTCTGAAGTGTGTGAAGGTAAATCCTGATTTGTCTCAAAGTGGAGTCAGGCTGTGCTCTGGGACTGCTGAGAGGCTCCTGGGTTTTGCATCACTGCTGGAACCCTGCTGAGCTCTTTGGAGAGGTTTGAGGTGTTTCTCTGGCTGTGTCCAAACCCCTTTCAGTCCCCCAAATACAGCTCGGCTATCTGACCTGATCCACTCAAACTACAGAACGAGCTGGTGAGCAGTAACATTTTGGGCATTTAGCAGTGCCTTGACCCTGAGTAGCAATCACAGAACCTCCTCTGGGGCTCTGTCTGTGTGCACAGTGAGGATAAACCCCATCCCCCTGACCCTCACGTGGCCACAGGGCTGCATGGAGGCCGGGAAGGGGAACCAGCCCTCTCCAGCTCCTGCTGAGCTTGTCTAGATCTCCTCTGCCTCTTCACCTCCCAAACTTTCCTAGATTTTGTCCCTGTGGGTGCCAGCATCTCTGGCTGTTGCTTTGCCATCATCTGGAGACCTCCCTTCACCTGGACATCAAGAGCAGCCCATTCTGGGAAAGCAGATGGTGGCTTTGTCCAAATCAGCTGTATAAATATTCCTCTGCTTGCAAGTGGATGGCTCTTACTGTAGAAAAGGCAAAGTCTTCCTGGAAATGCAAAATGGCTCTGACACAGCCCCAGATGCTGTGGTTAGCAGGAATAGAAGTGGGAAAGAGTTTGATCTGAGAGTAATGGTGGAGCAAGGCAGAGATTTTTAATGTGGGTGTTTCAAGTTAGTGACTAAGCTCCACATTTAGATACTAAATAAGTGGCCTCATCTCTGAAGAGGTGGAGGCTTCCTGGACATGGATTCGGGTGCTCCAGCTTCAGGATGGATGGGGTCTGGGCTTGGGCTTTTATTGGGATGTTTTTAGTGCTTCTGGACTCTTGGCAGTCAGGGAGGTGAAGCTGTGCACTTGCTGGACTTCCAAGGCTCAGCCCTTCAGCCAGACCCAAAGCCTGGTCACAAAAAAAGCATCCGTGGTGGCACAAGGGATCTGGACCAAGCTGAGACACAAAGCTGAGTGGCCACAGAGATGGTGGCCCAGGGCTAAGGTTACAGCATCAGGCTTCCCTCTGCCTGTCTGCTTGGCCTCCCTGTGGCTGGGTGGATGTTCCTGGCAGGGTCACCAGAAGAGGTACAAGCACCTGAACTTGGGAATTCCCAGCCCCTCAGCCAAAATGGTGAAGGGTGGCTGTCCCTGCACTAATGTGTCTCAGCTCTGTATTTATGCAGTTCTGTAGGGTACATAAAGCAGAGTCTTCCCTGCTGACACCAAATGGGAAAAGAAACATGAATGTGCTGGACAGATGGATAAAAAAAGTAATTTGTTTTGAACTGCAAAGAGAAGTTGGGGTAGGGATAGATGGCAATCAGGGCCTGTGGTGGGGTGTAACCCTGATGGGTCCTCCTTTTCCTGGAGATGTGGAAGATGTGGAGGAGCAGAGAAGTCATCATGTTTTCTCTTCTGTCTAAAGCAAGACCAGATACAAAAACTCTCAAAACAAGAGTTGTACAAACCCAAACGTGAGAGGGGATGGAGAAGCAGAAGAGATCACGTTTCTGTTACATTTCAGTGTGTGAGAAATTCCTGTTGAGTCTGTGAGACAGCAAAGGTTTGGGAAGTGTGGGAGCAGCAGGCAGAGGCACTGCTGGTGAGGTTCTGTGCCTGTGTCCTTGCAGAGGCTGGTGGTCTGCCTGGAAGAGTCCATTTACATCCATAACATCAAGGACATGAAGCTTTTGAAGACTATTCTGGATATGCCTCCCAACACAACAGGTGAGCACGGGAGAACTGTGTGAGAGGGAGCCTTGTAGAGCCCCAGCATTGTGTTAGAATTTAAACCAGCCTGTGGCCTGTGCATCCTAATCCAGCACTGGGAAGTCAGAAACGGGTGGAGGCAGTCAAACTCTTGTGCAAACTCTCCTTGAGCCTGTCAGGCCCAGTGCCGTGACCCAGCTCTGTCCTGAGCAAAACCCTGCCCTGTCTGGAGATACCCCCTGCTCTGTTCAGAGCAGATGCATCAAAGCAAGCAGAGATGGGCAGAAGGGTCTGAGTTCCCCTTGGGGTCAGCTCCAAAGTGATCACTGGGGACAGAGCACACAGCACCAGTCCCTGCCAGGGAGTTCCCAGGAGCTTCCACCTGGTATGATTCCATGCACTGCAAACCTGAAGGGCAGGGCAGGTGGCTGCAGCACAGCTCCTGTGTGTGTGGCACAGGGTGAATCCTGCTTTCCTGCTGCAGGGAGAGGAGCTATTTTTAGCAGCAGAGAGGGAAGCTTGGCCGGGTGCCCGCGTTGCTGTCCTGCTCAGCACAGCATCCTTTCATGGCTGGGTGCTTGGGAATTGCTGATGTGCTCACGCTTGGCCTCGGGGCTTTCAAGGGATGCTCTTCCAGCAGCTCCCCTGACCTACTTCAGGTCTCAGCAGATGGGCTCTCTATGTGGATTAAACATGCTAAATGCTGTAAATATAATTAAAGTTTAAAACCTTCCTGAGAAGACCCGGCAGCAGGGTGGGCAGGGATACCCAGGCCTGGAGCTGTTCTGCAGAGGGGCTGCAGGATCAGGTCATGGTTTAAGAGAGCAGCAATCAGCCAGGGCAGGACTGGGATGCTGCAGATCACAGGCTTCATATGGACTTAGTGTTTTAAACCCCTTTTACTGTAGCAGCTGTCACTGAAATGAGCTGAGTGACAAGTGCAGTGCCCCTGTTGTCCCTGGGCCATCTGGTCCCAAGCTTGACCCCAAGGACAGTGTGTCCAGTAGGTCAGGTCAGTCCAGCCTCATTGCTCTTTGTGCAGCTTGTTTAGGAGTGGGGATGTGGGAGCACATGGAAAATG
This sequence comes from Luscinia megarhynchos, assembly GCA_034336665.1. Taxonomy (NCBI): domain Eukaryota; kingdom Metazoa; phylum Chordata; class Aves; order Passeriformes; family Muscicapidae; genus Luscinia; species Luscinia megarhynchos. Next base: position 2,633,931 of record CM067580.1, read on the forward strand.
TGCCACTCCCCTAAAGTGTGTGCCCTGGGCACAGTGACACCAGCATGGGCAGGACCAGGACTTGCTGCAGCCACACTGGCCAGTCACAGTGAGATCTCTGGCTGTTCCTGGCCAGCACCTGACTCCTGATGCAGCCTCCTCCACGTAGGAGAGGAAAATGCCCATGGTGTCCAAGGCAGTTGTTTTTGATGTGATTCACGTCAGGCAGGATTTGAACCAAGGAGATCACAGTGCTTGGGGTGACGTGTGTGCTGTGGGGGCACATCTTGGGAATGACTGCAGCTTTGGAAACCACCTCATGGGGCTCCCCCCAAGTCCTGGATGTGCCTGGACCTGCTGGCCTGAGGGCAAGGCCAGGTTTCCTGGACACAGCAGCATTTTTCCATGCTGCCTGAGGAAGCCACCTGTGACGTGGCACTCCCAGAGGTGCCATCTGAGCAGTGCCAGCCTGCCTCCTCCTGAGCCAACCACTGCAAGCACCAACCCTCCCCGTGGCTGGGGGGCTGCTGGGGGCAGAGGAGCATCTTCAAACGCTGCCCGTGGGGCTGTGATTCTTGTCCTCTGTGTGTCCCTGAGGTCAGCCCAGTACACTCACATCTGTGTTTTCCCCTGGCCTGGCTTCCCGGCTGCCTCTCCCGGCCAGAGGAGCGGAGGGAGCGGGTGACTCACCCCGGGCTCAGAGCTCGCTTTGTTTAGCTCCAGCCTTCCCTGATCCCCTCTGAAAGGGCTCTGCTGATCCCCCCGTGCTGCCTGGGCTGGGGGATCACCATCGGGGAAGACAGGATGCTTATCACAGCAGCACCCTCTGGGCCGCATTTGCCCTCCTCCTATCCCTTTTTAATTGCCTTTTAATTGCCCGCACTTCGCTGCTGCCGTGCTGCTCGTGCTCCTCGTGCCTGTCGCGGTGCGCCATCCCTGGCACGCTGTACGCCTCTGGATGGATGGCTAGCGGATCCCCGGGGCCTCTGGCTGCTCCTGCAGCTCCTGGCTCCGCCGCGGTCTCTTTGTTTGGTTATAAACAATGACCTAAAACCAGAGCTCCGGCCGATGCTTCCCCGCTGCTGCTGGGCTGGGGCCAGGGCGGTGTCCTGACATGGGGCTCGCACGGCACGGCACGGCACGTCCCAGCTCTACGTGCTGTGTGCCTGTCCTGCAGCGTCCCCAGCGCCTTTAACCCCGCCCTTCCTCCGCCCCCGGGCTGCGGTGGGACCCCCGCCGCGGGTCAGGAAGCTCAGGTCGTGCTGGAGCCTTGAGCAGGGTTTGGGAGCACACGGATGTGGGGCAGGAAGCGAGCGAGGCACGTTCTGTGTGTGACAGGATTCACCAGCAGCGGGAAGCAGGGGCAGGAAGAGATGCTCTTTCCCGAGGTCACCTGGGGGACAAGCGGGTGGATGCACCCACACACGTATCCATCCATCCCTGTCTCGTCCTGTAATTCCTGCCTGCTTTGAAAGGAGCGTGTGGAACCTTTGTGCTCATGTTGGCTCTTATGGGGAAGAATTCCCTCTGTGCGTAAAATTTCGTTATGTTCATGTCCTTGTCAGCCGGAAACTCCCTGCACAGCTGGCGCATTTCCTTTGTCTTTCTGTGCTTCCCTTTTCCATTCAGAGCAGAAGGAAATGGCACTGCCTTCAGCCAGGCTGCACCCACACTGGGCTGCTTCTCTGAGCTCCCAACCCAGCACCTACACCCTGTGCACATCTGGACGTGTCCAGATGTGGCTGGACAGGAGTGCTGTCAGCCCTCAGACCACATTTCCTTTGCAGTTTCACGCACCTATTGCTGCCTTCTCCAGGGAGATAATTGAGGGGTAAAGCCCAGGGCTCCTCGTGCTGGGGGACCGGGCGGGTGGCAGGGCAGAGCCGCCGTTCTGTCCCGTACCAGCAGATGTCCCCACGGCCGAGGTGTTCCCAGCGCTGCACGGCCGAGCAGTCCCAGAACGAGCCAGAGCCAGAGCCTGAGCCCCCGCCGTGCCCCGTGCTGTCCCCCCCTTCACCCGCAGCCTCAGCCGTGTCCCTGTCCCCCTGCCAGGTCTGTGTGCTCTCTCCATCAACCACGCCAACTCCTACTTGGCTTATCCCGGCAGCGCGACCAGCGGAGAGATCGCGCTTTACGACGGAAATACTTTGGTAAGTGCAAAGCTCAGCCTTTGGATACCGGCAGGGGCTGAAAACAAACAGAGCCACAGCAAAGCCAACGGGGCCCTTGGGAAGGATGAATAAACACACTCCACCGAGCTGGAGTGCAAGGGAATTGCCTGGGAGGCACATCTGGACGTATCCCCCTTGCTTGGAGCAGACAGCTCTGAGATCAGGACGTGCATCTCCCAGCACAGGATATTCAGGGAAACGTGACCCAGTGCCCTGCAGCCCCAGGGCCTCTGCCAGGCTGACACTGGGGTTGCTGTGGGAGCGTCAGCAGAGTATCCCAAGGGAATGATGTGACCAGAGTGGGTCAGGGGGGTTGGAGCTGCGCCAGGCACAGCGCAGGACCTGGAGCAGCCACTCTGCCACACCGTGGGCTGGAAGGGATGCTCGCCCCAAAGTCACAGAGGGGGCAAAGTGTCCAAAGTCACCTTAGGAAATCTGTCCCTGGCTGGATGCAGGGTCATGATTATCTGCTGTTGATGCCAGGGCTTTGGGTTACATAAGGCTGGTGGCTCCGTACGTGCAGGAGAGCTGAGGATCTGCAGCAGGGGAGGAGCAGAGCACAGGGAAAATGCTGCTGCTGCAAGGGGCTCCCTGCAGGTACCAGGGTGGTGTCACTGCAGCAGGACTTGCTGTGCAGCACAGAGAATTGCAAGGAAGCCAGCTCTCATCCTGACAGAGAAGGGCCAGACACAATCATGAACCCTGGAGAGGCGGGGAGGAGCTGAGGTTCTCTGCCCCTGAGGTGAGCTTTCTGTAATCTCAGTGGCCCTAATAGGTGGGGAATGAGCTCAAGGCAGGGCAGAGATAAACTGCTGAGGATGTTGAAGGGATACCATTAACACATGATAATCCTGTGAATCCATATCAGCAGGTGTGGATAGGGTTCGAGGCAGGAACGCCCTGCCCTCACACAGTCCAAGGAGCAGCGTGTCCCTTTGTCCCCACAGTCCAGGAGCAGCATGTCCCTTTGCACTCACGTTCCCTTGTGCCCTACAGAAAACAGCCTGCACCATTCCTGCCCATGATGGGCCTCTGGCCGCTCTCGCCTTCAACTCCACCGGCTCCAAGTTGGCCAGTGCTTCTGAAAAAGTGAGTGAGTGTGGCTGCAAATACCTTCCCTCTGCCCAGGGCTGCATCAGCATCCCTGAGCTGCCCCTTCTTAGACACAGCCAGCACAGAAGGGCCGCTGACTGGTCAGTGTATGGGGATTAGATTGAGCCCAGCTGGCAAACAGGAGGAGCCTTTGCACATCCTGAGTTTCCTGGGTGTGTCAGGGAAAGGGCTCAGGCTCCTTGGCCTGCTCCTACGTGATATTTCCATTTGCATTTTTTGCAGGGCACAGTCATTCGTGTATTTTCCATTCCTGGGGGGCAAAAACTCTATGAATTCCGGCGAGGGATGAAAAGGTCAGTTCATTCTTCTGGCAGTGACACAGAGGGCTCCCGGAGCCGAAACGTAAACACAGGGACCCAGGGCAACGTCAGATCCTGGTGGCTTTGGAATCTTTTGCAGAAGGAAAACAAGAGCAAACGTATCAGCTCAAATGTCACTGTGCCAGGCTGTGCCCAGCTCATTGATTCCCTTCAATGTGTCACAGAACAGGGCGATGGCAGGGAACAGATGTGGAGTCACTCCATTTACTCTGTCCTTTCTTTTTTCTTATTTGAAATAGTGAGGTCCCCAAAATTGTCAGAGACCTCATTCTTGCTGGACCTGTGCAGGAGATGCTGTTTGTATCCCACTGTTCAGCACTTTGGATATCCTCCCTGGTCTCTGCAGCACCAGAAGCTGCAATGAGGCTGGCACAGATGTTCTCTCCACAGGCAGCTCTGTGAGCAAGGACATTTCCACCTCTCTGGCTGCTTGTCACTAGCTCGAGGCTACTCCCAGCCCTGCTGAGCAAAGGGATTAGGGAATTGCTCATCAGTGGGCCCACAGGCTCAGCAGCAGCTGTGCAGGGTGATCCTCACCATGGATGGGTCTCCATCCACTCCTCCAGACCCAGCAGTTCCCCTTGAACGATTGCTGTGGAGTGACCAGTCCTGTCCTTGTTTGGCTCTAGGTATGTGAACATCAGCTCCCTGGTGTTCAGCATGGATTCCCAGTTCCTCTGTGCTTCCAGTAACACAGAGACCGTGCACATCTTCAAACTGGAGCATCTCACAGACAGGTGAGGGGTTAGCCTGACTGAACCTGCCTGCCCCAGGGCTGTCTCTGCTTCCAAGGTCTGTGTTTGCACACCATGTCCTCAGCACATACTCTCCATGAGCAATACCAGCTGCAAAGTGTCTTTGTGTCCTGAGGGCTCACCCCTTGGAAAAGCCACACACTGCACCCCTGCTCTCAGGCTCTCTAGTCTCTCTGGCTTTATTAGTGATTCCTGCCCTCTCCAGCCAGGCTGGTGCACAATGTACAGCTGCTCCAAAAACCCTTCACCCACATGGGATCACGTCTGTTCCTGATGTTTTGCCACACTGATCATGGTAACCCCACTGATGCTGCTCTGTCACCCCTCAGCCGACCAGAGGAGCCTCCAACCTGGAGTGGTTACATGGGAAAGATGTTCCAGGCTGCCACCAACTACCTCCCTGCCCAGGTGTCGGGCATGATGAGCCAGGACCGAGCCTTTGCCACCGTGCGGCTGAACATCTCCGGCCAGAGGAACATCTGCGCCCTCTCCACGTACGTCCTGAGCCTGCTGACCTCTGCCCCAGGGCCAGGCCAGCCTTGTCTCACCTCCTGCCTGCAGAACACGTGCTGTGGGTGCTGCAGGGTCTGTGTGTGGGAGTGTTTTGGCCTCAGGATGCTTTTCCCAGCAGGATTCAGAAGCTGCCTCGGCTGTTGGTGACGACGTCGGATGGACATCTCTACATCTACAACCTGGACCCGCAGGATGGAGGGGAGTGTGTCTTAATTAAATATCACAGGTAACTCTGCCTCCACTCACACCTCATACAGAGGCTGATCTTTAAAAAAATGATGGGAAATCTCACCTGGCAGCACAAAATGGAGCTGTAGGAACAAGAAAGTTAGAAGTGAGTTTGTGATTGGGCTACATGATCTGGCAGATGTGGCTGGGAAGTGCATCAGCAGGCAGGCACACAGGGTTTCTTGCAGGAGAAACCAGGGACATCTCAGATGCCATGGCAGCTGTGGGGCATCCCAGCTTAGACTGGGCAGCTGTTCTTTAGCAGATAGCCCAGCAGCAGAGCTCTGACCACCGTGGTGGCAGAAGAGTAGAGCACCTTCTCCAGATTGGAGTGGGTGTTGGAGAGCTGGCTGGGGGTAGGATGGTGTGGAGTGGAGCTTCTGTGAACAAAAGCCCAGTGCCAAAGCAGAGGAATTTCTTCATGGAAGGGGTTGTTAAGCATTGGAAGGGGCTGCCCAGGGAGGTGGTGGGGTCACCATTCTTGGAGTTGTTCAAGGAATGACTGGATGTGGCCCTCAGTGCTGTGGTCTGGGTGACAAGCTGGTGGTGATCAGTCAAACGTTGTGCTCGATGATCTCAGAGGTCTTTTCCAACTGAAATCATTCTGGGATTCTGTGAAAACAGAGCCTCCCCCGCCGCTGCTCAGTCCATATGCAAATCCCATTAAGCACATAACCCCCCCTCCACCCCCCCCACACATCTGGGCTGCTTGGCTCCAGATGTGAAGCCTTTGGGGTGGGGTGAGATGTAACATGTGCTCCAGGCCGGGAGGTGGCTGCCAGCCAGGAAAGTGCCAGCAGCTTTTGGAAAAGCCACAAAACAAAGGCACTTCAAAGCTGCGCTGTCCAGCGCGCCCGCCCGCAGCCCCCAGCTTGTCATGTGGGCTCCTCTGAGCATCAGAGGGCTGAAAAGGGCCCTTGGGTCATGAGTTACATTACATCATACCATATCTCTGCTCAAACTCCGTCCTGAACTAGCCTGGGCTGCTTTTCCCATCTAGTCTGCTCCTGTTGGAAGCCCTTCGGAGCCCCCTCTGTGATTAGAAACACTGTTTGTCTTTGTAACCTAAAGCTTTTGTGGTCAATCTGTTCCCTTCTGTTCCCATGCCAGCATTGTCCTCCAGCCGAAGTGGTGCTTTCCCTATCTCCTTCTTCACCCCCTGCTTTCCTTGTGGAGCACAATGCTCCCCTGTCCACAGCACTGCTGGGGCTGCTGCATGCAGTGATGGAGATGGGTGATGTGCTTCGAGGAGATGTGGATGCTTGTCTTAGCAGGAGCTGGGGAGGAACAGCCAGGATCAAAACTAACTCTTCTCCCCTCTCTTGATCTGTACAATTAGTCTGCTTGGCTCAGGAAAGATGGAGGAGAACAAAGAAAATGACCTTCAGCCTCCAGTACCTCAATCTTATGCAGCAACTGTAGCCAGACAAAGTACAGTGCCTTCAACTTCAACCATGCCAGGTAAGCACCACATCTGCCCTTCCTTGGGCAGAAGCCACAAAACCACCTGGGGCAAAGTGGAAAGTGTCTCACATTCCAAGGGTTCATCCAGGATCCCCACATGTGCACTGCACACTGAGGCAGCAGGACTGGAGCTCACCTGCTTCATCCCCAGCCACAAAAACAGGGTGTGAATTTTCTGCTGTGCCAGCTCTGCTCCCTGTGCCAAGCTGTGGCACAGACAGGCCCAAGGCAGAGCAGGAATCACTCTTTGGCAGACAGCAGCTGCTGCCAGGTGGTTTCCAGGAGCTGTAACCGTGGGTGTAGATGTCAGGGCTCACTGTTTTTGTGGTGAGATTGCCTCAGAGTCTCTGAAGCTGGTACACCTTGCACTAAACTGCTGCAGGAAAAGACTGGGTGACTATCATTATATTCCCAAGTGTAAGATCCACATACAAATGCAGGTCTTACTCTGAAATTGGTGCTCAGGTTCATGGCAGGAGGAGGAAACTGCTGCTACAAGAGCTGACCATGTAGTTCATCCATAATCCATAGTGTTCGTGGACACACCTTCCTCTTCCTCAGTCCATGCAGCCAGAGGGAGCAGCTCAGTGCTGAGGTGATAACAGTGTCTGCTGCTTGTGTGCAGGCTGCTCCCATCCCTCCTGCAGTAACTCTTGGTGTGTCTGTGTTTTCCCTGCCAGGTTACTCAGAGGACGGCGGAGCCCTGCGAGGGGAGGTCATCCCAGAGCACGAGTTTGCAACTGGACCAGTCTGTCTGGACGATGAGAATGAGTTCCCTCCTGTGAGCATTCGGGACCCCTAAACCTGCAGTGCAGCCCTCAGGCTGAGAAGGAAGTAGTAACCTCTCCCAGAAGAGATTCCATTGCCCCCTCCTCGTCCCAGCTCACTGTGAAGCCTAAAATAGCTGAATGGGTTCTAGGGACAGTGCCAGGGAAATGACACCCCCACTAAACAGCAGCTGGGGATGGGGCAAAAATGGTCAAACCTAAGCAGAGAAAAATCTGAACAAACTTACTGAATGGTGTTCAGATCCAGACCTAACCTTTGTGCCTTGAGCAGATTTCTAATATTACCAGGAATAGTTTTAATTGGAACAATTTAGAAATAAAAACTTAATACCCCGTTGCATTTTCAGTCAGTTGTGTTAGTTCATGGAATGCAACTGGAACATACCTGAACCTCAGCAGTCTCTTCATTTCCAAGGAAACTGAGAAGGAAACTCCTTTTCCAAGTACAAAAATGAAAGGAATAACAGTTTTAAACCATTTTATGATTTTTATGTGGCACTTTCTCAGTTACCATTGGAAGGAGCTAGTGGATTTTTCAGCCTAACTTCAGCCTGGCAGTGTCTTTCTGGCTCCTTTTCCTATTCCACACTCATTAATTAAGTATCTAACCCCTAATTGGACAAATGTTGGTCTGTGCTACGATCTGCTTGTAATCAGTGGTGTCTTCATAGCAGTAATGCAGCAGAATATTGTAATGGATTTCAGGTTGCAGCCTTGGCAGGCTTTAGGAATTCCTTACTTCATTTTTACATATCCTGCTGTTGGAGTTTTGCCTGAAAAGGAGGAAGTACAAACCTTATCCCAGGATTCGTTCCATGTGCTGAGCTGACCTCTGTGAGGCACCTTCCTCTGAGCTGAGGCAAAGTGTTTCTGAGATAAAAGGAGGCTGGCTCATGACTCCCTTTGAGCCAGCACCACCTAAACCCAGCTCAACTCACACAACTCTCAGATGATTTCCTTCCTTACCTGCAGCATTCCCTGCTGCAAACTGGGAGCAGGAATTTCCCACTTGTCCAACTCCATTACTCAAGAAGGATATTTAAAATGTCTCCCTCTGTGTACCCACAGAGAAGGTGATGGCCCAGACCCCTGGAAGGAGCAGCAGGGACAGAGAGAAATCCTTTGTTTCCTTCTGCTGAGCCTGCTCTTGAACTCCTGGTTTGGGGACAAGCAAATGCCAGCAGGCAGGAATCACGCTGCTCCTGAATGAGGCTTCCTGCTGGGACTGTGGTGGATGAAAGCAGCCCCAAAGCCCTGCTGTACCACAGCAGGTGCTTGATGAAATGAACTTTGATCCCTCCAAATCCTGTCATGAACCTGACAGAGCAGTGACATGTGTATTGTTAGGGAGGAGGTGGTGTGGGAAGGGAAGGGAAGGTGCTTTCCAAAAACACTCCCTGATAACAGGGAGCAAATGGAGCTCCCAGATAAAGGCCCCACTCTTGGGTTTGGGGTTTGCCCCTCGCAGTGGGAGCACTCAGGGTGTTTGCATGCTCTGGATTTCACTGAACTTGGCTGTTTTCTCAGCACTGGAGATCTCCAGTCTCAGTGAAGGGGGTTTCAGGCCTCGGTCACTCCTGTGCAGAGAAGGAGGGAGAGAAAACCTGACCTTATCCAACAAAAATGTTTTGACAGCGTTCAGCTTTGCGGAAACATGGGAAGGGTTTTGTTTGTTTTCCAGTGTGCAACAAAAAGACTTTTAAAAACCTCAAAACTTGTGACAAAATGGAATATTCACCCACAGCCCACGGTTTGGCTTTGAACTCAGACATGGTTCTGGAGAAACAGCAGTGCTCAAACCCCACAGTTTCTCCCCATTTTGAAACCTCTTGTCTTCCCTTGACCTCAAGCAAGACTTCAGAGGCTCAGCTGTTAAAGATTGAGGAAAACCAGCTTCAGCCTGACATAAAACCTGTCAAACACTGCCTGTTCATTAAGTGGAAGGAGGGACAGATCAGAGAGGAGATGAGGAGCCCAAGGAGGACTCGTAAAAAGTGGCCTCACAAGAGGGGACGTGGATGTTGCTGCTGCTGGTGCCAGGATTGCAGAAGGAGGTTAAACCAGTTCAGTGACAATTCCTGCATGGATGGGGTGGGTTAAGCACTCCCAAATCACTGCTGATCTGGGGCAGGAAGGACTCAGGTGTTACTGAGGGGGATGGGGCTGAAGCCATGGGGGCTGGATGTGCAGGGAGGAGGCTGCAGAGCCCTCACCCTGCAGGATCACAAGATTCTACAGGGTGGGAAGAGCAAACCCAGCTCTGGCTGCAAATTTGTGGCAGTTTGGGCTGTTTTCTGGTCACCTGCCTGAGCAGCCACCCCTGTTGTCTGGGTGTAGCAGGGGATAAAGTTTCCAGTGGTGCTGGGAGCTGCTGGGGTGTGTTTTGGGCCAGGCAGGGCACTGCAGCTTGGGGTAGTGCTGTGAGGTTTGGCAAAAGAAATCCTACAGGATTCTGCAGGAGCACAGCCTGAGTGCAGCTGGGAGTGCAACCAGGACATCTTCCCAAAACTTCTGGGATTCAGTAGGAAGGATGATTTTTTCCAGCAGTTTGGTCAGTGCTTTCCAGGCATGGGTGATCCATCCTGCATTTGGCTGCAGGCCCCAGAGGTGAAGGTTTTATCAGGAGAACCATTTCATTAAGTCAAGTGAGACTGCAATCAGCTCTTCAAAGGCAGCTTCCCCTCACTGATAGTCCATCATCTCTTTCCCATTGGTTTTTGGCTGCCCAAAACAGTTTGGGCAGTTTCCTGTGCTGCCAAAGAATGCTGCTGCCTGTAGGAGGGAAAAAATCAGGGGGATCTACAACAGGGCAGAAATCAGTGCCCTATCATGGGGTCCCCACACTCCTCTGCTGCTCCACACCACAGATCTTGATACAAGAAACCAGGTTGCAGATACATCTCTGGCTCTCTGGATCCAGTATTGGCCCAGATCCCTCCTGGCTGTTTGCTGGATGGTGTTTCCCTCATTCAGTTGCATGGATATGGACACTTAATTATTTTAAGTGATCATTTTTTAACAGCTGGCTGGTAGCAGAGGAAAGACCACAGACTTTCCAGTAACACTCTACTTGTAATTGTTTCATTGGAGATGAGGGAGTTTGGCAGAACCTGGCTCCTGCCCTTGTTGCTCAGATTGGCATTTTGGGCAGCTGGGGCCTGCAGGATTAAGCCCAGCTTATCAGTACATTATGTGAGGTCCCTTGGGAATTGTGCCATCCAGTGTCAATGCTTGTGCCTGGAAACCTGGCCAGTGATGGTCCTGCAGCTCGTGGAGAGACTGACATGGGAGGAGGAGCTGTGGGGTTCACATCCCCTCCAGGTCAGCTCTGGCAAGGCTGGAGCTGGGGCAGATCTGTGCCAGGCTGCCCACACCTCATCCAGGAGCAGGGGCACATTTCACCCAGGAAATTTCAGCCACATTTTACCCAGGTCCCTGTGGCAGGAGTAGCTGATGGGAGGTGAATCAGGGTCCTGCTGCTGCCTGTTCTCTGCTCCTGCTTTGCTCTCTCACTCAGAGGCTTTTCTGGTGTTTAGGCTGGGCTTTCCCTTCCCTAATCCTGTCTGACATGTTGGAGTTTAACTCTGGAGACCCCAGAGCAATGCAGGGATCCCAGCACAAACCTTTCCCTGCAGCCCTGCCAGAGCTGAGCTGTTTGGGAGCTCAGTGAGGGCAGTGCACTTCACCCCAGGAGCTGCACTCCCCAAAGCCTGGCTCTGCTCAGCCCCACACACACTCACCACCGAGCCAGATGCTTCCTGTTCCCAGGACTGTCAATTTGGGGAGGGGGAGAGCAAATAAATAAACCTCTGAGCAATGTGCCTGTGAATGGAAAGTAAAACACTGCAGGACATCCCTCCCCCTGCTCCTCCTGTGTGCCTGAAACCGACTGGAAGCACTCCCTGGTGCTGGGAAAAGTAAGGCCCCTCTGTTTTGATTTTGGTAGATTATCTTGTGCCGTGGAGCTCAGCCGGGCAAGGCGAAGAGGTCGTGAGGAGAAGCAAACATCCAGGCTGAGCCCAGCTGCTGGGAGGTGCTTTGGAAAAGCCAGGAGTTTCGAAGAACAGATCTGTGAGTCCCCAAGATGAGAAAAAAAATCAAAATTAAGGCAGGCCACGCTTTTTCCTCTGTGTAAGTGAGCACCTGGCCCTGTTAGCTCCTGTTCTAATTTGTGTCTGGGTGGGGTGTCAATGTACTGTATGCACATGGCTCTATTTAACAAACTCTATGTTAGAACCACAGTGTAAATGCTAATTTAATCAGATTTGTATGTAACCAGAATTTTATATACCCATTTGTCCCTTTTCTAATTTATGCTGTTTTATGTGTATAAATGTACTTATAGGAAGAGATATTAAACTTATGTCTTTGTACAGTATATACAGACTATTTTAACCCAGGCAAAGTATTTTTGCAGTGATAGTAGAGAAGATGCCATTTGCTATGTTGAAAGACAGAATAAAGTCACAGTCTGTCCCTGGCAGCTCCTGCTGTTCTTTTTGGGGCCCTAAAGGTGTCAGTCTGGATTAAGTTTGGGGAGTGAGAGGGTTTTGGGGGGCTGGGTTGAGGGCAGCACACCTGGGTGAGTCCAGACATGTCCTCTTATGGCCAAAGCAAGATCTGGGTGTGTAAATCAGAATCCAGACTGGTTTCAGAACACCCTCACTCAGCTGCTGAGAAATCCCAGTGGTTTCTCAGGTTCCAGTTGCACCTTCATTTCTGCCTTTGCAGCTCCCCAGGCCTCTGCACTGCCCAGAAATGGCCCCACAGGAGCTGTTTCACTCCTTCTGTGCCTGCACTGGGATCTGCCTGGAGCCCTGGTCTGCTGGGAGACCCCAGGGCAGGGACCTCTCCCTGACCTCCCAAAACCCCACAGTTACACCTTTCTCTTTCCTGCAGAGCTGATGGGGAGCAGCCCCAGTTCTCTCCCTGCAGCCTTTCCCAACCCTTGGATGTCACAGCACAGTCCCTGAGCCCCACCAGCACATGACAGCACAAGCTGAGCATCCTTCCCACAGCTGGCAGCCCTCAGGGACAGCCCAGGACCCCCTTCCCTCCTGCCAGGACCCCTGTCATGAACCTCAGCAGGCAGCTGGCAGGGCAGGTGCTCTGTTCCCAGAGCACTCCAGCCAGGAACTCTCTCTCTGCAGCCACCAAAGCTGCAGGGTCTCTGCAGCAGAGGGGCTGAGTGCCATGGGGCTGTGAGCCCCATCCTCCCCTGCCTTGTGCTCCCACCAGCTGCTCCTGTAAGGTTTCTTCTTAGAGGAAAACCAAGCAAACTTCCCAGAGGAATCCTCTCCCAAAGACAGCTTTCACAGAAGGCAGTTTTAATGCAAGAACTGTCTCTTTCCCAGATAAAGAGCCCTACTAAAAGCTTTCCACATGCCCAGGGTCCAAAGGGGAGCCTCTGTGTGCTCCCCCAGACCCACACCCAACTCACCTCCCTCTTCCCAGCACGGAGCAAAGGGAACCACAGCCTCCATCCCTCCATGGCCACCTCCAGCCTGGAGTTCACAGAAACCCCACTTGGGAAAGGAGCAGCCTGAGCAATTATTTGCTTAAAGACAAAGCCCTGGTGTTCTGTTTTCCACGTGGGGATCCTGTGTGGCCCCGTGGCAGCGGCAGCCCATGTGCTGCACGTTGCAGCAGGGAATTGCAGCTGGGTCCTGGGAATAATCTGCAACCGAGACATTGTCTGCTGCAATGTCCTGCAGAGCTTGGGCATAAGCCCTGCTGATGGCAGGCAGCACTGCCTGGTACTCCCTGGATGCCACATCCAGAGGCTCCTGCTCCTGGATGTCACGGTCCAGGTTGAAAATGAGGGGTGGTTGGTGCCGCTCCTCCGGCCCAGTGCTGCCATCACAGGCCATGGCTCCTCCTGGGGAGGAAATGGGAGAAAAGCCCTGCAGCCACAGAGGTCCAGGGATCACCTCTGTGCTCCTCACCCACCCAGGATGGGCCAGTCCCACCCCATCCCAGCTCTCACTGTTTCTGACACCAACCCCAGGCTGCAGCACCATCCTGCAGGCACAGGTCGGCACATCCTTGGGTCTGCTCTTGGTTGAATTAACATGAGCTGGTTTTCACCTGCATCTGCAGGGATCTAAGAAGTCCAGAATCTCTCTCTAGGCATTTCCAGCCTGTGGCAGGGACGCTGTACCTGTGGTGTAAAAGGCCTTGTACTGAGCCAGCCGCAGCGCCTCGATCCCGCCCACCTTGCCGGCGGCGCCGCTGTTGGGGTGGAGCAGCACCTGCAGCAAGCACAGAATCACTCCTGTCAGCCCATGGCAGGGAAAACCCGCTCCATGAAATCCACTCCCTCCCCAGCGAGCCACATCCCACCCCTGAACACATTCACACGTCATTGAGGTCCCGGACTGGGAGCAACCAGCAGAGCTGTGGTGGCTGCAGGGTGGGATGGTGGCAAAAGGGCCCCAGGAAACACCAACATCTCCCTTGGACTTCCCTGGCCCTGCAGGACTCTCTGAATTTACCTCCCAGTTCTATGGCAGGGAAGGGATCACAAAGGCTCTGGGGCTTTCAGCAGAGCAGGGCAGGTTATCATAAAATCACAGAATGGTTTGGGTTGGAAGGGACCTCAAAGACCATCCATGGGCAAGGATAATTTCCACTATCCCAGATTGCTCCAAACTCCATCCAGCCTGGCCTAGGACACTTCCAGGGATGGGGCAACCATAGCTTCTTGGGATAACCTGTGCCAGGGTCTGCCCACCTTTCAAATTAAGAATTTCTTCCTAACATGCAATCTAAATCTCCCATTTTTCACTCTGAACTTTGTCCTATGACTAAATGCCTGTGTAGTTTTTGGGAGCCAGGGTGGTCTCAGGTGCTGTGTGTCACCTCCCTGGGTGCTCCCAGCTCAGCCAGCAGTGGGGACATCCAGGGGAGACGAGACCCAGGCTGGAGCCAGCAGGCAGCCAGGAGCTGAGGGTGAGCTCATGCAGGCAGAGGGGAAGGTGAGGCGCTGGAACATCACTCCCACTTCCCTGCGTCCGCCTGACTCACCCCGCTGTGCAGGGCTCCCTTCCCTGACAACAGCCAGGAACAACGGGCTGAGCAGCAAGGCAAGGAGGGGAGGGTGGGTCCAATCTCTCCCCTCTGGTATTTAGGACACTGGATCCACACAGGAGGGCTGCTCTGGCACTGGGAGTGAGGAGACAAGTGAGCTGGACACTGCAGGCTCCCCTCTCCGATAACATCTGCCGCGGAGCCAATGCCTTCGCTGAGGGTGAGTCACTTGAGGTTTCCTCCCCGGGACTGGAGTTTAAAAGTGATTCAAGAAATTTCCACTGTGCTAAAAATTAGAAACAGCTGCTGGAGTTGTAGGCAGCTGCAGAGCCAAGTTTAGTAACAGCACTCACAGCTGATGAGAGCAGCAGTGCCTGAGCAGGTGCCCGGCACGGAGCCCTGCACCTCAGGGAGCATCCCAGGCACCTGGGCACCCCAAAATGTGCATCCCACAGTGCCTGGCACAGCATCCCAGGCACCTGGGCACCCAAAATGTCCATCCCACAGTGCCTGGCACAGCATCCCAGGCACCTGGGCACCCCAAAATGTCCATCCCACAGTGCCTGGCACAGCATCCCAGGCACCTGGGCACCCAAAATGTCCATCCCACAGTGCCTGGCACAGCATCCCAGGCACCTGGGCACCCCAAAATGTCCATCCCACAGTGCCTGGCACAGCATCCCAGGCACCTGGGCACCCCAAAATGTCCATCCCACAGTGCCTGGCACAGCATCCCAGGCACCTGGGCACCCCAAAATGTGCATCCCACAGTGCCTGGCACAGCATCCCAGGCACCTGGGCACCCCAAAATGTGCATCCCACAGTGCCTGGCACAGCATCCCAGGCACCTGGGCACCCCAAAATGTGCATCCCACAGTGCCTGGCACAGCATCCCAGGCACCTGGGCACCCCAAAATGTGCATCCCACAGTGCCTGGCACAGCATCCCAGGCACCTGGGCACCCCAAAATGTGCATGCCACAGTGCCTGGCACAGAGAATTCCAGGCACACAGAGATGTCCATCCTATGTTATCCAGAATGGAGCACCAATGGGCACCCCTAGATGTCCATCCCACACTGCCTGGCACAAAGAATTCCAGGGATCCCAGCCACCCAAAGGTGCCCATCCCATGCTGCCTGGCCTGGATGTAGCCATTACCTCAAGGGATTAATTGGATCCTCATTCAAGAAATGCCAAGATTCAGGATAGGGGGCGATTTCCAAATGTTCTCACTTTCTTTTATTGCTCTCCAATGTAAGACAAATTATTTGTTTGAAAATCACCTTTTGGAATTTGGTTGGATCTTTGTGTTTTTGGGGGAAAATAAGAAGGGTGTAAAGTGGGAGAGGTGGTGCAGTGTGAGCTTGGTGCAGGAGGAAGCTCTGCTGCAGAGTCCCCTTCTGCTGGCACTCCTCGGGCAGATGAAAGAGCTCCAAAGCAGGAATCAGCAAATGTTCAAGGCCCTGTGAAGCCAAGGGACCAGGAACTGGACCAATTCATCTGTCTCCAGCCTTAAAGCTTTGTCTGCACCTTTAACAACTGGGAGTCTGCCAAGGGCACTCAAACCTCCCTTCCTACCAACAACCATGTTCCTAAACCTCTTAAATCCCCACACTTAGCAAATCTGTTATAATTTACTGTATAATTAAGGAGCTTGTTTTGATTCAAGAAACATTCCCAGATCTGGAACTCTTCCATTAATCCATAGCTATTATTTTAATAAATAAAAATTGAGAAGGAGGAGTGGGGAAAGCCTTTTCTCCCCTGAAAATTCATTGCTTGAACTTGGTGCTGTGGGCTATTCACATGCAGCTGATGGACAGAGGGATTTACTGCCCCTGGTACCCTGGGTGCTCCTTGAGGGGATGTGGTTTATTTTTCCTGCCAACAACCCTTGCTCTGAGCTGGTGTCACCCCAGCCCTGTCCCCATGTGTGCCAAGCTGGGACAGTGGGACAGTGTCACCCAGGCACCCCAATTAGGGAAGTGTGGAAATTGGGCATTGGAGTGAGAGAAGGAGCTGCTTTCAGGAGGATTTGTGCCAAGGGAAACCCTGCACAGGGGTCACTGCAGGCTGCTGCAGGAGCCAGGAGGGGAGGGAGGGGTCACCCAGGGTCCTCCAAGGTCACCCCATCCCATGGCAGTGCAATCCCACCCTTGGGGGGAATCCCACAGGGATGGCTGCACTCTGACCCCCAGCAAGCCATCATTCCCCAAAAAACCATCATTCCCAGCAAGCCATCATTCCCAAAAAAACCATCATTCCCAGCAAGCCATCATTCCCAAAAAACATCATTCCCAAAAAACTACCATTCCCAGCAAACCAACATTCCCCAAAAAACCATAATTCCCAGCAAACCATCATTCCGAAAAAAAACATCATTCCAAAAAAAAACCATCATTCCCAGCAAACCAACATTCCCAAAAAACCATCACTCCCAAAAAAACCATCATTCCCAGCAAACTATCATTCCCAAAAAACCACCACGCTCAGCAAACCATTGCTCCCAGCAAACCTTGATTCCCAAAGAAACATCATTCCCCAAAAAAACCTTCATTCCCAAAAAACCATAATTCCCAGCAAACTATTGCTCCCAGCAAACCATTGCTGCCTGCAAATCATCATTCCCAAAAAAATATTGCTCCCAGCAAACCATCATTCCCAAAAAACCATCATTCCCAAAAAAACCATAATTCCCAAAAAACCATCATTCCCAAAAACCCATGGCTGCCAGCAGCCCCATGCCCTGCTCCCAGCACAGCTGTGCAGAGCAGGGTTAATCTGAGGAGCAGAGCAGAGCTGGCCACATCCCATCATTTCCCTGCTCTGTCTCCCAGTTCAGCAGAGGGTTCCATAAATACAAAGCAAATACCAAACCCCTGATGGACACTGAGAGCAGATCCAAGATCCCGCTGGGAGCTGGCTCCTGGTGCCTGCAGGAGGGTGTGCTTTAAAAGCAAAATCAGGATTTGTCCATGGCACTGCTATTAAAGCCACTTCTCTCTCTCTCTCTTTTTTTTGTTTTTTGTTTTGTTTTGGTTTTTTTTGTCGTTGTTGTATCTGCAAAAATCTCGTGCAACTCCAAGATAAATGTGGATAAACTCTGCTTGTCCTGCAAACAGTGTTTTTTGGGGTGAAAGGAGCTGCCAGCTTGCACAGAGCTGTGGGATGTGGGGTGGGCTGCCCCAGTGGAATGTTGTCACCCTGGAGCTGGGGGAAGGAGGGGTTGGTTATGTCTTGCTCTGCTGTGATAAATAAATGGTGTAACCAGGTTTGAGCCCCTGGGAGCTCCCCTTCCCCACACTGATGTCCCTTTTGGGATCAGAAAGGTGCTGGGCACTGCAGCCCCAGGCTGGTGTCCCTGGCATCACAGACACACCCTGAGGCACACAGGAAGGGTGCCAAGCTGCAGGCACAGGCATTCCCACCCCTAATCCCAGATTTGTGAGCAAAGCACAGAACAACTTCCAGTAACCCAAAGCCCTTTTACCCTGATACCCCAAACCTGGCCTGGCACAGCACCCAGCCATCTCCAGCTGTCCTCCTCCTCCTCCAGGCCAGGGGCTGGCACTCCCCAGGCTCTGCACACCCCGGGCTGAGCCTTTTCCCACCCCCACTCCCTGCTTTAGCTCTGCTCTCTGCCTTACCTTGTGCCCCACGTCCGACCAGCCAAAGAGCACTGGGGACACATCCAAGCCATCCAAGCGTCTGTTGGGGGGCAGAGCTGCCCCAGCCAGGCCCAGCAGCGTGGGGAAGATGTCCAGGGTGCTGGGGAGAGAGGGGACTCAGCACAGCAAGCATCCCTGCAGGGTGTCCCCATCCTCACCTGCGCCCCACATCCCTCACTGGAGAGGCCCCAACAGCTGGAAAGGCTGAACCCAGCTCTGGCCTGGCAGAGGGGCTCAGACTCAGTCAGGATGTGCCTCTCCCCGGGGCAGGGGCATGGGGGGAGCAGGGCAGCCCCTCCTGAACCCCCTGGACACCAGGAAGGCAGCAGAAAGTGCCAGCCCAGGGGTTTTCAGGCCAGTGCCAGCAGCTCCTGGTGCCCCAGGGAATGTGGTGTGGCTGCTGCAGGGCACAGCACGAGCTGCCAGGATGGGACAGGAGAGCCCTGTGAGCCTTTCCAGTGCCAGCCCCAGTGTGTGCACAGCCTCAGGCACAACAGAGAGCCCAGGAGCCCAGCTCAGTCCTTCCTGGGGCACAGGGACACAGGGATGGGGCAGGTGACCCCAAGTCCCTCAGGCTCCCTGGGGATGCAGAGAGGGACAGTCCCTGCTCCCCCAGCTGCTGCCTGTGCCCCTAGCTGTCCCCACCTGGCACATCCTTGTGCTGTGAAGAGCTGCAGATGGGATGGGGCTCACCCAGCCCCACTCCCAGCCCTTCACAGCCTCTTCCATGTGTCCCAGAGGGGTCCAGACTCACTCCAGTGGGATGGGAGCATCCTGCTCGCAGCTCCCTCACCCTCCACATCCCGTGGGGCACAAGTGCCTGGTCCCCCCGTGCCACCAACAGCATCCCTCCCTCACAGACACAGCCACAAGGTGATCCCACACCTCTAAGGGGAACCACCCACCCCAGGATGTCCAGGGGCAGCGGGACATCGGCGTGGCCAAGTGACACATGACAGCACTGCCCCGGGGACCGAGCTGTGGCACAGCTGGCACTGCTGCAGGACTCAGCCCACGCCCCTCTGGCTACACAAGCCCCGTGCCAGCGGCTCAGAGGGCTTGGCTGGGGCAAGGAAATTGGTACAGGGGGCAAAAGCACCAGGAACTGGGTCACCAGGGTCCTGCCACTGTCACCTTGTCACCACCATCCTGTCCCTGCGTGGTGGCAGCTGTGTGAGCAGGGGGAGGAAAGCCCTGGGCTTAACAGCCCCCAGTTCTCCCACTGAACGAGTTTTAATTGAGCTGCTAAGAGACAGAGAGAACAAATAAGAACAAACACTGCTGTGAGCAGCAGTGCTCACTGAGACAGCCCCAGGGCCGGGCCGGCCGGGAGGCGCCCAAAAAATTCCTGGCTCTGCACTGCAATCCCTGCAGGAGCCTGGCTGGGGGCAGAGCAGAGCCCCCCAGAACAGCAGCTCACCTGGGCAGCCTGCCCCTGCACCCCAGGATCCAGCTCCCATCCCAACGCAGGTGGAGGGTCCCAAGCAGCCCTGACCCAGCAGATGGGACCTCTGGGCTGGGAGAGCAACATGATGGAGGGCAGGGGAGGCTGAAGAGTTTCCCCAGCCTTGGGCAGGTGTAACTCATGGTAAAAAGGCACAAAAATAGGATTTGTGTTGAAGTTGGCATCAAAGCAAAGGCCCTAAGAGTGGGCACATCCTGGGAGCCACGTGGGGAAGCCGTGATTGAGGGAAAGCCACAATGTCAACTGGCCAAGAGAGACTCAGCACACAAAGCCACTGCAGCACCCTGCAGCTGCCTGAGCACCAAGGGAAAAGGGCCTGGCAGAGCCCAGGGACATCAGCTCCCTGCCTGTGGGACAATGGGCATCCTGAACCCCAGCAGGACGTGGTGGGAGCACTGCCCTGCACGACGTGGCACACAGCACTGCCCTGAATTGGTGCACAGAGCACTGCCCTGCCATGGTGCTGAGCATCCCTGCACCCCAGCAGGACGTGGCACACAGCACTGCCCTGCCTGGCACAGAGAGGGTGCAGGCAGCTGCAGCAGCTGTCCCCACACCCCACAGCCAGCCTGTCCAGCCCCACGCTGCCAGCACAGCCAGGATGGTGCAATCTCCTCCTTCACCACCCTCCTGACCTACTTCTTCCATGCCCTACTTCGCGTTGGGGCAGGGAAGGGCAGAAGCGCAGTGGGTGGCTCTGACAATTAAACACAATTAAGGAAAGCAGACAGGGCAGTTTTGTGCAGAGCCCAGCGTGCAGGTGCTGGTCTGTGCTGAGGCATCAGCGTTCCTGTGCTGGCTGCAGCTCCTGGCCCCTGGGCACGCTCAGCCCCGCTCACCCCGCGCTCCCTGGCCAGGCAGGACTCCAGCCAGAGGTGCGAGCAGCTGCAGCAGCCGCTGTGCCCAGCCGGGCGTTTCCCTGCCCCAGGGCAAGAGGAGATCCCTGCAGATGGGTACGGCGTTCCCAGCTCTTCCCGGGGATCCCACCGGGCTGCGGGTGGCTGTGAGGGCACAGGGTCCCAGCTCTCCTGCACGCACAGCTCATTCCCTCCCCACCGGCTGGGGGGTTGCAATGCTGCATGTGCTGGTCTTTGGGGGCACGGAGAAAAGCCACCTGTCCTGTGAGTCCCTCTGTGTCCCTCCACACCCCCTGTCCCACCTCAGTGGTGACACTTTCCTGAGCATGACCCATTGCTCACGCCCCCAGGCTGGTTCTGTGCTGCCCCCAAAGAGGGGGATGCCCCTGCCTGCTGCCAGAGCATCACCCTGCACAGCTGGGCATGGCCCCTGGCAGTGCCACCTCTGGCAGTGCCACCTCTGCTGCACTGTGACTCCTGGGGAGCTACAGAGCCACTTTCCAAGCACCTGGAGTGCTGCACCTGCCTCTGCTGGACTTCTGGAATTCCAGCTGTCCAACCTGCCAGACTGGAGCAGGGAAATGCAGGAGATAAGGTCTTTGAGGAGATAATCAGAATTCCTGGGCTTGGAGGAAGGGACAGGGGGGTATGGGATGGGCACTAACACTGCCCCAGCTGCTGCAGCTCTGCCCCATGGCCCATGGAGGACAAGGACTTTGGAGATGAAACCATGGGGTGCTACGTGCTCCCCATCCCCTCCACCAGACACCCGTGACTCAGCTCGTGGCTCAAACCTTCCCTTGCCTGCGAAAATCCAGCTCCCAGAGCTGCCCTCGGGCTGTGGAACAAGTGAGTGTCTCCAGCTTATCTCATGGACCTGAGGAACACCCAACACTGCCCCAGGGCTCACCAGTCAGGACCTGCTCCCAGCAGCTGGGACATTCTTGCCCAACACCCAGCAAACCCCCAGCCCCACCACCCTGTGTGCTTCAGGGGTGAAAGGGGAAAGGACATCCCCAGTAACCCCAAAACCCCACCAGCCTGACCCCCAGGATTGTGGGGATCCACCAGGGATGAACAGGGACAGGACAAGCCAATGCCCAGTGACCCCCAAACCCCATCAGCCTGTGGGGATCCATCAGGGATGAACAGGAACAGGACATCCCAACACCCAGTGACCCCAAACCCCACTCCTGACCCCCAGACTGTGGGGATCCACCAGGGATGAACGGGGACAGGACATCCCAATGCCCAGTGACCCCCAAACCCCATCAGCCTGTGGGGATCCATCAGGGATGAACAGGAACAGGACATCCCAACACCCAGTGACCCCAAACCCCACTCCTAACCCCCAGCATCGTGGGGATCCAGCAGGGATGAACGGGGACAGGACAAACCAATGCCCAGTGACCCCAAACCTCACTCCTGACCCCCAAACTGTGGGGATCCACCAGGGATGAACGGGGACAGGACAACCCAATGCCCAGTGACCCCAAACCCCACCAGCCTGTGGGGATCCACCAGGGATGAACGGGGACAGGACATCCCAATGCCCAGTGACCCCAAACCCCACTCCTGACCCCCAGCATCGTGGGGATCCAGCAGGGATGAACGGGGACAGGACAAACCAATGCCCAGTGACCCCAAACCCCACTCCTGACCCCCAGCATCGTGGGGATCCAGCAGGGATGAACGGGGACAGGATATCCCAATGCCCAGTGACCCCAAACCCCATCAACCTGTGGGGATCCAGCAGGGACGAACGGGACGTTCCCCCTGCACTGCCCCAGGCTGTGCCCCACCCCTGCTCCGAGCAGGGCTGAAGGAGAGGCGCAGGCTGCAGATGGAGGGTGCAAACCCTGCAGCAGAGGGGCAGCCAGCCCGCCCCGCTGCCCTCCCCGCAGGACAGGCTCGGGGGCAGCAGCCCTCGCCGCCGCATCCTGCAGGGATTGCCAGCACCGTCCCTCCTCACAACCGCACCCTCCTCCACATAAAGCCACCCACAGACCGCAAAGCCTGAGCCTGCTCCTCGCTGGGGAGAGAGAACATCGTCATCTTTTAATTATCGGGAGGCCCTTGGCCGCGGCGGCCAGGAGCGCCCGGAGCGGGGCTGCCAGCCCAGCCCGGCCCTCCCGCCGCACAAAAAGCCCTTTCAGCTGCTCTCAGCTGAGGCGCTGAGGCTTGGGAGAGGACAAAAGTACAGTCTGGCACAAGGCAGGGAACAACCAGGGCAGGCAGTGCTGCTGCCAAAGCCCAGGTGATGGGGGATCCTCCGGATGGGGCCACCCCGAGGGGCTCTCACCTGAGCAGAGCGTGGCTCGTCCTCCCAGCCGGGACACGGCCAGGCCAGTACACCAGGGCTGGCACCCTGTGCCCTCCTTCCCAGGTCGTTTGCTTGGCTGAGCTCCCACCTGCAGGAGAACAGGGCAGTGCTCAGCGTCCTGCTGATGCTGGAAAACCTCCTGAGCTCAGAGTCTCCCTGCTCAGAGGCAGAGATGGTGTAACTACCCCAAAGGAGGAGGGTTTCACTGGGCCAGGGAAGGGAGAACTACAGGAGTTTTTCACAGGGAAAGGGAAAAGAAAGGGGTCTCAGCTGGGCACTGGTTTGTGTTTCTCTGCTCCAGTGAGTGATGAGAAATGCAGTAGCTGCCAGAGCCATTGCATTTCCATCCACTTTGGATGCCAGGTGAGAGAATGGAGCAGGCAGGAAATGGAGGAATTCATTCCAGGGGCTTCTGTCCTCTGCAGGGCTCAGCACCAACAGCCCCCCCTCCCCACCCACTGGAAACCTGCCTCATTAAAAATCCCATCCTGCTAATAACCCTCCTGCCAGCTAATGAACCTGATCCATCCTTTCCCTGTCAGCACCCGAAGCACGCCTGCTCTGCCCTTGGGTGTGAGATGCACAGGGAAGGGGTGCAGAGCACTGGGACTGGGGTGCAGAGCACCAAAATTGGGGTGCTGAGCCCCGAAATGGGAGCACCAAGCATCAAAAGGGCTGCAAGGGTGTTGGAGAGCCTCTGCCTTGGCTGCAGCCCAAAGAGCCCCGGGCAGCTGGAGGGGGAAGGGGCTGGGAATGGGGCAGAGAGAAAATCCCAACCCGATTCACCGAGCAAACTTCCCAGGAGCAGCTTTTGTGCGCTGCCTTTCAGCGTGCACATGGCAACGGCACTCGCCCCGAGCCATTTCCTCCGGGCACAGCCAGGAGAGTCCCTGGCTGTCCCAGCCCGGCCCCAGCCCGGCCCCAGCCCGGCCCCAGCCCCTCCAGAGCCTCTGCCCGATGCCACCGGCTGATCCATGCCCCAAACAACGCTGCTGTGCCCGCAGGGACACGAATGGCACAGGCGCCACAAGGACTAGGTGCCACAGGGAAAAGGCTTCTGACCCTGGAACAAACCAAGCACATCCCCAATCTCTCCAATTCCTCCCCAAACTTTTGGTGTTTCCCCTCAGACACCCCAGGAAATCACAGCAATTACAGCAATTATTATCAATCTGCACATATAATAGAAAAGTCATCCAGGGTTTTTCCATGCGTGGCCAGGGTCTCTGGAAGGACATCACAGGGATATTTCCTGACCAAGCCACCCCAGCACCCCTGGCTGGTCAGGTCAGAGCAGCCTGGGAATGAGGTCACATTAACACTTTGGGAAGTAAACAGGGCTGAAACACCCAAACCCAAGCAGGGAATTTTCTCCAGAGTGGGGATGATGCAGCCCTGCTGCTGTGGGGACTTTCCAGGCTTTCCAGGAAAGCTGAACTGTGCATTCCCGTGGTGGGACGAAAACCTTGGTCCCACCACACACACAGCAGGTCCTCAGCACAGGCACACCAGGTCTGGAACTTCCCCAACCTGCCTCAAAACATGCCCAGCATCACATCCCCCAAATGTTCCTCTCTCTCCCAGTATCCCTCCCTTGATGGACTCTTGACCCCGAGGTGGGAGACAAGTTTTTGGGGTGGGGGCTGTGGGAAGCACAGAGAAAGGGGCAGCACACACAGATAATGCTGCTCTCCCCCAACTCCAGTGACCACCTGAAATCAGTGGAGAACACTCCTGGAATGTAGGGTGGGACCCTAAAATGAAAGATGGAGCTACAGGGAAAATATAGAAACATGTAGAAACATATAGAAAAATAAAGAAACGTTAGAAATATGTATAAATATATAGAAACACATAGAAATGTTAGAAACATACAGAAATTTATAGAAATACGTAGAAACATATAGAAACATATAAGAACACATAGAACCATTTAGAACCATATCGAAACACAGGGATATATAGGAACATGTAGAAACATAGAAAAAAAACCAGAAACATATAGAAACTTATAGGGACATATAGGAACATAGAAACAAATAGAAACATATAGAAACCTATGGAAACAAATAGGGCCGGGGGCAGCCTGTCTTGCCCTGCCCTGCCACTCGTGGGGGTTTTTTCCCTGCCAGGAACAATCCCCCCGGGCTGGCAGGGCTGAGCATCCCAGGGCAGTGCCAGCCCAGCCGGCAGCAGCCCGGGCCGGCTCTGCAAACACCCGTGCAGCCAGCAGCCGAGGGATTTCCGAATTACCCCGGTGTTTGCAGCCAGCCCGGAGCGCTCTGCCAGCCCCAGCTCCTCGGCAGGGCAGCCAGGGAATGGGAAGGGGCCGTGTTTTGCTCGCAGTTTCTGTCCCAGCTGCTCGGGCTTGTGACCGTGCGTTGCTCAAGAGCAACAAGCCGGGGCCGCCAGCGGGGTTTGTTTACTAGAAAATTAAGGTTACGATTCCACGCGGAGCCGGGGGGAGGGAGGCTCTGGGGATGGGGCAGAGGCAGCAGTTTGCCCAGGGAGGTCAGGAGGAGAAGGAAGCCCCTCGGGGCTGGCCCCGGCACGGGAGCCGAGCCTGGCACGTTAACACCGCGTAACACAAGCAGAAGTGGGAAACGCCTGACTCATGAATGTTTCTGGCTGCCCCGGCCGAAACAAACCCACCGAGCAGATGGCTTGGCCGGAAAAGGAGGAAAGAGAGAAAAAAAAAACCAACAACAACAAAAAACCAACAAAAAATAATCGGTGGAGAGAAAGAAAAGCGAAGTCCTGGGGTGCGGGGAGGGTGGTGGGTGCTCTGTTCTGGGCAGGATGGGGCTGGGGGCTGTGAGCCCGGATGGGGCAGGCAGCAACATCCCATCTGCAAATCAGCGCATCCACCCCAAGCTCCGGGGTAATGGAGACCCCAGCCCACCCCCGCAGCAGATTTGGGGGAAACTGGACCGCTTGGAAGAGAAAACCAGCGCTGGGGTGTGCTCAGGGGCAGGGCAGCAGCCAGGGAAAGGCGCGGAATGCTGCCCGTGTCCCCTGGGTGGGCAGTGAAGGGGTTTGTGGGGCAGCCCCCCGGGCCCCCACGCTGCCAGGTTACCTCGCTGCCTCTGCCAGGCACCCACGAGCGGCCCCAGGCGCCCTGCCAGCTCACACTTCTGTGCCCAGGGGCCATTGTCACCTGCAAGAGAAGGAAACGGCCCCATGAGAGACACCAGCGCCGCAGGGGACACCTCCACAGCGGGGGCTAGGCGGGGACAAGCGACCCTTCCATCCCTCCTCGCCACCCCCGCGATGTGTCCCCACAGGTTGATGGGGTTTGGGTTTTAGCAGCTTGTTTGCAGCAGCCGAGCGCAGGGCAGGGGCTGGAGCGCAGCCAGGGCAGGGCGGGGGGGCACGGTGCCACCAGCTTTGGGTGTTAATGAGCGGTTCCTGTCGTCAGGAGCAAGACGTCCTCATTAGGGAGGCTGCCCAGCGGCAGAGAGCGGATTTGGGCTTCTTAACGAACGAGGATTTGTGGTTTAATTAGTCACTTCAGCCCTGCAGCCGGGGGGGGGGCAGGCTGGGCACCCAGCTGAGCGGCCACAGCAGCCAGGGACTCCTGTCCCCACACTGGGACCCCTCCCCATCCTCAGAGCAAAGGGAGCATCGAGGGCAGGGGACAAACACAGCTCCTGCCTCCCCGCCAGGCGCTGTCCCCAGGGGCACCCCCAGCCCGTTTTCCTGCAGTACCTGTGAACCACAGCAGCGTGCTGCCCTTCCCGAGGCTGTCAGCCACCTCCCTGATCCGTCCCACCAGCGCATCCATCTCGCCCAGGGAGGCTCCGTAGACGCCCCTGCCCGGAGCCGGGGGCACGGGGGGGGTCAGTGGGACGTGCATATGGGCCAGGGCCAGGTAGAGGAAGAAGGGGCGTCCACTGTCACTGCACAGGGGACAGAGAGAGCGTTCAGCCTCCAGGGGAAGGCAGAGGCAGGAGAGCATTGGGGTGGTGAGCCTGGGGACACAAACCAGCGGCCCTTCCACTCGCGATTTTCCCCAAGGCCACAGCTCCTTGGGGGACAAACAGCCCACGTGCATCTGAGCTGCAAACCCCCAGGTACCCTCTCCTCACAGGGAGGAAACTTGGCTGAGCTTCTCCCTTGCTCCTGCTTAAACCTCTCCCTGCTGTCAATCCCATTTAGGATTAACTTGCCCTTTCCTCCACCTCCAGCAGCCGAACACCCCACACTGGTGCACCCACACACCTCCCTCTCCTCTCTCAGGGAGCCCATTTTGGCCCTTTGTCCCCCTCCTCAGCAAGTGCCTGGCCTTGCTGGTGCTGTGGACAGAAGATGGGCCACCACAGGGCACCACAGGGCACCCACAGCAGCCTGGGCATAGCCTGGGCACAGCCTGGGCACAGCTGGGGCACAGCCTGGGCACAGCCTGGGCACAGCCCGGGCAGTGCCACCCAGCCCCGCACAGGCAGCGCTGCCCCGCCGTGCGCTCCTAAATCATCACAGGACACGTCCTGTTTGCTTGTTTACGGCTATATTTGTCTGCTCCATGAGGCTGCTCTTCCTCAGGGACCTCGGAGGGGAAGGGTGGGATGGCCAGCAGCGGGGAGGGGCCGGATCCCGGGGCTGTGTCCAGGCTGGCGCAGGCGCCCGGCTCCCGCAGCTCTCAGAGCCCTTCCAGCCCGAGATCTGGCACTTCCTTCCTCTGCCTGTCCCCACCTGCGGGGCAAAATGAGTAAAATCCATCCTGCCTGGAGCTGCTGCATCCCCCCATGGCACTGGGCTGTGTCCCCTGCCACCCTGCCTGTCCCTGCAGGGCTGTGTCCCCCCTGCCACCCTGCCTGTCCCTGCAGGACGTGGGGGTCAGGAGAGCTCCTGTGCCCCTTGCAATCTGCTGCTGTGAGACCTCTTCCCACGGGATGCCCGAGCCTCTGCAGTAGGGGAAGCTGCTTGCCCTGACTCTCCTCCCACCTGGGAGCATCACTCTGGCACCCAGAGGGACTCGTGGCTGCGATGCTCAGCTGAACATCCCTCTCGTTTGCCACACAGACACCTGGGGATTGTCCTGGAGATGGAGCAAACGTTTAATCAATAACTGAAGACAGGAGTCCCTGACTTTTGCTCCCACGCTCGCTTCTGCTCGAGCAGTGCCACGTCTCACTGTCACAAATTGCTCAACCTTGACTGCTTAAAAAAACACCGAGATGGCAAATCCTGTGTTCTTTTGTTGTCCTGTAATGAATGAGTCAGGCAAGGGAAAACTGGAATAAGCCATCAAAGGGAAGAGGGAGAAAAGGCAGGCACCTGCTTAATCCTGTTCTCCATGAACGCAGATAACCCCAAAAGACTTCTGGGAATTTAAAGGTTTTTCCTATTAACCCGGAGCTCACACACTTGGTTTCACAGCCACAGAGCATCCTGGCAGCCCCAAGGGCTGAGGGTTTGGCAGGAGAAGGGATTTCTGCTGCCCCACAGCCCAGAGCCTGGGTACCCTCAGCATCCCAAACCACCCCACGGCCAATCCTTGGTACCCAAAGGGATAAACAGCATGTCCTGTGTAAAAAAACAGCTCGCAGGTTTATAAAGAGCCGTTTCCCCACGTGCTGCTCCCTGCCCAGCGCTCTGTTACACAAGCCTTAGGCCAAGGTAAGGTTCATTCACCTCTGTTACACAAAGCTCACCCCAAGGACCCGCCTTTCCCCGCGTTATCCCGGGGTGCGGGCAGGGATGCGCTCAGACAGGGCTGCCCGGCAGCGCTTCCTCTCCTCACTCCGCAGGGAGGCATTTTGCAAAGTCACAGCTCGTAATCCGCCAATAATGGGGATTAAAATTACACAACCCGTCAGCAGGGCTCGGGGGCGTCATTCAGAGGAGCCACTTTGCTCCTCGGGGACAAACACACCCTGCTTGTCCTCCTCCTCCTCCTGTGCTGTGAGCCTGGGGGAGGCAGATCCCGAAGCCCGGCGATCTCCGAGTGCTTTGTCCGCAAAGTGGATCCAATCTCACTCACGGGGCATGTTCAAACACCTCTGGGTGCTGTTGTGGTCCCACCCTGAGCATCATTCAGCGCCTGTTTACAGTCCCCGCCAGCACTTCACACCCATGGAAGCAGCTCCACCAGCCCATTGCCACCTCACCCGCGGGGATGCAGGGATGCACAGACCCGTGTTTGCCTCCCTCCCACCCCCACCAGCCTTGAAGCTGGAAGGAGCCAGGAAGGAGGCACAGCCCCACTCAAAACGCTTTGACTTTGCTCAAAAACGATGGTTTTACAAACACACGATCCCTTCAGAGGACACCAGGAGAGCCTCAATGCCTCATCAAGCCATGGACAACCCAAATCTGAAGAACACCCATCCACCCTGGCTCTGCACCAGCACGATGCTGAGCAGTCCTGGGGGGCAAAATGAGTAAAGCCCACCCTGCTTGGAGCTGCTGGATCCCCCATGGCACCGGGCTGTGTCCCCCTGGCACACTGCCTGTCCCTCCCAGCTGAGGGGACAGACAGGGGACAGTGGTGGCCCTCACCTGGCCCTCTGCATGAAGCGTGCAGCCTCCTCTGCGTAGCGCCTGGCCAGGCTGCCCAGCTCCACGGGCTGCTGCACGATGGTCAGGTTCTCGTAGAGAGGCAGAGCAACCTCTGTGTAGCAGTCCTTCCTCGCCACCCTGCCGGGAAGAGCCACCCCGTGATGGTCACCAGAGCAGGCACAGCGCCTGGCTGCTCTCCTGCCTTCCAGAAAAGCCAAGGAAGGCAGAACAAGAGAGCAGTGCCACTGTCCCCGTGGCACAGGGTGCTCCCAGCCTGCTCCCTGCAGGGGGAAACTGAGTGCAGAGGTGACCCCAGCCAAGGGCAGCCCTCGGGGCAGGGGCACTGCTGCCAACACCCACCAGCACTGGAACCCGTGCCCGTACCTGGTGCTGTGCCGTGGGCAGGGCGGGCAGGGAGGCAGGTTGTAGCCAGGGCTGTCCGTGCAGCCCATGTCGTGGCTGTAGGGGATCCCAAAGTAGTATTCAAAGCCTGAGAGGCAAAACAGGGGGTCAGTGGGGCCCAGGTGGCCACAGGGCCCTCAGGCCACCCCCCTGGCACAGCCCTTACCACGGGAGTTGGGGTGATGGTGCCCGTGGTGTCCCAGGTGCCACTTGCCTGCGTGGAAGCCACAGAACATCATTTCAGAGGTGACACAGCTCTGGCCACCAGCAGCCCTCACCCACGAGGTGCCTGCAGTGCTGGGGGCTTTAATCAAGCTACAAGAAAGGCTCCTTGTTTGTGCTGGCTGCAGTTCCAGAATGCCGTCTATTTTTGCAGAAAACCCAGACAAAATGCATAAGGTATCTCATGCTTGTGCAAAGTGTTTCCAGCCTTAAAAGGCTCTTTCATGTGTTTGTGTTCTGAGCAGATGGCTTCCTCACCCCTCCCCAAGAGCCAGCTTCATCCCCTGACCTCCAGCACATGCCTGCTCCCACTGAACACACACATCCAAGAGGGAGAACTGCAAAAACTGGGGGGGAATGGACAAACAGAGGGGTTTTCGGCCAGCACAACGTGCACAACAGCAGGAGCTGCAGGTGCAAAGGGTTTGTGCTGGCTGAGGGGGATCCACAGTGATGGGGGGCTGCCCAAAGCCAGTGGCACTGCCTGTGGTGTGGGATGCAGGATGGCAAAGCTGCTGAGCAGGGCCCTGCTGGCTGAGGAACACCCAGCACACTCCTGGTGGGGTAAAGCAATGAGGGATTAACTGGAGAACTCTGGACTTCCAGCAGCACCATTGAGAAGGAAGATTTTAAGCCTGGCGTTGCAGAATCCAAGGGGGATGTGTGAATTATCTCTCACGTGATCCTTTAGATTTCCCTTTCACTGCCAGTTTCACCCAAGCACCTCCTCTGCAAGGGCATCCTTGCCACCCCGTCCCTGCCCAGGCGGCACTCTGGGCATTACCTACAGCCCCTGTGCTGTAGCCAGCCCGCTGCAGGAGCTCGGCCAGGGTGCTCTCGTTGAGGGGCAGCCCCCCGAGCGAGCTGGTGCCGAAGTTGTGGGTGACCCCGTTGCGCAGCCCCAGGCGCCCCGTGAGCAGCGAGGCGCGGGACGGCGAGCACGTGGAGGCAGCCGAGTGGAAATCCACGAACCTGCAAGATGAAGGGATCCTTCAGCTCACAAGACCCCTGCCCTTCCCTCCCTGCTGTCCTGCACACTCCCCAATCTGCTCTGGGGGTGAGGGTGGGGAGTGGGAGATGAAGGCTCCTGCAGGGATGGATGGACCTGCACCCCAAAGTACCAGGCTCTGGCTGCCCTCCCCATGCACCCAAACTCACAGCAATGAAATCCCTTCACCTGCCAGTCCCACAGGGCTGAATTCCCCTGTGCTGCAGGCCAGAGTAACCAGGGATGCGGGGTGAGGGCAGGGAAGGGGGACAGACATTACCTGGTTCCTTCAGCAGCCAACTGATCCAAGTGCGGGGTCTCCTTTGTCTCTGCCCAGTTGGCACCCAGATCCCCCCAGCCCACATCATCAGCCAGGATGACGATGAAGTTGGGCTGCCTGCTCCCCACACAGGGAGCCCAGAGTGCCACCAGCAGCAGGGTGGGCACCAGCACTGCCCTCGGGGACAGGGTGCCCCATGGTGCCACTCGTCTCCTGCCCGTGCTGCAGCACCAAACTCCCCCTGCTCGTCCCTGTGGGTGCAGCTGAGCTCTCCCCGGGCTCTGTCCCTTCCTCAGCTGTCCTGGACGGGGGCTGGGGTCTGGTTTGCTCCCTTGGCTGCCGACCCAGCTGCGACACCTCCTCCGTCTTTCACACCCAGGCACAGCCGATATTCCCGAAATCGGCGCCAGCAAAGGTGTTATTCTTAGAAGTCAAAAAACACCCTTTGAAGTCACTGTCACCCTATTTATATCTTTCCTTCCTTCCTGGTAAATATCTAATTAGACACCAAACCAAAGCGGTGTTTTCTCCTCCAGGAGCGGGTTCGATCCGCAGCTCCTCTCCCCTCGCCGCAGCCAGAGGGATGTTCGTGTCCAAAAACGGCTCCTTCCCTGCAGGCTGAGCCCCTTGGGTGGAGAAGAAACTGCTGGGGCTCTGTCAGTGCATCCTCCACCTCGTTACAGCATCCCCTGTGCAAGGGAAACAAAATAGTCAGGACATGGGGAGTGCTCCTGCACCCAGCCTGGCCAGAACACATCCAGGCACAGGGCACAACACCTTCTGCACACACTTTCACTTTGAAGCTCTTCTGCTGCCTGGTTCACAATGGCTTGACTGGAAAGGACTGGGAATAACAAGGGTTGCTTTCCTGCACCCAGTGCTCAGGCTGGGATGGTTTCCCGTCCTCCTGTCATCCCCTGCTCCCTCCTGCTTGCCAAGGGTGTTCTCCCGAGTGCTGCAGGGGGCACAGCCCCACGGGGGGGACATACAGGGCCCTGCCTTCACTTGTGACAAAGGACAAGTGTCTGAAGCTCGTTGTCTAAATTTATTTCTGCTCCCTCTGCCAGAGCAGGGAGTACAGCCTGGCTGCTGGAGGGAGCTGCCTAGAGGTGAGGAGGCAGGAATCCATACAAACCCAGCAGGCAAAAGCACCAGGAATACCCAGGATTAGGCACATCCAGCTGCTTAGGGCAGAGATGGAAAGGTTCAAGGACAAACCCTCCAAAGACCAATGGCAGAGCTCCACGGAGCAGATGGAGCTGTGGAATACAATGTCTTGAACACAAAGTTATGGCCAAGGGGGGCTGAAGCTGCAGAGATCTGCCAAAATCCCGCTGGTCCTGCACCAGGAGCTCTGCACTGGCTGTGGGGATCTGTGCCTGGGCTGGGCATGGCCAGGACCCAGCTGTCCCCAGCTGGGACCAGCAACCTTGGGGCAGGAATGTGGCACAAGGGATGCAGCTCCCAAGGGATGGTCAACACAGCCAAGCAGGACAACACCCATTAACACAGAGAGGGAGAGCAGAGAAGGCAATACTGGCAAACAAAAGAGAAGGACAGGGCAGGAGCAGGCAGGAGAGGGAATACGATGAGCCCCATCTGTAGGCCAAGCGGTTTGCAGCTTGCAAAGTAAATTATTTCCAGGTTTTGCTGTTCACATCTTTAAAAGCTTTGGGCTGTCACTTGGATCAGCAGCTCCTGGGCTGTCAGCAGAGCATTGCAGTGATCAGAGATGTGGCTCCATTCATAATTCATAGCCCAGAGTGTTAATTTATAAAGCCTGGAGGCTTTGGGTACAGCAGCTAATGGGGCTGGGATGTGCTGGGTGGTGGGGCTGAGCTGCAGGAGGGGGCTCAGCTGTGGGAGAGGCTGCTCAGCCCTGCCCCAACAAAGCCCACGAGCTCAGGTCCTGTTCTGCACTCTCCTGCATCCCCACAGCTCCAACCATCGACATTAGGTCTCTGGACATGTTTGATGCAACTAAGTTGCCTTTACTTTCAAAACAAAAATTCCTTTGCAATTTCCTTGGATTTTTTATTTATGGATGGGGACTTGAAAGGAGCAGCTCTGCTTAGGCCAAACACCCCCTGCTCAGGGGCTGAGGCACAGAACTGAGCCACCAACTTCACAGTGACCTCAGCCCATCCCACTCCCCTGTCTGGGAATCTCCACAATGGAGCAGGATATCACCCCGTGCTAGACCTGGCGTTTGGGCAAAAACAAAGCTCGCAGAGCTCCTCAGGCTGTTGGTGTTCAGGCTTTCTGGGAAGACACAGCACCTAATCCTGCCCTCCGGCACCTCCCAGGCCGAGCCCGGTGTCTGTGCCAAATCCCAGCCTCTCCAAACATCCTCCCAGCAGCACATCCCAGACCCAGTGCTGCTCCTGAGGGCTGGCTCTGCTCCCCACAGCGTGCCCCAGGGCCCCCCAGCTGCACCTGCAGCCACCCAGAAAAGCCCAGCCCACCTCAAAGCAGCCGAACCCACAAACTCTGTCCCTGCCATCTACTCTGGGGAGGGATGCCAGGATGACACAGCTAACAAAAACAATCCAAACAGTTTTCAAAGGACATGCTCTTCTCCCCTAAATTACAGGGAAAGTCGTCTGAGGCTGACATTCATGCATTAGCACCAGACAGATTCCTGATCCCGGATGCTCAGAGGCCGTTTGAAGGTGAGGTGGAACACGGCCCGTGGAACATCCACATCCAGACCACAGCCATGAGTGTGAGGCCATGCCTTGGCATCAGCTCCTCTGCACTCTGAGCCCTCTCTGACCCTTTGCAGCCCAGATTCCTGGGGTGAGTCTGGGCTGTGCACATCCCCCTGGAGGAGGTGGGAGGATAAATCCCAGACCCTGCTCACCACTGCACCTCTGCTCCCCTCCAGCTTTACTGCAGCCCGACCCACCCAGAACTTTCAGCTATTTCTGCAAAAATAAGAATGACTCAGGAGACATTCCCCAGGCTGCCTATGGCAGGAACATTGCACCTCACCTTGTGCCAAGCAGGAAATGCTGCACAGGTGGCCACAGCTGGATGAGCTACCTGGGAGGAATCACTCCCAGCATCCCAGGGCTCTGGATTACCGTGTTGGCAGCGTGCTCCTCAGCTGGATACAGCACACCTGGGCCAAGCAGCACGCACCTTGTACCAGGGGAGGACTGAACAAACAAATAACCTGCCTTTTGCAAGCCAGGCAAGGCAGTTCTCAGGAACCTGGAGACGTCCAAACCAGATAAACCAGTTTAGAAAAGCCCCAAAGCCTCTCCAAGCAGGACAGCCCCGGGCTGGCCCCGATGCAGAGGGGCAGATGCCTCTCTGGGATGTCACTGCTGGCAGTGCCACCACAGAGGGGTCACCCTCACAGCACTGCCACTATCTGTCATGTATTTATTACACATTAACCAGAAAGTTTACAAATCTTGGGGCCAGCATGATCATTTTCACATTTTTCACATTCTTTCGCATTTTCACGCCTGCCTGGAGAGTAAAGCAGTGGCTGGAGCCCAGAAAAACCTGCTGCCCTTTGAAGCCCACCCAGCAGTGCTGAGCCAGCTCCTGGGGCTCACAACCCCCCCAGGGTGTCCCAGCTCTGATCTCCAGCCCAAACCCACCCAGGGGCCCTGCTGAAAGTCCCAGCAGGATCCCCATCCCAGCCACGGGGAGCAGGGAGAAAAGGACACAGCAAGGGGTGAGAAATTCAAATTGGAGTGGGTACCTGCTGTTATCCAGGATCACTCCTTGTGCCAGCTGGGGGCAGGGAAAGCAGAAGTGGTGGCTCAGGCTGAGCTGGCCCCACAGTGCTGAGTGACACGGGATGGGGACACATCCCCCTGGTGAGGCTCCGGGTGCTGACCCCACTGGGGAATGTCCAGCCACAGCCTGCAGGGGGATGGATGGCAGGGCAGAGAGGGCTTTCAGGGGGCAGGAAAATCAATCTATGGTTTTGTTTGCAATTTAAGATTACAGAGATTTTGATTTGAGCAGAGAAGGGCAGCAGGTACTGGGGAGGGGTCTGCCCGTGGGGCAGAGGGGCAGGAGCTCTGTGTCTGCCCCTTTGGGCCTCCCCAGTGCTGACATGTTTACCAGCAAAGCTCCATTCCCAGCACAACCATCCTGACAATGCTCTGAACACAGTCAGGACTTCATTCCAGGAAAAAGGTTTTCTACTGGAATAGTTTACACTAGTTCTCCTCACAGAATAAGCAGCACCGACAAAAACATACTTCTGCAGATTTACCAGGATTTCTGCCAGCTCCTGGGACAGGAGAATGTTTTTCACCCATCTCACTGCTGGTTCTTTCAGAGAAAACATTTCCCATGCCGAGCAGGGCTGGGCAAACCCCAGCAGAATAAATGAACTGGAAGTCCCTGAGCCATCCAGCTCCCCTGCTCTGCCCAGCCCGCCCTGTCTGCCAGCTCCTGCCTGATTTATGCCACACACAGGGCTCTTGCTCTGCTCCCCTGTGGACTACAGAGCCCTCAAACACCAGCCATGCTGCTGGAGTTCCTGGGATGGTGAGGAGGCACGTCCTGGTGCAAGGGAGGGACCCACAATGGATGTGCTGGAGAAAAGGATCCCAGCGAGGCACAGCCAAGCCAAGCAGCAAGGAAATCACCCCAAAGTGGGCAAACAATATGAGGAAAAAGGGTTTTACACTGAACTCTGGGCTGGAGAGACTGCAGGCACCATCCCTGCCTCCCCTACAGCCCCCAAGGCTCCCCAAAACCTTATTGCTCTTGTAAGCCCAAAGGAATGGCAAGGTGAGGCAGAGACAGATGCAAAGTACTGACAAGAAATACCAAGGAGCAAATCGCTTTGGGTTTTTCATGCCGAAGATATCTGCATTCTTATTTCTCCCCTGGAGGCACAAACCTCTTTTGTTGTCCCACAGCCACTCGCACTGTCGCTGCCAGGAGGAATTTCAGCACGGGGAGGGTGACCCATTCCCAAGGAAAAGCTTGTATTTGATTTTGGCTCTGCAAGGCCAGAGGGGTGGTCACCCTTTACCTGCAGCCCTGAAAGGCAGGGCAGGGATAGAGGACACCCATCTCAAAGGTTCCCTCAGAGGAAGGGGCTTTCCTGGGGGACAGGGAGATAGGAGGCTCTCAAGGACACACAGGGCACACTCCTGGCTGAGCACCCAGATTTCTGATGGATTTCTGATGGATTTCAGCTTGCTTAGGAGGGGACTGTGAGGAGTGAAGCTTCTGAAACCTCTCTGAGAGCACCAGCACTTGCTGGAAGCAGTGGCTGTTGGGGCAGCATTGCCGAGAGAAACCAGCAGCAGCTTTCCCAAAGTTCCTGAGCCAAAGCAACAACTTGCCTCATTTTGGGGAATCTGGAGAATTTTGCCCCAACTATCCACTGCCCTTGGCTGTGCTGTCCCACCAGCAATCCCAATTTCCCAAGAAAGGGAAAAGCAGCAGAAGGGACTCTGGCCAAACCAAACCCAGCAGTGCAGGAACATTTTAACCTGGGTGCTTTTTCCAGGACCAGCAGGTTCCACATTAACCCAGCACTGTGGTGGGGTCCTGGCCCAGCACAGGGGGCAGATCCCAGGAGGGCAGGTGAGGAGAGGTGTGGCCACCCACCCACTCTGACCCCTCTGCAGGCAGAAGTCACTGGCCCACAAGTCACAGAGAGTGATGCAAGATTCCAAATCCTCCTGGCAGCATCCATCTGTGCCCAGCACAGCGAGAACAGGAGCAGGATGCAGCAGTGAGCTGAGGCTGCCAGAGCTCCCAGAGAGTCTCAAGGACAGTGGGGGTTTTTGGGGTGTCTGTGCAGTGCCAAAAGTTGGACTCAATGCTCCCTCCCAGCTCAGGATGTTCTGTGATTTTAGGATGACTGAGCCCCTGCTCTCTCCCTCCCCATTTCTGTAGATGGTAAGTCGGTCTCTCCTGCTTTGCTTGACTCACAAATCCCTATTTTTTTAAGCTCCTCCATAAAGGACATGTTTTCCCTTAAAAATGCCACTAAGGGAGTTGGTCTCCCCTAGAAATGCAACCAATGGAAATGTTTTCCCCTTAGAATTCAACCAAGGGACATGGTTTTCTCTAAAAAAATGCAACTAAGTGAGATGTTTTCCCTAAAAATGCAACAAAAGGGCACATTTCCCCCTAAAAGTCCAGCTAAAGGAGATGATTTCCCCAAAAAATACAGCCAAGGGAGATGTTTCCCCCA
Organism: Luscinia megarhynchos; assembly: GCA_034336665.1. Classification (NCBI taxonomy): domain Eukaryota; kingdom Metazoa; phylum Chordata; class Aves; order Passeriformes; family Muscicapidae; genus Luscinia; species Luscinia megarhynchos. The sequence goes on from CM067580.1 coordinate 2,671,185, forward strand.
AAAATGCAACTGACAGAGACAGTTCCCCCTAAAAATCTAACTGAGGGATATGTTTTTCACTAGGAATGCAACTAAAGATGTTTTTCATAAAAATACAACTAAGGGACAGGTTTTTCCCTTAAAAAAAAAAATGAAAAAAATGAAAAAAAGAAAAAGAAGCAACTAAGGGAGATGTTTTCCCCTAAAAATACAACCAAGAGAGATGGTTCCCCCTACAAATTCAACCAAGAGGGATGGTTCTCCCTAAAAATTCAAGCAAGGAAAATGCTTGTCCTAAAACTGCAACCAAGGGAGAAGCTTTCCCCTAAAATTGCAACAAAAGAACATGGTTTTCCCTAAAGATACAACTAAAGGAGGTGGCTTCCCCTAAAAATACAGCCAAGAGCGACGCTTTTTCCCTAGAAATGCAACTGAAGGAGATGTTTTGTCGTGAAAAATACAAGTGAGGGGCATTATTTCCCCTAAATTTGCAACAAAATTCCCTAAAGATACAACTAAAGGAGGTGGCTTCCTCTAAAAATACAGCCAAAAGCGACACTTTTCCACTAGAAATGCAACTAAAGGTGATGTTTTGTCCTGAAAAATACAAGTAAGGGGCATTATTTCCCCTAAATTTGCAACAAAAGAACATGGTTTTCCCTAAAGATACAACTAAAGGAGGTGGTTTCCCCTAAAAATACAACCAAGAGCGACGCTTTTCCACTAGAAATGCAACTGAAGGAGATGTTTTGTCGTGAAAAATACAAGTGAGGGGCATTATTTCCCCTAAATTTGCAACAAAAGAACATGGTTTTCCCTAAAGATACAACTAAAGGAGGTGGTTTCCCCTAAAAATACAACCAAGAGCGACGCTTTTTCCCTAGAAATGCAACTGAAGGAGATGTTTTGTCGTGAAAAATACAAGTGAGGGGCATTATTTCCCCTAAATTTGCAACAAAATTCCCTAAAGATACAACTAAAGGAGGTGGCTTCCCCTAAAAATACAACAAAAGCGACACTTTTCCACTAGAAATGCAACTAAAGGTGATGTTTTGTCCTGAAAAATACAAGTAAGGGGCATTATTTCCCCTAAATTTGCAACAAAAGAACATGGTTTTCCCTAAAGATACAACTAAAGGAGGTGGTTTCCCCTAAAAATACAACCAAGAGCGACACTTTTTCCCTAGAAATGCAACTAAAGGTGATGTTTTGTCCTGAAAAATACAAGTGAGGGGCATTATTTCCCCTAAATTTGCAACAAAATTCCCTAAAGATACAACTAAAGGAGGTGGTTTCCCCTAAAAATACAGCCAAGAGCGACACTTTTTCCCTAGAAATGCAACTGAAGGAGATGTTTTGTCCTGAAAAATACAAGTGAGGGGCATTATTTCCCCTAAATTTGCAACAAAATTCCCTAAAGATACAACTAAAGGAGGTGGCTTCCTCTAAAAATACAGCCAAAAGCACGCTTTTCCACTAGAAATGCAACTAAAGGTGATGTTTTGTCCTGAAAAATACAAGTGAGGGGCATTATTTCCCCTCACACCGCATCATGCGCCGCACCCAAAGCTCGGAGGGGACAGACACTCTGTGCCAGTACAGAGAGGGGGGTGCCTGGATCCCACCCGCATCCCACCCGCATCCCACCCGCATCCCACCCGCATCCCGCGGCGGGGATGCTCCGTGCCCGCGCCCCGGGACGCGGCGGTCCCGCTGGGCCGGGGGATGCTCGGCACCTGCCGGAGCGGGGCAGGTGCGGCTCGGGGGGCTGCGGGAGCCGGGGCCGCCCCGCTGCACCGCCCCTCCCGCACACGCGGTGCCGCCGCTGGGCGAGCCGGGCCCGGCGCCGCGCACATGGGCGCTGCGGAGCCGCCGGCGGAGACCGGCTGCAGCCGGTATAAAAGGGCTGCGAGCGAGCACCGAGCGGCAGCAGCCGCCGCCGCGGGCAGCGGGAGCAGCAGCGGCCGGGGGCCGCCGGGCAGCGGGGCCGCCTCCTCGCCGAGGGTCGCCCGCTCGCCCTCCCGGGCCATGGGCAGCCCCTGACCCCGCCGCAGCACCGGTGAGTGGGGCTCCCGTACCGGGGATTCCGGGGGAGCGGGGTGGGGGAGGGCTTTGTTTCCCCTTTTTTTTTGGTTGTTTTTTTTTTTTTTATATTTTCCCCACTCTTTTGCGGCGCTTTTTAACAGTATTTTTTCATTTTTCCAGCGTTTTCCTTCCCCACCTCCCCTCGCCTGCATCCCTGTATTTTTAGCCCGCGGCCCCGGCGATGCAGGAATCAGGGCTGAAATGTTGGGAAAGTGATGCAGGGAAGGGGGGGCCACGCCGGGCCCCTGCGCTCCGGCTTCTTCATTTTCAATTTTTCCCCCACCATCATAATTTCTTTTAACCTTTAAATATACAAAACACACGCCCAGGTTTGCCGTTTCGCTGGGTTGTTTTTCCTTTCCTTATGATTTTTTTTCACTGTTCCTTAAGCGTGCTTCCTCCTGATCTGCTTCTCCCCCCTATTCCCCGTGCAGTGACACAGGAATTCATGGCAGCCCATGAATTCTCGGGGGGTGGGGGGTCTCCAGGCACTTCCCGCAAACTTCGGGGGTCGCGCCGTGCCCCTCGCCCTGCCCGGCCGCGGCGCCGCAGGGATGCAGGAGCCCACGCCTCGCTCCATCCCTGCCGGAGAGGATCCCCGGGAGCCGCGCACTCGCCATGCGGCACCGCAGGAGGGGCTGCGGGGTCTGGGGGACCCCCCTGCCCCGCTGGGGGACCCCTGGGGTGTGGTTGGCAGCCCGGCGGGGCTCGGGGCCGCCGCCGCGCACTCGCCTGCTCCGCCGGGCGAAGTTCCGCGGGTTGGGCTCGGCCGGGCTCCGGCACCGGGAGCGCGGTGCTGCCGAGGAGCCGAGTCTAAAATGGAGGAGGGAAATGCCTTGGTGGTGGTGGTGGCTGCCGGGGACGCGGCGGGGCGGGGGGAGCCGCAGGTCCGGGCGGGACAAGGGGCGGCTGCAGCGCTCGGGGACAGCCCGGGGACCAGCGCCACCCGGGGCTGACCCCGCGCTGTGTCCTGCCGTGGTGACTCTGGCACTGCCACCCCCGCCACGGGCTGTGGCGGCGACCCCGGCACTGTCCCCCTGCACAGGTGTGGCAGTGACTCCCGGCACTGTCCCCTCCCCATGCAGGTGTGGCAGTGACCCCAGCACTGTAATCCCATGCAGGTGTGGCAGTGACCCCGGCACTGTCCCCCCATGCAGGTGTGGCAGTGAGCTCAGGACAGACCCCCAGTGCAGCTGATCCTGTCACTGTCCCCCTGCACAGGTGTGGCAGTGACCCCGGCACTGTCCCCCCTGCATGCAGGTGTGGCAGTGACCCCGGCACTGTAATCCCATGCAGGTGTGGCAGTGACCCCAGCACTGTCCCCCCCGTGCAGGTGTGGCAGTGACCCCGGCACTGTCCCCCCCCATGCAGGTGTGGCACTGACCCCGGCACTGTCCCCCCCGTGCAGGTGTGGCAGTGACCCCAGCACTGTCCCCCCGTGCAGGTGTGGCACTGACCCCGGCACTGTCCCCTCGATGCAGGTGTGGCACTGACCCCGGCACTGTCCCTCGATGCAGGTGTGGCACTGACCCCGGCACTGTCCCTCGATGCAGGTGTGGCAGTGACCCCAGCACTGTCCCCCCGTGCAGGTGTGGCAGTGACATTGTCCCCCAGCACAGGTGTGACGGCGGCCCTGGCACAGCAGACTCCCATGCAGGTGTGGCAGTGAGCCCAGCACTGTTACCCTGACACTGTCCCCCTGTGCAGGTGTGGTGGGGACCCCAGCAGTGTCCTCCCCGTGACTGTGACACCCGCACTGTCCCCGCTGTGCGCTCATGGCAGTGCTGGGGAGCTCCACGTGGGACCAAAGGCACCCCCAGAGCCCGGCGACACGGGGCAGGGCTGAGGCCAGCCCGTGCCTTAGGGGGTGATCCCATCCCGCCCCCTGCCCTGGGGGCTGGCAGCGGAGCCAAGGGCTGCAGGGGGGCTGCTGGCAGCGGGGGTGTCCCAGCCCCGTTCTGAGGTGTGGGCAGCCCTGAGCTGCCGCTCTGGGGACGGGCAGGCTGCGAGGGACGGCTGCCCCGCGGGTCCCTGCGGCTCCAGCCCGCGCTGGCTCCGCGGTGGATCCTTCACGAACGGCATCCATCCGCCCCCGTGCACCGACAGACAGATGACAGCTCCCAGCTCCCGGGCTCGGCGGCTGGGAACAGCTCACCCCAGTGCTGAGCCCAGTTTCTGCTGCTGGGCTCAGGAAGGAGGGACAGAGGTACCGACATCAGCCCAACTCTCGCACTTAATCCCTCACAGCAGCACAGGGTCCGGCTCACGGTGCCTCAGGGGTGCTACAGCTCCCAGGCTGTGCCTCTTCCAGCAAAATTCAGCTTCAAATAACGCCTGGCTCCCTCTCCCCTCTTTTCCCAGATCCAAAATGACGGTCAAAGCTGTAAAGATGCCGTGCACCTCTGCAAACGTTTATACTAAAGTGCCTGACGGAGGATGGGGCTGGACAGTCGCTTTTGCGTTCTTTGTTGTGGAAGCCCTGACATACGGCATCATAAAATCATTTGGAGTCTTCTTTAACGACCTGATGGAAAGCTTTGACGAAACCAACAGCAGGATATCCTGGATAATATCCATATGTGTGTTTGTACAGACCTTCACAGGTGAGAGGAGCAGGCGCTCGGTGCAGGTGCAAGGGGCAGTGCTGCTGCTGACTCAGCACGCAAGGACCTGGCATCTGTGACTTTTGTGCCTCTTAATGGCTCCATTATAAATTAAATCACAGCCATAAAGCTCAGAGGCTGCTCCTCAAATGCCAAGAAATGTATCTCAGCCTGGCTGTGGGTGGTGCAGGGACATGGTCCGTGTCACTGAGCCTGACCCCGTTGTTAATGGTCTCACCAGCAAGGGGCAAAAACCAGAGTTTTAAAACCAAAACCAGAGTTTTAAAACCAAAAACAGAGCTTTCAAACCAAACTCTGCAGTGAAAAGGATTAGAAACAACTTGAGCCTTGATGAAATCCAGTGGTGTCTGAGCGTGTGGCTGGAGATTTGTCCCAGCCTTCCACGTGCTGGTCTTAAAGTCCGTTCTGGTGATTTTTCAGCATGTGCTAAATGCTGTGAGCTGTGCGGCGCTCGCGAGGGTGGCTCAGGGTGACGCTGTGCTGTGCAGGGAGGTGGCACCTCGCGGGGACCCGGGCAGGAGTGTGAGCAGAGCCTCTGCAGGAGATGCTGGCTGGGAAGCTGCCGAGGTGGGTGCTGACCACGGCTCTCTCCCTCTGCAGCTCCTCTGTCCACGGTCCTCAGCAACCGCTTCGGCCACCGCCTGGTGGTGATGGCCGGGGGGCTGCTGGTCAGCGCCGGCATGGTCATCGCGTCCTTCGCCCGCAGCGTGGGGGACATGTACGTCACCATCGGCGTCGTCTCCGGTGAGTGCCCGCCCGTGTGCTCCCCGCCTGCCACACGCTGTGCCTGGGGCTTCAGCTCCCCCCAGGCGGGGTGTGCTCGGTGCTGCTGCCCCTCCTGAGTGGGTCCTGCAGCCAGCCTTGGCTTTCTGCCCTGTCCCAGCCCTGGACTCGGCCCTTCTGAAGGACTGGGATCGCTGGGGAGACCAAAGCTGCGCCCAGGATCAAATCCTCTAACGCTCCCTCTGGCTCTCATTTATTCTCCTGCTACTTTTCCCCCCTCTCCAGCCTGGCCTGGGTCTCCTGTACACGTCTATGGCCAGGAGCTTGCCTTGCTTAGGGGAAGAGTTGCTACAGGCTCAAATATTTTAAGCAGATGAGGTCCTCAGAGTGGACCCCACTGGTTGTTTGGGAGCAGAAGGCATTATGTAGTAGGTTTGGGAGGCTGGGTCTCTTGGTTTGGGTTTTTACTTTCCTTTTTTCTTGGTTTTTTTTTCTTTCCCCCCTCCAATTTACAAAAAAATAACATTCTGGTTTCCCCAATGATTTTCTTCCAGGGTGACTTGCTGAGTTGGCCGAAATGATACTGTAATGACCGCCGGGAAAGCCGACTTAACGTGTTCTTGCATCGGTGTTTCCCCCTCCTTTACTTGTTGTTATGGCAATTTTTGGCATTTATTCACAGGCCTGGGATACTGCCTCTCCTTCCTCCCGACTGTCACCATTTTATCACAGTATTTTGACAAAAGGCGCTCGCTGGTCACAGCGGTGGCATCGACAGGGGAATGTTTCGCTGTCTTCTCCTTCGCACCAGGTACAGTGACTCACAAAGGCACAAAGCTGCTGCCACCCTTTCCCCAGGCAAACAGTCAGAGGCCAGGCTGGTGCCCACGAGTGGTGGCACCCAAGCAGGCCTGGGGACGGGGGTGACACTGCCCGAGCTGCCCTGTGCCAGTGCAGGACGTGCCTGGCTGATACTCAGCCCGCCGGGCTCCCTATATAGATCTGGCAGGCTAAAAATAAGCCCCAGAAACTCCAGCTATTTAAAACACACACAGTGCACAGAACTGCTCCTAAAGGTTACTGGGCTCGTGCTCAGCACAGGCTGCCAAAGGGCTGCAGGCTTTTGGGGACCTGTCCCCGGGCGTCACGGCCCTGTCACCGCCTGCCCTTGGAGGTTTGTGTGCTCTGCTGTGCTCTGGGCTAACACCCACTGCAAAGCTGCTTTGGGTGCAAATGAAGGCTGGGAATTAAGCAGTGACGTGCACCTTTGAGCAGAACTAAGAGACTTCCTCTGCTAGCTGGTTTCAGGGTGGGGGCAGCTGAGAAAGGAAACTCAAGAATTGAGTTTGTTCTCCTTCACTAAAAACAACACCCCCTTTTGTCCCCAAAGTTGCTGAGACTTCAAAGGAGGCTGCCTAGAGGGTGGCATCTGCTAGCCAGGTGGTAAACACGGCTTTCAGCTCCTGTCTGCTGCAGCAGAGGGGAGGGAGGTGGTGCCAGACCCTGGGTTAGGAGGGACGCCTGCTCAGCCTTTTTGAGAGGTGCTGGAACCCTGCAGTGGCGAATCTCCAGTCCCTTCCCTGGCTGTAAATTCAATTCCTTGGTGTAACTACAGGCTTTCCCAGTCACACTTTCCCTCTCCCCTCAGCAATCACGGCCCTGAAGGAGCAGATTGGCTGGAGGTACAGCATGCTTTCTGTCGGGGTGCTGCAGCTCGGCATCACCGCCTGCGGGTCGCTGCTGCGCCCCATCGTCATCAGAGAGCAGCAAGAGGCGAAAGCACAGCCTCCAGAGGAGTCCACAGAGACAAAGTACATGCTTGAAAACGAGCAAACATGCACCTCAATAGAGTCCATAGACTCAGGAGTCGATATAACTACCTCACCCAGCAATGTGCCTGGAAAAACCAAAGCAGAGCCGAAAAGTGAAGAACCAAAGCAGCACGGACAGAATCCCGTTGAAAATAACAGCACCCCTCCAGAACCAAAAACCAAACTACTGGACTTCTCTGTGATGAGAGACTATAGCTTTATCTGTTATGCATTCTTTGGCCTGTTTGCAACCCTGGGCTTCTTCGCTCCCTCCCTCTACATCATCCCCCTGAGCCGCAGCCTGGGCATCAGCAAAGACCACTCTGCCTACATCCTGTCGGCCATGGCCATCGCCGAGGTCTTTGGCAGGATTTTTGCAGGCTGGGTGCTCAACAAGAAGCCGATCCGTAAGATCTACATCGAGCTCATCTGCGTCGTCCTGCTGGCGGTAGCGCTGGTTGCCTTCCCTTTTGCCTCTGGATTCTGGGGCTTGATGACATGTAGCGTTTATTTTGGGTTCATGCTCGGCACCGTGGCGGGCACACACATTCCCCTCCTGGCTGAAGACGATGTGGTTGGCATCGAGAGGATGTCCTCTGCAGCTGGAGTCTACGTCTTCATCCAGAGCTTAGCTGGGTTGGCTGGACCACCCCTTGCAGGTAACGCAAACTTGGGTCTTGGTTTTGTTGTGGAGATGTTTGGCAGCTGTTGGTGCTGGTCTCTGCCTAGAAGGAATTCTGGCAGCACTGACAGCAGCACTCCCCTAAAATCCCTGCAAACACTACTGGGAGTCTCCCAGAGCCAGAAGACTGCAATGCAGCTCTGCAGAGTCCCACGGATGAGGCACTGAGGAACCTCAGAGGGAAGGGAAACACTGCAGTGCTGCCCTGCTCCTGTTAGAAACCCAAACCTGGCACCACTTCAGGCACAAGCAGAGGCGAATCCCTCTCGCTGTGCCTGTGCCACGCACTGCAGGAAGGTGAAGTCTGGCACAACAAACAGATGCCTGCTGCATCTCGGGCTCAGCATCCCTGCAGTGCCCAGGGGCTTCTGACTTGTCAGAAGATGACCCTGTGTAGCCCAAAACACAATGGGTTTGTTTTTCTAACAAAACATCCCATTGTCACTGAGTTTTGGCTGCAGATAAAATGCAGATTAAAAGCCTACAGGAGGGCAGGGCAGGGGGGGAGTGGGCTGTGGCTAACTGCTGTAAATGTTTTTTTCTAGGTGTCTTAGTGGATACGACAAAGAACTACAGCTCAGCCTTCTACTCCTGTGCTGCTGGCATGGTCCTGGGGGCTGTGTTTCTGGCCCTGGTGAGGCCATGCAAGACTGGGCTGTGCCACCACCAGCAGCAGCAGCAGCAGCAGGTGGAGGAGAGCACGGCAGGGCCACCACCAGAACTGCCAGAGGACTTTATAGACATGGATATTGGGAAAGCAGAAAATTCAGGAAAAGGCTCCGACAGCGTGGTATAAAAACCCTGTTCCTTCTCCATCTAATGTACTCAGTGTAAGGCTGGGGGAAATGTCAGCTCTGCTCCACGTTTTAAAACTCCATTCTAAAGGGAATGTGAAATTTTAAATGTGAACAGTTGCTACCAACAATTTTTTTTTAAAATATTAGAGAGAACATTTTTAACCAACAATGGAAAGCTCCATAGAAAATACGGATAGTCACATAAGAACAACTTCTGTCTAGCATGAAGATGTGATGCACACTTGCTTTCCTGATAACAAGCATAGGTAAAGTTCCAACTGATCCCATAAATACTGACAACAGCAACAGCAGAAGCAGCTCAGCCTCTGACTGTCACCCATCCTCTACCACAAATTCCACTCAGACCCAATGATACGAACTGGAGCATTTCATACACCACCAGTAGCCAACTGAATCTTCTTCTGGAGGGATACAGACTCACCTTCTAGCTTGGAGGAGGAGGAGGCTAGGCTTGGTAGCTGACAATTAGAAACCATTGCTAATAATCTTAACTTGAATGTCACAAATGCTGGGAAATCAAAGGCTCCGTGTGTCTTTATGGCCAGTTCCTACTGCACATATTTCATAAGATCATTTTTCTTCTCCTCACTGGGATCCTTAGAACTGTTTTCTGTCAATAGTCAGACCTGATGTACTGTTTCTAATTTAACTAGTATTTATTAATTTATTCTGAGATTGTTAAAGGAGGTTAGCTTAAATAACTGGAGAGGAAAAATGATCTTCTGCATAATGGAAAGCTGTCTTTACATCAATCCCTTCGATGCCTATCTTGTATTGCTTGTGAAATTGTTGGGAAAATTACTCTTACAGCATAAAGTGTAGCTGTTTTTAATAGGTAAGTCTTAAGTAACCCAGTTATTTAAAAACAAAAAAACAAATAACTCCAGATCCAGCATCTCTTTCCATGGAAAAAGGCTCAGCTGGCGCCCACGGCCCTGGCACAGGCTGCCAGACCCAGCCCACCCCGCAGGGAGGACTCGGCCCAGGATGTCTTAATGTACCCGAAACCTTGGCTCACAGGTGCACAAGGAAATCTCTGCTGCTGCCCCAGCTGCCTGTGGCCCCCCCAGGACCTGCCCCTCTCACTGCTCCCCAGCCCTGCCAGCACGGGGTGCTGGGGCTGAGCTGCACCCCCTTCCCCAGCTCTCCCCTCAAGTCAGCAAGGGGCTGTTTTATTTTTGCTGCTGACTGCAGTGAGAAGTGGAGCCTGTGCATGGGAAGGATACAAGGCAACGTTTGAGCTGTTCATTCAGTCTTAACAGGAGAGATTCCTGCTCGCAGTGGCACGAGCTTGCTTACCCCACCTATATGCATCTTCTCGCCTCTAGGCAACTCAGGGGGACAAATCAAACAAGTCTGTTCTGGTTTGGGGGAACAATAAACCCCAAATCACCATTTCTGTGTACTTAAGTGGAAGTGGCATCATCCATTAACTGCTACGCTGACCTGTCTGTGTTTTACCAGCCATAGAAATGTGGGACAACCTGCAAAAGAAAAAAAAAAAAAGAACAACCTCTTTTTTTGGCGAAGGTGCTTGATTTGTTTTTTTCTGTCTTAGATGTCCAAAAAAAAATTAAAAAAGAAAAAAAAAAAAAAAGAAGAAGAAGAAAAAAAAAAGAAAAATGAAACAGGCACTCTTGCAACCAAGTGGCTGGAGCAATTCATCCTCACTGCCCGGGACCTTCCTCTGCCTCAGCACTTTATCACGGCCAGCAGAACCTCGCTGCGTTGCACCCAGGACTGGAAGATCCCTTACAGAGAACTAGAGTTGTGTGAATCAGTGATCAGTCAACAAATAACCACGTTGCATTACGATGTACTTTTAATTTATTTGTTAATTTATGATACTTCAAGCGTTTTGGTAAATGTTCTGTAGCCTATCCCTGTAAGGTTGTTGAAGTCTTTGTGATACGAGACCTCACTACAGCACTTTGCTATTACAACTGCTTGGAAGTGGAAAAAGGCCTCCAGGTTTTGCGTGTGTGTGGAAGCTCCCTGTTCTGCAGATTCACGAGGTTCTACTGTATTCAGTTTGGGGTTTTTTTTTTTTTTTTTAGCCAAGTTTCCAATCCAGATCAAACACTCCGTTTGTCACTGACCTCACAGTCCGTTTCTGTTCCTGTCTGCGTGGCAGCACGAGCAGGGGAGCGAGTGGTGAGTGTGTGTGTGTGAGGGCACAGCACAAGCAGGATTTACTGATCTGTTTGTAACGTTACCGAGTGGACTCTGGAAATACTCTTAAACACTGAGATTTGCAATAAACTTTTTTCTTTTTTGTTGTTTTTTTCTCCTCTCTTTTCTTCCAACCCCCCCAACCATTTTCTTCTCTTTTTTTAAAATAATAAACACAGCGAAGAAACGTCTCCTCTCCCTCTGCTCCATCCCTGGGTTTACTGTGGGAAGCTGTCACATGCCATTCCTCCAGCCTGAAGTGGTTTTCCCTGCACCTTGGGCAATCCCCGCTCTTCAGAGCTGTGGATTAGTGCTGACCTCAAGGGTGCTGCTGCAAGCCCTCACCCCGCCAGCCCCGATTCGAGGGAGCCTTTTCTTGTCCCCAGTGCTGGTGGCACTCGCCGCCTTCCCCCCGTGCCTTCCTGAAGCACGCAATCATGTAATTATTTTATCAGCGCTGAATTGCTGAATGCTTTCTCCGTGCCAGGCTCAGAAACTCGTGTGTCACAAAAATCCACTTTTAAAAAAAAACCAAAAAAACCCAAGAAGCTGCCAAATAGCAGATTAGTCGTGCTAAAGAGCAATTTTCTCCCCCTGAAATCTAATTTTTTGATAGGCCCGTCCCTGCTCAGCCTGCCCAGCATGCCCAAATGAAGGAGCAGTGCTGCCACGTCCCAAATACCACTGCAAGCATTAGGTTTGCAAATGCTCTGCTTGCTGAGGGAATCATCACGACACTGATGTGTGTATTAAGTACAAGCTGTTTCCATTCCGGTTGCAAAAGCCCTGGAGCAGAGGTGAGCCCTGCACGCGAGCGGAGCTCCAACGCCGGCACCAAAGTCCAGCGAAGATAATCTGCCTCCAAATTCCACTCCGGCTGGCTTGCAGCAGTGAACAAACATCATTTGCAACAGTTTCCTCAAAAACACCCCCCAAAACCAGGGCATTACAAAGCCTGCACACAGTTCACGTAAATAAAAGCACATTTCACTGGAGCACTATCAGATGTCTCCCTGCACAGAGAGATTTTCAGAGTGGTTTTTCCCACCTGGTTTAAATTAATTGCCTGTGACCTTCTCTGTTATCCTGCTACAAAGGCATTAAAGCCAGAACAAAACAGGATAAGGACATATTTATTCAGTAGCACTGTGCATCTATTTAGCAGCACAGCAAACAGGAGAATGTGGGGCAGGACGTGCCTCAGCAATCCTTGGTATTCCTCTCAAAAGGGCTTGTATAAACTCTTGTAGTCAATGAGGCCAGTGCTGGCCAAATGTAAATAGAGGAAATTACACAAGGTCAGCCTGCAAGAGGCCAGAAGTCCTCAGACCATAGGTATCTGTCCTTGCTGAAGCAGAAAAGAACTGTGGGGCTTTGTTTGTTGTTTTGGGGACTTTAAAAAAAGAAAAAACCAACAAAAACAACAACACAAAACCAACCAAACAAAAAAGACAAAACCATTTTTTTCCACTTGAAATTAAAAGGAAGGGGAACCTCTTGTTCTTTTTCACTTATTTCAACAAGATGACACCAGGTTCTTGAGGGGACAAATGAGTCCTTGCAGATAGCCAAACTGGGCTTGGAAAGAAAGCAAAGTAGGTGCTTACAAAACAGCTTGAATGTCTTAACGCTGTCCCCTCAGATGTTACTTGTTACCATCTGAGATCATCGTGTTCCAGCTGCCTGTAGTAAACATGACCCGAATTCTCACAGTGATGCAAGCCCGGCAGCAGCCTGCCCTCCTGCTGCTTCCTGCCGAAACCCGTCCTAAAGATGCTCCAAGGTCGGGTTCAGGAAAGGCTCGGGTTCAGGAAAGGCTCGGGTTCAGGAAAGGCTCGGGTTCAGGAAAGGCTCGGGTTTAGGAAAGGCTCGGGTTTAGGAAAGGCTCAGGTTTAGGATAGGCTTGGGTTCAGGAAAGGCTCAGGTCTAGGAAAGGCTCAGGTCTAGGAAAGGCTCAGGTTTAGGAAAGGCTCAGGCTTAGGAAAGGCTCAGGTTCAGGAAAGGCTCAGGCTTAGGAAAGGCTCAGGTTTAGGATAGGCTTGGGTTTAGGAAAGGCTCAGGTTTAGGAAAGGCTCAGGTCTAGGAAAGGCTCAGGTTTAGGAAAGGCTCAGGCTTAGGAAAGGCTCGGGTTTAGGAAAGCATCCCTTGAATTCCTGGCTGGCTTTGAAGCTGCTTGTCCGGAGGGGCTGTTTTGAGTGTGATGGCCATGCTGAAAGGCAGGAAGAGATTCAGGAGGAATTTCTCCATGGAAAAGGTGGCCAGCGTGGGAAGGGGCTGCCCAGGGAGGTCTGGGGTCTGAGGAGTGCCAGGACGTGGCACTCTGAGCTCTGGTTTAGCTGGTAAGGTGGTGTTTGATCCAAGGCTGGGCTCGATTCTGGGCATCTTCACTGATTCCATTCAGTGGTTCCACGGCTCCCCCTGGACACTGGGTACGCAGGGAGGGCTCCTGGCCATGCCCAGCTGCTGCTGGTCCCCAAAGCTGGCTGGTGGCCACAGATCCTCCTCTGGACATCCTGGCAGCAAACCAGAGTCTTCCCCTCCCCACTGCCATTCCCATGGACTTTTACTTGCTGGATTTGCAAATCCACGGCCACACTAGCACAAAGCACACCCTGCAAATTGCACTAAGCCATCTAATAAATCAAATACAACCCCCCCCTCCTTCTACTGCAGTCGTTGAGCTCCAGTTACAACAATTTGTGGTACAATATTACTCACCAGCACTTTGGCCCGTGTGAGCAGCTCTGCCTCGGGACAGACAGCCCTTAAATCACAGCTTTGTCACAGAAGCCACAAGCATAACCAAAAGTCTCATTACACGCAGACACTCTGAGGAGAAGGCCAAGGAGACAATAGCTGCCCTCGCTCCCCTTTGTCAGAGCTTTCATTAATGTTGTGAACGCTGCTTCTGCTTCAGCCTCTGCTGGGCGCTGGCCACAGGCAGCCCAAAGCAGCCCCAGGGAGCCAGGAGCAGCGAGCTGGGTGAGTGGGGTGAGGGAAACCAGGTGCTGAGCATCACCCTGGGCTCCTGCCCCAGCAAACTGCTGTCCCAGCAGGGCTGGAACCTCCCCTCTGCCTCTGCGCCCTCTGATTCACTCCAATCCCCACCAGTCTGGGCCTGGGCTGTGGGAAGTTATCACAATTAGGGATTTCAAGCACCTTTTGTGCTGGGATGTGACAGGTATTTTTATTTTTCACGTGTAGCAAAATTAAGCAAAGACCCAGACCCTGCCCTGAAGAGCAAAGGCTGTTGGTGAAGTTGTACCTGGGTGGTATTGAGGATGGCAGAGGACAGGTGGGGGGTTTTCCATTCCCACTGCTGCCCAAGCACAGGCTCAGGGGATGCTCCTGCTCCTAAATCCTGCTGAGCCCCCTCCAGTGTCCTGGGGATGGAGGGAACAGCCCAGCTCCTCTCACTGTGCCCTGACCCCTGCTCCACCTCCGTGCTGATGGCAGGGGAGCTTTCCCTCACTGCCTATAAACTGGAAATTAATGGCCAAATAGTGGATGAGGAATCACAGAAAGGTCCAATTCTGGCACTGCTACTGGGACAAACCTGCCCCCAGAGCCTTTTATCAACCACCCAGCCCTGGCTGCCCAAACCCTTCCCCTGCTGGCAGTGACCATCCCAGGGCTCTGTGTCCCCAGAGCTGGCCCTGGCAGCACCTGCAGCACCGAGGGGACAGTGAGGACACGGTGACACACACAGTCACACACACACTGTGACACACACAGGCACTTCTGCTCCGTGTGAGCCAGGGTCACTGTGGGACAGGATGAGTCCCTGTGTGTGCAGGATGGGATCAATCCCTGTGTGTGCAGAATGGGATCAATCCTGTGTGTGCAGGATGGGATCAATCCTGTGTGTGCAGGATGGGATCAATCCCTGTGTGTGCAGGATGGGATCAATCCTGTGTGTGCAGGATGGGATCAATCCCTGTGTGTGCAGGATGAGATCAATCCTGTGGGTGCAGGATGGGATCAATCCCTGTGTGTGCAGGATGGGATCAATCCCTGTGTGTGCAGGATGGGATCAATCCCTGTGTGTGCAGGATGGGATCAATCCCTGTGGATGCAGGATGGGATCAATCCCTGTGTCTGCAGGATGGGATCAATCCCTGTGTGTGCAGGATGGGATCAATCCTGTGTGTGCAGGATGGGATCAATCCCTGTGTGTGCAGGATGGGATCAATCCCTGTGTGTGCAGGATGGGATCAATCCCTGTGTGTGCAGGATGGGATCAATCCTGTGTGTGCAGGATGGGATCAATCCCTGTGTGCAGGATGAGATCAATCCTGTGGGTGCAGGATGGGATCAATCCCTGTGTGTGCAGGATGGGATCAATCCTGTGTGTGCAGGATGGGATCAATCCTGTGTGTGCAGGATGGGATCAATCCCTGTGTGTGCAGAATGGGATCAATCCCTGTGGATGCAGGATGGGATCAATCCCTGTGTCTGCAGGATGGGATCAATCCTGTGTGTGCAGGATGGGATCAATCCCTGTGTGTGCAGAATGGGATCAATCCCTGTGGATGCAGGATGGGATCAATCCCTGTGTCTGCAGGATGGGATCAATCCTGTGTGCAGGATGGGATCAATCCTGTGTGCAGGATGGGATCAATCCTGTGTGTGCAGGATGGGATCAATCCTGTGTGTGCAGGATGGGATCAATCCCTGTGGATGCAGGATGGGATCAATCCCTGTGTCTGCAGGATGGGATCAATCCTGTGTGTGCAGGATGGGATCAATCCCTGTGTGCAGGATGGGATCAATCCTGTGTGTGCAGGATGGGATCAATCCCTGTGTGTGCAGGATGGGATCAATCCTGTGTGTGCAGGATGGGATCAATCCCTGTGTGTGCAGCATGGGATCAATCCTGTGTGTGCAGGATGGGGTGAATCCTGTGTGTGCAGGATGGGATCAATCCCTGTGTGTGCAGGATGGGATCAATCCCTGTGTGTGCAGGATGGGATCAATCCCTGTGTGTGCAGGATGGGATCAATCCTGTGTGTGCAGGATGGGATCAATCCCTGTGTGTGCAGGATGGGATCAATCCTGTGTGTGCAGGATGGGATCAATCCCTGTGGGTGCAGGATGGGATCAATCCCTGTGTGTGCAGGATGGGATCCATCCCTGTGGGTGCAGGATGGGATCAATCCCTGTGTGTGCAGGATGGGATCCATCCCTGTGTGTGCAGGATGGGATCAATCCCTGTGTGTGCAGGATGGGATCAATCCTGTGTGTGCAGGATGGGATCAATCCCTGTGTGTGCAGGATGGGATCCATCCCTGTGGGTGCAGGATGGGATCAATCCCTGTGTGTGCAGGATGGGATCCATCCCTGTGGGTGCAGGATGGGATCAATCCCTGTGTGTGCAGGATGGGATCCATCCCTGTGTGTGCAGGATGGGATCAATCCCTGTGTGTGCAGGATGGGATCAATCCCTGTGAGTGCAGGATGGGATCAATCCCTGTGTGTGCAGGATGGGATCAATCCCTGTGTGTGCAGGACAGAGTGAATCCCTGTGTGTGCAGGATGGGATCAATCCCTGTGTGTGCAGGATGGGATCCATCCCTGTGTGTGCAGGATGGGATCAATCCCTGTGTGTGCAGGATGGGATCCATCCCTGTGGGTGCAGCATGGGGTGAATCCCTGTGTGTGCAGGATGGGATCAATCCCTGTGGATGCAGGACAGAGTGAATCCCTGTGTGTGCAGGATGGAGTGAATCCCTGCTGCTCCTGCAGAAGCAGAGCAGGGGGACAAGCCAGCCTCTGCCAAGCACTGCAGCACTGTGGAACTGGGAGCAGGAGCCACAGCTCAGAGAGGAGCCCCAGAAGAGCCATCTTCCTGCCCACAGGCTGCCCTGAAATCACTCCCTTCCCCTCCTCGTGCTGCCAGCCCCCAGCTCCCGTCCCTGCAGCACTCCCTGTGTCAGCCCCATCCTCGCCCCAGAGCAGCTGCCACGGCCTTATCAGCCCTGGGCAGCACAGCCCTGCCCTGTGCTGGGGCTATCAGGGCTCACACACCCTGCTGGGCTGGGACAAACACTTTTCTGCCCAGTACCAGCAGCTCACAGCCCAGCCAGGGCTTTGCTGTGCCCACACAGAAACCTCCCTCCAGCATCCACAGGGACTGCACAGCTCTCCCCCTCTCAGGCACTCAGCAATTCCCACCCAGATGGAAAAATATGTTCAACAAACTGTACCTTGCAAAGGGTCTGCAGGCACAAAGGGAATTTCTCTGTTTCTTCTCCCTTCTCCTCCTGCCTCCACTGACAGAGGTCAGAGCCTTTCCCAGCTTTGGCCAACATCACAAAGAACCCAGCAGGAGAATCCACACCCCCATCAGCACTTACAGCAATCCCTGGTGCAAACAGATCACCCCAAAAATTATACAAAAATTTAATTTTTTGTTTGGTTCCTGAGGTGTTTTCATGGAGACAGCCCCAGAGTTACACAGGCAGTGCCACATCTCAAAGGGTTTTTTTCAGCCTCCTTTGCACAGCTTTGAGTGAATTCCAAGAATACCACGGATTCCAGGAATTCCAACCTCAGTGTTTGTCTTCAAGGACAAGGCACTGACCCTGCAGCCTGACCCACCTGTGGACTTCTTGGATAAAAGCCCCTTGAGCACAGCAGAGAGGCCAAACTGCTCAGTGTGCAAAGTGGGAACTGGACATAAACCTTGTATTCATGACAAATTCTATTTTGTAGACCAAGGGAACAGTAGCAGTAAATATTAAAATGCATAAGTGGTTCCATTTCAAAAGAGTAATTTTTAAAATGCATATAGATGCACTCTGGTGTGGACTTTTAAAAGCAAAATTCACATGCTTTGGAGGAGTTAATTGCTCACAGTATGTGAGGGCAGGGAGGGAGAACAAAAGCAGATCTGTAAAGCTGAGAGCAAACATCAACCCTGAAAATTGTGCACAGTGGGAAATGTGCCCCACCAGCCTGATCTGGGGCCCAGGTACAGGGGAGTCAATTTGCCAGCACAGAGCAGGAAGTTTCCTACCTGGGAGAGGTAAAGAACGGAAACCTGCCCAAATCCTGGTTACAGCAATTACAAATAACATCCTGACACAGGAAATTAAACCTCTCACACAAAGCACCCATTAAAAAAGTGAGCCTGATTGGGGAAATAAAAAAAAAGAGAAACTATATAAATAACCTGGATTAAATTCAAGGCATTTTCTCCTGAACATCATGAAAAATCTTGGATGCAGCCAGACTTGTCTGCCCTCCCTGGATGCTCTGGGCAGAGCCCACAGCACACTCCAGACCCGATTTAGGAGCGTTCAAGAGTGATGAAGACAAACATTCCTGGGTACAGGCAGCTTCAGCACAGACCAAACACTGAGCATCATGCTAGCAACAGCATCAGCCAAGAGATACAAACATTAGCTTTCCAGAGAAGAATTTTTAGTGCACTGGTAGTTCCTTGTCAGACAGTAAATTTTAAAATAGTCCATAGTAAATGGCAGGGAATAACCCTTTAAATACACAAAGTTTTCTGCATATGTTACACTTCAATCCTGCAGCAGCACCTGGAGACATTTTAATAACCTCTCATGGTTCTCCTTGAACACTTGTAGGGGTTTGGGTGAACACATCTGGGGTTCCTGCCTCTGCTTCACTATCAGCTCTGTGCAGTCCTTGATAACATGGTTTTCAAAATGAAAATGAAAGGAGAAAGCTGAAAGATTTTAATCTTCATGTTGAAAGACCAAAGCAAAATCCTTCTCTGCCTCGCCTGCATTCTGCTTCTCGTGCCTGAACACGATAGTTAACACGGGTGAGAGGTTTTCAAGCCTCTGAGCAGCACAACCCTTCTCCTCTTTCCCCAAATACCCTCTGTAACACCTGCTTCTACTTAGCAAAACAAATAAACAGTCACTAACCACAAGTGTAACTCTCTACCACTGACATTTCTTTGCATGTCTCAGACCACAGCTTCCTTTGGAAACCCTGAACTTTATGTGTTTCTACACTTTTAATGTCTGTAAGGCCGTAGAAAGATGAGAAAAACAAGCAAACACACACAGGCAGAAGCTGCTGGTATCTACAGCAACAGAGACACAAACCCAGGCAGGGGTTGTGAAATGCCTCCTGCGAGGCAGGCAGGGCCCAGGGCTGGCTGCTGGGGTGAAACCCAGGCTCAGGTGGCTCCCAGGCAGAGGTGACACCAGCTGGGACAAGCCTGGGACAAGCACACACCCAGCCAGGCACGAGGCTGCAGGGAAGCAGAGTGGCCAAGAGCCTGCCCAGAGCATCCTGCTGGTCCTGCCTGCCACAGGACACCCTCAGGAGCCCTGGGAATGGCCAGCTGTGGGTCTGGGTGTGCTCCTCACACCATGGCACAGGGTTCTGGGGCTGCCTCTGCCCTGGTGCCACCAGCACGGCCCCAGCTCTGCAGAAGGGAGGAAGGAAGAGGTTGGGTGCAGCTTGTGGGGCTGCCCAGGCTCCCTGCCCTGGCTTTTCTGCCACCTTGCAGCCAGGGGCAGCCTCAAGCTGCGTCAGGGAGGGTCAGGCTGCATATCAGGAAAGGTTCTTCCCCAAGGGTGCTGGGCACTGCCAGGCTCCCCAGGGAATGGGCACAGCCCTGAGGCTGCCAGAGCAACAGGAGAGTTTGGACAGCACTGCCAGGGTGGGATTGCTGGGGGGTCTGTGCAGGACTTGAATGATCCTTGTGGTCCCCTTCCCACTTAGGATATTGAATTGAATTCTATTCTATTCTATTCTATTCTATTCTATTCTATTCTATTCTATTCTATTCTATTCTATTCTATTCTATTCTATTCTATTCTATTCTATTCTATTCTATTCTATTCTATTCTATTCTATTCTATTCTTAATTCTATTCCGTTTCATGCCGTCCCATCCCGTCCCATCCCATCCCGTCCCGTCCATTCCCGATTCCCGAGTCAGGCACGGACACAGTGCGGGTTTTGGGACCCCTCGCCCCGCCCCGTGTCCGTGCCTGCGCCGCTTCACAGCCGAGTGTGCTTCGCACCTGGGGCGGGGGCGGCAGGAGCAGGGGGCCGGCGACACGGGGCAGGCGGGGGATCGTGCCCGTGTCCCCTCGGTGTCCCCCCTGTGCCCCCTTCCCCTGTCCCCTCGGTGTCCCCTCCCTGTCCCCTCCCTGTCCCTCCCTCAGTCTCCCTCGGTGTCCCCTCGCTGTCCCCTCTGTCTCCCTGCAGCTCCCCTGCCTGCGCTGTCCCTCTGTCCCCTGCTGGCCCCTCGGTGACTCGCTGGACACGGGACAGGGGTCAGGGACTGTCGCTCAGGCAGTCACATGGGGTGACACGGCCAGTGACAGCAGGGACATGCGGGGACAGGGACAGGGACAGGGACAGGGACAGGCAGGGACATGGGGACAGGGAGAGGGACAGGAGGGACATGGGGACAGGGACAGGGACAGGACGGACAGGTACAGAAGGGACAGGGACATGGGGACAGGGACAGGGACAGGAGGGACAGGGACAGGGACAGGGACAGGACAGACAGGTACAGAAGGGACAGGGACATGGGGACAGGGACAGGACGGACAGGGACAGGCAGGGACATGGGGACAGGGACAGGGACAGGACAGACAGGTACAGAAGGGACAGGGACATGGGGACAGGGACAGGACGGACAGGGACAGGCAGGGACATGGGGACAGGGACAGGGACAGGACAGACAGGTACAGAAGGGACAGGGACATGGGGACAGGGACAGGCAGGGACATGGGGACAGGGAAAGGGACAGGGACAGGACGGATAGGGACAGGAGGGACATGGGGACAGGGACAGGAGGGACAGGTGCAGAAGGGACAGGGACATGGGGACAGGGACAGGACGGACAGGGACAGGCAGGGACATGGGGACAGGGACAGGACGGACAGGGACAGGCAGGGAGATGGGGACACAGGGACAGGAACACATGGGACAGGGACAAGAGGAACATGGGGACAGGGACAGGAGGGACAGGGACAGGCAGGGACATGGGGAAAGGGACAGGAACACATGGGACAGGGACCAGAGGAACATGGGGACTGGGACAGGAGGGACATGGGGACACAGGGGACAGGAACACACTGGACAGGGACAGACAGGTGGGACAGGGACAGGTGGAACATGGGGACAGGGACATCAGGGACAAGGTCAGGCAGGGACATGGGGACACAGGCGGGACGGGGACAGGAAGGGATGAGGACACACGGGACAGGGATGGGTGGGACAGGGACACACGGGCTGGGGACAGGCAGGATGGGACATACAGGATAGAGACAGGCGAGATGGGGACAGGCAGGGACAGACGGGACTGGGACATACGGGATGGGACACATGGATGGGGACAGGCAGGGAAGGGACAGGTGGGGTGGGGACACTCTGGGTGGGGACAGGCTGGACAGGGACACACGGGCTGGGGACAGGACGACTGGGTGTGCTGGACTGGTTTGTTCCAGCGTGAATTGACAGCAGGATTGCCATTATTAATTTAAAATGTGTGCATGGGAGAGATGGAGCATATTTTATTAATCCAGCTACTTTAAAAGTTTTAAGAGACCTGCAGGAAAGCAGCAGCAAGGGAAGGAGAACATTGAGAACTTGGTAATGAGAGCATCGCCCTTTCTGGGGGAGATTTTGGGTAGAATTTGCAAAATTGAGGGGGAAGGCATCGTGCCAGTGCACCATGACCACACTCCCCTCCAGGGAGTTATCTGCCTCCATGCATTTTCCCCAGGAAACATTTTTCCTGTATTTTCCTCTATAACCAGAGGCACTCTGGGCTTACTGCTTTGTACAGGTGTGTCAGGAGCAGCAATCCTTCAACACACCCAACAGCTCTTTGGGGTTTTTATTAAATCCAAACAAATAAAAGCTCCAATATTTACACTCAGGTGATAATTTTTGTGTTCAGAAGCTTTTACAAAAACACTCACAGGTGAGGTTTGCTGGAAGACAGAGTTTAGCCCATGGTTCCTATAGCCATATATTAATGTTCTATTTTCCCCCTGATAATTTCATTATTTTCTCCAGCATTTCAAAGAGACATAAACCAGGGACAAGAAGGATCCTGGAATTCTCAGGAAGCATTGCTAATGTGGTGATTGAGACTGAATTTCACACCTCCCCTTGGCCTGCTGGACCCGAAGCTGCTGAGCAAGCACAGCTGCTAAATTTAGTGCTCTGCTATTCCTGGAATCCATCAGTGCTCAGACCATGGCACAGGACCATGAACACGGATCATGGTCCTCCCTCTGCCCCTCCAGCTCCTCCACAATGTTTGGTCTGAAGCTTCAAACTGACACAGGGCTGAAACAGAACTGGCTGCAGACAATAATCTTGCCACATCAGCAAAGATCTGTTTCTTCTACTTATACATTCAGCTCTGGAGTATTTTTCACAAACGTTGCATGAGGAGCTCTTCCCAAAGAGCCTGGCACGTAAGGATGGGGTGACATTCATGTCCCATAAACAAAAATCCCATCTGACCAGAAGATGGAGGAAAAAATCAGCCTGTGCTAAAGAAATGTGAGATCCAAAGAGCTTTGGAAATGGGAAATTATGTGCAGCTTTTAGTTTCATTTCAGATGTTTTAGGTGTTCTTGTGCTTTACAGGAACTGTAAATATGTGGGGTTACATCCCACACCACTTCCAAGAGCTATTTAAAGGAGGAGGAATTACTTAAATACAAACAAATAACAAGAAGTTATTTAAATACAAAGGTTTGTGAGTGTTATAAATGTGAACATGGAGATGGGATAGGTGAAATCCTGCCACAAACAGGCCTGGGAGAGTCCAGCCCTGAAAAACCCCCAGCAAGAAGAAAGTCTGGACGTTTCTGGAAGGATCTGGAGCACTCTGCACTATCACACTGACACCTGCCCTTATCAGGGAGTGGGGCACTGAGGTGTGGGGTGAGGTGGTGTCGCTTCACTGACTCTCCCCAGCCCCCTGGGACACCCTTCAGGCTGAGATTGCTCCCTGCAGGTGCTTTTCTCTCCCTCCTGGTGCCCTGGGAGCAGCTCCCAGGAGCTTTCCCTCCTGGTGGGCAGTGATTCCCACCCAGGAATCACCCACCTCCCCCTGCCTGCAGAGCCACAGCAGGGAGGGAATGTGCCAGGCTGTGTTTTCCTCCTCTGCTCCCCTTCCCTTGGCAGCACCACAGGCACTTGTCTTGCTGCAAGCACGGAGAGGGGAGTGGGAAGGCTGGCTCCAGAGGAATGGCTGGGTGGCTGCCAGCTGCTTTCATATTCCATCCCTGCTGCTGTGGAGAGGGGAGAACAACACTTTACCTTTCAGAGAGGAGCTCCCTCTGGCAATTAATTTGAATAATAAATGTCTAAATACTCTCCATATATCAAACCTCCCAGTTCAGCCAAGTGGGGCTGCTTTTCTAAAGGGAGAAATCGTGGAATGGGTTGGGTTGGAAGGGACCCTGAAGCTAATCCAGCCCCACCCCTGCCGTGGGCAGGGACCCTTCCACAGTCCCAGGGTGCTCCAAGCCCTTTTGGGACACTGCCAGGGATCCAGGGGCACACACAGCTGCTCTGGGCAACCCCAGGGCCTCCCCACCCTCACAGGGAAGGATTTCTCCCCAAAATCCAATCTAAACCTGCTCTCAGTCAGTTTGAAGCCATTCCCTTGTCCTGTCACTCCAGATCCTTGCAAATAATCTTTTTCCATCTTTCTTTCAGGCTCCCTCCAGGGTCTGGAAGATCACAATTAGGTCCTTGCAGTGATGTCAATGAGCTGAACAAGGAGACAGCCACAGACCTGCTGCTGCTTTTGCACATGCAGAAATGTTCCTTTCCCCAGTGACATCCCCAAAGGACACTAGAGGTGACTCCACACTGCTCCATGACAGTGCAGTGAAAGCCAACTTTTCACTGGAAACAGGAGGAGGACTTAGGTTTTGCCACATGCTGGCAAAAAAAAAAAAGGTGTTTAATAATATTTCACCTTGAGTATTGCAGAGGTGAGAG
This sequence comes from Luscinia megarhynchos, assembly GCA_034336665.1. Classification (NCBI taxonomy): domain Eukaryota; kingdom Metazoa; phylum Chordata; class Aves; order Passeriformes; family Muscicapidae; genus Luscinia; species Luscinia megarhynchos. Next base: position 2,695,056 of record CM067580.1, read on the forward strand.
GAGGAGCAGCAGCAGCAGGGTTTCCTGCTGTGGGAGAAGATGCAATCAACAGGGAGGGACTGGAGTGGCTTCTGCTGCAGAGTCTGATTGTTCCTTCCCCAGGCAGCTCGTGGAGCACAGCAGAGATAAAATGAGAAATATCCCCTTTTCTCCTTGTTTTGTAAGTGGGCATGGGAGAGAGAAGGAAGGAGAGTCTGTGTGGGTTGTCTGCAAGAACAAAAGAGGAAGTTTTCCCCTTAATTTTAGACAATTTTTCAGCAAGTGCCAGACGTGATGTAAGAAGGCTGGTGCTGCTGAAGCCTTGCTCAACTTGCCCCCCTGCAAATCCTGATATTAATAATGCATTGAAAATGCTGATTTCACTGAAGTTCTTCTGCTTGCTTCCCCTTTCTTCAGGGAAAGTGGAGGCTACAGCAGGAAACAATCATCAGCTCACAGCTGCTCCCACCCTTGGACTCTGGATCAATACAAGAGAATCGGCTCATACAGAAAAAATGCAAAATATTCTGCCTAGGCAACCTCAGAAAGATCTGTATCACTGTTAGGTACTGGCTTTTCTTCCAATAAAAGCTGAAAACAACAACCAGCCCCCAGGCACGGACTGGGGGTGCACAGAGGAGGTGAACCTCACGTGGGGGTGGTGATGGCACTGCAGGGACAGGCAGATGCAGGGAGTGCTGGAGGTGAGTTATTCACAGCTGCTGTCACCCCCCAGACTCCACTGACAGGGAGCATGGTCAGCTTGGAAACAGTCACTCAGCCCCTGAGCAGCACAAAGGCTGTCTGGGGGAAGGAGGATGTTAAATTAGATGTCCTTCTCCTTTTTTCCACTCCTGCTTCCCCTCTGGATCTGATGAAGAGGTGGCTTTTTGCTACGTCAGAGAAGTTGGTTGTGTTCCAGGCTGCAGGCATCCACACAGAGGACAGGACAGCACCCTCAGCCTGGCTCAGAGCCACCCAGGATTGGCCTGGGTGAGCAGAGGTTTGGACATCAGGCAGGGATTTGGGCTCTAAGATGTTTCCTGTCAATGGGCAGAATCCTGGGAAGGGCATCAGCATCTTTTATACAGGCAAGATCCACTATTGAATATTGGGGTGGGAAAAACTGGCTTTGGATACTGCTGGGTGCACAGGATCTCGTGCTTCCTCCTGCTCTGCAAGTTCTAAATTAATAAAAACCAGTCTTCACTGATGAGCATCATCTTAGTGGGTCACTACATTTCCAGCCATCCAGGCAGAGAAATGGGATTTATTCACGCCCTGGATCTGCTGACAAACACGTTCCTGCCTTCCCCTGCAGTGCAGGGAGCCCTCCCTGCCCGAGGAGCAGCAAACACGACCTGCTGCTCACAGCTTGGGAGTGCTCAGCCTTTAAATATTAACTGTGTGTGGAGCTGCAGGCACCGTGGCACAGCCCCAAATGCAGGTTTGTCAGATCCAGTGCTCAGCAATTAATCACAGCCTCACTCCCTGCAGAGGCAGCAGCTCGGCTGGGACTGCTCTCACCTCGCGTCTCGTGGGGGATTTTTGGATTCCTCATCCCCGAGTCATCTGCTGCCTGTTCACTGAGCCCAGGCTGAGCACTGGCTCTGCCATGCAGCAGGAGCTGCTCCTAGTATTGACAGGGAGCAGGGACCCCAGAAAAAATGCTGTTTGTGGGAGCTGCACTCCTGCTGGAACCAATGCCTTGCCTCTCAAGTGCATGAGAGCAAGCAGAGACAGGCAATCCAAGAGCATCCGAAGTTAGGCACAAAGAAAACTACTGCAGAGCCTTGTGGGACTCCATCTACCTGGGTCCTTCTTATTTTTAAATCGAGTAATTCCCATCTCAGACACACTGGGAACAGGTCAGCTGCTGTAAACACAGTGGTCAGGGTACCAGATGGAGGGGCAGAAGCACGTCCCTGCCAGCACCTGCTCTGTTTGAGGGCAAACCCAGCAGGGTCAGTGCCAGAGCAGATTCCTGTCCCATTCCCAGCTGGATTCCCCACGGGATCTCTCTCCTGGCAGCCTCTCCTCAGCCCTTTGCCCTCCCTGGTCACCTCTGCTCCCTGAAGGAATGGGACCAAGGTCGCTCTGAACCCGGCTCCTGCTCACTTTGGGCACAGCCCCACTGCTCTTAATCCCTCCTGTCAGTTATTGTGCAATCGCTGAGTTACTTGAACAGGAAGGAAGAGGCTGGAGCACCCAACCTACACTCAAACACTGCAACGAGGTGTTTTGGTAAATCAAACGTGTTGCAAACGTGAAGAAACTTCATTTGCTCCTGGAAATGAATCCTGGAACGTGCTCGTTTTTGCACTTCTGCTCTTCCCCCTTTAGCTCCCAGCACTTTAGTGTAGGGAGGTGATCAGATCCCAGCATGGTCCAACATCACTAACCCATTCCTAAAAAGAAATTATTAGTCATTCATATGTTATTAATTATTTAATAAAATTATCACAGAATCATGGAATGGTTTCAGTCAGAAGGAACCTTAAAGCTCATCCAGTTCCAACCCCCTGCCATGGGCAGGGACACCTTGCACTAGACAGGTTTGCTCAAGGCTTCAGTCCCCAAAAGCTTCACCAGAAGCCCAGGTGAAAGCAATGCAATTACACTTGTGATATTTGGATTACAAAACCCAACAAATACAACTTGTTAAGCTGAGTTCTAGATGGGTTTGGGTTTACTTCTCAGGTGGCACCTCAGGAAATAGCATAAAAAACCCCCCAGGATTTCAAAGTCCAGAGGAACATCAGAGTGTTCAGCTGGTGTGACTTTTCCAGAGTGAAAAAAGGATAGGCAGGACCTGGAATCCAAACCACATGGAGCTGAGCAAAGTTCCAGAACACCTGGCAGGTTCTGAACTCGTTTCAGGGATCAGAGGTGGCTCTGAGAGCATCCAGGCTCCAACTCAGCCACAACAAGATCCACACTGACAGTTCCTGCAGCTCCTGCCAGCAGTCCCAGCACTAGAGCCGAGTCCAGCTCCATAAACAAGGATGACCTGGGCCGAGTGTTTCCGGGGATTTAGTGTCCACAGTGTGCCAGCCAAACCCAAGGGCTCTTGTGGAAAATCAAGCATTGCAGGCCTATAAAAACTGATGAGAAATCAATGTTTTGCTGCAAAATTCTGCTTCATACTGCAGTTAGTGAGCCTCTTCTCCAGAAGGCAGAGGCTGGCTTAGTCAAAAAGTTAAAAAAACACCAACAAAAAAACAACTCTGCAGTATCAAGATCCATAATTCATAGAGGTTTGTCGCAGAACACATCAATATTTTAAATATTGAGCACAAAACTGGCTGTCAAGTGCAAGTCAGCAATTTCCTGGTGCCTCCCTGCCGGGGACAAAGTCATCAGGCCCAGCAGAACCTGGAGGAGCCTTTTGAGCAGAGCTTGTTTGACTCTGTTACATATTTTATTTGAAACACAAGATGTGTTAGCAGAAGCAAACCAGCAACAAAAAGAGTCAGCTGGCTGCCTCTGCTCGTTAATAAACAGAAAAAGATGATTTCACCACACCACCATGAGGCTGTATATGTTTATTCATCGTCAGTAATTTTTGTACACAAGGCAAATATTATTAGCTGAAAGGCAACACTTTTGGAGAGTATGTACAGAGCAATGTACAAGCAAGTGTAAGAGGTCTGAAACTATGAATTGATTTAACCATTTTATAAAAAAGAAGTGATGCTTTTTCTTCCAAGACCTCCCTTAGAAATAATTTATTGCCAATCTTAAACTAAAGCAAGGAGAGAAAAAAAAATTTACAATAAAAAGTAGTCCCTGGAAAGTTTATAAAAAGTTAAACATATAAAATTGTAAGCCACAAACATTTATACAAAGCTAATACAAATCTTGGTTTTGTTAAAGATCTATGAGGTTGTTATAAAATATATTTTTACATAAAGGCTTCACATAAGGTAAGCTCTCACTGCTACTGGAAGCGCAGGAAAGCAGTTTTAAATAGTCTGCAACTCAACTCATCTTCAAGTACAATGCAAAGAAATTGCAAAATGGCACTGTATTGCAATGCTGCATAATTAAAACCTACGTTAATGGTACCATCAGAGAGACAAGACCTGTAAAGTGAACTGCTGAAGGATTTGCACAGGGGTGTGGAACAGGAAAATGAACCTTCTGCCAGGGGGGTGTTCTGGTCAGGGGACCCACAGGAACACCCCCACCATCACTCTGCTGGGTAATGCTGAATTTAAAGCTACTCACAAACAAGCCCCATACTCAGAAACAGCCTTTGAGATCAACTTGACTTTTTTTTTTTAAGAGCAGTTATTCTAGAAGAAAGCTGAAGTTTCACACAAACTGATGGCTTATGCTCCCACGTACAATATACAGAAAAAAAAAAGGAGTAACATTTTCAAAGCCCTGATGAACAGCCACAGTTTCTAGGTATAAATCATCTCAGCTGAACACTGCAGTAGGGAACAGTCACTAAAACACCAATTTCACCTTCAAGTACAGCTTGTACAGGACAGTGGTTTATCTCCATACAGTCAGTGATCTTTAGAACACAGCTCACTCCAGCAAAGAGAATAAGGAATTTTGGGAAACTTGATTTTCTGGGACACTTCACTTTCTATCTGCTTTCCCACCTTCACTTGGAATACATCCCAACCTTTACCAGAAACTGGTTTCCAGGAGGGAGCTTCACTCTCACCAGCAACCGTAATTCTGTAATTTGTTTCAGGACAAAACTCAGCAATTCAGAGCATCAACCCTTCAGCTCTTGTACCAATTTATGTCCTGCTATGAAAAAATGACATTTAGAAATGAATCTAACGGGAAATACAACAGCCCAAGGTGTGCTCCATTCAGGGAGCTCGTGAAGAGTGAGCTGAAGATGGACAAAGGGTTGATTTGGGGTTTTTGGCTGTAGGGTAACACAGGAACCATGTAAACAGGAACATCCAGGTGTGCTGCCTCACCCCTCACACACTGGGAGTGGGAAACCCACGTGATTTGACTCAGTTATTTCATTAAAACAATTCATTTCTGCCTGAGATTCATATAGTGCTTTATCTACCAGGGCCTACAAGTGACCCAGCACTGGGGTCCCCCCTCACTCTAACAGGCCCTGGGGTTCACAGGAGAGTGATCTGAAAGGATTCAGAACAGGGATTCTTGTGGTGGTTCTGGGGAGAAGCTGCTGAGGATTTCCCCACTTTTGCTAAGGTCAGAAGTGCCTAGTGCCTTGGTGATCCTGGCTACATCCTCAGACTGACATCAGTTTCAAGGATCTTCAGTAAATTAACAGCTTCCATTGACAAAAAAATTCATCAACACTTCACATAAATTAGTTTAGACAAATCCCTGGTACTCACCCTATCATCCACTACCAGTCTTTAGTCTTTTCTGCAATCATCTGGTCTGACACCCTCCAAAGCACCTACCTCTCCATATCAACTTTTCATCAGAGCTAAGTCTCTGGTTTGAAAAGACACTTGTTCAGACAGCTGTCAGCAAAGGAAAAACCAACCCAACTCCTCCTCCTGTTCACAACCAAGGGTGTGGATTTGTTTTCTGTTTTCCAAGACAGGACTTGGAGGCCACCAGAGGTTTGTATCTGCTCATGGAGCATTGATAGCCCAAAGGAGAACTTCTGTTCCCATCACAGCTGTGTTATTCAGTCTCTGAAAGAGCCTCCTCAACCATTCCTGAGTCCCTGCTTCATCCTCCTTGAATTGCTCATATCTAACCTGAACACACCAAATCAGAAATAATCCATGTCCAGTAGAGGCAAAATCTCCTTTAAATATCCCCATCCAAGATTCTATTAACCCTCCTGACATCAGTGCTGCATCCAGACTTTAGGATTATATTTAGACTCTGCACTGTGACTTCTCCCAAGCTCTTTTCAGAATTCTTTCCTTCTCCAACAGTGCCTGATGGCCAGAATCTCAGACTAACCTATGACTATCCACTGGATGAGATAAAAAAATAGAGGTCTTTCAAAGCTCCTAACTAAATAATAACACACCATTCCCCCTCTACTGCCAGGAGAAGGAGGTACAGAGATGTTAATACAACTTACAATCACAGTAAGTAAAGGCTAAGTTCAGGAGACAGGCAGCTTTCCTATGTCCTGGCAGGGCCACTGCTCCCAGCAGTGACACCACCATGTCACCCCCAGCTCGTGGGATGACAATAAACATGTATTCAAGGATTGGCCACTAGCATGATCCACAGGAACTGGCCAATTCCATGGGGCAAAGTGGCAGCTGAACTGCCCACACCACACCACAGCCTGGGGGAAACGTGGTAGGGACACTGATTTTTGTATCACAATCTCTCTCTTTTTGCAGTGTGCTGTGGGGTACATCAGGATTATTTTCACTGTTTTCATTATTATTATAATTTCTTTTTTTAATCACATGGCAATGCTAACAACTCCCCCTAAGAAAATGAAACAAAACTGCAAAAGGACTTTGGGTAAAATAGTCACAGGCAGCACTCTGGAAGATGCTGTGCAACATATTTGGCTCAAGTACACTTAGGATTGCTTAGACCCAACTGCAAAGTCTCAGGAAGAACCTCATCAGCTGAAGCACATTCTGCTGGGACACGGTCTTTGAGTTTTCTCAGAAATAAACATTCATCTGCACGGTGTCAGCTACACAAGGCCTCTGCTGGGAATTCATAAGGCCACTGAAAATGCCAGAGGAGGACAGGACACAAGGAGGCACTTAGGTTTGCAAGTCCTTCTCTCCATCACCAAATGCTCCTGACTCAGAGGGAGGCACCTGGGAAGGAGGCAGGGAGTTTAAATAAACCAGTGCTAAGCTAAAGCACGTCCAGAACAGGTGACCCACAGGTAACATCTGGACAGTGAAGATAAAAACCACAAGCTGGGCTTGCTCCCCCCTTCCCACACCAGAATGCCAAGAGCATTGATCAGAGTGCTCTGGGCTTTGCCATGGCTCCGTGTACTGTGCCAACCACTACTCCCTCCTCACTGGACTCAGCACTTCCTGAAAGGTGTGTCTGAAACTCCTGATTTTACACATTTTTAAAGCACCTCCTATTCCAACCCAACGCCATGATTTGTACTGAAACAGGAAGTAGGTTACACCCAGGAACCCGTGCTTCAAAGAGATGATTCCAGCAAGGGATTTGATGGGATTTCTAATCAAAAATAGACCTGAGAAATCATAAGTCAGCTATGGTATCACAGTCTTCACAATGAAGTTAGATGTGAGAAGTTTCTCTCTCCCCCCCTCTCACCTTAAATTACTGCCACAGTCTAGTAATTGCAACAATTTCATTGAAGTTTTGACTTGGAATTCTGGATTTTCTAGGATAACACACGTTTGTAAAAGGTCAAATTTACCACTTTACAGGTAACTTAGACATAGGTCTGCTATAAAATTACAACTTGAGTCAACTTGAAGCTACACTGGAAGAGATTAAGCCTGAATTTCTGCAGAAATTGGCAATAATGTGTTCAGCAGCAGCTTTTAGCCACATATCAAGAAGTCTGACAGGATCTGGATTTCTCTACTCCTGCTGTAAACTTCTAGTTAAAAAAACAACACACGAGAGTTACTGGAATGAACCAGTCTTTCTGCACATCACTGTAACATCAGCTGCTTGAGGTTGTCGTGCAGGATGGTATCCTTAACATCACGGAAAACTAGCCGGATGTTCTCTGTGTTAATAGCAGTGGTGAAGTGGTGGTACAGGGGCTTCTGCTGCTGGTCCCGGCGCTTCGTGCGAAAACAATCCACCAGGAATTTTTGGACATCTGTTAAGCAGTGGGGATCCCCTTCAAACTCTGGGAAATAGTCTTTGATGCTGACTTTCTGTACTTTTTCCTCAAGCAAGTCCGTCTTGTTCAAGAAGAGGATGATGGAGACGTTGCTGAACACCCGGTTGTTGACTATTGTTTCAAAAATGTTCAGGGACTCGGTGAGGCGGTTGGTCTGCCTGTCCTCCATCAGCACCTGGTCGAACTCACTGGAGGACACGAGGAACAGGATGGAGGTGACGCTGTCGAAGCACTCGAACCATCGCTTCCGCTCCGACCTCTGCCCGCCCACGTCCACCATCTTGAAAGGGACGTTCTTGATCTCAAAGTCGTACTCGTGAATCCCTTTGGTGGGCCTTCGTGCCAGCAGGATGTCTTGTTGGGAGGGGAGGTAATCCTACAAAAATAAGGAGAGTTTCTGGATTAGGATGTGAGTCGTGGGTATGGGCACAGCTGAGCTGCAGCGGGGAGCAGCCTGCACGGGAACAGGCCAAGGTTTTCAGTAAAAGACATGGATGTGGATTTCCATGCTAACATTGGAGCTTTTGGGAAATGGCTGGAGCCAAAGCAGCAAACACATCCAATAATGAATCAGAACATGAACCCCAAAGAACTTAAGCTTTCCCTTTGCCACAGGACAAGGATCCATAACCAACCTCGGAGGTGAACCAGCAATTCCTCATGCCAGTTTCACTCATTCTGGATCACTTGATGCTTCCTTCATTCTCTTCCCACAGCACTGCCTGCCAACACTACAGTGCAGCAAATGGGTTCTAAAACAGCTTTCTCAAACCCCTAACTATGGGATATCCCATGCCAGCTGTGGGCTCTCCATTCCTCCCATGCTCTCCTGCAAAGTGCATGACTGCCTCCAGAAAAAAAACAGCTGCTCCACTAAATAACTTTAAAGCAATCAATTATGTCTGAAAACTAAAACCTAAGCAACTTCCTGTGTTTGTGCCATGCATCTTTGCATCCTGCTGTATCAGTGCACACTGGTGAGCTCACTTTGACAAAACTTGCTGTGCAATGAGTAGAACAAGAGAAGAAACAGGGCTGGGGACAGCAGTGCCTTTCCAGCCTCGGGGGCACAGATAGCTGAATCCTGAAGTTCTGCAGCTGACCTTCCCCCAGAATTTAAGAGACATTCAAGAGACTGGGTTTTTTTTATTGTTACATGAACATCATCAATGGATGCAAATGCTACAGGAAGAGGAATGCTTATAAGTCAGCTTTCGACAGCATGAAATTCAACACTCAGACTGGGGATTTCTTCATTCCTAGAATTACACTTTTGTCTGTGGTCCAAGTCTTTCTGTTATCTGCAAAGTGCATCTCTACCACACAGCTGCCTGTGCTGGACTTTAAAACCTTGTTGTTCACTTGTGAAGGAAACTCTTCCTCACATTTTCCCAGCATTTCTCACCATTTCAGAGAGCACAATTTTGGTTTTGGAATTTCAGTCTCTTCTTAAAAAGTGAATGATCTATGATCTTCCTTTGACAGTGCCAGTTCCCACATTTGGAGCTTTTATAAAGATGAGTAAGACCATGGTGCAGAAAATCTGATTCAAGCAGTCAGCTGGGTGGTGGAACAGGCACACAGCACCGTGGCTATTTCAGTCCTTGTATCCCAAGTTTAAGAAGGTGGGCAAGTTCCACAAAAACTGAATCTAAAAATCATGAAGCGAGTGCAAAATTTCAAAAACTCAAGGATCACTTTGCTTTACGCTGTAAGTTCCAAAGTGAAACTAGAGAGAGAAGGCTTTGTCTGAACTCCAGGTTCCTTTTCCAGAGCTGCCCATGACTAAGGCACTGATTTTTATCGTGGCAGGAATTACACAGCAGCTCTGAAGCACAGGCTCCACACCCTGCAGCACTGTTACACACCCACACCCCACAGCACCAAAATCTGCAGCAGAGAACTGCTAAAGCAACATCAAGTTCTCTCCAAACTGACCAAAAGACGTGCTGCCACCCCCTTGCCTGATTAATGAACAACTTTAAAGGGTGGTAAGACTTTTCCCTTTGTTAAATGCATCTTGGGTCTTTTTCTCCTGAAATTACAGAAAGGAAAACAATCAGCAAAAGCAGTGCAGAGACTGTATGAAATGTCACTGGGCACACGTGAAGGGATTTTGAGCAAAGCTGACTGTCAACATGTAGACAAGTGTTACAGGTTCAACACTCATTCCACCTTCCAAATAGGAATTCTTTTGTTTTTCAGGAAGTTAGTCTCAACTTCTCAGAACAAAACCAAAATGTCTTTCAGAAAGCTCAGGAGTGACCGAAATATTAAATTATGTAAATAAATATAACCAGCTAATACAATAGGCAAAGCCACATGCACCTTCAATATTGAAACAAGGGCACAAAGCAAACTCTCCTGGGAGTTGGCCTGTAATGTTTATTCAGTAAAGCTTTCAAGAACAAGGATCTTATCCCCAGAATTCCTGGCAAATTCCCTCTCGAGTACTATTACTCATTGAAAATTCCTTCCACACTTGCAGCCACAAAGAGAGTCCTCTCTAGTGCCTGCTACTTCTACCTGCACAGGAGATCTGCCATGGAACTGGGTATCTTTAGGGTTCCTTCCAACCCAAACCATTCCATGTTTTATTCTGGACATTGGCTACTCTGATCCAACAAGGAGCAAATGAGAGCTCTGTGAGTTCAGTGCTGGTATCCAGCCACCATCTAGCTACTGGACACCAAACACAACTCCTCTCAGGAACTCTCTCAGTATTTCAGTTATCTTTCTGAATGACAATTGTGTTTTCTCCCTCATGCTCAGATCCCAGAATACAAGCTGCTTGCCCTTTTCTCAGTGCTGATCCCATTCTCCCATGTCTGAACAGCATCAGGTATTTTCCTTGGGTGGCACTGAGTATTATTTTCCAAGTTCTTTCAATGTTTTGCCATTGTCAATATGTGTTTTTTCCCTCAAGCATCCTCACATTGATACTGATTTGGAACACATGCTTTCTTCCTGATTTTCCTATCTCCTTTCCTCAAATTCACTGCAGTCTGCTTCTTCTAAAGGAGTTCCTTTGGTTATCAGTAGCTCCTTTGGCTATCACATCACTGTTTGCCTAGTTCAAATTACAATTCAAGGCATGACTAAGATCCAATCACAAGATGGAAAGCCAAGTCTCTCTGTGAGGTATTTTGGATACATACAGTCTGCACTGGCAGTTGAAATAGCAACACACAGTTGCAAGGAATCCAGGAGATCCCACGCATGTCTGCCTGTCAGATACTCCTATTTTGCTGATCTGATTAAATCTGAACATTAAGTTCTTTTCCCTCAGTGCTGTTATCAGCTCTCTTTTGGCAAGAGACACGTGAATTGCAGATATATGTGTTTATAAGCAATTTAGTTGCAAGTCAGCCAGTTGCATCAGATAAGAACAAATACTTTTATTTACAATTTGGGGAAACAATCATTTAGACAATCTTGCATATAGATAAGAATAAACCAGAAGAACCTATCAAATCTTTCCCTAACAAAATTTAGCTAGTGCTTTTTTCCTCAAAGATTTCAAATTTTTTACAACAGAGTCCCTCTGATTCTCAACACCATTTGGTCCAACCTGAAGCCAGAAAAGCTGTAATTCACAGCACTCCCATAGCAACATCAGACCTGCAGTAAGTCTGTGTATGTATAAAAATATTGAAAAACCCAACTACTGACTATGTTTCACACTTTAATCAAAGAATGGATCAAAGTTTCTCCGTGAAGAACTTTGGAAATGGAGCTGCAAAACTCTATCCAGTATTGTTGGGGAAAAATCCAAGCCCTTTGAAACTTAAAGGCACTGGACTCAAAGACCATGAGAAATCCACCAGTGGCAGAGAGTTCAGCAGCTCATTAGAGTAAGTGCAAGTTTTCTAACTTGAGATCAAACCCAGATTCAGAGACCAAGTGCTGGAGTTCTCAAGCCAGAGATCTGGGAAGCACAATGACAACCAGTGCTTCAGTTAAATGGTTTGGATTCCTTCATTTGTTACCATCAGCTGGGAATGACCATGGAGAAACTGCCTCCCCACAGAGATCAAGCACCATATTAAAACTGTTTTAAAGGCAGTTTTCCCACATGCCATTCCTGCAATCCACAACTGATGAGAATCAGCAGATCCCTTCATTATTCAGGTGCTAATTAACAGTTCTATTAAAAAAGTATTCTACAGAAATTTCAAGTTTTTCTCCAGAGAAAACAGAATTTATTCTTTACTGAGTTTATGTTAAAGTAGATACTCCTGGAAGTTACCACTGACCTGTGACTGATTTAACTCAGAGTTCCTAACTGGACACATAACCCCAAACCCAGTCATTTCTGGATGTCATTTAGTGTTGAAAAGCTACTTTAACAGTCTCCTGCCTGCCCAAGCATTTGTAACTTGTTTTTTGTTCAATTCTGACAGAAGGTTTATTTCCAGAAAGTCTCCTGGCCTTTGCATTGCCCCATGTTTCTGACATGTCAGTGATGAACTGCTGAGATAATGCGACAGTGCAAGTTAACTAAAGATAAAGTTATTGGAGTAGACACTAATTACATTTCATCTATTTAAAACCCAGAGATCACAAAGACTACTTAAAACTCAAGACTGGAAAGAAAAATAAAAAAGGACTTACTTGTTCTCCAAGTTTATCCAAGTTGTCCAAGAAATACTTTACAGATTCCCCCTAAAAACAAATCAAAGAGTTATTTAAATAAGCGACGTCCTTGATCCCAACAGTTTACATTCTGAAGTCCAGATAATTTATTGAAACCTACATTTAAGTGTTGTAAGCTTTAATCACTGCCATTTTAAAAAGCAGCTATCCTAAGAACACAACTGATGATTTATTCTTAGGCCAGTTAATATTTAAGCTTAAAAGCATAAAAGGCACATCTATAATAGTCAAATTCTCTCCAAGTTTAGACTTGATAAATAAATCCAAGTGTTATCCACAGGGAGCATCAATGGAGCAGCCACACCTTCGTTATGAAAAGAAACATTCAATTCCTCTGAGGCTTTGAAGAGTGTGCACACACAGGCATTCAGCTCCAGGGACTAATCACCAGAGAAGGTTCATTTATACTGCAGGGCCACAGGACTCATTCCCACAGGTACTTCCCCAGAGCACAGGGAGTGATGAGCAGAACACAGGATGAGAAATCACAGCAGACAAAGCATTTCACTCATGTTTCCCATCAGACACCAAGCTGGACCAGAACATCTTACTCGGAGCAATGAGCAGAGCTCCAGGCTGCTGTGCATGGTATCACATTCACTATTCAGCTTTATCTTCTGGATTCAAGTCATCCCTGTCCTGGCAAAGAGGAGCTGCAGTTTTTAATCCCTCCAGTAATGCAGAACTAAAGGTTTTTTCATGGTAAATCTGAACTACAGTCAGCCCTGTAGAACTCCATCAGGGCGCTGGGATTAAGGAGGAATTCTTCCATGGATATTGTTGCACCTGAGTTGACTTGCAATAGAAATGTACTGATGGAATTCACTGCAGGGGAAAACACCTTTTTAAGGTTCTCAGTATCCCCACAGAAGTACAAATCTGCTTCCTTTTGGAAGCTCTTAATTACCAGCTGTAACTTACTCATTTTACAGTAAGTGCAGAAAAAAAACCAGCTATGTTTTCATAGGTGGAAGAGCAGAAGTTCTGACTGAGTTTTCTCAATGTGAAAATCAAGCAGCATCTGAGGTAGGAGTGGCTACACATAATCCAGACAAGTGAATTAGGACAGGAGCTACACCCTGATCATGACTTCCCTTCACTTCAATGTGAACTCTGCAAACTTTACCTAGGGAGAATATAAACCTCACTATTCAACTATGTCATCTAGCATCTACCCTGAGCAGAGTAGGGTCAACAACAGGCCAAAAAGGGTTCTGGCAAACACATCAGCAAGGTACCTTTGCAAGTTTTCCAGGCACTAAAATAAGTTACATAATACAACTGGATGCCACACCTTTAAGTGTGCAATTTGAACATCATTTAATGAGGCAAGACTGGGGCTCTGGTTGGAACATGCCTCGTGCTCAACACACCTGCAGGGAGAGAGCCCAGCACATCTCTACTATCTTATTTTACCTCCTGTTTGGCTCAGCTGTCCTGTTTTCTCTGGGGTGACAAACTGCAGCAGGAACAGCATTTCAGTAGCACACAGCAGCAGCTGCTTGCAATGGTAGCAGTACTCTCTTTTCCAGGATCTGTTCTAGCCTCAATCCTCTAAGGAAGGTATACAGGCAAGTGCATTCCTATTTCACAAATAATAAACAACCCTGATGCATGAATCCACCAAGCTTCCCAAGACGGAGTGACAGGATCAGAATTCTAAAACCACTGTCTGTAGCCGAATACTAAGGCAAAATAAAATTTAAGGTCAGATTTAATTTCTTTTTTAGGTGCCAATAGGAGCTGGCAACCTTCCCTTCCCCACAGGGCTGGCTACATATCAATCAGGCAGATTTCAGACTCAGTAAGTGCAGGTATTTATTCTGGAATACCTGGGCCTCAGAGGCTGAAATTGTGCATGTCTGTGTGCATGCATTTTAATCTTAGACAGCATTTTTATACAACTTACAGCAATACCTACTCCCTAAAGAAGCATTAACTCTGCAGTTAATGTGGAAGTTACTATCTCTCCTTTAAGTCCCAGGGCTTGCAGCTACTGAGCAGCTGGAACAGAGAAGCAAACCATAGCCTGGAAAATTCACAAAACATCCCCAAGCAAGCATCTTTCCGAAATAGGGGATTTCCTGAAATCACAACTGCAAAACACATAGGGCTGCAGTGACAGTGACACTCCAGAGCCACACACCCAACAGCAAATCACTGCCAGGGGACACTGAGATGCCAACTCCACCTCTGGGCTGTCACCTATCAGAGACAGTGGCACACAAAAATCAAGGTGGCCATGCTGAAACTGAAGAGACTGGCTTATTAAATCTATCAGTTACAACAAACACAGCTCATTAAGCAGGGACATTCCAGCTTCCTTCCTCCACACCACGGGCTCAGCTGCTTGGGTTCTCCCCTCGTAAAAATCTGTTCAGACAGCAAGTGCTCTGGACATGACTCAACTCTGCAACCAAGGATAGAAGTTGTTCATTCACTGTGTTTTACCAATCTGCATACTAATTAAAACCTAGAACAGCTTCAACCTCATCATCTCTTCTTCCATCCCACTCCAGCCACCCATCCATATCACAGAGCCACAAGCCAGGGCTCTGACCAGTGGTAATTTTCTGTCTGCCCTGGACATGTTGCTATCAGCAGGCTGAGCTCTGCTAAGTACACACACTCCTAAACAGCAAACTACCTCGCTGAATAGATCATTATCAGAATGCACTACTGGAGAACCACAGAGTTTTGACCCATTTAAACAAACTTCAAAGAGGCAGCATTACAAAGCAGCCGAGCTTCAATCCCTTCCCAAAGGGTGAAGATTTTTATTTTACCCAATAATGAAGAAAAACACTGAAAAACTCAGCACACAACAACTGAGGAAAGCCTTAATGCCACCTATTTTTAAAAATCAGTTTGAAAAGGAACAATTCACATCCCAGTACAACAACAGCCCCAAAGCCAGCCTCTGTGTTAGGCTACTTTTTCTTGGTGGATAGAGAACCAGATCCCACTCAGTAAATCTATGACAGTGACCATATTTAAATAGCTGTACTCAACAGCTGTCACCTAAAATTTCCCTTCTGACAAACTGTAAACTCTCTGGTTTACCCAAGATGACTAGGAAAAAGAAACTGGGTTTCCCCACTCTGTCCCACTAATGCCAGTGTGGCTCACCATGTCCATCCCTGCCACGTGGCTGCTCCACAACCCATCTGTGGTGTCACGCCACAAAGGAGCCACACCAAGGGCAAAATCTAGACAGAAATGAGAAACTGAAGGATCTGCCCCCATCAAAACCCCCACAGTTCTCCATTACACTCCTGTTGTCTTCACACCCACGTTCTGTGAGCACATAGGACGGAAATTTAAAGATTAGCTAAAAATACAGTGATGTCCCCAGCACAGGAAGGACCTTGACCTGTTGGAGGGAGTCCAGAGGAGGCCACCAAGCTGATTACAGAGATGGAGCACCTCTCCTACAAGGAAAGGCTGAGAGAATTGGGAATGCTTTGGGGTCACCCAACTGTGGCCTTCAGTACCTGTAGGGAGCATACAGGAAAAATGGAAAAACTATTTACAAGGGTCTGGAGTGAGGGGACAAGGGGGAATGGCTTCACACTGACAGAAAGTAGGATTAGGTTGGTTATTAGGAAGAAATTCTTTCCTTTGAGGATTCTGTGGCACTGGCACAAGTTGCCCAGAGCTGTGGATGCTGCATGCCTTGGAATGTTCAAGGCCAGGCTGGACAGGCTTGGAGCAACTGGGATAATAGCAGGTGTCCCTCCAAACCATTTTGTGGTTCTGTGTGACAGTCTTAAACCAGTCACAGGAGAACCTTCATTTTTAAGAGCAGATGAACCCTCTGAAACAATTTGTATGGTTGAGCAGCTTGGAAATGCAGATCTCTGAAGGCCAGCCATGACACTTGCTGGAACCAACCATGACATGAGCACAACTCATCCCTGCCCACTTCCCTCTGCTGCATTTCAAGTATAGCCCAAAAATGCCAATCCAAGGACAAAAATCAGACTTGGGCACACATCTCAAATGAATACTGAGGTACACAATCACACAAACTCCTTGAGCAAACCCCGACAGAGCAGAATGAACAACCCACACATCAGCTTCAAAGACCTTCTGGTGTCACAGGAGGCTGCTTTGGCTGTTTCAAATGTTATTCAATTATATCAGGATATTGGATTTTTAAGCAGTCCCTTTTGAATGCTTGAGAAAGCATTTTTTGTTCAGATGGAATATACATGTCTCAGCTGTGGCCCTTCAGCCTCCTCCTGATTCAGAGATGCATGTAAACCACAGGAAGTTGACTGTTAAGTAACTTTATTCATAACTGTCAACTATTCCATTTTCAGAAAGGTTTGAGTCAAACCAGCCTGTGTCTCCTGGAGCCTTGTGATCCTCCCTGACAGAGCCAAGTCACCTCATCAAGAATGTACAAGACAACACTGAAACCTCATCCTATCAAGGTGCCTGTTGTTGCCACAACAGCTTCCTCTACAACTTTGCATTTAACTATTTGTTAAATGAAATAGCTCCAGTTTTATAATTAATTCTTTTTACAAAGACATGGCTACAGCAGAGTTAGTCATTTAATTGTGGGCCAATACCTTCTGGTGTGGTCATCTGCAGTCAGCCAGAGCAGGTATCTTTTATAAGCAGAACACAGCACAAGATCACTGTCTGGTTACTGCCTAAAGCAAAGTAACCACAAAAATATTTTTGGGGAGGGAAGGAAAAAAAAACCTACATGAAATACACACTAGATGAATATATCTTTTAAACCCAGGAAGCACCAATTTATTTGGTTTCCATGAAAACAATGTCAGCAATCTAAATATGATTTGTTGAAACCTTAGCAAAGCCAAATGGCTTTTTAGCTCTTCAAGGGGATCAGGGACACTGCATTTTTTCCACTAGCAATTGCTTTAAAAAGAAAAAATAGATAGAAAAAGCATCAAATAAAAATTTAGTCATCACAAGGTTTAAAGAAAGAAACAATTTATCAAACCATCTAGGTTTGGCTTCAAGTTCAGTGGAACATACTGAACTGACAAGGCTTATTAAGTATCTGAAATAATAAATAAGATATTTTAAGCAAATAGGAGATATAACTTAGTAGCTCTATATTAGAACTTTAAGAACCACCAAACATTTTCTCTTCCTGACCTCACTTGGATTTCTTGAAATACAGAAACAAATACTTCCTATTTTATTTAATTAAAAACTCACAAAAACACAAGAAACAAAAACACCACCCAAAATAAGCTTTTTTTCAAGCCTAGTTTAGAGTAAGAACAGGTAACTGCAGTGTTTTTAGGCTGGTGTGCATATGCCTAAATATGCAAACCAAACCATCCATAACACTGGAGAATCAGCTTGAAGGAAGATGATGGAGAAATAAGCAGAGGCTGAAAATTCTGCATTTTACAGCACCCTAGTAATGCTTATAGCACACACTTCATTATGTGCAGGGTGTTTGCCTGTTAGGGGCTTAATCCAGGAAAATCCATATGTGAGGATTTTGGCAAAGGAAAGAATCTCTACCAACCGTTTTTTTTTCTTGCCACTCCACCCTAAGCTGATTTAAAAAAGACTGACTACAAATCAATACTGCTGCCACTGAAGTTTTAGCAGCTGTCTTCTGAAATGATAATAATAAACAGAAGGGTAATGAATGGAGAAACGTTTCAATCAAATCAATCAATGCAGATTCCCAGAGGAAGGGAGATTAGAGGGCACAACCTCCTCCACCCAAACAGGGAATATCCTCAGCACTACACAAAGGAGGGAGATGATCCAGATGATATATTTATGCCATGAATGTATATCCTAATTACAATAATGAGCTCAAATCCACAACTATCTTGATTGTTAGACCAGCAGGTTTAACCAAGCCTCATGTCGAGACATTCAACTGGTTTGGTCTCTTTTGCTGGTCTCAGATTTGGAGGTAAATGAAACAATATTGGCTCCTTCACAGCTTTCTACAATTTCTCTTTCCAGTCACTCCTCCCAGTGCTTTTTGAAGAGGATTCCTCTTTCAAACATGCCCCAGTCAATAGACTAGGACAAAACTTCCCCACATTCATACCTATAACCTGCTTTCTCACGGAACTAAACTTTAATAATATACTTTCCCTGTTTTATAGCAGCAATCCAGCAACTTGATTGGTATCTCCTAAGGTGAGGGGAAACTATTTATTTCTGAGTTGCTGCCCCATGCTCTAATACTTGATGTAACACTCACTCTTCAAGCAGTATTAGCAGCATTCTGGAAGTTTACAATAAGCATATACAATAACAATTTTTCACAATGGTGCTGAAGACACTTAGGGAAAAAGACCCAGGTGAGCAGTAGTGTATTTACAACCCAAACTGCAAAATGGGGTCAAAATATTTGAATGTGCACTAACACAAAACACATTTCCCTGCGAGAGGTTTCCTTTCTCTAAGTGTTAATTATGGCCAAAGCACAGCAATCCCCATTTATGCCCACATGAGCATTACTATGGCCACGTGCAGAGCAGCCAACTGTTCTACGTGAAACTAATCCCAAACTCTCTCCAAAATTGAAGGGCAAACTGCTGGAAAATGGCACTGCTGCCTGTGGAAGCATGAATGGAGCAGCTTTAAAAGGGCTGAAGCACAGACAGTGTGTGTCAAGACCAGACATCTCACATCTCCCAGCTTCTTTCTCTCCAGCTCAACCATTTGAATAGTCATTTAAACCTGATCTGCCCATTTCCAGAGATAAAATTCAGCACGTTGGGATTAATTCCTGGTTTTTTTTGCAAGAACAGAGAGTTCAGACACAGTTGCTGATACAGGAGCACAAAATAATGCTGCTCCTCATCAATGCACATCACACATGCGTCACAGCCCAGGCCAGCTCTGGGAGCACAGACCCATTTCCCCTTTGCAGAGCTCGCTGTGTGCAGCTCGAGCCGTGTTTGCCTTTCTTCAGAGCCATCACAACTGCGTCACACGGGGTAGAAGTGAAACCTGCCTCGTGTTTGCTCACACAAACTGAGCATCTGTCCTAAAAAAGGAAAGGTTCAAGTCCTGACTCACAGAAGCCATCTTTTGTAAAACCTTTTGGTGGCAGAGCAGAATTTGTGTTTGCAACAGCTGGATCACTTTGGCTGGAGGGTGCTCAACTCCAAAAGCACTAAGGGAGGAGTCACACCAAGTTTACTTCATGACTGACATTTTTATCTTGCATAACAGTATTAACAAAGAAAGGTGAAGGGGTTTAAGAAGGGGTTTAACCCAATAATATCCCTTTAATCTATTATCCCCTATTTAGCGTGTAATCCAATTAATCCATAATTCTCAAAATGTGGATAACAAATGGAGGGAGACAGAGCACGCCAACCTGAGAGCCTGCACTGTGACATCCCAGCAGCACCTGCAGGCTGGGGACATCTGCCATACCCTGAGAGTGACAGAAGGATGTCACCAAGCCAGCCTGCAAATAAATACTCCAAACAAGACTCCAGCATCAGCTGTTGCTCCTTCTTGCTCCCAGTTCAGCAGTGCTCTCCTTTCAAAGTGCCAGACTCACACAACTCACACTCAGATTGTCTCCCATCACTTTCATATATACCATGCCACTCCAATTAAATTAATTAAAACATGATTAAACTCTAAAAAGAATTTAATCTGCATACCAGTATACCACAGAGCAAACTGTTCCAGTTTTCAATTACTTTCCTAAGAGGGAAGAAACCCATTTCAGTTTTCTTAGTTATCCCTCCCCTCTCCTCATGGAACCTAATTGCCAGATTCTTAATTGCTCAAAAATATGCACATTCACTACAGCTTTCAGGTAGGAAACAGCATTCCACTAAAGCCTACAAAACTACAATTTCTCCACACCAGGCATTCTGCTATTGTATTTCTAATTCTGAAGGACTGCTTGGAAATGAGGATGTGACATATTCTAGAAACAGCTGAGACTCCTTCCAACAATTAAAAACCCTCGGAGTCCACAGCATTAATCCTGGAGTGAAGAAATTCTTCCCTGTGAGGTCCTGGCACAGGCTGCCCAGAGAAGCTGTGGCTGGCCCATCCCTGGAATGTCCAAGGCCAGGTTGGACAAAGCTTGGAGCACGCTGGGAGAGTGGAAGGTTGGGAGAGGAACAAGATGAGTTTTAAGGTTCCTCCATCCCAAACCATTTTGGGATTCCATGGTTTTCCTTAGGATCACCACGCTTTCAAACAGGAAGCAAACTCAAGGGTGTTGCAGCCCCTTCTGGAGATCAGAGCCAGGCTGAGGAACAAATGAACGGGCACATGGGACACACCACAGACCCAGGAGCATCCAACCAACAGGCTGCTGCTTGCCAGAACCTGAACAGAAACTAATGAAAGCAACCATCAGGTGCACTTTGTTTCTTCAAAGGTCTTTTTACTCCCTCCTTAAGTATTTACAATCCAAACTCCTCTTCCACACAGTTTACTTTAGGAAAGACAGCAATACATAGCAGAAGATTTTCACATTTCATTGATGAAACCAATCCTCCAAGCCCCAGAACACACAGACCTAGAAATCCTATGAAAACATGCACTGACCAAGGAGAAACTGCCAGCTCCCAGTTACTATTTACACTCTAGGCAGCATCTCTATAAACCTCAGATGTTTTGCACACAAAACAGACTGGAACCAGACTGTAAACATTTGCTCTTCTTTCAGAGCACTGACCCACTGGCTCCATGACTTCATGTGTTTGCAACTCCAACTGCATTTAATCTAATGCTGGAGGAGTGAGTCTGCAAATCTGCCATCCATCATTTAGAGCTTTACTTGCTTCCAAGTTGTACAAGATCAGCAAAGGCTCCCAAAAACATGACAAATATTTGGCATGTGGAAATGCATCAGCACTAAAACTGGCCATACTGAACTTGAAGATGCTTGAAAAGTCCATTATTGCATAAACTCTGCACTAAATCACAGCATTTCAAAATCAGAGCCCTGAACTGGATCCCAATGCACTTCTCTAGGATTCAGTTTTTAAGTACATTTGGTTCCTATTTCAGCCTCATGAGAAATCCAGATGACCAAATGCTTTTTAGTTCCTTCCTCAGTCTCAATTAGAAGAATCCATTTCAATTAAGTTCTGGTATTTCTGTTTGCAGCCAGTGATGCACTCATAAACCAGCTCTTGTTCCAAGCTATCTGACAAGATCCTGTGATAATTTCCTGGGTCTAGTGAAATATCTACCTGTATCATTACCTGAATATTGGTGTTTTAAAAAATTACTAAAAGTTGTGTCTAATAGAGCTCCAAGTAACAGTAAAGTACACAAGACTCCCTGAACAGCAGCAAGAGGCTGAAAACATTTCATGTCACTTGTAGAATTTCATACTATAAATTAACTAAAACTAGAAAGAAATACAAATTAATCACTAGAGCAATTATGTAACTTTGCTACTGAAACCAATTAAAGTTCCCAATACCACCCACATGTAAAATTTTAGTAATCATCCTGCATTACTTTTTTTCCCCACAATTTTGTGCAGACATTTTGAAATACAGATGGTACCAGTGCACTGTTTCCACCCCTGGGAATTCTGCATCCTCTTGATTTGGTCACCAGTGGGTGACAAAATATTATCATGTGCCCAAAGAGAGAAGTGCTCTGAGGCTGGCTGCAGAAATCTCAGCATTTTGTTTAAAATAATTTCCCCAGCATCTTTAAACAAAGGAAAAAGAAACAGAAACTGATGTGGTATTACACATTCCTGTACCCTTGAATCATGTAAATAATTTGGGGTCTTTTCAGTTCCTTGGTTAAGTCTCTGAAGAGGAGCATGATATTTCACTTCTTAACTGAGGACATTCTGAAGGAAAAGAAATTTAAGGCAGGAATAAGTGTGATGGAGAGATGTGCAACACAGTACAGTGAATTGAGTGCTGTAAAAGGCAGCTCACTCCCCATTACTATTCCAAAATTTTATGTTTTGAAGTAATTGCTGTCAGTTACTGTGAGGATAATTCAGGGTGTTTTCTGAATTTAAAATTCCTCAATTTTTCCAGCTGTATTACCTGATGTTTCTTGTTAATGCAGACATGCAAGTAGAGAAGATACTGGAAGTAATTTAGGCCTTCTTTAGCTGCTGATGTACTCTTAAACATTTTATCACTATTTAAATTCAACCCATTAGGCAACTCTGGGATAAAATATAAGTATTAGTCTCCAGGATTTTATTATTATTCAGGATTTTTTTTATTATTATTCAGATTTTTATTTGAATTAAATACATTTTATTTACAGTTTGGGGCTGCCAAGTTAACTAATATCATGTTCTATGACTCATTTATTCATCTTTAAGATATAAACAAAGACTTCATATTCCAGAGTAATACAAGATACCACTTGGTATCAGGTGGCCTCCATCAGCACTGAGAGTATAGAGCTTGCTATTCTGTAAAAGGCAAGAACTTCCAAACTTCTCAACTGATTTTAATAATTGGGATCCTTAGCAAAGAAAAGTGCCAGCAGACACAATGCTGGCACAGAGACTATCTTGCTTTCCCACAACTAGTTATTCTATTGCTTTTTTTACATTGTGAGATCAGCTGCACTTGGGTTTTCTCACATTTTCTTAAGTGACTTCCTCAGCCAGCACGAGCTGAAGTTTCCAACCCCTTTGCTAGTTCTGTGTAAGAGGTGGTTCTGAACCCAGAAGATATCAAAGCATTCACCATTAACTGAATTCTGGGACAATAAAGAGCCAAACCAGCCACCCAGTACAAGCTGGGTATAATATGTGCTTGGTGAGAGCAGACTCCAGCAGCCTCTGAGGCTCACATTAGGGAACAGCAGCACAAATCAGCACTGCCTCTGGCATGGCACCTCAGTCCTGAAGGATCCCTCATCTCCACTTGAAAAAGATCCCTCTCCATTCTCTGCCTCAGGTGCAGAACACAGACATGGAGGATGACACTGCATCCACACCACACAGAGATTTGCTGACAGCTACAAGTGCCGGGCCTGGGCAGGGTCTGTGTTCAGGAAGTCTTTTCCAAATGGACACTGAACGGGTGCAGCCACTGCTGGTTAAATTCCAAAGGTTGCAACGAGACAGCTCTGCAGGTACCAACATGTAACACCTTGCAGGTGAGCAGAGAGCCCGGAAATGAGCTTGGAATGAATGTCTGTACCAAGGGCTCACGTTACACTGCACAGCAGAAGCAGCACAAGCTCCTCTAACACATTTGCAGAGATTTAAAACAACCTGCTGAGAGGAGGTTCACACACTCAAGATGTGAATATTCATATTCAGAAAGGAATTTTTATTTTATATTTATTTAACCACTTGGTTATAGAATTCCCTTTTTCTGCAAGAAGTAGGTCACCTTCTAGTCTCCTGCAACAAAATGTTTAGGAAACTAAGGCACATGACTATCAACACAACACAGCTTGTTGGAGATGGAATATGTATAAGAACACATCCCTCTGTGCTCCCACACTGCATTGTGCAAGTCTGCATTTTAAAAGAATTGGTTCCCCATAAACGGATCACAGAATCCCAGAATGGTTTGGGTTGGAATGGACTTAAAGATCCCCCTGTTACACCCCACTGCCATGGGCAGGGAGCCCTTCCACTAGACCAGGGTACTCAGTATCTGGATTGAGTTTAAATTAAGAATTCCATCCTCAGAGATTGCACTGAAACCATGCAGAAAATAAAGGCTTTTACAAGTGTAGCACACAGGACTCCAAAGGCATTCCTGGTTGGAAGACAGCTCATCCTGCTTTGGTCTGGCACAACACATCTACATCAAGACAGCTTTTGCTGAAAGACCTCTCAATTTCAGAACCACGTTTGTGCTTAATAGCAACAAAAACCAAACAGAAAATCAAACACATAAAAAAAGAAATAAAGCAACAGTCTGAAAAAAATATGGCAAAGATGTTCTCCAGTAAAACCAGACCAGCACCAACTAGCAACACAAGACCAGTCCACTCTCCAAACACCTCAATATTTTGCTGCTCACAAGAAAAGACAGCAGGCAGGAAAGGAAGAGTGGTGGAAAGGGAAGAAGGCAGACCCAGAAACAGCATTTCAGCTCTCAGAGGCCGAAATAGAAACCTAATCCCAACTTGGAAAATGACAAAAAATGACACTTTGTGTTAAGCTAGGATCATTCACCTGAAGATCATTCAGCTTGACTGACATATTATGATCAATCCCCATTACCAAAGCACTGGCACACACCGAAGGGTTTTTGGCCACAAACCTGGAGTAAGGACACTCAACCCTCTACTGCTGGATTCTACAGTTAATCCCTATAAGGGATTATTAATACCAACTCAAAACCAGCATTATCTTGTCATTGGGGCTGGACAAACAGCAAATCTTAAAAAGATCCAAGTCTCTCCTGAGGATTTTAATGGCCCATTTTAAAGTATAAATTTGCAAAGCACTTTTCTTTCCATGGTTATAGCAACAATCTTTGATAAATCCTTTTCACCTTAAGACTAAGAGATGGCAAGCAGCCTTTTCCAAGGGCTTTAAGGAGTCATGCTCACTGTACACAGGCCATCCTGCAATCTGGTGTTTGGCAGAGTATTGATTGGGAAAAGGAGAAAAAGCTGTTTATATTTCAACATATATAAAGCAGCAGCTTTTTGAGTTTCCACATAGAAATTTAAGCAATAGTCAGTGTAATTACAGCACTATATTTCAATAAACTAACTTTGAATTATTTGACTAAATGCCCAAACAGTCAATGCTTAGAGAAATGCTGGGTGACTGGATCTCATGCCTGAAGGCTCTCCTCAGAAACCTTCTCCCAACAGTTTATGCACTCAGACATGTCCCAATAGAAGCAACTCGTGCACCCTTGAAGCAGAGTGGGAAAACTGAACACCCAGTCCTGGATCCAAGAGGAGATCCAAGGACAAAGTCATTCTATTTCCCAACATGGGCACGTAGGGAGGTTAGAGAGATGAACACTGGGAGGAAACCCAACCCACTGCAGAAACTGCTGAAAGGCTTTGACAGTCACTGTCACAAACACAATGCAGACATTTTCATGAGTGCCAGCTAAGACCCTCTTTTTCCAGGCTCTACACTTGCCACTTCAGAGGGACTTTGTGCACTGACCCCACAGCTGTCCCAAAAGATGGGCATCCACCCCCAAAAGGGGAAGACCTCAACATCTGGGAACTTAGCCTGGCTTCACACACAACTAACCTCTGTAATCAGGCACATTACAAGACATGCTGCCTGTGCACCTGAAAGAACAATAAACTTTCCTAATATTCTGCAGCTCCCATTTAAGGGCTCATCCTTTCAGTAGAACTTAATTAATATTCTTATGTGTACAACAGCCCCACTAATATTCAGACAGAGTCCTGAAAAGCCCAAGCAGAATAAGACAAAATACAATACAATCTCCCAGTAAACTGAACAATACTTGCCAAAATACTCGTCTGCAACAGAAAAATGCTACATGGAAGCTGCTGCAAAGCTATCAGTGTAACTTCAAGCAGAACACGCCTTTTCCTGTCTTCTATAATCTGATCTAGCACTTGTAGACATGTCACAGAAAAAGTTGTGATCCAGAGGGGAGAGCATATCCTATAATCCTTACTGTATCATCTGTGTCTGCAGTTCTATGCAAATATGGACAAAAACAAGGTGTCATCTCTTCCTCTGCAGCTTTCTGGCTTAAAAATACCCAACAACATCCAGCATAATTTACAAGTAGGGCAAAAAGTATCCGTCTGAAGATCAACAACTGCTGGCAGCAAAGATCAAAACCCACCCAGAAGTTCTCCTTAAAAAGAACAAACCCTGAACACATTCAAAGCTTATCGCATCTGAGCAACTCGGCTCTCATCACACTTTTCCATTCTCAGAGAACAAGGAGACTCCAGGAGAATACTTCAAAATGCTTCTCTGTTAACAGCTCTCACAGCAAGTTCAAGAAATGACTGACATGAGAGGGGAGTACAAGGCTGCTCTTACTCACAAGGGCCTTGCTCAGTGTGCCACAGCACCGAGCGCTGCTCAGCTGCCAGTGCCTCGGAGCAAAGCTCCAGGAGAACAGCAAACCCTCACAGCCACTGAACAGCTCAGCAGCACAAACACAAAAGCTAGGAAATGCTCAGGTAAGTCAGTTTGCATGCTGTAGAATTAACAGAATGGCTGTGTTTATCCAAGTCATTTCAAGAGATTTTTACCGGAAACCAAGCAGGAAATATGAAATGTTAATGAGGTGTCAGAAGTGTTAGGCTGATCTGACTAAATCTGTAACTCATCCTCTCAGCCACCTGAGAGGCCAGAGGAGAAACAAGCCTGAGGATGACCAGAATCTCCAGAAGTTACAGAACTGCCTCAGCTACAGAGCCAGCAGAGTCTGCAGCTACCTGTGCTAGCGGAACAATCACCTGAATGATTCTGGTTTGTAATAAAATGTGAGGGATTATAACATTAACCACCTGGGAAGCAATGAAGTGGCACATATTGCACTAAGCTGTAATTAGCTCTTTCCAGTTTCAAAGCACTACACAAGCATGACCTAATGAATTTTCATAAATGCTGCTGCTAGTGGCCAGAAGGCCCCTATTTTTATACCAAAGAAAATAAATCATATTGGCTATCCCATGACCACTTGAGTTAACAAAATGAGGAAGGACACTCCAGTGAACTAGACATGGAAATGCTGATTCCTAATTCCATTAAAATACAACCAAGTTCTTTTTTTTTTTTTTTTACTGCTATAAAAAGATCACATTGTTTCCTTAGGCACCCAACATCATCAGTAAAAGATCCTGGAGAAACATGAAAATAGCAAGAGCAGCTTAACAAGCCCTTACAAACGTACATATATGTTGAAGTTTTAACCATATTCTTGCAGAAACTTCAATTTTAAACCATTTTTCTCTGTACTTCCTACCTGCCCGAGCTACAAATGGCTTTTACACTACACATTCTTGCTGCCTTTCCTCCAGAATTTGTGTAAATTTTGACATACTTCACTCCTTACACATCACTGCTCCATTTTCCATTTGCTCACCTCTATCCCAAAGTGTCCTATTCCCATGGCAAACACTTCCCCAGTGTTTCTGCCTGTGCTCTTAGTATGAGCCATGTTCT
Organism: Luscinia megarhynchos; assembly: GCA_034336665.1. NCBI lineage: Eukaryota > Metazoa > Chordata > Aves > Passeriformes > Muscicapidae > Luscinia > Luscinia megarhynchos. Next base: position 2,722,568 of record CM067580.1, read on the forward strand.
TCAGTCCAGTGAAAAGTTAAACTCACTCAACAGTCTGAAAAGAAGTTAGAGCAGATACAGTCCAAGAATGCTCCTCTATCACTTTACACTATTTTTGTGCCACTTTTCCCTCTCTCCTACTCATCTAATGATTGCTGCTATCTCTCCTTTCATCATATTTTATTTTGCCACAAGTAGCTAAACTGGAAGCAGAACAGTGTTTTCCTTTTTTCCCCATTCTACAGTGTTAAAAATTTTTAGTCTGGAGCCTTCACTTCAAGAGTCAGTACTTGACCTGCCTGAACTGTCTGTGTCTCTCCCAACTTCCCCCTGCTCTACCTCCTGACTGGGACACGCCTGTCCCTCCCTCCTTAACCATTTGTGTCCTCCTTTCTTGTCACAGCACAGACCTGAACTCTCTGAGCACTCTCCAGCAAAGCCTGGAGCAGGTACAGCAAAAATCCACACTGCTCCAGGAGCTTCCCTCTGTTCTGCTGCCCACATGGAGCTCTGGTAGAACTTAAGCTGAAGCTTACTGGGGTAAAACAGACTTCATGCTTGGCCAGCACAGATCACACTGCCTGCACTCAACACAATGACATCATTTAGCTGCTTTTTTTTCCTCCCCTTCATGTTTATAACGGCATAAATATGTCCAGCTGAGATTTTGAAAGGATTTAGGAAATAAAGTAATACAAGTATAAATAAAGCAGTTACCTTGCTTTCAAAAATTGTTAGGACAGTACTCATCTATTAAGATCACTTAAAAATATTCCTGAGTTCTACCTAAAGCACAACATGATAAACATATATTTTTGCAGATAATTATACAGATTTAGGGACTTACAGAAGAAAGCAACAGCTTTTTTTTCTGTAAGGTTCAGAAGAACAAATTCTTCACAACCACTCAAAGTGAAACTCTGCACATGTTTCAGTTATGGAAAGAACCCACTTTCCAGAGCCTCAAGATGACAGAACAATAATTGGTCCCTTCCCTTTGCTACACAGCCTCAAGTCACTAAATACGTTTAAAAGAAGACAAAATCTGTTTTATTGAACAGATTTTAAAGCAGATCCCTCCAGCACAGCAATTACACCACTAGAAGTCACATCTGCACCAGGATCTTGACTATGGAAGAGCAATTACTCTTTTATGATCAGCTGGAGGTGAAACTCAAGGAGCAACAGGTCTCCTTAGGAACTTATTTACAGAGCTCAGCCCAGGGCTGGGCAGGTGATAGGCCACTGCAGCACCTGCCCGTTCTGCAATCTCCAGAAGACATTCCATGATCAGGGCAATACATATTTATAGAATATTTACACAACCTCTTTAAGTCAGGCTATGATTACACAACTATTCATAATAGCTCAACAGGAGACATCATGGGCTATTGTCTGGATTCACACTAAGACAAAGGTTATTTTTAAGACATAAAAACATAAAGCCACTTATGTTTGAGAGACCTAGAAGAACAGATTTAATCTATCTTTAAGGTTTTCAACCCCCACCCCTGCAATACCCTATGCCACTGGCATACAAAAGTCTGTGAATCAACAATCAAATTTAACTCAATTTTTTCATTTCTTTTTGCAGCACTTGCATGGGAATGGAGAAAAAGGAGTTCAGCTGTCACAGACAGCTCGAGCTGCAGCTCAAGAATCAAGAGGTTTCTTTTTCCTTTCCAACCCCACTACTGAATTGTGTACTCTGTCTCTACCCCACTATTAAATTGTGTATTCCATCTTCAGCTGAGAACTTCAATGTAACAAAAATCTCATTACATGACTATTAACACAGACATTCAAAATTAAACAGGAAGTATACAGAGGGAATGTTTGCTAGATTGCTCAAACTGGAATAGAGAAGGGAGTGGTTTTTAAATTCTTCTCATTAACCCATGCATATCTTTTCTTTAAAAATCAAATTACTATTAAGCCTGTCTTTATTGCAATTTTTTTTGCTTGGTTTTTTAAGTTGATGCACCAGTTAACAAAAGGGTGGTAATGATCATATGCTAAAAATACTGAGCAGGTACCAGCTCTGTTACAAAACTTAAAAGCCCTCAATACCTCAGCTTTCCCACATATGAAATGAGGACGATTACGTCAGAATCTCTTTTATTATGATTAAAAAAAGGGGGGGAAGTAGCTAAATGCAGCTGCGTGCAACCCCACAGAGTAACACAACCACTCGGAAAGGCGTAGGGAAGAACACTGGTGACTTCTCACAGAGAAGCAACACAGGAACAAAATCACACAGGGGCAGTTGAAGACACTGAAGGGCAAGTCTTACCAGCTGGAACTCCCTGCGCCTGTCGTAGGCGTGCTGGATGCCACTGTCTGCCCACAGGGCTCGGATGGCGGGCAGGTAGTCTAAAAAAACAGCGGTCTCCACCATGCCCTGCACCACGGTGACCGCGCGCGTGTCGAAAGCCATCACCTTGTCCCCGTTGCTCTGGTTGGCAGGATCTCCCCAAGGGATATGGAGTTTCTCTCTGGCGTCCACGAGGACTCGCACACCTGCCATGACAAGGAAGAGCGCTGTGAGCAGAGTTTCCCAGCAGCTACTGTTTCAGCAGCCCACAGAGCTGCACAGAGGCAAACAATGCACCCACTCTGCACACAGCTCAATAGGAACACCCACCATAGGGAGCAGGGAGTGTCCAAAAAACCGACTCAAACCACTGCATTTACAGCTAATGTCAAACCCCAGGTTTGCTATCTCAAAAACATGACCATGATCAACAGGATTATATCCACAGTGCGAGTTTAACTCTTGAAAAAGTGTTACTTTTAATTACTAAGTTTATCCAACCTGTGCCACCAAACTCTTTCACTTGGCACAAGTACAATACAAAGTATGCTTAAAAGTTTATTTCAAAATATGTTAAACCACCTGATGTCTTGCTTTCTAGCTTTCGTGTTCTTATCAACTTGGTATTCAGTTATACCAAATTATACAAAGAACATCACGGAGAGTATTTCTATCACTGCCTTTTATATTTTCAGAGAGACTAAAATATGTACTAAAATCACTGCATTTACTAAAAATATGTTTCTATAATGCTTAAGTGCATTAGGAGTCGTATCACCTAAAGGCTTCCCTGCACTTCTGTGGTTGTCATTGTTATGGTAAATATTTTCTAATAGAAAGAGAGTATTTTAAACTTCTTTTTAAAGGATATAAACCCACAGTGTTCATATTTATAAGGTAAATGCAAGGAAATTATTTATAGTACTAAGCTTACTGATAAAAAATAAAAAGAAAATTCCAGAAAGAATAAGTAACTGTGAAGGCACAGGAACAGATGTAAGGAAATTAAGATGTGGCAACAAATGACTGTACAGTAACATACTCATTCAGTGCCAGTGTTTTGTCAAGGTTCACTCCCTTTCCATAATTCCTCTCTGTGTCAAAGGCAGGTATCTGTCAAATCTATCTGTGACTGCAGGAAAACAGCCTCCCAGACAGATGTGCAGCTCCTACGTGCATGTCACAGAGCACGAAGCAGCTTTAACAATAAACTTTAACCTGGTTGACATATATGCTCGTGGTTTCTACTGCCCTGCTATCAATAGTTTTTCCAGGCTTGATTCGTAAGCAGGTTTCTCTTTGAGAATTGTGGATTTTCAGGGGCTGAGTCTGGCAACACTTTGCTGCTTTAAGAAACTTCATTAAGATTTGTTCCAACTATTACACAGTCCAAACTGAAAATCCAGCGAGCGATTTAGATAAGAGAGAAAATGAGCGAGGATGACCAATGAAGTCAGGATGACAGCAGTGAAATCAAGCATCCACTACTCCCCTAAGCCATGTGTGGAGGTTTTGGCAAACATCTACGAAGAGAGGCTCTGCCTGCGGGTTGCTGTTAATTGATGTGTCAGCCGAGTTTCCAACACAACGGCAGCAATTCTCCCACTGCAGCAAAATGTTGAGAGCACAGGGCTGGGCTCCTCCTCACGCACTTCCAGGTGCATCTTCCCCCCATCCATTACCGCTCATTACTGCACTCGCATTACCAGGAAATCACAGAATCACGGAATCAATTAGATTGGAAAAGACGTCTGAGATCATTCAGTCCAACCTATGACCGAACACCACCTGTAAACCAGACTTGCCATCAAGTGCCACCTCCAGCGACAGTGACTCCACCACCTCCCCGGGCAGCCCATTCCCACGTCTCAAGTGAAGAAACTCTTCCCAATGTCCAGCTTATTCCTCCCCTGGTGCAGCTTAACACTGTCTCCTCATGCTATCTCTGGCTCCCTGGGAGCAGAGCCCGACCCCCACCTGTACAGCGTCCTTTCAGTGCTTGTAGTGAGCGATAAGATCCCCCCTGAGCGTCCTGCTCTTCATGCTGAGCCCCCCCAGCCGCCCCTTGTGCTCCAGCCCCTTGCCCATCTCTGCTGCCCTTCTCTGGCCCCGCTCCAGCGCAGCGCCCAGAGGCAAAGCCCGCGACCTCCGGGGCTCAAACCCGGTCAGACGCCGGAGCCGCCCCGCGGGCCGCACCCGGGCGGAGCGCTGACAACCCCGGCGGGGCTGCGCTCGGGCCTCGGGGGAAGGACGAGGCGCCGGGACAGCGCGGGACGAGGAGGCGGCGGCGGCCCCGCGGCTCCCCCGGCCCGCGGGACCCGCCCGAGCCGAGCCGAGCCGAGCCGAGCCGCCTCTCCCCTCCCCGCCCCGGCCGGGCCCGGCGCCCGCAGCAGCGCGGCCCGTCCCCGCCGCCCTCACCCACCCTTGATCACGTTGCTGTAGATGGTGGCGCGGAACTCCTCGCGGGCCGCGCGGTCCCAGTCCTGCCCGTGGATGATCCGCATCTGCTTGAGGAAGGTGGACTTGCCGCTCTCGCCCGCGCCCAGCAGCAGGATCTTGACGAGGCGCTTCACGTAGGTCTTCTCGCGGTTGAGGCACTTGTCGATCTCCTTGGACTTGCGCTGCTGCTCGGCCTCGCCGCTGGTGAGGAGGCAGCCGGGGAAGCAGCCGGACAGCGCGGAGCGGGACGGCAGGAAATCCGCCATCTTAGCGAGCGCTGCCAGCGAGGGGAGCACCCGCCCGCCGCCCGCGCCGCGCGCGCCCCGCACCGCGCCTGCGCGCCCCGCCACACCCGGCGCGTGACGGGCGCGCGCCCCGCCCACAGCGCGGGCTCCGCCCTCTCCCCAGCCCCTCACAGGAAATGGCGGGAGCCGAGTCCCCCACAGGGACTTTATGGAGCGTCCAGCCCGGCCCCCGGCCCCGCACAGCGCACCCCAGCCTTCCCACCAGGTGGGTCTGAGCCTTGTCCGAGCGCTCCTTCAGCTCCTTTTAACCAGACTGACAGTTTACTTGTAAAACTCTGCCTTTTCCTCGAGAAGTCCCCCGAGTCACTTTGGACTTGAGCTTGAAATTGCGATTTTTCAGCACCGTTCCTGGAGGAGATCCAGGCTGTACCTCCTGGCAGGTGGCAGGCTGCTCACGAGGAAACGCCGTGAAAGAACATTCAGGCACAGGGTGCTGCTGTGTAATGGAGATAAAGGTTGCATAGAGGCACATGATCATAATTTTAACGTGCTTTGTAAAGGAAAATAAGGTGGAGAATGACTTTATGGAGTCATTAACGTTTGGAAGAGACCTTTAAGATCGAGTCCAGCCTTTCACCCATCACTGCCACTGTAACTGTAAAACCACATCACCCAGCACCAGGGCCAGATGTTTCTCGAGCACCTTCAGGGATGGTGGCTCCACCACCCTCCTGGGCAGCCCCTTCCAATGCCAGACCACCCTAACAGTGATTTTTTTCTTTTTTTCTAATCTCTAATCTGAATCTCCCATATCTGGTCTTGAAGCCATCTCAGCTGATGCTCTCACTGTAGGCATGGCAGAAGAGACTAAATCATAGAAACATAGAATCCATTAGGTGGAAAAGATCTCTGAGATCATCCACCCAATCTGTCATTGAGCATCTCCTTGTCAACTGGACCGTGGCACCAATTGCCACATCCAGTCTTTCCTTAAAACATCTCCAGGGTGTCTCCTGCATCTCTGGGCAGTCCATTCCAATGTCTAATTACCCTTTCTATGAAGAAATTTTCCATGATATCCAACTCAAACTTCCCCTGGAGCAGCTTGAGGTCGTTCCTTCTTGTCCTGTCCCTTGTTCCCTGGAGCAGAGCCTGATCCCCACCTGGCTGCACTCTCCTGTCAGGGTTATAGAGTGAGAAGGTTCCCCCTGAACCTTCCTTTCTCCAGGCTGAGTCTCCAGAGTTCCCTCAGCAGCTCCTGGTGCTCCAGCTCCATTCCCTGCTCCGGCCCTTCAATCTTCTTCCTGAGCTGAGGGGCCCAGGACTGGACACAGGAATTGACAGCTACTCCTGTCCCTGTCCCTGTCCTTGTCCATGTCCCTGTCCCTGGTTTCTAGTGGGTATGTTTAGTAGGGAAGATTGAGAGGAGATCTCATTAATGAATATAAATATCTCCAAGGTGAGTGCCAAGAGAGGATGAGGAGCAACGGTCATGAACTAACACATGAGAAGTTCCACCTCAACATGAGGAAGAACTTCTTTCCAAGGAAGGAGCAGAGCCCCGGACCAGCTGCCCAGGGAGGTTGTGGAGCCTCCCTCTCTGCAGACATTCCAAACACACCTGGGCCTGCTCCTGTGTCACCTGCTCTGGATGACCCTGCTTTGGCAGCGGGGGTGGACTGGATGATCTCAGGAGGTACTTTCCAACCTAAACAAACCTGGGGTTCTGGGATTCCATGGAAACGAGCCCCAGGCTCAGCTGGCCCTGTGCTGCCGGGTGAGCGGCCCGGGGAGGTCAGCCCTCAGTCAGGGGGGCAGGATGGTGCTTGCCAGCTAAGCAGGTTTTGTTCTTGATGCAGAAAGAGTCATTTTGTTAAAACACTTTGAAAAATTGGCACGTCCTTCCTCTCTGCCTGGCTGAGAAGAGTTTCCCTGTACTGCAGGGCTGCAGCACCAAGCTGAGCAAACACCCTGGGTCCAACCTCTCACGGGGCTGTACAATGAGCAAAAGAGAGTGGGACTCTTTATCTGATACTGAGTTAAAAGGAGCAAAGACATTATTGTCAATGGCAACCCTTCATGTGAGGAGTAGAACAGCTCATAGGCTGAGGAGCCTGCAAGGACTGAAAATCCCACGCTTCATTCAACCCAGCCCCAAGCACAGCTGTTCTTTTAGTCATTTGTTTAATAAATTAACTACCATCAGTACACCACCATAGTGCAAAGATTGCATTAAATATTTGTCCCTCCTTACATCTCCTAGTCTTTGATACCTGCTGAGTTTTCCTCTCAATATTTTTCTGGGTTTTTTGCCAACATTGCCAACACCAATCATAACCTAGAAAAAGAAAGAAATAAATGTGGAGACTGCAAGGTGAGTTTAGAACAAGGAAATGTCACTTGGCCCCAACTGGAAGGATCTTCAAAATCTGAAATGGGTATCAGTTGGTCCCACGTGGAGATAAACTGCATGGGAATTATTTCACAGGGACTTACCAAAAAAAAAAAAAGATAAAAGGCATTTTTCGTAGGAGAACAGCTCTGGTCTAAGTGTTAAGATATTTGACTCAGCTCTCATCTCACCTCCCTAGCTGTGGAGGACTACTGAGTTTCTGCAGTCGAGTCCATTAAGTGCTGGGGAGTCCTTGAGCTCCCCACTGCTCTCCCCATTCCCGTGGGGAGCTCTCCAAAATCCCTGGGTGCTCCATTGCACGTCCTGGCACAGCAGCCCGGCTCTCAGCGTGCTGCCCTGCGGGAGGGGCTGTTCCTGCCCTGCATGACCGTGTTCCCTGGAGAGGGTTCAGCATCATCCAGGTCAGCCGTGAAGCCAGCTGCATCCTGGCTTCATCTCTAAGGCAGGGTGCATAAGGTCTTTCTGTGCTTGGCTTTTTTCCTTCCTCTTTGCCACTTCTTTCCTTAGCTTTCCTGGAAAGCCCAGGGATGACGGGAAACAAATGCTGCCCGTTTGTGCTCGCAGCTCTTCCCACGAGGCTGCTAAGGAAGCTTCTCATTTGGAGTGCTTGTGCCCCATCAGGCAGACAATGGACTCTGGAGATACTCCTTTAACCATTGCCTTGCTGGCAGACCTGAGCTTAAGTCACACCTCTCTCGATGCCACAGTTTGCACAATTATTATTTTAATTTTTTTCTTTCTTTTTTTTTTTTTTTTTTTTTTTTTTGGTAAACTGCTTTGAAATCTTCCTGGAAGGAACGTGCTGAAACTGAGCCTCCACTTGCCACTTGCTTCACTTACTTTACCCCTTCCTTCCCCTCAGGGCCGTCCCCAGCTTCCTTACATAGAAAGGTAGCTTACTCACCACATGCCTTTTGTGTTGGATGATTCACCTTTCTGATATGTGAAGAAGGGGCAACCACGTAGGAAATGTGACCTCTTAAAGAAAAGGGGGGGATTCCCTTGGCAGTGCTTTCCACAAGAGAAACTCTGGGGAACTGAGAGTGGGTCTGTTGAGAGCAATCACAGCTTGTGGTGCTGCACAAGGAGACCAGAGGGATAAAATCCAGTTTCCAGCAGACCTTTCCCTTTCTCTATGAGAGGCTGGCAGGGATCTCTGGGTGCCCATGGACACTCACCATTGCCCTGTGATGTGATTTGATGACCACGAGTGTTTTTCCACTACAGCATCATTTACCTCCTGTGTGTGGTACAGCACCATGGAAACTTGCAGCTGCATAAATCCCACTGCATTTACCATACAAAACAGGAGGTGAAGGGGACTCCCCAGAGAACGTCTTTCTGCATTGTCTGGGGGGCAGAAAGGCCAGGATGAACATGGGGAGTCTGAAATCTGGAGGGAGCACAGCTGCTGCCTTCCTGCTGTTCAAGTCCCTTGTTTCCTTGGCCAACAAATTCACACATCAGCCAGCCGGGCTGTGTCAAGGACTGGAGAATTCTTTGCTTTCCACAAGTGTGGGTTTCGTGATTAGAGGCCCAGGAGTGTCTGCCCTAGACAAGCCTCTATAATCTGATTTAAATGCCTCGTGCTTCATGTGGCAGATCTGCCAAAGAGCATTAACTGCAGGGGTGGTTCACCTGGGCACAGGTGAAATCTCAGCTCATCTTTAACCGTGTGCTTGGTGTTGTGGGTCACTCACAGATGTTAACAAAGCTGAATTTACCTTGGACACCTTGTGGAAATTACACAAAGTAACTTTATAACAAAGGAATATCTATAAGCTTTATCATAGCTTGTCAGAGAAGACTAGAAACAGAAAAAAACCCCACACCTGACCTGTGAGGGGGTGTTTGGGTGATCGGAAGGATTTAAAATTATCGGAATCTTTGGAGCTCAGCAAGGCTGAAGAGCTCACACCTCAGCGTGAGCTTCTCAGAGCTGTTTCTCCGGATCTGCAGCAATACCAGTTTATTTCTGAGCTCATTTGAAGGCCCAGATTTTAAATGTTTCTTGTGAATAAGACACCTGTATTCTGCAGTATTTGGGGATAAAATTTTATTTTATTTTTATTCCTTTGAGGAAGTGGGGAACAGGAAGTTGTTGGCAGTTGATCCTTTACTTAGGCCAGTGTTAACACCACACCTGGCATATTTCTGAGTCCTTTTACCAGCACTTGTGTAACAGACCAGGTTGTTTGGTTTTAAGCTGCAAATGGTTCAGAGGAATCAATGTAGATTATAACAAGTTTTCCAATTTTGCCTATCAAACCAAGAAAATGAGCTACATCTTTTTATGTGCCCCTTACTCTGATATTATGTTCCCAAACAATTCCTTGCATGTACTCCTGCCAGTATCTGTCTCTCTAAGGGATGGAAGCACTTTAGTTCAGTAGCATCATCAAAAAGCCTGCATGCCTTTGCTGTCCTTTCTCTTGCTTCCTAACTCCCCTCTGAACTCCCTTTCTCTTCCTTCTGCCTCCAGGACTATCTGTGCTACTGGAGTTTGTCACCCTTAGCCTTTCAGAGGGGCACCAGGATCTAAATTTGGTTTGGCAGAACCAAACAAGCACCTCAGACCCTGAATTATGAGACACTGCAAACATGAGGAACTCCCCTCCTGCTCCTTTTGGCTGTCAGCTGATGCCTTGAAGCATGAGGCAGGATAACTTGGATACCAGTGTGGAATGACAGAGGTTGCTCATCATCTGCGCAGAGCAGTGTCTGATCCAGCAGCTGCTGTGGCTTACAGGGGAATTCCACATGGGAATGACTGAGTAGGCACAGGGGAAAGGCCTTCCAAAGCACTGGCTTGTCTGGGTGCTGTGAAAGAGCAGAGCTAAAGATAAAACACTTCCATGAGGGCAGCAAAGCTATTGGGAAAGCAGCCTGAGCCTTCAGGGCATTACTGTTCCTGCTCATTCCACTCCATTCCATTCCACTCCATTCCATTCCATTCCGTTCCATTCCGTTCCATTCCGTTCCATTCCATTCCATTCTCCATCCCATTCCATTCCGTTCCATTCCGTTCCATTCCGTTCCATTCCATTCCATTCCATTCCGTTTCCATTCCGTTCCATTCCATTCCACTCCATTCCATTCCATTCCGTTCCATTCCGTTCCATTCCGTTCCATTCCATTCCACTCCATTCCATTCCATTCCGTTCCATTCCGTTCCATTCCGTTCCATTCCATTCCATTCCATTCCGTTCCATTCCGTTCCATTCCATTCCATTCCATTCCATTCCATTCCACTCCATCCCATTCCATTCCGTTCCATTCCGTTCCATTCCGTTCCATCCCGTTCCATTCTCCATCCCATCCCGTTCCATTCTCCATTCCATTCCATTCCATTCCATTCCATTCCATTCCATTCCATCCCATTCCACTCCATTCCATTCCATTCCATTCTATCCCATTCTATCCCATTCCATTCCATTCCATTCTCCATTCCATTCCATTCCATTCCATTCTCCATTCCATTCCATTCCATTCCATTCCATTCCATTCCATTCCATTCCATTCCATTCCATTCTCCATTCCATTCTCCATTCCATTCCATTCCATTCCATTCCATTCCATTCCATTCCATTCCATTCCATTCCATTCCATTCCATTCCATTCCATTCCATTCCATCCCAGCCCCTCGGCGCTCTCCCAAGGACGCCCCCACGCGGCCGCCCCAGCCCTCTCATGCAAATGCGCGCTGTGCGGCGGGCGCTGATTGGCTGCGGCGCGCGGTGCGGCGGGCGCTGATTGGCTGCGGCGCGCGGCGGTGGCGCCGCCCCCGGCGGGTGTCGGTGTCCGCAGCCAGGTGCGCCGGGCCGGGGCTGCTCCGCCGCGGGCTGTGCTTTCCTCCGCTCCGCCGTGCCCCGCTCCGCGCCGCCACCATGACCGTCACACGGCTCGACCAGGGCCAGCGCTACCGCCCGCGGATGGCCTTCCTGAAAAAGGTGAGCGCTCGGCAGCGCCGGCGACAGCCGCACCGTTTTGGGCACGCCGGCCGCGTTCCGGCGGGGCGATGCGATGCGATGGCCAGGGCAGCGCTGCCGGTGCTTGGGGTGATGTGCGTTCACAGCATCTTGCTCGGCCGCGGCTCCCCGGGGCACCTGTGGGGGCCGAGGGTGGCAGCGCCTCCCCGGGAGTTTGGGGCCGTGACCTGTTGCAGGGGCTGTGGATCCCAGCTGGCTCGGGGACGGGCTGGAAGGGCAGCGTGTGCTGAAGTGATGGAGAAATGGGACTGTAATGTTGTTTGTCTTTTGTAGCTTATCTCAGCTGAATGGTTCCCCTGTCACATTTTCTCCCTCTTCCCATTATTTTTTTAAAGTCCTTCAAAGCCGTGTCCATTCCCAGGGGAAGACCCATCATCTGCAGCACCAGGCTGCTCTGTCGCTCTGGTCCAGTCGGTCCAGTGTGTGTTCCCACTGCTTTCAGCTGATGTCCACATTCAGGGGGTGTATTACAGACAACTACCTGCTCTCTGCCTCCTTCCAGTTCTTCAGACATGAGCGTATTTGTGGCCAGAAGCAGTAGAAGGGGTGGGATGGTGGATGCCCACGCTTTTGGGTGTAATGCTTAATTTTAGGTGGGCTTTTTCTGTAGCATTCATTCAAAGCATAGCCAGTTGTAGTGTAGCTGGTATCTGCAGATTTTAAAAAGCAGGGTGTTAAGCTAGCTTTTCTCCCACCCACCTCTCCTGTTGAATGGAATTAACTGAATTTCCAGTGACAAGTACAAGCAGCAAGTTGCTGTTCGAATTGTGGTTAGCTTTCCTCAACACCCACAACTAAAGAGGCTTCCAGGGATAAGGGAGGGGAATCTGGGGATATTCAATGCTGAGGTATGAGCCTGGCAATACATGCAGTGTACTTACTACACCAGAGGAAGTAAAGAGGGTATTTCCTTTGGTGCTGTGTCTTGCAGGGTAAATCTGGCTGGAGAGCCCTGCCAAGGGAAATACTCCAGGCCAGATTCTGTACTGAGTAATGCTCGGTGGAGTTGTGTGCGGGGGTGCAGAGGAGAAGCTGTGTGCTTTGGGAAAACAACTGCCTGCAGCTGTGCTTCAGCTGCTCCGTGGGAGTGCAGCAGTCTCTGCGAAGTGCTCCGAGTTCCTCAGGTGGGAAGATCAGTCAAAGCACAGCGAATCACTGTTCCAGAGCGTGCACAGCTCACACTGTGAGCAGCCTGGGGGGCTCAGCACTTCCAGAGCCTTGCAAGTCCTGTTAGCAGTGGGAAGGGAAGCTCCTGCTGGTCAGCAAAAGCCCTTGGCTCTCGTCTCTACTTTCATTCCTGCTCTGTTTCTTCCTGACCTTGGAGAAGCCTTGTTGGGAGCCTTGGCTGTTCCATGGCAGTGTGGTCTGTGTGCAGACATCATCAGAGCTGCTGGAAACACCAGGCACCTTTACTGGAACTGAGGATGCTCCCAGCGAGCACCTTACAGGCTTAGACCCATGAGGAGCTAAAATCCTAGGAAGAAGCTTTGTTAATTGCTTAAGCCTGTGCTCACGCTTTGCTGCCAGCTGACACTCGCTGTGCCTGGGCTGCTGCAGCTGCAGGGAGGGATTCCTGCAGTGCTCTCAGCCCCTGGGGCCCTGTGCTTTCCCAGCTGCCAGCACCTACCTCCCTGTGCTGCCTCTCCAGCATGAAGCTGGTGACCAGAGCAGCAGCCCTGCCATGGGGCATGGGGAGAGGACAGCGGGGTGCTGGAGGGGTGGGGGGCAGTGCCCTGCTCTTGCTGTGAGGCTGCTCTGAACGGGCTGGACATGGTCTTTATGGCTGAGTTAAGAGGGGATCAAAGGCCTCAGAGCCCTGTAACACCTGCTCATTATGCTAGCACTTTTATTATTTTATTCTGTTTTTTCTCCCTTCTAAACCCTCTTGCCTGGAAGAAGAATGACCCAAAAGTCTGTTGGGATAGCAGGCAAGCCTGTGAAATGCATTTTGTCTGGATGCTGCCAGGGCTTGAGTGAACCCAAGCTCTTGGTGCCAGATGTGGCTCTGCTGGGCATCAGCTGGCAGAGCTGGGCTGTGCTCTCCAGGAGCTGCTGGGCTGGGTGTTTTTCCTTGCTGTGCTACAGGAGCTGTGCCGTGACTCACACCTTGTGGGTAGGGCTGATGGATGCCTTCTTCCTCTGCCTCCTCCTCACTCTGGTCCCTGGTGGCTTCTCCCAAGCTGTGCAGCAACCAGGGAGGGACTGTTCCAGGGTCTGCAGCATGGCTGGGGGTTTTTCCAGCCTGGGCTTGCTTCTTCAGGCTTAGACTTTCCAGCAGCTGCTGGCCCTCATCTTCCAGAAAGCACCTGAATTGTGTTTTTGCTGGAATCCAGCAGATTCCTGCTCTCTAAGTGAGTCCCCTGATATGGCTAAAGCTGAGTCTTAGGCCAAGCTCAGCCTCATCCCATCCTCCTTTTCCCTGTTCCAGGCTGGGAGATGCCAGTGCTGCATCTTTCTTTCCCCTCCAGACTGGGAAGAGCCAGCTACAGCCCTGCCTTCCCCACTCACAGATTTACTTCCTTTAGCCAAGTCATCACTCAGTGGGAACAAGCCACTTCCCCTCAGCTTTAATTAAGAAAAAGCAGGAAGTTTTAGGTGGTTAACAATGGATTTTTTTTTTCATTTCTTCTTTTTTCAGATCATCCATCAATGTGCAAAGCAAGGCTGGTAGCTGTAGATCTAGTAAACAATTGAATGAGCCTTCACAGGCCAGAGTGGGGCTGAGGGCTGTATTGTTACCTTGGAAATCAGAGCAGGTAGGGCTGATCCTTGCAAACAGCAGCAGGCAGTGGAGGGGACTGGAATCAGGCAAATATGATGGAGAAAGCAGCAGATGTTTAATTACAGCACCAAGACTGTGCTCTCAGCTGGGATCTGGAAGTTCCTGCTGGGAAAATTGATCTTTCTTAAGTCTGAAGCAAGGATGTCTCTGTCTGGGTTGGGGCTGAGAAGGGCTGAACTCCTCACCTTGGCATGTTTTGCTGTTGCATTTCTGAGTCTCAGCACCTGGAGTTTGTTTTTCCTGCATTGTGGATGTCCTGATCTTGGGGAGCTGGTGGGTCCCCAAAGGGTAAAGCTCAGGCAAACAGGGATGGGACCTGCACCCAGGTTAACCCAACCAAGCAATCCATCAGTGGTCATCTGCCCCACTGCTCCACCCTCCTTCTCCAGAACCATGGACACCCCATCAGTTGCTGCCCATTTGCCTCTCTTGGCTTCCCAAGGCTCCTGAAATCCAATGATGGTTTTTCTTTCTTTGAGTTCTGCTTTGTACTGAGTGAACTGAACCCTGTGACTTTGTGCAATCAGAGAGGGGACAGACAGTTTTCCTGTTGTCTCCTCTGTGGCTTTCAGGGTGAGTTCACCTCCAGGCAGAGATTCCAGCTGATCTGCAGGGAGATCTCCAGGGGCTCGTGCCTTGTGGTGTCTCTGTGCATGATGTGAGCTCACCCTGAGCCTGGCTCCTTCGGCAGTCCTGACATTTACCTCTGTGTGCATCTCCACCCATCAGCCAGTCAGGAAGTGGCTTCTGGCTCTGCAAAATTCAAACCAGACAGCTCTTTCCTGGCTGAAAGCGTGACAAAATGTCCTAGAGCCCTTAGCAAAGCAAGGAAGTGTTCCTGCTGTGTCTGAGGCAGCCCTCCTGGCCTCCCTCTGGCAGGCTGGCTCTGACAGCAGCTCCTGATGGCTGTAATCCTCTGTTCCCTTGGGAGGAGAGGCACAGACAGGCTGAGTTTTGATCAGCAAGGTGGATGGTTTGCAGCCAGAGCTAGGCACCCCCCAAGAGCAGCTCCTTGCTTTTTAATATATTTGTCATTTCTCCAGTGACAAGAGGGAGTGTGGCAGAGTATGAACACGACCAGAGTTAGGAGTTGCTGGCTAAAGGAAGGGAATGTGCTGTGCTGCAGGGCTCTGGGGGTTTCTGAGCCAGTTCCCTGCTCTCAGCTGGTTGAAGATGTGTCTCTGGAGCCTGCCTGGAGAACAGCAGCTGTGTGCTGGAGCAGGGTGTGCTGTGCTGCCTGCCTGGAACAAACCCTGCCTGAGCCTGGGGGATCCTGGTGGGCTCTGCTGGGTGGTCACAGCACTGGGATAGGGGGATGAGCAGGGCTGTGTTTGCCCCCAGGATCTCTGTTCCTGTGAAGGGACTGTGCAGTCAGAGAGGGTCTCCCCAAGGTATTGGGTTTGCCTGGAATCCCAGTTTCCTAAACTGGGATAAGTGCCCTGCCTGATGGACCATCCTGCCTCACCTCATCCCACACAGTTGAAGTTTCTGAGGCTGAAATTGTGGATTCTGTTAAAAGACCTAAAAATGTCTTCGTATTCTATCATTTCTGTTCTGATTTTGCTCTTTTAAAATACTTTATACAAATATGTATGTTAAATTTTACCATGCTTCTCCATTTTAGCATTAATTTGTCACTGCCTTTAAAAGCAGTTGAAAATCCAGTTTTGCTGACAAGCCCAGAGTGTATCCTGTCACTACAGCTTAAATCCTCACAGAACTTGGCAAGTCTTGGGACCAAAGTCACTGTGGTGCCTGTGAAGACAATACCCTCATTATGTGTGAGTGTCATCAAGTCACACTGTTAAATCCTCTACTCTCAGTTTAAAAGCTACAGCCTCACCCAAAACAAATGTGTGGAGAGGCCAAATTGGTCCTGTTGGACCAGTTTTGATTTAATATCCCTGGAAGCTGAAGGCAAAAAGCAGAGCAGCTTCCCCAAAGCTCTTATGGCACTCAGATAATCAAAAACGAGGAGATGAGGAGTGTGCCCCAACTCCATCCATCTAAGATCCCAAGTGAAAGCAGAAGCGTTGTGCTTTTGGAATGGTGCTGGTAGGAAGTCAAAGAGAAAGAAAATACCTTTGAAAATCATTATCTTTTAAAAAGAAATAAAGATAATTGGAAATGAGAAATAGAAGTTGTCTGGCCCTGAGTGTGAGACTCATCCTGTGTTGAAAATGAGTCACCAGGATCCCTGAGGGATTCCAGGCAGGAGATGCCAGATGGGACCAGGAGGATGTCCCTGCCCCATCCCTGCAGGGGCTGAGCTTTGCTAGCTGAGGGTGGGTGAGTGCAGCCCTGCAAAAGGATGGTCAGAGAGCCCCTCACACACCTCCTAACAGAAGCACAGATTTTATTCCCTCCCCATTTTTCTTTTTAAGTGCCCAGTGAGCCAGAGAGGAACCCTTATGGGTAGCAGAGATTTTATTTAGTTTTTTTTCCTTAGCTCTCATGGAGTGGTTCCATCCTGTCCCTCCTTGCTGGCCCTGGCTGTGTGTGTGTCCAGTGGCACTGTGAGCTGCCATGGCTGGAGGTGACACCTCTGGTGCCAAGGGGAGCTTCAGAGAGGGCTGTGGCCCCTGCATGCATTGCTGTGGCACAGCAGTGCCCACCCCTCTGCAGTGCTGGCTCCCAGAGCTCCCTCCTGCCCATCCTGAAATCCATCCCATCCCCTGCTTTGCAGATTGAAACACTCATGATGGAGATGCAGAGCCCAGACACGGGAATCAAGACACAGACACAGACTGTGATGGTCGCCAGCATCCCCCACGCTGTGACAGGTAAGGGCTGCCCGAGGGAAGGGCTGGGCTGAGTCCAGCAGAGAAAATCTGCATGTGGGCTGCCAGTGCCTGGCTGTGTGCTGCAGCTCTGTCCCCAATAAATATCAGCTGTACATCATTTGAAATGTACCTGCTCCCTTTATCTTGTTCTCACTGTCTCATTTCATTCCTACTTTTTGAATGGGACACAAAGGTTGATCCCCAGGCACTTTCAGCTGTCTCATGGGGGTTAACTCAAGTGACCTTGTCTTCTCTTAGCACAGAGCTGAGGACATGCTGCAGCCTCCATGCTCATGCTCCCAGTGAGGCTGGATCACAGATAAAGATAAATATTAAAATCCAACTGAAACAAGCAGCCTGGAGGCAGACTGAAAGATAGTACTTCAGAAATGAGCAGTAAACAATTAGTCTCCCTTTTAATGCTTACTGCTAGTAATCATTTTTCTTGAGTAGGCAGGAAAAGAACAAAATATTCAACCCACTTCTGTGCCTGTAAATGACAGCTTTGCTCCCTGGAGGAGGCTGAAGAGCAGCACCAGGAGCTGTGCTGTGTCATGTGTGGTGTTACAGGCAGCTCTCATCACAGCCTCCTTGTGCCTGCTCCTCCTTTCACCAGGCACTCTCAGTACCTCTGCCTCCCTGTTCTCCAAGCCTCCACAAAAGCTCTTGTGAGGAATCCTCTGCTATAAATATTCACACATACTCCATACCCAAGTTTCCTCCCCCTGCTTCCATCTTTCTTCAGCACTTTGATATTCAGAACAAAAACTTCCCACTGAAACCAGTGAGTTTGCTCCAGGCAAATCTAAAGACTTTCTCCACTGTGTTTGCAGAGCCCAGGGTGTTGTTTGCCCCATTTAAAAAAAAAAATGAGGCTGCAGAGGCACTGAAGTCACTTGCCTGTGAGAAGAGCCAGTCAGTGGAAGGGTCAGGAGAACTTGGACTCATCTGAAGCTGCTGTCAGCAGCACCCTCCATGCACTGCAGTGCAAACCACATCCTGGCTCACGCAGCTATGATGCAGCTGAGCTGGGTGGAGGCTTTGCCTGTACAAAGGAGCTTCCCAGAGCTGTCAGGGAATAGTTGAGGCAGCACAAAGAGGAGATTCCCTGTGCTGAGGGATGACGTCCCACGCAGATGCAGTGCAGGGGAACGAGAACTTCTCTTGGTGTCTGCCCAATGTAAAATCCCACTTCCTAAAAGTCCACTGGTGTCTGATGTGTTAGCACTCACCCTCATTGTGTGCTGGCTGCTTTACTCTGTTCCTTAACTAGAATTGCTGCAAGTTCCCTCTTGCACAAGTCATAAATTCACCTCTGACAGGCAAGTGACTTCCACTCCCCCTGTGTCATCCCTCTCTAAATTGGTATTTTTAGTGCTGCATGAATATTGACTGACTTCTGGGTGTTGCAAAAGAGGCTGATTCATGTTTGATGAGGATGTGGTGAAGATACTGGAGCAGGGGACACAGATCCATTGGAGAGAGCCTGGCTCTGCTTGTGCAGGAAGCTAACCAGTTAAATTCAGTGAAAGTCAGTAAAATGGCTCACAAATAAACCTCGATGTAAAATGTGCACCTTTGGGGGAAAGTGCTTACAGAGGGAGCTGTCTAGAAATGAATGATGAGATAATCCTTTAATTTCATCTATTTCAGGAAGCAGGCAGTAGGATAAGAGCTCTGAGCCCCTATTAGAAAGTTAAGTCATCACTGCAATGTTAAGAAAGGTCAACACCTCAGTCTGCAGTCCCAGGGGAGGTTTGGAGGAGAAGGCCAGTAACTGATCAGGGAACAAGTGCATTTTTGCCCTCTTTAACTGGAAGGAGTTTCATGAAATATGCCCCTCAGAATATAAAACTAAAACTGCTGGTGGTTTATGCTGCCTATGGGTACAACTGCTCACAGTCCAACAAAAGAACTGGGAGAGATAAAATGTGTGTGAATGCAGAAATCTTATTTCCCTTTGAGAAATCCTGTAACACTGCAACTTGGATCTGAGATTTACATATCCCTCTGCCCATTAAAGGACTCTCAGAGGATCAGTCACTGATCTACGAAACTGAGACAGGACTGTGCTCTGTGAATCTGGAGTTTCTTTGCAGTGAATCTTTCCAGGCAAGGTGGAGCAAAACCTCCCCTTCCCTGGGTGTGAGAGCTGTTGCCTCCTTAAGCCCTTTCTAAGCCTCTGATGAGGATTTGGATGTTGCTCAGGCCATGTGAGCTGGTGCACACTCTGTCTGTGCCATCCCAAGGTCACTGCCTGCCTCAGGCTCCTCTCCCAGGGCTGGATGTTTTTGGGGGTGTCAGCATGGCCAGAGGGAGCCCAGCAGTGCATTTTGTCTGTGCTCCCTTGCATCTGAAAGCACATTTGCAGAAAAGGGGGCTGTGCAGAGCACAGTGAGGGCTGAGGGCTGGAGGGATCTCCTTTGCACCCATGGATTTGGGCACACTCCTGATTTCAGAACCTGACCTTTTCCTTGCTTTGCAGGTAATGATATCATGCAGTGGATTCTTCAGCGCTTGCAGATCACTGCAGAAGGTGGGTAAAAATGGGAAAATTGAGGCTTTCTCAGCTTTCAGGCATAAAACCTTAAGATCTCAAGAGGCAAAACCTTTTAGTTGAATCTCCCCTGCATAAGAGCTCACTTTAATTCCAGTGAAGTGTTTCTGTGCAATGAAAACATCTGCATTCTCCATTTCCAGAGGCACTCCACCTGGGAGACCTGTTTGTCAAATATGGATATATCTACCCTCTTCAGGAGCCAAAGAACCTCACCCTCAAGGCAGATGGCAGCCTCTACAGGTTTCAAGTGAGTTGCAGCTCCTCTAAGCTGCTGAGAGGGAGTTCAGCACTATTTTTTATTAAAAACAGGCAGCTGGGGCAGTTCCCAGGAGCTGTGTAGCTGTGCAGGAGGAAGGAGAAGACTCAGAGAAGTCTGCACAGAGAAGACTGAGATTGCAGCTTACAGGGAAACTGTGATAGTTTCTTCAATGAAATTAGTGTACTTGTTCAACCTGAGAATAGCTGTGCTTTCCTCCAAAGAGTGTTCCCTTCCAGGTCTTAAATTAGCAAATGGAATTGCTGGTTGGAAATAGAATGATGTGGGGGCACTGAATAATGAATATACAAAAAGCACAGTAATAACAGGATGGTATCAAGGTGCCTGGTTGGATTGTTTCCACTGCAATGGGAAACTGGGATATTCCTGGTCCTTGGCATGAGGAGGCCATGAGTTCAGGGCCTTTGTGCACTAACAGGGGACTCCTTTCCTTGCAGACCCCCTATTTCTGGCCAGTGCAGAGCTGGGCTGCTGATGACACAGACTATGGTGAGTGGTGGCACTGCTCGTGTCCAGGGCTGTGGGTTTGTCACTCTGTCCTGTTCCACACCTGCTCTTCATGTTCTTGTGCTGCATCTCTGCTTGCAATGACCAGCCCTGGTTTTTTTTCCCATGCTGTTTTGTGAATAATTCTCAGAAATGGTGTATTTGAGGGTGTGACTATCATGTGGTGGCCTTGATGAGAGAAAGTGCTTAAGCTCTTGTGTTTCACTAAGATCCATCACACAGGAACACATCTGAATTACCTTGTTGGGGAGGGCAGACTTTAAACACAAGATTAGATTTCCTTGAGTAGTTAAGTGTGTTCCTGGATCTGAGCCCAAGGCTGTCTTCCTGTAGACTTGGATCAAGCCCTGCATTCAGAGATGGTTCTTTCTTTATAGAAAGCACAGTGACTTCCAATATCTCCTGCTGGCCCTTTCCATATGAGTCTCTTGTTGCCTTTATGGTGCTTTTTTTGTAGATCTGATCCTGAATCTTGGGTGATCAGCTGGATTTCCTCCTATGGGCTGTGCAGTTCTGACTGATTTGGGTTGTCCAGGGCTGTCCTCTGTGACTTTTATCTGCATTATGCTGTAGGTCTTCCGAGGAAATAAAATTCCATTTTAGATTGGAATGTTTTTATTAGAACTTGAGCAAAAATCACTGGCCTGTGCTCAGAAAAGTTGGAGGTCAAACTTTGAGGAACCTCAGCAGCTGAAAGGTTTGTTCCAGTGTCCCTTGAGCCAGGGAAGCCTGGCTGAGCTCCCAAGGGAAGGGTGGCTGCTGGCAGAAGGCACATGCTGCCTCTTCTGCTGCCTGCTCCCAGCCTGGCCACCAGTGACACACCAAAATCACCAAGTTCTTTTTTCTTCACTGGGCTTTTGTGAGCTTGGAGCTCATGCCTGGGAAGATATTATAGCAGACAAAGGCTCCTGTGTTTGTAATGTGGTAAATTTATAATTATTCTTGGACTTGCTGGTCTAAGTATAACTGACTGCTAATTTGCTTCTACCTCCACAGCAATTTATCTAGCAAAGAAGAACATTAAAAGGAAAGGGATTTTGGAAGAATATGAAAAGGTGAGGAGACACTGCACTTGTTCCATTACAAGACCCTCATTTGCTACAGCTTTAGCCCTTTGTTGCTAATGAGTGGAGCAAGGCAAAGAATCACCTCTTCAATTGCATGAGGTGTTAATCCAGCAGTATCAAAAGCCAGCATTTTGCAAGTAAAAAAATACAGAAAACAAAAAAGTACAGAAAACTACTGTGAAGTCAATTATAATTTTAGCAGGGGTAATTGCTCTCCTTGCAATGGTATTTTTGAACTGTTGCAATTCTTGTAATTACGTGCAGAACAATCCAGATTTCTTGGCTCAGTCACCAGCCTGGCCTCATTGAACTGTGGAGAGTCAAGAAAACCCCAGCATGGGAGTGCCCTGGTCAGAATTTTCACACTAACTGCTTTTTTCTTTTTATTCCAGGAACATTACAACATGCTCAATCAAAAAATAAACTACAAGTGGGATTTTGTTATTATGCAGGCCAAGGAGCAGTATAAGTGAGTTGACTTGCATTCCCTTGTTTGCATCACTGGGGAGGGTGTGAGGAGCAGAGCTTGGCTGTCTTAGTGCACAGTTAAATCACACATTAAGAACACCAACTGCAGCTCTAAAATGGCTTGGAGGGGAGGTTTAGGTTTTGCACTTGATGTGGTTCTGTGAAGAAGCTGGGTTCTGATGTGCAAGCCCTCACTAGAATTAACTTCATCTAGCTCAGTCTCTCCATGAGTATTTGTGCATCAGGCACTGGACTTTGGGCCTGTTGTTGGTCTGGGTCAGGAGTTACTTGCACATCTCTCAGCTGAATGGAGTGAATAAAAAAGCACTAAATGTTCCCAGCAGGGACTTCTGGAGAAAACTGAAGTGCATACTTAGGCACCCAGCTAAAATGGCTTGATTTTAAGAGCTGAAACCTTCAAATTCCCAGAAAAGTTGGTGAACATGACATGGGATTACTCTTTTAGAGATCTTTCCTACTTCTGTGGACTCCTCTTACCTTCCTTTACCTGCTGGCAGTGCCTGTGCTGCTCAGCAGCCTCTGTGTCTTCCCTGGGATGGCAGCCAAGTGCTGGAGTGCAGCTCATCAGATAACTGCCTCATTAAACACGAGACTGTTGTTCTTGTAAATTGAGGTCAGACTTGGGCTAAGAGGTGCCAAATGCAGTTTCAAAGTTAGATACCCAGCCTGTGTCTGGCCCAGTAGATTAAACTCGTCTGAGGCTGTTGGATGGTGCTGCTGGGGCAGACTGGTGCAGAGCACCCACCCTGCTAACCACAGCAGGGAGGCCACATGCAAACAGCCTGTTGGGAGTGCTCCCTTCCCCATGCTCAGTCCCAAATTGTGCTCAGGACTTTTCTGGGAAAGAATTAGTTGGTCCAAGCCCAAACCATGCCTCTTCTATTTAGTTGTGGAGGTGATTTGGGTTTTAGTGCCTGGGAAAACTCCTCAGAACCATTTCCAAGTAGTTTCTGTGAGAAATGCCCCTGCTTTACTGAGAGGCAGGGATGAGACATGTCCAGGATGTATCTCTGGGGGGCAGTCCTTGGATTCTGCCTGGGGACATGGGACAGGGATGAACATGAAGCAGCAGGACTGAGGGCAAGTCAGCAGAAAGCTACCAGAGGGCTGTGTGCCTATCAAAAGGGGATGTGCCTGCTGCCAGCTCAGCTCAGGAAGATGATTTCTCAAAAGCCAGAGTCATGTGTGGCCGTGTGAACATGATCTGCAGCCCAGAATTAGCCAGGGCAGGATGTGGTCAGGAGGCAGCATCAGAGCATCCATGGTGCAGTCAGGCTGGGACCCACGGGCAGGGGAGGCTGGGGGTGTGCTCTGCTTCTCATCCCACTGGTTTTAGGTGGGAAAAATTCATGAATTCCCCTGTTTTTGGCTTTGCAGGGCAGGGAAGGAGCGGAAGAAGGAGGACAGGTATGCCCTGGACTGCCAGGAGAGAGCCTACTGGCTTGTGAACAGAACTCCTGTGAGTAGAGCCTGACAGGGGACTGTAGTGGTGACCTCCCTGCAGCCACCTGGGACAGGCTCCCATGTGGAAAGGGCACATGGCTGTGTGCCAGGGACGGGCAGAGCTGCCCTGAGTGCCCACCACCTTCCCTTGGTGCTCTCAAAGGTGCCAGGGGCAGAGCTCCAGCTGCAGCACCCATGCTTGAAGAGGGGCATTCCCAAATCTGGGGGTTCCCAAGGCACTGCTGGCTGGGAGCTGCTGGCAGTGGAGGCCTGGGGGTCTCCTCCTGCATTTGTGTGATCCACAGCCTTTAAACCAAATGAGTTACAAAGCTTTGTTGTTCACCACAGCCAGGCATGCTGGATGCCCTCGAGTATGGATTAGACCGTGTCACAGATCCCAATGAAAATAAGGTAAACCAGGTGAGACAGGGTTGGGTTTTTTTCACCTACTGAATTTGTCTGGGAGGACCCAGAAAATGTCTCTGGGGTTGTCATTTTTTGGGCACTGCAGGCTGAGTGTGTCAGCTCAGCTCTAACAGCTTAACAGGCCAGAGGTTGAAGCTGTCTCACCCAGAAGGTGAAGCCCTCAAAATAAGCTTTGGCAGCTTCTTCTGGCTGAAAAGACTTTGTCAGCTTTCTTGCCATACCAGTTAGTGTGAGTGCTTGGCTGTAGGACATGTTTTCTTTGCTGGGGAAACTGAATTAAGGAATCCTCTATCTCCAGGTGCTCGTTGCAGCCTTTGTATTAGTGCTGAATGAACTTTGTAGGGTGTAAAGGGTCAGTGCAAAGATCCAGGTTTAAAAGAAAATCACAGAATACCTCCCAAAGGGTAATTAATGTGTGGTAAGAAGATGAAGAAGTTGGTGTGGTGGGTAGGAGAGAGAATGTTGCCCAGAAATGCTTACTGTAGACCATAAAGAAATAGAATCCGTGAGCTGAGGAGGGATGTGACTGGGTGAGCTGGTTCAGGGTGTGAAATCACACAGATCCAGTCAGTGGATGAGGAGCTGGAGCTGCTGTTCCTTCTCCTGTCTTTTTGCCCTTAATGGTGTTCATTTGGAAGCAAAGTCCAAGCATCTCTCAGCAATTCAATGCAAATGTTGCTGCCATCACACTCACAATATTCCCACAACTTCCCATTTTTGTAGCAGCCTTTAAACATCTCAGCAGCCAGAGGCAGGATAATTGCTTTGGCCAGCTGTATTCTGTTGCTATAGAAACTGAAAAGGAGCAAAGTGTAGGGTTGGGATGTATTTTATTTTTTTTTTCTTGCTGTAAGTAGCAGCTGCTGAAAGCCTTTTTTTTTTTTCTTTTTCTTTTTTTTCTTCTTTTAAGAGTAAAGAAGTACTGGAAAGGGAGAGGGATAGAAAGAGGAGTAAGCCAACTTCTTTCCCACAGTTTTTCAGGTGACATGGAAAGGATTTTAGGTTTGCAGACAGTCTGAGGAGCTGTATCCATCTGCCAGCTGCCTGGCAGCACAGGAGAAGGGAGCTGAGGGGTTTCTGCCCAGTTCCACCCTGCCGTGGTCAGTTCCCCCCATCAGGAGAGGCTCCAAGGAGGGCAGAAGCCAAAGGACACCAGTTTTGGGGTGATCTCCCTGCTATTCTCCTTTAAGCTGGGCTCTGAGCTGTAGAGGGAAGGTTCTCCTTGCTCCTCCTTTTGCTTTTGAGAGAGTGATAGAGAATAGATGAGACAGCCAAGAGCCCTCATGGAGCCCCCTTTGGACGAGCAGCTTTAGTTCTGTCCTCTGCTCTCACCAGCACCTGTGGCTCAGCAGGAAGAATGGGCCAAGCTCTGATTTGTGTACCTGTTCCTGCTCAATCCACCTTCACTTTTTGGCCAAATTATGGAGATTTTTAACTTGGCAGTTGACAAAGGAAAGAAAATAATGAATTTCTGATTTCTTTGAAGCTGACATTAGCATGAATGCCTCTCCTCTTGCTCAGACCCTTTGGTGGGCTGCTCCCTTCCTCAGACAGAGTCCTCTGGGGATAAGCAGGTGCTCAGACTCCTTTGAAGGACTTTTATTATGATCCATGGGCATCCCTGTGGTTATAATGAGTTATGGGTTGTGGATGGGCAGGAGTCAAGCAGAAGTAGCCACCATTGAACAGCTAATGAAGAGATGCTTTAGCCTTTTGTTGCCTGGATTTCAGGCTCACATCAAGCCTCTCTGCTTCAGGATGACCACTGAGTGCCTGCAGGTACCTGCACAGCCTCTGCCTCCTGGAACCAGAGTCTTCCTGAAAGGTGCTTTAGCTCCCCCAAAAATCACTGTGCTGGATTCAGGGGCTGCTGAATGAAACGCCCTGGTTTGTTGTGCACAGCAAATCAGCCACAGATCAATGAGTCATTGCTGGCCTTTAATTTCATAAGTCCCTGTCAGTTTTCTGCTGCATCATCACAAGTTTGGAGAGCACAGGGTCAGGGGCAGATAAACAAGACAGGGAAAAAATGGCCATCTGAACAAAACCGGGTGCATGGCCTGTGGCAGATTTGATTTCCATCTGCAGGGCTGGATGCACCAGCACAGTGGAGATGATCTAATGCCAGAGTCAGGAATTGCCTCTGCAGGCTGAGTGTAGGGAAAGGCTGGCTCTGCACTGAGCAGGGGTGTTGGGGTGTGCAGAGGCAGCTGGGTGTGTGCTGGGGTGCACATTGCAAGGTTGGAGAGGCAGATCTTCTTGCCCAGAGCTCTGGAGGGAGGCTGGGCTGGCTCTGCCCCGTGCTCAGTGCCAATCCCCTGCACAGGGGTCAGCCTCAGCCTGCCAAGCTCTGTGCATGGAGCACTCGGGGCAGAGTGAGGGTGGCATCTGCACTGTCCTGGTCCCAAACAAGCTCTGCAGAACCTTGTGCTTGTTCTTCACTCCCAGCTCCTTCCAGGCATCCACCCAAAGCTGTTTCCAGGTGTTTATGAGCTCTAAACAGGCAGGCAGAAACACTGTCACCATCATCTCCCCAGTGTGGTCAGGAAGTCTCACACTGAGCAGAGGAACAAACAGATAGCTGGAATTAGATCCCAGCTCTTGCAGGAGCTGGTGGCCTCAGCCGTGTGGGTCAGGTCCTGGCTGGCTCCCTGCCGGGCTCTGCAGCCCAGTGCCAGGGCAGCACCCAGCTGGGGGAGCAGGGTGTGACCAGGGCAGGCAGTGTCCCAGTGCCACGGGCTGTCTCAGGGGTGGCAGAGGATGTGGAGCAGCTCGTGGCCCTCACTTGAGGCAGACTGAGGCCTTGCACTAATTGCCATCTCGATCTGAAGCCCGCAGGGCTGGGGGCTGATCCGCACTAATTGCGATAAGTCGCTCGTTAAGGGCATTGCGAAATTAATCTCATTATGAGAAACGACTCTTTTGTTCCAAATGTGATTTCCTTCCAAGTGAGGCTGGCTGGGTGGTGCAGGGCACTTTGGCACTGCTGCAGTCAGTGGTGGGGTCAGGGTGGGTGGATGGTGGGGACAGCTGGCAGTGCTCAGTGGGACACGGGGGATGAACTGGGAGCCGCTTGTGGGGGCACTGTGGGAGAAAGGGAAATGAAATGAGGAGCAGCTCTGGGGTGGAATAGCTGAGATTCCTCCCAGTTAGTGCTGATTTGAGAACTGGAAGGGGCTGAGCACAGCCAGCACCTGCAGCCTCCCAGGGCTCAGCAGTGGGCTCCCCTTGGATCTGGCTGCAGTTCAGGTTGTGCCACTGCTCAGAGATGCTCAACCCCTTTTCTGGGGGAGCCTTGCAAATCCCCTCCTCACCTGGAGCATCCCAGCAAAACCCCCTTGTTTTCCCAGGAGCAACTGCCCACCACACTGACCTCCACACAGACTGTGGCAGGAGGGGATCCTTGGTGTGTGGGGCACTTAAAATAAAATCTTCCCTTGTTTACAGATTTTTTCTTCACCCACATATAATTTTTCTGTTGTGATGGCATTTTAATGGATCCCTTTCTGTCTCTGTGTAACATTTAACTCACTGTGTTCTCTTTCCCACAGCTGTTTGTCTCGTGTGTGTGTGGTGTGCTGCCAGCCTCTCAGACCCCTCTAGAAGATAACTCCACTTTCCTGCCACGTGAGCTGCCTTCAAGCCACTGTGCCAGCACCCACTTCTCCTCCCCCACTGCACCAGGCCTGTCTGAGGCCCCAGTTGAGAAAAAAGTGGAAGAAAATAGGGGTTTCAAAATTATTTTAATGTGTTGAAATCAATGCTCTAGCCACAAGTCCCATCAAATGGAACCTTTCAGCTGGTACTTGTAAATCTGGTGAGGTTTATCTGGTTTATATCTCAGATTCCTCAAGGAGACAGTGAACTCTTATTGTGCAGGAGGCAGCTGGCCCGGAGCAAACACTGGTCTCTAAACAGGACACTTTGGGACAGTAAATACAATAAATGTCTCTGTGCAAGCAGGTGATTTTTCCCTTCCATTTCTGCAGTCTGTCTGAAACAATGACACTGTAGAAATGAGGGGAAGAAATGGTGTCTGTATGGTAGCCTGGAATCAGGGATGCAGCTAAGAGCAGAGAAGGATGAAAAGCTGTTCCTCAGTTCCTCCATCATTTCTAAGGGTGTCCCAGGAGCTTGTGAACCAGCAGAGGGAGGTTGTACAGCCCTGTGAGCAATGACCCTGCTGTCCCCAGTGCATCTCTGCTGGTTTTTGCTGCCCTGTTTGTCCCTGCTGAGCTGCTCATGGGATTCCCAGCAGGAAAAGCTTCCTCCCCTCACAGTACCACCATGGGGATTTTTTTTGGTGCCCCACTAGCCAGGCTGGGTCTGAGTCAGGGTCAGAGATGGCTCTGTGGTGGGGCTGTAGGGTTGGGCTCATCTGCTGCATATCTGGCTCCTGCTGCTGAAATGGTGAGTGGGCTCCTCAGAACCAAGTGTCAGCAAAATTCACATGGTTTTTCTGCCATGTGGAGAAGAGTTT
Source organism: Luscinia megarhynchos (assembly GCA_034336665.1). Taxonomy (NCBI): domain Eukaryota; kingdom Metazoa; phylum Chordata; class Aves; order Passeriformes; family Muscicapidae; genus Luscinia; species Luscinia megarhynchos. The sequence continues at coordinate 2,750,761 of CM067580.1, forward strand.
CTCCCTCCTGAGCAGGACTGGTGACAATGGCTAAAGTGCAAAAGCAGATCAGTGTCCTCACAAATCAGCCCTGGGAGAGCATCTTGCCTTTCCCAAAACAGGGGCAGTTTGGGGTGCAGGGTCTCTGGGCAGCTGAGGGGAGAGCAGAGCTGCTGTGGCATTCAGAATCAGGATATTCATCCCTCACAAGCTGCACTTCACCAAAGCACTCTGCAGACCCCAAACAGGCTTTGTTTGATAGAATTTTGGGATGCAGGTCTTGACTGAAACAGGAGCTGAGGAGCTGAAACACTGCCTGAGCCTTTAAAGGCTTGCTGGGAGCATCCCTGACTCAGCCTGTCTTTCCTTCTCCAGTTTATTCCACACCAAGTAACTGTGCTTCAAAGGAAGCTGTGTGAATAAACACCCTGCAGTTAATTTCTTGCCTTCATTGCCTGCTCGTTTGTGGATGACATGTAACATAGTCTGAGCTACTCAAATCACAACGTAAACACCCTTTGCACAGCAGATACTGCTTCTGAGGCTTTTAATTGTGGTGTTTATATTTTGCAGTGTGTTGGTTCCTGTCTCCTTTAGCTAATATTGAATGATCTAATCTGTGTCTCATAAATGAATCTATTTTAGCTCCATTAGAATAACCCCTTAATTGAAGGCATACAGGCAGCCTGTGATGGGAGAAGCAATGCTAAACAGTAAATACAGCTAATGGGACAATTTACCATGTGGGGATGCTTTTAGCTTTGATGATACCCTGATTAGCTCAGCTGCTGTGTTTGATTTTAATTGTAATCAGAATTAATTGGAGAGTGCTGCACAACGGTGTTTCCATGTCTTAAAAAAAAAAAAAAAGCTTAAGCACCCATCCCAATTTAATGATTATTTGTTTGTTTTACAGAGAAAATACTATGGAGTTCTATAGGAGAGAGGTAAGTGGTGCTTCCCTCACTTGGTGTTCATCCTGTGTGAGTTGCTTACACCAGTGTGGCTCAAAGCCCTCTGTGCAGGGGATGGGCTCTTAGAGAAGCAGAATCCCTGCCTCATGGAGCTTTTATCAATGCAATTTCAGGCCATCCCCTCCCACTGCAGGCAGCCAGCAGCTCTCCCAGTGACGGGAAGGCTCAGGCAAGGACAGACACCAGGGCTGGAATCCAATAGATCAGAATTAGTGGTGGGGAAATCACAGTGGCGCCAGCACAGAGACAGCCAAGAATCAGTGATAATTACATGCTAAATCATCCAGAGCATTTGTAGGTGCTGAGGATGGTAGCTATTATTCAATTTCTATATAACATGGGGAGTGCTTTTTAATTACTTTCACATTGCAAAGTGTGCTTCTGATGTTTGCAGTAAGCTCAGTGAAAACAGACATTTTACTGAGACAATTCAGGGATTCTCTGGTTCTTTGGACATCCAGTAATTAGGGAAGAAGCAATCCCTGCTGTAATTAGCCCCACTACCTTGGAGAGAACCTGTTTGAGGTTTAGATAGGCCTTATCTTCAAACCTCAGTGCTCCTAACCATGGCCATGTCTGGTCCCTTCAGATCATGTACTATCAGCAGGCCATCTTGAAGACCAGAGTGAAATCTTCTGTCTCTCTTGGAGGGTAAGTCCTGATTTCCTTCTGTCCACACATTAATTAGTCTTCGGTGCTTATCTCCTGATGAGCTGATGAAGCTGTCTGCTCTGGCAGCTGGTGACTCAGCCAGGGAATCCATGTGGTGGCCCAGTGCTGTCTGGGCTGTGCTGTCTGGGCCAGGAGCACGAGGCTGAGGAGGAGTCAGAGTCCCAGCAGGATGGAGAGGCTCTCTGGGAGCTCTGGGCTGAGAATCCCCCTGAGGTCAGGAGGTGCTGACACTGCTCTGGGCCAGGCTGTGATGCCTGGGCACCGCCCTGCAGCTGGGGGAGGATCCAGCAGTGTGTCTGTCCTTCAGCAGGACAGACTGACCCTTTGTCACTGCTCCCACCTGGGCTGGATTCACCCCCATGAGCGTCCCTGCCCCGTGGTGATGCTCACCTCTGGTTGTGTAATACTGGGTATTTTGTACTGCAGAGGGAAACAGCCTCTCATGAACATCCAAGCAATTAATTAGCAATTCCCCTTCCCAGTGGGGGTGTTTCCTGATCAGGTTCTTGATGAAGCATCCAGCCCAGGCATTAGGCATTGCTGTGTTTGCCAGAGGCATTCCTGCCTGCAGCCTCAGTGCTGACCAGGCACCTTGAGGTGCAGCCCAGAGCACCTGCCTGCTTTGCACTGTCACTGCCACCAGAGATTCCTATCACAGCTGAGATAAACAAGGTGCTCAGGCTAGTTCCTTGGAGAATGGATGAATGAAATTGGTGGAAGAGAGAATCTTCTGAGAGCCACAACTTGCAGGGCACCAGCAGCTCTGCTTGTTTTGTCTGTCACTGACTCCCAGGTCACTTAAAACTCTGCTGCCTCAGTTCTCCAAACTGTGAGCTGGAGCTGGGGACACCTGGCTGCTTTCCAGGAATTTTGTGGTGCTTAACTGTTTGGCAGTGGGGCTTTTCTCTCCATAGTTCTGGTGGGATAATGCCTATCACTTAGATGAAAAATCTCAGGAACTCTGGAACTCTGTGTCAGCTGCAGGGTTGGGTCCAAATCAAATTATTATTAATGAGGATATGAGCAGCAACTGGGCAGTGTGCATGCTGCAGAGCACTGCAGTGATTCAGGACAAGCTGCAAAGCACTTCAAGAGCACACAGCAGTGTGAGCTGACAGGTTTAGATTTGCTTGGTCAGAACATGGGCTGGAGTGCCTGATGCAGGTGCTGGATGCCTTGGCATTCCCAGTGGGAAGGCAGGATGGAGCAGCTGTGTGCCAGCCCTGTGGTTTGCTCTGTGCAGGAGCATTGTATAACTGCAGGATCTGTGCCAAGGTGCCTGCTAGCAACAGGGCCCTGGACACTGCACTCCCAGCTCTGAGCACATGAAAGCACTTTGGCCTGGAAGGAATTTTAAATGCAGAAAGCAGAGGGTTGTTTTTTGGGTTGTTTTTTTTTTTTTTTCAAGAATGAAAAAGGAAGGCGGGTGCTAAAATTCCAGGACATTAGTGAAATCGGTTGTAATTAGAAGTCTGGCCAAGTTAGAAGGTGGGAGAAGTGTTTGTCTGGTTGCTGGTGGGAGAGAGACAGTTCTGCTCTGTGCCAAGCCCTCAGAGCCACTCACAGGGGAATGAGCCCTGTGGTAGGTGATGGAGGAAAGGAGAGGCTGGGATGAGCCCTCAGCATTCCCTCACTTTCCCAGAGCTCCCTGAGTTCTCCATGGCTCGTGGGAAGGCTGCAGAGAGTGAACACAGCCCTTGTGTTCCTTCCCCTGACACCTCCCTCCCAGAACAGTGCAGGATCAGGACACAGGAACTGTGGGGGGGCTTAGTCCCACTTGCTTAAAACGAAAAGGCAAAAGGAGATGATGGAAGAGAGTCTTGTATCTCCTTGTATTTGAATTGACAAATTCACTGCTTCAAAAGACAACCAGGAGACTTCTGTTGGGAAATGGAAAAGATCAACTGAGCTAATGAATCGATTTTTCTGAGAAGGCAGGGGCCATGTTCCAGATCCCTGTGCTGAGAGTCCTGCACCTCTGAGGGTATCTGTAGTCTGTTATTTGGCTGTAATGGGGCTGGCTGGAATTCTGCTTCCAAATTCATATTTTGATTTTGGATTTGTTGCAGGATTGTGAAGTACTCTGAGCAGTTCCTCTCCAGTGATCCTGTCCTGTCTGGATGTCTCCCCAGCAACCCTTGGATATCAGATGACCCTGAGTTTTGGGATCTCAATGCAAAGTTGTATGTATTTCTGGTTTTTGCCAGCCTGTGGTTTACAGTGACCTTTATACTGATAGAAATCAGGAAAGGGAACCACTGATTTTCGTTGTGGTATCTGATCTGTGATGCTCAGAGAAGCACTCTCTTTCAGACTTATGTTGAAATTTTGAATACTCCATGCTGAACTTCCACCACTGCCTTCTTTAAGTGGAAGTTCCTTAACATCACAGAAATTCCTGAGCTGATGATGGGAGTGTGCACCCAGCCCCTGCTGAGTGTCTGAGCCTCCCCTTGGATGAGTGAAGCCCACCTTAACCAGCACAGGAATGGAATGGGACTAGTGCAGGGTTCAGCTGCTCCCCTGGGGCTCTGCTCACCCCTCAGGCTGCTTCCTTTGGGTTGGAGGCACACACTGGTGGTCCATCCCTTCTCTGAGATCTCCCCTTTGGATAGGATTTGCTAATTACACAGTGGCATCTCGGGCTTGGAGCATCCAACATCTCGGTGGTTCTGAGAGCAGCAATCCTGTTATGGACTGATTGTATCCCATTAGACATCCCCAGGGGATGCCTGCACTGAATGCCTTTATGGGAAGCAGAGCTCTGGGCAGCAACCAGTGCCTCCTCCAGGATGGGACCGAGTCAAACCTCGGGGCAAAGCTGGGCTGTCACTGTCAGAGCTGCATAAATCCCAGTTAAATCCTCATCCCGCTGTGGCCAGAGCTGTTTAATTACAACTTGCTTTGTGGGTTGACTTCAGCAGCTCATTACACCACTCAGGAAAAACAAGAGAATGCTGAGCAGTCCCTTGGCATTGCAGCAGAAGGCATTTTGGGTTTAATGAGTCTGCTAATCGGTTTTCTGCCCTCAGGGTGGAGGTGCCCACCAGGATGCGCGTGGAGCGATGGGCCTTCAACTTCAGCGAGCTCATCCGGGACCCCAAGGGCCGCCAGAACTTCCAGCTCTTCCTGAAGAAGGAGTTCAGCGGTGGGTGGCAGTGTCTGCGTGCCTCTGTCCCCAGCTGAGGTGGCAGTGGTACCATCTAGTGGCACGGGACACACGGTACAGCCAGGGAAGTGCCCCTACGGGGAGTTGGCTGGGAGGGTTTAAATGGCATTTTAGGAATTAATTCTTCCTGGTAGAGTGAGGAGGCACTGGCACAGGGTGCCCAGACAAGCTGTGGCTGCCCCATGATCCCTGGAAGTGTCCAAGGCCAGGTCAGAGGGGCTTTGGAGCATCCTGGGGCAGTGGAAGGTGTCCCTGCCCATGGGAATGAGATGGACTTTCAGGTCCCTTCCACCTCAAAACATTCCATGACTCCATGGCTGCTCCCAGAGAAGCTGGAACTGGCTGAGCTCACAAGCTCTTAGAGGTGTCAGTGGGCAGAGAACAGGGGAGAGCTGTTTTCCTCTTTCAGTCACTGAAGAATTGGAGAGATTGGTTTGGGGCCAACAAATTGTGCCAAACAAATCCAGGAGTTAATAAATGGGATTGTGTTTTCCGCAACCTCACTCTGCCAATTGTGTGCTTGTCATGCAGGAGAGAATCTGGGTTTTTGGGAAGCCTGTGAGGATCTCAAGTATGGAGACCAATCCAAGGTCAAAGAAAAAGCAGAAGAAATCTACAAGTGAGTGTGAAAATTTTCCACTCTTAAACTCTTTGTGCATGAGTCCCATCACCTTCCACAGGTTCTCATTCTCCAAGTAATTTAATTCTAAGATTTTTACCTTGTGGGCTGTTATCAGATGTGACTGTATTTTGTCCCCACGTAGGAAAGGAGTTTTTGGATGTGAAAGTAGAAGTGTTTTATATATACATGCATATATATATATATATATATATTTACTTTTCCTCTCTGTTATCTGTTACATTTCAGTTTTAGGATGTAAATTAAATATCAGTGTGGAATAGTAAAGTTTTTGAGGCTACCACAAGCCTCGTTGGGAAGGCTTTTTGTTTCCAATGAGCTAAGATTTGGCTTGTATTTCGTGCAAGAGGAAGTGAGTGCAGTCTCTGATGAAGGGGACATTGATTGCCCAAGATCAGGACAGCAAATTGCAGCGGGGGGAGTTGAAGGGACTTTTCCTTTCATGCATAGACAGGAATCTGTGACTTCTCCAGCTGCTAATGGCGCTGCTGGTTGCTCCTGCTGGCAGGCTGTTCCTGGCTCCGGGGGCACGGCGCTGGATTAACATCGATGGCAAAACCATGGGCATCACAGTCAAAGGCCTGGAGCACCCTCATCGTTATGTTCTGGATGCTGCTCAGACCCACATTTACATGCTGATGAAAAAGGTTTGGTGGTTGTTGCAGAGCCCGAGGGGGATTCCAGCCCTTCAGTGCCTTTGTGTGCTATCAGCTGTCCCTTTCAAGGGGCCCTTGTTTGAAAATCCCTCAGATTTGCTGAGTTAAGCAACTGCTGCTTCAGGCGTTTGTATTTTGCTGCTGCTTCTTCCCTCCAAGGCAGCCTGTCCCCAAGGTGGAGGGGGTCAGGTGGCTGCTGCAAGTCCTGCTTTTCAGTTCCAGCTTGGGCTCCAGCTCGTGCACTGGAAGCAGCAAACTGGACTGATTTTCACCCGTTCAAGAAAAGTTTGGCTCCTGGAATACAAGCTTCTCACCTTGCAGTGGCTCTGAGACCCTGCTGGCCCAGGCTAAGCTTCATTCAGATCTTTTGATCTGGGTCTTACCGGTGAAGATTTATTGTGAGATGGAAAATCCTGGGAATTTTACAGCAAGATGAAAGGATATTGGTTTAAATAGCTACATTTGCCTGAAAGATGCAAAGTCCTTTGGGCTGCTGGGGGAGATTATCCAGTTCCCAGCCTCCCTGGCTCCTGAGCAGCTGTATTTGGTGGTGATTTTAATAAGGGTGTTTGCAGCCCATAACTACCAGTTTCTCTTTTTTCTCCTAGTAGGACTCCTATGGCCGCTATTTAAAGTCTCCAATATACAAGGAAATGCTGGCCAAGGCTGTTGTGCCACAAGAGGGTGTCAAAAAAAGGCAAGTGAAACTGTAATTGTGGGGTTTGTTTTTCTTGTTGTAGCAAGGGTAGAAAAAAAGCCCAAGTTGCAGCAAAATTACTATGATTTAGATGTTCTCTTAATTAAATAAAATTTTGCACTGAGAAGATGCTTTGCTTTGAGACTGATGGTGCTGTTTATTCATGAGCCCTTTGGAAGTGGCTTGTGAACAGTCAGAATGGAGCTGCTGATTGCTCAGCTGCCTTCTCTGGTGGGTCTGCTGAGAAGGGCTGGGATTCTTAAATTAATTCATGGCTCCTTTCCTGGAAGGAGAGAGCACTGGTGTCCTGAGCATGGGAAAATTGCTGCCCATGAAACATTGGCTGTCAGAGCAGAGACAAACCCAAGGTTTGGGATAATCCTCAGGATCTGCTCAGCTCTGCCTGGACAAAGCTGCTCACCCCTGCTGTGAGGGAAGGTGACAGGGAACAAGCAGCACCCTGTGAGTGACAGCTTGGAAATGGCTTTTTCCCAGCAAGATGAAGGTTATACAGCAAATCCAGGCCATTTGAGCTGCATTTAGCTGCTCCTAAAGCTGAGTGTGCAGTGCCAGACTGGGTGGTGTTTCTTTCTCTGTTCCTCTTCCACTCATCAACCTAGCAGCAAGAAAAGGGAATTGTGGACTGTCACACTTGTTTCATCTGAAGCCTGTTTGGAGTCAGTGGAGAAAGCCCTGCTGCTGCTGGCCTGGGGCTTGGGCAGTTTTTCTGAGCCACACATCATGAGGTCACTGGCAGATGCTGCTGGTCCCAGTGATCCTGCCTTTGTGTTTGTCAGTGCTTGTTCTGGGCCCCCAAACCTCAGCATCCCATTAACCTGGAGCTGCTTCCTCATCCAGAGGTGGGTTAGCACCCCTTCTCACTGCTGGGGAAGTGGCTTTGCTGAAGCAGGCAGTGAGTGTTTTTGGGGGGCATCACAGCCACCAGAAACACCCATACAGGTCCTTGCCTTGATCTTCCTGAGGGCACTGCAGAAAATTCCACGGGTGGGAGTGTTTAGTTCACACTCACTGTGAGTTATGTGCAAACACAGCAATAATGAGAGCATTACAAAGGCTTAGAAGCTAGTTGTTTTTTAAAGAATTAACTATAGAAAAGTCAAAACTCAGTATTGACATTTGGACATTGGGTGAGCTCTGGGGAGCATGACTTCCACACTCCCAGCAGTTCTGTGTGTGACACTGAGCCACCCAGTGCTGTTTGAAGCATTTTGCTCTCCTTTGGCCACTCTGTGTCCGAGCTTGTCCTCCTGGGTGCCCTTGCTCCACAGGGGGCAGGTTTTGGTGCTTCTGTCACTAACCCCCTCTCCTTCCCCTCTCTCTGCCCAGCACGGGTTTGTTCGGACGCCGCCACCTGCGCTCCAGCCCCAGCCCCATCATCCTGAGGCAGCAGGAGGAGGAGGCCAAGGCCAGGGAAGCTGCCAACACCGTGGACATCACGCAGGTCATGAGCAAGCTGGACCGCAGGAACCAGCTGCAGAAGGAAGCTGCTCCCAAGTAGGGCACAGGGAAAGGACAGGGCGAGGCTGGGGCTGAGCTTCGCCTCCCCTTCCTGAAGGTGTCAGTGCTGCTTTAGCTTTCCCAGGCTGGCTCTGCCCTCTGCAGCTTCCTGCTCGTTGCCATGGCTGCTGCAGAGCAGATGTGGCTGCCCAGGCACGGGCAGGGAGGGCTGGCACAGGCGGGCGGCTGCTGTGCCAGCTCGGGGTGCAGCACCCTGCACACCTCAGGGGGAGATAGATCCCTCCTGCTGCCCCCAAATCCATCCCTCCTGCTGCCCCCAAATCCATCCCTCCTGCTGCCCCCCCACATCCATCCCTCCTGCTGCCCCCAAATCCGTCCCTCCTGCTGCCCCCCAAATCCGTCCCTCCTGCTGCCCCCAAATCCGTCCCTCCTGCTGCCCCCAAAATCCATCCCTCCTGCTGCCCCCCAAATCCATCCCTCCTGCTGCCCCCAAATCCATCCCTCCTGCTGCCCCCCAAATCCATCCCTCCTGCTGCCCCCAAATCCATCCCTCCTGCTGCCCCCCCAAATCCATCCCTCCTGCTGCCCCCCAGATCCATCCCTCCTGCTGCCCCCCAAATCCATCCCTCCTGCTGCCCCCAAATCCATCCCTCCTGCTGCCCCCAAATCCATCCCTCCTGCTGCCCCCCAAATCCATCCCTCCTGCTGCCCCCCAGATCCATCCCTCCTGCTGCCCCCCAAATCCATCCCTCCTGCTGCCCCCCAAATCCATCCCTCCTGCTGCCCCCCAAATCCATCCCTCCTGCTGCCCCCAAATCCATCCCTCCTGCTGCCCCCCACACCCATCCCTCCTGCTGCCCCCACACCCATCCCTCCTGCTGCCCCCCAGATCCATCCCTCCTGCTGCCCCCAAATCCATCCCTCCTGCTGCCCCCCCACATCCATCCCTCCTGCTGCCCCCCACATCCATCCCTCCTGCTGCCCCACACCCATCCCTCCTGCTGCCCCCAAATTCATCCCTCCTGCTGCCCCACACCCATCCCTCCTGCTGCCCCCACGTGCCCCAGGAGGCTGCAGAGCCCAGCTGCCTCTCCCTGCTGCAGGAGTGGCACAGGGCAGGGTAAAGCTGTGCCCCAGTGCTTTGGGTTCTGAGCCTTCCTTGGTGCAGAGAGGGGTGCCCCCGTGGGGAGCAGGGCGAGGTGACCCAGCCCAGAGTGTCCCTGCTGGCCTCCATCCCCTCGGGGGCTCTGCACCCTCCCAGGGGGTGGCACCCCATCTGGCACCCCCTGAGAGGGGCACACCCCCCTCTCCAAGAGCCCTGCACCTCCAGCCAGCACCAGGGGCCACAGGCAGAAGAGCTGCTTGTGGAACAGTAGCAGGAGCATTTCTGAAGGTTCAGCTGACCTGGATTTGAATGACACTCCCACACCCCTGGCACGTTGCAGGTGATCAGCAGGGAGCTCTGCTCTGCTCCCCTGTGCCTGAGCTGGGTGTGCAGGTGCAGAGCTGCCCCTTGCCAGAGCCTGCACGAAGCCAGGAGAGATTTTATCCAGTCCTTCCCACCTCTTGTCTTGTCTTTTTCCTGCTCCTGCTCAGGAGGTAGCTGCAGTTGTCACTGGCTTGTAGCCCAGAGGCAAAGGAGAACAGGGTAGAGGTGTTAAGAGTTGGTTTCAACTTTAAGTAGTGTTTTCTTTTTCATTTGCTCTGTAGAATGATGCAAGCTAAAATACTACATTAGTGCTAAAGAGCTCAGGGAGATTCCAGGCCTTGCTGGGAAAGCCCAGCATGCCTGGACCAGGCCAGTGATTACCAGAAGTGTGAAGATTCCTGCAAAGCCCAGTAAAGGGAATTGAAAGGGCAGAAAATCTCCCTTGTTTGTTAAAATTTTGGGAAAGCAGAGGAACTGGGTGGAAGCACTGAGGTCTGGGAAGCTGCCTCTCTCCAGTTCACGTTGTTCATCCTTTTTTAATACTGAGGGTTTTAGGGAAAATGGGAGATGACAGAATCTCAGAATGGTTTGGATTGGAAAGGACCTTAAAGCTCATCTCATTCCACCCCTGCCATGGGCAGGGACACCTTCCACTGTCCCAGGGTGCTCAGAGTCACATCCAGCCTGCCTTGGACACTCCCAGCTTCTGGAGAAAGCTGGCAGGGCGTGAGAGCCCTTGGATAGTGGGGTGCATGCAGGCTCCTGGGGCCCTGGGGTCCTTGCAGGGCAGCTCTCGTGAGCAGGGGACAGTAATGATGTCACTGTGTCCCCAACAGCTCCAGCAGTGACTCCCCTGTGGCATAAGAGGCAGGGCTGGACACTGATCTGGTGTCACTCATCCAATTGTGGCCAAGCCAGGGAGATTTGTCCTGCCCTTCCTTACCCCATCCATGATAAACCTCCTTAGAGGAATTCAACCTGACTTACCCCAGATTTTCCCCCTGATGTCTGTGCTGAGTCTGTTCTCACTCCTGCTGGAGGCACAGGCACACTGTGCACTGCTGTGCAGGGGAGCAGGCTCAGGCTGCCTTTTTAAAATTCTGCTTAAAACCCCGAGGCTTTGTTACATCAGGTGCTGAGCACCCTCAGCCTACCTTGACATCAGAGCACTGGAAGACACTCCAGAACCTGGCAGGGTTGGCCCAAAGCTGCTTGGCTGTGCTGAGCTCTAGAGTCTCTGCAGAGTTTGTGTAACATGGAGCACTGAGCATGTTGGGCTTGCCAGTATGTAGTAACATGTGGAAGATCAAGTCAGGGTATAAATAATAAATAACAAATCTGTGTGTTCCCGTCAGTCCCTCTGATTCTACTTCTATTTTGTCTGCTGCTTTGCTTGTTATGTTCTCTGTATCCATTCCTTTCTCTGATTTTTTATCATCTCTGCTTGGCATCACTGCTCCCCTGCCATGGGTTCGTGCTGCACCCTCGGGAGTCACTGTGCACATGGAGCACCAGTTACTGTGTGTGGAACACCAGTTATTTCATGTGGAGCACCAGTTACTGTGTGCAGAACACCAGTTATTTCATGTGGAACACCAGTTATTTCATGTGGAACACCAGTTACTGTGTGTGGAACACCAGTTACTGTGTGCAGAACACCAGTTAGTGCTTGTTTAACACCAGTTACTGTGTGTGGAACAACAGTTACTGTGTGCAGAACACCAGTTATTTCATGTGGAACACCAGTTACTGTGTGTGGAATACCAGTTATTTCATGTGGAACACCAGTTACTGTGTGTGGAACACCAATTACTGTGTGCAGAACACCAGTTACTGTGTGCAGAACACCAGTTAGTGCTTGTTTAACACCAATCACTATTGAGGAACACCAGTTGGTGCATGTGGAACAAACAGCCATCCTTCACACACAGGCAGGAGCTGTCTTTGCCCTGCCACAGACTGATGGAGCTGTCACAGCCCAGCCTTCTGCTCCTCATCCTCTGCTGCTCAGTCCCCAAAGAGGAAAGCTGCCTGGTACAAGCTGAACTTTACTTTGTGCCAGCTGAGAAATTGTTTGTTTCCATGTGTTTCATTTTTTTGGCCGTGCTTCCATGCATTCATCTGTCTAATAAAAATAAATGTAGAAAACAGAAAAAGAACCGAGTTCATCCTTCTCTGTCTCAGTGTGTTCGTCCTTCTCTGTGCCATCTCTGCATGTGTGTGTACATGTCCTGCGTGTGCCTCTGCTCTCAGCTCCTCTCCTTGGACACTTGAGCTGCATTTCATTTCTGCTGGGAGTAAGTCCTTGAGAAATGGGAGGGGAGCTGGCATGCAGCATGTGCTGTCCTTGTCCTGTCCAGTCTGTGCTTGGGCTTGTCCTGAGGGCTGGCTGAGCTGTGCTGGAGCCTTCCCAGCCCAGCCAGGGACACTGGGGGTCCAGCACGAGACGTGATTGGTACTACGAGCCATCGGGGCTGGGACTCGGGGTCTGTTGGTGTGTGGGTGTGACATGGTTGTGCTGTTCATAACCAAGATCACATTCCCGGGATGACAGCCTCCTCCATGCCTGGAGCTGATCATTGTGAGGAATGAGAGGAGCTGCTGTCTCCTCCAGCATCCCAGCGGGTGTGGGGCTGGGTCTGTCAGCACCCACTGGGGCTGTGGCAGCAGTGGCCCCGCAGGCAAGCTGTGACACCTCAGTGCTCTGGCAGGGAAGGGGACAGAGTGCAGGAGAGGGGGCCACTGGCACAGTAGCTGCCTCCCAGCCGAGCCCTTCTCTCCTGGCAGCACCAAAGAAGGAGAGGGATCCCCCTGCTGAAGAAGCCTGGGGTGCCCTGGGTGTCACCCCCAGACCTGACCGAGTGTCACGATCCGCTCAAGCCAAGCGGGAGTCGTGATTGTTCGTTCGACCCCAGGGTGCAAAAGGCAAAAGACTCGGTTTTGTTCAGCAGAAAGCAGCAATGCAGTTTATTGCCTGTTAACAATTCAGTTTTGTGATAGAGAGATGTAGAGAGAAAGGATGGGATGTAGCTACCAGCAGATGAGACGCATCCTCGTGGTCGTCCGACGACAGATGAGTCTTCATTCCATTGGGGAGAAAGAGATCTCAGTCTCTTTAGGAAAGTCACTTTTTATAGTCCTTTTCCAAAGTGAGTGGCCTCTGGCCAAAAGCTGGGGAGATTTATGGACTATTGTATGTGGAGATCATTGCTCCAGGTAACAAGTGTTGGAACAGGCGCTATAAGCAGCACCCTGCTGAGAGCAGCACCATGGCAGCAGCAGCACAGGCACAGACAGTGCTGGGCAGCACCAGCACAGCCACAGACAGTCCTGGGCAAGCACCAGCACAGGCACAGGCAGTCCTGGGCAGCACCAGCACAGGCACAGGCAGTCCTGGTCAGCACCAGCACAGCCACAGACAGTGCTGGGCAGCACCAGCACAGGCACAGGCAGTCCTGGTCAGCACCAGCACAGCCACAGACAGTCCTGGGAAAGCATCCTCCTCAGCCAGACCAGAACTCAGGTCCAGAGTTAGCGGTGGGGTCCTGGGTCTCAGTCTCTGATGATGGTCGTGAGGCAGATTAGAGAAACTTCGGACTGACTCTTACACTGAGCCTCTCTCCTTTTCCTCCCCACAGCCAGGCCACCTCTCCTGCTGCTCCGCTGGCCCCAGCACCCCGGCGTCCCCACCAGCCGTGCCCCAGGCCGTGGCTCCCGTGTGCCCCTGCCCCACCAGCCCAGCCCTGGGCTCCCAGCCGGAGCCACGGGCGCCCAGCGCCGGCCCCTTCCCTGCCGGGGCCAGGAGGTGCTGGGGCCGCCTGCTCCGGAGGCGCTGCTGGCCCTCGGCCGCGCTGGGGGGCCCCTGTCCGGCCGTGCCCCACGGCAAGGTGCAGCCCCTGGGCGGGCGGGAGCGGCGGCGGCCGGACAGCAGCGCGGTCAGCAGGTGAGCACTGCATGGACACAGCAGGGGAGCACTGCATGGACACAGCAGGGTCAGCAGGGGAGCACTGCATGGACACAGCAGGGGAGCACTGCATGGACACAGCAGGGGTCAGCAGGTGAGCACTGCATGGACACAGCAGGGGAGCACTGCATGGACACAACAGGTGAGCACTGCATGGACACAGCAGGGGAGCACTGCATGGACACAGCAGGGGGAGCACTGCATGGACACAGCAGGGTCAGCAGGGGAGCACTGCATGGACAGCAGCAGGTGAGCACTGCATGGACACAGCAGGGGAGCACTGCATGGACAGCAGCAGGGTCAGCAGGTGAGCACTGCATGGACACAGCAGGGTCAGCAGGGGGAGCACTGCATGGACAGCAGCAGGGTCAGCAGGGGAGCACTGCATGGACAGCAGCAGGGTCAGCAGGTGAGCACTGCATGGACAGCAGCAGGGTCAGCAGGTGAGCACTGCATGGACAGCAGCAGGGGAGCACTGCATGGACAGCAGCAGGGTCAGCAGGGGGAGCACTGCATGGACAGCAGCAGGGGAGCACTGCATGGACACAGCAGGGGTCAGCAGGGGAGCACTGCATGGACACAGCAGGGGAGCACTGCATGGACAGCAGCAGGGTCAGCAGGGGAGCACTGCATGGACAGCAGCAGGGGAGCACTGCATGGACAGCACCAGGTGAGCAGGTGAGCACTGCATGGACAGCAGCAGGATCAGCAGGGGAGCACTGCATGGACAGCAGCAGGTGAGCACTGCATGGACAGCAGCAGGGGAGCACTGCATGGACAGCAGCAGGGTCAGCAGGTGAGCACTGCATGGACAGCAGCAGGGTCAGCAGGGGAGCACTGCACGGGCACCTGGACACGGACACAGCTCCAGGACAGCTCCAGTTTGGCAGTATCCAGAGGGAGAGGTCCCTGACAGTCACCTTTGCCACACCTGCCCCAACCCCGGGCTCTGGAAGAGTCTCTTCCCTGACCCCATTCCTGCAGTTTTCCCATGGGAACAGGCCAGGAGCCCGTGCTGGCAGTGCCTCTGCTATTCTCACACCTCCTGTTCAGGGTGCAACCCCCCACGTTTTACTTTCAATCCCTGGATTTGGAAAACCTCAGTATTCTTGAGCACTGACTCAGGTTTGCTTTAGTGATTCCAAGTCAGAGGAGAACCAGAAGTGACAAGGGAGGGGAAATCTTGTGAGAGAGTGGCTAAGTGTTTATTCCAGGGCAGAGATGGAGAATTTTTGCCTGGAAAGGCTGTCCCTGCAGGAACCAAACCCTGGCCCTGTCCCTCCCCAGGAGCAGCAAGTCCCTGATCTGGTTTGACCCACCTCTGCTGCTGGCTGAGTGGATGAGTCCACATTAAAAATTCCAAACCTGAGGGCTGCTGCTCCACCTGGCTGTGCAGCTCTGTCACACAGCCTTGCAGCTTCAAAGGGGTGGCGGCACACATTCCCCTCGTCCTCCCTCTCCGTGGGCTCGTGCCCAGGAGTTCTGCTTCGGGATTTGGGGCTGGAACGGTGGAGATCTCAAAGCTGAGCTCGTTCTCTGCCTCGGAGCACATCAAAAAGCGCCGTGTGTGTGATGAGTTTCTGTTTCCCAACGCAGCTTCTTCCAAGTGAAAACACCTTTGGAGAGCCGAGCCTGCCCCAGGGGCTCCAGGCAGGGAGAGGACAGACACCCCAAAACTCGGAAGGACTCAGCAAAGGAGCTGATCTGCCCCTGGGAGAGCCCCACGGAGGCAGGGGAGAGCGGGGTGACCCGGCACGGAGCCCAGTGTTGGCTGTGCATGGCCCAGCACATGGAGAAGTGTGTGAGAGCCAGCACAGGGACACTGAGACCACCACAGCTCCAGAGAACAGCCCTGAGCGCCCAGCTGCTCTGATCCCACAGCTCCAAGCCTTCCTGGACTGGTTTTCTTTCCTGTCTTTGGTGTGCTCAGCTCTGCTCATGACAAACCTGTGGATAAACGAGGGTGGTTTCATGCCTCGGAGCAGATGGAGGGATGTGTGGGTGATGTCCTGGGAAGCAGTGTCGTATCTGGTTCCTGGCTTGGCCATGAGGTGTCAGCACACTGAACACAGCGCAGCTGGAGCAGGGCTGTCAGAGCAGGGCTCAGGCTCCCGTGCCAAAACTGGGGCGTTTGTGTGCCCACCTCCTATTAATCACAATTTTTTAATTTTAAAGCGTGCTGATTAAGATCCTGGGGAAAGTGGAGTGCCCCTCATGAGCAGCTGAGTGGCAAAGCATCATTCCTCCATCCAACCAAACGTGATCCCAGAGGCAGCAAGGAGTGCAGAGCCCTCCTGCTTTAGCTCCAGCTTCCCAGGGCATGGCTTTGAAGCCATGGTTTGACCTGGGAGCACCTGGGGAGATCCAAACCAAACCCCTGTTGGTGTTTTGGGCCCCTCCACGCTGGGACTGATGCATTGCCACAGGCTGTGCTGATATTGAGTGTTGGACTGTTGCCTTCCTTGTGTCAGTGGTTGAAGGTGGTTGTTTTATTCCCTGGAGGAATTTACTCTGTGTGTGTGTGTGCTGTGGGTCCCTGTTCTGTACCTTGGCCATGACCTGTGACTTCTTATGTTGCTGTTTGGTACTTTCTGGTTATAAATGGAATTTTTCCTGTGTGGCTGATATGGTTCCATGCTCAGTCCTGCTGTGGGACTTAAATCTCTCCTCACACACACTCAGTGCTCCCTGTTTGCCCCAGGTCTGGGCTGACACTTTCCATCACAGGGAAATTTGGGAAAATAAGAAGGTTGCTTCTGTCAGAGGGACCTGGTCCTGCTCTGCTGTCACTGACAGGGACATCTGTTATTGATGAGAGACAAAAGTGGTGTCTTCTGCAATTATTTGTGTGAATTTGTTACTGTATTATTGTTACAGCCAGTCCTGGCAGGATGCTGGTGATGTATAATCCAGGAAACACAACGGGGGGACATTGTGATTTTTCAGAGAAAATAATATTTTATTTAGTATTATGTACACATGATAAAAGCCATCCTGCTGTAAACACTTCTCTCATTGGTTTCGGGGCTCCTCCTTGCCTTTGAAGACTCCTCCTGCTCATTTTCCACAGCAGAGGAAGGAGTTCAGATGCAAATCTGCTGCTCTGCCAGGGCTGGGACACCCTGTGCAGCACATCCAGCCAGGTACACACCTATCCCTGAGGCCAGCACTGGCACTTCCCAACATTTATCCCTCCAGGGCACTGGTTTTTATTCCCAGTATCCTCCATATACTTTCCCCACCACCCTTCCCCTGAGCCCTTTTCCCTGGGGCACAGTGCGTCTCCTCCCGTGGCCCTGGCTCCCCTGGGTGCCTGCTGCCTGCAGGCTGGCAGCTCCAGCGGCCCCAGCCCTGCTGCCAGCGTGCTGTGACATCTGAGGTGTGTCCCCTGCTGTGACATCTGAGGTGTGTCCCCTGCTGGAGGCCTGGCGTGCTTTCAGCTCTGGCACTTCAAACCCCCTGGCTGTGCACAGCCCACTTATCTGCCTGCAGTCACCTGGAGGAATTAGCTGGCTGCAGCAGCTCAGACACCCGAGGTATTCCTGTAATGTGAGGGATGTGTGAGGTTAATGACTGGAAAAAGTGATCTCTCCCTGTGGGCAGTTTCTCAGCAAACTCCCTGCTGCTTGGCTGCCAGAAGAAAGGAGATTCCAGCAGCAGCAGCAGTGGTGAGGGAGCCCTGTGCCCTCTGCATCTCCAACCCCCCATGGCTGCACAGACCCCCCAGGAGCCCCCACCCTCCAGGTGCTGCCTGCTCCAGCTTTGGGTATTCCCACAGGATGATCTTGGAAGGAGATTCTTCCCCAGCTCCACTCCCAAGCACGGAGGTCCCACACTCACAGTGGGGTGGGCTCCTCCGGGTTCCTCCACTCAGGCTGACCCCACAGCTGCTGGGATTTGTTTGGAGCAGCTTCTGGGGCTCCCCTGCACCTCCACGAGGGCTGCCTCAGCGCCAGCCTCAAGGGGACACTGTTGGGACAGGATGGGATGCTGGAGATGCTCATCCTTCTCTGGAGAGATGGGGCTGCCAGGGCCGGGGGCCACAGCCTGTGCTGGGACGAGGGCTGTGTGTGGGAGCAAGGCCAGCTCAGGTTAAAATCGCTGCTTAAAACCTCCAGCTTAGGGATTTATTCTCCAGCCATCTCTCCCTTCATTCAAATGCTGACACTTCCCTCTCCAGCTTGGCCAAAGTGCCGAAAACACCGAGGGGCTGTTCCTTGCTCTGGCCCGCGCATTGCTCAGGGCTCATTAATTTAAAAATGGAACAAAGAATGCTCAGCATCCAGCAGGATCAGGCCTCGGGAGCAGGAAGGACCAGCTGGCCCGGGCCAGGGCTGGCTCCCATGGGATTCCCAGGGCGGTTTTGGCAGGCGGGGTTGGGATGGTTCCTCTTCCTGCCTGGAATGCCAGCCCGGGCGAGCAGCTGACTCAGAGCGTGACAGCTCCCCTCGGCATCCCCTGCTGCAGGAGTGCCCGGAGGGCTCTGCAGGGCGGCCCGAGAGCGGGGCCAGGCGCTCCCGGCAGCGCCTGCCGCAGGCCCCGGGCCGGCCCCGCTCCAGGCCTGCTGCCGGCACGGCCCGGGAGCCCCCTGTGCCTCCCTGGGCCCCGGAGCCGCGGCCAGCCCTCGGGGCAGAACGAGCACGGCCGGGCTCTTTGGGCACAGCACAAACCCCGGTCACAGAGCCGCGGCCAGCCCTCGGGGCAGAACGAGCGCGGCCGGGCTCTTTGGGCACAGCACAAACCCCGGTCACGGAGCCGCGGCCAGCCCTCGGGGCAGAACGAGCGCGGCCGGGCTCTTTGGGCACAGCACAAACCCCGGTCACAGAGCCGCGGCCAGCCCTCGGGGCAGAACGAGCACGGCCGGGCTCTTTGGGCACAGCACAAACCCCGGCCCCGGAGCCGCGGCCAGCCCTCGGGGCAGAACGAGCGCGGCCGGGCTCTTTGGGCACAGCACAAACCCCGGTCACAGAATCGCTGTCCCCTTTCACCAGGGATAGGTTTAATGCGTTTTGCACCAGAAGCAGAGGTGAGCACCTCACAGGATCCCTTTCAGGTAGAGGTTCCCTGATCGGTTCTGCACCACACTAAAGAGGAAAAGATAAGCTCTTGCAAGTCAGTTTACTTTTTAAAATTCATGTTGCCATAGCAGCTCAGCACACTGTCTTAAGTCCTCCTTCTTGCAAAACTTTGATCACCATGAAAACAGAATTATGTTGTTCTCCAACACATTCTACACATAAATATATTGAAGTTCTCATAGTTCATGCCTCAACACCTCTGCAAAGACCTCTTTTATTTCTTGCTCACAAAGAATTTCTCTGGCCAGAGGTCAGTGTTTTAAATCTTGGTTTAAAGGCACCTCCTCAGCACCTCTGTGGTCCTGCTGCTCGTGTTCCCAGCCAAGGTTCTGCTGCCGGTGGTTTCTGGCACACTCTGGCGCACCACAGCACTGAGCCCAGCCACCAGCTGCTGTCCCCAAGATTGCAGGGACAATCCTCCCCTGGCTCTGCTCCAGCCTCTCCCCTGAAGCACCAGAAGAGCACAAACCCCACTGAAATATCCACTCGTTTTTTGTTATCCAAGGGAAGCAGTGAGCTGTGCTATCCTCACTCACCCCAGGGAAGGAGTCTGTCACCCCTCCTGGGATGGGATCAATCAGCTCTGGGAATGGTTTATTCTTGGCTTTAGGGGCTGAACTCCAGGCTGGACGAGAGTTCTGTGTGGGCAGGGTTTGGTGACAGCTCTGGGTGGGATCACCTGACACCAGTGGCTGTAATGAGAGTTTCTGCACACAGCATCAGCTGCTGCAGCCCCAGGGGCAAGCTCTGCTTTCAGCCTCAGGAGTCCTGCAATCATCAAATGTCTGGGGTTGGAAAGAACCTTAGAGCCCATCCAGTCCCACAGGGACACCTTCCACCATCCCAGGGTGCTCCCACCTGGCCTTGGACACGTCCAGGGATGGGGCAGCCACATCTTTTCTGGAAAACCTGTGCCAGGGCCTCCCCACCCTCCCAGGGAAGGATATTTCCCAATAACCCATCTAACCCTGCCCTCTGGCAGTGGGAAGCCATTCCCCTTTGTCCTGTTACTACTTGCTCTTGTAAACAGTCTCCCTCCACCTTTCTTGTCAGGTGTCCCATTTTTCCAGCTGCATTCATAGTAGCAATACTGGAAAAGAACAAGGGGAAACAGAAAAAAAAAAAAAAAGAAAAATTAGGCTATATAGACAAATTTGGAATAAGAGCCCACACAGTCATATGATTAAACAGCACATTACCCCAAGCCCCCCTCCTGCTGCTGCTGTTCCCATGAATCCACCTCCTCACACAGAGAAGACCCTCCCAGACCAGGACTGGGAAAGGTCAGTGGAATTTTTATTAATACTCACAGCCAGACTTCTTCCAGTCAGCTTTTTTCCCCCCCACCCCAGTAACTGAAGAGTAAAAAAAAAAAAAAAGAAGAAGAGGAAGAGGAAGAAAAAATTGGGGTAAAAGTTGAAGAACACTTTAATTTATAAGAAAAAGAACTAAATAATTGATGTAGTCATGGTGCCAAAGGTAATTTCTGCTGCTCCCTCTATCTCACAAAGACATTTAGCATTGATTGAGATCAAAGTATCAAAAACCCCTGCTGCTGAGCTGAAAGGCAAAACTTTCGGCTGCCTTTCTCCGCTCTAATAATATCGTCTTTATGTAGTTAATAAACTGCACACTTCAGTCAAACTATATCATTACAGAAGACTTAGGGAGCTAATAATTTAAAAGCAAAGAATTGCCTCTGTTCTTTGCTTTGAACTAAACAACATTCTGTTGAATGAGGGGGACATCAAAGCTTTGTTACTATTACCAATGTGGCTGGAGCATAGGGCCGCACAGAGTGTGTACTTCAGTCATCAAGAGAAAAAAAAAAAGATTAAAGATATTGGCTTATCAACCCACAGGCAGAACCAGGTGTTTTCTTTTCTGCTGTGCAAGCATCAGGTGGTTTGCTTATCAATGAGTTTTCTTGTTAAATAGATGTACATGACTTAGGCTGATCCTGCCGATCCCGTGGCCCTTTTCTTTCCTTTGAAAAAGTTGGGCTCTGGGGATGTTTGTTTGCAGGAGGACACTTTAATTGGGCCTTTTGTCCAAGGCCAGCTCCTGTTCTGTCACTCCCCTGTTGTGCCAGGCTCCCACTTTCCCTCCTCCCACTTCCCCCTGGCAGGAGGGATCCTCTGGGGATGCACCAGGGTGGGATTAGGTTGGATATTAACAACAATTTTTTGTGGGAAGGGTTGTAAAGCATGGAACAGCCTGCCCAAGGTAGATAGTGGCCACCTCTGGAGGCAGAGTCACCACAGTCACTGGTGGGATCACCAGCCCTGGAAGTGTTCAACATCCCTGTGGATGGGTTAGTGGTGGCTCTGGGTGATGATCCTAAAGCTCTTCCCCTCAATGACCCCATGGTTCACTCCCTGCTGCCATCCCCTCCCCACCACCTCAGCTTGTCCCTGGCAGAGCTGGCTCTGCTCTCCCAGGGCAGAACTTTGTCCTGGCAAGCTGGGAGGAGCCGTGGCACGGCTGGGGCTGAGCAAGGCACATCCTGCTCCCTTCTCTGTGTCCTGCTCCCTTCTCTGTGTCCTGCTCCTTTCCCTCCATGTCCTGCTCCTTTCCCTCCATGTCCTGCTCCTTTCTCTGTGTCCTGCTCCTTTCTCTGTGTCCTGCTCCTTTCCCTCCACGTCCTGCTCCTTTCTCTGTGTCCTGCTCCTTTCTCTGTGTCCTGCTCCTTTCCCTACATGTCCTGCTCCTTTCTCTGTGTCCTGCTCCTTTCTCTGTGTCCTGCTCCTTTCTCTGTGTCCTGCTCCTTTCCCTACATGTCCTGCTCCTTTCTCTGTGTCCTGCTCCTTTCTCTGTGTCCTGCTCCTTTCCCTCCACGTCCTGCTCCTTTCTCTGTGTCCTGCTCCCTTCTCTGTGTCCTGCTCCTTTCCCTCCATGTCCTGCTCCTTTCCCTCCATGTCCTGCTCCTTTCCCTCCATGTCCTGCTCCTTTCTCTGTGTCCTGCTCCTTTCTCTGTGTCCTGCTCCCTTCTCTGTGTCCTGCTCCTTTCCCTCCATGTCCTGCTCCTTTCCCTACATGTCCTGCTCCTTTCTCTCCATGTCCTGCTCCTTTTTCTCTGTGTCCTGCTCCTTTCACCATGTCCTTCTCCTTTCTCTCTCTGTGGGGAGGATAGGCAGTTCCTGGTTCCTGCTGCTGCCTTCTCCATGAGCTGCTTCTTTCCCCTCACCCACCAGGCAGTGTTTTGGGGAGCTGTGGCACTGCCAGGAGTCCATGGAGGGTTTGAGTGTGGAGATCCCGAACTCCTTGCTGGGTGTGTGAATCACTCCCAGTGATTCATCCCAGTGATGCTTCTTTGCAGAGCTTTTTCCCTCCAAGTATCCTTATCAACCCCACTGAGCTTTTCCTGGGACACTGGGCAGGGGTAGGATCAGTAAAACCAGTCCCAGGAGCTCTCCTGCCACCCATCCCTTCCCTGCACGGCCACACCTCCCCATGTGTGTCTGGATCTGACCCCAGGCTGGGATTTCTGTGTTTTTTCACTGGAAACAGTGGAATGTGGGGCTGTGCTCTGAGCCCTGAGGTCTCAGCAGCACAAACCAGGTCAGCCATGAGCTCAGGGTTTTCTAAACCCCCTGCCCTGGTGTCCCAGCCTGGATGGATCCCTGGATGTGCCTGGGAGCTGGCAATGTGCTGTGGGCTCTATTATGGGATACTTGCACTTCTTAAATGCCGCTTTTCATTTGCATCAAAAACTCTCCTTGGTTCTTGGCAGTCTGGGTCTCATCCCCTATTAAAGACTGGAATTTAAAAAAGCAGAAAATAATGGCTTATTTCAAAGTAACAATTCGAGTGCTTTTTGAAACGCTGTCTTTATTCAAAACCACTTAAATTTATACATATTTCTAAGTCGTTATTATCCTCAGAGGCTGAACCAATTTGGGTCTTGATTTCTCCAAGAGTTCTCCTGGATTTCTGTGTCAGAAAGTTGAGCTGCCACGTGAGCAGAATGGACGTTAACCACAGGTAACAAATGGTTTCCTGGGAATTATTGCTGAATTGTTCTTTAAAATACTTTGCAAAGCCTGTTACTATGAGGAGAAAAATCGTAGCAGGACTTTGGGAGAGGGATGATCTGATTTTATCCTGTCCAGGTGCAGGGAGTGTGTGCCTGAACATACTTGTAGACGTGCACATGTGTGCTTTTGTGGGCTTGGCTCTTTTCTCAGTGGAATTGGCCTTGTCCTGCCTTGAGACTGGTGTTTTAGACTTGCTGGGGTGCTCTCTTTGCCTTTTGGCAAGATTCGATTATTACAATAATGTAATAATGTGACCAGAGAGGAGCTTGTCCATCACAGATGCCATGTGCAGTCCTTGTGTGTTGTGTGAGGACAGGAATAACCAAATGGGGAGGTGGGAGAAGGTCTTGAGCCCTCTCTGGCTCTGTGGTTCACACACAGACTGGAGCCACAGCTCTCAGAACTCACTGAAATGTTGTTCTCATCTGCCAGGGAGGCTTTGAGCTGCTCTGAGCTCGTCAGACTGATGCCATCCTGGGCTGGGCCACCCCCAGATCAACCCAGCTGTTCCTCAGTGGCAACCTTTGAGCCAAATGGGATCCTGGTGTCTTCTGCTTGACTTATTTGGGCTTCCACTGATGAGAGAATCATCAGGGTGGGAAGAGACCTTCAGGATCATCCAGTCCCACCATGACCCAGCACCTAAACCACAACCCCAAGTGCATCCAGGTGCCTCTTGAACACTTCCACGGTGACTCCACCACCTCTCTGGGCTTCTCATCAGTGCCTGACCACTGACAGGCTCTGTTGGACACAACACCTGAGATCTGCAGTCAGAAATCAGCTTGAGGTGGGTTGCATTGAATACAACTTCCAGGGCAAAGTGCTTAAGGCAAGTCCTAGAGTGCAGTGTCTGCCTGGCTGTCCATCTGTCTGTCTGTCTCTCTGCAGGCAAACTCATCCCTGGAGTGGCTGTTTCTGCAGGATTCGTTCACAACAGGGCTGAGAGTGAGCAGAGAGGTTCTGGCTGGCCAGAGCTGCAGAGCTGGAGGCTCTGGAGCCAAGCCCTGCAAGATGTGGCAGCACAAAGATAACAAAGCGCCTCCGATGGAGTGCAAGGCAGAGGGAAGCTGCTTTAGCCTTTACCAAAACCACTGTCAGTGCTCTGCCTTTGCAAGGCACAGCTCTAGCAAAGCTAATTGGGTTAGTGCCTCGCAGGGGGCTCTCAGTGTCTGCAGGAGGTGGGATCTGCAAACACCTTCCCCTTCAAGGCACACAGCGTTGCCTTTTTCACACCACAGCTCTCGCCCTGGCTTCTGTTCTCGAAAAGCAAAAGTCCCAGGCTGTTCTTCAGTATCAGCCATTACAGTGTTTCAGCTCTTTCCTCCCAGCCATTTTCAAATGTTCAACTTAAAAGGAAAATGTTTCATTTTAGGCCAAATCCCCCCTTCCTCTCCCTTTTCCCTCTCTTCTCCTTCGTCCCCCCCCCTCCCCTTTTCTCTGGAAGAAGAACAAAGTCATTCAAATCAGGAAGCTGAGGAACTCCATGTATACTTTCCACTGGGACCTCAATCCCTACTGGTTTGGCATGATTTGATTGAAGTGTAATTTAATCCTTCATCATTTGTCATAATGTCATTTATATATAAAAACAACACAGCATCCAAACTTCAGATCAGCACCGAGGAGCTCTCCAGGAGGGAAGGGAAGGGGCAGAGGAGCTGTGCTGATGGAGAGGGGGGTGAGGAGCAGGCAGGCAGTGTCCCCCTCTCTGGGCAGGCACCAGGATGGAACGTGGCATAGTCAGGTCACATCATGCTAGAGGAGCAGGGTTTGGATTCACAGGGTGTCCTGGGTTTGAAGGACAGGTGTCTGCCAAGAAAGGCAGAAGCTTCTCCTTGAAAAGGAGAATGTAAACCCCATTTCTCCAAATTATTATTATGCTTTTGAAATTAAGGGGCTCTCAGGCAAAGATGTGGGAATTAGGAATAACAGTTCTTTACTAGGAAAATTAAAATAGAAATGCAGTATTACAAAGAACAATCCCAAAAACACTGAGTCAGAATCCAAGCTGACACCCGTCAGTCAGTCAGGGTGTTGGCAGCAGTCCCATTCAATGGTGGCTGCATCCTCCTGCAGGGGCAGATGTGGTTCAGCTGGAGCAGTGCTCCTGTAGAAGGTGCAGTTTCCTCTGAAGCTCCAGGGATGATTTAGAAAGGTCTGGCTTTCCTCTGGAATCCAGTGGAAAGAAGGTACCTTGGTGTCCAAAATCTCAGTTTTTTATCTAGGTAGGAAAGACTTGGATATCCCAGAATCCTGAGCCTGGCTATCCCAGAATCCTGAGCCTGGCTATCCCAAAATCCTGAGCCTGGCTATCCCAGCAGCCAGAGCCTTGCTCCCTGCTGGGGCTGGGACCAGAGCCAGAGGCTGGAGGCTGGTGGGGGACAGCACCAGCACCCCCAGAGCCCCCCTGTGCTGCCTCCCTGCCCAGGGCACCCAGCTGCCAGCTCTCCTGCAGTCTGCTGAGCTCTGAGCTGCTGTGAAACACCCACCAGAGAGGGCTGGCTGAGGGTGAGCCCCCCACTCACCCCAGCAGGCTGCTGTTGGGGTCGGGGCTCTGCCTCATCCCTCCCCTCTCCCAGCAGAGCAGGATGTCTATTCACAGCACTTGTCAAAAATTAAAGCAGAACCTTCTTTCAAATGTTCCATCTGTACTTGGCTGCCAGAAAAGCGATTCTTCCTCCAAAAAAAATTTGCATTTAAAATTCCAAATATGCACTTTTGCTCAGACGAAAGAATGTGTGTTCCTGCTTTCAAGTCGGGCTCCCTGTGACCTCTAGGTTTTAATAATTTCAGCAAAGTGTCATTTGACAATTCAAATACAGGCCATAAGCACAGGAAAGTAAATGTCCTTTAAGATAAGCACATATTATATTGAGAGTTGATGATGAGAAGATTTCACCCACAGCTAGGAACTTCAGAGCAGTGTGTATGACACTTCTGCATATTAAAAACCTCTTTGGTGAAATATTGGTATTTCCAGATTTCAGCTTTGCCAGCACTCAAGCATTTCCACTGTTTAATTCATAAGAAGGTGTGATGGCCTTGTGTATAGAGGGTTCACTGTTTAGCTTTTGCTTCCCAATTAAAAATAAATCAGTGCTCAAATCCTGCTGGCTGCTGATCCGAGGGGCTGAAGGACCAGGCCAAAATCTGTGCTGCCAACCCACTGCTGGCCCAGGGATGTGCAGGGGGCTGAGGCTGATCCCCCCAAGCTCTGAGCCCTCAGGATCTGCTCATGGGGCTCCCCCCTCACTCTCTGGTTTCCCCAGCTCCCCTGGGTTTTGTTGTGCTCTTATCACCCCAACACCCAACCCAAGCCCCAGTGAGCACCACATCAGCGTGTCACCATAATTAATGGGGCTCCCTGTGCTCCTGGTAATCCCTCCCAGGGCTGCACAGCCCTGCCTCTGTTTGGCTGAGCTGCATGGGAGCCCCAGAGCTGCCCCAAACAGAGCCTTTTTCATGAAAACTGCTTCATTCAACACCTTCGAAGGGCTGCGGGCGCAGGGAGGGGCAAGTTTACACAGATGCTTGTGTCTCAGGGCTTGCTAGCAGGTGTCTCCTAACTTTACACAGACCACCCTCACACTAAAGGGACTCTTTTGCTTTGAGCCTGTTTGAGTTACATGGCTTTGGTCTCCAGGTTCCTGTCCTGAGGGCGATTTATGGCTTTGCTGGCTGACAATGCTCCCGTGAGCAGAGATGGGTGGCTGGGGCACCTCAGGGAGCTGGGATCCCCTGACCACGGAATCCTCAGGCTTTCCAGGGAAAGAAAAACAACAGCAACACCCCTGCAGGGCTGTGGGTCTTTCATTTGTTTGTTTGTTTGTGTCAATGGGTCAGGGGGTGTGGGAGGAACAGTTAATGATAGGTTTAGGCAAAGAATTTCCTCTGAATCTGGCCATTTTCTGTTGCTGAGGTCGTAGGACAGCTGAGATCACACAATTAGGAATGTTTTGAGGCATTCCTTCAGTGAGAGGGGAGGAGGGAAGATATTTAGGGTTTGCTGTCTGCAGTTTGGGGAGCAGACACCTGGAGAGCTCTCCTGTGTAGGGGTGACCATGGAGAGCACTGCCTCCTTCCCAAGGGGTACTGGTGAGCTCCAGCTGTGCTCCTCAGGGAGAATTTGGGGCTCCTCAGGCTTTGGGAAGCTGGGGTTGGGCTGTTGCAAGGTTTGTGTCCCTTTTTGCAGTTCTCTGACATTTCTTTGGTTCTCATTGGGAGTTGGTGGGGAGTAAATGTTTTAGGGGTGAAGGGTTTGGATTGGAAGGGATCTTAAAGATCCATGGGCAGGGACACCTCCCACTGTCCCAGGCTGCTCCCCATCCAACCCATGACACTTCCAGGGATCCAGGGTCAGCCACAGCTCCTCTGAGCACCTGTGCCAGGGCTCCCCACCCTCCCAGGGAAGGATTCCTTCCCAAAATCCCACCTCTCAGTGCAGCCCCAGCAGTGCCTCCCCAGCTGGTGCAGGAGCAGGGATGGGTGCTCAGAGATATAAATGGCATTTCTAGTTCATGTCCTTATCTGGTGCAAGGTGCAGTAGCCACAAGATTCATCTCCTGCTGCTGCTTGATCAGCTCCCACTAGAAGGGAAAGGAGGGCACTCTGCTGCTGATCATGGGGAGGTTATTGGATGAGTTTATTCTTGGCTGCTTGATAAGTCCACGCTTCAGCCCTCATCCCTCAGGTTATTTAATATTTTGCTCCTGACAGGGCTGTAGAAGCACCAGCTGAAAGCAGCTGAAGTGTGTCAGGCACTGGATTGTCCCCCCAAAGCAGCTGGTGCCACTGGGGAGGGTCCCAGCAATCTCTGAGGATGACTTCCCATGCCCCCAGCCCCTGCCTCTCTCACACAATGCTTTGTAAAAGCTGGAAGGGATTAGCTTGGAGAGGCACGATAAAAAATAAATGACTTTGTTGTGCTTTTGGAACAAAATAATGCTTTAATAGCAGAATCCCTTTCAAAGTTAGCAGTTAAGAGTAAGCAGTACTTTAGGCAATCCAGGCATCTGCTGCAGGGACTTTCCCTCGTAATTAGTTAATGAGCTTGATGTACTTTTCCCATCTAATTAAGATGCCATCCTTTTAGCCTTGCTAGGAAAGGTAAACTTTTGAGACATGTTAGAGACAGGCCCCCTCCTGGCTGGGGGCTGAGGGAGATGAGTGCCAGTCTGTGTGTGAGAGCTGAGCAGGATGTGACCAGATCTGTGTCCATCTCCAGCCTGTCCATCCTCCTCACTGTGAGCTGTGTCCATCTCCATCCTCCTCCCTGTGAGCTGTGTCCATCTCCAGCCTGTCCATCCTCCTCCCTATGAGCTGTGTCCATCTCCATCCTGCTCCCTGTGAGCTGTGTCCATCTCCACTCTGTCCATCCTCCTCCCTGTGAGCTGTGTCCATCTCCATCCTCCTCCCTGTGAGCTGTGTCCATCTCCAGCCTGCTCCCTGTGAGCTGTGTCCATCTCCATCCTCCTCTCTGTGAGCTGTGTCCATCTCCACTCTGTCCATCCTCCTCCCTATAAGCTGTGTCCATCTCCACTCTGTCCATCCTCCTCACTGTGAGCTGTGTCCATCTCCAGCCTGTCCATCCTCCCTCCCTATGAGCTGTGTCCATCTCCATCCTCCTCTCTGTGAGCTGTGTCCATCTCCACTCTGTCCATCCTCCTCCCTGTGAGCTGTGTCCATCTCCAGCCTGTCCATCCTCCTCCCTATAAGCTGTGTCCATCTCCACTCTGTCCATCCTGCTCCCTGTGAGCTGTGTCCATCTCCAGCCTGTCCATCCTCCTCCCTGTGAGCTGTGTCCATCTCCAGCCTGTCCATCCTCCTCCCTATAAGCTGTGTCCATCTCCACTCTGTCCATCCTCCCCGCTGTGAGCTGTGTCCATCTCCATCCTCCTCCCTGTGAGCTGTGTCCATCTCCAGCCTGTCCATATTCCTCCCTGTGAGCTGTGTCCATCTCCATCCTGCTCCCTGTGAGCCCAGGTAAAGGTGCTCAGGAGGGCCCCAAAGCAGGGCTGGGGGTGGCACAGCCCTTTCCCAGCTTCCTGCAAACTCATGACTCTGTCTGCACGAGCAGAGGGGGTGTGCACACGTGAAGAAACACCCCAGATGCAAAGAGAAGCAGCAGATCTCACCAAAGCCAGTGGTTTTCCCCAACCTCAAAAGAAAGAGCTGCTTTGAAAGACCTCTGAGGGCTGGGAGCTGCAGGCCTGGTGGTTGGTCAGGGCTGCAGGCTCAGAGTTTTCTCTGGCAGCAAATGAAAGCAGCCACAGCTCCAGTAGCTGGAAGCTGCCTGTGTGCTGGAGTGCCAAAACACAGGAGAGAGCAGTGGGAGCAGGGATCCAAGAGGAGCAGGGATGGAGTGCCAAAATACAGGAGAGAGTATTGGGATGAGGATCCAAGAGGGGTAAAACCCAGGAGAGAGCACTGGGAACAGGGATGGGGTGCCAAACCCAGGAGAGAGCACTGGGAGCAGGGATGGGGTGCCAAACCCAGGAGAGAGCACTGGGAGCAGGATCCAGGAGAGTAAAACCCAGGAGAGAGCACTGGGAACAGGGATGGGGTGCCAAACCCAGGAGAGAGCACTGGGAGCAGGGATGGGGTGCCAAACCCAGGAGAGAGCACTGGGAGCAGGATCCAGGAGAGTAAAACCCAGGAGAGAGCACTGGGAGCAGGGATGGGGTGCCAAACCCAGGAGAGAGCACTGGGAGCAGGGATGGGGTGCCAAACCCAGGAGAGAGCACTGGGAGCAGGATCCAGGAGAGTAAAACCCAGGAGAGAGCACTGGGAGCAGGGAGGGGGTGCCAAACCCAGGAGAGAGCACTGGGAGCAGGGATGGGGTGCCAAACCCAGGAGAGAGCACTGGGAGCAGGGTCCAGGAGGAGCAGGCTCAGGGAGCTGCTGGCTCCTGTGCTGGGTTTGCCTTTCCCAGCCAGACTCTGTCCTGGTGGCCACCCTGGCATGTCTGTCAGCCTCTTTTCCCAGCTGACCCCATTTTCATACCTTCCCCCTTCAGAGCTGGGCTCCAAAGCCTGGATATATTTCCTCCTGGCCTGCAAACGTGCTGATGGGATTTAAATATGAAAAGCAATGCTCTCTGTGCAAGTTAAGCCTTTGGTTAAAAGTGCAGGATGTTAAGAGGTGCAGGATTTTTTTTAGTCTCTTGTAAGGTCTTTTTCAGCGTTCCTTATGAGATGGTGTTGAAAGTCTGTAACATAATGATCCCACACGTGTATATGCAATATCTCTCCTCCCTTTGTGCAGAGTTCTCCCAGCTAATTTCACAGTTTACTCCATTAAATCCTTGCCATCCTTTGCCACGAACTCTGGAGGTTTTGCTGCCACATGGTGCATGTGGCTGCTGCTTGTGTATCTGCCTGGAATTAATGTGGGCAGCCTTCATCTCCTGCAGCCTTTCTGCAAAGATCAATGGGCTTAATCCTTGGCCTCCAGGATCTGTTGAGCTCTCTGCCTCTTGCCCTGTGGTCCAACTTTTCCTTGGCAGCCTTTGAGTAAAAGTTTCACAGAATTACAGGCTGGTTTGGCTTGGGATGCACCTTAAAGATCATTTGTTCCACCCCCCCATGCCATGTGCAGGGACATCTTCCACTAGAACAGATTGCCCAGAGTCCCATCCAGCCTGGCTTTGAACATTTCCAGGGATGGGATGTGTTTGGGAAAATTCTAGTGATGGGAAGTTTGACCTCCCTTCAGTTATTGAAATGCCAGCTGCCAGAGACTCAGGGGACCGAGCCAGGAGGTGTCCCCTGGAGTGGCAGGACCCTTTCCTGAGCCACAGCCCCCTTGGGCTGGCAGGGCTGGCCCTGATCCTGGGCAGCTGCAATTGGGAATTATCCCACACCTTCACTATGCTCATCCCCACCCAGGTTTGGAGGACTGGTGTTGCACACAGCTCATTTTTACCCCCAGAACAAGAGTAAAAAGATAGAAAAAGAGAGCAATTTTACAACTCTTAGTTGTCTCCTCCAGCCCTTTACTCAGATTTTCCTGCATGGGTCAGCCCAGGGCTTCATGCACAGCCCAGTTCTGTTCTTGCCATTGTTTTCTAGTGGGCCATAAATCCTTCAGGTGACCCCAAACTGCCCTGTCCCTCAGCACCAGGCACCCCCTGTCCCCTCTGGGGTGGCACAGGAGCCTTGGCACAAGGCAGGGACAAGAGGGAACACTCTTGCTGCAGAGGGAACACTCTTGCTGCAGACTGACACACACAGCTTCCTCTGCCCAACCCAAAAAAAAAAAAAAAAAGATAAAGCAGGGATGAGAAGACAAAGAAAGAAAAGCAAGGCAGGAAAACAATACAAGGAGAAGGTTCTGGCTATAAAGCACATTTTGGCTTCCCCCATAACCTGCAGGCACAAGGCAGGGGGGTGAGCAGGGAGCCAAATTCCCCCATAAAGCGCCCAAGCCAGGCACACCTGGCTGCTGGTACTGTCCCTGCTGCCACCTCGGTGTCCCCAGAGAGGGGCTGCCAGTCATTCTGGGGAGCTCTGAAGCGGGCACAAAGGAACAAGTGATTTGAGCCTTCCTGCCTGGTGGCCTGGCTCAGCCTGTGAATCATCCCGGCGCTCCCGCCTAATCCGCTTGTGCATCTTTGAAGCCTTTTCTGTCTCGCAAACAAATGATCAACTGCAACTTATTTTTAATCCATTAAAAGGTTCCAGATATTCCCCCATGAAAAAAAAAATAGAAAAAAAACGGCAAAACAAAATACCCAGCCTTGGAACCTCAGGGAGGAGCGAGTTTTGTCAGTATTGACTCGGTCTCTGCTGAGCACAGCCAAATATTAGCATCAATTTGTGAGTTGCTTGCAAGGAAGAAATGTCAAAGGTTCAGCTTTTGCTGTGAGCTAATCCTAGCTATTAAAATACCAGGATCTCAAGGAAAATTGCTACGAGATGGTGTCAAAATATCTTGGAAAAAGAATTGTGTATGGCACACTTGATCCAAGGGACCACAGAGTCAGGTCTGGCACTGGGAAAGAAATCCAGGACTGTTGTCTTCATTTGCAGCTGGATGTACCTGGGAGGACACTGCCCTGCTCCCAGACATTTATATAACCACCCTCCCATTTAGTTTGATGTGAATTAATTGGTGCTTTCCATTCCTTCTTTCATGTTTTGCTCTGAACAAAAAAAAACCCCTAAAATTACAAAATCCAGCTGAAACTTAATTGAAAACAACAAGTTCCATCTGGCCTCACATAAATTATGGCCAAAGTTGCCATTTTAAAGAACAGTTGTTGTTGTTGTTGTTGTTGTTGTTGTTGTTGTTGTGTTTTAATGCTGAACCATAAATCAGCTCAAATGGAGTTCAAATCAGCTCAAAATTGGGACCAGGTTTGCTCAAGGAGGTTGAAAACTTGAGCAAAAGGTTTTGGGGATAGCTCAGCTGAGCTCTGGACTTGCAAGGATCCAAGAGAGCCCAGGATTTTGTACTGGACATTTCCCAACCCCTAAAGGGGGCTCTGAGAGGGATGGAGAGGGATTTTGGACAAGGGCCTGGAGTGACAGGATGAGGGGCATGGCTTCAAAATGACAGAGGGCAGGGTTGGATGGGATTCTGGGGAGAAATCCTTCCCTGTGAGGGTGGCAGCCCTGCAGAGGATGCCCAGAGCAGCTGTGGCTGCCCCTGGATCCCTGGAAGTGCCCAAGGCCAGGCTGGATGGGGCTGGCAGCAGCCTGGGGCAGTGGGAGGTGTCCCTGCTCACTTGGACTAAATGACCTTTAAAGGTCCCTTCCTATTCCATGGTTCTGTGCCCAGAGCAGGTGCTGGGTCCAGGCACTGGTGTAAGAGCAGCCCCAGGGCTCTGCCCTCCTCTGAGTCACCTTCTCTTTGATTTAACCCTGAATTATATTCCTCTGAGGGTGGTTTTAACCACAGAGTCTAAAAATCCCTCCCATGGCACTGAGTTCTGGTTGTGTAAGCAAAGCAAATCTGTGTTTCACACCCTTCCCTGGCTGTGCTGGCACTGGGGAGGTGCAGGAGAGCTTCTCCTCCCCACAGCCCCCAGTCTGGGCCCCTGGGTCTGTGAGCTGCAGCTGCCTGTGCTGCTGAAATATGGGCTGAATGGTGGGAATACCATCCCTAGACCCAAAAAGTGTCTGCACAGCACTGTCCTGCTGTAAATAGCATAGGGGAGATCCTGCAGGATGGGTCTGGAAGAGGAACTGAGATTGTCCTGGTGTGGGGAATGAGAACAATTCTGGTGAGCAGTGGGGCTGAAAGCTGTGTAAAATCTGTAAACTGACTGAGTGTAAGGTGCTGCTGCCCTTGGCAGGCTGACTGGGCTATTTTTTGGTATTTATTTAATCACTGCACATCTTTAAAACACAAATACTGATCAGCTGATCCTCCTTCCTTTTTGGCTGACTGCACCTGGTGGAGCTGAGCATCCTCCTGTGATGTGTAAATGACGAGTGACTGCTGCTGATCAAAGAGCACTGCCTTGATGGACACAGCTCAGCTTCCAGTTTGATACCTGGGTGGCATTTCCTACCAGCCCTGCTCTCCCAGTGAACCTTCCCAGAACATGCATTTACTGCATTAATTCTCTTCAGTTCAGTGGGAGCCATTCCTTCCTCCAGCCCTGCTTCTGTGAGTGACTGCAGGCACCCCAGGATCCCCTGGGATGTGATTCAGATGTGCAAATTCTGTTCTGAGCAGGAGTGGGGGGGATTAGGATGGAGGTACTGGGAAGAGTGTTAGTCCTGAGTGGTGGTAGCAGGAACAGAGCAAAATCCCAACCTCCTGCCACGTGGAGAAGAGGATTGTCCATCCCATCTCTGTGCGATGGGGCAGGGCTGGGGAGCAGCCCCCTGCCCCAGCAGAGGAGCTCTGCAGGCCTGGGGCTGTCACTGTCAGATTAGGAATGGAGAATAATGCAGCAACACACACAACTTCTTCAAAGCAGCAGGACAAGGAGATTTATTGAAAAACCATCACATTTATATAAGATAGATCGTGCAAAACAAAATATCAAAAACTCATTGGTCCAAGAAGGCAACACCTTTTTGAAAGCATGCTTTTTGCAAAATATCACGAGACACTCACATGGCTCTGTGATCAACACCAGGTGTTAATCTGTGTTATTCTTTCTTCCTTCTCTTGTTTGTCTCTGAGAAAAATCCCCAGCCTGGGAAAGATCCGAGCTGGAGCTGAGAAAGCCAACAGCCTGGGAAAAATCTGAGTTGGGTTTTTCCAGGAGCCTTCAGCAGTGTCCACATGGGTCACCATCAGACCAGTGGGGTTGGGACCCTCAAATCTTTCAGTGGGTTTGTCAGAGCCTGAGAAAGTGCCTTGAGTCAAGGCATTGCCCTCTGTGCAGATTTCAGGTGTGAACTGGAGCACTCCTGCTGCAGCTTGTTGGAAAATCCACAGCAATCCAGAAAATCCACAGCAATTCACACCAGAGGGTGGAAAATACTGTCTTTTCTATTATTTTTCATTTTTAAAAAGACAACTGGAATTACTGTTCTGCTTTTGTCAAAGGAAGGCACCAGTCCAGTGTGTGGGAAATGCTTCAGCCCTGTCCCTCTCTGATACTTCCTTTTGCCTTTGGTCACAAAGAAAAAGCAAATCAGCCTCTGCCCCTGCCACATCCTGCAGGAAGCTGCTCCCTGTGTGCAAACCTGTAGGAAAAGGGAATTAATTATGGGTGATTTATATTTGGATCCAAAAGGCTCTTTCTGTGGAGGGGGAATCGATCTGTAGGAGCATCTCCCACTTCACTTTGCATTTGTTTCCATTTTTCTGGGGGCTGGAGCTGAGGTCTGGGGTCTGGGCACAGCCTCTCTGTGAATGGGTCCAAAATGTGGTGGGCAGAAGCCAAACTGGAGGGAAGTGATGGTTTGAAACGGGATCCTCAGCCCAGAGAGGTCTGTGTCCTTCTCAAAATGACAGTCTGGTGTGTGCTTTGGAAAACTCTGATTTTCTTATCCCTTGGGGACTGAAGGGTTTTCCTCCACCACCTCCAGGAGTGAGAAATGGGCAGTGAGACCCTGGCACTGTCAGAGCTTGCAAAAATATTGTGGTTATATGGCCAATTGCTCTTTTCCCACTGTTTAACCTTCCAAAGTGATGAAAAAACACTTCAGACCCCTGAAAGCAGCAGTGAATGTCCAGCATTGGCTCCAAAACCTTTCAGGAATCACAGGGACTTTGATCTCCCATCACTCCACCCCCTTCTACTTTCTGTTGTTTAAGATTTACCAAACCTTGCATCTCCTCACATCAAAATTCACCTTTGTTTTGCTACAGATAATCACTGAACGGTGATAAGAACAATAAAATTCCTAGGAAATCTCCCTGTGGCAACAAGTAATTGACCCAAGAATTTTCACTACAAGGAATTTTTATTTTTTTTTTAATAACCACACAGCACTGGAGATGCTCGTCCGTCGGGGGATGCACTGCTATTGTTCTCATCAGTCCTGATGCTTTGCCTTCACCCTTTGAGTTCTCTCAAAGGATTGAGATTATTTGGTTTCTTTGAAGAACAAAGGATAAAGAATTTTTTTTAGATGACTGGCTATTTTGATCTGCAAGGTCTGCACGCAGTGTGAGGGAACAAACATCACTAAATCATTAAGGGAAAAGGGAAGGGTATGCATAATGGAAAGAGGAGCACAAAAGCCACCGAGTCTGAGCCTGGGCGTTGTTCTCAGCCCCACTGCTGCTCCTGCTCTGGGTTTGCTGCTTTGCTTCTCTGGGCCTTGGTTTCTTTCTCTAATCGATTATTTGGCACCACAACACTCACAGCTGCTTTGTCAGGTTTAGTTATAATTCCCAGTGCCTTTGGAGAAATAAAGGATGTTGAGTAGGATGTCTTATTTAACCAGCACCTGGTCTTGAAATGTAGATATAAAATGTTCTGGAAGTGTCCATAAAATCCTGTTTAGCTGCCTGGGCTCCCTGTCTGTGCCTGGACTGAGGATGCCAACCTCAGAGGGGACCTTGAGGGACACAACTCTCCAAACCAAGGTGCCTCTTTATCCCCAGGGGCTCTAAGGATTTGGAGCTGTTTTCCAGCTCCACAGAAAATGGAGATCCCTTGGAATCTGTATGGCCCAGGATGGAACACAAGCATACCTCCCATTCAAATGTGCCTTTTCCATTTGGGGAGATAAGAAAATATCACATGTTCTGAGGAAATAGGATTAGCCTGTCATTAAGCAAAAATCCTCCTATTTAGCATAACAATTTTTTTTTCTTAAATTAAAGAGTGAATATTACCTGCTAATTACGGGGTACACAATACACATAAAGCAATGGTTAATTTGTATATGAGTGTCTATTTTTGTTCTGTTTGAAAAAAAAATTAAACTTTAATCCAGTCATTTACCCAGATGCATAAGCAGAAGATGTCTTCTGGACTTCCAGCTAAACAAACAGCATCCTGCTGAGCTGAGTCCATGCTGATCCTGCCAGCTGGAACACAGCAGGTGATGCTGTAGCTGGCCTGAAAAATGCTCAGTTTGAGGTGGTCACCTTAGAGGGGAGCACACAGCTCACCTCGAGGCTGTGCAGGTCAGTGCAAGGCTGGTGGGGGCTGTGAACCACAGAGGAGCCCTGAAATCTGGAGGAGTTTCAGTCTGGATCCAAGCTCTGCAGAGTGCTCCTTGACCAGGGCCTGGAGCTGTGCTGGGCTTCTCCTGGTTTTGGCAAGGAACTAAAAGCCTGGTGTAGTTCTGACAAAGTTTGGGCTTGTTCAAGTGAGCTTGAGCTGTTTTGTGGCTGAACTTTGCCTTTTCTTGGTGGATCTTGGGAACTGGTTTACTTGAAGCTCTGCTGAATGAGTGAACTTACTCCCCTCAGGTTTTGATCCCCTTGTTACCCACCAGTTTTAGATTTAGTTCTGCATTCTGCAAACACTTAAGCACGTGTTTTGCTTCCCACACTTACCAGGAGTGCTCACTCACACACAGCCAAACACATGTGCTGGTTTTCACAGCATCCAGGAGGCTGCCACAGATATTTCAGGTTCAACTTCCACTTTCACATCCCTTGAATTGGAGCTGGTCTTCTTCCAGAAACTGCCCTAATTAGTCACTTTGATGCTCTAATCCCCTTCCTGCCCTTCGGACACATGGATTTGTGAATGTCCCTAATCTCCAGTGGGGATTTTTCCCAGTGACTCCAGAGTCCAGATGTCTCCTGGAGATGAGTGAGTGCTCCTGACACACAAGTTGCTGTGCTGGTCATGGGGTTAACCAGAACAACTTCTGGAAGCCCACAAAGGGGGAAAACCTCACCCTGGCTGGAGTGCCACTGCCGTGTGGGAGCACACTCCAGGCTGTGGCTGGCTGTCCCCGAGGAGTGAGCAGTCCTGGTGGCTGCACCTCTGTGTGCTGGCTGCTGGCTGTGCAGCAGGGTGGCACCTGAGGGAGGGCACAAAGCCTCCTTTATTCAGGAATATGGCTTGTTTCCCAAATCCCAGCTCTCACCAGCCCAGGCTGAGCAGGCTGGGCTCAGCTGTGCTCTCTGCCTGAGCTCTGGGTGCACAGGGCAGGGTGCTGGCCCCGGTTTGGAGGGGCAGGGCAGTCCCTGTCCCTGCTACAGGAGGCTGGTGTCACCCTGTGGTGGCTCTGCCTGGCAGCACAGCCACCCCTGTGCTGCTGCCTCCTGCTCCTGGTAAAGAAATATTAAAGTCTACCTTGCAGAAAAGTGAGGCTTCCTCAATTAATAAACGTGCTCACAGGCTTGCCAGATGAAAGAAATGTAAAATACCCTGATAGCTTCTTTTATGATCATTAATAATAGTATAACTTACCTGAAAGGCACAGAGCGTGTCCCCAGCGAGTTTTGATCTCCTGTCATGCCTGGCTACGTGGGATGGGTAAGGCTCTGTCTCTTTGGGGAGTTGTTAGATGAGAAAACAGGCAGCAGAGATTTCTCCACCCCCTGCTCTGCTCTATTCCCAGCACTGCTTCGCTCCCAAGGATCAATATCTGAGCAGGGAAATTAGATTATTAAGCTGCACATTGTAATCAGACATCAAGTAGAGTCCAGTTCCCCCCTTGGCTGGCATTAGCATGCCCTGGTGGGGTGGTGGTGCCTTTGAAAAGATGAAGAGCATCATCCATGCAAAATATGTGGGGTGCAGGATGGGCCAGGCCTTGTGCAGAGCGTGGCTGACGACTCTGTGCCTCACGATTTGCATTACAGAAAAACAATCTTTTATTTATTTAAGTTGGAAATCCCTTTGCATCTGAACTTCAAGTGTGCAGCAAACACACTTTGATCATTTTAATGCAGAAGTCACTGATTTACAATAAATATTGTGTTTTCTTTTCATACTTCTTTTTGTTCTTTGAGGAGATTAGAGCAAAGGAAGGAAAATAATTTTTGACCTCATTAGGTTGCTCGTGGTGGAAGGAAATGTGCAGAATGAGGAAGATGCTGGGCTTCAAATGGTCCCAAGCTAAGGACAGGCACTACAGCATCCATGGGTCATTAATTCCTGCAGCTGATTAGGGAATGACTCCACTCAAAGTGCCTCTGAATGGGGTTTGGGGGGTTCCTGTTGTTTTCTGTAAAGGATCAGGAGGGAATGATGGATCCTGAGCCACATCCTGGAGTGGGGTGCACCTGATAATTTGCCCTTGAGGGGTTCCAGGTTTGTGGATCCCTGAAAATCCCCTATTTTCTCTGTGTGCCCAGCCAGGATGGGAACCAGGATTGAGCCCAAAAGGGGCTAATGTCAAAATGTTAAAATGTCAAAAAGCAGCAGCTTTTCTGTGGCATCAGGCAAGGTTCCACCCTCAGGTTAGAAATATTCCAGCAGGTTTGGTGGTGTCTGTGTGGGATTGGGTCAGGCAGCAGCTGATTAAAGCTGATTTTTGGGAATGGTTTGCTGGAGCATCGTGGTGGGTTGTGCTCCTTCCCCATGGGGCTGAGCCCCCCACAGCACAGCTCCTCGCAGCTTCCCAGAGAAGCTTTCATGTGGATTTGCAGACTTCCTCCCCCTTTTGGGGATAGAAATAGATACAAAGTGGATACTTTAAAAAAAGGAAAAAAAAAAAAAAAAAAAAGAAAAAAAAAGAAAACCCAAAACAAAAACAAACAAAAACCACAACAGAAACAAAATCCCCCAAAACAACAAAAAAAAAGCCACAAAAGAACCCAAAACCCCAAAACAAAGAAACCACTCCCCCCAAATCCCACCCAGCCCACCTCGAACAAACACGGCTTTCTTCTGGAGCAGAGCAGTGGAAAGGGAAGGGCTCAGGTCCCTGCACTGCCCCTGCACTGACACTGATCCGGGCTGACTCGGGGCTTTGTGCCTCTCCCCGTCAGGAGCAGCAGGTCCAGCTCCCAGGTGTGAATTCCAGCCCTGCCCCGTCCCACAAGGAGCATTTCTTGCTGGGACAGAAAACAATTAAACAAAAGGAGTGGTTTGCTTTGGGGTCACTCCTGCCTTTCCCCCTCTGTCCTTTGCTGCTCTTTTTATTTCCTTGTTCCACGTGGGTTCCTTTTACTTCATTCAGTGTGGGTTTTTTTTCCTTTTTTCGTTTGTTTGTTTGTTCATTTGGTTATTTTTTTGGTGTTTTTTTTTAATCCTGGAACAAACCTATGAAACCATATTCCTGATCTAAATTTCTAAAGAAAAGGCCACAAGGAAACTCAGGTTGCTTTATTCAAGATTTTATTCAGGGGTGTAACTGGAACCAGCAAGAGCAATGAGGGATGTTGGTTGCACCAGGTAGGTCGGTTACTGCAGGCCATAAAGGGTTAATTTGTACTTGGTCAGAAGTCCCCAGCTGCTTAAACTGTTGTGTATATTAAATTTGCAGTCCTGAGCATCAGGAACAGATGTGGGGAAGGAGAAGGATGGATTTGCTTTTTACAGAGAGGGACATGAGTAAAGAAACCGAGAGGCATCTCCCAAAATGAGATTTCTTCCAGTGTGGGCAGCTGGAAATCCAGGCCACCACCACCCCTTTCACTCCATGCTGATTTATTGTTATCCAGGGTTGCAAGCAGGACAGTCCAGCCCAGAAGTGATCCACTCAATTATCTGCCACTGTGTTACTGCAGCTCCAAAGAGAGCAGAGACACATCCCCTTATCCCAGCAGCTTGGGCAAACAGAGCAGGGGGTTAGTGGCACTGTAAACACATTGAAATTACCCTCTGTGCAAAACCCTGATCACTCATGATGGTCAAATCCAGCTGGATGGAGCCAGAGTGGCACTGGAAGGTTTTTGTCTGCTGGGAAAATGTGTGCTGGAGAGCTGTGAATGACAAACCCCATGTCACCCTGCCATGTCCTGAGGATGCTGCACTCCTGGGCTGCTCTCCTGATCCTGCCTGGCTTTCAGGGTCTCCTGGTGAGGTGACTCTGCCTGTTCCCCCCAGAGATGGAGCTTGGCACACAAGGATTATCAGCACTGCACTCCCAGGGTGCTTTTTCTAGTGGAGACAGCTCTGGGAAGGGGTAAAACCCAGAGATAATTTATGAGCCCATTTTGCACACAAATGCATCCCCTCCTTCTACCTCAGCAGGTGGGGAAGACCAAGAAGGGCATCCTGGGGACACAATCCCACCTTTGTCCCAGTTTTCCATCTCCAGGAAGGAATTGGCAATGGGGCCATGCCCATGGGATCCTGTGCAGGGCACCCCTGGTCCTGCCAGCCAGGCTGGTGGCTGTGACCCTGCAGGTGTCCCAGGGCAGGGGGACACCCCTCTGACCCAGTGACCCCAGTCTGGGCAGCTGAAACACCAGAGAGGCAGAGGGCAAAGTCAATCCCAGCAAAACCCTGGTGGGAAAGCAGCCAGCCCTGATGCTGCATGCCCTCCATCCTCTCATCCCCCAGGTGTGGGGCAGGTGCAGGGCAGGTTTCCCTGCAATGACCCCTCTTTACTCATGCCTTGCTCCACCTGGGAAGATGCTGGGATGCTTCAGCTGGAAGATGCTGTCCCAAGCTAGGGACAGAAATCTCAGCACCCTTGGGAGAATCCTGCCTCTGCCAGTGCCAAACTGGGAGTGTCCTGAAGCTGGACTGAGGAACTGGGCAGGAGCTGGTGATTCCACCTGGATCCACCTCGCCCCAGGTCCCCCCTTTCCCTGAGATGACTGAAAAGGAGCAGTAGCTTTCACTTAAACCTCATTCCTGTCAATTTAACAGGATGTGATCATGCAATTCCCTTCATGCAGGGAGCAAGTTTCATTGGGAAAACCCTCTGGATCTTGGAGGGGTTACAGTGGGGCTGAATTCCTCCTTTGCTATGAATGGGTTTAAGGGAAGCTCTTCAGGGATGGCACCAGCACATCCTGAGAAACCTCCATCAAAGCTCAGACAGCATTTTCCAGTTATTATCTAGTGGCTGACTGAGTTTAGGTTTTCTGCTGACAATAAAACAGTGGGTAAAAGGAAGTGATTAGCAGCTTACAACTGTATCTAGTTCCTCCTGAGCAAAGCTCCCTGCTTTATTTTGGGCCTTGGAAGATGAACTGTACAGTATATTGTTTGAAAAGGCGTCCTCTGTTTTGGAAAATCTCCATATATTTTGTTTCCATGTTATCTGCATGGTTGTAATTAGAAAATTATGTGCCTGCTACATGACCTCCTCATAAAGAACATATTTAAAGTGAGACAATAACATTCAATTCCCTTTCTAAACCATCAAAAAGAAAATGGTTTTCAAGGCATTTCTTCCTCCTTCCCAATTCCCTCCCTCTGGCCACTTGGGTGGTCTCATTTGACAAGTTTTACAATAGAGGGCTTTTTTTTTCATGGACAAACATGTAAGCGCAGGAGAAAATCTGGAACTGGGAAACAAATTCTTCCCCCCTGCCTTCCCAAGAAAAACTCAGAGGCTGAATCTCTGCAGATCCTGACAAAGGCAGGGTGAGAGTGAGACCTTGCAAAGGGAAATGCACTTTTTTTTTTTTTTTTTTTCCCTGTTTACCTTCATTCCTGCAGCAAAATTCCCAAATCCCCATGTGGCAGAACCTCAGCTTGTCCCTGCTCCAGGGCAAGGTGAAATGCATGGGATGGGACCAGCAGATCCTGCAGGCAGAACTTTTTGTGCATTTTTTGGATTAAATCTATGTAGCAGAAAGAGCATCCAAAGATGGGTGAATGCAGCAGAGCATTCCCCAGTCTGCACAGAATCATGGAATGGTTTGGGGTGGAAGGGACCTTAAAATCATCTGATTCATGGGCAGGAACTCCTTCTACTAGCCCAGGCTGCTCCCAGCCCCAATGTCCAGCCTGGCCTTGGGCACTTCCAGGGATCCAGGGGCAGCCACAGCTGCTCTGGGCACCTGTGCCTCCCCATCCTTACAGGGATGATTTTTTTCCTAATATCAAACCCTGCCCTGTGTCAGTGTGAAGCCCTGCACCTGCTTTTATTTCTAAACCAGCTTCTCTGTGCTCCCTTTGCCTTTCTCCTGTCAGTAGCTCCTGCCCCAGCCCAGCCTGCAGCAGTGGCTCAGCAAATGGGGCATTTGGAACCAATGGGTCATTTGGAGCCAGGGCTGCAGGACAGCCACATCCAGCTCTGGGCACTGCAAACCAGGGACTGAGCCACAGTGGGCCTGAACTGCCCAGTCACATTTACCTACAGGACAAGAATTTCCAATACAATCCACTTTTTGTCAGGCCTCTTCTGTAGTTAGTCATGTCTTGGGAGCTGGGGAAACACTGGCATAAAAATAATTAATGAACAATCAGAAAATTATAAACCCAATCGGAAATTATTAAAAAATAAAAGTGCCAGGTTCTCTTACAGCTCTGTGCACTCCCTGTCTGTCTGTCTGGGCCTGCAGACTTTGACACTGAAGTGACAGCAGTGGTGTTGTGAATATTTAAAGCCTAAGCCATCATCAGCATTTCCATTTAGGTTATTGCTTCATGTTGTCTCTGGCATTTTATCTTCACTGCAAATAAGGTTTGAGATCTCCATCTGGTCCTGGTGGACAAAAGCTTTATTAGAGAAAGCAAACAGCTTCAGCAGCAGCTTCAAAGCTGTCGGGAGTCTCATGTGAAGACAGGAAAGCAGCTCTGAACCTGTTGGATTTCACATCCCACAAAACACAAACTGGACCATAATTTTCATGCCACTAAGTCATTCTGCTGCCTTGGACCACTCAGAGCATCATTTCTTCTTTCTCCAGCTTTTCTTCCTTAATTTTTTTGTGAAGCAATGGGATGGAGTCTACCCAGTAGGGCATCAAATTGAAATTCTGGATCTCTCATGAGTGAGGGGTACAAGACACCCCTGTGCCTCTGGGAAGGAGCTGGATGAAGACCATTCCAAGTCTGTGGAGCAGGAATAGCACAGGGTTTCCCCCCTGAGGCAGAGGATGGAGGTTTTCTCCTTCCCATAACAGCCCCAGTGTGGATTCCATGGGCTATTTTAGGCAGTTTGCCCAGGGATGCACAACTGGAATTGTTCCCAGTACTTAGCTGGAATCAAAGAAGAGAAATTCTCCAAGGTTAACA
Organism: Luscinia megarhynchos; assembly: GCA_034336665.1. Lineage (NCBI taxonomy): Eukaryota > Metazoa > Chordata > Aves > Passeriformes > Muscicapidae > Luscinia > Luscinia megarhynchos. The sequence goes on from CM067580.1 coordinate 2,794,005, forward strand.
AATAGACATTGGGCAGGAAAAATGGGGGAAAAAAAGATCTTGGAGTTGATCTTATCCAGTGACACCTGTGGGGTTACTGTGCCTCTAAAGTTCACCCTTTACCTGGCAGTTTTGGGTTTGCAGTTGGACTCAATGACCTTGAAGGTCTTTTCCAGCCTAAATGACTCTGTGATTCCATTATATTTACAGCCAGATTTGGCTCCATGTAAATCCTGTGCTCATGGACATCTGTGTGGGTTTTTCCAGCTGGAGATGTTCAGTACCTGGGGGCAGAGGAAGAAACAGCACCTGGATGCTGTGGGGGTTCCAAAGTGAAGGAAGTGAAATCCCACTATTTTCCCCTTAATCTACTCAAGACTTAAAATGACAATTATTTTATATAAAGATAAAACCTATTTTATATATAAAAATGAGTTTATTTCTGTCATTTTTCATATTTTTTCCTGCACAGTCGAGCTCCTGGTGCCCCTCCTGGATGAGAGCTGGGGATCACACCCTGCACAGCCCAGTGTGCTGGGGATGCTGTCACTCTCCTCGTGGGCTGCTGTGGAACCACAGCTCCGGGGTGTTTTCATTTACTTGGAGGACAGGCTTTGAGTGACAGATCAAATGGCCAGATTTTAGTGTGTGTTAGGAAAATTAGTTAATTTGGCTAGAGAAATCAAGGTTCCCCATGGAGTTTGCAGGGTAGAACTTGCTTCAGATGGTTCATAAACAAAGGGATGTGTTGCTAGGATTTTGAAGTTCAATGGATTATGCTTTTGCAACCCACTGTTGCAGTTTTACTCTTTCCCTTTCCGTCTGGGAGATATTTCATTGCCTCTTACTTTTTTATGTTTTCCTTCTGATTTTTCTTTACTATTATTTTTTTTTTCAAATTTTGATTTCTTTCCACAGTCCTAACAGCAGGGTTTGCATTTGCAGACTGTTTCTGGGGACATTAACAAACCCCCAGATGATAAATAAATAGCAAAAATATCAAGTGAATTTTAACAGAAGGGATGTTGGGGGAGCCTGGCTGAACCAAAAGCATCTCAGTTGGTTTGAGCATGTGCAGGTGAAGGTGGGGATCAGGAAAGAGGAGCACAAAGCTGTGGGAAGTGTGTGCAAGGCCATCCATTCCATCCCACAGCTCCCTCTCTGTCACCATTGCCCTTAGGCACGGTTCAGCTGCTCCACCAGGATGTGCTGGCGTGTCTCCATGGTGCTCCCAGTGACTCCTGGGGTTTGTTCTCTGGCTGCTGTTGCCCAACAGACCAGGATTCCTTGATCCTGCCTTGCTTGGATTCGGTCAGGAATTGCAGCCATGTGTCCGAGGCGCTGAGCCCTTTCACATAATTGGGCAATATTTGCATTAAGCTGAGCTGTTCTGTCCCAGCTGAGGGCCAGTGGTTGTTCTGCCATTCCCAGGAGTGCTGCTGGGAGGTCCAGGGCCCTGGATGGGGACACATGGCCGTGAGTCTGGGACAGAGGGCCACAGGAGAGTGTTTGTTCCTTGTGTTTTCCCCTGGAAGCAGCTGGTTTTCCCTGCAGGGCAGGCACTGGCTGTGCCTGAAGGCCATTTGGGCATGGAGGGCAGGATTCAGTGGCTGCCTGTTGAGTGGGGCTTCTTGTCAAAACTCTGCAGGGCTCTGCCCTGGCAGCCTCATGTAGCACTCAGGGCAGTGGATTCAGCTCCTCAATCCAAGCCAGTCTGGGGCTGGGCACGTGAGGATCAGCTCCTGTTGTCCTGGATGCTGTGGAGCCCATGCACATGAGCACAGCCCCTGGTGACAACAGGGCAGGAACAGGGCAGGAACAGGGCAGGAATAGAGCAGGAATAGAGCAGGGATAGAGCCGGGATAGAGCAGGGATAGAGCAGGAATAGAGCAGGAACAGGGCATGAACAAAACAGGAACAGAGCAGGAACAGAGCAGGAACAGAGCAGGAACAGAGCAGGAACAAAGCAGGAACAGAGCAGGAACAGAGCAGGAACAGGGCAGGAACAGAGCAGGAAGAGAGCAGGAACAGAGTAGAAACAGAAGAGGAATAGAACAGGAACAGAACAGGAATAGAACAGGAACAGAACAGGGACAGAGCAGGAATAGAGCAGGAATAGGGCAGGAACAGAGCAGGAGCAGAAGAAGAACAGAGTAGGAACAGGGCAGGAATAGAGCAAGAACAGAGCAGGAACACAGCAGGAACAGAGCAGGAATAGAGCAGGAACAGAGCAGGGACAGAGCAGGAAGAGGGCAGGAACAGGGCAGGAATAGAGCAGGGACAGAGCAGGGACAGAGCAGGGACAGAGCAGGAATAGGGCAGGAATAGGGCAGGAACAGAGCAGGAACAGAGCAGGAACACAGCAGGAACAGGGCAGGAACAGAGCAGGAACACAGCAGGAACAGGGCAGGAACAGAGCAGGAACAGGGCAGGAGCAGAGCAGGAACAGGGCAGGAATAGGGCAGGAGCAGAGCAGGAACAGGGCAGGAACAGAGCAGGAATAGGGCAGGAATAAAGTAGGAACAGAGCAAGAACAGAGCAGGAACACAGCAGGAACAGGGCAGGAATAGAGCAAGAACAGAGCAGGAACAGAGCAGGAACAGGGCAGGAACAGGGCAGGAACAGAGCAGGAACAGGGCAGGAATGATGGCTGAAGCTGCCAGGGGAATGCCCTTTCCCTCCTTTGACGTGTGTGTGTGATTCACTTTCCAGCTTTGCCCAGCTGGAATTACCCCTGAACCCTCTTTCCAATAAAATACTGATTCCCAGACTGTTCCCAGAGGTGGCATCTCAGTGGGTCAGAAATTGAGGCTGGTGTCAGCTGGGATGTTAATTGCCATTTGTGTGTTTGCTCTGCTCCCTGCACACCAGTGCAAGACAATGAGTTACCACTTGTCATGACTGGGTTTCAGAGGGTTTTTTTTAGAGTGGTGCTGTCATTCTCATCCACTGTCTCATCCCTTCTCCTGCTGTATGTCTGATTTATCAGTCATTTAACATGGGCTTGTTCCCCTTTCTCCTCCTCTGTCCCTTGCTGATATTTGTAAGCAAATCACTCATTTTATATGAAGTGACAGATCAAGAATGAGGTTGCTGTGTACACTGAGCAATGGAAATGATGACTGAAATGACTATTGGTGATTGTTCCAGGCATGCCCAGGCATGACTTTAATTTCTTGCTAATTCCAGCTCTGGCAGTGCACACAGTCCACAGCCTCACTTCTTCTGGAACCAGCCCCAAAACAGGCAGTGCTGTCCCTCAGCTGTTGCTCTAAAGGGGATCAAGCCTTTGGTTGGTTTTTAGCCCATCAGTTTGGATTTCCAAATGCAGTTTGTGATTCCTTAGATTTGGTTTTCACAGAGGTTACTCAAAGCTTAGTGAAAATGTTCAGTGTGGACATTTGCATGACCAAAAATTGAGATTTTTAAACCCAATAGTTCTGTCTGACAATGATAGTCATTAAGTAAGTGATTAGTTCATCTGTGACAGTGCTGAGGCATGAAAATGCCATAATTTGGGGTGCAAACCAGCTCTGTTGAGCAGGGCTGTCATGCCCAAGAAAACCACAGGTTTTGCCTGTTTCCAGTAGCCTCCTTGAAATAACATTTTTTATATCCTTAACAAGTGGCTCCTGTTTCTCCTCTACCAGAGAGGCACTATCAGAGCACTAATTGGAGAGGGGGAGTGAGGGGAAAGGGCACCAAACCCAGGAGGAAAATGGGGGAGAGCAGACCCCAGAGTAGCTAAGCTTAATGCCACCAGACTTGGATGGAAATATTCCTCTTGCAGAGCACAGAAACACGAGTTTTTGTGGGAGTGAGAGGAGGAGAGGCACGATAAGGCTGGTGAAGTCAGTGCAGTTGGTGCAATGAACCCAGGGCCATTTCCTGGGATGCCTGACAGAAGTTCCCTTCTGTGGGAAAATCAACGACTGGAATAGGTCTGTCTTTTTTGCCACAGCAAACCTATACTTAAGTGTGATTAAAATGCTTTGGGCAAAGGAAATACCCTGTAGTTTGAGCCAAACATGGGGACATCCTCTGCGCCTCTGATTGATGTTATGGTGGTTTGTGTGGTGTACTATATCCTGAACCAGGCCCAAGTCAATTAGGCACCATTTCAAAGTATTTTCTCATGCAGCCCAAGGTTCTGCTCGTGCCAGTGAAAGCCGAGCCTGGGGAAGTGGCAGCAGCAGTGAATGCTGCCAGCGAGCGCAGCCGGGCCGTCGGGTTAGCAGGCAGCAGGCACTGCAGGATTCCCTGCTTCAAGGAGCAAGATGCCTTTTTCAAGTTGTGAGATTTAATGGCCTTTTTGCTGAGATCAAGAGCAGTATTGGTTTAATATCTGATACAAGCTCTATCAGGAAAGTATATCCTCCCTTTGCAGGGGGACGAGCAGATCTAACCATGAAATAATCAGATCCTTACAGTTCCTTTCTACCCCTAGACCAGGTGGGATTTCTGCCCCAGAGACACCATCTAAAGCACATTTCCACTCAGCCTTTGGCTGTTTGAAGCTTTCAGACAATCACAGTGTGGGAAAGGACAGTCCTTACAAATCTTTCGCCCTTTCAGTCCCGAAATATCATTCCTTGTGATGGAAGAGAGTAATAACATGTGAGAGCACCATCACAAGCCAGCCAGCAAAGGAAATAACAGGGTGACCTTATAAAATCAGGGCCCAAAAAAACCACCCAATTATAGGGTTAAATGCCACTGAAGTAATGATTCTCCTGGTTTATCTCACTCATGGTGCACTGCATTTTAAACCCAGCCACTGGGGACATGTGAAATGGTGCTTAAACCATCAGTGGAAGGTTCCTTCGTGCTACAGAGATATTTCCATGTATTCCAAAACAGCCCTGGAGTCTGGGCAGGCAAGGAGTGAGCTTAATGCTTCCCTTTGTAGTAGGAGATCTTTGAAACTCTTATTTGATCGTTTCCCTAGATTAGGATGATTCTGGGCTGCTTTGGAGGAATGTGTTCCCCCTGCCCACCAACCCCCTCTCCCCAAGTGATAAGGCATCTGTAAATGAAAATACTCTCTGAAACTCTGCACAGAACCTCCTCTGTACACGGCTTTGAAGCAGAGCTGCATGAAGACCTCTGTACCAGCTGAAAATATCTTGCAAACTGATAAAGAAGTGCAGGTACAGCTAAAATCCACTGTGTAATGAGGATTAGCAAGCCTAAGGAGGTTTGTTTGGATTGAAGATTGAGTTGAAATGTGTGAGGCTTGGGTTTGACCAGAAATAAACTGAACTTGGATTTCATCAGATGCCTCCCGACCCCCTCCCGTCCCGCTCCTCCTCGCCCCACTCCACCTTCAGAGTAAATACTCAGAGCTCATCACTTTAAAAGGAGCTGTTTAATTTTCCCACCGGCCCAGGTTCTCGTTAAATGTGCTGTGCTTCAGTACAATCCTCCACTTTCCCAAGCAGCCCTCAGCTCCCTGCATCTCCCTTCCCGTGTGCTGGGCTGTATTGATCTCAGATATGTGGGCAATTGCTCTGTGGAATACAGCCTGAAAAGACCCTGTTTGATCCAATGATGATCCTATAGCAGATATTCTGACTAATTGTATCCATGGAAATCAAGTGCACTTTAACTAATGAAAAAAAAAAAAGATGGTGTGGTCAAAGCTTATTTGAAGAAATGACATGTTTTAAAACCTGACATGACTTAAAACAGAATCATATAAGTTCCTTTGCTAAAACACTTTCAGGATATATTAGGTATAACAATAGTTTTCTACATGAAAATGGCTTTGAAATCTTAAAAGAAAAGTATTTTAAAAGAAAAGAATTTTTGCGGTGCATTAAATTGGACGTGAATATGACAGATTTCAAAGACTGTCAAAATAACGAATTTACATCATAAATGCACAGGCTCCCTTTTTAAAGGCCTCTTCAACAACTCAGGAAGGCGTTTAATGGTGAGCAAGTTCAAAGTGTCATGGACTCCCACTGGTATAAAAAGGAGGCAATACCCACTATACTCTCTGTGTTTCAGATAATGTATCTGTCTCTTTTCAAGTTAATAAACTGCACTCCTGTCAAATTGCAGATAAATGAAAGCGACCAAGACATTGTTTTCCCCACATATTGCTAAGAAAGATATCTCCCAATATTTCTAAACGACCAGTATGCTAAAAAGAACTTGAAATGAATCCACCCTGCAGTTATTTTACAGCATCAAAGACAATGAAATTTCCACAGAGGCACTTTCTGAAGTTTTAAATGCTTTATTTCTGATAGCTGCTCATTAAGAAGCTTCGAAAGCTTTTTATTGTTTCAAAGGCAGTCATCTAAATTTTTAATCATTCACTAGTGCTATATGGTCACGATGTTACTCTCTAGCTTTAAAAACCCTTTTTTATTTTCTAAACAGTAATGTCAACATAATGTTTTCCTGAATAATTGTTAGGTATGGCCTTACTCAAAGAGCAACTGTGAGGAGGGGAGAAAGAAAGGGAGGAAGAGGACTTTTTTCCAGCTCCCTTTGGTGAGGGAGAGAAATGAGACACTTCAGGAAATTAAAACCCAGGACCAGCAGTTGACAGAGTTTGCCACCAGCTTAAAACTCTGGTCTTCTGGGATGGCTTCAGCTCAGTCCTTTATAGCTGGGGAAGTTTGTGGTGGGTATTTTTTAAGTTAACAATGATGCTCTGCAGGCTGATTCTTGTTTCATGACACTTGAGTGTCCTTGTGGATAAAAGAGGGCTTAGGAAATTTCCTGTCCCTTCCCAGGAGTTGCCTCCTGCCTCACCCATGGTGATCACCAGGGTCAGGTCACTGGCAGGGGACAGCAAGGGAAGAGTCATCCCCATCCATTGCTCATCCCATTGCCCATCCCATTGCCCTTCTTTGCCCATCCCATTGCCCATCCCATTGCCAATCCCATTGCCCCATCCCATTGCCCCATTCCATTGCCCCTTCTTATTGCCTCCATTTTCCCATCCCATTGCCCATCCCATTGCCCTTCTTATTGCCCATCCCATTGCTCATCCCATTGCCAATCCCATTGCCCATCCCATTGCCCCATTCCATTGCCCTTCTCATTGCCCATCCCATTGCCCATCCCATTGCCCGTCCATTGCCTCCATTGCCCCTCCATTGCCTTCTCATTGCTCATCCATGTGCCCCATTGCCCCATCTGCCGTCCTATGCTCCATCTCATTGCCCCATCCCCATTGCTCCGCATCCCATTGCCCCCATTGCTCGTCCATTGCCCATCCATTGCCCCGTTCCATTGCCCATCCCATTGCTCATCCCATTGCCCTTCTCATTGCCCATCCCATTGCCCATCCCATTGCCCATCCCATTGCCCCCATTCCATTGCCCTTCTTATTGCCCATCTCATTTCTCATCCCACTGCCCATCCCGTTCCCTATCCCATTGCCCATCCCATTGCCAATCCCATTACCAATTCCTTTGCCCATCCCATTCCCTATTTCATTCCCTATCCCATTGCCCATCCCATTCAATATTCCATTGCCCATCCCATTCAATATTCCATTCCCCATCCCATTGCCCATCCCATTCCCTATTTCATTCCCTATCCCATTGCCCATCCCATTCAATATTCCATTCCCTATCGCATTCACCATCCCATTCCCTATCCCATTGCTCATCCAATTCCCCATCCTATTCCCCATCCCATTCCCCATCCCCATTCCCCCACCCCATTCCCCATCCCATTCCCCATCCTGTTCTCCATCCCATTCCCCATCCTGTTCCCCCTCCCCTTTCCTCTCCCATTGCACATCCCATTCCCTATCCCGTTTCCTAGCCCGTTTCCTATCCCATTTTCCATCCCATTCCCTCTCCCAAGGTTAGCAGTGGGCAGCAGCCACCAGAGCACACCGAGTCCCTGTGCAGGAGCTGTGCCCTTCCATGCCCAGCCTTGGGCCATCCCAGCCTTGGCCCATCTGGTTTCACTTTGCTCCTCACTCCAGCACCATTAGGGACAGGATTTCTTTCCCTCTGCCTGGTCTGAAGGTTCTCACACACCAGACACAGGGATGAAGTTGCAGTTTATTTACTCTACAAGCTTGTATTAAGTTTCTGCCTCCAGAAACCACAAGCCAGCCTCTCTCCTCTTGAGGGACTGTGAGTTTTCCATTCTCAGGATCTAAGTGTTGGACTGAACCCATGTTCCAGCTCAAAGCTCTTCCCTTTCTTGTGCCTGTATTAAAGTAGGTAGAGCTCACTGATAAGGGAGCAGGGAGGAGATATGGGGAAGACTGAGGCTTCCTCTGTTGAGCAGGGAAGAGGATCCCTCTGAATGCAGGCAATTGGCATTTCCAGCCTCCAGATTTCAGTCAGGGTAAAAGCAAAAGGAAACAAAACACTGAGCAGCAGGAACAGCCCATCCATGGAGCAACCATCACCAGCAAGAGACCACAAGAAGCGGGGGATAACAACTGGCTCTTGCTAATATAATGTTTTTCCCTCCTCCAGTGGTACTCATGATCTGAGACTCCCAAAGGAATTACAAATATTAGCACAACAACCTTCCATCAGCTGTAGCCATTCCCCCTTGAGCCAAAAGGTTGGGAGAGTTCTCCTTGCAATCTGATGGGATGGGCCACTTGCTTTAACCAGCAGCTCCTCAAAGAGCCACATTTTCCATGCTGAATGTGGCTGTTGACTGGATCCCATCCATTTTATATCGTTTTCAAACTTATTCCTGACACAAATATATGTTGACACTTTTATCTGCCCTCCCCAGCCTGGGTTTGTTTCTGCTCAGCTTTCTGGTTTTCCTGGTGACCACACCAGGATTTCCTTCCCCTCTCTGCCCTGGACCCAGGGTGTCTGTCAGCTGAGCTCATCACTAACAAACAGCCTGAGCACAGAAATTTTGAAATGCAAATAGTTCCAAAGGCACGTTGGGAACGTGGAGCCAAGAGAGGCGAGCGCGTTCCGCCCCAGCTCCGGCCCTTGGAGGAACGGGGAGGGGGAATGTGCTGGTTGCAATTAACTCCTGATATCATGGGAACTATAACACAAAACCAAGCGTTGCTCTGCTGTACCAAAGGCCTGGGAAAGGACAAGCTGTCCGTGCTGCTGTTGGGAGCAGAGCAGGAGCTGCTGGGCTGCCCAGCCCTGCTGTCAGTGCTCTGTGGCACAGCCCCCGCTCCTGACAGCTGGGCTTTCCTTTAGTGTCCCTATTTGGGCTGTGTCCTGGGATCTCTGTTGGTTTTCTCTGCCACCAGAGCCCAGATGACTTTTCCTTGTCTGTTTTGGGTTGTGCTCTGACTGGTGTGGCCACTCCTGTAATTCCATCACACCCTTGAGCCCAGCATCCACCCAGGGCTCTTCTGGATGCACTTGGGCAAGCAGCCACCAACACTCAGTGTTAGTCCTTTCCCTTTCTCCAGCAAACCCTTGGAGCAGCCCAGCCTCTCTTTGGGAATCTTTAGTGCAGCTTTGAGCTCACTCTTTGCTCTCAGGGGTCTAAGTTTTCTTGATTCTGGTGCTGAAGGAATCAAAGGATAACTGGGAAGTGATGTCTTGAGTTGGTATTTGACAAGGCTTCCCAAACATCTTGGGAGACATCAGTCCATTGGGCAGTGTTCAAATCCATGGGATAGAACCATAGAACCTCCTGCAAACCAGAGGTGAGGCAGCAATTCCTGTGAGAATCACGTTAGAGAAGTAGACTGTGCTCTGTGTGGATGTCCAGCATCCACCACTCTGCAGCTGTGTGGTGCAGGTGGGAAGGACCTGATCCCAGCAGCTCCAAAATCCTGTCTCACCTCAGAAATCCCTACACTCAGTGCACTGGGCAGCTCAGAGCTTTGTCCCCTCACCTGAGCAGCTGCTGCTCAGCCAGTGTCAAATGCCACAGCTGCCTTGGGAAGCCTCCATATCCTCCCTTCAAACCTCACTTTTGCAGAACACCCTTTCCCTGTAATGATAAAAACCTAATTGCATCTACCCTGAATCCTGTCTGAAAAATAATTCCCATCCTGTGTCTAGGGTGACCAAGGAAAATCAAATGAGATGAATAAATAATAAAATTTGCAGGACATGTATTTTGCCAGAGACAAAACAGATTCAGATCTGGATGTGCTATGTTTGGAGCTAAGTTTAGAACTGGGGGTTTTGGATGGACTTTTAAATATTGGCATACAGGGTCTCAGGCCTTTCTCACAGACTGCAAACATCCTGCATTCTTGGCTGTTTTCGTGTCAGGATCCATGCTCTGTTACCTTTCCAGGGAGAATTTAACTCTGGCCCCCAGTGCAGGAAGAGCCAAGGGCTTTGGGAATAATTAGAAGCTTCATATGCTACCAGATCATTTGGCCCATCTTTTGAAGCATAAAAGGAAGGGATGGAGTAAGACACAGCTCTTGCATCTGTGAAATTCTTTCCCATTGGCAACCTCCTTGCAAATTCAGACTTAATGAGGATATTCCAGTTCAGGATCTCAGCTCTATCACAGGCGTTGGCTTTCCCAGACTCTGAGGTCCCTGCACTTGGAGGGAGATCCCAGCACAGTGTCCTGGGGGCCAGGCTGGATTTAGAGCCACTGCTCAGAGTGTGTGGGATGCAGACAAGCGTGGCCAGCAGCAGAGCCAGCAGCAGAGCCAGCAGCAGAGCCTTTCCATTTGTTTTTTCTGGCCTGGTGCTCCTCAGTGCTGCAGGGTGAAGGAGAAGTCCCCCAGCCCCTGTCCCACAGGGGATCCAGGTGTCCAGGAACTGTGACAAGCACAGCAGGACACAGGGAGTGCCTGGGATGTGTTTGGTGCTCAGGTCCCTGATCCCATCCCTTGCCACTCTGCTGAGTGGCCCTGAGTGAGCTCCAGCCCCTGCTCCCTCCCAGGATGGAAATGCAGATCCCAGGCTCCCCTCAGGATGGAAATGCAGATCCCAGCCCTCAGGATGGAAATGCAGATCCCAGCCTCCCCCAGGATGGAAATGCAGATCCCAGCCCTCAGGATGGAAATGCAGATCCCAGCCTCCCCCAGGATGGAAATGCAGATCCCAGCCCTCAGGATGGAAATGCAGATCCCAGCCTCCCCCAGGATGGAAATGCAGATCCCAGCCCTCAGGATGGAAATGCAGATCCCAGCCTCCCCCCAGGATGGAAATGCAGATCCCAGCCCTCAGGATGGAAATGCAGATCCCAGCCTCCCCCCAGGATGGAAATGCAGATCCCAGCCCTCAGGATGGAAATGCAGATCCCAGCCCTCAGGATGGAAATGCAGATCCCAGCCTCCCCCAGGATGGAAATGCAGGTCCCAGCCCTCAGGATGGAAATGCAGATCCCAGCCTCCCCCAGGATGGAAATGCAGATCCCAGCCCTCAGGATGGAAATGCAGATCCCAGCCTCCCCAGGATGGAAATGCAGATCCCAGCCCTCAGGATGGAAATGCAGATCCCAGGCTCCCCCCAGGATGGAATGCAGATCCCAGCCCTCAGGATGGAAATGCAGATCCCATCTCTCAGGATGGAATGCAGATCCCAGCCCTCAGGATGGAAATGCAGATCCCAGGCTCCCCTCAGGATGGAATGCAGATCCCAGCCCTCAGGATGGAATGCAGATCCCAGCTCTCAGGATGGAATGCAGATCCCAGCCCTCAGGATGGAAATGCAGATCCCAGCCTCCCCCAGGATGGAATGCAGATCCCAGCTCTCAGGATGGAAATGCAGATCCCAGGCTCCCCCAGGATGGAAATGCAGATCCCATCTCTCAGGATGGAATGCAGATGCCAGGCTCCCCTGTGCCATTTGGTATGTGCATTCCCTGCGTGCCACGTGTGTGTGCTGTGGTCCCCAGCCCTGTCCCTGCTGCCTGTAGAGCTGTCCTCACAGGCTGTGAGGGATGGGCTGTGCTGCTGCAGAGGCCTTTTCTAGGCAGTGTTGCTAAGTCCCTGGCATGTTCCTTGAGGTGTTCCTCTGCTGCCCCATTGCTTCAGAGGGAGCCACAATTCCCCCCTGCTTTCACTTCCCACTCCAACTGGTTGCTCTCCGGCTGCAGCTGATGTTTCCAGTGCTGATGTCTGAAGAAAAGATGATGAACTTTTTCCTTGAAGTGGTGAGTTCTTCAGAGACTCCATTGCTGCAGATGGTCAGTTAAAGGGAATACCACCTCTATTCATCATTTAAAATTACTTCTCCATGCCTTTGTAGCTTGTTTCTTCTCTCTGCTTATTCTGAAAGAGGTAAACTTCAGCATTCCTGTTGTATGGTATTGCTTCTCTTTCCTCCTGACTAACTTGGGTGATTGACTAACAAAATACTTGAACTATTTGATCTGAAATTTGCTTTTGGGTAACATTCAAGGCTTTAAACTTCAAACTTCATTACTGGAGGGCTTTCCTGCTAGTAAACTCTGAGCATTCCTGCCAGACACCAGCCCAAAGCACCTTGTGTGCTGCCACCCTGTTATGTGGGCAGATTCAGAAAAGGCCTTGCAGAAGGTTTTCAGCATGACTGACTCCTCTCACCAGGGTAGTCAGGAAGGGTGGGATCTCTTTTAACTTAGAACTTTTAAGCAGATGAAATTAGACATCTTGGCTCCCTCTGTGATGAACAGACAGACAGATAGAGCCCCAGAGGGAGAGGTCTCAGCCCTCAGATTGGCATTCAGGAGAGGTTTAAGGAGATGCCCTGTGGTGATGTCCACTCTCCACTGGTGATAGCACTGCCTATGTGACTGGATAGATCAGACACTTGACTTGCATGTGGCAGGGTGGATCCCAGCTTTAAAATCCCATGATTTTAAAGGCACTTATGTGCCTAGCTAATCAGGAGCTGCTTTGCAGAATTTATGGAAGGGTTTTAGTTTAGATAAGGCAGACCTTTGGGAAATCTTGTGTCTCATGTATTCATCTCAACCCTTCAGAAGAATGTGTGCCTGAATGTTCTCTCAGAGTAAGGTCAGATGTGGCTGATGGGCATTTGATACATCAGATCTTAACGTGAACCTCAGGAATCAGCAAACTTCTATTTAAAAAGAACTACTTTATTCAGAGTAATTGGAAAGTAGAGACTTCCCCACTGCTTTTGAGTCATGTGTTCCTTCCCACTGAGGTCTCAGCTGCACCATCCCACCTTGCAGTGCCTTGGTGGGGAGGGGAGGCAGTGAGGGCTGAGTCCAGGTTCACCTTGGGATGTGCAGAGCTGGAATAACTCTCCCCTGCATAGACACCAGACATTTCCTTTTATTTCTAGAATGAGGAAAAGGCACTGTGAGCCTTGACTTCCACCTCAATCACATCCCTCCACTGCTAAACCTGGTTTCAGAGAGGAGACAGCTTCATGCTAGCTCATAAAAACTCCAAAACAACAGCAGGAAAGAAACCTGAACAAAATCCCTTGTGTGCTCAGGTCCAGACATCCCTTCTTGAGCTGTAACTTGTGGCTGTCTGCTCACTTTGGAGCTGTAGCATTGATTTCATCACTCCTCCCTGCCCAAGGCCTGGAGAGGGGCTGCTCCACTGGCTGCACTTCTGGGCTGCTCTTGGAAATGCTGGTCCTTTCTTAAAGCTGGAGAGGGAATAAATCATCAGTGACCAGACAAACCTGCGTGAAATTCAGCACAGTAAAACCAAACACCTGGTTTTGTGGCTGAAGGCAGCTCCTTGTTGGGAGTTTTTGTGCCCACACTGATGCTGTGGGAGCTGTGCCACATCTGCAGGTGTGTGTTTGGATCCAGATGTGCTCTGCTGCAGCATGGCAACTCGTCACATCTGGTTCCCCTTGATTACACTGCTGAGAAAACACCTTGTTCCCATTTTGAAGCAGTACACATGGCAGAAAGTCCCTTTATTCACAGTAATCACTTCTGGTCGGGAGAGAGAAGAGCAAGGTCCAGCAGGATGGAGCTACCAAAGGTCAAGGAGAAACAAGATGAGAAGTTTTGCACAGAGCCTAATTAATCATCACAACATCCTTGGTGTTTCTGTAGGGAAGGCTACTTTAAGCTGAAGTTTAAAGTTCCAGGATGCTGGTCTAGACCTGCTCTCTGTAGGCTGTCTTGAGTCCAGCTTAGCTCTTTGAAGGTCACCCAAGCCCCTGAGCTATCAGTTATCTGTTAAATACACATCTCTGAGGGTCTCACAAAGGCTGATAGGAAAGAGAGGACCACATGGCTTAAACAGAAAGGAAATCTCAGAATTCTTGCCTTGCTGCTCTCCAAGCAGAGCACTGGATGGCCCAGGGATTGAGATGGATGAAAGAACAGCAAAGTAGAGATGGAAATGGGGTAAAGAAATATCTTATTTTTCTCATTTAATACTCAGCCACTGACTGGATGTGTAACTTGGGCCAGCTGCTGTGTAAAACTCACTCTACCCAACCATAGGTTTGGGCTTTTTGCTTTGCCTTGCTTCTTGGAAAAGAAAAAAAAATGCTGGAATACTCTCACTGGAAAACCAGATGTGGCACCTGGGAGCTGAATTTTGTCTAGTAAATAAATCCCATGATGAAACAACAAAACAAAGCTGCTAACTAACCTTGCCCTGCTGCTGAAAAGTTTTGTAGGGTTTTCAAACATCCTTGTGATGATTCTGTTTTTCTGCTGTTCTCCCAGTGCCACGTCGAAACATTACATGACTTGAAAGCCCCAAAGTCGTGGAAAGGGGGTATGGGAGGGGGAAAACACAAAGCAACTTGTACAGACTGCTGTTGGCGGGGGGAATGAGGATTTTTTAATTTTTTTTACCACAAACCGTAGTAACCACATGAAAGCTCTTTAAAAAGCAACAAAACCGTCTTCTCTGTAGCAGTTCTCGTAGTGCAGGTAGTAAAGGCTGCTATTAATTACCTGCTGGAGCTTGCTGCTGCAGGTGGCAGGCAGGCAGGAGCTGCAGTGCTTGGGTGGCCAGTTCACAGGCTTTCCATAAAGCCAACAGGACACCTCGTCTCCCACAGCAGGCGCAGAGCAGCTTTCTGGAAGACATTGCCCCCCCAAAGGAGCCTGGCCTGGCTTTCTGGAGCCACCTGGATGTGCAGATGTGTGCCTGCCTGTACAAAGCAGAGCTGCTGGAGCAGGAATCAGTGGTGTGACACAAACAGCAGCCGGCACCGTGGGTGCTCCAATTAACGGCGATCGCGGCTGCTCGTGGGCTCGTCACAACAGACAGACAGACACCTGCAGGGGTCTTCAAATAATGGCTCCTTTTATCTGGTGCTTGGCAGAGGTGGGGTGACAAGGATCTGCTGCTTAGCATAATCTGGGAGTTTTTCTCCTGTGTGTTGGGTGCCAGCAGGAGATGTGAGGCGGGCGCTGGCGCGGCGCTGGGGAGGGCGCGGGGCTGCAGCAGGCCTGTACTCACCCCCCTGCAGACAGCTCTCCCAAGTGCTCGGCCCTGAGCTGGAGGATGAAGGCACTCCTGGTCTCCACTGCTCAGATGAGCTGCTGCTGCTGTCTGAGGACAGTTTTCCCTGCAGCTCTGCCATGTGCTTGGCTCTGTGCAGTGACAGCCAGGCCACAGACCCGAGCTCCTCCTGCCTCGTTCTGCCTCAATGTCTCTGCTCAGATCTGTCACCATCACTGCCAAGGCCTTGCCCAAAACAGGCAATAATGGCAGAAGTTCCCTTTGAAATTTCCTCTCCTTCCCAAGGCTCTTCCATTGCTGGTCCCTTTCCTAGAGGCAGAGCAACTTCACATCCCGCTCAGCCTCTTCATTCTCCCTGCCTTGGGAAACATCCTGGAACTCTCAAAGGAGGTCATGATTTCAGGGCTGGGCCTGTTCAAATCAATCACTGGGACATCCATAGGGAAAAGATTTGTGCCAGTTTAGGCTTCTCATGAGTCTTCTGAGATCCCTGAGGTTTTAGTCAAAATTATTTTTCTTATGCTAGGCCCAGCAATAGAAAATAAGAAGAGGTTATTAGCTCTTTTCTAATTATACTCTGACCTTTTAGAGTATTTTTCATTTATGGATTTCAAATCCATTTGCAAAGTTTGGTGAACTAAGTCCCAGCATAAAGAAGTGCCACCTTATTTTTCAGGTCAGAAAAGTAAAGTGTTTTCCCAAAGTATATGAGGAGCTGAGCAGGGATTAGACCCCAGACCCTCAGCTCACAATCCCTTGCTTTAACTGCCAGCTCAGCCTTTGCTCATTCTGGTATGGGAAAAGCAATTGGGAATAAGAAGCTATTACTGGGGCAGGCAGTCTGTGGGGGATAGAGTTACAGTTTTTGCAATAATGTATTATTTAGCAGTGGGTTGCCATTTGAGATGGACTCAGGCTGCAAATTCAGAGGCACTGCTGGGATTGAATACTGAAAACCCCAGAGTGGAGAAGCGTTTGAGCAGAGAAGCATCTGAGTTTGAGGTTTGGGATCTGCTTCTGTGGATTCCCAGAGATGTCTGTTCCAGAGGTCTACAGCACATCTTCTGCAGCACTTATCTCTTGCCCTCAATATTTATTTTACCTTTCAGGAGGAGAGACAGGAGGATTTTCTCTCTCATACCATTATGATGCCTCCCTCTTATTGACCAACTCAAGCAAAATTATTTGCAGATCTAATAGAAAGGGCAAAACTTTCTCATTATTTTTTTTTCCTGGCTCCTATTACATTGCTGTGTATTTGAAATGTGTGTCAAAATAGAAAGAAAAGGGATGCTGATGTGTTTTATTTGGTCTTTCATTTGAGACTTGCTAACTGTTTTCAAACTGAACTTAAACACAAGGCCACAAGAGTTTAAACCTGATTAAAAGGATGCAGGAGAACATGAAATGCTGCTCTCCAGAAGCTCTCAGGCTCCCTGTTAATCTGTGCTGATGCCTTTTGAGCATCAGGGTTAAGAGACAATAAAGAACATGGGGCAAATGGGATCAAGACAAAAAAAAAGTGAATTAGTGAATTAATGAAGAAAGATCTTGAGAAAAATGTCTTTGATACCTAAAAATAACTAATAGTGTGTGTTAGTTTAAAAGCATATTTTCAATGCAGGGATAAGTGCACGCAGCAGGGAGGAAAATACAAGAGAGAGGCTGGAGCAGAGAGTGTAGAGGGTGAATTTAACTGACAATAGATCACTCGAGCCTGTGGTATCGCGTTTAGAGGGTTAAAAGGCTAAACATCTCCGTGTTTAATGGAAGATGCTCCTAGAATTCTCAAAAGCAAAAGATGGAGAGAAAAATCTGCTGCCTGGGAACTTGAAAGAGCTGCACTTTTGAGCCCAGAGCTGGGAAACTGCAAATCTATTCAGTGGGGAGACCCAACAGATCTGCTCCTTCCCTCCAGCCCCGCAGGGAACAGGCTCTGTCCCGGGGGATTTGGGATGCTGAGGCTGATCCCAGGTGTGCTGCTCACCCTGCCCCGTGTCCAGGCCACTCCAGGATTATTTCACCTGCAGTTTAGGCTTAAATTAGGAGTTTTCAGGGCCTGTCCACTTTTATTCATGGACAAACACTCTTGAGCAATGGATGAGGAGGGACATCAACCAGGAAAGGTTTGCTTTGTTGACAGCACATCAGGCCAGCACTGAGTTAACAGTGGAATATTTTGGGTTTACAGTGAAATACTTTGGGTTTTTAGTGAAATACTTTCTACCTACTTTGCTGAAAATTGCTCTTGGGTATTAATCAGGCTGGAGTTTTGCAAGGACCAAACTGAATGATTATAATTCAGAAAACTACAGTAATGTGCTGATGGTTGTCTTTGCTAGAATTTTACCACTCAGTATTTGAATCAAAAAGTCATCTCTTTTTTTTCTAGGGAAAGCATGCTCTGTAGGTAACCTGCCCTCCCTAAAAACCAATAAATTATGTTCTTGGAGAACAAAGATCTAAGGATGCTCTATAGAAAGGGAATAACATGAGCAAAGCTGTACCATACATTAAAACCAGCAAAACTGCTTAAGGCAATCCAAATGCATTTTTTTATTAGTATTGTGTTGTGATGCTAAACAGAAAATGACAACTGTGAATAAGATAAAGGTCTTCATTGTGCATGAAAAATTCAAATTGTTACTTTAAGGAGTGATTTATTTTTTTTTAAACACCATAAAACATTCATGATAACACTTTACAAAATTAGGAAGGGGAGAATTGGCTTGAAATCTTCTAAATCCATTAAATTTTCATGTTGTTGTTCAAAGTAATGGTTAAAAAAGCAAGAAAAGAAAAAGGTCTAGAAGGCATGAATATAGATATTTGAATATGTATTTGACAGCTTTATCTGAGAATCAGAAGTCTGGAACTTGAACTAATTTAGGGCTGAACTAAACTTTTATCTGTGGGTTGGCTGAGAATTTCTGAATGATTAATGACTGCAGCAGAGCATGAACTTCCCAGGCTACAGAAGGAAGAAGAGGGTCATTCCCAGAAGATACTGGGTACAGCTGAGCCAGAGACAGGGCAGTGAAACCACTTTGCAGAAAGTTCAGGGGAAATCTTTGTGTCTCACGAGAAATAGTGAATTTCTCAGGTCTAGGAGTTTTTGAGAACCTTTGCAGTAAGTTCTGCCTCTCTCTAAGCAGCTGGAGCAAGAATTATGCTCCAGGGAAAGGAGAGGGAGGTGGTGACCCTGCCAAGGCCAGCAGGTCTCTGCTGCCTGATGGGGAGGCACAAAAACAAGAACCTGAAAACCATTTTCTGGCAGCTGCTGTTATGGGCTTAGGGTGGGTGTGCACATCTCTCCCAGGGCAGGATCAGGAATTAAACCCCCAAAACACAGCAGGATGAGACATGCTGGAGGTGATTTTAGGTGAGATTAGTGTGGTTTTATACCAAAATTTGAAATAATGGGCTGTGGGAGTGCGGGGAGTGGAGGAAGGAGGAGCTGGCGTGTCCATAAAACCTTGTGTCTGTCGAGCACAGCGGGAATCACATCTCCCACCGTGCCAGGGGAGCAGGACCCTGACACCCCACATGCCCAGGGAACCCCAGGAACACCATCCCTGCCCGTCCCTGGCAGAGAGGAGAATCCCTCCCCACGCTCTCCCGCACCGACAAGAGCGGCAATTTGTTCCTCTTGCAGCGAAATCAATTGCGGCGCGGGAGCAAATGCAATGACTTCAGACGAGCCAGTGGCTCTGACTGGAGAAGTTGGCACTTGGAAAACAAACAGGAGCAGCAGCAACACCCTCGTGTGTCATGCTGCAGAGGCAGGGAGGTTTTTGAAATCCCGGCTCCGCGCTCTCCGCTCGGCGGAGCCGCAGGAAACATGCTCGCTCGCGTTTCGCCGCTTTGGTAATTGCAGTTTTCGTATTTTATTTATTTCCTCAAAAGGAACAAGTAATTATTACACAATACTTTCCCCCCCACACCAATTTGGAAGATTTATCAATTATAATCTAGGAGAACGGCCCCGTGTTAGACTTCAAATGCGGCTCATTAAAGATATTTTTTAGGGAGAGTGGTGGAAAAACAAAGAACTGCTGTGCTGTTGTCTTTTACTTTGCTTTAATGTCGGGTTCAGAAGTAATGATGCTGGGAACAATCATTCTTCAAGCCTCTGTTTCCTTGTGTTTACTCATTAAACACGAGAACCAGGTGCTCTCACGGGGAAATGCTCATTCTAACATTGGCTTTAGAAATCAAAAGTCTCTTCACTTTCACTAACAAGCACAGCTTCGCAGGGAAGGGACTGGGAAAAAAGCAGCCAGGACCTGCTTTAAAAATGGAATATTAGTGCCCAGCCCATAGAAGCCGTCCTGATTTTGGAGAGCTCTTGGTGGGAGACGTATGATTACAGGGTGTTCACAGTGCCTGATGTTCAGTCCTGGTGTTCAGAGCTTCCCAGGGAGAGAGCAGCTCCTTTAGGAGCAGTGGAGGTCAGCTCCTGCTCTATTCTTCTCCAGAGGAACCTGTCCATCCCCACTGATCAGCCAGGGTGACCAGCTCCCCTGACTGGGCAGATGAATATCCCTCAAGCTCTGTGACAACTCCTGAGCTGTTCAGTGACCTCAGTGTAGATGTTTTGTGCCATTCTGGACTCCTCAGGTGGCTCAGGAGATCTGCCCAGGCTGGTGGGTACAAGAGCAGCTGGTGGGACGAGGTCAGGAAGGTGCCCCAGGGCACCTAAGGGCTCCATCTGCTCATCCCTGTGCGAGCACAGCTCCACCCCAGCTGGGACATGCTGGCAGGATGTGATGGGGTCACTTCAGGGCTTGGAAGATTGAAAATATCTTGTTTCTGGGGGAGGGTCTCTCAGTTTTCTTGAAGTTTCTCTAGGCAGCATTTAGGAGCCCAGAGTACAGGTCCAAGCTGAGAAGCTGATCTGGCTCTGAAAGTTTCTCTGTTATCTGAGCCCACAATATTCACAGTTTGGTGCCTGTGTTGGCCACTAATCTTTTTTGATCCCTTCAGCAGTGAGGGAATGGGAAAATCCAGGACTGAAATCCCAAGCTGATTTTCTTCCACTGGTTTTCATTGGGGCATAGCTGGGAATGTCCCATAGGGAACCAGAGGTTCTCTGTGGTATGGATAAGGGTGGGAGGAAGAGAATGCTCTCCCTTTGGATGGATGCACAGAAGGTGGCATGAGTGCATCTGGACAGGAGGCAGAGAGAGGAGCTGTGCAAAGACCTTTCTGGGTAGAAAGGACACTGGGTATTTTCTTTGAATCCCCAAAACCTTCATATTACCAGAGGCTGAAATATAAAAAATAAATTAAATTATTTTGCCATGGAGTAGAAAACTTCCATTTCTGCAGGAAGTGCTTTTTTTGCAAGACTTCAACTCACCCTAATTTTAGTTCCAGTTTAGTGGAGCTCAGGGCTGGGCCTTTACTTGCACTGATTTGCATCAGTGTCCCCCCCAGGCTGTGAGTGGCAGAGGCAGCACCAGCCAGTCCATTCAGGTGTCAGCCCCCATTAATAATTATTCAAATTGTCCGACTGCCCTAAATGGGCTTTGCTGGAGGGCTGCTCCCGTTCCTGGCCGCTGCACAGCTCTGCTTGCCAAGCCCCCGAGCCTCTGAGCCATCCCATTGATGGGGAGCCTGAATCTGTGTTAAAAGCTCTGAATCTGCTTTCCTGCTTCCAGCCCACCTTCACAGAGCCGGCCGCTTAAACTTTTTACTTGTCCTGCAGGAAAGCCTGTTAGTGGGAAGATATCAAGGGGAATCTGTGTAGATCTGATTGGCAAGCTGTGTTCTTAGTTCTTGGTGCTTTTTTGAGTCGTCGTCTTTTCCCCAGCAGTGCCTTTTAATTCTGGTTTTATAGCTGACCTTGTTACTGTTGTTAGTACAGTTTTTCCCTTTCCCTTTTTTTCAGCGTAGCACTTCTGTAAATGTTTTTGTTCTTTGTTCTAGTTCACTGTCCCTTTGAGGTTCCCTCTGATGTCTAGTCAGTGGCGTGTTTTTGATAAATTCTTCCCTAGCTGGTGCATCTTCTCTCCAGGTATCAAAAATCAGGGCAATGGTTATTGAAGGGACGCTCATTAGAGCGAGCCACGATTCCAGTGCTGCTGCCTCTGCTAAGGAGTGGGTGCCTCCGAGTCAACAAATGGGCCAGCATTTAAACAAAGAAGCAGGAGAGCTGCCCTTGCAGACCCTGCGGGCAGCACCTCAGTCGAGCGCGGGGCTTTGAGCCCGGGGCTTTGATTGCCACGTGTGTGATGGGAGAGCAGCGGCCCTGCAAAGTCCCTGCCAGCACATCCCACACCCACCAGAACTGGGGCAGAGCTGCCTCCTCCTGCTCCCACACAGCCCAGCTGTGCTTGGAGGGTCGAGGGGAAGGATTGGAAATGGCAAAACGAGCTCTGGTTTGTGCCTCTGTGCTTATGAAAAGGGTGCTGAGATGGGCACTAGGCTGGAAAGTTCCTGAAGTCCTGCTGGCACAGCAGCCATGTTCTGGTTTTGGCTTCTCAGCGGGAAGCTGAGCTGGCTCTGACCCCCTCCATGGGTATGTTGACCTGAACCAAGTCCTTGGCTTCAAACCTCAACCCAACCAACCAATCTGTGCTGCAGCAGAAGCCGAGTCACACTCAGTTCAAAGCAGTTTCTCCATGTCCCAAGGGTTCAGTGTAAAGCTCTGCCTCCCTGGGAACCCTCTTTTTTGTCAACCTATCTCCAGGCACCAAGAGATCACCCACCACACAAAGTATTTTTGAGCATGATGTAAGATTTGCTGCATCTTCTTGAAGCCCTCTGTGGGCAGCGAGCAGAGCAGGGAGGACCAGCAGCTCCAGGTTCTTTGTGCCAGCCCAGCAGGGAGCTGGGGAATATGGGGATCCTCATAAAAGGGAAACCAGCAGTCCCACCTCTGTACTTTCCCAGCACAAACGTTTTGCCTTGGATTATTTGGGAGCCTTTCTTGTGTTCTGCATGGTAAATAGGCTTTCCTCGAGCCTCTCATGTTGGAGTTTAACGATGCGAAGGGCTTTGTTCTGGTTACATGGCAGAGAACAGCTCCAAGGTTTGTTTACACCAAAGGGCAAGGGCATAATAATCCTCTGTGTGCATCATGCAAGGGCTTGCAGCAGGAAAGGTAACGTCTAATGACCTTCATTTCTTAAATGCCTTCCAAACTCCTCCTCAGACACTAGAGGGTGAAGCTCTGCAATTCCGCTGAAAAGTAAGTGACAGAGGGAAAATGAACCACAGAAAGGTCAAAGACGGTGTCTGAGCCAGGAGACTTGGCTGCTTTGATTATGTCAGCGCTGCCCTATATTCTAAGAACCTTTAGGAAATTAAAGAAACTCTGAGTTGGATAAAGTTGTAAAGCTGAAGTTAAAAACAAGTTTGAGCGGCCTTTGGCAATGCCTTTTGTGCTTCTGAAATACTGAAAGATGCAGCTCCCTGACCAGGCAGGCCCTGCTGGCCGTGCTGAGGATCCAGCAGAAATTCTGCTGGAGTCCAACCTGACACAGATTCCCAGGACCATCAGCACAGCTACTCGAACAAGACAGCCTTAAAATAAACTCAGCTTAAAGTTCTCTCCATGGCTTCGCTTCAGAAATCAAACCAGCTGCCAAGTGCAAATGCTGGAAGTACATCCTTTAATTTAACATTAACTTCAGCTTGTTGCAACTTGATGAGCATACTCCAAATGCACCATGGCTTTGTTCTAACTAATTCACTCTTCCACACCTGCCCAGATGCTGGTGACTTTCCCAGTTGTATGCACATGTACAAGTCCTGGTGTTGAGTTGTGTCAGCAAACTCTGCTCCTTGTTGCTTTAAAAAGGTTGCAAAATTCTTGTTTAGTGCCAACGAGCTTCACACAGCCAAAAATGAAATGCAAATAGGAGGTTTGGCCCATTGCTGGTGAGACTCTTCAAAGCCAGGCTCCCCTTCCTGTGATGTGAGGACTTTGAGATGGAATCCCCCCAAGCAAGAACAGCTCTCAGAAGGGGTGCCAGCACCTGGTAAAATCAAAGCTTTGAAGATGGGCCTCCCCATTGATAGAAGTCTTTGCATAAGTATCCTCCTATCTTCTCTGATGCCTTTCCAGTGTCAGCAAACCCTGAGCTCCAAACTCGGGTGCGGGGTGGGATCCCTGAGCTGCTCCCTCACTGGAACAGCAGGTCTGGGCTTTGCTGGAGGCAACCCCCAACCTCAGAGATGGGTCCCACTGACCTCCTGTCTGACTCAGGGGCTGGCAGGTGAATTCCAGCACATCTGCTGGTCTGGTTGGAGATGTTATCACAGCCCCACTTCCCCTTCTCTCTGTCCTCCCCCTGCCCACCCCTCCCTGCAGAGCTGGAAGAGCAAAGCTGTGCCTGCACCATGAGCTCTCCAGGGGAAACCCAGCAGCTTCCTGGAGAGGGAGGGAGGGTTTTCTCCAGACTCTGCAGGGCTGAGCCTCAGATTCCCTGTGCCACAGGAGCAGGAACATCCCACAGGGGCAGGGCAAGGTGAGAACGGGGCAGTAGCAGCACTGAAAGCTCTTGCAGATCTCACCTGCTGAGCCCTAACAAGGAAAATTCTGCTTTTTGGATCTCCCTGAAGAAGCTGATGGTGTGGCAAATGAGATAAATGCCATTATTTGTCTCCAATGTGTAATTGGGGCATCTTCCAGTGGAAGTGCAATGCTTTCAACCAGCCTCCCCTGACTTTCTCAAAAAGAGAATGAATCACTTCATCTTCTCCCCAGAACCAGCCTCTGCTCCTCTTCCTCAGGCTGTTCTTCACCAAAGCAATGCTTCTCCTGCACCAGACAAGGCATTAGATGGCTCACAAATTATTTTTTATTATTTGGTTGAGCACTCTTTTACTTCAATGTATAACCTGTTGAATTACAAGAAAAAAATCTTTTCTGCTCTAAATTCTCTCTGACAGAGAAGCCTTAAAACTCTCAGTTTTCCTCATCCCCAGAAGATTTCCACTAACAAGGCATAAGAAACAGGAAGGGGTGAGGTTTCATCTCACTTTTCATCCTTTCCTCTAATCAAGCAGCACTCCCTGGCACCCTGCACTACCTGTCTTGGAGCCTGTTCTGGGGTGAGGGCTGTCCTCTGGCCAGGAAGGATGGGGGTGGAAATGAAAAGAAAAACCCTCAGGCTCTCCCTGGGAAGAGGATCTGGGAGTGCAGTGGTTTGGGCACACGGGCCAGGAGAAAGGTGTTGGCTGATGAAGTGTCCATGCACGTCCCTTGGTGTGTGGATTAAGAGCAGCAGTCTGTGCATCTCCTTCTGGTCGTGATTCTGAGGATCCCAACATGCTCTGGTCTCCTGAGAGCGTGGCTGATGAGACCTGGGCTGCTCCTCATTGTCCTTCTCCAGGTCCTTGAAGATCCATCTTTGGGATGCTTTGGGAGGGAAGTGGTTTCTTGCACCAAAACACCCAGGAGAGGCTCCTGTGGAAAAAAGTCTCTCATGAGGACCATGGCTGCTCTTTGCTCTTCACAGAGGGAAGTTCAGCTGGGTTATTGTCATTATTTCACAATATTTCATTTCTGAGCAAGAAATCCAGTGCTTTTGTCCACCAGAGCCCAAAATGGAACACTCCATTAAACATTAAACTGGGAATATGTTAAAACTGCATATTATGGTCTTAATGAATTATCTGTTTTAGAAGGAGGAAACAGTGAAGAATTGCTGGCGTAAGTGTGGAATAAGATTTTTCAAAGGAATTACCCCAGCCAAGGCCCAGGATAAAAGTATTTTCAATAATAGCATTAGACCAAGAAGCAGCACAGCAAGAAATGCCAACTGTAGTCTCTAAATGCTTAAGCAACTTGAAATCTAAAGATGAAAAGGCACTGTACACTATTTACTCTTCTTAATGCTGAATTGTACAGAAGTACATTTATATTTTATACCTCTTTGAACTGGGAAATATGTATAATTCCCACAAGAGGATAAAGTATTTTTGCACTGAAGGATTAGAGAGGTGCTGTTTAAAAGACAGTTTCAGGTACAGCTCTGAAAGGGTCTTTGACAGTAGGTCTGGCCAGTGCTCTTGTTCTTTCATGGCAGCCCAGAACCGGTGCATCACGTCTGCATTTCGCCAGCCACGGCGCTGGAGGGGAACATCAGCAGCACGAACAGATCTTAAGCAAATTGCTGCTATTTGAAGGCAGAGTTCTGCTTCAAAATGAAGAGGCTGATAAATGCCTTTGCCTGCTGCCAGCTGCTGTGATGGTGTCCACCAGGGTGACCGCTGGACTCAGCCTTGCGCAGGCCCAGCTTTGGGAGGCGCCCCCAGCGCAGCCCAGCTCCTCAGTGGGAAGGGCTGGTGCTCCATTTGAACCCAGCCCGCCGTGCCTCAGATGCATTTCTCTGCTGGGAGAGTGGCAAGCCTCTGGTAATGTAATCTAGCATTGGAATAAAGCCTGCTGGGTCCTGCAGGTGACTCCTTTGCGGCCCCGTGAGGAAGGGCCGCTCCTGCCTTTAAACTTCCCTGGCATACACAGAGGGGGGAAAAGACAAATAAAAGCCAGGCTTTATTTAGTTGGGCTTGCACCATCATTTGACAAGTTCTGTTGGCTCTGCTGGAATGGCTGGAGAGGGACACTGCCCCTTCTGAGACAAGGCAGAGCCTGAGCTGGCTCCATTCGATTGAACGTGTCAATCAGACCCGAGCAGGAGCCCCATAAGGCCAGAAATGTCTCCTTGGGATGATGGAGTCCCGTTTACCTGAAGGGTTTCTCTCCCCTGGCGTGGCTGGCTCTGGGCAGGGCACTGGGGGGATGCCAGGCGGGCTCAGCCCCTCTCCGCCCGCGCTCCCTGCGCTCGTGTTTGTTGCGTTGGGAATTCTTGTTTTCTGTGGACACAGCACTCTGGCCATGGGCTCGGTGCTGCCGGGAGGGAGCAGGGCTCTGCCTCCCCCAGCAGGGATGGGGCAGGGAGCCCTAACCAGCAAATATGGGTTTGAAGCCTCCATTGTGCCAGCCCACCGTGGGGAGGGGGAGAGGAGCAGATAATGAGCTGCTGCATGATCAACCGCGAGAAGAAGGTATAAAAGATATAGACCATTAGAAAAGAACAAGGCTTTAAATGCCATCTGAGATTTTAGCTGAAAAGCCCTTTATTAGGTTTAAAAAAAAAATCTACATTTAACAATATAGAGTACCCAGTCCTGTAGATTTCTACCGCAAACTCCTCTGAAGTAAACTACAAAGGATTGTGATGTTTCTTCTTTCAGACTTTTTTTTTATATGAACTTTTTTTAAGGCACCGTATCCCAGTGAACTATCCTCCATTTCTTTTTCTTGCTGAAGCTGCAGATGTACATTATGCTAGTGTGAAAAAAAGCTAATTAAACTGCATAGACTCTGCAGGAGGCAGAGAAGGCCTGCAGTGCACGGGGGATGATTGATTTGGACTGTCACACAGCTCTGCTGGGTGTCATAACTTAGTGACAAATAAAGGATTACAGTGTCCCAGAGTAACTCTCTCCCTTTTATTGTTCACCAGACATCAAAGCACAAAAGCATATTAGCATTTTTAATAAGTAGTTAGGTCAGTCGTGGCTTACAGTTTGGAATTACTTTCTGTAAAACTGAAAAAAAAAGAAAATAAAAGAAAAACCAAACTTATTGGTAGATTAAAAAATATAATACCCACAAGGCAGGAGTGATTCTTCCATTGCTTTCGATCAGGAGTGCATTATTTGTGTAAAACATGTGGGGAATGCCAGCTCCTAGCCCATTGTCTGAAAGCCAGATTTCTAGCTATAAAAATAATATTAAGAAGTTGAAAACATTTTATCAGAAAAGCAATTACTGAACTTCTAGCATTTGAGGCCCGTGTATTGCTTTATTTGTGCATTTTCATGGGGAGCTTATTGTTTACAATTAACAGTATAAAATGACTTTTTAAAAAAATCACCTTATCTCTAATGAACATGTATCCCTGGAAATAAGGTTGGGAGTATCTTGTATTTTTAAGAAAGCATAATAATAATAATAATAATAATAATAATAATAATAATAATAATAATAATAATAATAATAATAATAATAATAATAATTATTTGAGGGTGTTTACTTTGAATAAGCGAAAGTTAGATATGAAAATACCAACTGGGATGGAATAATGAGGCTGGTGTTTTTATCAGGATATAATTAGCTGGGCATAATCGTTAACCTTTCCCTTTGGAATGGGCAGAGCTATTTTGGATGGCGCTGCTCTGTGGATGGGGACAAAATGGCACAGGCAGGAAAAACCTGTGGGAATGCTGGGCTGGTCCTTGGGCACTCAGCCTGTGCAAACCCACAGCAGAGGAGGAGGAGGAGATGCCCCAAGTGACTTTGAGATGTTTATCAGCACCACACAGGGTTTGGGCTAAACCTTTAGACAGGAGGATTTGGCTGGAGACTCCTTTCTCTGCGGTGGGGCTGCTCAGAAGCAGAGGCTGATGAAGAGGTGAGGCTGGGTGGTGCAGAGCTGCTGCTCCATCCTTGCCCGTGGCAGACTGAGATTCCCATCCTCCCTGGGGAAAGAAAGGCTGCACCAACTCTGCAAGCTCCACTCTCCTCTGCCCCCTCTCTACGGCAGAAAAGTCACCCCAGCATCATCCACGGGTTATCCTCACCAGGTGTGAGGTGCAGCCGCTAAAATCAGTTTATTTACCCCACAGCACCGGCGCATTTGACACGTTTTGGGATGGCCCGTGTCATTGTTATCAGCTGCTATCCCAGCACTGTCATTAGCAGGGTGCTGTTATCTCTGCGCTGGTCTTTGGGGAATTAACCCTTTGCTGACCTGCCTCCTTTATCTTGGCACTCCCTTATCCTGCTGCTGCTTCACATCTCCTTGGAGTGGGATCCAGCACTAAGAGCACCAAGGATGGTTTTGGTGGCTGGAGCCCCGTTTTCTGCACCTATCCTGCAAGACAGGGCAAGGACTCAAGAGTTTTTTCTGCTTTTTGTGGCAAAATGCCACTTTTCAATGGGACACTTGGCTGAGCTCATCTCAGATGTGTCCCCTTCTCTCATCAACAAGAGCAAACAGTGCCACCAGATCCCAACAATGGGACAACCTCATTTTTCTGTATGGACAACAACCTGTCCTGGGGGAAACCTCCATTATCAGCAGTTATCTCTTAAATTTCAAATTTTCTTGGCCCTTTCTTTCCTTTTCTGCAGCAGCACTGACTGCATGAAAGCCCCACTAGGACCCACAGCCTTCCCTCTGTCAAGAGCAATGGATGTTGGAGTGGAAAACTGCATTAGGAAAGAATAACATGTATTTTTAAGCTGTCTCCATATATACTTCAGGACCTGAAAATGAGGAGAGCCAAGATCTCTGTGGAGCTCCAGCAAATATTCCATGGATTATCAATGGTGCAAGGTCACATTTGGGGAACTACTGGAATGGACCACAACAGCTGTAAAGCAGATACAGTTTGCTTATTATCCCAGGAGAGGTGTTCCCTCCCTTTTTTACAACTATTCTTTTAATACCTCTTAAATGAAGGCTTCATTTGCTTGGTATAAAATTACCTTTAAAAAATAATCAAAGAACTTAATTTTTCTTTATAAGAAAAAAACCTGGCACTTGAATACCTGTGTGACAGACACCTTATAAATACCTGTGAGTGATAGGAAATTTTTCATTTTCAGAGAAAAGAAACAGTTTTGCACTTGAGATTAAATAATATTATTAAATATCATCTTGTCCCTACACAAAAGTCATTTAAGATACAGTGGAAATGTCCAAGGACAGAACAGTATTTATCCACCTGTAGGTGCCAAAACACTGAAACACAGTGCAGGAATGTTTGATGGCAGAATTTCCACCTAAATTTAATTTCCTTTATTTGATTCAAATAAAACTTTCCATTTAATTTGAATGTAGTGCTTTTTAGTAAATCCAAGCCTGCCATTCTTCAGGGCATTTAAATCCTCCTGCACAGCAGAATTTTATGGTGTGGATCCACCACCTGTGTCTGTTGAGTTGGTCCCAGTGAGTTTTGAATGTTTTGCATTCTTGGGGCTACAAGGACATGATGGAAGACTCTGTCCTCATGTTTCAGACAAGCTGTAAATCTCAACAGGACACGGGATCTGAATGCAGGAGACTCTTAATCTTGGCAGGAGTCAGCAAGTCCCCTCTGTACTCACACTACAAAGGCAATTTGCATGAGGATTGTTGCAAACTCTCTTCCTCAGGATCTTATTTTTTGTGGTGATTTCCTCCTTTTCCCAAAAAAGAGACAGCAGTGTGAACTGATTTATTTTCTGTTATTTTCTCTTTCACATCAGCATCATTTATGAATTCCTGCTCTGCATTTTCCAATTATTTTTCTGGACCTTTCTGGGATCTGGGAGTCTCTTCCTGCATGTGAATCCTGTACACTCACTGATTCTTGTAATTTGGGAGGCTCCTGCCTCTTTGAAAGCGATGGCTTCATTTGTTTTTCCAAGTTCTTACTGAATCACTGGTTGGTGTGTAAGTGACATTCCAAGCAGCAGATTAATGAAAGCGCCTTTCTTCTTTGTACAAGTTGTATTACGTCAGGAATTTCTCCACACGCACACCAGCTCCAGTTATCTGATTGATACCCTTGGACATCACCCATGAAATATGCTTTTATTCATGTATTTGTGTCTATAAACTGAAAAGGAGCCTTTATTCTGGAGGAAGAGTCCTGCAGCTTGGTGCAGCTCCATCAGCAGTTGAGCTGGACACTGGCCAAAACTCAGCCTTATCTCATCCAGCAATGTCAGTGCATGGAACCACAAGAGATGAGTTTTGAAAGGTTGATTTTGGAAAAAAAAAATCAAGAAAACAACAACAACAACAACAACAACAAAAAATCCCAGACAAAGTCATGATGTCACTTCAAATCCACAACTGGGAGGTTCTGGCTGCTGCTGTGGGGTACTTGTGGTGCAAAGGTGAAGCAAAGGGCAGAGTTTGTCTAAAAATGACCCTAAAAATTGTTACCTGAGGACTTGGCCCTTAGGGCTCCCTGTTCCATGTGCTGCACGGTGTGGAGAGGCTGGGGGGAGTTGAGAAGGCAGCCAGTGGAGAAAATCTCCTGTGGGTTCCCATCTCAGAGATGCTGCAATAAGCACATCCCAGGGCAGCCGGGGTTGGTGCCCTTTACAAGGTCAGGAAGTTGTAACAATGACTGTGCACTGCAGGTGAGTGACAGATGTGATGTTTTGCTTAAAGCATGTTTTTGAGAGAGGTGTTGCCTTCTTTCACCAATGAGTCTTTTCTATTTTGTTTTGCACAAACCACCCTTTATATATGTGTAGTGTTTCTTTATATAAAACTCTCTTTCTCTCTTGCTTCTCCATTACACGAGGAGCTATGCTGCATTATCCTTTATAGCCTTAAATGCAACAGGTGCCACTGCTCCTGGGACTGCTTGGGGTGGGGATGAGGATGAGGATGAGGATGAGGATGAGGGTTGCCTGGGGATATTTGTCCCACAGGAGCCTCGGATAGGTCAGGGCACCATGGTGCTTGGGCACTGTCTCTCCCAAAGCCCTCCTGGCCCACAAGAACAGGCAGAGCAGGTGGAGCACAAACACCAGTGCTCAGCTTCTGTCAGTGAGCCTGAGAGGAAAATCATACCCAGGGGAGCTGTGGCTGCCCCTGGATCCCTGGAAGTGTCCAAGGCCCGGCTGGATGGGGCTTCCTGGGATGGTGGAAGGTGTCCCAAGGCAGGGGTGGAGCTGGATGAGCTTTAAGGTCCCTTCTCTGTTCACTGCAGATCTGTGTGAGGTTGTGTGAACTGAGCTCTGGGAAGAGCCAGCAGCTCACTGAAGGCTCAGCCCACCTGTAAATAAAGGGTCCAAGAGCACCTCAGGAGTGGCTCAGGGGCTGTCACAGAGCCCAGGATGTCATTTTGTGGTCACCTTTATGGCTTGGTGTCCCCAGGCTGCAGGTGTCCTCCCTGGAACCAGCTGGGACCCGGAGCCTTCAACCTGGATGGCAAAATGTGACCTCAGGATGCTGGTCCCTCTCTTGTTTTATCCCAGGTGGATATCCAGGGGAGTTTGGACAAGAAGCTGAGGAGGGTTTTCTTTCCACAGGAGGCAGGTGGAGCTGGTGGAGCTCGGACCAAATAAAACACTGGGAAGCAACTTTTAGCTCTGTAAGAGCCAGCAGTGTTCAAATCATGGCTTGTCCCACCAACATCTGGAGGAGTTTGTGCTGGGCTGGGCCTGGCATCTTAATTTCCAACCCCATCCCAGGACTTTGACTTGGCTTTTGAAAAACACCCAAGACCTGCTCAGAGAGCCCATTTGCTAAAGGATTTCCATAATCCATGAGCCATTAACAACCTCACACAAAGCAGGACCTTAACAGGCAGGCCTGGCACAGAAGCCAAAGCCCAGAGGGGCTTAATTTCCCTCCTGTCCTTCCCCAAAGTGGGCCACAGTTAATGCCAAAAGGGGTTTATGCTATTACTGCCAGAGCTCTTGGATCAAGCATTTCACTCACAAGCTTCCTATTTACTTCACTGCTTTAACACTCTGCTGATTTAAGCACATGCAGCTCTGGAAGGAAGCAGCATTTGAAAAAAAAAAAAAATAAAATAAAGAAAAGACTTTTATAGAAATATTTGTGCATCCTGTGCAAAAGCAAAGTTTCACAATGGCCAAGAGGAGAAGCAAAGCCCAAAGTAATTTAGTGATTTTTAACCAGGCACTCCAAAATGTGAGAGGGGGAATCAAAATGATGTGCAATACCTAAATGTGGTTTCTATATATTTATATATATATATATATATATATATGTATATGTATATATATATTTCCACATATATATTTATATATTACTGGATGTGAAGTGGTAACCTGTACTTTAGGGGTGTTTTGGGGAGGACAGAACAGTTTTCATGCTTGTGCAACAGCAGAGCACTTCCCCCCCAGACCCTTTTTTTTTTTTCAGCTGTGAGAGGAATGAGCTAAAATGACAGAGACAGAATGGAAAAAATAAGCAGACTTGGATCGGGACTAAATGTACTCACAGGATAGAATGTTAATTTTACCCAGATTTGGTTTCACATGGGGAAAAAGAAACAGCATTTAGTGTCTCGTGGCTGTCTGCAAAATGTATAAATGTGGCACTTGCCAGTGTCACCACAGCAGTGACAAGAATGGCCAGGTTGGATTTGGATTTTTCTGCACTGATTCCCTTCCACTGGAGAGATTTCCTATCAGCACGTGGCCTCTCCAAGCACTTGTGCTGCAGTAGCATCAGGGGTGAAGCTGGGAGCCTTCACTCCAAGTTCCCTTGCTCTGATTGGATTGAATCAAACCTTAATTAAAATGGGAGTGGTTTTTTATTTGATTAAGAATATTGAATCAATTAATAAGACACTTAAGTGATAACACAAAGTTAACTGGGAAGAGCTTGACACTGCAGCTCCTGCTTTAGCTATTTCCTGATTTGATGAAGATTCCCAGCCATCTAAAAGGCTCAGGTAATTAGCATTTGATTGGGTCATAAGCTATTTTTAACCAACCATCCCTTACAGAGTGTGCTGCCTCCTCCTGTAAAAATGGAATATTTCAAATATACTTTTGAGAAAAACATGGAAATTCTCCCTTAAAAAAAACCAAAAAAAACCCAAAAAGAAAAAAAACAAAAACAAAAGCCAAAACAAACAAAAAAAAAGGAAGTGAAGGAAAAGTTATAGGAGGAATATAATTGGCAATATGATATTTTTAAAATTTACTTAATAGGCTAAAAATAAGTAAATGCTTGTGTCAGTGGTAAGTTCAAAGCCTGTCTCTGGTGAAGTTGCAGGGGTGTTGTGGGTGGGGGAAACACTTGGGGAAGTGCTGGGCTATGGGAAAAGGGGCTGTGGAAAGTGGGATTGTGAGCAGTGCTGGTGGCCAGCTAATAGGAGTGGTGTCCTTTTAGAGTATCACCCAGTCCAGATTCCTGTGGGGAAACTGGTGGTGGCTGTTCTGCAGTGTGAAGATGTCCAGGGGCAGCCAGGGGCACCCAGGGACACCCAGGGACATCCACTGCTCCGCCTCATGCACACCAACCATGTCTGGGTGACAGCAGAGAGGGGATAAGGAAGGGAAAAATCACCTTGTCTGTAAGATCCTGTTGTCCTTTTCCTTTGTGGCATCCTCTGGTTCGGTCTAAAGGAGCATTTGCAGTGGAGGAAGTGTAATTTCTATTTTTCTTGCACACAGAAAGGCCTCATCACGACACCAGGGGATGTCCAAAGGGGGCCTGACCTCCCCCCATAGCACAAACATGAAAATATTCTGCTGCAGGATCACAAGGACATCTGAAACTTCCCTTCATTTTCCTCCCCCTCCTTTTTTCTCATCTCTTTGGGTCCTTTGGCCCATATGTTGCTAATTTTCTGTCTTTTCAAAGCACTCTGTTTCATTTAAAGTCAGAATACATTCTATTCATCACCACGAATTCTAGGGAAAAAAGAGATCTCGAAGGTCAGTGCTCCCCTTAATGTACAAAATAAATGAGCAAAGCACTGTTTTTTTCCTTTAGCTTATTACTTTTCTTAATCTACTTTTTAGGTCTACTGTGGGAGATCACAGGAGGGACTTAGGCAGTTGCTCTTAGAAAGGATTCTTACATATTCTTGCAAGAAAGGAGTCCTTCAAAACTGCAAGTCTTTGTAGTTGGATGTGCTGAGCCAGACTTCAACCAAGCTAGTTAGTGGTCAGTGAGCTGGGGTGCCACTGCAGTGACATCCACAGTACCCAAAGCACTTCACTCCCCAGGAGCTCACTTTCACTCCCTGTCCATCACATTCTCCCAGAAAAAAACTTTCTTCTTCTTTGCTAAGATATTGCACCTACACCAAGAAATCTGTGAGGGAGAATAATGAGAGAAAACTGTGGCACTTGGATTTTTTGGCAGCAATAATTCAGTAGATCTTACCAAGAGGCAAGTTAAACTGTTAAAATTACTCAAACCCAAGAAAAGCACGTAAGATGATCTGCCTGTTTAAACTCTGTTGTTGCAGAGGGTGGGTTCTTTGTAGAAAGCCATGGTGGGATGAAATTCTAGAAGGCCTTGCAGCAGATCATGGCGCAGCCTGCAAAGAGTTAATGACATCCATGTCCCACGATTTTCCTGCTTTTCTACATTTGGCAGTGACGAGATCTGCTCTGTCCCCAGCTGTGACAGTGACAGCAGCCCTGGCCAGCCCACAGCAGCCCTTCCAGGCTGCAGTGACCCAGGAGGAGCAGCCAAACCCCAAGGCAGCTCGAGAGCCAGCTGAACCTTTCTTTACAAAACCTCAGACCACATCAAAGCCCCTGGATTTGTGTTCTGCTATGAACCAGGGGTTTAGGCCAAGTTAGTTAAAATGTTCATCAAGACTCAGATCTTTGTAGTGAGTCTGGGCCTGGGAACTGAACTAACCCTGGTTTGGAGTTCAAAGCTCTGGGAGGCGAGTCTGGAGTGGGACCATGGGGAGCTGCTGGCTGGATTTCCCCCGTTCCCACTGCTGCTTCACACCGGGGATGGCCTTGCTGGGGAACCTGAATCACCCCTGACATTTTCTGCTGCTCGTTTTCTCATCCACTTGGCCAGAGCTGAAGCTGCAGCCTCCTCCTTGGGCTTGGCTGGGTGCAGTGCATGAGACTTTCTGTGCATCTTCCCACCTTAACCCCGTGCAGGCAGAGTCCTGCTGCTTGCTCAGAGCACTTGCAGGGTGACTCGAGCACTGCATAATCCCAGGAAGGTTCTCTTCAGTGCTGCAAGATGCCTACTCTCATCTGGCAGTACTTCAGAGCTGGCACTTCATCAGCAGATGAACAAAGCCAAGTAATGCAGTACAAGTAAAATTATTACAATCTGGGTATTTCCAAAACAAGAGCCTGACCAGGAGAAAAAAAAAAAATGGAAGGAGCAGGCAGGGAGGGGCTTCAGCAGCTGATAGCTTTGAGCTGTAAATTTGGTATAAACAGCATTTCTGGCTATTTTGAACAAGCACAGAAGTTGCATATCTGCAAGTGAAAGTTTCTCGCTTTGCAGAATGGCTCCATCAATCTGAATTAAGTGTTCAGTGGGAACCAGAAATGATGCTACTGAGGGAATCTCAGCCTAAAAACCAGTCAGCAGCAGGCAGCTGTTCTGGGATGCCTTTTCACCACGGGGCTATTTGATCTCCCTTGAGGCTGATCTGAGCCCTGCAGAGGGGTAATGTGTTCTTTTTGAACAACAGGCCCACAACATCTCTGCATCTGCAATGGAAAACACTGTGGCAATGAAAGGAAATGGGGTCTTTTAGGTCTTGTTTCTGGCTCTACCACTAATTTGTGCATGACCTTGGGCAAGTCAAAAAGCATCCCTGACCTCAGTTTACCTAGTGAGAGAATGGGAGTGGTAACACTTTGCAGCCTCTGCGGTCTCCGAGATTTCACTAATGCCAGTTCCCTCAGCCTGCTGAGGCAAGTGAGCCACGGCTCTGCCCATCCACAGGCAGCCTCTCCTCATCCCAAAAATCCTCTCCATGCACACCAAGGGCGCTCAGAGCTCGGGGTTGGAGGGAGTTATAACCCGCTCCTGACCCCTGAGTATTTCCAGGCATGTTTGTTCTGGGTTAATCCATCAGGATATCACTCACTGATCACCTGGTGCTTTCCTTGAGATTCACCCCTTGTTGTCAACCAAGAAACAAAACTGCTCTTGGAAAAGGACACACATTTTAAGCCTGACTTTTCCATCTCGTGCCACATTTGACTTGCACACAATTAATTTAACACCCAGCTGGTGGTAAAATTATGTGTTTCCTGAGCATTATGTTTTTTAAATTGCTTTTTTAATACTTTCTGCTCTATCAGGGCTGTCCTGCTGAGGAAAGGGCTGATATCTTCCCCCAAATTCAACTTCTGTCTCAGCACTGTAGTACAACCAAGAACAATATTGCTGTTGTAAAGGTGACTTTTTATCAAAGGTACCCAACAGGCTGTCTGGAGTTCCTGCAAATCTTCCGAGGTCTGGAGGTGTTTCAGATCCACAGCTGCTGGGTTCTTCAGACCTTGTGTGCTGCTCATTTACTGGGGACAGCATCCATGGAGCACCTCCCCAGCCCCTTTCCAGCAGGATTTTGACATCCAGCTTAGCATGGAGCTGCTGCTCTCTGAAATGGAGATGGGATTCTGGCTCTGGGAGCTGTGAAACCAAATAGCAAAACCTGCAGCAAGTTACAACAATTTTCTTAACCTGCAAGGCAGGGAGGGAGGGAGGGAGGGAGAGGAGAACCCTACACGAGACATTCTGTGTCTGATCACACTCCACACATCCACGGCTATTGAAACTCTCTGATTCCCCTGTTTGAGATTTAGCTGCAACATCCCATTTGTTCCAAGCAGATATGTAAAGTCTCCTTGGTGTTCAGGTTCATTTAAAGATTTACATTTTGTATTTCCTTGCTCTTTTTCTGACGATGTACATAAAACAGAATTGTAAATGTTTAGGAAAATCAAAGCTATTCTTAGATGCTTGCAATTCCACTAAGTTTGTATTCTCTAATTTGCGCCATGAAATGAAAAGGAAATCTGGGAGAGGAGCTTGTAGTTTGCTTTTTGAGGTTTTCTTCACTGCATTTCCATTGAAACTTGGGGCTCAGAGTTGTTTCTCAAGGCACTTGGAAAGTTTCCTCAGTAACCCTTTCCTCCAAAGGATGTGGCTGCAGCCACCTCTCCTACTTTTTCCAGAGGGATGTAGCAGAGAGTTTTAAAATTAATCACAACAGAACCAGCTCTGAGAGATGTCCAGAAGCTCAACTAAACTCTTCTATCCTGGAAAAATTGGTGATAGATGAGTGAATTCTGCCCAACTGCTTCTTACATAAATGCTGTGGTTTCCATGGTGCTGAGGCACAGCCATGGCTGGAATAGAATTGGTTCTTAATCTCAGGAGCCAAAATGCCAACCCATCTCTTCCCAGAGCCCCATGGGTGCTCCCAGACCAGAGTCCATCCCTGTGGATATCTGTCAGAGGCTATAAATTACCACAGGGAAGAAGTGGTTTCAGATTAGGATCTCTGGAAGAAAATCTTTCCCCAGGTAAATCCAAGCTAGATGAAAATCTGCCCTTCTTTTTTCTTCTTTCCACACAGACAACACCTTGAGAAAGTTCAGCCCCATGATGCCAGCTGGGAAGGGAAATGCTGAACAAAATTCCCAAGCTGCAGAACAAGAATTTTCAAAGGAATGAGAATTGTGTTCCCTGAAGTGCAGCCTCAGCACAGCTCTTGGGTCTCTGCTTCTAAAACTGAAATAAAAATAATAATAATAATAAAAAAGAAGAAATAGGGTTCTTCCTTCACCCCTTGCCCAGATTTGCAGTTCTGTGGGAAAGGAGGGTTTATCTAAACTAAAGAGTTGCAGCCACTGTGTGGCTTGGTGAGTTCTCTAGAGTGAAATTCAGGAAAATCAAGCCCTATCTCCTGCTCTGCAATCTGTCTGATGGAAAAACTGAACACTTTCCTCCCAGATTGTGCAGTAATGGGAATTTTTCATCTAGAGAAAATTCCTCATATCTAAAATATTCCTCTGAATTAGAAAAACAAAAGTAAAAATAAAATCAGGGATGTGGGATTTTCCACAAAAGGAAAGTAACATTTTTTGGAGAACGTTTCTCCACACCCAATATTCAGATGTGTCCCCATGTCCTTCCCAGCTCCAGGGACCAGTGAAATTCCCTGGCTGTGGCTGGGGATGGCCAGTGAGTCTGGATCCCTAGGGAACCTGCCCTGAAGCTACTGAGGAAAAATATCAGATAAAAATTTACCATAACAGATTGTTTCTGGAGAATTTTTATTATTATTATTATTTTCTTAAACCACAGAAGTGCTGCTGACTGGCATGGGGAGCACATGTGCTGAGGGCAAGCACTTGCCTGCTGTGGGCACCCACCAGCTCTGCTAGCAAAGGGCTTGTGACTGTCCCCTGGCCAAAAACCTGCTGGGTGTCCCCTCCAGCCCAGCTGGCCAAAGGACAGAGGTTCAGCACATCTGGGTGAGCTTAGGGGAGCTTGGCCTGGTGTTTTACCTCTGCAAGTCAGGGCTGGAGGAATGCTTTGCACATATGAACTATCTCATGCTCACCAAACCACTTATTAGTTTCAGGCACTGGCCCCTGTGTTATTATGGCCTTGATAACTTTATTAAACTCAGCCCCAGCTTATTCATCTCGCAGAATGGCCTTAACTATTTGTAGATATTTTAAAGTAGCCATCCTTGCATGGTGATCGCTTCCAGACCTCGCTGAGAGACACGCATGTGTTTGAAATGCCTGCTTTCCTTCTCCATTTCACCATAAAGTAGCCAATTTAATTTTGCACAATACCGTTTGATAACAACCATGTGTGTGTGTCTTCAGCGTTTATATACTTCAGAGAAGGTACTGCTTGGTCAGTGTGAGATAATTTCACAAAGAAAAACGGAACCAGATGTTCCTCCTTTTGACTTGGCTTCTCCCTCCGCCTATCTCGTTTCTAATGTCAATCTCCACGCAGGTTTTCCATTACCTTGGGAAAGGGATATCTTTACACTTTGTGTTTCCATTACCAGCGTGCCTGACAAAGTGTTGGGAGTAGCTGAGGTAGGTGATTATCAGCTTAGCACCTCTGAGATCATTATCAAACCCTAACGATGCTCAGGAGACAAACAAAGGCAGAGGTGTGCCTGGGTGGGTTTGCAGAGGAGCTCCAGAGGGAAAGGTCACCTTTGGCACCAAATCTCGTGGGTAGTGTCTGGATGCTTGGGATGCAACCTCGAACATGCCAGGGAGGAGGGAAGGGCACCATCAGCTCCAGGAAATCAGCGAGAAAAATTTCAGTTGAGATGTCTCCCCCAGGTGCTGGAACAGGCAGTTTTAGCCATGATTATCTGATGGTGACTTTCTGCTGTTCAGGGACCTCCTGCCTGGCTGGAAGGTGCAGGTGAATGTGGCAGCACCCGGGTGTGACATCTGCCAGGAAAGTGCTGGGGAGTTTCTCTGAAGTCAAGTGGAAGGATGGGGAGGACAGAGGGATTTGCTGATGGAAGGAGGAGTTAAGCTGTGTAAAATCCAGCTGGGCAGGGGACATCCTTCACAGGATCTGAACACAGAGCAGCTAGAGAGCTGCTGAGATCAGGAAAGCCCACGGTCACTGAGGCCACAGGTGGAAAGCAGGAGTGACATTTTAGAATCACCATGACTGCCAGGCCGAGAGGGGACCACCAGTGACTGCAGCATCCTCTTCCTCACCCCACCAAAGAAGGCCTCCCGGGCTCACCGAGGTCTCCCTGCCCATGGTCTGTTCAGAAGTGCCAGCTGTGGTCCAGCCATGCAATTCCAGGGGCTCACAGCAGTGCCAGGTGTGTTCCATGGACGCATTGCTTGGGCCAGTCCAGCTTCACAGCTGCTCACTGCAGGTGCCCAGGCAGCAGAGCTGGGCTTCCTCACTGCCCACACTGGCTCAGCCCCAGCCAAGCCTGCACTCTGAGGAGAGGAAGGAGCTG
Organism: Luscinia megarhynchos; assembly: GCA_034336665.1. Lineage (NCBI taxonomy): Eukaryota > Metazoa > Chordata > Aves > Passeriformes > Muscicapidae > Luscinia > Luscinia megarhynchos. The sequence continues at coordinate 2,833,756 of CM067580.1, forward strand.
GTTATCTGCCTGTTATCCACCCATCCCGTGGCAATGACAGACCAAAGAGCTGCTCTGAGAGGAGAACGGAATGAGAGCAGAGCCCAATGACCTGGAGCTGCCCAGCAGTGCCACTGCCAGGTGTAAATCTCTGAGCCGCCTCATTTACAGGTGCTTTTACCTTGACACTGGCTGTTATTAGGCTCCATTATGAGAACAGCACTTTGTGATCCTCCTGTGACTCACCCGTCCTGTGACACCCTGGCAGGGACAGCCCTTGGCAGGAGCCGCTATTGCAGGGAGTGTCTGGCCTGGAGCACAGCTGCCTCTGGGGCCACTTGAGCCAGGCAGGGATGGATTCCTGTGCCCTGGACCCATGGAGACCCGTGGATGGTTCCAAGGACAACGGCAGGGGGATGTCAAGGATCTCCAAGGAAGACGAAGCCCTTTGGTTTTGAGGCCACCACCCGATTTCTGCTCCTTGCCTTTCTTCACTCTTTTTTATTTCAGTTAGAATATGAGCTCGGCGTGAGCCCTGCATGTATTTCAGTTAAATCATCCCAAATTTGCGAAAAACCTTCTAGAGGCGTGAGCTGATCTCATGAGTCATGCTCATTGCTGTGAATGCTCCATGGCATATGGCAAAGCACTGGAATGGGACACATTCCCCAAGCAGCTGGCTGGAGTCGTGCAAATCCTGTTACTGCCTGGCACGAAGACCAATGAGCAAAGGTCCTGCAGAAAGAAGAACTGATAATCACCATTTCTTAGGGACTAATCCTAAATGCCTCCGCTCCCTGTCACTGCTGGCGGTAATAACAGCAGGTGCCCATGAAGAAATCCTTTTCCCAGCACCTCCTTCATGTCTTTGCTTTCCAAGAGGGAAGTTGAAAGCCTTTCTGACAAGGATACAGAAAAAACACTATCAATTTTTTAGGAGTCTTTTTCTCTTGAATTGTCAACTGTTTGTGATTTTCTTTTCTTTTTTTTTTTTTTTCTTTTGCAGCCGTTAAAAAAGTAATTTTGTCACTCAATGCACTTTCAATCCAGTAAATTGTAGGAGAAGGCAATTCCACTGGAGGCCTAGCTGGAAGGAAGGAGAGCTATTTGCTTAATACATGCTTAACTGGCAATCATCTTGGCAGTGTCTTAGCCCTGCTGCAGTCAAGGTGGCTTTCATCACTGGAGGTATCATTTGTTTCTACCTTTCCAACTGCTCCTTCCTCTCATCTCCTGCTCCAGTTTAGCTGAACTCATAAAACTCCAGCTCTGGAGGAGCACAGAGAGGAGGAGCAGTGCTCTGTGCTGTTCAGCTTGGTGGCAATTCCAAATGGTCCATGCTGGGAGATGCTGGTGGCAGCAGAGCTCTGCCTCTGTTCCAGGCTGGCTGTGACCTTTGTGCCTTCAGGGCTCCTTGGGGCAGCCACCCACAGTCAATTGTTCCATTGATTCCAGTGGGTATCAGATGAGATCTTTGGTTCCCGAGGGCAGGATTATCACCCCGGGATATCTGAGGTGAGGGCTCAGCTCCACTGAGAGGTGCATAGATAAGGGACTGGATTTTTGGCAGGGTGAGTTCAGGTATTCAGAGTCGCTGCAAATTCCTGTTTACAAATTCAGGTAGGGAAATCCTCATCCACAGATGTTACACACTGCCCTCGGGTGTGCAGCTTGGGTCCCCCAGTTTGGAAAACACGAAGTTATTCTCTCTGTGCCTGTCTACAGAAAGCACCTTCTGTTGGCAAAGTGAAAATCTGTCACACTTCTGTGAGGTCACCACACCACAGCTGGCACATGCCACCTCCATTAGAGCCCAGATTTGTGCCACTGCCATGCGAGTGAGGGAAAAGTGTTTTTGCAAACACAATGATTTTCATACAGACATAGAAATTGTATAGTTTATCTTAGACCTTGTCATGCAAAGCACTCTGAAAAGTCCCCAAAAAGTGCCTTTGGAAAGAGGCTGGTGCAGACCCCCCTGCCCTTGTTGCTCTTCCTCACCCCTCTATCATCCCAACACCCTGGTCCTTATTTTCTAGGTCATCCAGGCATGGCTTTCTCTCCTGTGAAAATGCTCAGGTCATTTGTTAGTGACAACAGGAGACAGATCTTTTGGTGATGTAAATCAATGTCACTTCAAAGCTTCCACGGAGCAATACTTATTTACACCTTCAGATACAGATCCTTATATTTTGCTTTCATGTGTGTCAAAGTTCTTTTTTTTTCTTTTTTATTTCTCCTGAAAGGTAACGTTTTGTTGCAAATTTCTATAATTAATCAACCTCATTTCTATGGCAATAGACATTATACAAATTAATAAAATAAATATTCCAGCACAGTTTAATTCTGGCAAAGCCATGCTAAAAACCTTTCCATCATTCCTCATTACGAAGGCAGCAAAACGTGCTTAACAGAATATCTTATCAAAATTAGTGAAAACATTAAACTTCCCAAAAAAACCTTCTTTTGAAAAGTTGTTCTAAGCAAGTTTCTAAAATCTCAGAAGTATTAAATCCTCATTAATATAAGCTCAATGTATTTATGGTGTCAAAAATGTGTTTTATAAAAGCCAAAAGCAGAGTTGCACAAGTTGCCTCATTATCAATAATCTAGCATCGTCCCTTTTATGTGTCATTTCTTTACACAATATACTATCATTTATGACTTTTAGCAAATACATCATGGCAAAGGATTACTCTCATCAGAGGCAGTCTTTGAAAAGGATATGCTAATTTCTAGAGAGCAAGAAAACATCAAAACAGTGCCAGCAAATAGCCAAGGGACTTTCATGTCTTAATATCCTTCAGAAGTGCTTTATCTCCTAGTGCAACGTGTATCATAGTATAAACAGGAAATGAAACAGCCAAGGCATCAAAGAACCACCAGTGCATGGCTGTAATTTTAGATCAGGTTTAATAAAGGTTATCTGCAGCAGGCTAATCAAACAAAAGGGTGTATGTTTTAAAGCGCCATTTGATAATTTTCATTTAAGGCTCCCGATCAAAGAGATCCTAACAATGTCTTACTGACTCCAGATAGATCCCTTTGCCTCACTTTTCAAAGTAGCTTCGTTTATTGCTGGTAAAACTGGTTTTGATGTTCTAATTTTTTAGGTGGAGGAGAGATCAGAAACTGCTCTGGTTTCCTGTGCACCTTAATTTGAAAAGCAATAGAAAGAGAGCTGAGAAGGAAATGAGCAAACACAGCGAGGGCCAGGAAGATCTCAGGGTCACTTTGGTGAGCTCTGCATGGACCTTGATGCCCAGACAAGGGCTTCCATCCCAAAAGGAGGCAAGGAGAGGAGCCAAACCGGGACAGGACTGGCCAGGCCACTGACCAGTTAAGGAGAAGGCAAAATACCCTGGAAGTGAGTGGCTGGAGGAGCCAGACTGTTCTTGGGACACTTCTCATCCTTGGCCAGCAGGAGAAGCTCCACTGGCACCATCCACACACCACTGAGGAAGGGAAAAGGGCCATTTGACTGTGCTACCCCAGGACAAACCTGCAGAGCTTTTGCCTTGTGTTTTGTGATGATTCCTGGATTGCACGTTCAGGCCAAATCTGATTCAAATTCCTGGAAAAAAAGGGCTAATTTCTGAAAGTGGAGTAATCCCACTAGGAGAGACTGAGAGAATCTACCCTCTTGTAGCAAGGGAGAGGCTTCTTTGGGATGCCAGAGGAGTCTTCACTATTCCTGATTTATTAATTATTCTGTTTGGGGAGCAAAGAGGGAAATGAGAAATTTCTCCAAACGAGAGCTTATCAAAATGGTTTTATTTCTGGCAAGGCTGATATATCCAAGGAGCTAAACATACTTCTAATATTTTGTCAAAGCTTTCTGCACCACTCAAGCCCAGGGATGTTTCAAACTGATTTCCACACAAAGATGTTTCCCATTAAATAGGAATGCTCGCCTTGAAAATAAATATCTCCTTGCATGGGAGAGTTATGGTGGGATGGCTCATGGAACAGCAGGAAAAACTTACAACCATCCCAGTTATCAGGTGCAGGCAGGTCTGACTGTTTTGGGGAGAAATCTCAGCTTTTTGGGACCAGCCTTCCTCAGCTGTATCCAGAGGCTGGGCAGGCTCAGCACTTTCTTTCAATCACTTGTGTGTTTGTAAAGTTTGTTGTTATTTTTCATGTTCAGAAATCCAAAGCTCTGCAGGGGGGAGTTCTAAAGAAAAATCCAAATAAATAAGAAATTCACCCTTGGGTGCACCTAATGTGGTTGGTAAGAAATGTGCTGACTTCCAGACGTTCTCCTTCCCACACACTTCACAAAATGCCAGTTTTATTCATATACATGTGGATGTACTTCCCTGCTGATGCTCTCCTAAATATTTCAAAGTATCCTTATGAACCAATATGCTTTTATCGTGGTATTTGTAGGAGCACAAGACCTTGGTTGTACCCATCCAGCTTCAGTTTGCTTCTTTTCCCTTTCAAGTAAATTTTAAATTACCAAAGAAGTGCTGATAGTGACAAAAATCTAGTTATTGGCCATGAAAACTCAACCATAAGTAATATCCCCAAAACCAGTCCCATGAAATATTCATGGTCTGGGAGCTCCATTCCAGGCAGGGCGGTTTCTTCCAACAGAAAACACTTTGGGAGAAGAGAAATGGTGGTTCCTCTTTGCAGAAATGGGGATGCTGCCAAACTGCTTGGCAGGATAACCTGCTAAAAAACAAGAACAAAAAAAAATCAGGGCTGGTTTGTCAAAATACCCACAGCAAGTGTTGGGGTCCCAACAGGAGGAGCAGAGAGCAGTGCCCACATCTCTGTATCGATCCCCAGGCTGTCTGCAGCCACCCTGGGTCCCTCCTGTGCAGGATTACTGCCTGCAGCACACACACCAATCAATAGTGACTCCAGACTGGTAATGACCAAATGTCAGGGACTTTTCAGCAGCGTTTTTGAACTCATATTGGTGCTTCCTAATCCCGTTATCAAAGGATACCATGAGAAACACCATGACAGTGGGTATGAGTTGCCAACCTTTCACAGATTCATATACTTGAGACCAGAACAAACCACTCAATAATCTTTTTTTTTTTTTTTTTTTTTCTGCTGACCTTTATTTTGTGGGCCATTAGATTTCACCCGTATCAAGTGCAATAACTGGCGTCTGACTGAGGTACAACTTGTGCTTGGCAGCAGCATATCTTCAAAGGAGGAGACCGGTCCTGATTGAAGGCATTGGAGCTGGACACTTCACCACCCCTTGGCAGTTTAACTCAGTGCTTATGACAGTTTATTTCTGGGCACTCTTCTGCCCGAGGAAGTTAACTCAGGGCGAGGGAATGTGTGTGAATAAAGACAATAATCCCTTTTTGCTTAACTGTCTGCAGACACAAGCACAGGCACAAGTCATTCACGAGCACTCCACAATGACTGCTGTGTCTACAGGTTTTATTTTGACTTTGTCTGCCTCGGGTTTCATCTGCTGGGCCTTTTCAGTGTGTTCCCCTGCTAAGCAGAGAGCTGTGATTTACACTGACATGCCTCATCCTCATCTTCTACTTGGTAATAATCTCCAGAGATGCACATGACTCCTCATGTCACCTCCAAATCTTACCTGCCCATTCTGCCATGGCCAAACCAGGGAGTGGCTGGAGCCCTGGCCCAACTTTAATCTGAGTAATAGAGATATTGAAGGTTGGACTTGATGATTTTGGATGTGTTTTCCAACTCTAATGATTCCATGATTCTAATTCTTTAGGTTCACACCTTGCTTGCCTGTCATGCTCTGAGCTTGGATGGGTTCTGCATCACCATCAGACACCTTATTACACACTCATCCATCTGGCACGTGGCCCATGGCAAAGCTACTCACAGGTGTCCCTGTGTGCAGGGCTGGGGATTTCACTGTCACTGGAAATGTTATTTAAGGAGCTGTGCCTGCCCTGAGTGGGGATGCTTGAGCTGTGCACCTCCAGCACAGGGGATGGGCCAGAGCTCAAGGTTTTATCCAGGATTTTGTCCAGGACCTCTCCCCAGGACTTTGGGGAAATGTGGACATGAGCTGGCAGGTGGCAAATAAAATATACACAGTTCAAGACATGCCTGAGCTCAGCAAATAGTGTGCCTAAGTCCTAAAATTATCCAAGACAGTCTCCATAATTTTTATGGGAGAAAATTAAGTCTTCAAAGCAAGCAGGAATTTGAACTATCCCCAGTTCAAAGAAAATTGCCACATGTCGACAAACATTAAGAATGATAATATTTTGCTAAAGCCCCAGTAAATCTTTGTGTGGTTTCTCTGCATTTCCTTTCCCATTGCTGTTTGTTGCTCCTACATCCATATTCACACTGGGAGGTGAAGGAGGAAAAACTCCCCATTGAAAAGAAAAGAAAAAAGTAATTTTAATCTGCTGCAATGCCCTGGGATATGGCTTGATTGAGTAACACTGAGTCCTGGGCAGGATGTTGCTTCCAAGCATTTGCTGGGTACCAGAACATCCCAACCCAACAGGAGCAGTCAAACACCTAATCAATCTGTCATATTAACAACTGTAATTAAAAGCATTAAGCAAATGCACCAAGGGCTGCTCTGGAAGGGTGCAAACACCTGTGTTTGCCTAGTGTTAAAGTAATTGCTTCAGTTGCAGTTTTAGGTTATTGAATATCTGTGTGTACTCTGGGAACATGAAGAAAAACTGGAAGGACCTGAGAAATGAATTTTGGTGATGTGTTTTGAAGTACAACAGCTCAACTGTCAGTGCTGCCTTAGCAGTAAAGGAGATGATGAGAAAGGAGCTTGCAGTGCCTGTGGGGACAAACACATCTTGTTCCTACAGGTCTGGAGGCAAAATTAAACTCTATCCCTTCTCTCTACACAATTATCTCTCCCCAAGCAGCTTCAGGATGAAGCAAATTTCTGAATGGCTTCCTGAAGCAGCTCAGCAAGGGGAGCCCCATCCCATGGCTCCAGCCTCTCCTCATCCACCAGTTGTGACTTTGGGGTGCAGGGGCTTCTGGAGGCACCATTTAACATTTGTTTATGGACTGAGAAGTGGAAAAGTCTAAACCAGAACACGTGATGCAAACTCCCTCCATGCATCTTTTCCAGGAGGCTGGAGCTGACTCCCATGCACAGCTTGATCACATATGTGTGAAAAGGATCCAGGCTTGGAAACTTCACTTGGAGCAGAGCAGCCTGGGGGTGGTGTTTGCCTCCCAAGGAAGGACCTGCCCCTATTCAAACTCTTCCTCACTCCAATTATTTACTGGGTAAAACTTTCTTGCCCCTGGGCTCGTTGCTCTCCCAAAGTGCTGCACAGACCCAAGCTGTGATTTTAATCCAGAACCAAATTCCCATTTGCTTCCCTCCAAGCAGAGGCTGCTGTGCACACCAACTGACAGTGGTTAATGGTTACCACGAGGTTACCACGAGGTTACCACGGGTTGTAAAAGCAACGGTCACTGAGGGATGAGCACAGGAGAGCTGAGCCTGCCCCAGCACTGCCCTGCTCTCAGAGCTGCTCCAGGGACACAAAATCAGGAATGCTGGCTCCCATTACCCAGTTTGCCCTGAAGGAGCTTGGCTACTTTGGCAGTGCAGATGACATTAAACAGATGAAGCACAAAAAATGGCTCAAATATGATTATAATACATGTGTGTAGCTGTCTCACCCCCCCTTTCAGCTTGCACCATATGAAAATAACCTCATGAAAACAGAAAGGCTTTTAGGAATGAGGTTAATTGTAAAAATAGCTCTAAATAAAATAATCACAAGGCCCCAAATGTTGTTAGTAGTGTGAGCCAGCAGCTTGCTCCGAAATTTACAGAACAAAAAGTTTGTTCTGCACTTGCAAACCATGCCATAAAATAGATAAATCATAATTATCTGCTGGAACAAACATGGAGCTGGGTTTTGATATGCACCAGGCTATTATCTGTGCACCAAAACTTCTGTCACTCTCAAGTCTGAAGTCAAACCCCAGATCATCCATCCACTGCTCAGCAGCAGGGAAAAGGGGCACATCTGGACCCAACATTAGGTCCCCCAGAACCCTTCTTCCAGAGTGTGCTGGCCAAAATCCCTGCTCTGGCCACATCCTCTGAACTTCCCAAAGGACAGAAGGTGGAGCTGGGCATCACCTCTCCAGAACCTTCCTACTGGACTGCACAAGGCTGTGCTGAGTCTCCATCACAAGGCTTGAAAAGCACATCAGGACTCCTGTGAGGAGAGCAGAGACCTTCAGGGAAGATCTGTGGCCCCTGCAAGCACCTGCTGTGGGATTCACCATCCCCCTGATGTGAACACGGAGCTGGGAGAGGCTCACAACTTCTGGCAGAGTTTTGCTTTCAAAGTTGGGTTTGTTTAAGTGACTCCAAGGGGTGCTGAGCCACCTGGATGGGAGCCAAAGAAAATGTTGATGCAAATCCTGCAAAGTAAACCTACCCCCTCCTGCAGTCACGTGCCATTTAATTGTTTCACATTTTATTTCATGCAACGGCCCCAGTCCATCAGCCTGCCAAGCAGCATGGCTCGTGTGGCAGCATGGAAATCCTTCTGATTTGCTTTCCATCTCTGGCTCTCCCCTGCCAAATGCCTCGTGCTGCAATTTTTAGGAAGCTTATTAAAAAGTTTAGGAACTGGATCAGCTTGGAGGCCAGATGTCCCCAAATGCCAAGGTATTTTGTGTTTGCTACTCCATGTATGACTCAAGTCCCTGATGTTTGACTTGAGCCTCCTCCTGATTTCCCATCCCCCAGTCCAAGACAGCTTTAGCTCATCACAGCATCTCTCCATCCCCTAAATCCCTCTCCTTCCCACACCTCCTTAGAAAGACATGGGAGCAAGAGAGTGATCAAGGACCATTGCCCCCTCTTTATTTTTTATTTTTATTTTTATACCAAAGTTTGCTTTCCCATCACCAGCTAATTGATTCCTCAGCACTCCAATGTCAAGCTGTGGTGGCTGTCCATAGGAATCCAAACCTGCTCACAGGAAAGACAATGATCAATACCAGGTGATACAGAGGCCAGCATAACCTCACTGAGCATCTCCCCTCGAGCTGCAGAGCATCTTCTGGAAGCAGCTCAGTTTCTGGCTGTGACAGCATTCATGGGACTCACTTTCCTCATTCCAGGATGAAATTCTCTCCCCTGATGAGGGCTCAGCATTCTGTTCCATGCTGCTTCCTTCCAGCACTTTTAATTTGGGAATAGTCCATAGGATTAAGCTGGCATTTGGTTTCCTAGTCAGATTTTTAGAGTGTTGCAGTATTAGATGGTCAGGGAGAGGTGAGGGAACATAGGAAATCCATTGAAGATAGGAGAAAAAAGGCTCTGGGAAGTGATAAAATAACTCCAGTCTTCACTCAAGCTGCTTATCAGAGAATGGAAGTGCCACCAGCAGCACAAGAACCTCGCTCTTCCCACTCCATTCCAGTATGGGAGGGAAAAACCAGTTCTATGAAGCTCTTATTAGTGATCAGCCCCCTGGGTAGGGGCAGGCAGGTTTGATGCCAACCCTTCAGGAGGAGAAGGGGGCAGAAGTGCCTCTCTCAGCCCCATGTGGGTTTGGTAATTAAGGTAAATGCTCCCGGGGGGAGGCAGTGAGAGCTGCTGGGGCTGCCTTGGGACTTCTGGCAGGGAAACTCCTCTGGCACCTGAAACAGCTGGTCTTGCAGCTCTGTGGGGATTTTCTAGAAGGTAAGATCCTAAATTTGTTCTCTGTTTTAATGAAATGTGGTGCTCCAAGGTGGGGAGTGAGTTCTGCCCTTGATGTCCTCATCTTTTGCTGCTGGATTTGGAGGGACTTTGTTGTTTGCTGGATCCTGCAGGAGCTGGGGCTCACAGCTGCTGCATGTTGTTTCCAGTGGGAGTTGATGCAAATAAATCCTGCTGTTGTGATCCACGTGGGTGACAGCAGCCCTGGAGGTTTGAAATAATGCTAAGAACAAACTTCATTAAACTTGCTGCATGTCATGTGGCCTTCATGCAAAAATAAAACCCACTGCCAGCATCCACAGTCTGTACAAAACAGGGGCTCCCTGCAGAACCCCTGTTGGGCTTGGAGATTTTCTGGCTTTCATTGCCAGTCATTATTCTTTTGCACAAGTGTTGCATGCATAGGTAGGTGTAGTTTTTACAAGCCATCCAAACTGAAGTGCCAGACCTTTTGAAGTTTGTAGTATAGCAGATTAATTCAAGATTTTTAGGATCTACTTGTGAGGAGCTTGCTAGGGTGCAGGAGGAGGAGACTGGGAATCATCTCCTGGGCTGTTAGAGACATGGATGTGCAGTGGTTGGTGAAATGAGCTGTGCTATCTGGGAGTGAGAGGCTGAAATGCATTTCAAGAGCTGTAAAGGATCTTACAGGAAGATTGGAGTCCAGGGCCTTGGACAGAAGAGGTTAAAAAGCTTTTGTGGGTTCGGTAGATTAAGGATGCATTTTGTTTTAACTGCATTTGCTCCTAGACTTGTCTCTCAGTGGTACCTGCAGCATGAAACACACCTGTGCTCTGTGTGAAGCAGCTGAGGAGGGCTGAAATGCTTTTTGCCAGCCCTGGTCCTGCAGAGCACATGCATGTTTTGGCTGCTGGGTTATGACAACAGAGAAGGGGCATTTCACAGCCATTGCTGACATCTGCAGCCTGGCAGGAATGTGTCAGATAGTTAATTATTGTGTTGAACTGTAATTCTATCACGCCAGAACATAAGTAGTTTGTTTGGGTACTCTTTCCTCCCCCCCTCCCCCTCTGCTGAAGATAAAGGAGTTAAGTTTAATCATTAAATCTCCATCTTGATCCATGTAGGTCACGCACCAAACCAAAGTCAGATAAGGCAGCATTTAGCAACCTTATCTCCTTTACAATAAAGAGCAAGCAGGAAGCCGACTTTGTTGTCTGTTCTATTTTTTAATATACGTTTATTTAAAGAAAAGCCATCTCAAAAATGGGGAGGGGGGATGAGATCTTCCAAACAGCAGCTTCTGTAAACAGGATGAAATCAGATAAAGAAATTACTGTAAAAATATTGCCTCATCTCTAAAGCTCAGAACTTTTTTTTCTTTTGCTCTTTTTTATCTTTGAGAAAGATAATGAAAGAGGAAGCTTGAAACCACATTTCCATTGATGTTTGAATACACAACTGCTGGATTTAAGAACTAAAGGAGATCAAAGAGAATGGTTTTCATTCCGATAAAATTATAGCAGTTCTGGTATAGGGTGATGGGCTCATTTATGAACTCTACGACACAAATAGTTGTTCAGGCACTTTTTTTTCCCCTTTCCTCTGCTAAGAACCAAATGAAAAATGCCTGGAATTCCTAAGGATTAATTAGGAGTGTGGCTAATAATGCTATAATAGATACATACTAAGAGTGTATGTCTCTCTTTAGGATATTCTCTGGGAGCACAAAACATCTGTACAATTCAAAGGGAATGGGAATGCCTGCTCCTTGCAGTACACTGCAGCTCACATGACATCAAAACTTACCAGCATTAGGTTACCAAAGTGTGCATCCTGACACTGCTCTCTGGTGATTTAATTTTTTATTAACACATACTTTGACATTCATTACTGAGCACAAGCTGCTAGTTAAAGTCATTCGTGGATGTGGGGTTAACACAATTATTTATCACATTTTATATTATGTTCTTAAACTGTGCAGTAAAAGTTATCAGGAAGGGTTTGCACAAGGCAGGAGTGATGCAGCTGTGGCTGAATGGGAGATCTGTGATCCTGTGGAATATCCTTGGAGGCTTCCTGTGCCTGTGGAAAGATCTGACTGTGCTTTAATTCTTGGGGGCTTCTTAGGTTTGGGTTTGGTTTTTTTGTTTTTTTTTTGAGAGCTGAGGATTATATCAGGGCTGGTGTCAGCTGCACCTCACTGGTGTCAGCTGAGGGTAACCTCACATTTGCATGCCCTGGGGATGTGAATGTGCTTTAGCACAGTTCATGCAGAAATGGATTTGTCCATGCCAGCCCCACAGCCCAGCTTGGCACAGAATCCAGTTTGGTGGATATTGATCCACTTTTTCTTACACTTCCAGATTTGAAGTTTCACAAAAATCATATTCCAGGTTGGTCACACTGCAGTAGGAAAAATATAAATTTTTAAAGTGTGTCTTGTTTTGTTTTGTTTGTTGTTGTTGTTGTTGTTGTTGTTTTTCCCTGGTTTGTTTGGGGATGGGTCTCTTGTTTATTTAAATTTTGGGTTTGGAATTTTGGTGTCTGGAAGAGGTCATGCTCCCTCCAGATGAGGAGTGAGGGCAGAGTGCTGGGGGGTGTCTGTCCCCACAGGTCACCCATCCCCAAGGAAATCCAGCTCTGAAAGGGTTGGTTTTGATCAGGGGAGGGAACCTCCTTCCCCGAGAGGCTGAGTGCTTGGAACAGTTTTGTTTTATTCATGCTGATGATGCAGAGGGAGATGTTGCTTTGCCCTGGAGGCACAAGCCACTCCAAAGGTGGTGGCCAAGTGCTTGACTAGTGTAAAATCATCATAAAATCACAGAATGGGTTGGAAGGGGCCTTAAATATCATCCTGACAGAGGCAGGGACACCTTCCACCTTCCAATACCTCTTGCTTCAGATTTAGTTTTCTCTTGGCAGGAGAGGATCACTTCTCTCCTGCCAGACCCAGTCAAGGGGGTGGGTTTGTCCATCCTGGAAAACACCTTGGGGGTACACAGGGATGTAAAGATGGGGGATTTTCAGCAGGGCAATGTGGTGTTGGCTCCTGGTGCAACCTGCTTGTGCCACCCCTGTAGGGTGGGCACAGCCACTCATTACAGGATTGCTGTAAAAGCATTTTTTGTATTTTTTAAGCAGCAGAGCCTGACACAGTCTGTCAGCTGAGCCCCATCTCACCTCCTTTCTCCTTTAGCTTTTTTATTAGAACCTTGAGCAGAATGTGGTTTTTGTGGCCTCACTTCTGCCTTATCAGATGTGGCTTGTACCTCAAAGCAGCACAGAAATGGGTGAGCTCTTACCCTGACTCATTTTATTTAGGTTTGGTTTTTTTATTTTCTGGCAGGCTGCCCTGTGTGATGATGCCCACTGGAAAGGATAATGTTGCTTCAATTTAAAAATAGCTTGTGTTTTCAGGGTGGGCACAGAGGACAGCTTGTGCCATTAAAATGGTGATTATTGAAGTCATGCCTAATAAAGTCATCTGTGACTTGCTGAACTCAAGTTAATGACCATGAAATCCATCATTAATAACAGGACAGCCATTAGTGGGATGGGTGATGTGCCAAAGGTAGCCAATGGAAGGCAATAAAAATATCAAAAGTTAATGTTTGACAGCTTAAACTGTCACTTGAGTATTTTGTCCCCATGGTGACTGTTTGAAGTTTGTATTTTATTTTTTAAATGCCTTTAAAGAGTTTCTTGATAGCTTTAACTTCCCAGCAAGACTCACCTTGTATTTGGAGTTAAGTGCTGACATTGCTCAGTGGTGCTTGAACCCCTGTGTGTGTTTATGTCCAGTTTTGGAGCTGGCTGAAAATCATCAAAGCACCACCAGGTCTCCATCCTGCTCAGCAGGAACTGGAGGGAAGAGTGGAACTGGGGGCAGAGCAGTAAATTGGGTAAAATGCACTTTGGAAGAGCAGGCATCATGAAAAATCGTGATGGGGAGAGATTAGGATGTGCTCTGACTGTCACTGCTGTGAAATGCTCCAGGAATTGTTGGGGTAAATGCATAAATTCACTTTGCAAATGCAGGATGAAATGTAGGATGTGTTGTTGGGAGACCAGGTCCATAAATATCTTTCCAAGCAGAGCCAGTCAGGAGAAATGCAGGCTGGTTAAAAACCAGAGCTTTGAAAGGGCTGGATGTGGTTCCAGTGGTGAGATGGGATCTGGTCCTGTTCCCCAGCTGATGCTCATGGTAGGAAAGGAGTAGTAGTAAAGGAGTAGTAAGTGCACCTGCAGGACTTGAATTTTGAATGTTTCTGCCTTAAAAGTGATGGGGCTGTTAGAGAAAACACAATGCTGCAAAACAGCTTTAAATTCCACTTGAAAAGATGATTTGTTTATGGCTTCTCAAAATGTGTCAGTCTAGCACAGGAGTGCCAACCACTTCATAAATATTGTAGTGACACTTGGCAATAAACCTGCAGCACCTAACAATAGCTGGTGCTCCTCAGATATTCCAAATTGCCCTGATGCCTTAAGTTTTAGTTTTTATATTTCCCATTTTCTGTCCTGCATTAGGATGTGACTCTGAACTCCACACAAAGTGTCACAAGTTCTCTCCCAGCTCAGGCACACACAACAATCCCTGTCCAGCCCCAGGACCAAGGACACGCTGCAGCTCCAGCCCCAAAAAGTGCAAGCAGAGAGAATGGAGGAGAGAATCTGGGAGGGTGGGACTGCAGAGCCTGGAGCTGGATTGGGCAGTGAGCCCCGGGATGGAAATGGAGCCAAAGGGATCAAAGGGTGAAACTCCTGACTCTGAGTCCATCTCGGGCTCTGCCCTGCCCCAGGTGAATCCTTGGAAGGGTTTTAACAAATCCCTGCTTTATGCCTTTAGCTCTGTCCAGCCTCTGTTCTTGGCAGACTCTCAAGGCATCAACCTGGGATGCAAATCCTCACCTGGCAGAGATGCAGGAATTTCCCAAACCCTTCCATGCTGCTGGTCCAGACCTTGCTTAAATCACAGGAGAGAGACTGACAAATTAAGGAAAAAATGCAAATGTGCAAGGAAACTGGGAAAACTCTTGTGTCTGCTTCTCCTAAAATCCAGTGAGGGAGGCCATGGCTCCAAGGGCTCTGCTTCCCTCGAGTGGGAAGTGTTGAGTGCAGGGTAAAGCTCCACCATGGGAAACCTGAGGTTCCTGAACCCAGGAAATGAGTTTAATTCCTTCAGGCTTTTTACAAAACAACCCTTTTCACCCCATGACATCCCAGCTACTCTTTCCAAGGTTTGGCTGCTCAGGAATGGGATTCCTGCAGGTTCCATGGATGCTGATAGCTCCTGTGGGGCAATGGCCAGAGACAATCCTGTCACTGGGGCTGGTTTAGCTTCCTTCCCTCTGGCATCCCTTGAAACTGTTGTAAACCAAAAAAACAGTGTTTCCTTCTTGCTGAAAAAAATTCAGAACATTCCAGAAACACTGAGGAAAAAATACAGTTGTACAAAATATAAAAAATACAAAAGCCAAGGTTATTTAGAAATTACTAAATTACATACAGAAATTACTGACCTAGATAAACACATAACAGTGAATAATGTAATACTATTTATTCCGAGTCAAAGTGATCTATCAGTTTTTCTTTTCACTGGGAATAAAGTTCATCTCCTTACAAAGCAAACCCTGTTGGAGCCATTAAGCAGTCATTAATTATTTTGGTCGTAGGTGGCTGGAATGTGGTGGTGATGAAATGTGCATTTCCTCATGCCTGCAGAGTCATGGCTCCGTGTCCCTCACGTAGGCAGCACAGGTCTGTTGGAAAATGGAGCTCTGCTGTGGCTTTTGGGTTGTGCTCATCCATACTAACACGGCTCACTTCCCCTGGGTGCACTGGGGGGAGGAGGAGGAAGAGGAGGGCAGCAGCTCCCAGCAGAGCAGGGTGCCACAGGCTGCTCCAAAACCCCCCCAGGGGAAGAGCAGCCCCCTACAAACCCAGCAGGGCCCATGGAGGCTGCAGCAGGGACTGAAGGCTGCTGTGATGGCCAGGCTGGAGCGTGGCACTGGTGACAGCCCTGGATGTGCCCCCAGCCAAGGCTTGTGCAGCCTGGGCTGTTGTGTCACCGCTCCCAGCTCGGAGATCAGCCTCCAGCACAGTCCCCAGTCCCTCTCCAGTGCCTGCCCCATCCCAAACCTTCCCTTCCCACCCCGGGACAGCAGCTGCATCCAGCCCAGGCTGAGCACCTGGGTCCAGAAAGGCAGGAGCAAACCTTGCACACGGGCACTGGCTCCCTGCCCTGTCCCTGTCCCCTCCCAGAGGACATCCAGGCACCTGGATGAGCTCCCCTCAGTCCTGTCCCCTTGCAGGCTCCCAGTAAGTCCCTCAGGGGTAACATGCACAGGCTGAGGAGCTGCTGGAGGAGGAGGAGCACAGCCAAGTCCCTGTGTGATCTCCTGTTGCTCTATCTCTGTCCTGAAGTGCTCCTGGCACTCTCTCAGAAGAGTGTTTTCCATATAGATTGTCCACCTGAGGATATGGGATCCCTTTGCAGGCATTAGTTGGTTTAATTGAGTTTCACTGTACTTCTCTGAGGCAGGGAAATGATGTTCCCTGGGTTTTTACACCTATGTAAACCAAGGCATGGAGAGGTTATACATTTGTAGGAAAGTCCAGAGGCATTTTTGCAGGAGATCTGGTTTGAGGGGTAGTAGTTCCTCAAAAAAAGAGTAGTCCTAGAAATCAGGAGGGAAAAATCCAAAGCCAGAAAAGCTTCAGAATAGGGGAAATAATTTTTCAGAATGCTACACATTGAAGCAATTTTAAATAAAGCATTTGGAAACAAAGCACAGCACTTAGCTTAAAATTAAAATCTTCTGGTGGGGAGTGGGTTGTGCTTCAAACACCACGGTCTTAAACACAGGTCAGCCCTCAGTTTAAGAAGGAGCAGGAGGATTTTCAGTGCTAAATTAGAATTGCCAAAGGGGTGAGCAGCACAAACTAGAAGGGAGAGGAGAAGGATTCTGGGAGCAAGTCAGAGCTGGGGACAAGGAGCCTGTGAGAATCCCTCAGCCTGGCTGAGAAAACCGGTTCTGTTTAGCTAAGCCTCAACTCAAACACACTTGAAAACTCAGAGTTTTAGCAGGCTGCCATGGGGCTGTGAACAAGTCTCTATTGTCTGGGTGGAGAATGAGCTGCTGTCCCCCACATTTTGGGGATGCTGAGGTTCAAGTCTGGCTCCTCGGGGCAAAGCAGGCTTGGGGTGAGCTGGAAACACCAACAGCTGTAGTGCAGGGAGCAAGGTCAGCCCTTGGTGCTGCTCTGCCTGCTCCTCTCGTCCCCAGGGATCCACCCTGTGACCCCCAAAAGGGGGAATGGCCACTGATGTGTGCAGCACACACCTTGGGATGGGAACTGGCCATGTGCAAAGGGCTTTCCCTGCTGAGCAGCTGGGAAATCACAGCTGAGCCCAGGCTGTGCAGAGGGCTCTCCCAGCAGGGCAAGGCTGGGCTGGGCAGCTGGGGAAATGCCTTTTCCTGCAGCAGAAGGGAGGATGAAGAGATGAAAGCCTGGTGCCACAAGCCCCCAGACCTTCCCTGGGATGGTCGGTGTGGCTGTGGAATCAGGGCATTAGAGCTGCAAATGGGGTTGGTCACCACTTTGCAGAGCAGGGGGTTTATCTGTGGGCAATTCATGTCCCACAGAAGCTGGGGGAAAAAAGCAATAATTGGAGCTCGTGCCCATTTAAAATACCTTACATCAGAACTGAAGAACTGAAGCCTGTTTTTTCCATTGCAGAAATTATTTGGCCTTGAACCATCCAGACCTCACTTGCTATTCTGCAATTGAATAGAGCCTTTTGTGAGGATTTTTAAAAATAATTACTACAAAGCACTTCAAGAGGAATTCTGATTGTCGTCTAGTTTTCATTTCATGCTTTCATGACATTTTTGTTCAAGGATGAATCTTTTATGAAATGTCTGTTTTAGGTTACACCCTCCAGAACCTTATTATTTGCCTTAAAAATTCCATCAGGGGCAGGAGCATATTCTTTAAGCTCTCCCATTAGTATAACTAAATTCATCAGAGTAATATTACTATTCATGCAAAATAGGTGTCGTCTTTCTTTAAACCTCTTGGCAAGTGGTTAAACTGATTTTAACAAGTATGCAGTGCCAACTTCTTAAAGCTTTGAAAAGTCTGAAGATTCCCAGGCTGCAAAGGACTATTTACATGGTTAAAATTATACACATATCCCCTCTACTTAAAACTGTCCCCTCATCACTTAAGACCCTTGCAAATCCATTCTGACTTCAAAAGAAGGAAAAGTTCTTCTTCCAAGAATTTTTTTTTCCTCCCTGTTAGCACAGCCCAGGCTTTCCAGGTTGTGAGAGCCACTGGGTTAGCTCGAGGGCCAAACTGAGCTGGAGTTTCATGGGTGCTTCTGCCACTGAGAGAGGAAATTCATGGAAGGACTTGTATTTTTAAAACCTATTGAAAATGTAATTGTAGAGATAAAAGATTCTGGAGATGTTATTGCCCACTCTTGTAGTACATCCCAACAGCACAAGTGATGCCAGGAAATCCTGAGGGACACTTTCTCCTGAGCTGATTGTCAGGGGTAGAAATTACACCTTGGCTCCTTGGCTGTCCCCACCCATCCAAATCCTGACTCCTTTCCTCAGTCCCTGCAAGGAGTGACTGAATGACCCCGGTGCTCACAAAAGGAGCACTTCAAAGTTGTATCCATGATGAGTTCATGGGAGCTAATTGTTTTCATTCACAGACACATCGAGGGTGGGACATTCACAAGTGTTTTTAGGCAGGGAGCAGGAGCCCATGGCTGTGGGTAGCACAGGCACGTGGAGCTACAGGGGCAGAACTCACCCAAAGAATCTGAAATCTCTCCACAGAGCAGTAAATTTGAAATGTCATTAAAAGCCTAAAAGGATTGTTCTCATCTGAGATCTGTAAGTTATTGGACTGCACTCAGGGAGCTGCTCTGGCCTGAATTATAGATCTTTATTACTTTCCCTCCTGGCCTGGAAACCTCTTGATAAATCCATTGAAATTCTGATTTTCCCATGAAGGTACCACAGTAATGTCAGGGAATTCCTGTATTTGTTCAGGATCCTGTCTCATCTCCAGTCTCAAGCCTGAGGAAGTTATAATGCTGGTCCTAGCAGGAAAATGTAGGATTTGATAAAGTGCTCTAGCATGGGAGCCACACAAGCTACATATGTTCCTACTGTGCTTAATTTTATTTTCTAACCATTCTGAGCTGGGCTAGTCTGCAAAATGGTGTGATATTTTCAGGAAAATGCTGCAAGTCA
Organism: Luscinia megarhynchos; assembly: GCA_034336665.1. Classification (NCBI taxonomy): domain Eukaryota; kingdom Metazoa; phylum Chordata; class Aves; order Passeriformes; family Muscicapidae; genus Luscinia; species Luscinia megarhynchos. The sequence continues at coordinate 2,852,662 of CM067580.1, forward strand.
CGTTTGTGGAAGTCCTCTGATTTTTACAAACATAAGTCAAAAATCTGAGATGCCAACAAATTGCCTTGAGGTCAAAAGTGGTTCCCATCTCATGTTTTCATCTGGGTCATTGTTGAACAAATAAAGATATATATTTATATATAATATGATGGGGAGTGGGGTAAATGGTCAGCCACAATGCCCAGATGCAGATTGGGATCTAATACCTTTAAAGTTCAGGAGTGCTGTGTCCTGGGAGCAGGTTCAAAGCATCTCTGGATTACAAGTCTGCTGCACTTGTTGTTGTACCTGTCTGACCTGCAGAGCAACCAGGGGAATATCTTTCTGGAAAGCCTCTCATTAGAGAAAACATGAATTACAGAAAGTAACTCAATGGCTCCTTGCCATACTGCTTTCCCACTTTCTTCAAAGGAAAGTTTTCCTGTATTTTGTGTGGATTCAAATCAACACACAAAGGAAAATATGCATGTTTCTGAGCCCAGGAATCTGCACTGAGGGAGGTGGAGAGATGATGACTGCAACAGAGTTGGGTCAAAAAGTCTCCAACTTGATTTGCTGCTAATATTTTCAAGGTCAAATATTATTAAATTTTAAAAAAAAATAGGAATTTTATGGAGCACTTATCTGGTTGAAGGTGTGCAAGTTGATGGAATGGCTTTTGTGAGACAGGAGGGTGATGGAGCTCAGGGCTGGAGCTGTTTTATGGTCCCACCATTTGTGCTGGCTGGTGGCACATCCACAGCCAACTCCAGGCCTGGGACTCTTCCCAGGTGCTTTTGTAATAACTGAAAACACTGTGGAGAGCAGCAGCTGCACGTGTGCCTGTGTGAATAGGTGCTGAGAGGTCTCCAGAGCTGGATGGGGTTTGTGTGTGTGGCTGAGCAGTGTTTGGGCTCCTGAGCAGAGCAGGATCTGGGTGTTACTGCATGCAGCACCTCGGGACACCTGGGCTCTGAAAGGAACCTCTTTTATAACAAATCAATCCCTGCTCTTCCCCTAGAGTGCCCTGTGCTTGTTTGCAGGGCTTCTGAGATGTGTTTCATGGCTTGAACGGGCATTGGGGAACCCCCAGGAGCTGCTGGCACTGAGGCAGGGCTGGAGTCGCTCCCCAGGATGAGCAGGAGTGAGCAGCTGAGATACTCACTCTGCTCCACTCCAGCCCCAGGGACCAGCTCATGGCAGCACGAATTAACAAGCAGACAACTCTCACCTTCAAAGCAAAGCTGCTGCCAGCAGGAGAAGGGAGAAATGCCTTTCCCTTGGCAGGAGGCTGGTGAGTGGGACAAGCACTGGACAAAACCACGGAGCACAAAGCGCCCAGCCTGGCTCCCCCCACAATGGCACTGCATCTTTGAAATGCAAAAGTTACCTTCCCAAAGAGGAGAGAAGTGGGGAAGAGCAGAACCAAATTGCACTGCTCTGATCTTTCTTTTTTTTATCAACGCTGTTTAAGGATCTTTTGATCTCGCTGAGGTATTTATTATCATGGATTATTTGTCTGCAAATAGTCGAACGCTAAGCCAGGTGGGACCAGGTGAGGTTCAGGTTGACTATGAGGAAAAATTCCTTCACTAGAAGAGTGGTTGAGCATTGGAACAGGCTCCCCAGGGAAACAGTGGAGTCACCACCCCTGGAAGTGTTCAAAAACAAAGCAGACCCTGGCACAGTGTAATGTGGTTTAGTGGCCATGATGGTATTTGGTCCAAGGTGATCCTGGAGGTTTTTTCCAGCCTGAATGTTTCTGTGAGTCTGTGAATGGTGACACCACTGAGATTCTGAGAATTCCCTTTGTGCTGCAGGACCCTGGGTTTTTGGTGAGAGTGGGGGTGCAGGCCCCCATCAGAGGTGGAAGATGAGTGCTGTGGGATCTCACTCCTGACAGTGTGGCACTGGGATGTTCCCCAGGACACAGCTCTGTCTGAGCTGAAAGCAAAGCTCTCACCAGCAAATTAAGTTCTGGGGCAGAAGAGATTTTCCCCAATTCTCTGGTTTCACCTGGAGGCCCCACAAAGAGCATCAGCTGAGGTCACCCTGAGGTGTGCTGGCCATAAGGGCCAAGGACAGACAAGACCTCCCCAGGAACCTTGGGCTGGAGGGGCTTTGTCCCAGACCTGTTCCTGCTAAAAGTGAGATTTAGGGCGAGTTTTCAATGTGGAGTTCAAATTCTTGCCTGGCCTTTCTGGAGCATCAATTGCAAATCCCTCCCCTAATGCAGCCCTGTGTGCAGGACCAGCCTCTGAGGGCCCTGTGGGGTGACAGGAGCACCAGACATCCCCAAGCAGGCCATAACTGAGGGCCCTCAGGGCTGGGATCCCATGTTATTATCCCATTTTCCCCTCCTGGATGCTGCAGCATCCAGCCTCAGTCCCATGGCCTGTGTGCAGGTAATCAGGCAGGGAGGTTGTGTTAATTAACCAGGGAAATTTCACCTGGAATATCCATCCCCTGAGCACCTGAAGAGCAGAACAATGTCAACAAATTGGGCGGGATTCAGAGCAGAGCAATAAAAATGATGAAAGGGCTGGGCTGATTTACGAGGAAGGATTAAAAGAGTTACATGTGTTTAGCTTGGCAAAATGATAACTAAGGGTGGGATATGGTGTCTTTCTGTAAGTGTGAGAGGAGTGTAAATACTCTGGGAGGATGGGAATTATTTAGCCTGGTTCAAATTTAAAAAAATAAATTAAAAAAATAAATAAAATAAATAAAAAAAAATAAAATAAATAAAAAAATTAAATAAAGGAAATAATCTTTGTGACTGGGTAGAAGGAAAAATTTTTCAAAGTTAGAGCCCAGTTCCCATGTGGAATAATTTCCCAAAGGAAATAGGTGAAGCCTCAGGACTTGAATCATTAGAGGGGAGTTTGGGGAGCAGAGCATTGGGAAAACAACACTTGAGGTGGAAATGCCAGTTCCCAGAAATGCCAATTCCTGTGTTAGGACATTGACATCCAGCCATCAGCCAATGCTTGGATGTGGGCAAGAAAAGAGAGGGGGCAGAGGGAGAAAAAACCCAACCAACCCAACAAAAATTGTACAAATTCTCTACACACTTAGAACTGCAAATCCAAAAGGGAAGAAATTCAAATTATTAGTGCAAGCCTCCCAAAGAGTGCCACTGCCAGGGAAGGGTTGGGAGATCCCATCCCATGGCCTGGAGCCCTGAGCCCCCGTGTGAAAACCCAGCTCAGGATCAGGTGGGAACCAAAGCAAAGCCATCACCAGGCTCCCAGTTATCCTAATGGCTTCTCATTTGCACAGGGCCTTGGCTAATAATAATTAAAAGAAAAAGGTTTTTCCTCTTGTAATTGTGAAAAGAAGTCAAGGGAAAAAAAAAAAAGGTAATAATATGAAGAGAGCAACTCCACGTTGCAAACAAGAACCATATGTTGACTTATCATGGGAAATATGTAAATACAGGCTGGAGCTGATCCGGAGCACATGTTGTTAGTCATGAAGCAGCTATTTAAAATTCCATGGCTGGATCATTAACTTCACAGCATCCTTTATGGAGGACAACAGAGGGCAAATAATCAGAGTGGCACAAATAGCCTTCTTCTGAGGAAATCTCCTTTGGCTGGGTTTAGAGGAAGGGTTATAGAGGATCCTTTGTGATCTGTCAGCTGAATCAGGACGGGTCTCCTCTGTGCTGGTGAACTGGGATGGCTTTCTGCTGCACCAGTGGGGTGTCCTGGCTCAGAAATTCCCCTTGGATGCTCAGGAATGTCCCTTCTCCTCCCACCTGGGAGCAGGAAGCGCTGGCTGCTGCCTCAGCCCCGGGTCCTGCGTGGAACAGGGCTCACCTGGAGGGATGTGGTGGCTGATCACACACAGGAAGGTTTGTCCTGAGCTTTCCCCAAAGCTGTGCCTGTGCAGAGCTGGTGTTCACATCTTTGCTTGGCTGCTATTTTCTCAGTCATCCTGGGCAGGTCACTTCTGCCTCTCATCTCTTTCTTTTCTCAGTCGATCCAGACAAGACGAGTTCTCTCTGGGGCCAGCTGTGATCAAAGGAGGGCTAGATTGAAAGAGATTCCATAATTAGGAAAAAACCTCATAAAATGCAAGAAAGAGATCCTGGACCCCAGAGAAGGCTGTGCCTTAAGCAAACGCTTTAGAGCAGTGAAAGGATGGGTTTAGACTAACACAGTCACCAGGGTCAGCATCACCTCGTCCCTCCTGGGCTGCACAAGGACAAAAACCTCCCAGAGACAGTTCCTGTGCCCCTTGTTTTGGTGTTTGTGTGCAGCAGCAGCTGCAGAGGGGCCTGGACAGAGGCAGGGTGAGAGGGTTAAAGCCATTGCTAAGCCTGTAAATTGGGACCAACCCATCAGCATCCTCCTTTTCCATCCCAGAACACTGGCAGGAGGCAAAAGTCCTGATTTGCACATGCTTGGGTATTGCTCAATGGTTTAAAAATAATAATAATAATAATTAAAAAAAATCTATTTCTGTGTCATCATGGACAAAATTCAGAGCCCAGCTTGGTCAGATGAGAGCTCAGCAGTGCCCAATGTGAGCTCCACTTCCAGCAGTGAGGGAGCCCAGGAACAGCCCCAAACAGGGATTTGGGTACTTGGGGATGCTCCTTGGGGAGATCCTGTGTTAGAGGTCTATGGGATGAGCTTATTCTGGTGGAGGTGAGAAGGGCTGGACTCAGGAGCAGCTCAGGCTCTCCACAGCATCTGTCTCCACACACCTCAGGGGCTGCTGAGCAGTGCCAGCAGCATTGGTGCAAGAGACCCCCTGGTATTGGGAAAGGCCTCTACAGACTTTCTGTGGGGCAGAGCAACCTGTGTAACAGGATTTCCCCATAGATTTAAGTATTTTGGCTGTAATTTGGAGGGTCAGAGGGAAAGGGAACAGCTCTGATCACTCACTGCTGGGGCAGCAGCTCCTGGGCAGGTGTGACTTGGCAAAGAGGCTTCAGATCTGCTCTTGGCACCTTCAGTGAGTGCCCTGACATCCCCAAAGCTTCCCCAGCTTCTCCCAACCCCTCATCCCACCTGCAGTGCTGAGGGCATCACCCAAACCCCTGAGCCAACATCCCCTGCACAGGCCAAGTGGCACCAGTGCCATCTCAGGGCAAGGCTGGGATCAGAGCAGACAAGCAGCACAAGGACAGGGGAAGAAAGGAGTCTGGAGGAATCAAAATCATCAAAAAGTTGTTGGAAGAAGGGGGAGCTAAAGGAGAAGCTTAAAGGAAGCCATTAATATTAATTCAGGGAGATAACAGGAGTTCAATGGCCTCGTGAAGGAGCAGAGAAATCACAACTGTGAGTGCAGGAGCCACTGAGGAGGATGGGAGCTGCTCTGAGATGCTCCACACTGAACAAACTCTGGTGCTGTGAATCTGGAGAGCTGCAGCTGGGGCTGGGGAGCTGCAGGGGACAGTGGCTGCTGTGACAGGGCAGATCCAGGAGAGCCAGGGCTGCAAATGGGATCAGCTTTATGGGGTGTCTCTTGGCTCAGCCATGGCTTCACCCCAAAGTTTCTGCTCAGAATTCAGGTTTCCAGCTCCCCCTGTGCTGTATGAGAGCAACCAGCAGTCCCAGGGGTCAGTGCAAGGCTGGGGCTGTGCCCCACATTCATTGTTAATTAATGGTTAATTGTGTGCAGAGCTGCTGCACTGGGGGTGCTCCAAGCCCCAGGATGAAGCCAGTGCAAAGTGAGGTCTGGTAATAACAATATCTCATCTTAGAAACCCACCCAAAATACAGCCCAGCCTCTGCTGGCAGAGCACAAACCCGGGCTGGAGGGAACTTTCACCTCCCAGCAGCGTCAGCTCAGGGCTGTTCCTTCCTTCCCTGCTGCATCAGGTGCCTGAATCACCTCGTGCAGGTGTGTTATCCAAACTGCCCCTGGCTCTGTGCTCAGAGAGTGCCCAGAGAGCTGCAGTCCCTCAGTTTTAGTGTCTGGTTTCCTCCTGGCTCTCTAGGATTTGCACCCTGTTTGTTTTTCATCTCTGTTATTTCCCTTGTTCTCTGTTAACCCCTATCACTTACCCCAAAAGAAATGTTGTTCCTTTTTTATTATTATTAGGATTTTCCTGTGCTTTTGCTGCTCTTGTAGGAGTCCAGGTGGGGTTTGGAGGAATGATGAATGGATCTGTAGGAGGGGATTTGCCAGGCTGGGGGCCAGGCTCTGGGTGGTGATGCTGTCAGGAGGGTGTCCCCATGTCCCCAGCATGTCCCCACCCTGTGCCAGGCATTGTACCCACACCAGCCCAGGCTGGATCACAGTCCTGACTTTATTCTCCTCTCTGTGCACATTCAGTTTAAGTGGCAATCATAAAACTGGCATCTTCTCTTTTCCCAGTGCTGAATTGACAGCCTAAGCTTGGCTTATTTATGCCTCTTATTAAATAACTTGAGAGGAACTTGGCTGAAAGCTGTTTATGTATCACACACAAATGCAGCAATTCCCCAGTTAGGCAGTGCTGGCAGAGTTCCCATTGTCCCTTTTGCAGCAAAATCACATGAAAAAATGCAAAAAGTTCACAAATATGAACCTTTGGGCACGTTAGCAAAAGCAACCAGCCCCAGCAGTGCTGGAGTGGGGCAGGACATGTCTGTGTGTCCCTCCAAAACCAGGTGACAGCAGTGGTGATGGGGTTGAGATCACCCAGGGGTGATGTGGGGCTGTGATTTGCATGGCAGCAGCTTTTAGGGGTCTGTGGGGCACAGGACCTTCTGGAGGAGCTGTGGATGAGCAGGCAGGAAGCTGGAATTGAACCACTGGCTTTGGGGACTCCTGATAACAGAGTTTGTTTAGACTTCCATGATATTTTGAGAGGAAGCAATATTTGCTCTTTTGTTGTTTTGGTTTTTTTTTTCTTCTTGTGTTTTGACAGTTTTGTTTCACTGGAGCTCTTTATGAGGAGTGTTTTATTATTTTACTGGGTTATTCATCTGCATTTTAATTGCACACAATAAAACTTGAAAGCTCCCAGCAGAGAAAATCCTATAGTACTTCCCATCCTGTCCCACTGGGGATGAATTGCTGGGGTCACATCATTTGTCAACAAACAGGGCTGAATCCTTTCTAAGAAACACTGATTTTCCTGAACTGTAAAAGTGACAGCTTTTAATTGGTGTTGTCAGATGGTTACATTTAACCTGCTTTCATTTTGGTGTGTTTGGAACGGGGCTGGCATTGTCTGGAGGCAGGATGAGAGAGACCAGGAGTACCAAGAGTTTTTGGTGAAATATGTTACCCCAAAATCTCTGATCTTGGTGAAATGTGCCATCCCAAAATCCCTGATTTTGGTGAAATGTATCATCCCAAAATCCCTGATCTTGGTGAAATGTATCACCCCAAAATCCCTGATCCTGGTGAAATGTATCATCCCAAAATCCCTGATCCTGGTGAAATGTGCCATCCCAAAATCCCTGATCCTGGTGAAATGTATCATCCCAAAATCCCTGATCTTGGTGAAATGTATCACCCCAAAATCCCTGATCCTGGTGAAATGTGCCATCCCAAAATCCCTGATCTTGGTGAAATGTATCATCCCAAAATCCCTGATTTTGGTGAAATGTATCATCTCAAAATCCCTGATCCTGGTGAAATGTATCATCCCAAAATCCCTGATCTTGGTGAAATGTGTCATCCCAAAATCCCTGATCCTGGTGAAATGTGCCATCCCAAAATCCCTGATTTTGGTGAAATGTATCATCCCAAAATCCCTGATCTTGGTGAAATGTATCACCCCAAAATCCCTGATCCTGGTGAAATGTATCATCCCAAAATCCCTGATCCTGGTGAAATGTGCCATCCCAAAATCCCTGATCTTGGTGAAATGTGCCATCCCAAAATCCCTGATCTCGGTGAAAATCCCTGGCAAATGCTGGCACCATTGTGCCAAGGGAGGAAACTGCACCAGCCCCACTCTGCCTCCTGTGTCCTGCACCACCAGCACTGCAGGGCTTGGGTTGCCTCTGCAGAGAATCGTCTAAAACCCCTTCACATTCACCAGTACAGCTGGGTTTGTTCTCTGAGCTCCAAACCCCAAAATTCCCAGCTAAAATCTCTGAAACCTGAGCTTGGTTCCTCACCCACCCAGACCCACACATCAGAATTCCACCCCACAGTCCCACCAGGACCAGCTAATTCTGCAGAAAACAACCCAAAATCCATCTCCATCTCCGAGTTTAGACCTTCAGGTCTCTGTGCATGAGTCGTGGAGCTTGTGCTGGCTCCCTCACAAGCACATCAGCATCTTGTGCTTGAAGGATTATGGTCTGTAAATCACTTTATTCTCCACCTCTCCCTTGCCTGAGAGCCTCTTTCTCCATGTAATTATTAAAGGGGAAAAAAAAAAAAAAAAAGGCAAGTCAAAGTTTTCATGCAGAAAGGGAAGCAGCTCAAATTTCATCCAGGAAAAAAAAATATTGTTCTATGAAAACATCATCCCTCCATTCCTTCTGCCCGCCCCCAGCTGATATTTAAGGGATCAGAAGCAGCATTGCAAGGCAGCATTTAAATCAGCCCAGCTTCATGTATTCCTGCACCTGTGTTTCTCATCAAACCTGCTACCAAAAGGACTGGTTGAAAGTGCTTTGATCTGACTTTAAATATCCCCAATCATCAGGAACTGGAGGCATTTTAATCTGATTTTACTGGAACTGCGCCGATTTAAGGAAAACAGAGTCCAAAATTAAGTTCATATTTTCTGTCAGTCCCTGGAGTTGGGACAGAGAAGATTTTTGTTGGGAGTGGGGATGGCAGCAGGATAATTTCAGCTCTGCACTGTGCCTGGTTCCAGGAGCATCTTTGGAGCAGCACTCTGCCATCAGCTGTGCACAGGAAGAAATTTTCTGCTACTTCTTTTTTCTTTTGTTGTTTTTTTCCTTCTTCAGTTTCTTTTCCCACTGCACTTAAGATCTGAGTTTATCTCTCTGAGTATAAAGCAGGTGACACTTTCACATCATCCTTCACAGCAAACCTCTCCTCAGTGCAGAGGATGCTGTTCCTCATCCTCAGGTTTGAACACGGCGACTCTGATGCAAAATCCTGAGTGTGATTTAAATGCTCAGGGCCTGATCTCACCTCTCCCTGCCTGTTCCATCACACACACCATACAGTCCTGGAAATCCTCTCTCCATCCTTCCCCATCCTGGATCCCTCCCAGCATGGAGCAGCTCTCTGGAGCATCCCTTGTTAGCTCCCAGCAGAGCAGGACTGAGACAGAAACTCAAAGATCTCCCTGTTTGCTGCCTGACATCCCCTTTTCCCTGCCCTCTGGTGTGTTTGTGGCAGGCCTTTGACATGACACTATTTTTAGCTTTCTCTGCTGCGTCAGAGGCGATGTCACCTGGCAGCACCCCCATGGGAGCTGAGGATCCAGCCTGCAGAACAGCCTCAACAAGGAGTTTATTCTCAGGCTACCTGCTCAGCAGATGTTTCTGTTTGTTTTGGTTTATGTTTACTTTAATTCTGCTCCTAATGTGCCTTTTATAACATCTTCTGGCAGTGCTTCTAGACCCCTCTGTTGTTCAAGGCAGAGCTTGGGCGGCTCTGAGCTCTGTTATCTTCAGATCTCTGCAGTTAGACTTTAAGAACTTGCTAAAACACTCAGCTGCAAGCTTTTTTCCCAGGACAGCACAGGATTTTCCCAGTGCTCCTGTGTGTCTGCTCTCCTTGCCCTTGCAGGAGTTGAGGCATCTTGCTGGGAGCAGTCCTGCTGCCCCTTCAAAGCACAGCCCTTCCCCAGCCATGGCCAACAGCACCAAGCTGCAACATGCTGCAGGTCCCCTTCACTTCCCCCCTGGATAAAAACCCTTCACTTCAAAAATTAGGAGGGTTTTTTTTTGGACAAATGAAGCTGGCTGAAGGAGAAAGAGAAGTGTAAGCACAGAAAAGAATGAGCTGCTCTAGGTGTGGTGGGCTCATCAAAAATAAGATGCGTGCCCAGACAGGGCAGGCTGAAGGATTATCCCCCATCCTGAGGGAAAAAAAAAAAAGACTTTTGGTTTCCCAGTGGCCAATTGTTTGGCTGGACATTGATTGAGAGCTGAGGCTCAGATAAAGGCTGGAGGGTTGGCGATAATATCAAAAAGGCAGCCCGAGTCTGGGGCCAGCCAAGTTGTCATTTCCTAATTCTGCTGCTGCTGTCATCCAGCCTTCTGGGACACTGGAGAGTCTGGAGCGAACTGTTAAAAAAGTATTTAAAAAATCATGGTAAACTCGTATTCCAGAGTGGTTCTCTCCACCACAGCCCCAGCTCAGCCTTGGATATTGTGCTAAACTTCAGCATTTGATCAAAAAAAAAAAAAAAAAAAAAGAGAGCGAGAGAGAAGAAGAAGATAAAACACATAGGTAGAAATCAATGGAGCCTTTAAAGGCTGTGCTGTGAAAAAGGCTGCACTTCACTGTTGTCTTTCTGAACCCTGTGAAATGCTGGGAAACTGTTTTTAATAAACAAGAGTTCAAACAGTGGGGCTCCGTAGCCAACAGTCACGCCTTAAACTCTAAACTTTACATGAAAACTCTCAGATCCCTTTGAACTCTTTTTTTTCTTCCCTGGCAGAGGATTCCAGTGTTTATGCATTTTTTTGAGATTGCTGGCGGGATCATGAGGAGGGTTTTAATATTTTTTTTAAACAATCTCCTGCCTTCAGAAACCATTAATGCCCACTAAGAAACATCAAGGCGTTGCTTTGAAGTGCCTTCTGGCTACAGCCCTCTCACACTCTTTGGTTACTGTGCAATCAAATAATTAAATGGAGTCTAAAAAAATTTGTTTTACCTGGTAATTAAACACCCCACACTGGACAGTTGCAAGGGGTTTTAGAGGCATTGCAAATCTACAAAGGCTTGAAACACAAAAGCACTACATGCTCCTAGAATAAGTGAGTAGACATTTTCTCCCTGCTTTGGCAACCTTTCACACTGGCAAGGTGAGAGCTCTCCTTCCTCTTCCCCTGGTATCCAAGGTCAGGGCAGTGAATCCCAAAGGAGAAAGGGCAGAGCACAGAGCCATAAATTAGCAAAGCTAAACTCTTCAACATTTCTCCTTTTTTCTTTTTTTTTTTTTTTTAGTTTGTTTGTTTGGTTTGGAATAAAGAGCAAGGAAGGAAAAAAAAAGCTGGGAATAGTATTTTGGCTACTCCATCAAATGTTGGCTGTGGGGCCAGCAACCATCCTGAGGGCCATGGAGCCCAGTTTGGACAGGAGCTGTGTCTGCAGGCTCGGGGTGTTTGGGTTTTTGGAAGGGTTTTTGGGAATGCTGGGATGTGGGTGCCACCATGCCCACTGCCATGGGGACAGCAGAGCATGGCAGGACCCCTGCAGACCATCCTCCTGTGCAAGAACAGTTCCCAAAGAGCAGGGTGGGGGCTGCAGTGGCGTGAGGGAGCCATGGCCAGCAATAATTCAATAACTCAGTGTCTGGGAGGACAGGGAGAGGGCGAGGGTCACCGCTGGAACTCCTCTCCCTTTGGATGGGAGCTTTCTGAAACCTGCTTGTTCCACTTCCCAGAAGTTAGCTGAGAAAATTTTCTCTGCTTCCAACCTAAATTGGCTCTTCCTTCCTGGAGCTCTGCTTTGATCTGGGCATTTGAATCTCAATGCAAAACCCCGGAGCTGTGCCTGGTTTCTGCACGGGGAGGGTTTAACCCCTCCACAGCTGTCCCAGCCAGAGTGACCTCTCCACTGGCCATTCACCAGCTGTCCCCCCTCATTCCTGAATCATCTCTGGACCAGCTGGTTTCACAGCATCATTCCCAGGGGCAGTGTCCAGTCCCAAACCTGGCCTTTGCTCTGTGCTGCTGGGGCTGGAGGTTGGTTGGTCCCTGGGGGTGAAGAGCCTCAGGTGCTGTGTGACCCTTGTACCTGTAGAGGAGAGGTGTTTGCTGTGGAATATTTTGGGAGAGGATGGCTTGTTTGTAGAGATCCCAGAAACCTTTAGGGATGTAAGGATTGCAGGAAACAGGAGCTTTGGGAAAGGCACCAACCTTTTGTTCCAAACACCTTGAAGGGGTGGAGGGATTTTGGTGGAGGGATTTTGGTGGATTCTGTGCTGTCCCTGTTTTAGGGCTGGATGAGACCTTGAGGGGCCAGCTGGGTTCCTTGCTGGGACAGTGCTGAGGGTGCAGCTCTGCCAGAGGGGGAGAAAGGGAAAAACCAAGGTGGGTAGAACCAGCCCTGCCATGCATCCCATTTATCCCTTGACTTTGGAAGGATTTGGGGGGAATGAGAGCTTGCTTTGAGCCAACACAGCAGAGGCAGGAGGAGAGGGAAGGCGAGGAGAGCTGGCAGGGCAGGGGAGAGGAGCAGGGAGGCGGGAGTGCTGTGACTGCAGATGAGGAGCTGTGCATGAGCAATGCCGAGGCCGTGGTTTCAAAGCAGGACCAACTGTGGGGTTCAGAGATGTTCCAGACTCCTGCAGGGCCCAAGACAAATGTTGAAAGCCAGAACTCCCAGAGGGTCTTTCTGTTTTTCTTTTTAAAAAATAATAATAATAAAAAAAGAAGATCTACCTGTCAAATCTTATCATGTGAAGAGCTGAATTAAGGAAGACAAGACTTAATGGGCTTTCTTCCCTAAAAATAGATCTTCTCATGAAAGAGATGAAGGGCATTGCCCAGGGAGGTCAGCCAAAATTGTCTGAAATTATGCTAGCACCTAGATCTGATGTCCAAAATTAGCCTCCTTTCTCACTCTGCGAGTTCAGTGCTCCCTGAAGATTAAACACACCACAACACTCATTTAATTTAAAAGAGAGGCTAAAACATATGGCAGGCCATGGTTTAAATGTTAGAAAAAATTCATCCTGGGACTCTTCATGATGATTAGTAAGATGCTAATGAGGGTGAGGGGGAAAGGAGTGTGTGCAGGGCTGTGTGGGGAGGCTGCGGGCAGGAATCGGGGACGTTGCTGGGAAGAATGGAAAGGACCTGAACCAGAGCTGCTCTCACCATCCAGAACTAGTCTGATCTTTTTTCAGAAGAGGAAGGAAGATGATTTGCCTTAAATAATTCTCCAGCCTCCAGTGTGTGGGTGTTTTCTGGGCTCTGTGATTAAGAGAGAGCATTTGAAAGCAATGGGATAGGAACCTCATTTAAAGACAGTGTGCTCCTTTCTTTTTTTTTTTTCCTTTTTAATTAATCTGAGGTTGCTACAGGAATGGAGTAGTTGGATGAAGGTGTTTGAGGAACATGAGGTTAATGGGAGGTGAAAGAGGAAGGGAATACAGCTGCCAGTATGAGGCAGGCAGAGTGTGAACCAGCAGATGCTGCAGCCCGGCTGACTGGGGCTGACTCATGGGTTTGGGAGGAACAAACTCCCAGGGCAGGGGGAGAAAACAACCTCAGGGAGACCTGAGAAAGGCTGGGGGCAACTGGATGTGCTCCTGATGCCAGGACTGGGAAAAAGAGGGAGTTTTGTGGTATTTCACCAGTGCAAAGCATCCTCCCACTACTGCTGCCTTTCAAAGTAAGATGTCTCTGTTCATAAAGGGAGGAGGGGGTTTATTTTTTATTTATGTCATGTTGTTTTAAGCCCATGATCTCAGGGGCAGTTTTTGGATGTTTTGCACCCTTTGGGCCTGGGGATGCCAAACATTCAGGGTAGAGAAAGAACAAAAGTGTTTCACTCTGTCTGCTGTGATCAACCCAGGCCAGCAGCGAGGCCCACGAGCAAGGGCTGGGAAGTTTTGTGCATCCAAATGCAGCCTGGTTTTTGCTGAAGAAAACCAAATGCAGGCTCCAGGGTCCTTGCCCCCACTCAGAGAGGAGATCCAGCCCTGCAGCTGTCCCTCCCCACTCAGCCCATCCCCACTCCCCACTGCTTCCAGCCTTGGTTTGGGATGGAGCAAGACCATTGTGGCTGCTCTCCACACGCCCCAACAAATTCCAGCTGTGAAACACTTGGGAAAGTGTTGCCTTTTTCCAAAAAAAGCACCTCAGGGCTTGCTCATGATTCCCAGCCTCCAGGCTTCACATCCCAAACGCTCCCAAGGACCATTAAAGGCCCATCAACACATTTGCATTGGGCAGTAACTGAGGCTGGTGTTTTTGTTGGATGCTGACCCAGAGCCAACACATGGCTTTGAAGCTCCTCTGGCCACCACTCACCCTGGCAATTACCCACCAGGCTGAGGCCACCTACCTCTGTGGGTGCTGTGGGGCTCCAGGAGCGTTTCCAGGCTGCTTTGAAGACAAAAAAAAAATTCTCTAAGTGTTAAGAATTAGTGTGATTTGAGAGTGTGGAGTGGTTGGGGATCACTACCTGCAGTTCTTGGGTTTGGACCTGCACAGCAGAGCTCTTGTCACTGATGCTTCGCCTCTGGAAAGACCCAAATCAGGACATTTTGGGTCCTAGCTCTGGAAAAGGACACAAATTTAGGACATTTTGGGTCCCTCCTCTGAAAAAAAAGACCCAAACTGGGACATTCATTCAGTTTCTTTCTTCTGGAAGGACCCAAACCAGGACATTCTGGGTCCATCCTCTGGCAAAGGATCCGCACCAGGGTATTTCAGATCCCTCCTCTGGAGTAAGACAAAAACAGGGATATTTTGCATCCTTTCTCTGGAAAAGGACCCAAACTGGAACATTTTGGGTCCCTCCTCTGAAAAGACCTAACACAGGATATTTTGACACCACAAGCAGCTCTGTGGGCACCATTTTTCTGCATGAATTTACATGGTTGTTGTTAAACCTGATAAACTTCAGCTAAACTTGGAAAAAAACCCCACTTGGGTCAAAATAAGGTTCTTACTCCCTCTCAATTTTCTGTACTGTGTAAAAAAACAATTTGGTTGGATGTTACTTTCAAGCTGCAAGAGCAGAACTTTCCCACGCTGCCTCTCCATTTAGCAGGGAACATGCCAGACCTGTAATCACGATCTGTATCCCGAGACAAGCTAAAAAACAAAATGTTTCTGAACTGCTGAAGGTAGGTGAACATTTTTCTGAGTGTCACATATTAAGGTGGTGTCTAACGAGCTCCATGTCCCACTTATAATTGAAACAGAAGAGAGTATTCACTTTTCATTCATTTTAAAAAGACTATTCAAATACCCTTTCATCTCCACTAAACAGCCTGCCATGTATTTGAAGCCATTTTATATATTGTTTCTACAGACATCCAAAAAAACAGAGGTGAGTATTTTGGAACATTGATAGAAAGATGCAAAGGCTTGTGAGGCACTGAATGGCTTCAAGCTGCCTCAAACACATTCATCTTCCCAAGAAGAATTAGGCACAGTGTGATTCATTTTAATAGCAGAAGAAAAATAATACTACGATGTAGTGCTAAGTTCCCAACCTTTGATGGTAGACTAAAAAAAGAGAGAGAGGGGGGAAAAAAATCTTTCTTCCCTTATGTTGTTGAAGTCTCCCTACACCCATCCGTTATGTCCAGCTTATCAATTAAGATGAACCCCATGAACTTCAGATGGTTTTTTTAAAACAAGGCACCATCCATTTAAATGTGTAAAACTGCCTGCAGCTCCCTTGAACTGCAGGATTCAGTCCCCAGCTCTGTGTACTCAGTGTGAAGTTGAGCCCTTTGATACAAGTTTTACTGATGTTTTAAATGAAGTCTTCTCAAACACACAAAATAACCCAGATAATTTAAAACCTCATAGAAAAAAAAAAAGGGTGGAGAGAGGGGAGGAAGAGGAAAAAAGGAAGCCCTAGTCAGTGCCATTGGTGAGGCAGAAGCAAAGGGCTGGCTCTGGTTGCCAACAGGACACACCAAAAGCAGCTCCACAATCGACTGCCCAGAATTTCTCACTGGAGGCAGGGAAGGCCTGGGTGACAGCTGGGAGACAAATCCATCCCTGCTATGGCAGCATCCCTGAGGAACAAATCAGGCTCGTTCAGCTATAAAATAGGGTTTGCACCATAAATGTGGGTGAGAGGCAAGGAGGAGCTCCCTGTGCTTGTCCTGCTCAGCAGCTCCCAGCAAACCTGGCTCAGTTCACCTTGGCCAGTGTGAGCTGGGGCTTTACAGGGCTGGGTATTGCCCTGAACCTCACAAAGCTGAGTTTACTCCCCTGGGATGCAGGGGAGCAGTCCCAGCTCAATCACACCTGGGGAAGGGCTGTGACCATCCTCAAAACCCAACACCAAACCCACCAGTAGTGCCAAGACAGGAGCTCCAGCCTGGGGACCATCACATCCCTGTGAATGGCTCACCTGGCTCCATCAGCTGAGCTCAGCAGTGCACCCTGGAAGCAAGACCAGGTTAAATCTGCAGGTGAGTTACCTGAAG
The DNA here is from genome assembly GCA_034336665.1 of Luscinia megarhynchos. Taxonomy (NCBI): domain Eukaryota; kingdom Metazoa; phylum Chordata; class Aves; order Passeriformes; family Muscicapidae; genus Luscinia; species Luscinia megarhynchos. The sequence goes on from CM067580.1 coordinate 2,868,881, forward strand.
GAGCTGTCAATTATTTAATGCTCACACTGAAGAACAGCTCCCATCCTTTGCCTTGCCTCCTTCCCAGCAATAACAGCCCCTGCCAAGGCAGGGAATCTCACCAGCTCTTTCCAGCTACCACCACAGATGAGAAAAAAATAACCCTTTTAAGGCATTAAGGGTGAAAAAAAATGTCAAGACAATATTAATTTGAAAAATATAAAATTTTAATAAAGGCTACATCTCTTAATTACAATAATTATTGTACCAAGTAATTTTTTTTAAATGAAACTCTTTATAATGCATAATTTACAGTATAAGTAGAACAAAATGCCATGGCAAAAGTCATGAGTACAGGACTTGTAATAAAAGGCATAAAATATATTTATACATAAACCCCTTAAACAAGCAAGGGAAAGCTTGAACCCTGAATATAGGGCGACGCATGGTCTGTAACACCATGCAGGCACAGGTACTGTACTGATTCAATTTAAAAAACACTAGAGATAGTGTATTAATATTTCCACCATACATTTTTCTACAATATATACAGACTTACACAAAGTAGCAATGGCAAACAGAACGCACAGATTAACTTAATCAACACAAAACCCAACTGTTGAAATGCAAGGTCTTTCTATGGAAAGGGTTGTTCTGCCCCCAAAAACCCCCCACCCCACAGAGCTCCAGAGCCTTCACCCACATCTCCCACTGAGCCTGTGGGTGCTCAAGGTGAGGCAGAGAAAAACCCAACCAACAAAAAAACCCAACCAAACCCCACACACAAGGACTCAGACACTCCACACCGAGCTGAGCACGCCCCACGTTACGCAGGGAGTGCTAGCATTGAACAGCTACAAACCTTTAGCTCTGTGGAATCCACACGGGCTCGTAACCCCGTGGGGTGCTAAATGTGGACATGGGAATGGGATGGCTCCTTCTACAGCTCTCCCAGGTTTTGCTCTACCTTGGACACCACTGGGAGCAGCAAGGAAAAACCTCACCCTGCCGAAATCCATGGACAAAATCACCTGCTGTTGTTGTTACATTGCATCTAATACAGTTAATGCTTAAGACCTTTATTTCAAATTAGAGCAGCATAGATTAAAATGCACCGGTCTCTAGATGAATGGATTTTTATTTCAGCTTTTATTATTATTATTATTATTAATAATATTATTTATTTAGGAAAAGTTTTATCTTCACTTGGAGAAATACTGGGCACTACCTCACTCCTTCCCTCCTCCCACTTCAAAAAAAAAAAAAATCACGAATGCACTCATTGCCAAACTCCTAAATTTTAGATAGTGGGAAAAACGTAAAAAAATAAAATAATCCTTCCTCCCCTCACCCCACTTCCCAGCCCCTCTCTTCTCCATTGTTAAAGCAGCATATCCAAAAACTGGACTTAAGGGAAAACAGACTGTTCAATAAATATCAATAAGGATTACTGTTAAGGTAAGCTATACACAGTTTCTCTTAGTCCATAGATTTCAGATCCCCAGGAAATCATATATTATGTATGGAAGTCTCTCAAACACGGCCTGCATCTCCAATAGCCAACAGTGGTCATGTTTCTAATAAATAGTCCAGGGTTTTATCATCTCAGTACCCAACTCATGAATAATAAATGCCATTTTTTTCCTCTAAGGCTAATTCAGCAAAGTCTTCATAGACTTCACTTTTTTTTTCTTCATTGGTTCAAAACTTTTCCTTCAGAGTGTTTTTTTTTTCCTCTTTCCTTGTCACCACTACTGCTGTGTGTCCAAAGACTTTCCTAGGTGCAGTTTTCTTGAGAAACTCAGGTGGCATCAATCAATCCTCTCCACCTTCCCGAGGATCCTTCCCTCGTACATGGGCAGGACGGTTTCGTCTTCCCAAACCTCCTCAAACACCGCGCCGCAGTCGAACTCGTCGCTGGCCTTTTTGAAGTAGTATCTGTGGCAAAAGAATTTAAAAAAAAATAAATAAATAAAAATCAAAAAGTGAAAAAAGGCAGAGGATGCTTTGCTGGTTCTTTTATAACCACGATGTTTCCCATTTCTCCCTCCTGAGGATGCTCCTCCAGGAACACCTTGGGGTTGCTTAGGTTTGGTGACCTGAAAGCATCCCCAGGGCTGCAGGGATGAGTTGGGATGGAAGGAGCAGGGCTGTGAATGCTCCTCAGGGGTGACAACAGCTTCTCCAGTGAGCACATCACACACACTGGAAGTGGGTATCCCCAGCCATGGAGAAAATTAGAAAGCGCAGTGATTTCTGGTCAAATATCTCATTTAAAAATAAATAAACAGGATTTCAAAGCCAAGCATTCTTAAGGTTCCCCTCTCTCCCCACCTTCTTTCTTTCATGTGTTTTCTCGTTTCAAAGCTGAAGCCCAACATTAAAATTAGCAACTGTTATTAAAAGGATGGATGAAAAGCAAACCATCCCAGCTTCCTGCAAGGCAGGAGCTGAAACTCTGCGGTGTTCCCGCTGGAAAAAACATCCCGGGCTTGGAACAAGCCCATTCCCGGGTCCAAGCTAAGGGACACAACCTCCTGCCTTGCTTCCCGGGGCTCAGGAGCATTCTGAGAGGCTGGCCCAGCCCCTGGGCCGTGACACGGGGAGGTCAAGTAGCAGTGTCCTGCATTCCTGCTCTTTTGCTCCGGGTCGTTAGATCATGAAGCCAACGCTCCAGAGACAAAAAGCACCCCCACCCCTCCTGTGTCAAACAGTAAGGACCCCTCTATTATCCTGAATTAGACCGTTCAGCTTCTTGATTAAAGGTTCCTTTTATCCCGTTTGGAGCTTTCTTCCTTCTAAGGCTGCTTAATTGCATATGCACAAATGAAGGGCTTCCATTCAGAGGGGTAGCATTTAGGGAGTCTGTCCGTCTGCCGCCGAACACCTCCTTGGAGATGCCTGCTTTCCCTTGGAAAAGGGCTTTGCCATCTGATTGCCAGGGATGGAAAATATTCCAGCAGATGGATTACAAAGGAAAAAAAATCTATATATATATAAAAAAGAATATATAGATATATATATATATATAAAAATAAATTAAGCCCTCCCCCGTAGTTTCCAGACAACTTGGGTTGGCAGATGTTTGTCAAGGAGAAAGGGGTTTGTAATTATGATTTTCTTTAGGATGGCAAAGGAGATCAAATGAAGCTCACTTTTACTACTAAAACTGGAAGAGCCACAGCAGGGCCTTGGAATCTGACATTTTTATTTAGTGGCTTTTTTATGATGCATTTTTTTAAATAGTCATACCACCCTGAAAAATCTCTTTATTTTCAGGGACATTAAAATTATTTTGGTAGGGGGATGAAAGATCCCTCTTTTAAGCCAAAGAGATGAAACCACCTCCGCTTAGTCCAGGTAGGGTTAGGATGTATTTTTGTGAAGTCATTCCAAGCAGAATTGACATGTGTTGCTTCTTTAATGGCTCAGCAAGGAAAAAACACATTATTTGAGTCCTTCAGAGCCTGCACCCATGGAAGTCAAAGGCCCAACTCCCACCAACTTCTATGCTGCAGGTCAAAGCCACGACTCCCCAGGACAGCAGCCTTGAAACAAACCCAAAAAACCCAAGGAAAGTTTGAATGAATTACAAAGAACTTTCCCTTCTCTCTCCCCTGTCCAGATAACAGCCACTCTTCCCAAGAACTTCCTCCCCAAGCCCAAGCCCTGGCTGTGTTTACAAAATTTTTATTTGAGAAAACACGCTATGACCTTTTACATAATTACAACCTTATTTCCCAGAGAAATGGGGAAAAATAAGAAAAGGAGAAGGCAAAGCAAAAGGAAAAAAAAACCAACCCACCCCCACAACATCTTCAAACAAGTCACTCTGCTCTTATTTGCTCAGCAATGGGCTTTCCATTGAAACATATTTTATGTGGCAAGCTTTGCTCCTTTTTTTTTTCATTTTATTTTTTGGGACATCTGGCACCAATCGAGGCACGCGGGCCCAGCCTTGCAGCTCTGTTCTGAACCACTGCCATCCCCAGATTACCCGACACCACCCACTTTTTGCTGTGCGTGTATGTTTGTTTTTTGTTAATGCCATCAGTATTAAATCACTGCTTAATTCCTTTTTTTAATTTTTTTTTTTTTTTCTGGTGGGGGGGGGGTTGGAAAGCCAAGGCAGCGCTTCCCCGGCGGGGCTCTGGCATCGAGGTACCCGCCTCGCAAACTGATCCAATCAATAAAGAATTTGGAGAGTGGAGCATTTCTGCATGTCTTTGTGCATTAAATGAAAGGCAAGGGCTTCAAAGACATGCTTATTAAATGTGCCTTAAAAAGAAATCAATGCCAGATGTGACCAAAGCAGCCTAGTTAGTGCCTGCCCGTAACACACACGCCACTCCGGGCACTGCGGACCTCTCCCCTGAAGGTCACCCGCAGTTTCACTCAAAGTCCAGCCAAAAGTCAAAGCTTAGATCAAAATGATTCCCTGGAGGTACACACATTTGTGTAATTAGTTTCACCTTGTGTCTGTGCAAGATAAAATACTGGGCACATACCCAAGTTCCTTTTATAAATTTCTGTATTGTCTTTACCCAGGTGTAAAGGGGTGAGATCTAAGCAAAATGTTGTTTCATCCTTGTCACTCACTTAAAAACATTTTCTAAAGTCATTACAGTCCGACAAGGCACAAATAATTGCACCTGGAGGGGCTTTTGGGCCACAGAGGTTTTAGGAGCCTAGTCCTGCACTTGGGCATCACATGGAAAATGTCACAGAAAACTAACAAACATTAAAAAATGTTGGGTTTTTTTGGGAGGTTGGGACTACTCAGCCACTGGGCAGTGGCAGAACAGTGGTGAGGCCAAGGAAATTGATCTGCAAATGAGGAGGAGCACAGTGGAAGAAGCTTTAGGGGCTGGAGAATGGCACAAGGGTGCCAGAAGCCCAGGGATTATCCTATAGGGTGTCCAGGTTGGATGCACTTGCAGGCTGGTGCATCCAATGGCAGCTGGGTGGGCTGCAAAGATGGTTTGGAGAGGAAATGGAGTATTTCAGCCCTACTTATTTCAGGAAATGTATACAAATTACCACACAGAACCATGGAGAGATCCCAGCTTGGCATCCCCCAGCCTGAGAGTGCCCAGGGTCCCAACCCCTGGCCTGTATAGGTGAACTTTCCCCACCTAGAGAGAGGCAAGGGATGGGGCAGCAAGCTGGGAATTCCTTGTACCAAACCAGAATGTCCATCTGCAGGTTGAATCAGAGGCTGCCAGTTACAGGGCAAGACACCCAGCTCTCTGAAGCACCACCAAATTCAGTTCAAATTAAAAAAAACTAGCTGGAATGTCCCTCACCCTGCTCACCCTGCAGGAGAAGTGGCCATCCCAAGAGTGCCCAAATCCATTGGGAAAGGGCAGCCAAAAAGAGCCAATGTGAAGCTATTGCCATGGCTGAGCAGAGGCAGCAAACTGAGCAGAGGAAGCAGCAAACTGGTTAAACTGGGAGATGGGAGCTAGAAACCAGACCAGCAGGGTTTGTTGGTGTTTCTGAGGAGGATCTGGGTATTGCTGGTGGAGCTTTACCTGCAGGGCAGAGGTTTTTTTCCCCTCTAATAAAGAGAAAAGAGAGTGAGCTCCATCTCCATGTCCCTCAGCAGCACCATCCCAGCCCACCATTGACCCCATTTATAGCCACACCATTGCAAAACATAATCAAAAATGAAATAATTAAACTGTGGGAAAAGCAGGAGGCCAGCACCAGATGAACTCTGACCCCAGTTTGGAATCTGAATCCCACTGCTCCATGCCTTTGCCAAAAGCCACCCCAGATTTCCCTGGTATTGAAGTTTTTTGGAGAAGGGCTGGAGCACAGGTCCTAATGCAAGTGGGAAAAGGCTGGGGAGGAAGGGAGGAGGTGGCCCTGCAGCCCAGGCACCCCTCTCCATCTCCACCTTGCTCTGGCTTTGAGTGGGAAAAGACTAAGAAGATCCACAGCCTCTGAAAATCCAAAGTGTCACTGCAGCAGCTCTGCAAAATATCTGCTAATTCTTTTGACTTGCTGTAACCCACTGAAGAACAAACAATCACACATTCTTACCTGTAATTTCCCTTTTTGCTCAGCTGTTCTTTAAAGTGCCCAAGTGTCAGGCTCTGGGCCTTTAACATCCTCCTGTAGGGAATTTCTTCTCCGCAAAAAAAATAGGTGACAACCAGCTCACCAGACTGAGAGGTGTGAACAACTGGCAGTTTCTTTGGCTCTTTGTGACTGCAAAACAGAAAACACACACAAAACCCCTCTATTTTCATTTGAAGCCAGGCTGTTTCACCTCACTCCAAGCAGCAGTGGAGCTGGGGAATGCTGTCAGAAATACCCTGGGTGTGACTTGAGTATCAGATATTCCTGCACTGCCTGGGAATTTGTTGGGATGTGTTTGCACAGCCCTGTGCTGGATTTCCACAGTGCGAATCACTGAATGGGTTGGGTTGGGAGGGACCTCAAAGATCATCCAGTTCCACCCCTGCCATGGCAGGGACACCTTCCACTGTCCCAGGGTGCTCCAAGTCCCATCCATCCTGGCCTGGGACACTGCCAGGGATCCAGGGGCAGCCACAGCTGCTCTGGGAACCTGTGCCAAGGCTGCCCACTCTCACAGGGAACAATTCCTGCTCAATATCCAACCTAAATCCAGCCTCCTTCAGCTTGAAGCCATTCCCCCTTGGGATCATGGCATGGCAGAAGAGGGAGCTGAGGGATGGACGTTGTGCTCACCCTCCCCAGTGAGCCCCAGGACTGCATCCCAGGATTTCTTTTCACCTGTTCTCACACAGAACATCTCCCAAGCTTCCTCCTCATGCCCAAACCCACCTGCAACCACCAGGCCCCAAAGCAAACCCCTTGCTAGATGCTTCACCTCAAGCACGCAGGTAATCTTATTTTTCCCAGTGAGGATAAAATTAACTGGATTCTGCCATTTGCACCCAAGCAACGCTTCTTAAAGAATAATTAAAACAATATTACCCAGCAAAATGGCAACACTCTAGTGAATACCATGCAGCCAAATCTACAACTGCTTCTGAGGCAATGTACACTTAGCATGTCAAAAGGTCACAAAGTGTTAGTCCGCAGTAATTTAGTCTTCCTAATTTGTTCTAAGTCTTTGTAGAGTGGTTTCAGAAAAAAAGCTGCTAGCAAAGACAGCTGGTGGACTTAAGGTCAACCAATTAAAAATGAAAGGCTCTAGTCAGGTGGCTCAGTCTGGACTTCAAACATTACTCATTGCTTAAGATGAAGAGGGTAAGAAAGAAAACTTTAATTATTTAGGCCATTTTAGACCTCTCTGTAGCAGATTTCTTGTTAAAAGAACCATCCTGTAATTAGACTAATCCAATCTTTGTCCACTTTACAGGAATGCAAGTTAAAAAGAGCCAGAGACAAGATTTGAAAATGTTTTGTTCTTTCTTTAAGAAGAATGTTTGAAAGGCAAAATTTCAGATGTAAGAATTTCCTCTCCTTTCAAAGCACAATCCATCTAATGAAAATATAATTATGATATATATATATATATATATCTGTATTTATTTCCCAATCCTTTTCTGCACGTGCAATACTCACTCTTCTGTCGTTAGACTTGCATTGCAGAAAGGGGAGCTTCCCCCCTGAATGGCAGCGCAGTGGTTTCGGTCCCTCTGCTGATTTGAGGTTGAACATCTGAAGTGGGGAGGGGGGAAGCAAGTGGGGAAGAAGGAGGAGGAAAAAAGAGAGAAAAACAACTTTAAGGAAAAAAATTGTTGAAATACAATCTTCTTAATTGAAGTCTCCTGTGGGTCGTTAAGTTCGCTCTTTGTATCAAGCCTCACATGTTGTAAACAATCAAAGGAAGAATTAAAAATGCTGTGGGCTAATTTATCCTTCCCTACCCAAATGAACGATAACCAGTCCAATTCCCCACTTGGCATGTAGCTGGAGCCTGTCCCAGAGGAAAAACGGGCAAATTACAGCCATCAAAAGAGGGGATGCTACAGCTACAGCCTCGGATTCCAACTATTTGTGCCGGTGCAGGGTGGGGCTGGAACAGGGAGGCTCATCCTCCAGGAGGCTGGAGGATGTCACCTGTCCCCACGGCCGGCCAGGACACACCCAGAGCCACCCCCGGCCCCGTCTGTCCCCACAGGCCGGGTGGGCACCGTCCCTGCCGCGGCTCTTACCGTGGCTTCTGCGGCTTGGAGACCTCGGCCAGGCGGCGGCACGCTTCCTCCAGCTGGGCCAGGGTGTTGGGGGGCGTCAGCGGGGGCATGGCGGGGTCCTGCACGAAGGGGTGCGCGGGCTGCGCCCCGCGGGGGTGGCCGCCCGTCCCCCAGGGGTGGTGGCGGCCGGGGGCCCCCTTGGCGCTCTCGGAGCCGTAGGCCTTCTTTGTGCTTTGTGTGCTTGGGGAAGGGAAGAAGTCGGGTTAGAAAAGCTGGAAAATATGACTTTAATAGCAGCTCCTATTCTGCTTGCTCCCTCTCAAAAGTCTGTCATAACATGAAAGGAGGTTTATTGCCAAAAACATGACATTTTTGTGGTTTTTCTGGTTCTGCGGAACAGCTTTTATATTAAACCGGAGGAGCAAAGAGTCTCATTTGTTTTTAGCGATTGTAAAAATAGACAGCCCATGTAATATATAAATATTTACCGGCAGCGATATTGCTGCAGACAGCTGCGTATTTACCTGTGGGCCTTGTGCTTATTTTGTCTCTCGCTCTCCAGCATCCACTGCCAGACGTTCTGCGCCCGATCCGCTTCGCCCCCCGGGAGCTGCGCCCCGGCGGGGCCGGGCAGGGCCCCGTCCCCGGCCCCCGGGGCCACGCTGTCCCCTCCTCGGCCCGGCCTCTTCAGCAGCGTCCCCGTCCTGCTGGAGGCAAAAAGGGACACGAGCCCGTGGTCAGCCCCGTCCCCGCTGGCATGGTTTGGGGCGGGCGCGATGGAGATGCCGGTGACTCACCCGAAGGGCTCCAGCGGAGAGAGAGGCGGGTCGGTGTTTTTGGGGTGGCCCTTGCACTTGGGGTAGCAGTAGTAGTCACCCCCCGCCGGGCAGCAGCACTGCACCCGCTGCGCCGCCTCGGCCTCGATCTGCTCCTTGCTCTTGGGCGCGGTGTGGTGGTGGATGTAGTGGTGGTGCACGTGCTTGGTGCTCGGCTTGCTGAGGAAGCCCTTGCCCAGCAGGGCGCAGGCGGCCAGCGAGGCCGCGCCGGGCGGCAGCTTGCCCGCGGGCGGGCGGTCGGGCGAGCGGGCGCGGGGGCTGTGCCGGCCCACGCCGGGCGACTGGCAGCCGGGCGTCTTGAGCACGCGGGACAGGTGCTCGTCCAGGATGGCCTGCGGGTCCTCCTCGTAGCTGCCCGAGGGCAGCAGCGCCAGCGCGTGCTGCGGGTTGGCCGCGTCCCGGCCGCTCTGCAGGCCGGCGGGGAGCTCGGCGCCCTCCTTCTCCTCGTCCTGCCACACACGGGAGGGAGGGGGTGAGCGGCGGGGCCGGGAGCTGGCGAGGCACCGGGGTGTCCCCCCCGCCCCCCGGGGCCCCCTCCCTCCCTCCTGCCGGCCAGGCCGGGTGGCACGCGGGGCTGGGAACGCTAATCCTACCTCCTTGATCTGCTGCAGCCTCTCCTCCAGACAGTCCATGGTCTCCTGCTCCTGCTTCAGCTTCTCCAGGCGGGAAATGAGCTCGGCGGCGAAGGCGGCGGGCTCCACCGGGGTCATCTCCTTGGGAAGCCGGTGTGTCCTCTACAAGGAGCGGGGACAGAAGGCACAAGGACACGTTTAGCGGGGCGCGGGCGCTTCGCCGCCGCGGCATCGCCGGCCCCGCCACGCTTGTTGTGTCTCCATGTTTGGATGAAAAGACGACCGCAACTAGGCATGGGCTGCTCTGGATTTTTATGAGCTAGTGCTGTGGCCTCATGGAGTGACATCCTCCCCACCAGCGTTTGCCTTCGGCAGGAGCAGTTGGTCGCACTCTGAGGAACCCCGCTTGTTCTCTCTGTAGTACAACCAGCCCATCAGTAGCTACTCTGAAGTAGAAAATCTTCAAAGACTGTTGTCAAACATCAAAAAAAAACCTCTGAGGTGGGAGGGAGAGAGACTTTAACTAAAGGAATAAAGTGAGTATAAACAGAAAGGAGTTGGAAATTAAAAAAAATAAGATGGGGGAGAAAAAAGGGAAAGGAGGGAAAAAAAAAAGAAAAAAAAAAAAAAAAAGAAGTCAAACGGTTGCAGATCAGAGAAGTGCTGGTAATTTATTTCCTGGCTACACACTGGGCACCTTTGAGGTAGTGTTGTCTCAACAGTGTCCTAGATCTCTTCCCCCCCCCTCCATCTCTTTGTACAGAAAATGAAGAAAGCTGCTGCAGGCTAGCGGTGCTACACTGCTGAGCTTGGCTGCCTCAAGCAGATCTATCAAGGGAAAAAGGGAACATCTCCAAATCAAGTGCAGAATATAAAAAGGCAAAATGCGAATTTCTGCCAAAAGAAGCAAACATGGCAGGAAAAGGGGAGGAAAGGGAAAAAAAAAAGGGAGGAAAAAGAAACCACCCACTTGACTCTGCCCTCCCTCCTGCCATCCCCACACACCCCACTCCTCGCCCCCACTCTCCCTCTGTCGTCCCCCCCCGAAAGCAGAAAGCTGAACTGCCAACTCTTTCACATACTACCCACCAGATGAGGTGGGGCCTCTCTCCGGCAACCACTTAGCTCCAGAAATGATGTGAGGGTAGAAAAAGGCCACTCTGCTGGAAATTGTCACTCTTACACAAGCTGGCTCTATTCAGTCCCTGATCAAAGCACTGCCTTACAGAGAAAGTCGATTTGCACGCCCTGGGACAAAATAATCTAATTTACAAGCTCAGGCTATAGAACTTTCTTTAGGAAGGAAGGGGGAAAAAAATACCAAAAAGAAAAACCACATAAACCACCCCCCCACCTTCCACCAGAAATATCATCTATGACTTCTTGCTGCTTAAGACAGCAGAAAGAGGAATTTTAGCATATTAATCTCAAGACAAGATAAGTTTATACTTGTCTGTGTAAACAGTTTATTCACTGCAGGAGTCGAGAGGCTGCAAGTCAACCGAATTAGCAAGTCAGCGAGTTAATTTTGAAGAGCAGGGCAGCACCACACATCAGGTTCCCCTCAAAGCCAGGCATGGATGTGCTGCCAATTCTGTTTTTTGGGAGAACCTGCTCACCCCAGCTCACACCCACCCAGCTCTCACAGCCATGAGCACGAGGCCAAGCCTTGCTTGGCACCACAGAGCCAAGGTTCCCACTAGACCCAACTGAAACATCTCCACTTGGGATTTAACCAACAGGGCAAATTCAGTGCCCCTGAAAATTCCTAATTAGCAGCCGGTTTCAGGAAGCACCAAGATGTGACCGTGCACAAGCAGGGTTTTGGAATGATGCTGAGAGCACATGGCTCCTGCCCAACACCCAGCAGCATCTCTCCCCTGGCATCAGCCTGGGAAGGAAATGCTCTCCTCCTCTGCTCCCTTCCCTCCTGTGTGCCTGCCCCAGCCCCAGCCTGTCCCACGGCCCACCCAGACCTGCAGCTCCCCCCTGGACTCACCGGAAAATGAGGTAGAGAAACTTGCCCGTTGGCCTTGACGCTGCGGTGCATTTCCCGCTGGAGCTGCTTCTTGCTCCCGATCCTGTACGGGGGGATCCCATCTCTGCACATGGAAGAGAGGCCACTGTCAGCTGGGGCTGTCCCCAAGCTCTCAGACACTTCTCCATCCCCTCTGGAACCTCCCAGGCAGCCGCATGCCCTCGTTCCCAGAGCCCTCTGGATGTCACCCGAAGCCTCAAATATCCGCCGGTGTGGGAAGTGCCTGTGTCACCAAAGGATGCACATGGATGTGCAGTAATTAAGCAAAAGCTGAAAAGCTGAAGGCAACTCCACATGGGCAGACGTCCAAAGATCCCATCAACTTCACTTCCAAGGCCCTTCCAACACCAGGTTTCTGCTTCTGACCTTTAATTTTAAGTTTTCCCCCACTCAGTGATGCTCTCTAGGACCACAACACTCCTCAGGCTCTGGAACACCCCACGAACTGCTGGCACAGTGGAAACAAGGAAGAGGCTGAGGATGGATGGCCATCAGGAGGCTGCTCCTCATCTCTAGGATGGGAAACATCCAGGATGTTCCCCCTGACCTGAGGCTGGCCAGTGCAGGACACCTCGAGGGGTGAACATGGTCGTGGCCCATCCTCTGGACAGGACAGTGCTGCCCACAGTGAAGACAGAAGAGACATGGCCAGGAGCTCAAGGCTCTCCAGTGGGAACAGCCCCCTGCACATCCCACTGCAGGCATCACAAGGCATCTTCACCCAGCCACACAAAAAATCAGCCCAGTGAGGATGAAAGGGCCTTCCACAGACAGCGGAAGAGCATGCCTGGAGATCCTGAATGTCTAATTCCACCACTTCCCTCAGACTGCCTGAAGAACCTTGATCTCCAGTGTCATCCCTTTCATCCACCTGCCCCCACACCTGACTCATCTCCTGAGAGGAGAAAATAGCTCCAGCCCAAGGAGGAGCAGACAGCTCTGGCCCCACGCTGCTGCCAGAGGAGCCAGCGTGGCACAGTGTCCCTGCGTGTCCCCTCCCGTGGCCACAGGGAGGGTGGGCACACACCAGAATGCCTTCCCAGACACCATGTCCCTCCCCTGGAGGAGGATGATCAGATGCCACCACTCATAGCTGGCAATGGCAGAGCTTTGTGAAGATCTGGGCCAAAGCCTTCAGCTGCCATTAATGAGCAAGACTAAGCTGCAAAGCCTGGAGTGAAGGATCAGAACAATCCCATCATAATAAACTTGGGAAAATCTTTATAATGAAAACGAGTGTGCTGGGAGGCCCTTGATGCCACAAGATGAGCACCTCCTCTAGACACAGTGTTTGAGCACATGTGACATGAAAAGTGAAAGGAGCTGATTGTCCCCATGTCCCCAGTGCACAACACAGAGCTCCAGGAGCTTGCTGGAGGAGCAGCCCAGCACAGAACACAGCCACTGGTGGCCACCAAGCACCCCTCCATTGCTCCATGGAGCATTTCTGCTCCACAAACCCATGGGGAAATGGGGCTTGCGGCACATGACTTGTCTTATTTTGGGGGAGAATGGAGGAAAAGCAAATCTAAGGTGAAGACAAAACCACGTGTACCTTCTGAGATGTGTTTGCTAACTGGGGCTTCCCAAGACAAGGGTCTCCTAGGGAGCACTTTCAGCACAGGGAATGCCCAGCAAAACATTTCAAAGGTAAGTAAAAATGCCAGCATGAGCATATGAACCCATGGGATGAATCCCATTAACACAGTAAGTGGGAAAGGAGGTGTGCTCTGTCCATGAAGTCCAGGAGGCCAGATGGGGGGGAGCAGGGAAGCAGCTGAAGGGCTGAGTGTCCACCACAGGGACACAACCAGGGGCCCTCCTGCACTCCCCACCTCCCTGCAGCCCTGCAAGCACGAGGTGTGGGGCATCCCCAAGTTCCCAGCTCCCCAGGGACCATCTCTGCCCAAAGGAACACTGCTGGGACAGGCCATGGAGCAGGAGTGGGGACTTACTTGTAAAGGAGGAGGAGGAAAAGCAATGCTGACCCAACAGCGTGGGTTCCTCACTTTTTTTAAGATATGCCCTCGTTCAGGTTGGTACAAGAACTGCTCCATCCCTCTAAAATTCCTCTGGTTACAGCAGAGAGCCCCACATCAAACCCCCAGCTCCCTGCTTTCACAGCTCTGCCCTTGGCAGAAGAGTTCTGCAACTTGTAACAACGTGCAGAATTAAAAAAAAAGAACTAAAAAAACCCAGAGGTATTTCTCTGGGATGGGAAGGCGGTGGAGCAGCTTGGGAAAGTCAGCCTGGGGAACGGGAAGGGACTTCAGCAGCCACTTTGCTGTGTGCTGTCTAAACCCTTTCCTAGAAAAGGTGGGGAAATGGACAAGGCCAGGGTTTTAAGAGGTGACCAATGAGTGACCCCTGTCTGCAGGAAGGACTGGATGGAGCTGGAGCCACCAGCTAGAGATCTGGGGGGCAGGGGGAACCCTGATGCTGCAGCAGATCCCCCAAGAGGGAGAAAGTACCTTTGAAATGAAAGGGCTGAACTTCGGCCTGAGGTTTTGGGGCAGGCCAAGGGGTAACCCCAGCTCTCCCCCTGCTCCAAGAGCCAACACTTGCACTCACTTTCTTGGCTACTAAAAGCTGCTGGGCTGAAGAGCTAAAGAGTTGAGGCACTAAATAGTAGAGTTTAATTATAAACATTTCAGCTAACCAGGCTGGGGCTAAGCCAATCTGTTTCTGGGGGAAACACTAGTTTGAAGTCTTCTACCCAGTCAGCTGCCATTTAAGCTGAGCCAATTATCTTAGCCTTTTGACTCAGATGTGCCTGACCTAACCTGAATGTAGTTTTACTGCTGCTTTGAAATATCAGACTCATGCGCATATGCATTCACTCCCATCTTCATTTGGCAACGGCTCTGAAACAAGCCTCTGATCTTGCCAACATCAAAAGCCTGGTTTGTAAGATAAGGTAATATTTGAAGTTTGCTCAGCAGCATTCCCCTGTGTCCAAAGTAAATCCATAAATAAGATATAAGCAAATAAAAAAAAAATCCCCTTTCCTCCCCCCCCCCCAATCAAGAAATGGAAATAGAAATTTGCATGATGCTTTGTGGCTATTACAAAATATATAGGGACAGACTGATCCCTGGCTTCTGGAATAAAATAAAAAAGGCAGATTATGCATTATTTGGAGATTTCTCCTAATCCCAGTGCAGTTCAGACTTAGGTTTATTTAAAAAAAAAAGAAAGCTCCAAACTCACTTCACTGCTATGTCTGACAGACTTTTCCAGAACAAGTTTTTCCTCTTCAGTTGATACCAATATGAGCCAAAAGAACTAATTTGCATCCGTGCTGCTGGAACAGAACAAGGTCCCCCATTCCAGGGGGATAAAACCTGACAGGCTGAGAGCACCTGGGTGGGTTTGTACCCCCGACACCTCCAGCTTCCAGCAGCACCAGTGCCAGCAGCAAATCCCAGCTGCTCTACAGAGATGCTGGCAGCAGCCCTCCTCCTCTGCAAAGGAAGTTTTACATCAGCCTCAACTTCCAGCCCAGCCTCCAGAACTGCCAGTTCACCTCTCCCACTCCCAAGAGCACCAGAGCCCAAGGCTGGAGCACTGGTGGCCCAAAAACAGTGCCCAAAACCCAGTGCTGGTGCCACAGGAAATCTCCCTGTGCTGCCCCCGGGCCTCCCCCAGCCTGGAGCTGCGGGCAGTTTAATCAGCCAAGCTTCCCCAAACTCTCACAGCCTGCACAGCCCATTGTTACAGCAGGAAAAAACAGGCAGCTCCTTTCAGGCGCTGCTTTATGGGGAGCTCCTATTCACTTGTTCAAGCAAATTTCAAAGCGGGCTGCTGCCCTCTCATCCCCGCTAAGCTCCCCTGGACTAACAATGGGCTGAAAGCGATTCAGTTAAGCCTTTCATCCACCATGCACTTTATTTCTCACTCAGTGCTCTCATCTGTATAAGGCCTACAATTGGCATTGCTGTGAAGAGAGGGTATAATCCTAGCCCTGTGAATCCCAAGTGACCCTACACTGGTCCAGAAATGACTAACCCAATGAATGCTCTGTTGACACATGATCACATACAACCAGAGCCAGTAAGAAGAAATAAAGAAGTCACCCTATGATTCAGCTCTTTTATTTAATGCCAATATTGTTCAATAAGGGAATCTGCTGGGACAACAAACTATTTTTTCCCGTAATATCAGTTCAAAACACACATGTGCGTTAAAAACTAAAAATAAAAAAGGGCTTTTTGTTTATGCATTGAGGATTTTTGGTAAATCCTGTTTTCCGTTGTGCATCCTCACGCATGTTGACTTGAAAAACCCAGCATGAAAATCTCTCTGAGGAGCACAGAGAGACCACTGGACATGTCTGACACAGACACTGGAGAAGTTTCATAATGCAAGAGCAGCAATGCAGCACTCTGCTTACACTAAGTGAGCCTCACTGTCCCCTCTACAGAAACAAAAGTACCATTTCTGTCCTGCTGGGGCAAGCAAACTGACAGCCAAACCTTGCTCCCAGCTGCACACTGCTCAGCAGCCATGAAAAGACAGATCCTGCAATTCCTGGGCTCAGCCACAGCATCACCTCTCATGCCTGTATGCTCCTGAAACTCCCACACCTGATCCATGCAGCTCCATCCACATGGCTCTTTGAAGACTGCCCCAGCCACACTAGATGAGCAGCTATTTGCCCCTTCAGGTCATCAGCCCTATTAATGCACATTCTGACATTAATGACGAATGTTAATTACAGAAAGTACTTCCTACAGGAAGTAATCTCTTTGATGACTGATAACTAGTTAAGGAAGCCTGGCCTTAAGACAAAGGCTCAGGGAGATTCATTCACTCCTTGGGTTAGTCAGGCAGCACCATGAGCCAGGGCAGAACATGTTTGCTCAGCTGCAGTTGCAAAATGCCAAGAGAGGGATTCATTATTGCCCTGCATCCCACACCTGCAGACAGAGGGAGGCTGCCATGCCCAGCTGGGGCACAGCACCCCCTCTGGGATGCCCCCAGCTGCCTGGCAGGTGTGCCAGCCCAAAGGTGGCCGGCAGCAGGTACTCACACGCTGCTGTCCGTCATCGACATGGAGTCGTCGGTCAGGGCATCGCTGGAGATCTCGCTGTCGTTGGCGCTGGTGGCCGGCGCGAAGACATAGCCCGAGTTCACGTGGTACGGGTTAACAGGGTCATTCCTCTTGAAGGACCTGGCACAACAGGAACCCAGTTACCACAGTCCTGGGCTTCATGGGAACCACACTCAGCACCCACTCAACCTCTTCAGAACAACCATCTGCTGCTCAGACCTCAGCCAGCACACTGCCCAAACCAGGACACTCTAAACACACCCACAGCACAACTTTAAAGACTTTTAGCATCTTCCAAAGTGCTCTAGAAAATCACAGGAAATCCCATCTGCATCCTTTGATACCCTGAGAAAACTCAGTCCTCAAGGCTTGGTACTGCACTGCTGAGGTCAGCAGGAGTTTTGCTGTTGGCACCAGCAGGGAAAAGTCCAAGAAGTTCACAGCTCGAGTCCCACTGAAAGTCACAAGGAACCAGCCAACAATGCTTAGTTCTGCTCTCAAGATAAGGGTTGGGATCCCTTTGGAAACACAAGTTATTGGTATCTCTGTTGCCTGAACCAGGAGAACTACCTGCAGTGACAGGGGCAGAAGCCCCACGTGTCAGAGGCATAGGGCAGGGCTGAGATCTGCTGTCCCAGGCTCCCAAAGATGGATGCCACCTTCCTGGCACTATAAAAACACACAACAAAAAGGCCCAGCTTTTAGGAGGACCCCCTGCTCGTGGTTTCTTTGCATGGAGTTGGGTGAGGAAGAGGAGGATGGATGGGGGATGTGAGGAGAGACACATGGGTTACTGACCCCAACACCTCTGGCCTCACCCAGAAAAGCAAAGCTAAAGCCCAGCCTGAGCACCCAGGAGCAGCTCTGTGAGGAACTCGTGGGCAGTGACAGAGGCTGTGATGGAGCAGGGCCAGGTCACCATGGCAGGGTCACTGCATGGGGGGCCCTGGGCATGCCCCTGCCTCCACCACCCCAACCTCCCAGCCAGGACCAATATACACATCCTGGCAGGTGATAAGGGGATTATGCAGGGAGGTTTGGAAGCCCATGTTAAGGTGCACATTTTGTTCCTCTTCCAGGGCAAGATGGGGTTGTTAAGCTTCTGCCTTTGTATATCAAAGCAAAAGGCCCTGTCATCTGATAAGGACTGCTGATTTTAATAATTAGGGCCACTTACCCAGGACTTGGGGGCCTAAGGAATGCGCCAGCAGGCTCAGCAGGTTTTCTTAAATGGGCTTTCCATCTCCCTGCCCCCCTGGGGCTGGAGGGACCAACTGGGTTTAAGTGACAGCAACATCCTCCCACTGCCCTGCTCTCAATCTCCATCCTCATCCCTGTGCCCCCATCACCCCACCCCTCCTCCCCCAGCACCAAAAGCAGAAGCAAGGCTTAAGTTTTTAAAAAATAAGGGGAAGGGGAAAAAAAAACCACTGAAAAAAGGAGGTGGAAGGCTGTTGGGGAAGATGGGCCTCTCTGGTATGAGCAGCGTGGGGCTGGCTGCAGGCAGGTATTCAGCCCAGCCGGGGCTGCATTCCTTTCCAAGGAGGCCAAGGCATTTCTGATGGGGAGATCAAGATGTTAAAAAATATATATCTGGGAAGAAGAAGAAGAAGCAGGGGAAAAAAAATGAGATAGTAAGGAATGCCACAGGAAAGAAGTTAAATCTTCAAAGACAAATTAATTCCACATGTGGGTGAAAGCAAAGTTATCCTGCTGCTACTACAGGAAAGTCTCTCTAAAAACCATGGAGTCTTCTCCTCTGGATCAGGGGGTGTGCAGTCCTAGAGACCCCTCCTAGGGCCTAAGTGGCTTTTTGGGTCAACATGTAAGGGATGCAGCCCTTGATTTGAAACCATCTCAGCCGCTGAGAGTGCAGCTGAGGAGCACAAGGCTCAGGATGCTCTGTGAGGCTCAGGGGTGAGGATGCCCCCAGCACAGGACCAGCACCTTGCTGGGAGGCGTCTGTCACCCCTGCCACAGGCACGGGAGGATTTGCCATGCTGTTCTCCCAGCAGGATCCCTGCAGAGGCTGAGCTGGGGGCGGAGGCAGCAGGTCCTGTGTGGGTATGGCACAGGGAGAGGGAGGTGTGTCCAAACACATAATTAGAGAAAGTGGCCGGAACTAACTCATCTTCCCAGCAGCACCGCAGCATCATTCACCTACCAGCACCTCGTGGACAAAAAAATAATAATAACCCCTAAAGCTGACATGTTTTTAAAGTGCTCATCCCTGCTCCACATCCAACACTGCCCCACAGAAATCTCCCCATCCTTTCAGAAAACCACTGGGGGCTGTTTTGCTACTTTTAATGTTTTCGGATTTTTTTTCCCCTTTTTAATTTGACCACCTTACTCCAGTAATTGCACCCAGATGCATCAAGTTGCCTGCAAGGGTTTTAAATTCCAGGGAAAGCGGTGGTCTCCTGCCACAGATGCTGCACACACAAACACAGCCCAGCTCCAAACTCAATATGCAAAGTGTTTTCAGCTGTCAGGTAGCAGTTGCTCTGGAGCTTCAAGGAGAATGTCTGATCTTTCTCAGCCTATTCTTATCTTGATGTGATGACACACAGCATGTAACTCTCTCTCTCTGCTATGTTAGGCAATGGCCATATCAGAGGTATTATAATGCCATGAAAATTTCAGGGGGGCTCCTGGTCATATCCCCTCTTATGACAGTGCAGTTTCAGTGTGTGGGGGGTGTTTTTTTAATTGTCAGATTGCTTTTGGAAATGAAAGCACTTGGGCAGATCAAACTACAGACTTACACAGAGAGAGAAAAACTGTACAAGAGGCAGTTGGAGGCAGCACTGAATCTCATTAAGTATTTTCTTGGGACAAACATCACTGGGCAACCATGGGTTTCAAACCACTTTTTTTAAAAGGCAAAAAAACCACACATGCACAAACCTGAATTTAAAAAAAAAGTATATTTTAACACAACTATGTTAATCACAGCTTCCATGCTCTAATTGTAGAACACTGCTTGGAGCATAGCTTTACAATGGCATCATTTACTTTGATAATTGAAGCCAAACTTGGTTCCAATAACTTCACACACAAGGAGCTGCACCAGCGGGTCCTTTCAAAGGCCAGGAAGCTCTGGGAGCCAGCAGAAGGGCATCTGCAAGCCCCAGCCTTCCCCAGCAAGGCCAGGCCCACGGGTGTTCCAGCCTCATGGGAGGCAGAGGAGCCCAGCTCGGGCTGGACAAGCCCACGTTACCCCGGCGGCACAGCAAAGGCAGAGGCGCGCTGTGTACACAAAGTCGTGCGTGATAAATTTAGAAGTGTGTATAAATAATAGCTGGAATTCCTGGAGCATGGGGCCAGGTCCAGCACAGCAGCATGGGGAGGCCACTTTTAACCACACCACAGCCCAGAGGGGAGGGGAGTCGCCTGGGAGGACAGGCGGGAGGTCCTGCTTTTAAAGTATTCCCTGTGTTAGGGCTCCAAATGCACAGCGCCTGCTCCCCAGCCAGGTGCAAACTCTGTGTTTTCACTTGACTTCTCCTGTTCCTGTCCATCACCAGCGCTGGGGCCAAAGCCTTTCAGCTTGCCTGGCTGCTGCAGTCTCCCATTCACCGTGGGTTTGGCCGTGACTCCGTGCCCTGGCAATCCCAGGTGGTCTCCCCTGCAAGCACCAGGCTGGCCTGTGATCTCTCTGCTCCCACTGCCAGGTGGGCTCAGCCCAGGCTCACAGCTTTGGCTGGGATAATCACACTGAAACCCACCAGAGCCTGCACAACCCTTCAAAAGCAGAGCACACCGAGCACAAATTCCTTAATTCCAACACACACACGAGGGAGGTGTGGTTTGGCCACGCACCAGGAAAGACTTTGTGCAAGCTTGAGCGCCAATCCTAGCTGCGATCCTAAATGCTGAGTGATGAGAGATAACCCATCCATATGCTCATCAGCTTGGAGCACATGCACGCACAAGTGGCTGCACAAACGGGAGGAACTAAGCAGCATCTCAGCTTGACCTCCCCTCTCTCTGCATTGAGATCCCTTGGCCCCATGGAGAGCAAAAGCTCCTGGAAATTCAACAGAAGGTGATCAAAGCAAAACGCACTACCTAATGTCCTAGGAGGGTAGATCTGACATGTGAGGAGCAAGCTGCATTAATCCCTGGACAAAAAAAGAAAAGAAAGGAGGGGAGGAAAAAAAAAGAAAAGTGAAAAAAGCCCAGCACTAATCAGGCAAGCAGCTACGGCGCTGCAAGAGCTCTCCTGGACAAGGCACATGTGGGTTTAGCAGGGCCTGCAGCTCTGGTAGAACATACAGCCAAGCCCTTCCAGCTCTGAATCCCAACAAAGGCTCAGAGATAAAAGGATCAAACATCCCCCTCCTGGAAAGCCAGCGAAGGGCAGCAGTTCAAACCAAGTTCTGGAGAGCAGCAGATGCTGAGGCAGGAACGCTGAGGCACGAGATGAGGATCCCAAAGCCCAAGCCCTGCACAGAGCAGCTGCCAGCACTGCCCCCCAGGCAGGAGGGATCCAGGATGGAGAGCATGCCTTCTGTCCCCACACCGGGATGGAGAGCATGCCTTCTGTCCCCACACCCTGGGATGGAGAGCATCCCTTCTTGTCCCCACAATGGGATGGAGAGCATCCCTCCTTGTCCCCACACCGGGATGGAGAGCATCCCTCCTGTTGGAGAGCATCCCTTCTGTCCCCACACCGGGATGGAGAGCATCCCTCCTGTTGGAGAGCATCCCTTCTGTCCCCACACTGGGATGGAGAGCATCCCTCCTGTTGGAGAGCATCCCTTCTGTCCCTACAATAGGATGGAGAGCATCCCTCCTGTCCCCACACTGGGATGGAGAGCATCCCTCCTGTTGGAGAGCATCCCTCCTGTCCCCACACCAGGATGGAGAGCATCCCTTCTATCCCCACACCGGGATGGAGAGCATCCCTTCTATCCCCACACCGGGATGGAGAGCATCCCTTCTGTTGGAGAGCATCCCTCCTGTCCCCACACCGGGATGGAGAGCATCCCTTCTGTTGGAGAGCATCCCTCCTGTCCCCACACTGGGATGGAGAGCATCCCTTCTATCCACGGGATGGAGAGCATCCCTTCTATCCCCACACCGGGATGGAGAGCATCCCTTCTATCCCCACACCGGGATGGAGAGCATCCCTTCTATCCCCACACCGGGATGGAGAGCATCCCTTCTGTTGGAAAGCATCCCTTCTATCCCCACACCAGGATGGAGAGCATCCCTTCTGTCCCCACACCGGGATGGAGAGCATCCCTTCTGTCCCCACACCGGGATGGAGAGCATCCCTTCTGTCCCCACACCGGGATGGAGAGCATCCCTTCTGTCCCCACACCGGGATGGAGAGCATCCCTTCTGTCCCCACACCGGGATGGAGAGCATCCCTTGTGCCCCCACGCCCAGCACCTCCATCCCACCCCTCTGGCAGGACAGCACAGCCAGAGCACCAGGGGCTCTGCAGCACCCTCCGGGGCAGGGGGACCCTGCCAGCACCCCACGGCACCAGCCAGCCCGGCACAGCTGGAATCTCTCTGGGGGCAGCAGAGCAGCGCTCCAGCAAAGCCTCCCCGGGAGAAGCCTGATGCCCTTTGATGTCCATGAATCACAGACACACTCTCAAAATTCCTGTAAACGAGATGTCAAACACTCACCACACCAACCCCCAGGCTGCCGGGCCGGCGGAGGAGAGCGCACATCTGCAGCGGAGCCCTCTCCTCTCAGCCCTGATTCAACAATCCACATTTATGGCAAGGGTGGGGAGAGGAAAGAATACATTTTCAGAGGATTATACAACTCATCATTTGCTCATCAGAGTCTCTCCTTCCCATCCCCCCCTGCACTTCGAGACGGCTCTTACTTTCCTCACCCTCACACTGCTGTGCCATCAACATTTCCAACAAAAGACAAGGGTCTGGCATTGCAGATGCACCCCAGGACCAGGGCACAAGGACACCCTGCCACTGCACAACATCCCCACATCCCCGTGGGGACAACCACCTCGTAACGAGTTAAGCTCTGAGCTCACAGCCAATCAAAGACCTACCCAAGATCTATTACTCCACACCTGGAATGCCTCTACCACCTTAAACAGCTCAAGTTTCAGGTTTCCTGCATGCACTGGCTCAAAGCCACCCTAGATGGCTCTGACATGACACCAGCACCCCACGCGATGGAGAAGCTGCACATCACACACACAAACACACAGAGTCAAAATAAAAGCAGATTCTGCCCAAGTTGCAGTTTGATGCAGTCAGTGCACACATTTCCTCCTCCACGACCGCACAATTGCTTCCCACATAACCAACATCGTTAAACACCGGTTGATGGTGGAGTTGGGGAACTGGTAGGTTACATTATTCATGTGTCTCTGTGATCCACTCCACTACTGCTCTTAATAGGTTTGAAAGTTGAACCAATAATTAACGTATGTCCGGAGGACATAGTTGCAATGAAGTTTTTGATCTATAAAAGAACTGAAAGAGCCAATAGGGCTTCAGAGCACAGGGTCTTGTTTTCCTCTGTAGAGGGGGAAAAACCCCACACTCAGACAACACCCCACAAATTCCAATGTTTGGAGGTGTGGGGAAGCAGCTGTGCTCCCAGCCCTCCAGGAAGTCCTGCCTCCCCTCGATTCCCTCCCCAACAACCTTCTGAAAAACACTCTCAAAGTCCTTAAAGTTAAAAAACAAAGCACAGTTTCCAGGGGTTCCCTTACCTGTATCCGTTCTCGATCGTTTCCGTAGCTCTGACATTCGCTGTAACCCTCAAAGTCTTGCTGGATAGTCCAACTACTGAAGGCAAGATTTTATTTTTAAAGTCTGCACAGCTCCATTCCTCTTCTTCATTCAAGGTCGGGAGATAGCCACAGACAACTTTTAAGCTCCCCAGTCCATTGCTGTTCATGTAAGCAGGATTCTCTCCTCCACTCCGTACATATTCGAGGTATATATCAGAAGTTAAAAACATCTGGTAAGCATTTTCCTCCATCACAGTCTGAATCTCAGTCTGTGCCTGATCAAACATGATGGAATCTATCTGCTGCTTCTTGATGCTGTCCCTTATGTAGGTCTTGGTAGCAGGTTTGAGCTGCTTGGAGACGATGCTGTTGTTCTCGATGTACCTTTTGTAAATAGCTTTGGCTACTCGTAAAGTTTTGGTATCCTTAAGGTCCATCTGCCTGAAGCCATTGCAGGCAAACCAGAAGTCTAAGGTATCCACACATTTTTCCCTTTCCAGAAAGGTCCGAAAAAGATAGGCACCATCTTGATCTCCCAAGAGGGAATGCAAGGATTTGGTCCATCTGGCCAGAGGGGAGTCTGGGGACGCGCTGCCCTCCGGCTCCCCGAGTCCGTTCTCATTCCTCCGCGGGGCAGGAGGCACCGGCATGGCCTTGAAGCTTTGGCTTTTGGGGAGAAACGAGCTGGCGAGCTGCGGGCATGGTGCTTCTCCTTCCTCCCCCGGGACAGGGGGTCGGGGGGCGTCTTCCCTGAAGCTGCTGCTGGGGTCTGGGAGGTGGGCGAGGAGCACGGCGCTGCTCATGGCTCCGGAGCTCGCTGGGGAGAGGGGCTCCCACCGGCTTCAGGAGCTGCTTGTGCCTCTGCCTGCCTCTGCCTGGAGTCAGCAGGGGATCCTCGGAGCCTCCTCTCTGCAAAGGGTGTAAGGGGGGGGTAAAGAAAAAAGGAGTATTGATCTAATCAAAACCAGATCCTCCCAACATCAAAGGCAAAAAGTAAACAGGCTTTTCAACTCCTCACAGTCAGGAAAAAAAAAAAAAAAAAAAAAAAGGAAGAAAGAAAAGGAGAGAGAGAGAGAGAGGGAGGCAGGGCAGAGGGAGCGCGGCTCTATCGCCAGCCCGATCGCGACTATCAGATCCGCTCCGCTGAACTCCCGGCGCACTTTTAGCGGGGCCGGGGCCGGCGCGGGGGTGTCAGCGCGGCCCCCCCGCAGCCCGCGGCAGCTCGGGGCGTCCCTGCCCCGGCATCTGGTTTCCATTTGCCCCTCACCCAGCCCCGCTCCGCCCGACCCGCGTGTGTCCCGGGTGTCCCCCCCTCCGCCAGCAGCACTGCGGGGCGCTTCTCTGCGGGAATCAGGCTGCAGCAGGGACCCCCCTTCCCAAAAAAGCACCCCCGGGGGTGGGTGACGGCGAAGTGGCCGTACCTGGGCATCCCGAGCCCCCCGCATCCCCCTGGAACCGGGGACAGCAACCCCGGCTCGGGAAAAGGGGCAATAAATGGGAAAGTGGGGGTCGGAGGGGAGCAGCCCCCAGCCCCGCGTACAAAATTAATAATAATAATAATAATAATAATAATAATAATAATAATAATAATAATAATAAAAACCTGCTCCAGAAATGGCGACGGGCTGGGAGGAGAGAGATCGGAGGGGGAGGAAAAGGGGGAAAAAAGTCCGGAGCGACTTGGAGCCTCCGAGCCCGGCGAGCAAACAGGCGAGCCCCGGCGGGCACGGGCGGCGCGGCGGCTCCGCGCCCGCGGAGGGCGGCAGCGCACCGAAAAAATATTGAATAAAAAAAAAAAATAAATTAAAGGAAATAACTGAAATGAGGAGGAATAGCCCGTGTCTCAAGCAGAAGAAGCGGCGGCCGCCGCCCCCGAAGTTGCCACTCACCGCCGAGCCGCAGCTCGCTGCGCGGCCCCGCCGCTCCCCGCCGCCGGCAGCGCGCAGCCTGCACCCGCTCCCCCCGCCGGCCTTCCTCCTCCTCCTCCTCCTCCTCCTCCTCCTCCTCGCCTTCCTCCTCCTCTCTCCTCCCCGGCGGTGCAACCGCATCGGAGAGCATCGGGGAAAGAGGGGGGTAAAGGGGAGGGGGGGGTTGCGAGGGAAGGAGCCCACTGCGATCCGCGCCTCCCTCCTCTCCCTCCCTCCCCTGGTTATTTATTTTATTTATTTTAAATACAAAAGCGCAGGTCCCGCCCCCCCTTCCCTCCGCCCCCCGCCCCGGGCTCCCCCCGCAGCATCAAAGCGCAGCCCGGCGGAGCGGTCCTGCAAGGGCGGTAGCGCACTTGAAAAAAGATAAAATAAAATAAAATTTAAAAAGAGGGGAAAACAGGCCTCAAAGAATTTTTAAAATTAAAAATAGAAAGAGGGAGAAGCCGGGGGAGCACCCCCTGCCCCTGCCGGTGCTCCCACCCCCGGAGCATCCCCGGTGAGAGGCGTGCGCGGGGGCGGCTGCAGCGCGGGCGGGGGCGGCAGGAGGGGTGCGCACATCAGCGCGGATGAGGAAAAACAAATTATTCTATTTTTTGGTGGGGATAGAATTGATTTTTATTTTTTTTTGCGCCCTTCTCGCGGCATCCCGCGGCGGCTACAGAGTTGCCAGGACCTTATCAAAGAGAAGCGATCGCAGCCGCCGCTCCGCCGCCTTAAAGGCGCAGCCTCCCCTTTTCCTGCGCCGCCCCGCGCAGCGCCCGCGCATCCCCCGCGCATCCCCCGGCCCCTTCCCCAGCGCGGCGCAGCGGGGCTGCTCCCCGGCATCAAAAACTTTGCTAAAAGTTTTCATGTCGGGGAGAAAAAGGGGCGGGTCCCTGTATAATTATTAATTTTTTATATATTTTATACATATATATGTATGTATAGAATATATATAAATATATGTAATATATATATAAATATATAAATAAAAATATATCTAAAATATAAATCAAATATAAACATATAAATTTTAATTAATAAATAAATATTTTATATATATATATAAAAAATCCACGGGCCTGTTTTCGCTCTGCAGGCTAATTAAACAATTGCAATAGAACTGGCACAGCAGCCAAAGCCCGGCCACAGTTGTGTTCCCATCTCCGGCCCCAGCTGTTAAATATTAACCAGGCACGGAATGGAGGGTTTGGAACTTCATACAAAAGGTTTTAATTAGGGGTTGGCCCCCAAACCTGCCCTCCAGATCCAAGGAGCCTCCTGCCCTCCTCCTCAGCCTGTTCGGAGGCTGGACCTGGGGGCTCCACAGTTCCCCCACCAGGAGCTGTCCCTCTGTCCAGAGCCCACCTTGCTCTGGCTGGCAGAGCTGATGGGATCCAGCTTGGCTTTTTTTTTATCATTATTATAGAATCACAGACTGGTTTGGGTTGGAGGGACCTTAAAGCTCATCCCATTCCACTCCCTGCCACGGGCAGGGACACCTTCCACTGTCCCAAGGAGCTCCCAGCCTCAATGTCCAGCCTGGCCTTGGACACTTCCAGGGATCCAGGGGCAGCCACACAGCTGCTCTGGGCAACCTCAGGGCCTCCCCACCCTCACAGGGATGGATTTCTTCCTAACAATGAACATAACTGCTCTTTGTCAGTGTGCAGCCCCAGGCCCTTGTCCTGTCCCTCCAGGCAGAGCAGGTGGCAAAGCCCTGGGTGAAACAAACATCACCTTCCATGTGTGCTGTGCCTGAACATCACCAGGCACCTCCTGGGAGATGCAAACACACAGGGGAGCCCCTCACTGACCCAGCCCTTGTCCCCAGGCCCTGGGGTCACACACTGCCCTGTCCCCACATCTCCAGAGCTGCCCATCCCAGCCAGCAAAGGCACCCAGAGCCCCAGAGCTCAGCCCAGAGGGAGCCCTGCTCCCAGCACCATGGCTGCTCCCAGAGCCTCACCCCTCTCCCTCCTGTCCTGCAAAAGGAAATCCCAAGGGAATGATGGGGAGCATGGGACAGCAGCAGTGGGCACCCCAGGGATGCTCCAGTGCTGGTCCCAGGAACCAAACCCAATCCTAAACGTGAGTTCAGAAACCAGGATCATAACCACAGACCTGTCCCTCTCCCTTCCCACCCTTCTCTGTATGGAAGAGCTGCTGGTTTGCACCATCCCTAAACCCAGAGCTTGGATTCACCCCATGGTGAATCCCTAAACCCAGAGCTCTCATTCCTCCTGCTCCAGGCCCGGCTCAACCCCCTCTGCACCAGAACAAAAAGCAAACACCCCGAGAGGTTGAGTGCCATGGTGGCCCTGGGCATTATGTCCTTTGAAGCCACAATTTTGTCACCCATCCAATCCACCTGTGAGCCTCACACAGCACCACAGAACTGACCATGTCCAGACTGGGCAACCTGGGCTAATAATGAAATAACACCTGGGTGGATTTGTTATTGCTGCCCCATTACACATTTTCCAGGCAAGGGAATGGCCACCACTGGACATGGAAAGCAAATGGACCTGCCAAGCCCACGAGCTGAGCAGTAAAAGCCCTTTTGAGGCACAACCAGCAGTTATGAATTATTAGGATTATTAAAGTTTTTGCTGCTCTTAATGCCAAATATTGACGTGCCACGATGCCAGATGCCACTGAGCCATACAACAAAGTCCTTTCCTGGGAGAATGCACAGCCCGTGTGTCCCTCTGGGCTCCTTGGGATGGAGACAATAGTGTCACCTCCAGCCCAGGACCTCCAGCCATCAGAAGGTGACTTGACCAACTCTTTCTCCTTACAACTTTCTTTGAAACAATGTTGGATAAAAACCTCTCTGAGTCCCATTTAGTACTACAACACAGAAAATTAAGCCATTATAATGGAGGCTGAAAACCTCGAACTCGTTCCCTTTGGAAGAAAATCTCATTAACTCTCATTCATCCTATTTCATAAAAATGTCATTTAACCGACTGGTTCTCTCTCCAAATCCCGTTGTGCAATAACACTGCACTGGGAGAGCAACCCAGAAACCCAGCCAGGGATTTGATTTCCCAAATTACCTGGGACTGCACGTGCAGGGGAGCAGCCCACCCAAACACCTGCCTAACTCACCATCCTCTGTACACCATCCCCCAGAAAGGGACACTTAGGGAACAGAAGGAGGGCAGGGGAGCCCCCGGGGCCGTGCTTTGTGAGGAGGTGCCCAGGGAGCAGCTTGTGCTGCCCAGAGCAGTGGTGGCCCCGTTCAGGTTCTGCATGTCCAGTCAGGGAGTCTATTTTCTCCTCCTGCCGACAGGGAAGAGTCACGTAGTGCCTGGGATTTGAAAGCAATCCCATGAACTAGGCAGGCGGTGGCAGGTACAGGAAGGTCTTCCAGAGTTTTCTTCATCTTTAGCAGCTTCTGGAAGTCCTTGTTCGCAGATCTACAGGGAATCTCTGTGTTCAGGTAGCAGCTGCAGTCATCAAGAAAGCAGAGTATCTTTGAATTTCCTTCTGATTTTCCTGTCTAAACTTGAATCTGAATTCCCAGGTTGAACAGAGGGAAAATTAACTATTTATATTTTATTTGTTAGCCTTTCTGCATCTGAGATAAAAACTCAGTTAAATGAGGGAGAAAAGGACTGCAAAAAAGCTGTTTAAAGCAGTGTCCTCCAGCCGTGCTCAGCCCTCCTGGTGCCCAGCAAAGGCCAGACACAGCCTGTCCCCTCCTCTCTGGCTGCTACTGTGTGTCATGTTCACAGGCAGCAAAGAAGCTTGAAGTCAGATTGTGGCACCAAAGAGGAATAATTTTAGATTAAAAGAATCCGTTCACAGTGAAGCTACACAATAAAGAGAAATTAAATTTCTTTTTTTTTTTTCCCGAGATTTTTTTAGAGCAGGTAGTAAAAAAAAATTTAAAAAGAGGGAAAGAAAAAGGCAGAGGGGTCTTTAAGGCCTGCAGTGCTCTGGGAGCATTGCAGATGTGCCAGTGCACTCTGCCTGGGCTGCTCCTGACTGCACCCAGCTAACCTGGCTCCTGCCTGCCCACAAGGCAGTGCTTTGCTCCAAAAGAGAGCTCTGGGCTCTTGTCTTCCCCCAGAGCACTGCTCAGACAGCAGCAGGCTCTGAGGGACTGCACCAGGGCTCCTCTCCTGCTCCCTGTCAGGGGCTTTGGAGGTGACAGAGGACAGGAGCTCCATCAAACCAAATCCAGCAGCCCCAGCACACCAGAGCAATGCCCACACTGTGCTGCTCAGGAGCCACAGTCCCAAACCAGGGACAGAGTCAGAGTCCTTCCCTGTGCACAGGGACAAGCTGTGGGGCAGAGAACTGCCCTCCTCATGGAGAACCCAAAAAACCCCAGAGATGCCAGCACAGCCTGTCCAGCCCCCACCATCAGGCAGGGCACAGTGCTGCTGCCTGACACCAACTCTGCTGGTGCTAAAACCATGGTAGGATCACTGAATCACAGAATCCCAGACTGGTTAGGGTGGAAGGAACCTCAAAACTCATCCTGTTCCACGCCCCTGCCATGGACAGGGACACTTTCCACTACCCCAGGTTGCTCCAAGCCCTGTCCAACCTGGCCTTGGACACTTCCAGGGGGTCACAGTGATGGAAAATAAGGAGGAAACATGAAGCATGCATGCTGAGCTCCATGCACAGCCCCCACTAGGGGTCAAATCTCCTCCAAGACCCCTCCAACCCCTTCCTTCCTTCTCCCCACTCCATCCCTGTGCCTGCCCTCCCCTGGCCAAGCAGCAAAACTCCCCAGAGCCCTATTTACTCTTCCCACCTTGGTGATTCAGAACCTGAGCCAGAGCAGGCCAGGGGCTCAGGGTCTAAAAATCCCTTTGCCAGCAGGAGGAGTCCCCAGGGGCAGGCAGAGCCCAGGGAGGGCCCGGAGAGGGAGGGATCCAGCCCAGGAGCGTGGCTGTGTCACCCTGTCACCGCGCTCGCCGGGGTCACGTTGATAACGAGATCAAAGCCCTGAGACTATTCCAGCAGAAGGGCTGGGAACAGTCTTGATCAAAATAAGAGGAAGGCCCTGTATACAGAAGACATGAGAGGTTTGCAACCCACATGTGAACCTTTGAAGTTATTCCCTCTCTTTTTTTTTTTTTTAATAAACTAGTTTAACATCATTAGTTTAAGAGGTATGAACCCGATGGGCTGTGTAATCTCCTGATATACTGCAGGCACAGGGTATTATCCACACAAAGACATGCTTTTCCAGTGGGGGGGAAAAGCACTGCCAGAGATACCCACAAATAAGACAAGAAAACACACAATTAGTTTTATGGGATTTGAAGTTCATTTCATAAACTGACACACTTTTGTTACCGAGTATCGCCAGATAAGTCTGATACATTTTCTCTCCTATAATCCTTTCACCATTTCCATTCCCCCCTACAGACTCTTCTCCTTGATGTTTTGTTCAGTGCACTCCCTGCTATCTGCACACGCTTGCCCAGATTTTTTAGACTTGAAAGGGGCACGGTATCAGCATTAACCGTTCCAGGAGAGCTGATAAAACACACACCAGCACTTTGCTATCTATTAACATTTCTGAACTCCTTCCATCACCTGCACAGAATAGTGATTGAAGAGAGGGTGGGGGCAGAAGAGGCAAATGAGGATATTTATGACCAACTTCCCATGATTTATTTTTTCCACAGCCCCTTCCTCACCGTGCACAAATGAGGCGTCGCTTTCTCTGCCACCTCTGTGTTGGAGTGACAATGTTGCAGGGCTGCAAGATTCCCCATCCCTGGAAATGTGCAGGGCTGGGAGCAACCTGGTCTAATGGAAGGGGTCCCTGCACACGGCCCTTGAATGGAACATTTAAATCTTCCTGATTTTTTTTAGTCAAATACGGATTTTTGGCACTACTGTGGCTGCTGGGGATGTACCTGTGATGCCGTGGCAGAACAGTGAGTGTGGTTCTCTTGTCAGGTCAGTGGTGACTCCTCACAGTCCTGCTCAGGGCCACATTCCTCCTTTTTCCACCTCTACCCACTGCTTCTGCTAAACAATGGTGATTCTGGGCTTCTGGCACACGGTGCCAAGGAGAAGCTGGATCTGAATGGTTCAAAGCCCAGTTTCTCCATGCTGTAATCCTGTGAGTGTTCATGACTAAAAAGTGACTTTTAGACACTCCACCACGCAAACAACCAGCTCTACACAAGGGTGTCCATCACCCAGAGGGGACAAACCAGGCACTGGGACAAACCCCTCCCAGAGGCTTTGCTAAAAGCATCACCAGACACCGTGTCCCTGGCAGCCTGGAGCTTTATCTGCCAAACAGGCTCAGATTTAAGGACTTCCCTTCCAACCTGAGGTGGCTCAGACCCACCCTGTGCCCTCCTCCTTCCCACCCTGTGCTCCCACACCAGCAGGAGGAACGTGGGGAGGTGACAGGAGCATCACTGCCAGCAGGCCTGAAGGAGATTCCATCCCATTTTTTCATGGAAACAGGAACATTTTTTCCAGGCATGCTCAGGGAAGCCCTTCTCCTGCATGCACAGAGGGGTGTCCTGGCTCTGGATGCTCCTGGAGGAGAACACAGCTCAGGGCTGATGGTATCTTGGCCTGACTGCAGAGGAAGGGAAATATATGATGTGTTACCAGCCTGAACTGATGTGATTTGATTCTGCAATTGAATCTGGTTTGTTTTCTGGCTGGCTCCTATGGCTGTGTAAAAATGGCTCCTTGCAAACCCAACTAAGGATGAAGTGCACTCCCTGCAAATCTCAGCGAGGGAAGGAAATCCAAATGTTTTGAGTTTAACTATTAAACATAGTTTCCAGCTAGTGTGCTCAGAATTTGAAATTAAACAAATGAAAGAAACATGTTTCAATGGTTTTATGTAGGCAATAATGTCATTAACAGGAAATAAAGAAATTGGGCTTTGCAGCTGCAGTATGAAGTTTAACCCTTCCCGTGCAGCTCGGTGCTTGCTGGGCTGCCACAGCACTCTCCCACCCTGCCTGCTACTGGGCATCCCCAAAAAATTCCTGGACCTAAATATCCTGATCCACACAGCCCTTAAAGCAGGATGGTAATGGAAAAAGCAGTTAGGAGAGAACAGGCTTTCCTGACTAGTGGAAAATTTTCAGATCATAAAGTCAAATAAAACTTTTCACTTCCAGTGGTAAAAAAAAAACAACCAAAAAAACACCAAAAACCCAAGCCCTTTGTGCATGGTTATTTTTAGGTGTGCTGTCAAAGTTGAGTACCCTAAAATTATACCTGCTTTGGTTTGTTTCTGCCTGTCCATTCAATTCTCAGCATTAAGGACAGTGAAGGGTATGAGATTCCAGTTCCCATGGTGCTGTCAGGAGCTGGGTGATGCCTCTCAAAAGCTGGACCACTCCTGAGGCCACAAAAGAAACATTAATTTTCTTAAGGATGCCTCTATTTCCAGGTGTGCAATGCAGGCTGGAGAGAGGAGGCTTTTCCTGGAGAAAGCCTCACCCCCCACATCCTCAGGCCACCCCTCCTGAGCACCTGTGTCCAAACCAGCACCAAATTATTGGTGCCTTTCATCTAAAGTTACATTTTACTGCACCCCCTTCTCCCAGTTTATCTACATTTCTTTTTAGTAGATTGTATCTTCCTCTGCCAAAGCCCTATTGATTGTATGGAAAGGTGTTTTCTTCCACCATGGGAAGCTCCACCATAATCCTTAAATAATTAATATTGGCAGCTTTGTTTTCCCTCTTCATTAACAGCAAGGGAAACTTGGTGAGTGTGAGGTCAGTCTCTCTCCTGGCCAGACCCAAAAAGCATTTCATTAATACATTTAATACATTTCATTAATGTTTTTTTTTTCTTTTTACTAGAAATCTTCATGCTGGGGGAGAGACCATCAAAATACTATTTTAGTCTTTTCTCCTTTTGCTTTCTAATCCTTTCACAGAAGCCTGGAAATTACCCAGTATTCTTTCTCCCCATAAGAAACTGGGGGGACTGAGAACCTCACACCGCTGAAACTCAGGAGAAACTGGAGAGTTACCAGATCATATCCCCATTTCTGCACCCCCAGTCCCAAACCAGCTTCTGGGCTTTTCCCTCTTTTCCCAGCAGGCCTGAAATTAGAACACTTTGGGGTTTTTTTAATATTTGAAAACAAATCTAAGTCAAATCTCCTGTTATCCTGAGAGCATATTCCAGGCTCTTTCACATCCCAACTGAGAGTTCTCCCACTCCTTTTCTTGGTAGCATTCACAAGTGTCTGGATAATCATTTCCCCAGCACTTCTGCTCCTCCAAGACCCCTTCCAGGTAACAGAACCCATCCCCAGGAGGATCCTCTGGCATTGAAGCAGTTCCTACCCTGCTGTTATTTCCCTGGAAAAGGCCAGCACATCCCCTCCACACTTCTAATCAAAGCCCTTCTAATCAAACCTGCAGATCAGCTCATTAATGATGCACTGGGAGCCCCTGACAGGGGATGGGGACCGTGGCAGGAAGCACTGAGGGGAGCAGGAGGTTGCTGTCACCTCCTAAGTCCCAGCTGCTGCTTCCTGAGATAAGTTCAGTTTACTAATGGGATCATTTCCACCTGGGGGAAGGCCTAAAAACTCCTAGAAAGCACTAAAAGCTGAAATCCTGCTGTGGGTAATGCAGTTACAGGACAGCCACACTGCTGTGGTGTTTCACACTCCAAAAAACACTGGTTCTGAGGAATTTGTCAGGGATACATTGAGGGTCTATTCACCTCTGTGCCTGGAATGGAAGGAAGAGCTTCCACACAAGCCCCTTGCTGGAGGGAGAACACACCTCATCTCATCTTGGATGAAGGGGTTTGCTTGCAAATGGAAAATAAAACTGGAAGTCATGGAAATAACTTTGATTATGATCCCCATCCCATGCCTGGCTGCTTAGATTAACTGAGAGCACTGCCATGATGTATCCCTCTCACTGAAGGTCACTGGGATGATATAATCTCCCAGGAGAATGGGGCCTGGGGGATGGCACAGGAGGGGCAGCAGCTCCAGTGGAACAAAGTGGCCACAGGGACAGTGATTTCTGAGCACATCTTGTGCAGGTCCAGCTCTGCAAGGGCCTGCCTTGGGCACCTGAAACATGTTTTAGTTCTGGGTTCCAGTTACCCACCCTGTCTGATAATGGACTCAATGAAAGAAATGCTGACATAGCTGATTATTCTTCTAGCCATAACTTCAGACAATAAAATGAGATAAATTCCATAGATTTAAGCAATACACCACTGTCCTTTCATTACACAGGCACATGCCCAACCCAAGAACAGAGATAACAGCTTATATTAAATTGATTTCAGTTCATGGAGAATGTAATATCGGAGCAGGCTCAAGAGCTATTTAATACATTTAAAAGGATGTGGTTTCCACAAGCCCAGACACATTGACATCTGCTCTTGAAGTGAGCAGGGATAATGAGGCTCTGCTGTGATACACCTGACACCAGCCAGCCCTGGGAATGTGGGTCTGTCCCTCGTGGCTCCAAGGGATGTGGGTCAGAGGCTGGGGTTGGTCACCAAGCCCTGAAAACCCCACTGTGCTCCAGCTGGGATGGCTCTGCTCCTCCACACTGGAGCAGGGGCAGTTCTGAGCTGTCCCAGGAGGAGCACCCCAGCCCTGGCAGTGCCCAAGGCCAGGCTGGACAGGGCTGGGAGCAGCCTGGCAGAGTGGAAGGTGTCCCTGCCCATGGATGAGATGATCTTTAAGGTCTCTTCCATCCAAACCCTTCCATGGCTCTGTGACCACTGGAGCAGCTGCAGTCACAGCTAAACACTGTTAAACACCCTGGAGCCAAACCAGCCCTTTGTCCTGGAGTGCACTAAAATAATAACCTGCCTAATATTGCTATTGCACCCATGCAAATCAGGAGGAAAGGATTACACCACTGCTGCACATCAGTAAAAAAAATAAAATCCCAAGTAATTTTTCGTCCCTTGATGACTTTACAGAGGCTGGGGAGGTTCTCCCTGACCATGAAGCTGCACAGAGCCTGGGCACCAGCTGAAGTGGCAGCAGCCCCTGTGCAGAGGGGAGCAGGGATGTGTTTTTTGGCAGCAGGGCCAGCCCGTTTCCTTGGGCCACCCCCTTCATTGTGAATGCTTCAGGCATTAGCTCAGGGAACTCACCCAGCTAAAAATAACCCTTCCCGCACAAAAAATAGACAAAGAAAATGGCTATTTATACCCTGGATCAATTCCTGGGCTCGCTCAGCCCTGTGCCCCTGGATCAGGCACACGGGCTGAGCACGGGCACGGCCCCGGGCACGGGGGCACTGACCCCACTTGGCTGTAACCCAGCCCAACGTCCACACATGACCTTTATCATGGGATTATCAGGGGCTGGAGAAGGGACAGCTGTGGGTGTTTTTATAATTTTCATTTTAGTCTCTGTGTTTTCGGTTTATAAATGTATTTTTTAGGTTTGCCTCACCTGGCTGCCCTCCCAGCTGGTTCAGGGCTGTTCCTCTGTGTGCTGTTCCCAAATTCTTGGGTTTAAATACCACAGAAAGCTAAAGGGCCAGCTCCAAATATCCAAAGAGAAACGGAGGATCGGCCAAATAATTTGATAAAACTCAGGGAGAATGATCCATCCTCATCTGCCTCAGCAGAGAAGTTTAAATATGGATAAAGACAGTTGGAGTAATACAGATGCATTTTTTTCCCCTTGTTGTTTTCTGTTTTGACTTCTTCGGGATCATTCAAAGGGAGGTTCAGGCTTTGATCTTCTCTATTGGCAATATTTTCTTCATCTAGGTTTTTATAGTTTGAGAAGAGATGTTACATGCTTGCAAGAGAGACTATCAATATGATGTGGGCCTGAACAAAAAACCTGGTGTCAGGTTCTCCATTTGGAGTGTTACCTCAAGCTTTGAAGTTTGTAATGATTCAAAAGCATCTAGAGCTGCTAGAAATGTTAATAAAATTAAAGCCATCTGAAAGTGAGGCTTGCATGTGCCTTTGAAAGTAGGTCTGTGATCAGTTATTACCCTCAATTACCTTGTTGTCCACTCTTTTAGCTCGAGGTTAAACTCTTAACACTTTGCTTTGAAGTGGTTATCCTTTTATCTATGACCGGACTGAGGAATTTAAGGGCAATAATCAATGAGAGCTTCATAAGAATAAAGGGGAGACAAGGCAAGGACAGGAGGTGTGAATGTGCCCTTAACTGCTGGCTGGGGGTTCAGGGGCTGGGGGGACACCGAGCTCTGACAGGGGTAAGAAAGGGAAAAAGAAGAGAAGAAAAAAAAAGGAGGCAAAAAAAAAGGAGGCGAAAATACGTAAGGGGGAATGAAAGACAAAAAAAAAAAAAAAAAAAAAAAGAAAGAGGAGCCCCAGCAATTTCCAAATCACTGCTAAAAATAAAGCAAAAGGACCAAGCCGGGGTGGGGCTGGGCGTGGGGAGCACGGCGAGGTGAAGCCTCATCAAAGGCACGCAGAGATAGGAATAAAGAACTGGCTTCATCCCCCTTTGATGTTCCAGGACACCTCACCCTCACGGATGGCTGCTGGGGACCCTCCCCGGCCCCAGCAATGACCCCACCCCAAAACAAGGGGTCCCCAAGCTTTGGCACCGGGTGGTCCCTTCTCAGGAAGGATTCCATCCCACTAGGATGCTCCAGAGGGGATCCTTCCCCGGGAGCAGCAGCATCCCTGCTGTCACCCAAGGGATCCTTGGCACCCCTCCTGCTGCCAACACCCCAGAGCCACCGCGGGGTGCTGGAGCCCCTTCTGGGGATGGCAAAGCCCTCAGAGAATGGCATCAGCCGCTCAGAGAATCCAGCTGGCAGCGCGCTGGTCCTGCTGTGCTGGTGCCATCCCTGTCACACCCTGCACGGGCTCCAAGGCGCGACCAGCCCTGGCCACAGAGCCACAGCCCGGGGAAATTCACAGTTGCACTCCCAGCCAACGCTTTTCCTTTAATTTTTTTTAATCCGAGGTGCCTAGAGCGAGGTGTTGAAACGCATGCTGAGTGCACCTCGCTTGGCAGGGGACCAAGCCCACATGGCCCGGGTCTGTGCAGTGCCGAGCAGCTCGCTGTGTGCTCAGCATCTCCCGAAGAGCCCGCGCCGCTTTGATCCCGCGCCAGCCTCCCGAGCTGCCTGCCTAATTTAAGGTGCTTGGCTTGGAAAATGTTGACAATTATTGTTACTCTAAAATTAAATCAGTGCTTAATTATCAAAATTGATGGTAACTTAGAGTGGCGTTTTCAAGAGAGCCTCGGGGAGCCAGAAGGAGGTTTTCAAAGGCGGTTTGATGTCTCAGGGCCGTGTCTCCCTCTCCATACCTGCACTTTCTTACTGACTGCTCCTGCTTCAGCACCTTTTGAAGGCCACACGAGTTGTGCTGAGCTCTCCACCGAGATGCTACAAGGTGGACCTGAAACCATGAGCACAGACCAAAACCTCCAGCCCTCCAAATGCACTTGGCTAATTCACAGCGAAAAATCAATTGGCTTTGGGTGCCTAATTCTCCTATAATCCTTTAGATAATCCCAGCTTTAGGCTTTCAGATACCGATAAAAAAACCAAACAAACCCCACAATACAAGAAATTAGTGCAAATAGAATAGAAAACCTACATATACTTCATATAACTTTCAGATACTCTGAACTTGATACGAAGTAGGTTGAGGACAATAGCAATAAAACATTGCTCAAGAGAGAGTAAAGGCACAAGACCGTGAAGCCCGAGGCTGAGAAGAGAGTTTCGTAATTAAGTAGCCTCCAGACAACGATTGTCATAGGCAGGCATTGCTCAAGGACCCAGCCATTATTGCTTTCATTATAATTTTTCAGGAGAGGATCTTTCCCTGGCTGGCTCCACCTTCATTCAAAGCTCCCAGTGGCCC
Source organism: Luscinia megarhynchos (assembly GCA_034336665.1). Taxonomy (NCBI): domain Eukaryota; kingdom Metazoa; phylum Chordata; class Aves; order Passeriformes; family Muscicapidae; genus Luscinia; species Luscinia megarhynchos. The sequence goes on from CM067580.1 coordinate 2,906,965, forward strand.
CAGCCGCTAACGAGAAAGCGTTGATTGAGAAATGCTAACGAAGCCTGCACAGACACGGTGGCTGTGGAGCAGGCACGTGGCACTGGGGGTCCAGAGCAGGGCTGGTGAAACAGGTGACACAGGCAGGGACATCAAACAGCAATTTGGGATGAAGAAAAGGAGGGAGGCCACCCCAAGGTGCTCATGCTGCTGCCTAGACTGGGGGTCACTTGCTGGTTCAGTGGGGTCCTGCTGGTCTTGTGCATCAAATCAGTGGGAAATGTGCTGACAGGAAAGGTTTCCCAAAGAAAACTGAGCCAACTCGAAGAAAATCCTGATAAACCCTATATTGTAAGTAAATAACCTTATTTTTCAAACTCAGTACGACATGGGAGGTGCAGTTTTTACTCTGTGCATTTCACAGATCCGGATGGCATCTCCCATGGAAGCTTGGGCATGGGGGAGGGGATGGCATGGGCATGGCAGTGCCACCATCCATGCCACACCCCCATGTGCACAGATCCCTGCTGCATCCCAGGATTCCCACATTCTGGGGTTTGGCTGAAACTGGCCCTGGAATTTCAGCGTTGCTACAGAGGGGAGGAAAAAAAGCATGAATTCAAAACTCCTCTCTGCTTGTAGAAAATTTTGATCTCCCATCAAAACTCAAATGTGAGTGAGAAGCCCCAGTTGGCTGCCCCAGCTGGAGCTGAGTGAACCCCTCTGGAATTGCAGGATTAACGCCCAGCCCCTGACGTTACGCTGAGCATGACCGTGCCTGCCTGCACTTAACTGCTGACCTATCTCCAACATCCCACTAATTAATGCACTGAACCAAGGTCGTGTTCCAACATGGTCTGATTTTCCAGTGAAGAGAAGAGCCAGGAAGGATTAGGAACAAATGGGAACAGCCCCAGATGCCTCCTCGCACCCCGAGCCACGGCGGGTCATTGCTCCTCCAGCCCAGAGCCCTCCATGCACCAACCCGGAGCAGGAGGGCTCCCCGTGCCAGCTCATCCCTGCCTAAACAGTAATCCCAAACTGTGACAGCAAAGCCAGGGCTCAGCCACTGGCTCCTGCTCCAGCTGCTCTGATCTTTGGCCAGTTATCAGCACCTGGATGCTCAGGGAAGAGGGAGGTGATCCAAGGAGGTAACAAAGGAATAAAGTTCCCCTTGTTCCTGTAAAGATGCTGCTGCTGGACAGGCTGCCTGGGCTGGGTCAGGGCACAGCCCAGCTCCTGGGGAGCACAGGCTCATCCCATGGAGGGCTGGTCCCATCCCATAGGAGGGGCTGGCTGCAGTGACACCCCTTCTTGCACTATGATTGTTACTCAATCTTTTTTTTTTTCAGCTCATTATATGGAGGAACAGAGCCAAACACAGTAGAGAAAATCTCTTGGCTCTACATGATCCCAGTCCCTCTGAAAGCAGCAGGGTGGCCAAGCCCACTCCCCTGTGACCTCTGCTCCTAACACACACAGAAGGGGATTTTTATCTGCCAAGGGACCAGGAGTGACCCAGGCAGAGGCTGCACCCACAGTGCCAGCAGCCCCAGAGCTGCTGCTGTGCTCAAGGTGGACAAACCCCATCTCAGAACCTCCCCACACCTTGCAGGGAGGGATCTTCTTTCATAATCCTTGAAGGCAGGGAAGAGCAGCACTGCCAAAAGCCCACTCTACTCAGAGGGGCAGTGCCTGGAGCCACAGGACCCCTCAGAGCCCCAGCCCCATCACACCTGCAGAAAGGGAGGCCAGTGTAGCAGCAGTTTCCTCCTGCCAGACAGGAGGTCATGGGCCATGGGCAGTTTCCCCCTGCCAGTCATGGGCTGATGAAGATGAATCAGCTTCTTCTAAAACTTTAATTAATTTTCTCCTTTGCCCAAGATAAATGGTCCTCTCCAGGGTTTCCTCTTGATGGTTTCCCCCAGCTACCCCTCCTGCAGCACCATCCCTCACACCAGATCTTCCCTTTTTTCTCCCTCCAGCAGGTTTAGGAGAGAAGGCAGTGACAGCAAAGCAACTCCTCTCCTCATGGGGCAAACGAATGGGAACTTCTCCTCACTCTGACCCACCACCCAACACGGCTGCTCACACCCAATCTCCGTTTGGAGGGTGCAAACTCAGGAGTCCCCGGGGCAGAGCAGGGGCGATGCCAGGCTCCTGCAGCAGAGGGGAGCCAGGGCTGGGTGAGCCCCAGGATCCCCTGGAATGGCAGGGGGGAGGAGAGGCACGTGGCGAGGTTCTGTGACTGCGGAGAGTTGGCAAACCCCCGGATAAAAGGGAAAATGTGCTCATAAGCAACAGGACTGAAGTAACAGGTTGCGAAATGTTTACTCCCTGGGGAAGGCGGCTGCTTGCTTTCAGTGGAGCTGCATCTGATCCTCTGCCAGGGCTGAGCGCCTGGAAAAGAGACTCTGCTGTGGTCAGCCAGGGAAAACCAGGTGCCCAGAAAGGGCAGGGACCGTGTGTGCACAGGGGAAGGTGGGCACAGTCCCGGGGGTCCCCAGCTCCTGAGAGCCCCATGAGTTCTCCTGTGAGCAGAGCCAGCCTGGAGCTGAAAGTTTAATTTTAATGCACCTAATCAGATGTCAGTGTAGAGACTGAAGGAAGGAGAATAGAGGGGAGAAAAAAGAAAGGGGTGTTGATAAAATACTTGTTAGAAAGAAAATTGGATTAGTGGTGCCATTCTGGCCATGAAGTTCTTTGAGCCAGAGAAAAGAAATAATAATCTTGTTCCTTTTTTCCCCCATCTCTCTGCAGCCCACTGAAGGCCTCACAGCCAAAACATCAGTCCTTCTAATCTTATTTTCTTTTTTCTAGCGTGTATTTTATTAACCCCTTTTCTCATTTAACTGCTATGAATAGCTCAGTGGGTAACATCCTTCTTAGAAAGTGAAAACCTCCTTGGAGATGCGGTGCAAGGAGAGAAATGCAGACAAACTTCCAGCTCCTGCACTCAGAAGAAAAGCCCCCTCTGTAATCCTGTCTGGTGAATCCCAACATTGTACCCCAAGGTAACACACCAGGAGATTGCTCCAGCTCAATAAACTCCGTGGAGGCGGAGTAGAGATTAGAAAATAAATAAATGTCCATGCTGCTTCTTGGGAAAGTGCTTCTTGGGAAAGTGTTTGTGTGTGTGTGCATCCAGCACCCTAAAGTCAACTCAGGCAGCTGGATTACCTCTTCACAGCTTCCCCCTAAATCACCTTCCCTTTACAGCTTCCCTTGCCAGCTCTCAGTCACTACAGTGAGATTCCCAGTATCGACTGGGATGCTTGTGGGAGTAAGCCCAGCATCCAGTGCTGGGCTGGGGGCTCTGGGCCAGGCACAGGAGTGCTGCAGGCTCCAGTGGCTTTTTCCTACCAGCCCAAAGCAAGGCTGGATTTCTCCTCTCACACCCACAGCAGGATTTGGTGCCCCAAGTCAGCCATGGGATGTCTGGAAGCTCAGGACCAGCCTTCCCTCTGAACAGCAGCGATATCGACGTGGCCAAAAGGGGAGAAAAGCCATAATTAAAACGTCACATCCAAGGGAGACAGTCCTGCCCTGAGCTGCTCTAAGTGGGAACAGAGATTTGGCCTCTCCATAAAGAAAATACCAGCCCCAGCGAGCTTGGCTGCTGCCTCCTTCCCTGTGAGCAGCAAACCTTCCTGGGAGAGGAGCGGGAGCGGCATCCAGCCCGATATTGGTGTGTTATTTTCCTTGACAGCTGTGGTGCATAGTGGTAAGTGCATGTTTAATTCATTCACAATTTATGGTGTAATGAGAACAATGAATGTGTCTGAGGGAATAATTGCTTCACGGCGGGGATGCTGGAGAGTTCAAGTTGGTTGGCACCTGGACTTTGAATCGGGGCTGGCAGGGATTGGCTCGGGCAGCCCCACAATAGCGCCGAGAACAAAGCTGTGGGGATGGGGAGGAGTTCAAAGTCACCCCGGCCGAGCTGCAGCAGCCTCTCCACGGCAGTGGCTGGATCCCAGCCCCGTCAGACCCCCCTGGCCCCAGTTACCGGGCACCCAGGGAGGTTTGTGCATGTGGGAGCTGCTTTTGCAGCCCGTGTTTACAAGGGAATTCTGCTGTGCTGCAAATCCGTGTCCCCGGAAAAGCAGCGCTTGCCCCACCTCCCTCTAGGACCTTTTCACTGCTTGGTCCTGGCTGTGTCTGCCAAACTCTCCTTTTGTTGGGAGTGTGGAGAGGGGGTTGACCCTTTCCAGTGTCCTCAGCAGCCACATGGAGTTCCAGAGGCCTCAGAGGTCAAGAGCATCCATATGGAGGGCCCAGGAGCTCCGTGCATCTCCCAGCTGTCCCACGGCAGCTGTGCTTGCAGCCCCCGAACAAAGCTCATTAGGGGGCTCCTCAGGACACTCAGGGGGTGCTCTGAGCTGTCCTGGAAGAGCCCTGGAATCACATCACTCCCAGGAGAAGGCATCAGATTTGGCTCCATACATGAACAGCTCCCATCCATCAGATCCATCCTGTTATCCATCATGGGCTCTCTCCCACACCACTGAGCGGGGCAAGATTTTGAGCCAACAACAAAGAGATGCCAACAAATCATCCCTCAAGCTGTGGTCCATGCAGGGGGGTCTGCAGGAGGCCCCTCCACAGCTCCCAGCTCTTGGCACCCAGCAGAAATGCCAATCTGATTTCTTGAACAGATGTGCCAAAGCACAAGCAACAAATCTTCCATGCCTCAAATGCACCCCAAGGAGATCAACAATCAAGATGGGGCTCTTGCACCCAGCACCAGCTCTGGGAGGAACAGGCTGTGAGGAGCTGTGAGACTCAGATGCTGCTGTTAATTATTACACCATTCTACTGGGGAGCTGTGCTAGAGACCATCAGCACTCGAGCTTTTCCATACATGGGCCCTGCAGGATGGAGCTGGGTCCCTGCTCTCCTTCTCCAGATGGGAATGCCACGTGCTGGGGATGGATTTGCCTTGGACAGCGTTCAGAGATGCTGAGCTGAGAGCCCTGCTACACATTAACTCCCATGCAAGGCTCTGCAAGATGTTTTGAACATTTGGGATTAAATGGAGGCTGCTTTAACTGGGGCAACATCTGGGTACGAGCAGATGTGGGCCAAGCTGGTGAACAAATCACTGCAAGGCCTTTTCTTTAGGCACTGAAGGCATTTTCCCATGGGGTTAAGTGGTTTAGGCGCAGAAATTGGAAGGACACCCAATTTAGATTAAAAAGATCAAGGTTTTAGGCTGCTGTGTCCCCCCAAAAACATCCCACCTATCTGCACGATGGAAGCAGCCACGGCTGGGAGTGGAAGACAGAGCTTAAGGAGCAGACAGAAACATGAATTTGTAGTCCTGACAGAGAACCTTGTTTTATCCCATCTACTCTGAGGTTAAACACGATGTTCTGTCAAGCCACACACGGAGGAAAACACGGTTTGTAACAGTGTTAAACACGGCACAGCTCCGCGGGCCGAGCCTGCATCGAGAGCAGAGGCTGCCAGCCTTTCATCTGTGCTCAGAACATCCAGGAGGCAGCACTGCTGTAAATACATCACTCCTCTGTCCCCCTGAATGCTCTGCCTTGTCACTGCCTGCCCTGGAGCTGCTTTGCCCTGACACTGCTCTGCCTGGCAGGGAACACGACAGACCCGAGCGCTTGAAGAGGGACCGACCACGTCTTCACCTCTCCATGGGCAGGAGAAGGTTAAACCCAGAGGTGACTGCAGATGCAAAGTGTGATTTTGACTGGGGTTCACACCTTCTCCCCCTGCTCCACCCCCTCCCCAAGCTCAGCTGTGAGCTGAGCCCCCCAAACTCCCATCCCCATCCCCATCCCCATCCCCATCCCCATCCCCATCCCATCCCCATCCCCATCCCCATCCCCATCCCCATCCCCATCCCCATCCCCATCCCCATCCCCATCCCCATCCCCATCCCCATCCCCATCCCCATCCCCAGCCCATCCCCATCCCCATCCCCATCCCCACCCCATCCCCATCCCCATCCCCATCCCCATCCCCACCCCAAACTCCCATCCCCATCCCCATCCCCCATCCCCATCCCCATCCCCATCCCCTCATCCCCCATCCCCATCCCCATCCCCATCCCCATCCCCATCCCCATCCCAGCCCGGAGGACAGGTCAGGATACAAACAAACCCACCCACAATCGCACATCGTTAATTGCCGAGGGCGTTTGGGTTTCTCGGAGAACACCAGGTTGTGAAGACGCTCAAAGAGCCCTTGGGGCATTCAAACCAAGGCAAAGCATCAAACCCCGGGCGCTGTTTTGCAAACCCCCTTGCCAAGGCTTCGCTCTCCCCCGGCTGCTCCTGGCTCCCCAGGCGGTGGCAAAGGCTGTGACCTCGGGCACAACATCTGCAGAGCCCCGGGACTGCCAGCACTGCTCCCAGGCCATTCCAGCCGGGCTCTAACCACAGCCACTCACTCACTGAGCGTTCCTCCGCTGCGTTCTCCCGCCTCTCATCCCAAACCCGAGCTCTGAGTTTGCCCCTGCACTGGTTCCCACCAGCCTGGGAACAATTAGGAGAATCAACTCAGCGAGAAACTTCTGATTAAAAAAGAAAAAAAAGTCACTGATAACTGCAACCTCTGGAAATATTTTTAGCTACACTGACTTATGTATAATATATAACAGTGCTTTACTAATGATGGAGCAGTATTGCAGGTGAAGTGTGCAAAGAGGGAGTGAAAACTGCAAAAAAGTGACATCAAAAAGTAACAGTCACAAATTAAAAAGCGAAGGTAATTAATAACAGCAAATTCAGGGGAGGAATTTCTGATCACAGTCAGGAACAATGTAAAAGAGGATTTCAGTAATATTTGGGTAGTAGGTCTTTTTCTAATAGAGATGCTCTGTTTCAGCCAAACCCACTGGATTTGAAGCAGAAAATTAATTCAGGGAAGTTTTAAGAACAGTGTCCCTAGGCCACTTCAGAGTCCCTTTTAGACTTCAGATCTCTAACCAGAAGTTTCTAAGCATCCATGCAGCTATTCCACAGCTTTGCACTCATATGGGTACATGTACATTTACTTGGAAATGGCTGTTATGTGAAAAAAAGAAAAATAAACATCCAGAAAGATTTGCTCACATCAGTAAGAAAGCTTCTGGGAGTTGCACAAATTTAAAAATATTATTTCAGTTTACACTTGGCATTTCTCACTCTCTTGCTCACAACCCCATACCTTACACTGACCATGCTCCTGAAAACAACCCTGAGGGCCAAACCCAGCATCTTCTGCCAGCACAGCACAGAGGGACCACCAAGCACTTCCCATCCCATTCTCCTACAGGATTACCACAACAGCATTTATTCCAAAAAACCACATTTATATTACAAAGCTCAAGCCCAGCAAAGCCCTGCTCTTCCTCTGTGAGGATTAAAGTGCAGTGACCAGGGAGGGCTCCCTGAGGGGCTCCTGGTGCTCACCTGCCTGCAGGTGCTGACACCCTGAGGTGACACCTGCTGAGGTGACACCACACCAAGTCACCCACGGGCTGGGTCCTGCACAGGGCTCAGCACCACAACCAGCTGAGCACAGTCACAACAGGAGCAAATCTCCAGCATCCATCCTAAAATATGGGTTTGCATTGCCTGGAGAGAAAGGATCAGCCCCACTAGAAATACAGCAAATGGGAAATAAATGCTATTTTACCCAGGGGTTTGCCTTATTTACATTATGACAAATGCCAGATAACACCAGAGAGCTGCTCAATTGCTGAGTAAAAGTGCTGCAAGCTGCTCCCACATGCAGCACACTCCCTCCTCTCATACAAGGATCAGATCCTCATTCACTTCTTTCAATGCTTTTTCCACATTTTTTTTCCAATTTAGGGAGGAAAAGTTTTATTTAATTATCATCCCCTTTTTTTTGGGTTTTTTTTTCCCTGTAGTTTGAATTGACCAACTGCATATCTTCCCCTGGCTTTATCAAAGAAGCCACCAGTACCAGAGCACATCTAATTTTAAGAGGGCTTTAGTAGGCAGACTTAAAAATGATCATGCATTTTAGTTTCAGTAACTTGCAATTTCTGCAGGCTTTGATAGCATACTTTAAAGAACAAGTCTTTAATGACAAAGGCTTAAAGGAAATGACCTTTCTGAAGAAAATATCAAAGCTTGGGAAAGATAGCTCCTTGGGAAAAAAAAGGCTGAATTAAAATGACCTTGTGTTCTGAAACTTCTTCATACAATATCTGACGTCTTACTTTTCCTTTGTACCCTCCAAATGGGACCAAGGATAATTTAGCAGTGTGCTGCCTCCAGTCCATTCTGTGATTTGGGGAGGACTTGCAGTGCATTAAGAGAATTAAAAAAACAATCAGATCCTATAGAGATTCCCCATCAAGACCTCTCGGCATCAGGATCAAAGCTGTGCATGTTTTCCAGAAAATTCAATAAATATTTTCTTCTAATCACTATAAAATATTTTTTTTCTGAGCAGCAAAATCATTTCTCAGTTTGAAACCACCAGAACCAGGAGAGATTTGGGCAAGCACCAGGAGTCCCTGCTGTCCCCAGCACAATTAAAGCTCTGTTGCAGATGCAAGCAGAAGGAGGGACCTTGTATCCCTTTTCTTCCAGCTGGGCCAAAAAGGAACATTTTTGTTCCATGTAATACAAGAACTGAGAGTGGCACTGAAATAAAGTGTCACCTTGGTAAGGGTCACCTCCCTTGGTATAGGTGAAAAATGTTACAGGGACTTTTTTGGGAGGTTTTATAGAGGGTGATACAATTTTCTCTAATGGAGCAAAATTGGTGAATTAAATAAACATAAAACAGAAACAAGGTTGTAACCACACTGAATTGAAGCTGGTTTGGCCAAAGCTTGTTTAGGGATAATGAAGCCAACTCCTGGCAGCTGGAAATTCCTTGCCAAATGGGGGGAAGAGATGCAGAGGGCAAGAAATAACTATGGAAATCTTTCTCATCCTTCAGTTTGGACTCTAATCCCTACTTGTTACAAAAATGATCAGAGCAATGTTAACAACAAGAGAATTCCACACAAACTTATATTTAAGTTCTTACAAGCTCCTAAGCAGCTTCAAAGTGGTCCCCAAGCCACAGCTGATGCAGGAGAGAGTTTCACAAGAGTTTTGAAACCCCCTGATTGACCAACACCTACTTTTCTCAAACTGCATCAGTGACATTAGCAACCCAATTCCACCAAAAAGAAGGAAATTCAGGAATTCAAGCAGCAAAGAATGTCCATGTGTTTCTTTATGGATGTACAACATTTCCTGCTGTCAAAAGCACTAAACCCCACACAGATTTACCATAAAAACACAAGCAGAGAAGCAGAATCAGAGATGCCTCATTTCCCTCAGGCATGAGAGGAGTTGTCACTGTCCCCCTCTCTGCCATTTGGACACGGGGCCATGGCCAGGGGCCACCCCAGTGCCCACAGCCTGTTCCTCCTGCTGCCCTGCACCTTTCAGGGTAAAAACACTAAAACTCTTTACTGCCCACAATTAGCTCAGTGCATCCCAACAATTCCTGCTCCTACATCTGCCCGTTCCCCCAGGCCAGGCTTTGTGGCACCTGCCACAACACCTCCTCCTTTATCAGAGGAGCCTTATCTGTAATTAAAAGAATCACTTGTTGATTCAGGGAAGGTGGAAAACCTGCCCAGGCCCTGGCTGGGCTGACAACCAGCAAACAGCCAGAGCTGGAGCTGCCAGGAGGAGGGGTGGATGGAGCCAGCCTGCCAAAGCCTCTCCTCCTTGATCTCAGTGCCAGGAGCAGATAAGAGCCCAGCTGGTGAGCTGGGACTTGGCACAGCCGCCTCCACCACGGCACTCAGGGGAGAGGGAGCCTCCAAATTCCGTGCTGGTGACACTGTGGTGAGGCAGGAGAGGTGGCCATCCCCACAAGCAGGGTCTCACTGGGGCTGCCAGGGCCACAGCTGGACGTGGGACAGGAATTTCTGGCCCCTTCTCAAGCACTGTGCCCTGATCCCAGCAGCACGGGCAGGATGGTGCCCAGGGAAAACAAAGCCATGATCCCAATGCACACACTCCAAATGTTCCAGTGGATGGCCATGGAGACACCAGCCCTGCCCCAGAGGCACAGCCAGCTCTGAGGGCTGGCCAGGTCCTTCAGCCTCTCAAACCTCATCCCAGAAAACCCTCTGGAACCTGCTCAGGCTCCCAGGATTGTCACACAGAGCTGGCACACGCCCGTGTGGCACCGGGGCCACATCACTCAGGACTTTTCCAACAACACCCTTGGCTGTGTTACCAGCCCATGAGGAAGGAATTCCCTGTGCCTGGAATATCCAACCCCACCATGGCTGTGTTACCAGCCCATGAGGAAGGAATTCCCTGTGCCTGGAATATCCAACCCCACCATGGCTGTGTTACCAGCCCATGAGGAAGGAATTCTCTGTGCCTGGAATATCCAACCCCACCATGACTGTGTTACCAGCCCATGAGGAAGGAATTCTCTGTGCCTGGAATGTCCAACCCCACTGTGGCTGTGTTATCAGCCCATGAGGAAGGAATTCCCTGTGCCTGGAATATCCAACCCCACCATGGCTGTGTTATCAGCCCATGAGGAAGGAATTCCCTGTGCCTGGAATATCCAACCCCACCATGACTGTGTTACCAGCTCAGGAGGAAGGAATTCTCTGTGCCTGGAATATCCAACCCCACCATGGCTGTGTTATCAGCCCATGAGGAAGGAATTCCCTGTGCCTGGAATATCCAACCCCACCGACAGCCAGATCTGCCTGCAGTGCCACCATGGTGCTCTTACCCTTGTGCCAAAGAATCCCTTGAAACAAAGCACACATTCCCACTTTACAAAGCCACACAAAACTCCTCTGGCTACTGAGGTGAGTGAGATGCTCAAGCAGGACAATAATGTCAAAACAAAAAAGATAAGAAAATAATATTTTAATATTATGTAAACACATGGACACAGAACAATGTCGAAATATGTTAAAATCTCTTGGACAGTAATAATAATAATAATAATAATAATAGAAAATGGGGTTTTCTTCATGTTTAAAAGTGAAAAAAATGGTATTAGGAAGGAGTAACAAAAATATTAATAGAGCAAAGTCTACTTGCTCGGTAAGCGAGCTCAGCGTGGCGTCAAACCGTGTATCAAAAGCATAAATCTGTAATAAAATAATGATAAAAAATAATGGAAGGAAGATACAACAAAATCCATGCTGGCATGAGCTATGAGTATGTTTTCATGAAGTTCATTTTTTTTGTGCTAACAAAAGAACCGCTAATCTTTGCATTATAATTTACAAGAGCCAAATCTTCAAACCTATTCAAAGCAGTCCATTTGGCAATCACAGAGATCCCACCGGATCCATCAGTCACCTGAAAAGGAAGAGATTTTTGTCAGTTATACCTCATTATTTTTATTAGAAAAACACAACAGGCTGAATGAAAGCAGGGATGGGTCCAGTGGGTCTGCAGCTTGCTATTTATCTAACACAATTGCCTATGCTGGACTTACTACCAAGGATCTATGACATTTTCAGTTTCCAGATAGCTTTAGCTAATTCCTGTTAACAAATAATTCAGGATTAATATTTTCACACAGCTCTCACACTGCTAACCTTCTCACAGTTGCTTAAATATCTCACAAATGCTGACACTATTCTCACGAGCACACATTCTTAGCTGCAGAAACCCTCATGTGAGATATGAAACAGCATCAATGTCTACAAACACAGCAAAGATGGAGTGGCTTTCCCAGGAAGTTTCCTTGTACTCACCTCTCCACATGAATCACTTACTCTAAACGCACAGCCAGGCTTTTTATGGCTGCAGCACTTGCCATAATTTATATTGGAGGGTGTAAATGTCTCAAATAAAAAAAAAAAGCTCAGGCTCGTGGAGATCCGGTGCTTTGAAGATGTGATCTGTAATATTCTGCCTTGCATCATTGTTTTCTATCTTTAAAGGAGGTGGCATCACTGCAGAGCTGCAGCTATGCAGGAGCCCAGCCCCATCCTCGATGAGCAGGCAAAGCCCAGACTTGCAAAGCACCTGCAGCTTCTCTAATCTTGCTCTAGCACTACTGACTAAGCACTGGGGAAAACTCCTCAGATGCTTGTTTACTGAAAATAAGGAGATTTTAAAACTGCACCCGTGTTGGAGGGTTTGAATTAAGCTGTGAAACTTCAAGAACTGGGACCCACTGGTGTGAAATGGCATAAATTGATCAAAGATAATCCCGTACTTTTTGGTGTGGTAGGCGTTCACGTCTTCCTGGAGGAGTCTTTTCTGCAGAAAACTTACCTGTAAAATACATCCCACATGAAAACAGGGCACAAAATCCCAATTAATATATTTGCACTTATTTCACAAAAGGAATTCTTTTGGTCTGTCCTGCCTATAAAATGCAGTAACACTTTAGCTGCGTAGAAGAATTAATATTTAATAGAAGACTGTTCTCTTGGCTTGCCTGGCTCTGCTCTGGCTGTGCACTCTCTACTCCTTCAGGAACAAAGTCAAAGCAGTTGTTAAACCCAGCTGGTGGCACCATCTGGGCTGTCCAGTGCTTGGGAGCTCCTGTTCTCCTGGCAGCTCCCATGGGATTCCTCTTTTCCTCTTTTGCTCTTGTGGTGAAGGTACTCACCTGTTCCCCAACTGTGTGAGAATTAATGTTTATTAACACTCCATCCCCTTGTGGCCATCTCACCAGGAGCAGACAATCAGGCAGCAAATCCTTTATATTTAGAAACATCTTTAGAAAACTTCACCCGAGCCTCAAGTATTTTCTTTTTCTGCTGTTTATTTTTATCCCCACGCGGCGCTTTTACCCAGCCTATCCTCTTCATCCTCCTCCAGCAATAAATAATCCTGACAGGTGCAGGGATTCCAGTGCCCTTCTTGTCTGATGTTTTCAAACAGGAATTTCAACAATTTTCAAAGAGCAGGACACCTGTGTTTCAGAGAGAGCCCAGCTCCCCGAGCGGTCTGCGACGGCAGCGCGTGGAAACGCAGCCAGCAGCGATGGATTTCTGGGAGAGCACCCAGGTTTCCATCTGTGGAGTTACTTTCACTCCTTTGAAATGCTGCTGCTGCTTACAGAAGCTCTGCAGGTGGATATCAGATTCTACTTTTTCAATTTTTTTAACTCATTGAAAGGTGTGGTATTCTTGGATTAGCTGTTAGGTGTTCTAGTATTAGAGTGATGCTTCCTACCAGGCAGTGCTCAGAGGCTGTTTAGGAATCTTCAGAAATAGATTTTTACTATCAACTGGAAATAGATCTCCCCAACAGACCCTTAACTCTTTATTTCCCACAACTATTTAAATGAGAAAGAGCATCACTTCCATTAGGGATCCCTTGAGGTGGAAGCAGAATGTTCACAACCACAGTGTTGCTCCTTGCACATAGGAATGTTGAGTTTCCACTGTGAAAATCTCCTACTTCCATTGAAGGTGGCCTGTGCCAGGGGAAGTGTCTCATGCAGAGCAAACTATGTTATGGAATAACTCTTATGCATTGCCAAGAGAAAAAAAGGGGGGAAAAAACCCAAATACATGAAACTACCAATCATCTCCATAGAGAAGGTTGTGTAAGAAAGAGAAATGAGATGTAGATCAATAATTTCTTGAAAAATGGTCCTGAAAATTGGCATTGTGATGATTAATGGGCCTAAACTTTTACTCTGTGTCCTCAGGTTTCTGCTCTTCCCAGAGCCCAGGGCAGCTCTGAGCTACCAGCTTGGCACTGTCCTTGTCCCAGTTCTTCCCTTCAGCCAGGAGAGATCCCAGATCCCAGACCCCAGATCCCAGACCCCAGATCCCAGACCCCAGATCCCAGATCTCAGATCCCAGATCCCAGATCCCAGTCCTTCCCACCCTGGTTACAAGCACAGTCCTGCATTTTCCTTGGACTGCCATTATTCCACAGCTATGATCACCCTTCTTTATGGTTATTTATCCTTCCTCATTGGAGGTCAGGCAATGATGACATTCTGGTTTTTTCCAGCTCCCAATACACTGAATAGAAAAGCCCCAAATAACTTCTGTGGGAATCATGTGAGTGAAACACACACAATCAATCAGCAGCTCCCTATTACCAATGATATCTGGATACTCATATTAGGAAATTTAATAGTCTAGTTCATAGAAATCATACTGATTCTGCATTAATGTAGAAGAACTGGTGGTTAGCAATATTTGAGACAAAACATTACAGTCTCTTTATATAGGAAAATATAAAAATATCATAATGATCATTTAGACAAATATCTTTTAAAAATATCCAATTTGCTTTATTACATAGGCTGCAAAGAAAATAAAATTATTTCTAATCCTCTTCCTTGCCCTTTATAGGCAGCCTTTAAAGGATTCCTTCAGGAGAAACAGTGTTAAGGAAGATGAAAGATAACAGTGAGCTGCATCTGTAAGGCTGAGGAAAAACCCCTAATACTGAATAAAGCACAGCTTTTCCTGGAAGAAAAGTCTGGGATCAAAAAATACAATATGGTAGCTCTCAAGCTGGAGGAGAAAAGTTTTGTGAAATATGACACTGAGTGAGAAGCTGCCATAATTTGGTTTTGAACTTACTCAGTATTTTTAGCCAAATTTCAGATGCTCATAACCTCCTGTCTTGAAGAGATAGCTTTTATCCAGCCCAAACTGCTGAAGAATAAGAATTTACCTGAGATTTTAAAGATGAAATGGTGTCTTCAAGTTCCTTTTTGGAAGATGCTGGAATCAGCCCTTTGAGTATTTTTTCATATTCTTCTCGCATAGTAATCAACTGTAACACAACAAAGAGAAATTTATATAGAGATGGCTGCTCCTAGATACTCTAAATTTTTTTGCTTCTTTCTCCAAATTGGAGGTCAAATGAACACAGAATTAATTGTGTTATCAAAAGGGAGAGGGAAGGGGAGAGAAGAAAGATGGCAAAGAGCTGTAAAGAGCAAAAGATGTGAAAAAGACAAAGAAAGGAAAAAATAAAACATAAGATATAGATATACAAATATATATGTGGAGAAGAAAAAAAATGTGAAATGGTCTGAAGAAGCAGTAATCATTCTTAAATCCATCTGAGCTGAGCATTTATACAGACACACCTTGCAAATTGACAGTCAGAAGTTTTCTGTTTGTCTTTGGTGGGATCTGAACCAGGTCAGTGGGGTGACATTTGTCCCTTGCTCCCTTAGAAAAACTGAGTTGCTGCTTTCCAAGATATATTTTACACAAATTTCTCAACTTATAGGCGCTTTTGTGGATTTTTTTTATTATTATTATTATTCATCCTGCAACTATTTTTCATTGCACTTTGTGTCTTCCTCAGCTTCATGGAGACTACAGAACTTTCCATGAGTAGATTTGGGCATCTTAGACCCCAAAATGAGGAGGTTTGAATTGGGGAAATTTTCATCTCCAGCTTTATTTAACAGATGCTGAGTAAACAGGAGTTACAGAGTAGAGTTATATGAAGAGAGATCAGGTGGAAGGGTTGTGCTCCTTATCTCCTCAGAGTGGTTGGATCTGATGAGTGTGACCTGGGATAATTTGGGCAGCGTGGTTCAGGTCAGCTCACCAGTTCCTACTTGGCTGAATCAGGGCCTCACATCTGTACTTAACTCCCAATAGGATTAACTGCTTAATTCAAATTAAGCAAGGACTTTGGTGTTTTTCTGGATTAGCAGCTGAATATGTAAATAGAGGATCAAAGTGCTTCGATATCAGATTAACTCATAAAATATCTTGAGACTTTCAAATGGAATCTTTTTTTTTCCAACACCATTTGGTGCTGGTTTTTTGCTCCCAAATGGCTGAAATCCACCACAGCAACCACAAATCCAACCCTCAGCCTCACACCTGAAGTTCCAAATCCCAGCTCCCAGAGCTCCCACACGTGAGAACCCAAGGCCAAGTTCACCCCAGCACCATCCCATGGGAAAAGCAGAATCTGCATTATGCAGTGTGCAATTATCAATACAAAAGGAATAAAACAATCTGATGAAACGTTAGGAAAATTCTCCCTCTGAGTCACCCCGACAGGCAGGAGGAATTGCCAAATCTCTATGCAAATGGGCAATTAGAGGCTTTCCTTGGGAACTGCAAGGAAGTGATGCCACTATGCAAATCTGAAGGGGAAAAAAAAAAAAGGGGGTGAGACAGGAAACCTCGTTTGAACTCCACTTGTGTATAAGCCAGCAATCAAAATTTATGTTTTTGAGAACTACACCAATAAATTCATGCTACTATTTCTATCAAGGCTTCCAAAGTTATGCATAAATGGTCTGCCAGGATAAATATTTTCTGAGCCAACAGCTCATTTGGGTGGGGACCTTGATAGAGCAGAACATATATTTCAGTTGATTCAACATGTTCCATTTATTCCTGGTGAGATGAGACCAGAAACAGGCAGCCAGAGCAGCAAAATGCTTTTATTTCCTAAATTTGATTAATAACGATCTATTAATGGGTAAGATGATCACCTGGCCAATATGCAGATGCAACAGAAGTTTTAATACAGCTCTGTGAGGGAAATAATAATTTTCTAATTGTGCAAGAGTTTTCTTGCAACCAGGTCACTGGTTTGAACAATTTAATCTGCAGCTGTCCTCCAAGTAAGTGCTTTCACAATGCTGGGAACATTTGTTATTAACTTTGCAGAGCAGCAGAGGATCAGTCCCTTTT
Organism: Luscinia megarhynchos; assembly: GCA_034336665.1. Taxonomy (NCBI): domain Eukaryota; kingdom Metazoa; phylum Chordata; class Aves; order Passeriformes; family Muscicapidae; genus Luscinia; species Luscinia megarhynchos. The sequence continues at coordinate 2,923,577 of CM067580.1, forward strand.
GACAAAGGTGTTTTTCAGAAAGCCAGGAAGAAATACTGTATTGTGCTTTAAAGTATGGAGATACCTTACAGGGTCAGCTGAGAATGGAGAGAGAAAATGAGAAACAAGCCCTGGTAGCTGCAGTTTGGCTTGGGGCTGATCCCTTACCCTGCTTCAGACACAAGACATGCACTTTTTTTGCAGTGAAACCTGTTCTTTTGGATACAATTCCAATTTGTATGAGCAGACAAAACACGCTGCTTTCAGCTCTGCTCACTGTAATTGCATCACAATAAGATGAAAATAAGTGCCCAGCTGTTTCCTGCCGTGTTATGGTAAACAACCTGCTGGTGCTTTTGGCTGAAGTCACTATCAAGGTTTATTGACCCAAGAGATTAAAATAGTGCATGGCAAAAATCTAAATCATTTCTTACAACTGAAAAATAACATCCAGTGGGCTAATGGGTACTCATTTTAATGGCAAAAGGTTTTTATTTTTTAACATTTATTTTTCACCAACGAAAGCTGTGTCTGCAGGGAGAGGTTTTTTTGTGCCTTAAAGGCTTTTTTGTTCTTTTATAGCCTCAAGCTGCCTCCCTAGGATGCACAAATACTGTGTCTCCTCTTGCACTCTTGAGGGATGTTTAAAATTGCAATTCTTCATCCCTCAGGAGGGCTTTAGTCAGCTGGATGAGGATGGCTCTATTTCATTTACTTGTGTTCGTTTTTCTTCGGTCCTGAGAAAGCTTTTTTTATTTTGTTTTTAAAAATTCATTTTGGTGAGCTGATTTAATCCATGAACCCCCTGGAAGATTTTATAGCTTTTAATATGAAGCTGCCACACTGGTCTTTGTTTATTCAGGTTGGTGGCTAATATATGAGGTTTGGAGTTTGACCATCAATCATCTCTGGTGTCAGCAGAAAGCTGAAGTTGCTACACACAGCTCATGTGTGCTTGGACACGTGGTAAATCAGTGAAAAAAGAAGAGATAAACAGTGACACAATTATATAAAGAGATGCAAAAAGCAAGGGACTTGGAATTTCACAGACTACACTGAAATTGTGTCAGGCACTGACCATTCTCAAAGAGAGAAAAGTTGGGTTTGATGCCCAGAAGAGAAATACCCCAACCTGATCTTTCCAAAGCAACCAACCCAGTGCTGATCAGCAGAATCACAGAATTGCTGAGGCTGGAAAAAGCCTTTAAGGCCAAGTCCAGCCATGAACCAGCACTGCCAGGGTCCCTCAGCACCACGTCCACACACCTCTGCAATCCCTCCAGGGATGGTGGCAACACTTCCCCGGGCTCTGCTGCAAAATCAGCTCCAATTTTATTATTCCCTGGAGTTTTCTGCTGGCCCAGCTCAGTTCTGCAGCCACTCATCTCTACAAACCTCAGAGGGATGTTTGGGGCTGGATGAGGAGCACAGGGACATGCTCCACTGGCTCCTCACTCTGCTCCAGTCTCTCTCCCTCCTTTCTGACAGAAACACCCCCAGCACATCCAGGAGAAATGCAGCATCTTCAAGGTGACCAGATGGACTTTAGCCACGTGCTACCACCAGTCTGCAAAGCACAGGGGGTTCTGTGGCTCTTCCATCCCTCCACCAGATCCTGCTCAGGCTCCCAACACCCAACTCTTCCCTCCTTACATCCCACAGCTCTGTGATGCCGAGTTCACTCCTGGTGCAAAATAAAAAACAAAAAAATTCCAAAATTCAAAAACCCCAAACAAATACAATCTTCTCCGGACCTTCCAGCTGTAAATGACTTTATCTGAACCAGCAGAGCATAAGGAAACGGCAGAAGAAATTCTGAAGTAAATGAAGGGACCACAGAAAGTTGCTCAAGCTCCTTTAAAAAAAAAATCTTGCCTTGAAGGGCATGAAGTTAATTTTGTGTTTATGTCAGATAAGAATCAGAACATAGTTGCCTTAACCAGGGTGTTGTGGCTTTTTCAGTATCTTAATTTCTGCCTGTCTATAACATTTCTGCAGGATAATGTGTGCCAGGGAATATGAGGATAGTGACCAAAAGGCATAATTGGGATATTTGCACCATGCTCTGACCAACTCAGCTAATCTCAGGGTCATTAGGATCCTTTAGCTGTTATCAAATTTTCTTCATGTTTCAGGGTGAATAAGATGAGAAAAGTAATTTCCTGTCTCTCCTACATCCTTTCCTATATCAACAGTTGTGTATCATAATGCTGTTTAAAAGGAAAAAGCTCTTTAAAAAGGTTATGGATCTGTTCTGCAACATCTCTGAATGGAGACAGGAAAGACCTGCTGCAGTAAATCTGAAGACAGGTAAGGGTTCCAAAAAGGTAAAAATAACTCTGAGATAATTTAATCTCAGAAAAAAGTCTTCTCCTTCTAAATGAAGGTGGTAATAATAACAGTAATAATAGTAGTAGTAGTAGTAGTAATAATAATAATAATAATAATAATAATAATAATAATAATAATGCATAGGGTGAAGACTGCTGAAGGAATTTTCTGAAAGCACTGTGAAAAGGACAAGTGAAGGACAAAATATTACAATGCCATCCCAATTTTAAAAAACCAAAACCTTAATCAACAGAAAAAAACAGCCAAAAGAACCTACCAAAAAACAGAACCCAAAATGCAAGCAATAAACCAAACAACATGCAAAGAATGATTAATCACTTGTTTGTGTCCTCCCCTAATTGCAGGGACTCCTCCTTTGCTCCTCAGCCCTCCTGCAGTCTGAGCACAGCTCCACTCCTACAAAACCTCCAGAATCCAGATGTGCCCCTGCCTCCCTCAGCTGGCCTGGGGGACGCTGAGCAATGTCCCCAACCCAGCAACAATCCAACCAAAATTGGCAATTTCCTGAAATTTCAGACCCCTCTGGCCTCTGTTGTAAGAGAACATTTAACTGGAGCTTGAAATCTTCTGCAATGATTTTTCCTGATGAGGAATCCAACGCTGCACCAATTGTTGCAGTGAAGATCAAGGTCTGCACATTTGCCTTTTCAGAAAATCACCAAACATGAATATCTGCTATTTCCAGCCCAGATCCTCTCTGGTTTCAGGCAGGGGGAATTGTGACTCTCACTGTGCAAGGGCTGTTGAAATATGGTTCTCCCAGATTTAGAGGAACAGCGTGCAACTCGATACAAATGTTCTCGAGTTCTTAGGGAAAGTAATGAATGCCATAAATCCCACGGATTTGGCTCAGCTGAAAACAGCGAGATCAGCTGAGCCAGTTATTTTGTCAAGTGAACACCATGTTGTTCTCCACTGAGAAAATCCTGCTGCAGCACCTCCCCTGTCCTGACAGTCCCAATAAGAGATAAATTGGTGGCACAGCCATCCCCTTTGTGTGTCTGTCTGTAGCCAGTAAACCATCCCAGCATCCAAGACATTCTTGCCTTGTTGTTCTGCTGACCCACAGGGACCTCCAGCCCTGCTGAGCTCCTCACTGGGCACTGAGTTTGCTGCTCCAGGTCATTTTATTTTCTTTCCCCAATCTGCATCCAAGTGGTCTTATTACTTTGGTGACTTGTGTTTCCATCTCTCTTTACTTGAACAACCTGGAAAATCCTCTGATTGTAGTTAAGCAATCCATATAATCCATATAATTCATAGCTGCAAAAGAAGCTTTTTGAAAAAAAAAAACAACCCACCAGTGGGCTGCATATGGCAAGAACAGCATTCCTGGGACTACATAACTTGGAGAGGAATAAAAGCTTTCACTGTCAACACCACGGAACAACCAGGAATGTTGTGGCTAGAAAATTCACGCTGTTCTCTCAGCCTCCCCCTCTCCAGGGCTCTGCTATTGTTCCAGCTGGGATTTGGAGGATCCTGGACTTATTTTCTTCTCCTTCCAGATGACTCATGGCAGATGCCATCTTTCTTCCCCTCAGCTCCTGTCACTGCCCAGGAGGTTGGGATTGCAGCAGGAGGGTTGTCCCCTCCACAGGACAGTTCCTCCAGAGGAACCAGACCCAAACCAGCCCAGCTGCTCCCCAAAAGCTGAGAACATGGAATCACAGAATATTCTGGGCTGGAAGGGACCCACAAGGATCATCATGTCCAACACATGGGGTTCATTTCTGCCTCTGGCCATTCCTAATGCACTATCAGGCTAATTAAGTCTGAACTGAAGCTCTGAGCATCGCTGACACCACTGCTGGAAGACATTTCTGTGTTCCAGTTCTACATTCCAGCACGTGTCACCTTCCACAGAATGCCTCCCATCCGGGGTGGCTCCCAGGGAGAGGCTCAGTGCCTGACCCAGGGCTGCTCCCCAGGGCCAGCAGGGCTGGCAGAGCTCAGCAGCTCAGGCTCAGCATCTGCATTTTCACACCCACCGTGGGAACAAGCAAAGCTCTGTGGATGATAATCAGAAGCCACTTTCAGGACCACCATTCCCAAGAACAAAAATCCAACCCGTGGCTCATTGGAAAAGCAGCTGCCAGGTTTGGAGAGCCTCAGGGTTGGGCAAGGATGGGCAGTGCAGGAGAAACACAGCTGCAGTGCCTGGATGGAATTCCCATGGGTGGCTTTTGGTGCTGATTAACCTGACAACAAAACAGTACCTGAGAATTTACATGAAGGTAAAGATCACCATAAAGTTGGTCTTTCCCAGTCTTATTTAGCTCCATCTGGAAAAAGAGAGTGGGACAGTTCCCTAACTGAACAGGCATTGCTGGGAGCAGGACTGGAGATGAGGTTTTGCTGCTCTGTTCTTCTCTCATCCACTGGCTCCTCCAGACATTCCCATTTCTTTTTTCTTTTAATTCCCTGCATTAAGCACCAGTATCACTGTTCCTTCTGGTCCTACTTTAACAGCTTTTGAAAGAGCAAAGTTCCCTTCATGGATAGTATGTAAGCAAACCACAGATGCTCTAATATGAGGTACTGCCCTCTTTAAAAGACAGTATCTCTCATTTACTATTATTTAAGACAAAGAGCAAGAAAAGTGACATTTTAAAACACTCTCTAATTCCTGCACACTGCCATATGCTTCTATTCTCTTTTGGTAACAATTCCCTTTTCCCTTTCAACCATTTGTCCTGTACTTTCTGCTTGCTGTTTTTCTCCAGCTGGCCACCAAGCTCCAACAAATCATTCTGTTCTGTTCAGGTGTGTATTTGTGTATTTTCCAGTTGTGTCTGATTACCAAAGCTAACATTTGATCACTGACTTCCCCACATGCACCACCATCCTCAACTCCTTTCCCTCTGACAGTTGCACAGTTGGTGAGAGCCTCCTCTCCAGCAGTTCCTGCCATATGGAGCTCCTGGGAACTTTTAACTCCATTGATTTCCAGCTCCTTTCAAATCCCACCTGCAAAGCTGTTTTTCTGTGCTTGAATCTCAGCTTCTGTCTCCTGCTAATCTGAAACCTCATGCTATACACAATAATTTACTATATTTTTAATTTTCTTTCTTTCATAGCTTGCCATTAAAGGAAATGATACACAAATATAAAATGTGGCAAGTGAAAAATTCTGATTTATCCTAACAAACTCAGTCTAAATTAAAAACTGAAGAGTGCTGTTGTATCAAAGTGATTAGTGAATATATCAATGGATTTGATAAGGTAGACACCTACTAAGGTAAAAAGTGGTAGAATTGAGCTCCAGAAGTCCACAGTCCCTGGAAGTGTTCAAGATTGGGCTTGGTCCATGAAAGGTGTCCCTGCCCAGGACAGTGGTAAAACTGGGAAATCTTTAAAGTCCCTTCCAACCCAAACAACATTCTATAAAATCAACACTGCCATACACCTATATCCATGAAAGGTCCTTTATAGGGATACAACCAGGATAGTGATTCCTGCTCACCAGCCTCTGCTGGGAAGGCTGGAGAGACACCCAGAGCCCCTCAGACCTGGGTGCTGTGGTCTGTGTGTGCCAAACAGCCCAAGCAGCACTCCCACTCCCACTGGGTTCTTCACTGCTTCTCTGTGGCTCTCCAGTGTCTTCTTTTCAATAAAAATGCTTCAAATTTGAAATTTTCTCACCACAAGTAGTTAGAAAAGAAAACCTCTATTGTGCAGATGTGGAACCAGATTTTCAGCCTGTGGGGAGCTATGTCCCTCTGCCTGCTGCTCCCCTGCATTTTTCACAAGGTTTTATGGTAGGAAAACAGCTGAAACACACAGATCCCTCCTGAGCCCAGTGCTGGGGGTGTCAGCAGAGCAGGGGATGGAGGAGATGACAGAAGGTCCCTCCTCAGCCACACAGAACTGCACAAAAATACCCTTCATCCATCTGTGCTGGACATAGGCAGGAACTGCAGGAACTATTTCAATGTGACAATACTTGGTGGTGCAGTTCCTGAAAGTCACAGTGGAAATTTCTTTCAGGTTCTCACTCTTCTCCCCATGGCTCCAGAGGCTGCTGAGCCCCAGCAAAGGCTGCTCCTGGTGAATCACTGCTGTGGTTTAAGATCATCCACATCCAGGCTGGGCTTCTCTGGGGGAGCAGAAATGGGTGTCTGGGGGAGAAATTCTGGAAGTATTTCAGTGACAAGAGGAGCAAACAGCAGAATTTCATCACCACCTCCAGCCCATGCTGACAGATGGATCCGTGTTTCCAAAATGTCCCTTGGCTCGGTGACACAAAGGTTCCTTCCACTCTCCTGCCTGCAGCTGGCCACAGAGCCAACCTGGGCTTTTAAATATCCTAATCTAGAGCTTATTTACCTGATTCTGAGTGACTGTAACATGTTCTGAGAATGACAACACTTTATAAAGTCTGGGAATTTGAGGGAGGCACCCCAGGCTGCCATCTGATGCTGTTTAACACTGTGATACCTTTAAAAATCACAGAATCACAGAATGGTTGGGGTTGGAAGGGACCTTAAAGATCATCTTGTTTCAATCCCACTGCCATGGGCAGGCACAACTTCCACTAGATAATTTCTAAGAAGAAATATGGCCAAAAGGCCCTAAACTGAAGAGCTAACATTACTCAAGTGTTCCAGCCATCAGATTAAGAACTATTTGGGACTCATACCGTGGGCATCCATGTCTATTGCTCATCTGTGTCTCACTGATTCCTTGCTCCCAGCTCCACAAACCCCCTGGCAGCAGCACTATTCCTACCAAGCAGAAGGTGTGGCAAACCTTAGAAGTTCCTCTGTGCTACACAGCAACTGAAATTTCAGAAGGATGCATCACAGCATTCATCTGAGAACAAATATATTTAGTTGGCATGGAAACAGGAAGTTGGGCTGAATGTGGTAAATATCCAGCAGCCATAAAAAAATCGAGCAAGGCAGGATAATGAACATTAGAAATGAAAACTGGCTGAATGCTTTTGAATCATGGCTCTTTTGCAATTATCACTCCTGTTTTCATTTGAACATGAGTGAAATCCACTTAAACTAAGCTGCTCCATTTTATGCCAAATACTTCTATAACATCCTCATTCAGAAAACTCCTTTCTCCTTTTTTTATAATCTGTTTGAGGAAAAAGAAATTAAAGGGCTGAAAACCTCCATTGCTATTCTCCTTCATTTCCTCAGCAATATTAATGAATTGAACATAATTGATTTTCTGTCTCAGAATCTCCTTTAAAACTCTATTTATGACTTGACTGTTAGTTTGAGTATCTATTGTGTTGCTACTTCAGGTTTTTGCAAACACGAGGAACTTTTTGTCCTCTGTTATACCAAATTTTATATCACACTCAACCCAAATCTATGGCTGGAAAAATTAGAACAAGGAATGAAAAGAACAAGATTTTTTTTTTTCTGAGAAAATTCTTGTGTGTAATTCCCAAAAGACAGATTCTTGGAGCTTTTTAGTAAACTGAGTTGGGGTGATAACCCTTCAAAAAAGACTTTGAAATTAATTGAATGCTAAAGAAATCTGGGTAGTACAGAAAAAAAAAGATCACTACCATGAATTTTTATACTGGCCCCAATTCAGCAAGACTTGTTGCACATGCCTAAATTCCTGGATTCATTAAGCTCTCAGTGATGTGTGTCATTTTTAATTACACATTCACAGGATGTAGAGTCTCCTGCATGAACAATGGAGATTTTTTAACTATGACTGACAAATGCACAAAGCCCCAGGACCTAAGAAATAATATTTAGTAGGAAATCTTGTCTCACATTAGATCCAGGCACACATCAGACAACCAAGGGATAATTCATCCAAAAGTACATGATACAGGAACACAATGGGATCACTGGACAGGAAACTGATCCCAGAGTTATGTAGGACTGAGATACAAGAAACTTTACTGCTGCTTTGAAGGAAATGGTTTGGACACACCCAAATTTGCCAGAAACCTTCCCAGACTGCTTTTACAGTCTTGTGGCCATATATATTCAACAACAACAACATATATAAACTATTTATTGCAGATTTCACATTTACTGCCAGTTTATCACTTTCCATGAATACAATTATTTAAGTCTCAAGAAGCTGGACATCCAATTTCTAAAGGGAACATGCAACATTTTGACCTGAAGAAAGATGATACAGCTCTGGGACTCTCAACGTGCAGCATTACACTGGAAAACCAGGACAGAGACAGGACAACCTTTATGGAAAAGATAAAATTATTTATGCCAGCACTTTTTGTGATTGGAACCCATGATGCAGAGATCATTGCCATATGCTGAGACAACACAGACACAAAGGGATTGCACCAACCCACACTGTAAAATGGGAGAGAAAAAGTAAACAGGAGTAAACACGAGTTCATCCAAGAACACAAAGTATGGGAATGGGAAAGCTCCATAAAAACAACAGCTCCTCTCCAAGGGCAGCACCACACTCGCCTCCAGAACAGCTCAGGGCCTGCTGACAGCCCCATGGATTCTCTCCCCTTTATTTATAGGACAGTTTGTCTCTCTGGATGATTACAATAATGAAAGGTTAAGCCTGTGTGATCACCAGAGGGTCACTGTGACAAAGAGTTAAACTTTGTGGCTCTGTCAGTCACCCTTAAAGGCTGAAGAGTTATGAGGACATTGCACTGGAAAAACGGCCAACATGGAGCACTGAGATACCACCCAACAAGCCATAACGAGAAACAGCTTCTTAGTTTTAATTAAAAGCACAACAAAATGTTTTTTCATGTCTCATTCATTTGTTTGTTGTTGTTATAGAATCAAAACACAAGATTTTTCCTTTTAATGAAAAACAGAAGCTCTTTAACCCTCTCTCCTCCTCAATTATAGACATGCAAAAGCTTGGAAAAGTGGCTTTTGTAATGGCACCAGCACAAACCTCCATGTTTTATGTAATTCTGATTCACACAGTATTTGGTAAAAGCAGAAAGCAAGTTCTGCCCTGAATATTTCAAGCCCCTGATGGGCTGATGAGTTGTTAACTACTGTTAACACTTGATGAACGTGTTTACAGGTAGCCTGGCCAAACCCAGTAACTGGAAACATGTCAGAGCTGTCACTTTTGCATTTTTCTTCTGGAGAGATAAGCAGAACTAATGAATTAACCGGTCACAGAGGAGACAAGTAACAACTTCCAAAATGTTTGTCTGCAAAATAGACCCAAGCCACCTAAACCAAAGCAGCTTCAGTGGCTCCAGCTGCTTCAGAAAGTCCCAGTGGGTGGAAGGAGGAAACAAGTCCACTGAGGAACTTGGAGATGAACTCTACCAAATCTGCCAACACATCAAGCTCAAAGAGGGACAGCACAGTGTAATTTAAATAACATTCCTGTTCCATTATACTGGGGAACAGGATGTTGCCATCTGAACTAGACCTTCATTAATTAAGTCTGGACAGTTCTGTAGGTTGGTTTGGAGCAGATGCTCATGTAGGAGGAAACCTTGAAGGCACCCTGTGAATCTGCACCCTGTGACTCTGTATTTCATGAATCACTTTTTATTTCTTCTTCTGGATCCTTCTCAAAATGGGTCAGAAAAAAAAAAGGAGCAAAATGGCAGTGGAAGAGACTAAAGGAAAACATAAAAAAAGAAAAAAATTTGGAAGAGGACACCCCTCACAACATGCAGCCAGTGCTGTTCCCTGGGAGGGACAACCATGCTTTAAAGAGCTGATTTTCCTCCTTCTTTTCCAGGAGACTCTGAAGCCAAAGTGCAATGCTTGCAGGCCAGCTCACCCACTACAGCAAATCCCTCCAGTGCTGCAGGCACTGCAGCTAAGGATGAGCCTGGCCCAACATCTGGATTTGGGAGACAGAGGGGGACAGAAGGGAACAGCTCATCACTGACACTCCAGAGAGGAAATACAGCAATTAAACACCAAGGGTGACAGAGAATTCCCATGTGCCAGTAGGATGACAAAACTGAGGAAAAAATATTAGAAATTAATGAGTATTAATCTTCTATACCCACCCCAACTGATTATTCCTGCAGGTACAGAGTTAGAAATGATTTATGCAGGATATATGCTGTTGATACCGTTTACTCAGCACCAAATAAAGTTCTCAAATGCTTCAAAACTCGATTTGTATTAGAAATACATAAATTCCTGTCTGATTCAGGCATTCATCACCTGCATATTCTCCTGAATATTTCAATTTAATCTGGTTTGAATGCAGATCATTGACTTTCTGTTCCAACACTGCCTGTAAACACCACACTCTATTTTGCTCAAAGCACACTAAATAATCTCTGACTTCACTGGAAGTGTCCAGAAAAAATTCAGCACTATTAATCATCTGAAACTGTTTACAGGCATGTTTGGACAATGAATGCAGAAGATCAGGACTAAAGATTATTTTTAGCTGTTATTGTCCAATTATACTTCTCTTCATACAAACCATTAAAGAACAGGTTTGAATAGTCTCAGAAACCTCTTTTAAAACACTACAGTCAGTTGCAAACAGTCAGTTCAAAATAAATGCATCATTTAACAGCTAGAATAGCTGAAATACCAACTTGCAACAGAGAGCAGCAGATAAGTATTTGCCTGAAGGGTTCAGACAGTTTAATTCTCTTTTACTAGCAACAAAACAGAAAAGAAAGCTAGCTGAGAATTTTGCAGGAAAATATGTGCTTTTGCTTTGAAGGAAGGGATTGTTTTTAACCATTGCACCTCCTTGCTCAAGGGATGGGGACAACACCCAGTACCTGCTGTTGGGCCTTCAGCTCGTGCTGCTGGAGCCTCCTCTGAGCATCATAAACCTGCCCACAGTAATTCTCCACCTCGTTCTGCAAGGCCTGCAACAGCAAGGGATGCAAAACACACGTGAGAAACATGGGATGGCAGCAGAACTTCCAGGTCACGTCTTCCAATGAGCTGGGGAAGGAAATGGAGCACTGTGAGCTCACCTGAATTGGTGCTAAGACATGACAGAGGCAGTTTGGCCACTCAAAAAAGTTACTTTGCACAGGTGGGACCACTGACTGAACAAGAGTAGTCACACCTTAAAAGTCCTATCTTATTATAGGCTACTCATCCTAAAACTACATTCTTTTTATATCTTCTTACAGATTATTCATTCTAAATATGTAAGAAATACCCCCAAAGGTTGGAAATGGAAATATTGCATCACTTGCATTTGCAAATGTCCCAGGTTTTTGTTGTCATCCTATCTGCACAACCTGAGCTTCCTAGGAGCAGTTTTGCAGTGTACCAACCATATTTTTCTTTAAGCCAGAATAATCCTCTCTCTTGAAAACAATGTCTGGAATTTGGAGTGGAAATGTATTCCATATTACTGGAGTGGGATGCTGGCTGAGATGAGGGGCTCCCCTCCTGCCCTGCAGTCAAATCTAGCACGTGATCTACAAATGAAGTATAAATGGCAATAAATAAAAGGAATATTATGATCGTGTACTTTACCACAACTACCCAATCTTTATTTAGTTCAGAAGTAATCACTCCTAAACCAAGCTCATAAAATGCATCGACAAATTTATTTTGTCATGATTGTTCTCCTTATATATTTATTTTTATTCCAGCAGTCACTCAGAGCCTTGATCTTTTTGTTACATGCTTAACAAAGGAACAGCGTGCCCCAAGGAACTGATAGTCTGTGTTATTTCTAACAGATACACACCAAACAAACAATACAAAGTTTCAAAGATTTTTTTGTTTGTTTTGAAAGTTTCCTCCTCATTGTTGGATGTTTGAATACACGCTTAACATTTACTTACACATTTACTAAAAGCTTAGTGATGTTGTCAGCTTGAATAAAGGCATTGTTAGCTGCAAGTGCTGACTCCAAGCAAAGTGCACAATGTGGATGGGGGATTGACACCAGCACAGAGGCGGTTGTGGCTGCAGAAAGGGAATATTTTGAGTTATCTTTTGTATGGCAGGAAATGGGGGCATTGATACCCATCAGTGAAAAGCAGCACGGGGCTGGACCCGGGAAGGGGCTTGTGCTGCAAGGAGCCTCCAGGGCTGCTTTTAAAGAGCTGAGCTGCACTGAGACCTTCTGCAGAGCAGAACCACAGAATCAGTAAGGCTGGAAAAAACCTCCCAGCCCATCGAGTCCAACCTTTGGCCAGCCCTACAATGGTCACTCGATCACATCACCAAATGCCACCTCCACTTGTTTCTCCAACACTTCAAGGATGGCGACTCCACCACTTCCCTGGGCAGTTCCAGTTCTTTACAACATTTTTAGTGAAGAAATTTATCTAAATATCTAACCTAAACCTCCCTTGGTGCCCCTGCCTTTCCCTTGGGAGGAGAGACCAACAACCCCACGGACTCAGGGAGCTTTGCAGGACCTGCCACAGCAAACCTGGTGCTTGCTTCCAGCAGCCCAGGGTACCTGTGCACAACTCAGGATCCAAAAGTCCTCGTGGTGCAAAGACTGAACAGCAAAAATGCCTTGCTCTTTTCCACAGCACCGAAATCCTGCACTCTCCAATAATTTACAGGATAAAATTGCTATTGAGATAAGATAAGAGGACTACTTATGATAGATCTTGCACGCTGTTTTGAAGTGATGCCAGGCATTAACTTTAAAGTCTTATAGCTGTAAGACTGTTACATGTTCCCATGCCAAAAATTGTAACCAGACCCAAGCATGAACTTCAAATGTGCCCAGGGACTTTTATGCTATCACAGCTTCTGAGAAATGTTGAAATCCAGGCTTTGAATACATAACCAGTCTTCAATACTCAACAAGTCTTGAAGTACCAGGAATTTGCATTAATATAATGAAATATATGTGGGAATTATGTGTGAATTGTAGGCTTTTTGTTGGTTTTTTGTACATCTATCTTGTGAGGTAACACACAAACAAGCATCAAAGCTAAAATGAGCAATGTAGAAATGCAATAAGGAGCAGGGTCGTTCCACGTATCAGGAAGATCACCAAAAACCCAATTAATGAGACAAAAATCCTGCCATAACCCCGAAGTGTCCATTCATAACCAGCCCAGAATGACTCTCAGAACATTCCTGGAGCACATTTTGGATAAACTACAAAGTATGAGCCATCTTCTCCTGCTCTTTCAGGATCAGCTTTTCCAGCCCAAATGGTGTAAAATAAGCAGGGAGGAAACCTCACCACACATCACTCATCCTTCCCTTGTGCTCAAGAGCAAGTTTGACTTTTTCATAGGACTTTGAGGCTGGCTGAAAAATAGCATTTAAATGTATAAATACATGAGAGTCCATATAAATGTTTGTGCCAGAGAACAGATTTGTATCCCCCAATCTGCAGGTCCTGAGCACAAAACTTCATCTCAAACTGTTCCTGCCCAAGGCAGCAATTCTGTGGTGGCAAAGAGAACTGGCTCCCTGCTTCTTCCTTCCTTCCCTTCTCCATTTTTACATCTCTTATTCACAGCAAACTTCTTCTGCAGAGGATAAAACGAGAGGCTCCTTTAAATCTGAGGGCTTGCAATGCATCTGAAAGTCATTTAATTTGGGAAATTCAGATAACACAGCCTTTGTTAGGTTCACCTACTCCAGATAGTGTTTGCCAGCACGGAGCACACATGTTTTATTTCATTAGGAGAGCAGAAAATGTCTTAAATTTAAATTTAGAAATAAGGTATTTTTACTATAGCATGTAAGTACAGCAAACTAACAACTCTTCCAGTTATCCATTCACCATTTGTCCAAACCAGAATTTACTGTATGAACTCACAGATTTTTCCAATCACATCATAAGTGGCTGTTGGCAGGTTTTGTACTGGGATGGCAAAAAAACAACTCAGCTAACTCCTTGGATCAATCACAAATACCTTTAGCTGGACCCTTTTTGGACTATTCCTGTGCTGAACAAATTCTGAGCAATTAATGTTCATTTGAGTACTCCAGCTATTCTATCAGTGCAATGGCAAAAATAATAAAACCAAAAGTTCAGCATTTGATCAAAGCTGTGCCAAAATGAAAAAGTAACATCAAAATCTCACGGTTGCTGTAGATTCCTGCACGTGATTAACTCTGAAAATAGCAATTAGAAGTAAGCAAGTTTGTTGCTCATGATTTTAGTTTTCTAGGAGGGATCATGAGAGATGTCATGAATAATTCACCTTTTTGAAGATCACACTGAAAATTCTCTCTGTAGTCAAAAAGCCTCATCTGCAGTGGCCAGAGCCTGAATGCTGATGGCAATTCCTGAAGCTACCAAACCTTTCTCTGAATCAGACAGGGAAGCTTTTCCCATGTAGAATACTCTTTAAAAAACAGCAGAGGACTTACTCCCAGGTACACCCCAGAACATCTCCTCTGTAAAATTAAACAATGTTTTGTTTTGTTTAGAAATGCAGTTTTTATTCTACAGCTTCAAAGTGTCACATATTGCCCAAAGAGCAGCAGAGTTTATGATTAATAACTGCTGAGATGAAAAAAGAGGGATTAAAAATAAAAATCCAGGCCAATTTTTAAGCATCAGAGGCTTTTTTCCCCTGAACAGAAAACAAAGCTTAACTTATTTAGTTAGATTTTTCCAGGTTCGGGTGAATTCCCGTCCCTCAGCTGTGCTAAGTTGACTTGCATCACTCTTATAAAGACAATATTTTTTTTTTGTTCAGTTAAACGGGTTTTCAAATGCCATGTAAACATGTTTGCTGTTGAATGTCTACACCATACCTGACCTTGGAAGTGCTTTGTGTTGGCCAGAGAACAAAGAAATCAAATGTTTTGCTTTCCAGCCCAGATATCCTACATTTGAAAAGCTCTTAAAAATGTAAATGAGATAATAAACTCCACTGCAACAATGTGGGTGAATTACAGCTGGAGAAAAGGGAAACTCACTTGATTTATTTCTAAAAATGGAAAGGATGCTAAAATAAAATCATATTGTTTGGGTCTCACACAGCATCGAGAGGCACGGGAAGGATGGAAGGGAAAAGTAATGGCTTTGGGAAGGCACTGCTGGAATATTCTGGGCAGATTTTGGGACCTGGAGAGGATTTTGTGGATGAGTCCACCCCAGTCCCTGTGATCCAGAGCTGCTGGACACGGATGTGGAAGGAGAAAGGAACCTCTGAGCTGCATTTCTGGGTAGGCACCTTTTATTCCCCCTATTCTCCCACTGTGGATGGATAATCTCCAGCAAAACGTTTAATGGAGCTTATTTCAGCCCTAACTGGAGTTTATTTCAGCCCCAAATGAATTTTATTTCAGTCCTAATATGAGTTTTTTTCAGCCTCAAATTGAGTTTATTTCAGCCCCAAATTTCAGCCCCAAATGATTTTTATTTCGGTCTCAAATGAATTTTATTTCAGCCCCAAATAGAGTTAATTTCAGCCCCAAATGGAGTTTATTTCAGCCCCAAATGGACTTTTATTTCAGCCCCAAATGAATTTGATTTCAGCCCCAAATGGAGTTTATTTCAGCCCCAAATAGAGTTAATTTCAGCCCCAAATGGAGTTTATTTCAGCCCCAAATGGAGTTTAGTTCAGTCCCAAATGGACTTTATTTTAGCCCCAAATGAATTTGATTTCAGCCCCAAATGGAGTTTAATTTCAGCCCCAAATGGAGCTTATTTCAGCCCCAAATGGAGTCTTATTTCAGCCCCAAATGGAGTTTATTTCAGCCCCAAGGGAGCAGCACACGTGGGGCTGGTGCCTGGGAGGCTCTAGGACGATGAACAGGATCAGAGGAATTCCATGGGGATACCTGAGGGGAAGACTGAGGCTGGGAAAAAATGTGGTTTTTTTAAAAAAACCCAACTTGTAAAGCACAAAGTTTTGACAAGGAGCCCTAAAGAGACAAAAATGCAGTGCCAGCATTCCAAAATCCTTGTCAAGGCAGGAATTAATTTTTGGTGTTAGTTACAGGGCTTAATCTAAATCAACTAAAAGCTGGAGAGAGAAGGAGTTTGAAGAATCCCAGGAACAAGTATGGAATGGGAATGTAGGAAGGATTTGGTCTTTAATATCTGAAAACTGATTTGATTATCTGATTTGATTATCCTTTAACCACAGGATATTTTTCAGAGATGGATTGCCTGAAAGAAAGTTCAGTTCTGAAGAACTGCATAAACAGAAACAATTACAATTCCTAATTTCTTTGTGTTGATTACAAACTGTGAAGAAACGATTTACAAATGTGAGATGTTTTCCTTCTTTAACCTGAAATAATTTCCTATTTTTTTGTATGTTCCTGAGAGCAGACAAGGCTTGATTCCTGATCCCATCACATCCATGGGAAGCCATGGATCACAAACATTTATCTCTCTGCTCTGAGGGCTGAATAAATAAGTGACACTTACAAAAAAAGGAAATTTTTCAAAAAAACTTTAGTATCAATGTATTTTCACTTTGAAACAGAAAGTGCCAGCAAAAAAGTTGCTGCTCACCCAAATCAGATTATGCCAGATAATGTCAGTCTTTTTTTATTAGAAGTATGTAATTTTTATCAGCAACTCTGCACATATGGATGTGCATTTGTATCAAGAAAAGCTCTCAAAATTTATGACCAGTGCAGAGCAAAGCTACCACTAAAGGTAGTGAGAGTTAGCACTTTTCATCTTCAAAGAATTTTTAAAATGTTACCAAATTAATATAATTAGTTAATGAAAGATGCAGTAATAAAAGCTACTCTAATTACCTACTGTAGTCTTAATTATCTCCTTACTAATACCCACAGAAGAAGGCTTCCACTTTACATCCTCAAAACATGTGCCAACAATAATTCTGAATACAGGCCTCTCTTCAAGTGCCTTCTAAATTCAAATTACATCCATTGATGTGTTTTCTCTCCTCGTTCATGAGAAGAACATCTCTGGAACTTTGAGAAAAAAAAACCCATGTGAATGTTAATAAAAATTAAAGAGAATTTTCTTCCAGAAATACACATGGAGATGCTTTAAAATTTTGTCATTAAAACATTTAATTTTCAAAGTCTTTATCTCTCCATGAAGCCAGAATTATGAGCTGTCTGGGCAAAAACTTCTCTGCATTAAATGGTCTCACAATTTAGAGTCAAATACAACTCTATCCAAAGGAAGCAGCCAAGAATCCCATCCAGATTTTAAAAAACAATCATTAAGTTGCTAAAATATTTCATGGAGATAAATAGATTTATCTGAGTTTATTACTACTAGAAATAAATTGGGCAAATATATCTGTGAAGACCACTGATGTAATGCCATGAGTCAGAGCAAAACAAGGGTGTTTTAAAAAGTGAAATAGTGATGGTTGAGCCAAATTGTTGGGGCATCCTCAACTCTTTTTTGGGTTTTCACTGAGCTCCTGCCCATGACACTGCAAACAAAAATCTCTGTACTTGGAGCTCTCTCTTGGTTTTGGTGCAAAGCAAAGGAAATCTTCTGGTTTTAACCTAATACATATGTTTGCTGTTCACATATGGCAAAATTCCTTTCTGGTGGGAACTTTTTCGCTGTTCTTGCAACACACTATATATCCAAAAAGTTTCCTTTGATGTTGAACTATTGCTCCACCACTCATTATGCTACTGATTCAATATGAAAGGCAAAATTTCTGTGGTTTCTGTTAAAACAATGGCTTTGTTTTTGCAAACAAAGTTTTCCACAACCTATATGCAGGGGCCAGCATTATTACAAGACAAAAGAAAATCTATTATTTTACACAGAAAATAGTCACAGTGTTTAATAACATGAATTATTTCTCTATCCTATAGGTACATTACAATTGCTATTATGACTGTGCAGAAAATTTAGGCTTTATTGCTCCTCAGGAACAGAAATTAAAATGCCTTAAGCAATATTTGACATCTCTCTTTCCTATTTTACTTTCACTGACCTCCCAGCCTGTACCACCAGCCCAACTTCAGGATCTGGTGAAGCTGGGAACAGCTAGGGATGGGTGGGGGAAAGAGGGAAGACCTTCAAAGGCTGCTCTTCACAATGTCCTACTGTGCAGGGACAGCAAATCTGTGACTCTCATGCCTAATATTTAATTTTAACCACTAAACACTATTTCATGAAGAGTGAACACGAATTACAACAGAATGAAAATGCAAACTGGTAATACCTCTGTAAATGTGCCCCTACAAGAACTGGTTTGCCATTTTCTGCTGCCATTATGGAAAAAAAAAGTTTTCTTGTTCACAAACCAGATAAAAGGGAAAGAAAAAGAAAAAGAAAAAGAAAAAGAAAAAGAAAAAGAAAAAGAAAAAGAAAAAGAAAAAGAAAAAGAAAAAGAAAAAGAAAAAGAAAAAAAGAAAAAGAAAAAGAAAGGAAAGAAAGGAAAGAAAGGAAAGAAAGGAAGAAAGGAAGAAAGGAAGGAAGAAAGGAAGAAAGGAAGAAAGGAAGAAAGAAAGAAAGGAAAGAAAGAAAGAAAGAAAGAAAGAAAGAAAGAAAGAAAAAGAAAGAAAGAAAGAAAGAAAGAAAGAAAGAAAGAAAGAAAGAAAGAAAGAAAGAAAGAAAGAAAGAAAGAAAGAAAGAAAGAAAGAAAGAAAGAAAGAAAGAAAGAAAAGAAAGAAAGAAAGAAAGAAAAGAAAGAAAGAAAGAAAGAAAGAAAGAAAGAAAGAAAAGAAAGAAAGAAAGAAAGAAAGAAAGAAAGAAAAGAAAGAAAGAAAAGAAAGAAAGAAAGAAAAGAAAGAAAGAAAGAAAGAAAGAAAGAAAGAAAGAAAGAAAGAAAGAAAGAAAGAAAGAAAGAAAGAAAGAAAGAAAGAAAGAAAGAAAGAAAGAAAGAAAGAAAGAAAGAAAGAAAGAAAGAAAGAAAGAAAGAAAGAAAGAAAGAAAGAAAGAAAGAAAAAGAAAAAGAAAAAAAGGAATAATTTGACTTTAGGAACAGAATCAAGTCTCTCCAGTAGTAGGGAAAAAATTTAAAGTAGGTCATTTAACATAAAAGAAAAATATATGTAAACATTTTGCAGGCAGGCTCTAACATAAGCTACTTTCATTTTTGACAATTCACAGGCAAGAGACTGACTGGCAGTGCATTATAAACTTGGGATCATCAGCATTAGCTCCTGAGCAGCCCCATAACACTCCCACATCAGACTTCACCTGGTGTCTTTTGGAGATCACCTGAGCACTGCTAGAATTGTCAATCTGCCTACTTTTTCCTGCTTTGCTCCTGGAAGACACTGATGTGTTCTCAGCATTTTCTGTACATAGCGAGCTGAGCTGACCAAAGTTTTAAGATCATTTTCCTGCAAAGGCTTTAGGTCTATTCTAAGGAATTCTTCCCCATTATTCCCAGGTGGGCAGCCCTGGCACAGGGTGCCCAGAGCAGCTGTGGCTGCCCCTGGATCCCTGGCAGTGCCCAAGGCCAGGACCTGCAGCAGCCTGGGACAGTGAAAATTGTCCCTGCCCATGGCAGGGGTGGGTAAGTTGGGCTTTAAGGTCTCTTCCAACCCAAATTTTTTCAAGACTCCATAATTCTAAGATACATCCCTAAAATACCTCAATGGCACCAGCAGGGCTATTTGCAGACATAAAATTAGGCAGGGGCTTAAGCATTTTGCTGAGTCAGGGCCTCACTGCAGGACATTATAAACTCAATTCTTTTGAAAGGCAAAGGATGCCATAGGGTCCTGCAGAGATAACAGTTCAAAGAAAACAGCAGCATAAATTGCAAACTCGGGCATTTTTGTCAGGGGGAGCCAAGGAGGGAATTGTTTTTGCTTTGTTTTAGTGGCTCAGGTGACAGGAGGGAAAGGGAGGCAGGGTTCAAAGGCTGTAATAAACTGGCTTTCATCTGCTTTTCTCAACGGGCCACAAAACCCAGCAAGCACTTGCCATGTCCAAGCACTGCTGTGTCTACAACCAGGACACTTTGGGGCTGCTGTGATGAAGTCAATCAAAAGCCTGTGAGCTGGAAGATTTACTGCAAAATTTACCTGGAGTATTTTGTAGTTTAACACTGCTTCCCCTTTTCCCCAGCTTCCACGAGTGCCATGGTCAAGAGCAGAGCAGGGGCTGCCAAAAGCAGAAAAGCCCTGACCTGTTTCCCCTTGCACTCACTGAGGTTTAGGCAGAAACACCAGTGGTGCACATTAACCAGATAAAATGAATCTTTTAAACCCAAAGATACCATGACATCTTAAGCATACATTTATGAAGGAAAAGTTCAGAACTCCATTTTAAACCACTTAGGAGAGGATTTACCAAGATTCTGCCGAATGTTCAGCCGACGCTTTGTCAAAAACATTCATCACGAACCTTTTGAAGTTTCTTAGCTCCCCCCCAGTTATTAAAACTTGAACTGCAGAGTTTATCAGCCTCAGAGCACACACAAAATACATCAGGTATTTTTTCAGTCAACCTTTCAGTCTGATTTTGAGACTATTATACAAAATACAACGTTCCCAATCAGGTTAATGTCTGACAGATAATGCTGCGCCTGATTGATCCACGAGACAATTTTCATTTCCTAATTTGCTTCCCATTAAACACTTTGCAATCAAAGGGAACAGCGAGGAGTCTGCCATTCTCTGAGCAGGTTTCCTGTGAAGATCTGATGTCAGCTTCAACATTTTCAGGCAACTTCTTGAATTTTTGATGCTCTGTCGCAACAACATCTCAAACGTCCCGTCAATGCCATGCTGGTGAAAAACTGCCATTGTGAATACAAATTAACCAGCAAAACATCTGGTTCTGCTGCTTGCTGTACTCAGAACAACAGTTCTGCAAAAACAAACATCAGGGGTGCAGGCAGAATTTCCTGCCATGACTGAGTCGTGCTGAAGCAGATTTATCAATCACTTGCTGAACGAGGCAGAGATAAAGCAGATTTATCAATCATTGCCTGAACGAGGCAATCTTCTGCTGCCTGAGGCTTCATTCCCAACCAACTTTATCACCAAACTGCCACTTTAAGGGGGTGTTTGGATACTTCACACCTGGAGCCAGCCCAGAGGCTCCAGCAGACTCCTGGTGCTCTACAAATGTCTCTTTAAAGTGCATTGCTCCTCACAGATGTATAAATATAAACACTTCCAACAGGCCTTACAAAGCCTTTTATTTCGTTATGCTCTTTAAAACAGAAATATGAAAGGCTAAGATATTTCTAATCAATAGGCCAATCTGATTCCCAGCAAGAAAGAAAAGCTATTTATTTTGTGCAATCAAGTGCTCAGTGTTGCTGCAATTCTCCCATTATATAAAATAACACACATTTTCTTGCACACAGGC
Source organism: Luscinia megarhynchos (assembly GCA_034336665.1). Taxonomy (NCBI): domain Eukaryota; kingdom Metazoa; phylum Chordata; class Aves; order Passeriformes; family Muscicapidae; genus Luscinia; species Luscinia megarhynchos. The sequence goes on from CM067580.1 coordinate 2,945,021, forward strand.
ACACACAAAGAAATCTAATAATGTCTTTTTACCTTTCAAAGCAACCTTAATCAACAAAATTAACTTGCAAGGCAAACCACTGCTTTTTGAACTGAACAAGAGCGAGCTTGACTCAACACATGTGAGATGTGAGAGGCAGCAAAGTAATATCTGCTAAAATTATGTCTGGAAGCCAAAAATGGGGTGATTCTTGACAGGGGAGGATGCACACAAGGAAACTTGGAAATTCTTTTATTCAAAGTCTTTAATGACCTCCAACCCACTTACATTTGCAACAAGACATGACAATGCAGTTGCTCCTATTTAAAAGTATGAGTGAAAATGGAGTATTTTTGAAGCCTGATTCTTTTTTTTTTTAAACTTTTTAATCATGTTGAGATGAAGCTCATTTACTTAAAAAGAAAAAATGAAACAGAACGTCCTCTGCAGCTGGTCAAACAGATTACGAAACTCTAATCTCAGTAGCCTGAGGAAAACCAAAACTGTTTTTCAAGTATCTATTTTATAGAGCATTAGCTTTATACTTTTTAAAAGAGGCATTAACATAACTGATCAGAACATCCCAGAATGTTTCTGATCTAGTTAATCATATGACGTTATGACAGAGATTCTTACTGTCATAATGCCAATGTTTCTAAACATTTCTAAAATCCTTTAAGTTCAATTTTTTTTTTCCAAATCAGACATGGGGAAGATGTATTTCAGTTCCTTCAAAAGTTTTTCCATCCATTTAAGAGCTCTACAAAAGTAACACAGAATATTTTCACTAGACAGACACATACACACATAGGAAGGAACAATGTCAGATTCCACGACCTATTTAAATATTTCTGATAGCTTTTTATACAAAATATTTTACTCTAATTGCTGTGCCTCAGATACAGTTTTAGTGGGGTGTCAGGAGCTCTTATCACAGTTGTGACAAAGCAGATTGATTTCCACTGAGAGCTTTTGGGCTTTGTTTGTGGGATTCTTTTGTTAAGTCTGTTTCAACCCAGTTTTGAGGTGAAACTCTGCTGTTTCAGTGTGATCTTTCTGCTGTGGCAGAGAAGTGTTCCATGAAAATGCACAGGCAGGAGAGGAGCACAATCCCACTCAGCACAAGTTCTGTTGAGTTACCTGTGACTCTAACAGGTATTCCCAAGACATCCCCCTGCTTTTGCTCCCCAGGAACACCCACTGGGTCCTGGCAGGGCAGCTGAAATACCCCCAAAAGGCACACAAAGCTTTTAAAAAATATATCTGTAAATAGTTCCAAACATTCCTATATGAAGGACATTTTTAAAATGCAAAAGAACTAAAAATAACAGAAAATAGATCAGGTTCTGAAGCACCACCGATTTCTCATTTAGACATTAACACCTCTCAGCTGAACTGCACAGCTACTTCATGCATCCCAAAACCTTCCCCTAACCACAGCTGAGACAAAAACTGCAGGAAGAACACTACATGGCACAGTGTGAAGATCTAAGAACTCCTGTATTGGAAAGGTTGCATAAATCTCAATCTAGTTCAGGATCTGACAGGAAGCAGAAACGAGCTTGGCCTCTGCTGAGATGGAGAAGGGACATCAGCTCTTCACACCCACCACGAAGGCTGAGTTAGAAACACAAATGGGTGCTCAGCAACACCAAACTTGATTTGTAAATGCACATTTCCATACAATGATTATGAATAGACACGAACATTGAGTAAAAGTGGTGTGTTATTCTGGTAGCAGGAAGAAAACAATGCATAAGGTAGGAGTCCCTCCTTCAGGGGGGTTCAGAGCATGGCTGTGGTCAAATATGTTTCCAGGCAGACAATTAAAATCCACTGATAATATCCAAATTGTTAACTAGTCTTTGGTAATTGCCATTCTACCTTGCTGAATTACAAGTGCACAACTGGAAAGGACATGAATGATATTGACATTAGAAACAAAAATAAAATAATTTAAATACAGCACACAGAGCTGTTTTCTGGAATACCAATACCCACCCTGCATTTCTCCATTTGCTGCCTGCAGAATCCTGGCTTGGTTCAGTGGTGCAGGTGTTCCTGCAGGTACCTAACATTTGTCAGCCTGAATTTTTATTTATACAGTTCCATTCTGCTCCTGCCAGGCTTCTCAGTAAGCAAACAAACTCACTTTTCATGTTCAGTGTTCTTGTTTGTACTTTTACCCTTTTTTACATAACAAACCTGGCAGGGAGCAGAGCAGGGAGAGCACCCAGGGCTCCTGCTGTGGGTGCAGAGGGTTGGACACTCCCTGTGGGCACCATCCCTCCCTGAGTGAGCACATCCTCCTCCTGGGTCTCCTCCAGGTGACATCCTGGTGTGGAAAGGTGGGTGCAGGCTGGCAAGGGAGTCACAGGAATGAAGCCAAGGAGGACCATGGTCCCACAGGTGGGAGCTCATGGCAGTCCCTGGGCACTCACGTGGAAAATGGAAAGGAAAACATTACAGACTTCAGGCTTTAACATGTTTTCAACAGTTTTAGTGGAGAAGAGAGATAGCACAACCTTCTATTGAAATGAAAAAGTGCTGCTGAGACAGCAACTCTCAGGAGCCTGGATGGACTCAGTAATCTCAGAGGTTTTTTCCAGCCTTAATGATCCTGTGAGTCTGGAGCAGCACCTCTGCCCACCTGGCAAGTGCACAAATGATTTTCCTAAACCACAGGATATCTGCACAAAGTTTTAGTGCTGCCATGTCCTAAGTAATTCTTTCCCTAGAGAAGGGACTGGTTTTTTTTCCCTTGATCTGGTTCTAGAAGAAACTCCATCCACTCCTTTTTGTTTCACAAATGATCTGATCTGTTTTCAGGACACGATGAGTGATGCTCTCCTTCCTCCCCACACCAGGCTTTATTCCTTTGGGATGATCTGAACTGTGAGACAGCAAACCCCAGGAGCAAAACTGAGCTGAGACTTCCTGGCCAATCTCAAGAGGGAAGTGAACAGGGCATTGCATGTTTTGTCTTCTAAGGCCGACACGGCCTGGTTTGAAATCCATGATCTCATGCCATGCTGGGCCAGGAAAATGGCACATCCAGGGCATGGGTTTCCAGCAGAAAATACAAGTGAGGTGATCTGATGTGACTCTATTCACCTGCCAACAGCCCTGGCAGAAAAATAAACAGGTTCTGGGAGATGAGCTGCTGCTGGAGGCAAAGCAGGAACCATTAGAAGAGCTGCCCTGACCTGTGAGGAACTGGTGTTTTTGCTTTGAACTTCAGAAAGTTTTAATGAACTCTTCATAATTGGCAATCCGGGCTTTCCACTGATGATTTATTTCTCTGGAGGTGCCAAACGCAGGAGACAAATTCAACACTGGAAACACAAATTTTGGGTCTCACAGTTGGTGAGGTGAGGTGTAGGAAGTTCCAACATCACTGCAGGTCACTCTCTGAGCTGTATCAGGAATTAGATTTGTACATGAAGGTGCATCAGTGCTGAAGAATTTGGTTTTAAAATTGTTAAAACATGTTGATTTAATTGAAGTTATTGACTTCAGTGCTGTGCAGGCTTGAACTAAAAATAAGCAGAGACAGTTTCAGTAACAGAAGTTAAAAAGTGGTTGTATCCTCCTCCTTACTCAGAGTAGTAAGGTTTTGGTTGTGCTTGACTCATCCCTCCTTTACTGCTCTTCCACTCCTCTGTTATCTGGCAGTTTTGGAGGGGATGCTGCCAAGAAGTTCATTTAAAGTCCTAAATTTTATCCTGTAGGCAACACTTATTCCAGTTTTCTGAGAATAAATTCCATAGACAGACCCCTGAAGAAGAAAACAGGTGAACTCTCTGCCCCATAAATCAGTCAGGCTTCCTAAAGAGGCCAAAGATATGAAATTACAGATGCCTGCACAGAAACACTTCAGGAAAAGCTTCAGCCTTCAGGTTCACAGTCTTCCCCAGAAGCCTCAAGCCCCCAGTCTTCCTCATGCATGTTTTCAAGGGTCAACAAATCAAATATTTACTGTCTCAGATCCTGTTCAGCAGTGAATTGAGACATGATGGTGCAAGAATCAGCAACAATGAATGGAAAGGCATCCCACTCTCCAATGCAGGATGGAGGATGGACACAAAATGCACATCCACTTGCAACAGGCTTGAAGAATAAAGTATATTTTCAATAAAACTAATCTAGTTTTCCATCTTATTATATACACATGTGCTGTATGAACATATAGAGCCCAAGTTCCTTGGGCTGAAAGACAATGAGGTGTACAAACAGAAAATATTCACTGTACAAATTTTAGTGGGAAAAGGAGCAGAGTACAACACACAGAATAGACTGGCTCTGGATTCTGGACTCCAGTGCTATTTTGGCTGCCAACAGTACACAAAATTTCCACTGAAGGGCAAGTCAAACCAATTTCCCTGAGGATGGAGGCATCCTAAAACTCGCTGAGGTTATTCCATTAGTGCCTACGCATTCTCTGAGCGGATGAGCAGCTTCACTTTGAATCCATGTCAAACCACAAGGACTGGCTGATAATAACATTCAATTAAAATGATCTCGTCCCTCTAGAAAAAACTGGCTAACAGCTCCACCTCACCTTTTCTAGCTGGGCACAATGGGGTGATTGATGCTGCAAGGAAATGGGATAGGTTTGTCCCGAGGAGCCGACGGCTCAGGTTTGGTGACAGTGTTTGTAGGTTTAACCTCTTCACCAAATCTCTGAGATGAAAAAGCCACTTCTGCTGAGCACACAACTGCGAGAAAGTCAGAGCTAGAGCTGGCAAACATCGAGCTCAGCTAATTAGACAGGTGTTTTGAAAAACCCCAAACTTTACGCTCGACCCGTGTTCGGACCTTTTGATGTCGTAGCTGGTGCTGTCTCACACCACTGGGGCTCCAGAGAAAGGCAGGAGCTGCTCCCCTGCTCAGTCTGGGGTCAGTTTGCCATCTGATCTGCTGGATACACAGATAAAAGTCGCCGCAGACTTTTTTCCCTTTTCAAGTGCAGCACTGTAACTTGGAAAGTTCTTTTATTCACAACTCTGCTGACGCAAGGAAGTGGCAGGAATATGGCAGCTTTGGCTGCTTTCCTTTTGAAGCTCTTTGTAAGTAATCTTTTAATGCTAACAAAACAATAGGTATTTTCATTTTGGATGGAAAAAACATTCCAGTAACAGAAAATTAAGGCAATGCCTTTCAAAAAGTCAAAGAGTGCTACAGACCACTTGATTCTTCTCCTACCCTGCTTTTAAATATTGGTAAATAGTTACCATGCACAGGTATCAGATTCTCCAGGTTTCTCTTGTTACACTCAAGAAAAGCCCAACTCTTATGAAAATGGTGAAGTTTAACAAAGATATTTCTATTTCCCTGTGATCTGCCATTCAAAAGTGTTAGCCAGTCCTTTTTTAAAAAACACTCTTGATATTTGATCTCCTTGAGTTTCAGTTACATATACAGCTGGAGAGCCAGCAGAAAATTCTAAGTGGAATCTGAAGATTTCTCAAGTCAACACTCATTTTGGCAGGAGCATTTTAATGCACAAAGCTGAAATCCTCAGTGAGTCTCTCCTGCTGACATCCCTGGAGCAGCCAGCACCGTGATTAGCACAAAACCTACAGCAGAACATACAGCTCTGTAAAAAAAGGATGTGGACACAATGCTGGAAGTGGTGTAGGCACAATGGGATCAGCCAGGGCTACCTGGTGCTGTTCCAGCTTGCCCCTGGGATGAGCCACACCATAAGGGAGATCTCTCAAAAGAGAGATGCTGATAACAAAGCAGGTCCACATCCCCAACCCTGCGACTCTCCGTGCTGTGCCAGGCTTTACAAGCCTTCACTGCAGAGTCAGAAATGGCTGTGGCCTCTGGAAGGTTTGCTTTGAAGACACACACTTGCCCCAGCACCTTTTGTTGGTGGAAGCCGTGCTTCACACAGATTGTGTTTCACCTCCAGGGCTGGAGAAGCCCTGCAGCCACGGCTGTTCCAGGAGCAGGGAAGGAGGCTGTGTTCCAGGAACTCCCTGGAACTGGAACAAAGCACAGCCCTTGGAAAGCCTGCACAGCCCTGTGCACAGACTGTTTTACAGATGCCCTGTCTTTGGACAGCATTAGACACTTATTTTTATCTTTATCATTTTTTTTCCCCCTCTTTCTCCAGTAAAGTCCCAGACTTTGGAGCACGGGCTCTTCCTCCTGGGCATCTCCCCAGCTCTGTCTTTTTTAAGCACCACTTTCTCCTCCACAGAAAAGTCCTTCTGCTCTTTGGAGAGAAAAACGTCTTTGAAATGCAACAGTAAATTATCAGCATCACAGCAGCCTTAAAAAAGCTGATTTCCATTTTCTTATAATATATTCTAAGCCTTGTCTGCCCTTCTTTACAAACTGTGTGGGCTTATATCAGTATTACTCAACACTTACTAATAAGAGTGTTTTGACTGCAACTTTCTAATTACCTAGGACCCCTCTCAGTGTTATTACTCCTGTTTCGTCAATTAAAAGCAGTGAATTTTATGGCTGGTTTTGAATTTTTTTCTGCATTTTTCTACTACAAAATTACTGCAGTCCACATTACTAGAAGCAAGACAGTTTAGCTGTATATGACTTTATATTTTATTCTGCATTTATAGAATCTTTAACTCCACAATTTGGAGACAGGTGGCATCCGTTCTGGGGCTAACAAGGAATAAAAAAGGCTTCATGCAGCAAAGGGCTTTCTAGACAGAAAACAAAGCATTGAGGACAACAATGATAATGTAGGAAAAAGTAAAAATACCAACTTTTAAACCTGACAGATAAATCTGGACTGCAGTTCAGAGGAAAAGGCAGGCACTAGCTCTAGTCTTTTATAAAACTTGTAAGTCTGATTTTGCTGTTGGCCATGGTAAGTTCTTCAATGTGTTGAGACATGAAAAGTCAAGAAAAATGCCAGAGTGCAAAGTTTGCTGCAGGAAAAAAAAAGATGACTCAATTCTTTGTCTCACAAAGCATGTCAAAGATATTATAAAGTACTTACAGATGCTCAGCCACTCGGATTGCCTGGCTGGCCAAACATCTGAAACCCTGTAATTTTGAAGAGAAGGTACTATGCTTCAGACAATGAAATTATTTCTGTGGCAGCAGAAAAAGAGAAATGGTTTTGAAAGGAAGAGTTTTTTAAAATCAGAATTTCAGTTGTGATCAATAACTATCTAAGCTTAACATGGAAATCAGCCTATTTTAATTTTAATTTATAATGAATGTGTCAATTCAGGCTTTTAATGATAACCAGGTAATGGAATCATGAGACAGAACTGAATCAAGAGTTTAAAACCTCAGGGCTAAACCCTCATTTCTCTAACAGACAGAATTTGGATGAAACTACTATTTATACCAACAAAGACTGTGAAAAACAGGTGCCTCAAGAGTTTAGACCCCATGAAACAGAGAAAGCAAAGCCATAAAAGACCTGCAGATTTAATTTACCTATTCTTTTGGAAGACATGACTTCCTCTGCTGATCAAACAGAATATAGGAAGTTATGAGCAAGATAAAGTCATTTGCCTGGTAAATTTAAAGGTCTGATTTCCAATGCTAAAGCAGCAGTGCTGGTGCCTTGTAATTCCCTGCTAATAAAAGACACTGCAGAGTTATGAGTGTTATTACAGGCTGAAGTCAGTGACAAAGAAATAAAGATCCATGAAAAAGCACTCCATGTATTTAACATCAAGATGGTCCCTTGCAAGTCTTTCTCTCACCATGCCAAATGGTTTATCATGGTAATGTTTAGGCACAAAGGCAATTAGAGGGATTGGAGTCCCTCTGGAGAACTTTGTGACATGCACTGACAGTGTTTGGCCACAGAACCACCACCAACAGTGGGGCACGTTCTGACCAGATGTCTTACAAGACATGAGCCAGCACCAACAGTGAAATCCTGACCTCCTTTTTACAGGCACTGCTGGCTAAAAAAAAACAACAACCAAACAGAAAAACTCCTTCATCCAAGTCAAAACAGAAAATGCAACAAAACGCTTCAAAAAATCTTATCCATCGTGTGGGTCTGCCAACAAAATTTGTTCTGAGCTAGTGGTTGAGGTTGTGGGAGTTCATTCTGCCACCTCACCTGGGGAATAAAGCAAGTCAACACTCTCTTACCAAAAAGTCCCTGACACAATATGTATCTTTACCCTAAGTTTTAGATTTTCATTTAGAGTTTACATTAGGTTTTCAGGATTTTTCCCCTAATTAATGTCCTCTGTGCTATCATTTACACAAGGTCACAGCCTCCTGAGCCACCAGTCATTACAGCTTTAATTTCCACCTTTGCCACAAACCTTGGGTGGAGCCAAGGCTTTGCCCTCTTCTGTCTCACTTCTAAAACAGGACTAAAAATGCTTCTTCTCTGGATCAGGGCAGGCTGAGTGCTCTCAGATCCCTCTCCTCCCTTAATAAGGGCATTTAAACCACTAGGTTAACTAGACATTTAAACTAATTAAAGGCATTTAAACCACTTAGATTTACCTTTGCTTGGGACTTTTAAACCAATAAATTACAATTATTTATTTCTTACCAACTCCAACCCTGGCTTTGGCAGAGTGCAATGCTGGTGTTCCAAAAGGTGTTTTGAGGACAAAAAACTAAATAACTCTGCAAGGCTGCAGTCACTCACTTAATGTTCCCAGAGACCTAATGTGCTTTTCCTTTTAATAAAGAATATTATCTGTAGTTACCAGTGAAATTTGCTAATAAACATGGCTGATGATGAAACAGAACTGCAAACAAAATTAGCTTGTGCATCAAATTATTAAAAACACAAGTTTTTTGATAGAGAAATTTGGTATTTTTGTAGTTGCATGGAGGAAATTCACTGTGTTGATAAAACCCTCAGTACTTTACAGAGGAAAAGCTCCTTGGCTCCAAGACACAACAGCATTTAACAAATGTAGGATATCAGGAATACTCAATGCCCACAAAGGCCCAGACAATGTAAACCCCAAAATTTTTCTCTTTGTTCTGCCATGGCTATAAAACACTTTGACTTTTTTTCTCCCTCTCAACATTTTTAAACATAACAAAGAAAAACAACTGTTTCAAAATTTTTCACATGAAGGGGAACATTATTATAGGCCATTCTTTCCTAGAAATCTTTTAAGTCTTATTTATTAGCAGAATTAATCTGATCATAAGCTGGCTGACATACAAAGTGTTGAAATATGTCATCTTCCAACCATGCTTTGCTAATGAAATTTTGGTGTTAATTCAGGGATTTAACAGAATCCTAGAATCTGTAACAAGAATCAAACAACAATTGTGGTTCATCTGGCAAAAAAAGCATCATTTTGCCCCTTTTCTGTTGTGGGTTTGTCACTGTATGCTCTCCATCATCCATTTCTTTCCAGAATCTACTTTTTGATGTGGAGTCCCCACTTGGCCATCAACTTCAGCATTAATATTCTCTGAACATGTTTTGCAGTTCCAATCCCAGGAAATGTTTTGTACTTTCAATCCCAGGATCCAAAAGGATTTCATTAAAAAAAACTGAACAACTAAGCCTAAACAACCAAGGCTGGGATTTCACAAATGACCTCGAGGTATCTTTATGATGCACCAACTTCTTGGTCTGCCCAGCCCAACAACCAAAAGCAGCAGAGAAGTTTGGTAGATGCTCTGACCAGCTGAGTTTTCAAGCTCCAGGCTGCTCTGGATGCAAGAAACATAATGTAAAAAATATAAAAATGTTTACAAGCTGCTGGCACTGAGGCTGAGCTGGGTTTTGGGGTCTCTGCTGCTCTGTGGCACCCAGAGGGGTCACCCTGAGAGCCACAAGAGAGGAAAGTGATGAGCCAAAGGTTTATCCTGATTTTATGAGTGATGACAAGTGTGACTTACCTTAGGCAGACCAACCACTGACTAACAGAGTGCCAGGGCCTTCAAGCATTTGTCTCAAACTGACCCAAACTTTGGGTCTCAGATGACCCAAAAAAAGCCTTGTTCAAATTAGATTTTTAGGTTGCCAAAAAGAAGCAAAACGTCCTTGGAAGTTTCATTTATTCTTTTTGACTAATATTTAAGATACCACCTTAAAAAATAGTGAGTTGAAGGAGATGGATGCAATTGTGCAATAATAACAAATCAGAAATCTTTTACTAGCAAAGAGAGTCAGGAATTTGAATTAACATCAAAATCATCTATTATGGCATCCACATCTGGATATCAATTTACTGCCTAAATCCAAAACTTCTCTGAGAGCCAGTTGGTTTCTGTAAAAATGTATTTCTGCCTTTGAAAGGAAATAATAATTGGAAGGTCTTACAGGAAGCCACCCAATACCAATAGAGGAAATTGCAATCTGTTCCTCAATGTTAGTTTAAATCAATGTTGTATTTAGCAAAGGCTGTTTTTTAATGATAGTATTTTCAATAGCTTTTACTACACTGAGTCTCCTCAAAGGCTTACATTATATGAAGAACTGCTTTGTTTGCAGAAAGTTTCTTTAATCATCCCTCAAGGTCTTCAGCTTACTCTAGGTCAGATGTTGTTCCCCATCTCCAGCACATCCAGAATTCCATTTTCACCAAAATTCTTTCTTTTTTTTCCCCCAGGCTAATAAAAATGCAAAGTATTTCTGCATATGCTTGCCTAGAAATATGTGTGGTTCTTAAAAATACGAAGTGATCAAATATTAAAACCACCTTTTTCTGTTTCCAGAAGTATACACAGCATTTTAGCTTCCTAGGAATTTTCTGCTTGGGTATCTGGATTTCAGTAAATTTCCATTAAATCAGTGGTTTCAAAGGAAGATTTTTTTTTAAAAAGTACAGTATTAATGATACTAAACAAGATTCAAGAAATCCAAGCAAAACAGCTCCTCCAATTTCTTCTCCAAGTTGACTAAATCTTTTAAAACATACTCCCAGCACCAGTGCTAAAAACTCCCTGGGACACTGCTCAGAAATCCTGTGCAGAATTTCTCCTATGGTTTTTATGGATTTCATTACCTTGTGAGGTAATAACATCAAAATGAAGTTTACAATAGATTTTCATGCAGAAGGGTTTCATACCACCTACAATCATTAGTGTTCAGAAACTGGTGTTGCCAACAGCTGAATTATTCCATTGAATGTAACTTAAGAGAATCTAGAAATCTGAGCAGAGTTTGCACCAGAAGAAAAATGCTGTTTAAGAGTCTAAACCATGGTTTTCCAACATGAAACTCAAGACCATGATAACTTGAATTACAGTGAATTTCTGACTCTGGGAAGATGATCCCACTGTCCCAGGGTTTCTGCAGATCTTGGTGGTCACTGGAAAAGTGAACTACAAACAATCCATGTTCCTAACTTGTGAAAAATTCACCTGTACCTGAAAATAATGTGATTTATTTGCAGAGTCTGGTGATAAAATAACCTACCTGTGGTGATTCTATCTGCACAAAGATAGAGCCAACATTTTTATAGTTACACCTTTCACACATTGATCAGAAAGAAAATTCTTTTCCTCAACAAGGACACAAATAAAGGCAGACATTTTCCTTAAGAAAAAATAATTATAGTTAAAAAATCTGAAAGAAAGGAAAAGACAGTAATGACAACCTAATGCAAGTCATTCCAGTATAGAGGACAGCATTAATTCCACCATAATCCAATGGATTTCCAGCATTTAAAAACTTCCATGGAATCTTTCAGGCACAAAAAAAATTTAAGTAAATTGTAGGAGTCGATTTTTTCATGAGTTTTTACATTTAATAATGTAATTATTTGGTATGATTAAATGTCTTTACAAAGGAAAGGTAATTTCCTTCTTCTGTACAACTTTTCATGAGGTGTTTTTGTTGTCAAACAGTGCAGATGACAGTTTCAAAGTTTTCCCATTGCTCCCTATTAGTCTAAGAAGAAAAATATGTTTAAAAACTAATTCTCCTCACTTCTACAGGTGGGATTCTCTGCAGCCACTTTGAGTCAAGAAGTCAAAGCAGCAAGAACACAACCTGGCTATTCAGTCTCTTAAAACGATGAGAAAGGCCAAAGAATGGAATTCTGCTGCAAAATATGTATAAATCTGTATAAAAAATATAATAAAATATAAATCTACAGATAACAAATGCTTCATTCCTTTAACATTCAGCTTGTATTTTTCAGTGGAAGCTAAGGACAAACCTTCCTTCAATGCAGCCTTAAAGATGAAAATTGGGAAGCTTTGTGAAAACCAGGCTGCAGCCCAGGCCATGCTGTGCATTGCTCTCCTATTTTTCACCTTTCCTCTCTTTCAAGCCCTGAAAGCACAGCACAAAGGTGCTGAAAATACACTAAAACATCAGGGCCAGTACAAAAGGGAAGAAAACAGGAAAGATTGGAGTATTTGACTGACGTGGACAAATCAGATTTGCCAAATGTAGGTGTTTGATGCAGGCACAGGACCAGTGAGAGGAAAGGAGCCTGAGTCATCAGCTCCATCAAAGGTCTGGGGATGTCTGGGTGAGTGAGCTCTGTGTGAACAGGAACCATCCCTGCACTCAGAACTTTTAATTACCCTCACCCAGGCAGCAGCAGCAGCCACTGAAATCCCCAGATTACCTTGATTGCTCTGTCTTTATCTGCCATCAGCTGCTGCTTCTCATCTTCCAACTTCCGTGCAACCTCCTGGAGCCTCTGCTCTGCTGCAAGCTGCTGCCGGCCGCTCTCCTCGCTCAGGGAGGAAATGGTTTTCTTCAGCTCAGCTATCTCCTGAAAAGAAAGCAGCATGTTCAAGCTCCCCTCAATAAGAGACATGGATTTTGCATGGTTTTTTTATATAAACATGGCACTGGCAAGCTCTGCTGTGCGAGCTGGATGTTTGAAAGGAGCACACTGCACACTAGCAGGGTATGGGATTCCATGCAGAGAAAAGGAATAGAGCAGGGCTGTAAATGACAAGAATCGCTGAACACAAAATATTTGGAAGTGTTTTCCACTGTGACATTCCAAAATATTTACTCATGAGAACAAAGCACATCTGTGATCCTCCAACTGGAGCCTGTTCCCCATCTTGCACGGCTCTGAAAGCAGGAGTGTGAGTTTACACTGGGATGGTGCTGCTCCTTTTCCAGGGGGATATTTTACAGCTTGATACTGCTGAGAAGAAAAACCCCCACGTTCACACACTGGACTGAAATTTAAACCTGTCAGTGAAATTTCTGAGCTGCTGAAAGGAGCAGATTTTGCTGAGCAATACAGTGAGGACCTGACTCCACATCCAGGACCTTCATCTGGACCTTTTAGGTGATTCACTTGTCATTTGTTGAATTGTATTTGTTTTACCTTTTTCATCACTGGGAGAAAGTCATAACTAACCCTGATCCTTTAGGCATATTTACAGAATTTTATACTGACATGTCATCACCCAGCAAAGCACTTAAACATGTGGGAGAGTCACTGACTTCAATGTATATATTCAAGCTTAAGGTTAAGCTGCTGTAGCAGCATATTATAGAATAATTCTAAAAGCACTTTAGCACACAGGCAGTTCAGGGAGAGACTACCAGAGTGCTTAGATTCTGCCACGCCTCCTCACTGGCAAAGAAACATTTATGTATATCAATTATATGGTTATTTAGGAAAAAAAACATAAGTTAAGAAAACCCTAATATTAATAATAGACCAGGACTAGTGTAAGAACTGTGCTGCAAATGAAGGCACTAAATCTCTGGGAAAGGGGAAAAAGCCTGATTAAAACTCTGTGGTAAATTTATTTCTCTTTACCTACCTGAAGAGCCCAGGAAGTAGCCCAGATTATGTGTAAAACCTACCTTTGTATTTCTGTATTGCTTTTCTAGAAAACAAATACACATTTCAACAGATAATACCCATCAAAAGAAAGCAGTTTTGAGAACAATATGCCAAAGTTTAGAGATTATCTGGATAGGGTGCAACTCTTTAGCCAGGATTAAGTGGTGTGTCTGGTTTGCAGTTTAGGTAATGGTTTAGGAGACAGAGAATTGCAGAAATGTGGTTTTACCAGATATGTAACGTGCAGGAGAAAACAGAAGAAAGCAATGGATCATATAAATTATTAAGATAAAAACTTGAAGCCATGCGAAACTACAGCCTTTTGAGTATGTCCATTTTAAAAAGAAAACAAAGAAAGAGAAAAAAAGAAAACAAAGAAAAAGAAAAAAAGACAACTTCTCAATATAACACAAACCTGAGATTAAAGCTTTTACTGGGTTTAGAACCTGGTCTAGCACAGGAGTTCTGAAAAGCATGCAAGGAAACTTCAGCAGGAATTGATGAAGAAAAATTTGCTTTGTGCAGTACTTTTCAGAGCAAAAATTTCTATTTACTTTGTATAAACTTCAGAGGAAATTTCTTGAAATATCTTCTCTGTGTGGGTGTTAAAAGTGAATGTTCCAAGAGGCCACAGAGAGTAAGATTGGACAGATGCTGTCAGCAAGGCAACCACAAGAAAAGTTGCAATCGACCAATTATTAACAGTGAGCTACAAAAAAACCCCAACCCCAAGCATGTCCAAGTAACTTGGGGGATGTGATTTAAACCCACACAAGTAAAGAAATTCAGACATCAGGGTGAAACTGTTTTATTGAGCCAAACAGCCCTGGCAGATGATGGATGTGTTGTGTCTGCCCCAGAAAGTGCTGGGGAACTGCTCTCCCCAGTAAAATGTCCCAGCTACAGCAAAGCCACCTTAATACAAAACATGTCCCCAAACCTTGAGCCTATTCTGCAGGCCAATAAATGTCAGCTTGACAAAATTTATTATGACATTTAGGTAAAAGAGTTCTTAACTTGTCCTACACTACCTACGTGTTCCTGCTGCAATAATTAAAGCAATTTCCCTCATCTTTTGTTTAAAAATTCAGAAATGCTTCAATTATTCCAACTGTCTTTAACAAATGGACCAAGAACCATTTTTGTATTGACATTGGGTTGTGTCTGGCATGGAGAGGCTGCCTTGATTCCACTCACATGTGGGTGACAATGACAAAAGGTAAAATAGAGGTAGCAATGGTAGGGATCTCTTCCTTCAGGTCTGACATGAATTAAATGCTACTTTTTAAGCTTTAACCATTTCTTGGCTTTCAGGTTCAGATAGAAAGATAAAAGAAAAAAGATGGGCTTTTGGTTGTCTTTCTTTTTTTCTTAATAAATAAGGCTCTCAAAATTACTAAATTACTAATTTAAAATTACTGGGAAGGTACTTGGAAAAGAGAACATTCTCTCTGATTTACCACAGAATTGTGGACTTGGTGAGAATGGAATGGACCAATTTAAAGAAGTATCACCCAGAGCTGGCTGGTCAGGATCAGCCCAGTCAGGTTTTAAGTATCTCCAAGGATGGAGGCTCTACAACCTCTCTGTACTCAAACAAATGTGCAAAAATACAGGTAAGATTTTAGAAATAGAAGATATATTTAATAATGATTCTGATAAAACAGTGTGAAAAAGTGGCAGCAAATAAATGTCAGCAGAACAACTGTAGTCACAATTGTGGACAAGAGAATAATACTCAAAGCTGAAATCAAGAGTTTTAAATATTTTGAAGTGTTGGTAAAAAAGTAAAGTTTGCAGGTTTTGTTACTGTCTTGCTGATCACTCCTGTCTTGTTTAGAGGCTGCTAAACCCTTCTTTGAGGTGTTTTTATTGCTTTAAAAAAACTATTATGGGACTGTTGGGTGCAAACACACTTTGCAGTGCAGGGCAGACACTGTTGTGGCTGGGAGCAATGAGGAGAACGCCACCTCCACACAAATCCTTGTGGCAATTTTCTTCTTATTAAAAGCTTAACTTCTGGTTGCATCTCCATCATTTTTACACTTCAGTACCACCTGTCAGTCAAACTGAAAGCTGAAGTATGTAAAAGTCATCCAGCCTTACCATTTTTAAGTATATATGCAAATTCAACACCCATTTTCATCATTTGAGTTCTCTGAAGACAAAAAACTCAAGTCAAAACTAGTCTGCCTCCAAGACAGTGACATTCCTCAAGGTGCTGTTTTGGGCAGAAATGCAGAACTGGTGGGAATGAATGATAAAGATGAAGAAATCTTGGGTGACATTGCCTATAACAGGAAATGCAAGTCCTGGCTGTGCAACTACTCCTGATCCTATGAGAGGTGCTGGCTGATGGAGCACCTCACCTTCCTTCCCACTGGCTGAAGGACTCAGCCAGGAGCCCCATCATCTCTGGGCTCCTCAGGAGATGATGATGCTGGAGATGAAAAAGATGAAATTCACAACTCAAAAAAGCCCACCTGCATTTTCCAGCTTAATTCTCTGTGTTTTTTTTTAGTTAAAATCTGCAAGAAGACACCAGATGTTTGATTTGGTAACAGGACATGACTTCTGTTGGCTGCCAAGACCAGAATTAACTCAACTTTTCCCCAAGTGGCACCGGTTCACCTGCGTGCTGCCCACCTACCTGTGAGGACTGGGCCAGCTTCTGGCTGAAGTGCTCCTCTGTCTGCCTCAGCCTGCTGCTGGCCTGGAACACACACAAGAGACAGAGAGAGCCCCGTTAGCTCAGGCACAGGACGTGCACAGACACTTTGCCACCGGGCCCTGGGCTTGGCACCTCCTCCCCAGCCCTATCAGCCAGCCCCACGCCCTTCTGTGGCAGCCAAAAACCAGCCAGCACTGCCCTCTGATCTCCTGCCAACTATTCAGCACTTAAAAGAGGGGAGAAACTGTACCTCTGCTGCCAATTATTAGAAAAACATAAAGAGTTCTGCGGATTTAAAAAAAAAAAAAAGGAAAAAAGGAGAGAATGAGTAGGGGGGCAGGGGAAGGAGGCAATACACATAAATGAGTTTATCAGGATGGATTTGTTTCTGAATAGAGGGGGGAAAATGAGGAGGAAAGTCACAGGCAATGTGACATGGGGAACACAGCTTCACCCTTCACTTCTGTGTCTGCATCTGTCCTTGTCCCATTGCTCACCCCTCACTTCTGTGTCTGCAACTGTTCTTTGCCCATTGCTCATCCCTTCCTAGAAAAGGTGGGGATTACACTGAAAATGCAGCTGAACCAGCTTCGACATACAGCTCTTCCCTTTTCCCAGCTTTTTATTTTTTTACAACTCAAAGCTAAAGAATAAACCAAACTGAAAGCAAGGCTGCCTGGCAACATCAGAATCAAACCAGCAAATATTTCTATAACCCCAAGAAAAATAGCTCTTAAGGTGGTTTTTTTCTCCCCTCAAATAATTTAATTTCAGAAATAATTTGATAATAGTGATATTAACAAGAAAAATAAATGCAGTTTCATTTCAGGAAAGACACCAGATTTGTATTTTTCTTGCAGAAACCAGCCCAGGCCAGCCCCACCACGCTGTCCTCAGGTGAACTGCTGGGCGCTCTCGTCTTCTTGGCTCTCAAACTTGAGGACAGGTGTCTAAGACAAATATTTTCTTAGGGGGGACAGAATATCACGCAGCTGAGTTCTGAAGCAAATTTAAGCTGATTAAGTTTTCAAAATCTATCTGACCTCCCGCTCAAACCTTTGATCTGTCGTCCTTAGTTTTACGGCGCCGCATCCAGCGCCCAAACAGCTCCCGCCAGCCCCTCTTTGGGGGGACCAAAAAACCCCACGGGGGCCCCCAAAGCCTCTGAACCCTGCGTGCATCCAGCTCAGGCTCCAGTTCTGCAAACACCAGGGATTTCAGGCAGGCAAAGAGCCCTATTGATTCGACTGGGCTATAAATGGAGGAGCGTTTGCGGATCGTCATGGTGGGGCTGGAATCATCCTCGGCAATCCGGGCAGCTCTGCAAGGTGCAGCTCAGCCTAAGAACATTACAGCCAGTTCAAAGTAATCCTCAACTCCACATGAAATTGCAATTTCAGATCCTCAATCCCTTCAAATTCCAAAATTATGAAACGTATGGATGTCTCCATCTGGTTGTTGGTACTAAGGAATCTACTAAGAAAGTTATCAAAACCAATTATCAAATTTGTGCATCATTTCTGAGGGAATATTATGGCTTGGTTTTGCTATAAATAGAGATAATGGCAATACACATAGGTTTGAACCAGCATCTAGAAGAATTCTGGAGCACCAGACAAATTAAATTTCACTTTTTCTCCATTTATCACTCAGAAGTGAACCACAAACACTGCAAGGGCCCATGGTGGGGGTGCATAAATAAAAGAGAGGTGACACAGCACCAGGGAGCTCTGTCCATGCTCTGTTTCTCCTTGTACTCGGGCTGACCCACGCTAACACTCGTTCCATTGTGCTGCAGCCTAGTCTCAGATGGTGTTTTACCACCCCTGCATGTCATAAAGTGACTGAAACTGCCAGTTTATCTTTAGGGAGAAAAAAAGTAAAAAATAAATTACAGCAATAGCATAAATTACTGTTAGTCCCAGAAAGGGGAGAGGGACTCGTCAGCAAGGCACTGCACAGATCACATTACAGCTGCTCTCGCTCAGCTTGCCTGGGGTAAAAGTCCTCATCTTTCATAGAAGCAGCTTTATAACCTCCTGAACCCACAGAAGAAATCCCAATAAATAATAAAAAACCACTCATGAGTTCCGTAAACAAATTAGAATTTGTTTGTTCACACTGAGTAGAATCAGGCTGACCTCTGAGACACAGGGCAGAGGTGATCCAAAGGAAAATACTCCAAATTTCATTGTTTTATTCCTAACTAAAGGCAAAGAATGGATATCCTACCAGTTTACTTAAAAAGAATTGCAACATTTTATTTCATAATGGCTTTAACAACTTCCAGTTTGCAAAATATTTATAAGTTTTGTCTCCTGGTCACCAACAAACCATAAATTCTTGCAATGACTTCCAGTCTCAAACATTCCTGTTAGGGGTCTGAATTTCAGAGGTACTGAGCTCCCAAGGCTTCCCCTGGAGATGGCACTGGCATGGCTGGATGGGCTCTGGCTGTCTAAAGCTGGCTCTGTTGGCCCTGTGGCACTAAACTATGGCCAGCACCTTAAAGGGTCCTGCAGGAAGGCTGGGGAGGGACTTTTCACTAGGGCACGTAGTGACAGGAAAAGGGGAATGGCTTCCCACTGATGGAGGGCAGGGTTAGATGGGATATTGGGGAGAATTGTTCTCTGTGAGGGTGGGGAGGCCCTGGCACAGGTTCTGAGAAGCCCTGGATCCCTGGAATGCCCGAGGCCAGGCTGGACATTGGGGCTTGGAGCACCTGGGACAGTGGGAGGTGTCCCTGCCATGGCAGGGGTGCAATGGGATGGGATTTAAGGTCCCTTCCAACCCAAACCATTCCATAATTCTGTGGCTCCTGCTGACTTCAGCTTTTCCCTGAGGTCTGTAACACCCAGCAGCTCTTGCATCATCACAAACCACACAGCAGCTCTGATGAAGGCAGAGACCACAATCTACAGCACTGGCAAGATCCAGCTCATGGGGCTGCCTGGGCACCCTCTTTTCCACTGCCATCTTCTGCAGAAATAAGAACCTTCTCCTTTCTTAAAACCTGCAACTAAAACTAATTTAGTACCTCTTTATACAGGCTGCTGCTTTGCAACCAAGGGAGACACAAACCACCTTCCCTGGGGCACAGGTAGCACTGCTACATGCAAAAAATGCCTTTTCACTCTTTTTTGTTCTAAGGAATGAGTAAATACACACAGAGCTGTGTACAGGGAACATCAGGGGGGATTTATATCACATTTATCTTGATAAATGAGAAGGTTCACACTGGCTGGTGCACACACAGCAGTTTCCTGGGCTCCTTTTCCAACTGGCTGCTGGGTGCATGTGCTGGAGGAAGCACGAGCTGTTTCTGAATTATTTTAAGGGCATTCCCTCCCTTTCAGGTTAGGAGCTATTTCAGAAACATAATGAATAAGAATCCAAGTGGAAGGTGAACATTTGGAGGGTCAGCCAGTGTTCATTAAAGCCAAGCTCTTTTTATAGCAATGGGCAGCACTGCAAATAGAGTTAATGGTCTGAAACCAGTTTTCCATGTGTGAGAGGTAGCTGCTGAAATTCCCACTTGGCAGAAGCTTGTCAGAAATATCAATTGGAATATCCATTTTTATAATGAAAAAGGTTTAAATTGGATAAGCTGCAGAGGAATTCCACTGATTCAAGAACGAACTCCTGTTTAGTTTCACACAGTTATTACATATTTTAGCTAAAATTATCTGATTATGACGATTTTACATGCAGTTATTTTATATTACAGAGCACTTTTGCATTAAAAAGATTATGTCCTTGTTGCAGTTAATTGGTTTTAAAAACCAACTATAATTCTTTAACAAGCCTTAAAGCATCATATTGTGGCTGCTGAGCAAAACTGCATTGAGTACAACAAAGCATTTCACGTTAAAATTAAAGCAGCTATTAGCACTCCAGATGTGGTGTCTGCATTAATGGATGCTCTCCTAACACAGCCCCATTTTCACTTTCTCCTTTCATGAAACAGAACAGCACCAGTGGAAGAGCACAGATCTATGGCAGGACCACACCACAAAAGCACACAGTGTCCTACCCTAATTACTGAGGATTTATCAGCTATTCTGAAGGTATGAGGTGCACCAGAGAGAACTTTCAGTTCCATTCCCCTCGATGGAGCACATGCCCTAAACAGCTCCTGGGTCCATCTGCTCCACTCTGGGGCTGGGCAATTCCATCCATGGAGCATTTGGGATGTCCTGGATACTGATCAAAAATGAAGCTGTTTAGAACCCTTGGAACATTACAGATCTGTGCATGGTGTCAGATATTGGGGAAAAATCCTTAAAATCCCTCCCTGGGAGGTGGGCAGCCCTGGCACAGGTTCCCAGAGCAGCTGTGGCTGCCCCTGGATCCCTGGCAGTGCCCAAGGCCAGGCTGGACACTGGGGCTGGAGCACCTGGGACAGTGGGAGGTGTCCCTGTCATGGCAGGAGTGGCACTGGATGAATTTTAAGGCTCCTCCCAAGCCAAACAATCAGGATTTAATGATGGGCTTGGCACTGTTGAGTTTATGGCTGAACTTGATGACCTTAAAGGACTTTTCCAACCTAAACAATTCCATGTTTCCCTATCTTGGAAACAGCTCTCATAACTAGAGTTTTATATATATATATATATATATACAAACACACAACACCATGTTCACTGATAGAGAAGCAGCAGATTTAAGAACTTTTCTGTTTAGGGGAGTAGCTATGAAAGAATCATTTTTCAAAATGCCTGCAACTAGCTAAAAGTGGCCATCCATAAGCTGATCCTCCATAATTAGTTAGATAAAAGTGTAAAGCAAACTTTTAAAAAGAAGAAGAAAAAAAGGAGGAAAAAAATCAAAGGGTGGGGGAAGAAGAAGAAAGAAAACTTGCTCCAGGGAAGAAGCAACTGTTCTCTGATGTGCAGCAAGGAATTTAACATCAAAGAACTAATGTAAATGGGGCCCATTTACCTCAAAACACAACACACCACTCCACATTCTGGAATATTTCTATTTTAAGTTTGACAGCATTATGCCTTGTACCAAAATTCAAGATTGTGTAATTTGATAGATGTCAGAAGAAAACGACCTTCAGAATGGTTAATGGTGGCAATCTTTGTTATTAAGTATGTTAAAACTCTCTGTACAATATCTGTTTAAACTTCAGAGATCAGCAGATCACCTTTAAAGTTCATCTGATTGTACATAAAAATTCCATTTTGACTCAAAGCCTGAAACATTCATTTTCCTTATGTGCCTCTAACACTGACAGTGGGTGACTTCCCACACCAACCTCCTGTTCTTTCTCCTGCTCTCCCCACCAATCAGACAAAAATGAAAGCTGGATCTCTGCTCAGCAGTGAAAATAGCACACCAGTTCAAATATGTAATCTGAACCACCCAAAAGACCATTAAAAATAGTTGAATACCCAAAATGATGTTAACAGAATAATTAGTCAAGTACCAAATGACTTCAAGGGTTTTGAAAATGAATGATAGAAATCCCAAAATCCTATTAATATTCTATTTTACATTTCACTTTTGGAGGTCTACAAATCTTTTCCTTTTTATTTTTTTTCATTAAACATACATCTTTAGGAGAAAAAACCCTCTCATTCATGTGTGAAGCACTTTTCATTGGGAAAAACCCAAGAATGAATAGAAATGACTTTAGCTGTACCTGCACAGAGAATTGCCTTTCTGCAGCACATTGCAGCTCTGTGCTTAATGGGGGCCCACTGAGAAACTGCTTCTGCAAACTGTGCCTTAGGAAAACTCCAAATTCCAGACTTCTCATTTAAACCAACAGAGTATTTCTAAAAATCCTGAAATTATGCACAGGATTTAAATACAGGCATTTTTTACTCTCCCAAGAAAGTCTTCTGTGGGACTCCAGCTGCAGGGTGGCTGATGCTCAAGTTACACCATCCTCACAATTATTACCTTCATCTAAATGGATTTACTGAGCATCTAAATATTCCCCAGCACCACTAATGCTGATTGCCAGTCAATATTGCTGTCAGCCAGACACATTATTTAAAACAAACTGGCCTAAAATACAAGCCTTGCATACAAGACAAGGATTTAAAACCAGATTAACAGCCTGGGTTTGCCACATGCAATTGTTTAATGCTTGAACTACCCTTTAGAGAAGACAATAGTGGTGAATGCATCAGGCACTTCAAGGGCTGGCAGAGAACTGTGGTTTAATCTGAAGCTGTTCTGGGATATTTTGCCAGAAGATTGCTGGGTGTGATAAGCTCTGGGCTGGGATCATGGACAGCACAGGCAGAGATGGCTGATTTTCATCTGGTTTACTCTCATCAATCATCTGTGAGATCACTGCTGGTGAAATCAGTGTGGTGTTTTGTGGTGACAGAGATTCCTGCAAATGAAGAGATTCAGATGATCATGGCAGATGTCACTGCTTCTCATCTGCCATCCATCACATGGGCAGCTGGGGATGAGATTTTTCCTTTTCTTCCAATCCACACCAACTCTGGGGTCAGGTTTTATATCCCACAGCTCCACACTCAAACTAGGTGGAGCAAACCTGGTGAAGATGGGGACACTGCAACACTCTCCACTTTAGGGTCCCTAAACAACAAATACATTCCTGGATTACCATTTTAATATTTCCTGCTTTTCTTCTGTTCTGTCCAACTAAACAAAGATGGTTACTAAAACTTTTAAGACATTAGATCAAAAGTGCTGACATGTTCTTTTTCAGAGCTTTAACAAATAAAATGTGCATCCAACAGGAATTATTTGAGCTTTGACAAGCTGCCTTTATCTCTGAGAAGTGCAGGCACTCACTCCTCTCACCAGCTC
This sequence comes from Luscinia megarhynchos, assembly GCA_034336665.1. NCBI lineage: Eukaryota > Metazoa > Chordata > Aves > Passeriformes > Muscicapidae > Luscinia > Luscinia megarhynchos. Next base: position 2,968,181 of record CM067580.1, read on the forward strand.
GGGCTCTGCCCCACTCTGACATAAAGAAGTTTCCAGAATCCCTCAGGCCCAGATGTTTCTGGTGCCCACACAGCTGACACCCAGCAAAACCACGAGGGCACAGGCTGGGAAACACCTTTGAAGATGGAAGTCAAAGCTGAAGCTTCCTCCACACACAGAAGGCAACAGTCCCAAGATGAGACACTGACCCACGACTTGACTCAGTTAAAGATTATTTAATCTGAGCTTTACAAAACATGATTCCTTCAGAAACTGGACATTTCTGAGACTCAGGCACTTTATAGCTAAATTCACACACCTTGATTTTTGCCAAGAAGAGATTCTAAGGCTCCTGAAACAATCATAAAGGGATAAGAATGAAGATTTTAGATTCTGCATTGCTGTTGTAAGTCGAATTTTGTGACAAGAACAAGCATTTCTTAACATGACAATGAGTAGAAAAATATGGTATGTATCATTTTAAGACAGAATCTTTGCTAGAAGAAAAAATGGGAACAAAGGAAAAATTCTGTACCCCTGAATTAAGTTGGTATCACTAAATTAACTCAGTATGACAAAGTTAACTCAGTATTTTGAAGTTACATCATTAGACAAGAGCCCAGCAAAAATTAAGCTTCTACAGCTGGAAAGATAGATACTGAAAATATGACCAAATCCCCCAACAAATTTATGATCTGAAGCCATCAGTGCTCCTCAGCAAGATTATGTTGGATTACTCTTTGTAGTTTTAAGTACAACAAAGCTTCCCCAAAAAGAGAGACAACTTCCCGGAGCCAGAGCACGTTACTGACTGAGGAGAAACTTCCCAAAGTTTCCAATCCAGCAAAGGCCCAATTAAAAAGAGAATGGAATATACTGCTCCATCATCAAAGCAATTAAAAACATAAATAAGGCATTGCAAGACTCTTAACATTCCCAATGTTTAATTATTTATCTGCTCTCCATCCTGCAGCTGTAGGTCAGAATTAACTCCTCTGAACTAAATACAGGCGAACTCTTTTGGGGATTTGTACCTTATTCATTTTCAAGCAGACATTCAAATTCATTTCAAATTCACACAAGAACTGCAACAGTTTCACCTAAATCAGATTTTCTACAAGTTAAACACCCCTCCTACACTCAGATGTGATTGTGAAAGTACTTTGATCTCTGTTCCCAAATTTATTGCTCTGTGTAATCCATGACAAAATATAATGTGATTTACTGTATCTCTATATGACAGCCCAGCAGCTGACAGAACTTAATAATTTAGCATAAGAAAAAAACCCTTCTGGCACCAAAATATACAAATCATAATTGAGGCACTTTAGTATCACGTTACAATGAAGCATATGCAGACTGATCATACGAACTTCAAAACAATTAGAATTCTTTCTCACCCATTTAATGAAGGTGGGTTTTACTCCGTGACATGTTCTGCAGCTGTAAACAAGTCATTTTGGAGCACTTTTCTTTCTTCATATTAATGACTCTGAAGGACTAATAACATTGTTTTACCCCTTCCCTATTTCCTAAACATTCCTTCTCCTCCAAAAAGAAGAAGAAAAAAGCCACCTGCAGCTTTTCTCTACTATAATGAGATGAAGAAAGAGCAAATGAGTGTAAACAATGTCTTCAAATCATGCCAGTATTTAAATGCACAATTATTATGTTTTACATTAGGTTGGTCTTGATCACTGAGCACTTTTCCTAAATAAAGCTATTTGGAAATCTGGTTTTTTTAATGTGCTGACCTAAGCAGGGATGTGATGCACACGTGGGGAACCTTCTGCAGTGGCTTGTGCTGACAATGGGGCTTGGGGGACTTTTGTGCAAAGGATGCATCACCCCAGAAACTTCCAAGCAAAGTAAGAATGTGGAGCTGGTGGGTAGAGGAAGATGTTCTATTTCTAATTCCAAGGAAAAAAGACCAGTTACTGTTGTTTGCACAATCAAAACCTTGGAGGAGCCCCATGGCTGCAGGGACTGGGATCCAGGAGCAGGGAATCCTTCCTGTCACACCTGACCAGGAGCCTAAACCTCACTCAAGAATTCTCAACAAATCTAAAAATGAATTGGCTGAGTTTTTTAAATAAAAAAAATCCACCAGTAATCTCACATTACAGTCAGGACCACACTGGAAAACAGCCAATGTTTTCCAAATATTATCAAGTACCCAGAAATGTAAGGATAACTAAAATTGGTAAATCAGACAAAACTGGACCTAGGCAATTAGCCTTTTCCAAGACACAAGGTATTGGGGAAAAGGGAGAGAAGGAGTTCATGATTCAACTGGGCATTTAGAAGTATTTAATAAAGCTGAAATAATAAGCAGTTGTGTATTACAAGATAAAGTCAGTGTGCTACCAGGTTGTTTGGAGAGCAAAGAAAGGCTCGGGAAATGATTGAAAAAATAATTACAACAGTTGTTCTGCCACTGGCAAAACCTCAGCATTCACCTTATCCACCATCCCCATGACTTTGTGAGCCTTGATGCTATGAACACACTCCAGAGGATAAACCTGGAAGTTCAGGGATGGAGAAGAGGCAGCGAGTGCCCAGGTGCTCCAGAGCAGGGAGGGGTGTTTGGGCACACCCTTGAAAAACAGAGGAGACAGAGACAACCAAAAAACCCCACCTGAGAATGCTTCTTCAACAGTTATTTTAGATTGATACCAGTTGGTTAAAAACCCACTAAACCCTAAAAAACCCAGGCAAACTTCAACAACTACCCAGCTATAACTGATATGACAGGACATGAGTAAAGTGTGCTGAAAGATGGGCCACATGATCCAGTTCTAATTTTAATCATATCAGTCCTTGCCCTGCTGAAAGCCATCTTTTTAATTCCATATTTTGTCCTAATTTATCATTTAGCTCTTGTCTGGTTCTCATTTCTTAACAGCATTGCTTCAACCACTTCCATTTTTAACCCTGTGGTGCTATTTGTGAATGCAAATAATGGTGCTTGATCTCCCTTCAGACATTAATGAAGATATTATAAAGTGAGCCTGTTGCTCATGGGTGCACATTTTTTTTTCCCACAGTGACAGTTAAACTGCTGGAACCAGATTTGTAAATACAGTTGATGAGCAGGCATCTGACCTGTTGTTTTCTGGATTGTTTTTTCTGCGTTTTTATTTTTTTTTTTAAAGGAGATTGGAGCAGAGTAACTGTGAATAACTGCAGCTCTTTGCTTTGAAACATCTCCAGTAGGGAGAGAGCCATAAATTCTGTTTAGTCTTATTTGAGTGAAATATCCCTGAGATGATTCTACCATCTTTTTCTTCATGTTTGGCTCTGTTGATTGAAGACTCTTCCAAATGGCTCCCCTGAGGGATGATGCAATTCCTGTGACCATGTTCCTGGTCCACCATCATCCTGCTTTTTTTTTTTTTTTTTAGGAATCAGAAGGAGCAGGGCAAAAAGTGACACACTACAGAGGAAACTGGTTTTAAAAGGATTCGTTGAAAGGTACTATCAAGACAGATTAAATAATTCTTTGTGCTAATATACATTAAAAATATTTCCTCTCTGTGAAATACATTTCTTCTTGATCTTTTGGCATCATGTTTTGCTTTTACTTGATCTTTTGGCACCACAGTTCTGGTGTTGCTAGATTTTTCTCCAACAAAGCCAAATGTACTACACTCATTTTTATTAATATTAGTTGGTGAATCACTATCTCTGTGTCAGAAACGTGCAAGAACCAAGTGTAATTTAATGTACACAGGCTCTACAAAACAAAAACAATAAAAATATTACTGCTTTGGAACAGAGAGATAATATCAGAGCTCTTGGATTATAATGAAAAAAAAAATTAAGAGACTTGGGAAACATCCAACTCTTCTTGTTAAAAATTGGAGGCTCTTTAAATTATTCATAGCTGGGCCCTAAGCTAAACAATTGATGTAATAGACTCAAAACAAGTTTAAAAAAATGGCACATCTACAACTGGTAGGGACCCTGCCTGCATTCAGCAAGGACACAGACAGGTCTGCATTACAATTAGACACAATTTAATGAGATCATTACACTTGGGAGGAATTCACGTCCACATTTCATGGCTGACCTATTTGCCCCCATGTAAATAACCAGGGGATCACTGCAGGGAGTGTGAAAACTGCTCCTCACACTGCTCCCACAAACAAAGTTATCTGCAAGTGTGGCTTCAGTCTCCAAGTTAATGAAGTGAAAGGTGTCAGATCAAAGGTTCCATTGCATCCAGTCTCAGAAGGTCTTAGGGACAAAGATGGAACCATTTCTGGTGCTAATGAAATGTGGAGTTGGCAGAGGAGAAGCAGAGCTGCAGAGACAGGACTCAGAAATGGGAACTCATGGAAGGCACGAGATGCTTTTACTTTAGGAGCAGAAGTAACTGCTATGGGGAAACTCAATACTTTTAATCAAGAATCTCTTGGAGTATCTTTCATCTCAGAAGATGTCATATTCCTTCCCTTCATCTTCTGTGTCTTTGCCAGTGCTGAACAGTGTGACATCATCTGCAACAGTGCCAGAACAGATACTGTGAATCACAGATATTCCTGCATATGCAGCATGAAAATATGCCCAGGGAGATACATCCAACTGGGCTGTTCTAGGGCTGTGCTGGGACAGGAATTCATCCAGCATCACAGAGCCTGATGCTGAAGGAGGGACTGAAATGCTCCCTAGGGCACATTATCAGTACCTTATTTGCAAATTATATGCAAGAAGTTGCTCAGAAAATAAGTATCCAACTACAGGAAGAGTTTTGAAAAGGGCCCCATTACATTATATTGCAATGAAAACATTATATTGCAACAAAACTGTTACACAGAATAATTATTCCTAATTAAGGTAGTGGTCACTTACAGAGTGACCTCAGCTTTAAGGTCCCTGAGTATCTGAGTTTATGTGGACTTCACACCAGATACAGCTGGAGTGATTGTACCAGGTAAAAACTGTAAACATCAGATTAGATTTAAAATCACAGAAATCTCAGAGTACAACTGACATCAACACCATTAAAGTCTACAAGATCTGCATGGCTCTGGCCAGGCTTTATGCCACCTTGGAGTCCCATCTCTCCAGACAGAACCACTTCACTGCTTCCTTCCATCAGAAAAACTGCAGTCCCAAAAATAAAGTGTTTAACTCATTTTTGGGGTTTTTTAGACTGCAGCTTTGTCTTGTAATCAAATATCATGTGTGTTCAGTACAGTCAATACACAAAAATGTAAATTACTTCTCCACAAGAAAAGCAGCACTGAAAGAGAATTAGATGTTCCTGGAACCTGCATAAACCTTTAACAGAATGAGTCAAAATATCTATTTAAATATAGAAAAGAAGTCAATAAAAAGCTAAATGTTGAAAATTATTCATAGACAAAAAAAATCATCATCATCTTCTCCCACTACACTTTAATCATGTGTGCTGCTCAAAGGGAGCTTTTTTATGAGACATTTTCAGTGTTCCAAGGTTGCTTCCTCTGAGCATTGTCAGCCTGTCCACTGCTCTGCTCGTCTCCTCTGCCAAGAGAATCCTGCAGAACGTTACAAACAGCACCAAGCCCCACATCTGCACACACTCAGACTTTGCCTCCTGCTTCCAGCCATTCCTGGCAGAGCTGGAGCTGCCCTGAGCTCACTGCACTGCACCTGGCTCAGCAGGGCCCCAGGTGCTGCTGCTGCACCTGGAGCTCACCTGGCGCTGCCCAGAGCAGGGCCCAGCTCCAGGCTGTGTGCCCAATATCCAACAACCATGGAACGGGCTGGGCTGGGCTGAGGGGACCCTAAAGCTGATCCAGTGCCACCCCTGCCATGGCAGGGACACCTCCCACCATCCCAGGCTGCTCCAAACCCCGTCCACCCACTGCCAGGGATCTGCTCTGGGCACCCTGTGCCTCCCTGGGTTCCCTCCTAACAGGGCAAAACTGCAGAAAGAATATGCTAAAACTTCTGCCAGCTTAACCAGGTATGAACAGAAATGCTGAAAACACACCAATATCTCACAGGAGCAAAGGAGGAAAAACGTGCACCATCCCAAAATGTTCCAGGAATCTCCAACAGACACCAATCCTGAAGAACCCTGTAAGGGGAGCTCAGGAATGACATTACAATAAACAATGTCCCAGCCTTAAAGCTGAGATTTTTAAGCAACAGAAAATGAAAGACCTCAATAAATCATGTGTCCCTAAATAGCAGAAAGCTGTCTACAAACACCAGCAAATACTGAAATGTTCAGTGTGCCTGCAATGCAGGCTCCTCCCTCCCCTGTGCCTGCCCCTCACTCTTCTCCTTCTCATCCCCCCAGCAGCAGGACAATGGGGAGGGCAGTGCCAGAAGAATCCTGGATCTTCTTCACCCATTTGCAGTTCTGTTTTTCTTGTCACTGAAGGATGAATCATTTCTTTTGTATTTCCTCATGTCCACAATGGCACAAAACAATCGACACAGAAATCAACATTATTCCCAGAGCTGATCACAGAGGAATGAGATCCCTCACTTGAGAATGGAGTGACCTTCAGAAAATCTGCCCAGTCAGATGTTCCATGCCTGAACTGTGAAATTCAGCTTCCCATTGGATTTTTTATCATTCTTTACAGAATTGGCACCAAAAAAAGGGAAATTTAGAGAACAAATTTTTCTCCCACGTTGTGCTAAATTTCCAGGTAACAAGATCTGGTAAAAAATATTTTCATAAACAAGTTTCAAGGCTCATGCTGCAATCAAGATACTTCTTTTTCCCCCTGTTGGATAAAATCATCAAGGTTCTGTGGACTAGGATGAAGCTTTGAACTAAATTAGCTGAAACTGCTACTTTGGAGCTTGAAACCGAGTTTACCCTCTAAGCTGCTTTGAGTTTTGGGTTTTGTGGCCAGTTCTACAATTGCAAGACAGAAATGAAACAGAATGGGGAATGGAGATTTGAAGGTAATGCCAGGTATATGTCTGTGAAAGACTTTTCAACAGAGATACTTTTTTCTTTTCCCCTCCTATCTTTTACTCAACATGTGCTCTAAGATTAGGGTAAGAATAGGGAAGTAGGTTAAAGGAAAAAAAAGCACAATAGCAGTTAATATAGCTTAAAATTAGCAAATTTTTTGAAAAATATAAAAAAAATCCAACAAATTAAAGAAAACCAGTATTTCTGACAGAAATGACAATTCAAGACTATTAGAGATATTGCCCTATGAAGGATTATTTGTAACTTTAATTTGAGGATGTAAAGAAGTTAACTTTTCTTTTGCTATACTACACATGTAAAAAAAGATCAAAGAAAGAAAAGAATTGAGATTCAAATTCCATTTTTAAGCAAAAATGACAATGTCTTCCTGAGTTAAAATTAATCCTTTAATGATGAATTTCAAAGGTTTAAATACTTTCTGTGACCTTGGCTTTAAATAATTATGCCAAGTGGAGCTTTCCTTGCATTCAGAAAAGATTCTGAATTGTTGATCACAGCCATTTTAATGGCTCCAGGCTGGCTGATTTCCAACATAATCCTCCGAATGCTCTTTAAAATTACAGACCAAGAACCTGATGCAGGTAAATGAAATGTCACTTGCACAAAGGCTGCTCAAACACTCCATGCAGATTGTTAATTTGTGCCACTGCACATCCCCTTGCAAGAAAATGTGTGGTTTAGTGCCTTAATGCAAAGTATAAAAGAGACTTCAACAACTATCTGCTTACACATACACAGAGTCTACCATAAGTATTAACTAGGGTTTTTTTAATTTGGCTTTTGAAATAAAACTTGCATCTTTTAGCTCCCTAATGGAGGGGAATGTTTGAATTGAAGACAGGGGTCCAAGGGATGCTCAGCAAGCAGGAACATGGGCAGTGACCCCACAGAACAGAACAGGAGGGAAGCCTTGATCAATCTGAAACATTAATTTCTATTTCCAAACCTCACCCAGAGTCCTTTCTCACTTGATGCACACCACAGGCTAAATCAGAGCAGCCACTGTGAGCAACCAGACACAATTTCCTTGCACCTGAGCCTGAGTTTTTCCCTCCTTAAGAGCTCAGTCTCTTTTTAAGGGAGAAAAAGCTTGGCTAGGCAGAACCACCCCTTCCACTGTCTCTATTCCAGCAGAGGAAGTTCAGCCTGCTTCACCTGGGAAATCAACCTGTGTTTTTAAAGTGCTGCTGGCTCCTGAGCACCTCATGGCTCCTTCCATCCCCACTGGAGGTGCTGCCCAGCCCCAGCATGTCCAGAGCAAAGATTTCCATCCCAGAACCCCAGCACACCTCACACCTGTGCTGTGACTCTGGCATCCCATGGTCTGTATCTGCTTTTTCAACTCAAGTGACCCCCAAACATTTTTCCTTAGGGAAACTGCTCAGTGACCTTTGGGGTGATCACTGCCCTCTGGCCCCGCAGAGCTGCTCTTTGCAAATCCCTTACCTTGCTCAAGGCTGCATCTGTCTCTGCTGTGTGCTTCCTCTTCAGGTCTGATACCACTTTTTCCATCTCCATCTTGACACTGTTCAGTGCTGCCTCCTTGTCTCGAGCTGCCTTCAGCCTCTCCTCGTCCCGCTGGAGGCTCAGGTCCAGCAGCTGATGGTTCTTCAGAGTGTTGGCCTGGATCAGCTCCTCCCTCAGCTTGCGGATTTGGTTCTCCAAACAAGAGATCACCTGAGAGCAAGAGCAAACAAAGTGACAAAACCCAAAACCACAACACAAAACCCCACATATTTCCTCCAACAGGCTGTCAGCTGGGGTAGGAGCAGACTCAGAGGATGCTCTGTGCCTTTTCCTCTTCTTGCACACAGATAAATACAGCTTCCCCTGCCCAAAGCATTGATAAGATGAACATTTTGGAGGAGAAATTGAGCTTGTGGCATATAATCACTGTATATCCTACCCATGCCTTCTTTTTTATGCTTAAGAAATGACCTGCTGCCTTCTAATGAGCTATCAGAGTATCATCCATCATTAATCCATCTCTGCTGGCCCCCGATGGAGGAACACAAAGGGAGAGGGGTTGAAGTGACAGGAATAAAATTGTGTCACTCCAAATTCCACAGAATTCACTCTGCTACCTCACCACAGGAGTAGATACACACCTATTACTTCAGACTACACTTGAATGTAACTCTCACCAGTTACTTTTCTAGTTCCATTTCCTCTGTGGGTTCTTCACTGGCAGCATCACATCTGGGACATAAAGCACTGTCCCTACAGCCAAGGGTGATGGATGACACTGAGAGCACATCTGTGTCTTCATTCATAAATGTAATTCTGAAATGAGCACTTTCACTTTCACACAGAATTGCCCCTTTGTCCTCCCCGTTTCACAAGAAACTTTGCAGTTGCCTGGAATTCTTTCATAGAGGATGTGACAATCCTGAGAGCAGAAATTGATGTTCAACCAAGTAAGTGCAGGTGACTCAGCTCAAGCTTATTAAAGGTTTCACAAGAAAATCTGAGGAAAGACAGTGTATATTTAAAGTTCCCATTGTCCTGGAATGCCAGTTTCTCTCCAACTACTATTCTTTCTTCTTCAGACATTTTTAATACACTGTCTGTACTCAGCTACACCATTTATTAGCATCCTCTGAGAACCACATTACTACAAAACCTTGAAAAGGAAACATTTGTTTCTGACCAAAGTTGGGACATGAATGACTATCAGATCTATTGCCTTGTACATTAATCTCCCAGGACAGATTCCTATAAATACTGTGATCTGAGAGAGGGAAAAAAAAAAATCAAGGCTTGAAAGTTTGCCTATTTTTCAAGCTATTTGAACTATAGGGTGTAATAAAAGACATCATCTCCCTTCAAACCTTCAGTTTGTCCTTCAGCTATCCCAGCTGTAACATGTATTAAATAATATCAACCATCTCAGAAACTTATTTTGCTTCCATGCTTTCTTAATTACTCACTGGCATTAGTCCCTACTATGTCAAAGGTAAGAGTGTGTGTATGGTGGAGAAGGAATGAGCACGTCATTTGTATACAGAACTCTACCACAGGCCACATATTTCAGTCCTATCAGCATTATCTCAAACATATGTTTCATATACTGTAATCTGTGCTAGATCCTTTCCTTCCTTTCCTGAGCTTTTCCTCTACACATGTTTAATTTCTTATTAAATCTGTATACAGACTAAAGAACGTAAAGTACATTTCAGTCTGTAATTATAATCCACAATGTACTTTTATAATTCTTTCGGAAAATGATTTCATCTGCAGATCACAAGAACATGACAGCCTGCCTGGCTTTTCCTTAACCAAGGCAGCACTAACTCAAAGAAGATAAGAGCTGCAGTTGCTGATGGGTGATATGGTCTGAGTTCCAAACCGACACACTGAGAATTTGGGGTTTTTAACAGCTGCCCCAGTGCAAGTCCTGCCTGAAATAGCCACAATTATATTTTAATCTGTGAGAGTTCTTTTTGAAAGATCATTCTTTCCTTTTTTTTTTCTCCTTTGTATTTTAAAATAAAAAACTTCCTTTAATAACACCCCCAACACACACACACAAGTGAAACTAAGGAATTGCACTGCTCAAAAGTTCCCTAAAAAGTTTGTTAAAATATTTAGGGCAAGAAATCAGGGCTAACTTTTTATAATACAAAGAAAATTCATTCACAAATGACACTGCAAGCCAAAATAAAGACTGGGCGAATTCCTGTTACACCTTTTGAGCTTTACTTCCTTCTTTATTCAATGGTTCTTATGCAAAGTCATTAGAAAATGAAACACAACCCAGTGTTTTCTGTAAGGAGAGAGTAACAGCTCCCAGCTTCAGAGCCAAAACTGAGGACAGCCAAGAGTGAGCTGAATGTTATAGGTAAAGCAACAGTAATTAATATGCAAAGGAGCATTAATGTTGGACCTACTAGATGGCAAAAGCAGATTTGGTTCTATTAGGGAAGAAGAAAGACTCTGAAGACGGGGTGATGGCAGCGAAACTAATATGATTAAAGGAGTCCCTTTGGAGCAACTTCACTGCGAGTAAGATGATGTTAAGAGACATCTAATCTCTCCAAAGTGACTGGAAAAAGCTTATATTGGGGATCACAGACACAGTTCTTGTCAATTACTTTCAAGTAAGTCCAGTTCTCACAGCCAGATTAGTTTTTCCCACAAACAAAGTCAGTGGCAGAAGCAGCTTACGCCCAACTCAGCGCCTGAGACAACTTTGTGTGACACGGATATCTCCCCACTGCTGCAGGAAATGAATCCCAAACTTTCCAGCACTAAGACTCTGCTATTCCACATGCCAGCTTTAATAAACTATTATTAGACTTAAATGTAGGCAAATTAAGAGGAAAAAAAAAAAGCCCCAAGATGACTTAATTCTCTGTTGCAAAAAATCGATGAAATATAAAACTTATGGGCAACTGTCTTTTCTTAACGATTCTGTGGGAAAATAAAAGCTGCAGTTACAAAATCTCACTTTTCAGGCTCCTGATCCAAAGGCAGGATGGGTTCTTTGTAACACTGAGTCCTCTTTCTCATTCTTGGTTTCTCAAATCCTCCTCTGGCTGACCAAATCTCTGTTTGGGAACCAAATGGTTTGCATGGTCCAAAAAACTGCTTGAGTACAAGAGCTGCTGTGAGAAAAACACACCTTAAACATCTGAGCAAATTATTATTGTGCTAAAGGAGGATTAAACATAAGAAATAAAGGCTGACAGTATGTAATAGAACCAAAATGTTACTGCCACTCGCTGCCTTTTCTGGATCAAAGTGTTGTAGTCTCTATTTCAGTGGTGTGGGTAGGAGCACATGAAATAAGAGAGATCTGTATCTATTTTAGAAAGGATGCAGAAGTTTGTAGCAATTCCCAGCATGGCCATGCCACAGGAACATGCCTCCAATAAGGAAGCATTTTTTAAAATGACCATTAATCCACATACAGGACAACAAACAGAAAGACAGCACCAGCTTAGACAGTTTCCCAAATGGAACAAAAATACATAAACTGTGCGACAGAGATTTCATAAAGATTTATATGACATATTTGTACACTCCTTGGATGAAGAAACTGCTGGCCAAGGTAGTGACTTCTATTTCTGTTTCAAAGAAATAACTTAAGAATTCTAACTAAGAATATCTGTGCTGAAATAGTGTCATAAAAAGGGTGGGTCATAAGCCCACAGCAATTTGCCTGCAGGGAAAAAATAGACTTGAAAGAAAAAGAAGAAGGTTGGTCACTCACTTTGGCCTATTTAAAATGCCAATAAATGCACTGTGTGTTATTTGGAAGGGAAACATGTGCTCTTAATTTTAAAAAGTAAATTGCATAAGAAAATATAAAGTTGGCAAAAAGTTTAAATTAAAATCTGTTGCTGATGTCTGAAACTGCTCCACTTACGGGCAACAGGGATGAGAAACGGACCAAATGACTATGGCCTAATTAAAAACAATAATAACACAAATTCCCTTTATTTTCCAGGAGCTCCCACCTCACCCCCACGAAGCATTTCCTTGGAGCAGTTTCTGAGGAAGAGGCTGGAGCATGACAGCATCCTCATCCTCGCCCTGCCGGGGATGAGCGCACGCAGCTCAGTGTCCCTGCTCCCAGAGCATGACACACCAAACCACATCCACCCAGCTTAAACAGCAGCCAGGGCCTTGGGAAGGCACAGAAACAAAGCAGTGGAGGGTTAAGATGAAAGGCACTCCTGGTTTATTCCTTCAGCAGATTTACAGTAAGTGGGTAAGGTCTGACGGCAGATGAAGCTGCAGGAACCTCAGTGCTCTGGGAGCACTCTGCTGGAACAGAGCACCTCTGTTCAACACCCCTGTGCTCCTCAGAGGGCTCCTGACAACTCTGCAAACTGAGTTTCAGGAGTTTTCTGTGCTGGGTTACCTTGGCCCCAGTCAGGGATGGCTGCACAGGGCTCACTTTGCTGTGTTTAATTTTGCTGGGATGTAACATTTAAAACACCTACAACAAACCCCCTGAACCTCTGAGCAGCAGCATGGACTAGGCTGGATGATCCCAAAGATCCTCTCTGGGATAATAACCTCAAATATCAGCCTGTAAGTCACAGCCCTATTTGACCACAGATAAGCAGCTTCTGCCTCTGCATGCCAAGACCTTCTCAGCATTTCCTCCTGAGAAGAACACTGAAATGTGTGCTGGGACCATCAGCTGGGCCCTTCTCAAAGGGCATTTGTGTCTCTGTGCCTCAGCACACTGCCCTGGTGTGACAGCCATGGATGAGGCATCCATAACATTTGTTATTGGGCACTGGATTATTTTTGAAAGGAGATCAGTCCAGTCAAGGGAAAGGCAGTCTGTAATAGAAACAAATCTCACTTTGATGCTGAAGAAGTGAAAGGAAAATGAGGAATTAAGCAGGAACACCCAGTGATTCAGTGGTGACAATGACTCCCTTTTTGCCCATCAGCAGCGTCCCAGAGGAGGGGGATGAAGTGTCCTGTAAAAAAATTTACTGTAAAACACCTTAGAGGGGATTATCTGCTGAAATTGGGAATCTGAACGACTTCAGCTTTCCTGTGAGTAAACAAAGCTTTGCCAAATGCTGGGAAACAGATCATACAAGTTCCTCTACCATCACAAAAACAACCAATACATTTAATATAAAAGAAGTCTGAAAAATAAACAAAATATTTGCAGCTCTAAGCTTAGAAAGAAGTGCAGCTTTAAGAACTTCAAACGTGTGTAATGTTGATTTGTGTTTAGAACAAAATTGGTTTATATTAATGAGTTCTTCTACTGCAGCTTCTGCAAGGGACAACAATCCTTCTCTTAACTGATCTTATTCTGGTTTTCAGAACTATTCTCATGATTTTTACCCTCTGGGCCCTGCCAACCAGGGGACAGGTACAGTCCTAATGGCTCTCTGATTTTTCTGTCCACAAATCATCCTACTCACTGACTCACTGGTCCCACTGTACCTGCTTTTATCCATGCCCAAGGAATTCCAACTGGCCAGTCCAGCCAGCTGGCAGCTATTTGTGGCCATGTCCATTTAAACAACTATATTAAAAATATTTTCTATACCATGGCAATTTCAATTAAAGTATGTAAAGAATTTATTATCCTTTTTCTCTTATGACTCCTAAAATCAGCAATTTGTCAATATTATGAATACTTTAAAAGATGAGATTTCATTTGCAAAGAAAACCAGTGGCGCATTATCACATGGGTAATGATGTGGCAGAGCACAAATTAGCAGGGATAAGTAATAAACAGCTATTTAGCTTTCACAGCACAATCTATTACACTGTCAAGTTTAAATGCCTTTTGGGTAAGAACACACAGGCCCATAAATGTGGTATTTAAGGAGCAGATAAATGAAATGGTGTGAAACGAAGTGAAAATGAACAACAATTCAGTGACCAGCAGGTTGGGCTCAGTTCCTAAGAGCAGTGATCTTTCCAAGAGCATGGGGCTGTGCAAGCTCTTCCAGGGAAAAACACAGAAATCAGCCCCCCCCACCACCATTATAAATAGTCCTGGACAGTGGTCTAAGACTCCCTAGAAACACTAAAACATGAGCTTCAATATTCAGAGATGCATTTTACTGTATGCTTGTATAGTACTGTGTGCACACTAAAGTGTTCTTGAGGGGAAAAAAATTCTCACCAGAATGTTGGTTCTACTGCAGAGCTCCTTAAAAAGGAGCCATCTTCATCCTATTTATATACATTTATAAATATCCTATATGTGACTACATTGCAGTGATGGGGTGAAGTTATGAATATGTTCATAAGTGAAATGTCCTCAGTTTATAATTCATGTTGGATATTATCAAGTTTAGATCTTAGAGGAAGACTGGCACAAACGAAAGCTGCACTCACTAACCAGCACCTGCCCAGCACAGGAGAAGGGGAAGCTCTTCAGGCTCAGAGAGATGAATGCCCAGTGAAGAAAGCTCAGTGGCAGCAGTGCAGGGGACAACTAAGGGTGAAAGGTGTGCAGTCCAGCAGGGGCAGATCTCAATCCCCACATTCCAGGATTTATTCCAAGGTCTGTCGACTCCATCCCCACACAACTCAGCTCCTCTCACCTCTGCACCTGTACCTCTGACATCTGTCTTGAAAATACCCCTGGGATTTGTAAAGGGAGGTGCTGAGCTGCCAACTTACATATTCATTTCATTAATTTTAACAGCATTAAACTGCTTTTAAAGGTCAAACCTCCTTGGTAAGGTTCTTCACTTGGGCTATTCCAGCACTGTGCACATCCTGAAAAATGCCTCTAACATTCATGAATCTGATAAAAGTTTTTTCCTACTAACCCTGTTATCTTGTATCTACCAGGTGTGGGGATTGCTTTAACACCACCCTACCTGTACAGTGCTGCTGGAGGGAAAGATCACCCAGCTCTGGTACCCCAACCACGGCCAACACCTCCTCACCACAACTCCTGCACTGAACATCAGCCCAAGGAAGGTCCAGCACCCCTCCAGAAGAGATTTGACTTTTTAGTAATGTATTTGCTCTGTCTTGTCTAATCTTGTTTAGCATTTCCTGAAACACAGTGAAAGTGTTGACTCACTCAGAACAATAGTTACCTTCTGCTCAGCTCCACCTCCAATAAAATTAAGGAAAAATGAAACATTCCTATAAATAAACATGCTTAGGCAACAATTAAGAGGCAATTTAACCCCCAAACTGTTCACTGACTCTGCCAGGTATTTCTGAAAAGAAACAAGGAACACAGGTATATCAAAGAGCCAGCAGGGAAAAGTTACACTGAAAATATTCCTTACTCTGGTTTCTCCATCTTAGAAAGACACAGCAGATTTTTGAGATCTGCTGTGACATGGTATTAAGCAAAATACAAATTTTGATGATTTTTTTTCCCCAAAAGAAGTGCACTGAAGTAGATCTGGACTTTCACAGAAGCCAGTCAGCTGCCTAAATCCCAGTTAATGTAAATGGCACTTAAGCTACAAACTGGGCTTAAAAAAAAAGGAGAGGGGGGAAGAAAGAAAATCAGACATCCATTTGAACAGCTCCACAAAGAGCTTAAAATTAACGGAGCTTATTTCCATTTCTTAATTTACATAAGTACATTTGATTCCAATTTAGTTAACAGCAGCTAGAAAGCAGAACTTCATCTAGGTTGGTTATTGTCACTGCCTTCCCAACAAAATGAGTTTTAGTCAAAGGGAAGAACCTCGAGCTTACACGTGTAACAAAACAATGCAGAGAACTGGTGAGCCAAAGGATTACTCACTGAGTTGAAATTGAGATAAATGTAAATACATTTTCCATTTCACTGTTCTAAGACTTGTAATAGACTTGGCCCTCTTGCCTTGGAGACTGATCCAGAGCACTTTTTCCTTCCCTGATTTACTGTATTTGCTTTGAAACAGACTAGTGAGACAAAAATTAAAAATTCCGCCTTCTTTCTCCTCTCCTTTTATCTGATGAAAGGAATGTTTACCTTTGTATTCTCCCTTGTACAAACAAAATGATTGGAATAAAACTGCTAAGGGACCTGCCAGGAAAGGACTCATTTCCTTCTGTCTTTCTACCCAGAATTTTAATGGAGACAATCAAATGGGCCCATAACAACCTAACTGCATTAATGGAACTTAAATATGATGGAGATAAGAAAATAAATCAGCCATAAATACCTGTTTAATGCAGTGATCCCCTACAATAACTTCTGAGAGCAAAATATAAATAAAATGCAGAGTGGCTAAAAAAAAATAAATTAAAATCTACATGTTAATTAAAATTTACATTAAAATCTGCATGTTAATCTGCACTGTACAATTCACAACAATCCATCCCTAAATGATGATTGATGCAAATGACACCAAACATCCTCCCTGTTTTCCTTTATGAAGAACTTTAATTTCTGCATTTCAGGATTTGGGAGGAAAATACTCCTCTCAGATGAATGTTACAGATAGGTTCAGTTCTGAAATAACATCAGAGTAAAGCTTGTTCTGAAAGTGAGGGAAAAGCTACTGATATTTAAGGAAGGATTGGAATTTCCTCCAATGGAATCAGAAATGGAGTCTAAAGATCTCTGCAGTGGACTGGAAAGGACCACCTGTCAATGTCAAGAGCATTTTGTGTCCAGCGTCCCCTAACTCAAAGCTTTTAAAAAACATTTGAATTTAAATTGTCCACACATTAAATTTAAAAGCATTAACATTTCCTGAACAATGTGTAATGCTGATTTAAATGCAGACACGATGTATTGCAGATTTAAGGATTACTACAGACATTCATCTCTATGAGGCAGCAAAATTAAACTTATTCTAATTCCCCATTTGTCCCCAGAAGAGGAACATGCTGCATTGTCTATGAGAATGTCTTTGCCTGTCAACTACAGAAAAGATTTCACTGCAAGCCAAAGAGCCCAAAACAACCTCATACCTCAAAAAACCACCTAGAAAAGCATCACACACTTTTATTTTGAATGCATCAGTTGCTCAAAATGCACAACTTCTGAATATTTCCAAGTTTTACCTCAGACATCCCATAAGTGTTTTACATTGACTGCAACGGGAATGGCATTGGACACAAAACCTGACAGGACAAACCAAAGACAAGATGCAGATAAAAAGCCTCAGCAACCAGCTGCCCATGCATAAAATTCTGCCATCTTTAATTTCTGAAGCTCATACCTGTAGAAAAGCCCACTTTGGACAGCAGCTCCCATCCAGGCATCTGCCAGGACCTGAGGAGTGCTCCCAGCTCCAACCAAGCTCTGCCCTCACCCTTACTGAGGTGAAAAAGAGAAAGTTTGCAAAACTCCAGCATAATCACAGGAAGCCAGCTAAGGAAGCCAATGCTGTCATTCTCTGGGCCAACAACAGAGGATTTCAGTGCACCACCTGCCCTGCTCTGCTCCAGGATGCCAAGAGCAGGAACATCTCTGATGTCACACTGCTACAGGGAAGGTGACAGCCTTGAACCAAATGTGAAGTCCTTGTTCTCAGCCTCATGACTGGCAATATGTGTGGGCAGGAATCCTGAAATCCAGCAGCTCCAGGAATAAAAGTTGTACCACTCACAGGTTTAGATTTGAAAGAAATAATCAGCTTCTGACTGTACAGATCCCTCACTTCTGCACAGCAGCAACAACAGCTGCAGTATTCCTATTAGTCAGTTGTGGCAAATTCTCATCCTCACATCAGCTGCTTACACAAAAAAGATGAAGAATAACATACACAGGTCCAACTTTTGGCTTTCTCCTTTCCAAATCAACTTCTCATTGGAAGAAGCTCATTCTAGCAGCCAATGTCTAGAGACAGTCCTGATATAAAACAGACAAATGTGTCACCTTCACCTGAGGAGCAAAATCCTGGAGAAGGTGGTCTTTAACCAGCTCAGCTGCTAGGCTGGAATTGAGGTATCAGTGAAGATACCTATTGCCACACACCCCCAGCTGATGCTGGCTCCAGCCTCCCTCTGCACCTTCACCCTCCAGTGCTGGCTGCACAGCTCCCATCATCTCCACAGCAGCTCTGCTGAGTTCAGACCTTTTGGAAGCCTCCTGCTCCACAGCCACCAGCTCAGAAAGATGACATCAGCAACAGGATGATCTGTTCAAAAGAAATGAAAACTGTGCCTAACATTTCTTCTCTTGAAATGGAGAGGGTTTTTGGCTCAGTATCTTCCTCAGGCACCTTTCTGTTGATCTCTGTCCTTTTCATCCTACTCAGTTTGTCCTTGAATTCAGTTGATGCCACTTCGTTTTCTGAATGACAAATAGGCCACTGCATCCTGGGGCAGGAATTTCTTCAGATTTATTTATGCAACTGTTTTGGATCTACTGTACTCTGAATAAATATTAATACACAGTTTAAATATCAACATCTAAATACATGCAGACTTTATAAAATAGCAGTTAAATAAAATAACTCATTTATAAAGGTCTGTGTTTATATTTACTACTCTCTTAAAAAAAAAAACAACCCCAAAACACAACCTCAAAATTGCACTAAGAAATCAGGGAAAATGTACTATTCCTAAATTGAATATTCTGGCAGGGAACAACAGCTGTGGGAAGGGTTTGGAGGAGAAACTCTTGACTGGAGGCAGAGCACCAAATAGAGCTGGCTCCTTTCTGTACATCAGCCTTCTAAGGAGACAGAATTTGCAGAATTTTGAAACCTGCTGCTTTCCTTCCCTGGAAAGCATCACTGTTTTGAAGGGCAGGATCTTACTGTGTGAAAATAAATAAGAAATCATGACTTTGTAGCATGTTTTTACTAACAGAAAGATCAGGGAGCTGGTAGAGAGATTATTTCTTGGATACCTTGAGGTGGTAGTTTTGACAAATGGTTTCTGATGCACTTGTGAGACAGAGATTTTGGCTTTCCCCACACACAGGACTAATTACCACATTAATGAAGGCTATAAAGGAATAGCAGGGCTGTCTCTGTTAAACCTCCTTGAAACTCAGGCACAGAAAAACAAACATTGCCTTCCATATAAATGGCTGCTTTAGGAGCCATTCCTGATTAATCCTGTGTATTCCCTCTCAGCCCCTGATGCCAGAGATGCTGAAGAAACCTTATCACAAGGGTTTGTTTGCACACAATACTCAGGTAGAGCAGGTAAGAATTAATTGGTCTCTTTCCCACCCACCCCCCCAGAATTTCTGATGCTCAAACTGTTTTTCCCTTCATTGAACCAGCTCGGCCTAGGCTGGCTTGTCCCGCAGTGACATGTATATTGAATACAAATCAGACAGCAGAGCTTTAAATCTGTGTTGCAGCTCTCATTTCCAATTCGAGAACTGTACTATAATCATAAGCTTCTGGTGGATGAAAGGAAATCAGCTCTCTGAATATTAGCTAATGCCACATTTGCAAGTCCTGAAGAGATCTGTGCTGTTTAAAAAAAAAAAAAAAATAGATCATTTCTCGTGAACCTATATATATGAATCGCTTTGTACTGCTGGGCTGATAGAAGCGATGCCTGTGCTGGGATTAAACCCTTTTCATCATAAAACCTCATCTGGTTCCGAGTCCAAGTCCATCAAACCTTTTCCCTTTAAAGTCCCGCCTTTGATTCTACATCAATTTATTCAAACCGCAGCTGGGTGGCTGAAAACGAAAGGACAGCATCATTTAAACCAACCATGTTCCTAACTTGAAAGAAGGACTATAATTAAAAAAATGGGCATAAAAGAATGGAAATGGGATAATATTTTTTAATGGTAGTTCAAAGGCCGACAGATGTCAGAGCCTTTGAAGATGTCAGTACACTGAGCAAGGAGTTGCCATTAAATAGTTTGCCTGAGAGGTGAAGCAGCTTTTTAATGACTGAAAAAGCCCTTGCAGACACATCCTTGTGTTTTTAATTTGTCAGAGTTTCTGCAGTATTTTCTGATTAATGACACATGATTATAACTGCATAGCACACATATTTTTATACTTTGTTAAATGAATACTTTATTCCACATTCCTTCAGTGCCAGATAAAAACAGGAAAGCTTTACTACAGAGTCCAAAACTATTCAGATTGCTCAAATATTTATGGTAATTTGAGGGGATTGGCCAGATCCAGAGCTTCTATGTGTTGCTACCTTTTGTTTTTTAATGGAGCTATTACTACAGCCACCACAATGTGCATGCATTAAGTGAGCATATGACCCAGTAAAGCACTGTGCCCTTCTTGTGCCCTAAACAATCAGAGCTTTCATAATTCACTGAAGAACAAAGTCATCAAATCAAAATAATATTTAAAAAATCCCAGAGTTGATCCTGAACAATACAAACAATGGCTGCCAATGTATTGTAAGTGGAAAATAACTTATCCAAGGGAAAAAGCATATTGCTAGGAAACATCATGTTCAGAAGAAAAACACCAATATTTAGAAATGCAGATAAAATCCCCATCTTGGGCTGAGAAGATGCTCTTGCAACATCCTTTATCTCTCTCTTAACATATGCAAATTTTTTCTATTTTTCCCCACTAATGGAAAATGTAGTAGTCTGAAATACAGGGACAAATTCTTTTGCTGCCAGGAAAAAGCTCTCCCATCACTACAATAGGCTTTTGTGGATGCCTGCCAAGCTGAGCAGGTACAGCCCAGGGACAGCCCAGCCCTGGGCAGGGACAGGAAAAGCCAGCACTGTGTCCCCCTACCTTGTATCACACCTCAGAGCATCACCCACATGAGAACACAGTCATTACAAGGGAATTTGATTAATGTGCTGCTCCTTCTGCTCTTCCAGCCTACATTCAGCTTGTAATTGGATCATAAATAGAAATGTGATGGGCTCAGCTAAAAGCGTGCAGAGATTGGAGGTGCTGTAGCAGAGCTTTGTGAAATGAGTTGCTGTTCTGCCCTGAATATTGACAGGATTTTTTCAGTAGAATAGTTGGCTTGTTGCAATCCATATCCATCAGGAATCTCAGTGTGACAACCCCCTCAGGAAGCTCCTGGAGGGGAGGGAGCTGGCTCAGGACCATGCTCCATGGATGTGCAGGGGGAGATGAAGGAAGCTGTGAGCCAGGTGTGTTCTGCATGTCCCACCCACTGCAGAGTTATCCTGCTGCCAGAGCAAGCACTCCAAAGTTTGAAAAGGAAAAGAATATGGCTGCAGAGAGAAAAAGCATAATTCTGAAATGCAATTCCTCCACATGTATTTATTGAATGGAAGCAGAACCCTGCTAGGAGGAAACATGGTGGAGTTAGGATTCCACTAAAAAGAACATGGAGAATTGGACAGCTCTCAGTACAGACAATTGTAATCCCATTCCCAACTAACTTTCCTCCTGAGTCATCCCACAATTACCTTCAAAAACAGTTTTACTTAAAAGCAAAACAAACCCTAACCTACCATACATCATGAGACCACCTGACTTTGTCATGAATCTCAGGTAGATTTGAAAACACCCTGAATTAATGTTACATTACACACTTCTGCCACTTTTCCTGGAAAACAAACGGCACGTGGGAGCAAGCAGGAAGCTGCTCAGCAGGATGGGGTGGAGCAGCCCATGGCAACACCCAGAGAAGGGCTCATTCCCTCTTCCATCCCATCTCAGGAGCTGGGCAGGTCCTGGATACCCGGGGAGCTCAGCAGGGATGCTGGGACAAGGACATGCTCAGGATGGAAGAAAGCAAAAGAGCAAGATCTACACATACAAGAGGTCCTTGCTGCACAGCAATCTGTTTAAAATTCAGTTATTATTTTGGCACTGTGGTAATAATAGCAGAATAAAATGGTGAATTTCAAGCAGTTACAGCTGAGCTGAAATAAACCTTCAGAGAACAAAGAAAAGACACTACTCTAAGCTGTGGGATTTTCTACAGAATTCCAAATTAATTACACAAACTAAAGGAATGCTACTCACAAAAGATGCATCAGAATTTTGAATAAACATTATAAAGTTCTTCTAAAATGGGAAATATCAGACATCCTGAAAATAATGTTTTGCTACAAGCCCCATATAAGCAGACAAAGCTGAGCCATTCAGACTCTATCCATTAGAGGGCAATAATACATATACACACACTCAGACACATATATACACACAAACACACTCCTTCATGTATCCCAAACTGATTTTACCAGGAAAAAAATTAACATTTTCTGTCTAATATTACCAACAGTATATTGACAACTTGAGTCCTGTTCACTCACCCTGCACTCCCCAACAACAGCATCCAAGAAATAAAAGGAACAATAAAAAATTATTCATTAAATTTGCTTTCCCATGAGGAAATCTGTGCAATACACAGCTTCAAAAGGCTTCTAGGTAGTTATTATTAAACTTGAGTAGGCTGAACAGCCAGCATGTCTGTAAGCATGGCCATCATTACAGGGGTTCCCAAACTTTGAACAGACAAAAATGTTCTTCATGTGCTCATCTCCCACCTCAGTCAAACACTTCTGCTTTTCCTTACAGTGACACAAGAACCTTTGATAGCAGCAGCCACTGCAGCCATGGCAAGGAGCCAGCACACTTCAGCTGTCTCTGAGAGCTACACACAAACCATGGAAAGGCATTTTTTAATGTTATTAGAGGCACTCAGATGAGGCAGCTTGTGTGCTGTGTCTTCTGCTTCCCTGCTCCAACCATGCCAGCCTACAGAGAAATCAACTGATAAACCCTGTTTAGCTCAGGTCCCCAACCTTCTGCTGCCCCCCCTTGCAGCATCCCACAAGCACAATTATGGTATCAGCTCCCAGGGACAGGAACTGTCTGTTGTTCCATGTTCTCACTAACACAACATAGACTCAGACCCCCGAGAGGATTCCAGCAATACAAATAATTACCAGCAGCCCCTAAACTGCTGCTTGTCAACATCTCATTAGTTACAGGACTGCTGGAGTTCACAGGGACACATAGGCAGCTGGATCAGTCACTTAATGGCCAGTAATTCCTGTGAGCATCCACACACCATTGATTTGCTTTTGGGGTGGTGTTTTTTTCTTTTGTTTGTGGGCTTTTTGCTGGTTTCTGCTTTGTTTGGGTTTTTACAAAACATATTACTCTGCAATTACCAATCCCTATTCCCTTAAAAACAGCAATTCAGGTAACAATGCCATCTATCAGCTTATTGTTTTCATCCACTGCTGAATAAATATTAATTTTATATTAAACTAGAGGTTGAATTGAAGAACTGAATTTCATAAGGTGCAAGGTGAAGATGTAGAGTAACAGACTTGTCCAGGACACAGCCAGGACACAGATGCCCTCCAACCCAGAAATCCCTAAGGATATCAAATACAGCAGGAGAACATGCAGCTTCCTTCAAATCTTCCAGTGTACTCTGTGTTTGCAGCAGCTGCCTTTCCAAAAATCACTTTCTCCACTGTTTCTCTTTTCTAAAATTCATTTTACAGATGCCAATACAGCAGAAAGCATGGACTACAAAAGAACTCAAGCTGTCAGAGACAACTTTAGAAGAATTGTATCACCTGTGAGGAAGAGGGAGTTCACTCTTCATGGGATTTTCAGATCTGTTTCACGTGAAAACACTGTGTCAGAAGGTTTTTTTCCCTTTTTTTTGCCTTTTATGTTTTTTAACCACCTTACTGATGATTTTATGGACTCTGAAGAACAACTCTAAAACCTGAAAACAGAATACTCACGATCAGGCAAATATTTTAGGGGTCAAAAGTAAAGTTTTCTTATTTGTGTTATTTTAAGAGGACTTTCAGACACATGCATACAAATGACTCTGAGATGTGTAATTGCAGTTTGAAATATATTGTTTTCTCCAATAAACAGAAATCTACAGCATCCCTGACATCGATTCCTGTCATTTTGTCATGATAAACACTCAGGTATTAAGTACCTTCCCACATCATGCACCCAGGCATGATTCCAATTAGTGCTGGATAGAAGACAAAATGTCAGCTTAATAAGCTTCAATTTGCAGAGTCTTTGAACACTCGATGATATCATCACTTTGCCAATCATTTCTTGTACTTTGGCTGCTTTTTTTTCCATCTCACCCTCTCTGTCAAAAGGAAGTCTTTCAAATCCACAGAAAGGGAAGACATGAACAATGTCAGTCATTGGTGTGACTGAGCTAAAAGATCCAAAAATGACTCCCCAGAACATCAACAGAGAACTATGATGTGCACAATATTTCCCTCAAAGCTAATTTGCTGCCAACATGTAGAGTAATTGGGGGAAAAAAGTCTACTTTAATGTCATACTGTGAAAAATATTTTCTTGCATGAAATCAACACTAAAGACCTTAAATCACTGTCACAGTCTGTGCCACTCGTTCAAATGAAGAAACAGTTTTTCTTCAGGTAAGGTGACAATCATTTCTTCAAAGGTGACTGGGCCAAGGAACAGCCCTGCTGTCTGACTCCATACTGAAAATAATCACTGTACCAAAAATAATGGATTTTATTTCTGATTTGTTTTAAAAAAGAAAAGGAAAAATGTTAAAAAAAAAAAAAAGATAAAATGCAGAGAAGGTATTCACAGTTCTGTGAGCACAAAGGTCTGAGGCCAGCACAAGCCCACAGCTCTCAGCTGAGGACTCACAATGTTTTCTCTGTTTGGAATATCCCCAAATGCAGAACCTAAAATCCCTGCTCTTATCTGGGTGTGAGGGAAAAACAGAAACACCAAATGGCAGCAGAAATGACAAGAGATAAGGAATCAGGATGGGAAGTGTGGAATGACACCAAGGATCTGCAGGGCTGTGCCAAGGCAGCTGCTCCTGCCTGAGAGCCACAGTTCAGAGGGATGGGAAATGGGATCTGCTGAGGTGGGGATGGGAAATGGGATGTGCTGAGGTGGGGATGGGAAATGGGATGTGCTGAGGTGGGGATGGGAAATGGGATGTGCTGAGGTAGAGATGGGAAATGGGATGTGCTGAGGTAGAGATGGGAAATGGGATGTGCTGAGGTAGAGATGGGAAATGGGATGTGCTGAGGTGAGGATGGGAAATGGGATGTGCTGAGGTGGGGATGGGAAATGGGATGTGCTGAGGTAGAGATGGGAAATGGGATGTGCTGAGGTGGGGATGGGAAATGGGATGTGCTGAGGTAGAGATGGGAAATGGGATGTGCTGAGGTAGAGATGGGAAATGGGATGTGCTGAGGTAGAGATGGGAAATGGGATGTGCTGAGGTAGAGATGGGAAATGGGATGTGCTGAGGTGGGGATGGGAAATGGGATGTGCTGAGGTAGAGATGGGAAATGGGATGTGCTGAGGTAGAGATGGGAAATGGGATGTGCTGAGGTGGGGATGGGAAATGGATGTGCTGAGGTAGAGATGGGAAATGGGATCTCCAGAGGTGGGGATGGGAAATGGGATCTGCTGAGGTAGAGATGGGAAATGGGATCTGCTGAGGTAGAGATGGGAAATGGGATCTGCTGAGGTGGGGATGGGAAATGGGATGTGCTGAGGTGGGGATGGGAAATGGGATGTGCTGAGCTGCCCAGAGCTGGTGCTCTGGCAGGAAAGGGGCTGGAGCAGCTCGGAGGGGAGGATGTGGGCTTGCAGGAGCTGGGAGCAAACACCAGCCATGGCACTGGGGTGGGAGCAGGGCTGAAGAGCACACAGCATTTGGCTGCCCCTCCATGGGATGGGACAGCAAATTCCAAACTTCTGAGGCAGCAAAGACTTTGAGGAGTTGCTACAGACGCCGGGGCTGGGCCAGTGGGGAAACAGCTGCAGAGATTTACTGGTGAAACACTGAAGCTGTGTCTGTGCCAGCAGCACCATCCCAGCCCTGCACAGAACCCACCTCGGGGGCCTGGGGCTTCTGCCCCTGGCAGCTCCTGCCTGAGAAGCTGAGGAACACCAGAGGAGGCTCCCATTTTTCTTCCTGGCTAAAGCAGCATGTGGAGGAACAGGCAGGGCAGTGCAATTTGCCATAAGCATCTCAGCTGCAATTTGTTCCTGGTTTTCCCACTTGAAGGTTCCTTTCTAACACTTTAATGTGGGAGCGTGCGGAGCTGTATGGATGGGCTCATATTTCTCAGCTGACATATCTTCAGCCAAAGTATGTCAGCTACAGGAGAGGGCAAGGCTCTGCACTGGCTCTGGGATTTCTTCTTCCCCCATCAGAAACCACATAAAAGAAAGACACAAATAAATCAGCTCTCCAAAATCGCTATTTATTACCTCATCATGAAACCATCTACTGGACCCTGCAGTGGTATTGAGTAATATCATTACTTAAACCATAAAGAGGTTGTATTTATTACTCAAAATTGGGAAAATTAGCATCCATATGGATCTTATTGTTTTACAAGCAGTACTGCTGCCAAAACAAGTGGTGTTAACATTCCAAACTACAGATTGTCACCATTTCTCGCCCAGTGTCTCATTCTTTCACTTGGTATTTAAAATACCTCTGAACTGAGGAACTGAGTGGATCATAGAATCCCTCCTATCAAGATATATATCATTTAACAGCCAGACTACTGTTCAAAACTTGATTTATGGTGGCAGTGAGTGAATGGAATTAACATCTGATCGACCTAAGGAAGAGACTAAATTGATTTTGGATAATCTTTCTTTAGAAAAGGGATGAGAGAAAAAGCATATGCTAAGAAATTTAACTACTTAATTTGCAATACATAGCACCTTAGTAGGCAATCACAGACAGGACACCCTAACTTCCATCCCTGGAAAATGTTGACATAAAACCCCATGAAATTAATTTCCAGGCACAGGAAGCATAAAAGGGTCACTAGCAACAGCAAGCTGGATAAACCAGGGCAAGGCAGGCTTGAATAAAGTGATTGTCTTCTGCAGTGAAAGGGGAGAAGTGTCAGTGTCATTTATCTTGATTTTAGCAAGGTTTTGATACAGACTTTACAGGGTCTGTAGAGTCAAACTGAAGGGACATGGATGGGAGGGATGAGCAGAGTGTGAGCAGAGAACTCACAGGACTCTCAGGGTTTGAAGAGCTGCTCCAAAGGCCTGGATGATGGGCACAGCATGGAGAGCAGGGTGCCATCCTCAGGGAGCTCAAACACTGCAAGCTGAGGAATGGCTGCAGGGAGTTCACCAAACCAGGTTTATTCAGCCTGGAGAACCAAACACCAAAGAGAAATCGATTTGTTGTCTTCAACTGAGTGTAAAGAACGGTGGAGAAGACACAGACTCTTCTTAAAGGAGGGGCAAGAACGTACAGATCCAAAATTTAACAGATTTCCAGGTGCATAGCCAGGAAAAGGGATTTCACAGTGGATTGGTAAAGCACTGGAGCATATGGCTCAAGAAGGCTGTGAAATCTCCACCAGTGCAGGTTTTTCAAAACTCAGCTGGACTTGGCCCTGAGCAACATGACGTGGTTTTGAAGTCAGACCTGCTTTGAGCGGGAGGTTGGGCACGGTGACCTCCAGAGGTCCTTCCAACCCAAATTATTCTATGATGCTGTGAAAAAACTCCTGAATGAATGCTGGTCTCCCATTAGAGGATGTCCCTCCAGCACTCAGGGGAGTGTTTGAAGTGGATGGCACTGCTGTTTTTCAAATTGCTGCACTTGTTCCATGGACTAGGAGAAGTCAACTTCCTTCTATTCAACAACTGTCTCAAACACATTACAAGGCAACACAAAAAAGCAATTTTCAAAAGAACTAAAAACCGTTAATGAAGTTGTGAGCAAGCATTCCCTCCTGTGTGCAGCAGACATTTACTGAATCAGTTTAGTTGTAATATTTGGAACAATCCAGTATCACAGAAACTACACTCTGAAGATTTGGACACAATTGGAAGTAGTATCAATAAACAAATTCAGTCTGGCTTTACCATACACTGATCTTCACATAGAAAGCACAAGCTTCTTCAATCAAATCAAAATCAAGAGATTTTATTGTAAATCAACCATTTCTGCAGTCTAACACAGCATTTTTGCCTCTCTGCTTAGAAATTACATTACACCACCTCAAATGCTGCAGTTACTACCTGTTTGTACATGCACCTGTTTGTACCTTAATGTAACTTTAATGTGAGAAATGATTTCACACCACGTACAGCTTATTGTCTATTGGTGTTAATCATTCCTTGCAGCCATCACACACAAACCCTGCCTGCAAAGCCACACCTAGTGGATGTGTTAAAACCTGGCATAAAGATACTTTAAATCTCACTGATGAGCAAAACTGATCTCATTTCTATTCAGATAAATGAATCTATGTTTATTAACATCTATGCAGGAAATAATCACTTCTTCCTAATTAAGGAGTGCTGTTATAAAATAAAATTACTGTTATATGATCTACACCCTGCCCCCTAGACAAAACTATACACTCCACCTTCAGCTGCCAATATTTAAAATGAAACAAAAAAGAATATAAAAACACTGATTGCAATGTTATAATAACTACCAGATATATTCCATTTCATATTATAAAAACAGAAAGTCCATTTTGCTGAAAAGAACTCCATCTCAGATTCACAGTTCATATTATGTGATGAGCTAGTTTCTATGGCAACTGCTTTCTCTTTTACATACACCATAGACAGCACAAAATGTCTGTTGTCTCCTAAGTTAACTTAATATTTTTAATCAGCAGATGACCATTAGTGCACTATTATGTATGCCTTCCAAAAACATCCTTAAATATTTCAAGTGCTGGGCTGACTGCAGTATAAAAAGAGAGAGTAAAGTCACACCTCCCACCCCAAATTCCCTCACAATCCAGTTTCAGTCCCAATGAAAAGAGTGAGAGTCGAGGAAAAATGCTGGAGACATCAGACACAAGGCACAAGGACACTTTGAAGGGTGCATGAAGTGAGGAAGTGGCAGATGTTCACAGCTGGATCAACAGGTGTTTGAGAGGTGTCCCAACCCAAGGCAGCAGCTCAGCCAGAGCACGACCCAGGAACACAAATGTGGCAAGGTGGGTTCACCTGAGCAGGGATGGGGGATGTGCTCAGGAGACCCAGACCCTGATCAGAGAACACTGAGCCTGCACTGCCTGCTCCAGTTCAGAGCAAAGGCTCATTTGTAACCCTTATCTCAAAGATTATGCCAATGCTGCAGCCCAAACTTCCCACAGCTCCCCTGCATTCACTTAAGTGAAAGCCAGCTCTGTGGGTTCAATATTTGAGTATTGCCACAAGAAATTGTTGCATTTGACCATTTCACAGCAATGCTCTGAGTGAAAGCCCAGTGTGAACATCTGCATGGGACACACCACCAGATCCCTGATTTCAGCAGATATTCCCCATCAATGGGATCCACGGCAGCCCTGAGTCAGCAGACTGGGAATAACAACCAAGGAAAACCACACAAGTGCTGCAACAAATATTTGGTACTTTAAATACTTTACATCAACAGTCATGTTCATTATCCTGGGCTGACTGGTGGTAAATTAAACATGCTGCAATACAGCCAAAAGCTTTTGTTTGGGAAAGGCTGTCTGTCTACAGGAGTCTGACTGGCAGCCCAAGAGCCACTCTCCAAGTAAAATACAACAAACAAATATTTAGATTGCAACTCCAGGATTCAGACTGGCTGCAGAGAAAGCCTGCATTGCAAGCAGTGCATTTCTTCCCATGGCAAAGACATCTTCTGCTAAGAAAGGAAAGGAAGTAAAGGAAAAAAATGAGTCATACAATTTATTTACTAAAAATTGTAAACAGAAGTGACTTCAGTAGCACTGTCAGCACCTGAACATTTCCCAGACTACCTCTATCTGTACCCTCCAGATCCCCTCAAGCAAATTGCTTCCACTGATACTGGGAGAATAACCATGTGGGAACAGGTGTCTGGAGATATTAAAACAATTACATGAAGCAGAAAAGTTGATCAGTGATTTATCTGTAGGTAACAATAGCTTCCTTCACATAAAAGTTGAAGAGAGTCTCCTATTCTGAAAATAAGCTCCCCAAATCCTTCCTATTAATACAGTACTGCAGAGTTTCTGTTGCAGCTGCATTTGCACACAGAGGAGGAAACTGGGCATGAGTTGGGTATGAGCTATCACTAAACAAGTACTGTTAGCTACTGGGTTTTTTCTGTATTTTCTCTTGTCAATAGCAGAGCTCTGCAGCAGACACACAGCAGCACAGCCACCCTTCATACATTTATGGAGCCAAGATAAATGTCCTCTGTTTCCCCCACTTGGCTGATACACTAATTATCTACACAGAACCACAAACATATACCAAGAACCTGCTGGAATGAAAATAACTCTCATTGCTGGAATGAAAGTAGTGATTGCTACTGGTTTTTTTAGTTTAGCTCCACAGGCTCAAATTAATTCAGACAAAAACCAGGTGCAAAGCAATAGCTGCAGAAAGACTGTTGATCCCAAGTGCAAAGAAATAAATTTCTCCAAAGAGGAGAAGCCAGAAAAGAAGTGATGGGATGTGCTGTACATGGGACACCAGGGGAGGAGCTGCTGATTTCTGAGAAGGGAAAGCAAACCAGGATGGTAAAGGCCAAGGGGATTATGGAAAGTTCACAGAGCAAGAGAGATAAAATGAAATGGATCCTTCAGCCACGGGTAACACCTTATTAACTCTTCTTACCACCTCTGGCCTGTTTGTTGCGGTTTTTGTAACAAGCTCCGCTCTCAATGTTTGTGTTCACACAGCTTCAGAACTACTCAAAGCTTTTCTTTCCCAACCAGTAAGGGTTTCTTGAGAGCCCCAAGACACCCCAAAAGAGCAGTGATGTCTTGGAGCAGCCTCGTTTTTGAGAGCACAAACGCTGCCTGTTAAAATTCAACACGGTGACATCAGTGACGCACGCGGGCAGAACGTGCCCGAGCACTCCAGCTGCTCCTGACCCAATTACAACAGTGGCCTGGCCAATTATCTCAGAACAGAACCTGGAAAGAGGATTCAGCTTCCTCATGGAAACCTTCTTTCCTCTCCTTTAGTGCCAAGCAAGCTGTATTTGATGTTACAGGGGTACATTTTATTTCTTCTTCTTGCCCAAAGGTCAACGGAGGAAGAACGAGCAGGGAAATGATCCAACTCTGTACAGCAGCTGGAACATGGAAATCTTTGAGCTGGCTGAGGGCACATGGCAGATGCTGGGGAGAAAAGGACATTCAAAGGATAAAGGGGAAATATGAGGGCACAACTGGCACCACAAACACCTCAGCCCCTCCGCTTCAGTTATTAAAATTTCCTAACCTTGCTATTTCATTTTGCCAAGCAAACTGAATATATTCTCTGTGACCTGAAGTCTCGCTTCAGAAAATCACCGATTCCGTAGCAAGACTGCTTTTATTAGAAAAAAGGAAGGTCTCCATCATGCAAGGAGCTCCCTGTTTTCTCAACTCATGGATAAACTAAAATTACTTAGGGAGACGTGGAATGGATGAGCAAAATTAAGAATGCTCCTACAGAAAATCCAGATATCTAAATTAAACAGAAGTAGTGATTCAAACTACCTTTTAAAAAAAAACAACATAATCCTGTGTGATTAGCTACTGTTTAAAGAATAACAACATTATGGCAGTTCATAGAAAGCGTACAGGATTTAAAAGCCTACAAGAACACAGCATGGCATAAAAGCCTTTGTACTGCTTTGACTTTTATTGACCTACAAGTCAATTTACTCCTCCCCAAAGCATTGCAACCCCAGGTGAAAAAATCAGAGCAAGATTCCTAGAAATGGAGAAATCCAAGCGGAATGCAATCGTTATCCAGAAATTTATCATCAACACAAAAGGTGATACGCTTCAATCAAATTCCCTTCTTGAAAATATATCAGTTATACTTCACGAAGAAATAATATTGTTTTATATTCAATTAAAATCTGACAAGGCACTAAAATCTTACTTTTTATACTCTAGTCGAGATTAAAGCAATAATAGATGTATTTATATTTTAATAAAATCTAACTATTTTGTACAGTGTCTTTCACAGTAGCTGAAGACCTACATGGAAGTAGAGACCTTGGATATGCAATAAAAAAAATAAAATAATCTTTACAGTATTATTAAAAGAAATTGATCTGCTCAGTCATAGTCATCTTCAGGAATATAGTAGAAATCCATATTTTAACCACGTGTATTAAGAAATACGTATTCGCTGCTCTTTCATATGGGAAGGATTTAAGAAGACTTCCAATGAATACCTTTAATAACGGTGCTTTCACATCATTCACCCAACACTGAGCAGATAGGTCCTTCAAACCAAGCTACTCATATGTGATTAACACTAATTATTATTTAAATTTATCGAATAACCCAGCAAATCCACTTTTCATTTCGCCAGGCAAAATGGCCTCCACTCCTATTTCATCTCACCTTCTCTGGGACACAAAGCACTCCTTAAAAATTACTGCTGTCAAAGATGCTTCCAATTGAACAGGTTTTTAAAATGCAGTGTTGTTAAATATCCATTAAATGACTGGGTTACCTTTGTTAGGAGCCTGTTTCATATGAAACAGGCTTCATAAAATGTTTCATAAGGGACATTGGCTGTTAGTCATATCAGATGTCCAAATGACATTTTTAGTAAAAAAAGGCAAAGATAAAAAAAAATTATTAAAAATCTGCACTGTAATTCCACAAGAAACCCCTGTATTGTCTGTTGAGCTCACTGCAAAGACAGAGGTGGATTTGAATACAAAGACCAGAGGAAGGAACGAAGAGAAATTTATTTTCCCAAATGGAAAAATCTGCATCCTTGAAAGCCGGGAGAGTCTCACTAGAATTTAAACAAACAACAGCTCTTCCAGTCAAAGCAACTGCCTTTTCTTCCCTGATTTACATGTCATTCTCATGGCATCAATGTTCAAATGACTGTACAGGGATATTCAAACTACAAAGAAAAGCTCTGTAAAAAGGACAAACTCTGCTTTTCAGACTGTTCAGATTGCCCCAATAGCTGTGAAAATTCCCAGCTTTCCACAGAGCACCTGTAGTAGCATGGTTGATCCCCCTGCAAACAGAAAGCAGAACCAAACTTTGGGCTCCAACCTTTGCCAGAAATGACCCCCAAGAATACAAACCAGAGCTGGACTTAGAGACACCTCCCAGTTCTCAGGATTTGCTGAACAGAGTCCCTCTCCTTTTGTATTCAGTGTTAAAGAGCAACACAGGAACTGGGATGAGCTCTGGTGTGTAGATAGAATAATTCTATATAATTCCAAAACTGGTTTTTTTTAATGTGGGACTTACAGCTCTGCCTTTGTCCGCGAACAAAAACAACCCAGCAGCAGAAATGCAGGTGAGAGGAGGCTACAACTCTGAAAAGACACTCGCTAACAGATCCAGAGCTGAGATGAATCTATCTTGGGCCAAAAGAAAAAAAAGCAAAGATAAAAATCAAACCCTCGAACCATTTAATGCTTTGTTCGCTCTTACAATGCAGCGGAAAATAAAAGGCGAGGTTTAATTTTTTTTTCAGAGGCCACCTGAGTATCCCCTTCCCAAGCGTTCTCACAAAGGATATCCCGTTTTCATTGGAAAACCACAATGGTGGAAATGGAGAAATAAGTCCTGGCTTTGCAATATCCACCTCTCAACCTCCCCCAAAAAGCCGTTTGCTTCCTAACGGAGACTTCCTTGAGCCAGATTTCGATAGACTGAGCCGTCCAAAGTAAAAAACCAATAGATTTCAAAAGTAAATTTTCAATTCAGTTTCATTTAGCTCCATTAGAAGTGTTAGTAAAAGCCACAGCCTACCAGTCTACAGGGAAGTAGAGTGAAAATGCCTCTTAGTCTGAGCCTAACATCTCATAGGGAAGGTGGTAGTGCGCGGAAAACGTGTCACTAAAGATGCTTTCCCAAAATGTCCAGTTGGGGTATAAAATAATCCATGCGTGATAAGCAATTCTAACGCTGATCAGGAAAGATTATTTTCTATAAACTCTTGAAACTAGAAAATCACCTTAGTTTTTAGAATATTGTCATAGCAGGCCTTTTTAATAAAGGCTCTTAGGAAAATATACCATGCCATCCTTACAAAATACATTGAAAAAAAGGCAGTAAGATGGTTTTTGAAGTGAAAACTCATAAAGATCATTTTCCATGCTGACAGTGTGCATTTCATCCAGAAGTTTGAAGAGTCAAATGCTACCCCAGCTGGGGGTTATTCTGCCAAATGGCTTCCAACAGTGACCACAGAGATGGAGGATGGGAGGGGTGCGTGTGTGTAGGAAAATAAACGTGATGGTAAGCGACCCCAAACCCACATCATCTTATCAAACATCCGACACACGGAACCAAACGCACAATGCAAATCTAGAATACAAAAACTGAAACAAAAAAAGACATGAACAAAAGGAAATAAAGCCATTTGTGAGTTACCTGCAGAGATTTAAAACAAAAAAGAGCACACGAACGAAGCAGATATAATTCACATGGATTTGCCCAGGAAGGAGAAAAGGAGGGGTGAGTGTGAGGGCTGGGGGGGAAAAAGAACAGATACCTTTTTTTCTTAAACAAATCCATCATGAAAGAAAATGAGACAAGATTATAAATAGGCCGAGTTATAGCGCACCATGGGATTTTTAATCTGGCTACCTGTGGTTTTTGCAGTTAAAGCCCTATTCAGCAGTGGGAAGGGAGGGGGGAAAGCGGAAAAAGAAAAAAAGGGGAAAAAAAGAAAAAACGAAATCACGTTTATGTGCCAGTTTCGCAAATGCTCCCCCAGCGAGCACCACCAACAATGCTGGCAAACAGGAAACACTCATTATCAGCAATTTCTAATAAGCGGACGCCTTTCAAGCGCTATTGATCGTTACCTGGCCGTCTCGCTTCTTGCTCTCGTGAGTTTGGCTCTCGTGCTCTGCCATGGCACCGCGAAGCTGCTTCTCCAGTTTCTCCATCTCCCGTTGATGGTCTCGGACCAGGCAGTCCTGCACTGCGTTGTGCTGCTGGAATAGGTGCGTCTTCTCCTGTTCATGCTCCAGCTTCAGCTCCACTATCTGATTGGACAGGGAGGAGTACAGTTCATCAATAGAACATCCTTGTCGTCATGACAACTCGTCTACAGCTTAATTTCCCCCTTAATTTCATCAAGTTGGCAA
Organism: Luscinia megarhynchos; assembly: GCA_034336665.1. Taxonomy (NCBI): domain Eukaryota; kingdom Metazoa; phylum Chordata; class Aves; order Passeriformes; family Muscicapidae; genus Luscinia; species Luscinia megarhynchos. Next base: position 3,003,495 of record CM067580.1, read on the forward strand.
TTTTATTTTTACGTCACTATTACCTCACCTCTTAAAAAGCCACCGTTAGCGTGACAGAATTCCTCCAGACAATCCCAACAATGGAGACAACCGAGCAAATCCAGCGCATCCTTACCCAATTTGTTGGTACAAATGTCGGAAGCGAACGAAAAAATAATATTTAAAAAAAAATAAATAAAGGGGAGGCATTGTCGCATTGTGAGGCGGGTGCCCCGTATCCCGCTGCTGCTCCTCAGCAGGGCTGAGGATCTTAAATGGTTAATAGGCAGCCTGCTCGCCCCTTCACTTAAGTATACACACACACAACCCCCCACCCCAGCAATTAAAGCTTTGCAAGATTTCTTTATGATTTCCAAAGCGAACACTCTTCCTGCGATATTCCTCAACGCTGGCGCGTAGAGTTGTCTTTTTTTTTCTTAAATAAGAGCAAGAAAATTATAAAAAAAAAAACAAAGCTCTATTATCCCGTTGTCAGCTACGCTATCCCAACATAAACAGATGTATGTGTTCCAGAAGGGCACCTGCTGTGCCGCAAGCTTGCACCATGATTTCATAAGAAGCCCTCTATTCTCAGGAGCCGTTCCCAGTCCGCACCACACTGGATGCTGTGACCTTGGCCACTCTTAGCCTCTCCCGCTTGCCTGAATGGCAGCCCGAGACCAAGGGCCTGGTTGCTGCAGCTTTGATATTAATCCTCCCGCCTGCGCACAAAGGCACCCTACCTGGCCTGCACACTGGAGCGGCCAGGCCGCCTTTGAAGCAGGTGATGAATAGGGACGGCAGGAAGCCGCTTCCCCACTGAACTCCGGGCCACACAGCTGCTAAGAACAGTCACTTGGATTTTTCTTCAGTTTTGGTGGATTTCGGAGAAGGAAGAAAAGGGGGGGAAGGAAGAAAAATAACAAAAAAAAAAAAAAAAAAAAAGGAGAAATCTCTTATCGTGAACATGGTGGGGTATTTTCAGCATGAGAAAGGAAAAAAGGAGCGGACGGGAGGAGCCGCTGTGTGAGCGCCGAGAGCGCCCGGCACCTTATCTTAAAGCTGTAGCATTCAATTCTAGAGTGATATCAGCTGGTTGCCCGGCTTCCATGGGGAAAATTTGAAGCTAAGTTAAAATAAATTGTAAAAAAAAGGGCATTTTCTCAAACTGCAGATCAGCGTGTTGCAAGTTTTAAAGGGAAATGTGCCATCCGTGCTGCGGTTGGGAGCATCCTTCCACAAACGGGGCGAGGAGAACAGATGCAACATTCCACAGTTTAACGTATCTACATCCTTTAATAACATTAAAGAGCTCATTAAGAGATGCCTCAAGTCCCTGCAGGGGTTAACCCCTCACATTTTCCATGCTGGGCCTGGGATTCTCATACAAAGTTCTTTAAGCCAGGTTTTTGCCCAAGGTTTCTGTACAAAACTGGTTTCTCTTGGATGTTCGTGGTGTCCATCCTGTGCCCAAGAGTAAGAGCTGGTGCTCCCTAAAAGAACTGTAGAGCCTTTGCCTGATTTAGGAGAAAAAATGTTTAGTGTTCCTTCATAAATCAGACCTGATTATAAAGAAATCGTGTCAACAGGAGAGGAGAGGCCTTTTCCTTCAAACATTTTGCTGTGTTAATTACTGGGTTTTCAGCGGTTGTTCCATGTAGGTCTGGGTTAAGGCAGTTTGCTGTGAGGAGCTTCAATTATTGGAGATGTCCCTTTTTTACCAGAAGACAGGGCAGCAGGCAGGGAATGTGTCCCAGAGGGAGCAGGGCACACATCTTGCTTCTCCAACTCTTTACACCTTTACCACACCATCCAAAGTAAATTGGTTTGTTTAGTAATCTCTTCACTTAATGGCATTTATAGACACAAAGTTCTTCAATTTAATAGGTGGAACGAGCAGAAGGTCCTCCAGCAGGAGGGGTGTCCCCCCACCTGGTATGTGGGAAGAGAAAGGTAACGTGTTTTACAAAAGGCAAATATGTCAAAGAAAAATTTTAAAACCTTCCTCATTTAAAGATACGTATCCCCCACGATGGTTTTGATTTGATATTTTAAAATGTTTCTGGCAGGGAGCAGAGGTGGAGAAACAGGAGAGGAGAGAAAGGATGAGGATAAGAGCATTCTTATCCCTCAAAGACTTCCAACAACAACTTCTCTAATAAATATTAGCAGGTATTCCACATTCCCAACCAACAAAACAACACAAAGTGACTGAGCAGCCATTCCCTGCCCTGGTGAGCATCCCTGAAGCTCCTGCTCTCCTCAGAACTGCTGCCAAGCACTATGGCTTCTCTTCCACTCCTCCCTCTCTCATTCTAGTGTTGTCATTGGGTTGTTTTTATAAAGGAAAAAAAAACATATACCAAAAAAGGAAAGAGAAAATCCATGCTGCTTTCCAGCAACAACAAGACTTCTCCATCACAGGAAACTGCATTAATTCTTCACAAATCAGAGAGATTCATCTCTTTGAGGTAGAAAGCGCCTTGATGAATAAGATAACAAAACCACCTCCTTCAAAAATCCTGTCGTGTTGAGATCTTGCTGCATCTCCCCCTCCATCAGATCACATTCAAGTGTCTGCTGCAATCCAGCTCTGTCCAGAGCACAGGCACTGGAAGGTGCTGTGCATTTCAGCCAGACAAGCAACACAACATTCACAATGGGCATTAAAGGCGATGCTGAAAAGAAACATTCATTAAATAATTGTGTGTGCCCAATTACCATAATCACAGGGCTTTCATTGTGCCTTGGATGTTTCCTCATCTTGTCCTCCCAAAGATGAAAAACTCTTACTCCCTCCTCTGTGCATCTGTTCCTGTCTCCAGCCTTGGTCTGGACACAAAACCAAGCAGGAATGTATGTCTGACCCGAGAGAGCCTTTCTTACCACTGCTGTTATCAAGTACCACAAATATTTGAAAATTATGATCTCTTCTTAGCTGAATTCTTAGCACTTTTTAATTATTTCAACACAGTACGATAGAACAACATTCAAGGCAACAGCCAACAGGTGATTGACTACACTGTTATTGGAATTACACTATTTACTTTAAATTTAGCTTTTAGTTACACTATTTCTTTAAAATATAGCTTTTTAACAGAAATTTAAATTTCCTTACTCTTGCAGAGAAAAGGATGTTAAGAAGAAAACTAAATTCTTAATAAAGAGCTAAAAAAGATGAATGCAGGAACTGTGATGGTCTCTTGTTCACTCACACACACAAACAAAAGGTGCCACACAAATCTGCCAGAGTGGTTCATGCCCAGGCCAGTGACAACACAGCAGATGAGCACAGGCAGATGGAACTGCACCCCACAGGGAGGTGCTTTAGGACAATTTGCTAAAACAAGAGACAGTGTAACACAGAGCCAAGGTGAAATCCTGCTGCTGTTAGCCTGAAGAACAAAGACTGACAATAAAGAGCCGGCCGATGGCAGGAGACGTTTTCAGAAGCCAGAGATTTATAATATAATAAATCTTAATAAATAATAAATAATATAATCAACACCAGAAAATACTTTTTGGAAGTCCCTAATTTAGACAAGGCCTTCTACTACCCAGTTTTTGCTTTTACATCACACTCTAAGTTTAGGCTTTTCAATTTTAGAACAATTTCAACTTGTTCTCAAGAACAAGCACGCCTTTGAAATTCTTTTTAGAGTCCCCAAAGGAGGGAAAGGAAATTAGTTAGCTCACTACCTCTTTGAAAAATGTAACTGCTACAATAAATATTTGACACCTAAGTATGAAAATTCATGTAAATTTATGCCCGCAATTCCAGAAATATTTTAAGTAACACCTATATAAAACACGGTTTTGCAAGGCAGGATGATTTTATATGATTTATATGATTTTATTTTTTGATACTGTTTCGGCATGACTGGACTGAAGGCTAGAGAAGCCACCAATGCATTGCAAGTGTCACAGCAAAGAACTGAGCTAAACTCACTCTGTAGTACACCTACAGCATGTCTGTTTTCACTATTTCTATCCCAAAGTCATTTAAGTGTTTGGAAATCAGGTTTTTGCATGATTTCTCTACTGAAAACCAGCCCCAGCCTCTGCCCAGGCAGGGCACAGCACATGATCTGTCCCCAAATAACAGCTCCAGCAAAATTGAATGTTTTCTGTCTCCTAAGCCTATAAATAAATGTGAGTGTTCCGTGAGGATATGGGGATTGCCATCTCTGCAAATACTGCTGCTAAAAGTAATCTGATGGAACAGGCTGCAGGAGTGAGTATAAATCATGTTAGGGCCTGGTTTAGCATAACTTTGGGCAGAAAAGGAGCATCTTCACTGCAAGCTAAGAGAGAAAACTACAACCCCTTTTTACCAGAACCCCTCTGCAGCAGGTAAATTAAACAAATTTTAATCACCTTTTTTTGGGAGATTTTTCTGTAAGTTGAAACATGAAGGTCTCCCAAGATATAAGGGCTGTAATGAGCCAGGGGCAAACAGGACAGTGAAAAATTTATCTCTGCAGAACCACACTTACCACTGAAGCAGCAAGTACACGTGGGGTAATGTACATGAATTACTATTTCATTGCAGGCTGCAATAATTTAATTGGCATGACTGTGTTTTCTGTAATACTTACACCTTTTCACCAACCACTAATAATTCTTTTTCAACTGCAGAGTAAGAATTGCAAGAAATTCTCTCAAAGAAACAAGCTGGTCTTTAGCCAAACTGCAGTTTGATTTATCCTCCCCTAAAATAATGCACCTGCATGGTCTCACTCTAACTACATAAAATTATATTCCTGATAATTTTTACTTATAAAGGCTTTTCAGAATTTTAGTATTTTAAAGTATGGGCAGCACAAACCTCACCTCAATCATTCCATCTTCCCAAACTTCTGGCATGAGTAAATTTGCTTCTAAATCACAGAACCGCAGAATTGTTTGAGTTGGAAGGGACCTTTAAAATCAACCAATTCCAAGCCCCTGCCATGGGCAGGGACAACTTCCACTATCCCAGGGTGCTCCAAGCCCTGCCCAACCTGCCCTTGGACACTGTCAGGGATGGGGAGCCCACAACCTCTGGGCAGCCTGTGCCAGGGCCATACCAGCCTTATGGTAAAGAATTTCTTCCTAATATCTAATCCAAACCTGCCTTCCTTCAGCTCAAGGCCATTCCTCCTTGTCTCATCACTACATGCTCCTGTGAGAAATCCCTCTCCAGCCTTCTTGTGGCAATATACTGGAAATGGAGTTGCATCCCTGAGATTAAACCCACCTTGGTGCCACCATGAACGTCAGGAGGTCCCTCCCCAGCCCACCCATCGCACAGAGAAATCCTCCTTTCCACTAACAGACCTTGAGTCGCTGCAAATGCCTGTGTGCAGCAGGCTCTGGTGCAGAATGTGCTGTATCTAGTCTTTGTTTGGGGATTCAGTTTATCCAAGGACTCCTTTGAACACAGAGCTGCCTTCCCAGCCTCGCTGTTTACCGCAGGCACCCGTCTGCGCTTCTGCAACCGCCTCCCTCTCCCTCCTCCCCTCAAAGTGGATTCTTTGACTACACAGGGAGCTCAGGCTTTTAACTCTGAATCACACACGAGTCAGATGCCTGAAGGAGACCGTGCAAATACCCATCTGTCTGGTTAACAATTCTGTAAACAGCAATGGCACCATGAGAAGACTTCCACCCACTCTTCACTTGGAGGTTAAATTCATCTCCTTTTCCCATTTGTGAGTTTTAGCTATAAAGTAAAAAGTTGATGTTGATTGAAGAAACTATTCCTCAGATATTCTGCACAAATGGTATTCATCTGTGTCTTAGGATGGTTCAAAGGAAACGTTTATGCATTCTAGATTAATTTATTAAATGAAATTTATGCAGCTTGTTGCTGATGACATGAAAAATTTAGAGCTTCTACTAACGTGCTCATTTGGCCTCCTTGCAAGAACAGACTGTATTTCAATTATCTTAGAGTACAGACAAAGAGGAGAGGAACAAAGCTTTTCACAAAGACTCTCTCCTCATAACTAAACCAGCATACTAAAAATGGATTGTGGATCTCTGAAAACAAATGGCCAGGTTAAATGTACAGCTGAGAAATGCTTGGGACATTGGTCTGTCCGAGGAAGAGCAGATTTCAAACAGGGCTTTGCAAGTGTTTCCTCCACTTGGGTGGGTAACAGATTGGAAAAAGGGAAGCTAGAAAAACAGAAAACGCAGAATGAGGCCAGAAGGAAAGCTAGGATGGAAGGGCAGTGGCAGAATTCTTAACACAGCAAGGGCAAGGGGACAAAATGAGCTGGAGGTTGAGCTTGTTATCTCTATTAGTGTTAATTGCTAAATTAATGTTTTGCCTGAGAGAACCTCGCTCTCTTCTTTAAATTAACCTCACTAGAAAGTTATAAAAGACAAAAAGATATACAGAATATTCTTCATCTCGTCTCAATAACACTTTGCTCTGCTTCAGCACACTGCTAAAACAAGAACAGGTGTTCCAGCAGCACCTTAGATATTGTCCTTGCTGCTGGCAGGTAACATTACAAACATGCTTTTTTCACTTTTAACCAGCTATTTTGCACTTCTTTACCTCACTTTCTTTATTATAAAAGGAATATTTAAACTCAACCACACCTTTGTCTTGCTCCCAACTTAAAGGCATTGTCTATTGACTTGTCTTAGCATGATTTCAAAGTGATTTCATTAAATACTCAGGAAAATATATCTGAAGGTGTCTTTTTCTTCCCTATTTGGATACACAGGACAAGATGACAACTCTAATTTCTTCATAACTTTTACAGAAGTCAGAACCTAACAATAAATGTCACAAGAAAGGATTTCCTGAGATACAGGGAGATTCTTCAGCTATCATGTAACAACTTTCCACTTTCCTATGGAAGCATGAATAATTATTTTTAAAGGGAATAAACACAGTTAAAGATGAACCAAACCGAAAGGATTATTGATATATTTTGGTTGGCATCTAATCTCAGAGAGTATGGCCATAACTCATGGGTAACCCCATCCTGCTATCACAATAACTCAGCAACTGTTTCATTGTGTGCTCTCTCCCTGCTGGAAAATAAAATTTCCTAAGCTTTGGCTGTCTTACTAATCTTGCATCTCATTTATTTCACATTCACTCTGTCACTTCAGCAACTGTTTACAGCAAAAAATGGGTGTAACAGTGATCACAGTGATTATTAATGGTTTGGGGTTTTTTTAAAGGACAAGCTAATGTCATTTAAGCATTAGGAGCACATTAAGTTCACTGAAAGTGTTCCATTCTCGACAGTTTATGAAAATCTGCTTGAAACAAAGGTGTTGCATGTGCTGGGGAATGACCCTGCATGAAGCCCCATCCCATGTCCCATCTCTGCCATGGAACCACCACTCCCTACAAGAGATGTGCTCTCAGAAAGTGCTCAACTGACAAGGGCATGAGAAAAAAAACAGCAAATTCCTTAACTTTTCTGTCAAATTTGACTAAAATCCATTACTGAAAAGCCTGGGCACTTGTTCTTTCAAACAGTTTGGCTCGTAGAAGATGAACTCATCAGAAACACTTCCCAGGTATTTTGAGCTAAATTGAGGATGTAATTAGAAAGTAGGGGGAAAAAAATGAAAAAAAGAAAACAGGGAGTGGGTGCAAAAAACCAAACAACCTTTCTTCCTGTGCTGACAGTGCCATAAAGCCCAACTACAGACACTGCAACCATTTCAAAGGCAGGAAAGGCTGAGGCCTTCACTGTGCTGTCCACTGGCTTTGAAGTGCCGAAAGCAGCTGCTCCCAGCAGATAGGAACTCTGGTGCTGCTGGAGTTATATTTTTTTCTTCAAAATATACTTTCAAATCTAACAGCTGCAAGTAGAACAAAGTTGAGCTAAAGTATATTTAAAGAAGAAAAAAAAAAAGCCACCAGTTTCTCTCTGAGAGTGTTCTCAGTGGATACTTCAAAAGCAAGTGGCACCGAATCAGATGAAGCTGGAACCAGGAGGGACATGTGACAGCTGAAACCAAATACTGCAGGATCCAAAAGTTCCTTTTTGCTTTATTAGTGGATTTGAGTGCATTTGAAAAGCCAACATAATATTAACTGCCATGGTTTTTTCCAAATTATTTTTGAAGCAAAGACAAAGATAAGTAAATATCAGTGTATCAGGTTCTTTGTTGTAATAAATACTAGATAAATATCAATATATCAGTATGTCTAATCTGCAGGCAGAGCAATCTTTCAGCCCCACAGTGAACAGTCCATGTTCACACCAATAATTGTTTTGAAATCAGTATTCAAGCAGAGTCCTGTGACATCAACCATTCAGATAAAGCAGAGAAGTGAAACCACTGCTCCAAGTGCCTACACTTCCAAAATGTCTCTCAGATTGGAGAACTGGATCACACATCAGTTCAGTTGGTTCTTTATTACCAATCTGATTAAAATTATGGGCAACTGAACTGTCCAGGTTGCCATCAGTGCCACTCACCATGACAGCCAACAAAAATTAAATCTGTAGGGCAATTTCCCTTCCCTTTTTTATGTCTAAATTTCATTTGACAATTAGATCCAGACACTTAAGGCAGAACATTTCAAAGCAATCACTACATTTCTCAGGTAGCTAAAATACCCAGGTTTTTGGTTGGGTGTCTATTTCCAACTGGAAGTCTCCTGGAGCCCTGTCAAAACATATCTCCACTTCGAATTCACTGCTCTATTTAAACACTTTAAATCAGCCTGTTCCTCGCCAAGTAACAACCAAAGAAATATGCAGTAAAACAAGGCAAGGAAAAGTCTGCTTTAAAATAGGCTTAGAAGTTCTGAAGCATAAATAGAGAGCAGTGCAGAGAAACAGAAGTTGGAAGTACTGAAAGGAAATTTTCAGAGTGGAAGAACTGAGCTCATCCTGCTCTGTGGTGGGGCTGGAGGGGCTTTGTGCCTTCCCAAAGAATCTCATTCCCAGTGATAACCCCCTGCAATCTGCACATATTCTTCATGCCCACCAACTTCCAAAGAACATTCCAGATGAAGTACAAAGAGAAATAATTTTTTTAAAAGGGCATAAACAGGATTCCTCTGAAAATTCTTCTGAGGCTCTCATTGTTTAGCTGTTTAAGGCTGAAGCCCCTGGGTTCCAGTGATGTCTCATAAAGCTTAGCTGTTCTTTCTTATAATAAAAGCAGCTATCCTAAATAAAATAAATGGGAAGCAGTAAACAGTGAAAAATGTTTTCACTGATGTTTACCACAATATCAACATTGTTACAGCATAGATTCACCAAAAAAACTTTAACTCTCATATTAATTTCTTGCTTTGTGGGTTTATTTGACACAGACTCTGGAAGGTCTGAATATAAGAAGACACATAAAACCAAACCGTGACAATATGAGACATTATCATTTGCCTTCAGTGTGCAAAGTCAGCTGAGTATTGGCAGAAAATTTTATCTGGCCTGGTGGATGTTACCATGGATAGTAAAAAACAAAATTACCATTTGTAGGTAGGAATAGGAATATTGTAACTCCTGATACACTACAGGTTAGCATTTCTCTCCACAGATTAAAATCTGGGATGGGAAACTGGGGACAAAATCTTTCAATAAATGCTTACTTTGGACTTTAAAGATGCACTACAAATTATGAGAACTGTAAAGAAATAAGTGAGCCAACCATACCACTAAAATGATGTGAAAATAGGATTCAATAAAAAATTCCAGTTTAAGGCAGATGTCCAACTGACCCTGACAGTCCCACCCTCCTTTCAGTGTGTCCCTGACACACCAAACTTCCTCACCTTTCCTGCACAAGTCCCCAGTATCTCTGACGATTTCTGAATCACTAAATGCAGGAATCATCATAAATAACATCCCCCAATTAAGCTGGACACCTGTGAGATGTCCCTCACCCTTCCAGAGGTCAGTATGTCACCTCTGTCAGGTGGCAGCACAAGTGGGGACATTGACAGTTCTGAGCGAGGACAGGGAAAATGCTTTGATCTGACCCAACAAACTCCCTTCTATTCTAAGAGCCACACACAAAACACACCATTGTTCCTCCCCAGCACAGAGCAGGGGTCTCTCAACACCTACCAAAGTGATCTTGTTCCTTAATTCCCTAAAAAAGCCCCTTCCAGGTGGACCAGAGCAGGCCTGGCACCAAAGGCAACCACAGCGTTTAATCCTCTCACAGAACAGAAGATAAACAGAAATTAAACCACATCTCCCTGCTGGAAATGCAAGCTTAGATCCACAGAGGAACAGTGGTAAGAGAGAATTTTTATGGATTAACCACATCATTCCTACTAAGTACTAAAAACCCCCTGTCAATCCTTCAGCAGGTGTTACCAACAAAGGCCACTTTAGTTTTGTGACCAAGTACCAGTTCACATCAGTGCCTGGTGCTGCAGCTTCTCAGCTCCCAGGTCTGTATCATGCCATAATTTCTCCACTTCTGCTCTTTCCCCCTTTACATTTCACAGCACTACTGAACAAAACTTTCTTGTCTCCACCCAAACGTTTCCTGAGTATTTTTCCCAACCCTGAAATTACATTACAAAGAAGAAAATCAGGATCAGTGGGCCAAAATAAGCATTCGTACTGAACACTCCCCATGTCAAAAATGATAAAAAAGAATAAGCCCCTGTTTCTTGACAAGAAGAGACACAGATAATGCATTAAATAATTGAACCTGGTGATTATGAAAATAGGTGTTGCCACCTGTAAGCCTGGGAAACAATTTGAAAGAGTTGAAGGTACAAAGAACGGTGAAGAGGAAACAAAAAGTATTTCCTGTGTAGGTTCTCCCCCCTCCATCCCCATCACAAAATTCTGGGTGTCTATAAATTGTGTTTTTATAGGAAGGACAGCAGCACACAGTGACCTACAGCTGCAGGAAGGGGTGTTTTCTCCCCTCCACCTGGAGGAGCAAAGCAACTGACCTGTTGTTCATAATTTTTCTTGATCTCATCCAACTGCCTGGAGAATTCTTGGGCTTGCTTTTCCCGGAGCAATTTTGATCTGCTTAGATCTGCTTCAACCTCTGCTATCTACATGGGAAAAGAAAGGGAATATTTAATTTAAAAAAAAAAAAAAAGCATAGCTTGAAATGTTCTGACATTTCTACAGTTGTTTGTAAACCATCAAAGAGGAGAATGTCACTAGTTGGGAATGATAACAACACCATTTGTATGTGGTGGAAATGAATATTCAGTCTCTACAGGATTATTAGCTACTCAAGGACATCGTGATCACTGTTATGCCACTCCCTAATTACACAGGATTGGCTCAGTTTTTCACTCAACAGTGCTGAATACCCCATCGAAATGAAGTGAATATTTTCTCTAGACATATTTAAGACTCAAATATATTTCACTGAAAAATACACTGCCTGTGGAAATTCAAGGGAAATCATGTGTGAGTCAGAGCATAAACTACACATTTAAAGCCAGTTTACATTAAATCAGAAAATAACTTTAAATAACTTAAAAGAGAATTATTTGGCTGCAAGTTAAGTCCTCTGAAGATAGTCATCGCCTATGAATAATGAGTCCCACAGATTCCAGCACGCAGCATCAAGGAAGCAATTTCACAACTCAATTAACAAAGGCTTTTGTATCAAAAGCATAACTGTTAGCTGTACATCAGGCATGTTTCCAAGGGAATATATGTAAATATATAGATGTAACTCTGCTGCAGTGCACTCATCAATGACTTTTAGATCTGGAAACCAACATAAGCAGTGAATAAACTGTGTCCCTAAAAAGAGAAAAGAGGTGGAGGGGTTTGAAGGACCACAAGCCCATCTGCTCCACAAAAAGAAGAAAATCATGAATTTCTGAACCACAAGCCAAAATCTTGCTTGGCCTAAGGGAGTGCTCAGTGTTCAACAGATGTCTGTGCCAATTGGCCTGGACATCACTCCCCAGGCCAGGAAGGAGGAGAAAAGGCAGCACTAGGAGTGGGAAAAGCATTTTATTGCAGAGTACTCCAGCAGGAAAGGAAGGGACTGGAGTAGAATTAGTTGGCCAAATAGAAAGTGGAAAAAGAGAACACTGAAGAATCAGTTCCTGAACCTCACTGCTACTACCTGCCATTAAGAAAAGGGACTGCAATCAATGTTTTCTGGATAATTTTCTTCCAGCTCCAAACTTACTCAAATTGCATGTCCATGGCCATATTTTACTTAGGTCAATAAAACCCAGAAAAATAACAGATCTTGTTACTGCACTAAGGGAGTTTTTTTTTAAAGAGAATGAAAATGTTCTAAAAAGTGAAATAGTAAAAACATATGCAAAGATGCTTTAAATCTACTGGCTTCTGCAGTTTATTCATTAGGTCACGTTCATCTGTTTCCAACAACTAAAACAAAGGCTCTTGATCATTATTTGCCAAACCCAGGAAGCCCCAGATCTACAGGACCATGACACAGTCTGTGTATTATTTCTCTTTTTTTTAGTTACTACTGGAAAAAATGCAGATCTTGCAGTTAAACATGTGCCACCCACCCACCAGTGGACATCAGGTGACTCTTAATAATCACAAGCTTGACAAAATAGGAAGCAGATGACAAAATAAATGACCTTATCATAGAGCCAAACTAAAGAATCAAATATTGATTGCAAAAACTGAAAATGACCCCATCCTACTCATCTCCATAATCAACTTTATCTCACCCCAAAAACCAGTTTAAAGCCCGGTATTCCTAATGCAGATGAAAGGACAGTGTTGCTATGGCTACTGCAGCTGTTTTCTAAAGTAATACATCCCACCTCACCACAAAACACTGAATTTTCCAGTATGTTCCAATGTACTGGGGGATTTATCTAAGAGTACATGAATGCAGAGGAATGAGAAAGGTCAAAGCCATGAAGAGAGAGCTTCAGCAGTGCTCCTTTCGTGTATTTCCTTGGACCTTGGCTCATGTAGACTAGAACCACTCAACTGTACAGTATCATTTATATTTCTAGATTTTAGCATCCAAGCAGGGAAAGAGTAAACCTCTGAATTACAGCAAAATTGATTTTCAAATTTCCCAGAATGCAGCAATATTCTGAAAGAAATGTACTGTCATTGACCACGTTTTCCAAATTCTTTTGCTCTTTCTTATGTTCTGGATTGGTTTTCTTTGCTGAAGGTTTTTTAAGTGAATGAAACTATTATTAGCCTTTTTAGAATTATACATCCCTTTTGGAGTAAAACTAGGATATTATTTTAAGTCATCATGAAGAAATTGCAGGAAAATGCCAGATTAAAACTGTAGGATTTGTTGTATTGCTCTTGTGGCTCTGGTTTGCTGAACACATCTTGCTTTCATAAATTGGTTGTTGCTTTTTTTAAAATTTCCAAATTCTATTATTTGCTGTCTGCATGGGTCTTAAAAATATCAGCAGTGAAGATTTAAAAAATAACTTTGAGAACAACAAAAAGGGAATTTCAGTCCTAGGGTAGCAATCTCAGCCACCCACTCCAGTCACCCTCCTGCCAGCAGAGGGGCTTGGTCAAGGCAGGCAAGGCTGGAATTTGTAATCCAGGATTACAAACTGGAGTTCTGTCTGGAGATCTCAACCACATGAGGAGTTAAGGAAATATCCCTTCTCTCCCCTTCTTTTTCATCACCTATTGCTTGTTCCTCATTTCACTCATTTTTATAAACCCCCAGGAGAATGGTTTAACTACTGTTTGCTCCATAAGAAATTTAAGCCATTAAAATCCCTGATTTTCAGGGACAGAAAAGTGGATTTTTCCATCCTCTGCACATGACTGCCAGCAGCCACCATGGCTCTGTCCCTGTTTGGGCTCAAACTGATTACAGGAGCTCATTAATGGAAAACAGAGTCACTGGGAAAAGAGTAGGAAGAGACACATTTAAGTGGGAAATGACAAGCGTTGTTCCATAGGGTGTATAAACTAACACTTTATACTCTCACTCCTGAAAAATCCCTAATCAGTATCACAACTGCAGATATCTTTATAACAATGACAATTCTGGCTTTGTCAGAAAGATGAAACAGCCGCCACCATCCCTTTCTGACTCGCTGCAAAGACACTACATTGTGAACGATTTTGATGTAGCACTCTCAAGTGGAGCATGTTTCTGGCATTATAAGATCAGAATCCGCTATCCCACTGCGCCAGAGTTTCAGAAAGGCTGGCATTGTGACCTCCTCACCCGCTGTTTCATTTCTGCAGAGTCTTTCTCTGAGTTCAGCTCCACCTGCCGCTTAAACTCCTCCAGGGCAGCGCCTGCCTGCTGGGCCTGCAGCCTCTGTACCTCCGTCACCCGCCTCAGCTGCTCCTCCTTCTCCCTAGAAAGTCACAGAAAATTTTCAGAGTTCAAGTATCAAATAAAAGAACAAGTGTGCTGGTGTAAAAGAGAGGCCTTTAACCCCATCAGTTTAAAATAGTATTCAGATTTCAATTTCCTGTCCCAGCTTCTGCCCAACTTCCCTTTGCTGGGCTTTGAAGAAGGCGATGGAAGGCCCGAGTTATTTTCGCTTTCTCCGATTGAATTTCACACGCCCAAACACGGCGTCCACAGCTCACAACAAAACCTCCACCTTCAAAGTCTCTCTTCACTTCAATGGCTCTCTACTCACTGTAGAACCCCCTTTATTCATCTCATCTAATTAATAAAATCTAATAATGGTAACAAGAAATAAATAGTAACAAATTAGATTTCAATAAATTAGATTTAACACCCCCCAATACTTAAATAAACTCTTTTTAGCATGACTGCCTTTCCAGATTAAAAAAAAAAAAAAAAAAAGAAAATTATCCCAGCACCATCTTTGCTCAGACAAGGTGCAGGATTATTCCCTGCTTGTCATAAATCAAAATGCAAAGCAGGGCAATGCATGACACGTGGTTCCTTCTTAATCTATTAGAAAGTCATAATGCTGTGATGTCTGTTCAGCCTCTCCAGTAATGACAGTTGTTAAATCTCTGTGAAAAGATATTTCATATCAACAGCCTACGCTATTTGACATATTAAACCTGATACATCTATAGAAAGCAGGCTGGGTTGTGCATCAATAGTAATGTTTCTGTAATATTTTATGTACATTCACATATATGAAAAGATTCACATAAAAATATAGACATTCACCATATTGACACAACACAGACAAAAGTTCAGGTCACTTATAAATATTTCAGAAACTTTGATGCAAGTCCTCAAATATTACTAACTTTTATTAACTTGTTACAGGTTTTGTTGTTAACTTTTGGTGACACGTTCCTACTCCCACAGGTCAGCAGAGCTGCCTGACTTTGTGTTCACACACTGGAGAACTCGATGGTGGCATCGAGGGACAAAGCTGGCTCCACCCATGGCTTGTAACAGAAGACACATTCAAACAGACCTGGGCCTGACATTTTCATTTTCCAGGCAGAGGAAGTAGCTCACGATAAATTCCCCATTTTGACAGAAATTATTTCCATCTAAAACAAAGAATCTGACACGTAAGGGACGGAAAAGCCCGGCTAATTCATCTCGTCTGTCACTGGAGGAGCTGCTGCAGCACTGAGCGAGCCTTTCACAAAGGTCAGGAAGCTGCCAAGCCCAAAGTTACAGTATTCACATCCTCTTCTGTGGTTTGCAGAGCAGACTTTGACAATAGGACAAAGAACATAATCCCACATCTTCACAAAGAGGCTGTTTGCAGTGCAGGAGAGCAGGGTAATTCCATTAGCAGAGAGATCAAAGAAATGCCACAAGCCCTGAATCAGTAAAGCATTGCTGTTTACTTCTAGAGGCTTTTTATTCGTGATGCATATTTAAAAAAAATAAAAAATATTTTATTTTGGCAACTCACTCACATGGAATAATTGAGAATAGGGAGACTGCTCCTCTCCTTATATAAAAAGGAAAATGCCTTCCTTCCCTAGCAGAAAGTGGAGGAAAACAGAACAAAATCCTGTATCAGTTTTGGTGATGATTGTTTTGGGGTTTTGGTTTTGTGTTCTCAGAAGACCTGTGCAAATTACGTTCAGATTTGCTAGAGAGCATCCATCACCCCTCCAGATATGCTTTATTTCTACAGCCTCATTGTTTTCATTTCCTACACTCCTTTGAGGGGGAAGCACATCTGTATTAACCTAAGCCACCACATCCCTCCCTCATTTATGAGGCAATAAATACTACACAGCAAAAAACATCCCTACCAAAATCAACATTTCTTTCCCCATCTAAACTCAAATGGCAAAATACCATTTAGGATTTAAGTTCCTCCTGCAGAGTATGGAAAAGATCCAAATGCCAAGTACAAAACTCCTCCAGCATTCCTCAGAATGGGCACACCAGTGACACCTCCAGAGCTCCAAGTGACAGGAATTGTTTGATGGGTCAATCATCCACCTGCTCCTGCTGTTTGGCTCAGTTATCCCCCAAATCCCACATTCCAGGCAGCTGCTGAATACAGATATTTTTAATTTTACAGCTGTTTGACACTGAATTACATTAAGCACATCACTCCCCTCTCCCACAACAAAATCTACCTCAGAAAGAAGGACACGTTCTGAACGTCCCTGCCCACATTTGTTACCTTGGAGAGACCATGGAGAGAGGAAAACATCCACTTCTCCTTCCAGAGATCCATAATTCAGCAATGGGCCCTGGATAACAAATCAGATCTAACAATTCCACTCCATACCGGAAGCAAAACCAAAAATCGAAGCTTATTCAAACACATCCACACTGCCAAGTGCCAGGAGACACTGGGACAGCAGCTTTGGTCCAGTCAGATAGAAACACAACAACTCTAAGCATAAAAGGACAAAATATCAAGCCTTGTGGTCTTAGTGAGGCTCCCAATTTATGCATCTTCTTCCTTAGGAAGATATTTTTATTTTGAAATATTACAACGTAAACTTCTAGGAATGTGGTTTTATGCACCTTCCTTTCTTCTAAAGACTTAATCCCATGAATAAATACAACATCTCATTATAAGTTGGAAAAAAACTTCATTTTTAAGGATGTGGGAGCCAGCACACTCTATTTTTTGTGCAGGTCAGATTTGTACAGAAGCTTAGAAAACCTGTACAACAATGGCCTTCGGTTCACAAATATAAGAAAAGCTTCACTTTTTTTCCCAAGACACCAAGCAATGCGCCTTGCATGAAGCACGAAAATATTCACTTTGAAGATTATTTTTTTCAGTTGGACTAGTTGTGGGGCCCAATACAATACAATTACATCACTTAAATCCCCTAAAGCTGAGCCGGCCTGAATATAAAAACAGGGTGAATTTACTCTTTGCCCCCAATTTAAAAAGCAGCAAATTCCTTTTGTTTCAGTTTATAAAGGACATGGCAATGGAATTAGGAGTCTTACACAGCACAAACCATCTCAGCAAAGTTGACTGTGAAGTCCAGAATTTCAGTTTCAGGAATCAGCACCCTGAAGTGCACTGATAAATGGGAAATACAAACATCTTACGTGTTTCCCCTTCATGCTCAATCATAAATATTTGTCTTGCTCTGTAAAATGCCTTCCAAAAGGGAACAACTAAACACAGTGAGACTTTACAACACTGCACGAACAAAACAGGGCAGTTCATGGTTAACAGCAAAGGTTAATTCAATTTGGGATGTCCCAGCAAATGTTGGATGAATCAGCACCCCCCTGGAGGGCTCCCACCATTCCCTGAACCAGCAAGGGCTCACCAACAGCACAAGGAGCAGGAGATGCACCTGGCTGGGTCTCAGCCTCATCAAGAAATTAAAATCCTGGAGACATTTGGTGCCAGCACAACTGAACACAGGAACCCCCATGGCTGCACAGGGACAGAGAGTTTCACACCCCAGGAACAAAATCCACACCCAAGCTACCTGTGTGTTGTTTAGAGAGGTTTTCAGTGACATGGAAAATAGTAATAGACTGTGAAACTCCTCGAGTTTTCTTATAAAATCAACCAGACTTTAATTCACGAATAGGCAAATTCTTTGCCAGGTTTCCAGAACCTGCTGGCAGCTCAGCCCATTGAATCCTGTGCTGGAGAACAGAAGCAGAGCAAGGAATGTTTAAAAGGATTTATTTTGCCACTGAATCAGCTTCTGAAACTTAAATTCTGATGGACTCCACAAGAGGGAGAGGCTCCATCCCTTGTCTAAGTCTCTCCCAGGTTGTTTTGACTCTGGGTTTATGCCTGGACATTAACAGGAATCCCAGAATATCTCGAGGGACCCACACTGAGTCCAACCCCCTGCTTCCCACAGGTCTGCTTAAAACTAAATCCTGTGACTGAGAGAAGGCTGAGCTGTGGGAAAAGCAGAGTCAGGGCCTGCAGGTGCTGAGGTCCTGCTGGGACAGGCCAGGCTGTCCTGCCATTCCCACATTACACATACTGTAATCTATTAGAACTGCTGTACCCACACAAGACTTTGCCCATTCCTTCCTCTCTTTCCTAAATATTGCTACTTCTGAGGGAAAATGGCTTGCTCCCCACCAAACTGCAAACTTGATGGAAGGCAGCTGAAGAAGGATATTGTTGTTTCTACATAGCCTTCCTTTTGATTTAATGACACAAGAAATAAATAACTGACTCTTGCTAATATGTGCTGAAACAAAATCAGTTATCACCATTTATAGAATTCATTTAGATTCAAAAAAACCCTAAAAAAGCCCCACATGAACACAAGTTTCTTACATAATACACAGCAAACTGTGTAGCTGAAAACACAACCTGCATCAAAACATACCCAAATTTCCCATGCAAAGCAAAATTTGGGAATTTCACCTTGTATCTTCAGTGTCTACAGATATGAGGACCCATTCAGTGCACAGACACATCCATTTGACTTTACATAGGGAAATTTAAGCAGACTCATGATCCTGCTTCTGATCCCAGAGAGTCCCTCACATGGAGATGCTCTGGTACTGCCAGGACTCCAGAGAATTGCAGCAGTTTAATTAATTAATTAAATTTATAACCAAATGCAAGAGCCATTTTGCCAGTTTTTAGTGCCACAACCAGTACAAACCACTCCCTGCAACAGCCCCTCTGACCTAACTTCTAGCATGCAGATATTCCACTACATAAATATGTATTGTAAATAAATAAATATAAATATGCAATATGAATCTATAAATAATGTATTCAGGCCTAAAATACCACATATCTGTAAAAGAAGGGGTTAATGGGTTAATTGTTACAGAACAATGCTAAATGTGTGAATACACAAAAATCAATTTTGCTTTTCCTGCTCTGTTTGTAGCACACAGGGACAGCTCAGTAACAGCTTTGGGTCTGACTGCACCCATCCAGCTGTGGCTGGAGCATCCTCTTGCACAGGCTGGATTCCCACCAAAAACAAGGAACAACCAGGGCTCTCCTGCCAGGCCAGCCCCAAACATATGGAATATGTTCAGAACACTTCTTCTTTTTGGTGTGGAGAGGAAGAGAGACAGTGTGAAGTCATTCAAGCAGAATGATAACTAAACCAAAGCCAGATCAAAGCAGTGAAGAAGAAAGACTGAAATGTGAAGCTGAAATATTTATTGCCTTCAAAACATCATCCCTATCCTGTCCCTGGGCACTTTAATATTTCGGAGTTGTTAGAAAGCATTCTAACTTGTTTCATCATTTCAAAGAAATAAAGCCAAAAATATACAGCCAACAAATAAATATAAAGTGTTCCCCAATTTTAAGAATAAAATGAGCTTGTCTTTATGAGAAAAAGCACAAATCCACTTAAATATTGTTTACAGTTTGCATAATTTGAGGTGTTAACATCAAAAAGCTGGTCTGCATTACTTCAAGTAAGCTCCAACAATGGAAGATAGATATTTATCCAATTATTGTTTTAAACTATATACTTATGTTTTAAATAAATCATGAGATAACATTAACAAACTAAATCACTCCTTTAAACCATTA
The DNA here is from genome assembly GCA_034336665.1 of Luscinia megarhynchos. Taxonomy (NCBI): domain Eukaryota; kingdom Metazoa; phylum Chordata; class Aves; order Passeriformes; family Muscicapidae; genus Luscinia; species Luscinia megarhynchos. Next base: position 3,023,302 of record CM067580.1, read on the forward strand.
ATGAATTCAAAGCAAATACTCCTCCACGTGTGAAGTATCACACTGAAATAAGAATAATGCATTACATTCAAAATTAATGGCTCACAAATTAAGTAGACATTGGTTATACTAATAATTATTATAACTATTTCTCATTACAATAATGGCAGGGCACTGTTGTGCTAGGTGCTGTGCAAACAGAATAAAACAGCAACTGCCAAATGATGAATGTGATGTGGGTTAAAAAGCTGGGCAAGTGTTGTAAATGTGGCTGGAAAGGAAAACTTGGTAATTTTGCTCCAGACTGCAGAAACTGTCTCCAGGATATAGATCCACCACATACATGAAAGAGCACAGAGGCTCAGTTATCAAGGGAGGAGGATTAGAACACAGATTAAATAGTCATGGCTTTCCCAAGCTGAGACCACAGGCCCACACAGGACAACACAGAGGGCAGAATTAGAGACAGGTGTAGATAATGGCTTGGAAAAGGGGACACAAGGCTGTAATTAAAAGAAAGCCAGCACAGACAGCAAAGAGATTCATGAGGTACCCAAAGAAGAGGAGCAGGCAAAGGAGAGAAGGAGGAGAGAAAGAGGAGAAGGCAAAGATGGAGATCAGAGAACAGCACTGTGGCACTGAGAGCTGGGAGGTGAATAAAATAAACCATCCAAGGACAAACTATGTGAGAAATCACCAGGCACAGCATAGAGCCAGGCAAGGAGAATCACTTAACACTAACAAAGCACAGCCCAGGGGGTGTGAAGAGTGACAGAGCCAGCAGTGGCTGGCAAACCAAAGATGCTGAGGATGAACTGCCAGGATTAAGACTTTAAGGAGGAACAAGGACTCAGATTTCATCCTGTCACTCTACTGACTTAAGGTAACTATTTTTCTGGTTAAAATAATCAGTTAGTTCAGGATTCAAGTAATAATATTCATGTCGTAGTAGATAATAAAGATATTTAATTGTAGGGAACCATGAGTGTCTAGTTGGCTCATTGTTTACTTCTTTCCCAGAGGACACGGATTGTGACAATTTTCTTTTCCTTAAAAGTACTGTTTGAATTATCAACTTCAACTCCTCCATGAAGGTTGGTTGTATTGTTGCTGAAGCTGAATGAATGTTGTACAAAGCCCATGAAAAGTAAAAGCAAAATTAAGATTATCAAATGTAATTGAAGCACAGCGATCACAATCATCCAGCAAGGACAAGGCACAAAGTTTTTCCTTGTACTATTTTGTAGATGGTTTTAAGTGACCCCAAGGAGGTGACAGCCCTAAAACATTTCATGCTTTATAACAATCAGTAATTGAATTCAATCATCTGTACAACTTTCTTTAGCCAACTGAAAGCTTTTCTCATTTCATCAATGTTTTGGGATTGTATAATCTGGAAATAAGAAAAATAAGAACTCTGAAAAACACAGTGATGTGAGAGGGAAGCCTTTGGAGAAACAAGGGAACAATTCTGCCATTAGTGTTGATTATTTGTATATTCATTTAGTCAATGTGGCCGTGATAATCCTTAACTACATTAATGATCAGAATAGCAATTTACAGCAATTAATGAAATGCCACAGCATGATTCAGCAATGCTCTTCACCTGGCAAGGCAATATTTTCATTTCATAAACTGTGTGCCATATCAAACCAGTTTCACAGTTATCACTAAAAAGATGTCATGTGATATCTCTATAACCATCTTGAGGGACATAACAGTCCCAGAGCCAAGGATTAAAAATCAACTGTTACATTTTTTTGGTATAACTGGAGCCTTCCTTTCAATACATATTTCATTATTGTCAGTAGGTCTCCTAGAGAAATGGGGGGAAAGAAAATGAAAGGCTGTGAATAGTTAATAGAACACTTTAGTTTTGCTTTTAAGTGAGACTGTTAAACAAAGCTACCATATTTTTGAGCCCTCTGTTCATGCTCCACGTTGTGGCCCCTAGAGCGAGGGTTAGGGAGTGTTTACAATATGCTGGAAACTTTGACTGGGTTTGCTCTAAAAGGTTTCAGATGCTCAAGCACAGCACCAAGTGGAGAACAGCTGCTTGGTTTTCCACTGATTCTTAAAGGAGAAAAAAAAAGCCAAAACAAAAGAAAAGCACCAAACCAAAACCCACCCTACCAAAAAAAACCACAGAGAGTTTTAAAGAGTAAAACTTTATCCCAAATCCTCAGCCACATCACATTACCACTTTTTAAATCACAGACGTGGCTTTTTTCATCATATTGCAACTGCTGCAACAAGACAACCCTCAACATTTTAATAAAAGATAATGATGAACACAATGAACATGAGTATAAACTCTTAACAATGCTCTTTTATTGCAACACTTGGAATTAAAGACAATGCCTGCTCATATTCCTTTAATTATTTCCGGCTTTAAATAGTAACAGCTTTTCCATTCAGACAAGAATTCTCTCCACACACAAATACTTCATTTTCAAGGAAAAATGGAATTAACTGCAGGAAAACAGCTCCGCTTAAGCAATTACCCTGGAAAATATTAACAACAACAACAAGCAATTACTCAGAATTTGGATTCAACTGAGAGGAGCAAGAAAGGAAAAAAGAAATAAAAATTAACTTGTGGTAAAAGCTATCAGTCCCTTTATTTATTTATCATTGCATTGATGAGTCCCAGGCTGTTGTGTTTTGCTGAGTGCAGTGGCATTTCTGATGCACACCACTCCAAGAAGCCCATACAAGAGGATTAGAAGGAGCAGCTGTTAAAATATAAAGTTCTCAAAGAGCTTGATAGAATCAAATTCTCAAGATCCACTGTAAGTCACAGCTTTTTTTCAAAATGTAACTTCTGTATATTTTGAAAAGCCTAGATTTTACTTCTTTTCAAAATGTTGGGATCTAACAATTATGCAAATACAAATTGCAAATAAATTAAATTATTTCCACTGGTATTTATTCTACCTCCTTCTGCCAGGTCTTTCACATGTTTATTTTTCCTTGCCTTAATCTGTTTCCCTCTTTATTGGGTCAGCAGCAGATTGTTCACCATTTATTTCTCTCAAATCTATGTCCCCTCACTTCTTTTACACTGTTCCTTTTGTGGTATTACTGAGAGAAGAAAAGTTCAATAAACACCATGGGAATTTGGAATGATATAAGCAACCTTAAGGACTAGAAGACCCTTACATAAAACTTCCTGTGCTAAAGTTTGATGCACTTTTAGGTACTTCTGAATAAAGCAAGAAGAGCTTTTCAGATCAAACAAACCCAAGTCTTCTCTTTGTGCATCAAAGAGAACCATACAATGAAAAATGAGTCACACTGAGCTGCAGCTGTAGGAGAAGCTCCTGCAAAGGACAGCCTCACCCTCTGCCCATCTCTGCCTTGTCCCCATTTCACCAGTGGAGGTGAACTGGGAAACCCCAGGCAGAACCAGTGGCTGCTGGAGGCCAGGCAGGCTCAGAACAGCAAAACCTTCATAAAATACTCAGGGCAGCATGAAAAAAGAACCTCAGAAACTCAGATCATCCCCCAGCACCAGAGCAGACAGGGCCTTGTGGAAACCAAAACGAGGGAAGTTGGGAATTTACTGACCCTGGGCACTGCTGCCATCCAGGCATTCCCTGTCACAGCCTGAGGCTCCAGGACAGTGCTAATTTCATTTTAACTTCTGTTTTTAGCAAGGCTGATATCAAAGGCACCCTCTGAAGGCTTTACAGGTATCAATACCAAGTTTAAAACCACAGGAGAAGCCTGAGAGTAGCTCCATCTCCATGGATCTGGCTCAGTGTCAGGTAAGGAATGACCCAGAATAACCAGATGACTGGCAAGGCACACCAGGAGATGACAAGAGAAGCTTTTTGAATAAAGAAATGACTGAGGTTTCAAGAAGAGTAACTGGTACCAACAAAAAAAGTATTTCCTTCCCTAAAGAGCATTTTTTCCACCTTGATTTAGGAAACACATTTTTATCAAGTATTTTCTGTGAGGCAAAACCTTGTAGCAGAAATAACTGTGCTACACTGAAAAAAAACAACCTGAAATTTAAAATATAAGTGAGTACCACTGAACACCTGACAAAATCCCTGGAAATAGCAACCCAGCATGGGAAGCACAGAGCATTGCTGTCACACTGGAATAACAAAAAGCAGTGGGAAAAGCTTTTTTAAGTCTGCAGTGAGGAAACTCCACAGCACCACCTCCAATGAGAAATCAACTTCTTCTCCTTGACTCCCATGGCAGAAACCACATGCATGTACACAAGTATGTATGAGAAAAGAAAGGCAAATCATTCTCATTTCTGCACTGTACTGAACACCTGCAGGCACCACCTTCACACCATATCATGATTGGCAAGATTTGATCTGTCACCTAAAACTAATCCCAAAAGTATTGTGAGAACTGTCTGGGAGTGCTTTAAAAACTACTGTGAAAACTATTGGGAAAATCTGCTCATAGACAGAAGTGGCTTGACTGGCTTCTAAAAACTTTAGCAGTTCAGCCCCTCTTTCTTCCCCAGAGTTTTAAACAAGTTCAGACAAGGGGTAGAGGAGCCATGGAAAAAAAGAGGTGTTGGTAGTTCCTTATGTAAACAAATAATTTTATTAAGTGAGTCGGAATGAAGCAGCTGCTCAGCATTTGCTCTGTATCATCCCCACTTGCAAAGTGATGAGATTTGGCTCCATAGACAGACTTGAAAAAAAGAAAAAAAGGCAAAGAGTGAGAGGGAGAAGGTTGTGGAACATTGGAGTGGTGATGTGCAGGCATTCCTGGAGCTGCAGTGTTTAACGCCAGCATCTGAATCTGTACAGGGGGAGTTTCTTTTTCATTTAATTTCATTTCATTTAATTTCTCCTAATGTGACTTCTTAAAATTTGTTTCCTTTACACACCAGAGAAGTGAAGAGCAAGAACTCAGGGAATCTGTACTTCAGGAGCATATGAAAACATTATTTGTGTACGAGGCAAGCAAAGCAAAAAGCATTAAATCAGATCTGATTATCTCATTATCATTCTCATTATTATTCTCATTATCTCCAGTACATGAGAACTGTCACAACCTTTATCCTGAAGAAATCAATGTGGTCTGCACTTCCCATGAAGGTGACAGATGATCACAGCCTCAAACTATTCAGGATGTTTGTAAATTAGTTCAAAATCTCTCAGCCTCAAGATTGACCAACTTTATGTGTCTGTGCAGCCACAAAGGTGCCATCCCTGTCCCTGGCAGTGTCCAAGGCAGGTTGGACAGGGCTTGGAGCACCCTGGGACAGTGGAAGGTGTCCCTGGCCATGACAGGGGTGGAATGGGATGGGTTTTAGGGTCTCTTCCAACCCAAACCATTCTGGGAATATCTCATGACTCCAGAATTCAAGGGTCAAAACCAAACCACCTCAAAACTGAGTTGTTGGTGGTGTTGTAATCTTCAATAAAATGGGGAATATTTCCCTACAGCAAATACATATTCCTCATAATAATCTAAATGTATCTAACAATCTGCCACCAAAATATAAGCAGAGGCAAAATAAATATATTGAATGAATAAACAGCCAAATTCCACAGAACAAGACACAAGAGATGATGCTGAGAGCTGTTTAACAATACTGCTAAGAGTCAGCAAGACCTTTTCTTTCTCTTCTATGCAATCTCTTCAGCAGCAAATGGGTACATGGTTTTTTTTCTCATTTATTTTCTGTTTCATTCTACTCAGTTTATACTCTGACAAATTATATACCTCTATTTCCTACTCCTCACTGTGAGAGATAAGAACAGCAGAGATTCAGCCTATTTGCAAACCCACTCTCATGACACATTTTCTGCAACCAAGCCACAGGGATTAGAGAAACAACCTTTCCCCCCAAGTAATTACAGAGAAGCTTTTCAAGAAAACTTTGTTCTTATAGAAATGCCATTTAAAGGACATTCTAGAAAAGCCCTTGCAGCACTTCTTAGAGTGACTTTTGCTATTAGGCAATGCCTGTGACATGCACTACAGAAGTAAATATAAATTTTATATCTACAAGTCACCACCACAAGTCAGAAGTGCTGGAGCAATTCTTTTGCAGAAGGTTTGCTTTTGACAGTTATTTCTACCATGAACTTCAGAAGAAGAAAAAAACCTTCTGTAAACTATGTAAACCCCTATTCTGTATTGAAACTGTGGCAGTACTACTTTTTTTTATTATTATTTTTGAAGTGCAAGATACTTTCAGAAATGTGGATTTTACTATTCCACACAATGTCTCAAATCACTTTCATTCTGCATCGGTGTGGATATGTTTGAAACAGCAGCAGCACTGTTTGCTGTCACAGCACTGGGAAAATAATGATAATAATAACAAAAATCCCCTAAAATGCCTGCCACTTCCCTTTCTATCTGCTTGCAGCTCAGCAGCTCCTCCAGATATAATCCTGTGGCCATTTCAGAATCAAAGTGCATTCAGATCAAAGTAGTTTATGAGAAATCACTGAGGCACCTCCTGGTTCTGAGCTGCAATTCCACAAGGCATCGTTTCTGTTGAAGATGCTGAACTGTATTTTCACCCACCTCAGACAAGGCTGTTTTCTAAAAATTTACTGGGTCTACCTTAGCTTGGAGTTACTTAATTTCATTCTGCAAGTAGTTAAAGAAATTCAGCAAAATGAAGCATTTTCACATAAGATATTGGATCTTATGGATTCATATTAATGGGAAGGAATTGCTAAAAATAATAATTTTTGCAGCAATGGAAAAAACAAAGCCCTAAGGAAGCCATCCATTTCTGCCACAATAAATCTCACTGCCCCCTATCTATTACCTACTCTGTATATAATATAAAAGCACATATATGAAAAAATGTTAATATTGTCAAGACACACTGGTGTTAAATGAATGGCTTGAGTTGCAGAAAGCCCTGCAGGATTGGCAGCTCCTCTGTCCTGGAGTCTGTTCCATCCCTGGGCAGAAATGCAGAGGTCAGACCCAGAGCTGAAATCCCAACCAGCAGAGTATGAGGTGGGTTGGACAAGGGCACTGCATTTCTGCAAATACCATCTTTTCAGGATCCTAAATCCATCCTCATGGATCTGCCAACTTCTGCCTCCAGCCAGACAAAACACTTGAAAGCTGATTTTTATTTCTATTCAATTACTTATTAGCATTACTAAACCCATTATTAATCTTAAAATTAACCCAAAACCCTGCTATAAAACAATAAAAAGAGCAGTAGTATAGATTTTACTAGAGTAAACTATCTCCACAATTTAAACATTTTCCATTTCAACTGGGAGAGGTATGTATGATTTAATATTAGAAAGCTCTACATTATTTTCAACACCTTGAATTAAAAAAACTAAAATAAAAAAGTGCAAGAGAAACAAAGTACCATAGGACATGGAAGTGACCCTGGGAAAAATCCAACAGCAAAGAATATTCTCATTTAGAGGGGACCCAGAGGAGCAGAAGCAGCTTGTACTAGGAGAGACTTTGAAAACCATACAGGAATAGTTGCTGTGGGGGGAACAGCAGATGATTTTTAGCCTGTTGAACAATCCCAGGGCTCTTCAATCCCAGGGGCTGACCCATCCCCAGTTTTGGCCACAGGATTCACCCACAGGAGGCACAAGGCTGGCACTGAGCTCTGCCAGCACTGTTTGAATTCATGGCCCTTGGAGCATCACCAGCACTTTGGGCTCTTAAAACTCGACTCTTTCAAATCCTTACTCCAACTCCAAGCTACACCCAAGCTTAAATACAGCCAGGGAATAGCTGTAATAACTAAGGACATCCTCAGCTCCTGCAAGAGCTCCTCCAAATCCCCAGCACCTCTCAGATCCTGCCTGGACAGAGATTCCTCTGCACCCACGTGGGGGATCACCCCTGAGCAGCCACGGGCTGCAAAGCCAGACTGGTTCTATTAACATAAGTAAGTGCAAACTGACACATTATTTGAAAGATGTGGAAGAAAATTAATGCAACTTCATTATCAACAAATCAGATGGTAAAATACTAAAAGATTAAGTGCAGTTGATAACAGTTCAACCTCCCCAAAATTATAAATAATAGTCAGTGTAAAGAATTTAAAGATTAAAAGCTGGAGTTTTCATTAATGTCTGCAGTGATTTAAGACAGTCTCTATTTATGCCAAATACCTCAGAGATTATAGAAATAAAGAAATACAGACTTCAGCCCTGTCATTTTTATGGAATAAAAGTATCTTTACTTGCCTCTCCCAGCCTAGATAAGGCCATTGTGATTAAACTGAATACTTTTAGCAAATAACTTTTGGTTTGTTTCAGAATAATCTGTTTCCCCCAGAAATTACTTCCACTGCTTTGACTTTAAACTGGATTAACACATGGAAAGAATACTTTACATAATCAAAATGGAAGGAGCATAGCAAGAGCTGATCTTGTCCTATGTGCATCTGCTGCACATAAACCACTCCCTTGCTCAGAAAATATCAAACTTGGTGCATCCTGATTAGCTGTTCATGGACAAAGACAAGGAAAAAAACCTGTTCCAAGTTAGTGAATGAAAGCTGTTTGCTGCAGAGCACTTCTCCCAGCCTTGGATCCACGTGAAGAACAAGTACTCTCACAAAGAAGTGTTGTATCAAAGAGGAAAATCTGCATTAGACTTGTAATTTGTGGGTATAAAACATAAAATATAAAATCAGAAGCATCATCTACTAAATTAAAATATTTTTAAAATAAATACATCTTTCAATTTTTTTCAGTTTTCTAGAGAGCCCAAAGCAACAAGTCTTAATTTTGATTATTTGCTTCCAATGAATAAACTCTGAATTGAACTTGGGTCCACTTATTTGAGAGGGCAAGAACAACTGACATCATTAACCTCAATTCTGTTTTGCTCCCACCACTTAAAAATCAACAAATTTGGGTGAGTTGGTTCTTACTTTAGTTTTTTTCATTTTTCTGGCTGATTAGAACCCTGAAGGTGCAGCTTTAAAACTGAGGATAAACTATAGGAGGGCAGTTAGATGAAATAGTGCATAAGTTTATTTAATAAATACAGATAAATAAATAAATATTTAATAATTCCAGGGATGGGTCAACAATTATTCCATATTCACTTACTTCAGAACCTGTTCCAGGTGGTGAATTTTCTTTTGAGCATCCCCTCTTTCTTTATCTAGATCATTCTGAATGCCATGAATCTGCCATTTAAGGAAAAAAACACCATATATTTTAGCCACAACAGTGTCTGAGTTAAAATAAATCAGTGTTATTTTAAATTCTAAAAATTATTTATCTGCATAATCCTTTTCCACTGATGAAGACAGCCATCCATGGATTTCTATAATTATGTGAAATGCAAAAGCAGAGATTAACAGAGAGATGAAGTATGAGAATGTAGGCAATGAGCTATTTCCCTTCTCAAAGTGAATATTACTGTCTAGAATAAAGAAATATCAGTAATTACATAAAAAATAAACTAGATTTTCTTTGGGTAAGTACAGAAAAGCAGATAAGAATCTGCCTAAAATAGTGACCTGTATTCTCTAGGGTGCAGAACTCCTACTCACCAATTTGTGACCACACAAAGTGAATCACTTCTGATCAATTCTTACAATAAAAATTATCAAACATAAATACCTTACATAAACATTACATACATGTAATAACATTGTACATTGATACATTCTTTATCCTAAAGAATAATGATAATAGAATAATTAGCAATAATAATCCTAAAAATAGTTACAAAAACCTTTGAATTTGGCAACTTCCTAGGCATGGTTCAAGCCACAAGTTTTTGTGATTTTTTTTGCCAAGGACAGGTTAAATCCAAGAGTTTGTACATAATCCAAGAGTTGTATTGCTTTAGAATTTAAAAGGAACAACATGGGGATGGGACATACAGGAAATCCTTTATCCACCTACAGTCATTTGTAATGTTCCAGGTTGTTAATACAATTAAAAAAAAATTGTTTTACTAAGTGTGTAGGCAAGTGAAAAAACAAATTCAGAGATTCTCTGCTGGGAGCAGTTCCATGGAGGTGCTCACTCCAGGAACACTAAGCTGGGTTCCAAGACCCCCCAAATCTATCAGAGAATAAGGAAGCTATTGCCAAAGCTGGTCCAATTCTGTATGTTCAACAGGTGGTTTGGGAATGGCTCTCAGGAATAATCTGTCACTCTTGTGGTGCTGAACTCGATGCTTGGAAAACAAGCAGTAGATTATTTATAAAAAGCAGGTGTTTCCTTGGCTTGTAAAGCCATTTAGCCTAACTGGTTCCTGATCCAGCAGATAAGCACATTTAATCAAACAGTGACATTTAAGGTTCCTACCTATGATTTGTTTGATGTTTGAGTATCCTCAAAGGCAACAGCCACTGCAGACTCATAAAGATTATTAGATAATGGGTAGGTTTTTAAGTGAACAGATTGCAGCAGAGACTTCACAGTTCCTTTACTTGTTTTACTATTTTATGGGCCAATCCATCCTGGTTTATGGATTTATATCCACAGATTATTCACAGGTATTTTTCTTCTCATCCCTTCTCAAAGATTTGAGTTTGAAAACAGTTACACCAGAATTTATGAACAAACTGCTGTCCAGTTATCTATAAAAAGAAAGACTCTGCTTCCTTGTTTACAGATGCAAAATTCCAAGTTCCCTCTCTGGGCTCACTGGTTGGAGGCACTGCTGACACGTTTTCAGTCCATGTCTAGGAGCTTTCTCCCAGAAGATCCTCAAACCTCTGTCAAATTATATTTATTTTTTTTTGGCCTGCAAATCACTCAAATCCTGGGTTTTTCTTGATTTCAACGTTTATGAAAACCACGACTTGACTAAAAAGACAAACGTAGGCTAGGTTTAAACCAAGGCAGATCCTAGAACAAAGAATGTTTTGACTTCAAGTCAGCAGAAGGAACTAACTCAAACCAAAACCTCCCTACAATTCATGTCACAAGTGCTATTACCAAGTGACAAGTAGCTGGGATCACAATCCATTATTTTATGTTATAAATTTGCCACATTTGGCAATGACATGTTTGAGTAACACATCCTTTCAATTAAACAGGCATCCAAGGCACCCTCTGGCTGCACATGAGTTGCACATATAATGTCACTAAAATTGAGGTTTAATTTGAAGCCTATTGATGTTCCCTAGTCTAAAAGAGCAGGCAGGATTTGCAAAGTGCTTTAAGATGAAGTGTTTCTGATGAAAATTACATTTTTTACTTTAAGTTTCTGATGTAAAAACAATGCCTGTTGACAATATCTAGAGAACACATGGAGAAGGATGGAGTGGAGATATTCTGGGGAAAAGGAGTATGGGAGAACACATGAGCACTGGCAGGGGTCAGGCCAGGTTTCATCCAGTTCGTTATCCTTTCAATAACAGCAGCTGCCACCACAAGCAGTGTGCACACACAGGACAGGCTGCCAGGGGCACTTTTCTGGGAATGCCATCCCAGCCTCCATCCCCTGGCAACAGGTTCCTAAAATCAGAGGTGATATCCCTGTCAAACAGCTGTGCTTAAAATCTTCCTTGATTGTGTCCAATTTTTTTTCCAAACCTTATGAAGTGGTTGGATTCCCAAACTTACTATTTGGGGGTTTCAAAATTTAAACCTTTAAGTCCTGTACAGAGCAAAATTGGAGGTGTGCAGAAGATGGGAAATTTTCCTGGAAATATTACCTGTTTCTCATATGCACGCTGCATGTGAAGCTTGTCCTGCTGAACCTTGTATTCTTGATCCTGCAGAGGAAAGGATGTGCATTCTAAACAAACAAATCTCATTTTTCTTCCATTTCAGAGCATTCATCAAACACAGACATTAGCTATCATATAGAACAGCCCATTAAAAAAAAACAACTTTATATCATCGTGGAAAAATTTTCAGACATAGAAAAAAATTTAACCAACACCAAATAATACAACTATCTCAAAAGTCATGATTCATGTTTGCTAAAGAGAAACAGCAACTTGTTCTCCTGAGCTATTAAAATGCCATTCTGTACTATATCAACTGTGAAATGAAAGACATTGGAAGCAAAGTAGATGCCAAAACTCAACCAGGACTGATACATGATACAGATGTGGAACTCATTACCCTGAGATAGAAGGATTAATTTAAATGCCTACAGGAAGACAGAATATTGAACTGAACTATTAAACAGTGCAAATTAAAAACAATTTTAAAACTTTAAAAATGTTTACAGTTTACAAGGAAAAAAATATATTCATCATTCTTTGACAGGCTTCTTTGTAATCCAGCAACAGAGATTTAAACTCTTTTATTTAACATGTGAGCAAGAAACAGCCAGAAAACTTCTGTGAAAATTCTGCTCTTACCTCTATTTTAGCCACACTTTTTAAATCAACCTTTAACCATATGTGACATTTCATATGTTTCCATTAATAAAACAGAAACAAGCGGGCATGGTATATAGAAGTACATTTAAGGATGGATATCTAAACATTTAAATCATCAAATAAAGTAAAGAGAAAGAAAGTCAGGGCTCACCCTCAGCTGTTGCTGCCTTTGATGTTCAGAGTCCTGCAGTTGTTGTTTCAGCAGAGCCATTCCACGCCGTAATTCTGCAATCACATCAGATGCCTGCTGGGATTTAACAGAAAAAGCATTTTTTGTCTTGCACTCCTCATTAGCTCTTTTGCATTTCTAAATTTATTTCTCTAAGGTTCTCAGAAACTGGAAAAATTATCAGCTTGGGAGAAAAAACCCGTATGAGTTTACAGCTCTGGTGAGCTTAGAAATGGAAACAAAAGCACAGAAAATCATCCCTAATAATAAAAAATCCCTACTAAAATCTACTAAAAATTGGTAGAAAAAAAATACCTTGTAAATGAAATTAAGTAAAGTATCATCAAAGCTCAGAGAATTTCAGCAAATAAGCACCAAATACCCCACTTGTTCTATGGCCCTATGGATTAATAAATAGTATTTAAAACTTGAGTCCTTACTACAATTATTTAACTTTAAAATCATTTTGAATATGTACCATCTCTGTACCAATGCATATTGATAAATATCAACCTGACAGATGCTTTTCCAGAAACTAACCAGAGTTATCACAGTTTGGGTGAAACCTACACTTGCAAAATACAAGAATATTTCCTTAAACACATAAATATTTAACACAATGGTCAATACTATGAAGTCTTCAGGATTATTTTTTTCCTGGAAAAAATATTTTCTGTTACAGAAGAGGCTTTATGAAAACATTAAGTCTTTAAGGGTGTATCCAGAATTTTTACAGGAGCACAAATAAAATGGGGATATTAATTGTTCTTTATCTGAATCAGCTGCAGAAATGCACACACACCAAATGACCAACCAACTTCAGATGATTTTTCAGTCAAATTTGGGAATGAAAAATTAAATCCCAATTTTATTTAAACTTACACTCATTACTAACTTAAGAACTGAGCAAATCTTTGGATTTATTCATAAGCATCAGACTGATAATGAGGAGAGCACTTAAGAAATAAACCCCATTTTCCTGCCTGTTGCACCTGGCAGCATACCTGAGCTTGTTCCTGCTTTATAAAATCTCTATCAACATCAAATTTACTTTGTAGTTGCTGAAGGTTCTCCTTGTATTCCTGCATAATCTGGTCCTTGTCTTTCTGAAGTAAGTTGTACCTACAAGGAGCAAGCAAACAGAATATGGAAATTGCTTTCATATTTTGGCATTTTACCTGCTCAGTATCAGCTCCACAGAGTCTGCACGTCTGCCACGTGCTCTTGTCACAGAATGAGCTGCTCATAAATAATGGAAAGGTGAGACACTCCTCAAGGTGGTCGTTTGGGTCACTCTAAATGAGTTTGACACCAATTAATACATTTTCATGTGAGTTTTCTAATGTCAAACGTCATTCAGTGTGTCCCTGGAACAAAATTAATAATGTTTGCTTCTGGAAAGTCCATATCCTTAGAAGTTCAACCAGCAATTGTTACTGAATTACCTTGTTCTCAGCTCCTGAAGCTGGGACCAGACCTCCTGGTAACGCTGTTCTACCTCAGTCTTCTCCTGAGACAATTTCTGACGTTGTAAATTACTGTTTTCAGCCTCAACAGTCAACTGCTGCACACGGGCCCCCAGCTTTTGGACTGTCTCATTCTAAAAGAATAGAGAACTACTGAGAAAAGCCCAGAATAAATGAGGGAATACCCCAGTTGTTATTCAGTAGCCTTGAGCAGTGAGGCTCTCTGGTGATGCAGAGACACAAGAGTTACAATGGCAAAGCTGTCATCAATCACAACAGTAAATTCCACATTGTATATAAAAATAAATAAATCTTCAAAATATGGGTGTTTACTCCTCCTCAAAGTGACATCTCCCTTATGCAGAACAGCATATGCAACTGATTTTTAAATTACAAATCCTTTAAAATGGGAGAGAAGACAACATTTCAAAGGAAAACTGCAATGAATGATAATATACATAAAGCATTTTTAGACTTCCCAAAAATCTCATTCAGCAATTTCCTTTCAGTAAATCACAAGCATCTCTCAAAAGCTGTGTATTTTCCCTGAAACTTCATCTCACAATATAAATAAATCTAAAACTGAGCAGAGCAAGGACAGGCAGGTAGCATGAGACTACTCTAGGCCTTCCCATTCTTCCCTAAATTTATGGTAATAGGAAGGGAAATGGGGGAAGAACTCCTCTGGAGGCTGGGGTCAGAAAATACCCAGAGTAGGTATCAAGAGTTATTTTTGCATTAACAAAGGCCTGAAGATGAGGGAAGTGGAACAGAAATTTCACCCACTCTTAAATAAAAATCCCAAATATCTGTGCAGTCAATGGAGTGACACAAACCTGAGTCAGTGACAGAACCTCACACAGACAGAGAACACCTGAATGGACACCTGAGCTCTGGCAAGTGCCTGCAGAGATTTCAGTAAAATTCTCCATTAGTGCCCAGCTGCTCAGTATGGGTTTGGTTTGCTGGGGGCAGAGGGTTGGGGTTTTTTTTGCTTTGTGGTTTTCTAGGGTTTTGTGTTTGGTTTTTTTATTTTAATAATTTAAAAAGGAGCAATTTTTAATTATACCACTGAATATAATTCCTGGCTGGCCCCATGTCCCTCAAGGAAGTTCATCCTTGTTCAGGGTACAAACCCCTCCTTATCAGCCTATGGCATTAATGAAACTGTTCAGCCAATTCCACTTGCTAACAGCACTGGCATTCCTGACAACATGAAACTCTGAACAGGGAAACTCTGAAATACCAACAGAAAAAAGAATTTAAAAATCAGGAGAGAGAAAGGAGAGAGAGAAAAAAAGAAAACTAATTTCCAGTGACAGTCTAGTCTTTCATCTTAAGCCCTGCCTTGAACTCTACCTTGTTTAATTATTAAATCAGAAGCTGCTCGGCAAGATCTGTCTAGTTTTGATGGTTCTTAAATTCAATCTTGCTGACAGACTGTGTCCATTTTTCTCTGTATTTACTGTTACCTATGACATGATCTGAATGTTAATTTTTAAATTCAACATTCATTAATAAAGGAATAAATTTTGTTTGACATTGTCTTTTCACTCATTCAATTTTCCCCATACCTCATCCTGATGAAAAGTACAGGATGCTTTTTTCAGGTTTCTTGTTAATTATTTTGCTTTTTGCATCATTTATATAACAGGCACAAAATCTAGATAATACCTAATGACATGTTTATAATTACTCTAGAAAAGAAATGCAATAAATTAGAATAATCAATACTTATTTTAAAATCCTTTTAATGTCATCTTTCATCTAACAGAATGCTCAGTTAAAGAGGAGGTGGGTGAGTAAAAAATCATGTTTCTATGAAAACAGATGTAATATATAAATGGTCTACAAATCTGCAAAGACAAAATGTTCTGCTAACTTGAATCAAATATTTGTAATTAAGGACTGATTCTAAGGTATCAGTGTGACATTGATTGAAGGGCTGTACCTTGCTAAATTTTATCTAGAGAATGAAATCCCTTGGTTGGACTGGCTACCAGGAGAGTGCAGGAGAGAACAACTGCATTGCACTGTGGAAAATCAGAATGCATGTGCATGAATCAAAGAATCATGGAATGGTTTGGGTTGAGAGGGACCTTAAAATGCTCTGATTCCAGCCCTGCCATGGCAGGGACACCTTCACACCTTCCACCATCCCAGGCTGCTCCAGCCCAGCCTTGGGCACTCCCAGTCCAGCTGAACACAAACACACAGGACTGGAGTATTGGAAGAGCCCCTTGCTGTGGTGAGAGGTTCCCAGCCAAACCTACAGTTGACTTTGTCTGCTGCAGATACTCCTCCTCCATCTTGGCCAGCCGGGCGTTGGTTTCCTCCAGCAGCTCCTGCATATCCTCCATGTGCTTCTTCCGGATGGTGAACTTCTCCTTCTCCATCTCAGCCACGGTGTCGTGCAGCTGCACCACAAAAATGGGACAGGGTCACCAATGGCACCTACAGCTAGCACTGAGGAGTGTTGTATTATTACTGCATATCAGCAGGATCAGTGGAAAGCCCAGGCAGGCACACTTCTGTCCTCTCTGAAAATGTTGTTTCTCTACAAACAAAAAAAGACTTCCAAGGTGTCCAAGGCCAGGTTGGATGGGGCTTGGAGCACCCTGGCACAGTGGAAGGTGTCCCATCCCCATGCCCTTCCAACCCAAACCAGTCTGGGATTCTATGAAAAAAAAAGCTCAAAAAATAATGCCCAACACTGGAGCCTCAAGATCTTCAGCACAAAGGACAAATTCTGATTCATGATTTGCCTTTAAGAAGGTAAGAATTAAATTGAAATTCATTTCTACATGCAGGGCTGCAAAAAAATTAAATTGTACAGAAAACTCCATGAAGGGAGGTGGGTCTGTCCTTTCTGTGACCCTCCCTCTCCTGACAGGGGGAAGCAAGATAAATACTGACAATAATCTGGCCAAAGGTGACACTGTCTCACAATAAACATGCTCTTCCCTTTGCTTTGCTGCTGTCTTCAGTTGAACAATAAATAAAAATACATTGAAGAATTCATGACCCACTGCAAGACTAAGAGTTCAAAGGAATCACCGTGACAGCAGGTAGCAGCAGGTTTACCCAGATTAAAATTCCATGTCAGGTCAACCAGAAATAAACACTTCCCTAATACATCCAGAGACTTGCCAGGATGCCAGATGAACCCCAGGAACAGGGTGACCAGCTGGGTGTAAAAGCATCAGCAAAAAGAGTCTTGATTACTTCAGGAAAAAATAAAATCAGTGCAAAAAACATCCCTGAAACATATCCTGTATATTTATTTTTGTGAGTGACAAAACGTTCTCCCAGGTAAACTCTGCACGAGTCTGCCAAAGGAGGGAAGTGTTGTTCTTTACCCTTTTCTCCCACTCATTCTTCAAGGAATCATTGCTTTGCTCACACATCTTCTTCAGCTCCATGATCTGCTGCTCCTTGGCTTCTCTCACAACTTGGAACTCACGAACAAGGGTCTGAACTGTTAAAAATGGGGAAAAAATAAACAACCATTCAAGACCTGTGGGATTTTTCAGTGTTGGAATAGATACAATTGGTTTATGTCAGTTTTTCAGCTGATCTGGCTTTCTGATGGTTTTTAGCTCTTAAATACTTAATGCATGTGCTGCTTTAAGATGTAGCACTTAGATTCTGTGTCATTACAAGGTGTTCTCTCTTTTCTACTTTGTTTACAGAATATTTCAGAGAGAGTTTTCCTTCCTGAAGAGCAAATATACATCAGCAAAATTCTGTATAACCTCAAGCAAAATGGTTATTTTAACCTGATTTCATGAGCATCCTTAGGGGAAAAGGGTCTTGTGAAGGTTGAACACCCAAGATGTACACGAAAATTAAGTTTTCCAACTTAAATTTCAAGTGATGGCATCACCATTAGTGGACAAAGCATGTCCATATTCACACTGACACTTTTTTTTGAGGATTTTAATTACCTGGAGCAGTGTGGGCAACTCCATCTCAACCTGTTCCAGCCAAGGACAATCACCAGCCCACAGAGAGAGGCCCCAGAGCCCTTGTTGGACAAATTACTTTCCCAAGGAGCAGGAAACAAAATACATGGAACACTCTCCCTTTTTGTACATAGATTACCAAACTTCTGTACTATTTTCCAGTGTGGTTTAGTGCAAGTGGACTCCAAGGAATTCTGAAAGAAACTAACATTGAAAAACTGCTGACAAGCCACTCTCAGGGTGAGTTTGGTACTCGTGACACACTCAGGACTACCCATGTTTGAAATCTCATGCCACAATAGCCTTAAAAATAACCCACTGTGGTTTGATTAAAATGTACTGAATGTATAAAGAAATGAACTTTGAGCCAGGGATTAAAAAAAAAAATTGAAATAAGTGGCCAAAATATTTCAGTGGCATCAAAGAAACTTTTTTTGGTGACACTCATAAAACCTGTGTTCAGTGTAATAGATCACAGGCCTCTTGGAATACTTGGTTGGAACAGCAGAGACAACTGGACAAGAATCTCAGAATCTAAAGGAAAAAATTAAATCAAGAGCTGCAAATGATGAAGAAAGGGATGTCTGCAGAAGGAACACACAATGCCACCACTCAGAAGACAGCCATGAGGATAAAAATCACCTTTTTTCTCCAGTTTTCTTATTGTATCCTCGGATTCTTTTTGTTTCTTTATGTAGGCGGATTTCAGCACATCTATTTCATCATTCTTTCTATCCAAAATCTGTAGAGAAAATTCAGAATATTTTAACATAAGCCCAAAATATTCCAAACTGCAACCAGTGCATAAGATACACCCTGGTCTGCAAGAAGTTCTCAGGTCATGCAGGACTAAGTGACTGAACCAAAATCATTTTTCCAGCTACAACTGCCAAGACATAAACAAAGGACTGGTTTAGACAAATGGAGGAAAAAGCAGATTTAAAAAAGGAGTTTTATGTTTTTAAGGTGAGGTTTTTTGTTTTCTTTTAAACCTGGGCAAACCCAGGGTTGCTTTGTTGAGTTTGCAAGTTTCATGGTGCTATTGCTGCAAATAGTAAAGATTTTCATACTTATGTTGCCTAATAATATTTAAAAGCATCTAAAATTCTCAGCAGATTGAAGAAATATTTAAATAAGTTGGTGAACTTCATTAGAGTCTTTTGTGCTTCACCAATTGAAATTCCTCACATGGATCCCCAGGAACAATGGACTGGAACAGAGCAAGTATATGAGGGTAACTACACCCACATTTCTGTACAGGCTGAGTTTGGAAAGAAAAAAGCCTGAATATTTGCACACTTTGAGATAGTATTTTAATTTAAACTTTGTGTTTAAGATAAAGATTAAAGACACAGAAATTTTATAACAGTGCCCCAAATCTCTTATCAAACAGAAGCTTTCATCCTAAAACAATATTACTCCATCTGCAATAAACGTTTTGTGTCTTTAAAGATTAATACGACACTATTTAACCTTTTCTAAAATATCCAACGTTATTAAACAACTTCAAAAGACAGAATTCTAACATCAGTTAGGAAGGGATGACAACTCAAGGGATGAGAAAGCATTTAAACTATTTCTTATTCTCACAAAGCTGTTTCCTTTAGACTCGCAGCTTTGCTCACTGCTTCTGCTCCAAGGCCTTGAGAACAGATGAGCCAAATGTGCACCTGACCAAATATTAACATCCTCTCAGAAGGCTTTGATGTGTCACAGAGTTGTGTCAAGCAACTTCCTCCAAGCCTGTGAGTCAGTCGTAGGAAACAAAGCAGAGGCACTGAGTGATGCTGAGCGTTCAGCAGGACTGCTGGGACTGGGATTCCTGCTCCATGCCCGGGATCCGAGCCCTGCAGGCACCTGGCACCTCACAGGACTTCACCCCACTCCCAGGAATGGGATTCAGGGTAACAGTGTGGTCTGGGGTGGGTACAATCCTCCAGGAGGGCTGTTGTGTGACAAGCAAAGATAAAGCCTGTGTAACGCAGAGAGCTGGTGCCACGTTAGTGCTGCAAGAACTCAGAGAGCATAACCTTTAAAAATGCAGTAAGATAAAGAAAGGGGTGTTTGGAGAGCTGCCTCTGCTCTACATCAGTGTCAGACCACAGACCAGACAGCAAGCACTGCTGCTGGATGAGCCTGAACACATAGGAGGTATCCTTGGCTGTTATATTTTGCATTTTCTCCATGAAAAATTAATTTTGTTCACATTCTTCTCTAACACAAATGTTTTCTCTCTAACAGAAAAATCACGGGTTTATGATTTCCCACAGAAGTTGTTATGCTGGTAAAATAGGTTGTCTTGTTCTAACAAACAAATTGCCTTGTATTCTCATCTCCTTTCTGCAAGTGTTTTCCCCTCCCTAAGGATATGTTACCATAAAATATTCTGCATTCCTCTCAATTTATGCCAACTGTTACCTACAATTCAACTTCCACTGAACATTAATTGCAATTGTGAAGAAGTTAAAGAACAACTGATAAATATTTATGATAATCATAGTCTCTATTATTGTTTAATACACTGCTTTTGGAAAAAAAATACAAACATTTCTTACCTTTTGAACATCAGCATCGTGCTTCTGTTGTAGTTTCATTTTTTCTTCATGAAATTTACCTTCTGCTATTTTCATTTTCATTTCCAGCTTTAAAATCAAAACAGAATAGACACATAATTTAAATAAAGAATAAATTACACTAATGACCTTTTCATAACTTTTTAATTATTCATTTATGTCTTTCAGAAGGCAATGGGAAGTCATCAACAAAGAAATCTTATGAAAAAAAATCTATATTCAGTTTCTCAGTTATTTTTGTATTTATTTGATACAATTGTTACAAAATATGTCATCCTACAACATTTCTTCAGAAAAATGGATTTGTAGGATGTTTTAGTTGGCAATAAACACAACTGCTACTGCCCAGAACACGCTATCAACTTTAATTTAAATAAACACTTAAGAATAAAACTTTAATATTTCTGTTAATATACCAAGTTTGGTAAACTCATTTTCATTCCTCCAGGCAGGTGTTTCATTTACACAGACTGTCCTTTAGCCCAGATGCATGTTTGTTTTTGTTTGTTTTCTATTATTCACGGAGTTCACACTATAAACACATTTCCTTTTAAAGGTGACTTGTGATGGGATTAAGGATTGGATCACTGAAATACATTTCCTGTTCTGCCTGTGTTTGTTCAAAGCTGTACTTGAACCCCTCCAACACAAAAATACATTGCCAACTCTTACTTAGAGTCTAAGTTTCCACCTTTCAAGTATTTTTGAACCTCTTGCATGTTTTCAGTATGCCACTAAAGGCTGTCTTCAGGACAGCTATGAGAGGAATTTCATTTTTCTCAGGCTTTTCTAGAAACCAAAAGTGACACCTTGAGTTCAGGCTGTTCCACTCCTACACTTACTATGTTCAGAAAGCAAATTGGACTGAGAAGCTTTTTCACAATCAGACCCTGATCCCTCTCACTGTAGAAAGGAAGGACCAAACCCCTCCAGGAGATGACTCTAAGTGGTCTTTGGCCAACAGAAAACTTTGTGTTTGACTTTTGTGTGTTCTGAAAGGTGCTGAGGTCCCCCCACCTGGAGACTGGACACTGCATTCCCATCACCATCCAGACACTTCCATCTCTCATTTTTATTTAGCTCAACTCAGAACCTGACTTGTAATATCCCAGCTCACAAACTCCAAAGGAATTGACAGCATGATTCATTCTGCTTTATTTTCCATGCCCTTGACTAACCAAAAGTTGCACTTCAAGCATGAGTCTTTATCTCACACAGACCAACACTAAACACAGTACAAATTATTCATTTTTTACATTACTCATTTGTCTCACAGGTTTGTTGGGACTTGAAAACATCACTATGTGATCATGACTTGAAAACATGAGCTACAAAAATCCAACTCAACGTAAAAATACTGTGCAGGAAACACAGAAGGCTTCTCAAGAAGTGAAAAGAGAAAGAAGAGCAGAAAATCATTTCATTTTCTGAACTCATCAATACCAACAACACTTATACCCAACAACCACTTATAAACCACAGATAAAGTCATTCATCTCCCAACTGTTTGCACAGTCTTATGCAAATTAATAGAGGAGGAAAAAAAAAGTTAGGTTGACAATTAATCCAAAGAAAATAAATCATATTCTCAGCTGTCAGCCAACCCTTTTATCATCCCAAAATAAGCATCATGATTAAAATGCATTTTCTATTCATGAAATCTACACATATGTATATATGAAAGGAAATATATGCGTATATCACTCCAAAAAAGTGACATTATAGGAGAAAATCTTAGTACCAGGTGATGAATATGTGTTGATTTAATAAAAAGAGCACAGTAATCCACTTCCAGATAGACAGCTTCTGAACATGCCATAAATAAATATGAAAGTCTCATAAAAACACAAATACCAGAAGCTAAACATGAAAGACTCCAATCTACTTGAATTACATTAAAAGCCTATGAATGACTGAGGTACAGCTACTGCCCTCACAGAGCTACTAAATCCACACAAATTATATTTAAAACTCATTAATAACATCAGAATTTCTTGGCTGATGGAAATGCATCCTTGGTGGTTTGTATCAGCCAAGAGCTGGTCTAGGTTTTATTATTCTGTACACTGAAATAATACAAAAATAAATCAAAATCGAGAATTTCATTTGGATTAAAGATGGATATATATATTTTCAAGTGCTGGTGATTGTTTTCAGCCACAGGATGTTTTCCTCCCAGGCTGACAGTAGAACTCCCTGTACTTGAAGCTGGTTCCCACTTCTCATTAATCTTTCCCTTATTAGCACCACCCTTGCACTTGCACCAGTTCCCATCAATTTTAGCTCATTAATTCATTACACCACTTCCACCAGAACAGCCATCCCTTAAAATGTCACAGTTTTGGGACTGCTTTCCAAAAAGGAGAGCTAATTGCAACCAAACAACTGGGAAAAATGTGCCCAAGATACAGAAATCGACCCTTAACGAATGCAACTGCTGTAATAACAAAGTAGATTATTTTTTCCTCTAAATATTAGAAATAAAGTAATAAAAAAATAGGTGAAAAATCCCAAAGGACAAATTCTCATCAGGTGAGGGCAGAAAAGGGGACACCTTGAAAAATACTCCAAGGTCCTCAACTTCTATAAATTTCATTAAGTTTCAGCATCCCATGCACTTTTCTGTCCCATCTGCTTCATCAACAACTTTCCTAATTTTATCTCTACATACAAAGAGATGTGAGAAGTCTCCTATTAAAGTGTCTGAAATTCAATAGTTGATGTGCACATGAAGTTTTCAGCAAGTGTTGAGAGGAAAACTGTATTTGTACTGAGCAACTGGTAAAAAAAAAATCTCCAACAGCATTTGAATTTTGTAATGGTCCATAGTTCCAGCCCCACATTGGAATCCCATCCTCATCACAACTTTTGGAAGTGATAATTTGAGCATTTGCTGAAAAAATAATGATATATTACTTTAAAAATCCTACACTCAATCTCTTGAGTGGAAAATTGCTGGAGAAGCCAGAAAACATGAGGCCATCACCACAGCATCCTATAGCAAAGCCTGGAGGACTGGTTTCATTTCCAAATCTGCTTTTTGACCCACCCTCTCTCTGAGGCAGACTCCCAATCTCACTGCATAAGTCGATAAAAAATTGAGTCATGTAAACATGTTTTATGCAGTGAGCTCATGGAGGCTGGGGTGGAAGCAAAAGGGCTCAGCTCTCCCCAGCTGGGAGTGAAAAGCCTCCCATTTGAAAGCTGAAGCACATCATTAAATACTAATTTCAATCAAGGAATATCTTTCAAATTAAAACCACCCCAAACCGAGGTGGAGCCTGTCTGCAGATTCCAAATGTCAAATCTCAGCTTGTCCAAATTTCCTGTGGAACAGCTCTAGGTAACTGCATGTGCTGCTCTTCCATGCACTTCAGCTTGACTTTATTTATTGAACACATATTAAAAAACAAAATAACCTGCAGCAGTACCAAAAACCTTCACAAGTGTTAGAGAACCAGATAAAACCAACTTTTCTAAGTCGTTCACTTTGTTAAATGCAATTTATGGCGCTCGTGCTCATTGGTTTTAATATCTTTTATCACCAGTTAAGAGGCAGCAGAGAATATGAAATTTATGGCATGTTATCATTCAGACAAGAAAAAAAAAAGTGTAGATATTTAGCTATAGTTGGGAAGTTTGCAACTATGTATGAAACGCAGCCATTGCTGTTGGCTGAACATCATTCCTTTGGATTTCTGTCATTGTTTATCCTCCTCACAAAGAGAATGAGGCAATTAAACCCTAAGGCCATGTAAACAATACTGATGTCAAACATCTGTGCTGTCCCTGTTATTTAAAGCCATGAAGGGTGGTAGCAACACAGCTGCTTTTATGTGCCTAGTCACACTTTCTTCCTCATTTAAAAAAACAAAACACCAGCAGAACCAGCAAATAGTTACCTGAAAATGGCATTTTGGGTTCCACAGCACAGCTCAGGTGCTAGGAACAGTTAACAACTGTCAGGCTTAAACTGACAGAGTTTAATCTGAAACTCTCATAAATCTCCAGGGGGGAGAAAAAGTGATCTCTCCTTTTTTCATGACAGAGGATAAACATTCATCTTGTCCCCACTTACAGAAATTTGTCGAAATATTGAATTCCCTGATTTGAAAGCAAATCAGTAAGAGGGTTAGCAAATATGAATGACTGAACTCCTGCCCACTTGTCATCATTCCAGGGCTCACCCTCGGGCCAGGGGGGACATCTCAGAGCTTTAACATCCATCAGATTGGGGTTTTTGGCTATCTGACAAAACAGAACTTGTTGCTTGCCAGGTTTTTTTTTTTTCCAAGCCTATGAATATATGGGGGAGGGAGGGAGGAAGCGAGGAAGGGGGAGAAGGATGTAAACAATAAATGAGAACTTCAAAGTAAGAACTAACAATGCAGAACAATGACTTGTGTATCTTACAGTACACGACAAAAGTTATTTGTCTTGGTGCTCTGCAGCTGCTAAAAGGAATCAGTGCACAGCACACAAAGCTTTGATATTTCCACAGAAGAAAAAGGTTTCTTAAAAAACATCAACAAACAACTCAAACTTTCTACTGAATTGTGCTTACTCAATTTTCACATGCAGGGTTAAAATAATAAATATTGATAATTTATACAGTGTTTTAAACCATACAGGAAGGCCAAGACACAAGAGACTGGACTTGCAAAACAGACAAGATTTATTATAAATACACACTGACTTCAGACTAAGGTAATTTGGAACAGTATTTCACTTCATCATTAACAAGCTGTCTGATCTCATTGTGTTATTTCTGTATCATACTATACCCTCAAAAATTTTTAAGATTAGCTTTGAGGTATATTAATACTTTCCACATTTTATAAAAAAGACTCAGAGTATTTAAAATGAAAACACTGGTGAGAAAAACAGGAAAAAACTTCTATTTCATAACAATATATTTGAAAAGTTTCTACAGTAAATGAAAATTTTAATCATATTGGAACTAATCTTCCATTTTCAAATGGAATAGCCAAAAACTCTGCGCTCAGTTTACAGGACGTGGAAAAAATACTGTTCACTTCCTAGTTCAGAAAATAAACAAATTTATAACTACATTTTGAAACAGTACATCATTAACCACTCCAATTACAGCATTGAATATCATCAGTGTTTTTATCCAATGCAATGACTAAGGTGAAATAAATGTCTTGGAAAGCCTCTGTTGCAAAGAGCTCAGGAAACCAGAGATGGACTGAAATAAAAACAGCATCAAACAAGTGGAACAGCCAGAAATTAGAATGTAAAAAGCCCCTTTATAAACATGGCATTTTGCCCAGATTCAAAGGTCCCTCCACAAAAGTCCATGTTTATGTCCTGAACTGGATTATTTGACCTAACAAACATTTATAATTCCCACCACATATCTATCCTTCTTTGTATCTTCATTCTTTAAAACCAATACAATTGCTACTTCCAGTTGCAATATTTTTACACATTACTCTTTAATGAGAAACTAGATATTCACTTAATTAAAAAATTAATATGGCATTGTTCCATTCTTATAGCCACTAAAAATTAAAAGTTTCGTGCTAAATCAAATCTTAACAGCTTTCCCCATCAAGAAAAATCTGACTTTTTAAATGACACTGAAATTAATGCACATTTGCTTGATACAGAAAAATAATTGAATGGACAATTGTTCTTATTCATATGTAAATGTCATTAGGCTCTTTCAAGAGAGAACAATGTATTTTTCATGGATTTCCACGTTGGGGGTGGTGGGGAAGAAGAAATGCACCCAGCTCTGTATCCCAACAACTGTAATAACTGGAAGTGGTATTTGTGCTCTCAAGGAGGTTTTCTCTGGCCAGCAAACATAACATGGATATTAGCACTACAACCCATTGTGTTTTTAACAGCTTTATTTGCAGGGTCCCACTTCCACATGGAACAAATGTCTGCCACCAGTGGGAGACACTGACATCAGCAAGGACTAAAAAAAGTTCAGTGTATGTTTAGAAACTAAGAAAGCTTAGCCACAGCAGTATGAAATGCAATTCCATAAAAACCAGCTCAAAAATGCAACAAGCTGTATCTTCGGTTGCCAGCACTGAGAACTAAACCCAGGTGAATCTGTGAGCATGCAGGAATCACACAGATTTCAAAGGGATTTAGTGAAATATGAATATAATAGAAGGCACCACTTGAGAATTTCATGGAATTCTGCACAATGCCCAGACCAGTGAATGAATCTGAATACACTGAGCCACCAACACTTTTCTCCCCAGTGTTACTCCTCTCCTTTTTATGCTGTATTTTGGCAGCTACTGAACTTTTTATACTCATTTCAAGATCTCCTAAACCAGTCACTAAAACTGTACTCCCACCTTCTTTCCACCAGTGCAACATGTAGCAATAACGGTGCACAGCACTTACTTTTTCTAGTGAATGTCTTTTCTCCCTTAAAAATCAGAATCTATACATGAAAAAAAAAGTCAAACTTTCTGCCTCTTTTTTTCTTTTTCTTTTTAAAGAGAGAGACACTTTGAGGCAGAGATTAATCATGCAGCAAAAGATTAATTCCCAGCTGCTTGGCAACCATCTGGACATTCTACTGGTTAAAACACTAGTTTGAATTGCTAACCTACCCCTTTGATCTTTCTCAATGTCTCCAGCCCATATGTGCAATAATTAAAGACATAGTTCACAAACTATTGCAAAAAAAATTAAATAAATAACTGTACGTGTACATCTAGATCTCCACGACCAGCCTGACTGCTATCAGGAATTATAAATCAGCAGCCAGTTTATGAAAACATGTCTCATCTTGACATCCACTGTGTGTCTCACACCAGTCTAGCAATAAAATAAGGTTTGGGGTTTATTACATTACATTCTGAAGAGTTATCAAAGCAAGGCAGGATGTGGCTTCCTCACAAGGAACACAATGGACAACTTGCACATGTTTTTGGGAGCAGGACATTAATCAGCCAGGAATTATGTTAGCAGCAGTCAAGACTGCTGTAATTTTAAATATGAACGAACAGATTCCTACTCAGGACGATTACTCAGTGGTGAGAATCAGTTTACAACTGGATTCTCCATATAAATCACACCCTGCATTCAAAACAGACACAGGGGTTGTGGAGAAAAAGAAAATTCAAATGGACCAGAAAATAGTTGCTGTCACTGCCTGGAATATTTTCAAGGGGAAACAAAACAATGTTTTCAAAAGCAAGTTATCACAAGAAAAAAGTCACATAAGAGAAAAGTGAAAATCACAATGAAAGCCATAGTTATGTCATATCTGCATTTTCTTCCCCTCTCATATGGGTCACAATTGTGTGAACAGTAAGCAACACATGTTCTTACACTTTAACAAGAATATTCACCAGAATTAAAAACCTTAACAATCTTTACCCTTGGAAATCAGCAGGACATTTATGAGCACAAGTATGCTTTGGACAGTCCCCAGTGAACAGGCTGACAAAAGAAAGGGAACAGCAAAGGAAGAGAAGCAGAAGAACAGAAGGATAATAAGAAAAAGAAATTGCAGCATACAAAGCTCCAGTTATTGTATGACTCAGGTTCTGGACCCACTCAAATACTTTTAGAAAGTTCATCAAAACCACTCTCCTCCTGCTATAAAAAAGCATAAACAGCCCCAGCACATATCTGAGGAGGTTCCTTGAGCTGTATCCAGCTCTCCTGATTCCATACACAGATGTTTAGGTATCCATCCACCCAAGATTTAAACTCTAGAGACACACAGACATGAGCACACACTTTTAATTCAATGTATCACATCAGAGAACAATACTGATAGATTCTTTTACCATCCTTGGAAAATATGAACAAAAATATTTCTTTTCAATGAGGAAAAATACAAAATCCATGACGCAGTTAAAGGCACAATAATGTTAATTTACAGTGGTTTAATTACAAGAGTCCTTGTTTTAGGATACTGTCTCCATATTGTGTTTATTTATTGCTCATATTTGGCGTGAATTTCACATATTTAAACACTTCACTATGAAACAGGGCAATTAAGAGGAAGAAATCAAACCCAGCAGGGAAATGCTCACTGATCACCATCTCCTAATTGCAGGGACTCTTATCTTCAAATGTTCTTCCCCTTCTCTTTTCCATGCTAACACCAGCCAGTGTTATTCACTCTCCCTCTCGAGTTTTACAACTTTCTTTCCTCCCTGCATTCTTCCCCCCACATTCTCTGTATGGTCCCTCTTGGGGGAAATCCATATCACAGCCCTCATGCAATTTGCCCTGTTTCAAGTTATAATCTCCTGCCAGATAAGTGAGAAGCACAGTAAATCTGCTGCTTTCAACACCCTCAATCCAGGGCTCCCTTTTAGCCAGACCACGACTTAACTGTATCAGCACTGCAGATTTTATCTTCATGTAAATATATCACTAGAACCCAACACTTCTGCTGCAGTAAAACCATATAAATGGCTTGATGATCTTTATAAACAAAATTTGTGTCATGCAGTAAAAGGGAGTGCTCGTTCCCAAAATAAAAGGAGAAAAACAGAAACAAAGATGACAAAGATGAAGGTCCTAAATAGCTTTTTAAAAAGGCTGCATCCTAAAGATAAGACTTCTTGAATCATAAACCCATAAAGCACTCTTCGTTTTCCTTCTTACTTCTGTTCCTTGCACCATGAAGATGCATTTTCAGGGGGAAAAAATAAAAAAGGTCTTTTTCCATTCTCTATGTGCTCTGTTATCTTATAGATATGACAAACTGGTGGAAGCTATCCCATAGGTGTTCTCCTGAAATCCCAGCCACTGCCTTCCCCAGAATTCTGCTTTAGTACACAAGAGGCTGGAAAAGCACCAGTGGCTCCCGTGTCCAAAGACTTGATCACTGGATTCCCAAAAATCAAAACAGAGAGTGGCAGGAGCACAGTGATAAAAACCAACAAAAACATTGGAAATACTCAATGCTCTCAGTTAACCCAGACAGATGAAGCTCCACAATTTATTGCATAAAGCATTGAGCTTGCTAGTTTGTCTGAAAAATGAATAAATTAAGAGGTGGTATACAACTCAGCACAAATTTACTCCACAAATTTATAACCTTCAATTGAAAAGTGAAAATTATTTCCAATATGCCTCTGATTTGTTTAGGTTTCCTTTGTCGAGATAAGATAAATAAATATCTTTGCTTACAAAATAATAAAAAGGAAACTGAGAAAAAATGCTAGGAATAAATAAAACTGACTAAATAAAAAATTAAGAAAAATAACTTCTTTAAAGAAACACCAAAATGTCTCAAAGTGATATATCAGATAAACTAGTTGTTTGAGAAGTGTTAAAAAGAAATCAGTTTATTAACATAGATGATTTTGTTTTCTCATTCCAGAAGAATTCCAAACCTGTATCTTAGCAATGGTACTGAACATGTTTTTCTGAAAAATCACAAATCAGACTTTTCCTTTCCCCCTCCTCTGCCCCATGGAGCTCTGGGTGACACAGGATGGCCAGAGGTGAAGTTCAAAGGGACATTCTCCCTTTTTATCAAGACAGGCCAATCACCCCATCTGTCGTGCTCTGCTGTCCTGCTGAACATGGATTTATTCCTGTTGGGTTGCATCTCCCTCATTTAAGCCCATGATTTTTCAGTAATGACCATTTCCCAAATGGTTTCATCCATGTCAGAAGTATTTGGGGAAGAGATGACTAAAAGCCACTGCTGATGACATCGGCGTTCTCGCAGGGCTGTGATGTGGTTATCACTGCTCATGGCCATGTGTTCAGCATTACAGACTCTAAACAGGTGCAGGAATGCTTTATGAACAAAGGTCTAAAGGTTAAAAGCAAAAAACCCCACAGTTATCCTGTTTTATGTTCTCCCCTTGTACTACAAAGAGGCTGAAAACAGTTAATGGTTGCCCCCGGACCCTTGTGCACAGCACCATTTCTCTGTTAATACATTCACATTCTATAAATGAAAAGGACTTTATTCCTAATTGAGCTTCACAAACAAAATAAGATGAAAACACATTTATGTTTTCTCGTTAATAGCACACACATGGTGATTGTGAAACACTGTCTGTAACCTTTCCAGCTCAAACCAGCCCACAGTCGAGCACCATTAGCAAAAAGTCCTGGATTTTTACTGTGTGGCTTAGAGGATTTTTCCATTGAACTAGCAAAGCATTAACTGGGTATTTTATGTAGCTCCTTGGCATGCATTCCTGTTTATTTAATTTGAAAATATTGTTTAAATGGCAACATTGTGCTTTCAATTTATTTATTTCTTGTGCTATTTTCACATCTTATGAAACCTTGCTTCATCCTGAGGCACTGGTGGTTTGAACATTGTCAATACAGAAGAACAGTCAATAGCAGAGCAGAGAAAGTGAAAGGCACATGGATTGTGCAGCTGCTGGTTGGAGCATTGAGTGAGGCAGCCAGGTACACCAGAAAACATTTCATACACATTATTTTAGTAATAACTGAATGATCTGCCAACCAACTTTACCCTCCTCTGTATCTCTGCTAAAGATGATTTCTGAATTGTCATGGGAGTAACTTTAGGACAGTTGCAATCCATGTGTCCTTAACAAGACACCAAGGAAATGGAAGAATATTTTCCTGCTTTGCTGATGATGCCCTTTCCTTCCCAAATCAGCTATATTTGGGGTACTTTGTGGGTTTAGGTCCTTCTGGGTAGAAGGGAACTATGTACATATGTCTCAATTTTCCAGGAGCACACAGCTGAAATCAGAAAATTTAAAGACAAATAGAGCAGAGTGCTGGATTCGGGTTTTTTTTGTTGCTTTTTTTAATGATTGGTTGGTTGGGTTTGGGGTTCTATTAATCATTTTCCTAATGCACCTTGAGTTTCATTTTCTGTCCATTAATTCACTGTCTTTCAAAAAAAGAAATGTGTTAAATGAAATGAGCAGCTCGTGACAAAATATCTCAGGCAGTCGACTTCCCCAAAGCATGAAAAAGGTGAAAATGACCACAAAATTCTACTTTTACACATATTCAAAGCAAAAAACCATGGTGTGAGAGAATTAGACAGCCAAGCTTGGACAGTAATCTCAGGAATTCACAGGACAGGAATTCACAATGTTACAAAGAAGTAAAATAAAACCCCATATGACCAAAACAGGATTGGAGATCAATGAGGCAAATACAGAAATAATGTAGATCCTATCAGAAATAAGGTCAAAATCTGCTCATTTTGAAAGGTATCTAGAAAGTCAACAAAAGTCCTCACTAAATCAAAGGTTTCACTGCCTCTATTAAAAGATAATTTGGAAAATTCCTAGAATTCAAACTTCTCTCCACTAAAAATTCTTTCAAAGGACCGATAAATGTGTTCAGAAAGTCTTTTTTACTCCCTAAATAATTGAGAAATCCATGAATTATTTAATGACAAGCCCTGTCACTTCAGCAAATTTCTCTTCCATGAGATTTTCTGCTACAATAACTTCCTTGTTAAAGCCCAATTTCCAAGGAAAATACCTTAAAAGAATCCCACCTCTTTCTCTGGCGTCTGAAACAGGGTCTGGAGGTGCCGAGAGGGGCTGCCCTGCTCAAGGCCAATTTTAGGAGTCATCTATGGAAGAAAAAGTTCAAAACAACCAATGAAGTCAAAAACAGTAAGTCCAAGTACAATCAACCCCAATCAGTGATTAAAAATTACATACAAGGTTTGTCTGTCCTTATATACCAAGAGAATATAAACACCTACCACAGTCATTGGCACCCGCTTTTCTCGCAGGTATCTGGGGTTTTCTAACTGAAAAACAAGGCAGAGAAAAATCAGCAGGTCAACAATGTCTGATTTAGTCTAAGACATCATAACTGAACTGTGCTTAGCACAGAAACTGCATCACTCAAAGAATCATAGATGAGATTTCAACATTCTAGAAATGGTATAGAAACAGGAAATCTTCCAAAGAGGTTATTTGGTTGGAAATCTGCTCAGCAATTTTGATAATGTATATGGGCCAAAAATTGCATTTTTTTCCCTCCTAACTCTTGTGGTTGTAAAAATTCCATCAATGCATATTATAAAAATATTTGGCAGCTACATACATAGGCTTATCCAAAAGATTTCCAACTTTATTGGCTAAATTCTCATTGAAATCAATATAAAGCTACAATACATTTACAGATTATACTAATTAAAATCCAGTGCTTTTGAAAAATTACAGTTGGGTATGTTGAAACTACAGCCACACATGTAAGTTATAGAGGCTAAACATAAGGAAATAATTCATTAACATGGCTGTATAATTAAAACAGCTCTCTTAATCACTATTTTTAAGAAGTGGATACAAAGCATTGTTCCCAACCCACTTCCTCTATCAGACAGCTCTATCTCATTTTCTCAGATGATGAGGCTCAAACATCACATCACAGAGAAAGCAGAATGCCCAAAAAAACCTTTCAAGGGTATAATCTTATAAAATGTGGCAGTAAGATTTGGAATATGAATGAGACTGCAATACACATTAAAAAAAAATAAAATGTTGTAGGATTAGGTTGATCTACACAGCATGGCAAATATATCAAATGCTTGCACTTTCTGCAGTAGTAAGAAATAAATTTGTGTGTTGAATGTATCAGTGGAAAAGAGGCTTAATCCCTCTGAAATTTCAATTTGATATAGTGTTATTAATTTCCTGTCCCAAAAGGTGATGTAGGATTTCTGTATGGTGTGGAGTTGTCATATTTCACCCAGAAACTCAACATTTAACACATACATTCAATTTCAATGAATGGTATTATCCAAAATTTTAATACATTAGCTGAAAGCATCAGGAAACCAATAATTTAACAATAACCTATTTATTGTCAGGGAGTTTACTAAAACAGTTTCCCTAAACTTTCTTTCACACAAAGTCTCCTGTGTTGGCAGTTAAAGCCAGTGAATGAAGGAATCCTGGATGCACCCACTGCCACAAAAATGAGGAATTTTGGACACAGAAGAGATTATGAGGAGAAAAATACAGGAGTGGGATCAGCCTGGAGGTAAAAGGTACAGAAATTCCAAACTGGAAAAAATTTGGAGGATTTTCTTCGTGCTATGCATTTGTACCTGCAACAGGATTTTCCACCTACATTTTATTGGTGTTATATCCCTCTCCCACCTCAATTTGGCCACTTCCCCATCCAGCCCACACTCCTGATCACCCCCAGGGCTGAAGGTGTTTGCCAGAAGCTCAAGCCACTCCCCAGCTTGGCATCAGTGGGAGCAGTGGCAGCCTTCAACAATACCTGGTGCAATCTGGAGAAGGCTGCAGAGCCACAATTCAGAGGTTTAGTGTTTTCCCAAAGCCCTGTCTCTCGTGCAGAATCACCCTCTACTTTGGCTTTTTTTAAAGCTAAAAACTGTTGTAAATATTTACAATTAATTAAAATCCTTTATCTGCCCATGACATTCAGCAGTTTGCAGCCTTCAATCTGAAAAGCTAAGGTACATCCTACTTGTTTATGAGGAAGAAGGAAAATGTGTCTCTAATACTTTGTAGGGCCCAAGTCTTGCATTTTTTGATTTTGTAACAGCAGCCATATGTGCTTTGAAGTTAAATGTTCCCACTTTGTTACTTGTTGTGGATTATATCCACTTAAACTGATCTGTAAACATTTAATGCCTCAACATTCATCCTTTTCATGCTGGTCTTCTGCAAAACTTCTTGTTCTCCAAATTAAACCACATTAAAGAGGGAATATCACAATAAAGAATGCCCCAAAAAAGAAAAAAAAAAGTCTGTATTTATGAGAAACATGCAAATTTAAAAATAATAAGCAAAAGGTCAAAGACAAGCCAAAATACATATGTATGAAACTGAAGGACTGCCATGAGAAGAGCAGTAAATCACATGCTTTTTAGGAGTATGAACCAAATAAATGTCATCATGAAAGACATCTTCATTTGAACTAGAACTGAACTCTAATTTGTAAATACCACTTCTTAACAGAAATGGTATTTTGAATGTCTTTGGAGAAAAGATTTTGGATTCTCCTGTTCTATTAGGCAGTCTGACAAGAAATCATGTTTCAATTTGTGAGGAGTGCAGTGGTCACCTTCTTCTTGTAAACCAGAGCCACGAAGGTGTTGGGTGATCAGATCCCCATGAAGAAAGCCCCATCACCTAACAGAGAGATAATCTACTTTATGAAAATACATACTTTTTCTAAAATTGGAAAAAAAAAAGTATTGCAGAAGTGTACATAAAAATAAAATTCCAAAAAACTGCATTTCAGGGCAAATGAGCCATAATTTAAAACTTCAGTATTTACAATTTCTATTTATTTTAATAACACCTAAAGTAGACCAAATTAAATATTTATGAGTTATACAGTTTTACAGCTGTCAATGCTAGTAATGAGTGAAAGCACTGACAAAAGCTGAAATGCTCTCCCCCAAAAAGCAAGGACAGTGCAGGAAAAGCACAATTTTGAGCTTTAAGTACTTCTACAAGTCCCATTCTCATCAACTACATTCATCCCTCAGGCTGAAAATACTGTCCAAGCTTTCTATCTGTGCACTATATCCCAGCCAAAAACTCCCACCAAAGCTCTGCTCTTTTGCTCAGTAAACACAACGACATTAAAGCCATCATTCCAAACCACCCCTCCTGTTCCACTCTTTGGAAGAGTTTATCCAGGCATGGTTCTCTCCAATAATGCCCAACTGCAGCCTGGGTCAGTCCACTCACAGAACACTGTAAATATGAAGATTCAGAGAACAAAACCCCCACACTTGCATCTGCAGGCTCATTGCACATTCCCCCCTAAGCTTCATCAAAGACAAAATGGGATTGTTTTCAAAACAAGGATGGCAAAAACACACATGAAAGAGTTAAGAACACTTAAGACTTTGAAATGGTAAACAACTAAACTGAACCTTGCCCTAAATTCTTACTTTAATCTACCAAACCCAGCCAGCCAGCATGTTCCCTACAGAAATAACTGCTGAGTAGCTTCAGGAAATTTGAGTAAGGACATTCTTATCTAACATCATAATTCGTAGGGAAGTTCACTTTAATGCTGCTGCTGCAGTCTTAGTGGAAGGACATTAAAGCACTTGAAGACTGTTTGTCAGCATGGAAGTTTGAATTTGTTTTTTGAAGTCTCAACACCACTTGGAGTTCACTGTGGGAAAGTTTTTCCAGCACTGCTGCCCTCCAAGGCCACAACATATACAGTAGGTATGTTTATAGTAAGCAGCCAGACTGAGAAACCAAACAAAAGATAATCAAATGGCTTGTGCAGAAATGGTTGAGCTTAACTAGACTGGAAAGACACAGGCAGATGTGAGCCAAGCACACAGAGCAGGCACAGCATCCACTCTCTGCAGCCTCCCAGGAATTCCCACCACTCCATCCATTTAACCCTGTGTTACAACACTTCTCTGTGAGCAAGGAGAATGGAACACAGCCACCAACCACGGAATTTCTTTGGTCTCAGTCTCCTCAAGCCTCTGCTAGGCAATAACATTGCCCAGGACAAATTCTTCTGGGCAATACTGAGTGTCCAGTCAGACCCACATCACTTCTGGTAAAAGCTAAAGAGTTAATTCTTGTCCTGGCTGAATTCCAGGGATGAAAAATCGTCTTCTCCCTGATTAAAAAGCCCTTTGCTGTTCCCCCAGGGTACAATCTCTTTGTGCTTTCTACCTAAAATGATGTGCTGAATTTCCTGGGATGTTTGGAAGAGATGCTTTGTCACACCTAAAGCTGGCTATAATTCAGTGACAACTGAAACTGCATCACAGGCATCATGAAGCAGAGAGTGAGACACAGGCAGGTGAGGTAAGAATTTGCAGGGGTTTAATTCATTGTTGTTTCTTTACGTAACTTTGATTTTTTTTATCCAAAAATGATGTTTGACTACAATCTAAAAAGCTCAGCTAAAGGGGAAAAAAACAAAATGAAAAAAAAATGCAGTTTAATTCTATTATTCAACGGGGTTTTTCTCCTGACATTACACATCTTTCACAATATTTAATTATTTTTGAAACATAAACAGGAGATGGTCACCTTCCCCTGATTATGAAGTGCACCAGAGCTGCAATAATACACAGAAATTTATTGACAGCTGTTGCTGAAATAAGACCACAGAATCACAGAAAAGTCTGGGCTGGAGGGGGCCTTAAAGTTCTTCTCATTCCCCTAGTCCAGGTTACTTCTATTATATTCTAAGATGGCTGAAGAATGACAAAGAAAGTTCAAAAGTAACAACATGACCAAATTTTTTTGCTATTTATTGTCTCAGTTCCTGGCTCTGAAACTTCTCCCTACAACAGCCACACAAAAGGATTTCTGCTTTTCTACATTGCAAATGCAGCTTCAAGGCATGAACAGCTGATAAAGGACAGTCCCCACATCAGTTTAGATAAGAGTCAATACAGGCTAAGAAAAACACATTTTATAATGTATGTAAAATGAGTGTGAATTAGTATTCCACGTATGAAAGGCAAATTTATCACAATCAAAACTCAACTTTTTTTCAATTTTTACTCATTCCTGATTAGACTAAAGAACTCGAATAATAAAATGTTTGATAGGGATAATCAGGAATGCTGCAAGGAAAAGGGGAAAATTCTTTTATTACTCACAAAAAGTAACAATATCAGCAAAGTAACACAACAGATTTACTTCTCCTGTAGAAAATGTTATTAAGAACAAGTATCTCAAGCCTCCAGATTAGACTGATAAGATTTGACCTCTCAGCTTAGCAGAAAAATCATAAAAGCATTTCCCAAAACTTTCCACAGTATTCTTAATAAAAATAGTTAAAAAAACCTCAATCACTGATGTAGGTATATCATAAAAACTAAAAACACATCCAGAATTTGACCTCAAAAACACAAAAGCTTTGAAGAAGAGGAAATTTAGAATATATTAAAGAACCAGGAGACTGAAAGATAACAGTAAAAATAAATTAACAATTTATAACCAGTCATTTCAATCCAGACAAGCCCAAGCTGGAGCACTGAAGGCTCAGTTGGAAAACACCAGGGCTGTCTCACCAGTGTGTGCACCTAGCTGGGTATTTGCAGATTCTTGGATAAAAGCATGGTCTCCATATAAACTTGCCTGAAACACTCACAGCTTCCTAAAATTACACAGATTCTTACTGAGAAAAATCCTTGTTTAAGGACTTGTATAACCAAAAAAGCCCAAGGAAAGTTTGAAAAGCTTTTCAAGAAAACTGTTCTTCAGCCCAGGCAGCTCAAAGTGAAAGCCATTCTTTATCTCCTTTCCTATCTTCCTCCACTACTGAAGTATTTTTTGGGTCAAGGGTCTTCTGTATCTGAGGTAGGATCATTGTAAATTAAGTTTCCCAAACAGTGTGCAGCTGGGAGTAGCAATTAAAGGACAGCAAGATGCTCCCATGGCAATTTAAATGCTTGCAAATAACAGCAGCCACATCTGACACTCAAACCTTACAGATTCCAAGGGGCTGCAATCATTTAGTGGGATTTTTTTATTTTTAGCAGTGGCATATTCTTTAAGTGTGACACTCCACTTAAAACTTCCTGACCCTTTGAGAAGCCACTGGAGGCCGTGATCCACAGCAGGGAAACGCTGCTCAGCACAACCTCTCACAGACCTCTCTTTTACAACCTCCAATCCTCTTTGTCAGGTAACTCCCAACAAGTCTTATCAGGCAATCAAAGTCTCTCATGAGCGACTTCTTTAATTACCATCCCTGGAGAGGAGACTTGAAAAACTGATTTATGTGCCACAGTAGCCAATTTGTTATCCAAGGGAGCTCCTGTATCAGCAGAGGATCATCACAGTTTAATAACCAGCCATTATCAGCACAACACGACTGCAAACTGGAATTCAATTAGGAAAAGAAATAAAATACAAATACAATGACAGAGATAAGAGATAAACAGGCAGGCAGATCAACACTGATATAAAAATGCAGGATATAAAGAGATCCTTTGTCAGCATCAGTTGGTGTAATTTGTAAAATGGCCATGAGCAAGTTTTCCCCCTTAAAACAGCTTTAAAAGCTCAAGGTATTACAGCTTCCTGCTCCTATCATCCAATGGATAAATACAGCCCAAATATCCAAAATCTGCAAGTGACCTCTTGCACCTTTGTTTCAGGCACCTGTACAATGTTGACACTCTCACCCATCTCCACTCTCAGCTTGGAAAAAGCAAGAGAAACACCAAGAAGAACAGAAAACCCTTAATATTCTCTGTTATCATTTCTGATTGCACTGAAGACAACTTGGGATCCATGAAAAAACTGGAGTGTAATAAGCAAGATTTTCAAATGCTGTCATATCCCTCTGGACTGACAGCAGTGTAGGAAGAATAAGGATCATTTGGCAGCTGATAAAGATGACAACATGAAAATACGTGATTATTTTTCAAAAAACAAGGCTGAACAATTGAGTTAAATTTGCTCTTATCACTCCTAACTTTGGCTGCAACTCTGTGAGCTTTCAACCTGTGAGAATAAGCACAAAATGAGGAAGAAAAAAACAACTTCCCTGTTAAAATCAAAGTGATCTTAATAAAAATAAATTGCTGTAAGAATATTATTATTATTTAAAATTTTCAGTGTTTTCTCCTCATAAATTCATAAATAACCTTTTCAAGCTTTAGCAATTTATTTCTAGGAGACTCATTCCCACATGAAGTTTTGTTGACTAAGCTCAGAACACATTACTGAGAGTTCCTATTGCAAATTAAAAAATAAGTAAATTACTCAGCTCATTTTACCCCAAGATTCCAACTATTGAGTCGTGCTTCGAGGTCATCATCATCCAATGAAAAGTTTCTTTTGTGTTGATCATCCTGAAACATAAAAAAAGAAAATAAAGAAAATATCAGAATTAATGGCAGATACGATATTTAAAATTAAACTTGTCATTGACTTGGCCATAGCTACACTGCATTTCCCAATAGTGCCACAACATTTCTGACAGCTTTCCCCTAAACAGCTGCATTTCCAGAGGATACTGGGCTGAGAAAGTAGTTCAGAGGATAAATTAGCCTGGCTCTCCACTTTAATGTTCTTTATTTATTTCCAAAGCAATGGTCACATTAAGAGGGTGAATTAACTAAAAAACCCAAAATACTCCATATTCAGGCATCAATTCATTTCCACAGTGCCTTTTCTGGGGTTAATCCAGAATTCAGAGATCACCTGACCAGCCTCCAGATGAAAAAAAACAGATTAGAAAATGAAAGGAAAGCACAGCAAGGCAGGGATGGTTACAAAGCAGAGGACAGAGCAGCTTCTGCCTAGCTCAAGGCTCCTCCCTGGTTTCCAGCAGCCAGCCAGGGCTTCACTTCATTTACTTCACTGAGGAAGTAACAAGGAATTGCCTCTCAGAAGGAAAGTTTCCCCTGTGGGATAACAGTAACAACCAACATTTAACTTATCTAATGGGGAAAGCTGGTACAGAACATTTTCCTTGGCAGGGGTATTTAGAAAAACAACACTGAAGCCTGAATTACTTTAAGGTCTCATTAAGTGAGGTTTGTGTATGGGCCTGCCAGCACCTCTTCTTTAAATCTCATTTGTCACAAGCAGCCAGTGACCAGAGCTTGGGCTGCTGTTCATCAACATTTGGTTGAGGCAGCTCTTAACGTTTCTTAAAAGGCTCCCTGCTCTTCTACCTGGGCCTGAATGATGCCAGAACATCTGTGAAATCCCAGAACATTCCTGAATATGGAACAAGGGTATTGTTTGTTCCAGCCAGCCAAACATTATCAAACTGGAAAAGCAAGAGAGGATTATTTCACTTAAAGGCCCTTTTAAAGCTGTAATCACAGAAGAATCCAGTATATGGAGATGAAGAACAATGAAGTGCAGTGATTTGTCTAACACTGACCTGGAAGCTGCAGCAGAGCCAGCAATAACAACAAAAGAGAATTAAAAATAAACTAAACCAAAGCAGCAAAACTCCCCTACAAAACTTTAAAGCCCCGAAATCCATGTTTCAACTGAAGAATATTTTTTTTTTCCAATAACTCTTCCATAAGGAATATTTCCTAAAGTAAAATAAACAGGCAACCAATAAGGAGAACTGTAGTAAAGCCAGCACGTGGTTTTATTTTTAATTATGGCATTTCTTTATTTAAATTCCATTTGTATACATACAATCAACACACACATAAATCCATTCACAGCAATCAGAGCCTAGAGCACAGACACTGATTTCTGCCCACTGGGCACCTGTAACCTGCCCTGATAAACCATCCCCTTGCTAATCCTCTATTCCAGATGCACAGCAGAACACAAATTTCCTCAGAAAAGAGCTTCCAGTTTATCCTATTTGCACTTCATGTCCTCATAAATGCTCAACTGTGCCCAGCTGCAATCCTTCTAAACTATTCCTCTGATAGAATCAAAAATGAAGCGTGGGCAGAGCTGGAGGAACAAACAGGAAATTCAGTGTTCACAGAAGGGTGAGGGCTGTTCTAGGTGTGGTGAAGGACACTGCAAGGCCACAGAGCCCATTTTGGAAGGTAAAACCACATTTCTTGGTATCACACATTTGTCAGGAGTAATTATCAGTGCAAAGCTTGCAATTACATAAAAGACATCTGAAGGGGTTTCAGACAAAGCCTGTTCAATGCCCACTCATCAGTCAAAATGCTTGGTGTGGAAAGTCTGATGAAACAAACTGTCCAAAATTCACTCTCTCAAAGGTCAACCCTCACTGAACAGAGCCAGAGGCATCTATGCAGCTTTCTTTAATCTGTTATTGCAAAATACAAGATTATGTCAATGCAGGCACGCTGCCAAGCCCAGGGAAAACAATGCAGCAGACACTGAACACACAACACTAAACAGAGGTCAAGCATTAGGATGAACTGAGAGCATCCTACAAGAAATTCTTTTCCCCTGCACTGCAGAGCACAGATTTTGATGAGCTTTAGTCCTCCCTATCACTCCCTCCCAAATATCTGCACCTTTACACAGGGATCACAACCCCCACAGCTGGCAATAACAGGGATATATATATATTAAAGCAACTG
Organism: Luscinia megarhynchos; assembly: GCA_034336665.1. NCBI lineage: Eukaryota > Metazoa > Chordata > Aves > Passeriformes > Muscicapidae > Luscinia > Luscinia megarhynchos. Next base: position 3,064,723 of record CM067580.1, read on the forward strand.
AGGGAAAGCAGAGCTTTAGGACAAAAAGGAGGAGCATCTTACAGACAGTGACGTGCCTAGGTCATCTTCGTCCGTCCGCTGAGGGGAACTGACACAACGGGACAGCAGCGATGGCTTCTCCTTCAGTCTTTCCCTGTTATTAATGACAAGGGCAAGCACAAACAGAATTCATTTTCAGCAACTTGTGGCACACAAAGGATGTTAATCACAGAATAGAATTGGCTAAAATACACACAAGAAAATAACTGTCAAGATGGAAGGATAAAAAAAAAAAAAGAGAGAAAAAAGCAAAGAATTTCATGTTAAAAGCAAACAAAAGCCTTAAGTGTTCCATTAAAAAAGCACCACCATAAAGCCCCACTCCAAAAAACCCATTAAAAATATTGTGCACATGACAGTACATTAAATAGTGTTTCTTACTTTTCTTTTACCACATGACCCAACATCTCCCAAAGGATTTTAGGACAAGCTAAGGAAAGGGCTGATCTTAGAGAATTTTTTTTTTAAACAAAATTGCTAAGACTATGAAACAACATAAGATGGAGTCCAGTGACTCAGAGAAGAAAGAGGAATTAAGGTGATGGCTGGTTGCACTTTAGGGAAGACTTTTAAGACCACAAAAATAAGTTACAACAAGGTAAATATCCTGTAACACACAAAGGGCAGGAACAACACACCAGCTCTATACAAAGGCAGTGGTGGAAAGGTCAAGGTGGAGAGGAACAAGTCACAAAGATTGTCTTGGTTTCATTTCATTTCTGTTTTATGGACTAAAGTGGAATTTATGGGGGATGGTAAAGAAATGCCCACAAGACAGGACACAAGCACAGCATGATCAAGTGCTCTGTCCAGCAGAGGGATTTTCTGGAAAGGCTTTTGCAGTCAATAAAACACTTGAACAAAGGGAAATGCAGATCAGCAGATAGGTGAAGAGAATTGTCACTGATGCACCTGGTCACAGACATTTCTCTGCCACAGAACAGGGGGAAAAAGAACAAAAAGTAAAAGTTAGATGCATTTATTAGACGGGTTGATACAGCAAAAGACCCAAAACAGTAGTGAAACACCCTTCAGCACATACTCCACTGTCAGATCCATAGGTATTTAAGATAATTTAAAACTCCTGTTAGTCCCTTCACCTTCCTGTGACTGACCATATTATATTAAAGTCAAATCAGACCATTCAATACCTCCCTTCCTTTCCATCTGGCAGCAAATGAGATGGCTGCTATGCCAAAAAGACACTGAGATGAATGAAGTGTTTATGAACAGAACAACAACTGTTGGATGTACAATATAAACCAGTCACTTCTAGGAAGACAAAAACAAAGTTTTCACGAAGCACAGAGCCCCAGCTTTCATCAGAACAGCAGGGAACAGAGAAATACAACAACTGAAGCCTACCTTCCCTTCCAGCACCAATAAATCTCACATAAACAACATGTATGGATGCACAATAACAATTACAAAGCAGTAAATAGTTGAGATAAGCAAAGTCTTAGAGGTAAAAAAGATCAAAAGGAATATGATAACACCATGACTGCCTCTTGCATTTCTTACCAAGATTTCATTTGACACAAAATTACCTTTAATTAAAGGGAGATAAATCATTGCCTGTGAGTAAATCTGCCCTTTTATCAGATTTCCTTTCTGAGCAATACTCAGGTTACCCAACAATGCAATAAAGTTCCAATTGTTAAAAATGAGGGAAAACACAATTCATGCCCTCATCATTCAGAGATTCAGGAACATCAACAAATACACAAACCAACCCAAGGTACCTGTAGTATCTTCAAATTGACCAACGGGAGGACAAAATTCTAGATATATTCTTAGTTCTGTATTTGCTCTTCTGAAAAGGAACTGAAAAGGAAGCTCCTTTACTTGATTGTACAAACAGAAGTTGAAAAGATTGTTAAGGATGAACACAATTTTGCTCATATCAAATATGTACTACCTGTCCACTCCCTTTTCCAACCTCCTGCTAATACAAGTCAGGCTCCAAAAAGCACAAGATTCTTTTTTCTCCCACTGGAGGTGAGTGAAGGATGATCAAAGTTTTGACATCAACCTGTGACCTGATGAAACAAACTCCTGCTACAGCCCAAGCAGGCAGCTGGCACGGGAGGAGGCAGCAATTTGCTGCTAATAAAGGAGATTAGTAAATATTCCTTCTAGGAACAAAGTGAGGGAACTCACTGATTCCTCCTGGTCCAGCACAACTACACACTACCTTTCACAATGTTTTCAGGCACAATCTATAAACATAAAGTAGAATTTTCCTAAGGGATCAGAAAACCCAGGTTTCTGTTCAAACCAATCTAAACATTTCTCAAACCAACCCTCTCAGGTTTCAAAATAAAGCTGCACCTTTCCAGCCCCAGCTGGTGGGATTTATTAATCCACACCCCAGTTTGCAAGTAAAGTTTGTCTATCTAAGGTTCTTATTTAGGCAGAAAAACAGCTTCATATAGAAAAGTCAAAATTGTCCAACACAGAATTATCTGTATTGCAAGATAAAAATCACTATGAAAAGAATTTCTCTGTTTGTCTGGGTCTTTGAAAGGAGAGAATCTTGAGATAAAAAACATCAAGTAGTTACTCAAACATGTCTCACTGACATTATCTATTTTGCCCTGAGAAAATGTTGTAGGAACTGAGTCATGGCTGGAATGCAAAAATTTTCATCCAACTACACAAATTCCATGCCCATGGATGCAGTTTTCCCAGTGCACAGTCAGAGGAGAGAGACAAATACAGTGGAACTCGGTCACCATCTGCTGGCTCTCCCTACAAACTGCACATCCAAAAATATTTAATGTACTACATTTACCTTCAGTATTTTTCTGCAAAACTTGCAGGAAAATTAAGTTTTTTATTGCTGTGAAGATTAATTCATGCAACCCACAGAACGATCAAAATTATCCAACACAAATTCAGATTTCCTTAGACACAGCCCCAAGTATCCACTTGGTCCAAGCAGAGCTGGCAGAGCTGTGTCTGTACATCTGATTTTTAATTCCCAGAGTCCTTTAAACCAGTAACATTATTCAATTACTTTTACTTGCTTCTCCTGGCATGGAATGATTTGCAATCCAGGGAATATTTTGCAATGCAGGTCTCCAGAGAACTCACCAGGAGGTACAGAGATCTCAGACATAAGAGTAACTTTTTAAATTACTGTTAGATTTACACACAGTTAATTGACACAGAAGAGGAAGAGTTTCCTGATACTCAGTACTAATGTGATTTAACTTGCAAGCATCTATCACTTATCCAAATCACTGCTGCAAAACTGAAAACATGATTGAAAATGATGATAAACAGCATAACATCAGAGAACAGCTAATGGTGGCCACTTAAGAAAGATGTAAGTGAAGACATTAGAAAAGCATTGGACTTCTGAGACTACACTTGAAAATGCATTTCTAACACAATGAAGTGAAACCAGAAGCAGAGCAAACACTCACTTCCTCTTGTACAGCATCTATTGAGCTTTCACTCCATGTCTAAGAGTGCTTCCTTCACCAAGGATTTCAGAGAGGTTAAACATTAACTAGACTTTAAATGGGGAAACAAGAGGAAATTCCATCCATGACTGAAATACAGTCACATAAAGAAAAAAAAAGAAACACAGTTCTTGATAATCAGCACAAAGTTGCACTATGTAAGAAAATCCAGAAAGTAAATACTTAAGAACAGTAGATTAAACTAGAATTTACCTAAGATTCCCACAAATTAGGACAGAATAGAGATGAAGTTTTCCAAGTGTCCAAATGACCAGCTTGTCACTCCTTCAATATTGCAGGGACATCTCTTTCTAAGCCAACAGGAAAACAAGCCTTAATAACATGACACAACTCACCCCTTTTTCCCTGCTGTAAACAGCTCTATTCTCAGCTGACTGGGACTAAAGATGCAGTTTAAGATCACTGGCTGCTGCAAAACCTAAATGTTGCTTAGCAAAACTTGCTTCTCTGCAAGGAGCCACTACTCTAATTCCTCTAAAAAACCCATGAGCAACAGTCACAGAACAACCCCTAAACCTATCATCTGTATGCATCTATATTTCTATACTACACGGAAAAAAACATTAAAAATTTTGATAAAATAGCTGCTTTCAGCAGCTTAGATCACAGATGAAGGCTTGGATTTTCCATGTTAAAGTGTCTCAAACTGAAAGGAGGAGAACAAGAGGAAGGGAAAGAGGATAGAGATGGGACATGGAAGATGCAAAGAGAAGAAGACATAAAGGAGAAAAGTAAGAACAGAGCAGTCTAGAAGTTCTCTTTACATTGAAGTTATCACCAGAGTTTCTGTATATAAAAGAGAAAAACTGATGGTGGGTCCATGAGGGAGTGCAATAAACCCACACAAACTGAGACATCCAGAGCTTTCATCTATTAAACACAAATCAAACTCTGCTAAAGCAAGGACAGCAACCTCACCCATGTGCAGGAAATGTTGCTGAAGATGAGTCCTCCACAGAGGATGCATTACTGCCATGGTTTCCCAGCTCTCCCAACACCCACTCAGGTACACGGTCAGGATTGTGGTTCTGAGCTCTTGGTGAACTTGGTTCATCAAAATAAACTGACTAGGATGAGAACAAATACAAAATCAACACAAGGATATATTTACAGGACTACCTACAGTACAAACCTTTCTTTTCCAGTGAAATCTGTGAGGTGTGCAAAGGCCACCTTCCCAACCCATGGGAATTCATGGCAACAGAGTAAATATTTTTCAATACTTCTTACAGAATGGCTAATTTTAGCAAAAATTGACATTGTTTAGTCACTGAAACTGATGCCAAGGGTTGACACTGCATATTCAGTTCTTCATAAAACAAACTGCAATTTTAACATTGTCTGTGTGAATTCAATAGTCTTCTCAGGCTACTAAAATCACCACCCTGAAGAACAATTTTCCTTTCACAAGAGCTATCTACTGATTAGGACAAAACAAAGCCTCAAGGGCCTTTTATTACATTTTTCCAAAGAACTAGAAAAAGATTACCTTTCTGTTCCTTCAAACACCTATTTTCATAAGCCTCCTAACCAGAATTTTGAAGATACAGGTCTCAAAAAGTTTTGCCCATTGAAATGTTTTCCTAGCATCAGTTACAAGAAATGCCTTTATTTATCACACACACTTCCACTCAACCATTCAGAATTGTTTATCACATTTGTGCCAAATCTAGCATGGAAAAGCAATTCCAGGATGCATTTTAGCAAGTTTGTCTCATAAAGAAATGACACTCACCATGTAGGCAGGCAAAGTTCTCAGCATCCCTTCCTCTGGTTTTTGGCTGAAGGGGCCATTCAGAACTCCCCTCTGCAGCATGTGGAGCAACAGTTTTGCATACAAGTTCCGATTCTCCCTTCCCACTATTCCTATGCCTGCTCCTGAAGGTTTGCAGAGCTTTTTAATCCATAGTGAGCATCTTTTTCTTTCTGAAAATACAGATATACGTAGTCACTATACATTTTCAGACAATGAAAAACAAAATTGAACACATGCAGAAAACAGAAGCCATCACTGGTCACCAATTTTGTAGGGTTCTCCTTTCTACACCAAGGTTAAATCAAAACTAACTCCCAAATGACCAAGCCAAATTAAAGAAATAGTTAAACACTTAGATTAAAAGTAAGTCTTTAACGATGGTTCAAATTTACATACTGCACAAACATGTTCTATAAATTCATGTCCACCAGAAGTTCACATCACTTTTGGAAACAGCATGGAATTGGAAACACCAGGAATTCTGCACTCACTGCAAGAGCTGCCATGAACTACAACTTACAGCATGCAGGAGCATTAATACTTTAAATACACAATAAATCCTCATACATTAAAAAAAAAATAATCTCTATTTACACAATACACTTTATTTGCTACCAGATAAGGAAATTATCCACTTGGTTACATGTTAACATATAAAGGTCTTAATTTGTACAGTTTGTGCCTTAATAACCAGCTTGTTGTAAAAATTAGATTTATACAACATCATTTATTAACTGATGTTCCTATTACTACATATTCCTGAGCAAATGTTAACAACTTTATAATTAAAAAATATTTGCTATCTCAAAACCAATGCCTTTAAAAAGCTTTTTCTACTGAACTAGGTTTTTCAAGATAGATGTTAATGTATTTATGCAAAAGCACATTTATAATATGAAAACAAGACAGATAAGGTCAAACAATTGCAGTGAGTACCTAAAACATCCAACTTTAGAGGTTGTGCAAACCCCCCATCAAAACTGCACCTTGTAATGTCAGAGCTGAAGTGCCTGGTTAAATTTAGTGACACAAGTACACACAATTATTGTGTTTAAATGCCCATTTTACCATCTGTACCTGAACTTCGCTGCAGGTTAAGGACATAGGGCTTCATTGCCACAATACAGCGGTCTAATTCCGCATCCAATTTCTCCTTTATTTCGTCTTCACTGCTCATTTTGAAAGCACACAAAGTAACCTGCAAAATTAATGGCATTGATGTAGAAAAGGTCACAAACTGTTTTATATCAGTCTCTCTTCATCTTCACAAAGATGTGCTTGGAACAATATAGAAAGTGAAACTAGATGTGTTATGTTCAAATAAACACAAAACTAAGACTCTTTGTAAGTAACAGGTACTCCGTGACATCTACAAGCATGTGCTTGTTCATATTTGAAAGTGAATAGCCAACCACACAGTAAATATACTCATTACACCCAATTTGTATAAAACACCTGAAGGCGTTTGTGTGATACCGCACTCCTAATTCGCTATTCCTTATAATTAGAGGTTTGATTTTTTTTAAAGAAGAGGGGGATGAAAGGAGGGGAAACAGCAAGTTATGGATAGTAACAAGTAAGAGGAGCAGAAATGCTGTCAGCTCTGTTTTTAAGGAAGCAGCAGGGCGCAGAGCAGCGCTGCTCGCTGCCGTTCGTGTCCCAGCTGAGCCCGGCCCATCCCAGCAGCGAACACGCTCCTGTGCCGGCGGAGCCGCCCAGCCCGGCCCGGCCCGGCCCAGGGCCCTGCCCTGCGGTCAGCCCCGGCCCCCGGTGAGCCCCCGGTGAGCCCCCGGTGAGCCCCGGGCCGGAGCGCACACACTGCCCCTGGAACCCCGCTCTGCCCCGGCCGGGCCCTGCCCCGTTACCTCGGGGGCTGCGGCTCGCAGGGGAAGGCGGCGGCGGCCGAACGTTCAAACCGGCCCCGCTCCCGGCGGCCCCGGCCCGGCCCGGCCCCGCGCGTTTCCGTTTCCGCGGTGACCGCGGCCGGGCCGGGCGGCCTCGGGCGGGGGTGGGAGCCGGGCACGGCCCGCAGGGCTGCCAGGGCCGTGGGCCGGGGAGTTGTTCGTCCCCAGGAGCGGGGAAGGCGCTTGGATTGAGGAGGGCGAGGAAGGTGCTGCTGGAGCACCGCTCTGAGAGCACTGGGCTCTAACCGGGACAGGAGCCAGGGCACGGCTGGAGCGGGGCCAGGGGAAGTTTAGGTCGGATTTTAGGGAAAGGTTTCTCCCCCAGGAATGGGCACAGGCGTGAGGCTGCCGGAGCCCCAGCAGCGTTTGGACAGCGCTGCCAGGGATGCCAAGGCTGGGATTGTTGTGGGTGTGTACAGGGGCAGGAGTTGGACTGGATGATCTTTCCAGCTCTGGATATTCTGTGATTCGTGCCCGAAGTGCTGAATGTCAGCACAGCCCAGTGCGGTCATGGCTGCACCCAATGCTCTCCTCAGATTCCCCTTTGTAGGCAGTTCTGGATCCGCACGGAGAGCGCCTCAGGAATCCCCAGCAGAGCCTCGGGAGCTGCGAGAAGAAACGGGAGATGCCCAGTGCCGAGCCCTGGGTGGGTTTGGCCGATGGCCCGTGCAGAGCCCTGGGTGGGTTCTGGGCTCGGCCGATGGCCCGTGCAGGAGCCCTGGGTGGGTGCTGGGCTCGGCCGATGGCCCGTGCAGAGGCCCTGGGTGGGTTCTGGGCCCGGCCGATGGCCCGTGTAGAGCCCTGGGTGGGTTCTGGGCCCGGCCGATGGCCAGCGCAGGGCCCTGGGTGGGTTCTGGGCCCGGCCGATGGCCAGTGCAGGGCCCTGGGTGGGTTTGGCCGATGGCCAGCGCAGAGCCCTGGGTGGAGAATGGCTGGAGAGCCCTTCACGGAAGGATTTCAGGTGTTGGTGGCTGAGGAAATCAGCGTGCCCCCACCTGTGCCCTCTTTGATTCATTCATTTCACCAAAATCTCTCACGGCCTAGCTCTGTGTGTAGTGTCTAAAGTGCTTTTATCTCAAACAAACAAAACTCTTCAACACTTCTGAGTTTGATTCAGATGCACATACACATCAAACAAGAAATGCTTACATGTGCAGTAGGAAATGGGCTGTTTTCTTTGATTTCTCAGCCAATCTTCAGCAGGAATGATTCTGTGTTTGGGCTCATTGGGTGATAGCTGTGACAGCTACACTGGGACCTGCTCAGAGTGCCTTAAACCCACATTTGCACAGCAGCAGTGCAAAAATCAGTGATGGAGTATTTCAACCGTGGTAGAATCTCAGGAGCATATTACAAGGATAATTTATTACCTTTAAATTCCAAATTTAAAATGTTTGTCATCTGATATATATTGGAACACTTTCAATCTGTGTTAAATCCATGGTAGATTCTTGCAGCAGAGTAAGGCTGCTGTGTTTCTGCACGTTGCTTTGGATTTGATTGTATCTCTGTCATACTCATCACAAAGTACTTTGAAAAACTGAGTTTGCTGGAATATGATCAAAAAGAATGCAAGGCCAAATAAAATCAATGATCAGAACCACTGCTCCAGGAGAAATTTCCTGAGGGAATAGATCCAGTTTCTGGGTCTGCTTCCCAAGGCAGAGCAGGGTGGCCAGAGAGGTTGGAGCCTACCTGAAGTGATTTGACAGCTGCATAACTTCTGTCCCAAAAAAAGAAAAGATTGAAGAAATGACTGAGGTCTTATCTCCATCCAAAGCTGCAGCCTGGACATGAGGAGCACTGATGTGCCCTGACCCTTTTGAGGAAATCACTGCAGACCCACTGATACAGAACACAAAGGTATCCCGACCAGAATACAGAACCAATTCCCAATTTGATTTGTAAAAATACAGTCATTTAAGTAAAACACATTCAGTCCTCTTTTTTTAATCATATTTTAGCATGTTCTCTTGTCTCTTTAACGGTCTCAGCAGGTTGCCACAAGTAACATGAACACAGCTTAAGGCATTTTTTTCAAACATCTCAAAAATACAGAAAAAAAAGCAGGTTTCACTGCCTCATACCAGCTTCTGGAACACTTTGAGTTGCAAGACATTATTTTTCAGCCCTTCTGAGAAAATCTTTCATGTCTAGAAAGTTGTGATTCACAAACACCTCACTACTTCAAAGAGTTAACAGGTCACAGATTTTTTTTTCCTCCCTCTTCTTGCTTCAGGAGAGTAGATAATAAATTCAGCATGTGAATATTGGCTCCTAAGGGTGATCCTTTCAAGTATTCCAGTGGTTCACATCCAGCAAGGAAGCAGGGCCAGCTGATTTGCTCAGTCATTATCCTGCTGCATGGGTGAGTGGAACTGGGAGAATTTCCTTAGGAAAACCTCCATTTTCCTGGGGCAGCTGTTTTTGTGCAAAACAAGTCATTTCAGGGGCAAGCAGCATTTGGGTGGCAGTGAATGCTCAGTTTACTTCAACTTGACAGGGTTTGCTGTGAAACACAAGTTAATATTAAACCATGTATGGTATCTCAGCAGCTGTCCTGAACATCCTGATCCCAGAGATGGATCCACACCACATTTAAACTGGATTTCCACATGCATTGGCTCCTGCCAGCTGAGCTATGTACGTGTTAGAAGGAGTTATGGGTATCTTGGCCTGCAAACATCATTTGAGGGTCCCACCTAAGTATGTTCAACCAAAATATGGCACACACTGCACCAACAAAATACCCACTTTAGTGACCAGCATGAATTTGTCTGTCTCTGCATCAGAAAATTAAATTGTTGCCGAGTCCAAAGTTCTAAATATTTAATAATGGCTGCCTTAATCTCTCTTTAAAAATAGGAAGCATAAGGATGAATTGCATCAGTCATACTTTTAAATTTTTATATGCAGCCTTATATAAAAAAAAGAAAAAAGATAATTAAAATATGCTCAGAGTTCTTTAATGGCAGCTCTTCCATCTTACAAGTGGCTTGATCTTAATGTTAAATGGTCCTTTTAAAAGTTCTGCAATGGATTATTACTTACTATGGAGCTCATGCTTTCTATCAAAGAAAAGGCTTTTAAACGGCAGAGGGAACCCTGTATGACTTATGACAATTTATTATAAGTGTACCACAAATATTTTTCTATCACTTTCTAGTATGTTGAAATTATAATTACTTTTTTTGAATGAAAATACAGACATAAGCACAAAACTTGCCAGACTGGATCATACCAGTAAGCTGCCTGTATCATAAATCAAATTAAAAGTACAATTTACTTCAGAGCTACTTAATGACCAGAGATCAGAACTGTTGCTCAATGGTGTACAGTTCTCTAAAACAAAAAAAACAAAACAAAACAAAACAAAAAAAAAAAAAAAAACCAAAAAACCCTGAAGCAATTATATTGTGTAATATTGAAACTGAGGTAAAAATTAACAGTGGTTTAAAAACATTTCAGGTGAAGTTAGAATCTCAAAAACATAAATTGTCTTACTAACTTAAGCAAATTTTTTTAGAAATATTAAAAACCCCTTTATCTGATGCTATTGATGTTTAAATCATGGTTGGAAACTTGGCTTCTAAATTCATTTGGACATCTCAGTCTTTCTACTTACGTAAATTCTGGAAAATCCCAGGCTCATGACCCTCTGTCTATCTATAATTAAAGGTCCACTCCCTGTCACAGGGGAGTGGTAATGGAATCAGAACCCAGTAATTACTAATGATTAAGGCCTTTTGCTATAAATTAGCCCAGAGCTAAAGGATCTGATTGATGATTAGGTAATATTAAATAAGAACACACTAGTGGCTGAAAATCACTTTATTGTAAAGCGACTGCTGTTGAGGAGATCATTTACAGTTGCAGAAATGTTGGAAATGCAGGAAGAGAAGCAGTAGTGCAGGGATTTGGAAGGAGGCAGAGACAAGAGAATGGAAGTTAATGGCTGAGATGATGTGTTGTAGCTTGTGTAAGAGACTGGGGGAGATGGAGGCAGGAAAAAAGCATTCACAGGGTCCGGAAATTTACACTCACAGCACCTGAGTTACATTCACTGAACCCAAATTACACTCACAGGACCTAAGTTTTCCTCTCATATGTGGAATGTTCTGTCTCAGTAAGGCTGAAATTTGGTATTGGGTTATTCCTCTGCTTCATCTTCACATGCTTTCATGTCTGAGGCATCTTTCTTCACCAGACTTGAAAAAAAGCCACGTTCTGTTGGAGGCAAGTGAAGAACTTGGGTTAAATTCTTGAAACCTGACAGCTGAAAACAACAGCAAGGTGAGCAGTCAATCTTTGCATCATAGTGAAACTGTTGGAAGAAATACACTTTTATTTTCTATCTTAATGAAGCTGAGCTACGTGCATCAGAAGCCAAATGTGAGATGTTTTCATCATGCATAGGCTGTGCTTTCCCTTCGCTTACAAATGAAAATAAAACTTACAAGGAAAATTCTATGCAAGGAATATTGACAAAACAAATGCAAAACATTTCCTCTTGCTAACAAAGTTGGCAATGTCTGTTTATTTACTCTAAAAGCCTGCATGCCTGTGAAGCTGTTCCTCCAGCATCAATTCCTGCCCACAGCACTCAGCTGCTTTTCAGCACTCTTGGTCCAAAGTGTTTTCCTGATCAGAATAAGGTGGGAATAGTTCAGAATAGGAGGGAATATGTCAGGTTCTCAAACCTGCAGTGGTGTTCAGGCTTTTTACCCCTAAAGAAGGTGCTGATCCAAGGATTTGTGAAATCCCAAAATACTTTACATGTGGCCTTTTCTTTGGGCTAGTAATGTCTTTAAGTAATATCTTCTAGAACAAGATAGGAATTAAAGCAGGATCTGACACAAAAATTCTCCTCAGGCCATTTTCTTTCAAAATGCACAATAACTCAAATACCCAATCATTCAAATAGCCACTCAGTAGGGCTTGAAGATGAATTATGGCATTGTCCTCCATAGTCAAGCAGCTGTAATTCCCCCAGCAGGAGCTGGTTCATGAGCAGCCTGGCTCATACCTTTAAAACAGGCAGGGAGGGTGAAGTTGCCATCCACACAGGCCACATCTACAGTGTAGGCACAGGATTTTTCCTTGTTCTTGCAGAAGAAGGAAACAGTTTCCCCGTGCAGAATGCCATCCTTCAGGTCGTTCTGAACTCTCTTCTTCTCACCGTTGTACAGTACCACAGCTTTCTTAACTGGTATTTTACATGGTGCTGGAAAAGATCCGGTTATAAGGAACAGGTTTGAAAAGGGAGTAGATTAGGTCTCGTCAGGGTTCTGTGTAGGTGACATTTGGGAATGAAAAATGTATCCTGCATATAGACAGAACTTCTGCTGGTATTAAAATGCTGAAGCAATTCAGACCCTGAAGCATGGAGTTGAAATTTTCCAGCAAAAATCCAGCCTCAGTGTAATTTCTGATGACATAAAATAGGAAGAGGAGAGGAAATGCTCAGACAGAATAAAGTTACATGGCTGATTATTGAAGTGAATCCAGATACATCATGTCATACAACATTCAATGTTGGCAGTGGGCTTAGATTATCAGGGCCTTGCAATTCCTTTTCTGGCTTCCTTTTGAACACAGCTCTGGCACAAAGGAGTGACAGCTCAACAGTCAGAGCAGTCGTGGTGGAGGGGTTGGGTTTGATTGCTGGTTCCTGAGGGGTGGGGTGTGCTCACCTCTGCAGGCTGGCTTTGTGGACCAGTTGCCAGTGTTCTCACAGCGGGAATGCTTGGATCCCTCCATCACGAAGCGGGGCTGGCAGCCAAAGCTGACGCTCTCGTTGTAGTGGTACGTCCTGCGCACCGCAAACTCGATGAACCCGTTCTCTATTCCTATCGGAGTGGGGCAGGTGACAACTGGGGGACAAAACCAAACCCAAAGCTGTGTCAGTGTCACAGGTCACAAAGACAGCTATAAACCTGAAAAATGTATAAAAACTTTCATGGTGGTTCATTGCAGCCTCTTTCACAGGAAAACACAGCCAGGGGAAAGACAGCTTGAAAACCACAACAAGTAAATAAACATTACTTGTTTTAAATATGCATCTATTGCAATCTGTGGTTATAACATGACTTAAACATGGTGTAATTTAACTAAAAGCAGGCAAGTTTTTAGGGCTGAGGGTAAGCTTGGCTATTTCTTAGGTGAATCTGAGCACTTAGAATCAGATGTTGGCTGCACACTGGAGGCCAAGTTCAGGTTCTCCACAGTGCACCATGTTTAGCGGGGTTTGTTTATATAACCTTTGCACCTGCAGCAAATATTTTGTCAGCCCCATGTTTTGTGCCATGGGTTAGCAATCTCCTTGGTTCACAAGCCTGAATGATTGCAGAATTCACTTGCAGAATAATTGTGCTGTATGTTTGCAATTACAGCTGTAAAAAAAAATCAAAATATTGTTGTTCATTTCATTTTGTGTGTGCAAGTCTCAGGAATATTTTTTGGTGTGGACAGAAGTAAGTTACTCACCCTTGCACACTGGGATGCTGCTCCAGGTGCCATTGGCCGTGCAGGTGGCTGTCTCATTCCCAATCAGGGCGAGAGGAGGAACACATTCAAACAGGATTGTGTCCAGGAAATGAGAGACATTCCCAGGATGCAGGCGCCGGTAAGAGAGGACCCCAAATTCCGGCAGCGAGGGAGGTGCACAAGTCACCGCTACAAAAGCACAGCATTCAGAAAATTAAGGCTTAAAGATCAAATAATTGTGGAATCAGGGGAAGCAATGTTCTTAAGACTAAATGAACCCACATGGAATCATAGCTGGCAAAACATAATTTAAATTTAAAGTGTCAGGGGTCTCAGAGTAAGGAATTAATGAGTTTTGCTGGATTTTTCAGACTATACTACTGCTTTTCAGTCAAGTGTTTTTGCAGGATAGGTTATAGCAAAAGCCTGCATAAGTACAAAGGCCTGACAATATCCTCTTTTTATACACAGGGAGGAGGAATTTGAGTGGATAAGCATCTTACCTCCAGCTGTAAATAGCATCCCTGATCCTGACCTTTTGTTCAGACCTTTAAACTGTATTTCTCTAAAACCCACACATATAAAACCAAATATGCAGCATTCTGCTTGATTTTTTTCTAACCAGCTTTTACACAGCACTAGAGGAGACCTCTGAATAAGAGTGTATATCATTCTGAGCAATGCAAAGCGATATTTCTGGAATAGGAATAAGGATAGAATAGTTGTTTTTTATTGAAACACATACGTTGACACTGTGGAAGGGTTCCAGTCCACTTTCCATCTGCCATGCACTGGCTTGTTCTTGACCCCACGAGGTTGTAGCTGGAAACAAACAGACCTGGTTATCAGAGCAGGGAGATCCATCAAAGATCTGTCATTTCTCATAAACAGATTAGAAATCCAGCTCTGAAATCCTTCTCTAGTTTAACCATTCCTGACCTCAAAGGAAAGTTTAGAACCAGATCTGAGAAAACTGTTACTATCCAAATATTGGAAAGGCTTGATACAACAAGATGTTTTGTTGTTTCAACTTCTTATTCTGTTTTACATATTAATTTCTACAAGTGATTAATACTATGGATGTATGTAAATAGCAAATATTCATCTGTGATTGCTAATGCAAATGTTATGGTTTCTTGGGAGGAGTTCCCAGTTAATTTTGGCAATTAGGATCAAATATTGGAAAGAACTCAGTCCTCTTAAGAGCTAAAGTCACTGAAGTGCATTATTATATTTTAATCCCAGACATTTCAATTTCCATATGCACATTGCATACTTCTTTCCCATCCTCTGTATCCACACTGTTAGCATCTGCTCTGAGTTTTAAAGAGATATTCATCATGTGTCTGGCATTTCAGTATCATACAGCTGGAAACCAGTAAATTAGAATTTAAAAAATCAAATCATGTCCCATTGCTACACTTGGTGTCATAGTTGATTATATTTATTTTATATAAGGATATCATGCTCCCCTTTTACAGAAGGAGGTTGTTGAGGCTGTTGACATTTTTCAGTGAGCTCTAGGCTGTGTCTCACCTGTGACCTTCTAGGTAAGCCCTCTTTAGTCATTAATTACCCAAGTACAATTAAATTCCTGCTACTATCAAATGCTTCCCTGTATTTGCCATAACTATTTTGTAAAATGCATCTTTTTCCCTAAAGGGAATGGGTAGCCCTGAGGAAAAGTGCATTTACTGCAGGAAAGTTAGGATTTACCTCATGTTTTCATTTACTGAGCTAGGAAAGGCATAGAAACACAATTTCCAGTCTTCAGAGCCCAACAGCATAACTTTAATGGAGATTATCTACTCTCTGCTGAAGGATTTCATCTCATGATGTAATAAGAGGATTTGAAAAGCAGGGGAAAGCAGTCCAGAATAATTTTTTGCATAAAATCTCTGCTATTTTGGTGGTTTCTGTATTTGTAAGACTTTTCTTTGGAGTAGCAAAGCTCCATAATGTCATAGCCAAGAGTGAAGCCAGAGGTGGATCACCAGACAGGCTTTTTTTTATGATTTCTGAAACGTAGATGAGTTTTTATGTGCAGTTTTCATTGTTCTCTGTCTTGCAGTATGGCAGTGGGTGATATTACAATGTGATTTATGTTTGTTTAGCAGCATGAGGAAGGGAACACTTACCCTGGATCACATGAAAAAGTTACAGAACTCTGGTACTGTAACTCTTGAAAGTCCATTTTCCCATTCTTCAGGGGTGGAGGAGGGGGACATCTCTTTGCTGTTTATTAAATATTTTAAAAGGATCATATTATTTCATGAGGCATGACATAAAAATTTCATTATAGTGGGAACAAGTAGATCATAAAGGTTCATCCTGGTGTCTTTCACATTTCTCTGCTCCCATGTACAACATTCCACAAGTCTGGCTGTTCTACCTTTCTATCAAAATACAAGTTTTTGTGATTAAATATTTTTAACACTCGATTGCCTGAGGAATGTAAGTTCTTTGCAATGAAATTGTGATAATTGATAAAAGATTCATGTTAATCACAGAAGTTTTGGAGTTAGTATAAACCAGAATACTTAGATAAGACATGGACCCAGATAAAGGAAAATATATGACTAAAACCATTCTGTTTAAATCCCCCTGTTATGCTAAGTAAATTGTATTTGATACCAGTTTGTAAAACAAGGTCTTCCTATGGCCTGAAAGCTTTTGCAAAATCAGATTTCCTGCCTTTGTGTAATCAATTGCAACCTATCTGCTAAGACCAGACTTCTTGACTTCTGCCATTCCTTATCTACCCAGACCAGATGGTTATCTATGAGACTTGACAAATTGTCCGGAGATTTCACATCACCCATAGGTCCCACGGATTTTTTTTGACCACCACTCCTTACCTGGCAAAATTATGACAACAAAAACACAACAATTATTTGTTACTATGAGGAAACCATGCTATAAAAAGGAGCTGCAAACCAGAGTTCAATGGAGCATGGAGTGGGCAGTGACCCCCCATGGCATCCTCAGCTCTGCATTGCTCTGTCTATATAAAATAAAGCAATCTAAATTTTGCTGAATATCGACACTTTTGTTTCTCATTTATAACAAAATGATGACAATGCCTCTGAGGGATGCAATAATGCAGGGGTTATCAAGCAGCATGGTTGTTAGAGAGTGAGCACTGCTGGGCTGGGGCAGGTGAAGTTCACCCTGCCCAGCTCCAGTCTCCATCCCCAGCAGAGCAGGGGCTGAGGGGCAGCTGTGGGACACAGATCCTCCCCATCACCAGCCCTCTCCCAGCAGAGCAGGGGCTGAGGGGCAGCTGTGGGACACAATCCTCTGCAGAGCAGGGGCTGAAGGGCAGCTGGGACACAGATCCTCCCCATCACCAGCCCCTCTCCCAGCAGAGCAGGGGCTGAAGGGCAGCTGTGGGACACAGATCCTCCCCATCACCAGCCCTCTCCCAGCAGAGCAGGGGCTGAGGGGCAGCTGTGGGACACAATCCTCCCCATCACCAGCCCTCTCCCAGCAGAGCAGGGGCTGAGGGGCAGCTGTGGGACACAATCCTCCCCATCACCAGCCCTCTCCCAGCAGAGCAGGGGCTGAGGGCAGCTGTGGGACACAATCCTCCCCATCACCAGCCCTCTCCCAGCAGAGCAGGGCTGAGGGCAGCTGTGGGACACAGATCCTCCCCATCACCAGCCCTCTTACAGCAGAGCAGGGGCTGAGGGGCAGCTGTGGGACACAATCCTCCCCATCACCAGCCCTCTCCCAGCAGAGCAGGGGCTGAAGGGCAGCTGTGGGACACAGATCCTCCCCATCACCAGCCCTCTCCCAGCAGAGCAGGGGCTGAGGGGCAGCTGTGGGACACAATCCTCCCCATCACCAGCCCCTTCCACGGCCTGCTGCCATCCAACGCGTGAGGGAGGAGCTGCTGGAGAGGGATCTGTTGGCACCCATCGGCTCCTCCCGCAGCATGGCGGTGCTGTGGTAAGCCGTGCTCAGGCTGCAGGAGCAGCAGTGCTGGGTACTCACGCAGGCACAGCAGGGTGTTGAAGGCCCACTTGCCCGTCGGGAGGCACGTGTACTTCCTCTGCCCGTTGTTGGGCATGAACCCGGGCCGGCAGGTGTACTCCACTTCCTCACCCACTTCGTACACCTTTTTGTCTACATTAAGTGTGGCAAACAGCACTTCTGGAGGCCTGGGACACACTGGAGGAAAGGAATTTACAAGAGATTGGGTAGAAAATTGGTGGTGTTTTTATTTCTCAGCTTGAAGCAAAGGATTCTCTGTTGTTATGAGTTATAGTATCTCCCTGCCCTGAGCTGTCCTTTTGTCCTCCTGAGGCAGCTGATGACTGCCATAAGTATTAGCCAGCAAAAAATGTCTTCTTCTTCTCCTCAGCAGCTCTAGCAATGGTCCCAGTTAGATTTTGTGTCATTTTTTAAACTAAAATTTTTTTTTTTTCAAAATAGATTTATGAAAGTGGTGCACAAAATGAGTCAATTAGAGTAAATTACCTTGGACAAAACAGGGTGAGAAGGACATAGAAGCAAACAAACACCTTTCATTTTTAATCCAAATCAGTTTGGTGGGGGTCAGCCTGAAATCAGGTATTTTTTCTTGTAATTAAATTCCTTTTTTTTTTCCCAATTTTTCTGTTCACTGGGGTAGACCCTCTGTTCCATGAGCCAGCTCTGCTTCCCAAACAGCTTTAACACGGTGACAGCAGGAGCAACTCATCAGCCAGAGGGTGAGAACAGGAGGGAACAGCGAGGGAGGAACGGAGGGTGCAGCCTGAGCTCTGCTGAGGACATGGAGAGAGGCTCCTGCTGGCATTGAGGGGAGAGCACAGCGGGACACGGAGCTCAGGATGGAGAAAGAAATGGCAAACACAGGGAGAGGGGACAAGGGGCAGTGCCCAGAGCCCTTGGCGTGGGGGAGAGGAGGGGAAAGCGAGCAGGGGCGGTATGGAGGGGTGAGCAGGTGAGCAGGGATGGAGCAGGTTATTTCCTGGCACCCAGGCAGCCTGGATGCCACAACATCTGTCAGCATTTCTTCTGCTTTCCTTCACTTTATGCTTTTGTACACAGCCACTCACCTCAGCACAGAGAGAGGAAAGAACAGAAAGTGAAAAGAAAAGAAAAGCTGTCAGAGAAAAGCCCTGTTCGAAACACTTGACCAGGATTATGTAGAGGCTTTAAAATCCCGTTTTTCCTGCGGTTTCCCCCGTTCCCACCTGAGGATGGGGCTGCCATTAGGAGGTGGGAGTCACTCACCTTTGGACGCCAGAGCGCAGTGGCTCAGAGCCACAAGGCACCCGAGCAGTGCCAGGGGCTGCATCCCTGCCAGTCCCCGAGTCTGAGTGCCCCCAGACAGGGCTCTGCCCTTAAAAACCCGCAGAAGGATGGTTACACATTAACTCTTTGTGTTTATTCCCATCCCAGTAAACAGAAGATAAAAGCTTCTTTGTGTCGTTGCTAATAAAGGCTGAAACATCCATCACATGTTGCGTTCGGGGCATAATGCAGGAATTCAGATGGCAATTTCTGCTCCTCTCTGGTTGTGTCTGCAGAGCATCTCCTGTTGGGACCGATGGTGTTGGGGAAAACAGTGTTCTCAGCATCTGTAGAGGATGAGGATATTTGGAATGCAAAATTGGGTTGAATAATAGAACTGTCACTCCGAGGCTCGTGTTTATCACTGGAGCGTGGACATTTCTGTGTACCAAAGGGTCCTGATAGTTGTAGCAAGATCATTTCAAGGCAAAATGACCCGTTTTGGAGTGGCATTGGTATTGTAATGTGCCCCCAGTGATGGACCAACCTCACGCCAATTTGCACAGATGATGATCTGCCCTGAAAGTTGGGGCTTCAGGGCCCTGTTTGATCTGATTCCTGTTGTCTTCCAATTACCAGCTAACCAAAGGCAGCAGAGACTGTGCTCAGTGCCAGCACTGCAGGAAGGATGAAAGGATGATTCCTGTTCTTGTTTGTGACAAGGGGGTCATAAATCAGATTTTTGTGTGGCACAAAGCCTTGTTGTGGCACTGCAAGATTGAGGCATCTAGTCAAACTCGACAGGTATCAGCTGAGGTTCTGATCACTGCAGTTCTCCTAATTTAGCAGATTTTAACTGCAGGAGCATCTGAAGAGCAACCAAAATAACATTTGTGTAATCATTGTTCCACAGTTTGGTGTTTCTAATCTAAGTATCCTCCTCCCCTGCTGACTCACAGCCTGTGAGGGGGAGTGAGGGACATTTGAAGCTCTGAGAGAAGTTGGGTTATGTCAAGCTCTTACTGCTGGGATCTCCAATAGTTTGTTTATTTTTGTTTTATGAAATTTCTCTGTTTGCATTTGAAACATGAATTTTAGCCATAACATTAAACAATTGGGAACACCCTATTCTTCTCAGAAAGAAAACCCTGTAAATGTCCTGCTCAGAGTATTTACCAAATACACAGTGCCGAAGGGCAAAGTACCACTGCTAAACCAACAGAAAAAGATCGACTTCATTTTCTGTATTTACATCTGGTTATTTTTCCATTTGTCACAGCCTGCTTTTTCCTCCTCACTTTCACAAGTAGCTTTTCCCTTCAAGGCACGCTGCTTTAATGAACTTTATGGCCTCAGGTTTAAATCCTTGCTTAGCCGTGCCCGATATTTGGGTTTTATCCTTCGCTGTGTTTAAATCACCGGGAAATGATGGGAACAATTCGGGGCAGGTCCCCCCGCGCACAGCAGGGGGCGCAACGCGCTCTGCCGTGGACGGGAAATGCCGAGGTTTACTAAACTTTACTGAAAAACAGGAGAAAAAGGGTTAAATTACCTGCACATTCCTTTCACACGGATTTTGTGTGTGCGAACCTTACCCGCTCTTAAAACTGAGACTTAAAACTATACCGTGAAAGGAACAGGGGGATGAATATTTATTGTGTAAGTGCATAGTAACTGCCAATGTTGTGGTTCTTCTTGAAAACTTTATTCTCTGCAATAAGAAACATCTGAAAGTTTGTTACAAATAACTGTGCATGTTCCAGAAACTGGAGAAGGACACTGAGTTATTCTCGAGACAGGAGTCCCTCTGCTCTGGGGCCAGGCTGGGAGAGCTGGGGGTGCTCACCTGGAGAGGAGGAGGATCCAGGGAGAGCTCAGAGCCCCTGCCAGAGTCTGAAATGGCACCAGGGGATCTGGAGAGGGACTGGGGACAAGGGATGGAGGGCCAGGACACAGGGAATGGGGTCAGACTGTCAGAGGGCAGGGTTAGATGGGATATTGGGAAGGAATTCCTGGCTGGGAGGGAGGGGAAGCCCTGGCACAGGTGCCCAGAGCAGCTGTGGCTGCCCCTGGATCCCTGGAAGTGCCCAAGGCCAGGCTGGATGGGTCTTGGAGCAGCCTGACAGTGGGAGGTGTCCCTGCCCATGGTAGGGGGGTGGATGAGATGCTCCTTCATGTCCCTTTCAACCCAAACCATTCTGTAATTCTATGATTCTTTGATTCTATGAAAATGTGGCTTTTATTGTATGGATTCACCTTGGCACAGCATGAGCAAAACCGACCCAGATCTTGCTGTGATTGTGATTGTGTGCAATTATATACATCAGCTGACTTTCCATCAAGTGCAGCCCACTCCTTTCACATGTGAGCTATTTAATATCACAGCTCCTGCTAACCAAAAGAATGAAGCAGACTTACGTTTGATCAGAGACCACATAAACACAGAGTGGAGTGGTGATCTGTACCCCAGAAAATGTCATATCCTGAGGAAAGAAATGGCAGCTGCAAGCGGAGAAAGCAGTGCAGGAGCACTCTGAGGGGATATCAGCCAGCGTGGTGGGAGCCAGGTCGGTGTCCCAGCAGTGTCACTGTCACCTGGGGTTGTGCTAACACAGCCTGAAGGGAGAACACGCAGGAGGATGTGAATAAACTGACTTTGCACAAGTGGTGCTGCCAGCTGAAATGTGAAGGGCAGCAAAGCAGAGATCAAAAGGGAATGTTTGAAAAGGCAGCAATTAAATGATGGAGACTGGCATTGCTGGTTGATCAGAGGGGTTTCTGCAAGGAACAGGAGAGAGGAAGAGGATAAGCCAGAAAAGGCCTTGAAAGTGAAGGTAAAAACAAAAAATAAGGAGGAAAAATAGAGGAAAAATAAAAGAAAACTGATGATGAAAACAATCTGTGCAGCAGCATTGTTCAGTGACACCCAGAGCTGTCAGGACAGTAGGAAAAGGCATTATAATAATTGGGACACGAGATAATAAGATAAGCAAAGGCTTTCAGGCTGGAATTGGTCTCTGCTGGAGTTATTATGCAGGAAGTTTTCAAGAACCAGGCAGACTGAAGGTCAGTGAGGTAACAGTTCCCAGCTAATGAGCCAGACCTGCTGTCCTCCTTCTAACCTGTTGTTCTGCTGCTCTGGCTGATGCTGTCATTTTCCTGGTACTGCAGGATGTGTCACTCTGCTCCTGCCACAGACTTGCTGGGGGTCTGTCCTGCCAGACATGAGGGCTGGGTTTGCACTGCACTCTGCTCTCAAGATTTCGTGGCTTTTCTTCACAAAATGCAACACACAGGTCAAGATGCAGCAGTTTCTCAAACCAACAGGAATGTGTTGACTGGGAACACTGAGGATGAATATCTGGGAGAGGCCTGAGTGCAGCCATCCCTGTGTGCCAGCCCCTGCTTGCTGCAGATTTCCATCTGGCAGGAAAGCTGCCTTTGGGGCTGCAGTGGGACCAGCAACCTCATCCTTCTCCCATAAGGATCAGATACTCAGATTCCAGCTCTTTTCCCACTGTTTCTTTTGTTCCACTTGTTGGTGACTGGATTGTCAAGTTCAGGCAGCCAAAAACCAGGATCCACTTGAAGTGTATTATTTTCCATCCAGTGAAATATCACGTATGTATATACACATATATATATATCTATAAAAATTATTTCTATTTTTACGTTGTCTGGTGTAGTGGAAGTTGTCCCATGGCAGGGGCTTGGAACAGGATGATCTTTAAGGTCCCTTCCAACCTAAAGCATTCAATGATTCTCTTATGTTGGAGGTAAACATGCAGTAACAGATACTGACCTGACAGAATGTCTTGTTCACAGAAAAAGTAAACAGTGAGTATATAATTCTTTAAAATATTATTTTCACTCAGTAGCAAACTTTAGGGGTAAATTGCATTCCTAGTTACCACTGATGTCTGAATTTTTTTCTGAAGTCGGCAAAATAATTATGATTTTAGTCCTGGATCTTAGCTCACTTTAAGCACCCGCTGTGGGTATTAAAATCCCCATTGCTGTGTGAATCTGAGATGTCAGAGGGCTGCCACTAACAAGTGTTCCAGATGACAGCAGGCCTGTGTTCTCCTGCAGAGGCATGAAGGTGTTCCAGTTTTCACATACATTAAGCTCACAGTGTACAAAACCAGAGAGCATTTTACAGCTCCTTCCTCCTCTCCGCCTTCTCACTTCCTGCTCAGAAAACCCGGAGAATCTCTCTCACAGTTCTGTTGTGACCCAAATATTGTGAAACAGTCTGTTCCTCTGATAAATTTATCTAAATGCTGTCTAAAAAAACCTGTGTTCAATTTCTTCCTCAGGAATGTCTAATTATGAAGCCTCGGGGGCAAATTATTCTGTGTGAGCGTTTGAGTCTGCAGGGAGCAGATCTGCAAAGGACAACTTTTGAGATGCCAGGGTAAAAGCACAGCGTGTAGGCACTGACTTTCTGACTTTCTTTCCTTTTTTTGGGCTGGTCCCACCTTTCTGCCTTCCCCTCAGTGCATTGCAGGGAGAAGCCACAAGAGAGAAAAGCCTCAGAGCCAGGGTGCTCTCCATGCTCAAACCAAACTGCTTCTCTTCTCCCAGCAAGCTTACAACAAAGCTTCCAACATTCTCTTCATCATTATTCTTCCACTTTCTGTTATGCCAAATGCCACAGATTTCTCTGACAGCAGCATATGACCTATTTTTTTATTATTTTATGTATGTATGTGTATTGCCTGTGGTTGTCATCTTGTTTACCAGCTGGAGAGAGGTCAGGCGTGGTCAGGATCTGCTGCAGGTTCTCCGAGGAGCACTCTGTGCTGCAGGAAAGCACTTTACACCGAGTACATCAAACTGGCATTGAGAGAATCCTGGCCAGGCTCACCCTGGCGTGACCCCGAGGGAGGATTTCTGCCCTGGCACGGTGCCACTGTGCTATCCCAGCCACCACCAGATGCATTCCCTGCACCCTGTGGCTTCCCCAAGGGACGGATAAGAGGATCAGCCACGGGGAAGCTGTTTGGGATATTCATCATTAAAACCCCCAGCAGGGCGTGTCTGGGATGGATGCCCTGTCAGAGACTTCAGTCAATCCCCAGCCCCAAGCCCAGAGATCTGTAAAACCACGGGATCAGCTGGGAAATTCTCCCTGGGCACCAGCCCAGAGTGCTCCGGATGATTAAATCTACCTTCTTTGTGACTCAGTTCCTGTGCAGTGTAATCAAAAAGTGGATACTGATCTCCCCTTATGGTCCAAACCCAAACCCTTCCCACGCTGGTCCAAGTCTTGTCATTGGTTTCATTTGAAGCTTTTTAAATGGGATTTTATCGGTGTTTTAATATGTGCTTTGAATCAGTTTATATGCAATTAACAAAATTACAAGATTAGGGGTTTTTCCCCTAAAATCTTTATTAATCTACACAAACAGTTGGCTGAGTTTTATTCTTATGTATTTTTATAATATATAATATTATATATTATAAGTTATTTGTGTTGTATAATATATAAAATAAAATATACTTTGGTATATCTTTATACATTTGTATCTAGTTCCTTATTTTTAAACATACTTGCTTGTATTCTTAGCAAGTTACTCCAAAGAGGGAGAGTCCTCATTTCAGTGTTGACTGACAAGCCTGTAAGATCTAAAAACACAATCTCAGAACTGAAAACTCCATGAAATGTTGGATCCAGAGGGAAGACCATTGATTTTATGAGCTGGTATTTAAGAGTGCTCTTGAATATTTAAACCCAAGTGGATGAGTTTTAGCTAATGCTGTGGGTTTGTGGTGAGCTAAGAATTTTTCTAGAAACGTCTTGCTGCTGCTGGAGCTTCTGCTGCAGCCCTGGGGTGAGGCTGTGCCCGATGCTCGTGGCATTATTCTGTGTCTGGATCCTGTTACAGGTTTGTGCTGTACCACAGGGATGCTGCTTTTGTGCTGGGGACCATTAGGAACATCTCAATAAACTAATTTCCCTTTGTGCCAGCCTCTAATCTGCAGCCATAAATCCAGGGGGAAGCTTTCCTAAGAGGAAGCAAATTTTGGAGGGGCTGGTATCAATAACTGGAATCAGATTTTCTGAGGGGCCCAATTCCTCTTTGGACAACGAAATAATCCTGCTTTTAAAAGTGCTCACTTTATTAAAGTGCATTTTTGGTGTGTTGTTTCTTGGGAAGATGCAGCTCTGTCTTGTGGTTTCCAGAAGGCTTTGACAATCTGGAAATCTTTGACTCAGCTGCTTTGACAATCTCCACATGTGTGTCTATCTCTAAAAATTCAGATTCTGGTGGTGTAATCTGCACCATCAGCAAGCCAGGCTCTTCTTGGAGTTTTGCATTTGTTTTGTAATCTTCTGTAAAAATAACAAAAATAAATATCAGAGGTCATTTTTCCTTTATTCGTTGCACATGGAGATTTTTTTCATTGCCCAGGAAGACAGAATGATGCTGCCAGAATTTTGGCAACAGGAATGAAATAAAATTGCAATCGTTCCAGCATTGCCAGGACTGATATCAGTGACATTCTCATAAATTCAAGTTTTGAAAGGAGAAGATATCCAGATGTTTTGGAAAGAACAGATCATGAGCACTTTAGAAAGTGAAAAATATTTCTTAGAGAAGTTGAAAATGCACAGAAACACAAGTGTGTTCACTGCTTATTTTGTTTCTTTTTTTGTTATTATTGCTAAGAAAAAAAATCTCATTTTTCCCCCTCATGTCATCTAATTATGTAGTCATTAATGATAAGGACATTTTTTTCCCCATGGTTATCAGGCTGCATTCAAGTTAAATAATATTATTCCTCTGTAAAAGTTAGTTCAACCACTTTACAAAACCTTCTTAAACCAGTCTGCCCAGCTCTTGTCTCACAGGCGTGAGACATCTGCAATAAAATCCACTGGCACTTTCACATGGAATGCCCTGAGTTGTCATTCTTTTTTTCTTAACAGCATTGTGGGTGAGATGTTTGATTTTCAAAATTACATTTTATGGAAGAAAATTATTTTAAATGCAATTCATGTTGAAATATGTAAATAATCTGTAAGTAATCAATAATTTTATTTACATCTGGTTAGAAATTTTGGGCTGTTGAGGTCACAATAACTTTTGAACCTGGATGGCAGCATGAGACTTAGGGTGACTTGAGAAGATGTTCCCTGGTTAGGAAATGTATTAGTCTGCTAATCTTACCAGTCTTTAATCCACAATACTGTATTAAAAGACCAAAACCAGTTTCCACAGTTGCTAAAGGACTGTTTCTGCTCTTTTTTTCCCTCTTAAATGTAAATTCTAGTGGGGACTTGAATGGATGTTCGGTGCTGACAAAGAGAATCCTTCCTCTCCTTCTTTCTCTGTGGCACAGAGGTTTTCCACACTTCATTTTTCACCATTCCGGGCTTTGGAAATGTTTTTTTGAAATTAATGTTAGCTTGTTTTGTGCGTCAGTGTTGTCACTTCTCAGTCCTTCTAAATTAAACAAATGTTTTAAAGCTGTGTTTGTCCAGCCAAACTCTTGTCATTTCAATTATTATTGTTTCCAGGAGTGTAAACACTTGTGCAGAGCACAGACGGACGTGGTATAATTGGAAATCTTACATTGGAAATGGCATTCTGCTTTCCCTGTGTCAACATGTCATAATAGAATGGTGGCACAGGAAAAGAAGTGAATATCCTGGATAATCCAGCTGATATAAATCCGTTTTTCTCTTACATTTATTCTCTGGAATAAACAAAATGCAACATGAAAGTTACTATTTCTTTTGTCTCTGATAAATGCTATTGACCTGCCAGGAATAATGGGCTGAAGTATGATATACATAATAACTATTTACAATTCATCCTCACAAGGCAAAATTCTACTCTTGCAAAATAATCATCCCTTTCAATTGAAGATTTGTGAGAATATGGTAAATAAAAGAGCCCACACCTTTCTGCTCACATTGAAAGGGTGGGAAATTTCACTTTGGCTTCAGTGCTAGTGAGCACAAAGCACAGCTTCAAGTTCAGGTTGGACATCAGGAAAAAACTCTTCAAGGAAAGGATGGTGAGGAGTTGGAGGGGGCTGCAAAGGGAGGTTTGGAGTCTCCATCCCTGGAGGTGTCCAAGGAATGCCTGGAGGTGGCACTCAGTGAGGATCCAGGTGAGGATCCCTCACAGGACTCTTGTGAAGGCTTTTCCAGCCTCTGACTCTGGGATTTGGGATTCCCTGGCCCTGTGCTCACCCCATAAACAAA
Organism: Luscinia megarhynchos; assembly: GCA_034336665.1. NCBI lineage: Eukaryota > Metazoa > Chordata > Aves > Passeriformes > Muscicapidae > Luscinia > Luscinia megarhynchos. The sequence goes on from CM067580.1 coordinate 3,091,861, forward strand.
CGGTGCTCTCCTGCTCTGCCAGGAGCTCTCTGCTGCGCCACAAACTGGGATTCTGGAGCTGATGAGTCCCAGCAGTGCAGCAGCACAAAGTCATTTACTCTTTGTAGAAGCTCAAAATCAGAAAAGCCCTTTGGAGGTTCCAACAGAGTCACAAGAAGGTTCCAGGACAGTGAATATTCTGCTTGTCAAGACTTCACCTCTAGACACTCCTACAGAGGGCCTTGGCCTCCAAACCTGAACCCTCCACGTACAGCTACACTCTAATGCAAAAACTGGGGGAAAATAGGTTTTTGAGAGTAATTTTTGTCAGCTGGCAGTGATAAAGTAATTTTATTTTTAATTAAAGGAAAAAGGAAGGCCCTAGAGATGGTGATGGAGGTGGTGGCTCAGGCAGGGACCCGCCCAGGGCTTTGTGTCTGACAGGTGCTCACTTGGGGAGAAGTGAGAAAAGTGACCATGACACTTCCTCCAGAGAATCTCTCACTTTCTGAGCATTTTCCATTCAGGGAGCTTTCTGAGCCAGCTGTGGGCTGTGTTTGGCCTGTGACATCCAATTTCTGTCTGTCCCAGGCCACCCCACTGCCCTGAGCCCACGCTCACACCCTGCACCAGCACTGGTCCCATGTGTTTGGTTCTTCTGGGCAAGGAATTCCATGGTCAGCTGGCCCTGGCAAACCCACTCTTGTTCCTTACAAACCTGTACCCTGTGTTTCTCTAAATAAATCACAGAGGCTCCCCTGTTTAGCTGGTACAAGAGCAGCTTGTTTTTTCCACATGGTTTGAGTGCTTTGTTTGTAATTCATAGTCTCAGTCTTTCTGCCTTTTTTTGTGCACACAGTTGAAGACTGAAAGTTTGCCTACACAAGAGAATTGCTCTGATGCACTCAAAAGAGTGTGAATTCCTTTTTGGAAGAGATATTCAAAATTTTTCCAGAATGATTGCCGGTGGGAAGGACAAAATCAGCAAAACAACAACAACAACAGCAAACACGCCAGCTGAGGCAGAAATTTTTGTTTGTACAATCTGGAAAGTGACAAAATCCAGGAAACATCCCAAAGGACCCCCATCACTTCAGTATATGACAGCATCAAGCTCTGATTCAGCTCTGTAACTGGGAGAGATTTTACCATGCTCCTCACACTCCTGAGATATGAGAAAAGAAAGCAATGGGCTGTCACTCAGCATTCTGATAACTCTGATAGAAAAGAACTATTTTACACCCAATGTTCTGTATATGATCAGCCATTTATTTCCAATTCTACAGAGAGCTGCTGTGAGGATAATGCACAAGCTATCTGCATGAGGAATGGGTTTTGCAAGGCTTTCAAGGAAACTCAGGTTGAAATAATGGCATAATTTATCTGTCACAATGGGAAGGAGGAGTTTCCTGATTAGGACATATCAACGGACTGCAACTTCATCCCTGGGAGATTATTCATTATTGTGAGATACCATTTTCCTTTTCTCCAGAATTTTTTCAGAAATACTCTTTCTGTGACATTTCATCTCTCATAGGACTTTTTTCCCCCTGTACTGGCTTGTGTAAACAAGCTGTCTGTCACATGGAATAATTTAATAATAAAACCTGTCTCATGACCCAGGGCTTCCCAACCTGCACTCTGAGGAACTTTGAGGGGAAAAGGGCAGAAGGGAGGACCAGTGTAGCCACAGAGACAGGGATAAAGTTGTGGAGACTGTAAATACAGATGCTAAAAGACACGGAGAGGTGCAGAATAATTTTCTCTCGATGCTGAGAGGAAATTTTTTCCATCTCCCCACCACCGGGATAAAAGACAGCTTCTTACAGAAATGTATCTATTTATGTTACCACAGCCTACATTTTTCTATTTTTTGGAAACATTTAAGGTATATTGTTGCCAAATCAGGGGGTCATAACAATAAACAGGTTTTTAATTTTTTTCTGTGAAAGAATTTGTAGTAGGATCTGGAAAACCACACAACTGATCAAAACATGACACACTTAAGAATTGGAGCTTCAACATTAAACTCAATGGGTGGTTTCAGACAAAGGGAGGAAAAAAGTTTATATTGCATCAAAAAAATAAATTAGGAAAACCTGGTTTCTTAGTTTATACTACGAAGTCCGTTAATTAGTGGAAACTGGTAACTGGTTTTGACCTAATTATGGCAAGCAATTATCCCACAATAGTTGCTGGTGGAGATGTCTCATAAGCTGGCTCTGGAAATTCTATGGAAGATGAGATTGGGTGAAGCAAATAATTTTTAGGCAGCAGTGTTGCAATGATCAGATCATCCTTCCTAAAAGGGCTTCGGAAAATAGACACTTGTCCTCCTGACTCTCTAGAGAGGGAGGGGCTTGTGATTTGCTTTGAAATGTGAGGAGGAATTGGCTTGTGCACTTCCTTATAGGCCTCCAGCAGGAAGGGATTCCTGTTCGTTGAGTATTTCTCAGAAGCAGGAAGTAATAAAACAGTCACAGTTGCCAAAACAGTTGATGGAGGTGTTCTCCTTGGCTCTCTCTGAATGGATCTGAGGCAGAACAGAGCCCGAATACATTTCCTTTTTTATTGCTTTTTGATTAAAAAGTGATGCAGACGGTGGATTGCTGTTCCAGCAGATGAGTAAAAGCAAAGACATTTCAGGAGAAACCTCTTGCAAAATGAACCCAGATGCACTTACAGACCTAGGTAGGTATTGCTGAAAATATAGAAAGAACTTCAGACGTTGTGCTTGTTACAACAATAATCAAATTCTTTCGAGGAAAAAAAACCCTCATCATTCATCCAATGGGAACTTCTATCAGTCTCTAGGATATGATCCCAAAAGCCATACAGGAGTAAATTTGCCATGAGAAGACCCTATAAATGGCACTTTGGAGTCAGGAGTTCTGAAGCTGCTGGCCAGGAGATTGGAAAAGCTGGTGCTCTGATTTGATGACCGTGTATATGCCTGAACACAAACAGGGAAATGCTGACTCCTCGTCCAGATGGCCTGAACCAGAAGCAAATTGCAAACACTCCCCTGGGCAGAAGAGCAAGTCATGAGCTGCTGGGGGAATGTGCTCACTCAGGAAGAGGTGGCAGACGTCTTTCCTCCAGTTATTTGCAAAGGAGGGATGAGTTCCTGTCTCACCCACAGGACCTGACTGCAGAGTAGGAGAAAATGAGTGTCCAGGCAATTAAAAACCTCCCAGCAAGGGGAGCTGGTGTCACAACAGCACATCCCAAAGGTGTCTGGGAGTGGGGCACACCATGCCCCTGTAGTAACACAGAAAGAGTGGCCTGGCCATGGTGACAAAGCCTGGTATGGAAGGCAAATATAATAAAAGCACTGTGTTACTGCTGTGTATCCAAACTGCAGCAGTAAAAGGAGCTGTGTGTTAAATACAGTAGAGCAAGGATTAGAAGGGTTTGCCTGGTTGTCTGTGCACACATAAGAGAGTTTTTTTTTTGCCTAGTGTGTCTAGTCACAATGTACAAATAATTGCTAGGTTTGAGGTTAAATAGTTGCTTTACAGAGAGAGGCAGTAAAGCAATCCCAACGTGATCCTGTAGTGCCTGGTGCCATTTGGCTCTTCCCTGGGGCCTGACACGAGCCTGGCACACTCGCCAATATTTCAGTGAATGAATCTGGTCCAGAATCACTGGCAGGAAAGAAACTGGAATCCAAAATGATTCAGCAAGTCTGGGAGATTTTAAGGAACAACAAAATTATCAGATTACCCCAAAGCCGATGCAATCCCAAAGTGTGTCTGCTTCAGATTCCCCAGTTTTGGTGGCTGTGTTTGTGATACAGCACAAAAGGAATGGAAATAAACACATTTCATGTTTCTTGATAGAACCCTTAGCGAGAGTACAAAATGTTTCTTGGTGCTCCTCATGCTTTAGCATAAGTTGATTAAAGCAAGAAAAATCTATTCCCCCTAAAGAGGAAGAAGAGATTTGAAACATGTGCAGAACAGGTGGAGACCAAATTAAAAATCTTTATATTTCATTGGATTTCAGATCAAATTTGGAAGTAGTTGCTCACAAAATAAAATCCATGAAGCAAGGGCATATGGCAACAGTTTCTAGGGCATCTGGTGTGGTTGTCTAAGTTTAGAGAAAAGCAGGGCCATCCCTGTCATTGGTTATTTGGTGAAATGCCACAGACATTCCAGTTCTGCCAAGTTGCACCCAGAAACTGAGGCTTTTAAATTAGGATAGCATGTAGCAAGTTATTTCTGTTCTGTGCTAAGTGTCCATGCACACTTTTCCCATCAGCAAATAAGACTTAATTTGAGTTAATTAGCTGGCTTTCATTCTTGTGAAATAAAACATCTTACACAAGCTTACACAGACAGACGAGTGTGTAGATACACTGGGGTAGAACTTTTAATATGCATTTATTTCCCATATGTGTAAATTTGTAACCACGGGAATAACATTTATTAAAAACAATATGATTAATACTTGCTTTCTTTATTTTATGTATATATTTTGGTTTTATCTTAGCATAGTCATGATTTTTCTGAGTGTATTAATATGACAGGATGCCATGGGCAGATGTTTCTGTATCCAGGGACTTGGGAATATTTTGTGTGTAACGTGAGTAAACAAAGATGAACAGGTCTATTATTTGAATGGATACTTGATGACATAAAACCAAGGTAAAATCTGTTGTGTATGTGCTGAACGCCCTAATTAGTAAAAGAGACTCAGTGAGTGTTTCCTACACTTTTTGTTGAGGATATTTGTATTGAAATAAGAATTACTGCGGGATATTTACATGAAGACACTTAGTGCAGCGGTGCAGGACATCCTGCGGTGCTGTGCGATGCTCGGCTGCTCAGCGATCTCGGCTCTGTGGCCGGGCTGGAGAGCGGCAGGAAGGGGAAGGAGTGCGGGGGCGAGCGCAGGGCTGCACTTTGCTTGTTGCGGTGCGGCAGGAGCGGCTCTGGGGGGGCGCAGGGCCGAGCGGGGTGCGGGTCCCCGCTTTGTGACACGGCGCTGGCCGCGCCCTGGGCCGCTCCGGGGAGCGCTGGCGGCAGGGATGGAGGGCACGGTCCTGCCGGGCCGGGGCCGGAGCTGGCAGGGAGGGAAGGCTGTGTTTCCATGGCTGGCGCCGGGAACTCTGAGTGTGTGTGAGATCTGCTGGGGCGTGTGTGAGGGGGAGAGAGAAGGGGCTGCTGTGTCTGCGTGGGTGTGGAGGGAGATGTGGGGTGAAAGGAGCCGGTCTGTGTGTGAGGGGAACCTCTGCTGTGTGAGAGAAAGTGAGAGGAGACTCTTTTGTGTGAGTGTGAGGGGATCTTCTGTCTGTGCGTGATAAGGGAACCTCTGCGTGTGAGTATGGAGGGAGAGAGAGAGGGAAAGTGAGAGGGGAGATTCTGTGTGCGTGTTTTAAGGGAACCTCTGAGCGTGCGCGTGTGAGACAGTGAGGGGAGCTCTTGTGTGTGCGTGTGTGAGGTGAATGTGAGAGACAGAAACAGAGAGAGGGGGGGAACCGGTGTGTGCGTGAGGGGAACCGGTGCGTTTTGGGGGGAGCCGGTGCGTGTGTGTGAGAGAGAGAACCCCCGTGCGTGTGTGTGAGAGAGAGAACCCCCGGTGCGTGTGTGTGAGAGAGAGCCCCAGTGTGTGTCTCTGTGTGTGAGAGCCCCGGTGTCTGTGTGTGTGAGAGTCCCGGTGTGTGTCTGTGTGTGAGAGTCCCGGTGTGTGTCTGTGTGTGAGAGCCCCGGTGTGTGTCTGTGTGTGTGAGAGCCCCGGTGTGTGTCTGTGTGTGAGAGCCCCGGTGTGTGTCTGTGTGAGAGCCCCGGTGTGTGTCTGTGTGTGAGAGCCCCGGTGTGTGTCTGTGTGTGTGAGAGCCCCCGGTGTGTGTCTGTGTGTGTGAGAGCCCCGGTGTGTATCTCTGTGTGAGAGCCCCGGTGTGTCTCTGTGTGTGAGAGCCCCGGTGTGTGTCTGTGTGTGTGAAAGCCCCGGTGTGTGTCTGTGCGTGTAAGCCCCGGTGTGTGTCTGTGCGTGTGTAAGCCCCGGTGTGTGTCTCTGTGTGTGACAGCCCCGGTGTGTGTGTCTGTGTGTGAGAGCCCCGGTGTGTGTCTCTGTGTGTGAGAGCCCCGGTGTGTGTCTGTGTGTGAGAGCCCCGGTGTGTGTATCTCTGTGTGAGAGCCCCGGTGTCTCGGTGTCTCCGTGTCTCCGTGCCCCGCTGCCCGGCGCTGACGAGGCCCAGCAGGTGCGGCCGCCCTCCCCGGTTCTCCCCCGGCGCTCCCCGGCGGGGGCGGCCCCGCGCCCGCCCCGCTCCGCCCCGCCCCGGCCGGGGGCTCGCTCGCTCAGCCGCGGGCGGAGCAGCCGGCGAGAAGGGCTCGGGATCCTCCTCCGCTCCGACGTCAGGCTGGGAGCGGGAGGCAGCGCCCAGCGCCGCCGTTGCCAGAGACTCGGCGGCCGCCGGACGGGGCGGACGTCGGGGCGGCGACTGGCGGAGCGGCGGGGGGTGGGGAGGAGGCGCTATGGCCGACGTGTTCCCGGGCTCCGAGCCCGCCGCCGACCCGGAGGCGGCGCGGCGCTTCGCTCGCAAGGGCGCCCTGAGGCAGAAGAACGTGCACGAGGTGAAGGAGCACAAATTCATCGCGCGCTTCTTCAAGCAGCCCACCTTCTGCAGCCACTGCACCGACTTCATCTGGTGAGAGCCCCGGGTCCCCTCCGCGCCCGCCGCCGCCCGGGCCCGCTGCGCCGCGGGGATTCCCCGCCTCGGGCAGCCCCGGCTCCGGTGAGCCGCCCTGCCTGCCCTTCCCGGCAGCCTGCTCCCGGTGTTGTGCAGGTGACCCCTCTGGGGTGACCCCCCGTGTCACCTCGCTGCCCCGGCGCTGTCGCATCCGCCTCCCGGCGGGGCTGTGCGCGGCTGCCGCTGCCGGGGCTGGGCGCACCCCGCTCTCGGTGCACGGGGAACCCGAACTTGTCGGTCGCGGAGACCAGCAGGGTCTGGAGCCCCCGCACCGCTTCGCACATGGTCCAGAGCTGTGCTTCCCACCCTTGTCCCCCGGTTCTGGCCGGCGGGGCTGCACGGAGGGTGCCGGTGTCAGACCGGGGCGGCAGAGCTTGGGTGACCCAGCCCCCGCTCCCGGTCGGTGCCTGCCCCGCTGCCGAGGCCGGGCGCGCACCGTGTCACCGCCGCTCCGCTCCGCGCCGGGGAAAGGGAGGGGTGCTGCTTGTGAGAGAGAGGGTTCCTGCGCGAGAGGGCAGGAAAACTCCCTGCCAACACCCTCATTACTAAGCTGGTGGGGAAAAATACACCCGTGGGTTGGTGCCGTGGCGGGGCAGGGCGGCAGCTGCGCGCAGGCCGGGCCGGTCCGAGCCCCGGGCAGAGCCGGGCGGGCTCGGGGCTCCGGGGCACAAACAGCTCGGGATTCCCCTCCTTCACCTCTCTCCAGCCCTGCTCAGGTTTGCCCCGCAGCCCCGGGTGCCGAAAGCGAGAGCTGTGATTTGTTTTTGGCCGAAGTTGTGAAAGGGTCTGCGCGCAGCTGGCTCTGTGTCCGTGGCACGCTTCTTGCTCTTTTTGTGTGTGTTTATGTGTCTGGACACGGACCTTTTCCTCCCTCCGTCCGTTTTCCTCTGCTTGCATGCTGGAGCAAAGACTCTGCTTGTGCCAGAAACGAGTGAAATATATTCACAGAGTAAGGAGGGAACGCTGGCATGGTAGACTGCACAAGAAACAAGTCAAATTTCGGAGTTTTTCTTTAATTTTTTTTTTTTTTTTTTTAAACCGTAGAGTTGTGTATGGTAAAAGTGCGAGACTTTCAGAAACTGCTTCAAAGTTAATCTAAACCAGAATGGGCTGGGAGGTGTGAGAAGCCGCTGCAGGGTTATTGCCGAGCGGTGTTTGTGGGCACAAGCAGCACAGTGATAACACAAAGCAGAGCTCTGTCACGGATGTGACAAGGTGGATTTGGAATGGCAAGGGTGGCCTCTGGCTGACAGGTGGCAAGAGCGACTGTGCTTACTGAGCCTGGGGAAGCTCTCCGCGTTCCTTGGAAGAGCATCTGCCACCTCGACAACTTGTTTCGTTTTCTGATTTGGAGATGGGCCGCTCCCGAGCAACCATCGCACACCGCTGAACGTGTTTCCAAAATGACTTGTGTCAATTAATAATGTTTAAAGGTGTAAAGAACTGTAAACACAACCTTTCAATGAGTTATAATCTGTATAAATAGATTATTTTCCTTGGATTATATTTCAGCAGGTAATATTTACCAAAGTGGTTTAGTGCCTCCTTATCCTTTTCAGCAACTTTTACCTCTCCACTTTGGTTCTGGAGTGTTGATATATTTTAAAAGACTTTTTACTTAAAAATTAGGTTGTAACTGCTCAGGGAGGGGAATGGGCTGCGGCTCTGCAGGGTTCAGCTCAGGCACTGAGGAACAGCCGTGCTTAGGTAGAAAAGGAATATTTACAAGTAAGTCTACTTCAAAGGATTAGAAATTTTCTCAAGTCTATTTCATGTTCTTAATCCCGCCATCAGCTTTCCTGCAATTGCATTTCCACGCTTCCAGCTTTTGAGTTTTGTGAAGATGAGTTGTAACAGCATCAGAATGGCAGTATAGGCACATGTGCTGCCAAATAAACAAATATTTTGATTTTTCTACTGGTTTTCCTAGTTTAGGTGTGCTTATAGTAACAAGAAGTTGCAACTTGGGCTGAGAAATGTAGAGAAATGCTCTAAGCTGTCATTTCAGCTTCCACCTGAAGGAACAGTGCACCAAAGGTTTTGTCTTTTCCATAAATAAATAAATTTAAGAAGTGGAGAAATTGTTGATATATTTTTTCTTAAGAAACTATTTCCATAAAGATGATAATTAGGCTGCGTGTTGTTAATTGCACACAGCTTCTGCAGCTCATGGCTTTTGTCTGCGTTTGAGTGTGAGCAGCTCCAGCTCTCCAGATGAAAAACAGGCTGCAAAGAAAAAGGCAGAGAAATGTTTATAGGCAGGATACTCAAAACAGTTATTTTTGTGGGAAGAGAATGTTAGATGCTTACAGATAAACAAATAAATCCACAGCAGTGGAGTTTGCCAGAGGTATAAAATGTGTTGGAACTCTGGATACCACTGTCATTGTATTCGCTGCAGAACTGTTACAAATTTGTATTTTGTTATGGAAATGGGGTGAGGAAGCTGGAGAATAATCAGCAGGAAAATCAGGGGCCTGTTTTCTCATCTGTGTTGAAATAAGCAAAACTTTTCACCTGCCTGCTTTCCATACAGCAAACGGCTGGACTCTGGCTGAGCCTCACACCAGCAGCTTGTTAATCCCAAAATTTGGGTGAAACCCCGAGTCTGGTTTGTTTTATGTGCCTTTGCTGGACTTGAATACTTTACGTGGCTGTTAAGTATACATGTGGCATTAAACGAGTTGAAATATTATGCAGCAGTCACAGATGATGATAATTGTAGATCCAAAATAGCTTGTAAAATAATAATAATAAAAAAATTGTTGCCAGAAGCTGAAATTACATAGCTGGTGACAGCTATTGTTCTGTGCTTTGAAATGGGTGGGCTGGTCTGTGTTGTGTATTTGAAAATCTGTTGCTGTCGTGGCAAAACCTGAAGTAATTTAATATGAAGCTATTTTTATGTTTTTAGAGATCATTGAGTAGAAATTAAAACCAAACATACTAAGGCAGTTTTTTCCTTCTTTATGCAGGGGATTTGGGAAGCAAGGATTCCAGTGCCAAGGTAAGCCACAACTCCTTTGCTGGCACACACAGGTGGTTGCACCTTATGTTAAAGGTATCCAAAACTTGCCAGCAGCAAGAGAGAAACAATCCTGGAAAAACTAAGCATCATTGCCTATGTGTATTCTAAAAGAAGACAATTATTAAATTAAATAATTATTAATATTTACATAATTTACATTGAACAATCAAGTAGCTATTCGTACTGTAATAATATAAAAAGTTGTGGTTTTTTTTTAAATCCCAGCACAGTAAATATCATATAATCTGCGTGGGTTCTAACTTTTCATGGAAATAATCTGTGCAATTTGGCTTTGCAGAGATCATTTTTCTTATCAGAAGCTCTTGTCTGTGTGGGCGTTTTGGAAAATGGATTCACTTTTTAGTCATATGGCTTCTTTTCATAACCTAAAGTCCCTGGTTTTCATTTTCATACAATGCATGTTCAGAAGGACCTTTGGCTTCAACTCTGTATCAGGACAAGACAATCCTGTCTTATGTAATACTGAATTACAAAAAAGAAAAAAATCCACCTGTATAAAATCACTGGTTTAATAAACCTGTAACGTTGAGAAAATGAGAGCTGCTGTATTCTGTAAATGCTGTATTCTCACACAGCCTGTATTTCTGCCAAATACTTATCGTTATTTAGCATTTAGTCATGAAATAGCCACACCCAACTAGTGCAGGTTTTTTCTTTTGTCATATATTTGCTTAATTAGGATGAGCCTTTGTTGGTCCCTCTCACTTCCCCACCTTCTCCCTGTCACTTCTGTTGCAGCTGCACCTCGTGTACTCATTATTTGGCCTTTTCCTTCTTTCTTTCGTGGCATTTCTGATGGGTATTTGCTCTTGGCTTAGAGCACATTTGACTCTCCTGAACATTGCTTTTACTTAGCAGTTAGGGAAATTATGGATTCTGTGGTATTTTCATGAAAGTTGATGTGAGCTGATGCTTCTTGAAATTAAACCTCTGAGAAGTGGATGTCTAAGACTGATGCCTTTTTGAAATTTACAATAAATAAGTTTTCTTTCTGCAAGCTGAGCCTTGCAGACACACACAGCATTTCCTGATGGAGGTAAGCAGACATCCATCATTTTTCCTCTGTGCCCCAAAACATTGATATTAAGTTTTGCAAATATCCTCCAGTTTTTTGCCACCCATCACATCCAAAACAGTGCTGTAGATGAGTGTGCAGTGCTTAGGTGGTAATGGAATAGCATTTCCCTAATCTCATTCAGGACAGCTCAGTGGTTCCTAGTTCAGGAATTATTTAGAGGTTCATTATGGATTTCTGTTGGTATACAGAAAATAATTGGGGCTGCATTTATTTAAATGGTGCAGTTATCCAGCTCAGCTTGCACAGTGCTGACTTTCTCCTGTCTCCCAGCTGGGGGCCCAGGCTGGGCAGGATCCCCTGGCCTGGCAGCTCCTCTCCAGGGCTTTGGATTCTCTGCCTGGAATTCCTTCTCCCATCCTAATTCTGGCCAGGAGCAGTTCTGCTGCTGAGGACTGTTCTGTACAGAGCCAGCTGAAGTTCTGGACTCAGTCTTGTTTCCTCTGCAGTACCATTCATGGGCACAACCAAGAGTAAAAGCAGTAGAGCAGCTCTTTTTATTTTTAAATGTCTCGGAAGTGATACTTTTTAGAATTCTAAATATGTTCAGACTGAACTTTTGTCAGTATCAGAGCAAGAATCTACACTTTCTCTTTGGAATCTGTTGTATCCAGTGGGTTTGTCTGTGTTCTTGGTAAAAATTGCTGAGAAATATTCTGCTTTTACATGGTTTGTAGCAAGCTGTTGTTTGTGCACTAATAAGTTTAAGCAATGGATTTTTTAACCAGCATTCAATAAACTTTCGTTCAAAATCAAGGGGTCATACTCTTGAAAAATAAAACTTCCATGATAAAGTTGAGCCACTGAATCAATGCTTTTCCAGTTCAGCTTTCTGAAGCTTCTGTCTGAAAAGTCACCAGCTAAAGCTGAAAAGCCAAATTAGTGATCAAAATTACTGAGAACATGAGGAATTAAAGCCAAAAGGTAGACTGCAGAAAAAAACTCTAATTTCTTTAATGAAGTGACTGTCTTTACAGAGAAGAATGACAGATGGAGAATAAAATGGAATTTTCAGTATGACATGAAGGAAAGAATATTGCAGTGACAGCTCTTAGCATGACTGGAGTTCTTGGTCCATTGTGTTTCCATTAATAAAAAGCCTTTTCTGCTCTGCTTTCAGGAGTGCTGTAAAATCTCCCACTAGACACAAACTTTATCTCAGGCAGAATTCAGAGCTGGGGGTTTTGTTATTTCCAAAGGGAAGAGGAAGGCCCACAACAGTCACACACCACACTTAAATGATGCTTCTGTTATAAAAAACTGCAATTCTATCAATATTTGCATTAGAGTTATTTAATTAAACAAAAGGCCTTAGTTGTTAGGCAGTTTTAAGTATTGCAGAAAACATATGTTTTTGCATATTTTTAAAATTTCCATTTGAAAAGCACTGCACAAAATACAGTCCTTGGTTTTATCTATAAGAGAAACCCTTAAAAGAAAATATTTTTAATATTTTAGTATAGATTTTATTAAAATTGAAGCAGTGCTGTAGTGGAATGATCTGCTTTTGGACCATTAATACCTTTTTTTCATTGGACTTGCTGAACTTGTATGTTATCACTTTGGTTTTCAGATTTTGATGCCCATTTCTGTGGTAGTGCTCAGCTTCAGCATTGCATAAAAACATTTAAATGACCTCTTTGGAGTTGAAGAGAATTATTTCAATTTATAATCCTAAAACATTTTGCAAGATAATTTTTTCCCACCTCACGTTTTTGTGGGATCCTGATGAATTTGCAAAAGACAGCAAATTAAATTTTGGTGTGGTTTTAATGCCCTGAGTGTGGCAGAGGGTTAGGTGCAATTGCATTATTGCCACACAAACGCTCAGCAAGGGACAGTCCACATCCTAAGTAGTTTGTCTTTGCTAATGGGTGTATTTTAACCTGGCTGCTGAATATTCCAGCAAACAGAACCTCAGAAAGGCTGCTGAGAGTTTGCAGCCATGAGCTAGATGTTAGTTCATGGAGAGGAGGCAGAATTCTGTTGCATGATTGGAAAGAGATTTTTTTAGAGAAGGGAGTTGGGGATCATAAAGTAGCAGTGGGAAATGTGTTTTTGGCCATGAGTGGGTTTGAAAATGAATTTGAAAAACTTCAACTGGATTAATCTTCTAGGGATAGAATTCAGGAAGAATTTCCTCACGGGAAGGGTGGTGAGGCATTGGAAGGGGCTGCCCAGGGAGATTTGGGGTCTCCATCCCTGGAGGTGTCCAAGGAATAACTGGATGTGGATTCAGTTTTCTGGGCTGGTGACAAGGTGGGGATTGCTCACAGGTTGGTCTGGGAGGTCTTTTCCAGCCTCTGGGATTCTATGAAATTTTTATTCCTGTTATTAGAAAGCATTTTGCAGTTTGATACTTGTGGCTTGTTTATTTATAGAAACATGAAGTATTTTAAATATTGTGCTTGTGAAACAGGAGTTCTCATTCTGCTGTTTTGCTTTTGCTGTTTGCTGTTGATCTTGTCTGTGGCAGTGCAAACACGATGGGAGGATTATTCCAGGGAGTTTTGGCTTCGTTTTGTTTTCTTACATTGTCAAGCAGGCCAGCAAGCTGTCTGTAGCACTGAAAGCTTTCCTCTGATGTGCACCTGGAAATACTGCAAGAGTAATGTAAGAAACTGAATTATTTAAACCTTTTTCAATCTGCCACAGCATGAAAGTTCCTCTTTTGAGACAGCAGACTTTAAATTAAGCGAGCAATTAAGTTAAATTTTGGCTTCATCATTCTTTTGATAGTCTGTTGCACTCTGAGTGTAACCTATACTTGTTTCTTTCTGTTGGATTTGTAAGAAACATTTTTCTGGTGAATAGAGATCAGCAAATAGGAACTCACTAAGATGTGAAGAACAAATATTGTAGAACATGTATTTATGTAGGTTTAGAGGTTGTTTTAAGTTCAGCACGTGAAGGCTCAGCACGTTTCCTCAGGGCAAAAATATTTTTAGTTACAGTAATATAGATGTGATCAGCTCATGTTTCTGATTAAGGGTCTGTTGTTAATTCTCTCCTAAATGGTCAAAATTTGCAGTTATTAACAGCAAGTTTTGCCTTTTTTACGTGGTTGCTGCAGGCTTTACTGAAGTGCAATATTCTGCTGTAGTTCAGCTGTGAAATACATTTGGCTTAAGGATAATAATGAGCTAAGGAAGAGTTTAATGTTTGTTTCCTAATTTACATAAATAAAAATTAGAGAAATCAATTAAAGCAGATCCTTATGCATCCCTAATCTGGGCAGCTATTGCTCTTTCCACTGGTTTTTTTTCCTGTCTTCCCTCAATTTATTTTGAGATCAGTTTTCTCTGAATGTTGAATTTCACCTTCCATTGTTGTCCTGAGCTTCTTGGAACAGCTTGTGCCATGCTGGGTCTGGGCTAGGCAGACATGTGCAGCAGTTCCTTTACTGAAAAGAGAAATGGAGCATTTTATTAGTTTTTAATATTCAAATATTGTAACATTGGCACATCAAAACAGCACTTCATTTCCTCTGCATTGTTTATCTTTTATCTGATGGTTCTTGACCTCTTTTCTACAACAAAAAGACCAAAGAACTCCCCTGGTTCCACCTACTTTTAAAAATCACAGTTTTTTCATTTAAAATGTAGTATTAAAGGTGTGTATAGTGATTTGGTTGAGAACTAATTTTTAATACTCTGTGATCTGAAAATTTGAACCAATGAAAATTCTGACCACTTCCAACCTGGTTGACACACAGTTTTCATCAATCCTATTTATAGTAGAAGCAGCACCATTTATTCTTTTTTGTGTTTAGATTAAGGCTTAATTCTTGGTTTTCCACCCTGATGGCTATGTTTTCCCCTACAGTTTTTTCTTTCTTTTACAAGCTTCATTTTCCTTTGTAACCTAAGAAAGAAAAATCTACTGCATTGCTGTGTTGCTTCTCATAAAAATAATTTGTCTTCCTTACTTGGAAGTGTTTTTGCCAAAGGGTAGACAAGACACAAAGCAAGTTCCCCTTTCTATGCCAGAACTGCTTCTCTTGTATCATTATCATTTTTGTGGTGAGATGGGGTATTACAGACCAGGGCTTGAACAATGTGGGTGTTTTCTTTTGTGCTCTTTGTATTATTTATTAGTCATGTGCTACAGTTTACATTAACTAATGTTGCTGGAAGCCTGAGATTGAGAAATTAATTCCATGGAAGGCTGTGACTGTGGAGCTTGAAAGCCAGCATGAAATCTTCTGAAATGAGAACTCAGTAAAAATACATTTACAGCAGCTGTCTCATTAATGTATTTTCATGTGCATAACTTGGAGGTATCTGTTCAAAAATGGAACCTCCCAGAGCAAAACCCAGTTACACACACACACTCCAAAAAAAATCACAACCCAAACAAAATAATAAACAGCACCTGGGAGCATAAATTGTATCTGCACAGTTTCCATGATTCCTCTCTCTTTGTCCTTTCCATTGGCCTTTTGCTCTCAGCCTCGATCTGTGGACTCTGTATTTCTGGATCCCTTCTCAAAGGGCAGTAATTTTACTCATCTGCAGATAATTTGACATACACAGATAAGATGCTTGTTGTTCATTTGTCTTGTCTGCTTCTATTTATTGTTCCTCCCCTCCTTTGGCTGTTCTTACTTCTGCAGCATCTGACCCATTTTATGGGGAAATATGGTTCCATTAATTGCTGATGCCTGTGAAAGTTGAGATTCTGTTCCTATTTCTGCAGGTGAACTCTGAGAGATCTTTGAAAAATTGCCCATGTTCTGAGTTTTTCCTGAGAACAGCAGTGATGGGTGAAACTCCTGAGTCTTAGTGAGTGCAGACACACCAGGGGTGGTTCAGATAAGGAGAACCCTTTGGAAATGTGTATCCCAGTCATCCCAACTCTGTTTCTGTGGTGCTGGGTGGTCCCTGGAGCATGGAACTTGCTCATCAAACATAAAAGCCCTGAAATGGAGTGCTCAGTTCACAGCATTTTCCTCTGCAGATGTGTTCCTGTTGGAGCATTACCTGACAGTGTAGGTGTGTAGGTTCTGCTTTCAGCCTTCTGTGCTGGGAAGGGGATTTGTTTGGGTGGAAAAACAGCAGGGCATCTGTGTCAGGACAGGGAAGGTGCCTCTGTTTGTGTTGGTGAGGGTTCCTTGCTGCTACAGTCACGTGCATTCACAAAAAATCAATATATTGGATAGATCAGTGTGAGTCACCATTCCAGGAGGAATTTAAAGATGTGGATGTGGCACTTGGGGACATGGTTTAGTGGTGACATTGGCAGTGTTAAGGGTTGGACTCGATGATCACCAGGGTGTGCAGTGATAGGACTGAAGGAGGGCAGGTTTAGATTAGAAATTGGGAAGAAATTCTTTCCTAAAAGGGTGGGTAGCCCTGGCACAGGTGCCCAGAGCAGGTGTGGCTGTCCCTGGATCCCAAGGCCAGGGTTGGACACTGGGGCTGGGAGCAGCCTGGGACAGTGGAAGGTGTCCCTGCTCAAGGCACTAGGTGAGATTTAAAGTCCCTCCAACCCAAACTATTCCCTGACTGTTTGCAGGCCTTCTCCAGCCTAATTGATTCTGTGATTCTCAATGCACAATTAACTGTATAATTCACTCATCACTGAACATGACAGTAAAATAAATAAATATGGCATTGTACTCCTGTTTTTCTAGAAAATTTCCTTGGTGATACTGTGCTCATCAAAACTCAAATATAATTAAACCTTTATCTTGCAGCAAACATTTATTTTCTTACATGCCATTTCAAGAGCAGAACCATCTTCACCCTTCCCACATTGGAACGTGTGAAGATTTGTTTTGTTTACTTGCATTGATCAGATATCCCAGCAGTGTGTTGCAGTTAAGGGACTGACTGTTCCAGGGTGCTCTGGGTGTAATTCCATGAAGCTCTTCAGCTTCTAATTGAACATGTGGGGAGGAGAGCTCATCCCAAGCTGACAGATAAACCAGTTTGAGGCCTGGGCAAGATAAAGTTTGGCATGTTCTTTATTTTTCCCTCTGCCTTGGTGTAATCCTGCACATCAGCTGCTGTACACAGCCACATGTGGTGTTCATTTTATACAAGATTTTTGTGGATGCCATGAGCAGAATTTAATGAAATGCTGGAAAGAAAGTTGCAGGAGATGAAGAAAACAGATTTCCCTGTTGGGATGCATCCATAATTATTTCTTTTATGTTTGCTTTTGTGGGTTGTTTCTCTTTAGGGTGAGAGGTAAAAATAATAAGTTATTTAATAAATACTTTAGGCTCAGTTCTTCAGATTTCCATCTGCAGTAGAAAGAGAGTGAAAGTCTAAGAGGGAAGGACTCTCTTGTGTATAATTAATAACAGGAACTACCCTTTAAGTGTTTTTAAATTCCTGTGGATGCTGAAGATTTTAATTCTAACTGTTTCCAGCAGTGCCTGTTGAAGGCTTGCAGGGGCTGGGAGTGCTTGGAGCCAGTTATCAGCTGGTAATTTTTCAATTGCAGCTATTTATGAATAATGCCTACCATAAATGTGATTCATAACTGTTATCTTCTAAGTCAGGCAGCCAAACACGTGCATATGTAACTTTCTGTGCATTTCAGTGTCATTTACTCTGGTTTCTTAATTAGATTGTGATTTACATGAAATTTTTTCATTCCTTTTTGCAATTACATAATATAGACTATAAGGTACTGCAGGCATATAGGTCCTTGTTTCAGCTTGTCTTCTAGTTCATTAGTTTAGATTTTGAAATAACATTATTGTATTAATTAAAATATTTTCATCAAATGAGCTATATTAGAAGTCTGGAATATGTCTTTATAAATGTTGAAGTCTACTGGAATTATTATTTTTGTCTGTCCTGCCTGCTTTACAAAATGTCCTTTTCCATTTATCATTTAGACTGATACAGAAACACACTTTTTAAACTAAAAGTGCAAATTCATCCAGAAACACAAAAATATATAGTAATTATTGCTCTTAGTTCGCTACTTTTTAGTTTTTAAAATGAAGCTGCAAAAGTCTAATTAATGCTTGTCTTTATACAATGGCCTGTGAAGGTTTAAAAGATCTGCTCATCATTTACAATCACAAATATTACAAAAAAAAATTAATCACAAAAATTACAAAAATAGAGGTTTTGCCAATGCCAGAAGTGTCAGTGGATGGACAGTGATCAACACAAATTGCATATTCAAGGTTTTATTTGCCTTTTTAATTGTCAAGTTGTCTTCTTTTTGCTAAGAAAATAGCTCATATTAAAAAAAAAGCGATTTTTAACTAGAATTGCAGCTATTGCTCCTTATTTGTCTTTAACTTCAATTAAAAGGATTATATACAGCTCTTAGTATTGTATATGCTGCAAGCATTTCCATATAGTTAAATGAAGCTTGTAATTTATTCTGAAGCAGAGTTTTATGAGAATTCAACACTTACCCCTCTAAATGATCCTTACACTGGTGACACAATTGAATATTGATGGCAATTTATTTTGCCATTTTCAAATATAAAATCTACCAGAATCAGATGTTTAGAAGTTGGGTTCTGTGTGCCTGGGTTTTGAAACCAGGATGTGCATGAGAGTGTCTGCATAAAATCTGTTTTAAAAGGATTAATGACTCAAAAGAGGCTCAAATACTGACCTTCCTTTTTTTTTTTTTTTTTCCCCCCTCTGCTAAATAAGGGACAATAAAATATTGCAAAGCATGGACTGTAGATAGAAATTCTTGTTTTGAAGAGTGCTGAAGGTTATTCCCAATGTAACTGTCTTCCCAAAGCACAGATACTTCACTCTTCCTTTTCCTTTTAAATTATCAGCATTTTTAACTTCCCTGGAATGTGTGCTGAATGTGGTATTTCAGCTCCTGAGTAAACAAGCCATTATTCATGTACAAGGAGGAGTTGGAATAATACTTTATCTTCTTTCAGCTTCCAGTCTGCGTGGGCTTATTATTTTGGTTTTTACTCAGCAGGATTAGCCAGAATCCACCTCAAAGTATTCTTGTTCTCAAGAAATTGGCCTTTAATATTAAACAAAAAAAGGTGAATCTGTGATCTGAGAAATAATCCTTATTTTATGTAAAGTTGTTGTGTACATCAGTGTTTTATTGGGTTGATTTTAAGTTTTTTTGTTTCTTAAGGCATTGCTGTTGGGAAAAATGTGCCTCATAGTTATTTTTGCTCCTCTGTCACCCTGTGTGCATTTCCCTGGCATCTCCTGATTCCCTGGGAGAGGTGTTACCTGCTCCTGTTCCCTAGAACCTCTTACCTGATATACTTTTCCATTTCTTGCATCCAGGCTTTGATCCCCAGAGGGTTTTTGTGTGTCTGAAGGTGACACCCTGCGAGGTGCTGACAGGTTCTGGGCAGCTCCACTTCTCTCCTGTTCCAGAATTGCATAAAATAGATTTCAGCCTAACAATTCCCTGAACTTGCTCCCATAAAAAAATGTTACAAAATAATGATAAACATAGAAACAGACTAAGCAGCAGAGTTTATTATAAAGTGTATATACAGTTATTTCCATGTTCTTCCATTGTGACAGGTTAGCTGATTGAATTTGTGATGGGTTGTAAAATTAGAGTTTGGACTGTTCCTACCTTGTTTGCAAACTTTAATTAAATTTGAGATTATTCCAAGTATATCAGTTTCTTATCTTCCTTTTTTTGTCATCAGCTTTTATGAAAATTGTATCTGCTGGATGTAATTTTATAGAGTGAAACTTCTCTGTTAAAACAAGTGATGTGGCTGCAGTAGAAAGCACTAGGTAGATTCCTCTGGGTGAGTGTTTTTCAGTTCTGCTCTCTGTATGTGCCATTGAGACAAATGCTGCAACATCACAGAAAGAATAGAGAAAAATGTTTTTATTTATAGTCTGTTTCAACTAGTTTGATGTTCAGAATTCCTTTTGATCTTACTGAGAGATCCTAACTTGTGAACCTTTAAAACACAGTAAAGGCTCAATGAATCTTGTTGTGCAGTTTTATGGGGTTTTTAATGCAGTGTATGGCCAGGACAAACACACAACTGTGGCAATTGCCTGAAGACCCTGGGGAATATTGTGTTTTCTAAAATATGAAAACTTCCTAAAGCATTGTTCCTAGCCCAGTATATCAGTGAGAAAGTGGTGCTTTTTTAATGGTAGTTTATTTCTTTGTGTTTACAGAATCACAGAATGGTTTTTGGCTGGAAGGGACCTTAAAGCCCATCCAGTGCCAGCCCTGCCATGGCAGGGATATCTCCCACTGTCCCCAGGTCCTCCAGCCCCAAAGTCCAGCCTGGCCTTGGGCACTGCCAGGGATCCAGGGGCAGCCACAGCTTCTCTGGGCACCCTGTGTCTACCACCCTCACAGCCAGGAATTCCTTCCCAAAATCCCATCCAAACCTGTTCTCTGTGAGTTTGAAGCCATTCATTGTGTCCTGTCCTTCCATCCCTTGGGAATTGTCTCTCTCCATCTTTCCTGCAGCTCCTTCAGACACTAAAGGCCACACTGACATCATCCTTTTCTTCTCCATGCTGATCCATCCCAATTCTCCCAACCTTTCCTCTGACCATCTGAGTGCCTCCTCTGGACTCTCTCCAGCAGCTCCACATCCTTCCTGTGCTGGCCCCTCCAGCTCTTTGCTTGTCTGAGCCTGACCCGTGTGTTGGCACCACCAGCCCAGGTCCTGCAGCTCTGTGACTGCTGTCCCTGTGCAGCAATATCCCTCATTTGCCTCTGAAAAGGAGCCCTGAAAAGCTGTGTAGTCTCTGAAGAGGGTTTTGAAGTGCAAGTGCTGGAGATGTTTTATACATTTTCCTGGGAAGCTGTATTGTTTCCTAATGGGTCTGCAGTCGTTATGCCAACTGCACAGCAGGCTGTTGCATTAGAGGGTTTTACCTTCTGGTGCACCCTGTGTGCTCCTGCCAGTTGTTGTTTCACTGAGCAGTTCTTTTAAGTGTTTTGTTCTGCCTCAGGTACCCAGGTGTGCCTGATGGAGCTGTAAAACTGATGCCTGCTCTTGTTTTCCTACAAGGCAGCAAAGCTCATCTCTAAGATTCCTGCAAAACCCAAGTGTTGTCAGCATCTCTTGATGCTGTGTAATGAGGAGCAGCTTAGTTGTCAGGTTTATATAAAGTGCTGATGATCTAATTGAGCTTAAGCTTCTTTGAACCCTTAGCAAAAACTGAATTGTGTTGTATATTATTAATCCTGGTACAAGGCCAGGTGTCACTTTCATTTCAGAATATAAATGTATTATGTTACAAACATTTAAGGCTCGTGTTTTATTCAGTGCTGCACCGTCGTTTTGCATGGTATCTGTGGGTTTGGGTGCCTGACAGCAGATGTGCTGAAGGCAAGGTCTGTCAGTGTCAGGGGCTCTCATGAAACTCCATCAAGCAGCAAATCCCTGGGGGCTGGGACTGCTCAGGTACCTTGGACAGACACCATGGAGCACAAATACCTCACCCTGACATCTTGCTCAATATGCCTTGTCCAGCTTTCTTTTTCCATAAATGGACTAGAAAAGGTAATAAACCACTGTAAAATGTTTGCTAATAGAGCTGTTTCTGTTTTGGGAAGAGGGAGGACAAGTGTTTGTCACTGCTGCATCTCTTTCCTGCTTTCTGCAGAGGGTCTTTGACTTCATATTCCTTTGTTTCCTGCTGCACCCGAGCTTCCCTGGCTCTGTGCTGGTGCTGTGCATATTTATAGTCACAGGCTGCAACTGCAGCTCCTGTTTTTAAACAACCCAGGCACCATAATGGACATAAAAAGTCTCAAGGGTTTTTATTGCTCCTGTCATCTCAAGTGCTTTTGAATTCTGATTACAGAGCAATAAAATGTGGTTGGTTGGGTTAATGTGACTGACAGGGACGGGGACTCTGTGTCAGGAGGTGTTGAGTGAACAAATTCATTGAGGCAAGGCTGTGAATTTATGGACATTCTGTAACTTTGGAGTATTGATTATATAAGTAAATCTGTAGCCTAAGATTGATGGAGGGAATAAAAGACCTCATATATCATTAATGTGTTTGGGAGGTCTAATTGGGGTTGTGCAGGTTTTTATAATGAGCTTTCTGAAAGAAGCATTGATAAATAAGTTCAGTAAATTTTAATGAAGTCCTCAGCACTATCTATGAAGCTTATTTTGTAATTTAAATCAATACATTAGACAGAGTGGTAATTGTAGAACTTACTGTAGGATTAAATTTTTAATAATTCTTGCTTTCTTGGCTTTTATTCTACTTATGCAAATATTGACCTTTAAATTCTTACTGTTGCCTGTGTTTCATTGAGCCACACTTTGAAGGGGTGAGGGGATGTGTGTGTGTCATCTTTAAGCTTTGGTTGTAATAATTAAAAGGGCAGTGTCAGACATTGGATCATTTGACATTTAACATGGCAAAATGAAAAGGAAATCAGTGATAAAATCAGTGGGGTTAATTTTAGAGCTGTCAGATTTGCAGAGCAGAGAATGCAAACTGGGCTGGCCAGCAGGTGCCTAAGTGGTGCCTTGCCAGAACTTCCAGAACACAGTTTGCCCCAGTTCTGCACTCTTCGTGAGAGTGTAGGATTGCATTCATGCTGAGCTAATAAATGTTCTTAAAAATTTTAAAGCCTGGATCTTGCAATCTGCTTTGTAGAAGGGATCAGTATCACGGTCAGTGAATGTTTATCTATTCCATTCTTCTGCATGGAACAACTGTTGGGATCTGACCTTAATCTGTAGTTAATAGTATGGGCTTTAATGCTTATTTTTATTTGCAGTTCAGAGATCCTCTGAATAACTGAAGCCTCACATTATGCAGAGTTCTGCATTAATATTTAGTAAAGCGAGCTGCCCTTGATACAGGAGGTTTAGTAACCTAGAGAGACACGAGATGTGCTGATACATGCACATATTATCCTCTCACTTTCCAGATGTATTTTTTGAAGTGGAAATTATTTGCTGGAGCTCAGTATTGAAATTTCAATTTGATAGCATGATAAGGTCTCCTGAAGTTTTACATTAAAAATATTCTGTCACATAAATAGTTGATATAATTTAAATTATGCTTGTTATGTCTGAGTGGAAGGACAGAGCTATGAACACCACCTGAAGCATTCACTGGATGCATGTGAGGAGAAAGTGGTCGATTAAATGGATCATGCAAAAAGAATTTCTCATTGCAGACGTCTCTTGTAACAATAATTAGGAGGCACAAGTGAGAAGATGCAGTCCTTGGTTCCTAGGAAGCTCAGAGAATGGCATCATGCCCTGTGCTTGTGTAAAACATAAATACACCCTGGAAAATAATTCACATAATTTACTATGGCACACATTGCTGACCCTGAAAGGAAAAGCCCACAGCACCATTCCTCAGCAAACAGTTATGCCAGGATTAATGATAAGGAGATGATTTATTGTCATCCCCTCCCCTCTTGTTTTAGGGTATTGTTATCAGTGGAGCAGAAAATTATATACTTAGAAGTTATTTTCCTCAGGTAAGCAAGCCCTTGTCACTTAGTGTGGGGCTTCTCCTGCTGTGTGCACAGGAAGCTCTGCTGTGTGTTGTGATAGGAGAAACTCACTCCTTGAGCCAAGTTCTGTCTGCAGTTCCCAGAGAATTGCAGGGAGAATGAATCCTTCCATGGAGGTTGTTTTGTTGTACATGCTTAATTGAATTAAGGGGGTCTCAGAAATCAAAGGGCTAATGGGAACAAGGATGATCCTGCTTGAGAAAATCAATAAGCATTTTCTGTTGTGTTAGCTGTGAAATTGATAAGAAAATGTTTAAGTTGCTTTTCAGGTTGTGGTTTTCTTTTTTTTTTTTCCCCCTCTTCCCCTATTAGGTCACATTTTGAAAAAAATGGCTCTTGTTGCCCAGGCAAATTGTTCACTCTCAGGTTGAGGCTTAAAACCAGTTTCTTCTTCTGTGGTGTCTCTTTGTGCAGTTAGGCATTCATTCTGCCCTGATGGTGAGATGCAGGGTAACAGATGCAATCTTTGGAGCAACCAGCCACAGCTTTTGTGTTAACCAGTCATCAGGAAATATCACTGAATTACCCGAGTACAAAACACATCTGTTGGAAATAAGTTTCAATCTTTAGTGAAACAGGCTGGGAGAAAGCATGCCTGTGCTGGGGAGTGGCTCTGGAAACAGCTGTGCTGGGCAGGGAGCAAGGGCCATGTGGATGAGCTCTTTTGGGTCCACTGGCTCCTCTCCAGCTGGTCTGGCTCTCTGATGTTGGGGGAGTCACTTCTGGCCCTGGGGTTTCTCTCAGCTGAGGTCTGCCCCTCTGCAGCCTGGGGCTGTGTGACTTCACAGCCTCCAAAACTCGCAGGTTTTGTTGCTTGTTATTCCTGATTTAGACCTCGGCTTGTCTGTGTGTGTTGCCTCCTTATTTTTGCAGGAACACCTTCTTAATCCCTGCATTCCAAAGGAGAGCAGGAAGCTACAAACCCACCCTTTAACATTTGCCTAGCCCCCAGCTTTGATATTTTATTAATTTGCTTTAATGGCAGAACCCATGTTGCCATGAGGATGCTTTTGAAGGCTGCTCTCAGGAGCTGGTGTCCTGCTGAGTTTTCCAGCAGCCTGTCCTAATTCTGGCGTGTCCCTGCCACAGAGCTGCCAGCCTGATCCCTTCTCCCACCCCACACTCTCTGCAAAGGCACCACAGGCCTCCCTTTCCTGTCCTGCACAGCACCAGCACCTGGCAAAGCCTTGATGTGGCACTTGAAGCAAGATCATGATCCTGCATTAGTTGTTAACACAGGATAAAACATCACTTTCTTTCAGTGCTCTTAGCCATGACAAAAATTTCAGACTGAAAATAGAAAAAAAAAAAACCAAACCTTTCTACTCTTCCATGTTTTGGACTTTGCTTTTAGGAGAGGAAGAACACTGGTTATTATTTAACACGTGTACTACCTGCATAATGGTTCTAAAATTAGTCAGTTTTAAAATGGTTTTAAATGTGAATTGCTTTCAAGTTGAGTTGGGATGTGAAAGCCTCACCCTGTAGATCTTTTTTGTGAAGTTATTTTGTGAGATCCGTTTCCACAAAAATTCTGTTGAACAATGTAGAATGTCAAAGCCTGCTCAGCTTCAAAACAGATGTGTCCAAAATGTTTTCTCTGCTGATGGGAGACTTTAGGCTTTCTCTAGAATAATGCACTAAACCAAGGTGTTATTCAAAATTCTGTGTTTCCAGATTAGTTTTATGAGAAGAGTCAGTTGAGAAGATGGTGGGTGATTTTAGGGTTAAAAAAAAATTGCACGCTGTCTCTTGAGGAGATACCAAGATCTCTGATAGCACAACTTTTTATTTATAGATTGCTGATGTGTTTACAAAACAGAAACTTATCAGCAATCCAGATGTTCTAGTTTTGCTAATTAACCTGTGTCTGCACACCCTTGGGCTGTCTCTTCACACTTGGACCTGCAGAACATAACATACTTGTGGTATTCAAACCAGAAAAATGCATCTGGCTTTCCTACATGTTGGTTTTAGACAATGCTCTGCATTTCTGTCATTGATTTAAGGCTCCCCAAAACACTAAAAATGGAATTGCTTTGAGTCTTATTTGTATGTAAGACTCATAGTGCCTCCACCTATAAAATGGGGATATTTAGCAGTGCTTGGGTTGCTCAGACTGTGTCAGGATCAAGATCAATGTGAGATAAACCTCAGACAGGATTGTTTTGTTTTTCATTGCTGTGGTACAAAGTCTTGTGCAAAGATGTATTTATGCTTCAAGAGCTCCTGGTCCTGAGGAGTGTGAATATTAGAGGGATGAGTCAGAAGAACAGAACCCTGCAATTCTGACCTCTGGTGCAGTGATCTGCCTGTACAGTGTTGCTTGAGCAGAGTTTCTCCCCTGTTTGCCCTTGCTCTTGATTCTGCAGAATCAGGGGTGAGTTTTTGGCTGGTGGGAAGTCGTAGTTTTTCAAGCAGATCACTACCTAGAAGCAATTCTGTCTTTCACTGAGGGATTACTTTTGTAACTTATTACAGCTGAAGAATGAACGATGTTTTCTTACTCTTCCATTTGGTTTTCTGATGGGGAGTGTATTCTTATCTAAAGCTATTTTGCCTTCTGGAGCACACTCTGTGACTCAAGGGTTGTTTAAATGAGAACAAATGTGTCCTGGATACTTTTCTCAATGGCTGCTTGCTCCCAAGTAATCTCTTCCCAAGATCATCCATGGGGCTGGCACCAGTCCAGTGATGAGTTTCTGTAAACTGCAATAACCCTGCCCGTGCCAGACCCAAGCTTGTCTCTGCTCCAGTGCTGTCATTTCATCAGTGGCTTGGGCAGGTGTGAATTTAAATCCTGATTTCAGAGTTAAAATATTTTATGTATTTGGGTTGGGAAGTCAGCGAGCTGCTTCCTCTCTTTTAGTTCATTGCAGGATTTAACTTGAGAAATCCATACGAGCCTGAGATTTTTTGGATATTGTTATGGGTACTGATGGTATCTACCCTGGCTTTGTAAAATCCCTCTTTGCAGCTGACAGGTTGTGTGTAAGGGCTGAAGTAGTGAGCACATGTTGAGGTTGGAGTGAGATTTGTACTATATTCCTGCAGTTCCGAATCCTCCTCCTAAACCATGGCACTGTTTTTTGGGTCATGGTTAACACGGTAAAATTTTATCCAGTCATGTTCACAGAATCTCGTTATCATCACTGAATTCTGCTGCTGGAGAAGAAATGCTTGAAAGGCTTGTTGCAGATGGTGTTCCATCTTTGCAGATAATAAGATTAAAATGTGTGACGAGGCGTCTCCAGAAGAAACCCAGGGATGGTGTTGGGATCCTGTCACAACCTTTGTGGAAGTGACAAATGATGCAGGGAATGGATGTCTTGGCGAGTTTGATTCTGGGGGAAACTTGGTACAGCTGTGTCTTAAAAAGCCTGGGAAAGCTATTTTATAGGAACTAATTTCTGCAGATAGCAACAAATCCAGCATGCTATCACCATCCTGGGGATGTTTCCTTATTTGAAGCTGGTGGAATGAAACAGAGGTATATTAAAAATGCAGCATCCAACAGAGCTATAAACCCTGAGTTCGAGAAGTATTTTGGCTTCCTGACATCACTTCTTTCATCCAGGAACACCCTTTGGCCTCAGTTGGAGTCAGATTTTTTTCTGGTTTAGCAGCTCTCAGTCTGGAGGGAAGACACATGATTTCCCCTGGAGATGAGCCTGGTGCCAGGCTGGTTGTGAGCAGGGCAGAGGGTTCACCCTGCAGTGCCAGCAGTGAAACTCGTGTGGGCTCATCCTCCTCTCTGCCAGCCTGCAGAGGAATTTGTGCCTGGCAAGAGGGGACCTGCCCAGAGCTTGCACAACAGCAGAGGGATGGATGCCTGTGGGCAGAGGAGGAGAGGGGAGAGGCAGCAGCAGCAGGAGGAGCCTTGCAGAAGGGACAGTGCCAGGAGCAGAGCTGGGACCTGCCTGGGCATCCTCTCAGGGTGACAGCAGTGTCCAGCAGCTGGGGCTGCTCTTCCATGGCTCCTGTGCTGTTGGAACACTTGGAGAGGGAGTGGATTCCAAACTAAACCTTCCACACGATGCTGCTTTGCATCTGTTTGAAAAACTTCAGTTTTGTATTTCACCGCTGTTTTTCTCTGTTGGGATTTTATCTGACATGAAGAATTTCTTCTAGTCCTTGCTGACTCTATAGGAAGGTTTTGTAGGGTTTTATTTTTCTGTTACTCCTTTTTCTTATTAGCAAGAAGTGAAATGTAGTTTGCACTATTTAATTTCATTAAAGTCTTGTGTGCTAGAATTTCCATCAAAAATGAAACCAGTAACAGGATCTTTGGCTTCTATTATTTTGCCTTGCCACTGTCAGTCACTTTAACATAAAAAATATTTCAGAAATTTATTCTGAAACAATTTTTAATTCTTTCAATATGAAGTGCATTCATTTAATTTTACACTTAGAAATCACTTTATAATGGAATTCCATGTGATGTCCATCTTTTTTCCTTAATTTACTGCCAGATTAGTTTTCTTTTATTGCACTCAAATCACACTCTGAACTGCAGGTCAGCTGGTTTGGGCTAAAAATAACCCCTTCCTTGTATACCATGGCTTTACAGCCTTTTATTTACAGATACATTATAAGGAAGGATAACTTCTCTGACGTGTAAGGAAAACTCTGACACTCTCTGTTTACATATTGGAATATGGTTTAATGTGTTACATGGGACTGGCTCTGCCAGGGGACAGAAAACTTCACTTTTTTGCACTTTGTGGTGGTTTCCCCACTGTTGTCTTCAGGTACTTTGCTTTTATTCCTTGAGGACTGGATAAAAATCTGAAAAATGAGGGTTATACTTGCAGCCTGCTTGTTTTCTCATATGTGCTTGAAACATTTGGGAAGTATTTTGGGGCTGTGCTGGTTTCAGGGTGTCAGGAGAATTCCTCATCCCCCGTGGCTGGAGTGCTGAGACTTGGGCTGCCCTGCACAGGAGGATGTGGAGCAGAGCTCCAGCTGCCCCAGAGGTTAATTATTGCTCTTTAGAAATAATTAACTCAGGGCTGTTGGCGCTGCCAGCCCCATCCTGGCACCAGAGGAGCTGTCCCTGGGTTCTCTGCCCCAGCACTGCCTGGCTGTGTCATCCTCTGCTTCCTCCTCCTCAGAAATTCCACTGGGCTGTTTGCAGGGCTTCACTTCCACTCATGAAATTACAATAGGAATTAAAAAGAAGTATTTCAAATACCTTGTTTCCTTCCTCTTGATGCTCTCAGGGGTGTTGGTTGTTGGAAATCATTAAATATTTGACTGAACTAAACACTCTGGGTATTGTTTGAATACTCCTGCCTGCCTTTTTTTTTTTTACCTCGTGTAAATGTTTTCATTCCTTCCCTTTTTGTCAGCTATCCTGTAAATAGATTATTCAAATATTGTAAAGATTTCTTATCCTGACTTTTATAGTAATGGTAACAAAAGCTGTACATATCATGAACCTTGCTCTGTGTAACCATATTAAAGTTGGGGGGAGGAAGGTTTTACTTAACAAAAAACAATCTCAAAAGAATAATTTTAAAAAACTGAAAGAAAATGCAGTGCTTTCACATTGGTGTGAGTGGAGGAAATTGAGGTGTTTTTTCTGTATTATCACTTTGTTTGTTCCTGCTGTGAGTTATTTCCCTGTGTCTTAGTTATTTACATAGGCTCAGGTGATAGGCAGATATTAAAAAATAAATATTGTTGAAACTCACTTTATCCTCAGATTATTTCAGAAATGTTGCATTCTCATGTATACTCAATAATAAACCATAGGTAGGTAGAATATTCCACAGCTGAAGTTTTTATTCAGTGCTCAAATTTAGGCAATAAACTGTCTTTACTCATTGTCTTTAAAATCAAATTGCTTAAATTAAGTGCTGTCATCTCTTTCTTTATTTTTCAGAGCTTATTTATATTTGAATTATGATGTAATTATAGCATTTAAGACTGAAATATGGTGAGGGGTTACAAGATGATCTTTATAGTCCCTTAAACTCCAAACCATTCTGTTGTTCTCTGATTTATTCGAAATCTTGATGTAATCAAATTCCAATCACATTAGAAGGAATTTTGTATTTTCTCCCAAATACTGTAGGTTCTAATATTCTGAAATATATAAATTTATTTCTTGATTCTTTGTTTTAATTTTAAATAACAGTAAACCTTCAAATGTTTGTAAGTGAAGCTTCCTCTATTTGGGATTTTGGTGATGAGCCACTGTTTTTTTTTTTTTTTGACAGTGGAATACAAAGGCATTGTTTATATTATGTTATAATATAGATACATTCATGTGTAAATTTATTGTTAATTGTAACTAATTTCCCTTCCTCAATTTAAATGTAGCAAAAGTTTGGGATGAGTGATGCCAAAACCAGTCATCTCCTCCTTGAATGGCCCAGGCCAGGCAGGTTGAGGTGTAGCCCCACAAACCAACCAATTGTCACATATTTGATGTATTTTATTTTCAACCTTTTCATTTTCCCACAAAATTAATTAGTCTTTAAACCCTATAAAACAGAAAATGTCTAAAAATAGCCACAGTGCTCATCCTCTTGACTGCATTTTGTTGAGTATTAGGTATCTCTCCTGGCTGCTCTGTATGATGCTTATTTTTAGGGCCTCTATTAATATCTTTAAAAATATGATGTAAGAAGACTTGAGACAGTGTTAAATTGGAAAACTTAATTGCTGTCTTTGTAGTTTTCACTGTTAAATACGAGTAGAAATCAATACCATGTTTAATACAGGAAGTTTTAAAGGGAAGAAGCTGAAGTATGTGACAGCATTTTTGGTATTTAAAAAAACCACGAATTTAAATGAGGGGAAGGTGTTGGTGCTGCCTGGCACTTCACTTATGGATGTATTTTGCATTATTTGGTGATTTCTGTAGGGATTTGCATGGTCAGAGTTATTTCAGTTGTCAAATATTGATGAACTAAACATAATAAATGGGGAGGTTTCCAGCCAGGCAGGCTCTGTAGTGCTCTCAGGATAAAGGTTCTGTAACTGCTTATTCTCAGCTTGACAAAACCCCATCTCTTAGATGATGCACTTTAAATTTCTTCACCACATTCTGCCATGCTAAAAAGGAAAAAAAAAAGTTAATGAGGAGCTTACTAGCCTCTAATTGTTTTAAACAGAAACTCTGAAAGTTTTGCTCTCTCATCAGCAGCAATTTGAGAATGATAAATCACCTTTCTGATGGCAGCACCCTCATTTCCATCCTGTAGTTTCCTCTCTTGTTGTGGCAGGGCTCTAACTGGTGGGACTGGCTGACAGATCCTGAAGGTTCATTTTCCCTGAATATTGAAGGCAGCTGCTGTACATTTAAAATCCAGCCTGTGATGAGCTTTTATTTTCTGCCCTGCACCTTTTCCTCTCACTGCCAGTGACATTTTTATCTCAGAAGTGCTTGGGTCTGGTGCCAGTGATTGTGTGTTAATGTGAGGACAAATAAGTATAAACTTGTTGTTAATAAGTTTAGGATGGAAATTGCTGATCTTCTGGCTGCTGGGGAGCAGTTGTCCAGGAATAGCTTTGTGAAGAGATTAGCAGACCAAGAAACCAAGTGATTTCAATATGACCTTCCAAAAAAAATGGTCATGGTTGCCAGCAGGAGCAAGGAGCTGGATTCATTTACCCTTGGAGGTTCTTTTCAATCCTCTGGTCCTAATTAAGCAGGATTTTGTTCTGTTCAGCTAATAAGTTAATACTGATCTTGTAAGTGCTGAAGATAAGAGAGGGAAAAAAAAATCGAAACTAAAATCCCATTATTGTAATGTATAGATGCTGCTATATTTGTGAAAATATAAAAATATGATTATATGAAGACAAGCCTGAGCTTGAAGGCTTTTGTCAGATTTTGTATATTTTACCTCCTTAAAGGCTGTCACTGTGTCAAAATCTGTTTCGGAGGGTTTGTTGGTGGTGCTTTTTTTTTATGTGATGCATTTCAATAATCTCCTTGTAATCCCATGATAAACTGCTTAGTTTTGATGGAGAATGTTAGATATTATTAGTAAAATAGTTGGCCCCTGTGAAACCAGTTTCATTTTATGTTCTGCTTTCAAAGGATATACCCTTCACAGCTGGGTGACTATCCTTGCATTAACCTAATCAACCTCTGAGAAGGGAGGTATGGCCTGGATTAAATTCTTAAAATCAGGCCATTGGGAGCAATACTGGACAATCTGCGTGATTTTAGGATGTTTACTGCTTTTATGTGTGTTCTGCTTTCTGGTAAACCTTTCTTGTTTAGAAATTCTGTTTTTTCTTCCATTGTTGTCTTGCTGTGTAGACTTTTTCTGGAAAGATTGCACTGGTTATTAAGAGAATTTAACAGTCTTGTAGGCTGGTAAAAGCTGCATATATTTGTCTCTTTCCTGATTGCCTTCAGGTCTTCTAAACAAGATAAGTACTTCCCCTAATTTGTAGGACAATTTTGGGCATAAATGTGTCATAAGCTTGTTAAAAACATGTACAGAAGGTGTTGAAAGTCTCTATTTGAAGTCATTTCATATTCATTAGAATACAGCATGCTCCTTAATTCAGCTTTGATGTTTTCTTGCTGATTTTTTTTCCAATCCTTTCATTTTCATATGCCAAATAGACCTAAAATGAGCATATCCCTCTAGGTATAAAGAAAGGAGTGCTCTTGTTGCTAAATTATAGATGTGGGGGGAGGGAGGACAGTGGTTGTTTGAAGATCCTCTTATTTGTGCAAAAAAGGATTTAAACAGTTTGCTGAAGCTTCCCTCCCAGTCTTATTTCCTTGCTTCAAGGAATAAATATCTATATTTTTAAAAGCACTGCATTTAGGGAGGTGTAGACACTCCCATCCTTTAGTTAGTTTCCTGTTTTTAAAATATTCAGATGATGTGGTGTTTGGAAAATAAATTCCCTATATCTTCTTCAGCACTGAAAGGGAGGTCTCAGGAAAAAAAAAAAAAAAGTTAACTCCCTGGATACAAACTGCTTTCCTTGGCTTAGTTTATAAATTGCACACCTTGCTGGCTTCAGGCAAGGTATTGAATTTTACTTACCTGCAGGAAAGTGTCTGCACTAATGGAAGGTTTGGCAGCAATTTGCAGCAGAGCTGCAGCATCACTTGTAAAGGTGCTCAAGTTCTCCTGTGTGGGAGGGGGTTTGAGTGTTTACCTTCAGGTGTTTTACAGAAACTCAGCCTAAACCTGGATTTAACCCCAATTAGAGTGTGCAGCCTTTGCTCTCAGGAGCTGAGGCAGGTTGGTTCCAAGGCTGCCCTATTTTTAGGTTTATAAGACTAATGAGTGGGGTCCTAGAGAATCTCAAGCTTTATGTAACCCTGATGCTTGGCTCTGTTTGTGGGGCTCCTGGGAATATGCCTGGTGCTTTTTATAAGCAGCTTGCCTCCCTGTAATGGATAGCTGAGATAAATCTTGTTCCTAGAGCGAGCCTGATATTGATGGTGACACAAGTGTATGAACAGGAGCTCAACTAAAAATCCATTTTAATTTCAGGCCCCATTAGTGATGCAGAGAGAAATCATTATTTGTTAAACAGAAAATAAGGACTGATACCTCTCTGAACTGTTTGTTTCAAACCTGAAAGTCAGTGTAATAAAACACAAACATTTTGATTGATCTTCCACTTTTTTTTCATTATTTCTTTAGCTGTTTGAAAAATAAACTGGGTGAAAAAACGAGTAGACTGAGGTGAAAACAAGAAAAAATGTACTGTGACATGAGATGGGGAGGTCAGAGTGGATTTGTTTCTGTGTTCAAGCTACTCGTGTAGTTGCATAATTGTAGTTGTGTTTGGAGCTTGACATAAATACTAATCCTCAACTGGTCAAGAAAGTGTTAAGTGATCTAAAATAATTCTTAAAAGTTTCTAATGTTCTGTAAAGATTTATTCCTTGCCTAATTGGAGACCTCTGTGTTATTTAAGATTGTGTTGCCTCTTTAAAATCAACATTATGTGCAACCTCACTGGAGATTTCTCTTGTCCCATCTGGCTTTTCTGGGAAACATTGTTTAGATCTTTGGTTTCACTGTTTTGTTTTGTTTTGTTTTTTTTCAATTACTGCCATACTTGTTTAATTAAAATATTTAGCATTGACTTTTCAAGATACTGAGATAAGTGGAATCATGTTATCTGGAGTAACTGTTTCTCATTGCTTGGACCAGATCTTAACTAACAGAATCAAAAACACTTGAATCCAAATACTTTTCTGGCCTAGCAGAAGTCCAGAAATGGGAACAGTCTTAATGACAGGAGGACATTTCAGGAAGGCAAGTTCCCATTAAGGAGCATTGGATCACATAACTGACCCCCAATTTTGCCTTATATCTCATTTTTTTTCCCTGAGAGAAACCTTTCAAAGGACATCATCTTCTCTCTCTCTAAATTGACTTCCAGAACATCTGGTTTCTGTTAGGTTAGTATTGGCAGTTTTTCATGCACGGCTGAATTCCTGGTGCTGAACTCCAGTGTGCAAGGAACTGAACACTGTGGGATCCAGCAGATGGGTTTGGGGTGTCCCTAACAGCAGGTGACAAGAAGTCCCATCCTTACACAGTTTTCCTTGTTGGCTGAGAGTTTGGGAGCACATGGAATCAATTCTATGCTGTCTCCATTGAGCCTCAGGGAGGTGTTGCAGTGGCTGCAAACAGTGGAAGTACCCAAGGTTTAAACTTCTGCAGCCAATAAATCCAGGGTGACACAGTGCTCAGCAAGCCAAGTCTTTGTGCAGTGTCTCAAGTGGGTTTTAAAACTTAAACTAACCTCTGCAGAAACAAATATGCTGTTTCCTGAGCTTGCTACTTCAAAGGTGTTGAATCTGGTATTGCTGCAGTCACTTAAATGTGTCCTGAAAGGTGTATTTTGCTCAGGTTCCTTGGCTGCAGAGTCACAATCAATCATGGTAGCACTGACAATATTCAGATGTATTAATTTCCTCATATATATTTTTTCTAGCACAATTAAGACCTTTCTTTGAATATCAAAATCTGGAAACAGCAGGATGCTGTCACGTGTACTTTTTTAATTGCAGGCACTTTTTACTTTTGATTTTTTTTCTTGAAAAGAAAATAATTGCTGTCATTTTCATGTAGTTCTGTTGTCAAGAATATGGTCTGTGTCCTTATGGGTACATCAGGCAGTGGTACTGTCTTATAAATGTGTTTGTATTTTTTTTTTTTTGGTGCTTGAATTACAGCTATATATTTTTCGTTCTCCAGTGTCTCTTAAGTGTAAATGTTGTGGTGGAAGTAATGGGAACAGGGACAAAAGCAAACAAGACAATTACGTTGCTTGCAGCTACATCAGGCCGTGCCATGCTTGGCTGGAATGTCAATAATACATAAAATAACATGTAATGACACTTTTTATGTGTGAAAGTTGTATAGAAATCCATGTGGAATGAGAATAAATCTTTCTGCTGTTGGTGCTGCAGTATCATTGCCTTGGCCTTCTGATAGTTCTGGCTTTGTCAGTGTTCAGAGAAATCACTTTTCTGAGCTGGCTGAACCAGTGTGATTGTGCTCTGGGGATATTTCTAAGTTTAGTTCTGGCAGCTCTTGCAAGTGCTGAGTGTGGGGCTGTTTAGAGCAGCTTATGGGTTTAGAGCAGCTTAAGCCTGTGGCTTATGGGTGACACCCTACCCTGGTTCTCACTAATGACAGAAATTTAGAAGTCAAAACAGAGGCCAATAACGAGGATAAAAGGCAGCTTTGCTGTGTTAGCTCAGAGGTGGTGCTGCCCCAGACCAGGCAGGTGCCCTGCCAGTGGTGTCTGACCCTACTGCTCAGGGCTTTATCAACCTCTTCCTTAATCCAGATGTTGGTAAGATAATGCACCACAGCATTCTGACATCAGCTGCAGCCATATGAACTCAGCACTTTATCCAGACATTAATTTTTGCTGGTATCTCATTTTTAGACATTTGATGCACTGACACAGGCAGTGCTGATCCACACTGGTAAGGGAGATGGTGAATGATCTAAGATTACAACTGAACTGTGTTATTGTGCTCTTGCCATCATCTCTAATTAACAGATAAGCAATAGTACAGGCAGCACTGTCAGCAGAAGCTCAAGATGAAGCTTTTATCTAACTCTTTACGTTATTTGTGAACACAGTCAACGCTAGAGCTGCTGTGGGCGGTAATGAAAGTAGAACATGACATTTCTTTCCTTTCCCCGTCTAATAATCTGACCTTTTGCATCACTCTGCTTTTAAAGCAGCTGAGTATATTGAGAGTAAACTGTTTTCCCCACCCCCACCTTTCACTTTTCCATGTGAAATGGAACAGGAAGATAAGTGCAGGTGGAAGGGACGCTGAAGTCATTTGGTCAAGCTCTGCCTTGGACCAGCTTTGAAGTTTTGTTGGTTTTGCTCAAGGTCCTGTCTGGTTGGAGCCGGGATATCCCCAAGGGCAGAGCATCCCTGTTCTGGTGTCTGACCTCCTTTGTCAGGAAATTATTTTTTGTAGAATCTTGTTGGAATTTCCCCTCCTGCACCTTGTGCACCTCAGGCTGAGTCACTTGGCTACCAGAGACTGGCCCAGTCTAATCCTGCTGCTTCCCTCCCAGTAAAACCAGTTTAGGACTGAGTCCTACTGGTGGTCCCAGGGGCTGAGCTGGGCTCAGAGTCCATGCAGGGCCTCTGTTTTGCTCATTAAAAAGTTCATTCATTATCCCAGGGCTGGGCAGTGCTCTGTCCTGGTGGGTGTGAAAGCACAGGGCCCAGTTCTGAGGAAATGCTTTGTTATGAGGATGGGCTCAATGTGCATGATTGGGATCTTTATTGCCTCTCCAGACCCGGATATATGGCCAAACAAGCAGCAAATATTATTTCCTGTATGGTGTGCCTAGGGGAAAAAAAAACCACTCCAGAAATATCTATTAGTCCTACCCATGTTTATCTATCTATATAAACAAATTTTATCTATCTATATAAACAAATTTTATCTTTCTATATAAACAATTTTTTGCATTCCTCATGACCTTTCTGGTTTCTTTTTACCTGGTGTTTTCATTATTTTTTTCTTTAAAAAACATTATTTTGATCTCTTTATTCTTTCTTCGTTGTCCTAAAGGAGGAATTTTTTTTCTGTAGCTCTCTGTGAATTTCTAATGGAAGAAATTAAGAAAAATATTTTTTATTAAAGAAAGTTGTAGTTTACTTGTAAACTTTTGTGTCTTCTACCTGTGTTTTGCATGTCCTGTGAGCTGTGAGTTTCCTTACAGCCCAAGCAGGAATATGACACAATGTTCTGGGTTACATGTCCTGTGTGTTCCCCACCACCACCACAATTGCTGCTTGTGTTGCATTATCATGGAAAATTCAGAGTTTTTGGGGTTTTTGATGTTGGCCCAACAATTTTGTTGGGCTGTTGGGAAGAACAAGGTATCCTTTGGCCACTGTTTCCACTTGAAATGAAGCAGTGGGGTCTAGCTGGAAATGTATTTTCCATGTGAAAGAATATTTTAGGAGATCAAATAAACTGTTAAAAATGACACAACTGTTAGAAAGGTGTCAGAGGTTATAAAGGTGTCAAATTTCTGGTTTATATTATGTTTGTAATTTTTTTGTTGTTTATCTTATATCGTGAGAATTTCCTTGTCTGAAAATTTTAGGCAAAATATTTACTAGTTCTGTGGTCTCTCTGTATTAGACCTGTGAAAAAAGTGTGTTGGCAGTGTCTCCTTTTGCCTCACTGGCATCATTTTCTGTGCAGTTGAACAGGAAATATCCTGGGAGATGTACAGAGCCAGCCTGGAGCTTGAGGCTGCTGTTTGATTAAAAACTCCACCAGGCTGCTCTCACAGCCACACCTGCATTTCTGGGAGCTGCTTCTCTTCTGAAAACATCCCCTCGTAGCTGCTCACTGTACACTGAATTTCAGAGTGCTAAAATCCTTTTACATTCAGCATCAGAATTTCTCCTGCAGTGCACGAGTTGGGGAAGACAAAGGAGCTCTCACTGCTGTGACTCAGATGAGTCATGGCTCCGTATGTGGGTTCAAAATGCTTGGTAGAGATGCTGTCTTTGGTGGATCCATTAAAAATACAGGTTTATGATTAAAACTTTATTCAGTCATCTCCAAGAAATGGCAGAATTTTCAGATGCAATTAGAGCACAAGCTCGTATTCTTTTGTTCGTGTTTGTTTCTTGGAAATGGATCAAGATTTCGATAAATTCACTTTTCTCCCTTCTCTCCTGCATTTTTTCTAAAGAGTTTCATTTCTTCCACTCACCTCAGACCTTGTAGTACACAGTGTCAGCTGGGATTTTTGATGCCCTGAAGAATCAATACAAACTGCATTTGCTAAATTATTTCTTTAATGAAATTAGATGCACATTCTTTCCATCTCTTCAAGATGAGCTTGGAGCAAAATACTTTGAAGCTGAAAGTAGTAGGAACTGCAAGTAATGAAACTGTTGTTCACACTTTCCATGTAGGAGGTACTTAATTTTTTTTTCTTTTGTCTTGATGGTTAAAAATCTATGGTTAAAGGTTTCGGTGGGTTTTTTTGGTTTTTGGGTTTGTTTGTTTTTTTAGCTTAACAGTAGCAGAATCTTTCCTTAAGAGAAAGAAATTACTCTCCCTGGTCTTTCCCAGCTCTTTAATGATGTTTGATAAGGAATGTTGCCCAAATTACCCTTAAATATTAAGCTGATTTAAAATTAAGACTGCATAAGATTGAACAGGCATTGCCCATTCATAGCTGCTTTTCTCCTTTTAAAACAAATTTATTGTAACAGCAATTGTTTGCCTCCTTACATTCAGCAGGAGTAATTCCATTTTGTGTCCAGCTGGAGTTTGTGTAAGGAAGTTTTGGCTTTCTAAGTACTACAAGGATGTAATTATCCATTGCTAATTTATTAATATTAATATTTAATTGAATTTCATAATAATTAAACTAGCAGTAGTGTCTTACCCATCCTGAGCCCAATTTGCTAACACTTACACTTCCTCCTGCTGGATTTTTCTTTTAGTACATTCCAACTAACCTTTAGGATTAATTGGTAGTGAAAAAATGGTTCTCCTTTAGCTTAGCAGATGACTCTGCACATGTGTGTGTCTTCCTGTTTCCATCCTGTCCATTTCTTTTTATCTCTAAGCAGCTCTAGGTGTAAAATTGGCTTTTTTTTTCTTTAATTTTAAGAATACACAATGCTGTGGCTTCTGTATTCTGGAAAGATGACTTTTCAGTCCATCGTCAGACTGGAAGCTTCTTTTGGTTTCATTTTTGAAAATATAGAGATAAAAAAAATCTTCTTCTTAGAGAAGTAATGACCACTGGAGATGGAGTTTAAGTTAATATGGGAATTAGATGTACTAGAGGATAATATTGTCTGGCATCAAACCTACCAGTATAATTTTGGCAAAATCCTCTGCCTGTTTGTCAGCACATTTTTGCTGCCTGTGACCAAACTGCACTGTATAAATCCCCAAAAGGTTCTTTATCATGGAGTACAAATACTCAATATTCAAGATATGCATATTCAGAAACTATATCCTCTTGGTTCTTGTGATATTGAGCTAAAAGCCTTGGCAGAACCATTTCTAGAAGATTCCCATTACTGGGTTTCGGATATGGACTTGCTGCTCACTTACAGCTCTCTTTAATGACAAACACTACTTGGAAATGGCTTAATTGGATTGGCTGCTTAATAGCATTAGGATTGTTTTGCTGGTTTAGCTGAGCTCTAATGGCCCTTTGCTGGTTAAGAGATCAGTAAAGCAGCAGAATGCAAAGAGAAAGTTTAGATTTGAGAGGAGTATTTGCTCCTCAGAGAACTGCTGGCTATGAAAGAAAAGGAGGGGGCTGCTGAAGAAAATGCTGAATATATTTCCTATATTGACTCAGTTTAGTTGGGAATGTTCTATTTCTGGTTAAACAACTGCACTCTTCAGTTTCTGGTCAGCCCTGAGGTTTGGCACAGACAGATGTGCCAGCCCAGAAAAGATTTTTGGGTTCCATTCACAGTCTTGGTCCTACTTTAGAAAGGGATCTCTCACACAGTCACCCCTGGGAAGTGGGAGAATAAACTTCTGGATGCTTTTGGACACTTTCAGTAAGTAATTTCTGAAAATACAGATTTTGCCAAAGCCATCATGTCTGGAGAGAAGAATCAAAAGGAATAAATAGCCATGTCCTAGTGGAGAAAGGGTTAAGTGAATTTTACAGGCCATGGTTTGTGGATGTTCTTTTATTGAGCTGAATATGAGTTTGTATGAGCAGTTGTGTTGTTTAGTATTCCTTCTGGCTCTCAGGGAATTTTTGCAAATTGTTTGAGATGTCTGGTTCCCCACTAGCTCAGGGTCCAAAGAATGCTTCATTGGTTCTGCTCTTTAATGTGATTACAGGAGACACTTAGCCTGATAAAAACTCCTTTATTACAAGTATATAATACATATTTATCAAAATTCCAAGAAGCAGATGGCTAATTAGATAGTTTGGTGATGCTGAGATGATCATATGTTCTAGCTCTAAATAAAAATTTAACAAAGCTTCATTTGAATATTTTAAACAGACTTACATAATGTTTTCTAGTTAGTATTAAGTAAGGTGATTGTTGGAATTGTCCACACTGATGTGAGAAGACATCAGAATTCTGTTCCCTGTTGGATTGGGGTTATCTGGTGTTTTACTGGGATTCTCTTTCCTGAGGCAACACAAACTAAAGGGAGGTTTGTCATTATCATTTCGCTGCACATTTTTGCATAGCCTCATCCAAAGTGAAATTAGATAAATACTAAATATACATGGAAAGCTTCATTACTTTTAATAACATTTCGATCTTGATGATGAAATTCTGAGGCATTACATGATTAGAATAACTTATTTTTGTGTGGTGTCTTTCTGACTGTACATCAAGTAGTTTTCACAGTTAAATTCAAGAAAAGAAAATACAACAAGAAAGTTATGAATAAAAACACTTAGAAAATTACAAGGGAGGGAGAAAAAAGGGATTACAAAACTGCTTGAAATTCTTATTTGCAAGTAAATGGAATAAGTGAAGTTCACTATGGAAATTTAGGGAAGACATATTTCCCAACAGTGAGTGTGTTGTGGAAAAAATGAAGATAAAGTCATATAAGAGATGTATGTAGAAGGGAAGAAAGAAAATCCAGTTAGATAAGTAGGGAAAAGGAATTCTAAAGTAATGACAGGCAGCTTTGTAATTGGATCTGGGAATGGAGAAGCCATTCAATTGCTCATAAGCTTATTCTGAAGAATTTTGTTTCCTGAGACTGATCACATTATATGGTGCCATACCTGACTGTTTGGATTGAATCCTATTGTATTACAAAGGTGGAACTGAGAACACTTCCTACACAGTGCCATGGACCACAAGAGTAGTTTTTTATGGAGACCTGAACTTAGGAAAAGTTTTCTCATATATTTGGTTTGAAGAAATCAGCAGAAGTTCTCCTCCCTTTCCCCTTCCTCCTTTTCATGATCGTGCATTTTCAGTCTCATTTTGATAAGCAGAATGAAGGTGGTGACTTGCATTGTTTCCAGTCTGTGCAGAGGTAAAAAGTATAAAATGCTTGATAATATCTCTGTGTTCTTTATCTTGATGAACAGTTTTTAGAGGCCTTTTGCAGGACAAATTGCAATTTGGACTCCTGGAATGACCTCAGAACAAATCCATGTTTCTGTTTCCTTGCAATCCAGTTGCTCTTCTCTGTCTCCACAGAAGATTTTCTAAGTTCTAGCCTCAGAAGAAGTGAATACTGTTGGCAGACTCATTCATGCTGTATTCACATTTTGGATTTTATTTCCAGTGGTGTGCCTGGGCAGGGTCAGGAGTTATTTGCAATAACCTTGCTTTTGAACAGGGCTGCTGCCATCCCATACAGTGGGACATGGCTTGGCTCTTCCAAGCCACTCAAGAGGAGAGGGAGAAGATATTTGCCTCTCTCTTTTAATTGATTTCCTCTATCCCTCTCCAACAAGCTGTCAGATTGGAATGTTTGCCCCAGTTTTCTTTGTCATATGTAGAGGTAGTGGGTTGGCTGCTCAAAGCTGGCAGGAATCAGCAAAATACTCTGCCAAAAAGGAGAATTCAGATGCCACAGATGCCTTAGAATATTGGGGGAAGCTGTGAGATTCAGGATTCATGCTCTGAATTGCATTTATAGGGCTGTTACCACCCAAGTTACTTGGACACTGAAGAGTTGTTTTCCCATATGGAACTTTCACTGTATTGTTCTCTGTAAATGCTAAGCCAGTGGTTCTGTAGCTCTTCCTAATTCAGTTGTAATTCTGTAATTCATTGAATTTTCTTTTAGCTATCATCTAATGATTGAAAAAAAAAATTCCCTTACCATTTGAAAAGACTCCTGTATCCTAATTTTACATGAACTCAGCACTGGTATTTTTGCACAAAAGAACAGATTGGAGTTAAAGGAATAACGTGAGTCCACACCAAACAGACAAGATTGGCTCAGCACTGATTCCTATTTGCTCCTGCTACCTTGGAAACAAAGGATGGCATGACAACAAAAGCAATTCACAAAGAAAGGTTAAACCTCCAAAACATTTGAAATGTATTCTTGTGGGGAAACTCTTCCTTACTGTTTCAGGATGGATTTTCAAGTTTTAGTGTACATAGGTAAGAGTTGTCTGTTTCTCTGAATTTCATCTTAGGCTGAAATCAAGACTTCAGACTAAAAATATAAAGACCTGATTTTAATGTATCAATACTTGAAATACTAGGTTTTAGGAACAAAATAGAAAAGGTCTAAGGTCTTTCTGCAGCTAAAATAAATTTTAGTCTGAGCCATTCAAAGGTTTTTTTGGACATTTTTTTGTCAAAAACTTCCTAAAACTAGGTGTTTCTTGTAAGGGTGGAATTAAAGCTAGGGACCATAAAGATTTGGGGTTGCAGTCCAGCAGTGTTCTTGGCTAAATGACTGCATTTTTTCTTAGCCCTGCAGTGCTGTGAGGTCAGCATGGCACAGTAGTGAGGATCCCTCAGCTCGTGCTGCACCTGGGGAGAGATTCTGGAAATTCTGTTCATCCTTCTGGTCCTTCTGTGTCACTGAAGCTGGGGACAGCAACCCCCATATCCTGACCAAGAGCACACCATTGATGTTCTTTGAAGTGTTTGGGGTTTCTTTAAATTAATATTTATTTTCTTTTTTTACTTGTACTGCTCCCTGTTTTATTGTTCATATCCCTGTTCTGAAGTTATCTGCCTTGATTTCCCAATAACCCAGTTTATCCAGGTTAATGATACTAAGGGCAAATGTCAAAATATGTCAAAAGTCAAATGCTAGAACTCACATTCAGAATGAGTTCCCTGTAGAAGGGAACGGCATTATAGCTTTCAAGAAAAGTGGAATTTTAAACATTTCTCTTTATAAGAAATTTAAGAATAAATAAATGAGAATATATTTAAGAATAAATAAAATGAGAAACTTCCATAGGTGTAAGCTCCCTAATTGACTGACACCATGCTTTGCTGTTTGGTGGGGTTGTGCCAAAAGAGGAAAGAAAGGAGGTATTTATGTTTTGAATAGACAGTTCTGGTGTACTTTGAAGGTCTCTTTATTCATGCTGAGGCAGCAGTGAGGTGAACAAACAGTGTTTGCTTCTCTTCTCAGTGCATCCTCCAGAAGGGCTTTTCTTGTTTGGCTGGACTCTTTCAGTGCAGTCACCCAGCAACTTCCAAGGGCCTTTGATTCAGACATTAAGCTCTAAAAGCAAAACCAAACAGAAAACAAGGGTCCTTAGAAAACCTAAACTGGGGACCTGGGAGTCCTGAAGTTCTGCTGCAATTCAGTAACAAGTCATTAGAATGATGCTTGAATTCTTAAATGCACATTTCCAATAAGGAATCAAAAATTTTCAGATTTTTTAAAAGCTGTTTTCAAGTTACCAGGCTTTGAAACAGGGTTTGAGAGCTGCCCATGTTACAATATTGCATCTCTCCACATGACCACATTTTTTCCAAATTAGGATAATCCAATACCAAAATACAGGTTTAAACTTCCCAAATTGAAGGTACAAAAAAATTTCCAACAGGAAACCCTTGCATTTGCTTGATTCCAATTTTAACAACATCTTCATACTCCTACAAGCTGCAATTGTCAAAAAGAAATTTTCTTTTTATTGCCACACGAGAGTGAAGTACTGTAATTCAAAAAATAAAATGTATCACAAGTCAATTTTAGCAGACCTTTAACCTATATTTAGAAATGGAGAGGAAAGAAGACGTAAAGGATGTCAAAAATTAAACTGTAGGAAAATGTAGGAACTGTTATGGTGCATAGAGTTTATCTTAGGACTGTCACAAGCTGATTCCACTCCTAGTTAATTTTAAAATATAGACATGGTCATCACCTGATTGGTTTTGTCAGCAATTATTTTTAAAAACAGAGTA
The DNA here is from genome assembly GCA_034336665.1 of Luscinia megarhynchos. NCBI lineage: Eukaryota > Metazoa > Chordata > Aves > Passeriformes > Muscicapidae > Luscinia > Luscinia megarhynchos. Next base: position 3,135,487 of record CM067580.1, read on the forward strand.
AATGTGTCTGTTCTGTCCATTTGTCCATATTTGGGAACACCCTGAATGATCCTTCTCTAAAGTATTTATAATATGCCCAATAGAAAAGGACATTTATTACCCTTTAGCTGTAAATGTGAAACTCTGAATTGCTAAAGAAAACGAGGCAAAATTGTCTTTAACTCCTGCAGTTTTCATCAAGGCTTTTCTAATCTAAGGGGCTCCCAGTGAAGCTTCCATTTGTCTTCTGTGGCTCTACCTGTCACAGCAACTTGGCATTTTGCAGAGCACTGATAATGGAAATGGCATTCTGCTGGAACCTGTCTGCTCCACACAGCAGGAGCACCCAGGGCTCCCAGTCCTTTGCCTCAAATGCTTTTTTGCTGTTTTAAAATTAAACCCACATGCACTGGACTAACATTAAACTGTTTGGGGTTTTCCTTGCTAAATCTGGGGGGATGAAGGTGGTTTTATTCTCTTACCCAGCAAAATTCACCTTATGAATGTCCTCTGCAAAGGGATGACTTTGTGGTGGGAGCTGGGAGAATGTTTGGAATGGCTCTCAGTGAAAGTTGTAACACTTCTGTTCCCTCAGATCACTGAAGCATTTCAAAGATTTGTGAAAAGGGAGAAACCTCAGGAGTCCTTTCAGCCTGTTCTCCCTGATACTGAACTGCACCATAAATATCCTTTAGTTATTTGGATCTCTTTGTAGGCTCTTCTTTTCTTATTCAGCTATTGAAGCACTCAAACTTCACTTATTTCTGATGTAACTTCTTTAGAATGGTGTTCAGAACAAGTTTTTTACTGGAAAATTGCTGCAAAAGATGTTCATTTCAATCTGTAGTGGAAATTAATTGTAAAAGGAACTCTATTAGTCAGTCATACAACCATACTTAACAGAAAACTTTTTTTAAAAATAATTTTTGGCATGCATTTCTTCACAGTGCTTCCCATTATAATTGTTCTGTTAAAAAGTTATTTTATTAGACCTAAATCAGGAATTCTCTGAAAACATCTTCACTATGTAGCACCTAGAATTTGGCTGTAACTTGCTGCTTACAAACTTCCTGCTGCCTGACCTTGAACTAAAGTGGGGGGAAAATCCTACATCCAGACAGGACAGAGCTGTCATCAGAATTCATCTCTGAAATGAATTAAATGACAAGATTCAGACTGGCAGGAAGGCTCCTTGTGTTTTGGTTACAGATTTTGTTTATATTCTTGCTGGATCATTTTTAATACTGATTTATTACAGGAGAAATTGCATTCAGAGTTCATGTTAATAGTTTGAAAATTCAGCTTAGGAAGCAAGAAAATTCCCCAAAAATAGAAATACACAACTTCCTCTAGTCTAAATGTTCTGTAGATACCCTGATATAAAATGAGCTGTGATCAGCCATACCAAGGGGAGATTTGCTGCCTGAATGTATCCATTTTAGAGAATAATGGTAAGTGAGGAAATAAATGCATTTTTGAGAAAATGGTAACGGAAAAATTAAACACGAAGAGGCAAAGGATGGTAGTAGTCATATTTTTCCAGGAAATTGCTTAAACTGGTGAAAGAGTTTCATTGATGGTGGGCCTGGGCTGAAGGGAAATACACAACTCTATATTCTGCAGTCAAATTCTTTTCCAGGCTGTCGAAGGCCATGAATGAAACATTCATACTTTGAATGAACATGTTGTCCCTGAAGACAGTCATGTTTTGAGCAGAATAAAAATAGTAGTTGAAAGAATGGAAAAGAGCATTAAGTGCATTAGGCAAAGGAACAAAAATTTGCAGAGCATAGCTGATTTCAAGTTTTTATTATAATACAGCTTGGGGATGTTTTTTGTTGCGTTTTCTGTGTGCACGCGTGTGCTGGGACACACAAAGTACGAAAAATGAATAAAAAAAGAATATTTTGGTAGCTAGGTCACTGTGCTCTCCCAAAGCAAGCACTGGGGGAGGATAATTCCTGCACCTTAGGCTGAGGTGAGCTGTTATTCCATCCTCATGGTCCTGGGCACTTCTTCCCTGTTCTTCCCAGATAATGCAACACTAAAATCCTCATGCTTTCTTTCCTTTTGGAGACCTAGGAGAATTCTTAAAAGTAGTTTTCAATTGCTGTTTCTGTTGGGCATTACACAGAGAAGGGATTGGAATAAGAGGTTAACGTTATGGCCTGCTGATTGCTTTTTGTATAAAAGCCTGTTATTGAAACTGGAAATTCCACAGGCATGGAGCACTCAGTGAGTGACCCACCATACAGTGTGCACGGTGCCTCTGTTATCTTCGTGATACAAATGATGTATTAATAGTTTCAATGATTAAAACAAAATTACATTAGCAGGAAGTAATCAGTGAAATGCATCCTTGCTTAAATCTGCTAAATCTACTAATAGTTTTTTGGCTTTTAGTGCTGACTGATGCAGCAGTGTAAATTTGATGCAGCATGCAGCCCAAAAGCCTCTTAGGCTCTTTTAATCTTAAAACCATGAAATGATGCAACTGCCCAATGTGTTGCTTGATTTGAGGAACAGGCTCCTTGCTATAAATGAAGACCTATCACATGAACACAGATTTCCACTTGGAAATTCAAATTTCTTTCCAGTTAATCCAAAAATTGCATCACTAATGTCGGTTATGGCAGGCTGCTCTCGGGGTTTGCCCAGCCATGCAAAGAGAAAATACATTAATTCTCCTCTTGAAAAATAAATAGTAGCAGGAATTACACCAAAACCTCTGGCTCCATTTTATTTTCATCTTGGAGTTTCTATGCAGAGCATGGTCAGATAATTCTGGTTCGTGAATTTGTAAATTTACAGGCAATTTGTAAATTTGAATTACTAAATTTTCACTACCTGAACTTGTTAAATATTGATTAAAAGGTACATGTAAGTTAAAATTATTTTGTTCATTCTAATCCAATTTATTGTATAAAATGGCATAAGCTTCGTAGGTAACCACTACTTTGTCTAGTAGCCCAGAGCCCTAAAATCTGAAGTTCTGAAACATTTAGATGGGCAGAGGCTTCCTATGAGTCCTGTTAAGCCTGTGATAAGTGCTGCACACAACTCAATCCCAGAGAACATGGAGTATCACCAATTTTCATTAAATTCACTGATTTCAGTTAGAAAACTTAATGGCAAAGCTTGCAGCCAGGAAAAGTTAGAGTATATTTTCCCCATCAGATAGAAAAGAGGCAATTAAGACATCATCTGGGTCAATGAGTGAGTCTAGACACACTAATAGCCCCAGGGGAATTTGCATCTATTCTTTCAGCATGCATAATATGGCCAGAAATTGGTCCAGAAAGGGAAGGAATGAACTGAAGAGGCTCGAAAGTCAGTGTGCTCTATTTAAGGGGACTTTGTTCTGCCTGTCCTCACACACACCCAGGCCCTGAGAGAGCTCCCTGCAGCTCCCTGAGTTTGGAGTGAGGCTCCAAGGTGATGTGATCAGTGCCTGAGCCCTCTCTGTGGGAGGAGGGCAGCACTCAGGCTCCAGAACAGAGATAAAGCAGTTTTGAATCTCCAGCCCAGCACAGCGAGCGTGGTGCTGATGGGAGCAGGAGGCAGAGCAGCTCTTGCTTGGTCCCAGCAGCACAGGGATGCTCCTGGCTCGGGGCAGAGCCAGGCACAGCAGCCTCAGCCAAGCAGGGGCTGGCTCAGGGCAGGCACAGATTATCCTATTAATTTAAACCTTATTTTAGTCTATCCAACCTATACCCTGAGATTATTCTGCTCACATTTAAATGCCAACGTTGTAAAAGTTACACTGAGAGGTGTTGTGGATCCTTTTGTAGCCTGTGGAGAGGAGTGATGTGATTCATCTCATCCTAAGGAACTTTTTAAAAGAGAATAGCATGCGTTTTTCTAATACTTTTTTTTTTACTTTTCCACATAATGCAAGCAGTTCACATTAGGATGAAGCACTGCTTTTAGCAGACATGCCTGCTTCCCTCCATTGATTACAAAGCTGTGAGCTCAAACAAACAGAACCTCTGTTGAATGTCTAAAGGTGCCCATGGGATAAATCCCACTGGTGCTCATTTATGAACCTGTAACCATTGGGCAACCCAAGACAAGTCCCCTCTGCTGTGACTTGCTGAATCATAATGCTCCAGTCAGCAAGGATAACAATTTTATTTACAAAGAAATATCAATGGTAAACAAGAGAGAAACCAAGTCGTGTTGCTCAGCAGAAGTGAAAAGCTGGTTCTGTTTTGACAGTGTCCATTAGCTGAGCAGGGAGGAGAGCTCTGCTCCCGTGGTGTTTGGAGGAGCTGGGAGGGCATTAACACAAATTTATTAACACCAGTGTGAGCAAAGCCATCACATGGACAGAAATGCTTCTTGCTCTTAAAGAAAATCAAGCTTTATTGTAAATTCCTTGCTGACAGAACTGTGAATGTGGATGGCATAGCTCGGAAGTAGAATTGAAATGCACAAAGAATGCTGAGAGGGGTCATTCACTGAGAAGGATGAAAGTCTCCTGAGGATGCTGAGGCTTTAATAATTCCTGAATCAAATTGAGTAACTTCCCTGAAGTAGGAATTATTTTCCTCATGAAAGAGATGGTGTGGGGCTTCACTTTTGTCTTTTTTGTCACAGGCCATTTTAAAAACCCTTAACCAAGTCTTATATGACTTATATATCCTGAAATGAAGATGCCAACAGAAAGCATGACAGGCCAATTTGTATTGTACAAAAGCTCCTGAAAACAAGCTAAAATCTGCATCTCTGTAAATCAGAACAGTGTGTGCCAGCTGCTGTCAAAACAACACAAGTATAAGAGAAGTTTGACAGGTTTTGGTTGCATCTTACTCCAAAAAACTGAGCTAGTTAGTGCATAACATAAACTGTTACAAAGTTAAACTCTTACTTATGTTATTTCTTTTTGTTTCTATTTGTTTTACATCAAATGCTAATTTACAAGGGCTAGGAAGTGTAAGGAGCCAGGATTTTGAGCCACATTGGTTTTTTTTGAAGATGTAGCTCTGGTTCTTTTCATTTTCTTTAACTAACGAGTCTCTTGAATTCGCAGTACCTGTTTGTCACAATCCACAGCCCACATCAGGCTCCTTTTTCCCCTCTCTGCAAGGTTTGTGATGCACTGACTCTGGGGAGGGAGCAGCACCCAGCTGGCAATGGCTTGTGGCAGGACTTGCTAATCAATATCCTGCCATACTCCTTATATGCAGCATATATTCATCAAATCTGTTACCAGCAGCACACAATGCATTTCCTGATGCAGCTATAACAGCAGAGGTGCAAGTTCATCTTTCCTGGTAGGATTTGGGGAATAGGAACTTTGTGATGAAGCATTTTCATGCAGGGGCCAACCCTGAAGGTCCTGCAGTGCTGCTTCCCATTGAACTGAAATAAAACAGGTGAGTGTGTGACAGGTTTAGACTCAGATTAGACATCAGGAGGAAACTCTTGAAGGGTGGGGAGGCCCTGGCACGGGTTCCCAGAGCAGCTGTGGCTGCCCCTGGATCCCTGGCAGTGTCCAAGGCCAGGCTGGATGGGGCTTGGAGCACCTGGGACAGTGGGAGGTGTCCCTGCCATGGCAGGGGTGGGATGAGATGATTTTTAAAACCCCACCCAACCCAAACCTTTCAATGATTCTTTGATTCTATATACTGTGGAAAAGCTTTCCTTACTGTATTAAACATCAGCAGTATTTGTTGGGATGAAGCTTTGTTTCATGCAACCTGTACAAGAACTTGACATTTCTTATAAACATCTTGCCAGTAAAATAGAGGGTTTTTTTCTCTGTTTTTTTTTTTTGGTCCTATTCGTGACAGCAAAAAGGAAATTATTAGCAGAGCTAAAGGAGAGCTGAATAACAGATTCAGCCGGAATTTCTTAGTCATGTAAAATGTTCTTATTAGATTAAAGTATTAAAAAATCCCAAAAAGCTCAGAGATTTGCATATTCCTTTAATGGGTTATTTTGAGCTTCCATTGAAGCAGATACACTTTCAGCAGATTGACTTAAATGCCAGTTGGGTAATAGAGCAAGAAGAAAAACCATAATCTTTTTCTTTGGAGCAGAGAGTCATTTAAAGCTGAAATATGACTAATTACCACAACTGAACTTATGATACCCCTTGCACTTGTTAATAGACTTACTGTGTTAATGTCTCTGTGAATGGATGTAAAACCCAAACAAAGAAAAAAAGCCCTTTTTGTATTTTTACAACATAAATGCTGTCTTTTGTTGTCCCTCACAAACAAAGAAATAAATATATGAAATGCCAGTTTACACCACGCAGCAGTAGTTTAAAAGAAAAGTTTATATTTTTTGTGCCTTTTTACAAGAGCTTAACATAACTGAAATAGTTTGAATTGTTTAAAAAAACTCTTGTTTTGCAGAAATGGCAATGAGGTTCCATTGTGCAGCAGGGAAATGAACCATGAATTTCTGATTACAGCAATACCTGGCATTACTATTATTAGTTGTAGTGTCAGCTGTTGCTTAGCAGAAGCATGTCCAAGAAAAAAATATAAAAAAACCCTTTTAATTCTGTAGTTGAACCTTAAGGAAGTGCAGAGAAGGAAGCAAACCTGAAGGCATGGAAAGAACTGAGCTCCATCAGCAGGGCTGGTGTGAGTTGTGAGCAGTGCACGTTTCAAAAATAATAGAACACATTCTTTCTGTTCATTGTGTTTTGTTACTCATCCTCAATTTGTTCCAAATTCTGAGTCACTTTCATAAATCTGTTTTTAACGAGTTTTAGCCAGTCAGTGAGTTGCAGAACAAATGCATCCATTGGGTTTCCAGCTGTAGAGATCCTCACCAACTGCATCCTCTGTAACTCAGGCAGCCTAGAATTTAACAATCACTTTATTAATACAAAGTCCTTTTGGCTCTAGGGGTAGATAATGTTGAGAAAAAGGGTGGGCAGATGGCTGGGGAAATGGGCCCAAAACCCCAGAGAGGGGTTTTCCTCTGTGATTTCTGCCGTGAAGGTGCTGAGCCTTTGGTGGAGGCTCTGGTGTCCTTCCACAAGCCAGGTCAGCTGCTCCAAGCTGGAAGAAGCCTGGCCCTGTCCTGGAGCTGCAGTTCAGGCTGATTTCTGCTCACCAATCCTTTTCTGGGCAGTAACTTGGAATATTTTGCTGCATCAGCATAAAAGCAGTGCTAATGTGCCCAGGAGGGAATGCTTGGATGAGAAAATGCCTTTGTGCTCACTCATCCAGGAGTCTGCAGAAAGAAGGGTCTGGTCCAGGGCAGGAATGAGCAGCTGGAAAGGTTCCTTTGCTTTGTGCCCATGTGAAGCAGCTGTGGAGCCACAGCCTAATGCTCCTTTCTTCAGCAGGGTTTGACAGGCTGAGGTTGTTCTCAGCCTGTTTTTAGCTTGTTTTCTGCCTGCCAAGCACAGTCAGTCTGTGTCACAGGAGAGTCCTTGCTGCACTGCAGCTGTGGGCTTTGGGTGTTGTAGCTTTGCCCTCCAGTTTGAAGGCATGTTTTCACCCATACTGATGAAGAAACTGATTTTCTAAAGCAGCTTTCTATGGAAAGAGTCTGGCTGGAGTCTTTTATGACCTGCCACATTCTCTCCCTCTCTCCTGGCCATTTGCCCAAGACAGTTCAGTCCCTTTTGAAGCCTCATTCTCCACTGATTTTAGGAATGACATATGTGCAAGTTAATCATGACAGCTTTAAAGCAAAGTTCCAGCTACACTGAAAATCCAGAGTGCATCCAGGTATTAATGGAAGTTTGATCTCTCCTCTAGTAGTTTGTTGATTTGTGGCACTATTCTGTGTGTGGGATGCACTTGTCCAAACTTTGGAGCCTGAAATTACTTCTACATTTATTATTCCCCTTCAGCATAATTCATGCAGAATTCATCTGTTTGCATGCCACTTGGAGCCTCCTGGAATTTGTTATTTTCCATCTGCATCTCTAACAGTGTCACATTGTTTATGGAGGGAACATGCAGTTTGCTATAAATCACTTGCTTTCATACAGTTTTACTGCATTATTTTACTTAATTTGTGAAGGATTTGAGCACCCTGCAGTGTGCAGCATTACAAGGCATAAAGTGATTGAAAATAAAAACTATTTTTGGCTGAAATAATGGAATATTCACCATCAGAAATATGAAACAGCATTTAAGTGTGGGTGAGATGTAATGAATGAGCTGTATTATATAAAAAGGTATTACTCAGGCTATTAATTATAAGGACTTAAATTCAAATTTTGCAAGGGGGAAAAGTGGCTTTTTTATCTTGCTCCAAACTAGCTATGGAATGATCTTTGTTTCCAAATTGAGGTCTAAGGAGAAACATTGCCAAGTAGAGACACTGTTCAATTAGAACTTGGAATTCACCACTGAATATTGAATTCAACATTCAACATCAAATTCTGTGATTTGGGAAGCAAGAGGTGAGGAAACAGAGATAGGAGCTCTGAGGAAACTGCTGAAGTGGGGTGACTTGCCCCAGGCTCCCTGGATTATGTACCCTGTCCAATAAACTTGGAGGTTTTCATAGAATCACAGAATTTTGGGTTGGAAGAGACCTTCAAGATCATCGAGTCCAGCCCATGCCCCAACACCTCAACTAGACCATGGCACCAAGTGCCACATTCAGTCTTTTTAAACACATCCAGGGATGGTGGCTCCACCATCCTCCTTGGGCAGACCATTCCAGTACTTTATCACTCTTTCCATGAAAAACTCTTTCCTAATATCCAACCTGTATTTCCCTTGGCACATCTTGAGGCTGTGTCCTCTGGTTCTGCCTGGAGAAAGAGACCAACCCACCTGAGCACAAACACCTTTCAGGGAGTCACAGAGTGATCAGCTCACCCCTGAGTCTCCTTTTCTCCAGGCTGAACACCCCCAGCTCCCCCAGCCGTTCCTCTCAGGGTTTGTGCTCCAAACCCCTCACCAGCCTCTGGATGTGCTCAGGTGTCTCAATGTCCTCCCTAAACTGAGGGGACAGAGCTGGACACAGCACTCGAGGTGTGGCCTCACCAGTGCTGAGTCCAGGGGAAGAACCACTGCCCTGCTCCTGCTGGTCACACCACTGCTGACCCATTGGCCTTTTGGCCACCAGGGCACACACTGGCTCATGTTCAGTCCCTTTCCACCTGGGTTTGTCCTGCTTTCAGTTTTCTTCTTTTCCCATTGTCACTGCCTGGGCTTTAGAGCCCAACAAAGAACGCTTGTCCCCCAGAATTGCTGGAATTTTTGGTCTCTGTGTCGTTTCTCCTGGGAGCCACTCACCAGTGCTGCTTACCTATGGCCTTTGCCATGATTATTTGTATTTTCCTGCAGTTGTGGTGGTGTCCCTGCACATGGGCACAGTTCTGTCTCCAGAGGGGTTTGGCCATGTGGCACCTGGCTGGCAGCAGCCCCTGGTCTGTGTGCTCTGTGGCAGTGACTAACTGCTCCCAGATGTCACTTTGGGGCTCTGTGCCAGAACAAGTGCCTGGCTTCTGTTGGGTGGGATTTTTTTTTTTTCCTTATTTCCCCTGATTCACTGAAGTCTAGCAGAGTGCTGCAGTTAAGCAGAGAGTCCAGTGATACATTTCTGACATGTCTTTAATTCCTCCTGCAAAAAAATAAAATAGGCCCCTTTTAACTTATGCTCAGACCTAGCAAGATGATTTATTATATGACACCTCTAGCAATGACTTTTCACTTAAAATGGATGCATCCATTAGTACTTTTGTTAGTTCTGGAATAATATGACATTTCAGGCACCCACAAGTGTATTATGGAGACTTTGTTAAGCTGTGGTTTCTAATTATGTTAAATGCATATTGTCAAAAAAATGGATTGCTTTGTTGAACTGTGAGTAAGAAGGGGGACAGCTAGTTAGGAGAAATAGTTATTATTCAGGTCAGACAAACTTTAAAGTCCAAAAGCAAGTGGTTTCAGAGGTTTATTTTTTATTAATAAAATTGCTGTATTTTTAAATTCCCATGAAAAATAGAAAGATTTATTATTTTATGTGTTAGTAGTCAGTACTTCTAAAACTGCCAACCTGAAGCTCAAACTTAGGCTCTTGTTTTCCTTAACAAGTTATAGATTTGATGTTCAATCACAGACTGCTTTAATTTTTTTCAGTTGCCTTTATGCCTTTATGACCTGACTTCTAAAGTGCTAATGCCATCCAGTAAAGCCTTGAATAAAACCACTCTGCAAAGACAGTAATGACAGAAATTGATTTGCTTCAATTTTGCTCTGTACACCCTTAATGCATGTTCTGTGGTGAGTGGGAATGAGTTGAAATCTCATCTTTCTTGTTATTTTTTTTTATTTTGGTTTGAGTCATGGCTTACTGAATTCCAGGCCCTTACTGCTGCTTGAAAATTCTTGAACTGTTGGAAGCAATATTCTCGGATGAATGTCAGCTAATTCATCACTGATATTCATGCCTTGTTTTTCATTTGTGCTAATATATTCCTTTTAGTAAATACAGGGGAGAGGGAATAGTGTTTACCTTTCCATATCATGAGAATTCTACTCAGTCTGTCTGACAGAAGCTAAGAAATGCTGTTTATATTGCTGCTTCAGTGAGCCAGCAAGGACTGCACAAATATGTCACAAGCATGCAGTGGAAAATGCTCTTATACAATTTTCACAGTTAGGGTTTTATATGACTTAGTAATAAGAATAACTATGATTATTTCTAAAAATTAAGAGCTCAAACATAGATGAAAATTTGGGGAGCATTTTGAGATAATTATCAGGTTCTCTGGGTGTTGTGTCTGCTTAAAAATGCTTTGAAATCTTAGCAGCATGGACAAAGTGAAGAAATCATCTCAGTTCTTTGACCCAATCATGCCAGAAGGATTGAGTTTCAACACTGATACAGGTTTTTATCACAGGGATACTTCCACTGGTATAAACCTCAGCTGCTCTGGTGGTCCTGCAGCTCTATTTTTGTGCTGTGTGAGCTTCCATGTGCTGTATATTAAGCTAACTTGGGGAACTGCTCCAGCTAAAACCAAAAAAAAATGTTCTGCAGAAGTGTTTGGACGTAGAAACAAGCAGGCAGGTGCTGGTTCTGCCAGCAATGTGCTGTGTGCCAGACTGAGGGGTCACTAGCCCATGGCTGAGGAGATGGTGGCTCTGTCAGCTCTGCCTGCTGGGGATGTGCTGCCCCAGGATGCAAAGAGCTGGGCTGGTCCAGCCCTGGAGCAGGCTGGGGCAGCTCAGAGAGCTCTGCAGGCCAGCTGGGCTCATACACTGGTGGGCACAGGCTGCTCAAGTGTCCTCACTTCGTGCTCAAAATGTACCTTTAAAAGTTACAGGGAATATGAGTGACTGAGTGAGCAGCAATGGCTTCAAATAATGGAACATTTAGATTAGAACTCAGGAAAAATCCTTCCCTGGGAGGTGGCAGGCCCTGGCACAGGTAGCAGAGCAGCTGTGGCTGCCCCTGGATCCCTGAAGTGCCCAAGGCCAGGCTGGACAGGGCTGAGAGCAGCCTGGGACATGGGAAGGTGTCCCTGCCATGGCAGGGGTGGGACAAGATTTAAAAGTCCTTTCCGACCCAAAGCAATCTATGGTTCTGTGATTCTACCTGGTGAAAAATTCCACTGACTGTTGCCATAGGGTTTTCTTGCTGGAAACCTCCAATCTCAGCTCCTTCTTTGTTTCCAAATTTTTTTTTTTTTTTATTAAATGGTTTGCGGCAAATATAAATAATTTGTTCATAATTAAATGACATGTTTCCATGCTTTCCTATTTTGTTATTTATGTACTGCCAACCTCTGAGCCCACAGGTACCTCTTATAAATATCACTTTTGCTACTGGAATGAATTACTGTAACTTATGTCCTTTAGTCAACTGTGTAATTTTGATAACTACCAAACGTACAAAATTATTCTGCTTGTTATGAGTAAATAATACAGCCACCAAACACACTGTGGAAAAGAAATCTGAGGGTGAATATTTTTATTTCTTTAATTGGCTTCCCAATGCATGTGTTATCTTGTGTGTTGTCTTAAACTGGCAACAACTTTCTAACTGTAATTAGTCTAATGTGGAGTTGACATGTTTTGTGTATGTTGTTTTTCTTCCTGAGAAGTTGCAGTTTCTTTGAGATGAAATGTTTGCAGTGACTGATGAGAGCAGGAAAGTGATATTGAAGTTTCTAGCAGATGACCCTTTAATAAGATGTATGTAATTGGATAAGACTTGCAACAAATATTGGGCATCTGTTGAATAACATGAAAATAATGAAGAGAAACAGGAACTGGAAATATCTTTAATTAACAAAACCTCTGCCATTTCTTGATAGAATACTACTGCTGAAAGAGAATGGGTGGGTAGGATTAAAAAACTATCCTGAATTCTTTGAGAAAAGTTTATAAAGGAATTATTAGCTGATTTTATTAATAACTAGGAATTATCAGTTGGTTTTATTAGTAACCCTTATGTGCAAAAGAAGCTGAACTTCATCTTTTCCTCCATATCCTTTGAAAATTCCATCTGTGTCTTCTGAACCTTTCTATTTTAAAATGCTTTTTCTCTATTCAAGACACACTTTTGATAGGTTTAGACAGACAGAGAATAATTACTGGCAAAACAAACCAAAATAATGTGTGTTTTCTTGGACTGGAACGTGTGGAGGCCTCAGGGCAGGGATGGCAGGAGGCTGCTGGCTCTCTGTGAGGTTGTAATCATCCAAAAACCTGGAGAGGAGAGGAGGTGAGAGGCTCATTCCCACAGAGCAATGTGAGTTGCTGCTGGGTGACATCTTCTGCCATCATCCCCCCCCTCCTTTGCACCTTCCAGGGGATCACTTCACATCTGAAGCAACCTGGAGATCATCTGTCACCTTGAAGCCCTCAGTACAAACTCCCAGTCAGGATTGTGCCCTAACAGGTATTGCAGGGAGCTCGTTTCTTGTGGTTCAGGGCTTAGGGTATGGCTCTGTTCATATTTTGAACAGCTTGTTCAGTGTCATCCTGGCCCCACGTCTTGACATCCTGAAGAAAAATAAATATTATTTGGCAATAATGGAATTAGTGTGTGGCTTGTGTTTGCTGGCAAGGGAGGTTCATTAATTTTGTTAACATGTTATAGGGTTTCTCAAACACAACTGAAAGCCTAAATTCAAAATATCCCAAAACACTTCAATGTTCAGCTCTTGGCATTCAGCTCTGGCATTTCTCTTATTGTATTGGTGTCCTTACAAATGGTGCTCACAGGAATTGTTTTGGTTTACAGCCTGGTATCATTAAATTGTGAAGTTAGATGCTGCTGCTAAAGAATTCATGGTAAAACCTCACAGCTGGATGAGTGTGCTTCCTTATTCCATCAGTTTTCCGTGCCTGGAGCTGGGAGGGGGCTCAGCCATTCCCTCCATTGACATAGGGGTGAGTTAACATCAGATGAAAGGCTAAGAGCCACAGAAATCTTTCAGAGGTTTGTGTTTGTGCATTCCCCCGGTGAACAGAGCTGTTTTCAGCTGGGCTGGCAGTGAGGAGCAGCAGCTCCTGGGCTGGGCTCTGCCCAGCTGCTCCTGAGCTCAGGGGTGGAGGCACAGCTGGGAGAAGTTCTGTAAGTTCTGTTCTGGCTGCTCCTGTAAGAGCAAAGCCATTGCACTTGCTCTTGGTCCTGGAGATGATTTGCTCGCTGAGCACCTCATTTTTCATGCTGCATGATGTATGTGACTGTGGGAGATTCTTGTATTAGAGGCTACCACCATGATTTTCCAAAAGCTCTTTGCTTGCTGTCGGTGTCTGGAATTCCAGCTGTGTTACAGAACAAAAAGCAACCCAGCACTGCATTCTGGAGAGTTGGTTTCATCTCATATCCTATCATTTTATACAGCCTGAAAATACATATAACCTGTTCTGTTTCCTCCTGCTCCCTCTCCCAGCCTTGGGTTTTGTGCAGGGTGATGCCTCAGACTGAAGGAGCTGCTCTGTTTAAGACATCCCATTTCTGCAATTGGGGTCACTGCTGAAATAGCTGAAAAATCTGAAGAACAACTGCTGAGCGTTCACAGGAAGCAGTTCTGGGCTCTCTATTGTGTTAGCTCTTTAATTGGAGGAGCTGTGCTGTTCCTCACTGCTGTGCCTGTGCTCGGCTCCAGAGCAGATGAGAGCAGCACCCAGAGGGGCTTTGTGCCTGCAGAAAACACTTTAGCACTTCTTCAACTGAAGTGAATTCAAACTGCAGAAGGGAGAGAAAAAGTCTCTGGTTGTGGGTCACCTTTTTTGTTGGTACAAGTTCTCAAAATAGCTATTTCAGCACCGGTTTTGATAGATGGTTTCTGGGTTATTATTCATTTATAAAATGGGACACCTCAAAGGAGGGAGATTAATGGTTTTGTGAAATTTTAGCAAGGGCTTTACATAGAAACTATACTTTCTGTCTCAGAAAGTACATAATTAACAAGTAGATTGAAACAGTGCTGAATGTTTCATATTGCATTAGATCCTCTAATATTTTGAAATTCTCCCTCAGTTTTGCAGATATTGTGCTGCAGTTGTAGTGGAATAAACTGTATCATAAACTGTACCTTCTTTTTCCTGTAATGGAAGGCAGAAATGACAAAACTGGTATAATATGCATCTGAAAATAGTATTAAGAGAGATCTGAATATATTATGTGAGGTATTTTACTAAATCTAAACTGTTTCAAAAACGTGTTAGGTATAAATGTCTAATTTAAAATGTGCAGGTATATATTTATAATTTTATCCCACAGTGCTGCCAGGTCTGCCAAAGTTGTTTGGGTAAATGTAAATGCATATGCATTGCTTGCCAGGCACACAGCCTGTATTTGCACAGTGTTGTGGAGCTTGCAAAGCCAGCTTACCAGAGACATCCATCTGTTTTCTACTTACTGTAAAGGAGTTAATGACCTGAGTAGTTAAGACTGTCCAGACAATCTGTATAATCCTTTCACACAAATAAGATATTGTTGCAGTTAACCATTACTTTCTCTCAAATTAAAAAAAAAAAAAACATTAAACAGCAGAGTTTACAGTGGTCTTATTTCTCCACCTGAGTTTTTTTAGTCTAATTGAACTTCACCAAATAGAAAATGTGCAGCAAGGTCAGAGGTATGAATTTGAGATTAGGCAGAGCAATTATTATTATTATCAGGTAGACATGGAGCTTTACAAACAGGAATAGCTCTAATTTATCAATATTTATATAATGTATTTCTATACCTTGGGTAGGTTTTTGAGAAGTTAACTTGAGTTTAGCAGAAATCAGAGTGAAAGTGAAGGTAACCCATGAGCTGGGGGACGTGTAGCAGTGCACAGATTAGTGCTGTGAAGGTGCTGTGTGACCTTGTGGGCTCACAAAAGAGCTTTAAGAAGCTTAGCTACCAGTTAAGGTGATGGCCAGAGAGGTTGTTTTTCTTATTCACCATCTTAGCTTGGAACAGACTGTGTCTCGCTGGGCTCCAGGCTGGTTTAGTCAGAAAGGAGTGGGAAATGCCAAGATTGTATAAAGCAGTTGTAAGTGTTAGCCTGGCTACTCTCCTGAGACAACACTTCTGGATGAGGTGAAACACTGGCACAAATTATAAATTATATTATAAATGTATGTTGGAAAAGTTAGGGTAATTTAGTTTTTAAAAAATTCTTAGTGGATTCAATACGTCAGTAGCAGTCAAAGGTAGTGACTTGTGACTTGTGTTTGCTTTATAATCTACAACCTTGTTTATATTCGATGTAAAAGGGATTTTCATTATATTTTTACAAGTTATAATATGTTCAGAAGAGGAGAAAGACAAATATTGCTACATCCTATATCTTAATTGCTACTCTTCTTGTTTATCTATTCCTAGTAAACTTATTTAAACAGTACTTACTTCAACAACGAATGTAGTTGCTATTTAATTGATTTGTCTATTTTGAAGTACTACCCTATTTCTGTTTATTGTAACTGCTATATTTACTCTTAGGATGATCTAACACGTGCCATGTGCCACATTCATTCATTCACTCATTCATTCATTGCTTGGTGTTGTGCAGAAAACACAGGCCAGCCACTGCTGTGGGCCCCTGGGGGAAATTCTGTGGCCTCAGTGAGAATGCAGAGCGTGTGAAACAGCAACACAGCAGTGACTCCCTGCTCCAAACTCCTGCAGAGACTCTGAAGGGCTCTAGAAATCTCTGAAAATAACCCAGAGAGGGTTTTGTTCTTGCTGAATTGCTGTGGTCACTCCTTTGTCCAGTTCAGGATCAATTTTTATTTAAAAGCCCCAAAGCAGGAACCCCACAACAAATACTGAGTGTGCACAGAGTTACTTCTCTCCTGCTGCCCACAGACCTCCAGTGCTGCTTCCTTTGGAGAATCAATGTTTGAAACCTGGAAACAGATTGTGCCTGTTGGTGTGGGGCACCCAATAATGGCATGACAGTAGAGCCACAGCTTTGGGGTTGGTTTGGATAGGAAAACATCTGATTTCTACACTGGTTAAAATGTTATCCATTCACCATTTGAGTTGGACAAGTCTTGACTATTGGTCAGTAGGCATGATGGTATTTATTCCAAGGTTGGACTTGATTTTTGGTGCTCTTTTCCAACGCTAATAATTGTGTAATTACAAAAATGAGTCAAAGATTACTTGAAAAAGCCTCACTGGTTTCTCTGTAGATGGTAACTGGCAGTTCAGTTGGACTCTGGCAAATAAATTATATTATTCTCTCTACCCTTTAGGTTTGCAGCTGAATTTGTTTTACTGAATAAATAAATACTGTGGTGTAGTAGAGCTATTAATATCTAATGGAAAGGCTCACCTACTCTGTTCTTTTTCTTCCAAAAGTGGGAGTTTACAAAGGATTTAAAAAAAATAAATCTCTTGACCTTTTCTAATAGTTCTCAATTGTAAAGCATGTGACTTTAGTCTTGATATTTTTTACCCCTTGTTCTTTGGAATGCTTGTGGTTGTGGAGCTCTTCAGACATATGGCTCAGTGATGTGTG
Source organism: Luscinia megarhynchos (assembly GCA_034336665.1). NCBI lineage: Eukaryota > Metazoa > Chordata > Aves > Passeriformes > Muscicapidae > Luscinia > Luscinia megarhynchos. Next base: position 3,152,378 of record CM067580.1, read on the forward strand.
GGCTCAGCAATGGCTTTTCTTCTTTATAGATCATCTAATAGAGAAGATTGCTTCTATTTCTGTTATTTATGATTGCAGTACTTCACTTTGGTCTCATACATCTGTGTCATATATGAAAGCCATTAGTGGCAGTATTTTTTAGCAGATAACTCTCACCTGACCATACATCACGACAATCTTTTCACTCCACATAATTTGGAATAAAGCTGGAAATTTACAGTGGAGCCTTGTAACTCCAAGTGATGACAATATATATATGTATTATTGATAGCAACATGTTCTTCTAGTGCTGTGCCTGGACAGAACAGTGGTGGGTAGAATCAATTGCCTCCCCATTATGTGCTATAAATCCCACAAACCATGTCGAGCATCTTCAACCTGTTTGCTCTGAGAATGCACTGAGGATTCCCAGGTTCTTCCCTGTTTTTTGTGCTGCCCAATTGGCATTTTCTGCTTTCTGGGAGGACAGGGAGCAGCCTGGGAGATGCCACATGCCAGCAGTTAGTCTGGTTTTGCAGCACAAGGCCTGTTTTGTTCTCTTCATCCCTCCCTGGGCTCCAGCAAGTCCAGAGCATGAGCATGGAAGCTCACAGCCAGATTCTATATATACACCACAGATCAAAATCACCCTGTCAAAACATGGAAATACCTCAATAATTTTCTTGTTAATTTTAGCTGTCAGCATCGAGGTGCCACTTTGCTCTCGAGCTGCTCTGCATTAATGTGTGCCAGCTCACTTCAGCTCATGGTAAAGTGTAAAGGAACAAATCTCCTGGCAGCCTCTGCAAAGCAGTGCAATACAACTTTCATTACATGAAGGTGGTGAGCATAATGTGACTTCTTAACAGCTGCAGTAAGTGATGTGAAGCTCTTAACATCTTTTCAAAACAAGTAACAAATGAGAGGTTATTTTTCGTCTCTATTCCTAAAAAAAAAACAACCCAGCAAACCATGTTATTTTAAGCAGATGACACTTTGTTTGCACTTAGCTGAACTAAGTAAATTTTTACATGAGTTCTCCAGATCTGACTTCTGTGAAATAAAGAAAACACTAACAACAAATGCTAAAATACACTCCAATGGCTGGATTTCAACATGAAAATTTGATGTTAAATTACATGTACAGAAATGGTGGCTGTCAGATGGATTTCAGCTGACACTTGTTCTTTTCCCTTTGGATTTATGATTCCATGGGAGTTGCTTGCTGCAGTGCTTATTTCTATGCCAAACTGTTTGGTTGTCTTTTGAGTATTCTCAAAAGATGAGGCAGGTCTGCTGCTTCTGGATCCCCTGTTAAGGAACCAGGCTCTTTGGAGATAAGTCACCCATCACAAAAGGGAAGTAAAGGAAGAAGAGTTAGGCTGTCCATGTTGAGTTGCCCACATCAGGCAGTCTGTGATTAGGCTGGACACAAAGTCAGTTTTGGGAGTTCAGTAACCAACACGGAAAATCAAAGCTTTAGCCCGCAGCTTTGAGGTGTAACCCCCAGTCCCAAAGGACAAATCCTCTGTGCTCTGCTTACTCTGGCAGCTGGACTGTCCTTTCCATTGCAGTGTGATGAGCATCATTTCCAGGGAAGTTCACAGCTAAAGTTCACAGGCTGGAGCAAACAGTGGCACTCCTCTTCCCACGTCTTTATCTCGATGCTTAAATCCCATTAAAAACAAGGCCGACATTGTCTCTGGTTGAACGAGCTCCTTCACACACCCTGAGAGGCTGTCAGCTCAGCGATAGCATTGACTGTGGTGTTTCAGAAATTCTGCCCAAAATAGATGCCCAGATATGCAGTTGTCCTTACACACACTGCTGAATAAAGGCAGAGCTGGAGCAGCCACTCCAAGGTCCTAATTGGAATGGCAGACACTGGTCAAGCAGCTCCATTCTACAAATTTCCAGATATTCTCATAATATTTCTCTGATCTTTTGCATTGATTATCACATTATATTTTGCCACTTTTGCAAAAATAATTACTTAAGTTCTTTATTTTCTGAAGGATATACCAATATTTTAATGTTTTTTATTTTTGCATGTGGTTTATTCCTGAAAACACAAATCAGTCTATTGTCCTTGAGACTGGAAAATCTGGAACCAAAAATATAATCTGAAAGTAAAACACGATTCAGCTGCAAGTAATATTAATGGTAATTGCCACGTAGTGATCTTTTAGTTGGTAGAAAACAAACCATCAAAATGATAATTGCAGGATTCACTGGGATTTAGGTTGATTAACAAACTAGACAAGCAAGTGGGCAGCAGCCACTGAGCCAGAGCTCTGGCTCAAGTGGAGTCAGCAGAGCTAATCTGGAATCAGTGGAGCAAAACCCACTTTATTCCCTTTGCCCAAAGAATAAACATATGCCACGTCAGAAATAGAACAGTTGGAAACGATTTCTGCATGGGATACTGATGAAAAATAGCTGGGGGAGAGGGAAGGGTGATTAGACTTCTCTAAAGGCAGACTGAGGGGTGGGAATGGGGCCAGCCTGGCATTAGTGGCATCACAGCTGTGACCTGCAGGTGCACCTGGTCACAGCTCTCTTCACTGTTTATTTATTTATGAAATAAATTCTGTGTTTTAAATGGGAAAGAGAAGTGTTAAAGTTGTCTCATGCAATGAGCTCTTTAGAACAATTTAGATAATTTAATACGTTTTCCCCTGAAATTGAGGAAATTCAGTGTTAGCAGTTGTTAAGCAATTCAAATCTATTTTATTCGTGAGATTTGGGAAATACTGTGTTTTTGTGTGTTGGAAATGCGAAATTTCAAGCATACAGAGAATGCATTACCTACAACAAACTGTGAATTACTTTTAAATCATTTCATTACAGTCTCCTGACTCACTGTTTGATAGCACAGAGTTTATTACAAGGCTTTTTAAATCTCAGATCTTGATTGTCTATTTTGCTGAAATGTGGACCAATTTCAAACATCTGAACTAAGTTTAATATTATGAAAGCAGTGGGGGTGAAAAGCTGGGATACTGATTCTTAAAGTAAGCACCCTCAAACAAATTGTTCTTTTGGTGTGGTTTGGTGGGACCTGTGTGTTCCATGCTGAGTGACAAACCTATGGCCTCCATCCCATGGCACAAGCTTTTTTATCTCAGAAAGAAAAAGTTCTTTCAGATTATTCATAAATTTTAAATGGGATTCACATTGCAATCAGGAGCTAATTTTCTTTTCCCATTATCTCCTGCCATTCTGGGCTATGAGAACACTTTGTTCTCTACAACCACCTCACTCAGAGAGAGCTCTGGTCCCTCACAGAAGTAATTAACTGGGAAAGACTTGGGATTTTCATGGAGACCTTCCCCAGGTGTGCAGGGGAACAAATCCCACACCCAAGGATGGGTTTCATTCCAGCCTCACATTCCTGGATGCACACTGACAGTTCCTGTGGCAGAGAAGGATTTAGATCAGGAAATGAGGCTTTGGAGAACTGCTCATCCCACACTGTATTTCAACACTGTGGGCTGTCTTCAGCATTAAAGATTTATCATTGTGTAGAGTCTCTTGGTTTTTAAATGTGAGTGCTTATCTCCTCTTAATCACAGTGTTTGCATGAGGTCTTGTGCTTTTATTTCACGTGGGGCTCTGCTTTCTTTCATTGACTTAGAAGTGAAATATTTTTTATTTTATATTTGTTACAAAATTAAAAAAAAAGGAACACCAGCCCAACCATTCTAACTGTTGTTTCCCCCTTTTTTTGCCAGTTTGCTGTTTCGTGGTTCACAAGAGGTGCCATGAGTTCGTTACCTTCTCCTGTCCTGGGGCTGACAAGGGACCCGACACTGATGTGAGTACATTGACATTTCAGACACTGCTTCACACAGATTTATGTTGCTGCACCCACGAGAGTGGATTGCAACAGGATCAATGGGTTCTTCATGACAGATAATTGAGTCCAAGTGGGTTTTAACAGTTGTGAAGTGAGCGTTTATGGACTGAAAAATCTATTTTTGTTAAGAAATATGAGCTTGAGTGTGTGAGCAAGAGCAATATCCTCAGAACGTGACAGCCCTGAGGCATTCACCCAGCCATGAATCAGCATTTTATTTTCTTCCCTTTATGTTGGATGTATTTGACATTAACAATTTCCAGAAAGGCTGAAGATTCTCTGAGCTTTCTCTGTATCTATCTTATCTCAAAGTGTATCTTTTGAGCTGTCTCTGGTCATTGTCTCACTGCACACAAGGATCTGTAGCTCCAGTTAAATGACAATTTAATCTTGAGCCAGCTGGCTTATTGAGTTTTTATTTTATTTTCATGTTTGAGCTGGTCTAGCAGTCTGGGTACTCCCATTCCATCCTGCTCTGTCAGTACTTCTGTAGCATTTTTGGTCCACAACCAGCTTTTCCTCTCAACACATCTGCCTGTGTGGTAAGACACATGTGCAGGATCTTTGTGTCACCCTGCTGAAATAATAAACTGATCTCGTTTGTTCACATAAAAATAACATTTCTTTGGGTTTTATAAATCCCACTTTACAGTGAAGTAATTTAACATCTGCTTATGGGAACAATACATTCCAAGTGTTCTTTGTCTGAATGGCTCTGTTTTGTTTCTTATCACATATTCATGCTCTAGATTGTAGGCTATTATCTCCTCTGATAAAATGCACCAGAAGAATTTTCCTGCTAGGTTTTAATGAGCTTCTCATGAATTGTTTCAATATGCCAGCCAGGAGGTCAGTGAACAATATATGGGCAGAAGCCACAAGGGGTCTTGGAAAATTTCAGATATTAAAAAGTTCTCTCATTTTTAAATTTAAATATGAGGAAACGTTCAAGAACTGAGAAGAATTTTTAAAACTTCAATTTTTAAACATTTCACATAATTTATATTTAGGTGCAGAAGAAAAATGCTAAAGTTAGGAGTGTAATTACCCTGTTCAGTATCTCTTGCTAAAAAACGCTCATTAGGCAAGAGCAAGAAACCAAAATTATACTTCATACCTTTGCTTTGCTGAAAGTTCCTGATTTCTTTAAGCTTTGCAGTGGGGCAGCTGGCTCTGTACACCCAGTTTAAGAGCTAAAGCAGGCTTTTGGAATTTGGGGGTTGTGTGTTTGAAGTGCCTTGAGCTCCAGAGAGGCTCAGCCCTGTGTGGGTGATGTTCTCATCCCTGGAGGTTGTTGATGGCAAAACCCCCTTTGGGCCCAGAGGGGCCACAGTTTCAGCTAAGTCTGACCTATTAAAGAATATCTGCTGAATTCCTCGGTCTCTGAATGCAGTTCATACCTACAAGCAGTGATTTGTAGGTATGAACTCTATACCTACATTTTCTAATCACAAAATGATTTCTGATTTACTTTGGTCAGTCTTAAAACCACAAGGAGAAAAACCCAAATCTGCTTTTAGCTTAGTGCTCAGTTGTTATGTAGGGTATTAATGGAAGTTATTCTTGATGGAGAGTTTTAGTGGTGACACTCATCAGGAGCTCTGCTGTGTCTATAATGAATGTTTGGCTCTTAAAAGTGTTCTTGATTATTTATTGTTTTTATAAGATGGCTCTTTGGCGTTGTTCACCTGAAATTCAGAAATTAGAATACACATTTGTGTGTGAGACCATTTAATTTTACTGTTAATCTTTTCATGGTGGCAAAATCTGTGACAGGTTGTTAATGGTCTTTAGTATTGCTGACTGCATTTCGTGATTTGGGATTTTGGCCTCGGTGATTAAATAAATCAGCCTGATGCCTCGTTTCTGTATTTGGGTTACCAAATGATCATTTTCAATATTTACACAGCAGCAATAGCTCAAAAACAGTTTGAAGATTAAAAGCAATCAGAAAATAAATATGTTTTATTAAAACTGTGCTGCATTAGTGGGTACTATTACACAAAGAGGATTATAGCATATTATACTTTAATTTACTGAAATGTTTGACTATAATTTCAACGCTTTTACAATTGAGCAACTTATTTCTATCCCAATTGCTACAAGCTTTGTTCTGAAATGCAGTGTGCTATAAAGCTTATCATAACACGTAGCAGATTTTTAAATATTAAAATATCCTTTTTAAAATTACTTTGTGCAGGTGCACAATTAATTTGTGTACTCAAATACTCCAGTGTAACCTTTCCATTAATTGTAAGAGTAATACTGTCATTAATAAAATTAATTTTCCAGATCAATAATTATAATCTTTGTAATTATTATAATCGTTATAATCATTATATAATAATAATTGTTGTGTATCAGAATAATGTTAAATTATAGTGCCCTGTACTTTTAATATAAATGAGGCAGTCCTTGCAAAACAATGCCTTAATAAAGGTGAGTGTAAAAGAGAAAAGCTTAAAATGAGTCTCGTATTGTTTTACTCAGAGTAGCTGAAATGTGAGGCTGAAATGACTGTGTTTGTGCCAAAAGGAAAATAATACTTGGGAATAAAGTGCTCATCCTTGAGTGGCATTGCAGTGATGGTGTCTGGGGAGCAATATCCCGTTTCAGTGAAACAAGAAGTCACACAATCAAAAAAAAATTTACATTTCCTTATTACTTGGCAGGGTGTGAGCTCTGGAAGTTGTTTTCCTGCTCTAACAGTTCTCTGGAGTTTGAGCAGAAATTATTCCTCTTCTCTTCATGGCCACCTCTTTATGGTGATGCTGTTGAGTAGAATTTAACAAATTTAACAGCTCCTGCTGCTAGTGCCCTCCAGAGTCACCAGAAGCACCACCTCCAGCTTGGTTTTGGATAATGCTTGATGTTCTTAAAACTATTTGAAATCATAGATGAAATACTTAAAACTTGAGTAAATCTGTAAAAATGTGAAAGTGTTGAATTCTGCAGCTCTTCATTTGCAATTTGGAAAACAACTAAACCATTAAAGGTCTTTAAAGCACCATCTTTGAATGGTTTTTTTCCATCTCTTAAACTGTGAACAGGACTCTTAAGGGCAGCTCGTGGCAAGGGAAATGACAGTGCAGGTTTTTGGGTGATGATGGGAACTGCTGCAAGGGGCTGCCAATAGAGGAAATTAAGTTTTTTTCTTGGGGTTCCCTTCTCTCCAGTGCTGTGGATATTCCCTGAGTCCTCTGTGGGGAGATGGGACACGAGCCCTGTGAGCCTCTGCTATGATTTTCTTTTTATGGTTTCTGTGATTCTAGAGCTGGGAGGAGAAAGATTGACCCTTAAAAATTCATGTGCTGGGGGACCAGTGGGAAACTAATTCAGAGATGCTGATGGTCAGGGTGGCAGCAGTGGGTTGGGTTTGCCCTGAGGCTCAGGCAGTGCTGATGCCCACATTTGCTGCACTATTACCCTGCTCGTTTGATGGCTCTGAGAGAAATGATTTGAAGAATCACCTCTGTACTAAGCCAGAATAAATTTAATATAACTGGTCTGCCCTGGAGGGTTTAGGTGTCTTGACCAGATTTCTTTTTTTGTTCAGTTCCAGGAAATGCTGAAATATTTTTCTTCTTTTTTTTCCATTTTATTTCCCCCACTGGCATTTAATCATGTTTCTAGATCGTATTTACATGTAGGAGGCTGGTTTCAGAGTGGAAAAAGAGAGCTGCTTGACTGGCCTAGGGAATTACAAAACCCAGACCAAACTGATGAGAGGAAAAGGCAGTAACTGGAAGCACAGTATTAAGATTTATTGTAGAACTAGTTAAAAAGGGATTTTAATCAGAAAGCTTTGCAGTCCTTTTCCAAGGATAATGAAATGTAGCAGCAGGGCTTGTCTGATTTGCTTTTAACTCTGTAGCTGTTTTTTACAATAGAAAACAACTGTTATAAATGTTGGACGTCTTGAGACAGGAGCAGCAACAAACATAATTTGATAAAATATTATAAAATCATAGAATTACTTAGATTGGAAAGAATCTTTAAGATCATCAAGTCCAACCATATGTCACTGAGGTTGGTGGCGGGTTTTACTGCTAATCTGAATTTTGATTAATAGGTTATCTTGTCCCAGAAATATTTTCTTTTTAATTAAGATGAAAACCTTCTTGTTTCATCACAAAAGATACACAAATGCAGGGAGACCTGGCAAGAAACAGTCCACTGCTTGCCAGATTAGCAAAAATGTTCTCTTGAAAAGAAGCCTGTATGAGTTTTTGAAAGTGATTCTTGAACAGCTCTGATGCAATTTTTCATTGCATATCCTAAACAGAGAAAATATAAAGTCCCCTCTTTTTACAGATTAAGGAAACAACTCAATGTGTTTGTATGTCTGTGGTTTCTAATTATGATAATTATTAACCACATTGATTTTGTTTGCAATAGACATTATTAGATGTAGGCAGTAGGTAATATTCTTAATAAAAAACAATTACAATGCAAACATACTTTTGTCAAAATATGGTGTTGCTTGCTATATTATCACTGCCTTTCTCCCAAAAACATGTCCAAGATAAAATCAACATAACTACAGTCAATGCAGTAAGTGATACTGAAGGAGCTGAAAATTTTTATTCTTTGTTATTTATCATAAGTACTTTAAAACAAATTTTACAGGACAGCCAGATAATTTTTCTTAGAAAAATGAGCATTTTCTTTCTTGTGGTCACCCTGACTTTTGAATCTCTGCAGAGTATCCAGAGTAGTTTATGGAGAAATAAAGATTTTGTGCTTATGGTTTTGACTTCAAAGCCCTAAAATTTAATTGTAGGGGAATGTTGCTTAGTCTTATAATGTTTTAATTGTTTTTTTTTCAATGGTGCTGTGTGACAGTGGCTCATTACAAAGTGTGGTTATATTGACAATGAAATTCCAATTGGAACAGAATCAGTGCAGAGGTAGGATTCTTTTTAATGGAGGGCAGAGAAATTAAAGGAAACCTGCCCAGAAGGGCTGTGTGCATTCTGAGTATATATTGAGCTCATTTTCCTCCAGCATTTGGGAGCAGGTTCTGGTCACAGAGTTCATGGAATTGCCCATCCCTGCCTGTACAGAGAAGTTTGTGGCACTGCCTCATAAATGCCTTCTTTTAAGTAGCTGCAAGCAGCTTCCCAGCTTACCTGAAAGCAGTTCTTGTGCTGGAATGTGTTTGAATTAATCATCCCCTGAGAAAACATATGTACTTTCTATTCCTAAATTAAAGCACAGGCTCCTTTTATTGCAACTGAAATGGCTTTTAGCTATAGTGAACAATCCTCAGCAAAACCAGAATTAAATTACAAAGGAACAGGTTCATAAACTTTTATAACTACTGGTAATTCCCACCTTTTCCCTGTAACCTCCAAAGTGGCTCTGTGTCCATCTGCATGGAAACATTTTCCCTGCAGTGCCGAAAGGAGCTGTGTGAATCCTCTCCCTGAACACCCCAAGGGAAGGAAATCCGTGGTGGGTGGCTGCCTGCACAGTGTGTGACTCCAAAGGAACATTTGCTCACATCTTCCACTGCAGCCCTTCAGGCTCTCAGTTCGTGGAGTTTGTGCCTGAGACACTGGGAGTGCAGTTCACATTCTTGTTACAGCCTCTCAGATTTAAAGTTCATAGCTTTTTATTTATAGCGAATATTTTTTATTTTCTCAATGCAGAACAGTGCAAGTGCTGAATAGCTGGAACATAAAAGTTAGACTTTATATTTTTCTTTCTAGAATATCTAATATAACACAGGTGATGCTGGTAAGAGTTAATCACAGCAAAGAGTTCTGCTCAGACAGTTAGGAAATGTATATAAATGATGAACCTAAAATTATCCCTGATTTTCACAAGTTAGCACTGCAGAACAATTAGGCAGTGGGACCATAAAAGGAGAACTCACAGCTAAGTTATTCCCAATGGCAAAAAGAAATTTTGTGGAGAGGGTGCAGTTGTGGTAGCAGCAACTCCTGCCTGCTGATTTTCACCATCAAAATTTTTCTAACTCCCCAAATTGAAGTTGTCATGATTCCAATAGCACTTATTTTCCAATTTTAGGAGTATCTTGAGTTTTGTGGAATTTGGGTTGAGTTTCATTATTTCCTAATCATCTTTTGTTTCCCCTTGGTGAAAGTCTGTTGTGTCAGTCTTTAAACCCTGTGTAAATGTGCTGATATTTGGGTTTGGGGGGGAAGAATGCCTAAGAATTACTAATAATCTGTTTTGTTACATGAGCTATAGTATAAAATGCACCACAGGCGTTTCTACCAGGTTCCACCCCCAGAGCTATGTGGGTTTTAAAATAAAAGAGAGTGATTATGGCACACTGAACTCAGTAGCTAGAAGAGACACAGACAGACCACTGAGAGAGCCTTGCAGAAGCTGGCAATTTTTAGCACTGTTTGTTGAGGTGGCAGTTCTTACACCAAAATTAGATTCAATCTTAATTTGGAATAAAACAAGTGGGCTAATTTTGAAAAGCACTGCAGATCCCATATGCTCCAAGTGATTTTAATGTGTCACCAGAGAGTGTCCCCATCCCTGGGGATTGCTGGGAGAAGTTTGCTGATGTCTGCTGAGCTGGGGTGGCCTCAGCTCCTTGGTGTAAATCACAGCTCCAGGGAAGCTGCTCTGGGGATGGGAGGGAAGAACAGCTTTGGACTCTTAGGAAGGAGCAGAGGTTTTTTACTGAGGTGTTTTGATCCTGTAACAGAGCAATCAGAGGGAGGGAAAAGCAGGGAGGGGAGGTAGGGACATCCTGGCTGGGAAGGGAGCAGCTGCCACCCTCTTCCACTGGAGCTCCATTTATCCATCAGGGATGCTCTGCATGGGCAAGAACAGTTTGGTTTCCTTCTTGGGCATTGCTCTTGTATTTTCTAATTTTCACTGCCCATTATTGGGGTCATGCTCTGAAGAGATCCAAATAGCTCACAGATTTTTCTTCAGCCTTTGGGAAAGACAGGATTTGTCTTGAAGTGATCAGTGACCTCAGGGAACATGTATTAAGTGTTACCTTAATATTCTTTCCTTTTACAATTGATCTGGTTTTTTTAGCAGCCCAGTGAAACTTGGTGCAAGCAGATTTTCAGGCAGTGGTGCATTACCTGTGCTTCTGCTGAAGTTAACACGATGCCAGTCATGATTCCCTTCATAATTTGATTTTTGCTGTTCCCTTGCAAATAAATTAACTGTGGCATGGCCTGTGTAATTAATGAACCTCAGTCCTTAAAGTACCAGTGATCAGTGCTGAGCTCATGAGCTAAAGGCAGAAGCATATCATAAATTCTGCTAATGAGAACTTAATTGATGGAAGAGCCAGAGATTGATTTATTCCTTTTCCCTTCTGTCCCCATGAGAAGGGTACCTGCTGAACTGAGGATGAAAGAAATGTCTCAGTGTTGGGAAATCCATTGTAATCTGTATCAAAGCACCTGCAGGTCTGTTCCTATGGCAACAGGAGCATCAGACCAGCAGAGAACGGACCAGAAAGGAGATAAAAGCCTCCACAAAAATAGTTGTAAAAAGTGTCTGCATAGCTTTGGCTACTTTTCTTTCTTTCTTTTTTATTTTTTTTTTAGAAAAGAGAAAGAAAAAAGCCCAAACTTGGAGTTTTTTGAAAGCTGGTTATTATAGTTATTTAGGTTAGACCCTATTGACAGTGAAGAACTGGTAGACTGTAGTAAATTATTAACTTCAAGGACATTAATTAAAGAGTTTATAAAAAAAGGAAGTCTTAAATCTAAACTTAATAGAAAAAGTATAGTTTTTTAAAGTGATTTCTATGTAACCCCTCTTGAAAAGGCATTTTCTGAATCTTAAGGTCTTAATTCTTTTTTATAAAAGTTGTAATAAGATGATAAATGATCCATCTTTGGTCTGGAAATAGCCTTTTCTCCTATCCACATAATTGCTCTATAATCATTAAATTGTGCACTTGGTGTCTGATTACAATGATGGGAATTGTAAATCACAGACTGGGAGTCCATGGAGTCAATATTCTTTGTCTTTGTGTTGCCAAAAGTTGGGTAAAAAATACCTGCAAAGGAATAAAAAGCTTTTTCCTCCATCTTTCAGATGAACTATGGTCATTGCATGGGAAAAGTGGCCTGGAAAATCACAGGCAGGTGCTGTTTTAGAGTCTGATTTCTTGGAATGAAAAGCAAATTATGATTGATTGGACAGGGACTCCAGTGAGCACCAGGGAATGGTTCCTTTCAGAGTGTTTGTACAAGTAGAGATGTATAAAAGTCCTGATAAACCCTGTCCAAAAATAGGATAAAAAGCAACCTGACTGCAGTGATGAGGTTTGAGGGAGTTGGGAACAGACAGGCATAAGAATATATAGCAAACCTATGGTAAAGAGGTTTTACATAAATACATGGAGTGTTTGAGGAGAAGGCTCTTAGTGTCTTTGTCCCAGGTTTTATTCTAGAATATTTTTTCCCCTAGAATCATTTGAAATCTGAGATTACCCCAAATTATTGTTTCTTTCCTGCAAAAATTACTTGCTTTTAATTTAAGATAATTTGAGTCCTACAGTCTTACCATGCAAGAGGAAGAATCTGGGCATCCCTTCTTATAAAAAGCTTTGTGAAATTCTTCCTTAGTCAAAATCCACTTTTATTTTCCAAAGTCTGTATTAGTACCTACATGTTGGATTGTTAAATCTTAAGTCCCATTCCTCAATGCATATTAATGGCATTCCTTTTTTTTTGAACTATGTTAAAAGCTTTTTACTTCCCCTGAGAAAGAAAAATAATAATTTTAATAACAAAAGGCTTTGATTTTTGTGGTTATTCTCAAGTTTTTAGGTTGTTATTTTTTTGTCATGTTGATCTTGTTCTGCTAAAATTCATTTGTCAGTTTTGAAATTGAGTGAAGTCAATACTCTGCTTTAATACTAAATAGAATAGGAATCAAATTACTTTGGTATTTCAACTTGGGGAGAAGCAGAACCAGAAAAGATAGAAGGATAGTAAAAAAAACACCCCACCAAATCTAGTAGAAATAAAAGCAGTCCTGTAACTTTTAGGAGAAATGTATAAATCCCTCAGAGTTTTGTTTAACATCTGCTACTTGTCTCTTCCTGTGCCAAGAGCATGATTGGACCATTCAGGAAAATAAAAAGAACTCTGCAATCAACTGACTGTTCAATATTCCTGCACAAAGGGGACTCTCCATAAATAAAACGAAAGACTTTGGTCAAACACAAATGGGTTTATATTTAACATGTTTTATTTAGAAACCTGCCCACACAGAGGTAAAATTAAGAGAAATAGAAACACTCTTTTTTTTTTTTTTTAAATTTGCTGTACACATGTTATAGAAGAGAGGGGTAGAAAATGTTCTCTTCTCCCATTCCAGACTAATCCTTTGCTCTTCTGTGAGAAGGTGCAGCTGTTTACTGATCTTACAAGCTCAAATCAAATCAAAGTGGTTCCCAGAGCTTTGTGTTTGGCAGCAGCAAAGCCCTGGGGTCAAACGAGGAGACAGCAGCAGCACAGACCCCAACTCCTGCAGGCTCCTCACGAGGAGTTCTGTATCTAAATCAAGTCACTTCAGTGACATAACAGTCCAGAAATGGCTCCTCTAATAAAAGTTTATTTTCAAGTAGCTCTAAAATAAGTGAGGAAAAAAGCAGGATTTTATTTTTCTCTCACTTCAGCTGTCCTTGCACTGCATTTCATTTTCCTGCTGCTCTGCTCCTGTCACAGCATCCCCTCCCTCAGGTTCATTGCTGCTTGTTTTGCCAGTTCTCTGGGAATACACTCCAAGATTTTGGGCTGTTACTGCAATAAAAGATCAGTGCATCTTAATCAATACAGCCTTCCAAAAATTAAACATTTCCTGAAGTTGGGGTTCAAAAGGATCACGTTAAAAATCAAGTTCCTCTTTCGTAAGTATCAGATATTTTTGCCTTCTGAGAACGTCATGCATGAAGGTGTCTGGAATATAAGATTTATTTTCTTTAATTAAGGCCTTTTGGCACAAAATGTGCCCCACTCTAAAGGGGATGTGGAATTCCTCATCCATGCACACACAGACATGTGCACACAGATATTGTTCATTTTCTGTGCTCATTAATGTTTGTGTTCCCCAGCACAGCCAACAGGAGCTGCAAGGAGGCACTTGGTGCTTTTGAAAATTAGGTTAATAAATCATCAACACCTGATGTGGGAGTTTGTGAGGGTGTTCTGTGCTGTTTAAAAAACAAGATTTTTGCTGTTTGCACTGGATTTTTGTTAGGCAGTTGTGGGTCTACTTGTACATAAACATCACCATGTATCTAAAAGTGTTTATGGCATATATTTATTTTAAAAGCATTGCAGTTCCACAAATACCTGGGTGGAAAAAACCTGCAGTACTGAAAGTTATGTTCCTCAGCATTCCAGTTTTAAGAAATCACTTGTTTGTCAAGGGAAAGCTCAGTAAAAATGTGAACTGCTATGGATTGCACGGGCCAGCAGCTGAGTTTTGCAGAATGTTCTGAATGCTTTGGGAGATTGGAGAGTGAAGAGAAATCCAGGGAAAGGTCTGGGAAGCAGTGGGTTTCCAAGCATTTCTAACATTAGTACAAAATTTGCATCTGAGTCAGTGGGAGTCTTTGGTGCTTAATGAACTGTGCTTGATTTACAGACTTGGTATTTAAACTGTTTCTTTATCGCAGAAATAAAGAGCGGGTGAGATTTACAACTGCAAGAAAAACTAAAAAGATGCCAAATAAACGGAGCTGTATCTATTCCCCTCAGAGCCCTCAGGAAAACCTTGATTATACAGAAGTGCTCAGTGCATTTCCTCCAAAATCCCAGGCAGGAAGAGCTCTGGCTTTGGTGGTGATGGCACCAACTGCTGGAGAAATGATGGGCAGTGATGCCTATAAAACAAATAAAACATTTATAGTTCATTTAGTAGGAAATGGAATTTGAGACCCTGCTGTGGGTTTAGGGTGTCCTCCTGCAGTCCTTGGGATTTCGGAGACTCAAATAACCACAGCAAGGAGGAATTTCTTCTGCAGGTGGAGAGCTGGGATCTCTGTTCCTGCAGTCAGCACCATCAGCTGGGATTTGCTGCAGTCCATTTGCAGTTTAAAATGTGCTCATAATTCCTATCTATTTTGTCTAAAATACAGATCTCTGCTGTCACCCCATCTTTTTTCTTTTTTTTTAAATAAGCTTTGCAGCTTTTATATATGTTTTATTCATTGTGATTAAAAAGAGGTGGAGTTGTAAATAAGGCCAGTGGCAGGGAACAGTTGATTCAAAAGCTTCCTGGAATAATAATTTCAAAAAGCAGATTAGAGAAAACAGCTTTAACTGGATTTCTCCAGTCTTCCCAGCCTTGTGCAAAATCATATGAGTCTACCTAGTCTTTAAAAGACTGTGTATGTTATCCTGACTTAAAAGATGATAATTTAGAAATGAAGTCTGTCAATAAAGGGAAAAAAAGCAAATAGGTAGTAATAAAAAAAAAAACAAAGGAAAAAAAGAATTATGTCCTTGCTAATGATATTCCATAATTAGATCTCCTTAATGGATGGGTAGAATAATCTATTTAATTGTAACTATAGTTTGTGATAGATTACTGTGCCTTATTGTATTATGTCCCTGTAATGAAAAAACCAGCATTACTTTTGTAGTAAATAAATGTTTCTCAGAATTTTTTTTTTCGATTTTCTAAATTTACTCATCATTTATGTAGGGCCTTGTGAAGTTTTTCCTTATTCTTTCTAATGGGGCTCATCTTTTGATCCTTTCTTAGAAATTGCCCAAATTTCTCGGTTATGCAGCAAAGGTTTTAGCCTTATATATTTTCGAGTATGTGCTCCTATTTAGTGATTTATCCTTCACTGGCAATGAAATGTTCTTTATCTACAGCCTAATTAAACTAAACCATATACCATCTGTGTCTAGTTCAATTAAAACAAATTGGACAGATTGACCTCCTTAATACTCTTCAAAGCATTTTATTAGTCTGCAGAGTCCCTTCAAGATAACTTGTTAACTCCTGAGACAATACTTGCTGTCTGCTTGAAAAAAATTGGGGGAAAAAATGCCAGCCTACATGAAAATAATAATAATAAAAAAAGTTAATCTTTCCATTTAAAACCAAAGAAAAAATCCCTGTGGAGGTACATCAGGTGGGAAGTCCAAGCAACCCTTGACATCCTGCTTTAATGAGCATTTCTCCTCAGCTTTTATTCTTTTCTAGGTCTTTACTGTGGGGCTTTCCTGGTTTGTTTGTTTGTTTGTTTGTTTGTTTGTTTGTTTGTTTGTTTGTTTTCTGAGCTCTTTGAGCAGGTGAGGGTGAAAGGACCAGTTCTCCACAAACAATAACAAAGCTGCTCTTACTGCAGACAGAATATTTTACTTGGCCAACAGAAATGTTACTTATGTATCTTGACCTGACAAATACAAAATGGGGAGATGTGCAAAGCCTGACCTATTTCAGTGTTTCCTTGGTAACTTTTCTAATGATAATCAATAGTGTTGAATTATTCCAGTACATCCATGCTTTAGGTGGTGTCCTAAGTTTTATTCCTACCTAAGTGATTCCTGGGCATGTCCTCTTGATAAACTGCAGAATATAAAACCAGTAAAGTGTGGAGACTGCTGATGACTTTTAAAAGTTATGATCTGCCTTCACTGTCTGTGGTGGTCAGATGCAATAGTTCTTTTCTTCTCTGTGTAAAATGAAATATGATATTTGATTTTTCTGTTGTGATTAAAGAGATTTCATTTTAGTGGACGTTGATACTTTTAGTCCATTTCAGTGTTTGCTCTCTTTAATGCAGTTTTTGGCACAATCATTTTTGTTTGTTTTCCCTTTGAACCCTGACTCTGCCCTCATCCTGAAGGGCTGAGCAGGAACTCCTCTTCAGTAGAAACCCCCTGTTTCCCCTTCCCTGGCCATGCAGATGGTGTTTCATTTCTTGCTGGGAATGGTCTCTGCAGAAGATGCTGCCAAAGTAACTTCATTAACTGCCTGGCAGAAGTTTTGATAACTTGACCACCTTTCCCTCAGATGATAAAATCATTTTATTTGGCAAATCATTTAGACTTTCTTTTACTGGCCTTCAGAGCTCCCTTGCAGCTCTCCTTGGAGGAGTGAGAAGTGGTGAACACAGCAATGTGCTCAGCCCTTGTCGACAGGAATGAATTTCCTGAGATTCTGAGACTTCTCTTACTCATAGTTCATCCAGGAGAGCAAGTCAAAAATGGAAAAGAGTAAAATTTTTATTCTTCACATTAATTAATTGTAAATAACTCTTCATCAAACTTAAAGAACTGTCAGTCTTAAGCAAACATTTCTTTAATAGCATGAAAAAAGCACTTTGTGCCTTGTGCTGCTTTACTGAGTTGGGTTTTCCTTTGGGATATTCACTGCCCTGACTTTGCATAAACTTGCTGCTTCCATAATATCCTCTGTGATCATATCATATCCTGAGATGCTGAGACTGTGTGATAATATTCCATAATTTTCTTTAAAACTCATTTCAATTTCTTTTAAAATAAATTGAATTATTCTGAAAAAAAAAAAAGAAAAAAAGGAAGAATATTTTGTTTGTGATGCAGAACTGCTGAGAAGACAAGCAATAATCTTTGCTGGCTCTTTGGGTGATTCAGTGAAGTCTGACTGAGCATCTGTTAAGCAATTTGAAGTTGGAGACAGCTACAAAATTCGTCATCCTACAATAAAGAGGGAAGTTTAATTCCATTGTAAATATGTAAGATGTAAATTTACTAAAGCTCCCTGTTACTGTGAGTAAATTGAGTTTGAATTCATTAAGAACTTTGAAACAATCACCAAGTCAGTAATGAATCATTAGCAGATGCAAAAGCAGGCTTTCAATATTAGCCCAGGTTTTATTGTGGCTTTGCTGAGTTTCCTGCTACTGTCTCCTATTTCTAATTTTGGGGCTGATTTTGGGAGGAAAAATGCCTGTGTCATGTCAGGAGACTCACTGCATCCTCCAGGCTGGACTTTTCCTCTTAAACCATGTCAGACCAATGATTTCATCTGCAGCTCTGTCCTCCCAATGTTCCCCCACGAGTCAGGAGTTGGGTTTGGGTTGGGCTTTGGGGTTGGGTTGGGGTTGGGGTTGGGTTTGGGTTTGGGTTTGGTTTGGGGTTTGAGTTTGGGTTTGGGTTGGGGTCTGGGTTTGGGGATGGGGTTTGAGCCTGGGCCTGGGCCTGGGTCTGGGTCTGGGTCTTTGGCCTGGGCTTGGGTCTGGGGCCTGGGCCTAGGGCTTGGGCCTGGGCTCTGGGTCTGGGCTCATTTGGGCTTTGGGTCTGGCTTGGCTTTGGGTCTGGGTCTGGGCTTTGGGCTTTGGGCTTTGGGTCTGGGTTTGGGCTTTGGGTCTGGGTCTGGGTCTAGGGTTTGGGGCTTTGGGTTTGGCCTTTGGGTTTGGGCCTGGGCTTTGGCTTTAGTTTTGGGCTTTGGGTCTGGGTTTGGGTTTGGGTTTGGCCTGGGTTTGGGTTTGGTTTGGGTTTGGGTTTGGGCTTTGGGTTTGGGCTTTGGGCTTGGGTTTGGGCTTTGGGTTTGGGCTTTGGGTTTGGGCTTTGGGGTTTGGGTTTGGGTTTGGGCTTTGGGTTTGGGGCTTGGGTTTTGGGTTTTGGGTTTGGGTTTGGGCTCTGGGTTTGGTTTGGGTTTGGGTTTGGGTTTTGGTTTGGGTTGGGTTTGGGTTTGTGCTGAGCAATCCCTGAGGCTCTGCAGCCCCAGCCAGGGGGCTCAGCCTGACACCCCAAACTGCCCAGCCAGCACATCCCTGCAATAGAAGGACTTTTACACAGAGGTATTTTACAAATTGATAATTAGACACTGAGGAAATGAGTCCTGTCTGGATCACACAGGCCTGGAGAGAATTCCCACTCTCCTGGCTCAGATTGGTTCTGCACCCTCTGCTCTGCAGAGCTCTTTGTGCCTTCACAGAGCACTAAATAAAATAAAGTAAAACAAAATAAAATAAAATAAAATAAAATAAAATAAAATCTTTTTGCTTCTCAGCCTCAGGAAATGTTTATGGGAATAACATTTTCCATTTGGAGATTTGGAGAATAAGGTTTCTGGTCTCTGACATTATCTCAGCTGGCTGGGGCCAGGAACACCAAGGTTATGTTTGATCCCTGTTCTGGCTGTTCCCTTTAGAGTCGGATCCTTGTGGGCCTCTTCCACCTCAGAACATTCTGTGATTCTCTAATCAAGAAGAAACTAAATCCCTTCCTTAACAAGGGCTCCTTTTGGATTATTGCAATGAGATATTTCAGGCATTTATTTCAAGGCCATGTGAGAAGGCTGTACCTCTGAAAGATACTGAATATTTAAAATGAGTGTTCTAGGGAGGTCCTGAATTCTCAAGGGACAGATTAATAACTTCAAGATAAAATATTGCAAAATAAAAAAAAAGTGTATTCCAATAAGTTTTTTGTCTCCTTAAAATAACCCAGCTGTGAAACTGGAAGTATGTGGTACTAAGTGTTCTTTGTTCAGAGTTTAAAAATAATTCAAAACCCCAGGGATCTGGAAGCAGATGTCTGCTTCAGGAATCATAAGGTCCCCAAAATGGGAGTATCTCCTTGTCAGCATGCTTATTTCAGAGTCGTGTGGCACCCATTAATTCACTGAAAAAGTTTCTTTTTTCACTGGTTAAAACTTCAGAGATCAGAGGTGTGAGGGTGGCTTTTAAAATTTGTTCTGAGTGCTTGGGATAGATAATCATTGCTCCAGTCTCATCCAGGGTCCTCAGATATTTCACAGAATCATGGAATGGTTTGGAAAGGAGATACATATATATATATTTTTTTTTAATGTATTTATATATTTATAGAAGTAATCCAATCCCTATGGGATGCTGCAAAGAGAAGCTGCTCTGCCCATACCACTTACTGTGACGTCTCCAAATTTCTGCTCAGTTTTACTGTTTCTTATTTCTG
Organism: Luscinia megarhynchos; assembly: GCA_034336665.1. Lineage (NCBI taxonomy): Eukaryota > Metazoa > Chordata > Aves > Passeriformes > Muscicapidae > Luscinia > Luscinia megarhynchos. The sequence goes on from CM067580.1 coordinate 3,172,124, forward strand.
TTCTTTCTTCCTTTGCCATATTTTCCTACCAAACAATCCTGTCACATTCAGTGACTCCATACAGATATGTCCCTCACTGAATGGAGGAGTTGTGTTTCAAATCAGTACTTCCAAAATAAATCACCATTTTATTAGATTGACTACTTGCTGTAAACTCTCCATTTCCTGATGCTATGGGCATGATAAACTGGTAATAAGTGAGCACAAATACTTGTTTTATCAAGGAGCATTATAGGAAGCTTTAGGTTTAAGGATTTTTGTTTCTTTTTCAATACCACCACACTAATTAATGCTTTCCTGAAATGTTTTTCATCCACAGCTTTTGTCATTGTTCATTTCTTAACCTGCAGTTTATGTAAAGACAGTTCTCTGCAGAGGAGGTTTTAAACATATAATCTTAGTTAATAAACATTCAGCATTCATATTTTGGGCTTTATTTCAGTCCAAGTATTCAACAATTCTTTATTTAACAGAGAAAGCTTTGATTTTAAAAGGTTTTTACCTGGCTTACTGTGTCTGATTAGACATGAGAACATTTTTTTGTTGGGTTTAATATACTTTTTTAGTACAGTCCTTGGCAGAAAAGAAACTGTTCAATTATTTCTTTATTAAAGAAACATTAATTATATTCTGTTTATTTGTTGGGAGCCAATGCTTTTACAAGAAGTGGATTGCTTATCCTCTGTAAAATCAAAGCTTGGCTCAGTAGATAACCTGTTTTCTAAACTGAGGTCTCTCAATTATGGCATATTAAAAAATTAAGTCCTACAAGGTTGCATATTTTAAGAGACACTTGAGCATATCTGTGCTGGTAGTGAGTGTTGGGGCTGAAATCTGCTAAAGCCAGACTAAAGAAATGAAATTGCTCACTCAGAAGGTTGAGCTGCACCTGGAGCAGAAGTCAGACATGAGTGGTGAGTGTGTTGACAGAGTAACTGGTAGTTAGAGGAAAAATGATCAGCCAAGTGCTTGGATATAGTCACTTGTACCGTTTTAAATCTGTATTTTATTAACCTCTCTCACCACCCATGGGTCACAAGCAGAGAGTGGGGCCCAGCCAAAGCACTGTGCAGATGAAGTGCAGTAATGGAACTATGTCATTTTTAGTAGGAAAAAAAAAAGGTGCACAGATGTGAGACTTCAAATTAATATCTCTCCATCACGAGAACTGCATGAGTTTTATTTATGGAGCACTTGGGAATTGTTCTTTTGCAGGGTGAAATTTCAGGTGTTTTTTCTTTCTTATCTATAGTGCAGTGTCATACAAAAAATAATAAGGAAGAGAAAATCTGACTCATGGCATCTGTATTTATCTGTGAAATAAGTGGCTCAGTGGTGGTTGTTGCACAGATAAATGTCATATTTGATCAAACCTGTTGTAATTCTTTCTTTTAGACATAGGTGTGGACTGCTTTGCTGGTAGGAGACTGTCAGTTGCATAATGTAAAATCTCTGGAAAAAAAAATTCAGTGCCATCCAATGGAATTATTTTCTTATTGATAAAAAAAAGAAGGTGAGAGACTTTTATTCTGCATTTTTTAAGATTTATTTTTGAGGGTCTAGAACAGTGGTTAACTGCAAAATCCTTTAAAAAAAAACCCTGGCTGTGCTGGTACAGCTTCTGCTCTGGGAATGTGACATTTCCAAGAGCAGGTTTGCTGTGTCCTTTGAGGCTGCCCAGATCACTCTGTGGGGAAGATTTCCACCGTGTCTGGCACTGACTAATCAGTTAACTGGATTGTGCTGAACTGGCTGCTGCTGGTTTCTGTTGGACAATTTATTTTGCTGGTTGACAGGCTCAAAATTTACTCTTTTTCAGAAGAACTTCTTGAAAAAATGTTGTTGCTGTGGTAATAAAATATGTCTAAATGCTTTAATAGAGCTTTACAGATAGTTCATGTAATACAGAGGTGAGAACTGTATAGGGAAAATTCTATGATTCTTTCAGATGCTACCCCATTAACAAAAATAATAATAATCATCAATAATAACAATAATTATAATAAAGCATAGAGCTGTATTTACACTTCATGTACCTAAACTTCTATTAAGCTCTGATAACAGCTTTTCTCTTGGTGCTGTGTTCCTGCTGCAGAGTAGCCTCATTTGTTTTGCCTGACAGGAAATATGTAAAAAAAAATAAAAATAATAGCACAAGACCGTGCTCTGTCACACTTAAAGTAGCTGTGGGAGTTGAAGGGAACGAGACTTGATAAATTAATGATGCTGAGTGCTGAAGGCAAATGGGGAAGTGATGAATGGAAGGAGAGAGGTGCCAGTCTCTGATCCTGTGATTGACGAGCCAGGCTCAAAGGTAATGGCAGAAACTGTGGGCAAGGAGAGAAGGCAGTGAATGAATTTAAAGCAAATTGGTGAATTTGGGACTAAAAGTAACAGTGGTTCATAGAGGCACATTTGTTTTAACCACTTTTGAAACCGTGTTTAGTTTAGGGAAGATAATATGATTTTCTACATACTTAACACTATCATTACTTTTTTTGATCTTGTAACCATGTTTCATTTTACTGTGAATTTAATTTGACTTTTCTAACTGATATTTATTTTGAAAGTACATTTTTATTTCAGCTTGCACTGATCTTATTTCTGGGCTACACTTTGTTTTCCTCTTAAATAATGCATTTTTATAGATTTCTGTGCCAGATGCAGTCAGTCACAATCAGCTGTGGGATTTCTTGTGGTTTGGACTTTTGTCACATTGCTCACAGTAACCCAGGGCATGTTGTTTAATGTTAAATCAAAGCCTGTTGCCATGCTGGGGGAGAACATTAAGGCACAGCAATAATTATTGGCAGAGGTGCAGAAAAGTCTGTCTAGCCTGGGAATTTGGTTTGATTTGGCTTTGAGTGCATGTCAGAATAAGTCCACATCAGGGTGGGTCAGACTCTAAATGCACACTGAGATGGGGATTGCTTCTCTGGGTGACAGCAGAAATGCTGAATTAGTGGGGGTTATTGTTGGTGTTTCTGTACCAGATAAATTCATTTCCTTGTGATGAAGGGCTGTTACAAATTCTCAGGTAACTTCTTGGAGTCAGAGAATCTCCAGAGCGAGGCCTTTCCTTGCTCATTTGCAGAAATGGTTGATCAGCTCCAGCCCTGCAGTGCAGCTGGAATAATCCTCATTTTTGGGCAGAATCCCTGTTTGTGGAATGGATTATTTGTGCCTTGTGGCTGAACTGAGGTTTGCCTTTCCATAACTCATGTCCCACATTATTTGTCTGGAATTAATCCCAAGGGTGGGAGGTGCAAAGTCAGAGACCACTTTTAGCCTCAAAAATGTGTCAGGCTCCAAAGGCACCTGCAAGGGCTGAGTGTGCTCAGAAAAGTGCTTTGTCATTGTCCCTGCCACTGTTTGAAGGCATTAAAGCTGGCCATAAATCTCAGAAAAGGCAATGGAGAGAGCTCTCACAAAAATCTAAGCAGCATAAACACTCAGGTATGATCTTGAGCAAATGGAAATGTCCAAAATGTGGGAAAGAGGTTGAGATGTTGATTTTATCTGAATTAAAAAAAAACAAACAAAACAACAAAACAAAACAAAACAACAACAAACCAAACCAAAAAACATTTGTGCCAGGTGTTTTCTGTTTGCACAGCCCCTGCATGAATTTGGTCGAGATGCCCCAAATCTGACTGGAAATGCAGCAGTCACATGAGGCTTAGTCCTACACCTTTGTGTGTTCTGTCCTCTCCTCTTGCTGGAGTTTCTGGATTTCCCTGTCCTCTCTGGCCAGAGGCATTTCATGTCACTCCTGGATCAGAAGGATTACAGTACATTTTGCACCATGATTGTAGCTCTGCTGTGCAGAACAGGGAATATAATGCAGTAAAATACTGTGTCTGCCTCATGCAGCACACCTTTGGTTTATTTCAACAGATGAAGCTTTTCGTGCAAACATAAAATCCGTCAATTAATTTATTTTTCTAAAAACCAAAGGCCCAATGAGGAACAATGAACAGATTTTTTTTTCCTGAGTATTAAATTCTCAATATAAGCTGTAACAGAAGGATTTATATTAGTATTAAGCTTTGTCATGCTAATTGCATTATGTTGCCATCTAATAACTTAGATTATGCACATTGTAAAAGTATTATCTGAAATCATTTTTTCTCTCTGAGATGTGAAAGTTCATCTGGAGGGCACACATTATTGTTTCCTTTTCCATTCATGTAATGGTGAGGACACATTTTCTGTGATTAAGTGAGTTTTCTTAAGGACCCCTGAAGTTGTAATTTCTGGCTGCTAATTCATTAATATTTGCTTTGCATTTAGCTTTTTCTATCTTGTGCACACAGAGCAGTCAATCATGGAAAAATTTTTCTCCCAGGATTTTATATCTAGTTTAATCTTCAACTGAAAAAAACACCTCCAGCTGCTTCTTGATTGGCTGTGGATGTCCAGAGTGTTGCCAAAGTGGCCACCACAGAGGGAAGGACAGACTGCCACCAGTGATGTCCTACAGGCCCAGCATTTGACCAATGTTAGCAAAACTGGGTTTCAAAGGTGTTTGCTTTGCTCCTCATGTCAGTTTTCTACATGTTTATCATAGCAGATTTTTCTTTCAGCAGGATTAATATTATGTAATTCCATGTGTACCTGGGATTAATTTTAATAATTGTTTTTGATGCAGCCTTACAAAGGCTTAGCTGGCAGTGCTAGAAAAAGCCTCTGTTAATCTGTAGATTGGTATTATAGAGGAAGAGCAGTTTTTCTTTTCTTCTTCTTTTAAAAAATTACATTACTTGCAGATGAGGAATAATGCCCTTGCTCTGCTGCCATCAGTTCAAGCAATTCTCCTGGATGCCTGCTGTAATCCTGACAAACATTGCTCTGGAATGCCTTGTATGAATAGAACATAAGATCTTCCCAATTTTTTATTTCCTCCATGGCAATATCAGCTTGCAGAGCTCCCAGCTAAAGGCTGAATCTAAGTGACAAATGATGCAATAAGCAGACAAGTGTCCAACCTCGTGTTGGCAAATTAATTACAGTTGGAATTACAGTTGTCATTGCAGGGACTCCCAGTACCTGTTTGTGACTGCATTTTGTGAAATGAGGATAGAGCCAAAATGACACAACTTGTTCCCCTTTGTAAAGTGAGGAAAAAAGCTATTTATTTATTAAATTATAGCTTTTAATGTATTTTTCACTCTTGTTTTTTTTCCCTGTTGCTCTTGCATATATGTTTTCTGTATTAAAGAGACCTGGCAGCACTCAGGAGGATGAACTTTGGCAATGATGGGTGACAGGCACAGCAGCATTTAGGACACCATAAATTTACACTGACTGGGAGCTCTCAGGCTGAGGAGGAGGAAAGAGGAATGTGTGCTGAAAAGTCTTACTTGACCTGTAAAGTCAAGAACTGTTACAGTAGGTGTCACAGAGGAGGATTCTTGGAGAGTTTTTAGTTTATGTACCAAATAACAAGGAGAGTGAAGTATTTATAGAGGTTAATGGTGCCCTGGTGTAGGTGAACACTGCAGTGTTTTCTGCAGCGAGATCTTCATCATCAGAGGCTCCTCTGAGGGATGTTCTTACCCACAAAGTGATTTCTGAGAAACAAAAAGTACGAATCCAAACTCGCTTCCCTTCGTTGGGAGCACTGTGCCAGCAAAACGCTTCTGTGCAGGCTTTCTTCCAAAGCCAGAGCCTTCAGTGTAATCTGGGAAGCTCTTTACCATCAATAGCCTTGAGAAAAACACTCTCATTAAAGAAGGAGAAGGGAAAATGCTTATTACTGAAATTTGTGTCCGTGGATTGGTTTTGGGATGGGCACGCTCAAAATCGCTGGGGGAGGAAGTTGCCATGTTACTAAATGGTTCAGTGAAGGTTTTCTGTATTTCCTTCTTTTTTTTGTTTTCCTTCCCTTTGAAGAGGGCAGAGTTAATTGCCAGACACATTAAATATTTATAGATTTCATTATAATTCATTGCTGAATGCTGTGAGGACTTTTCCTGATGCTGTGAAGCAGTTCAGGCTCATTCAGCCTTCGGAGCAATGGCAGCCCTGAGGAAATCCTTCTTCCAGGGCTCCCTGCACTCCTCTGATGTGATTAAATAGTCCTTATTGTGTTCAGATTTTTTATTAGAAAACCTCAAAAGGGTCAAATTCGACTCAAGGGACAGATTTGTGTCAGTTCTTATTTTTAATCTGAGTGTGCCTTCAACTGTGATCTCAGTGAAACACTTTTCTCCCTGAGAGTGGCATCGAATTTTGGGTTTGAAACACAGAGATGCCAAATGTTGGTGGATCAGGAGCCTGTGCTGAAACTCTGCCCTTCTTTCAGGGGTTTTACTGTGCACCATTAACTTTTTTTTTTTCCAGTTTCAATATTGTTTTCTGAATTTTTAATTGGCTAATAAACAGCAACTGCTTCATTGGCATGGAAAAATGTTATGGGCCAGACAGCTTGGCTGGGATCTCTGCCATTGTAAGGTCAGGATCTGGGTGCTAAAGCATGTCAGAGCATCTTGCTCATTCACTCTTAGCTGCCTATTTATGTTTTATACAGGGGAGTAGGATTAGTGACTTCTTACAATGAGAAATACTGACTTCCCTATAGAAAAGATCCCAAATGTTCTATAAATACTAACAAGCCTGATGTCGTCTATATTCCTTGGTCTGCAAAATTTAATGTGCTTGAGTTACTTTTCTGAAGAAGGGTTATTCAGACATATGGAAAAACATCTGTTCCATGCAGAAATAAATAGTGTTTGAGTGGTTATACAATGTAAAAGACCATCCAAGGACTCTGTCCCTGAGCATCTCCCATGGTGTGATCATGGCTGTGATTTATTGAGAGCAGCATTTTTCACACTGAGCTGTAGATTTGGAGATAAACATATTTGAATCAAATCTTTCAATCATTCATGGGATTTGTAGGCAGAGATCACTCGTGGAATTTTTTTCTCTGGAGGACAAAATTCTGCCTTTGTGGGGAAATGTCTGCTTGGTTTAGAGGTGGTAACGTTCATACCCCTGCAAACACAGAGCTGAGATGCAGAGCAGAACAGAGACATGGGGGTTTAAATTATGCATATTTTACCCTCCCTCCTGCCTTTATTTTGGTGCTTAACCAATGTATAAAATATCAGGCACAAAATGAATTATTCAGTGAGTAACTTTGAAGGCAATTTGCTCGGGTGTTTCAGATTCATGTCAGTCTAATAAAGTTTGTCAAATGGAAAGCAGCAGGCCACCCCACAGGTTCTTGTGTGAGAGAGCTGTTGAGTTGTGAAATTCTGACTGATTCTGAACCAAAAATTTCTCAGACTTTTCAAAAATCACTGTTTCTGCTTTTTTTCCCCCCTCAGTTCGGCACTGTTTTGCCATTGTACCAGAATAAACAGATGGGTCATTTTGTAAAGGACAGGAAAATTTTAAAATTATTTATTAGCTTGGGTGTGATTGACAGAGATGTGATATCTTCTGAAACATCAGTGCAGGATTCCAGTGGATTGTGTCCAGAAAAATAACAATGCACATGCCAGTTTTTAACTTGAAATAAAGGTAAAGGAGAGATGCAGTACTCTGAGGAGTGTATCATGGGATGTTCCCTGATTCTGTGTAATTCCCTAGGACAGACCAGCTTCTTGGATTTCCTTCTCACTGTGCAGGGAACACCCTCCTGTAGCACTCAGTTCCCACAAACAGATCTGTACAGCAGCTAGTGGGGATAGCTTCAGCTTTTTGGTGTGTGCTGCACACTCCTGTTTGGTAGCAATGCATCCACACATAAAAATGGCTTTCCTTGGAAATCTGCTGGGGTGTGCAGCTGCTGCTGTGGGAGGTGGGAAGAAGGAGAGATGTAAATAGGTGGGTAAGGGTTTAGTGAGAACAAGGAAGGTGTGCCTTTATAAATTGGTGGGTTCTTCACCATTTTAGAGGGGAAAACGGAGGAGTGGGAAATGTGAACCAGTTATTATTCAGGGCCTTGCACATTGAATCAGCTCAGAGGCAAAGGCAGCAGCTCAGTGAGCTGTGTGTTCCTTATTCACACTCCCAGAGCTGCTCCCACTGTGCTCTGGGGTTTTTTTGGCAAATCAGCTCAGGATTCTGGGCTCGAATCTATCACTTAATAGTTGTAAAAACCTTCATTCAATCCACCTTAGAGAGCAGGAGCTGAGGGCAGGTTTGGCTTTACAAATAAGAGCTGGAGTTCCTTTCAGTTCTGCTGTTGGCTGTGTCAGGAAATTTGGGGTCACAAAGACTCTTTGTGAAGCTTTAATTTGCCAACAGTGAACTTCATTTAGGGCTGTGATTGCTTATTAAAGGGGGGCTGGAGCCAGTCCCATTTCCCTCTGAATTCCTGGATCAATGTTCACACAATCCTTGTAGGAGCAGCGTTCCAGCTCCAGCACATGTTGAATTGTTTGAGCTGATGCCTCTGCCCTCTCACTTTTGCAGGGAAATGGGGTATTTCAGGTGATACTGGTTTTTAGCCTTTACCTCCTTTCTTCTTCTGTTTAAGAAAATGACAGATGGATGGTATGAGCTCCAGCTGAGGATAATGAGGAAAAAAAAACTTGTATCATCTCTATCATGAGCAAGTTGGCCAGTAATGAAAAATTTAAGAACTGATGGGAAGATCTTGTACTGGAACATACTGAAATATTTAAGAAGTGAGAAGAAATTATTGTACAGAAGTATATTAATGTAAAATAATTCTCATGCAACCTGATGTCACACAATTAAGTCCTTTATCACTGCAACCAACTGCATTGCAAATCCATTGGAAAGTGTAGAAACTCCAGTGTAATTTGGAATATTGGATAATTCACCATATTGTACCTATGGAGAAACGGCAATACTGTTCTATACAGAACAGGAAGGAATTTATTAAAATTACTTCTTGCTTCTGATAAGTTTGACCTGTATTTTGTAATATGCATTCAAGGTGTAAAGGGTGCTCTGTGTTGAAAAGTGTATCTGTTTGACAAATTAATTAACAAATTACAAAATTATAAAGCTAATAAATGAGGGAGTTTAAGCAAGACATATACAGACTGTCTCTGGCTTTCTAGTACTTGAATCCAGATCCTCAGATTTCATCTTTATTGAAACTGTTTGTACACAGTAACACGATGGTGAGTTGTATCTGAAACAAAATCTCTCTCCATTTCTCCTAGTCGTGAATCATTTTCTAACAGGATCTTTTGTTTGTGCACTTTCTGTAATTATACTGCAGTTTCTTCATTAAAAAAGAATGAAGAAAAAATAGCCAGTAAACACCGAGTCCCTTCCGGATTTATGTGTCTTTCTAGTAATTAGGAAATTACAAATCCTGGGAGTACAGTCATGCAGATCTTCTTTCTCCCTTTGCCAACTCAATCAGTTCTATTCTATACAAGGAGAACATGAACAAAAGGCAGCAATCAAAATCAGTTGATTCAATGACCACCTGTTTCTTTTAATTAAAAATAATAATTTACTGTGAATTCCAGGAGGGGACTGAAAAATCTGCCTTTGACTCATTTTGAACTGTGTTCACGTTGTGCTCTTCTATACAATTACAGAGAAGAGACAGTTGATTGAAAAATTTCAATTTTCTTTAAAGACAGTATTTTTTCTGTTTGTGTACTTTCTTAATTCTCTCTAGGAGTAGTAAAGAATAAAAGTGGGTCTTAGTAACACAATGGGGAAAGAGGATTTTTGTTCTTGTTTTTGGCTGGGGGGTCATTTATAATCATGAAAGACTTTTCTTCTACAGCACTTGAGAATCATTCTTTATTTCTGAATGTCATCCCAACCCTTGAAGCCAGGGAGGAATGGGCTGGATTTTGAACCTGCTGTGCTGCAGCTGCTTTCAGGTGCTGGTGCAGGTCTGGCAAAGGCAGAGCAGGGTTTGCAAAGGTTAAATCACCTGTATTTTTGCTATTTTTGCTTAGTCTTTATTTCCCTGACCCACCGGTACCTTATAGTGTTACTGTAGAGTTGAATAAAACCCTCTTTATGCTCTGAACACCTCCCAGTATGTTCAACTTTCCCATCCTGCATGTGTCAGGGAATTGAATGAATGAATTCTTTTTCCAAGTTATTCCTTTGAGTCACTCCTAACTTCACATTCTGCCTGGGGGTAGATTCCTGGAAAGAGCCTGGGTGTAATTTCTTCCCAAGCAGAAGAACACACTCATGCCATTCCTGTCCTCCTCTTGGTGTGTCAGCCTGGAAAAGATTTATTTGGGTGCTTGGCAGGTGGATTTGGAGCTCTAAAGTGTCTTTCAGCTGGGGAGGAGTAACCCCAAGAACCAAACCTTGCTGATTTGCCCTAATTTGAGCCCAGTTTGGGCTCAGGAGTCTCAGAGATCCCAGCCAGCCTCAGCCCTCCTGGGATATTTTTGATTTTGAGGCAGTAGAATTCTGATTTTGAAGTCTGATCCTTTATTGCACTTTCCTGAAAGCAGTAAAACTTTGCTGCACTGCAGCTATGAGAGGGAAAATATTAAATGAGGTTTACATTTTTTATTAAAGAATTGTAGGATCTTAATCATTCCCAAGAGTCTGAGATGCTCTTTGCTCCCAGTTTCACTCAGCCAGCGAAGAACAAAGCTGGTGACCAGTCAGACAAGAACTTTTTCCTCTTCCTTGCTCCTGTGCTCTGATGACAGAACCCACATTTTAAGCCCTGGTAGCTATTTCCAGTAGAAGCATCTGGCTCCTTGTCTCTTGCAACTTCAAAGCTGAAGCTGTTTTCTGAAATTAAGATGCAGACAAATTACCAATCAGTATTATTGTTTTATCGGTGCAAAAACAAATAGCAAACAGAAGAAGGTGTCTCAAACAGGTGTGGTGTCTGAGTGGGATCCTGGATCTTGTATTCACTGCTTGGAAGGTGTTTAGGAAAGCTGGAGACCTTCAGAGCTGAGAGGGAAATTTGCCTGAGGACAGTGTGGGTTGAATGTAGGATTTGGCTCTGTACAGAGAAAACCACACTCAGATATATTCTCAAGTATGTTTTATTAACTTGGTATTCACTTGGGGAAGTTAAAGCTGTTTTAAGGGAAATATGTGCAGTACAAATTGCAGTGGTTTCATGGGTCTGTTGCAGCAGATCCATATTTCTGGAGATATTTGGAGGGGGACAAAGAAAGATGTAGGATTCAGCAGGGAGTGGTTAAAGGCTGTGAATAAAGTGAGGAAAACACCTGCCAGTCCTTCTGGGCTTTTCTGTTGGCAAAGAGGAGCAGTGACCTCATATCTCTTGTAACAATTTGTAAGTTATTTTGCATGTTTGGAATATATTGTCACCCCTGTTTTCAGTAGAAACACAAACATACCACAGTTTGTGCTGCTGACATTCAGGAATTGCTTTTTTCTTTTGTCTAAGTGGTTTGAAAATTTTAAGCCTTTTTTTCCTGGGTACCTTTTAAAATATTAACTACATATGTATGGAAGTTTTGCTGGGGATAAAGAATAATCTTGTGGTTCTGTTATGGAAATACAAAATGGAAAATTGGGTACATTTGCAATTCTTTACACAAAATTGTTCTTTGTTGTAGTAGGCCCTGATACAACCTGAGGACCTCACAGCTCATCTGCAGAACTCCTTTAAGGTTTTTTTGTAATGGAAAATATAATTCTCTGTTTCTCAAAAAATGTTTTTACACTTGCACTTTTGCATTTTCTGCTTCTTAATGATCACAAAAATAGCAGTTCAGGTAGGGGGAAAAAATCCTTTCCCCAACCATAGGCAATTTTTAATACATTAATCTTATCTCCTCCTAACACCTTGTTCACGTTCATATGTTGGCATTAGTGACTGAAACTGGTTCTTTTTCCTCACACCTTATTGACCAGCCCAGGCTCTGGCAGACAGGTCACAGAGTCACAGAATGGTTTGGGTTAGAAGAGACCTTAAATCCCATCCCATTGCACCCCTGCCATGGCAGGGACACCTCCCACTGTCCCAGGTGCTCCAGCCCCAGTGTCCAGCCTGGCCTTGGGCATTCCAGGGATCCAGGGGCAGCCACAGCTGCTCTGGTACCTGTGCCAGGGCTCCCCACCCTCCCAGGGAACAATTCCTGCCCAAAATCCCATCCAGCCCTTCCCTCTGGCACTGGGAGCCATTCCCTGTGTCCTGTCCCTCCATCCCCTGTCCCAAATTCCCTCTCCATCTCTCCTGGATCCCTTTATGCCCTGGAAGGGGCTCTGAGCTCTCTCCATTTCTCCAGGTGAGCACCCCCAGCTCCCCAGCCTGGCTCCAGCCCTTGGAGCATCTCCCTGGGCTCCTCTGGATCTCTGCAGCAGCTCCAGGTGCTGCCTGTGCTGGGGCAGCTCTGCAGGTGGGGTCTCACCTGAGCACAGGGCAGAATCCCCCTCTCCTGCTGCCCAGCCAGGGATCAGAGCCCAGGGCACAGAGCATCCCTGGCCCTGCTGACAGAGTTGTTGACACAGTCAAGTTGCATCCCATGAAGAACCTCACAAGTAATAATCTGATATAAAACCTCCACTGGTGCACACATTGCACAAAGTGAGGCTTGCATGCTATAAAATTAAAGGCAATGTGGTGATTTAGTGCCTGCAAAGTTATAGCAGGTTCAGTGTTGCTATCAGGGGGAATAAAATTCTGATCAAAAGGGAGCTTTTAGCCAGAATTCTGAGCTCTAATGCTCATAAGCTGTTGTGGGCTGTGTTAAGGCACAGTTTGACATGTGCTGCTGGTTAACCATGCACTTTCAATTATTGCACACCCCCGCCTAAGAGCCACAGAAATTATGGAATGATTTCTCACAGGGGGGTGCTTTCCATCTCTGTTCAATAAAGGAAATGGGTTCATTTGTGCTCAACAAAGGAAGGAGGCAGGGATGGTGGCAGGGGGGCAGGATGCAGCTCAGTGCCAGTGGATGGAAAAATGTGTGGGGTTTGGGGAGATGCCTCTGTGTTCTTCTGGTTCCCTCTGCTGGAGTGCAGCAGGATTCCTGGCTGAGCCCCTCTGAGCACATCCAGAGCTGTCTGGGCAGGTCGTTTCTGCAAGCTCATTATTGGTTTTGTTTCTGCTCCACTTTGGGGTTTTTTTCAGTAGTTCCTCCTGGTGCCAGTGTGTACAACCCTCTCCTGGTGGATCCCTCCCTCTGTGGCTGCTCCTCTCTGTAATCACATCTCAGCTTTGAGACTGGTGAATAATATTCTGATTTTTGCAGAGCTCTGTGGGGTGTAGATGCCTGGTTCATCTTTTTGGGGATGCTACACCCATGTATGTCATTGCAGGCTCTGAAACCCCAGTCTATTAGAAAGCATGCAAATGCAGAGCTAAATTTTTGCCAATTCAAAGGTTTTTCAAAGAAAAATATCTAAATGTCTGTGATACCAATTGCCCAGAAGTTTTTATCCCTTTTAATTACTCTGTATTGCATTAAGTTGTACTTACAAAAATGGAGGACTGTCTTAACATAGCAGAGAATTCACTTTTTAGCACAAAAATAACACGAATTTTAATAGAGCACATCATCCATCACTGCTGAACAAGTGCTTCCCCATTGCTTTCCTGTTACCACCTTCCCCCCTCATAACTTTGATGGATTTTGGAAACAGAAGTAGGTTTTCCCTTTAGAGTTTCACAATTAATCTATGCCAAGTTTAATGCAAAGTTCAATTCTCTTGCAAATAGCAGCCATTATTTGGCAGTTCATCTGTCAGATCCTGGCTTGGCTCCCTGTGTTTACTACAAAACGGGGCTGCCAGCTCTGCTTTGGGAATTATTGGAAGTTTGCATTGAGGAAAAGTGGATATTTGAAGAAAATTTACAGGAGCTTTCCTTCAGCTCCATAGTTTGCCTTTCACCAAAAAAATGCTAAAGACAATGTGATTTCCTCCATAATGAACATAAGTTCATTAATGCATGTTTAACTCTGAGAAATATGAACCTGTATACTGATATGAACTGATAAAATAATTGCTGTTAATATAAGTAATTACAGCTGGCAATGTAGTAATTATTATTAGTATGATTGCTTATAATTAAAGTGCAAGGTATAGATTCAAGGGTGGTTCAAAGTGCATGAGAAATCCTTGTAAATATGGGAATAAGATGAAAAATGTTGTCATCTGTAATGGGTGGGGAGTGATCTCTTGATTTTCTCTAGATGGTCTTGGGCTTGCTTCCTAAATAACAATACCTTCTACACTTCAATTTACCAAAAAAAAACCAACCCAGAAAGCATGGGATTGAAGCAGAAAATAGGATAAAACACTGATGAAGAGTGTACTGTTTTATGTGGCAGGCTTTAAATGTTTTTAACATTCTATTAAAGGGATCTTAAAAGAGAGATTTCCTACAAAGTTTCCATTTCAGGAGTAATTTTGATACTATTTTCCATTGTCCTCTTCTTGTTATGAATGACTTTGTGTGTGCATACAGAATAATAGCTAATAATAGTCAGAACATATTTGCTTCTTGTTACAAAATCTGATTCATATCAAATTGTTGATTTGAAAGGCCCCACAGTAGGATTTTCACACAAGGATAGAATACTAAGATTGAGTATAGAAAGCAAACACTGGTTCAGATTCTATACATTGAGTCCTGCAGGGCCAACTCCAAAGTTTGATCCAACTTGATTTATTTATTTATTCATGTGGCTGGTTTTTGTTGTTTGCTCAGAGTGCTTTTCCTGGGATTCTGTAGCCACACAGAGCTTTGTAGTCAGACATGAGCCCTCACTTGGTTGTTGGTTTGCAGTGGGTGCAGAACAGTTGTCCTTACATGTCACAACATTTTTAGGTCACACACACCCCTGCTTAACTGAATTACATGCACATTCCATTGTTAGGAATGAAATTATTTGGCACTGTTCTGTAATTTCAGTATAATAGGCAGTTCAGTGTATTTAGTTGACTTTGATTGTAATAATTTCCCATCATTTGGAATGAAATTATTTGGCAGTGTTCCATAATTTCAGTCTAATACACAGGTCCAATGTATTTAGTTGACATTGACTGTAATAATTTCCTTCCCCTCTATACCATTACTTTATATTCATAAATACCACTTGTGCCAGATGTCAAACACAACTTTAAAAGCTCAGTTTATTCAGTGTCATTCTCAGGAGCTGTGGCTTTTGTCCCTCTCAGCCACAGATGTCTTACCAGAGTCATGCTTAAGTGTAGATATTTATAAGGCAACAAGTCCTCTTCTGTCATCTAAACAAAGCAATTTAGGGAAGAATTAGCTTCCCAACTGTGGTTTAAATTGTTTGGAAGGCACACAGTCACCGAGCCACCAGAGAACCCTTCTGCACAGCCACGTTCCCATGACCCTGAGCCACCAGCCCCGTTGCTGTGCCTTTAATAAATAAGGGAGCAGATGTTCTCTGGAGCCCTGGCTGTCACCCCATTTAGGTTCACTGTGTTTACAAAATAAATACAGTTGGTAGCAGTTTGCATTTCATGTCTCGGGCTGTACAGCGAGCAGAATTACTGAAATAGTTTTGATTTGAATTTGTAATTTAAAATCTTTATGGGTTATCCTGCGTGCTCTGATTTCTTTCCATACAGTGAAAAGTAGTGGTTATAGATTCACTGCAAAACTTAGAATAAATATCAAAATAAATTCACATGAAGAGTGCTACCAAGACACAAAAAACCTTCACAAAGGGTAATATGGCAAAATAGTGAAATTTGAAGGCAAAGTTTTGCCTTCTCATAGACATATTTTTGTGAAAATTGCTAATCAAACTCCCAAATTTCTTCAGAAAGCACTTATACTAGAGAGATCTTTTCATTTTGAGGAAAGAGTCAGCAGGTTTTCCATTTTGAGTAACATGCTGGGCTTCCCTTTGATTTTTTGGAAAGCTTTGACTGGCAGGTAAATTTTAAAAATCAGTATATTTATCAGCCTGTTTAACAGTTCTTACCCAATAAAAGGTATAATACAAAATGTAGACAGAAGGGAAACATTTTAATGTCTCGTTTTGCAGCTGTGTTTTCATTGAGGGTGTTTTAGACCATGGTCTTCCTGCAAAGAGCATCAGCAAGGATGGATTTCAAGCCCTGGTGTGGTATTTAATGCAGAGTTATTGCTCTCCCCAGTTTCTGACCTAGCTGTGCAGGGATGGTCCTGGCTGAAAGGCAGCTCGAGCAGGGAGGGGTCACAGAGGATTTGAGGATACAGAGGGTGTGCACAGGACAGGCCCACATTTGTTTTGGCACCACACATCTGGAGCTCTGGAATGAGCCTGACATGGGGGAACAGATGGAAGATGTGGTTTCTTCCTCTGAAATAAATGTTCCTGGTTTTCCAGAAGGGACCCTTACTCCTTCAGGAACAGCAGATGTCTTTGGATGTGTTAAGTGTTTAAGGGATTTGGGTGTATTCCCTTTCACTGGGCCTAAATTAGAAAACATTGCCAAGCTGCTGGAGGCTTTAAAATGTCCTCCCTCTTAAGTTTCTCTGCTCAAAAATCAGATGAGAACAGCAGTCTCTGTAAAATATTTACCATGTGCCAAGTTGTTCTCTTTCATTTACAACAAAGATTATAAAGTTGCAGCATTTCAAGATGATCCCATCTGTAAAATCCTGATTTTACAGTCATTGGACTGTATTCCAGATCAGCCCATGAACAGTTTCTTCCCAGTTCTCCTGCTGTATTTTGTGTCACATTTCAGAACAGTGACAATAACACTCTGTAATTAGTCTGTGAGTCTTCAGCCACAGACTGAACACTGCCATTAAACTTTATGTATGTGAGCAGTCAGTAAATGAATTTTAGTGCCCATAAATCATGGGAACAAGCCTGAGCTGACACATCTTTTCTTACAGCACCATAAAAAGGAGAATTAGGAACTGAGGGCAATGTGCCTGAGCCAATGCAGGTACTACTGCAAGGTTGTGAGCAAGCTGCACACTGAAATGTATTTTCCTGCAGCACAGTCTGCAGAGCTGGAAAGCTTTGGGTATTTGAAGTAATAAATTAAAGGTGTTTCAATTTATCTTTCATGACTTAGAACCTGTGTCTGTTTTGCTCTGCAGGACCCCAGAAGCAAGCACAAGTTCAAGATCCACACCTATGGGAGCCCCACCTTCTGTGACCATTGTGGGTCGCTGCTCTATGGGCTCCTGCACCAGGGGATGAAATGTGACAGTGAGTGAAGTTTTCCTTCTGCTGCCAAAGGGGTGTTCTAGAAAGGAAGTGGGAGCCCTGGATCACAGCTTCTTACTTTGTTTCTCTGGAAAATACCATTTCAAATGTCAGCTATTTATAGTCCTGCTATATTTCAAGTGGATATTTCAGTAGTGTAATAACTTACAAATGAAAATCACCTCTTCTGCTGAGAACACGGTGTGTTCAGCTTGATGTGGCTCAAGAGCCTTTGTCATGGCAATTTTGAGAAAGCCTCTTTTTGGGCTGTCTGGGTGAATGCTCTCTCAAAGACTGGAATTGCAGTTCAGCTAGTAGTCAAGGTCTAGTGTTTTCCTTGTGTTTAATTTGTCTTGGAAGACTCCCACTAGCAAAACCTAACAATCAATTAAACCTGC
Organism: Luscinia megarhynchos; assembly: GCA_034336665.1. Classification (NCBI taxonomy): domain Eukaryota; kingdom Metazoa; phylum Chordata; class Aves; order Passeriformes; family Muscicapidae; genus Luscinia; species Luscinia megarhynchos. The sequence continues at coordinate 3,189,618 of CM067580.1, forward strand.
CTCCCTTCATTGCTGACGTGAATGCTCTGTTTTCTTAGCCATAGTCCCAGCAAGTCTTTATTCCATTTTCACTTTTTTCCTTGCACTTCATTAATTATATGTTTAGCTTTCTTAAGTAGATTATTTTATTTTCTGTTGTATTAACTCTCTACAGAAAGTATTGCAAGATGAAAACCAGTCGTAGTGTTTGGTTGAAAACCAGACAGCTGTAATTTGAAAGTCTTGCCAATAATTAAGCTTTTAGTCTTAATTTTCATTTTTAATTAATTTTCACTAAACTTTTGGCTTCTCATGGGTGTCTGAACCATTTTTATGTCCACAGCCTGTGATATGAATGTTCACAAGCAATGTGTGATAAACGTCCCGAGCCTCTGTGGCATGGACCACACAGAGAAGAGAGGAAGGATCTATCTGAAGGCTGAAGTCACTGGTGACAAACTGGAAGTTACAGGTAATCAGCTCATTTTGGAGTGTTTCAGGTTTTGGGAATGTATGATACACACTGTGAGTTTGTGTACCTGGGTCAGATCTTTGTGAATTAAAGCTGCTGATGGAGAATTTCCTTCCAGAAGTGGGAGGATTTCATACAACATGGCTTTGGGTCAAGAAACTCTATGAAGTTAGTAAAAATAAGCAGAAAAAAGGAAATCTGCAGTAACAGCTTTAAAAACTTGGAAATATTAGTTAGAAAGTCACTGTATTTTCAGTTTTCCTTGTCAAAAACAGCCCAGCAGGATGAGTTGCTGTTCAGGAAGTTACCCATCATCTTCAGAGCATGAGAGATACACTAAACCTTCATCAGCTGAGGAGTTGTTTCCTGTGTTTCAGAGTATTGAATAAACAAAGGCAACTGGGATTCAATCCCAAATACTGCTCCCAGTGAGTTTTAAAATAAAAAAAAGATGGTTCTCACATTCAATAAGCTTAAGGTTACCAAGATGGGAAGGAGTTAGAGAAAAGAAGGAAGGAGAGGGTGGCAGTTCCTTTCCTTGGAAGTGTTTCTGTGGGATTTGTGAATAATCTGTGGTTCTGCATACCCAGATGTGCACACAGACCCCTCCCAAGCTGAAATTCCAAAAAATGCTCCATGAAACCAGAACAGGGTGCAGTGCTTTCATTGCTGCCTGCTTGGTGTTGCAAAGTGGAATTGAATTTGGGGGCAAAGTCAGAGCAGGACAAAGTTGGGAGTTTCTTAGAACATCTCCTTTGCATGGAGAAAATCAGACCATCACTGAATTTTCAGCTTCCAGACCCAGCAAATTACCCTGCTGACATTATTTCCCTGTGGCTTTGTTCTCTCTAGATCCAAATACCTCCGTATTCTCCTGTCAAATGCTTTGAAAAGGAAAAGTTTGATAAAATTTAGTTAGAAAGGATCAGAATAGATCCCAAGTGATGCTTAATTGTGGCTTAACTTTTCAAAGAGCTTCCTGTCAACGTGGGAGGGGGAAATTTGTCCAAGGTACTGTCATTAACAGAAGGTGGTTTCACTTAGTAATGAGGCGTTTCAGATGGTGATGCGGCTTCTAAAAGTAATTGTACCATGAGAGGGAATTAATTTAAAAATCATCCGAGTGACAAAATTTAATATTTTCTTTATTCTGGGCTGCTCTGCAGCAAGGCTCTTAAATATGGCTTAAACTTTCTGCAATAAGACACATAATTTGACAAATAACATGTGCTTATTTCCTGATGATTCGGTTGGTTTTTAATCCTTTTAGGGACAAAAGCGTTTATCACAAGTCATTGTGGAACCAAGGCACTGTGAAGTGATTATATACAAACAGGGATTCTTTTAGTTCACAGTTTTATCTGAAAAGGTCTTCTCTGAGAGGTGGACATGGTAAAATTGTAGCAGATATTTAGTAGGTTTTCTCCATAGGCTTTTTTTGGTGTGAGTGTACTTGGCAAATGGCATTTCTATCGTGTTTATAAATAAAACATTTCCATCCCCCAATTAATTAGCTTTCTGGACAACAAGAATGTTTACTATGACTTTGTGATGTATAAAACAATTGGAGTGCTGTTGTAGTGGTTGAGGCTTGTCAGCACTTCCAAGCTTTCTTTAAATAAAAATGGCAATTGTCCTGAAAGCAAGTTGCTTTTCTGGTTTTTACATAAAAAAATACCATATGGACTAAGCCAAAATGACATTTCAGGTGTCTTTTGTGTATGTTTAACTGAAAAGGAAATTAGCAATTGCCAGTTCATGGACATATTGCAAAATGCAAAAATACTTTCCTAGAATGCCATTACTCCTAAAATATTCATTGACAAAACCTGTATTAGAATAGAATTAGTTCTCAGAGCTCTCAGGCACAACATCATTGCTTTTAGCTTTGGGAAAGGAGAATTAAATGTCCAGGAGGTTTAGGAACAACAGGAAAAATAACCAGTGATTGACTGCTTGGTCTGAGCCTTTGTCTGAATCTTTTTCAGAGAAATTGCTCTGTAGGTGTTGAACTCCTTCAGCTGAATTTTTCAGTGTCCCTGCTCTGCATCCTGTTTTGGTTGTTAATTCATTCCTGCTGATTCTTTCCCAGCCCTTGATTGCATGGAAAGCATTTGTGCTGCTGAGCAGGGACCTGCCAGTGGTGTTGGCCAAGTGCAGCTGCAGGGCAGCCCAGCCCAGCCAGCCCCAGCAGGGCCAAGGACACTGCAGGATGTGCCCCTTTGGGGGATAAGGTTTATTTATCACATCCCAATTCTGCTTCCCTGCCTGCTTCTCTGTGGGTTTTGTGGTGCCTTTTGTTTCCAAGAAGCCCCACTGTATGCACACACTGTTTTCCTGATAAAATGTTGGAAATAGGGCTGGTTTTTCGTTCCCAGTGAATTCTAGGAAGGAGTGCCCAGTGGCTCCCTCAGATTATTCACAATCTCTGAACTTGGCAGGTTCTGAATGGAATTAATGCTGGGAATAATTCAGTCCTGTGTATAAACACATTTCATTCCAATTAATGATGTCAGAGCTTAACCCAGGTGCATCAGTGGGGACACACTGGGTTTTTTGTGGGAACTGTAGAGCTCTTCAACACTTCTTGACAGAGGAGTTGGGATTTTGGATTGATACCCTCTGCCATAACCTCCCCATCCTCTCCAGGGCTACCCAATCTGCCCCATTCAATGCTCATTTCTGCTGTAATTCTTAAACATCAGTGGTTTATTTTCAATGGTTGAGTAACTTGCTTGAGAGTTGCATTGAATATTAATAATTTATGGCACTTGCAGTACAGAAATGTGGTAGTTTTCTTTTTATAGAAACACTCTTGAAATTCATATTTCTGAAATCTCTCAGTTCGTGACCCTTTCACAGGTTGGATTGACGTGGGGGGTTTGCTCTTGAGCATAGTAAAGTGCTTTTTGCTATTCTTAATCTCTGCTTTTTACACTGAATTTTCTTTCTCCTGATGTGTGCTAAAAGTTTTTTCACTCTTACATTTACTCCCTGACCCATCGTATAATTTGGGGCTCTTCTGAGTGAGCTTGTAGGTGGTTGAATCACAGTTCTGATCTTTTTTAACTTTATTTTTTGAATTATTTTTATAGTGAATGAACAATAACCTTTGGGAGAAAAATAACCCCATCTGGTGTACTGATATATGAAGTATATATATCAGCCACGATATTGAGACTTTAAACTGTGACCTCTCAGGCACTGGAAGTTGGATGTGACAGCAGCTGACAAGGAGGATCTGCCCTCCTGACACTCATTTAGTGACAGAATGGTGGTGACTCTGGCAGCTAATGCACCCCCTGTTGCATAAATCTGATTAAAACACATATAGGCACAGCCCAGAATTTTCAAGGGGGTTTTTGACTGTATTTTCCTAAGATGCAAGGGTCAGAAAATCTGATTTTATTCCTCAGTGGTGCTCCTGTTATTTAAAAGCAGAGAGGAGCTGGCAGTGATGCCTGCAGAGGTTGGGAGCACAGCAATGATCTCCCCAGGAGCTCTGTGCTCCCCCCTGGACCTTTCCCAGGTTATTTATGAATGTGGGAGTGCTGAGCCATCTCCTGGCACTGTGTGTTAATGTCCTGTCATGCAGCTGGGGCAGGAGCCTGCACCCAGGCAGGCTGGGCACACAAACTGCAGAATTTTGGCACATTTCAAGATTCTTATCAAAGTTGCTTCCTTAAAAGACCCCACCATGCACACTCTGATAATTTTCTTTCTATTTTCCAGGTCAGTGGTATTGTCTGTCTTTGTTAGCATTAATTTCATAATATCTGCAGCTGATTTTAAAAGGGAACATAAAGGAATATTCTGGCTGTTTCACCAGCTTTTAGTACCAAATGCCTGTAAAGTTATCCCAAATAATTGTTTCCATGTTGGAGACATTTTTAATGCCTCAAAAAACACGAATCTCATGGTTTACTTCACTAGTATCTTCTTTCTGACATTCCCAGAATCTGCAGGGTTGCTGCAGTCATTACAGGAAAAGCTGTGCCTTCAGCAATGCCAGCCCTGGTGAACTAAAAGCTTCCTTCCCACTTCAGTCATTAAATTTACTTCACCATGAAGAAACAAGCAATTCAAAATGTTTAAAAAAACCCATTATTTTTCAGTAATGGCCATCTGCATGCATCCAAAAATATTAACTAGATCCTATATATTTATATAAAATAAGAAATGTAACAACCTGAAACCTTTTCCAGATTATTTGATCCTTGTGGTAAGATTTTTATTTCATTAAGCAGCTGTCCTACCCAGTAGTGCCTATATTTTAAGATGGTATTTTTTGTTAAGATAATCTCCATTAAAACAAAATCTGTGAGATTTCCAGGTAAACTTGAAACCTGGAGAACCTACTGCAGACATAGGAGCTTAGGAAGAAGTGTTAGGGATAATGGTATATTTTTTATTAGTAGGAGAGAATATCTTAATAAATATAGAGGAATCAAGTCTCATGCAACATTGGTTCATTTTTCTTCTTGTTCTAGACAAGGATATTCATCAACTGTTCCTTGTACATCACCTGTACAGTGCAGGTGTTCATTATGTTCATTTTTCAGGGCTCAGGCACTGGGCTCAGCAGGGACATGAAATCTTCACTGGGCAGGGGAGTAGTTATGGAATAGAGGAAAAGTCTCATCTCTGAAAACCCTTTTAGTGATGAAAACTATAGGGACTGGAAGTTGCCTGGAAAGAAGGATTTGTTTCAGAGTCAGTTTTACCTGTGAGTCCCAAGCAGCTCCAGAAAGGAAGCATTCAGTGAGTTTTAATAAAATCTCCTAATAAATCTTCAATGAAAGCTGAGCAGTTTTGGAAGCAGCTTTGGGTTCTGCATGCAAAGAGCACAAATCCAAAAATGGGAAGAAACACTATTTTCAATAATAGGTAAATCTTTTTAAATTGTGATTGAGGGCAGCTGGAGGGTACTGGGGAGAAAGTTCCTTGGCTGGGAGTGCAAGATCCTCTGTCACTCACTAAGGCATCTATAAACTTGTCAAATCAGTAAATTAGTAAACTGTTTTATTATCCACATTTGGGAATTCAGGAAAAAGGGAACTGTGACTCACTGGTAAAGGAACTGAGTGGACTCATGCTCGAATCACTCAGCTTTGTCCTAGAGGCAAAAACATTTATTTAGTCATTCCCATTATTAAATTTATCTGCTGTACCACAAGAAGCTGTAAATCCACAACTGCATATGTCTTGCAATTCTTGACCTGCACAATCTCATGGAAAAAGTTTCAGCTTTGTCATCCCCTCTCTGAATTCCTTAAAATCCTGCCTGAAGTTTTTCTCTTTACAAGAAATGTCAGTTGTTCTCTTCCAGCCCACTCTGTTTTATTTAGGTTTTTATTTAAAGTGTGAATACCTAAGCACCAGCTCTGTATTTGCTCATGTCCTTACACTATTCCTGGAGAAGTGGGTGTCCCAGTTTTAGGCATGGCTCCTGGATGGATACTGCAGGTTTATAAGCAGCACTTGATAGAAGAGCCAGAGGACAGTCATCAAATAATCTGCATTTTCCACTGAATACACATTTATGATCTGCTTTAACAAGAGGAGGAAATTGGCACATTTTGTCCATAATGCAAGTTGACAATTAATTCTGGGTTTTAGAAGAAAACCTGAGCAAGACTGGATTTGTTGGAGACATCAATCCATACTTTGTTGTCTTTTTATCCGTGGACTTTCTCAGTCCCCATTAAGAGTCCAATCTGGACAAAATGTTAATGAATTTAACTGGTGGCAGCTGCTTTGCTCAGTACAAAGATTATTATCATCCTTAATATTTATGACAGAAAACTGACAAGTGGTATTTCATATTTCTACCCAAAATGAGGCTGAGCTGCACCTCCCTTCAACCTTTTCTAATTTAGAGTAGCATCTCTATCACAGTGTTGAGTTTAATTAGCCAATAATTATCAAGCAGGATGAGATTGCTTGCTATGGTTACAATTATAGCAGAATTCAGCCACTGTAAATTGATTTATTTTCATGGAGTTATTTTTCATTTTGGCTTTCTCAACCACACACAAGAGATACTGCCTTTTTGGTGGGGAGGGGAATCTCTTCTTCATGTCAGTTCTCCCAGAGAAACCTGATCTGTCCCATTAAAAATAGGGCACATTAAAGAGATGAACCACTTGGATGCTAATTCTTGATAAGCACTATTTAGCACAAGTATCATCACGCTGTTTCCTCAGGAAAAGAAGTGCTAAGTCAGTTGGAAAAAGATGTCTGAGGGTACTAATTATGCAGACAAAAGTACAAATGGGCCAGATATCTTAAAACAAGGAGTGAGATAATGACTTCGTTAGCAGCCTGCATTTAGTACATGTTGCATTTTTCCTTCCCAATTAATCTTTGAGCTTCTCTTCCTTGCATTTAGAGTTTTTTGGGTTTTTTTCCTATTTTCTGTGTTTGCTGCCACGTCCTCCTGCTGCCAGAGCTGATTTGGAGCATTTATCAGGGCTGGGCAGGGGTGGCTTTGTCCAGGGATCTCTCTCTGGCAGAGCCTTCACATCCACCCAGGCAATCACTCAAAATTCTGCCTGTTTCACACTGGGCCTCTGCAGGTGAAATTTAAACATAAAAGCTCATCCTGAAGATGCTAAAATTAAGCCGTTTTGTTCAGGGATTTTTAGCAGAAAACGTACTAGTGTGTATTTTTAGGAAGCTGTAGAACATGTGGAGAGTTCTGCTTCTCACTTATGGCAAAGTGCAGCGTAGAAATAAAAATCAAAAAGTGGATTTTGAAGTAATAGCTCTTGTGCCAAACCTGGCAGTGCAGTCACAAAAATCATGCAGAAGAAGGCTGAAAAAAAACCCCACTAAAAAAGCAAAAATAAACTCAAATATAGGATGAGAGAAAGCAGCTTGCACTGAAAGCTGTCACTTCATCCTTCACTTGCTTCATGGTTCTTAATCCCTTTGGGATTGTAAATACTAAGCTAAAATAAGTTATTTAATCTCAATGTTATTCCTTGGAAGTACTTGAAGAATCTTTTCAGTGCACTAAATTTGAAAAATTGGTATTTAGGGGTTTTTTCATGGTTGAAAAGAAATGTTTTTCCAGCTGACCACAGGTGTGAAGATCCCCAGAGGGAAAACCTAGAGAAAATTAGAGTGGGGACAATTTCTCTGGCCTGAAAGGAATTGTTTCCTCAGCTGCAAAACCATGTCAGCTTTACCCATGGATCATGGAGAAGTACAGATGAAATGGTCTGCAAGAAAAATGCATGGTTCTGTACTTTTCTTTTATCAGGTTTTTGTCCTGATACCATTCTTTGAGTAATACACAGAGTGAATAGAATTACACTTGATTCTAAAATTTTAGCCCATAAGCATTTTCTGTCTCTCCTTCTAAAACCAGAAATTTAAGAAACTTAATCAGTATCAACTGTTGGGTCAAGTTAATGAGATTCGTTTCCAGCCGTGATCTAATTTCATTAATTAATTTACATCAGAGTATCTGTTCTGCATGAGAATTATCTTGACAAATAGAGTCTTCCAAATCAGCAGCTCACATTCCTGTACTCCTCCTACTCTATATATAAAATAACATATCTGTTTGGATGTCTTTTAACCTCCATGCTGGGAAACAACAGATAGAAATCCTGGGAAGGTCTGGAATTTTGGGGTTGTAGTATGAAAACGCTGTTTAAATCTGGGGAAAAAGGAGGATAATGTCTTGAGCAAACAGTAAATATTTGTTGCTGAAGATCCTGGCACCTTTTTTCTTTTTTTTCTGCATTAGCTCTAACTGACTTTTAAGTGGCTCTGAAAGTCCAAATTTCTGTAGGGAGCACTTTTCATCAAGAAATATTAAGTTGCTTAAAGGTCAGTCTTTCCTGAATTTCCCTTCAGGTTTCTACAGTTAGGCAGGCACGATTTAGAAAGCCCCCCTGAATGAAAGCAGTGTCAGTCCTGCATAATCTCTCCAGTGGCTCTCAAAGGCTGGAATTCCTCCCTTAGGAACCATGGCACACCCAAAGCTTCTTGTAGTCTTCCTTCCAGAAACAGTTCTGGCCTTGAGCTCTGACTGTCACAAGGGAATTCCTGGCTGGAAGCTGTTTTCTGTCCCAAACCAGCCCAGGGGTTGCTGCCCCCAAATTTTGAGATGCCCAGCTGTGAGCTGCAAACTCCCCATCCCAGCCTGACCCCAGTTCATCACAGCACTGGCTGGTTTGGGTGGATTTCACAGCCTGAGGGGGGAAAAAATTTAAAAATTTCACCTTTTATTCTTCAAAGTTCATCTTCCAGGATGTGTGAGTGTTGCTCAAGTGCCAGCAAGAGGGAGGGCAGTGCTGGCTGTGCTCACCCTTTGGGACACCCTGCACTCCCCAGCTGCAATTTCTGATTGGTCCTCCTTGGGGATCAGGAACAACTCACTTTGTTTCTTCCTTTGGCATTGTAGAAGTAGAAAGCTGCATTAGGATTTTTATGAAGCTCCACTTGTCTTCCCTGCACTTTTCCTTTGGTTGCTGTCATGACAATGCTCACAACGATTCCATCTGACAGCTAATGAGCCGTGAATCCGTGGGAAGGGTGGTGGTAGAAACCTTCCAAAGTGGGCTTGTGTCAAACACCTGCTCCTCTGCAATCCCCTGTGATCTGGCTGTGGCTCTCACAGTATTTGGCTCCTAATCTGTGGTTGTATAACCTAAGATGATGAGGGAACAAAAGCACAAAAAATTGGTACCTGCTTAGAAAAATTACAGTGATGGATTTGGGTATTTAATCATTGCACTGCAGGGAGAGCTGCCTGGAAGCTGTGTGTTGCTTGTGAATCACTCTTCTCTCCTGTCATTGCTCCCTGCTATTCTTATAAATATCACTCAGTACAACCTTTCTTTACAAGTAGTTTCTCCCATGCCAAGTCTGACAGGTGGGTTTCACATCTTATTTATTTGTCAACATGCTTCAGTAGCTCTGGTCTGACATGTAATTTCTTTCTTAAGAAAGAATGATGTGTAATCCTGTGTTTTATATTGGCAGTGAGAGAAGCAAAAAACCTCATTCCCATGGATCCAAATGGACTTTCAGACCCTTATGTCAAACTGAAGCTCATCCCAGATCCTAAGAATGAAAGCAAACAAAAAACAAAAACCATCCGTTCTACCCTGAATCCGGACTGGAATGAGTCATTCACGTTGTGAGTTGTACACCCTGATTTACTGGGGGTCTTTGGGTGCACTCAGTTGTTTATTTCAGTGTTGAAAACCCTCATTTCTGTCCTTCTCCAGTAAATTAAAACCTACAGACAAAGATCGCCGGTTATCCGTAGAGGTCTGGGACTGGGATCGAACAACCAGGAATGACTTCATGGGATCTCTCTCTTTTGGGGTGTCAGAGCTTATGAAAATGCCAGCCAGTGGATGGTAAGAGTTTCTGAAAAGAGAAGGAGAGAATGTATCACCAAAAGTTTAAAATCTGACATTTTTTTCAATGTGGTCTACCTTTTTTTTTTGAGTTTTTCTCTGTGTTTCAGGCTATAAATTCACTGAAAGTACAACTAAACCTAGGGAACACATGCTATATATATCAAAGGGGAATAATAAAACAATTGCTTTTCTTTTATGGTGTTCCTGAAACTTCTGCAGGAGCCAGCAGCTGCTGCAAACTCAATTCTGTGTACATAGTCTTGTGATACAAATTTTATTTTTATCTCCAATATGATGTGTTCAATACTAAGTGTATCATGTTATATATAGCTCTGCAAATTCAAAGCACATGGAAACTGATCTCGTAAAATGCCACCTCATTATCTGCCAGGAGAGGGATAGAGCTCATCACATCTCAGAAAGGACATTTCTTCAAAGACACTTGTTTAGGGGCTGTGGAAGCACTGGAGACAAAGGTTCCTCCTCAGGGTTGGTGTCTCCCATTAAATCCCAGGATGAGTGGGAATAATCTCTTTGTCCTTTAAACTGCCTTGACAAATTGTTTGGGATTAAAGATCTGATTTCAGGTAAAATATATTCGATTTCTGAGCTTGCTCCTGGTCTTTGAGATCAGTTCTTTGCATCCCCGTGACATTGATACAAACCACACACAAACAACGAAATCAAATTTTAAATCTATCAGGAAAAGAACATAAAGTCACCAGTTTTTTCTGAAATCTGCCACAGGTACAAGCTGCTGAATCAAGAAGAGGGTGAATATTACAACGTTCCAATTCCAGATGCTGGTGAAGATGGAAATGCAGAGCTCCGACAGAAGTTTGAGGTGAGGATTAAACACAGATGTGTGCAATTAACTATTTCATTTATTTTTCCCTTTACTGAAAAAAAAAGTCTGTTAAATGATGCATATGTTAGAGTGCTCATATTTCTGTCCCTGTGACAGCTCTGTGTGTCTTTGGTTTTCTTGAAGATTGGACCAAATGGTTTAATTCAGAGGCAGCATAATTTTCATTTTCCTGACAGTTCAGCTTCTCTGCTATGACACTTAGAAGTTGGTATTTTAAAAAAATGTTATGTCAAGTATATGTAATAATTTCAATGTCTTTTAACAATTCTGCAAAATCTGCCAGCCACCATCACTGATATCTGCATTATTTGACAAATGAAGTTCTCAGAAACAATGGTATTTTAATACTTTGAATGTTTCCCACTGTAACTTGGGGTATTTTAAGAAAATACTTTCAATGTTCACACTTTGGAGCTTTAAAGTCTTTGCAGAAGGTTTTTCTGTGAAATTCTGATCTCTGTAGTGTGGGGAAGGATGTTGATGTTTTTTAAGGATCAGAGATATTGCTGGGTATGTACAAAAAGAAAATCCAGAGAAAAGTGGTGCTTTCTGCAGTGTCTTGTGGTGCCAGCTGGAGAAGTTGGTAGCCACAAGAATGGTCTCATGTGCCACACAAAGGAGTTTTTTTGTTAGCAATCAGACTTTGCCTCTTCTGACAACCACAGCCAGAATTACAACAAAATATTTGCTGGCCATTGAGCCCAGGAGCAGGACAGGTATGGTCTGGGGTGGGAGGGGTTTGCTGGTCCAGCTCCTCTCCCCTGCCTGCTCTCCCAGCTGCACTCACAGCCAGGAGCTGGAAATATTCCAATCTGCACTGTTTACAACCTTAGCCAAGCTGTTTATCCAAAACATAATGAATGTACCTGTTGTGCATAAACAAACCTGCCTGTTCCTTTCAACCTGAAATGGCAATTTTCTATGTTCACCATCAGGCAGAATTCTCCATTGTTATTATAAAAGATGGGTTAACCCACGAAAGTGAGGAAAAACGGCACATGTTCAACTTTCAAGGAAGAAACAGAAAAGGTGCACCAATTTCTTCTGAACGTGTTTGGATCAGCTCCCATGTCTGCAGCATGAACTATGATTTTTGTTACACATTTGAGAAGTATTTGAGCCTCCATTCCATTTTCCTTTCTTTACAGTTGTGATCTGACCAGTGTGATTTCATTCTGCTGCACTAGGTCATTTGCTATTCAAGATCATGTTTATTTTTTATCCTCCCTAGAAAGAATAGCTTCTAAAGTAATTCTGTCCATGTTTCTGTGCTTTATGCAGACCCTGGAATTGGGTGGATATTTATATTTTGGTGATACAGGTATAAAAATTTACCTGTTGTTTCTCAGGTAGAGACAGCACGGAAACAAAGTCACTAAAATTGTCCACTTAAAAATGTCAGATATTACATGCAGTGTGTTTGCATATTGATTTTACAGTCTCTGAGGTTGATTCCTAATCCTGCTGTAAATACTTTGGTCACAGGAGGAACAGTCAGGGTTTATCCATGTCCTGCAATGAGGTGGAGTAGAAATCCTGAGAGGATTTGTGTAAAACTACTGGACCTGGTCCCAGAGACAGCAGCTTCAGCAAGGGGCAGCTCTGCCTCAGAAATAATTAGTCTGTCTCAAAGTCTAATTAGTTCAGCCTCAGCACTGAGTATTTGAGCTGTCCCTGTTCTGGGCTAGCCTGCTTGGTGCTGTTTGAGTGACTGAATTAATCCAGGGAAGGGAATGGGTCTTCATTAGGCACACACACTCCAGTAATTGTAATTTCCCAAGCTGGACAATGAACAGGTTTAAAACTTAGTCATGGTAAATGAGAGTTTTGGTGGCTGAACAAACCCTGTGATTGTAACCAGGCCAAGGCTGGTGTGGTGTGGGGTTACATGGCTGGAGGGTTTGGGTTCACCCTCTTCCCCTCTCTCAAAGTTCATCATTATGAGAAGGAGCAGAGGGAAGCAGAACCCTCCATGGAATATTCTTCCTTGGTTTCAAGGGGCATCACTGTGATGGCTTCTAAAAATTCACAGCACAGATGTCTGAATGGTGGTATTTCACTTATTAGCTATTCTGGTATGGCACATAAGTGCTGCTGACTCTGATCATCTTTTCCTTTATTTCTGTTATCATTTACATCCTGGCTTGCACAGGCATTTTATTTTAGGTGCCCTGTAATATGGAACAAGTAGACAGCACTGAGAAAAATGCTGCTATTTGTGATTTAATGACATCATCTAAATAAATATTTCCACTGTTCTAAAATCAGCATTGGAGCTTTACAGGAAGAAGATTGCAGGGTCTTGACTGTCATTTTCCTGGGAGAGTGAATTTCTTAGGAGGTTAAAAATACAGATGGACCAAGGGGTCACACTGGGCCACCTTCCATTTATCAGTTTATGGAAGGAGTAACTCCAGAGCTCTTCCTAATCCAGTCTGCACTTGTGGTGTTTGGTCCACGTTTTGATCTATGACCATGTGATTGGTAGCCAAGCTACATTGGTTTAACTTTGAGTATAAAATGACAACAATTTCAACAAAAATATTGCAATACTTAAAATAAAAAATGGTGGCCTTCAGAGTAAAGGACTGTATACAAACCTAAGCTACACAAGAGTAGAGAAACTTTAGGATTAGGATTTCATTGTTTCATATCAAGAAAGAATAAGATTATTTTCAGTTTAGAAAAGACCAGAGAGCCAATAGGTGTAGAATTTTTGAAATCACTTCCTGATCTTGAAAATTTTAAGGTGCTCTGAAAATTGACTTTGCTCTTTTGACTAAAGTTTAGAAATGTGGGGTAGTAGGACCTCCAGGACCACTTAGGAGCTACCTCCCATTTAAATCAGAATTTTAAGACTATCTTACATTTCAGCAGGCAGCTTTAAGATTTGGCCTCAAACTCATTGATCTGAAACCATTTACACAGTACCATCACATCCTTCTTAGCACATCACTTTCACTGCCCAGATTTCTTATGGAAATGTGGCTCTCAGCCACACAAATCTCATGGAAATGCTGCTTTGCTCACTGGATCTCCTGGCACATATTCTTATGTCGTTTATTCAATGTAAATCTACCATAAAATAGCTATATGAGATTATTAATAAATAAATAATAATAGATTGTAACATTCTTTTCACTTATATTTGTAACTGAATGCTAAAAATTGTTTGCCATGAGAAGTTTCCTCATGGCCCATTCTGCCACATGGATATCAGCTGAAAAATTAAACCCCAACCTTTGCCCAGAATGAATCCTATCTGACAAATGGGGCCAAATTTGGAAAAGAAAGAACTGAGGATGGTACTTTTTTTACCTTTTATATTTTATTGCAAGGATTTTTCTTTTTATAGTCAATGTATAATCTGTATGAACCTGTGCAGTATATAGAAATTGAGGTATATTATGCAGAGGTGCAATGCAGTATTTTCTATACAACAAATTTTATTCAATCTATGTATTTTCTCTATCTCACCTCTCACTAAAACTCACAAATATATTATCTGCTCATTTAGCAGTGTGATCAAATCTGTCCTCAGTGATTTATACATGATACATCATTATTAATATTTAGAGATAAAAATATACTCCTGTAGGAAGTGGAGGCAGGATAAAATCTGTCACTATTTTTCAGCTGGTTTTAACCTTTAGTTGTGAATTTTCTCTCTGGTATGACAGTATTTGTGGCCATCTCAAAATGAAACTCCCTTCTCACCAGGCATATTCAGAATAATTGTGGCTGCTCCATAATTGTCCCTGCTGAAATTGCCATGGGAACTCCCAGCAGGCCCAGGTGCCTCCATGGACCCAGACTAGGAAATCTTCTAACTGCAGCATCTACTCTTTGTTGTGTTCTTATTTTCTTCTTCCAGTACTTTCCTAGTTTAAAAAAAAAAAAAAAAGCAGAATATTGAAATCATGCAACCTCACAGTATTTTTTCTACCTGGTTGTGATTTGAGCAGTAAGATGCCTTTGCCATTTAGGGCATCATCCCTTTTTTCCTGAATTTGGGGGAAAGAAATGTGCAAGCTCTAAAACTTCTGTTGTGGGAAATTATTTTAGTTTGATCAAGCCCTTTTTTACTTTTCCTGCTTAGTAAAGCACTTCTTGATACTTAAATATCACCTTTGAATAATAATAGAATAATTCTGCTTTAAAAGTAGGCTGGTGAATTGTTCTATGATCTCTCCCCTTCTTTCCACATCACCAGCACTGGGAAATGTTATTAAAATTAAAGCAGCTGTTATGGTCCATATAAAGCCCTTTTTTAATTAAACAAAGAACAGAGCAGCCATAATCCTTACCCATGGACACATTTAGTGGGCATGAAGTGTGCTGGGATGGGAGCAGGCTCAGTCACTACACCCAGCTCTGGCAATTGCAGTGATCCAAGCACATTGAGAGGGAATGGGTTTCTGCTCATAAAATCCTCATTTTGGAGCATCTCTGGGAGGATACAAAATGCTCCTCCTGGTACAAACTCTTCACATGTCAGATATGTTCTTTTGTTCTGATTATTTCCTTTAGTGTAGCCCTCTGGGTGGCTTTGACAGGAACAAAATCCTTCCCTTAATTTCTGAGAGCTCCGACTGCTGTCCCACCACAGGGACTGTCCCTGCATCCTGGGAGGGCACAAACATCCACATCCACATCCCTGGCTTTGAGTCCTGATTGTGTGAGAGATTCCAGCTGCTTTGACCATGGGATTGCTGATGGAGTTCCTTTTTGCTGCCCAGAACATGAGGAGAGGGAACAGAGCAGAGAACAGTGTGGGTGTCTGAGCCCTGGAAGTGGTCAGTCAACTCAGTGGTGACATTCTGGTGACCTCTCAGTGCTTCCAAACAGAGCTATCATTATGATCCTGAAGAAAATGTCTTCTAAAATGCCTTATCATTATTTTGATCCTAAAGAAAATGTCTTCTAAAGTATCTTATCATTTTAAAGATAACAGGACGGATGTGGAGCTTGGCCATCAGGCTCGGTTATAAATACCTGGAACCTCTCCGGTGACGCAGGATCTGAGAGATGTTTCTGCTCCTGAGTTCCTCCAGGATGCAGGGCAGCACTCTGCTTGACCAAACTTGGGTGATGATCCTTGTGCAGGCCCGAATTTACACCCCAGGAGCCTCAGGCTGTGTGTCTGTGCACGCAGAACTAATGTGGATTTACACCATCAGGTCTCTCCTGGTGTTAAACAGGATCTGAAACTGTCCCCAGAGATCAAGGCACAGCTAAAACTCTGATGAGTTTTGTTGCTGTTACAATCTCATGCTGAAGAGCCTCTTTCATTTATTCATAATTTCTTTTCT
Source organism: Luscinia megarhynchos (assembly GCA_034336665.1). Classification (NCBI taxonomy): domain Eukaryota; kingdom Metazoa; phylum Chordata; class Aves; order Passeriformes; family Muscicapidae; genus Luscinia; species Luscinia megarhynchos. The sequence continues at coordinate 3,205,635 of CM067580.1, forward strand.
GAATATCAGTACATCAGATTGTTTCAGTGCAGGCCCTGCATTTCTTAGATCTTTAGCACTCCTGTTATTTTTTTAAAGCCTTTCTGTCTGCTTCATTAGGAAGGAGAAGGCCAGAACTTTTCTTAATTTGGAGTTTTTCTGATATTCACAAAAACTTCAGGTGACATTATATTTCTTTCCTTTAATCAATGGCCAGGACATCCTAGAGCTCTCTTTATTCTGAGCTGGAGGCTGGGGAGAAATGTTGCAGTTGCATGGCCAGAACTGTTTCAGTGGCTTCTTAATTCTCTAATTAGATCTATTTTCATTCAAAAAACCCACCCCAAGCAACCAAGCAACCAACCAACCACAAAATCCCCAAGACTGTAGAGGAGCTTGTGATTTTTGTTAATTTGTGAGTTAAGTTCTCCAGACCTCTATAAAGTGTTGAAAGGGCTGGGAAGGAAATATTACTTTTGCATCTTTGAAGGATGGTGATGTTTTGCCCAGAGCTGTTATACTGCAGTTACTGTACTCGTTTTTTTTTAATAAATAAAATATATGGTCTCTTCCATATCTGCCTCTAACCAATGTGCATTCTCACTTTGAAGCTTCAGACAGGTCAGCAAAGGGGACATGGAAAAGAGAAATAACATTGCTGACACTTCAAATTGCAAATGACAGGATGAAATTTACTTTTCAGGAAACAGAAACTGAGCCACACTGAAATCATGACCAGCCAAAATATCACTGGCACATCAATCCACACTCATTATGCATATAGAGATATAAAAAGAAGAGCTGCTTTTTTTGGCCATGGCACTCATTCCTATTTTTAAATTGTGCATATTTAATCATTAGAGAATAGTTTGCAGCATTATAGAGATGCTGTTAGATGACTCCATCTGTTCTGTACTATAGTTTGGCAGGGGGAATTCCCATATGCAGTTGTCTGGAGGTTTCCCATCCACTCACCACGGCTCAAACTGGAGAACTTGAAATTTCCTAACTAGATGGCAGAAATCTCTGCCTTCAGTTTGCATCAGCTGCTGATTTCCTTAAGGCTTCTCTCAGTGGGCTGTGATTTGGGGTGAAGAATATATATAACCAATCCTGCTGGCAGCAGGGATTTCCTGTCCCTCACGTGAAGGGTGTGCTGTGGAACCAGGCAAAACCCAAGATCCCAAATCCCTCGTGTGCTGTCACCCCCCTGGAGGTCATTTAGGGGGGAGTGCTGCTGCCCAGCTGTGCACATCTGGGGTGTTCCATGCATGGGCTGTGTGCTTGTGAGCTGAGGTGACGCCGAGGAGCAGCACAGCCCCTGCTGTGCTCCCTGCCCCGCTCGGGTAATTAACACCATTTATTTGTCCTGGGTTTCTCTGTGCTTAACAGACGTGTCCATTTCTGTATTCCCGCTGCTGCTGTGTCTGTATTTGTTTATTTCTGCTGCTAATTGTGGTTGCTGTGCTGTGCCAGCCCGTCACTAACCACGCAGTGTTTCTCCCTCTCCTGTCTCTTCCAGGACTGTCATGTAAATATCCACTTCTTCAAGGTAGTTTTCTCCTTGGTGTTCTGCACACAACACCCCCTTTACCAACATCTGGAGTTTATTGAGTTTAATTTCATTCTCACCATCTTTTAAGGATGCACTTGTTTTTTTTTTCCACTTCAAGTTTTTCTAATTGATTTTAAAAACATAAAAAATTGAAGTACTAATCTTCCATAATTTGTCAAAGTGATCCCCAGGTTAGAATTCTACTACAAAAAATAGAGTGATCAAACCTGAGCAGACGCAGTGTGCCTTTCTTTTTGGAAGAATTAGGTAAATGAGTGCCACCTTCTCATGGGAAATGGAAAAAGGTGCATCTTTAATTTGAAAAACATTCATGGAATTTTAATTAACTTTCACACATAAAATAATGCACATGATCACTGTACATTTAAATAGATAAATTTAGATACTAGAGCATGCATGTTGTATGATTTAACATAGTACATCTATCACTGGGTGTTGTTTGGAGTATGATATTTTGTAAGAGACATTACCCATGTGCACTCTGATACCTGAAATACCAATTCACCTGTTTATTTCTCATTTTGCTCCTTTCACTACTCCTCACGTCACTGAATTTCTGCCATAAAAGTTACATCTCAGCATTGAGAACTTACATGTGTTTTGTTTATATTTGCATGTCTCTAACAAATTATCTTGCTTTATTAGGGCAAAGGCCACTGGCACAAACCACACTTTCAGTTTCATACATTGGTTGAGTTACAGTTTGATAAAAATTTGAAACTCCTGTGTTGTAAGCTGTAAACTAAGATTATTGAAGCCATTATCATCTTCAAATAGTATTTTTGCAACTGAAGTTGACCTGGAGCACTTTATGTTATCACTCAAGGTTTAAAATGCTTAATTTAAAAAACAAATGTTACTTTTTAAAGAGTTGTTTATATTATTAATGCATGATTTTAACAAATGTTCTAACACTGAACCAGAAAAACCAAATTAATCACTCTTCTTTTCACCTTGATTTTTTATCTCAGAAAAGCCTGTACAGAAGAGAACTGCCCTCCCTCAATCCTTCATACCTCTTTAAATTTGAAAATTAAAGTCACATGGTGGTTTCATTGGTGAAACTTGTTTTATGCTGGGAAGTTGGAAGTTTCTCTGCTTAAATGCATTTTTAAACCAGAGCAGAAGTCACCCTGACAAAATGCATCTGGCATAAATAGGAAGTTTTGTTACCTCATTGTAAAATCCAGGCCTTGAAGAACACTGACACAAGCTGACAAAACTCCGTGGTTAATTCATGTTTCCACCCTAGGAGTGCACCCAAAAAAAGGACTGAGGGTTTCCCACAGCTGCTGCTTCATGGGCAAAATTCATGTTTAGTCCTGGTGGATTATAAACATGAATTCCATCAGGGAAAGCTGGCTCTCTGTTTCTATGGGGACACTCTGGAATCGAGGGTTTTTCATGGAAGAATTGCTTTCTTGTTTATTATCTGTTTTTTCTCACTGGATCACCACAAATCCCCATTCCCCTGCTGCTGGCAGTGAGGCTGAGCCCTGAGCTCAGCTCATCCCTGGGGATGATGATCCAGGAGATCCCTGTGCCAGGAGCATCTTTGGGACTGACCTGTGGGGCTGCTGGGGAGGTTTCACACCCAAATTTCTAATTTATTGGAACTGGGAGGAAGCAGCAGGAGCAAGTGAAGGAGGAAGGGCTGCATTCCTGAGAATAACACAACAGTTCTGAGCTAGGAACCAGTAAATGTACAGAAATTAATTTATAATATCACAGCAAATAGGAGATGTTGTGAATACTTGTTTGTGGAATAATCAGAAACTGGGAAGGGCCACACACCCATCCTGCTTTTGTCCCACTGCAAAGTGTGTGTTTAAATTGATTATTTCTCAACATCATGCAGAAAACACCTTCATCTGTGTGTGTGTGTGTGTGAGAGGGAGAGAGATAAATCATTTCAGAGCACATTAAGATTTGGATTCCAGGGTTTTAAAAATTTGGATAGAGAATCCCAAGGTTTTAAAATCAGTCTGGTCTGCAGCTTTGCATGGCTGGTGGGGTTTGATTGCAGGGATTTGCTCTAAGATCAGAGAGAACTGAAGTCTTTAAAAATTCTTTTAGAACAGAATTTTAGGGGTTTTTTTCACTTATTGAAATAAGGTTTGTGTTTAAAAGCAAATTCCACACTCTAGGTTTTTTTATTATTGAAAACTAGCAGTAATTTGCATAATTAAAGAAGGGAGCAGCATATAGAAAAGCAATTCTTCTTCTGACACTCAGGGGTTCGCTGTTGTAGCATCCTCTTTGCTTTTGGGGATTTTTATTACCACCACCACAGGATCCTTCTGCAAGAATTCTTGAATATTATTCCTAGGCAGCCTCTTTAATTACATTTCATCTTGTTAGGCACTGCTCTGTTGCAGGGGAGAGAGTGTTTGGCAATAAAGGCAGGAAACAAAGTGGACTCAGGTGGCCACAGGATTATTAAACAGATTAAACATGTTGACAGTGCCAAATGGGGAACTGGAAACTCTTCCCTCTCTGGATTTCACAGCTCATACAGACAGACATTTTTGTCCAGGGCAATGTCCCCTGAAATTCCTGTCTGAGGATAGATCCATCCCTTTTCCAATGTCTTTCACAGTCATTTGACTCACTGTCTCCATTTTCTAGGGAATGTGGTTACCTTCACCTTGTGCCTGGCACATTTGGGAATATTTTAGAAATTGTGTGTTCAGGAACTTCACACAGTTCTAACTTCTATCCAGCAAGACAAAAAAAGTTTAAGAAAAATAACTGAATAGGGAATGTTGTTATAAACCCCACAAAAAAGGTCTGTTGAGGAGCTCCATGATATATTAAACTGTTGTCTTGTCCTTTCAGATTCCCTTTTTTTCTTTATCCTAAGTAAAGTTGAGGTTGAGAGAATAATTTCTCCTTGGAGTGAGAAACCACAAGAGGTCAGCATAGAACAGGGAAAAGCTACCAGAACTGAGTTGGCTCCTGAAAAGAAGGAAATCATCCACATTGTTTTTGTATATATATACACTTAGAAAATATGAACCCGTTAATTTAAACCACAATTTCAGTATCACATTTTTCACACAGCCTTTTATTCAAGTTTGATGACTGGCACTGATGAGAATTTTCCCTCTAATTAAAGTATTTTATAATTGCAGGTGTAAAAGCAGGTACTGCTCTGCTCACCTCAGGATTGCTCGGCCCAGCACTTTGGTGGCTTCAGGAGAGGGGGTCCCGTGTCCTTGGACATGTTTTCTGCAAAAGGCATTTTTAATCCTTTTCATATACAGCACAACTACTTGTTGCAGGCAAATCCTTTGCATAAATTTATTTTAGTAATTAACAGGGTAAATATGAAACAATTTTAAGAGAAGAAGGAGAGGAAATGAGGAGAAAAGTAAACTAAAGACATAAAATAGTTGGTATTTAAGTCCCAGGTAGAGTTTTATCACCCACCTCATTCATATCTTTATGAAACATCCCATTTGCACTCATGTCCTTTTTGCTAGCAATGGGAATGTTATGAATTTTTCCCCACCTCTTTCTTCAATAACTATTTTAGCCATTGAAAGAAAAATGCATTTTCTTTTTGATATATTACATTTTTTACTAATTACATCATAGTTCACCATAGTGAAGCTGCCATCATGAAAATGACTCTCTGAGTACTGATAAACAGCTTTTTGGTTATTTCCATCTCTTCAGTGTTCCTCTTGCTGCAGAGAAGTGTTGCTGCAGTGTAAATTCACCAAGGAATGGCTGAAATCCATGTATGAACCTCATGAATCCTTGATGGTGTCCCTGGTACCAGGAACCTTCCCTGGTTTCCAGCAAAACTCTGCTGATGAATTATAAACTGGCCTTAGGTTATGGCTGAAGATTCAAACCTCAGGCTGGTGAAGCATTAGGTCTTGCTGGGGCTCAGAAATAGACTCCTCTAATTTCAAATTCTCAGCATCCTGGTAATTAAGTTGTAGAAAGTAGGAAATTGATAGTCTATCATAGCATCTATAATTACGTGGAATTGGAAATGCAATAATGTAAGAAAAAAGCTGCCACAATGACAGAGAACATTTCACTGAATGGGAGGGCTTTTCTTCCAGATTTTGACTTGAAATTTATTGGATTTATTTGCTTTATTAAAGGCTTGCTAATGGCTCAACACATTGATCAAGGTCCCCACTTTGTGAGTACATGACTGGAAACCTGAATGGGTCCTTCCTTGAGACTTGGATAAATCATTATTATTTCAGTTTTTCCATCCTTAGTATGAGCTGTGCTGGTTGTGTCAGTGACATCTTCTAAGGTTTGTCTGGGATCTGAGCTGTTCTCATGCTCCTTGTGCAGGTCCAGAACTGAGCATTCCTTTCACACCCCTGGGCTGGAATAGTGAAGCTGGAATTTTACTGTTCAGGCAGTTCCATCCTCCATCCATTTTACCATTTTTCTAAGTGATATGCAGAGTGCTACCTGCAGTGGCTTTGGGTGAATTCGAGCATTAGGAGCAGAAACCTTGGCTCCAGGTGTGGCAGTGATGTGGCTGATTTCTTCACACAGAACATCTGGGGTCAAAAAAGAACTGCTGAGCACTTCTTGCCACGTGAGAAGCAGAGATTTTGTTAGAATTTTGTGGCAAGGAGACATTCCTGCTCCATAAATCTCAATTCTTGGGACCTGAGGTTGTCCAGAGCAGCTTGGCTGCTGCTGGATCCCTGGAAGTGTCCCAGTGGGATTTGGAGCAGCCTGCTCTGGTGGAGGTGTCCCTGTCCTGCAGAGGGTGGAATGAGATGATCTTTGAGGTGCTTTCCAGCCCAGCTGTTCAGTGATTCTGTGACTGACACGAGCCCAGGGCAGTCACTCCCTGTGCAGTCAGAGCTGCAGGGTTTGGAGCAGAGCAGGCAGAGCTGTGCTCTTGTTCCATCAGGGATTCACTGCTCTCAGCAGCTGCACAGGCAGAGCAGGGGGTGGTGGGTGGCACCTGCAAAGGTGAGGAGGGAATGCTGCTGTCCCTTGGAGCAGAGCTGGGAGGATCCAGAGCACTCAGCTGGGAGCAGAGCTCTGGGTTTACCTCCCTGCCAGGTGTTGGTGGGACCAATAAATAAAGGATGGACTGTGGCTCCCCACACAGCACTCTGCTCATGTGGTGGGAATTGAGCATTGTTGTCAAATATTTTTCCATTTATCACTTTTTCCTCCTGAAAATGTGGTGCCAGGGATGATCCTGCTGGCATCTGGGGACTCGCTGGGAGTGAGTTTCCCTGACAACCAAGAGCACATGCTCTAGCGAGCTGCACACAAAGCTTTGTGCTTGCTTGGATATCTGACCATGGCAGGGGCTGTGGGTTTCTCCTTCCTGAAGCTGTACTTGGGGGCAGGAGGGGGTGGCTGCAAGTTTGGGCAGGTTTGGATCGTGGTGTTCATTTCCCATGTGGGAACAAAGCCAGTCTCACCCAGCTGAGTGTTGCAAACAGCAGCTGAGAGAGGCAGTGGAGCAGAGCAATACAAGGTGTTAGAGCACTGACATCATGCAAAGAGACTCACTGCCCTAAAGAGGTGGGGGTAGGAAAGGGAAATTTGGTTTTTTAATTCTCACAATTTCTATTTATTATTGGCTAATGTAGAAAATGACTGTTCAGTCTTTTTGCTCTGTAATTCCTAAGATTCTTTACTATGGATATACATGGAGGGCAGAAGAATCAACATTCAGATTTATTGCTTTGTCCTATTCAATTTTCTTCACAGGGAAAAATCAGAAAGTTTTGAGAATGATTGCAATTGCCACAAAGAATGAAGAATTACTATTCACTAAATCACTTCTGTTTCCCTCTTTGTATCACACTTCTCATTAGATTTTGGATAACTTTTTTCATATTTAATTAAAAGTACAGTTGTTACTCTTAGATAAAAAGAAATCCAAAGCATTTTTACTGCGAAACCTGAGATATCTTTTCCAAAAAGCACCAAAATTCCCAGAGTCTCTCCAGTGTAGCACACTGTAATTTCTTAACACTCCATGGAGAAGTGAGTTTGGGCTGAATATATAAGATATGTCTCACCTGTGGTTTCAGGGTAAAAGAGCTGGCCGAGATAAGGTGCGTCCAAAGCAGAGGAAGTAAGATGATGTGCATGTCTTGTTTTCTTTTTAGATTAACTTTCCTGCTACCAGTGCAGACTAATTTATCTTTAACATTCTGTTTCCCTGGTTGGTTTGCTGCAAGCTGGCTTTGTTGTAACAATACTGTGTTTTTATCCAAGATAATAAGCCAAGGAGTTGGAATGTGGACTGAAAATTAATCCAGGGCCTGGAATGCTGTCTTCAACTTCAGCAAGTTTTAATATCCATAAAAAATAAAGGGGGGTTCAAATAGGATTCTGAGATTTTCAATTTTAGTCGTGGTAGGAAAGGCAAAATATCAATCTTCTTCAATAAGCTTTTAGAAATAATTTGAGTTTATGTCCCTTCTGTAGCTGCAAAATTGGTTTTGCTCTGGCAGACTGGAAGAGGATATTGGCTGCATGGCATTTTCTGTCTACTACAGCCAAGGTGTTTCAGATATAAAACTCATGATAGAGCTCAGTGAAATGTCTTGAAATTCCCACTCTGTTTCCAGTAGAACCTTAAGCCAAAAAGCAGTAACAGGAATTCACATGCCAAGTGTGAAAAAGTGTTTGTTGCATGCTTCTGAAAGGGTGGTGGCTGGCCGAGGTGATGGGAAATAAGGAACTTTGATAAGGTTATGATAATTTAATGAGTTCCTGCCACTTTGGGGCTGTGTGCTTCCTTTGAGTCAGTCTGGTTGTTCCCCAGCATTCCCTGGTTTTTCCAGCTGTTTTGCAGCAGGGTTCTCTCTTTGCCCCTCCATGGCAGCTCAGCCAGGGGATGAGCAGGATTGTCACCTGGTCTCAGGTGACAGGGCACAGGTCACCCCCAGCTCAGCACATCAATAAACTCCTGCCCTGTTCACCTCCTGCCTGGGTCAGGCTGCTCAGAGCCCACCTGAGCACACAGGAGGAACCCTGTGTTCTCCTCAAAAATCTGCAAAAAGAGATCCTTAAACTGAGAGTGATGTCGAATTTAAAAAACCTCAAAAATGGGAGAGGAGCCTGTCTGTTGCTCATTGAATCTAAGTGCCCAGAGGATGCAGAGAGGCCTTGGCTGGGTTCTCAAATATTATTTTAAGATCCTGCCTTCAGATGCTGACAATTCCAGCCTGTGTTGACTCTGGGTGAGTGCAGCAGGCACAGGATCCTGCTGGTGAACCTGCCATGATTTTTTATGGAAAAAGTGCTGGAAACCCCAGAGCCTGGGATTGCAAGACTGTGGAGAGCACTCCCCGCCTGGTTGGCAAGTTTGTACCCGGAAAAACAAATGGCCTTGGAACAAAATTTGATTTTTTGTTTCAAGTTTTATATATTTTTCGAACAAGCTGCCAACAACCTGCCCAGTGGGTTTAAAGTGTAAGAAATAAAGGTGGTGCTTTCCATTCAGGAATCAGGGCCTGATTTGGATCTCCATTACTCAGTGAAAAGGAGGATATTGAAATTGCTTTGTGCATCAGAAAAACAGGATCTTTATCTGAGATCCCATTTGTGGAACAGCACAAAGGCATGGCCAGCAGAGCTGCTCCCTTGAGCCACGTCTTTATCTCCTACAAATAACAGATATTGGGATTTGGGGGTTTTTTTTCCCTTGTTTTGCTCATGGCTCAATCTTGTGTGGCCTGGAAAGGAGCTTTGTGCTGCCCCAGCACAGATTGGTCCCAGCAGCCAGATCTGCCCTGGGAACATCCCTTGCAGACTCAGGGATTTAAGCTGGCATCCAGGACTGGATCCCTAAATGTTTGCACAGCACCTGATCCTGGTCAGCATCTCCAAGTGCTGCTTTCATGCAAATAATTAATAAAGTTGCTGTGGAGGAAATTCCCCATTCCAAGATGTTTTACAAGTTTTTTAAGAGATCTAAACTTGCAAAATTCGTATCCCTGTGGCAGGGCATGAGATTTTCTGCACTTAAAACGTTGCAGGAAGAATCATCCAAGCTGAATAAGGCTTTCAAGTGGCAGGAGGTTATTTTGTCAGATGAATATCTGACATTACTGGAAGAGTAGATGGAGTCTGTGAATTGAGTGCCTCTCAATTTTATGGTTTTAAAACCAGCTCCTCTGGGAAGGGGAAAGTTGGTAACTCCCAGTTTCCAGTGCCAAAGGTGCATGCCAGACATGGCTTTTAAACAGAATTACTGTGTCACTTTGAATAAACCTCCATTTCTATAATTTTTTATCTGTAGAAGAGGGATAATATACAAATATTGTCCTTTTGTGAAACAGAGAGAAGAATAGTTATCCTGAATTGTCAAACATATATCCCTGGCAAAAAGTAAATTCACCTTATTAGTGGTTATTAACCAGACCAACACACCAGACAGATGGGGAAAGCACTTACATCCCAAAGAATTATTAACCCTTATTGGCATTGCTTCTGCTGGTATGTGGGATTATTCTGAAGGAAAAAAAAAAAAAAAAGATGTTATCTTGTAGCCTGCATTATCTTTTGGTGAGTCTTGCTTTTTCTCTTCTATTAACTCTGAGATTTGAAATGCAGCTTACTTGAGCCATGCCATGGTGTCTCATGTGAAATACTGAGACTTGCAGCCTCCTGTAAACCAGAGTGTCTGGTAGAGCCCTTGTCTGTAATATTCCCCTTCCTCCCTTTTCCAGATCAACCCTTGATTGAAAATCAAAGTTGATTGTACTGCTGGTTTGAAAGTGGCCATGTTCATCTGCATTAATTCTCATGTGTTGTGGGATTTTTTAATGCAGGTTCTTAGTGCATGTCAAAATTCTCTTAACTCTTGCTATGCAATGACTTGAAGAATTCCATTTTAAAAGAGAATGTTTAGAGGAGGTTGTTTATATCCTAAAATACCTAATGTACATTATAGCATGGTATTTTGGGATAGCCTCTTTTTTTTTTTTTTTTTTTTTTTTTTTATTTCAGAACAAAAGCACCATTTAAGCTGCTTTTGGCATGAAAGTAATTTACCATTTTTAATTTTGTTTCTGGGCTTTGCTTTGGTTTTGTTCTTTTAACCAGATAAGCATATTTGCTTTATCTGGTTATACATGAACACAGTTTTCCACTTTAATTTCCTCAATAATGTCAAAAGTATTGCTGGAATGAGTCTTTGAAGGTGTGTCTGTGCATATTTTGTTATGCAGCCTTTCACCTGGGAATGCCACCTCAGACCTGGCCATTTCCAGTTCTCACTTCCACCCAGAGATCCCTCCTGCCAGGAGAACAGGGAGTTCTTCTCACTTTGCTGTTTTTGTGTGTGTATGTGTGTGTATGTTCTTCAGAAAGCCAAACTTGGGCCAGCTGGTAACAAAGTCATTACTTCAACAGAAGACAAGAGCTCAAGTGTGCCATCCAACAATCTGGACAGGGTGAAGCTGACAGATTTCAACTTTCTCATGGTTCTTGGAAAGGGGAGCTTTGGGAAGGTAGGAATTCTTCAGAATTAATCTTTTTTTTTTTCTTTTCTTCTTTTTCTTGAGGAAGAATGTACAAACAGCTCTCTGAGCAGCAAAATCCAGAGTGAAAAGGATGTGCATTTTTGAGGAAGGATTTCTTAACAGGGAGTAGGGTCATTCTCCCTAAGGCCTAGCAGACTTAAGTCCTGATTGGCAGTTTTCTTCAAAAAATAAAAATAAATTCAAAAACTGAGACTGTTGGGCAAGATGGGAACTCGTTGCTGACTTTCAGATTCTCACTTCTTGGCAGTTCTGGCTTTAATGCCTAGGTCACTCTTCCAGTTCTGGAAGTCACCAACATTGGTAAGGATGAATACTGGGAAAAAAACCAGGAATAGTGTGTATATATATTAGAAATCCAATAGCTGAGAGAACAGACTGCTATTTTTCTGCCTGTTTGAACAAAACTCAGGTGATAAAGTGCCCTTTACTGAAGAATTCTCCTGGGACTTAACATTTTATCAGCCCTTCAGCAAGCCTGCAATCAACCAGCAGGTTTGGGCACAGCCTGTCTGAACTGTACAATGATCATGATTTTGGAGTTTTGATCAAATTTGTCTATACAAATTAAAGGAAAAACTGGCTTGCATCTCTCTAAATCCTCTGAGTGACCTTCTCTCCCTGCCCTGGGGGATTTCATGCTGTTTCTCCTCCCTGCAGGTGATGCTGGCAGACAGGAAGGGCACAGAGGAGCTCTATGCAATCAAAATCCTGAAAAAGGACGTGGTGATCCAGGATGATGATGTGGAGTGCACCATGGTGGAGAAACGAGTCCTGGCACTGCAGGACAAGCCCCCATTCCTGACACAGCTGCACTCTTGTTTCCAGACAGTTGTATGTGAGCTCTTTCTTGCCACCCCAGTGTTTCCCAGGCTGTGTGGTCAGGGATTTTATCACTCTAGTTTATTATCATCCAGCCCATGCAAATAGAAAATGGTGAAGAAATCCCACATGTAATCACCACTTGTATCCTAAACATAAAAAAATAATTGTGAATATATTTTCCTTCATGCAGTCATTTGAGCAGGCCAGCATAGCAATTCCTAAATGTAATTCTATGTGCTTTGCTAAGTCAGAACCTCAAGCCCAGATTCCTAAAGGTTCCCAAATACTTTTAAAGCTCTGAGGATAGTACCTGAAAATTCTTACTGGCTGCTATTATATTGTGGGGTTATTAGTCATGAATCAGTGTTGGTGGATTTAATTTAGTTTTCTGTCACTTCTGGGTGACACTGAGGAGCTTTTTTTCCTTCTTTCCTTATAAATCTGTGAAGTGGATATTTGTCCATCACATTGCAAAACATCTCCCAGTGACACATTTGAGGATGGATCTGATGGTCCAGTGTCACTGTGCCAGCCTCATGAATGACATGGAATTATGGAATTGCTGAGGGTGGGAAAGTCCCCTAAAGATCACCAAGTCCATTAAACCATGTCCTCAAGTGCCACATCCACACCATCTTCCAAAGGAAAACTTAATTAGAAATGGCCTCAAAAAATTTGGAATTTTTTACCATCTTTGATTTCTTTTTTTTTAAAATTTATTTTTAGAGACAGATTTTTCAGACTGAGCTATATTTGTATAATTCTTGAAATCGTTGGAGACAAATAATCTGTAAAAGCTTGGCACTAAAATTGGCAAAACTAGACAGATCATCAATCATTTACTCTTGAAGGTTGTGCAAAACATTCCATTTCCATTTCCTGATCTATAATTTTTTCCCAGTCCTAATAATCCTAAAAGCTTTTTAATAATGTGCTAGTGACTTTTTTTCCCTTTTTGGCTGATCAATGTGTATCTAATATTGTCTCTAATGTATTTATGTGCCTCTTCAATACTTTGTCCTAGGACCGACTGTATTTTGTGATGGAGTATGTGAATGGTGGGGATCTCATGTATCACATCCAGCAAGTAGGAAAATTTAAGGAGCCACAAGCAGTGTGAGTGTTCATGTTTTTAAATCATTTCATCATCTTGATTTTGCACTGTAGGAGGATTTGGTTTCTTCTTCTTCCCAGGCTCACAATGAAGTCTGGGCTGGCCTTTGTTTTTAAGGCCCAAAATCTGAACTTTGTGTTAAAAAAGTTGTTTGAACACATAGACAAAAATTGCCTTTATTCAAAAATACAGCACAAACAAAGTCAGGAGAGGCTTACTTGAGAAAGTGACAAGAATTTAAGCAGGGCAGCAGGAAATTAAAGATGTTATTTCATATTCTGATGTTGTTTTTAAAAGCAAATATTAAAAAAACCTGAGCAGAACACTTCAGTCTGAATAAGTGATGTAGAGAAAGGCAGTACAAATAGACTCAGCACTGTGATATAAATTACAGTTTATACAAGATAAATTCAATGTATAGCTTGTAAGAATTTCTGTGATATATTTGTGAGGAGTTAATAAGGAATTAGGAGTTGTTTATCTACATGATTCTTTTCAGGTAATTGTACATCTGGCACATCAGTGAGCAACTGAAAGTGATCTGTAGCACATTTAAGAGTGAATAGATCCATCAGTACCATTTTAGCCATCCTTTATAATACCTCATCACCACTGGTTAGTGTTCCATAAATCATTCACTAACAAAACTTTAAAATCAAGGGTGACCAACTGCTTTAAGCATTCAGTTAAATAATTTCTCATTTTGATTTAAGCAATCAGGGCTTGTTTAAATGAGAGGCCTTCTAAATATAAGCATTTCAGATGCAGACAAGCATTTTAACAACTCTCTGAATCAAGCCGAGATGGTGGCAGATCATCCTTGACTCCCAGCTAATGCAACTTGCCAGCACTTGACAAGATCTGTGGTGCTTCATGACAGTTTCTGCCTGTGCTGCATCTTCACACGTGTTCACAAACACCTCTGAGGAGTGGTGCAGAGCTCAGTTGCTTCCTCTCCCTTGTGCTGAGCCTTAAAATTAATCTCATCTTTAAATAATCCTCTCGCACAGCTCCACAGCAACCAGCTCCAGCCAGTGCTCTATACCTCCTAACTGCATTCAGCAATTGTATTTTGTATGGCAATCATTTTAATTAGCTTCATGTAATTAATCCATTAACAGGCTGTATAAAGGAGCACTATTTCTGCAAATTATTTCATGCCATATGAATTGCAATGTACATTGAGCTGCATCCTGAATTCATCAATCTGTGATTAGAGATAAGGACCTTTGCAGCAGAGTTAGTGCAAAAAAAAGCTGTATTCCACCATTTTTTGTGGTCCAGGGAGCCATTTTCCAAATTTTTTTTAGAGTCTGCATAATTTTATCATCATTATCAAATGTATCTTTTAAGATCCAGCTGAAGTGATATGTCTTTTATGTCACTTGTGTACATACACTATAAATTACATATTTCATATGCTACTATATTATCATCCTTTACCATGATTCATTTCCAATTTATTTTGCCAGAAGAAAATCATGAGGCAATAAGAAATCTGTTGATTTTTTTCCCCCCACACAGGTTCTATGCAGCTGAGATCTCAATTGGGTTATTCTTTCTCCATAACAGAGGGATTATTTATAGGTGAGTATGATCTGACATAAGTAATTTCTGAACTATTTTTAAAATCCCAAAATGATCACTTTCTTTAACATTTCAGTGTATTTTTAGAACAGAAAGTCATCAGTGTAGAGCTCTTTTTGTTGTGTTGCTGCTGGTGGGGTGGAAACCCAAGCCCTGTTTAACCTGAGGCTTTCTGACACCTGTGCTCTGCCCCACTCAAATAAAACCTCTTGAAAATGGAAAACTGTATGTTCTGTATTTCTGTGTGATGTTTAATAATATTACACATTCAAAAGTCTCAGGTGAGGGGTCAGACCCAGCCACCTCTTCACTCATTGTCCAGCCCAGGCAAGGTGTGGCTGCCCTGGGTCTCTGGAAGTGTCCCAGGCCAGGTTGGGCAGGGCTTGGAGCAGCCTGGGACACTGGAAGGTGTCCCTGCCATGGCAGATGGGGGGCACTGGGTGGCCTTTAAGGTCACTTCAAACCCATTCCAGGATTTTAGTATCATTCTTAGATGCCTGCCCAGCTCCCTCCAGGCTGAGCCAGCCCCACATGTGCACCCTGAACCTCCACTCCCAAAGAACTGCAGATATTCAGAGTAAGCCCACCTTAGCTGATCCCAAACATTAACCTGAAATTGCTGTGATTCTTCTCAGAGATCTGAAATTAGATAATGTGATGTTGGACTCAGAAGGACACATTAAAATTGCTGATTTTGGAATGTGCAAGGAGCACATGTTAGATGGAGTAACAACCAGGACCTTCTGTGGCACTCCAGACTACATTGCACCAGAGGTAAATATTGACCCTTTCAAGAACATTTTAGTCTCTTGAAGGAAATTGTCCCTCCACATTTTTCACCACTGTGTTTGGATGGCTCTAACTCCAGATTCTCCATGGATGGCACCATTTAACTTCTGCAGGTATATTGTTTATATTCATGAATTCATGCAATGTAATCGATAAATCTGCACTGTTTTAAGAAATAAAAACTAATTTTTTATGAGGTAAGATTTTGTTCATACTAGCAAAAAACTTTTAAAAACCAGGCTCACCAACTTTAGCCTGGAAATATTATTATAGTAAACTCTGCAATTTGTGAAGTTCTACAAACGTTGTGGGTGTTGCTGAGATCAGCAAATATTTCACTGGGAGCAAACAATGCTGCTTTAATCTGTTCCTCCATAGGAACATGTCCACACAGCTGCCAGCACATATTTATCTAAGGGATTATTTGGCATTTTCAGGAAATCACAAACCACTCACTGGATTTTGGGAAGGGACTTTGCTGCCCTCTCTGTGAAACCACTGTGGTCTCCTCCAGGCCGTGTCCTGCAGGTGCTGCAGGTGCCACGAGTTGCTGCTCTTCTCTCAGGAATGCTCCTGTCATTGAAGGCCTCTTCCAAAAGCTGACATCAGCCTTGAGTGGAGTTGTTGAAATAAACTTATAATTTTCCTTGAGTTTTCCATGACTTGGCCATACCTTTGCAGCTTTCAAGCCACTGAAAATGACATTGAAGCCTGAACCAGCTGCAGTGGGTCTAAAATGAAAATTTAATCATGAGAAGTCCAGTTGTGCTTTAAGGCACTGGGATAGATACGAGCTTTGAGTTAAGACTTTGAGTCTGGGTATGATTTGTATTTGAGTAGTTGAGGTCTAAAGAATGGAAAACAAGCACATGTGGTGATTTGGATATAATTCAAATATATGAATATTAAAATCTGGTCTTTGTGCATACTGAGCTTTCAAGAGTCTTGATTTGTTTGGCAGCAGATTTGATGCAAGAGGCTGGATCCTGATCCAAGAGACTCAGTTGTTCACTGGGTACTGAGCAAGAGGCAGCTCTGGCTGAAGCATTTCTGGCTGGAATTGAATGTTTGTTGGAATAGGGGAGATTTATACACAGACAAGT
Organism: Luscinia megarhynchos; assembly: GCA_034336665.1. Classification (NCBI taxonomy): domain Eukaryota; kingdom Metazoa; phylum Chordata; class Aves; order Passeriformes; family Muscicapidae; genus Luscinia; species Luscinia megarhynchos. The sequence goes on from CM067580.1 coordinate 3,222,114, forward strand.
AAATTAGTGTCTAAGGTGAATTTTGTCATTTCAGTGAAATTGGAATGAAAAATAGTTTGTTTTTTTTCTAGTTGCTAATTCATGCTTTTCAGAGTGAAATATTGGGTATTATACACCCTTTTTTTTCACCATTTGCTGTTGCTTGCAGCAGGATATCAGAACAACCAGAGTAGTATTTCATTTCCTTCTGTCAAAACATAAATGAAGCCAATATTACAAATGAAAGTGCCCTTTCTGTGGCAATTGTCTTGTGCCAGTTAATGCCAAAGAACATTTTGTCAATACCAGAATGTTCAGTGTGGGTCAGTGAGCGAATTATTTTACTTTATTTGGAAATTTCATATAAAGAAATAAACCTTTTACCAAAACATCCAGTAAGTGAGAGAAAATTAGTCTGTTATCTTACAAACAGATTTGATTTGATTCTGTTTAATTGGCTGATTTTCTTTTGTCTCTGACAAAATTATTGTGACTGGCAGTTTGCTAACTAGTTCTGTAAACTTCAAAGGAAAGTTCCTGTTTTGCTTGCAGGGCTGTTTCAGCCCATGTTTCCATGGGCTAAAATTTCTAAATTTGTAATAGATTTTAATGGGAATTCATTTGCACAGTCACATTCCCTGTTGGATGGAGATAAAGTAAATCAAAATAAACTCTTGAAGGTGTCTGGAGTAGAATCCTGTGAGTGGGCTGCACTCAAACATGCAGAATTAGCTCTTTCAGCAGCATTTGGGGAAGAATGTGGTGACTCTTGTGGGGTCAGAGAACACACAGCTGCCAGGACCCTCAGGGACAGCTCAGCTCTGTGTGGAAAAACAGGAGAATGCTGTGCTGCCTTCAGCAAAGTGAACCCCCACTCTGGAGTGCTGCAAAATAATGTTTTCCTTTTTTTTTGAGTGGGAAGGTTGCTGTTTGCTATTACCTAGGTGTATAATGGGCTGGAATTATTGTTAATTTTCTTATGCTGTGCAATTTGAGGAGTGTGCAGAGGTTAAACTGGTGGGATCCCAGGTCTGACAGCTTCCCTCAGGCAGAAAGTGGTTATCTTGTACAGAGGATTTCCTGATGTGCTGAACTTAAATATTTACAGTCAGAGTGGTAAAATAGCTGTGAAATCAATTAGTACTTTGTGTTTCCTTGACCAGTCTAGAGAGACATGAGGAGATGGATGTCAGGAGGATTAGGGGGAAGGGATTCTGCCAGCACAGAACCCCACCATCAGCATCCCTGCAGCAGCCACAGTGCTGATTTTGAATTTTGGCAGAACCTAAATTAAAAGCTCCATTTCCCTTCTCTTCCATCTCACAGCCTCGAAACCTTCAGTTCCAACCTTGAATTTGCCAGGATTGTGGGAGGCAAATAGGTGTCACCATGGTTTGGAAAGTGCATTTGACTGTTTCTTGTGCAAGTAATATTTATTTCTTTTAATAACTGAGCTTTAACTTTTCCAGCAGACATCATATATGCTCACAAAAGATTTCCTCTTGCCTCTGGGATATAATCTTTTCATCCCAACTGGCTACTAGCTGCAATGATCTAAACATTTCTACAAATTGCTGATATTAATCTCTGTGTCCTGCTCTTAACTGTGCCTTCCTTGGAGGCAAAATAGAGAAAAAAAAGAAAAAAAGCAACTCCTTTTGCCAATTTTGCTTTATGAGAGAAATTCCTGATCTCTTTCTGAGTGCTCTAATCCACAGAACCTGGAAAGGCAAAGCTCTTAATGCATGGCAATAGATGGAGTAAAATGGGACATTTGAAATGCAAAAGGACATGAAAAAGGCAGTTATTTAAATTAATAATGGAGGAGAGGAAGAGAAGGATCCCATCAGCTTTGCACTGCTGCCTGGCCAGTGAAAATCAGGAATCACAGGTGGAGGAGGGTTCAGGTCTTTATTTCTAGGCACAAAGGCTGGTCTGGCTCCCCTGGTGCCACAGCCTCACCAGGACCAAGCTGCTGAGTCCACCTGGGTGTATTCACATGGGATTGAAGGAAGAAAACTCCCTGTGTACAGCACAGGCAGTGACAGCACCACTTTTCCTACATGGAGATAACTCAATGAAAAAGGTGTTGTCATTGCATTCACAGTGGGACTTCTCCAGCCTTGGTGGCTGTATTTGTGTCTCAGTTCCCACCCTTCCATCACAGACTGGCTCAGGGGAGGGAGCTGTGTGCCAGCTCTGAGGGGCACTGCTCTGTTCATCAGATGTGGCATCAAACAGCAGAAAAATTGGAGTGATTCTGACCATCCACTGGAGCTTTTTCCATGTTAATTCTGCCTCTCCTGGTGGTTCTATTTGATATTCTCTCCCAAAAGCAGATTTCATAGGGGAGGTTGCATTTCCTGGTGGGAATGCTGTTTAGAGAAGAACCCAGCCTTGACTCAGCCCTTGCTGGATAAAAATCAGCACTGTTGAGTCCATGCTTTGGTACAACTTTCACTGTAGGGCATTGCATTGCAGCATTTAGGTGATTTCCTCCTCTCAGTAATCCCATCAAACTCCTTCACAGCAGGAACAGAAGTGACTGTGGGCTCCTGGACAGACCTGGCTGCCAGGTACAGAACCTTGGCAGTGTGGCAGCATTTTCTTTCTCACTGCTGTGGATCCATCTTTTTCTCATTTGCTAATTGAAAGGAACTGTTCCTCCCAAAACCACATACCTGGACTGCTTTGTACTTGTTGTACAAATCATTCTGCCCTTACAAATCAATGACCTGAAAAATATCCCCTTTTTTATATAAAATATTCTATTCCATAGGGAACAGAAGGCAGGGAGAAATTGTCAGAGAAGGACTGAGGATGAAATGTTTTGTCATTTTCTGTGTGTAAAGGCCAGTATTTTTCCTGGATAAAAGTTTGAAAGTTTTTGGTGTTTCAAAAGGCAATATTGAATCCAGCAGGAACTTACTGATGGAAATGGAAGGGAAAGCAACCAAGTATGTCAACTACTATAGGATGAAATGAATGTCCCTAATTTATATTTTTAAGCCCATATTACTGCTAAGAGACAGCTAATATAGACTGCCTTTATGTAGGGCCTTCCAGATGAGAATCTTGTTATTATCTCTGGCTGTCTAATATATTCCAAAGCACAATTGATTTTGAAATCTTTTGGTTAGAAACATTGCAGCAATTTTTAAGTAGTGTGCTGCTGTATCTCAGGCAAGGACATATATCCACACAGAGACCATAATTTTATTTAGTAGCCAGGCAGTCCTGCTTTACTGCTCTGGTGACTCACTATTTTCCTGAGCAACCACAGAACTTGGCAGTTCAACTTCTCTTTCAGACAACTAAAAAATTTAGGATGTGTGATGTGTACTTGGCTGGGCAATTTATTTCACAAAGAATAAAAACACGAGCAAGCAGGAGAATGAAATGCAAGTCCCTTCTGGAGCTGTGACTGCCTCAGTTCCCTGCTGATTCCAGTGCAGGCATGCTGGGGTCAAAGGCTCTGATGCTGCCTTCAGTGGGATGGGCAGGGACTGGGATGTCCTGCATCCCTTCCCTATTCACAGCATCCCTTCCCAATTCACAGCATCCCTTCACAGTTGTTCAGAAAGATCTGAGGAGCACCTGCACCTCCAAACTCCTCCACACCATCACCAAATTCAGCTCCTAAATAAATGCACACTGATCTCTGAGGAGGCTAAAGGGGATGACTCAGGAGGGGAGCTGGGTGCTGCTGGCACTTGCAGCTTTTCCTTGTGTCAGAACTCAGTTTGCACTGCTCTGTGAGTCAGATGTGAACCCAGAGCATGGAAAATACTTGACATTTCCATTAGTCTGAGCAGCAGAACCCCCATTCTTTTTGGTGTAACTGGTATTTCATCCTGAGTATCACAATCATGCAGCTTGGGAAAACTCGACTGAGATTTTTGGTGTTTTGCTCTTTTCCTAAATTTTGATTCCTTTTACAGCAGAACAAAAATATAAATATTAAAACAGAAAGGTTTAATTATTGATAACCCATAAATTAAGTGAGCCTCATGATTTCAAACTTTGACACAACAGTTGGATAATGGGTTTGCCTTGTCTCCTACATTGTGCTGCTGTACTTTCTCCTTTTCCCTCAAATGAGCATCTCAAGGACTCCTGAGAGCTGCATTTTCCATGATATCAGGGTACCAAGGGCGTGGGTGGGTTTAGACTCACACTTGCAAAACAATCCAACTCCCACTGAAACCCATGATTAGCTGGAGTGAGGATTACACGATTGTCTTTCTGGCCTTTTTCAAGGAAATCTGTCCTTTTCTGCATGTCACACATGTACCTAATAAACCACAAGGCTGGGGGTTAGTTAACACAAGGTTTTTTCCTTTGTTTTCTTTTGTGATTATGCAGATTATTGCTTACCAGCCCTATGGGAAGTCTGTGGATTGGTGGGCATATGGTGTGCTGCTCTATGAGATGTTGGCTGGCCAGGTAAGAGTCCCCTCCTGTGCTCACTCACCTCCTCCTGCCCTCCAAGACTGCTCTGTTTCAAGGCTCCCTAAAGGTTTAGAACATTACAGGATAAGATTGAAGCCTTTCATTCTGCTGCTGTCTCCTTGTACTCTTGAGAATGTATTTAGGCTTTAAGCTCTTTATGTTGCACCCACATAATCAAGCTCTGCCTTTGAATACAGCTCCTTTGTACTGCAATAATGTTATAAATAGCCATCTTCAGAATTGAAAGGGAGACACTTGAGCAGGAAAATGCATGTCAAGTGGAAGAAATACCATTTAGGAGTTTGAAACCACAGGGAAGCATAATAAGAGTGTGTATAAGCTCTGCATTGCAGTTAAGTCCCAAGAATACAGTTTTTGTACTGTATGTCCTGGGGGTAAAATATGGGTCTGAGCACTTGGAAATGTGCTCAGTTACACACCCCTCATTCTGCACAGTTAATGAGGGGCTGCTCTCTGAGTCACTCGGGTGGGGAAGCAGCACTGTGCTGCAATAAATGGCAGATAAGCACCGACTTGAAGGGATTCTGTTAGGCTTGAGTCGAAAAAGATTCCTGCAATTGGCTTTCCCTGAGTGTTGGGTTAGGGCAGGCATTTCCCGAGTTTAAAGTGTACATTTGTAACAAATGCCTTTAAGAGTATCTCTCTGAAATTCCAGTGGACATTTAAAAAGTTTTAGTGTGTAGCAACTGCAGCTGTTAACATTTGCAGGCTGAATTGCAAATATTGGCCCTCTGAATGATTTGGAGGAAAGGAGATTTACCATTAGCTGGGTCTTGCACAGGGCCCATATCCTGGGGATTTATCCATGGGCACTTTCCTACCCCTGTATTTTAAAATACAGTGCAGCCCTTTCTTGTGATAGTCTCAGAAGCAGAATCTACAGCCATGACATAAAACAAACTGGAGTTCAACTGGAATTATGTGAGAAACTGATATACTTTAGCACAAGGTAATTGAAATTTATTCCCCAAAATTCACCCTTTGAAGTATTTTGCCTATTTGGTGCACAGTAGATTTAAAGCTGATCACAAAGATAATCCTGCACACATTTCATTAACCTGGCTGCCATTCTGGGGACAGAACTGAACATTTCTCCTTGATTTTAATCTGAGACTGTCAGACACTAAGCTTCTGGGTCAGCAGATACCCAGGCTGCAGATTGCTGTGAGTTTGGGGGTGTTCCTGGACAAGGAGCACTGCTGCATATGGATCTCTTGGGCATGGTGTTGTCATGCCATTTCATAAAAAGTGGAGAGTTTTAAAACATAAAAAGGAAGCTCAGTAAGTTACTCACTTGTGATTTATTTTCAACAGCCTCCATTTGATGGGGAAGATGAAGATGAGCTATTCCAGTCCATAATGGAGCATAATGTTTCCTACCCAAAATCACTGTCCAAAGAAGCTGTCTCCATCTGCAAGGGGGTGAGATAAAATGTCATTTTTCATTAAGTTCCTTTTTGGCAGTCCTTGTGAGTAGCTGGCTTTGCCTGGCTCTGACACAGCACTGTAGTATTTTAAAGTGCAACTTCTGTCAGGCAGTGCTGAGTTGTGTTGTCACTTGGTGTCCCTGGTAAGTGCTGGGCTCTTCCTGCTGTGCCTGCTTGTTTTATGGAAAGAACAAATGTCACAATCAGGAGCTGCCAAATCCAGAGCAGGATTTATAAACAGGACCATGGTTTGAAGAGTCTTCCCCCTCCTTTGCCTCTCAACCCATGGCAGCACAGCCCCAATTTTGCAAGATGAGATTTCTCAGCTTGGCTGGAGATACTCCAGCAAATCCTCAGCCCAGAATGCCTAATGACAGGATCAGAGCACAGGAGTTTAGGGAGAATCATTTTTAAATGGAGGTGAAGATGAGCTTATGTGAAGATCTTTAGCATAAATTGCAAGGAAACCATGGGGAAATTCTGACCCAGTGGTACCTGTGTGGCCTAAAATTGGTCTTAGATACTAAATTAATTTTTTTTTTCCTTTTGAGGAAAATAATAGATTTTTGCTTCAGGGGATTAGCTGAGGAAAGAATAATTCATTTGACTTTCCTTTGATTCCATGTGATTCTCCAGAGCACCATCAGTCTGCAGCTTTTCCAATCCACTGCCTGTAATGGGTTATTTGATGTCTGACTTACACTGATAAAACATCACTGCATTTAGTTAATTTGGTTTTTACATTCTTCCTGTCCTTTTCAACCATTTATGAAGTACTATACATGAGCTGGATATTAGTCCATTAAAGAAAATCATCAAGGAAGAGAAAAGGTGTTTAGACCAAGAAGGTAAAATGAAAGACCATGCTAATTTTGGAGCTTATCCCAGTGTAGAAGTGCTTGCCAACAAAAAATAAACATGATATATTTTTGTTAAGTACATTCAGATTGTTGCCTTGAAATGAAAATCACATATTCAAACAGCACAGTCTGAACCTGATGTAATGACCCTGTTTTCAGCTCCCCTGTGTGCTGCTCTCTGGGTGCTCATGTCAAGGGAGAACAGAAAGCTAAAATTACCCTGCACTTTGAGATTTTGTGGTACTGGCATGTTCTTCATCTGCATTAAACTGGCAGATGACTCTCAGGTTTCAGTGGGAGTTTTTCCTGAGCTAAGAAGTCAATATGAGAAGGTTTCTGACCCTTGCAGTCAGTGACAGCTCAGCAATCCCAGCACTGGGCACCATTGGGCAAGACAAACGTGCCCACTCTGCTCTTGGAATTGATTTGTCTGCTTGACTTCCATTCCACTGATTGAGAGTTTGTTGGTTTTGGTAAATGCAGCAACTTTGGGAAGAATTGAAACTACTGGAATCAATACTCCCATTTTCTTTTATCACCTACTATTAAACAAGGGGTTTGGAAAAGGTAACAGAAATGGGAACGTTGCTGTTAATCTTGAAGAAGGCTGTGATTCCTGCCCAGTGCACAGCCACTTCCCAAACCTGCTGAGATTCATTTTTATTTTAGGTTCAAAATTGGAATCAGATCAACTCAACATTTGGAAGGAGACTAAAGTGGTACTGAGGTTTTAAGAAGATCTGTTGAGGTATCACTCCCAGCAGTACATTAATCATATATAATTTGTAAAAGAGTTTTAAAAAGTCCCCATGAAACTGGAGCTGAGAGTTTCAGGCTACATTGCACAATTCCCAATGTACACACCAATTGGAAAATTCTGAGGAACTTGTTAATTAGGGAGCACATTCCAGTTTCTAAGCATGCCAGGCTGGTGGAGTTGGGGCTGATTTTTTTTCCACAAGTCTGTTTAATCTCTGTAACTGGGTATAGTATTGACCAGGATGTCATTAAGAATGCAAGGGAGGGAACACAAATTAGATGTTGTCGGCTGGGTGCCAAAGAATTGGAGGCTCTGTAATGAGATGTCTTGAACAAGCCCCAGAAAAATGAAATGGGAATGGGGGGTTTGTACTTCATGGAGCCTTAGTGCATTGGAATTTATGATGTTTAATTGATTGAGATAGGGCAGGAGCTGTTCTGCAGGTCTGTAGGACTGAACTGAGAGACTGGGGGTGAAATTCAGGAGTGAGATGTGAGCCAGCAGGGATGGCAGCATGTCCTGGGCACCAACTGCACCTCCAGCAGCAACCTCTGCCCAGGGGGAAAAATTTCCCCTGTGCAGCCCCTAATTTTGCTGCTGATTTGCTGTCTCCAGTGATCAGACAAGAACATTCTTCCAAAAATTCATTTTAGCTTTTTAAAACAATTTTATTAGCAGTGTTTGTCTTCAGGAGAGGACCAAGAGCATTGCAAGCAGAGGAAAGTCCCTCTCACTTTCCTTCCAGCATTAAACGGAATTGTTTGGTGTTTTCTTCCCAACAGCTAATGACTAAACATCCTGCAAAACGCCTTGGCTGTGGCCTGGAGGGTGAAAGAGACATCAGGGAACACGCTTTCTTCAGGAGAATTGACTGGGAAAAATTGGAGAACAGAGAGATTCAGCCACCTTTCAAACCTAAAGTGGTGAGTGAGATGCCAGCTCCTTCCTCCCTGGCTGCAGCCCTGCTCCCCTGGGCTGGGATTGCTGCTGCAGCCCTGGGGCACGGCTGGAACCAGCAGTTTGAGAAGGGCAGGGCTCTCTGTCAGCCTGCTCATGATTTGGCACCGTGTGCTGTAACCCAGGGAACTTTGTGCCTTGCAAAAAAGCCTGGCAGTGGTTTGAGCCCTGCCTGGATGGTCACACACAGCATAAGGAGCTGAAAGTGGGGAAGATTGGCACATCCACATCAGGCACTTGAGACTGGTAATAAATGTGGTTAACAACTGTCTCCTCTGAGCAGCATCTAAAGTCAGGATCTGACTGAGGGATTTGGATTAGAGGGGTGAATTTCCTCCATGGCTGGCTGCCCAGCACGGGGAGTTTTATTCCCCATCCTACAGCAGTGTCTGCTCAGTTTGCAGGATTAATCCCTGGTTTATTTTCCATGTTTATTCCTGGTTTGCACACATGTATCTACAGGAACACTTTAGAATTCCAAGCAAGTGGAAAGATGTCCTTACTCTGAGAGCTGTTTGCATAATAGAATTGGAAGAGCTTTGCTTGTTGAGCCAGAATTTCTTTCAGCATGCACTGTGCTTTATTGACAGGCTAAGAGAAGAGTTTGCACACAAGAACACAACCTTTAAGGAACAGCTGTAAATTGTTATGTCCTAACATGGAACCTTTCTTTTGTAACCCTTTTATTTTGCACCTGAGAATCCTGGCTGGCTTTAGCACTTCAGGTGTGGGGTGCCTGCTCTTTACACTGATTTATTTGCCAATACAGGCACACCAGTGAAGTATCACAAACAAATGAGCAGAGGGATGTCAACACATGAATTATTCTTCACTTTTTTCATACAAATTACTTTTTTTGCATCAACAGGAGAAGAGTTGCAGCTCAGAAGGGTGTTTATTGCTAAAGGAAATACCTTTTTGCTATAGTGTGAATTTTGCATGCAGGGAAGGGTGTAAATAAGTGAAGAACTTGTGTGGTGCTGCCAGCCCTGCTCAGCCCATCCCCAGAGCTGGCTGTGCAAAGGGGAGCTCTTAGAGCATATTTTATGGAAGATTTTTATTACATGCTTCTCAAGTCAAATTTTAAAGCTGATCATAAAGCAGATCTACCTTCACATCTGTAAGTTTTATTAGCTCAGGGGCTGAGTGCTTAGACTCTCCCTGAAGTTGAAAGCAACACCAGCACGAAGGTGTTAGAAGCTTGAAGTGTGGTCTGGTTCCACCAGACTCCCTGGCAGATCCTGGCTCCTCCTCAGAGCAGCTGGGCTCTGTCTCCCTGGTTGTCATGACCTGGTTTGTTTGCACAGGCTGCTATTAAAATACCCCGGGGTGGATTCACACAGAGCCTGACTCTCCCAGACAAAAATAACTCAAAATCCAAGTCTAGTATTGACATACCCTGTGCACAACTCATTTATGGTGATGGCTGATTCTATTTGTATCAGTGTCATACAATTATAGAATCGTTTAGGTTGGAAAAGACCTTTAAAATCATCAGGTTGCAACCATTATCCCAGAGCTGCCAAGCCCACCACTAACCCATGTCCCTGAACACCTCATCTACACAGCTATGCAGGGATGGGTATTGATTTTAGAAAGCAAAAACCACACAAACCTTAATCTGTTTGGAGATATAGATGTATTTATAGGGTTTGTTTGGGGTGATTTTTTTAAGGAAACCTTTGTTGGTGCATCTTTTCTAGGCAGTGCTTTCCTGCAGGAATAATCCTGCTGCTTCCACAGTCCTTACTCAAACACAGAGCTGCAGATTCTGGGTCAGCAGTTGGGTGATGTAAATAACATGTTCCCTTCCAGATTGATATTTCACAGGTTGTAGGCATGGACTGATTATTTGGCAAGAAGGACATTTTACTTGCATTTCCAAGTTTAAGGGTTTGAAGAGTCCTGTAATTCCAGTTGTACTCTAATACTGCACTAAGGTTCACAATAACAGTGCTACTCTTTAATGTGAAGACAAATACATCATTGAAGATACAAATTTATTTATAAGTTCCTCTATTTGTACCCAAAATTCACCCGTATTTCATGTGATTTATTTCTTAGCTTCTGCTGGCAAAAGCAATAGGGAGAGACCTAATGGTGGCATGAGCTGTGGTTTCTATGTCCAGCTTGTTTGAACATTTTCTGCTTGCTAAAAATAAGAAGAGGGAAAAAAAATTTAAAAGAAAAAAATGGCATAGTTTTGTTGCAGAATGATGCTTATCTGTAGAACATCTTTTTAGCAAAAACTTTCCTTTTTTAGCAATAACACTTTTGTGGCTGCTCTGAGCTGGCTGTTGTGCCTCTAAATTAATTTGTCTTAATTTTGGGGTACATCAATATCATGTGAATAATCCAGAGGTTTTTTCCCTTGTCAAAGTTCACTCTTTCCATTCTTGTTTTCCAGAGACTGTGTCCCACAATGCAGAGGCTCAGTGGGCACTGGGGCATTGAGGAGTGGTGCAGAGCCCTGTTGGCCTTGGTGCAGTGTCCCTGTGCTGGGTTCTTCAGGGCTGGACAGGTGTCCTGTGTGAGCTCTGGGCTCCAGGAGCTGAGCACGTGCCCCTGGTCTGAAACAGGCACCAAGGTGTGCCCGGGGCACCAGAATTCTCTGCAGCTCAGCTCAGAGGTCAGGGCCAGCCCAGCAGCTGGAAACTCTGACTGGGCTGTTTCCAAACCTCTCACCCTGAATTCCCTCCCTGGGCCCCAGTGCATCCTCCTACAAATGCACAGATTTACTGGTGTTGCATTAATTCAGAAAAAAAATCAATATTTAATATTGGTCTATTGTACAAGCCACATTCTCCCCTTTCCGAGTTGTCCTCTGAGTCTGACCATAACAATGGAATTTTACCCTTTGTCTCCACATGCAGGGATGCTGAAGGGATGCATAGAGAGGAAAGGGTCAGGAACATATTCACTGCCTTTATCCCACAGCTGCTTTGGCTGAGGATCTGTTACAGGAGTTTTGAGATGAGCACATTTACCAGTTTCCCCCTCAATTGTCCACAATATTCAATGCCTAATTTTCCTCTAATATTGTTTTTGTTTTTTCTTGCACACAAACTAATTTCATACTGGTACCACCTTCCTATTTTTTAGCATGCTTCTGCTCATACTTCCCTGTTTATCAAGTCTTCTGCATTCCTCAAAACTCCTCTTCCTACAAACCTGGTTCCTTTTGTTTTCTGTTCTGTTTTGTTTTCTGGTTTCTGTTCTGAAGGAGTTGTGCTCAGGCTGTAGCTGTATTTAATCCTCTTCTTGGTTGGACTTTGCCCAAAAATGAGTCTCTTAGAAAAATAAAGGAGGAAGCTGGTGAGAGCAAGTTTTGGAACAAGGACCTGTCCCGGGATGTGCTCCCTGCCCAGCCCTCCTGCCATCCCAAGGGCTGAGGCCCTGCTGTCATTTATGAATTTCTAGGAGTTTTTAGCCTGTTCAATGAAGACTCAAAACACATAAATGAGTTGAATTAAGCTTTTTGCAGATCACAAAGGAAACAGAGACTAACACGAAAAATTTTATTTTGTATTGTAAGGATTTTGAAAAGAATGAAACAACTTGACAAAGAAAGTATCTCTTGCCAACATATGTTCATAAAAATATTTCCTTTTTCATTTTGTATCCCAGTAATGCTGAATATTTAAGCCTCTTTATCTCATCACCTCATGCTGATGGATGGAAGCCTTTCTGACTGCTTTTGATCAGGATTCTGCTATTAAAACTTCACCATTTGTCTGGGATTTTTTGTCGAAATATCTGGAAAAAAAATTTTCCCTCAACTGCTCCTAAGAAAGAGGGAAAGCCTGGCTTGCTGACATTTTTCAGCCTTTCTTTCTGCTTTTCTCTTCCCTTGCAGTGTGGCAAAGGGGCTGAAAACTTCGATAAGTTCTTCACACGAGGACAGCCGGTGTTGACGCCTCCAGATCAGCTGGTCATTGCCAACATAGACCAAACAGATTTTGAAGGGTTCTCTTATGTCAACCCCCAGTTCGTGCACCCCCTGTTAGAAAATGTAGCATGAGACAGCAGAACAAATCCCGCCGTGGGGAACAGTTGTAACCCTACAATTTTTAGGCTTTCGCCTTGTTGATTCCACTTGGGCCTGGAAATTGTAGGGTTAGAGGGTGTGAGGTGAGGGAAGGGCCACTTAGTCAGGATTTGGGCTTTGCAGCAGTGATGTTGTCTCAACAGGAGATAAATTAGTGTACGGTGCCCACTGTTTCTTCTAGAAGTCGCCACTGACTTGTCGAAACTTACCCATGTTTTGGTACGTTCTACATTTTGTAACTTCCCGCTGTCCTTTTGCTCCCTTTTCCACTCTGTTGTGTTGGGAAAACATCTGGCACGTGGTCTGGAGGAGAAGCCACCTCGAGTATTTATTCCTTGGGAGGTGGGAGCGTCATCTTCGCGCTCCCCAGAGACTTTGGGGCAGCACCAGAGACTGAGCGGGGCCAGCTCCAGGGGGGAGAGGCATTGCAGAAACATTGCTGAAAGTGTTTGCACAATATGGCAGGAAAAACAAAAAATAGTTGGGAATGGGTGGGAGGGAGGGTGGAGTCAAATTAGAGCCTGAGGCTTGGCAAACTGATCCTGTAAAATCCCAAATAAAAGCGCTCGGGTGGTGGCCACATCTCTAGGATTTGTGCTAAGAGTAGCATGTGATAAACTCAAGGGTGAAATTTTTGTCTTTAATAATAATAATAATAATAATATTAGTAATAATTTTAATAATACTTTTGTGAATTTTTAATCTCCATGAGATTATTCTGTGATCCAGGGTGCCATTGTCTGTTCAGTTGGTTTAATTTACACCACTCCTCAAGTTTACTGTTAACTGGTTCTAATACCAATATTTTACTATGAAATTTATTAACCTGGAATGTAAAACAAAACTGTAATTCCTTAAGTCTTATTTACATGTGTTTATTTATAGTTTGCAGTATAGGGCAGTAAATTGAAGGAAGTATTATGTATACTAAATTAACAAAAAAATGCAGCCCCGAGTGACTTCCTGATTTCTCCAGAATAACTCATGAAAATCAAGTGAGATTTAGTCTTAAATAATCAGTTTTAATTCAGCAAACTTTGGGCTGTAGAATAATCAAGCCTGAAAGAAGCAGCACCTAAAACTTGTTTTATTGATAGAATGGAATTTAATACATTTTACATATGCTTCATGCAATGAATTTTGCATGTTTAGTAATAACTCTTAATAATAAGGGTTAATAATACGCAGATCTATATTATTGACATAATCGTATCAAGCATAAAGAGTATTATAAAAATTTTATAAAACAACTTGTGCTTTATTTGTGAAAGTTCTTGTTCTGAATGACACCATTTAGATTTAGCTAAATGTTTTCTTGCTATTGTTTTGATTTTTACTTTAGGTTTTGAATATTGTTACTGGCTTAGGGTATAATCTCTTTTTTTTAAAGTAGATATACTTTTAAATAATAATTGCTACCTGCAGGTTTTATACGAGGTTCAATTAGGCTTTCATTTCACATCTGCTTATTACTTGCAGAGAAGGAAATAGACTTTATTTGCAATGATGAACACTGTAATTAATGCAATCTTCTCCTCTCCTATCACTTAGATTAAAAATTTTGATATTTCCTCTTACAAGTTACCAGAAGATATTAACTCAAATATCAGTAAATAATGTTTTGTGCATATTTGGGTTTTGTTACAGCATGTAAAATAGTAGTTGGTGCATTTCCCTTTTTTTTTCCCTCCTGCCTTGATCCCATTAGCAGCCACAGGCACTTTTTGTCTGTCAGATGTGCATGATGATGCCAGAAGCATGATGTCTCTGTTGCTGCATGCAGACTGATTACAATTTTTCCAGCATGTAAAACATATTCAAAAAGTAAGATATTTGCCATAAAATACTTCAATTTCTACTAGAATATGTAATGGGGTGGGGTGGGAGGGGAACCAACTTTCTAATCATCTTTTATGACAATAAAACATGGAACCTGTGCCAAAGATTCTGTCAGAAAGATCCAATCCTGCCAGGTGGGAGCAGGAGGGGTGGGCTGGAGCTGGGGGGTGGGTTGGGCAGTGCTTGAGGGAAACGTGGTTGGATTGAAGGGTGAGTGTGTCGAGCTCCTGCACCTGCAGGGCCCTTGGGAATGTGGGTTTGGGCCAGGCTGTGCAGTTTCCACACTCCAGGAGTCCAAGTGCTGCCCTGTCTCAGTCCTTCTGTGCCCCCAGCTCCCACGAGGAGATCTTGGGGTGATGGAGCCCTGACGTTCCAAGGTGTGGCTTTGGCCAATGACAGGAGCTCAGACCCTCATCTAAACAAACAGGACTGCAAACTTTTCAAACATTTTAGGAGGAAAATTTTTAAACTCTTCTGTGTCAAATATGTTGTCAGCCAAGACTGGGAGTTCATTTTCTCCTTTGTGTATTATTTATTTCAAAAACAATGGTATTCACCATAAAGCATGTGGCCTAATGCAGCATTCATGACTTTTTTTTTCTTTTTTTCTGAATATTAGTAGCATGTTTAGTAAAATCTGGGTAGAAATCGTGCTGTAGAAGGTAATAGATTGAATTAAGATAACAGATTACTGACTCTCAGATTTTAATAAAGAAGGGGCTCTCAGCTATTCCAGTCTGCCAAGAGGTGCCACTGTGCTTGTCTTTAAAATGTGAAGTGAAAAAAAAACCACTTTTGAAAGGAGAAATACCAGCATACAGATTTGGGGAGTAAACAAAGCAGAACAGGGGCAAAAGTGAACCAAGCCAGAATCCAGGCAGGAGTTCCCCTGGGTAGATGTTCCCACAGTTCTGTTTTCCTGATGAAATCTGAGTTTTCCAGGAAGTCCTGTTGCTGGCCAGCTGTTCACACCAGGTCACAGGGCTGGTCTGGCCCTGGGACACACCTGCTCCTTTTCTGGCTGCTTCTCACACCCAGTTTCTTCAGCCCATGTGTTTGTCTCCCAGTTTTTCTGTAGAAACAGAAATTCCTCTTTAATGTCATTATCTCAGATCCCTGGGCTTGTGACATGTGCTGTCTTCTGGGGGTTTCTGTAACACTTAGGAAAAGGTACTGTGAACTCTTGGGTCCTGCAGGAGCAAGGCAGGGTTGGGTAAAGCAGGGATTAGTTGTGTTACCCATCCCTGCTCCTCCTGATGCTCTCACATGCTCTGACCTTTCCCAAAAACTCCCGCTGGCTGCTCAGAATCCAGAAAATTGCAATGGCAAGGAAAACCTGAAGAATCCGGCCAGAATTTTCATATCTCTTTAGAGACAGATGTTATTTATATAATATTTTTCACAAGATTTGGTTTTCTAGAGAACATGTATCAACAGAAGGAGAGGCATTAGAGCTGCTTCTCTTTCACTTGTGTTCGATAGCAACTCCCAACACCCACGTTGCCACCAAGATTCCCAAAAGGCAAATTACAAATTGTACTGCACTGAAGCTGGGGTGGAAGTTCTGGGAGCTCTGATTGAAAATTGTACTGCACTGAAGCTGGGGTGGAAGTTCTGGGAGCTGTTTCCATCCCTGTGCTCGAGTCCCAGGGGGTTCCAGGGCAGCCCCATTCCTGCCAGGAGAGGCAAGGTCTGCCATGTAAAAACTCCAAGGGGTTTTCAGAGATCAGCTGGGATTTAACTGGCTCCTAGGCAAATTTTGTCATTATTCAGGCATTATTCAGGATGCTTTTGTGCACCTTTGAGTGGCCAGAGCAAGGTGATGGGATTCCAGGACAGCAATTTCACCCACCAGCCAGGCTCAGTGCTCTGAGCAAGGTTGGCACATACGTGAGAAGGAGAGAGCACATTTCCATGGTAAAACACTCCTTCTTAATCCAGTTTGGAGGAGAAATGCAATTCAGCTTTCTGATTCTTCATTCTTTCCAGAAGTACAATTAAATTTCCTTTTACAAACCGAAGAAAGTTTTTCTGGAAATCAGCTGTTAGCTTCAAGAAAACTCATGTCTGAATGCTGCTGGCCTTTGAAATCCATCCTGGCTTTTGGGGTGAATCCAATTCAATAATGCTGGGCTTCTTTAAAACTAGTAAGGTCAAGCAAGAGAGGAACTTGTCTTCTAGCTGGAAAGATGACATGTCCAAGGATGGAGTGGTACCAGTTGAAAAGTGTTTTCTGAGCCAGTGCCTCTGGATGCAATCCCAGACACATGCAGTGAGCAGGGAGGGCAGATCCTCCTTATTGTGCAAAGAATAGCATTGGAAATAATCAATAATAATAATAATAACAATCCAATAATAAAGCTTTGATATGAGTAGAAAGCATATTGAGAGTATATTGAGTTTACAGTAGGCTTTTGGACCTGCCAGGAAATTTCTGGAAATATTTAATGTGATTTTTCAGTTCTTTTACTCATTTGCATAAGTTATTGTACATAGGGGTTTTGTCTCTTTGCAAACGTGAGTGTGGGCTGTGTTTGATGATTCCCTCTGTAGGTGGGCACTGAGCTGCCAAGTAGTAAAAAAGTAAACAAGCTAAAAAGCACTTTTTCCCTTCAGCCCTGCACTCGTAGATGGGGTCTGAAATAGCTGAGTTGCAGAAATAAGTAAGATTTGACTCCATAAACATTCACTATTCCCTCACTGTGCCAGTAACAACTGGGAATTAAATAGCCTTATCATGAATAATCACCATGCACTACAGCCCTCCACTTGTTAAACCTCTCTGCCTCAGCTCCTCACCTGTAGGATGGGGGTAATAGTATTTCCTGACCCCACAGGGAGGGGTGAGGACTTCTTAGGCAATGTTTCTAATTCACTTTTAACCTGAAAAGAGTTGTGTAAGTATTACTATAATTTTTAATATTAAATCAGCTTCTTGGATTCACATGGTACTGCTGACTATACCGTGCCATTTCTACTTTTTTATAGAACTTTAGTAACTGCTGGAAGCGTTTGAAGAGAAATAAAATCAGATCTGATAACGTTTCTTACAGAATCTGGAGTCCAGCTTTTGTACCTGGAGTCAGGGTGTGGTGGGGAGTGATGCTTGCTGATGGTGTAGCTCAGCTGCACTTCCCTCTTTTCCAGCTACTGAGATTTTTACCTGCAATTTAAAAATTCCATTGTTTTGGAAGTCTTAGCAGAACTGATTCTTGGAGGGGGAGATTCCCTTTGGGTGAATAAAGTCAGCACAGCTGTTTTCTAGTACCATTTTTACTGACTCCTGCTGAAGGGGGAGCTCTGTTCTTTGTGCAGCTGGTCCACCCATGACAGGTCGACTTTTTCTGTTGATATTTTAAGTATTTCTGTGTTGTAAATATGTCTTTGTGCTTTTTTTTTTCCTTGTCTGTGACACTGTAGCTCAAATTTAAAAGAAAACTGCTCCAGAAGCTGTTTTTTTCTTCCACTGATGTCAGTTGACCTAAATAAATAAATTAAGTTAATGATTTGAAGCAGTGCAGGATGAGCAGCAGCAACATTGACACTCAGCTGCCATTGAAGCTCATTTCTCACTCTGGCTACATTGGACATTGCAGCTGATGTTTCATTAGCTTTATAATTATTAATGTCAGGAACATTTTAATAGAAAGGAAAATGATGATCATGATTTTTACAAACATTTTCCTGAGAACTATTTGAATTTCTTTTCCTTCTCTTTGAACCCCTTGGGGGTGACACTGCCAAGGGCTCCCTCCTTCCAGAGCTTCACACACTCCTGGCTTGGCTTCCAAGGGAACCACAGAGCTCCCTGGGTGCTGAGTGCATGGCCAAGAGCCCCAGTTCACTGAAAATATTAATTATATTATGTGTTTGTATCCACTGTTGGCCTTGGAGTCTAAAAACAATGTTCTTGCAGGGGTAATAAAAATTTAATCTATGGCTCATTCCCCAAATTTTTCATTTGTTCTCTCCCATGTTATCAGAATGAATGTTAAAAAAAAACCAAAAAACCAATGTCAACAAAATGAAGCTCGTTGGCTCTTTTAAAAATGTGCATTTCCCAACACTCTGTGGTTTTGCACAACAATACAGAGAACACCTGAAACTTCTCAAATGACTGTATGCTACTTTAATTTTTTTTTATTAAAAAATGGAGTTCTTGAACACATTAATATTATTTTAAGACCCAAATGTTGTATTTATATGGAGAAGAACATTATTTATTTTCATATTATTTATCTGCAAGATGCTACCAGAAAATTTGGAGAGGCAATTAATTTTTCAAAAGATAAAAATAAAAAACCAACCATTGGAAGTGTAGTGGGCAAGACTGATGTACAAATTGCAGCATCTTTTTTTTTTTTGTTTTGTTTCATAATTCACAGTATCTTCAATCTTTGTTTGCATGAAATGCTTTTGTTAAGTATTAGTTGTAGTTTCAAAGCAAGTGTGTATGAATAAAAATACTGATTATTACTTCTGTGAGAGTTTGGTCTGCCTTGATTAAATTTTCTTTCCAAACTGACTTCCCCAGGGCCAGAGGCTACAGAGAGGTTGGTGTAATCAGCCACAGAAGTTGTCCAGTCTGGATTCTTCAGAGACAGAATTTTAACCTGTTTTTACTTCTTGTTAATGAGCCAAGAGGAAAAAAACCACCTTAGCAAAAAAAAGCTGTGTCTGTGAGAGGATTTCTGTGTGCTGACCTCGGTGGTGCTGGGCTGCTGCAGGTGTGGGAGCCAAAGGGAGAAGCAGCCCCAGGAGCCACAGGAGGTCTGAGAGTGGAGGGTTTGGTCCAAAGCTGGGTGTGAGGTTGGTGCTGGAGGGATGTGCCCTCCAAGGAACCTCCAGTTCAGTTTGGCTTTGGGTGTGGGAGCCCTGGCTGGTTCATTCCTCCCTCTGCCACCTCCTCTGAGAGGAGGGGCTGTTCCAGTGGTTGATGACCCTTTGGGGACCCACCTGTGTCATGATTTAGGATCCTGGGGGGCCCAACACGACCTCCCAGTCCCACCAGCCCCATCCACCCCATGCCTCATTTGCACTGACATCGTTTGTTTTCAGAACTTGAAAGCAATGTCCAAATATTGTGACAAGCTGACAGACAGCTCCCTTTCCTGCCTGCTCTCACAGGATTGAATCTCATGCTAATCCAGTTATTGGGTTCCTTTCGTTTGCAGAAGTCTGGCTGAGTTTGCCCAAAGGAATGGTTGAAATTCTGGGTTTTTTTCTAAAGAGTTTCCAGGCTACTTCACATCTGTCATCTAACGTGGGCTTCTGAAGCCCATGAACACATCATCTCAGAGATGAACACATCTCAGCTTTCTGCAGAGCTGAACAGGGACTTGGGGTACATCCCTGCCCTGAGCTTGTGGACACAGGGCAGGAGGAGGGGGGTCCTCAGCTCCCCACTCTGCCAGAGCTGCAGCCCCAGCCCCTGGCCAGGATTTGTGGCCACACCACCACAGTGCCCATCCCAGGGGCTGTTGGCTTTTGGGGTGACAGCTTGGACATGAACTATCTCCCTGGGGAAAGACAAGTCTGGCAGAGCCATGGGTGGCTGGACATGGACTCACAGGGCTGGGAGAGCCCCTGGCCACCCCATGGCCACACTCTGAGCCCTCCCACCTCAGACTGGTGGGCTCATGAGCAGGACAATCCCCCAGCTCATGGTGGGATGAGTCAGCTGTCACAAGAGGGTGGTGAGAGCCCATGGGCTGCTTTGGAAAAGGGGAAAATGTTTGTAACAGTGCATCTTTGTTTGACTCTTTCTAAGCAGGCAAGATTCTGGGGGTTCTGAGAAAAATGAAGTGTTAAAAGCTTCTGCAGGAGAGGCTGAAGCTCTCCATGCCTGCCACATCCATGCATGAGAACATCTCCATCAGGAATGTTCCCAGCACGATAAATCACACCAAGTGTTCGTGCCTGCCTCCCCCAGCCCCAGCCTCTCTTTAGAGATTTGGGTATTTGATTCGGAAATCGCAGAATATTTTTGCAGAGCTGGTGTGTGAGCTGCAAATAAAACCAGCTCCTCTGAGAACTGCTTGGGTAGCTGAAATGATGACTGCATTAATTACCACGAGGTAATTATAATCCCACCTGCTCCCTGGGGAGGTGTGGTAAAGCAAAGGCAAATCAATCAGGGGCCCAAATCAGGACAGCTGTTGCCATGTGTGAGTGGCTTGTCCTCAAAGGGATGCTTTCCCTGGCTGCATCTGTCACTTGTCACCTTCCCAAAGTGGTGCTGCACCCAAAGAAATGGGGATCTGATGAGGACTCATCAGTAGCAGGGCTGGACCCACAGAGTTACCTGCAAAGGTTTTTTTTTTTTTTTTTTTTTTTCCTTCTTTCCCAAAGGAAGGGCACAGAATGAGGCAGATCTCATGGGAAATGAGTCAGTGCTGTCTCCTTCTCCAGGGACTTGCTGCATTTGCTGCCAGGGTGACAGTGTCAGACACCAGCTGCCACTTCCAGTGCCTGTCCCTGGTCCCTGAGTCGGTGCCCAGCATCCTACCCCAGCAGAGCTGGTTGCACAGTCTGATGAAGGAAAGGAAATAACTCCAAAGCCAATTTAAAGCACCCTACCTGGGTGAGGAAAAAAAAAGCCAGACAACCCCACAGTGGAAGCTTACTTAGAAATATTTTAGATCTTACTCTTGCCCATCAAAGCTGGCAAAAATCACCAATCTCTTCACACACTAAATTAACTCTGTGTGTGTGTGTCTGAGAGAGAGTTTGGTCCACATCTGTCCTATCTTTCCTAGTTTTTCCTATTTGAGGCCTTGATCCATCCCCCCTTACCTTGCTTCTCTATTCAGAACACTTCATAAAACTCAGTGCCCATAACAAGGAGACTTCCTGATCCACATAAAACATTCTGCAACAATTTATATAAAACCTCATCAAAACTTCGACACTTCCAGGGACACCTCCAGGAAAACACTCTTTTGACAGGATGCATTTGCTTCTCCTTCAAGTGTAACCATGTCTGGAACTCTGATTAGGTGTGATTTCAGAAAAAAATCCATCAGAAACAGCCATAAAAGCAACCAGCAAGGACTGCAGGGCAGAAGGAAGGAAAGGCCTGCAGTGAGAGCATCCCAAAACCCCTTGGATCAGTTCCTGGTCCTTTTGGGATAAGTCATTTAGCATTCTTGTGCCTGATTGACACTAACATCATTAAAAGATTGGTAATGAATTTCAGTGCTATATAAATCACACGGAAAACTATTACCCTTAATGCAAGCTTTACGAGGCTTTAATAATTAATATCATCTAAACTTCTTTCCAAAACATGACCTTTGAAATCAGATTGCAGTGGCCAGAGCCATCCCTCATCCTGCAAGCAGCTGCTTTCCAGCCAGCCTGGACAGCTCCAGTGGGGCTGTGCTGGGGAACCTGTGTTGGGAAAGATGAGACAGAAAAATCTTGCAAATATGAATGCCCAGATTCTGAAACCATAAGCCAGGTTGAAATGAAAGCCACTTTTGAGATGACAAGCCTTAGTTACTGAAT
This sequence comes from Luscinia megarhynchos, assembly GCA_034336665.1. Taxonomy (NCBI): domain Eukaryota; kingdom Metazoa; phylum Chordata; class Aves; order Passeriformes; family Muscicapidae; genus Luscinia; species Luscinia megarhynchos. The sequence goes on from CM067580.1 coordinate 3,243,966, forward strand.
TACCATGGACCAATAGGATGGCCCCTGAAGGCAAATCTTGATAAAACAATGCCCTCGGCCAGAGAGCAACTCTAAAGGTCACAAAAGACTTGCCAGAGCCCATAGATTAGATCTTAGAGTTTAAAATGTAACACACCATGCTAATATAATGATTCCTATAGGCTCTATGTAAATGCTATAGAATTTGTATCTTGTAGTACATTGGTTAGTGGAAATTAGAATATTCATCATGGAAGATGATTTACTATGTTGCAAACGGGAAATCGGCCTCTTTTTCTCTTGTCTTCTCTTCTCTCTCTTCTCTCTCTCTCCCTTGCTCCTCTCTACCACCCCTTCCTTTACCTCTGTCTAAGTTTGGACTCCCTCTTCCCTCTCTTTTTACCTCCTCCCTTTCTCCCCTCTTCTCTTCTCTTGCATCTCCTTCTTGCTCTCTTCTCTCTCTCTTTCTCTCTTGTCCTGCTTTTGAGGCTGTGCCAGGCAGCCCCTAGCAGGCTCTTTTATAACAAACTGCAGCTGTAACATTGAGCCTACACGGAGCGTTTGAGTCTTGTCCCGCGACCGTCCATCCCGACACAAAGTCACACGGAGATCCCGCAAAGCTGGATGGCTCCAGTTCCAGGGACAGCGCCCAGAGGGAACCTGTGCGGGTGGAGCTCCACTCCTTGTGCAGAGGGTAACACCAGCAGTGAGAGAAAAGCACTGTCAGCATCTCCTCCAGCTTGTCTCATTGTAGGGCACTGCCCTGCACGGTGAAAGGGGGAGATGTGGCCATTCCCTGCTCTTTCTGACCTTCCCTCCTGCGTGGAGATGCTCACATCCCCAGGCTGCTGGAACACCACGGGGGCTAAAGGCTGCACCTGGAAAACTCCTGAACTGGCACGTCCTCCTCTTGTATGAGTTCAGTTTAGCCCCATATGATGACAGAGGGTATTTTATTTTAAATAAAATCTCTAACTTCCATTCACACGTGTGCCTTTGTTGTTGTGTGAGTCAGAGCCGCTCGGGGAGGCTGCTAGAGGCTCCGCACATTTTTTTTTTTTTTTTTTTTAAGATTTCACACAGCATGTGGGTGCTGGGTTAAAAATAATGTGGTGCCTCTCCTTGAGCTTCCTCCCAAGCAGTGGATCCAGGCAGAGGGATGTGCAGGGGAAACAGCAAATGGAGCTGCAGCTCCAACAGCCCACGGAGTTAATTCCTTTAATTTAGTTGTGGTGCAAGCGGGATGTGAAAACTCTCCCAGAGAGAGGAGAAGGGCTGGAGTTCTTTGGTGTGAGTTTTACATCTTTCCCTGTTTTCAGTGTTTGAAAAATAAAACAACACTGCTGGGATAAGGAGTGGAAGCTGTGCTGAGCTCCTTCCACACCCCAGGAGCTGGCTGAAGAGCCCGTCCCACCTGCACAGGTGCTGTGAGTGCTGCAGGTGTGGAGCCCAAAGCCAAGCTGCTGGTGCCAGTTTTGCTGCCCAGTGTGAAATACCCACAAACACCATCCATGAGAAACAAAAATCTCTAAAGTCTCCCTTAGCAAGTGGTTCCCAGTCTCTGGAAGCTGCCCCATGGGTTCCCTGAGCTTTGTGCCAGGGCTTGCTCTGCATCTCTGCCTTGCTCAGCATCTCCCTGAGCCTCCCCCCGGCCGTGCTGCCCACGAAATGACAAAAAATAGCAAGAGCTGAAGCAGCTGGCATGGAGCATCCATCACCTCCCACACAAGCCACAGCAGCTCCAGCATCCCAGCTTGTTGCATTCACCTGCTCTCTCTCCGCTTTCCTCGGGCAAACACTGCAACCCCTGGCTGAGGCAGATGTCCCCTCCCTGTGCCCAAAGTGCTTCTCCCAGCCTGGTGTGCAGGCAAAATTGCTCAGTAGCTGTTGTCTGATACCAGATCAGAGACATGGGTGGGCTCAGAGGTGGCTGCCCTTTGCTGGGTGGATTTGCTGTCCAAGTAATTCAGCAGAGAAAAAAAAATTGTGGGAATAGGAGGGGAGGCAAACCTGAGGTTTCCTACCTGTTGGTGGCCCAAGCTGACAGGGCCAGACCTTTTATTTCATAATAACCTGAGTGCCTTCAAGGTGGCTTCTGTTGATTGGGAAAAAAACAGGGAAAAACATCCCTGCAGATGTCACCTGTCAGAATCAAACCCTTGTAGCTGAAATGAGACGTGCCCACCACCCCCACTGCACTGCTGACAGCCCAGGGAGAGCTGCTGTAACAAATCACTTCTGTTCCAAGCCACTAATGAACCTCAAATCCCTCCTCAGTAATAAATTTTGACCTTGGGTGAATCCTAAAAGCTGCTGCTGAGGTGTCCATGGAGCTTCAAGCTTCCACACTGATTAAAGAGTGGCACAAAAAGCTGCTGCAGAGGCTGAGGCTGGCAGAACTGCTCTGGCTGGGTCAGTCCAGCCCTGCAGGGTCTGGCACAGCTGTGGAACGTCCTGGCCTGGGCAAGGTCCTACCCAGCTTCACTTGCCCCACATGTGGCTGTGGAGGAGGATCCACAGGAGGAGAGAGGCAGAAGGAACAGTGAAAAGTGGGGAAGGAAAAATGATGCTGCCAGCTGGTGTTATGTGAAATGATAAACTGAAACAGCTATTGCAGCATTTGGCAAAGTCCTGCCCCAAGGTTTGGGGGGATGCTGAGAAGATGTAAAATGCTGATTGTCCTGTCTGGGACAGCCCTGCCAAGCTTCTGTCCAAGAGAAGGATTTTCCACTTCACTGGTTTTTCCCATCATCAGGGAAATACATGTTATGGGGAGGAACTCTGGAGAGCTGCTAATGAGGTGGGAGAGTTTAGCTGTGCTGCTGGGGTTTTGGGAGGCATCACTAGTGCTCTCTGTGATCCTGGCCCTGTGGGAAATGCTTCTGGTGTGAGTGCTGGCATTCTGCACATGCTTTGCCAGGGCAGAAGTTGCTGTGTGGGACAAGCAGCATCAGAAAATCCACCCGAGGGTTTCAGTGCAAGTGCATTTTCATGGAAACAAAGGGGAGGGGAAGAATCTGAAGCTCAGAATGTGTATTTCTAATTGATTATATGCATGGCTGCTGGGGGCCTCTCACACTGTATGGTTAATTATGTCACTGTGTGAGCCATAGCTTTATTTGAGTTGTATTCCAATGATCCTGCCCAGAGCCCAGGCAGCAGCAGAGCAGGTTGTCTGTCTGGAGAAAAAATGAAGGTCTGCTTTGTTTGAGTTTCTTTTTAACAATATAGAGAAAAGAAAAATGATGAACAACCAATTACTGTGATAAAACCATCTACCCTGATAGCACAAGGGAAACATCCAGTTCTAACAAGCCTCCTGTAGCTTTGTGATTTTATTGGTAATTCCCTGCTCATCATCTCCATCCCAGGGAAGCCTCTTTCTCCTGGGATCCCCAGAGGGCATTGCCCCTCTGGCTGCCTTTTCCAGTGCAGAATCCATTCTGCTGACCAAATCCTGCTTTGTCTTTGCTGTCAAATCCCCAAGGGATTTGCTGCTTTAAATTATTCCTCAAATGGGAATGAGAGCCCAGGAAAACATGCTGAATTCACTATAATTTAAGTATTGCTGTAACTTTGTGTGAAAGAACTTATGTGGTGCAGTCCCTCAAGGACAAATAACCAGAAACCTCTTACTGAGAGGCAGTTTTCTACCTGTCTGGATCTGAAACTTGCCTATTTTGGGCTCTACCATGTTCTTCTTGAATAAATCAAAACCTCCACATCTGCATCAGCTTCTGTTCCTCCTGTAAATCAAACAGAGCTCACCAAGCCTGAGCACACAGCTCCATTGATTTCAAACAAGCCACCCAACAACACCTCCTCCGCATCTCATATCTCACTTTATTTTGAGTTTTTCTATTTAAAGCAGTCATGTTTTGCTAACTGGGGACACCTCAGCAAAGACGCAGCACGTTTTAGCCAGGGGGCTGGGATGGGCGTGTGTGCACAGCCCCTGCAAAGAATGAGCTGTCCCTGCTGAAATCTCCACACCAGAAAGCTGCAGGGGCTGGGATGGTTCCATGAGCTGCTCCTGGGCTGGCACCTCCTGCAGCAGGAGTTCCTGCACGGTGTGTGACCCTTCTCTTGTCCTTCCTGCTGTATCCAAGGAAGTGTCCCATTGCTGGACACCTCCATGGAGCTGCCTCCTTGTTCTTGGCTCTGCCTCACATTTTCTATGTGTTTTGGCTGAATCACTGAGTCTGGCAGGGGTTTCCAGAGCTCACAGCATCTGCCCCTGTGTCCTTCACTCCTTTAGCCCTGGGCTCTGTCCCTGCCTTGGTCCCGGCCCTGCCAAGCTGGCTCTGTGCAGCACACTGGGCTTGCTGCCCTCCAACCCTCCCTGCTGCTCTGTCCTTAGCTGTGGATTTCACTCTGGTGGCTGGAGCCGGTTTTCCCTTCCCCAGGTCCCAAAGCAGCCGTGTCCTGGGGAGCTCAGCCTGCCCAGCGCTCAGAGCAGAGTTTTGCAGGTGTGGGGGGCAGAAGGCTGGGGGTGCAGGGAAGGGAGGAGGCACAGAGGGGCAGGAGCAGGGCTGGCTCCCACCCCTGCCCCAGCGGTGAACGGAGCCACCAGTCACAGCTCAGAAACTGGGGACAGATGGGTGGAAGCAGGAGAAGGGAGAGGAAGAAAGCGGGGAATAGAGAGAAAGTGGGGAAATAAAGAGAAAGGGTGAAAGGAGAGGCATGAATGGGGGAAGGAGGGATAGAGGCAAGTGCGCGGAGGGTGGGGGTTACAGAGGAAGAAGGGATGGATGGAGAAGGAGGGAGAGGAGGGGGAGGGAAGAAGGGGAGGATGGAGAAAGGGAAGATGAAGGGAGGGAGGGAACGGGGGCATGGAGGGGAGGGAGAGGTGGGCTGGCCCCGGCGGCGCCATGTGATGCCCTCTCCTCCCCGGGCTCTCCCGGCGCGGCGCGGCGCGGAGCGGAGCGGAGCATCCATCCCCGCGTCCCGCCGCGGAGCCGCTCCCGCGGGGCCGGTGAGTGCAGGGGATCGGATGGGCAAGGGAAGGGAAGGCTGGGGCTGCTTCCCGTGCCCGGGCCAGGCTGTCTCGGGAGCGGGGGGAAAACGGCCCAGGAGGTGCCTTCGGAGGGGTTCCGAATTGCATGAAAAGCCCTGAAAGTTTAACGCCGAGGGAAGGGGGATCAGGGCGCGGAGCCGCAGGGCTCAGGGCGGGTATCCGTGTGCTTTCCGTATCCCCTGGGAGTGGGAACCGGGCGGGGGGCTGCTCGGGCGCCGCCCCGGGCAGCATCCGCAGCATCCCCGGAGCGCGGCGAGCCCCGGCGGGCGCGGCCGGACCCGCCGAGGAGCCCGGGAGAGGGGCACGGCTGAGGGGGCACGGGTGAGGGGCACTGGTGAGTGCCCCGGTGAGGGGCACGGCTGAGGGGCACTGGTGAGTGCCCGGGAGAGGGGCACGGGTGAGGGGCACTGGTGAGTGCCCGGGAGAGGGGCACGGCTGAGGGGCACTGGTGAGTGCCCGGGTGAGGGGCACGGCTGAGGGGCACTGGTGAGTGCCCGGGTGAGGGGCACGGCTGAGGGGCACGGCTGAGTGCCCGGGAGAGGGGCACGGGCGTGGTGCCAGCGTGAGGTGCCCACGTCAGGAGCCCGTGTGAGGGGCCCGTGTGCCCTCCCGCGGGCCGGCGCCGCTCGGGGGGCGGCGTTTGACTTCGCCCGATTCCCGACGGAAGGACCTGAGCACGAGGGAGCCGGAAAATCCCGGCGCTTCTTCCCTGAGATTCTCCTCGCCTGGCTCTTCCCCGCCCGGCTGCTCGAACAGAGGCCATCTCTTGGGCGCTGAGAGCATCCCCGTCCTCAGAGCGAGTTCGGAGCGAGGAACGGGAACGGATGTGTATTTTTCCCAGGGAATATAAAATCTGCGGGAAGTCAGGCTGAGAATGTTTTCCAGCGTAGCAAACCCCTTGGAGAGGGGAGTGTGAATTGAGAGAGGCTATCTGAGAAAAACCTGACCTGGTTCTTAAGTGGAGTGCCGGGGGGTGAGGGGAAAGGCTGGATCGTGTGTTTCCATATGAACGGGGACGGGGAGCCGCTCCTCACTCCGCGAGTGCCTTGCTCCCAGCCTGGGGAAGGTGCTGAAATGTGAAATGTGAAATGTGAAATGTGAAATGTAATGGTTCAAGCGAGCAGGGAGGGTCTGACACGGCCTTTGGCTCTTTATTAATTGCCGGGCATTTCATGAAACTTCATCAGCCCCTGATCTGGGATGCTTTTTGCAGCTTTCAGGGTCGGGGTTTCCAGGCACGGAGCTCCTGAGGGTGCCCGAGGAGCGGGTCTGACCTCGGCACCGCTGTCATCACCGTGTCCCTTGTATCCCCAAACCTCCCGGGGCAGAGGAGGCCTCCTCGGAGCTGGTAGGTGCCTGCAGGGTACAGGTGAGCCCTTGGAAAGGGCAGCAAGGGTGCTGCATTCCCTGAAGATAGCACTGCTTCAGCCAGAACACTGAAAAAGACTATTTCAGCTGAAAGAGAGAATTTCTGCTGAGTATCCTGCAGCAGCAGTGAGTGCTGGTGGCATGACCCAGGCTGGCAGCTTTGCTGGAGGAGCATTCCCATGTTTCCATCGCTGCTGCCTGTTGGTTTCACAAGTGCCTCGTATCTGGGCTCCTTTCAGAGGCTCCTCTGCCACTGTTTGAGCAGCACATCTCAGCCTGTCACGTCGGGACTCACGTAAAAAGCCAAAGGGCAGGAGATTGGCTCCCAGCAGCCCACCCTGTGCCATCACACCTTGCCCCAAGTGACACCCAGGGGACAGAAATGCCTCTGTCTGGGGATTTCTCTGATCCCTTGCTGTGTTCTTATAGCTGTTGAATATATTCATTGAGCTGAATGAATTCCCACCTGGCAGCATCCATAGCACAGCTTTTGCAGCTTCAGCTTTATTTATGGAGAGGGGAGGGAATATAAAATACAAAAGAGAAATAATGCACAAGCCTGCAGAGATTTCGTGAGCTGGAGTGAGCACCAGGAGCTTTTCCTAACCCCTGGGTTTAACATGGCATTTTTAAAACAAGACCTCATCATCTAGTTATGTGGGAATCTTAATCTCACTGAAATTAAAGACAGTTTGGGTTCTAGGTGTGTTCTAGAAAGAAGGTTTGATGTCAAAGTCACACTGATTTGTAAAGCTGTATAGTCACAACTTCTGATATTTGTAGTAAAATATTTAGTGGCAAAATGGAATTTGTCGAAGGACAGCACACATGCCATCATCAGGCTCAGAAAATGGGTTGTTACAGATCAGTGGAATTTGTGTGTGGTCTTTTAAGAAGACAGGAATTACAGTTATTAATGAGAAGGATATTGGTTATCAGTGAAAACCCTTGTGAGAGCAGTGTCAAGGCTGCACAGAGGGCATTATTGGAGCAGCACAGCAGATGCATCCACTGACCCAGGACAACTTGTGGATAATTCTCTTTCCCACACAGTGCCCATCCAGGTGACATCCCCATCTGCAGGGAGCAGAGGCTCAGCTCTGCCAGGGCAGGACTGGCTCAAAGCCCTACAGGTGGCCCAGGCTCCTTCCCAGGAGACACAAAAGGGTTATGACAGATGTTCCTTTTCCCTGCAGCAGCTCTGGGAATATCAGGTCAGGTGTAGGTGGCAGGAGAGGTGTTGAACAGAAAGAGAACCTGGTGGTACAAGGGGAACGGGAGAGGAGCGTGGGCAGAGACCAGGCACACACAGCCAGGCCAGGTTTCACCTGGAAATAGGATGGAGGAGAGTGAGACCGAGTCCATTCCCTGCCTGTTCCCACAGGCTTTCCCAGGGTGTGGCTGCACCTCCCTGTGCTGAGCAGGACAGGTGAGCCCATGGCCTCCCACCAGCTCACAGTGCTGTGCCTATTCTCAGGCTCTCCATGTCATGCATGGTTTTTCCTGCCCTGTCTGCCACGACATTTACTGGTAAATACTGAAACTGGTAACAAATTTTGCTAAAATCCAGATGGTAGAAAGTTTAGTACCTCCAGTGATGTATAAACATATGTTATGTACATTCATATTCCTGATTATTAAACCAAATAACCTGCATAAAGCAAAGACCTTTCCTATTTTAAAATGGGAACAAACTTTAGTGGCTGCTCAGCGTCAGACCTCGGGAGTTGTGCATGAAGACATCACCAGCAGCTTCCAAGGAGCTGTGTCCCAAGATGCTTGAGCAGAGCCAGATGGAGCAGCTGCTGGCTCTGGTCACTGGGTTTAGTGGCACCCACGAGTGTCCCCAGGTTATGAAGTCGTTTTCCAGAGGTGTGGATGACACAGCCCTTCTGCACTTTATGCCATCATTTCTTTGCCCAGAGGCTTTGCAGTGAAGCTGGTTTCTAGGCAGGGAAGAGGGAATGCAATCTCCTGGCTAACGAGGCACTGCTCCCTGCTATCCATCATCTTTAATCACACCGAGGGGATGCAGGTCTCTGCAGCCATGGCCAGCACGTGCTGCCAGCCCAGTGTGCCACTTGTCTGCAGCCCTCAGTGCTCAGAGAGCCCAGGGCCTCAGGGGATTTCTGCCTTCCTCTTATTTATCTCTCAAAAAATGTTCATAAAACCCCTCCAGCTGACAGCACTGGTGAGAAGAGTAGGAGTGGGGGAAGCTGTTGCTTCCTGCCTCCCCAGCTCAGGTACCCACCAACACGGGGGAGTGCAAGAGCTTTAATTAGCTCTTGATGCTATTTTTACCTCCCAGCATGCTTAAATTAGCTCAAACTGTCACGCACTGATTGTTAAGGGGAAAAGAAGGAGCTGGGGGTTTTGGCCCCTCTCTGCTGAGCAGCCTCAGCTCCTGAGCCTGGGCTGAACCTGGGGCTTTTCTTAGACCTTCCACAGCAATGAATGTTTATTCCATGGACAGCTCTTGAAGTGCTTACACTGAATTTGGGGGCTCTACTCACACCCACTTCAGTTTAAAACAACATCAATATCTTACAGAAGAGATGCTTGAGTACTTCAATTGTTACCTGCCCTGCTGCTGGAAGGACACAGAAACCTTGAAAGCTGCAAGGAAGAGGATTATTATCCCCTTTTTAATCTACAAGGCTCTTGTAGGACTTTGTGCCAACTTTAATGATACTTGGAAGTGAAAAAGGAGCAGCTGCTAAAGCTTTAATAGCCCAGCAGAGCAGCCCAGCCTTGGTGCTGGAGTGAGTGGATGTGCTGATCCAGCTGAGCTCTCCTCATCCCTGGGTCTGTCCCTGTGCTGGCCGAGGTGAGCAGAGGCAAGCACGATGCTGCAGCCTGAACAGGGTCACTGGATCGTTGGGTTACTGCAGTTCAGGCATTTGGGATCTCAGTAAAAGCCATAATGCACCTCAGGCAGAGGTTAATGGGCAGGCAGCACTCCCATGGCAGCGAGGTTCTGCAGCTCCCTCTAGCATAGTCCCCAGCTGGTTTGCTTTGCAGCAGTAGATATTTCCCTCTTTTATTCTGCTTTGTAGCTCTTTGTAGGCTATTGAAAGCAGCAGTTCAGCTCAGATCCCTAACTGTGAGCATTCTGACACACTGAGAGTAGGAGAATTCTGTGTCAGATTTGGTGTGGAGAGAGGACTTTGGGAAGAGCTCTGCAAAGGGCAGGGCTCAGCTATTGTTAGGGTGGTAAACTTTGAACAGAAATATAGGTTAGACCTGGAGAGCTGGACCTGGTGCGTGGGCAATATTGCAAGCTCAGAGCTTTAGCTCCTGTTTCCCTCTCATGAAATACACTTTGTGTAATGCTTTTCTACAACACCCCAGGGCAGGAGCTGCCAGCACGTGGATGCAGAGACCCGCCTGCCATCTGCCCGTCCCTGTGTCCCAGCACCCTGCAGCCCTCCTGTGGGTCAGCCAGAGGGGGAGAGCTGAGGCTGTGCCCTTCTTTCAGGTCCTGCCTGTTTCCAAGGCCATCCCACCCCAGCTCCTCCCAGACCATCCAGCAGCTGAAGCCTCCCCTGAGGACCCTCATCCCTGCAGCTGATCTGCCAGAACTGCTCTTCCCACCTTCAGCCCCGTCACAGGCTCTCCTCTTGCCACAGCATCACTTCAGCTGGGGTTAACAGAGGTAAGAGCCTGGAGCACCACGGAAAAAGGAGACACGTGGGTGGGATGGGTTCTATAAAAGTTTTGTGGGGGATATCTGTGGATTCAGGAGGACCATGTGAATGAGACTGACTGTGCACACACGGGCTGTGCCAGCAGCCTGTGAACCAGGACCATCAGGGCTGTTTGGTCGATGATTTCATTTGCTGGAAATTGCTGGGTTCATCCAAAGCCATTAGTGTGGAAGAGCTGGAGCAGGGCCATCTCTCCAGTGAGTGCAGCAGCGTGGCAGAGGTGACCAGTTTGGGAAAGGGTCTGCTTTGAGGGCTGAAGTGGGAAATAAATCTCAGTTATTTCTCCTTTGTCCTTGGGAATATCATTTGGTCTCCTTATATTTGGTGCTGGAGCTGAGCTGGGCTCAGTTATCAGTAACAACTCTCTGCCAACCTGACCTAGCAAAAGGGCAAGTTTTGAGCAGGCCACAGCAGAAAGGCTGGTGTGAGATAAAGAAGGAGAAGAAAGTGGGTCAGCCTTGGAGTTATGGTGCTTTCTGCACCATACATATTTTCTTTTTTCCATCACTCTTGCACTGCCATAGCAGAATCTTTTTTCACCAAACTGTAAAAAATAAATCTGGCAAGAAATGAAGCACAGGAAGTGCTAGGAAAAAGAGGACTTCTCAGAAAAATTATATAAGTCAAATTTAAGAAAAAAAATCCCAAGTAATCTCATTACCAAAGTCAGTTAGTGGTGAGCCTTGCAGTGTGTGAGCTCACAAATTGTTTCTTACTGATTATTTATCAGGTATTCCTCGTGTGTGATGACAAGCACAAAATTAATAGGTTTGTTATAGCTGTGGCTCAATCTGGGCTTAAATAACTCATAACCAGGCTTCTTTTTATTCATTTATTTGCTTTTGAAGCCTCCCTAGAGAGCCTGAGAGCCCAGTGTGCCCATTGATCCAGTGCTGCCATGTCCATCCGTAGGTAATGGCAGCTGAGGGGAAGATTTCCAGCCCAGTATTGATCCTTTTGAAGTTTGTTTGCTCGTTGTCACAGTTACAAGGCCTTGTTCAAACTGCCATAAGATGGGCTGTTTTATTTCTTAATATCAGGCTAAACCTCCTCCACATAAAAAAGATTTATTTCTGCACTTAATTTTTCCAATATGTATTTTCTCTCTCAGAAATCGAGCTGACATTTCTGTGTGACACTAATGCAGCTCTTAGAGCTGCCTGATGTATTTCAGTCTTCCCATGTGCCAGGGGAGCTGGTGGGTGCCAGCAGCTCAGGACAGGGCACCCAGGAACCCTGTGGACCAGCTCCAACCCATATCCCCGTTGGAAATTTCCTGCTCAGTGAAAAGCAGGAGACACTGCTTTTCTCTGCAGCCATCTCTGCTTTCTTCAGCTGTTCTGTGGAACCAGAGCAGCCCTGTGTTCCTCTCCTGCCTGCAGCACCCCTTTCCCAAGCTTCAGGAGGGGCTGTTTCTTCCCAAGCAGTAATTCCAGAATCAGAACTCTCTTTCCCAGCTGCCCAGATTTCCAGGTCAGGTTTGTGGAGCTGCTTCTCCTGCGATCCCAGATGGAGCCGTGGGCGCTGCCCTCACCATCCCCTTCCTCTTCCTCTCCTCAGCTGTGGTTAAAGTCAGCTCCACATGTGCTCTTCACACTGGTCCAACCCTCTCTGCCAGCCCACAGTGCACCAGTGCAGCTGCCCTCAGGCTGCCTCCTGCACAGCCTGTTTTGGGGACTGAAGCATTTGCATCCTTTGGGTGCTCCATGAGCTCCGTGGGATCATTCTGTTTCACCAGGGCTGTTAATGACCAAACCAGCCTTCTCTGGATGTGCCCCTGAGGGAGCCAGGGTGACTTGTGCTGTCTGAAGGAGGGTGACAGTGCAGTGGTGGCCTCAGCACAGTCCTGCCTAAGCACTGACAGCTCTGAGTTTTGCTCTGAAAGGGCTGTTCTCCTTGACCCATTTTATTTTTTTTTGCCCACATTTATGGCCTGCATTGTGTCCTGAGGAAGGGATCACACTGCTTGGAGGCCCTTTATTTTTAGCCAGCCCAATTTCTTGTTGCAGCTTAGTTGGGAGCTGGTCCTTTCAGTTCAGCTCCATCACAGCTCACACACTCTGGCATTTGATTGCTCCTACCCAGGTCCCTGATGTTCTTTGTAAATCCATTGCTCACTCAGAGGTTTCCTACTCCCCTTTCACTAGCTTCATTCCTTCTCCTTTATGTTCCATGGCTGAATCTCTGATTTCCCTGGGCCCTTGGTTTGCAGCATGGACCAGGTCACAGCACTTTGGTTTGCAGCACTCACAGGCACAGGTCACCAGGCTTGTCCTGGACCCCAGCACCCCTCCACAAACAAACCCTTCCCTCCTGTCTGCTCCAATAACCTTGGCAGTGCTTCCCTTCCTCCCAAATGTCAGGAAATCGGAAATTATGCTTTAACCACATAAAAATCAATGGCTTAGCCCTGCTCCTTCTGCCTTTACCCAGGGCAGGAGGGAGCTGTTGTTTTCCAGTGAACCCAGAGCACTGATATATTGAGGTGACCCATCCTGTCCAGGCAGCTGACCAGTGATATACTCATTTTTTTCAGCCCACCCACATAGCCCAGAGAAGTGGCTTGTGCTTGGCATTAGGTCACAGATGTGGGCTCAGAAATCTGCCCAGGATATTTCCTTTCTGTGACTGTGGAGCAACAGGTGGGGACTTACTCCTAGACCTGGCTGAACAGCATTAGAAACAAGGCCAGTACTCATTTTATTTCCAAAGGATTCAGGTCCAGCAAGGGCCATGTGCTCTTTCCATCAGCAGCTGTTGCTCCAAGGCAGAGAAATTAATTGCAAGGACTGCAGATTACACTGCAGGCTGCATTTATTATTCCCTGGACTGCTACCAGAATGCACAGTGTGATCAAAGGAGCAGGAACAGTTCTAAGGTTCTATTTCCTGGAAATCTTTGGTGCTCTATTCATTTAATTTAAAATCCAGCTCCTGTTGGAAACCAAACAGCCATAGGAAGCATAATACAATTGATAAAGGTCACTGTGGACTAAATCCTTTCTGATAATCAAGCCAGCTCCCTGTTCTTGTCCTTGAAAAACCTTCTGCTTGGGAGGCCTGGGAACCCTCCAGGCACTGGGGCTGGGGAGGTTTGTTTCAATTTCTGCACATCCCTACCCCTGTTCCCCATCACACCAGGCTGGATTCTATCTGCCAGCAAGGCAGTAATAGGCACCAGTCTCTAATGTATCATGATTTGATGGAAATTGAAGTGTGAGAGGGAAAAGGAATGAGGCAATTGAGAGGTGCAGCTCTGACGCCCGACCCCTGTCCCTGCTGCTCGCATCACACCAACAGAAATGAGACCAAATGGGTCTATTTTCCAGTGCCTGATGTTGGTGGACAACAAATCACAGGAAATGCTTCGTTATTCCCCTCTAAGTGTCTTTGTCTGGACCTTCACATACTTCCTACTATGATTTTTGGCTCGTTATTAACAAAAATGTGCAGGGAGGATGATTGTTGATGATACATGAGCCAAGAATAGATTCCAGTTCCTTCTACCATTTTGGCACCAAAATGCCAAGAGGGATGAGACACCCTGTAGTAAATGCTGTTCATTTTGAGGCAGCAACTAGAAAATATGTCTCTGGCTGAGCTAGGGAGAAGAATGGATGAGCCAGAGGATCTGTGTTTTGGCTGTTTGACTGCTGAATCCAATGGGAATCCACAGAGATGGGAAATGGCATCTTCCCCATGAAATGGCAGGTGCAGGGCTGATGTGCTTCCCTGTCCTATAGCCACCAGTTTCTTCTTTGGCTGTTGCCTTCTAATTCTTCAGGAGAAAAAAAAATCTGAGCATCCTCTCAGCACTTTGTTCTTCACTCCCCTAGCAGGGAGGTATTTCTCCTGGGAGCACATTCTACTTTTTTTGAGCTGAGGAAAGCATTAAATAACACTGAAAATGAGGCTGTTTAGCAAAGCCAAAGGTGGAGGGAGAGCTTGCAGCAGTGTGAGCTGGAGCACTTGCTTGGGCTGTCTGAAGACAGCAGTCCCCTGCCTGTAGGTTGGAACCTTCTGGGGAAAGGCACAGTGTGAACGTAGGAAGAGCCAAATCCTTGATTTCAGATGGAAGGGAATTGTCAAAGCTGTTGCAGCGCTTGAGGGTGCGAGTGCATCTGCTTCCTACCAAGATGTACTTGCCTGCTTTGGACTCTGGGTCAGGTGTGATAATTAAAGACTCTCTCTCCTTCTCTGTCTTTCACTCAAGATTTGATACTCTTCCAGCAGCATTCCCTGCTTTTCTCTCTTATTGCTGCCCAGAGCATGAGCTGGAGGGGCACACAGACCTTGGATGTTGCATCTGTTCAGTAAATGCCTTTCTTTGGACTCCACAGTTCAAGTTTCCTTCATGTTAATCTAAATGAGACGGCTGCAAACACAGCCCAGGACGGGTGTGGGGAGCTGGTGCTGTGGATTTGTGAGACAGAAGTGCAGGGGATGAGCACTGCAGGAGCTCAGAGCTCCCCAGAGTGCTGGAGGAGCAAGAAACCTCTCTCAGCATCACCTACTCGCTTTCACCATGAGGGAATTATGGCACAACATTATCCTTGGAGGCTTTCAGGTGTAAAAGTACAAGCTGTGAGGACTTTTGGCATCTCTGAGAGTCTGTGTAAGCAAGTGAGAATTAATATATTTGCATCTGAGGCACTAGAAATAAAACATCCTCGTCCAGTCTGCTTGGCCGTGTTGGAACAGGGAGTTGTCATCTCCTGGTCCAGGCAGGATTTGGGATTTGTGCCTCCTGATTTAATCACTAAACCACCACCTTTACTGCAGTGATAACAGCAACAGGACTTCTCTTCCAAGGAGTCTGTTCACCAAGGGGTCACAGGAGTGATGGAGCTGCTCCTGAGGGTGTGAAACAAGACTAGTGCAGCTCTAAAGGGAGTCCAAGGAAGACGCAGCCTGCTTACAAAGTCAGTAGCTTTTGTTGTCTAGCTGGATTTAGATATTTTTTCCTTATTGCTTGCAGTAGTGAATAGCAGCAAAATGTGCCTTGGAAAATATACATGACATGGCACTTATCTGTGATTCATTCTGCCTTTATAACAGCAGTCAGTAGCACTATCTGCTTCCTTACTGCTCTGCATTAGAACATCTCTCACACGTGTCCTTCTCCTTCTTGCTCTTATTCCTTTAATCTTCTATTGCTGTGAGTTCTCCCCCCACCCAATACTAATTTCACTTCTTCTCCACTGCACCAAGAACTCTGATTTCTGGTGCTGTTTTATCAGTCTGCAGGGCACCATAGGAACTGCTGATTTTCCTAAAGTAACAAACGTGCATTAAAATAATAATAATAATTTTTTAAAAGATCCTATACATAAGAGAATAGGGATGAGGGAAGCTTTTCCTTTAAGGTTTGCCAAGGGCCTTGCTGCAGCTCTCTGTCCCTGTTTCCCTGCCTCCCTCCAAAGCACAAGGTGGGTTTGGACAAGGGAGGTACTGGCAGCTCTGGCAAGAGCAATGCAACCAAAAAGAAGCAGATTATTGTGTCATGGCACTCTGCTTCAAGTTGGTTGATAATGTCATAAATGTAGCATGGCTTTTGCAAAATTAGCATGACCTCCTAATTGCTAAATCTACCCTGGAAGTGGAAAAATGACAGTGTGGGAAGGGAGTGGGATGGTGATGGGAGCTGCTCGGCGCTGGGGCTGGTCCAGCAGTTAGGAGCAGCTTTGCCGATCCCTGATCGTGGTGTCCGTGATGCTCAGCAGCTCCTGTGCCGGGACTGGCAGCGCTTGATAAGGCTCTGCAGGGAGATAAGATAAGGGAGATGCTGCAGTTCACCTCCATCCTTGGGGGGATCAGTGCCAGCTCTGTCTGGAGCACAGGAATTCAGCTGCAGCACATCCAACGCGAGCCAAGGAGGGAGCCGTGTGCCATTCCACACCCGGGTGGGGCGGGGCAGCAGTCGGGTGGGGTTTGGATCAATCTCCCCGCCTGCCTGATGGCTCCAGTGGCTCCTTTCGGCTCGCAGGGCAGCAGCAGCCCAGCGCAGAGCCCCGGCGCCGCCCGTGCGGAGCGCTCCTCCCGATGCTGGTGGCGATGAGCGCCTGCAGCAGGAAGGCGCTGACCCTGCTCAGCAGCGTGTTCGCCGTCTGCGGCCTCGGCCTCCTGGGCATCTCCGTCAGCACCGACTACTGGCTCTACCTGGAGGAGGGCATCGTCCAGCCCCAAAACCAGACGGCCGAGATCAAGCTCTCGCTGCACTCGGGGCTCTGGAGGGTCTGCTTTCTGGCAGGTAGGGTCTCCCAGCCAAAAAACATCCCCTTGGCTTGTGGGTGCCACATCCCCTGGGTGTGTCAGTGCCACCCAGCAGGAAAGGGCCAAGAAAAATGGGATTTTTAGAGGCTCCTCCCATCTCTGCTTCCAAGCAAAACCTTTGAGCAAGCAATGTCATCTCTTCATGCCTAACTTTAACAGCCCAAAGGGTAAATGTGCCTTTGCACATAGGCTTTGGTGAGTTTGCTGTTGCCCTGCCAGACCCCCTGCCCTATTCCAGAGCTGCAGACACAGTGCCTTGGGCAGCAGCTAAAAACTTTTAATTTAATCCCTGCAAAATTTAGATTCAGGTCAGCTGGACCATTCTCTCTGTCTGTGCCAAGTTTGATGAAGCAACTTGGCTGCAGGGACAGGGTTGAATAGAACCCAAGGCAATGGGAATTTCAAAGTGACCAACCTGAAATGTCACTAACTTTCAACTCCTTTGGAAAAGTTAGGGGAGAAGTGAGGAGCCCTGATATCACCCCAGGGGTGACCTTAAACCCCCTGGCTTCAGAGTTCATGTTTTTTGTCTGTCTGCCACAGGTGAGGAGCGTGGCCGGTGCTTCACCATCGAATACGTCATGCCCATGAACATCCAGCTGACATCTGAATCCACAATCAACGTCCTGAGTAAGTGGTTTGGTGGGGTTCCACCCCTGACATCCTGCAAATCACTGAGCACTAGAGACCCTCCCAAGAAATCCCCTTTGTGTCCTTGCCAAAGAAGCTCTGAGTTCCTTGACAGCACTGCCACACAAGCATTCCCCAGGGTGCTCAGAAGCTTTTGGGGGACATCTCTTTCTGATGGCAGGATGCCCATGGAGGCTCTAAGCTGTACAATTTCCTGTCACTGGCTGTTCAGCACTAATGTTTATCAAAGTGTTTGGCTTTTTAGTCTCCTCTCCATAATTTGCAGCTGTATTTATTCCCTATATATCCCCTATTTATTACACATCATGTAATGGTTGATGAATTAAGGACGGAGTGTCACAACTCTCATGATGAATTCTGCAGTCATTTCTGCATTAATAGATAGAAGTGTTCTGCAAACACTTATGCAGTGAAGCTAGAGAAAAATGCAGGTTCTGATGGTTTCCTGTGCAACACTTCACACAGGAAGCCTCAGAAATGCAAACATCAGCAGAGTCCCCACCATGGAGGTGGGACACTGGCACAGGCTGCCCAGAGAGTCTGTAGATGCTCCACCCCTGGAAATATTCAAGGCCAGATTGGATGGGGCCTGGAGCAACCTGAGATAGTGGAAGGTGTCCCTGTCCATGGCAGACAGCTGGAACACGAGGTTCCTTCCAACCCAAACCGTTCTGTGATTCCATAATCCTATGTTTTGCTCAGCTCATTAGCAAGGAGAGAAACTCAGACACAACATAGTCTGAGCAGGAGGGCTGGAGCCCTCTCACCCAGCCAAGCCCATTTCTCACACTACTTAGGGAATATTAACCTGTCCTCACTTCCCTCTGCTCCTCTCTCAACAGAGATGATCCGCTCTGCCACCCCCTTCCCTCTGGTCAGCCTCTTCTTCATGTTCATCGGCTTCATCCTGAGCAACATCGGCCACATCCGGCCCCACAGGACCATCCTCGCCTTCGTCTCGGGGATATTCTTCATCCTGTCAGGTGAGTTTTGCAAGCCAGGCTCTGTCCTGACAGCCCTTGAGCATGGGGCACGCTTGCTTTGTAGCTGCTGGTGCTCTCCTACCCTGCCCTGGTGGTTCCATGTCAGACTCATCAGTCCCAGCTCAGTCCCACAGCCTGAGCAGACCTTGTGGGATGGATGCAGAGCTGGTTTGTGGAATTGTGGGGAAAGGCCCCCCCACCCGTGCAGGAGCAGGTGCTGGAGGAGACTCGTGGCACATCAGTCGCAGGAGAGATCTGAAACTTCAAACTGCTCACTTGGGCTGTGTCTACATGAGAAAAGTCAATGTTTTATTCATGGTGTTGTGCAAGTGCTAAACAAATAGCTGTGACAGCTGAGCTTTGAAGCAGCTCCTACTGGAGCCAGATCTTTCTTCCCAGCGCTCACAGATTTCCCTGAGCAGGAAATGTTTGACTGGAATGAGAGGAGTGCCCTGGGTTAGAGCAGCAGGAGGGCAGCTTCTTTCCCCAATTATTGCAAGCACACTTCCAATTTTTTTTTTACTTTCCCCCAAAGTCAGACCTTCAGGAAGTGCTTCTTCAGCAGCTTCATCCCTGAAGCATTTCCCACTGTCCTTCTCCAGGTCTGTCGCTGGTGGTGGGGCTGGTCCTCTACATATCCAGCATTAATGATGAGATGCTCAACAGGACCAAGGACTCGGAGTCGTTCTTCAATTACAAATATGGGTGGTCCTTTGCCTTCTCTGCCATCTCCTTCCTTCTCACAGAGGTACCCACACCTGTAATAAGTGTGTCCTGTTCCCAGAGGTGGGCAGGCTAAGGCTGTTGGCAAAAAGAGGGCTCAGATGGGCTTTAAAGAGGGCTGTGAGGGTTGGGGGGTAATGTATAGTGTGAAGGGGATATATGGGGGGACAAACCCAATCTGGAGCACTGATGGGGCATTTGATCACAATTTGGTAAAGCAGAGGTGTGGCTGTGCCGCATTATTCATTGAAGGGACGGGGCAGGGAAGTGACAGCCCTTGGGTGCTTTGGAGCATCAGCCCCAGCACAAAAAGGGCGATTTGTGGGCTGTCCTGTCTGGGTGGTGCGGCAGGGCCTCAGGCCGTGTCTGTGTCCCGCAGAGTGCCGGGGTGATGTCCGTGTACCTGTTCATGAAGCGCTACACGGCCGAGGACCTCTACAGACCCCACCCCGGCTTCTACCGGCCCCGCCTGAGCAACTGCTCCGACTACTCGGGGCAGTTCCTGCACCCCGAGGCGTGGGCGCGGGGCCGCAGCCCCTCGGACATCTCCAGCGAGGCGTCCCTGCAGATGAACAGTAACTACCCAGCGCTGCTCAAGTGCCCCGACTACGACCAGATGTCCTCGTCCCCGTGCTGAGCCCCCCGCCCGCTCCCGCGCTCCTCCCGACTCCGTTTGTCTTTTTTCTAAGCCGCTCTTCCTGGCCAATTCTCTATTTATAGGAGTGTAAATATAACCAGAGAGATTGGTTATATAACCAGTAGTGTAACCTAGAGAATTGGGATGTTTCCCTTTTTTTGATTTTTTTTTTGGGTTGTTTTATTCCTCCCTGCATAACTAAGAATCTCTCCAAAGTCCCCCTCTCAGCTCATCCCGCTGAGCAAACAGCAGTTCTGCCTGGGGGATAAATCCAGGGCTGGACTCAAGAACAGGAAAAAGAAAATAGAGTAGAACTAAGGGAAAAAAATGTGTATTTTTTTGGTGTAGGTAGGTAGGCTGATAAAGTTTGTGCATTCGACTGTATCATTGAATTCTCTATTTACTGACCTGAGTGCCAGCAGGCATAAAAGATTTGTGTAACTTTCCTAGAAACAACCAGCATTAGAAAAATATAAATTTTGCCTTGACTGAAGACTTACTGATTGGTATCTCTCACTGCTGGATATCACTTCCAGCCAGGCTGGAATGGGAAATAGCCATCCTTCAATGAGACCTCAGCAGGCTTGGACACCAGCAGGTTGTTGTTCCTCTATGGCCACTTGCAAACTGTTGCTTAAATTTCCCGTGTTAGTCTGGAGACACTCTGGGGTGCTGGGCTGTAGGGATGGCTCCAGCACCCAAATTTCTTCTGCAGTCCTATAGACAGGAGGTCTGAAGCATAAATGGGAGAATTTCAGTGCAGCATCGAGTGGAAAACAACCTAAACCTTTCCCGTGGGAAACATCAGTGCAGGATTTAGCAGAAAGAAGTTATTTCAGTGAAAGGCAAGATCTCAAAATGGAGTAAAGTGATGTAGCTGAGATTATTGGTACAAGTCCACTGCAGCAAAGTAATTCATTTATATTACATTTTGGCAAGAAAAAATTTTTTTTTGCTTTAGTGTATGTGTGTATATAGACTTTATTTTGATGTTTTAAGTTTGAAAATTTCATTTGATGC
The DNA here is from genome assembly GCA_034336665.1 of Luscinia megarhynchos. Lineage (NCBI taxonomy): Eukaryota > Metazoa > Chordata > Aves > Passeriformes > Muscicapidae > Luscinia > Luscinia megarhynchos. Next base: position 3,264,323 of record CM067580.1, read on the forward strand.
TTTGGCATTTTGGCCTTAGCCAGCTGCTAGGGGAGAGCATCACTGGTGGAAAATAAAGGGCAGGGAAGGAAAAGGCTGTGATCCTTTGTGTGAGCCCCAGCTTGTCACCTTGCAGGAGAAAGAGCTTTGTCCAAACTTTATTTCTGTTGTTATTATTTTAAACCTTTCTGAAAATTTCCTTTCTGAAAAAAACCCCCTTCTGGGGATTCTTGGTATATTTGAGCTTGTTTTGTCTTACTGTTAATTAAAAGAAATAGAATATATGCAGTTTTAACCTCATTTGTATCACACTGTATAAAGAATGCTGGATCTCTTCCTTTTTATTATTTAATACTATTATTTATTATTTGCTATTAAATATTTATTATTTACAAACTACTCCAAACCAGGGGCCAAGTCCTGGTGCAGCACCACAGTTTGCATCCATTACAGCACCCATTCCACAGAACATCACTGCAGGAGTGCATCCAGCCAGCTCTGGAACAGGATTATTCCTCTCCAGTTCCTCCAGAGAAGCAAGCAATGCATATCTAGTGTATATCTGGGTAGACTCCTAATTTGCAGTTTTAAAATCAGGGCATCTTTTTGTAGACACAGTTCTATTTACCCTCAGTTTCTCTATGACCCTCAAGCATTTTTGTGTTCTCACTTAAGCCCCAGTTTTTAAGTGCTACATGACAAGTTGGCTGCTGGGAAGGTTCAAGCACTAAAGCACAGCCCAGCCCCATCATCCAGCAACAAATCTGCTGGTCCTCACCTCCCCAGCCTGATAAACCAGCAGTTTTCCATCAGAATCTCCAGATTCAGTGTGAATTTGGCTCAAAAAAATCACTGGAGTTCACAAGCAATCATTTGAGTTTCTCATGTTTGCTAGGCTTGATGCTGGTCATTTTTGTGGCTCAAAGGCTGTTGCTTTTGCATCCTGATACTCTCAGTCCTTCTTGGGAGGGAGATGTTCAGGATCACCAAAACTGCTGATGCCCAGAGCCACAAGGGCTCTCTGATGGCCACATTCCTCCCCACTGGGGAGTCATCTTGTGGGTTAATCCTGTGCAGCATCATGAGATGTCCCTGTCCCTAAGTGGAATTTTCCCTTGCACTGATTAAATACAGAATTATTCATTTTATAAATTAAAATGTTTGCCTACACAAGTAGAAGAAATTAGAAAAGCTTCATGCCTTCCTCAAGGCCCCAGAAGATTTAGCAGAGTCTAGGGGCAAATTAGAAAAGTAATTATTTTAATTCATTGGAGAGATTCTCATCATGTGGCTGCATTTGTGAGCCTGAGAGTTCACACATTCACTCAGTGAGCACAAGTGCAGGACTGCCAGAAGAAACCTGTTAAGATAAATGTTTGCTGTTGGTTCAGTAAATGCATAATTTGGGTAGGGTAATGTGGTGTTTGCAAAGCACAGGCAGCAATGGTTGTGTCTCTGGGTGCTGTTCTGTCTCTCCCAAAGTGCCTGCTGTGGCAGCAGCTCTCTCTGTGGGTGGCTGTGGGTCTCCTGATGCAGCTATCACACCTTTGAGGACTTTTCCAGAGCCTTTGATCCGTGGGTGATCCCGGGTGAGGGGCTGGGGTGAGCCCAGCCACCCTGCCAGGCTCACCTGCCCCAAGAACCACTCTGGAGCTGCACTCCTGCAAGGAATAAATGCTTAGTAAATACATGCAGCACCCCCTTGGGACTCCTATCTTATTTTATTTTATCACCTCTTCTGATTACCTGGCATGGTTTTGCCCCACATCATTCCTTCCTGAGGAGCAACACTCAATCCCTCCTTCAGTCTCTCTCCCACCCACTTCAGTGATGGCCTCTCGCTGTGTTCTGTGTGTTGCTTTGATTGCAATAAATAAGAAGTGGAGTTTGAGGGTAAACTACCAATTAAACTAGAGGTTGTACCCTGATGAGTCCTTAAATTCACCCGATGGGATGAGCCAAGCCTCCCCCAGGCCCGTGGGAAGGTAACTGCTGTCTGACACTGCTCAGAAAATGGTTTGCACTTAGAAGCACAGAAATCTTGTTTTGCATGAATGACTAACTGGTGTCAGTCTGTGTGCATGGCTCTGTCTCCTTGAACTATAGCATCAGAGTGAGCTGCTGGGATCAAGGGTTAAATAAACACCTGATAAATTCCTGATCCAGATGCAGTTCCCTGCTGCAGGTGCTGCTCAGGCTACAGCAGGTGAAGCTTTTCTATCCCTGCCATCAGCCTCCCATGCACACAGATCCACCCCACAGCCTGGGTGTCCTGTGGATCCATGGCAAGGGGATGGATGGATGGATGGATGGATGGATGGATGGATGGATGGATGGATGGATGGATGGATGGATGGATGGATGGATGGATGGATGGATGGATGGATGGATGGATGGATGGATGGATGGATGGATGGATGGATGGATGGATGGATGGATGGATGGATGGATGGATGGATGGATGGATGGATGGATGGATGGATGGATGGATGGATGGATGGATGGATGGATGGATGGATGGTGACTCAGGGAATGGCACGTGGGAGGTGAGTGAGCCCCCGAGCTCAGGAGAGGCTGGCTAGGGAGGTGGATGCTCTGAAATCTTCTTAGGGAAGTCCCAGGAGCCACCTTCCCCCTTTGTGTGGGGTTTTTTAATCAAATCCCCTTTCTGTATTCCCAAAAAGACATTTTTGTGGCCTGTGTCTCCTGAGACATGAAAGCTCCTCTGCCAGCATCCCCAAGACTCTCCTCATTCCCCCTTTAAACCACAACACTCCCATGGCCCCAGGTGTGATAGGGCCCAGGTGGGAACCATTTCCCCATTAGTGGTGTCCTGACAACCCTCACTGAACCATCAGCTGTGGATGCAAGAGGTTCATTAAAGACCAATCACTAGCAGTAATGAAGTAACCAGCAATAATAAGGCTGTGCTGGGTCTTTTTCTCCTCCATTTACTGCTGGAGCATCCTGAGGCTCTAGAGCCCTTTCTTCCACGGTGAAAAAACCCATGATTAAGTATATAAATTCACATATAGGTGTGGATGAGCTGCCCCTTGCAGCTGCAGTGGCAGCGGGTACCAGGAGCCCCTGGGAAGGCTCAGGTGAGGCAGGAGATCCTGTGAGGCAGCAACCCCCTCCACTCCAGGCAAGGATGCAGACCAAGAGCCCTGGTGAAGCAGCTGCTGTGTGAGATGAGGTCTGGGAGATGTTTTGGGACAAGCTGGTGCTGCTGGTGCCCAGGAGGGGAGCATGGAGCAGTTGGTCGGGTGGGCAGGGGGAGAGCAAATCCTTCTGCTGGGGAAGGCCCAGATGAACTTTGCTGTTGCATCATCTGGACACAGGGTTAAAGACCTGTGCCTCAATCAACTTCAAGCAGACAGGACCCAAAGGTATTTTTAGGGTCCTTCCAGGCACACACCACTGAGGCAGGGTAAGGAGCTGACTTGGTGTACACAACATGAGGGTTTCTAGCTGACAGTGCTAAGCTCTCAAGTCCTTGTGTTGCATTATTAACACTATTTGTCAAGGTTGTGTATTCATTTTCCCAAACGTGAGTTGGCCCCATGGGCTATTCAAGGTGTGCTAAGAAATTAAATAGTCTTACTCTTCCCTGCTGATAACTTGTTAGCTGTGCAGAGCTGGTGTGCCTGTGCTGGGGATGCTGTGTGAGCAGGCAGAATATTCACCTGAGCAAATATTCCTCCACTAATGAGCAGCTGAGAGATATTTATTTTCTTCTTCCTTACTCAAGAGATTTATTTATTTACTTCTTATTTTTTCCCCCAAATTGACAGTCAAACATATCTAGAAAAAACAGCTTTTTTCCTTCTTGTTTTCCTCATCCACTTTTGGGGTCTTGTTAAAGTCTCCACCCCACTTCAGCATCCTTTGCTCCACCAGCTCTTTGTGCCCAAGAACCTCATCAGCTCTTTAACTCTTCTTTCTGCAAACTGGCTCCACCACAGCACCAGGAAAGCTGTGACTGCTGGGCAGGGAGCAGGGTGTCCCCAGTGCCCCAGCTGCTCCATGGGTGCCACCATGGCTGGGATGCTCTGCTGACCTTTCCTCTGTGCACTGCAGGGTTTCTGTCTATAGCTACTGTGTAGATGTCAAATCCCAGCCTGTTCCCATGGATACAGTAGAATGTAGAGAGAGGGGAGCTGCCTCATTGCTTTATCTTCATGTAGGGTTTTATATACCTCAGATTTTGGGTTATGGTGGCCTCCATGGGCAGGGCTATAAGGGGCAGGAGGTGGCTGCAGCAATTACCCTGTGTGTCTTTAATTGCAAGCCAGTCTCCAAATGTAACCCTTCTTCTTTTCACGCCACTTCATCTTTGAACCTCTGGTCAATTCAGTCTCTGTAGAAGAAAGACTCCTTTTATTGTTGTTATTATTATTATTATTATTATTACAATTTAAAATACAGGAAAGCATTATTTCAACAAAAAAATTAGCCCCACTTCCCTGTGTTGCCAGATTCTATCCCCAGGGCTGGATTCAAGGGACACCTTGACTCTAACTGGATATTTTCATGTCTTGAGCAGTTTGTACCGTGATGTTCTGTGGGCTCTGTCCAGCATTTTTAATCAAACCACCTCAGATCTCCCCAAGCCTCATCCCTCTCTCCATTTCAGTGAAAGGAGAAGAATTCACACAGAAATTGTGATTAATATGCCTTGAAAATACGCAGCAGCAGCAGTCAAGGTTATCCCCCAAAAAGCCATTTTTTGTCATGGGCTCTGGACAAATCTCCAGAGCTGTGATGAGATGCAGCTGCTTTTAATCTTTAATGTTAGGACAGTGCATTCATTTTCTTAGAGGCAAACCAGGTGTGACAAGGGTGCAGAGAAGGTGTTCCATGGCTTGTGCTTATCCAGGTTTTGCAGCTGCTTAAACTGAGGCTGCTCCGTGTGCCCAAAGGGCAGCACCAGCCACCCCTGGGGTCCTGGTTAAATGGCTCATTTTGGATCAAAGCCATTCTTACTGCAATTAGTCCCAAGCACCGTCAAACACCTCTAAATCTGCACGTAGATAAATCCCCAGACCTGAGATTCAGCTTTGTTGCTAATTAGCAAAGTGTTTAGGCACGTGAAGTCCCTCAGACTCCAGCAGGATCCACCTCAGAGCCAAAATTAAGGCCAAGTGAAGCTCTGCTGAGCAAGAGCTGTCTTTGTTTAATAGCACTTGGTAGTTGGGTTTCATATAGAGGAGCTGCAAGGCACAAAAGAGGAGGGAGTACAGAGACATAACCATAAATTTATTATTTTCTATAGTGATAACTTTTTTAATGAGGTGCATGTTTACAGAAATGCAACCCTGAGGTTCTCACATCTGCCTGACACCCTGACACACGCCAGCTTCCCACTGAAACTGCAAGGTGAAACCTGCCAAGGAAGCTGAAAGGTGTTATTTAATTAATAACAGCTAATTTGAATAAATACTGCAATGTCACTCAGCTGCTCCCAAGGGGAATGTGGGGAGTTCAGCTCCGTGGGAAAGGGAACACGGTCTGTGTCATGCTCAGGAGAAGGAGCAGCAGTCTGTCCTGTCAGTGCAGGCTAGATCCTGCTCAGTTCTTCATGTTTAATAAGAAAATCTGTGGCATTTAGGTTTAGCATGACTGAGTGCTGTGGGGGTCTTAGTGCTGCTTTAATCTGTCTCCAGCTCAGCTCATCAAAGGCTGCTGAAGTGAGGGGATAAGAGAAGAATCAGTGGCACAGGCCAAGGCTGTGCAGTGCCCATCCAACATCTTAAATTGAGATAATATGGCTTTTAAAGCTGCCTTGCTTCTATGCTAAACAAGCTCAAATATCTGAGTGAGAGCTGTTGATTATCCTTTTTGTGCTTTATTGTGCTTTATTTTAGCAGAAATTACAGGGTCTGTTTCTGGACAGAGCATCTTCAGCTCCTTAAACTTTGGGGTGACCCATGTTTGTCCAGGACAATAGGATTATATATAATTTAGTGTATTTATTTATTATTCAGATAAACGGAGAAGGTCTCTCCAGCAGTGCAGAACATGTACATATAAAATCCCCATCAAATTATTTATTTCCATATAAATTATGTACTGTCAAAACTGTTCTACTGATCTGAAGGTTAAAGGCTTCATCATGGAAATGCAGCAGCTCCCTGTCATGTTGATAAGAATGTGGTTATTTACAGAAAAAAAAGCATCCTAGTGGCTGTAGATTTCCTATTGATCTGCTTCAGCAGTGCTGTCTGACTGAGAACAGCTGAAATATATGAAATAAAAACACAAACCTACGGTTGTTTTATCTTCCCATAAAAAGTAGGTCATATCCCCAAGTGAGCTCTATTTTATTCATGTAAATACATTTTTACAATTAAAAATGCAACAAAAACTATGTTCATGTCAACAGAGCTGAGCCTGGTGAAAGTGGGTTAGGGCTGATGCCAGGGTTTCCTTGGGCAGAGCCTTGCTGATGGATGAGCAGCTCCCTCACAGCCCTGCTGTGGGTATGAGACCCCAAACCACACATTCTGGAGCAGGAAAGTGAAGCAGGAGAAGAGTGAAAGAGCTTCAGGCTCTCCAGATTGAGCTGCATACAGGAATCATTATGGCTGCTATTTTGAGGAGTTGTTTAATAACGTTCAACAGATGACAAGCTGAGATTATAACACTGCCACCTCCACACTCCTGGGGGCTTTTTCTTCCCTACTCCCACCCCACAGCCAGTTCTGGTATATTTGCATTTCCCAAGGCAATTATCATGCTCCAAAGGCTCTGGAGCAAGCTGGGAATCGCCTTGTACCAGGGGAGAAGACAAGGCTGAAACCCCTCTCCTGGTGTGTGCCTGGAGTTCGTTCAGCAGCAGCATCTGCATTGTCATCCTGTCCAGGAAGATATTTTGGGGCAAATCAGAGCTGCTTCTGGGGCTGAGTTCATCCCACAGGCACCACCCTGCACGTGTGGGGCTGCAGCCTGTGGGGAAACACCTCTGGCTCAGCTTTCCTATTTCTAAACCAAAAACTTTTGGGTGATTGGCAGCTTGGCACTTGGGGACCTCTGGGTGAAGTGTGTTTCCTTTAGCATGCACACAGATAATTAATGATTTTTTTTTGTCCTGGAGGTTTAATGTCTCCTTTGTGCTGCATGGTGATCAGCACTGAGGTCCTCTTCACAGGATGCTCCCTCCACAGTGAGGGACCTGCAGCAGAAATTGGAGCTGCTTATAGAAACTGCCCTAACAGGGATGGCAGGGCTGTCTTAGGGACCTGAATTACCAAAAAGCAGAGCCTGAAACAGAGGCAGGAAAAAAAAAAGCTAAAAAAATAGGGCTTTCTGCCACATTTTCCTATTTTTCTGGTGCTTCATTTGTAATAAGGGAAAAAAAAGAGGGGGGGATGGGTGCAACTAGCTACTGTTTGAGAAGGAAGGTGAGAAGGTGATGCCCTGAAGTTCCCAAAGATGGGGGTGTGGGCTCAGGTAAGAGCCTCCTCTGCAACCATCACTGGGCCATTAATGGTCAGAAGAAACTTTATTTCCTCTCTGGGCCATTAATAATCAGAAGAAACTTTATTTCTTCTCTTTTCTCAGGTCTGTCCTTGTTCCAACTGATGCCATCAGCTGGGATTTTTTGGTTGGTTGGTTATTTCTCGTGGTGTTGGGGGTAGAATTGTCCTTTCCATGCACATCACCTTTTCCCAGCTGGCAAGGAGCAGCTGTTTTCCTGCCCCACACTGGAGCTGCACAAGGAAAAAGAGGTTAGGACAATTAAAATGCAATTTCATGTAGTGTGAAAATAGACCTGTCAACCTGGCCTATTTGCTTGAGGGTCCTTGGGTTGTGTTTGGTTGAGTTTCTTAAGGTGTCAGGAAAGATGCTGAAAAATAAATTAGGTTTCATTTAGCTCAAAGTAACAATTAAAACTTGGAATGACCAGGGCCTGTTTTAGGCAAATCAATTAAAAGATTGGCACATAAATTATATGTACCTTCATCTTCCACTGTTCCTGTCGTGCTGGGAGAACTTCAGACTGGGACTTTTGAAGGTGAGGCCAATAATCCAACATGTGTTTCCATCAGCTGCCCTTCCTGACCTTCTGGCTGGTCTCTAACCTGGGATACTGTGGGCTCCTCCCTGGGGGGGTTTTCTCCATCATCAGCTCCTCCAGCCTCTTTCATTTGGAGCAGTTTCACTCTGCATCCCTCGGAGCTGAAGGAGGAGGCACATCCCACTATCTGCTCACAGCCTTGGAGGACTCTGCCCATCCCAGCCCAGGGGCTCTCCATCCGTGGGAAAACCCTTGGGGAGGACAAAAGGCCAGAAGCCCTTGAGAAGTCCAGTCCCAATTTCACACTCCCCCAGCAATGATTTAACAACTTCCACAAGATACAAAGAAATTGGGAGAGAATTTTGAAAAGAATTGCTGTTTAAGACAGAGAGAGCCTGGGGGCACCATGGGCACAGCACAGAATATTTTGGACACAGAAAGGCATTGGATACAACAGAACCCTTCAGTCTAGAGGACAAAGGCTGGAGGAGCCTGGAATGGGACTAAATCCAACCAAAGCTGTTAAAGAGAAGCTCCTGGTCTCAGCTTCAGCCCAGCAGCTGTGCTGGTGTTCAGGCTGTTCCCAAAATCCTGGGCTCCCAGTGGGGCAGTTTTGGGAACAGCAGTGGCTGCTGGGGCATCTCAGCTGCAGCACTGATTGCATCAAATACTGGAGACCCAGAGGGATGCAGGGAGCCCCCAGCCCCTGCCCTTGTACCAGCAGGTGACACTCCAGGCATCCAACATCGGATCTGTGACACCAAAAGTGCTTGGGAGGGACGTGAGGCACCATCAGCAAGGCTGAGGGGAGGCACTGGGATTGAAACAGTGAAGAGCAGCCAGCACGGTTCCCTGGTAATGACCTCAGGGAGGGTCTGTCCTGCTCTGAAGGCTCCATTTGTGCTCCAGCTGTCAGGGAGAGCAGCAGCCCCACAGCAGCAGGGAAGGATGCTGACAGACTCACTGGTGACTGGCAGAGTGGGATCAGCCAGGGATGTGACAGCAGCAGCAGCCCTGGGCCCTGCCAGGGGAGCCCTCTGAGGGATTTGTCACTCCAGGAAGGCTCTGTGCAAGGAGTTGCAGTGCAAGTGGGATAAAACCTGCTTCTCCTGCAGCTCCAGGGCCTGCCCTGCCCAGCACATCCCCCAGCAGCTGGGTTCCAGAGACAGCACAGGCTCAGCCCTGTGCTCCTGCCCAGGCTGGGCTGGGCTTCAGCACTGGAAATTCTTTACATTTATTTTTTCACTTGCAAAATGCCCCACGGTGTCAAGTGCCCAGCTAAGAGGTGCAGTCACCCCTGGGACAAGGGAGCAGCCTGAGGAGCCCCCCAGCCTGGCACAGGGCACTGACCCTGCCAAACCCAGGGCTGGCACCTGCTCCCAGCAGGGATGGATAAAAACAGCTGGAGCATCCCCACCCGTTCCTCCTTCATGGAAAACACCACGGGTTGTAAAGTTCATCTTTAATCCCTGAGAAAGAAAAGCTGAAAAATGTTTAAAATGTGGAGTTTTGAACACTTTCACATTCTTTTTTAAAAATTATTGCTGAATGAGTGTGCGGACCTATTTCCACCCTGGGCTGCTCACAGCTGGGAAGTTGAAACGCTGAGTTCCAGAGGGAATTATTAATAATTTTTTCCCTCTTAGGAGAAATTGTGTTTTCAGGGTCCAGAGCTGGGGGACAGCGGGGTCCCTGTCCCTGCAGCCGCCGGTTTCACAGCACCCTCTCCTGCTCCTGCCGGGGAACAGCAGCCGGCAAGGCTCAGACACTCCCAGAAACTGCTTTTTCCACCTTCATTCATCCTGTAAACGCTCCTCAGCGACCTTGAGCTTCACTTTCCATTTCTGGGAGCAGGAGCTGCTGAAAATGCAGGTGAAACTCTTTCTGGAGACACGATGCAGGGGGCTGCCCTCTGGAAATGATGCTGCTCCTGCAGGAAGCTTTTTGTTTGGTTTTGTTGGTTCTTTTTTCCAAACAGTCTAAGCAGAGCTCAGACTCCTCCCTCAGGTGTAATTTGCACAGGCTGTCAGGAATTTAATAAAGCAATAATATTTAAAGACAACAAGGAAACAAAAACTAAACCAAGATAAATAATAGGGTAGATTTAGATTTTAAAAAGTGTAGATAAATACTGCTTAAGGGCAGAAAGGAACAACTAATAGGGGCTAAAAAAGTATAAAGTCACTCAGCTGGTGACCAAACTCTTGTTTTGGGGCCAAACAGTGATCAGAGAGGAAGGAAACCTTCACACCTCCTGCTTTTGGTCCTGCAGTGGTCACAGTCCCAGGTGCTCACTGTGATTTAAACCAGACATGTCCCTGCTCCAGCAGAAACCCTGGGGCTGCTGGAGTGGTGTGGAAAATGTTTTAAGGGAGACACAAGCAATGAAACAACCACCAGGACCTGATGGGCCCGTGTGTGGATTCTCTGATGCCTGCTGGAGATTAATTCCTGCAGCAACCTTTCCTCCAGGAGAGGCTTTAGCACCCCTCCTCTTCCATCCAGCTGTTTGCAGTGGCTCTGTGGCACTCTTACATTGCTCCAGCTGGGATCCTGCACCAGACTGAAACTAGGAAGTTCAAAAGGTGCAGACAGACTGACAGGTCTCTGCACCATCACACATTGACCACACAAAACAGGCTTTCTTTGGAAGGAATGGGGAAAAAAAGAAAAAAAAAAAAAGCTAGAAGTGTTATAAATTCTTAGCAGACAGAGAAAAGATAATAAAATATGAAAGGACAGAATAAGGGACCTCTGGAGTACCACCTCAGCAGTGCTGTGACAGGGGAGGTGTTGCACCTTTGAGCAGTCAAGGCCAAACAAGAACATGGGCTTGGAAAAAGGAATCAGAAGGAACAGAAACAAAGGAGGCACTTAAACCAGCATGGAGAAGAGGAGGGAAGTGCACCCAGTCCTGTGCTGGATCTGTCTGGTAGCAGAAAAGGAGAATCGGGGATTTCTGGAAAATCAAAGCATCAAAGCCACAGCAGCAAACATCCCGGTAAAACTTTCCTGAAAGCCTGAGAAGCCACTGGTGGCCATCTCACCCCATCCAGCAGAGATTCCCAGCCCTTCTGCCCCCACCTGGAGCATCTTGGAGCTGGATAATTGATTTTGTTGAGTACTTTTGTTGTGTATTTTCAGCTCACTGGTGGCTCTGAGCACCAGGTCTGGCAGGAAACTCTCCCTGCTGCCAGATGCTGTCACATCTGGTCACTGAAGATTTCAGTGGACCCACATTTTCTGGGTAGAAATGCTGAGTCTATGGCATTCAGTGAAAGGTATCTCCCTCCTGCCTTTGCTTAGACATTTGTGGATACTCCACATTTACACTGCTGGAGATGGGAAAGCAGAATGGAAGCAGATGCCCCAAAAGTGAAAGAACCTGCCACAGGGAATATCCTGCCCTTCTCTAGGTCCATAGCTCCAGGGCAGGAGCTTTATCTTGCAATAATGGAGCACATTTTTTATTCTGGTAGATATGTGTCAATAAAACACTACTTTGGTGTGATTTCTGCCAGCTGAGCTTTGATTCCTGTGGCCTCTGCAGCTACCTCGGGCATACAGCTACACAAAACACATGGATTTTGTTGCTAAGAGTTGAAAGCCTCAGTGTGAACAGAATTGACCCTTTAATAAATGCTGTCCTAATAAGAGCTGCCTTGCTCCAGCCAGGCTGCAGCTCAAGCTGGGTTGTTTCTGATTAACTATGGACAGCCCAGATAGAAGGATCAGGAAAAACACACAAAAACTACCTGGCAAAGGCAAGGAAAGAAGGAAAAAAGGCAAGGAAAAGGAGGGAAGATGGGGCAGAAAATGTCCATACTGTACAAGGACAGGTGAATGCATCCTCCTCCATCCTGCAGTGACTTGCTGAGAACCAGAGCATGGCAGGAGTAGAGAGCTCAGAAAATTCCTTATAAACTAAGGATGTGCAGAGAGCAAGAATCCCCTTGAGTTTATCTGTTATTATTTCCAAAAGAAAACAAATTAAAGTGTTTTTTATTATTAAAAGAGCCTGTCTGAGGAAGCCAAAGACCTCCTCAATATCTGCTTGCATTGTTAAAGGGAATGAATGTTTAAACTTTGAGATGCAGTCACAGGCACCAGGATAAATGAATCCCCCAGAAAAAGAAGCATCAGCTGAGGCTCTTATTTTCAAGTGCTCTTCAGAGCACTTTCAAGGTGTGCAGGTCAGTGCTGCAGGAGGGCACCTGCTTCCCCTGACACCAAAAAAACCCCTGCAGCACACAGATCTCAGGCCATGGGGAAAGCTGCTGATTTCTGAGCATCCATGGAGGAGCCTGGAGCTGGGCTGGGGAGGAACAGCACTGTCTCTTTGTAATGGTGCTGAAGGAAAAACAAAACAGCCTCAACTCTCAGCAATAAGAGAATTAGCCTGACAGATGGCTTGCAGAAAAAGCAAAACTATCTCGGGCTTTGAGATTTGTGCTGACTGAGCTGCAGAAAGGAACTATTGCAATTAGCACTTGTGCCGAGTAATTGAGGAGCATTGAGAGAACCAACCCAATTTGCCGCCATTGTTGAGCCTTCGTTGTTCTTGATTTTGGGGATTTTTTTTTTTCATTTTCCCTTCAGTGACAATTCTGGGGACAAACAAAGTGCCACTCTGGTTTTTGCCTTGTTGCTGGGGAGGCAGGCTGGGTGCTCATCCCTTCTCCAGAGGTAGCACAGCTTCCCTGGGACCCCAGGCTGGTTCTTGCCTCGTTAGGCAGGTCCATGATGAGGCAAACTGTGATTCATCAATCTGGCTGAAGGCAGAGGGGCTGGAGCCCTGTGGCTGGGTGCAGCTGTCATTTTTCATTGCCATAACACAAAGGCAGCTCTCCCTGGGATGGAATTCCTGTCTCCACCAGAGGTACCTGGGGAGATGCCCTGGCACCCATCATTTATCTGTCTCCTTCTCTTTGGACATCAGCCTTGAAATGCCAGAGCTTCTCTGCTTCCCCTGCTCCTGCTGCGCCCCAAGCTCCAGCACAGGGCATAGAGCAGTGGGGACCAACCCCAAATTACCCCAAATAGCCCCAAAACTCTTCGCTGCTCCCTGCTCACCACTGAAAAAATGGAAAAACACTCTTCCATGCGAGTTGTATCCTCTCAGGGACAGAAGGTGGCAGACGAGTTTGCTCTGAGTGCCTGCAGAAGTACCTGTGACATTACTCAGAAGCTTAAGAACGTTGAATTTCTGGGTGGCTCCCACCCCCCAGCCCGGGGCAGCAGCCCCACATTTGCTGTCACCTGTGCAGGTGCCTGGAAAAGCAGCACCTCTCCCACAGCTCAGCTGAGCTGGGAAACAGGGCTGGGTTTGCTGCAGCCTCAGAACTTCTGCTGCGAAAAATATCTTGGTTATTTGTTAGCTTTTAGTGGTTAAGCTACAGACATAGCAAAGGACAGAGCAAGACAGGATTTAATAAAATCTTTCCATTTATGACATTTTTCTTAGTGTTTGGGGTTTTTTGGTGACGTGCTCACATAGCCAGCACCCAAGAGACATCTGAGAACAGCACAATGGATCTAATCCTGGTATGGCCCATGCAAGAAGCAGCTCAGGCAGGACCAATCTGCTTTTTTTTTTTTGCTTTTTTTTTTTGGTTTTTTTTTTTTTTTTTGGTGTGGTTTTTTTTGGGGAGGGGGGTTTGTTTTTGGTTTTTGGGGGGGGTTTTTTGTTTGTTTGTTTTTTGTTTGGTTTTTTGTTTTGGTTTTTTGCTTTTTTTCTCAGTCTGTGCAGGACAGTAATTTTTTTCCTAGTGCAGAAAAAGAGAAGACATCACTTCCCCATGGATGGCATTACAGCACACAGCATCACCTGCAGCATCACCTGCAGCAGAAGGTCTCATCAGCAAGGCTCCTGTGGGATTTGGCCCCTGTAATTTGTGCCAAAAAGTTGGCAAGTGTGGGGCTCAGGTAAGAAACCACCTCTCTGCTCTGGCATTGCTGCTTCCCAACTGAAATGTATCTTATTTTTGCACCTGGTTTCCTCAGGAGGCTCTGCAGGCGTCAGCAGAGGTCCTCTGCTTACACCCAGCAGTGCTGAAGAACCTGCTGGGGCTGCAGTTTCAGCCCCAGAGAGGCTTCTTGACGAGGGAAAAAAAAGTTCCCCTGGGGTAGCAAACCCTGGATCTTTGCTCTCAGCTGATGCAAGGTCCAGACTGGGCTGGAGTTTGTCATGGGCCTGATGAGAAGGAAGAGGTTTGTTGATATGAAGCCTGTTGTCTTTAAAAGTCATATTTTAATATTTCTGTCTTTTAAAAGAGAAATAAGTTCTCTTGATCTATCTATCATCTATGTATCTCTACATGTGTATATCTTCATATACCTCTGTGTTAGGATTATGTGTGGATAAAGAAACAGATCTTACACCCTGAGCAGGAGAAGGATGGGGGAGACATGCCAGAGAAAATAATTATAGTTCCTAGTGAGAAATACTTGAATTAAAAATATGAATGGGTTCCTTCAGCTCTCAGTCAGAGAATCCTGTGATCAGCTGGCCAGCTCCTGAGTGGATAAATCCCCCTGCTAATTCCCTGATCCATCTTTCACAGCAGCAGAGCTCATGTTGCAGTTGGGATTTTCAGTTTTTACCTGATTTTTAGGCTGCAGCTTGATGTTGCTCATCACCCATTCCTCTGCTCTGGGACAGGTCTAAACTGTTGGTCAAAAATCATATCTCAAACAAAATCTAATTTTGAGGAGGGTTTGACTCAGCTGCCATCTCCCAAAACATGGAATTTCAAGCTTCCAAGTGATGATGGTTGTGCTTTTTCTCCATACCAGGATATTTTATTTGTTTATTTATGTCTTTATCAAACTCAGGGGAAGGCCTTGAGCTTAGGGTAGAGCTGGATCCTTTGAGACCTGTGGAGAAGGTTTTTGACCAAAAGCCTTGTTTTTTCAATCCTTGATCTTAGCAGCACTCATTGACACTATGAACAAATAAAGGTGAGTAACAAACCTCCTCTACCCAAGTTAGAACAATTATTGGTAGCTCCAAACTGTAAAATGAAAGAAACTTTTGCTATATGGTAAATTTAGAAAATGAACAGGCCATGCTGCATCTAGAGACAAACAGAACAGCAGCAGGGGTGTATCTCCTATTCCATTCCCTGCTAATATCCAATTTATAAGGAGCACTTGTAGCTGGGAACTGTTTTCAAATGAATTGCAGAGGTGCTGGCAAAAAGAGCTGTATTGCATTAATGTTCTCCTAAAGATTCAAAACTGTTATGCAACAAAAAATTATCAATTCATGCCACTTCTTTAATGGACTTCTTAATGTATACTTTAAAAAAAAATTTTTAAAAAGTGGATTGCAGAGTTTTCTTCCCAAGCTGTCAAGGCTTCTATCAGGAGTAGCTTCAAAGCCATTTTTCTTTTCATATGCTTGTCTGGTGTGTCTAACTGAGATGATTACTTTTTCCTAAATGAATAGATAATTTTGCCTTATTTTTAAGTAGAGCACCAGGATTTTTTTGTCTGTGACACTATTGGGCTGAATCTCAGGATGGCTTTGAGTAATGCATGTTCATTATTTAATGAAATTTGTTTTGTGGGGTTTTTTCCTTCCACCTGGATTTGTTTCCGAGTCATATATTTTTGCCATAGAGCATTCAAACACACTTGAAATATTAATGAGGCAAGTAATGGCCCATTTCAATTGAAGTTTGCCATAATATGCAAGTAATCCTTCACAGGTCTCTGTTTTAGTAACAATGACGATTAAAATGTCTCATTTTCTCCCCAGCCAAGGATTTTGATTGGGTTTTTGGGAGTGTGACAATTGTTAACTAGACAATGGCTGAACTCAATAGGAGTGCTGGGAAAAGGGCTCTTGGTGGGGGAGTTATTGATGTAAAACTGCTTTTCAGGCCACACACTCACTTTTGGCCAAATTTCCAAGGCCCTCAACAAATAGGTTAAATGCTGGAAAAACCCAAACTGACCCTTAAGGTGGTGAAATCCTTTCATGGCCTTAAAGTCCTGTAGTGCAAAGTTCGAGGTTTTGCCACCCCAGCTTGGGCAGGTCTCTGAGCTTTTCCTGGGGCCAGCAGGGAGGGGGGATTGGATGGAAGATGAGACTTTGATTTCCCATGCCAAACTCACTGTGCACTGCCCAGCCCAGCTGCTGCCAGGCTGGCACTGCCAGCAGAAGGCCCCTGAGATGATGCTGCCTTTGGAGAACATGCCTGAAGGGTCAATGTGGGGGAAAAAAAGCACAAAATGTGCCTGTGGACTCCAACATCAGAGGCAGGACAGATCCTTGCTGCAGTGGCCAGCTCAGAAACGAGGGCAAGAGCCTCAGAGGAGGATGAATGACTACAGAGAGCTCAATCTCCAGCTTTTACAAGCAGCTGTGTCAGAACTTTTGCTAATGTCATGACTTTCCTGGAGTCTCAAACCTCTCAAAGCTGCCTTCCAGGAAATGCAGCTTCCTTTGTGACCCCAGAGGAGAAAAGAGGTTTTGAAGATGTTAAGAGGCTCAGCAGCTTCAGAGTGAATCTGTGAGAGCTTTGCATCACCTACAAACCCATTTTCCTTAGATCCCTGTCTTCTTTCAGGACTGTCAGGCTGTTTTGTGCTTAAGCTTTATTCAGATCTTGCTGAGAGATCTCTGTGTCTCAGTGTGCTGCTGTGAACACAGAGCAAAAGCTGGTTTGGAAATGTGCTCACAAGTCCTTTCCTGCAGCCCTGCTCATAGATTAGGTCTGCCAGGGGCCCTGGGGAGGGGTGTCCCAGCCAGCACTGGGTTCTCCACTTGACTGAATGAGAAGTAAATATGGTTGACTTCAAGCTGCAGAATACAATGTCAACAGCATGAGCTGCTTGGGGAAAATTGATTGAATATAATTGACATAATTCAATATATTGAATTATATATCAAGCCAGAGATGTTCTGCGTTTTGTGCCTGTTTTGTGAAGGTAGCAAGAACCCCTCCAGGATCAGGGTGTGTGGCTGGGTGAGCACAGTCCCTCTGTGCTGAACACCCCATCCCTTCCCCACTCTCTGGGCAGAGATGGAGGGGAAAAAAGGAGCAAAAGCAAGATGTGGATATTCCTTCTCCATCAGGGAAATTGGCTCTGAAAGTAAACAGCTACCCCAGGGAGGCAGGATTACATCCAAATCCTGGGAACATAAATCACTCTGCAGTGAGTGCTTATCTGTAAGCCCTGATGGGGAGAGCCAGGCACCTCTTCCAGCTCCAGCTCCGCTGCAGATTTGCAATGAGAACTTGAGCCTTGAAGGTACCTGGAGAGGCACATCTATAGGAAAAGCCCCAGAGCTGAGGGGGCTGAAGGAGGAAATCCTGTGGGTACCCTGGGACTCTTGGAAGCCTCATATCCTTGCAGCAGAGATCAGCAGCCATCCTTTCCTTTTCCCAGAGCCCCCAGCCCCAGGGCCAAGTGAGCTGCCGTATTTGCTGCTTCTCCTCTCCTTTTTGTTCCCCACTTGTCACTTCTGGCTGACTATTATGGAAATTACCATGGGCCCTGGTACATGGTACGTGCATCACCGGGTTTGCAGAATTTCCACAGGGATGAGCTGGCAAGTCACTCATGTTTGAGCTGGTAGTTTGGCTCCAAAATTGTTATTTCTTAGGCTGCCATAAACGACAGGGTCTGCATCTACTCATGGCAGGGATGCAAACACTCCATCTTTTCTGAGAACTCCCTACACATGGACCTGGTTAAGGGATGTTTCTATATTCCCCTACAGAGATCAGCCTTGTCTCTCTGCTGGTGGGTCATGCCCTGGTCTCGTTCACACTGCTGCCAGCTGGGTGTAACCCCTCTGAAGCCAGAATATAAAATGCAGCTCCTTGCCACGTTTACATATTCTACTCCTTACAGCATAATTTGTCCTAGATTTTTAAGCACCGAATGCCATCGTAGGAATTTCATTACAGAGCACAAGTTTTGTCAAGTGCATTCTGCTAGTTTTGCTGGAGGTTGCTAAGCATACGGGTTTTTTTTCTGAATCCTTTGTACTGATATAATTATATTTGCTCATGCCACACAAAAATTAAAATACAGCACGTAGGAAACGCAGCTTTGTGTTGCATTCCTGGGACAAAATGTTGCTCTTGTAAGGGCAGAACTTTCTGTGCTAGGAAAACTCTCTGGTGGCTCTTGGGGATGAAAATGGGGACAATCTGAGGGTAATTCAGAGGATCTCAGCCTTCTTACCCAATGGCACAGCAGTCAGTGCTGATAATTGATTTCAACCCATCTGCAAGATGAGCACCTGCTGTGCAATATGGCTCTGTAGGATTCGTTCTCCCTACATAGCTGGAGTAAAATCCCCATTGTTGACCTGCAAGATTGGGTGCCTGTTTGCTGAAATCTGAACCACATCCTACTGTGAAGTTCAGGGTTCTGTTCCAGTATATTTTAAACACACTGCCTTGACACTTCTGCATTTCTGTGGATTTTAATGGGCTTCTTTCTTTCTAAGGAAATTTAATTCCATTGCTAAATAATGCATTTGGCCTCCAACCTGCCTTGTGCTAATTACTCACGTGCTGAATGGGCTTTAAATCTTGTTTGGAAACACTATAGGGCTTATTGTCTTATTAAAAGCACCTAATGTGAGCCGTTCTTTTTAAGAATGCAATTGGTCCCTAATGAAACCAAACAGATAATGCAATAATTTTTCACTAAACTAATTATCAGAGCGGAAGATGCTAATGTGTTCACCAACTGTGACCGTGTCTCCTCCGTTAATGTGCAGCATGGCCATGGCTGCTCAGCAAGGCTCTACATCTCTGCAAGCACAAAAAGGAGGCTGAATTTAGCTCAGGCTGTACCACCTCTGCCTGCACTTAGTGTTAATCAAATGGGTTTTCTTCCACAGAGGACTTGCAGGGATCTCATTTACACAGATTCCTGAGGGGAGCTGGATTTCTGGGTTTTCTGATTGCGAAGGTCCCAAGTACCCAATTCTCAAAAATTTCATTACTTCAACTGTGTTGGAAATGGAGGTACCCAAAGTCAATGGCCAATTGAAAATATCCATGAGATGTTTCTTCAAGCATTGAAATAGATCTCAAATATGGAATCCTGACCACATGTGTGAGCAGGGGTTGACAAAGTGCTCACAGCACCAGACCTGACAGAGCTCAAGGAGAGCTTGGACAATGCTCTCAGGTCATGGTGTGGGTCTTGGAAGGGATCCTGTGCAGGGCAAAGAGTTGGACTCAATGATCCTCGTGGGTCCCTTCCACCTCAGCCTATACTGTGATTCTGTGTATTACTGAGAACAACCTCTCATTTTCAATTAACTGCAATATGCAACAAGGGTGGGCTTTAAAAAGTGACTAAACAAATATAATGGCTGCAGAAAATCCAGCCTTAGATGTGCAAAGCCTGCAGAAAGCCCTGGGTGCTGATAAAAATGCCCTTTCCTTGGAAGAAGAAAAAAATGAAGAGTGAAAGAAGAGAAGTGAATTTTCACCTTGAGCAAATGCCACATGTGCTTCCCTACCTCTCCTCAGAGCAGGCTACACTGAAAACAGAACTGCAGCTTTGGCAAGGACTGGGATTTGCCTGTCTGATTGCTGTTACTTCCCAAAACAAATAAACAAAACACAATTATCTTTGAATGTTACCCAGGCTAATGTGTAGAACTGGCACTGGGGAGTAAGGAGAGTAGAGGACACCAGGCTAAAGTCATTAATTGGTAATGGAGTGTGTATATTTGTCAACAAGACGCTCAGCTTGGAGAGCTGAACAAAAAGAAAACAAGCTGCAGAAAAACAAATGCATACCAAGCCTTGTCACTGATATTTATTTAACAGCCTGTCACAAGCAGAAAATGTGGATCAAAGGTAGGAAAGGCAAGGAAGGAGCAGTTTGAGTCCAAGGCATCTGTTCTGCATTGCATCAGGGTTCACTTCTGGATCAGGGTGCGTTCTGCCACATCGTGTTACATCAGGAGAGTTGTGAAATGATGGAGCCTAATGCAGAGTGAGTGTTGGGAATGGGAAAGAAAACAACAACCCGTTGTTTTCTTATTCATTACTCGCCATGGCTTTGGGGGTTATCCAGGAACAGAGATGCTGTTTTAAGTGAGGCAGAGAGTTAAGATTGCCAGGCTGTGCTTGGTAGGAGAGCCCTGCAAATTGTTTATGGGATTTGATGTTGTCCTATCCTGCCTCCATAATAAATCATGCTGGTAGGAGGTTTGGGTTTTCCTTCCTCAATCGTTTGAAAAACCTTTAGAGAAGAACCCTTCACCCTAAACTTAAAAAAAATATTATCATCCTTCTTTCTAAGTCTTCTTAGTCTCCAATCCTTTTACTGGCTGCACCTTCCCCTTTCTCAGCTCCTCAGGCTGATCCTGCCCCCTCAGTGGAAGTGCAGGGTGAGGTTCACTGGCTTTGTTTGGTGATGCAGGATGTGGCCCTGTGCTGCTCTGCTGGGAATGCTGCTGGAGACGTGCACATTTCCCCTCTGGCCACCTAAGCTGAGGTGACTGCTGGCCCCAAAGGACCAGCAGAGGTAACTGCCCTCTGATGTTTTTTTGGCCAAGCAATGTGAATATGAAGCTTAACTGGAAAAGAGATAGGAACAGCTGAGGGTGCAGAGAGAAAATGCCAGTTGAAAAATAAGTATTGTTCAGCTATCAACAGAATGAACTTGAAATTCAACGCATAATTTTCATGTCTTTGCATCAGAAAGCACTTTGGGAAGGGAATTGATTTAAATGATTGGAATTTCTTTCAAAAGCTTTATAGGCTTCCTTCCTAGCCAGCCCCAGTGTTAAGGAGACGAGTGATCAGCGAGAGAAATTGCAGCAAATGATGGAAGCAACTGGTTTATGATATTGTTCGGTGTCAAACAGAAGCAGTGTTTGCTGAGCAGGGCTCAGTGAGGGCTGCTGCTCACCCTGAGCCCATGTGCCTGCCCTGAGGATGACTCTGCAGCTCTGGCTGGCAGCGAGGAGCTGCCTTGGTGACTTTCCACTGCGCTGGTGTGCTGACGGGAGCAGCGGCCACCGCGGCTGCCGGGCTATAAATCACCTCCCCAGCTGCAGATCCTGCACCTCCCGTGCTCGTGTGCAGGGACTGTCACCCCCAGGATTAATGGCTATTGATGAACCTGCTGAGCAGCCTCATCCCAGCTGGCAGCAGGCCCTGGGCATGCACAGCCTCCCTGTGCCGGACAGAAACACCAACCCCGGGCACAGCAGGGCTGGGAGAGGGAATGAGGATGGGCTTGGGCCAGCTCTGTGTTTAAGTCTGAGCCCTGTCTATGCTCTAAGCCCAGACTGGTGGCTCCAATAGCCAGTTTTGGTCCAGTGCCTTCAGTTTCAGAATGTTTCTCATGTTTCATTAAGCTGCTGGCTTTGGCTAGGAGCTGCAGCAGAAGTGTGATCCACGTGCTGAGAGTGCCTCTGGAGATTCAGGCTGGGGATAATCACATCCTTTTCATTCTGCTAATAATTAACTATTAAAACAATTTACTAATGGATGTAGTGGCTTCTTTAAATGATGAATTGATATGATTTAACACAGCTATGAGATATGGGCTTGATGCAAGTATTACTGAGAGCAAATCCAGCCTGCATTATAGCCTGTTGAGGTCAGAATCTATTAGCCATAATTCCTCTTAGCCTAAATTCCCTTCATCTATGGAATATGTTTTTCCTACAGAAATTATTCTAAAACCTTCAAAACCAGAACTGCATGTGCTCTTATCATAAGGCAATGTGTGCTGTCACTCACTAAGTGGAGGAGAAGAGTGTTTATAAAAACTCCAGCAAAAGATATGGCACATATATATAGTATAAAATATAATATAGTGTTACCTAATGCAATAAATTTATTGGCTATTTTTGTTAAAAATGGATGAACCTTGTGTGCCTGAATAATGAAATTATATTTACTGGCATGAACAGAATGGGTTTGATCAGAGTAAGGGCTGTTGAATGGGTCTCACATCTATTAATTGAATATGGAACTAGTTTTACCTGATCCTTTCTTTTAAGAGGTTTCCAGTATTTACACAACATAACTGTCACAGGAAGTTTAATTAGATATCTGAGATCTCCCAGATCTTGTCAAATTAATTTCTGAACTCTTGACATTTCTGTGACAATACTGTCCTAATTCTACTTGTAGCATGTTCTTAAGACAACTCTAATAACTAACAGTCATGTCTGACAAAATAAAGACAAGCTGTTATTTCTCTCGAAGAGATGACAGTTCCATTTTTCAAAAGCCAAGGGAAGGCTGCTCACCATTTTACTTCCTGCAGCAGCAAAATTTCCAGGCGTGAGACTGGCAAAACAAAGAGTTACTTGCTGTAGGTAAAGGGATTTTCTTTGCATCCAACCATTGTGCTTGGATGGAAAGGTCAGGTGTGTCAGAGATGGTTAAGGCTTTGAAGAAGACATGTGTGTATGCAGAAAGAACATAAAGGGGATTGGAATAGCTTAAAGGAAAAAGCAGAATTGGAAAGATCTGGGCTTTAAACTTGGTTCTGCTATTGAAGTCATTGTTAGTGCTCTCCCCAGCTGAGGAAAAATGTCTTGTGGGAAAAAAGCAGGAAAAAAATTGAAATATTAAATGTATTTTTCTGGCTATCTCAACTGCTGGAATTGTAACAGTGCAAATTACTCCAAGCTCTTAGCAATAGAGTAAAATCCATTTGACCTTTCTTTCCTCTCCAACCTCGTTTTGTCTTCAGCCCTGGGTTGGGATTGTGGGGACAGGTGCTGGCTGTGCTGCAAAAGTGGTGGGGGGAACAAAAAGGTGCCTGGCAGGCTCCAAGCCAGGGGAGAGAGTGTGTGTGCAGCCTGGACCTGGCTGTGCTCTTATTCTCAGCCAGGCAGGTTTCCACACAATAACTGAGCTGGGCTTGCTTAGAAGTTTGGCAATCAAGCCCTCCCACAGAGGGAGGGAGCCCCATGGTCCCCCTGCCTGTCCCCACACCGTGTGACAATCAGCCCCCAGGATGGAGAGCAGCAAAACCCTGTGCACCCCTATGGGAGGGCTTTTAGATACCATTTAAAATAACTTACTAAATAAAATAATTTATTTAAAATAAATATAATTTTAAGCCACATTTTAAATACCTTTTAGTGAGGATTGTGTTGGAGCCATCACCAAAGCCACCAGGTCTGTGTGGGGTTTGGAGCTCAGCATGCCCAGGGGTCCCTCACACCCTCCCCACCCCCACGAGGCTGCACAGAGCTGTAAATAAAACATCACACTCCATCCAAACAGGAAGAAAACCCCGGGCACATCATCAGTTTAGAGCAAATGGGGCTGGATTCTGGCACTTTCCTGGGCAGGCTGCAGCCTGGGGTGGCCGTGGGTGTGTGGCTGCAGCCAATGCTCATTAAATAATCCTGCTGCCCCGTTTGGTTTGTCTGCCTCCACCATGTTCCACCAGGGACTGATTTGGGAGATTGAAAAGCTTCTGCATCTTCTCATTACCCCTGCAATGTCCCCTCTGAGAGGGGATTGGAATTTCTGCTCCCTCACATGTAATTTTTGTCGTGCCATATTTGCCACTTCTATTTATTTTCCATTTTAATGCTTGTAAGACTGGAATGGACTTTTTTTTTAATAGAGGCATTACTGTTATGGGGAAAAAGTCAACATCTGCCAGCTCTTGCAGTAGAGATGCTGTGGGTTTGGGTTTTTTTTTCCTTGCTACCTAGAAACCATTGTGTTAACAGAGATCTTGCTAGAATGCTTTCCTGTGAAAGATGTAAAAAAATCCTATAAAAGGATGAAAACATTTATGGTAAAAACGTTCACCTAAATAATGCAAAACGGGAAGGGATCTGAGTGGAAAGAGGATGGGTGGGTGGGGTGAGGAAGGGGACAGGAGGAGCATTGGGATGGATCAGATGTTCATATTTTGGATTTTTAAGTTCCATGTAAGAAAATGTACATACTTCAAGAAAAGCAGGTACTTTTGTCAAAAAAAAAAAAAAACAAACCAAAAAAACCACAAACCCGTTGGAGGCATAATTTTCCTTTGAAAAATAGAATTAAACAGGACAGTTTTAATGAGTTTAATCATGAAGTCTGACAGTAGATGTTGACCTGCTAATGGCTCTCTGCTATGAGAAAATGGGTTATTTACAACCAGAATCACTGCTGCTATTTTTCATTCTACTAAGTAAATTGTAGTAGAATTATTCACATGATGCCATTGTTGTGTGAAGCTCAGTGGAGAACTAATTCCTTTCAGCTTTTTGAAACCTCATCCTCATTCTCTAACAGTTTCCTCACAGATTACAAAAAAAAAAAAAATCTGCCTGCATCAACGAGTGATGAACTTAAAAGGCTTTCTAGAGATTTATCTATTGACTTTCCTACTCACAAGTTTAATGGATACACCACAAAATAGGACATTACTTATTTGCTAATTGAATTGAATAATTATTCAATTGACTCTTATATGGGAGGATTTTTTTTTCCTCCATTAGCAGAGCTAAAAGCACATGGAAAAGCTGTAGGTGTGTTCCAGCCCTTCTTTGCATGGATCACTCAGAAAATAGTGTCTTTTTAATAGCAGTGGCAGTAACCATCTAATAACCTGCATTAGGAAGGCTCTAACACTTGGCAAGCGTTTTCTGTTCCTCTGTGTTAAATATTTTGTCAAGGCTTTTCACAACTCTGGCTGCTGCAATTCCTTGTCTTTCTCCACAAATCATTTTCCTTTTGAGCTGATGAGGTTTTTCTCTCGGGCAGAACCTCCTGTTTCCTGGTGCTCTCTGGCAGCCCTCAGAGCTGTGGTGTGCTGGGGCAGCATCCCCCTGCTCTAACAAAAGGCCTCTTAGAGAATTTTCTGCATTTACAGTTTATTGATAAATCTGTATTATAGAACTCTTCCCCCATTCCCCAAAAAAATCCACAGCACCATGGAGAAGAATTTAAACACAACATTCAAGTGCTACCAGCTGGATGTATTTAATCACTGTGTTGAGTATAGAAACTTCAGTTTAAACTGTGCCAAGTTTAAACCATTTTTATTCATGGCATTAACATGATGTAAAGTGTTACTGGTCCTACCAGCTTTTCCTCCAAAAAACATCAGGGTCAACACTGGATCTTCTTGGAAAAAGAAAGGGAGGAGAGGAAACCCCTGGGACCTTATGGTGATTAAATGCTGTCCCAGAGAGTTTCTGGCTCAGCCATGGAGGAGGTGTTTGCTGAGTAAGTGTGCTGTCACCTGGCTCTGAGCAGACAGGCAGCATTTGAGGTGTGAAGAGAGATAAAAATCAATAAATACACCATTTACCATTTACTCAGCCCAAACAAAATACTTCATGGAGACATTGGTGTGGCTTTAAGAAGTGAGAGCACAAATCACAATTCCAGTGTGGTGTGGACAGCAAGGCTTCATGGAATTCTGCTGGCTGTATTTCCAGCTTACTTAAAACACTGTGTTTTGTAATTATTGCTGCAGCTTTTCTTTCTCTTCTTCTCACTGCCTCTGTCACATAATGATCTGTGGAAAGGGCTTTCTGCCACTCCATGTGCAGCTGCTAAATGAGGAAGAGGTGAAAGGATTCTTCCAGCATTTATTCCTCCGCAATTCACTCAGGAATTGGGATTGGGTTTAAAATTCTGTTCTTCCTCTTGGCAAAACTTCCCCTTGAGTTCCCCTGTTTCTCACCTCCCACCTCCCCTCACTCTCTGATTTCTCTATCTGGAAAAATAATTGCATTGGAAGTGGTGAAGAGCAATGGTATGAGAAATGCTTGTCAGGGACAGGCTTAAAGACTCTGTTTAGGTAAGCTCAGCCCAGCTAGGAGCTTCCCAGCAAAGCTCTGCCTACCTTGTTCAACATCCCTCTCCCAAGTGTGATTCTATGGAAAAACAGCTCTTCAGACCCCTGCTACAAACATCTGATAAAGAGCATGTTTCTGATACTCGTGCTCAGCACCAGAGGCTGCAGTTCCAGATGATCCAAAAGGATTTCCTGGTGTTGTGCAGAATAAAAGAGCCAGAGCACAGGGGAAGAGAAGATAAACCCACTTGTGGCTGCTTATTCTATCCCTGACCTCTCAGAAGTAATGACCAGCTGTAATTTCACCTTCTGATTTCATATTTTAGCAGGCTGGGTGTTTATTAGAACTTTTTCAAGGGAGCTGCTGGAGTGTGCTCCTGAAAGACCATTTCTCTGGTGAATAATCGGCTGAAATTCTAATGAGAAAATCCTTTCAGTGGCCAACAGCTTTCCTACTCAAATGCTGCATTATCAGCTCCGAATTATTCAGACAGATCTGAGGAATTTACTTTAGGCAGCTTAGGAGATAAATTCAGTGCAGCAAGTTATCATGATTGATTTAAGTAGTTAAGACTTTTCCTAAAAACCTGTTTTGCTCAATCCGCCTCCTAACACGGCTTCCATTGAAGCCTCTTTTTTCAGGTTAAAAACAACCTGAGTGCAGCAATTTCCCTTTTGCTGGCCAGGGGTGATTCTCCTGCACCCTCTGGGGCTGTGGGTGATGCAGTGCTTCAGAGGCAATGAGCTCTCCACCAGATTGCCTCATTTTTTACACACCTGTGGCTCCAGCCACGTGCTCTACGGCGCCTTCCCCCTTGGGTCTGAGAGGGAGCGTCTGCTCCAAACGGGATTTACATATTTATTTTCTGAAGGCCATTAAAGGGACTAATGTTGCTTTGTTTGTGGAGAGATTTGGAGCTGGTGCCCAGGAGTGCTGGCAGGATGAGCACAGGCACTGTGGGCTCAGGGAGAGCCCCTGGAAATGCCATCCATCACCAGGACATCCCACTCCCCATTCCATTGGGAATTGGACATCCCACTCCCCATTCCATTGGGAATTGGACACCCCACTCCCCATTCCATTGGGAATTGGACACCCCACTCCCCATTCCATTGGGAGTTGGACACCCCACTCCCCATTCCATTGGGAGCAGGACACCCCACTCCCTATTCCATTGGGAATTGGACAACCCACTCCCCATTCCATTGGGAATAGGATACCCCATTCCCTATTCCATTGGGAGCAGGACACCTCACTCCCCATTCCATTGGGAATAGGACACCCCACTCCCCATTCCATTGGGAATAAGACACCTCACTCCCCATTCCATTGGGAATTAGACACCCCACTCCCCATTCCATTGGGAATTGGACACCCCACTCCCCATTCCATTGGGAATTGGACACCCCACTCCCCATTCCATTGGGAATTAGACACCCCACTCCCCATTCCATTGGGAGTTGGACACCCCACTCCCCATTCCATTGGGAATTGGACACCCCACTCCCCATTCCATTGGGAATTGGACACCCCACTCCCTATTCCATTGGGAATAGGATACCCCATTCCCTATTCCATTGGGAATAAGACACCTTACTCCCTATTGTAACTTCCAGTCTGGCTGCAGTTCATGTAGGGTTGTGTGGAGTACCTCTGGGTGTGTGTTTGTACAGCACAAAGAGGTGAAGAACTATTTTTCAGAGGTGGTGCATAATGGCTGAAATGAAGGAATCTCACAGGCACTTCTCTTTTCCCTTTCTCTGCCCTCCCCATCATTGTACTGTATTCCCAAGGATAATTTGTATTTCCCTCCAGATGTTGCCTCATCCCAGCAGTGCCTTATCTGGGTGAACCCTCACTCAGCACATCTGTTTCCCCAACACTGAAAGGATTATGATTTTTTTTACTGGCCTCTTTTCAGGTCTCTTGTGCTAGAAACTCATAACATCTCATCAGGACACTCCTCTCCAAATCTTTTGAAGTATGATGAAAATAAAGACTCCTAATAACCACTTGCTCTTTCTCCCATTCTCTTTTTAACACTTTAAACTCACAAATAACCCCTGCTCATGGATTTAACTCCTTCTCCAGGTAATTTTTAATGTACCCTTTGCCACTGCAGTGAATTTCCCCATGCTTGGGACAAGGACAAGAGGTAGGACTTGAGACATGGAATTGCACAGCAGACAACAGGCACAGTGAACTTTAGGTCTGTGAGATGTGTGCAATATTAGTTCATTCTGTAGCTGGATGTGAATGCTATTGATATTAAATATCTTACCAGGAGGGCTGACTGTTTGAAGGACAAGCATTCATAATTTGCTTTGACATTTGACATAATCAAGCAAGTAAAGGAATAATATTCCATTTCTCCATTGTCAAAAAGATAATGGGTTTCATAACTATGGGTATTATGGGAAAAATAGAGCCTATGTAGTGTAAAATGTACAAGAGCTGCTATATATTCTTCTATAAATTGTGTATATCATGTTCTTTTGTTGGCCCTATTCAAACACAGCATGCCCATCCTTTTTAATTTTCTGGTTTACTGTGCAAGCCTCTAACAAAAAAACACTTCTTTTTTTTTAATGAAAAAAGTTTTCTTCAGATTATTTATAGAAAGAGCAGTGCTGTCATCAAGTCTGTCTCATCACATCATTCTTGGGTATCAATTTCTAGGCTCAGATGACAAACCATAGCAGCTACTTTTCCAATAGCAGCATCTGGCTTCCTGGCAAACTCAAAATGCAGTTATCTGGAAAGCTTTAGAGTTGCTTCTGAGCACATTTTATTTATTAGAAAGCAGTTGTGTTGCTTTGCTTCCCATGACTAAGCCAAAGAATATTTAATATATTAAAAGGAATAATAGAATCTAGGCCAAGCTGTTGTCCCTCAAGTGGCAAGGAATGACAATATTTTTCCTTTAAGATGACCATTTGTTCAGCTCTGAAGGACAATCTGAAACTCTTTGCTGTCACTCCAGACGCTCTTTGAAAGGACTAAAAATTAAGTTCAGCCTTATAACACCTCAAACTAAACTCAAGTTCACCCTTTCCTAGACTGAGCACTCTGAAATGTGATGGTGACTTGTCTTCCAGCCTTGCTGGAAGAAAGAAGACCTTCTGCACAGAGTGGGGTCCTCAGAGGTGAAAGACACAATGTCCTTGCAATTTATGGTGAATTATGATAAAAGGAATTGGTGGGTCTCTGGGTCAGGTTCAGTGCCATCCCTAAAAATGAGTGAATTCAGCCTTTGTTTCACTACAAATTTATGAGATTGATCATTTGGATCCAGCTCTGCAAAGATCCCCTAAGGTAGTTCAGTAGATATCACAATAATCTGCAACATCTGATCCAAAGTGCATGAAAATATAGTTCCAGGAACAATTTTAGTAGTACTCCTTCTTAAACATACCTGTGACCCACTGACACCTTCTGCCACATCCCAGGGTCTTCCAAGGTTCTGTGCTCAGGCTGGAGATGTGAAGCTCTGCTGCTGATCTGGTGGTTTAATCAAATCCCACTACTGCCCTGGGGATAAAAGGAGATTATCCAACACTGTACAAAATGCATGAAGCATCTAGTTCTCCATACACAGCATAATCTGAAGGAAATTATTAAGGATTTTTTCCCCCCAATATCAGCATCAATTTAGATAGGAAAGACACCAAGACTCACAGAAGATGACAGTCACCAATGATACAGATGTCCTTATAGTTTTAGGACATTCCTAGATGCTAAAATTCATTCTCACATGCTCAGAGCTAAAAGCTGAGAAAGAACAAGGGAGGATGAAATATCTGTTCCAGGCTTTGATGATGGTTAGACTGTATCTACATCAAAAGCCCTATTTAATTGAAGCGATTATTTTCATTCTAAGAAAGAACTCTCTCGAGCTCTTCTTGAGCAATTTCCAAAAGTTTCTTTCAGTGAAATGCTAGTGTTATTTTTCTAGATGATAGATTTTTAAAAAACTAAGAAAGCCTAATCTGTTAAACTCAATATGTTTGACACTTAGCAGCAGTAATGCTAAATGGTAACATCTTGCAGTTTTCTTTCTGATACCAGTGGTGTCTCTGGGGCAGGATTTTATTAGTGACAGCTCTCACTGAATTCAGTTAAAGCCAAAGTTTTGTCTCCAAAGTAACTGTTATTCAGTTCAGAAATAAAATGATCAGGCACAAGATTTCATTTAAAGCTTTGAACATCAACGTCAAGGAATCAAAACAATTCTGTTTCAAGATTCTGTTTCTCCAGGGTAAAAAATTATTTCTGGGTTTGGACTCTTGTCCTTGCACGTTGTCGTGCTGAATTACAGGGAGACGCTGTGGGGCTTTCTCTTCTCATTGTCCTGAGCTTCTGCCTCTGGTCTGAGCTCAGAACAATTGGATCTTAATTCTGATTGAGGATGGAGGAGGCTACTGCAGTGCAAAACACCCTGCCAAGGCTCTCTGCTGCTCCATTCAATGGCAGTTTTATAAGGCTGTATCATAAGCAAAGCCTGCAAATCAAAGGTGGCACGGTGGGCAACCTGTGCTGCATGCAGAGGGTCAGAGAGATTTTGTGTTGAAGAAAAGACTACACGCTTTTCTGCTGTTGAAGAGCATAAGCACTTCTGCCTTCCTTCCGCCACGAATGGAGATTATTCAATGGCTGGATTTAATGAATTCAAAATCCTTAGAAAATCACTAGAGCCAGACATCAATGTAAAATACTCCACCAGCTTTCTGTAGTGGAATATAATATTAGCTCTCCCACAATCTACTTCATGCATTTCAAAAGAATAGAGAACATTTTTAAACTAAAGAAGCTAGCTTGGGCAGAAAATGATTGCCTGCCTTGGATGCTGCTCTGTAACCCTTCAGGAGCCTGAGTTATTTCTCTCGGGGCAGGAGAAACAGAAACAGATGTCTTCTTTGCAAAAATGGGAGGGGGAGGAAGAGGAGCAAGATATTTTATTAATAAATGCTGTTAATGAGCTGTTACCTTGCACAGTCGATAGGAGCCTTGCTGCATGGTTGGTGGCTCTGGAAACCCTGGTGCTGTGTGTCCCCATTCTGCTGGTGGAGCTGCTGAGAGCCCACCAGAGCAGCCACCACCCTCCCTGTGTCCTGTGCAATGTCTGGACTGGGAGTGCTGGAGGAGGAGGTTTCAGGGCCATGTGGAATCCCTGCTCTGGGTGCAGCCCACCCAGACCTCCCCCTCCCTCTGCTCCAGCCATAATCATCTCTCCCAGCAATACCATAATACAAATAAATAATATTAATTAAGGCTTGATAGGTTTAAAAAGCTATGGAAATAGCTTCTCTCCTGCTGTTTCAGTATCTCATTTCCCCTCTCTGTCCAAACCTCAAAAGCCCAAAGGTACAAACATATATTTCAAAGGAGAAGCTTGTTGAACCTCATTAAACTTAAATGCTCAATCCAGTTTTTCGGAACAAGGTTTCACTCTGCTTTTGAGTTTACCTGATTCCATTCTTCCATCCCTAATGGAGACATTCATTTAGAGGGTGGTTTTTTTGCAAAGGCACTCATACACCTACAAACCACAAATGAGAAGAAAAGCATAATTTACATTTTTAAACCAAGCATCTGACTTTGGAGCTGTTCTATGTTTATAGGCTTCACGTCTGAGCAATTCGCCGAAGTCCCTGCGAAGTAAAGACCAGCTTTTAATTTGTATTTGCTTTTTGTTCTCCCAGTTTTTTTTCTGAAATGGACGAGCAGCTGAAAAGCCTCTCTGCGTTGGTATGCTGAGCTTTAGAGTCACACAAGCACCTGCAGCCATCCACGCACTGCTCGGCAAGAGCGCTGTATTTCTCGAGGTTTGTAGCTCTTGTCCTCCCACTCCCTAATTCATATACATAAAACTGGTGTGCTGCCACGTTCCCTCCACACAAATGCATTAGCTGATCAGGAAGCCTTCCCATTCATCTGGCTTGTCACTTGCATGAGGTGGAGGCAGGACCGGCTTGTCAGCTCGCGGTGATGGGAGTGAGGGGTGGAAGACAGGATAGTGCGACAAAAATGGTGTAGATATTTCTCCGCTTGATTTTCCAAGGGAAAATATTTTCAGGTGCTGGATTTTGTCCACACCCTTGCAAACAGGAGCAAACCAGCAACCCAAATACTTGCCTACAACCTCCTTGCATAATTAATCTCGAAGGGAGGCTACAGGAGGAAATCATGGCTAGACCCCCTTGATGGCTCTGCTGTAGCTCCCTGGAAATGTGGGCATCTTCTTGGAATTGTGAGGCCTCATCCCCACTGTGTTTGGCACCGTATCCACAGTGATTTCCAGGGCAGCCCATGCAGCAGAAGGAAGATGTGCAGAACCCACCCAAGAAAGAGCAGTGAAGGTGCAGAGCTTTGCACCTCTAGAGTGGGCAAGACCTCCCCGCTCTCCAGAGAGCCCGCAGGGTTGAGCGCCAACCTGGCTCACATTCACACCTTCACGCCCTGTGAATTCCAGAGCATGGCAAAATAGTTTGGATTGGAAGAGAACTTAAAGCCCCATCTCGTTCCATTAGACCAGGCAGCTCCAAGCCCCGTCCAGCCGGCCTCGAGCACTGCCCGGGATGGAACGCGTCAGAGCCCGCTCAGACCGGAGCGCGCCGGGGGCCGGGGCTGGGCTCAGCATCCCGTCGGGGGTCGGCAGGGCTCCGTGCCCCCGGTACCGCGGCCGGGCCGCCCCTCCCTCCCTCCTCCGCCCCCGCCCGGTGCCGGGGCGGTGCGCGGGGGCGCGGCCGGCGGCGGAGCCCGGCCCCGCGGCGGCGGCAGCGGCTCCCCCCGCCCGGCCCCCGCCCCCCGCCCCGTGACTCGGAGCCTCCCGCGGGCGCGGCGGTGCCGGGCGGTGTCGTGCGGCCCCCCGCGCCCGTGCGGGGACTATGAAGCACCATGGTGTGGTGTGACCGTGGCGTCCAGATGCTGCTGACCACGGTGGGCGCCTTCGCCGCCTTCAGCCTCATGGCCATCGCCATCGGCACCGACTACTGGCTCTACTCCAGCGCCCACATCTGCAACGGCACCAACATCACGACGGACGAGGCGCAGGGGCCGCCGCGGCGGGCGCGGGGCGATCTCACGCACTCGGGGCTCTGGAGGATCTGCTGCCTCGAAGGTACCGGGGCCACGCCGGGGATGGGGGGAGAAACTTCCCGGGGGGACGCGGCTGCGCTGGCGGAGCCGGCGGGCAGCGCCCGGGCAGAGCCCAGCGGGAGCCGGAGCCGGAGCAGCCGGGCTGAGCCCCGCCGGTGCCGGTGCCGGTGCCGGTGCCGGGGCCGGGGCCGGGGCCGGGGCCGGAGCCGGAGCCGCGCCGCTGCCTCGGACACGGCCGAGGAGGAGGATGGCGTTACCGTGGCAACCGGCATCTCCGACATTGCCATGGGAACCGGCGGCGGGATGCGGAGCGCTGCCCAGGGGAGCGCTGCCCAGGGGGGCGACCTCGCTCCGCGACCATCGCCGGGGCTTCGGGGCTTCGGGGGCTCCTGCCGGGGTCGGGGCTTTGGGGCGCACCTGAGCCCTGCAGGTTTCGGGCCGGGCCGACCTCGCTCCTCCCCGGGACTTTGGCTTTAGGAGCTTTTAAGCTGAATCCCAGCTCTCGGGCACGATAGCGGGAGCTCCAGTTCCTCCCAGTCTGCCCTCAGACACACACCGGGAGCTCGGGTGGAGGGGGTGTTGCCACCGCTCAGGTGCTTCAGTGTGGGCTCGGGGTTCCTTGATACAACCCGAGGGTCAGGCTGAAGGATGGGAGCAATAAAAAGCCGGGTGTTGTAGCTGAGAGCTGGGCAGCAGGACCCTGCTCCCCGCAGAGGCCGAACATGTGGCTCCCGCTCTGAAAATGGAGTTGTGGAGAAGGCGCGGCGGTAACTGCGGGGACAAAGAAGCACATGGGTGCTGCGAGATTTGGCAGAGCGGGTCGCAAAGCCCAGATGTGAAACCACATCTGTCAGCCGAGAGCGCGGGGCTCCGGCCGTGGGAAAGCGGCACATCCCCGGCTAAGGAACATGCGCTGGCAGCGGGGGACGTGGCCACGGTGGCTCTGAAGCCCCCTCACCTGCTGGTCCATTCTCTCTGTGAGCGGCCAGCAGAGCCTCCGTGCTGCTGGAGGAGCGGGTGCCTTGTGCCGAGCTGCTTTTCGGGGAGCTGCGGGCGCCGGAGCCCCGCTCCCCGCAGGGATGCTCTTGGCGGGCGCGCTGCTGTGCGCCTCGTTCCATCGGCACGGCTCAGCACACGGCAACTTTGCAAACCCGGCTTTGTGTTTATTCCAACTGACAGACGGCTCAGCCCAGACGAGCCCAGCTCCGGTTCAGACTCGCAGCTGTGTTCAGATGGTTTTTTTTTTCCTCCCCAGAAAAGGCTGTGGCGTGGTAGAAAACACCTCATTCTCACGTCTGTTCTCATTTTCTCCTTTAGCTAATGATTTAAGGCTACAGTGTAAGATGATTTTTCTCTTAAAATACCGGATTTGCTACCTAGTAATAGTAGGCATACATAGAAGAGCTGTAGGGAAAGGAAATAAATATTTTTAGATGCTAAATAGAGAAAGAATTATTGAAATGTGAAGGTTTATGGGTAATTGCAATGCTTTGCTTTATGACTCTTAAAGGAAATCTAACACTCAGCATGGGCTTTTATGGCACCTGGAAAATGAGGGCTTGAATCTGAGAGCTCCTGAGTTTGCTTGAGAGGTGCTGAGCATCCTCCACTTGAACTGAATCTTGTGATCTTCACTGAGTCTTGTTCTAAGTGTCTTCAGCCTTCGTTTTTCGTGGAAAATAAGTTTGTTTGCATCTTGCTGGAGTTGCTGAGCTGGTTCAGCTAGGCTGGACCTGTCACCTCTGGGAAAAATCCCTGAGCTTCCCAACATCAGGATTTCTGTGTGGTCTCCCAGTAACACCATTCATAGAAGTCAAGTGCAGCTTTGGCTGAAACTGGTGGGATTTCTGCCTTGATTTCACCTGGGCTTGAGTCAGAACTTTATTTAGGAAACAGCAGCCAGGGAGCTGTGGGGAAGGGGCAGTGTTGAAGCAGCTGCCAGTGGCACGGCCCAGCTCTGGTGTGGCTGCATCCCTGGTGCCCTGCTGGCACTCACCAGGGATTTGCTGCTCCCAGGAGCTGTGTGCAAGTGAAGCTCAAACCCCCGTCACTTCGGGGGATGAGAAGGGACACATCAATCCCGACAGCAAGGGAGCTGTTCTGCTCAAAATTCAAATGCTCATAATCAAATTATAAAGTTACAATTTTTAAAGTTGTCAAATATGTGCTAAGAATGCCCAATTTGAGAAAGCTGTCATCTGTTCACAGAGCTGAGGAGCAGAGACTACATTCTCTCCTCCTTTTTCAGTATGTTCTGTTTTGTAAGATAAAATCTATAGATACAGTAAATTATTCATGTTTTAAACCACACCATGGGACTTGGATTCAACATGGAACCATTCCTTTGTTTTATAAAATAATAAAACGATTTCTAGAAGCTGATTTAAGACAACACTCCCTTGACCATTTCAGACCCTTGCTCGTTTGAAGTGGCTGTCTTTTAGAAATCTAAAGGTAATGTTGCAATTCTGAGGAGATACATAGCAGGAAAATAACTCCAGTCATGGATTTTTATATGTGATTAAATGGTCTGGCTTCAAACCTATTTTTAGAAATATTCCTGTCTTTTGGAGAAATAATTGTTAAAGGCTCCTTAATTTATTTTAAAGGTCTTTATTGCCATTTCACTCATGTCAAAAAGACAAATCTGAGACACAAATGTGCAGAAGCTGAAAATGCCTTAAACAGCCTCTGAAATTACTTTTGACATACATAAAGCATTTTGCTGAGCAAATTTCAGGTCAATGAAATTTCCCAGTAAAATGTTTCTCAACTCCTTCACTAAAACAACCTGTATGCTGGATTTTGAGCGATCACCTGTTCCCAATTCCAAGATTTCAAACAAAATTGCTGGAACAGGGTGCAAAAGGATAACCTTATAAATCAATTATCAGGTGCTCCTCAATGTTTTCCTGTTTTTTCTTTGAAACAATATTTTACAACAAATTGGCATTGTAATTGGAGTGATACAGTTTGGGGATCAAGCATATTATCTTTGTTTGGAGCTGCAGGGATGAAATCATGTTTCAGTCCTAGTAGTTGATACTACTATGGAGCTTAGTCACTCAAGAAGAGCGCTAATGATACATCAGTCAAACTCTTGCCTGTCTAATCCCAATTTTGTTCTTTTAGCATGTTTGCCAAAGGTGTTTGTGGAGGTAGGAGGTTCATTGAGTGGATTTTGAATAATTGCGCTGTTTCTGCGTGGATTTTTAGAAGTTTTGTCCAAGGTAATTGTCTTCAGTCAGAAATTGAAATAGTTCCTGGTGTGGATGTGCAGAACAGAGGTGGCTGAGCCTCTGAAGATGGCCCAGGGCTCCCTGGCAAAGCTGGGGTTTGGTTTTCTGGGCCCAAGACAACCACGATAGCTGCAGCCTTGGCAGCTGGTGTTAAAATGTCACCAGAGTAGGGGGTTCCTGACAGAGCCCCCATGCAGCCAATCGGCCTGAAACCTGCACCCCAGCCCACAAATTCACAAGAAGAGCAAATCAGCCCCATTTTGGGTGGCTGCTGTTCTGTCCCATGGCTACACCTGAGCTGTGGTGGCTGTCACAAGCTCTGGGTCCCTGGGTGCTGTGTCCTGTGAATAACCAGTCTGTGGTCAGCCTAACCCGAGAAAGGGAGATTAAACCACTCTGATTTCCCAGCAGCCCTGTTCCTGTGGGAAATGTGCAGCACAGCTTCCTAAGCCTTGCACAGTCTTACTCACGAGGAGGATCTGATTAAAATATTTGCCTGGGAAAAAACAATGTTAAAAACACCACTTTATCCACTGAAACTGCTTATCTGGGTGAACAATCGTGCTGAAGTTAATAGGACAGCTCACAATAGAGCGCTCTGCAGGCTCTGTGACATCAAGATAGGGACTCAAGTAATGTACTTGTAATTTAAATTTATTCAAAGAGTATTTTATTAAACACTTCAGCTCATGAATCTCTTTGAACCCATTGTGTCTACTGCTTTTAGTATTCCCTTTTTGCCATTTACTTTTCAAGTGGTGCAATTGGCTATTTAGTTCACGTGGGCCCACGTGTCCTTCCTGGCTGCGTGGCTGGAGCATTTATAATGGGGAGGAAAGATCGAGTAACTCATTTATGATTTTGAAAACTTGCACAAACACACATTTGCACAATTATTTGCAAGTGTTCCAGCTTGGATAAATGCTCACAAGCACGGCACCCGCATGCGCTGCTTCCATGGATACTCCTGAAAACAAAATAAAAATGCTTATACCAATGTTTGATGCAGCCAAATAAAGGCAGGCTGCTATCCATCAATACTGCAGATTCATGGCTCATCTGAAAAGAATGAATATTCCTTAATATTCTCCAAGCACAGCTATGAAGTTCCAGCACCATCACTGTTTGTAATAAACTGAACACAATGCAGACTTTTTATTCCAATGCTGTGGCTGAAGCGTTATTTGGTGTAGAGCAAATGTTAAATCACTCTAAGATCAGACATGACCTGCCTAGGAAGTTGTGTCCACAGGCTCATTGAGAAGTGGTTGCTCTTCACAGTCCATGCAGGCACATGAGTCTATGCTCACACTGTGAAAGAAAAGTGGCTGCAAATGGAGAATTCACAAATGGATGTCTCTACTGAAAAACTTGTTTTGTGCTGCTGTAGTCTGTTTCTAGGACAATATATACATATTATTGCACTCCTGAAGAGGGAACTTTCACCCATGAATCTCTCAACACAAACATAGACCCATCAGTGAAGGACTTTGCTGAGATGCAGACGCTGTTTTCACTCTTTCATTGCATACATGCTGCTCGTACCGTCTCCGTTTCCTTGGTAAAACACGCTCTTGAGAAGGTCCATGTGCTTTACTCACTGTTTTTAAAAGCAACTCTTAGCACTCCAGTGTCAGCTTTGCAACCCTGGCTGAAGCAGAGCTGTTTTGCTGGCAACTGATGGAGTGATTTTTCTAACAGACTTTTTAAGTTTATTTTTTTGGGTTTTTTTAGGAGCATTCGATTTGTTAGAGTTCCTGAATTTGGAGCTGCCTTTATGGACACAGAGTTCAATCACTTTGAAATATTGTCCATAGTATAAAATACTTTAATAGACTGAGAAATTCAAAGGACCTGTCAGCAGAAGATGGGTTAAGGTATTATCTATTCCCAGAAAAAAAAAAAAAAAATAAACACACACACAAAAAAAGCATGTGTCTTTTAAATGCACCTCTTTGAACATTTGTACAGAGGCTCTCAAATGATCTTACTGATGTCACAAAAAGTCCATTCTTCCCTGCTCCATGAAACAGGGATCTGAAGCTAATTGACTGAATATATGTTACTTCAATGAATTAATTTGCTTTCTTGAACTCGATCTACTCTATAGCCAGTAGGGAGCTATCAGCCTACACGAAGTTTTTGGTTTTTTCCTCCGTGGCTCTCAGCATGTCAGATATCCCAGTGCAGAACTTAGATCCCAAAGACTCTGTGCATTAGCAATGCTCCCCGAAGGCTGCAAACCAATGAAAGCACATTTGTAATCCATCTGTAAAGCTCTTTCTACTGTGCTGCATGCAATGTGGAGAATATTAATCTCACCTCAGTTTCAGGATTGTTCTGGGGAGGTTTCAGAAATGTTTTGTGAAGAGTCAAGGAGGTGTTGGGTTGTACAAACAGGATCCTCGTGGCTGTGTTGTGCTGCAGTCACTGTTTTATTCTGTATATAATTACACTGCATGTTCTGAGGACTTGACAGATGGCATTTGTGGTGGGATCTGTCAGAGCCATAGTAACTCATTTTGGGGTTTGTGGGGACCTTTGCAATGATGTAATGCAGTCTTTGTCCAGCAGCTGTTACCTTTAACTGACCTTCTGCCATGGGCTTTTATTACTCTTTTTAGATACTGCCAGGGCTTGTCCTGCCTTCTGGCAGCTCTACTGATCCTCACCAGTGTAAACTGGTAAAACAAGTCAATACAACAATGTATTTTTTATTTACTCCTGTGAAATTTCAGCATGGTGATTATTCCTTCATACACCCTGTCCCATTTGCTGGGTCACACAGTGCCACCTCTGCTCAGGTGGTGCTGTCCCACCTGTAGCTTCAGTCAGTCTTGCCAGGTGCAAAACACCTTGTAAAAAACTCAGGGAGAAGGGGAGTGTACCTGATGTCTCCATCCTGTAGTCTTGTGTATTTTTCCAGAAACAGAGAAAAAAAAAGAGCAAATATTAGGAAGGGAAGCAAGTGCTTTCATCTCTCTCTAATTCCTTTGAGGAGGTAGGAGTGCTTAGATACCGAGTGTAATCTGAAGTCTGTTATTAACACCTATCAGCTCCCAGATATTTAGTTGGTGTCTCTGTGGTTTATGTGTTAAAGAGCAGCAATTTCTGTAGAATTTCTGTATCCCCCAAACTGAAAATGGAGAGGAAGGAGGAGGAGGATGATGATGATGGGCTTGTGACTCTCTGGGGTTGCTTTATCTTCCTGCCCCTGACTAGGAGGGATAACTGTGCTTCCTTTCCACCCACTTCCCTCTCATTCTAATAATAAAATGGAAAGGAAGATGTGGAGAAACTGGGACACGGCGAGAGGGCTGCCCAGCTTGGGGAGGATGCATGAACACAGCTTTAACTGAGTTTGAAGCATTTTGCTTGCAACTTATGTTTTATACATGCAATATTTGGTGTTTAAGCATGTCTTCCTTGAGGGACAGGATTAAGTCTGATTCTCCACCTACGTAAAGTTAACTGCTTTCTAGGAAGGAGATGGAATTATGCCAATATGAAGCCAATATAAGAGAAGGGATCTCAGATTTGTCCCTTCAATTGGACCTTTTCCTGCTGGTCCTACTTTTCTGAGCCAAGACTCATCTCAAGAAATAAATCAAACTATCAAGCTGAGAAACTGGTCCTGCTTCCAAACATTACTTGGTGCTTACCTTCATTTTAGATTTCTGTTTACTGGTATTTATTATGTCTCAGACTTATGGTTCAGCATCCAAATTCTTCCCAACAGATGGCAAGGCAGGATGCACAGGAGTCATAAAATAAACAGGATAAATGCACAACTGCCCATATGTCTGAGAGGCTGATACACATTTATGACTTCAGAACAAAAGGGTGTTTGCAGCAGACAGCAGCAGTGCTGGGCAGGACTGCATGGTTTGTTCTGCCTTGTTCTGAAGCCTCTCACTTTTTCAGTGTGTTTGATCAGTTAAATTGCAATATATTTTTTCCTCCCTGTTCCACTCCCAGATAGTTCT
Source organism: Luscinia megarhynchos (assembly GCA_034336665.1). Taxonomy (NCBI): domain Eukaryota; kingdom Metazoa; phylum Chordata; class Aves; order Passeriformes; family Muscicapidae; genus Luscinia; species Luscinia megarhynchos. The sequence continues at coordinate 3,304,415 of CM067580.1, forward strand.
TTCCCTTAGTTATTTGTCTCCACTCCCAAGGTACATCAGTTCATTTTATCTTCAACATTTTAACATGGAAGATGGCTCTTTCCTGGGCTTCAGCTCCTATTTTTTGTTTCAGTGTGGTTGTGACTCTTTCGAGGTGCTGGGTACCACAGCAACATTTGAGGCTTTCTCTATATTGAGATTTATCATAATATTAATGACAAGTGGCCTCTCCACTATCTCAAAATAGCAAGCCTCCAGGCAAGCTGCCTGCAGGATGGATAGCCCAGCCTAGACAGACTTAGCTAGATTTCCCTTCAGATCTGGGGGCATTTTTGCCAGTTGTTGCATGCTGGGAGTCAAATGCAGTGGAAGCGTTGAAGCAGTTCCTGATTTAGCCTGGCAGATAGTCCAGGCTCTCTTCTCCTCCTTCCCATGGCATCCTGTCATCTCAACATCTTTGTTTTCTTCCTCTTTTTTCCTCCCCTTGCCGAAATGTTGTAACTTTCCTTCTGCTAAAGAGATACCTTTGAAATTAGTTCAATGACAGCACATGAGTCCTTCTCTAGAAAATGAGTAGATACTGCCCTAGGCAGAAATTTAAGATTTTTAATTTCTCTTCTTAACTCTTGACCATCTTTGTGCCATCTTGCCAATGAAAAATCTGTAATCACTTACTTTTCCAGAGGTATAGTCTAGCTTCTCTTTTTCTCTACCTGCTTCACTCCTTTCCCAGGATTTATCCAGGCTCCTGCCTACTTAACAAATAACCCTGTAAATTCTTCTTCAATAAAATTGAGTCATTTCTTGTCAAATGTAATCCATGAAGGAATGATAGATTATAAACACACAGTCATGGTATGAAGAGATGAGTGAAAGGAGAGCACATTATGGAATTACAGTATTTCCTGTACCAATTGCCAAGCCCTGATACGAATTAACCTCTTTTATTGTTCTTTTTCAAGCATTCCGCCTTTTAATTGCTGTTTTGGAATTGTGCCACTTAGTTGTGCCCTTTGAATGTTTCTCACTTAGCCAGTCCTGTTAGCTTGATAATGCCAAATGTTTCTGAGATATTCAGAAGCACTGAACATCCCCTGCTCGAGTGGGAGAGGGACCCAGCTCAGGCAGGAATTAGCACCCTTGTTTAGCTGCCAGAGCTTTTTTTTCCAGATTAAGTTAATAACCATTTTTAAGTCACTGCCAATTCTCTACCAGGGTTTGCAGATCAGTTATCTCCCATTTATACTTTTTAAATGATGCAGTTTTGTGTGGAATATGGATGACTGGATATTTTCTCCTGTCCAAATATATAGCATTCAATAATACTGGGGTTGTTATTGTCTTCTTGCATCCCAGAGGCACAGTTTATCTCTTGGTGCTGGAAGGCATTAAAAAGGAGCCATGGCATGTCACAATTATGACTTAAAATAGGATCTTGCCAGAGGAACATTGCCTAAATGTAATCAAATCTATAACTATAACTGATCTATAACAAATCAAAACTATAACTTATTGCAAATACCTATCAGAGCTGTGCACACCTATCTCCCAGCTCGCTGGCTATCAGTGATAGCTGATAGCAGGGCACTGCATGATTTTTGTTGGAAGAATTGTTGTGCTGTTGGGGTATTTTGGAGTTCAGCCCCCAGCATTCAGCTTCCTGCAAGCAAATGAAATAACTAACTCTCGGTGCTGAAAGACCTTGTGAGCTTTCAAAGGTATCCAGATCTGAAAGTTTGTGATACTCCTCCGTGCATGACTCACTAATGGCAGTAGTGGGCTTTAATCATCTTTGTCCAGTGGATATTCTAAATTCAAGTAAACCATAGCAATGCTCTTTTACATAATGCATATATTTTAATGCAAAATTCTCTAGACTTGGTTTCTTTGTGTGTTAGATTGGTTTTAACCACATGATGAAACAGCAAGTTGCATTGTGTCACATCACATTTTCATCCACGGGGATTTTGAACAGGGTTGAATCCCTCAAATTCACTGAACAGAGCCCTGTTACTAGAGCCAGTGAAGCCAGTAGTGCAAAATGGATTGTTAAACTCCAGATATGGCTCTGCTGAGTGTGGAAAGGTGATTTGCAGGCAAATGTGAGCTACCAAAACTTCAGGAGTTTGATTTCCATTTCAGAGGGAGAGTCCCAGACTCTCCTTCCTCCCAGATTTAACATCTCCCATTCACCTGATGTATACCTGACTGAAGGCAGTTTATTCTACAGCTGAGCTCAGGACCATTTCAACTGGGTTTTATTAGGGGAACTGTTGGAAAACATCAGTATCAAGCAGAGCTCTCCTAAACATGATAAAACATCAATTAATGAATCTGGGAACTCAGTAACAGTTTGGAAATGGTTTCTTAAAACTGAGCTGCTAACCCAAACCAGTGGGGTCCTCACCCTCATCCTTCTGCCAGCCAGCAGGGGCTCAGCTGTTGGCCATGGCAGCAATTTGGGGGTCACCAGAGTGCTCTTTGCAGGCTGACTGACCCCTTCCAGATGGAGCAGTAGGGCACGGACAGCTCCAGTCCAAAATCCCCTCTGCACATACTGAACCCGAGCCAATGAACATAGCAAGAGGCTGAGTTTCTTGGCTCATGCTTGGAGTTACTTGGATGTTCCCACCTTGTGTTTGGATCATAGCTGGTCCACATCCCCCCAGCTCTGCCCACTGTGAAAACATATTTTTCTCTGCCAACAAAAGATGCTCCAAGACAGCGAGCAGACTTTCCAAAGGGTGAAGCTCCCAACCTCTATCCAAGCTTCCACTGCACTGAGAACCAACCAGATTTCTTTTTTTTTAAGTTACTTGGGTGTTTCAAGAGATATTTATCCAAGACTGTGCCAATATCTGATCACTGTGAGGTTAAACATCCTGTGGTTTGCTCCAGAGGATGGGAGGGGGTTCTCCTTTGCTCTGCTCGTTTGTGCTGTGCTCTTGTCCTTGCCTTTAGCGCTGACAAACGCAGATGGTTCCGAGGTGCTTTGGGATCCTCAAAGATGCAAGACCTGGAATAAACCATGGAGCATTTAGGAATGATGTTCACAGCACCACTGCAAATTATAGCAGTTCGAACAATTCATTTGCAGTGTCCCGCTACGGTTGTGCTTATTAAAACAGAATCCTCTTTATAGTTTGGTAGCAAATTAAGAGGGGAAAACACAGCTATCCTGTTCCATCCCATGCCTTTGAAAGAGGTTTACCTTCATAATTTGCTTTCTAGGGATATTTCCATTGTTTTCTCTTGTGCTCCTGGTCTGGTTTTTTAATGACTTACCTGGTGTCTCTTGGTAGCCATTTCTCAGTGACCTTTTTGCTCATTTTATTTTAATTTCTGTATATAAATGGCACCATTCTAGCTGGAGATGTTCTTTGGGCACAGCACAAAAACCCCATAGGGAAGGAAAAACAGGACAGAAATTTTCCACCTGAATTTTAAGCATTAACCCAGAGGTTTGGCCACACAAAAGGCTCAGCTCACACGCCAGAGCTGGATCCTGGTCCAGGTCCAGGGCCAGACCTGCAACAGCAGGACCTCACCAACAGCATCTCCAGGCATCAGCACTGGATGCAGCTACTCCCACAGGTTATCCCATTTTCTGGCATGACTGCTGTGCCCCGGGAGGGCTGGGCAAGTGCTTGCAGCTGGCCAGAATATGGGTACACAGCTCCTAATGCTGATTTTATAGCATTAATGTGCACCTGTTTTGGTGGCCAACTGGCACCGTGCTCAGCCTAAAATATCTGTGTGAGCTCTGTATTAAAAGAGGCATAAGAATTAGCATGTATCAAACATGTCATTAGACACGTGCCTGGTAGACATAATGCAGGATAATGAATATGATCACAAGAATAAATTAATAACCGAAAATATTTTTTATACGTGTGCACACTTAAAACAGGGTAGGAACTAAGTGACACTTGTGTCACCAGTTTATAATTAAAATGCAGTGCTTGAATGAAAATGTAAGCTTCAATTAGCCAGCACGACCCTGCTTCCGGCTTTACTTCCCACTGAAAAGCAACGATAACAAGCTCACATTTATTATCAGAGTTTTTCCTGGAGCTGTGCACTGAAACATGCTCACATCTGAGCCCTTTCACTGAAGACATTTTTTCGCTTCAGCAGTTTGGCATGCCATACAAAGGCTCTCTGATTTTTAGTGATGTTCACCTCCTCTTACATAAAAATGTTTTCTGTGCATATTATTTGGTTTTAGTTAAAGTCCAGGTGCACGGGTTACTGAGGAACCAAAGGGATGGCTCATCACAGAGCACAATGGGTAATTATTGCTGAGCTTCACTGCGCTGCACAGACAAATCCTTTCTTGGACCTCAGCATTGTGACTGTGAGAAAGAAAATACCTAGGATCCAGCCCAAAGTCCTACAAGGGTAAGAATAGATCCTGTGGGAGATGCTTTGCCCATTTCATTTTTCTCTCCCTCAAGGGACAGAGCTTCACAGTTTTGTTTAGAGACACTATTTTGCATTTTAATTTCACCAGTGGGAAGTTAATACGTATATAAATTATGAGGTCTCATGTGTTCCCATTTCATCCCAAGAGGAGGTTAGGCTTTTTGTAAAATGGCTAAATAATTCTCTGGGTTCTGTCCCCCATTAAAACCAAGTTTTTTCCTTGATTTATGATCCAAATTTTGCTGCTGCTTTGCCTGAGGATTGAGCTTAATTTCAGCAAGAGAGGGCAGAGTCCTTGGCTGTGCAGGCAGGAAGAAAACCCATTTGGCTCCTGCTCAGCCCCACACTTTGGGTACCTGGCTCAGCACTACATGTGAAGGGCAGAGCCATCCACAGGAGATCCAGGTCCTTGAGGTGCCTTTTGAGAGATCCTGACATCTTCCCAATCCCCCCCCAAAATAGGAACCTTTAGGTCTAGGACTTATTCAGCCTTGTGTGCATGCAGGAGGTGCCTTTTGAGCATTTTAACACATTTTTACCTTTCAAACTGGTCCAGGTGCAGAGAAGGCTGCAGGAATCTGGGTCCCAAATAACAAAGAATGGCCACCTCAGCCAGTGCTTAGGAGAGCTGGTGAAAAGCACACAAACCCCAACAGCCCCAAAATGTCAAGACTGAGCAGCTGAGCCTCAGAAAGTGTATTTAAGGAATATGTCCTCCCTGACAGAGATGGACCAAATGTCCACACAGATATCTTTTGTAATGCCCCCTCCAATATTTTAAGCAATTTCTACAGGCAGAATTCTTGTGATGTGGGAGTGGATGTCAAGCCAGGGTATCTCAACTCAGAATAGATACGTGCTCTTAGCTTTGGGTCAGGCAGTGACGTGTGGTGGAGTTAGAGCCTCCAGGAGCTCTTCAAGTTGTAAAAACTACAAAGCTCCTGGTTTTTCACTGGTGCTGTTCACATGGGACAGAGTGACCTCTCCAGAAAGCCCTTCCAACAGCAGGCACAGTCTCTCTCAATAGTATTTAATAACTACACATGGAGAAAATTACTCTCTATTTAAAAAGGCCAGAAAAATCATCTCCAGTTTAACTCTGCTGACTTTGGTAGAATTACACCAAAAATGAGTTCTGATATCCTTTCCCATACTAATGTTAAGTAGCTGACCATAAAAAGCCTTTCCAAGGCAGATTAAACAAGTCCAAATGGTGAAATATTCTTTTAATTTTCTTTCACACACGTTATTTTAGGTGTAGCTTGGAACTCTGCCCTTACGAGAAGCATCCCTTTAAATATTTATACAGCATCAATATGTAGCCACCTTCATACGTTTTTAATGATATGTTCCTTTCTAAATTAACCATTAGATAACCCTGTCCCATGGTGTTCTGTGTTTTGCACTGCATTTACTCTACCCGTGGATTTTTACTTTTTTATTTCTCTGTGGAACAATGAAGATGTCAAGGCAAGCCCCAGGGGCACAGTGGAAATGGAATTCTTGGAGCACCAGTGCTGTTGCCATGTGGACACACGCTCAATAGCAGCTCTGTGCTGCCCTGCAAGCCAAGGGGATGCAGCCCCAGCCCCACTGCTGGGCCCTGGCAGCTCCTCCCTCCTGGAAATGCAATTCCCAGCATCCCAGGGGGGAAAAATATTGAAGAAACCCAAGCAAGGGAAGAGACATCTCCATTTCGAGGTTCTCCTTGAGAAGCAGTATGTTTTTCTCTTCTTTTTCTTCTTAATACTGTTATTAAGATGTTACAATGTGCCAAGGTGAACAAGACCAAAGCCATCAACAAGTCAAAGATGTTTTCTCATGATCTCTTTGCTCAGCCCTGATTCAGCCTAAAAACCTACAGATGAGTAAAAGTGTTGGTACAAGCCATGGGTTTTTATAACTCTGGGATTTTTGAGTCTTTCTTAATTACACCACATTACCATAGCAAAGCAGTTTCTGCAGAAGTTGCTCATGACTTGTTTCCCCTCCCTCCCAAGGGGACCACAGGGGATGGCTGCACCGTGAGATCACAACTGCAGAACCAAACTCTTAACAAAACCTCAGCAGACAGACAGACAGACAGACAGAAAGGCAGCACATCTCTCCCAGCTTTGAAATTAAGATTATTCCCCTGACCAAAAAAGAGACATCAGAGTTTATCCCATGCCCTATTATATTGGAAAATATTCCCACAATGCTTCACAAAGAAGAGTTTCACCCTTCAGAGCTGGAATCCAACCTTTCCTCCTCTGAAGGGGCCTTACCCTGCACTTGTTTTGCAAGTAAGAGCTTCAGTTAAGTCAGCAGAGATTTTGTGTGAGGATAATGGGCTGAAGGAAATAGTGAAATGCAATTTCCCTGAGTTGCAGAGTATTGAAGGCAGGGATTGAGTCACCAGCAGTGCCCTTCCCTGGAACACGAATGGGTCCCAGGCAGGATGCCACTGTCTCCTACACTGCACACCAGGCACTTTGCAAAAGGCACAGGGGTATTTTCTGTCTTCCCTCCAGTGAAGCAAATCTGGTAGGGTTTGGCTGCAGCAGTGACTTGGTTTCTGGGATTTTAAATTTGCTGGTAAAGGGACATTGTTTGCTCCAAACAAAAGCTGCCTGGGCTTGGCATTCCTGAGAGGTGCCTGAGGAAAAGGAGCCAGGCAGCAGCTGAAACCCAGAACCTGCTCCCTTCCACCACAGGAAAGGCAAGCTATGGCCAAGCCTTTTTTTTTTTTTTTTTTTTTGGATGTTTGTTGCAAATAAATTGAAATTCTCTCTATTTTGGAGGCAAGTAGTCAATGCATCTGAAGTGCATACTTGACATATGCTTCTTTTCACATGCTGTCCTCCATTCATTTCATGCAGCAGATGCTCAGTTTACCACTTTAAATGTATTCTTATTTACTAGAAATTATTTCAGAAAATAGCTGTTTGGAACTAAACACTTCCAGCCCTTCTTTTGGGTGCAGGGAGCTCCTTTTTGCAGCTGTCCTGGGTGGCTGCATGCAGATGTTGACAGGTTAATTTGCATTTGAAGAGCTGGATGCAATGAGCTAAGCAAGGATTTTTCTTCCCTGCCTCTGAAGGCAGTCATTTCACACTCCTTGCCAAATTTAGCCCCGATGCTACTCTTCTTAATTAACTAGAGCAACATCCAAGTTGAGTTTGGCCCATTGTTAGCTGGCCATTTATTACAGGGTTGAATTGAACCCCTTGGCCGTGTAGAAGAAAGGCTTTTATTCTGAAAATTGATTGGACAAAAGTGAAAGACAAGGACAGACCTAATTCACAGCAAGGTGGTAGATACAAGCTGGTTTATCTGATTTCCTCTATCCTGTCGCCAGAAACTGCAAGTCCAACCTGGTTTTCCTGCCTGCTGCACACTGCTGAGGTCAGAAATGGGTTAGTAAAAAGGAATCCTGATGTTAAGAAGAATGTGCAGCTCACACTGCTCAATCCCCCTTCCCAGAGAGTATTCTTTTTTCTTCTTGTTGTGGGTTTCTTTTTTCCCTTTAAAATAAATTTATATGAAGACTGTGAGCACAAAGACCCAGATTTAGACTTCAGTCCCTTCCACTGCTAAAGGAAAAGGCAGAAGTCCTGATCCACAGCCCTGCTGTCAGCCTCTAGGAGCTGTTGCTGCAGGTCTTTCATGTGCCTGATCCATCCACATCAGCTCAAAGCAGAGACCAAAACTTCCATGCTGCAGCAGGGAGAAGAGCTGGCATTCAAAGAGTTGTAGCCCTTTCACCACCAAAGCCCCCTTTGCTTCCTCTTTGGTTTCTTTTCTCCCCTTTAGATGTTACAAAACTGTCAAGGAAAGCTGCATCCTGTGGGTATCAGAGCACTGAGCTAACTACAGAGACATGGGAAGACATAATTAATGTTTCTCTGGAGTTTTTTTCAACCTTCTTTTCACCATGCTTCTGTGCTTCCCTGCCACGATCTGCCTGTGAGCAGATGCTGGTCTCACTTCTCCCCCCATAATCTGGATTTCAGCTCAGTTTTCTCTGCATCCCCCTGGCTGAGGCTGCTATGGGGCCAAAGTGACCCATCTGAGGGACAGAGTTACCCTTCTGAATTTACCAGCTTGGATGTTTATTAGCAGGCATTAAATGAACACTCGTAACACGTTGGATTCAGCCTGCATTCCTGGCAGAATTCTTCCTGGTCACAGACAAATGCAAACTAATTCATCACCCCAACTGTGCATGAGGGAAGTGCTGGCACAGTGCACTGTCTCAAAGGAAAGTGTTTGCTCCAGTCCATCATTTGCATCACACACGAAGATTTTCTTGGAGATATCTTTGGGTTTCCTACGTAAGAACTTCAGGGGAGGGGGTGGGAATGGAGAATGTTGCTGTTAGACAGGCATGATTCAGGTACCCATGGAGACATGAGATCACTCTGCATTGTCACCAGCACAAGGAGATTACCTTATACAAGAATAACTAAGAATAGAATTTTTGACCTTCAATATTTCCTTATCTGTAAACATTAGATCTGCAGAGCAGTGCAGCCCTGCTTGTCAACAAGAATAAATAAAAGAAAAATAAAACTAATTTAAAACCCCACTGTGGCAGTGGAATAAATTCATACATTTATCATTTCAGAGGTTCCCATCACTCCTGCCTCTTTTCCTGCGAGGTTTAAATGATTACATATTTTTTTGTGTGTTATGTTTACTCTCCTAAGAATAGAACACACTTTACAGAAGCTCATATGGATGAAAAAGCATTTTCCTTTTGCACTGTTGCTCACAGTCAGCACACACAAACCTACACCTTGAGCTTTCCAAAACCCTGGTTCATACCATCAAATAAATGAATGAAATATGCAGAAATTTATTTTTAAGTCCTTAAAAGTTGAATGCTTATTACTTGAACTTTTGCTTTGAGAAATATCATGGATCTCAGTGATTGGTGCAAGAATTTATCTAGTCCAGTAAAAGGGGCAAATTCTTCACAACACTTGCACCTGCCCCTGCTTCTGCCAGCACTAGAATTGGAGATATTTGATTGAAAAAAGATCCTTAAAGTGAAGAAGTGCAGGATGAGGTTCTAAGCTTACCACAACAGCTGGAAAGAACCTTGTAAAATTAAATTCAGCATCTGCTTCGGTAGATGTCTCAGGTTTTAAGTTTCTGAGGCAGAGGGTAATTTTTAAACAGAATTTTAACTTGCACATACATGAATTATTTCTAGTGACTGGCTCAAAAATAGCGATTGGAGCCTGTGCAATGTGTTCACACAGGCTGGAGTGTGGCCAGGCAGCCTGGCCAGACCTGGGGACACAAAACTCTGCACACACCTGGACCATGTGCCCCATCTTGGGTCTGGCACTGTGCCTGGGGACACGCTCTGAGTGTCCCTTGTCCCTTCCTGGGCATGGAGCGGCTGTTTGGGGTTCAGACATTTGCTGAGGTCTGAGCTGTGGTTTGGAGTCACCAGAGGCCAAAGGCAAAGTGCTGTCCCCTGGGAGCAGGGCTCTTCAGGCTGTGTGACTCAGAGGTGCAGCTGTCACAGCCTCTGTGGCTCCTCCTGGGATGGGAATGGCTCAGACACCGTGTTGGGATCGAGCTTCAAGTCACCATCCAAGCCGTGGTGCTGAGCTCCTCGTTTGCTTCATGGGGAGAAAGGACTTTGTGCTCCTCTGAGAAGAGGGAGGCTATGGTGTGGGAAAAGCAGCTCCCAGCTTCTCACTTGTGGGAACACTGTTAGAGAGAAAAAAAAACTCTAAGAAAAAAATACATTAAAGCAGGAGAGGATGGCACTGTCCCTGGTGGAGCCCCCCAGAAGCCCATGAAGGAGCCCCTGGTGCATCCAGCATTTGCAGTCAGCAGGACATGTCGGGTGGGATTGTGGGGAGCTGCTGCAGAAAAGCTCTGATGTCTCCTGAGGGCACAGCTCTCCTGCTCCAGAGCCTGCAGGAGCAGGTCTGCAGAGGAGTTTAGGTGATGCTGTGCTTAAAAAGTCAAAGCTCAGCCCACAAACCCCAGCACCTTGGACAACAAACGACGCTGAAGAGCAGAGCTCAGGAGTTGCACCCTCGTGGTGACCAGGCTGACACCAGACCTTCCCTTCACAGCCCACAGGGCTGATGTTTGGGGCTGTGCTCATCCTCATCATCACATCCCTGAGCCCTGGCTGGAGTCAGCAATGCAGGAGTGCACAGCCCATCCCTCCCAGGGCGCTGCCCTGGCAGCACCACCAGAGTTCAGTGATGCAGCAGATCCTCTCTCTCCTGCAGGTATTTGCTGGCCATAACCCGGTGATTCCAGTCTGTGGAGCAGAAGTAATCCACAGTCACTGGGCAAACTTTGTCCAGAGCTTACTGGGAGAGAAAGCCCTGCTGCATCCTGCTGGAGCTGGGTGATGTTTCAACATGACTGAGTATTTTTAGAGCCATCCTATAGTGCAGGATTTTTAACTTCCATTTCACAGCCCTTGAAGCCTGGCAAACTTTCATTAACATTTGATGCCTTGAAGTCATGCAAGGTCTGGGGGGAAAGGGAGGGGAAGGAGGGAAAAGGGATACACCTTTTTGGAGCTGAGTTGCTGGGAAGTTTAGAAAAAGCCTCCAGTCCCTCACTTTTGTACTAGGTGGTTTTAAAGCACCCCAACCATGCAGAAAACAAAGCTAGAATTCTAAACCATGGCTAGGTGGAAGAGTCTTAATTAACACGTGAAATACCAGGAGTCTCTCTTGGTGAGCTGAACCCCATCATTCTTCAAGGAGCATGCCTCTCTTCTTTGCTCATTATTAGGCAACTTTGCTCATACAGGGCTGTTTGACCCATAAATCCCCAAATTATTTATAAGCCATCAGGCATCCATCCTCGAGCAGAGAACATGAGCCATGGAGAAGTCAAAGGATTTGCTCCCAGTACCCACTGCCCTCACTGCCATTTCATGCTCAGCACAAAGTAAGGCTTTTTTTGCCCAAAGTTATAACCAATGAAAACAGTGCTTCCCTGGCCACAAGGCAGACTTTCAACTGGAAAATAAGTTAACAGAAAGTCTATTTTTCCCCACTGTAAATGTACACACACACACACACACACACACACACACAGAGCGTCTCTTCACGCACACAACTGAGATTTTTCATGGGCTGGGAGAGTAGGAAGAGGAGACGTATTTTTGTCTCCTTGGCAAAAATATATTGGCAGCATATCAGTGAGTTGTAAAGATTGAGTAAGTACCACAGCATGGCCCAGCTAAGCAGGTTTTGGAAAGCTGCCCCTTGTCTGCCTCTGCCCCTCTGCCAGGGCCGTGGCAGGGACACTGCCCTGGGGCACTCAGCCCCAAAGAGCCCGCCCAGGCTCCTGAGGAGGAAGAGGAGGCTGCAGGAGCTGGAAATGAGGAGCTGTCAGCTCTGCATGGCAGCAGTGAGGTGTCTGAAGGGGAGAGGAGCTGTAAATCTCCCCCTGGGCAGGGCAGCGTTCCCGGGGCTCGGAGCTGCTGCCTGGCTCCTGATGTGGACCTGTCAGGAGGTGTCACCAAAGCGGTGACAGACTGATCCTCCCCTGCTTTCAGAGCTAGGGGGAAATCAGGTCCCCAGGATGTTGTTTTCCAGGGGCAGGGAGGAACATGAAGGGCTGAGGGGGAAGGAGTCAGTGGCACAACAGCCACTGCAGCTAGGCACAGGGGACCTGCCCTTTGTCCAGTCTTCCCAGCAAAAGGAAAATGTTTTGGTTTTCTCCTCCCAGCTGTGAACATCCCCAGCTGCTTCCATGCCATCCCAGGTCAGCAGAAGGCAATGAGCATTTCTGGTTACAATGGCAGATGTGCCTGATGATGGTAAGGGCTGGGATTCTCACTTACATTATTTAAAAGCAAATTCTGGGATTCTAAATTGGATTGCTCAAAGCTTCCACCATCACTGTCCTTCCCCAGTGCAGGTAGAGACATTTCATAGTAAAACACAATCCTGAAATACTGAAAGTAAACTCAGAAATCTCAACAATAAAATATTTATGAGCCTGTGCTTTGGTGCATTGTAATTTTGCATGATATGTTTTGCTTTTCAAGACTGACTAGATTAAGGCTCTTCTGATTCATTAAACACATTTTCCCAAATGCTGTTTCTACAAATATTGTTGGGTCATTGTGTTTAGTTGCATTTATTAGCTGGTGTAACAAAGAACGTACGTCTCCCATAAACCTGAGAGGAACCCACTTAAATGTGTTGCTCTGAATCTCAGCAAAGAAGAAAACAGTTCTCATGAATAATTAAAGCTTAAAGAGGTCATGCTGGTTTTGCAGCCTCATTTTTATTTGTCACTGCTTAGTTTGCATTAGGAAATAGGAAGTTTCAGGTGCAGAAGCCAAATGGAATCTCTTCTGCATGTGTTCATTTAAACAGATCTATTCGGTAGCCATCTCCATTTCTATGTATTAGGTCATTTGTTAACTGGAATAATTTAAATCAGTCCTGGGAATTAGAAATTTTAAAGCTTTTCATTTTCTTCAGGCAGTGGCTGTGCATCCCTTTGCCTTCTGGCAGGAAGAAGCACCAGCTCCTTAGACAGGGCTGGGGTGAAAGCAGACATGGGATGCAGGCAGGGCTGGGATTCAGAAACACTGGGATTCAGGCAGGGATGGGATTCAGACAGGGCAGGGATGGGATTCAGACAGGGTTGGGATTCAGGCAGGACATTCTGCCCCAAAGTGCTCCTTTGCTCTTTTTCTGCTCTTTTTTATTACATTGCTCTCAGCCTTCCTCCATGAAGTTGCAGCACCTTTCAGGTTGCACTGCTGGGAATCAGGAATAACCAAGGCAGTAGTAACTCTAATTCAAGCTAAAATCCTACATGCTGCCTTTATATTCCTTTCCAGGATTTAACAATGGTGAAATACTTTTGTTCCTTTCATTTTTGCCCACTGGAAGCTGCTCAGTCTCTCCAGCAGCTCTGCTGTTTGCTCCCAAGGTTAGACATCAGCCCTGGGTATCCAGCTCCACAGCACACACAGCACTAATCTCTCTGGTGGAGTGCCTTTCACTCTGATACACCATGCAGATAATTACTGAGACCTTTGCCTTGCATTTCCCAAATCCAGCCATCAGCAGGTCTTGGCAGTTCCATCCCTTTCTCCCAACCTTTAGATTCCCTGTTGTCATCTGCCTTGGTTCTGTCCCACATCACTGACTGTGCATGATCAATCTCTAGAGGCTTCGCTTCTATGTATAACTCAACAAGCTGGCAGAGAGAGCAGGAAGATCATTTGTGAGCTCCAAAACGAATGGAGACCCAACTCAAGGTCACTGCATTCCAAGGACAGACACATTACAAGCATTCCTTTCAACTTAGATGATTTATGGACTGTTATTTCCCTATTGCTTCTTCAATATCCAGCTGTTCTTCTGAATGCCGTCATCTTATGATGAATCTCCATGGACTGAGGAGATGTGGAATCACTACAAGATTCCAGGAGTGTCCAAATATCCTGCATATTCCTAATCAATTCACTAGCAAGGTCCTATATCACTACTTTCCAGTGTACATCTCATGCTTTTTTCATTAGAAAAAACTCAACTTGGCGATGTATGAATGAGCCAAAAGAAAGTTTGAAAAAAAGTTCAGCTCTAGATGTCAGATTAGAGACATTCCCTGCTATTGGAGCAGACAATAACTCATTTACTACAAAGAGGTAATTATTTATTATTTAGCCTTGTAAGCTTCTTCTGCACCAAGAGATCTCACCATCAATAATCAAAACCATCAGTCATCAATTCTCTGGTATTGACTGCATCAATAATATGAACCATCACCTTATTAATAAACTATCAATAGTTTGAACCATTAATAATATCGCATATATTTTTCTACTGACTATATCTTGGAGGTTTTTCCATCAGAGAAGAAGATACCAGGTGCATACTGTGTGTTACCCCAAACATCACCAAGGATTTCCCAGGTCCTCATTCTGGAAAGCTTCTTAAATTTTAGACTGCTAAATGCCAGCTGCAAACCTTGCCTGGTGTGAAATGAAAATGTTTCAGAAAATGGTGGGGGTGGGGGGGGTGAAATGACAGTTTAAGGGGGTCTAAAAGTAGAAATTAAGAATAGGAAGGCAACAGCTGGAGGTTGTGATGTGTGAAAGCTGAAGTGGCAGAAAATAAAGGGGATCAAGCATACACTGCACTGGGTGTGTTTTGGGTAGTTCAGGGAGCACCCCAGAGGTGACCATGACAGTGACTCAAATTATAAACCCAGTAGAGACTTTGAAGAGACATCAGTGTCCATTTCCTTGAATTCACCCCCAGGAGATGCCAGACCATGGGACAGGATCTGTAGAAGTGCTGTGATCCTAAAAGGTGAAGCCACCGAGCCCTGGTTGATCACCATGTTAATGAGGGAGAACTGATGACTTACCCCAGGAAGGGAAACCATATGGGTAAATACCAAACTACCCCTTAAGGGAAACTTGATCCCAATTGTGCAGATGTGGGAAAAGGCATAGTTTGACATTGTGCAAATAAATATGATTTGTCATTTTACAGCACATGAACCTCACCAAGCAACACAAGGGTCTGTTCTCAGAACTGCACCCGGTACAGTTTGGCACTTCAGCCCTCTCACAGTGACTGATGCACTGGATGAGCAGTCTTTGTACCACTGAATCTATGTCAGGGTCAAGAGTACTGGGGGAAAAGAACAGATTTTGGTCCAAATCCTGGCTAGGTTCAGGCCAGCACCGTCCATTTCCCACACTGAGGTGCTGGAGCCGTGATGGTCACTGTGGGGCCATTCACAGTTGTGAAAAACAAGTCAGTCTCTGACAAATTGTGCCAAAAGCACTGCCAGTTACTAAAGTACCTCTTTAAATTAAGGTGTTTGGTGCCAGAATGTAAGTAAGAGCTGGAAACTCATTGGAGGATGACTCTCAGTTCAGCGCTCTGATGGATGAAGGCTCTCACCTAAGAAGCCAACACAGCTCTTCAAGTGCTAGACTGATTTTAGCTAAGGTAGAAAAGCCAACTACAGAACTGTAATGGAGGTTTTCCTCCAAGCTCTAAATTCACTTTAAAAGGACAAGGAGGATTATATCAGCCACACAGGAACAGCCTCAGCAAAGTGGCAGCAGAGCAAAATATGGAAGTGAGTGGTGAGACAAACTTCTGGGCTCTGGGATAAAGGACTGTGGCAGGAGCTGCAGGACGAGACGAGGTGTGAAGGCAGAACACAGCAAGTGTGGGCTGTGGTAGTGCAGAGAAAAGCAGACACAGAGAAGTGAGTTAACAACCCCACCACAAACTCGAAATGTTGACGGTTTCTTGAGACTGAGCCAGGCATGAGAACGCTCACCGTGGCAGGGCTGATTTCTCTCTGACTTGAAAATATTCCTCAAAAGGCATCACCAGCGTTGCCCCACAACAACCACCACATACCCAGGCTGAGGGATTGCCTCTATTTTCCTGAGCAGTTGATTTACAAAATGCAAACTGAGCATCAGGGCTGGAAGTTTGTCAGCTTTCTCCCTAGAAAGCACAGAGTCATTTCCTTAATAAACTCTGTAAAAAGGAAAATCAAAAGAGACTAAAACAGAGCCCCCTGAAATTTGCCCCACTTAGCAATCCAAGCAGCAGCATGAGAGGATGTGGCTGATAGGGAGAAAATTGCAAACTGTAGTAGGAAGACCCATCAGCAGGGCTTGTGGAATTACACAGCACGCTCCATTATCTGCTGCTTGGCCAAGGAAAGGCAGCTGGGAAGGGATAGGAGCACTGCTGAGTAACCTCAGTCGTGAATTCCATGGCAAAAATGCTGGTTTATGAGATAAATATTTGAAAAAATGAAAACTGAGTAGCCTAAACCAACAGGAAACACAACTGTCCCCTCCTCTGCTGCTGCCCTGCATTTCCCTGGTACCATTGGTATTCACTGTGGTAGCACAAGGACACTTAGTACTTTTGGCAGCAGTTTTGTAATGACTGAAGAGAATTCAAAGGACAGCAGCCAGACACTGTGATGTGTTTTATTAGCTCCCAGATGTGCAGGTGAGAAGAATCTTAGGGAAATGAATTTTGCTGCCACGAGTTTTCTAACATCACTCAAGGTCTCAAAATCTTATAACAGAACAAAAGGCTGTCATAGAATTGGAAAGGCATCTTTGGCAAAGCATCTTTTCTGAATCTGTTCATTGCTTACACAGAAATACAAATGCACAACATCTCTGATGATATTTGCCCAGCTGAAAACAGGAGGTCAGCTGCTGAAGCTGTGTGTTTTCCACATGAATTATAAGTGACTGAGCCTCTGTAGGCGTTTCCTGGGATATCTTCTAGTGTAGGTGATCCAGAATCTGGAGATGCTTTACCAGGCTGTATAAAATAGTGCTTGGTGCATCCTGGCTTGCAGAACATCCAAATAACAAAGAGTGTTTGCTCAGAAAGTAAAATTTTTCCTGCCAGAATTAGAAGTCACCCCCCAAGAGCAGAGGTGCTCCATCCCTGGAAGTGTTCAAGGCTAGGTTGGATGGGGTTTGGAGCAGCCTGGTTTAGTGGAAAGTGTCCCTGCCCATGGCAGGGTGTTGGGACAAGATGAGCTTTAAGATCCCTCCCAACCCAAACCACTCTGTCATTCCACGAAAAGAAAATGAACATGAAAAAAATCCAGTGGATTTTTTATCCCTTAAGCAAAATACACCTTCTGCTGTGGTGCCAACTTCTTTGGGAAATAGTGAGAGTCCCCTGGCACCTGGAGGAGATCAGCTGAGGCCACGGGAAGCTCAGGAGTGTTTGAAAAGGGGTGGTTGTGACATGAAGGTCGAGCTGCCCAAGCAGGAACCTCTCCAGTTGCTATATGCAGCTCTGGAATTGGCACTCGGAGCACTGGAGGTGGCTCCTCAGCCACGCCAAGCACGAGCTCCACTGCATCTGAGAGCTCTGTGAAAAAAGCAATGCAAGGAGCAGAGCAGCACAGCCTCCCTTCTGTGGGGCTGTGGTGAAAGGAGGGGCTGTGAGCCTCCAACAGAGAGGGCTTTGTCCAGGAGCACCAGGGAGAGGCTGCAAGAGGGAATCAGATCAAGCACTGCCACAGAGAAGGCAAGCTGGGGAAAGCAGATCAGAATATTCCAAGCTCTGGAGAGTGCTGGTGTAAGAGAGTCTCTTCTGACAGAAAGTCTACGATAAATACAGGAGGGGGCATTTACTACACAAAGGTAAGAGAATGGAGTGAGAACATCAAATGACAAGATAAACCAAGACCTGTTCCTGGAGAAAACCTGCTTCTGCCAGACTGGAGGGGAATGGGGAGCATTAAATAAAGGCCAGGCAAGAGATCCCTGCCAGCCCCAGCTCCTCTGCAGTGCGTGGGCAGCAGCAGCTGCGCCGGCGTCTCCTCCGGCTCCTCGCAGCCCTCCCGAGGTGCTGAGCACTCCGGGAAGGTGTTCTGCCTTCAAAAGCCTTCAAGAGGAGCAAAATGGAGCAGCCAGCAAGTCCTGAGTGGTTGCTCCTCACCTGGCACCGAGGGGACTGCCAGGGAGCTCTGAGCAGAGGAAGGTCTGTAGGCAGCAGAGGGGGAGGACTGGAGAAAGGGGAAATTCATGTCACAGCAGAAGATAAGAAAATAAGAGACTTGAGGAGGAGTTTTGCTTTGCCCACCAGACAATTGAAAATAGATCAAAAGAAGAACCCAAAGGGTTTGTTTGAGATGACAGCTCCTAAGGAAGAAAGTGGGGCAAATTTCATACATTTGAACATTTTAAAATAATTTTCTTTCTGCCCAGGAAGTAGATGGGAAGCAAACAAAAGGGAGTAGGCCAGGTTCTGATATCACTGGGTGAGATAGATTTGAGTCTGCTACAGTGAAATCAGAATCTGACCTAAAAGCAGGCAGTTCCTCTCCCTGCAATAAGAAGCAAGTGAGTTCTGAGTTAGGAAATGTAAGATAGAGAAAGAAGGAAAAGACTTCTAAAAGTGAAATAAAAGATTCTGTTTTTCACAGTCTCAAGACCTGTAGAGAAACATGGTTAGGAGTAAGGATGAATTCCTTTTAGAGACTCAGCTGATCTGAATTTGCTTTGGCCTGACCATGGCACACACAGGCAGCTCGTCCTGCCCCTCTGGTTTATGGCACCAGGGTCCCACAGTTATGGGAATAAACTCCTACTCTTGTATATCCTGACCATTTTCTGAACACAGCACCTACCCTGGCAAAAGTATAACAATAACCCCAGGTATGAGAAGTGCTGTTCATCAAATCCATCTCCAGGATGAAACAAAAACACTAACTGTCATATGGACAAATTTCCAGGACTGGCAGGACTCCGAGGGTGTCAGACAGAATCTGTCTCAAAAACAGCCTATCCTTTGAAGTTTCCAGTTCTCACAACACCAAACTTTTTTCAAAGGCAGACACCTAATAAATGTGTATTTAACCTCCCAAGGCTTCTTCCTCTGCTGGCTCCATCCTCTGTGGTGATGAGGGCGGCTCACAGCAACCTTGTGGAGTAGCAAATTCACAAGAGGTGTGTTTTGCACATGACCTGCATCAATAGTTCATGATTTCTTTTATAACAACAGCATTAAACAACTCCAGGCAGAGGCTCATGGGATCTCTGCTCATTCGAGTAACTTAAGGACAGGTTTGTGAAACTCTCAGCAGCCAGCAGGAGACAAATAATCAAACTTGGGACAGTTTAAGACAGAAAGTTCCAAGCTACAGGAAAATATCTTGTGCTGTTCCTTGTGGTCTGAGGTCAGAACTAGCATAAGCCCCGTTTGACCAGCAGCACCACAAAGCAGGTTTTGAAAGTAAAAGGAGGTGCACCCTGGATTGCTCTTCTCCAGGGTAATTTTGTGACAAGAGGAATGAGAAGAAAGCAAAGACAGCAGCTGCGTGTGTTGTGGTGTCAGCCCAGTGAGACGGGGGAGCTGTACTGGTGGAAAATCAAACAAATGAACACAGTGCACAGATAGATGTTTTTGTGGAGATGAACATTTTTTGGCATGTCTGATCTCCTTTGCTCAATGTTGCTCAAATCACTCGGCAAAGGGCTTCAGAACCTGTCAGCATAGAAATCCTCCTAAGGAAAAAAATACACAACTGTTCCTCTTCTCCCCTGGCAGAGTCCAGCACTGAGACACTTTCACCCACTATAAATAGAGGCTCTCCACCGATGTCCAAGGGAAGTGTAAAGCCATGCCATTAAGGAAACCCAGTCCTGCATGCTGTACTGGGATGGACACTGTGTTCAGGCAACTCCTGTTACAACAGCCCCACTCTGCTCATCACGCTTTTCTCGTGGTGCTAGCTGTGGTGCTATCTGTCAGTCAGCCCTCTCTGTGCTGATACATTCAGAAAACTTGTCATTTAAACATTCAGATATTCATGTGTTGCAGTAAATCAGGCTGACAGTCAGCTCTGGAACTGAGGCACAGTATTTAATCACAGAATAGATGCAACAAGCAGAACCATCGGTCCAAATTTCCCATGGTACTTTACTAATTGCCTTATTTTTAATATACAGCCAGCTCCTTCAAATTGTATTCCCTGTTTCCTCAAGCACTTGCTGTCAAATGATCCTGAAAATAATTTCATTCCATGTCTCCAACCCAATCCAGAGGTCCCAGATTAGGCAGAAAGCAATCAGCTGGTTGGTGGGGGTTTGTGATGACTGTGGGTGTATTTACCTCCTGCAGGTGACTGCTGGAGCCAAGTGACCACTTCTGCAGCTGACATTACAGCCCACATCCCACCAGTGCAACTCCCTTGGGAGAATCCCCTGCTTCACACTATTAATAGAGTGCATGTGTGTGCTCCAAGTACCCACAGCTCCTAGAGAGCTGCAGGAATGTGGCTGTGGGCAGGGGAGGGTTTGATCCAAGACACAGCAAATGTCTGGTGTGCCATGTAAAAACAATAAAGGTTTCTCTAGCAGGTCCCAAACTCAGTGTTTTCTGCACAAAGGAGGGCTGGCAGCTGCAGGAGTGAATGGGGCAGAAGACGATGGAGAAGGAGGGAGCAGCTGAGCCCCTCTCTCTCGAGTGTCTCCCTCTGCTATCGGGTGTCGCCTCCCCTAAGCCCTGCTCAGCACAGCGAGACAGAAATTGCTATTGACACAAGATCCCCGCAGCCAGACCCTTCTGCTGCAGAGCTGCTCCAGTCTGCAGTGGTGGAAACCTATTTTAAATGACAACAGAGCAGTAATGCTATGGCAAGATCTTGTTGTGCAGAGTTTTCAGGATTAGGGCAGAGAGAAAACAAAAGTGCAGCTTTGTATTGGTAAATACTGTCAGACATTTGAGGACTCTGTTTTCTAGTGCTGATTTGTGCAAACACTTCCAGGGCATCAGGGAATGTTGTCATTGATAAACACTAAGCACAGGAAATTGCTGTTCTCAAAGGCATGGCTGATGGTATGGACAATAACAGGGTTGTGCAATGCATGGCCACCAAATTAATAAGCATTTGCATCCTAAGCATTAACCCTTCACTCTCAGTCATCAAAAAATAAAAACCCAGTGAACAATCTGCAGTGGTAGAGGCAGGATTATTAAAGGCTTATTTGAGAAAGAGCAAAGAGAAGACAGTATGTCATCAGAATTTGGGATCACTACTTTGATTTGCTGTTGAAACCTCCATGTATTTTGAGATCTCAAACCCCAAAACAAAGCTTAATCTCCACTTAGGCACTACAGTTGCCTCCCTTATCATGTTATCCGAGTACATCACACTCTAATTATAGTCGTCTGAACAACACTTAGTGAGATTGGGAAGTACTAACCTTGCCAGAGAAGCCCTTGAACACAGAGTAGAACCAAGTCAGAAATGCTTTTTAGTTCCTAAATGCCAGCTATGTATGCTGCAACCAGTGGAAAAAATTTGTTCTTACACCATCAACAACACTTCAGAAAATTTACCTCTTCATTATCATTAACGCAGATCCTGAAGACCTGGCTCAAAATTCTGAACAAAGTCATTGTTGTTATGAGGGGGAAAAATATATTCTAATATTTGTATTTCTAAAAGCATCATTAAAAACATATCAGTAATCATTCAAAAGAAAGGAGTAATACTTACAGCATCTCAGTGGGATATTATATCTCACTCTCAAGAGGTATCCAGAAGTGCTTCTCAATATTTTAGTATCTGTTAGGCAGTGATTGCAGTTTATTTATCTCTCTCTAGTGGGTACAGCAGTAGGAGTTAAATATTCCATCTTCCTCTCCCAAGGATTTAAGGGACTGTGTCCCCAAACTCAAGCAAGGAAGAAAATCCCTCCTGGAGTGGGAAATGGCTTCGTGTGCCTCAGTGAGTGTGGACCTGCTTCAAGGCAGCTGCTGGGAGCCTTTGAGAAGAGCTTCAAGGAGCTCAGCCCTTGTGCAGATGTTTGCAGAATGGTTGTTAGTGAGTTTAATTGAGGCATTTCCTTTTCTGCCACCTCTGCCATTCTATGACTTTTATCCTTTTTGCATTGCTGTACTTGCCAGGGCATTGGACATGGGTAGACATGGGTATTCCACCAAATCCCAGCTTTGCTTTCTTTTTATTTTTCGTGCATAAATACAACTCAGACTCTGCTGTTGTGCTTTTAGAGCTGAACACTTCTCCAGCTAGTTTTAATTTTTGCCAAATCTGAGTTCCAAAGTCCATCCTTATGAAGAAAAGTGGTATTGTTACTTTCCCTAGCAAGCCTTTATTTCAGATACTTTGTGGATTGAAAGAGGCCTGGATACCCTGTAGATCACCAGAGTTCTTGATCACAGCTTCAAGCCTCACTGAGAGTTTAATAAGCTGCTGCTAAATTACTTTGCACTTGTTAAGTTTATAGAAGAAAGTTATCCAGTCTGCTGCTGTTAATAGCTATCAAACATCACAAACATTAGAGGGGACCCTGAACCGACATCTCTGGTCTGAACTACATCCAAAATACTGGGGAGAATATTTTGGATTCCTAGGCTTTGATACAGGTACAAATTTTACAGTCATTTGCTCTTTCTATCATAATTTAGCCAGATAAATAATGACCAATTAATAACGACAAATCCCAGTATTCCTAAAAACTGAAAATAAAAAGGAACTCTCAAGCTCATCCATTTTTTGGGGGGGGGGGGGGAGGGTGGTTATTCTGTTTTTTACCTCTGCTACTCTTGCTAATACTCTTTCATGTGAGAGGCTCTAATAGAAGAGCCAGGAAATGAAGGTCTCATCAGTGCTGTCCTGCTGGTGCATTCCATCCCTGCTAAGGAAGGAAAGGCTCCATGGCCTTTGTGAAAGTTCTGCTGAGGGGCCCATTTCACTCAGCAGTTCAATTATGTTGAGCCATTTTACAGAGCCCAAACCCCTCCATCAGTCCATCAGTGCTGCAACACAAGAGGCTTTGAGAACATTTCAGCCTTGCAGACTTCTCATCTGCTAAGTGAGCAGAGGTGTTTGTTGGGGCTGTTGCCATGCCCACACTCTGTGAACGTGTAGAAGGAGCCTTGGTGGGGGCACAGAGCTCTGTCCTGAATTCAGGCATCTCCCTCCTGCACCACAGCTCAGTGACCTGCAATACCTCTGCTTTTGTATCAGTTCTGGCCAAATTCAACCAATTACCTTAATGTTTATTGGAGAATCATGGAATGGTTTGGGTTCAAAGAGATCTTAAAGCTCACCCAGTTCCACCCCACCTTCCACTATCCCAGGCTGCCCTCTCCAACGTGGCCTTGGCACTTCCAGGGATAGGCAGCCACAGCTTCTCTGAGCTCAACCCTCACAAGGAGGAATTTCATCCTAATGTCCTCTCTAACCTTGCCTTCTGCCAGTGAAGGACACAGAGTGCAATACCTACAGAGAAGTGTGTACAGACTGAGAGATGCCCCACCCATACACCCACAAGCACAGTCATGGAAAGCCTATTTCCACTGGAAATTAGCATGGGAAAATTATTTAGATTTTTTTTCTTTAATAAATAGGATAAAAATCACACTCTGAATGTATTTCCTGTAAATTGCATGCCTTAATGGAGAGACTCAATGAAATGACCATCTAGGCTCTGTAATGCTGGGGGTCATTCAGTTCCCTTGTGTTAACTGCCATGGAAATAAGCACTGGGATCTTTAAAATCTGAGTTTTGCACTGCCTTGCCCTAGAGCCGTGAGGAGCAGCAGCCCCAGGGATGGCCAGCACAGGGATGCACAGGCTCACTGGCTCAGCAGCAGCAAGCCCAGCTGAAATTCTCTCCCCACCTGGCAGCCAGGACAGGTGTGCCACTTCCAGATGTGACAGGAGCCACTTACATCTTGTTCCCAGCCTTTGAAGTGCTGTGCAGAGAAAGCCTGAGCTGCTGCTGCAATTAGAGCTGATACATCATTTACTGGAAGAATTAAATGCGCTGTAGTAGCAAACCTGCGGTTGACACTCACAGGGTGCAATTTAAATCCTCTGGATTAGTAATTCTTTTGAGATCTTTGTAATCATTGGTAATAGGTAGTGAAATAAATCCACATTTATATCCTACAGACTGCAGCTGTGCTTCTGTTAAAGTAGTATTAACTGATGGGTTTTAAATCCTTCTGCCAGCGCTAGCTGTAAGCAGCGAGACTCCTGTGCAGGGATAACTCAGCCTGGGTGATGTGCTCCCGAGCAGGAGAGAGCTGGTTAATGAATAATGAAAGCACCAGGGCACAACCACAGCTCAGGGCTCACTCCTGCAAGAAGCTGCCTGGGGAGAGGCCCCCATGAGCTCCCTGTGCCACAGTGACCCAACTGCAGCTCGGGACTATGGATAGCTGTGACAGGAAAGAGCACAAAATGCTCATGGGCAGCTTTACCTACATGGGCAAAGTGCTGAGGTGTCTGGTCAAGTGAGGGGTTTGCTCTGGTGTTGTCCCTCCAGGGATCAGGAGTGCACACTGTGCCCTGACTTTACTGCACAGGCTCCCAGTTAGCTAAACAAATATGCCATTAAAAGCTGAGCCAACCTGGAGTGGGACACACAGGCTTAAATTGCAGCAGGAAGAGATTTATGGACTTGGTTTTGCAGCCTAGAGAGTAATTGAAGAGGCCTCAGACAATACAGCTTTTACCAGCTCTGATAAGGGAAGGCTGCACTTCACTGGGATGAGATGGGAAGGGTGATGGGAGCGAGATTGGCATTGGGAGCCCCAGCCATGGAGCAGGGACCCAGCCTGACAGCCGCTCTGGGAACAAAAAGCAGCTTTGCAAACTCAGTATGCTTGTAAGATAAGCACAGCTCTGATAAAGTGAAGCACTTAGAGATTAAAAAACTCAAGAGAACGATATAAGTGGCTGAAGGAAAGAGCCCAGGAATCCTGGCTGTCCCTTCAGCTCAATCTGCCCAAAATTCATGACTTTAGAGATGGTTCCTTGACAGGTTGAAAAAAAAAGCCCATTTACCTGGTTCTGTTCCTTATGGGTTCTGTTTGCTTTGTTTCTCTTTAGGAATCTACAAAGGACACTGTTTCCGGATCAACCACTTCCCTGAGGACAACGACTACGACCACGACAGCTCAGAGTACCTTCTCCGTAAGTGAGCAGTGACACCCAACACACAGATGGGCCCAGAGAGCCCTCCCTGGGCTTCTCTTCTGCAGGGAGCAACCCCAGATTTCCTCACTGCCAGCCTGGCCCAAATTGGGCTGCACAGCCCAGTGGTGCCACATGTCCAGTCCATGATGCAGCTGACACAACAAACAACATCACCCTTGGGGACTCCACTCCATGGAGTCATGGAATGGTTTGTGTTGGAAGGGACCTTAGAGTTCCAACCCTCCTGCCATGCAGTTTCAAGGATTTTCTCCAAGTTTTTCTTTCAGCCAAGAGAATGCTTAAAATTTTGGTGCCGATTGTCTAAACATCATATGACAAATTTTCAGCTATTGTGCCCAGATTGGTGAGGATATTTTACAGAAGGAGTATTTATAGGGTTACAAAACAGGTTTTAGGAGTGGGCTCCAGCCATTAGGAAGCTTTATCAAATGCTGAAACCCAACCCCTACTCAAGTCTCAGCCTTTGCAGCTGGTGAGCCACCTCCCCCTGCAGTGAAATTCACTGCACTATAGGAGGGAAACTGAAATTCCTGCAGCTACCAGCAAAATCCCAGCATGAACTAGGCCTGTAGCTTCCCTGTCTGGCCACCCAGCCACTGCTGCTCCATGGTGGCATGTAATTCCCCCAGAAGAGATTTCACCCACCAACCTGGTGCTTGAAATAGGGGCAGTTGTTTCATCCCCTCCTACATGACCATTCTCAGCTGATGGCAAGTCTTGGAACCCAATCATGAGACCTGCAAAGCTGGAGTTAGATTCCCCCTTCTCTAGAGGACTCCATCTCTAGAGGACTCCTTGCCTTGTTGTTCTTTCTGAACAAAAGAGCTGAGCAGCCAAGATGAAAGCAGTGCCCTTTACCAGGGAGAGGAACTGCAGCTCACAAGCTGTTGGGAAATCAGGGAGCAGAGAACAACACTGCTGAGAACTCCTCAATTACAATATTAATTACCTGAAACACCACTTAGAGAACCCTCTGTCCTTCTGCTCACTTCTGGGCAACAACTTCTAGTTAGTAAGACATGAAGAAGGAAAAAAATCTCCAGGAAGTTTGCCTCACCAGAAAACCCAGATGTTCTTTCCTCTTTTCTCTTGTCGATTTAGATCAGTCATAGCACCGGGGTGACACGATTTCAGAGCTCAGGCAAAGGCAGAGCATGAGCACAGCTGCATTTATCTTTCATACAAAGCCTTGAAACTAATGTTAAATTAATGGTAAGTCAGCTTTAGGAAACAAACATCATTAGTAAAAGGAAAGAGGAATTAAGTAGCATCTTGATAAAAGCACATTATGCCTTCTTTATATAGAGAAAAGTGAGAACTGGGAAAAAGTCTCCAGCTCCGTGTTAGATACAGGACTGGTAAATTGTTTCTAAGTGTGCTTGTGACGGGTGTTCCTAAAAGCTGTTTACAAAAGTGACTAAGTACAGATCTTAAAAACAAGTTGGTCCAACCCTTTATGTTTTCTGCAAAATCAGTCTCCAGTGTCTCCCCCACAGGGCAGAACTCACCTCACAGAGTCTGCACAGACAAGGCTCCTTGGCTATAACTTTCATAAGAGCTGCTGTTTCCCATGCACAAAGTTGATTTAGTGATTACTGAAAGGTAACGTGTCTAAATCCATTGGAGATGAGCTCATACCTTTATGCAGTAGGGACCAAATCATTGTCTAAGACAGGAGGATATTTGCATCCTGATTCAAAGGGATGTGAGAGCGTCCGTCCTGTTTTTGCCCTCTGCAACACCTTTGCTGTCTGCTGGCTCCATGTCATTTTCCACTATTCCTGGCTATTTCTTGGCACAGTTTCACAGAGGAACATGTTGGGACTAATGTTTATTTTTCCTGCCTGGCTTAGAGAAAGGCACCCACACTCATGTATTTTGTGCTCCTGAAAGAGCAGCGTGAGGGGTCTCAGCCTCTTCCACAGTCCCCAGTTTAATTCAGGCTTCAGAGAAATGCAAACAGTGTAGTGCTAGCAGGATCGAGCCCTGGTTCAAAACCTCACGGAAATCAGTGACAAAAATGACTGATTTTGGGAGACTTTGGTCTAGGGAGTGGGCAGAGGTTTGGATTTTGCCCTTTGGTGTTCAAGCTGCTCCCTGCAAAACCAAGCGAGCACGGTGACAAGCTGAGACGTGCAGAGGGGCTCAGACAAGACCCTTCCTACTGAACCTTCCCCGTGGCAGCACACGCCCATCTGTGAGTTTAAAAAACCCCCCTCCCATGCCTGAGCAGGGCCCCAGCGAGCAGCAGATGTCTCAGTGCCAGCACGGAGAGCCCGCGGTCCCCGGGCTGCCACCGCATCCCCGGGGCAAACGCGGCCCGGCTTCGCTCCTCTCCTGCTTCCCTCTCCTGCTTCCCTCTCCTGCTTCCCTCTCCTGCTTTCCCTCTCTCCTGCTTCCCTCTCCTGCTTTTCCCTCCTCTCCTGCTTTCCTCTCTCCTGCTTCCCTCTCCTGCTTTTCCTCTCCTGCTTCCCTCTCCTGCTTCCCTCTCCCGCTTCCCTCTCTCCTGCTTCCCTCTCTCCTGCTTCCCTCTCCTGCTTTTCCTTCCCCTCCTGCTTCCCTCTCTCCCGCTTCCCTCTCCTGCTTTGGGCACACAGAGCCCGGGCTGCTCCCATCCAGCCTCGCACAAAGCACAGAGGACAGATCCCCTCTCCCTTTGCAGAAGTGGATCTCATCCTCGCTGTGTGCTGGGGATGTCGGGGCTCCTCTGCTCTAAGCAGAGGGACCCTGCTTCAGGGGCATCTCTCCTTTCATGCCCTTTCTCCCTGCATGTTCGAGCATCCTCTTTTCATAGCCGTTCCCTCGGCTCCTGCCTTTCTGGAGATTAAAAGCCCGAGCCGAGCAGGGTTTGCAGCCCCATGGGGAGGAGCAGCTCCGCGGCTCCACCGAAGGAGGTGTCATCACACATAGCGGTGCACAGCGGGCGATGCGAACCGACAGGACGGTAAACAAGGGGGGGAGAGAAGCCAGGGAGAAAGCAAAACCCAGATTGCCTTAATGTTTTTTGATGTGCTGTCATTTTATTACCAGTATCAGGAGACATATGTAAATTCTACGTGGTACCTTATGAGCTTCCTTTGAAATTTCAGAGCTAAAAGTACACATTGTAAGAAAAAATATACGGTGGAATTTTTCAGGAAGAGAACATTGTGTGTTCTGCTTCTCTTCGCATTAATTACCTACTACAGAAAAATTATCTCTGGAGATTATTAGTACAAATAGAACAACCCACCCCCTATATTTGGTATGTCTGACAAGTTACTTCCAATGATATCACTGAAGCATTTTGGGAAAGCTCTTTGATTTAACTGAAATCATTATAAACAGCATGCCCACAAAGTGCAGGAAACAACATCCAGAAAGGATAGGCCAGGAGAGATTTTAAGCCTTTAGCCAGGGCACAAACAGACAGACAGAGATTTGGGGTGCCTTAAAGTCCAGCAGCAGAGACTGACTTTGAATCTTTTTCTAATAATTGACTGAAAAAACTGACCCAAAAGCCAAAGTGCTGTTGATTCACACCACACACGTGGGGTGCACGCAGGACAAGGGAGCAGGCTCTCACGTCTCAGCAGGCTTTGACCAGAGAGCGCACACCCACTCACATCAGCTGGGTTTGGCAGTTCCTGCGAGACGCTGTCTGAATAGCAATGCACCCGCCTGGACCGCGTTCAGATCCGGCTGGAAAATGCCCCATCTGTGAAGGACACGTGCAGTTTGGGGAGGGATGGATGGACTTTTCTCGCTAGTGCAGCTCGATACAGGCAGAAGCTGCCCAGGCAGGCGCTGTGGTTTTGGGTTTTGCTGGGTTTGTGTCTGCGCCCTCTCCGCGGGGCACAGCGAGCCCCCAGCACCACTGGGAGCTCTGCCACCAGTTACCAGGGGAATAGTCAAGAAGCGATTCACTGAGTCGGGAACGCCACGGCCATGGACAGCAGGATGAGAAAGCACAGCTGGAACATCTGCCCGTTCCTGCCGGGGATGGGGCTGCGCTCGCTGTGCGTGTCAGCCAGGAGGACGCGCCCGGAGATCGCGGCGCTCACGGCTCCGCAGCGGCCCAGATGATTTTCTCCTCTGCACTCACTCAGCCCTGGGGTGCCCGTGGGCTCCCAGCCTGCTGTGGGGTTCCCTGCCGCTGGGACAGCAGCCTGGGACTCTCACTCGCCTTGGGATCCCCCAGCCTGGCAGCCCTGGCTCTGCCGGATCTCCCCTCCTTGCCCTCGCCTTTCCCAGCTTCCCGGTGATCCCATTTTCCACAGCGGTACTCAGCACCTTATCCACCCTTCTTCAAAAAATAAATCCTCTCTCTACAGCAATAAAACTCGGTTCCTCACTCTGCCTTTCAGGAGCCCCTGCCAGCTTTTACCCCTTTGGTTTTTACAATACAGACATCTCTCGTCCCATGCTTGTTTATTTTTTCTCAGCCCTTTTGTTCCCTCCCTGCCGCTTCCCTGCCGATTGCTGCTCTGTCTTGTTGTGACCCGACTTTGAAAGCTGGCTTGAAGTGGTGTTTTAATATTTTTGTGGGGGTTTTTATACGCTGATGAATGGACTGAAGCATGCAGAATTTTAAATGACTACTTTGCTGTCAGGAAACTAAACACAAACATCTAAGACACACTTGTTAAAATTCTTTCCTTAGAAATCTGAAAGGTTTCGATGTCCTTAATATCCAGCAAAAGAAAAAGGGGTTATTAGCCGTGCTTGCTGGCAAACATGGATGCTGCTGACTTCAAGAGCTGTAATTTGCTCACCTTGTGTGTGCACCACGGAACAGATCCGTCTGCTCCAGCTGTCCCAAACCTTGTAGGGTTCATAGCCAGCTCATGAATTTTTCACTGCTGCTCCCTGCGTGATGCTGGGTCTTACTGTCACTTATCTCGTGCTTTGCCAGAAATATTCTGCACACTGTGGCATCAGAAAATGCCAATAATGATGGACTTCCTGGGAGAAAGCTCAAAGCATTGAAGCCACTCAGCTGAGAATCTGTGCCACACTGGCCACCTCATGACTTCATCGTCCCAAAAACATGCCCAGAAATGCAGAATCAGTGGCAATTCTAGCAAAAATGAATAAAAAAATTATAATAAGTTAGATATGAGGAAATTTTTTTTTCCTGAAAGGGTTATGAAGCACTGGAACAGATATCCCTGAGTATATTAAAAAAATGTGTGGATGTGGCTGGCACTCAAGGACACGGTTTAGTGGTGAGCATGGTGGAGCTGCTGGTTTCACTGCTGGATTTGATGACCTTAAAGGTCTTTTTCAACCTTAACAATTCTCTAGTTCTATTAAATCATTCTTCTTAACGATTTTAGGGAAAAAACAGGGGTTTTGAGACTCTAATCTCCACACTTGCACCCGAGGAGGCACCTGAAATGATTACTCTGTCTTCCCCTCCTACCTGTCTCCCTGCAGGCATCGTCCGTGCCTCCAGCGTGTTCCCCATCCTAAGCACAATTTTGCTGTTGCTGGGAGGACTCTGTGTCGGAGCAGGAAGGATTTACAACAGCAAAAACAACATTATTCTCAGCGCTGGGATTCTCTTTGTTGCAGCGGGTATGTTTTGTTTAAATTGAGTTCTTGAGAAGTGCTGCCTTTCTCAGCTGGAAAGGACTCTGGAAAAGCTCCTTGGCAGTGCTTTCCCTGCACCCCTTTCCTGGCTGTAACAACACCACACCAGGCAAATTTCTCAAGACAAAATTATGCTCTTGAAGACCCACAATAAGTATATTCTAGAAAAGCTTTTGGTTTTCCTGCAGAAAGAAGTGAAATTCAGTAACAAGCATGTTTTACACTATTTAAAATGTATTAAACATTAGATGAATCAAGCATCTCTTATACCTAAGGCTTTTTATTTTAGATATGAAGGCAGAAAACATTCACCTCTGATAGGTGAGCCCGTTTTTCACACTAGAAACATCTGAGAGAGTCAGCCCCATTATTAACAGTTCTCCCTGCAGCCTGTATTAAGCATGCTGCATTTACATGAAAATTCACAAGGTGGAAGAGAACTTATCTTGATCAAGGTGAACAGCCATAGCCCTGAGCTCCAAATGTATTTTTATCATTCTTCTGGATGTTAGAGTCCCACTCACAATATTAGTGATCTCCCATATGCTGCTGCTTTTCCACTGCTGCAATGAAGAGATGGGAGAAAGTCCTGCTGAGTATTTTGGGATCCATGTGAGCACACGTGACCCATGTGTTGATCTCTTGGTTATTTTTTTAGGAATAAATCAATCCTTGACATTAATGTAAGAGTAAATAAATGTAATAAAATTTCATTGTCCCAGTCTTAGAACCACTCTGGTCCAGAAAGTAACGTGGCTTGAATTTTATCTCCCCAGCCACATAAACACTGATTCATGTTTTTCTTCCTCTAGGTCTAAGTAATATCATAGGGATCATTGTCTACATATCGAGCAATGCAGGTGACCCAAGTGACAAGCGAGATGAGGACAAAAAGAACCATTACAACTATGGTTGGTCTTTTTATTTTGGAGCCTTGTCTTTTATCGTGGCCGAAACCATAGGTGTTCTGGCTGTGAACATTTATATTGAGAAGAACAAAGAGCTGAGGTTTAAGACCAAGAGGGAATTCCTTAAGACTTCTTCCAGTTCTCCCTATGCCAGGATGCCAAGCTATAGGTACAGGAGGCGGAGGTCCAGATCCAGCTCCCGCTCCACGGAGCCTTCTCCATCCAGGGACATTTCTCCAGTTGGCATGAAGATAGCAGGCACCATCCCCATGAACGAAATTTCCATGTACACCCTTTCCAGGGAGCCCCTGAAGGTTACCACGGCCGCCAGCTACAACGCAGACCAAGAAGCCAGTTTCCTGCAGGTCCACAACTTCCTCCAGAAGGAATTTAAGGAAGGACTCCACGTCAACATGGTCAACAGGAGAACGACGCCTGTTTGAAGCACCTTCCTTCCTTGAGCTTTTTGAAGAGATGCCCAAACAGAATGGATCTGTCAGGAGCGATGTTAAAATGTCCTCTCACCTCTTTAATTGTGGCATGTGTTGAGGTAGCAAGTGGAGATCCTCTGGACCAACATAAAGATATTTACACGCTCGTAGCTTTTTTTGAAGCTATTTGGAGTTTGTTTATTTCCGTTCTTGGTGTCACAAGATGAAGGTAGTTCATGTTCCTGCACTTTTGTAGTGTGTACACAGTCTTGGAGAAACTGCAAAGGACTGGCCACCAGTGTGTTTTAAAGGATTACAGAAAAATTGTTGTACCTTTTTTTTTCTAATATTGAGATCCCTTAATACAGACTTGCAAATATAATTTATAATCAAGCCCAAGGATGAATATGAACTACTCATCAAGTGAGCCACTTTCCTTTGACACGGCGTAAGCTTTTCCTCTTTCAAAAAGAAAAAAAAAAAAAGAAAAAAAAGAAAATATTTTTGAAAGCAACACTTTCTAAAACTGACCTGTGCCACTGAAACCGCAGAGCACCCACGTACTGAGCATTACAGACACCCTGACGGGGTGGGAAGGGGGTCTCCCATTCCTGGGGTGAGGCATCCCTTGGGGCAACGCAGGCCGAGGAGCAGAGGGTGGGTGCGTCTTGAAACACCTGGAAAGGGAAAAAGATAAAAGTAGGTGGGACTCGAGCATATTTGCAGATATCATTTCTTGCCTAACGTTTAGAAAACTTGAATTCTCACCTCGACGAGCCCTAGTGCCTGATCCGGCAAGGTGCTGAGTGCTGTCAGGAGCCCCTGGAGAGTTCCCAGAGCGGGTGGGGAGCAGGGCTGAGCCCCACCACCACGCTCCTCACGTCCTTACTGCTTCACAAGTGCAACACCAACGCCACTGCGAACGGAGATCTCCGAAAACCAGACGCGAACGCGCCCGCGCGAATCTTCCCTCGGCAACAGGAGCCGAGCGTCAGCAGAGCAGATGACAACTTTGTATTTTTTAGAACAGAACAAAAAAAAAAAAAAAAAAAGAAAAAAAAAAAAAGAGAAGAAAAAAAAAGGAAGAAAAAGGATTAATCACCGTTTATGAGATATTTATTAAACTCTTTTTATTATGAATTAAGTGCCGCATGGTGCAAGGTATAGTTGCTTTTAGATGGAAATGGTGGTACGACCTAATTTAATTTATTTTGTAATGATGCCTCCACTTACGTGCAGAGAGGCCACAGCAAACTCTATGCATCACGTAAGGAGGGAACTAATTTGTACCCTTTGCTTCTGTATGTTTCTAAAAGAGTCTGAAATTTATTTTTTTTCTTATAAATTCCTGATTTCAATTTTTTCACTAAGGCTTGGATCTCAGAGCTCGAGGGCCTGACTCAAAGGTAATTTAATTTAATTTAATAGTACTCATGCTGATTTTAGTGACCACTTGACCAAGCCATATGAGAGTGAGGTGCCCGATTCCCCTCAGATGAATTAGATGCAGTGAGAGAGGAGCATCTAATTCCTGTAGATTCCTTTGAATATCCCCATCAGCTTTGCCCAGAAAATCTTTGCTAGCAGAACACTGGACAAGTGGTGACAAAAAAAAAATCCATAATTTGGAAAGTTTGGTCACTGGTAGTGGGAGATCTCAGCCAAACTGTTAAAACCTCTTTAGTCTTAATTTATTCTATGATAGCCCCAGGGCCAGAGACTCAGTGGTGGTTTGGATACGAGGCTTTCAGCTAGTGGAACCAAGTCCTCCAGGGAAATCCCGGAGAAGCTGCCTTAACATCCCAAAAAGGAAGTTGAACCCCCTCTCCCCACAGAGAAACCTGCTCAAGCCTCTCTCTTGCAAGAACCAAGACACAATTCTCAATTTTAAGCAAGAGTCTTCCCCCTAGTCACTGTTAAGCTCTGCCTGGCCCTCAGCCTGGCACAGCCACGTCATTATTTTGGCAGGGGTGGGTTGGAGCCTTCATCCCTGCTCATTAAGAGTTTCCATTCAGGTTAAAACTCTGCTGGGATGCTTTTTTCAAACCTCTGAACTCTGAGAGCTAAAGCGAATGGAGCGATGGGAACGATTTAAAAGTAGAAAATGTTGTTCTACTTTCTGTATCAACACACTATGGAGAAAGATGTTACACAAGCTTTTTAGAAAAATTCAAACAGAGGCAGAAAAGAAAACTTTTTTACCTACTTTTCGGCTAGGACAACTTAAAAGGGTTCTAAAATTATTAAAGTTCTTGATGAAAGGTTTTTTTTACAAGAATCTTTATGCTTTCAAACAATAAATTATTTCCTACTTTTTGAGACTTCGTAATATTAAAATACTTTGATTAGCTATGATAGAAGTAGAAGTTTGCAATGAAAAAAAACCAACCTTCTGTCTCATTAGTGTGTCATACTAAGTGCTAATTAATTTACATCTAATTATAGTCAATGTATTTTTCAAGTGCAATTTCCCAGAACTATTTGTTTCCCACTGTGTTAAAAAAACTAATAGTTAGAACTAAGTCCTCATCCGTGTTTACTGTAATTAAGAATAAAACCATTCCCTCTCAAACCAGGAGTTAGATTTAGGCTGTTTCTCTAAACTCATGTACCTTGAACTGGAAGTGGACAGTGTGAGGTTTGCTCCGCGCGCGGGTTTTGCTCTTTTAGTCGTCGTTCTCCAGTGAATGTGCTTCAAACCCATCTGATTCCAGACAAAGTCCAAGGTTTTTCCTCAGCCCAGCTCAGACCTGCAGAGGTGCAGTATTTTTGGCAGAAAAAGGAGTCTTGCTGAGCGTTTTGGGATGTTGCACTTTGCCAGAGCCTCCTCCCCCCGGCAAGGCTGGGTCCAGCAGCTCTCAAGGAGTGTTTTGGTCCAAGCTGGAGCATCTGCTCCTTCTCCAGCAGGCACCTTCAAGAAATGGAGCTGGAGTAGAGATCATGAGATGCCCATGGGGTCTGGACCAGGAACAATGTCATGGGGAGATAACAGGGACCAGAGCTTTTGTCCTGTGGGACAACGAGGGCTGCAATTGAAAACTCAGCAGTTAAGTTGCAGTGCAGTAAATTGTTCAACCAAAGCCAAAAGCAAATAAAATTTCATTTGACAATTCCAGAAAAAAAAAATTAAGAAAGACAAAAACTCAAAAACCCTAGTCCTTTCCCATTAAAAACTTTGATTTTGACAAAACTGAAAAATTTGCAGCATTCCTGTCCTTGAACAGTCTTGCTCCATGGTTGATCTGTCTGAACAGAGTTAGATTGTGCTCAGACTTTGAAACCACTCAGTGATAGTTTAAAAAAATCATCTGTTCTTCCACACCTTTCTGGTTTCTCCTGGACAGCATTGAACAAATGAGCCCCATTTCCCAGCAAGGCCTGCAGATACCATAAAACCATATCATTAACAATAATCAGTCTTTTGGTATATAGCATACTGTAGCAGCAGAACTTTAAAAAAAAAAAAAAGCTATTGGATCAGATTTGATTTTCCAAGAAAAAAAGTTTCAGATGTACCATGAGCTCTCTCTTCCTCATTTCTCATACACAATAGGAGTAAAAGGAGAAATCACTTCAGCTGCCCAGACATCTAACAATAAACTATTTTTCTATTTCCTTTTCTCTCTGTATGGATCACATATCCACAAGGGCTAATATATCATGTCCCTTGAGGCTACATTTCTGTCTGCAGTTCTAAAGTGTTATTTCCACTGTGCTTCAGTTCTACTGGTATAATCACAACCATGTATAATGTACTTAATCCTTACTTTTTAAATAAACCATTTTAAATGTATTTGGCTTTGTGTGGAGAAAAGTATATAGATTTTTAATTTCCAAATTCTGAGCTGAGATTTCTGGGGGGTTTTTTTCACATTTTTCACTGTTTGATTGCAGCTGGCCATGTTACTGGAAGCCAGTATTTCAGAGGAGATAAAATTCTTCTGGTCCCAGAGACCACAAAATCTCCAAGATAAGCTATCTTCACAATATTTTCAATTATTTGGTTGGAAATTAAGAAAACCTTCTCATTTCCAGCTTTCACCTGTCCCATATGAGACACACTGTGGTCTCAGTGCCCAGTTTGAGCCTGGTTTAGTGGCCACTGCAAACTTGAGGAAGACAGCCCAGTGTGTTCTGAAATCTCTGAGCCTGAGCTTTCCTCCAGCTTTTGAGCTCTATGAGCTCGCCTCGAGCATCCTCCTCTCCCTGACCTTGCCCATTTTGCTGAAGCTGCTTCCCTTTGAGTGAAATAAATGAAGGTTTTCCCCACGTTTACCGTGGGTCAGTGGTGAGCCGAGGAGCTGTGGCCGCCCCGCTGCGAACAGGGGTGTTGGGAAAAACGATGCTGGAGGAGGGGGGAAGCAGAGACAGGTTTGGGAAAGTGGGAAAAAGGGGATGTGGCACTTCCTTGGAGTGAGAGAACAGCACGGGCAGCGCCGAAGCTGCAGGGAAGAGGAGAGGCTGTGCTGTGTGCGCTCCAGCCCCGCTTTCCCGATCGCTCCCCCAGCGGCTCAGCCCGCACGGAGCCGGGATTTGGGAGCTGTGGGTCCGCCCCAGGGGCAGCAGGGATGGCCAGCTGTACACAGCGGGGTGGCAATCTGAAAAATAAAATAGCCGGCCAAAACACACTCATTTAGCTCTTGTGATCCATGATTTCCACCCCAGAGTAAGGGAGCTTTCAGAGTGCTGTTGGGGGCATTCCCTGGTATTGGTTGCACAGAGCTCACACCGATTCCAATGGTCTCACCACACTGGGGCAATGCAGGCTGGGGAGCCCAAATATTATTGAGGAGATTCTGTTAGAAGAAAGCTCTTTGCTGAGCTCACATTTGAGCTGAGAGCAGAGCAGGTGCTGCCTCCCCTCCTCTGGGTTATTCTGACCTGGGAAGGGTTTTCTGCAGAGCATTGTTCTGCAAGCAGAGAACCACAGAGTGCAAGTGCTTGGGAGCAGAGCCAAGTCACCACCTCTGCCAGGGAAAAAAATACAACAAAGTAGTTGGGCTTCAGATGCCTCCTCTGGCATGTTCTCCAGAAGAAAAACAGAATTGTGTCCCTTGCTTGCTGCTGCTAAAGTGCAACTAATTGCAGCCCTCCCTGCTTTCCAACAGGTCCTCATTAATAGCCTGTTTATATTTCAAGTGATATCGATTTTTAAATGTGAATATTTACTAGCTGCAGAAACCATTCCCAGAGGATTAGGTATCATGGTCTTCTGGACGTGCAGAAAACTTCCAGGGTTTGCTTTAGTCCTGTGCTCCTCCAGAAATCTGTTTTGTTTCTGCATTTGCCAAATGCCCACAAATAACCCACAAAACCCCTTTTTTCCCATGGGCTGGTAGCTCTAGGTCATTTTTGGGGGCTGGGGAGAGTGTTTCACCTCAGCTGCAGCAATGTGAGCTTGGGAAGCCGCTGCTGCCCGTGCTGTGGCTCGTCAAAGCCTGTTCACACTCCCAGCTCCCCTCAGCCGTCAGGAAGGATCAATTATTCCCTTCTGATTTCACTTCAGTTGTTTCCTGGAAATTAGGAAACTCAAAGCCAAATGAAACCCATAGAACTTTTCCAGAATAAAGGATCTAAATGAGAACAAAAAGTGTGATTCTTGCCAACACTGGAAGAGGCACAAAAACCAGTGAAAAAAACTAATGAGTTCCCACCCCTGCAGTCCTTGTAGGTTGTAATTAGTCTAAAGCAGAATCATTAGCACTTGATGCCTCAGCAACCAGAGCCTTGCTTTGTGCCCACATTTGCCAACACAGATTCACTTCCCTCTGCTCCACCTGTGGATTTGGTAGCACCAAGGAATTGAAGTCGAGATGCAGCTCCTGAGATTGACTGATGTCTAGCAAAATTTAACAAGAGTCTACTTCAAAGGCAAGGGCATTACTCCTTTAATGCATTTCTTTTCTGGTTTAAAGTTTGCTCCCTTTAGGCCTTTCTGCTTTCATGACAAGTCTTGGTTCTGGTTTAAATGGAAGCCTCTAATACCTCTGCCAGCCCCAGCACAGATGTGCCTGTGGTCCCTGGTTTGCTCCATGTCCCATTTCCCTCCCTGGTCCCTTCCCCTCCAGTTTTGCTCCAGGTACCTTTACTCCTGCCCACAGTTCCCACATCCCAGCAAGAATGGGCTGCAGGTGCCATCCTGGGTGCCCACATGTCCCTCTGCTCCACAGGTGTGTCTAAGCCATCCCTGTCACACATCAAGCAGAGTGATGTTAACCCCTCTAAATCATACTTCAATTACAGTTACTTTGGACCACTATTTTTTAACTTACACTTTATTTGCTCTCCCTTTCCCATGCTCTCCCTACACTTTAATTCTTTGCTCCACATTGGCCTCATCAACTTGAGTTGACACCTCTGCACCTTTATTTTGACATCAAACTGGAGAGTTAATAAAGCAGGAGTGGAGTAGCTCTGACATTATCTTGACACAATGATATTTGCAGCTTTCCACTGGCATTTTTTTAACCATTCTTTTAAAATTCAGGTACTGTCAACCCTCCTCAGTTTGACATCACAATTGTAATGTCACCTCCACTGTGGCCTCTGCATTGATATTACCATCAAATTGGCTTTACAATCAGCTGAAATATTAAAGGGAAGGAGAGAGGCTGGCCCAGCC
Source organism: Luscinia megarhynchos (assembly GCA_034336665.1). NCBI lineage: Eukaryota > Metazoa > Chordata > Aves > Passeriformes > Muscicapidae > Luscinia > Luscinia megarhynchos. The sequence goes on from CM067580.1 coordinate 3,342,853, forward strand.
CCAGCAATCTGGACTTAAGGCAAGAGAAGTCATTTCTGGAGAAAGGAATGGATGTGTTGGGTGGCTTCTGGAGTTACTGCAGGCATTGAGGGGAACCTGGTCAATAGGAAAGCAAACAAGTATTTGAGAGATATTGCATTAGAAAAGAAAAAAAAAAAAAGACTCAAAATAACCTAACAAGAGAAAAAGCAAAACCAAAAAACCCTAAAAAAATAGAACCCACAAAAAAACCCCAACTACTCAGAACAGTTCAGGTTAATTAAAAATTATTACAATAAAATCTTAGAATAAAAATAAATAACAAAATAAACTAGTTGGCTTATTTTATCACTCTGTGCCACAGTTCTGGGCTCTGGAGGCACATTTACCTCTGAGCTCCTGCGATCCACAGGCGTGGGACGAGAGGGCTCCAGGGCTATTAAACTGTTTAGGATCAGCCTGAACTCAGGCCCAGCACTTTTATAAACACAGATGTTTTTATAACCTCACCGAAAAGTTAATCATCCTATTAATGCCTATTTCTGGGCATGCAGCAAGTGAAGAGATCCCAGCCCCTGCCGGCGGCTGCAGCCGCTCCGGCCGGGCGTGGGAATCCGAAACAGCCCGGGTGGGACGGGGCCGAAAGCTGAGCTGAGCACGGGGAGCGCCCTGGCCCAGCCCAGCAGCTGCTGAGCCCCGGGAGTGACAGTCCCAGGCACTCCGATGTGCCAGGGTTTCGGGAGCCCCGCGGATCCCGCTCCGCGCTCCGCGCCGCGATGGACGGGAGCAAGCCCCTGAAGGTGCGGCTGGCGCTCGCCGTCATCCTGGTGGGCATCTCGCTGCTCTTCGCCGCCGTGGTCACTGACCACTGGGCCGTGCTCAGCCCCAGCCTGGAGAAGAACACCACCAGCTGCGAGGCCGCTCATTTTGGCCTCTGGAGACTCTGCACCAAGCGGATTTTCATGCAGGAGCAAGGTCCCAAAGAGAAGAGCTGTGGGTCCATCAGCCTGTCAGGAGGTACGTGAGAAAGTGCCAGGACTCACAGCAGGCTTTGCTTGGGAGGTTGGAGGGCTTGGCAAGGGAAAATAGGCTCCATGTGCCCCATGGCAGAAGGACAACAGGCACTGAGTTGGGCATGGGGTGCATGGGGCTGTTTTTGTGCTGGTGTGCAAACACACCTCGCTGCCATCCCTCCTGCTGGGACTGCTTTGCTATGTTGCCTTGGTCTGTTTGTGACCATATTTGAGTCTGCCATGCAGCAGTGATAGTGCTGGGGAGCAGGGGAGGAGGATTGGGCACAGTGGGAATCACAGAGGGAGATTGGGATGGAGGGAATCTTGCTGAACCCCAGCCAAGGGCATGTTGACAGCAGCAGGCAAGAGAGAGGATTTACAGGTCCACCAAACACAGCTGGATCTTAAGGATTTCCAGATCTACATAAACCCAGAGGAACAGCCTATCCACTGTGGGCACTGGGTTGTCTCTGAGCTGTTCCAATAACAGCCATTCCTCAGGGCAGGGAGGGAGAGACCTGCAGGACGGTTTGTCACCTTCAATTTAAAAAAGAGTCATAACCAGTGTTTGAATCAATTTCTCAAGGACTTAGGGAGCCTCCTCACCTCTCACCAGAGGCACCTGCTCCCACACACGTCTCCAGGTCCAGTTCAGTCGATGGGGAGGGCAGTGGGCTCAGCAGCTTTCTGGAAAGACTGCTCCATTCTCATGGCTAAAGGAGCTCATTATGTTTTTGCTGATTGCCAAGTCAGCAACATCCACGCCGTTTGCACTAATACACTCCCTCTGTGACTGAGCCACTCTGCTTTTTTAGAAGGCTTATAGGGTACTGGATGCTTTCCAGAACAGAAATAACAGGATTGCCTTCGTGTTAGACTCACTGCTTGAAATGAAATACATGTTAACACATATTTGAAAATTTCCTGTGAAAAATCTTCCTGCTTGGGCTGACTGTATATTGCCTGTATTACCGCAATTCTTTATCTCATTGGCCAAATTACAAAGTTTTGAAGAAAGGAGTGAGCCTCAGCATGTGGATCTGTCTCTAACCAAACTTGGGAGTGTGTCATCCATATGCTTAATGTCTCTCAGGAAGGTACTTACGTGCCTGGAGACGTATTCCTCGCTGCACGCCTTCCATGCACACACAGAACTCCCACAAAAGGAAAAACAATAGAAATCGGTGGATAAACAGCAAAACTGCACGACCGTGGGGTAAATATAAAACTCATAAATATCCAGCTGTCTGCACAAAGCAGACTCGCAGGCAGGGCACAGGAAAGCAGCCACTATCTTTGACAGACATCAGCATGTGCTTGCACAGACGTTGAATCACATCCCAGCGCCGCATTCCGCCAGGCACAGAGTAACTGGGAATTATGGAGGGGCTGGACTGGCCCCCACACCAGAGCTGCCTCATCCAGCTTTTAAAGATATTCGGGAATTCGGATGACAGCCTGAGTCATAATCACATTCCAAAGGGTGAAATTGGCACCTCAATTATAACATAAATACCTTCATCCCTGTTTTAGCTGGGAAAGGATCAGAGCAAGGGGAGGGAGCAGAGCCCGGGGCTGGGGCTGCTGCGTGAGGCTGTGGCCACACGGCTCCTGCTCAATTGATTTCACACTTCTGGGAAGGGATGTCGGCAGGGAAACACCAGGGTTGTGAGACCTGCAGCAGCCAAAAAAATGTGAATGAACAAACGCACAGTAAAAGAGCAGATGCAGGCACTGCTCTTCCTGAAAATCATGAGATATAACCAGACATTACTGCCAGGACTGGGAAAGAGGCATCAGAATTTATCACTGAATTAATAACCATTTACCAGTCGCTCCCTGTGGAGGAAATGGATGGCGTGATTAACGTTATTTATTCGGTTTTGAGCTCAGCACAGTGCAGAGTGGGGAGGATGACTTGGTTTGCAGTCCACAAAGCAGGGCTGTGATTTAGGCAGAGCTTTAAAATTTTACAACACCCATCCGAGGGTGTTGACAAATTGAAAAGGGTTCAGCATCCTGCTGTAACAAATGAAAAGATCAGGGAGATGGTTGTTAAAACCAGGCAAATTCAAATTAATACTGAGACATTTTTTACTGTGGTCAGTGAGCACTGGGGCATTTTACTACCAGCTGTAAACAGAGTTCAGCATCACTGCCTGTAATTCCAGAGCTGGTGCTGTCCTGAAAAGTGGCTCCTGTGCTCTGGGCAGCAGCAGGAATGTTCAACAGCTTAAACTGGTCCTTGTGAGTACAGGAGCCTGAGTGCAGGCAGCTCTGGAGGAGAAGTGCTTGAGCAGATGGGCTGTCTGCAGGGCCCTCTGTTCCTGTTACTGGAGACTCACCCTGCAGGACAGCTGTGAAATCAAACTGCTTGGAAAGACCATCTCCCAAACTCTGTGTGTGCCAAGGCTTGGCCCCTCCATGGCTCAGCCCTCACCTTAACACCTCCTCTAAGGTCCTGCCTCCCAAACTCATCTCAAGTGGAAACCCCACACTAAAACCCAGGATTTTCTAACCATCCACCATCCCATGCTCAGGCTGCAGAGCAAGGTGGGCTCCAGCCCTTTCCCAGCCTGTCACTCCAGTGCTCACAGGGGACAGCTGTCACCCAAAACTCTGCATGGCACAAACATCTCATGGTCTTTCCAGCCTTCCTTTCCCCAAAAGAGTCTCCAAACTGCAGCTCCCCAAGGCACAACCACAGTTCAATGGGATTGCACTTCTCCTGCATCCCATGCTCCACTCCTGCATCCAGGAGGGAGGGATCTGAAAGGCAGGGAGCAGGAAGGTTGTGAGGGGGAGTCTTGGAGGGGTGAAGACACTCTGAGATAAACCACATTACAGCCCTGAAGTTCATGCAGCCACAGAGCCCCTGGACTGTCCCCATCAGCACATTGGGGTGACCTCGTGGCAGAGATAATGCAATTGGGGTGGAGAGAAAGGAAGATTGCCACACAGTGTTCCTCCATTATCAAGCCCAGTGTAAATCCTGTCTGTTATGTAAACCTGCTGTGACATAAATGGGCTTTTCTCTTATTCATGGTGGCACCAGAGTGACTGCAGTGCCTCAGTTCTGCTGAATAACAGACTTGTTGAAACAGATATCCCCAGCTCAACAGAGCATAGCATCATCTTAAATCTGAAAATAATTCAGCATTTCACCAAAACGAATCTAGTTCTATTTTCCCACCACAAGTGCATTTTCCAAAAACACCAACCCACTTGTGTGATGACCCCTTTTATCACACATTGGCAGAGCTTTGCTAAGGACCACAAGGGACAGAGGTATCTCCATCCCCTGCAGACAAGCCCACCTCGGAAAGGTTTATGAGGATGGAGGGTGGGCTGGGCTGGTTTGACCTCCCTGCAGTGGACACAGAGCTGTGCTGTGCTCCCACCACACCAAGTCTGGATACCTCCACCTTTGTACTGCATACCTGGGGACTCCTTTGAGTTCAGGCTTTTTAGAGAATTAATGAAAAGCTACGCCAAACAATCCCAAAGTAAATTGTCCCAGACACAATGAGTTGTTGGTGGAGGCACACAACCACTGCTTTGAGGCTCAAAATTCACAATTAGAGTCACAGAGGGCTGAGATCAAATGTATTTCTTCCAGTCATTTGCAAGGATAATAAAGAACAGGTCAGAAGATTCTAGAGCTAAGCATTAACCTTGTCTCCAGCAAAGAGAATCTGCAGATGAAATAAAAGTCAGCTTATAAACTTAAGTAGATAAGAGTGTCTCGAAGGACTCTTCCCCTAACAGGCCCAAAAATGCTGCTTTGCAATTACCTATCTCCTGGGAGAGGGAAAATAAATCCTCCCTGAGTCACTAACTGCAGCAGCCACCATTTACATGACAGAAAAACCCACAAGAAACAACAGGTAGAACACAGGGATCTTCTGCCAGAGACATTAATGCTGCAAGGAGCCACTGAAATGCTCACAGGCAGAAACCCACAGCAGTCCCTGGGTGGTCCTGCTCCTGGCCTGGCTCAGGCTTCACCCTGTGCTGGAGCAGCCTGTCCCCTGTCCCAGCCTGGGTGTGGAGAGAGCCACAACTTCTGCCAGACTTCCTCCCAACATCTTCTGGAAGCTGGTGCTAACTCTGTTATTTAACAGAAGAGATGCCCCTAAGGAAAGAGACCCCTATTTTTGTATTTCAGGCAGCCTTGGCTCTGTTTCCTGGGCCACTGGGAGCCCCTGGGTGCTGCAGGGGTGCTGGGGCAGGTACTGAGTGAGTCCCCCCAGCACAGCTCAGTGTGTCCCCACCAGTGCACCCTTCCAGCCAAATACCTGGCAAGCAACTGTTCTCCCTGCTCCACACCCCTTGAAACCCTCAATTAAATCAGTTATAAATAGCAAGAACACCCTCAACCCTCACCCTGCTGCTGCCAAAGCTCCGAGTCAGCAGGAGCTCACCAGACCCTTCCCATCCCGCAGGGAGCTGAGGCTGAGGCCTCTGTGCCTGCTGGCAGCAGTGACATTGTGCCCCTGGCTCAACAGGAAAAAGAATGGTGGCCATGGAGAGACCCAGCTAGGAACTTCCCTTGTCCCCACAATCCTGATCCCTGCTCGCTTCTCAACCCCTACAAACACCCTCTGCCTGGAACTGTGGTCATGGGAAGCCCAGACAGAGGAACTTCATGAAGCTCCCTCTATCTAACTCTGCTGTCTTACCAATTTAACTTAATAGGTGCTCTGATGGGATCAAACTTGGATAAAGCCCAGCATGACCCTCTTTGCCCTTGGTTCATACAGCCTTCCCTTCCCTGGGCAACTGTTTGGGCTTCAAAAAGCTTTGGTCTTTTTTGCTTTGTTCTTTTTTTACTGACAGCCAAAAAAAAAAGCTCTTAGCATCCCTATTTTAGTAAAGCACCATGTGATTTGCTGCATTGCAGCAGCCTCATCCCTGGGACCCCCAGAGCAGCAAACCTCCTGCATGCAGCAAACCCCCACTGCCACAGAGGGATCTGGGAGCTGCAGAAGGGAAGAGCCAGGAGGGAAAGGTGGATGAGGACACTCCATCCTCCCTGTTTGCACTCCAAGGCCACCAACCCCATGGGCTGGTGCCACTGTGGGTGGGTTGGTGAGGGAAGGGAGTGCCAGCCCAGCTGTGAGCATGGCAGGTGCCATCCCCAGGAAATGCTGCAACACTGGGAGGCATAAACCCTGTGATGGCCAAAGTTAGAATGAAAAAAATCCTCTGTAATTCATATTTTAAACAGGAGAGCAATCAGATCTGAGAGGGATACAAAAGGCACCAGAGGGGCTTCAGCCTTGTCCGTGCTGGAGCCCAGTGTCCTCATCTGCTCCCAAGGAAATCAGATCCAGCTCCAGTTCCTCGGTGGCACCAAGGGTAGGGAGCCTCAAAACCACTGCAAGTTTGGTACATCAATAAAAAGTTAATTCAGTTTTACTGCATTTTATCAGAGGCTTCCAAGAGCACAAAATTGAATTTTCTTTTCTCTTTCAGACCACAACTGCTCCTACTTCAAGCACTTCACTCCTGGAGAGACCTCGGAGATATTTGAAGTAACCACCCAGAAAGGTAAGAATGAGTCTAAAAGAATATTTTCCTAATGCTATATGAAGTGATGGACACACGAGATCTAATGGAAAGGAGTCTCCAAAATGAGAGTTCAGCCCAGGTTCCACTGAAAACAGCAGAATTTCTAACAAGTACCATCAGTTGGTGAAAATGTGGAAAATGCCCTGGACAAGGTCACATCCCAGCTTCCTGGGGACAATTATTTTTATATATGATCACACCCATGAATATGATTTTACATAAGTTGTCCCACAAATATATAACAATGTCAATATCCAGGAAAATTGCAAAAAGTCCTTCCAGCATAAAAATGATTTTACAACATTGGCACTATCAGTGACACTCAGCTTTTGCCATTGAAGGGGAAGATATTAATAAAACCTAAATGAATAAATCATACCCCAAGCAGAGTCTTGACCCTGAAAAGAAGTGCAGGGGCTCTCTGAAGACCATTAAGAATTTTATGCTTCATATTGATTTTATATGAAAGTAATGTAAAAAATAGAGCAATCAATGAATGGAAGGAACAGGAATCCTACAAAGACATGAACTGTCAGTGTTTACAGCAGAACTGTCTTCCATGGACAAATTTCACATTTGCAATAACTCCAAATAATTTGAGGGCTCCCCTAACATGCTCCTCTCTTTTTCTCATCCTCTCTTTAGGGACAAACTCCTTCAGAGTTTGCAACACAACATATTTACTGTGGAAAATGTGAGCCACTGGATACATTACATGTATTAATCTGCTTTACTTCTGCTACCCTGAAGATAGGTTCCCTAAAACAGTAGCTTCCAAAGACAGGAAAGACATGAATTTTAACTGGATAGAAAAGCATGTATCTGAGTTACCTGCTTTTGCTCACTAATCTGCTATCTGATACAGCCACCTGATCTTCAAAATGCACCCAATGCCTTCAAGGCAATGAAGAACAAAATCAGGAAAAATTTCTTCTTCAGAAAAAACAAACAAAAAACCCAAAACAAAACAAAACAAACAAAAAAACAAAAAAAAAACAGGAAGAACTTTTCTTTGGAGCAAAAAGAAAATCTTAAGCCCAGCAAAAGATTTTACAATGGAATGAACACTTTCAGGCAGTTCCAGCACAGAGAAAAGAGAAACATTTAGAAAATGATAATAAAACAGTGATATAAAAAGCAGGGAGAACAAAGAGTGATCTGCTGTTCTCCTTTGCAGAAATAGCTCATTTGGATGGGAGCTAATTAGTAACAGGCAAAAAAATTCTTCATGATTTTGCCTGGGAGATATTTTTTTTAATGGCTTGAAAGGCAAATATCATCAGGCACTGTGATGTTCATGCATGGCTGCATGTGTTAAATATTAAACTAATCTGAAAACGAACAGCACATGCAAATGAAGGCCTGAATTACTCAATTACCAACTCTCCCCCTCCACCCAGGCACTGAGCAGTGCTGGGCTGGGGGAAGTGTCCAGCACATGGCTTAGCAAAAACCAGGACTTTTGGGAAGGGTTTAATCCCATGCCTTGAAGAAGTTGGGTTTTCACAGAGCTGTAAATCACTGCTGTAAAGGCAAAGGAATAAAAATGAGCTGTGCAGAACATTTCACCCCTAGCCTGCTGTGCCTGCTCGGGATGCTGAGCCCACGGAGCACTTGGCTCTCCGTGCTCTGGGACAGCACCAGCACCACCCACGGGCCAGGGCCCTGCACAAAGCCTGGAATAAAAGTAGCAGAGAGCTGTCTATTTACTCCAGGAGCAGAGTGATGGAAGGGATGAGAGCATGGAGCCCAGCAAGGCTTTGACAATAACATTTCCATGGCAGAAAGCAGCTCCAGCCCAGTGCTCCAGCAGCCCCATACAGGTGGGATGATGAGCAAAGGTGCCCTGGGCTACCTCAGGGGGTGTTCAGAAAGCATTTTCCCCTTCCTGCTCTGCTTTTATACCCTTCACATTCAAAAGATACACGGGAAATACTTGGCCTGTTTACACGTGAGGGAAATAACTCACCAAAGCCACCTCGCCCCAGCATCAGAGATGCACGTATTTCTCAGAGTGACTTCCTGCAACATCCCCACAGCTGATGGCAACAGGCTCAAAATGTGCACATTGTTTTTTTTTCCTTTGGCAGAATACAGCATTTCAGCTGCAGCCATTGCCATCTTCAGTGTTGGCTTTTCCATCATCGGGACAATCTGTGTCCTCTTGTCCTTCAGGAAGAAGAGGGATTATCTGCTGAAGCCAGCATCCATGTTCTACACCTTTGCAGGTATGAGCAGGGCTGCTCACATTTCTGCACTTGGGTCATAGGACAACACGGAGAAACTTAAGACAGATCCCAAGGGGACAGAGACACTTCTAAAAATGCCCTGAAAGCATTTCCTTCCTGGCCACAGACTACAGGTCTCTGTGGGGTATGATAAAATCTTGTTCAGCAGCAGATCGATGTTTTCTCCAACCCCCTCTAAAAGTATATTCACCCCCTTCTAGTATACTCACTGTCAGTCCCAGTCTGAACCAGGGACACACAATATTCTATCTCATTTACTGAGCTTCAAACCAGTAATATGGCTGATCCAGGCCCAAAATACACAACTGTCTCCCAAGTACACAGACTGCACTTTTACATGAGCCAGGAATACTCTGGCATGCCACAATGAGCGAAAGACAGAGGTGCAAACTGTCACCTCAATGTAAAATCTTCCCCAACCTCTGAAAAAGCTCCCCAGGGAATGCAATTATTCCTCCCCCACTTTGAATTCCCCATCCAAGCCTGCCTAAAAGATCACACACAACAAGTCAGTGGCTGACCTCAGTAATGGCAGAGCTGCTGGCAGTTCTGAGCACTGCTTCCTTCAAACACTGAAGTCAGTGACTCACCTGTGAATCTCACTGCAGCTCCTGTATGCAAAACAACAGATGAGGCGGTTAATTAAGGATGAAAAATTGACAGCTGGTTATTCAACCCACTGCTCCTATCTTCCTTCAGGTCTCTGCATCATCATCTCTGTTGAAGTCATGAGACAATCCGTGAAGAGGATGATTGACAGCAAGGAGACAGCCTGGATGGAGTACAGCTACTCGTGGTCCTTCGCCTGTGCCTGCGCCTCCTTCGTGCTGCTCTTCGTCTGCGGCATCGCGCTGCTGCTGATCGCGCTGCCCCGCTTCCCCCAGAACCCCTGGGAGACCTGCATGGACGCAGAGCCCGAGCACTGACGGCCCCTGCACCCGTGAAAAATACCCAGAAAGTCTTCTGAAAATATTTGTATCTTGTGAAATGTCTGGGTCTCACTACACAATGTGCTCATCAACTGAGTCATTACTGAACCAAGGCATGTTCGATTGCAATTGTTGCTTTCTTTTTCTTTTCCTCTCTTTTTTCCTTTCTTTTTTTCTCTCCTTTAGTTATTTGTTTCTTCTTTTTTTAAGAAAGCAGAAAGACCGCTCAAAACCATCATAGGTGTGTGTAAATGGCACTGCTCTGTGCCAATTTGGGGCTGCCCTGTGCTGATGCAGTTGAGGGGAAATCTGTGTCTGAGACAGCTCAGGCCACAGAGGAGACAGCTTTGTTATGAAGATGTTTGGTGTAGTTGGGCATAGATCCATGAGGGATATCAGGCTTTTATACCTTACTTGGTCAGAGAGACACTCTGGGGAGTCAGTGTCCCCATTTATGCCACACTTCTCTCCCTTCCCTCAGAAGGGTTAGTTTGTTTTCCCAGGGTAAGTTGGAGATCCTTATGCTCTTCTATTAAAATGTTAATATTTGATAAAAAACAAACCAGAACTTTGTGTAGCATTGTGATAAAACCCCCCCTCCAAATTCACACCCTGCAGTTCCATTCTCCTCAATCAATCATAAAATCCCACAAAACAGAATCTTGTGTTTTGCTTAAAATTCAGTGGCAAAGCCAAGAAGTACCAAACATGGAGAGTGATATTTTACTTTAATAAAAAGCATAATCTTCCAGTAGCATGATTTTCTGGGAAATTATTTGATGGATGAATCACTTGGCCCATCAGATTCTGCCAGGTCCACGATGGCAGAGCAGAGCTGGGTGGTGTTTGCTGCACAGAGCTCTCACTTGTTGGTGAGTGGGCTTTGTAAGAGCACCCTGCTCTGCTCACTGCACATGTACACAAAGCTGCAGCTCAGGAAAAACCCTCCAAAGAGCTGCTGAGAGGGGAAGGATCCTGCCTGGAAGAGCTGGGAGAAGCAGCCCTGGAATGCCCTGGTGCTGCCTCGCTGCTGCTGCTGCTGCAGGATCAGAGCCCAGCAGTGCTGGGGGACGCTGCAGGCACTGCTGTGCTGCTGACAGCCTGCAGGGCTCTGCCACAGCTGCCTGAAGCATTTTGGAAGCACTCTGGGATCCCCCAATCCAACCATCAGCAGCACTGGGGTCCCCCAGCCCCACATGCTCACCCAGCCCCTCTAGCCAAGCCCTTTTCACCCTCACAGTCCCCCAGCACCAAGAGGTGGGGTATTTCTCCTTTTTTTTCTCTTTCTTTTTGCAGTTCAATCTTCAGAATCTGTTCAGCATTTTCCCCCCAAGCAGGAAAAAGTACATGGCTTACAGTGTACTCTTCTCACACAGTAATTTAAAAATCAGGAGAAAGGAAAATCGAAGTGCTCTTCCCTCTGTGTTTAGCTGCCCACAATCCTAAAGAAAACCAGAATTCCTAACAGAAAAATCTCTGGTCAATTTGAAGAGGTCTGAAATCATGGCATGTTCAAACATTTGGAGAAATTCCCCAGCAATGGGGCTGCCCCATTCTACGGGTGGGCTCAGCCCCAGCAGCCCCAGCCAGACTCAGGCTCATCTCCATTTTCCCTATCAGCAGAGTGGCAGCGAGAACAGAAGCCTTTTGTGAAGTTGCATTAATGTTTTCCAAGCTCTTTGAAGTTGAAAAGCACTACAAATAACACATATATTATAAAGTTTTGGGATAAAGCACTCATTGGTGCTCAGATCTTGAGTGTGAGCTGAGGAGCTCTGCCTGTCTCTCATCATGAGAGACAACTGCAAGTCTTCACATTGCCACAGAACCACTCTGAAATGCTAAATGGTTTTGAAACCTTATTTTTGGGTACAGAGCTGACTTTGTGAATTTGCATTTTCATTGTTCAGGAAAATAGAGGCTAGTTTCTAGAGAGAACCTTGATATGCAATAACAGAAAGGAAAGCAGTCAGTGACTGCTGGGGTGGCTGACCCGGGCTGGGACATCCAAACATACAAAGCAAAGATTAATCCAAGCAGAGCAGCTGGCAGGAACAACAGTGTTCCCAGCTCAGCCATCATCATCATCATCATCACCTCAGACATGCCATGGGTTGAGATAAGCAAGGTTAGGGGCAGGGGTCTGAGTTCATCACCCCACACAGAGCAGAGGCACGTCCTGTGTCCCTGGGAACCCCTTCACCCATCCCCGCCTTTCCTGAAGTGCCATCCCTCTCTTTCAATACCTCCACTGGGGCAGAAAGTAATTTCTAGGTGGGTTCTTACCCTGATGGGCCAACCTTTTGCCCAATCAAGATGCTGCTCAGTCCCCCTTCATGATATTCAAGAGCAAGATGTGCACATTTCAGATAAACACACCCAGGAAGGTCTCACCCATCTCCTGCACACTCCTGATCCACTTCATACAAGCCCCAGTGAGGACAGTGGAAAGATTCCTGGTGAGTGCTGGCCTTTGGCCTGGATCCAAGGTTTTACAGCCTCTCTGGGATCACTTTACTCACGAGGCAGAGAAAACAAACAGCTCATGGCATTGAGATCCTACACCCACAGCCAGAGCTCAGGCAGCTCAGCCAGATGCTTCCTAAAGCCCTTAAGACTCACTGAGTTTTATTCTCTTTCTGCTCCAGGCTGAGGCTTTGTGATCATTCCCTGCTCTGTATGGTCCCTGTCAGACTGAGAAGCACGTGGATAGCTTCATTTTCTTCTTCCAGATATTAAGAACTGCTGAAGAGGGACCCATCCATTAAATGGGTCATTGGTATTTATGGTGGGAAGGGCTCTGCTCCTGCAGCAGGTTTGTTCTGCCACAGAGCTGATAATGTGTTTTAAGAGAGTTAATAAAAGTAATTGGCCTTCATAAAAGAAAAGGAATATAATGTTGGAGGGGGGAGCTGTAACCAGTTTCAGTTTTCATTCCTTCAGCTGAGCAAACAGCAGGGGAGAGCCACCAGAACCTCAGGAATGTACCATGAAAATGTGAAGGAAATGTCCCCAGCAGCAGGGAGTCACCAGAGCCAAACAGGGATGGGAACCTGGCTGCTACACAGCCAACAGGAGCACTGCTAGGTTTGGGACACAGCCAGAGAACCAGAGAGAGGGAGAGACCAAACACAGCAGAACAAGGAACCAGCTCCCATGAAATCCAGCTTTGGTCCAGACACTACCAGACCTTCAGTCAGGGTCCCTTGTGCATTTGCCACTCCCTAATCCAACAGCCTGTCCCTCCTCAGCCAGCCAGAGAGGTGCCCCAGGGCACTGCCCAAGCCCCAGTGCTGAGATTTGGGCAGCTCCAGTCTGCCAAAGCCCAAGTGTTAAATCACAATCAACGCAACAGAAGACGGGAAGGATTTTGTTTATGTAAGATTTGCTGTGAGGCATGGAGAGAATCTGCCTCCCTTGTTTTTAAATGCTGTGCTGTGTGAATTTAATGTGCAGAAAAGGTGTCAGACAAGCAACCCTGAAGAAGAAAAGTGCCTGTTTAGCAGGGAGCTGAGCTCTTGAACACCCTTCATCTGCAGCGAGGCTCTGCAGGCACAGCCCAGCACTGCGGGTGGGGGAGAGGGCTCAGCACACAAGGCAGCACAGAGAGGATTTCACCCAGAAATCCTGGCACACACCCCTACTTCTCCAAACCTGGGAAGAGCCAGCACGTGCAGGATGCTCAGGTATTTGATCACCCTGACATAGTGCACATGGACACAGGTATTTACTAATTTACTTCATATTTTCAGTGATCCCTTTCCACTCTGTGACTTCCTTGTGGCCATTATCTATTTCTTCTCACTCTGACAGCAGTGAAAATGATTTCTAGGAAGTCCCGAGGATCTGGGAATTTCCCCCCTACAAAGAGATCCCTGGCCCTGCTGCAGAGGGACACTTTCTCACCTGGGCCTGACAGCTCCTGAGGAACACTCCTGATACAGCAGTCAGGAGAAGTTTCATCACTGCCAGCCCTGGGGATTCACATGGAGTCCCTGGGATCCATGCAGAGCTCCAGCTGGGCAGTCACATGCCAGGAACCTGAGCACAGAAACTGTTAGAGAATAAACTTCAGCCTAAACTTCATTTAAAATGAGCTTCCACTTCTCACAGTGGGACAGTGCCCCTTGGAACACTGCATTACTTTAGAATTTAACTACAGGAGTATTAGGCTGCTCTGTACTATAAAACACACACAGCAGTGGGACCTGCTCTAAAAGCATCCATTCCAATTATTTCCCCTTTCCATTGTCACCAAGGGACAAGAAAAGAGCGTCACAACTTTGTTTTGACTGAAGCAGAGGATGAGATTGTCACTGCTTTGTCACACTTGATCGATCCTCGGGCTCCACTGAAGCTATTGAACATAAATTCCAAGGCATGCAGATGTCACACATGCCCACTCTGCAGCAGACACTGAGCTGCTTTGCTGCTTTCTTCAAAGAAATGCAGAGAAGGGAACAAACTCAGATTTCTGGATTATTTTCTATGTAACAGAACCAGCAGCACAATTCTGTTTAGCAAGGCTGCACCCCAGGCTCTGGCTCAGTTCATTCCCAGTATCACCAGTCTCACTGGGAGCACCTCAATGGTTTTACAGCTGGTCTTGTTGAGGTATTTACCCTCCAGCAGGAAGCCAAGTCTTCCGGAAAAGGGACTGACAACATCTTTTAACCAGTCTTGGATAATTCATATCACCGAGCGTTCTGTAATTTGTCAGAAGCATCTATTAATCCTTAATGAGGAAAAAACTCCTCAACATTTCTCAGCTAAAGTTGCCAAAAATCCCCCACACCGAACTGACATTTCAATTGCTGCTGCTGCAAATCCTTTTACTTCTCTTGAATTGAAGAAAAAAAACAAATTCAGAAGGATTCAGCCCTTGCTCCCTGACATAGCCAGCAAAAAGAGACTGGCTCAAGTATTGCTACACCAACAGAAACAGCCCATATTTCATGTCAAGGAATACGATGTGCAAATTTTTATAGGCACCATAGATCATCACCATCTGTCTTGACAAGTTAATTGTCTGCAGTTTTTCTAGGAAAACCAGAACCTTTAAAAACTAACAAAACAAATGAGTTGAAGGATGATATGGGCAGAGCATGAAGCATCGTGGGCTCACTGCCCTGGAAATGTGCAGGTTCTGATATGCCTGAGCTCAGTCTAAAAAGAAAATTTGGAGTGGTCAAACACTGCTCTTGGTGCTACTTATAGCACTGAAGTACTACATACATAGCAAAAGAACTGCTTATAGAGCATGATCTCTGCAAAAAAACCAGCTGAACTTGACAAATCTGGGAACAAAACATTAATTAATCAAAGTAGGGAATGGCACTCACAGGGTTCGCAGTCAGTGGCAAGACTCACATCCTGTAAAGGGCCAGCAACACCATAGCCCACAAATTAAAAATCCAGGACAAACTGGATTAGATGACAACCTCCAGGAGAAAATATGGATGCCTTGGTTCTAACCTGCCAGCTTTATGCATAACAGCAATTTATGAATTGTGGAAACACTGAAAGCTGCCATGTGAGCACAAAGGGGGATGGAGGAGAATTATCCCTACACCCACTCTGAGGAGCCTGGCACTGCTGGGACACCTGAGACACCCTAAAGCCATCCTGGGGACACCCAGTGCACTGCAGGGTGCTCCAGAGGACACCAGAACACCATGAGGGCCCCCAGCAGCTGGAGCATTAACAGAGACAGGGACGTGTCACAAAACCTCTGACCCGAGCCTGCCAGGCATAAAGGACCAGGGCCAGGAGCAATCCAGGCTGGGGACAAGCACAGCCACGTCCCACAGCACATCCCAGTCGGGCCAGGACACCAGGGGCAGGTCCTGCAGCAGCAGGAGGGGTGAGTGGTACCTCAGAACCCAGCTCCAGGTCAGGCTGAGCTCGTGGCAGAGCAGCTCCACCTCCAGGCTCCTGACCCAGGATGGCCAAGTGGAGAGCTCACAGCTTTGTAAGAATTCAGTCTTCAACTACAGACAGAAAAACATGCCAGCTGCATTCACTAAGTAGCTTTTTAAAGGGTGGAGGCTCTAATCGAATTGTAAATTTTTTTTTTCTTAGAATACAAATAATTTATATTTAAAAATCTTTCCCTTCATTCTTCGTTAGCTCTTATCACCACACTGACAACCTCCCATGAAGCATCCAGATCTTTCTCATCAAAAACTGGAATTAAAGAAAATAAAATCAGAAATTATTTTTTGTATCAAATACAAGCTTATTAAATTTAGAATTGTCATTTAAATTTTACACAGACAACAGTGGGGAGTTTATTCCTGGACAAGGAGCATGGGATTTGGCATTAACTGAAGCATAAAAAGAGTCAAGGAGCCAAATAACCAGTTGGTGCATATGCCCCAGCCTCCACTCATTTCCCCCAAAGTGAGATAATTTACACAAATTCAATTCTGAATTTTCCCTGTAATTGCAACAGGTCCATATTTACAGTGCAGCTTGAACAGTGCCCACTGGAGCCATCTGTAAGGCTTAATTTCATTTTAATAAGAGTTTGATTGAAGCCCTAGGAAAGTTGAAAATACAGTTTTGGGGGTTTCTAAACATGATTTCAATAAAAATTGGATCATTTGCTCCAAAGATCTCACTCAAAGCTGTACATGTGACACACAATGGCCAGACAAGATATTTCCAAAAAATATAAAATCTTTTGGGGAAAAAATAACTCCAAGAAATTTAAATGATTCATGCCAAAGCTGTTAAGTCAGATCATCTCTTATCATATCATCCTCAAATTCCTGGGTGAGAGCACTTATGAAAATTTAGCACCAAAACCAGCTGGGGCTTTCATAGAAAGTTAAAGAACTAAAATTCTAAGTCAGAGAGAAAATGGGATTTTATCTGTAGTATTTTCAGTGTGGATAAAATACCAGTGTAAAACAAAATTACATGTGGTGAAATGCGACCATCTCCCCCTTAACTGATTGACAGATAGCAGTAAATTAACAAGTGATGTTTATTAGTTTAATATTCAATATTAAATGGTGAACAGAATCAAAAGGCTGCTCCATAGAACTGAGTGACTTTGAAACCCCTGAAATTACAAAATGCTGACTCGGGGACATGAAGTGCTTTGGATCCCATCTCTGCTATGCCAGTCCTGCTCCTCCCTCACTGGATCCCCACCTCAGCTCTGCCAGCGAATTCCTGCAGCCAGCAGCTAGGCAAAAACCCATTTAACAGCAGCTTTGCTTCATTCAAGGTTGTAGAATTTGGCCTCTCCTCGTTTTTGGGTTCTGTGCCCTGTGCTGAAATGCTGAGCAGTACTTGGCAGGGGCTGTCCCCTCCCCAGCATTGTTTGTTTGGTATAATATTAGGAAATAAATTAAGGAGTTACACAAGATTTGCTTTACAGCAAAAAGAAGGAAGAAGGTATTCAGATAAGTTTCTGAATCATAACCCAGCAAAGATTTATAATAAAAAATTCATATGCAAATCTCTGCAGTGTACTGAGTTAAAATCAACCCGTTACACAATGACCCTTGTCTTAACACATGAAGTCAAATGCAAAAACAAATATGAACCTCATTGATTGTAACTAGAGCAAAAATCTGATTGAACAGAGCAGTCGCTGCTCCCCAGTAAGGTGTCCCATGGACAGCTGTAAAAAATCTGAAATTGCCCCCTCACAGCTCTAAAATTTCAATTTTCGCAGGTAACAGTGGAGGAATTCTGAACTACACCCAGCTCATCCCTTTAAAACAGTTCCCAGATTTAAAGTTAATTCAAGTGTAAAAGGAGGATTAAGGAGAAATAAAGGAGAAACTCTATAACCCCCATCTGGAGCTCCCCAGCCACAAAGCAGGGACAGTGTGCAAAACCAGAAATCTTTATCCACAAAGTTTTTATCTTCTGAATTTTCATTCACATTTGTTTCTTTAATTTTTTTTAATATCCCATAATTAATTTTTCAGACTGGATTCCTTAAGGGCCAGGTTCATGGAGATAAATAACCTGGTAACAACTCTGATCCCCAGAAGATTTAGATTAATTTGGATACAGCTTTGACAAACATTAAATCTCTTCTTTAATGATGTTCCTCAAACAAAACAGTTAGCAAAATATCTGAATTTCCTTGTATAATGTCACATTTTAATGTAAACATCAAATAATGTACCAAAAGTTTTACCGGAAAAAAAAAAAATTAAAGCGGCACAATTCTTTATACCACTGGAGAAGAGGGGAGGAAAAAGCCAGATTACAAACATTTACACATGCATAGTGGAAAAAAAATTAAACAAACAAACAAAAAAGTATTTTACTAAATTCACGCATTTTTTTAAAATAGTTATTAAATCTACTAAGCACCAACATACCTAAAAATTTATTTTCAGCTTCATGATTCATTTAAAAAACCTATCAAATTAACTTTTTAAACAAGCTTATATTATTAGCTTGTCCAAAAATAAAATGTAGAGTTTTTTCGGGTTTTTGTTAATTTTTTTCTTTTTTCGATTTTTTTATTATTTTTTTAAAGTATACCAATACTTTTATCTGAATGTTTCCAAACAATGGCATAGGTGTCTGCAAAGAATGCCTTTACCTTACCCTACAGTGGATGGAAAATACAATACCACATCATACAGAATCTAAAACTATAAAAGTCTGAGAATGCAGCATCCCTTCACAAAAAAGCTGATAAAACTGAAATTATTTAGAAGATGCTGCACCTTTATTTAAAAAAAAAAAAATTAAATGAATTTAAGCAGAAATAACATACATTTTTACATTAACTGGCCATTTCTGGTACAGAAACCCAGCATAGTATGCTAATGTTATTGAATAAATGTAAATGCTACTTACAATTTTCTTAAATACAATTTAGACAAACTTTTTTTTTCCTTTTTTTTCTTTTTCCTTTTTTTTTCCTTTTTTCAAGTTGTACAGGTAATCTCTCAGCTGCTAGTTTAATGCAACATATCATTAACATTACACAAATTAAAAAATAACACGTGTGTGTCTTCCTACAGAAAAGCTTCCAAAAACCCGACCCACATCAAAAAAATGCAAAACAATGGAATATAATTAAAAAAAAAAAATTAGTTGCAAGTCTAGCAGCAAAGCAATTAAGTGAGGATATATTTACCAATATAAACAAAGGGAATATTTGCAACTACAGGTGAAGCCCCAACTATCTTAGATCTACCGAGACAAATAAAAATTAAATTCTCTCTAAAAAAAATAATCTGATTATTTAAAATAGGAGTAAAAGCCATTGCTACCTGATGAACTACCTAGGCTAAGTTCCTGAAACAAGGACAGGGGGTCGCTGTTCTTTTTTGTCTGCTCAGGAGGAGGTTTGGGCTTGGGGGGCGCCCGCAGAGCGCTGGCGTAGGACATGACGGGTTTGGTGCCGCCCGCGGGCTGGGGGCTGCTGCTGTTGGACTCCACCAGCTGCTTGTTGGGCATCAGAGGGGGGAACTGGCCCAGATGCTGGAGCACGTTGTAGTTGAAGGAGTTGGAGAGCTGGATGTTCTCAGCCTTCAGGTGTTCCTCCGGGGGCTTGGCAGCCTTCGGTGGAGCTGCGAAGGAGAAAGCAGAGTTGGAGCAAACGAATGGCTCTGACTCAGCCAATCCACCTGCAGCAAGCCCAAAGCCAGAGCTGCCACCACCCCTCTGTAACCTCCTCCCACAGCACCCATCTGCTGTGTTTAGTCACTCTGAAAACCAAGTTCACAGAATGACACAATCCCAGGATGGGTTGGGTTGGAAGGGAACTTAAAGCTCATCCTGCTCCATCCCCTGCCACGGGCAGAGACATGTTCCACCAGACCAGCTTGCTCCAACCCCATCCAACCTGGCCTTGAAGTGATCTAACCTCATTCCCCACTCCTGGATCTTGCAGCAGCAGCACAAGACTGACATTACCCACCACATGCTCCCTGTGTTTGCACCCTGCAGCTGAAACCCCAAACCTGCAATTCTGCACAGCGGACTCTCCGCATGCACTGAAGGGAAGCTGCTTCCGAATGGGATCTACTCTAATTTAAGCACTTTATCCACTGAGACAGCATAAAGGGTATTTCATTCTTCTTGCTTTACAGCTTAATAGGCTAAAATTAAAATTTACAGCACCATATATAATTCATTCTCCAACAGCAATTCAGAGTTCTGAATGCCAACCAACTAATTATTGGTATTTCAGGCTGAATGCATTCCTGCTAATTGATATGTTCTTGCTCCACATTTAACAACTCCTGTAACTATCAGAAAAAATGGTGCTTTAAACCATAGGTATAAAATTGCTTTCAAATGAATTTCCTGAATCCTAATGAGATCCCTTACTTTTGTCTGAAGAATTCTGCTGTCTTGCACAGCTAGAGAGACACTACACTGAGACACAGCTCCATGTTCTATCTGCAGTAGTCCAGGAACTGGGCAACAGATATATTTTGTAATTACTTCAGTCTTTGATCATATAATGTTATTTTTAAAATGTGTGTACAAAAATGTACCACCAAATGAGTGCAAAAGCAGAAAAACACTAAAGTAAAGTTTCTCACTGGAAGGGTCACACACAGGCATCTGCTTTTTATAGAGCACTAAAAAAAAACCCCAACAAAAAACCAAAAAAACCCCACCAAACCCAAAACCAACCCATAGAAGAATGGATATGGAAAGAATACAAGCCAAGCAATTTTGCTAGAGTTGCTATGATTCAACAAAAAACAAACAACCCAGAGCACGAGCTAAAAACCTCCCAAAATAACCACAGCACTCAAGAGAAGACAAGTAATGACAAGCAGGGCCAGAGGTGAAAGCTGTGTGTGGTAGAGGTGCCTAACAGAAGGAAAAATATGAAAACAGACATCTTGAATAAGGACTTAAATAATTTTCTTTCCATCAACAGAAAAAGCAATGCATATCAAACCCTCAAACTGCAATTCTGGGAAGTGCCTGCATGGAACAACCCTGAGCAATTGACAGCAGCTCTCCTGCGCTCCATAAATCCTCCTGGTCCAACCCAACACTGGTGCCACTGATGTGCAGGAGGGATCAGCCCTGGAACAGTCTGCAGTCAGGGTCACTCCCTCCCAAGCAGCAAAGTCAGGCTCAGGACTCACACAGCATCACATTCTCACGGGGTTTTATTTCATGGATCAAACCCAACAGTAACGAGAACAGTGCAGTGACTGGCCATTAACCCTTAGCTCTATAAAACACATTTGGGCTGTAAATATGATCACAGGCAGTGAGCTGTAAATGTGGAAAGCCACAGCAGCCATAAAATGGAGATGTGTTTGCATGAACCATTAGGTACAGGGCTCTGTTTCTTACATATTTATTGACAAAACAGAAACCATGCTTAATTACAATAAAAAAAATTTCATTGCAAATGCAGTTACCAGTGAGAATTTGATACTTTCACTTAGAATTTAGTATTTGAAAGCAAATGTGTGTATACGGTACTTTTTACATACACATCTGTCCTCTGAGGACTTTACTCACAAACAGGTTCTCAAGCTTTTCATTAAATTGAGGGAATGTGGGACTGGCTGATCCCAAACAAAAATGTGCCAGAGTTCTTGAGATAGTTCCTCCTCTTAGATAACCACAGAGTTTGGAGAGCAACTCAGTGTGAGCAATTCAGTGATGAATGCCACATAATACTGTGCATTCAGCTCCTTGATTTTCAGTAAAAATTGAAATAGATTGAAGGAGGTGCCCTGAGCTTGAAGCTTTGAACTTAGCATGAAAGATGCTGCCATAAATATGGGTTTGCAAAATAACATTTTCACATTTTGGAAATTAAAAGGCACATTAGGAATTTAATTCTTGAGTGCTGTTGCTGGCTGATATAAAGAGCTTTTCTCATTCATTCTACACTGCATGCTCCTACTTCAGAATTACTATGAAATTACAAGATGTTTTACGTTTATAAAGTTTGGTGAAAAGCAATTAAATCTTTTAAGGCAAATAAAACCAGCTTATAAATATTTTTTTCACATTATTAAGTGGTTTTAATATCCACATTGGAATACTGTTTGCATTTTTTATTAATTTTGTTTTTAAATTACCACTGGAGATTCTTAAAGTAAAATCACAGGGAAGAAACTGTACTATCCTGGTAATTTTGTTTTTCATAAACACAAGAAATAAGGAAAATAGAAGAATAGTTGCACTGCTTCAGCTCTCTCCTTGCAGCTTTTTTTCATCTCAGAAAAGTTAATTTAGTTTCTGTCTGCTCAATCAATCAGCACTGCTGCTACCACCAGGGAAGCCACATTCCACTGAGATTCTTCCACGGTGAGAGAGAATTTAAACTCGTCACTCCTTTGATGAAGTACCAGAATTTACTAGAGAAATGCTGAGAGCACTAATTCAGTTTATGTGTTGCTCCCTCAGACTGTAATACCAACACAAAATACCACTGATTCTGGAAACAAATAATCTGTCTTGCAAATAAATCCCACCAGTCACCTCAGCTCCCTCCAGCACAAATTCAGCTGCACTTGAAGCCACAGTAAGAGACTTCCTGGGCTTAGTGGAGCTTTAGGAGAGGACTAAGAAGCAGCATTGCTTTTTTAGCTGAAGAGCAGGATGTTAACAAGAAATGGGATTATTCCAAGCAAGCCTGTAACAACTGAAACAACAAATAGTTCACAAATCTTGGCTGAAACTGGTTTAGGGAAAGCAGCAGCTGCAGCTGTACCCACCTAGCAGCTCCCGGGGTGGAACAGCTCTGCTGGCTCCGTTGCATGGAATGTTTGGGTAGGGGGCGGAGGAGGAGGAGTTCACCCACAGCTCAGGGGAGGAGTAGTTGAATGATGACTGGTTACTGTGGTCCTGAAGCTCTTTACACTGACCAAGACCGTCTTGAGGAGTGCTTAATTCTTCAGAACAAGCCTGGACTGAACTAGAGGAAATTCTTCTTTGGTACAACGGCCTGCCTGGTCCTCTTGGTTCATACTGTGAATAAAAAAAAACCAAATCATAAAATAGCCTTTTGCTCTTTTGATTCAACTGCATGTATCAAATACCATTTCCTCATTCAATATTTTCCCTGAAATGTCTTACCCCCCAGTTCTTAGCATTTACAAAAAAACCTGAATACTTTTCAAGTTATATGTTGTATACTGCAGCATTTTGATCACACAAAATAGAGAATTTTAAAGGAAGTACAAAGAACATCAACTGAGATTTCTTAATTCTTATCAACCTTTATATCTCACACTGCACACTCCTACGTGGGCGTTGGATCACACGGTGAGGAGGAAGACACCCAGCATCTACAGACGAAGCAAAGGAAGCACAGAAACACACAAGAGCAAGAAAAAAATGTTCTTACAATGCAGCCAGGAAAAAAATGGCTTTTCCTTTTCCAAAGGATAAATTAGTGAATTGTACACCAGGATCTGGGTAAGAAGGATACATTTGTATACTGGACTTTGTAAATACAAAATAAATGCTCTGAAGAAGTGAGTGTCCTTGGGAGAAATAATGCAGAGAATTTTATCTGAAAGCACAGGAATTATTTGCTTCCATAAACCCTGTAGATCATGTAGATAAAAACGGCAGGAGCTCCATCAATTAAACTGTGGGCTTCAAGAGTTCAGATTTAAGGGCCCTCTAAGCTTTCTCAAGATTCAAAGCAAGCCTGTTGTATTACAGTTTATTTTTAATAGTAAATACAGTATTTATTCCCATCTGCACTGACTAACAAGAGCAGCAATAACAGAAAAGTCATACAGGT
Organism: Luscinia megarhynchos; assembly: GCA_034336665.1. Lineage (NCBI taxonomy): Eukaryota > Metazoa > Chordata > Aves > Passeriformes > Muscicapidae > Luscinia > Luscinia megarhynchos. Next base: position 3,366,326 of record CM067580.1, read on the forward strand.
AAATCTAGTCTTGGTAAAGGGAAAAAAAACCCAACCTAATGAAATGTCACAAGAAATTAGCTAAACAAACATCAAATAACTTCCTTGCAGAGTCAAACTACTGTTATTATATCTACAAAAAATAGGGGAAAAAGTGCATGAAAGGAATTGTTGTATCTTATTTCAGTCGCCACAATCAAGGGATCAACACCTGGATATTCTGACAATCAGCTCCCCTAAGGAAATTCTTCAACAACAAAAACAAACAAACAAATTTCATAAATTACTACCCAAATCAACCCAGAAAGTACACATTCATTGAGTTTAAAAGGGCCATTTTGGTAAGCAATCAGGAATTTATCAGAGTTCTGGACACTTGCAAGTACAGAACCAGACAGAATAACTCCAGTATTCCCTTTGATGTGCAGTTCAGATCTGGTTTGACTAAACACATGCAAAAGCTTTCAAGTATCAAGTCAATTAACAGCTTTATAAATAGTGATTGAGCAAACAGCTAAGTAATGATACCAAAAGTCAAGAAATCTGACCTGACAAGTGCCTTGTCTGAGGGATGTCTGTTAAAAATACACCTAAAACCCCATTTTGATTTCTTTGTGCATTCAGTCCTACCACCTACCAGCTGGAGCAGCAGTTTTTGAAAGTTTATAAGCAAGTTCTGTCTTTTTTGCATTTGGCATTTCTGTCACATATTTTGAAAGGAAGGAAAAATAAGAACTAAACCGAATTTGCACTAATTACATAAAGGCTCACTCTATTTGTCTTCAGATAGCAGGAGCTGTCACAAGCTTTATAGGAATATTTATTGGTTTATTACTGCTGAAAAGCCATTGTTCCTATGTCCTGCTGTACTGACAGCATTAACTGTTGTCACAAAGTATTAGATTTTATACAGGGTGGTATGACTTAATGGACTGAGACATCAAATTTCTAAATGTCTATAAACCCAAACCTCGCTACAGCTCTAGCTGGGCCTGAGGACTCCATTAACCTCTCTGGATCTATGTAAGACAGAAATTTGTAAAATGCACTGGAATTCGATTTTAGTTATTTTTCCCAGGCTCATAAACTAAATATTTTCTGTTTTCAGAAGTTGAAAGGCAAATTAAATATGCATTGTGTGAGACAGCAATGAGCAAGGCTCCCTCCCCAGCTCCTGTAAAAACCTTAACGGAAATGCATCACAGAACAAGCCACTTATGTACAAATATTGGATTACATGCAATCAGTGAGAATATTAATTCTCACATTCCTGGAATGCAACCTGGCTTCAGGATACTCCATGTTTGCACATCATACACTCCTTAGCACCTCAGATTCCAACAGGGATTAAAACCTCCTGCTCAAAACATGACCTGTCCTGGCTGTGTGTGCTGGCACAGTCTGCATCTCACAGCACAGACCCTTAGAGCCCAAGGACAGGAGAAGATGGAGAGGGACAGAGCCAGCTGTGTGTGGCAGGGTGTGTGCTGGAGCAGGCAGCCCCAGGGAGCACAGCTGGATGTCTCTGATTTCCAACACATAGCCCCCAAAACACATAGGATGGCTTTTTATTGAATTAATGGGCAGGATTATGAAATCAGGTTTTGGAACAAGTACAGCTCTGGTCTCCTACGAGAAGTAACTCAAGCACACTCACAGCTCAACACTGAACAACTGGCTGGCTCAATCCAGCTGACTGTCCAGAGCTTCCACCTGGGCTGTGCCTGATTTTCACTGCAGATAAATGAAATGCAGACACAGAGCAACGACTGCACCAAAACTCAGAGTAACATTCCAAAAGCCAAGGCTTTCTATTTAACAGAGAAAATGTTACACCTGCAGCGACAGGAACCACAGATCAGCTCAGGGTGAACAGCAGAGACACAGAGAACAATTCCACCTCACAGAAACTCCCACTGTGAGCTTTCAATGCGTGAGGTGTTTTGCACCGATGACCACTTCACAACATAATTTGATATGAAAACGACAGGACAAGTGCAGAGCAGACAGAACACCCACCTCTTCTAGGCTGTGGAGCGAAGAAGCAGAAACTGCTCGAGATGCGAGTGGATGAAATGGCTCCTGACCGACTGTGTGCTGATGATTCTGGATTTGTATAAAAGGGCTTTGCTGCGACCTGTGGGGCAGTGGAGGTATTCCATAGTGAAAGCCCTGCCCCAGGAGGTGATTCTGCTGTAGGTTAGCGTAAGTCCAGGACCCATCAGGTTGCAGGTATTTCAAGGGAGACGGGGTTATGTGTTCAGATGGCATTGAGAAAGGGGGGTTGTACATTTGGGGTAAATGCTGCTGAAATGCTGGGTTAGTGGGCAGTTCAATGTCTCTGCTGTTCTCAGTGAAGTTGGGGAAGTGGGCACCGTGGTTGGAGTTGCAGGAAGGAGAAGGGAGTGCTGGTGGGCTTCGGGGCTGGACCTGTCTGTACTGCAACAGCCTGGACTGGGGGGGCGGCATTTCGGCCACGTCGCGGCTGTCACCCGGGTCGCGGTGCGACAGCTCCCGCAGCAAGTCCTGGAACCTGCACCGACACAAGACATGCAGCAAGGAAAGAGAAAGAAAGAAAAAAAAAGTTTTGCTGAAATCCCGCTCCTTTTGAGGTGCAGAAAACTCAAGAGAACAAAACGCTGAATTTAAATAGTCTCATCTTTGCACTTACTGACCCTAACTTCAAAGGATGTGACTGAGCAATCAGAAATTAGGCACAAGAGGATTAACTGGATGAAATACCCACCTGAATCATCTCAAAGTTTTAATAACTCTTGAGATTTCCTTTCCAGTCAGAAGAATCAATTTTTTGTTATCTCTTAAGAGAGACAACTAAAGGTAAGGATTTCCTGCTTTACTACACAAAGTAAAAAGTTCACATAGTTAAAGAAAATTTTAACCCCTTTCAAGGCAAAAGCCGGAACAATCAGGGACTCCCTTCACTTGCACAATATACTTCTGAACTTTTTCAAAAGGTCAATTCAATTCAGCACTTCAAAGAGTCAGCTAGGAGGGCATTTAGATGCTTTACCAGGTCTATAACAAATCAGATGGAAAAGAAAGCATAGTGGGAGATGACAGTAAACAGAGGCAATTTAAAAATCCAGCCTTTACAATACATATGATTAAAGTTGATGACCACTGGAACCATTTTTCTGTTGATGCTCAACAGCTTCCTTTCTTGCCCCCTAAAGCTCCATCTCAAATACAAGCTTTTTTTCTTTAAATCTGCTTTTAAAAGCAAAGGCTTTTTGAAAAGGAAGAAATTTAGGTTTCAATTGGGAGCAGTGTTTAGGAAGGGGCTGTTTTGTTTCTTTTCAAGCACACAAATCTCAGACTGCTACTTCAGATTGAAGAATTTACAACTTAAATAGGCCTTAACTACCCTCTGACACGTTTTTCATAAAAACACAAGGTTGTTATTCTCTATCCATTCCTTATTCCATAAATATAGCCCTGAAAAGCTCCATAAAAATATTTTTCCACTACAGCTTTACTACCCAATATACTAACAGAATAAAGCATAACACATAATAAAAGCATAGTTGTAAGTCAGCCTGCCAACTATTTTAACCTTCATAATAACAGCAGCAAAAAGCAATACGTTTAAGTGCCTTGCACTTGATCACAGTGTTACAGATAGATGCCCACTGCTCAATTTTACACAAGCTCTGATGACTCAGTAAACAAATACCTTGAATATGTTGCCTCTGTTTCATCTTCTGTATTACTGGCAAGTTTCCAGTTTGCCCTAACTTGCTGCTGTTGATGTAATCCAATTGGTTGCTGAGGAAGATGTGGTAGATGAGGATGGTGATGGTGTTGATATGGAATAGTGCCTTGACTGAGATAGGCATTATGTTCATTCCATTGCTGTAACCTGGCTTGTTGTTGCTGCCTTATTGTTTCCAAAGCTACATTTCCATGCATACGATCTATAAAAATAGTTTTAAAAAAAAAATTTATCTAATGCCCCTTTTTAAAGATCTTTATTTCAGAGAAAAAAAAAAAGATTATTTTTTATACAGTTTATTCCAGGGTCTATTATACACTAACTGCATTGCAGTGCATAACCTGGTTATTTAAATCATATGGAAAATCATATAAACATGAATCTTCTAATAAAGTGCTGAATATTCAAACATGCCTCAAGCAGTAAATTATGCTCAATGACATTACTTATGGAAACTAACCCAACAATAACCCAATTCAGAGCAATATGCCTGAAAAAGGTAAATACCTCCTTCATTTTCACTTCAATGTAGTTATAATTGCACACTCTGAATTTAAATAAAGAAAAGTCACCTACCTAAAGTGTCCCCTAAGGGCATTCCTGATGGATTCTCTTCAATGAAGTTGTTCAAGTGGGTTGGCAGAACTGGGTTGTGCTGTGCAATAGGCCTCAAAGGATTATTGACTTCTTGTAACAGAGGTGGGGGGTGTTGTTCTGAAATCACAGCATCTACAGCAGGAGAATGTGGTCGGTGGGGAATGGGATTATTAAAAAAGGACTGGCTGGGGCCTGCCTGGAAAGCAGGGGAAAGCTGCGAAGGTGGTGGAGGCTGCTGATTCAAGTGATTATGCTGCTGAACTACCTGGCTCTGCTGGGGTGGCATTTGGTTGGGCTGTTCAGGCAAGTGATTTTGCTGTTGACTTAAGAGGTTTTGCTGCTGCTGCTGCTGCTGCAGAGGGTAGGGCTGCCTCGGGAGCTGGGACAGGTGCTGGAAGTGGCGGCTGGGAACTGCGAACTGGGAGTGGGGCGGGGTCAGGTGCAGGAGCTGCCTGGGGTTGGGGGTGTCTTTGCGATGGAATTTAGCATTGGGGTAACCAGCACTGGAACGGGACTCTGGGCTTCTCTGCTGAGGGTTTGCTTCTAAATCAACCTGCAAAAGGAGAGTAAAAAGTTCTGAGAATTTGCGTTTAAAAAACTGAAATAAAAATATTTTGGTTTGACTAAATGAATGAATGAATAAACGTAATGATTAAACTCATTAAGAAAGAGTACGAAATAACAAACAACTAAAAATACTCAAATCCCAAAAAATAAACAAACAAACCAAACCAGAAACCCAGACAAGAGAAACCCACCTGCTTGGATTCCAGAGGTTTCTTCTCAGGTGTTCGAATTTTACTGATTTCAGGTCCAGCAGTGTTTTCACTTTTACCTAAAAACATTTACAAAATTATTTCATTTCAATACAAAAATTACTATTTTGTGAGGTTTTTCTTTCCCCAGACACAGGAAAACTGACTTATTAGTATGGCATTTATAGCACCATAGACATTTAGTATTATTTATCTAAATAACACTTTTCCTTTAATCTCCACATTTTGTTCATTAATCACCACTAAGTAATCCTTCCAACTTAATTGCAAATAACACCAGCAGTACTGTGGAAGGGAAATAGAACAGTAACACCCTCAACAGCCCTCCTCAGCTCCCATTCCTCCTGAATCTCACAATATCCCAATTATTCTACTTGTAATGGCAAATCCCAGGTTATTATCCCAGTCTGTGGATCGCTCAATTAGGGAGGAAAGGGTGAAGGAGGAAAGGGAAAGGTAAAGGTAAAGGAAAAAAGGGAGAAAGGGGAAAATGGGAAAAGGGGAAAAGGGGGAAAGGAAAGGGGTAAAGGGGGAAAGGGGAAAATGGGGAAAGGGGGAAAAGGGGAAAAGGGGAAAAGGGATGTCATTTCCACAAGCCCCTGCTTCAAGCACAAACTCCCCCCAGAGCAGAGCAGTTTGCAGGGCCATTCCAAGCACTGACCATTCCGAGCTTGCTCGTGCTGCTCCTTGTCCTGGTGTGGGAGCTGCTGCTGTCCTATGCTAACAGGGGAGTGGTGGCCCAGGCCATACGGGATCGGAGACCCTCGCCCATGTGCCTGTAACAGGTTCATGTTATATGCCATGGCTGCTTGGTGAGTAATGAGTCGAGGGTCGACTGCAAACCTACCCTGATACCCTGTCCATGGTACCTATGTGGTAGACAAAAATTAAAATAAAAATTAAAATAAAAAAAGAAAAGAGAGAGATGTGATCTGTTAAGGTACATTCAATTAAAGGCAGTGATAACGAGCATGCTGATATTAGGTCAGTGACAAGAGTTTTTCATGCACCAGCTGACCTGACACACACACAACTTCAGCTGGTGCTGGGAGGAGAGAGCTCTAAGAGCAGGCAAAACAAGGGGCACATTTGCAGGAGAACCCTGGGCAAACATTTTTCTCTCAAAACCCATTCTTGTTTCAATGGTTTCGAAGTTCAGAGAGAAAAGATTGATGGACAAATTGTAGTTTACTAAATTTCAGATTAATCTCTTCTCTAAAAATAGATATGGGGGAAGTTCAAGCAAATACAAAGCTCTTTCTCCTGGTAGCTGTGAGACATTGGGCTGTAGTTTGGGGGGGACAGACAGAGAACCTCAAAGGTGAGGACCAGACCTTGCAGCACCCAGTGCTGGGATTCAGGGCCACAGCAGGAGGGGCTGTGCCCACCTCTGCACCCACAGGACACCCAAGAAGCTCCCAGGACTACTGGTGGAACCCAGAGAGTGCCCACAGGGGAGCAGTGTCAGGGAATGACACTCCAAAGCGTCTGCGCTACGTGATACGTGTATTGCAGGCAAAGAAAATCCTCCTCCTGAAAGCAGGTAAAAAGTCAGGATCTTTTACAATGGCTTCAAATTTATTCCTAAAAGGAATGCTAAGGAAGACAGCTCTGTATCAAATGAATTCAAACTCGTCCTGTAGGAAATTTATTACATGAAGGGAAATATCTGAACAAGAAGAGAGTGCAGGGAAAGTCTTCCCAACACTGAAGCTGCCAAAGCATCCTTTAGTGATGGCAGCAGACAACCTTCTCTAGCTTTGACTTTGGGTATGGAATCTGCATTAAACAAAGACATCATTTTATCTTCCACGAACATAAACACACCTTACTTCAGTCTCTGCTTGTTTCAAGAGTAACAACTTTCATCCAATTCTTTTTTAAAATTACTATTTGCCCTTGAAACATGCACTTTGAACTTCAGCTTTAGGCTACTATTGCATCTGTACAACCCCAAATGATCTCCAAGCTTCTTTTCAGAAGTAGCAGTCTCATTAGTACCTCAGTCTTCCCACTTAATTATTTAAAAATCCATCCTCAGGGAAGGTGAGTTCAAAATACTTGTTTTTAATACATTTCTTTTGATTGGAAACACATAAAAAATATATTAACCTTGGAACAATAAGACAGAGCTTTTAAATTACCTTCGGTTTGATATTAATGTAATGTGAGCAAGCATGACAAAGATACAGCTGCTGGCCTTCTCATTGCATTTAAATTTACCCATCAAATGCAGATTTCTAGTAAGCTTGGAAAAAGGAAAATTCCTTGGCCTAGCAAGGAAAACCAATTTACAGCTGCCAGCTGACTCAGACACAAAACTGAAACTACAGCAAGTCGCCTATTCAGCATCCATAACCCAAATTAGAACAGAGGACTCATAATTATTGAAAAAACCAAATTAGCTATATTCCAACATTTAGCATTATGAATGGAATTAAACACATTTGCATGGGTGGGTTCTGTGGTTTGCCATGGTCTTCAGGAGATGTGTACAACACAATTACTCCACAAGCTTCTGCAGCCTTTGCTCTTTCCTTGCATTTTCCTCCTGGAATATGTTGACTGTGAAGGGTAAAAATAAAGCAGAGACTGCTTCATTAATGTGTGTAAATTTTGGTGGGACAGTTTTATTTGTAATCCAAAATTCCATGCATAAATATGAGCCTAAAAGACCTGGTTGGAGATCTTCATTCTGTTCCAAATGTCATTAAGGGAAGGGATTGGAGAGGAAACTGGTTTTCACTATGAGGTTCTGGAAGGGAAAAACATCCCATTATGCTTATTTTTCTTATCACTTCACTTCAGACACCTTGCACTGCAGACATCCAAAACTTGTAATTTAGGCTGTGTGATGCCAATAATGAGAAACAAACTTGCTGTGAATCACTGAGGTCTCTCCAATGATTAAGAACTGAACCAGGCAAATAATTCAGAGGCAGGTGTCTCAAGTCAGATGAGACAGATCCACTGGTGTGCCTAAAACACACCAAATTGCACGAACATGAAATTGCTTTTATCCTGCCGGGAGTTATCTGGGGGAGCAAAGCTTTCAGTCCTCTGCACTGCCACTCCTGAAACCAGCAAAGCCCACAGATCTGGAGTGCTGGGAAAAAAACCTGCAAGAAATTCACTATCTGATTTTGCCATACATTTATGTGCACACAATAACTAGGGTGGGGAGGGGGGAGAAATAGAAAATGAATTCTTACAGGCAAAGGCACAGACATGACCATATTTCCTCCATAGACAGCAGGTACATATAGAATACTTGTCCCAGTGTGTGGATCTATCCTTTGAACAGGACTTGGAGATTTCCCCAGATTGGGGTGAGGTCCCAGAGGAGGAGGGGGAGGAGTATATGCTCGGATAGGATTTCCAATTAGAACAGAAGGATTGGGCTGAACTGAAAATAAAGATAAAAATAAAAGATATATATATATACAAAAAAATAGATGAAATATACACAAAAAGAACATGAAGACCATTTCTTTGTTTTTTCATCCTAACAGAATCTATCTATATAAAGTATGTGTGCAACTCTCTAACAGCACAGGTCTGACACACCAAGAGAAAGCATTAATCAAATCTTGTATTCTATTTCAAAAATTTGAAGAGGCAGAAAATATGAGTTGAGATACAGAGAAACAGGTAGCTGATAAGTGAATTAATGAAAGAATGTCCCAAATCAATTAAATATGCCAACAGTCAGAGCAGCTGTTAAGCACTACATCAAAAACTAAAATAACTCTCCTTTCTTTAGCAGGGTAAACAAGCTCTAAACTAATGCTTTTCCAAATTAATAACAAAATTATTCAGCTGTTGCATGCTACCTTGCAAAGGTATGATCAGTAATATCTGGATGTATGACAGCACAATTTAACTTCAAAGTATCTCAAAAAACAGTGCATGCAAAATAATGTCCAAACCCTTTTAGTGCAAATATCCTGGTACAGGGCTGTACATGATGAATTTTAAACACAGCTATTTTTCAAAGGCCAATAACTGTGCTTGTGTTAAGGCTTCAAAATAACTGCACACAACACTCATAAAGGGAGAGCCTCAGAAATATCAAATGTCCACTTGACAGTCTATGATCTGATTCCCACATGCAAACAACAAGTAAATGGCTTTCAAATAGAGAAGAAACCAGACACTCAATGTATGTTAAACTATTGTCAGCTTCACTGGGCTCAGGAATTCTCCCCAGGAACTGCAGAGGCACTCACCAATTCCATCAGGTGGGAAATGGTCATTCTGGTTATGATGATGGACCTTGCCCTTTAAAGAAAAAAAAACCAGGAATAGTGATCTTTGCATTCTTGCACAAACCAAAGCTTTTTATTTCAAGTGAACATGAAAATTAAACATAAAACAAAGTTTGAAAGAGTCAGCCCAATAGTTTATTCTTACACATCCAACCATCCAGTTCCTCTACCTGACTATGAATTCAAAAAGCTGGACATAAAACACCACTAATTCAATTAACCAGTGGGTCATTACAACTCCCTCTAGGAAAACTCTCTCCCAAGGCTTGTTTTCAGATACAAAGAGAGTTACAGCAGATGTCTTGAGTTTCTTTTCCCACCATCTTTCAGAAGCAGCACCCAGGACTACTGTAACCCCCAGTACCCCTCTGCCATAGCAGCTTTAGTGGAAGAATGATCCACTTTCTGCTCCAGGTTCCAGCTCAAGAATGCTGGAGACAAAGGAGTTGCCCCCAGTTTTACTCAGTTGCTCACCCAACCCCATGAGACATTGTCTCCCTGCCCCATCTCATTTATCAGCTTCTGGGCTGTGGCTCCTCTGTGACTGCTCCCTAAAAGTACAACACAAGACAGTAAAGAACCCCAGTGCTCTGGGAAAACTGCTCTTGGTGAATTGTAGATTAGAAAAGGATTTAACAGACCTGAGTTATCCCTCCTACTTTTTCATGAGTTTGCAGCATTAACTAATTAGTTAATATTCATAAACTGTGAGCACATATTCCATTGCCAATATGTTCTCAAGTCCTTTGCAGCACAGAAATACTTTACTTAATCTGGACCTAAGTACGTTCACAAATTTAAAATAAATCTAAAAACGCTTTGATGTTGCAAAACTTCTCTTGCCCAGGAGATAAGTCTAGGCAGTTTTCCAGCACTCTGAGCAAATTAGTCAGGGTAAAAAGACAGGTTGTTTGACAATGTTGACTCATGCATAAACCAGATTAAAGAACTGGTCTCCAAATTTTCCTCTCATTTGAAAAATGAATTATGGAAAAATAAAATAATAATTGCTTTTCATTGTAGCACTTAAACAAAGGAAGCCTGTTTATTCAACAGAGAAAGATTCAATCTAAAAACGTGGAAGAGCTACAGCCTTAATCACTCATGGACAGCACACAGCATTTCTGTATCTGTTCCAATGTCAGAGGCAAGCTGCACGTACAGAAGTCTGACAAACCTCTGCTCTAAGATATCAGATCTGTATTTCATAGGCACCATATTCTTCAAACTGAAATACCAAATCATTACATAAGTTTGTAAGAAAATAATGATATAAGTTTTTAAGAGGAGTTGTCCTGTTCAATGGGAGCTTCAGTATGTCCCTGTATCAGTCTGGCAAATAAAAGTCAACTGGGCCACCAAGAAGTTGGGGAAGGGAGTTGCTGACTTTCTTTTATCTTTTTTCTCTTCACAGTTTTGAAGCTTAACGATATTATAATAGCCTGTTATGAACTCAATTGTTACTCAATTTCTCAAATATTTTGACACCAAGGCTCATGTCCCCACCCATGTCCGAACACCTAGACCTACCCTAGAGCTGATGGTGACTGACAACACCGGAGCACAAATACATTCAGTTTCCTCTAAAAACTCACTCCACCTTTGGAATACAAAAATCCACATTATATAAAGGCTCTCAGAGGAAGCCCAGACCAAGATTTGGGTGACTGCAGGCAGTTAACAGCCTCGTCATTCCTTGGATCCCCCTTCAGTCAACAAACGGGAGTAGAGAGAGTTCTCCAGAGATTTATTCTGACCTGTGGTCCTCACTGACTGCAGGAAATGTCTGGGATGATGATGATGCACCCTGATTTAAGTGCCTGAATCCAGACCAAAAGCTGGCAGGCAGTGAGTGGGAGGTAGGAAAGTTGTAAACTCAGAGCTTAATTCACTGTACGTGGACTATCCCGAGGGAAGCTCTGAGTTCTGGAAACTTTCCCTTTCCACATCATCACCTTCAATGAAGGCTGTCCCCATCCACCTCCAATGCTCCCCCATCCCATGCCTGGCCAAGCCACACCAACACTGAGGAGGCACTGCCCTCACAGGTCCATGCTGGCTGTTGGCCTCTCACACAGACAAGACTGAAACATTTTTCCTTCTTTAAAATCTAAAACAGCAAGGAGGTTTTTAATGTCCCTACATAAATCCAGGAGTAATTCTGCTGAATAAGAAATGCTGTTTGTACAAAACCACTTTTCAGCACATGTGAAAGACAAGCCCTGACTCACTCAATGTCCATAAACTCACCACAAAACATGGTGCTGGAGACTGTTCTTATTTTTTTGCTACAAAATATGCCAGCACTAGGTTTTAATCCTCCACTTTTAATGTTAAATACTGTGCTTAGGATGTCTAAAATAAACAAAACCAACCATCTGCTGTTAAAACTTGAGCAAAGAGAAATGTATCCCTGATTCCAGCTGTATTCTCAGAGTATTTGATTATTACTTGCTCACTGCTCTGTTACTGCACACACTCACTACCTGTCAATGGCATTCAGAGGGAAGATTTTATTTAGAATTGTGATATAGGTGGTTTAAACACTTCAGATCGTAAGCTGAAAATAAAGTGCTGGCAGTCTGACAGCACAAGGGCTTAGTTTACCAACAAACTAAAGCAAAATAAACAGAGCTGTCTACATACAAGACTCTCACTTTCCCTAACACTCAACCCCCTTTTTTCCCTAAATTTACTATACCTGCATTTTCAAGTACTTTTTTTTTCTCACTTAGGAAACTAAAAGCAATAATAATGATCTTCTATTATTAAGGAAAAGACTGAAGAGTTCATGAAAAATAAGAGTAAAGCAGTGGCTTTTAAAGACAATTTAGTAATTTCTGATTTTCTGTAAGCCCAGTGTTTTGACACATGACTAGAAGCTTTAGAAATCTGGTGTTTGTTTCAGAAAGTAATGCATGCATCCTGATGAAGAAACCAAATGTTCTCACTTACAAGCTCCCTTTTGGGAAGGACTGCCAAAGGGAAGGCTTTCCTTTTTGTATTAAAAAACCTGTCGTAAAAATTTCACTTCAATGATACAGCCTGGAACAAAAATGCAAAGCTATGGGAAATATGTGCAGTTCTTCCTTCCTGTACACTGAGTTTATCACAAAGCTGACAACCTGCATTTCGGTTCCATCTCTAAACACAATTTAACTAAATTACAACCCAAATGATTTTGAGATAAACTACACAGAACTATTAAAATAAAATTCATTACTAATATATCACCCCCTAAGAAAGCTCTAAAATTTAGTGTATCATCCTAAGGAAGATATGTATTTTCATCACTTGTTCACCTGCTTTTTATAAAAAATGCTGATGAAATTACCACTCAGAGGTAATTTTATCTCTCTGCCCTCTTGATGCTAATGAAATCTGGTCTTGACAGATTATAATGACTGAAGGACATTATCACTGAGCTAATATATGCAATAAACCAGTTTACAATATATTTTTAATTACATCAGAAATTATCTTACATAACTTAAGTCCTTGAATTTTAAGTGTGATTTTTAAACCAAACCAAATCCCTTTTGGCTATTATTTTGTTGGCTTCTTTTACTCCTTGTTGCTGTCTGTATCAACCTGTTGTTTCTTGGGAGCCAGTAGAGCACAGCTTGGGACAGGGACTGGCTCTTGCTCAGAGCATTTAATCTGGTTTATCTAAATCCCTGAGTCTTCATGGCTGAAGTTCTCCAGGGTCACCACAAAACTGCCAATGAATGTGCCAGAGTGAGTGAGCCAAGGTGTGTTTTAGTAAGGAAAGAAGGCTTGGACAACCCCAAGCTATATTGCTAAAAACTTCATGATAACACAAGTCTGGAGCTTTCACTTGAAAATGCCGAGGATCCCTCTGGAATTTGCATTCATATCTGATTGCACTGATGCAATTTTAAAACAAACAGCTTGTTCCATAAACCTTTCATGTTATTTCTCTGCATTCACTTCCAGTTTCTGACAGAAGGCATCACCAGTAACCCTTTACCTTGGGAGGTGACTGCTGCTGCTTGGCGGGATTGGCTGAGTGCTGGTGCCGCAGAGCTCGGGGGATGAACTCGGGGGCCAGAGGGTTCAACACGTACGTTTTCTTCAACTCCAGAGCTTCCAGCTGAGCTTTGATCTGCTCAAATGTGATGCCATGAAGACTTTCGTTCTCGTGGCACAGGGCAATAAACCTTTCCCAGAATTTCCTATGGAAATGATTTTTACAAACAGTGAGGAAGGCTCACTGCCTGTTATTAAAATGGAAACAGATTTAATGTAACTGTGGGACTCTTATTTTGTGTGTGTGCTCATTTTACACACCAATCCAGCCACCCTCAACTGCTCCCTGCAGCTGAGCTCCACAGCACAGTGCAAAGCTCCCCAGCCATTCCAAATGGACACCCAGCTCTGTCCATGTGCACCAGGTCACAGCACTGGCTGGGTACCACACTGAACATTAATGCCATGGACAGCTCCAACTCAGAACTTTTTCCTAGAAAACCAAAAACAGCTTAAAATTCTGGAATGTATGTGATTTAAGGCATTTATCAAAGCTCAAATAGTCACAGGAATTTCACAGATTCCCAGAATGTTCTCAGAAGATGTCAAAAACATTCTCTGAATTTAGGCAGATCCTTCAGCGTAACAAATACCAAGGCTAACAAAAACCAAAACAACGGGTTTGAGATATCCCCTCAAAACCACTCTTGTGAAACACTTCAGAGGCACATGAAAATTCATATTTTTGGGAGTTTCTAGAGATTCTTTGAGATCCTCTAGTGGAAAACAAACAAAACCATAAATGTTAGTCCGTGTCCGATTTTTATATAACATACAGAAGTATTTTTGAGTTAGGAAAACAACCATCAGATGAGGCAAGACTTGTCTATGAAAATTCTATTTCCAACTTTTTGGAAGCTGGAGGGGTTATTTAAACCATGTAATAAAAAAACATTCCTTCCTGTCTTCTGCTTTCTCATGACATGTCTTTCCATTGCTTTATTAAAAAAAAGGCTTTTTTTTTGGTTAACATCCACAGCAGAATCTATACAAAATTTTACACTTATAATTTTCTTTAACCTCAAAGGAACATTTTGGGTGAAGTCACTGAAGCTTAAAAGATATTTAACTAAGGTCTGAGGATGTCACTTTAAAAAAAAACAACAAACCTGACTGAGCTGTCTCTTTCAAAAATATCAAGATGTTCTTGACTATAACTCCTGCTTGTTCACCCTTCAGTAATAAGGTCTGGCCTATTAGCAAGCACTGTTCTTTCCCCAAAACCTGCAAAATGAGAAATTGCTGCACATTAATTGTACCAGCAATGTCACATTTTGCTGAGTAGCTGACTTTGTGAGAAAGAACAAATGTCTGTCTTGCAAAAATGCTGTGATGCTAGTGATGTTTTTAAGAATTCAAAATAGTTTTCCCTAAAAGCCCATTTCTGTTGTGATTTTACAGAGGCAAGAAACACTCTTTTAGAATTCAGGATGGAAGTTAGCCCCTTTTCTGCATTTTGCTCTAAGGCAAATAGCTTTTGCAAGGTTTTAAATGAGAATTAAAAATCAAAATTAAATGCATCACCAGAATGCTTTAATGATGGAATTCCCTCTGATTAATCAATTCAATCACCAAACCTACTGCCAAGTATCACAAATCCACTGAGACCCATCCACTTTTGCTGAGAGTGCCCCAAGCAGTCTCTACACATGGAACACTTGTTCTGGGATCTAAGAACAGAGAATAGAACCCTGCTGTCTCTCTCTGAGTGTGCTCAGGAGTTTAAGGGGGGTGTTTGCCAAAACAGCCCTGTCGAGCTGGTCCGAGCACAGGAATGTAATGATTACTCTGGGCATGCTTCACAAAGCTCTCTACAACTATCATTACAGTCTTGACTCATTTTGACAGGTTTTAGAATACTTTATAAAATTCAAGTACACTCTAAACTTTTTTGAGGTCTGTTTTTCCTAACGAAATGCCACTTCTTTCAGACTTCTCTACTCCTGTTGTACTAAAAAAGAACCATCTTCCCAGCAGCCTCCCTGAGCCCCTCCAGCACTATTTTCAAAGAGTGAATGTTCAATTATTCAGTGAAACAAGACAATGGTGTATTAAAGGGAAAGCTCAAGATACATCTTAATAAAGTTTCAGTGCTCCTTGCTTCTTAATTATCTTTCAGTTTTATAATTTGGAACAGCTCTATGTCTATAAACAGCTGCTGGTTTTCAAAATGCAAACTTAATCCTTAAGTGCCAGCACTGTAATTTATTTACCCTGCTGACAGCCTATATTTTTATTTTATTAAGTTTTGCCCACACTATCTCAGATATTTTGAAGGAGCATGCAGGAGGCACAGGGGCTCCTTCTCATCAGCTCATTACATAAACCAGCTCCTGCCTAAAAACCCAACCAGGTAAAGGGAAAAGTGAACTAAACCCAGAACAATTATTTCTCTGTCAGTAAGATGCCAGAAGACATTTAAAGTAGATCTCTGCATTCATGTACAGATACTCCTGACATAGCCCCAGCAGGGAAGTGGTGAAATTCAGGTTACATTTCATAAATACAGTAAACAAAGGTTTGAGTTCCATTTGGCTTTTTCAACTCTAATCTTTGAAATCCACATCCCTTTTCAATACAGCAGAAGCAGCATTGCTCAGGAAAGTAGAACACAACATAGATATAACAACTAACATGTATTTTTTAGCTTTATTTTAATAATGTAGTCAGTGCACTGTTTCCTCTCTTCGAGAATAGGCTGCAGGGTTTATCTCTGATCATCTCAAAAACTTGAATGCTCTTCCATCGAAAAAAACCCTTTGAAGAACAAGAACTTAGAACCTTTAACGTGTTTACATATCTCAGCATTTTTCACATTTCTTCATTTAGGTCTAAAAATGTAAATTCACTCAAATCTTAACAAGTTTTTTCTAGTGTCATGAAGACCTATCAAAACATAAATAATGTTTTTCAAGTCTTCTACCAAGCTACAACTGCTATAATATTCAAATACATTACATCACAGTTTTAAACTCCAAATTACACATTACCTTTATTTATATATAGAATTGAATGGGTATAAAAAAACCCTTCTGGAAAGTAAAATGAACCATGTTCAATTGTAAAGTGAAAATCTGAGCAATTACAAATACATGAAAATTCAGGTTATCAATGGCCAGGTGTAGGTATCACACATTTTTCCCCATTACACATGATGACAACCATCACAGACAAACACATTTTCCAGTACCCTTAGCCCTGATTAACCAAGGAACATAGAGAAAGTACCTGCATCTTCCAATGGAACATAAAGCAATAGGATCTCCCACCACAGCTACCAAGGATTGTGCTCTTGTAATGGCAGTGTTGAGAAGTTTGTAATTAGACAGAAAACCATAATCCAAGTCTTCTGTTGAATCCTCCAAGTAACTGTTCTTTCCTTTTAATTGGAGTTTGTTTATGTTTGCATGTATGCCGTGTTCGTACTGTGCTGAGGAACAAAACTCTGAACTGTTTTCCTAAAATGAAAACAAAAAAACATCTCTGAGATAATTGTTGCTATTTCTGCTCATACCACAGCCAGATCACTGCCCTTGCCAGCCAGATTTCACACCTAGATGTTCTGAACTCCTAGCTACCCTTCACATGAAGAGCTTTATGCAAGAATAATAAGATTTAAAAATTTCAAAAGATGCACTATAAATAGCATACTCCATTACAAGAATATTTCCTCTTTAAAAAACTTACTTTTTCACCTTGATATAAATCACTTCTGAACTTTCTGAAATGTTAATTATTTTTACACCATTGCCTATCAGTCAATAATAAATCTTGAATTTATTTATTCTATCTTAAAAATAAATTCTGGACATTCTTGATTCATATTTTTAAATTTCTCAAATACATGAATATCCACCATGAAAAAACAGAGCAAACCACTCACTGTCACTCAGTTACTTTATCATCTGCCTTTGTTTATTACTGACTAGAAGTGCAACCTAGCAACAGGCTATGCCTACACAAAATCCTTGCTATCTATGTGATTTCAGGAAGAAACACCTAAATTTTTAGACTCCTAGCAGTTTATTCCACAGATGGAAAAGAAACCAGTAAAACATTTCGAGGCTAAAGTTCTTTTACTTTTGTATTTGGAACTTTAAAACCAATCGGTTGGTTGAAAATATCAAAATCAAGTTTAAAATTTTCACTCAATTTGTTTTTAAAGCGAGGTTGAACTTAATTCTGAGAAAAGATAAAGGTATCTTTTTGAGGAAAGATAAATCTCATATCCACAAGTTTACAGTCAACAATGGAGCAACATCTGTATCACAGTTGTCCTTTTGCTGCCATGGCTTTAGGTTAATTTTAGTAAATCACAGGGTAATTTTATGAAGTTATTACTGCAGCAGACCCATTTCCCCATGGCTCAGCCCTCACCTTAACACCTCCTCTAAGGTCCTGCCTCCCAAACTCATCACAAGTGGAAACCCCACACTAAAACCCAGGATTTTCTAACCATCCACCATCCCATGCTCTGTCCATCTCAGGCTGCAGAGCAAGGTGGGCTCCAGCCCTTTCCCAGCCTGTCACTCCAGTGCTCACAGGGGACAGCTGTCACCCAAAACTCTGCATGGCACAAACATCTCATGGTCTTTCCAGCCTTCCTTTCCCCAAAAAAGTCTCCAAACTGCAGCTCCCCAAGGCACAACCACAGTTCAATGGGATTGCACTTCTCCTGCAGCCCATGCTCCACTCCTGCATCCAGGAGGGAGGGATCTGAAAGGCAGGGAGCAGGAAGGTTGTGAGGGGGAGTCTTGGAGGGGTGAAGACACTCTAAGATAAACCACATTACAGCCCTGAAGTTCATGCAGCCACAGAGCCCCTGGACTGTCCCCATCAGCACATTGGGGTGACCTCGTGGCAGAGATAATGCAATTGGGGTGGAGAGAAAGGAAGATTGCCACACAGTGTTCCTCCATTATCAAGCCCAGTGTAAATCCTGTCTGTTATGTAAACCTGCTGTGACATAAATGGGCTTTCCTCTTATTCATGGTGGCACCATTTCCCCTGGGCCAGCCCTGCTGTGGGGCCAGCCCTGCTGCTCACCCTGCACGTTGAGCACCCTCTCCACGCTGACGTCGGACAGGCGCTTCTTGCGCAGCTCGGCGCGGATGCGGAACACCTGGTCAGCGTACGGGGTCACCACCCCGATGCTGCCATCGTCCAGCTTGCCCCAGGCCACGGGCCACTTCCTCCTCAGCTCCTCCACACGCTCCACCACTTCAAACACCTCGGGACAAAAGCAGGATTCTTAAAAGTTATTCCCCACCGAAGGCAATTTGAGCTTTAAGGCTCGGAAACACTTACATGACACAGTGTTACACCAGCAATGATACTAATGCATCCTGCAGCGATACTCAAGTATCGTCGATTAAAACACCCTATTCACTATACCGCACCCTTCTTTATCTTGAAATTAGTTTTCTCACAAAAGCTACAGTTAAAATTCCATTAATTATCTTAATTTTCCTTCTTAGATTCTTAAGGAAATGTCAGTTGCACTAGGACCTTTCTTGCCATACTTCAACTTATTTCTGCAAGTAAATACACTGCCTAATTAGACAAAATTCAATTTTTATTCTGGATTTGATATATGTCATTGTAGAGTCTGGGAACTCTAGACACAGAGTCTGTATACCAGAGCACAATCATCTCCCATTTCAAAGGATACCATTGGGAGTTTCAGATTATCCATCAACTGCTAGTTGTGAAATGCTATGAAATGCGTTACCTGAGAAGACCAATGTGTAATAAAACCTGAACAACCTCCTCCAGTGAGGAAACAGCCACCAAGTAACCTCCTGCCAGACCAGCTCATTTCAATACACCAGAGGTACTGCACTGCACAAGGCATTTCTGAATAACTTTATAGAAGGTTTGTGATTCCTTTTCTTTTTTTACATTCAGTAAGTATTTCTCCAGCTATTTAAAGCATGGTAATTCATGATGCTGTTTTTCTACGGCATCACAAATGCAAGCTCAGCCTCTTAAAGAAAAAAAATCTGTTTATCTTTAAAAAGTCACAAATAGTTTATTTTTGGCAATTTCAGAGGACAGTGAAAATATGGGACTGTTTTTAAGCCCTGAATGTTTTTGTGACATCAATTCTTGCATTTATAAGCCAGCTTTACTGACAAAGGATATTAGAATAAACTTTGATATCTATAAAAACCATAGCATGAAAATAATGAACTTTTGTAGGTATTTTGGCAAGATTCTCTGAAAATATAGAGCTTCTGGGTATGTATGTAGAATTAATACTACATAAGGAAATTTTAAAATTAAGACCTAGAAGGGAAAGTGTATTTCCCAGAATAATTCTTAATATAGGCATCAATGAACCACAAGATGCCTCAATGCAAACATCCATTAAGGGTCAAGCAGAAAAAAATTCCCTCATCATCAAATTTCAGCTTTTTCCTGCTGGTGTTTAAGGAGACGTTGTCCTTCATTTCTGCCTGTGGCCATTAATGACTCACAGTTTTTAGACAGTTACTTGGCCACTGAAGATATTTTTAGGTCTTTTACAACTCTTTTTAAATGGCAAAGTAATCCAAGTAGATTAATAAAAGCAGTCAGGTGTCCAGATGTCATTGGAGTTTCCTATTTAAGAAGATATTTTAATGCAGCAAAAGATGTTTAACAAGTACAGCATAACAACAACAAAAAGGTTTCAAATTGTGCAGCAGATGAACCCCACCATGATCAACAAGGAGAAACAGGCAGCTCTGCAGTGCTTCAGAACAAGCACTAACCAGAAATCCCTCCTAAGCCTATGAAAATTACTGCTATTTCTTAGATTTTCTCTCCCTCCCCTAACTGGAGGTGACGGGAAAAAGGCATCTTCCACTATGAAAAATGTTATCGAAGTCAGAAGGTGGGAGGTGGGTGCTGCTGCATGTGTTTGTTTTTGTGGGCTTGGATTGTTTGGTTCTTTTAAACACAAGGGAAGGAATGAGAACAAAAGTAATTTTTGAAGAATACCAATAAACCTATGTGAAACGAACAGATTGAGAATAAGTTCTCACCTAAAAGAATCTCATCTGCACATTATCAGTTAGACACTGATCCTAAACATATTAAAGGAAATGTGAAATGTTACTCCAGAGAACTCTTATCTGAGTGGGAACATTTCTACAACAGTCAAAGAAATCTAAGTTTTACTTCAAATTGCAGTTACTCTCAGTTGCTAAGATACATCTATCAGAATGTCACATAAATTATCAGGAAAGACATCCTGAAGAATGAGCCTGGGAGAATCAGATGCGGCTTATAATTTGCAGAGAAAAAAAGAAGGTAAATTAGTGGAAATGTTTACTACAATTGCAATTTTCATTACATCATGTTTAGCAAACTCCATGTTCCCCTCTCCTAGTAGAGGACAATCTAAGTCTTCCACCCACACTGTAAATTTGGGGGAGCTTTAAGAAAACAATCAACAGTAAAAGCAAAGAAGAGTTACCTCTGCATTATTGTAAAAAGCTGTACTATTTTTTTCTTGTACATCTTCTCCACGTGCTGTGAAGAAAGTCAAAGGGTAGAAATCTTTGTGTGCTGGCTGCTTTCCACTTGCCATCAATTTGCCTTCATAGAAAAGTTCGGATGTGTAACTGTAATGAGGCAAAACAGGGTAAAATGTGGAGTCTACACATAAGCTCGCTGATAAAATATGCAAATCTCCCTGATGAAATATGCAACCACAAAATACTTCATAAGGAAAACAGAACCACTGATTACTATTCAGCATCTTCAAATGATTTCTCTGAACTGATATTTCCCTACTACAGACACAGCAGAAGGCACTAAAAATATGCTTCTCCAACACTTTTTCTACAAAGGCTGTTTTTTCTTCTCATCTAAAGCTCAACAAAGTCATGAACATTCTCACTGATGTTTCACTCAGAAGTTCTGATGGCTGGAAACTAGGCAAAAAGAACACTTGCTGTCTGGCACTGGTTATTCCCCAGGCTGGACAACGAGCTTGCTCATGCCAGTGAAGAGTTATTGAACTTGGAAGATAAATTTACTACAGATTTCGTGTGCACTGAGCCCGACGCAGGCCAAGCGTTCAGCTGTCAACCAAGCTTTTCTTCTGTGACTTCTACTGCAGGCTGATCTATGTTGCTAGAGACCAGAAACACAACCAGAACAGAGTTCCTCTGCTGGCAGCAGCCATTCCAGCAGCTGGCTGACTGAAAAAGAAATGAGGCAAGAGCTACTTCATGGTGAAAAGTAGGAGGGAAAAAGGCAAACTGAATGGAATAAGACAAAAAGGCAGCAAGGAGAGACTGCAGAGTGTTGTAAATGCTGTATGCCATAGCACAGTACAGCTAAATTAATGCCTTGCTTCCAGTAATTAATGAATTTTGGTAGTATCTGCCTTTAAATGCTCAGCTTCCAACTTTAATGTTCTTTGGGTATCACTCAGAGGCTGCAGTAATCTGAGTACAGCCTGACATGAAGACAACCAAAGCAAGAGACTGTGCAGCTGGTGGGTCCATCGAGTTCTTCCAGGCTTCCAGCTATTGCAGCTTAAGATGGAAACAGCTGCTCATGGAAAAGCCACAGAAACTTGTCTGCTACCAAATCACCACCACAGAACTGCAGCCCACCCCTGAGCTGAACTGGCTTACCCTGGACAACCCTGAAGAACACTGGGCTCCCCTCTGGGCTGGGTTGCAGCAGTCACTCCAAAGCAGCCAGGGGCAAAACTAACCATCTCTTCTGCAAATTAACTTGTAGTAATGAAATCTGATTAAACAACAAAACTTTTCTGTAGGGGCTGTTTTTTCCAATTACAGCTCCAAAGCCAGGCTGAACTAATGGCTCATTCTTTCTTCAATTTCTCATGGTGACTCTGCTTCAGTGAGGTAGAGATGATTAATGAGCCCTTCATCTTCCTACATGTCCGTCCTAAGTGTCATGGTCCCATTTGCCAGGGGAAATTTCCTTTTTTGTGAAATGTGGGACTTGAGACATCTCCTAAAGGGACCACCAGGAGAGTGTTCAGCTGTTTTCACCTCACACAGCAACACTTCCCAGTGGAACTGGGCACACTGGACTTTCACCAGAGAGCCAACCAGTGTCAGTGGTGTTTCTGCATCCTTGCCTCGGTGTTCAACACAGTGGATCTTTCTTGGAACTCCCTGTCTGAACCCCAGCTGCTGAAGTGAATTTTGATGACCTTTCTGAAGCAAATGGCATGGAAGTGATCTCTAAAGAAAAGCTGAAATGATCCCTTCCTTTACAGATGTTCTCTCATTTCAAACTCAGAAACGCAAAAAATGGCTAAGAAATCCAGCAGCACTCAGCCTATAACTACAAAGCCCAAAAAATGAAGATAGATCAAGCTATGTAAAAAATATTTTACATTCTCACTTTTGATTCCCCAGAGCACTTAAATATTTCTGCTTTTGCTTTGAACACAGTGATAACCTAATTAGTATGACTGGATACCAACATAATATTCCTCAGTACATATTTGAGCCAGGATTTAAACTTTAGCATTTTTCCCCATGATTGCACTTATTCTTTCCAGCACAGCTCATGGATGAGCTTATTACACTGGCAGCCATTAGTTTATCATAGCATAAAAATGCAAACCCACTGATTAATGTGTCTTGAAAGAAGTAATAAAAGATGTCAACAGTAAAGAAACATATTACAAATTTGACCTATTTTTTCCATTCACAGTTGCATATCCATATGTTCCTTACATTGCCCACAGCTTACCATTCCAAGATAATCCAGCCCAGTAAATCTAAAATTCTGAAAAGGTTCAAAGAAGCACAGAGTCTTATCATAGACTGCTGGGTGGTTAAAAAGGGAAAGCTGGCTCCTCTTTGGTTTAGTGTGCAAGCAGCCAAAGCATCCCCACCTGAACGAGGGGTCTGTCCCACAGCCCTGAGAGCTGCTCTAGGAGACCAAATTACAAAACAAAATTACTAATTAACTTTGAAACAAGTAAGATTTCATGACAGAAACACTTCAGCTGTGCTTGGCTCTTTTGTTCATTGGCAGCAGTCAGAAGAAGCACATGATACAGTGAAAAAGTTCACACCTACTTGATGATTGCTTCATGGGAGCGATAGTTCTCACACAGCAGGATCCTGCACGGGAATTCTGCAGGGTAGTGCTCGTAGAGCCGGTCGAGCAAGGAAACATGAAGGTTTCTCTCCCTGGCAAATTCACTGTAGACAAAAGGACTGAGCTGTAATAGACACACACACACAAAGAAAATGTAACTAAATGGGTGGACTCGCAATTTCATGCTCCCAACATTTAGGTATTTGCATTGTTTTTGCATCAAACCAAAAATGCAACCTCCCTTTTACTGCACATTCATTCTAAGTTGGAAGGCACAGACCATGGCTATTCCACAGAAATCTCCTTCCTACCAGAAAAGTAACAAAAGACCAGCATGGTCTTAAAGGAACAATAAAATACTCAATAACTATGCAAATAGCCCTTCTATCTAAGTTTAACCCTCCAACCTGTGTTTAGAATGACTTTACATCATTATTCTGACAACCACTTTTATAATTAAGTTATTACCACAAATAACAGAAATCAGAAAACAAAGCAATTTTAGTACCATTAAAAAAGTTAAAAAGAAATGCTGTTGAAAAAACAAAACAAAAACCTGGTGACCTATTTACTGTTATACTAAACTTCTACTGGGCTTGTTTAACAATAAAGCTACCATCTATTACAGCAGGAAAAATAGAACCAAAGATGATGAAAATGAGATTTTTAAGATACAATTTCCAAGTGTAGAACTAAACCCAATCTATTTTGTCATTTTGAATTCATACGATTCAGATGATGAGTTTCACTTCAGCTAAATGTTAGTTTTTGAAATTTAAATACTGGACACCTGATAGAGTATCTTCTATAAAACCCTGAGCTATAGAGCAGCCTGAGACATACAGGCCCAGGGAAGACTTCCTCCAGCCAGCTAGGCTGATGACATCAAGCCTGAAGTAAGAATTCCAAGCTCTTGAAATGCATTTTGAGAGCAGTATTTAAAAAGCACTACCCCAGTCCTTGGCATTACTAATATCATTGAAATTATCCAGTAGTATTAAATAATAGGTGGAAACACCATTCTGAGCATGTTACTGTACCAAAGCAAACATCCACTCTACTGCTACTGTGAGATGCAAAGAGAATTAAAGGCAAATTTATAAAAACAAATAAATCTGGCCTAAATCAATAAAGCAAGTAAAGCTGACTTTTCCAAGCATGCTTTCTCATGCCTACAGGCTGCAAAATGACAGGCATAATCAGTGTTTTAAACTCTCCAAACCAAGCAGCTCCCAGGCACTTTGCAGAAACATAAAAGCACTGGCTAGTTTCAGTTTCCCATTTCTCACTTGTTCAAATCTTCACCAGATCAGACGCTTCTAATAAAAATGTAAAGTTCTCTCAATCCCATATTCTTAAATTCTTTTAACAATCAACAGGAAATACTAGTCATTAACTCCTGACTATAATAAATATCCTCATGTCTTACTGAAATAACATTTCTGGAATTCTCCTTGGCTTCCCTATCTATTATATAATTTGGTGCAGATAAATAACTTAAATAGATAAATACAAACATTATCCATATGCACTTCATACTCAAAATTTGCACAGCTCTTACCTGCATATGGTCTCCAGCCAAGACAATTCTCGTGTTTTTATTAGCTAATGCTAGAGGCATAATGGTTTCACACTCCATAGCTTGAGCAGCTTCATCTAACAGAATGTGTGTAAAAAACCCTGTAAAACAGAGAGATCATCAAATAAATGAAACTTGAAATATGATAAAATGAATATTGATAACAAAACAAGAGCTTGGACTTAACATTCTGTATTCTGATAGTAACCAAAACTACAATTTAAAGAAGTAGGCTCACACAAATTAATTTCTAGCTACTACTGAAAACCACACAATTTTCAAACCCATCAAATGACCAAAAGTGGTCACCTGATTGCCAGTGACATTACAGGAGCCCCCAGGTCTGCCTCTTTCTTGTGCTATACATGAAATTAAACACGTGTTGTATCTGAGCCCTCCTTACACCAAGAGGAAATATCTCCTGGCAGACCATCCCTCAAGAGGTTTCTCAAATCTGAAAGTCATTTCACCACCATGAGACTTGCAGAGCTTTGGACAATGACAATGACAAGGAATTCCTCACGTACTTGAGCCCTAGTAACTATTTTATATACTACATTTCCCATTAAAATTGCACACATACCTGAGCACATTGCTGGTTATGGGCTTAAAGGAATGTTGGGGGGGAAAAAAGGAACAGAAGTTGAAGGAAAATTTAAATTCAATCTTATTATAATATTGGACCAAATGTTTGGTAGGAATCTATGCACTGGAGAACATGCACTTGAAAAAAACCTTGGCCACTGTAGAGTTATGTTTTATGAAATCTAAACTCAAGATAGGTACAGAAGTGGTTTTATACATTGATGTCTGTGACATATTAAGGTTTAAAACAAAGTATTACAGGACTTAGTGCACCATCCAATTCAGATTACATACATAAAAATGTAGCAATTTTCTCTGGAAAATATGAATTTCATACAGCTGCACACACATTGCTATGGCATGACTGTACACAGCCTGCTGCCAAACAAAGCAGCTATTTCTATCTAAAGAGCCAAAAATATTTACCATAAATTCCATATTAGTTTTCTCTGTTGCAACAAATGCTTAAATGTAGCCATAAAAAACTAACCCTAACAATTTATGCAAAGAAATTCCATGTTCTCCAAAAAGCAGATGGATTTAATTTGGAGATCAGGAAAATAATAAACCCTAAGCAGCCTCTACCCCAGAAAATAAATCTAATATCTTTCAGTTTAGAAAACAACCCTAAATGTATCATGTTAGCACAGACAGGGCTTGTATGTGTGGGAGTTGTTTGCAAAGCTAAACAATTCACAGAACAAGGGAAAAAAGCTCTCTGTTATTTATGCTTACATGCTCCACTGAGTAATGACCTTAATGAGCATAATATTCAAAGTCAGAATCTCAAACAGAATTTTCCCTCTTGGATCTCAGAAACACCAGATTATAGATAGTATTGCATCTTTTTTTTTTTTTTTAATAAGTAAAAAAAAGAACAAGCAAAAGGTTAATTAGAATGCCAACAGTTTGCAGTTTTGTAATAAATATTTATTCATGAAAAAAACAAAAGAGCATTTTAAGATTATCATTGTTTATTTTTTAACAGTTCCAAGTATTGGGTAAGGGACCAACACTGGCAAGAGGAAGATACTTCTCAAGCATGGACACTTCTTGTCTAGAAATTATCTCACCTGGCTCAAGATCCAGCTGACACAGATACTGTGATGTATTTAATGTAACAACTACTACTCGTTGCTTAAGAATGTCTTCTTTCTGTGGCATCTGAAAGGTGGAATGTGTGCTTGAAATCAAACAGTACTGATGCACAACTGGGTGAACAGTCTTTACCCAGCGATTTCGGAAATATACCCTAGGAAAGAAAAAGGGGCTTATTTTCCATGAGCTTTGTACACAGCAACAGCCTCCTATTTCAAATATTTCAAATATTAATATTCTGTTTTCTGGTAAATAAACATCATCTTCAAGAAGCAGAAGTACATGCTAAAATGTCTTGGATTCACCTTCCATTACTGCAGTGTAGTTTTACATACATGAACAGTCAGCAGGTTTTAATTCACATATAGGAATCTGTAAATTCTTCAAATATTTATGTCCTGTTATCCTCACATCAATGTCTATTTAATTTTAAACTTACAATAAACTTGTTTTAAAGAAATATTTCCTGATCTGAAATGTAACTACAGCCCAGAGTATGGAACTGACAGTGGTCTCCACGCCTCAGCTACTGCAGCTGATACATGAAATACATTCAAATCTTTTTCCTTTCACCCATCCTGTGTATTGTCTGAATTCTACAAACCAAACATGAGGTGGATTCATCTTTTTATCGTTCAGGGCCATAACTGTGATACTCTGGATAAAAGAATGAGAAAACAGTGCCAGAAGTTTGGCTGGAGTCTAAAATACAAGGACACTGCCTGGACTTCAGACACCCTTCCACGACACATCAGGTCATTTTAACCATCATCCCATGGGATCAGTGATGAACTTTTCTCAGGAAAGGATGACCTGTTACAGCCAGTTTAGCTACATGGAAGAGAAGCACAGAAGACATAAAGGCTGTGCCCCAGAACACAGAGTACAACTCCACAGGGGTGAACACATCCAGCAAGGAGCTGGACAAAAGGTGCCTTGTGACACCTCCATCAGGTGTTCCTCACCATTCTTATCTCTATCAAGAACTATAAATCTGAAGTAGAATCTTTAAACCACAAGAAATTATTGTACAGAAATTGAAGTTTGGAATGAAAGTTTTTAAATTTATTTCCAAGCAAATTAAGATGAAATTAATTAAATTAATTTCAGTTATAAATATAGGATTCAATGCCGTTCAAGTTATCTATTCATTATTTTATTTCTCCTGCACCCATAGTTCAAATCCCAAATCATTAATAAAGTGTTTGAAAAAGTGTAATTATGCACCTAATTGCAGAGCATGATTGCACTCGTTGGACTCTGGATATCACATGTCCACCCACGTCTGAAAATTACAGCTGAGCTCCATGTAATGTGAGAGAAACAAGTACTAGGGTTAGAATAAATCTGGTTTGTTAAGATACAATGTCCATTTTGGACAAAATGAAATGCAAAGGCACTTCAGTACCCTGAATGACTTTTTATTTGACAACCAAGGCAAATCCACACTTGGAGACCAAAGGTAACTCCAGGTAAAACTGGGTTTAGTGCAGGAACAACCCCCACACTCCTGAGTCATCCTCAGAACAAGAGGCTTTTAATGTTACCCCCATATATTTATTTTTCACAGCTATCAAATGGATGAGCTTTATTCAATAAACTGTTATTACACCAAGTCATGGCCTAACAGCTACAACAAGGGAGTGAGATAACCCCTGCTCCACTCATCCCAGCTTTTGTATCCTCAGCTTTTGTGTGCTTCACTTTCTAACCATAACTCAGGTAATACTTACCCCCACCTCACAGAGCATTACTGAGTTTATTGGGAGTTTATGTTTGTAAAGCACTTTGAGATTCTTGGATGAAAGGTGCTATTGAAATGCAAAATATTATGGTTATTAGACATTATTATACCATGCACTGTCTTTTATTACAAAAATTCAACTGTGGGTGACTCACAGATTGGCTGACAGCATTTCAAACTGCATTGCTGCTTACCCATTAATTTCTTTTATTTTGATGTGAGATCAAATAGGTATCCCAGAGCTATTATTCACTACTGGCATAAAAACACCTGACAGATGTGACTACTTCGAAAATGTCATGAGAGAAGTTAAGCCTCACTGAACAAGGACTTTCTTTCTCAGGTGCAACTCAGGCTAACAAAATCACCCATAATTCCATTATTAGATGGTTTTTTTCCCTCAAAGTTGGAAGAACCAATTACAAAAATGGGATTTACCAGCTTGAAATAAATCACAACATTTCATCCTGCAACATGCCCTTAACTTCTGATTAAACAAAGGATTAAACTTCTAAAATATCTGGTCTTAAACCTGCATTAGCAGAGTCCCTTAACTACAGCACAGTCAGGTAGTTATTAATCAAAACACTCATTAGTACCCACAACACATTTTATTATTATTTGGGTACAAAGTGGGAAAAAGATGCAGCCACAGAATCCAGCCACAGCTTCCAAGAGAGATTTTTTCCCAACACATTCCTCATATCAAGGCTTTAATTGTGGAGAAATTAAAACTTGCAGGGTAAGGTCTACCCAAACCACAGGCAGTGAAATTACTGGCACATAATGGAGCATTGCCTCAAAATGGAAATCCCAGAAGATTAGAGATTAGGGACTCAATCTTCTACGAACAAAGGCACTGAATATATTTACTGTATTTAATGCTTGATTAACACACAAGGAATCTGCATTTCCTGTGGAAATTCAGCTCACCTTTATTCCTAAGTGTGGTATCTGGATACCATCAACAGAAACCTTAATTTCTGTGCATCTCCAGCCAATGAGTCAAAGAATGCAACAAGCTGTCAGCTGACCTGCCTGTGCTTCCAACATCTTCTCTGCCCTGACATCAAAATAGAAATTTTCCCCAGCTATTTCAACTAAGTGTCAGTCAAATCGAGTAGTTCCAGGTTGGGATTGCTTCTAGCAACTTAAAATACACTTCTAAAATTTAACAAAGGGGGAGTCTGGAGTCAGAACCTCTGAGGGAGGCTAAAAAGAGTTTCATTTGCACTCCTGTCCTACAGCAGTGACTTCTGTTGAGTCCTTACAACAGACTGAGTGGGGACTAAACTTCAGTTCTTCAAAATTTCTTTTCTCTGTTGTGAACTTGACTCCTCTCAGTTCAGAATAGAAAGACCAGGACTCTCCCCTTCAAGCTGTGCTCCAAGGAACCCTTCTTGGACACATCCCACCTCTTCAGCTTTTATGTTGTTACCTGAAATTCCTTCAGTAAAAAAAAGCATAGAAACTCAAAAGGGAAGGAATCTAGCAGGCTAATTTCATGTCTCTGCTAATAAACCATTTTAAAAAAAGAACCTAACTAGCCCCAAGAAGCCTAAAGAAAACTTTAAAAGCACCTGATTTCCCTCTTCCATTTCTTTAGATCCATCTCCAAAGAGAGGCTCACTCTCAAAAACACATCTGTTCCTTGGGATGCAGAAAACACATGAAAGAACTGTCCTACAACTTGATAGTTCCCCTTTTTTAATAACTTCTTCCTTTAAGGATGGATAAGATGGAAGCTAGAGCTTCAAGAAAAAAGTAATTGGAAGAAGAGTAATTTATTTTCCAATGCTTTCTAATGCTTGATAAGATGAATTAATTCCATTTTCAGTACAAGAATTCATTTGGAAAAAGGGCAATGGTCTTTTAAAGCCTGCTGGAGGTTTTTGGTTTGGGCTGCTGATTGTTTTCTTTTTTAATTCAACTCTAGCTCCTATAGATTACTTTTTATAACCTGGATAATTCTTAGCTAGCAGCCACATACTAAAGCTACCTGGCTCCAGGATACATGCAGAATTTACACATGGATGTTATGACCAAAGTAGTAAAAAAATGAACTGAAGGGGTTTCAGCGAGGTATTTTAACAGAACAAACTTATTTTTGACACTGTTGAACTGAAGAGATTAGTTTCATTTATTCCTAAGCAAGAACATGCTTAGGAATAAATCAAAATACTCAATATGCAGATAAAGGCTGTATCAATCTCTTTCCTTTTCCCTTAGTATTCCATATAAAACCAGTGTATGAAACAACTAAATCTGAAATATGCAAGTAAAATAACACTAAATTTATATTACTAAATAATAATACCTCAACCACTGCCCAGCAACATACAGAGGAATTGCTGCTATCTGCTTGCTGGAGGTTTTAGGAAAGGGTGATAATCTGAATTCTCCTGCTTCAGTGCTCTGCTACCTCAGCAGCCACCTCCAGAAGGTTCTAGCAGCTGAGGGACACAGGCACATCCAAGGAGTAGAAGAACATACAAATCAGGAGCCAATTACTCCCTCTTACAGCTCTGACTCACCATCTAAAGGTGCCTGGCTGCTCCTGCACACTAAAATCAGGAGCTTCACCATCAAACACAAGCACTTAATCGAGGCTCTCTCCTCCCACCTGTAGCTTGGGGTTCATTCCTTCAGAATCATTTCTGCGTTCATTTACATACGCATATGAATTGTTTCAGTGTCAAGTTTCTCCAGTAAAAGGCAGGTTTTGGAGTGTGCCCCTCATACAGTTGACTCATCTAATCAAACCCAGGGGCACAGTTTTTTTGTTTATGGGCATCAGGACTATGAGAATTTGGCCTTCAGGCTTCACTGGTATTTCATTTAGGTGCAGAAGTTAGATTTGACATAAATTCTCACTGTTCACTCTGACTCTGTATTTTCCAAAGGGCATAGGAAGTTATTTTATTGAGAGAAAATACAAATTTATAACACGATATTTAAACAAAAAGCCCCACAAACTCTGCTTTTCAAATTTCTATGTCACATCATGACAGGATAATTTATTTAATGTACATCTCACCCACAGAAATATCTATGTGGTTTTCAGTACAAAATGTTAAATAATTTAGCTTTTCTTCTTTAAAAACAACATAAATATTATAAACATTATGTTGCTCCCCACTAAACCAACTCATTGCTTGTAGAGTAAATAAGGGATAAAATCTACAGCAAAGTGTTCAGTTATTTAGAAACACAACAAATTCTGCAAGAAGCACATCTATCTTGAATAATTAACAGCTTCCACTCCACCTGATGTTTCCTCTAAAATACTGCAAGAGGCTCAGATGTCCATGTTTAATCTAACAGAAATTATTTTAATTTGAAAATGCACCTTTACAACAGTCAAAACGGGAGGTACCTCCATAAATAATTTTGAACTGGAAGTCTCACACAACTCCAGTTTGGATTCAGAAAAATTGACCTTTAACTCCTGCCAGAGCAGGTCACTGCACCTTGTGCTCAGACAACAATTATCTGTCAGATTTTTTATTTGAACCATACATACTTGTGTATCCATTAATATACCAGATGTGCCTCCATTTCCTTAAACTTTAATTTTTTTGTAGAGGTGTCCTGACTATTTGAACAGGGCTTCATAACAAATACTACAACACTTAAATTCAAATATTCAGTGACTTTTAAATTACCTGCTGTGAGATTCTCTTGGAAAATATGCACGTAAATTTTAACCATAAGAAAAATACCACTTTTTATGTTTTTGTATTTCTGAGACTGGACTACACAGTTGAAAACAAGGTAGCAAAAACCTGGGAACAATAAAACTGTATTTAACTCCTTGCACTGTTAAATCACACATCAATATTCCCAGAAGGGTTGAACACACACATTTTTCCCTTCAGAAAATAAAGATTCCATAATGTTTTTCATCCCAAAGTGCTTTACAAATCACCTTAAGACAATCTGTGTTAAAACACAACAAGATCAAAGATATCTTTTAAAAGACATCTTATTTCCCTTGGTCAGATCCTCAGTGTCTGCAAAATGTCACTTGGCAACCAAAGCCAACAGACCTAAGAGAATTTACACCTGTTGCAAATGTAGTCCTTTCACATAACTTCACTGGCTTTACTGACATTGCATAAAATATAAGTCCAGGATGGCTTTTAATAGCTGGCAAGTAAACACAGAGTCATTTTCTTAGCAATATTATCAATTCACTCCCTGGCATTCAGAAAATGATGCCCATGATTTCAAATATACATACACCAAGTTAGGAGTATAAAGTATACATTGTGATTACTGGGCAAAATGTTTCCAGGAGGAGATTTATGCCCATAAGTAAATCCCCCTTAACTATTTCCATGCAAGTTTACCCTCCTTGCTCTTAAGATTCTGCTGCTTTTTTCTTCCTATCCCAATTCCCCCAAAACACCCATGGTAAGTACATTACATGACATAAACAATCACTTCACACTGATTTATCAAAAGAGGACAAACTACTTTTACACAATTCTCTAAGTAAGTAGCTCATATGACACCAAAATGTTTTTCCAAGAAGCCAGGTGGGGAGCTCCAGTTTCCAAATTAGCCTTGTAATTGTGAGTCAAAATTTTCAGAAATTAAAATCAAAACTAACTAAAATTAATTTTATTTTATCATAGTAGCTTTTAGAGAAGCATACCAAAAGCTTGCTCACTAGGTGAGCACATTTATGTGAGGAAAGACACATTTATCAACAGAATAATAAAAGCTTAAAAAAGGATGTCTTTATTTTTATTTAACAAATGACTGAAAATTACAATATTTCACGTTCCTTTTAGGCTGATTTTAAAAGCACTGCTGGTAATGCCAATATGCTTTTATGTTTTAAAAGTTCTTTAACCTTTTTTTATAGACACCTTTTCTTAAGAATAGTATTTAATAGATAAATAATAAGCCTTAAAAAAATACCTGAGAGGTCTTGCCTGGGGATTGCCTGCTTCTACATATGGATGTAAATAATCCTTTATGTAGAGATCAGCAGCACTATTAGAATGGGTGCAAATGAGAATCCTGCTGGAATAAATGGATGCAAATAAAAAAGCAATGAAGAAACAGAAAACAATTCAAAGCAGTAGAATACAAAAAAAAGGAAACAGTGGCCATCTTCCTGCACCTTTCTCTTCATCGAACTGCTCACTGACCTACTGCACTTACCATGATTCAACCCTCAGCTCAAACCCTTCAGTTATCAGTTATCAAACAGCGTTTCAATCATCATTTTGTAATTATTAATCTAGACTTGATTTTGAAGACCAGCTTTTGTTATCTACCATGCTGCAAAACTTCCCACGCAAATCACAGCCATTCTACATAACTTCCATTTTAATTAGTTTTGTTCTAAATGGCAAATAGAGGCCAAGATTACAAAATTACTTTATCACCCCAAACGATGACGGGTGGCTTGGGTTTGTTGGTTTCTAAGCTGGTTGGAAATTCTGTATTTCTACCTTTGACTTGAATTTTAGCCAAAAATCACATCCCCTCTGCTAGTGGCGTCCTGCTGTGTGCTCAATGCCCCCTCTCACCTGGTGTCCTGCTGCTGGAGGATGTGCTTGACTGCCTGAGCCAGAGTGAAGGTTTTTCCTGTCCCATAGGGACCGATGATAAGAACAGGAGGCAGTTGTATGGAGAGGGGGGTGGTGATAGCCAGAACAGCCTCTTTCTGCTTCGCGTTCAGCCGAGGGTCCAACTGCTCATCCCATTGTCTGCCAAAAGCAGGCCACACAGGTTACAAACAGAAGCTCTCACAAGCCACTGCCAGGCAGAAATTAAATGAAGGATGATTTCCAAAGTGTTAATGAAATCAAAGAGCCTTTACAGAGCTGCTGTATGGGTTGTGTCACTGAGGCACAGGAAACAAATCGACAAATCTAGCAAAAATAATCACATGCTTTAACCATAAAAATTTGCTATTTGCAATAAATCAGTTGGGGGGGGGGGGTTTCAACCTATTCTCAATTTACATCATCCTAGCTAACAACAGTTTACCTGCACACATTTTAGAAGAAGGACATACTCCACCATTCCCTGATAACAAAAGCAGGTAAACATGTCATGATTTTTCTACTATATTATGCAAATAATAGTTCCATTAGTTATGTTTTTTCCCTGTAGCATTTACACTGTCAACTTTAAATGTAAACAGTTACACAACCCCAGGACTTGGTAGAAGTTATCTAAAATCAAATTTAAAAACTACTACCTACCAATTAACTACAAACTTCTCTTTTTTTTTTTTTTTTTCTTTTTTTTTTTTTTTTAATTTAAGGTCATCAAGGTACATACCTCTAATAGGGAAGCAGCCTAAAAAAAGGATTTTTGTTGTAATGCAGCCAGTGATGCCAGCATTGGGAGAAAGATGCTTTCAGGAAATTCCAATGAGCATAAGCAGTTAAAGATTTCTAGACAGAGTTTTTAATATTCCCACTGACAGATTCAAAAGTAGACATGCATAGTAACAAACACCTGTCACTGCTGCACATATGGCCATACTTCAGTAATGTGATCTGCTTTGGTACAAGCACCACAGTTCTTACAGACTGGGAAAGTTTCTGTTCAGAAGTAGTTTGCAACAGGGAGCAAGATCAAGAGAGAATTGAATTTTAAGATTCCTATGAACAATAAGCTGGCAGGAGACTAAGAAATACAGGAAAGGAACGGGGATATAAAACACAAATAGAAGAAAAACAGGAAAGGCAGTTGAAAGTTGGTTTGATTCTTAAGGAAGGACAAATCAAGCCATCAGATGGAACTGACTTAAACTGAACTGAATCTTTATGTATTTTATTTATGTACACAAAAAATACAAAACATTATACCAAAGTACCAACTGCAACTGGTTATGTGCATAGAAGGTAAAAGTTCTGTCCTACTAGACAGAACTTTATATTGAAATTACTGCTTACTTCCAAACTATTCTTAGACACTATTTCTTAGTAAGATTCACTCAGAACCTAATTAAGTCAGTGAACACATCATCACTGACCTCCATTAGCTTGTAGTGTAACTCTAAACAGAACTTATTCCCTTCCTCCTCTCAGTACTGTCAAAGCTCTGATGCACACAGCAATCATCCCACCCTTGTACAGGATCTGTTCTTACACTTCCAGAGACAAACTACAGTTTTTTAGGGTTTTCTGTCTTACAATATCTCACTGTCGCAGCTTTCTGACAGATCATTTTCCTTTAATGCCTGGGCTATCTCCTGATTTGTCCTGCATCACAATCACACTCCTAATTCTCACCTTCAAGACCCCACACAGCTCTTCCCAGGCTGTACAGACTATCAGTTCCACATTCCTCCCATTTCCCTGGTCTCCAAGCACAGAAGCCTCGTGCCTCTTTTATCAAGAGCAGGAATACTGCCCATATTCCCTGAGCCACACAGCCTCACATTTCTCCTCCCTAAGCTTCCTCTTTCAGACATACTACTTTCACTGCACAAGCCTTAAGTTTCTTTAGAAGTATTTATATAACACAGGGGTTTGCAATTTCATATAGGAAACTGTGAGATGTGTATAGAAAAAATCTCTGGGTTACTTGTAAGGGCAGGGCTGAACCTTTAAGAGTCACTGCCACACCTCCCATAACCACACCCTCTGGGATAGTCCAAACCTGGGCTCTCTCAACAAATACTGATGGATCAGCCCTTGCAAATGGGACTCTGCAC
This sequence comes from Luscinia megarhynchos, assembly GCA_034336665.1. Classification (NCBI taxonomy): domain Eukaryota; kingdom Metazoa; phylum Chordata; class Aves; order Passeriformes; family Muscicapidae; genus Luscinia; species Luscinia megarhynchos. Next base: position 3,402,511 of record CM067580.1, read on the forward strand.
ACCTGGGATCCTGCATAGCACTCCTGGAACTGGCACTGACATTCCTATAAAGCAGAATGTTTTCAAAGGAGGAGAGCAGCACAGAAATTAACAGCAGCAGGTTTGTTTCCTGCAGCCACAGTAGAACTGTGATGCCTCCAAAGCCCAGCTCACACTCAGTGGGTTCTGGCCCTGTGAGGATCACTCCTCTTGTTTTATTTAGCACAGTTTCAGTCCCTCCTCTGAACCCCTCACCACTGATGAGGAGCTCAGCTTGTTTCCTGTTCAAGGACAGATTTCAGCCATCTGCTCTGAGAAATTCAGGGCTGCATTCCCACCCAATATTTGATTTTAAATGTTCCTGTACCTGTTGGGACTCCAGGGTATGGTGGGAGTCATGCTGACATCTGGAAACAAAATGCTGTTGTCCTTAATCCTGTCCAAGGCATAATGCATTTCACAGAGGGGTAAGCGGTTCAACTGGAACTGGAGTTCAACCTGCACAACAAACCAATGAATAAATGGAGAGGTGAACAAAAAGGATTCATTTAGAAAATGCTCATTAGACTTTGTTGTGCATTATACATTTTTCTCTTCCTGCACACCAGGAAGAAAACAGCAGACAGCATTCAATCCAAAGATCTGTGATAAAAATAACTTGCTTTTTTTTGTTGTTGTTTTGAATCAAAGATAAATACAGCATTTTCTCTAATTTAATTTTGTTGTTTGACTTTTAAGATTAGATTCCACTGTACTTTCAGAAAAAAAAATGAAGGGAGAGCATTCTTGGATTTATTTTTTTAATACAAAAAACACTCCTGAAAAATATTATTATCCTAAAACACTGATTTTACAAATGTAAGCTTTCATCTCTTATTTTAAGAACAACCTCAAAAAAATGTCAGGCCAGAAATTATACCAGATCAACAGATGAAATAAATCAGCAAAGATAAACCCCAAACATTATTTCTAGTCAAACACTCTGGAACAGCATAACTTGTCATTTTTGTTCAATTATTAGGACTCCCCAGAAGTTAATTTCTAACAATTAGCTGCTTACCAATGCATGCTTGTTCTCTCAATTATAGGTGTTTCAATGCTAGTAAATAAAAGATATTGCCAACATAAATTCTGGTACAAAGCCAGAAACATCACGCAGAGCACTTAACATTCCTGATTCAATTCAGAATGGAACAATGGATAGTGGAAGTAGTTGACACACACATATTGAAAAGGTAAAAAGTAAAGTGCATTCTAAATTTGAACAAGGGATAAAAGCAGCTCCCGGGGAAATTATTCATAAAAACGGTTCACTCAGATTATCATTTATATGTATTTAAATTTGCAGTAATTAATCTCTCCAGAAACATATGAATCTGATCAGAGTATTATGCCAAAGAACTCCACGTTCACAACAGAACAGAAGCCTTTAGACAAAATTTGACACAGATCTGCACTATTAAAAACCAGCAAAAAACCACCAAAGCTGATGAAGAACTTCAAGAGACTAATACTTTCTTTCCAAAGCACTGCTGTCACTATATATTTATGTAATTACTATGCTACAAATCTAATAAGCATTTTTTATTAAATAGGAGTAAAGTCTCTTTCTGAGATTTACAATGAGTGTGAACATGTTACCAACAGCAGCCACATTACTGCAACCTGTCTGGGAAAGCACCTCTCATTTACCTGGAAATATCAATTATTTAACAATTTCTATGGCCATCTGTACTGAGAGATTTCACAACCACCTGACAGAAGCTGGTTCTGTCCTACTAATTAGGAGAAGAACAGAACCAGAGCAAAGATGAGCTGGACCTGGTCCATTAGCACCACCCCAACTGAAGGTGCAGTCCCACATGCCACCCCACAGAAAAGCCATGGAGGTGGCAGTGATTCCAAATGTACCCCCATGCCCATAGCAACAACCCAGTCTCAGATCTAATTATTTTCTCCTCTAGCACTCACTGATTTAATGTCAGCCCATTCTTACTTAATCACACTTTAATCTCATGGTAATGAGTGCTACCAAACAGAAAGTTCAACAAATACAAAGCAATGCTAGAATAGATTTTTACAATTATCTTTTTTGACAACTAATATAAAAACCTTAAGAAGTCATTGACAGGCAAAAAAGAAGGACAGAAGGAAGGAAAAGAAAAGTGATCACTTCTCTTTCAAAGCCATATAAACTTCTCTCAGTAACCTTCTCCTAAAGAGGAGAATTCCCCATAGAGAAGTATAATTTATCCCTCTAGATTTAACTACTTCTTGTACCTGACACTCCTTTATCTGCCCACAAAGCCCCTTCCCACCACAGGGATCACTCTGGTGTACCAGTAATGTTTACTACTTGCAGATCATCTCCTTCAAAAGGCTTTGTAAATGAGCATTTTCTTTTCATACTCTTCTTCCAGTATTACACTGTTCGTATTATTATGTAGCATGTAAAACTAACACGAGCTTTGCTGTAAATAAACAGTGTTTGCTTGTATCCCTGCAGAGTGTAGCCATTAACTTTCCATCTCTGGCAGATATAGAGACATTAAATATTCATCTTGACTATCACATTTTACAGATGTACAACCATAAGTCTGAAGACAAGGGCTGCAACAAATCTGACAGCGCTAAGCATGGAGCTCATGGAGGTGTTTGGAACTGTAAAGAAAATTTTTGAAATCGGACACATGAAAATTCAAGAATTGTTTTTCCACCCTGTGCAATTTGTGCCACCCAGCCCCTCAGCCCCATTCTGCACAGCAGGGCTGGCACTTTTCAGCAGTGACAGCACAGCTCCTGGGGTACCTCAAGCTCCTCCCCAAGCTCTGTCCTACCCATCCCTCCTCAGCATTGATTTGTCCCCCAACCAGACCCTGCAGGTGTTTGGGAAAGCCTGCCACTCAAACGGCAATGGTCCCAAACTCATGGTTTGATCTATGCAGGGCAAATATCTTTGCCCAGACAGACCCAAGGCTGACAAAAGATCACACAAACTAACGAGGGTAATTTAAATGCAGAAAAACTGTGATGCTCTTTTGGGTGACACTTAAATAGCCCCTTCTGGGAGTCCAAGCAAGGTGCCTGGCATTAAATCCCTCCTATTATCTACCTGCATTCACCACTTTCTTAACAGCTTGTGATTTGTTTTGCTTTTAATGCTGCTTGGATGGAATCAAATAGTTCTATTTGCTGTTGCAGAGTACTCAATGAGGCCATCTGGAAAGGAGAGGCATGTAACCTGCTTTAATATACATTCCACAATCAGAAAACAGTGGGAAAGGAAGTTAATCCACTGCCAGGTTCACAGAGCAGGACACAGAACAGAGGAACCACTCCAAAAATAAAGCTATGGTGTTTTAAAGTTCATTCCACCCCACTTTCATGAATGGTTTACCTGATAAAAGCAGAAGTGTGAATTTATTATAGTTAAGCCAGAACAGCAGGTAAACAAGGCACCACCAAGTTTCCGAGACTAATTATAAGAGAAAAAGGCAAGAAACTACCCAACTTATCCAAAATCCACAAAAATCAAAGCACTTTTATCAGTATTTGAGAATCACATAGGGAATATCATCTCCACTGAAGAGAGCAGTGAAACCTGCAGCACCTTTAACAAAAGCTCTGTACATTCAAGTTACAGCCTCAGTTCTAGACTGAGGATCACTTTCCAAAATTTCTGTCAATCAGAAAAAAATTCCTCATAATTAAAATTCATTCAAGCATAGGTAATGCTTGAAGAATCTGACCACCAGTTCAGTCATACATGTATAAAGTATTAAAAGATTTTACAAACAACTTTAGGATCCAATTTCTAATGCAGAATAGATCTGCTGCCTCAGGCCAAGATTTACAAGACACTCTAGGAAAAATTAGCCAGTTCCTGAAGCCCCAGCTCATTTTGCATTCCAGTCAAGTTTCAAATACAATCAATTAGTAAGTTTAATTATTGTTTTAAGAAAACAAACACAAAACCAAGAGCTCAGAACAACATAAGTCTTCCCAGAGCAATTATCCATGTTAAATTAAGACATTAGGATTCTTGCTTATGTTTCCCCAAAACGAAATAAATGGGATGAGATAAACCTTGGGTGAAAATGCATTAATTCCAGGCAATTACAGTGACCTTAATCAGAGGTTATTTCTGTTTGGTAAACAGATCAATTATGGAGGCAAAACAAACACAAGGCAAAGAGTTCTGACAGCACAACCACCTGCACCCAGACCTACCTGCATTTCACAATCTGCCCGAAGGTTCAGCTCCTCGCAGCATTCCCTGGATACCCTCAAGAAGATATAATCCTTTGTCTTCTCCTCAATAGCTGCTTCATAAACCTTCTCTTTGGTTCCTTGGGTCTGTGCTGACTTTTCTTTAGTGACAGGCAATAAATAAACAGCATTGACTTTGGTCATCACCAGCCGTCCAGCCAAAGTGTCTTCAGAGAGCGTCTCAGTGAGCTTGAAGCGGCCAAAAAGTTGTCCATTTTGGGCATATTTTGCACCTCCAGAAACACCAGTGAGCATGAAGCTTGCTACAATCTGCAATTGCACTTTTATGTTGAACCTAAATGAGAAAGCAGCGAGTCAGTGCACAAAAATGCTCTCAGGTTCAGAAATTTCAGTTGTTCAGAGTGAAGATTCACTTCATTAATTAATTTTTAAGTATGAACAAGTACAGTCAAACTGGCCCTTTTTAAGTATGCAGCTGTCAAATATCCACACTTTTTCCTTTTGACTGTAGCCTATTAAAGTACATATTTAAAAGAATCAACATCTATGAAGTTTAAAAAAAGAACCCTCACAAGAGAGAAACAAATATCAGATACCAATAAAAGCTTAGAGTGAATGAATAACATACAACCCAAAGCAGTAAAAAATTTCTATTTAAATAGTCTGTAATCTTATGGTAGGTATGCAAGGGGAGACAAGGAGGCAAAGAACAGAGCAAGATTCCTGTTTATCCCATCTGTCTCTTCCAGGCTGCACACCAAAGAGGGCAACCTCCATCTTAAAAAGTAAATGGTATTATACCTATAATTCAGAGGGATTGATTAAAATGCAGTGAAACTAATCAGACTGAAGGCATTAAAATTATATCATTTTATTTGCAATGAAGGAATGGCATCACAGGTTCAGCCCTATAAACCATCTATCCACAGAATTCCTGTTAGCAGCAGCGTCCTCCTGTAATCAGAGATGTAGCAAATTCACCCTCTGCAGTTATCATTTTCCTGAAGTCACATGCACAACACATGAAAGTGACTTATTAGCACACTTCATTGACCTCTCACCAATAAAAAGTAACCTCTTCCTAGTGTGTTATGGTTTTTTAAACAGATTGTTTCAACCTAGTTTTAAAAAGAACAAAGAGGGAAAAAATCTAACAACAGAGTAACAATATTCAGTTCTTTTCTAATCAGCAACCTTTTCCTAAATTTGCAACAAATTACAGAAAAAAGTAGAATTCATTCACAAATGAAATAAAACCTCTTGGAAAAATACATTCTTATAATACTTTTCATACTTATACTGGTTTTATTTGATCTGTTCTTCTTATAATTCCTATTTTAACGTAACAAACTGGTAATTGCTCATTCAAGCCCTGCAGTATCCGTAATCATAAGCCTGTAACAATAAAATCCAACATTTTAGCCTGGTAATTAAACATCTACCAAACCAATCAAATATATTTTTTCAATCTGGCAAATCACGACTCTTGCACAAAAACTGCAAGTTTGCCCCCATGTGGCAACAGCTGCTTCTTTACAGAACATGGGCATTGTCAGATCTGAATTTCCCAGTCCTCCACTCTCTAAAGCAAGGGAAGTTTTCTCATCTAGCAGGGATCTGTTTGGTTATCACTGACCACAAAGGTCACTGCACAAGCTACAGTGAAAGCATTCACCCAATCCTTCCCATTTCCACACAGACCAATAAAAACCCCATGAAAAAAGACAAGCTTTCTTCTATTGAAGTGCTGCCCTATTCCAAAGGAGCTATCAGCAAGTTAGCCACATCTAAAGCAGCTCACATCTCCTTGTTAAAACACTATATAAAACACTGAAGTGGGTAACAAGGGCTGGGAATTCTTACTGAGATACATTTGTGAATTTATGTTGTTGAAACTTCCCTAAAGTTGATCCCTATGCTGCTGAACATGGATCAGCTGAAATTCAGATTTCTAAAAACATGCTGCAAAACAGTTTTATTGCATTTCTGAGACAAGGCACAGGTTAGTGTTTTCATAAATGACTGAACTGCATCTGCTGTGCTAAAGGGAATCTCAAGTTTAGATTATCAAGCAATTTCCATTGAGCAAGCTGACACCTTCTGGCAAACTACAAAACTACAAAATCCTCTCAGGATTTGATTTTTAAAAAATCAAAAGTTGCTTCTTTCATCCATTTCTCACCCTTGCTTTGCAGGGTTAGACAAAAGAGAGTTTTCAGTCAGGCTTATAATAAACCCCAAAAACTTTTATTTTCTCCTAAGCATTGCAAATGCCAGCCTACCTCCAGTGTTCATGAAGCAGCTACAAGAGACCCTGCTGTCCATACTTAAAACCACAGAATAATTATGAAGAATGACTTCATAAATCATTAATCATCCAGTCCCAGTGCAAACAATAAATTCCCCAAAGGCAAACAAACCCATCCTGGCCAAAGCCCCAGGTGCCACTTTGCAAAAAAGCACATTCAGCACATTTGCTCTGACACCTGCAGGTTCAGGGTGTGCAGTGGGACACCTGCCTGGGGAGTGATCAATGGAACACACAGTAATGAAAAAAGCAAATTTATTTTCCATCAGAGCCAGTACTTGACAAGTTCACAGCCTTGAGGATAAATCTGCTCTGTAATTCTGGGAGCAAGGAAGGAGCTGTCTGTCACCTCAGATCCTCTAATGTTCATACAAGAAAATGTTCTAGTCACTCTAACAAGTGTATATTGCTTTTCTCTTCAACGTGCAAGAGAGAAAGGAAGAGTTTAAAACCCTGAACAGATATTTACACTCTCCAAAACCAAACTACTATCAAGACTGGAACACTGATTTGCTTTTCCTCAAAAACAGTATGTTTGCACTTGGAAATTCAAAGCAGTAACTCCTTTATTATTCTATTTTATGATATTCATGTGGAGTAACTTGTATAAATGTCTCTTGAAATATCAAAATAAACATGATATAAAAGTAAAGTTCTCTGAGACAGTCCAGAACTGCCTTATAGCTGAATTTAAGATATGTTCCAGGCAACTTTCACCCAATACTGAGTTCCACTCAGGTGATTCCACATAAAGTCTGAACCAGCGCTTTCCTAGAAAGTGAGAAAACACCAACATTCTTAAAACCCAAGGATCCACTTCCATCTGAACTGCAGACACTTGAATTATTCCAGTGTTGTCAGAAGATCATGCTGCCAATCCTACTACTCTTACAATGTACATTCACAAACCCTTGAAAGTGCAACAGCTCATCAACACTGCCACTGTGGCACCACTTCAGACGTGTTACAACCCACTTGCATCTGGATTTCTCAGCCCATTTCCAGGCTTGCAATCCTGACACTTCACTAGAGAATACCAAGTGTGTGATCTTAGCCACAGAGGAGTGGAAATGTCTGCTGGTTTGAGCCTCGTTACAATAAAGTGGGTCAGCTACAAGATCAAAAGGATGCTTGTCATCAACACTATCAAAACAGAAGATTTCCAGTATTAACACTTACTTTAAACTTATCAAGCAATAAATTACTGCTGCACCAAATAGTCCAGAGGGGAAGTATTACATACAGGATACACTTATTTTTCCTTAATTACTCCAGGTTTGCTGCTCTTTGGTTTCCTATGAGGCATAAGAGTGCAACTCCCAAGGTGAAAATTCTATCAGTAAAAATACTGCTCATGTTTTAATGGTATTTCATAATATTTACTTTAAATCCACTTTTGTTTTAAAAGGCTTAGAAGAGTCAATCGGTTTATAATTATGTATGATGGAGAATATTTCTGTAAGCTGGAAACAGTGTTTAAGCATGATTGCTACATGTGTTAGACTCCAGCTCAAGAGCAGAGTGCAGCAGTGATAAAAGATGAGAAACAGGTCAAATACTGCCCTTCAGCTGAGATTTAAAAAGTAAATTGAACCATTTTTCTGCTTTAAAAGCAATGGAAATACAACTACTCAGTACCTTCTTTCTAAGTTCTAGAGGGTTGGTTCAACTGAACCTTTGTAGCTCCAGAACTGGTTCCTCTCCTAAAGACCTTCTGATTTGGAACTTCCAAGTAATTGATAAAACAAAATTTGCTACCAAATTAGGCGAAAATGATGTTATCTCTTTTAGACTTTTCCATTCTGAGTAGTGACAAAACTCTGTGTAGGTCTGTAAATGTGAATTTCACATCTTTGTCCTAAATCCCTATTTTTCAATCATCTACACCAGTTGGGTAATTTGTACATAATACCTAAAGACACAACAAACCAAACGATGAATATTATTTGCCTTTTATTAGGGACTTTTATTCAGAAACTGGGTGCCAACCTATTTAGGAAATAAATAAAATCAGCTGCCACATCATCACAAGATCAGTCTGATCCACCCACAATTCAACTCTTTTTACAAAGATTTTATATATTCCTTTGCCATAACCTACTTTCACAAAGGAACAAAAATATAAGTATTACTAATATAATTTTGCATAGACAATCAAAAAACTAGAAACAAAAATAATTAATAAAACCATGTCCAACAGCTGCTTAGTGCCTGCAACTGTAAGCACAGACTCATGAACACTGTTTGTTTTCAATGAATTAGCAGGAATTTATATTTAAGTGCTAGTGACCTTTACCAAACATTTCTATTCCCAGACTTGTTCAGGTTCAATTCAAAGAGACAGGAAGCCTCAGTGTATCTTAAAGAAGGAGTTAGTTTTAATGAAAAAAGCTGTCACCCTCATTTGAATAGGAATACTTTTATAAAGGAATCACTTACTTGCTAACTTCCTTATACTGTGCTATTTCCTCAATATAAAGGAGGTCGTGGAGCCTTGACTGATAGTTGGTCTTGGTCAATGATTTGTCCAGGACAGATTGTGTGAACAGCTGGTCAGCAGACAGAGGGATTTGGTATCTGGTGAGAAGGCTCTTCTCCAATTCAGTAGTTTCATTAGGCTCAAACTCAACAATAGTCTTAGACGTGGAATCCCAACGCTTGGCTGTGGTCAGGAGCTGTTGCCGTGCATGCATCAGGTATTCAAGGTCTGCATGGACACACAGAGCAGGGAAGGTGTGGTTTGTTTTTACAATCCCCAGCTGGATTGTTCTTATTTCAAAAAATAAACTATCAAATAAAATCCACTAGTAAAACCAATCCCCTCAGAGTTACCAAAACACAGGCAGAGTCTCCTCTGCCCACAATACCTTTAGGAAGTTCACTGCTGGTATTTACTATCCCTACTTTTCAGAGAACAGGCAGGCTCTCCAAGAGTATCAGAAAATCAAACATTCTATAGATAGCAATTAGAATTAATAAAGACCAAAAAAGCATTTTTATTTAAATAATCACCAACAGCTTTGAAGGACTTGGCACTGCAATACACTTTAAAATCCAACTGCAACATTCCCTGATTTCAAAAATATTAAATAGTAAGGAACCTTACAATGTATATTATAAAATTTAGAAGGTCATAAAAACAAATTGATAAATCAGCTGGTAAGGAATCATCACATTTGCAACACTGTGAAAGCCTTTTTAAAAGTTCTACAGCCCCCTAATCTGTGAGTGGTGCAGACAGTTACATAAAGTAGCTGAATCTACTTTATGAAGAAAAACTTGGGAAATGTAACCTAACATTATATAAAATTAGAAAATTCAAAGGAAATTAATTTTTCACTGTACCCTGATTTCAGCGACCACATATCTTAGATTAGAAACAGAAGACCAAGCACTTATCTACAGCCACCTAGAAGATATCCATTAATACCACAAAACCACTATGACAACAGTGAATCAGTTAACAAAATTGCAGTTAAATTGCCGAGCTGAAAATATTTGGCATTTATAGTCAAGCTATGCTATCTTAATGCATAATCTCTGAGCAAGATTTAACATAGGTATCCAGGATATCACACCAACGCTGAAAATGTGCAAAAAAGACATTTTCAAATTCAAATTAAATGCTTAACATCATCTTGACTGTCTTTAGCCTAAATAAGAAAAAACCCAGCATTTTAGCAAAAGAAATCTCTGTTCAGCTTGACTGTGACTACAGGAACATGGCTTATCCTACTCACTGATCTCATATGTTCACTAAGAAGACACATTTAAATACATCACTCAAGCCTGAACCATACCAGTAGTTACAGTTGTACGGCAAGAAAAAGTCCAAGTTTGTGTGTTTGAAATAACATCACCATAAATGAAGCTTTCTCTGCTACAAATCACACCTCAGATCCCAAAAGCTCAGTAATTATGCTGGGACTGACTCCTTGCTTGCCATTTAATTCCCAGCACTGGAGAGGCTTTCCCTGGAAGCCTGACATAAACAGTTCCCGGCACAGACTGCACACACAGTGACACCTTCTTAAAGAGCAGTTAGTACACAATCAGTGCACAGAAAACTTCCTACAGCTCCCTTTTTCTGCTGCAAATAAAGATCCCAAAATGGAATGGAGGCTCCTCTACAAAAATATTTTAAAGTTGACCTTTTGTTCCTGCCTGAACATCTCGACAGGGCTCTGAATTACATGCAAGTGCAGAGACTCGGGCATCTTTCTGTGAGAAAAGCATTTCCACAAGATCTCAATTCATACATACCAAAAGTAAAAGAAATGATGGAACTGGACACAGATCTAATGTAGCTATCCCTCTCCCTTGCCTATTACACACCTCTGAGATTACACAACAAGAAAAGCCCCGGATTCTGTAGTTACAATTATCTGTAAAGCTCTTAGCACTCTTTCCATTTGAAACAAGTATTAGTGATGAGCTGCCTGAGACAGACAGGCAATGTGTGAAGGAACAGCAGCACCTAAAGCTGGGGGCTGCTACCTCCACCTCATCCATCACCTTCATGTGGAATTCAATGGGCTGTTCCTGGGGTCCCTGTGGTCAGGACTAGCTTAGTTTAAGGCCCCACACCACAGACAGGTTTGACAGGAGCTCTGACTCAGCAAGCAGGTCATGCCTTGGTTCCCTTGATGTACCCCAGGTTTACAAGGCAAGGGCTGCTCTCCACAGGCCCAGTGGCTCAGGAAGTCTGTGATGACCCCCATGCTCCATGGAGATGATGGAATAGCCCCCACTCCCTGGCAGTGCCACAGCCCCTGCTCCCAGAGATGTTACACCATGCACAGTCCCCTGCTCCTGCCTACAAGCACTTGGGCCATCTCCAAAGACCAGGATCTTTGGTATTTGCTATTTACAGCTTTGTTCCATTAATGCTGCAAATGTTAATCTGTTCTATGGAAATAAAGGCCAGAAATAGAGAATTGTTGTTTTCTCAGCTTCAGCCTTTATCCTTCTTTTTCCCTTTTTTCCTTCTTTCTGCTTAAATTCCAGTGCTGCAATTCTGTTTTGATGGTGTTTTTATCTCTCAAATTTTCATTAAAAATTAAGATCCTGTATTCCACCTAATGGCTTACTGCCAAATGATATAGTGACCTATATTTAGCTCTCTAACACCATAAATCAAAGTGCCTCCTTCTTTTTTTGCACCTCTTCAAACATCTTTCCATTTTATGACATTTTTCTCATACTGGAGTTATTTCAGGTTTGAACTGAGAGACATAGATCAGTTTAAGAAACAGATTAAACACTTACAGTAACTTGTAGCTCATTTTTTATACTTGAAAACACAAATATAGTTACACTTCCTTTACATTTTCAAAATTCATGTCAGTAGCAAATTGCTGAGTTAGAAGGCTATACTCAGCCTCTTGCCTTTGACAATCCTAGTCAGGTATTGCAAGAGAAGAAAAAAATACAAACCAACTTCTCAGACAGTCTGTTTTAATTACTGACTTTATTACCCTGTGTATTCTTTTACAGAAACACTTCATTTCTGTAATGACCTTTTCTGACATATTTAATGTCTTCATCAATATAAGAATGTTTATAAAAACACAAACATGTTTTTATAAAGGCAGAACTACCAGTGTTGCACTCAGACACACATCAAACTAGAAATTCCCAGCATTTTAATCATACTTAGGAGCCATATCCTGACACAGAGTAAGTCATATCCCAATTATCTGCCTGATTTATACCCTCTGAAGCTTTTGCTCACTATTTCTATTCATGCCTATGAAGAACATAAGACACAAAAGTACAAAACATTATTGAGCTGTTGACAGAGATGCTGTTCTGCCCAAAACCAAGGAAAGAGATGGGATGAGAGATCTCCACTGTACAAAAAATAGAAGTTTTAGTACATTACCTTCAGTTGAAGCAGCATCAATCATCACTCGTTGCATGAGGACTGGTTCTAATCCAAAGTCAAACACCACAGTTTGGCGAAAAGTCCCAAAGATTTCTGTGTTAAAGGCTATACTGACTTTGTATATATAGTGATCTATTCCATTCTGGACCATCTTTCCTCCTATCCATTCCTGACAGTTTTCTGGAACTTCTTGTGATACCTGGGTAGTGCTGTCTCCAGCAGATATTGCAACGATACTGAAGTGTGGTCGATGGGCATCATAAAGCAATGCCACTCGATACAGCATTCTTGCAGGCTGGAAAAGAAATGCAAAGGTTGAAATACTGAAATGATTCCAGGAGTATCTTCACTTACAATCAGATAAAGAGGGTCAGTAAGAACTATCAGTTTCTCAGAGCAGGTACAGGTCCTGCCTGATTTCCAGAAATCTGGGCAGCTGATACATAATCACCAGAGCTGCTGGGAAAAAAGAAAGAGAAGGGAAGGTGCTAGAAAGTTTCTCTATTTTAAGAATGATTCAACTGAAATCTTAATTGCAAAAGGTTATGGGTTGCATTCTAATTATTACTGACTCACTTTCAAAAAATAAGTAGTCCTACCTTACATGTGAGAGCAAATGTCCATGTCTGGTGGGACTTTTTGGTGGTGACAGTTACCGAGAGCTCGGGATTATGTTCTACTCTCACTCCTTCTACACATTCACTTAGCTAGATTAAAAGAAAAGGAAGACAACATTAAACTTCTAGAGGCAGTACCAAAACATAAACTTTCAAGAAAAGGTAGCATTTTGTTTAATAGAAAGAGGGAAGGATGCTTTCCTAGATCATGCAGGATTGATGTAAGTCCCATTCAGGAATTAATGTAAATATGTGCTAATGAAGAGAGACAAGCAAGCTAAATCTACCAGATCACACTGTGCAAGTGAAGAATAGAACCATTTAGAGACAATTAACCACAAGACCTGTTTTTCAACAAGCAACTTAATTGTAAATGTTGAAAGTAGAACAGAATTTCATTTGGAAAAAAGGATTTGTGATATAATGAGGCCCAGAAGACCCCAGATCCCACCGACATCAATAAGACTATTGAGACAACAGGAAACAAGAATCACACTTCTACTCATCAATGCATTTTGCATAAAGTCCACTTTTCCCAGATTTTAATCAACAATAGATGGACCAAAAACTCTTTAGAGTCAGTGGTTAAGTAGAGCTGGTCGAATGCCACAAAAAATGTTCTTTTTAATTCCAAAGAGCTGCTAACACTGATCACATCCATATCCCACACTCCTTGGTACTCAAAACACTTCTGAGTATTTGGGGGATTGACTGTTCTTCACACCAGTGCCTGCAGCTGCAGGCAAAGGAAAGGAGTCACACACAAGCAAGAGTATTCCCCAACAAGCTTTACCATTTATTCTCCAGTTTAAGAAGTTCTGCCATTTAGTCAGGGAACAGGAGCAATACCATTGGACTTGCCTGACCCATCCTACACTGGGAGTAGAGAATATGCAAAATGAACAAGCTGTGATTAACCCACAAATCAGCCTAAGTTGCTTTGGAAAGGGGAGCAAATTGGTTGGACAATTTCTTGGTGAGGAGTGATTCGACCAGCTCTGATAGTCAGGGCCAAAACCAGGCTCATGCTAGTTTTAAATATGAGCACATGGAGAAGCAGGATATTTTCCTTACGACTTTCTCAGGAGATAAGGAATTCATCCATTTCTCAATCAGGGTTTCCATGTAACTGCCCGAGCACTGTTTGTTCTCCTTCTGCTGCTTCAGCCGGATCAAGCGGCAAGCGTATCGTTTCTGCCATTCTGTCAGCTCTTCCTGGGAATGTGCTGAAGTACACTGGGCACCATACCTGCAGATCCCTTGCTCTAAAAATCTACATAAAATAGGAAAAAAACATTACACCTTGAGCTTTTCAGCCTCCAATTAAAATAATATTTTTTTTAAAAAAATTTATCAAAATTTTACTTGTAAAGCCAGAGGACATTTGCACATTCTTTAAGTTTCTCTTACAGAACTAAAGGCAGTTTAGTCCATGTGAACTAATTTGGAAATATATATATTTATACAGCATTTCCTAGAAGAGGCAGTAGTTTCTATCATTGCAAAGCCCAGAAAAGTATATCAAATTTATTAGAAATAAAGGGGATTGAGATCTTAAGAAACTTTTAGCTTTAAAGAAAACAGCATCAAGTGTTTGTACAGCAATTAACACATGGAGATCACAGAGCATCCCTGAAATGACAAGGCTCTGTATTAATATGCACAAAGCCCCTTTTTAATCAAGGGCAAAGGAAAGATGTAGCATAATTTCATCCAGTGATTATATTATTAGCTGATAAATACTCAGTCAGCAGCTTTTCCTGGAGCAACAGTGACATCATATGGCTCCTTCTACTAAATACACCTACACAGAAACCTCTAGGAAAAGGTTTAATCCTCTTCTCTGGAAAGGGTACATTAGTGTAAAAGGATCTATTCTAGCAGACACTAAGAATTTCTAAAAGTACATTTTCCACTTAGTGGCATGTGCTGATGCATCAAATTAATGCTATTCCAAAGGCCTGTATACAATGAAGCATTCTAGTTCTCAGAATTTACTGCAAGTCTGGGCAAATGCCTGTATAACTTGGGAATTATATTTATAATTTAACTTTGCATTAAAATTATAAACCACAAGGCAGTATCTGCAGCTCCACCATTCTTCAAAAGTGAAGCATTTAAAAATAGATGACAAAATGAAAATTAAATAGGGGGAGAGATTTAAGTTCTGAAGCTACTACGAAAGCATTGGTTATGCAGAACAAAATTAGGCCAGGAGACTGTTTTGTTTATTTGTTTGTTTTGCAAAAGGAGATGGTAAAAAGTTAATGCAAACATCACATTTTTTTTCCACAGTACATATCTTATATAATATGAATTAAACTGTGAGCTTTGAGCTGTGAGACAAAACCAAGCCACACCTGACTGTGACATGAAAAACCTTGCAGCACAATTACCTGCACATCTAGGTCACACTTGCATCAGTGACTATAATTTGATTTAGCATACACTTTTCCTTTAAGAAATGTGCTTGAAAGTTTGCATGCCCAAATTGTCAACAAAATAAACATGATATATAACACCATATCACTAAAGGCCTTCTCAAGCTATGTTTCTTAATATATTTTAAATTAAAATGTTTTTCTTGGCAGTCAATTTCAGTATTCTTACTGTCAATTTTCCAATTCACCGCTACATTAGAATGTTAAAGTACAATTATGATTTTCACTTCCTAAAGTAAGTGGAGTGCAAGCATACAAAATTGCTGACCTGTTCTTATAACCTACATAGCAGATTTAAAATCAAGAGAGCTTCCTTTTCATTATTTAACAGGAAAGCATATTACTTTAAAATTTGTCATCATTATACAGGTTTTCCAAGATCTCATTGTTGATATTTTTAACACTTTTTTCCCCTCAATTTTACTTCCTTATTTAATACCTCCTGCAATTCCATAGCTTCATTATCTAGAATAAATATGCTGCACTCCTACTGCTTTATGGCACACAGGGGAAAAATAAACCAGAGCTTCAGAAATTCATATTCAGTACCAGCAACTGCCTCTTCATAAGGAACTAAAATCTTCAGTCCCTGGTCAGAATTATGCTGCTCACAAGGATTTGCTGAGCAAGGCACATCCTTCTCACTGGAAGGGTTAACAGTGAGCATAAAGCTCATTACAGCTTCAGTGGAAAAATGTTTCAGAGCAATGGTTGGAAACATGGGATAGATGTTACTCAACAAAAGACCACCACAAGCTAAAAATTGTAAATATCTGCTTTTTTTAAATTGCTGAATAAGCACCAGACATGATTAAGAGTCAAGAAGAGTTGCCAAGATTTAGCATCTTAGAAAATCATGCCAAAAGTAGCTCAAAATCAGCAATTCAGTCATGTCATTTAAAAAGCAGGTCAGAGCTTTTGAAAATAATTTGCATTAGTTACATAAATGGCAGAATCAAGTGCATAATTATGGTTCCTCCCCACAGATATTAATACAGTTTTATGCAGAGCAATGACAATTAACAACACAAAGTATAGGCAATATTGACCAGATGACTGGAAAAGAAAAGGAGAAACACCAATACAAGCCACTGGATCTCTGTGTATTTGAGTTAATGTATAATGAGATCTGAGTGAAATTCTTCTTTTTTGTCTGAAGACAAAGCCCATCTACCAACAAAGTTCATTTATCAGAATGCAGCACCGTCACCTGACTGTGCTTCAGTCTGTTTACACTGCTGCCTGGGGAACTTTTCACACCTCTGAAATCACCCAAATTAGAAAAGGTGGGGGAGAAAGACAGAGCTGACCTATTACTAGAAAAATGCCCCTCAAACCACTGGATTATGAATCCTGACTTAGTGATTCCATTCTATAAACTGAAGTGCTGCTGGATAAAGTGACCCCAAACACCTGTGAACAGCTCAATTCCTGTTCTAACAAGCACCTTCACTTTCCTGGCCTCTTAATCATTCTGTCAGCAGGTAAATGAACGAGGGATCATTCTGCTCCCTTGGAGGGGGTTAAGATGAGCTAAAGGAGTTTACCTTTTACAGAGTGTGTATTCCTCACTGCTCGTGACGCCCCTGGGAGGGGGGCGGAAGTGCCAACCATCCCGTGACCCTGCAGGACACAACCGTGGTTATTTCCCAATTCTCAGCTTTCCAGTCACTCAGCAGCTGCTCAGGGATCCACAGCTCTAAGCACCAACCCAAGATGTAGCTGAACACAAGCAAAATTACCTCCCCCCCCCCAAACTGATTTACAATCCATGACAAGCTCGTTTAGAGCAAAGGGTCACAAAGGTGAATTTCAAACCATCTGCAGAAGGAGCAGGCTCTGATACAACCCCCTGTCAATAAACAGAAACTTCTGCCCCCAAATTCAGTCAACACTGAGATAATTCCATCTCACTGAGACTCATCACAACAGTCAAGCCCCTTTTTTTGCATTCTACCTGCAATGCAGCACTGGGCATTCAGCAGGACCCAAGTCTTCTCACTAGGAAATTATGTAGTTTTAAATTGAGTTACATACCTTCTTCTAAATCTTCTACATGATATCCTGATGGTACTTTACCAGCTGCCTACAATTATATAAAAAAGCCCACAGTTATACAGGAACACAAAACAATTTCATCAACAAGAACTGCTGTCAAAATGGGTTTTAGAACGAGTATTACAAAAATATCAATCATTAGTTGAAATTACTTCCAGTCACAAGCCCTGCTGATAACAGGGATTCTGATAATAACAGGAATCCTGACAGGAACACCAAGTCAACTGAAAAAAACTTTTAGAGATTTTTACAAAACCAAATTCCACCCTGCAATCAACTTAACACGGACTGCAGTGAATTTCTAAAATGCCAAAAACTAAACTGCATTGATAAGTCTTTCAGCTTTCAATCTACATCAAAAATAAAGCACAAATAAATAACTAAGCATAAGGGGAAAAACAAGAGGGGGACAATTTAATCAGCAGACAATTTAATTGACCTCCAGTGCAAAAAAAGAAAAAAAAAAAGAAGAAGAAAAGGTGATTGAGAAGGCATTTATATTGTTTAAAATTTTCTGAAGTCATGTTTATTACTTCAGACTAATTTTCAACAGAGAAAAATGCGACAGCTAAATAAATAAATAAATAAATAATACTGCAGATCTAAATGCTTGGAATTCTTTCAACTTGCCACTTCAGGAATCAACAACCTATTAGCACAATTTTTTATTTTCTCAAACATCCTGCAAGACTGTGATGAAAAGTTCCTGAAGAGGTTGGTGGGTGAAGATCAACACACCAGCAGAAACAGTAATTTTGAACCAGTCTGCTCCCAGGGAGCCTGGATCTCCTGGGACATATGGAAAGCAGCCCTTCAGCTGCTTCAGGTACTGCTCATTATCTTCCCAATAATATCCTCATTATTACCTCTGTTTCAGCAAGAAGTGTTTTCAGTCGTGTGAGATCTTTAGTTACCATCCCGTTCTGAGGGCAGAAAGAATATTAATTATTGAACTCATAAACCTTCATTATGTGCATTAAACCACAGCAGCCAAGTCCATTTCCTCCTCAATACCAGAAGGAAAATGAGTTTGACTTACAACACCAATTTTAAAAAACACTGAATAAAACTGGGTGAACATCATGGTGAAAAAGGGAATTCTACACTGGCCAAAACCAGCACTAGACTTACAACAAGTATCAATACAGGACAATTCAGGAAAGCACCATATTAAGAAGAACTTGAGGAAAAAATATACCATGGTTACTGCAACACTTCTGCTCTGAAGAATTGATATAACAACTGCTGTTTCAGTGATGGATTAATTTCTTTTTAAGGATCTTTTTTGCAGATCACTGATTTCTGCAGCTCCATAACTCTTCCTGCTCTGATGTAGACTGCGTAATTTTTGGAGTTTTCCCTCAAAAGCAAAGATTAGCCATATGACTAACTGTATAGTCAAGTACAACCGAAGCAAAAATCTTTCAAAAGTGAATTTATGTGAAGTACATAGATATTTGTAACAATTTCACACTCTTATAAGTTAAAACTTTATTTAAAGGAACCCAGACCTGTGGGGTTTAGTCCAATAATCTCTTGCAGAAACTTAATTAAATTATACAACATTTGTTAGACTTCTCCACATTCTGACTGTGCTAGTGAGCAGGAGAAATCACTCTTTGCTGAAAACTTACACACTTAACAATCCTCATACTTAGGCTTTTTCCAAAATCATTTTTCACTTTTTCAGCAGAAGGCTGAAAATTGAACTTTTTGAACTTAAATTAGAGCAAAAAAATGTTACCAAGAACCATTCTCTTAAGCCACTGGGGAGGAAACTGGATGGATTCCAACTCTTCAGCAAATTCATTCCAAAACTTTGTTTCACTTCTTCTTTCAGACAATGGCATAGTCAGTAAATCAGCTGCTGATTTTAATATTCCTACTGAAAACAACTGTGTCTAACAACCTAAAGCTTGTAAAAACCTCTCAAACCCTGCTTTGGGATGACACTCTGGAGCTCGATACAAAGGTACCTTTATTTGCACAACAGCTCAAAACAAGGGCACTCTACATTCCCTGCAATAAGACTATTTTACTAATTTTTCCTGAAGGCAAGTTTCCTTCAACCTCACCAGGAATTTTTCAATGAAACATTTTTTCATTAGAAAACAGCTAAACAAAGAAAAAAAAACCCCTTTCTTTATGTAAAAATAGTCAATGGCTGGGGGAAGGGAATTCAGGATACAGACCAGACAGACAAACAGAACTCTCAAAAACAACCTACTCATTCAGTTAAGCACCAAGACACAGGAGACAGGATCCAATCTCAAGGTAAGAGGTTTTCCTGCAAGTTTCTGATGTCTCACGTTCTCCTCAGTCTGATCAAGCTATGACCATGTTTCTGGGTGTGTTAAAACAGCAGTTCATGCTGATGAACTGCCTATTTAGTCCCAATTACAGAAATTAAAAGGACACTATTCTTTGGAGACTTACATATGTCCCCAGTTTCCCCATAAAAGTTAGAAGTTACTTACATGTCGGGGGCTAAAAGCATCTTTACAAGTTTTAACAGTTCAAGAGTAGAATAGAAGCTTTGAACTCAAACCTTTATCTTCATCTTGAAATGCAAAGCTTTTTTCCTTTCTCTGAAAAGCTTTTTATGCTGTCTTACAGCTTATCATGGCCCAGTTATTTAAAAGTCCAATCAATATTTTTTCTGCTTTAATGGATAGAATTCCTGAAGTCCAAACAAAATGGGGTCAGGTACAATTTAGAATAAGCAAGCAAAAGTTTGAGGTTTATATTATTCTTGTCAATCACAAAATATGCACATTTATTTTATATATCCTGAGGATTCAGGGCCAACAATGAAAAAACTTTTCAAAAGCACACCAACTCTGAAACACTGGTTATGCAACAACCTGGCATCCTGATGATACATGTGTGCCCATATATTTATCTTTTCCACACAAATCATTTTTCTTGCCACCTGCCAGTGAAACATATGTTCAGAAGTTTATCAAACAGATTTTTTAAAAGAAGGAAATACCAAACTGTTTTTTTAAACCATGTAGATTGCAGCAAACCCACTTACCAGTGATTCCCCCATCAGTGATTTGGAAAGAACATTAGACACAATTTGCAGCTTCCCTTTGAGATGCATGCAGCAGAGCACTGCCCGGAGAGATCCATCGCCCTTGGCCAGCCCCTCTCCCAGCACTGCAACACAAATCAGCCACTGTTACCCTCGGCATACCACCATTTAAGTCAAATATACAGCTTCCCTTCACCCTTAACAAGAAAACAAAGTCTGAAGCTCTGGTTAAATCCATGGCTTATTGGATATAAATTAAGTATCATGTGCTGTTGTCTAATATTAACTTGAAGCTTGTCTCCCAGCAGCTAATAAATGCTGCACTTGAGCTCAAAAAGGCTGTCATATTTACATGCTAAAATAGACATAAATATGGGAAGGGTAAATTCACATCTCTGACACAGACACAAAGGACCTCCTCTTACAGAAAAGGTAAAAAAGAAACAGCAACCAACAACCTCTCAGTAACACAAACATGCTCAGGAAGATCCATTCATGCTCACAAAACACATGCCCTGTCGTTTCCAAAAATAGCCAACCTCCTCATGGGCAATTCCTGCTCCTCTAAAAGGGCTTTTATTCACTTATGCTGCAAAGTGTGGCATATAGGAACGATTGTCTGAGCCTAAAAATTTACAGGCTCCCCATAACAGAAAACTTTCTGAATGCTTTTTAGCACGGGATCAGCTGCAAGCAGTGCCAAGCACTTTCTGAACACTTCCAGCAGGGACAGGATTTATTTCATGATACAGACGTGCTTCAGACAAGCTGCAACAACACTTAATCACAAGTATTACCTGTCCTGAAAACGAAATGCCAGAGTGACTAAAAAGCTTAGCAAGTTAAGCATGTGAATTCAAAAGAAGGCTGGACAGTTGTTTAAAATTAAGGAATTGTAAAATAACTGTTATTGCAGGCAACATCAACATCTGTCTTTATACTGCTACTCATGCAGATGCAAACAGCCCCTCTTAGTGCTAACAGGAATTTCACATACACCACAACTTCAGGATTACATTTTAGAGTAATAAATCAAAACTCCTCACTCAACAGATGTTCATGTCGTTAACAGAAATTGCATAAAAGACTCAATAAATAAATAGTCCCACAAAACATTTAAACAAAAACAACTAGGAATCTCTTCAAACTGCAATGGCAACTGAATAAAGTGCCTCAAAGATTAGTCTAAATTCACCACTCTGACAGTACAAACCACATTGCCAAAAATAGCACTTACTTCCCAAATCAGAAGCAGAAGCACCAAAAATAGCTTTAACATGTCTGACAGTTTGCTATTTTAATCTCAAAGACTAAATCTCCAATTATTATATTTCATATCACTATCTTCACAATATCACCAAGCTAAAACATACAGTTGCAGGTAAAAAGTTACAACACATTAACCACTACTACTTGGGAAAGATTTGTGGAATCATTTAACAGATTTTAAACTACCATCATTCCCTGTAACACTGCAAGCAGCATACTATAAAGAACATGTACTTCCCCAGCTATTCCAGAATACACTGATCATTCAGGTTCAAATAAAAATAGCTGTGCAACATGTCAAGTCTTGTAAAAAGGCAGAACAGCAGCTTGAATAAAGCTTTGCCCATTATAAAAAGCCTGTGAGAATCACAAGGTGTGTGAGTATCAAGTAGTCCATACTAGGTTGTTTCTTCCCAACAATTCAAACATAAAACCAAAACTAAGACCTCCTGGGATCATAAATGCAGATACTCTAAATGTCAGGTGCTGGGCTACAACTGATAACCAGACATCATGGAGAACCACAGCCAAATCATTAATTCATATTTTCATAAAAATATGGTATGTGTGTATATGTGTGTATATTTATGTATGTATAAATACATACACAACATTTTTATATAAATACATAAATATGGCATTAGTAAGCTCAAAAATGTCCTCAGTTTTAGATCTGGAAAATAATATGTGCAGAATATGCTGGCATGAATGAAGTAAATTAATCATTAAAAACATTAATCTGGATGCTATTTCTTTGTTAACTAATCTACATTTAAAGGCTGTTTTTCTACTTAATTTAAGAAAAGAAGATAGAGATCAACGGTCCTATTCCACCCACTTCCATGCCTGCCCAGTGAGAGATGCCAAGCAGCTACTGTGACAGCTCCTTTGAGATACTGATAACTGACACACACAGCAAGAAAAAGTTCCATAGATGAAAGTCACCCCGCCCCTATGACAAACTCATCAGAGCTCATTGATGAGAACACTGTTCATTAAAAGCAGCATTCTCCCTCCTACCTCCTTTAACCATCATTCAGCTTTCCATACGTCTGTCACTTTTATTTGCCATCATGAAAGACAACTCTGAAGTTAGAATATTGCACCCCTATGGTATACATCAGTAAGGTAAAAGAAGTTTTTTAAAATAGCATACACATCAATATGATAAAATAATTTTCTTTTTTTAATTTCAGACTATTTCAAGAATGGTACTGATTAAGCGACAATCAGACTTTGTTAAGGTATTAAACTTTAATTTCACACCTACAGAAAGCAAGTTCATCTTTCTTAGTCAATTTTTATGGACCTTTACAAGCAGGCTGCAGAGTGCCACAAATTCCCCAAACTATGACTTGGCTATCAGTGAAGACAAGCACGTTAAAAAAAACCAAAAAATATAAAACCCACAAACCCAGAAAGGAACTCTTTAAAGATCATTATTGCTAGCA
The DNA here is from genome assembly GCA_034336665.1 of Luscinia megarhynchos. Taxonomy (NCBI): domain Eukaryota; kingdom Metazoa; phylum Chordata; class Aves; order Passeriformes; family Muscicapidae; genus Luscinia; species Luscinia megarhynchos. The sequence continues at coordinate 3,425,788 of CM067580.1, forward strand.
TAAGAATGTCAGAAGAGTAGATCACAGTCTAACAAAACTGCCACCTGAAAAAACTTAATTTAACATTCAGGAATAGTTAAAGAATTAAAACTGAAAAGTGGGATCTGCCCACCTTTTCTTTCCAAATCTAACTTATAAACTCTGTTCCAACACTTTCCAAACTCAGCAAGTTCTCAGTGAATTCTGAATAATTTGCATTATAGATGAACAACAGAGGACTAAGAAAGACGGATAATTCCTTCAAAAATACCCAGACTGAACGAGGCAGTGATACATGAAAGGCTCAACTTCAATGTGACATAGGCACATGCGAAAGCTTTAACAAATTTGCATCATCTTGATTTTCTCGGAACTAAGTCGCAAATGCAAACCAAAATATCCACCACGTCCCTGGGAAGAAAGGCGGAACGATCAGCTGTCTTTGTGTCTTTATCTTTGTGAGAATCCCGACATTATCAACTCTTCCTACATTTGCCTACTATTAGCCAAATAGCACCACTGAGCCAAAGACATGTATTTGAGTCCTGATACTTGAGTAGAGCTGAAAAATAGTGAGATCTCTCTTTAAGAAAAGAAAAAAAAAGGGAGGGAGAAAACAAAAAAGCAGAAAAGTATTATAAAGCAGATACATAATTTTAAATAGGAAAAAAACCACTGTTAGCAAACTAACAAATCTGGGCATCTGTTTTAAAAATCCAGACAACTGACTGCAATTCATAACACTATGTAATAAAAAAAAGAAATAAGCATACCATGCCTACAGTCTTCATCTGCTTGCCCATACTTTTTCTGAAAGGTAAAACATGAAAAGTTTAAAAATAGCATTATTCCAGTTAGCATAAACAACTACATGATTGAATTACAAGTTTTTAAAAAATTTTTAGAAAGCATTACCTCGTCTTTTCATGGGTGGAACATGTAAAGAACATAAGTCACGTGTCAATTATAATTTAATTAATTCTTAGAATGCTGACTTTTTGTCAAATTCTCAGCATGTGGACATTTTAAAAAAGGAGCCTGAATGGGCAAAGGTGTGTGTGTTATACGTTTGTGGGTAGCCCACAACATCTAGAAAAAAATATAAAACTTAACTTTCAAGACACTGTTTTTTGATCTTGCACTAATATAGTTATGTCGAAATTTTAAGATATGCACATTATTTCATTATTTTCAGTAGTGATTTTAAAGATTTCTTTTTTTTGTTTGGTAAAACAAAAGGAATTTGGATTATTTTCCTCTTTTAAGACTTTATGTATCTATATAATTCAAATCTTTAATAGGAAGGTTTTGATTTCAAGTATTTTTCCAAAGTCCCTGCAGACTCATTGCAATAGCACCACTATGATGAACATCCAGATAGGTGCCTCAGAGGATTTTCAAAGAGTAATGTCAGAAATGTATTAAATAATCCAAGCACCAATCTGCATATTGACTTACAGAAATAAATTTGAGAGGTCAAGTCTGTGGTAACACAACTTTTATTAGAAAAACCAACCTCACTTATTTGTGAATCTCTTCCCCTGAGGAGCCACAAGATAGGTCACTTCTTCATTTAAGAGGTTTCCCAGTTCTTGTTTTGCATACTGAATAATCCAATCCAGCTATTTATTTTAAGATTGCTTAAAAACACTCCCTTAATCAGATGGGCAAGATTTGTCTTAAAGCAGCCCAGTTTTGTGACTTAGCCAAACTTTTTCCACCTGAGATGAAACTGCTTATACTCAATACATGAACATTTGGAGTGGACAAGGCTGCTGTAAATCTGTAATAGCATTTCAGAAAGGTAAAAATAAGAAGGTTGTATGTTGATTCTTAAGCACTGAAATGTCCTTTCCTTTAAGAAACTGTACCTCTGATGCTTTAAAAGAAGGACACAACTTTGGCTATGGGGGCACCTGTAATTCAGGATTATGCCTCCTGCTTTGCATTTACAAACCTTTACAAGACCTGTTTTCACCTAGCCACTAAATATTTGCCAGAGTCTAAAAGTTACATCTTTCACCAGATATGCTCTAGCCTAGCCCTGGAAAGCTGGGATTAAGCATTAGAAGACTAATTTTAGGCATGTGCAAATGGAGTTAAAGCAGGTGTGAACCAGCTACCTTGATTCTGGTATTTCTTAAGTTTGTTTTTTGAGTGGTTTTATTTGTGGAAACTTTAATTTCATGCTCTTAAAAGATAAGGTAATTTGGTATGTAATTCAGCATATGTATCCTAAATCCAGCTATTTTGCCTTCCTGGAATAAATACATATTTTTTAAATGTTTGAAGTATTTTTCCTTAATTGTTTAGAAAACTGTGATTGAGATCCAAACCAAGAGGTTCTAATCCTGAAAAGTAAATGGATCAGAGAGAGCTACAAGACAGAAGCCTCACAGATGCTCTAGCAAGAGGGATTCTGTGGACAGAGCAACATGCCAAAAATTCTGAGTTCTATTTAAATCTTGACAATACAAGATATTTGACTTTTCTTTCCAGTTGACTAGATACTATAAAGAGTCACACTCACAAGTTGTAAAAAGGAAGCAATTCTATACAGAAGCGTCTCGATTTTGATGCGGTCGAGTTCTGCCTGGCAGGGCTCCGGGAGGTGAGCTGGGGGGTACTGGCTGAGGGAAAGGAGAGCCTCTGTGCAATGCTTCACTGCCACTTCATAATCCTGCTGCTTAAGGGATTCACATGCTTGTTCACATGCCTTCTCTGGTCTTCTGTCTGCCATGACTCAGGGACAGAAATCCTAGAGCGGGGGCAGAGGGGACGATAAAATGTTGGTTAGCTGTGAAATGGCACTGACAACTTGCCAACCAACTTCCATTCCCGTCTCAAGGTGCTGTATCACATCCCCCTCGTGCTGTGCCAGTCACAATTTCCTAAACCAAGCTTCTCACTAACTAATTCCTTCCCAAGCTTTTCTCCATCACTCCCAGCTCTCAGTTTTGATTCTAATTCAAGAAGGTACTCAAAGCCCATGACTGATTTTAAGAACAGAAATAGGGGTTTCAAATTTTAAAGTCAGCATGGATTTAAGCAGAGGCTTTTGGGTCATGGTAACATGACGCTTTGCTTTGGAAGGAACACAGCTCATCCCCTAAGTGCTGTCTCTGAACCTGCAGCCACGTACTCCACACCACCACCTCATCCAAGCACTTCTCACCTACACTGGGGAGGAGACACTTCCTCTGAGTGAAGCACAAGGATAGACAGGGAAGGACAGGAAAGACCAGGGAGCCAACGGCAAAACAACCACTTGTCTCTTCCTTCTGCTGGTTTAACTACATTGATGGCCGAGAAATCTAGATACTCCTGCCACACCAACACTTTTGTGCAGAACTTCTTAAATAAAGTAAATATCTGGAGGGGGAAGTGAGACAGTTATTAAAAAGATCTGTCCAGACAGACATTATCTGCCACTAAACTAAGACAAATGGTTATCCACATCTGAACCACCAGCAGAAGAACAAAGCACTTATACAATCCTTGTCCACACTCTCTCCTCACTGACATATTTGAATACATGATACACATCACCAGAGACACTGTGTATTAAAGCTGACTTCACAAAAATGGGTTCTGATAACTGAAAGAGGAAAAATCTCAAGAGTTCTCATTTTTGCTTTTAGCAAACAGCATACTGTCAATATTTGTGATTAGAGATCAACTATTACAATTGTCTCAAATAACTATTTTTAGTTCACTTGAAAAATTCACTGTTAAAAGCTTTCTTTATACTTGGCATTTTCAGATTTTCAACCAAAGGTAAAATAACTTCAGGAATTTAAACACGAATAAATGAAGTTTCCTCATATGAAAAATAATCCATTATCCCTCTTTTCCCATTAACATGTGCCTAAGCCAACATTCACAAGTAATGTAAACAAGTATTTTCAAATATTGTGCAACAGTGTTCTATGTGTTCCTTCCTATTCTTAAATTTCCATTCAGTATCAAAATAATTACATAAGGGAATATTGATTTTTCAGTACTTAAACCAGCTTCCCTTTTCCAACACTAATATAAAAATTTCTCATTTAAAACAAAAAAATGTCTTCTCTAAAATGAAGGAACGTAAGCATGAATAGTTTGCAGTTATCCTGGTACAAATCTGTGACGTGTGCCTCTTTCTTAACAACAGCCTAACAAAATATTACCTCATTCATCCAGATATTTCTTTTTCTGCTAAAAATAAGTCTGCATTTTCAAACAATAGGAACAGGCAAGTAGGTTTTAATTCCCATACATATGAGTAAATTCATTCATGAGGTAATTCTATTAAAGATTCTGCTGGATCACTTAAGCACGTATTTTCAATTACATAAATGTTAGGTATCCTTAAGCTGTGTATGCAAGGATCTTTTCTAGATACAACTAAAAATTGCACTGGTTTCCACTTCACTATCATTTTAGGCCACTGTGTATTTCACAAATCTAGGATCTGCTTCCACAGTGACACAATAGTTAATTGATGTTTTTCTCATGTACATTCTGTTTTCCTCCTAAGGGACTGAAAATAGAGGACTCCATGAACTCTGCTGTACTTTTGATTTCCTCACTTCCTGGCTGACATATAACCAAAATTCCTTTGACCAAAAGGCTGAGCAGAGCTTCTGTGTGTTTATTCCCAAAAAGCTGATTAAACACAGATCCCATCCTAAGTGACCTGACCAGCACAGCTGACAGATTTGAAAGCCCTTCTCCTCCAACATGGCACCATGTAAAAGACAAACATGTTCCTTATCAATTGCCTTATGCTGACTGCTTGGAGAAATACAGAATTCATCTGTTTGATAAGCTGGATTTTACACACCCAGCAGTGCCCACACAATTTCTCTGGTCAATTTGAAGACTCCAGAGCACTTCAGAGGACATAACTGACCCTGAGCAAAATCCTGTGAATTAGGTGGAAGCAAGAGAAGTAAGGACCACGTTGTTGGAAAACTGGCTAAACTGAGTCACACCAGTGATATGTCAGAGTGTAAAAATCCACTGAAATCACAGTGCATAGGACACACTGATAGATAAGAATCCACTGCAGTGTAATCTATTTGGAAAAAAAATCAAATTATAGCAAACAAAACCACTATGTAGACAACATATGGAAAAGGATGCACTTGGGCTCTCAGATTTCATTTCCCATCCATAGCCATACATGCAGACTCAGACATGCACATTTATTAGGTATTTGTTCCTCCTACTTCAGACTCCAATCCACGTGCTCTAGACTGTTCCTTGGAATCACCCAACGTCTGCTGACTTCAGAAACATTTTTTTCTAGTTTTGGTACCCTAAATCAGCAACTGAGACTTATGAACGTGAATTACAACCATCATTCCTTAAAACCTAGTCTGTTGAAGTACCTGACTCACCTAAATTTAAAATCATTCAGAGCAGCTCCTAAGTCCCAGCAGGACCAGGAATGTGATTGTTCCCCTCTGCTGGTGCCTCAGCTCAAGTCCAGTGTCCAGCTCTGGGCTCGTCGCTTCAAGGAGGGCATTCAGCCCAAAGAAGCCAACAGAGCTGGGGAAGGGGCTGGAGCATCAGTGTGATCAGGAGCAGCTGAGGGAGCTGCTCAGCCTGGTGAAAAGGAGGTTCAGGGGGGATTTTCTCAATCCCTACAATTGTCTCAAAGTAGTTTGTGGCCAGGTGGGGGTCAGGCTCTGTTCCCTGGGAACGAGTGTCAGTGGAAATGGCCTCAGGCTGCACCAAGAGAGGCTTAGGTTGGATATGAGGAAAAATTTCTTCACTGGAAGAGTGGTTAAGCATTGGAATGGGCTACCCACGGAAGTGATGGAGTCACCATCCCTGGAAGTGCCCAAAATACAAGTGCAGTTCACAATAAAGTTTAGATGGCACAGTGGTATTTGGCCAAAGGCTGGACTCAACATTCAAGGTCTTTTCCACGCTTAAAGTAAGCACAGCATCACTAACAGCCAAGGAGCAAAGGCACTTGTTAAAAGAAATTTATTTTTAGTTCTACAAATCTTTATTTTCAAGATTTCAGGCATAAAATCGGAATTTCTACATTCACTCTAAGAGTAGAATTTATTAGAACTGAAAGCTGAAGTGTCAAAAGGCCTGTGCTATATTCCCAACTCTTTGCAAAACAGCAAATTACTGATGAACTTTACTTCTGTCTGCAAAACTGAAATTAAAATACTAACATGTTACAGAACAAACATCAGGATTATTCAATTTCTCAAAAAGATGTAGAAAACCACATGCCAAGAGTTCTAAATTCAATTCTGAGAAATAATTTATCCTCTAGTGAAGTTTAATCCATCTTCAAAATATTGGAGAGGCATATTCCACTATCTAAAGTTGCATATTTAAAATATGTGGACATACCTAAGAAATTATATATCGAAATACATAATCTGGCATCATACTTTGTACCTCAAAAAAAACTCCTGCCCTGAAGTAGAAGAGAACTTACTGAACTTGCATTTCATTGAAAACCAATTTGTACTCAGCCTATCTTTCACAAAATACTATTTCAAAGACCTGGTTATTTCCAACTGGTGTAACTTAAACATTGGTGGCTTTTACAACTAACCATGACAATTTCCCCCCCCACAACTAATGATTTTCAGGCTCAATATTCCTAATGAGTATTCCACCTTCCTGCCAAAGGGGTTTTGTAAATAAACATGCAAAGAGTAACTAAAATCCAATCTCCAAATAAAGCTGCATGTTTCCCCTCCAGAGCTGCAGAAGGGGCTGGGAAAGGCAGAAGGACAGCTTGAGGATGAAGAGTGATAAACAACGTGATCCACACAGTCATTTATTTCCAAGTAAACATTACGCCTGCTTGGTGCACAGGAGGCTCTGAATAACTACTCCACAATCTGATGAGTCCAACTTCAAATTAAAATCGATGTAGGAGGAGAGAACATCATGAACTAAAATTCCAGTGTTTCACGGCAGTTTAACTCATGACTGTGCACTTCCATGCTCCACATCTTACTGATGTGCTTCATGGAATCAAAGGGTCCATACACTAAGATAATAATAAGTTAAAGCATGTGACGGTTCCTAAAAAAATTTCAAGCATGCCTTTTCAATTTACTGTAAAGCATCTAGCCAGATAACTCTCGCTGTACTTCATAAACAAACAGATTAGAGGGCACAATGCTGTTCCTATTAATGTTACTGGCAAAATTCCCAATGTCTGCCAAGACAGAAGGATCAGATCCAAGGTCTCGCATGCCAAGCTGACAAACAGTAGACAAGTCAGTAAATATTTGCATATTTTAACAAACATTAACATCTCTTGTAAAGATTTATGCTAAAGCAATGATGTTCAACTCGCAGTCCTACAGTGAGACTGGTAGGGATCTACTGTCAATTGAATTTACTTCAAGAGCCACATCCTGGGAATCGCAGAGTGAAGCAAATGAATGAGACCCATTGCCATGGGGAACATGCAGGGGAAGAGCCTCTCCAGCTGCCTCCCATTACAATCCATAACCCTTCAAACATTTCTGCTGAGGGAAAGAAGTACAAAATCTTCCTTGCCAAGGCCATTCAGCCGTGTCCTCCTGCTAGCAGCCTGCTGTCCTGCGGGAAGGGAAAGCAGGAGATGGATTTGCCCTTCCATCGCCTATTGCGGTCAAGCTGGTGCAGGCTTGAGAGAGAGCAGGCAGGAATTCACTCATCCTGCCCCTCTCTACAGAAATGCAAGCACTCTGTTTGCCAATCCTTTGGGATTTTTCAGCCCATCACACAGACTGGAAAGGCTGGCTGCCAAACTGGAGAGAAGCTTCAAACATGTAATAAATACAGGGAATACTCAAGAAAAGACAGCTGGTTTATCAGAACTTCCCAGCAATTACTTTTAAGAGCAAGAAGTGACCTACTAGATTTATTTACAAGGTTGGCTACAGAGCTGCTTGCTCTGTCCTTCCTCAGTAACTTCCAAGCTTCAAGTCAATTGGAACAGAATTTCCCAGCAGTCTGAAGGGTCTTGAAGATGCTGCTGGTTTCATGAAAAATGTGTAACAAGACACATAACAGGCCCAGGGAAAGGTTAAGTTATAACTCAGCCTCTTACTGATACCAAGACATCAGTTACCCCATCAATTACTGCCACGTGCTGCCATTTACCATCAAGGGTTGTAGCAAAGTGTCACACAACAGTGAATGAAGTGTCTTATTTATTTTTCTTGCCCATAACAGTCAATGCCATAGGCCGCATTCGTCAGTTTAACTGCTCCAGGAGCCATCCAACAGCCTCTGGGTTTCACTAGAGCAGAGTTTCCAAACTTTTTAGACTACAGACCCAAGCAGTGCAAATATCATCCCTTTCTCAGAGTTCTTACTGGTAAATTGAGATGTAAGCAATTCACATATCAAAAATTTGTTATTTCTATAATATATCCAAGTAATATTTAGGAATTCACAAAGTTGGTATCGCTACAATCCTTGTGACTAATAGTTTTCCTCTCACTTAAGATTACCAAGAAAAAAGTGACAAGATACTGTAGTTCATACAGGTATGGAAAGATCTGCGGTTTAATCTGAATTAATATATTGAACATGACACAATAAAAAATTTAGCTACTGTGAACATGCCAGCATTACAGTTAGAAATCATGGGCCACTGGAATTCAACTATCAAAACTCTGCAAACAAACTGCATTTGTCAATAGGGAATATTTCATCTGTCCACTGTTGAATCATATTATAGAGTTGCTCTGACACCTCTTGTGATCCCGTCTTAAGGCATGCCTGTATCTCTACATATCAATTGGTTTTGTACTACTACCAAACACCACTAAGATACCTTCAGATCAGTAACATAAAATTAAATATCCATTTATTTTCCTTACCTATTGTGGTAAAATAACCCGATCTTTGCCTTGAGACAAAAAAAATAAAATAAAAACACAAACCCCCTTTATTCAAGCCTCCAGAATGGAATAAAATAGAACTGCACAAATTAGAGAAATTACTCACAGAGACACACAGAAGAAAAAACGCACTTTCCTAGTGTCCTGACATATACATAATAAATAATCCATAATAATCATAATAATGAAAAAATCATTTAATAAAATGAAAGTAGGTAATGACAGTGCACGGTACCAACATAACAGAGAGGAAAAGGATGGTGCATCTTTCATACACAGGGTGCAAGAAGGAATTATCTTAAAAGTGCTTTGGGCTTTTCTTTTTTTTTTTTAAAGAAAAACACAACAGCAGGGATCTCATGCACTCATTTATTGCAATTATGGCTGAAGTCTGTAATAGCAGTTAAGGAGTTCTCAGAAATGCACTGCACACCTTACAGAACAAATACAAAAGCCTCCACCCTTGAGAGAGGACAATCTAATCAGTTTTCTGAAGTAACTGAATTACTTTGGCAAATGTTGTACAACTCCAGGCAAAATGACCCTACTTTCAATTCCAAAAATGATGTTAAATCTGAAATGGAGCATACAGAATGAGGCAAGCACATTTCAAGGTTTTATTCTATAGCATAACAGCAGCAAGAATCCTGCTCCAAGGCCTCTGAGAAACATCATATGCCTGTCTGGGGAAGGGAAAAAGGGGAAAGAAGAGATTCATGATGCCCCCGACCATTAAATGCTTAGACTATCCTTCCACATTGAAAAATCAGAGACAGCACTATAAATGAGGAAGTCAAGTGATCTCTGGCCACATAAATGAACCTTTGAGTCTGATCCTATAAACTTAAAGTATAGAATAAACACAACCCCGTTTACTGAAAAAGGAACAGGAGCCTGTGGGTTGCTTGTCATTCACATAACAACAGAGGCAACTGAGATTAAGAGCAAATGCCTTCTGCATCTGGATCCTCTGCAGGCTTTAAACCACTTCACATATATCACAGTAACAAGTCACATTTTTTTGCATGCCAGTTATGACTTCAGTACAGACTACTAAGTGATCATTAACACTTTATTACCTTTACTAATCTATTTTATTTTCATTTTGAAAATAGCAGCAAAAGGACAATCTGTGCAGCCAGCTGCAGCAACACTCAGACTTGGACAGACTGGCTATCTGTAGCTCAAAATCTGGAAATAACTCATGGCCTCAGCACTTGCAAACATCCCATCCACCATATCCCTAATACCTTCACATCTTGCCTTTAAAAAGATACCTTCTCACATAGGTGTCTGAAAACATCACCTCAAACATCACATCAAGTCAAAGCACAGAATCTACGTGACGTGCTGGTGCTACCTGAAAGCCATTCACAGCCAATAGATACAAGGTTCCTATTTAAACAAAGCAAATATATATACACATATTGCATTCATTAACTTCACAGAACAAATACTGGGTTGTAAAGTTCACTACTCTGAGGTTGTGTGAGGACAAAAGCATCTGTACAAGCTTATGCTGGTCTCCTGTGTGCCTGCAATAGGATGATATTGCCTTTAACTGTGTTAGTCACAGAGAACATTTTCCAAGGGTACCTGGCGGAATGAGCGGGCAGAAGGGAGGCTGCTGCTAATGGACATCCAGAGAAATACTCCAGCACAGGGGTTGAGGCCTTATTTACTGCGTGCTATTCAAATCTTATTCAAAAAACAGCATTTGAAAGTTTTCATTAACTTTTCAATAATGCTTACAATACTGCAACCAACCACTTTACAAGAAAGAAGAAAATATCTTTATCATTCTGACAATATTTCCATTTGACAGAGAATTTAAAAAGAACACACAAGGCTAAAGTTTCTATAAACTTCTTGTATTCACATTAAGAGATCTAAAAGTGATTTCTCCCCATTATGCTCAGCCTGTACTGTAGAGTCCTTCCACATGACCAACGCAGAGCACCTGGTGTCTGCAGTGACTTGAGTATCTAGCATTTCTTTGCAACACAACATGGAAAATTCATTAGAAATACAGACAATGAAGTGTAGCAAAGATGAGGCTTAAGTAGGATTTGCCTTCTCCTTTTTTGCTATTCCCTACTCCATTTCAGAAACATCTTCTAATTTATGCAGATAGCAAAACTGTGTTCCAACAAACAACTGTATTACCATTATAAAATAAATATGTACCCACACTGCAAAGCCTCCCTTCTATTTCTTCTGAATACTAATATTTTTCAATCTCCTTTTCCTCATTCAATCACCCCCACCTCTACATTTATTGTACATAATTCTGCAAAAATCTGCATTTTGCACCTTCTGTTTAAATACAGTCGCTGCTTCCTCTGTTCTGCAGGAAGGTAGAGCTGGGAGGAAAGAGGAACTCGGTATCAGGAGAACAGAAAGGGAATTTTCTATGCTCTCACTTTTTATCCAAAATCACACCAGGGAGGAATGCAGGAGCCCCATCCTTCAAATTACAGAGGAATCCTGTTTAGCTGAGGCTGAAGCATATTTACTGCAAGGATTATCTTTTACATTTGTACTTAATGCTGATTTGACCAACGCTGAGAAGATTTTCACAAGGCTGATCACAAATACATCCTTGGCAGAAACATTACCCATAACACATCTCAGCTTTTCACAAAGCAACACTACAGGTCATTAGCTTACTTCCTTTTTAATTTATCAAGAACACAAGAAAATATTTTGCCCAGTTTCTAGAAACGATGGAATCATGTTGGTAGAATCTTTCACTCCTTGACAGCACCCAGAAAGTCAGACTACAAAAGGCACCTACCATGGGAAATTTCAACCCAAATAATTTAAATCTGGCAAGCAATAACCAAGTGAAATGATGAGTATGTCATAGTAAGCATCAGGTAACATAATAATAGGTAGTGCTTCTGCCCCACCTAAAGTTTTTGGCTCCTTCATAGAAAATCTTTACGTAAACAATCTTTCATAATAACTGGTTAACAACAGGAATTTGTATTTCATATACCTCTGTGTTCACATTGCTTTTTGAGAATAGAGTTTCTCACACTTACACAAGATGGGGACATTTTAATTGAAACACTGTCCCATGGTTACCATTTCATCCCCATAACAACATCACCAATTACTTACTTTGAAAAAATGCATTAGAAAAGTAATTTAATCTTTGCTTCTCTTAATGAAGTTTGCCAGAGAAAAACAAAGGGAAGAATCAGTACTGCATGACCAGCCAGCGCTCCATGGAGCAGCACCAGCCTACAGGACTGAAACCCAAACACACTTTACAGAACAATACCCATATTCTAAAAGTTGGTTTAAACACCATAATCCACAGATTTCCAAACTATGCCTTACTCGTGTCAGAACTTTTCTTCTCAACACTTGAATAACAGAATATAACCTTGTTCCGGTGTCTGCACTAGTGTTCAGTGATAATTTTGACCAAAAAACTAACACTACACATCTTAAGGACTTATCCAGTCCTGCAATTCCTAGTATTATTCTCCACTGAGTCATAAGGTAGTACCAGAAGTCCTCTCTGAGAAACGTCTGCTCTATGATATAGTCACATCTGTGTCGATGTGACTAAACACGTGTCACCTCATTTTCAAAATGCCAAGCAAGTGGCAAACTGTGTTCCCAAGGACTGTAAAGGGGAGTCAAAGAAGATTCCCAAGCATCATTCCAACACAGGACACATACCACTACATTTACAAATATATTTCAGAAGCTTAAATGCAAAAACATGTCACCAAGTTTCCAAGTGCTTACTGAACCTGCCATCATGCAGCACTGTCTGCAGAGAGCATTGACCATAGTTCATTTGCCAAATTCACCAATTTTATCAGTCTCAGAGACAGAACCAAAATAGCAGTTCCTAACTCTCAGTCTCATGTTCAACTCACAGTTTTATCTAATACAGCTGTATTTGGATTTCAGAAATAAAAGTGTTTTTCAACTAGGAATTATTTGTCACAGCATATTCTCATTTCAAAAGCCCCACGCAAACTCTTCTCCACCCCCAGCAGTTCCAAAGCTCAGTGGTTCAATCCACATTTTCTCTTCTTAATAGGATATTGTAGCAATGCTGAAACAGTCTTCCCTCAAATGTCAAACTTTCACTTTCATACAAGAACTTTCTCCACTCCTGCCATGACCTAATAATGCAAGGCACCACCCTCTTGGGAGCAGATCTAGCTGAAAAGCACAGCTTTGATCCCCACGGGCAAGTGCAGATACTACAGGCATCTATCACAGTTTTACAGTTGGATAAATGGGGAAAAAAATAAAAACCTCAAGTTCATTTGCTGTTTGCGATGCAAAATATGAATCACTTTTTCAATCCCTTCAAAAGGCAAAAGACTATAAAAAATCTTCACACTGAGTATCAGGTACATTGCACAGGTCACAAACTGAACATAGGAATCAGCCAGAACATTGTGGCACAAAACAGGAAAAATTTCTTTCAATATACCTCAGCCTTCATTGCAGCTTTATAATGAACTTTAATTTATTATAGTAGTGAATAATACTGTGACTGAGTTTTTGTTACGCATTTACACAGTGCTTAGCACAAAAGGGTCCTACCGTAACAGATTTAATAACACAATCATGCCACCCACAGATCCTCCAAACACTTCTTTCCCCAAACCATGCCTATTATGTAACTGTACGTGGTATTTTTGTGCACAGTTTTGAAAGTTCAAAGCAGTAACTAACCCTCCACCTCTAAAAACTGCCATCTTTGTTGCAAATAACCTTCGAAATTCATTTTTACATGACCGTGCTTCAAATAGTTCAGCATAATACAGCTAAGCCTAGTTCGGGCAGTTGTCTTGTAACTCTGTATTTTAATTACATTAACCTTTCTGCATATGGATAATGCTTTTATAATGTCCCTGCTTCCTCTCCTCAAACGCCTGACCATGGTAGGACCAACAAGTTCAATTTTTAGACTCTTTCAAGAATAGAATATGGACTCCCAAGTTCTCCCCTCACAGCAAACCCTACGAGCAACACCAAGTGTATCCAGAAGACATTTCCCAATAGAACTTGCCCTCCTCATTCCTTTTGAAAGGAACATTAGTGATTCAGTCACGTATTTGAAACCCCACTCAAAGAACTGCATCAGCAGGAATGAGCAATGATCCTGCTGTGGTTAACAGCATAATCCTGACAAAACTTGGGAGCAGAGGAGCGGTGTCTAGCCCAGCCAAACAAATATAAACAAAGCTACAGCCAAGTAATATCAGTCAGTTCAAACGACAAAACAAATGTCCTGCACCATTCCAAACGTGTGAGTGTCTCAAGATATGGCCAGAGCACAGTTACCTCAAAACCATTTGCACAAACAACTATAATCAAAAACATCACTGGAAGAAAGACCCATAGCACTGAGTTAGCACAGATTCTGAAGTATGCAAAAAACATTCCCCTTAATGACCTCCCCGTGTAGATAATGAGAGAAATCCAACAAATTCTGGCTCCCAAGATAGCAGAGGAGTAGATGCAAGGCAGTTATCATGGCTATTTGGGAATCCCAGCAGAGGGGGAATTCAGTTGAGATCCATGAAGGAACATTACTTAGGAACAGAAGCCAACTGCCCATCCCTGTCCTCCCAAAATCACCCCAGCATAAAATGAAATTTTCAGTTAAAAAAATAGAGATTATCTTACATTGAACAAAAAGATACATAGGGAAGAAGTGTTACTCTACATGCTGCCAAAACCACTACGCTTTTCATTTGTGGTATTCCCATTTATGATGTTCACAAAGATTTGTTACCTTCTTGGTTTGCTGAACCACTAAACATTTTCCAGCAAATTAAACACTCGTGCCACATTACTAGCAACCAAGATTCCCGAAAACAGCTCATGTTACACGTTTCCCTCTTGCCAGTGGGGTCTGAAGGGCTATGAAAGACCTTTTAAGCATATTTAAGTGCCATAATTTTCAGTGTTTTGATGAATACAGTATTTTTGCTATATGTAACTATGGGGGGAAAAAACCCAGACTGTGAAATTCACAGACTGAAAGATCATTTCTAAGTAACACTTACCCTAACTACTATAAAACCAGCCCAGACGAGTCCACACAGTGCTCACATTTCTGTCCTTCACTTCCTGCCGCTGCAACATTCAAAATTTCATACCAAACACAAACCTACTGTTCTTTTTCTTCCAATATTTCATCATTATAGCTCCAAGAATCACTAGCCTTGCTACTGCTTACAAACAGCAGCATGAAACTTATTTCCCCAAACCACACATAAGCCAAAGATTCAAAACATTCACCTCAGACACATCATTCCTCATGCAAGTGATATTTCCCAGGACTAACAGCAACAAATGGCAAAACAGCTCCCAGCCACATCTCCAAAACATATCTCTACATAACATCACCTACAAAACTTGCTACTAGTTCAGCAGCATTGTGTATCCACTGCTTCTGGGAAAACCTGTGTAGTTCAGTGCTATTAATTCTCAATTACCTTCCTGCTAAAGTTCAAGCTTTCTAACATCTGACAAAAACTCCATGCCACTCAGAAAATCGGATGGTTTGTACTTATTCAGAAGTAGGATGGGGCCACAGTCACCACTCAAACTTTGAAGTCATGAAATGGAACCTCTCTGTGTAGTAAAATCACATTTAAGGAGGAAAAGATTGAAATCTGTAATTTCTTACCTGGCTTTCCTGTAATAAGGCTGTGATTTGGTATTATGGAGGACTCTGAGAAAAGACTGCATAAATAACCAGTCCGTTTCTAATTTACAACAATGAATTTGCATATAAAATTATACAGGAATATTTGGGTATTACGTTATAGCCCCATTAAGTATCCTTTAACTTCAACTGGCAGTGCAATAGAAACGCAACAGAAAAACAAATTCTCACCCGTGGGTAATTACAATCTCCGTGATTCAATTCCCAATCTCTTCTTTTCCTACAGTAATATTCACTTTTCTGCGTTTCAGACATGAGGGATTGCTTCAGTTGGAAGCCTCATGTTGTAAACACTCATGTGAAAAGAAAAGCTCAGTAAGCAAGACTGTTTTGGAATAAGGAACCCGAGTCACATATCAGTGTCACCATAATGAAATCCCCAGAAGCTGGCCTGTTCCTGTGGAGCAGCCTCTGACCTTGCAGACTCCAAATTTCCCTGTCTATGAAGTTTAGTTATTTTCTCCCACCCCAAAACATATGGGGAAAACAAATATTGATTTTTCCAGTCAGTATCTCCAGAAGACCAAGCATGCCTTCAGACTTTTTTATAATTCCATACCAATGCCGTGCTGAAACTTTTGAAAAACCAGTCTCTTTTAAAACATTCTCTCTTCCTTGTTGAAAAAGAATGGTAACCACAGAAGTTTGCACTGAAGAAAATCAAACACATTAAGTACCATGTCTTTAAATATATGTCATTGATACATATAAACACAAGTGCTGCCTTGCTGCCAAAGGCCACGAAAGAGATAGCAAGACAAACAAAAACTAAAAATGAAGGTCTTGTTTGTTTTGAAAATCTAACTCACAATCCTTCCATTTATGGGGAAAAAATACGTGTACCGTATAATGAAAATGAGATTTTGCCACAGCATCTCAGCAAAAGAAATGAGAAACGATTCAACTGCTGCAATATGAGCAGAATGAAGGGTTGGGATTACAAAATTTGGAATTTTCCCCCCCATGATAAGCCACTGGCAACGTTGCACAGAGAGGAACACTGGGGATCTGCTTCCTTCCAGGAAGAAGGCTTCAGCATTGCCAGGAGAAACGTCAGGGCAGGACTGAGGCTCGCTGGGATTCTTGGCCTACTGATCCCCTAGGCAGGGGAATTCCAGCTGTCCAACCACTCTATCCCTAAGCTAGAGCACTGTCACACCATCCTTCCTTCTCCTGCTCCAAGCCAGCTCCTCAGTTACTCAGGCTGTACACAGGGGATGGATTTAAATTAATTCCAAAGACCTTTTTAATTTAGATTTCACTCCTGCTACCAGACCTGTGAGGTCCCACTGACTTCAGGAGGGAATGCCAGTGAGGTGAGAGATTCAGGGGCTTTAATAACCTGAATTGCTCCAGCAATTGTTTCTGCCATTACTAAAATGAAAACACCAAGAATAATGCCCAGTAGCAAATAAAACATGCTAGTAAATAATAAATAAAAAGAAAAAAAAAATAACACATTGAAAGTCAGAAAATATCCAGCTATAAATGAAAACAAGATTTTACTAACAAAAATAATTGCCAACAATGGAGAAAATATTTCATCAGAGTATTGCCCAGCTCTACATGGGCTCTTTCACCCACAGGCATCAGGACTCCTTACCAGCCAGTAAAATTCACTACCCCTATTTTAAATTCCTTCAAAAGGAAGCACAAACAGGCAAAGTGATTTGCATCAGGCTCTCACATCTCTCAAGAACTAGACCTGTACCTCACTCACCTGGGAATATCCCCTCTTCAAGCTTTCCAGACACTCTGACTTACATCTTTTGAGATGAGAATTTCCCTACAAATACAGCCTTTGAGCAGAAGTTCTCTCCAAATCACAGCCCTTCTTCTACAACCAGATGTCCTCACACTGAACCCAAAGCCCAGGAGGAACTTCTCTGAAACCAGGGAGATTTCACAAAGGAAAAGGATCCTCCATGACACATCAAGAAGCAGAACTGGGACAAATTAGAGAATAAGATGCTGCTTCCACATCTTCCTTTAAGTTTTAATCTGATGGGAAGAGGTAAAAACAAGCCCCCAAACAAGCAAACAAAAAAATCCCAAAACAGACCAAAAAAACCCCAACAAAATCAGCTCTTACAACCTGTCAAATCTTTAAGCCATGACTTTAAGAAGCTCTAACACAGAAAAATTCATCTGGCTCACCTAAAAAGGCACAGTGCCTGTATGAATTAAAAGAGGGAAAATACACACTGTACATTTCATAAGCCCAAAAAAATCACAGAGGTGAAGAGTGATAAAGGAAATGTCATTTCAGCTTGGAAAAATAAAGAAGTAATTTCTGCTTTCAGAACAAATTACAAAGAGAACTCAATTTATCAGTAATAACATAAAATGTTCCTTCACTTACCAATAAAGAAAAATTGCTCTGCTAATTAAAGTTCAACAAAAAAAAGCTTAACTCAGCTTCTGCTACTCACAATTTCTGTGCTGTAAAAGCCAAGCCTACCAAAGTCTGACTCCCTGGGTTTGCACCCCAAGGTGAAAGGTGGAGGGAATGTGGTGGCCCCTCACACATTTTCCCCTCCTCTAAGTTCGAATTGAATGTTCAAAATCAGCTCCTCCTTATATACCTGCCCAGCACTCCCAGACTGTCCCTATCACTAAAGCTTTGCCATTAAAAAAAAATTTAAAAAAGAAAAAAAAAAATAAAAATTAAAAAAAAAATAGAAAAAAATGGAGTTTTCATTCACCATCTGCTATGGCTCAAAAATACTGAAACAATCGAATTTAAGACACATTATTTTAAAGCCTCCCTATTCTACCTATCAGTCTTGGAAAATAAAGTAAACTTGCCAAGTATCACTCAGTTGTTCTGGTTTTTGGTTGGTTTTTTTTAATATGGGAACATGTCTTTTCTTACATAAAGAATGGCAGGTGGTGTATTTTATCCCTTGCCTTGCTTCAGTTACACTAATTATTAAGAACAACAACATTAGACGATGTCAACAATCCAAACCATCCCAACAGGAGCAGCCATGGTGATACACTCAATCTGTCAACAGGGATATCCATTTTCAGGGTATTTTTCTGTCTCACAACTGAATTCTTTTCTTTTTTCAATGAAAAGTGAAATGTGTTATTTTAAAACTTCCTCTCAAGCTCGCTGTACTTTTGATAATTCAAAAATCCTATTACCTTCTTAACTCTTACTCATTTTGTCATTAATTGGGAAGCAGCCTTGCAACTGTTTCCCTGCAGTTATTTCTTAATTTCCATCAATGATATGTTTAATCATGTTACTCTAATCAAACAACAATTGCCTAACAAAGCACTGTAGCCAAAACAACTGCACTCCTTTGGAAATTAAGAAAAGGACATATCCCACTGCAGGAGGGGTAACACAGATCCTTCTCCTGCCTGGGGATTCTGCCCTAAAAATATACATCTAAGTGTCTGCTGGAAGGGCTGTGTTGCAATGTGCAGTGGAAACTCTCCTGTTTTCAGGTTCAGAGCCGATCGAGGATATAAAAGCTGCTCTCAGGACCTGTGTTAAACCTCCCAGCTTCACTCCACTCTCCCTGCCAAAGCCTCCTGCAGAAAACAAAAACATAAGCTCATCTGCCCACCCTTCAACGGCTCCGAGGGGGTAATTTTACAACAGCTGTTAAATTCGTCCAATTTATTTTTCCATCCCTCCACAAACCCTACCTACCCCATTTTTTTTTTCCACTTGTATTTCACTACTGTTATTTCCCGGCCGTCTCTCCCGTCCCCTCCCGCCCCGCCCGGTACAAAAACAAAGCTGCCTCCCACCCCCCCTGCATCCCCCCCGGAGCACCCCCGGCTGCCGCGAGGCATCCCCGGCTCTCCGGCCCGGCCGCCGGGCCCGGGGGGCGCGGGGCCGCTCCGCCCGCCCGCGGGCCCCGGGCAGCGCGGCGGCGCCGGGGTCCGGCCGAGCGCCCCGTAAACACCCCGCGAGCGGCGGCCGCCGCAGGCCCTCGGCGGACACAGGGCCCGCTCCCGCCGGCACCGCGCGGCCCCCGCGGCCCGCAGCGCCCGCCCCGCCGGCCGCGGAGCCCCGCGGGTCCCCCGAGGGCGCGGCGGGGCCGCGGGCGGCCGGTGCGGGCCGCGCTCGGTGCCCGCGGGGGCGGTCGGGGAAGTCCCGACTTACCTGTCATTACTTTCTACGCCATCTTGGATCCACTTGTCAACGTCCCACAAAGCATTGTGGGAAAGGCCGGCCCTCCCCTCGGCCCGGAAGGCGGAGGGCGGCGGTGTGAGGGGACGGGACGGGGACGGCGATGGCATGGGGATTGGGATGGGGACGGGAGTGGGGTCCGGGTGGGGCCCAGAACCGGGACGGAACGGCGATGGGGACAAGGTCGCGGTCCGGCACAGGGGATGGGGATGAGGATGGGGACCGGGACCCGCTGTCCCCTCAGCCCGGCGGCCGCTGAAGCGCAGCCCGGGGTCCCCTCACGGGACAGCGTCCGGGGCCACGTCCGCGTCGCCCGCGCTAGAAACCGGCAACTTCGGGGAATTTTCTGCGCTTTCTTTATTTTTTCTTTTTTTTTCGCCTCCCTCCCCTGGGTTCGGAGCGCAGCTGCGGAGCCCGAGGTTCGGTGGCGGGGCCAGTACCGGCAGGCGGGGAGGCAGAGCAGGACACGGAGCCCACCCCTGAAAAAACGGGAAATTACTTGGAAATTACTTTTTCCTCATGGTTTTTCTACGGCGTGAGTTGGATTTTTGTGTGTGTGTGTGTGTGAATGTTTGGATTTTTTGTGGGTTTGGGGTTTTTTTTTATTTGGTTTGATTTTTTTTTATTATTATTATTTTCCTGTGGCTTTCTAAAGTTCCTTCCCCGAAAGAACCCTGGGGGAGGCCGGCTGCGGGTGCCGAGGCTGCCGCAGGTGCCGGAGCAGCTCTCGCTGTCACCGTGTTTTCCAAACCCACCCGCCCGTGCTGAAGGATTGCTGGTAACGCGTTGCTGGCTGCTCATGACTCCCAGAAACTGCTTTGCATAACAGTTTTATTTTCATGCAGTAATCTTCCCTGTTCGCTGTGTTTTCAGACTCTTTGGCAATCAGTTCTTAATACCTACGCTGTTTTGCAAACTGGCTTTTTCAAGGCGTTACCGGCTTAGCTGCCGTGGATGGGTGCCCTGTGCTCTGCATAGGCTGTTGTGCTTTAGGGCAAAGTGGACAAGAAACTGGGGAAAAGCTGCTTACTTCAGGATCTTAGGAAAGTTTATCACCAAAACAGGATTCCCGTGTTTTTTAAAAACTTTTCCTTCCCCTTTAATTGAAATTAGATCCAGATCATCTTAGTATTGGATCTTCCTGTAAAATGTATTTACATTTATATTTAAATTTACGTCTAATGCCTCATAACTCTTTGAAGAATAACCACCAGCCAAGCCTCTGATGTATTACCACTGCAAGAAAATACTTGTGCCCAAGAAGTTTTTAATATTCATCAGTAATGCATTTATAAAGAGAAAGCTCCTTGCAACAATGTAAATACAGGAGGAAATAAAACTAAATAAATCCTTTGCATTTGCTACCCCAGTCTTAAATCAGTCTGCTTTTTAATTCAACTTCATAAGTAGCTGGAGTGCAGTTGTGCTGTTGCAGAGGGGAGTGTGGGTGGTCCCAGCCTCAACCTTTTACTTTTGAGGCTGGTTGTCTTTAGTTCCTACTGAACTTTATCTTACTGGTCATTTTTTTTCTGTTAAAAAATGCAAAGGTTTTCTTCAAAATAAATGATAATTAGAAAAAGCAGTGGAAGATAGAATTATCAATGCATACATATTTTTAGATATAAGCATATCATCCTCTGAAGCTCAATTTGGAGAAGACAGAAATTTACTTTGGTTTATTTTTCACATAAGCTCTTTTTGAGTCCATTTGTTCTGACTGTATTTTTTTCATAATGTGCTAAGAAAAAAATTGTGTGGCAGTGACTTATTGGAGGATCTGTTCAGTGACAGACCCCCTTCTTATCACTCTCTGCTGATTTAAAGTTCCAGATTGGATGTACCAAGAGGCACAGGCTGCTGTGAAAAGGTGGCAACTCTGCCCTGTAGGACCAGAAAGGAGCTGGGGAGGACCACAGGAGCAGGGGAATCCCAATGTATAAAACAGCACATGGAGGTCTGCCCTTGCACCCCCTGCTTTTAAGGATCTTGGTACTTTAACCCTTTTAGCTTCCAAAATGAAGGAGGTTTTAGTCTATTTTGTATTGCATAAACCCTCAGTGGAGGTGCCAGAGGCTGGACAGAGAGCCAGCAGCTCTGGGATGGGGGTGGCTGCCAAGCACTGCCCTGCTCAAGCAGAGCCTGCAAGCTTGGAACAACTCCTGTTTTCATGTGCTGTCCCCTCCAAGCTCTTTCAAAGTCCTTGTTACCAGATAGAAAGGTCCAAAACAAATGGGGCTCTAAGAGTTTTTAACCCTCGAAATTCTGCTCCAAGTGAGAATCATAGCAACTAGCTTAAGGGATGAGATCCCAAATCAAAAGGGCCTAAAAAAACTAACTTGACTTTAGAACCACTTCAGTAATAACATCTCAGGAGAGAGAGAATGATCCAGGAACTGGTTACAGATTACCTGGAAAGAAAGAGACTTCCTGTAGCTTTCACTGACATGTTTCAATATAGTATTAAAGGATAATTTAACAAAATAAGATTATAATTATATTGTATTATTATATTCCTACTACTGTGAGAAGAACTATCTATCTATATGAGACAACTCTTTCTCTTTCCTTGATGTGCATTACCCCAGTGGAAACTGCAATTTTGCCTTTCAACCTCTGCTCTCCAACACATCATTCACAACCCCCCAGGGTGAGCTGACAAAGCCAGGCTGTCACTAAGCACTGGGCAAAGCTCAGAACCAGATGTGTTACATGCTGACCACTGCCTTGCATTTCCAGAACTGTCCAGACTTCCTAAATTCCTGGAATCCCGTGGGGTTTCATGGCAGGAGGAGAGCTTGCAGTGCTAGACTTCTGCTCAAAGAGACCGGGAGCAGGGGGTGACACGGAGTCTGGGGGGAGAAGAAAAGCAACAGTGGATGTTGGAAATGTAGGAATACCAAAGGCATAATGGGGAAGCATGAGAGAGTAACAAAGACAAGGAGTTCCCACTCAGCATCATGAGATTTGAGGATTCAGATCCTCAAAAGCCTAACAGTGATATTTCTAGGGACTCAATATAATAGTAGAATTTTTTAAAACCCTCCAATGAATGCAGCAATATCACACTCAATTCCACTTGTACATTTTTTAGGATTTTGAAATCTTTCAAATCTGAAAATAGCAATTTCTTACTGGATGTTTAGAAAGCCCACCCTGCCAGGGACCAAGGAACCCCTGTACAGAAGCCCTAACATATCCTGTCTCCCCACTCTTCAGTCAGGATTCTGTAAACGATGCTGGCTCACAGGGCTTCCCCTTATTCTGTGAAGCTAGGAGCCATGCCCTGGTCCTTGGAGAATTAAGGCTCCTTGCCAAACACCAGGGGTTTGAAAACCTGAGGCCACTCAGGGCTGCTAGGCTCCCCGCCACGAAGCAGAGATCTGAGCAGAGCACTGAAAGGTGTGGCACAGATTCTGGCAGAGTTGGGAACTCTCAAACCCTCACTTGCTCCAGGCCTAATGGAGACTTGGTAGCCAAAAAGCCCTGGAGTCCCGGCTCGCCCATGAGCTGCACACTTGGAATCACAACTGCAGCCTGGTTTCTACATTTTTCAAAACAAAACTATTCTAATTATTTGAAATTTATACTGCTTATACTTTTTTCTTTCTCTTCTGCTTTCACAAGAAATTCAGAAAATCATTTTCCATTCTGTGTTCAAGTTCACTCTCATTTTTGGTAACTGGTACTTCATGAATACAGAAAACTCCATTTCCAATCAGCTCTGCTCATGATGTCTAACCAGAATCCAGGAAAAACCATTACAATTAACATGTAAGAGTAATAAGGACATAATAGAACACATTCAGCAGAGAATTACCTCCCTGACCCTGCAAGCCCAGGATCCCAGCAGGCTTCTCGAAAAGACTGTTCACCCCTGAGCAACAAAACAACAGGAGGCCTTTCTCAATGAAAGTGCCAGACAGATTGCAGCAACAGGGGCAATGTTTTTATTGTCTTAGCACACTGGACCTTTATAAATTTTTGAACTCCCTCAGAAGCAGCAATCATGGGAAAGTAACAGAAGTTAAGTGGTTTAGCCTCTGCCACAAACAAGGCAGTGGTAGCCCTAGGATTAGATAGGAACAGTAGTTCTTAGTCTTGGTAAACAATAAAGCAAGCTCTTTCTAGGCAGCCATTAATGTCTGGTTATTAGGCTGAAGAGTAGCAAGTTTTGATTTTCCAGCATGAAAATTCCCCTGGAATTCTTCCAGAGTCCACTAATGAACAGATGATCTCTACTTTAATCTTCCTTCATAATTATCCAAGGGTAACATTTCAATGTGGACTCCTTAAGCACATGTAATTTCTAGAGCAAGTAATATTCAAACTAAGTCATTTCTCCTTTGATCCACAAAATGAGAGCATTGAGAAGCAACCAGCAACAAGGGGATGTTGAGGGTACACTAAGGAGATAGAAACTACAAAGGTCAGAGTAATGTGATGGTTTGATCCCACACTGTCAGGATCAAAGATCTTCAGTCTCTGTGCATTTTTTAAAGAAGCTGGCAAGTCTTTATGCTGACCATTGAATTGCTCATGGAGGAGTTACGTCTGACATATATCTGCATTGTTGAGATGAACTGGCACCAAAAATTTAGAGCTTTTGTCCTAGCAACCTGAATGTGACAACTTTTTTGAGATAGACTCAAGATACACATCCATTTTCATCAATGGTAGTCTGCAAGCAAAAAAACCCCAACTAAAACAAAACCAAACAAAAAACCCAAACAAACAAACAAAAAAAATCCCACCAAACCCAAACTTCAGGCTAAGTAGATTCTTTTCCACTCATGTGCAGTTACTCTATAGCCTAGTAATTCCAGAGTTTTCTTTTAAAACTTCTATTTTACCTTTGTGATGTATGGGGAGGGAAACCCTGAGGGATTCTTGCTTCTGGCAACAAGTACTCAGAACACAACAGAAGTCTCACTCTGAGGACAGGGAGGGAGGCTGCCTTGGGCAGCATGATCCAAATCAAGACTAAGGTATTCCAAGTGCAAACAAAATCTGTTTCAGATCAAAAGGCACAGAGCTTGATCATCATGGATCTTTGGCACAAATACAGACCATGAAAGGGAACCTTCACAGTCCTTCTGAACTGACTTTTAAGGAGATACCTGAGCTGTTGAAAGATAAGAGTTCTTCCATGTCTTTCTAATGCTGACAACAAAAGGTGGTTGAGGGAAGAGAAACCACTTCCTCTCTCCAGCAAACTCGTGCTCTAAATCCAGCCAAAAGCAGCAGAGAGGGATAGAGCCTGGACAGAGAAGGAGGAGAATCTGAAAGAGCCAGGGAACCACTGAAACATTCCAATCTAGGATAATAATGAAAAGAGGGTTGGCTGAGGAAACAGGTCCAACATATCTGGTAGAAGCATCAGAGACTTAGATGCTTGGGGTTGAAGATTTCAGACCAGACTGCAACTGGAAGGAAAATGTTTATGATAAGAACAGGGAGAGGCAAGTTCCCACTTCCCCTGATGACCCATTGTTCCCCTCTCTGATAGCTCTTGCCTCAGTTTCCAGATGATATATTGTTTTTTAAGATACTTTGTCCATTGTTCTGGCAGAACATCCCATGCTCAGAAACAGTCATGACAAGATTTTAAACAACTTGTACAACTGGGATTATAGTACAATTTAGGAAGCTAGATGGTAAACATGCTGTGCATTCTGAATACCTGCTCCTCTTCCTTCCCTTACTGTCAGCTCAGATGCCTTTTTGTTGTTTAAATGCAGTGAACTGGATTGGTAAAGCTTTGAAAGTTACAAGCTTTCCAAATTACATTCTCAAGTTTCCCATCACCTATGTCCAAAGTCTGCATTTCAAATGCAAATCACTGTTCACAGCTTCCATCTTTTCCTGTCCCTTCAGACTTGCCTCACTCAAAATCCCTGATTGGAGTTCCCCAATTTCTGTGTATTCACGTGAAAACAGCATTAATCTGAATGAAGCTCAGTGTGCTTGTAAAGAGATGGGATTTATATATGCCTCAATTCATCATTTACCATGGTAGTTTCTATTAAATTAATTATGAACAGAATGGTTATGGCTAGCATTAAAAATAATTTCAAACCAGAGCAAATTCAATAGAAGTTCCATCGATTCTTACTACACTATTTGTTCTACTATTTTACTTCCTTAAAAAAACAGACTAGGGGGAAAAGTCCACAGCTTCCCTCCATTACAAGGAGATTAAAGTAAATAACAGGGCATTATCTGCTCAGAATATTACACACATGATGAGAAGCAGCAGCTTCCAGCTTAGCTAACTGATTAACTGCCATTGTAGCCCTTAACTAACAAAACAGCCAAAATTAGAGACTTGCACCAAGCAGACACGGGTTTAGGTACTTACTCACGTTTGATTGCTCTGGCACTTCAGAATTAGTTAACAAATTCTAACTGTACTATCAATCATAAGAAATAGCATTATTCTTAAGCATAAACATCCAGAATTTTGTTTAAAGAGTGTCTTGACATAACTTTACACTATTATCATTTTAAGTTACCTCTTTGTGAAACCCTAGGATTTTATGATTTACAGTATATCCTCCCAATCACAGCCTCAAAAATAGTCCTGTAATGAAATAACCACAGAATTTTATGTTGAACAGATAAGGGTATACATTGAAAAAAAGAAATCACAAGACTATTATTATACAGGCAATACATTTTATTCTGTTCTTTCACCAATTGTAGCAAAAACATTTAACA
Source organism: Luscinia megarhynchos (assembly GCA_034336665.1). Taxonomy (NCBI): domain Eukaryota; kingdom Metazoa; phylum Chordata; class Aves; order Passeriformes; family Muscicapidae; genus Luscinia; species Luscinia megarhynchos. The sequence continues at coordinate 3,452,222 of CM067580.1, forward strand.
ACTGAATGAATAATCAAGGGAACTTAATTGTCAACAGGAATTTCAGAATTATGTTCTAAATTTTAGACCAGGAAGGCTTGACAGGGAGAAAACAAACCATATACACACTTGTAATAATAGTCTCTATTATGAAGATTTAATGCCTTCTTTAAAAGCACTGAGATTATTGAGGCACCTTACTGCAGGTTATGGATCATCTCTTCTTTGGCAATGAGATGTGTGGTTTTGTTAACTAGGGCCATGAGGGAATTGAGCTTGTGAGACCAGTCATTGAGTATATTGTTTGGGTCCTTAGGCCTCTGGAAATTGATAATTCCTGCCAGCCTGTCTACTTTAGCAAAGATGGTTTTATTAACTACTAGGTTAGACAAGAACTCCTCCGATTCCTGTAAAGACAAACAGCACTAAGTCAAGAAAATAACATTTTTACCTACAAAGCACCAAAATTCCTCCCAACAGCATGAAAGCACCAGGAACAAGATTTTCTTTACACACAAGTACAGCTGTAACAATACTGTACTTTAAAAAATGCAGGATACTTTAACATTACACATGCTGGTGATGCAAGGTGATAGCACAAGCTATGAAAAAATTGTTTTTAATTGACTGTATCTGTTTCTCTTTCATGAAATTAAAGATTAATATACAACCCCAATAGACTTTTACACTTTGGAGTACTTGGCTACACAGCTACTACAGCAAGTTGTGTGGCAAGCAAGGCTGGGGAAAATCCCAGTGAATTACTGACCACTGTCAAAAAGGATTATTTCTGAGTTAGTGGGAAAAGCAGATTCCATGAGAAGGGTTAAGGTTTTCATTTGCACTCAAAATACCAGGATGTGTTATTCTATTTGGAAACCTCTTGAAAACACAAAGGGGGTGGCAGAAGACCCCTCCACCCCATGCTGCCAAAGTGCCACCGCCTATGAACAGAGACATTTACAGGCGAAGGACCCGCCTTTCAGTTGGTTTTCATCACTCATTGATAAGAACTTTTTAACACTGAAACACCGGACAAGAAGCTCCAGCATTTACAAAAGGCCTTGAACATAAAAGAACTTCTAAAAGCAGCTTTTGCCTTATGGGCATGTGCATCATGAAACTGAGTTTAATGTTTTCTAACTCCCATTAAGGCAGAAAATTAAATCAAACAAGAACATTACTCTGCTGAATACTCACATCTCTGCCACAAACACACTCCCCTCATGAAAGAAGGATAAGCAAAGCAAGACTTACATCAACAGACAGATCCAGGAGTTGTGCCATTCTCTTCATTGTAATTCTGGTATAATATTTAGCCATTATTCTAATATTCTGGAATAAAAGTGTTCAGAGTAGAGGGTTATGTGCAAAAATAATTGAAGCAGGCTGCAAAAATATAAAAGTCCATGTTAAAATCAGATTAGGAACTGTAGTGTTCTAGTGGCAGTCCAACATGGGGGACATGGGGCTGTGAACAAACTTGCTGGTAGAAGGTATAAAAGTCTCTACAGGATAAATTATTAAGAAAATAAACCAACCAATTAGGAATTTAATACAAAGCAAGACTTTCAGATTTATGTTTTATTGAAACATGAATGTTAAATCTCATTTGAGTGCAATATGCTCTTTCTGGTGGCAACTATGCCAAATATAAACATGCAATAAAAATATACAAGCAAATAAAATCTTGACATACAACACAAAAGAAAAGACATCTTACCTGCTGCTTTATTAGCTACTTTTTGTCTTCTTTGTGATTAAAATACAGCAAGCAAAAAGCATTTTTGAGCTGAGGCACTGAGTAAACAGCTACTGTTTACACTGATACTTACATGTTCCACAACTCTGTTCTTTAAATCTTTCCATCTCTTTTCACCCTCCTCTGTACAGCCAAAAACATCTGTTGCAGGACTGTCAAGGGATCCTTCTCTCAACTCCTTCCCATATTCTTCAACTAGGGCACTCCACCTCATCAGCTCCATGGTGGTAAATAGTTTTAGGAGGTCTCTAAATGGTTTAGTACAGTTGGATTACAATCCTGTATTAATAAGGCCTGGTTCATACTTTAAATAGATCAAAGGCAAAATTTTTAAATGTTTTATTCTTATTACCATCAATAATGGGGGCAGCTCATGTCAGACTGTTTTTCTAACAAAGATCTTTCTCTTATAAGAGACATTTATTTTCACATAGAACAACCATGGCATTTTTGCAGTATTCTTAATGCAGCACTAAATTCAGAGCTGCTTACAGCAGACTCTGACTCAGCATAAAGAAATTTATTCGCACTGTTAGGAAGAGAGACCTCTTAATCTAAGAACTGGTTAATAGAAAGGATACTTACTTATACTTGGGGATTTCTTCTAGCTTTTTGTCACTACTAATTCTGTGCACCAAATCAGACTGTTCATTGTCATAAGGTGAAAGAATAACATAAAGAACAACGCTCTTCAGTGCCTGTTTAAGAGGAAGGAATGTGTTTTTTCCCATAATTAAACAGAGAAATTGCCAAAACTGATACAGAGCTTAGTTTAGTACGTAAAAGATTTAAGCTCAGTGTATTAAGAAATTAGGGTGAAATTAATGTCATCTTTCTGAAATGAACTGTGGTACATTTAAATTGAGATAGATGAACCAAAATTCTAGTATTTCAAATAAACACATGAAGGAAAAAAACTTTTCAAACACGAAAGACATCTGTACTGCACAGGCAACAGCACCAAGACCACACTTGTACAGCTGTTTGTAATCTCTACACTTGTATGACACAGTTGAGACATTCTCAATTTCAAAGGTAATATAATGAAGATGTTGGTTATAAACATTCTTTTGAAATTAACTCTATCATATCTGTTTTCAACTAACCCATTTGTTAATACAGCCATTTAAATAAAAACAGACTGATGAGCTATTTCATCCACTGTACACTGATGTGGTAAGAAATGGGTATTTGCCACATGGAAATACAGACATTTTGTATGGAAAGTTTGTTTACCTGTTGCCACTTTTCACTTTCAGCCTGGATACAGGGAGTGTCATAAATGGCTCTGTAGTGCTTACAGATGGAGAGGTAGGAGCCTTCATGTTGATCCAGCTGGATCATTAAGTTGTAGTATTTCAACTTTAGTTTCTGAAACAGTATCGAAAAGTCAAATTAACACAGCTCTATGAGAGGTAAACTAAATTCAGCTGAACCCCAGAAAAGAGAAGGTTTAAATTAATACACTTGGACCTGAAGAGAGGCAAGTCAAATTAAACTTCGGTGGGGGGGGGAGGGAGAAAAGAGCGAGAAATCCTCCCATTACTTACTTCTGTGTTTTCTTCTTGAAAGAATTTTGTATTAATCTTCTTGCTGATAATTTGAGTCCGAATATAATCTTTTACAGCTAGACAGAGTCTCATCTGCTCCAAGATAAATTCTACACGTTCTTTCTTTTCCATTGAACCGTAGGTTTCCACCTGAAATAAAATTGTAACTATTTAATGTTGTCAAAGCTGAAACAAATAAAGGCTTAACAGTGCCAGAAGAGTGGGAGGCTGTCTGGAGGGCGAACACACCACAACAAATCAACAGAAGAAAACCTATTACAGAGAAAGTGAAAATGGAACAAAGGTTATTCTATTTTAATTATCACTCCCACTTACACCGAAGAATTCACCAACACTAAACTCAATGCACTAGGTAGAGAACTGAAATCTATTTTCCAAGTGGAAAATATTCTATGTAGCCCAATTATGAGTTTACCAAAAGCAGTTAAAGCTGAACTGCACTTTCACCAATAACAGTCCATCTCATTCCAGCCATTTCTGCAAAAATACTTGATTCAGTTTTTAAACAATCTCAGAACAGCCAGAATTAATTGCTATTGCTGATGCAATTCTGAGTTCCAAGGTGTTACCTGCAACTCCTGCAGAATCGAGGCAGCCTCTTTCACCTCCCCGTTCTGCTCCTTTATTGTTGCAAGTGTCTTTGTCAGGCGAGCACGTTCGATTTCCACGTAGATCTGAGGGCAGAAGGAAGAATTTAAACATTGGAATTTTCTAAAGAGGAGTGCAAACTCTGAGACTGCAACTCCACTGGAAAATACACTTGATGCTGTCATCACACAACCACTTCATTTGTTGTGTATCCATCCACAACACTGGCACTGCCCACAATATACACTGATGAAATACAATGGATAACTGACACATTTAACCAACCATTCATCAACAAGACTTGATTACTAATAATTTAGACTAACAGAAGTCATAATATTGACCAAATTTTCCTAATTCAGAATTCTTAAATTCTTTTCTTAAAGCAGAAGGAATACAATGTAAGTAACTCACTCGGTATTACCTTCTGGTTATCAGAACTATATGTAATACTTTGCTAAGTGCAGGAGAAATTAAATTAAACCTGCCCATTTCCCTAACAAACTCAAATACATAACATTTTAAAAAGTGAAAAGGAAATGGCATTTTAGAACTTTGAAATGTATTAATAACATAACTGTATTAGTAACACAACCAGATACCTACACCATAGGAACACAACCAATAATTCGGCATATGATTTAAATATGTAAAATATCTGCAGTCTTTTGGACAGAAATAAACTACTTGGCTTCTCAGGGTAATTTAAAAATTGGTTTTAGTCTTACTTGCACAGGGTTTAAAAAAATAATGCTAAGAAACTATGCTTTTAAAGAAGGCAAACATTTTTATTCTACCTTTCAGACACTTAGTGTTAAATAAAACCTTACTTTTCCTTCCGTGACCATACGCAACGTGTCGATTAAGCGCAGTTTGACTGGTAAGTCTGTAATTTCTTCAACGTAAGTGCAGCACTGCTGGACCATTTTAGCAACTGCCTAGTATGAAAACAGAGGGGAAAAACATACTGTGGTTTTAAATTTCCATAATGAATTCAAGCTGTAACACTCAGAGGTAAGCAATAAATAATTTCACATCACACTAAAGAGAATCATTTCAGCAAAAAGCACACAAGACACATCTCCTCTCTTTGATTCCTAAAGATGTGTACTATGATGCTACAGATTGGTGCTATAAGGCAAACGTGATGCTGTTCCATCATTTCTTTCATCTCAGTTTTACCAATGTTGCAAATAATCCATACCATGCAGTTCTATCCTGAATATTAACTCCTCTTCTGCCAAATCCACAGGATTGACATGGACTGGTAGAACTTCTCTGCTTGCCCTAAGATCTGCATGGCTGAAGAGACCTGTAACTTCTCTTAACTGTGTGCACTACCCTCTCTCCTTAGAACAGCTGTAGATTCCTCAGGAAAGGAAAGAAGAGGGAGGATTTCTTCCGTCAGTAGCAAGTACAGGTATGGGAATGTGCACTTCTGATAACGATACTGACAAAGTTGGTAAAATTATTATTAAAATACCTACTACTACAAAAAACCCAGAAGTAAAACTTCTAGAAACGTCTTCCTCAAGAAGTTCCTCAAAATTCAGCTGGAATGATCCATGCATTCATTCAGGTACAGTCTGTGCAGGTCAGAGAACTAAACTGTATTCCAACATTTACACACACTAGTGATGATTCTGCCCGAAACAATAGGGAACCTTTTCCTTCCTAAAGCAATGATGCCATTAAAATTGCCTGTTGGGCACACTGAACACACAGAGCGCAATGGACTTCGCTCTTCCTTAAACACAAGTGCTTTTTGCCAAAGTATGCCAGTCTCAAAAGCAAGCATGCAAAGCATACATTTCATATGAGCACAATAAAACACAGTAACTCTGTTTAAGATGCATTTGAACATGAATAAGGAATATGTCAGCAATATTCTTCTACACACTGCGGCAGAGTGCAAAGATGAACCACTATCTTCACACAGAAAGTCCCTACACACATGGGGGAACCAGATACATAACATAGCTCCAAAATACAGTTTGATATTTTGTTTCAAAGGATTAAATTCACCTGTTTTAACTGACTTCTTCTCTTTGATAGAAGAATAATATTTTCATTAAGAGCATCCCAGTCTTTAGCTTCGTAACACATTTTCACTATGGCAACTAAGATTCGGGATGTGGAGACCATATCAGAAGCCTGTAATAAACCAAGAGCATGTCAGAGAGAGGACAAACAACCTGCAGCCTTCCAACACAAAGGGAAAAAAATCATTGTGTCTGGTCTCACTGATTTGCTTTTTTAAAGAAAAGAAAGATGACACTCCAAGTCCCTTCACTTTAACCCAGTGGAAGAGGAGGTGTGTAGCACATCCCAGCACCACCACGCACTACTCACCGTCCGTGTCTGTTTTTCCAGGGAAAGAAGGTTTTCAATGACTTCTTGCAATCTTCCTTCCTAATAAGACAGGCAAACAATTATCTCCATGAGTTAAGAACACAATTCAGTTTAAACTGGCAGTATCTCAAATTCCCACATAAATAAAAACACAGACCAGCCTGTACACTAATTTTTAATATTTTTTTCCTTAAAAAAAATATATGCATAGCACTTACTTTAAATACATGGCTCTACACAGAGATAAAACTGGAGAGGTACTAGTTTCATTTACACACAACACATGCTCTAAGTTGTCTGCCTTGGAAGAGAAACCTGGCAAGTTTCAGACTGGTTTGGTGAGCTCACATTTACTGAGCTGCATGAAGACTCATTTCTTCTCTGGCCAAAACAGAGTTTTGGTGAGATCAGATATGCAATTAAATACCTTGGCCAAAAAAATTCTTCTCCTATTACTTTCACCCATATCATTCATATCTTAATTACAGTGTATTATACAAAGCATTAACTAAAAGCTTTACATGCTTAAGCATGGAATTATAATAGTTCTGAGAACCATATTTGCCTTTGTTTAGAGGAGTGTAAGATACTACAATGTGCTTTTAGTCCTCAGTTGCAAATCCTACCAGATATCTAGTAAAAAAAAAAGTTAATATGGGTGAGTTTGTAACAGCCCATGGCAATGGTGGGGCTGCAAAAAATGCTTAGAAACTAAAAATGGTTAGAAAATTAATAACAAACCAAAGAAAATTAAATTTGTTTCTAAAACATCCCAGCTGAAATATTTTAGACTACATACAATGGTTTGTCAAGGATGTGCTCTTACTGCCACAGAGTTCATATGTTTTGCAGAATGAAACATGGCCATGGTGTCCATTCCTTTGCAAAGCTGTGCCTGTGGGATAAAATCCCTGAGCCTCCTCTCCATACAACAGTCTTAAAATAATCTAAGATGAAATTTATTTATCTTAAGGCTACTGCCTTCAGAACTGTTCAACATGTGTGTCTTTCACAATGAGACGTGTGGATCAAGCAGAGCATTTGCAGCATGTGAAGAGTCAGATGCCATCCTACTGAGACAACAAATGACAGCAACAACAGGGAACCTGTGGCTGCCCCATCCCTGGAAATGTTCAAGGCCAATCTGGACTAGTGAAAGGCGTCCCTGGTACGGCAGGGGGTGGAATGACATGACCTTAAGGCCTCTTCCAACTCAAACCATTCTGTGAGTCTATGGCTCTGTCTTTTCTGAGATGTGAGATGCACAAGAATCTCCAAGCCACAGAAGAACTTTTCTATAAAACACCGATGCTCCAGCACTCTGACCCCATGTGGAACACATCTTGCGGTCACAGGGCGTGTGCACAGACGTTGTTTACTGAGCCCGAGGAGGCAGACAGCCCCAGAGCCCGTCCTGGCTCTGTCCCTCCATTCCAGCTCCTTGGGGCTCGCACGGAAGGAATCGAGTTAAGGGATGCCCAGCGCTGCTGTCCAACCACACCTGGGACCTGTTACACCACGGCAGCTCTGGCGCAGAGCCCCGGGATGAACAAGCAACTCCGCGTTGCAAGGCCGGCAGGAAAGAGCCACGGGCCTTGTGCTGGACTGGGGCCCGCTGGTTCCCTCACCCGCGAGGCTGAGCCCCGAAACCTCGTCCCGTCTCAAAATCACAGAATGGGCTCAGTTAGACGGAACCCACAAGGATGACCGAGTCCATCTCTTGGCCTTGGTTCTGCACAGAACATCCCTAAAAATCCACGTATCTGAGAGCGTTATCCGAACCCTCCATGAGCTCTGGCACGGTTGGGGCCGTGACCACTGCTTGGAAAGCACTTTCAGTGGTCGGCCACCAACCTCCCTCCTGCCCACCCTTCCACACCCGTCCAGAAACGGCGGAGCCGCTCACTCCTTCCCTTCCCTAGCACGGCACGGAGAGCCCGCGGCCGGACCCCTCAACACCGCATCGTGGGGCAGGATCGCTCCGCGCCGCCTCCACGCGCGGCCTAGCGCGCCATGACTCAGCCCGTCCACTCCGCCAGGCTTCTCTCCCGCCTCACCTGCGCCAGCCGCTCGCACTCGGGCAGCCTCTGGTCCACGGTCGCGCTGTAATCCACCTCCATTTTGACGATGCGGCCATCGGCCCGCTCCGCGCCGCCCTCCGCCATGTCCGCCCGCTCCGCCGCCTCAGCGCTCACCGGAACCGGCCGGGCCCGCGCGCAGGCGCGCCGGGGGCAGCCCGGCCGAAGGGCCCCGCGCCGCAGCAAGCAGGCACTGCCGACGCCACCCCCGGCCGCCTCAGGACCCACAGCGGGGCGGGGCCACCTCTGAGGGGACCCGCCCCGCCCACGGCCCCTGTGAGGGGACCGGGACCGCGATCCGCCCTTCCGAGGGGGTGTGCCACTCAGTCCTCCCTTCTGAGGGTATCTGCTTCTCTACCCGCTCCTCTGAGGGTACCGGGACCGCGATCCGCCCTTCCGAGGGGGTGTGCCACTCAGTCCTCCCCTCTGCGGGTATCTGCTTCTCTACCCGCTCCTCTGAGGGTACCGGGACCGTGATCCGCCCTACTGAGGGAGTGTGCCACTCAGTCCTCCCCTCTGCGGGTATCTGCTTCTCTACCCGCTCCTCTGAGCGGAACGGGACCGTGATCCGCCCTACTGAGGGAGTGTGCCCCTCAATCCTCCCCTCTGAGATCTGCCCCTTTACCCGCTCCTCTGAGGGGACCCGCCCTGCCCACGGCCCCTTTGAGGGGATCCGCGCCGCAATCTTCCCCTCTGAATGGATCTGCCCCTCAATCCGCACCTCTGAGCCTCAGTCTGGCCGGGGGACTCCCCGGCACCCAGGAAGGGCAGCTGTGAGTTGGTGCCAGATGTGGCGGTGACATCCCCCAGTGACATCCCCCAGTGACATCTCCCGGAGTTCAGTTACGGCCCCCCGTGTGCCCCTGTTGTCACAGCCCCGGAGCTGGGGGTGGTGAGGCAGGAGGATGGTGAGTTTGTGTTGTTTTCCCATTTGAGGACAGCCTGGCCGTGTGGACACGTCAGGTGTTGCCACAGTGGAGCAACTTTAAATCGCCTAGCCTTGTTGGAGGGGTGAGGGAAGGTGGGACACACCATGGTTTTTAAGAGCACGAGAATCCTGATCTAGACAGTGTTGCACCATCAATGTGTTTGGTAAGTTGTGAGATGTTGGTGCAATGCCTTCGTGCAGGTTGCCATCATCTCCCAACACAATTTCATACACTACAGAAGTTTCATTCACTGGAGAAATTCAGAAAAACTCCCTCGTGTGTGCAAGCAAACATCTCAAATACTCAGGGAACACCCTGAAACAGAATCACAGAATGATTTATGTTGGAAGGGACTTTAGGATCACCTAGTTCCAACTACCTGCCATGGGAATCTATTTAGGATATCCAGAAAGAAGAAGTTAGTATGAAATTACATTTTGTGTGGAGTTACTTTCAGACCGTACTGTACACAGACCAACATGTTAATGTGGCAAAGGAGGTATTTGAGATAACTGGTTTAAACTGCTTTTATTGACAGAATTAAGACTGAGATCCTACATCTGCTGCACTGGTGAAAATTCTGAGTAATTCAACTATGTGAATTCAGAGCTCCAATATTGTATTTTGCAACTGTGTCTAAAACATGCCTTCCAATTAGCACAGCACATACCACGGGCTTTTTTCTGTTTGAACACATACTTATTGGAAAAGTCTGCTGACAGAATGTATCCATTACCCTTAATCATTTTTGCTTAATTTCAGTTGACTCAAGTACTGAAAATACATGCATGTATCACACAGAGTGTATCAGATGTTCTTCCCCAACTCTGGCCATTTACAAATTTTTACAGAGCTTTTGTTTTTACAATCTCATTCTTTTAGTTCATGGCAATACTAGTATGTTTTTAGAGGTGATGGATTGGGAGTTATGGCTTCCAGGGAGGTCAAAAGTCACATGCTAATGTAATTGAACATAGTCCTATACACAGTAATTTGGTTCAGACATGTGAGTGAAAGAGAAAGAGAATAAATGCCTTCTGCAACTGTTGTTTTCCTTTACTTGTATGGGTACACTGGGAAATGAGGAGACAGCTGTTGCCTCCAATATAAAATCCCTGAGTGGCTAAAAAAGAAACTAAATTCTTATTCAAAAGTCCTTAGTGAAACACCCAAAGAAACAGCTTGGCTCTTTACTGTCTCTTACTCTGAAGTGACATTTTGCTGACACAAGTCCATCTGGAGTTCATACTCAGCATAATTTAACATATGGGCTTTTTCCCCCCAGGTCGAAAATGAAAATGTCTCATTTTCACAACAGAGCATCGAGAGCATGTTGCAGAGGTAAGAGTAAAAATTTCTGCCAATTCATGGAAACCAAAACCCAGAACTGAGGCAGGCATGCTTGGCAGGCACTGCATGGCTCGTGGGAGCTGGAAGTTTTCTGTCTCAGCATGTCCCCTGGGAAGAATTTGGGGAGTGTGCTTTGGAAAGAGCCTGGGCACTGCCAGTGGGGAGTTGTAAGGGATATCCTTGGGGCCACTGCTTTCCCCATGTGCAATCAGACCTGAGGTTTGGGGTGACTGGAGAATGTTCTGCTGCAGGTATGGGAATTAGTCATGGTTTCCATTTTAAGCGGGTTCTGTATTTGACATGCTGCTTTCTGTAGATCTGCTTTGCTAATGTACACAGAGCTGTAAGGTTTGCTTTATGTTGAAACCATGTGATAGGTGACAAACTAGTTTAAGTCTTTCTCCTGGTTTTATTGAAATTCAAGGCCCTATGCCAAGAAGTTCAGGTTCTTTTACAATGCGTTTCAGTAGAAACCAGAGATATTGTTCCCAGTGGAAGAAACCACTAGACAATCACTTAAAACTGAAGGATGTTTTAGATCTGAATTTGGATTGTCTCTAATCTGTGGGTAATACCACAGAATCACAAAATCATCATGGTTGAAAAGACTTTTAAGCTCATCAAGTCCAACTGTCAGCCCAGCACCACCCCTATGATCACCACTAAACCATGCCCCCAGTTGCCACAGCCAAACATTTTCTGACCACTTCTGGGGATGATGATTCCACCATCTTCCTAGACAGGATATTCCAATGTTTCACAACCCTGTGAGGAAATTTTTTACAATATTCAATCTATACCTCCCCTGGCATTGCTTGAGGCCATTTCCTCTCATCACTTGTTCCCTGGGAGCAAAGCTTGATCCCCCCTGGCTGCCCCCTCCTCTCAGGGAGTTGTGGAGAGTCAAAAGGGTGCCCCTGGAGCCTCCTTTTCTCCAGGTTCCAGCTCCCTCAGCCAGCCCTGGTGCTCCAGACTTCCCCAGCTCCATTCCCTTCTCTGGACACGCTCCAGCATCTCAATGTCCTTCCTGCAGTGACATATCACAAGGTATTGCCTTGGTTTTGCTATTTTGCTTGGAATTCCAGGAACATGCAGTACCAACATTATGAATTACAGTCACAGTTTCCCTATTTATAAATGGCTGTGTCAGATTTGAGACAGAAGTCTCATTAAACATATTGTTCATACCTCAGTTGAAAATCCAGACTGTTAATAGAGCTCTCCGATTTTTTATTTCTTTGTGTAGGTGTTTGCTCTTCCCTGGGAAGGCAGGGATGTGAAATATTGTGCCATTATTGCAAAGGAGCTGGCAAACAGTCATTGTTGGCTCCAGGAGATGGCACTGTGTCCTCTGGGCTGAGAATTATACCCATAGCTCTGAAATGTACATCCAGAACCAATGAAATTCTGAGGGGTTTTTGCTCTTTTTTGTTATGAAACACACATTTAATTGTAGACCTAAATTTCTGTTTAACTGTCCTAAATACGGTATGTCATTGCTTTTATTTTTTTTTTGCAAATAACTGGTATGTAAATGCAGATGTATATTTTACCATGATCTGTGCAGTGCCTTGTGTTTTGCTCTTACAGTGATTCTCTGCAATCCAGTGAGTGGCTTTATAGCCACTGGGAGCAACAGGAGAAGCAGCAGGATGAGAATTTTAAACATGACATGCTGAGGTTGTGTAACAGTTCAGGGTTCCCATGTAGTTTAAGAATTGGGTTCTTGTGAATTTCAAGTTGTGATTTAATGAAGAGTAAATTTCTCTGAAAAACACAACCCCTAAGCATATTAAAAAACAATTTCACTAACAAATTCCTCACTAAAGGGAGGAGTGGGGGCAAGACCAAAAAGGGTTCTGGCTTTATAGTTCAGCTAGGAAGGAGGCGGTTTTTAACTGAACTTTCTGCGTATCATTTGAAAATTAAAAAAAACTATATGAAAAAAGGGGTTTATTTGTGCTACAAAGTGAGCTGGCTGATAGCGGAGGGCTGAGCAGAAGGGAAATGGGTGAGGCCTCCACATCCTGTGTGTGTCCGCACCGAGCGCACGCTGTCCTTTCCTTTCCCTTTGTACCAAGGAGGCGGGTGAGAGCCGGAGGCTCGCGGGCTCGCTGCTCCTGCACCGGGTGTAAAATGCTTCGCAAGGTGCCTTGTCACGCGTAGGGCAATAAACTTCCAAAACCCGAGAAGTCTTCACGGCACAATTAACAGAAATCGCGAATTCTTGGGGCTCAGCGCTGCCGGGGTCCCCTTACCGGGAGGCGCGGGCGGGCGCTGCCGGAGCCCCGCGGCCCGGCCCCGCTGAACCCGCCCGAGCGGCGGCGGCCGCTGCCCCCCCGCCGGCCCCCTCCCTCCTTCCTACCGCCCCGCTGATGTCAGCCCAGCCCCGCCGAGGCCGCCGCCGCTGCAGCCGCTTCGCGCCCGCCCGTGAGCAGCCCCGGCCGCGGCTGCGCCGGGGAACCCGCGGCCGCCCGCCCGAGCGCCGCGCTGCCCCCCCGTACCCTCCCCCGAGCCCAGCGGGAGCCGCGGCGGCCGCAGCCGCGTTGCGGCGGGGAGGTGGGAGCCGCGTTTGGCAGCCGGGGAAGGCAACGTTATAAAAAGCCTTTGTCTTGGGAATCAGCATCGCGTCTCTCCTGCCGCCCGACGTGCTGCCGGCGGGGGCGAAAGCCACATTTTCGGCTCGTTTGTTCTTTTCGCCGCCCCAGGCATGTCTTGACACAGCCGCGAGAGAGCCCGGCGTTTCCATGCACTTCCGACGGATGTCTTCGGCTGGGGCGAGAGCGGTGGGGGTTTAAGACTTTGTAGCGTATCTCGGTGCGAGCGTCCGTGAGATTCCCATGATCGCAGTGTGAAGGAGGAAGAACTGGGAGAAAGAAGTGGTTGTGGTGATTTCTCTTCTTACTGGGTCAGCCTTCCTGGATGGTTGCATTACTGTCTTGCGGACACATTGTCAAGCGCGCACAGAGACAGAGGCTTGGTTATTTCCCCCCTTGTTTGGTTTCCGTCGTGATCTCTGTGCAGAAATCACCACTTTTCTCCCAGTTCGCCGGTCCGCACTGAGCAGCAGGAATATGCTCATGAAGGAGTACCGGATCTGTATGCCTCTGACAGTTGAAGAGGTAAGATCCGCGCTCGTACCAGAGAGGCTGTTCCTTACCGAGTCTGTTCTCTTGCAAGGGGAATTGAGGTTATGTTTGTTTTGCTGAATATTTTTTCTTCGTGTAATGAACTTATTCGGAGATGACTGGTTAGAGAGGGATGTTGTCATTGGAAAATATAGGAATCTTGCAGGAACGAAGGTAACTTAAGTGTATCAAAAGCATTGTGTCGTCAAAATATTGTTTATAAAGATTTTCCAACCAGACTTTTCAGAGGAATTTCATGCATATTTGCAAAGGAATGCTTTGTGCTGAAATTTCTACCTGATAAAGCTTTTGTCCAACACCCAGATTCTAAACATATTTCGCCTTTGCTTAAAATACCCTCGCAGCTGAACATGCCCTTAAACTCCAGCACAGGTAGGGAAGAGAGGTGATAGCTTATTAGTAAAACTTCGTTGTCATTTAAAGAAGTGATTAAAGTCAAACAGCCCTTTGTCGGTGTTCTGAACTCTGTGTTAGAACATTATGTTTTTATTTATCTGCAAACATCCCACCTGCTCACTGTCTTAATTAACACAGTAATACCTACACGGAGTACACGTACTCTGGAGTTACTGGTGCTCATGAAGTGTTTGTGGGCGCAATTAGGTGCCCAAAGGCCTGATGGCGTTTGGAAAGGAGATAGTGCTGCATAGTTTAGCGTCCTGCAAATACAAAAAACCTCGGTGTTGTCTTATTTGGCCAGTTCTGCTGCCGACTGGGCATCGCGGAGGGGAGCGCATTTTGCGCCGAGGTGCGCGCAAAGTTCCGCTGGTCCCGCGGGCGGCGGCGGGGCCGCCAGGGGGCGCCCCGCTCCGGCCACGCCACGGCCCCGCTCCGGTTATGGCTCGGCTCCGCTCCGGTCATGCCATGGCACTACTCTGGTCATGGCACGGCCCCGCCGCGGCCTCTTCACGGCCCCGCTCTGGTCATGTCACGGTCCCGCTCCGACTCCGCTCCGGCGCCGCTCCGGTCATGCCATGTCCCCGCCACGGCCCCGCTCCGGCTCCGCTCCGGCCCCTTCACGGCCCCGCTCCGGTCATGCCACGGCCCCGCCACGGCCCCGCCACGGACCCGCCAGAGGGTCCTGTCGGAGGGTCCCGGGCGGAGCGCTCATTAATCCGCTAATTAATGTACACATTTGTTCTTTGGCTTCATTCAGACGAGTGTTTTGCCGCACAGTTTTATTTTTTGCAATGTGTGCAGAAGTCCTCGCGGGTGTGTGTGACAGAGTAGTCGTCTCAATGGTCGTTTTGTCCGTATCTTCAGCTTTGGCAAATTAACAGTTCTCTGAAACTCAGAATTGGAACTGCCAAATATTTACTTCAGGCTGCTCAGGAAATTCCTTCTTCTGGGAGCAGGAGCTAAAACCACCATATACATGAAATTATATAGACATAGGTTTAATTCTAGCATGTTTCCATCCAAATTATGTCGTGTTCTGTGATATTGGATGGCATTATTCTTTTAATACATAATTTTCTTTGTTTATTGCATCAGCCTAATGTAGACAACATTTTATCCAAGCCAGTTCCTGATGTCCTTAGACTACCACACTTAGTTAATAACAGTTCATTACATCATCAGAAGGGAGCAAATCTAATTTATTTTGAAACATTATTGTTAAACAAGATTTCCAGATGCAGAAAAGTTTAAAAATCTTCCAAAACAGGAATGGTTGATTCATGATGAGGCAGAAGGCAAGGCTGGATGTCAATTATTCTCTAGAATGTTAACAGAATTAGTAAAGATACTCGATTTTGTCATTTCTCTTTTGTTGAATCATCCATTATTTAATCCAAGTACTGTAGCTGAGATGCCTGAATGAGGAACCTAGAACATGTCTGATGTTTAGCATCAATTCAATTATTAACTATAAAATGAACCAGGACAAAATTTTGAAATTAACAAATATCTTATTTTTCTTACAGTATTTGCATACTAAAGAAGTTCCACACTGTATTTATCATAGTTCATCTTTGTGACATTTCTTACAGTGTTAGGAAGGTGGTGTTATCTTATTTTTACCCTTACTTGCACATTAACTACCAACACAGTGATAGTTTTTGCCATCTGTGTAGAACAAGGTGCTCCATTGTGCAGTCATCAGGAGAACATCATAGGGTAATGCTCACCCTTCAAAAGCCAAGAGCATTTTGGTTCTAAGAGACCCAAACTGCCTTCTGCAGGGTGTAAAGTCACTCTGAAGTTCAGTGGGCTTTGAGGGAAAGGCATCTTCCACAGGAATGGCAATTTCCCACAGTGTTGGAATGTTGGGCTCTGGATGTGCAGTGGCACTCGGGTACCTGAACCACATGGACACCACTGCCAGTTAAGCACCCAAGAATTTTTGAGGTCCTGTCTTAACAAGTGTGGGAAAAATGCAGTTCTTTCTTATGCAATGGCATGGATTCCCTTTCCGTGCTGTTTTTCATATGTGGCCTTAATAAACTCTGTTTTTTCTGTTGTTTGGATGTTCTGCCTTTCAGCCTGTTCACTTTATACATACATCCAAAAGCAATTCCTTGAGCAGCTTTCTTTTTTTAGCACTGCCTTGCCAGTTCTTCTTGCCACAGAATTCTCACAACATGAATGAGAAGGAACTATGTCCTTAATTTGTGCTGCTGCAATCAAGACCAGAGTGGTTTCCATATCATTCCTGTGAAAATATTCTGGCACAGGCAGGAAAATGAAGTGTTAGTTCTGTCAGCCAAGCACCTGTATCCAATCTTCTGTAGTCAGATTTTGTGTGTAATGTGAAAAAATGTGCAGTAAAGTCTTGTGTAATGTCCAGGCAAGTAACTGGAAGTCATGATCTTGCATGTAAATACCTGTGCATGCAGCATATAGGAGTTTGTGCTGCTCTGGCTGACTATTATGACCTAAATTTATCTCTAGAGAAGAGAAAAACTGATAGATGTCAGTGTAACAGCAGCACTGTCTCCAGGTTTAGAGAGTTTCTGGCTCTGTTGTGGATAGGAAATTCCTTCATTAGCTACTGCAGATCCTGTTCCTGAGGCGTTCTTTCCTTGATTCCTGTATTAGATAAGATACCCAAATATTTATAGGAGGCTTGTTTATCTACCTGTCTGCTTGGAGGCCAAATGCTTTCTTGCAAAGAAAACATCTCCTAAGAAATGCTGCTTGCTACAGACTGAACTGTTTGGTATATTTGAGCCAGGATCCAGGAGTTGGAAATGCATATTTGTTGCTTGTTCATAAGCACCAGGAAAGATGGGTTGTTCGAAGAGTCCTTGCTGAGGTGCAGTAGCACCACACTACAGTTCTTACTCAAGGTTGAGCCTTCCTCAGTAATCTGAATTTTTGACAGCTGTTTAGGTCTGTTACATGTGCATAGTCACAAGCTGCCTGATCAGCTCTAAAATAATTTGAGAAAGGAAACACCATGTTAACTGCTAAGCAAAATAATAACATCTGCTGTAAGATCTTTGCAAGTGAGGTCAGGATGGAACTGTTGGTAGACAAAACCAATATGATTGCCAATTCATTCTTTGCCTCATTTGTGGTACTTTTGACAAATTCAATCCATTTGTTAACATTGAGATCTTATAAATTAGAAAAAGCCATTTCTTTGCATTAGTATATAAAGTGACGAAAATCTGTTCCAGTAATTCCTTAGGATATGTTACCAATCTTCATTCCAGCTGCAATTAATAAATGAGCCTGCTGCTTGGTTATTTTTCCCCTTGCATTTTCATGTGTTAGTTCATTCTTGCAAATAGTTTGTTACATCATATGAGAGAATATTATAATAGGCTGCATTGTGGGTTTTAAATACCATCAGTTAAAAAAACACATTCCTAAGCAAGTGAAAAGAACACCAAGCAATTGAAATGAGCAGCGATACTAAGCAATTCTCAGGGTTGGAGCTCATTGCAATCAGAATTCCACAATTTTTCACAGGAAGGATTACATGGGTTTGTACTTTAGAGATACCTTTATCTGAAAATGTAAACCAAATGTGATAGGTTAGTGTGGTACTGAACTCTTCTGGAAGAGGCAAAGTATAGCAAAATTCTTCATTTTAGACGAAAGTGATTATTCTTTAGGGAAATAGATGGAAAGACATTTTTGCTGGATCCTGTTGCAAATTGAGTTGTTACTGCTGTAAAATGCTATGAGTGATGTGAAGCTGGGTTATGTAAATTTAAAAGCTGAACATCAAATAAACTACAGGAGTCATGGGGCTTTCTCCTTGGAAACAGGGATGACCATTAAGGTTTCTCTTAGTTTCGACTACGTGCATGGCCAGTACCTAAAGTCCTGACAGGATTTTCTTTCCTTTGTTCTTTATTTCAACTAAGATAATCTCTGCTGAGGCTGGTGGAATCACTGCCACTCTGTGTTTTAAATAAAAGCCAAGTTGGATCTGTGGGGAGACGCCTGCATGAGGTGTGGAGGATCAGCTCTATCATCATGAATACAAACAAGCAGAGACCTGCAAAATGTCTGTAAATGCAGATCATGGTTTTTCAACAAAAAGTCCTTTCAACATCAACAAATTCTGATTTTAGAGGTGTTATCCTTGCTGCTTTATAAAAATATCCATTGTTTAGTTCTTGTTTCAAACATTATGAATTCCCCCAGTGTGGGTTATTTATGTAAAATTATTTCAACAACATCTGTGTAAACAATATTTGTATCCTCTGAATCTCATGTACACTTCTTCTTTAAAAGATTTCACAGTCTCCCATTCTATGTACAAAGGGTATATGTTATAACATGCTTTATTCAGACAGATTTAAAGCTCATTGAAAGCATTTGAGAAAGGGTTGTTATGCCCTGAGAGTCAGCAGGTGTTACAATATTTGGACATAACTATATGTATGTAGTACAGCAAAGCCTTTAGGAGGGTACAAAGTGTAAAATAATTTTTTTTCTAAAGTACAGTGCTCTGCTTGCTGCAGGGCAGACTACATCTACTCATCCTGCAATCAGGTAAACTAAATAATGGTCAGCTGTGTCCATTTCCTTCATTTCCCAAATATAGCCACAGAACATATTTTCAGGAATATATAGATGTATGGAACACTTGTAAAAGCAGTATGTTGGTCATAAGCAAGAGGACTATAAACAGACTTAAGCTGAAGTAATCTTATCAAATTTAATTTATTTTAATTACTTTAATTACTTGATTTTAATTATAGTTGGACTATGTCATGTCCATGACCTCTGCAGAAAACGTTTATCTGGCATTTTTGAGCTAAGGTGGTCCAGCAAAAACAAAGGCTTATTGTGCAATTTTAATTTAAGCTATCAACAGCTCTAATGCATCTCATACCAATTCCTTTACAATATACTGAATTTCTGTGAAATATAAAGGGCCTTTTGCTGTAGTTAATCATTCTGCCAGGAGATGCCTTCTGAGAACATCAGCAGCCTTACCTGCCTTTTGCAGTTAATACAGTAGAGGCACTGACACACTGGTCTGAGGAGGATTCAGAGTTAATTATTGAGCTAGAAAACCACTTTACACAATTCTGAGCATCTTTTTACTCTTTAAAAGAATTCCTTGTGTAGGTTTCTTGTCAGCAAAGAGGTTGGATGTGGTCTTTGGTGGGTGGGCATGTCTTCTCTCCTCAAAAGGTGTTTGCTACTACAGTGTGACCTTAAATTCATCTTAAATCTTACAGCCTGGAAAGAATCATTGTAACAGATAAAACCTATGAGAGAAAGCACCAGAAGTTAACCATTAGCACCAAGGAAGAATACCTATTCAATTTTCTCTTGCTGCACAGTCTAGTTGCAAGAGGGAACAGAGGAAACTGAGAGCTGGTTTGTAGCATGAGAGAAAACAAGCACCTTGCTTTGGTTTGGCCTTCTTACGTTAGTTGTGGTCAGCTGTAAAAGAGCAGCATGCAGAGCAGATGTCAACCTCACTGATTTCCACTGCAAAGAGAAATCCAAAAAAATGCAGTTTTCTCCCTTACTCCTGTTTGCACATTTCAGTATAACTCTGTGAAAGAAACAACACAATCTTTGTTCTGCAGACTTCAGTGTAAATCATTTAAAAAATCTTTCAGTGGAAAGGATTAGATATTACCCAAGGAACACCAGACTTGGACATCCATCTCTGTTTATCTCCCTTGTCCTGTCTTCCCGTCTTTCCCTGTCAACACTTGTTTTCTCCAAGGTGTACTGTACATATATACATATATATATACACATATATATATCAGGTATATCAGGTATATGAGGTATATATATACATATATCAGGTAATACTGCACGTTGGATTTGAGGGCTTTGTTAGCAAAGTACAGGCCCAGTTTTGCATTTCCCACAAAAGAAAATGCAGCCTGTTGGTGGTTTAGGGCATTTTCTACCTAAAGCACTCTACAGAGCCTTGATGCTATCAAGACCTTCATGAACTGTGTTTGGTTTTGAAGCATGATGTAGGTTTGGAACCAAAAAAACAGGGAGAGAAAAACACAGAACATCAATACTGGCTTTTAAAACTTAGAGTTTTCTGTTTAATTTTTTTTTAATTTTGGAGTGAACTTTTTCTTGCTGAGAACATGAAGTTCTTGTAAGAGTTGATGTTAATGTTGAATGATCAGCACTTTTGAAATTCTGACAACTTCTGTTTATGTACCTAATAATGAATGTAAACATCTATATTGGCATCTTGAAGTTCAATAGCTCTAATATGTCAAATACATCTTCCCATAATCCAGTCTGATTTTTTCATTCTTCATACTTTTAAAGTTAGAAATAATACAATATACCAATTTTATTATGCTTGACTGCATACGTTATTAAAAAGTTGGGTGGTTAATGCTCTTAAAGTCTCTAAAGCCCTTTAGATTAGAGGAAAACAAAGATTTCTGTACTAACTAGGAAAGGTTACAGATTATATTTTCCTTCATGAGTATTCATTTTAGTCTGATAGGCATTTACATTGTTATAATCTGTTAGAGATCATGTTCTTGGGTACAAAAGGCTGCCTAGTCAGATAATAGAAAAGCCATAGTTTATAACAATGATTCATTCACTAAATCCTTCTATGTGACTGGTGAGCTGACAAATGTGTTCCTCAGGCTGTTCTTATAGAAGTGAGTCGGTTGTGGTTGCTAAAATCCATGCAGGCTTTCCATTTTGGCTGTCCAGCCTAACACACAAGCAACCATTATACGTTCTGAGGATGGGATGGATAACACACACATGCAAAACCTTGAATATTCTCAGTCATTGTGGGTAAGGAATAACCCTTTGTATCCTTATTAAAGGAAAATTACTTGGTTTGTTGGGTTTTTTTCACAGAGTTATACTTTCCTTATATTTATATTTATCTTTATCTTTTTCTGTAGAGTATCTATCATGACCAGCAGTAGCTTTTGTGAGACTTTATACCAAAATTAAGCAAATAATGACATCTCATGCAAATTTGCTGTGAGAGCCATCCACTGTAGCCTGAAGAACTCTCTGTAGGAATATTGTGCACGTATTTAAGTGCAATTCCCAATGTCTGCAGGCATCTAAAAAGCAAGGAGAAAGGTGCTCCCCAGGATTATTGACTGTGTTTAAAAAGGAGTGAAGAAAAGGTAATTTAGATTTCAAGTTGGGTTAACAGATGGATTTGCAGCCTGTAGGTGGGAGAAACCAGACTTGAACTTCACCTGTGTTTATATATAATGCTTTTAGTCTGGGCTCAGTCTTGTTTATCTCCTTCTAAGTTCATTATTTCTTTCCAATTCTGGTTATAAGTGATCAGCCAATTTTGAATCCTTGGATATGTATCAAAATGTTATTTTTAATTTTCTAAAGTACAATGCAGAGTGCTAAATTGTAGGAATGACATTTTAATGGTTCTTCTTGGGGGAAAAAAAGCATCTTTCATCTTTTTCTCGTTTGTGGTTAGAAAATGCTGAAGCAGTTTTGGGTTCTGTTGGTTTTGTACTTTTGCTGTTCCAAAGCTGGCTTTGCTGTGCACCCTCCAAGCTCCAGCACATCCATAACTTGCACACACACTTAATCCAAAGCACACTTAATTTAAAGGAGTCATATGAGTCACAGGACATGAATGTTTGTGGATTTAGTAAAAGACTTGTTCATATGCTCTCCAGAAAAATCATGGTCTTTATTTAGGAGTTTTTACGTGTCTGTTCTAAGATTAGTTCTTACCCAAGTGATTTAGGAATACTTGGGCTCTGTGGGAATTGTTTTCTGTGAACATGCTGAGAATGCCTTATTTTCCATTTCATCACACTAAATATCATCGTAGGTTTAATGTGTTGACCAATTAATGATTGTGTTCAGGATTTCTTCTGTAAAAATATTATTACAATGCATGACAATGATGCTCCATTGTGAGACACATTGTTGCTCAAGTGCTTAATTAACAATCAGCCACTGATGACAAACACAACTCATTTTTAATATATTTTCAGGTTTTTGCTCTCATTTTATATAAAAGTTATTAAAATAACCTTTTGTGCTTGTGGCACCATCTTGCTTGAAAGGTTCTCAAAATAGAAAAGTCTACCATGAACCAAAAAATTGTCTTTAACAGAAAGGTAAAGATAATGATAATTTTATTGAAGTTCTGACACTTGCCAAGCTTGAATCTCTCCTGGTCATACGTAGACATTTTTAAATAGTCTCACTTGTTAGATCCATTTGAACATTGGTCCTAGTATGTACAATCCTAACTTCTGAAAGGTGCCTGACAAATTTATCTATCTGCTTCTCTGATTTTGTCAGGTTTTCTTTGAAAGGGCAAATTAGCTGACCTCTAAGTAATATTTTCATTTAATAAATTATTTGTACAATGACTTGCAATAAGCCAAATGAAGCACATTAAACACACACTTGATTAAAGTCTTTAATAACCTACCTGCTTCTTTTATCCCATAGGCTTGATATAAAATTGATTTATATCTTTCCACTCAGTGGAAATTAGGCCATAGTAATACCAATGATTGCTGTCACTGATGTCAGAGAGACCAAGATTTCACCAAATATGTGTGATAAAACACAGCATATTTTTAGAACAGAAATGTTGAGAATTTAAATTCCTTTTTAATTGCATGGTGTAAATCTGAAGTCCATTGACTTCAGGAGATCCATTACAGATTTTTAGCAGTCTGATCAAAAGTGGACTTTAACCAATGGCTGTAAACTGAAAGAAAACGTAAATTTCTCAAGAAAGAAACCAAGCTGATGTCTTTAAATCTTTATTATTCTTGCATAACCTAAACAACATTATCACATGTTTAGATTAAGGCCCCAGATTTGTGTCAAACCTCTGTGATGTCTGTGAGCCTACATTACGAGAAATTCTTGCTGTGCTCAGACCACAGACATCTCAGCTACCTCTTTGCTCTCAATGTTCAGTCCTAGTTTTATAGAGCCTTTGATTTCCTTTCCTTTCTCCCATTTTTGAGCCCTTGGTCACTCCGAAGCCTCTCCAGCCCAGCAGGCGTGTGGCCAGCTGGCAAAAAGCTGCTGCTCTTGCTTGGCCTGGGCTTTGCAGGGAATAAGGAACTGCACAGCAGTCTGGAACAATTGATAATTCAGCTCCCACTTGAGTACTCGGCTCGGGTTGAATCCCTGTATTCCTGCAGTTACCATGGATCTTTCTCCCAGAATGAAGCTAAAGAGAGCACCAAGTTCCAAATTTCTCCAATGTCTTAGAGGGTTGCTAAGTTTATTTGCATTTCTAAACTGTTTGCTACTCAGTTAAGCCCAGTTTTTTTGGTTTTTTTTATTTTTTCTTTTTTTCTCCTCAGGGATGATTTAGTTATTATAAAAGCATGTTTGTCTATATTAAGGGGAGTCTGTTATACATTTGGGGTATGTTGGGATTTTTTTCCTCATTAACTTCAGTGAAACAGAATAAAGCCTAAATGGGGATTTTTTGTTGTTGTTGTTGATTTGTTCACCACTGTTCTGCTTATTTTCTCAACTATCTCTGCTTTTTTCATGCCTTAACTTGAACTCACTTGGAGTCAAGTGATGCCGAACTTCTAAATCTGCTCTGAGGGAGTTTTAGATGAGGCAAACAGCATTTGAGTGGAAATGTTATGTCATAGTAACAAATGCCTATGGATTAGATAGTTTATTTCCAGGACCTCATGGGCTATACATTGCTATTTATAATTTAACTTTCTCAAGCAGCCACGGCTGTGTTTATGTTGCCATGGTGTTCCTTGCCATACTTGAGGGTGGATAGTAAATGCTATAATTGAAAATAGATACTCCCACTGAATTAAGGGTAACAGGTGGTTATGTTTTTATTTAATCATGCTGCAAGCATATTATAAGTTAAATGTAGATACCTCTACTCCTGCCTCTTTGCCAAGACATTTTCAGACATGCCAGTTTGTTTTCAGTGGCCAGGACTGGAGTAAACAACATGAGTGATTTGTCTTGTGACAGGCCAAGGAATGTCAGTAGCCCTCAATGAGCATCCTCCACTTCAGACTTCAGAAGCAAATGTTCTTCTGCAGGAGGGAAGGAGCTGCTCTGGTGCACGGGGACAAGTCTCTGTCTCATCCTTCCCCCTGGGGACTGAACTCTGGGTAAAGCTCTGGTTCCTGACCAACATCTGAGGAGCAGCGACTGCTGTTTGCTGATTATGTCCACACATTAGCCCTTCACCTCAACTCCTCATTTCCTTCTCTTTCCCACTGAAGTTTTCCAGATTTTCCATGTGGGCAAGACACATCCTACTATCACAACTATCCAAAAATCCCCCTTTCATGACCGTAAGAATAGCTTTTGATTAAATTTTGTCAACTCCAATAGAATCAGTTAAATGGTATATCTATAATACATCATACATGAATCACATAATATATAAATATATGTTTTCACATGTGAATACATATATCTTTTTCTATTCTACAGAGTAAAAAGACAGAAACACACAGATACTGTCTTAAATTATTGTTAACATTTAGGTGGGTGGAAAAAAGGTGTTGTAGATTTGTCTCCCCAAAATAATCTAAGATGTGAAAATTAAATAATTCAAAATAATTCCACGCTCTGTATTTACTGCAAAAAGCCATATGCCCAGGAGTATAAAGTAACAGGTGCAAATACTTCAGTCAGGATAGTGTTGTTATTATTAAAAGCATTTATAAAACATGTGTTAATAGAACCATACCAAGGATGCCTAATTGGTGCAGTTGTGTGAGCAGTGAAGTGCAGAGTGGAGCTTGTGGCCTGAGTTCTGCACAGCAGTCTGCTATTGAGGATTTTTGTACAGTTTTTAGAAGCAGCTGTCAGACTTTGGTCTTTATTAACTTCAGCTAATTGGGTCCTCCAATTTTTCCTATAGCTATAGGATATAAAATGAATTTTCAGGAGCAGGAGATGTGTGCATACACAGAGTTTTCTCTTTAACTCAGTTCAGGGTTGTTTCTTGTTTTTTAATTTTCCTTTCACATTTTACCATTTTGTAAAGCAAAGCCAAAGAAAATAGTGTATCATGGATGGTATGTTTTGTCATAGTTTGGTTTTTAAGCTGGTTTACATTGGCTGGAAACGTTCATATTATTTAAACCAGTGTCACTTG
The DNA here is from genome assembly GCA_034336665.1 of Luscinia megarhynchos. Lineage (NCBI taxonomy): Eukaryota > Metazoa > Chordata > Aves > Passeriformes > Muscicapidae > Luscinia > Luscinia megarhynchos. The sequence continues at coordinate 3,477,516 of CM067580.1, forward strand.
CTTTGTACACAAGACCAAGAGTCAGAGAATGTCTTAAAGCTTTGCAAGGAGGTCCTTAAGGCCTTTTACAAACTCCCAGCAATTGCATTCCTTTCCATGGCTTGTTATACTTAACATCTTTGTTTGCAGGCCTTTTCCACAATTTTGGAAGTTAGACTTGCAAATTAAGTGAGCTGGTTTAGGCTTATGTTATAGGTAGCACTTGATTGAGTTTATTGTTACAGAAAAGCTGAGGACATTCCCTAGGGCCACTCACAAACTTCCATGTAACAGTAAGTGTGCAGTAAAGCATTAGGCTTTGAAGTATTCATGCATATTTAATGGTAAGGGAAGGAGAGAGCTCTGCATTGTAGCCAATCCAAACCTTTGAAAAGAACAGTGAGTTAAGAAAAAAATTGAGTTTGCAAGATGTTTTTGATCAAAGGAAATAAAAAAACATTGCTGAAGGTGATTAATGTAGATCAGTAGATCATGTGTTTTAAGGATAATGTCTTGGATTCACAGATCTAATGGAAATTCAGTCTCCAGCCTAGGTTTTTCTTGGCCCTTCTGAGTTTTCCCAGCTCAGCTGTCCCTTCAGCTGGTCTTTTTGGAGATGCAGGACCTCTGCTTTGTTTTGGTGCTGGTGCTAAGTTTGAAAGTCACAGAGTCCTTGTATAAAACTGTGCCTTGGAGCTGCCTAAATCTCATCTAAATAGATACTGACCTGGGAATAACCACCTCACTCTTCTAACCAGTGTTACCTGTGTGGGCACAAGAGCAAAGTCTGGAGTCAAGCTGCTGCTTCAGCAAGGTCTTCATCAGCCACAAACCAGAATGCAGTCTTGAAGTTTATGAAAGCTTTGCCACTGTGCTTCACCGGGCTTCATTTTGCTGAGTTTATATCAGGTTATTCCACACTTTTCTTAAGCAGTTATCTATGAATATTCATTTTTAACAGTCACGATTCGCTGTGTGAAATTGTAGCATGAATTTTTATCTTGGTGTTGATGGGTGGTTCCTGATACTCCCCCCTCCTGCACCAAGTGTTCATTTCTCTGGTATCTTGCTTTTTAAATATAGGTTACACTGCAGTAAAAATGCTCTTGGTTTAAAACATTTTTACCCACTTTGTCAGTTAAAAGAAAAGAAGTGAAAAGGAAGAGAAAAAGGAAGAACACAGAATGCATTTTTTGGAGAAAAGAATTTAAGTAATAAGGTTTATAGCAATAGAATTCACTTGCTCCGTCAGGTGACATTTAAAAGTATTTTCCATTTTTTGGAAACTGGAAATATAAGGAAACCATGTAGGAAAAGAAATAGACTTGCTGAATAAATATCATGTAATCACTGACTTAAAAATAATGATGGAGCTGCTGAGGTACATTTTTCCTGTCTTATCTTGCAAACCCTTCTTTTAATTTGGACTTTTGGCACCTTCCAGTCAAGAGTTTCAAAGCAAAAGGACTTCAGCTTTATCAACATCTCATCACCCCACTGATTTATGTGTGCAAATTGTTTGCATATGTCAGATTTAAACAAAAACTGTTTTGGAGGAAGAGCAAACTTCACAAGTTGACATATAAAGTTCACCCCAGTAAGTCAGCTGAAAATTTGATTCCCTGTGTCCTTTCATAGCAAATTATTGCACTGCATCTGCTTATGATATTCTAGAAAACATGGAAACAAAAATTATTTAATCAGAGTCTAAAAGGTGTAGAGCCTCAGTAGACTTTTATTACTATTTCACATACCTGCATATTGAAGCTAGTTTAAAAGAGTTTCTTAGGTTTCAAAGATCTATTTTTCTTCATATGTTGCATTTATACTAATGGAATAAAGAGTTACTGTTTTTTCCCTGTTAGATCTTTAGCATTTTTTATAAACTCAAAAAATATGCAAACTCTTCTGTGAAAGGATTCTTGACAGAAGGCAGTGTTTCAGTGTAGCTGTCTAGTGAAGCTGCTTGGAGAATGGCTGTCATGAAAATGCAAAGACCTGTGGGTGACATAAAGCCATTCTGACATCCTGAGTATGGGATCCTTTTCAGGCAGACTCTGAACAACTCCACAAATTAATCATTACCTTAATATAGGATAGCACTGGGATGTGCACTGCATTTTCATAAGAATGAGAAATAACTAGCCCAGGATTGAAGGCTTATATCCTGTGTACCCTGTATTCCTGCACTGCCAGTAGGGGAGCTCTGGTTTCCTCTCAGCTGACCTTCTGAGGTGTTTCTCTGTAATTTCACCCTGCTCAGCCCTGTGGCCCAGCTGTACCTCTCTTTCAGAAGCAGAGGCAGTACCAGAGCTGTGTGACACAGGCTAACCAGCAGGAAACTGAGAGCTCTGGTTCCCTGTGTGTAGAAGACCACAGTGAAGCCTAAGTTTTTATCCCTGAACTCTTCCATCTGCAGTGCTGAGGTGACCCTGTGGTGAATTTGGGCTATAGAATTTTGAGCTGGTGTCCCAGGTGTTCCCTCTAAGGTCAAGGAGATAAAGTTACTGAGCTTTTCATCTAATCAAGAGTTGCTCTCTGAGCCTTGCAGGCTGCAAGTGATCATGTAACTGTATCCCCTCTGCGCTCTCCTTTTTTCTCTTTGTACTCTCTGTAATATGCCTCCCACTCTCTCTTTTAAATCCTTTTTGTAGGAGGTTAATTTGAAAAATGTAGCTTTCTGTCCTTGTTGGGTTCAAGTTATCTTAAATTGCTACAACCGTCATTAATGACAGTGGAACACTTTCAGACCCAGCATAAATTCTTCTGGGACTTAACTGGTGCTCTCTGTCCAGTGTTAAAAAATTATTTGTCTATTTATTTCACTTTTTATTGCACCTTGTAAACAATGATTTGTCCATGCAAGGGCTTTCCTTATGGGAAATTTGTTTCTTTTACAATATGGGGGAATGTGCTCTCAGGCACATGGTGCGACTCTTGGGGATATCGTGTGCAGGGCTAAGAGCTGGATTTGGTGATCCTGGTGTGTCCCTTCCAACCCAGCATACTCTGTGATTCTGTGGCCTTGGCAAAATGGGCTTTTGATATTAAATTGCCCATTATCTGCTGGGTCTGCTCTGGCTGTGTACCTGCTGACCTCTTTAGAAACAGATTAACACGGCCTCTCCTCACTAAAGCTGTCTTAAATTTTACTCTGTTTCTGCATTCAAGCTGTGCTAGTCACACACTTTTAAAAATTTTTCTTGAGTAGTAGAAACCATTTTCATATGCTCTTTCTCAATTTTCTGTTCAATACATTGAGTAGATGATAGCAAATGAAAAGCATATGAAAAGAAAATTTCATACAACTCCTCTTCTACTTGGTGAACGTATAGAATTATAATTTAATGCCAACACAACATCCTGAATTAATTGTAAATGCAAAGATTCAATCTTTAGAATATCGAGATTTTTTTTACCATGGCTCTCTGCTTTACTGTATGTAAGCACAAAACTTCAATAGAGGATCTTTGATTGCTGTTTTTTAATTATTATTCCTTTAAACCATCGACTATTTGGGGACTCTTTCTTAAAGAGAATCACAGAGGTAGCAATAATGCTAATAGTTAGGATTTCAGGAGTTTTATTAATATTTTTTGCAAGTAATATTTATCAGTGCGCCAGTATTTGCATATTATATTAGAAGTTGTTTTGCCAAGTGCTGGCTGGCAGGATGTCATGTTCCCTGGTTTCCATTTGGAGCTGGAAACTCTTCTGTTTTTTTTAATCTCTGAAAGGAGTTAACATTTGCTTCATTTTAGATCCTAGCTCTTGCAGGATGCACAGCATCTAAAGTAACAGGGTCCTGTGCTCCTGGAGTGATTCCCCACTTTGTCACTGCCAGGAGCAAACTCAGTTCTGCTGTTGTTTCATCACCACAGCTCTGGTTCATGCCCAGCACACACCAAACTGTCCATCTTGAAAACAGAGATAAATTTCCATGTCCATGTTTAACTTTGATTTGTAGTTGCATTTTCACTCTAACCTCCTCCCACTGGCTGTAAATCAGTAAGTGAAAAGCACATCACATACACGATCTGCAGTCAAGCATTTGATATGCTTGTAATTAATTGACAGCATTCCTATACATGCTGGTCTGCAAGATTAATGCCCTTCTTAGGTCTACTTTACACAGTGACACCAGAGGGAATTTCTCCACTTTTGCATTAAGAATGCAAAAATATAAACCTAAGAGAGAATTCATTAATTGAGGAGATGTGTGTGACAGGCAAGACAATTCTGTCCTGAACTGCACTTCATAGAACTCTGCTGGCTTTAGGTAAAGTGTTTTGTCTTATTCTTCCACAAAGTACCACAAGTCATTTTTGCATATGACATTCACATTTATGTGTTCTTTAAACTGTGCTACCAGAGGAGCAAATTAAGTTAGAAAATTTAAACTCCTTCCTGGGGACTTCTAATAAAATTGTAAACCTGATGATTTGCTAAATTATATATAATATGGACAAAATGGCACAAGATGAAGCAAGGTTTTTTTCTGGTCAGTAGATCTCTAGGAGGAATGAGCCTGGCTTGGTAAACCAGTATATTTTTATCTTCTGGCATTTGTTGCTTTGCTGCCTCATCTTCTTCAGTGAGTGAGTTAACAGTCAAAAATCTTCTTCAGGTGGCCCCTTGTTCTGGAACTACAAAATTACATTGTCCTCTGTTGATATCCAAAATCTTGTCCTCATCAGGAAAAAACATGTTTTCCTCATCAGAAAATTCAAACATCCCATGACTACAAGGGCAGGAATCCTGGCAGCCCCAGTTGTGCTCCACATTCAATTAGGAATGACATCAGTAGATGTCAGGACCTTTTTGTTTTGCTGCTCATGCTCTCCTGTAGTGGCTGCAGTCCTGGAACTGATGGCCCATGGAAGCTTTCACTGCCAGGAATGGGGGAAATATGCAAATATAATAATCTTCTGAATCATCTTGTAGAAGGCATTGCTGTAGTCTGAGGCAGAATTATAAACCATCCAAACATGCAAATCACGTTTGTGTGAGTGACACAGTGAGGGTGTCCCTGTGCTTAAGTAGGGCATTACTCAAAATAGTACTATTCCAGCTTTCCATGGGAAAGTACTTTCTGTTCAGTGAGATGTTTTCTTTCTCTACCTAGTCATCAAAAACCCTATCAATCCCATTTCCAGTGAGGCAAGCTTCTGTGGAATGTGACATTAATTATTTCCCTTACTTGATAAGAGCTGTAGACCTAGATTTGTACAGAATGAAACACATACTTTTTTTTTTTAATTCTTTACACTTAAAAAACCCAAAAATTTTATTTTCTCTCTAGATACAAGAGAGGTAAATTCACTCTTTCTGCAGTTTTCATGCATCTTAATGCAGAGAAGGAAATAGGAGTGAATTTGTTGGGGTCATGATATAGAGTATATGTTTGGAAATAATTAAAAGGTAACCTCATGCTGCTCTTTCTGTGTCTGTTGAAGAAAGAACATTATTGCAGCAGACAACTGTCAGATGGAATTTCAGAATTGATATATTACAGAAATAGAATATACTGTGCCCATTATAATCATGCTACCAATTTAGTGAATGTTTTTGGTGGAATTAACAACATAAATTAAAATCTATAGAGGTTATAAGCATATTATTCAGCCAGCTGCCTTCCTGGACCTCCAGACTTGATCTTCTTTCCTCTGCATGCATGAAATTTGTGCAGGCATCAAGAGTTTCATGCCAATATATGAGGTGGCTGTCAAACAAGATCCAGTGAACAGAGATGGTGGCACTTTTTCCTCCTCAGCATCCCAAAGTGTAATTGCACACAAATATATCATTGCTTATCTGGATGTAAAGAGAAGCTTTATAGAACACAGGAATGGGAGTGTCATTTTTATGTTACTTCACATGGCTTCAGTTTGTGTCCTGTAAAGTAAAATGTTCTGAGCCTTGCCATTTATTTTTTCAGTTTCTATGAGCTTAACCCTTTAAGATGATCCACCAATTCGGTTTGAAGCACAAAATGAGGTGTATTCATGCAAGTATTAGTCCTGGTGCATGTGTCCTGATGAACATCAAATTAATAGTTTGAGTCATAAAGGTTAAAAGGAATTTCAAGTGCTGCTGTAATAAGGACAGACAGGAACATCTTTTGATACCTTGTACTGAATTTAAGCAGTTGCCTATCTGATATACTGTATAGTGGTGCCCGCTCCGCTTCCATAATTATGGGCCTGTCAGCATTTCCATTACTAACCCCTATATTACAGCTGAAAATATCACTCCAGGATGAAGTTTTGTACAAAGCCTTTCAGCTGTGAACGAAGAAGCTTTCAAAATTAATTTTGCTGCTTCTCCAATTTAAAAAATGAAGTTTTGCTGTTGCTTGCTTTAGCCTGTATTAATGTCTTGTTTTCAGAAAAAAAAACCCCACAGGATCAAAATACTGATGTTTGTTTCCTGTAGCGTGAATATAATGCATTGAAAAGATAAGCACTGAAAGCTGAATGCTTTTATTTAACCACAAAAAAAAAAAAAAAAAAAAGCACAAGCAGGAAAAAGTGCATCTGAGCTCAGAGCCACCTCACTTAATTGTCACCTGTCTGCAAAGATTTCAGTAGCCTCTGTCCTTTTGCAGAGATTCCAAAACAGCAGGGAAATTATAATTTTGGTATCAATGTAGACTGATTTAAAAATTGTTATTTAAGAGTTCAAGGTCACTTAGAGTTAGGAGGTGCCACAATTAATGTTGCCCATATGGTTTTGATTTTTGAATATAAAACTGGCTCCTGAAAAGGCTGGGTGAGGCTGATGTGAACACCGTGTTTTCATGACACAGTTTTTTTGTCTTTTTTTCCACTAACTTACATCTCTGAAACTGGAACCAGTGTCCATCATGGTTTTGAATGATGCTTATCACTAAATTGTCCGAATGTTTACTAAATAGTAATCAATTTATTTTCATTACACTTTTGTAAATGGACAAGTTCTATAATTTTCAGATGACGAAAGTCTGTATTGAGACAATAGTTGAAAATATTCACCTTTTTTTGAGTATTTAACATTTGGAGCTTGATTTTCCAGGGTGGAATTGGAAACACAATTCTCATAGACTTTAGCAGCTGACAATCTGGTAAATATTTAGCATTTCTCCAAATCAGATCTCTTGTGTTGAGTGGGATATCCAGATGACGAGGAACAAGAGAATAGCAATTGCTTGTTAAAAATTTGGGATTAACTGATTTGTTTTGTGTTACCTCCATTGCTTAAGTGTCATGATTCCTCATCCTGCTGCATCACAGCCAGGCCCTCGTGCTGGTGATGCCCAGAGGACACACGCTCATGTGGAGTCTTCACTCCATGTGACCTTGAGCTGGCACTGTTTGCCCTTCCCAGAATGTTTTTCAGCACTTCAGCAAATGGAACAGAAGCCCTACGTAAAATCATCTACATTAGTATGCAACTGCCTCGAACTGGGAGAAAAAGTGCTACATGATTATTTAATTGTGCCAGTGTTTAGGTACCCAAGTGCATTTAGATCCAATCAGACACCCATCCCTTTCTGCAGTTCCTGTCTGCCTGGCTTTACAACCTGAGTAAGATTTCCCTAAGCATGGTTTTTGTTTGTAATTATCTTGGGGAATTTTGCAAACTTCTGAGAAAAAAAAGAGCTTGACTACCATAAAATCACAGAATGGTTTGGGTTGGAAAGGACCTTTAAAGGTCATCTGGTCCCACCCCTTGCCATGGGCAGGGCCACCATGTGATGTGTGATCATCAGGCCTCATGTGAGCTGCTGGCTCTTATCACAGTGCTGGAGCCTTGGGATGCACTGCACAGGCTGCTGCACTTGAGATAATGGAAGTAATGGATAAAATGAGCATTTCAAATGTACACAGTGCCGTGTGATAGAGCAGTATAAGCAATAGAAAAAAATCTGTGATAAAGAACACGAGAAACATATATCCTAAATATAGTAGGATCTGTGAGAGTGTGCCATAAGAACGAGTATTTTGATAATTCTTCTGGAAAGCCCTTAAAAGCTTCTTTGAGAATATGGAGCTGCATTTGCAAAGACTTAAATTTAAAGGTTTCTATTTAGCCAAAGGATTTTCATGCATAAGTATTTATGCAAAGACTACATGTCTGTTGAATTTCAAGTCCCTTTCCTAGCTCCCTGTAGGCATAAGAGCCTTCCAAAGGGAAAAAAAAAATCTGACATCTATTTCCAATACAATGAATCATTTTTATTTAATAATTGCTCTTATTTTACCAGCAACTGAAACATTCTGGAGTCATTTTCATTGTGGCTTTCTGAGCCCAAAGTAGACACAGTAAAACATCATGCAACTAAAATTCAGTGGAGTTTTTGTCAGCAAGAGTAGAATCTCTTTATTGGTAGTTGTTAGCCAGTTAATGACTGATCATCTGTTAGTTTCTCTGCTCATTTTACTTTTAGATAAAAATCTCTTCAATGTAAGTGGTTCATTTTCATATTACTGTTAGTGATGACATGAACTTTAAATACAATTCTGTTAACAGAAAAATACCACTACATATTTACACAATACACTGCTTATGTCAGTGTTAAAATAAATAGTTGATGGTAACATAAACTGGTGTTGTACTTAACTGGCAGTGACTTGCTGCAGTATCAACATCGTTGTTAGCAATATAAACAGAACTAGTAAATACACAATACATGCACTAAAGTCCCTTCACTGGAATTACTGTCAGAGCAAAACTGAATTAAGTCAAACCACCAGCTGCTTTTGACATTTCAGGGAGATTCAGCAAGACAGTGGCCGTTGTCAAGTCAAATACAGATCAGCAGGAAATAAGAATGGTTCTTTGGCTTCAGTTATAAGCTCCTTTATATTTTGTTCCAAAAAACCAGTAATAAAACAGAAGTTATAGTTAAGAAGAGCTAAAGGGGAGCTAAGAGAACAGGGACAGTCCTGAGGACAGTATTGGTTTGGTTATCTCCACCTGGATTACCTGCAAACGTTGGCCTGGGTGTTGGAAACAATCTCACCATGGGAGCACAGAGCAGTTCAGCCAAACGAGCCAGCCCACACTGAGCTCACACTGCAGTCCATGTGTTATTCTTTATTATTTCTGTCTTGTTTCACAGGTTAATTATTTGATAGCTCATCTTCTTTCAGCATTTTTTCATATAACCCTCAAAACCACATCTAATCTTTCAAGAAAATTTAAGGCAGTTCCACTTCTTTGAGCTTCTCAATAACTACTCATACTAATCTTTAGGCTGGTGGTGTTCTCTGAGAGGCTTTCTGAGATCAATTTCTTCTATCTTTTACTGTGTTTCTGAAAGGATAAAACAGCACATTTTTGTTTGTCATTTTGAATTCTTGCAGGGGCAATTGCAATTTTAGGAATTTCAATGAAGTTTTTGTGATGTGTAGAAAAGTATTTTGAGGGTGATACCCGATGGTAACTGAGAATTTATTTAATGTCACTTTTTTTTTCTGATGTCATTGGAAGAAGAAAGGTCACTCAAACGGCCTTAAGGGAACATTTGGTCTACGGATGAGTGGAGAGGCAAGCATGTCTCTGCAAGTTTCCCTTTGGGATTGCATTTCTAGACTTGAGAAAGTGCATATTGTGCTTCATTGGTGCCCTAAATGTGTGTCCTCACAGAGATGGGACGCTGACACCACAGTGACGTCTGCCAGTTACTCACGTGGCAAAGGTACTAAAATGCAGAAAACCTTTCACATCATGTTGACTTCACAGGCACCTCAGCTGCAAAGATAAAAGCATCTGTTTTGTAAAGAGGGTTTTGTAATATGAAGCTCACCAGTAGACAGAAAAGAAAAGGAAAGAAAAGGAACTAAAAATGGAGTGGCAAGGAATAGGGTAGTATTTCAGCCCTGCAGGACTGTTTTTAATAGTAAGTGGAAAACCAATACTAGTTTGATCTTCCTGCTGTAATGAAATTACTGCATCATCCTTTCATGTCCAGATTTTTAAAAAAAATACACAACAGAAACTTGATCATTCATAGGCATTTATTGATATGAATGACCTTCAGCCATCCTGGCTGTCTTTGTGTCAGGGAAGCCAGTTGTTGAATAGTTGGGGCTGTCAGAGCTTTGTGCACAGAGGACTGCAATGACTATATAAATAGCAAGCCTCAGATTCAAACCTTCTGGCTTAGAAGAGCATGTTGTGTCTCTGTAGCACACGTCAGGGCTGAGAGGAAAAATGGAAGGTCTGTTTTTAAGAAAAAGTTAAGGCAAGCTTCCCAAAGTTAAGGCAGCTACATGAGAGTCTGGGTGTCCAGTCTGTGAGTTCTGGCACCAAAAATGAAGTGACTTTCAGGGAGTCACCTGTAGTCAATGTGTCCTGAACCAATCCTGTTCTCAGTGCTGCTCAAGCAGTTTCCTAAATTTTATTAAGAGGCCTCCAAGAGCCAGCAGATCCATGATGCTGCATAGTCATCTTTGTTCTGTCTATCCTCTTTTGCCAGAAAAAAAAAAAAAAGGAAATAGAGGAAGGTAAAAGACTGCCACAACAGCTGGATCTGCTAAATTTGTACCTTTGGGGGAAACTGTGATGCAGATTTGCTCCACGTGGAATTTTCTGGCCTTCATTGACAGTAAATACAGGAAATACTATATGAACCCAAGGTTGAAACTCACACTTCATTTTCTCTCTTCCACATGCTGTAATTCAGGTGCTAGAATGAAAATCTTTATTTGTCCTCAGTAGCTCAGGAAGAACTGGGCAATGGGAATCCTCTGAGTTGTGAAAAAAGAGCCCTGACCCATCTCTAAAACCAATTGAATTAAACACACAGTTTGCCCTTTTTGGAAGCCCTGTTTGGTTGTCAGATCTAAGCTTTTGTATTCTCTGTTGCTGCTCATTATGTGTTTGTGTGTTAGAAATTATTGGAAAGAATGAGAAAATAAAGCAATAATCAGTCATGCTTACTAGACTCTAGTTTTAATGTCACTAAGAGCCATGGGAAAATGAGATGAAAACACTTGTCATCCAGCAGCCCTGAATGCAGCCTTGCATCTTTTCTTGCCCTAAAAGAGCCTTTGTTTACAATACTAATTCTATTCTGTGTTTAAACCTCATTTTAAACCACTTAAATATTTTTCAATAATAGTTGCTGGTTTTGCAATTTAAATTTAAAGAAACAAGTTGGAATAAAAAGTTTATTTTGATTTTTTTTCATTTCTGCCCCCTTTTTGGCATTAAATATTCTTTTTAAGACCACTGCATTATCTGTTCTATTTTATTGTATATCTGGGGTGCTTTTTCTTTTCTAAAGTAACTTCATTTCTGTGTGTTATTTGTTTATTGAGTGTGAGATACTGGTGATCCAGATTACAACAGGTGGCTCTGGAGCTAACTCAGAATCATGACGAGGATGGGCCCACGGCAGGTTTACTATGGTTTACTAGAGTGTATAAGGAATATAGTAGAATATATACACAAGCCTTGTGTGCATTGGTGGATCCCACTGGGAATGCCAGAATTCTTCCCACATATTGCCCTACTTGCCTGCATTTGTCCTCACAGCATGATGGCCACTTGGTTTCAATAGAAGTGATGCTATGGGCTTCCCACAGAGCCAAACTGGTGGCTGCCTCAGTGACAGTTGTGACCAGTTTAGGCAGCAAATTGCTCATTACCATCCTTTCAATCAAAGAGTAGAATTAGATGCATTAATTTATTTGGGTTTAACTAATTGTCTGCGGCCTAGATAGAAGGAAATATTAAAGAAGCACTGCTTAGCCTGGTTGTCTGTGTTGGCTTTGCTAATCCAAGATTGGGAGATAGGTGTATGAGATGAGGATTAAGGAAGGTTCAGCTGAGGAATATCCCTGCTCTGCTGTTCCACTGTGTGGCTTTAATTTGTGTGTCTGAGGTGCTGGAGACAGTTCAGCCGTGGCAGTGAGGAATTCAGAGTGCCCAGATGGTTATCAGTCTCTCAGGAGAATCCTGCAGTCCATACAGAGTACAAGGCAAAACAACAGCCAAAAAAAAAAAAAAAAAAGAAAAAAAGAAATAGAGCATTTAGGTTTCCAGGTGGATTATTAACCATTAACATTCCTTATATGTATTCATTCTGTGGGTGAATGACGAAGGAATGAAATACTCTAAAGATTAACAAGTGGCTGCAAACTGACAGTGTGGATGCTGCAGGGACAGTTTGCCATGAGCTCCCACTAAAGCTGTTCCCTGAACTAATTTTCTAAAATCTTCCTAGTCAAGCTCCCAGGCCCAGCATGAAATACCACGTTAGAGGTTTCACTGTTTTGGTAACACCTGTCAGGCAGTGTGACATCTCCCTCTCTTCCCACGCCGAAAATTTTCAAATAAGAGAGAGAGATTTAAAAAAATCTGAGAAACTGTCCACAAGAGCACTCAATTTGTTAGTGAGGAAACGCTTTAAAAGGTGTTTACCCAGCCTTTGAGCTGCTGGAGAAATCCCTGAATATTCCCATTAAAGCATGGCATTATCTGGTTAACAAAGCTGACAGTTCATAAAGTTTTTAGAATAAAAAAATTTGTTATAAAAATGTTTCACAGTCAAAAGCCTGTAGAAATTATCTAAACCACTATAAAAGCAAAGTTTTAACTTAAAAGTAATGCAGATATGTATTGCTACAAATGTTTGACTGAACCACATGCATTTAAAATATGTTAGACTGAAATTAGGTTATTGACCAACCTGAGACATGCTTGGGCATGGACATTTTTAGTGAGTTTCATTCATGTTTTAATATTTTCTTCCATCTTTTTCCTTAATTGTAACTTTTTGTGTTTCCCAAGGAATAATTTAAGGCACATGACATATGTCAAAGGATTCTCTAAGTTTGTCTGAAATCTTTAATTTTATGAAAAGTAATAGGGAAGGTCAAGCTGTGTTGCCATGCAACAAGTTTGTGGTCTTGCTGTCTGCTCTTTCAGCATGCTATAAAAAAATCAAAAAATGTAGGAGATAAAGAGCTTTCATTGGGTTGCCATTGCTGCAGCAACCACTTCCTCTCTGAGTCTGAACCAATGACAGGAGCGTTTGGGGAGTAGAAGGCCCTGGGTGGCAGGAAAGGAAGCGATGATTTCTTTGTAACTGTATTTTTAGACTCTGGTGAGGAGAGGTTTTTGTTCAGCTTGTGCGTGTGTGGCTTTTGTTGGAGGTTTTGTCAATTATTGAAGACAACAGCAGAATGCTTTAGATTAATTCTCTGACTTTTTCCAAACCCAGCTTTTTACAGGGTGCGCGTGCTCCAAGTCTTTGAGCTACATTCTTTCAATTTCAAACATGTATGTTAGACAGCCGATTCCAGCCTGGAATACTCACATTTACCGTGCTCCCACGACTGTCTCAGAGCACTGTGCTGGTCTGAGGGACTGCAGGAAGAAAACCAGGTTCTCTATACAGAATTCTTATCTATTTATACATTTTGTTGTTATAGCTTTCAGCTCTATTCCCTGGTGCTACTGTACACCATGAACTCTTGTACCCAAAGGATCTGTTCCAAGTGACGCAGCTGGCTCTAACTAATGAGGAAGTGGTTAACTGCAGCAGGGAGAGCAGGAAAGCTGTTTGTTCACTTACGTACAAAGCTCTCTGCACTCAACACAGGAGGCTTTCCAGTGGACTCAACAGGATCTGTTCCAGCTGAAGTGGCCTTTTGGAAACTTCTTTGTATTTAGAAGTTTCCAAAAGGCCATAACACAAAACAAAATTCTCATAGCAGAAAGATATTCCAACTTAGAGGTATTGAGAAACTGATTAATCTTTTACTGGTGGTGTACAAGCTACTTCAGAAGGGTGCACAGTCTAGCACAGAACCAGGAGCTGCTCATGCCTCTGCTGTTCCTGGTGATCATTATTTATGGTTTTGGTATCCAAAGGGGTAAGGCAAGGATATCTGTCCTAGAAGATTATTTTAGTTCCCTGGTGCATGGTCAAGTCTCCATGAGTCCCACCAGATGCTCTCAGATGCTGATATCTGCAGTGATAAATTGCCAGTTGTGTCTTACAGTCCCTGCACAATCAGACTGTAGGTAGCTCTGTGGAATATAGAGATATGTATTTGTTCTATAAGCTTGAGAAACTATATCCAATTTTATCCAAACGCTGACACTCTCTCTAACCTTCCTAAATATGATGAACCCATGTAATTCTTCTGTGTTGTTTCAAATCTGCAGGTTGTAATTTCCTGCACCTCCCTTTGCACTGTTTCCAGGTTCTGTCCCAGAGGAGATGCTGTGTTTGTGTAATGTTCTAGACTTCCCTTACAGAACACTAAAAGCAGATAAGCACTGGTGGAATGCCTAATGCTGTGGCCCCATCTGGCAAAAATATCTGAAGACCATATAGCTTCACATTCCTGGATTATGATAAAATTGAATTAAGCCCATAGAGTCCCTTGTCAGGAACTCTTTGCCTTCATCCTCCCTTTAGTCTACATGTGATATTGAAGGAATGTCTGCTCTGGAATCTTTGTGGCCTGTCAGTCAGTCAGGAATGTGGTCCTTCCTGGAAATTTTGCTTATACTTACGTAAGAGCTTCTGTTCTGTGTGGTGCTGGAAGGCAGCAATGCTGTTCAGCTGTACATCATCAGAGAGCTTCAAGGTGGAGAAGTTTGAAATGAAAGGTTGTGTGCTGTAAGTCTAGACAAACACATGAGCACCCTGACCCCTCTAGCATGTGCACCTCCAGATGTTTGTTCTGCAGCAAAACCCAGGTTTCCTGCCCAAGAGTTTATTTTGCTGCAGTTTTGATTTTCCATAAATCAGTAGCAGGCAAATAGTTTTTTCCCCTAAATGTGCTCCCAACATTTTTTACAGATTTGTCCATGTAACAGAGGCAGAGGTACAAAAGTGGTTCCTACGGTAGTGATTGATTTCAGAATGAGGGAATTTTGTCACAGATATATAGACTAGGTATTTAAATTGCAAACGTTTGCTCTTATTAACTAAAATTGAAAAATTACAGCTTCTTTCAGTACTAGATTTGAGACTTCAATGTATCTTAAAATCTGGGGAGGAAAGTATGTCTTCATTTCCTCCTTATGCAATTGCTCTCATGTGCTTCCTTCCATCAGATGACTTCAGATAACCTTAATATTTTCATCATCCTGATCCCTGGGTTAGATGCAGAGATGCAGGAGTGACCTCAACTATTTACAGACACTGGAATCTTTATAACATTATTTTTATCTACAGGATGCAGGAATAAAACAAGTGCATTTTAAAAATTAAATTTAAGTCAGTTTTATTTCAGAAGATCAGAAAGTAGAATGAAGTATTTGTGATAATCAAATGAAATATTCTGGACCGAGAATATATTTTTATTTCATTGTAAGTAGCAAACAAAATTTCATTTTCATCTGAATATAATATCAGATGGCAGATTGGATTTGTCTTCTTCAGCTTGTTACTACTAAGTGCTAAATTCTGATGCTGTTTTATTCATTGTAGATTGTGCATACTAGGAAAGTTCTCATTTTATCATATTTATAAGCAGAATTATATTGACTAAAATGTGTTGTAAGGAAGTTGCTTGCCAAAAAATGTAATTACAGAATTATTCCCTGCTGTGGTTCTGACAAAGTTTATGGAGTCATTTGTAGTCTCTTTGGTGCTTCTAAACTCAAAGTTTTTTCAATTTTTTTTCTGAAAGCATTGAATCCTCTGCACTTGAAAGTTGATGGTGTTGGTGTGAGACAGATTTTTAAGTCATAAAAATGAGTAATTACTGAAGAAGAGTAATTAGAGAAAAGGAGCCTGAGGGGAAAGAAGTTCTACTTAAACATTAAGCAAATACTATTAGCCATGCAAAAAGAGAAAATAATTTCTAAAAGCATGAATAGATGCACACGTGTTTGGTCCATTTATAGTTAAAGATAAACCTAACTCTCAAGTCTATTTCTGCACTTCATTGAATTTTGAAAGGGTCAAAAGACATATGAAACTCTGAATACTGCCAGTTTAAACTGAACTGAATTAAAACAACTAATTTTTTTAAATCCTGTACTTCACGGAAGTCAAGCTCCCTGCTCATAGCCAGCTTTGCAGCCCAGCCCTTTGACACATTGTGTGGCTGGCTAGGCACAGCATGTCCCAGCTCTGGCCAGCTAAAATGTGTTTAATATTCATGGCACATGAGTTAGTTTCTTCTCTTCCCCCACACAAATCCTGTTCCTTTTAATAGAAAAAGCAGGTAACAGCTTTTGCTGTCAGTTTTAATAGAGCAAGCTTCTCCATCACCATCACTGATCCATGGAGAATGTTACATTTCTTTATGAGTGAAACAGAATCTTGTGCCACCCCATGTGCAGGGCTTGTTCCTGCTGCTGGAAAGAGATTGGTGGCAGGGATCAAGAAGAATGCCCACCCTTTTCCATTCTGACTATTCTTGGAATATCTGAAATGGAAATAGCATTTTCCTAGAATATTTGGAAAAGAGTCTATGTCACTGAAAAACCTTTAGTAACCTCTACAAAAATTATGTTGCAGTTTTGCTTCATTTTACTGCATTCTAAGTTAAAATTTTAAGATATTTACTGAACAGCTCCTTGAGCTTCAGGCTTTAAATTAACAATGACCTTATGAATGAATTCTGGCAAGCAAATAATATATGCTTTTGCCTTAGAAAATCTTCAATAATGTTTGATAGTTATCAGACTGATTGTGCACTGTAAGGCAGAGTGAACTGTGCATGGAAAGCAGGAAGCTGGATTCAAGGCAGAGCATGTTTGCAGACAATCAGAGCATGGTACTCACAATCAGGGCTGAGAAGATGTGGAGAGTGGTCAGTGTGCAGCACTGACAGGCTGCTCAAGGCACACAGTCAGGCTCTTTTAGCTGTTCTTTATGTGCACAGAGGACTTTTGAGACAGCCTCAGGAAATGTATCTGCATTCCTTGCAGGAAATACATGGATAAATCTACATAATAGATTATCATTGGTATTTATGTACGAAGCACATAGTGTACATGGTAGAAAAATGTAACCAGCTGACTCACTGTAAAATATTGTTAATAAAAACTGATTCTTAAAAATTGTATGAGCTTGTACACTCCAGATAAACAGCTGGCTTTTCTCAATAGCACAGCTGGTGTAGAAGCATAAAATGACTACAATTTGAACAGGACATGAGCTATATTTGGCAAA
Source organism: Luscinia megarhynchos (assembly GCA_034336665.1). Classification (NCBI taxonomy): domain Eukaryota; kingdom Metazoa; phylum Chordata; class Aves; order Passeriformes; family Muscicapidae; genus Luscinia; species Luscinia megarhynchos. The sequence continues at coordinate 3,494,629 of CM067580.1, forward strand.
CCATTTGCATGAAAGCTGAACATTTGCAACTTAATTTTCATTTATTTTAATTTTCATTGTATACCTATTAACCAGAGATCTAGATCTGCTTCTATTGCTTTCAGTAGCACATGTTTAGTTGCAAACCACTATGTGCCAGGGTATTGTAAACTTAGAGTGGGCCATGTTTCTTCAACTGGAAATACCAGAGGAGGATACTGATTTTCAACATCCAGTGTGTCATTGCTGAACTGTCATTCACGGGAGTTTAGGCAGATAAAGTATCTTAAGGATGTAATTTCTTCCTTGAAAAGGCAAAGCAAACATGAAAGCAGTAAGAATGGCACTTCACAGCATGCAAAAGTCAACTGTTCCCATTGCAACTGTTTGTTTGTGAGGTTACAAAAGCATGTTTCCATGAATTTGAGCAACAGTAAAGAATACTGCTGATGCAAGTCAGCAGATGTGTAGTGCTTTGTGATTCACAGATGCATGCAGGAATTAGTTGAAAGAAAAATTTCAAGCTCAACTCCAAACTCTGACTGGCCAGATTCTTTATATATTACTGCAGGGAGTGACATTTATACCACCAAATAATTTGCATGATTTGTTGGGACCTAAAATCATGACAGTGAATTATGCTAACATTTAGACTTTAGGACCTAGATGTTTGGTGTTATTCTTTGGCTGATCTTTTGTATAGATAAAAACAGAATTCCTTTTGAGGACAATAATTTAAAAGTCTACTTTTGCCCCTGGAGCCACTTTCTCATGTTTGTGCCCCGGGGACAGTCATTTAAAATACCATTTCATAAAAACTTTACACTTTGGATGTTTCTACATGACAAAGAGAATGCAGTGCAAAGGTACCCGGTTTGCTTTAAGCATCTTAGCTTATAAACAAGAAGTCAAGCAATGCATTAGTGCAGACTCCACACTGCTGTTTGGCCAGGGTAAAGGAGATTTAGGGTCAGGTCAGCAGGCTGGGAATCTCTGCACAGCACTGCACTGGGCTGTAAGAACCATCCCCCTTCTGCCTTCTCTGTTTACTATTCATGCTTTTCTTGCAGAATTTCCCAAGCAGTCAAACCCAGCAGTCCTCTTTTCACAGGACCCTAGTTCATAATGTCATTATTTTACCGGGAAAATCACTATTTTAGAAATACAAACCACTACTTTCACACTGGTAAATTATGCTACACAAGACTTCCAAGTTCAATTAACATTGAATTTTTCTTCCTGCTTTCTTCCCTGCCTCTCTGGGAAAAAAGGATTATTTCAATGGCAAGTTTTCTTATTCTGCAGTGGTTACAAATCTGACTGATTTCTCTCCATAGGAATGAATTACTCTAAAACCCTGAGCTGGTGGTTATCAAGAGATATCCACCTCCATTGCTTGCAAAGTAGTGGCTCTGTGCCCCAACTGAAAACAAACCAAACCAAATTCCTAATTCCAAAAGCAGCCAATGAGGAGCCAATACAAACCTACCCATACATGAAAAATCAAATACCAGTACACTGCACATTCCTCTATTCTTGTTAAAACCAATCTAGGAATGTTAATAACAAGGTGAACAAATCACTTTGTCAGGAGCTGGAGCTTGTGTCATGGAAAAGAGTTCCTGAAATTATTGTTAATAGCCGTGAATCATCACCTAGAGGCGTTTGGGGATCAGAGGGCACAACCTCAGTGCTCCATCAGCTGGGGCTGTAATTGCCCACATGTGAGGGCTCTGCTCCCACAGCCTCAGTGTGAGGATGCATCAGGATTCACCCATTCCAGATGAAATTATGTCTAATAATACTAACATGAAGGATTTATGGTTAGTGAGAGAGATAAAAGAAACCACTTCTCTTTAAGTAATTATCATTAAGAATGAAAAAGAAATTACAGGTGTGTCTTGTGGTAACAGCACTGAGCTCAAATCACTAGATTGAGGCTTAATTCCCTGTTCTACCAGAGACATCTTTTTTAAGGTTGATGTATTAATTTCTGTCTCAATTAATCAAATATAAAATAAGGTTAATGCTTTCTTTGCCTGTGTTCAGTATCTAACTGCAGGCTTTTCATATCTATAGCGGTGTAGGGCTTCGGTCTTTATCAGGACCTGAAAACAATGCCCTCAACATCAAAACAAACACAATGGGAAACCTCAGTGTATCCTCTTAAACAAAGATATTTACTCAAGCAAGTACATTTCCAAACAATTCATTCCAGAAGTAAAATATCTCTGTAAAACTGCTGGGAAGAGATTGCTGGAAGTGATGGGCTGTGCATGTTTGGATAAGTAACCTACCTGGGGATCACCATGTTTGTCTCATAGTGGTCCTTTGAGAAATAATCAGCAATTTAAATAATTCAAAACATGGAAAAGTGACAAATAATAATCCTATTAATATTTTTTGATAAAAAAAGTAAAATTAGGGCCTGGAACACATTCACAAGGAGCACACAGGCATCTTGCAAAGACTAAGACTTGAAAATAGATCAGAAATGTATCAATCAATTTTAAGATTGTTTTCTGTGAATGAGACAGCATTCTATAAATCATAATTCCTTAATAAAATTGCTACTCTTTTGCCATGATCAATGCCCTTGGTTTCAGTGCAGCTGGACAGATATAACTGATGATGAAGCTGATTCGTTGTATTTTCTTGCTGGAAATTAATCTTAACTAAATTGAGGTCAATGATAAAACAACTATTGCCATCAGCAGAGGCAGGGATGAACCTTCAGAGCTGCCTTTGTGCATAAGGACAGATCTGTTTCACTTTAGCTGTTGCTGCTTTTCTTCTTTTTTCTGTTTTACCTTTATAGTTCTCTGGGAGCAGGACTAGAAGCCTCTGGCATGTTTTATCATGAACCTGTGTGAGAAATACTTTCCACTGTCAAAATGCATCTCACCAAACAATCATTACCTCGAGCAGGCAGAAAAGGCAGTGTTTTCTGGAGTCCAGCTCCTCTCTGAAGATAAGGATCTCACTACTGGCTTAGAACAAAAAATGGCAGCACCATCCTTGATGGTTTAGTCCAGTTACAGAGAAGTAAATGTAGATGAAAGTATTCAGCCATTCTTTTGAATATGAGAATTATGTAAGACGAAGACAGTGATAAATCTGTTACAATTTCTGTGAGCATTCAGATAAGAACTTCAAGAAGTGGTATGAAAATTTCAGATACAAGATCATTTTGGCATAATTACTCCTTTGAGAGAGTTTTATTTTTTACATTCCGCCTGAATATGGAAGTTTGTACTCTGAGATTTGCATTAAATCAAAACCTGAGCAATAGGCAGCTAGGCAGAAAAAAATTCAGACATGTTTGTACAATGTTTTCTTGTGCCGTTCCTGCTGGAGATGGTGGGAGCTCTACAAATGAAAGATGGGTGGGGTGAACCCCTTTTAAATTTTTAAATTTTTTTTCTTTTTTCCCCCTCTTATCTGAGGGATAAAATGCTTCTGGTCTCACTTACAATTTTAAACAAAATCAGATTTACCATCCTTATGCTGCTGCTAGCATGAGACTTGTTTCTCGTGTAACTAAATCCCAACAGCAAACACCATCTGCTTGTTGAAGGAGCAGTCACCACCGAGACAAAGTCTCACTCATTAGGGCCTGGGAAACATCAGGGCTACTACCAAAGCTACACAGCAATACCTTTAGAAACCCTAATTCCACATTCTGTGTATTTGTTTATTGAAGTTCTTGCTCTGGTACTAAATGAGTTTTCCCCAATTAAACTGAAGAAATTGCAAAGACTTTTGCTCTAGATCCAAATTCATATCAGGTGCCATTGCGTGAAATTTTACTGAATTCCTGGAAACAGTAGATGGTCTTGGAAAATTATCTTACAGCTAAGAACACAGAAATTCAGATTGTGATAGAGCAAGATAAATAGTAATGGCACATCAGTTTACCCTTGCAGGAATAATGTGTATCAATTACTGTTGTTAAATGATTCTTAGGTGCTATTTCTCCACAATATCCATAGGAATTAAGAAAAAGCTGTGACTTTTTATTCAGGCATTTAAATTCCAGCAAGTTCTAAAAGATACATCTTTACATTAGATTTTGTTAATGTAAACAGAAACATACACTTGAAAAAATGCTATTTTATCTGAAATAATAGTTGTGCACTCTCTGATTTAGTAAAGTACTATTATTTTGGAAGTTAACTTTTTCCATTCTGCTCTAGAATGATTTTAATATTTTGTACAGCAGATAAAAACACAAAAGAGCTAAGTTAGCTACTTTAAAGTACATGTACAAATATGTTTCCTTTGCAGAAGGCAGCTGCTTTCCAGCAGGACTGCCCAACCACTTCAGTACTTATGGAAGGCTGTAGAATGGTCTGGGTTGGAAGGGACCTCAAAGCTCATCTCATTCCAGCCCCTGCCATGAGCAGGGATGTCACTCCCTGGACCAGGCTGCTCAGGGCCCCCTCCAAGCTGGCTTTGAAGGTGGATATTTCTGCTGGACTGGTGTCAGATCCATAGCTATGGGAAGTCATTGCCTGCAGAAGGCGAGGAGCAGTGGGGTTCCTGCAGGAGAGCTGTCCAGCAGTGGTGCCTTCTGTTCCCTTCAGCATCTTCCAAATGGGAGGCACCATGCTGAGCTGCCTGGGATACCTTCTGTGAGCTCGTGGATATGGTTGGAACGTGTGTGATTTTGAGCCTCAGCAGACGAGAGCCTTCCTTTAAGCACTGACTGTGCAGCACCTGGAAAGCAGTTGCTGTTTGGCAGCACTGACCCTCATTTGCAAAGTGCAGTGGGCACAAGCCTTAGCCCCCTTAAACTCCTGCTCAGATTCATTTACAGTCTTTGGGATTTGGTATCTTGCAAGCATTTTATGGTGGGATGGGTCCATGAAAGAACAATAACCTCTGCTAACAAAATGTGATGTTGTGAGGGTATCTCTACTTCATGATGCTGGAATAAATGAGGGCATCAGTACAACTCCACAGTTGGTTGTCTGTATGAAAGTTCATTCATCTTGATATTTCTGAGTCAACATTTCCAAAAGAAACTGAGGTGTTTGTATTTGACCATTAAAGCTGAGAGCAAAATTGCAAAGGAGGACGTGGACATAGGAAATTGATATGTGTAATTATGAAACATTTTCCAGAGGTGTTCATGACAACTGAAATTCAAACCTTTATAGGATAACAAAAATCCCAATAGAGATCATGATCAAAATATTAACTTTATGTCAAACTGTAATTTCTCTCTCTACTCCTCATCTGACCTTTTCATATTCACAGGATACATATTACTGGCCTCTTCCTTTCCATTAGAAGATAAGGACCTTATCACCTTTCCCCTTTTCTGCCATCCTTATCACTCCACAGACAGAAAGTCTGTGCTCCCAGGTGGTCTAATTGATACATATCTAATTAAAGGCAAAGCATTTTTTCTCAACTTGTATTCAGCTTTGATGTGTGTTGCTTTGATTTCAGACCTGAAGAACAGCTTTGTGGGCCTGAAAGTTACTCTTTTTTAAACTGTACTAATTGGTGAAATCAAATGTACTACAAACTTGGCCTTCACTGTGCATTAATACATGCATTTCTGTTAGAGAAAAAGAGGAGACAATTTGTCATGGATCTAGTTAAAAGCTGTGTGTGAGACCTGCAGCTCTTCAGAGCCTTTGAGATTAGGACAAAATGTTCAAAATGATGAGATAAAGGATTCAGTAGACACAAAAGGTAGAGAAGTGGATTAGCATGTGAAACAATGTTAGGACTTACTCTCTTAAATCAAGATGCAGGTTCCAAATTTCTTATTTCTTGTGGCCTGTTGCTGTAGGGGAATAAACTGGGATTATGTAGAACTGAGGAACTAATATAGGGTGCCCTCCACCCTCCTATTCCTTATCATTTTGTTTAGTAAGGCTGTCTTGTTGCCAGTTCCTGATAAGGTTTGTGATGGTTTGGGCTTTTTTTTTCTGACCTAATTGCTGTTTTGATTTGGACTTTTTAAAGTATGTGATAGGATTGCTGTCTATAATGCAATAACCACAAGAATCTCATCGAGTTTTCTGAGGTCAAACTGTCACAATGCTTTTGTCTGCTTATGCTGAGCTAGTACTTGGCAGCTTGTGTGGTAGCTCAGCCATTCTCTAAATTAACAGGTTGTTCTTTTGTGTTTGAAGGGGGATTGATGTGATTGCAGTGATTGCCATGTATATGCCTAAACAAATTGCTCTGGGGGAGAGAGGGTTCCGATGAAGAAAAACTGGATAGGTCCAAAGACAGTTTGTTGGAAGAAGCTTGGTATGTTCAAGCGTGTGCAAAGAACTTCAAAATAAAATTTCAGACCAGAAAATTATTGGGAAAGTATAATTTACTCTAAAGTCTTTGCTAATGGAAGTTCAAGGATGTATTTTTGTTAGATTTCTTTGGAGGCAAAAGTCCTGATGTAGATACAAGACATAGTGAGAAAAAGACCAAGTGCAACAATTTATTTTTCTGTGATAGCAAAGTTGGGCCAATCCTCTCAGTGTTTGCCTTCCCAAGTTACTTGGGAGTCTCTAGAAAAATTATAATTAAAGTGCTTAAATGCATTTTAATAATATTGCCAAGTCGCTCAAACTTCTTTTTTCAAAGATCTTGGAGTCTTCATGTTTTTTTCTTAAGAACTGGTGCTCCTGTCTCTGTGAACCAGCCATAGTTATCCCAAACCTTATTGCAGGGTTTCATTATGTTAGCAGGGCAGAAGAATCCTGTGTCCCACAGAACTTTGACTAAGATTGGCTTTTTTTACATGTGTAACATCAAATAAAATACTTTGTTCTTGCTTTTGCCTTGCAGTACAGAATTGGTCAGCTGTATATGATCAGCAAGCACAGCCATGAGCAGAGTGACCGAGGGGAGGGTGTGGAAGTGGTGCAGAATGAACCCTATGAAGATCCCAACCATGGCAATGGTCAGCTAACAGAAAAACGTGTCTATCTCAACAGGCAAGTGCAGTAAATCTGCTTCTCCCAGCATGGACTGTAAGAAAAATTTGCAAGGATTGCAGGCAACAGCCTTTCTGTTTCAAAGGATGTTCCCATGAACACATGCTGTTTCCTGGTAGCCATGGGGCGGTGGGATAGATCAGAGGGATTAGCTGTTATTCCTTCTACAGCATCCTCTCCGTGAGAAGGAATTATAACTTGGAGTAATGATATAGTGAAAATCAGAACTTTTGTTTTCTTTTACACGTACTTGTTTGTCGTTTTGTTTTCCAAAATCGTTGGGGAGAGGAAGCCAAAAAATGAACAACAAAACTAGCAAAATCCCATCCTCCAAGAAAAACAAAACTGAACCATTAAAAAGGTTTCAGTTTCTCTCACCTCATACTCATGTCACAAAGCCAGCATTTTTGCTGGTTTTTAACTTCAGCTAAATTAACTGACGTTATGAATGACCATTGTACAATGTCAGCCTTCTGGACCACTAGGCTTAAAAACGGTGGAAAATTTGGGGTTTTCTTCCTGAAGTTCCATCATTTCTTAGAGTGAAGTGTTTGTCCTCCTATGCTGACATGATACTGCTGAGGACCAATGTCTCCACACTCACAGACCAGAGATGTTTAGATATATATTTTGTGCAATATGAGATATATTGCACAATCTGTTCCCATTTTTATTACTGCTGATTGGATTGAATACAACTGCTTTTTCTAAAGTTCTTCTTTTCCCCTGGGCCTGTTTCATTTTTGTTGAACTTATGCTCTGCAGCATTTTGGAGTGGGCATACAAACACTGCAGCTATTGCTTCTACACTGCAAGTTCCTCTTGCCCTGCAAACCCGACATATCTAACCTAAATTCAGGCCAATTGAATCACCAGTGATGTTAAACACAAACACACACAAGAGCTCAGTAATATATATCTTGCCAACATTTAATATTATTGTAAGTGCTCTCTCACAGGCTAGATATTGGACTTGGGACAAATCAATATATGTGTTCCCACCATAGAGCTCCCACAAGTTGTGGGGTTTTGTAAAATGTTTGTGGGCATTTCTTTCCTGCATGTTAAAAATAAGGCTTTAAGCACTGAAGAGCATATTCAGAATTGCTACTTCAGGGCAATTCAGAATGACCACGAGAACCTAGAAGCCATGTACAAATCATACTTGGGAAGCACATGATTCCTGGTAGTGCAGGCAATGGAACACAGGATTTCTTAGCCAAAGATAGGTACAAACATTGGCAAAGTAAATCTTTGTGCCTGCAACAATTCAGGACAGTTACCTACAGCTGTGGTGGATGTTTGAAATCAGGTTCACTGAGTTTAATGATAATTCTGAGTCCTCCATCACCAGATTTGCTATTTGAAACTGGGTGTGGTGTCACAATGCCACCAGATATTGCAGTACTATTGAAGCTTTGTGGAAAGGATCAGGAGGTTTTTAGGCCACTGTGGATTTTGCTGGGAGGCCAGGATGTCTCTGGTAGATTTCACTCAAGGAGACATGCTTCCATAGAGGATATGCTGGAAACTTTGCCTGCCTTGCTGAGGAACATGACTTCCCCCAGCACAGTTTTCTCCCTCAGCTTTTCTTCTTCCTGGGTCCACTGCCCTAACAAATTTTGTTTTGCTCTATTTTGATCTGAACTGATATCTCCTAAAGAAATTTGAGACTGAACTTCATCTGGATGGAGGAGAAATAAGGAGAAATAAGAAAAAAAGCTAGTGTAATCCTCATACGTGTGCTGCTGAAATAGAGATATCTTTGAGTGGACCTTGGAAGAATTTATGTGTGTCTGTGACTGGGACTTGCTAGCAATTCTGAGTATAATCTGTGTTTTGCTCATAAAGTTATTTTTTTTCAGGATGTACTGTACTGGTGACAGTACACATAGGTATAGGTAGTCAGGCAAATATGCTAAAAACAACAATAAACAAAAAAGTGCAAAATGAGCAGATGTACATTTTCTACTGTCAGTGTAACCTTAGTTATATTTAGAATTGTTTATTGCCTCTTCTTTCCTGCTGGAGCAATGTTTTCAGAAGCTGAAGGTCTGCATCCTCTGGTATTTATAATTTAGGCATCAGAGTAAAGTTTAGCAGGGGTAAGGGAAGCATTCATAAACACACTGACAGAGGCTGACAAACAGATCTGATACAGGGAAGTCTATTATGCAGGATGTAAAATGCTGCTTAAAAGTCTGTACACAAGAAAGGTTTATAAAAAGAAAATAATAAAAAATATAAAAAGAAATATAATATAATAAATATAAATAAAGAAAATAATCTAGTTTTGAGCAATGTCATCAAAGAGCAGAAGTCAATGCACTTGGCTTTGAATCTGTAGATAATGTACTAACGTTTTGCCTCTGGACAAATAAAATATTTATATGTAGCCAGATCATGTTAAATAAGCCTTCATGATCCCAAACGTATTTTCTTCAGAATTTTGCTAATATGGAAAGTTAATGTACTTTCTGCACACAGTTATCTAAACAGAACTCTTTCAAACATTTACACTTGGGAAATTGAGGTTTGGAAGCATCTCCTGCAGTTCAGTACAGATTCAGTCTTGGCCTGGGTGCTCTGCTCAGTGCTTTGCCAGACCAACACCATTTGAACTGAGTCCCCCAAGTGCAGGGATATTTGTGGTGTCCAGGGTCTGCTGTCCTTGGAATAACTAGTTCTGCATCTTTGTTCCTGGCAGCCTCAGTGCTTATGACTGAAGTTATTAAGAGAGGGTTGAAAGATGAATTATAGTGAACTTGCCTTTTTAAATGTTTGTTTGTTCATCAGTTTTTGATACCCTCTGTGACCAGAGCACTGCAAATGAGAGATCCAAGAGCCATGGTAAAAAATGCTGTCACCCTTCCATAGTATTATTCAATTACCCTTTAATGATCCATCCAAAAGCTGTATCTATGTCTTTCATTTCTGATTCTGCTGCCTTTGTACTACTGCACCAGTGAGTTTTCTTGACAGAATGAGCTCTGAGCTGTAATGTCAGTTCCATTAATTCTCTTCACTTTTGTTATTTACTTTTCCCATCAGCAAAATGGGACTAATGCTGCCTACCAGCCTCACGAGGTGTTTTGAGTGATCTGTTAATTTTAATATAAAAGCTTCCTACTCAGGAATTGGTGTTGGTAGTGTGGGAACAGCTGTGTGCCAGGTGAGCTGAGCATGAGGGTTTCAGTGCTGGCAGAGAATATGAAGGGAAAAAAAGAATCTGTAAGACAAAATAATGGATTCGTTACTGAAGTGCCACATTTCCTCCTGACCTCTTGTTAGAGAGTGCCTCCCTGTGGCTGAGCACACGGTGCCACCCTTTTACCTTTCTTTGGCCTCACCTGTTGAGTGTGGCCAAAGGTTCCAGGCCATGAATTCCCAAAAAGAGCAGCCTCAGTTCAGCCCACTCGAAGGTTGTTGCTCTGGCACTGGTCTGCTCCCTCTGTGAGGGGAGCACAACTGAGGCAAATAACGAAAATACTCCTGAGAAGTCTGGGTGCTGCTGAATCCCTCAAACACCTCACAAATGATGGGTACATTTGGAAGTAGCTTTATTACTACAATACACATGCATCATAATATATTCTAATTTTATATTTGGTTTTTACTTTCAGCAAACTGCCTAGCTGGGCTAGAGCAGTTGTTCCCAAAATATTTTACGTTACAGAGAAGGCCTGGAATTATTATCCTTACACAATCACAGGTAAGGAATGTGGCAGAAATGATTGCTGCTTTGTGGTTTGGGGTAGTTTAGTTTATCTTCAGAAACTCCAAGCTATATTTTGAACTACAAGCACTAAGTCTCTTTAACAACTCCTGTTGAACTGCATAGTTTTCACCTTGTATTTACTGATATCAGGAAATGAAGATTATAGACTAAGGCTAGGTAAAACCTGGGGTGTTGTATCTGTGCAATTTCTTGCTTGCAAAGAAAACATCAGGTGCTTGGATTCTGTTGATATTTATTGTCCCACAGGCTTTAGTCAAGTATAAGTCTGCAGACTATCAGACACAATAATTTTTATTATTAATGTGTGTTTACTGTAAGGATGTTGCATAAATGTTTTATTTCACGTCTTTTTTTCTTTTCCCTCTTCTTTCTTTTTTTTTTTTTTTTTACAAATGGACAATTGGAAATCAGAATACACAGTAAGTTTTTCTTCCTCTTTTTATTTTAAAAATAGAAAAATTATGTAAAATATAGTAGAGGAATCCAATCTGATTCCTTCTCAATATAACTTATTCATAATGCATGCAATAGTGAAGCTTTATTTTCGTTATTTGTTTAAGCAATTTAAAGGGAAATTTGAAGTAATTCTAAGGGGATCATATGAATTATTTTTCTTTATCACTTAAAAATAATTTTATATGTTTTTACTTACTGACCATAAGAAAGAGAAGCTTCTATAAAAAAGAGTGAGGTTTTTAAGGTTCCAGTTGTTACATGGAGACATGAGAACAGATTTTATTTTATTTATTGTTTTATTAACTTATAACATGCTCATCTCTGGTATAGTATCTGGGAAACTGTACAATCTGTAGACAAAGTTAAAGATAACCTGGGCACAATGCCCAGAAAAATCAGCTATTCCCTCTCACAGAGCTAAGGCAAAATATAGCACATAAATAATGAGAAAAATTGTTTAAATGTGCTGGCCTCGATAACAACAATAAGTTTCCAGCAGCCTTTGGAAGGTGAGGAGGGGATGGTGAGGAGTTTCCAGGGGAAGGGACCTTTCAGAAACTCCTGCTTTGATTTAGCTTGAACTTCTGACTGCAGGTAAAACATAATGCAGATGTTTCTCTTAATTCTGCAGTGCTCAAAAGGTTTGTGCAGATTTTTTAAAAGCTCATAAAGCTAAAAGAGAAAAAATATATTTTAGTGTGATAAAAAGAAAAAAAATAAAGGGATTTAAAGGCTCAGATCTGAAAGCTGGAGACCAAGAGTTGAAACTGTGATAGCCAGGTTTGAAAACCCAAAGCAACAAACTACTTTTCAGTACAGGTACTTAGAATATTCACTTGATTGTCACAGGAATCCCAAATGTCCCAGAATGGACAGTAGTGAGGAGGGACAGATTCTCAGACGGTTTTGCCAGATGAGGCTTTCAGCAGGGTCTGTCAGAGTTCACATTAATTAAGGTTTACCTTGTTATCATATTTAGTTTTAGGCTGGGAAGTTGACATTTGCTGGGTTGGTAAATTTTTTCTTTAGCTGAAAGTAAATTTGAATCTTTTAATGTGATTTTTTTTTCCTTTAACTGTAAGAGACAAGTGGGGATGATGCAAAGGGTGGTGGCAGACAGAAATACATATCTAAATTTGAAATGCAATACATTATTAAAACCAAACAGCAGTCCTGTACTCAGAGAATCTGAATCAGGAGGTGATTTCTGGTCTGGTGAAACAACACCTGGTGCAGGTCGGAGGAGGGTACAGCTATAGAAATGTTCAAAAGCATCAACAGAAGTGATTGCAGCGTTGAAGAGACATGTAAAGAAAAATTAAAGCAGTCCAGAAATGTAGAAGGTAGGCGAAGCAATCACTAAGTGACAGTGTAACTGCCATGGGGAGCTGGGGACTAATTACTCACCATGGTGCAAGGAAACAGAACTAGAAATACTGGGAGGAGATCAAGGAAACTGTACTTCAGACAAAAATCTAAAACATGTATTAATGGAGCTGATAGGCAATGAATTTATCTTCACTGAATACAGAGACAGTGCCTTTGCCTCAAACTGTTGAATCTAGAACAAAAATGTTAAACGTACCACTGGGAATAACTGCTATCCTTGTCTGGAATATTTTTCTAAATTTGATCTTCTGTACTCATTAGAGAATTCTGAAAGAAAGAATAAGCCCACAGACATTGCCCAAAATATGTAAGATAGCTTGGAAATCCTTTTCTTAAAGATCATAAATTCTCTCTGAAGAGTCTGTGGGACATGGTGAGAGTCAAATTGAGCCTCATTTCAAGGAAAAGTCATTCTAAAGGCAGGCCAATAATTGGATAAATAAAGCATAATCTTATCGAGTCAAGTACATACTGCTCTGTGGTATTTTCACACCTTATTAACCTTGTAAGCTCCATTCTAAATAAAGAGAACGACCTTAAAGGCTCAGCATGTTATTTCAGTGTGTGTTAGTGATTTGGAAGAGGATGTGAACAGCAGACTGAACCTTACTGACAGTCTTAAGGTTTTTCAGCTGAAAAATACAAAGGCTGTTGAGAAATTGCATTCAAGCCCATACTCCGGCATTCAAAAATGGAGAATGAAATCATTTCATCAATCTGGTTCTCCTGTGAATATTATGGAATTCATAAATATAATTTTCTTAAAGACCTGCAATTCGGACACCGAATAAAAATTGCTCATCAAGCATCGAAAAATAATTTTCAGAATATTGTTCTGTGCCATGGTTGTATAGAGCCAAGAGCAATTGGATACATGAAAACAGGAATGGAAATTATACTGTCATGATATTAGTCCTCTGTAATCTGGAGCCAGTTATGATGGCATCTGCTTTAAGCAATATTATTTGTTACACAGCAACCCCCTAAATTTGATAGCAAACACCACGTCTGCTACTGGGTTTTGACAACCATGTTAACAGCATGTAAAGCAACTGACACACTTGAGATAATGAGTTTAACGGAACTATTGCACAAGTGATGCTTTTGTGGGGTGTAATTCGTGCTATAGGGTCATGTCAGGAGAGGATTTGCAAATGCACCTCGTTAAAGCTGCCGTACAAAAGACTTCCTCTCAGGAAGATGACACATGGGGACTCTCCCAAGAAGTGCTGTATCAGAGCTGGAGCTAATCCTTGAAAGCTTCCTGCTCACATTGAGAGTGAGGAGGAAGTCAAAAAATACTGTCAAAGCTGAAGCCAAAGGAAGTCATCCAAATTTGGGGGTACTATTTAGGGAATAAGATATTCCTGTAAAGTTCAAGGTTTTGGTGGTTGGGATGTTACTTCAGAGCTGTATGTGAGAAAGTGTCTTCAACTTAGATACTGGAGCTGCTTCGGTTTTGATCTTGTCATTAGAAACCTGACAAGATATCTTGCTAAAATACATGTTTAGGTTTTATCTACAAATCCATTTATTTTGTGATTAGGTTGATGTTAAGATAATAAACCTGGGATACCATATTTAGGATGCAGCAGGAAAGGAGCTCTATAGGAGTAACTCCAATGGATTCCACTCCATAAACATTTCCAGGATTTGGGTATGGTCAGGTGCCTCCTGCTCTGCTCCTGGGGAATGGGTGCTGTTAGCTGCTGGCTTTGGGAGGAATTCCTTTGCTAGTCAGGGGCTGGAGCCTTTTTCTCTTGGACAATGGAGACAAGATGCCTTGCACCTCTCTACAACCCCTTGTGTGCCAGCTTATCACAGCCTTTGCAAATATGTATGTTTAGTGGAGAATATTTATGCTATTCACAGTGGCAAAAACAACTGAACTTTCAGGAGGCTTTGTTATTTTTATTTCTGAGGTTGCCCAGCAAGATTAGAAATAATTAACTAGAAAGCAAACTTGTGTCTATTGCAAACCAAACGAAAAAGAATTGCACAGAACTAAGTTTCTTTACCTGCATTGGGATATTGTTAGAAAACAAACAGCACAGAGCAAATATCCATTCAACCTGCTCAAGTGACAGTGGAGATTCTGGACAAAAAAAGAGAGGAGCCTCAAGCAAACAAATAATCAGATCATGAATGTTTGGTGACTAAACCATAGTACAAAATCTTCATGTGATCGAAGTACACTGAAAATGAGCCAAAGTTTAGCTCTCAAGCTGGAGTAGAAAGTGGTTAGGAAAAATACAAAGAGAATTTAATCAAACTCTTCTGGGTTTGAAGGTGCAGTTCAAGTGTTTACCAGGGATCAGTTCAAACAGATTTGCCACCTGACCTGAGCGGCTTTGGTGCTGTTAGGAATATTTCTGTTCAGGGGCTGAAATTTAAAAACAGCTGGATTTTTTTTGTTTGTTTTTTTTTTGCACAATTTATGGACAATTGTTAGTTTCACAATTATATAGACAGAACAAACATTAAAATGGCATTGTCTGCTCATGAGGAGGAGAAGCATTCCTTCAACATGCCAAGATCCTAAATATCCTTATGAATAGAATATAAATCCAGAAAATTTATGAAAAACAGTTATGGAACAGAAAGCAGGAGACAACAATTCCTTTGATGATTTATCACAATGACATTTATTCTTCTACAGCAAATGACTGAGGAAAATAAAATTATGTCATCTGGTATGTGTCAAGGCCCCAGAGTGAGAGTTGCTAAATGGTCCATTACTGACCTGCTGGTTTCTGATTACTTTTGAGAACAGGCATGTTTTGTGCTTCACTTAGCTGCTGGTTTATCCATGAAGTAAATTATCTGGAAGGAATGTTTTTTGTATTGTTATTTTTATAATGAGATGACTTGAGAAGGAAAGCAGTTGTTTCGGATAAACATTGCTGTAGAGTTTTTTTCTGTGTTCTCTTTATATTATTACCAGCCCTTGAAATTTGGGTGTAACCTCTCACTCTTTGGTGCTAAAACTTTTCTGCAGTTTGAGGATTTGAAAAGTCTGCATCAAAAATGCAGCAGAATCCGTACAGCAAAGTTACTACCAGTATCTTCCATCTTACCCCCAACTCAGAAAACAGGCTCACAGGTGCCATTGTCCTGGGAAAACACAGATTTATTTCCCTTAGAGGTTTTAGCAAAAGCAAGGACCTCGGTAGTGTTTATAAGAAAAAAATAATACTTTTTTTTTTTGAGAGCTGCAAACCTGTATTCTCATTTAATAGCTTAATTCCATTGAAACAAGTAACTTAATCTGCTTGGAAAAACTCCCCTTTATCCAGCACTGGCTTATTCCAAAGCAATCCAGCCCCCTCTCTGATGGATGGGACTGTCATTTCCACTTGCACATGCTGCTTTTCACTTTCTCTCCTCTTCAATAAGCAGGTTACTGTTCCCATGTATCAAAGAAAGAGATCCTAAGGGAAGGCAAAGCCAGAGATAAGAGTTTTATAGCAGTTGGAGGCAACTTGTTAGTAATTGCTCCATCTCCAGGTTATTGTATACAATACAGTGGCTTTCTTTCTCAGCTTGTTTATGAGAGTTTTGATCCCTTGTTTATTTTCAAACCCTGTTTTTGCATTGTTCTTTTCCTTTCCACTCAACAGCACTTTTGTTTGCTCTTTGTCACCTTCCTGTGCTTATCTTGCTTTCCAAATTCTCCTCCCTCTCACTGAGTCACATCTTCCAAATGCCATCACCCTGCCCAGCCCTTTCCGTCTATTCTCTTGCAGCCTTGTCACCCTGATTGATGCTGGTTTGTGCCTGGGTTACCTGATCACACAGCAGCTCTGGGGGCTCACATGCAGAGCAGTCTGGAGCAATCTAAGGGGAGTCAATAACTCCCTATTGTCCATTTTCCAAAAAACATTGACTATTTCACCTTCCATCACCCCACAGTCCCACATCCCCTTTTGTTGCTTACAACAAAGTTGGGACTCCTTTTCTCTTTCCCAGGTTCTTGATCTTCAATAAAGAAATGCTGAGTACCAAAATAGTGCCCAGAAATTTTGAATTTAAAGGATGTGGTATATGGAAGTTACACCATAGAAAAGATTTCATTTTCTTAAACACTCTCACCTCGTAGCAGTCACTGTCTTCTTTGTCTGTAAGATGTCTGTCCATGGAGATTGCACTCTAAAGAATCCTGTTCCACCTGTGTTGTCAAAAAAATGCATATGTGACCATAGAAAACAATAATCAACCTGAGAAGTGGTGGAAGATGAGAGAGAACATTTACATGAAATATCTGCCTTGCCAGCCTCTTTTTTAAGATTTGGGGAAATAATGCTTCTGCTGCTAAAAAATAAAATTTAAAAAGTGGGATTAATTTTTACTGTACAGAAATAACTGCCAAGGATTGTGGATTAATATTCACAAGGAGCATTAGAGGTGAAAAGCAAGGATGAGGTCTCCAGCAGCTCTGTGAACTTTCTGCAGGCAGAAACCACATGGAAAGTGAAACCAGCTGCAGTAGAATGGATGAACTGGCATCACTCACATAAAGCAGGATCCAAAGGGTGAAGAAACCTCTCTCAGACCAACATATTTGCTGACAACTCCAGTAATTCCCTCAAGCACCTCAGGTGTAATTACTACACAAAGGTTAATTTGACAGTCCTCTCCAATTAATGATTGTCACACCCCACATGTGTTTGACTGTCTCTTTAAGACTTTGGCAAATGTTTTGGCACACTTAGGTTCTACTCTGTTCTTATAAGTGTTGCTTATTGCTATGGCAACGCTAATCAATCATCATGCTAAAAATAGGCCTTTCATTTTTCAAGAGGTTATGTGTAGAGAATTGCAAACACAACTGCGGGCTGAGCTTTCCATGTGCTGCTTTCATTCCCTTCATTTTAACGTGGAAATGCCCCTGCTTATGGCTGGTAATTACTGGTACACACTCCTGTTACTGCACTGGGTGCTCTCTAGAGCCTTAAACCTCTCCTGGTTCTTCCAAAATTGAGGTGCCAAATATAGAAAGTTTTGGGAAACCAAAAAAAAAAAAAAATCCTGAATATTCCCTTTACTTGTTTTTGAGTGTTACAGGTGTGCTGGAGTATAACAATTTTTAAAGGAGTTTAAAGACATCTAAAAAAATCTGGAGGTGACAATACCTAAGATGCCTCCTTTGAGAACTTTACACAAAGACACCTTATCATTGAAGACACTGTGACTCAAGATTTTGAATTATTCTGTAGAACTCACATTTAATTTCAAGTTAAAGATTGAATTTGCCACTATTTCGTTCCCAAGAGGAACCTTGCAAGCTGTAGAGGCAGTGAAACAGGGAGCTGGAAACAGTGCCCTGTGCATTCCTGTGTGTGCTCAGGATCGATCACCTCCAGGTCAGTGCTGGAAGAACACGGGCCCCAGAGGAGGCAGAGCAGAAAGGGAGTGGTGCTCAGAAGAAAACAATAATCTGCTAAAAGGTTTATTACCTACTATTCACTCCCTAGTTTGATTCTGACTGTTGCATAACAATTTTAATCCCCAGTTAAGTAAATATGTGGCCACTTGAGGAGAAAAACCCAACTTTTTGCATGATGAATAATAGTCTTTTGAATGATGCATAAACATTTTTCTGGTTCTGCCAGAGCCCTCTGCCAATTAGTCAGAGTGCAGCTGATGAATCATGAGACACATTCTGTGAAATGTTCAAAAATTTGGACCCTGCTAAGTGTTCCTGTAAGGCAGCGAGACCCCCCACAGCTGCTGGAGCAGTGGTTGCCAGCCAGTTGAGTTTCTGAGAGAGATTTTTGCGGTGGAGGACTTTCTGGTGAATTTGAATTTTCATTTGGGGTAAACCCATGTTACCATTTATAATCTCAAATTAGGTTGTTACAGTTCTCTCCTTCATATTAAACACACAGGGAGACTGCCTGTGGGTGGCTTTACAGAAAGTGGCTCTCTAATGAGGTGGCTTGAGGTAAATGGCACTGTTCTTCTATGTTATTCTAAGGATCCCTGGGCTTTTCTTGAATGCTTCTTTTTGAAATACAAGGTTAGAATATCTCTTGTTTTAATTAGAGTTTAGATTCTGGGTCACAGGAATCAACAACTAGACTCAAGCAGTGGCTTGTTGAGCTGCTACAGGCATCCCAATGCAGCCTCACGTTCAGTACATGGAACAGTGACATTTCAGTGTCATGACCTGACCCATTGCTGGCAACCTCTGGACAGCGACTGAACATAGCAGGGATTTCTTTAATACCAAGGTAAAAGGGAAATCTGGCATTTGGCTTTATTCATAATACCCTCAGAAACTGCAGCTGTGCTTCAGATCAACAGCACGAAGAGGGTTTGGCCTTTCATGGCACCAGAACCTTATTTTGAGGAATCTGTCTCACTTGTGTTTTTTCGACGAGGATTGCTTCTAGATGTGCTTGTTGATAGTGGGTATCCTGTGATCAGAAGAAGACTGAGCAATGACCTGTTGGGTGATATCCATTGAAGGAGGGATGGATTTGCTGCAGTCTCCAAGGAGCTGCCTTCTCATTTCAGCTGGTGCACTACACCTGGCCTCCTAAATGCCCTTACTCACCAGCCCCTCCCTTAGAAGAACTCTCAGAACATTTTCAAGCCTGAACTTGGACCAGCAGCAGTGTGAACACTGAGGCATTCAAATATTCTCATTGTATAACCTGTACGTACAGCCCATGAAAGAGTCATTTGCCATAGGGGATTAGTGATGCATCACACAAGGAACTGGCAGTTAATGCAAGGAGAGCCTTGGTGACTAATAGGAAAGATGCTGAACTAGTGTCATTTAGAGCTGGTTAGACAGCTGCTCTATCTGCCTGTCTGAAAACTTGCTTTGAACAAAGAACTGTGAAATGATAAATAAAATTTTGAAATATTTGTTATGATGGGAATATGTTGCCTAGTGGTACAAATTCTAGTCTTCATAAGCCAACTAAGCTAAACAATCCTCAGAAAAATAAATTTATTCCCATGTAAATGCAGAATATCTTTAACACAAAAACATTGGGGGTTTTTTCTTGAGGTTTTTTTGTTGTTGTTGTTTTGTGGGGTTTTTTGTTGTTTTGGGCTTTTTTTTTGCATTATTACTAAGTATTTATTTGGATTTAGTATAAAAGGAATTTTCACAGGGGCTCATAATCCATCTTAATTTTATTAAAAGGAAATTATGATAAAATTCATGTCTCATAGAAAATTAAGGAAAAGCCCTCACATGTGAAAGCATTGCTGTCTGTTTGGTCAGAACCTGCATCTGGTGAAGTGTCCTTGGGTTTTTCTATGTGAGGGATAGACTGATCTATAATGAGGGATATTGAGTTGCTCTCAAGATCTTAGTGAATTGAATTTCTCACAAGACATTCAGGACATTCATACTCCTGGGCATAGTGAGCATGAAAGACCATTGCATCTAATTATTTCAGACTGCTTATACTGATTTATTTATATCCTTATTATAATTTTCAGCTTTTAGATAGAATCTCTGGATCCCTCCAGAATCATCCAAGCTTTCAGGTTTATGTTCTGTGAACATTTACTCTTTTTTCTTGAAGTAACCTGAAAAAAATGAGAAAGATGACACTGAAAGGGATGTACTGAATGTGTCAGCTGATGAAGCAAGGTGCATTTCTTGTGTTAAATATACTTTTCTTTTGTTGCAGTGTTCGTTTTTGCCTAAATTCTCCATTCATATAGAGACAAAATATGAGGACAACAAAGGAAGCAATGACAGTGTAAGTATGACACTGCGGAAAAGTTGATTTAATCCTCTGTTAACCATAGTCTGTGTGCAGGTCCTGGAGGTCTGTCAGTTTGGGAAAAAGGCCCCATCAAACTTGTGCTTTTGCCCCTCCCTGGGTTTTGAGCAGCTGTAGAGGAGTTACCTCTGAAGCACCAGCACACACCTTCCTTTCTGCCTCTTCTATACTATTCTATTCGTTCCTTCTCTAAACACAACATAATTTACATATATGAATTTAGTCTTGATGAACATTTATGGAAAGTAAATAAAAGATGACTGGGGGTTTTTTGTGTGCCTGTACTCCACTTTCTGTGTTTCACATTATTATCTCTGAATAAAGGGGGTTTAATTCCAAGGGGGTGTCAGGAAGAACAAACAGGAAACTAAACAATGGTCAGAGATGAGAGATCTCAGTGAGCAGCTTAGGGGAAACAATGGCTGAGCACTTAGGCAGTGCTTTTGGCAGTCACTCACCCGAAGTTAAAAATTTTCAGAGATACAGCTTAGAGGTGAGACGGCAAATTAACTGCATAAAATCTCTTTAGAGGAAGGGGGGGAATGAGTAGCCAGCAGCTGCTGATCAGAGAGGCTCAGGAGCAGAAGTCTGGAGGTCAGTCACACTTTGTTGTGCTGATAGCAAAGCAGAGTCATACAACTTGCAAAAAAAATAAAACTTTCAATAAAGCCCAGCAGGTAAAGATTGAACCCTTGGGTTCATACACAAATATGTTTCTCCCTGTTTCATTTTGGTATGCATTGGCTGCACACTTACGGGAAGAAATTTCTTGTAGGCATGAAATAAAGTTTAAATGTCTTGAAATTTAATCCCTAGAACAGAGACCCAGTGATTTGAACTCATTCTTGAGAAGGAAGAAGGCAGTCAAGCAGATTTTAAGGGGTCTGAGCACAGCCTCCCAGTGTTTTGGGGTGTCCCTCCAGCAGCTGTGGTAAGAGGAATGTGTTCTGTTCTCCAGGTAGGAGGTGCATTTCCCTCAGCCCCCTGGGGCTGCCTGTTCATGAGGCTGACAGCTGTTGCACTGCTTTTGGCAGAATAATTACATATACAAGAACAAGGTGGAATTTGGAATAATGCTTTTGGCATGCAGACACTTTCCCACTGGGAACATGACAGGGATCATCTATTAACCTCCAGATACCAACCATCACAGTCACTGCTACTCTAAACCAGATCAGTAAGTGAGTTAAAAAGAAGTGTATTACATTACCAGCTAGATGAACATTGTGTAATTTATGCATTTTTTAATGTTTACTTCTGCTTTTTGGCAGCACTTTAATTCAGAGCAAGCCCACACCTTTGGTTTTGGGAGGGTGCAGACTAATTTTCTGGTGCTTTATAATGTCAGCAGTGAGCAGACATGATCTGGGCTGCTGTCTGACAGAGGAAGAACTGAAGCTATTTAAGCAGAGTGAATTCTTTCAGTGTGTCAGCTTGTGGCTAAAATACTGTGAATCAAGCCCTGAACAGTATCCAGCTAGGGAATTCAGATGAAAGTGGCACAGAGGTGGGATACTCCAGTGATGTAAATCAAAGAAACTGTATTCTGCTTGAATCCAGCTCTTCCAATGTCATTTTTACCAGAGTGCCAGGGTGGTCATATCATATTACCTTTCTATTGCAGCACCTGAGTCACAGGCTAAGCCAGTGTTTGCCTAGATTAAGAGATTTCACTGACACCTACTTGAACTGAGGAGGAGAAAGAGCAGCTGAATTGAGGGTTGCACTCCAGCCCTAGTTTCCCTGATTTTGTAATTCTGAGAGCTGTGCTGTTCCCTAGTGTGAACACAATAAACCAATGGAAGATACACGTATTTTTCTTGCTCCCATGATCTTTATCTGAGACCACAGACATGACTGGTACAGCACTGAAATGCTGGAAGGTTCCTAAACATGGAAAAGCTTCTGTTTATCCAAACACTTTGGAACTAGGAGCCTCATTTCCATTGCTCAATGGGCAGGCTTAAACTTCCCTTAAGAACTTGCAAAGTGCAATTTCTCCTTTGTGTCAGACAAGTTTAGATTAAATGTCACTGTTTGTCTGGGTAAAAAACAACAGGAAGCATAGCACCCATTCCTATAGATTTCCATAGATACACTGTATTTTCCTTCATTGCAACTATCAGCCTTGTCTGATGAAGAAATAATTAATCCAAAAAATACTTCTGTTAATTTTGAAGTTGTAATGCAAAATAGACTGAATGAATATTAATGTTACAGTAATGAGGGCAATAATACAAATCTGATTTCAACCCAGCTATTTCTCAATGTATTTTTTAGATCATGCACTATGATGTATTCTTCATTTCCTTGCTGTCTGATAAAGTAATACTGATTGTGAAAAGCTATACTTAGACATAAGGATACTAAAACTAGTTCCACTGATCCATGGAAGAAAGCAATATAAATGGTCTCAGGTTCCTGTCATTTGGTAGGCTGGGATGTTATTAGAATTATTTTATTTAATATGTTGTGTTGTCTGGTATAGTTCTACCTAATTATTGCAATATATCTTGATGCAAAGTTCCTACTGATTTTCCTTCCCATTTGTCATGGTAGAAGATAGGAGTGATACTAGTGAAAGATGGTATCTGCTTCTATTTTTCTATGTCTTAGACTTCATTATCATTCTATTTTAAATGTGTTAAAGCATTCTTGTTCCAATCTGTTAAACTTTGCAGTTGATTTGCACAAATACAAACATTGACATAAAGAACAATGGACAATAAATGTCTTTATTTAGGTAACCTTGTGTAATAGTGCAGAACCATAAATCCACTGAGCTGTGATTTCAGTGCTCAGAGCAGCTGATTTTGATGTATCCCTTGTAGATGTTCCATGGCAACTCTGTTCTTAGAAAAACAGAGCCAGTGCTGGATGAACATGTGAGTACATCAAATATTGTCCCTGCTACCTTGCAGCCTTGCAGCTTCATTAATACTGTCAGAAACTGGACCAGTGAGTCAGGCCAGTCAGTGTTTCCTCTTGCAGATCTTTTAAATTAAATGTCAACTTCTTAAAGAGAATTTTTATTTTGATTTTACTTTTATTTTATATTTTAAAATGGAATTTTAAAAACTGAGAATGTTTTGTGAGGTGTAAATGCCATGGGAGGTGTCCATCATGTAAAGTCCAGGAAAATACTGCTTCCCTTTGTATCCTGAGCTGCTTCCATTGGGCAGAGCTGGGCAGGGGGAAGTGCAGATGCCTACAGCCAGCAGCCTCAGTGGGCACAGACCAGTGTAAAAGGGCACAGTAATCACACTTTTCTCCCAGAGGAAAATTAGCACTTTGTGAATTTGAATATAGATAGATAAAGTGTGTATTCTGAATATTAAAAACATGGGGGACATCCCAGAGAATTCTTACATGTATCTACTGACTGAAATGGTAGAAATCTGAGCAGGAGGATGGAGTTACTGCTTGAGTGTCAATAAATTGGGTGTGTGCTTTCCATGAGAAGAGTTCCTCACGCTCTTTTTTTATTTGGACAGGTATTTTCTTTCAACAGTCCGTTGACTGCTCAGTGTTTGTGTGACAAGGGACTAACATACTCGAACTGTTGTCTTGCTCTCACTTCTTTCCCATCTCTTTTTCTTACTATTTCGGTGTGCACTACAGACACACATTCTGGGGTTTTTTTCCCTTTTAGTGGGGAATGCACCAACTGTGCATTAAAATCAGCTGTGTTGATTACAGGGACTCACCATATGGCTGCAGTGGCTGCTGTAATCAATGCCCAGCCATGTCACACATGCTGTCCCTGCATGTCACTCTGGTGCTGGGGAAAATGTCTGCAAAGCAGCTGAACGTGCAGGAAAGGCAGAGTGGGGACAGACACTGCTCAAGCAAATCACTGAATCACAGAGACATTCAATTTTCCCATTTGTTGCACAAGGATCATTATGTTTGCTAGATTTCTGTTGGTTTGTTTTGTTTTGTTTTTTAGTCACAGAATTAATTGCTGCTGATATTTGGGCAGTGATTTTTTGCCATCTGATGGTGTCTGGGGAAAGCAAAAAAAGTACAGCTTGTCAAATAATTCAAAGGTTGTCAATAATGAAAATTCACTGTATGTAAAACTTCCAGTGCCTTGTTCTATGTAGAATAGCATTTTTCTCTGGAAAACTCAGGGGCTGGATCTTGATTGTGAAGCTACAGTAAAATAAATTTTAGGTATGGCAGCTAACAAGAAAATCCATTTCTAGTTTGGTTGAGTTTAGGGTGTTTTTTTCTCTATTTCTGTCTCCCATCTTAGCAATGTAGAACTAGGTTGTAACAAACTTGAATATAGCACATGGAAATTAAATGTAAATTCACTATTTAAGGCAACTGCCATGAAACACTGATTTCAGCTGAAAAAGAATCAGCTGTGCCCTGGTTTAGCCTCACTGCACCACAGATCTCATTCTGGAAACTGTCAAAAGGATTGCTGGGCATCGCTCAAAATATGGCTAAATCAAAGCAAGGGACACTTCTAGGGTGATTTTATTTGCACCTGGACTTTTCCTGTATGATGGTACTGAGTATCCCATAATGAGCAATGAAAAAATAATGATTTTGTGGAGCTTTCCCCCCTCTAAGAATCCTGAAGAGATAAAGGCAAACAAGTGGAAAGGTTAGTCCAAAATTCCTCCTGAGGGAAGAGCTCTCTTTATTGAACTGCAGATCTTATGTCCCAAGCACATATGGCTATCACAGAACATATGACAAGGCCCACACTGACAGAGTGTGAACAAGTGATATGGTTGTGCCTCTACTTTTTGATTTTTCTAAATGAATTACTGAAGTTAGTCAGTAAATCTGGCACTTGAACTAGATGTGACTTAAAAAAACTAATGCCAGTAAATATTATAGATGGTCTATTGCGGTCTTGGAAGCACAGCTACTTTGACATAATTACATAAAAATCCAGTTCTCTGTCCAGAAAGTGCAAATCTTAATGAGATATTTCGTAAGGGATGGAATAATAGGGGAGTTGTGACATGGAGATCAAAAGGAGCAGGGAGAAAGGCTGCAGATAAATATGTAACTGCTTCTCCTTCTCTGTGGCACACAGGGGTATTCCCAGCCAGTTCAGGCAGCCAAATTTTCTTTTCTCAAAGAGAGATTCCATCTTTTTCCATTAAAAATTGCTCCCAATTATGTGTCCACATAAATAGTTTTGTCCCCTGAACAGGTGTGAAATTGCCAATTCCTGTCATTTCTGCCCAAATAAATCTCAATAGGAAATTAGGGAATTTGGAAGTAGCTGAGGTTGGAGCATGACTTACTGAAAAGTTATACACTGAACAAACTCCATCAATCGAGTTGTGAGTCGGAGTTTTCCTTCAGAAAAGTAAGACCTCCAGTGGAGCAGGTGACACACCCTGCTCAAGGTGTGCAGCAACACCGGGGAGCAGCCAGGGGCTCTGGCTGTGACAATCTGCAGAGATGAGAATTTCAGGGTGGAGAGTATATTTTGTGCATTTTTCTAAAGGAAGAAAAGGATTATTCTTGAAGTCCTTACCACAATTACAGCCCTGCCATGAATTAGCTGTCTCTTTACAGCTTGTGACCACAAACTCCTCGTGTTTAGGCTGGAAAAAAAAAGCATTTTGTAGTAATGACAGAGCCAAACACCTTTCCAGCTGGTAAACCCTTGGACGGTTCCTTTGCTCTTGAAGATGGAAAACAAACATCACAAGAGAGAATCATGTATTATCAAACAAAGCCAAGCCAGAGGCACAGATATGACCTTCTGAGTCCTGGTGGTGCAGATGAGGGAGGAGTTTGCCAGTGTGCATGACATCAATACATTCAGCAGAAACTGGCTTTATGCTGTTTATATCCAGTCCAGGTTAGCTGTGGAGATTGGGCATGAAAATTACATTTTAGATTAAATACATCTGAATAAAATTGAAGCCAGCAATTTAGCCCGAAAATAGAAAAAAGAAAAAAATAGGAAAAAATGCTTGTAGAAAAGAGGATATTAAATTTCCCATCATATCCTAACCTGACTTTTTGTTCTGACTGTGGCTACCAGAAGAAGGGAAGTCACTAAAAAAGAATATGCCAGGACATGTTCTTGTAGGGCAGGAGGGAAACAAAGGAATAGAATTTAAGTTCACCAGGACTTACATTTCTGCAGTATCCTGTATGAGCTGTCTTTCTTGAAGTTCTGGAATCACCTGCCTGAGTGAGTTTGGTATGCTTTACTTTTGGTTTCTGATCAGTTCATTGGTTGAATTTGACTTTTTTTGGTTGATTGGTTGGCTGATTGGTTGGTTGGGGGGCGGTTTTTGTCGCTGTTGCTTTGGAGTTTTTGTTCATTTTTTGGGGTTTTTTTAGTTTTCACCAGAAGAAAAAAATGACAGTCATAAAGAAGACCCAGTTGAAACCTTTTTCCCACTTTCATTCTGTGGAAATGAGTTTTCATTCCTCTTAGGAAGGGGAAGTATAAAAATGTTTATTATAAAAAAGCTCTCACATTACTCCCCCCAAAATAAAAGCAAAACCCACAGCAAAAAGGCCACTTCAGTCTGAATGTTGCTCTTTGTTTTCCATTTGATTGTATTTTAATCTCAATTAATTACTTGGCTTCCAAATATAAAGCCTGTCCAGTTCTTTCCAATATAATATTTAATATTCTGTCTTTCTACATCATCTACTTAAGGATACAGATTGTTCTCACCATTCAGCTTCTGAACATTTGCAAATACAGTTGCACAGATTGGGAGCCTTATGCTTCTTTTTGTGGCCTTTAATCTTTTCCTTTAAAAGTTGCTTTAGTCTCTGTGATCCCAACCACAATAAACCCATCCTCCCTACAGGGTTTCAGGCAATCCAAGATTCTGTGGCTAGGAGAGGCAATAAGAGAATTAGAGCTAAGAAAGAAATCAGTCTTGTTCTCTAATGACTTCTTATTTTCGACTGCTGATAGAATGAGAAGATTAAATCTCTAGCTGCAAATCTTGTGAGGATAATCTGAGAAAGGGAAAAGCATAAATGATTAGACAACAAGTTCTGCTGGCAAAGGGAAGTGAGAACGTCATTCAGCAAACTTCTGGAATAAAGGAAATGGTCAGAGACAGCCTTGGCAGCAAATAAGGCATCGTTGAAATGGTTGAAAAATTCCTCCTGGTTTTGACAGATTGGCAAAGGCATCTGTCATCCCCACTTCCATCACAGCATTTTAAAGAAAGAAATGGAATTTAGAACTATTTTCATATGAGGTGAAATATGTGGATCAAGCCTAGGACAGAGCAGGGCACATTTCTTTGGATAAGACACTACGGAATAATCTCCATTTAGGTCCTTGCAAATGGGCAGAGATTTGCATGGGCTTGAATTTATGGGGCTTGTACCTAAAACATAGGCAGTTTCAAAGCCTCAGCTGACCTGGTAATGTCCATTTAAGGGAAATTTCAATTATTTTATAGAGATTATGGTGAAATGCATTTTGTTCCGGAAATAGTTCAACTGATTTCATCAGGGGCTGCTCTGTATTTCTGAATTTGTTTAGGAAAAAAACAAGCATGGAAGCATAGAAAAGGCAACCTATATTATATATATGAACACAGAAGTGATTTATGTCAATGCACCCAATTCAGAGAAGGAACACTACAGGAGAAGGGCTTCCCAGTTCCAATTTGTACAAATAATCAACATATATTTTTGCAAAACAACGATTGGAGAAGGATAATAATACAAATAAAACCAGGTTGGAGTTTCTTAATTCTTCTGCAGTTCCAGATGTGTGAACATATTACATTCAGCTCAGTAAGTGTTCAGTGCTGCCTGTTTTATTCACTACCAAGAGAAGTTAAAATTGTGGAGTCAAACTTCAGCTTTTCCTGTATTTGAAAGATGATTTCCTGGGCAATGTTCTTCCTCCCAGCTGGTTCCTGTGTTCACTGGAGTCCATTGCTCTCTTTGAATGTTTTAAATGGGCAGCCCCAATGCTTTCAGAAATAATGAAGTAGCATTTCTGTTACTAAAGAGTTGCTGGCATTTTGTCTTTTTAACTGTTCCTCTAGAATTTAATTAAATCAGGAGAGCATTCACTGCTTTTATTAAAAAAAAAAAAAAAAAAAAAGTGGAAGCAAAAATATTTTTTCTTCCTGGAAATGTCAACTATAGAACATTGTGCCCCAAAGGCAAAAGCATGTTGTGAGCTTATTACTGATCCTGACAGTGGATGTACAACTTCCCTGAATTTCATGGCATTAATTCATGGTAGCCTTTTAGCTCAGCACTGTTTCCAAGTCTCAGAATCATGAGGGAAATGTATTGCAGACACAGTGTAAGTCACATGGGTCACTGAGATGTCTAAATAATTAAATTATGGACACAGCACAGAAGGATACTGTGCTGCTGCTGCAAATGACCTGGATTTTCAAAATATTTCCATGGTTTGCCTTGCATAGAACAGGCTTGCTCTTCCAAACAAGGTCCTAAAAGATTGAAATGTGTGTGCACGGATGGGCTGGGGAATCTTGCAGCTTTCACTGAGGCAGTTCAACCAAAATTTTGATTCTCAGTGTAACAACTCAGACTGACTGTTCCCAGCAAACACCTGCACGTTGCTGTAGTCCTTAGAGGGTGAAAACACCTCGAGTCCAGAGAGTCGGGTTTTTTCTAGTACAAAGATTGGAGAATACAGTAAAACCAATCCAAACTGTTAACTTTACTGTTTGTAATCAAAGTCTCCATTCCAAAAAATCCAAGGAAGAACAGCGATGGGAGCAGAAAGTGCTGACCATTATGTGAGCAGTAGGGTAGAGAACATGACTGTGTTCCTGCAAAAACTCAAGTATTTTACACAAAGCTGTTCAGACACAAGCCTAAAATGCATTCTGTTGCACAAGTCATTGAATCTGCTTGTAACAGTTATTCCAGGTGGATTTTGTGAGGGTGTTGTTCCGTAACAGCCCTGAATTTCTTTAACTCTTGCAGATTTTTGACAAAGAAGCTAAAGATCTGGAGCGAGAAGTCTGCTTTATTGATATTGCCAGTGATGAGATTCCCGAGCGCTATTACAAGGAATCAGAGGTAAGAGGCAGCTTGGCTGTGAACTGATGAGGAAGGAAAGAGGTTTTAGAAGAGCCTGGATAGGAATCAAACAGTTTTATTTTTGTTTAAAATCTTGCTGGTCAGTAATACTGCAAGAGCATTTGATCAGAGGGGGAGCAGACAGCAGCCTCTCTATCTAGACCGCCCAACATTTTGTTTTGCAGATGATTCTTTGAAATGCTTTCCTACCCGTATCAGAACACATCCTGTACCAGACCTTTGATATTCAGCTGAATTAGTCCAAACTAAAAAAGGCCCTTCCTTTGCATTATGAACCTCGGTTAAGAGTTTGCAGATCTGAGCACTTTTAAACACCCCTGCTGTCCTTAAATGCATCCTACCCTGATCAGTGAGTCCTGCAAAGTGCCCAAGCCCAGCAAAGGACAGATGTGCTGCAGTGACAAGGGGCTGATGCACAGTTGCTTGAAGGGAACAATGACACAAGACCAAGAGGGACTGAAGCACACTGCAGACTGAAGCAGATCTGCCAAAAAGCATCAATGGCAGCAGGCAGAGTCACTCTGAAAATTCCCTCGGAAATTGCTCCCATGTATATTTGATGGAGCACATCTCTGAAGAGCGTGCTTCTTCTGGGTCAATGCAATTCACTGTTTGAAATCAGCAGCCACCATGCAAATGAAGATGAGGTCTCAATGTTTTAATCTCATGGTTGATAAATGATGGTTCACAACAAGCAGCTAGAGAGGAATGATCAGATATATGCTCGCATTTAATTTTGGAGATATGATTTGCCTCTGGAGCCAAGTCTATATTCATAGCTGGCAGTGAGTATGGCAGCTGCTTAACTATCTAAAACGAGACTACATAATCATTTTTAGGATAGAAAGTGAGGAAGTGCCAAGGAATATATTTCTATACTATAGGAGACATGATTTTGGGACTAAAAAAGTTGAGTACTTGTTATCTTCCATTTATATAGAAGCTATTTTGGATGTTATGTACAGGTCATAAACCAAAACTGAGCCTACAGTAGAATTAGAAATAATTTTATTACTTTCCTTAAATAATGAAACCCATCTGCTTAGTACCAAAAATTATATAACACCTCATGAAACAGCTTATTGGTCCCATCATCTTATCTGAGCTCCACGGCTTCTGGCTCCATTTAGGAAGGAGCTGCTAATGGAACAGGTCAGCATTTGACTGTACTTTAAAGAAATCCTGTGAGATTTTTCATCTCAATCTCTGCACTTCAGAATTGTAAACACAAAGGTGACAACCAGTTTTGCAACTTTCGTGCTCATTTTTAATAGCCAACTGTTAAGCATAATTTCTCTATGATTAATCTCCTGACAGAGAAAAACAGGCTCATCTTAAAGGAGAAAAGCATTTCAGAGTCTTTGTGTTGCTATTTCAAAGACAAATCTAAAGACCTAATTGCAAGCGAAATGGAATTTTATTATGGGTTTACACAACAAAAATAGCCCAGCATCTGTTGTTTTTTTTCTGTACTGATGGATGATTTTTCTGTTTGCTTCCAAATTCTGTTTCAGAATTCATACAGAGCTGTAAGAATACCTTTAGTATTTAACTGTGCACACGCTGGAATTAATAGTGAATTATAATAGTTGAAAATGGTGGTTCTTCTGAAGTTTACAAACTATGGGTTCTTGTGCTACCATATGATGAATGTGAGGTTAAATTCTCATTTCTGATGAGGCCTCTTACATAATTTAGAGACTATAAAATATTTTTAATGTTTGCAAATGTAATTTCTGTTTGTTTTCAATCAGAATAGTAATTCTATGCAAATAAGAAAGGGTTTGTGTTTCCCAAATAGCAGCTTCAGATAAACCCTTTTGAAAGGTATTTTAGTTGCACTAATAACAACAATTTGGCTGCTTTTAGATTGTGTAATCTGAACTGATACTAAGTTTAAAGTGAAGTGCAATCCTCAGGGATTTAACAATTAGATCCTACAGGATAAATGTCCTGACTCCCATCCGGTAAGGCCAACAAGAACAATTTTAACTTCGGGCATGTCAGTAATCTCTTCATTTCAGTGGCTCTTTCACAGGCTTAAAATAAAGCAAGTTCTTTATCAGGGTCAGCGTGTTTGGCAGCTTCTAGAATTGAGCTTTAGTTTCCTTTACATCCTGATGAAAACACATTCCTCTTCAATAAAAAATATACTTCAGATTTAACAGCAAATGTCATTATTTAGCTGTAATACTGCATACTAGAGAGGGGTTTAAATAATTTAAAGCCTTCACACTACTTCTTCTGGGTTGGGACTTATGAGCCTGATGGTAGAAGGACAAAGCCACCGTGTCCTCCCACCTAAGATCTAAAAAGTAGTTTTACAGTTGTCCTGACATGAATCTTAAAAACAGATTCCATTTTCATTTCCATTATAGTGATTCACACTAATAAGATATATAAATAATCTTTATATGAATACTATTGCATTTGAGTTGAACAGCTCATTCTCACCGGTGCTGAGAAAGCAAATGTGTTCCACGAAAATGTTCTGGTTGAAGGGAAAATGATTGAATTCAACTTTGTGCATATTTGCTTTTCTCTCCTTCTAAATATTAACTAAAATTGAAAAGTGAAGAATCCAGTTAGCTGGAGGCTTAAGGAGAGCTGTTGCTTCACTTTAAGGGAGCCTCTACCAGTAATACTGAGGGATCTCTTGAACAGAATCATCCAAGTGATTTGGATTCCCTTAAGGGTGAAGGGCTTACCTGGCAGTGTGCACAGCACTGGAATCACCAGGTCAGTAGTGAACCAGAAGAGAGCTTTGGGAGATATTACAAACACTTACAGAGTGCAGTTCTATTGTGGGGCTGAGCTGATTTCTGCCTTTGTGGAAGGCTGGAGGAGGTGAAACTACAGCAATTCAGGTATCCCAAAGCAGGTAACCTCCCTTAACTTCATGACCATCTACAAACTCCATTGTGAAGTAGCCACATCTTAAATACAGGACTTTTTTACAAGTATGGTCTAGTCCTTTAAGTTTCAAGAGTCTGAGATTCCAAATGGAGAATGATTCTAGATCCAGCTAACAAGTTTGCCTGTTTGTCTGTAAGGAGCCATGGGTGTTTCCAAATCTGGATGTACATATTGCATCGAGTACAGAATTTTGTATTTCTTTACAGAGAATGTACCAGCCAGGTAAGAGTAGTTGCACATTTTGTGAAGTAATTTCCTGATGACTTTAGCATCGATGAATATGTATCACCAGCTATATAGACAGATAAATTTGTCTGAAACATAGAAAAGAACAAAGCTGAGCTATGCTGAGGAGTGAGGGCCTCCAGTGAATCATTCATGAAATGAAACATTTACTGTGTTTGTGAGCCACTGAGCAAAATGTTCAGTGCAAACATATTGAAGTTCTCAGAATTAACAATGTTTCATTTCCTGTTTATAAAAAAGCGATGGAGAGCTGGACAAATGGAATAAACTTTCCAGGCAGCTTCTAAACAGATTCCATGCAGCTGCTGCAGTTTTCTTCTTCCATTGCTGGCTTTTCTCCTTTAACACAGCTGCTCTGTGATAGGTCGACCTTACTCCTGTCTGAGTGCTTTCAGAGTAACAAAACCTCTGTCACATTACTAAATTATGGTATCTGAAATAATCCAGCTGCCTCAGCCCCCCGGGGAGTGTAGGTACTGTGTCAGCACAGGAGTTCAGTGAAGGATATGAAAAACTATGAAAATTTCCTTTTCCTTACTCACCATGTGAGTTTACATAAAGGCTGGCTAGTTTATCATATTTTAATACCTCAGAACTGTCCCAATATTTACAGTTCTTAAGTATTTAGCTGGATCTTCCAGAAAATAGCATTTAATGGAATTTTTTTTTAAGTCCTTAAAAATTACTCCACATAAAGTTCGATGGTAGCATCTTTACATCAAAAAATCTTTCCTGAGCCCTGACTATAAAAGCTGAAATTCAAAATCTAGCAACTACAGCTGATGCTGAAATGCCAGATGACAGGTATTAAACCCGTGATTGGTTCTGAAATTCAAGATCAAACAAAATGGTCTTCAGCATAAAGAGGGAAAAAATGATTGCACTTCAAAAGCACCACGATATTGCCATAGGAGTCTGAAAAAATTAATCCAGGCATTAAAAGGAAGGAAGGATCTGTTTCAGGGACATATGGGTGCTTCCAGGGAGAGAACAGGATGTGTGGCCAAAGCAGGGTGCACTTTCACCTCTGGCAGCAGGTTCAGCCTGGGAACCTTTGCCCGTGCTGGAATGGCCACACAAGCAGCAAGGGGGCACAGAAGGGTGACAAGGCTGCCAAGGTGTCCCATGCAGGCTCCCAGCACACACAGGGAGGCGCTGCCAGCTCCAGGGTGGAGTGGCAGCTCTTAATCAGGCCTGGTACCATGGCAGAGCTGAGGCCAAGAGTGCCAGGCACATTTGGAGGTTTTCTGTAAACAACAAATGCATTTCATGATTTAACTTTGAGTACAAAGTAACAGCTCAGATTAATTGTGAAAAGGCACTGCAACAGCCCAGTGCCGTGTTTGCTTCCTGGAAAGGGCGTTACCACTCCTCATCTGATACCTGTGACGTCCGTAAGGAAAGTTAAGTAAATAAATGCTAAATGATAAATAATAGACTCCATCAATAACCACATTGACTCGTGGTCTAAGTTATAAACCCTGGGAGAGTGCTATGTTTGAATACGTATCCCACATACAGAGGCTTTTATTTCATTGTAATTTTACATTTTATTCTCAACTAAACCCAGCTCATGGGTTATGATGTTTCTGCTCTGTTGGCAGAACTGCTATTTTTAAATCACTCTGCACCTGGCAATAATGTATTGCAAATACAGGGTAGGTTTTGCTCCTCTAGCAAAAGGATTTGCCAGATGGGCTTTCCTAATAAATTGTGTCTGATAAAAGGACAAGAAGGTTATTTAAACAAAAAGATTTTAGCTATGCCATTACATTTAAAACAGATTGAAGATTTTGCCAGTAGATTAATCAAGGGGAAAATAGTGAATAGATACAGTATTCTTTGGATGATGCCTTCTCTAGGAAGTAAAGGTATGGGTGTCTAAAAGCAAAAATAAGGAACACACAAAATTAATTATCTAAATAATAACATAACAATGGGGTCAGAGCAAAGTTCAGCTTGCCCAGTTTCTAGTCACAGGAAGAAAAGCTTCAAGTATGTGCGACACAAGTGCTGGGTACTAATATCATTTCTACTTGCTTTTAATGGAAAATTATCAGCCCTGCTTCATTTTTCATTATAGAAGGACTTTATATACCTAAATGCAGAAAGAATTTCAAGTTGTGAGTCTTAATCTGGCAATTTGAACCCATGAGTTAGGCACATAAAATCATTCTTGACCAAGTTCTCATTAATTTCAGTAGGCTTTGGATCAGGAATTGAAGAGCAAAAGACGAACAGTCCTGGTCCCACCGAAGTCCCTCTGGCATGGCCTGCTGCCTGTGGCTATGGTCAATAGCAGAGGCCTAGGAAAGGTGTAAAAATATAGAGGTGAATGTAGAGATTCTTCCCCTAAAGGCTTCCTTGTATGATCCATACACAAATAATTGCTGAGACAGAATTTGTGTCTTTCTAAGACAGTCAAGGTGTTGTTAAACATGTAATTTTTAGCAGCTGGGTTAAAGCCCAGGGATATTAGTTTTCCTTACAACAGCTCACCTCTCTCAGACATTGAGTTGATGGCTACAAATCAAATTCTCAAGTTGACTTTGCCCAATGTCACAGTGTGCCTTACATCCCCCTTCTTGGCTCTTGTGCAGCCTTAGAGTCTCAGCTCCCTGAGCAAGCACTCAGGAAAGTCTTTAACACCTTGATCTTTCAGGCTGGGAATCTGTTCCTCTGAGGGCTGGCTTCCATTCATCCCTCTGCAGTTTTATAGTATCAAGATGTTGATGTTTCCAGAGAGGCAGGAATTTCCCTAAGAGCTGTTTG
Source organism: Luscinia megarhynchos (assembly GCA_034336665.1). Classification (NCBI taxonomy): domain Eukaryota; kingdom Metazoa; phylum Chordata; class Aves; order Passeriformes; family Muscicapidae; genus Luscinia; species Luscinia megarhynchos. Next base: position 3,529,890 of record CM067580.1, read on the forward strand.
ATGTGAGTTGCCCTGAACGGTCTATCATCGGCTGGCTCTTCCCATGGAGCTCTCCAGCCAACTTGTGACTAATCCTCATGTCCTTCCAGAAAAAAGGACAGGATTAAGGGATGCAGAGGTGCCATCTCTGGGTGCTGTTAAGGAAATTTACACCTGGGAATGGTCATGGATCAGTTGCATTGCAGTTGTGGGTGATTTGTGGGCTGCCAAGTTCAGAGTGATTCCCACTCTGTGTCCCCTTATCTGCTGGGTTGAACTCACCAAACCAAACCCAACCCAACCCATAAAACTTGGAGCCAAGCCATGATGCAGGGCAGTTATTCATTTTTTCATTTTTAGTTAGAATTTCTTGATATTTGATACTGACTCAAACTGATTACATTAAATCCCTTTGGACTGTACTGAAGTTATTCCATTGCAGATCTGGTTTTCTCTGAGGGATTGTAAAGTACAACACTCAGAATTATTGAAGTGTGTGTCTGAAATGCTGAATCAAGGCAATGGCTCCATCACACCAGCACTGTGTGTTGTGTAAGAAACAGCAGATCCTGACTTAGAGGGAACTATTTTCCTTTTAAGAGATTATTTCACACTGGAATATTTTGCTGACATATTTGAAATAATATTTTCTGTAATTATATCCTTTTTTTAAGAAACCTCCAGCTAGAATGTTACATCTTCCTGAATATTATGCCTTCTTCCCTTTTTTGATTGTTTCAGGCAATGATCAATTATTAAACAACTCTTTCAACCAGAAAATGTGTAAATCCATCTGTGGTTGAGCTTTGTTGGGTGAGAAGATTGGCAGCAGCCTGTGACCATGAGCTGTGCTGTACAGGGGAGTGTTGCTCTGATAAATGATGATGCTGAACTTTTAAATGGTGATTTAACATTGAAACCTTATTATACTGTGAGCTCAAAGTCTCCCCTTTGCAAAGCTGTGTCAGCAATAAAAGCAGTGACTTTCACAAGGAGGAATGACTATCACTTCATTAGAGCTTTGTAGAGAAACTTTAATGGCAGAGCTTCAGTTTGGGATAAAACCAGAAGTCAAGAGATAACTAAACAGTAGGAAACGTGAATGCTGGGTGATACATATACTCACATTGAATGAAGCAAAATGAAGATCAGAGTAGTCATCAGTTTTTTTGTGGTTTTTTCTCCTGATTGTCATCCATTTAATGCATAATTTAAGCACTATTTAAGTACGTCAAACTGCTTTTGTAACGAAGGATCTCCCCAGACCTCAGCACTAGGGAAAGAACACAGCTGAGCACTGCTGGTTACTCTTTAGGACAGATTTTAGAAACTCCACTGTGAATTTTCTGAAGTGACATAATTTTCGAGTTGTGACAATCAGTGCTTAACCATAAATTATTTCTATTTACAAGATATAATTAGCAGGATTGGACATAAAGGGAATTAGAATTATACCAATATGGAAAATTACACTTTCATAGATAAAATTGTATCTTGTAGAGATGAAAGTAAACTTTTAAAAGATGAACTAATGTCTTTAATTGTTTTATGAAATTATGTTGTAATTTCAATGGTGTAGTTTCTTTGATTTACCAGTTCCTGGAAGGGAAACAGAGTTGGGATTACTCAGTGTTTGCTCATAACTCATTATAACCAGAGTTGGATAAACTGCAGTAGTTTCCTACTTAGCTTAGGATGAGCAAGTTCACTTAAAACTGAAAATGGCATTGTCAGGGTCAGTGTTGAAGTGCCAAAGCTCTATCTGGACCTGAATTTCAGGGGGCAGGTGTGGGTGGAAAGAACAGGCAGTTTGCACCAAGGGGCAGTGGAAAAGCAGCCTCTGAAGAAGCCACCTTTTGTTTTCCCAAAGGCCATAAATAACCCTTGGAGTGCACTGCACTGTAATGACTTGCAATAAAGAAAATGTCCTGGACTATATGATTGTCAATGCATCTCCAAGAATATGCTGCCATTGATTCACTGCCAGGCTTGGATTTTAGGATATCCTAGTGCATTTTAAAAATCCATTTCCTATTACTTTTTCATCATGTTTATTAGCATATTTTTGTCTTATCAAACTTTCACTTTAGCACTCTGATAAACACAACATCCCCTCCTGCATTTCCCTGTATGTTTTCTTTGTTTTGCAGGATCCCAAATACTTCAAGTCACAGAAAACTGGGAGAGGCCAATTGAAAGAAGGCTGGAGAGAGACCCATCAGCCAATTATGTGTTCCTACAAACTTGTGACTGTGAAATTTGAAGTCTGGGGACTTCAAACCAGAGTAGAGCAATTTGTACACAAGGTCAGTGAAACAGGAGCTGTTTCTTACCCTTCACATAAGCAGAACTCGAGCACTCACAGGAATGTGGCTGTGGCTGTGGAGAAGCCTGGGAGCTCGGCCCAGTCTGCTCAGACTTCTCACAAGGTCTGAAAGAGCTGGAGCAGAGCCCAGGACTTCACTCTGGGTACAAACGTCACAAAGCCTGGAGCTGTTCAGGCCTAAGGTTGGGAAAAACTACCAATAACATTTTCAGTGCTGTGACCAATATGAGCTGAAGTATTTCTGAGTATACAGGGCTCCCATACACATTGCAGTGAGTGAGGTGAAGAGTTCCTTAGTAACAGATAGTGGGAAAGTTTTCTAATCAGTCTACTAAAAAATCAATTAGTGAATAGCATAACTATGAGGTGATAAAAATTTTCATAGTATAGACCTTCTACATGTTTGGAAAACTAAGAAGGGAAAAGAAGAGATCCAGAATGTCTGATTGGCCAAAGATTAGTGGAATCTGTACACATTCCCAAATGGATGCCCATGCTAATCAAAGCCATGGTTCAGTGTTGGCAACAGATCCAGTTCCAGTGGGAAGCTGGACTAGGAGCCCTTCAGAGCCAGAAGGCTTTTTAGACACAAAACTGTCAGAGAGTTTCTCACTTTCAATACTGTTGAAAGAAACAGATGAGATGTTTTGCTGCTGCTTAACCCTTTCCTTGTTTGCAGGTGGTCAGAGACATCCTCCTGATCGGTCACCGGCAGGCGTTCGCCTGGGTGGATGAGTGGTATGGTGAGTGTCCTCCAGAGCCAGGCCCCTTCAAAGGGCTGATGCAAAGCCTGAGACAATTTAACAGCAGGTTTCCATTTGCTGCCATGAATCATCAGGTCCTAGTGTGAGTTGTTCATGAGGGAGATGGAACTATGTGAAAGATCATCTCCACCCCCTTCCATGGGCAGGGACACCTTCCACTAGACCAGGTTGCTCAAAGCCCCATCCAGCCTGACCTTGGACACTTCCAGGATGCTGGACTTGGGCAGCATCCAGGGATGCCTTTCCATCCCAGCATGTCAGTGACTGCACCAGTGCCCTCACCTGCACTGCAGGCAGGAGTCATCTGCATGGAGAACCTCGTGCAGGTTTAAATAAAGCTTCTTCTCAAGGCTGCCTTAACTTGCAGCCATTTCCATACTGCATACTCCTAAGGCCTCAATCCAAAACATTTCCAGCTTTTTAGGAAAGTTTTAAGCTATTTATATGGATTGCAACAAAGAAAAGATGGAGCTTTTCTGAAAAAATAAGTACATAAGCATAAATCCTACAGGGTCTGATTCAGCAGCAGCTGCATGCAATAAGTGTTGGGAATCCGTGAGCCAGCTGTGGGAATATGGGCACTTCCAGTAGGACAAAGTAATCTGAATATCAAAAATTGGCTGAATATCATCAGCCAATCACATTGTCTAAAATGAGCTCTCTGGGTTTGTGTCTTTTACTTGCATTTCCTGTAGGACATATCCATAATCATAGCTACCCTTAAAACACGTTCTGAGACAGGCCTGTAACATATCATGGGGATTTGGCAATATATTTAGAATGTAAACTACTTAGAGAATTTTATATCCAGTCAGAGAGTTCTTCTGAGCTAATTTTTTTAATTTTAGATTTGTTTCTTTCTTTACCTGAAATAGAGCAATCCATTTCTTTTTACCTGAAATAGAGCAATCCCTGTACCAAGTCAGGGGAACTGGTAACTTTAAATAAAACAGCCTGACTTCATGTAAATCTGCTCCCAGTCTACCCAAAATATCTATACAGTGAGAGATGGAGAATGTTACTGAGGAGCAAAGTGTCAGCTGCACTTTAGCAGTTACTGATAATGATGACAAATGAATAGCCATGAAGTTAAACATACCAAACAGGTTTAGCTCAAAAGCATTTCACTGTAGATTTTCCCCTCCTAAGTCTGAAAATTCCCTGTCAAAAATACTCTTTCCACAAATGAAATATTGTGATACAGAATTATCTTGTGGGTTTTTCCTGTAAGAGTGAGCCTTTTTACTAACTTATATAGTGCATTTTTAAGAGCTTAATTATCAACCTAATTACAAAACCTAAAAAATCTGGGCTTAATAAAATAGATATAATAATCTAGCATCAAAAATATAATTTTTAAATGTCTATTACCATCTTTTAAAATGGAAGTTTGAGGAAAAACCTGGATATGGTGGTAATCAGCTAAACTGAAGCAAATAATCAGTAATAAATAATGTGTTATGTTAATGACTGGTTGCTGTTACTGACCCTGTAAGTATGAATATGTTTTGTCATTTATTTTACTAAACTGTACTTAGCATTATTATTAGGAAATTCTATTTTCTCAGTGTTACTTACTAATAAAGAGCATGTTCTCTGCTTGGCAAAGTGCATCCCAGCATGTTACTGACATGGCTTCTGAGCTTGTTTCTCATTCCAGTAACAGTAAAAGACTGAAAAAGTATGAGTTAGGGGCATTCCATATTTCCTTTTGATCAAAATTTTAGACTGCATTTCTTTTTACTGATAAATTTTGACATGGTGCTGCCACTACAACAGCTGAAGTTGTATCTTGCCTTAAAAGCTGCATTGTAAAATGCAGCAGGAGACTCCCAGCACAGAACAAGGAGTGGTGTGATACAAGAATTCCCAAATCCCAGTGGCACATCATAAACTTGAGGGAAATGGAAGCCTCAAGAGCAGATCACAGTGCATGACCAAAAGAGCACCCATTTACAAGGAGACTGTGCTAATAAAATGCTCTTTAAGTGTTTTAAGTAAAAAGTTGATGGCTGTTTTTATGAGGCTCTGAAGTTCCCAAAGCATCATAAAGAACAGACCAAACCCTGACACTGCTCCTGTTCTGACTCCTCACTCTCCAGTGGATTTATGGAAAGCATGGGAATACTCACAAGAGTCACAGGTCAATGATTGGATTCTTTATGTTTTTGCTGGAGTTGTGGTTGGTGACAAATCCTGTTGAAGGTGTTAACCATTGCCTGACAGGCTGTGCTGGGTGTCCCCAGCCAGGCTGGGCAGTGCTCACTGATCCTGCTGGGATCAGCCTCATTTGTAAGATATTTCTAGTTTTCATCATTCATTCAATTGCTTGAGGCTACACAACCATTAGCATAGTCACTATTAATTCACTTCCCAGTTTAATTGCTAGTTTCTGGAATCTAAACTAGTGTGGAATCTAAAACTAAGAGTTTTGTTGGTTATGAGATGTACAATGCAAAGTTAACAAAAACTCTTTTTGCAAGTCCTGGAAAGGTAAGTAAGTATTTATAATATTTCTGTATCTATCCTTATTCCAAAGGATCTTCTAAAATCTTTTTAGAAGATCTTGGCCTTGGCCAAGGCCTGCACTTCAGTACTTCCTGCCTACCTTACATTACACAGATACTCCTAAACAATTTCCACTCCTTCCTGTTCTCTGACTCCCTTTGACTTAACCTTGCACCTTCCTTGGCTGACACAACTACCTTTATGAGGCAATTTTCATAAAGCTAGTTGCTCCTTGCTTTTTAAAAAATCCTTTGTTGGCTTCTGCTGAAAGACTTTGTGTTCCTAGAACCTTTTCCTTTGGAAAAAAAATGAAGTTTGCAATGAATCAGTGGAAAATGCCAACAATTTTGAACTTTTTACAGATATGACTATGGATGATGTTCGAGAATACGAGAAAAATATGCATGAAAAAACCAACATTAAAGTTTGCAACCAACATTCATCTACTGTGGATGAAATAGAGAGCCATGCCAAAGCAAGAGTATGTCAATTTTTAAAACATATTGCCCATCCTCAGCCAATACACCTGCACAGACCAGAAAAGAGCAACCAATTGCTGATAAGTCAGTGGAATTTTGGGGAGGTTTTGCTTCAATAAGAACAGAATCTTTCTCCATGAAGGGCAATCCTGCCTTCGGTTTACACTGTAATCCTGCCAGTTATGTAAGGGAGGGTGGGGTTGGGCTCATATACAACTCTCTGGCTTCCAGGAGAACACAATGCTCAAATTTCAGTTGGATGCATAAAGAGGAAGTTAAAGAGGATTTTTACTTTCTATTCTTTGAATAGTTAAAAAATGCAGGAGTTCACAGGGGTCCAGTCAAAAAGCCAAGAACATGGGGAGTGGAAAACTTCTATGGGACTCACAAAATTCTTTGTTTCACCAGGAAAACAAAAATCTAATGAGTTATTCACTCTTTTCAAGGTAACTTTAATGTCTCCTTCATTGATCAGCTACCCACAAGGTGGGAAGTATTTTCAGAAGTATGTAACAGTGATTTGTGGAAAAGGTTTCTGTGTAGGTTCTATGGCTCAAAGTCTGGAGATTTCATAAAGTAATTAATTACCTAATTTGGGCCCCACAAGTAGAGGCCTAAAATTAGAGATTGATACTCTCTGCAAACAGAGAAGATGCAGTGGCCTTTGCTCCTGAAATGTCATTATTCCTTTATTTCTGCTCATGGTGCTGTGGAATTCAATGCTGGGTTTAGTCATGTAATCAGTGTGGGGCAAGGCTTGAAGGGCCCTAAGTCTTTCCTTGGCTCTTGGTCAGTGCCAGCTGTCCTCAGGAAGGTAATTCTTGTGTTTGTGACACAGCAGCTTCACTGACATCAAGGTTATTCCTTAGCAGAGAATTAGTTCAGATTTTGGCTCTACACTTCAGGATTTGGTTCTGAATGAAGTCTGCCACCTGTAGTTTCCATGTGGAAAAATTGTCATTGAGGTCAGAACAGAAGTCGTTATTAATGAAAAAAAAAAGTGAATTTGAGTCCTCCTAGCTCAGTGTGAGGTCTTTTTTACTTGAGTGTGTATCACAGCAGAAGGAAACTAAAGCAAATATAAGCTAAAAAGTAAAAGTCAATTGAAGAGTTTAATGTCTGAATTGAAAATGAAGAGCCTTAGAGGCTCCACTCAGCAAGACTTCACTTGAAAGGACAGTGCACTGAGAAACCTTACTGTCCCCTTCATTTGTCCAAGACAGCTTTTGGTTCATGTGCTACAGAATTCCTCAATCAAAATCCCTGGGATTTCAGGGGTGTTGGGGACACTTTGAGTGCAGAAACACGCACCCACTGTTACAGGGTGTGAAATGAAATGTAAACCAGCACAACAGGTTCAAAGATCTCTCCAACACGAGTAGGTACAGTTCCCCTGGGACCATCTGCTTATTGCCAGCACTTGTGTCAGATCTGAACCTGGCGTTTCTCACTCCTAGTGAGTGCCAGTATGGGCTGGAAGGGTCCCTGGGATGTGGAGCAAGGGGAGCAAAGGCAGCACCATGCACACTTTTGTTTATTGATTGTGAAGTTGGAACACAACGAGGTTGCACATGTCTGCAGCTGGGTCGGGGTATAAATCATCAGTGCCCCGGAAGGACAGGATTTTATCACACATTTGTTAATCCACACTGCCATTCCTGTGCTTCAGACACTCGAATGTGTGAGATTTCTTAATTGATTAAAAGACTACTGATTTTATTTCTAGGTTTTTGAGCTTTTGTAGCTCAAAGAATCTATAAATGGTCTAAAGAAATACTTCAAATTTATGAATTGAACTTGACATTCAGGAAAAATCTTAACATTGCCTTCAGTTGGCTCGGTGGGCGTCTTGCAGGCACTGCAGACATGGAGCAGCAGGTTCCAGAAGAGCCTTGCTGATTTTCTGCTCAACTTCCCAGTTTGTAGCAGATGTCATTCCCTGCGGGTATGACGGGAGGTTTTGCACAGCAGAGCCCGCGCTGGGATCGCGCTGCCCTCTTGTGGGCTCGGCAGCGCCGGGACACCCCCGGTACCCCGGGACACCCCCGGTACCCCGGGACAGCTCCCGTACCCCGGGACACCCCCGGTACCCTGGGACAGCCCCGGTACCCCGGGACACCCCCGGTACCCTGGGACAGCTCCCGGTACCCCGGGACAGCCCTGGTACCCTGGGACAGCTCCGGTACCCCGGGACACCCCCGGTACCCTGGGACAGCTCCGGTACCCCGGGACACCGCCGGTACCCCGGGACACCCCCGGTACCCCGGGACAGCTCCGGTACCCTGGGACAGCTCTGGTACCCCGGGACAGCTCCGGTACCCCGGGACAGCTCCGGTACCCTGGGACAGCCCCGGTACCCCGGGACACCTCCTGGGAACCCGACTTCCCGCTCCCAAGTGCTTTAGTCCCCCATCTCATTTGGCTACGCTTTTGAGCAGTGGATTTGTCACTTGCCCAGCGCGGTTTAAGTGCAGCTCCCGGATGGAAAGTTGGGAAGCGCGGCTTTGAATGCGGTGGCTTTGTCAAGTGAGAGGGAATTCTTTAGGCTTTAGCAGTGGAAAAGCAAAACAGGCTCGGTCCTGTGCATGAGGCTGCAGCTACAGGTCAATGGAAGGAGAGAGAATTTTCCATCTCTTGATAATTGCAGCAGATGAACAAACCATGACAACTCTTTGCCCACTTGGGCTCATAATCTAAATGAAAAATTTTAAATCCCTTTCAGTTGTATTTTGTTTGAAGTTCTGAGAAGTGCTACCTGCTGATTGTATCCAAATGTACACTTTAGTTCCCTGTGGACTAGCTGGATTTTCCCAGCAATTACAGAGGCAGCAATCCTTATTCAGCTCAGATTCAATCTTTATTCAGCTCAGACTCAGGTAGAAGAAGCATTAGTACGTGATTAATGTACTTAAAACTTTGTTTCCTTCACATTGTGCTCATTGTGCTTCAGTCAGCGCCTTACAATGGGGAGGCATTCATGTGGAGAATCACTTAATGAGATGCATGATAAGCAATCATTCCCTGATTTAGGATTTGGATGGAAGTAGTTTAACTGAGTTAATGAAATGATTATTTGAAATTATTCTGACATGCCTTTGTCTTTCATTCCTTCTCGTTGAAGACATGACAATGGATGAAGTCCGAGAGTTTGAACGAGCCACTCAGGAAGCTACCAACAAGAAGATTGGGATTTTCCCACCGGCAATATCTATCTCTAACATTTCCATGCCTTCCTCAACCCGCAGTGCTCCATCTAGTGCTCCATCAACTCCTCTCTCCACAGATGCTCCTGATTTCCTAGCAGTTCCCAAAGATCGGCCTCGGAAAAAGTCTGCTCCAGAAACTCTTACTCTTCCAGATCCATCGAAAAAACACTTTTAAATTAACCCTGCATGTTTCCTCCTGATAAGCCATGTCTGCCACAGCAAGAGTGACATAACTCAATTGCTACAAAGGTCGTGGTGGTTTGTTGGTTGGGTTTTTCTTTTGTTTCAAATAATCTTTCTGGTGTGGAAAGATGACTCCTTTCTTCAGAGCTGATCCTTAAAACCTTCTGAAAAGTGCATGCAAGAGAAAGTAGTTTATATATTCCTAAAGTAGTGTTTCAAGCCATATGGTGCATCTTACTGACATCAATGGAACAGTCTGAGGGGATGCTATAAACGAAAACCAATCTTTCTGTAGCAGTATTCTGCCTGCAAACCCTCATCTAGGTCACAGCATTTATAATTAGGAGTAGGTATTAACTAAATCTGCCAAGGACTTCTGAGGCAAATTAGTGCCAACTAGAATGCAGGGTTAACAGAAAAAAAACCCTCCCATTTTCTTATTTTATAACCAATTTTAAAATCTTTCCCACTCTCAGGCTTCTCCTGTGTGTTCATAAACCTTTGATCTTTAAGTCATTGTACTTGAACATCAACAGATCCACATTTTGCTTAATATGACTCAGGATTTGGGGCCTAAAACACAAACCACAAATATTTTCAAACCTAAAATATCACTGTATCAAAGCCCCAGTTGTAATTAATTATACCGACTTTGAGGCCATTGAACTATTTCTACCTTGCACAGAATTTGTAAAAGGAACCACCCATTTCTTGTAGATAATGTATTCTATTAATTCTCCCCTGCCCTTTTGTGAGCTCAGAGTGTTAGTGTTCATCAGTAGTGTTCTGTGACATTGAAAAAAGCAGCTGAATTGTGCCAGTTGAGAAACAAAACAATGAATTCTGGTTGTTTTTTTTTTTTTTTCTCGCTGCAAGAAGAAAGGGTAGTTAGGCTAGGAGACCTTGAATGTATTGGAAAGAAAACAGGAGACTCCTTTTTCTTTCCTGCCTTGCATCTTTGCTAAACAGAACAATCTGACAGAGCTGGGTCCAGGCACTGCCTCGTTTGAGGAAGGGGCACAAAATCAGTCACTTCAAAAAGCAAACGAATCGTGGGTGATGTTGAGGAACCAGAAGTGCTCTTCCTGGTCTGTGTGTGAAATCACTCTTCAATCTCAGGAATTCAACTGTAGACAGGGATGTTTCCCAGAGGGAAGTGTAGATGGTGGAAGAAGGAGAAAAATGAATGGCAGGAGTGGTCTCTTCCTTCCTTCCTCTTCAAAGTATGAACTGGGTGAGAACCTTTCCCTGCTGTGCCCTTTGGGGCACTTTGCTCTCTTCCACCCAAGCTGCTGTTCCATGGCTGCTGCAGCTCCTGTCTCTTGGTGACATCACTGAGCCACTTCAATCCCCAGGGAATGAATGACAGCTCCTACCTGAATCGTGATCCCAGCGGGGTGACACTTTGTGCCACCACTGACAGTTCATGGATTGAGATAAAAAGAGACTTCTCCAAAGCTGAGCTGTCACTGAATATTGAACACTCAGTTTGGGGGTGCCCAGACCTGGGGCATGGTGGCTGAAATGCAGCTGCAGCACAAGTTTTGTGGAATGTGTGGTATTTAGGGGAAGTTTTAGTAGCAGGAGTAATTCCACTGCCAACCTACACTGAAACAAGTGTTCATTTGTCTGATGGGGGAATCCTGCAGTCAGCAAAATCCAGGAGCACTCTGTAGCTTTGCTGTGGTTTGACTTCCTGCATTCTCCCATGTCCTGTCCATGCTTGGCTTTGCTTTTCTTCCCAGAGCTGGTAATTCTGAGTCATTGGTGACCTGGTGGGTGATGCTGTTTTGTTTAAAAAGAAGCTGCTGTAATACTGAAAACAAAACTTTCCTACATTGGTTTATGATTCCAGCTTAACAAGGGTGCACATTGTGAGATCACAGGATCATGTGTAATCTTTTCATTGTTATTACTGGTTTAGTATCAAGATTGGAACATGGGCACCAAAGGGAAACCTTTGAAAACAACACATTTTTTGGTTATTTTCTCATTGCCTGACTTTGGCTCATACAGAAATAGTTCAGGCCTGCTCCACCTGAAAGTCTGCTTCAGTGGATTTTTAATTTGTCCAAGACAAATTTGCTCAGCTCTATTCAGTGTCCTGGTGCTCCCACGTGACTGCTTCTATTCACATTTTGGAATCTGGGTTTGACATCACAGCAGTCCCACATTCACTCATGTTTAACTGATTGATTTCCAATACATTGATCATGATATTAAGTAGGTTTGGGGATAAGTCATTTGTGAAATCATTAGCCTACCTGAACAGGACAGATTTGAGTATCTGCCTGGCTGAGATGTAGGAGAGAGGCAGGGATGCTGGATGTCAGAGTGACAGGACACTCCCTGCTGTGCCCAGCTTCAGTCAGGGTCAGGAACAGCCTCTGCCTCATGCTGCTGCCCAGCCAAGGCAAATTAAAAGATCTGTGATGTGCCCCTGCTTTGGATAAGAATGCCCCAGGTTTTCACAAATTGTGGAAGTTCCCAGTGCTGAGTTCTGTCTTGCTTTCCCCAGCAGTCATCACCCACCTGGTCAATATGATCTTTAAATGCCTTTTTCTGTTTGGTTGGCTGCTATTTAGGGTAAGATAGCTTTTTCTAGAATATTCCCAGCAGGTACACATGAAATGAAATGAGAAGGAAGGTCTGAGTATTTCAGTGTAACACCTTGAGGAGAAGGGATAGTTTTCAGTACTGATTTTTCCCCTTTCTGTTGTGTTCTCAGACACATTTATTAGGATTAAAAGAAAGAGTTTTGCAGGTGTTCCTCGCTTCGTTTGCAAAAATAAACTTTGCTGTGATTATTTACTGAGTTCAGCCTCAGAGCATGGTGAACACAGCCGTGTTCCTCCTCTCTGCCACAGTGACACAAATTCTGTGATGCAGCTCTGCTAGGACTTGGCAAGGAATCGTTTATCAAGGAGAATACAGTTCAGAGCAAAAACTGTGATGAATTTGTTCAGGTTTCTATGAAAACCTCCAGGCTTTGCTTGTACTTTTGTGTATTTAGGGATAGAACTACCATTACAAAACAACTGGCAATTCAGTGTAGCTTCAGAAGGGTTGATCTCCTAAAAAATCAAAAAAGGAGGAACCCACAAAAGTTGTGAGGAGCAGCACATTCCTGAAACATACTCAGTGGGATTTCTTATGAATGTAATGGTTAATTTTGTAAACGATGGGATAAATCCTATGGAAAGCAACTATTTGACCTTGTTCTTTGGCTTTTTTGATTATTCTGGAAGGTGATTTTGTGACATCTAGTAGCCAATTTGCATTAATTGCTGCTGTAGAGACTTTGAAACTGAAATATTTGTTCCTTGAATTTCAGTTTGTAACAAGACCGCTATACTTTGCTAAAATTGCTTTGAAGCTTGCTGTACTATTAACTTCAAAACAATGTGTTATCCTTTGAAATAAGCCAAATGTATATGCTTTTTATGAATTAGTGAGTGCAGTAAGAGAGAATTCAAGATCTTGTCAATAAGAGATTTTCTGTTGCCATTGTTTGGACTTGGTTTTCTATGTGTAAGTTAAAATTGCTAAATAAGTCTAAAATATTTTGCTTTACATGAACAGCATGGTCATTGAATTATGATCTGTAGTTTTGTGGCGTCGCTAAAACAGGTTTTATTGGTTTATTTCATTTCTGTGATAATTCCATGTGATTCTGTTATGTCCAGTAATTAATTTCTTTTATTTAGAGCACTGATGGCAACATCAGGCAATGCATCACCACCATCAAAGAAGGACCAAGTCTTGGTTTGCTCTGCACGTTCAACAGTGCAAGGCTCAGCAGGAGAATTTGACTGTCATTTTTCTCATATCACTTAGTTTCTGTTTTTTCCAAGTTATTTATTATTTTTAATATTGTCTTTTTCGTTGTATTTTGTTGTAAATAAACTACCAACAACTATTCTTTACAATGGTGGCTGTTTTCTTTTACTGGGACTCCTCTAGGCAGGAACCTCCTCATTAACATGTACCATTGACATTTCTACCCCTGCTCTGCAAGTCACTTCCTCAAAGTTAAATAGCACAAAGAAATAGCTGTGTGAGGAAAATGTAAAGCGCTTACAGCCCTCTCCTGGGTTCTGTTGTGCCCCGGTTCTGTAAAGGTTTTACCCGGGCAGGTGCTCCATCAGTCTGGCATTAGCCCATTCACTTGTAAATGACCATTTGGTTGACAAGGAAGTTTTTCAGTGGGGAATCGAATTCTTTATGCAGGGTTTGGCAGCGCAGCGTTGCACCAAATAACTGGAAAATACTGGAAAGGAGAGCTCTCGAATCCTCTCAGGCTTGTCTCCAAGTCAGTTAATTTCAGCGAACAGAAGTTTCCCTCGCACAACTGTTCTTTACAAGCTCTTAAACAAAGACTTTCTCCGTAGAAACGAAGCTTTCCCTGCTCCAGAGGAACGGCAGCGCTCATTCAGGAGGGAAAAGCTTCAGAGCAGCGTGCGACAGAGCAGGGGACAAAGAGGGGACTGGGAATGTTTTTAATTGGGAATGGCACTGAGCAAAGGGGACAGAGCCCGCGCCCGGGGAGATCCCGGCAGCCGCTGGGTCCCTGTGCCCGTGGCTGAGCAGGGGGCAGTGCCAGGCCCAGAGGGACCCCCAGTGACCCGCCCTGACCTTCTACAGCTTGGGTAGGGCTGCACGGAAATCTGCACACACCCAAAATCCTACACAGGAAAATACAAAGCGGTGAAAACCCGAATGAGGCTCTCCGGCTGCGCGGGGAAGCAGGGCCGGACTGTGCTGCCCGGGGGACAATCCCGAGCACTCGCAGGGGCGGGGCCGCACCCCAGGACACCCCAAAGCCAGCGGGATCTGCGCGCACCTTAAACCCCAGCGAAGACTTTACCGCCCGTCCCCGTGCAAATTAGCGCGAACGTGACCTTCATTATCATACACGTGACCGTCATTAACAGAGAGGTGATCCCGCGCATTGGCGTGCACGTGACCCGCTAATTAGCACAAATCGGACCCGTCCTTAGCATGCAGCCGGCGCTGCCGGACGAGCCCGGGATGCGCCGCGGGAGCGACGGGCGCGGTGCGGAATGCAGCGGGGGCACCTGAGCGAGGGCACTGCCCTGGGACCCGCCTGTCCCGCTCTGCGACACCGTCCTGAGACAGCTGTTGCCCGCTTTTCTCAGCTTTTACACCGTACAGTACCTAACGCACCGGGACGCAGCGGGCTCGCACACCCGCAGCCGCAGCCCGCTGCGGAGCCGCGCTGCGCGCTCGGGCCGAGCTGAGGCCCGGCAAGCACGGCAGCAGCGCGCGCTCCCTGTCGCGACAGTGCCGGGTCTGTCCCGACCCCTGCCAGCCCCGCCCCGGGTCACGCGGGGCTGCGCGCGCCCCGCCGATTCTCGCGAGATCCGGGCCTGGCCAAGATGGCGGCGCTGTGCGAGAGCTTCACGCTGCGCGGGCCGGGCCCCGGCGGCGGCGGCCCCGGGCTGTCCCTGGAGCCGGGCCCAGGCCGGGACCTCGTGCTGCTCACCGAGCGCGGCCGGGCCGCCACGCTCTTCAAGGTACCGCCCGCGCGTGTTCCGGGCCGGCAGCGCTGTCCCGGCTGCCCCGGCCTGGCGGGGTGTCCCGGGCTGGGCCGGGGCCGCGCTGTGCCTGTATTCGCTCTCTCCCGGCCCGTCCGGTTCAGGCCCCGCTGTCCCCGGCCCGGGAGCGGCTCAGCCCGGCCCGGCTCGGCCATGCTCTGCCCCCTGCGCTCCTCGCTGCCCCCGCTCCATCTGCTCGGGACGCGGGGCGGCTCGGGCGCGTGTTCGCCTATTTCTCCTTCTGCTGATATTCTGTGTCCACTCTCCATCCCAAAAAACATTTTCCTGAAGCCACAGTGCGTGTTCCCTGAAGTGGCGGCTTCTGGGCTGTCAGCTCTGCGTCAGCTGCCGTCCTGCTGAGAGCAGGAACTTTAGTTTGTAGCACCTAAAGATGAAAGTGTGTTCTGGTCTTTGTAGTTCAGAAGACCGTCATAAGAAACTTTAAGGCGAATATCTGAGTTTCTATATTTAGTTGACTACCACATCCATGCGGTTGGGGATTGTAGTGACAGGACAAGCAGGAATGGGTTTAAACTGACAGAGTAGGTTTAGATTAGATATTGGGAAGAAATTGTTCCGTGTGAGGGAGGTGAGGCCCTGGCACAGGGTGCTCAGAGCAGCTGTGGCTGCTCCATCACTGGAAGTGTCCAAGGCCAGGTGGGACGGGGCTTGGAGCAACTTGGGACAGTGGAAGGTGTACCTGCCCAAGACAGGGGGTGGGACTTGGTGATCTCAAGTGCCTTCCAACCCAGGCCATTCCATGATCTTAGTGGGTTGATGATACAACCTCCTTTGTTTATTCCCACTACCAAGATGATATGTGACAACACAACTGTGTTGTAAATATGCCCAGTGTACTCTGGGGTGAGGAGAGGGGGTTGAGTGCCCTCAGAGCAGTCAAGTGTGACTCACACAGAACAGGAGCTCAGACTGCAAAATCCACTGCTCTTGATCTCGATAACTCACCTTGAAATAGGAAGAGAAAAAGCACAAGTCTGTGTATGATTGTATTAGTCAGTAAAAATCAAATCATACTAGTGATAAAATTAATATTTGCCCTTTGGAAAAGCTGTGCCTTGTACCTGTGCTTCATGGCATAAGCCCTTCAGACTGTTACAGGTCAAAGTTCTTTCCTACATGAAAAGAAATCTAAATAATATAGAGTTCTTTCCTGTTATTCTGAAATTGTTGATGTTAGAGGTGGAAACGGGAATGCTCAAGAGGAATTTCTGTGTACAGCAGTTTTCATATTTTAATACTTTAACTCAGGTCAGATGTGGCTGCTTCACATTTCCTTTCTGTCATGAGAGAAGCCCCCAAAGTGGTCTTTGATATGTTACATTTTAATTGCAGTGTCTTTGTTCTGACTGTAGATTTCAGATCAGAAGCCCCTGGGCTGTTGGTCAGTCAAACACGGGCAGATTCTCACCTGTCCTGTTGTGTGCAACTTTGAAACCCAGGAGTACATCGCAGTTCATGATGACAAGGTGAGAACCTTCATCCCATTTTAGAGGAAAAAAGGATTTGGTGGGTCCTGAGGGAATGCAGGTAGGAAGAGTTCAGCAGTGTGACATCTCTGGTTGAAAGTGTGGGGAGCCCTCGGCACAATGGTGACATTGAGCCACTTCTGTGCTGAGCACCATGGTCTGGCAGCCCTTTGAACACAGGAGGTTCTCAGTGCCTTCTGCATACTCTCCCTAAGGAGGAGTTTTTTCTCCTGTTGCAGCCTGGGTGACGTTTACAGCTGCATGATCATGGTATTGCAATGGTTACAATAGTTCCCACCCCCATCCATGTTTTTGTGCACTTGTTCCACAGTTAAAAGTTTCTCTATGTACGAGTAGCATTTTCTTAGATCATGCTGAGTCTTTGGGTTTTTATTGTTGTTGATGAACTATCACTCCTGGCCTTGCATTGCTTGTGAGAACCAGGCCATCTATATCTCACCTGTCTCCATCACTCTGATATACTTTCATTTAGAGTTCTGCTGTGTCTTTTTTTTATTTTTTTATTCTTTCCTGTCCTTTCTTTTCAACTCAGGATTTCTGAGCTTGATTTCTATTCCTGTTGGTTTTGCTCCCCCCTGGGGCAGTTCCCACTCAGGTCACTGTGAATACTCACTGTGTTTTCCTTCTGTTGCAGTTGCTGGTATTTTGAGTGTTGAGAAGTCTATGGTTACTGTTTTACCTAAAAACGATGCTTCTCTTAAAGGTTTTAAGAATATGGAAGAATGAAGACATTAACTTGGACAAAGCCTTTAAAGCAACAGTAAGTCTCCTTCATGTGTTCTCTTCTATGTGTTTTGGATCCTGGTGGAGGGGAAAAGTGCTCTAATTTTCATAGTATTGGCCATATTATATTTTAGCTTAACTTGTGCTTCATGATGTTGTGGAGTATTGTAGGGAATCCACTTGCACTGACTTTATAATCAAAATATTTCTCTTAAAGAGGTTGCTATGCCAAGGCCAGCATTCCTGAGGACTTTCTAAAGACGATGAATTGTGTTCACTACATATCTTTGTGCTCTGCTGGTTGATGTGTTAAACATCATTTTGTGTGTTGCTGTAGAGCAGTTGTGTGACTACCTGACACTGTCAAGTTTTTTCTGATGTGATTCAGGAATGTGATGCTCATCAGGACATTTTCCTGGCTTTCTGTTGGGTATTTGCATTATTTGTGGCATTTCAGCAAATCATCAGATACTAGATCTATGTTATTAAGAACCTTAAAGGTTCATCATTCTTCTGTTAAAAGTTTATTTTAAAACGTTAAAATAATGACTAAGCACTCATTTTTCAGGATAGTGTAGCAGAGAGCAGAGATTTGGTTTTGTTGTTGCAGCTCTCAGCAGATGTGTACAGGATCCATTCCCTGCCCCAGGGGGGGCCGGTGGTGCTGTTCAGGGGAGGGGGTGTTCGGACGCTGGATGTACTGCTGGAAGCCCCTCAGCAGGAGATTGAAAATGTCATTTCAGGTGAAGTCATCAGGTAAGTGATACCACTTTGTGATGATTCTTGCCTGGAGGAATTGACTGTGGTGATGACTCCTCTCTTCTGGGGAGAAGGGGGTAAATCAAAGACTGAGATCATGGGGTTGGGTGTTTTCTTCCAACACATTGTTTTTAAAATCTCAGAGTTATTTATAGAGATTTCTTAAAAATTAGAAGATACCTAAGGAATGCCTAATATGACTTTATGTATAAACCTAGAATTTGGAGGATGTTCATCCAACTTTCTGGTTTTAGGTGGAGTGGAGCTTTTATGGAAGGCCACCAACCTGTCTTAATTTTCACTACTGAGAAAGTGAGTAAAATACTTCTTATTTTCAAAACTCTCATAGCAGGAGACCCAAGTGCTTTTTTTTCCAAATCCATCACCAGTTTCATTTGATGTTAAGAGCTTTTAGTGGAATCATTATCCTGATATAATCAATACAGCAGTTAAATGGAAGTTGTGTTGCATTCAGGGCTCTCAGAACTGCAAAGAACAATTAATAAGATGAAGTACAGTGAACATTGTGTGACTCTTCATCCCTCATTGTGAAAAACTGCTGAATAGCATGTATGTTTTAAAAGAGGAATTATACATGCATCTGTCTTTATGCTAATACTTCTTCCTGTAAATCCATTTGTTGCATCAAATAAGAATTTTCTTTACTTTTTAGAGTCTGCAGACTGTTCAAATTTTTCTGTATGTCCTGTAGAAAATACAATTTCCTAATTCTTTCAAACATCCAAAGTTAAGCAGTCCTGATACCTAAATTTCTGTTATATGTTCTTTGTGTAATTTAAGGGAAATTTTTCTTTTTTTTTTTAGGATGAGGATTTTTTTGTCTATGTACAGAAACCTAAGCTGAGTAGTCTACACAAATACAAGCTTGAACAACAGGAATCAGCCAAGCCAGTGTGTTTCACAGCACATATAACAAACCAAACTGTCACACTTCTGTGTTTGTGTAAGTTATATTTGCTAATGGGTTGTGATAAGGAAGCAAAGAATTGTATGAAATGACATAAAATGTTCATATTTATGATTTTCTATTTAATATTTTTTAGTTTTTTAAACTTCCTGAAACACCTGCAAGCAGTAATTAAAGATTCTTGATAGCTTAATGGTTGCAAAGGCCAACTGTTCCTACCTGTGATTACTTGTACCCTGCAGATCTTATTACACCTTTATTGCTGTACCTTTATTTTGCTGCTTTGGATCATAATAGGTCCTTTAAATATCCTGTATTAATTCTTTCAGCATATGTTTTTCTTTTTGGATGTCCTTTTGCCATGTGATATCAAACAGGTTTTTTCACAAAAAGCAATTGTAAAAGAGTGATTATTAATTTCCTTTTGACAGATTCCAATGACTCTGTGTACCAGGTTCTTATACCTATGCAGCAAGATACTGAAGAAGAAGAGGAAGAGGAAGAAATTTTGTCCAAGTCACTACTGCTAAACTTTTCAGCATATGAAACTGTTCTGAAAGGAACATCTTTAGTTGCCCTGGACAAAGACCACGTTGCAGTGTTGGGCAGTCTGACTGTACCTAGGAAAGAGCCCACAGGTAGCTTGAAAAATCTTACTAAGATGTTGTAAGGTCTAAAATTTTCTTGGCAGCGGTGGGAAATTTGTGCTTTCTCTCTTGTGTCAGCTTCTGGTTTAAAGCTCTTCACTGGAAAATCAACTTTTCTTTAAATTGAGATTTAACCTGAGTGTTGTAATTCCTAATGCTAAATACTGACTGGGCTGTTTTGAAACAGTTATTTCTGTTTCTTCCGGTGTTTGTAACTGAAAGTAGCAAAAGCAAATGTAGCACTTATGTTGCTTTTTGGTCTCATCTGGCTCTTACTTCCCTCAGAGTGCCTGACCATATGGAATACAAAATTTCAGACGTTGCAAACGTCGAAGGAGCTACCCCTGGGGACCAGCGGCCAGGTAATGCTTGGCTGTGGGCTTAGAGTCCTTGAGCTTTGTGCATTTGGCAGCAGGGAAGGGAGTGTTGGGCTGCAGAGCTCTGCTGGTACTGGAGGAGCAGTAATTGCAACTTCTGCAGCAAAATTAATACTGACCAGTTGATGAGTAGTTTCTGTCAGAATATTCATTGGGGGGATGGTGATCTGTAGGAATTTCTGTGATAATTTAGTACTTTGTCACTTCTCATAGGCATGATTGTTTCGTGTGAATAAAATCACTGAGCACAAAACTCATCAGTGCAGGAACTCACTTTTCTGCTCATCTCATTAATGATACACTTTAATATTTTGCAGTTGTGGTGTTATGAGGAAAAATTTTTTCTAATTCATGGGAAAGTGCTGACTGTAATTATGTACAAGTGTGAAACATCATCTTTGGCAGCTGCTGTGGGAAAGCTCAAGTGCAGTCAAACCCCTGGTAAGATTTTTTTTTAATAATTACAGTGAAAAGATCTTGTAAAGGAAAGATGTCTGAAATTGTATAAAAAATTTAACATAGTCCTATAAAATTAATTGAAGTTAAACAGCTTGAAACTGCTTCACACTGTACCATGTTCCAGGCTGTTAAATTTATTGGTGCTGGGAACACCAAAGCATACAAATGTCTGGATTTATTGTGGCTTCACTTAACCTGGGTTGTCATTCAGATGCTGGAATTACTGACAACACTGGAATGCTGGTGATGAGTACTGAAATCAGAGTGAAGTGCAGTTTCCTTAAAAGTATTTTCGAGGAGTATGTGATTGGATAGGATAATGTCAAACCTTAGTTTGTGAACTTCAGTTGGAATTGTACTGTCATAGCGGTTTTAATTAAACACTGCATTGGTAAAATATTCCAAGTAATGCTCAGGATAAATTGTGTAATAACTTACTTCTCCTGCTCCCAGAGGCAAAATGGAGAAACAGTATAAAAAAGATCATAAAATTATCTGCTGCTGAAATAAAACTGGCAACTTTCTTGGCATAAAATCACTTGCATTATAGTTTAGAAAATATCTATTAGCATAAGAAATGGATGCAATATTCATACTTCAGTAAATGTGCTGTAAGTGTTATCTTCATTTAGTTTCATTTGTGTGTTCCCAGATGTGTCCTCATTTGTGAACTGGAATACTCTGGAAGATGAGGAGCTGGTGGTTTCCTTTCAGTCCCAGGAGTCTCTAGGTCTGAAAGCAGAGTCCAGAATGAATGTAAGTTAGCATTAGGGTCGTTTGAGATTGTTGTTTGTCTTGTCTCTTCCCCGTGCTGTTACTTTCAGGTGTTGCAGCAGAAAGAAATTTCACTTTATTTGTTACTGATTGTTTCTAGTACTGTTTCTGGAATTGGAGTTAGTAATCCTAGTCTGCACAGCAAGTTGACACGTGAAGTGTCCTGTTATCTTGCTTGAAATTAAGTATCTTGCTTTAAGTATTTTGGAGCTGAATAATAACTCTTTGTTTTTGTTTGCCATAGTTAAGATCAAGGAGCACTGTTACTGAACAACAGCCAGAGACTTTATCAATTGGGCAGCTCTTACTAAATCTTAAAGTAAGTAACCCAAATATCCTGAAGTAGTGTTTAGACACCCTCAGAATATTCTAGGTGTCTCTTAAGATGTTTCCTCTTTCCATGTCCTCCTGCACATATCAGGTTGGCCAAGCTGCCTTGAACAGGTGAGGTGAAGGATATTGTTATTATCATTATGTTGCAAGAACAGCATTTGATCATGATGAGATTAAGTTTTGTCATAGGAGCGTGTTTTGAGAACTGTACAATACAGGGCTTATAATGGCTGGCTTCTGGAAACTTGCACAAATTTGTTCATTTTTAATGACAGTCTTACAGTAAATAAGGGAGGATATTTCATCTGAACTTTACTTATTTATGGCACTAATTTTGTTGAAGGCCTTTTGGCTCTAGGAAGTCAGAGGAATTGACAGGAATTCCACTGCAAATACAGCAATAAGATCTAGTTCCTTCCTTGCTGCAAGTGCTGTGATAGGTCACACAGGAAAGGAAACTTACCTACAGTTCAGCTGTGGCTGGACACCTTGGTATTGTCACTGATGTAACAGGTTATTAATCCATGAGCAGTTACTGCTTAACTGAGTTCAGAGTGAGGAATTTCCTCATTTGGCTCTTTCATGCTTGAGAAAAACTATCCTATCAAAACACAGAGTGGTGAGGAATTTTTGTAAATTTTTGTAACTTGAATTCCAAAATAGGTCTGCTTCTACTTGGTCTAATTAATGCCAGGGCAGTTCTCAAACACGTGCCCTGTACTTCTGACTTCCACAGTATTTGTCTTTTCCAGGATGCTTCTAATTATGTGTTGGAAACTGAATTGAGAAAACTGATGGCAAAAGCACCAACCCCAGATCTGCAAGCCACTATTGGCTGTGTGGTCACTGCCCTTACAGACAGATGTAAAAGAAATCCAAAGTACTACCCTCAAGATTTCCTGCAGGAGATTGTTGCAACACGGGACTTGTCCTACAGGTAGTGACCCTGCATTTTTTTGAAGTGTAAGGAGTAGTCTTTAAAATTAAAAGAAGTAGAAATAAAATTCTTTATAAGCTGCTCTTATCAGAATTTAGTACGAAAGGTGCTTGTTTTCTGATGAAGTTGCTGTTTTACACAAAAATCCATCTAGGGAGGAAGATTAGTATTATTACTTTAGTAGTCAACATAGATCTCAGTGTGGACTGTACAACCTATTAATTTCATATTCTTACAGTTTATGTCCAGATTTAATGGCTGTTGCTTTGGAGAAGAAAGATATGCATCTCTTACAAATCTGCCTAGAACGGTTTCCAGATATTCCTGAAGAAATTACTTATGCTTGCCTGAAAGCATTTTTAAGGTAAATCTTTTCCTTTTTACTTCACCAA
The DNA here is from genome assembly GCA_034336665.1 of Luscinia megarhynchos. Classification (NCBI taxonomy): domain Eukaryota; kingdom Metazoa; phylum Chordata; class Aves; order Passeriformes; family Muscicapidae; genus Luscinia; species Luscinia megarhynchos. The sequence continues at coordinate 3,552,730 of CM067580.1, forward strand.
ATTTTAGTCTGCTTTTGTTTTCATAATAAGCTTCAAAGATTCATTATGTGTGTTGATGACACTGCTGATTTTAAAGCTAATAATAAAAGTGTTAAATGTCTGAAATTTTGTTCCACAGCATGACTGAATCCCATCTTCAAAACATAGATGTAAATCTAGACTCTGTGATCTGTTACATTGATGTTGAATTCAACAATAAAGAAGTTAAGACTGAAATTGTAGAAAATGGTTTTGGTGCAGAGATGGACCAGGACATGTGTGGTACCAAAGTCCCAAAGCAAAGCCAGCCCTGGAGCGATGATGACTCCTGCCCTGTTGGGCCTCACAGGGCAGCACTGCTGTATCCTCTGCAAGGTGAAGGGAAGCCAGAGCATTGCATGTGCTGTGGATGTTTGTATTTGTGCCAGAAGGCACAGCCTCTGTTCCTCTGTTACTGCTGAAAGTTTCTCATAAGAGTGGTTCCTACTCGGTAGAAAAACTGTTTAAAATATAAATAGAAGCATTTAGGTTTTAGAATGTATCTATACAGATTTAAACTTAGTTTTATTACACTCTTGCAATAATCTTTTTCTACTTAAGAGAAAAGGTATCCATGCTTTGGATATTTGCCTGTTCAAACACTTCAGGCAGTTATACCCTTGCAGTGGACAGATCTGTTCAAGTTAAATCTATCGTGATGGTTCAGTTGCTGTAGATTTTTCATTATAGAAATAAGATTAAAAAATCTGGAGAAATATTTTCTTTAGAATTCACTCTGGTTTCTAGAAAGTGGTGTTTTTCCTGCAATATTATTCCTTAATAGCACTGCACAGAAATGCTGTTCTCCATTCAGCTTACACTGAAACATTTCTTTTGCCTCACCTGAAAAACCTTCCAGCTAGACAAGCTATTGTAAGTATTTTAACATTAAAAGGATTTTAAACCCTTATTATTATTTCTTGGCGAGGGAAAGGGAAGAGAGTTTTTCTACTGTATATGAGAAATTCACTTTCTGCTTTCTGAATAACAAACTAATGCATGAAAATGAATTAGATGCCTAATAAGATTTTATATTAAGGAATACCAAATTTTTCCACATACTTCAGTAATTTTCTTGATATTTGTACTCCTAACTTGTTTTAGAACATGTGAGTAAGAAACTCTTTATGACCCAGCATACCTGGAAAATGTTCATATTGTATTAGCAAGTAATAATAGCTTTGCTTGATTTAGATGGTTTTTAGGAGAGGAAAGAGACATGGTAATTCAGTCAGTTATATCAGAAACAGAAATTTAGAAAATATGAGAAACAAACTCTATATAATCCCAAACGTAATACAAATCTAGATCTCCTCAGTTTAGGAAAAAAAACCACCAAACTCCCCCATTTCTCAGAATCTGAAATAGAACTTAAACTGTTTGTACCTTAGCATATATGTGATTTTTCCAGTGATGTCAGAAAAACCCCACAGAACAAAGCTGATCTCAGCTCTGACACATCTCCTGGAACAGTGATTACCCCTCAAAGTAATTTACACTGAATATTGCTAAGAATTTTCAAACACCCAGCTATGGGTGGTGTAAGAGAACCATAAAACTTCTTTTTAATGTGTAGTATACAGGCATCCATGTTCGCATTCAAAAACAAAAAAATAAATTAAAAAAAAATCCTTATGAATATTACCATTATAGGACAAAACCTTTTGGTCTATTAAATGTTTGTCCTTTACAAATGTTCTGACTTTTCTACTTTCAGCTATTTCTCAGGTATTTATATTACCTGTATGTGAAATGCAGTGAAAAAGTTAACACCACTCTTCCTGGAACACGCTCTCCCACAATAAATCAGGTGAGCAGCTCATTCTAAGAGCTGTCCTTCCTTCCCTTTCTAGAGTGTGTAACTGTGAGTAGTTGGGGAATATCTAAAATCAACTGACGTCCACATTCATTCTACAAAGCACTGTCTATCAGTGTAACCTGTATGAAGTCAGATGTAACACTTCAACAATCAAAACCCAAATAACCTGAAAATATGAACCCATGCATTAGAAGTTCATGACTCAGAGCTGAGCTTTTAAAGCCAAATGTATATTATTTCCAGACTGGGAAGTGTAAGTGTACTTTTCTTGTTTGTCTTCAGATCATGGATTGGATGTGCCTGTTGCTTGATGCTCACTTCACTGTCATGGTGATGCTGCCAGAAGCAAAGGAGTTGCTTTCAAACCTGCATAAGTTTGTGAGAGCCCAAGTAAGTTGCATCTTCTGGGATAATTATTTGATTTTCAGTTGGATTCAGAATATGGATGTTGAGAAAGGGGGAGACAGACAACAACAAATTATATAGTGAATCAAGTCATGTGTGTCCTCCTTTGTGTGCTCTTTCCTGAGCATGAATTGCCATTCCCTCTGTCTCATTTGGATTTCAAAAGCTCCTTTGTTTGTTTGGTTTAAATATCTGAAACTGTGTAGAATCACAGATAGTTTCACAGTATTATGATGTATGAAAATAATTTAAATATATTTTACTATATATGTCTCTGATTTCTTCTACTAGGTACGGTTCTACTCAGAACTCAACAAGATTGAAGGAAGTTTGCGGGAATTACAAAGACTGAACCACCTGAGAGAATCTCACACCTATTCTATTGAAGTGCTGGAAATCATTTGAATTTGAAATTCATTAACACATTTATTTTGTATTAATTCCTTTTATGACAAGGATGTATTAGCACTCCATATTGGGGCTGTCAAAAGTTGTTTCCTACATAGGAGGAGCCTGGTTACTCTGTAGCTACGTGGGAGTTGTAAGTTTTGAACCTTGTGTATTAAAATCTCTTTTTGTCTGGATGAGGAGCTGGATATTTGCTTATATTTTCATGTAGAATTTTAATAAGTGATCATGAGAACTTCCTAAAATATCACACAATTCTTGGCTAAACTCGAGATGATTGTGGCAGAAGTGCTGGGGCCATAACTTGCTGTTTTGGGCTGTGTAACTCGGCAAGAGCTACATGCACAGTTAATGGCTCAAGTCACTTTGAAAAGTGACATGTTTCAGTTGTATTTATACACTGACAGTACCAAATGTATGTAGAAGTCTAAAAAAACCCTGCAATGGCAGCTCAAGATTTATACAGAGGGGGGGCACTGGTAGTAGTTGCTTTCAATATTTTGGACATGAAAACTTATCATGAATTTAAAATAAGAACATTCTTACCTGCAGCAGTTTGTTTTCTGTAAGTACTTTTCAATATTGAACACATCAACTTAGTTAATGTCACCTATAGTGCTTGAATTCTAGCATTTCAAAGTATATCTTAGGTTGGTTTTGACTCTCTTTGAAATACAAAGTGATTAACTAAAGTTTTATGTAAATAACATTTGTTAAAGATTTTACAGGTATCTGTTGAATTATTCTTCTGATGAGACATTTACTTAAAGCCGACTTGTTACAGGATGCTTGTGGGACTGTTCATCTGGAATAGAGAAAAATGGACAGAAGCATAATGCTTGATTTCCTTGAGTCAAGTATAAGGTGGATTGTTGGGTAAAAGATAATTAGTACATTTTCAGAACAGCAAATACAATGTTATTTTTACTTATTTTTACTAAGAATGTGATTGAATATTAATGGAATTCAGCATATCAGTAGATTGATATACTTTGGTTTCATCGTGTAAATAAAATGGCAATTGGAACTATATTGAATTACCTCAGCAAAAGTCATGTAAGCCCTTCCTTCCTACACCTGACTTCCAGTCTACTGCTGAGCTCCAGTGTAACTTTACTCAGCAACACTGTGGTGCCTTAGAAACGTGTACGTGGAACTGATTTGAGAGCTGAACACCTGAATGCAATTCCTAACACAAATTATGAAACAGTTTGGATTGAAGGACTGGACAAAATCATCTCAATAATTTAAGCAAGAGCATATGCTCACTTGTTCTGAATGCCATCCAGCTGTAGGTTAAGTTCTTTCTCTTATCCCGGGAGAAGGGAACTCACCCAGACAACAGCTTGAAACAACTGGACTATTCATCTCGAAGTGCCTTGTGAAAGGAGGTTTTTCTCCATCTGTCCTAAGGATGGAAGCAGGATCGGGCCTCTATACAAAAATTCCTTCCTGCTATATTAAATTCACTTATAAATATGCTCATTTAACTCTACCAGCAGTAGAGTTCCAAATCAGTGTGTTCTCTGAGTGCAGTGGGCAGGTTTTTGGGGTTGGGGTTCATTTCTCTGTACTGAGCTGTGTGTTGGAAAGGACTAATTTATATCCTGACCCTGAAGATAACCATACCTCTTTGTGCACCCGTTTCTCCATCATAAAATGAAAATTATTAAGTACTATTCAGTAAGCAATTCCACATCACCAGCTAATACGGGATGGGATTAAGAGATGAGATACTCTGGTTCACAGTTCAAAAGCACATGACTCTCAGCACTTTTGATCTACCACAAACACACAAAATCTGCAGTATTTTGGAGGTAGCACTTTCACAATGCTGCAAGCTAAGTGATGCAGTCGATACATTATGTTGCTAGATTCTCGGTGTGTAGATGGCAGAATGTACAGGTATCTTTCCCATACCAGAAGGAGATAATGGAAAATGTGTGTCTGTGTATTCATGTATTTAAAGAGTTACCACAATCCTCTGCAACCTTGTAAGAGGTAGCAAAAATCAGCCTGACATAAGTAATCTAAAGGTAACTTGGAAAGGTTTAGAATACAAATTGATAGAAAGGTGTAAATGGGGTTGGGCAATGTTGGCTGCTGCTCTGTGTGTCATCCTGTGTTTAGATGAGGGCTTTGAGCCTGTGCAGCTGCAACACTGAATATAAAAGAGCTGCAGATAAAAAGCTGGATATAGAGTGCAAATTGGGCTAAACCCTGCTGCCACTTTCGCGTGCTTGATGCTGTGGCAGGTTTGTGGGTTTAATGAGGTGCTCAGCCTGAGCAGTAAGTTAATGAACAAAAGGACCTCAAAATTACTACAGAAGAGTGCAAATTAAATGACACGTTGGACATGTTGCTGCCATGTTTATGGACTGACCAGTGTTGAGTTTTACCTTGCTCAGAAGTATAAGCAAGGGACTGAAAGAAATGAACATGTAAACAGACTGATTTTCTAATGATAAGACTTCTGGTTCTCCGAAATCCCAAAGCTGTCTTGATCTAGCAATGAACAGGAAAGCTGGTTGTAAGAAATATGTTTGTAAGCCTTGGGCTGGCTTTCAGTTTGTACTGCTTTTACTTATGAAACTGATGCCCTGAATTCAAGAGGTGGCATTGGAAACCCAACCTTGCAACTGGTTTTTGTTGATTTTTAGCTCTTTGTGGGCTCTGGCAAATGAGACAGAGGGAGTACAAAGCAGACATCTCTTTCCTAGTGGTCCAGGGAACTGTGGAAACAGCAGAATAGAGGAAGTGGATGGACAAAAACGGTGATGATATGTCCCTATTTGAAAGTGTTTGCTTTATACGGGTGCTGGCCGTGTGAGGGTGAGCTGTAAAGGGGTTTAAAGGGCGAGAGATGAGCGTCAGTGGTCAGGGGAGCTGCTTGGTGCCGATGGCGGAGGGAAACCTCTCCCGAGGGGACAGCCGGGGCTCTGATGCAGGCGGGGAATGAAGACCCCCGTGGGGAGCCCCTGCCCGGGGCCCGGCGCGCACCTCGCTCAGAGCTGTTCCCGACGGGCCCGGGACTCCCTCGGGCAGCGGGTCGAGCTCTGGAGAGACCCCGGCAACGGGCCCAGCGACTTTGGTGTGGGGAGAGGCTGAGTCCGGGGGCAGGGCCGGCTGAGGGAGCGGAGGTGTCGGGGCCGTGAGATGGAGCGGGGGCGCACCAGGTGCCGGCGGAGGGGAAAGGGGAAAGTGGACCCTAAAGGGCCGAGGAGCAGTGCCGATGCCGGTGGTCGATGCGGGGTTCGGTATTCGGGGTTGGTGCCGAAGTCGGCGCCGTTGCCAGTGCCTGGGGTCGATGTCGGTACTGGTGTCGCATCCGGGGTCGGTGGCAGGTTCGAGTTCGGTCCGGGTTCGGTGTCGGTGCCGGGCTCGGTGCCGGGTCCGGGGGTCGCGGGGCCGCCCCGTCGCGGCGGCTCCCTCACGGCCGTGGCTGGCGCGCCCCCTGGCGGCGGCGGCGGGCGCGGCGGTCACGTGAGGCGCTCGGGGCCTGGTGCCGCTTCCCCCAGTCAGCGCGGAGCGGCCGAGGCGCAGGCGGGGAACAAGATGGCGGCCGGCGGCGATCCGGAGCGGGGCGCCGGCGATTCGCGTTGAGCCGCGGCCCGCTCGGCCCGGCCCCCCCCCCGCCCCGGGCCCGCGCCCGCCGCGGGGCGCGGAGCTTGCCCGTAGCCGCCTGTCCGGACTGCGAGCGCCCTCCCGAGCCGCCCTTCCCCTCCCTTCCCCCTCGGCCAGCGCCCAGCGATGCGGGGCCGGCGCGGCAGGCCGCCCAAGCAGCAGCAGCCGGCGGCGGCCGCCGCTCCGGCAAGCTCCCCGGCCCCGGCGGGCCCCATCGGCGGGCTGCGCTCCCGGCAGCGCGGCAGCAGCCGCGGCAGGTGGGCGGCCGCGGCCCAGGCGGAGACGGCGGGGCCCAAGCAGAAGGGAGCCGGCGCTGCCCAGGCCTCGTCGCCCGCCGCCGCCTCGCCCAGGGGGGGCGGCAAGAGGAAGGCGGGCGGCGGCAGCAGCAGCACCCCCGGTGGGGGAGGCAGCGGCGGTAAGGGCAGGGGCAGGGCCGGGGCGGCAGGAGCAGGGGGAGGAGGAGGCGCAGGAGGCAGCTGCAACAGCCAAGGCAGGGCTGCCTCGTCCAGGAGGAGCATCAGCAAAGTGGTGTACGACGATCATGAGAGCGAGGAGGAGGAGGAAGAGAGCATGGTGTCCGAGGAGGAGGACGAGGGAGACCCCGAGGATAACCAGGACTCCGAGGAGGAAGAGGAGGAGGAGATAATGGAGGAGGAGGACGACGACGACTCTGACTACCCCGAAGAGATGGAGGATGAAGACGATGCCAGTTATTGCACTGAGAGCAGCTTCAGGAGCCACAGCACCTACAGCAGCACCCCAGGTAGAGAGTCCGTGGGCGAACTCAAACAAGTCGAGGGCACCCCATATGCTCCCTCTAGGTTGGCAAATACGGTCCGCACTCCCATGCGAGGATGTGAGGGATGCCCGCAAGCACTCCCAGGGAGAGGGGTATGCAAATAACCACTGGCAGCCCGGGGACGCAGGGAGCATTGGAAGATGCTCACAAACGCATGCACGGAGAGGAGCAGGGAGGGCGGGCGGCACTCTCGGAAACAAGGGGATGCTTTGCAAATATTCATAGGGAACCTGGTGACCGCAGAAATGCGCGATCCACCAGGACGTGTTGCAAACAATATCAAAAGTGTTGTGAAGCAGTCGCTTTAAATTTAAAAACAAGGGAAACGAGAGGCATGCCATGCAAAGAGGTCTTTTCAATTAAATACAGGAAAGGCTGTCTTGTGCTTGCAAATACTGCTTGGTGTTGAAAGGAAAGGAAGCACATGTAAGTTGAAGTGGCTTAAAAAACCAAAAAACTATAAACACCGAGAATTTTCAGGCTCTTGAGAGCAAAGCTATAACTGGATCCAGTATCTATTGGCTTTAAGACAAAAGTAGCTTTCCAAGGAGGGAAATGAGATGCATTGTTCAAAATGGAGATTGCATTGTTATAGTTTGGGGAAAAGTGCACTGGGCCTCATTGCAAGGATATAAACCTAGTCTGAGTTCAACACAAAGATTAAAAGGTGGAGGTTGAGTCAGAGTTCTTGCATTTAAATACTGAGTTTATCTTAAGATATGGCAGCCTTTAAAACTCACATTGGGGTTAAAATTCATTAAACATAATTGTGGAGTTTTTTAATTCTAGTGGAAAATTTTAAGGCCTGCATTTCTGTTTGTCCTTAATTGGTTCATTCACTAAGCTTCAAAAATTCTTTTATTTAAATTTAAGCACTTTGCATTTATTTGAACTCATTCCAGAACTGAATTCAAACGTAGAATACTTTATTTTATTTTTATTTTATTTTTTATATTTTTAAAGTCTCTGAACCAGGGGAGTAGTTCAACTTATATGTAACCTGGTATGATTTGGGCTACAGGATGGCAGACTGCTGTTGCTCCAGTATTTGGCCAGTTTGGAAGGGGAGAGGAACAGGTTGTTGGTGTGAATGCATTGCATCTTAATTAAAAAAAGGAATGTAGTTCTGAGTAGTTAGCTGATGACTTTTTAAAAGGGGGAAGTACTGGCTGCTAAATGTGTCATTTGTTTTTATTTTGGTGAGTTAGTGGTATCAGCTCATTCTGTGACTTCATAATAGTACTTAAAAATCTTTATATTTTTGTCCATATATATTTTTTAAACTTATATCCATATGCACCAGAACCTAAATGAATCAAACTAAGTACATACTTTACTAAATTTATTTAGAGATAATTTTTAAAAGATTTTTACCTGTTGCGGGAATGTCCTGCAATCAAATTGAAATTTTTTTGAATAAAGATTGAGATCTGGCTTCACAGAGGGGAAAAAAGCTCTAAAATACTCTGACTTTTAACTCTCCATTTTCTGCTTAGTTGTTTCATTTTTATTACCTTTTTGGGAGTGCTTATGTCAGAGAAATAATATTTTTATGATTTTAACTGGCTAGATCAGGATAATATTTTTTACAGGAGCATCCAGGTTTAAAATTAGTTCTGCAGAGAATGGGTGTATGCCATTTTTCAAATGTGCTAAGTGTTTTGGCAAATCAGAAGATAGCTCTGTGTGCATTGTTGTACAAGCATAGACAGGTTTTTTGTGGTATTTAGGTGTATCAGAAACCATTTTGATAATTAATGTGTTTATTTCTCACTTGGTCAGGATGACTTCAGTTAACTTTCTTAAGAGAAGTCTAAGTGTAAGCATTTTTATCCTTAGATGCTTTTGCTCTATACTGAGTTTTTGACAGTTATAACATTTGTGTTGTTATTTTGGGAATTTACTGGTGGTTCTCGTTAGTTCAGTGTTTGCCAAAGGTGCTTCCCTCTCTCCCAGACGTGCTCTTGCCCTTCTGCAAAGGAAGTACAAACTTTTCATTCAGGCAGCTCGGTTTGTGCCTCATCCTGAACAAACACCTGCTTTGGGAGCATGGCTGTGCAGAGGTGGCACTGGTGGAAATCTCAGTCTTGTCACAATCAGGAGATGCCGGGCATCAGAGCAGCATGGATAGGCAAGGAAGGGTTTGTGTCTGGTCAGGATCTGTGTGTGTGATAGGGGCAGTGCAGAGAGGAGGTCAGAGCAGGGCAGGGCTGCACAGTTGTGTCTCTGGTGTTCCTTCAGGGTCTCCAGAGCTGTTGGACTCGGGCACACCCGGAGCCAGAGTTGGTCCTTAGCTGTGTTTATATAGAGGGGGGTTATTTCATATCCTTGAATTCCAGCCAGGCAGTGTAACATAGTGACAGAGTTCGTGTGCTGAGCTGGAGGGGTCCAAGGAGCATCTCCTCCCTTGGCTTGAACTGGCTCCTGACAGAATTGTGCAGGTTTTTTCACCAGAAGAGATGATGAACAATCCTTTTCCCCTTACCTCCAGCCACTTCCTGGATGTACTCGTAGGGGCTGAAGAGTGTTTTTGAGAGCAGGGTATTGAATAATTGCCATCCCAGTCAAACTCTCCTGCCAACCAAGCTTTTTCACGTAAATCACATCCCACTTAATTGAGGGATGGACTTGCTACAGTTTTTCCTAACTTACGTTGAACAATGAATTAAAAGATCACAGATCATTGTCTCTGGCCAAGAAAGCTTCAGGTTTTGTGCTCCGTTGTGGAACTTGTGATTTATCTTGAACTTAGATGTAGGAGTACTTTCTATTATAATAAGATAGTAAAATTAGTATTATTATAATATAAAATAATATTATTAAACTATTTAAAGAAGCAGAATCTTAGCAAACATAAAATGTCTTTAATATACCATTTAGTCATAGCACAGTAAAAACATACTGTGTGACTAACAATTTTTTCTTTTTATTCTGCTTGATATACTTTTGATGGAGGGATTCTGTGTGTGTAATGTCCCTTCCCTCTCACCCATTTGCATCCCCAGGAAGTGGATGAACTGTTGGGACAGGTATGCTGTATAACTTGTATCACTAAACATTTTTGCCATTCCTTGTCCACTGTCAGTTCTACTTGAGGCTTGTCACTGTTGCATTTTAGTTACTAAGTATTTAATATGTTACCGAATTTTAAGAGAAGGGTTGAATCAGGCTGCCTAGAAGTCCTTCCTTTTTTGTTTATTGATTTTTCTTCATCAGAAAACTAGTTTTCAGAAGAGTTACACATCTAGATTTCAGATGAGATCATCATCAGTCTGTCAAACAAACAAATACAAAACACGGGAGTTGAGAGACAAAATATTTATCTTAAAATACATGAAATAATACTTTTAGTTTAATTTTGCTTGTTTGAGCATTTGCAGGGAGTGACCAATGCTTCTGTTAACCAGTTGCTTCAGAGTGAAAGAATGTAGCTAGGAACCAGGTGCTGCATTTCATTTGTCTGTAGTGATTTTTTATCTGAGCACATTTGCATGGTATTGAAGAATTATCTAAGTGGAGACACTGAGATACAACATTAAGAGATGCATCGTCCTTTTTTGCTGTGGGAAAAGATTTACCAGCCTCCCAAACATCTTACCTGGGGTACCCTCTACTCTAAATTAAACCTCATATTCTCTTATATTTTACCTTTTAGTGATCTTTGATTTGTGCTCTAGAGGAAAGGGATCACTAGCTCATCATGCCAGTCTTGAAAAATTATTCTTAACAAAGAAATTGTGCAGAAGGTCAAATGAATAAATCTGGGGCTGATCCTGCTGCATTGACTTGTAAACTGGCAGCTTATCTGAAGAGAGGTTTGTCAGTCACCTCAGAAGCTCTGAGCAGCAAATACCTCACCTTTATCAAAGTATTTGTGTTGTAAAAGGTAGTGTGCTGCTGATGACTTTATTGAGCAAACTTTTTTTGTAGATCTGCAGTAAAATTCAGTAAATGCTCATTGTGTTGCATAGAACAGGTGTAAGGTGAATAAAGGTGGATTTTAGTAGGTAGGGGCTGGCTCTCAGGGCTTACTAACTTCTTAAATTAGTTACAGCCTACCATGAGTGTGTCCCAAGAATTTCTCTAACTGAGAATCATTTTGTTTGTGCTGCCTGTGGTTTTGCTTTGTTTTTTTTCTTTGCCTGGGTTCTAGGCACAGAAAGGTTGTGCCTCTGAGTCCTTCTCAGATTGGTCTCACCTGCTGCTTGCCTTGCACTTGCATTAGTTACCAAATGTTAAAGTGATTCCATAGATCATGGGAGGGTTTGTATTCCTGGCTCCTGAGGGAGTGCTGATGGCTATAATGTTGGAAATTAAATTCTTAATGTAAAATCAGTTGAGAGCCCTAGTTTGATCTGAAGGTGTGCTGCTGACAGGTGTGCAAAATGCATAAAAGAAGCACCCAAAAGTTTTACAGTTTTAAAAGAACATAAAATCCTAATATTGTACAAGGCAAGACAGGAGTCAAACTTTACTTAGGAGTATGTGTGAGAATTTGTGTAATGTGAGTGCACTCAGGACCTAGTCTCATGATCAGTGATTTTTTTAATTTGTGTTTCAACTTCCAAAGCTTTTTTGGTGCTTGGAATGCCTCATTTTTAATGTTAGTTTAGATTTTAAGTTTTATTTATGGCTTTATTTTTTTTTCTTTTCTCTGGATTAAATAAATAAATTTGGGTTAGGTGTGATTACTGCAGACTAATATCCAAATTGGAGCTGCACCTAAAAGTGGTTACGAATGCTTATGCTTTTAGAAAATTTTTCTGGAAGAGACATTTTGACTTGTGAATATTAGAGACATGATTATCATGTTGGCATTTTTAAAAGGGAAAAAGTAAAAGTCAAAGCCTTTAATTTCAGCCCATCCCAAGAAAAAGATTTAGCTTTTTCTATTTTGGCTCTGGTTTTCATAATATATTCTTGTTTTATTCATTTTACTGCTGTTTTTTTCTTTGGTGAAAGCTGAGCTAATGTTCTCCCAAGAGGTTTACTTTTAATTAAAGAACCAGTTTGGTTGTTGCTGTGGCAAACAAGCAGCTCTATCCAGTTTCTGCATTCTGCTGTGAGAGAAAGAACACACAAAAAGATTCTCTTATGCATCTTCATCAACTGTTTCCAGTTTTGTCAGTGATGTCTACAAAAACTTGTGCTGCTCCCATTTGAAACGTGCCTGGTGCAAAGCAATAATATGGGACAACAAGTGTGTGTTTATTAAAACCAAACCAAAATAGGAGGGTCTCAGGGAGTTTGAGGGCAATCAAAAGGCAAAGTTTCCAGAAGGAAGGAAAATATAGGAGGGCGTCTTCTCTAAGGAGTGCTCATGCTCCCAGGACATCGTATATAACTGCCAGCTGCTCTGTATGTTGAGAAGTTTTTGCAGTGACTCACAATCTGGAAGACAAAACCAGTCCAGTTCTACTGTACTGAAGATGGACTTTCATGTAAGAGTAGTGTGGTTTGACTTGGCTTGTGGAACTTGAAGCCAAAATTTAAATATATTTTTTGGGTAAAATTGAAAGTCTTTTCTGGGGGCAGTTAGTGGAGTGTGACTGGGGTGTGGTGGGGGTTTGTTCTATTATTTCCCCCCTCCTGTGACAGGTTGCTGAAGTATCTGAAACTCCCTGGTCTCATTTCTCTCCCCAATGCTCCTACCAAGCTTATCCTCTCCATGGCAACTGTGAGCAGGAGCTCTGAGCTGGAGAGCCCAAGTGCTGAGAAATTATGAGGAAGGGAGAGTTCTTAGAGAAGTGAAATGAGACCAGTTGTGAACTTTCAAATCAAGAGAGACTTGAACCAGTGTTTATTTTTTAGGTCAGACCAATGCAGCCACCTCTCTGTCCCTGTTGTTTAAACAAGACAGTGGTTCTGGCAGAATATTTGTTCTGTAGGACCTCCATCCACCAGTTCAGTACCTGAAATATATTGGGCTGAAAGGCCATGTTTGCTGGAGGGGAGGGATGTTTAACATCAGTGAGAGAAGGCAAAACTGGATTTTTATGATTTTTGTTAGCCTACATATGTATGGTGATTGAATACAACTAAAGCTGAAGAGCATGGAAGTCATATTTAGTTGTGATACAGTCTTTGTGTATTCTGGACACTGATGTCTATAGTTAATTCAGATACTCTCTTTACATAAATGAGCAGATGTGTTAAAGGTGGTTAAAGTAGTTTTACATTCTGTGTTCTCCTGTGGTGAAGAGTAAATGTGACTTTCCCTTTTCTTCTTTCAATCTGTGAATGAAAATGGAGACAAGGTTTTTGGTTGTTTTAAACTCTTTTTAATTTCTAAATTCTGAAAGGGTAGGCATTTGAACCAAGTAGGTTGAGTAGATGCAAATAAAAAAATAAAGCAATGGTTTGGGTTTCTAAAGTAAATTCTGGTTTTGGATGTTCAGATTGTTACTTGAGTAACTTTGTTTTATTTCAAATATCATTAGTGTGTTAGCTAAAATATTTGTAATATGAATTATTTTAGTTGATTATCCTAAGTGTAATTATCAGTATCTATAATTAAATGTGCCATGGAAATAGAATTGTTTACTCTTTCATCTTAATTGCAGGCAGCTCTTCAAATAGGGAATTCAAAATAGGGACAGGTAACCACTGCAGACTGCTTCAGCACTTGGGGAGAGTCAACCAGTGAAGGACTTGCCATTTAAAAGCAGCTTGTGCTAGATAGAAATGTAGTGCTCAGACACTCCAGTGTCAATATTCCAGCTGTGGCAGCAGGAGATTATTGGCAAATCAATTTTTTTCCACCAAATAAAGCTATGGAATTTGAGTGGTGCAGAAGTGTACATTTTCTGCCTTTATACTGCCTCAAACTTGGAGGTGAAATTTGGTTCATAGACTTAGTTAACCTGTAGAAACTATCTCAGAAGTATCTAATTTGCATGTAATAAAACTTGAGTATGTTTTGGGAAACTTCAGCGTGGGTAAATTGAGAGTAGATTTCTTGAATTTAGAGTAGTTACATGAAAATTTAGTTTCAAGTCTGGTCGGTCATATGGTGGTGCTTAAAGGAGAAGTAACCTACCAGTGCACCTCCTCTGCAATCCTCTTGATGATTTTGGGGTTAAACAAAATAGTACATACTGCAATTTCTACTTGAAACAGAAATTCCCTGTGGGGACCCAAATCCTTGACAAATGACAACAAGTTAAAAAAAAAAAGGTTGCCAAATCCTAGTATCTCTAAAATAATTTAAACTGAAGTGTTTGAAGTGGCCAGAGTTCTTTGTTGGGTGGTAGATTTTTTTGTCTGCCACTGAATGTCAAATTTAAATAATGGTCCAATTGTCTCATGAAAAATAAAATTATCCTTGAAAATGAAGAGCTTGAAAAATTGTATACATTTATTGTAGAGAGATATTTTTCAACGTCTGAGGAATTTATTTTTTTTTGTGTATGAGGCACAGTTGGGTAAACATGGACTGTGATCTTCAAAAACCCTCACACAGGAGGTGGAACTGCTCCAAAGCAGCATGAACTGTGGGTTATCAGCACACTGAAAAATCAGCAGTGAAGAAAGGTTATCCACCCAGCCAGTAAAATACCAGCATTTCAGCTCAAAAAAGAGACCTGTAGCACTTTGACATCATTATATCATATTCCATTGATCTGCACTTCTAATTTCAGTTGAGCAGCCACTTGCAATGCTTCAAGATTTATGAGTGCCTTGGCAGAGAATGTCCATCCTTTTCGCTGGAGATTATTAGAATGCTTGGGTTTGTTGGCTTAGGCCTTTGAGGCTTTTTTTTTTTTTTAAAGGTGTCTGAGTGTTTCTTGAGATCACAGTTGATGTATTGGCCAGTAATATATTTAAGCACAAATTGCTTGGAATTTCTGAATTTCCAAATCACACTTTGAGACTCTCTTCTCAACTTCAAATTCTCTTCAACCCCAGTACAGAGAATATTAATAACAAATTGCAAGTGAAATTGGAAAGAAAAAATGCCATTATAGAAAAATTTTAAATACTGTGCCATCAAGTCATTCAAGAAAAACACAGTTTCTTTCTGAAATAGTCTGCATCTTTGAATACTTGCCTTTTTTAGCTCTGGAAACCCGTTTATATTTAGTTGAGAATTGTTCAGAGCAGCTCAGTGTCCAAAAAGAGAAGTGATTTGAGCTCTTGAGCTGTGATGTGTGGTTTCCACTGTGAATGGGGAGTGTTGAGGTACCCAATATCATAATGTACTGCAACTGTGAGGCCTAACACAAATGGAGCACACATTTTATAATGCAGTCTGCTTTTCCTATCACCTGTTTTATTTTTGCTTTTGAAATTTCTGTTCTTTTTACCAAAGCAAACATGAAAATACATGAATTGATTTAAGTAGGAGATGGGATAGTGTGACTAATGCAGCCACAGGGTTGCACTGTGCTTGCACCAAAGTACAATTCTTTATTTTGCTGTTATGACACTTTGTATACTGATAACACGTCTCTTCTAGATCTCTTAATTGTACCAATGTGCTTCCTTCCTAAGAGGAAGTGTTAGAGATTAACTTTCTCAGAACATATTAGGAATGTCTTGTTTTAAAGTTCTTTTTTTAAATTCCCCTATTAATCTCATGTGACAAATATACAAGTGGCTTAAAGTTGCACCAGTAAATGTTTAGATTATGTATTAGGAAACTTTGTTTTGCTGAAGGGTTGTAAAGCACTGGAACAGGCTGCTCAGGAAACTGGTGTAGGTCACCCCCTCAGAGGTGTTCTGAAACGTGTGCATGTAGCACCTGAGGACGTGGTGCTGGGGCTGAGATGGTTGGGCTTAATCTTGAAGATGTTTCCAACCTTAATGATTCTGTGATTCCATACCTTGGTTATCTCATGTGAAAGAGATATCAGCAAAATTGGTATTTTTCAAAGGAGTCCATTTTTTCCAGCAGTGGTTCTTCACTCTGGTTTATTATCTTGTCTAAAATTACTGGGGGGATTTGTCACTTCTCATTAATTCAGGTAAAGCAGGGTTAATGTCCTTGCTGCTGTCTTTCTTGAAGGGCTGTTTTATGGCTTTCCTGTGTGACAGACACATTTTTCTGCTACAGAGAGTCCTGGTTGATAGCTCTGCTGGCTTTTGTGATATTTGGACTCTTGAGGGCCATCAGTGATTTCAGAATATCTGTTCTGTGGTGGTAGTGGTGGTGTTGTCTTGCATGGCCAACTAGGAGTGCCATGTTGAAGAAAGCTTCAGGACCCCAAAGTAGTTTATTGTGTGAGTGTCGTCTTTTGCTTTGGGGTCTTTTAATTAAACCAGCTGTAGCTTATGCATATATGATTTTGGATCATGGTGATAAAAAAGTTGAGTTTAATTTAGAGAGCACTTACTTTGTGCCTGGCTGTGGGGCTCCTTTGTCTTTGTGTGTTTGCCATGATTAAACATTTTCCACTGATTAGTGCAGAGGCATGTTGGAAGACAGTCATAGAAGCATTCCTTCATTTTCCACAGTCAGAACTCAAACTTCACTAAACTTGGAAAGTTATTTTTGTCCACAGATGAGGTTGACCTGTTACTTCTGTAATGGAAATATCTTGCAATTCATTTTCTATATTGTTTGGGTGTGTAATTTGTTGTATAAGATCTAATTCTTTAACATAGTAAAGGGAGATCTGTGTCTGGTGCCTTTTCCCATACCACTCTAAGGGTTGATTTATTTTTCTGGAATCATTTGTTGTCCATCAAAATGTTTCTTAGAGGTAGCTTTTCTTTTTGGTTATTTTTTTTTTCCTTTTCAATGCATTAGTGTTTTAATGATGGTGTTCAGGTTCAGCAGGATCTGCCTTAGCAGGTTTTCTCCCACATTAGACTTATTTTCTATATTTCTGGGAGCATTGAAGGGAATAGGGTGGGTAGAACAAATGCCATATGTTACCATTTCTATTTAATGGTAGCATCCAACCTTACTGGAGCTCACTTTATCCCTTAATTTCCTTGAGCCAGTTTTTGGGGAGGTTTGTTACGTGCAGAATTTGGTTAAGAAATTATGAATGTGAATCTTTAAATTCCAGACTATTGGTTGTGTCACTCTGCATTGTCAGAACACACAAATTTTTATACATGTCCCATTTTAATGAAGTGTGTGTGGGAAGTGGCTGCTATGGATAGCTGCAGTTTTTCTTTGATTTTCTTTGTGCGTGAAATGCATCCTGCTGACACTTGTCTATGGACAATGGATAATTTTGAAATTTAGTTGTTTACCAGAATCTTAGTAAGATTCTTAGTAAGTGGGACTAAAATTGGTTTTCATCTCAGTTCCTGGATTAAATCTGAATGATAGTTTATGAGATTTTCTCAACTTGTTTTTTTCTATAGAGCGAAATAAGTTTAATGAGTGAATCTAAAACTTTTAACTGATAGCTGAGAAATAGTTGCATGGAGCTTGTTATTTTGATAGAAGATTAAAATATTTCATCTGTCAGGTAGTGTCATTTAGGTAGTGTCATTTACAAAAACGTTCCTCTTTTGTTTTTCCTTCTGCTTGGCATCAAGGATAGTGGAATCCAAGAGAAGGAAGTGTAGCATCTTATCTGAATTGGCATCTGAGACTGAATTAATTATACTGAGTATCTTTTCTTTTAGGTAGTAAAACAGCTCTTTAGATTAACTTTTATTGATGAACTTCATCCTTTCATAATTTTGTCTCCACGTTCTGTGGATATGTCTCCTATTGAATCATGAGGGTGGGTTGGGAGGAGGGGTTGTTTTGAGAAACTGAGAATTTTTGAAATATTTTCATAAAACATCGCATTTACCTTCTGGTTTTGGTTTGTAGGTCGTCAGGAAAAATATTCTAGTTAGAAGGCAGTGGGCAACACGCTTTAGATTCTCTTTTGTATTTTAATTTGGTTGAAATTGGTGTCCTAAGACATCTGCTTGAAAAGAGGTTTCCTGGATGCCCTTGCTGGATAGGAGAATAACTTCCAATCATGTAATACAAAATATCTGTTTGGAGCTTGGTGTTTCTGGTTTAAACTAAACGTGTTGAATAAAAATGAGGAAAAATTATTATTTTGGCTGCAGGAAATGTCTTTCTTTTTAAGTAGTTTAAACAATTAAATTTCTATATTTAATTTTAGAGCTTCAGTAGATGTGTATTGTATGGAAAATGCAGTTCCTGTATGTATGTAAAGCAAAACTTCCAGGTATCTTGTGTTTTATTTTCATGCTGTTAGTTAAAGTATAAGATGATTAGCTGAGTTAGCACATTTATGTAACCATGAAGCTTGTGAAGCCTTAATTTGCATTAGTTCAGAATGCTAACACAGTGATTGATGATAGATGTTTAAACACACTGACCTGTGAACAGCAAAATTCTTACTGGTTTTTTTTATTCCAGGTAGGAGAAGACAAAGAGCACATCGTCCTCGTTCTCCAATATTGGAAGAAAAAGATATCCCACCCTTGGAGTTTCCTAAATCCTCAGAGGACTTAATGGTGCCTAGTGAGCATATAATGAATGTTATTGCCATCTATGAGGTACTAAGGAACTTTGGCACTGTTTTGCGCCTCTCTCCTTTTCGTTTTGAGGACTTCTGTGCTGCTCTGGTAAGTCAAGAGCAGTGCACACTTATGGCAGAGATGCATATAGTGCTGTTAAAAGCAGTTTTACGTGAAGAAGACACTTCAAATACTACCTTTGGACCTGCTGACCTCAAAGATAGCGTTAATTCCACTTTGTATTTCATAGATGGAATGACGTGGCCAGAGGTTCTGCGGGTATATTGTGAGAGTGACAAGGAATACCATCATGTTCTTCCTTACCAAGAGACAGAGGACTATCCTTATGGACCAGTAGAGAATAAAATCAAAGTTCTGCAGTTCTTAGTGGATCAGTTTCTAACCACAAACATTGCACGCGAGGAGTTAATGTCAGAAGGTGTTATTCAGTATGATGATCATTGTAGGGTTTGTCACAAACTTGGGGATTTGCTTTGCTGTGAGACTTGCTCGGCTGTGTACCACTTGGAGTGTGTGAAACCCCCTCTGGAGGAGGTGCCCGAAGACGAGTGGCAGTGCGAGGTCTGCGTGGCACATAAGGTGCCTGGAGTGACTGACTGTGTGGCTGAAATCCAAAAAAACAAACCGTACATCCGACACGAGCCCATCGGATACGACCGGCATCGGCGGAAATACTGGTTCCTGAACAGGAGAATCATCATGTAAGTGAGCTAATCATTGCATAATGTCTGAACAATGATACTGTGTTTTTAATACATCATGGAAATTGCTGTTGCCGTCTTAAAATTGTTCTTTCTTTAGATAAGGCCGTTGCTTGCCGTTTTGTAAGGAGATTACTAAAGACCATGTAAATAATCCATATTTATCCAAAATTAATATTCTCATAATCTATACATAAAAAGGACATAAAAACAGGAGCCTCAGGCTTAATATTAATGTGCCTAAAATACATAAATGTGAGGAAAATAAAGGGAATATTAATGAGAACTCATCAGTTTCTTGTAGAAGTTACTGAAGAAAAGTTTGGTTCTTCTAACAATCACATGGTGTGTAGGACACTACTTGTGGTCTGTCACCTGCTTAAGCAGTGTTTGGCTGCCAGGTTCTGGTACTAGTTTGATGCTCTGCCTTTGAAGCAGAAACTTTCAGAGATGCCCAAAGGGATTCACTCTTACCAGAAATGCAGAAAATGTTGCATTGAACATTCTTTAGTGCAAAGTCAATAGCAAGTCATGCCTTGCTATGACAAGGCATGACTTCCCTTGGAGGAAGGTACTGTGTGTGTTTTATACAATTTCCTGTTGTTGGTTGGTCTCAAGATACAAATGTACCTGAAAATATTAATAGGAATCAAGCCCTTGCTAGTGATGGCATTGTGCCCTGAATTTTACCTGAGAAGTTGAATCTGAAATTCATTTTTCACATGAAAATGGCTAAAGATTGGTTTTCTCATAAAAGACTGTTCTTATCTAATTGTTCTTATAATGGAGGAGAAATATTATTTAAGTGAAATCAGTGCTATTGTTAAATTCGGAGAAATAGAGATTTTAGCAGAGGTCTGAAAACACAGAAACACATTTTTCCATTCAGTGTTACAGAGAAAATAAACCACAGCTGGGCATCTTAACAGAATTTCGTACAAAGCAGGTTACAGTGAATGTTAAGATAGTAGGCAGCGTGTTTACAAGGGACTGTGAGGTCTGCTGATGGTGTTGCATCATGCAAACAAGACACTTCTAAGGGGCCATGGTATTCCTTTAAAATGTGGGGCTGTTTCTCTGGGGTATTGTCAGCTGATGCTTTAAGTAATAATTGTCTCTGCTCTGTTTCCTGTGTTCTTCTTTCATATGAGTAAGAAAAGAGTCCATGTTTGATCTTTTTTAGTTTCTTTGGGTTATAAATGTCACAGTAGTGCCAAGTAACCTTTCAAAGGATGCAGGTGGGTTTTTATACTTTTTTTTCCTATATATATGCTCCATGTTTATACGCAGTCACATGCTCCACAGTATGGAGTGAATCATTCAGGTGGTTCACCAGGATATGATGGGCACCTGAAGCTGTTGATATCCCAATTATTCCAGTGCTTCATACAGAATTTCCTACCTTTTGTTTTCAGAAAATGTATTGAAATTTTGATTTTCGCAAAGTGCCTGTTGTGAAGGACACGTAACAGGGATTTGTTTTTGCTCTAGTTACTTCTGCTTTAATAACTTATGATTTCCTCTGCCCTGTTTTTGTGTCTTTCTCCTCAAACTCTTGAGGAAAAGGCTTTTAAAGTTGGGTTTGTCTTCACTGCTCTCCTGTACTGGCAGCGATCTGGGAATTAACATTAAAAAATCCAGATAACTCAGGAGCTGATTTTGAGATTAATGGGCAGACTTTGTTTCCTTCCTGTACATAGGCAGATAGATAATTATTTTTAACCAAACTCGATCTGTGATACAATGTTTTTTCCCAGTGAAGTGGAGTATTTGATGTTCAGAAGGTTTTGATGCAGGCCATACTTCAACGTATTTCAAACTGAAATGAATCATGCAGGTGCTTCGTGATCCTTTGAAATCTGCACATGTGAGAGTTGTTTCTTTCTAGCACATTGGTAGTAATTTTAACTACACTTAGAAGAGACATCTTCAAAAGTTAGGTGTATTGAGTTTTAAAAAAACAGTGTTTTGCGTTCCCTTTAGGTGTTCTGTGGGCAAATTATATTATAAGGGGGCAAAAGTACTACATAACTTAATTCCAGGGAAATGCAACTTTAATAACTCACATAGACATTAAACTCCATGCTTTCAGTTTTTAAATTCAGTAAGCATGCTGCATCCCAAACCAACTTTTTGTATATATTTACAAATTTATTTATACACACTCAACAGGATCAACCACACCTGGTATCTCAGATAACTGAAGGGTTACTTAAGGGATAACTGCCAAATGCTAAAACCTGAGATTCATGAAATTATATTATCATATCAACTTTATTAAAATGAATTGACTGTATTCCCCAATGCCATGTGATCAAATGTATCGGAGGAAACTAACAGATCTAAAAATAATCTGCACAAATACCAATTTGAAATCCTGCCCAGGAGGATTAGAGAACTAAAATCCTAAATTCTTGGTGGTTTTGTTTCTCAAAAGGGTTTTTAGGGTTTTTTACTTCTTCTCCCCACTCCTCCTTTAAATGTTGAAAATCCAACCTACTGCTGGTTTTCATTCCTTTTAAGGGGTTTTGTAGACTTGTTGCCTGATACTTTTATTTCCACCACTTGCCGTTTTTAGGCCCTTTGTTGTGGGTTTGTTTCTCTTTTCCATCTCTTCTGTTTTACAAAGATGGAAAAGTGGACACTGAAGGAGTCTCATCATGAACAAATATCAACAAGATTAAAACAAAAAACAGGCCAAGAGCAAATTAATTCCTGACGTTTTTGTTTCAAGCTGTTTACAAATTAAGGATGATGCCTCTGGGTCAATTGTGTTTGTTTTACTTGTGAAGATTATTTCTGCAAGTTATTAACTCAGGAAATTTAGGACTTTGACTTGCATTGTCCTTGTAAACTGCTGCAGTGTTTTAACAAGTTTATCTTTATAGAAATATTGAGATGCTTTGGATTTATCAATTATCTGTGAAAGAAGATAATGAAACACTGTTTGGCTTTCATTTTGATAGCAGAAATAGGACACACATTGTTATTTGTGAGTTGTATGGATTTTCCTCAACAGCCAAAAGCAGTTTCGGCTTTTTTTCTACAAGATTTGTCATGCTGTTTATGTTCTTAGGGGGTCCTCCTCTATTTTCTCCAGTTAATTAGCAAGGGTTTGGGTCTTCATTTGAATAGATTGCTTTAAACAAACAATTTCCTGAATTCTTCAGTTTCCAACTGTATCATCGTGGAATTCAGGAAGTATCTGCTACTAGTAGTACTAAATATTTGGTTATCACCGTACTCAAAAGTTTCGATTCTCTTCAATGTTGCGTTTATCAGTCTTTAAACTTGTCTCTGCAGCCTGCCAGTGAATAGTTGCTGGCAGCCAAGGAGGCTGAAAGAGGTAGGAAATAGTCATGTGATTCTTTTCTCCCTCCTTGGCCTCACATATTGTGTGTGCCTCAGCTGAGTCCCCTGCAGTATCTGCAGACCTGTCCAGCAGCAAGCTGGCAAATCTGTCTGGACTGTCCGAGAAAAATATTGGGAACTGGTCCTTGAGCAGGCTTACATCTTTCCGTCTTTTTATGACAGCCCCTCTGATTTCTTCAGAGAGTAAAAGTGATGTCCCTTTAGTAAACACAAGAAGATGTTAAGGGAAAGTTAGCTGGAATGATATAATTGTTAATTTAAGTCTTACCTAAGTTGGCAGTAATGGATTGCATGGAATGATTCCCGTTGTGTGCTCCAAATCTTCCCCTGGCACACATCTGAATCTTGGAAAGAAGTCTGGCCAGAGATTAGTTTGGTGTAAGCATACAGACCAGCCAGTTTGTGCCATTTCACATTCTGTCTGTGCTTTTTCAAGAGAAAGCTTTTTAATTCCTGAAATTCTCTTGTTAAGGCTGTGATAGTCTTCAGTTCAAAACAAACTTTAAGCTCAAGCCCTGATATAAATAAAGTACAAGGGTATTCAGATTCTCTTGGATAACCTCATTGTCTGTTTCTAGAATATTATCTGAGCAGTTCTTTAATGGGCAGGACTCAAATCACATGGAAGGATTAGCTTCAGATGTCTTCTGCAGAATACTCCTGGTAGTCTGATGTCCCAGCTCTGCACACTGAGCCTTGCAGTTTACTGGCCTGCAAAACAGCAAACCTTTACTGCTGCTGAAGATATTTTCTTGAGTCGTCCAGGGAAACTGAAAACAGCAGTTAATTGCTTTTCAGTCCAATGGAACCTTGCAAACCTAGAATAGAAAGGTCTGATGGGAAGGGCAAAGCCAGATGCTGCTTGGGATGTTCAGGTGACACATAATCACCCTGGGTGCATTCGTGCAGCTGGAGCAGTCTCAGATTTGCTGAACTGGGGGGAGAAACACGAAAATAAGAAAACACTTGGATGATCACCTTCAAAATAGAAGCAGTGTGTACAAGCTGCTTGTCTGGCAGATGTGGAGGCAGGCACAGCCTTTCCTCATGGAGAGATGAGAATATATTGTCAGACTTAATCTCAAAGGTCTTTTCCTGCCGAAGTGACTCTGGTTCTATATAAAGCATTTATATTGTTGCATATCTAGGTCATATAAGAGAATGTATAAATGGCATTATCTCTCTAGCAAATAATCCTGTAACTACAACAGAGCTACAACAGAGGGGTTCAGAATGAAAGGTTCAAGTTCCCTTTTTGGTCAGTTAAGAAATAGAGTAATAACAGCATCATATTCTACAGTCACGTTTGTCAGGAGCACAGCAGCCTTACAACTGCTGCTCTGCCGGGGTCTTGCACTTGCCATTTCCCTTGGACACTCGCCAGGGAAAGCTCTGAAGGCATCTATTCCCTGTCCTTTTTAGTTAAGCATTTTATTTCATCCTTTTATATCCTCTCACTGTGTAAAGCCCTATTCTTGCATTCTCATCTCCCCTTCCATCTTGGGTTTTGTGTGTTTGCCTTTATCTTCCTCTTCCGTGGCTTTTGTTCACCACTGGTAATGAAAGTGCTGTCATTCCTATTGTTGTTGGTAAATAACTCTTGGTTTAGAGGAAACATGGTTTAAACAGTAATTTTTCTTTAACATGGAAGTTTACATGCCTAGAAGATTCCATAGAGTCAAATGATTGTCAGTGTTCAGCTGTTACATTTTGATGTGTTGTACGTGACAGTCATCCTGAAATGAGCTGTTTTCTGAGAAAACTTGTCAAACTTAACAGGTTGGTGAGGTTAAAACTAATGGAATGTTGGCAATTTAGAGGAATAAATGGGTAAAGCAGAATTAGTTACTTTTCATGAGTAAAGGCCTTCATGAGAGAGATGCAAGTTTCTTTGCAATACACCAGGTTTTGTCATCAAAACCAAAAGTCTGTTTTGTAATAATGGTTGTGACAAGTTAGTAGTTGAATTTTGTGTAATACTGCCATTATTAACTTCACAACCACCTTGTTTCAGTAGTGTTTTGTTTCAGTTGCAAATACTAATTGTTTCACAAATACAGGGTGGGAGGCAGTAGATCAACAATGATCAAGTTGCCTTAAAGTTGTCTTTCTGAATCCCTGAAACCAATTTGGGCCATTTTTAATATAAAAGCCACGGGAAGGGAACCAGTAGGGAGGAGCCTGCAACAAACCCCATAAGGGCAGATCTCTGAGATTTGCAGTCAGCTTCCCATTGCTGTCACAGCTCTGAGTTGGGGTTCTCAGTGAGCCTGGGGTGTGCTGTGGAAATGAATGGACAGGCTCATGCCAGCCTGGATCTGGCTGCTGCTGCTCCACAGGATGGATCAAGCCAAACTGAAATCCAGCAGCTGATGAACTGCTTGGAGCATCTTCCCTGTGCTCTGCAGCCTCCAGCAGAGCCTGTTACCTGGAGTGTTGATGGAGCTCCCTTGGCTCTGTGGCCCTGCTGAGGTGCTGTTTGCACCAGTAATTCTGGGCTCATGGGGTCATGGAGTACTGCAGATTAAAAATGTGGAAATCCCTTGATCTTTTCAAAGGGGTTGTATTATGACTCATCCCTTACTGGTACTCTCACAGGTGGATGCTGTAGGATGCCAATGTAAAATATTTTATGAATGTGACGTTCTATACTCTGAATTTTCTAACTATGTTTTTTTCCTGAATATGCTGGCAGGAACTGCATTATGAATTCTGGATTTACAGATTATTTCAGATTTAGTAGTAAATTACTGGTTACAGAAATAGTAAAATAATAGTAAATAGTAAATAGTAAATAATAAATAAATAGTTAATAGTAAATAATGAGAATAAATCTTGTCAGATTGGACAAACCAGTTTTAAGGAGACCTCAAGCTTTCCTGAGGAAGTTGTCATGAGAACTGAGGGGATGAAGAAAGGGAAGGAAGCAAGAAAGGGATATTGATATTAAACTGGATGCATATGAGCAATGTGATTTATTTATTCACACTCAGGTATTGACATTTTGGTAATGTTCTGCACAAAGCAGGCTGATAGCAATTTTTATAATTCATCCAGATATTTTAAAATCAATATTTTTAAAATACTCCTACAGAGAGGAAGATTCAGAAAGTGAGAAGGATAAGAAAATCTGGTACTACAGCACAAAGATCCAGCTGGCAGAGTTGATTGAATGCCTGGACAAGGATTACTGGGAAGCTGACCTATGCAAAACCCTGGACGAGATGCGTGAAGAAGTTCATCGGCACATGGATGTGACAGAAGACCTTACAAACAAAGCAAGGGGCAGCAACAAGTCTTTCCTTTCTGCAGCAAATGGTAGGAATATTTTGTGTAATGGGAATAAATGCTGCACTTTGAATCAAATCTAGTTTATCTTACATCAGAAGCAGGATTTATGTCATGTTATTTGTGCTCCGTGGCTCTGTAGGTGGTTTGTTGTTTCGTGCTGACAACATGCTTTATATTGTAGATGAAATTTTGGACATTATCAGAGCAAGAAAAGGAGAAATAGTGGAAGATAAAAACACAGGAGATGATGAAGCAGAAAAGGCCAAAAGTGATGTTGATAATGACCAGACAGATGCTGAGAGAGACAAGGAAGAATTTGGAGACCAGGATAAAATTGAGGAAACACACAGTGAGCAAGATGTGGAAAAAGACAAAACAGAAGGTAAAGAAACTGATTGTGCTTTAGCAGCTCCATTTAAATGAAGTGAACCCCACATTTCTTTAAGTGTTCATGCGACTTATTCTTTGTATGATTCTCTAAGGTATTTCTGTAATAGGTGATATTTGTCAGTTCCTTTGTGCTTGTATGTTGGAGTTGTTCTTAAATAATTTCACTCATTTTCCTGCTTCTGTACAGCTGGCTCCTAGATACCCTGCTTTGAGGTACAGGTGACACTTACAGGTTGTGATCAACATGTTTGTAGTAAGCCACATTACATCATTTTTAACTTCTTCCCACTCACAATTGGTTTGTTCTTTGATTCTGAGACAATACCGTCTCATAGCAAAAAAAAAAAAAAAAAAAAAAGGAAAGGAAAAAGCTTTCTGTTTTTCAGCATTATCAAACAAACAAAGCTGCTGAAGTTGCTTTCTATGGATGATGCCAAATGACATCCTAAGGCATAATAAAGAATATCCCTAAAGTTTTGTTGTGCGTTTTACTATAGAGGCAGCAGTCGTTGGGGATAAAAGTAACTCTGTGACCTCAAGCACTGATGACAGCACCACAAATCCTTCTGCAGGAGAGAGAATAGTTGTTCTGAAGGGAAGGACGCAGTGGGGTGTCAGTCAGAAACCCTTGATAGCAACAACGTGGCAGAGAAGAAGGTGGCATCAGAGCTCCCTCTGGAACTCTCAGGTACAGAAGGCACTGTTACCAATGCCTCTGTAATTTGGGGAATCTGTTTTTCTCTCTGATTTGTCCACTAAAACCATTCCGAGCATATATCACTCATGCTGTTTGCTTGCAGTGCCATCCTTTACTGCTACGTTGTCATTATTAACATTTCAAAATTAATTTTCTTGCAACTAGTGCTTGAAATTTGTGGTCCTCTGTGACATTACCATTTGTTTCCATGCCTTCCAAAGACAACTATGGCTAAGCTTTTTATTTTCTATTTTCTGTATATTTTATTTTTCCATAGTGATCTGTAATGATTGTTAGCATCCTCAAAGTTTATTTCAAATCTAATTTGCTGCTGGCTTGTTTATTATTTTAACCTCTCATTTACTGTGTAAATTACTAACAAAGCATTTTCATTCATGTGAATAAACCATTGCACTGAAATGTCACGATTAAAATTGTCATGCTGAAAATCTTAAACAGATTTCAGAATTATAAGCACAAGGGTTATTGTATTTTAACATGTTTTGTTCTGCCATGTCAGTGACTCAAAGGTAATAATATACATTATTTAAAACCAGACAAACTTACTTTTGCTTTAGGAATAAGTGGGAGTTGATTAGATGTAACATAAACTATGAGTGTACTATTCTAGAATTACTTTATATTACATTTAGAATTATATTCTGTTACAGAATTTACTACATAACAAATGTTGTTCTAAACAGCTGATCACCATTAAAATGATCAGGATTTTATTCTCATTTCTTAAAAATCTAAACGTGTGTGGTGTGAGCATACTCGGTGTGTTATGCTTTAAAAAGGGGTAGTAAATGTTTTCTCTCCTACAGAAATAATTGTCCATGCAGTCACAGTCTGCAGCTTTTCAACTTATGAAAGTCAATGCATCCAAACCTTGTAATAAACTTTCTGAACAGGAGGACAAAATGAAAGCTAAGATTAATCTGTAATCTGCAAGCCTACACTTTTTAAGTACAGAAAATGTCCTCTTGTACAAGACAAAAATCATATATTTTAGATACATGACCAAATATTTTTGCAAGTTCTCCTATTTTTTTATTCCCTTTTAAAGTTAAAATAACTGTGTAGAGGTTTAATGGAAAAGATATATATCCCATAATTTTGTTTCAGACACCTTTATGGTGTATTTTATTTTAAAGATTCACTTACATATTTATCATTATTTACTATACTTTCACAAGTACTTTTCTCCTTCCAAAGCTTTTATGTGAGTTGTGTATTTGCAGACTCTCTTTTTTTGTAGGAAAGTGTGTGTGGAAGGGTTTTTGCTCATGTCTAATTTGCTATGTTCAGTGATGTTTCTGTTCTTACTTTGAGATTTCAGTTTGATACTCTCAGAGAGAGGAGAGATACTGAACCAGGACTGATGAAGCAGTTATCCCCAAAAGAAGGGGGAAATATGAGTAAAATGCAGAGGTAGATGAGAATGTCACCATCCTTGTTAAATGCAATTTGGATATTAATCTTTATTAAGAGTATGGTTTGGGTTCTTCCACTCTTTTCCAAGCAGCAGCCATAGAAACAGGTCCATTTTACCTCATAGTAAAAAGGGAAATGGATCAAACAGTGGCAGTCACCCATTTAGCACAGTCAGAAATCAAGGTGCATTCAGGTTAGGGATCCTCTAAGAATTCCAGAATATTTACCTGATCCATCCTTCTGCTAGGAGTGAATATTTCATAAAAATCAGGTTTCGTTCTGTCACTCTTCTTAGCAACATCAGAATCCCTGATGCTTTGGAAGAATTCTAGAAACAGGCAGATCTTGTAGATTTTAAACAGCTGAACTGTCTCCCTTTGGCACTAAGCCCAGAAGACATTGCTGGGTTTGCTGTTTTGAGGGATTGGGGCTTGTTCCTTCTGGGAGGGTGGAGAGATTTATTTTGAGGTAGCTGCAATTCGGTGATATTTAGTCAAAAATTCCTACTGGGACAGCACAACAGGTGATGTGACAACAAAGTCCAGAGCTGTCAAGACACAGTAGCAGGGACACCTGAGGACCAGGAACCCATTTGAAGCCACATGACAACTCATCAGATCAGGAAGGGGCTGATATTTAGAGTAGTGTCAAAGGAACAGAAATCAGTGGGATTCCTGAGAATTAAGGTGCTGAGGAAGAGACAATCAAAGACGCAATGGAAAATAAGGGAAACTGAAAGTGTGTGCTCTGAGGAACAGCTAAAGCACAAGAAAATTGAAGGAGAAAAATATCAGATGCTTCAAGAAGACCAAATTTTATGAATTCTGAATGCAGAGCAGTCTCAGGGCTATTTGTGTGTGCATCTATAGAAAAAAAGTTGTCTTGGATGAAATACAAATTTACAGGTACAAATTTCAGTTCTTCAGAGATGTAGAAGTTGAAACTGCTTGAAACAGAACAAAAAATACTTTCATGGATACAGTGCTCTGAAGGGAATTAATACTTTCCTCTAGTCCAGCAAAACATGTTCATCTGCATTTTTTTGATGAATACTTTAAAAAGTTGCATTGATCCAATTCAAAAGAAAAAACTAAAACTGAAGTTGTTCTTTTGTAGAAGAAACTGGTCAGATGATCCCCAGCAGTGGTTCTGCTGCACCTCCACAGGCAGATGTTGAGAACAGCAGTGGCAGCGAGCACAATGACTCCATTAAGACTCTTGATGATGCTGAAAATGCAGAGGGGGGATCCCAGGCTTCAGAGGATATAGGTAATAATACTAATGATGATGATAATTATAATAAGGATAATGACATCTCCAACTTTCATTTTATGCATCTTTTCGCTAAAATTTCTATTATTTTTGTAATTTCAGCACATCAATAGGAAACTTCCAATTCTTGTTTTAAAAAAAACTTTTTTATTCCTGGGCAGGAGAGAAATCCAATGGTGAGAGAAGTGATTCTCCAGGTGCAGGGAAAGGCACGCCAGGCTCAACACGGATGCTCACCAGATTGAGAAATCCAGACAGCAAACTGAGCCAGATGAAAAGCCAGCAGGTTGCTGCTGCAGCAAGTGAAGCAAATAAGTTATATAAAGAAACCAGAGAGGTTTGTGCACGTCTTGGGAAACTCAAAAAATTACAAAAAATGTTCTGGAAAAATGATGATTTCTTTAAAGAATACTAGATTTTATTGAAAAGTTTAAAAAAGTGATTTTTTTCAGGCAATGGAGGTCCTTAAAAAAAAAAAAGGCAATAATAATAAATTAGCAAATGGTGAAATTGTAATCTCACAGGAAGCTTTTTTCCCCACTGTGTTTTGTCTCTTGGGTGCTCTCTACAGAGTGATGACAGTGGCTCAGTGCACTGGTGTAGTTGTTTTGTGTGACTGGGTTGTTTGTTGTTTTGATTCTGGTTTTTATAAGTAGCCCAGTTTATCCAAGAAGGAAATGCCCGACTGTTGTGACTTTTTTTGCAATTAATTGTCTGCATATTATTTGGTATATTGATTTTATTTTTGTTAATTGATTTTCCATGTAAGTTATCACTTAGTGAATTTATTGACAAACAAATTAGTCCAGTGATGTTATCTATAGCATCTTTTCAAAGTCCAGGATACTTGTTTGCTAAGCTGCATGTCTGAATTCTGTGATGTACCAAGGAGGGTCTTCACAGAGAGCTTACCTGAGCTAGTGAAGCTGCTTTCCCAAAGCTCTCTCCCTCCATAGGTACAATTACAGCAGCAAACCAGGTTCCTGTTTGGTCTGAGGTGCCTAGATGGTGATTTTTTTAATGTTAAAGTTGATCTGGGAATATCCTAACTCTGTAGACAGACAGTGATGAAGTACATATATTGGTGTATTGGATAAACCATTATTTGTTTCTACTAAAGTAATGCAGGATATTTTTATTCTTTTATAGATAGACATTTGAAGCCTAAATCATAAGAAAGTAAATAGGAGTTATTTTATAGATTCAGTGAAAAGTTTCCAATATTTTTTTCATAAGGTTCTAGTGGTCAACTCTCAAGGCGAGATCTCCCGAGTGAGCACCAAGAAGGACGTTGTGATTAAAGGAAATATGAACAACTATTTCAAGCTGGGGCAGGAGGGGAAGTACCGTGTTTATCACAATCAATATGCCACCAATTCCTTCGCTCTGAACAAGCACCAGCACAGGGAGGACCACGACAAGAGGCGACACCTCTCACACAAATTCTGCCTGACTCCAGCTGGAGAGTTCAAGTGGAACGGGTCTGTGCATGGCTCCAAAGTTCTCACCATATCCACCCTGAGGCTGACCATTATTCAGCTAGAAAACAATATCCCAGCATCCTTCCTTCACCCTAATTGGGCTTCCCACAGGTAAATGAATAAATGGAAACACATATTCTCCTTGTTTTACTTGTGGTTTTGCTAGCACTGTTAATAAACAGTAGTCTTTGTTTTTTCAAATCTGTGATTTCCAAGCACTGTACTTCACTATAATCAAACATCATGTGTGTTTATGGTGGAGGCTAAAAAGGGTTGTACATTTGAGTAAAGTATTACTGCAGGAGTTTTTATCCTACCATTAAATCTTCTTAAAATGGCAAGCTATATTAGTGCATGTATATGTTTCAGATCCTTCTCTTTTTTCCAATTTAGGTCTAACTGGATTAAGGCTGTTCAGATGTGCAGCAAACCCAGAGAATTTGCACTAGCACTGGCTATATTGGAGTGTGCAATCAAACCAGTTGTCATGCTGCCCATCTGGCGAGAATCCTTGGGGCATACGAGGTAAAATTATTAAATATTAAAATACTGTTGAATATGAGAATTTTACTTTGTTTTGCAATTGCTAGTTCCTCTAAGCCTGTAAGAATTATGTTTAACTTGAGATAGTCATTCAGCACTTGAAGTGTATTTTCTCAAACAGAAACACTGAAAAACTATGACAATATTTTATAGAGCCATTGCTCCTGCATTTGTTTTATCTGAGCCACAGTCTAAAAGCTGCTAAAACTCTGAGAGAGTCGAAGAGCAAGTTTCAACACTCTCCACAGTTCAGTGGAGTCTGAATTTTGTCTCTCATTTTGTCATAGGAGCAGAAAATAGATGCGTCTGGTGATAGACACAATTGCATCCAGCTGTGTTTACCTCACTGAAATAGCAAAAAAAGTGATGTTCCTGTTACAAGTAATACCTAAAACCTGATAGTGGGTGTTGCTCTTAACTTCAGATATTTAAATTTATTCGAGGGGTATTATGTGCTGTTGATTTTTTTATATTTGCTTGCAAGATCCTGTATTTAAATGCACTTAAATCTGTATGGATTAGATTACGCAGAATGACAGCAATAGAAAGAGAAGAAAAGGAGAAAGTGAAAAAAAAGGAGAGAAAGCAAGAAGAAGAAGAAACAATGCAGCAAGCTACATGGGTGAAATACACATTTCCTGTCAAACACCAGGTGAGGGTTTTCTTTTGTGGGAAGAAGGAAGAAAATACAGATACTGTTGAGTTCTGACTCTTTTTCTGTTTTCATTTAAACTTAGGGTGTTCATGTCCTTGTGTTACTCCTACATGGAAGTAGGAGCCATGGCCATGTATTCAAGCACATTATTTTTGTGTGAACTGAATTTGATCTGTGTCATGCTCTTATTGACACTCCCTGAGTGACAGATACTGGTGTGCCAATGCAACCTTTCCTAATGGAAGGTTCTAGGGGTTATTGGAATCTTGTCTGTGTGTCTGTCCCTGTCCCACTCCCTCTCCCCAAAAAATCCAGCCTTTGGAAAGTTGTATAATATGATGGGAACTACTGTAAAAACCTCTTTATGTTCTCTTACAGTAGATATTACTTTTGTTGAAGTAGTTCTTTGCTCTACACTTGTTGGAACAAGCATACAGGTTGATTCAAAAGCTCATATAATATTTCAGCTTTTAGGTAAATAGATTTTCACAATTACATTAAATAAATGAGGCTTTTAGATGTTACTGTGATAGATCAATATAATTATCACCAGATATATCTTCAATTGTAGTGCATTATTTCACGAATATACTTCAACTTGCTTGGAAAAGTGTATAAAAATGTGTTTTTTTAAAAATTATCTTTGGGTTTTTAAATGTAAACCATAATGCAGCAAATAGCATCATTAACATTACTTTTTTAAAAACATTTACAGGTTTGGAAGCAAAAAGGAGAGGAATATAGAGTAACAGGATATGGTGGCTGGAGTTGGATTAGTAAAACCCATGTCCACAGGTTTATGCCCAAACTGCCAGGAAATACTAATGCAAATTACAGAAAATTGTTATCTAGTAAGTGTCTGCATTGCTTGCATTTTTTTAAATTGCAGATAATTTGTGTGTGATATTTCTTAATGAGACTCTAGGAGTAATGTTCCAGCAGTGCTTTTGTGGATATCTGGTAATCTTGGTCAGTGTAACTTGTTCAGTTGTTACAGACATTTTCTAGCTGTATTAAATTGTTTCAATTATTTTGTGTGTAATACTTGTGCATCATTGTTGAGCATTGTAAATTAAAGGTAGATAAAAGTTATGTAGAGCATCAAAATCAAAAAATAGCATCTTAAATATTGAGGGGGTGTATATATCTATTCAGTAGTGCACTGTTTAATCTATGGAGTTACCACTGGATGCTTAATTCTCTTTCTGAATTTCACTAATGATGTGCAAATTATTTGAAAGGTAAACTAATGTACATTCAAATGTGGCAGAGTACAAAAAAATACCCTGGATAATTGAAATAATTTAATTTGTTAATAGCAAAGAGCGAAGATGAAAAATGCACCTTGGATAAACGAAAAGGTCCAACTAAGGTCAAAACAGAGAAAGACAAAGGAAAGGATTCTCGAGATCTGCAAGCAAAAGACAAAGCAGATGTTTCAGAAACCTTGGAGAAAGTACAAGTAAAAGAAGAAAAGTTGCATGAAGACAAATTAGAAGTTGACACAATTTCTGAAAACTTAGATCATGCAAAAGACACAGGTAATAAGCTTTTGATATTGTGAAACTCATGTTACAGCATGAAAAGCATAGAATCTCAGAAATAACTAGTGAAAAACAGATTTTGTCAAGACATCTAAAATGTCTTAAATGATTGCCTGTTACCCATTGTAGTAGTGTCTGAAGCTTTTGTTCCTTTTCAAATTGAAATTTATTAATATGCTAAAAGGTCCATTTATTTCTTAGTACTTAATGTAAAAATAAAATTTGTATTCATTGTTGTGGAGCTCACTGTGACTCAGTTACTTCTTCTTCACAGTGGAAAAAGACATTGATGGTGAAAATGATAAAGTCATCAAAGAAGAACCTATGGATGTGGATGATGTGAAAATTGAATCCTCCATAAAAGATGAAGAAAGTCATTGTAAACGGGATATAATCAATGTCAGTGAGGGATTTCATTTAAGGACTTGCTACAAAAGGAAAGTAAAATCATCAAAATTAGATGGACTCCTGGAGCGGCGAATCAAGCAGTTTACACTGGAAGAGAAACAGCGTCTAGAAAAGATTAAGCTGGAGGCTGGTGCTAAAATTGGGGGCATTCAATCTGTGAGCCCCCAGAAAAACACAGATGAGCTACAAACGAGGAAAGGAAAAGAAGGAAGCCAGTTTGATTCTTCTTCCCAAGATCAAAGCTGCATTTCAGACAAGACCCAAGCTGAAGACATGGAACGGGACTGTTTGCCCATCAGCAGCATGTCCTCTACCAAAACTGGGGATGAAGATGAAAATTCTTTGCCTGTGTCAAACAAGCCCTCAAAAGAGGGGCAGCTGCTGGATGAAGACTCCCCTCAATCATCTGAAGGAGACAGTTCTATTCAGAATGATGGCAGAGAAAACAATCCCAAACCTTCGACTGCTGATGAGTGTCAAGGACAAGAGGCTCTTGGAGAGTCTGAGAGCTCAGCAGTGGATGAATTGAAACAAACCAGTCCAAAAGGCAGAATCAAATGGGATGTTTCAGAAACAAATGAAAAACCCTTGAAACAAAAGCTGCCTATTACCAGAGTGTCTCAGCGAGAACTTGAAAACTTAGGGCCAGTGGTACCTGAAAGCAGCTGTAGAAGAGATGCTGTGACCACTCTTGAAAAACCAAACTCAGAAGGGAAATCTGAACAGCAAAGCAAAGATCCAGAAAACAATTGTGTGATAAAAAGCCATATGGAAACCATGTCCTCTCAAGAAAGTGAAATGGAGGAAGAAATTGCTCCTGTAAAAACTGAAAGTAAATCTGAAAAGATGGTATTTCACCAAAAATCAGCTAATAAAGATCCAGAATCATTTAAAACAGGGCTCATTACTGAAAGAAACTTTGAAAGTCAAACTCTGGGCCATATGGATGGGGAAGATGATAATGAGGATTTACTGAGCTCTAAACTAACAGAGGCCAATGGTCAAAAGAAAGGTCAGGAGCTGAAAGTGGAGACAGGTACCATGAACAAATATCTTGATCAGACAAATGTAAATACTGCTACTGACAAAAAGAATAAAGATGAAGAAACTGAGGCAGAAAAAGAAAAATCATCGTTTCAAATGAATGGAAAAGACAATGACATTAAAGCATTATCAAATGATGACTGCTTAGTGAAAAATACCTGTGAAGCTAAGGCAGGAGGTGATGTTGAACCAAAAGTTAATAACATTAATAAATCCTTTCCAGAACATGAAATAAAACCATTGACTTTTAAAGAATCTTCATTAAAACCATTCATGAATGGTGACATCATGGGAGAGGACACAAAGGATAAAAATAATGTGGGCTCAAAGCCACGTCTGCAGGGTTCACCTGAGTCTGGAGAGAGTCTCCAGCCACCAGATGAAGTTCCCAAGTATGTGCAGAAAACTGAAGCAAACCGGCTTTCTCCTGAGAGATCTGCCAGTGCTGGCTCTGCTTTCCCACCAACACAGCCTGTCTGTAAAGAAAATAACCTGAACAGTGAAACAGAATCTATGGAAACTGAAGGAACTGAGGAGAAGAAGGTTGCTCCATTGCCTGTAACCTCGTGTGAGGAATCCAGCTTGAGTGGTCACTTTGCTGACCAGAATGGGATACAGGCATATAAAATGGAAAATATTAATGGAGAAAGTAAAATAAAAACTGTTATTACTGAGATGACTACCACAACCTCAACTGTGTCCACGGAGTCCAAGACGGTGTTTAAGGTTGCAGAGACTGGAGCTGCCAGCAATGAGAAAACCACAGTTGTTTCCTCTACAGAAAACTGTGCCATCTCCACTGTCACCACCACCACCACCGTGACCAAGCTCACTGCTCCAGCCACAGACAGTAACTCTGATGTCATCTCTGTCCAGGAGCACAGTAAAACTGTGGTTACAACAACAGTCACCGATTCACTCACCACCCCAGAAGGCACTTTGGTGACTTCCATGACTGTCAGCAAAGAATATTCAACAAAAGACAAAGTGAAGTTAATGAAATTTACAAGACCCAAAAAAACTCGTTCTGGAACTGCCTTGCCATCTTATAGGAAATTTGTTACCAAAAGCAGTAAAAAAAGCATATTTGTTTTGCCTAATGATGACTTAAAAAAGCTGGCCAGGAGAGGAGGGATTAGAGAGGTTCCTTATTTCAATTACAATGCAAAGCCTGCCTTGGATATCTGGCCATATCCATCCCCAAGACCAACTTTTGGGATCACTTGGAGGTACGTACTTTATATTTTTTGAGAAAAAGTCTAGAATGCGATGAAATTAATTGATTTTTAAAATACAAGTGATACATGTGTGTTTTCCCAAATATGCAAATTTTGCTACTGACTATTCAGTTTTCTGTATTGTTCAGTACAAATAGAATGGAAAACTTTTTTCCTGTTGGTTTGGCTGGGTATTTTAAACTTATTTTAAAACATAATTTATATTCTGTCATTAGGTACCGACTCCAAACAGTCAAGTCATTGGCTGGAGTGAGCCTGATGTTGAGGTTATTGTGGGCATGTCTCAAGTGGGATGATATGGCAGCAAAAGCTCCACCTGGGGGAGGAACCACAAGGACAGGTATTGTTATTTTAAATTTCTGGTTTTCTTTGCAAAAGCTTTTGCTGTAAATTCTGAGTATTACACTCCCTCAAAACATTTCTCTAAAGGCTCGCTGTCAGCTGTGGCATTTGAATTTTATTTGCTGTTTCTTTGCCTTGAGTATATTGGGTTAATTGGAGATTTAGCTTTATTTGTTTCTGTTATTAATGTCCTGGGACTAATTTGTTGCAGAAACAACTGAAACTGAAATTACAACAACAGAAATAATCAAGCGGAGAGATGTTGGTCCATATGGGATCCGGTCAGAGTACTGTATAAGAAAAATCATTTGTCCCATTGGTGTACCAGAGGCTCCAAAAGGTTGGTTGGTTTGCTTGTTTGTTTGTTTAGACATTTTCCCCTTCTTCCACCCTTGTAATCTAGAGAATTTAAGGTAACTGGATCTTTATGCTAATTCAGCCCATCAAGGCAGCAAATGCAGCTTGCCATGAACTATTACTTTACCTACGGGAAACAAATGCTGCATATAACAAATGGACATGATTTATCTGGAGCTGAAAGGCTTCCCTGTTTATAAAATGGGACTGAAAACATCACTAAATCTTGGTTTACATTTCAGTATCATTTTATAGTGTAGTTTAATATGTGTGTTTTGCCTGTTCTCTAAAGAAACTCCTACACCCCAGAGGAAGGGACTGCGATCAAGTGCCCTCAGGCCAAAAAGGCCAGAAACACCCAAGCAAACAGGCCCTGTTATAATGGAAACTTGGGTAGCAGAGGAGGAGTTGGAACTGTGGGAGATCAGGGCATTTGCTGAAAGGTAAAGTGAGCTTTTAAAGAAAGTAATCTTCATTTGTGTGATTGTTAAATCAAAGTTCCCCTAGACAACACAGACGTGGTCACTGTAATCACTAGAAATATATCTGTGTTGTATTTTTACTGGGCCTTTTGATACTGATAGTCAAGCTTAAAGTTACAAAGCTAAACTATTTACTGGTACCAAAACTAAGGTATGCAGATATTTCAGATTTGTTAGAATTAATATTATATTAATTTTTCCATGCTTATGAATTAACTATGTTAAATGCTAAAAGGTTATTACTGTAATGCATGGAAAGGCTGTAGGCTGCTTTTGGCGTGACTTTGTACAGTATTTGTTAAATACTTCTATAATGACTGTGTACAAGTAAATTGAGTCTGAGAATACTCAAGTCATAAGATGCATATTTTCAGTATCATGTGCTTACAGTTGGAACAAGTTTTGAGTCTCTTGGAAAGAATAATTTTAAATGTGTGTTATTAGATGGGTTCCTTGCAGTCTCAGATGTAATTATAAATTCCGGTTTTGATTAATAGTTTCCTGTAAGGTGTTGCAGTATTTTGGCATCAGGATATTTCAGGGGTGTTGCGTGCAACTTTAGTAGTTTATTTCAAAATATTTTTCAAGTCATGACCAGTTTTTCAGTGATCTTCTGTCTCAATGGTTGCTCTTATGAGAGCAGTTAAACTGGATAAAACAAAATGCAGTTTGATGGTTGGATTTTATGTGGTGGTATAACTTACTTTTGGTTGTGTCTTTGGCAGGGTGGAGAAGGAAAAGGCACAGGCAGTTGAACAACAGGCTAAGGTTAGTGAACAGAAGAAGGCAGAGGAGTTCAAGGCCCAATTGGAGGCTCAGCTAAAACACCAACGTTTGGCTGCCCAGCAGGTGGGGAGCTGTTGGTCGTCCCAGCAGTCAGCAACTGCACTGCTCACCACATGCATCACAGCCTGGGAAATGAAGTTATCCCTTGCTCACACCATTTCTCAAATAGTTCCAGCTGCAGATTAAGCCATCAAACAATGCTGCTGCCACTTTATACATTTGTTATTTTGAAACAGGGTTAAAGCAAAGGTTTGTTCTGGATTGCTGCTTTTCCCCCATGTCATTTATAACACTTTAGAAAGGTTTAGTTTGTTTCCATTTTAAAGAAGGCTGGGAAGCACCCATCTCCAGGTAAGGTTCTCTGTGTTCTGTGTGTGGAAAGCTGCCTTGGAATACAGCTGACTTGGGAATACAACTGCATTTCATGCTTCACTCAAATTGAATCTTTTGATTTTATTCTATCTTAAGTTATCTGAGTTAAGCCCATTGGTAATTTTATTTAAATATATGTAGATATGTATATGTATTTATATTTAAATGTATGCATTTAAAATTAGGAAACCTGATGTCATGTTGGTATTTCACATACATTATTAAGAACTGTGCTTTTTCTCAACTTATTCCTTTTTCATTACATCTTCCCTGACAAAAACCCATTAGTAGTGCATGAGTGCTTCTGATTTGTGGGCATTACTGCAATACAGTGCTGAAATTTAAATTAGATAAATACAGAGATAATTCCAGTAACATGGGAAAAAAATGTTAGATTAGTTGACATTTTAGAAGAGCCTGCTGATACATCCCTTCACTAAGGGGCTCTCTAGATTAAATATGCTTTTTCAACAGTTTTAGCACAGAGGGTCACTGGGTAAGGTAAAGGATTTTGAACCTAATTTTTTTAAGCAGACTGCAAACTGGATTTACACTTAAAAGACTGTTTTTTAAAATTGCATTCTCAATGGTGAAACAGAATGATACAGTCTGTTTCTTTTCTATAACTGGCAGGATCTCCGTGCAGGAAACTCTAAATTTAGGAATATTAATAGCAAGCTTATTAATAGTAAGCTCTGTGTTGATGATGATGTACCAATTACTGACATAGATGCATGCACATGGTCAAAGCCAAATAGAAATGGATATTTTTTAAAGTTTCTTAAATCTTTCTGATTAATCTGAGACAAATTAACATGTTGGGCAGGTTTTTTTAAAGTAAAATGTGCAATGAAACTACCATAAGCGAAGGATTTTAAAGATGCTATAAAGGAAGTTTTCTGGCTGCTTACCCTAAGCAGATGTGTAGTTCTGGAGGTCAAGGAGCCTATTCTTCAATCCTCTACAATTTGTGCTAAAATTCTACCCCAGGCCTTTATCTCTCAATACTGGGTAGAGACAATGTTTATGTTGTCAAAATCTGAAAATACTAATTATCTCTTTATTCCATTTTTTTCTAAACAGAAGCGGCTGGAGCAGCAGAAGCAGATCCCTGCAGGAGGTGTGGTCCCTGCAGCCACCACAGCCAGCAGCACTGCAACCACAGTCTCCACACCACAGAAAGTCATGGTGGGCCCTCTGACAGGCCCTGTGCCCACGGGAACCAAAGTAGTGCTCACCACTAAAGTGGGGTCTCCAGCTACAGTAACATTCCAACAGAACAAGAATTTCCATCAAACTTTTGCTACTTGGGTTAAGCAAGGCCAATCTTCAACAGGTAAGGAGTCATCTGTCATGGAAGGAACATTGCTAGAGTTCGTCCTGTGTATGCATCACATCCTATATACACATCACATCTTCTCCTGATATGCAGCAT
This sequence comes from Luscinia megarhynchos, assembly GCA_034336665.1. Lineage (NCBI taxonomy): Eukaryota > Metazoa > Chordata > Aves > Passeriformes > Muscicapidae > Luscinia > Luscinia megarhynchos. The sequence goes on from CM067580.1 coordinate 3,593,116, forward strand.
TATTACATTTCTGGTTATCTTTGCTCTTAACTCTTGCTATGCCAGAAGGACATTTCTGAGATTATACCTGTCTAGTTTTTCCTTGTTCTGACTTGCTAGGAAGTTTCATTTCTGTCTCATTAATTACTGACTGGCTTTTGTACTAGTAATCATTCATGAAAGCATTCTATGATGTCACATACTGTTTCCAGAAAAGAACTTTTACCAAAGAAAGCATGACACATTAAAAAAAAAAAAGTGAAAGTAATCCTGTACTTTGCTGTTTCATGCTTGAAAAACAGTCATTTCATTGACTAATTATTCTGCTCTAAACCTGCCTGTTCTGTGTGCCTCAATAGCCACTAGCACAGCTGCCACCTCAGCCACAACCATTGCCAGCACAGGGCAGACCTTCCAGCTCTCAGGCAGCCCAGTAACGATGGCAGGGAAAGTGATAACTAAGCTGCCACTCCCTGCAAACAGCAAGATTGTTGCCGTCAATGTGCCATCAACTCAAGGAGGTAGGGCAAAGGGAACTGAATAAAAACTGTATTCCAGCTTGCTGCTTAATTCTCCTTTGACACTATTTTTCCAGTGAAGCAAACTGTGACGTGAAGGGGGAAAATATTTTTTATATATATATATGTATATGTAAAAATACAAGTTTCCACAGCTTGGTCCCCCTGTGTTGCGTATTTGTGTCTGTAAGGGGAAAAATGCAAGTTTTTTGCTTATAAATTATTCTGCATTTCCTAGCCCAAAATTAGTTTTATTTTGAACAATGTGGAATGAAGCATACTTTTTTTTTTGTTATCTAAATCAACAAAGCAGCTTTGTTCACAACAATATTAATTCCTACAGCTGCTCTTCACTGAGGAGCTGGAGTTTGGCTCCAGACTAAGATTAGCATTTTTGATTCTTTCCTCAAGAAAAGGACTTAATATTTTGAGATTTGTGAATGTATATTGAACAGAAAAGCTCAATTCTGTCTCCATTATATTTAGCATCTGATCACATCATGAAGACTGCAGATTTTGTATTGAAATTTCTTAGGTGACAGGAGAGGCATTGCCCATTTTCTTCAGCACCACAGTGTTGTAGGTGAAAGGTGTTTAAACTGCTGTTCTACATTTGAAATTAATCAGATTATAGCATTTAATGGTTGTATAACACTAATTTGTGGCAAGTCAGTGCAAGGACTTCTTTGCAGTTACAATCAAACTGATCTTTGTGAAGATTGACACTTTCCTTAATCTTTTCTAAAATACCTGTTTCTTAACTTAAAATGTAGTTGGACTATTGACAAAGTATAATGCTGCTTCTTTTTACAATATGATAAAGGCTTTCTCAAGAAATGTTGAAAGGCTCAAAGGTATTCTAGAAACCTGGAGACTTGAGTTCTAAATGCTACCCTGGAGTTGCATTTACTTCTTTTGCTGGCCATTATATCATTAATGAATTCTCAATTTTTCTTTAATTAGGTGTGGTTCAAGTTCAGCAAAAGGTATTGGGTATCATTCCATCAACTACAGGTGCAAGTCAAACCTTTACTTCATTCCAGCCAAGGACAGCAACTGTAACCATTAGGCCAAACACCACAGGAACGTTAGGAACAACAAGCACATCACAGGTAAGATATTTTTGTGGTTGTTTAACTCAAAAAAATGTGGGTGTATAGACTTTAAGTCATTGGCAGATTTTAAAAGTTCTGGCTAATCACTTTTCAATGTTTTTGGCTTGTCTCAGCAATGGTGTGTATGGATCCTTTACTCCAAAGAGGTACAAAAGTCCCCTCTGGTTAGGAAAATTCAAACACACATGGAGAATCATTCAGGGCACATTGCAGGGGCTTTTCCCCAAGCTGACAGGTGTCTCCTGTTTGGTGTGCACAGGTGGTGCCAGGGACGCCGCTGCGCCCCGGGATGACGGTGATCCGGACACCCCTGCAGCAGCCCACCCTTGGCAAGACCATCATTCGAACACCTGTAGTGGTGCAACAAGGTATTCTGCCAGCCAGTAGGTTCACTTTAATATTTCAATTCCTGGTGTGAAATCCATGGTTTGTTTCTTCATGAATTCCTTGTGTGTCATTGTATCCCAATGCAAAAATCCCTTGTTTTGATGCTTGATTAATGCCTTTTTCAGCTTTTGGATGTGTTTGTTGGAGGCTTTTTCAATGTTATTCATCATTGAGACTGCGAAATGTAGTACTTAAAATTAAATCCATTCATTTAGGGGGAAAAAAACCAAACAAAACTGAAAAACCCTAAAAACATATAGAGTAGTTGTGCATTGAGAAAGCCTTTTTTTGTATGTTTTTTTCCTTAAAGAGAAGCTCAGTGTTTGAAGTACTCCATGTGCATGCAACCTTCCTTAAGATAGGAAACCTTTTGCAGACATTTTTCAGTCATACAAATGGTTTGTAAAGAAAACTTTTGTGCAAACTGCAGTGTTTGCTTCACCTATCTGATCACCATCACACTCCACTGCAATTTGTGACTTGATGGTTTGCTGTGTGCTTGTGGTTAAAAAGCTGAAAATGTGTTTCTTAACTCAAATTCTTCTCTTACAGGTCAGACACAGCAAGTGGTGACTCAGATAATCAGGGGTCAGCCTGTCTCAACAGCTATTTCTAGTACCAGCACAGCTTCTTCCAGCACTGGGCAGAAAACCATCACAAGTTCTGGAACAACCCCTCAACAAGTTCAGCCACAGACACCAGCACCGCCCCCTCGCCCTCAGCAGGGCCAGGTGAAGCTGACAATGGCCCAGCTCACCCAGCTCACACAAGGACAGGTAAAGCACTGGACAGCCCTGGATGTGGAAATATGCTAACACCCACCCAGCCTTTGCATTTCAGCAGTGTAGTGCCTGTGCCCTTAAATGTGTGTCTGGCTTTATTTAGGATGAGCACTGGCATAATTACAGACTTAAAGCAGCTTAAATAATAAATAGATATAATAAATAAATACCAAGTAAGTAGTTTTAATAGTAAAGTTTTAACCCTTGCTTCCTGTTGTATTTTCCTATAAGGTAAGTAGCATCAGGAGTGTTCAGCAGCATGGAAAAAAAAACCTTGAATAGCAGTAAAGGACATAATTACTCTGTATAGCCTGTTTTGTCAGCATTCAGATCGTAATTTTGATTACTTGTCTTTTGAGTTGATGTGAAGATTTATTTTTCATTCATGCTATCCAGAATCTCAGAGGAAAAGTTGCAGTATCTGTGAGCAGAGGAGGAAAAAGTTCCTAAAACTTCTGCTCAGATCATGAAGATCTGTTGGTAAAAAATAAATTTAGAGTCAGTTTTTGGGTAAAAATAACTTTCTGTGATTTACCACAGTATCTATAAATAAATAGGTATAAAAATACATACAAATGATTGTAACGTACAGACTGCTCATTGCCAGATAAGGTTTTTTTGTTGGAACAAGACTTGGAGTTTAAGCTGAAGGGGACGGTAGGTTTAGATTAGCTATTCGGAGGAAGTTCTTCCTTTTGAGGGTGGGAGGCTCTGACACAGTTTGGCCAGAGAAGCTGTGGCTGCTCCCATCCCTGGAAGCATCCAAGGCCAGGTTGGAGGGGGTTTGGAGCAACCTGGGATAGTGGAAGGTGTGGGTGGAATTGAGTGAACTTTGGGGTCCCTCCCAACCTAAACCATTCTGGGATTCTAAAGAGTTTCTGCATTAAAGACTCACAGTTGTTGTGTTGTGTTCTGTGGGTTCACAAAACGTGTAACTCCAATCCAGTCATATGTTGATGGTAGAATTTTTGAAAGAGTCCTTGAGTATCTTGTGATCTCAGATGGTAGTTTGGGATTTTAGGAGTATGGTATGTGATAAAAATATTGAATTCTGAACTCCAAACCCATAATTGTTCTGATTTTCATCAAAGTCTGTCTGAGAATTATGTCACTAATACATCAATATTAACTTTTTTTTTAGGGTGGCAGTCAAGGCTTAACTGTTGTAATTCAGGGACAAGGTCAAACTACTGGTCAGTTACAATTAATCCCTCAGGGTGTGACTGTAATACCTGGTCCAGGACAGCAGCTTATGCAAGCAGCTATGCCAAATGGTACAATTCAGAGATTTCTGTTCACCCCACTACCAGCAGCTGCTACTACAGCTAACACAACTACAACCACCGTTTCTACTTCAACCTCGGGTAAGCATTGTTCTGTTCAGCAGAAAAAAAAGCTTCCATTCCAATTGCATGGGAGTATTTATGCAGCTGGAGGTTGTCTGCTAGTGCAGTCAATTTGTTGGAAGTGTATTGCAGAGTCTGTTGAGTTGCTGCCTGGAGCTTTGCAGCAGTTCCAGAGGTTTGGATTATCAAGGCTCGTAGCGGTGCCGTTCGCAGTTAATGGGCTCTCGTTTGTGTGTTCCAGCTGTGGGGGAAGCGAAGGCGGCTCCGCAGGCGCCTCCAGCCCCGGTCGTGGCCGCGGGGCAGGGGCAGCCCCAGGCTCAGCCCGCGGCACCGCCCGCGGGGGCTCAGCCCCAGGGCGCCCAGCCCGAGGCCCCGAGCCAGCCCGAGCCTCCCGGCGACTCCGCGGCTGCCCCCGAAGCTCAGCCCTCGAAGTCTCCGGCTCAGTCTCCAGTCCAGGCTCCAGGACTCTCTCCAGCGCCAGGCCCGATGCAGCCGCTGCCCGCGGGCCTGCCCCCAGGCCAGGCCCAGGCTCAGCATCCAGCTCAGGTGCAAACTCCAACCCGACTGCCCAGCCCAGTGTGGCCCCACGCTCCCATACAAATGCCAGCTCTGCTGCAGCTATCGCAGCCTCAGGTTCAGACCTTGGGCTCAACCCTTGCAAGTACTCAAATTTTAAATCAGGTTCCTCTGCAGTGCCCAGCTCATCCTCAGCTGCCTCCAACAAGTGTTACAGCAGTGCCTCAGCTCCTGCAGCAAGTGGAAGTCCTGTCTCAGCTGCAGCCGTGTCTTGTGGCTCAGATACGAGCCCAGCAGGGCAGTGTGCCCCAGATCCAGCTTCAGTTACCTCTTGAGATCCAGCACAGTAGCCCAGCACAGGCTCAGCAGATTGCCAGTGTGGTGACAGTACAAGCAGCTAGTGTGCAGGAGCAGCTGCACAGAGTTCAGCAGCTCAGGGAGCAGCAGCAGAAGAAAAAGCAGCAACAGATAGAAATTAAACGTGAGCACACCCTTCAGGCTTCTAATCAAAGTGACATTATCCAGAAACAGGTAAAGTTAACAAAAGGAAATTAACACCTAATGAATGAAAGAAATCTAATTTGAAATGCCTGTTCTTATTAACAATGTTAATACATTTGATAGACAGTTAATTTGTTTCTTTCAAAGATAGTGCAGGATTGCTATTGGCAATTTAATGACATGTTCACAGTTAATTCAGCACATCAAGTCTCTTGTACCATGTTTGCATTCTTCTGTCACCTTGATTCAGTTTACCATTAGCTGCTGGGACAAATCCATCTCTATTCTCAATTCAGGAAAGATAGGTCAGAGCTAGGAGAGCTGATGGACAGAGCACACGTGCAGTACTTTCATTACCTGAAAACTGAGGTTCCAAAGAGGTATCTGAAATGTGATGCTGTTGGATGGCTGCGGGGCTTAAAAATATTTAATGGACTCTTACCACTTTTAAAATAAAACAACCAGTCACAGAGGATATAGAGTCAATTTACATTTAGTCCCTGGGTTCAAACTTGACATAAGCAAAATATCTGGGGGTGGTGGTGTTCTTTTTTAATGTCTTTTTCAATTTTCAAATAATTGTTTTAAACAACCACTGCTTCCCTGATAAAATCAGCTTTATTTTGTCACTCAGTGAAATAACTTACACTGTAACTTAGGGAATGTCCTGGTTCTCCCCATAATACTGTGAAGTACTGGCTAAGTTTTCATCTTTTCTTTTGGATTCTGTATCATCACAGGTGGTTATGAAGCAGAATGCTGTCATAGAACATTTGAAGCAGAAGAAGACACTGACTCCAGCTGAGAGGGAAGAAAATCAGAGGTGAATGTGCATCACAATGCATTCATAGGTGTCAATTTTTTCATTTATCACATCTTTTAATGGTATCATAATGAAATGCTGGTCTCTAAAAGCCTGCTTCGAAGAAGTGTTGCTATTTAAAAGTAACTTTCATAATGATCTTTATTTCATCTTGCATAATCTCAATTTTATTTTGATAATATGGGTTTTTTTAAGTAATGTTACATATTATGTTTGAAACTGACCACAGTTTCTAAGTCAGGTGAAGGAGCACAGAATGAAGAATTAATGCTTCTGCTAAAAAAAAAAAAAAAAAAAAAAAGCCTGGGTTTTGTTTGTCCTTTATTATGGCCATGTGTTTCCATTCTCGTCCCTGCACATCCCACTCTACAGAAGGAGCTGAAGAGTTGGAAGACAGATTGTCAAACTGAGAGATTTTATGCTTGAAGCTGCTAAACAGAAATTTGGAGTGTTTGTCATTTGTCTTGGGATTATTTTGACTCCTTTTCACACATGCAGTTGCTCCAATTAGATAATCAAAAGTATGTGTCAGATACTAAGAAAAAGAAGAGTATGTTCTATAAAATTTTGATCATCAAATCACAAGCTCAGTTGATTATAACATTATGCCTGGGTGGCACTCCTTTACTGTTCACAGTTGCATAAGGAAAAGGATGTATTGGATATGCTCTTCATTTCGTGGTGTCAGACAGCCAAATAGGTGTTTTGACTGAAAAAAGTTCAATTTAAGTGAAAGATAAAAAAAATAGTTCTAACTAGTTCGGTTGGTGGTGCAACTGCCTTTCCATCTCACTGATTTATTCTTCCTCAAAAATACAATGTGGGGACCTTTAGTCTGTGAAAAAAACAGACTAAACCAAGTAGATACAGTGCAGGTATAAAGAGCAAACGAAACAAAATTGTATGGCCCTACAAATATTTATCTGCATATTCAATTTGTTATCAAAATCCAGCTGTCTTATCAAAGGACAAAATGTCTGAGGCCACAGAGTTGCCAGCAGCTGCTTGTCCTGGCCATTGCAATTCTGCTGTTTCATGTCAGCTCAGTAGGAGTTGATTTTCATGGTCACTCTGGCAACAAGAAGCATTTGATTTTCTAATGGTTTTGGAAAAGAATGAGGAAGGGAAAAGTAAATTCAGAAGAACCAAAATACATTCATTTTCTAATTAAAATATAAAGCACAATAAATGAAAGATGCAAAACAAGTGAGCAGGAAAATAGGTTTATAGTTGAAGGTACAAAAAGCAGACAAAAAACTAATCTTGAGCTGTCATTAGTGGAGAAATTTGGACTGTTTGTAGTGAATTTTATGCAGTGAAAAGTGTTTGTCAGTCCTTATGCCAAAACACAAAATCTTGGTAATATTTTGTGGTCACTGGAGCATAGAAGTGTTTGGTTTTTAAGAAGTTACAGGCTTCCAACTCACTTTCATCCTACATCAGAATAAAAATCCAGCTCTTTCAAACAAATTGTGGAAACTGAATTGAGTGAAAATCTCTTCCTACTAGAGCCAAAGCTTGGGGGAGGGGAGGAACAATTAGTACTCAGATCATTTAAGTGAAATTGGGACTGGACCTCTTGAGCCTAACAAGAGACTTGATCTCTCCCAGCAGTGCTCTAGTAAATAAGCAGGAATGGAAGCACTGGGTGTTGCTAAATTTACCATGTACATCTTAGGAAATACAATAATGAGCTTGCAGCGACTGGAGAATTGATTCTGCATTATTCTGAATAAACAGGCAGCTCAGCACAATGTCCTTTTCCTTTATTCCTTCCCCAGAATGATTGTGTGCAACCAAGTGATGAAATATATTCTGGATAAGATAGACAAAGAAGAAAAACAGGCAGCTAAGAAACGGAAGCGAGAAGAGAGCGTGGAGCAGAAGCGGAGCAAACAGAACGCGACCAAGCTCTCAGCTCTGCTTTTCAAGCATAAAGAGCAGCTGAAAGCTGAAATACTGAAAAAAAGAGCACTTCTGGACAAAGATCTACAGATTGAAGTGCAGGTAAGGACAGAGTTTCAAAGGCTAATTTGATGTTAAGCTAGGGAGAGCATTTCTGTGTTAATCTTTGTCTGTTTGCTCAGTGCGACTTTAAGGAAATTTACAGGAAGAAGCTCTGGTTGTAGATTTCTCTGAAGCTATTCATATGTCCTTTGAGGGCCTCTTGATTTTCTTCCGGGCTGAAATTACCTTCTTTCATGAAACAGCTTCTGATAAGTTACAGCCAGTGTACCATTGTAGTCCAATAGTGTCATCCCTTAATATTATGTGAATTGTAGGTTCAGAACATGAAAAGAATGCATATTTAAATGGATTTAATTGTTTTCTTTTGGTTAAGATTGGGGATTTTTGCCTAGATTTTAACCCTGTCTTGCAATAATCATATGAAGTGCTTCCTTCTATTTATTCATTTAATACACTTCAGGAGGAGCTAAAGAAAGACTTGACTAAAATTAAGAAAGAGAAAGAGCGAGCCCAGGCAGCAGCTGCTGCCGCCGCAGCCGCCGCAGCCGCTGCGGCTGCCGCCGCTGCCCCGCCACCACCGCCACCAGTGCCACCAGCACCACCACAGCTGCCAGCAGCCAGCGTCACCTCCTCCTCCTCCACCACGGTCCCCGTGCCAGTCTCCTCCCAGAAGAGGAAACGAGAGGAGGAGAGAGATTCCTCAGCATCCAAGTCCAAGAAAAAGAAAATGATTTCTACTACCTCAAAGGAAACTAAGAAGGACACAAAGCTTTATTGCATCTGTAAAACGCCTTACGACGAGTCCAAGTGAGTAGCGGTGCCACAGCCCCTCCTGCATGTCCTTAGCTTTAGGTTTAGTGTCAGCTCTTAGCACCGGGTAGTGCTAGAAGTGGAGCTAGTGGCAGGCTATTGCAGGGATCACTGAAGTTAGAGAATAAAGTCTCTGTTTTCCACTAGCAGTTACAAGTATTAACATACTCGATTGATACTGTTACTGTGCGTGATTTATATTTTACTCCTTTGCATGTCTCCATTGTGTGACCTTCCTGTCTCACATGCACATACTCTTTTCTTTTTTTCCCTCCACTCTGTTACTCTTTCTTTTGCTGTTTTGCCTCTGCCTCAGAAGCAAGTGACAGTTTGGTTTGAGCAATTTCTTGTGAAGTAGCTGATATTCTTCAGAAATAGCTTTGGTACCGTCTTCCAATAAATTACTTATTTTTGTAGGGCAGTACCCAGTGAAGGGGGCTCTGAGTACTGGACTGCAGTTCACTTTGGACAATGTTTCAGGGAGAAATGGTTTCCATGAATTATTATTTGCATGCCAGGATTGATAAAAATGAATATTTAAGCATCTGACAAAGTGAAAACTGCAGTTCTCTGTAGTTTGATTCTGACTCTGAATGAGGAAAAGTATTTACAGCACTTATAAAGAAATGCAAGTGCTGGAGTGGAGAATCCAGTAGATTCCAGGGGATAGTGCTACATGTTGCTGTTTAAGCTAGAGGTGACTAAGAGCAGTAGTTAGTAATGGTTAACTCCTGAGAGCTGTATGTATGATAAATTTGTCTTCAGAGCAATTCCAAGTAAGTGACAATACCCAGAAGTATGAACTGGTACCATTTGATGGTACTTTAAGGGCTGGTAACAGGGAAACCACAGATCCAGAGTGATGCATTCACTCCATGGGTCATGGTTCTTTATTCCAAGTTTAGGGCCAGGGCTAGGGGACCTCTTGAGGTTCCTTCTAGCCTTTTTTGGGTTTTAATTTTGTCTTTTAACAAAGTTGAGATATTTAGGTTTTTTTTCACCTTGGTTTTGAGTAGCTCTGACCGGTTGCACTATGACTTCAGTGTGGGAAATGGGGCTACTCCCTGGACTGCCAGTGCTGCAGGAAGAGCAGAATGATGCTCTGGCTGTTATGTCACTGTCACCTTGAGGGGCGTCCCCAGCCTCACCTAACTTTGTGTCAGGTTTTAGGTCACCCAGTGTACGTAGGAGGGTTCTCTGGTTGTGATACCCAAGGTCTGTGTGTTACTGCATCTGGACTTAGTGAGTGAGCAAAGGGATTTGTTTGTCAGACTTTGTGTTGACTCCAGTGGTCATAGAGTGAATTTTGCTAGCTTGAATTGAGAACTGTGCTTCAGTGCACTGAATAAAATTTCAAGAAAATGGAATATCAGTAACTCAGTGGTATCCTTAGTAATATGATTGAGCACTGCTGCTTTGCTTTTTGTGAATTTTAGATTTGATGTTCCTACAAAAGATGTCTGTACTGTTGAAGTACATAATCCTTTCACTGTTTGGAAAGGAATTAGTCAAGTTTTAAAACAGTTTACTGAGATTTTTTTATAAGTTTTTTCATATATCTGTAGGCATTGGATTGTCTTCTTTGTGCCGGTGTCTCTTTTCTACTTCAGAAAAGATAGATGTGCTACTTGAAAAGCCAAGTTGTGGTATTTTATGAATACCCAGTGTATTTTCTTTGATTTACTAATACCTTTTAAGTTGTTTTGTGCTGTGTATTTTACTGCAAATCTCTTACGTTTAGTTCTCATTCATTATACTCCAGGATTATAGGGATTTGCTGATAGTGTTTTCAAGGATGGTCAGTAAGGATATCTTTTTAAGATTCCTACTTAGATTACAACTTTTTTGTTAAATCATAATGTGGCACCTGCTCACGTTCCAGTGGTAAGGTTTAGCATCTACACCTGGATGCAAATGTGCTCCCACATCACCAGGAGCAGACACAGCCCCTCTTGGGAGGAGGGCACAGACTGATTTGCTGATTATTGTCAGAATCTATGTCTAGCCATTCTTTATGGAAATTGGGTTGTGTGATACTTCTTTTAGGATTTGCCTAACTGAAAAAGAAGAGAAAAGGCAGGATCTGAGTGTCCAAGATGTGTGCAGAGGCGCAGGAAATCAGAGATGCTTCCTGTGGAACATGGGGTAGCTACTGCCCTCTTGGTGCTGTGGTGTCCCCATGGTGTTGCCTGCAGCCTGACAGGGTGGCAGGAATTGCTACAGCAGCACTTGGCAGGGGATTGAGGTCTCCAAAATCCAGGAGGATGGAGGTTCTGAGTCCGCTTGCTTTTGCTTAGGCAGAGAGAATGGATGTGAGCGTCGCCCTTCTGGTTGTCACTGGTTCATAGGTGTGTTCTGAGGGATCCATACACAAGTTACAAACATCCTGGCATAATATTTTACACTTTTGTCACATCATTCTGTGCAAGGTCCCATCCCCATGATTCTGTCCCTGGTTCCCTTCACTTTGTGTCATACCATACCTGGTTCTGTCACACAGCTGTGTCTGAGAGGAGACATTATTCACTCAAAATTCCACTATGTAACAGTTTTGCGAAGATTATTATCAGTTTTGCAGTGCACAGCAACCCCCCCAAAAAACCCCCACCAAGATTAAAAATTGTCAGTCATGCCCTGACCCCATTTTCTTTTGTATCATTACACCAAGATGTACCTACACACTGCTGGTTGCATGTTCTTGTAGTGTACTCGTAACTCCTAGTTGGTGTTTGCGCTTTGCTTTTGTTTTTTAAATTAACTGAGACCTACATTTTCAAACCTTAAGGAAATGTTTCAGTGGCTTTTGAGCTGCAATTTTGAAAATGTAAACCTTTTCCTTTGGCCTTGTCGTTTTGTGCCTTTGACGGTTTTTCACACACACGTTGAAGACAGTAGATTTTTAGTCCATAGCTTTGTCAAAGTCTGGTTACATATTAATATGTACATATTAATACATGTGCATTTTGATGAATTGTCAAAATAAAATTGACCCAAGTGACCTTACTGCCAGTCTAGCTGCAGCATGAGATGCAAGGATAGGGAGCAGGGAAGCTGAGACAGAAAGTAGCCCAGCATCAAGTGCATCAGAGAGAAATGCAGGGAAAAGTGCCATGCCATTTGAAATGACAATTACATTGTCATTTTCATTGTGAACACTTTTAGGTTCTATATTGGCTGTGATCTTTGTACTAACTGGTATCATGGAGAATGTGTTGGAATCACAGAAAAGGAGGCTAAGAAAATGGATGTGTACATCTGTAATGAGTGTAAACGGGCACAAGAGGGCAGCAGTGAGGAGTTGTACTGTATCTGCAGAACACCTTATGATGAGTCGCAGTGAGTTCGGATAAGAACCTCTTATTCCATGTCTAGGTAGCAAAACTGCTCTGACTGTGCTTTCCTGTTCCTTGCAAAGAGTAAAAAACGAGTTATTCTGCATATATTGTATTCATTCGTAATACAAATTGCTTTCCAGTAATTGTCTCCCCCTCCTGAATGTTTCTGTTTAGTAAATGTTCAGGAAAAGTGAAGTCCCTCAGGGTGGTTAAAATGTATTGTGGTTTTTATTTTTAATAACAAACTACTAAAACGCCATGTACTTTAAATTGGGATTTATTTTCTTTTATTTATTTTTTTATTTTATTTTATTTAACAGGGGATGGTTAGAAAGACTAAAAGACAAATGCTATGTTTAGTGGATTTTTTGTGGTTTAATCTGATCTGTCTGGAGAACATAATTTTAGTATGGGAGTATATAGTTGGTATGTGATTATATATATGTGAATTACATACATCTTTTACTGTAAGGCTTTGTGTCATAGAATACTCCCCCTGTATTCAGTTACAAGGCTGAAGCTTCCATATGAAAAGTGCTTGTATGGAGTGAAAGAAGCCCTAGTTGTAGTCCAGTTTGTGCAAAATGCATCTTGAATTGGTTTGGATACTGGCTGGGTGAGGCTTCTGGCTTTACACTGTTCCTTTCATCTCTAAAGTAGAGGAATTATTTTTGTAATCTTGATTGCTTGAAAGTATAAAATTTAGGAACGTGTTTTGAAATGGTCTGTAAATGCAAAAGCAGTTGGAGTAGAATTTGTCACTGAAATCTGACGTTACGTGTTGTTTTTAATCATGCCAAGTATCTGCTTGTGTGCAGGGGATGGCAGGTTTATGTGTTGAAATGTAAGCTGGACTTGAAATAGATGAAGCCACTGACACTTGGTTTGGCTCTTGCAGATTTTACATTGGCTGTGACCGGTGTCAGAACTGGTACCACGGGCGCTGCGTGGGCATCCTGCAGAGCGAGGCCGATCTCATTGATGAGTACGTGTGTCCCCAGTGCCAGTCCACAGAGGATGCCATGACTGTGCTCAGTCCACTCACAGATAAAGACTATGAAGGCTTGAGGAGGGTCCTGCGCTCCTTGCAGGTGAGGACAAGGGTGGCAGCACCAGGGAGTGTGAAATCCCAGTGGGTTTGGGAGGAAATTATTATTAAATTATCCTTATTAGTTCTGAGATTTGAGGGAATGGCAAAACTGTACCACTGTGTCAGCTGCAAACTTGCTTGGAGTTATTGTGCTGAGGAATAATTACAATAATTAGTAAATCACTACTCCTGAGTGGGTGAAACTAAACAATCCCTTCAGGGAAAGGCTTTTAAAGGAAGCAAATTTAAAATCCCAAAAAGCAGAGTGGGAGCCCAACTTCACAGGGTATGCAAGGTGCAGTGTTCTGTTCTCAGATCAGTTTTCTGTGGGTTGTGATCCACACTTCCTTACTTTAATTGAGTGTTACCAGATTTCAGGAGTGTTCTCACAGGGGGATCATTGTCAGCATGTAAATGATGGCATCCTGATAATAAGAATAATGTCTGATATTTTTGCTTTCTCTGTCACTCAAAAATAGGCTTTTTCTGCTACAATTATAAAGAATTTTTAAGAATTCTGGTAAAATTCTTAAAATCATGATAACAGAAATCCTCTAAGTAATATTTTGCATTGTCCTGTACTTTGCATGCATTTATAAAAGCATATTAATTTCAGGGTATTTGAAAGCACTCTCAGTAAATTCATTCTGTTCTTTTCCATGCAGCCTGTTCAGCACAGTATCCTGTTATGTCTGAATTTCAGTTTCCTGTTTTGAAGCCCAACTACTGGGTCACTGACATTTAAAACTTTACCCAGGCATCAGATGAGAACTGGTTCCTTTTTCATATAATGCTGTACTTCTTCCTGAAATTCAACTCCAGACCCCAACAGATAAAAGGATGAAAATATTTACCTATTAGTAGTGCCTAATTTAACTTAATTTTATGTTTTTATTCTCTCCTGTTTCCCTGCCAGGCTCACAAAATGGCATGGCCATTCCTAGAACCAGTAGATCCCAACGATGCACCAGATTATTATGGTGTCATCAAAGAACCAATGGGTAAGTGTTGGTGAAAACAGCCTGAGTGAGTGGGTTTGGGCTTTGGAATAGCAAGTTAATTTCCTGCTGACATGTTCCAGCCATATTTTGCAAAATACAAAATACACAGGTTAGGTGGTGAAACACTGTGATTTCTCACTGATATATTCAGAAGTTCATGAGGGCTGTTTTATCTGCTTCTAGGCTGACTCTTCACCCTAAATACTGCCAGTCTCACTGATGAATGTGGAAGTCAGTGCAGTGATAGGATAGAATTCATGTTTTTAAATTTCTTTATTCAAAGAGGACAATTCTTTTCTGTCTCTGTAATGAGCTCTTTCTCCAAAGGTTGGGATATGTACTCCAGGGGCTGAGGAGGAGGTGATGCTATGGTGATTCTTGCATTTTATTGAATTTACCTGCATACAACATATTCATGCCTAAGTGTCTCTTCTGAGGGAGACCTGCTGCTGCACCAGTCACAGCCAGCATTCCTGGAAAAGCCTCTCACCTGGATAATGCTTTGTTTCCCACAGTCTTGATGATGTAGATTTCTGTTTAAGATGAAAGTCTCTCATATAAACAATCTTTGGTTTCTTTAAAGACCTTGCTACCATGGAAGAAAGAATCCTGAAACGCTACTACAAAAAGGTCACGGAGTTTGTGGCAGATATGACCAAAATTTTTGATAACTGCCGTTACTACAATCCAAGTGACTCCCCTTTTTACCAGTGTGCAGAAGTTCTCGAGTCTTTCTTTGTACAGAAACTAAAAGGATTTAAGGCAAGCAGGTAAGCTGGAGTGTTCTTAATCACAGGTGTTGTGTTGACCCCTGAAATCTCCTTTCTAAGCTTTATCTTGCATTCACACTGGGATTTGCTGCTCCGAGCGCTTTCCTGGAAAATTTTGTCAAAATTAAGGCTTAAATGTGATTTTGTGAAGGTTACTTTGGAATATTTATTCAAAAGGAGTTGTTAAAAATTTGGGGGATATCATAAATTTGCAAAATCTGAGTGATACTTCAACTCATTGCTGCAGAAAACTTCATAATTTCTGATCAAGGCAAATACTGTGTTTGAGTTGTTCTTATGTTCTACTCTGCAGTAAATACTTCTCATGCTAATAAGAGACAACCCTGCTGTGAAGCTTCTAATCCAAAGAAATTAAAATATTTCAGTGTTACTCCTTCTCTCATCTTTTTATAATTTACCACCTTTGAAACAGGGGAGTAATGTTTAAAGTAGGGTATAAAAAATGAAACATTCAAAATTTACCTTTCAAAATTAAACTTTTAAATTTTTTTGAAGAAGGGCTGATGTAGAGCGTTTCCTTTACCTGGACATTCCTGGAAAAGGATGTGCATTTGCTTTTTCCAGTTCAATACTGTAATAATGATTTTTGTCAGGTGGTTTTCAACCCATGTTTGTGTCACTGCCATTAGCTGGGTCCCCAGCACTCCCTGTGGTTGCCCACTGATTTCATTGCTGCATTTATTTGTTACTGTTTTTCATTTATACCATCCGTCTTCTTTCTTTTCTTGCAGATTGTGATATCTTTAGTCTGAACTTTTTAACTGGAATCAGAACTGGATGTTGGGGTCACTTTCTTTTACTGTACAATCCAATGACATGAAACAGCCCTAAAAATCCAGATAATTTGTCTAAAAAGTAAATGTTACTTTTGTTGCCAGCAGTCACACTGGTGAACATAACTGTATTAACAAAAAACTGTTCCGTTCCTCAAATACTGTATTGAGAAAAAGGAAAAATTCATCATGGAAACCTTGTATTCTGTTGTTTTAGTTTAAGTCACTAATAAAACTGTGAATGTCAAAGAGGAGTTTGCTGAACTCTGCTTAGGAAAAATGTGATTTTAACATGCCTGTTAAGTTTTTTTTCTAGTAAGTTAATCCAAAGACTTATTGAATAAATTTAAGCAAAGTAGATCTTATTATAAATATTCACAACTAAAAATGTCTTTTTGCTTTCCTTTTGATGGACTACTATTATGTAAATATGTGAGTAAAACTGATTTCAGGCATTTTGGAAAATCCCAGTGACATACTGCATTTTACGAGTACTGAAATATTTGTATTCTGGAGGAGAAAATGGGCTTAAAATTCAGAGCGAGAATCACTATTTTTTCTGAAGGGAAAAAAAAAAATGAAAGCAACATGGTGGTAATTCCCTCATTGTGATTTATTTTTGGCAACACCTGCAGCAACTGTGTTCTCCAAACTGAAGGGTGCTTAATTCTTCACTTTCTTCTGTATTCTGCAGGTCCCATAACAACAAACTGCAGTCTACAGCTTCTTAGAGTTCAGCGTGTTAACCAAACACACGAGCAAGGATCTGGTTGTCTGACAATTTTCAATTAAGGAGCCAGATGTTTTTAGTCAGGTTATCCTGACAAGACTTGATGTAAACTGAGTTTTTATTGGTCACAACAGTCAAATAATATTCTTGGCTTATTTTGTCCAAAGGACAAAGAAATAAAAATCAGCAGCACCACTTTCTTGTCAAGATCAAATTGTTGTACTATTGTGGCAGAAGCAGGAAAACTTTGTTTTCTTGAAGGAGAGAGAGAAAGAAAGCAAGAAAAAAGATACAGTAAATGGGGTCACGATTAACTCCATGGAAATGCCACGTCTGTTCTTCAGTGAAGAAGCTGGTTTAAAGTCCACACAGAAAACTTTGACTGTATTTATTTATTGTTGCAAAAAAGACGCTTTTTTATTGCTGCCCTCATTTGTCAGCTAATTATTTTTTCTTATAAAATCCAGCCCCGGTTCCATGTAATCCATTCTGTATCTTAACATGATTCCTGTAGGTAAAAGTACAAGAAGACCTCTAGATGTCTTTTCTTTCTATGAAAGGAGCTGCTATGTACACATGTGCACACACACAGGACTGGGAATCAACAAGGAGTTTATCATTCATGGTAGATAAAAACAAGCTTGCATAAAAGTTGGGCTGAGTGGTCATGGACTACAGACTCTGTTGCCTTGAATATAACAAACAGTACAATTTGTCATTTACTCTGCACCAGACTGAACTGAGTAAAATCTATTTGAAGGTATCTTGTTTGTAAACATTTGTCAGATTCTAATTTTTTTTTCTTTTGTATTAAAATTCAAAATATGGATGTATATGAAACAAAATAAATGGAGATCATTGTTCTCCCCACGGCCGTAGGTGTGTTTGAGTGTGCGCTGCCACGTGTGTGAGACACTTTGGGGATCTGTGCAGGGGTGTAGGGAGTGCAAGGAGCAGGGGTGGGAATGGCCAGGGGCTCCAGCCCTGTTATCCCGGTAGAGCATTCCCACAGTGGTGCCTGAAGGACTGTGAAGGGCAGGAGGTGTTTGGGAGGCGTCCCTGCCCCCCGGAGCTCAGTGGTCTGTGCCAGTGCTCTGCCCTGTGGAGTGCCACCTGTAATTGTAACCCCGGGAGCCTCCGGGGCTTCCTCGTGTTTCCTGCGGGAGCAGCGCTGCCCTGAGAGATGAACTGGAGCCCAAGAAGATGCAAATTGCAGATGAGGAGGCTTTTCTTTCTCTGTGTGTGACTGACTTCCTCTGGTACCTGTCTGTAGTTCCCAGCCCTGGTTTCTCTGCAGCTCCTCACCCAGCTGACCAGCTTTTGCACTAACTCATAATCAACTTCTTTTCTACAGTGGTCTGGGATTTACCTGATTTATGGATAAGCTCCTTTTAGGTTTAACCTCACACCTTGCTATGCAAGAACCTCCTCTGTTGTTTTTCTTAAAAAAGATGTTGCTACTGACCACCCTTTCTTACACTTCCAGCTCAGGTGTTCAGGTTCTTCTGGGGGGATTTTATCTACTAAAAACCTGTGTGTTTTTGTACATACAAAAACGTTGTCATTTAACCTATCTGTGAAAATTACTATTTGTTCGGTGTGGAAACAATAATCCATTTATGCTTCTGAAAGTCAAAGAAGAGTAGTTGCATTTAGGTTATGTTGTCCTTTGAGTTTTAAAAAAATGCTGCATATTGTAAGCATTGTGTTTTAATGGGACAAGGAAAAATCTCACCTTTAACAGCACTGGGACATATCCTGCATCTCATCCCAATTTCTCAGCATTTCTGTACTATTTATTCATACCTAAATCCATATTGACATGATTTAAACCTTTCATACCTGTAGGCAGTAGATTGCTGTTTTTAACAAATTGTGGCAAACTGAAGAGTACTTTTTTGTACCTTATAGAACACATCATGCTAGACAAATAAAGTAATGTGTTTGACATGGATTTGGTGGTGTTTCTAATGAAACATTGATAATGTTATTGGATATAGGTCTTGGCTTGACCAGATCATATGTAACTGTGAATCAGGCTGAGAAGGGAAATAATCCATACATATAATTTAATGCTGCTGTTTAATCATCCAACCCAAACCATTTTGTGATTCCATGAGAGCCTCTTTCAGTGTGTTCAGTTGCCATTGGGCAGGTCAAGGTACTTCTCTGGATTTAGTAGTGGTGATGTTTTATAGTTAAATGGTGTTTCAGGAAATAAATCACTTGTAATTAATCTCCAGCTGCCATCAAGCATAAAGTTCATAAGGTTTGTGATCTCTGCTCAGTCCTTGTCCTCTTTGTATTTTATAAATTATTGCAACTGTTGTTTTGAAATGGTCATATGTTGTAAGATATTGATAATGTGAGCTGTGCCAGTTTGATTTTCCTTTTCTATCTCCTCAGATTTGAAGCAATTGTCCTCAACCTCAGTTTAGTTCATGCAGAAGTTAATGGAGATTTAAAGTACAGTAAGAAGTTGGATTTACCCTAAAGCCTTGAGTAGAGCCCTGGACAGATGGGATGAGAACAGTTATTCCTTTACACCCAGATTTCTGTGTGGTGGCAGCAGGATTTCCCATACTTATCCTGCTGGAAAGGAATTTATTGACTGTGCAGTACCAAAATTACCATAGCAGTTGTTGAACATGAGTGCCATCCAGTTCCCAGTGTGGTTATTGCTGGCAGCGGTTTTGGGATAACGAGTGCAAGACTGGAAATCCTGTCAATCTAGGAATTGTTCAGGAGGATTGTTTAGAATGTGATTAACCTGGTGACAACAGTCCTGCTCCTGCTCCTGCCCTGTCTCAGTGGGGCTGTGACACAGAGGGATTTGTTGGGAGCATTTTAAGGAGGGTTCTTCCAATCAAGAAGGGAAATGTAAGAGGACTTGGTAGCACAGGAGGAGAACATGGGATAAATGGCTTTTCAGGCTCCCAGAGCAACATCCGTATCCCAGTGTTTTGTGTCAGTTATGGGCACTGAACTCGGGCTTGGGATGTCCTTAGCCTTGGTGTCCTGTGCTTGTCTCTTCCCAGAGGCAGCACAGGGAGGTTTGTGCTGGGTTTGCACACACACTCCCCTGGGCTGGAGCACGATAATGGGAATGGGGCTGAGCTGCTGCTCTGGCCTGGAGGAGTTGCTGCTTAGTCCCTGGACTTCCCCTGAAAATAGAAACAAAGAAACTCGAGATGCACATGTAGCCCTTCCTCCTTCTGTCCCTCCCAGTCGCTCTGGAGCTTTGATTCATTGCCAGAACAGTCCTTCTGCCAAATCAAAACCCCCTCAGATTTTCTCAGGAAAATTCCATCAATCCATTCTGTGCTCCATGCAAAGTCTTTCACATACCAAAAGTGAGACATGGTACTTTTTAGGTGGACTCATAGTATGAATAAATTTCTATCCTCCAGTGAGAGCCTTTTGGGTCCCAAATATGGGATGTTTGGTTTTGGTATTTGGCTCCATATCAAGGAAAGACTTGATGCAGCATAGGCCATCCCATCCCCTGCTCCATGGCTTTCCAGTGACACTAAATGAAGCTGCAGAGATGTGTGAC
The DNA here is from genome assembly GCA_034336665.1 of Luscinia megarhynchos. Taxonomy (NCBI): domain Eukaryota; kingdom Metazoa; phylum Chordata; class Aves; order Passeriformes; family Muscicapidae; genus Luscinia; species Luscinia megarhynchos. The sequence continues at coordinate 3,613,137 of CM067580.1, forward strand.
AAGTACAGTGTGTCAGAACTACCTCATTTCAAAACACAAAACGCTTCTACAGAAGCCACTGCTTCCTGTGGCAGGTCACATCATATCACTGTATATGTGGGGTTTTAAGCTGTATTGCATTTTTTAAAATTTCTTAATATAAATATGTATCAAATCCTCAGCCAATTTGTCGCACAAGGAGGTGTTTTGTGTGACATCATTGCAATAAGCTTTTTGGGTTTTCCAGAACCCAGGAGACATTGAAAGCAGAACCTCATGAGTATTTTATTAGTGTCTTTTACAGGTTTGTTATCTGCGAATACTGACTGGGAACAACAAACATCTCAATTTCACCACATTAAAGGTACTAAAATATTGTCTTTTTTGATTTAAAAAGTAACTTTACTCTTGGGCAAGTAAAAGCTTGGCAATTTTTCTCTTGGAGAATGGCATTCAGCACAGCTCTGGGATGAAGTGCCCAGGCACACCCAGTGTATGCAGCACATGCTCATTTTGCATTCCCTGTGCTGTCACTTTTAAACACAACTGGGCATTTGTGTTTTGCAGTTCTTGATTTGCTTTCAGTCAGTGTGTTCATATACTCAAATTATTACACTCTATTCTGCATACTTTGTGTGAAAATCCAGGTCTGCTGGAAGAATGGTGTAACTTTTAGAAATACTATGAACATGGTTGAGGGGACAAAAACAATATAAATGGTGCTTTAGTGGTGTTGGTTTCTCTGAAATCAAATGCATGTGATACTTTAGGCAGAACTGTGAAAGCACAGTGAGCATCCTGTGTAGATAAAGCTGTGGTATCATCTGTGTTCAAGTGAAGGGTTCAAAGTGCAGTTGTTGTGTACTGAGGACAAAGCTCCAGAATTTTGCATTACAGATTATTTGGGGCACACTGCAGCAGGGAAAGCAACAATAACCTGTGTTTCTGAAAGCAGCTGGAGCAAATTCACGGCCGGTTACCATTCCCTAGACTGACTTCTGTGCTGAACCTCACCAGGGGTGCCTGCTCGAGGCACCCCACGTTTGCTAAAGCACAGAAGTGTTGGATCGCGGTTCTGGAGGAAGCGCTGCCCATGGCCAGGTGCGCTCTGAGGGTGGATCCCGCTGCTCCCCCATCCTGCACGGAGCTCCTGGAGCCTTATGGACACTTGGAGCGTGCTGCCCTCACCCTGAGATCCCTTTTCCTGTTGAATCTCCTGACGTAGCTGCTGCTGCTCCCAACCCAGCCGTCCCCCGGCCGCAGCCGCCCACGCAGGGCTGGCAGCAGCTCGGCGGGCACCTGCCGGCGCTTGTGGTAGATGTGCCCCATCACGATGGACCTGCTGCCTGCAACAGCAAAACAAAACAAACAGGGCTCATCACGATGGACCTGCTGCTTGCTGCAGCAAAAACAAAACAAACAGGGCTCATCACGATGGACCTGCTGCTTGCTGCAGCAAAAACAAAGCAAGCAGGCTGCTGAGCCACAGGGAATGAACAGGGGGTCACTCTGAGGGCACCGGGGTTGGGAACAGATGTGAAGTTGTGCCCATGGAAACATCCTGAACAGGGGCACCCTGAGCTCTGCTGGCACCTGGGGGTGGTGCTGGCATGGAAATGATGATTTACTGTTGGAGGAAATGCTGGTATTTGATAAACTTGCACTTAAAAGGAAAACTGAATGATTTACAAAGACACCAGCTTAAGCTCTTGCTTATGTTGTTTTAGGAATCCTAAAAACTTGCCATCATTTTGGCATCTGGACAGAATTAAGAAAGAGCTACGCTGGTACCTGACTTCTTCATGCAGCTGGTTCTCTTGTGAAAGTTTTGAGAAACTTGGAAGGAAAAAAGGCCTCAGCTTTGAGTAAATACATTTCTTCCAAATTTTCCCAACAACCAGCCTAAGCCTATTGAAGTAGGGCAGACTAAGATTGCGGTGCATGCAGGGGAATAGCAGAATGGATTTAGCTGGAATGATTTACCAAGTTTAAAGTCTGGACATGGTTTACTGCAGTTTGAAGTATCCACAACCAGGATGTGAACTCGGAAGAAGGCGGCGTCAGGAGTGACGTACAGGCGACTCATCTTGTACAATCCATCACTGTCTACCAACAGGGTAATCCACTGGACTCCATTCCCCAGGCTTTCCAGGTTATAAACAATTCCATTCACTGCTGTTTTAAGGGAGAGGGGAAAATAGGGTCAGATTTTATATCGTGGAAATTTTCAGGGTATGTGTGAAAAGATGTCATTTAAAATGCTGAAAAGGAAATGTCAGCAGGAATCCTTTGGCTCAGGAGTGGGCAGTAGGAATTACTTCAAATAATGACATCTCGTGAGGTCATTGCCTGAAGTTTTGCTGCTTTGCAAACCTTGTGCTTTACAGGTGTTTCTTACTAAGAAAGCAATGGGTTTAGTACCATTTTCTATCCTGATATATAAAAAGTGGGCATATTTACCTAACAAAGTAAAATTTTCAAATTTAAAACTTCCCAATGAAGTACAAAGCCAAGCTGGTAATGAAACACTTTGGCTTTTGAAATAAAAGGCCCTTATCATACCAAGAAACAAGGGCACCAAGCAGGTTGTGTTGGGAGCTCAGACAAACACTTCATGCTGTTCTCCCAGTTTCTGGCTCTGGCAAGTGCTGAGCTGAGTGCAGGGATGGGAAAACAGCACAATGTTAGTGGGTCTACTGCACCTGGTGTTACACCTGCCTCAAGGGAAGAGTTCTGATTCAGTCCTTTATTCTTTTATCTGCACTGTAAATGTAAAGAAAGGAAAAGTTCTCTGTGGTTGCTGTTGTGGAACCTTGGCTCATCTGTTGCTCAGACTTTTTCCTACCTGTCCTTTCAATTTAGGATCATAGCTGTTGGTTAAGGGCTAAAACACACAGAGGTCAGGTTGCTGTGAAGCCCATGTGGGACAGGAATGTGTGAGACTGGTAAAAACCAAAGCAGGACAGCATTTGTAAAAAGCACTTCCTGGCTTCTCCATTTAGAGAAAACAGATGTCTCCTAACGTGTTTATGTTCTACAAATGGAAACATCTGTTACCACTGGGCTTGTATTTTCCTTATCTCTTAAAATACTGTGAGAAAAAGTTGGTATCTGTTTCACAAGTCTGTAAGCACAAGGCAGGGTTTCAGTCAGAAAATGTTTGTCCTTAAACAGTCTTAAACAAAAATACCAGGCTGTTTCCTGCCACCTTTAGTTATATCAATATGAACACAAAGACTAAAGACACTGAATCCTAAGAAACTTCAAGAAGAATCATCACTAGAGAGAGGATCACAGTCCTAGTTCTGTTTGGTTCACCAGTTTAATTTCAAACTTCAATCTCCAAAATCAAAGTTGCTCTAAACAGTAAGAGAGAAATAACCCAGCTGAAATGTTTAATCTGAGAGTATCTAAAACAATTGTCCCAAGGACACTGTTCCTCCAGAGGAAGCAGAAAAAAGGGCAGTACTAGCCCAAGGTAGGGAAAGGGTAATGCAAGTATGTTTATGAAGAGCTGTGATGGGTCCTTTTTGAATACTTGGTAATTACTTAGCATACTTACCGGTTCTTAATCACAGTATTTTAAAAGTAGAAGTGAGAAGTGGACAGAAGGTCCTACCACCTACCAAACTCACTGGCACAGAAAGCCTCCACTTCATCCCACTCCTTCCTGCACTCGCTCAGACACAGCTTCTCCTTGTCAGCATCTGCAACAGGAACACAGCCTGAAGGACAGACATAGCCCCTGTCGGGAGCTCTCATCCCATTTGCAATGAAAGCCTTTGGGAAGTTCTGGCAGCCTGTCCCTTACCTTTCCTCAGCACCCCCAGGTCCCTGGGGCTGGGTGACCAGCGGTTGGTGACCCAGGAGGGTTTGGGGATCCTGGTGAAGAGCTCAGGCTGTTTGTAGGGAATTGCCTTCCCTGGTCGGTTGAAGTGGTGCAGCGTGTTGGGCTCATTTGACTCCAGTGTTGCAGAGCCTGGAAAAGGCTGAGGTTCCAGCAGGGATGTGCCCTTTGGGTGGGAGGGGAGAGCACGAGCCCACAGGCTGTTGGCAGCCTTGGCCAGCCACCGGTCCGTGTGCTGCCTGTTGGCCTGGCCTGGGTCCAGCGGGGCGGGAGAATCCCCCTGGGCCAGGCTGTGCAGGGGCAGCACCCCTCTGTGCTGCCCCAGCTGCTTCCTCAGCCCTGTGCTGTTTTCCAGGGAAGGCTCCCCGCGTTTCTTCTTGTCAGAGTTGAGGGAGGGGATTCCCGGGGGCTTTGGCTGCTGCAGGAGTGTGGGAGGCATGCCCAGGAGCCCGGGATTCCCGCTGGCACTGCCCGTGCCCCGCGCTGGCACTTTCACCTCAACATCAGCAGCAGCTGCTGAGCTAAAAACATCTTTGCTGAGAGCCTGGCCAGGTTTCTCAGCATAGGGCAGGGATCCTACAGGCAAAAAAACAGAAAGAGAATCAGTGTTTTAAGTCTTTTTTTCCAACTGCTTCAGAATAGGAAGATTTGAGGCTCTAATCTATAAGTGAGACCTTCAACAATAAGACAAAAAACTAATAAATAACTCAATAGATTAAGCATCCGTTCCATCTCAATAGATGAAGCACAGTAGCACTCCTCAGTCCTCTACTCAGATATTGAAGGTTCAGTACAGGGGATGCAGCTGTGTGAGCAAAACAGGAGATTTGCATTTTTACATTATTATTGTTGCAAATTAAAAACAAACCCGTTTCTCAAACCCCCGAGTCTCCAGGGAGTATCTGAGGAAACAAGGTTCATGTTGCCATTTGGGATGCTTGTTTAAAAGACCATGACAGCAGAACTATTTGGTTTTCCCATCCATGGGATGCCTGTTGACAATGTCATCCAGACTCTTCAGGGGCTTTGGATGCCACTGAAAAGGTCTTATCCACACTTTTGAATCTCTCACTGGACCATATAGTAGCAGTAATTAGACTAGTGCTGCTGAGTAACAATTATTTCAAGGCTTTGCTTAATTTGAGAGAACATGGGTTGAGAAAGAGAGGAAGCATCTGGGAATCCAGGGTAAAAATAACAATGCACTGTTCACACGAGCTGGGCAGTCACCCACACTTTCATTTATACCTTCACCTTGTTCTCTTGAATCTCACGAAGTAAAATGACCAGTGTTTAGCCTGGCAGGAGAGAAATTTCCCCTGGCAGTCCATTTTCCTTTTCCTTTAGCCCTTCCCTGCATGCCTGGAGTGAGCCAGCAGAGTTTTCACAGAGCTCACCCACACACAGCCTCCGTCTGGTGTTCATGGCCGTGGTTATTCTGTGTAGGAGGCTGATCCCAGCTCCTTGTGTGAAAAGAGAGATTTGACATACACAGATGAGCAACATCCTGGTTTATCTCCTGACTCAACTGCTGACCTTGCCACTTCTCCCCCTGTGCTCTCACCAGCTGCTGTCATGGGAAAGATTCCCTGATATTTGGGCTGGCCACACGTAAAGTCAAAAGAATGTCCATGGAGAAAGAAGTGGAAGAAGTCCAAGCTGCCAAAAGCAGCGGGCAAGAGGGGTTTGGAGATGGTTCCGTGTGGAGCTGTGCCCTCTGAACAGGTGTCTCAGACTGGGGTGTGTAAATAAACTCTTCTACCACTTCATTATGCCTCCTCAGTCACGGATTGTATCAAGAAATAGTTCATTTTTCTCTACTCAATCTGTTCAGGACCTTGGGGGTCCTCTTCCTGTATCAGCATATTCCTGCCTAGTTGTTGCAACCTAAGAATTACGACTGTAACATAACCAAATCCTAGTGGAACAGATGTAAATGCTATTTCTGTTCTGTCAGTGAGGCACTAAAACTGAAATACATCCACTCAGGACAGCTTGCTGCAGGCACACAATGTGTTAAAGTCGGTCAGGCACCTGGAGCTACAGGTGAAGGGGACTAAAAGAGAAAGGTCACATACAAATTATAAAAATTCCAGATGCAGAAACAAATCCAGCTTCACCTGCCACTAGTGGCTGGCAGGACAGAGCACCAGCTCCCTGCCTGCTTCTGCCAGGTGTTCTTAATTCTTCCCAATGCTGGCAAATTAAATATTGCAATTTACATTCCCATCCCACAAACAAGTTTCTTTCTTTTGCCATTACCTGCTGAAAAGGCTACGGGCTGGGTTTGCAGGAATGTCTTTAGCCTCCCCTGATTCCCAAAGCAGATGTGCCCCAGCCCCGCTCTGAAGGTAACAGACTTACCAGAAGATGATCTAATGACAAAGCAGAAGAGCCAGAACACTTGGGTTGTCATTTTGAAGTAAAGATTTTTCAGACTCAAAATGAACTGGAGTCTTTTATGCCCTTCCCCCGATTCATGCTAATGAGAGGCAGCCTGAGGGGAAACGGGAATCAGTGCTGGACAACCCACTGGAGCAGGACCAAGCTGCTGCCTCCACCAGCCCTGCCTGCGGGGAATGTGCTCCTTCCCATCGGGAACAGCCCTCTGGCTGCATCACCTGTGTCCTGGAAATAACACACCCACACTGCTTTGGGCAGCACATTTTTATTTTGGGGAGAGTCTTGCTCTCCCATGGCACTCTGTAGGGAAAAATCATGGGGAACAAGCCTGGTTTTCCTGGCTGTGGAAAACTGGAGGGGATTTGGGAGGTGCTGGAATGCTCCCTGGGATGCAGGGTTTGTAAAGGATGTGCATGACAATGGAACGTATTTGGGGATTTCTGGCCACCTCCAGTGATACAGCTGTTAATCTCTTTTAGTTTCAGGAACCAGTTTTGGTGATTCTTTTCAGACTGAAAAATGCTCTAGTGACTGTTCAGTGCAAGGGAAAGCTCTGCTGATCCCACACAGCTTTATTTTTAAATCTCTCTTTGCCATCATGAAAAACTCTGCAAATTTTCACGCACCAAGCCAGCCCTGATTTGGATTACTGAACTAAGAAGGCTTATTTCTAAGCGACCTTATTGCTACACAAGATTTCCATTGTGACAGTTTAACTCACCAGCTGCTGCCGGGTGCTGTGGAAGCTGCTCACAACTTTAAGGGACAATCAACAACTTAAAAACTCCATAAAGGCATGAAAACCCACCCTTGACAGAAAATCTAATCCTCAGCAATGCCTGTGGCATGGGATTCTGTGTTGCTTAGTTTAAGCACTTTGTTTTGTCCTGCCTTATTAAGCATTTCAATAGGATTCCCAAAAGCTCAGGGCTTTGGCTCCAGCAGCGATGGGTGAAGGAAGATACAGAAAATTCACCAGAAGAGTGTAGGAAATAAGTGACATTTCACCACATCTATTACTCAAGGAGTTACATTTCTACTGCAGCACTTACTAATCCTTGTTTTCCTCTGTTATTTGAAAAATTTTAATTCCAGAACTATCCCAAGATAGCTGTTAAGCGAATAGGAATGTAAACTGGGGATGAGGGCGAGGAGGGCTCCTCCTACATTGCTTTGGTGACCAGCAGGTACCTGCAGCAAGCAGGAGAAGCTGGAGTGTGAGTGCCAGTACTGGGGAGGCAGGGAGGGGGGGAGGCAGGGAGGGAGGGATGGATGGATGGATGGATGGATGGATGGATGGATGGATGGATGGATGGATGGATGGATGGATGGATGGATGGATGGATGGATGGATATGCAGAGCATGCCACAGACCTGTATTCCAAGGATTTTCCTGTTGAATTAGCTGGTGGTGCAATTCAACCCTCATTCATTCAGGGCTGTGTCTGCAGTTTCCCCAGACTCTCTACCTGGATAGGATCTCCATTAAGAGCACAGTAGTGGCGTTTGGATTATTTCCACCATGCCAGCGGCACCGGGATGCTCGAGGAGAAGGAAAAGCTTTCCCAACGGGGCTGGGCAGAACACGGACCGACAGCGCCGCGCCCGGCGTGCCCCGGCTGCGGCTCCCCCGGACACCGGGAGCTGGAGCGGGACCCACCCGCACGATCCCTGCGGCCGGACGCGGCGCCGGGGCAGAGCAGGGCCTCGGGGTCGGACGCGGTAAAAGATTCGGGGGTCCTGGACAGCGGAGACTCCGCGGAGCCGCCACAAAATGAGTGCGGCACGACCCAGATGGGACTCGAACCCACAATCCCCAGCTCCGGAGGCTGATGCCTTATCCATTAGGCCACTGGGTCACCCAGCCGAGCTTGCGCGCCCCGCCTGCTAAGAGCTCCGCCCGGCCGCCCCGGCCCCGCCCCTCGCGGGCCGTCACGTTCTCCCTGCTCGAGCAGCGAGCAGGCCCCGCCCCTCCCTGCTCGCACACCATTGGTGGTGGTGCTCCAGGTCCCGCCCCGCAGCGCGTGCCCGCGGCCCCGCCCACGCCTCACGGCGGGTTCCCGCCCTCGGTGTCCGAGCGGCGCGCGGCTGCTCAGCTGTTCCGGGCATCCCCCGGCCGCCGCCGCCCTTTTGTCCCGCGTCTTTAAACTTCCCCTCACGGGCCCGGCCGTGGCTCCTGTGCTGCGGCCGGTAACTCCATCCCGTCCCGGCGGCTCCACGATCGGCCTGCTCAGGGAACCCCCCTCCTCAGGGCTCTGTGACCCCTCCCGGCCCTTTTGCCCGCCTCACACACACCTTCCGCTGCCCCATACCCTCACCCGCAGCTTGGCCGCTGTCCTGCCCCGACTGCCCTGGTAAGAGCCTTCCGGAGCTCTCACCTCCCTCACAGCCCGCACCACCTGCAGCACCTCGCACACACCCCCTCAGGGATCTCAGGCACTGCCAGCCCTCTCCCTGCCCTCAGCACCCATCCCTGCGCCCAGATTTCACTGCTCCAGACCATGCACCGCCAGCGATTCATGACCCAATGGAATTTCTTCGTGCCAGCCCTTCCTTCAGGAGAACAGGTGTTTTACCTCCACTTCTGCTTTTGAACTGCCTTTTTTTTTTCTGTCAAATTACTCTTGTTTAGTATCTCCATTTGTTAGTACTGTGCTTTCTCTTTTCTTGGCTTCCCTCCTCTTGTTTTTGTGGGTGTTTTTTACAAGGCTCAGCACTGTAAGGCCCAAAACCAGCTATATAAGATATCACTGGTAGTTCCTCCTCCTCAGTAAACATCCTCCACGCCTGTGTGCACCTACAGATTGGTGTAAGTGGTTTAATGTGATGGCTTAGCACACAGACATATCGATGTGCATACCTGACACTTCTCTGTGTTATAGTTTATAGATGTCTCAAAATGTCAGAGTCATGTTTTCCCAGTTTTATGGTTTGAATTATATCTCCTGCAAAAATCGGTGTCCTTTTGTATTCCATCCCTCATGAGCAGGCCAAACCCTTCGGAAACAATCCCATCCCTTTTCAGGCCATGCCATGGGGGCAGGAATCCTTTTATTTTGTTATTCTATATGACTTAGTTTTCATCTGCCCTAATGGCTGTGGAACTGCTTTCAACTGCAATCTCAAACCCCCTTTTCTTTGCATTTCTGTGCACATTTCTCGGAAACAATAAGTGAGGTGTGGAGCCATGGAATCACAAAATGGTTTGGGTTGGTAGGGACCTTAAAGCAGATCCAGTTCCATTTCCTGCCATGGGCAGAGATACCTTCCACTAACGCAGGTTAGTTGCAGCCCCATCCAACCTGGCCTTGGACACTTCCAGGGATGGGGCAGCTTCTCTGGGAACCTGTGCCAGGGCCTCACGACCCTCACAGGAAAGAATTTCCTCACAGTACCCCATCTAAACCCACTCTCTTTCGGTTTGAAGCTATTCTCAATCGTTCTGTCACTACACGCTCTTGTCCCAGGAGAAGACTGCGGTGCCCTACTGATTACTGAGCAGAATCTGCGCTCCGTATGAAGGAATTGGTTTTTCTACCCCAAACGGCTCAGAACGAGATCTCTCCAGGGACTCAATTCCCTCACCCCGACCCGCCACTCCCATCCCGGGGTATCACTGAGCCCGGCCCCGTGCACTACAGCTCCCGGCGTGCCTCGCGCGGGTAGCGCCAGCAAGCCTCAGTGGGGTGCCGCGGGGCACGCCGGGAGCTGTAGTACCGGGCCTTGTGAGACGTAACTTCCGACTAGCTCTCCTGGGAGGGCGTTCCCCGTCATCACGAGCCGGGCTGCTTTCAAACCGACCAATCAGAAGGCTGCTTTGGCTCGAACTGGCCAATGGCAGAGCGCGGCCGCGGGAAATTTAAATGCCGCGTGGGCCGGCCGTGGGCAGTGGCAGCGTGCGGCAGCAGTGGAGCGACCGGTGGTGTCCCGGCCGAGGTGCGGGGCCGGCATCGGGGTCGGGAGCTGGGCGTGGGGTGGCGGGGACGCGGGCCCTGCGCTCCTCTCTTGGAAACGGGTCATGCTCCGCGGGCAATCCCTGCCGGGACCTCTCTCCGGAGCCTCCCGCGTTTCCGCCGTCTGCTCTGAGGCTGACGGGGCTGGTGTATCCTAGCGCGGGTTGTCGCTCTGGCGGGGCTGTGGCTGAAGCGAAGCCAGTTCTTATGCAGTGGGTTACGCCGGGGGTAGCCGAGGTGCAGAGGTTTTCTTCTTCCCCATGTAGCCGTTGTTATGTGCTGCTGGCTGCACCCGCACGGCAAACGCTCGCCGGGGTCCTTCCCAGTGCGAGAGCTCCCTGTTCTCGTCCAAAAAGATCAGGGTGGGGGTGGGTGGGATCCTGTGCAACACAGGTACGTGATAGTGAAAATAGTATTTAACAGCTCATGTATGTTGTCTGTGGAAAGGAAAAATATATCTTGCTCCTGAAAATAATAACTGATAGTATTTTGTTTAAAGTGCTTTAAAATCGTGTGCCTGTGTCTTCTGCTTTTGTGTTGATGCTTGTAGCATCTGGCTCTTTAAAGCGAAAGCTGTCGATCAAGTCAGATGTTGTTACAGTATTAATGCTAACAAGTTACTCTCATTCTTGAGTATGGATCCAATTTTTAAAATTTAACTTTCGTGGAGTAAATTTGCTGTTTCTTTGCTCTGTTTTCAGGCTTGTTTTTATCTGTCCTACTCAAAAATCTAACAAGCAAGATGTCTACTAATGAGAATGCAAATACACCATCAGCTCGATTGAACAGATTCAAGAACAAAGGAAAGGATAGCACAGTGAGTGCTCTGTTGCAATTAGTACTTTAGCTAGCCGTTGTCTCTTAAAATCTAAGTTTTAAAAGCAAAGAGCTTACTCTGAGTGTTTATCCTCCAGGAAATGAGAAGGCGGCGCATTGAAGTCAATGTGGAGCTGAGAAAAGCTAAGAAAGATGACCAGATGCTTAAAAAGAAGAAATGTGAGCACTTTACCAGACGATGCTACTTCTCCTCTTCAGGAGAATAGAGGCAACCAGGTGAGTGGGCACTCGGAATAGGCACACTTGGTGGGTCTTGCAGTCTAAGGTCCTGCAGCCAGGCCAGCATGAATCCCTTCTCGAGGGCAGGACAGCTCTACTACATCTGCATTAACAATTCAGCTCTGTATTATCACCTCTAATGGACAGCGCTCCTACACACAGCTGGCTGCTGCTACATTTTAAGCCTAGCATAACTGGTATGAAGCATTTGGTTAAAAAAGCTTTCAGCAGTTCAGGTAACCAGATGAAGCTGTAGTTGATGAGGCTTCGAAAGTACTGCATGGTGGTGGTACTAAGGGAAGTGGCTGTAAATTGGGGGCTATTGATGGTATTGTGTAAGAGCTCTCTGTGGTTGGGATGCACATGTCTGTCCCAATGAAGCACTCAAGTAATGTTTTTTTGTGCAGGTTTTGGCACATTGGTCAGTTGAAGAAATAGTCAAAGGCGTTAATAGTAATAATATGGAGCTTCAGCTACAGGCTACTCAAGCTGCCAGGTAAGCAGTTCAGAGGAACCAGATTCAGCTGTGCAAGCCAATAACTAGGCAAGGTGAGAGAATTGGCTTATGAGCCTAATTGGCTGCTTACCTCTTTCTTATCAAGCAGTATTTCAACAAATACCATCTTATATACTATGTTGAGGTACCCATAACTTAAGCATAATTTTATTGAAACCATGTGGTTTATGAATATTTAAAGTCCCTGAATTATTTAGTAGGAAGAAGTAATTTTCTCTAGCGGTGGCAATTTTAACAGTAGTCACCTCAGATTTGAGGGAATAATTATAGTAAGCTCTTTGTTATAGCAAATTAAGGTACCTTTTAAACTATGTTAACATTTAGTTCTGATATGTATGAGTGTGGCAATCCACCCTAGAGTAGTGTGAACAGTAAGATGACTGGGGCTTGAAGTCTGCAAAGTTACTCCGTCCAAATAAAAAATATCCTTTAATAAACTTGCACATTGCTGCAGTGCTGCTTCTGGCAGTCGTTAACCTCTTCGTGCTGAGAAGTCTCTAGCAGTTCAGATGTTGTACCTCCTGCAGGTCTGCTTTACTTCAGTCTGAGCAGAGCCTCTCACATAGTGAAGACATGCCAAAGCCAGTGTTCAGCTTGTCTGCATTTCTCTTTCATGCTGTGTTGTGTTGCCTTCTCTGAATGTTAAGACAATGCTAAACTTTTTTTATATGGTGCTTTTACGACTTTAATTTGTTGTTCAGATGTCTGCAGGCAAAAATAATGTTTCCTGTTTGCCTTCCTCCTTAGGAAACTCCTCTCAAGAGAGAAGCAACCCCCAATAGACAACATAATTCGGGCTGGTTTGATCCCAAAGTTTGTCTCGTTCCTGGGCAGAGCAGACTGCAGTCCCATCCAGTTTGAATCTGCCTGGGCACTCACCAACATCGCCTCTGGCACGTCAGAGCAAACCAAGGCAGTGGTGGATGGAGGAGCAATTCCAGCCTTCATTTCCCTCTTAGCCTCTCCACACACTCACATCAGTGAGCAGGCTGTGTGGGCCTTGGGGAATATTGCAGGTATGTCCATGTGCTGCCCAGCTCTAATTCAGACCTGTGCCCTTGTCTGAGGTGGGAGGACATTACTCCTGCTCTGCCATGCCCTGTGCTGAGCTGCCTGGGAGCTCTGCCCCGATGGCTTTCCAGTCATGACATGCCTTGCGTTGCAGGGCAAGCTGCAGGAAACTTTGTCTTCAGACCTTATGCAATGCCTGGCAGAATCTGTGGGCTGTATTGTGGGCACTGCTTCCAGATTTCTGCTCAGGTTTGATGGATCTCTAACCATGCTACAGCACAAACCTTTTTCAGACATCTCAGTGTTTTTGTGACTCAGCAATGAGCTCTTCTGCTGTGTGTGTTGACTAAATGGGGGAAGGCAGGAAACAGTAACTCAAATAATGGCTGCTTGCTGATAAGTATTGGTACTCTGAAGTTTCTCATGCTTCTCTCAAGGTTACTTGATCTGCCAGTGTTGGATCCAGTCTTTAAAAAAAAAAATGGTCAAAACAAATAACATAGCTAAATATTTTACCTGCTATATTAGGATTTCCAATGGCTGTGCCTTAGAGAACAGTGAATGTTCACACAAAGAGTATCATTTTGTTTAAAAGCCTTGTTTGATTGGGGTGTTCTTAAAGTTTGTCCTTAGAGTTTTAAAATTAGTTATAAAGTATTTATTATACCTTGCAGTAGAATGCTCGATCAAGCTCTGACATGCCATCAGTATTATTCAGTTGCACCCATCATGCAGCTGATGATTATAATGCATTTCAAGTTCCACATAGTGGAGAAAGCCCTGTTCTAGTATAGGGCTTAGATTTGTCTCCAAAGAAACATGCAAGACCTTGCATGGTTAGGAACTCCTAGGCAAAGCTGTATACAAAATTCTACCTCTTCTTCCAACACAAGAGGTGAAGCTCAGTGGCTTGATTGAACATGCTTGTCATGTGACTTAACCATGGCAGTAATCCTTCTGTCCTCTTGTTCCTTCTTATTTTATCCAGCCCTCCTTAAGGAGTAGAAGAATGAATGCTCTTAACATACAGTGGTTCTATGTACACATGTCCCATTTTTTTTTCTGGTCTTCACCTGGCTTTTTTTCTTGTTTTTATTTTTTTTCCAGGGGATGGTTCTGCCTATAGAGACCTGGTTATTAAGTATGGTGCAATCGAGCCACTGCTGAGTCTCCTCGCTGTTCCTGACCTCTCTTCCCTGGCTGTAAGTGTGCAGAGTGATTCAAGGTACAAGTACTGAGTAGAACCTGGCTAAATTGCGAACCTTTTATTTCAACCATTGCAGTCTGGATATTTACGCAATGTGACGTGGACCCTCTCCAACCTGTGTCGCAATAAGAATCCTGCACCTCCCATTGAAGCCATCCAGCAGATCCTTCCAACTCTCGTCCGGCTCCTGCACCACGATGACCCTGAGGTGTTGGCAGACACATGCTGGGCAATTTCCTACCTCACAGACGGTTCCAATGACAGGATAGAAGTTGTTGTGAAAACTGGATTGGTGCCACAACTTGTGAGACTCCTGGGATGTAGTGATCTGCCAATAATGGTAAGTGATTGGATATGCTGCCATTGCTTCATTTGAATTATGGCTAGAACCATGGAGAGTAGTGTCCATGGAACTGAATATTTCTTTTCACCCATGAGTCAGGTGCCTGTTCTAGTTTTTGTGAAGTGAGATATCAGTTTCTCTCCTGCCTGGGTGTTGTCCCACACGAGACAGACTGCTGCAGGTGATGACTATCAAGCTGCTTTATATAATCATTGGATTTACCTCACAGGCCAGCACAACAGTCAACATTCACTAAAGCTTGCCTTTCAAATGCTGTTGCTGATCCAAATTCTAGGGACGGTGTTCACAAGTGTGCTCTGTGCACACTGTAATTAGAGCATAATAAAGCTGCATTAGTTTTTAGCAGGTAGTTTGCCTAAGCTCTCTCATGGGTGGTTGTTTGCAGACTGGCCTTGGAAGGTTCAATCTCTGCATGCAGACATTAGTGTCTGTCTGTGGAATGCTAATGAGGAGCCCAACCTCCATTGTACATAGCAGGTCATGCTGTTAACTGAGAAGGTTAGAGTGGATGGCCATCAAGTATAGTGTTTGCTACAATCTAATCTGGTTTTGAACAATTTTCCTGAGTATTCCATTCATTTTTGTTTCAGACTCCTTCACTAAGAGCCATAGGAAATATTGTCACTGGTACTGATGAGCAGACACAGATTGTTATTGACTCAGGAGCATTGGCTGTCTTTCCAAGTCTCCTTTCTCATCATAAAAACAACATTCAGAAAGAAGCAGCCTGGACAATGTCCAACATCACTGCTGGACGTCAGGATCAGATCCAGCGAGTTGTAGACCACGGGCTTGTGCCTTATCTCATTGGTATTCTGAGGAAGGTAAACAAAGACTATATTTATTATGTTGAGCCTTTTCCTATTACTTTTGTGTTCAAACACTCTACTTTTACCTTCACAGGGGGATTTCAAGTCTCAGAAGGAAGCTGTGTGGGCTGTGACAAACTACACAAGTGGTGGAACAATTGACCAGATCGTGTACCTTGTACAGGCTGGTGTTCTTGAACCCCTACTGAATCTCCTCTCAACTAAAGACAGCAAAACTGTGCTCGTTATCTTGGATGCAGTTTCCAACATCTTCTTGGTATGTGGTTGCAGTATACTTGATTATTGTCTTTGTTGCTGCTAGTGGCTCTTCAGTAGCTGCTGCCATGTATCTTTCTGGAGGTTATTCAACACTTTTCTGTTGCAGGCTGCTGAGAAGATTAATGAGACTGAAAAGCTTTGCCTCATGATTGAGGAGTGTGGGGGTCTAGACAGAATAGAAGCTCTCCAGTCGCATGAAAATGAACAGGTGTACAGAGCCTCATCCACCATCATTGAGAAATATTTCTCAGCAGAAGTAAGTAGCTTCAGGGGTCCTTTCCAGTTTTATTTTCTATTCCAGCACTGACTACTAGATTCAAATGCTACTGCTATTTTCAATATTCTCCTTTCCTTCTAGGAGGAGGAAGACCAAAATGTTGTACCAGACTCTACAGCTGACAGCTACACTTTCCAAATCCAGGACAGTACCCCAAATTCTTTCAATTTCTAGGTCTTGCATATGCTGCAACCACCTACAAGTGGTTTAGCACACAAATGACTGCCACCTCTTTGTCTTAATAGTTCCTCTTGCCTTTACTGGTTTTTCTGTGTCCTGTAGCACTTTGTCCAACTGAAACGTACTTGAACAGTTCAAACTCTATATATGTGTGTGAATTTCTAAATGTAAACCTCATTCTTTGAGGTATACTTGTAAATACTTCCTGTTTCTGTCCTTGTCCAGGGAAAGAATGCATGTGAGCAATTCAGGCCTCTCACAAAGCATTGAGCCACTGCTCTGCAGGCCTCCCCATAACCTCTTACCTTCTACATGACCTGTTGCGGTAATAACTGAACAGGCTTTTAAGGAAGACTTGAAGTTCAATAAAGTGTTATTAGTACATCAAATTGAGCTGTGTCACTTGCTCTCTTAAAAGCTGACTGATGGGGTAAGTAAACTTAGTCAAAAATAGATAATAGCATGAATGCCGTTCTAAACCATGAGAGATTCAGTGCTGAAAGATGGTGGATTTAAAAGAGCTTGGTCACCCCAAGCTCTGATTTCTGCATACAGCAGCCTTCTGTTGCAGGACCAAGGAACTGCTGCTTCTCTCCAGGACCTCCTTTAGAAATCTAATTCATTTTACACTGTGCATAACTGAGCTAAACTAACTTCAGCCTCTTGGAGAAATACTTAAAGATTAGTAGTGCTACTTAACTGTAAGTAATAGTTTGGATGAGAGGTAAGTACAGCAGTTAACCGGTTCTATACATGTTCAGGTGCCATTAGGATAGAGCATAGGAAATGCTTTGAAGCAGTTGCCTGCCCTAGAGAGCAAAAATGAAGGCTTTGTCTTGGAATCGGCTGTGCTTAACTTCTCAAGTCATTACTCACAGGAGCCCATTTTATCACTCAAAGGGGTTGTGAAGGTTGGGGTTGGGAGGGGGAAGAGTCCTGAGTGGAGAGGAAGAACTGTAGTTCTGTTTTAGAGCTTTCTGGAAAAAAACTTGGATTGAGCTATTTAACTTGAACCTCCCAAGAGTCAAATGTGCTGGAATAACTATTGTCTCAGTTCACTGTCTCTAGCTCCAATGATAGTGCAGGAGAGGTCAAAGTTCAGGGTTAGATGTTTCATAAACAAGACTTTATTGGACCATAGCATGTCACTTTATTAATAAAAGGTGGGGAAAACTTTATGGGTGGAGGGGAATAAAAAACCCAAAACCAAACCAAAAAGACACCCCTTTATTCTTCTAGGTGAACCCGATAGAAAAATCTGCTTTTGTCTCCTGTGTTAGTCACCTTTCGCTTGCTTTCAAGTTTATTTTGAAGTGCAGATCCATAGAAAAGTGGATTTGGGTGTAACTCTGGCAGTCTATGGAAGATCAGGTGTGCTTCATGAAGAATTCACTCTTGTGTGCTGCTAACAAAGAGCTCTTTAAATGTGCTATTGCTAATGTAGATGATGTCACTCTTGCTTTCATTAGTGTGGGGCAAGTCTGCTGCTCCCTATCCCACACTTGCTGGCAAATGGTTTGCTCCCTGACTGGAGGCAGGTGATGGCATCCATCCCTGGGACCTCTCTGGGGCCTTGGGTATTGCTGGGTTGAGATAACGTTACAAAGGGCAGCAGATAATTTGTTTCTACAGTCCTTATACATCTTGTTAACAACAACGCTGTTTTGTGCAGAGTAATCTCTGTGAGTCACTGCTATAATGATTGTTCTGCTGGGCTATTGAAGCTGTTGGGAGTTCCTGCATCCAGCTCAGAAGGGTCCTGGTGACACATTGCTGTCACTGATATCTCAGCAGGGGTTGCAGATTTTACCTGTCACAAAGGAGATTGGCTTGTAAAAACCACACCATGCCAAACTGATTCATTATGACCTTTGTGCATTGGTCTGTACCACTTTAACTGTTTTTCTTTAACTCCAAAAAAGCTGTAGAATGTACTAAGCCTTACTGTGGGTGTCTCTAAGAAGGGTGAGCTGTGCCTGTGTTCTGTTGCCAGCCCTGCCTGCCCCTGGACTGAAGGGTGAGGCTGCAGGTAGCACCCAGGGCCTATTGAAGCAGCTGAGGGCAGTGCCAAAGGCAGAACAGAGCCACCACAGGCTCTGCTGGGACCAGAGTCTGGTATTGTCATACCTGTGCACAGGGGAAAGGACCACACCTGCCTTGCAATGCTGGAGCCTTTACTCTTCCGGGGCAAAAAAACACCCAAACAGGGCATTTATGCACCTGCAGTGAAGCCTCCTGTGTCCTTTGCTCTGTTGTCAAACCTCTACCCTTGACCTGAAAGCATCAGTTAGAAAATCATGATTTTCTGTGTGGCTGTGGAGAACTGAAAGAATTAACCTCTATAAAATAAATTATGCAAAGTCAGCTCTCCTTCCTCCTCTTTGCTGTCTGCGGGTTGTAGGGGCAGAGCCACAGGGACTCGGGCTCAGAATCCTGGTTTCGTTCGGCTGTAGGGCAGTGCAGGGGCCGGCAGAGGGCAGTGGCGGAGGTGGGATAATCCCGCCGGGAATGCTCAGGTGGGATCAGCTCCATTTTTCCCAATAAAAACCACCGAGCTGCACTTCGGGGCACTCAGTGTGGATACTCAGAACATCTATGTGCTAATTCCCAAGTGTTTGGCCAGGTTAAATATTGAATATAAGACACAGCCCTTTAAAAGCTTCTTTAAAATCAAAGTACTGTTACTTCAAAACACAATTCATCTAATTACTCTTTAGCATATGGGAGTAATTTAGCTTTTGTGCCTCTGTATATAGTAAATACAGAACACTTGCTCAATAGTGCTATCTCTAGTTCTTTTTTTCTGAATTACTTGTTTCAGATTTATCCAATATATTGAGTTAATAATAGAACACTGCAAAATCTTTAGATGCCTGACAGTTCAGTGGCTTAATAATTAACTTTCTGGGGCCAGAGACTTTGTTTTCATCCAAGAAAAATGTGTTCAGCCTATCCACCAGTGAGCCTTGTTGGCAGCATGTATTTCCACAAGCAACAATCTACAATGATTATGAGTAAGTGACTGGGGTGAGTCACCTCTTATTCTAAGAAAATGCAAATTATTTCTGAGGTTAAGATCACAGTCCTAACCATGAGGCTGCATCTCTAACTTCCAAAAAATGGCAGGAGCAAAGAGGAAGAGAAGAATTGTTATTGTTCCTGGCTTTTATTTTGTTGGGTTTGGTATTTTGTGGGGGGGATTTTTTTTTCCTTTTTTTAATGTGTGGCTCAGATTTAAGAGCTTGTTCTCTTTATTTGTCAAATGCCTCATTCAGGACAAGGGCTGGAATCAATGTCTGGTGGCCTATGTATCAGTGTGCCAACACCTCTGTGCTGAGAGCAACAATAACAGACCCCTGCTGACATCAACTGGCTTGGAATGCAGTTGTTGCTGATGCTATTTTGTCTGTGGAGTGATGGCAAGATTGCAGTCTGAGATCTCAGCAAACGTAACTGCCTCTGAAATTCTGATGGCAGCAGATGCTGCCTGGCTGATTGTTCCATTTGCTGCTCCCCAAGGTGCCAGGCTCTGGAAGGAGAGCTAGGACTCTGCAGCCCTGCAGTTCAGTAGCACATCTCTTCACTTCTCCCTGCAGGAGAAACAGCTTAAAATGTGGGAAAAGTAGAAATGGTTAAATCAGTAAAAATCTATTTTCTTCTTTTCCTGTGAATAAGACTGAAATATTCTCTTAAGCAAAACTGCTTTCTGCTACTCTATCTAGAATGATTTAAAATGCACAGAACCATAGTGGTGTATCAGCAGCAAGATGCAGCTGTAGTTTTGCAGGAAAAGGACTTCACTACCCAACAATATTTCACAGATCTCTTCTGCTTCTAAATCTATTTTACAGCAGAGCAAACTGAGACACAAGAAAGTTATCCACAGACATTCAGAAACTTGCTGGCAGAGTTCAGCTGGAGCCTGGGAAGCCTGATGTCTGTCCCTGTAATTAACCCATGGCACCTCTGGTCAGTTACCCTTTTGCTGAATATGGGATTATCAGCTCTGTTGTGATAAGGTATGATGTAGATTTAAGTACAGGTCTAAGCTTTGGAAGGTAAGTAAATTGAGGAAGAGGCATTGTTAGGCAAAACAGAAGTAATTAACGAAAGCTAATGTGTTTAGTTATATTCAACCCATAGAGGAAAATGTTAGGGCTTTCACTCAAAATCTAACAGGAAAACATTAACCCTTTAACCCTCAGAGGAACACTAGGAAAAAAGGCTAAGAGGGAATTAGGGGACCCCCCTTCCTTAGGCTGGGAGGGGTGCCCCCTCCAAAATCGGAAATTTCAGGGAAAACCATTCACAAGAACATTCCTGCTCCAATTATGCAAAGCTGTCCATGCTGTTTGTAAAACACTGCCTTCTCACTGATCCCAGGGAATGGCACTGATACAAGGCAGGCAGAAACTCAGGCTGCAGACAGCTGAGGGAGAATTGATTTGCTGTGAGTTTCATAGTACTTCCTATGGATTAAGGGTCACTGGATTCCAGTCCTGCTCCTGACTGCAGAGCACTGTCTGTCTCAGACTGGCTCCAGGAAACGGACACTCTTCCGCAGAAGCCAGAAGATTTCGTGGAAGAGCCATGGCCCCTTTCCAGATTGCAGTTCACCCACTGCCCCGGGGATGTCATTAGTGGGAGGGAAGTGAAGTTGGGATTTAAAGGGACGAGGAGGGGAGAGAAAAAAAAGCAGGATGGAGAAAAATCCTCTTAATACTTACTAAACACAATGTGCTTGACCACATTAAAATGTGCTGATCATTTGCATAAAACTATAGGCCAGTTCCAGAAGTGATGTCTAAATCAGGAACAGAGTTTCAATTGACTGACACTGAAAGCAAAATCAATGGCACTGACTTCACTGTGGGGGCGTTTGGATCACAATTATGAGCTCAACAAAAGAGGCAGTGTAATGAGGAATCATTCTCCTTTATTTCATATCTTCCTCAATTTGCATTGCTGTGTGAAATGAAAATCATGGGGTCATCTTTTGAAGGTCTGATTTATTTTTATATATATATAAATCATGGGGTCATATATACATTTATACATATAAAGTAGTAGAAAGCTGCCTGTTTTTTTTTTTCTCTGTAACAGATTGCTTTGTGTGCAGCTTCACAGTGGTAAAATAGCTGTACCACCACGAGTATTAATAGTCCTCTGTGGGCATATGGAAGATGGGAGGTACAAAGTTATCAGAAAATCTTCAGTAATCTCCAAAGCACATTTCCACCATCCCAATCACTTCATTTTTACCCACTATATGAAGCAGATGTAAAAATAGCTCTTTCATCAGTGGCTTGCTACACATATTTGGGCTGCAGAGGCTCAGTTCTGTTCAAAGCAATACTGTGAAATCATGTGCAGAATGTGCTGTTAATCAGAAGCAGCAATACAATGTTATGTGTCCATCTCTCCTCCTACCTCCAGCTCCCCTTCCCAATTCTGAGCAGGAAACAACACTTGGATGGAGCTCAGCACACTGACTTTCTAGATAGACTCTAGGAATGAGGAGGGACTTGAATTCTCTCCATATGTCATTTCCTTTCCCCTAATGGCTAAAAAAACCCCATTGCTGCAGTTCAAATAACTTATGAGAAAAAGAACATTACTAATCTTGGGAAATAAAGGCAGGGGATGGGACAGCCAGATTCCACTTCTGAAGAACTGCTTTGCAAACTTGAACAGAGCAGGAATTTTTCATCTGTGTACAAATACTGTTTTATGTAACTCCTTAAACTAAAGCTATTACTCCATCTGTACTTAAGTGTATATCAACACCTGCAGTCTGGGGCCAGACAGGGATTAGGGTAGGAAAATGTAAGCAGAGGGGGAGTGGTAACAGCTCTGCAAGATGTAAACTAACTCAGAAAGGAAAACCAGAGGGGATTGAGGGAGACTGACAATGGGGACCTAACAATTTTTAACAAACCCAATTTTAATAGCAAATGATCTTAGAAATTGCTTAAGAAAAATCAGATTAGCCCACTCCTGCAGCTTTCATCCAAACTGTCTCTAAAACTTTTCTGTTCAGTACAACTAAGAGCACATGCAGATATCCTACTCTGCTGCAGAACACAAAATTTGATCTGCTGTATTGCACAGCAGATTTGCAGCTGTCAACAGAATTCAGTGTGCTGTAGTTACAAACAGAAAAGAGCAACGCAGGAATAAACATGACATAAAAAAACCCAAAAAAACCCATTTTATCTAAAGGGTAAGCTTACTTCCCCATAGCCAACCGACTGTGTATTTGACCCAAATTGGAACATAATGTCTTTCTAGCAACATAATTCAAATGTTTGTTAAATTTGCAGCAACCAAACTGTGCAGTGCTTTGCAGGACAAAGAACAGATGACATTTGCTCAAAAATACCCTGAATTTTGGTGTCAGTGAATAAGAACATGTGCACATAGGGGCTGGATGTGCCTGTTTGCAGGATGATTATATCTGACTAAGAGCCAAGCTCTCCCATCTTTCATTAGACATGTTGCCTAATTAGACAAGTTGCCCCTGAATTCTAAAGCTAAAAAGAAAATGAGAAAATCACCTTTCCTACAGTTTTATTTTAAAGGGTTTCAAGAGTGGAATAAAGGAATCATCAAGATACATGGTGACAGATTTTGCTTTAGGTTACTTTTAGCACTTCACTAGACCCACTAACCTACTTAAATATCTATGCTGCTTTATCTGGCATAAAATCTTGCTTTGTAACTTTTAAAATGAAATATTTTAGAGGTATTTTTAGAGATAACTTTATCTTAAATCCTCCTAAATTGATTTCACTGTGGACTTGTGGGTGATTCTGTTCAAAGAAAGCACAAAAGAAGCCAGTACAGCCTGTGGATAGGTTAGGTATTTCTGCAGTTCAGAAGGTTTTAGGAATAAGATTTCCTTTAAAAAAGAGGGATTGTTGAGCTAATTGAACCTGCAAATGCTTTTGTGTCATGACTGAACTTATTTATGGATTTAGTTTTCAAATAGCATGTTTGTAAATATCTCCAGACTTCATGTAAGGCAAAGCAGAATGTTTCCAAAGCTGAACAGCCTGGGCTCCTTTCAGCAATTCCCAGAACTGTGAGTAGATGTGGTTTGCACAGCCTGAGACAGTTCATCTGACTCTTAGTGCCTGCTTCCTCATGGCATAAAATAATCATCCCATGGGGTTGAGGCTTTGTGAACTATTTTTGGGTTTGAACCTTGCAGCTTCAACTACCTGTAGGACTGCACAATATTGTTATAACTTGACACATTTCCTGGAATTAATCTTGTCTCTTGAATGGAAATCTTTGGAAGTAACTTGAGTGAGACACATGGAAAAACTTCCACTTGCTTGAAGAAACAGAGAGAATCAGAACTACAAGGTGGGGGCTGTTTTAAGTGGCTTACACTGCCCCAAGTTGCTCTTCCTGCCAACATGAGAGGAGTTGACTTCCAGCCTCTTGCCTATCTGTAGCTGCATTTTTTCTAACAGCCACACTCCCTGCCACAGGTTAGAATGGGATAAATTGCTCCTCTTTAGCTTCATCATAAGCCCTGACACACGGAATTCTGTACAGCTTGGAACATTAATCTCTGGATCTTTGGATAAGTCATGATGACCAGTGAGAACTGGCTAATTATGCCAAATTTTTAAGGCTTGTCAGACAATGTTCCAGCTTCTCTGCTTGCCACAGTTGTATGGCTAGAAAGCTGCATCACAGAACATTTGTCACTTTTTCCAAAGCATTGACCAGAGTTTGTGGTGCAAGCTGGGTGTTACCTGAGCCGACCAAGGGCTGATTTAACAAGGCAACCACCTGCCAGTGCATCACTGCTGATCACCAGTGGCTGAGGATGAATTTGTAGCAGCAGAGCTGAGTCAGCTCCTGGCATCCCTAGCAGTGGCACCCTGCTCTCAGCATCACCACTATAATTAAAACTCAGAGATTTGCAATATAGGAGATTTTACAGCCTACCTTTTGCAAATGACAAAATAATTATTTCAAATTGATGCTGGGTCACAGGGAATAAGAAAGACTGGAGAATGTTTGATATTCCTTTAGTGGCTAAATAATATGGCTTGTTTCAAACAGTGCTGTATGTCAACTCTTTAAATACTTATTTGGGCTGAGATTCTTCCTCAAAACACGTCATTTGTCTGAGCTCTGGGACAATACATGTCGTGTCAAGTTGAATCAGATACTATCTGCAACAGACGTTGTAGCACAGTAGTAAATTAAGTTCTTGATGCATGCCACTCAGAGGAGACTTTCCAACTATCTTCTGTAAGGTCTTCTAGGAACCTGTTTTGCATCAGCCAAGGAAAATCTAAGGATGAGATTCTACAGTTGCTTCATTCACAACACAAGAAAAGAAAGTTGCACAGGGCAGTTGCACAAGGGAACATGTGGTTTTTCAGGAGACCTCAGTAATTTCTGTTGGAAGATTTAGCATATAACTCTCAAAGCACTTGAAAAAGCCAATTGTCCAAGAGTCTGGAAAAGAAATTGTATTATTGGTAGTGTCTTATGGATAAATAAGTGGAAATCATGGAAGAATAAAGGAAATATTCTTCAGACAGAGACCTTTTTTTTGGCCCAAGATTTTTGGAGGCTGATTTTGTACTTCAAGTCAACAGTCTCATTGATTTTGAATCAAGACAAGTCAGGGAATGTAAATTAAGCCTAAGACACATCATTGTACTCGAAGACTGAAGCTGGGCTCTACCCTGTGTGTAGGCTTTTAAAATGGTGTGCAGCACCTGCCACTGGGTTCTGGGCTGTGAGACACATCCTGCAGCAGAGAACAGGAGTAACATGAGCCAGACAAGGGGCTGGGCTGGCACATGCATGTCAGCTCCAGCCTTTTACCCAGGCATCAGGACATGGTTTTTCGTGACAGATTTACCTTTCTCAGAAAGTGGATTTCAGCCTCTGTCTAGTAATAAAATGCAACACATCTATTTATTCCATGTTCAATGCCTGTTTCTAAAATCTCTGTTTTCTTCTTCTGCTAAAGTCACATTAGGATAGTGCTGTCCTGCAGGACATGATGAAGAAATAACGTGGCTAGAGAACTGCATGGAATATCTGTGCATCAGTTACTAATCTGTTCTGGATGGATGGACTTAGAAGTTATCTTAGTGACTAACCACTGGAAAATCCTGTGATATGGAAGCTCATGCATTTTTTTTGTAGCCACAGCTGCAGTCATTTCCCTTCAGAGACACATCATTTCCCCAAGACACATCCTGTCTCAGAGGGCCACGGTGTCTCTGCTCCAAGCTGCTGTCCCCTGTCGCAGTAGCCAGCACATGGGTGGAGATTTCCTTCCTAGTTTCTTCTCCTGAAAAGCTTCATCTCCAGCTCCAGCTTGAGAAATGGATTGATTCTTGACCTCTTGCATAAACATTGTCTCTGCATGCCAAAGGGAGCCTTAGTGAGAACCAGAGCCCCTGTCTAGACATGTTTCTTCATCCCAGAGCTCTGATAGGTTTGTTCTCCACTGCTGGGTTAACTCTCTTTGTCTCCGATCAGCAACAGAGACAGAGTAAAACCAGATATTTAAGCATGTGCATCTCTATGCTTTAATGTAGTTTGTTCCATTCAGCAGCAACACAAATAATCCTCCAGTCTGACAACTTTCATAATCTGCAAAGGGAAAAAAGGAATCTTGTACAAAGTGAAATTTTCTGTTCCTCATCTTGATTCCTGAAATGCCAGAAGCATTTTATACATGACTGCAGTAGGGTTTTCTCCTTTAGCACAGAAGAGCAGCAGGGAAGGTAACAGAAAGCCTCATGGAAGACAGAATTCCTTTCAGGAACAGGACAAAAAATGTGATGGATCTGCAATGAATTCAGGAAGTTAGAAGTTATGATTGGCTTAGGGAAGGTTTAGAAGAAAAACCTGTGCCAAAGAGACAGACTAGGAGAACAATGCCCTTTGCAAGCAAAGGTGTTGAAGAATGCTTTGAAAGGGTATGAGTTAATCAGGGAAATTAAGAGGCAGAGAAAACTGCTGATAGAAATATTCATCATTCTTCACTGTTTCATTCTTTGAATTTTTTTTTGCTACATTAACAGAGCTTTGCCAAAAAAAAAAGAAAAAAATACTGATGTGATAAGAAAAGGAACAGACTTTCATAAATATTTCAAATGTATCTCTTTCTAGATGAAATTGAACCTGATAAATTTAAACATTTTTGGGGTTGCCTAGGTGTAATCTATAGTACTTTATATCTCAGAACTACACTGTTAAGTGGCACAATAGGCATTTAGCATTATCAGTTGCACATACAATGGAAATACATCATAGATAAATAGGAAATAAAGGTGTTATTCTCTACTTATCAACTTATCTTTAACTCCATGATCTCCAGGGGTGGTGTCTATAAATCAACCATGTCAGGCTTTGGGAAATTTAGTAAATGATGACTAGTAGAAGTAAATACAACACAGATAATTTAAAATATCTTTATTTTTTAAAATTGTCACAGAAAAATAGTTTTAACCGTTTAATGGACTCACAAAATCATAATAATAGGGGCAGAAGTCTCTTGCTTTCTTGATATCACTACAGAAGCTGGGGAAGAATGTGATATAATGCCAGCCAGCTCTCATTACTGCTGAAGGAATGTGCCATGATTAAACCTATATACAGAAAGAAATGGAATGTAGTTCTTAAATGTTGATTTATTTTGAACACATTCCACATGCTGAGGAATGAGTTTCCAGTGTACTCTTCCATTTCTAAAGATGGGGAGGATCTCACCTCTAAAAAATTAACTACAACCATCTCTTCTGAAAATGAACACTGCTTGGTTAAAGATGTTTGTACACATTTTTCAGTATCCAGAGCCACTAAATCCTTAGAGAATTATCTGTGAAAGCAAAACCTTCTTCTTGTCTTGGTAAATTCAAGAAATCAAATCTCTTTTTTGTGCAGCTATGGAACAGAAGAAATTTTTAAATACTTCTATAGAAGTTTCACTCATATGACACCAATAGCACTGATATGATATCATAATGATACTAACTATTATATTGTTTTCTCCTTGTGGGTTCTTTAACAGCCCTGTTGGTGTCCTAAAGATATCTGACCTTGCCCCTTCTCTACACATTTCCACCAATCCTTTAGAGGGTGGCTCAGCTGTGAAGCTCTGGCTGAAGAAGGCTGGATTGAATTCCCAAGCCCAGCAGCAAGGCTGTCATCCAAAATGATCTGCAGGGTGATGCAAGGCACTCCCATCCCTGCGGATCCCAGTGAGCTACCTCATCCCAAAAGGATGTGCTGTTCAATGATACCAGCCTGCAGTGCATCATGGGGCTCTTGTCAGCAGCTGATATTTGTTTGACCCTGTCACAGGATCAGCCTTGCACAGAGTAAAGCCTCCTGAAATTGAGCTGCAAAAAGACACAATTTACTGCAAACTGTTCCGAAAGCAATCAGGATCAGTGAGACATCGGTTCTGTTAATCTGAGAATATTTTGAGAACTTGGAGAACAGTGCTGGATCAAGAACCTCTGGATCATAACATTCCAGGGGGGTTCCTTGGTGGGAAAGCAGCACTTTCAACCATCACGGACTGTCAGCATCTTTGGTCCCTACACTGCTGCAGTTCCTGGTGCTCTGGCAGGCTTCCCTTCATCTGCTGCCTGCAGATCTTGCACTGGTCCCTCATGGAGCTGCTCAGCTTAAATCCTGCCTGGCAGTTCTACTCAGTGAGGGGGAACATTGAGTGAAAATCCTCATTTCCCAACAGAGTTGGGAGATAGGACAGGACACAAATACCGTGGGACACCCAAGGATAGAGAGAGAAGGGAGGGAGCAGCAGTTGGCATCTGGTGCTTCTGTGTCCCAAGGCAGCCTGGTCCAGGTCGTTCTCCCCTTCTGAGGCATGAGAGGACCTGGTCCTGACCGAACTGGGACCCAGCCCTGCCAGGCTGATGGGAGCTGGAGCCCCTCTTCTCCCCCTGTCAAATACACTACTGATCTGTAGGACTGTCCCATGTGTCACTGTTGTATTTGGGATGTATTTGTAAAAGTGCTCAAGTCATGCTGGTTGTTTAAAAACTAAATATGGCACATGTTAGAGAAAAATGCACAGCAGTAGCAGCCATCCTGCAGACAGTACATTTTATATACTGACCCAAATGCACAAACTGTCAGTTAACGCTCCAACACTTGCAAAATATCACAGAAAGGCGAGCAGTGTGTCCAAAAATCTTAGAAAAATTTATAATTCAGCAGATTGCTTTCTGAAAAGCAGTTTGAAACTAAGTATGCTTCATGACCTTTAAAAAACACTTTTATTAAAAGCATTAAAATGTTCATATAACTACTGAACAATGAAATACTGTAATTAATCCAAACAGGTTTTTTTAAATATTGGCATTTCAATTAATGTCTGACACACTAGTTATCCTTTAGAAAAAGATCATGTAGAAAGAATTCTATATTTAATATAACATTAAACACTTTTGTCAAATTATATCAGTATTATTGAATGTTGGGTCCAAAGTGCACTGCAAGACCCCAGAAATCATCATGTTAGGAAAAATCTAGAAATACATTAAGTATGTGAAAAGTAGTTTTATATTTTTGTTTTTGTGTTCAGTTTAGCAGGGGCCAGGTAATGCTGCAATATTTGCAAAATATCAGGCATTTGCTTTATATACTTGGTTAAAGAGAAGAATAATGACCTATGTGAATTTGTAACAGATTGAAACTCTAATAGTGTGACCTTCAATTAAAAATGCTGATTTTTCTTCCTTTTTTTTTTTTTTTAATGCAGGAATCAGGACACCTGGAATATCTTTGGGGTGTGTGTGAATTTACATAACCATTACAAAGTAACTTTTGAACTGTTTCAGTGCAATACAAAGTCATAAAATCCATAGATATATTGTGTCTATGTTTTGTAGTAAATGCTGCTTAGATTTTGTTTCAAATTCTCTTCTTTTGAACCAGTGGCAAAGCACTGAACCGATGCTTTCTCTTGTGCTCTGCCTGTGCTGTGAAGGAGGTTGGTGTCTAACATTTGCTGGTTTTGTGTTAAACAGCTGAGGGCACAGGGACAGGCACAGCCCCCGGTCAAGAAGAGATCCCAGGGCTCCTCTGCTCCCTGTTGAATTGACACTGGAACAGCAGTGCCACCACTGCAGGAAGCATTGGAAACCTCCACCTGGCACTTCAGACACTTTGGAAAGGAAGAGTGAGTCTCCACGTACAGTGAAGGAGAGGTCACATTTTATGGAAGGAAAGCTTTGATAACCACATTGCCCTTCCAAAAAAAAAAAAAAAAAATCAGTTGCATACCCCAGTTTTGAATTAGCTCTGAGCTCTGTCAGGATGGGACCACTCCAGGCATGGTTACAGCTCACCTCCGTGCAGCTGCAGAGAGAAGCCATGCAATGAACTCAGTGAAGCACAGGTCATCTTCTCATCCCATTCTGCAGTCCTGATCCATAGCTGGATCCTCATCTCTGACTACCCACATGGCAATACTTCACAGGTTACCTCAGCAGGAAGAAGCCAGAGCAGTGACATGACCAAACGAGCAGAGTATTAGTAAGGGTGTTAGTAAGAGTAGGTGTGTGATGTATCAGCTCAGACTTCCAAAGCAACCTTGACTGTGGCAACCTTCGTAGCTTTTCTGGGACCTTTTCTCACCCTTGAGCTTCTCTGGAGCTCCCCTCATGGGAAATGTGTTGCAGAGCTGGGAAAACTCTGGAAAGGGTCACCTTTCCCACGGGGTGGGAGTAAATTAGGCCACATGGCATGGATGCAAGAAATTATTTTTTTTAAAATTATTATTCTGCAAATGACAGTTCACAGAACCCAACTGCTGATTTCTACACAGTGCAGATAACCAAATTGGTCCAAAGTTTAACAATTTCTAGGGCTAGTCTGTCACACCCTGTCCACAGGGAATACTGCCCCTGGATCAGCAGCACTCTGTGTGTGACCACACATTTCAGCCTGGCTCTGAATTCTCCTGCCATGTCTTTTCCCATTTGTACCCTCGACTTTCCTGTCCCAACTCCCCACAAAATTTTTCTCCCATCCTCTCCTCTCCACCTTGGCCATTCACCCACATCCTTCCCGATCCCCAGCTCGCCCAGGCCACGGCCAATCTCCACATCCTTCCCAGTCCCCTACTGCCCCTTGGACACCTTGGCCATTCCCCCATTCTTCCCAACTCCAGTTTTGCTCAGGACATGGCCATTCCCCATTCCCAGCTCTCCCAGCACACGGCCATTGCCCATCCCCAGCTCTCCCAGCACACGGCCATTCCCCATTCCCCATTCCCAGCTCTCCCAGCACACGGCCATTGCTCATTCCCCATTGCCCATTCCCCATTCTCAGCTTTCCCAGCATACGGCCATTCCCCATTCCCAGCTCTCCCAGCACACGGCCATTGCCCATTGCCCATTGCCCATTCCCCATTCCCCATTCCCAGCTCTCCCAGCACACGGCCATTGCCCATTGCCCATTGCCCATTCCCCATTCCCCCTTCCCAGCTCTCCCAGCACACGGCCATTCCCCCGCTCTCCCGGCCAGGGCCGCCGCGGCCGCCACCTGATGCCGCTCCCCCCGGCTTCCCGGGCCGGCCCGAGGCGGGGCGCGGGGGGCGGGCAGGGCCTCCCCGGGGCAGGAGGGAGGGACGGAGAGAGAAGAGCCGAGGCGAGCCCGCCGCGAGCCCGTCCGTCCGTGCGTGTCCGTCCCGGCTTTGTTGTGCTCGGGCCCGGGGGCGGGGAAGCGGAGGGAAGCGGGGAAGGCTCCGCTCCTCCTCCGCGGCCCCGGCCCGACTCATGGCGACGCTGGGCACATCCGGGCCTCTTCTCCTTCTCCTCCTCCTCCGGCGGCCGCCGCTGCCCTGAGCGCCCGGCCCGGCTCCATTCGCGCCTCCCCCGAGCCCTTGGCGGAGCAGCGGCGGGGGAGCCCCGGCCGGGGCCATGTCCAACCCGGGGGCCCGGCGGAACGGGCCCGTCAAGCTGCGGCTGACAGGTGAGGCTGGGCCGGGGGCGCGGGGCCAGCCCGGGCGGGGGGCGGGAGCGGCTCCTGCGGGTGTCGTTGAGGTTGAACCTGGGGCCGGAGCGGCCCCTCAGGCCTCGTAGGGAAGGGGAGGGCGAGCTTTCCCTCCCCTCGGTTCCCCTCGGCCCGGGCTCGGCGTGTCCGGGCTCCGCCGCCCGCCCGGCCCGGGCCCCGCAGCCGCCTGGGCGAACTTCAGCTACCGCACCCTAACTTTGCTGTTTATTTTCCCTTCGTCTTCTCGGTGTAAACTCGAAAGAAACTGTCACACTCTTTGTTTTGATCTCTTTGTTTGTTTATTGTTGTTATTTTGTTGGGGTTTTTTAAAGCGATTTCCGCAGCTAAGGCTGTTGGCCACTGGAGAAGCTCCCCGGGCAGTGGTCACAGCTCCAAGGGTGCCAGAGCTCAGGGAGTCTTTGGACAACATTCTCAGGGACAGGGAAAGATTCTGGGGTGTTCTGTGCAGGGCTGGGAACTGGACTGGATCATCCTGGTGGGTCCCTTCCAGCTCAGCATATTCCATGATTCTATGATTGTTCATAGCTCTTGGGTGAAGTGCCTTGTGCTGTCCTCCTCCAGGAGACCACCTGACCTCTGATATTTTAAAATATCATTAAAACGGTTCACCTGCATGCTAGGAAGGAAAAGAATCTGGTCTTAAATACTTAAAACTATACCTTTTTCCGTATAAAATCCCAGATAAACAGGTTTAGAGGAAAAAAAAATTGGAAATTATGCTGGAGCTTTCTTAAAAATATCAGGACACTTGAAACTAGCTCTTTTCTTCAAAATATTGTTAAGTCTTCCAGCACATAAATGATACTGTGTGTCCTGAAGCATCAGTACACGAAGGTAAGCAATTAGAAAAGAATAGCTTTCCACTGTAAATACTCATCTTTATATAGTGTATCTAAGCAGCTTGCAAAAGAAACGTTTTAAAAAATATTACAAGAGTTATTATAGGTGTGTAGGAAATATCTCCAATTTAATGCCTAATAGAGAGGTGTTTTCATACTGATTTTTCCAAGTATGCTATTTTTACAGGAAAAGTAAAATGTATCTGCTTATGTTTTACTTTGGAATTACTCGGACTAGATTTGTAATCTAGTTTTCATGGAGATTTGTGAGTGTCTCTATATTACACTTGGAAATAAAACTCCTGAAATGAGCGTAGCTGGGACTGCTGCATGGAACAGAGCTGCCTTGTTTTTACCGAGTGTTTTGTAGCTTTCTCCTCAGGTTGTTGCTGTGCTGATGCAGTGCTTTAATACTTTGTTTCCCTGAGCAGTGAGTGCACAGACTTGCTTATCTTCGAAACATACAAAGTGGTCTGTAGTCTTATTTAAAAGGAAAATGCTGTCTAGGGAGTTGTTTTCTCACCTCTGTGTTTTGTGTTCAAATTTGTTTCATATTTTATTTCTATTGAGGATTAAGCATACAATGAAACTGTGCCTGTGACAATCTCGGTGTGTTGAGGGGAGTGTGATTGTGACCAGAATCAGGCTGATTTTACAGGCTATGATCAGCCCCCAGATGAAGCAGGTACAGCCCTAAGGAATGTTCTCGGTTTTTTTGTCATCTTGTATTTTAGGAAGGGAATGTGCAGAGCATGGCATGAAGGTAAAATTGTCTTTTTAGGACTGTTCCAGGGTTAGTAGCTCTTGCAGGCACTGAGTACCAGTTCTGTTATTGGGAGCTTATAGGAAACACTGGCCTGTTTCTCCAGTTGAACAGCTTGAGGTATTTTCTGCTTTAGCTAACTGAGAGTTGTTTCACGTAAGGTCATTTGTTGTAAGGAAGCTTTACATGTTTAACAAAAACATTGGATTTTATTAATTCAGCTGACATGTTGTCAGTTCTTGCCTAGGAATAGTTTTAAGTGTTTTGTGTGGTTTTGATTACCCTTTTTGATTGGAAAAGCAGTATGAGAGCTCTTGAGTTCTAAAACTGTTTGGAATTAAAAGAATCTGTATATCCAATGTTTTTAAAAGTTTATTCTCAAACTGACAAATGCTATTTAATCTTAATTTTCTTTGGCTCTATGAAACCAGCAGTCTTCTGTTTTGGCTTGAATGTTTATAGGAATAATTCTGCAATCATTGTTCAACACTTATCTTTTATGTTCATTATCTCTGAATTAGATGGTATAGATTAAAAAAATGGATTTCAAGAACTGGATTCAATTAGCAGTTTTTCAGGACATAAACATTAAAGGTTTAGATGGAAAACATTGTTTTGACTGACTGGATAAATGACAGGGTAATGTTTGATGTGAGTCCAAGAACTGATCTGGAGCTAGTGCCCAACTTCTCAGTCCATCTTGAGGAGCCAAATAAAATATTTAACCTAGGCCTCATTTTGCAAAAAAAGGTTGACTCTTTGTTGGGACCTTAAGAAAGTTCTGAGAAATGTTTGGCATACCTTTACACTAAGTGTTTAACAGTTTATTTAGATCTGGGTTCCACAACAGAGACAAACCACAGCGGTGGTATACTTCTAGTAAGTTTTTATTTCGTTTACAGTGCATCTGTGTTATACATTTCTTATAAAAGGTTATTCTTTTGTTTCAAGGTGTAGCTGTTTGTTGCAAATATCACTTGAGTCTTTAGTGATCCATATGATGATACAGTTCACATAATCTTGGGCTAGAAAATCTCTGGATGATTGTTAAAATCTGAGTGTCATGGCTTCTGATGATACTTCTAGCAGGAGGTATAAATCCTTGTTTCTGATTAAAATGTAGGCAGTGTAATTTAAATTAGCTGAAGTCTAGAATTACACTAGTCTTCTGTGAAATTTATCTTAGCAGCTTGTAATAACAATGTGCAAGGAAGTGTAAGGAAAATTTCTGTGTCTCTCACATATTTACCACCATTTGATCTGGTCCTAACCTGAGTACATCTGAGTTCTACAAAAACTGCAAGTGCAGTCATCCCCTTCCATTCCTAGTGTGATTTTTCTCAGTGTTGTATTGAATATGTGGATTTGTAAATACACTACACTGTCAATCTGAGTGTGCTATGATTTCTTCCACCCCTGTGTTGATCTTTCAACTGAGAAATTACCATTGTTTTCAGTAAATATTTTATGTCCTAGTGTATTAATTGTGTAGTGTTAAAATAACTACATTTGACTGCTTTCACTGAGGAGATCAATGACAGCTCTCTAAAGCCCAAAAGGTTGTTTTTATCAAGCAGATACTTTCTAAAACCAGTGAAGTCTACAAAATTCTGTGAGCATTAGAATATATCGAGTAAAGGTTCAGTGCAGAAGTTTATGTAGTTCATGTGTTGCAGGTAGTGTTTGTCTCAGAATTGTTAACAAGTAAAGATACTTCCTTAGCCACAAAGCACAGTTACACTGGGCTGGAAAAAGTGGTAATAAATGTCCCATGGATAAAACTGGAATGAGCTGGAAGAGTTTTGCTGGTGCAGAGTCAGACATAGCCCTGAAGAGTTGTTGGATTTGTTTTTCCTCCTTCTTACTGCTTCCAGTTTTCCTGCAGGGTTTGCTGATTAGGGAAATAAAAGCACTGGGTGTTGTGTTGTGAATCAGCATCTCATGTGCTGTCCCTCTCTCTCTTCTCTCTTGGTGCTTTTCTGCCTATAGTGCAAAGGTGGGACTGTACTGTGAAGTTACAGTGTTGGAGGAGAAAGTGCTGCTGTTTTACCAGACCATAGAAACTCTGCTTGTAATGCTAATAATGTTTCTTGCAAAGCATACTTAATATTTAGAAAAAGCCAGCATATTCCTGAGCTTTTAAAAACAATGGGTAATGGTCAAATCTGTTTTTTTTACAGTGGATAAATCTAAGTCTCAAATTAATCCCGCTGAAGATAGTGGTTTACCTGAATCCTAAATTTTCCATCAGTAGTGGTGGAAGCAGGATTGGATTTTATGGATAGCAGAGCCTCACTGTGGGAACATTGATTGATAATTGATAAGTAGCTCCCTATATTTTTATGTAGCAAGGCAGTGGTTTTATAGTTGACTGAAATTGTAGTGCCATTTTAGGTCAGTTTAAAATCTGAGTGCTGTTTCTTTTTTCTCTTTGTAGTCCCTGGCTTCACTTTCTGGGCCCTCCCTTGTGTTGACTCCAGCAACTGTGTGGCTATGGGATGAGCTAAAAGCTAATCCTACCAGGAAAAAAAATGGTTTTTTGTATTGAAGAAGAGGGAGGCAGAGAAGAAGCTGCAAAGAGGGCAGGACTGCCTCTCCTACCAGCAGCCTGTAGTTAGATAGGCTTTGGCCAACAATAAAACAATGGAGTTCCTTCATGTAAGATATATTTGACTTAAGTGCTGGTTTTTGTAAGCCATGTGTCATTAAGAAATCCGAATCAATAAGTTACATAGTAGGTGGATTAAACTGGTGCAGTCATAACAAAGTCAATAGACATGTGGCTGGTCAGATGGGACTGATGGCTGCTTGGCCCTCAATATTTCCATCAAAGTACAAAGTGTGTGTGTAAATATATGCTTTCTTCTATACACAGTATAGAGTTATAGATATTTATATGCATATAAATCAGTTGTGGATCATACAGATGCCAGAGAATTGTAATAAACAACTGAGCAGCTGTATGGAGCAGTTTCAGCTGTTTGTTTCTATGAGTTCAGCTTGTATGACAAGGTTTTATTCATCTGGGTATAAAATGAGATATCTGTGTTCAAGAGTACATAATGGGGTATCATGGCAAGGAAAACAAAGATCAGAAAGGATTTGGGGGAGGAGATTGTAGGAAACCAGTTACATGGGGGCTTCATTTAAAAGATGGAAATTCAGTTCAAAAAAACCCATTATTCACCTCTGGCTGTACAACCAGAAGAGCATCACATAGAAGCTAGTAGGGGATTTCCATGTGTAGGTAACATATGGGGCATATGTGGGAGACGTGGGAAATCTGCAGGCAGTCCTAATGGTAATGTTTAAAAAAATTGAAGCTATCGCCGGGGAGTAAAAAAAAGGAAATCCTAGGGGTAGAATATTAGACAGTAATGTTTAGAATTGTAGTTTTCAGTGAAGTTTAAAGAGTTTACACTGTCCTGTAATGTCTGTCTGTGTAGCTGAACAAAGCTGAGAAACTCATCTAGTGGTGACAAATTAAATTCTGTTTTCTTTGTTAAACACACTGAAAAAAATCTGATCAGGCCCCAGATGAAAACATTTTGTCTTTGTGTCTGTAAGGTGAATGGGTAGAGCCCTGAAAGAAGACAGCTTTTTATGTTTTGTTCTGGTTTATCTCATGGCCTTTGAAGTGCTTCCTTGCTTTGCCATCTTACTTAGAATGACATCTCACCACTGGGCCAGACCTTTCTTGCAGTGTTTAAAAGAGGGTGGATTGTTCCTTTGGGTGTCTTCCCTGCTCTCCTCACAGCAATGACGTGAGCTGGCTCCTGGCTCGGCTGAGTGGCACGAGTGCATTACTGCACAGGCTGTTACGTGCTTCTGTCATGTATGAAATGTAAATGCTTCATCACACGTGCAGGGCTGAGATCATTCCAGTGACTCCTGAGAGCTGGGAAGAATTCACCTCAGTGATGTCAGACAGTGCATGGAAATGGAGCTGCTGTGTGTGTCTTTGTTAGTAAAGCATATTCCTGTTTGGGGAAGAGGATCAGAATCTTGAGGGACATTTGTCAGTAATATATTCAAGGAAGCAAATTGTTGACTTTTTCTTGCTACTTCATCTTTAAGTACTTCCAATGAAAGCATAGATAAGCTTGCTTGTAACTTTAAAGAAGTCTTCATCTGTTGATAACAAAGCTCAGGACAAAGCTGGTTAAGCATTATCATCTGAGTTTAAGGGGGAGACTGATACAGGATGGAGAATAGACATGCTCGAGATCATAAAAAGGATAAACCAAGTAAAGCTGGGATTTAGATCCACTATCTTTTGACTTTCTGCCCATGAACATTGTTTCTTTTGAGTTTAAATCCACAGAAAAAATGGTTCTGTTTTGGGCCTTCTGAGACTGTGCAGTTGGGGTGATTTGTGTGCAGTTATTGCTAATATGCCATATTTGTGTTGCACTATCAGCTGTATTTTAGCATCCTGCAGACTCTTGGGAATTACTTTTTTTTCCACTTCAAAATACTTTTTCTTGCTCTTGCTGAAGCAGATCAGACCAGGAGGGCTGATATCCCCAGAAGTGAGTAACTCATACTGCTTTTGATGAAGTGTTACTAACATTTTCAAAATTCTGAAAGTGAAACAAAAAGTAGCAGTATGTGAGTTTCTGTCACTGTATCCTGTTGGTAATTTTGTGGAATGACTCTTGGCCAGTGCATACTTAACCCAAGTTACAAGGCTTGTTTTCTTGGAGAAAGGGAGAGTCTCTCCATGGCTGTGGGATTGATAGAATGGCTTCAATGCTTCCTTTCTGTAACCAATTCGAGTTGTTTCGAATATGCAGAGAAGGTCCAGGCTGTGTAATTTACAGGTCACAGTAAAACTGTGTACCCAGATTGTGCCAGTCATTCTTCAGTCAGTGTGTGTGATGCCATCTTGCCACAAACATCAGAGTGACAATGCCATAGTAAAGCTTTGCAACCCTCAGCACCAATTTTTGGGATTCATGTGTCCCTCTGCTCCATCCTGTGCTGTCAGAGGGGCTGGGCTGAGGAATATACCCACGTTAAAGCCCAGCTTTTGTCATTCCCCTTTTTCTCTGGCTGTGGAAGACTGTGGTGGGTTGATGTGTAAATGAGTGGTGGCTTCAGGCAGCTTCACAGAGCAGCAGGCTCTTGGTGGCATTTTCATTCTGCCTTGACCCAGATTTTAACATTACTGATGGAGTTAAATGGAGTAATAATTAATTATATCTGTCATGATGCTTCTTTTAAACAAGCTTAACCATTTGATTTGGAATATATATATAGATGCATACATTCAATTATAGATGCAGTTGTGCTTGTATTTAATTGGAGGTGGAATCTGTGTTGGTAATACTTAGAGGAATTTTCTGAACTTCAGTCAACTTGAAGATTCCTCTAAGACAGATAAAGACCAGGTGTACACTTCTAAAATTATGTATGGTAAAGCTCCTGCTTTGTGCATATTGTAAGACATGAGGAAAGTATATGGAGCGTACTTTTTGTTTGTTATTTCATTTTAGTTAAGTGCAATCTAATAAATGCAGGTATTTTTTGTGCAAAAAATGTAAAATGTACTAAAATCAATTTTATTACTGGTGAGGGAGGAAAGATGTATCTGGGTTAGGTATTTATGGGCATGGCTGGTTAAAAAAAATTAAAATAAAAATCCTTAAGCATGCAAAAGAACTAAACATGTCTGAATAAAATTCATAGAATTGCATTCATGCTTAACAGCGTGGGGTTAGAAATTCGTGGCACTAATTGTACCAAGCATTGAGGTATCCTTATTGCAAATAGTCCTTCAATTTGTCTCTTAACAGAAAATGTTCACCTTGCTCTGAAATTATTTATTTATAATATCTATAAATATTTGTTTTCGGAGAAGACGTTCTTCCCATTATTTTCCCTGGTGGATTATAAAATAGTTTATAGCTCTGTATAGAAGACTGTGTGCAGGATTAGATGAGTAATAGCATTGTGCTTCGTTGTAGTAATATTTAGCTGTCCTCTTTTTTGTTTAGCAGCAAAGTAAGTTCTTCTGTCTTAATTTATAAAAGGTGGTATCAGGTGTGATAAAAGAAACCTCATAGGATAGAGCTGGTGCAGATGGTGTCATTCAGAGGCAAAAGAGGACATTTGTAGAGGTGAACCAGGACAGAATGAGGTACAATTGTTCAAGAGCTGACACAGGGACATGAAGGGACTGTAAGTTTCACAGGTTTTGTGTCAATTTATAGTAGAAGCAGAAAACAAGTGTGGGTTCCTGTGCTTGGGCTACAATGTAAAGAAATGTGCATTTCGTGTTGCTGAGTACAGCACTGAGCCAGGCTGTAATGATTCAATGATTGCACTGTCACTGTGGAAATCTGAAGATAATGAGCATTTCTCTTTATCCTGATATACAAATACATCTATTTTAAAGGACACAAAATACCCATTGCTAAGGGCTTCATTTAAATAGATGTGAAGGACCTCATCCTCACATCTTCTGGAGGGCACTTGCTCAGCAGTACCAAGTATGAAATTTAAAATGATTGCTTTCTTTAAGCCTGAGTGCACAGTGTATGACACATAAACTGCCCAGACTTAAAGAAGGGCATAATGTGTGATAAAGCAGAAATTTTCTAGAGCTTTTATTTAGAGGATTGTAGTAGAAAGTTCAGAATGTTTTATACTGTTCTTGCAGAAGGTTCTTGTTAATTGAAGCTTGTGAATAACAATAAAACATTTTTGTGACATCTTTGATAATTTCCAGTGAGTTGTGTATGTGGCATTTCTAAATGTCTAACTAACAATTCTGGACGCTTGGTGAAGCACAGGCTGTTGGTGAACAGAATCTTTGAATGTATGCATGTGAGATATATATAGATATAGATATATCACATACAGTTATAATAAACTCTTGGTCAAGAGTTGTTGGAATGGGGAAAAACTGCTGTTGTCCTCTGTTCAAACTTGTTAATGGTACTGCACAGGGGAAGTGCCCCTGGTTTCATAGAGGAGCAAATGCTGTCTGTAAGTTCCAGGTGCTATGCTAAATCCAATTTGCCTTAAATAGTTGGATGTCAGCTTTTTTTTAAAAATTAAAGGGTTTAAATCTTTGTAATTGTACTAATATGAGGGGGCAAGGTTTATTCTAAAGTTGTGCTGTCATGTAACACTGTGGCACTTTTGTGAACATCCTTCATATTTTTGATTTCTTCTTAAGAACTGGGTTGAAAGATGATTTAAAATGTTGGCTTCTGCTTTCTTCTACAGCAGGAAAAGAGAAGGCCTTTAAGGAAAAAATGACTTAAAGTAATTTTCAGTAGTATGTGCGTCGTAAAATAAAATATTTGTCATAAAATATTTGTGTAGTCTCCTCTCCCTTCCTCAAGCAGTTCCCACAGTTCACAGTGTTCTCTCAGTAGCTGTTAGGAGGGGAGTAAAAAGAGGTTAAAAGTTCTGTAGTCCCATCTACAAGGATAGACAGTAAAGTTCTTGGTTCCCCTCCCAAACAGCAAGTGGTTATTCTGCCTGGGGGGAGATCCTGTATATTTATATTTGTCTGTGTCTCACTTGCTTCTGTGGCCAGGGGATCATGAAGAAATTTCTGTTCATTTGTGAGATGTGAATGTGGCATTGTGAATACGTGCCTCGGATTTCCTCATTACAATATTTATCATTTTTCCTGAAAGTTCCTTTCCTCTGGTGAATTGTTCATCCTGTAGAATCAGTCAGCTATTTCCTGTGTATCAGCATAATGTAACTCCATCTACACTGAGCAGGACTTTGGACCTTTATATTTTTCATAAATTTATTGGAATTTAGTAACCTCACTCTCCACATTTCAACAGTTCTTTGCAGTGTGGTCCACGCCTGGAGATGCACTTGTTGTGCTCCCACCCTGTGTCACTGAAGCGGAGTGGCAGTAAATGCTCAGGAAAATTGTCCCTGGTCACCCTGACCCTGGGATTGTTCCTTTGTCCCTTCAGCACTGTGAGGACTGGGAACTCTTGCTTCTACTTTGTGTCAATTGAACATGGAATTGCTTTGTCTGTCTGAACATCTTGACCTTTTACTTGCCATCAGTGGAATTTATAACTCTGGCTGAACTTGGAATACCGAGCTGGAGCTAATAATGCCAGCTCCAGTTAGTGCTTCCCATTATCAGACCCTGCTCAGTGCTGTTAGCAGCCGGCTAACACGGACATTTTTCATGCTGAGCAGCTAAATCAGACCAAATTTATTTTGGGAAGATTCTGCTAAACTTCAGCCAGATTCAGAAAGGATTAAAAATACATTGCACATCATCTAGAAGTGCTTTGTTCTTGTAGAAATCCTTTATTCTGGGGCAGAGGCGCTGTCAAACAGGGACAGGGCAATAGGCAGGTGGGGCTGTGTCAGCCAGGTAAGGCTTGGGGCAGGTTTAGTGAGGAGCTGAGCTCAGTGTGCTCCTGGTGTGGAGAGGCACTGCCTGGAATGCACAGGGTGCAAAAGCTGGACGAGGGTGGTGGAGAAGGGAACCTGGAACAAGGAGCTGTCGGGGGAAATGAGATGGTGGAGTCTGGTTTTGGCAGGACGAGGTGCTGGGGAATCTGTTGCTGCCTGGGCTCTGATGCTGCAGCACTGGACGTGATACAGGGTTACAGAGCAGCCAGAGCCTCCAGCTCCAGACCCTTCAACCCTTGTTAACACTTTGTAACAGGAAGTGCTGTTGCTGCACATGTAATGTTCTGTTGGTGATCTGTTTTATTGGGAAGAAGGGGTCATCTACAGCAGAGGGGCTTTGTAAGAACTCAAGATGCCTAACATGCAAAGAATGTGAGTGGCTACAGTTGGGAAGAGGCCAGAAGTTTAAAAACAAACAGGAAAACACACCCACCCCAAAATTTCTCCCATCTGTTCCATTGTTCCACACATTCATCATCTTGATACTATATAGAAGAAATAGGAATTAAGGGCTGGCTTCTAAGTGGCCTTGATTCAGAACATAATTCTGAAAAGGCTTGCAGGTAAGATCAGGATTACTCCTTATGTGTCGAACAAAAGGAATTTTTCAGCTTTTAGCAAACCTGAGAAGTTTTTTTGAAAAGACCCTTGATTCTAAGAACATATTGGTCACTTCATTAATGATAATATTTTCTTGCTTTAAAAGGGTCAGAAAACTTGCTCTTAATTATAATTGCATGATGTAGTTTTTCAGTTTTTTTGGCTCATTTATGTGCTGTATTTTCACAAAAACTTGTAACCTCTGGAGTTGTATTAATTGTTGGAGTTACAATTAATGCAACTCCAGAAGTTAGAAGTTTTCAGAGAAGTGTTACCTGCTTTTTATGGGTTCATTGCATGGAAGATTTGAGCTTCTTTAGTTAGCATCAATGTTAATATGTTAAATATCAAGGGACAGAGAAAGCTATGAGCTATGGCATTCATCATTTGTACACTGTGGTAGATCTTGAATTCTTTGTGGATATTTCTCTATAGAAGAGGGTAGCCCTTTAATTTTACACTTTATCCATGCTAGATTTGCACCAGAGCATCTTCCAGTGTCAGGGGGTTGATTTAGTACTCTGTGCTCTGTTTACGCTGAGTTGCCAGTGTTGTCAAACACTTTGATCTTCACTCTCTGTGTGTATGAAACACACAAAGGAGCCTGCAAGAGTTTGACCAGGGAAGAAACAAACCAGAAATTACCTGTACTGGGCAGGTGTATCTCCAGCAAGAGACAGGCAGAGTGCAATTTGAAGTTTCTTGTAGAGGTCTGCAGACAGAGTGAGGAGTTATGGGTGCATTCAGATGGATGATTTTTTTTTTTTTTGAGAAAACTATGAATGGATGAACTGATAAAATGTGAAACTGCACGGTTTCATTGTAAGTAAACTTAATATTATCTTACCGTGAAGGAAAATGAGGTTTTCAGACTGTTTGCATATTTTACAGTTATTTGTTGATGCATAACAGTACTTCTCTTTTCCCCCAATGTTTGACACTAGGCCGAAACAAAGTCTGATCCTATGGGACTTATTTTCCATAAACTGCTCATTTTCATACCTCTTTGAGCTTTGGAGAATTATAAAGTTATTAAATGCATAGTTTTGTTCAGCTGATCCCTTTTATCATGATTGGAGGTCAGTGACAGCCTTGTCTGCTGCCCAGGGAGATGTTCAGGATCTGCTTGGTTTTTAAGTATACTCTACATGCATCACTTTCTGCTGAAATAAACATCTATTTATCAGCTTAATAGAGGAATTGTAAAGTTTGAGAGTTGAGGTGTGGTTTTGTTGTTCTAAGACCATTAATTCCCTAAAAAGTAAAGTACCATTTCCATCAGATATGGTGTTAAGTGCATTTCATAAAATTACCTTTTTCCAGCAAGATGTTTTGTTATTTCCACACATATGCACATTTAGTGGTTTGTTTTTATTCTAAGGGCATGCTTTCTTCATTGTATTTGGCTAGGGTTTGGGTTTGTTTTTTTTTTTTTTTTACATTTTAATTGAAGTATTTACAATATAGTTATTTTTGTTATAGTGAACCATTTTATTGTTTCAGAAGTGAATGAATCATATACTCTAGGTTATTTTTTCCTGGCAAATATTTTTCTTTAATGATTCCTAAGGGCTAGCTTAAGTTGTACAGATGAATAATACTTGAAATACAGTATCTGATTCATCATTTCAAATATTACTATGAAAAATCTTGTGAAACTATATATATACACACACAGGTCTTTTGACTTGCAAGAACATCAGCTTTACATGGGACTAGACTGGCTGTGTAGCTGTCACAAGGCAATGAAGTAATTCTGCTTCTTGAGTGTGTTGTTTACTCTGACTTCAACTCCGTTTCCCAAAATCCCAAGATTTTGTTCTCTTTCCCAGGTTTCTCTGCTCTGTCCCAGCTGGAAGAGCAGGTGCTGGCTCTGCAGCTGAGCTTCCAGACCTGTGTTCCGTTTGCAAGGACAGGGAATTTGCAGTGGAGTGTTGGATGGATTTTGTCATGAGGGAAAGGGTCAGAGGGGACCCTCTGCTGCTCTACAAGGCAAATACAATGGGAATTTAATTTTGCTAACAGGTATAGAAGAGGGTAACCACAGGGTGGTGTGGAGCCTGCTCATGGTAAATGGTCCTTGCATGCTGAATCACAGTTTCTGTCTGGCCTTTCAAGTCAGTCCCAGGTGGAAGAGTCCAGGTGCATTTCCTTGACTGCTCAGCATGAATTCAGCAGCCAGATTTGACTGATAGAGATGAGTAAGTGGCTTGAGAGCCCCCTGAGAACACGAGAGCAATGTCAGTACTCCATATTTTTTGTTCACTGAGTGTGCATTCTCATATTTTTGTTGATTATATTGAGGTTTAAAACATTTAGAACAGTAAGAGTATCAAAAAGAGTATCAAAATCTGTCAGCATGTGTTTCTGTGAACACTCTGTGTGAAACCTTTAAAGAGCAGGTGTGCTTTTTTTGCATCTGTACAACTGATTTATGCAATCTGGAATGTAAAGGATTAGGTTCTGGTAGATTTTGTTTAGGCATAAAAATATCATACACAAATTGTTTTTTCATATGTTTTCCAGATTCACTATAGGGAGGTTAAAAAAAAACAAACCAAAACACCAAACCTCAAAAACTGCCCAAAACAACAGATCCCATCAAAGTCTCCCTGTATTTTCTGTTTCCCCTACCCTGAGCTTCTGTCCACACAAATATTTATAAACAGCAAGTAATGCACTTTCTTTTGCATGCACAAAGCTCTGGGGGAAATGAGGAAATGTTTTAGTATGTGTAAGGCATTTAATACTTTGTTTTGCTCTGATTTATCTTTCAAAGAGCTGTGGAAGCCTGCCTAAAAAACTAGAATACACTCCCTGTGATCTTATATTACCTTTGTTTAAAAGAGTCAAACCTCTGCTGCTGGAACTCAGAAATTCATGGACAGGATGACTAGAACAGTAAAAATTACTTTTAAAAAATGTGGTTATTGGATAAATTGGTATGAGCCCAGCTGCTGAGGATAAATTGATTTTGCTGTTGCTTTAAATCTGTGTTGTGTTG
Organism: Luscinia megarhynchos; assembly: GCA_034336665.1. Classification (NCBI taxonomy): domain Eukaryota; kingdom Metazoa; phylum Chordata; class Aves; order Passeriformes; family Muscicapidae; genus Luscinia; species Luscinia megarhynchos. Next base: position 3,657,676 of record CM067580.1, read on the forward strand.
GTATTTTGGCAGAGTAAGAAAAACAAGGATATTAGAAAGTAATTTACTGCCCTGGGATTAGTGAGGAGTGTTATGTTTCTGTGACTGGGGCAGGCCGGGCTGGTGGAGATGTGTCTGATAAACAGGACGAGGTCTAGTCTGACAGCTGGCAACAATAGCTTTTGCTCAAAGTCAGGTGTACTAAATTAGCAAATCTATTACAAGGCTACAGGAGAAATCTCACAGAAGACAAGCCTTGTAGGCAGAAGTGCTGCCAAATGGGAAATGATTCATCGTCTCTGAATGGGATGAGCACTGAGCAGAAGCAGTTTAAACCTCAGACTGCTTTGGCTCATAAACCACCAAATATGCGATTAACACTTTATCTTCTCCAAATCCCGTGGTTTTTATTGTCTCCTGAAGCACAGTCTGTATTGAGGAGCAAAATCTGTGACACTCATTTGTTTCTTCTAATCTCTCTTTTGTAAGTTTGAATATGTCTAGGTATTTTTATTGATTTTTAGCTAAATGGCAAAATGGTTGTGTACACCCTAAAAAGCACTCCTGTCCTGTGACCCTTCAGCAACAGCACCTTTTAGTGAGGCCCAGGAGTGCAGGCACAACTCCCTGAACTCACTTAGTTTATTTGCTTATATTTAGTGAATATACTTGATTAGCTGGAGATGTAGTTTAATGTCGGATGCCAGTTCCAAGGTGATCACTGCATTTTGATTTTTAGTATTCTAAAAACTTGCATCACTTTAACAGGGCCATTCATAGTCTGCAATGCTGGAAGATGAACAGGAAATATATTTGTGAATTCTTAAATTTAGTTAATAGAGAAAGGAGGTACAGTTTACAAAGTTGGATGAAGCAGTGTGAAAAGGAAAAAGCCTGTGCCCTCTTTGTTGCTATATAACTGATCAAAGTTTTAGCATATCTCTGGTCTTATTTTAGTATAAATTGTCATATTGACTCCAAGATACATAAATTATGGAGAAACTAAAGGAATTAGGTCACTGGAAGGTGGTAGTATTAAATAATTGAAATGCCAGAAGATGGTTGTGAGAGAAAATAACATTGTACTTGGAAAGTTAATATCTTTGTTTAGCAAATAATTCTGGTTTGGGTACCCTGGAATAGCACTTAATTAGCAGTTGAGATGTCCAGGTAGCAGTGTCTAGGAAATGCATGTAAAGACTCCTCTGGAAAGCTGGGTCTGCTCTTCCCTTGCTTGTGCAGCCACGTAAGAAATAGTAGAAATCGGAAGGTATTTAGTATAGCCCTGTGAGCAGAACTGCAAGAATCTAAGGGTTCCTAGAGTGGAAGGCTGCAGGGAAATGAGAGTTTTCCATTTCTGTGTCCCCTTAAAGTCCCCATCATGTCCACTCGGACTGTCTGAAGTTCATAACTGTGTTTGAGGTCCATGAAAATACTTGGATGCTCCTTATGCTTGGAAGCCATTCTGCCTTCTGTAGTGAAATGTTTTTGGACTTGCTGGGAATATTTTCTTGGGTTTTTATCCTTTTGCTGTACTGCTAGGAGCATTGATGCACAGTGTTAAACTTTTTGCATTCATGTAATCACCTTACACTCCTCTTTTCAGTCTCAGCTTCTCCCCATTATCTTTCTTAATCTTCACTCTACCCTGCTTAATATCTTCTACTCTCTGTTCTTTCTCAAAAAAATTTTTGTATTTTTGCTTCTTAAGCATTGCATCTTCCCGAAAGATTTCTGAAGTTTTAGTTTAAACGGCATGGCAATGGTTTTTGGGCAAGATCCTTTATTTCCACATGTTGGTGAGCTATTTAATCTGAATCTCTTGGTGTTCTGTTTAAGTTTTCTTTTATATTATTTCTTACAATACTATATAAATTGTACTGACTTGTCTAAATAATTTAAGCAACTTGTATGAAACCAAGGCTTTACTGTGAGTTGCTTTACTTCAGTTGAAATAAATAAGATTGCTCAGTTAGCTCATCTCTCTTCAACAGCAGCAACTTCTTAAACTGTTTGGATTTGTTCTGTAGGACACATGTGTTTAAACAAAGAAACCAAACTGAATCTGTCCATATTAATGGACTGCAATACCTTAATCAGTTTTTAAATGGTATAGGGTATAGGCTAATGATGTAATAATCTGCTGGAGATGGGTGTGTGATGGGGGATAAGACTAGACTGAGGTACAGGAGAGTTTTAATGATGTTTTCATGGTAACATTGTCTTGGTTTTGCATCTGTGCTGCCTTTAAGCAGCTGGAGTTTTCCTGATTTAGATGATGTTGCATTTCTGCAGGTACAGACAGAATTCCATCATCAGAGGCATGACCAGGCAAGGGTGTGTGTGTGTAGTCCACACCTTCCTGCTGACCCTGTTTTATTTTTGGCAGAACCCAAACTGTCAAGTTCCAGAGAGATGCAACTTCCAGAGTTGAAAGCATTCCACTAAAACAAATATTAAAAAAAAAAGTGAATATAGGGATATTATGCTTGAATATTTCAACTGTACTAAATAAGAAAGAGGCAGGATCCACATATTATGGAGGAGACAGAATGTCTGAGGTTGTGGATATTGATGATAATGCAGGAGAATGTAAGAGTACATTACTCATCTGTATTGCCCCATATAATATCATGTCAGTACATCAGGTGTAGTAATAAAACAAAATTGTGCTGAACTAGGAGTTTAGATTAAGGGCAGATGTTTAATTAATGATTTTTGCTAGTGATAGTATCAAAATCATGATCCTCCTGAACTCTTTAACTTTGTTTAACTTTATTAGAGGATTATTTTTTTGTAAATACTTAAATATGTATTTGAATTGCCAGAATTCCTTTTTTCTCCTGAATAAAAGTTGTTGTCTGAGCTTTTCTTATGAGTAAGGAATTACTTCTTTAAAAGCATCTGACAATCCTTTTGGTAGTACTGATAAAATCAATATGCATAGCATTTTGCTGGAGAGCCATGGGAATTTCTTTGGAAGAATAAATTATGTCCTTGCTTTTGGGGTCTTTTTTTTTGTGGTTCTTTTCCTTTCTCCTCTTCCCAGAAAAGCCCCAGCAGTAGTTGTGTTCCCTAAGGATTGTGTCTGCAGCAGAGACAGTTTTGAGACTTCCTGTTTCAATCACACGTGTGGCCATGTCCTGACAGTTCTGGCAGCAGAGCCTGGAGCGCTGCTGGGATCCACAATCCCTGACACCAAGAGTCTGACTGAGCTGCAGGTGCCTCTTGTCTGAACCCTTTTTAAAATTCAGGGCATTTTTGTCCGGTTGGTAATTAGATCATGAATTTCTTTTGTTGTTGCCTTTCCTACAGCTCATTCAGAGGGTGGAGAGTTTTACTGCAGTGAAACAAATCCCAGAGCTCTGCTCCTTGCTGGCAGGTTTGTCCCAGCACATTGTCAGAGATGCATGAAATACATCAGGCAGAGCTAGCATTTATTTCTCCCATTAGCTTCCCTCCACACTCCTGTTCCTGTCAAAACAAAATGGGAAATGGATGGGTGAATTTCCATGTTACCTTTTTTATTTACTCATCAGAGGAAGGATCCTGGGCTCCCTTAAGTATTTTACAAATTGATAATTTTGGATTAATTACTTCTCTTTTGGTTAAAAACTAACTACTGGGATTGTTAAGAAGTCTTTAAGGACTGAAGTAAGATTTTTAGCACAATTGTAAAAGTTTAAGGTAAAAGTGACCCCCTTTTCTTTGCCTAAGTTCTTAAAAACATTTTTTATTCCAGTATTTCTTGGATAATTGAATTAGAGTTTATTTCACTCACTTGGATATAAGAACCACCTCTGCAGTTTGAGATTAGTTAATCTTGGTAATATTACTCTAAAGTTTTTTTTATGGACTATATTTTTAATATTGCAGGAGGATAAGAAATAATTGAGACTGCTGCAGCAAACATAACAGCAAAGCTGCAGAATTCTTTCATCTTTTTAATGGATTTCTGTTTCCCACTTTGATTTTGTTTACTGGAATACAATTTTATACTTGTTACCAATATGAGAAACAGAAGGAATAACTTTGAAATTGGCCTGAAAGTTGATCTTTGCTGACTTTTTCCTTTGAAGTGGTCTAGTGGCTGTTAATTTAAAGCTGTGTTGTTCCCCCCACCCCAGGTGACAGCACAGTTTTAAGTCTCTGTAAGTGGTGTCTGTCCAACAGCTCCATGTTACAGTAGTGGTTGGTCTTTCAGGTGTTGAAAAATAGGTGAGATGGGATGTTTAGGCCATTTTGGAGGAGGATGGAGAAGAGAAATGGAATTTACAGTGTATGAAAGTTATGCATTAGAAACATCCTGGCTAGTCTGAGAGGCTCCATCCACACTGAACCAGGAAATGCAGATATTCCCAATAACCTTTGTTTTTTTTTAAGTTTCCCATGTGTTATTTCTGCTTCTTTCTCACTGAGCTGTGGCTGATGCCCTAATTTACACAGACCCCTCATGAGTATGGTTTATTTTGTATCATTCAGCATTAATTTACACATTTGGTATATAGCTAAAAAAAAAGCACAAACCAAACCAAACTTTTTTGCACTTAACTCAACTTAACTTGAATTAACGTGACTCTCCATGAAAGAGACTTGTGAACCTTCCTGGTAGGGTTTGCAGTGCCTGGGGAGGGCTGCTATCTTCATTGCAAAAGTGGCAGCATAATTTCTTTCCTTTACCTCTTGAGAGGCATATCAAATAAACTGGACACATGAATAGGGTGGGTAACGTGTGTGGCAGCGAGCCCATCGCTGAATGAATCTAGGAAACGTGAATGCAAGAGCTGCTCGGAGGAAGAATTCAATGGTCTTGGGGGGTTTTGTGTTTTGTTTTTACTTTTGGCTTGGAGTGGAGTAAGGGAGGAGAAGTGGAAAAGGAAACCTTTTGTTTACAGTGAAACAATGCTGTGAAGTAGACATAGTGATGTAAAAACAGGAGTCTAAACATGGCAAATCTGGGCAGGCTCCATCTGGCCATGAGTGGCTCGGCCGTTCCCGCTCAGACTGCTGGAGTCTGGAGTCGCTGTTGTGTCATCCTTCCCTTACGGGAATTTCAAACAGCCTTGGAGACTCTCTCCCAGAATTTTATTATTGCATGAGATGAATGATGTATTGCCTTAACTGTTTCTAGCCAGTGATGCATTGCATCTTTGTTCTCTCTGATAAATGTGTGATGTTTTCATTTCTCTGAGTTACACTATGTGCAAGTTATATGGGTCTGGAATTCTAAATCTAGTCACAGCACAGCTTATTCTAGTGGAGAACTTTGAGTGAATGGACTGGTTTTGTGTCAGGTTCTGGCATCTTTTGCTGTAGTTTAAATTATATTGCATTATTAGGGCATTTGTCACTTCTGGATATGCATATTGCTGGTTATTGTGGTTTTGTTTGTTTAGTCCCACAGGAAAAATTCTGATTTGTTGAGACACAGATTTCTAACTGATGTATGTGATCCTTTGGAAATGGGTTTCACTTTACATGTAGTATATTAAGGATTTAACATCTGGCTTGTGTTGAACTTACAGAAACGTATATATTGGAAAATTTAGTGTTGTAACAATTAGTAAAGGAAATTCTTGTTAAAAGGGCTTTTCTAGTACTATGTTTATACTAGTGCATATTTTAATAGAGTTTGTCTTAAAGCTGTGTGTTTGGACATGAGACTAACAATGATGCTTTTATATATCACTTAGAATTTTCTGCAACCTAACATGTTGGTATTAAATAGCACTTTAAATATCCATTAGTATTTTTGAATTGCTCTAATGCATCTTCTGAATAAGACTTATAATTGGTACATGATTCTAAGTTTGCATTCAATTTAAACAATGTAAGTCTGTAAGAGATGTAGAAATTATTGATTTCCTGCCAGTATTAACTGTAGGTGTGCTGTGAGGCAGCTGTGCCTGTTGAAGATGCCACCATCCCTTCCAGGTGCCCTGGCTCCCATTGGGAGCAGAAGGGATCGTGTGATGCAGCTCCTAATTCACATCAGGAAAAGGTACTGGGTGAAGCAGCCCAGTGATGGTGTTTTGGGTGTACCTGGCTACTTGCTCTGCATCTCTTCCTGCAGAGCCAGGGATCCAGGGATGGGGCAGAGTGATTACCTTGGGTCTCATTGAGCAAAGTGTGTCTGAAATCCCAGTGTCCTTGGCTGAACTGGCCTTCCATGTGCTGGCATATGGAACCTGCAGCTCCCTGTACTGCCTGCGCTGGGCCCTGGAGAGGGTGGAGTTTGGAGGACTCATTTGGGTGATGCTGAATTTTACAATTAAGTATTGGGGAAAATAATGATCCATTCTCTGTGTGTGTACATGTTTCGTACTGACTCTAGTTTAGAGCTCATTGGATTATTCTGAATTTCTGTTGCTTAGTGAGACCCAGAAGGAGCAGCCGTCTGTAAGTAAAACAGAACAGGCTGGAAGTAATTGAGTGTGTACTTGCAAGAGAAGTGCTTTTTTGTGTTTTAGTTCTGCATTTCTGAGTGTACTTTGGGAAATGGAAAAGCTGAATGTTTAAGGAGAAGATTGTGTGTCTGAAAACCTGAAGGGTGTTAGCTGGTAATGTCGGTATAGTGGTGGCAAAATCTGCTTTTAAACTTAACTTTATTTTTAATAAAATAAATTTCTGGAGCTGCAAAACAGAGGCAGGAGGAAAAACTATACATCTGCATTAAAATGAAAACATTGAGGGTGCATTTTGTTTACGGGGTGCTCTTCTCCATCACAGCTGCAGGAAGGGCAGCCTGGCTGATCCTCCCTGCTCTGCAGCCATGTGCTTCTGCCACTTCCTTTGCCGCAGGTTTGCAGATGGCGTGACTGCAGGGTAAGTCTGTGCAGCTCTAGGAGCCAACAGTGAACTAATCTGTCTCCTCAGAAGGTTAATTTTCTGTTAAGCCAGTTCAGCTTCCTGCTCTACCTTGTATCCCTGTGCTGGCTGGACCTGCTTTGAGGGAGGAACAGCTGCAGCCCCCTGAACTGTTGGGTGCAACATGAAACCTTCCAGCGTGCTCCGATCTCCGATCCTGCTCGGAATAATGGTCAGCTGCTGTGTTCTGACCCATTTCACGCTGCAAGACCTTGACTCCAAACCCCTGTGCACCTTCAAAATACAGTATTTGCTAGCTTTACCTGCCTTTGTGTGTCCCTTCTTGACAACAATCGATTGCAATCTTAAAAAATGCAGAAATTTCATTGAGCAAAAGTAAACTCTTAGTTTTACAGTTGTGTTCTGTCACATTTTGTTCGTCTGCAGAAAAAGCACCTTTCAAAGGAATGGAACCTTAAAAAAATTCCTCAGAGAGATTAACTGTAAAATAAAACTTCATGTGAATAGTTGGAGTAAACAATTTTATTTCAAAACTTTAATTGAGGAAGTTATTACCTCAACAGCTGTATTTGCAAAATCCATATGGCATTATTTACAGCTCTTTGTTCAATAAACAGTTGAAGACCTCCTGTTTTATATTTTCCCATGTGGGAATTCAGGCAGGTCCAAGGAGGGAATGCAAGCAGAAAAATATAAGTTTCTCTTGAGCATGCCAACAATGGAAGAAGCCATTAGGAACCTGTAGGAATTTGTTTAAAAATGTTGAAAGTATTGAGCCATCCTGCTGGAACCTGTGCACGGTGTGCTGTTTGCCTGTCACAAATGGCTTTTCTAAAAGAAATAAGTGAATTTGCAAAGAGTTTTGTACTATGTGGAGAAAAGTACATCGTGTCAGCCTTAGGTTCAAACACCCGAGCAATTTCTGGGTCCCAGAGGCAGCAGTGAAGGCAAGGAGGGGCGTGAGTGTGGCTTCATTTGCTTTCCTCCCTCTCCCTCCCCCAAGCAGGCTCATTCCAATCAGCAGTGTAATTGGAATGCAACCACAGTCTGGAGGAGGAAGGGGAATTTTTGGCAAGGAGAGGCAGAGCAGTTGGGAGCTTTATTCAGATTAAAGCATAGACGACCATTCATTATCAGTACAACACACATTAGCAACAGCATAGCATTGTGTTTCTACAGCTGGGACTTATTTCAGTGATTGTATTGCCCTGCGTAGAACATGCAAACAACTGGGATCTGATCACAAAACCCAGCTCTAATGGCTTTCAGTAAAAGGTGGTGTTTCTATAGGGGGAGAAAGACTTGTCTTCAAAATGAGCCATTGTGGTAAAAATTGATAGGCAGCCTTTCGCCTCCCGTGTGTTACATGTGTTCTTGAACAAGTGCTTTTTCTGGGAGAAAAACCCTCGGGGAAAGGAAAAACCAACAGGAATGATAATGTTAAAACTGTTGGTTGGATTTAGAAGGCTGAACTTGTTCTTCTGTGGTGATGACACGTGGAAAGCCAGAAGATTAGAAAACATAATCTTAGCTTTGGACCAAGTGCTTTCCTCCCCATCACCTCAGGGCTGTCTGTTGACACAATGTGGGTTCTTATGGATGGCTGGCATGGGATGGGGGGAGTTCTACTGAGTCATGTGTAGACTTAAATGTGTTGATTGTGAGTTTCCTTCTGCAGCTGGTGTGCTCACTTCCATGGACTTTCATTATTATTTTTATTTTCTTACCTGTTTTCCTTAATCTTTTTTAGATAGTATGGGTGTGTCTCAAATGTATATATTTAAAAACTATTTACTTAAGATGGCTTGAGCAATACTATTTTTAACATAGGAATTTAAAGACTAGTATAGTTATAAAATCATTGTCTACAAGTGTAGCCCTGAGGTGTTTGTACCTCATGCTGCTGGGTACAAACACATTTAAACCTTGTCATTTGTTGTAAATCAAGAGGTGCATTATAACATATAACTGAGATCATACAAACATACAGGTAATGTAGCACTAAAACCTACCTGTGAAGTAAAGTAGTGGTGTTCCTGTTTTGCAGGTGAACCTGGTGAACAAATTTGTTACAAACAATTTGATACAGGCTGGAAATAGCCACAAGGGTTGAATACACAGCCCTTAAATGTCCGGGTTCCTTAAATTCACATAACACTTTCTTTCCTCCTAATGGTGCTTCCTCTGCACTCATTGCGGTGTTACCCAGCCTTTGGAGGTGAATAGATCATTGAAGACTCTGGAGCTCATGTCTGACAGGTGGTGATTCTGTGAAATCTCATAGATCTTTATCACTTTTAACTTGTTTTCAATGAAGGAGCTCCTTTCCACTTCATGTTCTTCCTCCTAACTGTGGAGACCTGGTGTTACTGATATACTTATTATTCTGAAATAAACATACTTTTTAATACTTATAAAAACAGTGGTAATTTATAACGTAGGACACCTTCCCTAAAAACAGCTTGATGTCATTAAAAGTTTGATTTTTTCTGTAAAAATGATTTCAAAGTAAGCAGCAGTTGTAACAAGAGTTCTTCAGTAACTGGCAAAAAGAATAAACAGAGTTCAGAAAATGAGAATGAAATATTTCTCTTTCTATAAAATTGACCTTTTCAATAGTCATAGTTCCTTTCAATTTTTATGTGAATTCAACCAATTTTTCACTCCCTCTGTAATTAAATGTAAATTTTAATAGCTAACACATAGATTACAGGTGTTTGAGAATACTAAATATTTTGCGCTTACTTATAACAGTTAAATTATTTTTCAGTAAACCATTCTTTGTCAGTCACAGGAGTAACCAGAAAAAGGAAATTGGCAAATATGATTCACTTAATTCCAGTCTTTGTATATTTGTGGACTGTGTAGCAAAGCTGTCATAGAAGGAGACTAGGTAGCTTATAACGTTATGCTCTTTTCATGTTTCTGTGAGTAGCATATGTTAGAATGAGATCATAAAGCATGATAAAAAATATTTAATGTATGTATACTATGTAAAATTGATGTGCTGTTTGTCTTGGCACATGTATATTGGAATATTAGTGTTCTCCTTTCTGTAGACTACCCAGGAAGTCTGTAATAAACAGATACATAGCTATCCATTGACTCACTGATACTCTGTAATGAATACTTTATCTACACATGTGTGCTAGAAGCCATTTATGTCATTTGATGATGCACTTATGGACCAGCACACCTCCCTCTTTTTCTTTCAGTATATCCAGGTCAGTATATCCAGCCATTGGTTTGCATTCTAGTTTCAGGGCAAGCTTAAATAGCTTAATTTTTGTTTCAGAAGAATTGTAACAAAAAGTGCCTTAAAATAAGCACATCCAAATAATAAATAACCCTGTGCAGTGCCCTTGTACCTCCAGAGGATCCATTAGTGGTGGGGCTGTGTGGTTCTGATAACAATGAGTGCTGGGTCCAGAATCATCAGCATTTTAACTTGGCTTTGTCAAGGGAAAGAAATCTCCCTCTAGTTCTTTCTGGTTTTTGAATCTTTAGCTTAAATTGAACTAAGGATAGAGGACTCAAAGATAATTAATTCCCGTGAGTTTTGTGAGAATCATTGCCTGGATAAGGAGGAGACCCTGGCAGTGACCTGAAGTGAGAGGAAAAAGCTGCAGCAGATCCTGCACTGCTGGACCAGGGGAGAGCCTGTGTGGGAGAGAGTCTGTCTGAGTGCCCAGTGGGAAAAGCCTCAGCCACAGCCTTCAGTCAACCGTGAAACATAAATCCATAGGAAACTAAACTTCCTTAGCTTTTATTCTTAGGGAGCTATTAATCAGCTGGTTATCAGAATATTCAGAGCAGGTTTTAATACAGTGTTGAAACTGTTAGAAAAGTGGAGCATAAACTCTGGTACTTTCCCACCAGTGGGAAAAGTTTTGTCCAAAAAAAGTCCTGAGATAGATGAGATCTCTGTGTGTGGAAGAAGATTGTTTCACTTTGAGTTGAGCTGATGCTCCTGGGACATGGGGTTTTTTACCTAGAAATACCTGGCAGAGAGGGTGTTGTTAATGGAAGCTTTCTCAGCATCTCTTCTGTTTTGTTAACCTGACAAAGCCAGAGTGGGTTGACATCTGACTTGCCTTAAATGTGGTTACTAGAGAGGGAAGAGTTGAGCCAAAGATATTAGTTTGTTCACTCATGGCTAATTGTTGGGGAAGCAGTTATGAGTCTGTGTGCTTTGCATGTGCCCAATCTTATAAAAATGAGACTTCAGTTAAACTGCATTGGCAGGTTTGCTTTATTTTTGAAAAGAAGTGTTTGTAATTAGTTAACCTTACAATTTCTCTCACAGGAATAGTTGAACCTCTTTTGTCTTGGACATTATACAGTTTCAGGATCACCCTGTGTGGCTGTACTGTGGATGAATTTTGACTTAACTATTGGGTTTTAAGCCCTCAGCTTCACTTGACACTTCCCATTACTTTTAATGGATAAAACTGTGACAATAATTATATATATTTTTTAGATGTTTTAAAAAATTGTCGTCTGTATAAGAATCTATTTTACTTGAAGCTTTTCACCACTAAATGAAAGGTGGCTGGTGAGCAATAACCAATTGCAGTTCTTGGGCAGATGATGTCTGTTTTGTTATCATTCACCTGGAAATATTCTTGTATAATGAAACCTTAAGGAGCTGCAAAAGCAGTTTTCTATTACCTCGTTGTTTTGTTTTTTTTTTCAAATGCTTTTAGGTTGTTCTCAAAGTTCTGGATAGAGTAAACTTTAGATTGTTGGGCACATGGAAGCCTTTGGTAACTGTGGATTTTTATTACACCATCCAAAGAAATTTATTTGATTTGTGGAGCAGTGATGTGACGGTCTCTTTCATATATGTACTTGAATGTTGGGTATCAGAAATACCTGAAACATTTGACTCTATTAGTACTTTATTTCTGTTGACTGTTCAGGTTGAAGTTATTGGGTGTCAATCATGGATTGCCTCTGCTTGCTTTTATTCAGGCAGAAATCAGGGATCAGGAGCCTTGCAGGATCAGTGGGAGGGTATTCTAGGGGGGAAAGGATGACCAGTGGTGTTTGGTTTTAGGTGGTGCCTGTGGGATGTGATTATTGGATTCACTTTTCTGTATTTGCATTTCCTGGCAGTAATAAATATTGACGATCTCATAGGAAAAGTATCCAAGGGAATCATATAGTGAGGAATCTCCTGCAGCATCAGGTTCCAACCAAATAACTCTTCCCACTCCCCCTCCCTTTTTTTTTTAATACTAGCTGTGGGAATTCATGCTTTTGCTCAATCCCCAAGAATCCTTTTGTGTTATTGGTAAATATTTTAATGTTTCACAGGGGAATCTAGTATTTCCTGCTTACTAAACCTGTGATAATAGATAAGCATAGTAGTTGAGCAGTGATGCAGTTTGTGAAGTCTTCATTGTGTACCTTGGCACCTTTATATGAAATTTGTCCCCTTTGACCTTTTATTTATTTATTTGTTTATTTAAATTTATTCTCATAGGAGATTGTTTTCCCCTGAGTATTTTTAGTTGACAAATGCAAATGTTCCTTCCTTTTAATTTAAACAAACAAAAAAAAAAAGCCTGAAACAATTATCAGCTGCTACAAATAAAAGATAAGATATCTTTAGAACCATCAAAACTCTGGCTTTAGAAGTTAGTGTGCTCCACCCAAATGCTTTTCAGGTAAAACCTTTTATTTATTACCATGTAGGATAACAGAAAAGCCTTGGCTGCCTAATGTTCTATTTTTTATGATCAAGGGAGCTTTTGCTGGGCTGTGGAACTGAGCATTAACCCCTGCTTGTGTCTGGCACTAATTATGGTGAACCAGCCAGGAGTGCTCCAGGTCCCTCTCTGGTGAAATCACAGCTGACAAAACATTTGAGGGGGAAAAAAAACCTGCCAGGTGAAACTATTGCCTGAGGAAACCACAGCCATCTCACTTCCACTGTAATCTGCCTACAGGTGGATTGCTAAAAGATGGCACTTCCAGCTCAGCTTTCAGGAATCAATTCACGTGACAATATAAATGATGAAGGAGCACAGTTCATTTATGTTTGTTTTATTTTAAGCAGGATTTTCTGAAGTGCTGGATAGGTGAAATATATTTTTTTTTAGAGTTGGCAATCATTAATTTTGTATTTCTGTTTTTCTTGCAGTACTATGTGCAAAAAACTTGGTGAAAAAGGACTTTTTCCGTAAGTAGCTGCTATAGTTTTATACATTTATTTATAGATGGAATAAATATTATGCAAGTTTTATGTGTTTGCATATTATCATTATATTAAGATATTTGCAGTAAGGGGGCTAAAGGCTTTGATGTTTTATTTCAGGGCTCCTGTTTTTTTCTTAGGTGACACTCATCACAGAATCATCACAATAATTAAAACACTGACACACTCTCTCTGTTTTTATGGGAGTGGGAAACAAATTTACCCACTCAGGCAAATTACATGTTTTTGAAATTCAGTGTCATATACTTATTGAGTTGTTTTTCCTCCAAGAACTTTTTGTGCTCCTTTATTATTAATAACCACCTCATAGCACCGATGCACTCTGAAATTATATTTTAATTAATTTTAATAATGTTTTGAAAGAAGTGCTAAGAAGTAGATGAAGGAGGCAGAAAGGAATGCTGTTGTCTGTGTCCTGCATGCACAGATCACCTGCCTGCCACCTCCCACCTGGGAGCAGGAGGAATTCAGAAGAGCAGACCTGAGCTTTGGAAAGAAATTGAAGTGGCAACGATCCAGAATTATACTGTGAATTGGGATACTTATAAAACATGGCTTATATCTGAATTTCTGTATTGATTGCAGGTTCTTGGGTATTTAGCAGTTTTTTCATGCCTGAAAAAAAAACCCTCAGGATCTGTAGTGTGTGATGCTGAAGCACAGATGTCCCAAGGTCCCACTCCTTTGTCCCCATGTGCTTTCTGTGGCACTTGTCCCCAGCCTTCTGCTGCCTGACCAGCTCTGGCTGAGTCACCTGAGGAAGAGCAGCTGGGACAAAATTGCACCTCAGCAGATGTGATGAATGTTTCCCCACCTTAGTTCCTCCAGCTGACTCAGCACTGATGAGGGGAGGGATAAATGAGTGTCAGAGGAAAAGGGCAGGACCTGGGGTATCAGTGGTGGGACCATCCCTGGTGTCAGTACAGCAGGAGGTGCTGAATCTTGCTGATCTTGCTGATCTCTGCTCCTGTTGCTTTTCCACCCCTGCATCTGGAGTTCAGCACCGTCTTTACACTGATTTTAGGTGTTCAGATGAACCTGTGTTCAGTGTTTCTGAGACACTGAGCTGGCAGCAAACAGAGCACAAAGCCAGCAGCACACCAAGCGAATCCTAAAAGCAAGAATAACCTGTTATAGGAATTTCCCTGTTACACCAATATCAGCCAAAATCATAATTGTGATTTGATCTTAAGGATACAAAGAATGTAACTGTTTTCTCTGCCTTTGGCTTCTTTGTATACTGAGAATTTACTCAAACCTGAATTAGGAAGATTAAGGTGTTTAGATTTTTTTCCCCTCAATATGTTTGACATACACAACCTTTTCTTAGTCCATATCACTGAAATAAATTATTAACTTGGGCATTCCCTATGCTTAATACATCATGTTATTCCCATTCATTAAGTAGGGGTCTAATTTATAAATAAAAGGCAAATAAATCTAGAAATTAAAGATTAAATAACTGAGCAATGATAAAGGACTTCAAAGCATCCTGGTCCACTTGGTAGCTTTATTTTCTTTTCCTCCTTTTAGGACTTCCTGATCCCTTTGCTAAGGTTGTGGTGGATGGATCTGGCCAATGCCATTCTACAGATACTGTGAAGAACACACTTGATCCCAAATGGAATCAGCATTATGACCTGTAGGTGGTAACAGTGATAACCAAAGGTTTGAAGTGAAATCCTCTAAATTACACAGACAATGTCAGATGTTCATTATCCTGTGCTATGTACAGCTTGGAAAGTATCCCAGAGTGTATTAGTTTGAGGGAAAAGTACATGTAGCAAAATTCCACTTTCTTATTTACCTCAAAATTTGAACACTGCAGTTGTTTTTCTGGTGCTGATGTCTGCAGCATGCTTACATGGACTACAACATTGTTTTATTGTGGTATTTCCATGTTAACACTTCTGTAAAATGAAGCAAGTAATTGACTGTTTTCCTCAAACTGCTCTTCTCTTGATTCAATTTTTTTTCTGTTGTGGTGCTACAGTATCTTTTCTCTGTGTGCCTTTTGTTCAATTTTCTCTCCTTTCTGTCATTTTCTGTCCCAAATGTTGTTCTCACTCTGAATTATTGTTATCATCACTTGAGCACCTTTTGGTGCTTTTGAGCAGTAGAATCAGTATGGCACATATATGTCATAAGTTTTCCTCTTTTTAAAGCATAGAATATTTCTGTACATTATAAGTTATTAAAGCTTTAATTTTTATGTAGGTCTCTGTGCATGCTTTATTTTCCTTGTCTTTTATTCTTTATCCCTTTCATTGGAATGAAAGCTGAGGAAGAGAAATGAACTGTTTTGCAGCATTGTGTTCTCCTGTTCTGATCTGACTTTTTCCCTATGGCTCTATTCCCTGTCCTATATTATTAGAAACTGTTTGAACATATTTATGTTAACTTTGGCCATCACCAAACCTGCAGTAAATCTGGTACTGGTATACAGACAATTTCTTGTCCCTCTTTTTCCCAGTGAAGAAAAGCAGCTTGATGGATTTCACAGCAGAATATGGAAGGCCTGATTTAAAGTCATGTCTTGATCTACTCCTTATGTGAATATCCATGACTAAATATGTGGAGTCATTGTTCATAGTGTGGTAGTGCAGGATACAGAACATGTTCTTCACTGCTTAACAAAGTATTGTGGCAGTTTAGTGAAATAATAATATAGTTTTATTATCCAAACCCAAGCTTAGATTCTGCATGTGAGACTGTAATTCGTGTTCTTTAGAGAAATGGATAAAAACCAAGTTTTAAGTCCATGTATATGGCAAATGGCTCTCTTTTCTATTGAAAGAATTCTACGTTAATTTGGTTTTAAAATGATACTAAACCTATCAAAATGTTGATTTGTACAGAATTGAGGTTTCAGACCTTTGCCTTTCCATGTCCTCCCCAAGGATCAGAGTAGAGCTGAGGAGAAACCCCTCACAGGCTTTGATTGTTTTTTAGTTAGCTGGCTCTGTTAATGAGCATTAATGCACAGCTTTCCAGGTATAGAAGCAGAAAGTGCTGCCAGTGTGGCTGGGTGCAAATCTTCTGTAACCTTTGTACAGCTGGGGAAGGGACTCTCCTGCAGGAGGAAGGTGGGCATCATTTGGCACTTTCTCCTCTGTGAGATTCTATGTGGAAGATGTCAAAATTCAGTGTGGAAGTCACTGGGTCCCTGTGGCTGCCCCAGTACTGGCCAGTCTGGAGTGCTGTGGGACAGTGGAGTGGCTGCAAAGGATGCTCAGTGCTCCATGGGCTGATGATTTGATTCCCTTCTGGAGAAAAGAAGCACAGGACATGGGAAATGAGGGAGGATGTTGATATGCAACAAGAGTAATGGAAAAAAACCTGTATAATCTTTAGAAAAAATTCCTTTCTGGTTATAACTTTTAAGGAAGAATGACGAGAAGGTATTTTTAGGTTGTTTTATAGAAAAAGCCATGGTTGTATCTGGATACTGTATTGTCTTTCCAAGGCTGTGATTGCAATCCACAACATATTATAAAAAGCAGGAAGAAAAAGGGGGGTTCTGGCAGAATGTTTTGCTTGAGCAGATTTGAAGCATCTCTTGCTGGATTGTCCAAAGGAATTTAGACCTGTGTGAAGCCTTTTTTGTGGGTGGTGGTTTGGTTTTTTTCTCATTCAGAGAAGAAGTTCCCTTAAAAAATAGATTTTGTTGAATTAGTGTGCTATTTTCAATATAAAATATTGTCATCTAGGAAAAGACTACTTTGTTTGATTTTGACTGTTGAATTCCCTGATGACAGAAATATATCCAGTATTTCTAATCCAAAGTAAAATTTAGTGTTGTGTCAGGCCTTGTTATTAGAAAATAATCCTTTCCCTCTCCAAATTTTCTTCATAAAAATTTAACCCCTTTTATAGTCTCATCTGTTATTCCTTACTTTAGGGAAATGTATTTCTGTTTATAAACATCAGTCACATTATCTTTACTTCCTATTTAAAGCAGCTGTAAAAGATTAAATCTCTTTGGTACAGCAACTCACTGCTTGGCTATTACTGTAAGGTAATTTTTTACTGTATAATATACTCAGTGTCAGGCCTCAGCTTTTCATCTGCACCAAATATTAAAATATTTTTTTATCTTATGATGGCAGGTGCAAGTGGCACAGTCAGATGGAGTTGTTGTAATACGTTCATGCAGTCATGTCTGAATTAAGTTGCTAATTCCAAAAGAATTTTGTGCCTTGCTAACCTGATTCAGCAGAAGTAGATATTCTGTTGTATAAGAATTTTTTAAGAGGACTTCTGCAGTAACATAAAGAGCAAAAAGGGGTTGGCTTTTGCCTTATGTGCCTCTTAATTCAGATCTTAGTGTGAGAAGGAAGTGGTTGAATTAGCTGCTTGGATTCTTTAGCCTAGATGGGTGTGTGTGTGTGTAGAGAGGGGGAATTTGGGAGACTTTCCAGAAAGAAATTGCCAAATAGTTGCTGTCTGGATGTAGTTTAATGTCAGTAAAATACCATGTTTGCCCTGGATGTATTCCCCTTCCTTATTTTCAGTCTTGTTTGTGTTTTCCCTATTGTTCAGGCCTTTCCTCAGAACTTTTTAATAACCAGACTTGTCACATTTACAGATTTCTTGCATTCAGAGCTAAACTACCTAAACCAGCAGTCCAGGAACATAAATCTCCTTTTTCTCTTCCTCCGCCTTTCTTCCCCCCTGCAGTAGCCAGACCTCTCCTCCATTGCCCTGCCCAACCTCCCCAGCAGCCTCTGCCCCTAAGGCTCAGCAGGTCACATGCCCTTCTTTCTCTCTGAAGGGTGTTTGTACCATGATCTTCACCAAAACCTGCTTCTGCTCCCAGCTTTAGTCTGTGCCCTTCAAGTCCTCAACCCCAGGACTCTTCTCCTTTGTGATCTCTCTCTAATGGAACCTCACCCAACTCTCACAAACAACTCCTCCTCTTCCCAAAATCTCCTCCCTGCAGGTTCTAGTGCTCTTTGGTGCCTTCACATCCTCAGGCTGCTGCGCTGCTCTGGCAGAATCACCTTTGTCTCCCGGTCCTCCGACTCTATCTTGTCTAGTAAAACCCTAAGGATCCTGGATTTTTCTTGGAGAGAGAGGGCAGCAGCTCTGCCTAGTGCTGCTTTAGACAATCCCATCCTAGATTAGCTCCTAAAGAGTCATCAAACAGCTCAGTGCAATTTCTTTGCCTTCTCCACATGGTGCTTGAGGCTTGTTGGATGAAGCTGATGCCCTTTGCAGCAGGCAGTGAGTACCACGTCCCTGCTCCATCCCTGCTCCATCCCTGCCCCAGCCACAGCCCCTGGCAGGTCCTGGTGGCCATCCCAGAGGCTCAAACACCCTTCAGATGCTGCAGAGATGAGCAATGCTAGGAAGGAAGTGAATGAAGATGGAAGAGAAAAAATTGGGGTCCTGTTTTTCATTCTGTCACTTCACACCCTCTTCTCCCCAGTCTGAAAGCAGCTGGTAGCTCAAAGCAGAACACTGAGATTATATTAGAAAAAAAGTCAGAAATGGGAGAATGAAGAAACAAACCAAGTAATTCATCCAGGTCATAAAAACAGTCTGTGTGGCAGCATGGATTAGAAATAGGGAATTCCTGGCTTCCAAACCTGAGTTCATACCTTGTGATGCTGCATTTTTCTCTCTTTCTGGAGGGAGTATGTCTGGCTTGTGATCAGGAAGAGGTGTGTTTTTTCAGGAATATTGTTTTCCACTTCATTCCACATTTCTCTAGCGAGGTGAACTCCTAAGGGGAAGTGTATGTGATGGTATGGGGATGAAAAGTCACTTGATACCAAGCCTTCCTCAGTGGTAGACAAAATAACAATTGTCCTTGTGTTTTAAATTTTTATTTAAATAATTGACAGGTTTCTATTAAGGCATGAATTTGATTTTTTATTTTCTTAGAGGTGGAAGTGCTAAGAGTAGGGAGATTAAAATTTCTGAACATGCAGTTCTTAACCAGAGCCCTAATTTTAAAGGTTTAGAAAATATGGAAGTCAACAAAATATCTATGCAATTAAATCTCTGTATTTCCATTTCATTAATACTAATCCCATTATCTCTGTAGAAGTACTGAAGCTGTGGAATAGATATTGCTGATAGAGGAAAAAAAGAAGTACAGGCTCCAAAAACTTTAATTACAAGGTGGAAGAGAGTGTCATCCAATAAAATAGGGGGGTTGTGTGTTTTTGTTTCTGGTTTGGTTTGTTGCTCTTTATTTTTTGGAACATTCTTTTTTGATAAAAAATAAAATTCCTAGCTCAGGCTTTTATGTTGGAACTTGATTGCCAGATGATGTAAAACAAATGTAACTTATCCACCAAATGAATTGGAAATGTCAACTCGTCCTGCTGTCACTCTCTAAATACAACCATGGGTTTTTGTGCCTGAAATGATGCAGAAATGTAGATGAAACATTCTGCTGTAAAGCCAACTAGACATTACTTAACTATTTCTTGTCTTCCTTTATTAAAAAACCAGTCATTTTTATTTGGAAAAATGCAGCTTGTCTTGCTTATTTCCTTTAAAAGTGTGAACCAGCCCAGGTTTTTGGGTGCAAAAAATCAAGAGTAGTTTATAGTGGAATGTGGAGTCTTCACCTGCTTGGTGTGGATGGTGACTGTTTATCCCAACCCTGAGAATCTCACCCTGAAACATTACAGGATGAGAATCTCACCCTGAAACATTACAGAAATTCTTGGAAACTGTGTTGTGTACTCAGCTGTTCTACATATTATTCAAACTGTTCTGTTATGAAATTGTGTTTAACCATATACCTTTGACTTTTTTAAAGCAACAAGGAAAACTGGGAAATTCAAGACAGGTCATGATAAGTCTTTATTTTTAAGTGCACCTAAATTGTTCTCATAAGAATTTATTTTAAGTACATAAAACATTGTAGACTGCAACTGTGCACGTGATTACTCATCTTCATCTCGTTTCTTTATGCAAAATTGTCATTGTCAAGGTTGTAAGGCCAAAAATCTGACCTATGTTATACAATCAGTTTACTATTCAAAAAACTTCGGGGCTTTTTTATATGGAGTTTGTGTTTTGTTTGGGTTTGTTTCTTTCTGTTTTTGTGTAAATGTGCAGTGATCACTTTAAAACATGAGGCTTTTCTGTCTTCTACTTCTTGGGTCAGTTGCTGTCTGCAGGTGGGAAAAAGAAGTTGTAAGAGTTCTGCTTTTTGGCAAAGGAAAAATGGGAGAAGTGTTAACCTGATCACAGCTGTAATTTTAAGCCATAGCAGTTAGTTCAATTATTTGGTTTGCCAACCTTGACAGTATCATTTCTGACTTTATGAAAATATTAAGATGTTTAAAAGCCAATAAAGCCACAGTCAGTGGGCAGATGTGTTTAGACATTGGTTGATCAGTTTTCATTCAAAAACAAGCAAAAAAGAAGCACTTGGAACTAAACTAAGACCAGAATTTGTGGTCTGGGAAGAGAGAGCTGCAAGCAGTTCTTGGGGTCTAAGCCATAGTTACAAATTCCTTTCCCTCAACTTGAAACAACCATAATAATTCACTATTGGCAATTGCTGATTTATCTTGAGTGTTTTGAAACTGTCCCCTGGAAGTTTTGAAAACAAAAACGAGCTCACAAAGTAATTGCCTCTGAAAACAAAGCTTCAAATGGAAAAAGCAAAAGTAAAACAGCCTAGAGTGTCCAGGGTTCCCCAAGGCAGTGAGCATAGATGCAGGTTTTGCCAAGCATGTCTGTGGGAATGCTGTGAGGAGAGTCCTGGAGCGAGCAGGGGCAGGGAGGGAACGTGGCACATCCCAGCTAAACCTGTGTGGGCTGCTTGTCATGGCTGAATGTGTGCTGTGTGTCCCAGACACACCTCACCCAGCTCAGTCAGCCTCCTGGGGCTCGGGGAGCTGCAGCTGTGGGGTGGCTTGGCCTGGCAGTGCTGGGTGCTGGGGAGCACCTGCGGGGTCCCTGCATTCCTGGGGCTTGGAGGAGCAGCCCCAGAGGGCTCCCTGCTCCTGTCCCTGCTCCTCCTGTCCCCAAACACTGCTGGGATGCCACGAGCATTGCCCCTCTTGGCACAGGCTGGGCTGGGGCATGGAGCTGAGCATGTTTGTGGCTGCTTGGAGAGCTGTGGTCGAGGCCAGCCTGCAGCCTGCTCGTGCTGCTGTTTGAACAGATTTTGGTTGGTTCACGTGGATGTCCCCTTCCAGAATCAGGCTTTTAGAGCAGTTTGTATCCAAGTGAGCTCCTCCATGAGACATGCTTCCATTGAAAACAATGCACATCTTACCTGCAGATGACTTGCTCTCTCTTGCCATTGCAGTGTGCTAAATTTTTAATGTAGTGGTTGATGATCTTTTTTCCCCCAAGGTGATTTCTGATACATCTTCAAAGTGTTCTCTAAGTGCCACTGACAGTAGTTTGTTCCACGTTTTTCAGATATATTGGGAAGTCGGATTCAATAACAATCAGCGTGTGGAATCACAAGAAAATTCATAAAAAGCAGGGAGCTGGATTTCTGGGGTTGTGTGAGACTTCTTTCAAATGCCATCAACCGCCTTAAAGACACTGGTTGTAAGTAAGCTAAGGACCAGTTTCTTCTCTTCCAGCCCAAGCTTGCATGCACAGGCTTTTGAAGAATGACACTTAATTGGGTTTTTGCTGTATATTCCAGGTGGTTTGGTAGTTTGTGGTGGTGTTTTGTTTCATTGTATGATTTCCACTTTGTGCCCTCATTTTGTAGATCAGAGGTTGGATCTGTGCAAGCTTGGGCCAAATGACAATGATACTGTTAGAGGACAGATAGTAGGTGAGTAAAGGTTTTTATCTTTTAGTTCTCTTTTTATCTTTAGTTTCTATAATAACTATAGAAATAATCTTCTAGATGTCAGTTTTCTGTGTTGAAGTCTCCTGTCTACTGCCAGAGCCATTTGGATCTCTAGGCTAGAGTAACATAGGTAGAGAATTAAAAAAACCCCAAAACTAAACAAACAAAGAAACCAAAACAAAATGCTCAAACCACCCAAAAAAACTCCAAACCAAAATATTATAGTAAATGTTGGGGAAAATAAGACAATAGATAATAATTAAGAAGAAAATTTGAATTTCACTTTAAAGAAAGGTGGCAGTTTGAGTGTGAACTTGCTGTGAAAAACTGACTACAAAATTCTTGATCATGGAGAGCTCCAAGCAAAGCTGTGTTTCCTTTAGGTTTTGGGGAAAACCTAAAAAGCATTTTGCTTACAAGCAATTAAAATTGCTGTCTGGGATCAATTAATTTTCTGTTTTCATGGCTTATTAATAAGTCTGTCACCAACCTCAGTAACTGTGCTTTGTCATTCTGTGAACTCATCAATTTTAAATAAAGAAGCTGGAAAATTGAAAAGCAAGTATCCACAAAAAACTTCATGACCACTCTTTTGGTGCATTCTCAGTTCTTTGCAAAGGCAGCATTTCTAATAGGTCATGTAAATCAAAAGTTGGTCAGGATAAGGAAGTTCTTTATTTATACAGCAAGATGTTAATGAGAATATTTGGACATGAGGGAAAGAAAAGTGAATTTTTATGTTCAGTTTTATGTTCAGTTCCTAGCTGAAATTATATCCAAGCAGCACTTCTGTCAGCCAGGGAGCACCACTGAAACATCAGTCAGCAAATAAGTGTTTGCCTCTCTCAGAGTGCTCTCTTGTGACTTTACCTCTTTGTGTTGCTTTGACTGTCTCCATCTGATCTGCAAGTGCTTGCATTAAGATCAGTGTAGTGGCACAGGAGAGTCAAGTGATGGGAGAAATGTGGAGTTCTAAGTGCATTACTGACCCTTCAGGCTGTTCTCAATTAAATTTTCTACATGAGCTTGCACAGAAGAGTGAAGGATGAGGCAGTCACTTCTCTGGGGTGTGTTTTGTTGTGGATTTGGTTTGCTTGCTGGGTTTGCTCCAGTGTCCTAGTCCCCTGAGCATCCCTGTGTGTGTGCAGCTTTGTCTGTTGGTGTCCTTGAGAGGAGGCTGAGCTGGGTGCACAGGAGAGCAGGTTCAGGGTGTGCTGGGAGCAGGGAGTTCCATTCTGCTCACACCATGGAGCAGGGACTGTGCTCTCATGCTGCCCTCCAGAGTATGAACTCACATCCTGGTCAGCATCGCTGGGGAATGCTGCCATTCATTAAAGGGGAGAAAAAAACAACCCAAAAACCCCTCCCCAAAACAGAAAGGTCTGGGAGGCCTATGGCAAACCCCTTGCAGTGTGCAATGACAGAGACTTCAGAGAGAACTGGTCAGTGAGAAGTAGTCAGAACTAGTCAGCAGTGTGGGCATAGACTGGGCTGCCAGGCTGGCTTTAGCTGTGTGCTTCGGAGAAGTGCTGCAGCCAAAGCAGCACTGGCTCTCTTGGGATGCTGCTGGGGCTGCCCCTGAGCACCAGGAACTGTTGGATTGTGCACTGAACCTGCAAAAAACCACCTTGTCAGGTTACAGCAGAGACCCAGAGCAAATCTGTGTGTTCTTTTTTCTGTTGATATCATCAGAAAGGTCAAGTTTACTCAGTCATGGTTCTGTTTTAATTTAATGCATCCTTGATAAGATTCCAGAGACTCTTGTCTTTTTTTAAGTTGTCATTATTAATCTTCTTACATTTTAATCTTTCTTCACTAATGCAACTTTATTGGATAGATGAATGAGCCTGAGTAAAACTAGGTAATTCCACTACAGTAGTGAGATGGTAGAGAAATCTGGATTAAAAATAAGTAAAAAAAGACAGAATAAGTTATAAATATACTCTCAGTTCTTTCAGTTATAAACTCTCTTAAATTAAGAGACCATGCAAGATTGGAAACCAATATTAAAATGTAATTGATGCCTTCAGCAGATGATAATCTTGCAAATCAAGTGCACAGTGGGTATGCCTTAGTACAAGGACCAAGGGGATCTTTATCTTAAATTCTTGGGTTGTCTTCAAAGAGAGTAAGAAAAGGAGGCATTTTCAGCAATGGATCCAGGGGCACCTGAACTGTGTCTTAATCTTGCAGCTCTTCTGTGCCACCACTTTATTTCTGATGTGGCAGTGCAGAAAAAAATGAGCCCTTACTTGTTACAAAATGAAGCCGTGCACAAATTCTGGTCCTCACGTAGGCAGAGGAGGTAATTGCCTTTGTTTATGTTAATTTCTGTCTGTGTGTTTTGTTTGCCAAACCTTGCCTACCTGCAGTGGTGTAAACTTGTAATGTGTGAGGTTGTGGCAGAATAAATACATCATGTGAGATCTTGGTTTGGTTGAATTTAAAGGTGTCTTTCCCTCTAAAGCTGTTTTGTAATGTTAGTGTTCATGGAAGATTAGGGGTTAATATGGATTAGGAGTGCAGCAGGTACTCCAGGGCTCCCTGGGTTGGTCTGTTGAGTTCAAAGTTTCAAAACATGTTGTTTTTGAAAATATGGGGGCTCAGGCAAAATCTGCCAGTTCTGCTCCAACTTTTTAAACTTTCTGATCTTTACAAAAGTTTGGTTGCATCCAGGTTAAGGTCTGTAAGATCATTTCACTGCATATAAATAGGACGTGAAGACAGTTGCCCAGAGGTACATTAATGCCACTTCAAGAAATGTGGGCCACAGCACGTATTTGGCTTTTTAAGCAATTGTTTTATTGTTAAAGGCATAACAAAACATCAAAAAAAACACCCCAACCCTGCAGGAACACAAGTGTCATAAATTATCAGATTGGACACTTGCAAACTATGATATTGGGAACAAAAGCAGCCTAAAAAAAAATCTTTGTTTTCATAATTGCAGTACAAAAACTTCAGGCATAAATACCCATTACAGTGAATCATGTTTAAAAAAATGAAATTAAAAGTGAAGCAGTTTTGGTGAGGGCAAGCAAAGGCTTTTCAGGGTGCTTTGTGTGAGTTGCATTTGACTTCTTACCACTGGTGTTAGAAAGCAGACAGTAAACCAAATCTGAAGTGCTTCTAGCAGTTACATTTTGCCTGGTTTTGTGCTTGTGTTGTTGAAACCCATGGGCACACAAAATATGTGAGTGAGAGTCAAAACCAGGGAGGAATTCCTTATTTTAGCTTTTCTTGTTCAGAGTTCTCCTGTGGGCCCTGTCCCAGCTGTGTGAGGTGGCACCCCACTGCTACCAGTTGAGTATCACAGTCCATCTCAACACACAAAATTCATTGCAGTTTCACAGTTCACTTCCTTTTCTGCCTTGACTTCATATTCCTTAAGCTAATTTTTTGAAGTAATATGTAGAGAATTCCGTGTTTGAAAACAGAGTTCCTGTGCAACCATCTTTGGTTTGTGAGAAGGAAAAAATATCCTGAACGTGTCTTAGCTTAGTCTTTCAAGATGTACCAATTCTCTTTCATGATTTGCATTCAGATGCCACATCTTTAATAATCCTTTTATTATCCTAATAGTCAGTCTTCAGTCCAGAGACCGAATAGGCACAGGAGGACAAGTTGTGGATTGCAGTCGGTTATTCGATAACGATTTACCAGATGGGTAAGCTGACATCACTGTGATGTAAACACAAATACAGCTCAAACAACAGACTTCTGCAGTAGTGAGGAGTCAGTGTGCAAACAAATTACTTTAAATCTTGCACTCAGAGTCTGCAGTTCTGCATTCAGAACGGAGCTGAGCCAGCTGGGGTATGCAGAGCAGTTGATAGTTTGGCTGTTGTCTTATCTCCACTTGGAAAAGGGGAAGTGACATATGTAAAGAAATGCTTTGAAAAATAACTTGTCCAAGAAAACATGTATTTCAGATGAAATCACAGCCAGCAAAGTGCCTTATGCATGCAGTAGTTTTATAGCAAGGAAGTGACCACAGGGCCTGGCTGCCCTTCTGCAGCACTATGCAGAGGTATAGATCCACTGTGATAAACATGGATCACTTCTTCTTCATGCACCTCTTAGTGAAGAAAACGTGACTGGAAAGGTAATGCAGCCCAAGTTCTTGCTGTATTTACCTTCCAAAGGCAGGGTTGAGGATTCTGGTTTGTCCCTGTGAGAGTTAATGACGTCATTATCACCTAAAACAGTTTTGCAAACACAGGAAAATACTCTGGTTTAGGTTCTGGTGCTGTCAGCAACTTCTTCAGAGCAAACACAGACTTTCTGAATGTGATTCTTGGCAGGTAAAGACAGGAGAAAATGAGTTTTCAGAGGATGAGTTTTGAAATGCACATCATCATCCTAATCTGTAACAGCATTCTTTTGTTAATTTGGAGTCCAGATAAGTCAAAAGCATTTTCCAAAATGCTTCTAAATTTTAGTTTCAGAATGTTCCTTGCATAAATATTGCTCACTTAATTGTGTAACTGCAAAATTTGCTGTACAGCTTTGTGTATTTCAGAATGCAAATTTAATAGTAATTCAAAAATCCCTGTTATTTGAAGCTGACTTTTTCATGAAGGCAAGTAGTGCATGAAGATGTTGGGAAAGCATTTGTTAGAGCCAGTGGTCAAAAGAAGTTAAATACATAGTTAAACATGTTTCCAAGAAGTTTCTTTATGTGGCTGTTTAGATTTAATTAGAACTCAAGCCATTATTGAATATGAAGGTGTGATACTGTTCATGGTGTACCTGGTTCCAAGGGAAGAATATGTTCAACCATTTCTGAGTTCAGCTTTCAGTTGTTTCCTGTCGCCTTGTTCAGCTAACGTGATTCATAGCAGTGTAATTCTTCCTGAGCTGGGCATTTCTGTTGGAAATGTTTTGTGCCCTGGTTTCCTGGAAATGCCACTCAGCGCCTTATCTGTGCCTGTCTGGACTGCAGGTGGGAGGAGCGCAGGACTGCTTCTGGAAGGATCCAGTATTTAAACCACATCACACGGACAACTCAGTGGGAGCGACCCACACGGTGAGGAATTCCTTGGGAGACTGGGTAGGATGGAGTTTGATTATTGAGCAATTCCACGTGGCTCTCACAGAGGGATTGGATTGCTCATTCCTCTGCTCAGTCACTGCACAAGCTAAGTGCTTTCCTTCTTTAGCATCCTTCTCCTTCAGTCTGCCTAACATTTAACTCAGAAGATCATTCTGACTACTTTTTCCTGCCCTAGTAGTAACATCTTTGCTTTCTTTTAAAAATGCTGTGGTAGAGCTCTGTAAATGCAGACATTACATTTTACAGACATCTTAAGGGGTGAAGAAGTGAGGCCATGAGTGGCTGTCAGACCTTGCTCTGTAACCCAGAACAGTTACAGCTGATTGCTGCAGAGTGAGTTTGGAAACCATTGTGATTGCTTTTTCTGATCACTGTACAAGTGTGCTGTGAAGCTGTTCCTCAAGCCACTTTTGCTGTTGCCTGTTTTGCAGGCTGTGTCATTGCACTTTTTTCAGACTCCTCTGCAGACTGTCTGTGCCTGCAGGTGTTCTCTTCCATAGTCAGTATAATTCTGGTCTCTGCATGGATATATTGGATTTTAAATAATCTGGACTGTTAACACTGTCAGCTCTGATAAGTTTTGCAGTTTTGGAGTAAAAGGACTGAACAACTTTTTATTTTTTCTATGTTGAAATACCCATTCTAAGCTCGAGGCACAGTAGAAAAACAATTGCAAATTGTGTAATTTGTGTTGGGAATCTCTTGTGACCTTGTCAATCCCCCTTTAACCCATTTAAAATCCTTTTGAAAGCAGCGTTGGGATACAAAATCACAGTGGTCAGTGTTGCTCTCATGAGCAACTGCTTTTATTCTTGCTTAACCCTTTTTCACCATCCTCTCCTAATAACATTCCTTAAAAGTTGGAAGGAATAACAAGGCCTGATCGCTTCCTCAGCCACGTGAAGGCAAGGTGAGAAAGTTTGGAGGTGAGGAGGTTTCTATTCCTCTGGTGAGCACAGAACAGGAGCTTCCTGCTGGGCAGGTCACTGAGTGTCCCCAGAGCCCGGGGTGCAGCTGTCCCCAGGTGTGTTGTGTGGGCCATGTCCATCAGCACTGAGCTTTCCCCTCTGTCCCCAGGCCAGCATCCGAGTACTCGAGCCCGGGGAGGCCCCTGAGCTGCTTTGTGGACGAGAACACTCCGATCAGCGGCACTAACGGCGCGTCCTGCGGGCAGGCGGCGGATCCGCGGCTGGCCGAGAGGAGGGTGCGCTCCCAGCGGCACAGGAACTACATGAGCAGGACACACCTGCACACTCCCCCCGACCTGCCCTGAGGGATACGGTATGGCAATCCAAGGGGCTCGTTGTGGGGGCTCAAGAAGCTGGGATGAGTTGTGTCTTCTCATGTGTAAGATACTTTTCATTCCTTAGTTGGAGGAAATCAGTCTTTGTGAGTCGTCATGCTGCATTTTTTTGTTCTTGATTTCACAGAGCAAAGGACAACTCAGCAAGGTCAGGTCTATTTTCTGCATACTCAAACTGGTGTCAGCACGTGGCACGATCCAAGAGTACCCAGGTAAGAAATTATGGAAGTACTCTTATTATTTCAAATCAAAATCATTTAAGCAGTGCTCTCCTCCAAGTTTTCTCTGGCTAATAATTCTGATTCTTGGCCCCTAATACATTATTTTAACATTCATCAAAATGAATTACTATACTACAAAACGAAATTGTCTTCCCTAGTTCTTCAAGTTGGTATAGTAATGAAAAAATGGAAAACCAGGAAAGAAATTACAGTAGTGTTTTGGAAATAGCTGCAATTCACTGATTCGAGATTTGGCATATGAATTGGAGCCAAGTTCAGATTTGAGTACTCTGCAACATAATGAAACAAACAGTAGAATCTGAACACTTCCAAAAGAAGTTCAGTCAAGATACTTCAGTGAAAACTGGGTTGGATTGAAACAGTCAAATTGTGTTCCTGTTGCAATTATCTCAACACTTGGGAGAAAAGTCTTAAAATCGGTGTCCTTATTTACACAATATACCTGTACAATACTGTTCTTGAATGTACATGGAATTATTGCTCATGTCTTTGAAAGGAAAGGATAATAGTGGAAATTATTGGTAGCTTCTGATTATCCTTTAAATAATCAGGAAATCCTGTTGTAAATTATAATAAATCCTGTTGTAAACGCTTGCCTCCTAAAGCCCACAAATGGTGTTGTGAGATTTGTGTGGTTTGAGATTGGCAGCCTGTGCTGGCATTTTTGAGAGCCAGAGGAGCTCTGTCAGTTGCTGCTGGTGTTCCTGTGCTCCTTCTCATGGAAATGGGTGTCCCAGGAAGGACAAAATGCCTCAAGACCACACTTCATCATTCTTTGAGTTGTTCTTTTGTTACTGTTCTTGTGTTAGAAGATTGTACCTTGCTTTGATGCACTGCCTGCAGAGCTGAGGCTGCACTTGTGTATTATGCAAAACTAGGCTCTAAATAAAAAGAATATGAAGATCTTATCCTAAAGTTTGGGATGTGATAGTTCTGTGTGTAATCTAAGTCAGCACTGCCCTGAGGTGTGGCAGCACAAACAGCAGGAGTGTCTCTGAGAAGAAGAATTGTTTGCATGAGGATAGAATTTATGTCATTTCTAAGGAATATTGTATTTTGAGGCTCGTAGCCACAGTCATGTAGCCAGCAAAAGTACTCCCTGCAGTACAGCAGCAGTGTTTTCGTGGGGAAAAGCAGCAGGAGTTCAATCCCAGATCTTCATGTTTCCATTAGTGGCTCCTCAAGTCTTTGGAATCCCTGCAGACTGCACCTTTTAAGGCATTCTGTCCCTTGGCTCTTTCCTCCCTCAGCTCCCATGATTTTGGGAGAGCTGATCACCTTTGGGAAGAGCTGCACTGGACAGTGTGAAGGGTCTGAGGTGAGAATTGCATCCATGAGTAATCAGTGTACATTTTTGGAGACCAGCATTTGTTTTCAGTGAGGCTCTGGAATGAATTTACATCTTCCTAATTTCAGCAGAATTTTTCTTGAGACCTATTAAGCCACCTCTGCATTGCTCAGGGCAGAGCTGAGTCATTGTTCATCTAATCCTTGATTTGGAATAGTTTGTTAGAGAGCTGTTTGCTTCCCACAAGCTCATGAGGTTCTGGGGCAAAACAGCCAGTGCCATACACATCCCATGTGTAACTCTTCATGGAAAGTATAACTCTTCAGAAATACAGTTTTGTTTTGTATGAGTTTCTAAAGTGTGATTCACAGCTCCTTACGTGACTAATGTTGTTCTAAAAAATGTTTTCTGTCAGAATTGGTGCAGAACTGCAATTCCATTTTGACAAATATGGCAATGGTCTTTATTTTTGTTTGAAGCCTTTATTAATTTAACAGCTGAAGTTAGTTTGTAAAAATGAGGGTTATTTAATAAGAACTTTTCTCCTCATGGCATGTGCTCTAGGGTGTGTGTTTTTGCTGTGGTGGGCTTGTACCTTGGGAGTAGAGATTCCAGCTGAACAGATCGAGTTTCTGAAACAATACATTTTCTCAGACTTCATGGAATTGTTCTGTTACATTTACGCTTGTTTGGCTCAGAGGCCAATTGCTGAGGTATTTTTCATTTTATATTTGTTTTCACAGGGATCTTAGCAACATCAATTGTGAGGAGCTTGGTCCACTGCCTCCTGGATGGGAGATCCGAAATACAGCAACAGGCAGGGTTTATTTTGTTGACCATAACAACAGGACGACGCAGTTCACGGACCCGCGGCTCTCTGCGAACCTGCACTTGGTGCTGAAGTGAGTCCGGAGCCTCTGGCACATGTGGAGGGCTCCTGGCTTTGCACCAGATGCACTCTGCCATTCCAGGGCCTTAAGGAGTTTGACACATCCCCAGCTTGCTTTGTTTCACGGTTTAGATGAGTTTGGTCGCTCTTGAAAAAAGTCTGCAGCAGCATTTAGGCAGGAATGTGCCTGTTGTGATGCACGGGGGAAGGGAAGCAAGAGCTGTCTGATGCGAAAGATTGGCCCATGGATTTTTTTTTTCCCTAACAGCAAGAGAGACACTTTGTTTTCTTTACAATTCATTCTCTTTTCAATTATGAAGAAATTGTTTTAAAATAAGAAGTTACATGTGAGCCAGTGGTGTGAAATACTGATGAGTTTGGAATGGGTGCACAAGTGCCCAACTATTCTCCTGGACTAAAGGAGATATAACTCTTGCCTTCTATTTTAGAGTAGGATTAGTTGATGTGTTCTCAAAATAAGGCCCAAATAATTTAACTCAGATTTTAAACAAAAAGGATAAGGTAGGAACGGCTTTTTTTCATGTTTTAATATCATAATTTCATCTCTCAGTTTTAAAAAGGGGAAACTCAAAAGAATTCTAGCTCTCGTTTTATTCCCTAGGCCCTCATTACACACCAGGGATTTTCTACTGAAAATGGAAACAAAAAAGCAAATATTTCTTTTTTCTCTTTTTTTGGTTTTTTTTTCTCTCAGACGGCTTGTCCGCAGGTACTTGGGAGTTTGATTCTTTTGTTTCTGCTGTTAACACCTTTTCATACTCCTGGGAAACTCCTGTAAAGTATTGAGTAGGTGTTAAGTGCAAGAAACAATGAGGAGTTGGTTAGATGGAAAGCTAGGTAGCCCTGGGTGAGGAGTAGGAGGAATAGTCCTGTAAGGAAGTGAATCATTGGGAAGAAAAGCTGAAGGAAAGACTAATGGGAACAAACATCGAAAAGACAAAGCTGAGGAATGGAAAGTCATGTCCAGCAGTCAGCATGTCTTTTATGCATTACACAAAAGCTGTCTAGCCTCTACCCAATCATACACTTGAACCTCACACCCCAAGAGGGAGAGGAGCGTAAATACTAAAAATATGTATTTTGTTTAGAGAAATCATTGGTTTTATATGTGTATGTTACAGGACTTTAGTTTGCTGTCACCATCCAGAGACTTTGGGTGGTTTTTGTTTTGTTTTTTTTTAGTTTTAAACAAATCACTACTCATTTTAGTTGAATTGAAATTAGTGGTTTGAAAACAAAATGATCTTGAAAAGATCAGCGGTGAAGGACCATGTTCATGTTTGAAACACAGAAAAGTTCTTTAAATCAATTCAGATTTAGATACTTCAACAAAAACTTCAGACCGTCTTAGCTGCAGCAGCACAATTCTGAAACTGTAGAAAACTCAGTGAATTGGGGTGTATTTGACAAACTAGGCTTCTCAGGTGGGTTTATTTTGAAATAACAGAAGGGACACAGGAGCCAGTTCTACATGGATTGTAGAGGACAGATAACAGAGCTACCTTTGTTAGCTGGAAAATTCAATTTGACTTTTAATTTCTAGAATCACAGAACCATTTAGCATTTATTTGAACTTAGAGTTCTCCTTCAGTGTGCTGAAGTTTTTCATTTGTCCATCTGTCTTTCATTAGGAAAGGATTTCAGAAACTCACCCAACAGTGTCATCAGCAAAGTCTGCTGCCTGATAAATCATTTTTGGTGTTTATTCTTTTATTACACCAAACAGGATGTGTGAAAGTTTCCCCTGCCTTGAGCCCACCTCCTTATTTATTCTTTAAAAAGCAAACAAAAAAAGTGGTTTGCCTTAGGCCTATCATTTTATAAATTATCTAAGAAATAAGTTTAGACTTTGTGTGGGATGGGTGAGATCAAGTTTTAGGTTCAATGGCATGAGAAAAAGTTTACTCTCAGTGATACTGACTTTTCCATTGAGCTGAGTAAAGCCATTTGTTCATCCAGTTATGACATTGTAAGTTATGAAAGAATCAGACTTGTTACTTAGTTCTGTTCTAAGACATTGACCAAGAGTTTTTGATAATTTTGATGAGTTATGGCACCTGAAAAGTATTTACTTGTATCCTTAAAGCACTGTATGGAATCAAGCATAGTCACTCAGCTGTGAAAACAAACTGAGAAATGAGATTTAATGACTTTAAGCACTGCAGGTTATTTAGGTAATACTGCACTGATTATTTTTAGTTTAATCTGGAAGATGGCATTTTATTTTTTTTCTCCTAGTACTTCCTTATTTTGGGAAGCTCTGGGAGGAGAAAAGTCATGGTTTCATCTGATGCTAAATTCATGCTCATTCCAGAGATTACATTTCCTTTAAAACTGACCCTTTCTAGCTTTGTGCTTGGGGGGAACTGTGACTTTTTACCCTTAAAGCTACATGGACGGGTGCTCACTTTAATATGTGAATATGGCCTTCTCTGGTAATCCTATACAAGGAATATTTTCACTTAGTCCTCCTTAGGGAATTAGAAATTTCAGAAGATAGAATAAGGATTTTGCTTTAATTTGTGTATCAAGTTAATATGGTTTAAATGAGATTCATATTTAAAACTAATCATAAGTGAAAATTACATGCACATGGCACAAATGATCTAGAGCCACGTTCTGGAACCACAGCCAGTGTGTGTCTAAATTATTACAATTATTATTTTCTGGGTGTCCCTGTGGAAAAGTCTGGAGGTGAATTTTGGTTGGCCAGGAGATTTTTCTACTAGGCCTTGTCTCAAAACAGACAATAGGCTGAAATTATATAAAATATAATAAAACAGTGTCTGGTTCAATCTAATATGTTTTGATCTTTGCTATTAAAAAAAAAAAAGAACTAGCATTCTACTGGCAAACATTCTGAATTGTAATGTTTCTTATTTATCCAGTGAATGTAGGGTATTCTCATGTGCTCCACAGAGAGATGATATTCTTAGGCTTTAAAAATACAGTTTTTATCCTGTGTTGCTTGGGAATGCCCTAGTAAAAAGCTATAAAAATATCCACTCACTGTGTACAAGAAACAACACAGAGAGAAAATCTCTGCAACATGATCCATTTACTTTTCCTAGTAAGAAGTCAGA
Source organism: Luscinia megarhynchos (assembly GCA_034336665.1). Taxonomy (NCBI): domain Eukaryota; kingdom Metazoa; phylum Chordata; class Aves; order Passeriformes; family Muscicapidae; genus Luscinia; species Luscinia megarhynchos. Next base: position 3,691,376 of record CM067580.1, read on the forward strand.
TTTACAAAATCTCTTAGAATTGCGAGTAAAAATACTTGTTTATCTGTGCCAATTAGTTCCATGTGAACTCCCACATTCCTGTGGTCCAGACTAGGCCAGGTACAAGGGACAAGGTCCTTGCCAAGCTGCCAGTACAAACATCTTTTTGTAAGCTTACTCTTTTCCAGACAAGCCATTTAAAACAGACTATGATATTGACTGTAGATTAGAGGCAGAGTGCTTGGCAGGTCCCTGATTTTTAAAATGGAGGAAGGGAAAACACGCAAAGGAAATATGGAAATGGTCTCTGAGAAATTCAGTGTCAGCAGCTTAGTAGTAAAATTGTAGGGATAATACCTTATTGTATGTGCTGTAACCTTTTGCATACTTTGTATAGTAGCACTAATAGAAATAACAAGCCCTAAAAACAACTGAAAGTTGCCAAGAAAGACAGACCCATATGTCTTTAGTCAGGATAAAATCACTCTGAATTTATTCTTTACTGGCCCCAGACGTTTTCAGTGTAATCACAGCAATAATCACAGTAAATTGAAAGCAGTTTAGGTCCAAAGGCTGAATGTTGGAGGAGAGAGCAGGGGATGGCTGGACAGGTCGCTGAGGCTGCTGTGTTGTTTGCAGCCGGCAGAACCAGCTCAAGGACCAGCAGCAGCAGCAACAGCAGCAGGTGGTGTCCCTGTGCCAGCTCCCGGACGAGGCCGAGTGCCTGACGGTGCCGCGCTACAAGCGGGACCTGGTGCAGAAGCTGAAGATCCTGCGGCAGGAGCTGTCCCAGCAGCAGCCTCAGGCTGGCCACTGCCGCATCGAGGTCTCCAGGGAGGAGATTTTTGAGGTAACTGAGATTTGGAGCTGTTTCTTACCAGAGGGGAGAAGGGGAGGGGGGTTGTTCATAGCTGTGTGTAAGGGAATTGTTTGCTTAGATGGAACGTCTGAGGCTGCAGTTAAAGCTGGGATTTTACCATGGTGAGAAGGAAGCATTCCAGGGGATACCAAGAAAGTCTTGTAATTGAAGTGGATGCATTTACCCTGTAGAGATGAACTGAATCAAGGAAAACTCTGTGGCTGGAGACGTGCATCCTGGGGCTGGGAAGGAGTCCCAGCACTTCATGTACCTGAAGATCTGTCTCACTTCTTCCCTGTATTTGAGAAGCTGATGACTGTTTTAGAGGGGATATTGCAAATGCAGCTCTAAACTATTGTTAGTGATCTTTCATACAGTGTAATCTGAGTAAAACTACTACTGAATAGCTTACTCTTCAGAGTTTGGATTTCTTATCATTGATCTGAATTCTCTGTCCAGAATAATACCAATTTTGCAAACTAACTGGTCTTCTGAATGGCCAGAGAGGCCCCCAGAGAGGTCTCTGCATTCTGTTTTGAGACATGATTCAGCAGAATCATTCTGTTGACTTGACTAAAACACAATTATAATTCATTGGCCTTTTCTGGAGAACAGTCTGTCATTTTGAGGACTTTCACCCATCCCACCCTTCCCTGCTGCATTTTTACCCCACCCACAAACTTGATCACCCCAGTGTTGTCACAGTTTTTCCCAGCCAAGAGAGATTTGTATTGGTCTTCCCTTTGGAGAGTCAGACCAGTAGCATCTGAAAGAGGAAGAGAGGGAAGGCTACAGGGTTACTTTGTCCTTGTTCAGTCCAGTGTGTTGGGTCCCCACACACCCACCTGCCTCCTCTGTCCTGTAGAGGCAGAGCTTGGGGCTGATGCTGGACACAAATAAGAACCAAACTTTTCTTTTTTCTCTAATTCCTTAGCATTTGTTCTCCCTTGCAGCTTCTTTTCTGTGTTTCCTTGGTAAACTCTTACTGACAGAGGAATAATTCTGTGGATTTCCTGGGATGGCATTGCTGATTCCATTCTTAAGGTGCTCCTTGAAGGCTGGCACATGTGTTTTACCCAGAGTATAAGTTCCACTCTTGGCTTTTCAGGCTGCAAAATCCAGGAGCCCTTATGGAAAACAAAAGGAGTTTACTGACACAATTTTTATATAAGTTATATGAGAATGAGGGAGAATGTTCTGATCACTGTTCACCCCTGCACATTTAATAGGAGGTGATTCTTTCATCTTCTCATAATTTTATTTGACAAGTGTTATTACATTTGGAGAAAATGAAGAAACAATCTTTGATTTGAGAAACTGATGAAGATCTGGAAAAATAATGTCCCCTTTAAAAGGGTTCCCTCTGGACTCAGGAGTCTGAGACTCCCTTCAGTACACAGCAGCAGCTTTTACTCTGTACACAGCAGTTAATAAAAGGAAGTGTTGTCTGTTTACAGGAATCCTACAGGCAAGTCATGAAGATGAGGCCAAAAGACTTGTGGAAACGATTAATGATAAAATTTCGTGGGGAGGAAGGTCTTGATTATGGAGGTGTTGCCAGGTAAACAATGGCTCCTGTGTCTCTTCTTGCACCCAGCCTTGCCAACCATCCCTGTGCTTTGAATCCTGAACCAGCCCCGTGTCAGCCCTGCTGCTTTCACAATATTCTTATTTATATTCATTTCTGTAACAGATTAAATGTCAGAAGAATATATGACTTTAAGTAGTATTTTAAAAGAAAACCTGCATCAAAAAAAAGAACTCATTTATTGGAAATAAAACGCAAGTTACACATCCTGTCAAACATCTGTCATATGTGAGAGGTTTTGGTATCTATTGAAAATGACATCTTGTTCTTTGTTTAATGAAGTTTGGGTATCTGAGAATATATACCACTAAATACTTGGCTTCATGGCACAATCTTAACCAAAAGTATGCTTTATTGCAAACTGTCACTGCTGTTGGAAGCAAAATGTTAAAACCCAGCAATTGGTGGGCAGCTTCAGTCTGTCGATAGGCTCAGGTTATTTTTCCCTTATTAAAAAATGACATGCCTAATTCTCAGACCATTGTTTACTAATTTGTGAACACATAATTAAAATTTGAACTAAATCTATCCATTACCCTAAAGATGGTTTATATCAAAAGCTTTGATTTCAGTATCTTTATATTCCAGTGAATACATAATGTCTTGACTTAGTGTGTAGTGGATGTAGGAAAATCACAGTCAGAAACTCTCTTGGAAATAAGTAACCTGAAGAAAAATCTTGGGAAGCTGGAAATCCATCAGCTGTCAGGTGTTGTGTCGTTACTGAGCCAGTAAAAATAATTCTGATTTCAGTCATATCTCAGCATGTTCAGAGATAACTTTCTTCACATTTATGTTTAATAGTAAGATTATAAAAATCAGTCCATTTTGAAAAGAATCTCAGTGTAGGAATGCATTTGTCTGTAGAGTACCAATAAATTATTTTATTTTCTAGGGAGTGGCTGTACCTGTTGTCCCATGAAATGTTGAATCCATACTATGGGCTCTTCCAGTATTCCCGAGATGACATCTACACCCTGCAGATCAACCCTGACTCTGCTGTCAACCCGGTAGGGCTGGTGCCATCTGCTGTAAATCAGCATTTTCTCAGCACAAATCACTCACCTGCACAGGGTTCAGCACTTAGGAGCCAAATGCTGACAATTGTTACTGCTGGACACTGAATTTGTACAATTATATGATAGTTTCTTTTTTGTTCTTTGATCAAAGTAACGTCTCAAATATGTTCTTAATTTTCTGTCAGATGTCAATTTATGTTTCCTTTGGGAGAAACTCAGTTTATTTTGATTGTTACTTGTAAGGCTGCTGGACTGGAAGTGAAGTGCTCAGTGTGCTTCAAAACAAAACAAAATAGGGTTTGGACTTGGGGTTTTCTTCTTTTGTGGATGTTGAAATTTTGTCTCATGCTCAGCAGTGGGGGGCTTACTTAGCTGCATGGCCTTGTCTCTGCTCTGTTGCAGGAACACTTGTCCTATTTCCACTTTGTGGGCCGGATCATGGGCATGGCTGTGTTCCATGGGCACTACATTGACGGCGGCTTCACGTTGCCTTTCTACAAGCAGTTGCTTGGGAAGCCAATTACTTTGGATGACATGGAATTGGTTGACCCTGATCTCCATAACAGCTTAGTCTGGATACTGTATGTACTCTGCAGGGTACTTCAGGGTGTTAGAATGCTGTCTCTGTTATGTGATAATGGTCCTAAATCATGGAAATAAGGTGTATTTTGATCTTCTGCTCAGGCAGATTTAAGAAATACCTTTCTTGCCCAGTTCAGCTTCTTAAAGACTAAAAATACTCAAGCTGCTCAAATTTTCGGGGAGGAGGGTAGAGTTCATATTAATTTATTAATTTTGCCTATTATTAACAGTAACTGATTATTAAAACATAACATTGAAACTTTGATAAAGGTTTTAAAATGTAACATAGTAAAACTGTACTGTAAAAATGTTCACCTTCTGCTTCCAGGCAGGACTTCGAAATGCCATTAAAAAATGAAATTGTGCTTCTGTCAGATAGAACATGGCTGTAATGTATTTGCAGAATATGTTTTCCCTCAGTCATTTGCTGCTTTCTTTGCACCAGTGAGAACGACATCACCGGGGTCCTAGACCACACGTTCTGTGTGGAGCACAATGCCTACGGGGAGATCATTCAGCACGAGCTGAAACCCAATGGCAAAAGCATCCCTGTGACAGAGGAGAACAAAAAGGAATATGTCAGGTACATCAGTGGCTTTTTCCAGGGTTCTTTTTCTATTTCCTAAGGTGGGGAGGAACTGTTACTTGCTGAAGTAATTGTCAGTGTCATGCAGTTGGGTTTTGCTGTGGGGTTGTGCACTGCTGTGGTGTAATCCTGTCAGTGGGGCCATGTTTTGGGGCTGGATAAATTGCAGGTTTATTGTATTTGAGCACATCCTCCACAAACCCAATTTGCACTTGCTCGCAGACTTTATGTGAACTGGCGTTTTTTACGAGGAATTGAAGCTCAGTTCCTGGCGCTCCAAAAGGGATTCAATGAAGTAATCCCACAACATCTGCTGAAAGCATTTGATGAGAAGGAGTTAGAGGTCAGTGCTCCAGTGTTGTGTTGTGTCGTCAAGTGTACGGAGGCTCTGGGAGCCGCAGGAAGGCGGGGCTGTGTCCCGGCAATCCTGGTGTGCTCTGACCTGGGACGGGGCAGGGCAAGGGCTGAGCTCAGGGGCACCGGGGCTGTGTGTGCCTCCCATGGGAGCTGTAGGAGTGTTCCTAGGGGTGACAGCTCACCGCAACTGCACAAGTAGCTGCAGCCCCTCCCCTGTAGCTCAAACCACTCTGAGCCTTCTGAGGACCTGCAGTGGGCTTGTCACTGCTGCAGCAGAGTCCTGCTGCAGAGTTCTCGCAGGGCAGTTTCCTCAGTGAAATTCACTGCTGCCAGGAAAACAGTCTGTCACTCCCTCCCATCACTGCCTCCCAGCCCTTGTGCACAGCCCTGACTGGTGTCAGGCACCTGGGGTTTGGTAGAGCTCAGTTTTGCCAGACTCCATTGGCCCTATAAATCCAGCAGAAGGAAAGGTGCTGTCACAAACAAGTGTGCTACAGAGTGTCAGCATCAGCATCCAAACAATGTCCTCTGAAGGCAAATCTGTAGATCCCAAGCTTGCTTTAAACTGAAATGTAATTGCAGTCTGTGGAGCTGAGGGCTTTGCCCTGTAAAATGGCCACAGGTAAATTACTCACGTGTGGTTGTGATCCCTGGGCTGGAACATCAGTGATTGTTCCTCCTTTATCCCAAATATTCTCACTTCCAGCAGTGAGCCAGCCATGCTGTTAACCCAGAACCATTTTGCAGCTTATTTTGCAGAATAAGAAAGGGGAAGGCCTTGTGTTCTTACACATGAAAATGTCTTCAGAATTGTGATCACATCCCCGCTGAGCTTAACCTGATCCATTGTGGATCTCCCTTCAGGAGCACTGGAAGCTCAGAGTCAGGAAAGGCTGCTCTGTGTTTTGTGTGGTATCACAGGAGCAACCCCAATTCTTTTGGGTCCAGAGCTGGACCAGCCAAAATGCACCCTGGGCCATGCTGCTGAAAGAAGTACTGATCAAATGTGAATTATTCCTGCACTATCATACAGGGTAGAATCTGTGCTTCTGTTTAAGTGACAGGTCAAGGCCCTTTTGTCTAAGCTTGAAATGGTTGGTTGGGTTCTTTTTAATTTGAATTGAGACCATTTGAAAAATGGTTTGTGTACGGAGGTAAAATTAAAAAAAAAAAAAAAGATATTTCTGCATTGCTTGAGGAAAAAGTAATAATTTGCCTTTGGTATAAAATCTGTGCATTTTTCACAATCATTTCTTCATCATTTAATCTGTGCATTTTTCACAATCATTTCTTCATCATTTATCTGGCTGCAAACCCATTTTTATAGTGATCAGTGATGAAATCATATAATAAGTCTATTTTAAATTTACAGCTCATCATTTGTGGACTGGGAAAAATTGATGTTAACGACTGGAAGGCAAATACCAGGTTAAAACACTGTACCCCGGACAGCAACATCGTGAAATGGTTCTGGAAAGCCGTGGAGCTCTTCGACGAGGAGAGGAGGGCGCGGCTGCTGCAGTTCGTGACCGGCTCCTCCCGGGTGCCCCTGCAGGGCTTCAAGGCGCTGCAAGGTAACCACACCCGCGGTGCCTGTCCTTGGGGGCACGGCTCAGCAAAAACGAGAGTGCGAGCTGCAGTGGGACTTCTAAAGAGCGGTCTGAACGGTCTGATTACAATCACCAGGAGTTCTTTTCTGTATGTTTGCCTGGTACTTTCTTACGCAGGTGCAAATGGCTCTTTTGTTTCACTTCCTTCTCTGGCTGGAGGTTGTGATCAGCTCAGATGTTAGAGGGGCTCCAGAAGCCAGGGTTTTAATTCCTAACTTTTACAAGCCCTCATCGGTTGCACAGCTCTGGGGGCTCTTTTAGACTGAAATGCACTAACAGAGCTCAAGCTCAGGCTCTTACTTAACAGCAGAGTCCTCATGAGAAGCACTCACCCTCTGAATTGTATTTTTAATGGCTGCTCAGACCAGGATTCCAGTTTTGCTCAGGTTGGGACATTTGTAACTTCTTCTGTCCTTTGTGGCATCTTCAGTGCACGGCAAGCCTAAAGGATGGCTGTGCTGCAGTCTTTTTCTTTAAGAGGATTTCTAGTAGTCAGATTAATTTAATAAAATTAAAAGGAATTGACATTGTGACACTCTGGGATTTCAGTGGAATTGGCTACTGTTCAAGATAATTCAAAACAGGGACAGGACTGGGTAAGTTTTGTTGTATAGGAAGGGTGAGAGAAGATAAAATAAAAACTGCTAGAATTATGCACTACACTGTGAAAAAGGTGATTTATTCTTCCTTGTCAGTGCTTTTTTCCTTACCTTTCCATGGTTTAAGTAACTGCAGGGCTGTCTGAGTGGGCAAGGAGTCTGTCCCACAGCCACTGGGACTTTGCAGTTTTTTCTGCCTGTTTATGATTCCATCTTTCTTGGTGCAGAGCTTCTCCTTGTATTTTAGTTGCTCTCTTGTTGTTGCACTGCAACAAAGACATTTCATGTTATTCCACACATTAGTAGAGACCTCCTCTGGATTTTCAGGTGCTGCAGGCCCACGACTCTTCACAATACACCAGATTGATGCCAGCACTAATAATTTGCCGAAAGCCCATACCTGGTAAGACTTTTTCATTTCTCTGTTGTGATCTGTAGCTTAAAGACCAATCTACTGGCAGAGGATTTGGAGCAGTGTCACTTCTTTTGTCTTTTATGACCTGATCCAAGCTGTCCCTTAGGGAGTGAAAACTGGAGATGGCTTTTGTTTAATGGAGCTGCATGGCCTCCTTAAGCCATGCTGGCAGCAGGTGCAGCCCAGTGAGGTGTGATAGACCTGGCAGTGATGTTGGAGAGTGAAACTTCTGTGCTTCTCCCCCAGCTTCAACAGGATCGACATTCCCGCCTACGAGAGCTACGAGAAGCTCTACGAGAAGCTGCTCACGGCCATCGAGGAGACCTGTGGCTTTGCTGTGGAATGACCCTCCCAGCCTCTCCCAGACTCTATTTATACTCCTGTCAGCCAGAAAGCCCTTCCTTCCCTCAGCCAAGGCTCAAGAAATGCTTGAAATACAGGAAGCTTTCCCTTCTCTACACTAGGACACTGGGAGGGAAAGGACAACTTTTGGATTTTTTTTTTAATTTTTTAAATTTTTTATTTCAAGAAAATAGGTTCTGTGGTTCCTGCCATAGGATCATTCAGCTGCTATTAAAAACTAATATCTTGAACATACAGAATGCTGACTTTTCCTACATTTCAACAGTTAAGCAGTATTCTATACTTAAAGACTACTACTATTTTTGTAAGAGGTAATCTATTATATTTGCATACCTGATTTCTGTTCTCAGATACCAAGACACAACTTCAGCAGTCGGTACAAGTCACGTTTCAGCCTGTTTTAAATGTATGATATTGAACAGCATCTATACCTGCTATTTTTGGAAAAAAATATTTTGGATTATTCTAACTTTGCATAAAATTGGCTGAAAGAATCATTAATCTTTTTAATGAAAGCCACTTACATGTTAACTGCATTTTCTTATAGTAAACCATTATATTCTGCAATATAAATTCCAGGTAAATGTTGCCACAGGGGCTTTTTTTTATATTTTTCAAGGAGGAATCCTGAATATGATGTTTTGGGGTCCTATTTATATCACTTGTCAGATTCCTCCAGCAGAATTTCTAGTGAGTGACACAGACTATTTGGTACAGTCCTTGTGTTTACACGTGGAATAACCTTTTCTTAATGAACAGTAGATGTTCTGATTTTTTTTTTTTAACAGCATTTTTCTAACAAGTCTGTCAAGAGTACGTTTTGTTGCTTTTGACCATTTTGCAGCTGTTGAAGCACTGATGGGCTTTGCCAGCAGAAGCCTGTCAGCAGTTTGTTCCAGAATCCATCCTGTCCAGTCAACCAAAGTTTGTTTGAATGCAGCCAAATCATATTCTATATTTGTTGATCCTAAAGATTTATCAGGTAAAACACGTTGTTATCTTTGTCCAGCTGCTCATGACACTTGGGTTTAAGTTGCAACTGAGGAAAAATGGTGTATTGACTGAAATATGTGTAATGTGCTTTGGAAATGAGGTTGTAAGAGCACATAATTTATTGATTGTAGGGATGGAAGTAAGTATATATAATGATTTATAGCATGGGTTGATCTCTTCAAAGGGGAATAAAATGCACTACCAGTAGAGGGAACTGAACTTTGATGTTAGTTTGGAAATTCTCAGTTGAGATCTGTCTGATCTGCTCGTGGTGTGTGGGTAAATCAGGCTGCTTCAGAGATAGTGCCATTCTCCTCTCAGCCATGAAAATATTTGGAATAAGTAGCAGGTTTTTACCAATCAGTGTTGTGTTTTTGTAACTTAGGTTACAATTAATCATGAAATCTGCACTATTTTTTTGTTGCCAATAAGAAGAAAGTCAAAGGTATTGAAAATGCTAAATGGATGGGATGTAACCAGCTGTTCTGTTCGCAGTGTAAGTCACAGTGAAGCAGCTAATTTTCTGTCTGCTCTGTGGAGCTTGAAGTAAATTTTGCTCTGCCAAGTCTGACTGCCACAGTGAGTAAACTACTATTTGTGTGTTAGAATAGTGGGCAGGGGACTACTTTTGCAGAATTGTGGAGAGAATCTGGTGAGCCAAATCCACATTGTTTGATTATTTTTTTTGTACAGCTGTTGCTGGCAGATTTCTTCCAAGGGACTTGCTTCCCTTTCTGGGCTGGCTGCAGGATGAGGCTACTTAAGGATGTAAACAGAAAGCCAAGAGACTTGCTGTGACAGCCAGGTTTGGAACACATCAGAGCCTTTTCTTTTCATTTTGGTGGACTCTTGCACTCCTGTTGAAGGGCTGGTACTTTTGCATCCATGCTGGGCTCCCCATTCAGGGCTTTCAGGTGACTGTTACCAGGGAAGCTGCCCCTGCTCCTGTGCAGGTTTGGGGAGCACAGCAGGTTCTTCCCCAGAGTTTGTCACTCAAAGTGCTGCCCCTGGCTGGGGCCACAGCTCCAGCCCTGCCCAAAGCCCCTGCTCAGCCCCTGCCAGGTCTGTCTGAGGGACTGTGGCAGGGGCTTTATAGACAGGTTCTTGGGACTGTTCACAGAAGAGACCCCTGTGTCACAGAACTGATAGAAGTGATTTTTAATTTATTTTTTTTTAATCCCCTTGTGCTTGCCTAGGCTGTGGCCACAGCCTCCCTGTTCATGGAACATGGCAAACACAAAGTCTGGCTGGTGGATTTATTGAATGCATAGTTATGGTCACCTTGCTGTCATAAAAGCATCTTTGGGGAGGGAGGAGATGAGCTCTGCAGAACAGAGACCCAGATCAGCTGATAATTACATTCATTTTCACAGCAGCCTTAGCAGTACATCTGCTTTTCTACTAAATATTTTGGTATGGCATTGAGATTTTTTTTAACTGCCACAGATATTGTAAATTTAATATATTATAGGCAAAACTAGACAAATCTGCAATGAACTTTCCATAGCTGGCAGATGAGGATGAATATACCAAGTATTTTGAGTGCCTTTCTACCTTCATAAAAACTGAGAGCTTTAAATGAAGCACCTCATCACCCAGTCAGATGTTTATCTGAATGTCGTAAAGGGTTGATTCCTTTCCAAAATTTTGTTTCAAGAACATGTCAGCTACTTTCCCCTCAAAAAGGTGCTAAGCCTAATATTGCATTTTAACCTTGGACTTTCACCCCATGATTAATGTGAATATTTATTTCAATGTGTCCCTCTTACTGGGTTTTACTTTATCCAGTCTTTAGTTGTTTTAGAGAGATTGTCACATCATGGTTTTATGCTGTTGCTTTTCATTATGAATGTTTAATTATGAACAGTGACTTTTGTAGATTTCAAATATACAGTTCACAGTTGAGTTTCAGAGGATTTAATTTCTCGGTGTAAAGAGTTTTGTAATGGTGCTTTGTACAGTATGTATTCTAATTTTGCACATAGGTTCAGTTTCCCTAAACTGATTTATTTGTACCAAATTTTTGTGTTGTACTAAAGTCCAGAGCACACAAGCTGTTTTGAAATTCCTGTTCTACAACACTACATCTGTACTGAACTCCTGGTGGTTTTAAAAGGCTGCATTGATGGAAGTTCAAGCTTTGCTCCTGTCACAGCACCATCCTCCAGCTCTATGTAGCATCTTTTTAAACAGCACCACACAGTTGACAGGTGCCATTTGTTGTACTTTACACTATGTAGTAGGTTCCTGGCTCTACACATCCTCAGAGCTTTGTCTGTAGTTGTAATTAGTTTATACAAGTGTAATTACTCCTCCACAAACTGACAGTTCTTAGTTTATCATTTCCATTGTATTTATTACAGAGTGTTTTAGCATTGGTATCATTGTATTTTCACCCAGCTGTTACATGAGCTTTAACAACAACAAAAAAATCTGTATAAAATGGTTTTTAAGTACTTAATGTATGTACCCATGCAGAAGTTGAGCAATAAATTGTATGCTGTTTGCACTGTCACAGCATCAATGGTTTTAAAAGTTTTAAGTTTTTCTTAATTAAATCTTGAAAATGTAACAATTTCATTTTTAAGTAACTTGACTTTGTTTCAGAAGAAAATACTTGAAACTTGGTGACTTCCTACATGCTGTTACCTACAGTGAGGAGTGTGCTGAATGTTCTAGTCAAACACAGCAGGCCTTATTTCTGGCTCTCAGGTACTGGCATGTCTTGGCAAGGACTTTATCTCAGCACAGGTGAACAGATGTCTCCTCTCAAAACTCAGCAAAGCTACACCAACTTCCTTGAGGGAAATAAAGGCAAATTTGGTGAAGACTTGCTAAATTTCATCAGTTTAGCTGATAAATATTTTCCCTTAAAGCCTTCAACTTAGCCAGGCTTACAGCAACTCCCTGAAACGGTTTGGTTAGGTCAGGGTTTTGTGTTCCTGGTTTTATAGAGAGGTTTTGGTGTGGCTTTTGGGTCTGTATTATTGCAGTGAGGTATCTTATGTTGTAACAGCTGGCTGGTTCGTTTAATCTGTAAAAGAAGCTCCTTCAGATATCCTGGGCTGTTTTTTCCTGTTTATCTCTTTTTTTCAGTACATGAGTGTGCTTTCTCTGTGTGTTGGCAGGTCCATCAGAGTCCCCTAATGGCAACCTTTAAATATTGTATGTACAGTGCAATTAAATCCAGTATTCCTATATCACTTCTCACACAGTAATTTTAAGCAAGAACTCTTCTACTATCAAGATAAACTAATTAAGAGTTGCACTTTTGTCAGGCAGAGGAGACTGTATTAGTAAAGGACTTCATTAGTATCAGCTTGGTTTTATGTAATTGTTTTCAGTTTAAGTCCTCATCCCTCTGTGTTGGCACCTCCACAGTGTTTGGCAGGTGAAACCTGGATTTCCTGCTGGGCACTGCACTGTTTATAGCACTGGAATTTGCTAAGTAGGTGCAGTGCCTGCTGTCAGCTCCTGCTCTGCCTGGAAGCAGACCTCAGAACCTGAAGTAAGGTAAAAGCTACTGGTGAAATATTTAATAATTCTTTAATTCTGATTCTGTCAGTGTGAAGATGGAGTAACCTGTGAGTGTGGCATTGTGGAAGATTAGGAATGCTGCCCACAGCACTGTCCCAGGGTTTATCTCTTGCAGAAGCTTCTCATGTAAAGCTTTAGAAGAATCTGCATTGTTTTCTGTTTCAAATAACTTTGCCCATTTGTAGCACAGAAAGAGTATTTTATATGCTTTTATATTTTATCAAGCCAGCAACACCAACACTGCAAACACAAGTAATAGTCTTCCCTTGCTTAATGTGTTTAAATTCCCAGTTATTTATAAACCTGCAGGTTTATTGCAGGCATTCTCTAACTTGGCCTTTCATAGGAAACCTGAACCTCTGATGTTCTTTTAACGATCTTCTTGTGCTTTGTGACCTTTCCAATCCATGATTTCTGGCGAATGGTGTTAGACTGGCTTAGCAGCAGCAGCAGCCCCAGCACAGATGCAGAGGAGCCTCAGCATCCAACTGTTCCACCAGGAAAACTTCACTAAAGCACTCTGACTTCATCCCAACATCCTCTGGGTAGAGTCCAACATTACCCCAGCCTTGCTAGGAAGGTAAAAAGTAGTTCAAAAACTTTATTGGTGATCTTAAAAGTGCTGTGGAGATCTCAGATCCCAGCAGCTATGCCCCTGACAGGTCAAAATGACAGAACAGATATTTTAGAGAGAAAATCAGCCTCACACCATTTTCCCATTATAGCAGCTCTCAAAGACTCTGATCATCTTAGCCAGAGAGGATTGCAGTGACATTTACCCAAGTCTTAGAAGAAGTGGCTTTGGCTGTACTGGAAAGAAGCCATACGAAGTCTGGATCTCAGTCTGTCTGCTTCTAGTTCGTGAAAAAAGGTGTCATCATCACTGTGCATGATTGCTGCTTGCAGTTGCTGTATTTCCTTTTCCATCTTTGATCTCAGTTCTCTTTTTGTTTTCCGTAGCATCTAAAGAAAATATTGACATTAGCCACAGCATGTAAAAAGAAAATGCAATTGGAAAAAATTAAGAATACTTACTTGTGCTTGTGCTTTCTCTCTGGTTTGGATTTCTTGGAATTCTTGAGCTATAACTTCTGCTAGCATGGAAAACTAAACATAACATGTGTGTGAGTTGAACTAATTAAAGAAAGACTTCTAAGTGGAAAAATATGATCTACTTGATCCAGATGAAGCTTTACCTGATCTTTGTAGTAGTTCTCCAGAGATTCCAGCTCCATCTGGTGCTCTCGCCGTTGCTCATCGCGCTTCTCTTGAGCATAAACTCTCAGTTCCCTCAGTCTTTGCTTCTGAATTTCTAAACCTTCTTCAAATAAGTTTTTAAATATCTGCCAGCAATTAACAAAAGCAAACCTGAAACTTCCCCAGGAACTTGTAAGTATACATTTGCATTTCTCAGCTGCTTTATCTCCTGATGGAATGCTGTTTACATGAGGATAGGCTGTAGCCCATGAAAAAGCACAACTATGTACCTAGAAATGGTGGTGCACATACAGCTGGATTTGTATTACTCATTTAGCTGAAATTTTGGTAGATAAAATAATTTTTCATGTCAGTTTAGTCAGATGACCCAACTGTGCAAGCCAGGGCCTTTGAACATGCACTGTGATTTACAACCCACCCTGTACTCTGCAGTCTGACTTCAGGACCTTCATCCAGGTTTCCAGCAGCAGGAAATCCAGCCTGGACTCAGGCTTTCCATTCCTCCACAAGAACACTTAGCAGCTGTAGCTCACAGCTTGAGGCAAACAGTTCTCAAATCCCTACCAGTGTATTATGCAGTAAACTTCCAGTTTTTTATTTTGAAAGGTGACAACTGTGTATCTATTCTTGCAGAATGTAATAACCCTCCTTGCTTTCCTTCACTCTGATGCGCAGCCCTAATTAGACCATATCTGTCAAAGTCCACTCTGTTTAACAAACACAACTGAACAACAAAGCTGCCTGTTTGATCAGTTCCCTTAACTGAAGATTTAGATTGTTTTCTTTGGATGGTGACTGTAGGAACAACTTCTTAATCCTACTGTTTCTGAAAACTCATTTCCCCAATTTCTCATGTTACCAGCCCTGTTTCTCCACACTGATACTTCACCCTTTCTCTCCTCTTAGCCCAATAAATCATCCTTTCTTGTTTCACAGTGGTTTGCCGTGTACTGGATCCACATTTCCAAAGAAGGAACAGTTTCATCTGTGGCCTTGCCTGATCAACCACTTCATCCTGGCTCTGTGCTGTGGTCACTGCACTTGCAGCATTAAACTACCAGACCTCAGCACTGGAGTCCTGACAGGAAGGAATTCCACCCTTGCAGAGCAAGGCCCCTGGTCCTCACCTTCTCCTCCCGTGTCCTCGCGCGCAGCAGCTTGGCCCGGAGCTGGACCCTGTAATCCTCGTAGTATTTCCTGGCCCGGGCCACCTGCTGCTTCTTCTCTGTCACCTTGTTCTGAGCCCACCTCTGCCGGTAGATGCGCTGCTTAATTTCTTGCTAAAGGGAGAGCAGCAGCTGTCAGACCACCACACTGCCAGCAGATACCCCTGCAGGCAAAGCTTTGTTCATCATTGCTGATTAGGGTCCTTCACTGAGGACCTTCTCCACACCCCAGCTTTGCAGTTAGGTTTAACACATTAGGCACCACTGATGTAGCAAAGTCATGTCACTATAGAATTGAGGAGTCAACACTGTCATGAGAGCTGCAACACAACCTCACGTTTCTCCTCCCTGCACTTTTTTAGAATTTGTTTTATCTTTTAGAGCAACAGTGCAGTGTAACAATAATCATATTCCATTCCCGTGACCGCAGTAGCTGCACAACAGATTATGTGACATTTTGAGACCACAGCTACTCAAAAAGCACAAACTTGTCATAAGACAAAAAGCTACTTTCATGATCTGGGAATATGCATTCTAGATAGCTCCAAGTGAAATCTCTGCATTAGGTAACAAATAGTCTTCAAAGAACATACCAGTCTCTTGCTGTGATCTTGATCTCTCTTAATAATTGCAGCAAGCAGCTCCTGTTTCTTCAAGGCTTGTTCAACCTGGAGGTTTTTAAAAAAAAAAAAAAAAAAAAAAAAAGCCTCATGCTGCAGGACAAGCTGTCCTATGTAGCAGGTTTAAATCTTGCCTGTCTGCTATGTTTTGGGGTTTGGGTTGAGAGTTGCCTTGTATAAGTTAATCAACTTTTGCATTTCATAACCCACTTTTAAACTAAAATACTGTTCAGAACTAGCAGTGGAAACTACAAGATGCTTTTTTTAAAAGGCAACAGCAACCTTAAGCAGTACTCGAGAAAACAGTATAAAAGAAGGACCATAATATTCAAGCAGCTGATGAAAAGTTGAACCTATGTATGTAAATCTGTACAGCCCTATTTAACCAAGCTCCCAGAACATCCTTCCACGTTGTGCTGTGGGTATGCAGGTGGCCTGCCAAGGTATCTCTGCTGACATCCTGCAGGTAAGAGTGAGAACACTCACTTCATTCTGGAGTTTTGGTCTGGGTCTGGCAGAAGGTGCCTTGAGGTGCAGAGTTTGTGCAAGCTGCTGCTGCCACATTTTATTCAGAGTACGGGAGGAAATGTGCAGGTGGGGAAACTCCTCCAGGAGCTGCAAGAGGAGGTCATTGTCTCTTATTGTCACTGTAAGATAACGAAAGAGCAATAAGCAATAAATTCTTGGAGAATACATTTAGTTGTAAATTCATCCAGGCACCGTCAGCCTAAGTCAAGAAATACTTTACATTGAACACTGTATAAAATGACCATGCTGCTGTTACCATGTCAAGCTAAGCCCAGCAGGACATATCATCCTGCCAGTACAGCAGCAGAGAAAGCAATCCCAGTCTTTTGTTGCTTTCTCTGAAGAATTGGTTTTATAGCTCAGATGTCATTTCCCTATCACCAGCACATCCAACTAAGACAGGTATCCCCTTCTTTCTTCATGTGGTTATGACCATCACTAATCAGTCATTGCTTGCTCTTTCCCTGTCTCTGGTTGCAGCATCTTAAAATAAAGCCAACACAGCAGTGGCAATGACAGATCCAGGTCAAGTAAACAGATGCAAAATAAACTGGTTTGCAACCAGCTCATTCCCATTACATCTTTGATGTTTCTGTCAGGAAAAGATGATGGGGAGATGAAACAAAAGGGTACTTACTAAGTATATGGCCTTCAAAAACTGGAAAAAAAATAAGGCAGTGTAGCTGAGCAACATCCAGGTATATAGGGGATTATCTGGTGAATTTAGCTATAGGCATGAACAGTGCTGGTTACCAAAACTGGGCCTAGGATTTGCAGCTTGGCTTTCTTGGAGCATCACTTGCTCAGCAGAACCAATGGCAGAATTAACAGCACAGTGACAGGATCCTGACAGATCCTGTATGCGCCTCAGCTCAAGCCACAGGCCCAATTTTAAATCTGATACATGCTCAGAAAAATAACAAAAGGAGAGCTCAGACTGTAGTGAAATAAGCATGAGGGTAGCAGCAATGGAAAAAATCCCTGAAAATAATCCAAGGGATTTTGAGGAAGTAGCAAATGGGTCACAATTTGATTGTGCACGGATGGTTTACATTTATGAAAAGCATTATCTTCCCTAACAAAAATCCAGACATATAGAGGTCAGAAGAAGGGAAAATTCTACAGCTGACTGGTATATGTTGGACTGGTGCCTTTATTCTTGGAGTTCAATAAATGCTTTCAAAAGATGCCAGTTTTCCACCAAGTATAATTTTGCAGTTCTTACTTGGAGCTGCTTGCTTTGGCTTCATGATCCCTCGTTTTGGAATCCACTGGCTGTATTTGGAATACTGAGGTGTGGTTTTTCTAGAATAAACTTTCACTGGCCGAGACACTTTTGGATGTTCTTGAAAGACATTTTCTTTGTACTCTTGTTCCTTAGTAGCAGATGTAAAATAGATGAAGAACAGGTATGAGAAGGCAAACACAGATAGAACACAGTTTGGCCATTAGAACTTAAATGTCTTTCAGACTTTAGAATGAGAACTTGGACATACTGCATTAGATTTTCCAGAAGGCCAGAATTTACAAAATGCAGGTCAGGGTTCAAATAAAGGTTAAATCTCATTATTGCATAACCTCAGCTCTTCTGCAGCACTTAACATTAGTAAGATACTACTTCAGTTGTACAGTGTTGTAACTAGGACACTGGAAGTCAAGGAGGTTTTCTACCCAAAAGTGTCTGGACAGACCATCTAGTCAAATTTAAAAAGAAAAAAAAAAAAAAAAAAAAAAAAAAAAAAAAAATCAACCAAAACACAACCATCAATCCCAACAATGCATCACGTACCACTTCCTTGGCAGCTTCCCTGAGCTTGGAAATTCTACGCTTCTCCCTTGCTTCAAAAATTCTTAGCTCGTTTTCATAAGCATTAGTGACCAGCTAGAAAACAAAAATAAAAGGACTTGTCAGAGGAAATAATCAGTCCATACAGCCACCTTGTTAACTTGTTTGCTGCATGGGTCAAAGTAGCTTTTTCACTTAATTTTTTTTTTCTTCCTCAGGAGGCTAGAGATAAAACAGCATATGATTGCTAAAGGAGACCAGCTGCCCCCATTACGTAAAAGTATTCTGGTTTTGTGGTTTTAGTATAACTGTTGGTGAGAATTACCACAAGGTCCAATCTAAAAATTACCTTTGCTTTTCTTGTCCTTTCATCCCTCTCTTCCTGCACATGTCTGCGTATTGTCTTTATCTGGCCAGTTCCACTACTCCGCAGTTTCTGTTGCTGGTGCTGAGATGAGGGTGAGGCTGGAGAGAGGGATCGTGGCCTGCCTGGGTAGCTTGGACTTGATGTATCTGTAGGGAAAGATCATTCACTGAGTATCTAATTTGAGACATAAAAAAACAGTGAAGCGTATTGTGACTAGGCCCTCATTTCAGAACCACAGTCCTGTGAGCTTGTATTCTGTCCCTCCCCCCACTTTCTATAGATTTTTTACTGCAGCTGTGTTTGCCCTTATTTTTTTTTTTTTGCAAAGTTTTACCTCATTTTTTAAGTGTTAAACAGAAACTTGGTTGCTATTCTGTTACTGTAGCTCAGGTTTGGATCAAAGACAAAATAGACCTGAACCAGCAACACAAAACTTAGTAACTAACTGAGTGTAGCAGCTTTACATGAAAAGGTTTCTCTTATATTTGTTTCCACTCCAATAGTGGCACAAAGATTGTTACCTCTCCCAGCTGTGCTTCGGCCATAGTCCATGACACTGTCACTGTGCTGGGACAGGCTGTCCTCATCTGTCAGCTCCTCTTCTCTTGTGTGTTCACCCAAAGCTCTCTTCAACATCTAAGGAATAGATTTTTTTTTTGGTGAGGGTCAGGTTCAATAGACAGTTCTAAAGTTTAAATGAACTAAAGGCAGGTGTTAGTTGCAGATTTTCTTTTCATCCATATTTCACTGATATTCTCTCTGCTGTGATTACTGAAGCTGCATTGCTCAGCTCAACAAAGAAGAGACTGCACTTACTAAATCTAGTTCATTTAGCCTGCGAGACAGATTTTCTGATGCTTCGTGAAACTCTTGCTGAGGCACCTTCTCCTTTGTTGTTCTGTGGGAAAGTGAATCTTTGGAGGAATTTTCATATTTGCTAAAGCAGAAAACAGACAGATTTAATTTCTGTTCTAAAAACTTGACAATGAGCATTATCTCACACAATTCCAGTTCACTTTTTGCCTAAGCACGTTTTCATTGAATTAAGTAAATCCAATTTCATTGGATTAAGTAAAACAGAATGTGTAAACATCTGTAACCATATTTAACAAAATGAGTATATGTCAGGAAAAACAGGAAATCTGTTAGAATTATTCTTTCACTGTCACACAGCCAAGGAAAGAGAGATCCTATTTTAAAAGGGTGGTGGGGGCTGGCTGAGCATTGAAATCAAAGTGCCAGTGTGGTTCAGTACCAAAAATCTGAACTTGCCTTGTTCTAGGCCAGTGTTGAGATTCAGGTCTTGGGATTTGTGTTACTTGTTCAGCACGTAGGGAGAGCTTTTCCTTAGAAGAGGAGGCAGATACAGCAGACTCACATACCAGAGACATCTAAGAAAATGAGTAAATGAAGGTTTTATAGACCATGTGAGTAGAGATGCTGTAATAGAACCATCTCAAACCCTGTGAGTATAGATATATTAAAATAGTTATATTTCTAGGCTCCTGTCCTGCAGATAGTGTGCTTTAGAGAACTAATGTGTAAAGAAATGGACTAGCAAAAATATGGAAGATCAGTTCACAGCTAAAGGACTGAACCAGAAGAGGGTCTAGGCTAAGGTAATGACTGACTATCTCCACATTCCACCTCATCAGCCTGTGACTGGTGCCAGGCAGTGGAAATAAGCTGAAATTCCCTAAGTACAGACTGAGCTGCAGCTCACAGAGAGCCAAAAGAAAACACTCCTATCCTTGTGCCATTTAGCTGCACTGGTTCAGTTCTGCCTGGTAACTTCTCTGTTCAAACTGGAGTAACTTGGGCTTGGCATGGACATGCTGGGAAATGCACCAATGGAAAATGAGTTTCAGAGACAATGTAGAAGTAAAAACTGTTTAAACTATTGGAACAAGCAAAGTCTGTGAGTACCTCTTGTGGTTGCAGAAGGCAAAATTGTGTTTCCAGAGAAAGAAACTTCCTTTACAGACAGATTTCTATGGGCACAGATTGCAAAACCCACAAACTGATCAGTTTGTGGGCTTTGCATTGTTCAGTTTTTGAAAAGTAAAGGACAACACAAGAAAATAAAAAGAGATAATATAATAAGCAGTTAATGGATCTGTAAAAAGGAGTAAATCTAAGTTTTATTGGCGAAAACCCCCAAAATTTTTACTAATTTAGACTCCTGATACAAAAGGACATGACTCTACTCCTGTGCTTTGTACATTTTTGATTAAAAAGCAAGAGAACCAGTAACTGCTTTGTTGTGATAAATAGAACTCTGTGGGTACTGGCTCAGTACATTTTGGAGCAAACCAACTCCAGGAAAGAACTAAGAACTGACATGAAGAACTAAGAACTGATGTGACTCACAGACTGCACATAATCACAGTCTAACAACATTGCATCACTGATTGTATATTGAGGAAAGAAAGTCTAAAGCAGGTTTGAAATAAGCCCAGAAATGCCACAAGATAACAGACAAATTAATCAAATATAAAAAAATACTTATTAAAATTAAAAAAAAAAAAAAAAAAAAGAGATGCAACATATACCTTTGTCACATTGTCCTCAGCATCCTCTCCCAGCATTTTTCCCATTGCAGAAGCAGATGACAGGTAAGTGTGAGTTAATGGCACTGGGCCTACCAATGTGGGCAACAAGGAAAAAAAGATGTAAGCCAGGGTCTGTGGATCCAAATTATTCAGAGAATAGAATGACAAAGCAACTGTGGTTACCCAGTTGTGACATTCATTTTGGTAATTTCTCCAGTCTTCAATGTTCCATGTCATGGGAATGCTATGGAAACTAAAAAATGTAAGCAGTGTTTCCAAGGCAACAGAGAAAATGAGTACTGAAAAAAATAGCTTCTAAACCTTTTCTATAGTAGCAGTTAATGGCTTTTTCTTAGAATTGAAACTGGCTTGTTTGGTCCATGTCTCTCTGCTCAGAATAAGCTCAGCCATGGGATTTATCTGCTGGAAGAGATTTCTGTGGTATAGGCCCATCTTAACAGGATTAACTAAGAAAGGAGTTGAATTGGGGACATGGATTACTTTTTTCCAGTGGAGGCAACAGATTAAAAGTAACCTATTTTTGTTCCTCTGTAAAGCAGAGATAGAAATATGAACTCGTGGCTGAATTTCAAACCATGCACTAGTAGATTCAAAACAATGTTTCTTATGGTGCCAGTAAAAATAAATGCAACATTATAACACTTAAGAGTTATCCTAGAGGATGCAAAATTTTCTCTCACCAGGAATCTTTCTTGATAGAGGAAGACCATCAGAAACATCATGAGATTTTTGGGTAAGTGACTTTTCAATCTGAAATAAAAAGCAAGATGTGTTCTATAAATTCACAGGTGAGTGCTGATGGGAAGATCATACATTAGGCCTATCTGCAAATGGAAATCAATGCTGATTTTAGAGATAGATAAAAATCACTATAAATATTTTGTTTACTATACTGTAAACTATGTAGTAGCATTCACTGTGGAAATGTGTATGTATATATGTATAAAATAAACACACCCTTCAAACTAAATTCCTCTTTGGACACTTAGTGAAGAATGAATCCACAGTCCAAAATTCCTGGAACTGAAATATACTCTGACACATTCAGAAGTATTCTTCAGGGACCAGCTACTCCCATTCTGCAAGTAAACCAGGAGGCTTTCAAATGAAAGCAGTATTGGCTACTAAAAGAAAGTTAAGTAATTAAAGAGCAGGTTTTTCCTTACAGTAGGAATGCTCACTGCTTGACTGCAAGCCAGAGCTGCTGCCTGTCTGTCAGAGCTGTGGTAATCTCTCCATCCCGGATCCGAGGGTTGGAACGGGGGCAGCAGAGGAATTGCCTGCTGGATGGGCTCCCCCAGTTTTGTAGCACTGGCACTCTGACTCCCTTTGTGGGGTTCAGCAGCATGAACAGACTCCATCCCTCCTGAAAAGGCAAGTACAAAGAACTTGAAGTGTTATCTGGGAAAGCAGAACATTTTTTGTGCACTGTATGTACATAATAAAGGGAAGTGTCTCAATAGATAATATGAGCTGCTACCTTTATTGGATTGCATAGGACAGTGCTGTAACATTTTTCAGCCTTGAGAACATGATTTTGGATGGTAAGATCTTCCACAAGGACTTTTTAGTGTTTTGAACCACCAAAGAAAATAATACAAACCACAATACAAATTAAAAACAGCCTAGCTGAAGCCAAATTCTAGCTAAGCAGAAATACCCCAGATAATGAAAGTTTGCCTACTCTGAGAGATTAAATATCACATTGCTGTAAAGAATTTATTTTAAAACATGACACAAAGTCCATTCATGTCTAAAGCTCTCCTCCACACTACCCTAGGTCCCTGCATCCCTAAATCAAAATCAGGTGGATGAGCTGTCAGAAGAATCAATACTCACCATCTTCCCTTTCCTTTACAATGCCTCTTTCACTTTCTGAGAACTGTCGGGGCAATGCTGCAAGAGCCTCTGAGCTTTCACACTCTTCTACCCCTGTGTCCTTTTCTGCTAGACACTGTCCAGGCATCTGAAGTTCTAGAAGTGGATGTTTAAAGAGATTAAATTAAGATCTATAAAGCATCTTGCTATGAACTGTTGAGATGGACAATTTTAATTCTGCTAACTGTTTGGTGTCAGAAATCCATACTAAGCTGAAAATAGATCTATTAAATTCTTATTTGTAACTCCAGTCAATAAAATGTTCATAATTCATAATATTTCTTTATGCCTCTACTTGAGGAGATGAATCTTCTAATAAGAATAGGAAGAATTGGAATATTCTTATAGAAAAATAGGAAATAAGAATGAGCTCCATTTAAGTCATCTGCACATTATTTATTTCAGAGCCATCCATGAAGTTTTGAAGGGGCACATGCTCCTAACAAGTCTTCTTTAACAATTAGCTTACTCATCTTTTTACAGTCTTAAATAATACATCTTACACTGCAACAAATGAAATAAAGTCTTCATAATTCCCCTATTTTACTGAACAAGATAAAATGCTTTTGTAGAACTGAATTAGAACTCAAACAACAAACCTTTATCCAAATAAGGTAGTGCAGGAGTCATGAAAAATAATGCCTGGAATATTTACGACCAGAAATTTTAACTTCAGCGAGATGTATTTACTCATTGTGGGTTGTCTGGGTTTTTTTAATAAGGATTTAAAATAGTATTTAGCTGAAAGAAGTAACTTTAAAAAAGGAAACAAAAAGCCTAGAAGTCTTACTACAGAAGAGTCTGAAAAGTTTCTCACCCAAACTCACCTTCCCCTCTCTTGGAAAATGAATAAGCAGTATCTCCAAGTTTAATTAATTCACTGGTAGATTCTGAGCCATCTGTATCACAAGTTAGAATAAAATATTCTGACTGGGACCTAAGGGGAACATAAAGCCATCAAATACTTCCTCTCTCAGCTTCTGCCTATTCAGCCCACGAGATGGAGCTGCCGAGGGGCCGTGCAGGACACGCCCCTGCTGCCACAGAGCAAACCAAGAGCAGGAGGCACAGCCACAAACTGAACTCAGTTTAACGAATCAGTCTTTAAAATACAGTCTTTAAAACTGATTAAAGTTTTCAAGTTGTTTCATTCCACATAAAAAGTAAACTTAAACAGCAACTCTTCAAGGGCAAAAGAAGTCCCACGTGTAATTTTAGCCCAACCAGAGGAGTCACCTCACGTTCATTGTGGCATACATTATCAGTAGGTGTCTACACTATAAAAACCCTACTAATTTCTCTACAGGTACACAAATACAGTCAATCACCATGTTAAAGCAAATATTCAGAATTGTTCTTACCTTTCAACTGATGAAAGTAGTGTATGTTCTGGAAGTTGACTAGCAGTGCTTTCCAGCTGCTCTTGAGATGCAATTTGAGTTTCATCACTGGACAGCACATTTATCTCAGCTGTTAATAACCAAAAGATAATTCTTTTCAGGAAAATTACTTCTACGTATAAACTAACAGGTACTACTTCCAATATCAAAACACTTGATGTGTAATATCAACATTGTAGTGTTTTAGTGACATTTGCTCATTATTCCAATTAAAGCTAGCATTTTCCTCCTTGAATCCTAATCCTAAATCATCTGATTTACAAGCTGAAAAGCAACTAACAAAGAATGAATTGTCTAGAGTAGGTTTCTGTGACAAGAATGAAGCAGAAAGATTATGTAAATTTTGGGGGAAACGATCTACTTTATTACTGTTTATGAAAATAAGGAATGTAAATATTCAGCTTCGCCCCAGAAATTTCCTCCCCCAGGGTCAGTTTTGTCCTTCTCTCCATTGTCAAGATTATAAATAACAAAAAAAACCCCAAATAAATCTGCTACGTTGGAAACACTTTGGGTTTACATCTCACCCCCAGTCTGAGAAGAAGCTTCACTGACTTCTCTAAGATACTCTAACAAACCATCAAATATTTCCAGGAGGTTCTTGACAGATTCCCTGTCTCCTTTCACAATATTCTCACCTGAAGAGAAGGCAATGACACATATTAATAATTAGTACTTCACAGAAGAAAAATTCTCAAAAGCAGACATTTCCTATAGAAGAGTGCTTGGAAATTCTTGTAAAGGTGTCAGCTCAGAAGACACCTTGTCACTTATTTATGGCTATGCAGCTAAACTTAAAATATATTTTAAGTGTTCTAAATTTGCATATTTTCAGTTGCAATAAGTCAAAGTTTATTGATCCATTAACTGCTTCTACACTCACAGAAAAAATTTCTGGCATATTTTCCAGGGCAATATGTATTTAATATTTTTCTTATATAAAACTACAGCATGAAGCAATCTATGGAGTGGCAGCAGAATTGCAAACACCAGCCACCGTGTACAGACACCAAGTCAGAGATACTTATCAAGCAGTTTTCATTCTTTGCAGGTTATGCTATGTGAGACCATACACATGAATACTCAGGGAAAGCCATTATCTATGTACATATAACACAACAAAGTTCAACTCTTTACTCATCAACTTTTAGAAATATAATAACAAGCTTGAAATTCCAGGGTCATGTCTTAAAACCCAGTGTCCAAGCCTGAGCCAGCAGAAAATTTCAGTAACATTTTGGCAGCCAAATGAAGAATGGCCAGATGTTAACTTTAACATTTCTTTCTCTTATTTAATCTCTGCTTGCTGTTTCAAATTATAATCTGATGTCCAAGGCAATGGGTCAGTGTTCTGATGACATCCACTACCATGAGAAGATATTCCAAAGCAAGCTGTGTAACACCTGGTTCTTAAAGCATTCAAATTAAACCACACAGATATTCAGCTTTGTTTGTCTCATTAAACCAAGTACTTACCCGTGATGTGAGACAAGCTGACCTGCAAATAATCCAATGCCAGGGAATCTATTACTGCTTGTACATTATGTGCATCATCCTCTTGGCTTCTGGGAGTAGCAATGAAATCTATTTAAAATAAACAATAGATTTTAGACTATGTAAATGGATAGCTTGTTGCAAGTACCTTAATGAAACTAACTTTTGCTTACAAGTTAATATTTTTTCCGTACCTTGTGTCCTTGGTGAAAAGCCCAAATATCATATGGTCCTACAAAATCTTTTATAAGTACTGAGCACAAAGTTAGAACACCCCTTGGAAGACATGAGGGTTTTATCAGGATTAAATTCAAGAACAGAGACTACTAAAGCATTTCTCCTTCTTCACTCGCAGCACACACACCTCGTTCAGACCATCAAGCAGGAATTGCAGTTTGTGTTAGGGCTTCTTCTTTCCCTGTCACACACTAATTGCACTGCAATGTATTCTACTTAATTAGGAACATTATTTTTAGTTCTGCACTTACATTTAACAGGAGTCCTTCAATAGGTACCAGTTATCTCACTGCTCCTAAAATCTTCTGCAATTAGCAGTCTGACACTTCCTACACGTAACAGTTTATAAACAAAACAAATACATAATTGTATAGCCTTTTCTTAGTTGTTGTCACTGAAGTCCAGTGGAAGATGGGTTAAAGCAGGGTTAAATCACAGCTCAGCTCTTAGCAGACTGTAAGTATGAAGCATTTTATGAGAGCAGACCTTCAGTGTTACGCTGCTGTAAGATAAAATGAGCCAGTCCACACCCTTGAAAAGGGTTATGCCCATAGATGGCTTTCAAGGCCTAATTTACAGTGGTTTTGTTGTGACTATCCTCACAGCTGCCATTCATAGTCCAAAGTTAAAACAAAAGGGGCTGATATTACTTGATTCTTACTAAAGAATGACAATCTTATATTTTTGTCTTTGGAAAGACACAAATACTTAAAATCTCTACGTCTGTATGAAGTTCTACAAGTTTAAATTTTATTTAGCAACAAAATACACAGAGACAAAACATTAAAAAACCAGATTTAGCACTTATCATTCCTACCTGGTACTTTTTCTCCTAAGATTGACTCATAAAGATGAACAAACACATCAGCACTACATTCTGAGAGATGTTTTATGTGCAGGTTTATGTGACAGCTCCTTAAAAGATCATTGGCAACATCAACCCAACCTATTTAGAAAAAAACCAATAATGTCAGAACTGAAAGACACAGAAAAAAAGACATGGCTATTTACAGTGAAAGGTAACCACTGTAAGTGTCTCTGACTCCACCAGAGGTGGTCAAACCCAGGAGGCTGTCCCATCCATCCAAGATATTAAACATTGTTCACGTGCAACCATAGCTAACTGGACTTGGGAGGTGTAAGGCACTGAAGTACCACAGACTGGGCAGATTATTTTTTTTTCTCCATATAATGAAAAACAAATTTGAATTTGATCTCATAGCCAGGAACTCCAAGCCTTCAAGACTTTAACAAGCCAAGCTTTGATACACCATTTATCAATGATCAGAAACTACAGGTACTTTTTTGGAAAACATGAGCTTCTCTTTACAAACCCAGGTTCTCTAATAGTTTTAGACAATGACATCACTGCTAATGTAAATACTCCTCATGAAAAGTAAATTCTACTTTAATAAATTATTTAAGTATTAGAAGAATACAGAGATGGTCTGCCAAGCGCTGTGTTGAGCACAATGAGATATGCATTAAACAGCCTGATTTTCCCCCTAACTTTGTGTCCTGAGATGAAAGTGCTTTGAAGGACACATATTTTAACAATTATTAAGAACTTTAATTTTCTGGAGAAGGCATAAGTCACCTTTGGAAGGAAAAAGTATAGAATTACTACAACAGAAATTGATTTGTACAGTTGTCACTTTTCTGTATACAAGAGTGTTACTTTCGATCCCTCTACTCCTCCAGAGCAGTTTCAGACATCACTTTATTTCAAGTTTCAGATGCATGAAAGATTAAAGCAGCATCTCCTACATTTCAGGCTGTCTTGGAACACTTGAATTGCGTGTTGCCAGGAAAGGAACAAAGACAAAAGAGGGGAAGGGGGACCTTAACGCAAAGAGCTTGAAAAGCCGTAACACAAGAAAACAACAGTTTTAAAGAGCTGAATGAGACGGTGCCAGCGATGCGAGCTGCACGGCGTGGGGGGGGGGGGGGAGAAAGGAAGGGAATCATGAGGGGGGAAAGAAGCTGTCCGGCTCGGCTCGCGGCTTCCCCGGCACCAGGCCGGCCGCTGCCCCGCGAGCGGGGCCCGCTCCGCAGCACCCGCAGGCCGGGCCCCAGCGAGCCACTCTCGGAACCCTCCGGAGCCCGGCCCTACCTGCGCCCCCAGCGCTGCCCATGGCGGCACCAACGACCTGCGCCCGCCCCCGCCATTTAAACGCGGCCTGCGCGCCCATTGGGCAGGCGCAGCAGGAAGGGGCGGGGCCGCGGCGGCAGGGCCCGGTGCTGTGTGTCATGGCCGGTGTTACGGGAACGGGGCGGGGCGATCGCTTCTGTAACGGGGCTGGGAACAGGCGGGTTTGCATTGGGAACGGGGAGCAAAGGAAGGGCCCGTGCCCTAAAGCCAGGCCGCAGCGCGCTCACGGGCCATTCCCCACCGTTCCCCGGTCACATGGCGTGCCCCCCCCCCGGGTCAGCCCCGCCATTCCGCCCGGGCCTCCCGGTTCCGGCCGGTGCCGGTGGCGCCACCGCCCCTCGGGCCCCATGGGCAGCACGGCCCAGCCCCAGGGCCCTCCCGCCGCCGAGCGCGGCTGGCGGCGTAAAATGGCGGCGGGAGAGATGGGGGTTGTTCTGTGAGGTTCCGCCTTCGTCACCTGAACGGGAGGCGGTTGTTGGCGATTTCTCGGTAAAATAGGTGGGGAAAAGGCCGGCCTGGGGCGGGGGTGGAGCAGGGAAAGTTCTAGCCCTTGACCTTGTAGGCTGGCCCGGGACGTTTGCCGGCCCGTACGTCCATTAGCGGGTGTTGGTGTAAATTGCCACGATACAGGTTTGACAGGGTAACTCGAAGGCATTTCTGCATGAAAGGAGAATTAAAACCTTTATTAAAAATAGGATTTAGAAATGAAACTTACTGTATTAGTTGCACTTACTGTATTAGCTGCTAGCATGCAGTTTTTTGGACAAGTTGGACGGTGAAAATCTATTTCGTTTCTGAGCAACAGTAGTCCGCGCTCCTCAGTAAGAAAAAATGGTGCCCTTTATCATTAAACTCCTTGAGTGCAACAAAAGCAGCTGAGTTCCCAATTTTGATGGTAAGAACAATGACTGGCAGCAATTAAACCTCAGTGGTGTGAGCTCCAGCAGCTCACGGGTGTCATTGGTAGATCCAAACCCAAGTGCACACACCACCTTAGGAACACAAAGGAGCTTTTGTTGTGTGTAAGCAAACACAGATCAGTGCTTTCGGAACTAAACTAAATAGGGATTTTAGTTTCCTACTTACACTGCTACAGCTCTGCAAAGCTGTGCTGATTTGTTTCCACGTATTAGCTTAATTGGTAATTAAGAGAACACGGGAAAATCAATCATGTTTAAATTAGGAGGGTGGAACAGAAAAATGAGGAAGTTTTTTTTACAAAGGAAATTGAAAGGAGTTCTTTGCAAACTTAACTGCATGTAGACAAGGCAGGGACTGGGGTTTTGTTTAGTCTTTTCAATTCTTCAAAACCTTAGAAAGATTAAACAGCACTATGACAGGAGTCACGAAGTTGTACATAAACAAAAAAAATTAAGCTGTGTTAAGATAAATGCAAGATAATTTGTTATTTTTACAGCCTTTGCAAAAATCTTTTTCAGACACATCAAGAAAAGGAAGCCTCTAGGTTCAGAAAGTTGAGAGTTAATACGGGGTGTTTGTTGACAAAAATCTTTCACAAGGCGTATTAAGTAAGTTTATACTGAAAAAAAATCGAGAGATTTCTCTATTAGAAATTTGCTGGGATAGTATTAAGAAAGCAAGTCAAGTAGGAGTGTTATTGAAAGAAAAACATTATTACAACAAAAAATGATTGAGCAAGGTGGAATTCCAGATTGCTGAGGGTTAAACAGCTGTGGCTATTCATAAACAAAATAAGCCTGACTTAGGTGTTGCTTTTGAGATTTTAGGTTTTATATTTTTCCAAATTCTCTGCTGCTTAGTGTGTAGCTCTGAAACTTCTTATTAGGTGTTAGTAAGTTCTCTTCACTGGGTAGTTAGACAAAACAACACCTTCTTAGCTAGAGAATCAAGGACAACCAATACACAAAAAGCAGAAACAACAGCAAGGGAAAGCCAGGGGGCTGATAGTTCATACCACAATATGTAGAAGAACCAAAATTTATTTATAAAAGTGTAAAGACTTGTGACTGGGATCCATCTTGAATTTGATTTGGGTATAGCCCTGGCCAGGCTCTTACACTGCCCAAGGTATATCCTTTAAATAAATACCTGTTTTATCCGTTTTGCTCTGCTTAGTCTCTGTTCCAGGTCAGCCTTTCCAGGCATCGCAATATCATGCAGACCTGTAGTTTTTGCAAACCTTACTCTATTCTTAGCAACAATTTTTAAAAATTGCTAGAAAATAATGCGCAACAGATGAAAAACATCTTTATACTTTCATTATGTAGATCTGTATGGGGTCCAGATCTTAAATGCTGTGAATTTCTTGTCAGTAAAGAAAAAAATGGCAAGAGGAATTAGAAGTGTGGAATCGCTTTAAAAGGAGGAAAAATTACACTGCAGCTTTGGTTTATAAAGGAGGTGGATTAGAAGATATTAATGTCCACAAACAGTATAAATAAGCACAAAATTATTACTCACCATTTCTACTAGCTCATTGTTTTGTGCCCCTTGTTCTTATTTCGCAGTATATTGAAAATGAAAGTAAATGTTTTTCAGGTTGCATACACTGAAACTGTAAAGCACAGTGTCATGGTATCTTACCAGCTAAGGGCATAAATAGAACCAAAATGTGAAGAAATGGCCATCAAATATTTTATTTTTGTCCCAGAAAAGCTTTAAAGCACAGATTGCTAGAAGGTGGGAGGATATAAACGGGAAGTGTTGTTATGGCACTTCTTCCTTATGTTGTTTTCATTTTTTCCCCCTCTCTGCCTGGAACAGGTGGCTGCCAGTGTTTGTGCTTCAAACTTCAACTCTCGGGTGTGTAAAGCCTCAGGTCGCCGGACATTTGCCTGGCAAAGGCGGGTGGTGAACAGCAGAGTCCACGTGGGGTATTGAATGTTTTTATCTGCTGCCTTCTGAGCAGCGTGTCAGCACTGCTGCACCTCAGATGACCTTTGACTCAGGTTACTGGCCCTGGTGTGGAATTCATAAAGATAACACGGGTAACTTTGGAGACATGTCTTTGTAAATACTCTGTTTTACATACATGTTTATAAACATTTTTAAAAGGTAATGGGTAACAACGTAAAAGGGAAGGTTTGATGTTATTTTGTGTCCAGCTCTCCAGGATCTGCATATCTGGCTCCTAATGAAAGTCACAGGTGGGCAAGGCGCCAATCTACCGTGAAGTATCAGTTATTAGTTAAAATGCCTATTAGCTAAAAGTGCGGGCTCCTCTCGAGCTATTTCAGAATTTTCACAAACATCTGTGAGAACTGGGGGACTGCACTGCGGACATCAGGGTCTGGCTCCGGCCTGCCGAAAGTTATGAGGAGCTGAGCTGCGTTCTGAGCACGCCGGGCGGCCGAAAGCCTGCACTTATGGAGGCTGCAAGAGAGAATTCTCCGTTTCCATTTCCGTCCCCCTCAGGCCGGGATGCCCTCAGCGAGAACGAGGCTCCCGCCCGCAGCGGCCCTGCGCAGGCGCGGGCGGGGGGTGGGGGCGCTGCCCGCGGGGGGGGCACTTCCGGCCGCGAGCTCAAAGCCGGTCAGCCGGGCGAGCCGCGGCCACGCCCAGGCGGAAGGGGGCGGGGCCTCTGGCCAGCTCGGGCCGCTTACATAACGGCGGGGGTGCGGTCTGCGCGTGCGTCACGCGCCGGCTCCCGGCAGCCCCCGCTGCCCCAGTATATAACCGGCGTCCGCGCGGCCGGGCGCTCACAGTGAGCGGCCCCCTCCAGCGGCGCCGGATCCTTTACAACCCATCGCTACCCGCTCTAAGTGACCGGAATCGCCTCGCCCATCGCCACCATCGCCATGCCTGGGTATTCCAGCGACAGGGATAGAGGGTGAGTCCGGGAGCACGGCCGGTGCCAGCCGCCGCCAGCGTCCGGACTCTGAGCCCGCCCGTGGGGCTTTCGGGGTTGTTTTTCAGACGTTTAAGATGGCGGCGGGGCGGGGGTTGGGTCCTGAGCCCTTCCTTCAGCGCTCTCGCCCAGAGGGGTGGCGGGGAAGGGTATCGGGCTTTTTTAGGCCGCCGATTATGGGCGACCGTATTGGTTCCTTCGGTTCAGAGCACCCCCCACGGGTGTGCGACCGCTGTAAATAACTCGGGGCAATTTTAATTAAATTTTTTTTTATTTTTTTTTTTAATTGGGGAAAAAAGGCTCGCCTTCACCCACCCTGGGGCCGCCCCCTCCTCCCCCCCACCCCCCCCAGACCAGCCTGGACGGTCCCTGCAGAGCCCGATTCCCCCCGCTGAGAGCGGCTGGCGGGCTGGAGGTTTGTGGGTCAGTGGGTTGGCGGTGCCGAAGCCTTGGGGACCTCTCGGCAGGGCGGTTCCTTTCCCTCCCTTCCCCCTCCCAAGGCTCGGGCTGTGGCCGGTAGGAGCCGGCCGGCTTGGCTTTGTGTTGTGTAAGCGGATGTTAATGGCCGGCCCCGCCATGCGGTGGCTGAGTGGAATCAAAATGCCGGCTGTGCTGCTGCTGCCGCCTTTGTTCCTCCTCCTCCTCCCCCCGCCCAGCCCCGGCTCTAAAATGGCAGCGGCTGGAAAATGTGGCGTAGACAGAAATGAGAGACAAAGGAAACAGCGCTGGCAGGAAGCAGCGGCCGCTCGGGGAGCGCTGCGTTGTGCTGGGAAGGATCGTTCCTAGCTCCCGCCCGGCCAAAATTGGGAAGCGACCGGGGCGGGGGAGGGAGCTCCGTGCTCGGATCGAGCGCACGGCTCAGCGCGGCTCCGAGCTGCGCCTCGCGGCTTTCGAGAACAGCCTTCTCCGAACGGAGGGGCCGAACCTGAAATGCTTACTAAAGCGCATGGCCTTATAAAATGCCGTTGTTAAGAGAAGTCTGTCTTTTGCGGCATTAAAAAACGGTTTACGGGAAAGTTTTGCTAGTGTTTCGTAACTGCCCCTGCCCGCTTTCAGCAATAGGAGTGTCGCTAGGACGAGGAACCATTTTGATCACGGAGTAGTGCCAACGTTTTAATGCCTTCCTTTGCTTGTTGTAACTTGCTGTTCGATTGCATTGTTTAGGAGATAGGAAAGACACGTTATCTTAGCTTTGAATAAGAATTCTGGCCAAGGCAGATTGTAGCATTTGCAGCTTAAAAGTATGGTTTTTGAAGTTCAAGTGTCCTGCAACTTCAGTAGTTACAGTTTATACCTCTGAATTGTAAAGCTAATGGGTAGACTGCAGAGATGGTGATAAAGTTGCTCAGGAAGAGGACCAAAATGTTTCTCTTCCATTCTATGTAGTGTTCTTTCTTTCTAGGTTTGGAGCCCCTCGTTTTGGAGGAAGTAGAGGTGGACTTCTCTCTGGGAA
Organism: Luscinia megarhynchos; assembly: GCA_034336665.1. Classification (NCBI taxonomy): domain Eukaryota; kingdom Metazoa; phylum Chordata; class Aves; order Passeriformes; family Muscicapidae; genus Luscinia; species Luscinia megarhynchos. Next base: position 3,724,564 of record CM067580.1, read on the forward strand.
GAAATTTGGAAATCCTGGTGAGAAGCTTACAAAAAAGAAATGGAATTTGGATGAGCTGCCCAAATTTGAGAAAAATTTCTACCAAGAACATCCGGATGTAGTTAGACGTACTGCGGTATGTACCTGATGTGGCTCAAGCAAAAGTAAACAGAAAGTGCAAATATGTTGAGGGTCATGGGGCCCAGCAGGCACAGATGGGGTAATTAAAATAAAACTTCGGTATCAGAGCTTATTTCCAAAGATGTGTGTTTTGTTTTGCAGCAAGAAGTTGAACAGTACAGAGCAAGCAAAGAGGTCACAGTTAGGGGCCATAACTGTCCAAAGCCAATTATCAACTTTTATGAAGCAAACTTCCCTGGTAAGTGAAGACAAGCTTATTGGTTGTTCTTCAGGCTGGATTAGGGCAACATCTGAATCTATATGTTTGAATTTTCTCTTCAAGCAAATGTTATGGAAGTAATTCAGAGGCAGAATTTCACTGAACCAACTGCTATTCAGGCACAAGGTTGGCCTGTTGCATTGAGTGGACTGGATATGGTTGGAGTGGCACAGACTGGATCAGGGAAAACACTCTCTGTAAGTGTTGATTATGTGCTGGTATACTGCTGAATTTCAGTAGTGACAGTATGGCCCAGCCTAGTGCAGGCTGGACACTTACAGGAAAAGATTGTAATGAGATTTTTTCTTTCTTCCAAACAGTACTTACTGCCTGCCATTGTGCATATAAATCATCAGCCATTCCTGGAGCGAGGAGATGGACCTATTGTGAGTATTCTTAAATGAAGGGGGATTTTAATTTCTAGGGAATGTGACTATTTTATAGTCTTAGTTAGCCATACTCATAAGAGTGTTCAGCTACATTCTGTTTCTCAATGAATAAATGGTTCCAGTTGGGGTAGTTTCCCAAGCAGATTCTCTAAACTGTTTGGATTGTCCTGATAATAGTACAGAATGGGAATAGTTGTTCGATTTTGGGTTATGTTTTGGAAATTGCTAACCCCTGGAAGCTAGTGACTTTCAGCTATCTTTGACATGTTAGGTGGCAGTTGAGAAGCCTGGTAACTTGGTTTGCTGGTTTGGCTACTTAAATCTACTTCAGTCAGTCTGGCATTGAAATTTACAGTCAAAATTTGTGTCAGACTAGGATTTTCCAATGGGTATTAAACTAAAAGCTGGGTATCCTATTTCTAGTGTCTTGTGTTGGCACCAACCCGTGAACTGGCCCAACAAGTGCAGCAGGTAGCTGCTGAATACAGCAGAGCGTGTCGTTTGAAGTCCACATGTATTTATGGAGGTGCTCCAAAGGGACCACAAATCCGTGACCTGGAAAGAGGTATGGATCAGCCTTGGTGCATCTCTGTGGCAGTGTGGAAACTGCTTCAGCTGATGGGACTGCTTGTTTTTAGGTGTGGAAATCTGCATTGCAACCCCTGGAAGACTTATAGACTTCTTAGAAGCTGGAAAGACCAATCTCAGGAGGTGTACTTACCTTGTCCTTGATGAAGCTGACAGGATGCTTGACATGGGATTTGAACCTCAGATCAGAAAAATTGTGGATCAGATTAGAGTGAGTAGAAACGGTTCATGAATTTATTACTATAGCAGATATAAACTACTGCCACTACACGTTTTAAAGCAAGGGGCAGTGCAAGCCTGGGCACTTCTGGTTGGGCATTTAATTAAACCCTATACTGATCTTTCATTGGTCTGATCTTCTCCAGCCTGACAGGCAGACTCTGATGTGGAGTGCCACATGGCCTAAGGAAGTGAGGCAGCTGGCTGAAGATTTCTTGAAAGAATACGTGCACATCAACATCGGTGCACTGGAGCTGAGTGCAAACCACAACATTCTTCAGATTGTGGATGTGTGTCATGATGTAGAGAAAGATGACAAGTAAGTAGTCCTTGGGGCTGAAGCATTCCATGCTTTTCATCAGCTTTACTTTACGAACTGTAAATGAATGAATGCCTTATTTTGATGGATTTTTGACAGCAGTCCTCAATAACTTCAGGCAAGAAATCAGTTTAAAGTTGTACAGTAGAAAGCAGTCTAAGCTCTAACCATAATCTCTCAATAATAGGCTTATTCGTTTGATGGAAGAAATCATGAGTGAGAAGGAAAACAAAACAATTGTTTTTGTGGAAACCAAAAGGCGTTGTGATGATCTTACCAGAAAAATGAGAAGAGATGGGTGAGTAATAGCTGGGACTTCACTCAGCAGCCCCAATAGTTTGAGTGTGCTCTGACACCACAGTTAAGAATCAAAACTGTCAAGACACCAGCTGGCTGTCAGTTACAATGGCCAGACTGGAATTTGCCAGTAGCCCAGTCTTTGACTAATGAAGCCACCAAAGGAGTGTTCTTGGGTCAATTGAGCTCTGTTTTCAGGTGGCCAGCGATGGGTATTCACGGTGATAAAAGTCAGCAGGAGCGGGACTGGGTTCTAAATGGTGAGTATTTTGGCAATTGCTGCAAACATCTGACATGTTCTACTTAAGGAAAAAATTGATTTACTTCTTGTGTTACAGAATTCAAACATGGAAAAGCACCAATCCTGATTGCTACAGATGTTGCATCCAGAGGTCTAGGTTAGTAAAACTTGTAATGCCAGTTGCCCAAAGCTTTTAAAGAAAGTCTATTGCTTTCTTTAACCTCTGCATTTTTCTAAGTTTTCTTCACATAAAGGTGCAGTCTTTGTGGCAAGGCCTAGGCATGACAATCGGAGGACTCGAGGGGGATGGAGGACTAGTGGAAATGATCGGCTGGCTGCTTCCAGTCTAATAGAGAGGTGAAAGCTTGAGAGCATTGTGTGCCAGTAATCTTCAAAAGGCAAAGATCATCCTTTAAACTACTACCCCATAAACTGTTCTCTCATGAAATAAGCAGTTTCATTCACAGTTCACTTTGCCCTGGTATTCTCTTCTCTCCATGCTTTGCATGATTTGCCATGGTGCAGTACTGTTAGTTTTGTGCATACTGTCTGCTGTGATCTGTGGGTCTTTGAATTTCAGTGAGTTTTTGAAATGTTGAAGAACATAATTTTAAACTTCAATGTTCAATGAAATTTTTTTCAACCATGAAATGGAGAGAGCAGCTTTAAAATGTACTAAGCCTTGTACAAATTGGTGAGTACTGGCACATGAAATCTGAGAATAAAAGTCCACCTCTCACTTTAACAAGTGGGGCAGGAAAGCAATATGGCTTTTCAATGCCTTTGAAAGTCGAAGTTCCTCCACCTATACATAGTCGTCATGTCGAGACCTGCCAGAGAGAGACACATTCTCAAGTGAACCCTGGCTTCTTGGAAGTGCTTGCCTAGACGAGACACAGTGCATAAAAACAACTTGGTGACTTTGGGGGGACAGGTATGTTTTTCTTGCAGCTGCGGTTCAAAGGTCTTGGCAAGACAAGCAGTGTGGCCCCTTTTTTTTTTGAGCTTCTAATGAGTGTGTATGTGAAGGACCTTGTATGTTTTTACTCTAAGGTCCTCAAATGAGCACATGAAGAGGCTGCTGTGAGATTTAGTGGCCCTACTGCAAGAAGCTTTCAGATGTCACTTGATGATTTGTAAAGGGGACACTTGAGTTGGGAATGACAAGCAAATGCACACTCCTTTATGGTAAGGTTTTGGATCACAGGGTGGGTGATGAGAAACGGGATCAGACGGAGTGTGCGTAACTTTCCCCTTCCACAATACTCTTGCAGAAATGGATGATTCTAACACTGTTCTTTGCAGCCATTATTCTCTTTAAAATACTCTTGTCTAATGTTTATCTTCGATTTGGCTGTTGTGGTGTGCAAAACTTTGTACCTCGTTTTTTGCCACACTGCAACACTTTACAGATGTGGAAGATGTGAAATTTGTCATCAATTATGACTACCCTAACTCCTCAGAGGACTATATCCACCGAATTGGACGAACTGCCCGCAGTACCAAAACAGGCACAGCATACACATTCTTTACTCCTAACAATATTAAGCAAGTAAATGACCTCATCTCTGTGCTTCGGGAGGCTAATCAAGCCATCAACCCCAAATTGCTTCAGCTGGTTGAAGATAGAGGTTCAGGTAAGGGCTGTTCTTGATCTCAGTGTATAGCTTTCCTCAGAGCAAAATGGAAACGTCAGATTCCACCTCCAGCCTCTCTTCAAAATAACTGTGGAAGGTGGTTTAGTGACCAGTTACTGTGACCTCAGAAGGTATTAATTAACACAAAAGCCAAAAAAAGAGCACCTGTATGCTCGCAGTCTGCTGTGGTGCACCTATGGCTAGGGCAGGCCAGAGAGGCACTTCTTATTTGCCTTGAAATAAAACACTTGTGGACTCAGTTTTGTGGCTTTGTCTCTTATGGCTTGGAAAAAGATGGACCCAAGTGTCCTGCTGGCAAGGTAAAAGTCAAGCTTTGCCTCGATGCCATGACTTGTGTTACGGGGGAAGAGTGTATGACTCCTCAAAAGTGAGACAGCTTTGTCTCTCTGGAGTCCAGCAAGCACCTGGAAAGCTTCTACAGTAGGTTTGAATTGCTGGGACAGAAAATGTGCTTAGCTGAACTGAAGAGCCTTTAAAATGCACATAACTGTCTTGTCTCTTTCAATAGGTCGTTCCCGAGGTGACCGACGTGACAGATACTCTGCGGGCAAAAGGGGTGGATTTAGTAGTTTTAGAGAGAGGGAGAACTTTGAGAGAACCTATGGTGCGCTAGGCAAGAGAGACTTCGGAGCAAAAACCCAAAACGGGGCTTACAGCACCCAGAGTTTCAGCAATGGAACTCCCTTTGGGAATGGCTTTGCAGCTGCAGGCATGCAGGCCGGCTTCAGGGCCGGCGGTAACCCTGCAGGAGCGTACCAGAACGGCTACGAGCAGCAGTACGGCAGTAACATTGCCAACATGCACAATGGCATGAACCAGCAGCAGTATGCCTACCCTGCCACTGGTGCTGCTCCTATGATAGGTTACCCCATGCCCACAAGTTATTCTCAATAACTTAGTGTATTTAAATGTCTCAGTTTTTCATAATTGCTCTTTATATTGTGTGTTATCAAAACAGGATAGTTATTTAAGAAATGGGAAATGCAGAAATGACTGCAGTGCAGCAGTAATTATGGTGCACTTTTTCGCTATTTAAGTTGAATATTTCTCTACATTCCTGAAACAATTTTTAGTTTTTTGTACTAGAAAATGCAGACAGTGTTTTCAAAGTAAATGTACAGTGATTTGAAATACAGTAACAGAAGGCAGTGCATGGCCTTCCAATAAAGATATTTGAAGACCGATTTTTCTTTCAGATGACAATTTTCTCAACATGTGCACAACTTTACATTAACGAAATGTCAAATGTTTTTATATTAAATTCTAGAAAGGTTTCTCAACTGTGTTTGATTAAACATTTAAGCTTATACAAATACCAGCCTTGCCTTGATTGGGCTAGATTGCTTAGCATGGCAGGCTCTGCTTCGATGGGGAAGAAAATTAAAGCTGGCTTCTAAGAAAGTATTTGGAAATTGTTCTTCCTTGTCTCACTAGCGTAGGGCCAGTTCTTGGAAAAGATCAAAACTCTGTAGTGGTGTTGCTAACAAGCTGCTACAAGCGTAGGAAGCTTCTGCAGCACCGTAACCGTCGCCTTTACACGAGCATATGTGCAGACCAGGCTTGAGTGTTGTGTACCCACAGCTGCCAGGCGTTGTGAGTTAGCATGCAGGCTTCTGAGCTTCAGAGAAATGGGAAGATCTTAGTATTAAAACTTCAAATTATACTTAAACTGGTATTGAGCAGTGATTTCTTTATGGAAGTGGTGGGAGGGAATTGGGCTGTTGATCCATGAAGATGCCTCATGGATTTTTTTTTTAAGGACTTTTAATATGTGCAAATGACTCTCAAATCTCAAAGCATTGTCCATGCTGAATGAAGCAACCGCATTTCCTTGCTGAGCAGAACTGAAATAGTACTTGATCCTGAGGGTTAAACTGCTTAATACTTTCAAGCACGCTATATTAAAATTCCAGTTAATACTAAGTTTCAGTTGCTCCCTCTTGTTTATTAGTAACAGTGATGAGTTTTAAGTTCAACATTTAGTGTGTTCAAGGTTGAATCTACAACATTTTTTGTTACTTTGAACCTGAGTTAACTTTGTTTTTGCTTAGTCTGTGCTCAGTCCCTGATTACTGCTTTCTTCTGAGGCTCAGCTTGTGATGTTCTCTAGTGCAGCCTAATCTGCCTCTTACTTATTTCCTCCTTTTCTGTGAAGTTCTATCACTTCACAGGATTTTGTGATCCTTCACTCCTATTCTGAGAACTCCAGCTGGAGGTTTGGAACTACCCCACTGCGGTCTAAAACTGCAGGTGGCAATGTATTTTGGTTTGAGGGGTTTTTTTTTCATTTATTTTGGAACAGTGCTCAGTGTCACCAGGGGTGAAAAACAAGGAAGTAGATTGCTTACCACTGAAGTATGACTTAATGCTTAAGTTTCCAGGCTAGTTGTCTAAAACAAGATTCATTGAAAAGCTGGTTTTGTAAAGGTGGGGCTTTTTTTTTGGGGGGGGGGTGGTTTTTTTTTAAATTAAAAAAAAAAGAACCTTTATAGCTTGTGAATTAAAATTAAGAGATGAGAGTCTTTAACAGCAATGCAAAACCTAAACCTTGGAAAGAGGTTTCCTCCGTGTATTTTACACTCTTTCCAAACGACCCTTCGCGTGGAGTAGTTTCCTGAGGGGCAAAATGTAACATAAAAGAGAGATGAGCTCTACTAAGCAGCTTTGACGTTACTGCCAGTGCTACTCTGCTACAGTGCACAATTGAGCTCATGGCAAATGTGCCTTCCAAGGCAATGCTTGTGCAGGCGGGAGTAGCAGCTCCTGCCGCTGACCCAGTGCCCTACTAACTCGGCTCGTCAGGGCCGGGCCCGGGGAGGGGGCTGCGGCGCCTGGAGCGGCGCGGGGATTATCCCGGCCCGAGCCTTTCCTCCCGGGGCTCGCGGAATGATTCCCGCCTCGGCCCCGCCTCCGCTCGTGCTGCAGCGAGTGTGGAAATTTCCACTGCGCAGCTTGCGCTCTGCCGGCGCCGCCCCGAGCGGCCGCGGGGCCTCGCCCGCGCTCCTGGCAGCGGCTCCGCGGTGCCGCCTCCGCCTCAGCTCTGCCTGCTGCCTCTACGTGTCTCGGACGTGCTGCGGCCCCCCGCGATGGAGTCCAGAGGGTCTGGTCCCCAGGAATGGCCCCGTGCAGCTGCAGCGCGTTCCGGTGACAGCCAGGGCAGGCTCTGTCCCCTTGTCCCCCTCCCGGACCCCAGGGCTGGCGAGCACTGGACGTCCCTGTCCCACAGGGGCAGGCCATATATCACCCTTGGCATGTGCAGAATTATTACCGATGTTGGGAGCTCTGTAAAACAGTTTGGATTATAAAAGAGAACATTGTTGTGCGCGGGGCTCGAGGTTGATTCAACGTATCAAGCACACCAAGGTGTAAAAAGTTACATTTTTTTACAGTAAAATGAATACGAGCCCACCTACCTAATGCACATTCTCCCCCTACCCAATGTATGTTTATTAGTGTGATGTGATCTTAGCCAAAGCGAGTTATTTTATTAAGCAACTTCTATTGCAGAAGTTACCTCACAGCATTAGTTATGTTTCCAAAAGGCGGGAAAATTCAGCTCCAAGACGTCAATTCCTTTAGCAGAAGTTATCTGACGGCATCATTACTGTCACAAAAGGTGAGAATATTCAGCCTGGTGACAGAAAATTCACCTCGGACGGTCCCTGACCTTCGGCGACGCCGCGAGGGTCCCGCTGCGCATGCGCGGCCGCCGCCCCCCCCGGTCCCGCTTCTCGTGGGGGGGGGGCTGCGCGTGCGCAATGGCTGCCCCCACTTCCCCCACTCCCCCTCCCAGCCCCCCCGTGAGGGAGATGCAAGATGGCGCTGGGCTCCCGCCAAGGCTGCCGCTGGTGCGGCCGCGCCGCCCTGGGACAGCCGAGGCGGCGGCGAGTCCCGGAGCGGGCGGAGCCGGCCGGGTGCTCGGCGCGGCCCTACTCGGAGGGTGGCGGTGCTGCCGAGGCGGCGGGCGGGGCGGAGCTGCTGGAGGTGTGCTGGCGGCGGCGCTTCCTACAGGGCGGCGCGGGGCCGCTGCCCTGGAGCGCCTACCTGAGCGGCCGCCACCCCGGCTTCGGGCCGCTGGGCGCGGCGCTGCGCGCCAACCTGGCGGCGCAGTGGTGGGACTCGGCGCTGCCCCTGCGGGAGCAAGTGTTCCCCGTGGACGCCGCGCTCCACGGCCCGCCCGGCGCTCCGCGGGACGCGCGGGGGCTGCGGCTGCTGCACCCGGAGACGCTGCGCGAAACCCTCCAGGGCTGCGGGCAGAACCCTGGCGGCCCGGCCCTGGAAGAAGTGCTGGGGGCCGCGGGGGTGCTGCGGGAGAGCCTCCTGCCCGGTAGGTCCCGGGAGGCTCCGCTCAGCCTGCACCCTGCGCACGGGTTTCTTGCTGGGAGCGAAGCAGCTGCATTTAAGGGATTTTTCCAGCTGCGTTGGTGCGCCAGGAATGTTCCTTCTGTAGACTGTGAATTTGTGTGCTTTTCAAGGACCCGACCAGCACAAGCGGGCAGTGGGTGTGTGCTTCCTGTGATTTGGGGAAAAGCATTAAAAAAAAAAAAAATTAAAAAAAGCATTAAAATCAACATCCCCAGAGGAAGCAGCCTGCTGAGCCCTTGTCTGCAAAGCATAAATGCTAGTAAAGATAGTGGAACTGCATGTACGAACCTCACGTGTATAACATGTGCTTCATTTGTTCATTGTAGAGTTAAAACATCAAAAACTTTCCTGTGGCTACTAATATCAGGGCTTTGTCTTCTGCAGGTGTCCTGGCACAATATGCCAGCTGCTTAGAGCTGGTGAATAGAAGACTGCCCTGTGGCCTTGCTCAAATTGGAGTGTGCTTCCATTCTGTTCCAGAAAGTGAACATTCTGCTCCAGGAAATGAACAACACAACAAAAACTGTCCAAGGTAGAGAGTAATAGAGGAGTTAATCCCTTATCATTCTTAAACCGTTTCACTTTTGGATTATTTTTGAATGCTGTTTCTTGCTTTTTCCCTGTTATTTCCCAAGGTGTTAACTTGCTGCCCTTGCTGTTGTTTAAAGAATAGGCGAGAGGACCGAGTCTTTGCTTGCATGGTTTAGTTCTCCCAGAACTGCAGGACAGTGGCTCGATTACTGGCTACGCCAGAGGCTCCAGTGGTGGAGAAAGGTAACAGCAGCATATCCATGGGGAATCTTGGCCTGCTCCTTTATGTCTCAGGGAGGGAATAGTCACCCTGGTTGCTTTTATGGCCTTACATTGCTGGCCTGTTCTTGGCACTGAAATTTCTCGTGGAAATTGAGAATCTACTGAAGTTGATGACAAACCTGATAAGTAGTTTATAATGTGACTTGCAGAAAGGCAAATGTTTTGTGCTTGTCAGTGATGTGAGATGAAAATGCTATAAAACAACCAAGAAATTTGGGCTTTAACTTACAAAAACCTTTTGCTGAAAATCAGAGACTTCAGTTTGCATTGCAGACTTGATTTTTGTAGTTACTATGGGATTCACAGTAGTGATCACCTCTTACTTTCAGTTTGCTGTAGGCCCATCCAACTTCAGTAGCAGTGACTTTCAGGATGAAGAAGGCAGAAGAGGTTTTAAGTTACATTACAGCTTTCCTTGGGGGACAGAAACAATAGAAACACTGAAGAACCTTGGTGATACTGAACTGTTACAGATGTATCCAGGAGAGAGATCAAAATTACTTGTAAGTTTTATTGCATTAAACATCATTCCTGATAAAGATGGTAATGTGTGAGAGAAGTGGTTTCTTTGTTGATCCAGTTGCTTAGCCTGTGGCTGGCTTTTTATTCATTTGCTGCAAAAGTAGTACAGTTGATGCTTTGCAGTCATACCTTCATTTTCATACTGTTTGGTACTTTTTTTTCTTTCAAGGAATTACTCAAAGTTAGAAATGAGCTCTATTGACAAGGCAGCTGTTGTCAGTGGCATAGACTTTACTTGGGAGTAGATGTAAATACAAACTCAGATTATGTTTTGCACTGTTCAGTTTGCATCGAAAAGAGCCTGCAAATGTGAGGGGGGTTTTTCTTGCTGTAGCTTGTTCACTTTCATGTATGTAGACGTTTTTGTAGATTAATGGGTTATAAAAATGGCTTTATAGAAAAAGGGGAAATGGACCAGAGGGAAATCTCTCCACTGAATATATTGAAGAGGGACAAACCTCTCATAAATGGCAGTGTTTGGAGTTAGGCTGAACAGATAAAGCCAGAGTAACTTTGTATTTTACCAGTAAATTGCAACCTTCTCCTTCTCATGACAGTCCTGTCTTTCCTGCTTTTGCAGTTTATTTCTACAAAACTGGGTTACATAAGGATTTCTCGGAATGTGGGGACTCATGGTCACTTGAAAGTAATCTACAAACCTGCAATAGAAAATGCAGTTTCAACTGTATTTGCCATAGATTTAAATTTATGATTAAAGTGACAGAGCAAGAAACTAATCCCATCCTTCCTTGACTTGCTTTCCCCACTGTTACAGTCCTACCTGATTACACATACACTGCTAAAATTGGTGGTAACGTTTTAAATAAATGTCTGTATTTTAAATGTAATAAGAGTGCTTGAGCTCAATGTTTCATTACATATTTAAAGCAAGCAAAAAGCTTTTGGGGACAATCCTTTATGTTTTCCTACGTGGGTTTTTTTTTCTTTTCAGGGCCGAGATGGAAGGAAGAATGTCATCCCTCATGTTCTGTCTGTGAATGGGGATCTGGACCGAGGAGTGTTAGCTTATCTCTTTGATTCTCTACAGCTAGTTGAGAATCCATTAACAGCAAAGAAAAATTCACAGAGAAAGGTAACTTCTTGTAGAAAATGTGAGAAAATAAGTACAATCCCCCCAGACAATATGGTAAATTCAAGCACAGAAATGTCTCCTTTTCCACATGGCGCTTCCCAATGGGTGCAGACTGAACCCTCTCAGTGGTAGCACTTACGGCACAACCCCTGTGGTCCCTGTCACCCACATAAGCAATTTTTCTCATTCTGAAGTCCCCTTTCCTGTTTTACTCTTCTCTCTGGTCAGTGGGTAGGCTCTTGCCATGTAAGTGATGGAGTTAAGAGAAATTGGAGTGTAGCTGCAGTTTGTGGGAAAGAGCAATTTGTTTTTTCCAGCAGCATTTGAAAGCGGCTGAGAAGAGTAGAAAAATGTGGGTCAGAGGTGGTGATGGGGTATTTCCCCAAGGACCATCATTCTCCCCACTTTTAACCTGTTTTCTGGAGTTTGAGTGCTGGCAGTCAGTGCCTGTTACCCAGGCAGCTGTTTGGGCTTTAAGAACAGGCAATAGACTGGATGGGAACTGCCTGCTGGGGTATCTGTCATTTCTCTGGCTCTATTCAAGATGATGGAGCTCTGCTAACAAATCTTCATCTTTTTTCTGGAGCTCAGCCAAAATAGAGTAATTTCTGCCACATGAATGTAGCTGGGCTGTATGCTCATTGCATAAAATACAGCTTGCTTCTAATTCAGGATTTTGTGCTGTGAGAACATTTTTGTATGTTTAGAACCTTAATTTTTTAAAAAATGCTATTTCCTCATTCTGTTTAGAATTGCATGATAAATACATTTAGTAATCTGTTGGTTTTTGTAAATTTATTAGGTACTTAAGCTTCATCCTTGCCTAGCACCCCTTAAAGTAGCCTTGGACGTAGGAAAAGGTCCAACAACAGAGCTGAGGCAGGTATGTTGAAAGAGAGTATTTTAATTTTGAGCATTGACTCTCCGTGTAATCTATTACAATTCAGACACTGTTTATGTTGCGGAAATCATTCCTGGTTGTGCAGAGTTCATGGTGCTCCTACTCTGCAGCTTGTGGGTCAGAACCAAAGGAATTCACTGCAGGCAGTTCCTTGTGTGGATGCAACTGCTTTTGGTACAATACAGCTGATGCTTGTCCCATGCAAAATTAAGGAAAATAAATAACACCATAACTCTTGGCTTCTTAATCTTTCAGAATTATCTTAATGCATGTTCAGAAGGATTTTTAAAAAGTTTGCATTTAAATCAGTTATGAAGTCCCCGTGGAAGGGAGGAAACTTACACTGGAGTGTTTGAAACAGAACTTCCAGGCTGCTTTCTGATTTGAGATTGTTTCAGCTAGCAAATTAATACCAGCTAGGAATGTTAATACCACACATGCTAAGAGTTTTAATGGTTTCTTTGTATAGAGTCTCAAACCCACAAATTCTGTCTTAACTTTTGTTATTAAATGGATGCAGGTTTGTCAAGGTTTGTTCAATGAGCTGACAGAAAGTGGGATTTCTGTATGGCCGGGTTATCTGGAAACTGTGCACATGTCTCTGGAACATCTTTGTACAAAGTAAGGAGAAACAGTGTTTTGTAAATTAAACTGTGAAGGTCAAAGATGACTTTCTGCGGGCTGCTGTAAATATGCCTTTTTTCAGTAGGAAGTTTTTGAATGCAGTAACTGACTAAAGGTGTGGATCCTGAGCTACAGACTTGGATTCAAGTAGTTTTGTTATGAAAACATATATCAGATGATTTTTTAAATTAAGTGAAGTAGAAGCCTTTAACATGTTACTGTAATTTCCCTGGAACTGTGAAATGCCTTTTAAAAATTCTCATGTAGTAAACATAATCATAAGCTTGCAGAACTATTTCCCACCCTCACCCCCATTTTTGCATCTGGTCTGGTTCTGTGTTTCATTCTTAAGCACTATTTCAAACAACTCACTGTGTCTAGTTTTGAACTTGACAGTTCTTCCAAGCCTGCACCACTGCCATTAGTGATGCGATGGAACTGTTTGTGGATATAAATACAGCTATTCCATTTTGGGGCTTCATGTATGATTTGTTGACTAGGAGTGCATGGATCCTCATGTCACAGCATCTTGATGAGTGATTTTTTTCTGAGAGAAAAGAAATGCAACTTCATGTGCAGTAAAACAAAGTCAGAAAGATAAATTCTGCTTGTACAAAAATACTCTTTTAATAGGTTACTAAATAAGATTATTTTTATATACTAAAGCAGCTAAGTAATTTAAAGAAATATAATTTCTTTCTTAGGTAAGCAAGGAATGGCAACAAGAAAACTGGAGGTGTCACACCGGACTTAGTGCAATACAGCAAAACTAAATATTTACAGTTTATGTCATTTGTATGTAAGTTATCTGATTTTTTTCCATGCACCAAAAGTAGTAACAGGTGGGTTTTTCTTCTGCAGGTACGATGAGATGAGTATTCCCTTCATGATCTTGATAAATGATGGCACTCTAGAGAATGGAGTGGTCCAGCTCAGAAGCAGAGACACCACCATGAAGGAAATGATGCACATTTCCAGGCTGAAGGGCTTTTTAACTAAGTATGTTACATCAGCCAAAAATGTGTAAACTTAAACTTGTTGAATAAAAGGATTTTCTCAGACATCTTTGCCTGAACTGGTTTCAGCGTTGTTGGACTCTGTGGTTTCTCTGCAAACAGTTCTGTTAAAACTTGGTGGTGCATCTGTTTTCCATCAAATCTGAGTCTCCCAGGTTACCTTGGAAAAAGGGAAGAGAAAAACTTGTCCCTTATTAACAAGACTAACCATATTCTTTGGTTTTAGTATCATACTGAAAGTAAAAAATTCAGCTTTCCTCTGTATTGCTGACACAATTATGATCTCTGCTGGAAAATGATATTTTATATAAAAGACTTCCAAATCTTCAATATTTTAATGACATCAGTATCTTTGTACTGTTTTTAGGAATGTATTTTAGTCACATGGCTTCAGTTCTTAAACATGTAAGCTACTTCATCTTGTTCATGAGAATTATAAAAAAATCAGAAATATATTACTGAGAGTAACAGAGGAACAGATTTAAATAAATTATAAACGCTTTTTAATGAACTTTTTGTGGATAAAATATCTGTGTGTATAAAATGGTGGAAAAAAACTAATGTGTGATGATATTTTTCCTTTACCTAAGCACAGTGGTTGAAATCAGATACAGGAGTTTGCAGAGATACAAAGCTGAGTATTTCTGATCTTGTCTAGATTTCCAGTGCCTGTACAGCTCATTCAGTCCCTGTGTAAAGTGCTGAAGGTTTGTGCAGCAAGGCCCCAGCCCCTGATAGTCATCAGTTCATGAAACACAAGAACTTGCCTTAAAATCTTCTTCTACTAACATGGTGCTCACTTAACTATAAATGAGTTATTTGTAACAACATATATAATTGCAGTATAGAGGATTTATGCTGGAAATAATCAAGGTTAGCATAATGTGACTTACTGAATTCATGGAATTCTAAATTAGGTGGTTGTGGATTGGTATTAAAATAACCTAGCACCATCTTAGAAACAGCCTGTAGCAGGATACAGAATTTATTTTAAATTTTATTAATTTTAGCAACCTATTCCTATCCTGAGAGCTGAAGTACTGTTGCACTGAGAAATTGCCATCCTTGCAGGTACATAGAGGCCAAATACAGATCCTCTAAGTGCCTAAGAGAAATGTTTTCTCTTTTTTCCTTACACTGGACAAAAGCTTTTTGATTATCTTATGTCTGCAAACAATCCAGTTTCTACTTTAGCAGGATTGTTAGATGTTCAGGAACTTAGATCTGGGTGAAAGCTTTGCATGTAATTCTAAGTTTTATCCATTTGCTTTTTCTCAAAAGTTGAAGTTCTTAGATATTATTTATGGGTCTGAGATTTGCTTAGGAAGTGAGTTACACTGTATGTCTACAAACTGATTAGGCCAGGAAATTGGTATCTAAACATCATCTCTTTGTATGCAGCTTGCTGGAACTTAGCACATTTGAGGGCTGAAAAATTCTTTAAAAGTATATGATAAAGATAATCAGAAAAAAGTCATACCTGGTATGCTCAGTCTCTGGTGAGGACCTTTGAATAGATTGTAGAACATGCCCTCTTCCCTGCTAAGAGCCAGAATAACAATTCATAATTACTTTTTTGGTATAGATACACAGAAGAAGAATTAACATTACATCAGCAGTGTGGTTACTAATAACATCTTCAGCATGTTTTTGTAGTGAGGCTGTTGAATTTGCC
Source organism: Luscinia megarhynchos (assembly GCA_034336665.1). Lineage (NCBI taxonomy): Eukaryota > Metazoa > Chordata > Aves > Passeriformes > Muscicapidae > Luscinia > Luscinia megarhynchos. Next base: position 3,739,663 of record CM067580.1, read on the forward strand.
ATGGGATGGTTTGTTGGGGTTTTTCTTTCTTCTTTTCCCCTCTCCTCAAAACACTTTTAAAGCTATTTTAATTTTTCCATTGTAACTAAGCATTTTTATAAGCAATTTCAAGTATTTAAGCCCTGCCTCCACCCAGCAAAGTTCCCTCAAAACATATTTGTGTGCATCAGATATTCCAATATTATAGCTTGAAGTTTTTACCTTTTTCCTCTTCTCTCCTAATAACAGAAAAATTGATGTATTCTTCTTCTGGTTTAACAGACTCTGGATTGAAGATGATGAACAGCAGTTAACTCAATTACAAACAACTTGAATCAGACTTTCTCTTTTTTTCTATTATCTTGAAACTAAGCAGTGAGATTCCATACTGAATATAAACCATGGAACACTGATGGGCCTTACCAGAGCTCTTATCACTGTCCTTGCAGGCTGAGACCTGGCATGAGCAGCTGCACAGCGCTGAGCTACCCAGCAGGTCAGAACTCTATCTACTGCATGAACAGGAAGGCAGGTTTGTTTGGAGACAGTTACTCCATTTGAATATTTACAAATGGGAAACAGTAATGTCTTTGCTGTTGGTTTGTTTATGGGGTTTTTATTCCCCTTGAAAAGAGGCATTCACATTCAAGGCAAATGTAGAAATGTGCAGGTTCAGAGCATTGTGGCTGTCAGGTAATGTCTTCATTATTGTGTGTTTTTTGCAATTCAAGTACTAAAATGTCTTAACATAGGTCAGTGGCTATGTGGTCAGTTAATAATTTCAGTTCAAACTGACTTTGAATCTTGCCAAACCTAAGAGAGATTGAATAAAGAGCTAAAGTACTGAACAATTTTGAACAGAATGCAGAAGCTAGCTGTGCAAGTTTTATTTTGCTACAGCTTCATATATCTCACTATTGTCAGTAAATGGCCATTACACTCCTTTTTTATTAAAACCTCCATTCATTTAACCTGCATGACTGTCAGATAATGCCACATATAGATTCTGAGGGATTTCAAATAATGCCTCTGCCAGGAGGATCAGTAGGTGTCCCCTTCCAGTGATCTTGCAGTACCTAGAGAAACCTGCCTGACTGCAGGGAGTGACAGGAACTTACCAATCTCTGAGTATATGACTTCATTTTGAGACACCTCTGCATTCACTGTTGAAGTAAGGCCAATTGAGGGCCTGGTAGACTTAAATTTTTCTGCAAATTGTACAAGAAAAACACGTGTGTGTGTGTATAGATAGATACATATGTATATATAAATACTTCTTAGAAATAAACCGTTTCAATATATTTTTTAATATTTGGAGATATCAGGTAATGTTGTTTTCGCAATCAAAATTATGTTTCAACCAAGGGCATTTTAATAATTTCCCTTTCCAGTGAGGTCAAATTCCTTCCAGTGCTTTTGTAAATTACATTAGCTGTTGCTTTGCCTCCCCTACCCCAAATCTTTAATCTAAAACACTCAGCTCAGAGATTTGGCCTTGTCAATGTCTTGTTGAGCTGCCAGTGCTGCTTCAGAGGAGACTCAACAACAGGCTAAAAGACCAGGACCTGCTCTACTGAAAATGGGATGTTTACACAGTAAAATATATTGACAACATAAATGACATTTGGAAAATGAAACAGACATTCAAGTAACTCACTTGCTTTATACAAAGGAATTATGAAAAATGGAATTGCCAGAGCAAATCCTATTATGAGTAGTAGCAGGATCAGCCCAAGAGAAATTAGCAGGGGTTGAGAATGGCTTCTCTCTTCTGCCAAAAAGAAGACAAAAAGTTAATTACGCAATGAAATGTTGTTTCATATTCTAAGTATTTTCTGTAAATTGAAATTAAGACTTGAAATTTCTCTCAGCTTTTAGATTAACTGGGGTTAATGTAACTGTTCATATGAGTCCCATCTGTGCCCCAGCAGAAGGAAGGCAGTTTGCTGGTGCCAGTTAAGCTCTTCTGTAGGATAGAGAGTAAAATGAAACCTTCTCCAAGGTGCACCAGGGGTCTCTTGTAGAAGTGTGTCTTTTATAGAGATCCTCCATGGTCACTTCAACTTGTAATGCTATCTAGAATGCATGAAATTCTATGGTTTTGCATTAATTTTAAAACCTCAACTTTATTTTTCTAATTTAAAAAATTGTATTTTGAACATCGCAAACAAAATTATCTGGCTAAAAACATGCATAGTTACAATATTCTGAATGTTCTGTGAACCCAGTTTGTCAACAGTAGTAACCCCTTTTCATTCATACCTGCTAATATGAAGTTGAAACTGTTGCTGTATTTTGTATTATTGGGAAAACTGTTATTAGCCTTGCATTTATAGGTTCCAAAGTCACTAAGGGAGTCTATAAATAGAAAAATCACAGCTGCTTCCCTCTTCTCCATCGTCTTTTGGGGAGAAATGTTTTGTTTTCCCTTTGAAGAATAGATATGTGATGGGAAGGGATCCGTTCTCCGAGAAGCAGGACAGGGTCACGTTCTGGCCTTTCTTTGCCTGAGAAGTGGGTGAGCTCAGCACTGGTTTGGAAATTGGCTCTGTAGAAAGAAAACTGAAAAGTCTGAATCACAGAGTACAGACAAACTCCAGGCAAGATTTGGAGTGAAGTGACAACATGTCAAAAGAGCTGGGCATGGAGGATGGAGGGGTTGTGAGCCCGGGCAGGAGAGCAGTGCCAGCTCCTGAGGTAAGAACAGCAGTAAAGTTCAGCTCCTCAGTCAAGAAAAGAGATGGCTGTTTGCCCCTGCAGTACCCAGTGCTGGGAGGGCGCACAGCAAGACGTACCTATGAGGGTGAAGTTGAGGCTGTTGCTGTATTTTCCACCATTGGAATTGTTACACTCAGCTTTGCACTTGTATTCCCCCACATCACTGGCAGAGCTGATGGTCAGGGTGAACAGTGCAGGGGTCAAGTCTGACTTGTTCACAGCAGATACCTGCTGGTTGTGCTTGAACAGTGTGTATCTGAAAGGTGGAGATCCAGCCTGAGAGAGGCAGGAGAGGGTCACATTCTGCTTCATCACCACGTTCAAAGTCCCCTGAACCAGTACAAGCTTGGGATTAGACAGCATCTCTGGAAAGAAAAAGCTTTTCAGTGAGTTGCACCTATGACCCAAGAAATCCCCAGATTTTCCCAAAATATGTTGACAACTAAGCTATGCATATTTGTGTTGAAATGGGCCATTATACTTTTTCCACCTCTAATAGCAGGAAACTCAATTACTTTGCAAAACCAGAATGCAGCTTCACGCATGATGAAAAGTGCCTATGTTTGTACAAAAGAGGCATAGCCACGCAAAGTCCACAGATGTGTTCAGATGAACCAGCAACAATACTTTTGAACTACAGCAGCAGTTAAAATAACAGAAGTATAAAAGATGAAATCAAATCTTTTGGAGAATTAATTGTAGGAGAAAGCAACCTTATGTATTAATTGAGAGGTAGCATGTGAATCTGAAAGCAAAAGCAGTATTTTATTTGTGGCTGGCTATTAACAGACAGAATTAACCTTGTGTAAGTAGATGGAACATTTGAATAGTAGCAGTAAGGGCCTTGATGGTCTCTCAAATTTGTTTCCTTTCATGATCTTATACAAATGAATTTGCAATAAAAACATGTCTTTCCATAGAAAATGGTACTGAACTAATCATGACTAAGATTAATTACAACATTTCCATGGGGAAAAAAATTTTAACAAGTTGAAGCAATTTTGGCTTTACATACAGGTCAGCAAAGAGATAGTTAACTTTGTATAGAAACTTTTAAACCGATTCACTGCAGAGAGAGGCAAAAGATTTAATTTGGCATCAAATTTTTGGACATTTTTTCAATCCCTCCCTCCATTTTTTGGGATAACAGTCAATCTCAGCACATACCTCAAAATCAACAAAAGAGAACCTACCTTTGGCATTCTGCAGCAGTTTTCTGTATCTGCTGAGACATTTGAGCTAAGAGAAGAGAAAGAAAAGCTTTCAGACAAAAAACAGTGGTTCTGGTTTAGAAAGATTTGTAATATGAAAGAAACATGTCATTTGCTTACTGGTAGGAAAACAGCAGAATTGTGAGAAAAAGCATTTTCTGAGCAAGAGAGCTGGTGGAGTGGAGTTACATGACCGAGATCTTTCTTCTGAAGGAGGTGGAGGAGTGGCTCTAGGACTTGAGGAAGTTCTAAATATGGAAACTGTGCCGATCAGTGCTGATCTTTACTCATGTTTTGTGGAGAATTTTGTCATATCCCATGTACGTTTAACCTATGGCAGACAGAGGAGTGGGCAGAGAGGCGCAGTGGGGTGGGGAGCAGCAGTTTGGGACACAGGCAGATGTTGTGTCCAGCTGTCCTGAGACGGGGCTGATGTGAGCAGCAATTTCTCCTGTGAGCTGGGTGGCAGAGCCATCCTGCCCTGCGGTTCAGAGCCAAGGAGTCACTGAGGGTGGAAAAGCTTCTAACAGCATGGAGTTCAGCCATTCCCCCAGCACTGCCAGGTCAACCACTAAACTCTGTCCCCAGGTGTCACATCTGCATGTCTTTAAAACCCTCCAGGTGACTCCACCACTTCCCAGGGCAATCTGTGCCAATGTCTGACAAACTTTTCCATGAAGAAATTTTTCCTAATATCCAGTCTAAACATCCTCCAATGCAGCTTGAGGCTGATTCCTCTTGTTCTATCACTTGGGAGGAAAGACCAACCCCCACCTTTCTCCTTTTGGGTAATTTTTCTAGCACTGTTCTGGTAAGGGAATTTGTGAGCTCACTGATCGGTATCAAAGAGATACATATTTGCTGGAGATAGTGCAAGTAATAATATAGCTGAGACTAAGGAAGTAAGTGGCACTGGGTGGGTTTTAGCAGCAATATAATTTTTTAAAAAACAGTTTAAAAAGGTATCAAATCTATAGAAGTTTTAAAATGTTAATAGGTATTTATACTTATTACTCAATACAAGCCAGCTTGTTAATAAAATACTTCAGTTGAGCTTCAAATATTAAGCTATAAGGAAGTGAGATCTTGTACTGAAAGGTACAAATCTCTTAAAGAATTTGAGTTCAACACTACTGCATAAACAAACCTGATGACTAATTTGATGAAGTAATCAGTAATACAAAGCTACATAACGACAGTCTTGGCAAGTAGATGTTCTTTACTCTGGGCAAAGTAAGTGTCAGCTATGCACAGGCAATGCCTTCTGCAGGACTTCAGGCCATGTTGTACAACTGCTTACACAGAAAAGGACGTAATAGTGATCCTTGTCTTATTTCTTATTTCTTTCTTTCCACTTTCTGAAGGCAACAAAACAAAGCCCTGCAGTCCTTCCCTGGGTCATACAGAATCCCTCCCAAAATCCTGGGCTGTTGCAGCGTTGCAAAATTTCCTCACAGAACGCTGTGTACACTTCCTTCCTCCTTGTTTTTTTTAATATTCGTGGAGGTTTACTTGTTTGGGTTTGTTTTCTTAAATTTGTTTTAAGACAGTCTCCACCCTTCTCTCTGAAATGTTTCTGATGTGGAAACGCTGTCAGCAAACCGCAGGAGCGGAACATCTTTTCCCAGCTGTCAGGAAGCACGTGTGAAAGTGCAGCTGCTGGGGGGAGGATGGGGCTGTTTGTGCCTTTTGCTGTTGTGGGAGCCTACTCCTGTAAGAAACCTTCACAAACAGCTCTCAGGAGCCCTGGCTGCTGGTGCTCACCTGCAACCCAATGCTTTTTCTAAGAAGCTGCTTCATTTTGTGTGTGGGTAAAAGGGAATAGTTACACAACAAAAGGAGCTGTGAATTTGGCCATACCTTCTAAAAAATAAAAGTGTAGTGTCACCAGAATCTCTCATGTACAGCTGCTTTAATGGTGTGAAGGCTCCCTCAGGATGCGCAGCCTGAATGTCCAAGTGCTGGTCCAAACCCCTGGTTTCTGTTTGGAAGTGAGAAGTTGCTTCCATCTGGATTGTTTTTCAGGCAGAGCTGGCTATTGCCTTTGGACTAAGAGGATGTTGTTTTTTTCAGGATGTGTACAAAGTATTTTATAGCAGCAGTAAGGTACTTGAGGGAGCTTGGAGTTCCCTTTTTATTAGATTTGCAAGTTTTCTGCCTGGAATTAATGTGATTGTACATGTAAAGAGAACTGAATGCATTTGATGAAGAGTAATGAGCAGAACATTGCAGAACAGAAGTCATCCAGCCAAAACAAGTTCAAGCATCAAAAAGGGAAATATGTATCACTTGGTTCTGTGACAATATTCTGCCTCAAGTGAGCAGGTGGAAGGGAGTAAGCCAAACTGAGCTCTCATCCACAAGGTCAGTTCTTTAACTTGAGGATGAAAATAGTGTGATAGTGTTCTGTAGTAAGGCTGTGGTGGCATCACACTGTGTCTGTTCTGTCACAGGCTTCAATGAAATTTGTGTGTTTCAGCAAAATTATAAGAATTATGATATAGAATTATTCCCAGTCCCAGTTTCTCATCCTGAGAGGTCCTTCATTCTGGAGGAGCATCTACTGCAGTGGATGTCTGCAGAACGTTTCCCAGAAATCACAAGGACTGACGGTTATGTCTGGTGATAAATTAAATCAGGGCTTCTGTATTGTCTGCAGAAAGGCAGATCACTCAATACTGAATTTTCACATTCCTACTCAAAAAGACTGTGGGGGCAAGTCTGCTATTTATTTCAAGTGTTTGATTGTGAGAGAATGGTTTTTCTGGAGGACAAGTAAGAGGAGAAAGAGGAAAGGATCTCTTTTATATGCATATTTAAGGTAGCTCTTAATTTCTTCTTCTTGTGAATGAGAATTTTGACATAGTGAATGCTTTTCAGTTGTTTGCAGATTGCAAAGAACATGACAGCAGGTGAAAGGAACTTTTGGGTACCCAGTTTGATAAACCTAGCAGCTCCCATATCTCCCAAGATGAAATATTTTAAAATGGTGTGCCTGTCCTCTGAATCATCTCCTACCAATGGAAAAAGAAAGAAAAAAACATTGATGAAACAATGAAAACTGGGGTTATTAATGCATTTCTCTTGGGATAAATTCAAACATTACTGTGTGAAAAATGTTCCAGACAAATGTTTTCAGGAATTGCTGTAAGAATAGAGTGCTCTGTTAGCTTAATCACTCAGCTTACTCACAGATGGAATTTTAATATTTTTCTGAACCTCTGATAAAGAAACTTCCCCCCCGTCCCCAAGTACTTAACTATTTTTTAAAGAACACATATTCCAGGACTGACTATATCTATTTTTCAGCCTTTTTCAAGCCTCTTTTGGTATACTCTGAGATGTATCTGAGGAGTATCTGTCCCTCTGTGCAGTCAACCAGCAGTTACATGAGGAGCAGCAATGGCTGGCTGTGTGGGCACCTGCAGCACATCAGGAGCAAATCAATTCTGCCTCTTGGTTTGCACAGACTGCTGAAAGATTTTTTGTCAACTTGGATCAGATCATTGAGTCACTACCAACTGAATTTTACTCATGAAACTGATGTGGAATAATGCTTGGGGAATCAACAAGCAATATTAAAATAATGGTAAGAGAAGGAAAAATATTTCCAGGATTAATTCCCTCTGGAGGCAGAAGTTACTGACCTCTCCTCTGTCACTGTTCATACTCTGATGGATATTGCTGCAGAGCTTGAGGCTGTTTTCCAGCTGTGTCTGGAAATGCTGGATGTTAAGCAAAATAAGTGCAAATCCTGGTCCATTGCCAGTAAAGGGCACTGTGTGACAGTGACAGGGTGTGATGTGTGTTTCTGGGCTGAGGAACTTGTTCATCCAGTAGTGGACAGCAGCTAAAAATGTCCTTGAGGGGCTGAGTCTGTCACACACTACTGGCACAGAGAAAGTTTGAGGTGTTACCACAGACCATGATCATATTGTAATCATCAATTGATTTCACATCTCTGGAAGTAGGGATTTCTCTCATTTGCCTGAAAGAATTTCTAAGGTACATGAAAGTGTGTGCTGTGTGAAATACAAATCAAGACAGATTTCTAGTTATTTTTTCAGTGTTGCACTGTGTAAGGAAGCATAAAATCAAATAGTAATAATTATTGTTGTATTAAAAGTAGAAGTTGCAGGGTGAAAGCCTCAGTGATATTCTGTCTTTATCAGCCTTCTGGTTCCTTTAGTTGCTTTTCCAGGTTTAATTTATGGTGCCATTTGGAGGAGATGTTGGATATCAGTCATCCTATGTTTAATTATGAAAGGGGGTAGTGAGGGAAGCCCAGTGTGCTTCACTGCCTTGCTCATCTCCCAGCAGATGGTGCCATTGTGAAATGTAATTTATACCCAGATAAACTGGGCAATCCAGAGTTTCTGTAAATTGTAAACTGTAGAACTTCCAGACTCCTCAAAAAAAGGCTGTGTACATTTCTATAATGTTCTTGTAAATATTCAAATCCATGGAGAAAAATTAATTTTTTAATTCTTCTCTAGAGAGGTATAAAGAGATGCTCTTAAAACAAAAATAATTGATGCAAATATCCCACTTTCAAGAGAAGACAATATGGCCTGAAAATGTATGTAGAAAGAACTTGTTTCATTCCCAGCTCACCAGGAATTTGTCTACATTTGTGAAAACAGCAATGTTGTTATAGCTCTGTTATCGGTGAGTATACTGAAACAGGAATTGATAAGTAAGCAAAACAGTTCACAGCTGTAAGAAATCAAAGCAGTTAAACCATTATATGTGTCAAGAATTGAGGGATTAGAAATCAGAGCTGCTCTTGATTTAGTTACTGGAAAACTTGTGTTGATTTCAGTGTAGATAGACATGGATTTCTGAATTTTTAAAATTTTTAAAATAAAATTTAGAAAAATCCTAAACATTTGTACCTCTTTATAGCAATCAGCTGTAATTTAAAATCAGTGAACCTACACAGGAAATTACGTGGAACCTCCATTATCAGTGACAAGATTTCTGAGCCCAAAAATGTTTAATCAAGAAATCGGTGAGTTAGAACTAGAAGGCAACATACACTAAGCCTTCATCTTTTCTGAAGAAAATGAAGCTGCCATCAGGAATGGGCATTTGAGACCAGGAGACCAAGTCTGGGGGCCCCAGAAGTTTGGCTGGATTTGGTGTGTGAGGTGTGAGGTGTCTGTTCTGGAGGTCGGCACTGCGGCTGCTCTTTGCTGAGAGCACATGGAAACAAACAACTGCAATGTGCTGGGAACTCTGAGCTCCCTTTCCTGTCATAAGGGATTGGCTGAAAATATTCTATTTGCAGAGGGAAAAATTTGAAAATCTTATTCAGCATTTTTCCCCTAGTGAGGGAAATAGATTTTGCCTCTCATTTCACCAAAGCTCTGTTCAGTTGCCAGAGCTGGTGGCTGTTAGGAAATGTCACATGTGAGCAAGTAGCAGAGGATCCAGCCACTAGAAACAGGGATTGTGAATTCCCAGATGAGGTTTAGTGTGTAAGGGTCCAATTCATTGGCAGCAGATTAAATGTGATGATTCCCATGGGTTTCAAAGGGCATTCAGTCAGATTATAATGGCTGTTCTGGCTGCTTCAGAAGGTGTGTTGCATTTCTGAGGTCAATCCTGCTTTTCCCACAGATATAATAGGGATTAAATAGAGTTTTTGATATGATGTGTATTAGAATAAATTTGATCTTTCGTAATTCTGAAATATGTATCCTGAGAGATGACAATAAATGTCTGTTAGGAAAATAAGCATATGTGTTACTGGCACAGGTACTTTAAGTTTACATCCTTTAGGTCAATGTGGTTTCCAGTTTAAGTATGGAAGACGGTTTCAAAATGTTCTTGTGTGTTTGAAATGTTTTTCTCTCCAGTTTCATGTTATTTTGGCCTAAATTCTTGCAGTAGATTTTAATTCTTGGGTTTTGGTCAACAGAGCTTGATTTTCCTCTCCAAGACAATGTTGAGGCTTGTCAGGAATATGACAGTTTAATTAGCTTTAGAATCTCATGAGATGGACTTGGGAGTCACATCTGGCAACAGCCTCAGGTTTTGGCACCATTAGACCTTAATCCAGCGCTATTTCATCCTAAAGCTGGACTTTCCACTTGAGTCTGAAACCAGCCTGGCTCTGGTCTGAGCCCTGCTGGCCCTCTCTGAAGGACATTGGCCCACCCTCACCTCTCCTTCCCCCTCCAGGGCTCAGAGAAACCTTTGTCCCCCCGTGGGAAAGACTGATGTGGTTTTGCTGAGCTTTTTATGTCCTGCTGAATTCTATTATGGGGAAAGGGGGAAGGGGAAAATCTCCTTCCTTCCTATTTTTTTGTTACCAATAGCAAAAGTTGATCTACCTTTGTTCTCCACCTGCCACGTGTCCTCCTACCCTTTTCCTTTACCTGTCTCTGGGGACCATGGCTGGCAGCTGGCCAGGCCACCAGTCTTTTGTTGATGGTTGTTTCAAACAGCCTGGGCTGAGCTGGACAAACACTATTGCTAGTTAACAGCTTAGTCTTAATTGCTTTAACTATTGTGCCATTCTGTATGCAGCCCATACATTGTTAAATAGATGAGTGCTTTCCTTCTGTTTCCTTTTGTAAAATTCCACGCTCATGTGGATAATACATTCACTGAAATAGACTTAAAACTGTAAAATACTGGTTTGGGGAAAAAGCTTTCATTCACCCCAGGAGGAAAGAGGGATTTCATATGAACTGTGAAGCTTATAAGAACTGTCTCATTTATGGACTTCTGTGAATGTATTTTGTATTGTTTTATGCAGTGTTTTTAACAAGCCTGGAAAATTTGCTGGAATTAAAGGAAATAATTGACTGTCCACAGGGGAAAGAACAGGGATTAAGATTTGCGCACTTAGTTTTCAAGAATAACTAAATCACAGCTTGGGGAGCTCTGGGTCACACAACTTGAGAAACACTTTCTGAAAGGGCTTGGTTTCAACTCATTTTGTCAGGCCTATAGGCTTCAGTCAGTATCAGGGCTAGAGGGAATGGCTTAAGTCTGGCTTAAAATAGGCTGATATACTGAGAGGAATATCCTGGACAGCAGAGAAGCATTCTCTGTTGCAGATTGTGCCAGTGCTGCTGCAGATTTCTGCTGAGAATTGAAACTCCATTCGATTCTTTTCCTGTGGGGTTTAAGGTTTGTGATTGTGTGTCTTTTGCACTGTCCTCACTGCATAAAATAAAATCTGGTGCAGATCCATGTTTTTGATATATGATGGTAGTATGAGAGATTCACCTGTCAGTATTCTAGTCTCACACAACAGTACCTTTGCTTTTTGAGATAATTTGAATTTATTGTGTAACCTACAGTAAAGCAGATCTTTGCCACAGCAAAAATGTGAGACATAGAATTTGAGGCAAAGAGGGAAAATTAGTAACTATGTACTTCTGTTCTCTGAAAGAGTCCTCGCTTAGGATGTAGGGAAATATTTGCTCAAGTATCTGCTGAGCTCAAGTAGCAAAGGTAATTTGTGTTCCTAAATGGTTAATCATGACTAAAAATACCCATATTGACAGGAACTGCAGGATAATGTCATTGGAACTTCTTGTTTTTTTAATACACCTTAAGAAATTAAACAAAGCAAATGCATTTGGTAGCGCCCTCAGGAAAAGTCCAGTCACTTCCTGACCAGTAATCTGCCTGGGAGCAGCAGATACACTCTCATTGTTTGCCATTTCCAGTTTCCAGTAATGGGAACGATTACTTGATCCAGCCAGTTTCTGCTGAAGATCTGGGAAAACATACAAATTTTAATGGCAAATTTTTATCGGTTTCCATAAAACAACAAGGGGAAAAAGGCATAACGTGGAGGCAGCACCTCTGATAATGAATATTGTTTTATTTTGGAACTAAAGTGTCTGCTCTTCAGCAACGAGATGTATCTTGCTCTTCTGGTGGTTTTCTTGCAGTGTAAGTTTTATAATTATATCTCTGGGTGGGTACCTGTGTTTCTGATGTGTCTGGGGATGATGGAGGCTTTTTACAGTTTTCATTACTGACTCTCAATCTGTAAGCTTTGGAAATAATATTTCTTCTCTTTTTTTTAACTTTTTCCCAGGTTCAGAACTTTACGCTCAGAGGAAAGGTAGGGAATGATAGATTTTTGTTGTTTTGTTGTTTTGTTGTTTTTTATGTAGAAATTTATTATAACTAATTTAACTAATTCTTCAGTTGGTATGCATCTATAACAGAGTTTATTTGGATTTGCTATGAAATAGCTCAGTATGAAATTTGGCTATATGAGGAAAAAAAAAAGGTTTATTTGGTGGTGTTTCTTGCATAATGTTCAAATCAGATGTGCTGCTCATACCTTAATAAAGGTTTGGGTGAAATCTCAGTAATTTACTTTACTGAGGCACAAAAGAGGTGGGACAGAAAATTAGCATTTTGTTTTAATATGTAAAAATCCCTCTCATGCCCACAAGGCAGGAGGGAGAATAAAATTACAGAATATAAGTTAAGGGCACTGTCTCCTGGTCTTGCAAAATAATTGATCATGTCTGAGCAGAGTTCAGAAATTGTGTTCTGAAAGGCACACATTTATCATCCTGCTGGCTCCAGCACGTACATTCTGCATGCTTCCTTTTTTCCTTCACCTGGGAGAAATGTTTGCTCCTTGCTGTCATGTTGTTTATTCATATGCAAAAGAAATTCAAAGCTTTTCACTGATTTTATGCCCCAGACTCTCTCTAGCAAGGACACATTATAAATAGCTGGGAAGTGTGCAGGACATGGGACTTCTTTAGATGTAGGAAAGTTTTTCTATTCATGTATGTAATACAAATTTCTGATACAATTCTAATATAATCTAATGCAATTTCTAATACAAATCTTGACCAAAATAGGCATAACCCAAAAGTGTAAGTTCTAAAGGAAGACAAAGTGAATGAACTAATACATCTTTCTCTAAACTTGTTCCTTGAGATGTGAGAATATAAATATCAATTATTCCAGGCGTCTAACAATTGTAACATTTAAGCTACAAATTATTTTTCATGCTGTAGTTATAAAAATAGAGTATATTTCTATGCACATACATTTCTATACACACATACATATTAATATAAATACTGCCATAAACTTTATTTCTAAAAGTACTTATCAATTTAAATGACAATATTCCTATCAAATGAAATGTAAATTTTAAATTAATTTTTGTAATTTAAATGTAGCCGCTTGAGATAACTATGTTATGTTGGACTAATTTAAAATAAATATAACTTTTTCTTTTTTATTTTCTATCAAGTTTTCACTTTCAACAAAGTTGAAATCAAGGTTCAGCCATCTGTCAAAGTGAAGAATGGAGCTCCAATGTCAATCATCTGCCACGCTGATATTAGCAAAAATACTGATTTCCAGCTGAAGCATAATTTTACAATTTTTAAGGATGGGAAGCTTGTATTTATGACTGTATCAGACAAACAAGATGCACAGTATGAAATACCTGTGGCCAAATCTGCAGATACAGGAGACTATGAATGTACTGTGCAAGCAGATGGAAAGAAGGGTTTCAGTAACTCCATCTATGTTTGGGTAGCAGGTGAGTGTTCTGTCAGACAGATGAAATACAGAGAGAGAACAACCTTACAGGGAAGGAATAACAGTCAGTGCTAAATTGATACAGTACTTGAAGAGAGTTTGGTACTAATCAGGATCCCAAGGCTCCAGAACAGATCAGTGCAGGACAGATCCCCACTATCCTGAGCCTCTGTTCCCTAGAGAAAGCTTTATTTGTGAAAATTGTGCCCACCCCAATAACCATGGCGCGGGGTGGGCAGATTCCTGGAAATGCTGGAAATAACGTATGGGGATGCTCAGGGGGTGAGAGCCATCACCAAAGCCAGCATCAGCCATGGCCACTCTTGTGTTGTATCAGTCTTGTTCTTTCATCTCCTATGAGAACAGAGGCCACCTCCATCTGTACACTTTCTAGATGTGTTCTTGACTGCAGGTGACGTTTTCCCCTTGGAAAAGCATCTTGGAAAGAATTTGTCAGCACTGAGTAATTGCAGGGTCATCTTTTGGTTCTTGCAAACTATTTGCACCTGTTAATCAGTATAAACCATTCCCACAGTCATCAAAGATACTGTTTATTTCAGAATTATGCAATGTTCTGTTTCTTTTCTTGGTTTCTGTCGTAAGGAATGACCAAGCCAATCCTGACTGCTGACAAAAAAGAAGTTTCAGAGGGTGAAGTTGTGAAATTACGTTGTGAGCTGCCAGAAGAAGTGCCTCCTCTAGAGTTCTTTTTCCGGAAGATAAAGACAAATTCAGCACCTAAGGAAAAGCGTGTACCTGAACAAAACCAAAATTTTTCTGAAGTGGAATTTCCTGTTGAAGAGGGAGATAATATTTTACAATTTGATTGCTTTGGCAAGAGACAAGTAAGATCTGGATGGGAAAGCTCACAACACAGCAACAGCACGCTTGTTACAGTCAAGGGTAAGTTGCTTAACTTTTCTTTTTACCTTTCTTTGCTTGCTGTAGATAAAAATTGGGTCACATATTTATTTGTATATCTATCTATCTGTATGTTTATATGTATTATCTTGCAGAACCATTTATAAAGCCCACTCTGATCACCAGGCCCTCCTCCAGTAACGTTACAGAAGGAGACCAAATAGAATTTGAGTGCTCAACTGAGGTAGCTCAAATGCGTGGCATTGAAATAATCTTCCAGAAAAACAGGACAATATTGAACAGTGTACGAGATGAGAAATCTTTGAAGTACTCTACAGTAGCTACTCAAGAGGACAGTGGTGAATACATGTGTAAGGTGGAGCAAGGAGCAGTGTCTAAAACCACCAAACTGAATGTCTTTGTGTCAGGTAAAACCTCTGTTCATCTTAGATTTTATTCAAAGTATTAATATTTAAATTTAAATTTGGCAGAATTCTCTGTAATCTCCAGATCCAAATGTAAATTTTCTGTAAGTTAACGGCTAGTTGTGTTTTAGTTTCTGATTTTTGCCCACCTATACTTCCCAACTAAAATAATATCCTCAAGCAACCTATGAAAAGTGGTTTCACGTAATTGCTAAGTTTCTGTTTTCCCTGAAAATACAATATTAATATAACACAATTGTCCTGTTCCCAAATCATAAACTACCAGTATGTCCTTCATTCTGTATACTTTGAGATCAGTAGTCATATTCTTCCAGGCTCACTTTGAATGAATCAGCTCTCTTTTTATCTTGCAGAATTATTCCCCAAGCCAACGCTGTTTGCTTCTATGACTAAGTTGGATGAAAATAAAGATTTAATTTTGAGTTGCAGCATCAATGGTTTTCGGAGAGCCAACTTCTCTATAGTACGGAAAAGTTCCACTGGAGACATCCTGTTGAGGAATTCTAGAGTCTTAGCAATTAAAGTTAATGTAAATGATACTGGATCTTACACCTGCAAAGCTGAAGTAAAAGGAATAGTCAAGGAGAGCAAACGTATAAGGATAAATGTTTATGGTGAGTTGACAGAGAGGCTTAGAACCACCACGGTGGAGGAAGGATCTAAACCAGAAGCTGATAAATAAGGACATCTGCTTAGAGAATCAGTCTCTAGTCCATGAACTAGCAGGGTGTCTGTTAGTTCTTACAGCACAAATTTCTGTGGGATGTGCTTTAGCTTCAGAGGATTTGGTGTATTGTGATATAATCAAGTCATATTTTCCAGGGCTGGCCCTCAGAGAAGGGAGTTATTTTGGCTTCCTGCTGGTCCCTAGTTCTGCTAGGGACCAGATAAACTCTCATTCATCACCATTTGCTGGGGCCAGGAATGTTCTGCAAAACTTTCACTTCGATCTGAAGTTCTGTGTCACTGATCCTTTCCTTGTTTTGCTTCATATTGTCCCTGTATGCTGCTTTATTCAAAGTCACATATGTTCTATTATCTATGCTATTGATTTGTTCAAGTCCCCCCATTTCCATTCTATTGATGAGGAAGAGCTTCCCAATATAGACTGTGTGTGCAAACTAGCTAAATATTGTATATTTATGTTTTCTACAAAATAATTGTGTCTTTTGGCCTTATGCAGTGTAATTTTGTTCACCTTTTAGCTCCAGTCTCCAAGCCAACTCTTTCAGTTGTCAGTGGTTCATCAGAGGTGGTATTAGGGAAGCCTCTACAATTAATCTGTCATTCAGCGATGGGAACACCACCAATAACATTCACATTCTACAAAGGGGATGAAATTAAGAAAAATGTAACTAATGACACATATGCTATGTTCTTGGATGAAGATATTGGACTAAATGACAATGGAGGATACAAATGTGATGCTAGAAACAATCACTCCAGTGGTGTGAAAACTAGCAATGTTCTAAATGTCACAGTGATAGGTAAGTCTGTTTAATACTTCTTCTTGTCTAATGTCATATTTAGAGTTTTGAAACTGTAGCATCAAATGATGGACTAAGCAAAATAGATGTGAAATGTTTACAAGTTCTTGCTCACTTGGCTTAAAATAGTTAAATAGTTAAAATAGTTAAAACAGCACAAAATAGTTAAAATAGTTAAAACAGCACAGTAGTCCAGGACCATAGCAGAAGTCAATTCTTGATCTTTGAAAAAGAAGAGGTAATTTCTCTCCACCATGCAGTTTTCTGTTTTACGTCCTGGTTTAAACCCAAATTGTGTTGGTCTTAATAAGATAAATTTGTCTTTAATAGACTGTTTTTCTTCTGAATTTTGACACTGAGTAGTGTATGACTAGAACAGATAAATCCAGAATTGTTGCATTTCTTCTGAGTCAGTTGGATTGTTGCACACTCTCCTCTTGCTGAGCTCCCAAGCAGGGCTTTTAATACAGTATTTGCATTCACCCAGACTACAACACCTTGGGACTCACCCTAAATTCATCAGTTCCACCTTTTACTAACGAGTAGAGAGAAGCTGAATGATAAAACTCTTCAATTTTATCCAGGGAGATTTAAAGTCAAGGTATTATGAAATAACAAGGTACAAATAAACAAACACAAAGCATAATCTTAGTCCATAACAAGTGGGTATTTCTTTGCTGGAACTGGTGTATCCCAGCTGTCAGAGCTGTGGTTTGGGATATATTGTGGCACTGTTGAGAAGTTCTGAAGAGAAGGTAATTTTCTGGAGCCTGTTGAGCCAGTCTTCCACAGTCCACCACTGGTGAGGTGGTGACTTGGAATTATCTGTATTCTGTCCTTTCTGTCTGTACCAGATCTGGAATAGGACTTATATTTTCCAGAGCAATTCTCCCCATCAGGGCTCAGTTGTAGTAACCCATGTCTTATATCTAAATCTGCTTCCTAATACAAATACAGTTTTCATGACCAGCATCTTTTCATATCAAATCTGGTTTCCTTCCTCTGCTTCTGTACCAGTGTTGCTTTAATGATTCCTTCTTTACATCTGCCTTGTGTTATCTATAGCCCTCCCTCAAACACATTTGTAATATTTTCAGAGAATTCTTCTTTGGGAATTTTACCAAAACAAGCTTCATATCCCAAACATTCTGCAAAGCTGCTGACATTCTACACCCATCACACAATGGGTGTCCATTTTCTACCCCTGTAATTACAAAGGCTGAATCTCATATACTTCTAGGCTAGTTCTGTGTATGCTCATATACTTCATTTGTAAACCAGCAGACTTAAAAACTATGGTTTGGCTATGCATAATCTTAAACTTGTTCAAATGCAAAGTAACTTTTTTCCTTTGTTTGCTGTATTCTGTAACCATTGAAAGTTGGATTTGCTTATGCCTTTGGAGAACTCGATCTGTTATCTCCTGACACCCTCCATTGTATAGTGAAAGGTACAAGAATACTGTTACCACAGAGTTAGTATAAAACAGAATAACTCTACGTAACTATGAAAGCAGAACTACATAAATTGCACCATAAATATTTACATAATGGAGTTGCTGAGTGTATTATTTCTGGAAATTAAATAATTTGTAGGCTGGGGCCAGAGTGGCATTCAAAGGATTTTAAGGAAAGCGACTGACTGACCTCTGTGGAATGGATATAATTTCTTCCTGTGTCTGCTTTGTTTCTTTATCATGCTCTCTCTATTTCTAGGTGTATAAAAATATTTACTAGAGGATGCTGTCTGGCAGAGGCTGTTCAGAAAGATTAATACTGTGCATTAAGTCTCTGTTTAACTAAGCATTAAAGCAAGCATTTCTGCAATACAATATTTTGTCATCAAAGTTATTTCTAGTAGTGCTAATATTTGTTTTCTTTGTGCCTTCCTCTGTAGTACCAATCAGGGATGCCAGTTTGGGCAGTGTTCCGTATGGAGAAGTAGAAGTTGGCAGTGATACTGCTTTCCTCTGCTCTGTGAAAGAAGGATCTTGGCCAATTGACTTCAAGTTTTTTAAAAAAACTGATCATGAAGTTCTTCTGTATGAAGTAAGGGAATATTCAGACAGAACCATCTGGCACAAGAAAACAATGAAGAGGAAGGACACAGGCACCTATTATTGCATGGCTTCGAACCGAGCCAGCATGGACGTGAGGAGCCGTCCAATAACCATCAGTGGTGAGCTCATTAATGATAAGCTGCCTCTTCTGTCACCTTTATAGGTGAGGGCATCTGATTTGAGAGGTTCCTAAGTATAACTCTCTTTCTGGAGTGGTTAATACCACCTTTCTGGTGGTTTTTGTTCCACTGCTCTCAAGTTAATCAGAGAGTTCTTTATAAACCGAAATTGTCCAGCTTATATAGAAAAATTTAGGGGATGCCCAAAAGCCAGAGGAGCAAGATGCAAACTAAAACAAGCTGTTGATGTACTGAGCTTTTGGTCACAAAGGAGAGGGTCACTAGGGAACTTGGCAGGCAAGTCTCTCCCATGATCTTCCCAGGTGTGTTAGAAAGTTGTAGTAAAATGAAGGGTCAGGAACTGTAGAATTTGGAATTGTTGACCTATCACTGTAACTACTCTCTTAAACATGTTTTTCTTATTTGCAGTCATCTTAGCAGCTTGGCAGAAAGGAGTCATTGCTGCTTTTGTCCTAACAGCCATGGCAGGAGCAGGAGCCGTTGCTTTATGGTGGTTTTTGCGTAAGAAGAAAAAGGGTAATGAATGGTTCCCTTCTCTTTGTTTGGGAACAAATGTGTTACAGTTAAACTTGCATTTGTCTCAGCAGCAAAGGCTTGTGGGGGTGAGGCTTCAGAGATGACTAAACACAATTAAAAGAATCTACTTAGAAATGCCAGGTGACCCAAATGTGTTGAAGCTTTCCGAGCAAATTGGGTGAAACGTACAGCTAATAGTGCTGGGCAGGCACTAGGGAAGCAAAATTATAAAATACAGGCCAGAATTACACTATTCTCATGCAGTCCTAGGTCTGAAATTCAGTCTCAGGCAATGTAGTGGCAGACAGAGCCTGAGGAGGCTTCTGGTCCCTTATAGAGCTATAACAATTTGATATGGGGTCCCAACTCAGGCGTAATTCCCTTCTAGTCCTCATGAAACAAATTTAGATTATTAGTTTATGGGATTAGTTTTTTCTTCCACTCTCTAACACAATTTCATTTAGGGGTTTGTCTTTTATCATTAAGATATTTTTTTAGATCTAGTTATTTCAGAAAATTAGTAAATCTGATTTATCCTGTGATATGCTGTACATGGCAAATTATTTGGGAAAATTTGGAGCATTTGGATGTCCTGGATTGCATAAATTGGCTAGGTTAAAATCTGGGGTTTGGGATCTATGGTTTTCTGTGAAAGAGATTTAAGGAACCTGCAAGATAAACAGGATAAAAGACATCAGGTAATTAATTTTGTGATAGCCAGAAGAAATTATTCTGACAAGAGTAGACAATCACTGTATTTTTGATTTTTTTAATTTTTACATTTAAATTCCTTACTTGTACAACCTGTTAATAGATGTTTTTGTTTTTTCTCTGTCAAGCTAAAGGACCATCCATGGAGATGTCTGGGTAAGATGCCTTGCTGTCTGGGTTTCGGCCGGGATAGAATTAATTTTCTTCTTAGTAGCTGGTACAGTGCTGTGTTTTGCATTTAGTGTGAGAATGAGGTTGATAACACTGCTGTTTTAGTTAAGTAGTGCTTACACTAAATCAAGGACTTTTCAGTTTCCCATGCTCTGCCAGTGAGCAGGGGCACAAGAAGCCAGGCAGGACTAAGTTGAGCCAAACTGTTAGAGGGATCTTTCACACTGTCATTCCCAGTACAGAAACTGGGGGGGAAATTGTCTGGGAGGCACTGGTCAGTGCTCAGGGCTGGGCAGCAGTCAGCAGGTGCTGAGTAATTGTATTGAGCATCACTTGTTTTTCCTGAGTTTTACTTTTTTCTCTCTCTCCTTCTAGTATTATTATTATTACTATTATTACTATTACTATTATTATTATATTTTACTTTATTTCAAACATTAAACTGTTCTTATCTCAACTGTTCTTACCTGGGTTTTACCTTTTTCCAATCCTCTTTGTCCCACTGGGAGTGGGGTGGGTGAGGGAGGGTGCTTAGTTACCAGCAGGGGTTAAACCACAACAGCCCTTTTTGGCAGTCAACATGGGACTCGAAGTTAACAACAGATCTGACCAGTGCATGTTGAGACAAGTTTGTTACAAGCATTCCTTATAGTTTAATAACCACTGGTCACAGTGTTTTGTTTGCTCTCAGAGCTGTGTTCTCCAGCACATTTCTTGCACTACTGCACCCTGTTGTGTTTGCTGCCTTCGGGGCAGGGCTCAGGGTATTGCTTTAACTCACCTGGTCGGGTCTCAGCGCTGCCATCACCTGTGTGTGGAGAGACACCTGCTGGGAATTACTCACAATTACATCTTTTACCCTATTCCTCGACTACCAGCCAGGAGGAGAGACGTCTTCCCACAGCCTCCTTTTCTTCTCCAGCCTAATTACCAGAGGGTTTGAGAATTAGGAAAAATTTGAATACACTTGGGATGTTGGAACCAGCATGGTCCTATTGGTAGGAACCAGCAAGTGGCTGAATGTGGTTCAAAAAACTTACTTGCAGTCACTCCAACCCCCACAACAGGCACAGTGGGCACTGAAACTCCAGTGACAGGCACTGTGGCCACTCAAACCCTGGCAGCAAGCACTGTGATTACTCACCCCAGGGTGGGTGATGCAGCTGAACCCTGTCTGTAGCAGTTGCCCCTCAAAAAAGGAAGAGAAATGCACAGGAAGGATGTCTTGTTTGGTATAGAAGGACAGAGCAGGGTCATAAAAAGAGCAGGAGGAAGAGGCAGAACAAGAGGCACTTGATCCCTATCCCTGAGTGAGCTGTGGGATATGCAAAAAGGTTTCAGCCATCATCCAGGTAAGCACATTATCACCTGGCTGCTCTGATGCTGGGATAATGGGGCTGGTGGTGTGGAATTAGAGGGTAGGGAAGCCAAGCAGCTGTGATCATTTTTTAGGGAAGGGTGAATTGACAAGGTGTTTGGAAGAGTAACACAAGTCCTCAGGCTCTGGAGGCAGCTCTTGTCAAGGAAAGGTATTTCTACAAGGAAGATGTTGTTTCACCCAGACAAATAGACCATAATGAGAGAGGTACCCAGTACAGCAGGGAATTAGCCATGCATAGAGGTAGATAATTTATTATGATCCAAACAACACATGGTCACTCACAGATCCAGATGAAGTCTAATGTGCACAAACCATGTATCAGAACCTTGTACACCAGAGTACAAGTACATTGTACACTAACTCACAGGTAGTGTTGTCTGGAGACACAAAGAGACGCCAGTGGTGGACACAGTGGCTCCTCAGCTCTAGCAGTACACAGAAAAATCTCTTTCTCCCTTGTCCCTTCTGTGGAGAAACTGGTTGAGCAACTCAAAGAGGATACAGATTCACATACACGGTCTCGAATCTCAGCTGGTAACAGAAAGTGTCGCTTGGTCAAGGGTGGATATTGAGGGTACACATCAGGGGAGACCCTGTTTTTTTCTGCAGGCCTACAGAGACAACATGAGGAAGTGGGATGGAAATTCTACCTTAGCCCTACATTAATTGCAAGGAAAAATAATCACAAGAGGGGGTTCTTTGAGGAAAGTTGCCGCTGCAGTCTGTAGTGGGCGGTTCCTCAGACAGAGTGGAAGGGCTGATCTTACTCCTAATCCTATGGAAAGGAATTCTATTCCATTTTCACAAGAGGCAAGTTGGATAAACCCATGAGCAGGACTGGAGGGTCTCTGCCTCCAGCCATGTGCAAGAGAGGGCCAGCCTTGTTTACTGGGTGGATCACGTGGCCCGTAAGTCAGCCCCCCAGGAGAATAAGGCTGCAGCAGATACGGCTGCACAGTGTACCCTGATGTCATCAGTCTGTGAAGGGGCAGAACCTACTTGTGTTTTTGGAGGGGGATTCCAAGAGCTGACTGCTGGAGGCTGAAACCAGCCTGACTGGGAATGTGTGGCAGAAGCCCCCGCTGGGACTGGCTCAGAGGTTCCATGGGCATCGACTCTCTCAGGAGCGGATACTTCAAGGACCCACAAGAATCCTGGTGGGCTTTCAGTATAGCAGCCATGGAGATGGAGGAAATGAAGCAGCTGTCTGGTCCCACCTCTTGGAAGATCTTTCTGTTGTGGGGTTACTGAAGATTGAACAAAGCAGATGCTGGTCGCTATCACAGCACAACTCCCGGCAGCACAAGTGCGCCAAGCCTGGGACCACGGGAGGTGCTGACCACTGCTTAGGGCATCCCTTGTTTTCCTTGGGTTCAGCTCTAGCTCTAGCTCTAGTGCTCTCTCTCTCTCTCTCCTTTTCATTGCTATCATTATTATTAACTTTATTTGAATTATTAAACTGTTCCTATCTGAATCCATAGGATTTATCTTTTTCTGATCCTCCTCCCTCATCCCTCCATGGCAGGGCAGAGGAGTGAGTGAGTGACTGTGTGATATTTAGCTGCCATCTGGGGTTAAACTATGACACCTGGTTTATGATAGTGATGCAATATTTCTGTGTATAAAGGGCTGTAAGCCTTGCTTCACGTGAATATAGCTTTTTACAGCACACACCTGCAGACAATAGATGGTTCTGCTTCATGTACCACCTGCTAACACAACAACAGGATGAGGAAATACTATAAAAATAGAAAAAAGGCCAGCTAAGTGAAATACAAGAATGTCAGGTCTGTATCTGAATGCATTTAAATATGGAATAAAATTGAAAATACAGAGGTCTTAAAGAAGAAAAATGCAGTAGGGAACATTTTTGACCTTGAAGTTTCCTTGTGCTTCTCCTGAAGCAAAGGCAAAATTGTCATTAGTTTCAGTGGTTAAGAATATGTGGTAGTCAGCACAGACAATGACTGATCTTTGCACAGAATCATGTTGTTGGTTTTATTGGCTGGTTTTGGATAATTACATCAAATTTTGTTGGCTTGTTTTTCAGTTCTGCCTTGGCTCCAAACTTGACAAATGAAAAACTAACAAGACAGCCCAGTGATGGAAATTACTATTCAGGTAGGATATTTTGCTATAAGACTGTTAGTAAGTGGGTTTAATGAAACATTTATTTAAAGTTTTGGACTTCACAGTAACTGTTTGTATGGGGACCAAGGTTTTGGGAATACAGAGGGATTCCAATAACATTGTCCAAGGTACCTTCTGTCATTTTGTCTTTGCACAGTTTTTATGAGCACGTCTTACACAGATTGGTTTATCTGTCTGCTCAGACACTTCTCCCAGGCAATCAATTGTCAATAGCACAGATGGAGAAATCATGGTAAAAGAAAATTACTTTCAGCTTTTGACACAGCTGGAAGAAAATTATTTCAGAGAGGAAATTTGAGCTGTGGCACACAGTCCTGTGATGTGGACGCAGTATAGAGATGTTAACTTGCCTGGGCACCTTTCATTGCAGGATCTCAGTGCTCTTGACAATGACAGGTGGACATGATGTTTAGAGCACCTGACACAGACAAAGTTGCCCCTTGGGTGTTTGTTAGCTGATTATTTTAAAAGCCACATTCTTCCCATCTGAATGTCTTAGGTGGGAATCTAGAAGTAGAATGTGTTATATGGAAATACAGATAATGACAGTAGGAATTGCAGCTGTGTAACTCATTTATTTCATTGTTTACAATAAATATTTTGTCAGTTCAATTTTGGCTTTCTTATTTTAGGATCAGGTTACATTGAAGACAATGAAAACCACATGAAATCAACTGACGAGAGTAAAGGTAATTCCATACTTAAACAATAGATTTAAAAATTATTTTATAATTGAAAGTCGTGATGTTTTCTAATGGCAGTAGTGAGGTAGCAATGATAGGGCCATCCCTTTTTTCCCATGTCCAAAATGACACTGATAGGACCCTTTTATCAATTGCATTATGGAGTGTAATTAGCTGTGCTGGCTCCCAGGCCATCTAATCATGGGTGGTATAAAAATACAACTTATACTCAAAATATTAAGTTCTATATAACAAATATTCAGATTTGTTTAAAAACCAAGATTTTTTACAGATTTCTGCCTCTTTTACTTCTCTGTCCTTTCTTCACTTCCCTGGATCTTGAAATATTTAAGAATTAAATCTAAAAATAACCTACTATGAAATCTGAATAAAATAATCTGCCAAATCAGTTCTGCAAGATTTCAGTCTGAATGAATTTGTGGTTCCTTCCAGCTCTTACAGAAATGTGATAGAAAACCATCCCCACCCTAAGAAAAATAGAGTAGAACGCAACAGCTGTTTCTTGTGTCTGTTGTAGCTGTGTGTAGCTATAGCACCTGTCAGTCAGTGGTTTAAGTTGGATGTCTGATAATTTCTGTGGGTATTGTGGCAGAGAAGCATTTTGAGGAGGAAGATGGGTTCTATTCCAAATGTTTTACGGGGGCTTGGAGGCAGCTTAGGAGAAAAGTGCTGAAATTGGCTAATTGGCAAAGCAGAACTTTGGAGAATGAGAGATGATGAGAAAGGCCATGAAAGACATAAAGATGGCTTGAAATGTGAGAAAAGTGGAGAATGGGAAGTGTTCTGCCTTACCAGCCACAGAAAACAAGGATGTTGTGGCAGGGAGAGAAAGGGAAGAGCAGCTGGAGCAGGAATATGGGAGAAGCTCTGGTCATTCCCTACTCCATTTTGTGTTGTGCCACTTTTGAAGGTGTTACATTGCAAGTAACAGTTTTAGGCACAATTTGCATGTCCCACAGTTTCAGAAATCTGCCTTTGGTTGGTGCTCTGCCCTTTTGAGTAGGATGACCCTCAGGAATGGGCTGGTCTTAGAGCTTAGCAGAGTCACTCCCCCATTTGCCAGCAGCAGAGCCTGGTCCTGCACATACCAAAGTCAATTGGGAACTTGTCCATTAATTTCAGTGGCAGCAGGATCAGGCCCACAGCTCAAACAAAGTGTGCAGTCCTACAAAGAAACATCTTCTTGATATTTTTGGGGCAGGACCTGACCTTGAGAGTGCTGAGGTGGATTACACTGAAGTTGAAGTCTCCTCGCTTGATCCTCACAGAGGTAATAAACTCTCCAGCCTCTATGGTTTATGTTTGGGTGTGACTCTGGGGCTGTTGCTTCTCCCTGACACTGGCCTGGTGTTGGCACCTGGGAATGCCAGGGTTGTACTTTGTGTGCTGACAGCCTCCTGCCAGTAGTGCTCCTAAATGCTGCTGTGTCTCCTGTGCCGCTGTTCTTGCAGTTCTTCCCCTGGGCTCATTCCCATTTATAGGAGGTCTGTGTGGAGCAAGGCTCCCAGCTGGAGCTGTGGCTCTAAGCAGAAGGCAGCCTGCTGTGAAATACCCATGTTAAAGAGACCAAATTCACTGAGGGCCACTTGAGATTGCCATAGGGTAAGATAATGGAGAGAACAGAAACCAATGGAATTTCCTCCTTTCTGAAGGAACTGGTTGAAGGTTCAAAGCTATAATTCACTTGTGATAGAGAAAGGGAGACCAGTGTTGATTTAGTCTCTTGGTCTGGAGAGGCCTGGAGACCATCCTGGATTTTGTGGCACAGTTAACAGAGAAATGAGGATGTTGATGCCCAGGTAACTTTGTCCTCCTTCACTGCAGTAACCTGACCTCAGAGCGTGGGGCTGAGGTACATGTCTGCAACCTTGAAGGAGAAATGTCCATGGAAATTTATTATCCACCCAAAATGCTCACTTCAATCATTCTGTGTCTTCTGGAGAACTCCATTATGGCCTTGTGTTGAAAGCTGTAAAACCTTTCAGAAATTTGCAAAAAGCTCCAAGTAGCTAAGACTGAATAAACACTGCAAAGAGAAGTTTATGCTCTGCTCTTGCTTCTTTGCTTCAGCTGAATGAGAAGCAGAATGAGGAAGAAATGGATAAATTTCCTTCTTCCTGGTAGGAAGGACTAGTCACTTATTTCAGAGACCAAAGACATGATTGTTTAGCTGATAGCACAGATGTTTGGGCAAGAGTGTTCACTCTTCAGGCTTGGCAGCCAAGCCCTCCTGGAACAGCCAGTCCTGCTGTTCTTTCTGTTTTCACTTCCTGCTATCATTCACCACAGAGTCTTCCCTGTGTTTTAGTTTACCCACCTCTGCTAAATTCTGCACTGAAGAACTAGAGTTGTTATCTTCTTCAGAATAGGGCTAATAATTGTTCCAACTGTTTCTGAGCGTGCACTACAATTCTACAATTGTAGAATCTACACCATTCTACACAATGGTGTAGAATAGTAAGATGTGATAGTGCATTATTTAAACTAAAAGCCCTTTTAAATTCAAGATCAACATCTACAAAAACAGCATTTTCCATTCTTGATATATAGTACTATTCCTGTATATCAGATTAAGTAATAAGACAGTATCTATGCCCTGTAGACAGAGCCCCATTAAATCACAGAATAATGTTTACTCTGATGTGTAAATGAGATCAGATTATTTTAATTAAGTGCTGCCTCATGCTACAGACCTGTGCATGGCACTCAGAACACTGATAGATTCTGTAAGACTGATCTGTGCTTGAGTATACAGAGACAGGAGCAGTTCCCTGATCCATTTCCTTTGCTGCCCCAGGACACCGTGGAGTGCTTTGGTTATGGAAATGAAACTGCACTGAAAGTATTTAATATGCTCCTCTCTGAGGATGCTGCTTAAATAGAAGGAGCTGTATGAAACCAAGTAATTTCTTGAGCTTTGCACTGCCTATCACAAGGAAAACAGGATGAGATTTATTCTTGGGAAAAGAGAAGCAAAGCCAAGTTTCTGAATATTCCCTTGTAATAATCATGTACACCCACAGAGACAATTTGGCCACAGGACTGCTACTGATACTTCTGTTATGTTGGTGTTATTGTAAGATTTTGTTTCCAGTCATAATATTCTTTCATGCCTGTGTGTGGGAATGACCAGCCCTTCCTAGGGAACAGAACTTTCAGATTATCACCTTGCTCCAAATCTCTTTTACGCCTCTTTTGATTCCTCCTATTTTCTGAATGAAGACAAAGCAAATCACATTTATTTTTTTCTCTGGGCACACATTGCTCATCCAGCAGCTTACACATAGACTCTGATTCTTTCTGCCTTTTGAGGAACTGCAGATTTCTTTGATCTTTCTGGCCTAACCTCAATTTATCTTTCCAATCATTTGTTCTTCCTGCCACTGTTGTCAATGTCAATACTAATGTTAGCAGGAGAATCATATTCTGTGTACTGTGAAAGGCCACTGCAATAAATGCTGCAGTATCTAAGCTGTAACAGTTGCCTTAATGTCACTTCTGGGAATTGGAATTGATTGAATGTCACTTCAAAACAAGTTGAAATTATTGTAGAAGGATGCACACCTTGTCCTTTTCAGTAAAGACTTACATTTGAAAACATTGTTTTACCCTGTTTTTCAAGTCATGTCTGAGCTATCTGGTAATTTCTGGATTACTTCTTTCTGGAATTATTAAATTCAACACTTACCAAGTTTGTATGCTTGACACAAATATAGTGCTTTTCTTTTCTAAAGCTTAGTTGGGAAGAAAGTAGGATTTAGACCTGTTATTGTGAATCTGAGCAAAACCAAAAGCAGGGGCTAAAGTCAGATCAGGAAATATCCCTAAAGTGACAAGGCAGAAATTACTAAGCATGGCTCATAAAGAGTGTTCTCTTTATTTTACTTTTATATCTGGTTAGTTATCAGCAGGGTGGCTGATAACATTATAAAATTAGTGGGAACAAAATGTCAAATCATCCAAGTAATTTCTCCTGGCACATTTTTTCAGTGCTGTGATGACTTTTGGAAGATTGACAAAAGAAATAACATGGGCAGTGGCATTATATCACAATGTAATGAAATGGGTAATATAAAAAAAAAGCAAACTAAGGAAAATGCTTGCAACCAAGTCTTTGAACAGAGTCAATAGGAGTAGGTTTAGGACCTAAAAAAGAGCTAAAAAGGGCTAAAAAGGAGTCCTTAACAAAATGAGCTACCTTTTATTAAAATTCCAAGAAGATTAATTCTTACTTCACTGGAAACTGAATTGATTATTTAAGTAGAGTCTGTAAGTCTTTGAAATATACCTTGAGATCTTCAAATTATTTTGCAAAGGAAGTTCATGCCAAACCTGCAACTTTGAAAGCTGTGATTAGACACTTGGGGAAGTGTAGCTGCTATTGTTTAAATTATTAGCAGTTTTGCAACTCCATTCTGATATCTTATCTTACAGCATTTAAAGGATGCTGAACAGATTTTTTTAAAAAGTTAATGAAATTATCTTTGGGAATTCAGAATATGGTGCCAGAGACACTTGGGTTCTTCAGGGCAATGCAAAACAGTAACAGTCCTGACTCTGAGTCTGCAAATCATTACGTCTGAATTCTTTAAATGTTGGGGGTTTTTAATAGTTAAAGCACAGGATTCTGTATCCAGAAATGTGAATTTCTTTAATTTTTTTTTTTCCAAAGAGGAAACAATTTTTTTTTTTAAATTTAACTTTAACTAGAAAAATTTAACTTCTTTGTTGAAGGTCCACAGAAATTGGAGGTGATACTGGTAGAATTTTTAGATTTTCTAGGAGGCTCAGTTTAACTGAAATGAATGAGTGTTTTTGAAGTGCTTTGAGATCCATGAACAGCAAACTCCTTGACCCTGCCATCACAGACCTTTACAGCAAGTGAAGAAAGTGGTTTTAAATGCACAGTTCTGGAGCACCTTGATTGCCCAGGGATTTTTAAACTACAGCCATTCAATAAATCCAGGAGATTGTCCTAATCTCCCACTAGCCAGAAGTTTATGCTGACCACAGAGAAAATTATTCTTGCTACTTTCAGGTCTTTAGGCAAGGGTTTGTCCAAAAGGAGACCTTTCCCAGATAGCAATAAATGGAAGCTGTGCAGTGGGAAATCTGCAAATATTCTTCTGAGACATTTCCCAAAGTACAGCAATTTAATTTTTTTTTGTGCCCTTAAGATTTAATCAGGCTAGTTGCCAAAAGTGTTTGTAGTCTCCCAAGTGATAGATCTCCTCAGGGCTAGGATCCCTAAATCCTTAGAACAAATTGAAGAAGCTCTTCAAAGTGGTCAAGAGAAACTGTTCTCTAGTGGTAGATGTCTCTGTGAAATTAAAGCACTATTGGTTCAACTTCAGAAGATTATTAGAATGTTGAAGTAAAATTTAGAAAGGGAAGCAGATTTTCATCATCATTTTTATATAGAAGGAGACATCCTTCTCTCAGAGCCTTACAGGCTGAGTTTGGGGAGGGGGTTGTACTTGCTTTTTCACAGACTCCACAGGCTCATTGCTGCTTCTGAAAGTAAAAAAGTGTGTTCTCTTTGTTTAAGGAGCTTTTCATAAGGCAAACAAAAAAACAAGCAAAAAAATAAAAAAAATTTAAAAAGAAAATTAATTGATTCTGTGCCCATACATTTTCCAGCTCCTGAGCAGAAGGGGACTGAAACAGTTTATAGTGAAATCAGAAAAGCTAATAATGGTAAGTAAGCTAGTGAAAAAGTAAACACTTTAAGGAAGCATGTGTGTAGATGTTAGGGGATAAATTTCTGACTGAATATTTTATAAGGTAATTTTTAGGCTGAATATTTAGAACATAAGTGCCATAAAAAAGAAGAGCTGCAAGTCATGTAGGAACATACCAAAGTGCAGCTACAAAATCACAGAAGTTGGTAAATTACATGACATCTTCATGGCTCCTCATAAATCAAAGGTATTAATATTTGTAACATCTACTTCATCAGCCCATTTTTCCTGGATCTGCTGAATATCTGGGCCATACATCTGCATCTGAATCTAGATCTCTGTTAGGGATCAGGATTCTACATCCTGTTATCTCAAACTGCTCAAGAAAAACATTTGTCTCTTAATTATGTTTGTCACATGCTATAAAATATTCCATTTGCTTTGGGTGTAACTCCAGCAAATACCTTTAAAGCCTCCACCAACAGCCTCTAAAAGCCTTTAAAGCAATATGGTCATTTCAGCAGCTCCCCTAACGCAGACGTGTGTGGGCAGTAGCAGCTTGCTGGCAATTACTGTCTGTAAATGTTCTGGCACTAATGAGTTCAGAGACAGTGGGTTAAAAGTAGGTTATTTCATCATAGTTTGTCAAAGTCTAAATCAGAAAGGATTTCCTCTCCTCTCTTTGTGTTAGGAAGTCTAGATTTGTAAATATTAGGGCTGCAAACCGTTAACATTTTGTCCCCATTCAGGCTTTGTTTTGTGCCATTTCTAATTTTTGGTTGTTGTGCTTTAATTTTCTATTTTTTTCTATAAGGCATTTCCCACCTCCCCATTCTGTCTCTGGGGAATCTTTTAGGTCAGAGTCTCCACATACTTTAGAAAACATTACTTAATTTTCCCTTGTTAGGACTTACATGGCAATTTTTATCTCCATTTTACAGCTGAATAAACAGAGAGATTAGGTCATCCATTTAAGGCAAGGTGTTTAGAGGGTGACAACAGTGGCAAAGGAATCCTTGGTGCTGTGCCTGTGTGTTGTACTCAGTTTTCACAGCCTTGCAGTGAAAATCAGAGTATCTTTCACACTTAAGAGCGCTTAATGCTGCACCACCAAGAGAAAACCACAGTTTATTTTAGGGTTAAACCCCAAGGCCACAAATGTTCTGAAATGTTCTCCAGTGAGTGTGAACTGGGTCTATAAAAAGCTGCAGAAGGTGCTGTATGACTCTCACCTGCTCTGCCCAGGTGTGAGGGTGACTCTCCCACCACTCACCAGCCCTGCTTTTGGCACAACAGAATGGGTTCTGTACCAGAAGGATGCAAACTCCAGGTTGGAACAGCAGAGCTGAAATTCAAATAGCCCTTAAAAAGGCTGTCATATCATAAGGTGGGAACTGCAGTAAAATGGGATATGATTGAAAGACTGAGCTGAAGTAGCCAGAGGATCTGCAAACACCCCTTAATCTTGCATTCCACCTGCTCTTTTATGTGACATTCTACAGCTTCAGTTATTCTTGGAAACACAGTACCAGTTTATTGTTTCAATCACGTCTGTTTTTCCTGACTGATACACAGGAAAAGTGTTTCAATTAGATAAGCAGTGCATCCCCCAGCAATGCAGTGCATCACCCAGCAATGCTGCTACAGTTGATGTAACACTACCTTGGATTTTTGATAGGCTGTGTGTTTGTGAGGTGGTGAAGTGTAAATGCAGTGGAGGATCCCTATGAAATATTCTGTCTCCTTTAATATATATTAATATAAGCATATTAAATGATGCCAATTGTGACAGATGTTGAACATAACTAGTGGGTGCAGAAGTTGACTTACCATTCTATTCTTTGATATTTTTGAGCAAAAGCCCAGGAGTACAACCTGCTTCAGGAAGGCAATGATTCAGACAAACGTGTCCTTGGGGAAATCACACGAGTTTAGGAATTGGTGTCAGCTACACAGTTTGACAGATTTAACCCTTAAGAGCTATGTAACATTTTATTATTATTTATTTGTAGGTAACTATTGTGGTTTAATTAGAATTAAGTGTTTCACAAGGAATTTTGTCTTATGAAGGGGGTGTCTGCATTCCAGAAATTGTGTGCACTAGAGAGGAAGCTGAAGAACAGTCAGTAGTTGTTATGTCTGATGCAATTCTTTGTGACTGAGCTAAAACATTTTCCCTCTTAATTTTTCTGACAGCTCTCACTGCTATCCCCAGTAAGGCAGATGCCATAACCAGTAACCAACTCCTGTATTTGGAGTTCTATAGCTGTTGCTTGTTCTTAACCAAAATCTGCACCATGAATCCATACTGCCAATAATACTCTGAGCTTTCCCGAGCCCCAGGCACTGGCAGTGTGTTGAGCATCTGTCATTATTCCTTTTCTTTCTGTTTTCCTGGTGCTGGCTATGTTATCTCCTGCTTCTACCATTTGAGTGCCTCCACCACACTGTGGATAAGACTCCTCATCCTCCCTGCTGTGTTTTCCTTCTTCTGGGTGCCAAGACTCAGGAGGTGGTTTTACATTAGGGATGGACAGAAACAAACTGTCAAATGCACATTTCAAATCCCAAAAGACCTGCATTTGGTTAACTACAGTTAACTCATTTGCAGTGGGAAAGGCAGGTAATTTGTGAAATTCCATTCTAGTAAGCTATGTTTTGATTGAAAGTCAAATAATGTCAGCCTCTGGTTGGTTGGATGCTGGATTTCCTCTGCTGTAATGAGAGTTTAAGGAGGATGCTGCTCACTTTGTCTCTGCAAGCAACAGTGAGATAAGAAGTTGTCCTTGCATTGTTATTGAAAGATTAGTTTAATTCAGGAACACATTCAGTGTTCAGAATGTTCACCTGAGTATTGTTTTAAAGCCTTCTCTAGACCACTGGGCTGTTACTTTAGTATTTTATATAAAATACCAAAAACTTCAAGCCTCAACTTGAAATCAAACCTTACATCCGAATGGCAGTTTGGGGAATGGTCACAGTTAGTGCCATTCAGGTCAGTAACACCTTTGTGTAAAAGTCCTTCAAGCTTACCAGGATAAACTCATTTCCTTAAAATCCTGTTTTCTTTGGTTGCTCTGTGAAAAAGTCAAAGCATATTGTGAGTCAGGAATATCCAGCCCAGTCCCAAAGTTACTGCTTTTTGTTCAGAAAGAAGTGATATAGTCCAGAGCTCAAGGCAAACGGCAATTGTCTAAATCACCAGACTGCCAGGAGTGATAAAGTGGCTGTGGCCCTGCTGCCTGCCTGTGCTGCAGTCCAGCAGTCCAGGCTGGCAGCTCTTCCTCAGGGAGGGTCAGGATGTGTCACACACCAGTTCAGCTGCCTGGGTGGAGGCTCTTTCAGGCATGATTTATTTCCATCACACCTTTCATCTTCCCCAGAGGCAGTAGGGGCAGGAAGCCCAAGCATCTCTATGCTGGTTCTTTATCTCAGCTCCAGCCCTTCCCTCAAGGTTGATCCCAGTTCTTGGGTAGCACAGTCTGTTTGTGTTGCTGAGAAGGATTAGAGGCAGCTCCAGCTCACAGATTTCCTCACGTTTTTCCAGGACACTTCCTGTGGAAGATGATGTTATTGGTACATTCTTGCTCCGTCAGTGAACTCTCTCTTTGCTGTGTGTCAGACCCAAAGCTCACAGAAGACAGTGATAGGCTTTGCACTGATCTTATGTGCACTGGACTGAGCTCATTGTGGCTTTTTGCAAGATAACAATTCCCAGTTTCTTATTAGGAAAGCGGAAATCCAGCAAACAAAATGCAGAGCCAGCCTTTATGCTGCTAAGTCTGGAAAAACGAATTGGTCACTTGGAAGCAATTGCAGCAGTGAGACAGGAAATTCTAAGAGTCCTACAGCAACCAACAATGTACTATGGAAAAATAAATATATCCCAGTGGAAAGAGGCATGAGAAATCCCCATTGCATTCAGAGGTTTGGAACAAATCTATTTGAAATCAGCTCTAGCAATCAGGAAATCTGCTCAATTACTTTCCTGCTACTGAGCCTCAGACTTACCACCTACATCTTAGCCAGAATTTCCCTCACAGGGTCTGGGGATTCATTGTGTTGTTCAGAACTCAGGTGTTATGAGCACAAAATAGTTGCAGGCAGTCCAAACCCATGCAAATAACTTGTCCTCTCTCCAATGTAAAAACTCTTTGGATATTTATATTTCTAGACATATTCTAGACTAAGGCCTGGATCTGTGAGACATTGATTCCGGAGCCAAATGCTTACAATAGCTTCAGCCAGAAATCAGGCAAAGCCAGATGGTTTTAGTAAGGCACAAATATGCAGGGAGCTTCTGACCTTGCTTGAACCTCCTATGCAGAGCTGGATTACGTGCATGCCCCATGTCAGAGCTGTTCCCAAGCTGCCTGCCAAGATTCCCTGATGGAAGCTACTGCTCCACTAAAGGACTTGGCAGAAATGTTGTGTGTGTCTGCAGCTCAGCACCTTTGG
Organism: Luscinia megarhynchos; assembly: GCA_034336665.1. Lineage (NCBI taxonomy): Eukaryota > Metazoa > Chordata > Aves > Passeriformes > Muscicapidae > Luscinia > Luscinia megarhynchos. The sequence continues at coordinate 3,773,883 of CM067580.1, forward strand.
TTCATAGTCTGGCATCTTGGCTTTCACCAGGGCTCGAGCTGGCTTGGAGGTGGATTGGCAATTGCAGCTGTTTAGGCACATGTTCTCCTCTCCATAATTAGCAACAAGAAATGGTAGAGCAGGTTGGGGTGACAGTGTCTTAAATTCCTGCTATATGTACTCCTTTGTAAAATGTGTTCTTTGAATTTAAAACCCCATCAACTAGAAGCAATAGCAAGAGTTTAGATCCACCAGAAATCCATGAAAGCACCTACTTCTTTTAAACTTGGGAATATTTTAGAAATCACCAGCATCAGACCTTCAGCTCTGATTCCTTTCACAAAACATGGAGCTTCTACAGAAGCTTGGCCAATTTTTCTGTGTGTCTAGAATCCAGCATTTCACAATTCCCCATTTTTGGCAGTAAGAGAAAGCCAGGTGTTATGAAAAATCTCTCAGTTCTACAGTAAAACTAGTAAAAAAGTAAAACCACCTCTTTTTTACAGCAAAAGCACTGTATCATTGTGCCTTTATTAGTGGCTACCTGCTGGCTGCCCTGAGTGGTACCTGGTAGAAATCACCCAGGCTTCCAGCAGCACTTCCCCCGACACAGAGGGTGACATTTCCTGGCAGAGCTGTGACACTCAGCTCTGTGACAGCCCCAGTGCTCTGGATGTGGGTGACAGGTAACAAGGAGGCAGGATCGCTGTCACTGTGACCTCCAAGCTTTGGGTTGCCAACATCCCGTTGTTTGAAGTCTGGAATTTACACAAAATTTCTCATTTCCTCCTTCCTGTGAGAACAATACGTTGTGACAGAGACTAAACGACAGCTTGTTAATGCCTCACTTAATAAACCTTATGTATGGTTTTGTCCACTTAAAGCCAAGCTTTGATGTAGCACTGGGTCAGCGGTGGTTTTGTTCAATTTTGTTGGCTTTCAGGACACAAAAATTCTTTTGTGTATGTTCCATGTATCTTCTTATTTTGTTTCCTAATGTCTAAACACATGGATCAATCTTGCCAAACACTGAGATCAGTTTTATACTGAAATTGAGTTCATGCACTGCTGTAAGGTGCTGTAGTCAGCTCAGATTTTAATCCTTTGCTTAAGGTAAAAGTTCTGGGTAGAAAACTCTGAATGTACTGTGCCAGAGACTTTCACCTGTGTTCAGTTTCCTTGTTACTTCTGCTGGCTGACAAGGGAGTTTCTAAAAGACTTTTATTAGGGTCTAATAATGGGAGTAGTACTCTGCATAATGTCCTTCATTCAGTGATTTCAGGGAACTTCCCAAAATTTACATATGTGTTCTGCCTATGGAAGGAAGACTGATTTTTAAATTTGCTATTTAAAAATATATAATTTGAAAAAACATAGATGCAGAAACTAACCCCCCATTTATATAAAAAATACTGGGAAGATGAACCCAGAGGCTGAGTCCAACTCCTTCACACAGCTTCTCTCCAGTGAATCTGATACACTTTTTAAGAAAATATCCTTCAAGATTCAGCACTTACTTTTATCACATGTGAAATATCTCAACAGAATGTACAGATGAACACTTTTAACAAGACTTGAAGTCCTCTCCTAAAACTGGAGATACTTTGAGAGGGGAAAGAAATATTTATGTTTCGGTATTTAAATACATTCTGTGAAATTTCTGAATAGCTAAATCCACTTAAAAAAAAAAAAGCCTACAATTCAGTCTTAAAGGTCACTGAACCTAAAAGAAAAAAGCTTGCTGGCCCTCAGGTTTTCCATTAGGAATAAGCAACTTTTTATTAATAAAATGTCTGGTGTCTTAGCAAGATGTTATTTTTGCCCTGAAAATTATATCCTCTGCTGAATTTCTGCAATACATTATTTTGCTGGCAAGGAATTGGATTAGGAAGTAAAATGCTGATGAGAACTTGCCTCTAAAAGGAAGACTCTTGTCCAGTAACAGATTGTGCCCTCAGTAGAGACTTCTGCTCTAGCACATGATCAGGAAAGCTGCCAAACAGGTCCTGTTCAATGTGAGTTTTGAAATCTCTGGTCTCACTCCTGTACATGGATTAAACTAGAACTGGGATACTCCTTAAAGCCCAGAGCTTTAACCTTAGGGACAGGTAGGAATTTTACATCATTACAAAATGAATAAAGAAGTTGAAGTACCTACACCTGTATTTTCTGGAAAGTAAAACTGGTCACTCTGCAAGCCGCCGTTTCATAATTTATACATTGTATTTTATTTTGCAGATTCTATGGAAAACAGGCATTCTGTAAGTATATATTTTATACAAGCAGTTAAATATAGTGAGATGGGTTGAGATGATTGTGCATCTAGTGAGATGGTGTTCAAGTTTTGGTGTGGTTTTTTTGTTGCTCAGGACCTTTGCAGGACAGATATGGGGCAATCTCTCTGTATATATTTCTACAAATCAGGCTTTCAATCCTCTGTTTATTCACTATCTGTGGCTCTTTCCTCCTGGGCTTGTTTTTATCCACTGATAGAGCAGGTCAGATGACTCCAAGGGCTGGCAGTAATCTGAGACCTTGTAAGAAATTTTGAAGGCAGTTTTTATTGCAGTGTACAAAGCTGGGTCATAGCTGGGTCACAGCTATAGCTGGGTACAGCTACAGTACCAACTATATATGGAGGATTTCAGCTAAAAATGTGGAGTTTTGTGAAGGTTCTGTAGATGGTGAACAGCTTCATAGTGCTAAGAAGCCAGTGACTATGGATGGAATTTGGAATGGAATGGGACTATTCCATATGGAATATGGAATTTTTTTAAATGGAAGAAATATGTTGAATGAGCTGTTACTCTGCTCTCAGGAGATGTGAGAGGCAGGGAACTCACATTTCAGGAGTACTTTTATGAATGTTAGATATGCTATCAAATCCAACTCAGACTAAGCAGATGGTTGTTTTTTTCTGTCACCCACTTTGTGACTTTGGGGCTTGTACTTAAAAAGAAAAAAGGAGAGACTCATAAATAAGAATCACAATAGCACACTCTACGCCAGCTTATGGCATCCATTTGAATTTTTGAAAGGCTCCATCAGCACTCCCATCCCCATGGGATACACAGGCAGCCCATTGTATTATTTACAGACACTGGGCAGTGCACTGAAGGTCACAGATTGTGTTACAATAAACAGACTCATATTAACACAGGCCAGGAGAGTTTATACTGTCATTGTCTCTCTTAGTTTAAAGGTTTGTTTTTATTCTTTGCTCTCAGTTTTCTAAAAATATGTTGAGCTGAACCCTCTCCTGGGTTATACCAGACATTCCTTGGAGAGTCATGCAGAAGAAAGTTCGTCCCTGTCCAACACAAAAGAAAAAATGGTCAAGGGTGGCTATGACAGACATGAGGTGTAAGCTCAGGGAGGAGGTTTTGTCATCTTTTTTCCACAGCCTACATAATTTTTAATGGACATTGAAGATGTTTTCTTTTGTTTTCCTGTGGCCAAAAGTGGCTAAAATATCTCTCCATGGAAGTATAATAAAAAGTCAGTGAAAATAAACTGACCACTCTGTGCAAATCACTTTCATAATTAATTGGGCTATTAAAGCTTGCTAAACCAGACAATCTATGAAGTAATGTTAGGTTCAAGGAAGAAAAGTGTCAGCTGAGGGCAGTGCTTTCTTTGTGTTTCTTTTATTACTCTAGTGTTAGCAGTAGAAGTGTAATAAAAGTAGTTATTCTATAAAAAACTAATCTCATTTTCAGAAACACCCCAGAGCAAAGTCGGTTTTGTAACACTTGCATCTTGCTTGAGTTTTCCTAGAAGCTGCCTTATTCAGTTCATGTCTGAGACATTGTCCCTTCCTTAGGTATACTGTTCATGAATTAACATAGTAGCTATTATTTTTAAAAAAATATTAGTGTTTTAAAGAACATCACAAAAGAACAGAGCCTTGTCTTCTGCTTCTTAAATTCCTACTTCTCTTCACAATAAAGCCTGTGACAAAAGCAGCACCTCCCTCTCCAAATAAGTGACCTAAAATTGGGCTGGACAGATGAATTTCTTCATGGATTTTCCATTCCCTCTATTTCCTCTCAACACTTTACAGGCCACACAGATGAACACAGAAGAGGCAGGGAGATATAAGGTGCTTTTAATCATAATTTCCTTGCAATTTTTTTTTTTTTTCAGTAGTCATTTTTACACATGCTTAGCTGTGATGTATCTCAGAGGTTTGGTCCAAATGAGGAGTTGTTGATCCTACTCGTGAAAAGGAAAATGCTCCTTATAAAGTGATCAAGTGGCTTAAACTTCCTCCCAGCTGTTCTGCTTCTTGATAGCCCAATTAAGTGTTTGGCTCAGAGGTGAAGTTGCATTTGATCTGCTGCTCTCTTGTTTGTGAGTGGAAAGGGGCCTGCAGGAGCCTGGCTGGTCAGCTGGCATCTGAATCACAGGGAATGCCAGATGGATCACTTGGCTGCACTGGCCTGTCAGAAAACTTGTAGAATTGGACTCTGTTTAGGAAGTAAGAGATGTTCCAGAAGTGTGAGATAAAGGACCACAGCAGAGAGGAGTATTTTGCTAAGACTTCTGTTTTCAGGCAAGATACACAGCCTTTTTATTTCAGTAATGGTGGTGGAGGCTCTTCAGATCCCAATGTTGTTTTAACTCCCTAAATTCCAATAACATGCATTCCACTGCTCAGATAAAGTCTGTTAACATTCAGTTCTGCATTGCTCTTTCAGATGTCACAGAACAGAAAACTGCACTGTGGAGAAGGAAGATGTAGCAAATAACTTTAATGGTTGCTAGTCCTGCTTTTATGCATTTGCCCCTACATAGCTTCTGTCAGAATAAATATAATCCAGCAGGGAAATTTAGGAGCTTTGCTTCTGGTTCACTGAGTGACCATCACAAAATTGAATTCAGGCTTTTAGTAAACACTCTGTACTGGCACAGGAGCATTGAAAGTGTTTGTATTATGTCAAGAAAGGTGACACATTAGAAAAATAATCAGTCAAAGTTTGAATTACTTGAACTATATAAGGCTCAGCTGCAGTACAGATTGTGACTGATTTGCAGTCCAGAGTACTTTGAACCTGAATGTGTTGGGTTTTTAGGTCCAGAACTTTAGGTTTCCTTTAGAAAGGAACCTGAGGTTTTATGTCAGGGGTTGCTTCCCTCCATCTCCTCTGTTTCAGAAACTTGTATCTTAAATGCAATCCATAGGAAGTATTTGCAAAAGAAATGAATTACTTAGAGAGGAACTGGGAGGAGGTTTCCTTCCTGAAATCAGAGCTGGCAATCTTTCTAAGTTATTTAATGGTCCCAGTTTCTGAAAACATATTGAAGGAAATATCTTGACAATGAGATAGCCACTTCGCCAAACATTAATTGGTATTGTGTCAAATTTACCTCAGCAGTATGTTCTGACTTCATATCTCCTCCTCTCCTGCTGCCTCCTAGACGTGTTTGTGTATTTGTTTGTTTGGTTCTGTCCTAGGGGTTCAGGAGGACTGGCAGTACATGAGGACATTGTGTACTTTTAGCTGCCTATTTGTCTAACCTCACCATGTGCCCTCTGAGACAGAAACCTGTGCAATTTACATCTCTTTGGAGGAATTTCTAGGTGTTATTCAGCTACTTTCTCATTTTACTCAGGTGATCCCAAAAATATTTTCTCAGTGTTAAAGGAATTCACGTTGCTAGCTCCTAAGGGGGACCTGGCCTGTGTTTCACTGTGCACAGTATCATGGCACAGTAGTTGCAGACAGGAAAAGAGGATGAAGGATGTGTCCAGTTAAAACTGGGGGGGGATTTCAGGCAGTCAGGATATGAAAATCAAGGTGACACTCTGAAACAAACACTAAATTATAAACCAGGAATTCCTCTGACTCATGGGGCAAATCCTTTGGGGGTAAGTCCACAAAAGGAATTAGGCGCCTCGGTGCTGACAGACTGAACTGTAGGTTAGAGGCCACCATGTACCCGGAGCAGAAATTTTTTGGAGGGAGACTTACTTTGGCAGCTGATGTCAGGAAAGACTTGACAGTTGTGAAACCCCAGTGGACAGAATTATTTCTGTCATATAATGTAAAAACAATGAAGTTTGGGCTCTCTTTGTGCCCATTCCCACTGGCTGGTGGAGGGGACTGCTCTGTCTGCCCTCTGTGCTTGCAGTGCCAGGATTCAGTGCCTGGGTGCTGGAGATAACCCCTGGCACACAGTGGCTCCTGCAGGAACACAGTGTCCAGAAGTCAGATGCTGCATTGCTCCCTGTGAGAGACTAGTCCTTAGGGAAAGGTTCTCATTCTCTTGGGACTGATGCTGGGGTCTGACTGTGGCAGTTGAACATCTAGTAAATAAGGGATCTGCCTTCCCGGTGTGTTAAGTGCCAGCAGTTCCCTTAAAAGTACTTGTATCAGTAAGCACCCACTTACAGATTTGGTGATTAAAAGTTTTGGAGTCTGGCCTGTAACTGTTACTCTAAATCTCCCACTGTCTTACTTCTTTTTCTCTGTGATGAAAATAATACCAACGTCTCCCCAGAGAACAGTGAGTATTTATTAGCTCACTGTGGAGGGTCATAAGGGATATGTTACAGGACAGAGGGTAGGGGCACAGTTACACTCACACCTCGGTTTTTTCTCTTTTGCTCTTTTTTGCCAGCAGAGAATATATGGGCATCCTGATGCTACCTAGAACAGTCACCTCAAAGATCAGCTGGGAGAAGAAAACAAGCCAAGATGGAAGATGTTGCAAGTATTTCAAAGGCTTTGCAGCAGTTATTTATGAGTTTGCCAGACTCGTCTTTTCAAAGTTTATTTCCTTAGGAGAAACAATAGAGATGTTCCTAAAGCATTTAATGGAAAAAAATTACGAATAAAAATTCTCATAGGAAAGTGGCTCTAGAAACCACTGACCCAGGTTCTCATCTGTAATTTCTCCCGCTAATGCAATTTTGCCTTTTTTGCCTCCATCATGCTCCAGGGAAACAAAGGGGGAGCTACAGCTGAGGAAGTACATTTCTGCAATGCAGCAACTACTGTGATACCAGTAGGACATAGAAATATCTAAGCTTGCTTTAAACTTGCTAAGTTGGTTATCAGTGCCACCACTGTGGCAGAACAGAGCTCAGCACAGCCATGGATGTACCTTGACAGGATCTTGCAGCTTGTGCTGAGCTCCCTGTGCTGCAGCAGCTGGACTGCTACCAGGCTTGGAGCCAGCTCAGTTATAACCCACAGGGATGTGACACTGCAGGGAGGGCCTGAGGGAAGAGTGAGCTCTGGGCTCCCTAAAAACTTGAATAACTGTTCAGAGATTCAGACTTTACCAAGTGCTTCTACCAGAGGCACAAACTGTTTTTATTCTTTGCTAAATAGCTTTTCCCCTTTAAAAGTTCTGATGTTTGTTGGTTAATTTGGCGTGATGGTTCTTCAAGAAATTATTGTCCATCACAGTTATTTTGGATGATTCTATGATAAGTCTTCATTGAGTGGATATAGCACACCCAGGTCAGTGAGTCTGTACATGAAAATCCTGTTATGTACAATCCTTATTCCTTTGATTTTAGGAGAGATCTGAAGTTGTACATGTGCCCAGTTTGTCCAGTATGGAATTCCATACCTATCCTTTTTTTCTATAGTATGATAAACCACTGACACAGATTTAGTTTGGACACAGATCTAATCCTGCAGCCCATGTTTATCTCGGCTGCATCAGTTTAAAAAAGAACACAGAACAAAAGAGAAAAAAATACTGTCCCCAACCCCTTAACCAGCTGGCCTTTAACATTGCAATTGCTCTCTTTTGCTTAATGCAAATTAAATTCCTATAACATCTGGGCCACATGTAAGAAAGTCCTCATTTTAATTAGAAACTAGTGAAAAAGAGGCCATGGGTTTGTATATATACAATTTCTGCTTTAAGCATTGCATCAAAGGTGCAAAACCAACAAGAAACACAAAAGGGGTTTATATCCTCCACTCCAAATGTTTAAAATTTCAAGCTCCAGTACTGATTAATATCTCTAATTTATTTTTCCCTGTGCAAATGTTGTTTGTATCATGAGCCTGTCACAACTGACTGACTTCATAGCTCTCTTCTGTTGATAAATGTTCTCTCAGCATCCCATGAGTGTCCATGCAAATGCATTAGTATAAGAAATGTGAAAAGGTATTTTAATAAAGAAAACTCTGAATTGAACTTTGCACTGGATCTTGTACATTCATATTGCAATGAATGCCTGTGAAGTTTTTTTTATTCGTGATGAGCCACAGATCCATTGTATGGATTAGCATTTGGAAGATACTCTCTCTGTAACAGATTCCAGGCTCTTAGATGTGGAGTCAGGAACCCATTTAACAACAGGTAAATGCATTAATTGTTTTAAGAACTGAGTGGGGGAGTGCTTGCATTCACATAAGTCTTTTACTAAATTACAAAGGTAAGAGTTCCTCCACAAACCCTTCCCAGCCTTTGGCAAAGCTTGGGAAAACACTGGGGTTTGGAAAGCTTCAGAATATCATCTGGGCATGATGAAACAGCAGTGGAAGAAATTTGTTGCTGGTTTTCAGCTTGTCTCTTGTCTGGAATAATCCTTCATTATTTTGGATTTAGTTATCTAATACAAGTTGTTTGCATTATTGAAACCTGTGAACTGTCCATTTTCCAGGGTGCTGTGCACTGCTTTGAGCTCTTCTGTTTTGTCTTGCAGATAACACAAGTATTTCAGAGTATGGCACAATAATCAGCAGATGTCACCAGTGAAGACGAGGTAAATGGGCCCATGAGTAAACAACTGCACAAGGAGTTCTGATATGAGCATGTGCCAAACAAACCTCATGATCCCGTTCGAAATATTTGGGGATTAAGTCTTGAATCTGTTACCGAACAAATCAAAGCTCAGATTGTAGCTAAATACATTATTGAAAACAACAACAGAAAAGAGATTTCTGTGTTGTCACCAAGTTAAGCTCAGCAAATAGAAAATTAGATTTTAATTAAGATGAAATTAATTAATTAAATTAATTAATTAAATTTAAAAAGAAAATTTACTTTTTGAGCAGAATAAAGGGATGGCACATGCCCGGGTTCCTTGTGCCATTCTCTGACCAGTTCCCCTGTTTCCACTCAGCTCGTTCGGGAAGAGCTTTACCCACCCGCAGTTGGAGTAACGTGGGCATATTTTTCCTATTGCCGAGCGAAGGCTTTAGAGGTGACACAGAAATGCTTGGATCCAGCCCCTTCCTCTGCATGGTTGCTTTCCTTTTCCATTCGCAGCCAAGGGGCGCCGCGAGTTTCCCGGTGTACCGCGAGTTTCCCGGTATGTGAATTTCCCGGTATAACGCCACTTTCCTGATATAACGTGAATTTCCCGGTATAACGCGCGTTTCCCGGTGTAACGCCAGCTTCCCTGCGTAGCTCCATTTTCCCTGTGTAACGCGAATTTAACGAGTTTAGTTTAACTCGAGTTTCACGCCGGCTCCGCGAGGCCCCGGGGCCGGTGCGGCGCTGCCCCCTGCTGGGCTGCGGGGGCACTGCAGGGCACAGCTCCGGCCCGGCTCTTGCCCACCGAACAATAAATGGAGCCGGGGAACGGTTTTGTTCCTACAGCGCTCGTCCGCCTCTTCCCGACCTCCGCCGCTGTTAAAGAACAGTGTCCTAAACGCAGTGTAAGCCTGCCCACCGTGGCTTCTTCCCCTCTCCCCCGGGGTAGTGAATTGTTCATGAACGCTGGGGCACTGCTTTCAGCAGTTCCTGATAAACCTCAGTATTTATTTACTTTTCTGCGGTGTTATTCCACCTGCTGCTTTGTGAGCTTGGTTCGGTTCAAATTCTTTGTGCTGCAGTTCATCACTGAGCTGTCTTAAATCCCAGCTTTTGGAGGCAGGGGAGGTGACGCTCACTGAGTACAGCTCATCTCGTGCAAGGAGAGGGCAGGCACAGGGAAAAGAAACAAAGCTTGAGAAAAACAGAAGTATCAAATGGAAAAAAAAACAAACCACCAACTAAACTAGAAACCAAACTGAATGCAATAAAGTGTCAGAACAGATTAAAAATGCTAGCACATTTTGTTGTTTAGAATTTCAAGGCCTTTCTGAATAGGTGAAAGCAGAATAAACATCACTTCTGCATTTATTTCGGAGGTAATAAGCAATTTGACATATCTAAGGAATCAGAAAAAGTAGGGCTTATTGCCTTCATGTTCCACTGTAAATAACAAGTGCTCCCATTAGAGAGTTAAACAGTCAGGAGAATGTAGCTTGCATGGGAGGTTTCAGCTAAATGTGAGCATTTATATTTATATTGGTAATTTATTTTCTCACCAGCCACAAATATGCTGAGTGGGAAGCCTGAAAATTCTCACTATTGCAGGAAATAATCACTGTAGTTAAATTTTAAATGTAATAGCAAAAGAAATCACAGTTTCCTCAGAGAGAGAGTCACTGCAAGTCTGATGACAAACAGAACAGCAGCATGAAGCTGAAGTGAAAGATTGAGCACAAAACAAAGGGCAAGGCTGTCACTGCAAAGGCTCTCAGGCTGTGTCCCCATCAGCCTGGATCTGGACTGTGTAGGAAGCTCTAATGGTGATTGTTAGAAATGGACCTCACACTGTTTGGACCACATTCCCATGGTTAAGAGGAATTCAGATGCAAAAGGTATTGTTTGACGAGAAATTCCACAACTAAACTGTTAGTCATAGTAAAGATGGATTTTTCCTCTGAAGTGGACAGATTAGCAATATATTTCTGTGTAATCCTGAAAGTGTAAGAGTGGGACATGAAATCAGGGTCTCCTTTGGGGCAATGATAAAAAATGTAACAATTTTTTCACTGTATGACAACCAGAAGTGACCAGTGTGACAGTTCCACTGTCCTCTGGTTACTGCCCTGATTCTTCTGTAGTTGTCTTTTTGGTTTAATGTTTTATTCAGGAGATAAAAGGAGATCTTGGCATGAAGGCTCATTACAGTGAAGAAAGAAATTTAAAAGAAGATCAAAGGAAAGACAGAGGGGAATGAGCAGGGCTGGTGGAGAGAAATCCCCGAGACTGTGGAAGGTTTGGAAGAAACAATCCATCCGTTCAGACCTTAACAGCTCCACACTTCATGGTGTTGGTGCTGCTCTGGGGAACATGCTGTGACAGAATCAGTGCTGTGGAGGTGGCTTGTCCCAAACATTCCTGGGTGTTTGTCATTGTCAGGTGACCACTAGGAGAGGCAGAAAATAAATACATTAACAAAAGCCCAGTTGCAGGTAATGGCACCAGTGACCCCAGGTTTCTGCTGCTCCCAGTGTGTCAGTCCTGGATGGGGATGTGGAGTCCTGAGGCACCAAGGGACCCGTGTGAAGCACCAGCCTGGGAATGTGTGCTTGAAAAGAAAACATCCTATTACACTGTTATTCAGCTGGCATAATCCAAGCCCTGTTGAGTGCTTGCAGAGGAGCTATGACTGCTGAAATCACCTGTTTCCACATGGCACTGTCAGCTCTGCGTAGGGAGAGGTTGGCTTTAAATCCTCTGCACTGCCTTGTTTATTCGTTTGTTAACTACACGCAGAGCCAAGTCTCCACTGTGACTGACACAATTTCACTTTGAAAATCAATGAGACAGCACTACAGGGGCAGGAGAGTCTTTCCTGAGAACTTGTGTTGCTCAGAGCCCTGAGTGAGTGCAGTCCTCATGGAACTGACCTGCGCCAAACTCCTGAGCTCCCTGGGGCTCTACCCACCCTCCCAGCCTGTCTCACTGTGGGACCTTCTGGAGTGGTTCAAGCTCCAACCAGCTTGGGAAACTCTGCCTTGTGTGGGAAGGAGTGCTTCCAAGCCACTCTGACCTGTCCCAGGAGCAGAGGGGACAGAGAAGTTGAAAAAGATAGGAGAAAGATGAGAGCTTTGTCTTAAGTGGGCTGAATCATGGTGTTACTGGAAGGGGTGAACTTGGCATCTCTGCTTGATAATAGCCTGTGAGAGTGTAATAGGAGAAAAAAATGTCAAGTCTATTAAGATGTGGTCAGAGTATAAGTCAATTAAGGAAAATTACAGCCACACAGGTTATTAAATTAACATGAGCTTGTCAATAGAAAATATAGATTGCTTTTGAATAATTTTAAATTATTTAAAGCATGATGAAAATCTCACAGTCTCAAAGCTTAGGTTTGATTTTATTACTGTTTAAGGTTTTTTAATATTTTTGTTTCAACTTCATGCTGATTAAAGGAACAGTAGTTTTAAAGAGCATTCTTATTAGGAATGCTGGAAGCTGCAGTAGCTGTTAGGAGGCAGAAGCTCAGAGGTGGCTGGAGGTGAGCTGTGATTCTGCAGTGTGATCCATGGCAGAGCTAGAAACACAGAAAGCCAAGGGTGTCTGAGTGCAGTCCTTGCACACAAAGTGATGGATCACATTTTCTAGGCACTTCCTCAGGGCTGCAAGAACCACTCTGCATGGGCTTACAGCACACATTGGCATTGTTGAAAAACTGGTTCCACCTGTGAATGCTGAGTCTGAAACAGCCTTCAGATGATCTGACCACCCTGGCTGCGAGTCAGAGACCTTCAGGCAGGAGAGAGGAGAAATTTGCAGCCCTCTGAAGAGAGATTCACATTCCTCCCAGGAGCTCGGGGCCCAGTGATCTCTGCAGAAGGATGGTATGTTCAGCATGACTGAAGGTACTAGCTGGCTCAGCCCTGGAGCCTCAGAACATCGTGTACACTGCAGAAATCCAGTTTAGTCATGGCTGGAGGGAGGTAAGGGCTGGTCTGTTAGAAACAGCCTGACACACACCTGTGCTTTGTCAAACAAGAAACACTGGAAGGGGTGTCTTTAACTATAATTTCCTTTTTCCTTTTTTTTTCTTGAAGCTGATCTTTTCCCACTGAGTTGCTTCCTCTCTGACTGTTCCAGAATGAATCACACAGCCCTACATGTCTATCTGTATTCCCAAGGGGACTGTGGAAAGCAAACCTGACTAATGTACCCTGCAAGGAGAAAAGGATAATCGGTGCTTTTTAATTACAAGTTTCCTGCATTATGGTCTAGTTTTTCAGCTTATAATCATTAACAGTATAATAGAGACTTTAGAAAATTGTTGCCTTTTCCTCTTTTGTAGCATATGTAGGTCAGATTTCCATGTGTAAGAGTTATTATCTCTGACACACTAATGAGTGCACTGACTGCTGACAAAGGTCACATCTGTGTTTTCTTTGTTGCATACAAACATGGAGAAGGCTGTGTGCTCCTCATTGCTGTGTCTTCTAGAGTCATTCCACTGGTCCAAAATCACTTGGTGCTTTTCACAGAGCACAAATCACAAAGCTGCTCTACACCTGCTTTGTACTTCTGTCAGTGAAAGATGAGGCTGAGGGCAGAGGAGTGTCAGCATCATCATGTCCCCAGCACATGTCCCCTTCATGCTTTTCAAGCTCTGTGCACTTGCAGCCAAAGGGATGAAGTTGCTGCCTTTCCATGAGGAAATTAATGGAGCTTTTATGTCCTGTCTTTGACCAAGGCACTTAAAAGGTTTTGTGCCCAGCAGATTGTTTCTAATAGCAGGGAAAATTGATCACTCAGGTACTTTGATGCAACACTTTTATTTACAAAGAAAGTATAAAATTCTGTTTCCTCTAAAATCATAGGAATCAGACAATATTCTCTTTCTCTGCATGCAATTTCAATCCTTTTAGCCAGCACTTATCCAGAAGCACTTTTTTTATTCTCAAGGTCATTCTTGTAGGGTTCATCTGGTTCTGCCTGGTTTGGAGAGAAGGCTGCTCCTGTAGGAGCTGGGAGCTCCCTGTCACCTCAAGCACTGCCCTCCTCCCTGCATCTTCCAAGCCTACGTTTTCCAGCTGGCAGAAACCTTGAATGCACCAACTTCTCCTCCAGATTTGCCCTTTTGCCTTCTTAGGGTGGCTGTTCCTCTTTCAGCTGCCTGCTCATGTATGAGAAGTTGGTTGTTTCTTATGCAAAAGAATATCCAGTGAAAGGCAATATTAAACCTCTTTGGGTCTCATAAGCTTTTGCCTGAAATCTGTGTCAATTGGGGTTACACACTCATCATGTGGCACTGTGCTGATGAAGAGTAAGACCTTTGCACACTTATTGTCAGTGACAAGGAGCAGGAATAAATGATGGAATTGGGGCAAGATGAGGTTCTCACTGCCCAAGGGTTTTTATTCCATACTCCACTTCTGACTAGAGAGAAATACCCCTTTGACCAACGAGCAGAATGCTTTGCTTATACCCATTTGAATTTCTCTGCATTCCTTGCCCCATTTATCATATTTAACCTTGGATTTGTTTGTAGAGAACTGCTCAGAGAGTCTTATTTAACAGAGGAAGAAACCGGAAGAAAGCCTGGACATGGTGTGTTTTCTTGCAATATTGCCCTGGACAGTTTCCAATCTGTTAATGGATGAACACTGACATCTAAACCATCCCCAGGGGAGGTTCAAGATCCATCTGACTTCAGTAAGAGGCTCCTAAATAGCTGTAACAAGCCCATACTTCAAAAGAAATAAATTTTGCTATTTTTAAAACATGCAGGTTTTGGAAGGCTTTAAATATTAAGATTAATTCTCTGTCTAAATGCAGTGGAAGGCAGCACTGACTGGTGAGTCTCACTCAAATCTGGAAAGTTTTAATATTGTCTGGAATCTGGATTTGATGTTCTAAAAGCTTAGATGTGTTTAGTTTACTTTTTATTCCAGTGCAGACTCTGCATGTGCATATCAGATTTCTTAGTATATCTCATTTGATTTATGTGGAAAACATATTACATTATCCATCAGCATTTGAAATTTTGACTCAGGAATTCTTGCTGGATAGATTACTGAGCAATATTTAATTGAAAGATTTAATGGCACTCTGAGGAAACCCCAAGGTCACATGAAGCCAGATGTTGCCCTGCTCAGCGTGATGCTCTTTGCAGAAAGTGGCAATAGGGTGATGGCTGCAGGAGCTGGACAGAAGGATCAGGGCACTTGAGCAGCTTTGGAGACTGGATTATGCATCAGGTCATGAAAATGACACAGGGAAGGTGAGCAGAATATTCTCAGTGCTTCACGAGACACCTACCTGGGATGTCTGAGCTAAGAGGCTGCTCTGCTCTCCAGTCCTGCCACTGAGAGTCCTGTTTATAATACGTGTCCTAAGGAGCACAGGTTCCTTATTTAGCCACCTGAATGATTAGCATAGTGAGATATTATTTAATATATCTCTGTGCTGAGGTCTTCCTCCTAAAGTAATAAAGGAGAATGTGAAGTCCAGAAGAATCCAGTCGTGGAGGCACTGAAAACTTCTGCCTTTGGAGGCTGGGTCAGGATCTGCTGGAGAAATGGGCCAGGGTGGAGCTGCCACAGGTGGTTGGCTGCAGGGAGAGCAGGGAAGGATTGAATCTTGGCCATGGTCATTTTGTGTGACTGGACAGGCACTGAGTGCTCTGTCAGAGGCAGCTCTTTAACCTGGGAAAACATCAATCCTGTGTTTGCTTTCAAAGCTGGGCTTTTGTTTGCCCCAGCAAAGCTCAGCTGGAAAAGAAGATGGGTAAATATGGGCCCATGAGGATGCTCCTGCTCAGTGGAAGGTTACAAATTAATGCCACAGAGACAGCAGTTCCTCAGATCTTCGTGAAGTTCATATACATAAAGTTTCTAGCAATATTCAGCTTTGAAATTACACTGTCTAGAACTGCACAACAGCCTGAATTTTATCAGTCTTATGAAAACAATGCATATTGTTTACACCTTCAGAACATGGAAATGACCCTGACTACCTATGTCTGCTCTCCATCTCAGCTGGAGAAACCAAAGTCAGTGTTTTATTCCTCTTTTGTAACTAAGAGTTCACTTCATGCTGCCATTTCTGATGCCATTTCAGCAGGTATACATTCAGCACTGGGTCAGGTGTTAATGCTCTCAGAACAAAGACATCTAAGCAAGATGTAGCTATTTTTATGATAGTGATGTTTTGATCTCATGCCAGCACAATCGAGGAACAATTCCCATTAAGTCTATTGATGTGAGTCTTTCCTTGAAGGGGACACTCAGGAAACTTGAGCTTAATTATATTTTAAAGCAGATTAGTTAAATTCTATTAAGACCTATGCAGATATTCATATTCAGAATTAAGTGGCATTAATCTGATTTAGTGTACTTTACTTGGAAAATGAAGAAAGCTAAATCAAATGAATGCCACTTTAACTCTGAGTAACAAAACTCACTTGTGTAACTTTCAAGTCACGGGTGTTATTAATTCAGATTAATTTTTCTGACTTTCCCTGTGAAGACAAGGGGCAATAAAATCATTAGAGACAGACTGACCATATGCTCTCCTTCTGCCCCCAAAAAACATTATGGACCTTCTGACAGTTGGTTTGGACTTGTGGATCTAAAGGCTGCTGTTCATTTCTAGTCTATAGTCAATGCTCTTTTCCCTTAACTAAACATTTAAATTAGGCCCAGCAGTGTGGAACCATAGTATCTCCAGGCAGGAGCAGGAGGGGTGCTGCTGCCTGGTGTTAATACTCCTATGCATGTGGAAAACTTGCAGTGTATGTGCCTGATTTAAATATGTATCTTCAGCTGTTCTGTAACGTCAGAACTAAATTTACTTGTAGATTTAAAATAGGTGAATGATTTGGTAGCTGAAAGGTCAGGACTCACTGTTTATTTTGTGCTTTGCTTTTCCTGATTACCAGAAAATTGTCTGTAGCATCTGATATGATTGCCAAGGATTTGTGGTGCAGTACCTGTACAGACAAACTGCAGCCTTAGTGCCACTTTATCCCTCAGCCTTCCCCCAGCTTTGGATTTTGCCACAGTTGCATTCTGGAGTGCTCCAGCACTCAGCCACAATATCCTACTTCACCAAGGTCCGGGCAGAGGGAGGGGTATTGACTTCTCCACCATGTGCAGATCAGATTTCAGGCTTTTAGAGTTTTGTACATTTGCCAGGTACACTGAAATACAGATACGAGCTCATACAACCTTGCTGTGACTTTGGTAGCAGGCACATGGCTGTTCAGAGTGGCCCAGGGACTTGTCCCTTCCCCAGTGATGGGTGGCATCACTGCATGTGTGCTCTGGCCATTTCCCCAGCTGGGATTCAGTGTCAGAGAGAGACAAACCCATGTGAGAACTATCCAGGATGTTCTGCAAATCTGAGAGAAACCAGTGCAAATTCCCAGCACTGAAACTGCCTGACCCAGGCTGCCTTGCAAAGCACCTTCCCCGGGAACAGCTCTGCCTCTGGGTGTCACCTTGGCAGCACCACAACACCTGGACGGGCTCTGCCTCTGCACACCTTGCTGGCCTTGCTTTAGCCTGTCCTAAGAATCCACCTGAGCTCCTGGCAGCCACCAGAGGCTGTGCTGGAGAGGGGTGCAAGTTGGAACCTCCTCTGGCTCTGGAAATGTGTCTTCTCTGAGTGAAAGGACTTGATGTGAGCAGTTGCATAGAGCTGTTTCTTCACAGATACTTGGCAGTCTAGAAGGCTTAAAAAAAAAAGAGAGAGAAAGGGAAATAGGAAGATCACAAGGGCAAACAAGAACTAAATTCCTGTAATTTTTTAATGTTTCTCTCCACCATTCTTTTGAATATTTTGTTTTACAATTGGATTTGAGACCAGCCTGCTTTCATAATTGAGGAGTTATGAATACTCTGGTCTAGCTGACAAGGTGATGATCAGTCAAAGGTTGGACTCAATAATCTTGGATGTCTTTTCCAACCTTAATCTGTAATTCTGTGATCTAGCCTCAGCTCAGCTTTAAAAATGAAGCAGCAATAAAAAACCCTAAATCCCAGAATAATGTGCTTTAGCACAGGAAGCAACAAGAGCTCAGGATTTCTGCAGTTTCCAGTGGGATTTTAGGAACAGAGAAGCAGAGCTGGAGCCAGGCTTGGGGAGCTGTCTGGGGAGGGTATGACCAGCAAGGAGCCAGGGACTGGGACCAGTATGGGAAGGAGTGATGGGGTGGAGGACAGGATGGGCAATTTGCAAATTATACCATTCAGATCCAAAGAAGCAGTGAAGCCACAGGCAGAGAAAGAATTTGGGAGGTGCTGAGAAGACTCTCACTGAGGTGTCTGACAAGCAGAAGATGGGCCCACAAGTGCTGTGGAGGGAATGTGGCTTTCAGGAAGCTCATACTCCCCTCCATACCCACAGTCAGAGCCAGCTGAAGCACTGGGAAGCCCCAGCATTGGCAGTCCTTGTTGGGCTCTGCACACACTGCTGGGCTGGAGCCTTGTTTGGGCTTTTTCCATGCTAAGCCTCTTTCCATTGCATTTAATGTTGCACTGGTAACAACCAAACAAACCAAAAGTAAAGCTGTTCTCTCACACACAAACCCATGTTTGCCAAGATTCACGCGTTCAGGCTCAGCTGCTGCCTCATTCCTCTTAAAGCTTCTCAGCATAAAATTGCAAGCAGGGCTGTCCTGCAGCTCTTGGGTCTTCCCCAGGATATGAGAGCAATGGCATTTGTGAAAACCATGTAGAACCCTAAAGCTCACGTAATGTTCTTTCTCATGAAAGTAGAGGCTTTAAACTGCCCTGAGCCTGTGAAATTCTGATGGGGGCTTTATAAAGAAATTATCTGAGCCTCACAGTAGCTCTGGGGGAGAAATATTATCTATTATTTTACAGCTTGCTCAAGTACTGCTTTTAAAGGCATATAAATGTCTTCCTCACATATTCCAAAATATTAAAGTAATTATTTTCAAAAGCAACTCCTGACTGTAGATACCTGTTTCTAGAGCCTACAGGCTGCCATTTCTCACAATGACTGTGTATTTATACATGGGATACTGAAATATTAAAAATAAGAATTAATTTATTCTCTTGTCTTTTTGCAGGATAGGTGGAAGGTAAATAATTCAACAAAAGGATTTACTCTTACAGCACTGAGTGATTAAAATATTCTGAGATTTTTTTTCTTGTCCCCCTCTTCCACCTGACTGGGACTTGCCTTTAGAAAGGATTCCCATGAAGCCCAGAGCATGGTACCCTGGTCAGTTTTTCCCAGTGGCTGCCTCCAGCCTTTGCTCAGCACATACCATGCTATGGACCGAACTCCAGGTGCACAAATATTTATCTTGAGGTCAGGAGTTTTAGTCCATGTATTGCCTAAGTCACATGCAAAGAGAGGGAAGAAAAAGCTTCAGATACTCCAGTGAGTTGATTGTAGTTTAACACAGCCAAAACCAACCCATCAGCCACAGTTTCAGCCATAGGCTCTGTTCATGCAGGGAAAACCTGTTGTTAAGGAAACAACCATTATCTTATCTCCAGACTCTGGAAACATTAACATTGGCTTTGTATGAGGATTCAAAGGCCTTCCTATGTACAAGGACAGCCATGAACAGAACTGTGTCCTAGATGAATACATTTGTACCTGTATTTCAAAAAGAATGTTGTCTTTTTCATTAAAAAAAATTAAGACTAAATTGAGGTGCTGTTGTGATGCTCACACAATACAGTCTTTTGCTGAGTTCCTTCAGTTCCTTCAGCTGCAAGCCATAAGACTGCTGAGTTTAGTGCTTGGACATCCAAAAGCTTGGAGGCTCTGACCATCCATTTGGTGAGCTCAGGCCATTCCTCACTGAAGCAGATTTTGGCAGGTGCTGGCTGCTCTCAGTAACTCTGGTTTTCCATTACATGCAGGAATCCTGTTTTTAAAAACAGAACTCAAAGATACCTGTGAATAATTCACTTCCACAAGCACTGAACTGTTGCTGCCATGTAATGAGAGGAGTCTGAATGCTACCTGCACCTACTTCCAACCTAGACTGCAACCCCTACTATGTACCATATGTGTAATACTTGGTACAACAGCATCCCAGACCTCAGCACAGCTACAGCTGCACGTAATATAGGAAACAGTTCAAAAATTAATAATTTATACTTAACTCTTTGCAATGGCTAGTTTGGAGAAATTTGAATTCTGCTCACATACCCCACTAAATATTGGTCAGTAAATAAATTTTGACCCATCACCTCATTAAGTATCATACATTTAAAGGCCAGTATGAAATAGTCTGAAAGATCTTGCAGGATTCTTTATGTTTTAATTCGAACTGAAATTATTAAAGAGAATATAATTGGCACAGGCAAATTAACCCAAGGGTTCACTATAGAAATCTGGGTCAGCACCAGTTTGACCCAGTGTAATGCTGTAATGTCATCATTAACTGCCTTCACAAGCAAGAGCAATCAAGTAAAGGGTAAAAGCATAGAAAGGCTGTAATTTATTGCATAAGATCATTATTGAGAAAACAACCTTTTGACACAGAGAATTTTTATTTTTCTCTGTGTGCTGCAACTTGGGAAATATGAAGGGCAAACAAAATGACCTCAGCCAGGGCACGTTTCCTGGGATAAGTGCCTGCTCGGTTAGGGAGCCGATAATTCCTGGCCATTTCTGAAACGTTTAGATACCAACCAGCTTCTCTGTGATACTAACCATGCTTCCTGCCGCAGCCGCTCCCTCAGGATGCCAGCGGCGAGCCCTGCCCTGAGCCTGTGGCACAAACCGCACCGAGCGCCGCGCTCCGGGAACCGGCGGGATATCGGGGCGGCCCGCACGGGGCCGGGAGGCACGGCACGGCCGGCAGCGGCTGGAACCGGGAGCAGCCGCGGGCCCGAGCGGCTCCTCGCCCCGGAGCCGTTCCGAGCGTCACTACCAGCGGCCGCTGGAACACCGGCTGCGCCCGGGGCACGGACAGCGCCGCTCCAGCTGCCCGGGCTCCCTCAGTCCCTACCCCTTTCCCCGGTCCCGGTCCCGGCCCCGCCCGCCCCGCTCCGGCCCGCCCCGTTCCGCCCCTCGGGTCGGCGCTGCGGCGGCTCGGGCAGGCCCGTCCCCCCGCGGGGCCTGGATTGGCGGCGCTGCCGCCTCCCCGCTGCTGCCGCTGCCCGGCGCGGGCAGGAGCGGCCAGTGCCATGAGCCGCGGCTGAGGTGAGGGGCAGGGGCAGTGCTGGGCGCCGCGGCTGAGGTGAGGGCTCGGGGCAGCGCCTGGAGCTGAGGGGGCCGGGCAGTGCCGGGAGCCGCGGCTGAGCCGAGGGGGCCGGGCAGCGCCGTGAGGGCGACCGGCGGCCTCGCGCCGGTAGTGCCGCTGGTCCCCGCGGGCTGCGGGCAGGGAGCAGCGCCGGGGCCGAGGGCGGCGGTCGGGCCGGGCCGGGCCGGGCCGCGGCCGGCTCCCGGGGCCGAGCAGGGCGGATGGCGGCCGGGGGCACCGGGAGCCCGCGGGGAGCGGGGCCGGGCCGGGCCGGAGCGGGGCTGGGCGGGATGGAGCCGCTGCCACTCGGCGCGGGAGCGGGTTTGCGGAGCCGGGCGTGCAGCTGGGCAGGAGCTGCCCGACTACGAGCGACACCTTAAAATCAATCGGCAGAGGAGGCGGCAGCGGTCGCTTCTGCTGGAACCGGGGGAGAATTTTTCAGTTGGCTTTTACCACCAAAGGCGAGAGGTTTCCTGTCTACTAAAATTGTTTCCTCTCTCTTGCCCTAGCTGTCGGCTCCTTGGTTTCTGCTTCTCTTAATTTTCAGTGTCATCTGTGTTATCTTTATTGCCGTTCAGGGGCTAAACCTGTGTACTGTGTCTCTTTAGTGTGTTAAAGTTCCTTCTAAATGTTTGTGCTCAACTTCTTGGTGATTTGTGTCTGTCAGGAAATGTCTTGAGGAACTCCCGACCATAATTTTGGGAAATGAAGTACACAGTGGAGGTTAATTTAAACTTTTGTATGCAACTTAAGTATTATAACCATAAGATAAATTAGCGTTAGTCTTCAGTGCTGTAAGATTATCTTTTGTTAAGATGCTTTGTCATACTTCCTCTTTCATGATGATATTGCCTGTGTAACTCAGGAAAAATAAGGCATGCTCACAATTTCAAGAGTGTATCTTTTTACAAGAAAATGTATTTTTGGTGCTAAAATAACTTAATATTCTTAAACTGAATAAAATTCAGGCAGCATGAGTACCCTGTTTTCATTTTCTTGGAACTGAAAATGTGCTAAATGAGAGGTCAAAGCACTTTACCTTAAGCGTAAAAGAGTAAACTAGTGATTTGGGATGTTAAAATTGACTTTTAAAGACTCTGACATCATACTGCTTTATGATTTATGGGAGGTTACTGTTCTGTCTGACTTCAGAGCTGATCCAACAAGGTGCTGTGTTGTGGGTGGCATATTAATTATGCTCTAAGTAAGTGCTGAGGCTTGAAGTAGTGTTTCTAAAGCAGTGCAGGGTGCTTTCTGCCTTGAGTAGAAGACCAAGAAGTTGATTCTATGCTCAGAGATGCCTTACCCTGGAATTTGCTGGGGTATGGTATCCCCTGGGAGTTGTACCGGCAAGCTGAACACTTCTCTTGTGAATAACACTTCTGGTCCATGCAAAGAACTTACTGAAATTACTTATTTCAGAAAAAAAAATTTGAATAAAATCTGAAGTTAAAACTTGAAGAAGGATGTGGCCCAATAGTGTGTATTAATTGCATACTTCTTTTTGTGTGGTAACAACTCTTAGGAATTCCAAGCTTTTAATACCAAATGCTTAGTTGTTTCTAACTAAAGAACCTCTAAACCAACTGTTTTTCAAAGCAAAGAGTGTGGAACAAGAAGGCTGGACATTATGTGTAATGCCAGTAATTTCTCTGTTGTGGTAGGTATGTAAACACAGTAATGGGAGATATGGAAACTTACTTAGCAAATAAAAGGCTAATATAACTGAAATACATTTAAAATCATGTAGTTAGAGGACTGAGGATGCATTGTTGCATTCAAACAGCTTTTTTGTTGATGTATTTGGGGATTTTGCTGCTCTACCCGTATCTTCTGTGCCAGCTCCAACCAACTCCCTGTGATGAAATCAGGTTTCTCTTGTAGCACCTTTGAAAGACCACCAGAGTTACATTGTGTGAGTGAAGGTGACCAGTCCCAGGTGTGGCAGTGAGCATAGGTAAGGACATGTTCCCTTGTCCTGCTCTCAAGGACTGAGCTTTAGCCAGTTTCTGCCTGTGAGATGAATAAATTGTGATGCTGAGTGTGCAGAGTCTGTAACTGACACCTGCCTGAGGAGCTGAAGAAAAATGAAAGCTGTTTATTAGGATAAACTGTAGGTTTCAAAAGAATGGAGGGGACGGTGAGTAAATTCTGGTCTTAAACACATCCGTCAAATCTCTGGATTTTTATTTTTTTCTTTTAGTAAGCTAGAAATTGTGGTATCAGATGTCTACTGTAGTAATGCTAATTCAGTGTGCTCTAAAACATATTCATGAATAAAGGTTTCATGGTCTAGAAACCCTTACTGCCCTAAATGAAACAATCAGATGACAATGTATGCTGGAAAATGAAGGCATAATGTAGGCTTAGAGATTAGAAAATAAAGATAAGAGTTAATACTGTGCGCTCTCATGAGTGGCTATTGTATTAGAAGAGGTGCATTCAGAGTAGAAACCAACACTGGAAGTGCACAAGGGTGCCACATGTGCCTGATAAAGGGCATGAACATTTTTTAAAAATGCAAAATGGACACTTGAAAGGATGTGCTGTGCTTTCAAGGCGGAGGAGGTAGAACATTGAGCTACTGAGAGAACAATATCATGTCAGAACTGTTGATACCAAAAGGAAAAAAGTGTACCACTCCTTAATGTAGAGGATTGTGCTAAAGGTTTAGATTCACAAAGTAAAGGGTTTGGTTTGGGGGGGTTTTGTACTGCAAGTGGTTGAATTAATCATCTTTTCTGGACAAAAATCCCAATTGTCGTGTCATAAAAATATATTATCAGCTGTCCTTGACAGAATTGTGAATTATCTCTTCTTGGAGGTTGTCTTCTGTAAAGCTTCTGTTAACATGGCAAGCACAGAAGTTTGAAGGTGGAAAATTAATAATACTTGATCAAAATCCCATTTCCAGATTAAGACAACAAGACCTGGAGGTGCTTTGGCTGTGAGGGTTTATTCTCACCCAGCAGCCTTAGCCCCTGCTCCCTCAGAGCATGGTGAGGGATGAGGTTTGACCTCCTGCAGAGACAGCACTGAGGTAGTGTCCTCTTCAGAAGGAGCTATACGTGAATGGATTTGCTTGAATTTGGGCCAAGCTTTGTGTACCACAGATCCTAAACTATTTACATACTTGACAAATGGTATTTTAAGTCTTTTAAGGTGATTTTTATGTTCTTTCATACAAGTCCTTGCTGGAGTTTTGCACTGGAGGCTGCCGTGTGCTAACTTGATTTCATGAGTTTGAGTCTACAGAGCAAAATCTCTCCTTAGTCAGCACAGTAACAATACAACCAGTGTAGTGCAGGCCTCCCAGTCAGACCAGTTTGGTAATGCAGAATCTGCCTCTTTCAGAATTTCCTTTAATGCACTCTTTGATGACCATTATCTCTGGAAAATAAAAACCAAGTGTCTTAAGTTGAAATTGCTCAGTTAAAGAATCTGAGAGGCATTGCTTGAAGACTTCCTGTGTTAGCCAAGGCCAGTCTTGCTTCTGTTGGAAATGGTGAGAGAAAGGAAGCAGAGGAGCAAGTTCTGGTGGTAGAGTAGGTTAGAGTGACTGAGGTGTCTGCAGTGTGCAGTAATCTTGTAAGTTTTGCTGGTTTTTTTTTACTTCCTACTCCTCTGGGAAGAGAGGAGTGCCAAGGTGTTATTTACTAGTCATATTCAGTCCCTGGGTACTGTTGTCTCTGTTGAAGCCAATTGTTAGTGTCTTTGGAGAGACATGAGAATATAATTATATAAAAAAGTTTATTCTCTGATCTTGCCTTTCTGCTCCTCAAAACTCCTACTTCTCTGTTCGTTGTCTTTCCTATTTGTTTTAACTCTCTCCTCTCCTGACAAGTAAGGTGTGTTACTCTGCTGTGCAAAGTCCAACAAATCAATACCTAGTGCAGTTGGAGTTCTAAAAGGGAAGAGGACTGATGTACAATTGATAACAGAAGATCAATAAACATGGTAAACAGTGGTGTTTTCCCATAAAGGCCGGGAGGGCAGTGGAAATGAATCGTTGTGTGAACACGGTATTAATATTCATTACCCAGTATCTCAGTGGTTTATAAAATGTTGTGCTCTCTGACCCTGCTGGTGTTGGATGACAGGAATATTTCAGGAGAATGTCCCTTAGTGCTGTGACTGTATTTCATGTCATGTAGGATTGTTATCCTGGAGCTGTGAGAAGGTGGGATGGTCAAGCTTAGAACAGGATCTCTTAAAAAGAGCATGAAAATGGTTATTCAGGCTCTGGAGTGCTCTTTTAAAGGATCTGTTTGAGCCAAAAAATCGCTATGTTGAGTTTTAATGGTGGAAATAGAAGACAGAGCTACAAGACTAGATGTTACTCTGGATTTAAGGTGTTTTGTTTGCACTTCAGTTGTAAAATAGGACTGCAGAATTTTAAGCACAAAGGTATGGACTCCTTTTATACTGGGAATTTCAAAGCAGATGGCAGAAGAGTGAAATGTGAATGTGACCTGTCACGAGCTGCAGTAAGTTCTGATCTGAAATTACATAGAGAGATGTAAAAAACATTGTTTCCCTGGAAATCAGGATTAAGGCTGAGAAAATAAACCCAGTTGTTTTTGTGAGCCCAGACAGGCTCGAAGAATGAGGGTTCTGTGCGGGAAAGGAGCTGGTGGTGCTCACACGCCTGTGTTGTGGGAGGTGGGTAGGAAATGTTGCCCGAACATGTGACACGGAGAGGCAGTGGAAGTTGTCTGAGTTGGGCTCGCTGTCCTCTGCCCGTGGGCTGCAGCATGTTCTGCTTCCTTGTCTTCTGAAACCCCGAGTACCCAGAGCCTGCCTGAGCCGGGATCCATCCCAGGCTCCTCTAGCTGAGCCGGGAGCGATGCCCTTGCAGGAGCAGAGCATTCCCACAGCCCTGCCTGCTGTCACCTCCCCACTTCTTGTTCCCATCTCCCTGCCCCACTGTGGCCAGGGCAAGGTGAAGGTTTCTCTCTGGATGCTTTCCAAGCTGGGCATTACCATTCTGCTTGCTTAATATGTATCTGTCATCCCTGTTGCTCAGAGAGGCTTCACTTTCTTTCCTAGTACTCTTGTGTAATGCTTCGGGTTGTTCACATAAAATAAATGTACTTTGGTGGGAAAGTGATCTGTACAATTTGTGTCTTGTTTGGAGCTGCTGCGACATTTGGTTAGGCTTATCATTGTAGGACCTCCTCCATGGCATTTCTTTTTGTCTAATCACTTCCACACTTCTTCCTTTTCAACTTGACTTGAAGTATTAAACAAAGGAATTGGGAGAAGTGGAAAGAACGTCTGTCAACTCAGAAGTGTGCTGGTTAATAAATGCTTTGCCAGGTTTTGAATAAACCTTATGAGCAAATGTGTGCCAACTTTACATAAGTATTTTTATAGAAAAGAAAAAAGTGTTACTTTTCAATTTATATGTTATTTTTAGTGAGAAGCAAGAGATGTGGATGGAGAATGGACCAGCTGTGCATACAAACTTTCTCCTATTTTGTAATTCCCTTTTTTCCCTTTTATCATTCCCTTTATGACAACAGGCTGAGTGTTCCCAGAGGCCTTAACACTGCTGAGAGATTTCAGGCAAGCTGAAAGCAGTGCCTGACAGTTTCAGAAAACTCTGTGAGTGTCTGAAAAGATGCATTAAGAGGTGTGTTGTATTTAAGAGTGTAAATATTTAGTTGTGTGGCTCTCCATTTCTTTTGTCATGCCGGTTTGAGATGTGGTTTGGCAATGGTTTTTGAGTATTAAAACACATTTTGTGAACCTTTGCTTTTCTGATGAGTTGGGCCAACTTTCCAATTTACTTTTAAATCCTATCTAGATAGCTATCATTCTTTCTATCGTGTTAAAACTTCACAATTTAAATGATAAAAATGAGTAAATTGTGGAGCTGCACCATGAGTGGTTTTGCTTTCTCAGGATATGTGTTTTGAATCTGCTTCTTCCATTCAGCTGCCCTAAGCAGTGAATTTACCAATGAAAATACCATGGGCTGACTGTTTTGCAAACTTCTTTGTAGACACAAATGGGTGAGGTGTGAACAGTGGCTTTTTGAGCCTCCCTCTTTAGTAACCCGAGCTGAATCCATGCTGGTTTTTGTGGTCTGTTCAGTTCTCCGGCTGCTGAAGAAGGGGTTGTCTGTTGGCATAACACTTCTCATTCTTCACAGAGCTGGGAGGACTTTTGAGGGGGTGTGGAGGCTGTTCCTCATTTTCACAGAGAGGAGCTTATCTCACGGGGTGGTGAGGAATGGAGGTGAGAGATTTCCATCCCATGTGTGCATTTGCACTTGCACTGTCCAGTTTCCCCAAAAGAGTGACCAGCGTTGTCTCTAAGGCCTTCTTCTACAGAGCATGGCCGAGGCAGCTCTGTAGGGATGGGAGCGGCTTCCTCACCCTTCAATCCTCACTATTTTGTCACCTTACCCTGGAAGACAGCCCGAGCTGCCACTCCCGCTTGGCTTCTCTGCCCTGACCTCTCTGAGCAATTAAAAGCCTCGTTTACACACCCACACCCTGACAAGTATGTGCTGTGCATACCCACAAACCTACTCGCAGTGCTTGGAGTTCAGAGCTTGACTCTCTTTGATAAACAAATGCCTGGTGGATGAATTAAACATGGATATAGGAGCATTGCCCTATGCCTGAAATTAGACTTGCCTGCATAATTCTATAATTGGACAAGGCAGGATACGGCTCAAAGACGCTTATTTCCCTTTGCCCTTTTGAATTCATTTGGTGGCTTTTGCTGTTCTTTTATCTCCCAGCAAATCAAGACCTTAAAATTTATGACCTTAAATTAATTTCCTTGAAGCTGCTTTAATGACACTTTCTGTGCATGTGTATGCACAAAATGTAACCCACATAGAGGAGAGTGCATTCACCCTTAACTGTTTAACTGGCTGACACTGTAGAAATTATTTATGGTGTTGAAAGCATTTCCTGGACAAACATTACACTGATGACACCTGTTTATTGAATAGCAAATATAGGATAAGAAAGGGAACACTTAGCTCTTTTTTACAAGGAAGTAATTGCAAAGGAGAATGACAATACAGAGTTTGCATTAATACAGCTTGAATGTAAAGTAGAACTGGAGTTCTTAAAAAATAATTTAAAAATTTTAAGCTGTTCATATTGCACTCAGCAGGTAGCTGGTGAATTTTGCTGTATATTGTTACAAGACACCCACTTGCTGACCTTTCTACTTTTCAGCCTGTGGGGTTGTCAGATGAAATTCCTGGAGACAACTACACTGATTATTGTTCTCAGAAGTGAGATCTTTGTGTGTGTATATTTTACAGCTCCCAATGTAGCTGGTCAAAGTTTAGTATGTGCCTCTCTGAAATGGAGTTCTGGACAAGTGATTTCATTTACAGAAGTCATATTTTACTGGTGTACCTGAGGTCTGCCTTCCACTAAGTTAAGGACCTGTTGCCTGTGTGCTGTGACTGAATTACACCATGGAGGAGCAAAGGTTGAGAGAAAATGAGTAATGGGTGAGAACACTTCAAAGAGTGCTGAAAAGGTCAGGAAAGCTTTTAAGGAAAATTTTATTTTTCTTTAATTTCACACTGGTGGCCTGACTCACACAGGGAAAGACCATGTTGGGGTAAATCCATGCTGCTGAAGAAAGAAGAGAGTTCTGTTTATGTTCTTTCCAATCTTGTGTTGTTTTTTTTTTTGGTTTTTTTTTTTTTTTTTTTTTTTTTTTTTGAGTATTCACGTGACAAATTATCCTTCCAGGCTTGTTATCAGTACCACATTTTGAGAGAGAAAAACAAGAGTAGGGAGGATCCCCATATGCACCTCGCTAGTACCCTCTCAGTGTACTGACTTCCTTTCTCCTTATGACCAGTATGGTGTCTTTACTTTCCTGTAAAATGATTATTTAAATTCAGAATGCCAGCAAAGTTGGGGTGTTTTTTCCATGTATTTACCTCCTATGGTTTCTTAGCAATTAGGCATAAAAATTATGTTGTGGGAGGTGCTCATCATTTTCTGACTCGGTTTCAATGGGAGTCAGGCCTGTAAAGCAGCTGTTAAGGTCAGGCAATCTGTAATTGACCTGTTAAATGTTGCAATTAAAGTTATTGCAGCTGTTAGAAATAGAACTTACCTCCTTTGCTTCTGAAAAAAAAACCAAAAAACAACCCAAAACCAAACCACCAGATGACTTTAGTTTATTTCACTGATTCATTAAATACTGCTCACTTCTGTGTGTAATGCAAGAAACAGAGGGGAATGCAGATGGAGCTGCTGCCTTTGATTTCAGTGCTGTTTGTGGCGAAGCCTCTTTCATGTTCTGAATAACAAAGTCCAGGGAAAATTCTTGCCAATGTCTGTCAAGTAATAAGTTTACACCTTGAAATGCTTAGAGTTATAAATACTATGGGAAAAATAAGACAATGTATTGATGTGAAAACACACATGGAAATGCTTTTGCCAAATACTGGTTTTTGCCTTAATGCTTCTGTGGATTTTGTGAAATATTAGAATGTGCTCTAATAGAATAACTAGGAATTGTATAGTTGCTTCAGCCCTGTGCACTTGAATGGTTTTGTGTCTGTCTCAGAGTCCCGTATTTTTAATCATAAAATGCTTAAGCCTCTCTTTAATTCAAAATTAGTCATTGAGAGATGATACTGAAATGGATGCAACAGTTGCAAGGCTCTAGAAGCTTTTGAGAAGCTGAAAAGCTCCCAAGAGCCCTTGTATCGTGACAGTCAGCTGGGGAGGTCTGGGTTGTCTGTCCTAATGTTCTTTTGAGCCTCGCTTAATATCTTTGCTCATTGAGGGTCAACAGTGTTTCTGTGTTGTGTTTGCTTGGGTTTTTGGCTTTTTAAAGAAGCAAAATGCTTTGTCTTTAGCATGGTAAAAATTCAGGTTGTTTGGGGCCATCTGGGTTCCATTTCAGTGTCTTGGATGTTGTCCTGTGCTCATCGCTCTGTGTTCTCCAGCTGGAAAACCACAGTGCTGTTGAACTTTTTCGTTTTAGTTTCTAGGTATCTGAATTAAACATAAATCTGAATGAGATGAGTGTTGCCTTAAGCAGAAAGAGAAATGTCTGGTACTCGCCAGTTCCAAACCTGACATTTTATTTTCTGGCTATTCTTAGGACAAGGATTCTTTAGAGTTTGTTGGGGTTTTTTTTGTTAACCTTCTATGGATCTTTCTATGAATTAGAAGTTCAAGTATTTTAAGAATGGGAGCTGTCATCAGTAGTTTATGATCTCTGCATAATTCTTGCTATAATATATGTGATTCTAGAGCTGCATTAATGTGGTTATCAGTCTTTGCTGTTGCTGCTTTAAGGTGTTAGTGACTCTTCATGATCTTACTTTTTCCATAATCTGTGTGAGCACTGCTCTTCAGGCAGGTAAGTTAAAGCAAAATTTTTCTCACCCTCCTAATAATACTGCAGCTAAAAATAGCATGATTACCTGCACAGGGCTGTCAGAGAAATCTGGAATTCCAGTCCATTTTCTTCCAAAATTAGATCACAAAGAGCTTTCTGTTCCCTGGTGCTGATTTATGTTATTCTTGCAGTTTCCAGGTAGTAGGAAATGCTGGTAATACCTGTCTCCATTAATTTTTTCATGGAATCCAGTGACAGGAAAGACCATTCATTGCACGGCATGGAGTGATTGGCAGTACTACCTCTCTTAGGTGCTGGGAAAAATAATTTAAAGGAAACTGCAGAGAAATTTGACTTTTGGGTTGAATTACTTTTGTCCCAGCACTTCTCAAACCTGATGGCAGCTCTGAAAAGACTTGCATGTTTTAAGTCCTGTTTATTGGCCTGTTCCTAACTGTTTCTGTCCTTTGGACCCTCTTCTTGCAGAAGCTTCTGAGAACTCCTGGGCTGTCAAAGGTGCATTTTCTGCATTTATCAAAGACACTTTTCCTCAGGTAGATGAGATGCAAGGAGGTGAACAGCTGTAATCAATGTGCTCTCTATCTGCAGCTCCTTATGTTAATACTTGCAGCTTGCTCTGTAACTCCAGGTGCCTTAAGTACAACTGCCTTTCTGGCTAGGTATGAATACTACATTTGTATTAAATGTAAATGTAGTCCTCATCCCTTCCCTAGACAATTTAAGCTTTCTGAAAATAGCCTTGCTTTGATTAGTTGTTTTTGTTTCAGTTTGTGCCACTGGCTGGTCTGTAGATCTTTGCCTGTTTTTTTCTAATTGTTTATTTTATTTGAAGAGTTGTTACCTTGTTTCTTAGGGAACTGCTAGGTCCAAAACTAATTACTTTTAAAGTATTAAATGCTTTAGTCCCATTTAATAATACCAGAGAATATCCCCTTCTGTAACTTTGAAAACATCTCTGAGACCTAAAGAAACCATGATTGTGTATTGTATTTTGTCCTGTCAGGTTAAAAAGCCATAAAGCACCTTGCATGCTAATCCTCTGCAGAACATGAAATGAAAATGAAGTCTGTACATAAAAAAATAGGATATTTGATCGATATTAAAAATCCCCTGAAAAAAAAAAAGTCTTCAGATACCTACAGGTAAATCTGTAGATTCCATTCCTTTTAAAATTATCTCTCATAACTGCATTTTACATGGGGACCTAGAGTTTGAGTTACTGGTTTGTGCTGCTCCTTTGTGTATCTGAGTTTAGACTCACTCAGACAAACCTGTTTATTTTTAAAACCTTTTCATGTGAAGGTGTGTGATGGTTGTTTTACCTTGGCAATTACTGTGACTATTGATGGAATTTTTTTGTAGGGAAATGAATGTAAATGTAAGAAGTCATTGAATGCTCACTTGTTACCTGTAGGCAGTTCTACCTATTGATGTACATTTGCACTGGGAAAAAAGAGCCTGCAAGACAATTCTGAAAAGCCCTTTTCAGTTTAGGATTCAGGGCACCTTATTTTACTTAATTTTGGAAACATGCTTTTCTCTAAGTCACTTGGTCAAAATTTACCCTAAAGATTTCATAATGATCTTTAATTTAATCGGAGATGTGTGCAGAGTTTTCAGCTGTGGATTAATCCATGGAGGTTTTAGATAATCTTTGATCAGATTAATGAGGAGGTGATTTTTTTTTTCCATTGAGATAAGAAAGGGAGTTACAATTCTGCACCATTTTACCTCACCATTTACCCTTTCCACAGGATGTAATTTTTTATGTGTAAGCTTTTGATTCTTTATTATTGCAGAAATCCAACATGGTTTGTTGAGATGCAGAACTTGTGCAGCACCAGAAGATTCTGATGTAGACTCTCCTCTCTTTTAGAAGAGAGCAAATGCAGCAGTTATATATTTATATATATTTATTGCTCAGGACTGTAAGACTATTGTTGGGGTTTTTTTGCTCTCCTTTGGCTTGCCAGGGTGACTCTGAAGTGTACAGACAGCAGTTTGAGAAAAGTGGGAAAAGCTGGCTTTAGGCTGGCTCTGAGTTTGCCCTTGTTTTAATGTGTCTATTTCTGAATCCCTTGCTGCAGAAATTTCAGATCTAGGTCTGTAAATTTTTCTTTTTCTGAGGTATTTCTCTTCTCACTTGTGGCCAGATTAGATTTTTAGGTAATTTTGATGCCAACACCAGGAAAAACCAGATATTTTAACATAATTTTTAAGACAGCAATGTATGTTATAGGAAATGACTAGAACCCCAAAATCTGTGATGGAGGGTGAGAGGGGTGATATGGTGGTGATTTGTTACTATTTTATTTTGTTCTGAGACCTAACAAAAGGTCTCTTTGAACTGTTTAATGGGGAGTGGTTTGGAAGGAAAAGTTGTTGCATGCAATTACAAATGATACACAAGAATACAGTTCATAGGAGGAGAACACGAAAATGCAGGAAGTCTTATATATGTACTAGAATTTTTATTAATTCTTACTGTGCCAACTGGGAGTAAATGTTCTTTGATATAATTATACTCTGGTGCAGTTTGAATCTATTCCAAAGAGCAGAGCTTTGCCTAAAACTTCTTTTATTTTTTCTGTTAGGGAGAATGTTGGATTTTTTAAAACTATTGCTTCACTTCAGCCTTCAGAAAATCACTAAATAAAAAGAAATTAGATTTTTCTGAGTTTCTGGAGAACCTTTAACTGCTTAGCTTTTTGTGATCGTTGGACTGTAGCGCAGCTTTTAAAGTTTTTGGTAAGTGGTGTGTCATAGAAGGAGAATAGGAGATAGTAATTATTATTTTATCCATAAAGGCAGAGGAACTAATGTGGTAGCTGACCTTTCTTAAGTCTTTGGGGAAAATGTTAATATGGAGGACACTTGCTTAGCTAACATTAAACAATTTTTGCTTGATAATTTTTGAAGTGTTGTAAAGACAAGCCTGGGGACGTCAGCAGCAGCAACAAAATTCCATTAGTTTTGAAGGCTCCTTATTTGCCATTGCAATTTTACTTGACTTTTCTGTCCTGGACTTAAAATTACTCTTACTTATCCCTTTGATAGTTTTATAATTTTTATTTATAATTAAAAATATAATATAATTGGCAAGATGTTAAAATCTTGCCTGGGATCCTTTTTTTATGTATCCCTAAGCATACTTAAATGTCGATTATTTAACTTAAATTGTTAAATAAAACTTAAAAGCATTTACACAAAAATGTTTGGGTTTTTAAATGATGCTCAGAGATCTCCTGCTGGAGGTGTTTTAATTCTCACTCAGCTTAATTGTCTGACATGGGTTACTCTGTCAGGGGTATGTTCTGTGTTTGGCCATGATCTGGGATTGGCTTCTGCTCAGCACATTTGACTACAGTCTTTTAATACTGCTTGATATTGGTATCAACTTTTTCATTTCTGCCCTGGATTTAAACCAGGTTTTGTTGGGTTTTTTTTCCCTCTTTCCCCCCCACCTCTGTGTGTCAAATCCAGTTGCATGAACATGGAAAGTGAAGCAATACTTCCTTCTTGATCCTGATGGAAATTGAGCTTTAAAGCCTTATCTCCAGGCTGGGTAACTGGATCCCTGACAGGAAGGTTTCACAGGGCTATTGTTTGATAGTAATTACCAACACTGGCTCTGTAGTTCATTTAAAAGTAATGACTAGTGGATGTAAAAGGAACAATAGATGTTAACTATGGAATACATTAACTCATGGAGATGCCAGGGGAATTTAATTGATCATAATTAGAAATTTGAATGGGGATAGGAAAGAACATTGAATTTTGCATTTTCTATCCCTTTGGTTTTTTGTCTTTTATGGTATAGATCTGCTGAATGAGATGGAATCCATGTGACAGATAATGTCCCAGCAGCTGTGCTCTCTGCTTCAGGGAGGGCATTCTGGGCCGAATGGGAATTGGCTTTCTAGACTACTTCTGTAGCAAAGTAGTACTTTTCACTAATATTGTGCTTCATTTTGAGGGACCTGAAATGAAGACTTCTTGCTCTTAACAGAAAATTTTGTCTGATGCTGAGCGCTCTGTTACTTATTTTAAATAATTACAAAGAACTGCAGCAGTTCTCCCACATATCTCGGTGTTGGAAGGCAGATGCTGGCTGAATCTCTAGTAAATCAAACAGAATCTGGAACTTCTGGGAGCAAATATAAATTTCAGATCATATTGCCTTGTGCAAGTGTTCCCTGTCTGAGGAAGATTTAATGTGCTGCTGGCCTGGTTTGGAGCATGGGTGTAATGTGTTAGTGGGGTCGTGTTTCTATTAGTATAAAAGTTGTCACTCCACGTGCAGGCTGCAGAGATTGTCTAAAACAAATATATTCCTTCTCCTTCCACCCAAATAGAGGGTAGATTTAGAGTATGAAGTGTCCACCTGTTTTGGGTCTGACACTTGGAAATTACTGTCACGTGACCCAAAATGATAAAAGACACCCCATGAATCCTAAAGAACAGTTGTGGTTTTTTCCCAGTCTGCCAAAGGAGAGCAGCCTGTTGGACAAGGGATGGCCCAGAAAGGTTACTGGGGAAGGCAGAGGCATAACCAGTGAGAAACATCTTTCCATGTGAACAGCTGTGGTAATCTCTATGAAGTTGAATTATAGCATTATCAATAATCAGGTGTTTCCTGAACAGCATTTCTTCTGTTCTTCTGGTGCAACTGTCAGATAGAGGGGAAAATATTTCGGTGTTTTTTAATAATCTGTAAGGCTTTTCCTTTACTTAGGAGGAAAGGAATTTCTGTTTTGTGGAAAACACATTTTTTGTCTGTGTTTAGTAGCCACAAAAATACAAGTGTTGAGCCTTGCTGCACATTTTTCTGAAAGCATTTTGCTACTACAGTGTGCACCCCTTCCCCCTCAGGAAGATGTTGCAATAAGTAATAGCAAGGTGATTAGAGTAGTTGGCTGCTGCAAAGCATGTGAATGTAGTTACCCAATCCAGCCTGTTTCTCCAACTGAATGATTATGACTAAGTGTGGTATATGCAACTTTGACCTTTTAAGTTAGTTCCTAGCTTGCTGCTTTGAGTCACTTTCTGAATTGTTAATGTGAAAATAATTGTTTTGCTGTATAAAGTTGGTGGGATAATTGTCTAAGGCTCTTGGATGGACTGTGTGTTTTATTCTGTGAACAGGTGCTTTCTGGGGCTCTGCTGGAGAAGGGTGGGGTGTGTTTGTCCCCTGCAGGGGAAAGGAACAGAAGGGTGTTTGTGCTGCTGGGCAGAAGGACACATTGCTGGGTGCTTGGTTCTTCCTGTGAACTCCCAATTAGTCATTAGGGAAGAGCACAGTTACTGCAGTGACACTTACAAGAGGTGTCATGGTCTAACCCCACCTGGCCTCTCCCTGGGTGTCCCTGTTTGTCACCAGGTGCATCCCAGCATGGTGGAGACGTGTTGTCACCCAGGCAGAAGCATCTTCAGCTCCAGCACCGCTGCCTCCTAGGAAAGGGCTGGGTGAGGAATGTTGTCTGACCCAGGCAGCTGTGTTCCCTGTTTGCCTGGCTCAGTGTTTCCTGTTGTTGGAGCTTTAAAAGCAATGCCTGTAGGTGAGGATTATAAACTGCTCTTCTGTGGGAGATGGAGATGCAGTGCCTTGAGGTCAGAAGTGGAAATGGCAGCAGTTGGTTGGCAGCTATCTCATTCCACCCTGCAACAGTATCTGAAGTTCAAACCTTTAGGGGAAGGAAATTATTTTCTGAGCAGCTTTCTTCCCTTTCGGATAAAAGTTCATGTTCTGAATCATTTGAAGCCTGAGGATGTAAGACTACTACTCAAGTAATAGTTTATTTATGTGCCTGCCACATAAATAAAACTGATACCTTGCATCTTCAGAATCAACATCAGAAAACCCCTGAAGAGGCAGCCAGAGAATGGGGAACTGTGTGGCCTTCAAAAGAAGGAGCAGTGAAAACCTGTATTTCTGCAAGTACCAATATAATCTGATTCTGCACGTACCAATAACAAATCCAAACAATCACTTTGGAATTGTGCCACTTTAAATGGTGGAGCTGGAACATCAGGTCTTCAGACAGCTGGGAGAGGAGCTGAGGACTAGGGGAAGGAAATGAGTGAGGAAAATGTAGCCAGAAATGAGTAAGAAGTGAATCTGTTAAAATTATTTAAGGACCAAAAATGTATGGTTCAAGAGCCTGATGAAATAGCTCTATCACAACCTAACACCTACTGAAAGAGCTACTTTGGGAAGGAAAAACAAAATGAAAGCCCAAATCCTCCACAATAAAACAGAGATTGTGTTCAGGGATGGATTGGAAACATGTTCTTTTGTATGACATAATTCTTGGTGCAGTAACGTGCTTAAGGTAGGCAAATACTGGCTAATCAAGAATTTCCTTCCTTTCTCTGTTAAGTTAATCATGATGTTAAGAAAATCTGTGCTTGTTCGGTAAGCAGTAAAATCTCTTTTCAATACTTTTTGTGTGTGCAAGTAAAGTTCATCTGTTTCAGGTCATTAGCACTGCATTAGCACAGCATGGCAACTGGTGTTTAAACACGAGCTAATTAATGTTCAGTGTAAACACAGTGTGCTAAAGAGCTATCCAAACCCATGAAGTTCTAGCTGATACAAAATGCCACAGTGAAAATGCTAGCTGGGGGGAGGGGAATTGCTAATCTTTTTCTCTCTTGTGTGCAGGGGGGATTTTGTTAATATATTTGTGGGTGTTTGATTTTTGTTTTTTCCTTCCTTAGTGTATAGTGTTGTGATGGCTCAGTGACCTGGAAAATGTGTAGTGTTTTTGTACTTTCAGATTTTGGTGTGTTAGTTTTGCAGTTTCATAACTGGGCCAAGATGTTAAACATGTAATAGCTGATGGCCCAGCACTATGGAAATGAGGTTGGATATGCATCTTGTCCAGTAGTATTTTTTTCCCCCTCCCCAGAATAAATTTGGGCGTGTTTGTCCAAAAGATGTGGTAATTTGCACTCTGAACTGTTTGAAACGGAATCATGTCTATGGACAGCAGACAGAAGCATGGATTCTGTCTGCTGGTGGTTCCCAGTTGTGCTAATCCAGCAGGGAAATGAAAGACCAAATTTCTTAGCAACCTTAGCACTCACCAAATTATACATACAGGCGACTGATAAGTGTGTATGTAAACTTCAGGTAACTGAGAGTTGGTAATATTTGGGTAAACAGTTACTTGATCCATAGATATAGCAAACCGTAAGAAAGAAGGGCTGGAGGCACTTCTCCATCACTGAAAGGAGTTCTCTGTTAGTGCTACTACTTGGGTGGGTCAGATGGATTTTGGAAAGGACAGAAGAAAACTATTCCATGGTAACACTGAAGTCAGAAGTGATCTTTACGAAGAATTTTAATCTCCTAAGCAGTTGTCAGAGCAATGGTGAGATGTCAAGTGAAAGCTTGACCAGGGTGTGAGCGGTTTTTTGGGTCCTTTGAACCTGAGCTGGCTCCCTGTCATATGCAGCAGAAATAAGTCTTAAAACAAACAGACCCTGAAAATTAAATTTCTGAAGGCTTTGCATGAAGCAGGTTAACACCCAGCCCTTCCATACAGCCTACTTGAGAAGTTCACAAATGCTGGAAGAAGCAAGGAATTGTCAACAATTTAGGAGCCATAAAATGGGCAACTGTAGCGCGTAGGAAGTTGTGGACAGATAGTCGCTCTGAATAAGCTGCGTAGCAAAGATCTGCTGTTTTAAAATGTTTAACACAGCTTAGTTTAGTGACAAGTTTAAAAATGTTTACATGAGCAGCTCTGCTAGGAAGTAGAAAGGGCTACAATCTTTAGTAGGGATGATGATGCCAAACAGGTGGCACTGGCTTGCTTTATAATACAATCCGATATAACAAATGTTTGTGAAGTGCATTTTCTTCACCACCACATAATCATTCTTCTGAACTTCTCTTAAGACATCAGCCAAGGCCTCGCATTAATTCAGCTTGACAGTTTGATTGCAGCATTTTAACAGCTTCTGAAAAATAATTCGGTTACTGGAATGGTAAACTTGCTGTCTTGGCAGTGGAGATAAAGTGCTGCCTCCCATCTGAAGAGGCAGAGCTAATCCTGTAATTCCTGGTCCATCTCTGTGTATGGTCACCAGTCCCTTGGTTTAAATGCATGCTGTTTCCTCTCCATATAAATACATGCTAAATTCATATCCATGGGTCAATAAAATGCTTAAATAATGTGCTCCCCACACACCAACCTTTACATATATCTGATCTTGCTTTGAGTTTCAAATTTTCTTTATTTATAAGGTATAAAGCTTTAAGTGTTGCATGTAGAAGAGACTGAGTTAGGAGTGAAGTGTTTCAGTGTGTTGGAGTTGGATGGGGCTCTGGAAGTCAGAGGTACGTCTGGTGTTGCTTTAGAGATGAACTGTAATTTCAGGGCACTTGAAGATAATTTTAACAGCCTAGTATGTTTTAATATTGCTATTTTGTGGTATGTGGAAATATGTTGAGTAGCACACAGCGACCTAAATCTGTAATTTTGAGCATAGGCATCTGCTTCTTGTTTTTCTGTTGGTTTGGGATTTTTCTGTTTGGTGAGTTGGTTTGGGATTTTTCCCTACATAAATTTGTGTTTGGCTTAATGCTTGAAAATAAGGGTATTTGAAGGGGCGAAAAATGCATTTAACGTGGTGTTATGTTTTCTTCCCAGACTCTGACACATCTCTGGAACCTGCAATGACAAGTCAGAACAGTAGCCATGCAGAGAAAACCGGTGAAATGTCCTCAAAGCAGTCAACACCAAAAGTGCACGTCCAACGATCTGTGTCTCGAGAAACCATCACTATTCATTTCTCTGCATTTGGGAAGGAGGAAGAAGAGGAGGAAGAGGAGTTTAAAGAGTTTCTTGATGAGGAACTAGATGACCAAAGCATTGTAACAGCACTTGAAGCCAAGGAAGACCTCTGCTTTGAGCATACTGGCCATGACCTTTTTGGTCCAGCTACCTCGCTTAACATGGCCAACTCTACATCACCGCTGTCCTCATCGCCTGCAGTTCTGCCTGCTGCAGAAACTGTAAAGCTGTTGGACTCTTCTTCCCCATCCCAAATAACCAGTGCAGTGCCGCCAGTCCTATCTCCATCGTCACACTCATGTCACACATTTGGCGCTTCAGGTGCAGCAGCACCTCCTGTGGAACAGAAATCCAGTCTGTCTTCCCCATCCTCATCCCCTTCCAGATCAGTTGCCTGCTCATCCACAATTTCTAGTTCAAAGCCTTTTAAGGGGTTAG
Organism: Luscinia megarhynchos; assembly: GCA_034336665.1. NCBI lineage: Eukaryota > Metazoa > Chordata > Aves > Passeriformes > Muscicapidae > Luscinia > Luscinia megarhynchos. The sequence goes on from CM067580.1 coordinate 3,813,426, forward strand.
TCAAGTCCTTTTCAACAGAAGTGGAGCCAAAAGAACCCACCCCACCGATGCGACATAGACAGTTAATGAAAACCTTGGTGAAATCTCTGTCTACAGACACTTCTAAACAGGAGTCTGAAGCTGTGTCTTACAGGCCACCTGACTCGAAACTGAACTTACATCTGTTCAAACAGTTCACTCAACCTCGAGCTACAGGTGGTGATTCTAAAACTGCCCCCTCCTCTCCATTAACATCCCCCTCCGACACTCGTTCCTTTTTTAAAGTACCTGAAATGGAGGCTAAAATCGAAGATACAAAGAGACGCCTTTCTGAGGTAATCTATGAACCTCTTCAGCTGCTCAGTAAAATAATGGGTGATGAAAGTAGTAGCCACAGGCCCAAAGCCTTATCTTCAAGTGCTTCAGAACTCTCAAACCTTTCCAGTTTGAATGGCCATTTGGAAAGCAATAACAACTACAGCATTAAGGAAGAGGAGTGTGATTCGGAAGGGGACTTCTCTGGGAGTGACTTTAACCTGACTAAGAGCGATCAGTCAAGAGGGGCAGAAGAACATGCAAAAGAGACGGAGACCAAAAGCTCTCAGTCTGCAAGCACAAAGGATGTGGGGTCAAAACCTGCACTCGTACTTGAAAAATGTTCATTGTCAGCACTGGTGAGCAGGGAGGATGAGGAGTTTTGTGAACTGTATTCTGAAGACTTTTTCTTGCTAGAGGAGGAAAACAAAACTGATAAACCCGCTGAAAGTGTGGTCGATCCAGAGGTGACGGAGGAAACTGTTACTGTGCTCAGTAGTGAAGATGAAAATAATCTGGATGTGCAACAGCCTCAAATACCAGTGAAAACTTTATACTTACTAGTACTGTTAGTCTATGCTTACCTTATTATCCCTCTCCCTGGCTATTTAAGTGGACTTTTACTTGGAGTGGCCCTTGGATTTATGGTAGCTGTCTGTGTGATTTGGCTTCTTACTCCACGTACTCATGAGTATCTCAAATTGCATAAAAGCATGAAAAAGCGATGGAATACAGGAGCTCTAGACATCAAAGAACCTGAAATACTGAAGGTGAGGTCATGGCGTTTTGTGTGTGTCTGCATTATTTTGAGTAGAAGGAATAAACTAGATTTATCCTGAGGGTGTAAATGAACTGAAATGTCCCCATTTGTAAATAGTTTTTTAGGGTCAACTCACTTTGGCAGGGGCACAAATGGTTTGGTATCCAAGAATATATAATACTTCAGTGTCTTTAGGGATTAGTAGAAAATGGAATTTTTTCTAAAGTAAAAGGGCACTTGACTTTGCTGATAGATTTGAAATGATCCAGCTGAACTACTGGGAGCAAGTAGTGTCAAAGTTTAGTGTGTAAGATAACATTTGTGCTTGAAGCTACATCTTGGGAGATGTATTTTGTTTCTGGGATCTTTTGCTGTCTAGGCAGTAATTTGTCTGGTCTGGTCTGGTCTGTTTATAAGCAGAGACAAAAGCATTGTGTTCAAGTAGACCATAGAGAGTTGGAGAGCCTATGGATCCTCCTCAAAAATAAGCTGATTGAAATGGGAGTAGGAGTTACAGTTCAGCAAAATGTGTCTGAGGGCTTGGTTTTAGATTAAAGTTTGTCCTTCCTGCTCTCTGCCCTCCACTTGTGGATGATATATTGCAAGTTGCTATCACTTTGTGTGTCACTCTGCTGCCTGTCCAGCTGTGATCCTTCCCACCCTTCTGTTCCTTTAGTGCTTCTGGTCCCTGTCCTGCTCTCCTAATCTCCATCTGTGATGAATTAAAGTATATTTTCCCAGTTGCAGAATTCTGAGCAAGAAAACATCTGCTGGTTTCTGATGTGCAGCAGAAGCATTTCTGAGTGCATTTCTGCATTTCTGGTGGTGTAACCCACACTTGATATCACATGCTTATCACAGTATTTGTTGAATATTAAATTGAGCTTTTTGCAGGTGCATCTCCAATTGTAACAGCACAAAGGTCTCATGAATTTGAATTCAGATGGGTATATACTGTACAATCTATGATGTATTGATGGCTAATTTCATGTGTCTTTAAGTAACTGGAAAGTTAGAGAAACAGAATATAAAACTCTACTTTTGTTGCATAAAGTTGGCAATTGCATGTCTAGCCCTTATTCTACCTTGGTGTTCCCTTTTTTTTGTGAATGATACTAGTTGTGGTTATTATTTTCTGTCGTGAATTCAGACTGAGCCTTCCTATCTGCCCAACTGAATTACCTTCAGCTTCCATGTACAAACTGTTGCAAACTTTCAGTTCAGCCCTTGTTGTTTGGAGCCAAGACCCTTCCTCGACAGCAGAAAGCTGGTAAAGATGCTGATGTTCATTATTGGCTGGTGTTAGATTGTCTCTGAGATGTCAGCTTTTAGTCAGGAACCTTTAAACTATATTTTAATGCTTTTATTGAAGAGTTACATCTTATGAAAATGGCTGTAGGCAAGATATGAACAGTGCAGAGAAGTCTATATAAATGTAGATTAATGGTTTTTATGACCTGATGTATTTCTTGTGCTTAGAACACACAAAGTAATTGTCTTTAATATGTAAATTCTCCAGGAGTTAAAAAACCAACTCGATGCCCATATTGTAGTGGAACATAACGTAATATAATTTAGGAGATTGCAAGTTATTATTCCCACTTCATACAACTGTTTTCTATTTGCATCTGTCAAAATGAGTACTGGACAGCTTAGATCCTCTGAAAAGGCAGATAAAGACTTAATCTGTACCAAAACTCAGGGGAATATAGGAAAATCAAACTTGATGCTCTTACATAAAGATATTCTCTTCAGAACTTGCTGGTCTGATATTCTGGCCTGGACTGCTGTCATGCAGTTATGATAAATGCTCTGAGTAAGATCCCTTCATATGGGGCTCAAGGAGTTGAGATTCTGCCAAACTGCTGTTCAGCTATTTTTGTGCAAGTATGTGTGCACTCTCCCCCATGTAAACACTGTTTGAGGAGTCTGCATTTCCCAGGTTTCGAAAATTAGTGCAACATTCCCCTCAACAATTGCTGAAATACTTGACCAGTCTCCCATAAAACTGTTCCTTGGCAGTGGGAAAAAGTAAATTTCTGTTGTCCTGGTGTGCGTTTCTGTAGTGCCTGTACTTACTTCAAATGTCCTTGTACTGGGGGAAAACATCCCCCCAACCAGAAAATGCACAAAACCCCTGCATCTTCATTGCATGTTTTTGTATCTGCCTATTCTCCTAGTTTTCAGTTCTCTGGCTTCCTTCTCATCTTTTTTTTTTTTTCTGCCCACATTTTTTCCTTCTATAATCCATTAGTCTTTTCTAACTTCCTTCTTGGCCTTTCAACTGTGTATTCTCTTGTGTTGCGCTGGCTGATACGAAAGGTTTTAAGTAACAGCTAAAATGGAAATGAAAAATTTACCCTTTCCATTAGGAAGAACTTTTAGGAAAACATAGTGGCAGTGCCTGCTGGAGAAATTGAGGTTTTGAGCCACAGCTGTCCAGAAAGTGGAGGCTTTTTATCAGTGTGCTATTCCTGAGTACCATCCAAGGGATTTCATGTTTGATAGTGGCCTCTGGCAGACAGATGTTTTTACCAGTTAAGGTGATGGTTGCTTCTTCTACCTCAGACATTTTTAATGTCTTTGTGTTCCCTGTGAATGAAGCTCAAAAAATGCATTATATTTTTTCCTAATTTATGAAGCAAAATATTATGGAAGTATTATAAAAGAGTGGTAATAAGAGGGATACTAATACAATTAGTGTGATTTGAGTGATCAACAGTCTTGAAAAAAATTTTGGTGCTAAAGCATTTGATAATAATGGCTATTAACCTGTTAATATCACTAAGAAGCTTTAGGGACAGTTTTAATCCAGGTTTGGGCTTGTATAGTGAAAGTGGCTTTTGCTGATTCTTTTATTTATGTATTTGAAAGTATCATAAGTAATGATTTTAATTTATTTTTACCCACAGACTTAGTCTGTGCTCCCAGCCCTCTGGGTGCTTTGTAAGGATCTTTGCAGTTCTTCACATCCTTCCCTCTCAGATTATGCTGTAAACACCTGAGACCTTAAATAAGTAACACTAAAAAAGCTTGACTGGGCAGGTCTTACATGAATTATTCTGTTGAACTGCGCTTTGAATAAAAAATTGGAAGCCCAGGAAAGAGAAAAATCAAATTGGAGGGGGGGGAGCTTTTGAAGCTGTTTTTGTAGATCGTCATGTCCCACAGAGCTGAGTGTTCCCTGGGCCAGAGCAGCTGTGGGTTGGAGCTGTGACCTGAGCTGGGAAAGCTGTGGTGCTGCCCAGCCCTGGAGCAGCTCTGTGCTCAGGGGTTCCCAGCCTGATGGCCAGGCACATTCTCCTGCTTTCAGCTGGGAGCGTGGAGCAACTGCTGACCTTCCTAAATGCAGATCACAGGATCAGTGTCAGGCCGGCAGCTGCACAGTGCCATATGACTGTGGTCATTGTCCTCCCACAATTACTAAATTTCTTATTTTAACAACTTTGCTAGAACACAGAACCTGTCCTACAGTCACTCCTCCTCTACACAAGGAAATCCATTGTTGCTTCAGTAGTTTGGGAGAATTTATCTGTTGCTAGCACATTATAGTAACACAACTTCTCTGTTTGGGTGCATTGCAAAACTGTTTCCGTGGGCTGTTAATCTTTTGTTCCAGTTTGGTTTTGCAAAAAGAGTGGCAGAGGTATTTCTGCTGAAATTGTTCTTAAACTGCAGGAACTTTGGAATGACTTTAGGGGTTTCTTGGATAACCTTCTCTAGGTGAAACAATTTACAGAACTGAAGATCACTGAAGTGAGAAGGCAGGTGGTGTTGTTACCTCCTTTAAAGCTGTTAGATAAAAATTCCTGCAGCTGCCACACATTTTCAGATTCATTAATAGAGCAAAGAATTATCATTTAGTGAAGCATTAACATTTGTCAGCCACTGTCAGCCATGCAGTATATCTCTAACAAAATAACTTAAAAATCTAGTGCAAAGAAGAAACTTCATCCTTAGAAATTAGAAACCTAAAATTTTACGTACAAGGAGGGTTTAGTACTCTGCTGTCTCTCTTTCATCCCAACTGTTGTCTGAAAATAAAACCTCAAAAACATTAACCTAAACTTGGTTCTTCAGTTGCTGATAACCTGGTGATTGTGCTGTGTTTGCACTTCTGTTGGGTTGTGGGTGAGCAGGGGAGGCACTGCAGGGTGTGAGAATTGTGTGTTTGGCAGATTGTACAGCTAATCCATTTGTTTGAACTGGAAAGCCTGGGCACATGGTAGGGATCAGAAAAGCAGGAGGGATTTTTGCTTCTTACTTTGGCACAGGGAAGTCAAGATTTCAATGAGTAAATCACTCCTTGTTTTCATCACAGTTCCATCTCAAGCAGGCTGTTAAAGGAATATCAGGTGCAGTCTGACCTTCCTTCCTAGGTACCACATGTAGCCCATAAGTTTTCAACATTTCTACTGAAAATAGAAAGCTTATTAGACTTAGAGAAAGGGCTCATGTGACTGAACTTCCTATAATGACCCACTCTCCAAGCAGCGCTTTCTCTCTGTGCCAGCTGGTGCAGTATTGGCTGAACGGCCTTCCAGGAGAAGGCAAGAAACTTCTGAGGCAGCAAATTCCCATCTGTACGTTTGCCTGGCTGCCGGCTCCAGACTTTGTCTGAGCTAGAAATAGCTTGGAGATGTGATCAGGGACAGGTGGGAGTTGCTCCAGAGATGTGTGGGCCATATGGATATTCCAGTTCCCGCACACGGTGGCTTTGGGCAGCTCACGTGATGTTCTTGTGCTTCAGTAAGTCCAGCTGGAGTTCCTGGCTGAAGATTAATTGCTGTCTGCTCAAAGATGTCTTGGCTAAGTAATTTCTAGGAAGGAGATGGGATGTGCTTCAAACCTATGTCAGCCCTGCTGTGCAGAATTTGATGACTTATAGAAAACTCTTCCTCGTGCATTGTATTTCCTATATGGGAGTCGTGTATAACCCACTGTAAGAAAAAAACAACCATAAAGCTTCTTCAAAGAGTATGTCCTAGTATAGGCATTTCTATTAATAAAAAACATAATCTGCTTTGGAGCTGAGCAAAGATGAATGGCTTAATCTTTCCTGAACATAAAAGAAATGCTAATTTATCTAGTTTTTTTCAGGCTTTGTAGTAAAAAAAGAGCTAGATGTTGGAGTAAGCAAAACAGATACCACTGTTACTATGGCACCTAAGAAAGTGTGTGCTGTCTACTATGGGAAATTATATGGTACTGAAACTGAAGAAAATTAGCATAAAAGTAAACTTTGCATTTCTGTGTGTGGGTGGAAACTTCTTTAAAAAGTTGAAATCTTGCAGTAATTTTTGGGGTGTTTTGCATAAGGTAGTTACAACTTTTTGTTTTGAGAAATACTGGGGTGCTCATTCAACTCTCCCCACTTCCCCCCAGTGTAATCACAGAAATGTTTGTAAAGGTTCCATTTGACTTCATGCTTCCCTTCACTTTCTGTTGACATTGATTAATATTGAGTATGCTGAATTTAAGGTTCTGATGTGCAGATAAAAACAATGATCAAAGAATGTTGTATGGCAGGTTAAGAGAAGGAAAACTTCTCCTTGAATGAGTATTCTGCTTACCATCTACCCCATTTATCATCTCTGTTTCTGTAATCAGATATTGGAGGTGACGTGTCACCCCCATGGTCAGAGTCAGCACTTAGAGGCCTGTTACAGCAGGACTGGCTGGTTTGTTTTGTGTTTCTTTTACAGCACAGAAATTAATTGAATTTAATCCACATGTATGACTCCGGTGTTGTAGCTGGGCAGTTACACAACGTGTTAAATGATCTCAAATGGTGATGGTGCATGAAAGCAAACTCCATTGTGGTCTTCCACTGAGTCCCTAATTGTGGTGATGATAATATCAGTGCTGTTCTGTGAGCAGACAGGCTGTTTGCTCTGCCTGGGCTCTGGGTGATTAAAGTGTCCGAGCTTGCTGGGAGTAGAGGAGCTGCTGTGCTGCTCAGCCCTCCTGCCCTGTGGCTCTTTCTGCATCCTGCATCTGCAGATCCAACCCTGGCTCCTGGGGATGAGGTGAGAGCACCTTGTGCTACATATACAAAGTGACTGAGTCAGAAAAAACACACCGTGTGCTGAGATCTCATCCATATCTCATGCTCTGTTGGTTTGGTGCTATCTCATTTAGTGCATTTATTGCCTTGTTCTGTTTGTGCACTAAGTGAAATGACTTTGGCAAAAGCTTGGATGATAATTTAAAGTTTTTAGGTACGTGCTGTACTTGGTTTTCCAGCAGCTTAAAAGCCTGTTAACAGTGTCTTCTTCTCTAGGGATGGATGAATGAAATTTATAATTATGATCCAGAAACATACCATGCTACGTTGACTCACTCTGTCTATGTGCGACTGGAAGGCAGTACCCTACGGCTTTCAAAACCCAATAAAAATATTTCTAGAAGAGCTGTGTACAATGAGCCAAAGCCTGAAGTCACATATGTCAGTCAAAAAATTTATGAACTAACAGATAGCAAGGTGAGTATCTTACTTACATCTGATTTTAACAAAGAATACTTTGCAAATTCTTTTTAACTCTGAATTTTTTTTTTTTTCATTCCTCTCTTTTCACGTTCTGTCATTATTTAAACAAAACTGTTGTCATGACTAACTTGCAAAAGATTGTGCTGCAGAGGAAGATTGAGCAGGATTTGGAGGAAAGTACATACTTACACAATAAGGGAAAGGCATGATTTTCCTCTGGCAGTTGAGAGCAGAGTTAACTCATGGGAGTTCTGAGACTCGTTCCCAATGCATGAGATGACTGCAGGGCTGTTCTGAAATTTACACCGAAGTGCCTCATCTTTGAGGCATCACCCCAAGGTAGCTGAGACAACGTTTGCCTTTCATTCGAAGAGGGAATGAACATCATATGTGAATGTGGAAGGGGAGAGTGAGGAGTGTCTGGAATGTGACCTGCTCCAGGTACCCTCAGTCCAGGGAAGGAGATGGGGATTTTTCCAGTTGGAAGAGTGCATCAACAATAATGCCAGGGCAGTTTTCCTACATGTTGTTTGCCTCCCTTAAATATGTCAAGAGTTGCCACATGAAGTTGATTCCATTGGCATTTTTTAAAAATAATACATCAATACCTAATTGTTAAGAGTATGGATTTTTTTAATGTGCTGCATGAGCCGAGGGCCTTGGCAGTACAGATGTAGGAGGAAACCACACCTCACTTGACTAGAAGTGAGAGGGAGAGAGGGACCAAGGCAACAGTGAGGAAAAGCTCCCTCCTTTTCTCTGAGTGTCTGTGAGAAAGGAACATGCTGTCAGCTCTGCCTCCCGTTAAAGGAAGGTAGTGAAAAGGATAAAGCAAAAACATAGATTCCTGCCTTTTGTAGATTTGTTTTCCCACCATGAAGACAAGCAAAGCTGTCATGTGCTGCAGGAACACTTGATTCCTCATGGTATCTTAGAAAAATTTCCAGTACTTCCCCCCCAACCCAGCCCCAGCTGATTACAGAAGTGCTAAATGCTGTGACTGTAATAAACAAATTATGCCTTTTCTTCAAGGTATTTGCCCACAGTTTTTGGAGAACACTGTTGAGTTTAGACCCCACATAAGAATCTTTAACTCTTATTTTTTTAAACTACTCTTTTTATTACTAGCATTATCTTAATTTGTTATAAATACTGAGTTTAGGATATAATTATCTGCAAATTAATCTTATGGCTTGAATCTTATGTATTTGATGTGGCTGTCACCAAATTCAAACACTCAATTTCACAAGGGCATGAAAAGTTATGTTCAAAACTCAGTTTGGACTCTGATTATTTTATCTTATCTATTTATCTCCCCATGGTCCCAGAAATAAAGTTCTTGGTTTTTCAATTTTTTCTGCAAATCTCTGAGAATGGGATCATTTAAATGAAAACAGAGTTTCTAATCCACATGGTATAATCTGCTTAAATGTCCTTTTTTTAATTCCAAGGTTGGCTTACCAAAGACTTAGTGATAGCAGTGGGTTGGACATCCACCAGCAATTTCGAGTCAGTTAAACTGGCAGATCCAGTGTGGGATCTTTCTCTCTTGCATTCCTGTATTCTTTAAGTATAGAAACATGGAGGATATAAGTGAAAAATCATTTCATTTGACCCTTTCATATATCCTTCAGATTTCCCTGGTTCCCAAGAGTCTGGCACGGAAGCGAATTTGGAATAAGAAATACCCAATTTGCATTGAACTCGCCAAACAGGATGACTTCATGGCCAAGGCCCAGGCTGAGAAGGAGACTGCAGAGGAAAAGTTACCTGCTGAGAAAGTGGACTCAAACAGTGAGGAGTCCAAGAAACCTCAGGATGGAGTGAAGTACACTTGTCAAAAGGATCAGGTTCTCTATCTCTTTGGAAGGACAGGTAGGGAGAAGGAGGAGTGGTTCAGAAGGTTCCTTCTTGCATCAAAGCTCAAGTCTGAAGCAAAGAAGCTACCCAGTTTGTGTGGGAGCAAGCCAGGTACTCAGATTTTGTATTCTTGTAGAAGTTTGTTAAAATAAACAAACAAGTTACATTTTGGTGATGCCACAGTGATCAAAAAATAATATAATAACAAAGATACTTTTCTCCTTACTTTGGCCTCTTATTGCCATCTTACCCCTTACCTTTTTCCTTCTTGGCTCTATGCTTTCAAATATTATTACTGTTTTTAGACTATTTTATTTGAATACATTGTTTTTCAGTGACTCTAATAACTCCTATCATATTTTGTAGGGATTAATTATTTGGTCTCTTCTTTTTCTGTGTGTTGGAACTGATGTCAGCATTTGCAGTATTTGACTCAGTTCTCTCATTACCAGTTTTTCCTCCTCCATGCTTCCTTCCACTCTAGTCTCCTGTGAAGCTAGAGCTTTCTCATGAGTTAGTGTCACAAGAAAACACATTTCTCTGTTTAAATAAAAGTTCCTGCACTAACATGTATATGAATAGATATATATATCTGAACCAACAAACATTAGTCAATAGTATCGATCAGCCATTTGGAATATTAATTTAAACCCATCCTCTGATACAATTTTAAACCTGAATGACTCATACTTCTCTGTCTTTATTCTCTGAGAAGCTTTTTAAAAATTAGTTAACATTCTTATTTCTGGTACATAACTTCTTGGAATGCAAATGCAAAATTAATAGCCAATTAAAATTCTAATAGTTACTATACTTTTGCCAGTCCTTCTAATTGTAACAGCCTATAATTAGATTAGAAAAAAAATACTTTAGTCATAGGTGCATTTCAATCACCTGACATTTATTTTAGGCATTCCCCAGCAGGGCTGTTGGGAATTCTGCCATATGTTACACATATGTGAGTGTCCATATTTAAATATGCTATTGATCAGCTGACTCCTCCAGTCCCACACCCTGTTGAGTGCTGAATCATAGCAAATACTGGCTAATGTGGGTTTAGGACCACCTAAACACACAGCAGTAGAATTTACTTTTAGCCTTTAAAATAAGAAAACACCACGCTGGTCTTTTTTTGGGAGAAATATCTGTGGAATACGTTTGTTCCTTTGAAGTTTGATGGTACACTGTGGTATTTGTCAGATTTATTCTCTGTTGAACAGGTATTATTCCTTTGAATTTAGGGGTGCTGCCAGCACACAGTAGAGCTGATAATCAGTCTAGAGTTCTCACGCACAGCCGGAGCAGCAGCAAGGGAAGTGCAGAAGAAATCACATCCCAGCCAAAGCATAAGGACCTGGCTGGCAACATGAGGCAGAAAATGCTTCTGGACTACAATATTTATATGGCAAAGTGTGTTCCACAAGAAAAGAAAAGCCGTTCAGGTAGTCCAGTCCTCAGTGCAGACAGCAGCCCTACAGCTGTGAAAAAGGTAATACTTACACTTCAAAGGAATAGTGAACAGCACTTGTAGCTCTTATTAATCCTTTGGCCTTCTGGGCTGCATCTGAGTCACCCTCAGTAAACAGAACCTCAGTACTAAGTACAACACTAATAACAAACACGTTAAGCATGACCACTGTTTGTTTAAAAGCTGTAGTTCCTATCAGGCATCTTTGTTTCCAGACTTTCATACAATATCCAAAAAAGTGAATAGGAGGCCATGGTGTAATGTATGAATAAACACATCTTGTGTTCCACCAGGAAAGCATATTCTAGCCCCTAACCACTCCTGAAGCTGAGATTGATTTGCTGCTGAATCTGGCACGTGTCAGAAGTCATTCTATAAATAGATGAGCAATGCTGGCAGGGGAGCTGCGTCACAGCAGAGGCTCCTCACTCAGCTGTCCTGGCAGAGCCAGGCTGCAGCCCTTGTAAGCAGTAGCTGCCAAGAGATGATGTCCAGAACTGCAGCATCTACCTGCCTGTCTCAGAAAGCACTGCCTTTCTGCTGGCTTCAGGAGTTCTGCCTGGAATAATGTTGGGTGGTGAATTCTGTCATTGCAAGCACTTAATATGTTGTGTTTCCTTCATGGAAACTTCCTGTTTTTTCATGGTAGTGTGTGTACACACCCAAAATTATTTCAGCTGCCCTGGCTTTTGTGTGTGTAGTCAGTGATGCAGCATCTGAATGTGCAGTATTTCCAGGTGTTTCAAAATGGTTCTCAGGGAAACCAAAACAGAATTCTCTTGCACTATAAACAAAACCTTTAATGCAGCAGAGGGAACAGTATAGTTTCCTGAATTCTATATGCAGACACTGGAAGAAGGAGTGTGATTCCCTGTACTGTGTTTATCATCTATTTGTGGTGTTTCTGAACTGGATTTAAGGATGTAAGGTTGGATGTTGCTTTCCAATTTTTTGATAAAACAAAGGAAGAGTAGAGTACCTGTTCTGCCAGATCTGACTGGCCAGAGAGTATCTCTTCCAGCAAACATATTTATAAATCTGCCCACTCTGGGTTTATCTGCTTTTTCTGCCAGAGGTTAAATTACATACAACTTTCTCATTTCATTGCCAGAGGCCAATCTATATCTGTGTGGTCTCATTCCCTCTGCTGCATGTCAGGATGATAACAGGCTCGTGGCAGACCAGCTGATGTATTTGTAAAGTGCTCCCTGTGCTGAGCATTTGGTGTTCTGATCTGACCTGGACTCTTAGCACTGAACTTCCCATATCAATCAGGCATTTTCTGTCCTTATTTTATAGTATTTATAGAGCTGAATAACCTGCTTTATGTTTTTAGTTGCCAGATGCCAACGAGGAAGCTGAAGAAGAAGAAGAACAAGAGGCCTGGGTGAACGCTCTGCTTGGAAGAATATTTTGGGATTTTTTAGGAGAGAAGTATTGGTCTGATCTAGTGTCAAAGAAGATACAAATGAAACTTAGCAAAATAAAGGTACCTGATCTGGATACTTGCATTATACACTCCTTTGGGAAGGAAGTGAAACATACAGTCTTTGAGTTTTAAAATAGTACAAGACTTATTTTGCATTTACATGTAAAAGACAATAGATGTGCTACAGAATGGCAGTTCAGTTTCTGGTGGATCTCAGCATGTTAACTTTGCGACTTTTGTTTAAAATGAGCTACAGCTGGATTAGCTATTTGTATCTTTCAAGTTTTTATGTAAAAATTAAAGTATTGTTTACATTAGGGATGAACAGAATTGCATACAAATGAGGAAATCTGTTTTGGGAAATAGATTGCTTTTAAGGTGGAGGACATCAGGGATCTACAAGTGTAATGTATTCCTGTTAACTTCAGACACAAACTACTTGCAGGAGGTCAATGGGAGCAATAGTTATGGAAAAGCTCTGTGAGGTGACAGGACACAGCTTCCATCAGCTGCACCATCTCAAGGGTGAAGGGAGGAGTGATGCTTTTGAGTGACTTCAGTCTTCCCCTTGCCTTCTGTAACCCTTCTGAACAGCAGCAGTTCATCACAGGCCTTCAGCTCCTGATGTTTGGGGAGGAGTTTGCCTCTTCCCAAAGGCAGAGGAAGTTGTTGTCTTGCTGAGGAAAGCTTGGAAATTTAGCTGCCAGCACCAGCTGTGAGATAGTGCTGCCTTTGCTTTGGGAAATAAAAAGTAGCCTAATTTTGCCTGTCTGCTTCCACAATTGTTGCAGCAGGGTACCCAGACATCTCACTGGTAACTTTTTAAGTAGAAAGACTGGGGATGGTGACTGGATGTGTTTTTGATGTTAAAGCAGTGTTTGTTCACAGGAGATCTGTTTTCTGTCAATTAGAAATATTTAAGTGAATAAATACCCAAATCATGATTCTGTGCCTCTGTTTTACTAAAACCATAATACAGATTTAAAAGGTAATGTTCTGTGAAAGAATTTGCCAAAGATAAAAGAAGCTGAGACGTTTATAAAACATCAATGATAAAATATATGACTGAAGTTAAAATCCAAAGAAGTCTTTGATTTTTATTCACAGTGAAATAGGATTTAAACCAAGCTTTTTACATACTTTGACTAAGAAGTATGCTGATGGTTTAAGGTCAGCATCTAAACTTCAACATAATTTTAAAAACAAGTTCAGATGCCTAATCTCTCCCTAAAAAGTTTTGAAATTGGCAACTGTGAAATTCTAGAATAGTAATAAATTTGTGTTCTTTCACTGATGACACTTAGCTCAGTCCATTCCTTAGGTTTAGTGAGCTTTCTTTTCTCAGTTAACTAATGTTTAGTTCCATAAGATGTATTTGATTTTTTATATGCTTTCCTTTTAGCTGCCCTACTTCATGAATGAGCTGACTCTGACTGAGCTTGACATGGGGATAGCAGTGCCCAAGATCCTTCAAGCCTTCAAACCTTCTGTTGATCACAGAGGTAAAAAAACCCCAAAAAACCTGCTGGTATTGCCTTTGTATCTGTGGAGAACAGAATGTTGATCTGTTTGTGTTTGGTTTAGGTGCGTGTAATAAGAGCTTATTCTGACATACTCAGACATATCTCAGGCTATTTGTAAATGTAATTCTCTATATACAGAATTGTGCTCATGTCTTTCCATAGAAAATAATTACTGAAGTAAACTAAAATTTGTATGCAACAGAGGTGCAGACGCTTATCTGATACTGTCATGGACTGCAGAGGGCAATGCACATCTCCTTGAGACAGATATGATTCTCTACTGTAGGAGAAAACAGGTTTGGCTCTCCAAGAGAAGCTGCCCTGTTCTGAACACAGGGATTCAGAAAATATAATTGTAATAACTTGGAAAATAAGAATACAGTGTTGTTTTGAAAATGAACTTCAAAATAAAGGTTCATTGTATGTCCTTATTAATATTAAATACAGCTTTTTTTTTTAAAGCTGGATGACTTTCATACTGCTGCTTTATGAATTAGAGCTGTTTGTTTTCTATTCCTTCTGGCTTGCATATGGTCCCATATTTGAGGATACTCGTGTCGCTTAAGTAGTCTTGCAAAAAATAAAAACTTGGAAAAATGCTTTTTGGCTTCAAAAACATTTGTTCTCCATGTTGAGGAGAGCTAGATGCCATCTAAGATATAATCAGAGCAGTCTTTAATTTTAAATTGCATCAGAGTTTCTCCACTCAACATGGAGAAATTTCTAATTGGTCCAAAGGGAAACATTTCCTTGGAAGACCTGCTATGTTGTCACCTGACCTTTGCAAGAGCACCAGATGCATGGGTTTTAGGAGGAGATTAATAAACTTTAATACTAAAAACTTTGTGCCACTCAGATCACTGACTAGAAGCATGAGGATAGTAAGTGCTAACCTTTCCCTCATAAAACTGAACAAAACAGACTTTGGGGAAATACTAAAATCCTCTTGGACACACATTAGTTAATGCTGCCTCTTGTATCCAAATGCTATTGCTTGCCCTTTCATACTTGAGACTTGCAGCTCTTTGGGGAAAAGCCTTATCTATAAAACACTGGGTACTTTGCTCTCAGCTTTTCCAAAGAATATTTTCCACTGAGCTTTATAAACAAAGCATGTTTGAAAAGAGCAAACTGTTTGGTTGTCATGAGGAAAAAAATCTGTCTTTTTAAGAGAAATAAGAGTTTAATAGACAGAATAAGCTGGAATGCAGTTAGTTTGTGGGGAACTGAAGCATATTGCTGCTTCTTATCTTATGCTTCCTGTCTGGGACAGCAGGTTCTCCACAGTATTTAGGAAGTCCTCCAGTGTTCTCAGTTAAGTGGTTGCACCATTGGTAGAAGTTTTAGTTGGAGTTACAGAACAAAGGATAACTTAAAAATCATTACATGTGTGATGCTTGTAAAGTGGTTTCATAGTTTCTTTTTAATCAGGCTTTCCTTTCAGGGTTTTTGTTGTCAGTGTGTTTTCCTTTTCCTTGATTTAAACATTTTTTTAATTCCTTTCTCTGTTCTCATAACTTCAGTTGTAAACAAGGACTGTAGTTTTTGGGGATTTTTAATATGTGCTTGAGGCAGTCATTCAAGGTAGCCTTTTGTGAGGCATTAAAGTGCAGTCACTAATTGTGATGTGCTTTGCTTCATCCATACTTTTTATTACCAGTGCTTGATTACAAAGAAAATAATTTTTTATTATATGCCTTCTCTAATTAACTAGATTTGTTAACAGACAATGTTAGAAAAAAATCTTGTTTCTGTTAATACAGTCCTGTTTGGGTGACAGCATATGCTGTGGCTTTGATTGTAACTCTGTCAAGGCTAGGGAACAAGAAAACTGAATAAATTATACCATCTGCCCAATTCTTCACTCCCTCTCCCTCCCTTTTTCCCTCTGGAAAAAGTGTACAAACATTTTCTGGTCAGAAGGAATTTTCCCTCTCAGTAATGGCCTTCTTTACTTAATTTGATCTACTATTAAAATTATATTGATGATTGAGTTCTGCTGACTCATTGATTATCCAAAAAGTCTGTTAAGCTGTTTTCATGTTTTTTATCATCTTACAGATACTTTCCTACTGTAAAGAGAAAAAAATCCTTATAAGCTTGTCTTTGAGTTCTTGTGTTAGGTTTTTAGAAGAGTGTTAGAAAAAATGTGGTGGAAAAGAGTTATTTGGGTTAGTAAAGCACCAGCTTACTTTCATCCTGCTTCCAGCATGTAACATCACAGGGTGCCAGTGACCAGGTCTTTGGGAGCTGCCTGTATTTCTGTTACCACAAGTGGGTGGGATTATGATAAGGATATGTTTTTGCAGAGAAGAAAACAATAGTTCTTTAACTGATAAAGTGTGACTTTCCTAGAACAATGAAACACAAAGAGTAGTTACCATTTGTCCTGGTTTCTGTTTTTTCACCATTAATTGCTTTCAAATAAGTAAATAAGAGTGGAATGGGCCAGTGGTTGATGTGCCAGGTACTGGTGAGGGAACGTATTGTGCAGCTGCAATGTTTGGAAAAGGAAGATGTATGATCTGTGTTTAGTGGCATCTGTTTTTTAACCTCTGGATGACAAATACCTACAGCTTTGGTGCAGGTTGTCACTTAAAAGGCTGAAGCTAATCTTAAAGTATTCCCAAAACAATTCTTCTGGAGATTGCCAAAAGCAAATAATTTGCAGAGACGATTGGATTTAACGTAATATTGCACATCTAGAATTGTCTGAGTAATGACTCTGTTTACACTGAATCCTAAAAGAATGCCTGTAGCTCTGTTACTGGGGGAACCTTGTCATTGATCTTCAATACACCACTGGGAAAACAAGAAGCACCAGGTTGTGGTGTGAGAGAAGAAATATTGCTCTGGGATTTCAGGTTGTGCTTCACTTGGACAGCATCAGTGCTGTAGAGGAGTGTCCCCATTACTGCTTGGCTTGGAGCAATGCTGTAAATAGTTTTGAAGTGAATCCCTGATGGTGTTCTATTTCCTTTATCTCATTTCACATCTCTTAAGCAGTTTAGGTGTGTGTAAATCACAAGTATTGTTTTTAGGCCATTAGCTGTACTCATCACTGTCTTTAAGTGTGCCTTGGATTTATATCTGGATTTATATTCCATGAGCTTAATGTGATCAGAAAGGCTTGCTTTGTGATTGCTCTTCAAGTGACATCTTTTCTGTTGTTTATTTTAGGACTATGGGTTGATTTGGAAATGTCCTACAATGGATCTTTTCTAATGACTCTGGAGACCAAGATGAACTTGACCAAGCTTGGTAAAGAGCCGCTTGGAGAAGCGTTTAAGGTTGGCGACATCGGCAGGGAAGGGTAAGGGATGGAAAATTTTTCACAACTTTTTCATTGTGAAAAGCTGGGATTTTCCTTGTGTATTTGCAGCTCTGGCTGCTCAGTAGATGAAAGGAGTTTTGGGGATGTTTCATACAAGTGGGTGTGGAACATGGCTTTTCTGTGCAACTTTATTGTTTGGTTATGCTATTGAAAATAATTTTAATAAAAAGCTTCTGTGGTACAACTATCTTTTATATCTATATATATATTTCAGTTGGGTTTTTAAATGTCCTATGACTAAAATTTAGTTTTGTCTTATGCTTGATTTGGGGTTTAGCCAGATAAAACTCAAATACTGGAGATACACACATGCAGAAATAAACAGGTATTACAGGCTACTGCAGCATGGTACAGATGCAGCTGGAAACCATGGAGTAGTAAACAATGTGGAAGGCAAACAGTCTCTAACTGTTATGTAAAGACTTTTTCAAAAGCTTTATTGCATCGTGGGAGTAATCACATCCCTGTTTTAGTCTCTGTTTTTCCTCATAGCCATCTTGTGTTTGCCTGCTATGCCTAAGTGAAATGCCTTATGTAGATGGACTAATTAGCAGACACCATACAGTAACTTACCTCCTTTGCATTTGTTCTTTCCCTCTCATTTTTGTAATGTTTGGATGTCATCCATCTGTCCATTTGTATTAACCTAGAGAGTGGCACCTATCAAATATCCATCCCTGGATGGATCCACTCCTAGCTCTGGAGCCCATTTTTTTGGTGCCGTATTTTCTTTGTACTTAAGAAATCTGCAGGCCCTGAACAGTAGGTGGTCTCTGATTTGATGTAAAACCACTGCCTACAAATCAAGGAAATAGTCTCTAAATCTGGTCATTTGTTTAGCTATGAACAAAACAGTATGGTCTTTCACAATTAAAATACTAGATGGTTATATAGTCGTGTCATAGCTCTGACCATTTATTCTGAGATATCTTGAAATAATCCTTAGAGCAGCACTATATTTCAGTGCAGCCGTGACAAGAAAATAAATGTGAAAAAAACTATTGGCTGAATGATCTCATACACTGGTAGAAATTCAGAGGATTTAAAATTGACCTAGATTCTTGTTGTCACTGCATGAAATAAATATTTCTGAATTTATATTACTATAACTGGTAGGTGTGAATTTTTCAAAATCCTTTAATCCTGCCTGCCCAAAAAATGGGGATAGAGGAGGAAGTGTCTGTACAAATCAAATTCTTACTTCTCTTCCCCACCCCTTCAGGATTTTCTTTGTGTATTTTCATATCTGTTCAGTGCAGGAACAGCCTCAGAAATAATTAGTGAACACTCTCATTCGTATATAAAAATCAGGTTGCTGCTGGCTGAGCAATAGGCCCCAGCAAGGCAGATTTAAGTGCCTGTAGCCAAGCAACCAATTACTGGAAGGTACCAGCATTAACTGCATTGCTCCCTGCACAGGGCTGGGACGTTTCAAAGCTCAGGGCCAGGTAGCAGCTCTACATAAAGAACAGTCTAATGTATTCTGGTCTGGATGAGGGTTTTTTGTTGCTTGTTTTTGTTTTTTTTCCTTTAAAATGGTTATTAAATATTAAGGACTGATAAGTATGTAACAATTTGATCCTCATCTATACCTTCCTATGTGTTAGTTAATTTTAATTCTACTGGCTTTTTAAATTATCAGTTGACAATTGCTGTGACAAATGAAATTACCCTGCCTGTGTTTGCATCCATGGTCACATTGTCAGTAAGTGACGAGTGTTGGTTGCTGAGCTCATTTCTGGCCCTTAGGAGCACAGAACAAACCATCTCTTGAGATGCAGTAACCACAAAGTGGTGTGAGAAAGGCACCTACTCATCCAGAGAGAGGAGGGGGAAAAAACAGCTCTGGGTTTAACTGCCTGTGGTTGTTGTCAGTGTAAAGCAAGACAAATGGGTCACTGTTGCACTTGCTGTTTGAAATAGAAGTGAAGTGTGCTGAGACACAGTCTGGCAATGCTGTCTTGCATGCCCTCTCAGGAAAATGCTGCTCTCAGAAAGGGTAGGAAACTATTTAATTGCCAATTTTATAAAAGTAATACATTACAGATTCTGCTAAACAGGAGATGAGGCAAAAGCAGGCAGGTTAACCCAAAGTTACTGCAGCTTCTTATCCCATCAGCCCTTTTGGCTTGGTAGAACCAAATAAAAACAAACTGACAAATGGCAATTCATAAAATATTGTGCAATATTTACAGGAACAATACAGTAGCTCCAAAGTGATTTTTTTTCTACCAATGTTTGTGCCATATAAATGGTCCATTGTATACAGAGCTCCCCTGAAATCTCACTCAAGCTTATTTATTGTTGCTTTGTTTAATGTGAGGAAATCCTGTGGTCTGAGCCACTTGGTGCTTGTGAGGCACTTCAGAGAACCCCTTCAAGTAGGAAATAAAACACCTTCTTGTAAGAAGGTGACACCTTTGGAACACCTGAGAATGCCCTGAGCCGGCTTTGAGCTGGATGCTACAACGTGCACAGGAAAGAGAAGTGAGGTCATACCTGGTGGAAAATGGGCAGTTTGAATCTGACCTAAAAATGTGAATTTCTGTGAGGAACAGCTCCAGCATTGCTATTTGGGCCAGTGACAGGCACCACCCCCATATCCTTGGGGAGGTGGCTCAGTTTGGTTTGCTCCTTCACTCCTCTGCAGGTACAAAATGCTGCTCTGGATAGGAAGAGGTCTGCAATTCTGATTCCATAGACTGGGTAGGAAATGCTTCAGTGTGGACAGATCCTGAGATTGCTGCTCCAGTGGGGAAGGACTCTTGTGCATTGTGAGCTGTCCCTTTACATTAGGATTCATGCAGCAGTTTGTTCTGTGTACAGAGTAACAGGCAGTGGCCTCAGCCCATGCCCGGTGTGAGGTTAATGCTTCAAATACATTTCCAAGAACACACACACACAAAGAAGATACAGCTATAAAGTGTATTCTGAACATGCTGTAGACTTTATATTCGTGGATATAGTCCCTTGGGCTAAAGCCATATGCTTTTGAAGCCTGTGTTGTGTAACTGTTTCAAGCTCTTGCTTTCAGTAGAGATCTGTTAATTCTGAAGTGTATCCACTGTATCCTTGTCTCATTTAAATCCGTTTAAAATATTTAAATTTTTTCTTGTGATTGTGTACATAAAATCTTCTATAGTTTAAGTCTAGGAATTAGTCACTACTTTGGGGTATTTTGTATACAAAGGGCAACACTTGTTTATTACTTCATCTTTTCCCCCACGACATTAAAAAAAAGAGTTTGTCCAACCCTAATTCTTCTCAACTCATGGAAAACCGTGAGCAGCAACAGAGATGCTTCCAAATGTATTTGAATAATCTCCACATTTGATTTGAATATGTAGAACAGCCACGCCCATGCCAGCCTCTTTCATGAAGGATTATGTTCCACTGGGGAAAACAGAAACATTTCTGTTTTGAAAGCTGATTCTGCCAGACTTTTGGTTTTGTTCTTTTAGATAGCATTTATAAGAGAGGGGAGGGGAAGTTCAGAAACCTGTAATGTCAGCCAAAGCTGTACAGGATGAATAGCTATTTAAGGGTATTGCATTTGACCTGGAAATTGCATTGTTTCAGTTTCAGGCCAAGGGCATATTGTCTTGCAGACAGCGATGAGGAATCCTCCAGCGCCGGCTCTTCGGAGGAAGACGATGCTCCTGAGCTGGCAGGAGAGAAGCAGTTGACTGCAGGAGGAGAAGGGTGAGCTGTTTAATCCTTCCCTCCCCCCAGAGCTGATAGCTGGTGCCAGTGCTGGGATGCTCTTTGTCCCCCAGAACGGCAGGGTGTGAATCTGTCCAGGCAGTGAGGGAACCCCAGTCACCTGTTTCCAGGGCAGAGGGCAGCAGTGGAGCCCTGCTCACCCCAGCCCTGCAGGGACGGCTCCAGCTGCCCTGGGCACCTCCCAGTCCCTTCTCTACTGGATTGCTAGGAGGCCAGAGAAGCTTTGGGGACTTTCCCCAGCATGTCCTACCTGGTGGCAGAGCCAAGAACAGGATTTTGTGTGAAAACTTGAAACCCTCTCCATGCAGTATTACCCCTATGCTGATCCTGCCAATCTCTTATTTCCAGTGTTCCATTTTCTTTTCTTTGAGAAAACAACTCTTACTCAAGTCTGTTTTTCTTGCTCAGTTTTGTGTTGGGTTTTTTTTAACTTGGGGACTTTGTGTGTTTGGGTTGTGCAATACTGCCCTCTGATGCTGTGCTTGGATTTCAAAGAAAATTTCCCAACATCAGTGATGCCACAGTCATTCCTTGTTTTGGCTGCGGCTCTGATTTTTGGTTTCTGCATCTGATTGCAATTATGCAATGCAAAGAGAAAGCTGAATATCTGAGCCCAGAATGTCTGAGACAATCACAGTCTTTTCTATATCTGAACATATCTTAGTGATTTTTATAGTGAATATACCAGAAGACTCATAACTTACTCAAAATGTTCCAGAGAATTTTAGTATTTTGCTCCTGAACACTTTTGAAAATTGTGTGAGGAGTTATTTGAATTAATGCAATTGATGCATTTCATATCTTCTTGAAATTCATAGATCATATAAAGAACTCTTTATCAAGAGGACGAAGAGGGAGAATGAAGAATCTTAATGTAAAATACTGAAATAATTTTCTTACTCTTATTAAAAATATGCATTACTACCACTATAGAATCTGATGGGAGAATAACTTCTTTCTCTGGATAAAGATACAGCTCTTAGAAAATCCCAGAGTCGAAATTTATTTACCCTTTTTCTATCAGCTGAACAGGGGTTTTTTGTATTATGTTGTGCTAAGGACAAAACTGTAAAAGTTTGAGTTGGAATAATTTTTTTTTCCCCTGGATAGAAAAATGTCATTTCCTTAGGAAGGTTATCTCTGCTACATAACACCAAGAGCCACAATTAGACATGATATATTGTGTGTGGAAAATACCAAATGTGCTATTTTTGGAGTGTGTATTTCCAAGATGAGATAGGGGTAAGAAAAGACATATTCAGCCCTTAAAACATCTGTTTCAAAAGCCAGGAATGCTGTCTGACACAATTGCCAGGAAAAGCCCACTTTCTGCAGACACAGTTAACCATTTCTGGAATATCATTCCACTCACTGCCAAAACTGTTTTCCTCTTCTTTTTCAGCATCCTTATACTCATAAATGCTACAGTGCCTTAAAATTAAAACATTTTTGTTCAGCACACACAGTTAAATAATTAGACACAATGGTTGGGCCTTCTATGCTGATTTGTGCACATCTTGGTGCATCAGTGTCTCAACTGATAATTTTTTTGAAATGGTTGTAGACAAGTTGTCACTTCTCATGCCAGCTTGCTGGCATAAATGATCTAAGTTATTTGCAGTTTTAAAAAATGTTGTGTTCCCAAAGGAGTTCTCAGACTGAACAGAGTTTCTGCCAGACACTTGTAGCTGACAGAATACAGCTGCTGGGTGCAGGCCCTAGGACATACTTCTTGGCCACGTATCTGTTCAGAACTTTTATATCAAAAACTTCAATGGTTTAATAGAAAATCCATATCTGTCTTAGCAAATAGGTTTAAGAAAATTATCTTGATGCCCTTTTCCTATTCTCTATCTAAAGGTATGTTGTAGGACATCGAACAAGTAAAATCATGAGAATTGTGGATAAAATTACAAAGTCAAAGTACTTTCAGAAAGCAACAGAGACTGAGTTTATTAAGAAGAAAATTGAAGAGGTCTCCAATACTCCATTGCTGCTAACAGTTGAAGTACAGGAGTGCAGAGGAACACTAGTGATTAACATTCCACCTCCACCCACTGACAGAATATGGTAAGAGGAGCTCAGAGCGAGCTGGGCAATGTTTCAGGTGTGCTACATGGGGGATTGAAGCTAAGAAAAAACTTAAAGCCTGGCTTGAGTGGGTTCTGGGCAAGGTGTGGTACAAATTAGTTGTAACTGAGGTAGGAACTGATATTAAGAGAAAATTGTTACAGGTTTAAATACCTCTTTTGTTGGGGCGTCTGTACTAAATGCTGCTCTGTGTTCTCTCCAAGGTACGGCTTCCGAAGGCCTCCCTACCTGGAGTTAAAAGCACGGCCAAAACTTGGTGAGAGAGAAGTGACTCTGGTTCATGTAACGGACTGGATAGCAAGGAAACTGGAACAGGAGTTCCAGGTGTGTTTCCTTCACATTCTTCTTTCAGTGATGATAGTTTTGGTCAATTAAAGGGGTGGGGTATTTAATTTTCATATGTCCCCTAATTCATTTATATCTAATCATGTCCTCCACTGCTCCCAGCCAGTGGGATGGATGTTGAGAACTCAGCTGAAACTGACTGCTGGGATGGTCTTAAGACTCATGTATAGACTTGGGTGGAAATCTGGTTGAGAGATGAAAATTGCATTTTTTAAAAATAGGTACCATGGTAAAATTTGTAGTACTCAAATAAGAACATGATCCTACATGTTCTTAGGTGAAAGGGGGCCAAACTGTTGCCTAAAATTAAGTGCAGATAAGGCACTACTTCTCTTACTACTACTTCTTTTAAAGTAATTTTTTTTAAAGTCACGTTGACCATAGTGCAAAAACGAAGAAGTCCCCTCCAAATACGTGTAGGATAGGAATAGTGACCAGCTTGATTCTGGACCCCAACCTATGCAATCAACCAGAAATCAAAACTAGTTATTTTACTAAAAGTGCATTTTGAAAGTATATGAATGGGTAAGAGCTGAGAAAGCAAATAGGAAAAGTTGGTTATGTTTCCTGTAGTGCCATTTTAATTGAATGAAATATGCAGAGATATTAATATTTCTGAGTTGCATTTACAACTGCAGCACAATAAGATAATTTCAGTTAATGGTCACTGCACTGATTCAAACAATGCTGAGCTTGAGAACCTTTTCTCTGTAAATGTGTTGCATTTTTTAAACTAAAATTGGAAAACTAAGGTTTCAAGTGATATATGTAACTTCATTTCATTGCATCTTTTTCCCAGAAAATCTTTGTCATGCCAAACATGGATGATGTCTATATTCCTTTAATGCACTCAGCCATGGATCCCCGCTCCTCCACATGCCCTCCTCAAGATCTGAGCACAGAGGCCTCTGATCAACCATGACATGTGAAGACTCTTGCAGTTTACAGTATTATAAAAGTTACTCTCATGGTTTTATAAACTGTGCTGTAGTTCTCATCCTTAACTTGTGCCACTCTCCCCCCTCCCAAGGACTGCCTATCCCTGTTCCTGTGTGCTCACTTGCCTGGTTATTGTTCCGGTGTACTTCAGCTACATGAAGTTCCATTCCATTAAGCTGTTGATTTATTTTTGTACTGGCTGCCATCAGGATTTTAACTGGGAGGCTGAGGTGACCTGTTCTTTGTGGGGAGGGAGGAGGAACTCAAATGTAACAGATCAAGGAGCTTGTTGATGCACCTTTTGTTTAGCTTGTTTTCATGCCATGTTAATGTGCATTAAAGCGTTGAAGTTTTTTGGCAGCAAAGGAACTGCGTGCCAAATGGAAAAAGTCCTAAATAAGGAATGAATTTATAAAACTGGAAGAATATTTTTCTTTCTCAGGCAGTTGGAGGTGTAGAATGAACTGTTTTATGTTCTTTCACTTCTGCAGTCAATAGCTTGTGTCAAGCAATCGAAATACGAAATGCTTTCAGGATAAAGGAATGTAAATTGGATGTATAGGTAATATTGTGATTCAATGTGCTGTATACACATTACTTTTTTCATACAGAACTTGTGCTTTTTTTGGGAAGCAATTAGCCATAAAACACACAACTATCAGTGAAGGTGGGACTGTCACATTATTGTAAATGAGGAAAAAAGTTGGTAAAGCCATGAGACCAAACCATAGCAAGCCGCCTTATAGTGAGGTACAATCACCTTGATTCCTGATTAATTCTGAATGTTTGTAGAGACATGAGCACACACACCAAGTGTCAACACTGCACATCTCCAGGAGTAGTGACCTAACTGTGCATAGAGCCTCTTGCTGTGATGAAACACTGAGTTCTGTCTGACAGGAGTTTGTTGCTCTGAGTCTTTTCCATTGCACTGTGTTTCTACCCAAAGCATGGGCCCGGGTCCTCAGTTACAGCCCCAGACAGGACAGCACCTGGTGCTTCTGGAAGCAGCTGTGGCTGACAGATTTTGACCCCCATGCATTGGTTTCTTGGGCTTTGTGGAATAGAAATTCAAGCATTGCAGTTGTTTGAGCTGATTATGATTAAAGACTCTTTCTGCTAATTAGTGGCCAAAACTAAAGGGGAAGGGGGAACTGCCTTTTATTTGTCAGATGTAATGAATCAAGGCTAAATGTATGCAGTAAATTCAAGGTTTGAACACTACATATCCACTCCTTAATACATAATATTTTTCTGATACTCAGTGTTGCCAACTGTTCATGGACGTCAGAAAATGTTTTAGTTTACAAAGAAGGTGAGTTTTGGCTCTCCTTTTATAACATGATTTTCTTTTTTTTTCCAAGTAATTTTTTAAGAAACTTTTTGTACGTTGTGTTGTCACATTTGATGTAAATCAAAATTTCCATGTATAACTTGATGATTTACCATCTCTAAATGAAACTATTATATTGAAGGTTTTTTAAACAGCACCTTGCCTGAAACAAAAAAAAAGCATTTAATATATTTAAAATTAATTCTATATTTGAACACCTATTTTGGTTACCTTTAATTGAAATATTAGTAGTTATATTTGTTACCTGAACTCCTCCTTGACCATTCCAGGCTGTGTATATTCTGGGGTTTGCTGATTCTGTAGGCATTATTTGCCTTTCATGAAGTCTGCATGTCTTGTACGCAGGTCTTTTATATGAGTTAATTTCTATGTGCAATAACTAAAATCAAAGGACTAGATGCACTAATGTGTAAACAGATTTAGACTTATTACACAAGACTGTCATATTGCACTTCATGAACTGTGGGTAACTGCAATCTGCTTGCTTTGTTTTATTAAATAAATTTATCCCATGTCAAACAATTCAGTAAACTTTATTTCTACAGCATTTAGCCACTATCTAGTGCAACATGTTCTTAAAACTTCATTAGAAAGGCTGCTTTGTAATGTGAATGTGCCCTGTGCTTTGCAGACTTTTATATACATGTACTTGGTGGTTGTGGCATGACAGTTTCAAGGTTAACCAGTGATGAACTCTAGAAGGAAAAGCTGTATTCAATTGTACTGTCATGAAACTAAGTTTTACCACAGCAAGTTAGTATTCATGTGAGGAATGTGCTTTAAGAACATCTGCATACCTGGTAAAACTGAAAGGATTACCAGCAATTACAGAACAGAGCTGGCACACATTCACTTCTGCCACCGTTCAGAGCCTCTGGGAGCTTCATTATCCCTTACAGTCTGACTTGACTCTGTCCTATTCCTGTATGGTTATGGATCTTTTGTGTTCACAGAACATGCTCAAATACTTGCCGGTATTGGCATATTAAAAAAAAAGTGGCCTTCTAAAACGTGGCAGCTTAGCTCTGGTAGTTTACACCATGTGCACAGATGACCCCCAGCCCTGGATGCATTTCTCCTGCCTCCAAGCTGATTCCTCTAGCTGCTCTGCTCCTACAGCCAGGCAGTAATCTCAGGATTTCTACTACTTTTTTAAGTCCTTTTTCCAACTGAACCAGTAACTACTAAAGAACCACAGCCGTCCCCTAGGGTGGGTTCAGTCGCGCTGACCCGCGGTGAGTGACCCGGATCTGCTCCGGGCCTGGCACCGCCATACACTTGCGGAAAAGGCAGCGCACTCCGAACAGCCCGCGCCCCCGCCGCTGTATCCCCGCCAGCGTGACACACTCACGAACAAATGTCACTTGCATTTAAAAGCGCCGCCCGGATCGGGCCGAGCAGTGCCAGTTATGAACAAGCGCTTTGCTGTAGCACTGCTGCTTGGCCGGCGGCGCCAGACGGGCACGGCCGGGTCAAAGGCAGTGCGGGCTCGCGGAAAAGAACCAGCCAGACACGTTCGGGGTTAAATAAGCTTTATTTACCGCCGCTCCCTGCCGCTGGTCGCCGCACGGGCCCTGTAAAACATCGAGAGAAAACAGGAGATTATTGATGCGGTACACTCCGGCCGCCCCGCAGGGTGGACGCAGCCGGAGCGCTCAGAAGTAGTTTTGCTTCATGCATGTCAGCAGTCTAACACGTGTCAAGAGACATCACTGCGGCCCGGCCTCACCGCCCGCCCGGCTCCACACCCACCACACCACTCACCTCGCTGCCCACGCCGGAAGAAAGGCCGAGAGCCCGCCGCGATCTAATTTATAGAGGGCTTAACCCCGCCCTCCTCCTCTCGCCCAATAGAATTGGAATAGGGGTACGTGATCCGGGTGCGGTTGCGCGCGAGGCTGGGCGGGGCCGTGTGAGGGCAGGGGGCAGGGAGGCAGGGGGGCAGGGGGGCAGAGGGGCAGGGGCAGGGGGCAGGAGGCAGGGGGAGGCAGGAGGCAGGAGGCAGGAGGCAGGAGGCAGGAGGCAGGAGGCAGGAGGCAGGCCGGCCAAGCTGAGGGTCTGAGGGAGTTTTGTGGTCTCGTGTCGCCCCCCGGCGTACGGGGCAGCCTTTTGCCTTTCTGAGAGCTTTCTTAGCTTTCTAGTTTGGTCTAGTGCTTTGTTGCTGTGAAGAAACAGGGTTCAGTATTAAGAGATAGAAAAATTCAGGCCCCGGGCAGATCTGCCCCGGCAGAGCGGGTTCTGAGGTGGTTCCTGAGGGAAGCAGCAGGGAGCTGAGGGCACTCACCAACACTCGGCTCCCCTCCTACCTCAGCCGGTTTTTTTTTTGGTTTGTTTTTTTTTTTTATCTCCTGTGAGGTCATGGCCATACTTCACTCGTGTAAAATAACTCCGATTGGCACACTATAGCTTTTATACAGCAACTGATAAATTCCTCCTGTAATGTATCAGGGTGCTGCTGCCAAGGTACACAGTGCGTTTAGGGGTTTGCTTGTTCTCACATGGCACAAATTCTTAAAAGTCTCGGCCACCATAAAGAAACATATCAGAAAACTGGAATCACAGTGTGGTTTGTAGCTCCAGCATATTTTTATGTATTCAGACTTACAGGTGAGGTCGTCATTCGGACAAGGCTCTGAGGATTGTTGGGGTGTCCTGTGCAGGAATTGAACTCGATGATCCTCAGTCCCTTCCCGGTCAGGATATTCTGTGATTCTGGGTGATCGTTACACTTCCTGTCCACCATCAAAGGCACGCTGGCTCTGGGAACTGGTGTGTGCATATGGCATGCCCAGGACTCTGTGTGCCCTGCAGGTCCATTAGCGATATCACTGTTAAAAAGCAAACAATATGTACAAGGACAAAGTGGCTTTGTTATATAAATAGGTGGCTGAGCACTGGGCCTTTGCCAGGCACTCTAAATTTACTCACTTCTGTTTAAAGTTTCTTCCATATGGTTCAATACTTTTTGTGTTTTCATCTGTTCAGAGAAGCCTGTACCTATTTTTTTTTTTTTTTTTTTGGTCCAAAGGGGCATGTTGGGGCTTTATTTGCTTTTATTTAAGGCCTTGCAAGGCACAGGGTTAACAGTGAGTTTGTCAAAGGCATGAGTTATGCCAAATACATTTGGCATTATCTGTTCTGAGAGTACAAAATCAGCGGGAAAACAAGAATCAGAGTCATCAAGGTTGGAAGGGACCTTTAAGATTATCAAGTCAAACTGTCCATCCAGCACTGCCACTGTAGCCCCAAACCATTAAACATCCCTCAGCGCCAGATGCCTCAAACACCTCCAGGGATGTGATTCCAACCCCTCCCTTGGGCAGCCCCTTCCAACGCCTGACCACCCAATTATTCCGGACAGGGTGGTGCCGGGGGAGGGAGACGACTGACTGGCGCTGCCTGAATTTAGGTATTTTTTTATAAAAACAAAGCAGCAGTAGCCAGCTGCCATCGCAGCCCGCGGTTCCTCTCAGGGCTGCCAGCCGAGCCCCGGAGCGGGTGGGCCGGGGCTCAGACGAACCGGGAGGCTCCGGCAGCAGCGCAAAGCATCTCTGTCCGCTCCTAGGCCCGCTGCCCGGGGAGTCAGTCCCTGAGCGCGGTGCCCGGCGCGGGCCGGCCGCCGCGGGTGACGTGCGTGTCCCGGCCGGGCGGTCCCTGAGCCGCCCCGCCCGCCGCGGGGAGCGCCGGACGCGCCGCTCCGGAGGCAGCGCCGTGCGGGGAGAGCGGCCCCGCGCTGCAGCCATGGAGCCGCTCCGCCGCCTCCTGCTCAGCCTGGCCGCGCTGCTGCTGCTGGTGCTGCTCCCGCCGAGGCTCGCGGTAAGCCCGGGCCCGCTGCGCTGGGGAAGGAAGTGCAGGGGCAGCCGGAGCACGGGGAGGGCGCGGGAGGGCAGCTGGGAGGCTCCCGCCGGGGTTAGCGAAGCTTTGCCCGCAGCCGGCGGTGTCCTCAGAGCCAGCACAGCTCCTGCGCTGCTGTCGCTAATGCCGTGTGCGCCGGTGGGGGGCTGCAGCCCCACAGCCTGACCTACAGCCGTGTACCAGCGGCTGTGCCCCACCTGGTGTGTAACCTGGACGTGGATATCATAATCCTCACTATATAAAAATACAGTTAATTTCCTACGAGGCAGTTGTAAAAAGTAGCACAGAGAAACTTTTGAAACACTAGTACAAAGAAACTTTTGTAAACTGAAACTATGTAGATGGGTCGGGAACCAGTGAGACATGCTAGAAGTTCTGCTCTGTCCCTTAATAAGTGAGGCGATTTGTTTTTTTCTGGAAAAAAACCCACACATTGTTTATACACTGATAACAAAATACATGTGACTGGCTATACAGAGGGTATATAGATCTATACTCTCATGGCATTTTGATCATTCTGTTTCCAGAGCAAATGCAGCAATGTGCATTAATGTACATGTGGTTGGTTGGGATCCAAACCCACAGTTTTAAATTCAAAGGTGAAAGACAAAGTGCACGAGTCACTGCCCTACAAAACCTCTTAAGAAATAACCAGGCTGGTTATAAGGTATTGCAATAGGTGGAGCAATAAAAGTTCACGGAATAGAGAAACTGGTGCAAAGCAGATGGAATGCTGAGTAGATTATTTTTACAGAGGTAATAATTTTCAACAGTGTACTTTACAGTGGGTGCTGTCTGCTGTGTGTGTACTGAGATGGATAGCTAACTTCAAAAATTCACTTCTGAAAGGTGCACTTGTTAGCAGGTTCTCCAGATCAGGAGACAATGAAAAGGCCATCTGGCATTCACTGTTTACATTATAGTCAAGTGTGGCCCAAGAAAGCGTTACATTCTTTGATGGATTTTTCATTGTTATCTGAAAAAGTTGCTGTAATATATGGGGTTCTAGCTCAAGTTAAGCAAAGGTGAAGGCTTTGTTTTTCACCTGGGATCTAATAGTTCCACTCCCCTTCTTTAGAAGTAAAGTAAACACATTAGTAGTTAAGCTGGTAATATACCTAGTCTTGTTACTTCATTAGGAAACTGGAAAAAAATTAATGCAGGTTGTCAACAAAAATTACTTTACAATCTTTATTGTAGAGTGCTAATGTGTTTGTCTTAAACTGGACTGCAAGGCTGGACTGAGGTCTTTTCATACTCCTCACCAATTTGGGTTTCAGATTTTGCAAGGAAAATACTGATTTGCAGCTCACTGAGTTTCAAAAACAGTTCTGAGTAAGAACATAAAGAAATATTTTTAAATACCTGAAATATTTTTTAAATCAACAGATTCAAAAAATACTAAATTTTATACAATTTTACTTTTGTAGTCATAAAAAACTTCACTCATGCCCTGGCAGAATTCAGCCCGTTTTTCTCTAGGTTTCCCTGCCCTGCCATCTCACCTCAGATCAGTGTCTGAGTTCTCAATTGCTGTTTCTTTTCTTGACTCTTACCCTGGTCTTTTTGCTCTGCCAGCTGTAGATCCTCACCATGACTTCCAAGTTGAAATCTACTCTGTACTTCAGTCGCTTTTCAGAACTAGTTTTCATTTATGTGAACTTAGTCCCAGTCATCTCACCTGTGAATAACCCACTTAACTGTGGAGGCTTATTTAAAACTATTCATGTCACTTGGATAATAAACTCCCACGAGAAAGACTGGCATACAATTTTGGTGTTGAGGTTAACTTGAAAACATGAGGTTGCCTAAAAATTTTGCAGATTGTTTTTTCTGTAGATTTCTTCTAAGAGTAGTGGTGGTGATCTGCTGTTCTGTAACTTCTTTGGCTGATAAATGTAGTCTTTGTTACCTAATATCCCACCTCTAATACTGGTTTTTTAGTTGTTGAAGTTCATAAAGGTCTTCATTTCCTGATTGTTCTTTACACACAGGAAAAGTGCTGTTTCTTGCTATTGGGGTGCTCTTGGAACTGCCCTCCAATGGATGGGAGCACATTAAAAAGGGTGAAATCTCAGAGCAATGAGAAATGCAATAGCGCTGTCAGTAAATTACCGTTGCCATCAATATTACACAATAATGATTTACAGCTCTCTTTAGAGTGAAAAATCCCTTGTTTTTATGAGTCCTGGGATATTCCAAACTCTGCTTATTTCTCTTTTAACATGAAGTCAGTGCAACTGAAAAATGCCAACCTCCCTGGGATTAAAGTGGCATTTGGAACACGGGTCTGTCCCCTCCTGCAGCCGGTGGGATGGGTCTCAGTGCTGGGTTACACTGTGTGGGCAGCACCGACATGGAAAATCCCCGGTCTCAGACAGGTGTTGTTTCTTCTGGTGTGTTCTTTATCTCAGTGTGAGGTGTTTGGCCAGGGAACTGATAGGTGTGAAAACACGTGTGAGACAACAGATGGTTTACAAAGGACATGGTCAAGCACTGAGTTAACACACATTTTATTCGAGTTGCAGATCTCTTTGGTTTCTCAAAAAAACCGTATAATTGGGTTTAGAGGTTTTCTTGGTGAGGAAGGGAAATGTAAATTTGTCTTGCACACCTAAATTATCATGGACAGCTCTGTCCTGGAGTATAAATTCATGTGTTTATAACTCAGCTGTCATTTGAGTTGTTGGTGTTCTTGTGGCTATTGAAATACATTTGGGTTTTACGCACAGAATCAAATGTGAAAGCTCAGCTGGAAGTTCCAGGTGGAGGTGAGTTCAGGCAGGGAACAGTTGGAGTGGAGCTTCTGTACTGCTCAGTTTTTCCATTGCAGGATGAATGGGTGTATGAATGAGAACTCACTGAACTGGGTTATGTGATGAGAAATGGCTAACAAAAACATGTTAGAGTTCAGCTTAAGATTAAAAGATCTGTAGATTCGATTTTGCTTTCTAAAGAAGATAAAACTTTTTTTTTTGGTCAACTCTCGTATCTTAAGTTCATTATTAGTTATACTGGAAAACTCCCCTCAGTATTCATTAAATTTTACAGACTTTCTTCCTGGCCTAGTTCTATCATGCACAGAGAGTTTTAGCCTGTAGACTGGCAGTGTAATGAGATAGCTGTCAAAACCAGGGTAATGATTCATGGGCTGTCTGTGATGAATATGCCAAGTGCTTGCAGTGTGTGCTAATATCTAAAAATATTTTGCTTTGCGTCTTTATTGGTTTACCAGCTGTGGTTCCAGTACCATAAATTATGGTATAGGCCTTTTGTTATTGTGAGGATAGTGTCTGGTGCTGTCAATGCTGAAAATGGTTTTTAATCGTTTTTGAGTAAATTGCAAATTTATATGAGGCTAAGTATGGAGTGAGGAATATCGGAGTTTTTTTCCTTCAGTGACCATTTGTATCTTGTCAACATTTTGATTTGGTAAGCCAGGCATTATCTAAGACATTAGAGGGCTGTTAGCAAACCATCCGTCCTTTATCATCACTGAGCCAAACACATTAAGTTTAGTGCTAAGGTATTCCTACTTCAGACTCAGAAAAGAGAAAATTATTTCCCTGCTAAGATGTGGGACTGGTTTGTTTACTCGTGAGCACACAATTATTTCTATGAAATCAATAACAGTTCTTGAAATCAGCACACACTGTCACCCATCCGGGGTCACTGAGAGATGTTTTCCTGTTCTTTATTTGTGTGGATCACCCCCACAGCAAAACACATTTCTGGGTTGCAGAGCTGTAACCTCAAGGAACTCAGTGGCCTGGTTTTCTATCTGCTTTTTCCACTGACTTCAGTGGGATTCGTACCTACATGGTGACCTTGATTTCAAAAACGGTGGTTTTAAGAAGATGAATTAATTAATTAAGACAAAATTATTGCTGTGAGGATCTCTTTTCTTCTAACACAATAAAACAAACAAACAAAGGCATTGTTTTGCTAACTCTTAGAAAAGTTTGAGCTGTTGAGGTGAAAGATGTTACCTCCTTTGACGCTGAACTGCACCGAACACACACCAGACTTGTTCTACAGCTTTCACTGACCTTCACTTGACTGCCAGTGAATTGTTCTGAATTGTTTTGAGTAATTTTGTTACTTGGATTTCTGAAACATTTTATCTAAAGATGTGGTAGATCTAGACTGAAGGGAAGATCCTTATGGAAGACTTAACTCATATATATAATTTCTCTTTCTATTAGATATATATAGTATATATATATACATATATATATATATTTATAGATAGATATATATAGTATATTTCTATTCTTACTTAAAATTGCTGTTTTCTGCTTAGTCACAAATTTTAGGCTTTTACAGATTATTAGCAGTCAGCTTTAAAACTTTTGTCAAATTTGAATCCAATGAGAGCTTGAAAATTTGTCTTTTGAATTAAATTATTAAATGCATTCTAAAGCAGCCCCCAGGTAATTTCAAAATATTGTAAATTGTTAACCTTACATTGCTGTTGATGTGGAAGATTGTTATGACTACAGACTGTGAAGGCAATAGAACCTCTTACTGAATTCCAAAGAGGGTATGTTTTAAATTAGATGTTGCAGTTTCAGATGAAATTAAAGAAGAACCAAACCAGGTTTTCCTTCTGTCTCATTTTCTTTGTTCACTAAATTAAGTTCTTTTTGCTTTGTTGCTTCATGTCCTGACAAATTTTTTTTGGAGTCAGTTGTTATATCTTCCTAGAAATAAAATTACATTATAAAATAAAGGTCTCTTAAGAATTTGCATTGCATCACAACTGTTGGGACCTCACCCCTGCAGGGAGGGAGGAAAGGATCTGTGTTACCAGTTGTTAGAGAGTCTGTCTCAGGACTGAGATTATGATGTCATTTTGTGGTGGAGAAAGCTCTTACATACTTCACAGAAAAATGAAAAAAAGTGTGTCTTGTACATACAGATTTTTATAATTTTTGTAGCTTTTCATTGCGGTGCTAATCCCAGGTTTTAATTAAACCATTAATCAATTAATTACAAAGCTATGTGTTCAAAATAAAATCTATTCAATATTTGAAACTAGCCATTGGTAAAAGTCCCGAATAAAACCAAGAGAAAGTATTTTTAATTTCTCAGTCTGGGTGAAACACAAGTAATTATTTAAATAGTCTGTTCAGTTTTATATCGATTGCTTGATGCAATTTGAAAGAATAAAGCCTTGTTTCCATACTATTATACTAACTCGTTAGCCTTCTCCAAGTGACTGCTGTAGATACTGAAAAAAATAAATTAACAATATTGCATAGCAAAATCTACAGAGTCATTGGGGGTTTTTAAAATTTAGGTCAAATGCTTCACCAGGGTCAGTGTGCTACTGAGTTGGGTAATGTCAACTGCATGACATCATGTGCTTTGAAAATTATGAGTGAATGGAAAATTTTTAATAATGGCATTTTATGTATTTCATCTGTGTTCAAATACAAATTTAGAAGTAAGGGAAGAACTAATGAAATCTGCCCTGTATTCAGTCTTTCCCCAAAGGAGATGGTATCTTCAGCACACAGGGCTGCAGTGACCACATCAATGTGACTTTGATAGCTGAACATAAGAAAGCCCTTCAGAAGAAGTGAAACTTAAACATAGACATGAGGTGATGGGGGGAAGGGCTTTGAGGAGAACACCAGAAAAGCTGTGTATTTGACAGGGAAATGATGCATGCATGTGGCAGGATCTCCTTGTCAGAGGAATCCCAGTGAAACTCCCTGGACAGGGAGCAGAGCTGGGCCCAGAGCAGTGGGTTCCCTGGCTGGAAAGACCTAATGGCTCTTCCAGGGCTCTGTTCCCACAGTGCCTGTGAATGCCACAAGTCCTTCCCATCCCAGGGAAGTTCACATCTCCTGTTAACCACACCAGACACCATGGGATGGTAGCTGGAAGTGGTGCAGTGGTGCTTTTCCCCTCCTAAACCAAGGGTCCCTCACTGAAAAGCTTAGCAAAAGCTGTTGTGATTTCATGATCTTAGCCATATCTGAGAACTCTCTGAGAACTATCCAGAACTGTCTAGGCAACATTCAGGTGTTCATTTGGTTTTCCACTGAAACTTGCACTAACACTTCTTCAGCTATGGTTTTCTTTCTCTGTTGTTCAGCTTGTGACTGGAAGGAAGTACAGAAAAGTTTTCCTGCTCTGAATGCAGTGTGCAGAGGAGCCCTTTGCATGTTTGTACTTTGTTTGGTCCCAAGTCCTAGGAACCTGCTAAAATGGCAATAATCTGTGGGACAATACTGGTTACTGATGTTTTGGTCAGAGTCTCAGAGCTCATATTTAATTCCTTAATTTCTGTATCCTTGATGCCACAATAAATAGATATTCAAATGTTAAATATTAAAGTATTAAATCTACAATCTACAACAAGTACTGTTCTCTGCATTCCTGATATGTGATACCCAACCATACTCATGGTGGCTTTTTTACAGACAAATTTTTAGTGAGAATGTTGCATGAATTTATTTCTTACTCAGAAGACAGGAAAAGAACATGTTTTATGAAGAATGTACTGATTCTGTAAGATAAGAAGATAAAAGATAAGACTTGCACTGAGAATAAGAAGTAGCCTAGAAAAATCTTAAGTCTGTATATGGAGACAATGTGGTGGATTTGCTGTATGTTGTATTTTAGTTGCAACTAAACTTCAACATTAGACACATTCTGCGTGTCAAATTCCCACCTGCAATTTAAAAGAACTTGAATAGTTTTAATTTCCTGTCTTTAACAGTTATATTTTCTTGCTCAACTGACTGTGTTTCACTCTAGGTGCAGTTTCACTGTGTTCACTAAACTGAGCCTCACAATCAGATGGTTTTCAGCTCTGAAGGGTTGTGATTATGGATTGTGGGTCATGTCTTCTCCCTCTCACTGCTGAATCAGTGAATCTGGCTTTTAAATGCTGATTTAAGGAAGACTGGACTTGGGATGATTAATCAACTACACCATCCTAAGAGGTTTGGGGAATTTGTGTACAAAAAGACCTAGGGGACAAAATTTTCAATTACTTTGATACAGCGGCTACAATAGTTTAACAAAAGTAATAGTACAAATGACTGAGATCACCCAACTCTACAACAGAGCCCCTCTGGTCTTACACCCCATCAGGTTGTTAGGCTTGAAAGATTCTGTGAGTTTTGTTCTGATCAGTAACATCTTGAGCTACGTTTTTATAGGGTAGTAAGAGGAACTGTTATATATTGTCCCTGTTTGAACAAACATTGCAAAGTTTAATCCCAGATGTAAATATTTTATCTAAGTGCAGATGGCTGTGCAGCCTGCATAATTTAACAATGTCAGGTAATGAATATTATATTTATATGTTAAAATACTTCTCCCATTTTTTTTGTGGCCTTCCAGCAATTAGTTCTGATCTGTGGTTTGTGTACTGTTGACTTGTACCTTTTTTTTTTTTTTTCTGCACTGTGTTTTACAATTGTCTGCTCCAGCTAATTATGGCTGGAAAGAAACATGTACAATATTTTTAGGTGCAACCTGAGTGTTGGCTAGTTAATACTGTGTTATATTATACTTTTGGCTTTGTGTTTTTCCTGAAAGTATAATGCTTTAGTTGGCTTGCACTAAAATGTATAGTTGTTCAAAGGAAGTTATTCCTTGTATCTTAATTTGGCAATTAAGTATTTTGCTTTGCAGTAATTCTAATGACCACTAATTTTTTTTTACAATAAGTCATTAAAGACGTTAATTATGTAAAATTAATGCATTTTCATTTTGTGTGGTAGGTTAAGAGCTATATTTAACTGTGAAACTTTGAAACATGGCAGGTGTCACACAGATGAGCAATGCAGATACAGCCTGCAAATGAAAAGTTACTTGAGCAAAAACCTGAGCCCTGAAAAATTGAGATAAGTCAGTCTTAGGATGTCTGGGATCATCTTTAGGCAGGCAGAGAAGAACAGAAATTAACATGCTTATTCTGCTTTGTGTGATGGAACACCTTGGGCAGCCTCATTATTGCCACAATAACTGCATAGTTCTGAGTCCTCTGTGTTTGTGTGATGCCCTTTTAATAAAATGCATTGTTCTGCAAGGGCCAGGCTCAAAACTCGCTTGGGCTGGAGTAGGGACAATGGCACCAAACTGCTCCCCAGGGTCAGAATGAACTGGTATGTGAAATAGAGGCTTGAACCCTGCAGCTAGCTGCTTTCTCAGAGATGTCTGTGGGTGTGCTCATGCTTATGGGTCATATTCCTTAAACAGTGTTATTTACTCTGTACTGCAGAAAGATGATATTGGGAGACATGAGGTATAAAACCACAGTTAAGAGATTTAGCAGTATGGATCTTCTTCAGCCTTTAAACTGCATCTATCCATCCTAAATATTTTGCCCTTGCTCAGAGGCAGCTGACAATGCTTGCAGCTCCATCTGTCTCAGCCACAGTAGAATATTGTTCAGTTGTATTTATCCAGGTTCCACCCAGCTGATGTCTCTTCATTTCTGGGGACTGAACCTGGTTCTGTGTACCTGAGAGGAAAATGGGTTTGACATTGACACGTGGCTTCTCTGAGTGCTCTGAACTTTCCTTACTCTTCATAACTTACTGCATGGTCTTTTTGTCAGTCATTTCCTGGGTCAGTCCTTCTCTGGTCTCTCCTAACTCTAGTGCAAGAAGACTTTGATATCAAATTGAAAATGGAGGGGAAGTTTTAACTCCATATCCCAATCTGTTTCTAGAGGAACTTAGCACAGTAAGATCCACAGTGTTAACAGCAAACTAAACAAAACCAAAAATCACTGTATTCAAAGGGGCAAGAGAATTACTCAGTCTGTGCATTTAAAAGAGGGAATGTTCTAGCCTGTGTACTGTCTGACAGTTATGAGTAATCTCTGTAGTAAATAATCATATTCATCATCTGGGTTTTTCTATTCCAGAACACCAGCTCAGTAACTGTGCCAGAAACACTGCTGTTTGTTTCAACCCTGGATGGAAGTTTGCACGCTGTCAGCAAGAGGACAGGAGCAATCAAGTGGACTTTAAAAGAAGGTGAGCAGGAGGTATCCTGAGCCCTCTACTCAACAGCAAAAATAACAGTCAAATTAATTGGCAATTCCAACTGTTGTAGGATCTGGTAAATACTTTCTTTTGTTTTTAAATTTTGCTCTTGTTCCGGAATTAAGATATAGTGTTTCTAGAGTCATGTTAATCTTCAAAATTTCACTTGTAGGTATTTTCTAGGTTTATGTGAGGTTTTTTTGTTTGTTTGTTTGGTTTGGTGGTTTTTTGTTGTTTTTTTGTTGTTGTTGTTTTTTTGTTTTGTTTTGGTTTGTTTTGGGGGGTTTTGTTTACTTTTTTTTTCCCTCCTGGATGTTTAAGCTGTAGTGTATAATTGGTAGGTATCATGTTTTATGGGAATGAGTGCAATATAAGCAAGCATAGAACAGAATAGATGTGTCAGCTTGTGGAACTGATGGGAAAGGGATTGCATGATTCTGTCTCTGGAATACCCTACATTCTCTGGTGCAGAGCATATTGTGCAAACCTTGGGGATTTTTCTATAACATGTTTAGGAACAGCACAGTGTTTTAAGTAAAAGAATTGCACTTGTGTAAAGGAATTTAATATTGTTCAGTGGCTGGAAATGATTTTGTAATTTTAATTACTGAACAGAGCTAGCTCTATCTTGATGAAAAATTTAGTATTTGATGCAAATTTTGTTTAGTGGGACTGGGACTCTGATTATGTATGGCAGAGGTGATAGTAGCACCTTCACTTCTGGAAATAAATTAGAGGGTCAAATGGAAGGAGTCAGTGCCTGCATCATTCTGTCCTCTGTTTTTAAACCTGTCAGTTTAGTAGGTGAGCTGAAGTGGTGGGAAATGGATTGTGCATATCTTGTGTCTGGAGCACCAACCACTTGCTCTTCTTTATGAAGCCATTTGTATTTGAAAGCAGATCTACCAGACAAAAGGTTAACTTTTTTAATGAGCAGAAAAGGCTTTCGTAGCTCTTCTTAGAATAGAAAGGGCTAAGCTAAGGATTTTCTTGAAGGATCTTGGTTTTCTCCCATCTCCTGTTTAAATTTAGACCCCTCCTTTTCCTGAGCAGCCCTGCCTAAAAGCAGGCTCATTTAGTCAGAGGTCAGCTTCCTCATTTAGTGTTGCTGTAGGCTAAGAAAAACTTGCTGGTCTCTTTGTCATTCCACTGACACAAACACACCCTGCCTAGTCCTAGTCTAGAAGGGTATCGCGACTGGCATTGCTTTGCAGCCACACTTAGTAAGTGGCAAGGGGTTTTTTGAAGAAGAAATTAACATACTT
Source organism: Luscinia megarhynchos (assembly GCA_034336665.1). NCBI lineage: Eukaryota > Metazoa > Chordata > Aves > Passeriformes > Muscicapidae > Luscinia > Luscinia megarhynchos. The sequence continues at coordinate 3,853,173 of CM067580.1, forward strand.
CGATGACAAGAAATATCTTGATCAGTATATGTTGCTCAAGGAACCTCCCTTGTTTAAAAAAATCTTGTTGCAAAACTCTTGTTGGTTCTGTAGAACTGCCAGACTGGATAATCTAGTTTTATGGGACTTCTTGTTTTCTCTGCTGCTAACTTCTGCATCTTATACACATGAGAAGCACTTACTCGATTTTTGCAAAACATTTATTGCTCCTTAGTTTATTTCTGTGCAGTAAAGCAACACACAAGGGTCAATGAAAGAAAAATTAGTGGTAAGTATCAGTGCTCCAAGATGCCTCCTGAGTTAACTGAGTTAAGTGGGCATGGAACAAGGGCCTGTAAATATAAATTGGTGAATTAATTCATAATGGGAGGGGGTTTATTTATTTTTGCAAATTTTTATTTTATTTATTTATTGCAAATCTATTGGTTGGTGGTCATCCTGTGGGTGGGAAGCCCAACAGACAAGACAGTGTTGGAAACAAATGAAAGCCCATTCATCTTTCTGTGCTGAATCCCTGGAGAGACCTAATAGTAAAAGAATGCATTATTAATGTTAGTGTATAAACACAGTGGTTGGGTACACTCTGTCTGCCAGCAGCACACTGGAGCTGTTACAGAGATTACCTGGCAGAAGCTGTCTGCACTGCAGGCAGTGCTCTTGCAGGTGCCATTTTACCCTGATTGCAGCAGATGAACCATGTGCTGTAGCTCAGGCACTTTGAGAAGTTGTGGAAGTCACCTGAAGCACTGCAGTGGCACTCACCAGGAAGGGAACATTTTATTACTGCACTTCAGCAGCAAGGTATTTAACAAAGGGCAATTTAGGTACATTTTATTTTCATTCGGGGAAAAAACCAAGGCCGTGTTCATTATCAGGCAGTGCTTAAACAAACATGAATATCTTGCCATGTGTGGCTTGTTTTAATTTAGCACTGAAGTTTATCTTAGGTGTGTGGAATAAATGAGCCAATGATTATCACCACAATAACATGTTTGGGTTTCCTGCCTTCATGGAGTGCTGGCAAGAAAGGCAGTCAGAATACTTGTGTGTGGGGGTTACACTTGTGCTGCCCATAAAGCAGGCAAAAATAGGTCAGTTAGGAATAGGACTTTCCACTGTCAGAAATAAGCTGTGTCCCTGCAGTTACATGTGATGAAACTGTGGACTTACTTGTTGAGGGTGCTTAAAATCTTCATTTCCTGTTGGTTTCGATGGGTCCTGCTCTCTGGCAGCTCTCAGGATTTTTCAGTGAGCAGGTAGCTGATGCTGTACATTTCCTGGGCCTTGGAAAGCTGGCAAATGGTTGGAAAGTTTAGAGAAAAAGCCATATTCCTCCTCCCCTGTGATTTCTGAGAGGCACCTTTGCTTGTGCTGTGGCCCCACACAAACAGCTGGTGTTGTAAGGCTGTGGCTCACATTTCACATCAGCAGCTGAATGAGGCTCTTGGTGGCACCTTGATCAATACAAGGAGCTGTCAGACCTGGGTGACAGTGGGACAGGCTCCCCTAGGCTCCCACATTTTCTGCACTTGCCACTAGCAAGGTACCTAGTCAGCATCCTCCTAAAGTTCCCAAAAGTGATGGAAATAAAACAACTTCTGTCATTTCCTACAGAACTCTTTGAAAGGTACAGAGGTGCAGCAACTTAGGTTTGTGTTTACATGCAAGTGGACAGAGAAAGAGATGGTCATGAGAACATGTTGGCAAGGCAGAATCTGGAGGAAGCTTTCCTCCTTGCTGTCAGACTTTATTACACAGCTCTGATTTCAGTGTGAGCTTTAAGAGTATGATTTTAAGACTGTGCTGTTCCCTCACATCTTTGTAAAACTCACCTTGTATGTCTCTTTTAACTCAAGAGCTTGGTTTATTGACCATAATATTAAATTTGAGATGCTAAGGGTGCAGTGTTCCAAGCTGCAAAAAGTATTCAAAGTATTTTGCCAGAAGAACATTTAATATGTGCAGATTTGGATCCTCATTTAGAGCCAGTAGAAATTTTGTTATGATCTTCAGTTCTCTGTAGCCATCAAAAAATTATGTCCTACAATCAGTTTAAAAGGTTTTGATTTCCAACACCTCACTCATAACCTGTATACTTTAGAGGGCTCTTATGATAAGACAAAGATATAAAGATTGTATCTATTTATGGGATCCAATATACTGATTTTAAAGGGCAGATCTGTAGCTTCTGCTTTAGTAACAGTGGTTTTACCCACACAAGAAGTAATATCTTTGTGCATAGTTGTAAATTAATAAGGATTGTCAAAACAAAACAGTTGTAAAACAGTACTGTTTTCAACAAATTCCAGAGCATGGTTTGTGTCTCTAGCTTCATTTGCTGTCCCTGCAGCAGTAGATGAGGATGACATGGCTTTAAACTGGCCCGTTAGCCCAAACCTTGTGGTGGGGCCTCAGAGCAGGAAACCGTTTTTTCCAGCTCCTTCCAGTGGGGCAGTGACTTATTCACTGTTTCAATCTCCCACTTCTCCTTTTCAGTCTTTGGCTCTAAGGGCACACTGCAGTGATGACAATGACAACATGCAACTTTATCTTGTACATTAAAAATACTCAGAGTTTGGTCAAAAGGTAAATTTGCCTCACAATGTATTTATGAAATACAGATAAAAGTCAAATGCATTGTATTTAGTGCATGGCTACAGTTTCATAAGGCTTTTTTTCATATATGTATGCAAAAGTGTGGGTCAGAACCATCTGAAATGTGTCACATACTTCTGCCCACTCACTAATATATTCTGGCCATGATGCAACCAAACTTGGATTGGGACATCTGCCTGCTGCCAGGTCAAAATGTTCATTTGGGGGAAGTGGAATAGAGCCAAATAATTTACCAAATTACTGGACAGGCATTATGTTAACAGGTTTCTAGTAACTGCTGTGCTTGTGAATAAAGTCTTGGAGTTGTAGAAGAAATCTTTATAAAGTATGATCAATCGCCTTTTAATTTTTTTTTCATAAGAAAGCTATTTTACGATTTTTTTCTAACAGAGGCTTTGTTATCTGTTCAGAAAGCTAAAGCTGGTGTGTGCTGAATTGAAGGATTTTAATGTAGGAATCAGTAACACAATCAGTCTTAGTGGAGGCTGCAGGAAAAAAAAATTGAAAACCCATGGAAATATCTATAGAAACGCATCAATCAATCTCTCCAGCACTGGAGATATTTACAGGATGGTGTCCTGCTTCCTAACTCACCTCTACCATGATCCAGAGTTGTTCTGACATCTGTTTTCTTAGTCTAGAAAGTAGAAAAAGCTTTCTGTAGGACCTGCAAGAATTTGGCTTTTCTCTGCTACATGGAATGGATACTTTAGGGAGAGGGAGATGTATTTTTCAGTTTTATCACATTTTCTGTCCAGCTTTCATTCCAGTATAGAAGAGTTGCTGCTTTGTTTAGTGGTTGTCACCACTGCTGTTGGTATTGGAACAGATCAGGAGTTACCCAATTACAGGGAGCTGCAGTCCAGGGAATTTTGAAAGCAGAGTGATGTGGTTCAGTCCCAGCATGTCGACACTTGAGTGGGGAGCAGCTGGAGAGGAGAGAAGGCCTCAGTGCTCTGACTTTTGCAAGACCTTTTTCTGTTTGACCCCTTGTGGAGCAAAAGGTGACTTCAGTCACAAGAGGGCCCCCTCTTTTACTGGTCTGTGTTCAAGCATATGAAAACTATTGTAAGACCTGGCACCAATTAATTGAGCTTAAGATTCTCTTTTTATCTCAGAGCAAGTTCTTATTTCAAAACAAACTTTGAAATAGAGGTTGGAACAGGTCACAAACCACATGAAAGTAGAATGTGAAGAGTTTATTGTCTGTCTTCAAAGGGTCTCTGTAGAGCTACAACTTGGGTTCAAGATGATGAAAGTGTTAAGAAAATGAGAAAATTTACATCACCTCAGTAACTAAAAAAATGGAGAAATGGCTTTACACAGTCTGTCTTTCCAGGTGGATGGTGCTAGTAGTGACAGAAGAATTTCTTTCACTTTAGAAAACTAACTCCTCCAGCCTTATGAAGAGTCTCATGCATGGAAATTAATCAGAAATCCATAAATGCTTTCTAACAATTCATACACAGCACTTCAGTGTGCAAGAAGCCATCAGAATAATCAGTGTTTTGGTTCATGTACCATTAAGTACTAAAAAAAATTCCTGCTGCTTTGTCATAACTTCTTAATCTGTTCTGTCTACCACTTTTTTATCTTTGGTCATAAATCGAGTTTCAGTTGCTAAGAAATCAAGTAAAACCAGGATTTTTTTCATTTCTGATGAAGTACATGATGTTGAAGACATGGTACTAAAGAGAAATTCAAGGACTTTGATGATAATGTTGCTCTGTACACACTGAACAGCTTGGGATTTGCCATAAGACTCATTCATGTCATCTGATAGGCAGGAGTGCTTCAGAAAAACACTGCAAAACACAGAGACATTCATGAGACTTCTGGCATTGTTTATTAAAGTGTAGGAGACATTTATTGATGACATTGGAAACTTCATTAACTGACATTTTCCTAACAGCTTTCAGAAATAGAAGCTGAGGGATAAAAGCTCAATGCAAGTAATTTTTCCACATGGATATGTGTGTGTGTGTCCTTTCACTGTTGTGGCACTATGTTGTCAATAAAACCATGCAAAATTTCTCTGATTGTTAAAATAACTGGAGCAGAGGGGAGCACTTTATTTTGGTTGATAAAAATAGAATGCCTAGTCTTAGAAAATTGAGTAAAAACAAGCTATTAACCCAAAATTATTTGCTCTATTACTACTCTCCACTGTATTTTCAGGACAGAGAAGGAGCTCTAGGGAAGCATTACTAACCAGACTCTCCTGCAAATGTCATTGAGAAACCAGGATCAGCTGCTAGAAGACATAATCTATCTTTGAAGTTTTATGTAATTTTTTATGTTTTCCTGAGTGCTGCTTGAAAAAACCCCTGAAATACTGAGGTGTTTGAGGCAATCCCAGTCTGTTGTTCTGCTGATGTGTCCTGTCAGTAGCAGTGCAGTCAGCAAAGTTGGAGATTCATTCAGATTGTAGTAATTTCATATAACATCTTCACACCACCATTTAATTCAGAGAAGAAATAGTCATTTTATTAAAATTTAAAGTTTCTGAGGATTATTTTGACAAGAAATTATTTATGTTAGTTAGTCTTATTGTCACGGTGTGACTTGGGTTTGCCAACCTTAATATATTTAACTTCTTTTAGAGATGGGACCCAGGAGTAGAGACAAGGCAGGCTGAAAACTTAAAAAGGTACAAGAAGAAATTTATTAATAATACAAAAAAAGAATTAGAATTCAGGATAAAATTCCTAGATTGTTCCCTCCTCCCCTTCATTCCACATTTCTTACCAACAACATACAGAGAGAACACTTCAGTCAGTTATACACTCAAATAATCATTTCAGTTTACTTTAGAGAGAAAAGTCCCTTTTCTGGTTATGGCTTAGGGGGTGTCTTCAGCTTCACAGTCTGCGTCCGCCCAAGACCCACAGAACTATGAATTTTCCTCCCATTTACACAGTCCTCCCAGAGCTGTGTTATGGGTTACGATGCACACATGGGGTACCACCTCTAAAGGCAGGCTGCTAAAAAACCAAAATTCTCTTCATTGTCTTCTCTATCAAATGTCTCTGTTCATATTCCAGTTCCAGAACAGAGACCCCCATTTCCTCGGGGCAGAGGATCCTTTTCTCAAATATTTGAACCCCCCATGTATTTTCCACAGTTTAAAGGAACTTTACTAAAGTCACAATCCCCACAGCCCACAAAAAAGGTTTTCAGCTACTTGTATCTTTTCAATCTCTTCCCACCAGGAACTTTATCTTCATTTCGCTGACCTCTGTAGTCTCCATGCTTCATTCCTTCTCATTCAGCGGAGCTCAGGAGATCGAGAATTCCATCCAGGCATAAAGAAGTTTAAATTGTATCCAGATCGCGAAGAAACAAACAAGGGCAGCTGGAGGCCTTGCCACGTGGAAAAGCGAGCCCAGCCGGCAGGGCTGGGGCCATGTGGCCTGTGCTGGAGACATGCGGTTGGTGCCAGGGCCGTGCGGAGCCTGGGGGGCCCCCAAGCCAGGGGCTCCCCGCAGAGCCGGTGCCAGGCCGGGGGGGCCGGTGCCCCCGGCCGGAGGCCACCGCACCTCCCCAGGCCGAAAGAGAGCAGTTACTCGATCCACTGTGATTTGTGAAAGCAAAACAACCTCTGATTGGCTTCCCGAGCTGTCCATCACCAGATCAGCTCTCCGATTGGTGCCAGCAGCTCACAGGGGAAGCTCCCAGAGACTGGAGAGTCCCTCCAACTCCCCAGCCTCATGGAGCCATCCCTGAGGTAAATCCACCCCTCTCCCTTACCACGTGAAACCAACACACTTATGTTTTACCCAGGTTGACTAGAAAGTGATTTTATAGAAAATCTGCATTGTTGTACTTAAACAATAAATATGCAGTCAGTTGCCACTTCAAAAACAAGTTATGCAGCTTTGTTACTCCGTAGTGATCATTTGAGGGGATTTTTAGGAATAGGACAGAGTTGCCCCTGCGCTGCTGGTGAAGCTGCTGTTGTCTCACAGTAGTCACTGTCACCACTGGTGAGAGTTAATTTTATTACCAAGTGAGACACTCTCTGTGTAATCAGTTAAACAAGAGACAAAGCTTTTTTGGGTTTTGCCTTTAACAATGCTTGTAGCATTTGCATTAAATCTTACTTAACTGAGCCAGGTGTTGCTTGTTCTGAGCCAGGTGTCACTTGTTCTGATTGATGATGCTGTTTCTTTCACAAAACTGAGCGTTCCGTTGCCATGAAGCATTTGTGATTACAAAACCTCTTGCCTTTGATCTTTAATATCTCTCTTCTTGTAGGTAATTTCACTCAGCCTTAGGGATACCCTGAGTCCATAAACTTCTCACTTTGCTTTTGGTAGTTTAACCCAGCAGCTCAGCTCAAGTCAATCCACTTTATATGATGGGCAGCAAATGCTTTTTTCTTGCTTTTCTGGAGATAGACAGCTTATTATATGTCACCATGTGTTGTATTATTATAAAGCTTGTGGAATACTTGAAGAGACCACTGAGAAATAATTAACATATAATTAACAAGGGGGGGGTACTCCCTCCCGACATATTCTGAAACCAGTTTCTTCACACCAGGCATGGAAATGAATTGCTTTATGTAGTTAATGCAATAAAAGGAGTGACTAAGCAGCATGGTCTGTCGAGACAGATACAGAAGATGAGTCACTAAACTCTTTTGTTTGAATGTTAATTATTCTTAGGACCTTTGATATGTGTTTGGGTTCTCAGTGAATTAAATGGAGTTTATTTTGACACCTTTGGGAATGTATCCTGTAGCATGTTTTAGGCTTAAAGAAAAAAAAAACCAACATGTAGTTATGTTTTGAACAAAGCTACTCTGAGAGTGTTTGCTCTTGTAAGAAGAAATCAATGAAATAAAGATAACTGTACTGTTATCCCTCATACCCTGCTTTGTTTCTGTCTCTGCCATTAAATGTGCTTCTTTGGGTGGCTGCTGCTTTCAGCTGTGTTGCAGCCAGAGATCTGCTTGGGTAGGGGGTTATGTTTTTTAATCCTTGTAAAACCAGGTCATCCTTGCAGGCCATTGCCATCAAACCCAGCAGCTGGTGTGGTGCCGTGCCCTGCAGAGTGGTACAGACTCTGTAAGCCCTGGGTACTGAACCCTGAATTTCCTGTTCTTGTCTTGCTTAGCTCTGCAGATCTCCCAATACACTCAGGCTGCCCAGAATCTGTGCCAGTTTTCCAGCCAGAGGCTGTCAAAACATCAGGGATTTTGTTATTATTTCCTTCCTGTTGCATCATGATGTTTGCATAGAGACAGAAGAGGTAAAAAACAGTGTTTGCTTGGTCATGTTTCATCCTCTTACTCAGACTCATTCCAGTGGAGTTTGATTTAACCTGTGGTAGTGGAGATACTTAGAGGATTGCATCCTTTTGGCTTCTGAGGTGTTTTCTGCCAGTATAGCCATTAATAAGCACATGTTTGTCTTGGAAATTGTGGAGTATGTCTTATAAATCAGGATACTTCTGTGGTGTTTGCATCAGGAGTGAAAATCCTGTGATTCAGGAATTTATAAGCTCTCAGTAATTTTGAGTTATTTAGTGTTGGTAAAACTGACAAAGGACTTCAGAAGACTTTCTCAAGAGCTTTGTTTCCCATTTTATGAACCAAATTCCAGGAACAAGAGGAGGCTGCTGTGAGTTTACTTTCAAACTGTGCATCAGCTTTTCTAAAAGGAGCAAGATGTTACAGGCCTGACTTAATCCTGTATCTGGTGAGTTCAATGATTGAATTGCTAGTATTTTGACTTTTTTTTTCTCTGTGTGCAGATCCTGTCCTCCAGGTGCCAATCCATGTGGAAGAGTAAGTCTGTTTCCATTATCTCCTTTCTTTTTTTGATCTTAGAACCATAGACATTAGGGTTTGAGTTTATTTGGGGAACTTTGTGTAGTTTGGGTGTAGGGATCCCTTTACCTCTCAAATTTACTTAATTCTGGCAACTCTTTCATAGTTTCTTGCCTTCCTTATGCTCTCTAGTTTTGTTTATTTGTTTGGGTTTGTTCTAAATCTGTGTCATTTTAAGAGCTTGTAGGTTCAGTTTAAAAGCTTTCACCTGAGTCATTGCCTGCCACATTTTGATCTTTGTGTATTCAAATACATTGGTGGTCTTATGTTTTATTAGTTCTGAAACTTTCTTATAATTTTTAATTTTCACAGTTAATAAATGAAATTTCAAAAAATGTGATGTCAGATGAACTTATCTATAGAGCCAGTGCTGACCACAGTTTCTTTCCTGCTCTCTGAGAAGCACAGTACATTTTTATCATTTATAATTGCTGCTTAAATCCTAGGCCAGCATTTCTTCCAGACCCAAATGATGGCAGTTTGTACACGCTTGGTGGCAAGAACAGTGAAGGCTTGACTGTAAGTATATTTTTAAATTTTCTCCTAAAAAGTGCCCCAGTCAACCTCATGCCTTTGCAGAAGGAAAACATACTTATATTTTGTTAGAGCAGAATGTTGCCGTCTTGTGATTGTGAAGAAGTGATTTCTGCTTGAAAATACCAACACCACATCTTGTCTCCATGTACAACTTTTCTGTAACTCGCTAAACTAATGATAATTACGAATAAAATATATGTTTTGTTATCGAAATTCTGAATAATCTCAGTGTGATTTGATGGGAAAGGTACCCAAAATAACACCAATCAGATGTGTCAGTCTCCCCAAATACATTTCTAAAACCATCAGCCAGAAGCAGGATTAATACATGTTCTGTGCTAACCCCTTTAGAAGGTCTTTATAGGATTTATTAAGTGAACAAAAATGCTGAACCTTTCAGATGCATCACCAATCCATGCAGGCAACAGCTACTGCCTAATGCTTGACTTTCATTTTTAAACTTTGTGGTGATACTCAGATAAAAGTTTGGGCTTCTTACAAGAATTTTTTCCTCAGCTGCTATGATTTCCCTTAGGGATTTCAGTATTGTTAAATATTTTAGTATTTACTCTGGCTGAATTCTCAGCTATTACAGAAATAATAGAAATAACCAATAAAATTATTGTTTGTTTTTCCCCTAGAAACTTCCATTTACTATCCCAGAGCTGGTGCATGCATCTCCCTGTCGCAGTTCTGATGGGATCCTGTACATGGGTGAGCTCAGATTTTCTCTCCTTTAGATTGTAAGATGTTCAGCAACTACAAAATCTAGAGACTCTCAGACAAACTGAAGGAAATAGGCCTTATTTTGTGTATTAATTATGGTTTTTCATAAATCTTTCTGATGACAGAAAATCTGATTAATATAGAATGCAGTTACTGTGTGATGATTAAAACCCAATTGCTTTTACTGAAGGAGAAAACCTTCACCTTTTCTAAACAGTGAAATGCCTGGATGGGGATTTTTGCTTTCTTGAGATGCAGTCTTTCAACAAAATATGACTTCTACTTAAAATCTTCTTATGAATATAAATGTCATTGACTGCCTGATAATTAGGATAAAATTAGAAATCCCATTGCACCACCGTTAGACATCCTCCATTGTCTGAGGTACAGTCACTTCATTTATAGTACAAATAATAAATGTATTTCTCACTGTCCTGACTCATTCTAATTGCAGATGGATTTGGGAGGAGAAAAGGAGAAGAAAGGACAATTATTACTTATCACAACAGTAAAATATGTGAAGATCAGAGTGAGCTTAGTATTAGGGATTTTAAATCTCCTGAAGGGCCAATGCTCTTTCTGGTTCTCCACTTCATGTCTTGCCAGTAAATGACAGAAAAATGTTTATTTGAAGCTTCTAAACATGACATACATATATTAACTTCAAAGAAATTCTTAAGGCTATGGCTCACATAGTCTTGAGAGGCATGTTTGGATTACAATCCTTTAGCAATTTGAAAGGTGCAGACCCTCACTTGTTTTTTCCACCTCCTGTCTTTCACCATGAGCACTTCAGTCTCCTTGTCTGACAGCTCCTGGGATCTGCTGCACTCAGAGCTCTGTTAGATTGTATGTGTGAAAAAATAATTCAGCTAATAGTACTTACATTTCTAAATATTGCATTTGGGTTTGGGGTTTGTGGTCAGTATTTGGGATTGGCCAGTAGTGCTAAATGATGAAACTAAGCCTGACTATGAAAAACTGTTTTATTAAAAATGCTGTATTTGTGATAAATCCATGAGTCTACTAAAGAAAAAAGAAGACTGAAAAGCTGAATGGAAGTGCAGTTTTTCCAACTGAATGGTAATGTGGTGTAAATTATGATTTCAGGTAAAAAGCAGGATATTTGGTACGTAGTTGACCTCATGACTGGGGAGAAACAGCAGACCTTGACTTCCTCTTTTGCAGAAAGTCTTTGCCCATCAACATCCCTCCTGTATCTTGGGAGAACAGGTCACATTCTTTTTTTTTTTTCTTGTAGTTTAAAAGAAAATTCTATTTTTTAAAATATAGGCTTATAACAAATGACCCTGTTGTGAGTTCAGGTTTTTAAGTTTATTTCTTGGAAAAACTTGCGTGAATTATGATTTTAGACTGTACACAGAATAATTACTAACTTTAGCAGCAGCGAGACAATATTTTTTAAACTTTGGCAGTAGGTCATTATTCTTTTATTTGACTAAGTGGCATTTATAATGTAATTAATGGTGTATTCCAGTACCAGCTGTGAACTGTTTGTTCTGTAACATACAGCTTTTAAAAAGCTGTTTAATGAAGATGGAAATAGAGCCTATCCACTCACATCACAAGTGCAGTGTGCTAAATAACTGCTAAAGTTAGACCAACACCATGGATGTGCTCACTAGAAACAGGAATAAATGTTACAGACTTGTTCTTTAACCTCTCTATCAATGTGTTCCTTAAGTGGGATAGTGTTGGGAAAATGAAATGCTGACAGCAGTGAGTGCTGTGTGGTGTTTGAGGAGTGTCTCAGATTTGAGAAGATTGATTCTATTCTCTCATAGGTTTTTTTGCTTCACAGACTGTATATTTTTTAACAGAGTACACAATCACAATGTATGACACCAAAAAGAAGGAGCTGCGATGGAATGCCACCTATTTTGATTATGCAGCTACTTTGCCGGATGAAGACATAAAATACAGTAAGAATTTAATCAGTCTTCTCCTGGTGTGGAGTTTTGTATATAGGGGAAAACATTCTGAATTTTTTGTGCAGCACATGTATTTCTGCCTATTTTTATCCATCACATACTGCAATATCTAAAGCCTGTTAGGTAGCTTCAGGTAAATTGAATCTAGGAGGGTGCAGCTCTTGAAGATGTGATGCCTTAAAATCAGTGAGAAATGGTGGGAGAGGCAGCAAATCTGAACTGTGGTGCACAACCTGATTGCAGTGCTCTTGACTGGCAGCTGGACTTGTGTCGGCCCAGTTCTGCCGAGGCTTTGCTGCTGAGCTGCTGTGCAGTGAAAGGTGTGATGGTGACTGCAGACAGAGCTGTGCCTATGCAGGATTAAAGCTACAGAATCCAGGTAACTTCCACATGTGTGTGCATTGCAGAAATGTCCCACTTTGTGTCCAACGGGGATGGGCTGGTGGTGACTGTGGACAGCGAGTCTGGGGATGTACTGTGGATCCAGAATTACGCGTCCCCCGTGGTGGCTTTTTACATCTGGCAGCGAGAGGGGCTGAGGAAAGTCCTGCACACCAACGTGGGCATCGAGACCCTGCGCTACCTGACCTTCATGTCCGGGGAGGTCGGACACATCACCAAGTGGAAATATCCCTTCCCAAAGGAAACAGAGACCAAGAGCAAACTAACGTGAGCCTGAGATTCTGCTGTTCTCACTGTCCGTTTGACAGCTTTTATCAGAACAGTTAAGGGTTGTGCTACAAGCTGCAACATGGTGAAAAGAATGCATAAAAGCATTTCTACTTCTCCAGGTGTTCTTTTATACAACATTTGATCTTCTGCATGTAAAGCCAGAGACCAAACCAAAAAACTTATCAACTTAGGTCCTAAGTTTTATCAGATGTCCTGTGTTGAATAGTTTCTCACAGTACGAAATTAAATTGGTTTTCCTAATGTGAAGCCTTTCCCACTATGATAATGGTGCACACCATTTTGGCAAATGTCAGTTATTGAAAAATGCAGGACTAGGACATGAGTTATGTTAAATGAGTGACAATGCTGTGAATAATGAACTGACAATGCTTTCATAATTTACAAAAAGGCTTCATAGTACATCAGTACCTCAAATAATTTTACAGATCAAGGCTTTTCCAGATACAAATACTGATGATTTGGGAAGCTCCTGCATTGGTTCTGCAGGGTTGTACTGTCCAGGTTTTAGGTGAGATGGTAATATCCATTTGCCTGCTCCTAACAGTGACTGTGTTTCTGCAGCCCAACCCTGTACGTAGGGAAATACTCCACAAGTTTGTACGCGTCGCCCTCTATGGTGCACGAGGGAGTCACTGTTGTGGTAAGTGGGGAGCTGCCAGGTGGGAAGGTGCCTTTATGGAATTAGTGCTGTCCTGGGCTTGGAAGAAAGGTTGAAATGGAATCACACATATTAAATTAAAATAGAAAATAAAACACTGAAGCCTGTAATTTAAGGGTTTTGAGATTTCTATCAAGAAATGCATAGTGAATTAAGTATTTTGTGAAACAATTAACAACCATGGAATGCATAAGCATACTTCTGGAATAATTTCCAGTGCTGCAAAGCAGTAACTGCAGCTTCCCAGAAACTGTGCCAGGCAGGCTCAGCAGGAGCAGACCTGATGTTACTGCTATTGTTGATGCTTTGTGGTTCACGTTAAAATTGCTGGTTTGTTCATCAAAGAAAATCCTCACAGACAGGAAACTGCATCATAGTTCTGTTTTGCTCATTGTGGCTGCCAGCTAGAAAATACAGATCCTGCTTAACTTTAGGAGAAAACAACAAAAAAAAAGAAGTAATCTCATCTCCCAGGCAACATATCCCTGAAAAGGTCCAATGTCCGAGGTTGTGGAAGCAGCTGCTAAGGGCATAATGCCCATGTTTACTCACAGTGACTTTGCTGCCAGTAATCTCTGCTTGCCCACCCATTTTGACCTCCAGCTTTTTCATTTAGTTGCCTATTTAAATATTCTAAGGTCATAGTGACAGTAATTGTAACACTGATCTCTCTGCAGCCCCGTGGCAGCACCATTCCCTTGCTGGAGGGTCCAAAAACAGAAGGAGTCACCATTGAAGACAACGGCGAGTGCGTGATCACGCCCAGCACTGATGTTAAGTTTTCGGGCAGGCTGAAGGAAAAGCACAAGCTCAACTACTGGAATGACTGGCTGCTGATAGGTGTGGGAGGCCCTGCCTGGCCATAATTACTGAATTCTAGTAACAGTGTCTAATTCATCCTCATTTGCATATAAAATAATGTGTTACATATCCACCTGCCTTCTGTTTTTCCCAAGGCTCCTGCCTTATTCTGTGATGAGGTGAAGTGCTCCATGTGTGGAAAGTTATTTATTGCTTATTTGCCCCCTCCCTTGGAGAGGGGTATAGTAATTTATTATTTGCTGTAAATATTCTATTTGGGTCTGTTTGAATTTTTTTATTGTGCATGCTGTTACCTTAATTCTCATTGTTTGGATCAGATAGTGGTGTTTTCTCCATTTTGTGAATGGATTAAAACACAGAGGCTGAAGATAATGTTTATTAATTGTCAGCCTGTCCTGTGTGTCCCAAGTCCCTGAATTTTGGAATTGACTTTTCAGTGCATTTACAATTTTGCTTCAAAAATGAAGAACTGTCTGAGGTTCAGTTTTAAGTGATAGCTGGTGATAACTGAGTGATCTGTGTGAGAGGAGCTCTAGGGCAGGGACAATGTGCAACTTGCAGCTTTTTGAAGCCATCTTTCAGCCATCTTTCTCTTCTCATGATCCCTTTCCTTGTGATGCCTTGGGTTTTAGCTTTTCTATTTTTTAGATTCCCTGCTGCTTGGTATGTAACTATGAAACTTCATGTTAGGTATTAGTAAATTCTCTTCACAGGGTAATTAGACAAAACAATCCCTTCCCAGCTAGAGAATCAAAGACAACTGGTACCCAAAAAGCAGAAACAACAGCTAAGGGAAGGGGGCAAGCCAAGGGGCTGAGACTTCATAACCTGGAGCTGTAATTGGACAATTAATCCCAATATGTAGATGAACCAAAACTTATAAAAGTGTAAAAACCCGTGACCAGGATCCATCTGGGATTTGATTTGGGTGTAGCCCCAGCTAGACTCTTGCACTGCCCAAGATGTACCCTTTCAATAAATATCGATTTTATTCCTTTTGCCCTGTCTAGTCTCTGTTCCAGATCAGCCTTTCCAGGCATCACTTCTTAATCCCCTCTCTCCTGCCGTATGTCAGGCAGTTCCCCGAAACAGTTCATGTTCCTCTGCAGCTCTCAGTGACTTCTGCCCTCCATTTTCCCTCTCTTTTCTCTTTCCTGCTCCATACATGAGCATCATGTTTTGTGATGTTCTCACTATTCAGAAAAGATGCTGCAATCAAGGATATCTTTCTTAAAAAAGGACAACTTTCTGTTTCAACAAATGTGTTTTATTTAAAGGGCACCATGAAAC
The DNA here is from genome assembly GCA_034336665.1 of Luscinia megarhynchos. NCBI lineage: Eukaryota > Metazoa > Chordata > Aves > Passeriformes > Muscicapidae > Luscinia > Luscinia megarhynchos. The sequence goes on from CM067580.1 coordinate 3,868,303, forward strand.
ACCATTATCTGCCCCCACAAAGATCCTGGAGAAATTCCCAAGCAACTTACCAAAGCGGCCTGAAAACGTGATTCCAGCTGACTCTGAGAAAGCCACTATTGAAGAGGTTTGTAATGAGAATAATTCTCTTACTGCATGAGAGAAAAATATAAAGGAATGGAAGCTGGGGAAGGACACAGAAGGAAAACTGAATGGAATTACTTCACATTTTTTGTGTCAGGTGTTCGTGTACTTAGCACATAGAATCACTGGTCTGAGAAAGTGTCATTCCTTGTTTCAGAATTAAGGCTTTCTGCTGTTTGGTTTTTTTTTTTTTTCAAATTTATGTAAAACTTTGACTTTGGTAGGTTTAGAAATGACTGAAAAGGGTGTAGCAGAAAGGCTGGCTATGAATGCCTCATTACTCACAGAGACACTGAGCTAACAGAGCTCTCTTTGCCTCAGGTCATTGACATTGTTGAAGGTTCCTCAGCAGAAGGGCCTCCAGCTGCTCCAAGGGATATCGAGGAGACTCCTGCTCGGCCCATCCTGCGCCTGGAGACTCCCGTGGACTCCATGCTGAAGGACATGGCCACAATCATCCTCAGCACATTCCTGCTTGTGGGCTGGGTGGCTTTTATCATCACCTACCCAATGGTAATGCTGACTTGATGTGCTTTTCAGTGTTGGGAACATCAGGAACATTGTAGAGCCCAGAAATGAGTTTGTGGCACACTCCAGGGATTTTTTCCTCTTCACACATGTGCACTGGGGAGCAAAGGCACAAGTTTGACTTAACAGGGATTTCTTGGGCCATATGTGCCAGCTCTGGAGAGGTTTTCTTTTTCTTCCACCAACTGTGGTTTTTGTAGGTATTACTCTTTTAGGATATGATCTCAGCACTATTGGGTCCACTCCTCTCTTCCTCACCTCAACCACTGTCAGGTTTTCCAGGTTTTGGATCAAAACCTTTATCCTTCTGTGGTTTAAAGACACCTGGTCAACCTAGTAACAGCTTTTTAAATCAAGCTATGTGATTTCTTATCTTGGCAATAGAAGTCCAGAATTAAATAGAAATTGTGAGTGAACATTCCCCAACCTGTGTGGTTGGCAGGGACAGGGCAGGAGAGCTGTAGAGTTTCCGTGCATGGCCTGACTGTCAAATCTTCACTGAGGTCCTTTCTCACAGAGTGTCCACCAGCAGCAGCAGAGGCAGCATCAGCTGGAAGAGAAGATCCAGCTCTTGCAGCAACAGAAGCTGCCCTTTGGTGCTCCCAGTGACCTCCCACCTGAGGCAGATTTCCTGAACATGTCATACATCCGGACGGAGAGCTCAGCTGCCAGCACCCCAAACCTGTCCCCCAAGAGCATCAAACCACTCTGCCTACTCCAACATCTCCACATCTGATGTTGGCAGCTGCTTCTCCACTGAGCAAGAAGAAGGAGGTAAAGTTGACTCAGTGTGGTTTATTGTGTCTCTATTTCCCCAGTCTGTGTGATGATATATTAGAATAGTTATTGATGATACTTCATCGCTCAGCAACATGAAAAACCATTGTCCTCATTCAGGCTGAGCCCTACACCTCAGCAGGATTTTGCTTTACAGTAACAGCCAGCTGAGGGCTTGTGCTCCCCAGGAGAGTGTGCTCCTGTCACTTGCAGCCATTCCAGGGAGATACTAATTTAAATACACATATTAAGATAATTAATTGGACTCAAGAAATGGGGATCAGCCAGCACAATCTTCCTGCCTGGTCTTCCTGTACACTTATTTATCCCTTCAAAGGCTACTAAACCCACTTCCATAACTGTCAGTCAGTATTTTCTAAATTCAACATCTATAAACTTTTGGAAAGAGTTTGGCTGCTGAGAATCACTCATTTCTCAGACCCATGAGCCATAAGATGTGTGTAAATGTGTTTTGATTCTTGATGTTGGCTCACTGATTCACCACAGACTAATGTGGACATGTTAATTTCTTTTGATTATATGTGTGTTAATTTAAACATGAGCTAAAGGACTTTTATAGACTGGCCCCAAAGTCTGTGTAGTTATAAAAAGCTGCCTTGCCCCATCCTAAACCAGTGCTTGTTTTTCTTTTCTTGTTCAGATGAAGAAGCAAACCGAGTGGTTGTTGGCAAGATTTCATTTAACCCTAAAGATGTATTGGGACATGGCGCTGAAGGGACAATTGTTTACAGGTAGAAGAGAATGTGTGCATGAAACAGACCAACGTTGTGCTTGCATTAGGTCCTTTTACTTTGTTTTTTTATAAAAGCCCTCACATCTAACAGAAATGAAACTTTTTGCATGTGTCTGGAATATTTTTGTGCATTCTTTTCACTAGCAAAAAACGACTTTACTTCCTTAAGAAGTTGTTTACTGGCCAAATGTACCTGTTTCCAGCATAGGAAATGCTTTCATTGGCCTCTACAATGGCTTCTGTTGTCACATTTTCTGTACATGCTCTGAGTGTAAAGGGTTGTTGTGCCTTCCCTCCCTGGCTGCAGGGGCTCCTTTGATAACCGTGACGTGGCAGTGAAGAGGATTCTCCCCGAGTGCTTCAGCTTTGCAGACCGGGAGGTGCAGCTGCTGCGCGAGTCCGACGAGCACCCGAACGTCATCCGCTACTTCTGCACGGAGAGGGACCGGCAGTTCCAGTACATCGCCATCGAGCTCTGCGCGGCCACCCTGCAGGAGGTGACCACACCCTGGGGCACCTTCTCCCTGCTAGGCCTTCACTGCCCTTGGGCTCAAGTTGCTGAAGTGCCTGGCACAGGGGATGTTCCATTCACTCCCACTGTCACTTCTGTGACAATTCCATGTTCCTAGAACAGGGGTGTTTTCAGACCTGTGGAAAGACATCCCTGGACTGATTTATGGACAGAAGTGGTTGTCCTTTGATTTTAAACTTCTTGTAAAGGACTGCCTTCTAGTCATCCTCCCCCTTCTACCGTGCAGACTTTGAAGACCATTCTTTCAAGAATGCACAGAACATCCCAGCTCTGCATGAGAGTTTAGAGATCATCACTTTCAGCCAAAACAAAAAAAGCTCTTTGCTGTGTGTTAGCAGCTAGCACAGTTTATCCAGTCACATCTCTTTTGGGAGGTGAAGTGCATGTATTTATTATTTATGCAGTTTCTAAGCAGTGCTGTAGCTGACTCTCCTGGTTCTCTGTTGCAGTATGTTGAGCAGAAGGCCTTCAGCCACCATGGCTTACAACCCATCACTCTCCTGCATCAGACAACATCTGGGCTGGCTTACCTGCACTCCCTGAGTATTGGTAAGAACACCTCTCCTTTCAGGATGTTTTCTTAGCTGAAAAATAAAGAGAAATTGGTCTGGTACTGGTCTGTTTACCTGACCTATTGGAAGGTGTCCCTGCCTATGGCAGGGGAGTTGGAATGAGATGATCTTTAAGGTCCCTTTGGACCCAAACCATTCTGTGGTTCTATGATTTGATACTGGCCTTGTCCCTGCAATATTCTGCAGCCATGGAGTACTAAAGCAAGTCCTTACTGTTGGTTCAGGGTGCTGAAGTTTTTAGATAGGAGTCATATAAAACATGGTGGAATAAAAAAATTAAATTAGCAATGAAAATAATTTGAAGTTATGACTTTGGTTTAATGAATGGTAGTTCAGCTTAGTGAAATCCACTTAAAAAATTCCAGTGATTGTTGGGACTGCCTGAGTAAGTGGGTGTTTGTAACAGTCCACAGGGACCTGAAGCCCCACAACATCCTGATCTCGATGCCCAACGCTCACGGGAAGGTCAAAGCCATGATTTCAGACTTTGGGCTGTGCAAGAAGCTGGCAGTGGGCAGGCACAGCTTCAGCCGCCGCTCGGGCGTGCCGGGCACCGAAGGCTGGATCGCCCCGGAGATGCTGAGTGAAGACTGCAAAGAGAACCCTGTAAGTCCTCGCCCTTCCCGGGCTCCCCAGGACCAGGCCAGACCCTAAAACAGGCAGCACCCAGTGCCTGGGCCTCCAGGATGCCTTGCAGCTCAAATCTGCGAGTTAGAAAATTTCCTTCTGCTCTCAGATGCAAAATAACCACCCTGTGAGAATCAGAGCTTTCCGGGGGAAAAGGCGTCACTGCTACTGAAGGCTGTTTCTTTGCAGACATACACCGTGGACATCTTTTCAGCTGGCTGTGTCTTCTATTACGTGGTGTCTGAAGGTGGCCATCCCTTTGGCAAGTCCCTGCAGCGGCAAGCCAACATCCTGCTGGGAGCATACGGCCTGGATGCTCTGGATGCAGGGAGACACGGTAGGGACTGCATTGCAGGCATCAGTGAGCAGCCCAGGCTGCTGAACACCAACACCAATGACAGAGCCAAGGCCCACAGTTGCTCCCAGCCTGGCAGAGAGGAAATTGTACTCCTCAGGTTCTCCTGAAATAAAGGGCCTAAAGTTCTTGGAATTAGTACCCCAGAGCAACTCTGGAATACACAATTTGGAACTCAGGAATCTTGACTGTGATGTTATTTAAAGGGTGGGAAAGAGCTTTGAACTCTGATATTCTTTGAACTTTGAACTTTGATATTCTTTCTGTTGGTTGCCCAGCACACGTGTGTACTAGCAGGACAGGAGGAAGTAGAGACCATAATGAATCTCTGAAGTACAAAATATTATAAAATTACAAAATTTTACATTTCACTACAGCCTAAGAACATAGAGAAAATAAAACAAAAGAAGTAAATTTCCTTGCACGCTCTTCCTTGCAGAAGACATTGTTGCTCGTGATTTAATAGAGCAGATGATAAACATGGACCCTCAGAAACGGCCATCTGCCAGCTGTGTGCTCAAACACCCCTTCTTTTGGAGTCTAGAAAAACAGCTCCAGTTCTTTCAGGTTTGTGATGACCTTTTCTCTCCTCTCAGTTCTCAGGGCTCCTGTAGACGTTTTCAGGTCTTGAATTCAGTCTCTCTTTTGTGTGTGAGGTCATAAGGATCCACAGCCTTCCTGTGAGAAGTGAGGCAGCCCAGTTGTAAAATCTGGGTGGAGCTCCTAAGCAATTGGCTTAGTCTTACAGCAGATCTTTCAGAGGGGGCCAGAGCTGGTGTTACCAAGGTCAGTTGCTGGGAGGAAGGTGTCCTCTAGCAGCTGCAGTACCCACAGAGAATGTGGCCATGAGGGTTTTCAAGAAGAGGAGTGAACATGCACTGAATCCTGATGTGGGGTGGGAAGTGGCTGAGGGCTTAAGATACTTTCCAGCCTTATCTTCTCTTTGCTAAAAAGGCTTTGGCAGGGGATGAAGCAAATCATCCCAGAAACTTCTGTATCCTTATCCCAAGCACTGTCACGGAGTTAAGTGGAATTGTAACTTTACTACCAGGACAGGCTGTAATTGGCCAGAAGCAGCAATTTAAAAATATTGGGAAAAACTTGGAAATAAAACTAGAAATAATCTGAATGTCTCTTCCAGGATGTTAGTGACCGCATAGAGAAAGAATCTTTAGATGGTCCAATAGTCAAGCAGTTAGAAAGAGGTGGAAGAGAAGTGGTGAAAATGGACTGGAGAGAGCACATCACTGTTCCTCTTCAGACAGGTAATGGGCAGCATCTTGTCAGAGTGGGAATTACCTGCTGTTCCCAGCTTGCTGGGACAGAAAAGTAAGGCTAACACTATCTCAGTTTTGGCACATCACTGTTACTTGCCAATAAAGTGTTTCTTCAAATGCAAGTGTGTTTTTATGTACTTAACCACACCTGCAAGGATCTGTGGCTGCAGACACATACACATACCCCAGCACCTAAAACTGCATCACAACACAAAAAAAATTTTGTTTCTCTTGCAGATCTTCGAAAATTCAGATCCTATAAAGGTGGCTCCGTCCGGGACCTTCTGAGGGCGATGAGAAATAAGGTAAAGGAGTCTTTTCCTTGTGCACTGCGGGCTCCTGCCTCTGCCTGCTGTTGGCAGCCTGCATTAGACCCTGATTTAGGTACTGAGCTCCTTTACAGGAGCCCAGAAGGAGGTTACTGTGTCCACAAACATCAACAGCTCTGTTTACAAGACGCTTCTGAGCAAACCCTCTGACTGAGCTTTTCCCTCCTCTGTTTTCCTCCACAGAAGCACCATTACAGGGAATTGCCTCCTGAAGTGCAGGAGACCCTGGGCTCCATCCCCGATGATTTTGTGTGTTACTTCACAGCTCGTTTCCCTCGCCTGCTCCTGCACACCTACCACGCTATGCACATCTGCTGCCACGAAAGACTCTTCCAGCATTACTATGCTGAGGACTCTGAAGAGCTGAGCCTTACAGGAGGTGTGGTTTGAGCAGACAGGGATGGAACTTTCTTCTCTGGGACCAATATTCCAAGCACAGGCCTATCCTTAGCAGGGAAAAGTGGGATCAAAGAGCTGAATTCTCTCTCTTTGAAGAAACCAAGTTTCCAAAAAGTGCCTTGTACTTGTGCCTGTGCTGGATCGGGAGCTGGTGGAGCCCAGGGCGTGAGTGGTAAAGCGATGAACCCTGGGGATGGAGTTACTGACTCCAAGGCAGTTTTCAAGACTGTGGAAAGGAAGAGCAAAAGCTGGATATAACCATCATCAATATCCCTGTACTGTATGTGATTTTGTAACGGATGTGTTGTACTACAAAAAAAAAAATCTAATTCAATGATTGAAATCATATAATTACTCGGGACTCAGATGTGCAAAAGGAGCCCTTTGGTTGTAGCCAATCATCTGAACCTGCCATTGCACAACTGCCACATAAGGCATAGTGATTGTAAAGGGAATCATTCACAATTATCCAAAAATGGTATGAAAGTACCATTTCTGTTTAATCAGTACTACCATGGAAAATTAGTCCCTCATACTTGAGCAGAAACAGTTTTAAGAAATACTGACTTGAAACATCAATTCACGGTTTGCCTACTCTGAAAATAAGCCTTGTTGTTTAATATGAGCCAGTATTCACAGAAGAGGTTGAACAGTCCTCGACTTAATCCACAGTATGAGACCAGATCTGCTCAAGTGCCTGCAGCAAAAACCGATGGCAGCTGGGAGCTGCCTGTGGCTCATAAACTGCAATGTCCCTCAAGGGCTAGGAAAAGGCCAGAGCCACAAAGCTAGGGGTGAAAGGAGTCCTGGGAAAAAGAGCTAAACAGGAACCAAGAGGTATTCAGGGCAGTGTTTAAGGGGTGCCACAGAGCTGTAGAACCCCATTTCCTGTGTGTGTGGGCTGGTAATTCCATCCACAGGAGGATGTGGTTAAAGATGCCGTATTTCTTTACACTGGCCCTGAAGCTGCGACAAAGCATTGCGTGTGCTGGGATGAAGAAATGCTGAATTCTAATGTAACTGGGGTGTTCTTTTACAATATATTTATTTAACGTATTTATATTTATTTAATTTTTACTACAAAGTGGTATCAAATCCAAGTGATACAAGTATGAAGCATGTCAAATCAGTCTTAATCAGTTTTGTGTTTATATTGAATCATCAGATAACAACTGGAAGAGGAAAGTGATACTGCATCTTTCGATGGAATTCATCAAAGGAGAAATTATGAAGTGAGAATTTGTATGACTGTGCCATTGTGTCTTAAATAAATTATTGCCGGTAATATGTACGATGGGGTACGTACAGCTAGTTTTCTGGAGATAATTTACAGGATGTTTTTTTCCTGCTTTTAAAATGTGTGAGAGCAATATGGCCAAGATGCCAAACTGTGCAGGTTACATGTTTCTAAAGCTTGAAAAAATAACGGTCATTTTGCCTAAAAAGATTCAAAGCCTATTTCATATTTTTGTATTTCTCACATAAAGGTCTTCTATAAATTACTAAATAAAGACTTGTGCTCAGATTAAAACCCCTCGGCTTTTAGTGCCAGTGTGTGCCCAGGGAACCCAGCAGGCCTGGTGCTGGCAGAGCTGTCGGAATGGAGCACGGAAGGGGCCAAGGCCTGCAGCAGCCCCGTCCTGCCTCCCTCGGGAAGGGACACGTGCCTGGATTTTGAGCCTGCTCAAACCATTCCCTGCCTGCTGATGCAACAGGATGCAGGAGTTGCTCAGGTGGGGGGGGAGTACTGAGCATCCCCCAAGGCCCAGGAGCCTCGTTTGTTACTCTGACAGTCCCCAGGCACCACCAGCCCCCGCTCCAGACTGGTGGCTGAGGCAGGTGCAGAGGTGAGATAAAATGGCAGGAATTTGTGCTGCTGTGTGATAAAGAAATATCCATAAATAAATGGTTTCAGTGAAACTGAGCTGGGAACTGATCACGTGCTTTACAGGAAACAGAAAGCCCTAAGTTTTGCTACAGCACAGCCTTTCTGGGCTCCAGGGGCACAGAGGGCTGGACTGAGGAGCCTCATATGTTCTGTGACCCTGCCAACCTCTCCACTACTTACCAGGTGAGGGGGGCTTGGAGTGAGAAGGTAGGTAATATAGAAGTAACTAAGTGAGGTGGATCCAAAAGTTTAAAATACAAACGAAAGAATAAATATGTGCCACACCCATTCCTGACAGCTGGTTTGGTGGGGCTAAGGCTGCTGGATTCTGACAGCAAAGGGGGTGGAGACTTAGCTTATCAGGAGTGTTTGTCTAAAGCAATTTCTTCTTTTTTATTTCCGGACTAAATTTCAAGAGATCCGCAGGAGCTGCAGAACACCCACAGTGCTCAGACTGCTGCCCGTGCAGAGCCTGGCACCACAGGTGTTGGAGCACATTCCCTCCCTTCCTCCTACGGAAACGCTCCCTGCAAGCAGAAGCACTGGGGCACTCGGCCATCCACGGGCTCTCTAAGGTAAGCCCTGGTGCGCTGCGGGGTCGTTCTCAGCCTGGCCGGTTACTTTACTGGTAGCAGGTTTAAGGGTAAGTGAGGATGTCCGTCCACTGCCACCCCGCAGGGGTAGGAGCTGCTGGGCAGCACTCCACGAGGTGCCCGAGCAGCTCGGAGGGTAGGAGCGGGGCTCAGACAGCTCTGCCCACACCCCCGCAGCTGCACCCCGTCCCTGCCCACACGTGCAGCCCAGAGCACCCAGAGCCCACTGCAGCAAAAGCCACTGCCAGCCCCGACTGCTCCCAGAACCAGGAGGGGTCGGGGCCCCGTGGGCCCCTCCAGCCGTGCTCCCCCAGCCCTGACCCCGCTCCGCTCCACCTTTGTTCCAGTTTCGATTCCCCGGCAAGGCTCTTTGCTCTCAAATGCTTCCCGATGTTCACTGTCACAGCAGGCTGGGCGGGGAGACAGGGGAGGGACGGGATTCACCGCACGGTGGCCCACGGTACAAGCTCAGCCCTGGGAGGTGGCCAAAGGCACCAAAAGATCAGTATTTCAGGGACATTTCTAGTCCCCTTTCTTGGGGAAGGCTGCACTAGGTGTCAGTGGAAATCTGTCTCCCACCATTTTCATAACCAGTCTGTTTGCACTTACTCTGAGGGATGCCTTACACCTACAGCACATCATGACAGTCCCATAACAGGCTCCCCCCTCAGAGCCCCCCGCTCACACCAAAGCTCCAGCCATGCTGGTGCCTCAGTCACAGGGCTGACCAGATGCAGAAAGGGTTAATGTGCAATTGTTGGTTTTTCCCAGCACACCCTATTCTCCCAGAACCAGTATCTCCCCAAACCACCCCTTCTGCTGAACTCATCTCCTGCCAAGCTGTGATCACGGGAAGTGAACGCTCTTCCCTTTCCCTCAGTCACCACCATTACATCTGCAGATACTGTGGAGACCTTGGCCAGCTGCACTGGTGGCTGCACCATTTACACTTGCTGAGAGCACTGCTTAGCACCCCAAGCTGTAGGAGGGGAGCTGGCTGAGCTCCTGCACCTGCTGAACCAGAGAGCAGAGCCTCCACACCACAGGAAGAGAAGAAACACCACCACAGTGACGTGGTGACCAGGCCGTGGATGGTTACTGCTGACTGTGAATGTCTCGTATCTCCGCTGTCACACTGAGCAGGTGTATTTAACCCATTCTTCCCGCAGCACAGAACAGGCTGTTCCTGCTGCCACCCATCTCTGAACCCCTGGAATGGAGGCTGGGCACAGGAAGGATGTCACAACTCAGGCGAGGACACCCCACTAAACAGCAAACCTTCTGCTGGGTTCAGCAGTGAGTTGAACTGCTCCTTGGAAATTTTGGTAAGCACCAAAACAGATGTGGGAAAAGGGAAGGAGCAGGGGAGAGTGTACCCACCAAAGAACGGAGGGGAAAAAGTGAGTACGAAGGAACAAAAGGCAAGAAAAGTGAGAAAAAGCAATAAAAAGTAAGAGATAGAACCTGGGGGATACAGTAGTGAGGGGCCTCCTTTTCTCCAACAAAAGGAACTGTTGGGCTCAGCTGTCAGCACAAGCTTCTCCAGCAACCCCTTATTTCTTTCACAACCGTGTGTGTCACAGGTAGGAGCAGCTGCCTTCACACAGGCACACAGAAGCAGCTTAGCTGACAAGAACAAGGCATTTAGAGGTACAGAAATGACCTTGGCCCAAAAAGGTGCGGAGAAGTTGGGAAAATAGAACTCCAAAGTCAGACTGAACTATCACAGGAATGTGAACTGTAAATCTGAAGACTTCCTTTTCCCCCCCCTCTAGGGTTTTGTTCATTAACAGCAGGATTTCCCTCAGCAAAGACAATGGGTATGTATTGCTTTCAGAAAATTTCTACTTTGTGTGTAGCAATTTGCTTTTTAATATCTGCATTCGAAGGGAGTCATCTCTAGTGGGGAATTAATCAGTACTCTTATCATCGTCTTAGGGTTTGTATTGATGGTTATCCTCATTTAGCAGAAAATAATCAGACTCAAGTGGGTACATGATCTACCCAAACCTGTCCAGTTTAGGGACAGGGAACCCAGCCCTGTCAATTCCCATCAACCTTATTATATCATTCCCTGCAAAAAACATTTTGGGTTATTTCCTTGACTCCTTCTGAGGATCATTTCTAAGTCTCTTTCCTAGTTTCCTGCTTTGCTGATTTATTAGTCTTGCACCATTGTTTAGAACTGCTTCTGATCAAGATTATGGATACTTTGTCATCAGAACTGACTTATGTGAGAAGTTAAGACCTGCTCTCTCACAGTGACTGGTAGAAAGAAAATAATCTAACAGTGTGACCAAACAAACGTTAGTTTATATTAATAATGCAAGATTTTAACTTCTAGATTACAAAACATTACCTGTGAATGAATGGGTTGAGAACCACGTCAAATGCTGGCTGGAATCTACTGGAATCAAGAAGGAGTATGTAGATAAACTACATGCAGAAGAAGTGACTGGTCCAGCACTGATGGAACTGGATGAGTCTTTCCTCAAAGACATAGGAATGAAGAAAGGCCAAATCCATATCTTAATCCAAAAGAGAAATGAACTTCTGCAGCTCCAGAACAATGCACAGCAAGCTGATGGCTCCAGCAGTAAAACATCCAAGAGGACAGATGCACAAACAGGCCCAGGCAGGGCCAGCAATGCCCCTGCTCAGGGCACAGCCAGTAGAGGCAGCTCTGGTGCTGTGGGTACAAGCAGCAGTGAGAACACAGCTCCTACTTCTGGCAAGAAGCAAAAAAGCAGCAAGAAATCCCAGCTTCAAAGTGCTGATGAAGTTTTAGAGCTTAGAAACTGTCGGCCATTTAAAAGTGAGGATACTGATTTCAAATATGTGAAAGACACAGTTCTTGCTCCCGAATCAGGAGTTGGTGATTTAATCATGCCTTGCCATGAATACAAATCTTTTGCCATTGCTGCAGAACTGAACAGAGATCAACTGCAATCAAAATTTGCCTCTGAAGTGATACGTTTCGCTTCAGCCTGCATGAACATTCGAACAAATGGCACCATCCATTTTGGTGTCATGGACAGTGTTGAGGACAAGGCCTGGAAACATGGACAGATCGTTGGCGTGAAGGTCAAAAACCGAGAAGACTTTGTTGATGCATTGGATTATATAGATAGGTGCTTTTGCAATAATTTACAAGAAATTGCATGGAAATGTATTCACCGACCTGTGTTTGTTGAAGTGATTTCGAAAGACTCTCAGGAACAAAGATTTGTAGTGGAGGTTGACATTGAACCAACATACAGCTTGGTAAAGAACAATTGTTTTGAAGTTTATTTGCCCAAATACAATGAAAGCAGTCGGAAGGTGATCCTGACCAAAGAACCAGCTCTCTACCAGAGATTAGGTGCAAAGTCTGAACCTGTGCAGCGCAACAAACTCACTGCTTTCATTCAAGCTACGCAAGACAGGGATGCTCAGAGAGAGAAAGCTGAGCTCTCCAGCACACAAGTGCCTACAGAAATACCTCAAGATTTAGGAAGAAAGTTATCAATTCTATTAAATGATGGCAAAAGCTACATGGATGATTCCCTACGGTACATCCTTGTCACAAACAGATGTGAACAGGATAACCTGAACCACATCAACTTTTTAATGCACCTGAACATTTTCTGTGTCTTTGACTTTGATGAAGATTCTAATGTGTCAGGGCTGTACAGCAAATACAAAGAGCACCATGAAACAAGTTCTTATTTTTTACAGGATTTTTCCAAAGAAATTAAGACTGATAATTCTCCCTCTCAGAAACTGTTCGATCAGACCAGCTGGATATTCTGCAATGGGCGCAGTGACTTCCTTGGGGATGAAAAACCTTGTGATGAGAATACATGGATTAGAACAAAAAAAAAATACCTGAAGAAAGTAATTACTTGTATCTGTGAGGAAATTCTGCCCGAGGGCTCTTTCATTGTGCTTTTTCTATTGCTCTCACCAGTGCAGAAACCACTTGTGGACACTTTTCAGGAATTCTATACAGAGATGAATGGCATGGAGTATATCATCTGCATTACAGAGTCCAGAGAAAATTACAGAAAGTGGGCTAATCTATCTCAGGAATCCTGCAGCATTGAGACTCTAGAACAACGCAGCGTTGTGGGTATGAAGCTCAGTCATGTAGATGCCACCATCCAATCAATGCTGCCTTCTACAGCCCAACCCAGACACCTGCCAGCTTCCACTGGAGGCGTGTGTACACTTCCCTTGCGGGAAGAAGAGAAACTGTATTCCCTAGAAATCCTTTGTGCTGACCAATGTGATGGTATGAACTTAAATCTTTGGACTGAAGAACAAAAACAAGAAATAGAACAAAATTTTTACCGTGGGAGAAAAATCATGTGGGAAAACTTGTGGCTTGCTGATAAAAAACTCTGTGGGGATATCATTGAACGTGAAGCATGCACAGAGGCAAGCAAACTTTTGGATGGCATTTTACGAGGAAGTGGACAAAATTATTCTGTGGCTAAACTAAAGATTTTTCACCATCCTGGGAGTGGTGGAAGCACAATAGCACGGCAAGTTCTATGGAAAAACAGAAAGCGTTTTAGATGTGCTGTTATCAAGACCTCATATTCACATTCAACTGTTTGCAAGCATGTGCTCGCCCTTAGAGACTATGAAGAAAAGGAGATCACTCACTGTTTTCCTGTGCTGCTCCTGATCGAAGATTATGAGGACGAGTACTTTGAAGAACTACAGATTGATTTAATGGAGGCTGTAGCAACCAGGAAAATGAATACCTGCAAGCCTTATTTTATCCTCATATGCTGCAGACGATGCAATAACCCTGAAAGGCTTTGCAAGGCTTCGCCACTGGACACAGTCGCTGTCACTCACAAACTGACCGAGTCAGAAAAAAATCTGTTCAACAATAAACTTGAAAAACTGCAGCAGAAATATGGCGAAGCAGAATTCATACTTACGTTTGTGCTGATGTGTGAGGAGTTCAATAAAACGTACGTCTCAGACACAGTAGAGCACATGCTGCAAGGCATCGACCCTTCATCTCGTGACACCTGCTTGATGCGTTATGTGGCTCTGCTTAACTGCTATGTACCAAATTCATATATTTCACTGTCACACTGTGAGGCTTTTCTGGGGTTGGGGGCATATACAGAGAGTAAAGCAAGAGCATATGATTTCAAACATCACTTGAGTGAACAAGTCAGAATGATTTTTATTGAGCTAAGGGAAAGTACCACTTATATTTCATCTGTTAGGATAATACACTGCCTGGTTGCAAAAGAAATTCTGTATCAGCTTTCAGGAAATCAATCACTAAGTCAACTTGCAACAACTCTTCTTCAGGAAAAGGTACTCTTTGAAAACAGATTTGGACGAGAAGAATTCATAAAGTTTATCAGACATCTGTTTATTCGACGTGATAAAAGAAGCAGGGGTGACAATACTGATACTCTCTTCTCCCCATTCATTGAACATGTCTGTGAAGCGGAAGACTGTGAAAAAGCCATTGCTGTCTTACAAGCTGCGTATGAACTCCTTGGAAAAGATCCCTTTTTGCCCAGCAGCTTGCCAGACTAAATTACAGCAATGAAAGATTTGAAGATGCGAAATACTGGGCAAAGGTCGCAAAATCGCATTTGCCAAATGATTCTTATATTTTGGATACAGAAGGTCAGGTCTACAGGAAATTGTTTAATTTCACTGTGGATAAAATGACAGAGGAGGACAGCCCTGAAAAGATCACTGAGATTATACTGATTGCTCTTAAAGCTATGAAATGCTTCAGGGCTGCACAACAGGCAGCAAAGGAAGAACGTGAAAGTATGAACAATGCTGGCTATTATGGAGAAGTAGAAGTAGGTTGTCGCCTTCTTCGATTTTTGTCCACGCTGCCTGTATTCGCCAAAAGTCCAGAGGGGGAATATCCTGAGCTTGTGAAATATCTTACCACAGATTACATTCCTGAAGACATAAGAAGAACATGGGGAACGCTTCATTCCCGCTTAAAAGGCTTGCGCCAGAACCTGTACAATGCTCTGGAATGGATTTCAGAAGAACTAAGTTATTTCCAAACAGAAAAAAATCAAGAGAAGGATGATGAAAATGATGATAAGGAAGAACTAATTCATAATCCCAGAAAATGGCTGAGAAGACAGTCAGCAGTATATGCTAAATTCTTCTTCTCAGAATCACTTATTGCTGACAGCAACAATGGTCCTGACACTCAGCTCGATGAGACGCATGAATATTTATGGCAGTGGTGGAGGAAATGTCACCAATATCCTGTCATTCTTAACAGATAAGAAAGAGAACAGGTCAGCTGAAAAGCTAGAAAGGATCCTTAGTTTCTATCCAGAAAACCCACTGAGAAACAGGCTGGAGGACAATGATTTGATAAATTTTATTTTGAGCCACATCACATTAGCCTGTTTAGCACCAGGATCTTCCAAACTCCTTCCACTGCCAACTCTTCGTGAGCTCAGTCTAAGATTTGTCAGAGGAAAAAGACAATTTCCAGCAAGTGCCTTTTTTTTGCTCACCTTGCTGTACTGGCCAGATGAGGCATTAGACAAAGAGCCTAACCCTGAAAAAGATGAAATTTTAACTTCAGCCCTTCAAACCCTGAAACGCTTATATGATATTAAAATGAAAGATGTTCCTACCAGAAAGAAAAGAATCTACACCCCCTTTTTTTTGGGAAAGGGTTATGGCTTAAGTAAGATTGTGCACAAAAATAAAATTGACAAATTGATGGTGGGGTCCTTAGAGGAGAGGAGAATGAAGTGGCTGCATGGAACTGTATGGAGTATTCCTCTAATTCGTGACAATCTCAAAAGAGTTTCTGGCTGGACCAAGGACAGAAATTTATTTATACGTGGTCACGTGAAGGAGCTCCGTATCTTGCCACTCCATCACGAATCAGTGCCTGCTGGAAATGAAAATGTGACCTTTTATTTAGGCTTTTCATTTAATGGTCTTGTTGCTTTCAATATTGAGGTTGAAAATGATCCAGCCATCAGAAGAATGTTGGGTATGTAGTACAGTACTGTATGCATGTGCTCTTAGAGGGTACTGCATTGGAAGTGTCCAGGCTCCATTTAAAACTGAAAGTGGACAGGCTTGGGTAACTACCAGGCAACAAGAAAATCAGAATGAACAACTATAATAGTGACCAAATAACTAAAATATTACGAAATGAGTAAAGTCAACTTTGAGCCAAGCCTTTGATAGTTTTGCAGTCAGAGAAAGCAAAGATTTCAAATGAAAGACAGCAATTGATCCCTTTCTTACCCCACAGATTAGGATTTGAAATTAATTTCTGGGTAGTCTTAATCGGTAAAAGAATTTGTCAAGTGTAACTACATTTTGCTTCCTGAATCAGCAACAGAAAAATGAACTCATACAACATACACTGCTCTCTGACGTACCATGTATGAAATAACTACCAACTGGAAAGCCAGCATCAGTATGGAAGCAATTTTAAAGCTGACTTTGCAATAAGGACTGATAAAAAACAGGTCTCATATTCTGCTTAACTCCTACACTGCTTCTCTGTGTAAATATTACCTTACTAGCCATACATGTATCTGGGGTGGCGTGCAGTCATGGGTGACATAAATAATTATTTGTAAGCACCGTTGTGTGTTCATAGTTCAAACAATTCCTGCACTTGGTGAAATGATTTTGACTAATCATTCAAGGAATACCACAGAACACAGAACTCAAATTTGTCTAGAGCATGCATGTACAATTTGAAAAATGCAAAGGAGTTTTTCAGTGCTGTGTTTGCAACCATGATGTCACATTCAGCTTCTAATAACAAAAGTGTGCGTTAAGAGTTTCACACTGCTTGATAGAAGATACTGTGACTAAAATTGACAAAACCCCCTGTAGTATAACTTGTTTTAATCTAATAAATATCTTTTATGAAGGACTACCATTTCTATATGAGATTTACTACCCTCCCTGAGGATGTACTTCCAACAGTAGCTAGGTACGATCTGCTTTTCAAACTGCAGCCAAGATCAGGGCACAGGCAAAAACTATAAAATAAACTGCAGGCCATGGTGAATTCAGAAGGAAGAATGAAGATTATTGTCTAGTCCAAGCCTTCACATTCTGGCCTCAGCAGAAACAATTGCCAGACATGAGAGCTGGATGGCCAGAGATATCCCCCTGCTCCCCAGCCCTGGCACAGGGGACAGGAGTACATCTGAGAAGGTAACTGGCCAAAGGCAGCTTCCCCAAGTCTAGTCTAGGGCATTGGGATGGCTTCAACCCAGAGCAGAAACAGGACAGAAACTTACTGAAAAGTAAGTTTCATGGGAGTGAAAAGCATAGCAATGACTGCTCACCAGATACAGAACCTGCTCAAATGCTGAGGCAGAAGTCCAGATTTGTTTTTGAAAAGGAACTGTCACTGCGATGAAAAATTACAGCCAGCTTGGCCAAGAGGTTCTGTCTTGTAACTTGTTCTCTGCCTACACACACCCAACTCGATTCTGCAGACAGCAGTGCTTTGCCCTGTAGCCCACAGTACTGCAGAAGCTTGAGTCTTGTTGCTGAGGTATAAACAGGGGCCTTGCTTTTCAAATATGCCCACTTCTACCTTTTAAGAAATTAAAAGTTTAGATTCAAACCCCTTAGTTCATTCCCCTCAGAAAAATCCCCCAAAAATATGAAAAAAACCCAACAAAAACCCAAACAACAACAAAAAACCAAACAAATAAAAACCAAACCAAAACAAAAAAACCCAACAAAAAAAAAAGAAGCAAGTTTTAGAGAAAAAGTGTAAACTTACAGATTAATTCTTGGGGTCACATGTTGCAGGACCAGCTGAGGCTCACAGGGCAAGGGCAAGGGCAAGTACAGACCTACCCTTCCTACTTCCTACCAGTCATGTTCACATTGGGAGAGCTTTAACCTGCCAGGCAATATACAACTGCCTCTGCTCTAACCAGCTCTTAGTACAAAGCAGTTCCAAATGCCCCTCAGATTTCACAAGAGCTCCAAGGGCCAGAGCACAAATGTCCATCAAGAGTTTCTGCACAGCAGCAGTGTTGCCCTTGAAGGGTTCTCTACTGCACCTCCTTGTCACACATACCCAATTCAAATGCCTCCAATTAGTCCATGTGATAGAATTAAAACATCCTTTTATCGTTCCTTTGCTACCTCTCAGAAATAACCCGTAAGTGAACAGTGGTAGCTACATAAGACCAACCAGCCTAGCACAGTAATCCATTCTCATTCTGTATACAGGAGGTGCAAGGATACCCATCTCCCAAGCTATCTCATCTGGCATTTTGCTCGGAAAGGGTTTAGAACAGAGCACCTCCCAACCTGCCCATATCACCATCTTCTATAAAAACACTGTTAGAAACTTTTCCTCCATATTCTGACTCTTCCAACCTCAACAGCTTTGTAGAGTATGCTTAGGAGCAGGACCTACAGCATCAACAGCAACAGGAAGTTACAGGTTAAGTAAGAAGTTAGGATTCACATGTTTGTCCCTAACTTTAAGTCAGAGCTCACATAAATGAGTCTCTGCAGGTTACAGAGAATCAAAAAGCAGGTACTAAGTTATTCCAACCATAACATCTGCTGCAATAATAATTTAAACAGGTTTTCAAGAAGAGGAAAAAAAATACACAGAAACCGTGATTCACTTCTGTTTAATCAGAGACTGTTACAAAATGATCACACATTACAGATGGCTTTTTGTGCAATAACCCATTCCTGAAGAACAGCTCAGAGAAGGTTCCCAGTGGATGCAAATGATGTTAGCTCCGTATTTTCTTTTAATCTTCTTTGGACACTGAATGCTATAAAATTAAACTTGTTATTGCTACTATTATTTGCATGCATTGAAGTGATGCACATACTTACCAGTCTCTCACTATCGTGAATTAAATTCAACATCTGTATTTTGCCACCACCTGCCTTTTAAAAAAGATTAGTAATCCCAGCCCTTTCATACCACTTACCACAAAAGCAGTATCAAGTTACAGAAAAAAAACCCTTCACAACACACTAACTTCTGTGCTCATACTGGTACCAAGAGGGGACACTTCATTCGTGTGCCTTAAGGTCCTTTATGAAGGTACTAAAAATAGCTTGCAGTTGGTTCATTTTGGTGTGCTGCACCAAATGTGACAAGAAACTTAAAGGGCAATAGGGAGTCAGCAAGGAGTCTTATGGAAATAGTGGGAAATGACAAACTGTTCCAAATATACAGTACCAGAACTGGAAGACTGCTGAACCACTTTACAACGGACAGCTACTCTAATGGTGTGTCAGAAGTTGAGCTACAATTTAACACTGCTCACCTTGTAATCAAAGTTCAAAACTAAATTTCCAGTATTGGTTTAGTTTTGATCTCAAAAGAAAATAAACTTTATTGTACCAAAAAGTATTGTAAGTAATTGCCATTTAAAGTTTCATAAAGAGATGACCTTTTACCATGATTTCTACTATGATCTACCCTAGAGAAATGCACTTTTTTAAAAAGACACTATGGAACACACTCTGCCCTTCAGTTAACCCCACTGCCTGCCAGGATGGCATACAAGTAGTGCAGGTCTGCATTCAACCACCGTCAAAACCAGGACTTGATAAGGTAATTGAGCAGCCAAAAACAGTTACTCACTCCAACTTAGTACTGAGCATTGCATTAAGTACCAGCTAGGGTGAACCACAGAGGGGGTAAGAAATATGGATACATTCTGTTAACACGGTAATGGGCCTCACAACAAGGTACTCCTTTAATTCTTGTACACCTGCAATTAAGATTAAGCAAACAGAGATAAAGCTAAATTATAAATATTAATGTATAACTTCCCTTTTTTTCCCCTTCCAGGAAGAAAAAACCTGTGCAACATTAATCAGAAATTTGCCCATAGCTCACTGAAGACAAAGCAATTTAGTGTGAATTACCAAGAACTGATGTGGAGAAGATGGCAGGCAATGGGTTCCAAGTGTAATTATTCCAAAACCTGGGAAGACACAATTGCCTTGAAACTGTGTATGTTTTATGATTACTTTTGCAGCACCCTTTAAGATTTCAGAACCCTAAGACAAACTATTATGCTGGAGGTGGAGTCACTCAAACCCACTCTAGACCCCTCAGACAAGCTGGCAAAACTGAAGTGCCTGTTCAGCTACCACGTAACTATGACCTCCCCAGTACTCAGTAATTATCCACCAGTGATATCAAAAGCCCTCAAATTTAGTGCGCGACATCATGGCCTTAAAAAGTGAATTAAAGCATAGCCTTACAACCCATCCAGCTCTGGATCTCTGCTTTGTGCTACAGCACAGAGGAAGTTTTTATCTCTTCTGCTGATAAGCAGAGAGAGATATACAAAGTCTAAATAGAAATAAATGCATGCAGCCATTCCAGAAAAGCTGCATCTTTTAGCCATTCACAAAGAATCTTTCCTATTTTAAGGTTTCTTAAGAATTTCTGAGAATACAGAAAGGTCAGAATTAAAATAGAGGCAGAACAGTATCTGGAGTAAGATCAAACAGCTGGACAAAACCATGTTCATAGGTAGCCTCTGAAGTGCTGAAATGAACTAACAAAAGTAATAATTAAAAAAGCATAGAAGAACAATCTCCTGCCTTACCGGCCTAACAAAGTATATATCTGCGGGTAAGAAAGGGTAATTAGCAACAGCTGAAGAAAATGGAAAGATTACAAACTGCTATGGATTCTTACAAACAGAAATGGTTAATCCCCAACAAAGCAAAGGATCCTGCTGGTTTGCTGATAAAAAACAGCCTCATTAATAACTGGCATGTCGGCACAGTGATTTTTGACTTCAGATTTTCACACCCTTCAGTAACACCAAAGGCTGCTTGTCAAGATTCTGTATTAAATTTTCTTTAAAGGTGATTGCAGATATTTTTTACCCGTCCACAAGCATAGTTAAATCCATTACAGAACTTCCAAGAAAGTCTAGTCTGTTCACTCACTACTGGAATCAGTAGTAGGTAACAATCACATTTCAGAGACCAAAATTCCCCTCAGGTATTTAAGTGGTATCATTTGAACAAATTATTTCAAATAGGAACATCAGGTACTTACAGATTAAACTAACCTGTACTGGCAGTTCTGTGGAATTTTTCTTCTCTACCAGTAAGTAGCAAATGCTGAAATTCTGCTGCTAGTTAACAGAAACACAAATTGTATTAAACCAAAGTGTTTAACCCATAATTTAGTTTTTTATTAAAAAAAAAAAAAAACGAAAAAAAGCTGCCAATTACTGCAATTTGCTGCTTAAGAAAAGCATGTGAAGTAAAGGCAACTATGAAACTACTTTAAATTTGCCCTTCTGATTTTTCATACACAACCCGTAAGTTTAACCAGGTCATCTGTTGCCTACTAAAAACATAAAGGAGTTTACAATACTTACATTGCCAGGTTCCTTCATTAAAGGCTTAAAGTGTGTTTTCTTATTTTGGACTTTACAAGTGAAAGAACAAAATGTACTTTTTCCCACTTAAATTTATGAAAAAGAAGCTAAAGAATTTGGTGCAAGTAACTCAATGTAAAAAGAGAAAAGAAAAAACTCTGTATGATGTCTTTATCTCAAAGCATTATATAGTTTCCTAAGTTGGGAGATGTTGAAATAGCTTCCTTTGGTTGTACTGCATTAATTTCTGGTAATTCAAATTGCTGTCAGCCAAAACCAGTTATACATATTGGCTATTAAGAGCAGCAGGAGTTGAAATTCTACAACCCATGTCCCCTTTCTGCATATGGTACCTGGGAATATGGTAGTGATTTAGACAAAACTTAAGGAAAAAAAATTTAATATGTCAGAAGCTTGAACCTTGTATAAGACAGTTAGCTATTGGAGACACACTTTAACTGCTAACAAGAGAATTTATAAGGAAGCTTTCAAGCTCCCAATGTCACGGTGTTTCTTTGCTTTTAGTTGTTATTGGCATTAAAATTCTACTATTTTATCAAAACTTTTTCACTGCTTTATAATCTCAAGGAAGACATCTAAGGTAATTTCAAGACAATTGTTCTGCAGAAGTCAAATTCAGTGCCATTAAAACAGCAGTGTTGCTGCCTGTCCCTACTGCAGGAAAGTCCATAAGAATTTAAGAAGTTATTGTAAACTTGTTTAAAGGCAAGGGCCTCACTTATTCACAAATTGTCCAGGTATACAAATACCAAGTCTCACAATTACCCATACCAGGGACAGTCAAGTGACTCAGCAGGAGGCCAGGGACAAATGGCTTGAGGATAACATCCTGGATGCTGTGGTTCAGGACAGGATATGGCTGGCTGCCAAAGCAGCAGGCTCCAGTGCTCAGCCCCCTCAGCCACACCTTCACAAGACTGCAGTAAAACTGCATTTCCTGTTACAGAGCCTAACTGGGAATCTGTGCTCTGGCAATCAAGACTGCACTAAGCTGCTGCTTACAGTGTGCCAGAAACCTCTCACCAAGTGTTTTTCAGAACTCCAGAAACAACCTTTATATACATTACACTTTACAAACACTTTGAGTCATATCTTGATCCCTTAAGAAGCTGTCCCAAAACTTTCTTTTCTCTAAACTACTTCCAACCTAGCCCAGCCATGACAGACAAAACAGCAGTCACAGGCAACTGCATTCTTACAGAACCCAGTCACTACACTGCTTCTGTGGTCTGATGGATTGCAAGCATACAGATTTTTTTAAAAGCTCTTTGTGTGTGGTACATACTTTATTTATCATATCTCCAAGTTACTTTTCTTTTCTAATGGATCAGGTGCAAATTTACCCAATTTAGCAGAGTATCAGTAACCCTATCTCCTTAAAAAAGTTATGTGCCCCTACTTAAGCTTAAAAAAACTGAACTCCAAGACCTCATTTTGTTAATCTGTAGGTCATGTCACTGACATAATGTCAGCTTTAGTAAAGAAATTTCACTAACAGCAAGATCTACAACTTTGTGATACACAAACTGCTGCAATGAGAGCTGCAATACTGGAATGTAACTAAAGAACAGACTTCATCCCTCAAAATAAAGAGGCACTTGAAATTTGCCTATTTTTTATTTTGAGATTCGAAGAGAATCAGATACCTGAAGCAAGTACAAGCCCCACAATGTATTATTTTGAGTCAAACAGTTTCCTTAAGACATTCTATGGAAATAAGAACTAAGCCAAATGCTCCTGTAAATTAAGCAAGTGAAAGAAATACTAGCTGCAGTAGTCTATCTTGAAGAGCTGTTCTCATCATCACTGTTATCATCATCACTGTTATCAGGGGGAGCATCACAATGAGAATTAGCAAAGCAAGACCATGCTCAATAACCATTCTGAAACAGTTACCATGGACATGTCCATTTTCCAGTCAGACAGGGATTGGAGGGAGGGGCCTTCTACAGGAAAAATGCAAAGGGCAGAGTACAAACAAGGGTATTAACAGCAATGTGCAATCTATGCTTCTAAATTAATTACAACTCTATACTTGAATTAAAATTACTTGAAATTCCATTAGGGCTCATTATTTAGCAAAATCTTGAAGAAACAAAACAGAGTCTATGCTCATAAAAAAGTCTCACCACAAACTTAAAAAAGACCTCAAAAATTAAAAAAAAAAAAAAAATCAAGACTCCCACATTTGTTTATTTACTATTTCACTGCTGATATGCTGCAAGACCTCCTTGGGCAAAACCTGCTGTTCTGAAGCTGAAGTTGTCTTCAAGCAACCTCAAGCATTCACAGACAATGGATCTGCAACAGAATAAGCACCTTTTTCTTCACAAAGGGTAGAAATTTTTGCTAGTCACTGTGTGAAAGACGGAACTTCAAATAAAGCAAATTTTGAATATGCAACACAATTTCACAAGATTTTTTAAAAAAAATGTTTTTCAACTCTTATTACTGTTGCAAGTCAACATAATCTCAAATTTGATGTTTATGAGAGATTGAGGAAAAGGTTCTCCCTGAAACTGGCCAACTGAAAAACCTGCAGCTTTGATTTTTCATTCTTCTATTTTGTGTTACCAACTTGGATCTGATTCCTATTTCTTTGAAGGGCTCTACATTAATATTTGTTGAGGTGCAGCTCACACATGCAGCAGTATTAACATCTCAACCTTCTTCAAAGAAACTGTATTCTGTAATTTGGGCTACAAAATTTTATAGCAATTAACTTACTAGTTCAAACCTATTTTAAGCTTTTTAATAGATACACCTCCTCAGAAGAGAAAACATTAATAATTGGTATTTACATGCCACCAATTCAGAGACTACACAAAATCAACACTAGCAAACCCAACAACAAATACAGCACAAATGCAATGCAGGGAAAGATGGGGCGGGGCAGTGTGGCTTAAGGACTACCTGAGCAGCCTCGAAGGAAATGCATTCCATTAAGAGAAAAGGTACCCACACATCTTAAAACAGGTTCCCTCCCCTTAAGACTCTTAAAAACACAGTGATAATAAAAAGATAAATATTAATATAGAGCCCATCTACTAAAAGAGAATAAAAAACCTAAATTAAAATAAATTTAGGGGCCTTCACCAAACTTGCTGCAAGTTTGGGGACATAAATATCCAACAGCCATAAAGCTGTGAAAGCCCCCAGAATGAATAAAGTAAATCCCACTTGCCTCAGACTGAACAGGGCAACACTGAGACTCTGCCTCAGCCTGTCCTATGGCAGGGCTATAGGAAGAAGAAAAATTTAAATTTTAGAAAAAACATGACCCAATTAAGTGAAAGACATGCATTCAAAATTAACAAAATTCCAGTGATCAAGCAAACAAAAGAAAATGACTGCTATAGCACCTCTTTTGTTAGGCCCAAACAGTATTTTTCGTAGTTGGTAGCTATTTCTGAATTGGACAGCTTGTTTTGCTTTGTATCTTGATCAATGGAACATCAGTCATTTGTCTTGGGGCATTTTTCCCATAACTGATAGTATGTGTTGTACCAGTTCATGAGAAGTTGAGTTAAAGATTCCACCAGTCACTGAAAATGTTCACCCTTGTCTCAATGTTCATGTAGATACTAGACCAGTACAATTATTAAGACATAAGAAGTGTCATTAGTTAAATTTTAAATTGTGGCCCCAGCTCATGGACTAGTCTATCAGTCTCAATTTAACTGAAGGTCATAATGCCCTTCTTGCTGCTCATAAAACAGAAGTAATCTTCGTATTTTAGCTTTCATCTTGTATCCAGAATTCTTTGCTATAAAATAACTGTAGGTTGTCTATCCCATTCAATTCCATCCACATTTTAAGAGAGTAAGTTATCCAGTTCTGTGTCAGTACTGCTCAAGAGCTCCACAGACTAAAATACTGGCAGAAACCATAGAAGGCAGATGCAGCTGAGTTTCTAGAAGCTTGTTTACACTGTCTCATGCATGCACAGAGTGAGGAAGAGTTATCCATTGTTATTAAATAAACAGCCCAGCCTCAAATTGATTATCAGAACCTAAAATATTATCTATGGAAGAAAAAAAAAGTAATCTGAAGATTTCAGAAGAAATTTTCAACTTACATATGCCAGCTAAGTGTTTTCAAAGCAACTTTCCAACGGCAGAAGGCTATTCTAATGGCAGTTTGGAAGAGGATATAAAGACTTCTAAAAAACTAACCCAGGCTTTTCCAAGGTTCTTCTACGCCAGTCTCATCCATTTTGCCGTAAAGATCATTATTATGATTATGAGGTATGTTTATTATGATACTGTGAGACCATGCATAAAATAATTGAGAACCTTCTACACAATCCTAGATGCTATAAATACTGGCATATTTTTTTGTTCATCTATTTTCCCACCTGTGCCTGAAATTATTCTTGTAACCTAATCTTTTGTATTCAACATTTGAATTATATTGCAATTTCAAGACTGGTCAAAATGCACTTGCAAGTGTGAATTTTACTGCAAGATCTGCCATGGCAAATTTGGGCAACAACTGAAAAACAAAGCTTCTGCCTATGTAATTACATCACTAGAGTCCTGCAACACCTATAAAACATATGCTTCTCTGTAATCTAAAGGCTTCTGCAATCTCTTTCCAGGAAGAGATTACCTAAAGCAAAACCCTGTTTTCATGGCTGCATTACATCAGGGATTTTGCTGGCAGAGCTATGCTGATTACACTTGGTACTATAAATCAGTTTGTCCTTATACAAGCAACTATTACATTCAAAGTAGTTTTACTGTTTTTGAGTAAATGCACCATAAATCCAACTCTCTGAATATTAAGAAGCAGTATCCAAAGAAATGAAGGCAGGGACCAACAGACAACACAGGCTGAAAACAACTGAAACACCTGCCTGTTTATAGAAGAATCACACAAGAGACAAGAGTAACTGAACACTAAATGTAGCCACATCACAACTCTTACTGCACAGGAATGACAGGACCAGGAAAGTATCCACGTGAAAATCATGGAAAAATTGTTCACCTGCTTGTATTCAAGTACCAATGAAATATATGTGGCAGTACTTACTCGAGGATTTTCATAACATTACTACTAAGGAAAGACCATTCTCAAATGCATTCAAGCCTGAAGTCTATGCAGTATTAGCTACAAAATGGTATCATTATCAGAATGAGACATTCACCATTTAAAAGAGTGAAACTTAATTAATACAACTTGCAGAATATGCTGAGTTAACAGTGCATGCAATAACGTTTTATCCCAGGAAAAGCAGGGGTCTGAAAACAACATACGGAAAATTACAGAAAGACACCAAAGGAAGGAGGACTTTACTTGACTGGGGCAGAAGGGCAAAGCATCCTTAGAGCAGCAATATGATCCTCAGAAAAAGCAAGAAGTTTTAGTTTTACAAGCAGTAGTTAAGATCACTTTATAATGTACGAATTTTATGAGTAATATTAAGACATCATAAAAATTTCTTCAGTGTTTTGTAATTATCCTAATTAGGTAAACAGAAGAAAACCAGAATATAAAAGTGTTGCCTCAGCAAAAAAAGTTTTATCTGTTAGACTTACGCCTAAAGCAAGATGAAGAGCTAACAAAAAAACTGACATCAAGGCCCACTCAGCACATTTGCAAGCCAAATACTGCACATCTGACAGGTGATCAGTAGATACCAGTGATTAGAGAGAACTGCTTCTCAACAGAGGCTTGGAGTTATGGTCTTAAAACTGCCAAACACTTCATGCCTGGCAATTCTTAATGGTTAAAGTAAGGCCATTCAGCTGTAACTAGGTTGCACTGAATGCTCTAGTGCTTTTGAGACACTGTGACCACAGGTCAGAAGCTGAGACACTGTAGTATTTTAGCTGTACTGTATTTTTCACTTTTAAGAGACAGTAAGAATGAAGCCACATGAAGTACTCTAGTGCAGCTAAAAAACCACAAGACTTCCAGGAAACAGAGCCATAAAGCTCAGTATTATAATTAAGTGAAAAACTTCCTTCATCTACAAAAACATCTATGAATATAATGACACAAAAATGCTGATGATCCTTTTAACCCTAGCCTAAAGAAGAGATATCCCCATCAATTAAACTGCAGAGGCTTGAGGCTGGCA
This sequence comes from Luscinia megarhynchos, assembly GCA_034336665.1. Classification (NCBI taxonomy): domain Eukaryota; kingdom Metazoa; phylum Chordata; class Aves; order Passeriformes; family Muscicapidae; genus Luscinia; species Luscinia megarhynchos. Next base: position 3,895,552 of record CM067580.1, read on the forward strand.
CATGTATTTAAAGTTGACCTGCAAATGAAAAATTCACCATTCTTTTCCCTGTTGAGAAGAGGCTGGAGAGGCTCTTACTTCTCTCCCCTTCAAAAACTCTCCCTCTACGTTCTCATCAGAAGTATAACACAGGAACACATGATGTCAGATTTAATTACAACCTTAAGAGGAACTTGTTGCTCTACTGTTATAAACAGAGAAATGGCTAATTCTTAGAGAGATCTCTCTGGGATAAAAAAGTCTTTTACTCCAGAAACTTTCACTGAAAGGCTCAAGAAATCTCAGACAACATCTGATCATAGCACACAACAGATGGTTACAGATGGTTCACCTTTCAGAGACTGCCAAAATACAAAATTCTGAACGTTTAAAGTAAAAACACAGCACGTAACATATTACTCTTGCCTGCTTTGACTCTTCTATGCATTAAGAGGGTTAAGCTACTATTTCTCTTTTGCAGGTCAACTTCAATACATCAATTGGAAGTCACTCACCCACGTGCCATGCACCTAAGCTTCTAGAAATCTTCACCTAAAAGGCTCCTAAAACTCACCTCCATTTGCACATTAGAAAGCATCAGTTACAGAGTGAACTAATGGGACATACCTTGGCACTAGGATGTATCTCAGAGCACTTTCACATCCTACAAGCAAGTGCCAGGACTAGAAATCATTTAAAATTTATTGAGGACAAGAAAGCACAAAGAAAGAAACATATGCATTAAGAGAAGTTACAACCAAGGGTTAGGATGTGCCTCCTGCAGCCTCCGTTTTGAGGAGTCAGTTAATAAGTGTACAGGTCTTTGTCTACTCAGACATACAGCTAAGGAGTGATATTTTTAGAACAAGGAATTCAGACTTTATCAAAACAGCACCAATGATTGTTTTCATTACACCAATGGCCACCACGGCATGCGTCTGTACAAACCTTTCAGGCAGTTGTCCACAGCTGGTCACGAATAAAAAGGCATATAAATTTTTCTCCTCTTTTATTACAATGAAGTTTATAACAGTACAGAAAAGTCACATGACCTTAGTGGGTCAGTTTACTTAAACCCTGGAACAGGAGGAACTCTAAATACATTAAATATTGTTACAAGTTTGGACTTTAATGTACAAGTAGTTGGGAACAGTTACAGCCCTCACCAAACTATGTTGGGGACATGAAGTCCAACAGCACTTGAAGTGCTGTGAAGGCATCATTTCACAAATAGCAACATAACATTACAGAACTTGCCTTTAAGGTGGTATGTTCATGTAATTCCAGCGCCTTCACAATTTAACGAACCATATTTACTATACTTCACTTCTAAAAACCTAGATGAAACATGAAAAAGAAGCCATACAGTATAAATTGCAACATCAGGAAAAGTTCCTGTTATTATTCCAAATAATTTTTCCCATGTAAAATAAGAATGTCCAATAGCTCCTTGCATGTGGGAAGATACTTATTTTTTTAAAAGTCACAATGAAGCCTTAATTGACGGAAGCTCAGCTATATTAACAGCACAAGATGAGAAAAGGTTTAATCTCCAAACCTATTAGAGCGTGAGTAGGAGCATCAGTAGCGGCCACCTTGCGACATGACAGGAGGTCTCATTCCCATCGGAGGGCGTGGAGGTCCACTCTGGTACGGGGGCACCATCGGAGGTCCCTGACCATATGGAGGCATTGTTCCAGGAAGATATCCTGGCATGCCCTGGTGATGAGCACCATACTGACCTATAAACAGAACAGTTAAGATGCAAAGAATAATTTTTAATTTTTTTTTTTTTTAATAGCGGGAACTGCCTTTTGTGAAAAGCTCCACCCCTCCCTGCTAGCATAGGCAACTTCACAAATCTTTTCAAGAACAGGAAGCTGGGAAACTTATGATTACCATGAGGTGGCATGGGAGGTCTCATTCCTTGCTGCTGTGGAGGAATTCCTGGCTGTGGTGGCATCATACCTCCAATTGGTCCAACCGGTGGAGTACCCAGGGCAGCCTGGCCTGGCCGAGGAAGATTGCGCTGGTATTTAGGCAACTGTGCCCTTCTCTCTTCCTAAAACCAGAAGAGACAACCACAACACATTGTGTTAAAACTCACTGAAAGCAAAGTAAACAGAGGCGCAACAAAGTAGATTACTAAACTATTTTAACTACCTTACAAATTTAAAGACTACTAATAACATTACACAGCAGCAGTAGGATTTGCCCCCCCTTTCGGCAGACTTTCTTCCTTAACACAGACCAATTCAAGCATTCTGCATGGAACTCAAATTTTCCCCTTTCCCCAGCTGAATAAAGCTTTTTCTGTTAAAAACATAAATCTAAAGATCACTGAAACTGTAATTAATGTTTATTTGTTTTATCCATAAATTCCGTATTCCTAACTGTTCTAATAGAGTCAAAACAACTTCAAACCGTTCAGTCTCTTGTTCTACACTTATTACCCAGACCTAGATAACTTCAAGTTTAAGACGCATGCAGTAAAAGTCCAAATTGTATTTTTGGTTGGGAGATTTCCCATCACCACTAAAACTAAGACTTAGACTGCAGCAAGACCACTGCAATGTGCCAGTCATCACTTTGCAATCAAAGAAATTTCTCTCAGTTATATTTATTCTGCATGGTTTCCACTCTAACCTTTACTAAAATACACATAATGCACAGCACAGATGAAATTCCATTAAACCTGCCATATTATCATAAATTGCATTTTTCAGTAAAACAATGAGAACATATTAACTTACCAGTGATATATCCTCATCTGGATGGATCAACTTACTGGTTGCACTGGTTGTTGTGAGGGTAGCAGGCTTACTTGTGATAGATGTAGCTGGTTTAGCTGCAGTGCTGTTTGTTGTGCTAGTGGTTGAGGCTGTGGACTGTGTGTAAGCAGGGAATGTTGGTTTGGGGGGTTCCGTTGTTGTTGCGGGTGTAGAATTCAAAGGTTTGAAATCAGTACCAACTGGCCCTGGCACAGCTGCTGCAGCCTGTGAAACACAGAGACAGGTCAATACTTCTCAAAGCATAGGAAAACATAAATGATGACTGTTAGACCTCTGAAATGTTCCAGTGAGATACGTAATTATAACAAGCTTGACAAAAGTAAAGTTCAGCCTTATTGCAAACTAGAGCAACTGAAACCAAGACAAAATAAACCCCAGTATGTACACATATACACACAGACAGAGGAAAGTCTAAAATTTGCAGGTCAGAAGCCACCACAACAAAAGGAACGACAAAAAAAACCACCCACTATTTTATCTCAAACCCTGAATTTGGCAAATGTGTACATCTTTCATGAACCACCATTTTTAGGAGTCTCTAAGTAGAAATTCACTATTCTTTCACTAAATTAACATACTTTAGCAACCATTAGCTTAGAGTACTGTTCAAAGTGCTAGTATTCATTAAAATTAGGTATTTAAGAAATGTTTTAAACAAATATTGAAGAAAGCTCTATTGTGCAATTGCTTTAAGCATTCTATGAACACACTGTAGTATTTTCACAAAGTACTATGCCTATCTACAGAACTTTAATCTTATTTGTGAATGAAGAATCAATGGAAGCAGGTAAGAGGTCCACTACAGATCCCCATCTCATATCTCCTACTCTTCTACTACAAAAACCCTGTCAAAGTTTGTTTTGCAAAGCTGTCTCTAAAGACATAGCAATCTCCAAAACAAATCGTTACAAGAGAATGTTTTTGTTTCTAGTCACTGCATATTTACAATTAATTGAACCTCCCAGTAAAAAAAAAATTAACATTTCACCATAATGCAAATTTAAAATTCCCTACATTATGATGTGCCATATTAAACAACAAACTAAAAAGCCTTCACCATGCATCAAGCTAACCACTGCCCACTAAAACGCATTTAACTGCTTTCATGCTCTTTTAACCCTTTAGAACCAGGATGTTACATTTCATTCTTTCATACTAAGAAAAATTGGGCACTTCGACATGCTTATTTCTGGTAAGATGCAAGTCATAATCAAGGACTCTACAGTTTTACCAGCTAAACATAATCAGGAATATAATTGAAATTATCTGAAGATGTTTAGTCAATTTTGGATTTTACAGGACGGTCCAAAGGGTTAAGTTGCAAAGCAATTTGTTTTAAACTGTGACTTCCTGCGTACTTGTGCTGTGCTAGGAAACAGAGCGTTAGAAGATGCTGAGAGACTTTCTGAATTGGAGGAAGCTGCACTTGAGCTTGTGACAGGTGTCCCCATCTGTAGCATAAAAGAAAGGAAACAGTGAAAAGTCTCCAAACAAATGGGTGGAAAATATCCAGATGAAAGGATTTCTTATACTAAGCCCTTTCTTATGAAAGGACTGCATTTTTGTAAACATGTATCTTCCCTGTAGAAGCCCAAAATGCAAACAATACATTACAAAGGTTTCTGCAATGTACTTGAAAGCAAGTAAAAACTCCAGGATCTATGAACAAAGCGCATTCAAAAGGAAGAGGTCACAAGCCACTATCAATTTCCCACTTCCCTCCCCAAAACATTGAAATGAACTTTTCACTACACTGAGGTACTCCTAAACTTTTTAAGTGAAAAAACGTCCTAACTTGGGCAATGATTAACCAGTTTAACAAGACTACAGAATAAATCCATCCACTTATGAGTAGAGAGCCCATTATGAGAACAGTGGAGAACAAGTCACGTCAAGATTTTCAATTTGCAAACTGAAGGTAGAGTTCTATGCAATCAGATTCCTGTAGCTAACACATCTCTTCACCCACCCGAAGCTCCCTTACAGACAACAAACTAAAGACGTTTAAGAGCATTTTGCCTACTCCTTTCTTCCCCAGTGCTTACAGAACTTCTGTTTGGTTTCACAGCTGTTTTAAGACAAACAAAAGAATCTTTTAAAATTCATTCAAGCCCTACTACACTAAATTAAACAACCCAAGTAGAAACCTGAACCAGTCACTTCTTGGGCCTCTTCAATAATAAATAGGCACTATTGACACAGTGGATGTTTGAAGAACGTAACATGAGATTTCAGGCTCTGGGATACCTTACCTGCCCCGCGCTTGGGAACAGTGGTTTAGTAACTGGAGGTTGTGGGGTCGGGGCTGTTGCAGCAGGAGCTGGAGGCCGGTTCAGAATGCCCGGGGCTGTAACAGGCTGTGCTTGTGTCATTGGAGGCATGCCAGGCCGAGGCCCAACAGGCGGGGGCATCCCTGCAAACCACAAACAACGAGCGACGGATCAGGCTCCAGGAAGCACCAATATTCCTTTAGACAATCCCATCCCCAGTGCTCCTTAGAACAAAGTTTCCTACAACAACATGCATTTTAAGGCAACGGTAAAATAACACATGACAAAGGGTAATGACAGCAGTCACCAGTAAATAATAACCATGTATGAGCAATAACCTCAAACACTTCAGAACAATGCTGGATTAAGTTGTTTTTTACTAAAGCTGCAATAACGAAGTTTATGCTCTCAATAAACCAATACAATGCAGTAACTGTTTCTGACACGCTGCACCTACAGTGCCAAGAGCATGGATAACACTGTTCCAAAATCTAAGAGAGACTAAATTGTTTCTGAACAGTAACAGAACTGTGACCAAAACACTGCCAGCTTTGCTGGGGTCATCAGCAAAGAGGACTGGGACATTTTGTAATGTCATCACAACACCTGCATTTGGTGTGCATTGAGCTCTAGGAGAAGTCAGTGGGAAGTTAACAGCTCCTACGGGTCCTATCAAGAAAACCAGCAAATCTCAGTTTGTTACCACACAGCTGCTGGTCAGCTGGAACACCCAGGGAATTTAGAGCTGCTAGAGATCTGCTCAAGTAACATCTCTTCTAGCTATGGTAAGAGACCAAAATGTCAGTTAAGTTTCTTCATCACACTGCAGGCTCTTCAGTTGGGTAAACCACCAACACTATTTGCAATTTCCACATTTTCAATCATTACTATTTTCCAACTGCAGACACAAATATTAATTTAAAAAAGGGATGAAGAAAGACCAGGCAACATAATAGTGTGAGAAAGTGCAATAAAACCAAAAAACTGTATTCTATTTTTTACTCTAACAATGGTATAAAACTTAATCAATTATTTATAATCAGAAGCCTAAATCAACGACCTCAGCACAAGAATCGCTTCTATGGCAATCCAACCACACCAAGGTGATGGGTGGTGGCACAAGTCTGTATGCTCTTTACACAAATCCTAAATCTTAGTGGAAATAAATAAATAAATAAATAAATAAATAAAATTAAACTCTCACCATAGTACGAGTTCGACAACCCTGACCTACCTGGTGGCATACCAGGCATAAGAGGTGGGATTCCTGGCCCAGGAGGCATCATTCCACCCATTGGCATCATCCTATTGAACAGAAAATGAGCACTGGTATGAACACTCATGATAATGTGTTAAGACAATTGGCACATCCTGTATTAGATAAAAAATAATGGTAAATAATTTCAAGAAGCTCTCAAGAGAGGCAATTCCAAAGTGATTCCACAAGAATAGAACCAAAACATAACCTAGCACCCAAACCACAAAATACTTATTTAAATTTCAATTTCTCAGGATTTTGTTTTCTCTATTATGACATTTCCAGAATAGTGTCTCTTGAAATCTCTCAGACTATTAGCTACAGCAGTGTTCCAAGCACCTGACTTCAGTAGATTCATGGCATCTGAATGTAGGAAAACCAGCTATCTCCAATCACACTACACTGTTCATCTACTATTAGTCCTCTCTGACACTGACTGGCAGATAAGCTAGAGCTGTAGAACTATCCAAAAAGTTTTGACAAAAGCAGAGCAGAGACCACAGGGCAAGAAAGCTTCTGGAGTTTCAGTTATAGAAAACACTCCATGCACTAATGATAAAGTGGGATTTTGATTTTTTGATGTGAGAAGTCCACATTGTAACATTTTTTCCTCCATATTAAAAATTAGTTTGGTTTATTTTCCTAGATGAATATGCATCAGTGCTTCACAAGGAACAAACAAGTGTATCTTAAGTTTGCTTAATTTTTTGCAGACATTCAAAATTGGATTAGGGAAAAAAATAAATGTTTATTAATTTAGTGAGCAAGATAAGCTAGTCTGCAACACTCCAGTACAAATCAAAACCCCACTCAGAAGCAGTTTCTGTTGGTATGACAATCAAGACACTTTCACCACTGCTGTTTTCAGATCAAATCTGTGAACAGGTGAGCATTCATTCTGGAAAATCTGATTTCTGCTCTCAACTCATCTATCACTGCTACACAGGGAACAACCACTGCAAAAGCAGACACAACCGGGAACAAAGACCCATTGTCCCTTTTTTGGTTGAAGAAGGCAAAGTGAGTCTTGCCACCCAGCAGACATCAAAACTAGTACTGGATGCTCATTGCCTGCTGCCCCAGAAGAATGACTTCCCGAGAAATTGCAGATAGTGCTCGAACTGATGTCTCACTAAAACCAAAGTTGCTTCCTGTCTCCTAATTTTTTGGTCATTTTTAAACAAAAGTTAATCAGGTTAAGTAAACAAAATTTTAGATTAGAATAGACAAAAACATAATGCAACACCATCTTCTTCCAAAATGAAATGCAGTGAAGTTCTGGCAAATTCATTTGTGTTTTTACAGGTATCGTAACGTTCACCTGAAGTTAACAAGGAATTTAATGAGGACTAAGTGTCAGACAACCTGATTAAATTCTGTTGAGTTTCCACCCAGAAAAACTAAAGTTCTGATGAGCATCCACACCATGTTTGACTATAATACGAATTTTAAATTCAAAGACTGTTAAATCAATACTTATGTGTCAGAAGAGAACGAGCTTTCATCTCAGTGAACATAAAGTTCAGATTAAACTGAGCACCTGTAAAATGTCCTGCAGTGTGAAGGATGGAGCATATGGAGCTGTTCAAGCTCTGGTTTAAGAGAGGCTTTAAGTCTCTAAAGGTCGATTTGGTTAATATTTTGTAGAATGCATTTCACATACAGTTTTTTAATATTTGTTTAGATAAAAGCATAAAATCTTCATGTATTATACGGTAACAAAACCTAACTAGACACCTTCCCCAAATTCTTAGGCAATATTCAAAGGTTTTCAGTAAAACAATTCCAAGCTTATAAAAAACACAACATAAAATGGCATAATGAATGTACCTAGAATTACATTAATGAGATGCTTACATGTTTCCACCACAAAATGACTGCATGTATTTTCTCTGTTGATGTAATCTGTGAAAATTTATGACAAAATCAAAAATCTAACTGTGAATTTCCAAACACATTGTGATAGGGTATGGTGTCAACCCCAAACAAGCATAAAAACCAACATTTTTTGCCCAAAATACAATAAAAATATAAACTATCCAGCACTTTTTTCCCTGTTATGTTGATGACTGACAACCAGATGCACAACATATGTGCAATAAACAAGGGAACAGTGGCTCAGAGAAGGCTCTAAACCAACACAACCAGATTTTGTATTAATACACTACTACCTACTAATTACTAATTCAGGACAAAGACAAGATACTTTATTCATAAACTCAGTTTGGCCATATTTTACATGTTGGTTTACAGCCATCCACTTCTTTGGTTAGTCTTAATATTTAACTTGCTGAGTCCACACTTCCCTATGTACATTTTTAAAACAGGCTTTACTTTTTCTGTTACAGTTTAAAATGCACAATATGAACATGAATTATTAAATCTTTCTTGCTACTCACCCAGGTGGCATTCCAGGCATAACTGGAGGCATTCCAGGCATCATAGGTGGAACACCTGCCATTAATGGGGGTATACCTTAAAAGAAAAATAAATTTTCAACAACTCTGATAACACACAATTGCTAATAAATGTCATCTAGTAAGTTTGCACTGGACAACTGCTTTACTGGGTGAATGCTTGCTGGATAAATTTTTTACTTTAAATGCTGGACGTTATAATCGATTGGGTTTTGAAATAATATTGCTTACAAACAGTGCAATATAAATACTACCTAAAAATTTGGCTTTGACTGATTGTCCTTAGCCCTGCAAGATTGCAAATTTTCTTAATGGTCCCCAAAGAAGACATCTTATTACAAGAAGAGATCATTCTTCACTCACTGACCAAAGTTCCTTCCCCATTGTACCTGTGGCCTGTGTACGAACAGCCTGTTCTGTGTTAGCAGTCTCCAGACACACAGCAACCTTTCTGTCCCGTTTCCAAAACCCCGTTATAATCGCCATGAACACCTATCACTGGGAGACTTCTGTTAGAAGCACTAATCTGTCTTACTACCACATGCCTTCAATCTAAATGCCAGCATTACGTATCTGAATCCAGTACACCAAGGAAGATGTGCTCGTTCACAGAACAGGGGAAGAAAATGAAGAAACTGCTTATCTGCACCTCACAGAAATATTCTGTGACCCCAGTGTTAAAAGGGCAGATTATTATTCAAGTACACAAGCAGCAATCCATGTTTCTACTGAGGTTTTCAGCAACTACCTAACACACCCTCTCACCTGGAGGCATCCCTGGTGCACCTGGCACAGGAGGCAAACCTGGCTGTGCCATTGGGGGAATGTACCCCTGTTGCGGCTGAACTTGCTGGGGTTGAAATGAAGTTGAAGCTGCAGATTCATCATCTTCATACTCATCAGAATCATCTTGTTGTTTCTTTTTCTGGCTCTCTGCAGACAGTACAATGCATATGGTCAAACTGAACACAAATTATATTCTATAAAATTAACTAATAGCAAAATTCAAACCTTGTCACTGTTCAAAAACTCACAGAAAAACAAAGAAAGAATGTCATGTGAGCTTACTATACCCACAAATAAATGGAAGGAACATGACTGACACTGCCATGACCTGAACATACAGAGGGATCTGTCCTTGTGTCAATATCATGCTGTCCAGCATAAACCAAAGGGGTTCAACCAAAGGTATGCTTGAACAGCAAAGAAACTGAAGTATTTGGAAATCATCAGGATAGTCTTTACCCCTAGTCCTTCCTCCCCTTACTCTCACAAACAAATGACCATGCCCATATTCATTAGGCAACTGCTGTAGCTGCTCTGGCAGCAGCTACTTCTGAACAGGAAAGGAAAAATCCCTCCCAGCCTCCCACATGGCTGGCAAATGCCTGGAGCTGCTGTCAGAGAATGATTAAATCCCACTCTCACTGAGTGCCACAACTGAGTAAGGAACACACCAGGGAAATAACAGAATACCAGGCACATTACACCTTACCCTGAGTTTTTTGTTCAAGTAACCTCCTCCGTTCCTCCATATCTTTTTCTGGAATGCCTTCCATTCCATAGATTTCCAGTTCAATGTCTGTTCTTCCAGGAATAGCATTTGGAACAGCATCTATTGTTTCTTTATGTACCTAAAGAAAAAAAAACCAAAAAACAAACAAACAAATCCCACTGACCACAATTCAGGATAAATTCTCTGTGTTCTTCAAGCATGTCAATACAGAAAAGGAACATTCTTAATGAGAATAATCTCTCTGGCAAAGCATTTTCTTGATCTTGCTTCCTAATCTCTGACAACTACTACCCCTAAAACCATCTTACATAAACTCAGAAAAACCAAGACAGCACAATCCCTTCACTCCTATGAAACTCCTGACAAAGATCTCTGCTGCACAGTGGCAGTTGACTGCTGACACAGCAGGACTCCTGTGCTGCAAGCAGGCCATTGCTGTCTTTTTCTCAACAGCTTTAAAGACTCTGGAAGCCCCCAACCCCCACCTTCTTAAGGATATTTCACTTAAATTTTAGATACTGTAAAGAAAAGCTCATGTAAATCTAAAACTCCTTACCTGCATGCAGTGTATAGCTAAACCAGGTCCTGTGTACAGTTTCTTATGACATATATGGCATTTAAAGTGCTTTGCTTTTTGATGCTGTATAAGGATTTTCTCATCATCAAAATCTCTATTACAATACCTATTGAAGATGTTAAGGAAACATTTAATACTGGATTTGACCTTTTAGATAGGACTAAGGTAATGAGCACCAGTGACTTTTCCTGAAGCAAAAGCAAGGCACAAGAAGCATCTCTCAGCATTCAAAGGGTGACAAATATTTCATGGATGTCTAAAACCAAACACCCTCGTCCGATCCAGCACATCCCTCTTTACACAGGTACAAAAGGGGAAGGTCGCTGTTCACAATCAGAATCATCATTTGATTCCATATGGTTTGACTCATGGTTTACAAGTCCTACCCATTTTTCTCTTCAGGGGTGTGAATGCTGCTACAGCATTAATGGAGAAACAGGCTTGAAACAGTAAAAGGGAAATTATGCAAATGACTCAGAAGTGGCTCTTTAATCAATTAGCAGTAACTAACAATCATAAAAGAGAACAAAGGTTTTAATAAAAATTCCCTTCCTCTGCCATTTATCCAGCTATCAATTTTTATGACACAGCATAATTTGCTGCAGTAATTGAAGAATTCTTTGCTTTTAAGAAAAAATATTTTAAGCGAAGAACTGTTTGGACATCTATGTAATAGAAAAGACAAACTGCATTTCCTTTCTGTGAGTCAGGACTGATATTTCAGCAAACACTCCACACATTTTCCTAGGTGAAACAAATACACATTTGTTATTTATTAAGAAAATGCTAACATTGCTAACACAATGTGTCCCTTGCTTCCGTCAAAACGAAATAAATTTATATCTGAAACAAGCACAAGAAAAATGGTAAAACAGCACCTTTAAAATTTCATTATTAAACAATTCTAGAGGAGAGAAGCGTAAAAGAGAAGGGAGATTTGTAATCACTCCTCAACAGTGAGCACATTCTGAGGGAGCGATCAAATGAAAATCCACCCGTATTTCAGGATACCGAAAATTAAGCATGATTATGATGCAGCAATTATAAATTGAAAGCTCCCCCCGTCAAGAAAAAAAGTTTTCAAAAATTCTCTTTTAACTTCATCCCTCCGTGAATAAATGCATTTATTAGTAGCGAGATTTTTTCCCTTAAAATCTTCCTTTGAAAGGGATAAAGACCATTCTCCACTTCTCGCTGTCCCGGCTTTAGGAACCGGGAGGAAGGCCGCGGCCCCAGAGCGGGCCTGAGGCCGTGCGGGGGTGGGGAGCGCAGGAAGGGCACGGACCGGGCCCATCCCGAGGAGCACAGGGCTAGAACAGGGCAAAGCACCGAGACAAACCGTAACCAGCGTGAGGAGAAGGGCTCAGCCCCATCTCGGCACGGGACGGGACGGGACGGGACGGGACGGGACGGGACGGGACGGGACGGGACAGGACGCGACCGAGCCCCGACCGCGCCAGGCCGCGCTGCTCCCCTCCCCCACCCGATCTCTCCGTATCCACCGCGTCCCACACAGAAGGATACCAGCACCAAGGCTTCAGCTGCTTCTTTTTCTTACGGCCCATGGCGGCCTCACCCCGACCTACAGAGCAGGAGAACCGAGCGCTCCCTCAGAGCCGCAGCGCGCGCTACCGCCCCAGACTGAGCGAGAGGCACAAAATGGCGGCCGAGCTCCCTCAGGCACCGCTGCGGCGTCCGAACTCCCAGAATGCACCGCGCCAGCAGGGCGAGGGGGCGCTCACGTGACGCGCTCGCCCCCACTGGGCTGTCCCGTGATGCCTCGCGCCGCCGCCGCCATTTTGTCCAGTGGGCGCTGTGGGTGCGATGTCTGGGGGACCTGAATGTGTCACACAGTTACGGAGTAGTTTGGGTTGGAAGGGGTCATAAAGCCCATCTCGTTTCCCCCCTCTGTCATGGGCAGGGACACCTTCCACTAAACCAGGTTGCGCCAAGCCCTGTCCAACGTGACCTTGAACACTTCAGGGATGGGACAACCACAACTTCTCTGGACAACCTGTTCCAGGGGCCTCGGCACTCGCAGAGGAAAGAGCTTCTTCCTAAACTGTTGCTTGTCTTCGTGTCTATTGTCACAGAGAAACTGTGTTTCCCCACTAAATGTTACTGGGCAAGAAGCTGGCCGCTCTCTGCAGTGTTGTGCTGGCTGTGCCTGTGTTGCTGTGTGCTGAGGGCAAGGCCGTGGTATGTTGGGGAGCCTGGCCCCCCGAGAACACAATAAAACCAATTTGAGCTGAGCCATCACTATCTCAGTTACCTGCACCTGGACTGGAGCTGGTTCCTCTGTTACAGTGACAATCCATCGGGGTGTGTGTCTGTGTTACCCCCATGGCTCTCCAGCTCACCACAGGTCCACCAGGTGCTCAGAAGAGAATCACAGAATCATTAAGATTGGAAAATATCTGTAAGATCATCAAGTCCAGCCATCAGTCATGTCCATCCCTTTGCAGTGGAACTGCTGTAGCTGGGGCTCCCACGTGCTCCCTACGGGGCTTGTCTGCAAAAGGAGACGGTGGAGTCTCCCTCTCCGGAGACATTCCAAACCCACCTTGATGTGTTCCGTGTCACCTGCTCCAGGTGACCCTGCCTTGGCAGGGGAATTGGACTGGATGATCTCCAGAGGTCCCTTCCAACCCCAACGATTCTGTGATTGTGATTCTGTAACGACCTGGTAGCCACAAGGTCGAGTTAACAAATGTTTTAACATGGAAAAAGCATTTCAGAAGCAGAAATTTTTAAAAGCAGAGAGTACGTCTAATCCTGCCAAATCCTCTTCCAACCCAAACCATTCTACGATTCTAAGACGCGATTTGAGCAGGTCCTGCCGTTAAGTCAGTGACCGCCTTTTGAAGGATTACTTGAGCTGACAGAGGCACCCCGGCGCCTCTATTACAATATGCTGTGCGTGACACAAACGGAGCAGTACCAGCAGCCGGAGCCGCTCCGGCACGGCTTGGTACCGCCCCCGGTGCGGCGCGGACACGGCCTGCGTGCTCCGAAGGCTCCTCCCGGCGCTGGGCGCGGGGCGGGCCCAGGGCACAGGCGGCGGGGCGGGGCGGCGCGGCAGCGGCGCGGGGGCTCTCCGCGGGCTCCCGCGGCACAGGCGGGGCCAGAACCGCGATGCTGCCGGCGCTGCCGGACGGCGATGAGCGGGAGCCGGAGAGCAGCGAGGAGGGCGGCGGCGCGGGCGAGGAGCGGCGGCCGGAGCGGCACGGCTGCACATACCACGGTCTCTATGGCTACCGCAGGTGAGGCGCCGCGGTGAGGCCGTGCCCAGGCCTTGGCCGTTCCCACCTCCCTGAATTCCCTTGATTTTTCCCCCCCCCCTCTCTCCCCAGTGAGATTCTTTCCCTCCCGTAATGCACCGATTCCCTGCTCCTGCTTTTACTCGCCCTCGGGCCGTGCCTTTTCCCTGCTGCAGCCACTGTTCCCTGTTACGTGGCACGGCTGTAAACTCACTCCGGGAATCGCTTGTTCCAGGTCCGCGCAGCTGGGAGCCGCTGCCGGGGATGGCGGTGCCGTGGCACATACACCCTCCGCCGAAGACTTCAGGTAAAGCCCATCTGCAGAGCAGCACAAACACCGCAATTCCCAATTTGAAGTTTGTGCCGTATTGCTGTCAGATCACTGTTAGGTCCTATAAAGTCCTTTTAAAACACAACCCCCTGTGAAAGCATTCTGCAGTCCCCATGGCACTTCTGGAACACCTGGGGCAATGGACACATATACAGAGCTCAACTAACGCATTAAACAGAAACTATCATCCTTTCCTTTTCTTTTTCTTTTTTTTTTTTCTTGCTACTACTACTTGATATTGCTGTATTGACTTAGTTTTTCATGTAGGTTATATACAAAAAAAAAATCATTAATTTTTAGTGGACATCTTTGCATAAGCTCTGTATTACAGTTGGGGAAACATAGGAATAAAGAGGGCAGTGTCCATAGCTGCTGGGAAGGTCAGCATGAGCTGACACCACATGTCCAGACTGCTGGTGAGTGGGCAAATCACTGACTGCTCATGATGGGCCGAAAGTTACAGAAAAAAAAAAAAAAGTCGCAGTCTAGCTGTCACCAGAGAGAGATTGCAGGGACACCCCTCTAGAGGCAGGTTCTGCTGAGAGACACAAAACAGTAACATTTGCCTTTTGGTAACGATTTCTTCTGGTTTTTAAAGCCTCTCCTTGCTGGACACCAATTTACCGGCTGAAGCAGAGACGGAGTTGCGCAGTTTCATCGCTAAACGTCTCACTAAAGGAGCGCTGTTTGAAGGAATGGGCAACGTAGCATCAGTGGGGCTGAGGTAAATTTTTGAAATTATTGGTGAATGAGAGCTGTAAGGAACATTGGCATATCTTGCCTGCTTGCTTCTGCACTTAGGTTTAATCCTGATTCTATTCTCCATCTATTGCTGCTGTTAATAACAGCCTTACACAATGGCACTTTACTTTTTTAGGCAACTTTGAGAGGAATATTGTTTTAAATAATTTACTGTTTGAACACTTAAAAAATACTACAAATGTTTATGATTATTTCCTTCTAAACTAGAAAAAAAAAGAGAAGGTCTAAGAGCTGCAGCTAGGGCTGCACCTACCACAACCATAGGAGCCACCAGTGCTAATGGTTAAAATTACCTCAGAAATCATCTATGTCTGCTTTTTGCACTTATTTATTGTGATGTATTTGGAAGAAAATAATTTTTTTTCTTTTTTTTTCTCATAGCATACCAGAAGGTAAAGTTGGTTGTTACTACTGTCGTTTCCAACAAGAAAGTCTTCTGGAAATGGCAACACTGGAATCAGACATCAGTGCTCCAGAATACGTGGTTTGTTTCTTAGGTGGCTCAGAGAAAGGTCTGGAACTATATCCTTACCTTTAACTTTCTTTACCTGTATGGAGAGGGAGATGATGTAAAAACCATCTTGTCATTTTGTCTGTTCTTACTTGAAATCAGCTTGTGTGTGCACACCTTCCAGTAACTGAAAATATCAGTAACAGCCATATACTGAAAGGAAAAAATACATAACTGATGCATCTTATTTTCCTTAAGAAAATACTTTCAGACTTGAGTTGGACAAATACGTTCAAAATCTGAAGATAAACCTTGATCTGGAGGTAAAGCCTAACTTTTTTTTAAGTGGTGAAAATTAGTATTTATGCAGATTGTTTGCTAAAACCATCTGGAAGATGTAATGTATAGAGACAAATAGGTATTTCAAATACCAGTATGAAACACTGGGAGAGATACTTGACTCACTGTAGTACAATTAATGTCTAAGGTGCTATCAGCCACACAAGTCAAAAGGAAAAAAAGAAAGGGGGAACCTCTTTGTGTCAGTCATAAATCTCTTAAAGGTCACTTACTATTAAATTTGGGGAGAAGAATAACTGAAAAAATATAAGGTCTATAAGGAGCTTATCAATGTCCACCTCGATTCTTACCAGTTCTGAATGTTAAGAAAGGACATTTGTAGGTTTCTTGTCACATTTTTCTAGTGGAAGTTCTGCATTTTAATTCTCTTTGTCATCCCATCTGCTGTTGCATGGTCTTCATTCGATATATACCATAATATTATAGTTCTGGCTATTTCTTAAAATGCAAAGCTCTTCATTGCTAATAAAATGAAGCTTTAAATGTGAAACTCATTATTTTAGTTCACTGTGGTTTGAGATTAAGAAGGTTCCAACATCCAATTATCTTAGGTTGGGTAGATTATTAATAGGCTTCTGTTGGTGTAGAAATCTGATTTGTAGTAAAACTTTTAATGTTTCAATGTGTTACAGGAAAAAAACTTGGAGGCCTGTGTTAGCCCCTACCTGAGGAGCTGGTTTGAGGATGCCATCTGCCCTATCCAGAGGATCTTGCAGCTCTTCCAGGACAAACTTGCCTCTCTGCTACATGCTGTAAGTGTATCTAAAACTGGTAGCTAAAAAACCTCCAGAAGGCATCTCAGTGACTCCAGCATGATTAAAATGTTTCTTGCATTTGCTTTCCCAGCTGGAGGAAATGAAAAACCCTTTTTTCTTTTGGTTATGTTTTTTTGGTGTGTTTTTTCTTTATTTTCTTTTCTTTTTTTGCTTTTTTTTTAATTCAGAGCAAGTACTTTTCCCCTGCTTATTGCTAAAGAAGCATGTAACAATTTCTTCTATCACTTAAAAAAATAAAATTACCTAATGGTGTCTGCGCTGAAATTAGGGTAAGAAAATCAGAAATAGCATGAGCAGGCTGTCCATGCCACAGTTCCTCTGAATGAAAAGGGATGTTATATTGTATATGTGCCTTATGTAATTCACTGGAAACAGAAAAGAGACTAATCCTAGCTCTTGTCACTGAGTTTGAGGAGGTTCTGGATGGAATAGCTAACAGAGTATAAGTGCTGAATCGTCTGAGTGCAGAACCAGCTGTAATGGCAATAATAGAGTACTGCCTTGGCAAGAACAATTTTTAAAGTACCACATCATATTTATTGCTCAGAACTGCAGTATAGCAACAAGAGTAATACTGAAGTTGTAAAGTTGCATCCAGTTTTTTCCTTTTTTACTTTTCTTTTTGTTTCTTTTTTTGTTTAAGGCTCTGAGTTACACTCCTGTAGAAGTAAAAAATGCAGATGAAAGGACAGAAAAGGACATCAGCAGGTAAAGATACTTTGAGCCCAAGGAATCTTTGAGTAACTTGGCTACTGTTTTACAGTACTGTCTGGCAGTCACCTTGATGTCCAGGAGCTGTAAGGGAGCAAACAGTTGACAAGAGCTTTCTCTGTCAGGTTCCTGGCAGCTGCCAGCCTCCAAGGACTTGTCCAGGAAGGCACAATGACCTCCCTGTGCATTGCCATGACAGAGGAACAGCACAAGTCCATGGTTATAGACTGTAGTGGACCTCAGCCCCAGCTGCATAATGCAGGTGAGATTACAGCTGGAACACTTCATGTTGGTCCCTTGGATCCATCAGCTGCTGAGAGCTGTGACATTACATGCAGTTGAGGATTTTCAGAAGCTCACAGACTCCTGCCCAGAAAATTTGGGTTCTGTTTTCATATGAGGTACCAGACACACTGGAACTCTGGGTTGAAAATGCTTGGTAATAAAATCCACAGTACATTTAGTTTGTGGACCATGAAAGTATGACTTGTACAATTCAGGCAATCTGCAAAACTTTTTTTTTCCTGTTGTGGTTTTGACAAATGTTGGGAAAAGGGATTCAACAATCAGAACACAGTCCTGTACAATTACTGTAGCTGTGTTTGCTTTTCCTTTCCATGTGTATTGTTTTCCCTTGAGACTTATTTCCTGGCCCAAGTATATTGCTACCACTTATTATGTGAGAGTGATTAAACCAGGTCAATGCAGCTGTATATTTATGTTGAGCTCATTTGCTTTTTCTCATCTCTTCTCTATATTCCTGAACATTTAACAGGAAGCAACAGATTCTGTGAGGACTGGATGCAAGCTTTTGTGAATGGTGCTGAAGGTGGAAATCCGTTTCTCTTCCGACAGATTTTGGAAAACTTTAAATTGAAGGTACCTGTTCATATATGTTAAAGACTTGAAAAAGATACTGGGGTTACTGAGGGAGCAAATACTGTGTGCAAAATATTATTTTGCAGTGAATAAAAGTTTTAGGTTATTATGGTATCTATATGTCATTAACTGGTTAGCTCTGAAGCTTAATTTGAGGGCTGGCTTACTGTAGTTGACAAGAACAGCTGTAATGTAGTGTGAAAGTTCCTTCAGTAAATGCTCCAAAGGTGCTTTCTCATAGTTTAAAGTAAGACCTACCTTCTTTGTTGCTGTTGTTTTTTTTCTTCAAATAATGTTGATCTGAGCCTTGCACACAGTCTCATGCAGCTGGTAACATACGTTCAGTAGCTAACACTTCTTAAGCGAGCTGCCATCATAGAATTCTTGCTACAAGTTGGACACATCACGTTGTGTCCACAGATTTTGCATCATTACAGTAAAAGCTATTATATGCATCCAAGACAATATTAAATTCTTATATTACTCTTAAGTAGTAATACAAAGCTTCTGTTGGAAATGCTGCTATTTATCCTTTATTTTCCACGATAGTGTGTTTTCATCCCATGTAGGAGGATAAGAAAATGCTGTGTTGCTCTTTGCCCAGGCTATCCAGGACATTAACAACCTGAAGAGGTTTATCCGCCAGGCTGAAATGAACCACTATGCCTTGTTCAAGTGCTACCTGTTCCTAAAGAACTGTGGCAGTGGAGACATCCTGCTGAAAATTGTGAAAGTAGAACATGCAGAAATGCCAGAAGCTAGGAACGTAGTGACTGTCCTAGAGGAATTCATGAGAGAAACTCCAGTGGCTTAAAAATGTCTTATGTATAAATCATTTATTTCTTCTGTGCAGCTATTGCAGGATTTTTAATTTATAAGTATTGCCCAAGTCAAACCTTAGTTGCAGTTCCACTTGCCTTTTCTTGTTCTTAGACAAAGCACTATGAGCTTTTTTTAATGTGTAAATATCAGAAAATACAACTGCAGAATTTTCAGATTCCGCAACTGACTTGCTCCTGTTCTGAGGAAATCATGACATTTGATTTTTACAGTCATTGCAAGACCAAACCCAAATCCTTTACTTGGCAGCACTTCACTGTTTTAAATATTTTAAATATATTTAAACTCATTTAGATCTGGCTACCTTGTTTTAGTAAAGAAGTACAAACGTCTGGATAGATCTAGATAATGAATTAATTGTTTTAGTTTAGATAAGAGAACCTAGGTACCAAGTCTGTAGCTGGTTACTGCTTTCAAACTGCTGGTTGGTTCTGGTGCCACTGGATAAACAAGCTGGTAATTGGTATGACAGAGAGCTGCCTTAAGACTGTACCATTGCAGTGATCAGTTCGTATGTGCCTGTATGTGTGCATGCACACACAACAGGTCTCTGAAATTCCCAGGCTATTTGATGTATCCCTTTCTTCCTTAGTCTGAGATGTGATCAAGACCTCCTTTGTACATTGTTATATTACAGTTTTGCATAACTGTAAATAGTCCTATGTTTTTCAATCACGGAGAAACGAATATGTTTCCACATTTAATACTAAGATTTCTTCAGAATTTGAAGTAAATGAACTTCCCAAATTAATTAGTCAGACTTTAAAACATTTTGCTCTATCAGCAATGGATTCTTACCCTCATCATGGGACATATAGGCAGCAGAGTACCTAAAGGAAATCTTTGGCTACAGCTGGAATAAAAACTCATGAATTCTGTAAGTAACCTGATTTCTGCAAACCTGATACAAGCAGAATTCCCTGTTGATTCCCTTTGCAACAGAGGGTGTTTGAACTCCCCCTGCAACAGTGCCTGTATCTGACATAGCTCAGTGTGACTTGTGCTGGTGCTCTGTACTGTGAGGGCAGGAGTTACTGCTTTTCTGTGACACCACCATGTTGAACCTGTAATAAGGCTGACAATAAAACACATTGAAATCCTCAATAGTGCACCTGGAAATTGTTAATGAGTGTGGTCCTTGATGTCTCCTGTTCAAAACCCTCAATGCAGAGGAGCTGAAAGTGTGGCATTAACAGCCAAGGTGGCATATAATGTATTTGGGCAGGTCAGAGAAGAAAAGTAGTGTGAAAGAAAACAAGCCACTCATTCAGTCATATGCAGGAGCTCTGAGAAGAAACAAGTGTTTTCCTTCATGAGTGAGTACAGCAGCACCACTCAATAAAACATGTCACCCTTTGTTGCCCCTATACATTTCTAACAAAGTTGGAGCACTGATTGCTCAGTTTTTTGGCTGATCAGGACACAAGAAAGAGCTCAGTGCTTAAAAAAATAAGTTGGATGTGAAGAACAGGTAGCAAGAAAATATATGGTGCTAGTAGGCTGAAACACTTTTTATATTAATTGACAAAAGCTGGCAAAATCCACCTTACCTTCATGCTGAAAGTCCTCAGCTAATAAATAGACAGATTTGAGAGTCTCGGAAAGTTTAGTTCAGTGCAGAGAACTAACAGCAAGAGCTGAGTCCCACACATGGTAGCAAGGATCTTCCTCTCTTAGGAGAATCACATCTGACAGGGACTGCACCTACACACGTCTTCATTCATAAATTATACTTTAACCCAGCATTTTCCAACAAAAACAGCTTATTTTTCAAAATAAGCCTCCCTCTTCCACACTGGTAGAAGGGTTTTTATTTTAATCTTTGGGGGTTACTGCAGAACTTTCTGGATATGTTGTTTCCACTCTTGATTGAAGAGGTAAGTGGTGGCTCTCAGATTTGAAAACATTCAATAGAGCCTGATGTTAAAAGAGCACAACCTTCTTCCCTAGTAAAAAAATTCACTCAAATGTAAAAAAACGTAACAAAAATTTACTCAAATGTCATCAACTTCCCTGCAGTTCTGAGGTCACTGCAATGAAGGGACAGCTGCCAAAAGGTGGGACAACACCTGAATTTCCATACAAGTTCCAAGCTAGTTCTGCAACTTCATTAGATCTTGTGGAGAAATTAAGCTGCAATTCACTCTCCCCTTTATCTGTTAGACAGACATAAAAATGAGTTACCAATGTCATTATTAGAAGTTTACATGGCAGAGCTCCAAACCAAGGGCTCTTTTGTTAAATACCATGTTAACTGTAGACAAACTTACAAAACTGTCCTTGAAAGTTCTTTCTTGGTTGATTTTTTGGTATGTGATATAGAACAACTCAATTTTATTGAGAAAAAGAAAAAAGCTAAACAGAAAATAAACAAAAAACCCACAAAAAATTTAATGGATTCTGCGCTCAAATAATATTGTCACAACAAAAATATACAGAATGTACGCAATACAAAAATATTTGGAAACATACAATAGCATCTTACCTTGCAAGTATCATTTTGTTTTACTAGCCCTTCTCAGGGAAAGTACCATTTGTTCAGTATTTTAAGGCAGAAAATTACGTCGTTTAGTGCTTTGTGTTTAACACTTGGATGTGTTGTTACCATTAGTACTGTAAGCAAAAGAAAAGCTGCATAAATCTTGCTTTATTTGCAAACTGAACAGACGCTGTGGGAGTCAGGAAAGAGTCAGTGACAACGTGTCTATCAAAGCTCACTGAAAATAAGGTACTTTAGCTACTTAAATCATAGGGAATATTTTGTGCTCTGTGTTGTAAAGTACCCTGAAACACAAATTTTCTGTACTCCTACTGGCTTATTAGAAAGCTTTTTCCAATTAAAAGCCAATGATTCATGGTGACACTAAAATACATTTGCCTCTAAATAAGCTTGGGTGTGATTCTTTTTACAGAGCTGTAAAATGCATGGCAGTCCTGAATAACCAGCTCTTGACACCAAGTGTTTAGAGAAGGAATCTTTGAGTTCTACCACACAAAGCACTTCAGAGCAGCCACCCCTGTGAGAGGAGCAGGAGAGCATCAATACTCAGAGGTGCTGGCCTGGGCTCTCTAGTCCCACTTGTCCCCAGAGGTGGCTGGTGCTGAAGTGCCGTGCGCCCATTCTCCAGTTCCACTTTGGGCAAAGTGAATGGATGGGTGTTCCAAAGCAATTGGGCTGAGCTTGAATCTTTGTGAATAGACTTTGAGCTCTTTACTGACTGAAGGATATGTGAAAATCCTACCCACCATTCTGTGAGACTAAATGCTGGCAGAGAACAGCAGCTGCCTAGCAGGTCAGCAGTCAGCTGTTGTCAGTACCAGCTCTGAACACGGCAGATTCCATCCTCCATAGCCCAGCTCACACTGAAAGGGCCCAATCTGATCTAAAAGGCATGGGCAGTATAATCCACCAGAAGCAGCAAGGTGTTGGGATACAGAATCCCTGAGCTTTATTTGCAGTAACAATTTCTCTAGCTTCTCCCTTCCCTGTTGATAACATACTTCCCACTGCCAAAGGAGCAAACAGTGAAAAAGCACAACATGCCACGTAAGTGCTAAAATTTCTCTTCAACTGACAGGGAAACAGTGACACAATATGTTGTCTTATCTTACAAACTCAGCACAAGTAAATTCATCAGCATTTTTATGACTGCTACACTTCACTCAGCAATTGTTTCCAGAAACTTCCTCTCTCACCACTGCATGACAACTCTCTCCGTCCTCCTGTCTGTGTTATTACCACTGTGTGTAAAACTAATCTTTACCTGTCTCCAAGCCTGTAGGAATAAAAGGTGCCTTTTGCAGTCACGGTGGACTTGGCTCTGCCGGGTTCTGCTCTCTCCTGCTCTGCCCAGGCTGCCAGAGCCGTGTCCCGCTGCCGCCGGCAGGTGTCCCTGTCCCTGCTCCGCCTGCCGCACTGCTCCTCATCCTCACCGGCCTCCGCTGCAGTCAACTCACCGCAAGGGAAATCCACCACACAAACGGGTGGCTTTTTTTTTTCTCCCCCAGGTGTTGTGTCCTCACTGAAGGACACAGCGTTAAATAACTTGTTCCGAGGTACTCTGTTCAAACCTGTACATTGGTGGCAGTCCTTGCCTTCTTCTATAGCACTGCACAGATGTGAGGTTCAATAGATTCATGTTTTACCTGACTGATGGAAAATCCTAGCAGTAGTTGTAATGAAACCACAACAAATCACTGAAACCAGTCCTCAGTGGATGTTCCTTCAGGAGTACATTGCTGACAGTGACAGGTTGGAACCACAAATGAGCAGGATGGAGAATATTACATCTCCAACAGGAGCCAGCAGCTTCAAGGACATCTGGAGGTAACAGAAAAGGCTGGTTGCTGTTAGCTCTGTGGTGCTGCAGCATTGTGGCATTGTGGCACTCCTGGGTGTGTTAGAAAATAACATAGCTGGAATTTATTCACTCTGTAAAAACAGCAAGTTTTCACACTGTAATTTTAATGATAAAAAAATAATTAAAAAGCTTAAGCACTTTGTGCTGCTTCTGGCTCCATGAGCTGGATTGATTCTTAGCAGACAACAGGCTCTGTGCACAAACTGCATCAAGTATGGGGGGAGATTTAGGCTCTGATAAACAGGAATGTGAGAGGGTTTCATTCCTTCACTTACAATAAATCTAACACTGCCTTAAATGTCTGGCCTTTCTGATCCCCAGGGTTTGTAGACTTGCTCAGGCAGGGTATGGGGACACAGAATAAAGTCAGAAAGATGAACAAAGTTTAAAAGAACAAGTCATAAGATCAACTTCAGAGCTGTTTTCAACCAGTTCATGTAAACTACACCTATCTATGGAAAAAGGACCAACAAAGGCTGCCTGCATTACTCTGTTCAGGTCCCTCCCACTTGTGAGCTGAGTAAAGACATTTTGGCCATGATAAAACTGATAAGAAACTGGTGGCTCTTGAACATTTATCTTGCTGCATACACTGGCAGGCACAGAAACCTTTACTGGTAAGAAACTCATGGGCAGTAAGTAGCTTTATTCTGAGAAACCAAAACTAAAAGTCAATTGGTGCACATTGCACTCCTGGCAAATTAAAGGCAAAATAATAAAAAAGGGGTTTTTTGCACTTGAAATTTTCTGCCAAAATTTTAAAAGCTTTCCTAAGCTTTCAGGAGAACTCCCATTCCTGGTCACCTCTGTTTTCAAGGCACCTGTCATGAGAAAGGCGTAGCAATAGGTGAGGGAAGGAATGTCCTCCTTACTGGATAACCATGCCAGAACTCTCCTGGCTCCCACCCTCCTTCCTGCTCCCAGGGGGATCCATGGCTACAACACTCACTGGGCCAGCACCTGCAACAATCTGGGTACTCTTGTGACTGCTGGGATCTGGACCCCAACTGCAGAGGTAAAATGGCTCAGGGAAACAATCCCTTTCCCAAAATGATCAGAGCTCTGCCCTTATTCCTTCCTCTTGGTCCTTGCTGAGGACCTATGAGCAATGTACTGGCCATGCAGAACAACAAAACTGCAATTGCCCTCAGAAATCTCATTTCTGTGAACAAAGGTGACAAAAATTGTTTCTTTTGCAGATAAGGCTTATTTCAGGCTGCAGAAACACTTATTTTTTCTCCCTTCCTTCTGAGGCAACCGAAGTTTTATGAATGCATCTGGTGGGAGAAAACTTCACCCCTCAACCCAGAGTTATTTCTCCATAAGAGGCAAAGAAGGGGACAGCTGATAAGAACTTGTGGATGTCCCCTCTAAAAGGATAGGCTCCTACTAGCTTGTGGTATCATCTGGCAGTATGGATAGCACAGCTGAGATAATAAAGCCCACAACACATAGACATTTTTCACAAGTGCTATGGTGCCCATGGGATGGGCTGTGAAGGACTCTGGTGGCTGTGCCTGGGCACCAGCAGGAAATAGAAAAAAGGAAGAGTGGAGCTTGTCTGGAGAGACTCTTATGGCTGCTTTGTCCAGACCATTAAATAGGTGGGTAAAGGGCAGAGAAAAGGAGGGCACCAAATTATTCCTGGACTGTAATTTGGCAGCTCTCTAAAGTGACAAGCAAAATAAGCACCTTACAGGGAAGAGTACCTATAAGCTCTGCTTGTGCTACAGATGTGGTCCCTAGGTCTGTGCAGGCAACTGTATGAACTATGCCATAGCCCACTTACAGATTGCCTGGACTGGGCTTGACCAACGATTAACGAAAAAGGCATCATTGCAACTAATTGTTGTCTGGAGCTCCTGAACATCCATTGCCTCAGGAAGAGGCATCCTCAAAATTTAGAAGTCATATTAAAACCAGTTTTATCCATTTCACAATGATCATTGTAGCAAATAACACACTCTCCATTTCATTGGGAAACCAGTGCTACATACAAACTGATTTAACTCCACTGTCTTCAGTGGACTTGGCCCCAAATGGACTGTATGGCTGTAAAGACTGGATAGTTCACACCCTGGGCTGCTGGAGGTGATCATGGTCCCACTTGCCTAGTAAGAATCTGCTGGAAGAGTTGAGATTCTTGCTAGGAGCTCACTGCAGGCCAGGTGTTAGGTCAATGCGGCCAGAAAAAAAATGAGAAGAAAACAGCACCTGATTGTCATCTGATAAAACCACAAATGAACATTTGTCCTCTTTTTCTTCATCCCTCAAAAAAAAAAAAAAAACCTCAAAAACCCAAACAACTCAGCCATACCTCAGCCACAGCAGACTGGGGAGGGGGGAATAATTAATTAAAATCAAGTGAAACATGCAAAATAAAAGTCACTTCTGGCTGGTGTCCTCAAGCCTCTAAGATTCCCAATGTTTATAGTGCAATTTCATTTGACCTGTAGTTGAAGACCAGTCTCCATCATTTTGTGTGATCAAGTTCTGCTGATTCCTTCGAAAGTTGTGCAAGACAAGTTTCAGCTTAGGCAAAAATACCCTAGGAACCATTCAAGTAATTAGACAGTGGCACTGGTATGGCTGAACAGTCAGATGTGTCCAACGAAAACAGATTCAAGCTGCCTTGTACCATTTGAGACTCTAATTAGTAAATGTCTGCTCTTTTTCCCTTTCAGTGTTCAGTAACATTGAGAAAATTCACTGAACAATTGGCTATAATTCCAGCACTGACCTGGAAAATACAAATATCTCGTAGAAAATATTGATGTGTGATAACAACCCAAGTAGTCAGTGCCCAGGTGCAGGGCAGAAACTGCAGGGCATGGCCAGCCAGAGTTACAGAACCTGCTGGACTTGTGAACAAACTGATCAGCCCATTCTTTCATGAGACCTTTAAGTACCTCCTCCAGCACACTCGTGCATTCAGAAGAATCATCCTCCCCTAAGTTAAGTATAAAAATAGATCCTCCATTTTCATTCATTTGACTTCTGCTCTCCAGTTTTCTGTCCCGTGTTTTCAAGGAGGGGGAGGTAGCTTTAGATCCAACAGACTGTAGGCAAAAATATTCCAGAAGATGGCAAACAAGACAAAAATGACATAAATAGAAAGGAAGATCCACCATAAAGTCTGATCTTGGAGTCTCTGCTCATAGTTCCTCAGGATGATGACACCAAGGGTGATTCCAACCATCACCCCTCCCAGGTGAGCCATGAAGCTGGGGTGGGGGCACGGGGGGTAAGCGGAGGGGTGGAACCGCAGCCACACGGCTCTTCCAAATTCAAAACTCACTGGAACAAAGAATAGAAAATAAATTAATTGTCGAGGTTTATCCCTTCTTAAGTCCATGTTGTGGGCAGCAGTGCATGCCAGAGGAGACAGAAAAGGAGACATTGCCTTGTATGGCAAGCACAGGGAAGCTGTGGCTATGTCAAGGCTGTGGCACACAGACATGGGGTCTCTCCAGTGGCTGGAAAGTGGTCTGGGTTTGTGAGAGTGTAGATAGGTTGGGGAATATTTACCTTCTGAAATTTATATCAAAACTATAACAAAGACGAGTTAGAATTTGAAGACAGTTGTCTGTGATGAACACATGGGTTAGTTTCCCTTTTTGTGCCCCCCTGGGGATAGGGCTGGAAGAGAACTCATCAGTGTGGGTATAATGCTGCTGCTGCCATCCCAGATAGGACGTGCTCTAGGAAAGCCAAGTATTATCATTATTAAAGCATTGCCTGTTTGAGACTGCAAAGACAAGATGCTTATGTCCCACTCTTTCAAAAACACCACAAGCTACAGATGCTGGCTAAAGACAAATCCTTGTTTACAAATGCTTGTGTTGAAAGCCAAAATCTGCAGTGGAGAGCAATGTGGTTCCTGCTGCCAGAAGGTCCAGCTGCAAGTTCCTACTAAAACTGCTGCAAAGTCCAAACCCTCTGAATCAGCATGAACTATTTTGACAAGGACAAATTAAACAGGACTGGCTGCACACATGCCAAGCATTGTATGGTACTTACTACAGATCAAGGCAACAGCCATGCGCAGCAGTTTGAATTGGCACTTCATTCCTGACCAATTCTGGAAAAGAGACAAGGAAAACAAAGTAATGCTGCACACAAACCTGAAGGGATATTACATTTAGATCTGTCACTTGTCAGGCAACTTCCCAGTGCATTCAAGGCATACTGTGCTTTTTCAGTGCTGCTTTCTGTGCCACTTTCTGTGCCTCAGGCTCCCTGAAACTCTGTAGCTCAGATCTTTGGCAGAGCATAGAGAAACAATAAAGACTTCAATAAAAGCATATCAAGGCAACAGTGCCATAAGAAAGCCTGGACTTAGTCTCCTCTGTCTTCAGACTTGGTTATTAATCAATATAGTGGAATAAAAATCTCTGAATGATAATCAGAAATCATGGGAGAAATATTAAAATTCCTCCTTTTCCACTTGCACATAATTTTAAAGCAGGAAAGAGATCATGTTTTGAGAAATTCAGATGTATGACAACATTATTTTATTATTATTATTATGTGACTAAATGAAAATTTGCCTATTGAAGGCAGACTGAGATACCAAGATAATCAGGTTTGTTGTAAAAAGCTCCATATTTGCCACACTGAAGAAATAAAAAAGAATGCTTGCTAACTCTTCAGACTATCTCTAATGGCACTTTGGATGGCAAAAATGCAACCTCCACAAAATAAGTAACTGATTTTCTCTCTCCACAGAGACATCTAACCCAGTCAGAAAGCTCTGAACTCATGCTGATTAATACTGTGCTGCCTCCTTCACTTTTCATTTCCATGTAGCTGCTTTGAATCCCTCCCCTCACTCTTTTCCTTGGGGTGACACACTTTATTGCTTCCCCCTGTTGGTTATTTTATGTATTTAATTCCAATAATACTTATTTTTTTCCAAGCAGGAATGTTTCCATTTCCTTTGGTTACCAGGAGGCACAAGGGAACAGAAGATTCCAGAGACCCTCCCTGCCACAGTCCCTGCTCTCCCCAGCTCTGCCAGACTGAGCTTTGGCAGCAAACAGCCAGCATGTCTTTCAGCGTGCAGGAGCATCACAGCTAGATAAGTGAGCACAGAGAGACAAGGGGGGAAAGGAAAACAAAAAGTTCCCTCTACCAGAACTGGAAAGGCAGCAAAATCATTTCAGATGAGAAGAGAGGCAGTGGATAATGGAGAAATATAGATGCTACGGTAGCAATTGCTACATAGATTTGGCAGAGGCCAATGAGTAGTGAAAGGACAGATCAGTTTGTGATGTTCTAAGAAGTCTGGGAAGGTAACTGCTGAAGATTCTCCACATGCTTCCAGAAGAGCTTCTTCCTCTAAAGCAGACCAAAATTTCCTCCAATGCCCCCCTCTAACCCTGTGAATTGTGGTGTTAAAAACCCTGTGTCTGCACTACCACCCTGAAAGACAGAACTGCTTCCCTTGGCACAGTGGAACACAAATCACACTGAAAATAACTGTATGTAGGGATGCAATTCCCCAGCAGAAACTCTGTGCTACAGAAGTAGCCCCTCTCCTCCACTCCCCAACCTCTCTGCCAGCCACTCAACTGTCTAATTTGGACAACAGCCTCAGCTCATTGATGCTCTGAAAAGCTTGAAGAAGGTGAAGGAGACCAATTCTGCTCAGGATATCTCTCACTTCCCAGCTGTTAAGCTGTTACAAAGCTGTCTGGAGCAGCAGCACTGTGGGTCACAGTTGGAGCCTGCTGACTTCACTGCAGACAAGCATCAAGTACAGAGTTTTCTTTTAGGCTTGACTCCAACAACAACAACACACACACACACACACCACCCAGCCAGCATCTGTATAACAGATCTTCTGCCTCTATTGCAGCCACCTCACATTGTCTTCCCACTCAGACTCAGGGGAGGAGCATTATCCTCATTTTTATGGCTATTCTGCTCTGATATTGCTGGTACAGACATGCCATCACACATGAATCTTTTATCAGCAAAGCCTTTTTTGCCTGGTGTCATCTGAGGAGTCCCCTGGGCAGCTATGCTGGGCTTTGTCACCACCTAGCTGATGGCCGGGGATGATCTCCTGTTTCCAGCCTTAGAAAAATGACAATGCTGGCATTTGCTCACCTTTGTAAAGTATTTCAAGAGGTGCAACAGCAAAAAGATGCATCACTAGATCACCCAGGGTTCAGCTTCAGATTGAGTTTTACAAATTAAGATAAGGAATATTCTGCACATGAATCCACTGAATGCTAAATTTCCTTAGATGCTCACTAAAAATACATAGCACATGCAGATAGAAACAGGTCTGCCACTTCTGCAGAGCCAGTCTGCTTTTCAAAAATTTGTCAGCCATTGCATGGAGAGCTGATAGCCTGGAGAACATTGATAAATCTTGGATTACCAACATCTTTAGGTTGTCCTGGCAAACTGCCAGCCATCAGGGTACCAAGTCACCAAGTGCAGGGTAATATTTCCATTCCAGGACCAATCCACTGAGACAAGACTCTTAGCTGGGGCAAGCTCTGAATGACGAACAGCTGGGTCAGGCCATACTTCCATCCCCTTTGGGCCACCAGACGTGGCTCACTCTGAGGTCAGACAGTCACTCTGGTACTCACCATCACAATATTGGCCAGGTGAGCAGACACAAGAGCATACACACCTCCAGAAGAGCCCACCACCGGCGCCCTCATGTCAGCCACTGACACTGCCAGGGACCCTGGGGGAAACAACAAGGTTTTGTAACAATTGCCAACCAAATAAACACACTCTCTCCTACCCTACCTCCCTGCTACAGCCTGTTTGTGCTAATTGCTGCAGGTCAGGAATACAGAAAGAGAAGGAGGGGGAAATTGATTGATTCATGAAGCCAACTCAGTCCTGTCAAGGCAGTGACTGATTTCTCTGCACCTACTGTAAAAGCTGCCAAGCAAGGCAGCAACGTGTCTTTAAACTTGTGCTGAAAACAGCATTTATTGCCTGATTGAAAGAACAAGGAAGCAGGAGACAGACAAATGTCTGTGTTTGTTTCTCACCTGAGGATAAAGTAGAAGTAGCTCCCATGTTGCCAAGAAAAATATTAGCACAGGGAGAAGGAGCTAGGGACTTAGCACAGGCCTCTGATTGAAGCACAACCTATTACCCATAAAACTTCAGAGTAAAACTAGTCAAAAATAACCTGGATGGAGGCAGTAGGCACATGACAGCAAAATGTCAGGTCAAGTACATAAAGGCACCACTGATAACAATACAGACAAACACAGACATTGCCGCTTCTTATCCCAGTTGAAGGCTTGGATCTGTTTAAAGCTCCTTTCATTGCCAATTTTAAGGATAATTTAAGTGATAGAGGGAAAGGCAGATTGGCTGTCACAAGGAAGGGATAATGAAGATCTTTGTGATGAGTGGAAATGGGAAAAAGACATATTGGCAAATCTTGAGAGAATCCTTGGTAGTACAGAATCTAATGAACTTCTTTGCTAATTGCCCAACTGATTCCAGGTCAAGAAACTACTGAGCTTCCACCAGCCAACTCTGCTGATAGCTCCCTCCCTCATTGTATGGCCCTGAGACTTCTCAGCTCTTAAACACTGCCATTAAGGAAAAAGTTAATGAGAAATAAAGGAAGGAGTAATAAGAACTTGCAGTTGAATCCTCAGACACTGCACTGAGTGTCTCAATTTCCAGTCCTAATGTATCTTCTTAGTAAAGCCAGACAAATTAAAAAGAACCATAAAAGTTGTGGACTAACAGACATTTTATTGTCTGTTCTTGATTATTTAGGAGCTGAGTTATCTTTATACTGCCTCAGCATGAATATACCCATTTCCTTCTCTCCTGGCATGTGACAAAGAATAAAGGATGTTCCATAACTGCCTAAGATATCAGTGAAGCCCTGTGGTTTGGTAGGTGTATCTGTGTAAAAAGCTGTGTCTGGAAAGTTGCAAATTGGGCACCACTTTTGTTAGTGCTTGTTAAAATAACAGTCAGGAGACAGTGGAGCTGCTCTGCTAACTCCTTTCTCTGCATTAAATACTGTTGGTGTTTGTACCATGCCTAGTGCTGTGTCCTAGTCCAATTATTCTTTCCACAGTCTCTCTCCTGGAATGCAGGATTTATTAGTACCCAATGCAACCCATTCTACAAAGGGTTTATCTGCTTATTATGGAAGAAAAATAATTATGTGGATGGAAAATAACAAACAAATACTATAAATCGCTGTCTGAGTTCCACTGTAATTCTCTTGGTTTTCACACCCTCCTCGTGTTTTAGTTAGATGTTGATCTATTGTCAGCTGACTTCCATCACCTCCAAACTGCTGGAAATTCCAAACATAAATAAAAGCAATTCAGCACAAACTAAAAATCAATCAGACCCCATGGCTTAATGATTAAATGAATTTTCCAGATTTCTGTGCACTGCTCACAGTCTATGACCAAATACTTCTTGCTTACTAAGGCTCTAGAAAGGTGATAGACAGGACAAATGGAGGAAGAACTGACACAGGACCAGCATGACTCCACATTCAGGAAGATCATCTAAAGCAAAGGTATTTTAAAATAACAGGTAGTTGGTGCATTTTAGCAGGTCTCTTAAGCACAGAGTCTATGGCTGCATGGGTACAGATGTCAAGCTGTACCATATTTTCTATGTTCAGCTCCCCAAAGGACTTCAATGCACAGAAGATCAGTGGATACTCCTCTCCTAATCCCAACTATCAAAAAACATTTCTCCAACTCAAAAGCTAGCACAGACCATTTTCGCTGGCTCTCCATCTGGGGTGTGCAGAGGTGTCACCTACCTGCCACAACTCCTGCAACGTACACAAAACTGATCCTCGCAGCTCCGTGCACCATTTCCAGAGGAACCCCAACCAAGAGCTGAAGCACAACATTGAGCCCAAGGTGCTCTATCCTGCAGCAAGGAAAAACAACAGTTGCCCTCTTCTCCAACTCTTCATCTCCTTTCTCTACCACTGAGACACACATCTTGGAAAAAAAATCAAATACCACCCAATTCACATAAGTAGACATGCTGGGAAAAACAGTGATTCCAGAAAAAATCAGACCCAGAGTTGCAATACTTCTTCCCTCCTTGCTGCTTTTATCTTTTTTGTATCCATCCAGGTCCTTTCAGCTAAAGACCTCCCTCCTACAATGTTTGGTTCTTAGGCAAATATTTTTTTCTTTTTTCTTTGCTTGAAGTTAAATGACTTGTCAAAAAAAAAAGCAGTAAGATGGCAGCAGAGCCTGGAACAGAAGCCAGAAATGTGACCTGCTCCTCTCTTCTCCCCTCCTTATCATTCCACTTTTCCCTGCACACATCACACTGCCACCATTGGGAGTGGTTGGGGTGAAGTACAAGTTCCAAGAGAACTGCCATTTCCTGGTGCCATAATGTGCTACAGTATAGGCTGTCTGACCCTCACTCTTTCCTGCTGTGCCTGCTTCAAAGGTCAGAATGGGAAGCAGAGGGTATTTTGATCTCTGCTCAGGTGCCCAGGTGTACTCACTGATGCTCTTTCTTCACCCACCCTTGTTCCCATTATAGTCAATAGCAAAACTCCTGTTGAACACACAGGAAAAACCTGAGGGAACTCTTGCAGAAAGCCCCACTATCACACTGTGCAGGACCACTTGCAGCCTGCAGGCAGAGTGTGACAGCTCAGATGTGCATGTTGGGTAAAGACCCCAGTGCTGTAGATTTCCCCTGAGCTGAATCAATAGCTTCAACCCAAGTTCTCTGTTGCTTTAATCAATACTATTTAACAAACCTGTCCTGCCACTTTTCAGAGCTCTATACAGGTATTCATCTGTAGGGTCTCCCACACACAGCACCAGGCCCTGAGCAGGGTCCTCAACACTCTGTTAGTGTCTGAGATTTACCCTGGGCTTGCAGGACTGTGACCTCACTGAATGGTGACATCCCACTGGAACCAAGGGTTTCCTGCTTTTTGCATGAAGAGAACCTGCTTACAAAACAGACGGATCTAAATTACACAGTGGTAAATGACACCCTTAACACAGAAGGCCAGCATCTTATGGGGAAAAGAGAGCAAAGTACCTAATGCCTTGGAAACATACATCCCATTTTATACAAGAAAAGGGTTTCTCACAGGCAGGCACTAGCAAACTTTGGTTTAAGCCATATGCTTTAAGTTATATGTATTTCCAGTGTTTTGATCTTTTCCACGTTACCATAGCAATTTACCATATACAGTAGAGAAAAATACTGATGGTGAGATGCAGTAATGACAGAACAATCTCATAAATGAGAATTTAAAATTTGTAAAAATGTGCTAGAAATTATACTGCAGAAAGCAGTCCTCTTCTGGTATCTTGATAAGTTTGTTTCAATTGAATTTCTCTCCAAAGATGAATTTCCCTTCTGCACAGTCAGCACTGCAATTTTTCCTCATGGGAAACTGGTGCATGTAACTGAGTTCTTTTATTACCCTCCTCAAGCCTTTTAAAGCCACTGGGCATGGTCAGTGCTCGCTGTGATCCCACATGCTCACAGAATGCAGGGAATTAAATTAGGAACAACCAGCAAAGGTCAAACTGAGAGCACTGGGATGAGTCAAAACATCCAAGTGCCCTTTCACAGAGGGGAGGGAAGAAGCTTTGGCTGCCACACAGTCAACATCATGAGGTGGCACTTGATATATCCACACAAAGCACTGGGTCTTATTTATCAAAGGAAGCTTTTGTAAGAGCTCAGCAAAGTTTATCCTGGACTCTGAAGTGACTGCTCGGATTCACAGCTGATCTTAAAAGACTTCCCAGGAGCAATCCCATTCACTTCTCTTCCCTATCATGCAAAGAGCTTTGAAGGCACCAGAGTCAATAAGAAGCCATAAAATATAATTACCCTTTGCCAGTGCTGAATGTGTCATTCTTGAAATGACAATTTCATTGATTTATTAAGGACTTTCTCCTTCCCTGGGACCAAACAATTGGGACTGAGCATCAATGCAAGTCATTAGTTATGGCAGTGATACAAATGTTTGAGCTTCAGATATCAACTGCTTTCCATGAAAACAGAAGGGCAGAATTTACAACTCTGCCTTTTCAGCCCTTGACAAAGCTCCCTCCATCAGAACCAACACAGAGCCTGTGCATTTTTGGAATCTTTCTAGAGTCACAGCCAGACAAGCCTTAGCAACTGCTGCCTTCTCAAACACCTTCTGGCTGCCACTTGCTCTTCAAAACAAGACTGAGTGCACTAAATTAAGGAGCAATCCACATTACCATTTAAAAGTCTCAGCTGGAAGCTGGATAACAATAGACCATGGTATTGTGTTATCCTCTCATTTGAAAATGAGAGGAGAATGATGGTTGTCCACTAAAAACCATTATTACCTTTCCAAGATTTATCTGTTTCCCTCACAAGAAAGAAGCTTAACACAGAGAAGTTAGAAATAAAGGAACATTTAGCTTAACTCCAAATACTGCAGATAAATCACAGGGTTTACTGTTCCAGTGGGACCCTCCATTGTTTTAAAGGCTGTGTAGCTAAAGGACTTGGAATCCATCATGACAGTCCCCTGCTCTCCACCTTCCATTGTTCCACTTTGAACCAGCCAGAGGTGAAATAAACCTGAGGGATTTTTTGGCCAGTGAGTGTGAAGAAATCCAGAGAACTGCCTGCTATAAGGGTGACCTGGTACAGGTTAGGAAGGCATACCACAGAAAGGCATTTAGTGCTGGAAAATTGTTCTTGTGCAGGTGTTTCTCCTCCAATGTATCCTAAAGCAATCTGTAGTCATAGAAGCAATATGCTAAAACACCACCACCACCAAAAGAAAGCCCAAATACAAACTAACTAACATTAGTTAAAATCAAGTGTTTCTTTCTTTTACAAGCCCAGTTTTTCCCATATTTTCAGTGAAATTTTCATATTTTCACTCCTCATTTTATGTAACCAGCCTCAGATCTAAACCCAGTAGTCCCACTTGCAGGATGAAATCTATGGAATATGGGTTCTTTGGAGGGATTCAGCACACAGAGGATAGATGTTGCCACATTCAGAAGCTTCTTCTAATAACTTTTCCCCACCCTTCCCTTGTGAGGAGTCTGTTTTTATCCAGGGATCTGGGGCACATCTTGTGCTCCAGGGAAATTACACACCAAGGAAGTTATTCCATGGCAGGGAAGAGACATCAGCATGTACTTCCATCAGAGACATGGAAATAGACAAAGATCAACTTGATCTTTCTCGCCTTTCATAGAAGAACATTGACTGATGGAATTACAGGCTTTCTATTTAAGAACAAATGGTCCTTATGCAGCTGCAAACTCTACACTACTGCTAAAAAGGCTTGTTGCTGTCATTTTTCAATGACAGAATTAATGAAAATTGCAATTATCTGCCAGGAATGTGTGAAGATAATGATCTGAGAAACTGCTCAGAGGGGGTAGAATGTTTTGTACAGGGATGAACTTTCCAGCGACACTTACTCATCACCATGGCATCACAAACATCAATTAAGTCTATTTGAATTTTGTGAGGACTAGCACAGCTGAGAACAGAATTAGAATCCCCACACCTTGAATATTCTTCCCAAGTCTTCTACATACCTCCCATGGGATGAAGGAGGATTCATTTTACTCTGCACCTTCATTTTGCATGAGATGGATCATTCCCTGTCCATCTGGTCACTCGAGATTGTCAGCTCTTCAGGAACACTGGTGTTTGCCCAGTGTGTACAAAATGGGAGTTCAGGCTTGATACAGCCTTCTAGGCATTATCTCAGTCTCTATAGAAGGGACCAACATTACTGAGAGATGACATGTCCCAGACAGAGGGAATTTAACTGACCTTTCCAACACCCTGTAGTTTTAAAATACCCGTCCAGCATCTTTGCAGATTAGTTCTACCACCTTTAGTGGAACGCTAGGCTTTAACCTGGTTTTAGGAGGTGCACAGTAAGAAGAAAATGTGGTCCCAACATGGCTGGGGAGAACAGCAGCATCTGTTAAGTTCCTTTTGTTGCCTTCTCCCTTCAGAGAGCTGCGAAGGTTTGCACCTCATTGCCCAGCACTCCACAACATCTTCATAATTTCACACACAATTTATAATTCTTAATTTAATTTATAATTTATTAATTCTGAACTGATTCTGTCACCTCATCTTTCTCTCTGGGGAGCTGAACTGTTTGTAAGTACTCACCCTGCATGCATGAATATGTAGGTTAGGTACCTCCAAGCCTGGGCCCGAAGCTGGGGATGGTACAGTAATGCATTCTTCAGGTACAAGGGGTGGCTGACTTGCAGCACAAATCTGTCTAAGACCACTCCATTGTAAAGAAAAAAGGCAACCTAGAAGAGCAGAGAGATCCAATGGTTAGCAAATGCCTTTTCTCACCAAAAAGTACCTTTTAGCTCAAAATAATGGAGGAAAATGTAATATATACAAAAATTTTTCTCCCATTTGGCAGCTTCACACAGCATGAAAATTCCCTGTTTTGAGGAACCTGCAACACATTGATATAACTGCATTTGTGGTCTTTTGTAACACACCAGCCCCTGAGTCAGAGGAACATGCTCCCAGTCAGCATCCTGCTATCAGTATTCTACTCCGTACTTACTTGAGCACATTACTCAGCAGATGCGCAAAGATCTCATTTGGGAAACACATAAGCAGGTCAGAATATTTAACCCAGAGATTCCCTCCCATCCTTTTTCTCTCCACTCACAGTAAAGAGGCAGCCATGCAGAAATTCTAATTCCATTGACTTACCCATTTCTCTAGAACTATCCTGTTTTCACTCCTCAAACAGTTTTGCTTTAGTTCCCCAAACTGTGTAGTCCCATATACAAATTGTTCCAATGACGGGATCAGAGTAAACACACCCCAACCAAAATCAGTCCAACCAGCTTCACATCTGTCCGAGTGCCTCTCTAACCCTTGCCTGTGTCCCAGCAGAGCCTTTGCAGAGTGGCTGGGCTCCCAGGGAGGGCACTTGCCTCCACAAGGGTGATGGTGATCATGAACCAGGGCGGGGGGCAGCAGGTGTAGCTGTCGTAGTACCACTTGCGGTCGATCTCACGCGGCAGCGTCTCGTAGGCCACGTGCCGGATCAGCCGCTGCGACAGGCTCAGCCCTGTCTCCTCCAGCAGGGCCTTGCTGCACAGCCGCCTGTTCCCCTGCAGGATGGCCTGCCGGAAACTGTTGGACCTTTTGTTGCTCATCTGGGTAAAAGAGGATGGAAGAAGCCGTGAGTACAAAGCAAGGCCTGGCACAGCCATCAGGGAGAATAGTGAGAGCTTGGTAGCACCAGATCCAGGCAGGCAGGAGCCACTACCAGGCTGAGCTTTAGGAACCAAGTGTCAGGACAATGACAGGGTGACCTACTTGGGGTGCAAAGAAAACCAGCACTACGGTCTGCCATCATGATGCCAACAAATGAGGTCAGGACAGAACTCTGGCAAGGCAGAGCAGAGGCTGCTGATGCACCTGTCTGAGCTCTGTGGCTCATTCTCCAGACTTTCATGCACTGTCTTCACCATCACTTATCACAATCCATATTCCTGTGTCCTCCTTACCTCTGCTCCCCTTGCTCAATCACACTTCCCTGCAGCACTGGGGCAGAAAATTTCTCCAATGTAGCAGCAGGCACTTTCACAGCACATCTAACCCTTGTGGCAGGAGTTAGTTCTGGGCAAAGAAAATTATCTCTTTGTGTAAAACAAAGCTGCCTGAGCAACAGCAACAAACAACAAATTAATTGGCTGTACAGGCTGCCTTAGCTCCTGTAAGCTTGCAAGTCTCTTTACAATGCTTCTTTCATAAGTTATCCTCAGAGGAGACAGATTCTGAGATGGCACAGGCTTACAGCTAATTTGTATTTGCATTACCACCTTATATGCATAGATTTAGCATCCGGAGCATACATTTCCCCAGTTTGGATGCATAATTAAAGCAATTGCATTTGCACATCAGGCAGATGAAATCTTATGCTTAGCCTGCTGGGGGCGGGGGAACGAACCAGGTCTGAAAGAGCTTGCTCCAAGATTTGTATAATTGTTAATTAGCCCTGATGTCAAACAAACCGGCTGCATTACAGCCACTCTCTGTACTGGCTGAGTCTTTGGCAGGGAGCTCCAAAGGCTCACTGTGTACACAGGCTGCTGCAGGGGAACCTTCTACTAACAGGCAGCAAAGCAAACACAACAGCCTTCTTCTGAGAGAACTGCTAACTGCTCTCAAACCACCAGCACCTCCAGCCTCCCAGAACCAAGCAAGAGATGACACTCAACAGCACTGGCTTCCAGTTATCTTGGATCATCCCGGTTTTAGCTGATATCCCAAGGCCAGCAAAGCCCAGAGCTTGTGCTGTCAGTGCTCAGGCAGTCAGGGAATTGCTCCAAGCTGGACCAAGCTACTTAAACACAGTAATCACTGCAGGGACCCACCTCCTGTTAATCACTGGAGGAAGGCAAGGGGCCATCTGAGGTGATAGCACTGTGACCCACTCTGTCCATCCCTCCTTAGCCTTCATTTGTAGTCTGTCCCTCCAACACAGAGGAGCATTGACCATCAATTGATGTTCCTATATTTTTTTTAACTGTGGAAAATTTTTGTTGTTGTTCTCTTTGAGTTGTTTCAGTGAGAAGTTTTACCCCAACAACTCTCTCCATTTTGGTATTTCTCTTTTGCTCTCTCTTTCCTTCATTCATTTAGAAATCACTTGTAAAAGAACATTTCTGGGAAAAAAAGCAGAAAAACAAAGAAGAAAAAAAAAATGTCCATAAAGTCTCTCTCTCAGTCTTCTCAAGTCTACCATCCAAATGCCTGTAATCTAAAACTAGGGAAGTTGAGGGGGAAAAAATTGTTGTGGTCCTCCATTCCACTAAGAAAGCCAGCTCATACCAAAAGACAATATTTTCACAGAGAAACATCCAACAGGTACAAGGCTTTCCTTAGCATGTGTGAGATGCCTTTTGGAAGGTGAGAGATGTACCTCTGTTTCAAAGACACTTTTAGCCACCTAATGACCTCACAGTGTCCATAGAAGAAAGCTTCACTCCAGGTTAGTTCAGAACAGCCTTTCAGAGATGTTCTGCATGTGCTCCCTCACAAAGTAAATTCTTTTCTCTCTGGCTTTGCCCCTCTTATGGGCAAGCATAAATTCAGGCTGAAACTATAAACTTGTTTGAAGATACCAGACAGTTGACTGGAGATACTGATCTGTTTATTCCAATTACAGTGATAAATGGGATTTCCTGCCTACCACAAAACAGTCAGTGCTTTTCCCTGCTGCAGCACTGCAGTGGAAAATATAATCATTCCCAGAGTCAAGGGAAATCATCATTTCAGTTCAGCATCAAGAAGTGCTGGCCACCCTCAGCAGATGATCACCTCATCAGAGACTGCTGAGGGAGATGGGCAGGAAACTCCAAAGGGTGCTGATGTCCATGGTTAGGCTCATAACAAAGATTTCCTTGTATCTGTTGAGCAGAGGATCCTAATAGAGGCACCCCTGAGCTTGTCTGCTACTGTTGAGTATGACACAAGGGACTGACTCAGTTCAGTCACCTGAACTCAGCACAGACCCATCAGTCCAGTGTCCTCTTTGCAATAATGCATGTGCTGCCCATGGAGCCCAGAAAACAGACAGGGCACTGCAAATTCATCATCATGACATTACGGAAGGTGTTCCTCAACATACTAAAAACAAAACTGAAGAAAAAGGTTTTCTCAGATTTAAGAGCAAAATATTGCAGGACCACTGTAAGTCATACCTCAGATGACCAAAGCCTCCATTGGCTCTCCTGAGGAGATGGGAAACCGGACTACTGTTCAGCAGAAAGCTCTGCCTTCCCCCTTCCAGAGAGAAAAATAAATCCTTTCACACCCCACACAGAAGCTAACATGGAAAGGACATGAAAATATTTGCCAGATCTTCTTTAGAGCAAAGGATATGGAAAGAAGGTCCAGGTTCCCTCTACATGCTGCGTGGTTTTACACCCCGTTGAGGCAGGGACACTGTCAGGAGTGTGCCGAACGTGCTGAAAAGCCCTCACAATCCCACAAAATGTGGGTGGCTGGATGTACTGAACCCTTGTTAAAATCAAGCCTCTCAGGAAGGAGACATCCTGCTAGTCCCCCACCTGTGTGCATTGCCCAAGGCACCAGGGAGGAGATGATCTCCAAAGAGACAGCACAGCTGAATGCCAGGGCTCAAGCAAACACAGCAGTCCTGGCCCTACTTACATGACCCCACAGGCCTTTGGATCAAGCTAGGAGGAGATGGGCATGAGGAGAGGCAGAGGATTGAGTCACTATTGCTGGTCTCACCAATTCTTGATGAGAAGTCAATTTTATTCCTCAGACTGACTTTGGAAGACTCAAATCTTCCCAGAGTCTCACATATGGTCACAATTTGCTGACTTGATTTTGGAATTACATAATATTGGTATTTATGAGCCAAGTATTTAATCATCAGCTGAAAGAACACTGGGCCCATTGATGGCCTGCACATTATCATGGCTCCAGGAGCCCAGGGCAGCCTACTGCACTTCTCTTCAGGCAATTGATCTAGGGCTTCTTTAATAAGCATGATATTAAAGCTGTGTCACGGTGTGACTTGGGTTTGCCAACCTTAATATATTTAATTTCTTTTAGAGACAGGACCCAGGAGTAGAGACAAGGCAGGCTCAAAACTTAAAAAGGTACAAGAAGAAATTTATTAATAATACAAAAAAGAATTAGAATTCAGGATAAAATTCCTAGATTGTTCCCTCCTCCCCTTCATTCCGTATTTCTTACCAACCAACATACAGAGAGAACACTTCAGTCAGTTATACACTCAAATAATCAGTTCAGTTTACTTCAGAGAGAAAAGTCCCTTTTCTGGTTATGGCTTAGGGGGTATCTTCACCTTCACAGTCTGCGTCCGCCCGAGACCCACAGAACTATGAATTTTCCTCCCATTTACACAGTCCTTCCAGAGCCGTGTTATGGGTTACGATGCACACATGGAGTACCACCTCTAAAGGCAGGCTGCTAAAAACCAGAATTCTCTTCATTGTCTTCTCTATCAAATGTCTCTGTTTATATTCCAGTTCCAGAACAGAGACCCCCATTCCCTCGGGGAAAAGGATCCTTTTCTCAAATATTTCAACCCCCCATGTTTTCCACAGTTTAAAGGAACTTTAGTGAAGTCACAATCCCCACAGCCCACAAAAAAGGTTTTCAGCTACTTGCATCTTTTCAATCTCTTCCCACCAGGAACTTTATCTTCATTTCCGCTGACCTCTGTAGTCTCCATGCTTCATTTCATTCAGGGGAACTCAGGAGATTCAGGATTCCATCCAGGCATAAAGAAGTTACAATTGTATCCAGATCGAGAAGAAACAAACGTGGGCAGCTGGAGTCCTTCTCTGCAATGTGGAAAGGCGAGCGGAGCCCAGCCGGCAGGGCCGGGACCATGTGGCCGGTGCTGGAGCCATGCGGCTGGTGCTGGGGCCATACGGAGCCGGGGCCGGGGCCATGCGGAGCCCGGGGGCCCCCAGGCCAGGGGCTCCCCACAGAGCCGGTGCCGGGCCGGAGCCATGCGGAGCCAGGGGGCCCCCAAGCCAGGGGCTTCCCGCAGAGCCAGTGCTGGGCCGGACCCCAGACCGAGCCCGGAGCCGGGCCGGAGCCCCCAGCCAGGGACCCCCACACCTCCGGAGACCGGAAACCGAAAGAGACCAGTTAACTCGATCCACTCTGATTTGTGAAAGAGAAATAACTTTTTCATTGGTTTCCCGAGCTGTCCATCACCAAATCAGCTCTCTGATTGGTGCCAGCAGCTCACAGGGGAAGCTCCCAGAGACGGGAGAGTCCCTCCCACTCCCCAGCCTCATGGAGCAATCCCTGAGGTGGAGCCATCCCTGAGGTGAATCCACCCCTACCCCTTACCACGTGAAACCAACACAAGCTGCAAGCAGATGGGAGAGAGAAGGTAGCAGTGGGGAGCAACACATTCCCTTAGTCCTTCCTGCCTTCAAAATTGTATTATGCAGAGAGAAAGATATTTCCCTTGCAGAAGAGCCAAGCTGGGCTGACTGGTACCCAGGTGCTGCCACCTCTGCCCTTTGGTATCACCTTACCAAAACAAACCAAGACTTAGTGCTGGAGCTCTGCTCAAGGGCTGGGTTTGCTACCCCTGTGCAAAAGGAAAATTTTTTCCTACTTAAATCTGAACCTGTCTTCAACACTGAAAATGTCAACATTTAGGATGAGTTCTTACTGCCAAGAGTAGCCAGTGACAAACTTTGATGAAGTACAAAGCCCTGTTTTTGCTTAGAACACATGGCACCCTAAAATTACTCTGGGATAATCTGCAGCCTGCAAAGAAAGTTGTCCATCCCCACTGGCAGACCAATTTCTCTGTGTTCCTTGGACATCTGTAGTAGTGTGGCTACCTCTAGATAATCAATAGCCAAGTCATGTAGTATTTCCCCCATATCCAATTTCAGGACTTGTGTGTGGCACATTACCCTTTTTATGGTTTTATTCACCCTCACTCAGAAGGTTTTCAAAAACATGGATTTCTGCCCATTAAGCATTGGCATCTTTGAGACTGGTCTTGAGCTATTTTTAAACACATGCAGCTATGTGACAGGCAATGCATTCAGCTCGCCAGCTCTGATCCTCCAAGACACAGAACACTAAATCAGAAGTTAGCACAGCTTTTTAAAAGCCTCTGCCAGCTCCACTTTACCCACTTTACTTACAAATGCAACCTCTCCAATCAATTTTGCTTTCAAGATTCACATTTATTTCCTTCCCTCTGCCCACACTTGTACAAAATGCTAATGTGGGTAGAGACAGCTTTTCCCAAAATGCATGTCTCAGCATTAAGTTCATCTGTCACAGATGTTCACATGCTCTGAGCCAACCTGGTAGCACTTTCCCAAACAGTATCAAAGGGAAAAAAACCTGAATACCAAAGACCAACATTCTGATCAGATTTGACCAAGCAGTGGTTTAATCTAGGAATTCAAAAAAAGAGGAAGGAGAGACAAAATAAATTATCCCTGCTCAAGGTTTTGCCTGATTCCTATTAAACATGCCAGGCTTAGGCCTCCCAGGACTTCCAATAGAAAAGGTAAAACACTTTCAAATTTCAAGGTTACTTGAAAGAACATTGCTTGCAGGGAAAGACTAACATTGTGGTCCAAATAACATTGATACATAGTGCTTCAAAAATGTGTGTTGTTCACATTAAAAATTAGGTAGAATTAGCCTGTCCCTAAAAGCCAGCAAGACCAGGGAAAGCAAAGCAGGTGGTGATTCTTGATCTGGAAAATAAAGGATGTGCATTTAATTAGTTAATATATTTTCCTCATTACTTAGAGGCTACATCAGCTTCAAGTTACTACAAAGCCACAGCTAAACATTTCTGTTGGAAGCAGCAGTGTTTTGTTTTTCCCAAGTCACATGAACTCTGTCTTAGACCTTACTACTGACTACAAGCTCTATTACAGTTCACAGGATGTTATGTGAAGTAATCCAGGACTGCCAACAGCAATTGCTGTCCCAGCAAATGACATCTCAAGTATAATTACCTCCTGGCTTGTCTCTTCTCTAGAAGTAGCAAAGTTAGTTAAACACCTTGGTTCACTATCTCTTCCTGTGACCCATACTTTTCATAGCCAGAATTTTCTTTGTGC
The DNA here is from genome assembly GCA_034336665.1 of Luscinia megarhynchos. Classification (NCBI taxonomy): domain Eukaryota; kingdom Metazoa; phylum Chordata; class Aves; order Passeriformes; family Muscicapidae; genus Luscinia; species Luscinia megarhynchos. The sequence continues at coordinate 3,939,746 of CM067580.1, forward strand.
GTCTCTTTTCACAATGCTGCAAAGCAACCAGACAGCAGAAATGCACGAGATGTCTCCACTTAGTGCAGAGTAACAGAAGTGTTTCCTGTACGTCTCAGACACAGCAGAAGAAACTCCTGAAACTGCTTTCTGCCATTACTAGAAACCACAGTGCAGAAACAGAAATGGATATGATTGCAGCATTGTGTTTTACAACTACATGATCTGAATTTCATATACACAGAGGAGAAGTAATTTCCAATGAGTTGCCAATCTTATGTTTTCAAGCCTTTTCTGTTTTCAGATCACACTAGGAGTTTTCATCTTCCCTGAATTTATTAATTTCTCAATTTATTTCCTGAGTGCTTTCTGGGGTCTAGTCTCATATTTTAAAACTTTCAATTTCATAAATTTAAGTTGCTTTGCTGAGTTGAGAGCAGGCATATGTATGGATGTTGTTATTAAGGTGAGAAGTCATATAATTACATTTTTGATGTATCTAGAAGTTCACACCATCATTTTAGCAGCAGGTCAATTCTTGCTAAGCTGCTGAAATAGACAAATTAACCTGTGCATAAAGCAGAGAGGGAAAATAATCATCAAGCCCAAACATGAACCTGAGCACCACCACAGCAAGGATTGACAGCTAGGAGGTGAAGGAAATCCCTAATTCCACAGTGGATCTGTATCAACTGTGCTGTTTCTTTCTATCAGGAAGTTAAAAAGAAAGTTCAGAAGGCAAGAAAAAGAGAAGGAGCCCTAAAAAAATTGGATGTTGGAAATCAATAGAAACTAGAGGAGAAGTGAGAAGAGAGATGTCATTTGTAAGTAGTTTAATGTTTTGGCATTTGCATTGCCTATTGATTAGAAAGTGCAAAAAATGCAGACAAGGATAGAAGAGCTGATGACAGGAAGATCAATGACTTCTTTATAGGAGTCATTCAATAGTACTGACGGAAATTTGCTGTTTTGCAGAAACCACATCACCTCGCTGTAAGCTGGCACAGCCTCCTATTCCCAAAGGAGGAGAATGTCCAAGCATTTCAGCTCCCATCTACCTCTCATTAGCTTGCGCTGCTCCCGAGCCCTGTGGAGTGGGAGAGAGGAAAAAGCCCAGTTCTCTTCCTGAACCTGTTGCCAATGTGTTGCCTGGCCCTAGGCCATCATTTCTGTAAAAGAAATTTGATGATGCCTCTTCCTGCTACCTAAGTGTTGTGCAGCCCAATTAGTGAATGCTTGCATGGTACTTTGAATATCCCCAACTGTGGAACAAGCAGCTGTTACTATAAATACTCTGCTGAGCACTGAAGACCACACTGTTTGTTATGCTGGAGTTGAGGAAAACCTCACGCTGTGAGATCTGTTTAAGAGTTGCTGCATTTGTTTTACTGTATACCTAGACACAGGCAAGGGGCTTACAAGTCAGCCTGGTTAGATACAGCAGGTTTATGTCATTCCAACAAAGTAACTTCACCTTGACACTGCCCACAGCCTGATGGAGGTCATGACCTGGGTACTTGACAGCTGGACCATGTTATCATACTTTCCTAATTAATATGAAAACAGGACATAGGCAAGACACTTTCTTTCTAAATCAAGAACATATGCATGAGTGACCATGACAAATGAAGGGATCAAATCCCCATGCTGTCTGCAGAGCACACAGAGATGCAAATTACTGTACTCTGCATCAAGGATACATCCAGTTTTCCAGAGAAACCTCAGAGATGTCAGCAACTTCCATTCCTATTTGAATTTGTCACCCAGGCTTATAATAATATTGCACTGAATCTGCTGGGATTCAATGCCAGAGCAAGAACAAGGCAAAGCCCCTGAATGGCCAGTGTCCAAGATATATTGCAAACAACATTTCTAAGCCATCCTGGGCACCTGACAACATACGTCTACAATTGTGTTGACTCAACAAACTGCCTTGACAAGAAACAGAACGATCCCTTCACTAATTGACTCATTAGTAGAGATAGAGAGGCATCCAGATCATGACTCATGCACTCTGAGACACCTCACCTGGGATAAAATGAACGTGACCAAGAAACATTTTATCCCTGTTCCTGTTGATGCCTACAGCAGTGCAATATAACTCCACCTAGCATGTCAACACATTAGCTATATGTTTTTGTCTGGAAGTGGTGAAATCTCTAGATAAAACAGGAGACATCCAGACTGACAGACCTCTGCTTGTAAACAAATTGCTCATTATAGCAGCTAGCAAGTGATACTGAGAGCAAAAACCTATAAACTAGCAGTAGCCACTGCTTCATGATCTTACTACAGTTCTCACAGTTCCTTCCTCTGCAAATTTGTTTCCCTGGAAAAATCAGAAGCAAATTGACTCTTGCTGAAGCATTTAGTCACCTGTGAATGCTTCAGCAAGTCCATGCAGAATGTGATGCAGTAAACACTGGTGTTAATAAAGGGGGGGAAAGAGAGAGACACTGTCCCTCAACAGCTCATGTTTTAAGCAGAGGCAAGGACTGACAGGCCCTGCCAGCCAGAGCACTCACCAGGTTGACGAAGTCCTGGTAGCAGATCCTCCCCTCAGAGTTGCTGTCTGCCAGGGCTAGCAGCACCTCCAGCTTGTGGGGGTCCAGCTCCGAGCCGTGTCTCTGGAGAAGGGAGCGAAACTTCTCAGTGCTGATGTAGCCAGTGTTGTCAGGATCAAACTGGGATAGGAGGGGAGAGTGCCACAATTAACAATCCCATGTTCCACACAACTCTGTCCTCCTATGCATTCATCACCCACTGCAGACCCACAGGGACCCAGGGGCTGCTCTAGGCTTTGGTGGCACTGCCCTGCAATCACCCAGGGACTGGGAGGCACCCTGCTGCAGAGAGGGGTGAGTGCAGGCGCCATCAGCCACACCACCATTCCATTTCCACCCAAGCTTCAGCTACGTCAGCTCCCTTCACCTTCCTTCCCTCTGCATCATTTCTTGTGTATTTTTTTATGTCTCTTTCTATCTGGAACACCAAGCAAACCAGAGATGCAGTTTGTGAGATGAAATGCACTGAAAACAGTTTTACTCCTCTATTTCCTAACACAATTGCACCACAGGAATATGCCATCCCTCCTCAAGCCCTTTCCATGCTCAGTGTTTCTGATAGTCACCTTTCCAGATCACCTCTAGAGATGCCTTCACTATGGTAAGAGCTTTCACTGCTGAAGAGCTATTTTAAGACAGTTGGGAAAGAAAATCTTTGGACAGGGAGCATAGCAGATGAATACCATGTCAAACTAGAAGTGACAAGGCAGCCACATGCCATTTTGAGAATGCAAACCAGAGTCATTATAAGGAAAGTCCCAGGTGAGACGTGGAGCGAATCCCACTCTCACCAAAACCATCAGTGTTTTCCCTGAGCCTAAGTGGCTAATCTGGAAATGTCACTGATGGAAAGAGACACCTTTACAAGGCTGTCCAAACTTGTGACTGTTCCAGTGGCCTCTAGGGCATTCTGTGAGGGACTGCCAGCTCACAAGGCACAGCCTCAGCCCTGACAAAGCCAATGCTGGCACCACGCCGAGCATGTTTTCTGCTGTGCTTGGAAAAGTAGTGGCTGCAAGCTCCCAGACCAGCCTGCACTAGCCCTGGTGCAGTCTGATCTCTACCAGGTCTCTGTTGCTGGGAGATTTTGTCTTTGATTTCCCAAACTTGGCTGTGAGGACCCTGGTGCTCGCTGGCCTCCTTTTGTAGATAATGATATCAAGCTTGTTTGCTGGATTGAATGGCTGTCAGGGGGCAGGATGGTCAGGAGGGAGTCTTTTCATGGAACATTTGGGACATAATAGGGCCTTGGCAGAGCCAAAAAAGTCCTGACAACCCTTACTCTCTCCTAATGGAGAACAAAAGTTGAACAGGTGCCAGGCCTTTGATCAGACACAGTGGAGTAAAGGCTGCCTTGGCAAGGGAGGAGGTGGAAGGAGGATGTGGCAGAGGATGCAGCCTGCCAGCAGCAGGGCTGGCACAGCTCTGCAGTGAGCAGAACAGCCATAAAACAGACCAGCCTCAGGCATGGGCTGCTTGTTTAGAGGCCACAGTGCCCATGTGCGAGGACCTGGCTCCATCTCCTTCTGCCTGAGCATCCCTGTCCTGCTGCTCTGCTCTCCCCAGCTGCTTGGCTGAGGAGTAGCTGTCCAACCTGAGCAGGGGAGGTCACAGACTCCTTGCTGGAGGAGGGCTGGCTGCCTTTGGTCAAAGCAGCAGCCCCTCTGTGAAGAAGCTGCTGGGGCAAGTGGATTACACAAATCAAGATAAACCAATTGTCCTGTTGACAGTCAGAGCTGGGCACTCTCTCCTGTTCCCTGACAAAGGTTGTCCCGCCCTTGTGAGGTGCCCTGGATGTCCTGCCCTGACAGATGGCAGCCAGAGCCAAAGGTGGATTTCATCAGCTGTTTACTCTTAAACAAAGGCTTAATATTAATCCCTAGAGAAGTTTAACTCCCGCTACTCCAGCCCACTCTGATGCTTTGAGTTAACAGATCAAACTCTAAAACTAACCCCAAAAGTCAGGGCTTCTGCACTCAGGCTCAGCTCTGATGAGTTTTGGCTCTTGCTGTGACTCTCAGGCCAGCCTGTTTGTGGTGCCCAGTCCCAGACATACATACCCAGGAAATAAAGTATTATTAGCACAATACCTGGAATGACCTTTCTCAAGGGGAATTTGTAAGAGCTGGGAGATGAGTCCTTCAGTGAACAGGTCTAAGACCTACAACCCCACAGATACTGCTCTGTTCATCCCTGTTTCCCAAAAAACATTTGACCTAACCAACATCTTACTTAATTGCACCACTTCAACTGTACCTTGATATTTAAAATATCAGAACGTAGTTTGTCTAGGACAAAACCCTTTGCTCCTTCAAGGCTTAAGTACCTCTCTACTTTGAGGGTCAGGGTCAGCACCCAAAATGTGGGACTCTCCCCATGCCATGTGCTCATGGACTTTGTAGGAAAGACCAAGGGCTGCAGCCCCAGGGAACACGGCTATTCCTTCAAAGGGCAGATGAGATACAGAGCTGAAGCACACAGGCCCCGAGAGAACAAAAGCGCAGCTGAGATCACAAACCACTTTTCTTGGACTTCGTTCTGCTTTAAAGAGTTCCAAAAAGAAGCATTTTGTAACCAAGAACAGAAATTACACAACTGCTTCAGAACTTCAAACTAGCCCACAAGGACACACCAATGACTTCAGACTCGCTACTGCTGGAGCTGATACATCATGTCACTCAGGATGCTGCTGTTACTGGCTGCTGGTTTCCAAAGGCACAGCTGAAGCTGTAGCTGTCTGGTGGCTCCAAGTGAATTTGCTTCTTTCTCACACCAACAGGCACCAGCATTCCTCCTTCAGCTCACTGAAATCTTGCTACTTGCTCCACAAAAATCAAAGCAGTGGCAGAAGGTAGCTGGTGTTTTCTGCAGTGTAATTTGGCTATCGAGTCTCTCCTCCTCTTCTATGTTATTATACATAATATTTTTTTGCACCATGTTAATGATAATAATTAGAAATAAGTTTTAAGTAAAATAGTGGATCTGAACAACATGAGAATAAGAGATGAGCAATGAACAACTGACATCTGAACTCAAATACCTCAGAGCAGGGCCAGAGCACAAGTCCTGCAACCTGGAGCAGAATGTTTTACTCTCAACCCCAGCTGCGAGTCCTCTTATTTATGTTTAAACAATTTCTTAATTGTATAACATTTCTCTATTTAAAAAGTATATAAAAATCTCATCTGTCACCACTTAAAATCCACACCAATACTTCAAACTGCTTCAAATCCTGTTTCTGATATCACAGCTATCCACAAAAATCAAGGGGTTGAGGGGCTTCTGCATATTCCTTGTCCCTACACATGGCAAATCACAGAATCACAGAATGTGCTGAGTTAGAATGGACTCATCAGGACCATCAAGTCCTTCATGCTCCATCGAGCTCCTGGCCCTATGCAGGACAGCCCAAGAATCAAATCATATGCTCGAGAGCGTTGTCCAAACATTTCCTGAACCCAGACAATTTTCGTGCTGTGAGCACAGCTCTGGGGAGCTGGTTCCAGTGCACAATCACCCTTAGATATCCAACATGAACCTCTCCCTGATCAGCTCTAGCCATTTCCTCGAGTCCTGTCACTGGCCATATGAGTGAAGAGATCAAAATCTGCCCCTTCACTGGTCCTCATGAGGACATTGAAGACCACAGTGAGGTCTCTCCTCAGACTCTTCTTTTCCAGGCTGAACAAATCCAGCGACCTCAGCCCTTCCTCACACGGACTCCCCTCAAGACCCTGCATCATCCTCATGTCCTCCTTCGGATGCTGTCTAACACCTTCTTGTCTTTTCCATTATGTCATACCCAAAAATACACACAGCACTCCAGGTGACGCTGCACCAGTGCAAAAACATGACAGCAGACTCAAACCACTCAGCTCCATCAATTATAAAAGAGACAACTGACCTTTGCCAGCCGCTTCATGCATTTATCCATGACGATCTCCTTTGGGGCTAGTTGTGCCAGGGTGTCACCAGGGACAGGCAGAGCCTGGAGCAGCACCAGGGCCGTGCTGAGCCTGGCTCCAGCTCCACGGGGAGCACAGGCACCACGGTGCCTTCCCTCAGTGCAGCTCCTTCTGCCTGTTCCCAGCTCTCACCAGGGCTGAGGAAGCCGTTCCCCCCTTGTCCCCCCACACAATAGGACACTAACGGCAATTTCATGCAAGGTTTCCTCTGCATTTCAATGACAATCACCCTTAACTCCCTTGATCCTCAACCAGGTTCTTAAGCAAAAATGTAAATATGTTAATGACCGTAGCAGCCATCTGACTCAGGATCTTAATTCCCTGGCCCAAAACAAGCTGGTTTTTTCCTTATATTAGAGGAGACACACCACAAACTAAAGGTCTTACAGCAAAATTGCAATGCAAAAGTAAGGTGAGGGGGCCTCAGAAACTGTGATGAAAATAGGAAATTTGGTTGAGGAAAGAAAATGAAATCTCGAATTGTTCCTCTTCTTTAATTAAAGACACATCAGCCACGGTTGAGTGAGCAAGTAGGGTGGAGGCTGGTGCTGCAGACAGACAATGAGTATCTTGGGAAAACTCAGACAGTCAGAGAGCAGCCAGCTGCTCCTCTCCCCATGGCACACAACCCTCGGGGGCATCTGGAGCAGCTGGAGAGTCAACAGCTGAACTGGGCACAACAGGAGGATCCCAGGCTGGCCTTAGGATTGCAGGAACAGAGTTTGCTACCACTCATCGTTTCCTCATTGAAGGGCTTTGCCTTGACATCACCAAAGCCACAGTTGTCTTTCCAGTGGGCAAGGCTCCAAGCAACTTCATCTAATTTGGAAATTGGCCTTGAGTTGGACCAGTTCCTTAAAATCTGAATCATTCTAAGGTCCAGTGGTGTCTTCACTTCTCAGAGAGACTGGCCTGGCAGTGTCAGACCTCCTGGCACTGATCCCAGCTCTGCTCCACACGAGGAGATACTGCAAAGAAATTGCCCTGAGCTTTAGATTGTCCTCCCTATTATATAGAAATGACAACTCCTGATTCATTTCCCACCAGAAAGGAGCTCTCAATAGCTGGCCTGTTTCTTATTTATATGTAGGCCCTTTTCCACTGCAAAGGGGGAGTCAATTGCATGCAACATCTTTTCATCCCCAAGGATTTCAGAAACCACCCTGAGCTTTGTTGGACGGAACTCAGGTGGCACAGTCTCTGCAATCTAGGGATGCTTAATGATCCTGCTCTCTCTTCCAAAGGTGAGAAGTGCATGTGAGAAACCCTGATCCAACAGAGAGGAAGGTCAATCAGAGGTAAATGTATATCCCTCCACCCTGAAATCCAGCTTCTCACCATTTAAAGTCACCTCATCTGAGTTGCCTGAACACACATGGTAAAACATTAATGCTGGCACCAGTGACGCACACTGGCCTCCCCTGTAAGTAATGAATTTACTCGCCACTGCCCAGACAATATAAAGTGATTAAGGGCTGTCCAGCAGTACTTTTAGGGCATGTTAAATTGCTTTGACCTGAGCTGAACCCGAGGGCTGGAAACATCACCCAGCTCTCAAAAGCCAGATGGCTTTTAAGCACAGAGGATATTCCCTCACCAAGCAGTGCTCCCAGACACACCTGCTCCCCAGAAAGGCTGCAGTGAGAGCACAGAGCTGCCCAGCTCAGCACTCAGGAGGCACTCCAGAGAATGGAGTGCAGTTTGTCACCTGGATTTGGGTAAGTGTGTCTCTGCACGGCAAAGTGCAGATGGAGGGGGCTGGTATGAGATTCCCTTTTCCTTGAAGGGCAGAACAGCCTGAAAGAGCAGGTTCATGAGCTAGTTGGTCAATCTATAGAGGCATTTCTGTTCTAATTTATTTCTCCTACTGTTTAGGCATAAAGACAAGGAAGGGACCTACATTACTACCATCTGTTGTTACCTTCTGCAGAAGCACTTAATCTAATGGAAGTATGGATTCAACAAGAATGATAGAATAAAAAGACTCAGGAATGTGCTACTACTCAGCTCTGAGGCAGACAGGAAAGAGGGCTTGAAGCCAGATTGGATTCTTGGTATTGCCAAGATTGCTGGAGTGAGCCCACAGAGACCTGTGTGGTGTTGTGACCTCCCCATCTACAGAGCACAAGCACCACGCCTGTGCTCGTGTGATCCAGCTCAGGGAGGGCTGTACAGAGCTCAGTGTGGCTGGATGACGGCTGCAATGGCAAAGAGCACATGGAAACAGTGAACAAAAATGGCCATCTGGGGAGGTTTCAGGTGTAGAAACCTATCAAACTTTCCAAAGCCAGTGGCAGCTGGACACCACACTGAACTTCTTGACTCTACAGAGGTCACATCCCTGTCCATAACAACCATAAGCCAAGCAAATCCTGCACTTGGAGAGCCCGTAATTTCTGACCCACAGCTTGCAGCGGAAGCTAATCATGCGCAGCCAGGTACCCAAATTCATGTTTCTGTCTCCATGCTCATTTTTCATACAACTCTCTTCCTTATGCATCCTCTGCCTGTGGATTTCTTGCTGCAAGTCCTTGCTAAGAGAGGACAGAGCTGACGGATGTTCACAGGACCCACTGAGTTGGCTTGCAGTCCTCAGCCACCTCGACATCCCACCACTCTGAGAGATCCCAGTGCCTCTCTCCAAATCAGCCTCCTGGCAGAATACTTCCAGAAATCAGCCTCTAGTCCCAGCTGGGGAATTACAGACAGTGTTCAAGCCACGCAGAACTAAATTATTCAAAATATACCACTGTGCTGGCTTTGAAACCAGAGCCGCTCCCCAGAAAGAAGCCAGGGTAAATAGCAGCTCCAGTACCAGCAGCACTGATAGGGAAGGAGATGCAGCACTGAAAGTGAGGGAGATAATTACATGATTAATGAGACAGCAGGGGTGGCAGGAGATGCCCTCCATTACACCACGAGGCTTAATGCAAAGAAACATCTTTATAGACTGAGCTTACTCCAGCTCTGCTTCTTCCTGTTTTATTATTTATGGCAGTGCATTAAGACTAATGGAAAGAAGCTGAGGCACTCTAAAACATCGCAGGTGGGTTTTTTTAGGTGAAAATATTATTTTTAATTCTGATCCAGCACTGACCACGTTGCACATTCCTACATGGGTAGTTGCCTCAGCTGCAGTAACAGGCTGGGCAGGCTGCAATCCAGACTGGTGAGTCGTGTATCCAACAGCCCCAGCCCAAGGTCTGGTACTATCTCTCATTCCTGAGATTGTGGACAAGATGAAGCCAACAAGAGACCACCTAGGGATTGGTATGACCAAACTCACCTGAACAGTTAAAATCTTTCCTTAAATCCTGAGGCAAGGAGCTTATGACTTTGCAGAACTGCTTGTCAGTACTGGCCCCAATATTCTTAACGCATGAATGCCTAACCTCTTGCTCTCCCTTCTGAATTTCTCCACTTTTTAGGTGTCTCCAGAATCTCCTGAAGTAATGAGTTCTACAGTCAAGATAAAAAAAACCCCACATTTCATCGGGATGGTGTAAGGCATTAAATATCAAAAGCTGAAAACAGCAGTATCCATAGTATCATAAGACTCATTCACCACTACATAATTATTGTTTATGTGCTTTTAGACATGCCTGACTGGAAAATCTCAAAATTCTCTATTAATATTAATTACATCTACCAGGGCTTCTACATCATGAGGGAGACATACTATGTAAGTTACTTCATTCAGTTCCAAAATGCAACACACTCTGGGTGAGATGCTGCATTGATTTTGATTACATAATTCACCAGAAGACATAAGCATGCACAGTCAGTCTCACATCTGGGAGACAGGCTCTAATCACTACTGCTACAAAGAAAATAATAATAAAAACCAAAGCAAACCAGAAACTGACACACAACAGTGAGAAGAGCTGTTCAATGGGGGCTGTATTTCAGGCCAAGTTCCTGCAGTCAGATCCTCGCTTACCCCGGGTCAACTAATCGTACATGAGATTTCTGTAAAATTCACTGCTGTGGATAATGTCTCCTGTCACAGCTGGATCGATGCTGATACTGATGAGGCAGATGAGTCTTCTAATTCAAAACAGGTTTTTAGGCTGATATTATCTGGAAAAAGTTGCATAGGTGATACGTAAAAATATGTAATATATAAAAGAGTCAGGGGAGTTGAAATGTTTCTGTTCTGTATGTGGACAAATGCCCAATGAATTATCTCTATCACATGATGATGATGATGCATTTTCTGTCCCAGCAGTAACTCTGGAGAATGTTACACAGCAGCTGCTGAAGTTAGTTTTGAATCAGCAGGTCAAGGTAACTTTCATCCAAAAGGTTTTAAAAAGTCATTACAAATACTGATTTTCTGCAAGTCTGGGAACACTGGAAAAACATCAAGATCTGCTTGCTCCCTTTCTTCCAGTTTTTAATCAGCAGTACAGCACTTCCAACCATGGCTCCAAAACTCCTGTGCAATCACAGTGACAGGCATGCACCCTGCCCCCTAAACTGCCCAGCAAGAATTGAATGGGATACAGCATGTCTTGTTGGTCTAATAGCAACCCACAGCAAAGGCACAAATGACTGATATTGAGTAATGCACACTTGAAGAAGGACTGGTCTAATATCAGTCAGAATACGCCACAGAAAACAGATTTTATCCAGTTGATATTATCTGGATGAGAACACAAACTGGGCGTAGATCATCATCCAAGGTCGCTGGTATGACTGATTTCTGCAGGGCATCTGACATCACCAGACAACCCTGAGTCTGAAGATTTACTGTGACACAAACTCAGGCTGTCACACATTCAACATGCTGAAATCTGGCTATTTGACAGGTCTCAAAAATAAATCTAAGCCAGAGAGCCACCATCACATGGCTGATGCCACTAATAGGGTCCCATGAGAACTCATTCTTCCTCCTACAGAATTCTCATTAGTGACTTTGGAGCAAAGGAAAAGGAAAAGTCTGTATCATGCTCACAGATAAGCTAAAGCAGCAACCTACTAAGTGTGAGCAAGGTCTTTTGGTAAATCTGGGTACTTGCAAACAATATATATTACATTAAAAATAAACAGAAAGCCATCTGGACAGGAGCCAAGAATGCCAGCCAGTGTACAGGGTGCAGAATGCCATCTTCAGCAGCAGCCACTCCTGGCAGAGGAAAAAAAAACCCTTGCTTGTTACACTGAGTGCTCTGAAGGTAATATTGCCTGCAAAAAAGGAAACATGATCTGCAGGTTTGTAAATGAGGTGACATTACCTCTTTGGCACTTTTTGTTGGTACAGTCTGACTGGCTGCTCTGACAGGCTCAATTCATTACCTTATAAAGGGGAAGGTTAAGCTTGATTGCTGTCCAGAGGAACAGAAATTTGGCAGTACAGGAGTCTCCACCAAGACAAAGGTATAATCACATCTAGGGGCTAGAAGTCAAGCTGGACAGTCTTAGAATAGAGTAAGTTGATTATTTTTACTATTAACAAGTTAAATGTATCACTAACTTCACCAGAAGTTATACAATTGAATTGCAAGTTCTCCTAGGAGATGAGGTATGGTTGAGGTCAAGCAGAAGATCACTCAGAAAACCTTCTTGCCTACATTAGGAGAGACTAGATGATCCCAGCAGCTCTCTTCTGACCTGACAGCAAGCTATTAGGGTTCAGAAAAGCTCAAGCTAAACAGATGCATTTAAAGCTCCAGCTAGCAATTGCCATAGCACACGTGTAGCCAAAATGACCCCCCTGTACTGGAATTCAAACCACGCTTCTGGTTAGAGCAACATCCATGCAGCAAAACTCCTGCTAAACAGACTGGGAAAGGTATTTAACTCTTACTGGTCTTACAACTGGTTTTGCTAAGTCATGGGGACTAGAAGCTACCAAAGAAACTCTGCTTTCCAAACTAAACTGGAGTAGAAGTTTGTCAGCCTTGTGAAGAGGAGACAGAGGTATCACATGATTCCCTGAAATGCCTTGTAGGCACTGGCATTACACTGCAATGACATAAACATCTCAAAGGTACTGCAGACAGGCTGGTTCCAAATGCAGCCTGGAGCTGGGAGCATTAATAATTCTCTAACTTCTACCATTTAACCACTTGAGAGCAAGAAATCCTGACTTGCATCTTTCCGGGGTGATCACAGGAGTTATAGCTGCTGGAAGCTGTGGTGGTTTGCATTGTTTCTTAGGTGATCTAGCCAAATCATTCCTGGATGACTTCCAGACTGCAGGTTCCCTGCATTGAACTGCAATAGTAATTTCTGCAGTGTTTGCACTTTACCAGTCTGCTATGTCAAATATGCTTTGGTTTAAGAGTAGAAGAGATTTGTCCAAGTGCCAAAGCTGCAAAACCACAAATCAGAAAAATCAAGCTGCATATAGGAATTTTGGATTCCTATATGCTCTTAGTGGATACAAAGGACAGTGTTTCCAGAGTTCTCCCTGCCACAAGTTTTCAAACAGAAAGAAAATGTGTCTGATGTTTCAAAGCAAATCATCAATAAATAAACTCCACAACAGGAATGCAACTAATTTCATAGGAAGAAGTGCTGCTCGTGCAGGGCTCCCAGTCCAAGCCTTGCTGGAGCAGAGACTTCTGCCTGCAGGACACAAGATGCAGGGCTGGCCTGGGGTGTGCCCTGCCAGGTTCAATGTCTCTGTGGGGCACAAACACAACAATCGGGGAGTCTCTTTTACATACTCACTGACAACAAACCACAGCGGGGTTTGAAATCCCACTTTGAGACATTATCAGGGGAAAGGGTCCGTCTGAGGGAATTGACAAGTCCTCCCAGAGCCTGGCCCTGTATCAGCGGCTCCTTTCAGCCTCATGAGACAGCAGTGGATGGTCCTTTCACAGCCTCCAACACAACAGAGAGCTCATCCTGTCAGTCGAACCTGCCCACACTCACAGACCGCTCTCCAACTCATCTCTGCCTCCTTTACTGAGCTGATCAGATTTCCCACAGGCACAGGGCACACACAAGCTTTCACAGCACCTGCTTCCTCCAAGCCTGTCCACTCTTCCCAAGCTCTAATACTCCCCTTTTATTTGTCCAGACTGGCTTGAATGCAGTTTAACCATTCAAAGCTGAAGCCCCCAGGGGCACCCACAGACCAGGAGACCTCCCACTTTGTTTTCCTGCCACATTGCAGTAGAGACCCACCCCTTTAATACCATGAGGTGATGTCTGCACACTGCTGGCACTGTGGGAGTGCAGGGCACCGGGTGCTCAGCAAGCTGGGAAAGGTTTGGCACAGGCTGTGGTCCATATTTCCTGTGTCTGCATCACAAGCACAGGGTTGTGGCTGCATTTCACAAGTTCTCTTTCCTGGGGAACACTTAAAACACGTTATTGGAGTGCAGAGATGGCTGACACAGTAGTTGATTTAAAAGAAGGAAGAAGAAAAGACACAGGCAACAACCATAATTACAGAGTCAGCATAATTAAGAGAATTCATGTTATATTTCTCAGGAATGGGGAAATCCAAACAACCTCCCAAAGAATCACCTGAGAGCTGCAACTGCTGCAAAGGGGAAGCAAGCCAGGAGGGAGAGAGAGAAAGACCAGACGAACAGGAAGGTTAGGAAATTTTAATACTCTTCCTGTTCATGCATCATGCTGCACCTCCAGGAAGTGGGGGGGGTGGGTGAGGTGGAAATAAATCTCACCTGCAGGGTAGCTAGAGAGACAAATCCAACCAAAACAGTCCCACTAGGCTTCCACTGAGGATTAACCTGCTTATCATTTGGGGCCAACTTATAGAAGAGCATCCTCACAGAGTGCCCTGAAGACTGCTGAGCTTTGGATGGCCACGGAGAAGGGAATGCAAAGACACAAAAGGAGGAAGGGGCAGGAGGAGAGGGCAGCCCAGACTGGCTGAGGGGAAGAGCAGATGAATGGAGAAAGGAAAGCAGGAAGGTGAATGAGCAAGAAGTGATGAATGGTAGGGAGGGCATGGAACTTTTACACAGGGCAGAGAGCAAAGACAGACCTTGAATGGGGAAGACTGAAAGATGATGCTTGAATGGAAGGGGAAAGAGGGAGGAGAAATGAGAATGGGAGAGAGTTGAGCAGCACAAAGTGAAATAGTGCAGACAGAACAGCTTCCCACATGGACTTGACAAGAGAGACAGACAAGTAACACAGCATGAACTTTAATCCAGGAGCAGAAAAGCTGCCTCGAGCAGACAGTGTTGCCATCATCTGTCCCTGTATAATCCCTCCACTATTGGGCACCTCCTTTGCTCCCAGCCAACAAATTCTCATGGACCCAGAACAAATCAAACAGCAACCGCCAAAGGTCAGACTGCCCCATCAAAGGGAGCTGCAGCAAAACTGAACCAGTGACATGGAAAGGGCCCATAGGATAAAGCACCAGGATAATTACAAGAAGCAGCCCAAGAGATGCAAGTGTAACACTGCTCCAAGGGCGGGACAAGAAGCAGTTTTTACGCACCATATTGTTATCAGCAGAGTTATTTGCAGGGCTTTTCTCCCACTTAGAAAACAAGGATAATTTTTTTAAAACAAAACTTTTCCAAGCAAAGAGATTTCCTGAGATTTCAGTCATGCCAAGACTTTCCTGAGAATTTGCCTTAGATTTGAATATTGATTGTTTAGAAGTTCTTTCAGATTCTAAAAGGCCAAAGCACCGGACACTGCCATTTTCAAAATGTTTCCTTAAAAAATGCCATTTACATTCCTATTCAGAGTGCCCAGATGGTTCAGCTCAAATAAAATTAAATATTTTGCTTGAAAAGAAAGAAGCAGTGTTTTCCCCAGCCTTTTGGTGAATTTCAAACAAAACTCTCTGCATTATTATTCATCCACCTCCTGCCTTTGCACAGCTGGGGAAAAAAAAATCATTTTAAAAGGGTACATCTTATTACTTGAACCTCACTGGCAGAGCTGAAACCTGGATGCCCTCCCATCCTTTTTGGGCGGCCAGTGTCTCTGTTTGCCTCCTAGGCCTATCAGTCTCCCCTGCATGAACATGTGTCAAAGCTGTTTTCCTAATGCAAAGCAAAAGACACAGTGACTCAGCTTTAAAGGGGTAGTGTAAGGCCTTAAATCATAGTATTTCACTCCATATTTGTTAGGAACAACCACTTAAAAGCTAATTCAATGTCTGGACCATGTGTTTTGCTTGCTCATAAATAGACCCCAGTAACACATAAGTTAAAATGACAGATCATAGAAACGCAGTAGAAGGTAGGACACTCCCTGCAAAAACAAACACAATGGAAAGAATCCAAACTCAAATGTAAGACTTGACCCTACTTTGCCTTTTCAACACATCAGGGAAGTCAAACATACAAACTGGCTTTTAAAGGGTTGCTAGAGGAACCATGAGAGGCCCATCTATGCCCCAACTTGAGACTCTATTCTGTCCCTTTCTTTTTTGATGCTCCTTGCACCAAGCAAACAGAACAATACCAATGTGGGTGATTTCAGGCAAAAATGTGAGTGTCCTGGAGCCAGAGCACAAGCAGCATCTCATCTGAGAAAACACATAAGGATTTCTTTCCCTGTTCCATGTCTTGCCAATAAAAGAACAAAGGAATTCCTGAGAAATCTGGGCTGGATCATCCCTCTCACAGAGGTCCAAAAACATAAGGACAGAGACTTGGCATCTGGCTGTTAGCAATCAGGTCTCTAGGACATAGTACATTTTGAAATGATAGTTTGTGCTCTTTATGATTCGCAGTGGTATCACTTCATAAGGAGTTCCACTTTTGAACTGGGAAACAGGCAAAGTAATTCACCCCAGTAATTACCAAATTATAAATTACCAAAGTAATTTGCAGAAATAGAGTAACTCACCCAAGGATGCAAGAGGCTTAAAATACTACTGTAGCTGAGATGAGCTGTCTGTGCTCCAGACACTTCCATGACACACTTCTGTACTACCACTTAATAATTAACTAATAAAACAATTAAATTGCCAAATTTGCCAATTTAATATTGCCAAATAGAGGGGGGACTTTGAAGGATGGGGTAAGGTGGAGTAAATGTCAAAGCACCTCCAAGAAGCACACTAAGCTTGGTGATATCCACAAGCAACAAGGAAAGATATCCAAGGGTGAGAGTCTCTCCTGGAAGCAGCAGGGAGATGACATGGATGTGGGTCTGTGCAGGCACACACACAGCAGGGGCAGGGGAACAGAAAGGCTGCTCTGCCAAAGCTCACAAGCTTGAACATTGCAGCTTCATGGGCCAGCTGAGCCCATGAAGAACCATTACTGCAAACAGAAGAGAGTTTTGGGTTTCCATCTGCCAGCCAGGGCACAGGGAGATCACGTTACATGTGGAGAGAAAATATGAATTATTCTCAATCTAGTGAGAGGAGTGAGAGCTGCAGTGCAAGTCCTACCAGCACTAGCTATTGCTTTGGGTCAAGAGATCATACAATTTCTGCTTCCTGACTTCTGCTCCATTCCAGCTGCTTTCCTCTTGCATTAGTGCCTGCCTGCAGGAACAGCTACCTTTCTGGAAAAAATCCAAACACAAGGAGGAGAAGTTACATGTGCCTGAGGGAAGTGACAAGCACACAGCAGGTCTGCTTAATCTAGAAAAATTAGAGCAGAGTCAACAGCTACTGACAAAAAAAATAGATAAATACACACATGCACACTATGCAGGGGAAGGATTTACTCCTATGGGACAGCCAGATGCTCAGGCATGCTTGTGGTACCTGGAATCTGCATCTTTGGGAAGCTGGTGCCTCTTACATCTCAATCAGACATGGTGAGGGACTTGCAGTGCCTGAGATCTGACAAGTTATCTTCCTTCCAGGAAGGGCTCTAGTAGCATCCATGCTGGTAGGGACCAAAACAACCCCTTCTCCCCATCCCACATCCAGCCTGGGGATTCCAGTTCTTTCCTGCTTCCCAAATGACCACGTCCAACATCAGACAGCCAAGGCAGTGCCACTACCACAGGCTGGTCAATCTTATGCAAATGAAATCAGGGTAATTGGGACAGTTACAATGAGTCCCGGACAATGTTTGCCTTTGTGCACACCAGTGGTAAATATAGACTGAGCTGCTTTCTAAGGATGGGGTGAGGGGAGAGCTGCACCCAGGGACAGCAGTTCAGCTTCTCACAGGGATGATAAGGAAGTAAGCACTATTTAAACACAAGAATGTTCTCAAAAATGTCCTGATAGCAAGGAAAGAGGGAGATGCTGCAAATAAAAGTCACTATCTGGAAGTCTCAGAAATACTCAGGGAAGCATAGCCACTCTGACAGGTCCGTGGAGCTGTCCCTCTGCATTCCAACCCTCATTCCACAGACAGAACACTTCCAGAGCATTCACCCCACTAAGGATATCAGCCCACAAGAGTCAGAGCACCCACCACACCCACAACTGGACATGGCACAAGCACCCCAGCCAGAGCAACTGCTGACAGTCTCCAGGTTGCAAGAGCACAGCAGCTAGTGAGGCTCAGTCACTCCTGCACTGACAGCTTTGCTTCAGCCCCATGAATCTCATAATATAAGCTCTACTTTTGTTGTAGCCCTCCAGGGCCCATTGCAGAAGCCGTGGAAGAAACCTAAACAAAAAGCAATGCCCCCCTGAAATCCTGTCATGCAAACAAGACTCTTCCCACCCATTGCCAAAAGGCCTGAATGGAAAGGGACTGAACACCCCCCCACCCACCCCTGCCTGGTGGTCTTTTTGTCTCGTGACCTTCCCCACACAAACACAACCCCACAACAATCAGACAGGCAACACAATGCAGCAGAGCCGGCTTTCCCAGCCCTTCAAGGCAAGCTGGGGAGGGAAGGGGGGAGAGCTGGGGAGAGCTGAAAGGAGCTGGGGATGAAGAACAGATAGGATGGGCAAGGAAATACCAAGCAGTGTTTTAATTTCTAATTTGTACAGTCCCACGAACCAAGATAAAAATACTTTTAATGAGAGAAACAAAGGAAATGTAATCTCAAATTACTTCAAAGGGACATGGGAATACCAGTCAGTAAGATTTTTGTGCAAAATTAAATAAATCCAACAATGCTTCTGTGAACATCTCTTGACATCCCCTTCAAGAAGTCAACAAAATTGAGCCCTTTGGTGTAAACTCTGCTGGTTTTATTTGGCTATCTTTAAGATTTAGAGTCTGAGATGAATTAGGGACAGACTTCCCTCTAGACTGGGAGAAGACTTTTTGCAACTGCTGTAGCTGTTGAAAGCATCAGTACACATGGAAACCCTCCCTGGTGTGATGGCTACAAAGCACAGAAAGTTTCTGCCAGTCTGTCCTGAATATGGAAAAAGAGAGTCATCATCTGTGCTACTGACAACCAGCAACAACCGTGCCTCTAGGTCCCAGACTGTCCTTTTGCCTACTGCAGGACACATACCACCTTTGGGAAAGAGCAATAAGAGTTTCCAAGGGCTTCCCAGAAGCAGAACAGGAGACTGATCAGGTAAGGGGAAACTCCCAACCTTTTGAAATGCCATGGGATACTCCCATGCTTCCTGCACAAACACAGGAAAAAATACAGACTCCATGGGAAAGCAAACCTGATAAAACAAAATGAAACACAAACTCTCAGAGCCTAGATTCAGCAAGCTTAGGAGGGTCCTCAACTATGTTTCAGGGCACTGGAAATGCATACCAAGTACCTTTACAGGGAAAGGGGGCTGTGTTTTTGCCACAAGCTGAGATCTGTGTCCCATGAAATCCTGGCAGATGAGGCTGTAGGAGAAAGCAAAGCCACAGGAAAGCACTCGTGTGATTTACAGACACATTAACCACCTGGGGAGCATGGCATGGTAAGAAATGACATCTCAACTCCCTCTGCCAGCACTCCCGCTACTCTGTTAGCATTATCACTGCCTTAATTAACACCCCACAGTGGCCACACAGTGGCCCACACCTGGACAGGTGTGAAATCACCTCCATGGGATGGTACAGCTGATAAAACAGACAGAAAGTCTCCTCAAAGGCCATGTGCAGCAGCTGGGTGCAGGAGGCCTCTCCCAGACCCGGACCAGACCACATCTGGCCTGATGTACTGAGATCATGGAGCTGCAACTGACCCTTCCCACATCCAGATATGAACTGGAGTAACTGGAAGAGCAGCAGCACCAAGCTTGCACACATCTGGCAAACTTCCCACAGCAAGGATACTGTCTCCTGCCAATCCACTCCAGCCTTAATCCTCCATGGAAAGATCCCATCAGCACTGTGCTAAGAGGCAATCTCCCAGGCCAGACGTTAACAATTAACGATAGCGAAGATGATGGAAGAAGGGACAGATGGAGAACAGATAACCAGGCTCTGCTCATCACACTGACTTGGAGGAGCTGGACAGGAGATACAGACAGGATTTTTAGTTTTGGTCAGCCCTCAGTAAAGTACTACACATCAGCATGCTTGGGTCATCTAGAAAGCAAGCCCACGGCCATCACCCTCTACTCTCAGCATTTCTATACTAGAAAATTTCACTGCATTAAAAAATGTTCATTGTAGCAAGTAAGGCAGTACAACAGATTGGTTGCTTAGCTGAGATTAATTCCTGCCCTATTTTATTGCATGAAAGAAATTAATTATACTATACATTAGTCTTTATTATGCCAATTAAAATTATATAGTCATTTAAATTGACCAGTACTACTGGCTCCAATTCTCAACTCTATAGAGTTTGGACGTAGCTTAAGTAAAAATTGTTTCAGAAACTGCCACCTGGTGTCACCAGAAGAAGCAGGTCCTGGTGAGTAGCTTCTCCATTCACTCTTCCCACACCAGAGCTCAGTGGCACCAGAGCTGGTGGTTACAGTGACCTGTCCACAGGGCAATGCTGCCTTCTGCAGCCACAAGGAGTGACTGGTACCCAAAGCTGTCAAATACCTTCAGCTGCCAGTGAATTAATGGATTTGAGAAAAGACTAATGAGAATTTTATCTGGGAGACCAAGCCTCCAGAAGAAAAGCAGCTGAGGTTTGCCTACGTACTTGCTGATGTCCTTCAAGGAAACACAGCAGGTTTCTTACAAGTCGAGAGATGTGTTTATACTAACCCAGAGCAGGCTGCAGATCCCTGCAATCACAGCTAGCCAGCTTCAGACATAAGATATCATAACCAGGCACTCCTTCTTGCCTCTGGGGGAGTATTTACTAATGCTACAATGAGAGAAAGAAATGTCACAGAGGTGCCACCCACAGTCTCAGCCATTCCACACTGGTACTTCACCCTGCTATTCCTGCTGCCCACACAGCAAATCTGGCTCTTTCAATGGCCTTCTCAGAAGCACAGCAAACTATGGGCATTTCCTCAGGCTGCAAAACTGAGACACTCTTCAGTCCAACCCTGGCACACATCCCCTGAGAACAGACCAGGCAGAGGTGCATGCAGTACCCATGGAGCAGCACATTATGGCAGCAGTGACAGACTTCCCCCAGTCAAACCCTGCTGGGCTGAAATCACCAGTATCTGGAGGGGTGGTGGTCAAGGAAGACATCAGTAAAAGATATTTTGCCTGACTTGAAAGATGCTGGCTAGTAGCAAGGCTTGGAACCAGCACTTCACCTTAGAAAATATTAAAATAAATCATAAAAGCCTCAGGGGAAGGGATTATTTGAGCCTGTATATTCCTTTTACCTTGTCACAACTTTATGGTGCGTATCACAATATTCTCCCGGCATATTTGCTACTGTCCCTTCAGCCCAGGCTCGTGGAAGGGATGAAAGGCTGAGGTATTTGTCTCACAGTGCTAAAGGGAAAAACATGAAGCACCAATGTTTTCAGAGTGTAGCTTTGCAATATCTGAGGGATCATCACCACCTCATGCATTTATAAAATGCAATTTATCACACAAATGCTCTGTCACGGAAGGAGCACACAGCTTCCTCTATTGAAACCCTCAGCAAAAGAAATTGAGTATTTCAATGTCTGTATGCTAAAAGAAACATTGTGAAATTAAAATTAGTGGAAATCCTTACCCTTCTGAAACCAGCAATGAAATTAGCATGGGGCCTGAAGGAAGCAAGGGGCCCCTTCCAAGAGGCCAGGATTTTGTGTTTAAAACTCCACAGTGGAAGATCAGTACCTATTTTAGTGACCCACTAAATCCTTTTAGTCCTTTGTAACCCTCAATGAAAGCCTAATAATGAAAAATTATCTTCTAAAACTTGGCTTTCCCTAGAAAATAATATCTGAGCAGATCTCCAAAGACAGCTTTTTTTATGCACACTATGAATTTGACTTCAGTGTTTTGTTTTCAGATATCATTTCATTTCACACTTTCACAGCTTCCTTGGAATAATATTTGATATAGAAAAAGTTGAAGTGATACACACAGACAACAGAACAGCCAGCCTCAGAAACCACAGGGCCTCTCCATTTGTATTGCTTTTCGTAACAAATACAGCTGGAGCCAGAGAATTCCAAGTAAGAGATCCTCAGGAGACTTAAAAATTCAAGCAAACCATTGCCATGCAACATCAAATGCATTCATTTTATGAGCATTAAATTCCACCTATTAACAGATCAGTCATCCTCTGCAGCTACCAATTTACATATTCAGCCTGTGAGCTGCCGAGGGGCCAGTGGGCACAAAATACATTAATGCATTAAATCTGAAAAAGGAAACTAATGTCCATTATAACTCAACTTAATGATCATGTTTTCTTTAGGAGCAGCAGCAGAGCCTGTGCCTGACAACTACACACCCTGCAAAGGCACCCCAGGTGCCAAGAGCACTGAACCCTCTGCTGTGAGACTGTAACTGTGCTGCATACAGGGTTCACAAATTAATTACATTCAAGTCCTGTACAAAGAGGGAATTCCTTGGAGCTACCTTCTTACCAAGTCACTAAAACCCTTGCTATTGTACATGGACTAAACTCAAAGGCCTGAACCTTAGAACCCTTGGAAGAGGGTTTATCTGAATTTTACATTAATGAACATTAATTGTCCATTAAATGAACATTAAAACCCTGGAACAGTTTGTCAGGCTTTTGCCAAGCCAGGCAGTATTACCAGCTTTAATGTAACAGCACTTTCCATCTTGAAACAGCCAGACTGTTGCTGGTACATCTATTATTCCATGGTTCTGGAACAGAACCATGGCCTGATATCACACCTACAATTCACTCTTTGTGCACAGGTGTCTAGAAACAGATGTAAGAGAGAGATTCTCAGCAGCTTGTACTCCCTCCATCACTTCTCCAGTGCCCAATCCAGCATCAATTACAGCTATGGCAAGAAAAAGGCTTCTATTTTAAGCTTTTTGAAAAGGAAGCTGGGTGCTGCAGGCAGAAGAATAGATATGGGGGAAAGACTCCTCTAAACTGGTTTTCCTTTTTTCAATTGGGCACCACACAGGTAGACAACACCTAGAGCAAGTAGGGGCAATCCCACAATCAAATGAATTCAATTCCTTTTTTAGTCCATAGCAGACAGCTGTAACAGAATATGATCACTGATCTCCTTATTCCATTTTCTCACCTATGAAATTAAATGAACTGTTACTGGAGAACAAGCTTTGAAGTCCTGGAAGAGGAAGGGCTATTGAAGTGCTGAACACGGCCAATTCCCCACAACCCACGGCCACTGTGGTGATATATGCAAAAACCCCGAGGTGCAGAAGAATCAGGCTCTGAAGGAAACGAAAAAGCTCAGACAAAAGATGAAAGAAACTGAACATGGAAACTTAATACTGCTTTGAACATTTACTGAGCAGAAATCCTTCCCAAAAGGGACAGAACTGCAGCTACCAATCAGGGACTCTAGGCTCAGGCTGTTAGGCAAAGCCCACACCTCCTAAGAGATCTGGCTGCAGGGCTTACTCAAAGCCATCTCACAGGCACCAGCTACAGCAGTATGTTAGAAAGGAAGGGCAGCAGCTGTTAGCTGAGCAGCGGGGAAGAAGCAAACACTGCTTGTTTATTCACAGGTCTTGCTACTCTTACTTGTTGCTTCCATCAGATGTCACAGTGATAAGTACCTGTTTAAGAAAAAATCAGGAACAAAAACAAAACCATCCTCCTGCAGCTAATCCAATTAAGACACAGGATAAAGTTGTAGAGGTTAATCAGATCTGAGCCACTGAGTCTCTCTCTCCTGCTGTTTAGTGACATATCTGATGAGCAACACCAGCAAGAGGATGGCCAGGCAGGAACACCAATGACCCGGCCAGCCCTGGGAGACAACTGCTGCTCCTCCCTTTGCTGCAGAAAAAAGAGGAGCACACTGCAGGGCAGCCCCGTGGGAGAGCTGCTGGGTTCAGGCATGGCTGTCCCCCTAAGCCTGGGGTGCCAGGACGCTGGGACTGATGGGCTGTGTTAGACACTCCTTACAGCAAAGACCAGGGCTGTGCCTACTGTGTGCTTCTAGGTGGAAACCAGGGAGGAAATCTACTCAGCAAGGAACAGTTCTGCCCATACAACTGCAGGCAACTCCTCTTACCTTGTGCTTCATTAGCTATATCTCTGTGTGTGAAAAGGCTGCAGCAGAGCAGGTGAGGCTGTTCAAGGGGCATCAGCACGGAGACCACCTGGACTGTCACAAACAGCTCCTTCAGCACTGGGAGCCAGCAAAAAGCTGAGCTGGGCTTTGCACTGGAGCAGCTCCACCAGTGTGGGCTCAGTGCTGACGTGGGAATGTTGCTCCTGCCACATCCATGGTTTCCTGTCTCCTGCCCAGCCTGAAGTCCTGACCTAAAGGTACCTTGCAGAACTGAGCACTCTGCTTTTCCCCAGCTCAAGCCTTCCTGTACAGTCAGATCTGCTCTGCCTCTCTCCCTCTTCCTCCCTGTAAAGCAAAAAGAAGCCAGTGGCCTCAGCTCTTATTGCTGAGACCAGAATATGCACCCTCGTAACAATTTTATCCCATCACCTCAGCCCTGGGGGCAGGACACTCAGCATGGAAGGATGGACCTGCTCTGGAGAGTGACCTCCCCTCTGACCCATCAGACAGAGCTCAGGCAAGGAGGGCACATTCAGTGGAGAAAAGAGGAAACTTTTTCTATATCCATTTCTTCTGGGCAGGGACTGCATTTGAACCAGAAATTCATCTCTCCTGGACAATACATGCCAGCCTTTCAGGAGGACAGATGGAGCAGGCACTCCAGTGGAATTACAGAACTGTAGTGACAGCAAGAAGATGATGAAATGTTTGTAAGCACCATTCTGACAGTGATGCCAATCTCTCTGGTTGCGAGAAATATTGTTTCAGGCAAATGATTCCTAATGCAGTGACTGTTATCTTCCCTCCTGGAAGGGAACTGGGTCTTTTGATACCATTCTACCACATAAGACTTTTGTTTGTCTCCTCTGATAAATTGTTCCTCCTTCTTGGTAAATTCTTTAATATGAGGAAAGTTACTGCCACTGTTTTTCAGTTTCTCAAAGGAACTAAAATCTGTAACCCCCAAAATCAGAACTTCTGCCCTTCCTGAAGGAAATTTATTCTTCCTTTATAGACGTGAAGCTTTATAGCGATAATCCATGAAAATTGTCAGGAGAAAAACTACATTTTCAAACTCTGGACTCAAAACACAGAACATTTCAGAATAAAAATAGCTCCCTTTTTCACTGTCTGCCAGATCTGGAAGGGAGGTGAAAATCCACAGGGACTTGATTTCATGCATGAAAACCAGAATTCTATAGCAGCGAATGTGCTCATACATTTATTTTAGGTTAATAATAGCTCTGCAATAATACTTAGGTTTGTGGAGAAAACTAAAGCTGGGATAGACCCATGCCGGCTGGTGGTCTGGTACTAAGTACCATGACAACTTGAGCACATCCATCAGAAAGAGAATAAATATTTTTTTAAAATCTTGTCACATCACAGTGTTCCTGCTTTTAAGATGATTTCTCTTTCAAATTCCAAATACCTGCTCGTGTATCAGCAATCATGGCTAAACTGATAGACCCTAGGAAAAGACAACAGGAATGAGCATCTTTGAGTCTAAGAACACAGAGTTAAACATCCAGTATTAGGGACTGCTGAGAAATGCAGGAGTGAGGGGACCACAGGAGGGTTATCTCAGTAATTTGATTAAGGGAGAACAGCCAGTCACTGCCTCCCTCCGGATCGGTGTCGGATGACAGAGGCTGGATCATCGTTACAGTGTTGGTATGTGCCTTGCCACTGGCGAGGAACACAACACCAAGGCACTCACCCATCTCTGCTCTGATGTCAACATCACAGCTGGCACACATAGAGCATCCCCACCACAGGAGACAGGGCCTGAGCAGGGCTGACTCTTTGCCTGCTAATATCAGAGAAACACCTTGTTGTTCCCACTGAGAAAGAGCTCATTCACCTACATCTGAGGAGCAGAGAATGGCCTCAGAAAGGCTACATTACTCACACTGCAGAGAGCTTCTTTTCTTAAATGAACTGCAGTGGCTCCGCATAGTTCAGGCTGCTTTAGACTGCAAAAAAACCATCCAATGCAGCTTTGTATCTAACCTCCATGCACATATCAGCTACATAATTAATAAGGATGAAAGAGGAAATTATCCCAAGCTGGTATTCAGAGCCTCAGTGATCGGTAAAGCTTGTTCAGCTTTGGAAGTCAGCAAAAGGAACACACTTCACACATTGCACTACATGTTTGGACATTAAACACAGGCTTATAAACCCATAAAGTCACTGTTGCTTGCAAATGTGGAGTATTTTTGCATGATCTTGTTTATTTTGCAGTAGGAACAAAACTTAATTAGTTTTCACAGTTTTATTACTCCACATGGTCAAACAACAGTCTGGAGCTTCCAGTCAGCTGGAATTACATTAGGCTCAGAAAATTCTTACTATGCTTTCAGGACTGTTCACTAGGGTCATAAATCAGCAGCTGGCAAATGACTTTCTGGCTCTTCTTGGCCACCAGTACCAACACTAAAAGATCCCATAAATCAGTGCAGCAATGGCAGCTCTTAGCTCATGAAGCACAGGGGGAATAAAGATGGAAAACACTGTTTCAGATACATTAAGACAATTTTTTGGGAGGAATTTTGGCTATCACTACCCTGGGACAAGCCATCCAGAGCATTGGTCTTGTTGAAGGGGACTTTGGTTCAATAAGTCCTAGAGGAGACAACACCAGAATATTTAACATGTCAAAGACACATCCTGCACAAAACACATCTGCACAGGACCTGCCCAAACAATTCCCAGGGCTGGCAAGTCCAAGTGTGATAAAGCAAACTCACAGCTTAATAAAAATCCTTCAGACACTCTATTTAGGTTGGAAGGAAGTTATTCCTCCAGCCATAGTGTCCAGCTCAGAGACCAAGGTCAGCAGCAGCAGCAGCAGTAGCAGCAGCAGCAGCAGCAGGATCATCTCCCATGCTCTTCACAGCAGTCTCCCCCAAAAGAGCTGCCTAAATACACAAATCCATGCAAAAATAAACGTTTCCCCAAGATCTAAACACTATTGTCAGAGGACATATGAAGGAAAAATGTTTGTGCCTTCCCTGTTGACAGGGAGAACAACCTAGAGACAGAAATCCAGTGATAGTGGGAATGTGTGCAAAAGCAATTCCTCTATCAACAACCAAGAGGGAATAGCTGAGGGAAGAGCAGCAGTTCAAATGGAAGAAGGAGCCACAATAAACACTTTGATTTTCCTCCCCAGGGCAAAAGACAAGGCTAAAAACCAACATCATTCCATGGAGGCTACTGCCTGCAGTGAGAAAAGGTGCTCAAGTCCTAATTTCTATTATTTCTCAGTGTGAGGGTAATCGTGAGAGGAATGGCAGGAAGGCAAGCATCTGGCTCTGTCTTAGAGCCCAAGGGCAGAACTAAAAACCCACTTTGCTCTCTAAATTCCTTAGGGCACACCCCATTCTGACACCAACCCCAGAAAAACATACAGTTTATGTCAGACACATAAACAGTCCAGGACAATAGGCACACTTGTTTTCAAGTGCTTTGCTAAACCAAGTCAGAGCACTCAGGATCAGGTCCTCCAATAGTTTTTGTGACATTTCCAGTTTTTCACCTCCTATAATATTGATCCCTTCTCTGCCAAGAGGCAAACAAGGCTACATCTCACTAGCTGCAGGCTGCCATCAACAAACACCTCCACTACCACTGTACATCACAAACAAGTATGCTACACAAACTAGGGACTCCATCATCACTGGCACCTATTTGTGAAGGATCACTGAGGCAGAGGTGTTTCCTTAGGGAACACTGTCCTGAAGAATGCATGAGACCAGAGGTTTGGTGATAGTCACAAACAGCTCTGCTTCCAACTGTATCATTCATCTTTCCTTCATACAGCTCAGGAGACTCCAGAGTATTTGCTACTGACAAAGTACCTCAAGTATCAAAGAACATGAAGAACATTTCCTCGAGGTAAGACTGATCTTGCTTGTTTAATAGATCAGAGTCATACATCGTTACTCTTCTCACCAACAACATTAGGTCACTGCAGATAGCTGTTCCTAAGCAAAAGGAACAGACACTAGAAACACATAAATTCTCTGGGTCTTGCTAATGTGGGGTTTTGCGTTTAAAGTTGAAAGAATTCAAGGTCCAAGTGAGACTCAGAGGGATCACAAACATTTAGCACTTTCACTACACTTTTCATCAAGAAATACTGTCTCTAGTGAACAGAATATACCCTGTGTCACCTTGAGCAGCCAAATCGGGTTTGATGCTACCACTCAGGAGACTGGGAGAAGGAAAGAAGTTCTACAGCTTGAACAGGCAAACACAACAAGGATTTAATCACACAAAAAAACCAGGGCATTCAGAGATCAGCTTTTCTCAGCAGTCTGTACAGTGGTGCAGGAAAACAGCCCATCAGCTGAATCCCATCAACTTTGTCTCATGGTCTGTTGGTACTGATTTCAAACCAACATATAGTACAACACCTAGTGAGGAGGAAGAAAGAGATCACAGCTTCTTTGGCTGCTGTCAAACTCAAACACTCCCACTGCTGCATTTAATTTGCAAATGTGCCCCAGTACTTTTGCACTGACTGCAAATACCAGAAAGCAATAGGAACATCGTACTTCCTACTGTAGAGGAGAAACATTTGTTTTGTCTAGTAGAAAGTAACTTTAAAAGTTCTGTAAATGTTACAGATGTAGATGATGGTGTAGAAAAGAACCTCCAAACTGTTTCCACTCGCTAAGCAGCTGGCTTGTTCCTCTGGAGACGACATGATCTCTGCCCCTTCCCTGTCATGACAGCACACAGCCACAGAGGACAATGCACCCGCTGATTTGCAAACTAGCATCAATCCACTCTGTGTTTATGGCTTTTTCTCCC
Source organism: Luscinia megarhynchos (assembly GCA_034336665.1). NCBI lineage: Eukaryota > Metazoa > Chordata > Aves > Passeriformes > Muscicapidae > Luscinia > Luscinia megarhynchos. The sequence continues at coordinate 3,968,470 of CM067580.1, forward strand.
CTTTCTTTCTAAACATGCAGGCTTAAATGTTTTTATTGCTTCAGTGATTTTCTATGTGCAAGACAGGATTTGAGAACAATGCATTAGCAAGGATCTATGTGCCTAAATCCCATCCTGCACATTCAGCTGATATGGCAAAGTGGAGATTCCAAAGCCCCCACTGCAGCTGGGATCAGGAAGAGACACATGGCTCTGACACAGCTCAGCATCCCTCTCGGACACTGCACTCCAAGTGCAGGTTTCTAGGCTCAGACGTGGAAGGTACACAAATGTGTAATGAGTAGGAAGCCTCCTGAGGCTTTTTACAAATCTAGAGACATCAAGCTGCCAGTAACTCATGAGCTGTGTAAGACTGACTCAGCCTCCATGTGTTTTTTGGTGTGTTATGATTCCTTGAAACATTTCAGGAGATGCCTGCTTTTACTGGCACAAGCTTAAGAGTCCTGTGTTTGCTATGCTGCCAATATCTGGTTCATATTGGTGGCCTCTACTCTCAACTTTTTGCACTAGTCAAAGTCAACAGTCTGTGTACAGGCTGGTGGGGTTGGAGAGAGGAGTGTCCAAATAGACAGGGAAAGGAAAAATGATGGGGTAGCTGATCACAAACCTTTCACGCTGTAGGGGAGGTGTAAACACAATCTCAGAGATCCTCATTTAGCATAAGGGCTGGCTGGTGCTCCCTGTACAGAGGTATTAGGGACATTTTTGCTGTTCATCTTGCAAGGGGTGGGAAGATCATTAATGACCTCCATGTGGCTTTTTCATGCTGAGCTATCACTCCAGGGTATTGTGGCTAAAAGCCAAATCTGGTTATAAGCCTTGAAGTGCTGGGAGATTGCCATGCACTGTAACAACACTGGGGATGGACACAGACTAATCCAGGCATGGTAAAAGACATTATCCTGCAGAGGGAATAGTCTCTTGGACATAGATTTGCTGCTCAATGCCTAAGTTTTCCTCCTTTACTGAGAGAAGGATAAATTCCCCTTCCCTTTCCCAGGCTGTATTCAAAAAAGCCTCTGGCTGAAGGCAGTGAGGAACTGATAATCCAGACGGCATCAGCAAACCAATCTCCTTCAGCAAAACCAGATCCCCTCCTACCAGTCTCTTCTTCCCTTCAAGACTATCCACAGGGCAATGAATTTGAAGTGATTCTTTTTTTTCCCCAACCCCATTACCTAAAGTTGAGGAGTCAAAGGGTTAATGCTGCATGACAAAGGTCAGCCCAGTTTGGGGAGAGAGGAGAAAAGGAAGCATTGTGGTCAAAGACAGCAGCTTGCACGCCACTTGAGAAATGTAAAGTGATGGTGCTGCTCAGAGAAAAGGCATGAGAGCCCGGTCCAAATCCCAGGGCTTTATCACTGACAAAAGCCCAGCCCCTTGAGTCATTAATCGTGTGCTCCATGGCTGGGTGCCTCAAAGAGCAGCAGATGACACATGCCCAGCTGCTACTGCCCCTCCTCAAGGTATCGGGGCAGAGGCAGGTGCACTCCCAGTGCCCTCTGCTCCAGACTAATCTATTCTCCCTCCTTGTCCTCTGCCTTTCATCTCCTCCAGCAGCCCACGCTGACAACTGTAAATGAGATTAGACTTCAAGGCGTGGGGCAGATGCAGAACCCCCTCTGTGCATTGCCAAGAGACCCTTGTAGATTTTAAAATGTCTGTCCCCTTTACAATGCACAGCTTGGCGGAGGGGGAGAAGAGGACATATTTTTTGTCACACTCTCAGAAGTGTCTGATATGGCAGACAAGGCAGATGCTGGTTTGGGGCATGGATGTTAATCTGTTATCACCATAGACAGTCTTCCCACCAGCACCTCTGATTCCCCAGTCACCTTAGCAGATGAAGTAACAAGTTGATGACTATTTCCTAATCACAGTTCCCATAGCCTCCTATCTGCTGCACGACTCCCTTTAAATGTGGACAAATGTCCCCATGAGCATGAAAAAGGCAGCAATAGTCCAAAATTCAGGCAAGGACTTGAAGGTTACATACAACCCTGGGCTCAGCCCTACAGCCTATACTGCTGCTATCACTGCCATAATTTCCTATTCTTTATATTACAGTTTGTGCTCCACCTGTTCCCAGTGATCCAACAAACCAGCAGTGAGACACAAGTTGTTTGTTAGAGAAACAGGCGAAATCTCAAGGCACAAAGCACTGCCTACAGCTCAGTGAGACCTGCCTGGAGGGGTCTTGCAGCCACAGCTGGCAAGGTTTTGCCAGCAACAATGGGTAGGGAAATTTTTCAAAGTGAAGGGTCATGTTTAGCTCAATAGTGCCCTAGTAAATAAACTGGGATTTCTTTTACAGTGTGGGAAATAGCTCTGCCTGCCTACACTAAAGGATACCCAGAGCAAAGGGACAGTTAGCATAAAAGATCATTACGTTCAAAGTAATTCCCTTCTTCAGTTACCACCAACCATGATAATAGCTGCCCCAGTTTTATGGATTGCTCTGCAATTTCAATTGTGCAGGAACCAGCTCTGGATTTAAGGCAGCTGCAAAGTCAGCATCTTTTAAAGCACATTTTAATGTTTTATGAGATCATGGCGGAGCAGGTTCAGCTGCACCCACTGCTGGTCGTGTCAGCAACTGAACTCTCCCTGGCAAGTGCATGTCTATCTCTAGAGCCTTGTTTCTGAGCTCAAGTTTTCCATTAGCTGCCTACACAGACTGGGTAACTTGGCATCTCTCTGCACTCCCCATAAACTCTGTTCATCTGTTGCCATCACACCCACGTACAAATCTCAGGGAGGAATTTAGGATTTCTAAAGCAGCTGCAACAAAAACACAGCCTGGATTGACAAGCAATATGATCAAGGTGTTGAGCCAGTGAGGAGGGTCTTTTTGGAGAGTTTTGTGTGTCGATTTAAAATAAGTTTGTTGTCATGGCTACAAACCAGGGTATGGGTGAGAAGAAGTGAGAACTCCAAGATGAGGGCTGATAATACTAATTCAACCTCAAAATCTCAGCAGCCATGGGAATGGGGAAACAGAAGACGGTACAAGCTCTTGGCATCTAACAAGGTTAAAAGCCACCTTCAGAAGGCAGGTCTGTCCCAAGAACAAACACTGTTGTCCTAGACAGCCCCTTTCACCCAGCCCAGCCAAGGGCTGGATAACACCAATGAGCTGCAGTCATTGCCAAAGCAGGGGCACTGGGAAATGGAGGTGAAGAACTGCACCTGAGGCCCTAGAGAGGATAGGGCAAAGCAGGAACAATCCCTCAGGACACTCATCTGCAGACTCACTCTCCAACCATCAGGCAACTTGGCTTCAGCAAGGACTGGGAGATGTTCTCATGTCTGAGTGCAAAGCAATTAGCGGATCTTATTAGCACAGAAAAGCATGAAATTGTCAGCAGCTGCTCCTGGGATTGTTGCATTTTCAACTTTACCAGAAGATTAACAAAAAAATGGTGTTTTGGCCACTGAGGAACAAATGAAGAAAACCCCAAGTGATTGCAGAGGGTTGGAGAGAGCTTGCTCTGCTCAGATTCTTCACAGAGGCAGCACAGAGTCTGTGATGGTGCAGGCTCTGCAGAAGGCAGCAGATGCAAAGCTAATGTGTGGGTGGGGGTGGAGAGTGTTTATGAGCACAATAAATAAATGTATGAATCCCTATAAAAGTTCCCATATAAAAGTGAGTTAGAGCTGCCCGAGGGCCATGGCCCCATAATAAAAAAACACATCTTGCAAGCACAGTATGAGGCAGCTGCTGAACTGTAACTGTGTGGCTGCAGCACTGGAGCTGTGTTTGCCTGCTCCCAAACTCCTGGGTGAAATGCTGACCCCACTAAGTCCAGGAGGAATTTTGGTACTTGCTTCAGTGTAGTCCAGACTTTGTCCTGGGAGGGGCTTCTTTGAACCTAATGCATAGGAAGCAGTTCTGGGTCTGACTTTTTGTAGAATTTAAGTTCCTTTTTAAAGTAATCAATCTGCAAGTGGCTTGAGTCACTGACAGTTCCCGGTGTGACAAATCAGAGCTAGATCAAAACAAATAAAAAATTCCTCCAGAAAACATGGTCAGTCACTCCTCTCTCCTAAAATAACCAAGCAAAAAAGCACTGTTTTATGGCTGAGCAGCAGTTTTTCCATCAAGAAGTTCTGAATTTTTAATTTAAGCTGGGAGGGGGAGCATAAAAATACCAAACCCCTTAAATTTTGCATGTCTAAACAGAAACCTGCTGCTTTTTTTGTCAGTAAACTTAAATAAAAAATTTAAAAATACCTCCTCAGAGGGAAAAAATAAAAAGCATTAATAATAACTTCTTTCCCCTCTCAAAGGCTGTGTGTTTGTGCGCTGACCTCTCCTTCACAAGGATGATGGAGTATAACCAACAAGGTTATACAGACTACCAGCCTGAAAATTCTCAACTATTCTTAACACTTTCTCCAGAGTCTTCTCTTGCTCTCCTGGGAGGCAGTGAGTGCAGAGGTCCATGTGTCTCAACCGAGAGAGTGGCTCTCAAAGTTCAGTCCTAGCCCATGAGTCACAAATGCACGGGCACCCTGGGCCACCCATTTCCACTCCAAACACACACCCAGCCCGGTCCTGACTCCCAGGAAAAGCTGCAGCTGTTCCAGTGTCAACACACAGGCTTTCTCTAGTTATTAAGACTGTCCTCATGTTTCACATGGATGCCAATCAGAGCTAAACAAAGTGCCCCTAGTCTCCTCCTAGAACACTGCTGCTGGGAATAGCAACCTTGTTCCATGACAAACAACATCTTGCAATCCACTGCAGGACTAATTGCATTGCTTTGCTGATATAATGCTTTAGGAAGACGTCAGCTTTGCCCACAGGCAACAAGGACATTACTGATTTATTCAGGACTTATGTGTAGTTGTCACAGGTTGCATTCTCTTTGATAATAAAGCCTTACAGACAAGATTTAAAATTCAGCTGCAGCCCTAATTGAAACATAGCTAATTACTGAAGGTCTGCCTTTACAGCCATTGTTACTGGGCTAATGTTCTATACATCCAACAGTCAAACTCTCCTTTCCCTTAAAAAGCAAAAAAAACCAGAAGGAAAAAATCCCATCTACTACTCAAGCAGTCCAATGGGAAATTACAGATTCCTCTATTTGAGCCCAAGGTAGTTACCAGCCAATAGCCCTGCCCCACAAGGACTCAATGACTTCAAAGGATGCTTGCAGAATAAGACTCCAAATAAAGGCCAGTGTTGGAGATGGGAGAATTCAAAGTGGCTGGAACAAACATTCAGCCCAGACCACAAGCAATTTATCGTGCATCCACCTTTTCAGTGGCAGCATCCGCTCTGAGCCCCGGCGAATTCAAACACACCACACAATTTAGGTGTGATCAACAAAAATAATACCCAGCTCCCAACCCCGGCTGACTGTGCCACAGCCAACCTGCTGCAGTCCAGACATGTGGATTAGCAGCTGGTCACAGCTAACCGGGTATAAATGAGTACTCATCAGAACAGGCAGCCAGTTAATAGCTGAGTGATAACAGAACCCCCAGTGTACCAAGGACATCCTTTCACAGGCTGCACCACATCTTTTGGCTTTGTAATTCAGCGAGACACAGAGGCAAGATTATCACCTCGTAAAGCAGGGATGAAATCCCATCCCAACTTTATTGCCGGGATGACCCCAGCGTCAGAGCAAGCTCCCTTACAGAAGGTGACATTTACATGCATGCACAACGGCACAAAAGTTTATGACATCAAGAGTGCTGCAGTTTAGAATCAAATGGACTCTAGGAGAATTCCTCTGTTTATAGCTGCTACACATTTCAACCTGGCAGATGGAAGGGATACCACAAAGAAAACGTGTCAGTTAAAACAGCTAAAAGCATAATTTACCAACTAGAACTCACAACCCAAAATCTCAGCAACTATAGTTTGGAGCTCTTCAGAGCTGTGCTGACTTCAGCCAGCTACAGACCTGACCCAAGGCATTTACCTGACACAACCACAGTCCTTGGTATACAGTGCAAGTTTAAAGTGGCAGGTCCTGCCTCGATGATGTAACGCTGCAGAAGTCAGTTCAGCAGCTGGGGAGCCATTTCAAAGAACACTGTGCTGGTTTTACAGGTCCTAGTCTGCCTGCCTGAAAGAGTAGAGGATCCTTTAATCCACAAACAAGGACAGCACAACTGGCAGCAAACAGAGCACCTGCTGCAGCACCTTGGCTCAGCCCCTGTGCCGCCAGGGATGGGCTCACTCCTGTCCCTGGCTCCTCTGAAGAGGAACTGAGAGAAAGGCCCAAAGCAACCCTGATAATTACAACCTGCACAACAGCATCCTGGGAACTGGGGGCATGCAGCACATTACTCCTAGACTGTATTTTAAATGCAGGGAAAAGCCAGTACAGAGGAAGTTAAGCAAAGGTTAGGCTTTGCTCACAAGACAGAGAGAATATATCAGTTGTTCACATACCTGATCAAATAGGGCTTTCCAGTGCTGAGAGGCAGCATAAGAGAGGAAAAAGAATAAAAAGAAGGTATAAGAGCAACGACATTAACATGCAGTAAACTGTAGAAGTATATTCTAACAGAGAAATAACCAAATGATTTAATGCCATTTTCAACATCCTTCTTCATCCCAGAATCACCTACCCTTCCGGAGGAGGAGGCAGGGGAATCTACCAAACACAGGGAGAACAGTTTTCACTTGCAAATCCAAATTAGGATGAACTGAAAACATTCACATGTTAATTCTGTTTTCTCCCACTTTGTCTATTTGCAGGCAAGCAAGGAAAAAATGGGTTTTTACTTACAGAGATCAAGAAAGCTCTGTGTATACTGAGGGAAGGGACAAATTAGCAATATTTTTCCAGATCACTTTCTGAGATGCTGTGGCCCAACACTGACCCATCAATTTCTTTGCTGGGTTGTCAGAGCCCTTTTCACTGCCTGCTCCTGACTTTGGCTTTCTGCAGGCTTTTTGATAACCCATCAGTTCTGTGAACTGCACATGTCCACATCTGAAAAACAGGTAATTCCTCTTGTGCAAGGCGGGAGGGTGGGAGGCTGGAGAGAGCCCATCGCAAGGATTTACCCCACATCTTTGTTCTATCAGATCTGCCTTAAAATGCTGTATAGGAGGAAGCTCTACTTCAATGTTCACAGCCATGTGAACACTCCACAAGTCTTTGTCACTTGGAAACAGAAAAAAATAAGCTAGAAACTGGCTCTGCTTTATGCTTTGTAGAGAGACTGATGTCAGCTCACCTCCCTGACCCAGACTTGCTTCCTCACTGTCCCATGAAACAGAGGAAATTCCTAATGAATTGTTTAAGGCTCTCATCTATCCTGGATTTAGGGACCAGTTGAGAAGACAGCAACTTCCATGGGGCAGCACTGGGGTAACCACTGGCTTAGGATGCCCAGAAATATTTGCACATATGCACATTTCTAGCTCTGTTGTCTGAAGTGCTGTTCAGTTCAATATCTTTTTTTCTGCATCATTTACCTTCCCAGAAAAAAAATGAAATGAGTAAAACAACAAATATCAGATTCTTAGAAGCAAACCTCCCCACAGTGCTACTAGCAAAGTAGAAATCTGGTCAGAATCTTATCTAGTCCTGGAAGGACATTTCCTTTCACATGGTAGGCAAATCAAAAGCAGAATTGACTGGATAGACATTGAGGTATCCTTTTCATTAGTTAAGTTGTTGGCTCCCCTCCTCCCTATGTCTCTCTCCATTTATAAGCTCCCATTTATCATCATAAATCAGCCCAGCACTTTAAACAGAACACTTTTGGACTGCCTGTATCCTGGCTTTATGGAATGCTGCTCTGAGAGCTACAATGACATCACAGCTGAACTGTTACACACTGTCAAGGCTGGGACAGCCAAACCTCCACTGTGCTATATTTTTGTGGTTAATAACACATAAAGAACTGACCTTGTGTCAGTTCTTGCTGGCCAAGCCAGGGATCTTCCATCAGGCTTTCAGATGTAATAGCCACAACACAAAATCAACCCCCAGTTAGGTATCAGGGGGCACAGAGTAGCACAGAGCAGTTGAAATTTTCAGAGATGATGCTCTGTAGCCTGCTTGTTTCAGCAGGAAATCTTGGCGGAGTAGAAGGAGAGCATTTACACCACTTCCTGCTTCTCTGACTTGCAGATGATACTTGATACCTCAGGCTTCTGTCACATCATCTACTGCCAGGTCTCAGCAGCTTCCCATGACCTGTGCAGCTGCAGGCTTTAGTTTTGTTGATTATAGAAAACAGGGTATCAGAGTCAAATAACAATGCAAGTTATGGCGAGACACTGCAAGCCAGATCTTTCCCAAGCTGTCCTACCTCAAGGTCAAGCAGCAAGGCAACAACGGAACTGGGATGAGAATCTAGACTTCATCAGGAACAGCTCCTGTCCCAGGAGCCCAATCCTGCCAGGCATTCAGCATTTCAGCATCTCCTGGGCCCCCTGGCAGAATTGAATTTCTAATGGCTGCGTTTTGTAGAGACTGGAGCAACTCCAAGGGGCCCATGTGTATCACAACAGGAAATCTTTCTTGTAGGACCATCCAGACAAGCACAACATTTGTCAGAGAAGAAAAGGTCACAGTCTGATGTAAGCAAGCACTGGGATTTTTGTGAAAGCTCCTGTAAAGCCACCCTTCCCAAGTCAAAGATACACACACCCCTGAGTCAGGAATCTCCTCTTAGGACTGTCTGGCAGTGCTGTAGCAGAGGTCAAACTGCATCACACGCTCCCTCCTGACTGCACTATGCTCAGGAATACAGACTGGGGAATGCAGCTCTAGCAAGCAACTGCACTTCCTCTGCTACCCTCTGGGAGGAAAATCCAAGAGCAAACGAATTCTACGTGATTCAGAAGGAAGGGCTGGGGGGGTGAAGAACAGGCTTTGTCCCTAAGCATGTCTGGGCAGCTTTCTCCAGCAGCATCAAAAAGGTAGAGAGAGGGCCGAGGGGATGCGCTATTGCTGGAGGTTCAGCTCCCAGGTGTCCCTTTTATAGTCGTGCAAGACCCGAGCCAGAGCTCGCTTCAGAAAGACATTTAGTATCTCTGCTTTAGGTCTGACAGGCTGAAACAGACCCTGCACTTACGCTGCAGACTGAGCAGACACTTCGCAGTCCTCATCCCAGCCGAGTTCGCTGGGAAGGAGAGCTGCGAGCAGTCCTGGGATGCACCAGGAATGCAGGATCTCCCACGTTCCCTCCCTCCCAGAAAGGTGCAGGACGAGCTCCTGCCCCCGGCTCCGGCAGATGCAGAACAATCGCCTCAGCTCTGCAGGCACCGCCGCTCTGCACGGCAGGAGCGGATCCGGAGTGCGCAGGACCCCTCGCGTCCTTCGGGGCTGGGCGAGCAGAGCCGCTGCCGAGTTATCCCACCCTCACCTGCCATCAGAGCCCGGAGCGTGCAGGGAAGCCTCAGTCCCGTGGAGCCGAGCAGAAAACTTACTCGACTGTTTGTTGCTCGGGGGCTGGAAGAGGGAGCAGCTCCCGAGAGCGTTTCACATCTGTCACCCTGCGGGTGTCCGTGACTCCGGAGAAGCTCTGTGTCCCCTGGCAGCCCCTGGAGCCAATGCGGCAGCCCCTCTCCAGGCTCCAGAGCCGCGTCCGTGCGCAGCCCGCCGCCGCTGCCCCGCCAACCGCCGCCCGCCGGCATCTCCGCACCGGAGCAGGCACCCAGCGAATCGGGAGCCGGTCACGGCTGCTGGGGCTGAAGGGACGGGAGCTGCGGCCCCGGGGACGCAGCCAGCCCGGCGGCTGCTGGAGCCCTCAGACACCCAGCGGCGGGAGGACGGAGGGGACGGCGGCTTTCCCTGGTCCCGCAGGGTCACCGGCCCGGCTCCTGTGCCCATCCCGGGCTTCAGCTATGAATAGCTTGAGCCGATTATCCCGACCCGGGGGAAAGGGGGAAAGATACCGAGCAAAGGAAACTTACATCCTCTGCAGCCATAGGTAGGACATCCTCGGAGTCCAGCACCTCGATTTCTTCCGCCTCCGAGCTGGCAGCGACAGCAGGGGAAGAGCTGGCATGAGGCTCCGGCAGCCTGTCTCCCATGCTTGGAAACTGTCCCCCTCCAGCCCCCGCCCCCCTTCTCCCTAGATCCTTAAAGAAATTAAACCTAGCTGCTGGTTGGCAAACTTTCAAGCGCAGCCGAGAGGGGAGGAAATCCTCCATCCGCGGAACATCCAATTAGCGCGGGCAGCGCCGGCGGGCGGCATCCCGGCGGCCGCGCTCCGGCCGGGGCAGTGACCCCTCCCCGCCTCCGCCCCTGCCGCCGGGCGGTGCCCCCGGCCCGGGCACGGCCAGCGCCTCCCCCGAGCCATGGCCCAGGGCTGGGGTCCGCCCTTGGCGGTGCGAGGGAGCCCCGGGGGCGCTCGGAGGCAGAGCCCGGAGCTGCGGCACGTCCGAGGATGCGGGGGAAGCAGCGCCGGGCGGCCCCTGCCCACGGCCGGTACCGCCTCCCACGGGACAACCCGCGGAGGTTCGTCAGTGGCCGGCACCGGGCAGAGCCTGCGGGGGGCCCGGCTGGTTGCAGCCCTGCCCTCCTGCCCAAGGACAGGTGAGCGGACGTGCCGGTTCATCGGGGCTCTCTGCAGGTGACTTCTGTGTCCCAGAGCCTCACCGTGAGGGGCTGGTGTGGGCTTTTACATCTTTTACCATCATTATTTGCTCCTGTATGTCAGGATGGGCAACTTAACCATCTGAAGCCTGGATTAGGAACTTGAGGAATGCCTTGACTGCCGGCAAAAATCCAGCAGTTTTAGCATCTTCCAGTCAATACAGAAATAGCAGGTTGGCAAGGGGGAAGGGTGAGCAGAGCCTGGCTGATCCACATGGTGCCACTGCCTCTTGCTTCCTGCTAAAAGCCAGACAGAGCACAGTCAGAGCACAGTCCAGCACCACAGGCCATCAGGTCAGATACACCACAGCCACAAGCTGGAAGTCCCTCTTTTCTCTACAATCTATTTAAAAATCAACCAACCACAAAAAAAAAGTCAAATCCAGCTAGAATACCTCGGGAAAAGGAGCAGGATCTTCCATCCTGCAGTAGCAGAGCATACAGCAGAGAAGTAAAAACTTGGACCTGAACAGAACTTTTCTAGCTGAGGACTCAGGTAGGAAAATGACAACTAAATAAAAGCTCTTTTGAGTCTTCAGTGCAACTGATGAACAGGAGGGCTTCTGTCCCCTTAATGACATCAGTGAAACAGAGCAGACCTTCTGCACATTTAAAGGCAATTCCTTGAGCCATTTCTCATTGGTCTAGAGCCTGTCCAGCTTGCTCTCCTAAAGCATAAGAACAGGATACCAAATCCAGCACTTCTGAGAAGCACTAACCCACTAACTTCACTCATACAACACTACTCCTGCCAAAATATTCCAAGCACTAAACAGCGATTATACAAACAATCTCTTTTTGATTGAAAAACTAAACCTCATAAAAACTTCAAAACAGATGGATAAGCAAAAATATGCTATGCCAACAGAAAGAAACAGCAGTCATTTAAAGATGTCTGTAGGGAGGAGGGAAGCGAGTTTTTAGAGTAAAGAGAGAATAAATGAGCTGAATTTCAGGGGTAACAGGTTCCACTCAGTTTGGGACTGTATCATCTCTGATTTCAGATGCTAGTGGGAATATGCCAACTGTGAAATCTAACATGAATGCAATCAACAACAGGGAGAACCTCCAAAACTCCTTACCTTAACACCAAACTCCCACTATATTGGGAAATTGCTGCAAAATTACCAGTTCATTTTTCTCTTCTAAGGAATGTTTTTCACTAGTGGTAATGATAATTTTTTTTTCCAGGAAAATATCTCTGCACATTGCACATATGAGCTAGTGCTGTGCTATAATTGCCACAGAAAGGAAATTAGCAGTATTCTAATGAGGAGTTTTGTTACAGACAAATTATCATCTTGCAAGTGTGTGAGAGTCTCTTAATTTAGAATGTCATTTCTCCCCACTGCATACCCTGGTGACTCTACCTTGGAAGACAGTAATTGCTAGATAAACTGGGGGTTTGTGGGCCACCACAGAACAGCTGCAGACAAAAAGAAGAGCTTCAGAAGAAATGCAGACAGAAACGACTTGAGATAATAAACCCCAATACATTTTCACACTCAGTCATATAGGCAACTTTTATATTCCAAATACTGCAAACAAAATGTAGATGTGCATCCTCCCTGCACTGGAAGTGGCTCAAAAGGTCAGCTCATGAATATGCAATAAACCCCTCTCAAAGTAGGGACTCAGTCAACATCTGTTAGCTAAGCCCTCTGGATAAAATCTAAACAGTTTGTCCACCGGTCCTTTCTCTACCCGAAGTAGCCCCAAAGGGCTTTTACAAAACTTCCCAACTCTGACAATTGGAACTGTGTGGAGAAACCTACCCAGCTTGATTTCCATACCAGAGCTCAGCCAGTTGGCCAGATTTGGGAGGCAACTTCTGAAGGAAAATGCAACATTTTGGATCAAAACCCCAAAGTGCTGCACACAAACACAACCTTAGGAGGAAATTAGACAGCACATACATAGCTGGGACTGGATGAGGCCTGTCAAATTAACCCCTTCAGACTCATGAAAACGGCTAAAATCCTCTAAGGACCACAGATGGTTTGAGACAGGGGCTTTAACTCAAGCTCAAAAGGTAAGAGTGGTAAAGGACTCTTTGAGTATCATATTCCTTGTGCTGGGACAACACAAGTTTACATTTCAGAACCAATATAAATTAGACTATATATGCCACCGTTTGGCTTCCCCTGACTCATGGGTACTCTCCCTCCTGAAGTGAAGGAATAGTGGGAAAAATAAAGTCCAGCCTCTTCTGTGATTTCTAACTTGTGCTGAAAGACCATCCTCCTGACCCTCCCTATTCCATGTTGTACTTACAACTTTCGAAGTCCAACACTGAAAAAACACCCTAGTCTTTCTACCTGCAGCCCTCTTCTGTCACAGTAACTGTTATTGGTTGCAGCTGGTGGTCTTTTTTGTTATAGTTAGGGAAATAATTAAATCTGCCATCAACAGACAATTTTTTGGAGCAGTTGTCTTAAAAAGGAGGTCTCCTATCAGGTCAGCCTTGTGTTATTTTAAGATGCGTCTGCATGTTTTTACCCATCACCTGCGGGGATCACAGCACAGGTTCACTCCTAAACAAAAGAAATTGTTTGAAATGGAGACCGATTAGTAACTCAAGGTTAATTTCCAACATAAAATCAAGTCTTACTTACTATTAATCTTGAACTGACAAGCTTTTGAACAAGAGGTCAAAGCTGAGGGGTGAAGGATGTGTCTCCAAGGAAGATGAATCAAGATCTTTGTCCTCTCAGTGACTTTACACCATGGTCAGGCAATTCATGCATCAGACTGAGCAGGAAGAAAGTGAGTCTGATTGTGGAAAATACAAAGAAAGAAGTTGTTAGAAAACTGACAGCAACAGAAGAAAACAAATCACTGTTAGTGGACTGTGGTGCTGCTCCTTCTTCCCAGCATTTAATTGCAGTAGCTAACTTTTAGATATTCTTCATTACATACACCATGAGACGAATTTCCCCTCATGGTAAAACACAGTACACAGTTATTTTATTGAAATACCTGAAAAGGCCAGCAATGGAAAAATAGGTTTGCCATGAGGAATTTAATGTTTGGTTTACTCGATCATTAAAAAAGCTGTGTCTATAGATAATTCTAGCCCATTACAGAATGCACTGTGATCCATGCAACTAATATATTAGAGTAGAATAGGCACTGTGTACTATTGTAGTTTTCTCTTATACGCAGCTTTCAATGAGTATGACTGACAGATGTGAAAAATTAAACTGCAACCCTTTCCAAATTATAACTGTTTATAACATACAAAATTTGCCTGTCTGATCCATGAAGGTTATAAAAGGCTGACGGGCCCGTTCCGTGCAGGATCTCCCCTCAGGCCGGTCCCCGCTGAGGGGCCCGTTCCATGCAGGATCTCCCCTCAGGCCGGTCCCCGCTGAGGGGCCCGTTCCGTGCAGGATCTCCCCTCAGGCCGGTCCCCGCTGAGGGGCCCGTTCCATGCAGGATCTCCCCTCAGGCCGGTCCCCGCTGAGGGGCCCGTTCCGTGCACGATCTCCCCTCAGGCCGGTCCCCGCTGAGGGGCCCGTTCCGTGCAGGATCTCCCCTCAGGCCGGTCCCCGCTGAGGGGCCCGTTCCATGCAGGATCTCCCCTCAGGCCGGTCCCCGCTGAGGGGCCCGTTCCGTGCACGATCTCCCCTCAGGCCGGTCCCCGCTGAGGGGCCCGTTCCATGCAGGATCTCCCCTCAGGCCGGTCCCCGCTGAGGGGCCCGTTCCATGCAGGATCCCCCCTCAGGCCGGTCCCCGCTGAGGGGCCCGTTCCATGCAGGATCTCCCCTCAGGCCGGTCCCCGCTGAGGGGCCCGTTCCATGCAGGATCTCCCCTCAGGCCGGTCCCCGCTGAGGGGCCCGTTCCATGCAGGATCCCCCCTCAGGCCGGTCCCCGCTGAGGGGCCCGTTCCGTGCACGATCTCCCCTCAGGCCGGTCCCCGCTGAGGGGCCCGTTTCCCCGTTGCCCGTTGCCCGTTTCCCGCTCTCCCCGGTCCCGCTCCCAGCGCGGCCCTGTGCGCTCGGCTGCAGCGCCCCCTGGCGGCCGCTCGCGGGCGGGCCGGGGTCCCTCGGGAACATCCCGGGACTCCTCCCAGCTCCCCAGGAACCCCGCACTGCTGGAGACTGTTCAATCAACACAAAAATATTCACCAATTCACTGCCCACAGCTTCCGAAACCCCGCTGAACTATTTTGTCTTTTCTGCCAGTCTTCGTCCCTGACAGTAAATACAAAGTTCATGACTGACTATTTGCATTTCAGCTTTAAAGTATCATAGAAGGCACTTTGGTCTTCTGATATAAATCAGAAATAAACTTCTAATGGAAGTATGAGAGAAACTGCACTGCTAAGATATGTAACCTCCAACAAGTGAGGGCACTGGCACCATCCATTCACATAAAGGACAATTTTTTGGTTCAGGGCACAGGAAGGTAAAAAAGAAGAAAAAGACAGACACAGTACACAGTTATTTTATTGAAATACCTGAAAAGGCCAGCAATGGAAAAATAGGTTTGCCATGAGGAATTTAATGTTTGGTTTACTCGATCATTAAAAAAGCTGTGTCTATAGATAATTCTAGCCCATTACAGAATGCACTGTGATCCATGCAACTAATATACTAGAGTAGAATAGGCACTGTGTACTATTGTAGTTTTCTCTTACACACAGCTTTCAAAGAGTATGACTGACAGATGTGAAAAATTAAACTGCAACCCTTTCCAAATTATAACTGTTTATAACATACAAAATTTGCCTGTCTGATTCATGAGGGTTATAAAACACAACATAGTGAAAAATGAAAAACACAGGTTACACACAGCATATGAAGTTGATCTGGCAGTTTTTGAAGTTTACTTTTTTCCTTTTAAAAGAAAGACCAGACTCTAAATACGTCACTGGTCATGTAAAATACAAAATCATAGGCCAGGACAGCAAAGGTGACTCTTTCCTGAAATACATGATTAGAGGGGCAAATCTGTTTGTCAGTTAAAAATATGAATCAAAATCACAAATTCTGCCTGGTATAGCTTATAGTCCAAAAAGATAAAGTCACTTCAGATGAATGTGAAATAAATAAGCAATCCTTGAGGAAGTATGAACCTTGAGTTGAGTCTACTCTACTGAAAATTAATTTTGCCTATACACTAGAATGTCACCATGGTGAACATCTAAGAACTGTATTTTGAATAGGTTTTTGGGAAGCAATGTCTTACTTGCTTTAATATGTACAGGTTATTTACAACAAATTCCCTTTTGGCCTCACAAGTTAAGCCATTTTAGCTGGCTGTTAAGATGCAATTCCTTTTTTTCCACACATTACACAATACTGTAGTTGGAACTATAATTTAAAATAATCTTATGCATGAATTACAAATATTAATAAAGTAACTCTGCATATATAAATATTTCTAGCAGAATTTAAAGCATTCAGAATGTACATAAAAGTGATTTTTTATTTATTTGGTAGGGCCAGATGTGATTCTTCTCAGATCATCGCTGCTTTAGTAGTGCTTTGTACATGGCAAAACCCAAAACTGCAAACACAGTAGCACCAAAACTTGCTCGAAGCCAGAATGTTGAACTCTTGAGGTCCGCTTGTGTCACATGCCTGAAATTTAACACACATACAAAACCAGGTTAATTTCATGACAGGAACTCCAGACAGCTTGTGCTAACTACTCTGCTTTTGGAAATTCATCACCACACTTGTCACAGGCAAACAGCTCACAGTTCAGCCTTACGAGCACTTTATAGTCATTTGCTTTTCTTAAAGCTCAGAATTTATCTGCAGCCCTGACCACATCCGATCTCCCTGAAGTCAGAGCGCTCACACGGCTGAGGAGAAATGCAGGAGCAGATCTTTCATTACTCATGAATGTGGGGAGGGCAGGGTGTCTCCTTTGAGAGTACCAGCAAGCATCCAGGAAAGGAAAACAAAAATAGCTACAAATAATTAATAACTCATAGTGAGAACCACTCTGTCCAGCAAAATTCTTTTTTCTTTGTTTTCTAAATGTTGAGTTTAATATCTCTGCTTTTCCATGAAAAACTTCCCAGTCCTCCTGAATATCTACTTATTCTAACCCCCCCCCAAAAAAGTTTACTGACAAGTAGGAAGTAATATTTTTCCAAAAGCTAGAATCACACCATTTTTAAATCCCTTTCTTCCCAGTAGTCACAAGAACAGCAACAGAATCAGTCATCCAACACCAAGCTGAAAGCTAAGGGAGAGTGTGAGTGAAACAAGCAGTGACAATGGCACCAACAGAAAAAGACAGTATGGAGTGAATGCTTGACAGAAAAAGCCACATCTCACATGACAGTGGAGACAGGCAATGACCCAACTCTCCCAAATATTGCAGGAAGTCTGTGAACATGCTCAGTTAAACAAGGCTGGCAACCCTCGACAGCAGTCTGAAGTATGACAGCTTACCAGAAAGCAGGAGCTACCATTTAAAACAAGTTATCATAAATGCCATAATTCAAAGCACATGAAGTTCCTAAACAATAGTAAAGTTGATTTTTTGTTTGTTTCCTTTAGAGATAGAACAGAACTTCACTAGCCTACGTGTTTCAGCCTGTGTTAATCACCATGGGTTACTCAGTGAAGCTGCAGGAGGGTTAAGTAAAGGAGCACAGAGATCCAAAGCACACGCAGGAGTTCATAGAGAACTGCAGAGCTGTAGCTCACAAGCTGTTTAACAGAGCAGGAATCGCTACTTGCTATCAAAACACACAAAACCAGTTTTGGATATGCTTTAGCAGACATTTGCAGGAGCCGTATCAACCAGATAGTTAATCAGAGTTCTGCCATACCACATGCTGAAGAACAGGCTCTTTGATGCACACACCGCTGCTCTTTAGTCTAAAAAATCCTGATCTTATTCAAGAATGTCTTGCTGGGTTATAGAACAGACCAAATCCAAGAATTCCTGCAAGCATTAGTTTTTCTACAGCTAGTTTTGACAAAGTCTCTGCAAACTGGATGTCAGGTGGCTTGCTGAGGGGAAAAAAGGGAAAAGGCATCTGGGTTTGGCTGTTGTTACCTGTCTTCAAGCAAACGTGGACCAAGAGATGACTCCATGAAGATGGAATCTTCTACAGAGTGGACGGCGTGCACCTGCTGCATAATCCTGCTCTCCTCGTCTGCTAACAGCATGGCCCCCACCTCAGCTAGGTAGGTTCTTAACCTTTTCACACACATGCACAGTGCAGTTCATTGCATGGTTCAACAACAGCAACCCTCTCAAATCAAGAAGCCCAGAGAATTTCTGATTTATAGCCACCTGGCCACTGATTCTTGTGCAGTTGTAAAAACTTAGTCCTTGGGGAAAACCAGAAACAAATCGAGTTTGTGCTTTTAATAAGCTAAGTAAAATGTATGATTTCATGTAGCTGAATGCCATTGCTCTAAGGACAAAGAGACCTCTTTAAGAAATTGGGTTTCTCTTCCCACTCCATCTCCACAGTCTCAATTTCTATGTGTCCCACAGGACACTGCAATACCCCTTCACCATATGCACATCAGCCCTAAAACTGATGAGATCCCACTACTGCTGACAACTGAGACTGTATTTTATCACTACAGTGGTAATTTGGGGTAATTTCTTAGAAAAAGGCTGTAAAATCCTTGTCTTCAGATCTGTAAATTATAAAACTCCTCTGAGTATGTAAAATGAATCACTTGTAGGTAACATGATTTACTAGACTACATGACAAGCTCTGTTGGATAGTACACAGTGCTTGTTCTACTGTTGGATGAGTATTTGTGTAACTAACAAGTCTCCAGTTTAATTTGATTAATTAAATGCCCAACTACTTTGTACAATTTAAAAACCCCATCACTTTAAATATTCAAATCAACGTTTAAATTGCAAATTAAGGCTTTTGCATTGCCTCATACAATCTGTCATATCTAGATTTTCTGATTCCTATCTATAATTTGCCTTGTTTTGCACATGTCCATATTTAATAGTATGCAAAAAACTTGCTGAGCACGCTTCATCCTTCTAAAAACAATTAATATGTTCTCAGCCATGATAAAATCCTCTTGTAATGTCTAAATGACTGAATTTGCTTTGATCCCTTTTCTAAGCTTAACAATAGCAGACTCTTTCATTTAAATAAGGAACTAATTTGAGACAGGGACTTGTCTTACAACCTCAAGGAAATCTACTCTGAATGTCTCAGCCCAAAAATCCGAAGTTTAAAATGCTTACTGAAATTCAGAACATTATGGATGCCTAACTGCTTTACAACTTCATAAATGTTCAATTTTTCTTCTTTCAGTGATCCTTATGCAGCCATTTTTACAACTTTAACTCTAATATTGTTTAGCTGCCATTAAAGGAACAAAAAAAAATCTGAGATAATAAAAAAGGATCAATTGCAGGTTCTTTGACATGAAGGTAGCTACAAAGCACAAAAACTTTTTTCAATACATACTGTATTGAAGCTGTATTTGAAAATCTTGCTTATTAATAATAAGAATGATGTTTCAAACTTCAGGCTCAGTATGTACTTAATCACGCAATTAGTTCCACAAATATACTAAAGTCTAGAAATTTTGCCTTTGGCAAAAATTCAGATTTTAATGCACATTTTGGGGAAAAAAAAAGAAAAAAGGCATATTTGTATTCAACCTACCCTTAACAGTCAAGTACCTTGTCACTTGTTGAATAAGATCTTTGAAATCTGATTTTTAAAATTTTTTTTTTCAAGAGACTTTAACAACTCACAAGAAGTTTGTCACTTGCACTTGCTAAGAAGTTAACTGAGCATGCCTGCCATGGGTACACACAGAAAATTGCTGATTATGGGTCGATGCCAACACTTTTCCCTAGGTCAGCAGCAGAATAATTCCCAGGTTTGGGAAGATTTATCCTTAAAGACAGAAGTTCAAAAACATTCCTACAGTAACTTCCAAAGTATTTTAAAAACACAGTGCTGAAGCCAACAGGCTACTCACAGCAGAACTTGAAGCAAGTTCATGCAGCAGCCTGCTCTGACAAAGGTTCTTAGCATCAAATATAAGCAACTGAATTCCAAAAGCATCACATAACCTGCACATGCTGCTGCAGCTTCCCTTCAGGCACATATTTTCCTAGGATGCAAACTAAGTCCAGCAGTTAGAATTTTCCCCCATGCATTAGTCATCTAAAATGTTAAAAGCTCCAAATGCATCTTATTACCCATAAAACCTAAAAATGGATGTAAAATGCCAATTCAAAACACTCTGTTTAGAAAGAAATCAGGGGATACAACTTTGCAAATTTCTATGCAGTCTGGGGCATTGAACAGCTTAGAGAAGGAGGAAAATAAATTAGCAATTTCTAATTGTCATTTTGGGGATGTTCATTTAGCAATGTCCCAATTTGGAGGACACCTAAGTACAGAGATACATTTCTGTAATTAGATTTAATGGTGATACACAAGTTTTGAAAAATAAACTGCGTACACTGCACATAGTGAAAGGTAAAGCCTGGTTATACCTTAGAACTTTCCCATTATTACAGGAAAATACAGTAATAATGTATTAACTTTAATTTCACAGAGGGAAGGTTGTTACAGAAAGCAGATCTTAAATAATTCCTGAAACAACCAGTTTTCATATGGAATTGCACTTAAATTCCACAATGGTTTAAATACTTTAGAAGAAAAACATCCTCTGAGAAGTTTCCTTGCTGAACAACACAATTCTCATGCATTAGGATTGTCTTATTTTGAAGTGAACTTAGCTGACAGAAAAATGCCACTACTGTACAAGCAAAAGACAACATGCATTAATTGAAACCAAGGGGGGAACAAAGCCAAAAATTAGAGTTCATCATTAAAGATAAGAGTTAGAATGACCAAAGCAGAAATCCTGCTTTTGGTAAAACAATGTAGTAAAAAGAGATTAGGTACCAGCCAGTCAAATACAAGTGAACACCTAAAGGAAAAAAGAAATTAAAACTATAAAAATATTACAGCATATTAGCAAGTCTCACACATGCATGTCCAGTGCTTTGAACGCTGTGCCTTCCTCAAAGAGCCAACAAAGTGTGACCCTGGGCAGTTCAAACCAACACAGCAATCTCCAAGCTGAAGGTGCCTTTCTGACAGCCTGCAGTCCTTGGGGGAGCCCCTAAAGTTTGTCCACAGAAAAGAAACTGAGCAAGTTTCTCAGCTGCACAGAGGCAATGTTCTTTTACTTACTACAGTGGGAACATTCAAATATGATTTTATATTGTGTCTTGGTAACAGTGTTTAGGGGTTACTTAGCAACAAAGGGCACAGGAAAGGGCCCAGTGTGAAAAATTTCAGTTTACCTGAAAAGCTTCCACAGCCCAAGGGAATAGGAGGAGATCAGGAGAATAAAGTGCTTGAGAGAAACCTCCTTCCCCCATCAGTTATGTAACTTTTGCCCAGCTATCTGACCTAATGGTAAGCACTTGTGAAGGCAAAATAAGAAAAGATATAGAAACTAACTGAATCAGAAAGTCTTTCTTAATCTAAATACTTTCCCTTATCTAATCACACACCATTTGATGCATGATTTTTACAAGACAATAAATCCATCTCTACCTTCCTATGCCGACAACTGGGAGCTGTTCCCTCTTGTTTACAGGTATCCCAGCTCTACCATATGGGCAGTTATGCAGCAGCTCATGTGCTGAATGCTAAATAACCTGCAGCAAGGTGCGGGTTAGGGAGCTGGTGAGGTGAAGGGAGCATGCTGGAAACCTGAAACAAGCCCTAGTGACTGAGAGACAAGGGGATTCTAGCAAATAATTCTTCTTTCTGGAGGGGAAGTGTTATTGAAGAATTTTCCTCATCCTGAGTTACAGACCTTTTACACAGTTGTCGATTCCTATGTTTGTTACAGAATTCCTAGTGATAAGGTGTGGAATGACAGCATCCCAAACCTCAAGAAAAGATTTCAGTACCTGAGACCCTGACAGCACTTCAGAGGAATGAAGTTCAATGTCTAATGCAGGACTCAAAAAAACCCATACAACAGAGAAACAAACCACAACAGCAAATGGAGCAACCCATACCAGTTCCAAAAAATGAAGATGTGCTAGATGTGATTTCAGCCTCAATAATGAAGAGCTGGGATTTTCTAGTAGTGACTGCTCAACGAAGTTTTAGAGTGACAATATGCAAAGAGATTGCTGTTTCAAGGGATTTCTGTCTATGGGATGACTGTAGAAGAGATGCAGAATGAAAAGCCTCACTCATTCAGTCTTTTCCTAAGCTAATGAGATCTTCACCCTTCCCTGAATTCTCACTCTGAGGTTAACACTTGGATTAAAGTGGTATTTGACAAGGATAATGCTGAGTAGGTGGGTGTATCAGCAGACCTCCTACATGTGTGTCATTTGCATTTAAAGGAGACAGACACTTACACGGAGCAGCTACATCTGAAACCTGTAACAAGGAGTAACATCCATGGACCAGCAGCACGTCAGGATACTCCAACCACAGCCTTCAAATAAACACATTTACCATCTAAGCTCCAAGCAGGCCATGGAGGATGGAACCACTGCACTGCAACAGTTGTCTGGTTTGAACTCCCAATTGCTGGGGTGTGATGACAAGTGCTGAGGTGTTAGTAAATCCTGTGTGTCAAAAACTGCCTGCAGTACACACAGGACAAGATATAGCACTGCTTTCAATGCTGAAAACCAGTTATCTCTCTTTACCAATTGTTTTTCCAAAAGTAACTGGAAATGCAAATGTTTAAGCATTTGCCACTTCTTACATGTTGCATTTCATTCAGAGAGGAATTGGATGTTAAAAAGTCTGGATTATTTTTTAACACAAAAAAAAAAAGCCCACTCTTTGTGTAAACCAAGCATAACACACACATACAGAAATTCTATGAATTCCCAAATATCAAATTAGCAATTATAAACATGTATTATGTTACATGATGCTGCTGTAAGTCAAGCTGTGCCTTTATGAAAGTATCTGTGTAACTGGGATCTAAAAGGCACCACCTCTAATCAATATTAAAAAAAACCTGTAATGTCTCAAGTGAGAAACATTACACAGATTTGCAGACACTACTTAATGTCTATTAGCAGTTCCCTAAAAACACAGTCCTAACTCCTGCATAGTATTTCTGCAATCACAAAGACCCTGAATCAACAACCAAATCAGTAACGTTTCAGAAAAACAACAGAGCTAAGCTCAAAAGAACCTCCAAGTTAAACAAAGTTTGATAATTCTGTGACAATTATTTAAGCATTGGCCTATTTAGTGGATATGGAGTGAAAAATCTGCAGTGTATAAGGTTACCAATTGCTTTTTCAAAGACACCCTTTATTTTAAAAAAGCACACCTGGTACCTAGTAAATAAAGTTAAGGACCTGTTAAGAACTGCAGTGAAGAGTTTGTTCTTTACAGATTGCAGCAAGTCTGAGTTGAGGAAGTTCTGACAGATGCAAAATGTACACCTGTTGCAGGCGCACATACAGCGTAACCGGGCATGGCTGCGAAAACACACAGAAGGACAGGAGTTGAAATCTTGCTCATCAAATCAGGTGCACATTAGGACTGTGCCAAACCAAGAGAGAGATTGAGGAATAAAAGGTACATTTGAATGAGTAAGGAGAGGAGGAAAAAAAATACACTGGGGAAGAAAGGGTACAACTACAGCTGTGCAGAATTTAAAGGTTAGAGGTTCTACATCTTGGACATTTTGGCATCACCACCATACACAGATCTTAACAGCAAAGCACAAACATGAATGAAAATATTTGTTGAATTTATACAAGTTCCCATAAAAGGGAAGCATTTGAAGGCTTCTGAGTATGTCTGCACAGCAATAGGTAACACCCCTTTTTCAAAGGAAAAGAAGTCACATTTTCTACGACTTTGAATGCACTCTTTACAGGATGAGCGTTACCTCTATTTTCCCACCCTACCAAACACATGCTTGAAAACTAAGGGAGAAGCAGGAATATTGATATGACAGACATTTGGTCAGTGCTACACTTTAGTGGTTTCCCAGTATTCCAGTGCTACACAATGAACACAAGAGAAAAAAAAAACAAACAAAACCAAAACTAAAGCTTTACAGATGTAATTCAGTAAATTCAGTTTCAAATAATTTAAAATACCCTCTTACTTTGGGTGAAAGTGACATTAGTTCTATTTATTTTAAAGCAAATGTCAGCTGTCATACTAGACTCCATCTGCTGTAATATTTATGTAGTTCATCACCATATTAAAAGCTTCACCCACCAAAAAAAGAGATGCAAAGTGAGTTTAGCAACAGGGAGATGTGTAATGAAGGAGAATCTGAGCTTAAGTATCTTGTACCTGAAGTCCAAAAATGTTTATGCAAAAATTCTATTACAATTATAAAATTTATTAGATGAATGAACTGAAGCACACAGTAATAAGCACATAGTAATAAACACCCTGAAAACAAAAAGTACTTTAGCAGTGCATTGGGGGAACTGTTGTGCACTAAGGTGCCATTACTTGTAATCAACTGTCAAGTTGAGCTACCAACAAGGATTGCAGTACAACTCACTCTCAAAAATATCAAGATAGGAAAACTGATATACTTTTTGTATCCCCAATACCCTGTTTGTTAGAATTTGCATCATGAGCTGGATGAACTAGAGTATTTTTCAAAAACACCTTAGCAACAATAGCTGAGACTGACTCCTGTGTTGGACACGTGCCAAGTTCCTCAATTTGAAAGAATTTAAAATTTCTACTGAGGTCATTCATATCTCTCTGTTGCTAAAGCCCAGTGAGGCAGTTCCATCCTGTGGCTAACAATGGCATGCAGTGAGTGGTGCTGTGTGACCATGCATGTGGAAAACAGAACAGCTCTGGTACTTACGGATACATTGCCATAGTAGTCAGCTTAACAAAGATATCCTTACTCGGCACATCAGCAGTATTACAAGTAAAGGCTTGGGGTGGAGGCATTTTGTGTTTTTTGCAGAATTCAGCAGGAGAAATACTATATTCCTGTCTAACTTCATGCAAGTCGGACTTGGCAGCTACCACTAAACATGGTATTCTGCTGTCCATGAAGTGCTGCTGCAAATTTAAAGAAAAAATAAAGTGAAAGAAACAGTATATGACACATTCAACCTGGAACAGGCTGTATTGCATTGGTTGCAGCAGCATTGACATACATTCATGGCACTGAAGTCAGGCATTTCTAGAAGCAGAGTAGTTTACATAGAAAAGTAGATGTTTGGTTTGTATGAGTAACAGAACTGCACCTCTGCTAAGGCATCCTGATATATAATCAGCACTTAGAAATAAAATGTCTTTTAAGCACTAGAACCGTGTATAAGTCAGGTAACTGATACTGAATATTTAGCTAGTGAGAAAAAATATAAATATAGAGGTTTGTAAATATAAACTCTACAAACCTTAAAAATCCTGGCACAATACTCAAAGGATTTAGGATTACTGACATCATATACCAGGCAGACAGCATCGCATATGGTCTCAGCATCAGTTAAAAAGTCTGAGTCACTGACATCGTGTAGCTGGAAAAAAAGATGGTTGCAGAGGGAAAAAAGCTTGTCATTATGCAGTTAAAGGAATTTGGTAACTTGTCTCATAATTTTCATGGTTTATTTTTATGTATCCTTCAAACTAATGGACAGACAATAGGCAGATTAATGAAAAGGAACAGTAGCAATTTTGCCATGCAGCCAGCATATGTGAGCTGTTATCACCACATCTGCAGGCAATCACCACCTTAACATAAAAAGTGATATTTACTTTAAAAGAAAGGCTTAGACACCCACAGAAATGGGCATTCATCCTACAGAGGAAAGCCAGAGAGCAGGACTAGATTTCAGAAAACAAAGAAAGAGATCATATTATCATAAAGGAAAACTAGAATAGAAAAAGCCTTAAGGAACTGATTTCTCCCACTGAATACTAATTTTAGCCATTCCAATCACTCTGTGTGACAGATGCTTCTTACTGAATAGGTAGACTGACTTCTGATCATTTGTGACGTGTTATAATTTGAGACACTGCAGTATAATCATAAATGGACTAGGTTCTGTACAACTCAGGTTAAGGTTTCAAAAATAACAGGTTTGACCAGGTTTGGCTAAATTATCAACAAAAAAACCCAGAAGTTATTTGTGACAGAAAATAACTGGGAGGAATCCATGTTAAGAACAGAGAATTAAAACTAGTTTGTTGTAGAATGCTCTGAATAATTCTGAGAATTTTAACATTAACCAGTCTTAGGCAAACAAGAATGAGGCAGCCTTACCAGCAGGTATTTTTCCTGTCCATATACATAGACTGTATTAATGGCATAGTAAGATTTATGTTCTGCACGTATTTGCCTCTGTCTCTGAAAAGACAGAATTTCATGTTAGACAACAGCAACTTCTTTTCCTTTAACTTAGATTTGAACAGCTGGTTTACTCCATCTATTAATGAAATAAAAATATGGTAATTTTTGGTGTTTTTTGCAAGGAAATGCATAGCTATAATCTATGATGTACAAGTCATTACTGCATGCAATAGCCACTGCCAAAATAGAACAAAACAAAAAAAACCCAAACTCCTCCTTAGTAATTCTATATTTCCTCGAAGAGCCCTGCAAACTGAGTAATAACCTTTAAAGCTCTAAAATCTATCACTTCTGCTGTCTAATCTTAACTCAAGACCATATATAGGAGAATACAGGCAATATGTTTCTTACCATTAGATTTCTTCCAAGAAGAGCTTGAAGAACTCCACTTTTCCCACAGCCTTTCATTCCAACAACATTGCATCGGAAGACATTTCGCTGAGTCTGTTTTTTCTGGAGGTCTATCTTCTTATCTCTTGTCACTTTTGGAAAAACACAAGATATAAATTCACAACACAAAAATGCACACAAAACGAACCTCTCAAAAATCTTAAATCAAAGGTTTCACTTGAGCAGAAAGCAAGAGTAAATGAAATTAGATGATCCATTAAAGTAATTTACTCTTTAGCATATTTCTAAATTTAAATTTCTCTGTTATATCAAATTTTTATTACCTGTAATTGCTGATGCTTGAGATTCTTGTTCTGCAAGTATGGAGTACCCCAAATAACCCAGGTACTCCAGGCAACGCTGCACATCCAGGTACGTGGTTAGTCTGGCAGAGAGGACAAAAAGAACTTTCAGTTGTCACCATCTCGGGGAACCAATTCTTTATAGTACTGAAGCAATCCTTATTTCTGTCTCCAGACTGACACGACATTCCTGGTACTATGCAGTACTGAAGGACAGAAGTCTCTGACAGTAAATGGTGATAACTTCACCAGCCTTACTGGTCACCAGAACTCTCCAAAGGCAGTACTTGCTGAGGTCTATCAACCCACACTGTATTTTCTTATCTCCCCAAGTAACGTTTTTCTCATTTTCTGTATTTTAAATTGGGAAAAAAAACCCTCGTTATCAAGCACCATTTTTCAAACCATCTCTAAAGGGCAGAACAACAGCAATAACATTTTGAAGAGACACTTCTTCACTGTTACCACTAAATACTGGCCAAATCCTGAACAGGTTATAGCAACAGTCTGAAAATCAGGCCACTGAATGGCTGCAAAAACTCGACTGCTTGGATCAATTTTCAACTATAAAATTTCTACTCTTTCCAACAGTTTTTTAAGAGGAATCTACAAACACATGATCATACCCAAAGCTCACAACTACTAAAATGTCCTGTATCTCACTTACGTCCACTGTGAGAGAAACCCTTGGTATGTGATCCATCCTCTTTCATTTGTACAAACTGTGTTGTTCACATCAGGTCCCCATGGCATGTAAGGGAAGACTTTGAACAAGTCTTTCAATTCTTCAGGAGATAAAGCACAATCTCTATCCTGAAACACGGTATCAATACAAAAATACGGTATCAGACATAATTTAAATAGTGTCTATTCTAAACTGGTATTTTCTTGCTGTACACTTGCAACAGTCAAGAAACAAAGCTTATTTCTTTTTAATCGTTGTTCTTTCCTTGTTTTTTAATAAGATTAAATGTATGAGCTAGTTAAAAACAATTTGGTACTACAGCTGTAACTGCCAACTCTCCTTGTAGAAATCACAAGCTGCAGGTTAGTTTTGACTCACAGGTTAAGCTAAAGCAGGTTTCTGAATAAAATGACATCATGATAAAAACACGTTTTTGTTAGCAAAACTCCTGACAAACTAAGGCATGTAAGTACAAAGATACACACACACACACTCAAATGAAATGCTTACCAAATCATGTTTATCAAAAATACTTTGAAGAAACAAGTATGCATGATGATTTAGTTCTGTTGTGCAGTCAGGGGGAATTTTTAGGCTGTTTATTGAAAACAAAAAACAAATACAAGAGGCATTAATTGTTTATGAAATACAGAATATTAAAACTCTACATACTTTATGGATTACAATATTTAGTATCTGACTTGGCACTTAATGTTAAAAATTTATCTTCACATAGATCAAAGCACATACTTTTTATTAGGAATTCCAAAATGATGAGTGAGTGCCTTTATACGATATATAGCTCTATAGAAATCACATTTTTGTTGGCTGGCTTTGTTTCTGTACTTCGGGGTTTAAAATTTTTTAATAAAAAATGAAACAGTTATATTTTTTTAATAGAAACCACAGAACTGGTCAATCTCTTTTCAATTTGGGGATTTTCAGTAAGTCTCAAATGCTATGACAAACTGACAAATCTTTTAGAATTTAATGCCACATACAATAAGCAACTGTTCAGATTTATATTCTAGTTTTTTATTAAGAATCTCTTCTGCACCTTTCTTACAAAGAAAGAGAACAGAACACAGTTTGGCACAAGGGAGCTCTTCCTTCATGTTGTTCAGTCACATGTAGGTTTTGGCTGGTGGCTGGGCGGTCATTAAGCAAGGGATGTATTTGATGTAATAATGTGCTAAATAAACACTGGAATAACTCTCTTCTGCTGCCACAGCAGGAGCAGCACAGCCTGAACTCCAGCTCAGAAGCTGAGGTGGTACATACGGAGGGAACAGGTACTCTGGTGTGAGCTCTAAGTCATCGTCGTAGCCAAAGCGACGCAGAACTGTCCAGGTTGTCTCATGCCTTCCTCGCTGAATAAAAAGTGTGTGCAGAAAAAGAAAACCTAAAAATCAAAAATGGCGAAATCTTAAGGCCCTGAAGTGCTTTACCTGCTACAAGTGTTTTCAACAGAATCAGTATCACACTTGGAAACAAAAAAGCTCGAAATACACGTTAAGATTTTAAACCTCCTGGGTAATATTACAGCATTATCTACACAGACTGAATATTCAGAAATCATGGTATTTGTAAGTGTTCTCCAAGGAAACACTTCCTTCAAACAATCTCCTTAGTTTTCTGTTGTTGTTTGCTTTCTCCAGTACCAGCAATTTAAACTGTATGAAAATAAACCAAATATTTTCAATAGTTTCAAAACAGAAAGCTTTAGCCTGGAGAAAGGTCTCATGGAAGACTGCTTTTAGCTTTCTTGTATGAAAATAACTGGGTAGGATTTTTGTTTGGCACTTTCCAGGGCTTAAAGAGCACCGAGAGCTCACTGTTTTGTAATCTCAGCTCTTGTAGTCTGAAAATCAAGACAGATCATGTTCTAAAAGACCACCATTTTCATATAAGAGTGATTATCAACTGCATAAAGACACATCTTTTAAGAGTTAAGTAAGACTCACCTTTTAATGTCAATCCATTATCTGCGACTCCATCACTTAGGTTTTTCCTGACTACATTCTTAACGTCTTCCAAAGCTTGAGGTGCCAGTGGTGTATTAAAACAAATTCTCTAACACAAAACCCAAAAATAGCATTTTAGGACCACTGAGTACTGAGCTGGACAAACATCATATCCTGTATAAAAGAAGCCTTAAACATTCAGATAAGCAAGTTAAGAACAATCCAATTTCTTAGCAGAAATAAAGGTGTACAAACTGATTTTTAAGTACATTAATACATTTTAAAATTTTGCTCTTAAACTTGAACAATGGTTAGAAATAAAAGTAATTTCATTTCTGTTTTTACAAATCCATTCGTCTGTGCTGCACTTGAGACCTAGTATTTAGGCTTGATTCTCTTACAGTTAAACTTCCTATTATTTATTCAAAATCAATCACTTGTTTTTCTAGCATTATATAGTTCACCTTTAAGCATGGTGGAAAGCAAAAGAGGTACCTGAAAGAAGTTGAGCTCTGCATCATTGAGAGTACCATCATTATCTTGATCAGAAATTCTAAAAATGCGAGTCAGTGCTTTAATACAGGCAGGTTTCATCTAAGGAATAAAAGGAAGTTCAGTATCTTTCTAGGCTTGAATATAAAAAGATTACACTGAGTGACACCAGGCAGCTTAATCACATAGAAACACACACTAGTCCTCATTTACAGTTTCAGAACAGAGACATTCATTCACATGTACACAAAAGTCGAAAGCAAGAGGAAATTAAAAATTTATTTAGCAAATTTATATCCATAAATTTAAAGCAATTACTCCACATTAAATGTTTTTCTATTCAATTATTAGAAGAATCTCAAACTCTTCACAAGCTGAAGGTGGCACTACTAAGTTATTTTAAAAAAAAAGCTCAGTTCTCTTAATTCAGTCTTATTGCTACAGAAAACTTCGAGAAACAACTAAATTTTTTTCCCCAAAGCATTTTTTGGTGGGAAAACCATCATAAAACCCCAGTGCTTTGCAAAACTAAATAGGTCTAGAACTACAGCCAGCTTGCTTCAGACATCAAATACTGAAAACTTTCACAGGACTCATTCATCTACCAGGCAAAGCATTGAGCATAGGGACTACCTCTAGGACAAAAGAACTGCTAGGATACCTTCCAAGTGAAGGAAAACAGACACTGGTAATTCTCTCCCAACAACTACCGTGATGACGGACTCTTCTCTTCACAGAGGTCACATAGATTGCATAGAGATTGGTTTTGGAAAACCAAAAAGATTTCTGCACAACAATTTTATCACAACATAACTAACTCATATAGATGATTCTGATGGAAGAAATCAAAACAGGGTTATTCTCTGATTCTCTACTTAACATGGTATTTACAGCTGACGCAACTTTCCTGCTTCCCAATACTAAATGGATACAATTAGAGATTCTATTTGTATTTGCCCTGGAAATTTTTATTTAAAAAAAAATATTCCTTCATAACATACTCAGCCAACCACCTGATACCTAAAAAGCAGACTCATCACTTGTTTCTTATCCCTTTTGATAAAGTTTCACAGTTTTCTCAAAAAAAAAATTTCTCTTAGATCAGGCCAAGTCTAGAGTGTTTTCCCCGAAACAAATGGAGTTCCTGTGAAATGTACATCTAAAGGAGAACTGAATTGAAGACATAATTTGGGTCACATTACATTTGGCTCAAAGCCATTAGCAAAGCTTCTCGTTTTACCCAGCAGCTCACACAGGCAAAAAAAAAAACTGTCTTTACTGCTTTGAACAAAGAAGAAAGACAGGTCAGGTTCATATATCACAAAACAACCCCTGTGGTTCTGGGATGCAATGCCTGTCATTTGGGGGTGGGGTGCTGGTAACAGAACACGCTAAAAGATGCAAAATCCACTGAAAAGGAAAGAACAGGAAAGTGATTCACTCCCCCCAAATTATTTGCTTTGAGAATCTACGGATAAATACCTCTTTCTCCTCTGGGCAATAAAGAGGACCTGTAGGATGTAGAACAGCTTTCTGTGCATAATAAAATAGCTCAGATATATTCTTCAAGTTTTTGGCTGAACACTGAAAGAGAAATCCTCACATTGATGAGCTAGTTTCTTGACTATTTGGCGATTTCTTCTGAAATTTAAGTAAGCATCAAATTTTTAAAGACTTAGACCCCTCTTGTTGGTACAGGGCTAGAAAAAAGACATCCAGCCTCTGTATCTCTTCAATTAATTAACAACTGAGGCTTCACTACAATTTGTTGTCATACCATGAACAGAAATCAAACAGTATCTACTCTGGGGAAAAAAAAAAAGAAAAGAAAAAAAAAAGAGATATATCCATACATATAAAATCAATTTTGAATACTTTGCAGACATCTGTCTGGCTTAATATTAAATTGAAAACTCTTGTTAAAGGGAAGTATGTCAGGAGGCTCTAAATATTAGAATTTGACAGTAACATTTGATTATACAATAGTGTGATCTTCCCTAAAGAAAGACAGCATACAAACTCACTATTATAATTACTCATGTTTGAAATATTTAGCTTGGAAAAAAAAATCCTTTTTTTCTACTATCAAGTTGCCATACATGCTTGGCAAGAATGTATTTTTTGCTATTTCTTTAACTTCAGAAAGTCTTTCATACCTCTACACACGTTTCTATCTCTGTATATTGATTCATAATGGGAAGGATAGTTTCCATACTACTGTACTCCACTAGATCAGACTTGTTTCCAACTAATATAAGAGGCAGCCTAAAAACAAAAGTATATTAAGAGCTTTAAGGACAGATGGATAAAAATATGTATCTTAATTTAGCATTTTATGTCCCACCAGAAACCACTGTATTATTTTTGTGATGTAATTAAATGCCGCTGGAGGCAATGGGCAAAACTGAATGACACTAAATAAAGTGTTCTGATATACACTCAGACAGAAATGTACTCCTTGTTGATTCTACAAAACCCACACATTTAAATACAATGGTAACTAATCAGATTGTTATTACCCAAACCAGCATCAGTAGAAAAGCTATACAGACCATAGAGCCAAAGCCAGTTATACCATAGCAAATATAAACACACCTGGTAAAACTTGCCCATGAAATTCAAAATAAATAACATTACTGGCACATGCAACAGACCTACATAGTTCAAATCTCTTGCTGCTTGGACTTCTTATATAAACTTTAAGTTTAGTATTTGATTTTCTTAAACAATTAACATCCTCAACACTGTTCACTGACACCCATCGATGTGCAGCCTAATTCACACTTCTCATCTTTACTTAAGCACCTGCTATCTTTGTCGGTCCTTTCATTGATGAGAGGAATCCATCGACTCGTTACCTAAAGTGGGATTAAAAACAGACATGAAAAATACATGTTCAAATTAATGTGACTGAACTGCACACAAGTTTCACTACAACTGCTACTGGTTCTTTCACAAAAAGGCACATACTGACCCACAAAGGAAGAAATAAAAATTGGAGCTGATTAATGAGCAACTTTCTCAGAAAGTGAAATGACTAAAAACTCGTATGTTGAAATGGAGCAGAAGCAATCCCACGTCTGTTCTCTTAACAACCAATCTCAAATTTGAAATGTCTAAACCAGATTTCAGCTTGACATCAATTAACAGTGCACAAGTTACATCTCAATAATGGGATAAAATGTGTTACTGTACCTTATCAATAGAATTCTTGTTGTTAACAGCATAGACTATACAAATCACATTTGCCTGAAATGAAGAGAAAAGAAAGGCATGGAATTGCAATGCTCAGAAACCCCTGAGCAATACAGACAATTAAAGACCATACATTACAACATCAGAGTCAACTCACTATAGACCTCTTGTTTAAGCTACTTGGAGCATGAACAACAAGATTAAAACAAAGAACTTATATGGTGAGAAGTGCCAAAAAGCCTGTCTTGCAGTGTGACAGTCACAGCTGGTGCCTGCAGAGAACTGTGCCACCAGGAAATCCAAACTGAAGAGTCATAATGTGCAGCCTCCACTGAAGCACCAAACTAAATGCCAGAAATGGAACACAACACCATGACAGACTGTGCAGAAAATGTGCAAAGGTGCTCAGAAAGAACTGAAAATCAGAAGGGATGATGAAGTCACCAAGAAGCCTGTGCTATTCATAAATGCAAGAGCACCATGTGACAGGAAGAAGTAAAATGGACCTTTTCAGGGTAGAATTATTTAGACAAAACTGGCTTGCTGATTAAAGGACATTTAGGTTCTGTCCTTTCACAAGGACAAAGCTTAAGTTCCACTCACCAACACAGTGCCATCACCTACTTTCTTTATTTACAATTTCTTAAATAGATATATCTTTCCTATAGCACAAGTCACAAAAAAACCCAGAAAACACCAAGAAAGAAAGGTTTTATTCCTTTGATTCAAACTGAAGCCCATCTAATGCAGAAACCTTCAAAGGAAAGACTAAGACTTTTTCCTAAACTATTTTCTAGCAAACACTAAAATACACTTACCTGTGATATTTCATGGTAAAGCTGCTCATCACTTTGCTCTGCTTCTGCATTCAATAGAAGAAGTTATTCATTAATACCAAAATTTTTGCAAACACAAAAACTTCTGAAACTGAACTAGGGTATTTCAGAAGGCTCATGAGACAACTTTGTCAAAGCCTTGTTATTTAAACTTCTTTTTATAAAACACTCTAATGAGTGCTCCTTCCAAAACGATAATTAAATTGGTCCATTAATTTGTAAGACAGAAACAGTCTGTTGCACATCTATTTTTTACAGCTATTTGGAAGAGGAATAATTATATTTGTAGAGAGGCTCTCTACAAATCTCTCTTGGAACAAATCATAGTTTGCATCCTTCTACATTTCTCAAGAGCCCCTTTCTTCTATAATGTAAACTTTTACACCAGAATACATGATATATGTTGATTTTACTACAGCAGTGATGATTTTTATAGTGATACCAAGCCTCTGCTAACTGAATCTATGAAAAAATCATCCAGTAGAAAGAAAAATTCACATAAATTTAAGATCAAGTCCAACAACAACAAAAAAAGCATTATTTCTTTTTCCAGGTGGTTAAACACATCAAAGACACTTCCTCAGCAGTGATGGGAGAGAGAAGACAGGAAGGTACCTGCTAACTTGGCCTAGCTCTTGGCTTGCACTGTAAATGGCAGAAGGGTTTTTCTTGCTGTGCAACAGTTGTACAGATTTATGACAGCACATGAATCTTCTCAGTGAATCTATTTATTTATTCAGCAATAAGATTAAAATACAAGAAAAAAATACAAAAGAGTAAACTGACCCAAAATCATGAGGTGTCCTAACTTAGAAATTTGGAAAATTTCTACTTTCTTCAGGCTTCTCCCACCTGTAGCTCTAGTCCCAGACCTGCCTGTGACAGGCTGTTGAGTCAAACAATTTTACACCAAATCAGTGATGGTGCTGAGCAGCCCCTACCTGAATAATCCACTATGTGGGTTGGCACTCTCTCAGGAGTGACATCGGCTGGAATGGTGATTTCTTCAGCTCGGGGAGGAACCTGAGGTTGAAAGGAACAGCAAGAAAGAGCATTTCAAGATAATCCAGATAGTGAAAAATGTCATATACTGTAATACAGCTGCTATTTAGTCAGCTTTAAACAGAGCAGTTAATGCTAGTTGTTCAAGTTGTTTAGTTATTTGAGTACTTTTGGTTTTTGTTTGGTTTTCTTATTTTTAAGTACTGAAAGTCACTGCTACCTTCTCATTTTTACCTATCTAGTTACTGCATATGGAACTTCCTGCATGCTTTGCAGAAAAGCAACACTGTTAATGATACATTCAACAAATACTTCTATAAAACTCAAACCCACTCTATCCAACGCCTAAACAAGCATGACAGACAAAAGACAAGTCTCAATTTTTACACAACTGTAACCTGACAACGTCCTTGCTTCTGACAGTGCTAACCATCAAATTCAGAAAATCCTGAAAAGCAAAACATGATAAAACATGCTAAAAAAAGCCAATTCTGAAAAATGTTCTAAACTCTGACAGCCCTTTTTTCCAAAGAACACTAATACATATTCAGGAATAATCAACTTAAACCTAATTTTAATGAAAATCTCCTGCACACCTATTTATTGCCTTTCACCTGTTGACACTGAACTTTCATGATGCTTTTACTTTTTGAAAACAAGGGAAAAAGAAAAGTTAATCACCACAAGAATGTCTCTTTGCTTCTGCTCAGATCTTCAAGAGTGATTACTGATATCACTCTGACCATTAAACACCATTTTCAAGCCTGAAGTGCCTGTTAGACCTCATAATGTTGATCTGATCTGCCTGACTGCCCTGAGGAACTGGGCAGTCCCTTTCAGCAGCTTTTATAGAATGTAGCATTTTCACAGAAGTTTTTTTCTGTAATTTCAGAGAGATCTCGTGTTATATATAAATCATGCTTTTTCTCTAAATGCCAACTTAGATAAATATTGTAGATTATACTGCAGGGAGAAGCTGAGAAGTGAATAGAGGACTACAACTCACTAAATACAATAAGAAACAACCTGCCAAAGGAACTGGATCTCCTTTTTACCTGCAAGGTTAGAAACTAAATTCAATTATGTTAACAAAATTCAGTTATGTTTACAAGCCAATCTTGACTCCTGAACTGTGGTAACATACTAATTTGCATTAAACCCAGAGTAGAGTAGATTCAAAGAGCAGCACATGATGTCTATTTTAAGACCTGTGATCAGAAGAAATAAACATTCATGTTTATATGTAAAAAGCTTAACTATTTGCAGCAGCTGTGGTTCTTTTTATGATATAAACAAAACTATGTACTGCTTTTTGAAAGCAACAATATATAGAAGTAGTTTTTTCTGCAGTTTTTACTTCTACAGTCAATTAAACATTCTTCAAAGAGGTGCAGGCAATGTCTTGCTTAGGTACAAAAAACTGGCTAAGTTAAACAATGTAACCTCGAGTTCCTCATTCTCAATAATTTTGCAATCTAACTACTCCTTAAATGCAACAGCCCCCCAAAAATAACTGATGGTCTTGTCTCTTTCAGCACCTTCCCATTTAGGTGTCTCTCATATTGAAACATGCTGCCGGTTTGGACCAATTACAGCTCCTTAAAAAACCTACCATTCATCAGAAATTATATAAAACTTAAATTCCTAATCTTCATGCAGACATATATTTAAACTAACCTACATCACTCTTACTGAAGTAATCTTTGTCATTTTAAACTTTATTTTGTTTTTAAACACTGCAGCAGAGTCTATTAACTTATTTTATGACAGGATAGAAATAAAACTGAGAATACAAATAAAAGTGCTCTACCTCTTCTGGGAATTCCTCACTGACAAGAGACATAATTAGTGATGTCTTCCCAACTCTGGCTGCAAAACATTAAAAACAGATATTAGATAGTTTGTCTTGTTACACTTAACAGTTGCACCCCATCGCAAAACAAGAAGATATAAAAAATGTTTTCCAATTCACCCTATTAAAAGCTTTTAAGCTGTTGTTTAATCATATTAAATACGGATGACAGCAATTTTCTTGCAATTCTTTTACTGCAAAAACCTGGGGTCCATCTGCCACTTCCACATTTCCTCCAGAAGGGAAGCGAATTCTGCTCTGCCTCACACAGAAGAATTGCGAGGTTTTAACCTTTACATGGAATACTCAAGCAAACAAATAATCAAAACAAACTAGAAATGCTTTAATACATCTTCAGAAATACAAAGAGAGCACACAGAAAAGCATGTAGAAATTAACTGTTTTTATAGAATGCTTGATATGATGATTGCACTTTAGTCCTAAAATACCAAGGATGAGAGCTGGAAAAGAGGACTTGAACAAAGACTGCAGTACTTTGATTACTTCTAAAGTGCAAGAGCTTAATCTCTTTGATATAAATGATCTGCCCCCCACTAAAAGTGAAAAATACCACAAACCACCAACCCTTCTAAAGTCCCAGTTTTTTAATCCAAGATTATCATCTCAGCTTCAGTACCTGAAACCATTTAATCAAGTAAATGACTTTGTTTGCCTGCAAAGTTCAGACTTCTGATATCACAACTTAGCTGCCTGGATTTGAGAAGCTCTGATGTGACTATTTAAAACCGAGAGTTGGTAACTTCTCTCAGGGTTCCACTCTCTCTAAACCCCTTCGTTTGTGAATTTACTGGTCCTCTGGAAGCCTTGTAAGACTATTACTGCTTTATTTGGTTTTGAGACATTTCTTAAAAACCAAAATGCTTATGTTCAAATATCCTCTGGAACTGTCTATTTCCAGCAAAATCCAAATTCACCCTGGATATACCAGCAGCTCTGCCAGCAGGTATGTGCTCAGCTGATATCACTGCATTTACACTTATCTGTGTAATTGTACAGAATCCTGAACATGGAAGATGAAGAGGTATGATTGTACCACTGGTTGATTTTGTGAAGGAATTGGTGTTACTGACCTGATGTTCCAGTCAGAGTACACTCAAGTTATCTGGGTCTATTTTTGGTATGATAATATGTTCTGACATACAGAAATAAAACCTTCTCTTTAACTTACCGTGGTGAAGAGTAGTTGTAACAAGATTATGACATGTGAAGAAAAGCTGCTCTGAGGAAGATTTCTGTTTCCCTTAAGAGAGAACAGCTGTAAACTTTTTCCTGGTGGGACTCCCTGCAGAGCAGCAGGTTGCAGGTTCAACAGCAACGCAGTTGTGTTTCCATCAAAGAT
Organism: Luscinia megarhynchos; assembly: GCA_034336665.1. Taxonomy (NCBI): domain Eukaryota; kingdom Metazoa; phylum Chordata; class Aves; order Passeriformes; family Muscicapidae; genus Luscinia; species Luscinia megarhynchos. The sequence goes on from CM067580.1 coordinate 4,006,457, forward strand.
ACTCAAGTGAGCTAAAATCCTAACTTAAACAGCCAGGCATCTTCCTGCATCAACTTCATCTTAGTTTTCATCCTGACAGAATGGGAAAAGCTTCAGAAGCTCTCCTATTTCCACAGGGAAAAGAGATGAGTACTTTCCTTACAGGTAAGTAAAGTTACTAATTAGTGAAAATAGTGATGTGTGTTTTGCACCTGACCAAGACAGGTCCCACTTGAAGCAGTGGCAAAACTGGTTTTGCAGATATAGAAACTCTGAAAATAGAAGATATGTGTTGCTGGTGAGTAAATGTTCAGTATTTAAAAGCTCTTGATACATTTGCTAGTGTCCTTGAGTTTTATGAAAATCCTTAAGTTCTAGTGCAGAGATTTGGGTTATTTCGTTCAAATCTAGGTCAACCCTCTGTCATTCCCAATCTGTTTATAGTCTTAGAAATAACAGCCTAAACAGTATCAGCTGACTGGGAAGAAGAAATGCATCACAGCACTTTATGATAATTAATTTGTCTTTTTCCTCATATGTCCTCTACATCATGCAGCATAACATGCTGAACATATTCTGAAAATTACTGGCTATTAAAAATTGATGTTTGTACCCTGCGTATGAGAACTAAACCAAGTTAAACCTAAAGTGTGAACCACTGGGGATGAAAAAGGCTGAGTTTTGGAAGAGGCTTTCAGATTCTGAACCTGATGGTCTGCTGTCACCATCTAACAAGTTTTATATGGTCTGGACTAATTTATGGTTTCAGACTAATAAATACACATGAGACACATACATAAAGCAGAACTATAACTGACAAGTTTTACCAATTTGTACAACAAATTTCTCCCTCCTCCTCACTACAAGTTAAACAAAAGTGTAATACAGAGATGCTCACAATCTCTGGTATGTGCCATGTACTACACATTGCTGTATTTAAGAAACCTGTATCTTTCATATTCCCATTTGGACACAGTGTAAACCCTGTAGCCAAAACAAAGTACCTGTTACACCTGTACAGAAACCACTGCACAGAGCCAGCCCAGAACACAGCCTCGCCAAAGACAGTGAGGTTAACCAGGAATGTATTCTAAAGAGGAATTAAACCGTGTATTCAAAGGCACCAATTCCTAAACACAGTCATGCAAAACTAACCAAATACAATCTTAATGAATTAATTCTTTCTGCACAGGGACAGCTCCCTCAAGATTTCCCTCTAGGAAAGTCACAGAGAGCCTTTCTATGCAGTATAGACAAAGCTAACCTGCACTGTAAAACAACTGCATAAACTGCACAATAAATATATATATGGGGCATTCAATCCTCCCAAAAGCTTTGTTAGTAGTACCACATTCTTAGTATAACCAGGTAATTTTACTAATAACACTTGCTAATTACTGTGCATTCTTTCCCCTCGAGGAACGTAAGCTTGCTTTGCAAACTAACAGAACCTCCTTGCTGCTATTTATACCGATGAGAAGCTGAGCCTCTGCAAGCCTTGTCAACTATTTGGTTACCTAAGCGTGAACTTCAGGACTCAATTTTATGAAAAAATCCAGACCCAGGGCACCTCTGGCGTGCACCTACGTGTGTGCTGTTTATCCAAGGTCACACAGAAAGTTAGAAGGAAAAAAGGGATCTGGAGTCCCTGGCCCTGGCCCGGCCACAAACCGACAACACCCGACCTATAACAACTAGGAGCACATCAGGCCACTGATTTCCAAAGACAGTAAATGGAAAACGTGCAAGTGTGACTTTCACACAGAAAAAAGAAAAAAGAACGGAAAAAAAAAAAAAAAGAAAAAAAGAAAAAAAAAATCAGAAGTTTAAACAGGCCGTGGCCAAATACCGGGCAAGAATTTCACCCCAGTGTCATCTCCAGGGATGTCCCAGCCGCACAATCCCCACCAAGCGTCGGCCGTGCTGGTGCCCGGAGCAGGGGGCCGAGGGGCTGCAGGCCCCGCTCCGAGCGCTCACGGCGAGCCCAGCCCGAGCCCTGCCTGCCCAGCGGGGCCGCCGCTGCCCCGCGCTTCCCGCCCGGGCCGTGCTGAGCCTCACGACACCGGGGCGATGTGACAGCCGGCGGCCCTACCGCTGCCCGACCCTCCTGCCATGGCACTCACGTTCTCCCACCAGCAGGATCCGCACGTCCTTCTTCATGGCCGCGCTGGCTGCCCCCGGCGCGGGGCCGCTCACATCGGGCGGGGCGGCGGCGGCGGCGCCGCAGCGGCCTGGGCTGCCCGGGCTCCCCTCACGGAGCGCGTCGGGCGCGCTACGGCGGCTCGCGAGGGACCGGCCGCGAGCGGAGGCTGAGCGGCGGCTGCGCGGGGCGACGGCCGCCCCTGAGGGCGCGGGCGGGAGGCGGCGGCTGCCCCGGGCCCGGCAGCGAGCGCTCAGGGACAGCCTGGGGCGCTCGGGGCACACCGGGGATCAGGCAGTGAGGATGGGAAAGACCTCCGAGATCATCCCGTCCAGCCTATGAGCAAACACCACCGTGCCAAGCACAGCGTGACACCGAGTGCCATGTCCGGTCTCTCCTTAAACATCGCTAGGGATGGCGACTCCAACCCGGGCAGCCCTTTCCAATGTTTAATCACCTAATCAGGAAATTCTTCCCAATGTTCCAGCAGTGACATCAGTGGGTTCCCATCTGCACTGTGTGTTGTTACGTGTGTTGTTGCTGTGACCCAAACCATAACGAAATTGCTGCCCCGGGGCACCACAGTGCAGCTCGTATGTGGGAAATTAGGGATGTCCAGAGAGTTCATGATGTAGCTGTCGTTTTACCCGACGAACCAGCAAAGGACACCTCAACACTAACAAGGCGGTGGCTTTGGCTATCCCAGGAAAGCTACCCCAGCCTTGGAGATGCTGAGACACATCCCTGGGATCATACAAATGTACATTCAGTCCATCAGCGTTCAGTGACAGCAGGGAGTCACTCTGGAGGTGAGCAGCAGTTCTGTCAATTAGTTTAAAAGCTCCACTACATGAGATAGTTGAATCCTACACGCTTTATTCACAATAAACTATTTACTTTGTCAATTCTGGAATGCCACAGTCTTCCTGAAAAAGCTTTTGCTTCTTGGGAATGCAGTTTTCAGTTTGCCTGCATGAAACAGTGAATCTCTCAGAAATCAAGCTGTAGGTTTTGTGGGACCTCAGCTCTGATCCCTTCACCCTCACAGGCAACTGAGCAGCTCTTCTTTCTGAGAAGCTTTGTCTCAGGCTCGCTGGCAGGACCAGATGGTCCTTCCCACGACAGAGTCCTGTTTGTAGGCCCTTTAAAAGGGCAGTAAAGTGACTGCATGATTTACCAGCTGGTATAAACACACCTGAGTATCTGTTTCCACAACAGTACCCATGGTCACACCACCACCAGGAATGACAACCCTTTGGCCTGGGCAAGCCTAAAATGTGGTTCCAGTGAGATGATGTTCTTCTGGGACACCTCCCTGAAGTGTCAGGTCCTCAAATCCAAAGCGTATTTCCTAGTCAGTGCCTACCCTAAAGGGAAAGACTTTCATACCTAAGATCAGTAACATTCTTGCCCTCTGAGCATTCCTTAATCAATCAGATCTTCTAAAGAAAACTCGCTTGAAAGTAAAGGCAAAATCTGTTCTCCTGTTTTTATAAAAATGTAGGAAAAATGAAGTCCATGAGAAAGGCTCATCCCCAACATTAGAGCATCCTTAGTACACTCTTTCCTAGGAATATACTGGGACTACTTAAAGCTGCCTGACTCCCACAGGGGTGTTTACTGCCTTTAGCATAGGCTGGAATTGCTTTAGTGAAGTATGGCTAGACTAGAGCATAGAGTGAAGAGAAGCAGACCAGACAGAAGTATCAGTTGCTGATTCCCAGGAAAGCCTGGGTAGTTATGCATTCATTCCTTGGTACACTCCTGTGCTAAACACTGAGGCTTTTACAGAAACTCTGCAGTCATTGCCAAAATTGTCCCTCTTCTCAACAGGCTTTATCTCCTGTTTGGCTGACTTATAGTTAAAGATCCATTTCTTTCTAGAGTGTACAGCCAGAAAGCAGGGTAGAGAGGATTTGAGGTACTGATTTCAAAGGTGTGCAAAAGCATTTCTTTGTCAGCAATGGAGTAAAACGACACAATCTTCTTTTGTAACTCCAGGAAAACTCCAACCTTCAGTGGTTTGTCCTTGTGCAATAATGTTTCTTGATCCTTATGCCATGCTGACAGCTGTTTTTTAGGACCCACCCATTCTACACACCAGGAATGCTCAGTTCTTCCCAATTTCTCCCTTTTACCGATAATTTCATGAGCAACTCCAACAGCCCATCCATCACTGTCCTTGGTAATTACTTCCCAGTAGTGGCTCCCAGTAGAGAAGCCCTGTGAACACATCACTTGGCTGATGCAGAATCTTTTGGGTGATGGTTGATAAGTGATTGGGTGGCTGGAAACCACCACTCTTCTGTTCTGGGCTGTGAGCGCCAAGCGCTCGTGTACTCTTGTGGGGTCAAAAGTCACATCCTCTGCCCCTGGAAGACAGAAAGGATAATATTCTCACATGCAGGGAACAAGAAGGCAGGTGAATCCCTGCTCCAGAAAAGAAATGAAACCAAATGATCATACCACAAACCTGAATCAAAGTTCAAGAATCCTCAACCAAGCACTATCAACTGTATCCTGAGCATAATGAAACATTGAACAGGAACATCCGTGTAAATATCCATAACAGACTCACATGCACTCCCGTGGAAAGGTGAAAGTACCTTGCACCCTACAAAATGGATTTTATTCCTAGCCACAATAATTTTTTTTAAAAATTACCTTTCTGTCAATAATAAATGGGACGTTTACCTTAATAAAGCTTACAGTCAGCTGTTCACTGGGACAAGTTCTTATATATTTTATCAGCACAAACATTTGTTTTCTGTGTTAAGCTACATCTGTAGTACAGTGTGTTGATTGTAAAAATGTTTCTGTCAAAATGATGCAGAATTCAAGTAACAACTGGAGTGATTAAAGCTTAACAGCAAAGATCATTGAGGTGCAGTAACTGCCTGTACACCAGCTCACACTCTGCAGCCAGCACAAATTACCACATAGCTTACACGAAACAGGTTTCTTATCTGTTTTTTTATCCTACATGTGCAGTCAGGTATAGTGCTAGATTATGTGTCAGTAGCTGATTAATTCATGGCAACTCCATTGTGTTTCCACGCTTCAGTAAACAGCCACATCTCCTGCTGGCCTTGGCAAGGACAGTATCCTTCAGCAAATCCAGTCTCAGGGTCACCTGGATGTTGTTAGGAGTCCTGCTGGCTTGGATACTTACACTGAGAAAAGGGGCTGGAAATGCTTGGTTCAGGACTTTCAGCTGCAGACTCTGGAGATGATGAGCAAACACTTGGCTCCTGATCCGAGTCTGAAGGCTGCACTAAATACAAAAATAAGCAAAGTGTTAAGACATTTCTGCAAAATGTACATAGGAAGTACTTAAGCTTGTGGAGGAAAACACACCTTAATTAGACACAGCCACTCATTCAAGTACAAAACAAGGAGTTGCTTTTCTTGATTGCATAAATTACGAAGGATGGGTAGGCAAACGTTTTTACTCAAAATTAACAAAACACTGTACACTGCTGTGGTCAGAAGGCAACTGTCAGAAGAGTGAGATGGGTAAAGCAGTTGGATCATTCTACGCAGATAAAGCAGTTTCTGTCTCAGAAATTTTTACAGTATTCTTTTTTTTTGGTGAGTATTGTGTTTCTTGTTTTATTTGCATGTGCATTTCATAAGCACAAAGTAATTTCTTTTCTATTTGCTACATCCACTGCCTTTAAGAAAAAGATTTCAAAATAGGGAAACTTACCTGGTGGGAGTTGCTGAGCATAATTATCCAAAAGTAAAATTTCCAACTTTCTCTTAAGATCTTCTACAGCACTTTTGACAACATTAAGCTTCTCATCAAGTGTAATTTTATTAATTGTTGAAGGTGAGCCTTCATAACTCTGCCTCTTAGATAAGTCACTCTAATAATGACAAAATATCAAGGGAAAGATGTAGACAACAGCAGTTATTTCATTTCACAGATCAGATTATAATGTAAAGCCCCAGTGGAAAAAGAGCAGTGATCTCTACAAGAATCTTATTCTTTCTATCTATCAGAAGCTTCCTTTATAGGACAGTTACCTGAGCCAAACAACCTGAAAGCTTACAGAAAATAGCAAAGGATAGTCTTATTAAAAATAAAAAGACTGTGTTTTCCCTAAGAAAACTGAAAATGCGACTAGGTTTTCTTTTACATATATATATGTATATTACAATTTTCATAAGTATTCATATGAATACACAAAGTTACTCTTTTTAAATTTTCTTCTTCTTCTTGAATCAAAACCGAAAGTCTGAATATGTATTAGTGGGAAGAAAGGGTGAGGTTTGTTTGCCTAAATTTAGAAATTGTGGAAATCTACATCTGGAGTTGCTCTGTTAGTTTGAGTGTACAGCCTGTAAGAGGAATCCTTTTGGAGGCTGGAGTAATCTCCTTTGCAGGTGGATATCTCAAGTAGGCCAGATAACTCTGAAAGTACCCATTTCCCCTCACTGCCTCTATCAGGACCCTGGATTCCAGCATGGGTCCTGGAAGGTCAATTCTGTCTCATGGCACATCCACACCCAGTAAGCCTCACTCTAAATTCCTGCTGGTTAACTTGCATCACTTAGCACTGCTGTTTTCAACATCAAAACAGGCTCTGCACAATCTCAAGTGCTTTACCTGCATCTTTTGAGGGCCCTTGACATGTTTTCCCCAAGAAAGTTGTTACGAAGTATTTAATAACTATGTGAGTTCTTTAACTTGCATACCTATGTGTAAGCACAAATCCTGGAAAATAAGAAGATCATGAAAGATCTCAACTTTAGATTTGACTGAGGACTGGATTTCAGCACTGCAGCTCCCACTTCATTCCAGCTCGCCAATATCCTTGGAAAAAATCTGGTTCTGAATTGCATTCCCAGCCTGTTCCTCTTTCAGTACTTTTTTCCTCTGAATTTCTCACTCTAAACTCTCCCTGCTGACAGCAATGTCCATGGATTGGCACCATTGTCTCTACGAGAATGGTGCAGTGGGGACCTCAAAGGTGCTCTGTACATATTCAGCTATCCCAGACATTGAGCTTGAGAGATTCTACTCATATTCTGCCACTTCATTTCATCACTTACAGTTTGGCCTTTGATGTCTGTGAGCTGGTGAATAGTCTCTTCAATTTTCTGCTGAGTAGCTTTTTGCTCTTGTTCAATGAACATCAGTGTGTTTCTCTCCTGTCTCTCAACATATTCCTTCATGCGACAGAAATCCTTTAGTAATCTGGCTTTTGATCTGAGATGTATACTCCTGAAAGGCAGAAAATATGGAGTTCATTGTGTGGTTCGGAAAGATGCATGGAATATGAGAATTACTGTCTCATCTAATGTGCTCTTTGACTGACCCCTGCAGACCATAAAACTTTATTCAAAAGAATAAAATACATTTGACACTATCCTGCATTACATGCAATGAGATTTGGGGCATGTTAAAGATCATGACTATTTTATGGCTAGTGGACTCTGCTTGACAACTCAGAAAGTTCAATATTCCCTCTTATGATTTGTAATTTGCATCTAAGTGTACCAGAAACATTCAGGCTGCTCCTGGGATAAACAGAAAAATGCAACAACGCACAACTCCAGTGGCCTTTGTGCCAGCCAAGACACAAATTAGTGCAGCTGATGCCATATATTCATTCTCACCACTAAAACCAGAATTGTGACAGAAAAGAAGGAAACAAAAAGGCAGATTCCTGCTCTGAGCTGGAAGGCAACCTTGCAATCACATTGCTAGCCAAAAACAGAAACTGGAAGTTTCAGTAGCAGAAAGTTACTGTAGGTGATGAACGTACAATATGTACCTTTGTTTTACTGAGATCTTTCCTCAACAGGTGGATGGTCTCTGCAGTTATTTCTTGGTGCTTGGAGCTCTCCCATATCTCTTCCTCCTTTAAAGTGACACATTGGACTATTTATCTACATAAACCTCAGAGAAAGCATGACTAGGTTAAGCAGCAGGATGATAAAAATTCCCTACATCACTGACATTAGTTAAGCAATGGACTGGTTGAGGAAGTGCCTGAAAGACACAATTCTGAGTAAGAATAATCAAATGAAGCCAACATTAACAGTCACCAATTAATTACATGTGCAACTATAATTGTGAGCTTCAATATCCTCTTAGCTTGACTGAGTAAGATATAAATGTGCTAAAATAACGAAGGTAAGTTCATTTTTCTCATCTTCTCTGGGAGTCGTTTTAAGCAGAGACCTAGATCATGAACCTGTCCCATTTTGTGCCATGAAGCTGGGTGGAGCTGTAGCACTAATAATGTTATGAGTCCTTCCAGCAGTCTCCAGTGCAACGCTGATGCAAATAAATAACACCCAGCACAACGAAGTCACTTATTACTGTTGTGCATCAGCCGAACATGTGACAGGTATTAGTTCTAATTCAGCTATGCAGCTCTCACCACTGAGCCCCAAACACCGCGTTATCGAACCCAGCTACTCAATGTGCTACTGTGCCGTGGGATGGAGGGGATGGAGCCCCGGGCTACGCTGGGGATGCCGTGGGACGGAAACCCGGGCTGTACCCAGGGTGCCGCTGGTGCTGTCGCAGAACGTCGGGAGCAGGAATCCCTAGGTATCGGGGGATGGCACCGGGAGTGTCCCGGGGCAGTTGGGGGAGTCGCGGAGGAGCCCCGAGATGTCGAGGGTGAAGCTCGCGGGTGTCGGGGATGGAGCCCCGGCTGCCCCCGGCCGTACCTTCTCCGCAGGTGCCCGCCCCGCCGCGCTCAGGTCGTTGCAGGCAGCAGCTCCACAGGGCTCCGGCTCCCGCTGCGTCTCCCAGCTGTCCTGCAGCTCCCGCGGGATGAGGCTGAGCAGCGCGGCCAGCTCGCGGTTGGGCCGCAGGTGCCGGGGCTCGAAGGGGAGGCGGCAGAGCGGGCAGAGGGCGCGGGGCCGGCCCGAGCAGTAGCGGAGGATGCAGCCCCGGCAGAAGCTGTGGCCGCAGCCCGTCAGCCGCACGGGCTCGGCGAAGGGCTGCAGGCAGCAGGAGCACTGCAGCTCCAGGACGCGCTGCAGCTGCTCCAGCTCGATGACGGCGGCCATGGCCCCGCAGTTTCGATTTCCCCGGGCTCCTCCTCCGGTGCCCAGAACGCCCCGGGCCGCGCCGGGTCTGCCCCGCTCCGTTCTCCTCTGCTCCCCTCACGTGCCTTGCCTGCAGGATTTGGGTTGCCGGAGGAAAAGGACTGTGACGCAGAACTCTCCAGGACCTGGCCTTGACTTTGCCTGTCCAAAAATCCCCGTTATCTGCACCACTTCGTTTCCACCGTGAATTTCCCGATTTTGTAATAGTGCGAGTTGCTGACATGGACAGTCTGAACAGTGGCACAGCACAGCGCAGACCCTGTCTGACTGAAGTCCAGGCTATGGGAGGGACCAAACCCTTCTGAGGTCACCCCGAGCTACTCGGCTCATCTCAAAATAACGATTAACAAATGAAGATTGACACTATTCCTCGTACAAGTCAAAAGTTGCTTTCTGTTGATTTCAGGAGCTGCAGGATTAGGCTGTTTAATAGAATTGCTGAACCACAATGTGAGCTAGAACAATTGGGGGTGTGTGGGGACAGAGCCTGGAACACAGGGAAGTTCATGGGAGCATATCAACACATAAAACTGCTGCACATTGCTCAGAGCTGGCTGAGAAAGGCAAAATGATGATCCCACTCAATTCCTTTGCACTGTTGGGCGAGTGGGGGTGGGGAGAAAGAAGAATTAGTGTCACTAATTCCTGCAAGTATTGGCACTTCTCATTTCTGCAAAAAAAAGAACTATTTTGAGTATCTCGAGACCAGCTAGCAATTGCCAGCAGAAGGTGGAAGCCTCACCAGAAACTTGGTCTGCAAGACTTCCTCTTGATTTGCAAAATAAGGCTATCTGTAAAGAAGAATTAAATGTGTGAATGACTTGGTGCTTGGTAGAACCAGATCTCAGACTTTGTCTTGAGGCATGGAAACACTCAGTGCTCTGTGTCAACCAGTGCAATCTCCATCAGCTCCTGCACACAGTGGTACCTGATGAGAAGGTTCCTCTCAAACACTGAACACCAGTCCTCATTCATGGAGTGTTTGCAAGCAAATCACTAAAGAAAATACTTTTAAAATTTGTTTCTGCCTTTCAATGTTCAGTCTAATCAAGCTCATTAAGCTTCATCTGTTCTTAGGTGAGACAGATTAGTGTATGTTCATCCTGCACTCTCGATGTGTTCACAGGGCACCATGTGGGGTTGTGCTTTGGAAAAAAATCATTGGATGTTGGATTTGCCACTCACATAAAAGCCGAACAGTAGAGACTGTTGAAAGCAAAGAGCTAGAAGCATCTGTGTGATTCCATTAGAGGAGTGATTCCATTACAGTATCCTCCACAATTTAAACTTGGCTTGTTTTTTTATTGTGCCAGAAATGTAGCACAGTAAGAAATATTCAACCCACTCTGTTGGAAACAACCTGTCCCTGTGTGGCCAGGAGCTGCAGCCAGCGGGAATACAGCTGCCTGCCTGCCTGCCTGCTCCTCCCTGTGGACATCAGAGCTGGGTGATGACTTCGTTCAAGGAGTCCATCCATTCCTTCTGCCTCCTGTCATTCTCACAGATAAACACAAACTCTCTCACTGGTGTGACCAGAGTGATCACTGGTTTTTTCTTCTTCATGCAGACTTTCTGGGGTAAATCATCTCGTACTTCATATCCCTCATCCCTCCTTCCAACGTAAACCTGGCCCTGTGCAAATGCATCCTGGAAAGAAGGAAGCAGAGGACAGGCATTAGCCAGCAGACAGTGAAGCTCCAGCAGACACTGCTCTATCCTTTCACATGGAACAGGATCTGGGGACGCATGGAGGGGAGCCGGTGACATGGACTGAGGACACCAATAGGAACATACAAAGGGGTATTTTGCACTCACAGGGATTCTCAGGAGAAGGCAGGGCCCCACTCTCACAGAGCTGGTTGGTGGATGTTCAGAAGGGGAAGGAAAGGACATTCCCATGGCTAAAGCAGTGCTAGGAAGCAGGATACTGGGGCTGTCAGGATACTGCAATATTGCTTATCTTGGTTAAGGTTACAGACACAGAGGCACTAGGGCTGGGGGAGAGGGGGCATGAACACCACAGGCAGTAGCAGTTAGTTTTAAAAGATCTTTCTCACAGCCATTGGACAGGCCAGAGTTCCCAACCAGCTCAGCTTCAGAGACATCCTTGGACTCTTGAGGCAGGGCCTGCTCCAGTTTGGCACAGCCACTGGAAAAGGTGGACAAGAGCAGACCTTTCCTCCCCACCTGCTTCATGAAGGGGCTATGGAACAAAGAACACTCCTCTTACCAGTGGATTTTTAAAGTATATCAGGCTCCTTTCTTGAGAATCCAAGCAGAACCAGCGTACCTTAAAGGCCTCCTTCTGCTGCAAGGAAATGGTAGAAATTCTTTAAAGACCCAAGTCTCAAAGTGTACTTTGGTCTATCCAAATTCCAGGACCACTTAAATGACTTGGAATTGGAGTTCAGTTTCCTTCATCCCTGCAACTGGTAACAGGACTGCTATGTGCAGCCCTCAGCTCTCTCTTCTCCCTGAGCTCAAAATACAGATTTACATTCAATGACAATCCTTTGGGCAGGGAAGTAATCAAATTAACAGGATTAAGGAAGTTGCATGAAATGGATTGAAAGCACTGCAGAGAATAATGCCTGAGCCAGTGGTGATAGTGAAGAGAGTGAGCAATCAATTTCAACAATCTGACCAGGGAAGTTGTCCCTCGAATTTTGGGTGTACAATACTAGTTGGTTTTTTTTAAGTGTTAATTCCATCACCTACACTTACCTGACCATTCCTGAGCTATTAATTGCTCAGGCTGAACTGAACTCTTCTAGGACTCAGCTCAGTTTAAGCAGAAGTTAGGCCTCACAAGAAAAAAACACTAAATCTTTCATGTGCAAGTACCTGCAGAAGAAGTGCTGGACCACTGGCACAAGCTGGGCCAACACCCAGCATATTAAGTACCAGAACTGCACCACTGAATGGGCTTGGCTCGTGGTTCACTCAGAGGAGAGCAAAGCAATAAGTGCCTATGTTCAAACTAGACCTTAGATCTTTTTCTCCTTCTTCAGCCATGCCCAAAACCTCGCTCTTCTGTTCCCAGAGTACTGGCCCAAACACTTTCCACAACAAAACAAACCAAACTATTGGCGTCACTGTAGAGAAAATTTGCTGAAACGACACTTTGCTGCTCTAAGTAGATACGACTTATGTGCAACTGACTCTAAGTGAAACAGAGAAGTAGGAGGGATCAGCACTTCATGTTCTGCTGTGGCAGGAGCTGCAGTTGGCAGATACAGCAATCCACATGGATCTGTGTAACAGCACTTTGCATGGCCACTGACAGCTAATCCACCTTGCTTTTTCTTTAAGGATTCTTCTTCCCAATCTTATTTTCAACACAAAATAAAACATGGTCCCAAAGAACAAGCCCAAAGGCTTAAATATAGTGTCTTTTATGAACCCAGGAAACAGAGAGTCACTGAGCAAATCTTTTATGAGTCAGCATCATTGAACAACCAAATATTCTCTATCTGGAATGATCCTGTTTGTGTAATGCCAAGTATGCACTTACTTTTGGTCCTGTTTTCTCCATATATCCTTCCTTGACAAAATTTCTTGTGATCCTGGGTATGAGCTAGGAGAACACAAACATAAAAAAGTCTGTCTGTCCCACCCGAAACCATGACAGGCTGTCTCACTCAAGATTGCATTTCTGTTCTGTTTTTGTCAAAGTTAATCACCGTCAATTGTGGCTTTTAGGGTCTGGGATTTTTTTGGCTGCTTGGTAAAAGGAAGTCTGAAGTAACAAGAAACATAACATTTTTGACAGATTACACTGTTTAAGGATCACATGGAGACTTTAAGGCCTTAAGTACTAAGTTTTTCCATGTTATTCAGTGTGGCCTTTCCTTCTACCTCTTCTGTCCATTCCCTGGACCCAAGTGCTGCTTTTTGAATACCCGACTCTGTCAGAAGAAGTGAGAAAATATTTTCCCATGATATGTTTGGCTAGACTGCTTCAAGTCCTGTTTAGTTCTCACCTCAGGCTCTGGGACATTTGGGAAGGTTATTCTGAGATAATGGTAACGTGCTGCCCGAATAGCATTGAACCAGTCAACGATCTCCTGGAAAAACAGCAAACACAATCATAAAGATTAACAAGAAAAGTAAGAGCACTGCTTCTCCAAAATGCCCTTCTCCTTCCTCTTCATAAAGAGATACTTTCTCCCCAAGGGACAGAGAGAGTCAGTGATTTGTCCCAAACACCTGAAAAACATTGACCCTTGAAAATAATTTAAGAATGCCCCTCCTGGGAGGTCCAAGGCATTCTCAGCATGGACAGTCATCCAAGTCTGTGTACACAGGCTTTTTCAGTTAATTCAGTTATGGGTTGTTTAAAAACCTTTGTACCTGAAAAGACACAAGAACTCTGTCGAAGGAAGAAACAGAAGTCTAACAATATCTGTAGAGATAGTTTTTTTAATTATCACGACTGTCTTGGAAATAACGTAGAATCATATTCTCTATGCAAGTCAAGAATTTAACCATGAGATTGTGTAAAACCATGAGGCAGTTACCTTACAGAGATTTACATCCATGTACCACGTAAGACTATCCAAAGGCTGAGTTTGAATAGATGCCCCAACAAAGGAGCAAGATGCTACAGTTAGGAGTATCAAATTCTGCAATTTCCTATACTCTAAAAGTCTTAGTGATGCCGAGTAAAATCAGATCTTGCAGACACAGTAACTCTTGCAAAATACAAATCCAACACCTAAGCATCTTGCTTACTCCAGAATCTCTATTATATTCACCTTTCCACTTTCGTGATAGACAAAAAGATTCCTTGTTTGACCATCTGTGATGTATGTGATCTGCAGCCCATGATTGTGTCCTATTTTCTCCACCTGGAACATTGCATTCAGAGTCTCAATGCTGATAACGGCTTTTGGACCTCTGGACTGCAAAATGAAAAGCATCACTGTATTAAAGTGCTCTCAGGGAATGTATTGCAGGACAGGTCAGCTGTATGAGACCTAGATCCCTACTGAATATAAAGCAGACATCTTAAAATATCTGAATATTGGCTATAACTGAAACATAAAGACTTAATTACATGCAACATAAAACCACTTACAAAGAATCCTTGACAAACGCTGGGTCACTATTAAAAAGGGCTGGGTCTGCATTGCAAAGAATGAATCTATCTCCAGCCTCCTAGTTAGAGAAAACTAGCTAGAGTCTCTCACAAAAAGGAGCTGTGTTGAGGACCCTGCTGCAGAAGCTGTTGAGAGGATATTTTGGTAATGTAAGAGGTAAAAACTGCCAGCAGATCTCTTCTTTGTCTTGCCATTCAACTGCCAGTATCCATTTCCTCTGTTCACTAAGCAAAAGGAGGCTGCAGTGTTGAGATAAGGGATGAGAAAAAGAACTAAATCCAAAATTGCCCAATATACCATATATGTAAATGGGGAAACATGAGGACTCCTCTAAGCACATGCTGGCTACAAAACTAGAGACAAAGCAACTTGTGCTGGGTTTTGCCCACAAAGAGCAAGGTCTGAGGGTGAGTGTTGACCTGCTACCTATGGCCAGCTCTAGTTGAAGAACTCACTTCTTTGCTGTAGTACTTCATCACCCCTTCCCTTGCTGATAGGAGAAAGTGCCTCTTCTGGAACTGTCTGCGTACCTTCCCAAGCTTCCAGAGGCATCCTTCACGGCTGCCTGCAGACCAGACAGATAAGTGTCAGAGAAGGGTAGCAAAAGTGCAGGACTACCTAGCTAAGGGTGATCTGGCACATTTTCAAGTCTCTTCTCCATCTGCGAATTTTCCCCTCATATGAAAAAATCAGTGGAAGAAATAGAGAACTGTAAGATCTGAATGTACCCTTGCACTTGTGTGCCTTTTTCTTAGGAGTTTCTTCTCAAAGCTAGACTCAAAGCAGTGACTGCACATCCAGCAGTTCAAATGTGACAAGCCAACCTCAGAGACCTCCAAAGCTGCCAATAGAACATTTTGCTGTTGGCCTCAAGGCTGAGACCTCCCTGACAATCCTTTTACCTGCAGAACAGGGATCTGCGCAGACTCGGGTATCAAGAAATTCCCCACGTTCATATTTAGCTCTAATCCACTGCTCTCTTAAAACCCTGAAAGAGGAAAACATGGATAAAGCTGATCTGCCATGTCTCTAGTTTCAGCAGCCAGCCAGGGAGACCTGCAAGGGAAGCAGATGTAGAGGTCTGCAGCAGTGAATACACCATCAACTTACATGCAGTCATAGGACTTGGGGATGTAATAGTACGGAGGGACCTTTGCCTCATACTTAGCTTTGGCCCAGAGATTCCCGTGACTCCTCATAAACTGAAATATAAATTACAGTTAGGTGTGCCACTGCAAATCAACACCACATCATGAACACAAAATGAGACTTGTATCAAAGGGAGTGGTGCACTTGCCAAATCTTGCCATAACCCTCAGTGTGTATTTACATACATTTATAAATTCCCTTTGGCATTATAGTTTGCTATTTTTAGGTGGATGCACCTTTTTTAGTATTTACAGTTCTGAACCATGTGTGAAAGAATACAAAAGTGTGGTCTTGATGAAAAGAAAAAAAGAAAATTAGGAAAAAATTAGTTTATGATTTCCCTATTCCTTCATCTCCTCCCAGATATTAACTGTGATTGTATTATTAACACAATTCAACTGAATGATGAGAGGCTGAACCAATATTTAAGAAGAGTATGTTGCTTTCTTAATTGAACATATTACTGGGAAGTATTTGTGGGTTTCTAAACCACAGTGAGAAGTTATATATAATAGTATATATATATATCTGTATATATATCACAGACTGTTAGGAACATAGTCACCTATCAGTGTAATTTGATTGAGTAGGTCATAAAAAACCCCCTAAAGTTACTCTGTCCGGTTCTGTTGCACTGTCCATAGTGGATGGCACAGGAATTACATGGCAGAGGAGGTTATGAAATGTGGAGAATTACTGCTTTTTCTTCTCTACCTCTATTAAATTGCTCTCCCAGAAGTCAAGCCGAAGGGATTTGACTCTGCTGATTTCAGGAAGATTGCGATGAATTCCAGAGCAAGTCAAACAAATGAATATTCCAAGTTTATAAGAAGCCCACTCCGGACCTAGATAAAACCACAAAGAACAATTAAATAACAGGAAAAGGCACAGCCACTGGCAAGGGTGAAAACCCACATCTGATGCACAGCCCAGGCTTCCCACCTAATAAATACCTTGAATCCCACCCTACTGTTTATGGCTGTCACTTCACTGTGTCCAGAGGAACAACACCTGCTTTCCCCAGTGAACGATGTGGCCCCTGTGTTTGTATATTCTTTAACTGCCTATCTGCTTCAAAATTAAGGTGACTGTGCAGGCAAATGAGTGGATTATTAGTTCTGCATTAAAAGCTGCTGTTGCCGAATTAAGAAGGAAGGTGCCGACAGTGTGCCCTCTCGTCCAACAGGAGTATAATCATTTGCAGCGAGGAGTGTCTGCTGCCTGTGAAGGCTCCTGCTATTTATCCCTGCTACTATCCCCTGAAGCAGCTTTGACAAGTGCATCCTTATAGGCATTGAGTGTTCTGGCAAGACCATTTCCTTGGATTGCGCCACCGTCCACTTCTCCCCATCGCGTCAAGTTGCTAAACAGAAACAACTTGGCGCCTTCTGCAGCTTCTGCTGGCTCGTGCCTGACACACCCGAAGGGGCGCCAGCCCGGCGCGGGGGCTCCAGCGGCTTTCCCGTGCTTTCCTCTGCCCCAACCCTTGCGCAGAGACATTCCCCGAGCTGCAAATCCACCCCACGCATCCTCCTCCTCCAACAGCCTCATGCCCTGTCCACAAATAACCCGGGCAAGCGTGGTCTGAGGCCGTTTCCTGCCCTGTGCGGCGGTGCCCGAGAGCCGTGTCCCGGAGCGGGCAGCGCCGCCAGACCGGCCCGCAGCCGCCCTGCGGGACCCGGAGAGAGAGGCGCGGCCGGTGCCCCGCACGGAGCGGGACGAGCAGCGCCCGGACCGGCCGGCCTCTCGTCACGGGGCAGCGCCCGGCGGGGCGGAGCTGCCTTACCCGGATCCCCGCAGTCGGCGCAGCGATCGTTACCGGTCCCGGCCGCCCTCTGCAGCTCCAGCAGCAGCGCCTTGTTGCGGTCGTAGTCCATCGCCGCCGGTGCCCGGAGCAGAGTCTGCGGGAGCCTCGGCGCAGCCGGGAAATGAGGAACCGGAGCGGCCCGGGACGCCCGGTCCTCTCCCGTGTCCCCCCCGGGCGCCTCCTTCTGCGGGCGGTTCGAGCGCGCGGCCGCCCCGGCCCCGGGCACCCGCCCATCGGCCCGGCCCGGCCCGCTGCGCTGCCCACCCGCTTTCCCGCAACGAGTCGGGAATCCCTGCGCTGACAGAGCAGGGCTCGTCGGCGCTCCTCCAGCTTTGCCCCAGCCCCAGCTCTCTAAAAAGGTATACAAAGTTGGTTGGGTACCATTACGGCAGTCGGGCCCCAGACATCCAGCACAGCACCGGGACCGCCGGGCCAGGTGAGTCCCGCTTTCCCAGCGCAGCTCTGCCTCACTGCGAGCGCTCACACAGGCTCTGAGGGAGCTCGGTGACACCAAGCAGTGCCAGAAAAACCTTCCCACAGAGCTCAATGCAGGGACAATATATCATTTCCACCTTCAAAATGTTCCTCTTCCATGATAAAGCAAATGGCAAAAAGTCTGTGACTTAATACTGTTTATCTAAGACGAGAAAAGACAAAGAGAAAAATGTGAAACAAAGATTGTCAAGAAGGTTAATTAATTCAGAAAAATATTAAGAGGTGTTCAAATATTTTTCTAGTTTGAGGTTAAATTTAATTTGCATTGCTATTCTTTAGTAAAGTTTATCTACAATCTTGTAAAAACACTAATTTTGTGGATGACTAAAAACTAGACATGTACTAGCAGAACCTTTCTTCCATCTTCTAGCAGCAGCAGAATATCTGAAAAGTTGTTCAACTACTTACACAGAACCTCTTTTCAGAACTCACCCTCTAGGAACTGCATACTGGAATGTAAACCTGGATTTAATTTTCCTCAGGTAATCTTGCAAGCCATTCACCAAAGCTTTTTGCTAGCTTAATTTTAGTGTCCTTGCAACTCCTGTGGAATAAAAGGAACATTTTGTATGACATTTGGGGATTGGTTATTTATATCTATCTTTTACAAAGACTTGAGATAGTCTTGCTCCTGAAATGGTCTTTCTCTCCTCCCACATCTACTCTGCAGTAGCATTAACACAGTCTAAGCCTTTGGCTCATTCTTGCAACCATGACTGCTTTCTTCTATGTTATTCATGATGGTAGAATAATGTCACCCTCATTTACATCCTGGAAAGTAATATTTGAATGAAAGGAAAGGGAAAGAGTTTTCCCCAAGAAGAAGATTGTTGCTTTTGCTTTTAAGTTGCTGTACACCTACTCGTAACTGCTGCTTAAAAGAGAGAGTCATTGTGAAACTCCAGGGTTGTTTTTACTTCTGATTTCAAGACACAGAAGTTAGTTGGAAGGACAGTACATAAAGGACTGACCAGGACCCAGACTAGTGCAGGAAAATATTTTTGCATCAAAAGCAGGCAAATTTCACAGTACTAGAATTTGTGAAGCATTTCCTTCTAAGCAGAGTTAATCAAAACCAGCCACAGGTCCCTTTTCCTCAAGCGCATCCCTCCTGGAAACTTGCTTTATTTTAGCATACAAAAGATACTCCTACCTGATGCATAAAAATCCAAAGGTGCTAATTTATCAGAACTCAAATCATCACATGCAGATTGTCTTTCATTCAGAGTAGCCTGAGGTGATTTCATGTGTTAAATATCTGATCAAGAAGGGAAATTGAATTCCACCTTAACTTGTGGACATCACAGCAGATTCTGTAAACTTCTTAAGTTATTAAAACCAGAGAGCTGACTTCAAAAGAAAGTAAATTGTCTCTCACTGCTTTCTAATTTGGGTCTTTCAAATGACCCCTGAATCTCCTATAATACTACTACTTAATATGACTTTTTTCTGATTTATGTAGGTCCTCACTGTAACCTTGATAGATTAGTGCCTTTAGAAAGCATTGAACAGATACACTTTTACTTTACTATTTTAAAAAATTTAAAAATGTATGTTTATTTATTTTTACAAATCATAAAGGAGAAGCATAGACTGTTGATACAAAAGATCAAACCATGAAGATTTTAGCATTTAAACTTTTTGATAATTTTGGACTATGGAAAGAGTAAACTATAAAGATGATCTACAATGCAGAAGCTTAAAATAATTTACTGTTTCCATAAATATTTCTAATTCCTGAACATCTTTAAGACATGTAAAATGTAAGAGGAGACCAGAACTAGCAAAGGGCCTTCCTTATTTTTACAGAGACACTGAGGTATGTGGAGCACCACTGCATGGCAGAAGTCTGACTCAGTTTGAGGAACAGGAACAGTCCAACTCCAAAGGCAGAAAAATACATGGTTGAACTAATTCCAGTTTTAAAATCCTTTTAAAGTTATGTTTCAGGAGTTTTGTCTTTCATGCAACAGAAACACTGAGATTGTAGCAAAGTCTCACAAATTTATTGTCGTATAAAAACGGATTCAATCACAAATAATCGGGCTGAAGTCTTGTCAAATACAAAAAAAAAATTTAAGAATAGAACACAATATACAAGACTAAAAGTAGTTAAATATTCCTGTATCCAAAATAACACTGGGAGAATTGTTATTTACAAAATCTTGCCTAAATCTTTTGAGACCATGTTGAGCTACAGTAATAATTTCTCTACCTTTTTAGGAGATTAACATGCATATCTGACAGCTGTAAACAATGAAAGGAATGTATACAAATATATGTACATTGAGGCATAGTGCTTTGTAAGGACTTTGTTCCTTGTGGTCAAAGTGAAGAGTTTAGTCACTTAGACTTTGGAGGACTTGTTGCATCCTCCCTGTGCCCCCTCCCACCTCAATTTATCACTTTAACTGCAAATTCAGAAACAAACTTACTTGAACAAAACAGTCTCCTCATAAAACAGCAGTTTTGCTGTGGAAGTTGTGACAGGTGGTTGTTACAAAAGCACTTCTTGCTATGTGATCCACAAATTAGAGAGAAAAGAGAGCAAGAAGTCCCCCCCGAATAATTTGTGCATTTAATATTATGAATGCCCTTACTGGACAAGCACCAAACAAACCCACATTTCAGCTGTGGAGAGCAGTATAATGACAATAGATATATACATTATTTTAAATACTTATAAAAATTTAATATACAAATGGCTCTGAATATACAATAATGTGGTAATTAAAAAATAACCAAACTGTGGTGAGAATACCACCATTAGGCACAAAGTATTTCTGGTGTTGGCAATTTTAAGGAAAGTCCGAAGACAGACTATTTATCATTTGTCTGGGTATTTCAAGATGAATCCCTTCAAGATAATGCAAGAACCTATTAAAAAAAAAGTAAAAAAGACTGTTAAGGGGACAAAGATATTTCCAAATATAAGGTAGCACTTTTATTATTTTGAGACAAATGTCCACCTTCCTTGCCTAGAATTATTTGAGAAAACATTTTATTAAAATCCTTAACTATCTTCTATACTGAAATGTAGCAAGATTTAGGAAAACCAAAACTCACCTTCTTTTAGTCTTCCCTTGCTCTTTAAGCTTCTCAGACCTGCAAATACTGCGGAGAGTGGGGAGGTATTCGAGGGTACTGGCTTGCTTATTACCCAGGTTTAAAGGACTTCTGGAAAACACAGTTTTGATGACAGCCAGCCTCTTCTGTGCTTTTTTGTGAGTGCTAAAACAGAGAATGAAGCTTTATTGTTTCTTATTCAAGACTGTGCAGTGATGATTTTATTTCTTTAGGATCAAAGCCACTGGTTTTAAACTCCTTTAAATTGATGTCCAGAACTACATCCCAATGGATCAGACATCTGCAGCTTCTTATTACACAGCATCACAAAGCTGCACTTGGACAGAAATATGAGGACCAGCAGTTTGTTTGGCCAATGTTCTTGTAATAGTGGTATGAATGTATATACATCAAATCTGAAACAGTCCTACACCCTGTGAAATGTTCTTCCTGACAAATAACTGCATTACACTCCAGAAGTATTAACAAAGTCTTACCTTGGATCACCTGTCTGACTGAAGGATATGCAATCCCTTGTGTTTGAGACAGGCAGAGTAAGTCCCTTCAGCTGATCACTTTCAGGTGTTTTACTGGTACTCAGAAAGGATTCCAAGTTTTGTGAAATATTAACAGAACTTTTGGTGAAGCTGAGTGCTTCAATAGCTGCCTTTATTTCACTACAGCTCTGGAAACTCCACCAATCAGTGTTTTCTATACTGAACTCATCACAGAGACCATTTCTGATTTTGGCATTTGTCCAATGAAATTCTTCACTTTTAGAAAACTCCAGTGGTTCCCTGGTGTTAGTGTTTACGCAACAATCCAGGAAAGACATGTTTTCCACAAACTCAGACAGTGAATTCAGACATTGAGAAACAACTGCAGACCTGTTCCCATTTGCTGAGGTTTTAGCTTTAACTTCTTTTTGTTCTTTATGCATCAACAATTTTGATTCCTTTTTATTTATTTCAGCACATGATGTAGGACTGTCTGATGGCAAAGTTATGAATTCAGCTGAATAGTTCAGCTCAGAATCAAATAAGTCACTATCATCCAATATCTCAAGCCTTTTCCGAGTCTTTGTCTTTTTAGACCTTTTTCCAGGGCTACTCTTCCCAGTGCAAGAGCTCTTAGTAGATCTTTCTTTTGAAGAAACTGTATTATTCTTTTCAAGTATAGACTTAGAGGCTTCAGACTGGTTTGACAGAACTTGCACTGGTAAGGGAAAAATAAGTTCAAGATTACTATATACAAAATCCACATGCTTCATCTGGAATTCTGTGAGAAGCTGCATCAATTTATTCCATTCCTCCACGGTTGTGATTTTGTGCTGTAAAATAATAAGCATGAAATATTTATCAATATACTAAAATACATTTTTTAAAAAATAAAAATGTTGCTACAGAAAATCTCACAGTCCTGGCTTTGTGCTTATGAGGTGAGGGACTGTTTTGCTTGCAGACCACCCCAGTTCAGACTGTACTTAATAAGCACAGAATTCTATAATTTCTACAACAAGCATTAAAGATTTGCTTCTAAGATGGTACTATTGCTAATGATGGTTATACTCAATTGTCTGGCAATCATTCAAAATACTACCAAGTCAACTATAAAAATACCTTAAGAAATGTAAACAAATCTTCTGAAGGCAACAGGATGTTCTTAAGGCCAAGCAACGTCTCTACACAGCCTGTATCACATTTTGGAAACTCCTGAAGATGTGCATCCTCAGCTTGAGAAAAATCCACCTTGGAATTGTTAAACTTGGCATGATGAATGACATTATCTGCCTTCTTTGTCTCTTCTCCTCCTGCACAGAGATAACAGGCTTTACTTGAAAGAGAACAACTGCATCATGAAATTGATTTTCCACCTCTTTGCCTCAATTCCTGTCACGAAGGATGCTAGAACAGTCACCACTTGCTGTGGTGCTGAAGGAACAGAGCAGCTGAAATGAGACATTCCCAAGCCCACATCACTGCTGTCAGTGTTACCAACCTGCTCTCCTGCTTCCCAAGTAACCTTTGAAGGAGGCTGTGCCTCACTTGTCTCTCCCTGTCACTCCCTGTAACCCCTAAACTCCTCCTGAATCCTTTGGGATCAAGTTCCTATCCCTGCCTGCTTGCCGGCTGTCACATTTTTACCCCTTTTTCAGCTCTGCTTCTTGTGGGTGAATTGCCTGCAATCCAGCTACACGGATAAAGAACTGCAAACTCTGAGGAAGATTACTACTGGTTCCTTTCTTTGCCCAGTTTTGCTACTCAGAACATGAAAGGGAGATAGTAAGTACCATCATGACAGGCAATAAACCCCTCAATATTTAGTTTCTTATGCACTAATACAAAGCTTTGAAGTAGCTAAAAATAGCAGAAACCCCACCTCCCCAAATATTTAGGAGTCTTACAAGAAGTTACCATTTATTCATACATGCCTAAGAATACTTCAATTTAGTCAAATTCATATTTAGATGGATTTTTTTTTAAGATTAAATTAAATCAACATACCATGAGGTGCCAAACACTTCTCTTTCAAGCATCCACCTCCACTTCTAACCCAGAACTGTAAGTACAGAACACTTTGTCTGATATCACAGTTATTTGTGATCAGCAGAGCAGCCAAGTCTTTCACATCTGTCCGTAGGTTCTCAGCCAGGCACAGAGCTTGGAGGTAGCTCACAGAGTTTATCTAAACAAGAGTTACACACAGGCCACTGAAACAACTCCTGCCAATCACACTGCAGGAAGTCACAAGAGCAAATTACTCTATTTATGCTTGCAATACATTTTGCCTTTTAATACAGGAGATTAGTTTATTAAATTAGATTACAGTTAGATTAAAATCTGTAAAGGAAAGCAAACTACCCAATCTCTGTAGCCTATGCCAGAGAATTAGGTTCAATTTAGAAATTCAGCTGATTAAAAACAAACACACAAACATATTCTGCTCATGGTCCTGAGGTTAACTTATACCTTGTTTCTCATCACCAGTGACCAGCTTTCACTGACCTGTATTCATTTTAAAGTTTTTTCTTGCATTGTTTCTTTTAACTCTGCAATTATCTGGAAGTCCAATGCTTTCAGTTTCACATTAAGAAATTACCCCTTCTCAATAATTAAGTCTGTCTGATTCTTATTTATTTAGGTTTTTCACCTAATACACAGTTGCAAATAAAATTATTTGCTACACAGAACATGTGTTAACATTAAAGGAATAACCCATAGTATTTCTAAAATAGCTCCTATACTTTTTAATGAATGAACCAGTACTGAAATAACCAACCTTCAGATAAGAGCTATCATGTATTTATCTAACTACATTCTAAAAACTAAATAAAGTGATTAAGTGATGTTTTTATTGTAATTCTCATTACCATTAAATTGTTTGGAAAATAAATGTTCCATGCTGGTAAAACAGTTTCTACATGTAAAGATAAATAAGTCCTATACATCCTTACATAAACCCCAAAGACATGTCTGTCTCTGATCAAACAAATATGTTACATCAGAAATATATAAACCTACCCCAACATTTAAATGTCAAGCTGAAATCAGCTGACAATTACTTGCTTAGGATGTACCTGCATTTCCAGACACAGACTTACCAGAGAAGGGGTTTTAAAGTTGATCTCTTCAAAATAGCCATCAAACATTAAGCTGAATGTTGGATCTATAGAGAGAGAGATCAGTGAACTGTCATGACATTAAGTTCAAACCTCATTATTTTCTTTATCTATTGGAGCAGCCAGTGCCTTTATTCAAACACTCAAGTACTTGCTTTACAGTCACCACTCATTTAATTTTGCATTTAGGTGCAGTATTCAACCATAACCATTTACAGCCTCTAAATAAAAGTGGCTCTTCTGTCTGTAAAGCCTAACTACCATTACAAACACTACTCACCATTGGTGGTAAGAATTACAGGTCTCTTTGCAGTTGCCATGAATGTCTTTACTGCATTTAGAAATCCTGCATCTTCATCAAATATTATATCCACCTACAGAAAACAGAGTACCAATAGCTTGAGCAGCAGTTACAAGCTGTGAACTCAGTCACAGTACATTTCATGTGAACTTTACCTCTTCAAAAAGAATGAGAGATGTTGCACTTTTCCTGTTGTGTTCTCCTCCTTCTTCTTTGTTTATTGTCTTAATTTGAGCATCTTTCTTTACTTCCAGTGAATTCTGAGTATTTGCTGCAGATGGATGAATAATTGAGCAGGAAGGAGGAGTGAAACCATTTAATGCTTTCCAGGTACTAGGTTCAAAAATACCCCATGTACCAAATGCTTAAGAGAATCTGTTCTTTTCTCCACACAGCTCCACATGCACAGTGTAGCATTTCCATCTCAGAAGGTAATTCATTATTAAAAAGAAATACCTACCTCCAGTTTTTCCTTCAGATGTTGCTTCTCCATCAATACCTTTACATTTGGCAGAAATTTTGAAGTAGTTTGCAAGTGTTTTAGGAGGCAAGCTTCGTTTTAATGCTGCTCCTTTCGGTGACAATGGTGGTTTTCTTGGAGAAATAACTTTCTTTGGAGAATACATTTTTTCTGCAAGGTATGTTTTATATTAAACTTTATCTGGAGATATAATGTCAAACTGATATTTCTCAGACAAATTTAAAGTAAAACTCATTTTTTATCTATGGTAAATGACAGGTTTGACTTTTACTTGTTTTCCTTTTCTCTTGTTATAGGAAAGCTTTCTGCTCAACTTTCTATTCAAATGCTACACCACTTGCTCCACCACTGCAGAAATAACATAATCAAGAGTCAGTATTTTAATAAAGCCATCATTTAATTTGGTCTATAGTTGTGTTAACCAACAGACCAGTTCTTAGTATTATGGCCAGGTGAGCTAAATCTGCTGTCTTTTTAAAAACAAATGATATCTGAAATTTGTTCTGGGAATTCAGTCTTTAACAACTTCCTCCCCTCCATAAAACCCACCCCATAATTCAGACCAAACAAAGAAGCCAGATAAGAACCATGACACTTACTTGGTGACCTGGCAGTGCTACAGCTGTTAAAAAAGCAAGGCTTGTGTGCATTCACACCTTTTTTATCCACTTGATGAGACTGAGTAGCTTCTTTCAGCTGGGACAGAATCTGTCTCCCACTACGCTGGCAGGAGGCATTGACTTCAAATATCTGCAATGTTATTTAATTTACATTTAAAAAAAAAAAAAAAAGAAAAAATTAAATTGTAGACATCTTGTATTACAAATGCTTTTGTATCATTAGTTATAAATAACAAAAATGCACTGAGGAAAGAAAGAACTCCACAAACCTTAAACCCAAGCTCCTGAGCACAAGCATACACTGCAGCAGTTTTCCCCACTCCTGGTGGGCCAGTTATCAGAACTGTATTGCAAAGGGTTATCTCTTCTTCACTATCAGATTTACTGTCTTTAAAGTCAAGGCTGCTTAAAGAATCTGTATAATTATTAAAAAGAAAATAAAGGATTACTGTTATTTTTTGCCAACTTTTAACAAAAGAGAAGCTGTATTAATTCCATCAGTACCTTCTTGCTCTTTATCCTCCTTTTCTCTTTTCTGATTTTGTTTTTCCTCCAAATCAGCTCTCTTTTTCCATTCTTGTAACCAACTATAAAAGGAAGGAAAAAAGAGAATAAAAACTGCTGGTGAATTAAGTGAACCAAGATGGAGCAGAACGTCAAACTAGGGGACATCAGCCACTTGTTATTACCCCAGAGAAACCTATAAAGTCCTTTCAGATAAAAGCAAAACAATGCTCGGGATTTGATTATTTGTAGAAAAGGTTTCCTTTTTCATTCTCCATTCTGTTAGCTGACTGGCATAAAAACAAGTCATTTGGTGAACTACTTATTCACTCATAATTCAGTGTCGTTTTGTCAGATGGATCTTTAAATTCCATGTAAGAGCCACACCAGTAACTTAAGCCCACACAGAAAATTTAACTGAAAGCCTGATGTGTTAGGTGGATTTCAGTGCTAAAGAATTCATGTCAAAAGCAGACAGTACAGCAAGGTCAGGATCAGAATGCTTGTAGGGAAGTACAGACAAGTACTGCTCTCTCAGTACTTGAGCATTATCAAGTAACATGAGGTTTTGAGTTATTTTAAGAATTGATCTGTGTTCCAACTTCTGACCTGTGTAGCCTTTCAATTTCTTTCTTGTTCCCTACAAGTTCAGTGGAATCCTGGGGCTGATATTTTTCCGTCCAGAGCATGTCTTCTTTTTCCACACCTGCAGAAAAAATATTGTCCATTTTTAAACATTTCTTCATGCAATAGAATTGATCAAATCTAGCAGATTTGATCTAGCAGATCTAGGTACGATTTTTGCATCACAGTGGAAAGCTGGCATACATCACACATATGCTTCCTTAGTGCAAAGATTAAAATGAGGCAGGAAATGCAGTTACCTGAAAGTGCACTTGGATCTGATAAACACCCAGTATCTTCTGTCACACTATCTGGTTTCTGGGTCTTATTTTTTTCCCAAGTGTGTGGCTTGTCCTGTCTCTGCCTGTTTTTCTCCAGATATGGGAGGAATAAAGTTCCTGGAAACTCTTGATTTCATTTCAGTCTCTGTACCTTCAAGCTGCTTTCTTCTTTTTGATTTGCGGTCTTCTGTTTCTTTCCTTTTCCTCTTTGTTTCCTTCCAATTGTCAGGATGTTTCTCAGTTACATCAAGATTTGCAGTGCCATCTCTGCTTTCTAAGAAAAAAAAAAAGTGCATCCATTTAAAATGTCAGGCTGTGTCCACTACTACTGTACATTCACTTAAGCCATACTTGAAGAATTTGGTCAAAATAACCTAAAATGTGAGGATCAATTTATTTCCAACAACAGTATTCCTTCAATAGTGTATTTTTAAAAATTCCCAGTTGTTTTTTAATGCCAGAGAGAGCACGAGTGGTTTTCTCCCAACATGGATTCCTAACCTTGTGTGCTATTTTCCAATGCCTGCCGTTCCGTTTGCTTTTTCAGGAACCCGGAGTAGTATTTTCTCACTGGAAATTGAGAATTAGAAGCCACAATCTCATCTAGCAAATCCTTCTTGAATGCATCACAAAGAGCTGGTCGGTAGCCTGAAAGCTGTAATACACACACAGCGAATCACTCAAAAACTTTACACAGAATTGCATAATTTAAACTGGTAGTATCTTGTTAAATTCAGAGATTAACAGAAACTGTTAAGAACTGATGAGAACTGTCTAGTGGTAAGATGCAAAATGGGTAACTCACCTACAGGGAAATTTAAAAAAAATTAAAAAATTACGGAACTGAAACAAATTCAAACAACAGGATTTATTAAAAACATAACTCCAAACAAATATAAAAAGAATTTGAATTTTAAGGTACTAACCCCAGGTGCAGAACAATTTCCAGTTTGTTTTGAATTCACTGTGGAAAATTCACCAAGGGAGAGAGTGATTTTTGTGATGTTGGTGACTTCAATACTCAGTTCCCTTAGCTTAGTTAAGAGACGACATGATGGTGATTGCAATTTCCACATTGGAGAACCTACAAAAGAACCCCCACACAACCAAAACAAGAGTTAACTTCTATTCTAGGGAAAAGAAATGGGGTGGTCTTCTCTCTTTTGTGGAGTCTTTTGCTTTGTCAGAGGGAAATGATTTCTGCCCAAATCGGTCCAACTTAATCTTTATTTTCCAAATGGGAACTTAACAGACCAACTTCTTTGACTAAATATTAAGAATTTTTCATCCTTACCCATGCATGTGTAGACTACTTTAGCATCAATTTAATTTGTAAATCTTGTATTCAAAAACATCTCACTGGAAGCTTCTAGGTTTTGTTCTCTTACTGAGGCACAAAACAAGAGGAAACTCCCATCTGTTCCAATCCTAAACTGTTCAAATTTTTTCTTTTCTGCACAAATTCCTCAGAAATTATTATGTACATTTAAACAAAACTCAAAAGCTTAACACAATGACTTACAGTCATCCTTCTGCTGTACATGGACAACAGTCTTAAAACAGGAACTTGCAAGAGAGTATGCTTCCATTTCTGCTGCCTTCTTTGCAATCTGCCTTTTCAGTGACTCTGGCAGTCCACTCATCAGGAATTCACGTTTTGCTCTGAATGGATCATCATCTTGAGAATTTTCAGATGCATCTTGGCTTTAATGAAAACAGAAAAGAAAAAGAAAGAAAAAATACAGAATTAGTAGAACTTCCAGCTATGCAAGGCTGAATTTAATTGCATTCTCTTCCAAATGAGTTAAAAATAGTCTGTCAGAACTGCTAAAATTAATTTTAATGTAGTTAGTTTGAAATTAATTCTGTGTTAAAAATTTTAATCTGAAAAAATTCTCTTTGGTTTTGTTTTTTTATATGCAATTTGAGATTTCTTTTTCATTAGTCATCAACTACATTTCCAGACATCTAATATGGTTCTAAAATGGCTGTAAAATGGTTGAGGAACTTTGCAAGACACTCCTAAAATTTTGCAGGCAGATTAAAATATTAATCAGTATGAAAATCATGAATATTTATAGCACATTTCAGTAAGTGTATTTAAATCTGTAAAATGAGAGAATGTTAAAGTAACCTTGAAACCCATTTTGATTTTTAAGCGCTCTTGACAACTGACCTGCTTTCATCAAAGATCACAATTGGTTCACCTGCAGAAGTTTTGAGCATTTGTGCCTAGGCAGGAAGGTGGACAACCCAGTTTCCCTTTAAAAAGGTAAAAAAACCCATTATTAGATTAGCACTGATACAAGATTCTAACCTTGCTTCTGTGTTCACTACCTGTATGTTTCATTTAATATCATCATAGAAACTCCTTTTCTTAAGGGAAAGTTAAATATTTTAACAAAATTCATTATAGCTTTATTTCTAATTATTTCCTCAATACAGATGCTATTTTCTAACGTAAGGGAAAAATGGGATGCAACAAAACATGGTACATGATTGACAATTTTTCGAACAAACAGTTTTCCCCAAATGAAGAAAAAGCAAAACAATAGATGTAAATAACCTCTGCACTATTAATTCATATAAAAAAGGAAGGCATATATTGGAATATTATACAGGATAAATCAGAGGAAAAGATTAATATACTGCAAAGGCAGCTTTATGAAACAAAGTTACAATAGTCAATAATATAAAATGTTTCTGTAGCAAAAAATAAACACATTCAATAAAACCAAATTACCATTGGAGTTCTTTGCAACCTTCAAGTTTTTAGACTTCTTCCCCAAGACATCATTTAAGCTACGAAGTTTCTTTTCCTTCACAGTCTGCTCTGTAGTAGTGACACTATCCATGCTGGAATCTAAAATTATTACTGATTCCTAGAGGGAAAACAAATCAAGTAAGAAAGGAAAGCCAACTTCTCCTCCTTTATTAACAATACTTCGCAAACATTTCTTGTAAAGAATCAAGTAGGAATCATTTGTGTTGCTTATATCAATCAGAAATATATAAAAATATTCCCCCCTCCCAAAGTACAGCCTTACATCACTTTCTTCTAATTTCTTCTTCTCAGCAAGAATTCGCTGTCGAGACGAGCGCCTCGCTGGAGCTGCTGAGTCTTCATTCACTTTTGATCTGGTCTGCTGTATAGTCTTTGCTTTTTCAATCAGCTGCTTGGCTTTGGAGAGGTTTTTAGAAGTGGAGTGTATCTGTTAACAAAGAATAAAAAACCAAAATAGCAATTAATAGCACTCTCTTCACTAAGTACTTTGCATATAATTTTTCACTTTCATAGAAGTATGTAGTTGTTGCAAAATTTCATTGGTGTCAAAAAGAAATAATTGAAAGGACAAGCAAACTAATAGTTTTCAAAAGGGAGCCAGAGCCCAAGGAGATCCCAAATTTTTTCATGGAACAAATAAAATATGGGCAGTGACGTTCTTAAGCTTCAGCTGTTCTACTGTGCCCAAACACTATCACAAATCACTGGATCATTTAGGTTGGCAAAGACCTCTGAGACCATCGAGTCCAACCTCTGGCCAATCGCCACCTTGTCAAATAAACCATAGCACTAAATACCACATCCAGTCATTTCTGCAGCCCATCCTGAGAACCTGCAGCACAGGAACATGCTATTTTATGGGATTCCTCTATTATGAAAGGTGTATTTTTACTAATAAAACATGTTTTATGATCTAAGGTACAAGAAACTATCTCAAATTTCATAATAAATCAAAGTATATTCCCTTCCATAGGGCAGCTGGGAACTGTCATATTGTATTACACTAGATTATTACACAATACTGAATACACCACAGTTATACCCATATAGGAAATGACAAAACACTGACACCAACTGTTACATAAATTACCTTTATGTTTCCAGAGTGAGACTCTTCGTTTTTCATTGCTTCAGCTTTATTTGATTTTGTAGCTGCTTTGATACGTGTAAATCTCATTCTAATTAGAGAAAAAAGTACTATGAAATTATTACTGGCTAATAAAGGGAAATGTTCCTCACAATCCCATTTTGAAAAGCCATTAAAAATACAGTGCTGTAAACAGAAGCAACTCCCCAGCTGGTGGTTGAGCTTTTTTTGTTGTTTGGTTGGGGTTTTTTTTGATGTCTTTAGTACAAACACATTTATAGTCAGCTTTGGTTCCTCTCTATTTTTACCCACCATGATCAGCATCCATGCAACTCTGGTATACAATCCATTTATAATTAGGTCATATATTCAAAATATTTGCATACAATTAATGGGCAAAAAGGTAGAATATACTCTGAAAGGTTTTTACCTTATTGGGCTGTTTCCATCAAAGGGCACAGTAATCACCTCAGCTCTGTACATGTTGCTTTTCTTGCAGGATTGTCTGTGTGCTCTTGGGGTGGAAGTCTCTAAAGGGCAGGAGCTTAATTCATCTGCAGAACAGGCACTTCTAGCCCTGGGCTTTTTAGGAGTAACATTTGTTGATGTTTTGGTTTTCTGCTGCCTCAAACTCCTCCTTAACTCACTCACTTCTGGACTTGATGGAATTGTTACATCTACCGTGTTTTCCACAGAAACAACACTAGCACCTGAATCTTCTTCTCCAGTATAATTGCTGGTGTTTGAGACATCCATTTCCTTAGTTTCTGAAGTCTTCTTTCTTCTGTTTCCTTTTTTCTGAGCCTTCCTAGATCTTCTGGGTTTAGTTCTATTGCTTTTAGGTTTGGAATGTGTGTATTTGTCCACTTTATCTTCTGGTATCCTGCTTTCTAATCCTTTATTTGAAGGAACGACATCTTCAGATCCTTCTTTTTCTTTTGAAGACACTGCAGCAGCTTGCTTTTGTTTTCCAGGTACCTTTTTAACTCCACTTTTTGTTACATCTGCTGTTGGTTGTCTAAAAGCTTTCATAAACTGATGCTTTTCTTCCAGAGTACATTTTGGCCTCAGAGAATCCAACCCTGCAGTCTCCAGAACAGCCAGCTCCAATTCTTCTTCCTCAATAACGACATTGGATTTTCTTTTCTGAGTCACCTGTTCGGTTTGCTCACTGTCCAAGAGGGCTGGGCTGCTTTCTTTTTCCCCTACACGTCCCTTCTGCTTCAAAAAAATGGAAGCTATTTTCCTAGAGCCTTTCTGTTCCTTATGTGAGGGAGGTAATTTGGGGGGAATGGAATGAACTTGTGCAAGGACAGTCACTGTTCTGAGTGGCAGCTGTTGGGATTCCTCACACTTTTCTGTGTCACTAATACTATCAGTTTTGTCCATTTCATTTGCTGTACCAGAAGTGTCCATTGCTGACTTTGTGTCTTCTTCAACATTATTTTCTCCCTGACTTCTCAAGAAGTCCTCAAATGACACTGTTATTATACAGTTATTTACCTGGGATGTCCCAAAACTGGAATCACCAATAGCAGCATCACACTCTGCTACTGGATTTGTCTTCTCTTTAGTTTCCTTTTTACATGTTTCATTCATCTGGTTTTCTGATGAAGAACTTTCAGGCAAATCAATATTTACTTTGTGCTTCCTTTCCCTTGATTTTCTTATGCTATTTTTTGATCCATTCGTTTCACAGCCAAAGTTTTTTGCATTTCTTCTGGAGGGGACAATATTTGGGAAGTTCTCTCTTTGATCATCTTTTTCTCTTCTGCTAATTCTCTTGCACATTTTTTGTCCACTAGTGTACAAGAAGTAATAAAGTCATTACTGTCTTGTTGCAGTCCTGTAGCTACTCTGCTGTCATCACTACTAATTTCAATTTCAAGGTCATGCTCAGATTCTTTCCTTTCTTTTGACCTGTTACTTAAATTTACTTTCTTCCCTTTTCTTTTCCGCTTTAAGGATAGCTTGAAAGATGATTCACACTCTTTGTCATCAGCATCCAACAATGTTTTATTTTCTCCAGCTCCTACTGGGAATGCAGTATTCTCAGTTGCAGACGTCTTTTTAAAATAATCCAAGATATTGTTGGATTTTGGTGATGACAGTGCTTTATCTACTGGTTTTGCTAATGGTGAAAAATACCTTGTGATCGTTTTCACAGAAGCATCTTCCTCTCGCCGCTTCTTGCATGGCTGTAAAAGGTACACCATGAATCTTAAGTTTTAAAAAAATTAGGATGACTTATATAGAATTTTTTCAGAAGACAAAAATTCATGCTAATGTGCTCAGACTGTGCACACATCAACTATATTTCCAAAGGTCATCTAAACTTGAAATAAAGGTTCTATTTAAGATAAATAATCTTGTTCTGAAATCTTGAGGTGGTCAAAACTGAAAGGGACCACAAGGTTTTCAGATCAGCTCTACAGAGATTTCACAATACTGTAAGTCTGAAAATCTAGCTCAATTCAGATGATCGACCTTGAGATGTTCCCCACAGCATTTGTTGAGCATTTAAGAGGAATTTTAACATCACTTTAAAAAGTCTGATCCTATAGCTGACATATTTTAGGAAGACACTGTACCTTTAAGAGTACTTAAGAAAAGTGAACACGAAAGAATTCTTATCTCGTATAATGATTCAAACCAAAAAAAAAAAAAAAAAAAAAGCATCTACTTCTGCAGTTCCAAGGAAGACTGTGGCTCATAAAGACTTTTATAATTCCTGGTTTACCAGAAACTGAACTCCTCTGAAATCTGATGCAGAAAACGTCCCTTCCCAAAGCCCCTCTAATGCGTTTAATGACAGCCCGGCCTGCGGGGCTGCGCCGACCGTCAGAGCGCCGGGAGCCCAGGCCGGGAGCAGGCGGCCCCTCACACAGCCGGGTGCAGCGGTCGCCAAAGGGCGAATGTCAAAGGGGGCGATCGCCAAAGGGGAGAACGCCAAAGGGGGCGACAGCCAAAGGGGCATACCCCGCCAGCCGCACCCCCTCTCTCCGCCCTCACAGCGCGACCCCGGCCCGCATCCTCACCTGAACGTCGCCGTCGCTCCCGGGGAGGAGGGGAGAGGCGGCGGCCGCGGCCACAGCGACCCTGCCCACCATGCCCCGGCTGCTGCGGGCGCGGAGCCCTCCCGGATCGCTCGGGGCGCGGGGAGCGCGGAGCCCTCGGCCCCGGGACGTGCCTCAGGGGCTCGGGGCGCGCGCCGCCGCCATGGCCCCGATGGCGCCGCCTGACGGGCGCGCGCGCCGCGCGGGCGATAAAAGCGCGCGCGGGACCAGATTCGGATCCTCCGCGCGGAAGGCGGGGGGCGGGGCCTCGGGCCGCTCCCACGTGACCCGCGCGCGCGGCCCAACGGCCGCCTGTTGTCCCGGTCAGGTGAAACGGGCGGACACGCGCGGTCGCCCCGCCCGTTCCCCGCCGGGGCCACGCCCCCTCCTGCTCCCACTCCCGCGCTCACTGCTGTCACTCTGGTTTTCGCGCCGCGGCCGTGACGTCACGCGGCTATCGCGTGCCCTGCCCGCCGCTGACGTCACGCTTCGTAGACGTCACCAGCCGCCGGTCTGTGCCCGTGGCCGCCTCCCGCTCCCGCCGCCCTTCCCGCCCCGCCCCGCGGATGCGCGGCCTTTCCGGGACCGAGCTCCGCCCGCCCCGTCCCGCCCCACCGCCGCCTCGCTGCCGCCGCGGCTGCCCATGGAGGCCGCCGCCGAGGCCGAGGTGCGGCTCCTCTTGCAGGAGGCTCGGGAGAGCATCGAGGCGGCGCGGAGCTACCGGCGGGAGCTGCAGCAGCGGCTGCGGGGGCTGCACCAGGCGCGGGAGCAGGTGGGCAATTGGAACGGGACGGGACGGGGCCGGGCTCTCCGGAGCTGCCCCGGGAGGAGAGGCCGGCCGGAGCCCTGCTCGGTGCCCGGTGCGGGAGGCGGCACCGGGAACCCGTGCGGGGCGGCGGCGGACCCCGGCCGCTGCTCTCCCGGGGCCCGGTGTTTGTGCACGGGTCCTGTCCGCCCAGAGAGCCGGGATGGGGCTCGGGTGGATGACGGGGAGCCCCGGGACCGGCTGTGGCCTCAGGGGGTCCGGAGATGGAGGCCGT
Source organism: Luscinia megarhynchos (assembly GCA_034336665.1). Taxonomy (NCBI): domain Eukaryota; kingdom Metazoa; phylum Chordata; class Aves; order Passeriformes; family Muscicapidae; genus Luscinia; species Luscinia megarhynchos. The sequence goes on from CM067580.1 coordinate 4,041,667, forward strand.
GGGATGCGAGCTGAAGTTCTTGTTACTGAGCTGAGCCTCATTTTCTGGGACCAAAGGGAGCTTTCCCAGGCAAGAATGAATATCTTAAAGAACTGCTTTTTCCAAAGAGTAGCTGGGATGTTAAGTCTGATTTAATAGGGAGTGTTATTCCCATCTTCCCATCAGATACCTGCCTGGGCCCGCTGCTCCCTGGTGTGGATACTGTGCTGAAGGCTGCTGTCCCCATGCACCGCAGTGCCTGGGTCACGTACTCGGTGGGTCAGGCAGGAGGGCTGCCAGCATTCCTGGGTAGCTGGTTTGTCTGCAGCTGTGCGGTGGAGCCAGGGCAGCGTTCCCGCTGGGACTGTGACCCACCCGCCGGGAGATGCGGGAGGAGATAGGCAGGTGTGGGCAGGGAGAGAGCCTCAGTGCCGGGCTGGCTCCATCTGCTTAGGCAGCCTCTCAGCATGTGGGGTTTGCAGGTTGCCTTGCTGTCTTTCATCAGCTCTGCAAGGGGTAAATAAAAACCCAAACAAAACCAAACTTAGCGTGTGTTTCTGTGGTGACCTGTTAGTTTTTCTGAAGCAGATCCTGTTAGTGCAGAAACCTGCTGTAAATCTGTTGGGTGAGTGTCCCGCTCCCAGTGCGTGTAGGTGATCACTGGACATTTAATTAGTCAGGATTGAAAACACAGGCTGCTTAAAAAATTAATTGTTCATGGCTGTCTTTCATCCAAACCTTGTCATCTCGAAGTGTTGCTTGGCAATTCCAAGTGCAGTGAGAGGCAGCCCATGTGCCTCTGTGCAGTGACTGTGTAGTTAGCTCACCTTTCCTTTTCCTCTTGGGGGCAATGTCTTTGCTGTGTGCATGTTTCTGTTTTCTCTCTTTCCATCTTCAGGACCACTTTCCTGCTGTTTCGTGCACATCCAAGAGGTGCCTGTGTTCCCAGAGTGCTGAGTGTGCTAGACTGGGGTTCATATAGTGGCAGCTTTATTATTTGAGGACTGGTTGGCTGATGTGATAGGATTGATGTGATCACTTATGTTGCATCCTTTTCCTTTGGACCAATGGGACATGATTTTCCGCAAACTTCCACGCAGCTCTGTGTTCAGGGACTTGCATTTCCTCTTTTGCATGATGAGCAGTGTCTAATACTGGGGCTGAGCTGCTGAATTTATATCTGCCTGTAATGGAGGTAAAGAGCTTGGAGAAGTGAATGTTTTGCCTTCCTTCGCCCCACCCCTTCACAAAGCTAAATACTTCCTTTTTTTTCTCAAGCATTAAAATTACAAGAAAAGGGAAACAGAGCTGTGTGGCAGCTGCAGAGTTTCATGAATATTTGTTGAAGAGGAAATTTCTTTTACCTTACCAGAGAACTTCCTGTGTTGTCTGTACTTCTAAAGATCTAGAAATTACGTGTAAGGCTGTAAGCATGTAGCAGCACTTCCTTGTGTGCGTGACTTAGAAAAGTTGTTCACAGGGAGATGTTTACTTCTGATTTTTGCATCCCTAGCTCAGGGATGTTCAAGTGTGGTTTTTTTTCCCCTGTAAGCCAGATTCAGCAAGTTTGCAGACATCTTAATGAGCACTTGTAGAACCTTCTGTGGTTGGGTTCTTCCGGAATCACAACAGACTTGCTGTTCATAGTGTCCTGTCACCAAGGGTGGCTGTTTGAATAAAATTGAAAAGAAAGCAGTTTTATGAAGATTTAAAAAATCCAGTGAAGTGACAGGGCTTGGGACAGTGCTCCTAGATACTCTTCTAAAAGTCTGATAGGTTTTTGTTTGCAAGGAGAATTACCTGTGTATGATGGCAGAGTGGTTTTTCAGTAGGATTACAGCAGTGAGGTTTTTTGAGGGGCAGCAGGGAGGAGATCTACAGAGCATTTGGATTTTTCTGACAAGAATAACTCCTTGATTGAAGCACCCATAATCCAAGTTGTATTTTGCTTAGTTAACATACTGTTCCCCTCATGCAGGCTGGTTTCTTTGCCTCTCTCCCTGTTGGTACACTTTCTAAAAATGACTCCACTAATTTGTTATCTGCCAGTGGTCATTTTTTAAAGCAGACTTCACTCACAGCTTTTCTCCAGCAAATGTGGATGAGATGCTTCAGGAGAATAAAAGATGTGCATGGCCTTTGCCTTTATCCTGAATCCTTGTTTCCTGTTACCTGAATCCAGATCAAAGATAGTGCAACATTGACCAGAGATGTGCTCGAGCAGCATTTTAGCGATTTGAAAGGGACCCTGAAGAAGCTGCTGGACGAGCGACTGATGTCCCTGCTGCAGGAAGTGGATGTCATAGAGCAAGAGAGCATCAAGCCCCTGGATGAGTGCCAGAAGCTGATAGAGCACGGAGTCAGCACTGCTGATGATCTGCTCCGGGAAGGTGAGGCAGGACCTGCTGCTGAGTCTGAGCTCTGCCTTCCAGTGTGGGTCTGTCAAAAGTCTGGGATATTCCCGTTATTATCAGTGTGTTTGGCTCATTTTGGACTTATCTCAAACTGAGTGTTAAGAATTGGGTAGATGTAGTGAAGAGCTGATCATTATTATCTCCTACAAATCTGTATTTCAGCACTCCAATCCCAGGGTGTACATGTCAGTGTAGCCTCTCCTGAAGGGCAGGAAGTACCTCTTTGAGAATTATTTCACTGCAGAGACATTCTCTACCTCTCCAGGCTAGACAGAAAAGTATGTCAGGCTACTTTGAAATAAAATACATTATGTCTGTCTTGCTGAAATAGCAGCTGAAATAATCACATTGTCCTGCTAAGTGTAATTATGTTTGCTGTTGGTGGGGAACATGAGGAATAACATGGCCACTGTATGAGGAAAATTTCTCTAAAAAAGTTTGAAGATGAGGCAGACAAAAATGGACATGTGGAATATTACTGTAAGGGCCAGACTATACCCTACTGATGCTAAATACCTCGACAGAAAGGAATGTCACTCTTGCCTGTTTTCCCCAGGCTGGAGAACCTACTGGGAGCATGTCTGAGCCATGAGTGTGTTGGCAGTTTCCTTGCATTGTTCTCATGTCTCAACTTTAACTTTCTTTCAGCATGAGCTCAGCTCTGGGAGCTGAAGCACATTGAGCTGTGTCCCAGGGGTGGGAAAGCTCCCAATTCCTCCTCAGCCCTGAGCTTTGTGAGGCCTGGGAGCTCAGTGCCTCCTGCTCGCAGGAGCAGTGGCAGTGTTTAAAGATTAATTTGTTAGGGTTTTTTCCTACCACTACAACTCTGAGACAGCTGGTATTCACCTTGGTTTTTATTTTAAGTCTCAGGTTACTAAATTAGAGTGGTGGCAAAAGCTTTTTTGTGTGAAATTCTATGGGGTTTCATGAGAAGCTGAGTGGCTGCAGTTCCCATCCCCCTGGGTGCTGTGAGCAGGATTCACCCAGTGCTGTGGGCAGGATGAGCACACACTGCAGCTGAGGCAGAAAGGAGTTAAACCGTGGTTATTAAATCTCCTGCTGCCAATTATGATGTGTGCTTTCCTTCAGAGATTTGTAACGTGTGTAATCCTCCACTTGGAAAAGGACTGAGCTTGCTGAAGTTGTAAATTTCCCTAAAGTCAGCAGACAGGAGACTGGAGTATGTCTCTGTAAGATGAAGTATGGGATGCTACTTTATATGGAAAGCTCAGGAGAGTATTTGTTTTTATCTCCACACTTCAATGCATGGATTATTTCCCTCATTGTGACAATAGTACCATTTTGATTGTAACAAACAGAGCAATTATTGAAATTATCTCTTGCTTTTAAGTGCTTGGTTTTTTATTTTCTGATCAGTGAAGGTGCTTTGCTGTTTTTCTTCATTTAAAGCTGGCAGAGAAAGGGATTAATAATCCTGATTTTTAACATCTGACCCCAGTTCTGCTTCTGTCTCAGACCTGAGGCAAATTATTACATCTGTTATGGGTGTGTCTGCAGGTAGCTTTGAGAGCTTCAAAAGTTGCTAGATAGGCTTTATATTTTTACCTGTAATTGCATTTTACAGCTAAGACTAGAGAAAATGTGAAGCACTCTCAGCACTTAATTGGTTGTTCATGTCAGAACTGGTTATTCTTTGAAGCAAAGAATGCCTTCTCTGGATGTTGTCTCATTAGCAATATTTTTACTGTTTGGTTGCAGGAGAGAGTGCAGTCGATGGAGATGTCGGACAACAGAATGAGAAACTTTGCAACTTTACAAAAAAAGCTTTACATATTCAGCTAGATAGGTAAGACACCAAAATTCTGAGGTGATCTGAGGCAGTGGCACCTGTGCACTTCTTTGTAGGGGATCTTTTCTGCTTTGAAACAAAAGCTTTCTGCTCCACTGCCTCAAAAGATTCATTTGAAGTGCTCCTGTCCTGTTTGTTTCACAGACTTTCATTGGGGCTGGCACTCAGAGTGGAAGGGGATTTCACCCTCCATATGTTCTGCGGAAATAGAGGCTGCTTATTTGTGAAGGATGAAGCCACTCCCTGTAGAACAGCCTGTGTTTCAGAGTATTTGCTGACAAACAGACAGTCTGGTTAGGACTGGAAAACAATCTTTTCTGAGTCTTTTAAGTTGGGAGTGCATGTGCCAATTTCTGCAGCTGTTCTCTCTTTGCAAATGTGCACAGATTCAAGTGTAAGGATGAAATATGAATTTGTAGAAGCTGGCCCCTCTCATTACAGCAAACTTTCCTTTCTCAGCTTACCCGAAGTGCCCTCCTTGGTTGATGTGCCTTGTTTATCTGCCCAGCTGGATGACTGCCTCCTTACTATATTGAAAAATCAAATATTCAGACATGGAACTGTGGCATCCCGCCCACCTGTACAGCTGGAGGAATTTGTGGAAAAGCCTGGAGGTATTTTAGTCCGATGGTGTAAGGTAGGTAAAATATCCTGTGTGAAAATTCTTTAGATTTGAGTTTTTTTCTAGAAGAACCCAAATAATCCACTTTCTTTCTGAATGCTTTACTGCCTTCCAAGGACTAGTCCACTTCAGTGTGGAGTAAAAAGTTTGAGAAGAGGTTTTTATGGTAATTACTGTAATTACGGTTTTTACTGGGGTTTGTGTCTGCCTGCAGTGACACTTGCTTCAGCAGACCCAGGGTAAGGCTGGACCTGCTCTGTTGTGCCTTTACCCCTAAACACATTTGTGTTCCTAGGGAGATGCAGTGGGTAGAAGAAGAAAATATTATATTAGCTAGGCCAGTAGCCTTTCTCTTCAATGCACAAAAACTATTTTTGAGTAAACCGCTGCTGTGGTCTGATGTGGTTTAGTTGTTGTTGGACAGCTCTATGCTCCTTGGCAGAATCAAACAAATCTTTTTTGTTCTAGCAACAACCAGTCATTGTTGGCCACCCTTCACTTGTAACGGATGTGTGCTCAGGTTATTAAACCATAGGCACTGCTCTCACGTGGGGTCTGATTTTCTGTGCTGTGCAGGAGTTCCCTGAATTTGGTTGTGCCTGGGGGATAATGGAGGGGGTTTTTTTGAGGGGGTGTGTGTGTGTGTAAATATCTTTTGAATCTGAGATATCAAAGAACTGGAAATCATCTCCTGGAACAGTTTATGAAGGACAACACTAATTTTCCCTTGCTGTTAAAAACAGGCACAGAATTTCTTCTACAGAGTTGTTTTCAGCTTTTGGCTGAAGTATCTTTTTATCTCTCTGCTAGAATGAACAGCCTTCTGTTAAATGTTTCTTCTGTAGCTATTTTCTAACTGTAATAAAGTCATTCTGATACATCTTTTTGTTGGTTCAGACACTGATGTTATTTTCTACAAGGCACATTTTTCTGCTCTGAAGTACCTTGTGAGTCTGATCAGCTGCAGTGCCATCCTGCTGTGCCCCTTCAGAGGGGAGAGGAGAGCCAGAGGGGTCCTTTCTGATGCAGGGCATGTTTCTGCAGGTGGATGAGGATTTCATTCCTCAGGACTACCGGCTGCAGTACCGCAAGAGCACTGCCAGCCACTTTGAGGACGTGTACGTGGGCTCAGAGACGGAGTTCATGGTGCTGCACATCGACCCCAACGTGGATTACCAGTTCCGGGTGTGCGCGCGCGGGGACGGGCGGCAGGAGTGGAGCCCCTGGAGTGTCCCCCAGACCGGCCACACCTCGCTGGTGCCCCACGGTACTGCCTCCCTCCTGCTCAGGGGCTGCACTGCACGGAGCCTGTGTTCTGGGTGTCCCTGATGTGGGGGTGTGTGTGATGTGATGAGCTGTCCCTCCATCCTACAATTTGTTCTTGGCTGAGGTACACTCAGTGAACCTTTTACAGGTGGCTCACTGCTTCCTTAGCTTTGGAAAGCATGTGAGCCAGAAGAAAAGCATTGTTTTTTCTTCTCCCTCTCCACAATGTAAGCATTTTTAAAGACCTGCAGCTCATAACAAGCTCTTATCTTGGACAGAGGAAAACTTAAATTTTCTCTTCACTTACAAATTTCTAAGCACAGTGGGTAATGAAGGCTTTCCTTTTCTTACAGTAAGACTTGGCAGGGATTGCAGCAAAGAGTGAACTCCTTGTGAACTCTCAGCTGGAAAATACTTTTTGTACTTGTAATTTATTTGAAAAACAAATCTCTCCTAAGAAAAAGGCAAAAACAGCCCCTATTCTTAAGATAGCTTAAGATGCATGAGTTGGACTGAGTAGACATTGGGACTGGCTTGATTTTGCACAGACAGGATCAGATTGAGGTTCACAATTTTCTCGCTTTTTTGTTTGTTTGTTTGTTTATTTTCTTTGAAGAATGGACAACTGGTCTGGAGGGTTACAGTCTGAGCAGCCGAAGAAACATAGCGCTGCGGAATGATTCTCAATCGTGTGGTGTGCTCTACTCCAAAGCTCCTACTTACTTCTGTGGGCAAACATTAACATTCAGGCAAGTCCTTTTTGGGTGGCTGGTGGCTGGTGCATCCCCTGTGAGCCATCACATCTGAATTGTAAACCTGAGGCATGTTTGAGTTCTCAATCAGCTCCGCTCCAGTCAAAGTAATGTCTCTTTGTGACATCTGACCTTCCATTGGTTCTGCTTCCTGGCTTTGTAGGAAAACACCTGATGTTTTTGTAGGACCTAAAACTACATAAAAGAGAGGTGAGTGAACTCCTGAGGGATGGTAAAATATAGCTCATGCTGAGCAGATCTTTGGAATGTTGAACTTCCTGATGTTTTGTAGCAGCTGTTACTGGCTGAAGTCAGTGGAGCTTCGCCTCTAGTTCCTTTTAACCTTGGGTCAGGGGTACTTTCCTTCCCAGACTATTCACTGCCTCTGAAGACTTTGGACATGAAAACACTGATGTGCTGTTGGGATGACAGTCTGGCAACTGCCTTTAACATCTGAGATAATTAGTGCTGGTCAGACTACTGCTTGAAACCAGCATTAGAAGATCCAGCATGGAGAAGGGATCTTGGGAATTTCAAGCTTTCCATTTGACACAGAACATGATTAAAAACTTTGGCAGCTTTGCTGCCTGATATCCTATCCCTGAGATGGTGCTATTTAACAGGGTATGAAGAATGTCCTTGTGGATATGTCAGTTGTGATTACAGACATCAGAGACTCTGAAGCTTTGTTTCATCTTTTCCCTGGTTAAATAAAACTACTTGCTGTACAGCAGGCAGCCCCCAAAGGCAATTAAAAAGGGCCATTCATGATACTTTCATGACTTACTCCATGGTGTTTCATTTATCCCTTCCTGATAATGTATTATGTTAACTTTAGATAGTTGCAGTGTGAGGATGTATCAGTTTCCCTGTTCGAGATGCATAAAAAGATCTAAAGCTTTCATTTTAAATCTATTGCTAGACTTCTCTTGGCTCAGCAATGTCTGTGAAATTAAAGGCAGAACCTTGAGGTTTCCCTTGGTTTTCTCTCAGTCCAGTGCTTTTTATTGTTTTTATTGGTAGCATATGAAAATGTGTTGCTTCACATTTTGGTTATGGACTTCTTTCCAAGAGTAGATTTTTTCAGGATGGCAGAGTTCAAAGAAGCAAGTGTCCACAAGAACTGTTGTGACAGCAATCTTGAAATCGGTGTCACAAACCTCAAAAATTGCTTTTGTTCCTCCTCCAAGGTCCAAGAGTAGCTTCTTGTTTGGAAGTGTGAGACCTTCCTGACCTGGAAGATGTAGTACTTTGTGCTTGACTTTCTCCTGCTGTTGGAACACAAGTTATTACTGACAAGTAGCTCTGTGTTCAGGACTCAGGCATAGCTTGTCAGTGAGCAGTGAAGCTGTGATAAACCCAGTGCTTTGTATCTATCTTTTAAAGATAATCTGTGGCAGTTGTCCTGAGGTGAGGAATTTGGCCAAGCCAGAGGAAAACATCACTGCTTTAGGTCGAGTCTCTTCCTGTTGCCTTGCAGCCTCCAGGGAGCTGCCCTTAGGGAAGGGAACATTTCCTCAAAGTGCCCTGCTCTTCATCTCTCTAAAGCTTTGTTTGCTGTGGGGAGCCACAGTCCTTGTAGGCAGGCTGGTGATTTGGCCTCACCCAGCAGCTGCCCTGTGGTGGTCACACTGCCTTTGATAGTAGCCCAGCACTGCTCTGCTGACACTGAGGCAGTGCTGTGATGCCCCTCGGATGGACCTCTCAGTGCTCTGAGGCAAAAGGAAACTGCTGGTGGTTGACCAAGTTCAGTGTTTGGGCTGCAGTGGAGAGAAAGGTTTTGTTTGCAGCGTTTTTGTTGTGCACCAAAATGAATTTGAAATCTCCTTTAGAGCTGCTTTGGGAAAACATGGTAGATCCCCTTCCAAAGTAAAAGCTTCTTGGAGATTCAAATAATTGTTTTCCCTTTGCTTTACAGTGCAAGGCTATTGCTTAGTGGCATTCCCAGGGGACTGAAAAACCTAATGGAGTGCAAAAGTAAAACATGGTTCCAATTTTATCTTTGCCTCTAAAGAGTTAACCCATTGTGTGCCAGTCCACTACTTCCCTCTAACTGCTGGTTCTTGAAAGTTTTGCAGCTTTCCCTTGTTTGCTAACAACCATGGGTCAGTCTGTTCTTTCTCTCAAGCTGCAAAGAAAATAACTGCTGCTTTACTTTCTAGAAAACACCATCTGAATTTCCTGAATCACTCAGGCTCTCTGTAAAGCAGGATTTAGCACCTTTGAGAGGTGGCAGTACAAGAAAAAGAACTTAAGTCCAGAGCAGCCCTTCAGTGTATGAACTGTGCAGCCTCACTCCTCTGCTGGGGCCTAGAGGGAACTGAGTCCCTGATCATTTGCACAACTTGTTTGCATTTTCTTCAGAGATCCTTTCCCCAGCTGAGCAGAAGCCAGACATGTAAATGCTTTTCTAGGCATTGCTTGGTTTGCACCAGGCTGATTTATTACAAAAGTCCAAACCAAATACATCCCCAAAGCAACACCCCATCCTGATCCCATTACAGCAGAACATGCCAGGGTCCCAAAAACCTGTTTTAGTCATGCTTATTAAATCCCTGCTGAAACTACAGCTGTCTTGCCATAATACATGATGCTGACCAGTAGTGTGATATAGCTGAGCATCTTGTCTGCTTCAGATAACCGGAAATAATTTCTAAAGGTCCTTTCTAAGATGTGATAGTGGAGAATTGTATTGAATAGTTTGCAGGAAGCAAAGGTTTGCTTCCTATCTTGTACAGATTAATAGAGTATTGTTCAGTGGAGTTCTTGGGAAAGCTGGTAGGAATGTTGGTCATTCAGCAGGTACCTCCCCAAAAGTTTGGATGAATTTGTTGAGACCCCTGAAGCACAGTGCAGGGATTTGGAGTGACTGTCTGGATTTCATGCTACGTTTTGATTTGCAGCTGCAGGTTTTGACTGAACTTTTTGCACATTAGGATTGAGACGGTGGGGCAGCCAGACCGCCGGGACAGCCTGGGGGTGTGCGTGGAGCAGCGCAACGGCGACGACTCGCTGCAGCGGGACAAAGCCGTGTGCATCAGCACCAATGGTGAGTCTGAGCCACGGGATTCCCTCCCAAAACACACTGCCCTGGCTCTTTAGATCCCTGCACTACATAGGAGCAACTTTCATGTATGTGCTGCTCGTGCAGGTAAAAATTTTTGGTGAGATCAGAGATCTCCTCCTCCTGCTCGCAGTTATTGCAGCCTGTTCCAAAATGCAGCAGGGTTACTTCCCTATTTGCCTGCAAAAAATAGAGAAATGTGGTCTTGCATGTTAGTATGTACAGAAAATGCGAAATATCATTAGATCTGCTGACTGTTTCAGGAGCAGTATTTGTAAATGGAAAAGAGATGACAAACCAGTTGCCTGCTGTTACTTCTGGCTCGACTGTGACCTTTGACATGGAAGTTGTGCAGTTGGGACCCTGCAGCAACGAGGGAGGAAACTTCAAGCTTCGAGTAACCATCAGCTCTAACAACAGAGAAGTGGTCTTTGATTGGGTACTTGATCAGTGCTGTGGCTCTTTGTATTTTGGATGTTCATTTTCATACCCAGGCTGGAAGGTTTTGGTCTTCTAGCAGTGAGTAAAGGGATTTTTTTGTTCTTGCTGTAAGGTGTAATGTTAAAAGCTGAGTTTCCAGCTGTTTGACAACAATCTGGTAACAAACCCCTGTCTTTATAGTACTTGAACTCCACTATATTGTACTTCGTACTGGATTAATTTAAACAATAATTGTGAACATTGGATTTGTTACTCTGGAAAAAGCTAGAAACAAGCATTTGTGTAGGCAAATTAATTTAAGCAGTCCATCAGCCCTTTCCCTTTTTTCCTCTAGACTTGATTTTTGTCAGTATTTCATTGTACTCGTCTCAGGGTATGCGTGTTGTGTAGAATTAACTTTGCTTAAAGCTGCTGCTCTGTGAAGCAAGTGTTTTAGGGGTGGTAATGGGCCAAAGTTGTATTTCTACCACTCAGAGCACAGTATTTAGAGCAGCCAGGTCCTGCTGTGCTTCCTTGTGCACGATGCTGCCTTAGGAGTCGGAGTGGGCAGTGGGGCCACCCCGGCAGCCGCTTCCCCACGCACGGTACTGTTCATCCCTCACAGCAGGGACTCTGAGCCAGCCTGCTGTTACTGTCTCACTTAAGTGCCTTATTCCGATACTTCTTGAACTGTTTTCTGTGTTGTCACTTGGAATATGTTTTCTAGAATAGCTGCATGGTGATGCTTACATTGACTATGCACGACTGCTAGAGCAGGATATTTTCCTGAGCCTCTCTCAATGTCTTCCCTGGTTACAATTCACACATAGCCTGTGTCAGAGCAAGTCTCAGTGATTTGGTACCTGAGCTCAAGATGTAGATTGGCAGCTGTGATTCCTCAGAGCCCTTCTACCACTCAGAGACAACCTTCTCTTACTGTCTGTCAACAGAGATGCTGTTGTGATGTGCAGGATTCATGGCAATCCCAGATGATGCCTGGGGACACGGGGCAGTCAGCGTGGGTGTATGGCCCAAGCACTGACAGACCAGCTGCTGCTGGAGCTCCACCTGGAGTAAGGAAGATGGGCTTTGGGTGGGCCTCAGGCAGACCCACCTGCAGATTTAATATTTAATTGAAGAGATGGTGGTAATGAAGTTGTCTCCTCCACAGAGTAGGGTGGGATAAATAATAGTGTGAATTAAATGACTTGGAATTCAGAAGTTACATAAAGTTACACATTTTTTTCTCTATAAGGAGCAACTAAGATGGATAAGCTCAGTCTCAAAGACAGCCTATTCCTGGTTAAAAGGTTGCAATGCTATTGGATTTAAAGAATATTTAAAAGTAACTCACTGAGGGGCATCTTACCTCAAGTTCAATTAAAATTAAATATATTTTATCATGTTAGAATAGCACTATTTTTATAAAGCCTAGACAATCATACTGCCTTTCCTTCAATGGCAATGTGCTACATTAGTCCTCTATGCTACCATAATAAGCTTAAAGCCTAAAAGTTTATTTTACGATTAATAAGTATTGCCCATACTCACTGTCAGTGCAAAAAAATCAGCCATCCTGCTGAATTTTTCCCCAAGCAGCTGTAGCAAGGGTAAAGAATTTCAGACAAGGAGAATGGCTGTTGGTATTTATACCAGTCTATTTACAGGAGCTAAAAAACGTGTGTGAATTTAGATAAGTGCAAAGAACCTGCACAAGGCGGAGCTAGGTTGGAATTGGCTGGAAAACATGAAGTGAGGAAGACTGAACTGCTGCAAGTGAGATCATCCACTGTTAGCAACAAAGGGCCTGCAGTACTTTTAGTTTTTCAAGCTTCACTAGTTCAGTGTTAGGTAAAAAGAGAATACTGGCTTATCCTGTGCTTTCAGTGTTACTTAAATTCTCCTGTGAAGTGTGTTTTTAATACTTTTACAAAATGGTTCAGTAGATGAAAGTGTCAGCCCTGCTCAGAGGGTTGGGCTGGCACCCCAGATAGCAGCTGACTTAAATCTTGCTCCATGTAGTAGTGCTGGCAGTTCTACTTACACACTTCAGGTATCAGGTACTAGTTGTAACTTAGTACTTTTACCATATGGAAACGAAAATTGTGAATATCCACACTTTGCAGGTACCAATGGCTCAGGTACCTTTTAATTTGCTTTTGGAGGGGCTGGTCAGACTGTAGATTCTGCAGGATATTTACTTACATATTAGAAAATAAAGCTTAAACCTTGAATTCAGGTACTTCCAGAGGTGGCAATGCCGTGTCAGGTTGTTCAGAATATACATAAAAGCAGCTGAAGATGACTGTGAAGGGCCATGAGAGGCCCCTACTGCTGCCCTGGAGAGCTGGGGAGGGCAAGAGAAGTTTTTCTGCCTTCAGGCTTTAGCTGTGTGTTGAACGAGGGTAGTAGGGTTCTTTTGTTGTTATTGTGGTGGTTTTGGTTTTTATTTGAACTTGGCACAAGCCTCGCTGTCCAAATTGCAAATGAGGTACTTTCAGCCACCTCTTGAAGCTGCACCTTGTGAACAGGGGAGGAGTGAAGAGTCTCAGGACAAGAGACCCGAGCACTAAAGGAACAAAGGATGCAAAGAAGCGGAAGTCTTGAACTAAAAGGTGTAAATTCTGTTCTTCCGCAGCAGAGTTCAGCTGGATGGAAAACTTGACACTTTCTGTATAATTTGCACCTCTAGCTCTTGGAGCCCTGCAAGCAACAGAGTGTTAATGGCTGATGAAACCCAATCCTGAAAGTTGTTTTCCTAAGCTAGTACATTCACTTACCTCAACTAAGACTTATGTGTCAAGAGAAATTTGATTTTTTTTTTAATAAAAGTTTTATCCCTCAACTGTGTATGGTCTAGAAAATTATTGATTGGGGCATAAAGCTGAGCACCACAGCATTCTAACAAAGTAAGAAAATATTTTCTAGAGCACTGCAGGGATCTTTAGGACCTTATCCCCGTTTATTTTTCCCATTTATTTAATCTTCTGTCCCTCCCTATTTAATTTTAACTGACATCTCTTACAAAACTATTTTTCCCTTCCTTTGATAAAACTTGTTACTTCATCTATGAGCTAGTTCCCTCAATATTCCATCACAGCTGATTTGTCTTGTCTCCATTTTCCTGTTCCCATCTCTTACTGGCACATTCCATGGTGCAACTTTTATACATCTGTAGTTTTGGCCAGCAGCAGAGATATTTAATCACCTTCAAATACAGTCCCTGTTGGACTAACACACAGCTTTATTTCATTGCCTCAGTTCTGCTTTACCTGGAGCCTGTTCCAGATCTTTGGTCTCTTTTTAAAGGGAAAAACAGCTTGTGAAACCAGTAAGTGAAGTTGCTGACTTGGCAGCTTTCTCTCATAAATACTCCATTCACATGAGCTTTCTTTGGACAAGATGGCAAGTGTTTCTCCTCCAGAGCTGCAGCTTCACTCTCAAATTGAACAGCCTAAAAAAACCCTGCAGGTCAGAGTCAGGGAAGGACTTACCTACTCCAAAGCCTTTGTTTTCTCGGATGTGAAACCACAGCCAGATTTGTAACAGGGAGCACCTCCACTTGCTGACGATAGCACCAGACTTCTGTGAATTAAGAAATATTTAACTTGGAACAACACTGTCAAAATTGCCCTCACAGAATGTATATCGAAAGGTAAAATCAAATTTCTGGTTTGGGAGTTTTGTTGATTACATAAATAATTAGAATAATTCAAATCATGGGCAACTGCTTCATTCCAAGCAGTGAATCTTTATCCCACCCCTCAAAATTCAAGGGCTACATTCAAGATATACTCCAAGCAATGAACACTGAAAGTTAACAATTCATCTACCACTTTTGAATATAGTATTTAATGCACTGAATTAAATATTCAAATCATACAGTTCCAGGTTGGGGTTCACAGACCTGTTGTGATCACCAAGTACAAAACATTAAAACCTGCCATGAGCACACTGAAGGCCAGATTAGGAGAACCTGGACAACACCAGAGACAAGAAGACACTGCCCAAAGGCAGCCTGAGGTCCAGTTTGCAGAGCCCAGCTGGTACAACCTGCACTTCAGGATCTGGATCCTAACATGGAAAAAGTTTTCCAGTATCTGCTATTTCAGAGTCACTACTTGACTAAGCAATGCAATTCCCAATTTGTCCTACAGTACCTGGAGCATCCACCTTCTGCAGTCCTAGAGAAATGGGATTTAAACTGACACCTATTTAAACTTTACTCCATATAATCCAAATACTTCATAAAATGTCTGAAAAATTAACCACTTGCATGTAAAAACAACACAAATCTTAGTTCTGTAACTGACAACACAAGCAATGTTTCATTTGCACTTCTATAAATTACAGTAAAGCACCACACTTACACCCATCTCACGTATTCAGGTTCTACCCCAAAAAAGGAGAAGGAAAGTTATTGTATCTGGCTAAAACCCTGGAAATTTATGGAGATACCTTAAATAGAGCTGTAACAGTCAGGCAAAGGAGAACATGTATCCCAATTTTATGTCACTCAGAAGAGAGTTTATAGAGGTGCTGCTGGAGGTCTCTGCACATGGAATGACTGGACACCTATCATGGCAGATCTTGTTATTACTGAACTTCATGTACAAAAGCTCATTTCATTTAAAACATTTAATGAAAAACAATGGTTCATTTAAACAGCTGAATTTGTTTTGGGTTTTTTTTGAGGGGGGAGGGGTTTCTTTTGTTTTTACATCTACTGTAGCATTCAATTTTTTTTAACCAGCTTACATGGCATCTTCAAAGGTACAAATAGAAAAGGCATCTTTATAAATAGAAAACAAGGGGATTTTTTCAGCTTTTATTATAAATTGACATGACATACAAAGTTTACTGAACAGAAGTAATTTCATTACTATTTTTGGGGGATCACCAACTTTTTGTGCAAACAATGCTAGCCTTCTTTTAAGCATTAAGAGCATAACTGCTTAAGAAATGACATAAGCAATAATTCTAGAACTACATCTCCCCTAAAATAATCTATTTTTTTACATATGTGCACAGCTTTAGCAAATTAAAGCCAGAGAGAAATGCATGATGTACTATCCAGAGGCATAATTAGAGTTTGCTAAAACTCAAGAGAGCTGGCAATTCAAGGAGTTTGTAATGAAAAGCTGCAGTTTCCCTCTTTCCTATTTTGTACACAAAATCAGTGACTAAGAACTTAATACTGGATGACGAATCACATCCACACCATTAGTTAAATAGTCTCACAGTTAAACACATCTTAAGGACCATCAAAATCAGTATTTACATTTTATAAATTTCTGAAGACACCATTAGAAAGCTTATATGCCCCTTCAACAAATAGGGAACTGCATCTCATGGTGATGGAATGAAATAAAAAACAAAAAATACCTGTATTTACAGCAGCATTGTTCCTTTATAAATAAAGAATATGAAAAATGAAATATTTTAAGGATAATAAAAAATTGAGGTGATGTCACTCAACCACAGTGCTTGCTGGAATAAAACCCTTCGGTGCTGATACTGTACCAGTAGTGAAACCACTTTCCATTGGAAAAAATCTGTAAACGTATGCATAAAATGTGTTAACAGCAGTGCAAAACTGCTCAAATATAGTTTAGTCAGCATCTTAGTATCTGTATTGAATACAATACATCACAGAATACTTACATAAGAAGTGCAACACATTTTCTGGTCCAATTTTACAGTGCATTTTTCCCTCAAGAGTGGCATCTCGAAAGCCAGAGCTAAGCCCAGGGCCTGGCCTTGCAGTCTGTGCTGAGGCGAGAGCTCGGCGGGGATGCGGCGCCTGCAGACGGACACGAGGCTGCGGCCCGAGCACGGCACCCAGCAGGGGCCACCCCAGGCACAGGGGCTGCACCCAAATCCTCTCTGTAGCTGTGTAAATGTGTAATAAAAATACAAAGGAGCTAAATGTTCAAGTTTAAAATGGTACACTGGGCGATCAATACATCAGAATTATCCATGAAACCCAAACTGCTGGTTAAACCTCAAAAAGCCAGGGTGGTACTTCACTGTGTCTGGAACGTGAAAAGCCAAGATCTTTCCAAACAGGCACAAGACAAAGGAAGTGCTAAGTTCACCAACTTTGATAATTTTTAGTGTAAAAAAAAATGGATTTGTAATTTATGATCAATTGATAAATGATTTCAAATACAAGGATCAAGGTTAAACTGTAAATAGTCAGACATTATTTTCACAAAAAGCTAACTGGAGAATTTCTAAATAAGAAAAGCAGAAACTGTATCCCAATCCCCTTTCCCTAATGTTTCACAACTTCAAGGTAGGAAAAACAGCCAGATACAGATGAAAAAATCTTAATATAAAAACGGTTTTACATATACTTCAATTATGTAAATTCCATAAAGTTCTTAAGACACTAATTACTAAAATTACAAAAAGATTTTTATATTGCTCTTCATGCTCAAACTCTTAGAATATTGTCATTACATCACCAAAACCAATATACGTGAAGTACTTGCATGAGTAACTGAATAAAAACCCTGTTTAAACAATATCCTTGTTGAAATCATTTATTTTCATCCAGCAGTGCCTGTTTGGAATCCCTGTATTTCTGTGTGTAATTCTTTACAGAGCTCATGCACCCTAGAATGTCACTTCAATGCTTGTCCGTTGAAAGATAATTGACTTTTGACTTCAGAGCTTCTGCTTCTTGCTCTGTTTTGTGACACCTGAGATGCTTTCCACTTCTGAAATCCTCTCTCTCATGTTATTTTCACTGTATCCATTTGCTGTCCCACTTTGTTCCTCAGAAGATTCCTCATCTGTCGGGGAGGCTGATTCTCCTTTCTCCAACTTCTGCTGCATCTCTCGGAGCCTGGCCACAGCTTTGTCTATGGACATGATGCTGATGAGGTTAAAGTCATGCATGCTGACCAGGTGGAGCATAAAGTTTCGACACAAGTTCTTCTTAATGATTTTTTGTCCATAGTTTTCAACAAACAGCATACAGGCATGATTCATTTGATTGTCAGCAATAAACCTGTCAAATAAGAAAGCCATCATATGCAAGCAGAGCATTTTCAAAAAAAAAAAAACATACTCTACAACATGATTTATCAATGCAACTGCAGAGAGCAGCTATTGCATAGTCCAGTATTTTTATTTTCAAAGCCCAAATGCTACTAGGCACAAGAACTTTTTAAAAGCTTAATCTCTCAAAAGCTTATTACAAATTATCCTTTAATGATCCTTTCCTAAACAATTGGGCCAACTGAATTTTAAGTATTTAGAGAATTGCAATGCAAAATGATCAACCAAATCTATACTTATAATTTATTTGTATCAAAGCACAGTAACATACCCGTGCTTCATAACATGAAGATTCCATAATTTCATCACTTCTTTCTCTCCTTCGTTAACATCAGAAAATTCTTCAATTTGCTAGAGATTGGGAGGAAGGATAGGAAAAGAAACAGACACACCCATCAGAAGTGCATATCTGCTGCCAAGTAGTGAGATACTACCCAAAATTCAATATTCAAATACCCAAAAATTCAACTCACACACAAAAATATGTAAAGAAAATTCAGGCTGTACAGTCAAAAAAATTAGAAAAATGTCACTTGACATAGAGACTTTTGATGGTAAATTATATCCTTAATTTATACAGGATATATCCTTATTATATACCTAAACTGTGTACTCTTGATTCCAGCTTCTCCTCTTTGAAGGAGAAAAGCAGCCACAAACAATGAAAACTTGTTTGAACACATAGGGACTGAACTAACTGCAAACTGAAGGCATAGTTAAAAAAAAAAACAAAAACTTTGATTCCATGAATTTGCACCAACAGTAGTTCAGCTAAATTTTCTGCTCCTAAAATGCAGAATTTTCACAATGTATGCCCAATTGTTCCCTAAAACAACTTCAGATCATCTTTTAAAAACCACGGTCCCCTTAAAATAACTTTGTACCAAGGGGATAATTACAGTAATGGTTTTTTCCCGAAGCCACTCCGGGTCCTTCTCGTCCTCACTGTCCACCTCCATCTCCTGGGGGCGGAGGGGCAGGCAGGTGTCGCTGTGGAAGTAGAGCCGGTTGTGGCCACTGCTGTACGTCCGCTGCTGCTCCACCTCTCCGTCCTCCGACTCCAGGAACTCGGACATGCTCGCTTTCGTGCGCTTTGGCCTGCCAAAGGAGCAGTCACTGCTGTCACCAGCACATCAGAAATGCTAATACTGAGAACACTCACTGATTAATGCAATTTATTTTTAGCTCGAGCTTGTAAAAATGTTTGGAGGGTGGAAAATCTCCAGCAATGAAATAATCCCTGTTAAAAACCCAAGAGTTCCTGACCCAACTCTCCAACTTCACCTTTTGGGGAAGAAAAGTTTTTGGGTAAGGCAGTTAACAAGAGCTACATTGTTATGAACAGATCTCTGAATTGGAAAGATATAGAAAAATCATGGGTGATTATCTTCCTTGAGTTCCATTTTATTTAGTCATAACAGTGAAATTTAGTAAAGTGTATCTGCAGATTCAAAAATCCCCAGGTTTCAGTTATTTACAGGAAAAGTGGTTGGACATAGGAATGGGCTGCCCAGGAAAGTAGTGGAGTCACCATCCCTGGAGATGTTTAAAAAGACTGGATGTGGCACTCAAGTGCCATGGATTAGTTGATAAGGTGGTGTTAGGTCATAAGTTGGACCTGATCTCCAAGGTCTCTTCCAGCCTGGCTGATTCCAGGCCCCACACAGAGGCTGTTTGCCAGCTCCCTACCTGCACACCAGGATATGTGTGATTGGAGTCCTTTTGACGGGCCCATTGCGGCTGAAGGCAAAGCCAGGCTGGCGATGGATGTCCTGCGGGTTCCCTGCGTACGAGCCATCGTAGCACTCGTTGATGGACACGTCTATCCGAGCACCTTTTGGGTGATACTGCGGCACAGTTGCAAATACTCAGCAGACAGTAATGACAATGCATCAAGAGGTTTCAACAAATAACCTATAAATTCTGAATATCTTAAATATCACCTCTTAATAACCTGATACAGCTCTAAGTTTCCTTTCAAACACACAAATAATTTTTAACCTCTAGAAGCAAATTACACTAAAGCTTCCTTGCTCTGTACTATTTTACTGTTTTGTATAAAATCACTCAAAACTAATTATTAAATTAAGGAAAGTATCAGCAAAATACTGCTAGCAAGAAGATTTCTACATTTTCTAGAACTTCATGAGACTTCCAGCCAAATATAATTACATTGCTCTCTACATCAAAGAACAAATTGATGCAAAAGCAGC
Source organism: Luscinia megarhynchos (assembly GCA_034336665.1). NCBI lineage: Eukaryota > Metazoa > Chordata > Aves > Passeriformes > Muscicapidae > Luscinia > Luscinia megarhynchos. Next base: position 4,061,275 of record CM067580.1, read on the forward strand.
AGCTACATTTAGAATTCACCCTCCAGTGGTCAGCATTATTTAATACGTATATATTTAAAAGAAGAAAGAAAATAAAAACCACAGTATTTCCCCTCCATGTAACACACCAACATTCACTTCTAAAGCAGCTTCTAACCTGTAGATACAGCCCTACTAAGCTGGAAACAGAATCCTTGCATTTGTAGTATCTTTGACAGACTATACAGAGATCCATAGTGCTGAACTACAAAATGGTTACTTACAACATAATTAAAGATAAATCTGCTGTGGCAGAGTTTAAGATGTTTGAGTAAACTATAGAGTTTCCGACAGTTCAGTGTGCACCAGGGGCAGTGCAAGTCGTCGCGGGCCTCGGTCTGCTGCCTCGTGTTATTGTTGTAAAGGAACTGATGCAAACAAAGACACAGGCAATTAGCACCAAATGAGTTTCATTCATCAACTTCCAACCCTCAAAACCAAGTTGTATGTCATTACAGGAGACCTCCAAGCAATAGACAGATCTTGGCAATGCTGTATCAGCTGTATCAATACTGGCATTTCAAGAATTCTTTTCCCCATTGGAAACCCACCTCCCCCTCCAGAAGGCTAACAAAGAATGTCCTTTGTCTTTCAGAACATCAGAAAGACAAGTTTTCCCCCCCGAAAGATTAGTTTTATAGACTACTTCCATAAAGAGTCTCTGGAATGGCTTTCAGTCTGTGAATCTGAGACTCTTTAAGGCATCCATGAAAAGGGCAATGGAAATTTCTGCCCAGCTCCCAAGCAAACATTTTAGTTCCACACAATATTTAGATTCTAGTTTTTCCCTCTAATGATTATTTTCAATACCTGGTAAAATATTCGCAACTTCTGTCGAGGTTCATTTAAAACATCTCTTTCTTTTCTTGTTTGAAGGTCTGTAGGCAAAGATTCTTTCACAGCTGGAAAAAACCACATGTAGACATACATTTCTTTGGTTCAGAGAACAGACAAACACTGTTTCTTACCCAAGTATGGAAGTTCTGAGAAGGGCACTGCTGCTGAAGGAAACAGGCTACTTAAATGTTCTTTGACACAAGCAGTCTTACCAGCAATAAGGAAGTCTGGATGCTCAGCTTCCTTCACAAACCTACAGGTAAACCCACTTCTAACACAAGATTATCTCCAGTGTTGGAGAATCATTCAGAGAACTTAAAAATGGTCAGGCAAAAAGCAGCATTTTTCTTACTCCATTTAAACAGAGGTTTTTTTTATGTATAGGTAAAAGCTGGGAAATAAAAACCATCTCTGCTTTCAGATTGCTTCATTCAAACACATCACTTAAATTTGATTTTAGAAGTTCCACAAGTCTCTAAAGAGGCAGCAGAAATGTAAGTTAACACACAAAATATGTAACTGAAACTTTATCCCTTGAACACTAAATGTATGTGTAATGGCACTGCTCAGTTGCTTCTGAGTCTCTTCCATACACTTTAATCTAAAACAGCATTTTGATTTCATACAGTTAACAAGAAACCCCACATAACTAAACAGGTTTATAAATCTGCCCTCAAGAGAAATCAAATCATGACACTACTTTCTTCTGAATGGTGATAAAGATGAGAAAACAAGACTCAGCTTTACTGACCTAACTTCTAGTAGATGAATTTATTTTGTATTTAATATTTTAGAGAAGAAAGGAAATTCTATCCTCTTTCTGTATGAAAAAGAGAGGAGGCCTGACATTTTAGGGTGTACCACATCAGAGAAATCCCAATTCCATGGCTCAGTTACTTTCAGAACTTTGTCATTACAGCAAAGTTTAAGCTGCCATATTTAGAAAGTCTTTGATGTCTTTATTCCCCTGGTCTGCCTTGGGAAATATGCTGAAGTAAAATGACAACACCAAATTTATGTACCATTGGGAAAGATGCACTGGATCTTTATCAGAACCTCTGACAGAAGTTTTGTATAGTTTTCCTCTCATGGTATTCAGATGCTGCAAACAGCAGAACTGTAATAAATACCCTACAATGCTGCACATTACACTACAATACATTTGTGTATGAGAGTTGGCTGTACTATTTGGGAAGGTTGCTCTGCCTGTAACTTTATCAATTTACTGGAACATTTAGCTTTTCCAATGGAAGAAAAAACGGGTTTCAGGTTACACTGGCAATGCAGACTTGCCATGTTCCCGTTGCCTCTACATGTGTTACAGTAAACTATCACACATCTTCAGGAGTTAGTCAGCTCAACTCTTATTTCTTCTGCAAGTCTGAGCATAAAACCTGCCTAACAAATTACAATACAGGTCTCCAAAATACTCTAAAATACAAGGAAGCCTGGTACAAGGAAGTAAAGAGAAAGCAGAATAATTTCTACAGCAAAAGTTCAAGGATCTCACAGATTCTGTTGGAATTACTTCCCATTTGTGTGCACTGTCAGCCATTCATCCTAATGGAAGAAACCCAAGTGTCTGCAATCCCTAGCTCAGATAAAATACTCAATTCAGGAAACAGGTATCAGTCTTATTTAAATATTCTTGTACTCAGAAAGATGCCTGTAGGTTGGTTGAGGATGTTAAGGGTCATTCTAGACACTGACTTCTGCACAGGTGGGGTGAAATTCTTCTTGCTCTCACCTTTTTATCACATTAAAGCTCTAAAAACAGCAAAAAGAGTCACCACTCTTAGAAAGTCTCACCATTAAGTTTCTCAACCTTTGCTGTAACACAACTGCATAAAAAACACATTTGGAAAAACAGTGCTTTTCTCATAATTACAGAACACTAATTGGAATGAGTAGGGCAAACCAGACAATCCCAGAAATCCTAGTGATGGATTTTCCCCAATGTATTTCATGGCAGGATTTACAAGCATTGTATGTAATCACTTCAATATTGACCCAATGTTTAGCTTTTAACCTTAAAAAAATTTACAAAATATGGGATACAACAAAGCCCACTCAGTTTTGCTTTTTCCTGTTGAGAATAACCTGAAGCACCTGCACCATTGAGCCCAAAGCACACAAGGGTTAAGTAGATGATTATTCAGTAGCAAAACCAAAGTTTGCTTACCTATAGTCTGAGTAGGTTTAACAGAATTGGGCTTGTTTTCTTGAGGGAGGCTTTCAGAATTTCGTGTTGCAAGAGGCTTAGCTATAGGAGCTGTAGACTTATCATTTGTGTCTCCTGTCCAACGAAGAGTAAACTGAAGTGTAGGTCCCTGAGAAAATGTTTCAAATGGAGGCAACCTCTGGAGAGTGGGGGAAATTTAGAAAAAAACATAAACAGCAGAATAAGTGTCTTCACAAAAACAATCATGAGACAATATTCACAGAATGTAGACTGATGTCATTTATTTTAATGCAGGTAAAGGCTGATCAGGATAGTTGAGCTTATAACTGTACTTTTACTAAATAATTTGGATCATCTCTGCTTTTTTCATAATTACATAATAATGTTGAGACACAAATACTGTGCAACCATCTGGAATCCTCATGTTCCTTTCTTCAATCCCCAACTCATACTCTCCCAGGACATGTGAGCATGACTATGTAAGTGCATACAGTCACTGCATCACTAAGTGTTGATTCACCTCAGTCAACAACTTCTCCCTTCTCAACCCTTCCTCCCACACTCTTCTTTTCATCACAGCATTTCATCAGCATTCTCTTAAGGTATGTACATAAGACCACACCTGTCTGGGTTCCACTTTCTTCCCCTTAAATATTCTGCAGTTTGCTCCTTTTTGATATGTCCAACTTGTTAGAATACCTGATTTTCTAGGTCAGGAAATCAGAAGTCACTGGAAAGAGACAGCTGCCATACTTAGAGTAGTTGACATCTGCTTGTGTTAATGATCCAGTGTAGCCAAAGCTTTCTAAACTGAGAGCTAAATTAAAATATATGTCCATACATTCCCAAAGGCAATTATTTCCTGAGAAGACAGGTCTCTTGGCCACTAAAACAATCCATACCTTCCCATCCAGAATTGTTTCCCATGTTGCTCTTTTCTTGCTAATTGGACACTCTTCCATTTCCTGCATGGCCACTTCATATTCCCCATCCAGAAGCTGCAAGCGCCTGTCAAGACAAATATGTATTATGTGTAAAAAAGATATTTTACTGTTTGTCTATTAAAATGCACTATTGCACAGTAGTTTAATTTCCACAAACCTAAAGACATTTTCAGGCAAATGTGATGAGGTCTAAATCTTAGGCAAACATCATCCACTACAAAGAAAAATGTTAAAGACTAAACCAAAAATATATACATTTTTATGCATGATTTAATTCTGCTGCAAATCAGTCTCATTTATACAACAGAATGCCTGAGAATGCCCTTGCTACAAAAACCACTACAAAACCATCTAATGGTTCATATCCTGTTTAGCATATTGAAGTTCCCCAGTGGAATTAAGTAATAGAAAAGAACAAAATACTGTCAAGATTTCTAAGATGATACAAATTGGAAAAGGACATTTCTTCAAAAACCAAACTCTTCTCAAAATATACTTCTAAAACCCTATTTGGATAAATAATCATTTTGTCAGAATTAGTTGGAGCTAGTTTAAGCAGCTTTTTCTTCAAGCTCTGTTTTTATTGATAAAGAAATCATCTAAATACCTACCTCTACCTGGGACCTGCATTTGCCATGGAAAGAACTCTTATTTTCAAGTATTGTATTCTGGCTGTTGGCACTATGATTCCTTTGCAGCACAACCAACCAACCTAAATGTCACCCAGGAAATGGTCTGGTTGTTATCTTTTAAACTGGATCTAGAGTGCTCTAAGCTACTAACATTTGAGTTCACCCCACTCCACTTCCACTTATTTGAAATACATTAAGTAGTATCATGATAATAAATAATTCAACTACATGACATGTTACAATTTTAACTAATTGTTTGATTGTCCTGTAGTCATGGGGAACTGATGTCTTCTATAGCTGTCAGCAGAATGAGATTTGTGACTATATCAGCAACAGTCTGGTATGGAAAAAATTATGGCACCCAACAGAGTGTAAGCAGTAAGGGTATTTCAGAGACCTTTTCTTTAACTTTTTAATTATGCTATCACTGATCTTTAACAGAACCAGAGAAATTACATCTGCCAAAAACTAGCAAGGAACAGACAATATTCAAGTTCACAAATGGGAATTACAGTAATCACTGAATAGGCCTCAGTATAAAATGTGTTATGAAAGCTGTAGGTTTCTTTAAAAAAGATAACATGCCTAAGTTCTCATTGTAAATAACAACTAAAATGCAGCCAAAGACAACCTACACTGTAACAAAGAACACATTAAGTTTGTTACCAAATTTTTATTGATTACTAGAAGCTGTATTTGTTTTTACAATATTACCTGTTTTTATCAAATACCGTCATTTGTGCTACAAATGTCTTTTCCCCATCTTCACGATTTGAAGAGTTTCTTTTTCTTCTAGCTGGAAGCTCCTCATTGACATCTGCACATAAGAAACATGGTATTCAATCATTATATAAGCACAGATTCAAAAGATCCAACAGTCTGTATGCACTCACAAATATAACTGCCTATCGACTGTGTCAGATGTGCCACACAATAGAGAAGGACAAAGCAATGAAAGAGCACTTAGCTTAACAGTAATCATATTTTAAGTATGTTCACATGTATTTATAATTTCATTGTATTATTCTGTCAGCATAAAGAATTTGGGATTTGATCTTCCTCATCTTGTGGCTATAAAATAAAATAAAATTTTTCATTCTGCATGTGCTCTCCAAGGCTGTAACATTTCTGATGTAACACACCTCAACAAGATTAAAAAATAATTTTTAAAAATTTGTTATTAAGGTATTTTTCTATTGGCTTGTTATTTAATTTTGCTGAGAAACACTGACAGCACCCACAGTGAGTCAGTAGTGACCAGTGCTGGTGGAGGAATAATTACACTCTCAGTGACCACAGGGCTCTCTTGCACTGTTCACCCTCCAACACTGCTGCCTCACACCTTCAGCATCACATTAGTAACAAGGAGTGTTAAATTTACACAAAACCAGAAGTACAATTTCTAGCTACCAGCTGAATTTCAGCCCCATCTCAAAAGAGACTGCAAACAAATAAAAGCTCAATCACTCAGTTATTTCTGGCCCTTGTCACAGTGTGACCCACACTGCTCATCAAGACAACTCCATACATGCCCACAAGATAAACCTTGCCAAAGCAGATTTAAAGGCTGAAGTTACCAATGTTTTCATTAGTTTCGCCATTGATCAGTCCATTAAATTCTCTCCTTCCTGGGCGAGTGACTCTGAATAACAGTGAGTAAGACTTCACCATATGGCTGTTGCTTGGTTCAAACTCATTGCTGGAAACTGCAAGTGATGGGAAGTTGCCTGGTTTTATTTGGCTGAGGTCTGGGTTTAAAGGCACCTGCTTTTTACCTGTAGGAACCTGTCTTATTGGACAACTGACATCCTGCAGCAAAATAAGAAAGATAAGGTTCAAGTTTTTAGACTTCAGGGTAAAGACATAAAATATTTAAATTGATGCCATTTCTAAACTGTATTTGTTCTGACAACTTTTGAAAATAAGCTTATAATAAGCCTTGAACAGATATAAATAAGAAAACCTGGAATAATCCCAGATTTTAAATGCAAATGCAGATATTTGTAAGTGTAAATAAAACACTGGCATTCTATAACCCCTTCTGGCAGCAGCCATCTTTCTCTACATGATTAAAATAACACTAACATTAGGCACTTAGAAAGACTGTAGAACAGTCACTAATACTAATTGAATTCTGTTTATCTGAAGAAATTAAATGCTTTGGTTATATATATATATTTCTCAAGGGCTTCCTATCTTCTCCTTGCAATATTTCAAAGTACATTTTGTGCTATCTGTGAGATAAAGAACCACTTACCTAGGATTTATTATACTTGGGAAAACAAGACAAGATGGCCTAAATATGAAACTTGCAGCAAAACATTTAGAATAACCATTAGCACCTCCTGATTGCACTACATTTATCCATACTCTAATAATTACCAAAATTGGTTAGAAACAGTGAATTAATTCTTAAAAACCTGTCAAATTAGCCTGGCATTATGGAAGAACACACAGCTCTGACTGCAAATCTTTCCCTTTCTGATTGAAACCTAAAGCATTACTGAGCCTCCCATATTCTCACAGGTGGGAGGATAATTTGCTAAGTGATGTGAAATAAGCTCCACTAAAACTGCAAGCAAATTCAAAGATGCTTCAAAAATAAATATAAAATTGCTTATGATTCACCAGTAGCTAAAATCTACAATAATTGAAATAATCAAAACAAAAAACAAGGAAAGAGACAAGAGTTGGCAGATGACTGAGGAATTCAAAATAATTACAATTTGTTCCTTTTTACCCCTAAACTCGGAAAGGCATAGGCTATTTTATGATTGTCTGGTTTCCTTAAGTCTCTGGACACTCAACAGAATGAACACTTTAATGACGTGACACACAAAAACTGAGGTAAAACCAGAAATTCACAATGAGTGGATGTGATGAAATCAGTCAACAAAGTTTAATGTTTTTTTAAAATTCATTTCTCATAAAGCAGTGCAAAATCCAAGAAAAAAGAACTTGAATACATTAGTTCTTAAATTTAAAGGCTAATTTCAACAGAAGCATCACTATATGGCAGTGTTACTTAGATATTCTAGAAGCACATACACATTTTGCTTTAATGTATATTAATAGTTTATCAGATCATTTTTACCTTTCGTTTCTTGTGGCAAACTTTCACAAGCAGTACTTCCAGAGTGACAGAATTTTGTTCATTCTCTGAGTTTTGTGATGGCTTATCTAAACAGAAAAATATTTTAAGTTCTGAAAAAGCAAAGATCTATTCACTTATATAAATCCATCTGTAATTACTTTTTAACCACAGGCACTTCCCAGGTACAAAGACCTCTAACCACATTCTTAGTTTCAACTCTCCCCAAACTTACTACAAATTTCCACTTGAAAATATATTCTAATTATTCTCATATTAGCTGATTAAAGGACATAGCTGATCTCCATAGTTTAAAAGAGCAAAATTGTTACCTTTTTATAACAGAGAAAAATGTTATGGGTAGTTTTAAGGACAGTAAGAATACACTAATTACAGATAGGTCAAATTATTTTCCCCAATTTTTTTTCTTTACAGCATGCAAACCTAGAATTTGGGTTTAAGATTCAGACGATGTCAAATAGGAAAACAAAACAAAATTACACCACTACCCCCTTAAATATTATGCAAGGCTAAATAAATGCACAATAGCTGTTAAAGGACTCTCAAACTAATTTGAAAAAAAGTCTTAGAAAATAAGACTTTGTTTCAGAGACTGCACAATAAATTTCCTAGAGCCTGTAATCTTCAAGGCAGCTGCTGCCAGTGGTGTGATCAGCAATGGCAATAAAAAATTAGAAATATAATTTTATTTTAATGGACAGCTTTTGCTCTCAGGGCAATATAACTCATCATTCTGGTTGAGGAAGTCCAATATTCTGATACTGAGAGGCAAATCCTTATGTGCTTGAAAGACATCATGGAATGACTTCAAGTCACTAAAATATAGATTTCCATGGCTTCTATAATTGTTAACATGGTCTCTCCTTGATTTCTAGACGTGACAATTTTTTTTCTTACACTTCTATTTTAAAGCAGAAACCACTGAATCTTCCAACTATTTGAGGCTGTGAGGTTTTTTAAAGCTACTTCAAACACCAAAGACACACTCCCAGAAAATCACATTCTTCAGGAAAGAATTGCTTTCCTCAAGGTCTATTTCAGTTTGAATGGATGATGGCTTGATTCTGACTAAAATCCTGAAGGCTTATCTTCTTAACATCACAATTACAGTACAACATTTCTAGAGCATCACTGAATTACAACTAATGAGACAGGCTGAACAAGTAAATTAAAACCTGAATCCAAACAGCAGAGAGTAAAAATAATCAAGTATTCCCCTCACAGATCTCTACTAATTTCAAAGGTGTTATACAAATTAACAGTGGAATGAATGAATTGGCAAACATACCATTCTTATGGAAGAACCCAGTAAATGTAAGTTGCAAATGAGCAGACAAGCTAAACAGGAAAAAAAAAAAAAAAAAAAAAAAGGAAATGTTAGAACAAATAAGTGTTTTCTTCTCACAGCAACCACTTGACTGATGTTCAGTACAGGACTGTAGTGATTCAGTCCATCCTTTTAACTTGGAAACTGCCTGGATACAGCAGTTGCAGTTGATGCAGAAATGAACTGCAGTTTTCTTTTTACAGACTCATTCTCTCTGTGTACTCTATGACTTGATACATTAAAAAAAAAAAAAAATTAAACACTACCGTAGAAGAACATTGCCTAAAGACAGATCTTGCCTTCACAGGTAGTCAAACATATCTGTTGGACACTCATCAGCAACAGAGTTCAGTTCTGGTGGAAATGTTCTAGAATTTCAGCCTGAACCACAGTCTTGGTGTAGATTAAAAAGAAAACCAAACCAACAGGGATTTTAAGATCGGTAATGAGAATCTTTACAAGGGGAATCTGCACCTTTAGAAATAAAAGACTATTAGTTAAATGAAGTCCATATCATTCATAACATATGCAATCAAAATAATAATTGCATCTGTTTTGTGAAACAAAACCACTGACCATCTTATTTCAAATCACAAAATTCAGGGCATATTTCCATTGAAAACAAGTATTCATAAACTAAATTTAAAAGGGTCTCAAAACCACCAGTATTTCTGCAGTACACATTGAACAAAATATAATCTGTTCCACTACACCACCAGACAACTTTGTGCACCTTCACTTCTCAGGCAGATACAACCTGACACTCCACACTTATTTTTAAACACGAGCATTCCCAAGAATTCCAAGATGATCAACAGAAGTGCCCAACAGCTCAAACATTCAAAAGACTCTATCTACACCAGCTTGCATCATTCATCCACATTACTTTTCCACATTACTAAAGCACATTTTTGATAGTTTTGAAAGCATAAAAAACAACATACACAAATCAATATTCTACATTTCTTTCAACAAAGCAACTAACCCCAATATATGGAGCAAAATAATAAGAAAATACATAAGAATAGTAAGAAAAATACAGTAAATCCATAAAACCTCTTAGAACACAAAATGTGTAAGTTTGTTTCACAAAACTGTTTGTTTTGTATCTAGCACAGCTGCCTCTGAAGTAGTCTAATGATTTGCAAACACTGTGGGAAAAGAACAGGTTAAAAATAGCAACTATACAACAACAAACTCCAAGCAATAAAACTTCATGATGTTTTCCCAAATCCACCTCATTTTTTTTACTTTTAATTCCAACACATACAGACTATTCATTGACACAACTGACACTCTAAAAAACAAAGTAAAGGCAAATACCTTTTTGAGGTTTCTATACACATTTTAAAAGATGCAACAACACATACTGGAAGTTTATCCCAATACTGCTTTTCTCCAGGTTAGGTGACCAGCATACATACACATATTTTAAAATTCTGGAAGCAACATTTCAAACAGCAACTACCTTGCTTCAAGTAATGACTCTTTATCACTTGCATTTTATCAGTCAAAAGGACTTTTGATTGAGCCCATGCACATACTCATTCTGTACCCACACTCATAAATATACAGCAGGACAGTACCTGTGAGATTCTTGTTCTCCCTTCATTTTCTCTACTTTTGATAACATGTCATCTACTTTGAATGTTTTCCTGTGAGGAAAAAGCAAAAAGAATAGTTTTACACAGCCACTATACCCAAAACTTACAGCAAGAAAACGTATTTAGCCTCAACTATGACTTGATTCTCCATCTAAAACTATTTATATATACCATTTTAGCCCTTTCTTCAGAAAACATCCTTTAGATACATATATACTTTTTTTTTTGGATCTAGTATCATGCCTGTGTTAGAAGGCACACAACTGCTTCTCAAAAATAATACAAGGAATTAAACCCAGATCTTGCAACAGTAATCCTACTGCTGGTAAAAAGTTTCATTTACAGCAACATATTGAAACCCTTGCAATGAACATGTTTTAACCACATTTCAGCTTTGTCAAAGAGAATCTTTGTTTTACTGACACTTATACATACCAGGAATTGATATGTCAGCCCCTCAGTCATTACTATTTTAATCTTGATCGTATTAATGAAAAACAGTTAAAATCTTATAGGATGAAAGAGTCAAAAGCCTAATTAAAACCCCAAACCCTTATTTCTCCACATATTTCTATAAAATGGACACAATGCAAAGAGCAATGAATTTGGAAGCTACCATTGGAGCACATTCACAGGAAACAGAAGACAATGACAACCAATGACAACAATGTCATAGAGAATAATCACTTCAAATCTTTCCTCTCTGTAATTCTGACATCAGTCTGTTCACATTCATATGTTCAGCCTGTTCTACCACACATACAATTTCATGTTCATTGCTAAATAAAGCTCACTCATGGGCAGAATTTACTCAACATGTTACAGAACAGTCTTTCCATTTTTCATTAAAGGCAAGCTAACACTTGGATCTAAACAGCCACAAAATTGCACTTGACTACAGTGACAACGCAAGAGTGAAAGGGCACCTTTCCTTTACATTTATACCTCAGAAAAATGGAGTAAGAAGAACATAAACAGTTGCCAAACACTCGATTTCTTGCAGAGGGAACAACACAATTCTCAGGGGAAGTGGGAAGCATTTGAAATGCCCTGACACAAGAAACACTGATGTCACTCTGTCCACACTCAACACGTAACGCTCGTGAATGATTGAGTTACACATCACATGGTGACTAAATGGCAACACTGGGCAACAAAACTACAGGGCTGCACTCAGATAACAAGAAGAAAAACAATTATGATTTGTGTAGTAAACAATCACTGATTCAAAGCTCTACTCAGCCCAAGAGTCACACGTATGACAGACTGAAGAACTGACTCACCTACACCAAAATGTGGGATTGTTCAAATGCACATTGCAGGGTTCAACTTTAAAGCAAGAGGTGCTAAGAACAGAGCAATTTCAAAAAAGTTTCAGATTCTAAGGTAAAAATGTCTCTGTGTGCACTTTGCTCCAGCTCATCAAAATCAGCCACTGTTCTGCAGAACAGCAAGTTTAGAGGGTTTCTCCAAAATTGCTTAAAACAGATTTAAAGCAAAGTTATGCTATTAGCAGAATACGAGCCAAAAACCAGCTAAGAGACAAACATGATCCCAGAATGGGGGAAAGTTAACAATCTCATAAAATATACTAACATCTGATACAACTTGTATTTAGTATGTGACCATTTTTGATCCAAAAAGAACAGTGGCACAACCTTTGCTAAATCCAGACTCGCATTAGTCAAAACAAAAGAGCCTTCCTAAAAAACAAAAATCTTTCTGAGAAACTAAAAATAGCAACCAATAAAAACTTTTTTGCCTTTGAAGTTAACTTGTAAGAGCAGAAATTCCTTTAAAATTAATTCCTATTTATGTTACCATGTTCCCATGCAAAACAGATAAAACTAAGTTTTTGTGATAACCATCCCTCACACTCAGTATTTTCAAGACAGCATTTACTTGTGTAACAAGTATGTGCATCTTGTGCATTCCTTTCTCCACCCACTCCTATTCCGGACAAGAAAAGTAATAATTAGCAAAGTATTAGAAGTCACATCATAGCATGTCATTATTTTGCCAATAAATAATTATTCCTTTATCCAAATACTGTATGTGAAGCAATTTTAGTAACAGTGACTTATTTCCAACACCATAATTTGGTCTAATAATATACTTACACCTGAAGACACGCCCAGAGATAAAAAGTCCAGTTCAGCTCTCCATCAAGTATCAGCTGACCAAAGCTCACTACCTTTCCAATAAACAGCAATTTTAACACCTTTCTAGCCCAGGCTGACACATGCCCATTAACTATTCCCTACAACCATTTTCCTGTGCTCTAAGCATTCTAAGTTTTCTAAACACTTTCTTAGTATTAAACATGTGGAGCAATATCAACAGATAATTTCCTGGTAAAAATGCAGTTTTAGTTCCCTACCTCCAAGAGATAAATTTGTCTGGCATTTTTCTCAGACTATCATAAAGCTGGAAGTAAAAGATGTGGAGCCATAGTTACTATTCTTTACGTAAAGTCTATTAAGCTTGGATATTGGTTCTTTACATTTTATTTAGGACACGTTTAATGAAATGGCAATCAAAAAAACTTCATCAATTTAACAATGGCAACATTTAGGAGTTATAGGGGAATAAATTAATGTACATGTATAGTCCATATAAGCAGGCTAACAGTGATGCAGCTCCAGAAAAGACTTCTTTGCAAAGAAAACTCTACTAACACTTTCACTGAAAGCAGTGTAAATCAGTTGTACTGAAACCAGAACACAGATTTTTCTTCATATAAACCTCAGGATTATCTTCTCTACTCCAGATATTTTCTCTCTTTTAAAGCCCCTTTTTCACCAAGACAACGAGATCATAACCTAAACGACTTGTGTTGAATGAAGAATAGTGATTCAGGTCTTGCACAGATCTGTAAGCATTTACCAGCACAGATCAGCAAACAAGGATCCCACTAATCCCCTCAGGAAGTGCAGCTCAGACACTTTTGCCAAACTCTAAGTCCAAACTACCTTTAAATTACATCTTCTATGGTTTTAAGTAGGCTGAAAGAGAAGGGTCACAGTACTGACTGAGCATGGAAAGGGCAGAGGGATCCTGGGGGAATACCCTTCACAATCACTTTCTGGCTTTTTCCCTTTCAAGTACACTTGCTCACTTCTGTTGCATTATTTAGTTTTTACAAAGAAATCATACTAAAACCTTCTATTTAATCTGCCTAGACCTAATTACAAGCATGATTTCAGTAAGTCAGCATCATCAGAACTACTGAAAGGAACAGCTGTAATCTGTCTGGTTTTAGAACACCTCCCAGTTAAACTCACAGTTCTAAAACAAAGTCTTAAGAGAACTGGTAAAAATCAGTATGTTTCAAACAGAAACCAAGCACTATTTGTGCAGCTGAATAAAGTGGAATTTGGAACAGGGGATAACAACACACAGGTAAAGAATTGTCTCTTGCTTCCCAGCAAGTACAGCAGATATCCAACAGAACACTTTCAAGTAACACACATATTTCAATCAATAATGAATTGATCCAAGTTATAAGCAAGAACTTCCTGTAGTACAATTCCAGTTCAACCAAACCAAAAAAAAACCAAAACAAAACTAAACCACAAAAAACAAAACAACTTGAAAATAATTATTTAAAAATTTGTTTTGACTCACTTTAAAATAAGTAAAACAATTAATTTTGATAACTATTGTAAGAAAAAGCTGCAATTTCAAGTTAAAAAGAAAAACAAATCTGATCATCATCTGTCCTAAGTACCTGAAACTGTATCTTAGTATGTTATGGATTCAGTTTTAAGAAAAAAATTATATTGTGCCATTAAAACTCATAGGAGGAACATCAAACAATATCCAAGAGATCCAATATGTCATAAACAGCTCCATTAATTTAAATAAAAATATGCAAATTCTATTGATTAACAAATCATGCAAGTATTACCTCCCTTAGATATAAATATGAAGTTTAAATTAGAATTGTCTGTATAATCACATTTTGTTGCATATTTGTTGTACTTAAATCCCACAGCAACTGTTTCTAAGCGATAAGAAATTCAGTGCTAAAATATTTCAAACTACATGTTCAGGTTACAAAGAAGTCTAAACTGTAACAAAGGATTTTCAGTGAAGGGGAAGTATCTAGTAGGGCCTTGTGATTCCGCTAGTAAATAATGTACACTGCACTTGTCCCTCTGCAGTGTTTCTCTGTTTTCAGGCCCACTGACAGGCAGCTGTAACACCTCACATGACAGGAATGATTATTTTGCAATATCAAAATGAAGCCCATCTCTCAGGCGTATCCAGCTCCAAGCAACCTTTTTAAAGTATTTGCTGGAGTTCTTCTAAAATACTATAAACAGACCTGCTTTATTTTCCAGCTTTTAAAATAACTACAGAAATAATTACTGGATTCTTTCAAGACTAATTAACAAAGCCAGTAGTTTTGTATTTGGGTTTTGGTTTGGTTACAGTTTAAAATAGAATGTTTCATATGATTATGATTAAACATCATTGATTACAAGATGTAATACAATTTTGTTTGTTTGTTCTTTAAATAAGTTCTCCTCCAAAATAGAAAACAAACACGGGAGAATTAGTTAGGATTCTGCAGATAGTTCTCCACATTTGAATACTCCCAGTATCCACAGAAGTCACATGGATAAAGCTACACATACACTTAACACTGCAAAAAATCTCTCAGGTCTCAGAAATCAACTGTACACTGAAGTATGCATTTTAAAGTTCTTCAAAAAGAAAACTGGAGGTCACCCTCCACTGCTTTTTGGACTTCTGCTACTTGGTGAACATTTTAGGATTACTTTACAAAAACAATTTTACCTTTTGATATTTGTTCGGGAGTTTCTGTGGGACATGTAAGTGAGAGTTCTGTGCAAAAATATTGGCTGCAGGGGGGAAAAAAATAGAAAATGGTTATGCTTTAATTAAAATTTTCTACAAATACAAAGTAAAGGAGTGATAAAACCAATTACTCACTGCTATTAGATTCCGGGTACGTAGAAATCTGTATATCTGTGTTGGTTCTAAGAAAAAGGAACACGTGTTATCCAATGTAACTTTTACCTCCAGAAAGACTGTCTTATAATGATAAGTAGTATCTAACTTCATATGCAATTACTTTGAAACAATTATCACAAAAGCCATTAAGTGAAGCATCACAATGTCCAAATAACTCCAAGTTACCACATTCAAGGTTATTTCAACTCTACAACATAAAGCAACTTATTTAAGGTGACACAAATCAGAGGTCACAACTCAACACTGACTGTCCTTGTTTTCTACAAAATGTGTTTCTTACAGGCTTTATATCATTAAAGGGCAGAAAAAGTATCTCAACATATCACAACCTATGGCCATATAGTTTTCTTCCTGAAGTTAATGAACACATCTGCTACAATACCAAAATAGCACAATAAATTTACACAGTCAGACAATCTGGATTCTGATTGTTTTACACTTCTGGAAAGTACCAAGGTCACTTGCAGCAGGTACTGACACAAGAACAGGGACTGTCAGTTGACTATGATCCATAATGGATCATTCTAGGGTGGGAAATTAATGTCGCTTTTAGTAAAGCAACTACTGTTTCCAAGTGCAAAAGGAGAGAAGATAATTCAGCTGTTCACAAAATGGACACTAAAGCACAGCATCATCTCAAACAGGTTTGAGGACCAATTTTCAAAGAATCAAGACTTGCTACAAACAAGAGGAGGACCTTCAGTTTAGTTTTAACCAATTAAGTTAAATCAGGACAAGCAAGGTTTTGTCTGGATCAGGTTATTTCTAACAAGAATTCCAAACTAAACTGGAATATACCCTACTTAAACTGATATAAAAACCAACTTCACTAAGTAACATCAGCAAAATGTCTTAATGATACACATCAAGTGGAGAGAGAAAAGAGAATAGACAATGCATTGATGCCCATGCTAAGGCTGGCAACACTGCATCCATTTCCCACACAAAGAGAACAAAGTTTATTTTTAAACAGATATAAAATTTTCTCTTCATATGACTGCAAAACATTTATTTCAAATAGATGGAAACCTTATTGTGTGGAATTCTGTAATTAGAAGTAGAAAAGGACAGCTTTTGATATCCTTTACCCCTTTTAAAATATATGATTCAGCCATATTTCTACAGTTATGAATTTAAGACCCTGAAGAACACATAATTAAAGAGATGTTTTACTGTTAGAGAAGGAAATCTTAAAATGATCACAGTATTTCCTTTTAGAAGCCTGTTGAAAGCCAGTGAAAATCTGCTTAATGCAAATTATCACAATAAAATCTGCATTTTTCAATCAAGAGAAAAGAAAGAAATTAAGATGTGTGCACTTTGCCACAAAGTGAAAATACAGAGTAGTCACGACTTTGAAAAAGACATCCCAGGTTCCTCAGTCTCAAAAATCCCATGACGTAATTATAATTTCTTAATGTATGAAAACATTAAGTTACATTCACAAGGATGTAATTTAATTTAAAGGCAATGCATTGCTGCTTCAACATTAGTTTTCCCAAGTGGAAAAATTCTGAAACACACTCTTCAACCTGCAGAGATACATATGTCTCACAAGTCTGTATTACTCAGCAAAATCTTAAAATAAATCTTTTATCTTTTCCTAGCATATGACCTTGAAAAGGGACAAAAACAGTCAGGAAGAATGTGATTCAATACTACACGTTAGGATTTTTTTAATCCAGCATTTACTTACTGCAGTTTTCCCATGATATTCACGCTACATGGTTAACATATTACGTATATATGTATGTATATCTACACTGTAGCTTCTCCTGATCCCCACCTGCTCAGCTCTGTGCTTCCCTTGTCTGACACACTGAGCCACAGGCAGAAGAATTGTTTCCACCCTGGGCACTGACACTGAGAAAAGCTCTTAAAACTCAAGTCTGCCCCTTGACCCATTTGCAGCACAGTATTTACTGAACACAGAATCTTGTTAAAAGGACTGAGACTCAAACGGCCACACATTATTTGAGACTACAACAAAAACTCAAACACTGTCACCGTCTACAGCAAGTATGAGCATTGACAGCACCAATCCCAAAACACGTCTTCAAGAAGGGCATTAAAAATTCCCTTCAAATTCTGGCAACTACACAGAAATTTTTTTAATGCAACTTAAGTTTACTGCTCCACTGTACTTTTAGACCAGATTTCCAAAAACAACTTTCCAGTGAATTCAGGGGGACTCTCCTCCTATGTGGAGCTGCCACATGGGGGATGCCTGGGTCGCAAAGGTCAACTTCCAATCCGAAACCTCGACTAAGTGAAAATTATTGCCAAACAAAGAAAAGCCAAGTACAGTGAACTCTTGATCGCGTCCTGCCCCTGAAAGGGGCTCGAACGGCGGATGCCAAAGAGGAAAGGGCCCCCTGGCCCCTCACTGCCCAGAGCCTCCAGGGGCTGCTGGAGGAGGGAAGGGAACCAGCCGCCCCGAAAGCCTGATGGGAACTGCTACAGAGAACCAAGTTCATCGCTGGGCGCGGGCGCACACACACACGCACACACACCCTCGCCCTCCGCCCGCGGGCCCCGGGCGCCTCTCGCCGCCCTCCCGCACACCGGCCCCGCTCCCCGCGCTTCCGCCCGGGCCCCGCCGGCCCCCGCCTCCCCCGGCCCCGCTCCCGCTCCTTCCCTCCATCCCCCGACCGTGTTTACCCCCGGAAGCCCCTGCTCCCCACAGCCCTCCCCTCCTCCTCCCGCCCTTTCCGCGGCGGCCCGAGCCGGTCCCGCCGGCTCGGCCCCCACTTCCTCCGGCAACCCGGTGCTCACTCTCAAAGGCCTGAAGAAAGAGGTCGTGGTCGGCCTGGATCTGCTCCATCTTCGGCTTCTTCACGGGGGGCAGCGCCGCCGCCGCCACTGCCGCTGCCGAGGAGGCCGAGGAGCCGCCCGAGTACCCGCTGCCTCCTCCGCCGCCGCCCGCGGCACCGCCGGATTTGCCGCCGGGAGCCGCCGCCGCGGCAGAGCCCCCGAACCCGCCGCCTCCTCCGCCGCCACCTCCTCCTCCGGCGGCGCCGCCAGCGGAGCCCGAGCTGGGCCCCGCTCCTCCACCGTGCTTCTGAGGAGCCATGGGGGTGGCCCCGGGCGGGCCCCGGCGGGACGGAGACCGAGCGGGGCGGGCAGGGCCGGCCGGGGCGGGTGCGTGAGGCGGGGGGGGGGTGGACGCGCCGCGCTCCAACTCCACCAAGTCTCCTCCGCCCCACTCCCCTCAGCGCCGCGGCCGCCGAGCCCGACCGCCGCCGCGCGCCCGCCCCCCGCGCGCGCCCATTGGCCGCGGGGATGGCGCCGCGCCGTCCCATTGGCCAGCGCCGGCCCCGCCCCCGCGTGACGCGCGGATGGTTCTGGAAGCGTTTGGTTGGTCCGCGCGTTCGGCGCGCGCCCCCCCACCCCCTGCCTTTGAACTGAATTCGCGGGAAAGCGCCGCTCGCGCTCCGGCGCGGGGCATGATGGGTACGGGGGGTCCCCACCGGCCTGAGGGGCCGCTGTCGGGTTCCGCCCTCGCTCCCCGCCGGCGGCGCTCCGCCCCGGCCCCCGCTGCCCCCGGCCCCCGCCTCACCGTGCCCTCCCCGGGCTGTCCATGCCATCTCCCGCTGCACCCGTGGCCGCACAGGTGGCTGACGTCCCCCTTGCCTGAGGGGCCGCTCCGCTGTCCGCAGAGCTCAAGAGCTAAGGTTGTCAAAACAGAAGTTCAGGTAGAAACCGGTATCGGTTTTGTGGTGGAAGTGGTTATACTGGGTCGGCCATGAGGTCCTGCTGCTATCGCATAACTTTAACTTTAGCTAACCGTGAGGTTTCCTCAGAAGATGGCACAAGAAATTGCCAATAGGTACAGGGAGACTTAAATCCTGAGGTAAAGTGTCTCTGGGTTCATCAGATCTTGCTCAATGGCTGGGGCAGTGCAGGCTGTGCCGGAGCCGTGACAGCTGAGCTCGGGCCAGGGCCGCTATCAGGGAAAACTCCGGATCCAACTCCGCCGTGGGGAAATTCAACAGCGGCTCCATTTAATGACCTCCTTATCAGCACTGCGGCAGCTCATACACAAAGGCTTCGGCAGCCGTTCCCTTGTGTTTGCTTTCCTTGGCAAAACTTCTCCGGGATAATTGTACAGGGTAGGGGAAGAATGGTCTATGTGCGAAATACAGCCTTGAATTCTGATACCAGATACAGCTGTGGTGCTTGTACCCCACCATCTCCCTTTATCTTCGAATTTCTAGCGTTAAGAAAAATGAACTTAGTTATAAATATTAAGAGGAAAACCATAAATCAAAGTCAGTCATGCTGTAAATGTGACTTACGTTATCAAGAAAGGGAGATTCTAAAGTGATATCTCATTTGTCCCTCATTAGCCTTATTATGTTTAAAGAAAACATTCAAGTAACTCTAGGCAAGTAACATTTATTTTGTACAATTAGAAGCAAAAAAAAAGAAATAATTTCTTTTTAGAAAGGTGGAAATCATAACAGTTTTTTTAGAAGAAATGAATCATGGTGTAAGACTGGACTCCCTGGTGATATAGACCCCTACAGATTTTACAGATACATTTATTAAAACCCAAAAAATTAAAACATTTTTCTTCCATACATTTGTATCAGATAACAGAAAGTTGCCCATATTTAGCAAACGGCACTGCAAATGTGTTTTCTAATAAAGTAGTCTAAAAAATATGCAGTGAAATAGGGTGTGCCTGCCTGAAATTGATACAAACACATTAAATTAAAACAGTAGAAGATTATGATACTGTATGTTTGCCATAAAAAGTACCCTAACTAATGGAGGGAGGGGGAAAAGGCACTTTAATAAGTTTAAGATGATAAATGGAAGAAACAATCACTTGCAAGCCAGGAGTGCTGTTGGAACAAAACCCTGAAATGAAAGCAGAAGTAGGTGGTAGAGGTGCTTTCATGCTATGTCAGATTTTCAGTCTTAAGATGGTCAATCCATTCTTGTTTTCACATCCTGTTAGTGGGATTTGCGTTTGAGATCCAAAAGATCAAATTTGTTCCCTGCAGATTGAAAGCATATGCTACTTGTAAATCTCTCTTTCCTATGGCTTTTTGCAGTCTGTGCATGCCCAGCATTCCTGTCATCTTTAATGGATGAACTGCAGTGATTTTTGCCCCTTCAGATATATATGTAAAAGAACATGTATATTTTATAGCACTTTATGGATTTTTGTTTTGTTTCATAGTTACATGATTTTATTGGTTGCCTACAGTACCCCTATGGCCATTCTACTTAACTTTTCAGCTTCCAATCCTCCAAATTACTGTGTCTCAGCACAAGAATATTCACAAAAGATTTTTTTAAAGGAGAAATAAATACTTGTGTAATTGGAACTCAGTTTAAATGAGGGTCAGTATAAATCTTTACATCTTTAAACACAGATCTGTCTATATAAATTGTTAGTAGCTAACTAAATACTACTACATATCAGTTTATCTTCTGGGAAATTAATATTATGTGCAACCTTGGAACAAAAGAGTGCTTATGAGCCAGATATATAATTTTCAGTCAGTCTTCATCAAGGATTGGTTTCAGATTTGAGCTATCATGAAAGCCAGGGTCAGTATTTACTAGGGAGCATTGTTACTCCCCACTGGTAAGGTACTGGAGTGGGGTGTTCAGGGTGTTGTTGAGAATAATAAATCCTCAGTGACTGTTCTGGGTATCTCTGTTTCTTTGTTTTGCCCTTGAGCTAACGAGCAGAGTCAGGGGGATTCAAGGGCATCAAGTAAAAAAGACTTTACATACTCCACTTCTGTGCTTAAATCCAAACTTTGCTCCTTGTTGTTTTCATTCACACCCTATTCCTAAACCCAGATTTTCCATGAGAGAAGTGAGGACACACAAATGCTCCAGGACTGAGACAAAGAAAAACACCTCGTGTAGATGGGAAGGGCCCATCTGTGTCACTGTACTCCAAAACCAGACCCATTTCAGTGGCACCCCTTTCTTTCATTTACACAAATAATCTTCACTAGGTGCTGAGTTAACATCAACTCCAAGAGTTATTAATTCATTTTTCAGTTCATATTCTTTATTTTTAGTCTGATTTGATGTAGATCAACAGTAATTTGCCATGGAACTTGTTAGATAAGCTATTCTTCCCTACCTACTTGGAAAACAAAAGTCAACACCCACTAAATGGTTTCCCAGACTCTTGTAAAGAGAGGCTACATAATATTGCACCTGGAGAAAGGGAGCAATTCCAGTTCTCTGGGTAACAGCATGACAGCAGTTCCAACTCTGAGGAACAGCACAGGAGCAGCTCCAGCTCTCAGAGGAACAGCACAGGAGCAGTTCCAGCTCTCAGAGGAGCAGCACGGAAGCAGGTGGAGTGCTGGGTGCGTTTGGGATGGCACAATCACACTGCTGTTGGGGTGGAAGCTCTCAGTTTCAGTCTGTTCTTTCTGCATATTAGTGTACAGTGCTGCCCTGCTTTAATAAGCAGGGAACTCAGCAAAGAGAAAATAAACTTTTCTGTAAGGGAAGCACTGTGGAGCATGGCAAAAGGGAAGAGTCGGGATCCCACACAGCAAGCCAAGCGTGGCCGTGAATGCCGTGTGTATGAGAGATTGACAGAGCAGCCACTTGTGATTCTCATTCATGTGTTTGGCTGGGGACAGCTTTTGTACAGAGCTGCTCCAAATGTATTACAGGAGCACAGCTCTCAAGAACTTGGCCCTCAGGGAATCTTAATGCACCCACAATGCACAGCTTTCAGCCAGCAGGTTGCTCATGTATCTCGAGTTATTGCAGAAATGGAAAGTGAGTGCACAGGATGTTTTGCACTAGAGAGTCACCTGCCTTCTGCTCTCACATGGTGAACAATCAGTGATAGTAGTCAGTATTGCTTAGAACTTGTTTTTTAGAGTTCTTTTACTGATTTTTCATGACTCTTCTACAATGATTTCTTTTCCCCCCGATTTTCAGTTAATGATTTATTTCTGCTTGGTGGATTTTTCAGATTGAGATTTTGTCATCAGAATTGAGATAGTGGAGTAAAACTACTTGTTTCAAAAGCATTGTGAAAAGCCTGGGCCCAATAGATTGATTTGCTCTAGAAAGATAGAACATCTCTTAAGATTATTAAAATGTGAAACCAGAAGTATAGTAACTACACAGAAAAAATCTATGCCAAATCTTGAAATTAAAATACTTAATTCATGGAAATTGACTAGGAATCATTCCAGTTCATGCTGTAATTTTAGAGATGCAGTATGTGTAGTACACAAAACTATCAAAAAATGATTCTAAGTGAACTTTCAGGATTTGTATTCTCTTAATTGAGTCCCGGAAACTGTGAAAGATACAGCAACTGAAACACTTCAGACGCAAACTTAATGATTAAACACAGAAATGCAGAGATCAAAGAGAAACTGCTGGGAAGATCTGAGAATTAAGTCAGTTACAGACGTAAATATCAGTTTCTGAACAAAAGGTCTGTTGACAGTGCAAGAATGAAATCTTCAATCACTCAAAAAGAAAAATATTGGAGGATCAAAGAACATGTCACTAGACAGTAAAATAAAACCTCAACTGAATTAGTTAACTAATTAATTTCATCTTTAAGTAAGGGATAAGTTTTAACATGGACCAATTCTTTCTTTTGTGGCAAAACCAAGTATAGATTAATAAAGTGAGAATTTGGAATTTTATCACCATCAGTTACTTAAAGGATAAGATCAAGCCAGAAACTGTGTTCCCAGTGTTTACCTGTTAGCTCAGATGCACAAAATTTATGCATGGGAAAATTTATCTAAATGTTTCATAGGAGAGTTATCTGGGGTTTCATGTTATCTGGGGTTTCGTATGCCAGAATTGCTTCACAAGGCTTTTACAAGAGTTTATCTTGTTTTTGGAATGCTGCTTGGGAAGATATGATTCTGCACACTATAATCTGAATTATCCACACTCCAGAAGTAGTTTTACTGGTTGTTGTCAAAGTACTTTTACCAGGCTAAAACCATCTCTACAGAAGGACGTGAGAAACACAGTAGGAGGCAAATTGTGACCAGTCCTAATTCTGGTTTTTGGAAGGAGAACTAAATCTTTATGTGGTATAGTTTATACTTTATGTTGTACCAGTACAATTGATCCTGGCACCAACATGCTTGTGTTAAAAAGATACAAGGCTTTTCTCTGAGGAAGTTCTATCTTTCCTGAAATTGCTACTTATGGCACAGGTCACCCAAGGCCACACCACAATTTTACCTACCCTTCGAAACTTTGGTTAGTGAGGTAAATTAAGCTTAGCATGACTCTGCTCTCCAGACCTCAGGCAACAGACAAGAAATAAATCAAAGATAATTAAGAAATATATTTTGTGGTGTTGACATTTTGGGAGTATGTAGGGGAGATGATTGATATAGTTTCAAATTGTTGAAATGTGACTGGCATTCCACTAGATTATGAATTGGCAACTAGGACATGATAACTGACTAGTTGTAACTACCCTGCTGCATTTAGACAGACTGTCAGCTACCCACCAACAGCCAAATGACAAAGTCAAATTAAAAGCCACACTCAGAGCCACTACTGTGCAAGCCCCTGGAGACCCTGAATAAGCAGATGGATCTTATACTGAGGGCCAGATGTGGATTGGCAAGAAAACAATTCCAGAGGCATCATTCCCCTTCACTGGAAATTCCCTGTGTATAGAAGTTCAGATCTTGGGGCAAAACAGAATGCCTCAAAATGAGTAGGAGGAAGAATCTGGTTCATAAAAATTCAAGTTCACAGCCAAGGCAGAGAAGAAAGAAGAAAGGTTTTGCCTTAAAAGTGATGATATGTAAAGTATCAGATAATAGTTCTGTTAAGGCATTAAATTAAAATATTTATATTTGTTGGTTTGGGGGATTTTTACCACTTAGAGCAGAAAAAAGAGGAGAGTGCGTGAATGAAGTTGCAGGAGGGATTCAGATCTAAAGTTGCAGGGTCAGTGCCAGCAAGCTGCAAGACTAAAGCAATGTATTGACAAAAACTAGCATTTTTCTATCAGAATGGAAAAAATAACATCTGTCTAGGACATGTACCAGGATCAATGCTGGTATGGAACAGTCCAACTGACCAACTGCAAAGTCTTAAATCTAAATTTTTGGATGCTCAGAGTGGAATTGCAGTGATGAAACCACTATTTATTCAGATTGACTGCTGGTTTTGGCAGGGGTGAAACCAAATCATCATGTAAATTATTTTAATTACAAAACTAAGGAAGTTAGTGTAGTCCAAAGTTTGGGCTAGTCTATTTTCAAGAGTAAATTCCAAACTGTTTTATTAACAGACATGCTCATGTATTTTTAAATCAAAGTCTCACATGCTCAGTAAATGCTTTCAGGGCTTTGTTAAAAAATATATCCTGAAGGGATGAACCACTTGCTCAGCTGAAGTCTGCGGAAGCTTCCCAGTTCTTTTCATGAGGTCATAACATCACTCTCATTGTTTAAAAGGCATTTTCATGAAGTATATGTTAATTGTAAAATACTGTACATCTGGGGGCATCTTCTAAAAAGCTCTAATTTTTTCTGCACTTAGGAAGTAAAACAGCAGAAATAAAAAATATAGATATAAATAAATTTGTAATTTAAATATTTGTCATGCTCATTAACCATTAAATGTTTTAATATAGACAAAAACTTAAAGGAAAACCACTGTGATTATTCCTAATTCACTAGGTATCCATTGCTTGCAGACATAATCTATAAATATTAAGCTGTGACAGCTTGCCAGAACTTCTCTACAAGGACCTACTGATGGAGTTTTTCCAAAGAGACTTCATAAAAGCAGCAAACTGCAGGACCTTACAGTTGCCAGCTGCAGCAGTTGTTTCCCCAGTTTTCCCAATAAGATTTGTTGAAACTCTCTGTATCGCAACGTCTTTATTGGTAATGGATCCCTCCTTAATTTGCACTGATGCATTTGGAATGTCAGCTTCCAAAACAAGGCACATGGGAGGCATTTAAAGTAGATTTTATGAAAGGGAAATGAACAAAGAGCATGTCAGATTCCATTTTGATTTGCATGACAAATCCAGCATGCAGTGTTCTGGTGGGTCGGGCTGGGCTTGCCTGCCACTCACGGCGTTTGTCACTTTGGTATGAGCACTTTTGACAGTCCGTTATGTTAATTGTTCTAAGGATTGTTTTGCTGGGAGAAGAAAAGGAAAGGCATTTTTATTTTTGTACTTGTTCCATCTACAGGAAAGGAGGGATATCTGAGGGAACAAAAATGTTTTCAATCGGGTTTTGATCTATTTTTTAAATAAATAATCCTGTGAGGTCATCAATGAAGTTCAGTATTTTAAATCTTATTGTTACTCACTCTGTGGTTTTGAGTGGGAAGTACTAGGCCCCTAAACTAGAAACTTGGGGAGTCTATTGTTTTGGTGCACACCATTCTTTGATCCTTTGAGTCCCAAAGTGATGGGTCCTGCAGAGTGGTTTGTGCTGTGCCTATGTGCTTCTATGGGGTGATATTGTGGTGCTTTGACAAGTGCTAGCAAGAAATTTAATGCCCTCTGAGGCTTGTTGGACACCCATTGTTACCAGTGTGTGGGGGACTCTCAGACCTGTTGGTAGATCTGTGCATGGGACTGAATTCTCGTGGAGGCACATTCAAGGTGGAGGTTGCTGTGGCCCCTGAGGGCACATACACTCCTCTACCTTCTACATTAAAAAGATTCATGGATGGTTTGGTGAATTTCAAAGTTTCTGATTGACTTCAGGTGGCAGAACACTGTAGGTTGATCACAGAACATTATTTTCAGACTGACAGGACAAAGTTTCAGAAGACTCTGTTGTTTATGCTGGTGTCTCTCTTTTGCAGTTACTGCTGATTTTCAGTCAAAGAAGAGCTGAATGGTTGAAGAGAGAAAAGAGCAAGAAGATAGAAACAGAATTTTCCAGAGGTTTTTGTGTAATGGCTGACCTTTACCTTTTCAATTCATAACTCCTACACTGCATGTAGTGTTCTCAGTTTACTTGTTGGGATCTAAATGCACCATGAGAGATCAGTTCTAAGTACAGAATGCTTTTTATTATAAAATCATACACTCAGATGCAAAAATACTCAAATGAAGTGAATCAATCTAGTAGTAATTCCAATCACATTCTTGCTCAGCAATTCAGTATGCTAATGTAACTTTTGATGCTCAGTGCTGTCCTCCTTAAGGCCTACTTTAGTAAAAATTGTGGACTTGCACAAGAATCAACTTGAGCTGGTGCATCTCAAAATATCAAAACCAATATAATTAACAAGTTACTGGTGATTATGAATAACACTCTTCCCCCACCACTGAGAAGGACTGCTGTGCTGCTTTACTGAAAGCTGTACTCAGTGGGAGGTGAACTTACTGAACTTTAGGTCCCAAGGGACTGAAGGCTTTGGCTTATCAGTGGGGATTTCTGTGCTGGGACAGCCCTGCTCATTCCCCTCCACCCTGTGGCCATTCAGTGTGGGACAAGGGAGTCTCCAGGGAGGACAGTCTCCATCAGGAATTGCCCTTGTCCTTGAGGGGTGGGTAAGGGGTCTCTTGGCATGAGGCAGCTGCAATCCAGAGCTGCCTAGATCACCAACTTCTGAATGTATCACCAGTCTACAGTTCTTGGTCTTGTGACTGGATGGTGTCTCTCCATTTCCTGGTAGCTTTCTTGTTTGGTTACTTCTTGGAAAATCATGTCACTATTTCCTGTCAGAGTGAAAAGTTGCTAAACCTCTCCCACTAAGAATTAGTTTTGTTTTTTTAAATAGGTTCAAACATTGAATAAAACCACCACAAATCCAAGTCACCATGAAAAAAATTACTGCTGTTCTTGATAGTTCTTAAAAAGTGTTTTGTCTTACCTGTGTTTTTAACAAAAGTCAATTGCTCAGGTACTCACTCTGTACTTGGCAACACCTGTTAAAACTTTTGACTGGTAAGGGAAAAATCTCTCACTTTTTTTGGCTATTATGTGCGAATTCTGTGCCAGAAGCCCTCTTGCCCTTAATCTGCTGCCTCTTCCCCTTGTACTTTTTTTTTCAGAGACAAACACCAGCGTTTTCCCCCAGCACGGAGCGATGGCTGTGACAGGGTAGGTTTGGAGGTAGTGTTGGTTCTATGGCTGACCAGCTCAGTGACAGCAGTGACAACTCAAAGCATAAGCAGCATATACTGCTGTCGATACTATGCATTTAAGGAATTTTCTCAATAAATTATCTCCCATCTCAATTTTTATTTTCTGGAACATCTCTAATTTCAGAAACAAAAATTTACTGTTGCCTGGTTTTATTGTTAATTTCCTCAGAATCATAGACGTATGGAATGTTTGGTTGGAAGGGACCTTAAAGATCATCTAGGTTTAACCCTCCATGGGCAGGTTCCTTCCACTAGGTTACTGCAAACCCTGTCTAACCTGACCTTGAACATTCCAGGAATGGGGAATTCACACGTTCTCTGAGCAACCTGTGCCAGTATCTCACCATCCCCACAGTAGACAATCTTTTCTTAAAAATTTGGAAGGCAGAAAGAACGAAGGTGCCATGTAAGAAACAGAGACATTTGTCCTGGAGGACACCGAGAAGCAAAGCGCTGGAGCAGTTCCAGGCTGATGTCCCATCACTAAGCCTGGTCAATGTTATCGTGTTTAGCTTCAGGGCTGGTGCCAAGAGGATGGTGCCACACTCTTTTTGGTGATGCCCAGCAACAGGACGAGGAACAATGGCCATAAACTAAAACACAAGAAATTCCAGCTCAACATGAAGACGTATTTCTTTCTATGGAGTGTGGCGGAGCTCTGGAACAGCTGCCCAGGGAGATGCTGGAGTCTCCCTCTCTGGAGGCATTCCCACCTGCCTGTCCCCGGCTGCAGGTGACCCTGGCTGGGCAGGGGGTTGCACTGGGCGATCCGCAGAGGTGCTTTCCAGCCCGGCCGGTGTGCGGAGGCTGAGCGGCTGTGGCCCCGCCGGCCGGGCAGGGGGCGGCAGAGCGGAGCAGAGGCCGCGGAAGCGGCACGGGCAGCGGGCGGAAGCGGTGCCGGGCCGGGCTGTGCCGGATCAGACACACCGGAGCCCCGCGGCCATGGCGGAGCGTATCGAGCAGCGGCTGGAGGATCGCATCCCGGAGCTCGAGCAGCTGGAGCGGGTCGGGCTCTTCACACGCAAAGAGATCCGGTGAGCGGGGTTGGGGCTGGGGCCGGGCTCGGGCCCGGGCCTGGGCGGGCGGGTGAGCGCACGTGGTGCGGCCGGGAGCGCTCCGGGCGCTGATCTCCCGTTCCCGCAGGGCTGTCCTGAGGAAAGCCTCGGCTCTGGAGTACAAAATCCAGCGGAGAGCGCTGCGGAAGGAGGATTTCATTAATTACATCCAGGTAGGCTTCACTGAGCAGCAGAGCGGAGCAGCTTTCGGTGCAGACCCAGTTCAATTAGACCTGGGTAGTTTCGTAGTGACCCACGCTGGAAACAAGTCAGAAAACGAAGACCCCGCCTCACCTGGTCCCTGGTGTTCATCTGTGAGCGGCTGTTGGCACCAGAGTATGGAGCGTGGCCAGGAGTTGGTGCCCGAGTTTGGGTCAGGCTTCTCTGGTGTTGTGACCTTTTCCTGTAGTTTCTTGTCTCTCCATGGACGTAGAGCTCCCAGTTCCCGATGTGCTGTGCAAACTGTAGTTAAGCGGAATTAATAAGTTCAGTATTAGGAAAATGTTCCTGAAAGGGTGGTCAGGCTCTGAACAGGCTCCACAGGGAATGGTCATGGCCAGGAGCCTGACGGAGTTCACGGAGTCTTTGGACAGCGCTTTAAGGCACGGAGTGAGATTGTTGGGCTGCCCTGTGCAGGGCCAGGAGTCTTAGAAATGTAGTGACCCAGCCAAAAGTTACTGCTTATGTTTTCCTGACTGTAATGTCCATTGTCCACCTGATCATCTATGACAATCTTGATGTAGGTTTTTCTTGCCTTGCTGTTATGTGCCTCCACATTTGCTTTTAAATGTTTTTTTTCTTCCCATTGTAGTATGAAGTTAATCTGCTGGAACTGATCAAGAAAAGAAGAGCAGTAAGTTTGTTAATTGTTAAGAGTGAAAAATACTTTATGACAAATTTTCTATTGCAATAAAATGAGTATTTTTTTCCTCCTAGCGCATTGGATATTCGTTTAAGAAGGATGAAATTGAGCACTCTATCCTGCATAGAGTCCACAGCCTGTTCAACCGAGCTACAGGGAAATGGAAAGTAGGTTTATTTGTACTCAGATTTGGAATTCTTTTTTTTTTGCCTGCCAGGTCATTGTACCAAGGGTGTGTTGTTTGTTTGTCAATTTACAAGCGATTTTGTACATAGTGAGATTGATTCTCTTCTTCTTTTGGTTTCCAACAGGATGATGTCCAGCTCTGGCTTTCCCATGTTGCATTTTGCAAGCAGTGGGTGAGTTTACAAATCCTGATCTTACCCAGATTGAGACTGGTGCTTATTCATGCACTTGATTTAAAGATAGGGGTACAAACTTTACTGCTGTAATACTGAAATAACTTTGATAGTATTGTTGGAGCTGCTTGGGATTTTCACTGATGTATGTAAGTGTAGAATTTGACTGAGAATGAATTAGTATGAAATTTGATACTAGCAGGGGCAAAGGTGAGGCTGCATTAAATCTGGAGTACTGGTTGGTTTATGAGAACCGTAATATTGGTTATACCTTCTCTGAAGTGAGTGATTCACTTGTCTGTGAATTGTGATTTTGTTCTAAATATTTATGGTAGTGGCTGTGCTGAACAGCCTAATTCTGTCAGTTTTGTACTTGATATTACCTGTGCAAGGGTTCGCGTTACCGGCATTCAAGTGTTGGCATTTCTGTACTGCAGAAGGTGACTGCAAGGTCACCAAAGGAAAATCCAGTCTGTATCTCAGAAGAGGGCAGTGAAACCATGGGTTTGGGACTTGGGTAACATGTGTGTTGGCTGTGTGGTTCACAAAATTTGAGTTAGCCATGCTGCTCTAATGTGGTGACATTTAAATGCTGTTCACTACTGAATACTAAATACGAGAAACTTTCTACCATAGATAAAGTAGCAAAGAAGCATCTTTTTCAGAGCAATTGCACTACAAGTTGTAACTTTTCCTTCTGAAACTTTGGTGCTAGGAGTTCAATTCAGTACAGAGTGGGTGAAACAAAACTGCTTCTTTTACAGAATGCAAAACATCAACTCAGTAAGGTGTTTTCTACCATGTTGGCCATTCATTCCAATAAACCAGGTAAATAACACAATGGTGAGTGCTGCATAAAAGCCTCCGCATAGACTGCATGGTGTTGGTTTAAATAGTTGTAGGTCTCAGCTCAAGCTGTTGGGTTGAAGTTCCTACTCTCTGTTCTTTGCCTTGCTGCTGCTGATTCACAGGGAAGGACTCTGACAGGGGTTGTGCTGAGCAGTTATAAAGGGATGGGAAGTAGGTCACAATGACCAATTCCCACCTGGACTGGGTACTAGGTCGATGTAGAAGCAAGAGATGGAGTGCTCATGACTGCTTTCTGGCTTGTGAAGACATCATTAGATCTGTAGCTAAACCAGATTAAACTTCCTGGATCTGCTTGTCTGCTTTACAGTTTTATGTGGGAGATAATCAGTCTTATTCTGGGGTTGAGCTCTTTTTGAGAGGTTAAATACATTTATTTGTGTCACCTGTTGCAGCACTGTGGATTATGGCAGCAAAGTGGGAAATGGAGACACGACTGTCATCAGAAAGTGCCAGGCACTTGTTCCTTCGTGCTTTGCGCTTCCATCCAGAGTGCCCCAAACTTTATCAAGAAGTGAGTTCCTGTTTTTCTTCTATGACTTGATCAGTCAGAGCAAATCAATTCAGCATATTTCCCAGATCTGTCTGAGACAACTGGAAAAATTTGTTTTTCCATCTGCAGGAAAACGTCAAAAATACTAAAAAAAAACAACCCCAAATTTCCTTTCTAAGGTACTGTCAAGCTCTGTGGGATGTAGTTGTCTGGCTCAGTTTGGCATCCCCAATCTTTGTTGAGGAACTTGGTTTTCTTTGGGGGCAAGTTAAGGTTTAAAGAATGACTAAAAAATTATCATTGCAACCTGTTGGAAATTTCTGGGCAAATACACAGGGCAGATAGTAGTAGGTGCACAAACCTTAAAAACCAAGGCTCTAGGAAATGTGTAGGATATGGTGAAGTCCTGATTTGTATTTTACCATGTATGTGGATGTAGATTTTTATTTCATTTTGGTATCACTCTTGCAGTATTTCAGAATGGAACTTATGCATGCTGAAAAACAGAGGAAGGAGAAGAAGGAATTTGAACAAGCAAAGATGGACCTGGTAGGTGAGCTAAGCATACCTAAGAGATATGTCTGCTTGTGTATTACATGTTGAAATCCACAGTTTTGGATTAATGGTTTATTTGACAATGACTTAGAGAAAGTTTTCATTCATATCCTGCACCTTTGTGGAGCTTTTCAAGTATTTGCTGATGCACAGCTCTAATACTTCATACATTTATTTTTTCTTTGCATTTGTAGAATCTTTTATTACATTCCCCAGTCTGAAAATCAACAGTAATTTCTGGGAAAGTAATAGTCAAACTTCCTACCACGTTTCTTTATAGTTGACTTGTACAAATTACATAAAAATATACTTGTATGAAGAAAAACATTAATGTCTTCTGATTTTTCTTTCCCTGTTTGCAACAATGTTAGCTGAGAAAGGACAATAATTTCTTCAATGATATGCTTGATCTTTCAGGGGGAATTCAATTACTCTGAAGAAATTCTCAATGGGGAAATGGCTCGAATAGTCTACAGGGATGCTTCTCAGAAAATTAAAGGTGAATGTACATTTCTTGTACTTACTCATTAAGAAAATTGTAACCTTTTATCCAGTTCTGCAGTAGGCAATGCTGATAGACTTGGCTTCAAGGCACACACTGAGATCCTTTTTTCAAATATACCATTTCTTCAGTAGAACCTATTTAATGCCAGAGTATAAATTAATGGTGCTGGTAGTTCTGATTGCATGTCTTTCCTGCAGGCTGACATCTCTTCCAGCACAACAGCTTTTGGGCTGAAGAGGCCTAGTGCAGGGTTACAGTCTTAAAACTTGATTGTTTAAAAAAGAAAACCAAAGGACAGTTTAAAGTTATACACCTTTTTTACTTTGCTGAACATTAGATCACAACTAATCAGCTACCACTCGTAGCAAAAAAAGTAAGAATTCAGACTAATAACAAACTAGGCTAGATTATTTTAAATTAAGCAGGATTGGTAAAAATCAGCCATTTTATTGAGAGAATTGGGTAAATAACTGCAGACTAGTAGCAGATATCTTTGAAAACTCATGATAGATGAGGATATTTGGAAGACTGGGCAAAATACAATAACAAACATTAAAAATTAGTGGGGGAAAAGGACATTGGAGGAAATATCAGAAAAAAGTTGGTTTAATTTAATTTTCTGGAGAAATACTGGAAAAAATAGGCATACAAGTGATTTGCAAGCACCTGAAAATAGTAAGATGAGTAATGGCTGGTGGAGGTTCACAATGATCTGATTATGTCAAGTCGTGTCATTTGGCATTTTCAAAGGTAAGTTGTGGAGATACAAGATGGACACAATTCATGGACATCTATTTTGTGCAGCTTTGGAGAGATCTGTCCTGGGTGTGGAGCATTTTTTGTTTTCATGGCAGAGTCAAGTGAGGGAGTAGAGGAGGTGCTGATTAAATTTGCATGTTGAACCAAGCTACAGAAATGCAAAGTGCAATTGATGTAATAGTTGAGGAATTCTTCAGCAAATACTCCACTTCATAGTTTTACCTTCTCTTGAAATGTAGGTGTTGAGTTCCAGCTGGCTGTTCTCTCTATTGCAAAGCTCTTTGATTTTACCCAAGATTTGCAAAAAGAAATCCTTGAAAGGTGAGTTGTGGCTTTGTGTTGTATTTTAATTTTATTTTGGTTTGGTTTTTAAGAAAGATATTCTCACAAGTTCTCTAACTTATAGTGGATTGACTGGACTTTGAGAAGTAAAGGCTGTTCCTCTGGGGAAATAGTGTTAAGGCTTATGTGAAGTCCTTTAAGACAAACAAAAGTATGATCTTTACAAGAGGATATTTGTGTCTAACTTCAGAAAGGGCATTAAAAGGCTGCTAAGAAAATGTAGGTAAAATACAGTTGTCACTGACTAATTACTGCACTTAGTACATAAATTCATTGCAGGAACTGTGGAATTTCCCAGTGTACTTTGGTGGGATTTTTGCATTTTTTGTTTCTCTTGTTGTTCCTCTCAAAAGAAAGATCTCTCTTGACAGCTCCCTGTCAGTTTCTTGTTATTTCTGGAGAATATCCATATTAAATAATATTTTAAAAAGCTAATATTTTGTCTTTCTCTTGTGGAAAGGAAAATTTTTTTTTTGGCGTTTGGTTCTTACCAATTAACTAGATTTCTATAGCAATATAACAACCCTCTTAACCTGCAGGTGTAGAATGGTGGCTGTGGGCTGTTACAAGCATGTTGTGTTTAGTTTGCAGGCCAGATATGCTGATGATCCCCTGACATGGGACTACATGGCTCGCCGGGAGCTGGAGCTGGGCGCCCTGCCACTCACAGAGCAAACCACAAAGCAGCAAAAAGTCTCAGAAATGGCCCAGAGAGAGGAACGGTGCTGTGCAGTCTTTGATGAAGCTGTGAGAGCAGTCCCAACAGGTGAAATGTTCTGCCTACATTTTAGCATTTGTTACTGGTACTTGAGCCTGTAAAAGCCTTGAAGAAGGTGATGGCAGGCTGTACCATACCTAAGAGCAGGCAAACAGTTCTTAGATGCTACCTCCTGGGATCTGTTTTACGTGTTATTTGGGTTATATTCCAGTGTATTTATGGTCTTGAAGGAGCTGCTTAACTGAAAATATGAGTCTGTTGCTGGTCAGCTGTGAGTAAGCAATGGTTTTGAGTTGCCAGGGGAGTGGATATCCAGCTTCAGCGTCTGGTATCATTCTTACTTGTAAATGAGGTTGTCAAGGGACTATTTGTGGAGTGGTCTCAAACTTGCTGCTGCACAGTTTGGTTAGAAGGGATCTTTAGAAATCTCAGCTGAGCTAAGAGTTTGATGCTCTTCTCAAAGAGTTACTGCCTGCAGCTTGGACTGGGGAGCCATTTTAAAGTATAATGTTATAAATCTAGGGCCTCTCTTGTAATACCACATTTTAAAACAAAGTTGGCATTAACCCTTTGTATCATTTATATCTCTGTATTTCTTAAAGATAAATATTTGTGCTTATTCTTGTGATTCTCTTTGTGGTAAGTGTGATATTATGCCTTTGCTTCTACAGAGGACATGTGGAAATGCTACATCACTTTTTGCTTAGAGAGGTACAACAGAAAAACCAACAGTGCAGAATTAAAGCAACAGGTAAAAATTCATTAGGAAATAATACTAAAAAAGCATCCCTATTTTTATAGACTTCTGTAATACCTCAGACAAAAAGCAAATATATTTTGACATTTTATCAAAAATACTTACCTGTGGCCATCATTAAAAATAACTCAGTCTCCATCTGGGGGGGATCACTTTTACTGCCAGGCTCACAGGTGGCCTGCCTGGACATGACCAACCTGGGTATAAACCAGCCTTGTCAGTAAAGTACAGTGACCTCTTTGGATGAAAGCTAAGACTGCAGACTTGTTAATCATGGAATCATGGAATGGTTTGGGTTGAAGAGGATCTTAAAAATTCACTGACAGGTCCTTCAAACCTGTGCTTGTTCAAAGAAGAGGATGAATTAAAATGATTCTTTCAAATAAATCTGGGCAAAGTTTGGTGCTGGCACATGGGTAATTCAATTATGCATCTCTGCTTAGGTATGACTCAGTGAATTAATTATCCTGTGCAACTTGGTTCCCTAGTATTACACTAGAAGAACAATGCAATGTTGTTCTTTGCTCCTTACGGAGGAGAAGTAAATGCTCAGATTTCCACGTTATCTTGGAATGTTTGCAGGTACCTAAATCATTAGACTCATAGTGTGTAATTAGATATTCATGATACACAATCCAGTGGGCTTATTGGAATGCTGGAATCTGGTATACATATGAATAATGCTTGTTTTCTTTTTTTTTTTCTTCTCTGTTGGTTCTAGAGGCTGGAGAGGACACTGACTGTGTTCAGCAAAGCCCATGAGTCCAGTTTGCTGTCAGAAGCTCTCTACAAGCAGTGGGTAAGAACTGACACTAAAGAAATAGATGCTGAGGCTTTCCTGCATTATTTGTGTGCCTGTCTTGGCTGTTTTAAGTAGGCACAAAGATGAACAATATTGGTTCAAAGCCCTGCTTTTTAACAAATCTGTATCTGCTGGGTTTTAGCTTCAGCTCTTACTGGACTCCAACCTCTCTGAGAAGGCTGTGGAGGTGGCAGAAGCTGCAACCAGGCACTTCAGCCAGTCTGTGGAAATATGGCAGACGAGGCTGTGGGTGCTGATCCAGTTGAAGAGGGATGACACGACCCAGTGTTTTGAAGAAGCCATTAAACATGTGAAATCTAAGGTCTGTGCTGGTTTAATGGACTTGCATGCATTAGTCTTGGGCCAGAAACCTCTTGATGATTAATTGTTTTGGGTTGTTTTTGTGTTTTTTGTTAATTTAAGTTCTTTTTTTCTTTATTGTGGGGGTTTTTCTGTGAGTTTTTTGTTGTTTGGTTTTTTGTTTGTTTACAAGGCATTTAAAGTACCTAACAATTTTTAAGATCAGAAATAAGAACTTGACATTTCACGTGCAAATTTCTTTCCCAAGTATTAGGGAATTATCAATTCACTTAAAAGTCACATATTTAAATGAATGCTTATTTATTTTATATATTCTTCTAGCAGTGAGCTGGTATTTGTGTCTTAATGGAAAAATGTTTTTCCCTTTTTTCACTATCTGATGCACCAAATTCCTGTGTGGTGTTTCAAGCCTTGAATTATCTGTGTGCTCTCCTGCTCTGTTCCATTTCAAACTCTGGCACAATGAGTGAGGAAACAGGAAGGTTTATTTCCTTTTTGTTCTTGGAAGTCACCTCTGTGTACTGCAGTGCTCAGTGATGCAGAACTTGGTTCTCAGCCCTGGCATTACAGCTGTTCAGCTAAGGATGATTTATCCTGTAAGTGAGGAAGGAAATGAGAAGTGTGCAGTTCAAAGCTGTCTTTTCAAGAGCTGTGTCCAAAGGGTATTTTTATGGCAGGTAATACAGAAGCTGATGGCTGTGTTGCTGTCTCTTTCTGTAAATCAAGAGTCACTGTATTTCAGCCATTTGATGTGTTTGCTGACCTTGTAGGGCACTTTGCCATTGTGGACCCTCTGGGTGGAATGGAGTGAGGGCACAAACAGCAAGGAAGACACAGAAGCTCTCTACCAGGTACTTGCCTAATCAAAATCTGCTTTAATGTCTGTTCAATAGAATGGAACAATGTGTGTGGATGGAACATGCACCATGCTTTATACTGAAGTTCCTTCATGGATGTGTTGATATTAAAGAATTTCAAGCAAAACTATGAGGGTTAAAAAAACCAGTTGGACATAGACTTACAGGCACAAATGTCATTCCTGTGTTCTAAGGCATGTGGATGTGTGTAAGCACAACCAATTGTCCAAGTTTAGGACAAATTTGGGGAAAGACCTCCAAAGGAGCCCCCCCAGAGAGTACACCCCCAACAATTCCTTCCTTCACCAGGCTCGGAAAGAATTCTTCTCAGGGGAAAGTGGAAAAAACCTATTTATTAACAAACAAAAAGAAAAAAAAAAAACCAAACACTTCCCAGCACCAGGAAAGAACGATCCCCAGATGACACAAAACGTTTTCACTGAAGTGAGGCGAGGATGGACGAGCTCAGTCAGGGCTGGGAAGGGCGAAAAGCTTCTTTTGGCAGGCTTCCAGAGGCAGTCTCTGATGTTCAGATCCCTCCGTCCGGAGCCGGTGCTGATCTTTGGGATGAGGGGAAGAAAGGGAGAAAGAGGGGCAGCAGAAGCTGGGGGCAGCAGAAGCTGAGGGCAGCAGAAGCGGCAGCAGCAGCAGCGGCCTGGGGTTCCCTCCCCCCCCACCCCGGGGCAGGGGAGGAACGGCCACAGCGACAGGCAGCTGCAATGCAGACAGCGAGGGGGCAGGGAGAGGAGTAGTCATAACACTAAGCCGGGACACCAATGATGGACTCCTACTTTGTGATCTAGAATATTTGGTCTGTTTTTAGATACCTGTCTGAGCATGGAAAAGAGAATTTTCCAATCTGTGTGAAAACATCAGTCTTGTTACAGAAAGGTCAATATCACAATGAGGACTTTATTCTCACTATGGATTTCCTCAGTAGTGTAGGGCAAAACGTTTCTTCTTTGCCTGGCATGTTAGGTTGTGGTTTTTTCCCTCCCATTTACAACATAAAACATGTATTTCAGGTGGCAGCTTGAATTCAGCTGTTTATATTCAGAGTATTGTGAAGCCCTCTGCATGAAGGGGTTTATGGAAGTGCCAGTTCCAGCTATATGGAATACTGGAGGAGAAATGTATTTTAGACTTAGGAGCTCTCCTTTGTGCCAGATGCCTAACTAGGGAGAAGCACTAATTGGGCCATTGAGTTGTAGGTTATGTGATAGGTTTATTTTTTGTTTATTTTGGTTTTTTTTTCCTTTTAAACTTGCAGAGATCCTTACGTGCCACAACGCCTGCTGAATCTGTTACTATGAAAGAAATGTACCTTGACTGGACTTACAGAAATCGTGGTTATAAGAAAGTTAAAAGACTCTTTACCAGGTAAAAAACCCCCAAACTTTCAAACCTAATCATTTAGGGTATATGTTAAAACTCTTTAAGTCTGAAGTCACTTATTTTATTTCAGCCTGTGTGAAAATCGTCCATTTTCACTTGACTTCTTCAGGAAGATGATCCAAATAGAAAAGGAGCAAGTAAGTTGTTGACTATCCAATTA
This sequence comes from Luscinia megarhynchos, assembly GCA_034336665.1. NCBI lineage: Eukaryota > Metazoa > Chordata > Aves > Passeriformes > Muscicapidae > Luscinia > Luscinia megarhynchos. The sequence goes on from CM067580.1 coordinate 4,099,860, forward strand.
ATGCTTTGTATTTGTAAAATGCAGTTCTAACATGGGATTTAAATAGGAAATAGAGTAGTGGTGTTAGTCTGTGATCAGTTTGAGTTTGTCCTGTGCAGCTGATTCACAGGATGTGATACAAACCCAAGTTCCATGGTAACTAATCTTCAGCAGTGTGTGTATGTGTAATTGCCATGTCTCTCTTCCTTTGTCAGAATCTAATCATGCTGCAGATTCACTTCTGTGCAAAATAAATGGCCTTTTAATACCTTCCTTTTTTAGGAATCCTGCAAAATGCTTCATCTAAGAGAGTACTATGAACGTGCCTTGAGGGAGTTTGGTTCAACAAATACTGGTAAGGGGGATTCTGTTTTTCTATTATTTATTCATTCATTCACTGCTGCCTCTTTTGTTTCCATCCATTTCAAAAGATACCTGTTTGTTCTGCCCTTTTGCTTGCTGTCATGCAGAGTGGAACTTATTTGTTCTGTGCCATTAAGTGTAGGACACTGCAGGGACCTCCACTGTCAGGCCAGGGTCATTGGCACTTGGATGGCTTCAGCACAATTAGGAGCAAATCAGGTTCAGACACTGGCTGGCATAAGAGATGTGTGTAACTTTTAATTTGGATTTATGAACAGAATGGAGCTATACATTTATAATCAAGATTTCTGCAATATTCCTTTTAAGAAATACACGGCTCAATTATTGTTGTATTATTTCTAAAGACATCACTGTTCCAGCTGGGAATAGTGCCCAGGGTTTTTGCTCCTCAAGGTGCCAGAGATTGTAGTTTCACAAAGTAAACCCTATTGCATTAATATCAAAGACACTTAGAAAAAGAGAGTTTCTAGTTAGGCTTGCTGTGTTTATTAAGTAATATCTAGTCAAAACCTAACCAGAACTTTCATTTTTCTTTTAAAGATCTCTGGCTGGATTATATCAAGGAGGAGCTAAGTCATCCCCAAGGCAAACCAGAAAACTGTGGGAGCATTCACTGGCGAGCTATGAAGATGTTGCAGGGAGACCTGGTGGAAGATTTTGTTTCTAAATACACTTTATTGCAAACTGGACATTTATGAAAAACTATACATAGTTATAACATGACTGTGCATTTTTTTAACTTCTTTGTACAAAGGTAAATATGTTCCTGGATTTTATTAAAGTTTACCTTCTTTACATTTTTTGTGACAAAAAAGAATCATCTTCTCTGTTGCTGTCCTTTCTAGTTTTGATTCTGCCAGGGGCAGGTTCAAATGCACAGTCAAAGGAAGCAGTTTTCAGAGTGTTTCCATCAAGACTTCTGAGAGCAAACTTTTGATCCTGCTTAAACATTCAGATAGTTCTAGTGTATCAGTTTTTGCAGTCTGGAAAGCTAGTATTACAGCACCTTAATGCAAAATACCCAAACCAAATCCCATGGAAACTACACCTGTGGATGATCTTTTTATCTTATGAAGTTGAATCATGAAAAGTGGAACACTTTTCATTAGGTATTCAGAAATCAGTAAAAATACAGTATTTATTGCTTCCTATCCTAGCCTTGAAATAATCTGTAATCCTCATGACAAAAAGAGAAACAGCCTCTGCAGCTACCTTGCATTGGTGTTTGCATCCTGACAGTGATGAGGGGTAGAGGGGAGCTGAGATCTGCTATCAATGTCCTTGAGCTGAGAGGGGAAGCTGATCTACACTTCAACTTTCTGTCTACCGTGCCTAAAAAACTGGTAATGTTTTTTGAAAGAGTGCTATCCTTGGCTGTTTACAGAGTCACAAACCAGAGAAATCAACATAAATGCTATCCTTGAACCATCAGAGAAATGTAGAGAAAGTACAAGCATATGCAGCAAGTGTTCCTTCGTGCAGTTTCCCAGTGAAGGGGGATGTAATGACAGTACAGGGAAATATTGCTTGATTTTGCACTTAGGTAGAAATTGCAGCTCCTCTCAAGCAATGAATTCCAATAACTTGACTAGCTGGGAATTAAGTTTGGAGTAGCAGTCTGGTAAGATTCCTCCTTTTGTGACCAGATCTGAAATATATCCTGCTTTTGTGTTTCCCAAGCTTTTAGCCATCTCCTATGCCATCTCAGCCATGTCATTGTCTGACACTAACATTTCATTAGTGATAATCACTTACACCTTCCCTGCCCCTTATGCTTTTACTCCCTCTCCTGAACCACTTTTTGCTTCATCAGTTGTGCAACTAAAAGTTAAGTGCAAAGTTTGGAGTTTTTGAAGTGCAACGAAGCTGGTAACACCATCATTTCAGAAAGTGGGCCCTTTTTTGTCAGCTGTTCTGGTTCCTGGCAGAACTTTGCCATTCTCCCCAGGGATACACATTCCCTGCAAGAACATGTGCTTGACACCTGCCGCAGCTGTTCAGCCAAGGTGCTTCCTGTCTCTTCATGTTCTGAGCATGCTGCTACCACGAGGCTGGAAGGAAATTGTTATGTTTTGGCAAGGGGAAAACTCCACCCAGCCATGAAAGGTGTTGGTACTTTATTTACATCTTTAATGAGCGAAAAGGTGCTTTCTCAGAGCTCTTACACCTGCATTTGTTGAGGGTGCAGTACCCATTACATGGTGGCGTTGGGTTCCAGCCGAATTGCGCCTGTGATTCCGAAGCTGTGCAAGGTGGGCTCCGCAGGCACTGAGGCTGGAGCGGGAGCGGTGCCTTCGTCCCTGGCAGCCTCTCCTTGCCGGTGTCGCTCCCCTCGGGCTCGGCCGCGGGCCCGCCCAGCTGCGGCGCCGGGGGCCGGGCCGTCCCATGTGCCGTCCATGGTGCCCTCAGGGCGGGCCGAAGGGTCGGGGAGCGCGGGGCGGGAGCGGAGGCGGCGGGGCCGCCCTGAGGGCTCGTCCGGAGTCCGAGCCCTGCCCTTGGGCCCTGGCTTCCCGCAGCCACCGCGGCTCCTCCGTGTCCCCCTGGAAGTGTGAGGAGAACTCGCCGCCCCTCAGGGCAGCTGAGGGTTTCCTTCTGCTCTCCGTCCATCTTGGCCCAGCCCCTCAGTGGTGTTGGAGGGCCCCCTCGGCCTGTTGTCTCCCATAGTGGTTGATTTAGCGTTAGTACTATTTGTGTCTTCACTTTGTGTCTTCATTACCTCTGATGCTTGCACGGTGTGCTGCCGTTCCCAAAGGCGTTTTGGGCCGGGGTTGTGGCGGTGAGTGAGGAGATGGGCACCGATGGCAGCAGCTCATGCTGTACCTCTGCAGATTCGCCTTCTGAAGTGAATGCCAGTTTGTTTTTAAACCTCTGATTGATCAAGGGAGCCAGTGGAGATGCTCTGGGACGCTGAAATGCGGTAGCGGTTTCGTGAGCAATCAGAGGTGTTACTGCATTCTTTAAAACTCTTGTAGGTAATGGCTGCTGCTTCTGAGGCTGCAAACTCTGACGGAAAACGGCTTCCTAACAAGACAGGAACTATGATCTGGGAATCCAGAAAAGGTAGAACAAAGCAGGTCGTGAATACTGAAACTTGTGCACTACTTAAGAAATATAGTTAAAACCTTTTGGTGATGTGTGGGAAATGCCTCTTTACTTACTGCACTAAATTATTTCCATGTAGATGTTTGTATATGCCTAGGTACACGAGTAATTAATCAATATGTGTTTTTTTTAACCAGAACCATGTTATTTGTTTTTGTTTCTTTTTTTTTAATACCTACAGATGAATGTGGTGAAACAAGACTGCTGGGTCCTTTCCCCTAGTTTATGGAGTTATTTTCCAACAAGAGTTTGTGTAAAATCCTGATTTGCACTGATGCTGTGGTGCAAGGCTATGTCCACTCTTCCTAAGCATACAAAATGTCAAGCAGCTCTGTAGTGATATTACATATATAGTACATATATAGGAAACTACATGTATTACAGTAAGATTAGTAGTCACAAAGTGCATTTGTATAGCTCTCTGAATTATTGTGTGCTGAGCATTCAACTGTTTTTGTTTAATTTCTGAATGTCTCTGTTGGTACTTTCTACTGGTTTTAGAATGTTTACTGCAGAATATTCCACCTGTTCTTCATGGCAAGTCTGAAGAAAGTCCACCTGCTTCTACCTCTCCCCATGAAGGTAATGTCAGTGGCTCTACTGATGAGGGCTGGTGCAATATATACGCTGACCTGGATGTGTGGAATAGTGAAGTTTCCAATATACCTGAGTCTTCAGGGCAGCAAGATGCATCTGCCCATGAGGTGGAAGACTGGGATAAAGAATTGGAAGAGTCTGATTGCAATCCTTATGGTGAGTACACATTTGCTTGTGCTTCATTTGAGTTTTGGGTAGTTGGAGGTAGGTGCTTTGGGAAGCAATTTCTTGTTGTGTTGACTTCCTGGATATGTAATGCACAATTTTGTTGTCAAATACAGGATTTAAAGGTAGTGTTGTGGACTTCACCTGGAGCTCTTGCTTAAGCAATTGAATTCTTAGGGAGTGGCATGATAAGAAGGAGAATTCCATGTTTGTGATGAGTTTCTCTGGCAAAGCAGGTTTTGAGTGGAGTATCTTTGTTGTTATGAAGCAGAAGAGAAAGGTACACAGTGTGCAGGAATTAACTTTTTTTCTGTGTAAAAATTCTTCAAGAAATTTCAAGACTGTTCATTATAATGTCTCTCTAGAGCATGGAGTTTTTGGAACAGTGCTCAGTTTCTGAGTATGGTTTGTTGCTTTTACTGCAGATTTTTTGAGGGCTTTTTGTTTGTTTAGTTTTGGTTTTTTGTTTGTTTGACTTTGTTTGGTTTTTTTTGAAGCTTGATCCTCCTAAGATCAAGATTCACCTCATGTTGTGCAGATGATCAGTCCCATGGACAAAAGTGATAACGAATAGGAGGAGTTTCACTCATCTTTTTAGAATTGAATTACTATTGTTCCTCCAGTTTGTAACTTGTTTTTATGGTGACTCAAATGTAAATGAGTCTCAACCTTCCATAGGGCAGGCTGGTTCTTAGCTCGGGTGCTAAGAATGGATGGATGGAGTTTAGCCAGCAGTGACTGATAATCTGCTATGTCTTTGCTGATGCAGAATAGTAGCATTTCTATTTTCTTCTCATTACTGTGTATCTTTTTGTAATGAATACAATTGTCTTTGCTTAGGAAATATGAATTCTCTGCTTATTTTAATACCATTTAATACCATTAAAATAAACTTTTGTATTTAAATTCCATTGTTTGATAATGGAAGAAAGTGAGAAAGTTTTTACAGCCTTTCCATCAAACCATTCTGATTTTAAAATGCAAATACAGTATTGGATTTCACACTGGGTAATCTGTTCACTTTTTGGAGGTTTTCCCTCTCTTCCATTCTGAGTTTTCATTTTAATATCTTATATGCTCAAATTTATTGAATGTTTTGAATTTTGTACTGGAACTGTTCCTTTTTTCTCCCTTTATTTAAATTGCTCATCCCACCTGTAGCTCTTTAAATCCTCACAAACTAAGGCAGCTGTGATTATTGGATTCGGGTCCTTCTGAAGGATACTGAGTACAGGTGTCTGATTTGTTAACTGCTACAAATACAAAAATGTGCTTGATTGGTCATTTTATGGCTTTTTAAGTGTCTTAAGCTCTTGCTTTGCTGGCTTGTTTGGCAGTGCTGTTGGAAGGCTGACACATGGGATATTGTGTTGGGTCCTATGCTCCTTCATGCTCTGGGCTTTTTCTTTGCTCAGTGTCTGCTGGCTAGAAATCTTTATGCTTCTGTTAAAACACTTTGCCCTATTTTTGTGCTAGATTGGTTAAATACAGGCCCATTAGTGGAAATGTTGTTCAGAGCCAGCTTTTACAGAACCCCACCCTCCTGTTATGTCCAGTGACCCAGTTCTTAAAGGGTTTAGAGGACTCCTCATTGGGATGGTGCTATGAAAATAGCAGGAAGGGGGAAGGTAAGTAAAAGTAATAGTTTTGTGAGCCTTTTATTCCCAGGGAAAATGGGAAGAAACTGCATGCCTTATAAGAGCTGCTGCCAGACATTCTGAGTCCCAGGTGTATCATTGAGCTTTCTGGAAAACTGTTTTGTCTGTGTGGCATGAACCTTCCTTAAAATGAAGACATTGCCAAATTCAGTTTTCTGCTTGTCTTTTTGAAAGGTCTAATTAATGAGTGCTGGCAGGTCAAATTGAATAGTGAACTGGAAGATGCCATAGACCTCCATTATAACCTGCTACACTATTCCACTACTTTCCCAAGTATCTCCCGTGGTTTAAACCTTTTATTTTATCTTCTTTAGATGCTGATGATTTCTCCTGTGGAAGTTTTGAGGAAAGTAATCTTTTTGGCTCATTTGAATGGAAGAAGGATTGGTTCTACAACCCAGGCTGTCACCACACACCTCACTTTATTTTTCCAACAAGAGTTAGAACAGTTGAGAAGGGCCAGTTTGATGATGCTGATGAATGAGGTTGAGCCTGGTCAGAAATAAGTTTAGGTTGGTTTATGTTCTTCAGCGATTGAGCTGTGTCAAGTCCCTTAGTTTGTTTGCAGAGTTGGGCCTGGGGCCAGAAATGCCACACCATCTCCAGAGCTTGGTTACTCTCTTTCTGAGCTGTCCATAAATTGTCCACCCTTGCCCTGGAGACAAGAGTGCTGGTGCTGGGTGTAAGGAGTCAGTGCATTTTTGGAGGTTTTGGTTGTATTATATAGATCTGTGTTGCTAATTAATTGCTCGAGGAGAAGTATTTAACTTCTAAACTGCAGTTTGTTTGCCAGGTTTTGTCAGTTTTGACATGCTGATCCCTGTGTTTTTGTGTAACTTTTAGTTTTCTTTCCTTTTCATTTAATGCTGTCAGATTGGTTTGGATAGCTTTAAAAACTCTCTCTCCTTTAAGTCTGTTTTATTTCCATATGGTTCTGATGTCCATTTGTGATTCTTGTACTGGTGTTTAACAAAATCATCTGTGGCAAGTACAGAACAAGTTGTTTTGTGTTTATTTTTATGTATTTTAGAATAAGGGAATTACAAATACATGATACACATTTTGCAAATACACATGTTGATATATAGGGAGGCTTGCTTCGTCCAGTAGGAATGCTGGGTGCTTAAGGCTGTTTCCCAACAAAGATTTCTCCACATCAGACCTTTTTGTGTATAGGCATGTTACTCTAGAGTCCCACAGCTGTCTTTATTACATTCTCATGCAACATGAGATGTGCAATGACAAAGAAAATACCTCAGCATATATATATATATATATATATATATATTGCAGCATACAATCTCAGTGTCCTGCAGACAGTAGTGAATGAATTAAGGTTCCTGATGCTGTTCTGCTGTTTGTGTTGTGGCAAATGATATGGGAACACAAAACACCTCCACAGAGTCCCTAAGGGAAGAGGTGGAGCTAGAACCATATCCTTCTGCCTTTGCTCTGGAGTTAGTGTTTTCAAATGAAGTAAGTGGATTGGGTGGCTGGTCACCTGAGTAACCATAACCTTCAACATGCTCATGTTTCATTTATCACTTTTATATCAAAAACATTTTCATGGTGTTGTGTTTAGACACTGACCAAACTGGAGCGCAGTACAATGGGGGGGCGGATTTTCTCTTTTTGGATTTTTTTTTTTTTTTTTTTAAATCATCTAGTGTGTGAGACCAAAATAATTCATGCACTAGTTTAAAAGGAAGAACTGAACGACACAGTGATATTTCCTTAATATTTTCCTAGAGAGCGCAGGAAGACAAGAGCTTTTTTTTGGGTACCTTTCAATTCCTGGCTATGTTTTGGTACCTAGCAGTCAAAGCAGAGTGGAAGCATAGTGTTGAGATTGCAAAAAAAAAAGAGAGCCTGGTCTTTTATTCCCATATGATGGAGTGATCTAGGGATTAATATTTCCATCAAAACGTCCTTTTTTGCCAATAACTACCTCATCATCTCAACTGAAAAGGTTGATTTGCCATCATTAATGCAGTATTCATAAAGATAAATTGAGTGCATATTAATGTTGAAGTAACAATATGCCAGTAATTGTAAAAATTCCTCTGAAAACACCTCAGTTCTTTAGTGAGCCTGCTTATCCTGTACAGGCCTGGCTGTGGATGACAAGGCCAAGGCTTCCCTGCAGGGGGCAGCAGAAAATTGTCTGCCCTGCTCGGCGTGTGCTCAGCACTGTGAGCTCCCTGGGCTGGATTTCTAACCCTGATAGCAATTTAGATCAGAGTTCTGCATAGCCCTGTTGTTCCCCAGTGAGGCTGATTCATGGCCCTGATTAGTTTCTCTTTTTTTTTTTAATTTCACTCTGAAGTTATACTTATTGAACTGAAAAATTTCTCCCATGGCTGAGTGAAGAACATCACTTGACTTCAGGCTTAATATATATTTCTTTTTTTTACTATGCTTGTGGGAGATATCCCACCATATTCAATAAAGATGAAATGAATAGAATTCTGTGGAAGCAAACCCATCTTTCGTAGAACTGTTTCATAAGGATAACCAAAAAGTCTTTACAACACTGATTAGAATGATTTTTCTTCCAGTACAGTTCCAAAATGCCATCATTCCTGAATCTTTAACCCATTTTCCATGCACTTTATAAATCAGGATGTTTTTTTACCCTCTACCTTTAATTGCAATCAGTCTTGTCTGTCTCAAAGGTCTTATTATTTGAGGAAAAATTGTACTGAATGGCTGCCTTGCTAAGCTGTTTGTATTTTAAATGACTGTAAACTTTAAAGATTTATTTTCAGTTTCCATTTAAGGTTAAAATGACACCACCCCCTCCAGCTTTGGAAAACCAGGACTCTGCAGCAGAGGTGCACTGTTCTCTCCAGGGATATGTTAGCAAATACAACTTTGTTCAACTTGGCCCTGCTTGTTAGGGCAGAGGCTTGATGTAAAGCTTCATCTGAACACTGTCAAACTTCAGGGGGATTAGAAAACCAGATGCAGGCTTCTCAGAAAGCATCTGCCTGGAAGGATTTGAAACCGAGCTCACGGATTCCAGTTTTTCTGCACTACAGAGTGTTTCAAATTCCCTTATGAGTCCTGCACCAAGCCTGTTTTGTGTTGACACAATGCGTGTCATTCTAGGCAGGAATACTTGCAATTGAAAACAACATAAGGTAACACATGAGCCAACAGTTCATACCAACAGTCAACCCTTCAGCCTGCTCAAATTATTAGAGGAAACAGAGTGTGTGTCACAGGACCAAGATCATAAATCTTGCATGAACACAAGAAACACATTGGCAGTACTTCAGTTGGACAACTTAGAAGTATCAAAGATCGCTCAGTTAAATGCTCATACATCTTTAACAAGATTTCCCCTTTCTATACCCACAGTGTAAGATACCATTCAAAGAATTGAGACCCTGCTACAGGTTAATGGGTTTGCTGGGTTTATGTTGTGGGGATGGTTTAGGAATGTGGCATAATGTGGTGGCTCATGAGAGCAGGGTGCAACTTTGAAACTGCCCTTGCTTTTCTTCTCATTATGTCATTTTGTAGGTAAAGATAATGAAACCAGCCAGTAAAGTACTTCAGATTTGCTGAGCAAGGGGTTTTGTCTCAATGGTGAAGTGCTAAGAAATGAAAACAAACCAGAGTTTTGCATTTTCCTTGAACAACCAGCAAATAAATGAAAACTTGTTTTGGGTACATCTGTTATTTCCTTTGAGACCTACAAGGAAGGATTTGCAAGAGGAAATAATTGTAGGAAATGTGTTCATATTTCCGGTTCATAAGGTAGAACATTTAATTCATACATCAGATTGAGATAGTGTTTCTTGTTTTTTATATAACCACAAAATCCAGACTATTCCAGTGTCTTTTAAAAACACTGCTGCGTCACTTGTTTTGTCCCATCTTCTAACTGGTCTGCTTTCACTTTTAAACTGAGAAAGTCCCCCCAACAGTGGAGGCATTATGTGAATAATTTCACAGACTAAAAGAAAAATGCTGATGGCAGCAGCTCATCCTGACCATCTGTTGCTTCCAAGGACACCAGTGTAAATCCCATTGTAACAAAGGTCATTTTATGAAACTGGGTAAATCTCTGTAGGCATGGGGAAGGAACTTGTGATACTTTACCCTCTGTGGCTCTGTGTTGCAAACAGAGACATCGGAAGCTGGAGTATTAGAGGATAAATTAGTGGTGGAGTTGTTAGTCCTGGGGTACCAGCTGCTCATAGCATAGCTTCCTAGCTTGACAGGAGAAACTGGAACCTACTAAAAAAAGCAGCAAAGCACACAATCCCTATAATTTGATTTAGTGACAAAACCACTTCCTTTAAGTATTTGGAGTGGATCTTCAGCTGGTACAAACTTTGGCACCCAGGCAGAACCTCTGTCCCTGTATGTGCCCCTGTGCAGTACCTGTGTCATCTCAATGAAAGCTCATGTTCAGTGTTTCATTACTGCTGTGTTTCATTATTGGTGTGTTCTTAATACAGTGGGCTTTCTTCATGTTGCTTTTAGCTCTATTGACCTTTACAGGGCAAAATCTGTGAATGTGGCTCAGTGGCTACATCTATTTCTTAGCAGCTTGTATCAGGTGGGGTTTTTTTCCACATTGATGATAGCTAGTTTCAGGACATGTAGATGAAATCAGCCTTTGAAAGTTAACTTCTATGATTCAGCAACTCTTGATTCTTTGGCCTGAATTCTTCTAATCAAATGTTTTCTGATCTGCCTGCAACTTCTGCAAACTGGAAACTCTTTTCATTGTATGATGCAGGAATTTAAGAGTGAGTTGTATACATAAATTGTATGTATTTGTGAGCCTGAGATTTCAGTTTATTGTTTTATTTCCCTCAAAGGGAAATACTGCTTAGTCCTCTGAGCTGTTGGTCCTTAGTAAGACTTATATTGAGCAACGCATTTTCTGTGACATCTGGGGTAGCAGAGGATGCCAAGTTCTCATTGTGCTACTTGGCAATTTTAATCAGTGTAGCTACTGTGGACTCCTATTCCAACATTAAACAAGTTATTTAGTATTTCTACATCTACCTCAGGAACTACTCCAAAACATTCCTGTTCTCACTGAGGAGTTCCTCTGGTTGCTTAAGACATTCTGGAATATATGAAAATTATTTTACCTCAGATAAAATAATATAATTTCACTTGTAATCTTCATCCAGACACCAGAGTAAATATGCCACATTGTAATATAGTTTTGGCTGGCTACAGTTGGTTGAGAATTGTGTAACTCCCTGTCCCATGCTACATGCTCAAATATTTCTGGGGAAGTAAATAGGTGTGACCGTGAGATTAAACAGGATCTAGACTCCACAGTAGACAATACAACCTCCTACTATGCAACTGGAGATCCAGATAGCAAGGAAAGTCTTCTAGCTGAGCAGGTCTTCACAGTGTTGCAGACAATAGTAGAATTAGAATAGCAAGGTCAGAGGAGAAACTGATAGTTCCACTAGAAGCATAGGCAACAAATCAAAATAATTTGGTACAGGAATCTCAGTTGGTGCATTCTCCTTAGAGAAGAATATATAAGGGAAGTTTGCAAATTCTGTTTCAATGGTAATTAACTCCTTAAATCACAAACTGAAGCAGGACAAGAAATCTGAAATGAATGCACCAAGGTGGAGTCTGCAAATAGCCACATGCAGAGTCAGCAATCATCATTGTCTTGTCTACTGTCCCACTGGATTTGCTGAAATACCAGACCCCCGCTTTGTTCTCAGCATTATTTTTATCAGTACCTTCAGTTTCATGTTCTTCAAACAGGTCATTATTTTCCACGTCTGAAACACCTTTTACCTTCTGTTTTGTTTAGTTGTAGCTTATCTGCTTCATTCAGGCTTGATTTGTTTGATTGGGCCTCCAACTCTGCAGCTTGCCAGACGTCTGTTCTTTTTAGTGGGATTGGTCAGGCAGTATCAAGACAGATAAATATTTCTCAGGCTGAGACTGCCTGCCTGCTAGATAAGAGCTGCATTTAGTTCTATTATCTGCACTTGTGTTAGTAAGTGGATTAGGTTTAATTTGGTCCTTTGGAGAAGCAGGTGAACTGTTCTTCAGACAGGTCTGGGATTTGGTTTGAGGACAGGCTTTGTGATGTGGTCTGTAAAGTGCCTTGTAGCCCTGTAGGAATACTTTGTGTGGCTGGTTCCTGACAGCAATTTGGAACGCTAACTTTAATGATTGTACTTCTAATTATGTACAGAGGTAAATTCTCAGATGAAAGAATGGGAGTTTCATCATCTGTCCTATTAAGTGCAGCAGAGTTTCTGTTCAGGGGAGTGACTGCTTAAAACTGGCACCTGAGAGCTGCAGCAAGTGGAAGGGTTTCTCAGGCTGCACAAGGCACCTTCCAGCCCTCACAGCGTGCAGCTCTGATTAAAGGATGTCTTGACTTCTTGAGCCATGCCTTTGTCATGTTACGTTACCATCACGTGCCTTTAATGTCATTTTTCTCCCCCCCAACAAGGGAGTAGATGTGGGCATTTGTCCAGCATGTAGCTGGGTGGCTGGTGAATGTTTGAGGACTGGGGAAATTGGTAACACCCAGCCTTTGTGATCCTGGCTGCCTCCAAACAAAAGGGCAAAGTTCAGTGTCCTGCTATTGGACTTAACTGTTCCATGATTGAGACTCCAGGCCTCTTTTGCAACATATCCTGTCGAGTTTGGGTTAGTTATTCCTATTCAGCTTGCCTAGGTATTGGATATTGCTAAGGCTTTAATGCCAGCTTCCACCACAGTTCAGTCCTCCAGGCTTGGCAATAGGATTTCTCTGGTTTCAGGGCTTATCTCTATGGTTTGTGTTTCACTTTCTGCTTGAATTTGCCATTTTGGAAGGATTCTTTCAATTTTTTAATGCAGTTTTGTACCTATTGTCTGCTTCTGCCTGGGTTAAATTTAGTTTTGTTTCTGCCTGTAGTACAAAGACCCAGCGACTGGTGCCAGGTAAAGAAAAATGTTCTCTTCTGGCCGTGTCCACCTTGTGTAGGAACTCGAGGACTGTGTCAGCAATGAGTGTGGGAGGAGGCTGAAATGAGGCAAATATGGGAGAACACAGAGGGTGCAGTAACTGTGCTCATTTATACAATGGGAGTGTGCTTCAAGTTTCACTTGATTGCTTCCTCTTTAATTGAAACCTTGCCTAATTGAGCTGAGAGTTTTCCCTTCTCTAGTTCAGGGTGCCATGTGTCCTCTTTTTATTTGCTATTTTTACCTTAGACATGACACTGATGTGAGAAGAATATTTATTTTTAGCACTGCTTCCCATGATTAATCTGTGCAGGTTCTTCTTGACAGTTCAATGCTATTTTAATGATTGTAGGCAACAGCTGTTTTCTCCATGTCTTATCAAATATCCTCCATGTTCTAACATAACATAATAACAAAGAAATTTCTTTAATCTTGGCTAGTCTGAATTTTCATCCAAGGGATCTCATTGCATCTTTTCATGGGGACTGCAATCTAGGAATAGGTACTTGTGGCTGGACAGGTAGATTCTGCTTTAAACAAATAAATATGATGGAGATTTTAATATCCATTTTATATGGATTCTGTTGTTACACTTAGGATGGCAGGGCTAATATTTTTAACAGCTCAGTAGTTTTAACTGTTGTCTTGTTGCTTTGATAAAATAATGAGTATACCAATCTGCTTTGCCATCAGATGCTGTAGGGATGATTTAATTAGACTAATTTCTATTTTCATTAATACTTCTATTGACTGTGTTTTAATGTTACTCTTTACATATTCTTATTTTGGGATTTTTTTTCCACCTATTTTCTCTCATCCTTTTTGCTGCCTGTTTACTATCACAGAATTGATACTACAACAATTGTCTGCTTCTACAGGAGATCTCTCAGTGATATTATCTGACAAAATATGATACCTGCACTACGGGCAATAGTGTCCTCTCATCTCCGTGGTCCCTTCTAAAGCAGGGTAGCCTGGAAAACTAGGACAAAAATCCTGTGAATTATGGAAGTGTTGGCATATCTTGAAAGACCAGAAGTGTGATAATGGCACATATCCCAAATTCCTTCTGACTTCATGTTTTCTGTGCTGATTTTTAAGATCTGTCAGAGATATAATTTTCAGTGGAGTCTGTCATGTTTAGGAGTTATCATAATTATCCCAAAAAAAGGTTCTGGATTTAGTGAAATAGTTGCTTGCTTTCAAGCTTTTTACAGTCAGCAGTATACAACAGAGGGATGCAGTTTATTCTTAGGCCTGGAAACTTATTGTACTACCTAAGTCCTTCATCAAATTCACTCACAGTACACAGCATGTTTTTCTTGCTTAGCAGTCTTACCTTCAGCAGTGAATTTAAGAAAGCCTTTTGCAGGTGAATCTCATTCTGATATAACATTCTACCATAGCTCAGTGCCAAGTTTATTCATTAACTTTCTATCCATAGTGTTGCATTACTTTTAAAGTAACTTGGATATTGAACAGGATTTGGAAGACAAAGTATTTCAGCTACTCTTAACAACTTATGAGTTGGTCACCACAGAACATTGCCTGCTTTGTCTTCTAAAAAATTGAACATTTGCAAACACTTCACTCTGGTTTATAAAAGAATGAAGTTTTCAAGGACAATGACAGCAGAAGTAGAAACCACGTAGCAATTTTTTTTTTTTTTGTCAAGGCTGATAAAAAATTATATTTGGAAGAGATCTGTGTTGTAAAGTACCTGAGAGGCCATTGCTAGTAAATGTGAATAACTTCATGTATTGAAAAGCATGGATATGATGGAAAAAATTATTTGAATTCCAGTCTGCAATTTGACAAATTAAATATCTATTAAAATATATATTGAAAATTACAGTGTTGCTATGGTTACCAAAGCTTCCTTGGTTCCAGGACTGCAGTGCATTTCACTTCAAAGAAGAATCCCTTTTCCCCCACTTCTTTAAGTGTACTCAAATAGAACTTTCAGAAGTGCTTTTAATTTGCATGCATTAGTTGGTGAAACTTGTTGCCACAAAGAATAAAACCCCAGAAATATAGCTGTTTCCAAAACATATACTGCAATTTCACAATATCCTTGAATTACATCTCATAAATTGTATTTTTCGGTTCTAAACTATTGAGCAGAAGTGACCATCCTTTGGCTAGGAAGACACTGGGGCTCACAGAGCATGGGTAAAACTAGCAGATGCTATTTTGGGTGTCCTGTGTGTGTTTGTATGAGTGGCTGATGCCCAGTTGTTCTTCAAATTGGTTTTGCACTTTTGAATATTTTTGCTTTAATGTACTCCTTTGAGTAGTATGTTAAGGAAGAATTACTTTTATGGTCAAGCTCTGCCATTATTGTCCATTAAGGCTCCTTTCCTCTGAAGCTGCTGGTGCTGCCACCATGTCATTGTGGCTAATTAATGAATTTTTGGAAAATATCACCTGTTAGATGTAATGTGGAGAGTTGATCATAAGCCTCGTGGTGAGATCCTGTTAGACAATACCTGTGCAGCTTTCCTCGCAGAACTCAGTAAATTATATTATTAAATAATATTAGCAAGGTCATAAAAAACAAAACAGAGTGAAGCAAAGGAGGTAAAATCAAGGGATTTTTGCTCTGTTGTCCTGGAATCTGCCCCACACCAACTGCACATCTGCCCAGCAAAGGTCAAAGATCAAATGCTTCTGACACTGCTTACTTCTGTCAGGGATTGTTCCCTTTCTATGGAGCACAAAAGAGCTTGTGTTGAGGTGTTTCCTATCGTGTCCTCTATGGTTATTATGCAAAGTTGACTCTCTTCTTGTAGCCATACATTTTCTGCATATTATCAAACATTTTTTATCCCATGTAGAGCTTCTGCTTATGGTTTTAATGTGTACGTTAGTGTCTGTGTAAATAAGTAATGGAGGAGAACTATGTGCTGAATTAAGTCTGTTTGCTTTAGAGCTGCAAGGCTTTGTCCCTCAGGAAAACAATCTGTCAGGGGACATGAAAGCATTCAGTTGTTGCTGTGAGTGTGCACATCTGGCCAAGCCACAGCACTCCTGGTGATACTGTTCCCCATTCCCTTCCTTGCTGCTCTCAGATGTGGCTGGTCCAGCTGGAGGAGAGTGCAGTGATGCTTTCACCCTGCTGCATCCACAGAGCAGGAGGAGGTGGGTGTGGGTCTCTGACGTAGCACTGATTAATTGTTGACTTGAGCAGGCTCTAGGAGTGCCTGAAGTGAAGGTGAAAACCAAGAGATAAGTAACACCAACTGCGACTGCTGGTGCAGCTCTGACATGTACATAAAATCTTCTAGTCCTTATATCAAATTACTTGGTTATTACTGTAACCAGTCTTTCTGAGTTGAATGTAAGATACCTGTTTTAGGTCTTTGCTATCCTTAGGTCCATCGGCTCTGGAAGAGTTGGAGCTGTGTGCTTTTGAGTTGGAGTAAGAAAAACCCATATAATTTTGTATGCAGAGAAGAAAGGGATTAAATTTTGATATTACCACAGTAGGCATATCCTCTTTATCATATTAAATGAATAGGGAACTGCTTATTTAAATTCTACAAACAGTTTTGAAAATAGCCACAAGCTCTTACAGATCTGCAACGTGCACTCTAGATAGATTATGAAAACAAAATGCTTCCCATAATGTGCACCTTTACAAGTACATACTTGGGTCCATTCAGGGCACATTTCTGAAAGAGCTTGTCACCAGCACTAGTGTGTTCAAAAGTTCAATTTTCTTGTACTTTTGAATCTGTTCCCTCAACACATTCTGAGGATTGGAAGCATCATGTGGTTTGTATAAATAAAAACACCAAATTGCCTGGGGTGCATCTCTGCCCCTTGCTGTGCAGGCTGGCTGTTTCTCTGCCATCAGCCTGATATTTTCAATCAAGTTTTTAATGGACTCCTGGGGCTCCCCCAGTTTCTGTTCAAGCAGAATCTGACACCAGTCTCCCCAAGACCATAGCAATGAAAAGCTTTATTTTAGCTTTTGATTGTACAAAAATTTAGTGACAGTAGGAAAGAAATAAACTAGTTGAATGAGTGTCAGAATAGCAGGAAAGAGCTGTCATTAAAAAAAATTCATAACCTACATTTTATTTTGTCAAATTAGGAAGTGCAAAGTACAGGGCAACCATAGATCAGAGTTCTCTGCAATCTTTCCAGATTTTGACAGATTGACTGTTTTAATTAAGAGTATTTTGTTTAAATCATTTTGCCTTTACACCTGAGAGTGTTCACAGGCCTGTGCAGGTTTGGACTGCAATTCTGCAGGTTTTTTTTTTGTAAAGATAATTGCTGGTCATTAAAAAAGATTGAAGTAAATGTTATGAAGACTTTTAATTTTCATTCCTGTTCAGGAAGTTCCCAGATCCCCTCTTATGCTTACATAAGTTATTTTAAACAGTTTCTTGTATGTCAAAACTTCTTGTTGTAAAGGAAGAGTGAACCATAAAACCATAATAGTTGCCACTTTGCAGTAATTATGGGCACCTCAGTTCTTAGTAAAGGAAGCCATTGTGATCATCTCTCAGGTTTGTAACAGCAACTACTGTAACTGGTAAAGGCTGAAGTCCTGTGATTTGTGTGGAATAGATGTTGGAATTTTATATTGAGAAGGGTATCAATTAATTTCCTTTGCATCCTTATGGGAGTTACAATTATTATTCCTCTATACAGTAGGTGGAGACAAAGACCTCATGAATTTTATCATGTCTCCACACACTGATTTTTTTAGCTATGCTTGGGCTCTCTTGATTTTTGATTAATTAAATCCCTTTGTAAAAATTACAATATCAAACAATTTTCTTCTAAAGGTTGTTAATTTATGTTCACATGAATTCTGTAATTATTTTGCTGACTGTTGTTGATATATTGATTCTTTTAAATATGAGGGTGTCATTTGGAGATTGATCTGTGAAGCCTTTCTATTCAAATTCAGATCTGTCTTAGGCCCAAAAATTCAGAGGTCAAAGCTCACCCAAGATAGACTTCAAGTTTGAACATATCTTGAAATTCCCAGTGGTGTGGGAGTTGGAGTTCTGTGCAGACTGGAAGATTGGGGTGTGGTCTGCCTCTGTTTATAGAGTGAATTTATATGTGTGTGTATGTTTATATAAATCCAGTGCCTGTTTACAGGTGGGTATTTAAGTGCTTACAGCATGTGTGGCTTCACACAGAATATGACCTGGGCATCCTGCCTCTGCCTCAATTTACCTGAAAACATACAGTGCAATTTGGAGTAGTGAGAACAAATGGGCTGCAATACATAAAGTAGGAGAGATGGTTTTATTCGCTTTTCAGAGGGAAGAGTTTGTAAATATCTCAAATCCATTAGCTGACTATTTCAAGTCATCTGTATATACATTTTTATTTTAATCTTCTCCTTAGTATCATTTACAGTAGGCTGTTGATGCTCTGTAATAGAGGAAGTCTCTGCCATATGCATCATGTGTATACTGAAGTTGACTGAAATAGTCATGCCAGAGAAGGATTTCCAATAGTATGACAGTTCAGGATAGGTTTCCATTAATTTGGATGCCAAGCAGGTTGCCTTAGGAGAGCTGGTTTTGTCAAATCTGTTTCTCATGCTCAGCTAAGACTACAATATGAAAAAGCCCTATGACTTCAGCAGATCATGGTAGGAGTCCCTCTTCCATTGATCTCAGACTGTTCTGATCAAAGTTTCTGTGGTTCTTAAAACAGAGAGTTTACCTGGTGAGATGTGTTTGTGACAGCATATATTCAATAGTGAAAAATGGAGCTTTATCCAGTAAGGAGGATGGAAGAAGAGAAGAGAGGAGCCCACATGTCAGGGTAAGACCAGACACATGCTCTCAGGAGACATTTAATCAAACCTTTAAGAAGGGAATTTTTGCTGCCTCAAAAAATTTGAGAAGGATTGTTATCAAGTACCTCTGTTCCTTGTCTACCTGTGAGGGGAGAAGATTTGTCTTCTGAAAAGAAATAGCTGGGATTAAGCTTAAAGAGGAGAATGAGTCTGTTCACTTCCTCATTATGCCAAGTAGCTTTGTGTTGTATGGGACAATTAATTTCACTGGAATCCTGACAAGATCTCCCTCTCATGTGGAAGAGTTGTGTACCTCTGATTTTTCACTCGTGGGCAGTATATGCTCAAAATGTAGGTTATTATTAAATACAGTTCAAATGAAGAGACAAAGAGCAGAATAGTTTTTCAAAATTAAGACAACACATGGTTTGGGGGTAACTGATAAAGATGTGCGGAGTCAGTGCCTGCCACAGTATCATGTCTGTTCTGGTGAGGTGGGTGTTTTGCAGGGCATCCATTTGAATAAATCAAAATATCCTCCTGTAAACATCAGTGGGAAGCTGAGAATGACATGAAGGTGGGTGTGTGGATCTTGCCTCTAGTGATGCACAGAGCCTGTCTTTCCAGTGTCATTCAAGTATACGCAGAAAGTCTAAACATCCCAACATTGCTTTAACTCTCAAGGACATTCAGCTCTTCAGATGCATTATGGTATTTTCCAGTTTTGAACCTACTGAGCTAATTGCAAGGATCGAACAGAAATCCTAACCTGGAGTATAGATGATGATAGTGAGGGAATGTGCAGTCAATGTCACTGCTTGCTACAAGAGTTACTTTTGTTGGTCTCAGTGTTACAGTTCATCAGTTTCTTCTATGCTCCTTACTCTAAAAGTGTGATTTAATGTAAAATATCCAAATCTGTATAATAAACTCATTAGATCATTAACACACATAAACTATTATATTCCTGAGGTTTGTAGCACTATTCTCTGTAAATCCAGCACAATGCAATGCACAATGGAACCGTGCTTTTGATGTGCCCACCTGAACTTTGCTAGGCTGAGGAAATAAGATTTCAAGGAGCCCAGAGCCAGATGGGGATGATCAAACTAAGGGTTCATTCTCTGGCTTGCATCTTCTCTTTGAGCACCAGATGCTAATAAAAGATGTGCTCTTTAAGTGAGCTTGTGTAGGAGTGCCCAGGTCTGTGCTGAGGCAGTACAGAGGATGTTCCATGGATCAGGGATGTCTGTAGCTTTTGGATTGAACATGAGACCACAGCTTCCTCCCCTCCTCTGAGTTTTGAGCATTGTTTGCTGAGGCTTCCCTTCTGTCTTAACAGAAATCACAACTATGGAAATAACATTTGTAGAATTTAAATTGCATTCTTCTCTATGTGTTGTTAAATATTCCACACAAAAATGTAGAAATGGATCAGTACAAATGCCATCCAATTTACTGTTTTTCTGTGTATGGATTTCCCTTATTTTCCTCTACAAATACCTGTACATAATTTATGCATGTTATTATTCATATTCTCTATCAATAGAATCAATAGGAATAATTGATGAGGAAGGAAAACCCAGCAAGCTACTCTGTTTGGTTATCTCCACACTTGTTTAAAAATGCCTTTGGAAGTGGAAGGATAATGAATCTTGTGCTGTCTGTTAGTTTGATTTTTAAGGTGATGGCATGTGGATAATCTCTGGGGGCTGGAAAAATGAAGCTTCCATAGCTGCAGACTTTCAGTGCTAATCGTTGGGGCAGAGAGGTAGAAGAGTTCTAAACACAGAGGTAAGACACTGGCATGGACAGAGCTTTTCATTCCAGAGTATAGTTTAATGTTTGTTTTGGCTTTGCTGTTCCTGTTGGCTTACATCTGTAGGATGCAGAACTGCTCTGTGAAAGGAAGAATGAAGTGTAAAAAGTGGCTGGAGGGAGACTTCTTTGAAAGTTATTGAATTTGTGAGCCAGTAAGTAAGTGGGCAAATGCAGTGTTAACTTGGAAGGAAGTAAATTTCACTTGAGCATGTTATTTTGTTCACAGAGGGCCAAATCCTGAGAGATACTAAGGATTAAGTGTTTTTGATAAAATGTTCTTTTGTAGATTCAACTTCAAGTTGCCTTGGATTTTCTTCTCCAGATATGCATAAGATTTGGCTCTGTCTCTGGTAACTAGTTCTGCTCAAATTATTTATCAAACTGCTTTGTAATGTCTGACTCAAATGCACGTAACATTTGCCTAAAAAAATTGTGTTTGGGGAATGAAAGACTTTGCTTGAGGTCTCTGCTATTAAATCTGTGCTGAGGGGCAGGGAGAGGCTGTGAGATTTTTGGCGAAGTTAATAAAATGTGTGGATTAGTGAAGTGCTGATTAGTGAGGTTCTATTGTCGACAGAAACATTCCTGCCTTAGCTGAAACCCAGATGGAAAGCTGCCCGCCTCGATTGCAAAAAATGGTTTATGTTGCTGTTTTACTGGAGTATGTTGCTGAGGTTGCAGCAGAGTGAATCTTACTGATGTCTTGAAGTGTAATTAACTCTGTTGTTCAATGTAAATATTTGAATACTGCTCATTCGGTCTCTACAGGGGCCTGTTTAAAACAATTTTTGCCAAAGAGCTCAAAGGCCGGTAGGAATGTGTGTGCATTAATAAACTTCTCTTTGTCCTGGACTTGATCCAGAGCTTATAGAGGGCACATTGGACGAGATCTTTCCCATCTCATGTATTTACAGTAGAGCTCAGAGTGCTTGGTCGAGGCTTCATTGTGCTGTCATTGTGCCCAGGGTTTAGTTTAGATATGAAACTGCAGGACATGGACACAACAGTCAAAGGGACTCAGGGTACTGGAAGAGCTGGGGAGGTAAAAGAATAGCATTCATGAGAAAAATAATGAACTCTGTTATCCTTATATGTTACATAAAAATGATGGCTTTTTAAAGGTGTAGTGCTTCCATTTTTGGTTCCAACCATTAGCTTAAATGCTCAGAATGATGCTTAAAAGGTCAAAACAATACTCTCAGGGAAATAAAGCTGTATTTCCTTGCAATAATTTTTTTGGGGGGTGGGGAGGAGGTAAAAAATTTGCTTTCTGCAAAAAGTTTTGTCAGTTTTTAAAAAATAAAATCCTTATTTCTGAGATCTGAAGTACTTCTTTCAGAAACACAGTATGCTGTGTCAGATTGCTTCCGAAATATTACATGTTATATTCTCTGTGTCTGGACTCCCCAGAATGCCTATTTTTGTGCTGTCTCCCATTTCTGAAGACTCTGGTAGTGCAATCTTAAGCAAGAAAAGCTGTGTCAGGGTAAGAATGCAGCCATTCAGCAGCAGATGCTCAGCTTCCATGGGCCCAGCCTACAACTCCCTTAAGATCCACAGTGTTTCCAAATGAAAATATTTCTTCTGCCAAATGGGCTCTTTTTGTTTGTTGGCATTTTGAATTTTCACCAGAAATGCTTTCCTGTTTATCTCTTATGAGCTGTGCTTCTGAGCAGCTCTCCTCAGTTTCTGCAACAGTGAAGGCCAGCAGGATTCTGCAGTAATTGCACAGCAGGGGAAGCAGCATTGCTCAAACAGTGCTGGAAAATGAGGATCAAATTTTCATTTTATTCCTGCCTTGCTCTGGTGATGTTCTTGGTAATTCTGTTATCCTATGTTAATTTTTACCCTGCTGTAAAATATGCTATAGTATTGACACTTATCTCCTATGTATGTTATCAATTTTATTATTTTCTGTAAAGTACTTTGAGGTCCTTGGATCTTAAATCACTGATTGTTCCTGTTAATGGGATTGTCCAACTTGGTCTTCAGATCTCTGTCAAAACTGCAGACAAAGATAAGCAGCACTTTTTGGAGATGTTGCTTTGAAATTGCCTATGAATTAACTTTTTGTTCTCTGAAGATGTAAATAAACACCAGGATCAAAGAGGAGTGTTGGAGTGATGGCAATGCATTTGCTGTAGCTCCTGGTCCTGAATCCCTGGCTGCTTCTGCAGTGAGATTCATAGGAGACAGTTGCCTTAGTCTGGCTCCTACTGTCTATATGGATGATGTTCACCATGAAGATGTGTTTTTTTTTTTTCTTTCTTGCCCTGCAGAAGGGAGCAGGACAGGCTGGGGGAGCTGGCAGGAGCTGCAGCAAAGCAGCAGTGCAGCTGTGCTCCCTCTCCAGGGAATGCACTGCTCAGGTGTTGCTCAGTGCTGCACCTGCCTGGGAGCTTGCATAGGTGACATCTGGGCAGGAGCTGCATGGAAATGCCCCACTCAAAGCATATTAAATAATAAAAGGCCAGAAATGGGAAAAGATGGCAGAGGGAGGCTTTGTTGAATGTGTGGTGGCTGTTTGATGCAGTAGCAAACATCTGTGCCATTTCATTCTGAGGTGGGTGCCAGGTACACCACGTGCTCTTGAGTTGCATAACAATACACCCCAACTCATTAATGGTTTATTTTTTGAAGTTATGCTTCTTCCCTCGTAACACCTCTGGTGTGAGATAACTTGCTGTCAGAATTTTGAGGACAGATTTATTGAAGACTTCCAGACTGAGGCTTAAACACACACCTGGGATGATGCCTGTTTTTTTTCTTTAAACTTGTTTGTCTGATGATTATGGAGGTGGGGGTGGATTTGAGTTTTGGTTTTATTTTGTTGGGTTTTTTTTTAAGTAAGATCTCCAAAGTAGCAGTAGATGCATACTCCTAAAACCAAAATAAAATAATAAACAGAGGCACTGCCCATGATTAGAACTTCAGCTGGCATAAATTGTTACAACCCATTGTGTACTGTCACATTGTCCTGAAAAATCTGTTCAAGTTAAAATCTGAGCATGTACCCAGAATACTTCACGAGAAATATTTCATTGCTGAAAGTTATCATAGTAGTTCCTGGGACCTGCATGAACCCTTGGCATATCTATTTTAAAATCTCAGAGAGAGGAGCTGCTGAGTATAGTTTCCCTGGGGGGTTATGAAGTCCCTGTGTGGATCTTACTTTTGAATAGAAATGCATCATTACTTTTAGTATGTGTATTATACTCTGCTGCTTAGGGAACTGTAGGCAGAGAACTGAGGCACAAGGAAACCAGGTAATCTTTGTGCAGTTGGTTTTATGTCTCATTTCAGAACATTCATGCCAAAGCAGAGATCAACCAAAATTATTTTGCATATTAGGACAGAGCAGTCCATCTGCCTTTCTTCCAACATAGCCTTCAATCTACTTCCCTTGGACCTCTCCTCATCTGGTACATTCTCATCTTTCAAAGCCTACAAAATGCAAGAATTTACCTGGTGCTTTGAGTGCTATGTCTTCCTTGTGATATTGGTGTAAATGGGTTAGGTTTTCCAAATTATTATTTTCTGTCAGCTTCCTGTGTCTTATGTCTGTTTCCAGCTTTAGGGGAGGGAGCAATCACAGCTGCTTTTAGGTAATCTGGCTGGAAGGTGCTACGTGATTGAGGAAGGCAGCTTCTGGCAAAGCTGGGGCTGTGGCAACTGGCCAAGGTCACTTCTTAATGCAGTGCTGCTTTTAAATTTAAAATTCCTCTGGAAGCTGCATGGCCACCAGGCTGACCCTGGAGGAAGCAGCCAGAACTCAGCAGTGCTGGGGGAAGGCCTGGAGTGCTGGCACTTGATGGGGACACCTTGAGCCATTCACTGCACTTTCCTCTTGACTCTTATTCCAATCTTCCTTTCTTTTCTGTTTTTATCTCTGTTATGTGACCTGCAAACATTTGGAATTGACACACTCATGCAGTATTTATGGAGAACTTTTCCTATGACTGAAACTTGGGGATTAATTCATTGCCATGAAACAAGAAATAACACTGGAGTTGTGAAGGGAGTGTGCAGTGATGGTGAGGGTGATGGTGGAGCTGTTCAAACAAATATTGCCCCTTTCATCCCTGCTTTGCCTGATATGGGGGCAACACAAAGCCCAACAGTGCCTTAATCCATCAACAGTAGCACTCTTGGACACAGTGGTCACTTTTTGGCTGTGGAAATCTGTCCATTTTCTGCCCAGTCTGCACATTTTCTCCTGAAAATGAAATAACACAGAGACATTGGTGAATGTATGCAGCTGCATAGGTGGGATCTGCACATTGCTGTCTGAAGAGCTCAAGGGAAAGCTATTTGCTACTGAGTGTTGCTTTTCTATGTGCTAATAAAATAGGATATTCAGGATTCTCTGCAACTTGCATTGTGATTTGATTCTGAATTGTGTGGAAGACTCTCTGTACCACCCCAGCAATCTGCCAGGATATTAAAGTAAATTTAAATTTAATGTATTTTTAAGGTCCTTTGCTCAGCTAAATGATGCAAAGGGGCTGTTTTGAATTTTCAGCTCTTATGAAGTGGTAATTTTTCCTTTTCTTATGAAATTGCATTTTCTGGATCTGCATGAAAAATGGCAGAGGAGCTGCACACAGATCAGCTTGTGCTGGCAAACTATTTTTCCTCTCAAATGACATTTTCTAGTCTACTTCTGCAAGGATGTGAATCTTTTTTCAATCTTACTGGTCTGACAGCAGCTTCATCAAAGTTAAGTCTTAATCTGTGTTTTCGGCTGGTGAAAACTTGCTCCTTGCTTTGATTAAAAAAGTGTTACCATTTTGTCTTTGACATGCACTTACTGTCATGTCAAGAAAATGGAAATCCACTGATGTCTCTGCCCTGTGGTTAAGGGCTCTGCAGTTACCATTCTCCCATTCATAAGCAGAGCGCTCAGGGAGGCTGTGGAGCCTCAAGAGCTCCTGGCATCCTGCTTGTGCTCAAGTGTGCTCTGACCCAGCCTGTGGTGGTGCAGAGCAGCCACACATAGGTCTTAACCTCTGAGATGAGTGTTTTCATCCTGTATTTTCCACCTATAGTATCAATATTTTGAGACGTGCTTTGGAGAGAGATTTCTGAGGAATATTTAGGATGACTAGTTAGCTGATGTTCCTGTTTTCAGTCTGAGCCCTGCTTCACATAATGCAAATGGTACTCTTAATTTTCTCAGGGAGATGAAATATTTATTTCAAATTACCTGAACTCCTGTTCCAAGTTATCCCTCTATTCAGGCTAAACTCCACCCTTTTACTTCCATCTCTTTCTAAATGGTTTTGCAGTTACAGCTGTGTATTGCTCACCCTCATATCCTGCTGTAAACTGCTATGAAACTCACGTTTGTAGGAAGCTGCAATTCAACTTTTTCAGGTACTGCATAGTTTTATAAACTATGCTTGTGCATATGCTTTTTGGCTTGGTGCACCTGTGTAAACTAGGATTTTTGCCTCTGCATCTTAACAGTTTCTTTATTTTTTGTTAATTCTGGACATGTTACATAAATATACTCTTGCTTTTAGTGAGATGTGAACTGCAGATCTTGGATTGACATAGTTTTTTCTTTTGGCCCCTCAAAGTCCTGTAGTTTTGTAAACAACTCAGTTTCAGTCTGAACTTTGTAAAATGAAAATAAATGAAACCAGTTTCCCACCTGGTTTTATTTATGATATTTGTTGAAATTCCCAGGAGGTTGTACATGGCTGGTTAGAAATACACTATCAGGTGGTCCCAGCTTATCCAATAAAATAGATTTTTTTTTTTTCTCTTCCTTGGGATAATGGGGGGAAGGGAAAGCTGATGAGAGAGAGAAAGATTCACTGTGGCTGACAGGGAAGGGATTTACTTCTCTTCCATGACAGCTCACATTTTCCTCTGTCTTCTTCCAAGACTATGTTCAAAGTTCCTCTATTTTGGACTAATCAAGATTTGGTAGCTGGAGCAGAGCTCACCCATCATGTGAGACACCAGATGCTTTCAAATTCATTGATCTCAGTGGAACATGAGGGAGTTCAGCCATCAGCATGAGCCTTTCAGTTCTTAAACATTTTCAGGCTTTCAAATGGGCTGTTAATCTTGGCTCTTGGCAGAGCATCCAAGGACGTCAGCAGTGTGTGATATGTCCCATAAAGTGCAAATTCTAGGAATCCTTTCTTTCTTTTTTCTTTTTTTTATGTGTGGAGCATGTCAGGGCTCAAGTTCTGTTTGCATATAGTCTAACAATGTCTCAAAATGTGTTATTTAGAACACATTTCAAGAAAAAGGTTTTGTTAGCATCCAGTCAGTGTCTGGTCTAATGTGATTACCTTAAACGAAAATACAGCTGGACTCTCAGATGTATAGGGATTCAGTAGTCTTTATAGGGAATATTCATTTTGAAATAAACAAAATGAAACAGCAAAATCTCTCTCTTTACAGTTTTTACCTTAATTTAGTCTGGTTTTATATAAAAACTTGCAGTCCTTGTCAGTCTACCTGAATTTGTAAAAGTTTCAGTACATTTATGTGAGAAGGTGGCAGGGACTTGAGTGTCCTTCACTTCGTCTTGTCTATTAAACCTGAGCAACAACAGAGCTTATGGATTTCAGGTAGTATCTGATCCTGTAGTAACAAAGGGGGTATGACAGGGCATGTCTACAGGGAGGTTGTTTTCAAAGCAGCAGACTGCAATGTCAAGCTTGTAAGGGTTAAAACGATGTGATAACAATGAAAATCGTGCTTTTTAGTGCACTGCACATTCACAGTCCATGTGAAGTGAATTTGGCTGCTGTCGTGATGTGCTGCTTTGTAAGAAGTGTGGTTGCTCTGCAATTACTTATCTTCAGGCTTGTGCCAAGGATTAACCCATGGGTTAAGGCCAAAGGGCCCTGGTCTGTTGCCCATTAAAGTCAGCAAAGAACCTTGCATCAGCTTCATCACTCCTGGGTCAGAGCTGAGGTTCATGGTCTGAATGCAGCTCTTAGGCTGTCTTGGTTTTTCAGTGTGACCTGGAAGAATATCACTTTCTCTCACTTTTCTTGACTTTGAGCAAAGCTGTTACTCTCTCATTGCCTCACCAAAAAAAGAAGGCTTATAAAATCATTAGTATTTTGAAAGCACTCATCCTAGAGAGGGAGGGGGCTGTAGGAGCAGAGCAGTAAATCCTGCTCTATTGGAGCTGTCCAAATATTATTGTGTGTATTGAAAAGAAGCTCTTCACTGAAGGCTGGTGTTCAGAAGCCTGACCAGCCCAGAAGTCATCACAACATCACTGATCTTCTGCTGTAAACCTGGAATGTCAGTGGCTTAGTGTGCTTTCACACAAGCACAAGTGTTGAACTTCAGGTTTCTAGTTTAACTATTTGTGTTGCTGGAGAAACAGATTTGACTGTTTTTTGGATATTCTAGCCTCTTTTTAAATGGTGCTGCATTTTGTTCAAGGTAGATCTTGATGGAAAGCTTTATTGAGATTTAAAAATAGATGCCTCATTCTAGTCCCTGTAAAAGTTCACATTCATCAGCCACAGTGAAAACAGTTTATCCTTTGTGCAGTTATGCAAAGCTATATGTATATAGATATCTATAACTGGAACAAATGTTACATTGACTTGATTTGGAAACTGTTAAAGATGTGCACATTTTTAAAATCACATCCTGTTGTTCTTTTGTCCTCTGGTTAAGGGTTTTCAAGTTAATATTGTTCTGTAGGAAGATCTTATTCACAATCATTGCAACATGGATTTTTGTTTCAGTTTTGCAGCTGCAAATTCAAAGCAGAAATTAATTGAAAAATGCAGTAGGATGATGTGAATTTCTTACTACAAAATATATGTATCGTGTCATTTGAAGTCTGTGCAGAGCTGTGTATCCTCCACTGAATGAAAGCAAAGTAGAAAGCTTCAGGCTTTTTGGCAAATTTTGTAATAATATGCTTCTAGTCACAGTTTGGCATTTCAGGCTTGGAGCAGTTGCATTTCTAACAGCTTCCACTGGTTAAGCCTCTAATATTTTTAAAATTTGTATTACTTTCAAAATCAATGTTAAATTATCCAGTCCTGTTCTACTCTAAACGATTTGTACCTACCTGTAAGAAAATATTCTAGAAGAGTTGTCTTTTTGGAGCAGCTTCATATTAGCATGCTTGTTATGTAGGGAAAGGGGGAAAGACATTCCTTCCCTTTGAAATCCTACAGGCTTATTTCTGCAATTCTGCCTTGTGGCCAAATAAATTTTGGGTCTCAACTGTTGCCTGCTGCAGATCAGGGCTCTAAAGATCTCACGATCTTTGGAGGAGAACATCTGGCAAGGCCAGGTTATTTACTGGAAGCATTACTCCACAAAACGAGATCATTCAATGCCAGAATGGCTCTTTAGGCAGCTGCTTCAGTTCTTGCAATAGAATCAAAGGTTTCCCAAGCACCTTCTGGTGGCTTGTTTGCCATTAAACTGGCTGTGTGTGCTCATGGACACCCTAACTGAAATGCTCTGGCACTCTTTTGAGCTTTTGCATCACCAAATCATTCTAGAAATCTGCTCAAGAGAGTCAGAATTCCTGGAAAAAACCCATCCAAACCCTTAAACTCCAACAAAACAGCAGTGCCAGTGAGATCTCAAATGAGAGAAATATTTGCCTTGCTGGGTAAGTAAAGATCAATTCTCACACGTTCATGAACAGGACAGGCTGCAGTACTGAGTGCTGCATTTAACCAGATGTTTGACCTGTGGTCTGTGCATGGAAACATTCAAGCATGTGAGTAAGTTATCATTTTGCTCTGGGACCACTTAAACTTGAAATTTCCAATGACAAAGTGAAGAATACTTCTTTTAAGTTGCAATACAGTAATGGGAGTTAGGATTTATAAGCTCTGCCAAATTCAATAAGCTTGTGTTATAGCCTTTTAAAATTGTTATATCGAACGCAGCTTATAAGGAGCCATCTTCCTTCTATTGTTTCATAATTTATTCAGTGTTTTCTTAACTGGCCCATCAGCAGAACAGTAAAAATGCCACTGAGTAAACTTTGTTTAATGGTGACCAATTTTTGTCTATGTTACAATAATGTCTGTGGGAAGAAATAATTACCTGGTGATTTGCTGTCAAAGCAGTAAGTGCATTTTCTTTCCAGTTCATTTAGAAGGGTCATCAATTTCAAGCTTTTCCTTGTTCTCTTTGTGGGGTTGTTTCCTCTTGTGCATATTTGGGTTTTTTGCTATGCACACTAGGAAGTACTGGGTCAGTCCTGGATCCAGGATTCACAATCAGAGCATCTGCTGGCTCCTGGGCATTATCAGTACAGTTCAGACTTGTTGCTCAGATGTTTATTGAAACTCCCCAAAACAGAACAAACCCCCCAGTGTCAGCTGCTAATGCTATTTTTTCGTTTGGATTTGCTGTAGGAATTCAACATCCATTGCTGTTTGTTTAGTTGCTCTTCCATTTTCAATTGCATCACAGAGACCCAAACACATGGTGTCTTTAGCTTTTCATACCTGTCCAAGGTGTTAGGGATGGAAGTGTTTGTGAATTTTTGGCTACTGCATGTTGCATTTAGCATTATTATAATAAGGTAAGAAGACAGTTAAAAATGTTCATTGTGGCCTGAAACTTCTCAACTGTGCCACAGTTCTTCCTTTTAGTGAGTGCTAGTCAGTCCCCAGCATGTTTGCTAGGATGGGAATATTCCGAGGGACTCTCAGAATCACTGGTATAATCTGAAAATCTTCGATTTGGAGAGGAGCAGCACATATAGAGACTGCCCAGCATCACACACAGACACTGTTTGCAGGAAGGAAGCTCAAGGTTCAAATACATTAACAGAAAACAGTTCTCAGAGCTTTTTAGAAGGGCTTGGTCTGGGTTTGGGGCAGCACCCACCTGTGCCCTCAGGCTGTGGGTATCTGTAAGCAGCATAAAGCTTCTTGTTTTGTATCCCTTGGTCCAAGATGTGCTTCCTGTGCTGTTTGCAGAGCTTTCATCCTCAGAAATTTCAATGCCTCTATTGTACATTGAAAGGATGAAAAGCTAAGTTGACCCCAGGGATTCAAGGTATTTCCAGTCTGAAGATTAGGCTGCTAAACAGCCCTGAGTTCTGAATAGCCTCAAATCTTTCCTTCAGGCTCCACAAGAAGAGTTGAGGCATAATCAGCATCATCTGCTCCATATATCACATTGCTCTTCTTGGAGGCCAGAATTCTGTTAGAAAAAACATTTTTGGAATTCATAAATTGTCCCATGCTCTTCTCCAGCACAATAGCCATTGACCACCACATAGGATTAAACACCTACCATTATTTAGGCAGCATGATGTTCATAGCAAATTCCTTCCTTACAGCCCACCTGCTGCTTTCAGTACTTCGAAAGCACAGTAAGTTAGATCTCAAAATTCGTGTTTTGGTAGATGATGGGGATTAAGATAAAAGTTTTAAAATTACCAGGCTTCAAATAGCTATGTAGAGAGGCAGTGTCTAGCATCTGGACTATTGCTGAATTAGTCTAAGTCTCTTAACCAGCAAGGGAGCCCCTAAACTGAAAGGCTGGTGGGAGTGAAACCTGACACTAAATGGACAGCAATGTATGAAAGCTTTGTGAGCAACTCCCAGGGGTGTGTGATGATTAAGTACATCTTCAGGGAAAGAAAACCAAAGTTGCCTTGTAGGATAGAGAAGCACATTCCCTACGGTGTTTTTCCTTTTGGTTTTGTTTCTTTGATGGGTTTATTTTCCATATACAGTTTTTGAATGTCTTCAGACCAGATCTTTTGGGGCTATACATCAATGTAGTTCTCTTGGTTTTGATAGGGTTATGTTGATTTACTCCAGCTGAGGATCTGCTCTGTGAGTCTATTTTCCTGCTGCTGGAGTTAGCCAGTTCAATCCCACATTTTGAGTATTTCATGCACGCACAAGAAATTATTCATAACAATGATGTGTGCAAAGTATGTGTGAACATTTTTCCACAGGCGGGTCTCAAAATCCCTGCCTCTGCTATCTCCATTTGATGCTGACCCTGTCTCTTCTCTCAGTTGTGCAGGTTTTACACTGGAGTAAGTCTACTGAGTTCAATGGGTTTGTTCTGTCTGTGAAAGGTTAAATGTTAAGTCAGGACTCTAATGCTAAACCTTCTGTTTCCACATAAAGTGTTGCATCCCCAAGGGTCCTAATTTGGGAATTTTTATACCTCTTCATTTAATGTAGTAATGAGTGATGAGTGATAACTTCTATCCAACACCTACTGAGGAAGAACGTTTCACAGTGTCTTCTGTGGATATTGGCTCAAGCTCAGATTTCTTCAGGAGTAGCTTAGCATTGCCTGTCACTCACTTCATCTGTCTCTGTGTGGTGTCTTGTCTATTGGCTGGGACACAGAGAGCTTGGAGGGGAGAGATGCTTGCTTAAACATCACTAATTCTTTTTTGTGGTGTCCTGAACCAGCATGTTGACAGGACACAGGGTGTTGTATCTAACAGTTGGTGCTTGGGTAGGCAAGATGCCATCCATCCCTGTTGGTCCAAGGTTAGCAGTGATCATCTCAGCAGCATCAGGGACCTGAGGAAAACCTGGCTGGGATGATCACACTGATCCCAGAGCACTGCACAGTGTCAGTGCAAACTGGTTCTTAATTTCCTCCACACTTTCCTATTTCTCTTTATTCCCAGCATCGCAGTTGACAGCTCTGGTCTGTTTTTCCAAAAGGTGGCAGAAGTGTGAGGTGAGCAACTTTCCATTTGTTCCCATGGAGCATGGAGGTGGTTTCTCTGTGGCACTCAGAGCTACAGGTGTTTTCCTGCTGTAGAGTTTCTGCGTTTCAGAGGTGATAGGGTAACCCACCTGTAGTCACTTGAATTCTGTGCAGTCTTTTCTGTGCCCTCTCCTCAGTGCTCCATTCCTGCAGCTACTGGACAAGAATGTGCTCAGCTGGAGACAACCCCTTTGTGCACCTATGTTCTTACCAGAGCATGCAGGATCCCGGATGCAAGTGTTCAGCACAGATGGTCTCAGTCATGAAGGCACAACAGGGAGAGGCCCAGTGAATGGATGTGTTAAAGAAAGGAAGCACAGTGGAGATTGGCCCTTCAAGGGGGGTGCATGAGCAAAGGAGGGCTCTTCCTCCACCTGTCCTTGCATGACACAGGAGAGGGACCTTCAGGAAGTTTGGAGATCCTTTTCTGTATTTTACTTCTGCTTTCTCTGTAGCAAAGCCTGGGAAGAGTTACTTTACCTCATTTGCCAGCCCTAGCTCTGTGAGGTGCTGATTCCTGGGCAGCTGCCTTTGCCTTTCAAGTAGAAGTGAAATCTCTGTCCAGATAAAATGGACCCTTATGGCCTGGCAGGTGGGAAATCTCAAAGAACAAAAACTAGAGGTGCCAAATAAATATTTTGCTTCCTTGAAATGCTCCATGCTGGAGTATTAGGTGCAGCTCTAGTATTTGAGGTATTTTAAACTGACATGGCTTAATTTAAACTTTCCTGCTGTGCATTTGCATGTGTGCATGGATTAGCAAAGCATGCAGTGCATGTTTGCACACACAACTGCTCTGGCCAGCTGTTTGGGCCTGCACACTGCCAACTATATTGATTGATTTAATTCTTCTGTTGGCTGCTGAGTAATGTGTGCCAAATGCAGAACTTGGATCTGCTCTATGAAAATAATATAAACAAATGTAACAGCCCTATAAAAAGGACATTCTTCTCTTTTGGCTGGAGAAAAATTCATGCTTGGTATTTGTGCACTGGCCTGCGTGGTGTCTTTCATTTTATTTTCTTGTCTGGGTTGGAATTGCTGGAGCTGATAATGTGAATAAATAGGCTAAAATTTTTATTCCACAGAGAGTAAAAAATGGTAAAATCTTTAAGTCAAAAGAGATATGACATGTTATTTGTAAGGATGAGAAGCAGTGTACATATGGTTTGTAGTTTGGATCTTCTCCATTCCATCAGTGACAGGGTAATATGAGCTGAAATCACTGTCGTTGCTGAAACGCCCATTTAGCCTCTGATTCCTTTAAAGTAGCAACATGCACACCTAATAAAGAATTAAAATAAATACTTCATCTCTATTAGATCATTATTTTGAAGATGTGTATATGCAAGGATTGATAGTTGCATCTTTATGCAGACAAGTATCAGTCACTTCATTCCTACTACAGAAAAAATGTTACATTTTCTGAAATCCTGTCTGCTGTGTATCATCTTAACTGGGAGAGGTCTGTACTTGTCCTTTCTTTTTACTAAAACCCTTATGATTGTGCTTAAGAAGAATCTTAATACCATTGTGTAAATAGTTTTTTCTTCCTCTCCCGGGTAAATGCTCTTCCTGCCATCTCATTGCCACCTCAATCATCTGGTTTTGGAATTTCCTAGTCCTGGATATGGGACTGCAGCTGCAGTTTACAGAGCTGAATTGAATTCTCTTTTGCAGTTCTCCCCTAAGAACCACATTGTGTATTTGTTCCTCCAGCTGTCTGACATCTATGTAAGGAGACAAACTTTGTTTCCTCTGACCAAAGCTGTTTGAAACTGTGTAAGGGGTATTTGGTACTGAAGTTACAGAGTTTTAATATTATCTAAAAACGTGCTTGTGTCGTTTGTGTAACATGTGAGAGCAGCCCTGCCCTCCCGTGGGTAGAAGGAGAACTCAGCTGCGTGCGCAGTCCCAGCTCTGCTGGTGCTGGGAATGCTGTTTTCAGTCAAGAGTCTGCCTTATGGGGCAGGAGGACTGAATCCTGGTTTTCTCTGATGTTGAACACTTCTTCACTGCGGCACAAAACCTAAGGACACCCTTGTGGTTTGCGGGAGCTATTTCCCTTCTTGAGTCTTGCTCCCATTTTCTTTTTTTCCCTTCCCTGTGTCCCCTGAGGGGGTCATGGTGCTGGTCCCAGCCAGCCAGCCTTTCTTTTTGGAATGCAGTTTCTCAGAGCTGGTGGGATACCCAACATTGTTTAGAAGAGGTGATGTTGCAACCTGTGGATGTGTGTCACTGTTCAGGTGTGCTGAATTTGCAGTGATTTGTACCAGTGTATCAGAGTAGATATGTCACAGCATATTAATAGGATATATTTTCAGTTCTAATCAGCCACTTAACCAAGTTTTAACCTGAATCCCTCTGCCCTTGCTTTTTCCTGGGGTGAGTAGGACTTTCTTTATTTCTTTACTTCTCTCCCATTCCTTTTTGAGAGAAGTCAAGGAAACTTGCAATAAATCTTTTATTCCTGGGAGGAAAACCATGATTGAAATTAGTGTTAGATGATGTCCTAGCCCAGGTGAGTAGAACCATCCAACTTTACTGGTGCTGCTGCTGGTGTCCAGAGGGTGAGGAGAAGAGAGGAGGATTCACTGAGGAGGGATGTATGATTTTTTGTTTCCATCATCCTGCCAAGCTTCCTCCAAAAGAGCCAAGACTGCTGACACGAGCAGAAGCTTGACCTGCAGGCAGCGATGCCAAGTAATGCCGGCAATGTGTTTTACACAAGGGTGTGCTAACCTCGGCATTTTTCCCCAGCTAGATCATTCCCACAAAAAAACTCTCCCCTCTCTGATGTAGACCGCAGTAGAGAGCTTGGCTTGCAAGCTCTGATTTGATCAAACACGCCCAACAGAAGGCAAAATGGAATCGCAGCTTTGCAACTTTAAAATGTGTCCAATGTTTCCTTTTGAGCATAAAACAGGAGCGCTGGGCTCCTCCTGCTCCGAGGTGCTCGAGCTGCATCTGATAAATTTCTCACGGCAGGAAGAACGCGCTGTGTCAGTGTGTCATTAGATTTGATAATTTGCAGATCAGACCCAGCAAAAATATTTATTGCCTGGATTTACTTGTCATGAAATTGCCTTAAAATATGGGTGGAAGAAACATCAAGTAAAGCAAAAAAAAAAAAAAAAAAAAAGGAAAATGCATTATTGGATTAACAGAATAAAAAGTCTTTTGGAATAGTTATTTTATAACCTTTATTTATGTAGGTAGATTCAATTTCTTTTAAATGAGTTTATACATAAATCAATGATCTCTGTGCCTTAACCCAGAAGGATGCTCTTAGGAATTCTTTCTCAGTGGAAGTGAATGGAAAAGAAGATTGCTAATTTTGGCAGTGTCTCTTCTCACTATGCTGGTGGCTTTTTTGTGGGACTGTACTGAATATATTTTAGCAGGGAATATACTTTTAAAAAACCCCCAGTATGAATATGGGATTCTACAATAATCATGATTAAAACTGGGAGAGCCATAAATCCTAATAATGAAAAAAAATTACTGGCTTTTCTTTCTTTTTGAATTGGGTATCCATATTGTTATTCATATTTAATTTAGAAAAATCCTATTATAGAAGTAACTGCCAAAACTTTATCCAGGATATTCCAAAACACCCATTTATTTTCAGCCTTAAATTCACCTCAGAAGGTGAGCTATATTACAGATGCTGTACATGGGAAATTAGACAGTACTCTTAATTTGATCACCTGAGTAAATATAAAAGTGTCTGTCAGGCTTAGGTAATAACCTCAGTGCTGTGTTATCTGCAAGGCCCTCCTCTCAAGAACACTTTCTGTATTTTATTCAGTGCTTGTGTAAATTTGGAGCTCAACCCCTTTCTAAATTTGAGCCTTGGCACAGAGAATCTGAGTTTGTGTTCTTGTTCTGTGGCACAACTCTTGTGTGACTGTAGGTGAGTCCTGAATCTTTCTGTGCCTCACATCTGTAACACAGGGTACAGACATCTCTGTTTTGTAGCTTTGCAGTACAAAGAAGCTGAAGAAACTGGAGAGCCCCAGGTGCAGTGAGGAGTAATTTGAAGTATTTTAGCAGAGTGGTGAGCAGGAGCTTTTCTTGAGACTCATCTGAAGGCCACTTTTATTCAGCCAGCACAATAATGTACTGGTGGAGGTTGATGTGTGTTCAACACCCCTCCCTATTTTTTCTATTGAAACAAATTCATAAAGTGCTTTATTTTAGCAATTTTATTTATTTTTAATTTTTTAAATTTTGCCCAGTTAGCTATATTTTAAAGCATGTCATTTCCAAGCAAAATGTTGACAACTGAGAATTGAGTGAAGCAAACACGTTTTCTAGTGTTCATCAAGTATAATGAAACTTGAAAGGTTTGGGTTTTTCCTGTTTTCTGATGTAGGCTGTAGAAACCAACTGTCACAAGTACCTCAGAGGAGGGGACAGACTCATCAGGAAAGTAGAAGGGGTAGTGAGGATATGTCCAAATAAAGCCAGAAAAAGATTGTTCCACAAATGACTGGATTGCACCACACTCTCCATCCTAGTGTGGCCTGACTGGAAAATGACTGGAATATGAGCACTTTTGCTCATATTTTCTTTTGGTTGTGGAAGCTTTTCCATACCTCCTTGGGCAAAACATTGCATCATGTCCCTCGTGCCCGGTTTAGCATTTGAACATCTCATATTTAAATTTCAGGTCTTCTTACTCTCTTAACTTCTCTCTCTTTTACTGCAGCAGTGTAGGAGGGTGGTTCCCTGTAAATTCAGTCTTTCAGCCCTGGCAATCCAAGTTCTTGTTCCTGCAAGCTCTCCAGAGCAGCACAGGGAGCTGGAAGAACAGAGTTGCCAACTACTAGGACTTGTATTCAGAAAACTTTCCTGTGTAGTGTTTGCATGTCTCTGCATCCTTTCTGCTTGAGTTGTGGGTTGTTCAGGTGCTTTGTCTGTGTGTCTCATTCTGCCAAAGCCAATCCCCATGTTGTTTTCCTGAAAGTTTTGCAGAACCCAGTCTACAAGTCTGCATTACCTGCTTTTCTTGTTTGCTGTTTTCTGTCCCTCCCTCTTCTTCCATCTATTTAAGCCATTCACAAAGTATTACTCATTAGGAACTTGAGCATCTCCATCCTGAGGAAAAAAAAAGCTTACAGTGAGCCAGAACTTACTCATCCTATCCTGTTTTTCTGCCTTCTAAGAAAAATGAATATGGTCTAATAACAATTCCCCAGTGACCCATAAGCTGGATCTAGCTGTGGTAATCAGAGCCTTATCCTGGGGTTGCTGTCAGAGGGGGTTGTTAGCACAATTGATGCAGCAGGCATCTGTCTCAGCTGAACTCTGCCTGTACCTTGTGAAGGAAAGTGAGCATTCATTTGTATACATAACTTGGGAACAGGAAAAAATCCACACTTCCATTGCCATCCTCTTTAATGAGCTATCGTGATATTTCATTAGAATAACATGCACACTTTGAACTGTCACGTCGCTGCACAAGGCGCTGCTTCTGGAGCAGGAGGAAAAATTGTTTCAGTCCTGCTGCTGCAGTTCATTGGGCTGTGCCTGAGGGGCATGAGGGGACAAATTGGTGAGGGATAGAAGAATAAATTTTATTTGTATAACTAGGACCTTTTAAAATTTAAAAAATATTAAATAAATATATAATGTCCCCTCATCTTCAGAGAGATATTTTTGTTTTGTTTTTGAAAACAACTCATACTTCTAACTCTTCCACAAAGAATATGCTTCTGG
This sequence comes from Luscinia megarhynchos, assembly GCA_034336665.1. Lineage (NCBI taxonomy): Eukaryota > Metazoa > Chordata > Aves > Passeriformes > Muscicapidae > Luscinia > Luscinia megarhynchos. Next base: position 4,137,750 of record CM067580.1, read on the forward strand.
CACTTCAGAATTTCCAGCAAATATCAAGCTCTTGAGTCAAAAATCTAGAGGCCATCATGAGATTGAAGAGCACACAAACTATTGTTAAAATTTGCTGATGCTGCTGCTTTTGCCAAGGGGGCATCTTGTTTTTTGCTTGTGTGATTTAAAGTAATGAGGAAATTCAGAATGAGACAAATTAAGAGGCAGATCTTGTGAAAGGACCAGGCCTTCCCTTCTGCCCCTGAGCAGTGTTCAGACAAAATGTACACAAAGGGATTGTTGCTGGATGGGCCAGTGTGTTCTAAACACTTGGTATAAGTAGTAAGGGAATATAAGGATGATATTAATGGAGCTGAGAGGGGGAGAGTAAAAAAGATAATTTTGAAAAAATCTGAGTCCCATAGCTATATTTATGATTTAAAGTCCCAATTGTATAATGTATAAATTACTTTTTCACAATAAATTATCACTACACTAAGTTTGTTCATATCACAATGAATTGGAAAGTGCATCATCCTTTGCAGTCAAGTAATTTTTTCCTCCTCTAAATATACTACACTGTTTAGATGAGTCTACAGTTTTGTGAGCAATGTGTGTATCAATACAAAATGAATCACCCTCACACATTATTCTCAGGCCTTTATTTAACACCTCCTTTGCTCAGCTTTTGAATATAAGAATATATCTTTGCCTGTTCTTGGTGACAGTCTGGTATGTAAAGAGTCCTTTGTACCATATCAATAAAATAGTTCAAACATCTCTCTAAAGCCTTCAGTATATCAGAAACTCAAGTGTGTGAAGAATCAGATTTCCATATTTGAAGACCATTAAACTCTTCTCTGTAATAAAAACAGAAGGGTGAAAAAACTCTGGAAGATGCAAGTCATAGTTCTTTGCCAGGCATCTGGGCAGAACAACACCAAGAACTTCCAGCATATGTTTACAGCAGTGGGAAGTAGGTTTTATCTGTGTTTTTCCTTGCGGGGGGGAGGAAGAAGGGTGTGGATATGATGAGGAATTTTCCACGTCACTCACAACAGGTCAGGAGCTGGGCAGTGTTTAATCTTTGTACCTGGGCAGTAAAATCCACCTTGGACATTCATCCCAGGGACTGAGCTGTACTGTGTGCACTGCCTGTGGAGCTGCATTAGCCTCTTTAGGAAACGGTTTTCTTTAATTTTTTTTTTTTGAGGACTTTGTTGTGTTTGCTTCAAAGCCAGAGCTGCTTACGTCCTGCTGAGGTGTTCTGTGTACTTGAAAATATATTGAATCTGAAGTTGCGTGCACGGCTCACATACCTTTTTGACTCCTTTTCCTTGTTTTTGTTTTCAGTGTTGTATTTTTCCAGCCTGTCTGATTTTAGTCCCCTGTTCCTATCATAACAGGCATGGTGTGTGCATTGGGCAGAGCAACCTGATTATTTCAAGCTCCAGTCTGGTTTCCTTTTTTTGTCCTTTTAAACCATGTTACTGGAGACTGGTAGCCATGGTAACCCCCTTATCTGTGTTGAGAAATAAATACTAAAAATGGCTTTTTTTACTATTTATATATAAAAATGTAGAAGCAAATAAAACCTGCAGTATATGACTCACTTAATATTTTAAGTCTCCACCACTTCTCTTAAATGTGGAACCAAATAATCGGAGGAAATCAAAACAAACTTAATTAACATATTAATAAAAACATATTGCTCCTTTTCAAGGGGTTTCACTGCAATGTAGGCAGGAGGAGTTCTGCTGCATTCACCTCCTGTTAGTTTATGTACCCCAAAGAGATGAGAGAGCCTCAGCTGGGTCTGGCCCTGAGTGACAGAGAACTCCAAAAAGAGCCAGATCTGAATAAAGGTTTAGACTGAACACTGCTGTTTTTAATTTCTTTTTTAATCAGACTTTGTTCCAAAAATACCTGTGTTTCCCATACCTCTGGATCAACTCTTTGTTTTAGAGTAAGCTGAGAAATGCACCTGCTCTCAGTTAAAAGTGAGCCTTTCCAAGATGGAATTGCTGCAGGTGTGAAACCTTTAATTACTGCACCTTGATATCTTGAGACTAGGGCATAATTCAGTGATTCCTTATAAAGCAAATCACTGTTTTCATTTCAACTCCCATCTAGAATGACCCACAAATTGCTTAAAAAAGTGTTTTCTTCACGTTTATTAGGGGACACATGGCTGCCAATATGTCTCTAATTGTAACTGCCTGGCTGCCATTGACTTACATTAAAGACAATGTGACATCAGTTCCACATACTGTGAAGACCACTGGGATCAGATACTGGGAAAGTATTCAAATGGTCTCAAGGAGTATCTCATCCAAGATCTTTGCTTTCCAGTAACTGGGCTCCAGCTGTTGCTAAACTCATCTACATTTTGTAAATTATATTTCTAGTATGTCTTTTTAGACAAATTCATTCCTCCTTGGTCCACCTACTTCACTGGGGTGGCAGAAGGTTTTGTTGGGAGAAACCTACTGATATAATTGCTGGAAAAAGACACACAAGTTTTTGACCACATTTGTCTGTGCCTCACTGTTTAGCAAGTGTGCTCTTTCAATTAATTAATATGAGCTTCCATGAGAAAACAGGGAAGCAGAGGTTTTTATTGATGACATCTGAATGGCTGGAGGTGGCAATGCTGTATTTAAATTCAAATAATCTGCTGCTTCACTTTACACATGTGATTTTGCTTCTCATTTTGGATTGGATGAGGGTAACTCTAGGATTTCAGTGCAAATGCTTTTGTATGTGAATTCTTTGTGTATATGCCAACATATGATTAATATGCTCTTGTTTACAACATTCCTACTTACAACATTATTTGCTAGAACTGTCACATATTGCAAATAAAAAAGAACCCCGTGGACTCAGTAGGAAGATTATTTTAAAATGTTTCTATTCACAGAAATATTTGTTTTGGACTATCTCTATTTCAGACTTCTTCTATTTTCTGTCCATGATAATGTATGCATTTATTTTCCAGCAGAACTCCTCCTCCACGTGTTGTTCCATTGCTCACTGTCTCTCCTTCTACATCTCTGATTCACTAATAAACTATTTTTGATTCTTCTCCCTTGCCTGAATTTCAACTCTTGCTGAGTTGTTGCAGCTTTGCCTTCTCCCTGCAGTTACTGAGCATTGATTCTGGCTTGATTCTTTTATTTTTCCTTTTTAATAGTTTACATTGTTCTGAATGGCATAGTAGTTCTGAAGCTCTGTGACCATCCCTGTTCTGACAGACACTGCTCCAAATTAGAGACTCTGGCATCCAAATGGGACAATTTCTAGGCGTGATGTTGAAGGTTAAATTAGGAGCATCTGGTACTCCAGAAATGGGCTGCCCGTATATAGTCTGAACTGATTAGCCAAAGAGGATTAAAGAACTTGTAGAATTGCCTGGGAATTGAAAGGCAGGCAGCAGCATTCATGTATGTGCACAAACACACATACCTTTGCAAATATGTGAATTTAATCAGTCAGGTTTGGTTTTTTTTTTTGTTTTGTTTTTTGTTTTTTTTGGTTTTTTTTTGTTTTGTTTTTTTTTTTGTTTTTTTGCCTCGGATCTATAAAGGAAGAAGTGAAGTGAGCCACGGAAAAGTAACTATTGTTTTTTGTAGTAGTTTAATAATTATCTGGTGTTTCAAAGAGATTTCTGTATGACAGCATTAAGGACTTTACAGCAACATGGATTTGATTGTCAGAACAGTGTTTCCCAGGCTGGGCTGCTTCAGATCCTACATTTTGGCAGCAGAGCTCAGGAACACAACTCAAGCACTGTCCCAGAACCCGGGTCCTTGCTGTCCACTTTTCTCAGTCTGTACATGACTTTGGCCTTTAAAAAATTCCTCTTCAGCTTGAGGTGCTGCTGTTTTATTTGAACTTCTTCCTTTGGGAAAAGGGGAGCTTGCATTTTGCAGGGATTTCTGCTGTGAGTGAGAGCTCAGATGAGATACAGAAGGCTCAGCACTGCTCACAGCAGTTCCAAGTGTGTTAGAAACTCTGCAAAGAGAGGGAAATTTGTTGCCACTCTGTAGAAGTTTCTTTGGCAGCTCTGGAGAAAGCTTTCCTCTTCCTGAGCAGCACCTCGAGTCCATTCTCCAGGGCAGAAGTGCAAAGATGGAAATTCTTGTTTAAATCTCTCACATTTCTTACGAGTACCTTGCCCTGATATGTGCTATTTCATGCCCTTATGTGGAATCTGCTTGTCACCGATGCTGACGGATGCAGGATAAAGTGCACTTTCCTTTGGCTGTGCCAAGTGGATATGCAGCAGTGTGCTCAGCTAGAGAAGCCAAAGGCAGATTCTGTGCAGAGCCAAGATTGTTGGAGTGAGCTTTTCTTTCTTAGAATTACCAATTTAAAGGGCACATGTGCAGCTGCCTTGATGGGCTGGTAGGGATGTGGTAGTGGCTGGCAATTTGGTGTGGGGTGGATGTGTTGAGCCCACTCCTCCTGTCCACTTGGAATTTTCATATCTGGGGTGATTGTTTAAATCATCTCTGTTATAAATTGAACCAGGAATTTTTAGTTTCTGAGCTTGGTGCCTCTGCACTTAGGTCTGGCATCAGAGCCCACAGGTTTTCGCTGCAGCTGCTAATCCTTGCTCCTGAATAACGGGTGACTCCACCTAGCAAATATGTTACAGGATCTGAGGTCAGTGGATGGGAATGGAGAGCCAGAAAAGGTTTGTCACGTCTCAGTACTTGCCATAACAAGCCAAGTGACCAGAACCATATTTGAACTCCCGTTACAGATCAAGTACCTCTGTGTTCACTTTGCTGTGAGAGTTGCTGGTGCTGAAGTTCACAGTATCGTGTTTCCAGGGAGTAGATAGACATGGGAATTAGGCCAGTAGATGCTGCCTTTCCATTTCTAGATCTAAATAATTAGTAGGTGTTCATTTACTTCTGCAGTTGTGTTGTAGTAGATGCAAATACAGCAGATCACCACGGTTGAGGTTTTTTTTTTTTCCCTTTAAACAGTAATTTTCCTCTTCAAAGCCTGAAGATTGCAGATAGAAGGGTTTATCCAATATGAATTTCCAGGCTGTATTCAACCTTTATCTTATTTTGAAGCGCTATGGGAAAAATAATCCGTGTTTCTGTGAGCTGGTTTTCATGTATGCAGTTGCAAATGCTGTGTGCCAAGAATGTGAAGGATCCAAACCTACAGTAACTAACTAGGTCACTCTTGAAATGTTGTCTCGTGTTTGGGGTTTTGATTTTTCTTTTCTTCAGTGAGGCCGCAGAAAGGAAGGGCTGGGCAAGAGGCAGCAGCACAAAAGTTGATCTATATATTCTGTCTCCAGCTATTCCTCATCCTCAGTAATGTCTAGAAAATAGCACACTCCAAAGTGGACAACCTAACAAGAACCTTCCAGCTGTGAACCAGTCCATTTTAACAAGCAGATAATTGGACTGAGAAGTAGTAAGAAAGGCCAGATTCTAAATCCTAGTTAATCATTGATAGTGGCTATATGAGAATTTGTCAGATGCTTTTGGCAACTGCTAATGATTTACATGCGTATGCAAAATTGCTAACGTTAATGTTAGAGATATCTGAGCTGTCTGCCATTATGGTTCCTTGGTTGCAAGCTCTGGCTGTATTTAGAAACCTGCCTGCTTCCTTACTTAGTCTTTCTAGTTGTACAAAACACTTGTGTTCTTCCATGGGTTGACAGTTCCAGTGATTTAATGGATGGAGAAACTGTGGTTCTGACAGATGAGGGCTGCAAACCCTTTCAGGGTATCCCTGTCCTAATGCTGTTGGGGAAACTAAGACACATCCAGACTCTCTTTATGGCCATCACCTCATTCTAAACACTTCTCTGTCAAGGGTTTAGGATATAAGGCTCTGAAGGATATGTGGTGGGAGTTTTAAATGCAATAACTGAGCCTTGTTGGCATGAAGCTGAGATTGGGGATTGAGGGAGATCAGGGCTGGTGCAGCAGTGAAGGTGTGTAGGGCTTGCCCATCACGTTCTGAAGAGACCCCAGTTTAATTCCAACACATGAAGCAAGGAAATTCCAGGAGCTGAGTCAGAAGTCTGTCAGGTGGCCTTGTCATGGCAGGGCTAGTCAGAGCCAGGAGTGAGAGGTATTGTGATCATCACCAAAGGATGCTCTGCAATTGCATCTTCAGAGCTCACATCCACAGTCATGACCTAGAACAGGTGGCTCTGACTGAGCAGAACAACCTTGAAATTCTGCAATGAATGAAAAAATTGTGCGTCAGGAACTTGGTCACTGCTCTCTGCTATTCCTTTGGAGAAAACGCACATTTCTGAAATGGATTACAGCCTGGTCCATTCCAACACGAATCAATCGCATTTAATTATCGGCCTGGGGCACAGGGTATCCATCATACTCTGATAAATTCAACGAACATGCAAATTGTATCATCTTTTGTCATCAGTACTGTCTGTTCTTGGCATTCATGCTATGAGGCTAGACTGTAGATATGTTGATTAGCAGATACGCTGATCAGTCATGAAAATTCATTTCCAAAATGGATTTGGATTTGGAATGAGCATGGGTTTTTTTCCACCTCAGGCAAAAGGAGCCTGAATTCTTGATTACACATAATTATTTATACTCATATTTAGGCCATTTTATATACCCTCAAGGTGGTGTAAACTGGTAGGAGTTTAAATATAAGGTTAGATCTGAGCTGTTCAAGCATTTCACTTGTTGGGTGCTTGGAGGAGGAGGCAGAATGGGAGCTGTCTTTCTTTTTAATTGTATCTATGTATGAGCTGATTGAGATGTCCTCTGCTGTTTTATTTTCACTTTGGAGGTCTGGATTTATCTTAATTAGAAGCAGCCCAATTGGTGCCCTGACGTTTTTTTTCTAGAAAATGGTACAGTTATATGAAAGGTAAAGACGTCCTTTTGCTATGGGCTTTCAAAAGTCCTTGCAACACCAGCCACTTGGCATTCAAAGGAAATTTTTGCAGAGTTTAGAAATGCCAGATGTAGCTTGTGCCGGCCAAAATTGTTGCCTGGTGTTTTCTCAACAAAATGGGGTGCCCAGAGTTCAGTGTCTGCCATTGAAATACCTTGAGTCTCCTCAGAGGTCAGTGTTCCATCAAGTCTCAGTTTTTCCATTAAACCCAGACAGGCCTTGGTTTCCCTGTGCTAAAGCCAGGCTTATACTCTGACTTTTTCTCCACTTGTGAAATTTACCAAGAGCAGTGTTTTAAACTGCATCTTGAAAAAAAACAAAATGAAAGTCCCCAAGTGGTTGTTTTACTACCTTGTCCAAATTTGCAGGATTTTATGTACTATGTGAGAGATCTGTTTCCTAACACGTATCTAAGAACCTCTCTTCCCAGAGAATCCTGTTTGAGATTTTTTGAATCCATTTCCAGCTGTCAGTCACTTTGAGGAGTGCAGGGATGGATGTTCTCTGCAATCTGTAAGTATATTTATTATAGAGGCCAGGATGTAAGGACATGTTGGCAACCTGGAAACATGCTGAGGTCCCAGACCTGACAGCAAGCCCACTACAGGAGCTGTTCTCACTGTGTTTTACTCCTTGTCTGGGTTAGACCACCATGGTCAGTCGGGTCAGTCACTGCCTGTTTGTGCACCTGATTCCCAAAGCACTCCAGCTCCAGCCCTGCAGCTGTTGGGGAGCACTGAAACCTGTTTGGGCTCTGTAGAGGCAGAAAGATCTGGCTGTGTGGTACATACTGGTGATAAGGACCTATTCTTCAATATTCTGTATTATTCTTTCCTTTTTTATCAGATTAGTGTTCATTTGATCTTCCTTTGGGTGTGTGTTGTCCTCTTTTAATTACAGTTTTTTGAGTATTCATACCCCTTTGCTTAGCTCCTAAGTTTTGCTAATAAGTTCCTGATGTGTGCCAAGATAATGAAGATGATTAATGAAATTGTTACACTCCCCAATTCCTGTTCTAACTTGCCGTCTTTAAGTGGTTTCAAACTTGGATTTGTCTGCACTGTTACCTGCAGCACACTAGCTGTAGCCACAGAAGCAGAGAAGTGGGAACGTGCCTTGCTGTCTTCAGAGATTGTCATGTAAAATACCCTCTGGGAAGATAACCAGGGAACAGGCGAGTGCTTGGTGGCTCAGTCAGGAGTTTTCCTGAATCCCACGAGGATGTGACACCAGTACTGGTAGCTCACTTTCCCATTTGGCAAAAGGCATGTTCTTTCTCTGCCAGGCTGCAATTATCCCACATGCCATAAAACAGGACTGGCAAAGGTGGTGAAAGAACTCCAGCTCCACAGAATGGTTCCAGGGGAGCAACCAGATCTCATAATCTGGGTTATACTGCTTGTTTTCCTAAGCACTTTTACGTTTCCTCCCAGACTAAAATGCAGCAGTTAAGTTCATTAAAAACACTTTAAGTTATAAACAGTCACCATTTTTCATTTCCTATGCAAACAGCACTGATCTGATAAGTGTGTTTCCTTTCCCAGAGCCGTGAATATTTCTTTGTAGAAGAAAGTTTGCTCTGATAAAAGCTGATTTAGTAAAGTCAGAGTGTGTGATTCTCTTCCCTCTGACAAGTATTTTGCTTTTCACTGATGTTTTGTTTTCTAAAGAGGTGCCCTGTACAGAGAGTTTCAGATGTGGAAAGAAATGCTCTTTTCACAATGCCTTATGGAGGCATTTGATATAAAACCCACTACGTGCCTTGAAAAGCAATAAATAGTACTGGTACATTGGTCAGATAATAACTAAGAAACACATCCAGTTTACTTCAAGCAGCTTTATTGAAAAAGGTGTGTCAGTGTAAAGCAGTTTTAACCTTTTCTGGAAATTTGCATGGATTGAAATGAAGTTTTAAAACACTGTTTGTGTTAGAGATGGTTCTGGTTTCTTCTTGGGATCCTTATTCAGGATCTGAAACAGAGTGGGAGAGCTGGGAATCATCAATTTCATTCCTGCCTTTCCTTTCTGAGCTGTTTTTTGCATTTCAAGCTTGTGTGGATCCCTCCTTGAGAAAAGCAGAATACTCAGCAAAGAGGACGGGCACACAGCAGGTAGGAATGGTTGTGCCCAGCTGCTGACAGCCCTGTATGTGGCTGTAACATGGAATATCCTGTGCCCACCTAGCCTTGCAGCTTTACCTGCCTGGAGGCAGGTGCTGAGCCTTTTCCTTGCTTTGTCCTTTGGCTGATGCTTTGAGAAGAACCCAAGTGCACTGGAAGAACAAATCCTAATGTCTCAGTGTAAAGCTTGACATATTCCAGCCCCATACAAACTTTTATTCTGTACTGTTCAGTGACCCCACTTGTTATCTGCTTTGTAGCAGGCCTGGAGAAGAGTCCAGGCACTCACACTGAAGGAAATTTATGGTTCATCTAGTCTGTAGCTCCCAATTGTGTAGAGATTAATTTGCCAGCAAGGATGTGCTGTGCTGCTGCTTCATCCAGAGCTGATCTGGGGCCAAACACACCCCTAGAAAGACCTGGTATATGAATGGTTAAAAAAAAATTCTTAAAACAAGAGCAGAACTAACCTTGTCTGGAACAGATACATGCCCTGTAGAGCTAAATGCTACTTTTATTTTTACCTCTGGAATGCTTGGAGTGTCTGTTTGAAAATGAAATAATTTAATCATAGTTGATGGGCACATTTTACACACATGCATCATCTCTCTACAAACAAATCAGTTGTTATGGTAAGGAGAGAATTTAACAGCTACAGTCAACATCTTTCAAGAAATAGCTCTGAAGAGCAGTACAGACTCTTGACAGTGATCTGAAGTGTGAAAAACCTCTGTTCAGTTCTCTTCTATTCCACAGGTTTCTTCTGTGACTTTTTGGCGAGTTAATTAATATCTTGATGCCTCTGTTTAATATCTGTAAAATTGCTGTGAGAGTATTTTCCACCCTGCAGCACTGGCATGGGGATCAGTGCACCTAGAGTGTATTACAAGACAAAGTTTGGCTTAGATGCAGTGGCAATTGGGGCCAGGCAAGTGCTCAGGACCCCAGGAGGGGCTCCCTGTGTCTGTGATGTGAATGGGGCTGGTTTGTCCTGAGAGGGAGCAGCACTGGGGGCTCTCTCCTATCTGCATACTGTGAGCTGAACCTCTGTTTCTGGGACATATTATTTCTCAACCACTGAGTCTGCACATTAAGTCTACATGGAGCAGGGCATCCTCTTGCCTAATTGCAAAACTCTGCTTGAAAATCAATCAAGACAGCAGGCTCCTCAATCATCCTGCCGGTCATCTTGCAACATTCTTTTTTTTCCTGTTTCATGTGGAAACTCACTGACACTCTAAGAATTAATGCCAGTGATTTGTGAACCATTTAGTTATGTTAAGATTATCCATGTCTGTAAAACTAGCCTGCAATTCATTAGCTGAGTCAAGTATATTTAATGATGCTTCATATCACTGATGACATCACATCCTAGCCTAATTACATGTGCTTTTCTTAATTTTTATTTTTTTTCATAGCTAATATTGCTCTGTCCAAAATATGCTGTTGCTAGCTCACAGTATTATTGGCCAGATTCCCCTGAAAAACCTCCCATGCAGGCAGGGAGGACAAAAGGAGAAAGCTGTGTTATGAAAAAGGTGCAGGGTGGCTTTTCATACAGCTCATGTTTATATTAAAGTACTATGGGCAGAGAGAGATTCTGCTGAAACCTATAAATCCAGGCTTTCACAGGTGTTCAGGTCCTTACCTCCCCTTGAGGATTTAACCACAGACTGTTGATAGTCTCCTTCAATGCCTACTCTGATAGGTTAAATTTCAGCAGTAACAGCAGGGATTTCAACACATGAAGAAATGTTCAATATCTGTGGATTTTACTTTTGAAGTAAAAATAGCTGTTAGTCTTCTTGTAGAAATGTAAAACTTTTTGTTTCTGTGGCCAGAGTATGTTCAGACAGTGGGAAGGGTCCCTGATTTTGAACTGACAGAGGTGTAATTGAAATCTGAAATTGGCTAATTCTGTCCTTCAGGGCTAGATGGGAGTGCTCCTTGTGATGAGGTCAGTGACTTCACCTAGTAAAAAGGACTAGTCTGAAAGCAGAGCAGGAGCCTCAGGAAATCTTATTTGCTGAATTGTGCTTAGAGCATGTGCTATGTCCCTCCAAATGCCTCTGCACAAACTCACTATTCTTCAGCCATATAGGGGTTTTTTTTGCTTGTTTTTTTGCCTCAGAATCTAATAATGCATTTATTAGGTAACAGCTTGGGGATTTAGGAGATCAAGGCCCATTTTCAGAGGAGATGCTTCAGGCCAGATTTGCCACGACATACTCCCTGTGCCTGCCATTTGATGTTGGTTGGATACGACCCAGTGAGATGCCTTCCAGGCATGAATCATTAGGCATTGACTTTTTAAAAGTACAGCTTAGAGTGTTTGGACCTTAGGAGCATAATTTCGATTGTCTTTTACTGAGATACGTGCTTCTAAGAACTTGCGTGAGTCACTTCTAGAGATGTGCCAGCACTGTGACTGTGTGGGATACACCTTTCTGAGAACATGCAGAATGCTCAGGTTGACCATGACCCTGCTTGGCTGAACATGGCAAATGCTAAATGCTTTTTTGTTGGGTTTGAGCATGAGTAGTCTCTAGTGAGTTATCTGCCTCTCATCTCTCTAGACACTGGATATGCAATGAAATTAAGAAATGCATCCTGTCCTGGGCAAAGGAGAGCTCAGGCATGCAGAGGAGGGATATGCTTGAAGTTAATGGCAAGGCTTTCACAGTTATGAGACAGTTGTGGCTGGGAATGATACATAATAATGATGCCTGTTTATGCCCACATTTGCTGTTTTCTATGTAGTAAGGACTTGTTGCCATCCTTCTGTGGTAATTTTCTGAATAAAATGCTGAAAGGACTGGATTTGCAGGATTTTTATTCAGTTATATCAAGAAATTACTGGTTCTGGTAAATAATAAATAATCTTACTTTTGTGATTTTGGTTTCCAGCCAGGTAGAAATGGTCTTCCTCTTTCCTTACAGGCAATCCTGCACTTTTCATTTTCCTGGAAGGGCCTGGATCACTGGTGCTCTGCTGGGTGCTTTTGGGAACAGCCTCCCCTTCCTGGCTGTGGCAAGGTCTCCCAGGCAGGGGGCTCTGGCTGGCCCTTCTCTGCATCCAATTGCATCTAAGTGCAAAGAGCTGATCCAAAACATCTTGAAGCCAGCCTCTCCCCTGCTCTTACAAATGTTTAAGTTGTTCTGTTTGAATGCTGAAAATATTATGCTTTAAGGCTGCCTAGGCTTTGCTTTTTCTCTCCTGTGGCAGACAGGTCCAGCTCAGACTTACTGCAGGGCAAGATTCAACAGTCTTAGAGATTTCTGACCCTGTATCCAAGGCCAGGAAACCGTAGTTGAGCCAAGACCATTGGCACCACTGCTGAGAGTTAATAAATGCATTCATTCCTGTAGTACATTTTTATTGGCATGAGCAATGCTTAATACATACCACCTTGTTTTTCTCTGTGCCTGAACAAGGAAAGTTGTGCAAGTTTGACTTACCAGTGATTAAGAGACTGAAGCAAGCTGGACTGATAAAATCACAGATTTTATGACCACTCTACCACTATATCATCTTATCTGAGCTCCTGTGTAGCACAGGCTGTGGAGCTTCATCCTTTATTCTTCTTAAGCCAATACATATTGTTAGAGTGAGACTTTTCTCTAGAGGCTAATAGTCATTACTCTCTGGATTTGAGTTCTCATGGGCATGCTGCAGAATCACAAGCAGCTGGCTCAGAGCTTCTAAGGCAACTTCTGTTCCTGGTTCCAGATGTGACATTCCTGACACTTCTGTAAAAGACTTGCAGAATTAAAGAAATTAAAAATACTGATGAGTTGTCCTAGAGCCAGTCCCTTGGGATGCACTCTTTGCACATGGATTGCTTCCTTCCAAGAGCACATCTCAAGCTCACACCTCCTCAGCCATCTCTCCCTCCACATTTCTCAAATGCCTACAGCTGCTGCTCTTTCTTTTGTATGTCTGAGACGAGATCCTGAGGGTTCTTCTGATGGGCTGATGGTTTGTAGCATTTGGGGTTTTTTCCACAGCTGGCTGGGCATGGGTTGTGCCCAGCACCTGGCAGAGGCATCACTGCAGCCCCAGCTACCAAAACCTGCCCAACACAGCACTCAGGGTGAGTTATTGGGGTGCTAATGCACAAACTGACTGTGGCTTGTTCATGAAATATTTGGGTCCTCAAGCATTAATTGCATGGGCATTCATGCATGGGCTAATTGGGTGTTCATGCATAAAACACATCCCTCACTTATTTGGGTGGTCATGCATGAAGTATTGGAGTGCTCAAGCATGACCTGATAGGACATTCAAGCATACACGGATTAGGCACTAGTGTACCACTAACTGGGTTCTTATGCATGCACCAGTTGGGCAGCCATGCACAAACCAATTATGTGCTCATGCATTAAGTAATTGTGCCTTCATGAACAAATTAATTGGCTGCTTGTGCACAGACTGATTGGGCACTCGTCTGTGTACTAAATGGACACTGATGCATTAACTGGGTGCTCATGCATGAACTGCTAGATCATTTCTGCATAATCTTTCTGGGTGGTGTGCATGGGTGTGCACTCATGGGTGACCCGGTGGGGTCCTTAACGTGTATTTTTTGGCACTTGTGCATGAACTAATTGGGTGCTCTTGTGTAAATACTACAAAACCTGCAATTTATGCCCAATACTCCCATTCCTGTGCCTTCCAAAACTTTTAGCACTTTGGGTGGTTTGGAATTGAGTTTGAATTGTGCAATTTAGGCCTGGAGCTGAGTTGGGACAGTAATTAGAAACAGCTGGCACAAAAGAAGAGCTGCCTCTCTTGCAGAGATTAATGACCATCAGTTATGTGTTCTGTGCCGTCCTAGAACGTCTTCCAGCTCACTTAGCTGCTGTTCCTGTCCTTGCTCTTTGTACACATCAGATTCCCTTTGTTCCAGATCATTCCACTGTTCTTCTCAAGCCTCTTTGTTTCCTTCATAGTCTGTGGTTTTAGAGCTCATGCTCATTGCTTTCACTACAGAGAGCAACTTTAAGCTAAACTGTACCTGTTGCTTTCCTTTTGTGTCCTTGGGTCTTTCTCAGGTCGTGTGTGGGGGTGTGCCTCTGTGCTGGCTGAAAATTGCTTCTTTTAATCCTGAGACTGATGTTCAGGTACTCACCCAGTAAGGCCTTTTTCCCTGAAGAATACTGATTATATTATAATGGGAATGAGCATCCTTGAGACAAAACAAGCCAGCACCTTTTGTAGCATGAAGTGTCTGTCAACAACCACAATTGTTTGTACAGTGAGATGATTTCCTTAAGATCTCCTCATGACCTACCTTAAGACTGCCACCACAGCTAAGAAGAAACTGAAATACTGCTTGCAGTACAAACTATTGTGGTAAATATGTACCAAATATATCATGTAAGTACATATGTGACACACATGCCTATGGCTCAGGCTGCCATCACTAGATGGCCCTGTTCCATACACACCCATCCCTCCATCCTTTGGTGTTGCTGTAGGGTGGGAGAGAGTGAGCAGCAAAAGAGTTGCTGTTCCCTTGATTTCTCTAAGTAGATTCAGTACTTATGATAGAGAGCTCCCCAGGGAACAGGCAGTTGTGCTTGAGGTTTCTGGGTTTTTTTGCAGCTCTTTGTGATGATTTCTCTTCAAAGACTGAGGGTTGTAGTGTAACCAAAATCAAGCTATACTTGAAAGAAACCCCAACCAACTAACCCCCCTTGGCAGATGTGATGGCATCACTTTCTGGTTTAAAGATAAATTGATCTCTGGATGAGCTGCAAGGGACAGCTGGTTTGTCCAGTTACTCATACAGGCCAGGGGTGTGAACATGCAGATTGGTTCCCTGCATCACCACAGAACTATTTCTGGTGCTGGATACAAGCTTTTGTTTCTGATTTCTAGGAACTGTAATTCAGAATTTGTAACTATACATATCTGCAATTGCTGCTGAAGTCAGTAGGTAGGTTTTTGTGTAGAAAATGTTGAAAATATCAGCTCTGTGGGTGGCATTCATCCAACTTCATGTTTTATTGGTCTTAAACAAACAGCACTACCCTGTTGGTCGCTATTGCATATTTTCAAGAGGCTGATATTGTGGTTTTGAGGTTTCAGGCAGTGGCCTAGTTGGAAATAAGGCACAAATAAGATACAGCAGCTGTCTACAGCCTCTTGTCCTGGGCTCATGGGGTGTAATTTCAGCAGTCCAGACCTACAGTGCAGCAAGATAAACAAGGAATTAATAGACCAGCTCCACTCAGGACTTTTCACTCTAGAAACATAAAGGCTGGATGTTTCAAACTGGATGGCAACTGGAATGTAACTCTGTTCAGCAACTGGGAGAGCCCTGACACTGTCTCTGGAGCCCAGTCTGGCTTTCTGGGGCTACTGGGAGCTTCATACTCTGCTGGCTGAGAGGGGCAAACTGCAAGGAGATCCTGGCTGTAGTGGTTAGCACAAGGCAGACCCTCTGCTGCCCTGTGTCAGACCTTCCTCTCCCTCTGCTTCCTCAGTCTTGCCAGCTGCTTTGGGAAAACCAGTGTCTGAGTGTCCCTGGCCACTTTTAGCAGCACTACGTTCTTCTGCCAGATTCAGTGGGCAGATAAGCATGGCCTCTTCATCTGTGGGATTATCCTTGCAAAAATCAAAACTCTGATGGTCCCCAAGGCAGAGCCTTGCTATGGCTCATCTTTGGGATAGATGCTGCACTGCACATAACTCGTGAACAATGAAATACCCTAAGTAAATATGTGTTAGAATAAAGGCTTTTTTTTTTTTTCTTCCCAAGGAATTTTTTGGGTCTTTCCAGCCTTTTGCAGTGATTCATTGTTAAACTTCAGGCAGATGTTTTCTCCCTTAGTTTATGCAGGTATAAAACAAATGTGCAAACACCTATTTATCTGATGAACAAACTCCCCCTGGAGCAGAATTTTGGCTTCTGTTTCTGGCTCTGCCATTGATCACTGCAACATATTAATGGCCTGGACCTCAGTTTACATATTGATAAATGGGAGATAAAAATATTATTTCCCTAGCAGGTGCATTGGGAATTAAAAACTAGTTTTAAAGCACTCTTAGAATCATCAGTATGAAATAGGTTACCCTGGGAAGTGGTGTGATCCATGCTGGTCCTCATGCATTTCCCAAATCTAGTCTGGATTCTGTACTGGGGAAAGGGCTGTTGGAGCTACAGTTTGCAGGTGGCACATGGCTTCACTCTGTCTCCTGCATTAGGTGCTGTCTGCTTTTGCAGTCATTTATGGCATTGTATGGTGGGACAAAATCCATCCCAGACAGATCTGAGCTCAACTAGGGCCCCCAGTTGCTACCCCAGTACAAATGATCCCCCACACTGCATCTGTGTGCTCTGAAAGTCTGGAGCCTCCGTGTCCACCAGATTGCTGCCAGCTAATCAAGAGAGGTAGTTAATAAGAAAATCCAGGGTTATTTCCGTCTGGTAAACAGAAAACAGGGAGCAACCCTTCCCACAGTTCATTGCTCCTGTTCAGATTATTCACTTCCACACTATTAAAATGCTAATATAATCCCTGCCCTTTAAAGTAATTAATGTTAAAAATCTCTCTCCAACCACTGTGGAGGCTTAATATAAGCTGGGACTGAGTAAGCCAAGGTTGGAAATGAAAGTATTACCTAGTGCTCCACTCGGTGCTGCATTCCTGAGGTGTTTAATCTGATCCTGTACAATTGCCCCAGGCCTTTTGGGGCAGGATTCTGCTCCTCTGCTGAGCTGCCTGAGCAGAGGTGATGGCTTTCACCAGTGTAGGGCTGGTGCAAGTGAGGAGAGAGTTAGACCCAGTGCGTCCTTCCAGGCAGCAATGAACTACACAAGTTGGACAGAAACCTTAATTGCTGCTGAATCAATTAGGCCATCTTTAATCAAATCCTCTTCTCCTCAGCCTTGACATGTGATTTTTATCTTATTCTCTCTTAACAATATTTAGTTATATTAATGGCTTTCCTGGCATGAGCCAACCTATTTGATTTTGGTAATTCTTTCTCTTTTGTGAGGAATAGCCCCATCATATTTGCAAATCAGAACTACACCAGTTTTGCCCCAAGTTTGTGCAGTGAGAAGAACAAATTACCCACATAAGAAACCTGCCTGTGGTTTCTTCACTGCTGGCCCTGCCATCGGGGGTGCCACCAAGCCTCTGCTGAATACAGCAGTGTGAGCTCTGAAAGCCTTGTCCCAGGGACATGCTGGCTGCTGCCAAGATGATGCCTTGCTGCCGGAGGGAAATCAAAGGGCATGAATGATGGGAGGCTCCAGCTCCTTCTTCCCTGCTGAGCACTGGGACAGTGATCATCTTCATTTGGAGCAAAGTGTAAAGTTACAGACCAGTCCAGAGCGAGTTATTACTCAGCACAAATGAGCCTATAATAATGTGTCCATCTGTGTTTGTAGATAAGAATTTAACATGAAGCTAAACCAGTTAAGACCACTGGAGCTGCCCCTGGCTGGAGGAGTCAGGGTGATGCTGTGGGAGAGCAAACTCTCCTGGGATACTTGAACACGAGTGAGAGAAAGCAACAGAAATCAGGAGTGAAAACAAACACTTTGTGCAGCTGATCCTACTGCTATGTAGGGTTGGTTTGTGCCATGTACTTTCTTGTGCTTTATTCAGTTTAATTTTAAACATCTCACTTGATGGGGCTTCCATGGTTTCCCTTGGGAACTTGTTCCTAAGCATGCCCTAAATTTCCCTTCATCCTTATCTTAGATCTCCCCTTTTTAAAGCACACTAATGAAGTGAAATACTCCTTTCCCTTTTCTTTGTGTTTCTTATGATATTGAAATATATTGCTCCACACCTGGGTTGGCAGGGAGGAATTTAAATTCATTCTGCAGCTAACCTGGAGCATTGAAGAAATGCTTAAATCCATGGGAAAGGGTTTTAATAAACCCCCTGCAACTGCAGCCAGTGGTAGACTCAGGGCTTGTCTTTATAGAGCTCATCTTTCAGTGTTTCAGTGTATCCTGGGCCATCATAGAAGAACAGTAGGAAAATATATATTCTCCAGGATTTGCAAGTATCCCAGGAGCATTGGAAGCAGACGAGCTTTCTGCCTGGACTGTGTTACTGTGTAACTAGAGCAGGGGCAGGTAGGGTTTCATATGCAACCAGCACAGGGAACCTCCAGAAATGGAGCTCAGAAAACAGCTTGCCAGTGGGTATTAACCTCTTCTAATCAACGCTGCTAAATGTTTATTTTACTAAAACTGGACAAAAAAAGGGAAGGGTTTTTTTCTGAACTTCTAGGCTATACTAAAAAAAAACAAAAAAAACCTGAAAAAATAAATCATGGCAATTGATTGTAACCGAAGTATTTTTTTTCAGAGAGTTATTAATAAATTAATAAACTAGATGTTTTATTTAGAAGCTTTTATTATCTTATAATTTTCTTTAATAAAAGTGAACTAAATATTGACCTGAATATTTTGAACTGAAATACTGGAATGGTTAATTTTTCTGGATTGTATTTTCTTCCACTCTTGAAATCTTCTTTACCAGTATTCATGAAAAAGTTATGCCTAATATTTCAGAATTGCCTGACCAGATTTCAAAAAAAACCCACATTATATTTCTTGTCCATCTGTGATTTTGATAAAAAATTAAAATTGAGGTTCTTCCTTTTTTTGAGATAAAGAACCCCAAGGGAATGTTGATTTGAAGTTTGAATTGATGCATTTTTCTTTGAAAGTGTCCTGGAGTGGAAGGGATACAATTTAGGGAACAGAGGAGAACAAAGGCTCACTGCAGAAATGAGCATGATGACAGTGCAGTGAGGCAGTTTATGACCAGAATTGTTCAAACAGCTGGAGATGGTATTACACTGTTTATCATGTTTAAATCCATGTCAAAATGACATATATTGTGGAAGTTTTTGTGTGAGATTGGGAACTAGGTATTATGTGAAAAAGTTAACCATATGTTACAATATTCTTCTGGGGACAAGAAATCTAGCTGAGACTAAAGGGAAGAGTGAGTTCACCCAAGAAGTCGTGTCCTCTTGGGGCAGATGGGATGGTGTGGGCTGCATGCAAAACACTTGGGTGGTTTGAAGAGCTCCATGAGTCACATAATTAATTTTAATTTTCCCCTCCACTTTTTATCTCTTTATAAATATCATTGTGTTTGACGTGTTTTTCCTCCCTAATTGTCTAATGGACTGCAGAGATGAGGGAGAATCAGTTCCTTCCCTTTGACATTTTCTCCCGTCTGTGGTGGAGCAGGACTGTACCTGGGGCTGCTGCCTGGCAGTCACGTGTCTCCTTTCTGTTTTTCCTTACTCAGAGAGACTTATTCCTGTCATCACATTTTGCTTGTGAACACTCCCAAAATTTGCAAGTCAGCAGAAGGCTGGGGCACGGCAGCGCTCCCTTGGCCTACTGGACAGATTGAATTTCACCCACTAAATATATTTCAAACTGCAAGAATTCAAGCAGCTCACAATTTCTATGGTCATTTGTGCTAATAAAGTTTGACAGGCTGAATGTTAATGGAAAGTAAACAGGAGAGGGGGTGCTAACAAGGTCATAATGAAGCTCACATTTAAATTGAATTGAAACGAATATACAAACGCTCATGGGAAACAGTTTGTCGGTCTCCTCTAGGCTGTAGTGCAGCATGTGGTGTCAACGGGCAGTTTGTGAGTGTCAGAGTAAAAGAAAGCTATAGCTATTCTGCAAGGACAAATTGTATCTAGCTAAATGAAGAAAACTGACTCTAGAAAGGAGGGAAGCAGCGGATGATGTTTTTTTGCAGGAGCTCATCAGTTACAGCAGCTCACTCTTGCCCTCTTGTTGCTGTGATTCCCAGCTAACCACACTTATGTCTCCAGTGTGATTCCCATTGGTTTCAAAGACAGAAGTCCGTAGGGAAGCACTGATCGGGGGTCACATTTTACCAGATGTGAACACTCTTAAACCCAGTTTTGAAGGCAGGATCGCTTTGCTTCTTGCAGGAGGGGCTTCAGCCCAGACCAGGCTAGTTAGCAAATCCTTTAAAAAGTCTTTTACTACTGCCATAGTGAATCTTTTAGTTTGTTCTATTTTAAATCATGGCTGAATACAGACAAATGAGTTTCTCGCGCGTGCGTGCAGGGAGTGTGTCATAGCTGAGGAATTGGGCTGGCTGATCCAAAGCTGCTGGCTCGCTCTTTCCAGGCGTGCTTTCCTAATTCCAGATGGATAAGGAAACAGTGGTGTACAAGGAACCATCCCCCTCCATCACCTCCTCCCAACTTTGGCATAGTTGTGTTTATTGCCTGCAACTGAGGGAGTTTCAATATCCTTGCAAAGTTCTGTCTGAGGAGACCTGGGAAACAGAACATTATTGGTGCAAAACCCTCTGTAACCATCAGATGCTTTTCCGTGACTCAAAAACATTTCAGGCTCTTTTGTAATAAATGTAAATGGCAAACCAGAGGTCAGGGATGGTCTCAAGGGCAAAGTCTGGTGTCTAATCTTTATTTTCTCTTTATGAGCTGCTGTAACAACTTTGAATGTATGAAAGAAATCAGCAGAAATGTGAGACAAGGCAATCTTATTAGGAAACTGGTAAATAGCTTCTCAGACTTGTTCCTTGACCTCCTTTGAAACAGCCATGGGGCCAGGATCCTCAGATGGTTCAAAAGCATAGATGGAGCTGTGAATTACTGTAGCAGGGATTTATTGTTTCTGTTCAATGATAACTTTCCTTCCCCCTATTTCCACCCCCCAGGCCCAGAGTTTTCAGCCATTTTAATCTTGATTTTAATATAATGGTTCTTTTAACATATTTTTCAAATTACTGTGGACATTACAAATAGTTTGAGCTTAGCACTCCTGGATATGTTCAGGAAATGGGGCCAGTTTATAAGATGAAGTGTTTGGTCCGTCAGTGATATTTAAAGCTGATCCTCCAAAGTGTCCTTAGGAATCTGGGGGCAATTTTGGGTGGGACTCTTGGTTGACACTTACATTTACAAAAATAGGGTTTTCACCAGTTAATTTTATACTGTTTGCAAGAGGGGAGATAATAATGCAAATTGATTAGTCTGAATGCTCAAAGTTTTAAAATTAATTTGCATATTTCACCAACATCCTGTACATATGGCTTGGCAAGCAAAAAGTGAATTCCTTTGTGTCCAAAAGGGTGTTCCATTTGCCACTCCACCCCACATAATATGTTTCACTTTTGGGCTGCTGGATTTGAGGCAGAAGAATCAAGATTTGCAAAGCTTCCCGAGGAGGAGGAAATGCTGGCACTTGCTCTGTACAGTACTGTATTAGAGGCTAGGATTCTATCTGGGAGCCCCAAGTTTTATGTCTTATTTAAAAGGTGTTCTAATGCCCCCCTACCAGATTTTAAAGCCCTTTTAGGGTGGGGGACTCACTTAGGCTCTCCCCAGTGCCCCATGCTGGGCCATTGTCTTGGTTTCACATGGTGAGGGGAGGGGTGGATTCATCTCAGGGACAGCTCCAGGAGGCTGGAGAGTGGGAGGGGCTCTCCCGTCTCTGGGAGCGTTTCCTGTGAGCTGCTGGCACCAATCAGAGAGCGGATTTGGTGATGGACAGCTCAGGAAACCAATGGAAGGTTATTTCGCTTTCACAAATCACATTGCATTAAGTTAACTGCCGGGTCACTTGGTTTCCGGCCTCCAGGGGTGCGGGGGGCCTCTGGCTGGGGTCCCGGCCCGGCTCTGGGTTCGGCCTCAGGCCCGGCCCGGCGCCCCGGCCCCGACTCTGCAGGGGGCCCAGCTCGGGACCCCGGCCCCGGCTCTGCGGGGGACCCGGCTCGGGACCCGGTCCCAGGCTCAGCGGAGGGCCCGGCCCGGCATCGGCTCTGCGGGGAGACCCTGACTTGGGGGCCCCCCCGGCTCCGCATGGCCCCAGCACCGGCTGCATGGCCCCGGCCCTGCCGGCTCGGCTGGACTCACCTTTCCACGTGGCAGAAGAGGCCTCCAGCTGCCAGTGTTGTTTCTTCACGGTCTGAATACAACCTTAACTTCTTTGTGCCTGGATGGGATTCTCGATGTTCTGAGGTCCCCTGAGTGAAAAGAAATGAAGCATGGAGACTACAGAGGTCAGCGGAATGAAGATAAAGTTCCTAGTGGGAAGAGATTGAAAAGATGCAACGATAAGTAGCTGAAAACCTTTTTTGTGGGCTAAGGGGATCGTGGCTTCACTAAAATTCCTTTAAACTGTGGAAAATACATGGGGGGTTGAAATATTTGAGAAAAGGATCCTGTGCTCCGAGGAAATGGTGGTCTCTGTTCTGGAACTGGAATATAAACAGAGACATTTGATAGAGAAGACAATTAAGAGAATTTTGTATTTTAGCAGCGTGCTTTTAAAGGTGGTACCCCATGTGTGCATCGTAACCCATAACACGGCTCTGGAAGGACTGTGTAAATGGGAGGAAAATTCATGGTTCTGTAAGTCTCGGGCAGATGCAGACTGTGAAGGTGAAGATATCCCCTAAGCCATAATTAAAAAAGGGACTTTTTCTCTCTTGAGTGAACTAAACTGATTATTTGGGTGTATAACTGACTGAAGTGTTCTCTGTATGTTTTTGGTAAAAAATGTGGAATGAAGGAGAAGAAAGAACAATCTAGGAATCTTATTCTGAATTTTTTTTGTTTGTGTTATTAATAAATTTCCTCTTGTACCTTTTTAAGTTTTGAGCCTGCCTTGTCTCTACTCCTGAGTCGTGTCTCTAAAAGCGATTAAATATATTAAGGTTGGCAAACCCAAGTCACACCGTGACAGCCATGAAGGGAAAGGACTGCATCCCATGCCAGCCAGGAATGAGTGCTGTCCTCAGTCCCCTCTGCCAGCCAAAACTGGGCAGCAGATTCATCCTGCGGCCAGATATTGTTTCCCAGCAAACAAATCATTTCCCAGCAAGTTTGCTGTGTCCCAAAAAGAGATTTCATCCCTTTCTCACTGAGGCACTGCATGCCTGCTGCGCTTGATGTTAAGTTTCCCAAACCATCCCATGCTGTTCAACCACATTAAATATTGTGCTGAAGCTAATTAAGATGACAGTCTGGGAATGTTTTTATTAATTTTGCTTGCTGAATTTCTTTCCCCCCAGATCCTGACTCTTGTAAATAACTTTCAAAAGCTGATTCAGAGCATTTCTCTTTTACCACTTCACATTGGTGTTAGCCTGGAGGTTGACACTGGGCTTAATGCTTGTGTTAGTGTAAAGGAAGAGTGGACTTCTAAATGCTTAGTTGAATTTAATCTAGAGGGATGTGCCTGACATGTCTGTAGATCAGTTAAGCCTTAAGGATGAGAAAACTGAATGTCTGACATTTAATTCTCCTTTAGCTGAATATCAGTGCAACAGGCATTGCTGACAGTGCTCCAGACAGTGTCACAGAGTGCTAGGAGGGCTGGGGCAGGTCCTGCACTCCTCAGCTCTGGTCAGTCCATGTAAAAAGGCAGAAGAGCCTCAATGTGTGGGGCAGTGCAAGATGCAAACCAGGGCCAGTTTTCTGTCATGATGGTTTCTGACTTGGAATTTTCATTTTTTGGGTTCTTCATATTTTATGTGCAAAAATTCAATTAAGGAAAAATGTACTCCTGCCAGGCTTTAGGCTGCAAGTCTGAGAATTGAATGCATAGAAAAAAGTCTGAGCTGTTTCATAAATATGTCTCAGGGACCTTTAGCTCCCTTCAGGCTGGTTCCTGTGCCAGGAATAAAAGTCAGTCTAGGCCTTAAATCTGATGAAATTCTTCCGTCGCTTCTGTGTGAGGAAGTGGTTGAAGTTGCAGAATCTGGTCAGCCTGTAAAAGCTGTTTCAGTTGTTGATGAAGGGCCAATCCTCATGAAATCATTGAGGACTTCTTCCATTGGGATGATAAATGGTCAAGTCCTTGAAAAAATATCCTATACTTTAAAAAATGCCCTCTGAGCATCAGAGTGAATAGAGGTGAGGACAGAATGTTGTGTATGCTGCAAATCCCCTGTGAGAGCAAAAAGGAGACAAACATATTGGGGGACTGGTGAGGGATGGGAAGAGGATCTAAATATGACATAGAAAGTCCATTTATTTTCTTGTAACCCCAGATATATTAAGGACTGGCACGTACAGCTGACACATAAACAAACTTTGCTCTCTCTTTTAGAAAATGTGTGAACAGGGTTGCTCATTGTCAGTTGTGCAGGCAAAAAAATAATAAACACAGATGTATATTGGAGAGGGGTGGAAATGCTCTGAATTCCCCCAGCCGAAATCCAGGCATTGAGAGGAGCTTGAGGAAGGACTCGCCCTGGGTGTCTTTGGTGGTGGCAGTGCATTGTCTGTGCTCCTCTTACTTCAGGACTTGAGGAAGTTTGGAAAAGGACCTGATCCTTATTTCAGACATGGGCTTTCTGTCCCCTAAATGTTATCAGTTTTTTTCCTCTCTCATCTCTTTCGAGCTTTTGTAGCAGAGAGAATGTTGATGCCATGAACTGCTGGCTTTATTTTTCTACCCTTTATCCTGGTATAATTTGAGCAGGGAGCTGGTCTGGGAGCATCACTGCTCTGAGTCTGCATGACTATTGAAGAAAATTATTGAGTGTAAATTTAGATTTTATTAATACTGTATATGAAATAATTATTTTTGAAGTGACAAGAGGATGCTAACCATGAATTACTTCATTAGGCAGCAGTTTTAAGAGAGCCCAAACCACCACTCAAAGATGTCTAGGAAAGAATGACCCAATTAGCAAGCCCTGCTGTCTGCCTTCTACCCATCCCTGGGACATGTTAGGATTTTTCAAGTTAAACTGTTAATGTGAGCTGTTAACTGTGTGTTGTGCTAATAGTTAGAGGTCCCTGTCACAAGTTAAATCCCATTTTATTTATGTTTTTTTCCTGAAATGGGGATCAGCTGTGCAAGAAGAGCCATAAACACTTTCACTTCAAGCACATTTTTCTAGCCTCTTTGTCTGTAAAATCCCAAAAGGCAGAGATTTTTTTTGTTTGATCCATTTGTTTGCAGTGGAAGAATCTTGCCTTGGTTGTCCTCAGCTAAGTCCAAAACCTCCAGAAAAAGAAAGTTTCTCTAATGTAGACAGTTGGATGTGCACAATAAGTCTGATAGTTCCCATCGGGGAATTTCCACCTGTATTTTGAGATCCAAAGTAGAATTCCCTGCACACTATTATGTTTTTGTTTATGTCAATGTCCAGAATTCCCCAACAAGTTCACTATCTCCATGTGCTGTATAAACAATAAGGAAAGATTTGGCCCAAGCAAGTTTACAATCTACAGAGAAGATAAAATGGGAAAAGTTAAGGATTTTTTGGTGAGGTTTTTGAAGACCCACATCTAGTTGTAATTATAGTAATATTTAATTTTATTATTGTTTATAGTACTAAATTTGTACGACCACTTCTCAGGATCTTATAATGACTATTGCTTTAATTAGTGTTATTTGGAAAGTCCCAGCACCTAGAGTTAAGATGTTGCATAAGACTCAGCTTTCATATGAAATCCCTCGGCAAGTTTCTTGTCTTTGTGATCTTCAAGGGAGCTTTGGGGATTGAGATGTTGAAAAAACTCACAATTTTCTGATCTTTCAGAAGTCTGACTCATGACTTTTTTCATCTCTAGCTTTAGAAATATTGGTAAAATGCTGGTGAGAGAAACTGAGTGAGAATCGGGCTCACAAATCCTTGTTGCTTAATGGGATTATCATTGTTGTGCCTTGGAGTTTGTTTTGCACAGAACCCTGCAGAAATAGGAGTCCCCTGTTTCAAACCTGTACAGAAGTGAAGTAAATAAAGTAAATTTCAGTTCAGTTCTCTGGTGTTCATCAAGGCCTTGCTGCCTTGCAGGTAGAGAAGGTGGGACCTTTTGGAGGAGCACTTCTTCTGGGTTTTGGAATCTGCTGAGTGCCAAGCCCGAGGTGTGAAGAGCTCCTGAGCATGGAGAGGGGATACCAGACGGTCAGACTGAGCTGATCCTGCTCTCCCGGATCAGACCGAATGGATCCTGCTCTCCTGGGTCAGACTGAGCTGATTTTGCTCTCCTGGGTCAGACTGAACTGATCCTGCTCTCCCGGGTCAGACTGAGCAGATCCTGCTCTCTTTAGTCAGACCGAGCTGATCCTGCTCTCCTGGGTCAGATCCTGGGTCAGACTGAGCCCATCCTGCTCTCCTGGGTCAGACCGAGCTGATCCTGCTCTCTTGGGTCAGACCCTGGGTCAGACTGAGCCCATCCTGCTCTCCTGGGTCAGACCGAGCTGATCCTGCTTTCTTGGGTCAGACCCTGGGTCAGACTGAGCCCATCCTGCTCTCCTGGGTCAGACCGAGCTGATCCTGCTTTCTTGGGTCAGACCCTG
Organism: Luscinia megarhynchos; assembly: GCA_034336665.1. NCBI lineage: Eukaryota > Metazoa > Chordata > Aves > Passeriformes > Muscicapidae > Luscinia > Luscinia megarhynchos. The sequence goes on from CM067580.1 coordinate 4,164,076, forward strand.
GGTCAGACTGAGCCCATCCTGCTCTCTTGGCCGCCTCATCCAGCGCTCAGCACCGCTCGTCCCTGCGGGAGCTGCTGACCCTGGCCTGGACAGGAAGCTGGCGGACAGCTCGCTGCAAGGTGTTGAGGGGAAAATAGATTAGTCTGAGACAGAGCAAGTCTCAGAGCTGTCATGGTGCTTTAAAAAATAAAGCTTGAGGTAAACAAAGCAACACGCCTGCTTCCACGCAGTCTGTGGGATCGCTGCCGCCAGCCTTTCCAACCGGCTCAGGAATTCCACTTATTTCCGAGCCCAGCTCCTCTCTGCAGCGTAGTGCTGCCCGGGCTGCCCTGTGTCCGGGCTCACGGTGAATGTTACCAGAGCATTCCCTGAGCATTCCGTGTGCCCGAGGAGCCGAGGCACCGCAGCCTGAGGTCTCGGCCTGGGCTCGGTCCCATGGCGCGGACACGGCTCAGGCCTCGCCTCCGGCCTGCTCGTGGTTATGGCTTACACACCGTATGTTGTGTAGTTCAGATCCTTACGTTTCAAATGTGTTAAACACTAGATTATTTAATACTTCTTCTGAGATGACTGGATGGGTTTTGAGTCTTTTTGTTATTGCTGCTGCTAAGACAGTGCCCTGCTGTAGCTGAGAACAGCTGAACAAGACTGAGGAAGTTCAGCGAATACATGACACAGGAAAATACCGAAGCTACAGAAAGCACAGGCATGAGTGCTTAGTTAGAGACTTCCAAGCATGATGATCATTCCCAACAGAAATCCTCTGAAGTTTACTTTTTGAACAAGGTGGTAATTGGCACCCCTGACATGGAGCTGTGTGAGCAGCTGCCCTGCCTGCCCCTCTCAGAGTTACTGCAAGGAAATGAGGATTTTCTGTCCACCACTCAGATTTTCCAATTCTTTTATTAATTGGATTTTACTCAAGTCAGATGAAATTGAAACTGTCCTGTCACTTAGCTCCCATTTCAGCTCTCCAAACAAGGCGTGTATGATGCGTACTTAATTTGTTTCTTGCTAAAAGTATGAATTTCGCCCTGTGTGGTACACCATGGTGAATAAAAACCAGCCCCCAGGCCTAAGGCCTTCCTCCAGGTTTGCTGGTTCTGTCTCCTGTAGCCATGCTTTACTGGTAGCAGGAGAGCACACCAGCCACAGCTCACTTCCTTGCATGGAGGAGAAGCAATTTCTGCCGGAAGAACTATAAAAATAGCATCCTCCTTAATCCCTGCTCTGATTTCCACCATGAGTGACCATTAGGCATGAAAATACCAGTAAACTTTATTGGCAGTAAAAAAATATATATGTTATTTGAAAACAAAAAAGAGGCAAGAAAAAATGTTATGAGACCATTAAAAGCTTCATGAGGAATCCTCTTTTCGTGTTTGCCCTGGGAGTTTCAGCTGCTCTGATATGAATACTGTCTTACTGAATGCCTTGCATGACTTTTTATAGAAGATGAAGCAATTTGCTTGTGGAAGAGTTATTCCTAGAGTCTCTTCAAATATTGTCATTTGGGTGACAGCATCAATTCAGTAATCCTTTTTGCCTTAAAATGGTCATATTAAACCAAATTAAACAATAAAACTTTCTTGTGGGATTTAAGCATATAATTATTAATTGTGAGTTCTCCGTCATTAGCTAAGGTTATGTTTAAATATAAATTTTTTATCTCCAAGACCAACACTATAAATTACATTGGCTTAAAAACTTGATGTAAATTGATAGAGTTTTTGAAGGGGGGTGGATACATTTCTTGTCTGGACCTTTTTCTCCTTCATTCTTTCCTCTCTTTTTTTCTAAGTGGGTTTTAGAATTTTGAAAGCATAACAAGCAAAAAGAAAGAGTTGGTTTTTGGAGGGGGAAAGATTTTAGCTTTCTCCCAAAGTTAAAAGAAGTGGTCTTTTATCTAAAATTTAAACATTACCGAAATGCATTTTTCTTCTAAACAGTGTGCTTTACTTTTTTTTTAATTGCACTTTAATTTTTCATTTAAAGTCTTGTCAAAGGCTGTGGATATTTGCCTTTGTAGGGAAAGAGGGTGAACATTTTTACATATCGCATAAATTAAAAAAGGAGCAAAAAAAACCTGAAAAATTCATCCATTTCATACATGGCAACTTTGACAATTTTTTATGAATTAGACTTAGATTTTTGTCCATCCTGATTGTAATACAGCCTGAGGAAGAAAAAGAAAAATTGGGACATAAAATATATGTCAAAACTCTTCTTATTTAGTTGGTATAGCTCCAAAAATATTTAAAATACTTCTAAATTCTCTTTAATTAGTTCACATAGAGGCATAGTTACTCTGCAAATTAATGAATCAGGCTGACACCTGCTGTATTGACACAGCCAAATTCTTGCTTGATCTTGAAACTTGCTCCACTCATGTGTCACCTGCCCATGTAACCAGATAGGTCACTGTTGGGGGTTGAGTGTTTTTCTATTACTGTGTCAATTTAAAGAATTTTTTCCCATTATCATGCCAATGGAGCAGGCCGGGTCACACCCAGGACCTTTGATGACTCTGGACAAAGGGGTGTAGGTGGGAGCTGGGCTGGCGGAGGGGCTCTCGTGCTCCCGGAGGGGACTCGTGTTTCTGGCGAGCTCAGAGGAGGACGCCCCGTCTGCAGCCACTCGGCCGAACACAGGAGAGCCAGACCCTCTGTGATCACCTGCCCTGATCCGCCCCGCTGCAGCTCCTGCCCCTGCGGGCACAGCTGATCCCGGGCACAGCGGTGAGCGAGGAGCTGCCGCTCCAGCCGCTCCCACCCGAGACCGGCGTGGCCGCTGCCGCCCCTCCCGCCTCCGCTCCCGCCGCTCTGCGGCCGTCGCGCTTTGTTGCGGCTGCAGCGCCGGGACCGAGGGCAGAGAGAGAGTGCCCACAGCTAAAGAAAGGGCTGGGACCGAGTTATCTGTTCTGTGCTGTTGGTAGTTTTAACAACTGCTGTTGTTTCTGCTTGTACGGTTAGATATATCAGTAAATGAGCTGTTATTCCTGCCCCCTTATCTCTGCCTCAGAGTCTTTGGATTCAAACATTTATAATACTTGGGGGGAGTGGAATTAAGATCTCTACTTCAAAGGAAAACTACTGCCTTTGTTGGCAGACACCTGTCCTTCAAACCAGGACAGTCACTCAGTACATTGTGTTATGCTGTGATGAATCATGAGATGATTCAAAGATCTATTTTTTAAGTGTTTTTAATAGAGAGAAGGAGCAGAAACTCAATTTAATGTCTGTTTTCAACTCATTTGCTATGAATTAATGGAAATTAAATTTATTCCCATTGTATTTTCTCTTTTTCTGCTGACCTGAGTCCCGTGTGGGTGATTTTGATGTTCAGTGTCACACCCAGTGATGCAGCAGTGGTTTACATGGGAGCAGATTTCGTTGGTTTCAGGAGGGCTGAGATGAAAATGGAATGATTCCTTTGATTCCTTTGAATTTCTTCATCCTGGGAGCAAAGCTAGGATGGTGAAAGCTGGTTGGCATTTTCAGGTGGGCCACTCACCCCACATTGAGAACCTTGTCAGGGAACAGAACTGCCATCCTTATCCTGAATATGTCTATTTTGTAGCAGCCCACATCAATTTTCCTTTGAATTTCCTTGTGATCGCTTTTCGTCTGATGTGAAGACAACTGTCTAGACATCACTTTACAAAAAAAATTCCTTCTATCCAGCAGTCTGAGAGAGGCCAGAGCACAAGTACAGGTAAATTTAGGGCATGTGAGATTGATTTGAAACCATAACTGGGAAGGTAAGTACTTGCACTCGACTCCAAAGGAGCTGCAGCCCTGTTGCAGTGTCTGTCCTACCTAGCTTTTACATCTCACTCCTACTTTCCTGCTCACTATTGGTGGGACCAGAGTATTCCATTTCCCCAAGAGCCTTAGTAGTTTGTTTTTTCATAAACAGGCAGTGATTCCTGGGAAGGCTGCAATTTTTTTGTTGGTTTGGTTTTGTTTTGTTCTCATATGAAAATACCGTCTCAGCATCCTGCTATTCACTGCAGTTGGCTTAAGGAAGAAAACAGAGATGTACTGAGCTGGCTGAGTGCCTCAGTATTTACAGTGTGCTTGCGTATTTGCAGTGCTTAGTGTTTTCCCTGATAACTTTATTCCATTATCTTCTATCTTCACATTTTTTCTGTTCTCACTTGTTTCAAACTGAATAAAAAAAGCCTCAACCTAATGCTGAGACAGAGTATTAAAAGAACAGAAAAAAAGGCAACTCATGTATGCAGTCTCCTTTGGCTTCCGCACTTCTTTTGTAGCTTCATCAGTCTTGATATTGGGACCTACCAAAGTTGAAAGCTTTCCATAGCACAGGAGGCTGCAGCTGCTGAACTTCTGCAGGAGATGATGATTCCTTACCTTGGTCCCAGTGCCTCAGGCAGCACCTGCCCTGGTGCCATTCTGAGGTGGGGTTGATGGCCCAGCAGAACTAGGGCTCCCTCACTGCTTCTGGTAAAATTACTCTGTGACCACAGTATGAATTTGAGTGCATTGCTGAAATTGCCAAGGGGACTTCAGGAAAAAAAAAGTTGAATTGGTTTGTGCTGATACACAGCAGAACTCTGGCTGTTTCCTGTCTGTGTGGGACCACTCACACCAGGGCAAGGGCTTGCACTGTGCTCAGTAGCTGCTTGAATTATGGTGGTGGCCAACTTCCCCCTCCAAAATGAAGCTGTTTTGTGCTAAGAAGCACTGTGCTAATGTGTTTTGAGGGAGTCTTTCTTCACTCCGAAGAAAGGCTGGTGGTAGGTTGGCGTTCTGGCACAAGGTGAGCAGCTCACCCAAGCTCAAGCAGGAATTCTGCCACAGTATCAGGGATCACCCCCAGATCTCACAAATGCCCTGCGGGCTGGTGCACTCCCAGACCACCCTTCCTCTCTGTCATAATTTTGGTTCCCAAGTTTTCTGCAGTTCTCTTAAATGAGTTTTGTTTGGAGACTTTGATGCTCACCAAGGGGATCTGTGTGAGGCATGCAGGTATTTCAGCATGGAAATATTTTGTTCTTCATTATTTCAGTGAAAACCCACTATTTTCTTCAAATGAATGTTATTTTTTTATTAAATGAACTCTGAGTAAACACATTCTTGAGTATTTTAGATAGCTGAGAGAAAGTCTGTTGACTTTTATGACTATGATGAGTGTCTAAAGTTTAATAACTCCATATGAAAAAATCCACTGTTGACTTATTAACCCCTTTGAAGAGCAGTTTTTAAAATATTTTCTTCTGGCTTCAATAGGTCTTGGATTGATACTTTAATACTCTACTTTCCAACTGAAGCAGATTCAGCCTTTTTAAAAACAGCAAGTGGATTTTTGCATCAGATGCACAGTCAGAAGATGAAATCAGTGTTTATCTATTGTTTTTGCACTGGTTCCTCAAGGCAGCAGCTTTGAGAAAAATGAGCAAGATAGAATCAGAGTTTAGATTAACGTAAAACATTTGCTGGAATTGCAGGTATTTTGAAGATACTACAGGAAAAATAGTATATAAAAAAAGCTAGAATGAATAATTGTTACCATTAAAGGGACTTCAGTGCTTCTGGTAGGTAATTCTAAGCTCCTTTCCCATTAGTGGTAATTTGCCAGGAAAGAAAGGTACATTACATAAATATTTCAAAGTAACCTGGACAGCAATTTGAAGATATTAAGCTTTCAACTTGACAGCCCCAAGCACCTTGATTCATCTTAACATCCTGTAAGATCTTAAATGCAAACAAGCACTTTACTTGAACAGGACTGACTTCAGGACCAAAATGAGCTTCATTATACAGGGCTGAATGAATATTAGGGAACAATCAATTTTTCCTCAAGCACGTTAGTTATCTCAACTGGAAGAAAAGCAGTAGGGATGGACACATGAAGTAAACCAGAGTAATTTTTCTAAACAAACCCTGGATCTGCAGTCTGCACATAGCAAACCTGTATCTCATCTGCTCTAATCTCAGCACGGCTCTGTTTGGATTGGACTCTGCTTCCCCAGAAAGGGGATAGGTGCTAAACAGAAGGCAGGTAGTGACTGCAGGGAACCAAACTTCCTTTAAATAAAGCTTGTAGTGTTCATGATGCCACTTCTGGAGAACATACTGGATGCAAAACTGTCTGAGGCAGGGTTTTGTTGGTGAGAGGAACCTTTTGAAACTCTGAAATTTGTTGATTATTAATGCATTTTAGTTGTAGGACTATGCTAAGGTAACTGTAGCACATGAGTGAAGGTGGGGGAGCTGTGGTCAGCCATTGGAGGAAGGCAGCAGACCCAGAGAAACAGATCTGGGCAGTAAGGCTCATGCTGAGTTCTGGGTTTGCCTGGGCTCAGAGATGATTTGCTGCTCATCCCTTGGCACTCCCTCTTGATGCTGCTGCCCAGAAATTAGAAGAAATTCAAGATGCAGCACTGTGTTTAACAGATGCCAATCACAGAGTCCTTCCCACTTCTGGGACTTTTCTTCTTTCCCTCCTGTCTGTCTTCCTGCCTGTGCCCCAGGTAGATTTTTAAAGCCAGCAGCCCTGTCTTGGACTTCCTACTTATATTTTAAAGCTCTCAGTTACAAGAGAGTTCTGTCTGTCTAAGTTCCTCTGAAATGTTGAATTTCTCTCTCTGTGATTGTAGGGGGTATTTTGTTCCATTTTGGTTGGGATTTTTTTAATTTGTTAGATTTTGTTGGTTTGGTGTTAATGTAGCAAAAAGAGAAGTAACTTCTCTTAATTCTCTGTCAAGGGTGAGCCTGTGGGAGGAAAGGCACAGTGCTCCCAGTCATGCTTAGACTCATTTGCCAGTCTGCTCAAGAAAGCAAGTTACAGCCAAGAATACAAGGATTTGATTCCTAGCTGGATTTACTGGACAGCAACTGGTGTGGCAAGCTGTTGTGTTATCTTAGACCTTGTAATTAGTTTGGAGCCTCTTTTTGAACATCTATTTGACACACATTAGAGGATTTATAAAGCAGGGGTCGCAGTGATTTGTGGTCATTAAAGATTATTTTCCTTACAGTAATCCCTGAGATTGATATGTAAACTCTGTATAAACAAATACCAAGAGACTGTCTCTGTCTTGAAGAACTTACAATCTAAATAGGAAAAAGGAAAAAAAAAAGGCAAAGAAAGGGTTATGATCACCAGGGCTAGGTGGAGCTAAGAACAAATCCCAGATCTCCTGCATTGCCTTTGCAACATGTCTCTTCTTGTTCACTCAGATCATCTGGATTTTTTTTTCACTCCAAGTAAAAGGAATTTCATGCCAGAGGTCTGGCACGGTTCCAGGCTGGATAACTCTGGGTGTTTACACTGTCATTGAATGACGGTTTCCTGGGCAATCAGAGGTTACAGCTGCCAAGTCCTGAGGGCACAAACCAGCATTGCTGAGGCTCCCAGCTCATGGCCAGGAGTCTGTCTGTCCTTGCTGTGTGACCAGGCTGTTACACAGGCAGTGGAGCTGCTTCCAGGCTCAGTTTGATTCACCTCTGGCCAGCACAGTGCAGGAATTAGGGCACCAGCTTGGGGGCTTTTACATTGTCCTTCCCACTTCCTAGGCTATGTGGGAGAAGTGTGCTTTGGGCTGTAGGTACCCACCAGTGTAATTTATACCCTGTATTTCCTGGAGTGGGCTCATATCCTCTATTTCCTAGGCTAAACTGTAAGAAGGTATTGCAGTTTGATGTTGTGTGTTGTTCTGCTTCAGCCCAAGTGTGGCTGTGTCACTGGTGGGCACAGTGGGCCTGTGGAGAGGCTGGGTACCACTTGGAGTGTGTATGAGTCAGTGGCTTTGGGGGATGTTATAAAATACTGAGGGTGGACTGTGACATTATACTGTGATTATTCCTGAACACACAAACATTATCCAGTCCATCATTATGGGAAAAAGGGCTGTGGGAAGCTGTCCCCTTCCTGAGGCAGTGCCGTGGTGCCACTGAGCAAAGGCTTGGGCATCCCTTGCTGGGTCAGTCAGTCCCTTTGGCTCAGCTCTGGCACCAGCTGTTTAGAGGGAATGAATGTGGCAGAAAGCACAGGAGGAGGGCAGAGAGGGGAGTTTCCTTCTGAGCAAAGGCTCTGTGGGACACAGCAGAAAAATCTGTATTTCTTGCACCCTTTCATGCTGTGGTAGAGTTTGACCTGGTCCTCAGGCCATCTTTTAAATCTGTTGTAGGACAGGTGCAGGAGTTGATAGCTGCCTAATTTGGTGATGTTGAGCTTGCTGGTTAGTGTCTGTAAAATGTTGGAGGAAGGCTAGGTGGTACTCTTGAGCTGGATTTTGCCAGTGATTACCCAAGAGGAAAAGTGCTGTGGAAATCAGTAGAGGCACTTGCTCTTCTGAGCCAGGTACTCTTCCCGGTTCTGGGAGGTGGCAGAAGGTGCCGTGCTGGTCCTCAGGCTGCAGTCCAGGTTCAATCAGGAAAACACTTAAGCACACGGTTCTTTGAGGCATGGGTGTGTTACTGCCATTCAGATTTGTGTTTGCTTTGCTGAGTGGGGACAAACTGCACTGCTTGATCTGCTGACCAGAGCTGAGCGAGCAGCTCCTTAATTCATGATGCCTTCTCTAGATAAGCTTTAAGTGCCTTTGATGAAAGGGTTTTCTATCTCAGGCAGAGCATCTTGTGCCATCAGTGTAACCAGCATTTTTATGCTGTCACTCAAGGGAGCTGCAGGAGAAGTGAGTGCTGATGTCCCAGCAGCAAATAACATAGTCCAAAGGACAAATTTATAGCAAGCTGAATTGGGAATTTCTAGGAAATTGCTGTTTGTCACAGAGGTACATAATGTTATAAAAAATAAAACATATAGCTGATCTATAAATTTTGCTCTTAGTTCACTTGGCTCAGGAAGTTTTGGAATTTTCTCTACATGTACTGAAGCTGTGTATATTATGCATGTGGCACAGTGTTCTGTAGGCTCATCTGGTCCCTGCTGACATATTTCCAAACACTGCTGTTGTGGTGTGGTTGGTACAGTCCCACAGACATGTCAGTCTGATGTCTTGTGAAAAGCAACACAGATTGATGATAATAGGATGAAGATATCTGACCACTGTAATTATACACTCGAGTATTTTCAAGTTGTTCCTAAAGAGAAGAAAATTTCAGTGTAAGAGAGTATATTTGAAAGACTGAGCTTCTCAACCCAGCATCAGGAGGGATAAATGGTATTTAAACAATATGTTTAAATAAAGTGTGAATTGATACTGATTCATTCCAGATGAGACTTTGGGATCTGTCAGATGTGTGGGCTTGCTGTGCTATGCTCTAAACTTTTAATCAGAAATAGTCACTCTCTGTACTAAGCCAGGTACCTGCAAGGCTTGGCCATGTGATTGTGACAAGTAGCAGCATCCCTGGCCCTGGGTCCTTATCAGCTTTAGTGACCTGGGTGTTGGCTTGGAAACAATTCCTTTGGCTGGTGTGTGGGGGCAAAGATCACTGAGTCGCCTCGCAGGGCATCTTCCCAGATCTGATACAGCATTTTGCAAGTCATATAACCATTCTTTGCCTCAGTTTTTCTCTTGGAGGTGAGGATACCAGTTTCCCACTGAATGTTAGATTGGGAGATGCTGTACAGATGCAGTATTGCATTTCTGTCTACTTGTTAGACTATTCAGTGTCCTTTTTGTCCCTCATTTCAGTATGTACTTTTGTACATCTCCATAGTTTCTCCAATTAGTGCATGTTTTTTAGTTTATGTTCACAGCATGATGTTACTATTTAATGATGTCTGGGGTGGGTTTTTTTGTGTTTCTTAAAAGACCTGGCAGGAGGACAAGTGTACTCCTCCTTGGCTCCCCAGCATACCTTCAAATACCCAGCACAAGAGGGAAGTTCTTAAGTCTGTGCTTATGACTTCATTGTACACGGTGGCAGCTAAACACTGTAATTGAAACATGTTTCTGTACTTTTGGGAATAAAGTTGTTTTCCCAACTGGGAGAATAATTTTGTAGATGTTATTGAGCAGAGCTTCAATTCCTTTGGTCACTGGGAGTACAGACATGTTCTGGTTTAAACCACTGCCTCAGCTGAGTCAGTTGGTTGAATTACTTATCAGTAGCAACCTAACAGAAGGGATGCAGCGAACTCCCCAAGCCTGAGAGCTCCCTAAGTTCTGCACCTCAATTTACTTGAGCTGTGGTTTCTCTTTAGTTGTTATTTGGTTGAGAAGCTGAACCTCTGCCTTGAGCTTCCCCACCACACATGGCATTGGTAAATCACAGTGCCAGCTGCAAATGCTCCAGATGAGGTTCTCTTCCTTTATCAGTCTGCTCCCTTCTCTGGTTTGCTCCATGGAGTCACACAAAGGGGCCATATGTGTCTGTGTTACCTATATACATACACAGATATATATATTCATACATATATATATATATGCACACATACATCAGATTCTGTTCTGTCTTCACGCTCTGGGTTGCCAAGCAAAACTTCTGAGGAAGAGGTGACCAGCTGCACACTGAGGCTTTCAGCAAAGGAAGCCAAAATCATCTTCAATTGTGAGAGTGTTTAATTGCTCTCTGCACAGTTCACTGATTTCGAGGTCTATAGGGACCCCTATAATTCTTTTGCCTGAACACTTGCATGTTACAGCCTGTGGCATTTCTGTGTTTTCTGCATTGCAGCCATTAAGATGTGGCTGAACTGGAACGTGCCTCTGAGAACACCATCCAGTCTCAATTTAAGCTTCTTTTAGTGAAAAGGACCCCATAGAGTTAGAAGGAAATTAATTTCTAATATTCCAGAAATGGACAGGACCCTTGGAGTTCTTCAGCTTTCAAAACTTCAGGTGAGACCCCAACACCCATGTCCCACAGTTTGTATATACAGTCATTAATTAGTGTGAAGCACTTCTGTGTTATTTCAGATCTCAGTACTTCTTGATTCAGTTTGTATTCACTGAGCTTTGTAATGTAATTTTTCTACTTGACCAAGGTAGCAGATTAAGACACCATGAGGCTTGTTCCATTTTGAGCCTCTGTTGGTGAAGCCTTCCAATATCATCCCAGCCAGGAGATGACCAGCTCAGGTTGTGGGATGTGGAGCTACCTGTGGGTTTTGTGTGTGGTGGGGTTGGAAGATGCTGCTTTTCAGTCCCATTGTCAAACTTGCAGGCAGTATCCATGTGAGCTTCTTTCCTGGTTCTTTCAGATTTGGTTTCATTGTCATTCCTCTTGCATTCCCAAAATGCTTATTTGCTGTCTGCACCAGCTGAGAAACATATTTTAAAATCTTGTCTGTCCTTGCTGTTGAGTAAAGCCCAGGATTGGTGTTGTCTGCTCCCAAGTTTTATTTCTGTAGTGAGCCTCTCAGGTAATGCCAGCATTAGCATGGGCTTTCATTTGACTACTTTTCTAAGGCTTTTTGTTTTCTCATGTGAGGCTTTGTATTCTTGCAATACTCATAAAAGTTTTAATCATTTCTACCATCCCATGTTCCATAGGTTTCCACACTCCAATGTCTTCTGAAGCACCAAACCAAATCTTCCCTGGCAGTTTTGCAGTTCTATTTCACTGCATTTTCTGCACCTTTTCCAATTTTTTTCTGTGTGCCTCTCAGCCCTGTTTTATTGAGGGCCAGAACTTGGGGATCTGTGGCCTCAAGGAGCCCCAGGGAGGACCAAGCCCACCTGCTATGAATGTACTGGCAGCAGCATGAGCTTGTGAAGGCACAAAAGGGAGAATAGCAGAGTCCATGTGCTACCACAGGTCCCCAGTCAAGTTGTCTGACTGAAATGACCTTTCATGGTAGCTGGAAAAAGATATCTGGGTCATAAATTTTTGTCTGTCTGTGCTTACAAAAGCACCGATTCCCACTTGTAATTGTGAATTCATTCCTGTGCTTTTCTGGAATACATTTATTTTCTTCTGTATTTGTGTGTGCTGTAAGAAAGACCTTGGCTTACAGTGACAAACAGAAGAGTTATTGCTTCTGCAGAAATATGAGACCTTTCAGGGTACCACAACCTTTGACAGTGTTGTGAATGCAGGATTTATATTGTGTTTCCCAGCAAATGGAAGGGTGATATAGAGAAGTTTGCAAGAGGTAAATTGTTAAAAGTGACTCTCAGACTTAAGAAAAACTTGTGTTTTCACAAAGAGAAGACTCATCTCAGTGTATTCACTTCTAAGGTACTCTTAGGGCAAATCCTGAGGCTGTGGTACCCCTGAGGTAAGTGCTTTTTGGGAGATGCCAGCCTGGTGTGCTCATCTCACAGAGGACCAATTCAATCCCCAGTAATTATAATAAAAGGGCTTGTGAAATCTCTGCTTTCTGGCTTGTGGATTCCTGCTTTCCTTTGCAAGCTAAGTAACCTGCCTCGCCTCCAGACCTTCAAATAGTGTGTGGACCTGTAGAGAATATGTAATGCTCTTCTCATCCTTTGATCTTGCAGCACACTGAAAACGTCCAAGCCTCAACAAGCCCTGCTGAAGCAGGGAAAGTGCTCATATTCCCACTTTTACAGGTTTGGAAACTGAGGCACGAGGTTTGCCTGCGCTGTATCTTCACAGCAGTCAATGTCAAGCTGAGGAATTCCAGTGACCTCATGCATGGAACCAGGATTTCAGAGGAAATCCTTTGACTCCCAATAATAGAGTTTTTTCATTTGCTGCCTCTGTCCCTGTCATTGGAATATAATGTTATCCTTCCTACCTCTTGCACCACTTGCCTTTATTTCATTTTAAAGAAGCAGGTGTTGCAAAGCAGATTTGGTAAAGGTTCTAATGTAGAAGTAGCTGTGGAGTGTGGGGTAGGAGGTGCTGCTCCTCTCCTTTCTTCTTCCTGCAGCACCATTGCCGCCCTCCTTGGCAGGTGCTTGCTCCTTGATGTCTTTTTATGAAGGAAACATTGAATTCTTCATAACAGAACAAAACACCCATGTGAAATATGGATAAACAAGAGGATATTTTTTTCTATTTCTCCCTCCTTCTCAGCTTCTGAAATGCTTGAACTCATGTGTGCCTGTGTGGCTGTGTCTGTGCCCAATTGGCAGGAGCTCTGCAGTGCTGTACTTTGGATCAGGATGGGGATAAGGCACTTGTGTGCTTGGAGGAGAATTTGTCACATATCTGTTCTGGTGTGGTATTGTATTTCAGTATGTTGTGACTGGGTGTGTAACATGACCCAGCAGGGTAACCTGAAAGCAGAGCTGTGCTAAAATAGCCCGTTCTCTGTGTGCTGGGGTGGCTGCTCACATGAGGCAGGTTTATGTGTGCACCCCTGGCAGGGGATGCAGAGAGAGAGCTTTGACAGGATTAGCACATGGTTTTAGCAGCCCTCAGGAAATATGAGCAAAGGCTGGTTGGGATTTTGCCCTCCCTGTGCAGAGGGTCTTGTGCACTGAGAGGCTTTGGGAAGGTGTGAGGGAAGGGTGGTAATGAGGTTCACTGCTGGTGGTGCTGCTGCCTTGGCAGAGCACACAGATTTGTGTGCTCTTGTCACACACTGCTGCCAGATGCCCCTCTTATCTCTTGTTCTTGTGTGGCACCTCTACCACATGCTCTGAGCACTGCCTTTTCCTCCAGAAGAGAAGAAAGATTGCTTTTCCAAAACTTCAGCAAGAACCCTTCCACAAACCAGTTTGCTATTTTTTTTTCTGTCCTTTTCTCTCTTTTTCTCTCTTTCTCTCTCTTTTTTCCTCTCCTTTTCTCTCTTTCTCTCTCATCTCTTTCTCTCTTTTTCTAATTTCTTTTCTTTTTCTCTCTTTTCTTTCCTTCCTTCCTTTCTTCAGGGTGTCCTGGTCATGGGACAGAACTGTAGCATGTCTCCAGTCCCCATAAGCAGGCAGTGATACTGGTAGGTGAGCAGGGGTAGTTGAGGAGTTTCAGAGCCATCTCTTTGAAATGAAGACATTTTCATAGGGCTGGATCTGAAGGTTGTGCTGAATCTGTGTTGTATAATATTGACCAGGTTGATCATTAATGTAATAACAAGGGCAGCTCTGATCTGCAAGTTAATACATATTCACTGCACAGCTTGGAAATCCTGCTTCAGGAGATGCTACAGGAAAACTTTTGTACTATTAAGTATGAATCTGTAGTTTACAAGGATTTAACTGCAGGAACTATGGATGCTGAAGACTTTTAAAGGGGGAGCCAAAGGGTTCAGTAGTTGACTGCTGGTTTTCATGTTGGTTTCACGTGGTGGGGGGAGAGGTAAATTCGCCTCAGGGATGGCTCCATGAGGCTGCGGAGTGAGAGGGGCTCTCCCATCTCTGAGAGCTTTTCCTGTGAATTGCTGGCACCAATCAGAGAGCTGATTTGGTGATGGACACTCGGAAAGCCAATAAAAAGTTATTTCGCTTTCACAAATTGCAGTGGATCAAGTTAACTGGGGGGGGGTCAGTCGGTTTCCGGCCTCCGGAGGTGCGGGGGGGTCTCTGGCTGGGGTCCGGGCTGGCTCCGGCCTTGGCCTCGGGCCCGGCCCGGGACCCCGGCCCCGGCTTGGTGGGGGGCCTGGCCCAGCCTCACGGCCCGGTCTCCCAGCCCCCCTCCCCTTCCTTCCCGACCGCATTGGTCCGGGCGGCCACGGCCCTGGCCTGGTGGCCCTCGGCTCCGCATGGCCCCGGCACCGGCCACGGGGCACCGGCACCAGCTTCCACGTGGCAGAAGAGGCCTCCAGCTAACCCTGTTGTTTCTTCACGGTCTGAATACAACCTTAACTTCTTTGTGCCTGGATGGGATTCTCGATTTCCTAAGCTCCCTTGAATAAGAAGAAATGAAGCATGGAGACTACAGAGGTCAGCGGAATGAAGATAAAGTTCCTAGTGGGAAGAGATTGAAAAGATGCAACGGTAAGTAGCTGAAAACCTTTTTTGTGGGCTAAGGGGATCGTGACTTCACTAAAATTCCTTTAAACTGTGGAAAATATATGGGGGGTTGAAATATTTGAGAAAAGGATCCTTTGCCCCGAGGGAGCGGGGGTCGCTGTTCTGGAACTGGAATATGAACAGAGACATTTGATAGAGAAGACAATGAAGAGAATTTCGTATTTTAGCAGCCTGCTTTTAAAAGGTGGTACCCTCATGTGTGCATCGTAACCCATAACACGGCTCTGGAAGGACTGTGTAAATGGGAGGAAAATTCATGGTTCTGTAAGTCTCGGGCAGATGCAGACTGTGAAGGTGAAGATACCCCCTAAGCCATAACTAAAAAAGGAACTTTTCTCTCTTAAGTAAACTGAACTAATTATTTGGATGTATAACTGACTAAAATGTTCTCTGTATGTTTTTGGTAAAAAATGTGGAATGAAGGAGAAGAAAGAACAATCTAGGAATCTTATTCTGAATTTTTTTTGTTTGTGTTATTAATAAATTTCTTCTTGTACCTTTTTAAGTTTTGAGCCTGCCTTGTCTCTACTCCTGAGTCCTGTCTCTAAAAGAGATTAAATATATTAAGGTTGGCAAACCCAAGTCACACAGTGACAGGAGGGAAAGAGGATAGTGAACATTGGGTAGTGTCTCCATTGGTGACACTATATATTTTATAAAATATTTAGCTTAGGACAGGGAAGAGGATGTAAAAATTGTTTTAAGATAATCCTTCTTTTCCTCACCCTTTGCCCTCACATCAGCCAACTCCAGAAACAGTTTGGTTTAGATGGGGTAAGGGGTTCAATTTTTGGAAATGGCCTCATAGTTTGGTTCTGTCACTTTATTATGGTAGATTTAAGAAACCACTCCAAGTTCCATAAAGACACTTGTGATGAATGGCCTGTCTCGTTGCATGATCTACTAAAAAATGTGCTTTCATCCTAAGATCATAATTGTACACATTTCCAAAGCAAAAAGGTAAAAAAAAAAATAGACTCCAACTCTGTCATGCAGTTTTAAAGACAGGACCAAACAATTCCCTTTTGAATGTAACAAACAAATTATTTCTGTAACATAAAGGCACCACGAGATAGGAGAAAGCTTTTGACTGCAGAGGAGCCCATTGAATGTGGAATGCAGGAGCAGGGGGAGGTGGGTTGGCAGGCAGCAGCTGGTAGGAAAGGTGCATAGAAGCAGAGAAACGAGAGGATGAATGGAAATTTTCTAAAGTATCTGGTAATGGTTTCTTCTTCAAAGCAGACAACCCACAGAACAGCTTTAAATAGTTACAGTCCTATTTGCCAAAATTACATTAAAATGGGATTTTGGAGCAATATAGGTTGGTTGATGGCTTTTAAACCAGAAAGCTAAGAACATGGAGAATGTCTGTGCAGCAGATTCAGAGACTGGGTATGTCTAGAGAATAGTTTTGAGGCCGAGAAATTACAAATCTATCTTTATAAATTGTACTGGAATCAGTTGAGTATTCATAGACTCTCTAAGGGAGGAAGACACTTGAGTTTTCTTCCCATTGCCTAAAGTATGGAGCATCTTCTGCAAATTGTTGTTTTGGATTTTTTGTCACCAGCTAAGCATTCTGTTCCCAACTAGGCAGCAGACATGCTTTTGTAAGAGTTACTGTACTTCTTTTTGGCTTTGTGCCTCCTGCCACACCTTATGTGGGGGTTTTGGTTGTAAATTCATCAGGACAGGGATTGCCTCTTCCTGTGGGGATGATTTTCAGCATGGAGTTTACCCTGCAGTGGAGTTAACCCTTCTCACTGTGCGTACAGAATTGACAGAGGGTTGACTCATACTGACAATGCCACATTGCCCCTATCTAGGACAGTCACATACTGACAATGCCACATTGCCCCTATCTAGCCACCCCTACAAAGGCACCCTCCAAACCCACAGCTTTTCTGTATGAGTGAGAACATGACTCAGGTTATTCACTGTGTTAACTCAGTGCTGCAATCAAGTCCCAAGTAGCTGTGCAGCCCCCAGCACGTTGCATCTCCTATCTGAGGCCACTGGGCATGTTTGAAATGAAATTAGTGTTAATTTGAAGCTGTTCTCAATCTTCATGTCCTCTAAAGAGTGATGCTCAGTACCAAACAAACTGTTCAACTCTCTCAGTCTCCTATAGCAGGATGTAAAGAACAGTCCCATGTTCTCTGAACTGAGCTGGAATTGTGTTGGTATGTTCTGATACATGTTTTGTGGTAGGAGCAGGGTAATCCCCCTGATTGTGCCACTCAGTAGACACAGCTTTGTTTATTTTTTAAGCTGGCACAGAAATGCAGGGTAAGCTAGACTGACCACAAGTCATTAAATGTTATGACTTGAATTGAATGCTGAACAATATTGTTAAAGCATAAAGGGAAACTCTGGAATAAATTAACAGGTCGTATAATATTTTGTGTTTCCCAGAAATGCAACAGCAGCCACCCATCTCTCTTCAACTGCTTTCTCAGCTAAAGGTGAAATATTTCTGCTCCAACTCAAGGCATCCAGGAGTCTGGCATTTATGTTTGAGCTGGCCGCAGCTGCAGCCATGCTCCCTTTGCAGTTGACAAGGAGAAATGGGAATGTCCAGAGGGTGGTTCAGCTTATCCTAAGGCAGATATCTATGATGGATCAGAAGATTTGCTCTCAGAAGGTGCCTGTTTGTCTCCACTGAAAGAGTTCCTGTGACCACCATCTCCTCCCAGGTATGGGCAATTACAGCTTCACTGAATAAAGTGCTGGTGCTGTTGCACAGCTCTGCACTGCTGTGACAGAGCAGGATGGGGCTGATCACCATGCTCTTGCACCATTGGGATACTTGAGAGGAAAACTCTATTGAATGCTTACAGGCTTCTGTTTGCCATTGGTGGATGGCAGGGTTCATGCTGCCCACAATGGATCTGATTCATCCATAATTTATTTTGTAAATTTTCTTTCTGTGAGGAATTCTGTTCTTTAGGAGAATTCCTGTTGAGCACTGCTGGAAGGGGACACAGCTGCATTATTGTGAGGGCACACTTGTGCATCTTTCCTCTCTTAGAGCCTTCGGCAGATCTGAGAAAAAATAGTTGTCCTTGTTCCCAATGGTGATTGTGGGGTCTGGCTCCACACTGATGTGCAAGATCTCTGGGGGTGCCAAAGCTGGCACTGGGCTGAGCTCAGCCCAGGGTACTAATCCAGGTGAAAAGTGGAGCCAGCCTCCCTGAGAGGCAGCCCTGACTGCTCTGTGTGATAGATGCTCTTCAAAATAGCCAGTGACCCTGCACTGGAAAGCAAAGCCTTCTTCTGGAGCTGGACTTGGTCCACGGACATGTCTTCTTTAGTTGCTCCAGTTCTTTGAACTGGCTTAGAGAAGGATTTTGCACTTGTGTTCTGGAGCAATTGCCTCACATTTGTATTTCAACTATTTCTAGGAAGCCGGCAGACAAAACGCATTGAAACTGAAACTGAAACTTTTTTTTTGTTTTTTTTTTTTGGTCTGGATGCAGTCTGCTACAAATTTAAATTCATATATGTAATTCTAAAAACTTTGATTGGAAGGCTGAAGCTCATTGGAGTAGGAACTTCCAGGATTAGACCCTAAAATATATGTTGTTTTACCAAATAATACATATTGCTGCTTAAAATAGCATAGTTCTAAAGCAGTGGCTAGCATCCAAAGCTCAACGTCCATGTTTCTGTTGCCAGGATATTTTCCCACTAAAAGTGAATTAAAAACATAAAAATCAATGTCTATTTAGACTGTTCATTATTATTGCTTGGTTAAGTATAAACAATTTGTCAACACATAACAGACACTTGGGGAAGACATTTCCTTTCAATAATACAAATCTGAAATTCTCCTGGCTGCTTCCTAACCTGGCACTCACAGCCTTGGATCCAACTGCACAGCTCAGAAGTTTTGAAACTAGCCTCTGAGCTGGGCTTTGGGTAAAGTTTCTCAGCAGTATGTAATTATTCCCATTATACCTGTTGTCAATGATTCATTGACCGCTGAGACATACATACAAGCTATTTTTCTCTTTATGACTTTTTGGGGGGATGATTCATTGGTTATAAGTGTACATTATCATATGACTAAAGAAGAAAAAATGGAGTGAAGTGCCACTGAGATTTTCCATATTCAAACAAAAAAGAGTTCGGTCAATAAAATAGTGATGTTTCTCCCACATAAAGCCAGAAAACATCTGTGAAGTTTCAGAACAGCCAGAATCCTACAGCTTTCCTTTGGTTTTACACTCCTGCAATGCAATACACCAAAATCAGCAGAGTAAACATAGCATTGTAAGTAAAAGAGTAAACACAGCTGGGAAAAGACAGGGGTATATCGGCTTTTTTTTTTTCCTGAATGGCTTGGCCATTCTCTGCTCTGGTGTTGGTCCTTCCTTGTTCCACCTTAACTGAAGTCACTGATGCCAGAGGAGACCCCTTTCCTACCAGTGCCACAGGGAGAGCAGGATGGGCCATTCAGCATAGCTGTGGTGTCAGGGATGCTCAGAGCACATGTGTTCTGCTGGGTTTGGCTACAGGAGAGGGGAGAAATCCTGGTCATTGACTCTAGTTGAATGACATCACTCCTGGGAAATGGTGGGGCAGCTCTTGGAAATAAATTTGTTTCATATCAATGGCTGGTAAAAGCACAAGGCAGTCACAGGACTACCTTGACATCAATAGCTTTGAGTGCAATTTGTAACCCACAGGTCAACATGAAGATGGGGAGCAAAGACCTTTGAAGGTACTGACTGAAAACAGAAAAAACCCTTTCCCCTGTGAAAGCTGGTCTGCAGAGCGAGATGGTCTGTTGAGCAACAGGGAAAATAGATTTATGTGTCACTGTTAGCTTCTGTGAACAAGCCAAAGTGTTCTGGCACAAAACACATTATACTTATTCACAAAAATGTGGAATTAATTGCTATCATCCAGATTTTTTTAATGGGAACACATTTTGGTTTTTGGTTACAATAGTCCTGAGCCTCAGTCATTGTCAGGAGCAGGACTGCCCTGCCGTGTGAAGGGCCCGACAGGAAATAGTGGTGGGTCCAGGGAGGGAATTCTGTGGAAATGTCCAGCCCACAGCAGCCTTTGAATGAGGGGAGTTCACTTACATCTTTGTGCAAGTCACATTTATATCCTAATACAAAGGTCTGTTTACATTAGCTTGTTACCGAGAAAATAATTTCCCAGATGTTTTACTTATTTCACTGGCTGTTATATTTAATTGATTTTCTTCTTCTCTGGCCTTTCTTTTAAAAGCAAAGGAGGTGCATCCTCACCTCTTCTTCTCTCTGTCTGCATCTGCCTTCATGGCTGACCTGACACATCTTGAAACTGAATCATAGGTTTCCTTTGTCTTAGATTCAAATCTTTTCTAGCTAGATCTCCTAGGGTATTGACAAGCACTGTCCTCCAACCATCTGAGGCTTTGTATATTCTCCTTCCCCTGCCACACTGTGACCCAAATTGCAGTTTGCACCTGGGCATTCTTCTCTCACCAGAGCCACCAAGATGTCCTCCCCTTGTGCCCCTGCTTGTTCTTGACTTTTGCTTTGCTTGGACCACAGCTCTGTCTGGGCTGCTCTGGGATAGAGCAGCACTCCTTTAGCATAGAAACTACAGAAACCAGTTCCTTCAGCCTGTGGGGGAAGAGCCAGGAAAGAAAAAAGGGGCATGAGAAGGAGTGAATGCTAATGGAATTTGGGAAGGGAGGCTGAGCTGAGACAGCAGAGAGTTCTCAGTTACTGAATTTGACAGGCACTTCCTCTGGGTTAGCAGGAAATACTTCTGCTCTCACCTGAACTGGAATTTGGGTTTTTCTGTGTTTGTTCACACTTTTGTACACCACCAGTGTAAATTAGACATCTAGATATCCAGTATCCACTGTCCCCATGAAAATCAGCTGCTGGAGATGTTGAGCTGGGCTCAGTGTGGCATGCCCACATGTGCTGCCTGGTGCAGGTCTGCCAGTTTATGCCTATCTGTGGTCTGTACTCAGCAGCAACACTAAACTTGTCCATATTTTATATTCCTATTGTCCATTTGAGGACATAATTTGCCTGTGTTTTGCACTCTTCACAATTTGGTTTTATATTTCCTTGGTTAGTGGGGAATTGACTCTGTCCTTACAGAATCTTTAGATACATTCAGAAGAAGGAGATTTTTATTGACAGAGACAAAGATCACAGATATATGAACTATGTCAGGGGTGAGCAGGTCATTCTGATGCAATTCCATGGAAACATGCAATTGCATTTATAGGCACAGTTGAGTAAGGTAACTTGGAGCACAGCTGGCCAGTAGTGGGGATTTTCTCTCCTCTAGTCATTGCCATGGACCCACGGGCTGGAGGAAAGCCCAGGTTGAAAGGGTCACTCACAGGCAATAAAGGAGTATCTATTGACTGGGAACACCAGCCTCAACAGTTTCAAAAACATGTTTTTCTTCATCTTCTTGAACACAAGATTACACTTAGTCATCACTTATATAGTCGGACTCTTATGATCTCACAATTGCAAACCTTTTCCTTTCTTCCTCCTCCCCCCCACCTCTCTCTTTTCTTTTTTTCTCTTTCTGTAGAACCATTTATTAAACATATGTTTTATTCCTGCCTGGGGATTTCCACTCAGTTTTCTGTGGTTGATATCCCAACGCCTAAAGTGTTCTCAGAGTACGGCTGGGGAGATCTTAGTCAGTACAGCAGGAAAGAAGTCATGCCTGTTCCCTTGCATTAACTAGATGGGTCAGATTTCCAGCTGGTGTAGATTATCCTGGCCATAGATCTGTTCAGATGGTGGTTGCAGCTAACAGTGGTGCTGAGGGAAGTATTCAGTCCTTGTGGGGATGTGTCCACGTTGCCAGAGCAGTCTCTGGGTTGGCTCAGTTGGAAAGGAGGGTGCTGCAATGCCTTGTCTGTTCAAGTAAGTTCTGTATGAAAGCTTGTAACAAATCTGGATTTGTTTGGCCATATTTTCCAAATGTTTTTCACCATTTACTAGGGCTTTGACTCTTGCCTACAGTACCACTAAATTTTCTTGCTGCTGCAGCAAATCACTGAATCTGGGTAAAACTGTGCTATATATCTAAATGACGCCTTTGTTTCTGGAGAATTTTCATTAGTTTATCTCAGTGATCCACTTTTCTACATCCCTTTCCAGACAGAAAATCTGTCAGCTTCTCTACTTCCCTGGTGAGATACTGCTACACAAGTCACTGCTTTGCCCTCTCACCCCAAAGTCATTATTTAAACCTATCTTCATTAGACAATGTTATTATTGCATTTTCTATTGCATCTGGAAGGCTTAAAACTCAGACACACAAAACAGAGTAAAACAATTTGTTCTACCCCAGTGATCTTCTTGGTTGCTAGAGACCACTTCAGCAACTTCCAGCTCCATTTACTCACCAATTAAACCAAATCCTTGTCATTTAATAGCTCTATATAAATACTTGCTTGGAATAAGTTTTGCTATCTGATGTTATACTGTGATGTACAATTTTTATTGATACAGCTAAAACATATCCAAACTTCAAATGGTTTTCTTGTGACAAGTGCTGTGCCAGGATATTGAAATTGCTATTGTATAATGATGACTAATTTCTTAACTAAAATCCATCAGTAAAATCTCAGCTTTTTATCTTACTCTTTTGAAGTATAAAAATACCATTATTTCATCTCCATAATACTGTTTGTGTTTTATCTCAGCTCAGTCCTGCTGCACAATTATTTACCAGCATCTGTAGTATCATTTTTTTCTTGTATATTTACTGAGTCTTAAGTGTTGTGATTGAGTTGTCACCTTACGGCTTATCTGGTGCCTGTGTCCTCAGCACAGGGCCAGTGTAACCTTGAGGAAGTTTTCTTGTTTTCTGGTGGGGAAAATCCTGTCTTTTAGGATTTTCACTCTTCTCAAGCTCAAGTTGATGGAACATGTAACTAATTTCTGTTCAGTCTCAGGTGAAGAAATTGTAATCTGAAGAATTCTCTTGAAGAAATTGTGATCTGAGGGGATGTATTTTGGATAAGAGTAGAGACCAACAGGCAGCTGCTCTTGGAATTGCTCAAGAGAGGCACCTGAAAATGCAGGTAAAGGCCCATCCCTGAGCACCCTCCATTGCTTTGTTCCTGGTGCTGCTCCTCCAGGCCCAGGTGTGTGTGCTTGGCTGTGCCCTTGGCTTGGCCTGCACGTGAGAGGTTGGACATTCCTGGAGAGGGGAAAGGCTGCACCTTCATTGCCCTGTACAAGGACTGTGCCACTTCCCTTGTTCACCAGAGTCATGGGTCTGATTTTAGCTAGAGCAATCCCTGTGTGGGGGTTATTCCTGTGATGAGCTGGTGAGCAGACCTTGATTTTGCCCTCCTTCAGCCCTTGACCAGGGAACAGTAGGACGGAGAGAAGGTGGGCAGCAAACTGCATTCTCTGCTTTTAGCTTATTTTTGGCTGAAGTAAGCCTCATATTTGGGTTTGGATTTTCATGAGACAGACAGTCTTTCTATTCGCTTTTTTCATTTATAATTCATTATACAGGAGTGTGGCTTCACCTCTATCTGTGTTATAGAAGCCTCTTCTTCTTGTCTCTCTGGCCTGTCCTGTGCTCTGTGATGTTCAAGTCCAAGATGCTGATTAAAGAGGTACATTAGGAAAGCCAAACTGCATCTCTGAAGGTGTATACTCAATCAGTCTTTTTGCACTTTGCTCCACAACAGGTGAATCCATTAAGGCTGCTTTCTTTCATTTCACTGGGATTAATTATAGAGCGAGAAGATATATTTTATGGCAGTGAAGAGCAAAATCTTTGCTTTTAAACTCCCCAGTCTCACAGTCTACAGGGAGAGATCCATCAGGAGAGACGGCCCCTAATCCAGCTTTCCTGTCTGCATCAAGTAAAACTTCTAAACCGGGGTCTGAAACCTTGAGTGTTACTCAGTGAACAGAACCTGTGCTGAATGAAAGCCCTAGGCTAGAGCAGGCCCTCTTAACAAGGCGAGCACCCCAGATTCCTCCTGGGAAGGACAGCTTCCCTCACTGAACCAGGTCAGAAAGTGGAAACGCAATAGAATAAGGGTGCAATTAATTAGTTATTTGTAACATCTAGTGTATAATGTATCAAAAAGAACTAAAACATTGTAGGTGTTTCAATAAATCAGGTCACGTGTGAATGGTGTCTCTAGTGCCTCCATGGGCTGCCAGAAAGGGTGATGCAGGCTGTGTAATTGCTATTGGTGTGAAACAATAGGGTCCAGAGCAGAGCAGATGAGGTTAATAGGGATGGGGCAACAGCATCCAAGAGTAACTTAGGAAATAAAACAGAAAAATTGATAAAGCAAACTTCAGCATCATGTGGCAATGGTTAGAGTGCCTGCAGAAACCATCACAAGGTCTGGTGGCTGTGATGTATGTGAGCAGGACATTGTTCAGTGCTTTGCTTTCCATGTCCCTCAATCCCTTAATTTTTTAATGCATCTATTCTTCATCTGCAAAGTGAGGATCCAGTGTCACCTTTAGGAGGATGTGGATTGTCTTAAATTATGAATGTCTGTAAAGCTCTTTGAAATCTTTGCATGGCTCTTGTTTCAGCTGTACAAGGTATTATCTACACTGTCATTGATGTGCTTGTTCAGGAAGAGTACAATCGTTTTTATTTGCAACTCTGGTCCCCAGCTGAACTCTGCAGTTGGATGCTGAGAGATAGGTGTTCCATTAAAACTGCATGTGGAGAGCTCAGCTGCCTCTAAATATGAGAGTTGCAGGAGTAATGAGAAAGAAGGCTGCAGGACAGAGATAGATAAGTGCTAGATGCAGCTTTTGCTTTATTCTTCCCTTTTTCCTTGTCATTAATCTGGCCAACTAGAAATAAAAATTTATGCCTGTACCTATTAGAGAAGCATAGCTGGAATGTAAGATTTATTGGCACCAATATGAAGGGCAATTTCAGAAAGAGCTCTGGAAAAAAATTCATGTGCTGGGGTTTGACTTGCTCTGAACTCTTTCTCTACAAGAACTAATGAGCAGAACTGTGCCAATTAATAATTGACTTTTGCTCTTCTATGCCACCTTTAGTAAAGATTTGTAAACCCTCATTAGGGTTGGCACTTGATACCAAAGCAACTGTGGGATGGGAGTTTTGACATTCTGTTTACAGCTGGACTGGAGACATATACTGGTTAATTCCAGGCTTGCAAAGTCAATGAGAGCTTCAGAAAGACCCAGGTGTGAGTGGTGACTCTGCTCTACTGGCATGGCTACAGCTGAGTTTTCCTGTGCTGTTCTCACACCAATTCTGTGAATGCCCTCAGGTTGTTCAGACAGGACAGTGGAGTCAAAAGGATCCAAAATGAGGGGAGAAATGGCAGGAATTAGCTGGTTTGCACTGTAAACTCCCAAAGTGGGATTGAACATTTTGCTGTTATGAAAATGTGATCTGTAGTGATGTACAATTTAACAGGGTTGTGAATGGGGGTGGTTTTCTATCTAGGAAAAAGCTGGTAAACAATGTCCAAGGTTTCTTGCTCCCCACAGAACTGAGCTGCAGCCAGCAGGGCTCAGTTTTGTGTGAAGAACTTTGGAGACCAGACACCTTCATCTTGAAACCTCCAGGATGCCCAGGAAGTCACAACTTGTAAGCCATTACCAATGCATCATTTGATGAATCATCTTTGTGTCTGGGATAGTCAGTTTGTCACTGGCTTCTAATTGATGCACAGCTGAGGTTTAGTGCAGCTTCAAGAGATCAGTGTTTAATGATGCTTTTCCACTTTGTTCCAAAGAATGTTTCTTCTGCCCCTCCTGTTCCCCTGCCTCTTTTAGCTCTGGTTAAATGCAATGGAGAAAATTCACTCTCAAAGCCTCTTCTGCTTTCTTGAAGTAGTGTGATTGGTTGCCCAAGGAAGGGCAACTCAGTTTGGTTTTCAAAGCATTTTTGTAGGATTGAACTAACTTAAAGCTTAATAGAATACATACAGTGTTACACAGAATGCAGCTCTCGTGCTGTGCACTGAAGATTTACAATTATTTTAATTTAACCCAAATAAAAATGTTATGAGCCAAGTTATTTTGCAGACATCTCTTCTGGATGGTTATTTGATTCCTTACACTTCATATGGAAGATTTAACTTGAGGTTTGGCTGCTCTATTCATGTGTCCAAATGTATTTTGGGGTTTTGGTTTTTCAAAGCAGACCTCCTCAGCTTTTGCAGGTGCAGTATTTTTCCTTGCAACTAACTTTGCCTTCAAAGGGATGGTGGGAGAGGGTAAAGTGGGACTCACTGCAGCACAAGGAATGGCACAACATAGTGGGCACCCAGAATTAGGGAGTACTAGGGAGAGTCTAAAACTTTCCTGCAAGTCTCTTTTGAGAGATGGGGAGAATCAGGCCTGCTGTGTTCTCTCGGTGAAGGCTGCAGTGTCAGGCCCTGCAGACACTTCTTGTGCTTTGTTCTGGCATGTGCAATGTGTTGCCTGATCTGTGTGATGGAAACCCATATCTTCAAGGCCTCGGGGAGCCTGAGGCTGGTAATGAGAAATGCTGCCCTGGCATCACAAGTACTTGGGCAAGAAAGCACTTTTTCGTTCATGGAGAGAAATGCTGTCCTCCTCCCCTGGGTGCTTCTGTGAAGGCTGACCCAAATTGCCCTGGAAAGCAAATCCTGAGGCTGTTCAGTGCAGGTGACAGGAAGAAAGGGTATTGTGTCCTTAGTAGCTCAGCACTGGCATAAAATGCCTGCATGAAAGTGTCATAAAATTAGTTCTGATGCTATAAAGATGTTTGTAAGACACTGCAGAGGAAGAAATTCCCAGCGAAGACTTTCTGGGTATTTGATTTGTATTTGGTATTTGTTGGACCTCATGTGGAGTGTCTGGTGGATTGTTTTAGCTGCCACTTCTGCAGAGAGGGAAGATTTCTAGTAGACAAATGGGAGACACTTGTCCTGTCTTCATTCTGATGTTAATCAGGAGTTTGGAGCAAGTCACTAGCCAGGCACATACTTGCTTGGATGTGCCTGCTTTTCTCTCTCAGTCACACAAATGCTCAGGATTAGGACTGGAGATGAAAAGATCTAAAGAGGAGATCATCCCAGGACTTGAAGCTGGACTGGCCAGGGTCTGGATCCTACTGGCCTGAGGGGGAGCCTGACTTTGGCACCACAAGCTGTGGCTGACCTGGAATGGGTCAAAGCTATAGGAGTTGAAGTGAGAGTGGGGGAAGAGGAGAGAGCCCAGAGCAGACAGAGAAACTCAAGGTTCTTAGGTAATTTCCAGAACATTACTGCTTCCAACTGCTCCTGCCTTGCTCCTCTCCATCCCCAGAGGCCTGGGGATGCTGACAGCCTGACCCACATCACCCCTACCCCTACCAGACTTGACAGAGGGGTTTGGTCGTTCCAATGGAAACAGGAAATCAGGAGCATTGTGTGACCATTGGCTCCCACATTGACCTTTTTCAAATGCCTCATTTTCATAGAGGAGACCCTTTGTCAACTGCAACAGTGTTTGAATTGTGTTTAACAGGGTCATCTGCTAAAGCCCCTCCTGGAAATGGTCTCTCTTCATATTTTAGATTCCAGCATCCTTTTATGGAAATTATCAACTATATGGAGATGGTCTAATTGCACAGAGCCTTGTTGAGCTAGAGTCAACATTTCCTTAACCTCTTATTAAGCCTATCATAAAGGTATGGTTTTTGAGGTCATATTATTATCATGATGTGTTTGGCTTCATGTCCAAAGGAAGTGCTCCAAAGATACTAACACACACTGAATTGAAGGAAAGAATGAAGATGATTATATGAAGCCCAAGAATTTTAAGTCTGTTAAAGTTTAACTAGAAAACCATGGTTGCTGAACCATCTGCTTTTAATCTTCCTATTGCTGTGCAGTCTTCTGGGGACTTGGGCTTGGCAACAGATCTCCAAATCACTAAATTAATCTTGTCAGGTTCAGGAAGCACCAGAAAACCCTTGAGAGGTAGATTCTGCACTCAGTTACACCTGTGTGAAGTCACCACCCTCAGCTAACACAGTGACACCACGTTTTCTCTGTAGGATTGTGTGGTCAAATATCTAGACATGCTGATCTGTGAACTGAAATTTGGCTGGATTGCTTGTCTAAAGTCTCTTAGGGATAAACGACCCTGAAATATTCAAAACAATCTGCATCATCCTCAAGCAGTCTCAAATATCCATGTAGATATTGAAAAAAAATGCTCGGCAGCATTGCAATAGGAAGTCTTTTTACAGCAATACTTTTTTGGTTGAGCCATTGGTTTATATGGATGGGATGGGATGAGATGCCCTCTCTGAAGCCCTGTTCTGTCAGCAGGCACTATCAATATGTGCGTGGTCTCATCAAAACAGGCTTAGCAAAGATCTCAAACACAGAGTCTCTCTTTTAAAATAAAAAAAACCCCAAAATTAAACCTGCTCTAAGTTCCTTATATTTGGATGGCAAGCAGAGCTGGAAACTGGCTTTAGACACCTGTCAACTCAAGGAAATAACCATGTAGAAACTCTAATTTCTTAATGTGCATGACCAACAGCATGACAGGTGCTCAGCAAACAGTGCTTGTTGCTGCCTCCAGGCTTTGCTGGTCCTTCACTGCAGTAGAAAGTGCCACCTCTGCATTCCTGGCTTCTCATTCAAAGGCTGCAGCTCAGCAGATGACACTGAGCAGTGGGAAGAAGTGGTGGTGAAGGTCTGGGGAGCCCTTGTGCCCAAGCTGGGCTGGGGCAGCAGTGGGAGCTCCTGGCACAGGGGCTCTGCAGCTGCCTCTGTCCCTAAGGAGCCACCTGGCAGCTTCAGCAACAGCTGGGGGATTTTATTAGAAAGCTGCATTTTCTGAAGCCCCTCTCTGTGCCTGTGCTTTGATTTGCTGCAGAGCATCTCCTCAGAACATTTTCAGACTCCTGTGTCTCGTTAGGTGTAAAAGACCTGCACATCTCCCTGCTGGGGATCTCCTACACGTCTCCCTCGTGCTGGGAAATCCCCTGATGCTTTCTGGAAAAGCTCCTCCTGTATGGTTGGATCCCTTTGGAGCTTTGCCCTGGAGTGGCTGTGGTGGAGCCTCAGCAGCAGAAAGTGGGAAGCAGTGTTGCCACATTGTTTTTCTCATTTCGTTCTCAGGGAAAAGCCTCCGATTTTTCTAAAAATCCTGTCAGTCTCACTTGTGAAATCTGATGTACAGCCTAAAAATAGCATTTCGGTGAGAGCTGAGAGTGTTGACAATGAACTGACTGGAGGAACAGAAGTTGGCAAGTCTTCACTGCTCAACATTTCCAAAACTAATTTTCCACATCAAGTCTCCTCTTCCTTTTCCCTGTGCTATTTAAACAGAAATGTAAAAAGAAACTGTTAAGGAAACCCACATATGTAATTGTTAGGGGAGGAAGCAAGTTTTGTGGCTGAGAAGCAGGAGAAGAGCCAGATGATCCTGTTACTTGTGCTGCCACAGACTTACGTGACCTTGGCAGGCTGGCATTTCCCAGAGCCTTGACTCACTCTGCGTGTTGGATCCTTGGGCACTCAGAGTGGGACACTTGGGCCGGGTGTTTTCAGAAGTGTTGAGCAGCCAGATTTCCACTAGGCTGCTCAACGTGAGAAAATGCAGCTTTCAACCCTGCTCCTGACCTTACTTTCTGTTCCTCTGCAGCGATGGAAGTGGCCTGCTCTGGGAGGGGAGTGGTGGGAGCTGGGAGGGCAGCGGGTACTGTCCATGGAGATGTGATCACTCAAACCAGCCCAGTGTCTATCCTTGTTCCACATTTCCTCATCTGCAGGATATTCAGTCCTGAAGAGTCAACAGTGAGTTCCTGTCTTTAAAAAAGCCCTGTGCCCCAAGGAGTTTGGGAATTATAAAGCTCCAGGACTGTACTTCTGTTTCTCCACAGAGTTGGACTGCTCAAGTGCAATTTGCAGTCTGGTGTTTGGGGCTAATTTTTCCGTGAATAAATGGGGTCTGGTGAGGGATAGTCAGGGATCTCTTATGGGTGAAATCAAGCAATGAAACCATCGTTCCCTAGAAAGTAAAAGAAGAGATTGTTTTTATCCTGCACCTTCCCAATATATGAGGGAAGGCTTTGAAGTACAAAAATAGTTGCTGTATTATACACATATTGTAGGATGTTTACCACTGGAGACTATTGCCTAAACAATGAATTTCCAAGCCGCTCCAAATGTGATCCAACTTTATTCTAAACAGTCGTGAAAAAAATCCTGATTATAACAAACGAAACTCTGCTATTTGTTTTCTTTTCACAGTTGGAGATTCTGTACACACAGAGAAGTTGCTTAGAGTCTGAAAGTGTTTATCCTGCCAAAAATAAATGTTCTAAAAACGATCACTTAGCATTTTCTGCATCTCTGCATATTTGTTTACCATGAAGAATCTGCTTACAGAGCTTATATTGTATTTTTTTTACATTTCAACTTCAGTGAAGAAAAATTGAGCATGCTTCTTACCAACACCCATTTCCACTTAAAGTCATGAAACTGTTTTGTAACTATTTTTGTGTGGGCTGTGGTTACTCCAGAGAAGTTTATTTAGCAACCAAAGGTGATTCTAAGAGCCAGATTTTCAAAGCAGCCTTCTAAATACAGCATGATGTTTGAAATGGCTTCTGTTTGTGTGTGTGAGAGCTTGTAAACGTGCAGGTTTTCATGAATACAGATGGTTTTGTATCCAGTATTAGTAAATTTAGAAATAATAATACTAGACCATTGAACAAAATTCACATTACAATAATGGTGCATGTATCAGAACAGCCTTTTTCCAGGAAACTGCAGGAGGACATTGCTGGGGGAGACTGTAAATTCTGGATGTTCTCAGCCCCACCCATGGTTTCTCCTCCCATACAAATACTGGCTTGTTTGTGGGTTTGAATATTTACAGAGAATCTTTACTTGTATTTGAATGTTTTCAGAATTAATTAATTGAGCCTCCTGTGAAGTTTTATCACCACTTTACAGTGAGGGAGACTGGGAATAAGAAAGTAACTTTCCTGAAGTCTAATAAGATGTCTGGGGAGCTTTGGAAGATGTACAGCTCTTCATCCTCAGGAGGTGGCAGCATTTTTTACCCTGTGACCACCATGGCTGTGCTGTGCTGGGAGGGTGCAGCAGTTTAGTGACCCTGTTGCTCTGGGCTTAATGCTGGTTTCTTGGCGAGGCTTCTGCAGTTCTTCCACTCCATGTGTTAAAAGTTTGTCTTGTTCCATTTCAGACCTGTAGAAACCACTCAATGAATTGCTAATGTGCAGTGGGAGGAAAAAGCCTCCAGAAGCTTTGCAAGTGCAAGATCACAGAGCCCTTGGAAAAGCAGAAGCATGGTCTCCCCTTTAGCAAGGGGCTTGGAAAGCTGGCTGTCTGCCTGAGGCTTATTTGGTGTTAAGAATCCTTTCCCACCTAACTCAGCTGAGCAGGAAGAGTGGAGGGCAGGAGATTCCTCACCAGGGGCAGAGGAGCACCTTGTATGTGCTGCACTCTGGAAGTGAGGGGTGTGAGCAGGTCATGGTCTCTCGAGCACACCTGCAAGGCCAGCATCTGCTCTCCCATGAGGAGTTTGCTCATGGAGTGCTCCACTCAGTCAGTGGGGATGGTTTTGCCATGAAGTGTAATAGTCTTGCCTAATCTTTGGAAAGAACTGTTGTGAGTCCTATGTGGAGCAGATTACAGACATGAATCAGCTCTCACAGGGTCACTCGTTGCTGCAGCTACTCCTCTCTGTTTCCATGTGCAGGCTCTTAGCCCTCTCTTTGGGCCAGGCTGCCCTGAATCACATCTCAAGTACCATGGGGTCACACCTGCGTTTAGGACTTGTTTTGGTGCTGGTAAACCTGCCCACATGTGAGTGGGGCAGTGCACCAAGGGGTGCCTGTGGCTGGGCAGCACAAACATCCCCCAGGCAGTGGGAGCTCTCTCCCAATGCAGAGGCTCATCACTGAAACTCTGGAGTTTTCTTAAAGTAATTTTTAAAATAGTTGGATAGTCTTCAATATACTTTGCATAAAAGCTCAAAAAACTCTTCTTTCTTCTCTCTCTTGATTGCAGATGAATACAGAATGCATCCCTTAGCAGAGAGAGAGAGTGATGAGGCTATTTCTTCTCTTGCCAACTTGGTGCTAGGGAGTGGAATTTCAGAAATCACACAAGCTGCTGCTGCCAAGACCAGGTTACATGGAGAAGAACCTGTTTTCCCCTCTGCCCAGTCTGTACAGATGCTGCCATTCAGAGAGATGTGAATCAGGGTGCTTTATGCTGCTGGCTTAGTGTCCTGTTCTTAGTTACCATATTTAGTTGTTGGTTAAAATGGTGTTTAAATGGGCATGAGAAATGAACACCAACACAGAATAAAAAAGCAGGTAGGAATAACTGAAAATCAGAGCTGTATTGTTCTCCTTGTCTGCCTCATGGTGGAATGGAGCCTCTTGACCCCTTTTCAGGTAAAGGCACTGCTGGTGTGAGTGACAAGCTGTGGGTGGAAGTGGGTAGGTGAGGATGTCCCATAGTTTGTGTTGACAATACCCATAGTTACTTCTACCAACATGTGCCCATATATTGTGGACACAAGCACTCAGCAGTGCTGCCTTTTGCCTTTCTGAGTGCTCCAGGACATTCATTCACCTTTGAGGACACTGTTACTCCTGCCACAATGAGTTTTAAGGACATTCTGACTCTGAATTACTTAGAAAGGGCTTGGTGTCTTCCCAACTGAGCAAGATGATCTCTTTTGCCACGACTCTCTAGCATGAAGACAAGGCTCTTCCTTTTCAAACAGAACATGTGCTCAGTGTGCTGGTTGGTGGCAGATACATAATTTTATTTCCTAGCTTGTCTATCTCAGTAGGTTTTATTATTAAGCCAGTGTCATTCCATCCACTGTTCAATACAAGGACATGATGATCAACCATAAAGATGAGAAGCTCTCTGTGTTTGCAGTGAGTAGCAGCCTAACAGCTGAACTCTACTGTGCCACTGTCAGATGTTCCTCTCTCCATGCAAGGGCACAGTGAGGTGAAGTGCTTTTGTTATCATGGCACTGACTGAGTGGAGCTTATCTAAATAGATGTCACTTGCCACTTACCATGACTGACAGTAGCTGTGTCATGGCTCACACAGACACCTGGAGTTGGAGCATTGAGCATTTCTTCTGACACAGTTGTTTCCCAGCCTTTCTCTGGGCCACTGGTCCATGCATTACCTGTGGCTTAGCATGAGGGGTGACTCAATTCAGGATGTTATTGTCTGCTGTCACTGTGACTCCTGACAGCATGAGTTTGAATCCAGGGGAAATGGCTTCACATGCAACAGCCATTTCCCCTCCTGAAGCAGGGATGTTCATTGCACTTTGGATTCCATTACAGTTCCATGACCTCAGGAGCCAGCTCTGCATTTGCACTGCCAGGCTGGGAATAGTTGGCATTGAGCAAAAATTGCTATTGTGTCAAGGATTTGGCCTGGCTCCCTACATGATGAGAAATAGGCTCAGAGCCCAGGCAGCATAGTGCACTTGGTTTCTTGCTGATTTTTACATGCCAAATCTGGAGCAGTATAAGCAGTTATGGCTGATGTCACTCTTTTTAGGTTCTTATTTATTTTTACAGGCATCTGACTAGCTAGATTATTGAGATCTAAACTCATCCTACGTAACTCAAAGATATGCCACATGACTGTTTAACATTTCAGGTTCAGGGCATAAAGTACACCCTGACCTGCTTGCCTTATAAAATGCCTGTGGTCTAATTGAAGAGCTCATAACTTTTTTCAATAATTAGTTGAGATTTTTCTGTTTCCACTGCAAAGCTTTTCCCAGTTTTTTTTCACCATTCAGCTAAAATGAACAATACAAACATACCCAAAACTTGCTTTTAATGCAGTCCTGGCACCACTAAGTACTAGGTTCAATACTTGGCATGGGATCCACATCCCATTTTGTAATAAAAGAAGGAATTCCCATGGCTGGAAATACAATAAATTGCCCACATATTGATAAATTTTTGACCTCACATGAATCCTGTGTGACACCTTGCCATTTCTTAGTGTAAGAAATATTGCATGCTCCAGCCACAGAAGTCAAATCCCACAGCAGTTGTTGTTCCTCAAAACCCAGCTCTCTTCCCTTTGACTGCAGAAGCAGAGCTCAGCTGTGCCCTCCTCCAGCACAGCTCAGTTGTGCCTGAACTCCAACAAGCAAAAAGTTATTTTGGCCCAGAGAGCTCTGTGTTCAAGGCAAGGCTGTCTGTGCAGGACCGTTTCCCTGCTGACCCCCTCCCTGCCTTCCAAGGAAAACAGCAGTGCTGGGCTTGCAAGCTCCTTGGGGCTGCAGTGGCACCGGGGTGGCAGAGCTGGACGACATCACTTTGGGTCCCCTGGGTGCTCAGTTTTGCAGCCCTACAGCCCAGATCCTGAAAACAGATCCTTGAAGAGAAAGCTCTGAGCTCATGCAGATCAGTTTGCAGGACTGTGCCTCGAGAACCACAGTAATTAATAACAACTTGGCAAGGCCATCCTGGATTTCAATAGGAGCGGGATGAGAATACAGCATTAAAATAAGGCAGACAGCTCACAGCAGGCTGAGGAGAGAGGCCAAAATCAACAGGATAAAACTCTCCTCTTACAAAAACTGCCCTAAACCTTTTTGTCTACACACAGGGCCTTAATTCAAGGCTTGTTGAAGTCAATGGGGAAAAAAACTCATTAATTTCAATGGGTTTGAATTAGCTTGAACCCCAGTTCTGGCCAGAGGACAAGTATTTATAAGCTGGCCATGTATGAATTTAAGTTGGAAACTAGAGGAAAGTCTCCAAGTACAGAGCAGAGGGGTTCTGGAGCCTCCTTCAGCAAAAGGGGAGATGGCAGAAATGTCTTAATAATCATTAAGATGGAGCTTGACTGACCTAAAAAGGAAAACGTGTAATGTGGTGGGGATGTGATTGTAGTGCAGAGATCTCTGGTCCCTTCCCACACCAGCCAGGCATTGGGGTACTGGCCTGTCACATTCCTTCTTTTCCTGTAACTGCAGTTCACAAACACCTATTTTAGGCAACTTCTGTTTTATACTTAGTTTAATTTCAAGGAGATGATCTATCTCCAAATTATTGAGTATTGGGATTATTTAGCATCAAATGCTCCTGACAGGCTTCACACAAACACCACACTGACTGGTGTCCCAGCTAACATGGCTTTCTTGTTATCATACTGACAACATGATTTCCAGTCATGCTACTTTTTCTGTTACAGAACTCATGCTCGAAATACCTTTTTCTGAAACCCCTTGTGTTTCAGCTCAGTTCTCATTCCCTCCCTGACACGTGCTCCTATGAATTCCTGAAAGCCACAAGCACACGAACTTCTAATGCTTGAACCTCAATGTTTGCTGTTTCTCAGATTTTGTGACTTTGATGTGGGTTGGCATCTTCCCTGCTTTCCCAGATTGTCATCTTCTTCCTCAGAATTTCTGCTTTTTTGCTGTGTTTCACTTTGCTTTGTAGTGCCATGAAGTTGGATGGGAATTCACAGGATCGGCAAACCCCCAGCCCCCATCTCTGCAAAGAAGGATGTTCAGTTCTGGCATCTGAATTGGGCACAGTTTACAGCCATAGTGTTTGTAAGCATCTAGAATACAGAAAATCTGTTTCCTAGAGGTTGGTATGGTTCGTAGGAACCACATCATTAGGTATTTTAAGGAGCTGTGTGTTGCTGGATGTTATAATGGGGCTGTAACTCTGCTCTGCTCTGAGTTCCTGTCACTGCCTGGCTCATGTACTAAGTGTAGTATCAGGTCTTTAATTAACATGATGTTATATAAAATATATGTGGTTCAAATAGCTTGCAGTCCTCACTAGTGAAATTAATCAGACTCTAAATAAAATTAAATCTATTTTTTGGCTATCAAAGTTAACCCACTTTCATGGAGGAACGATAAATTCCTTGCCGTAAATATGCTGTAGTACTGAACGTAACTTTGATCCAATTTTGATTTCCCTTAAAATCACTTACAAAACAGTACTGTCAGATATTTAACTTACTTTCATTGCAAAATTTAACTAGTACATTTCCAATGTCTCTTTCCTTACAAAAAAAAAAAAACCCAAAAAACAACAACCCCAAATTTAAGACACTGATAGCTTTTCACAGATTGGTAGTAATATATTTTGAAAAAAATAAAATCACAAGTCAAAAAAATGACACTTCTCAGTGGATGTGAAGTAGAAAATGATTTCAAAGTTAAAACAAAATTATGTTTTTTCTTGCTTATTTATTCTTAGTGCAGAGTGGAGAATTGCCAAGAGTTAATTAACTATTTTTAAACAAAATTGTTAAAATAAAGGTTCTGACAAAGAATTTAGCATGATCAGTAACTCAGCTAGAAATGGTGTTAACTTTCATAGGTTATATTTTGATGCTAATGACATGGTAAAAAACCCCTTATCTCACCTAATTTAATCATCCCTTGTGTCAGATTGAGAACCACATTGTGATTGAATACAGAGCAGTTTAACCTGCAGGATTAAAGCCTGTAAAATTACTCAGGATTTGCACCAAAGTCAATCAGAGCAGAATCTGGCCTGGTTTTTTTTTAATTCTTCCAGAACCAAAACGCAAACATGAGTGCTCTGAAGAACTTTCATGATACAGATTTGTTTTCCTCAGCGACTGTGAAATGAGCTGACTTGGAGCTTGTGTCAAATTTGGCTAAACTCCTGCCAAGTCTGGTGTGCTGATTTGTGTGGCAACATTGGCAAGCAAAGCGAAGGTTTACGTTGCCTGGGAGGTTACACATGGATACAGGGAAGTGCTTCCAATTCCCTCCTGTTCTGCTCTGTGACCACAGCAAGGCTGAGGGAGTGCTTGTCTCTTAATGAGCTCATCCTGAAAGGCTTGGGCTGAGATTTAAAAGCCATTTTCAGGGCATACGGTGTGTTCTGGCCTTTTATCAGCGCCGCTGTGACGTGTCAGGGGTCGCTCTGGTGATGGGAATGAAGCTGTTTGCTTTCTGGATAAGTTTAGTCGCAGCTATTTCCTGCGCATTCCAGGGATGGAGAAGTCGCCTTGCCAATTCGCTCTTGACATATTTACAGACACAGAAGCCACCTTTGGACTAGTTTTTGCAAACATCGTGTTCCATTAAGAAAATGTTCCCAAGGCTGAGGGTGAGGAGTCTGGCTCAGAATATCTCCCGCCCCAGACATTGTGGGCCAGTGTCTGATCTCAGCCATGCTGGGGAACGGCTGAAGGAATTCCATTAGCTTTTCGGCATGTGTTCTGGATGAGCAGTGGAGCTGAGGTTAGAGCCTCATCTTCAGTCTTCGAGAGGTCCAAAGTGGACTAAATTGCTGAATTTTTATTTTCTCTGTTTTCTAAGCAGGAAATAGCCCCAAAGTGCCCTTTTATAGGCCCTGCTTTCTCAGCTG
The DNA here is from genome assembly GCA_034336665.1 of Luscinia megarhynchos. Taxonomy (NCBI): domain Eukaryota; kingdom Metazoa; phylum Chordata; class Aves; order Passeriformes; family Muscicapidae; genus Luscinia; species Luscinia megarhynchos. The sequence goes on from CM067580.1 coordinate 4,201,286, forward strand.
AGAGAGTCTGGAAACTGTAAGGACATCCACTGGTATCCAAATTCCACAATTAATAATGCATTCCCAGAGTGGAGGGGAATTGCTGTGGTTGCCAACAAGGGCTGGTGATTCTGCATGTCAAAAGCAGTATTGAAAAGCTCTGTGAAGACAGCTCCAGCACCATCAGGGCCATGAATAATGAATAAAATGGGTGTGCAGTTCTGATATCAGCCAAGCTTTTAAGTCCCTTCTTAAATCCTGGGACCTAAAGCTTATGTTCACAGTGCTTTACTAAACAGAGCTGGCTATCTGAGCTTAGGCTTGACTTAGGTGAAATCATGCTGTACAAAAAAGCAAACAAATGCAAATGGAGCAGTGAGTGATGTTTCATGGGGGCTCTGAAGGTGATGGGGAAAATTCCCACTGCCCTTCAGTGACCCTTAAACAAGGCAGCATTACTGCTGGGTCTAGGGGAGGAGATGAGAAGGCAAAAACCACTTTGGGATATGGTGACACTGGTGCCACAGTCTGGCCACTTCAGTGCTGAAATGGAGATTTTTCACTTTGCGACCAAAATCGATTTGCACTTGAGCTAAGGGGGTGTCTCTGCAAAATGCCACTCCAGAGTAAAATTTTTATGACCAAATTCTAATCTCTTGGGAAAAGGCAGTGTAAGAGGGTTGCTAAACTTCTCACATGAGCCTAAATACAGGCCACGTTGCTGTGCTGAAAAAGGCCAGTGTGTATTAAACCTAGTCGGGAGTAGGCAGTGCAGATGTTAGAATGATGTAGTGTTTAGGTTGCATTTTGCAACAGGTAGATTTCCTGGCACTGGAGCTTGACAGCCTAGTTTGCAAAAGTACTGAGGTGGATTCTGCTTGCTCTTACACGTCCTTGGCCACTGTTGAAAAACGAGAGGTAACACCACAGAAGCAGCTGGCCCATTCTCTTCTGTTTCATCAGGTATAAGCATGTGTTCTCTAGTGACAAACCTTGATGATAAACCTTGTTAATAACAAGTAAGGTACAGTAAAATGGTGAAACTCTTTAATAGTAGAAAACATATCTGAAAGAGAGCCTGGTGGGTCAGCTAGTTCATGTGTCTGCCTGGGGTGCTGGGCAGGGAAGAGCTGCTGCTGAACTCCTCAGAGCCTCCTGAGCAGCAGCAGCAAAACCACAGCCAGAGGGTTATTTGTGTGCTGGGCAGGTAGGGATGTCTTCAGCCTTCCAGTTACCCCTGTTTGTGATAAGTTTTGCCAAAACACACCTACTACTGAAATCACTGACTTTGTGATGAACCAAAATAGGTCCAGACAGGGGTTGTCCTGGAAAAGGAAGGGTTTTAAAGCAGACCTCAGCCAAAGCCGTGGAAATGATGGACTTTGTTGTGGTTTGGCTGAAGCCTTCTCACAGTATAACACTGGCAGGTCTGTCCTTTGCTGTGCCAGGGTTAGTGCCTTCTGTAGGTTTTGTTGTCAGTTGTGGTCAAGGCTGGGATTCAGGAGCATCTTTCGTCCTTGGAAATGCACAACCAATGCAGGCACTGCTGGGAGGAGAGGGGCTGCTGCTGGACAGAGCCTGCCTGGCTCCCAGGAGGCACAGGCAGCCCAACCTGCCCTGTCACACAGCATCTTGTCCACAGCCACTCCTTTGAAGCCAGGAAGAAATGGGACATTGCCAGCCATGGGAATGGTTTGTGGGGCAGGTGGCCAGAACTGGCTTCCTTCTAATACCAAGTATCAGGCAGGAGCTTTGTGTTCCTGTGGGTCAGGGGAGAGGAACAAATCTGGAACAGATGGAGAGTTCAAGGGGTGAATGTGCCAGCCCAATGTGAGAAGAGTTCTAGTTATAAACATCTGGAACCCAATGGGCCTGTGCTGTCACCTGATGGAGCAAAATATGTCCTCACTGGGTAGGGAATATGGGAGTGGATTCATGGCATCTTGTGATTCCAGTAAGTGGCAATCTGCCTGTCATTATCACATGAGAGTATTGCACAGGGATTCCTCAGACTTTGTGAGCCTCTTGTTGCTGCAGTTTATGGATGACTTCTTCAGACACTGGGCTATCATCTTGCTGACTTCTTGGAGTTTATAAGTGTTCATTGTATTTCAGTGCTAAAGATATAATGTATCTCAGTGTAAAATGTGTATAAAGAATAATGTAAATTATTAGATACATGTAAAAGATATATGTATTTCAGTGTTAAAAATATAAAAAGTGGCAAGGCTGAAGATGTGACTCAGGTAATGAGTCAAAGAAACGGTGGGATTTTTAATTAACTTTGCTCATTTTCTTTAAGGCTGACAATACATCTGAGAATTTGACATTTATTTATGAATGCATTCCAGATTTGCACGCTGCATATCAAACCCGAGGACAAGCCTAGAGAAGGGTGGGGCAGTGTGCTTAGATACTGTATCTGACTTGCCCTCCTGCCCGCAAGTGAAATTCTTTCCGTCTGAGTCGTCCTGAGCGGTGCTGCGTGAAACAGCCTTTGGCAGAAGATTGTCTTGTCCCTGCTCCTGCCCTGAGTCAACTGAAAAGGTTTGCTTTGTTTTCATCCACTTCTACCTCTCCTCTGGCATCCTGTCTGCCTCTGAGGGTGGTGCATTCCCTCTGCTGAGCTCCCAGGGTGGGAAACCTGTCACCTTTCATGCCTGCTTCTTATTTCTGCTCTCTGTTGGAATAGGCCTTGGGATTAAACAGGATCCCTGTCCTTTCCCAGGCGTCTTTCTTTGCCACCTCGACCCAAGTGTGTCCTGACACCACTCCTTTGCTTCCCAAACGTGTCCATCTGACATTCTTGGGGAACAGAAGGGTGGGGATGTGGTCCCTGCTCTCAGCCCTCCCTGGATCCCTGTACATTGTGCAGGTCCTGCAGCTGCATCTCAGGGCAGAGCTCCAGACTGAGGTGCTGCTGCTGCACAGGCAGAGAGCAAAAAGCAGGGATGACTCCTCCCCTCAAGGCTGTGCTGAGTCTGCCAGCTAACAGCAGTGGTGAGCAGTAAACACAGTAAATGAGTTCCCAGTGGCTCCTGAAGACAGGCTGGAGTCTGAGCTCAGGTGGTGCTCAGGTCTGCGGGGTGAGTAGGCAGTGTTTAGAGCTGACAATTGCTTTGATGGCCTTATCTTCTCTTTGAAGCCAAGCAGCCTCTCCCTGCCCATACACACCTGATAAGCTCCATCAGATCCTACATACCTTCCCCTGCAAAAATAAGGGGCTGAGTTGACTCAGCCAGGACAGCAGGAGCCTGTGACTCTGGGTGTGGGTGTGCTGTGGTTTTCCCACATCTATCCCCAGTGACTGGTGTTGGCACAGGGTGGCAGAGCTGGCATCTGTGTAGGGGCTGCCCAGCACAAACAGGCTGGGCCTTGTGATTTAAATGCCAGAAGATACACCATTCCCACCTCCCAAGCCCTCCCTGGCACTGCACAAAGCCAGTGCCAGGTCCACCATATCTCATTCAAACCCAAAAGTGGTCACTAACTCAAGAGGATGTTTCTTTAGGATGGTTCAGGTGTCACATGAGACTTTCAAGAGCCCACAGCTGTGGTAGGGCTTTGCCCTCTAAATGTGAGGTTGCCAGAACTGGCTTGGGGTAACTCAGCATTGAGCCATTGCTCATGGACCTCCTGTGGGTGGAACATAGGGAAGTGATACAGAGCTGGAATGCAGCCAGGCAGCCAAAAATATCAGGAGAAGGGCAAAATTATTTACAAAGCAACTGAATGTTTTTCCTCCCATCTCCTCACATTTTTAACAAGCTTCTTTTACCACTAAGAATTTTATACTAAAGAAAATTGGCAAATGTCTGAGAGGCAGAGGTACACCTCCATCACATTGTTTAATAACAATGAACTGAAAGTTCTGATGGCAGTAGATAGTGCTTTCTGACCCAAAGAATGCACATTCTACCTTGACAGGAAAAAGAAAGAGATAGAAGAGAAGATAAAAAAAAAAAAAGATGGTTTGTGTTTGTAAATGCTTCTTTGAAGCAAAGGATTTCATGTCAAAAGTCTCTTAGATCCCTACAGTCACTGCAAGCAATATATAAAAGATTTGAGCTCAAATCATTGCAAGTGTTGAAATTCAGGCCATTTTGGGTGAAGAAGCCAGTGGGGAAATGCTGTCTTTGTGAAAAAACAGTTGAAGCTAGTTTAGAGCAGACACAGAAAATTACTTGAAGCTACAAAGTCAAGTTGTCAGAAGCCTGTTTCCCTTACCAGGCTAAAATGCAGCCTAATTCAGATCTTACAAAAAGTTCTGGAGGTGCTTCCATTGATTTCCATGAGTGCTGAGTCACCAGTGGTTGCTGAGTCACCAGCCCTGAGCACAGTCAGGACTGTCAGAGCCCTGGTGAGAAGGCAGCTCTGATTCAGCTGGGAATATATCCTTATTTTTATGTATAATATAATACTAGTTTGTGTTATTACCTTGCCTGCAGCAGCACTGTACAGAATAGAATTGCCTGACAACGGATGAAGTGAATGTTTCTTAAAAATACCTTCCGGAATGACAACTGCTTTTTCTCCCGAAAATATGCAGGAATTTTACAATGTTTCCTCCTTGGCTTCCTCTCCCACCTTCTCACAAAGGGAAAAGAAAGCAAAGGAAAAAAAAACAGCTTCTTAAAAGAACTAGAATTGAACTTACTGCCAGTTGCTTTTTAGCAGCATATAATCAGGAAATTTCAGAAACTGGTTATCTTTTTGTGAATGTCTCCTCGGTGCTGTTGCAATTCAATACAAAGGTGGATGTGCTAAGCACTTGTTTTGGAGTCACTGGGTGCTCTGGAAGGGCTGCTTGTGAGTCCATCAACAGCACCTGCTGCCTCTGGAGAGGCTGATGCAGGGGCCATCTGAAGGAGCAGGGGTGCAGGTGGCAGCTGGACGGGTTGGGGACAGGCTCCCAGTCACCCCCAGTCCCTGGTGGGAAGCTCAGAACCGCAGGACTGCTCTGGAGGAGCCGTGGGCATCAGAAGTGCAAGCAGAAAAACAGTACGTGAGGTTAAAAAGCTCAAAGGGTGTTGGGATCACAACCCCCAATCTCTGCATCTGTTGTTCCCAAATCATGACAGAGCAGCCAGCCTTGGGAGGTCATGGAGATAACAGGACCCTGCTGGTGCAATGCTGGGTCTGCTGAAGGAGCACCAAGGGGATCTGCTTTTCTTTCCTCCTGCTTGTGCCACTCCAGAAAAAGTTGCTCGACAGTCTCATGACAATGAAAGAGTTCTAGTTATAACAACAATGGGCCAGGACCCAGAGTAGCCTCTGACAGCCTCTTATTGGATATTGGTGCTAGATGGATGGGTGGAAGCATGTGCTGTGACTCACCTTGGGGCAGGCATGGGAAGAAGCTCTGCTCAGAGATCTCTCTGCCTACGGTGAAAGACAGTATGAGGTACACAGGCAGGAGAACGGTAACACTGCCAATCACAAGATCAAGCAATTACTTGGGCTGACAATAATCAGTTTGAATTGCAAAAATGTGTCTGATCCACACTTACAAAGGCATGAGCTGCACGTGGCAGGGCTGGCCAGCAAGGGGCTGGGCCTAGCAGTAAATCTGGTCTCACTTGAAAAGATAAGAGGGGGCAGAAAAACATGTTTACAGTCTCTGTTCTGGTACTTATGGGTAAGTGATGGTAATTTTAGATGCTTTGGTACTTGTAGGTGTAAATAATGGGTTTTACATGAAATGCATGAAATTTGGTTCTTTTTCCAAATGATGTCATCAGCCCAGGTGCAAACTGCCAGTGCCATGCACAGCTGGGAACAGGGAGCAGTTGGTAATAGCAGATTTTGATCTGTAAGTCCTCAGTTTGCCCGTTTCCACCTGTAGCACTCCTGTAGCTCATCCCTGGCGTGCCCTGGGTCTGATTACACTGATCTCACCTGGAAATCGCACCTAAGTGTCTGATGTGTTTTATCTCCATTCAGCTGATGCCTATCTTGTAATAAAATTTCCCATGGCTTATCAACGCTTGACAATTAGATTCTTAACATCCCACTTAATGCAAAACAGATTACATCCTGGGAATTAACAAAACAATCAAATGCCTTAAGGGATAATGGAAGATTTTTTTTATAGACATATATGTGTTTTTATATATATATGTTTATACATACACACACGCATCTATAGTTGTGAAACCTAGAGATGCTGATCAGCTGTTGCTACTTGATTGATTTTCATGGCTCATTCCTATGCATGTTCAATTTTGTTGGTTTGGGTTTTTTGTGGTTTGTTTGTTTGTTGGTTTGGGGTTTTTTTTGTTTTGTTTTGTTTTGTTTTTGTTTATGGAGGTTGGGGTTTTTTTGTTTGTTTGTTTTTTGGTTTGGTTTTGTTTTGAGGTGTTTTATTTTTGGTAGAAATTGCGCTCTGTGATGGCAGTGTCGTGTGTTGCCCTTGCAGAGGTGTCAGGGGGCTGAGCCCAGCCAGAGGGTCTCCCAGGCGAGTCCGAGCGCTCCCCTGTGTGCCCAGCCGGCACCTTCGCTCCCTCTGGTGGCATCCCGAGTGTCTGTTCCAGCAGGGGCGGTGATCCCAGCGCCGGTGGCCGCGGAGGTGCTCAGTGAAGGAGGGAGGACACGGCAGGGCTGTGCACACCATGGCCAGGTCCCTCACTCTGGGAATCCCTCCCTGGGCCAGGGATGGGGCTCCAGAACTGCTGCTGATCCCAGGACAGACACAGCAGGGCCCCTGCCTGCTGAATGTAAATATATCTGGTCCAGCCTTATTGCAGAGCTGATCATCTTAACCCCAGCTGTTGCACATGGTGGGCCTGGAGCTGTGGGGAATAGTTGCATTGATGGAAAAAGCCAGACTCGTTTCCTTTCTGCAGCCAGCATCCCCACAGAGCAGAGCATTTTGCTTGTGATTTCCAGTGCTGCTGTCAGCACTCTTGGCACTCTGACTTGCAGAGGAGGTGCATGGTTCAGCTTCATGGACTTGGACCCTGGGACTAGAGGAGGGGGTGAAGGGACTAAAGGTTCATAGCAGCTGGTAAAGATTTATAAAAATTACTCAGAAATAAGTTTTTAATATTATCAAGAGAGGAAAAATTACTCAGTTCACTTACAATACCTGCACATGATGGGCCCTGCAGCCACTGACAGTGAGAGCTGGGGTTCATCCACTTGTGGATGCCCTGGACACTCTCATGGGGAATGGGGCCAAATCCTGGGCTCAGCCATTCAGGTCTGACCTCTGTGACTCGGTCTCTTGGTGACCTGTCCCCCCTGCCCTGTGCTGTGCCCATCCCATGCACACAGGCTGGAGCAGAGCCCTAGGCTCCCTATGAGGAATGCTTGGGATGCCTGGTGTCTGTGTGTTATTTGGTAAATGATGCTCTTTTGGCTGCCTGCCCTTGAAGAAGAAGGAATTCCTGTTGCTGTCTGATCATCCTTCCAATAACTGACCAAATGCAATAGTTCAGATGCTGACACACATGGTGTTGATTCATTTAACTGGTGATATCTGGAGGCAGCAGCACTGTAATACAGTGCACCACACACACACACAAAAAGCCAGTTGTGCTTTAAAGCATGCAAATAAATGCCAGGCATAGCACTACTACCTCTCTTCTAAATACACAAATATTCTATCTAATGAACCTTTACAAAGGCCAATATGCTTAATCCCAATTTACAGAGTGGGAAATTGAGGTTTTCATCCATAATCATCCAGCAGACCAGAAATAAAAACCTGGTCCTGTGAGTCCTGCCCCTACTTATCCTGTTCCAGTGACACATCTCAGCTCAGTAACTTCTTCTGTCCTCTGTCCTCCACCATGGATGAAACTGTGTGGAGTCACTGAACCTTCATGGATGTTCCCAAGGCTGCTGCAGGATGCAGGCTGGGTAAATGGCACTGCTGGCACCAGCCAGCCTCCCACATCTCTGTGCTGCTGGAAAAAGCTCAAGACCTGGTGTGCTCCAACTTCATTCTGAGTTAAATTTGCAGTTTTAAAGCAGCAAGTGACTCTTGGAGCCAAACAAATGCCTGGCATTTGGCTGTGCCTGTGTTTTTCCTGTGGCCAGGCTGACCTTTATGAACACTAGAGTCACAGCTATGACAGGCAGCTCACTTGAACCCTCCCATCTGAGAGCTGGGGAGGTTTTGTAATTGCTGGAAAAGCCAAAAAGTCTTTCTTCAGACCCTGATTTTTCCTTAGCAACCAACTTTCCTCCTTGATTTCTCTTCTCTTCACCTTTCCCTTCCATGTTACTCACAGCTGATCCTTGTTCTCATAACTGGCCTTTATCGATGCAGATGCAACCAGCAAGAATGATGATCAGTTGCAGAGTTCAGCCCAATTCTATGAAATCTCTCATAAATATGCTTAACTTCAGTAAAACTGTTCTTGTGCTCAGTCTTAAACACGTGCTTTAGTCTTTTGCAAGTTCTTGGCCCTCTCACAGACTCTGATAACCTGAGGAATGGCAGGATGAGGAAAAGGCTCTTGTTGGGATCTCTGTGAAGTGTTTTTCTGACCCCACAGTCAGTGTCTGCTCTGATGGCAGATGAGTGCAATTCTGTTGTCCAGTGAAGAAACAAAACATGAAATCCCCTACTGAAGTCCTCTTAGATATGCCTGTAAAATGCTGAGTATGAGGGAAGTGTGTGTGGCCCGGCTGTTGCATGTTGTGCTGTCCTCATCACTTCCAGCTGCTCACCTGTCTCCTGTTGGCTATTTCTCTACTTGTTCTGGGCCTTACCAAGTGTTCATCTTACTCAAATGATAAAAAAATAAAAATAAATAATAAAAAAGAGTAACAACCCCCTCCAAACCCAAAGACAGCATCATAAAGTTATGAAACAGGCTTTTAAATTTAAATCTTCAGTTGGGATTTGCTGTCTTTGCTTCAGGGTGTCCTTGACATATTTACACTTTGTCTTGAAACCAGGAGCACTAGGTATTTTGTTCTTTTCAGTGGATACAGGATGCTCACTTAAGAGCTGGCTTGAGGAATGAAAAGAAATTATGTGCTCTCTTACTGCAATGTAGTGGTCTTATAGAAACTATGGTGAAGGTCTGATTTGCTAAATTATTCAGAGACATAATTTAAGATGTTTTGTAACTGAATTGACATTGCTCTCATCAGTTGTGTATCCTTTGTATCCTGCCTGTTCTTTGCTGTGTTCTGTATACCATCCAGCACTCTGAGTAAGTTCTCAGCACTCTGCAGTGAAGTTCTCGGCACCTGCTGAAGGCAAGTAATGATAATTAGTTCTAATAGCTGTTCTGTTTCACACCTCTTCTGGCTTGCCAAGGTGGATCACTAGGAGATGTCACCAAAGCAAATAATCACCACGGTGCCAAATGGCTTAGCATGATTTCAGTGCATAGCAGGAGGGTTTGCCTGCATGATCCATGACAGAAGTGCTGAGGTTCTGCAGCTCTGCCTGCTCAGTATTATCTGTTCCCAGCCTATGATTTGCACTGGTTCTGAGTCTTGCTCATGCTCCAGGCTCTGACATACAGGTGAGTTACCACAATGTAACAGGTACCTGCATGTCAGGTTCTTCACCACAATTGGCTTGTTCATGCTCTTGCCCAGCAGTGCAGCTAACTCCTTTTTTTAGTGGCAGGGGAAAACTACTTTGGCTTACTTTGTATTTGCCAGGGAGGCAGAGAAAGCAAAAAGACAGTTATTACAGAATAGCTGATACCTGTTACCTTGTGAGAATTATTTCTCTTCCTAAGGTTACTTTGTGTGTAGGGGTCATGCTCATGGTTTAGGGTATGACTTGGTACCAAGCAGGCAAATGCTTTCATGGATCTCCTCATTACCTTCAAACCATAAGGAACTGTCTCCATTGGATATGTGTAATAGATGTGCCTGGGGCTGTTCAAGCTAGGGCAAGATACCACAGGCAGAAAAGAATCAACATAGAAATATTAACAATATGTTATTTTGCTGGTGCAGTTTTCCCATATGATTACAAGTGACGAGTGCTCCGTGGGAGTGAGGGAAAGGAAGATCAGCCCTGTACCAATAGGGTGAGCTCGGCTGTTCACAGCCACACACTCTCTTTACTGTTACTTCATTTGTTTGCTCTTATGCCTCTCCATTCTGTCCTGAAGGCTAACCACATATCATATATATTTAAAAGAAAAGTAGCATACAACTGGTATAGATCTTAGGGTTCCTTTCCTGAAACATGATATTCCTGCTGAGAATATGAAGATAAAGGCTTTAATCCTTGGGAACAAAAGGGTGTGAGTAATTCCATTTCACTGCATGACCTGGAATCTCCACCCATTTAGTACATCAAAGAGTAGGTATGATTTCACTCTCTGACACCCATGCATTGAGGTTCTCACCCTGGGAAGCAAAAAGCTGCTGTGGCTGGGCTGGACAGTGCCCATGAGGCTGAGTAACAGGGATATTTGCAGCGTTCTTTGATCTTCCTGCTGGACCCAAATTATTCACATCTCCCCAGTGTTGCCGAAAACTTATCCAAGCACTCAAGGCAATTATTTTAAAATGCATGTGTGTTTTGGGCCAAGTCCATGAATCCTGACTCATGACTGACTCAGCCCTTACTTAAGCAAAACTCCACTTGATTTCAATACAACTGGGGGCAGGACTCTGTGATTCCTGCCCCTGCTAACCAGAGCTGCAAGAGCCCAGCCCCAGCTCTCGGAGCCTTCCACAGCTCCCAGCACATGCCAGTGCCCTGGAGCCTCCTGCACCTCTCTGAATCTTGCAGACAGCAGTGCTGTTTACCTAAAAAGACCCATCCTGCTTGGCTGCCCTGCACAAGCCACCACTTGGGTGATGGAGAACCATGCTGGTACTGTGTTGGCTAATAATGCTTGGAGCTAAACCTGCCAATGGGCTGCAGGAAATTCTGTGACCCACATTAATCAGGAGCTCAGACTAGATGGTTGTGATAGCCTGACCATCTGGCTGAAAATTGTTGTGCTGCAGATTGGCTGTAACTCACTGGAGTATTTTAATTTTGTTATAAATTAATTTCTAACATGCTTAGCTCACCATTGCATGCTAGAGGCCAAGATCGGGTAAAGAGAGAAATCAGGTGATATGAGCACTGTGAAGAGCAATCTAAAATACCCAGGCAGGTCTGCATGGCAGAAGGGTAGCTGGTGCTAATACACCCTGCAGGATCTGAGCTCCTCTTTGTGCCCCGTTCCAGCACTCCTGGCTGCAGGCAGGGCACAGTGCTGCTCCTGACCTGGCTCCCTGCACTCATGACTGCAGGAGTCAGCTCGGGTCTCGCCAGCCTTATTAGCTCTGGCTTGGTGCCTGCAATTCCTATTCAAGCTGGCCCTGTGCAACGTGCCTGGATGTCTGTGCCGTGCACATCCCGGCATGGGAGTGGTGTCCCCGTGTCAGGAATGTGGGACAGAGACGTTCTGGCTGCCTGCTGAGAGCAGCATGGTCACATTCACACAAAGGAAGAGGCTCTGCTGAAGCAAGCTGTCCTGCCTGGAGGCAGCCCAAGTGTCTCTGTCCTGGCAAGGATAATCCAGAAGTCACCCAAGGGAGACTGAGAGTGAGAAAATAGTAATAAACTGTCTTGAAGTGTCCCTGCTGTCCAGCAGTCCCAAGAGAGCTTATTAAAACCTGGCTATTTTCTGCTTAGCAAGGGTGGCTGCCAGTTTGTGGCTAAAGCAACCAAAAAACTTCAATGGAAATGTTACTTATCTGTGTCATTTAAGATAAAGCCCCTGTGTTTTGCATGGCTGCACCTTGACAAATGGCCTAATTGGTTTTATTCCCAACTACAGCTAGAAATAATAGAGCTGCTGTGCATATTCCCATCATTTGTGTTATTTAGATTTTTGGCCTCAGAAGAGGAAGTGTTTGCAGGATTGGACTCAGTGTTTGGCCTGTCAGCTATTGCTGCACCCTTTGGTGCCTTAGACTATTTCTTTCATCAAAGTAAACAGGTTTGATTTCCAGTTTGAGTAACCTACTGTTGTGTTTTTGTAATGCTTCACTAGTAGGCTTTGAAGACACATTTTCTGCCAACATAAACACTTTCTTGACTAACAGAAATGAATCCTTCCTTGCATTAGTTTGCTGTAAATGTTACAAAGGCTATGAAATAATTGGAAGTAGATGTCCTTGTCTGAATCTCCTTTAGATTACTGCAAGGCTCCACAAATAATGACTAAATGAGGGTCTACTCTTAGCAGGCAAAGATTTGTTCCTCCCCCCCGCCCCCTTTTTTGTTCTTTTTTTCCCTCTGTCTTCTTTTGAAAAGAGAAGAACTGGAAGCTGCCTGGCCCAAAGATATTCTTTATTTCTCTGTCTCCCCATCACACCCCAGACTTCCTGGGAGGACACATAAAAAGTGACTTGCCCTGTTCTGCACAGCACTTCACCTGTGTGATATTTGCAAAGGAATTTTGTCTCAGATATTCTTGAGAGATCAGTGAGTTGCACAACAGGATTTAGTAATTTGTCCCTGGCCATTTCTGACTGAAGTGTAACTCTCACTTTTACTGCCACTGTTCCTGCTTTGCTGTACAGACTTGAGATCAAAACCCCACCACAGTCAGAAATTATTTCTGTTGACTCCAATCAGAGATCAGTCTTTTATTTTATTCAAGGCTATCTAAGGCCCAAAAGCAACTGTATTCAAATAGACACAACTCTTTGAAGAAATGTAAATTTCAGCACATTCACATCAAATGTGGTTTTGGCTCTGTAGTTGTGAAAAAATACAGAAATTACCAGTAGAATCACCAAGATCTAAGTCAAGACTAGGGGAAACTGGTGAGTAAGGAAATTCTTCAACATTTGTTCTTTTGTGTTCACATTCTTATGACTTGAATTCAAATATCTGCCTCACACTGAAGAACCTGGAAACAAGATCTTCAGGTCTTTCCTAGTTGTAATGAGAACACACCCAGACAGAGTGCATGAGGAGAATTAAAGGAAGGAGATTTTCAAAACCTCTTAAAACAGCCAGCTTCTAAATTTTCCTTTAGAATTCAAAGGAGCCATCAGACAAAATATTTAAGGACTGAAGCAGCTAAGCCCTAGCAGAGTGCATGGCTGGCTTGGTTTGCTCAGGCTTATCTAAATTCAGTCCTGGAAAAGCGTGAATTATTGACTCCTCTTTTTTCTCTGCTTTACAGTCCTCAGGTACCTGGAGGGCATCCCAGAAAAACAGGAGGGTGAGCCAGCCTGCTCAGACATCGATGCTTTTTGAATCTCACTAGCTAAGCCCAAGTCTGAATATTTAAGGGTCTTCAAAATTTCCATGTAACACCCCCTACCCCAAAAGGAAAATGAGCTAAGCAGCAGCTTCCCTGTAAAGCCAGCCCATGGCCTGGGAGCAGCAGTGGAGCCAGGAGCTGCTGCAAAGACACACCTTATTCCAGAAGCTGGGTTTTGATTGCTGTGGGTGAAATTTGTACTGTGTGTGGGGAGAATTAACAAGGCTGACAGTGTAGTGGGAGTGAATAATGCAGAGGCCTGTGCTTGTCCTGTTGCACAGGAATGATTCCCACGTCCTCCAGGCAACGCAGAGTAAATCAGTTTGGAAGAGCTTCTGCATCACTACTGCGGTAAAGCAGGAAAAATACTGCAAAGGAGAAAAGATTTTGGTCAGATGCTTTTTCTCTGGTTGGTCATCTGGCTGCTTCATACCTAAAATTGTGTTTTGTTCATGCAGCTGTTGGAGTTAACATGCAGCACCTTTCTGTGGGTTCCCTGGGCAGCCACCTCCCTCCCTGAGCCACCGCACCTCCGCTGATTCTGCAGGATCCAGCCAGGCTGTGCTGTGCCTGCCAATCCTCCCTCCTGCCCATCAGCAGGCCTGGGACTGGCACAAAGCTCTATTTGACCTCACACTGGACTTGCTGTGCTTTTCACAGGGTCCTCACACCATTTGCTTCTTTGTGCAGGACAGGGCTTAACACCCTCCATTGAAAAACCTTGAATTAAAAAGCAGTGTCTTAGCAGGTTTAGAGGGGATTAAGCAGCACAAACCTCTTACACACAGAGTTTACACTAAGTAAGCTTTTCTAAGTTACCAATGCATGATGTATCTGTAGCTCTCCTATCACTTTCCCTCTCAGCTGGGTTGTTTCAGAGAGGATAATGGAAGCTGAGTTTATTGACTTCCCCTAGGACTTGGTGTTTGGTGCCTTTCTGGTTTCCTGGTGCTCCAGCCATTATTTCTGAAAACAGTTGCCAAAACCAGACCTGGTGTGGGCAGATGTAGTTTCAGTTGCCTCAGCAGATCTTTGCCAAACTACAGCAACTGCAAATCTGGAGGCAGCTGGGAAAAACAGGGGACTGGGGCTAATCCCCGATCTGCTATACCCTCAAACCTATATTTACATATTTAGAAGACATGACCTCTGGATAAGAGTTCCTCTATTATTCTTTTATGCAGAAGTTAATACAAGAGGTTACAGTCATGCAACACTTAAATAATTGACCCATAATACCCCATATATTGCACAATTCAATGTGTGAAAAGCTTTCCTGTCCCATGAAGGGGCAACCTGGAAAAGAGAGGAAAGCACCTCTGTCTTTTCTTTTCTTGCCCTCTCTCACAGACTCAATTTGGAAGATATTTATTAGGTGGGGAAAAGTACAGTAAGATGCTGCATTGCTCAGCAAAGCACCTTCTTTTCCTACACACAGGGCTCTTGTTACATCTCTAAAGAATCACAACAAAGAAAAGGAGCTGACACAATGAATTTTGATCTGGAAAATGAAATCTGACATAACCAGTAGTTACATTTTTCTTATTCCCTGGTAGTTTGCCTAAAGGTGGCTTTTAAATAGTTCCTGCTTTTCACCTCCTGAGAAATAATCTATTTGCTTCTGAATTAATTAGGCAGCATCATGAAAACCCTTTAGAGACTTTGCAAGCTGCTGATCTAACTTTTTAAAATATATAATGGTCCTGATCTTTAGGCCAGACAGTGGAAATTCTGCTTTTAGTTTTGATGAGAACAGGAGCAGACATTTTATGTATGATGCTACTGAAAAAACAGGGGTCTCAGTAAATAGTACTGGGTGTTATTTTTTATAACAGCTTTACTGGTATCTGTCTCTATGTCTGGTATCTGTCTCTATAAAATCTTGAGTCTCACAGTGATGAGAGAGAGTAGATCCATTCTTATTTCCTCTTCCCTTGGACAGTCAGTGCCAGAATTTCTGTTGTGTGCTGCCCTGATGAGCAGACACGTGCAGGGTAGTGAAGTGCTGTCTCTCCACTGGTAATATCCAGAGTGTGATTGATCTGCCCAAGCTGGGCCATTGTGCAAGGCCAGGGCAATCAGTGGAGCTCTCACGATCAGAATTGATCATCTTAAGCTTGGCTTTAAAATATCAGCTACTCCAATACTCACCAGCTTAAATCAGCATCAACACAGTCAACTAATTCTGTAGCAATAACATAGTTTCCTGTTATTCTAAAAGATGAAAATTAGCAAAATAATTTTGATCTCGTTGATATTATTTTTTTTACATAAAATACCACCCAAATGGAGCTTCACTGACCAAACTGAAAATATCTGTACCAGTTTGTTTACAGGGTGATATAAAAATTTTTATTTGACAAAGTGAAAGATTCAGGTAAGTTTCAGGCTCATGAGTTTTTCATAGTGTTGGGCTTTATGGCCTGGATGGTCTCTCTCTGTTCTGCTTTCCTTTGTTCTCACATTCCTGACTTTGTCTGTTGCCAGTGTCAATATCACCAACACAAGTCAAGACAAGAATTAGATCAGCAGATGCACAAGGAACCAAAGATGGCTCTGAGAGAGATTTGGAGCTCAGATTAGGAGATCTAAACACCTGTATGTCTTTCAGGTGTAGGTCTGTGTACTGCTGGCATTCCAATGAGGGGTTTGCTCACAAAGCTTTGGGAACTTTCATGGTTCAGCAGGACACCTGGTGACTTGTCCCACTGCACTGCTCTGCTGATTGGCACAGGCTAGAGAAGCATGGATTTGCAGTATAGACCAGAGAAAAATTACTTATTTCAGGAATCATCATTTCAAACTCCGTTGTTCTACAGGGGTTTATGCTAGCTTTTAGAAATGCCAAAATTGTGTCCATACTAATATTGTTGTTGTTTAAAACTCAAAAGCAAATTCTTTCATAAACTCAGGACCTGTTCCTCTCCCTCTTTCTGTTACTTGACTTTTGAGTGCAGCTGTGACTTTCCCTGTCCCTTCCCAGGTAAGCACCCAGGCTTGGCTTTGTCCAGCAGCTGGGCTGCCCTGACAGTACTGATTTGGGGAATAAAACAAGAGAAGGATTTGACACAGGAAAACCCAGATTGTCAGTGAGAGCAGGAAAGTAGATCCAGCTTTGTATCAGTCCCTTTATCCTCAGCTCTCCCTTGCAAAGTAGGTGATTTGGTGCTTTCCCTGTAATAGTTTCCGGTGTTTGGAAGGTTCATGGAGAACCCAGTAATCGGGAAGTGTGAGCTCAGGAGCCAACTCCTAAACCAAACCAACTCATCTCCAGCAAGATCTATATGGAGAGCAATTTAAAAAGCCCAGGGCTCAGCTGATGTCAAAGACTTTTTTTTGTTTGTTTCTTTTTGTTTTGTTTTCTTTGTTGTTTTTTTTCCCTACAGATCTGCTGATAAACATTTTATATGCTGGAGCTTTGCAGAGAATGAATGACTTTTTCTAAAATAGAGAGGTCAGTTACTTGTGTTTCTGGAGTCAATTTGGTCTTCCATGTCAGTCTGCCCTAAGAGGTTTTAGAGTCAGTGTGTTTTCCCTGCTCTGTATCAAGCCTGAATTTCTTGTTTGGAAAAAAAACATTGTTGTGGGCTAAGTCCAAAGAGTTAGAGCTTTATTTACAGTTTAGTTGCCACCTACAGCAATGTAGCTCATCACTAGGATGCCTTGGGCGTGTTTCCACTTTATAAGTCAGTGAGACTGGTTACAATATTATCAATAGAAGAAATAAAGGACCAAGGTGGAACTATGGCCCCAGTTAAATCAGTGACAAAACCCCCATGGACTTCAGTGGGCCAGCATTTCACTTAGTACTGGATGTTGAGGAGAACATCTTTTTTGTGACTTTGAAGTCTCCTCATTCAGCTGCTTTTTTCAAAGCATATTCAGTGCATGGGCAGCCTCATGGGCCCTGGCAGTGCCTGGGTACCTGTTCTGTACTGGTAGATTGGTTTTTAATGTCACATCCATCCTTTTCTGTCTTCAGATCCCTACTCTTTCTCTCTGGATCCTGGAAATTCTTTTGCTTCCTTTTCTACAGAAGCTCCAGGTCTGAATCCAGATAACATAGAGGGAGAAAGAGGAAAGGATGTTTTTGGACTTCCCATGGCTCCCACAAGGATCAGTAGTTGAATTCATGGGTTGGGCAGGCACATAAGTGAGAGTTCCCCAGACTAACAATTCATCCAGTTCATAGAAGAAATAGATGCATCCTTCTGTTCCCTGCCCACAGCCTTCTCTGCCCTCCACCCAGTTAACTTAAACTGTGAAATTCTGGGTAGAATTTATGTATATACACCTACTCAGCCTGCTCTCTAAAGATAGACATATAGGCACACATGAACACCCTGTACAGGCATGCACTGCACATGGTGTACAGCTTTGGTAATATTATTCCTAGCAATTAATCTGCCTGTTTCTGAGTTTGTATGGATTCCTTTCTACTCTCCAGAAAGATAATTTCTTACTGTATCCTGAGTGCCAGTGACATGTAAAGGCCAAGCTGCATTGCACAGTGCCCTTTAGGAAGAGACTCCTGCTTAAAAGCCTTCCAGATCTTGCCTGCCACAGAAGACTATATTTGGAAGGATGGGAAAGCAACACGAGAGGCACATGGAGCAAAAGCTGTGAGCATCAGCAGTTTACTACACGTAAACAGTTTCACTTGTCGAGCTGTTGTGTTTGTCAGTCTAGTAAACAGGATCTGACTGCAGTGAGATAACAAAGCTGTAGGCCTAAACCTGTCCTCCTCCTCTGCAGTTTGACTCCTGTCAGCCACCCTGCTTCTTCCCTCTGTCGTCCACCACTGCAATAGTTAAGTCCACCATTGCAGGATTTAATTCCATTATTGCAATGCCCCTGCAGAGTCCTTGGTTTCGCTGGAAGCAAAAAATCAGCAACCTGGCTTCCTACTCATACAGGGATTTACAAAAGAAGGACTTAGTTAACTGTCTGGGACAGGCAGCATTCCAAAGCACTCCCAAACTCTCCTCTTCTGTTTGGAAAATAGGATATTGCTGTCCATTTTTGTCCAGGTCACCAAGAGGCACTGCTGGGAGCTGTCCCTGCTGCCCTGCTCAGAGGAGGCAGTGGAACAGCTTTGTCTGATAGCATCTGCTTTCCCTGAATAATTGTGGACATTCCCCTCTCCACTCATCCCTCCAAGCACCTTGGAGTCATTTACTAGAGCAAATGGAGTCATGCTCAGGGAATGATCTTCCCATTCAAGGTGAATCTTGATACCTGACGTATGAGAAGACCGGGCACATGCTAAAAATTCCTTGCTAATTTGGGTTGCCAGTTCATCAAAAACATCCTCCCAAACACGCACAGGATGTATTAAGTTATGGTATAGTAAGCGATCAGCTTGTCACACTGACATTTCTGCTCCTTGCCAGAAAGTCCTGGACTTCATTATCTCTCTCAAGAAACCAGATCTCTGGATGTCACCCTGCAATAAATTTGTGTAACTGGAAACCTCACCCCAGGCATACAAAGATATGAGGACAAGTGGGCATTGCTGTCCTCTGAAGACTGATGTATAAATATATACTGCACTAACATCTCTCATTTGGGACACCTCCAGTGCAGCCTTAGCATCCTCTGAGCCTTCAGCCAGTGGCACTTTGGCACAGGCAGATGACATGTTGTGAGGTGGGGCCTATCTTTTGGGGCTACCCAACCAGGGGGTTCAGTTGTGTCTAAGTTACTCCATGCTGTTACATTCCCACTTCCCATTCTACTTAGAAAAGCCTGAAAGTGCTGCCTGTCCTGCTGCAGGGGAGGTTGGCAGGGTGGCCCTGGTGGTGTCAGGACATGCTGTCACCTTGGTGACTTAAAGACCAGTAGGAACAGCACTTGTACATGAAATTTCCTCTGTGTGGTGATCCTGTCAGTGAGGTTGTAGATGGCCAGAAAATCTGCAATCTCCAAGCTGCTGTCCCTGTATATGATCTCTGACCTCTTTTGTGAATTGATCTCTGCCTCAGTTTCCTTTTCTGAGAGCTGGGGGTGCCTGCTGTGTGACAGTGGAGCTCAGGGCAGCAAAGCAGCTCAGTCCTCCCTGTGGCTCCTCAGTGTGAGTGTTGAAGAGTGATCTGGGAGCCACTTCAGCAGGCCTACAAAGGAGCATCCAGGCTGATCTCTGGCTGATATTATCATGAGGCAGTGGTTTCTTGCAGATGATGAAACTCGTAGTAAGGACTCTCGTGGTGTAATAATTTTCCAGATTAGCTTGCAAATGCAATGCAGCACGTATTAGTTTGCCAGGTGCTCCTTGACTTCCTTGTGCAGCTGATTTTTGGGATACTTTCTCAATTTCAACATTACTTACAGTATTCTTAAGGAATATCAGTATAAATAGTCCACAGTGTTTTGCAGAGTTCATGGCAGTCCATATTCTGTTTTACCTCATTCTGTACCAAGCCATTAGCCCACATGATTGTCCATTATTTGCAACCTTGGGTCATTGAGGTGGTCATTTGATAAAGTAGGTTGTTGTCTTTACCTTGGGGCTCTCTCCTGGTTGATGCACTGATATGTGGATGGCCCTGTCCATGTCCTCCCCTGTTCTCAGCGGTGCCATGGCACATCCCACGCTGGGATTGTGTGATTTACAGCCCCCACTGCTTGTAGGCAGCCAGTCCAGCACACTGCCTGCTCCTGGCACAGCATCCAGGGAGTGTCTTGGGAAAAACCTCTGGATGGAGCGTGGGGGAAAGACTGGGGGAGGTTTCTGAGGAGCTCTTCCATGGCTGTGTCTCTCTCTGACTCCTCTTTAGTCACAGACAGGATCGCAAGGAGGAGTTTGTTCATCTCCTCAGAGAAAGAGTCTGGGTTCTTCAGTAACTCAGGCAGCAATCTGAGTACTAACCTGCTGCTTTGAGGCTCAGTTTGTCACCCAGGAGCCTTGGAGGGACCCAAGGGGTGAAAACAACTTTGTTCAGCAGTCCTGTGCAAGGTGTCAGAGACATCTCAAAGGGAGCAGATGGCAAGGCTTGGAGATTAATTAGTGACATGCAGTGGATATTATATATTGCTAGGAAAATGATTTTTGGAGACAGAGTGCTGATAAAGAAGTGTTTCTAGGCAGAGGAGCAGACACTGGGCATTATTGCAGTGGACTGGAACAGGTATGGAGCCTGGCCAGCTGTGGGAGAAGGTAGAAATACCAAAGCAGCCCTTTTCCCTTTCACTGTCCAGAAACTTGGTGCCAAAATGTTGCCTATTCTTCCCCAGTGATAAAAGGAAAAGTTAAATAATTAATAGTAATCTGAGTCTCAATGTGACTACTAAATAATTTTCTGCTAGATGTTATGTAAATTTGAAGTATTTTTTTTACTGGTCATGCATAGTAAAATAACTATGGTGATTAATTTTTCACCCTCAGAGTTTAATTAAGATCATTCAGGAGGTTTGGACTGATACACCGGGCTATAAATCACAGTCCAAGCCACTGAAATATCTGCCTAGCTTTCAGATTAGATAACAGTATTTTGGGGAGGAAATCTTGCTGACAGATAGTCACTTGAGTTGTCCAAATCAGGCCATTTGATGCTCTGAGCACTGAAATGATACATACTAGTTATTAATATACACAATTCAATGTGTGCCTTTCCAGGTTTAATTTTAGGAGTGGACTAAATTCCATCATCAACTCATTGTGGAATAAATAGAGCATTGTTCTGTGTTACCCTAATCAGCTTTTAAAGCCAGTGCAATTGAAGTCTCCAAGGGAGTAGAGTGGGCAGTAGCAAGTCACATTTTATTCCAGGATAAACGTGTCCAGGTGTGGTGTTTTGTGGGAACAGCTGTGTGCTCTGCATACACAACTTCAGTTGGAATCATTCTTCAGGCTTAGACAGGCCTGGGTTTCCCATTTTCAGCAGAAGTGTGAGATGCACAGGGGTATTTATTTAACTGCAGCCTCTCAGAACTCCTCCAAACGTCCTGAGCCCATCACCAAAGAGCTGCTTTCTAGCACCTCCACAGTTTTCACAGTGCAGGGCAAAGAGAGCAGCCAGCACATTGACATCCTGGGAGAAAATGCCCGGGGAGCTCCTCTGGCAGCTCCTAGGATGCAGTTTTCCCTCTGTTTTCTCTGGGTGTCTCCCTGTGCTGTGCACACCCATGGCTTTGCCCCACAAGTTGGAGCAGGTCTGTAGGATTTGTCAGTGCACAGGATGGACCCTGACTCATGGGGAAAGCATGTATGGAAAATGTTGCCATACTCCTACAAATGCTTGGTTTTCTTTGCTGTGTGATTTTTTTTTCCCACTTTAAATAAAAGCAATAAGCTAATGTTGAAAGGAAGTGGTGCAGGTGAGCCCTGTAGAATTTCCCACTGCATTTATAAACAGAAATTATTTTCAGGAGAGAGAATCAATTTGGTTTGAAAAAAATAAGGTGGAAAGGAGTTTATCTGATGGCCAGAATGTTAAGCATAAAATGGCCACCTTGCTAAATCTTCACTGCCAGACTGCAGAGCTGCAAAACAGCACAGTACTACTCTGGAACACTTATTCCTAAATTCTACTGTTTTATTCCAGAACAAAGAGTATTTTTGAGGAACAATTCAGTAATAACTATCATGCTTTAAATTCACACCTTGTATTCCTCCCAATTAATTGTCAAAAAGGCAAATTCTAACTTTCCTTTTAGTCTCATTGCTGTAAATCCAGAATTCCTTATTTCCCACTGAAATAAGCCACTAGTTTTCAGTCGTGCCCATGAAATGTGTCATGTCAAAGGAATGACTCTGGATTTTACCCCACAAATGTGGCCCACAGTGTGTGAAAAGAGATGGTCTGGATTAATCCACCAACCCCTGCCTTGGCTGAATCATCTTGAGCATCTACAGCAATGGAACAGAACAGGAAGGACTGGAACAGGCAGCAGTTCCAACTGTGACAGTCAGGGAGAAAAGAATATCAACACAATAATTAACATCTAATTTAGCAGTAAGGCCAGGATTTAGGCAAGTTTCTGCATTAAGTAATTGCTTCCAGAGGCAAGCAGTTCTGGGGCTGCTCACTCCACTGCCAGAGCCCAGGCACCTACCTCCCTCCAGCTTCTCCATAGCCACAGAAAGCAGCTCCATTAATGGTGCTTTGGAGGGTTTTGTCATGAATTCTGTGAGTAAACCCCTCTCTAGTGGCATTAAAGGAAATGCAGAGATAGAAGCACATCTTTACAGTCAGGCTTAGAAGTAGGAAATATAAATGAATTTAGGTGCATCCTAATTTTCCTAGAAGATGAGAATCTCAGTATAATCATCCTTAACGGCCACTTGTAGATGGGTCTCTTTGATGAAATGTATTTTGCCGTGCCACATTCTTCATGACTAATTCATTCTGCAGGTTTGGGTATCAAAGCACAATGGAGCACTGGGAATTTCCCTGCTGAGTGTCCATCTTCAGTGCTCCTGTGACCAGCCATTGCCTGAAGGTGACAACAAGGTCTCACAAGGGATTCAGGATTTGACATTCCCACCCTGTAGGTCTGCACCCTTACAGCTGATTCAGAGACTTGAACCACAGGAGGAATCAAGTCTTCATCCTTCTGTTTGGAAAAGGTCTGTGATGAAGCTGTGTAATCTTTCCAGTTTGCCAAGGGAGGGACAGGGCTCCCTGCTCCCTGCCGTGCTCACGGTGCCTTGGCAGCCACCTCCTGTCCCAGGTCCCCAGGTCACCTCCTGTCCCAGGTCACCTCCTGTCCCAGGTCCCCAGGTCACTGCCTGTCCCAGGTGCGTCTCCTCCCGGCTCAGACCCCGACAGCTCCGTCTTTCCCTGGCGTTTGGCTCCTCCCCAAGGAGACTGCACGGCTTCAGCAGTTCTCTCTCTCTCTCTCTCTTTTTTTTAATGCTAGATGCAGATTCTGGCTTTGATAATTTAGTGCTGTGTGAATCATCTTTTGGATTTCTGGAGCCTGGTGCTGCAGCTCCTCTTTCCCCGGCAGGGCAGCGAGTCCTGGCTGGTGCACAGCCCCCATTGCCCACTAGCAGGCAGCTGCTACTGAGATTTTAACTTCTGTCACTGACTTTGCAGTCCCTTTGTTCAGCCTTTTAAATTTTCCTTTATTGTTTTAGCCTGTCTGCAAATAGATTTGTTTTCCTTCCAGAAAAGCCTTGGCTTGCTCAATTAGCAAGACAGCTCTTGGTGGAGAGTGCTGTGGCTCACTTTCTGCTGTGGATAAGTGCTCCTGGAGCATTTGGCTCCTCCACAGGGAGGGTTTACTCCTGCCATCCTCATACTCGGTGCCACTGGACACCCTGCTGCCCAGATTGCTGGGTGCTGCCTTGAGAAAATGGGATTTTGTGACACAGGAGTCTAAATATGTTGCTATGGTTCAGAACAACCCATGGTGTCCTAAGCTGTGATTCTTTGCTGCAATTTTTGCTCCCTGCCCTATTGGGTCAATACTGTGTTTTCCACACACATAGGCTCTTTCACCATCCAGATTTTTTATTTGCTTTTGTCTTACTTAATGGTTTTGCCCCTTTGTTTAGAGCAGAGGTTATGAGGATACAAGTCGAACATCTCGTCTCAGCCGCTCCATTCAGATCTGAGCCCACCCTGGGAGGGACCTGGGCACGGCTCATGCAGCACAGGAGGAGTTTGTACGAACAAGTGTTGATGTGGGAGGCACCTCCCTGCCTGTCCCCGGGCAGATCTGGAGGTGACCCCAGCCCGCCCTGGCTGGCTCCCAGGGAGAGCTGTGCTCCTGTGCTGGGACATCCAGGGGCAAACCTTGCAGAAGAGGCTGCAGGAGCCTCTGTCATTACATCTGCACTGAGTGTTTGCCCAGACACTGGATGAAGAATTTCTCCACTCAGGGGATTTGTGGCACTCTGTACTGCTATTTTCCCTGCTTTTGCAGCCTGTTTTAATTGTGGGTTTGCCCTTACAAGCTGAGGGCCAAAACCTAATAGAAAGCTATTTGCAGTGCTGCTTGCAAAGTCTTCACAGAGTTCAGGGGCTATTTCAAGACATTCCTGAACAGTTCTTCTCTTCATATTGATCCCAGTCTGTTCTCTTACCCACTCTCCATCTTATATGAGAGCTCAGGCTGTGCCAGCAGACCCACAACCTTCTCATGCTATTTAGCAACCACATACAAATTATTGTCATGACTTTGTGAGTGCCCTGTGAGCACAGGTAAATATTAGAACAGCTCCTGGAGCCTCACAGCTCACCAGTGGACATGGGAGTTGTTTTGGCCCAAAAGTTGGGCAGAATTTGATTAATTTTTCAGGGCAGAAATCATTTTTGCATAGGACCCTCACTGTTGGGGGACGTGGCATTAGGATGACGTTCACGAGACCCTTTTCTCACAAGTCCTGTGGTCTCTGAGGACCCTGCCCTGTGTGGGTGTGAAGGTCTGTGGGCTTGCCACTGGCCGAGGAGTGACATTTGCCCTTGCTGGAGCTGGGTTGGAGAGGGTTATTTGCTCTGTGTGATTGATCACATCTGGGCACACATAACACTGCCTTGCAAAACAGCCCTTGTGTGTGTCAAACTGACTCACAGAGTGGCCTGAGGGTAGATGTAAGGGGACATTTAAGGAACAATTGAATTTCACAGAGAATCATGCTACTTTTTTAATTTCTTTTTTTCTCCTAGAGCAAAAGGTCTTTGCCAGCTGATAGGAACAGGGCACAACATTCCATGGGACCAAGGGGGTCTCTTGTGCTGGCTGTGGACATGGGAGCTTGGCCATTAATGCTGCTACACTCCAGCCCAGCCTCTGTCTCAGCAAGGTGAAGCTGTCTGCTCACACCTGGGTACTTGGATGGAGAGGGTGACAGAGCAGGCCTGATTTTCCCTGCACTGGTGCACCCCCTGTGTGATCTCAGGGAGGTCAGTGGAAGCCACTCCACAGCAGAATTGAGGCCCTGAGTTTGCAGTTCCATATGTATCCTTCAAACACCAGGGGATTTGTCAGTAGGAATTGTGCATCTAAAATGGATCTGAGCCTGTATCTTTTCCCAGCTGCTTTTTGTTAGCTTTCCCATAGGCTTTGCCTTTTACCTATGGACATGCCAAGCACAGAGTGAGGTTTTTGCAATCCCACAGGCACTTGCTCAATGTTAATGCTGGGGCTGTGGAACAGAGCAAATCAGTGCCTGGCTGGCTCATAGCCTGCTGTGATTCCAGAGCTGGAGCTACTGGAAGGATGGGCTTTATCCCTTCAACACCTTCCTATCACTGCTGAAGCAATGCTCCCCTTACATGTCAGCACTGAGAATAGATGTGCTGCTCACAGTCCTTCTACTGGCAGCCAGTGCAGCAGTGAAAGATGCCCTCTAATTAATGTACTCCAGAACAAATCATCTGTAAATGATCCATGTGTGGAGCCAGGCACTCCTGCCTGGGCTGTGGGGCTGCTCATGTAAGGAAGGGCTCCTTGTGCACATCATTTACGTGACTGGGACTTCAGCTTTTGGCCCTGTGTGGTAAAATCAGTTCCCAGCTTCCTAGTCTGCAGCTGGGTTTTGGATGCTTTGGTGAGGGCTCACCAGGGCCAGTCATGAGCAGATCCATGGGTGTCTTAGGAATCAGGACAGCTTGGGGCAGTGAGCAATGAGCTTTGCTCTGCCCAAGATTTGGTGCTGACTCCAGGCACAGGGCAGAGCCAAGGAGAGGTACTTAGCACCCAGGTTGTTCCTGCAAGGCCTTTGAGTCCTGCCTGAGGTTGGGCTGCAGAAGACAGATGATTTGTCATTTAATGCTTGTTTGCCTGGCCCTGCTGACTACAATGAAGTTCTTTTGTTTTACCAGGGAAGTCCGAGCAGGCCCATTTGTGAACTTCTGGGATCTGGGTGCAGGTGGAGGATGGGAATGCAGCCTGGCCCTTCCCAAGCCATGGTTCTGCAGGAGCTGCTGCTGTGCCACTGCACAGGTGTGGTGCTTCTTTTACCCTTTAACAAACACAGTAACTAAGAAGTGTCCTTTAGAGGTGTGGGGACTCTGTGTGACTGGTGTGTAAAACCAGGAGAACACCAGAGCCCCTTGCACAGCTCTGATCCCTGGGTGAGCCCCAGCACACAGTTTGGTCAAGCACTCAGTGACACCAGACTTGCCTGTCCTTAAGGAAGGGCGTGGATGTCTCTCCATGCAAGCTGAACCAGCACAAGAGCAGTGAGAACAGCAGTTCCTGACTAGGAGTTATGCAGAACAACTGGGGGGAAGCAGTGCCTGCTGTGGATTGATCAATAATGCTGTCTTTTCAGTGTTTTCTGGGGAAAAAAGTATTCAAAACTCTGCTAAAGGAAATTATATTTTAGGTTGAACCAAACATTTCATGTTATTTTGAAATACCCTTTCCAGCCAGGAATTCTATTTGGTTTCGTAGCAGAAAACTTGTCAAATAGTAAGCTGAAAATTTGGAATTTTCAAAGGGAAGCAGAGACAAGCAACTGCTGCATGTATTTAGGGCAGTCTTTGCTCCTGCTGAGCTCTCTGAGCATCCCAGAGAGGGTTAAAAGGGATGAGGGTGTGTCAGTTCTGTGCAAGGTAGTGGATTTCAGCCTGCAGTGGCACCAACGTTTGCAGTTTTACCATGGATTTTGTTACAGTTGTTTCTCAAAGCTCTAGTTCCTTATATCCTGTAATTATGTGATAATTTCAGCATTCTTTAAAGCTGAAGGTAAATTGACAACTTTTGTGATTGTACAGAATAGTTTAAAAACAACCAAAAAGTTTTAAAAGGAAGGAGGGCAAATAGAGGAAACCCAAAATTATGTTTCTTTGAAATATCAAGATTTGTAAGGCAAACTTGTGATTTTG
Source organism: Luscinia megarhynchos (assembly GCA_034336665.1). Classification (NCBI taxonomy): domain Eukaryota; kingdom Metazoa; phylum Chordata; class Aves; order Passeriformes; family Muscicapidae; genus Luscinia; species Luscinia megarhynchos. The sequence goes on from CM067580.1 coordinate 4,228,248, forward strand.
TGGCCTAGGACAGGACTGCTAACTGCTTGGTGTTGGCAGTGCTCTGTTTATTTTCCGTGCTTGAGTTTCTGCATGGCTTTATACACATTATGAAAAATGCAGTATTTTATGTTATTTTTTAAAAGGAAGCAGATTGCTTGATTGGATGATCTCCAAACCAGACTGTAACATACTATAAAAATTCTGTAGTGCATTGTAACAAGCTACAATAGGCTAAGATGTTACCTTACCAGCATAAAAAGCAGGCACATTATGGAGGAAGAGAATTATAAGGTATATTTCTGTGTTCATGGCCAAAAAGAGGAAGAAAAAGTATACGCTGTGTATGTAAACAGTGTATTGGAATTACAGAACAAAATTTAATTAGATCTTTATAAATAAAATCCATATATGCTGATTTGTGATAGATTTCTTTCTCAGCCTTTGAAATGATGGCTGCCTTTTCTTTGAAAACCAGTCATTTGCAGACAGCAGGTCTGTAATTCACAAACTGGCACAGCCAGAACTTTGTGGATTTGAGTTGGCAAGTGCCAGTCCCAGCATATCTCCTTCAGAGGCACAGGCTGGGATTCCCAGTGAAGGAAGCAGGGGAAACACACTGCAAAAGGCATCTGTAGCATTTCTTTTTTTCAAATGTGTAATTATAAAGATTAAGCCGTTTGTTTTGTTCATTAAAAAACAACATTAATGTAATATATAATTATAACCAAAGAGAAAATTTATGGTCTTTGTAGACTCCTTCTAAATGTCCTTTTCCCTAGAGGGAATGCTTCATGCTATATTTCCAAAAAATATGTGATTAGTACTCAAATCAGGAGTGAGAACTAAAAGCAGCTGGAACAGAGGCCTTTCTCAGGGCACAGGACTGGATCAAGCCCTAATTAAACACACATACAAAAGGCTGGATGGGGCTGTCTTTGCTCACACTAATGAAACATCAGTTTTCCTCTATTGCATTGCTGTACCATGGACTTCCACTTCTTTGCCCCACACTGATAGCAAGTCTGACCTCCAATGCTAAAGACAGGTTTATTTCAAGAGTTCTGGAGTTTTATTTATGTCTTACTATGGAGTCTTCATGTCACAGGGCTCAGCTTTCCTCTCTGGGTAAATAGGTAGAGGCTGAAGGAGACAGCTCTCCCAAAGTGGGACTGTCACTGGATGATGGCTCTGACTCTGTGATATTGAAAACAGACATCAAGGCACTTTTCACTAACACATTCCATCAATGCTAGAGACTTGTCACACAGGGAGCAAACACCGAGTGAAGCAAAGGAAGCATTTACAATTTGCTGCCATGAAAGGAGACAAGGTAAATCAATAGGAACTAAATTAGCACAGTCAGTGGCCCTCACACCTACTTTGGAAACTCTATTAAAATCCATGGCCTAGAATTTGCAGGAGGCATTATGTGCATGAAGGAAGAGTCAAGATTTTAGAGTGAGCTAATGTAAGTGACACCCCACTTCTCAAACTGCCTGAAAACACTTACTGCCAGCATGTGCTGCCAAAGACAAGAGTTCTAGTAAGTATTTGCTGGCTGTCATTGGCCTCAGATAAATCTGTTGGGAGGAGAATAGTGGAGGAGTCAATCAAAAGATAACACTGAGTTAAGCTCAATTGCATAACACCACAAGAAGTCAAATTTAACCAAAGCTGAACATATGTCTGAGTACCGGGGGCACAGGCAGAAGTGTGATGGCTCAGTCAGGATCTAACAGAGGAACAAGATCTGACAAATACCCCATGTGATTGAGTTGGTTGTGTTGTTGTGCTGCTCTTGGGTGACCTTTTAGATTCAACTGAAATTATATCAGTCCTGGGCGTTTGCAGGGTTTGTGGATTGATGACAGCATCTCACTGACAGGCTGAGGTACAGGAAGACTTGCTAAAAGCCAAGTGGAGGTAAATATTTCCTTGCAGAAATCTGTCTGTTGGCACAATGAATGCAAGCATTAGCAGGAAGCATCTTGTCTGTGTGTTCTGTGCAGTTGATCTGCACACACAGGGAAATCTCAGACACCGTGGTTGCTGTAGAAGCACAGAGCAGGCTCAGATCTTCAGGGCCATGTATCTTTTGAGTAGCTGATCCTCATATATGTGACAAAACCAGGAATGCCACAAGTCCACCAATGGCTACTCTCAAACTGGCTGCTGGATTGCCAGGAATCCTAGACAAGCAGTTGCTTATGTATACTTCCCTTTGAAAATTCCACTTTTTCAACAAATATATAAAGTCTTCTAATTCTTCTATACATGATTTGTATGTGGAAAAAAAGATCGAGGAAAACCTGAACACAGCAGTTCTGTGCAAAGAAAAGTAACTGTCAGCACACTTATTCCTGGCTCCCAAACACCTCCAGAAGAATTTCCTTTTTTCCTGGTACTGACAATAGCATGCTAGTAAAGCCCTCGGGACTTGCAGGGCTGGAAGAGCTGGATCAGGGCTGACTGTACAGTAGAGCATTTTTCAGCTTTGCCCTTTTCCAGAGCTTCCCAAGGAAATGGGTACGTGCAGGCACTGGCTCTGCACTGTGGAAATGGCAGAGAGCTCAGAGTCACTTAGCCAGTGCCTGCCAGGGGAACTGCAGGGATAAACTAGTCTGGTCCTGCACCAGCTTGGCAGCAGTTTGCAGAGGAACACAGGCTTCTTGCAGGAGCAGAAAGGCACTACTCAGCACTTTACCAGACAACTTTAAATTTTCAAAATAGTCACAGGGCGGGGGGTTCTGCCAGACTTGGTTGTGTTCTTCAGCTGCATTTACCTTTCTACACTGTTGAGTCCTTCACCTGGGAGATGCTCTAGAAGCACAAGGCATTACTAGCATGGAGCACACAATAAAAGCTAAACAATGCAAACCACATGCAATATAAGCAGGAAGAGAATTCTGTGCGTGCTCTCTGCAATTGCCTGGGCCTTAACACACAGTAAACTGCAGCAAGTAAAGGCTGTGGAGCATGGATAATAAGCTTGAATTCCACTGCTGAACTGTCAGGGCAGAGATCTGACCAACATTATAAAATATGAGAAGTGACTTTGGGAGCCTCTGTTTTGATGGGAGGGATTTCGGATTTGCTTTCCAAAGGTCAGCTGCACAGTGCTTTCAAACGTCAGGCGCCAGGATTGCTCTTCTCTTTTATAAACCCCCTGATGTTTCTTGTGCATTGGCACTGCACCTCGCTGGGGGAGACTTTGTTTCACAACGGGATATTTGGGCACTGTATTAATGGGAACTAGGAAAAGCTCAGAAGGACTTTCATGCTGAATCGCAGCTTATCTACTGCACAGCAGAAGGGAGGATTCCAGATCTTTTCTTCTTTTTACCTCTGGGAGATTTATGACAAACATCTTCTAAAATGATCCTGGGGAAAGAAATGTCTGTCCCCCCTTTATTTTTTGTCTTGACTACAACAAACAGCTGGGAGATAATTCACCTGTAGATGGTCAGTCAGGCTGGCTGTGCTGACTTCACATGCTGGAGATGAGCTTGGGCTGGTAATGCCAACTGGATCCTTTGATACCATCCCATTGTGCTGTGTGGTGCCCATATAGACCAGATTTTGCAAAGCAAGAGCTAAAACTTAAAAGATGGGCTTGCAAAGTTTCTTTGGTGGGTTTTTTGTGGGAAAGCTTGCCATTGTCCAGTGTTTATACACAGGGCAGCTATTGCATCCAGACTGTTCTGATATGCATTGGGACTGCATGGGAGGTAAATATGAGAAGGGCTGCTCAGGCAAAGCCCTTGTGGTTGTGCTTAAAAATGATTGTTAGATGTGTTTAATGTGAAAAAGATTTTCTCTTCTCCCTGTGATGGTTTGATGGGGTTGGGAGAGCCTGTGGTGCTGGAATTCTGCCTTGGATGAGTGGAAAGGATCTTGCAGGGCTTCACTTGAGGCACAGGGTCCTTTAGGCCTGGACCTTCTTCCTACTGCAGCCCATTTCCACCTCACCTCTGTTCTGTGCTAGTGCCTGCAAGTCAGCCATGGACCACACTCTGAGAGTGGCTGATCTCTCACCCAGCAGAAAGATGCTCTCAGGGGGAGACCAGGGTGGCTGTAGCAGTACCAGGAGTCCTCTGGAGAGAGGGAGGACAGAAGGTGCAGGGATGGCCAGGTGAGGTGCTGGCAGCTGCTGTGAGAAGTGCCCAGGTGCCTGGCCCTGAGCCTGGCCTTGGTGCCAGGTGCCTGTGGGCTCCAGAGAGGAGTGTGGCAGGAGCTCCACTGGCTGTGCCAACAAAGGTGGTGCTCAGCCTCTGCCTGTGCCTTTGGAGTGCTGGGCTTTCCCAGAGATGTACAAGGACATGAACATGCATTTAAACACATGCCCATGGTGCCCTTGCCAAGGAAAGGTGAGGAACATCAGTCTTGTGCCTTGTTTCATCCAAGATACAAACCAACAAAAAGCGAGGGGACTTCATTAGGGCTAGAAACCACTGATTTAGGGAATTTTGGATTCTCAGGGAGAGTTGCTGAATTTTCAAGTGGATCCAGCACAGGCTCAGAGGACTTGAGGCAGAGCTGATGTGAGGAGGGAGGTCTCAGGAGCTCCTGTCCCTGCTCTGGAGCTGCTGTGCCCGGCTGTGTCTGTGCTCTGGGCATGGCACAGCTCCAGCTCCTCCTTGGCGCTGCAGCTGGGTCACCCTGCAGCTCCCCTGCATCCCAGTTGTAATTAATGGCACACCTGGTGCCAAGTAGGATCTTTTCCATTCTTAATCTTTGATTAATAAGGTTGTTAAAGTCATTCTCAGCTCTGCTGAAACCAAACAGAGTTTTATATGACATACTGGATAAAGGCTCTGTTTGAAGTAGTCTTTAATCTTAGTTCTAGGATTAAATCATATGTAAACAGTCATATTTTATCAGCTCAGCTGCAAAGTAATTTATTTGTTAGTCTAATTTTAGTAACTTGTAGGTAATTCAATACTGTTTGAAAGAGGTTATATAGGAGTGAGCAGATCTAATTTTCCACCAGTAGAACAAGTAAAGCAGTCCCCTGGTCCTGCAAAAGGCTTTGCCTGTTATGGCTAGCTGCATGGATTTTAGAAAAGCTATTCCAAATGTGTGAAAAAGCAGCGTGACTGCATGTGGGGCTTTGCAGGACCAAGGCCTGCCATTGTATTTTTTTGGCAAAGCTGTTTGACATTGCAGTACATTTTTGTAATTGCTTGTGTTGCATCTATTTTTACTGTGTTGTGCAATTAGACTTTTAGGACAGAGCTATAACTATTGAACACTGTGCTGGAAGTCACTGTATCTCAGTGGATAAGATTTTCCTTAGAACTAGAGGAGGATATAGCTGTGGGATCTCTATGACAATTTCATTGACATGCAAAGATGGGGAGTGATCCTTGTGACTATAATTATTAGATCAGCCTATAGGACAAGTTACTGTAGGACTTGATTTTTCCTGTTGGAAAAATTGTTCTATGCTGCAAGTCTGAAAGGTGTTCCCACGTGAAATGTGATGTGTAGGATGTGAAACTTCTCCCTTTGCATGAAAGCATTTCAATGTGATTTCTGAGTGAACATGGATATGGTTTTATTGCTGCTTGGTGCTAACAGCTGAAGTAGGTTACAGGAGAAAAGGGGCTGAAAATGATTGGCAGTGAGTGATGACAGTGAAAACTGAACTCTGTCCAGGAATATTTTACAAATGGAGACTCTCCTCTCCTTACAGCACCTGGGATTTCCAGGTGATTTTGATGGGAGTAGGGACTCTCAAAGGCTCTATTTCCTATTCCTGCTTCTAGCTAGACTTTCTAGAGTTTGACTGTGCCTGCCTTAACTCCTCTTTGAAAGACAAACCTTACACTATCATGGGGGAATTTCACCCATAAGTGCCGAGCTTTTGTTTTTCTGTTGGGAAATTCAGATTGAATAAATGCCAAAGAAAGCTTAAATTTTCCCCCTGCTTTTCTGCCCAGCCTCTTGCATGCTGGAGTAATGGTTGTATCCAGATCAGGATGAACTCATGCTGATAACTGAAATTCCTCCTTAAAGGATCAAAGCTGTGTGATGTAGAGCAGGAATGCCTTTATTTGGGTAAAATTGATCTAGAAATTATAGCAGCTGGCTTGAGTTCTTGGCCATACACATCCCAGTGCTTTAGAGGCAGTGTTTACAGGAAACATTCCCTCTTTTTTTTGCAGTTCAGCTGGTTGAAGACATTTCATTATCTGCCTGGCTTGCATGTCTGCATTTGGTGAGGATTTGAGTTTAAAACACTTTAAAGAATGCTCTGAATTCATAACCTGCCAGGGCTCTCTCTTGGTTCATGTGATTGGGAAATCTGGATACCAGGGCAGGAAAGGCCAATATGAAAAGAATAACGTGACTCAATTGACTGTGAAATTCTTCTAGGAACAGGTGTAATGGTGATCGTAAACATTTGTGAGATATTTTACTCCAGCTTTAATCCCTGCAGAGGGGAATATTTAGGAGCAGGAGAATGAATGTGAAAGTAACTTCAAAGGCTGAGTTAAAAGATCAGGAACTTGAACCTTGGGTCCAGCCAAGGATCAGCTGAGCACTGAGGGGGCTGTGGCTTCCTTTGATCCATCATTCTGGTCCAGATCAGTTCACCTGGGACCCCAAGAGGCCCTAATGGGGATCCTTAGGGTGGGGGTCACCCCAGTCACTGTCCTTTCCAGCACAACCTTGCATTTTTCCATTAGTCATGTTTTTTGGTTTTTTTTATAGGGTAACACAAACTGTGTAATGAATGAATAAATCACAAAACCCAGGAGGGGGAAAAAAATGAAGACGGAAAATTTTGCAGCTGTGGAACAGTCTGTGCTAGAGACAGTTATACTGGAAAGTGATGCTGGGCTGGAGTGGCTCTTTGGAGAGGGGGCACTGAGAAAGCAGGTGAAAAAGGTCATATTTCCTCATGCCTTGTAGAAGGCACAAAGCTTTTCTTCAGAGAATGCACAGGAAATGTAAAGGCAGGCAAGGGCTGAGAACTGCCCAAGGAAGTTTGATATGGGTTGAAAGTTCTTCCTGTGCTTACAGCCAGCATGAGGAGCAAAATGCCATTGCCTTCCTCTGGAGCTCAGGTTTGCACATGCACAGCTCCTTGCAAAGGCCTCTCTGATGGGTGGATTTTTCCCACTGCCATGAAGGAAACACAACTTGGGGGTGATTTCAAAGAGGGAAAATGAGGAGCCATGAAGACAAACATGTGGGAAGTGCTATAGAGGGATAAGGAAGCCACAATGGTAAATTAAAGCCTGAGGAGGGAGGATATGAAGGGGCACACAAGTATAAATCTCTCTAAACTGACTGAGGAGCTGATGGGGCCTTTAGAGGGATGTGAATGGAGTCAGTGGTTGGAGCTGCTGAGCTGAATGAATTCCTTGACTTGATAAGCAAGGGAGAGCAGTTAGAGGTCACATACTCTATAGAGGACAGGGAAACACAGTGGTTTTCTATGTGGGGAGAGAGAGAGAAGGCATATTATTTAAAAGTTTTATGTATGTGTAACCCAAGCAGACAGTTGGAAAATTAAAAGTACTAAAATTGACAAGTCACCAATTTTAGATTAGCTTCAACCTACAATAACTGAACTTGGTTTCTGGCCTTGGTGTTTGAGAGGTCCCAGGGAATGCAGTGCTGTCTGAGGAAGGAGACACAGAAAGCATTGTCTCCATATTAAATAATTTTTTAAAAAATCAAAAAAAGCATATAAAAGCAATTAATAGAAATCAGGCAAGTTGTAAAAAAACTTGCCTAAAGTAGCTATTATTAAAAGGCAGCAGCAAGCAATGTTTGAGAGCCATTTGGTCCATACTGGAGTAGCCCTCAGTACCCCATCTCACATTTCTGAAATCTACTTTAAAAGGGCTGAATGTACATTAAAAGCAGCACCAGCTGCCACAGAGGTCTGGTTTTGTAGAGAGCTCTGAAGTGCTGCTGCAGTACTGTCCCACAGAGCAACCTGCACACCAGCACCTTCCTGATTCCCCAATTCCAGACATTCCAGCCTTAATATCGTGGGGTTTTGGACTGCTCTATGAGTCAAACCTACAATGTTTTGTGTCCACTCTCTGCTACTTGTGACCAGCTGGAGCAGTGGCAATGAGCAACTTGGTCATACTGGTGATTCCAGTACTGCTCTGATCTCTTGGGACTGGTGGTTCCAGCACACTGAGACAGGATGCAGCAGGATGCAGCAGGATGCAGCTCTGTGCTCAGATGTCTTCATTGGGTCAGAACTATTGCACCAGGGATTTGATTGAATGATGGATTCTGAGCTTCTGACAGACCTCCTTTCTTCCACATCCAGTGCAAGCATGAGATTTCATCCTGTAGATGCTGTGCTGACAACAGAGGACCTTTGTCAGGTTATTTCAGCTAAGCCATGGCTTTTCATCTCTATTTTTAATTTATGGATCTCTAAACATTTGACACTTTAGGTTTGAACCCTTTTACAGCAAACCTAAGCCTATTTACTATCTCCTTGCTCATGTAAATTCTTAGGAGCTTTTCCCAGACCCACAGAAAGAGTCTGTGTGCCCAAAGGGACCATGGTTTAATGAAGTTACTGCTGCTCAGAGCCTTTTTCATTAGCTCTGTGAAGATGGAGAGAAGCAAAGGGAGAAGGATGCAGTACCCCAAGCACTTCTCACCTTCCAGAAACTAGGAATGCTCTTTATTTAGAGGAGAATTTCAACAGAGTTCCTAAGACTCATGTCCCACTAAACAGCAGAGGCACAAGGCTCCTCTTGTGAGGTGTCAAGTTACCCAGGAGACAGACTGAGCAACTGAGAAATGTTGCAAGTTTTTGGAAAAGAGATTTATATATAAATGTGTTACGGGAAAAAATACCTCTGGTCATACACATGGTAATTCTTCTGTCTTACTTTGTTTTCTATCTTTCTTTCTTTATTGTTTTCAAAGACTTAGAGGAATTTAATTAAAAAGGCAGTTTAACTACCCTCTTCTTTCCAGATAACAAACACTAAATTAAAATGAAATGAAATACTGGAGAGCCTGCTTTATACCCCTTTTAAAACTGAACACAAAAGCCAAATGAGATCATAGGGTTTATCAGGCAAGCTGTTTCCAGAAAAGATGAGGAACTGCTCCTGCCACTGTTCAAGGAACAGCTGAACTTTCATCTGAAAAGCCATGGACACTTCTCATCATCCATCTTTGGGAAGGATAAATCCAAAGTGGAATTTAGAAGGTGGCTGGGACAATGAGTGGTGCATGCAAGGAGAAGCCAAAGGAGTGTGGGTTGTTCAGCACAGGAGAGCTGGAGTGAGGGCACTGCTTTCCACAGCTGCTGCAGAGGAAGGATATTATATAAAAGAAAGGAAATCTTTGGCTGACAGAATAATTATAAACTGTCATGAAATACTCTTAAGATGGAAACAAGGAGGGCTCTGGCTTTTGGAGCAATGGGTTCTGCAAGACCTTGGATTGGGGCAGCAGTGCTAGGTCCCATTCTGTAACCTGTGCACAAAAGGGACTGAATGTGGAGCTGTGAAAGTGGGGTCTGGCTGCAGTGATCATCTCCAGTCCTACATGTTCCCAGAACACCATTAACTTCTCTGTCAGCCTGGTACTCCATAGGCAACTGTCTAGCTGTGTCTTCCAGAGAGCCCAAAGTAGTATCCAAAGAGTATCCTCTGATGGAATTGTCTCTTAGAGCTGGCTTGTTGATGATCTGGGAGCTGTGACAAAAGGGCCAGCAGTGGCAGGTTACAGATCACAGGACATCCACTGGAGGTGGCAGCCTGGCTTTTCTCATGGTGGCTGTTGTGACAGTGAGCGGGTCTGCACCTCTCTCCAGGGAGTGCTACCGTGCCTTCTGCTGGCACTGTCTGCCTCTGGAAGCTCTCCCATCACTGTGGGGACACTTCCAGCCCCTGGTGGCTGCAGATCATCCCACTGAGTACCAGCAGCTGCAGGGGAGCCTGGCAGTGGGGATGCAGGAAGAGAAGAGATGCACAGGGCCTGCCTCCATCCTGCCCCAGAACTGAGAGCTGTCAGTGTGGGGAGCAGCCTGGGTGTCTCTGCTGGTCCCCCGGGGCAGGAGGCAGGAGCAGAGCCCAGGTGTCAGAGGTGTCAGATATCTGTCAGCCTCTGACCAGCAACAAAGTCTCCATCTAAATCGACAAGAGCTCTCCAGACTTGGAACCATGGCGGGTGGGTATTTTTAGAAGCCAATCAATCAGTGGTGACTGTTCAAGTTCAGACAAGTCAAACACAGCCTGCAAAGTTACACAGAAGTGCTGTATGTCGTGGAAGGTTGGTGAGCCTGCTCGTTCGACAAGCTGTGCCAAATCCATGAGCTACCAGAGCCCAGCTCTTTTTAGAGAGACAGCTGTAAGAAGTGTAAACAGGTTATGGATTGTAAAACACACACTTTTTAATTCAAGCAACAAATTGCAGAACTGGGCTTCTAGGGAAGCCTTCTTTCAAGGTGCTAGATTTGTTTTCCAAACCTGAACATACCCCTAGGTTGAGGGGTTTTTGTCTTGGCCTTATTTGCAGGTGAGGAAGTTGAGGCACAGTAACATGAGCTGTAGTTCACTAAAACTGAGCACAAAGAAGGATCCTCCAAGGAACTTGCAGGGTCTCCTAGATGCCTAGATGCTGTTCCAGTGTGTGTGGATGATATAAAATAATAATAATAATAATAATAATAGTAATAATAGATCATCTCCATGAAAAATGCTGGTGCAGCCTGGACTCAGACTGAACCTCTAAAACAAGTCAGCACCCAGATTAAAAATTGCTGTTATGATTTCCAAACCTCGGTTTGTCCAGTTTGAAAATGGTCCTGGTGTTTTCTGTTGTCATTGACCACAGAGGAAAGAACCTGTGGCTCTTCTGTCTGCTTCTATGCTGTTTCTTGTCCTTCCCTCCATCACTGCAAGGCATAGGCTCCAGAGCTCCACACCAAGTCCTAGCACAGCTGCACAAAACATAGTGCACGATCTGATTCTCAAGCTGGGCTCAACTCATGTTCACTGCCAGCTGAGTTTATGCTGATGCATTGGAAATACACTTTTAGGAAGGTTTCTCTATAATTATTACATTATAGCTACTGTTGAGTTGCTCAGAGTACAGTAAACAATTGCTGTGCTTGTTAGAGGCCATGAATACAGAAAACCATTCCTCCCTGTGAGGTCTGCTGTTAAATAATAACATGTCATTTCATGGTGTAGGGGAGTGAATGCCCTCAGAGGGACGTGCTGACATTGCTCAGGCCAGTGATCCAGTTCCTGTCACTTACAGCCCGTTCTCAGAGCTGCCCTGGGCAGGAACAATGGATGTGCAAGGGGCAGCGCTGCAGGTCCAGCATTCTGCACTTGGATCCTGCCACTGCTCTCTCCACTGCCCATTTTGCAGTGGCACTCAGGGATCTCCTTCCCCTGGAATTTGGGCCTCAGGATGAAAAGCAGGTGAGAGGGGAAAGCTGTGAGTGGAACAAATGTGCAGGGTCCAGCTCATAGAAAGGGCAAGAGAAGGTGTTCAGGCACACTGAGATTAATAAGGAGTAATTTCCTGATCAGCAGGTCTAATAAGCACCCATGTGGTGTCTCCACTGTCTGCTGTGGAGGGAGCACTCACTGCTGCCTTTTCCCCAGGGAATACTAATGGTGTCTGTATCCTCCAGCTGTCATCTCCAGTCACCTCTGGGAACTTCAGAGATTTGAGAGATCCTCCCCTCTGTCATGTTGAAATTTCTGATACTATTCTAGAACAACACACACACACACACACACACACACACACACTCTGAGTCAATACATGTAAAGCTTTGTTTCCTTAGGAATCCCAGGCTTAATAACAATCACCTCGCCATTGTCCCAGATGTAACATGCAGTTGTGGTTTTCATGGTGCAGAAAAAATGTGAGGGCACAGCTGTGGCTCAGATCAGTTAATAAAATGGGCAAATTAAAGATCTCAAGGGCAAAGGAGAAAACAAGAAATCTGACAGAGCTGCAAAAGCTGGGTTCAAGCAGTGAGCACCAGCCAGGGCAGATGATGTGTGTCACTCTGACATCTCTCAGTCCCTCTCTGTGGTAGGGGGAGGACCTGCCCCTTTTTATATGGTCACAAGAAAACAATGGAAAAACATGGCAAGTGTAAGAACTCAGTCTGGAAGCAGCACAGCAGCAATGTGTGGAGAGGAGAAACACTTTAGGTGCACTTTAATGATGGTTTATGTAGATTGGAGGGAGCTAGGGCTGGGATGGACACCAGTTGCCTTTGGGAAGATTGTACTGAAGCAAAACCCTGGCAGAAGCTACAGTTTTGGGAGCTCAGTGCTTTTGAATTCTCATCTTGCATCAGATTGAAATATCTGCCCCCACTCGTGACCTCAGCAGCCACCCTGGCACTGGGGGAAGGAGCCAGACTTGGATTCTGATCTGACACTTCCCAGATGAATGGTGACCACTGGCCCTCCACCCCTCCACAGTAACACTCTCCAGTTTTAGGGAGAAGAGGATGATTGAAGGAGGGAATGGCTGTCTCCATACTCAGCCCTCCTGCTTTTTTTGGTTTGCATTGCAAGCTCCGTGTTGTTTTAATGTAGTTCCTTGTATTTAGTGCGTTTTTATTGCTTTCTCTAATAACACTGACTGAGCACTAACAGCCAAATTAAACAAGCTGTGCCAATAAGCCAAAAATTTCACTTCAAGCAGCAAAGAAGATGCCTCTTACCCCTGCTGAAGCTTAGACATGTGAATGAAGGACCTACTGCTCATGAGGAGAAGGAAGCAAATGGCTGCTGTGGTGCAGGGCAGGGCTGGGCAGTGTCCCTGCCCTGGGCTCCCTGCCTGCATGTGCTGGTCCTTATCACACCTTGAGGTGGGAGCTGGACAAGGTAAAGTTGGTTGTTCTCAAGGTTGTAATGCAGCTTCCCATCTCATGGGCTTTATCAAGCTGGGTCTTGTGTTCCTGTGGCTGTCAGCACTTCTGAACCACTCTGACTTCAGTGGGAGCTGAAGTTCATGCTCTGCATCGCTGAAAGCCTTTCCATGCAATTAAAAATCAACCCCAAACCTCCTCCCCGGGTGCTGATCTGTGGTGTGATGTTGACGTAAGTGTACAGGAGTTTCAGCAGCTGGGTTGCTGGCACTTTCATTGATCTTTTTCTAATTCTCTCTGTCTTTTGCATAATATTCCTGAAGATTTTTTTTCACTGTGTTCTTTTCCCCAACATGTCCCAGCCTTCATCTCTGTCCTCTTGGAGTTGCTTCCTGTTGTTCCCTGTGATCTCCCTTGTTCCATCTTTCTTCTCTTCTCTTCTCTGGTTTCTTCCCTTTCATTTTAGCCCTGTTTTGTTCACACTGGCTCAGCCCACCCTCCCAAAGGGGAAGCATATCTGTTTCATTCCCTGCCTCCATTTCCCTCCCAGCCCCACAGCTGTTCCTTCTCTTTCCCATTCCTTTAGGCCTCTCTTCTGCTCCCAGCACCATCCACTGCCTTCTCTTTTTCCTCTCCCTGTCCAACCCCTTCCATCACTGGAAGTAAACAACAGAGAAAACAGAACATGAACCAGGAGGGGGATGTTACAGCCAAGAATGATGTGCCTGTGAGATGCCAAGTATTGGCTCACCAGCGTTAGTCCAGACTGCTTTCATCTGGCTGGGCGAGCTGAACCCTCCAGCTCAAGCACTCACACAGTTTTTGATGTTTTGTGCCACACAATCTGTCATGACACCTGAGGAATTCCAGCCTTTTTTTCCTGCACAAGTTGAAGGCCAAAAGCCCTGCAGTGGGGATGAGGTGGAATGCACACATCATTTCCAACTTTCTTTTCCTCACCATGTGCTGCACTTTCCCAGCTAAGCACCAGCATCTGTAGCTGCCGATGTCTGTGCTTTGGCCCATGTAATTATGTGTTTTTTAGTTCTGCTCAATCACAAGCAATCATGGAGCTGCAATTTCAGCTGGGACAGAAAATGATCTAACAAATTGGCTCGTGTCCGATTACAGAAGATACATTCTGCCACAGATTTGTTCTGCCACTGCTTTGTGCTCCTAAAGGGGAAGGTTCCAGATGAACACAAAGGGTTACTGGTCTGTGGCTCAGGTCTGTCTGTGGGCTGGGGTGAATTAAACCTACAGCTTAGATGTGCAAGGAGCATTTCACTCTGGAGAGAACTGGGCTTCACTGTGTGTATCTGCCTCAGGAGCAATCTGACCTGCCTCAGGCATCTCTTTATGGATTTAGGGAATAATCAAATCTGGGAGGGGAACCTGATCAATCAGCAGGTCAGCAAAACCTAATGCAGCCCACAGCAAGCTCCTGTGCAGCCCAGAAAGTGCACAGAGACCCCAGAGCTGCTGTTTCACTCCCTCCACGGTTGTATCTCCTGCCCCTTCCCCCTCGCCTTTCCCTGTAATCCCTGACTCAGGCTTCGCCTTCTGCAGCAACAAAGAAAATGTCATCAGAAACCTCCTTAGAGTGGTGCAGCGGGAGGCTGTGATAGCTGCAGTCACGGCTGGGAAATGAGCGGAGCTCTCTGTGCCATCATTGTTCTCTGCTCCAAGCTGGAAGCAGCAGAGAGGGGACTCACAGCCTGTCCCTCTGTGATCCCCCGGACCTGTGTTGGGGGTGTGCACCAAAGTCAGGAAGGGCAATTTCTTTTTTGTGGGAAAATAGTGACAGAATCTTCCACCTGAATTTAAAGTCAATGTCCAGTTCTTTCACAGTGATTGCTCAGCAGTGATCGACATTTCAGCTGTGTTTAAAAGAACAAGGAAAGAAATACAGGAGGGGATTAGGGTGTGCTGAAGGAGAAAACAATGAAGCGACTGCCCCCTGGTCAGACCCTCATGGGGAAAATTAAACAACTTCTTAGAGGGCTCTTCTTGTCAGGATTTGGGACAGAGGATGTTTCCTCTGGGAGCAGGGATCTGCTCTCACAGATTCCCCTCTGAATTCAGAGCAGTCTGGTACCTCAGTGTGTAACAAATGACTTTGAATTGCCCATCAGCAATTTTAGGGGTGAGTACATATGGAAGTGAGATGAAGGAAAAGTCAGGAAACACTCTTACCTTGTCTATCCTCTTGCTAATGGAGAGGATAGAATTAACAAGTTCTGCTATGCAAACTGTCCATTTCTGATCATACCATAATGTCTCCCTGCCAAGCTCCATGGCCCATGAAAATGCCCACTCTGCTCATAGTATTTAATTGTTTTAGCTTTTGGTAAATCATCTATTACAACCTGTTGAACATTTTAAAGCATTTCTTGCTAATGGATTTTCACAATGTGGTTTAAGGATGTTGTTATTAATAAGTGTAACTGCACTGAATAGTAATTTGATAAGGATGAAAGAGGCATTTATAGATTCCACTTCCCTTTCAGCTGTTGCTAGGAATTTTCACTCCTTCAGAATATATTGAATTTAATCTTGATTTCTTTTTGTTAAAACCAGGCTATTATATTCTGAATCTATAAAGAGAATATGAGTAGGGTTGAACCAGTTGTGAAGTTCCCTGTGAAGTCCCCAGTTCTTCTTGGCACATCAGAGAGATTTCCTTGCTGTGAGAGAAAACAAAACTGGCACAAGTATCCCATCCAGCATTGGTGGAAAAGTGTAAAGGCAGTTTGGTATTGGGGGTGGGTTCTTTTGCAAGATGATTAATCAATCTTAATGTTGATGGAACATGAAAAGGAAATAATTTCTTCATGCTTGATAGCAAATTTTTGCTAATGGTCTGCTCTCCATTACACTTTCATTGCAATGACAGAAGTGCTTTGTTGTGTATAAATTAATTAGGGACTTGCATCTCAGTACTGAACAGTGAGTGATTGGCTCCAGTGAAACAGGAAATGTGGAATGTCTAAAGGATGGTATCTGCCACAAAAATGGCTCTGTAAACACTTGTGGCACACAATAATGAGAAGTACTGTGAGTTATGTTGGGAGTCCATCATAAAATTATCATAGGGCTAAACAAGGGCAATTGTGAGGAGGAATGCTTGCAGAAAAAAAAAGGGAAATGTTCTTTTCTGAGAAGAGAGCTTTGCTTCATTAAGATTTGATCTATGCAGAGACTGATGTCTTCAGCACAAGAGACAGGTATTAATCACGGGAAAGAATTTGTTTGCACAACCAGCAGAAAGCCAGTTCTCTTAGCAAATAAGAAAAAAATTACTTTCTTTTTCTGAATTGAACTTCTAGTTAAAGATGCATCACATCCAGATGCAGAACCAAAAACGAGCAAAGGCAGCATGAAGCTGAAGGGGGCTGAGGCAGGGACTTTGCTCCTGCCTCTCTCAGTTGATGACATTGTACAGCTCCTTCTTTTCTATGGCTCTTCCATACCTCCCACCCTCTGTGTTTTTTCTTTATTAGCTCTGTTTGAGAGCAGAGAATTTCTCATACCTGTGGTAGTGCTGCATGTAACTGCTCCAGATGCTATGGTGATATCATCGAGACTAATAGCTCATCTGCCACCCAGCTCATTCCCTCAGCTCATTCTTTTGCCAGGCTGCACATCCTTGTGAATAGGCAACTCAGAGATTGCTCTATAAAGCAGTAATATGGATCTGCCTCTTAGAAATCAGGAGTAAGTTCAATGAAATTCAGCAGGAATAAAATGGGTACTTGTTATAGAGGAACTGAGACATTCTCTGCAAAATACACAAACAGTACTTACAATAAAGTTTAAAATTCAAGACAAGAAAAATGGTGTGAGATGTCAGCTGCAACTTGCACCAGACTTCTCCCTGGGGATGAGTGCATTACATTATAATCATTCTGTTTTTCTGGATTGCTTTCCTTGCAGAGCAGGCTATAAATAATCATTATTGGTACTGCAAGGAGGCAGTGGGTTTCTGAACAACCATGACTGAACTCTTAATTTGTCAGTTACTGATACAATGCATCTGTTTTTTTAATTACTTTAATTATGTTTGATATGCAAAGGAAAGAATACAAAGTTACTGAGGGGTTTGGGTTGTTTCCTTTTTTTTAGATTCCCAGACTAATTGGAGGACAGCGTACCTGTGACTGTGTATTTGCAAATCCTGGGCCTGGACTGGTGACATTCAGTGGTGGTTCATGTGTATGGTTTAACAATGTCAGCCCCGAGCCCCCAGCTACTCTGCAGACAATACCAATATGTTACCAGCATCCCATGGGGCACATCTTATTACTGGAGGAGGATTCTCCGGAATGAAAGTACAGTTTTATCCTTCCCAAAGTGCCCCTTGCCAAAGTCAGTCAGGCATCCAGGAGCACTTACTCCGAGTGATGAGTTGTTAATATTCCCCTAACTCACTAAGCATGAGGCAGACACAGATTGCAGCTTCTATCCCCCAGGAGTTGCTGCCTCCATTTCTTTGGGCCCAGCCATGTCCTCATGGACATCCAGCTCCCAATCACTGAAGTCAGATTGGATACCTAAAAGAGAAGGTATTGATGTAGGAGGGAGATGAATCAGGGCTGTGGCCAGAGTCCCACTGATTTCAGGGCTGCGGTCGCTGTCCCACAGAGCTTGAGAGCAGGGTGCTTTAGTGATTGCTCTAGGGGCCCAGCTCAGTCATTGTGCTATAGACAGGGAGTACAGCTCCCTGAACTGGGATGCTGAATGCTGATGAGTGGCCCAAAACATAGTTTGTGGCCAAAATGAGCTTATTTCCTCTTGCAGATCCAGTCAGGAGAGCTCCTGAGGCAGTCCTGCTCTCCTTGCTGCCTCCCCCCAAGGAATGCAGGTCGTGACCACACGCACTGTCCATACTGAACCTCTGCCTGGAACTTTGTGCCTCAGGCTTCAGCTTTGTTAGCCTTTAGATGGCCCTTCTGCAGCTGCCTCAGGCCACAAACAATCATGAGACTCTGCTGAAGGTGACAAAGCTGGCACTGGGTCAGGGCATACCTCTCCTATATGGAGTTAACCAGGTGAGCATAACCCGCTGGAAGCCTGAGCACTTTGGTACAGCACTCACGTGGAGCAGGGTGGACATGTGCCTGCAGCTGGCTCAGGAGGCAGTGGCGACCTGCAGCCCCTCCTCAGCTCCCTCACACAGCATGAGCAGCTGGAGGGCTGTGGGCACTGAGGGCAGCACGAAGGGGTGTTTCTGATTTGGTATCATGTATAGGTGATGTGCTGAAGTCTGGCATTGTCAGAGTTAGACCCACCACAAACTCAAGACAACAATGTGGAACTTTGGTGTGTCCCTGCTCTGAGTTATCAGCTGGAAAGGCTTTTGGAAATGAAGACAAATGGAAATGTAGCCTCATTATTAGTGTTACTCAAAAGCCTCAGGTGTCCAGGCTCTGGCCTGTTTGGCCAGTTGCTCTGTGCTGCTGAGGATGCTCTGCTCCTTTTCTCTAGAAAGCAAGAGCAGTTCTGTGCCCAACAGGAGGTAGACTTTTCTCTTGTTTTTTGTTGGTCTCCTCCACTGCCTTCTCCTGCAAGGGGAGAGCAAAGGGTGGTGCAGTCTGTGGGTTTAACTGGACACAATCCCTTTAATGTGGAGTTGTGTTTTTCTCTCAAGGCCAAAAATAAATGCTACTGAAGGACTAAACAGACATGAAAAGAAGGCTTGGACACTTGGAAGACAAGACTGCTTTGTGTTTCCCAAAGCAAAGAGCCTGTTCACAAGGAGGTTACTTTTTTAGACAAACACTAGTCCTGTGACACTGCCAAGGTCAGTAGGTGCCCAGCAGAGCACTGTGAATTCAAGGCAGACATGCTCTGGGAGTGGGGCACAGTTTTTCTTCCCCTCCAGGCTATTTACAAGTATATTAGTGGAGATGAGAGAAATTTGCTTTGCTCTGCAATTTCATCTCTTCTAGGGGGATGGAACATGCATCAGTTTGCCAGTGGAAGAGCTTCCATCCATCTTCTATCTTTTTGGGGCAGCAGCATGGCCTTAGTGCTGCAGTAGGTCTCTCATGCTGTTTTGGGAAGCGAGGGCTGTGCTGCTGCCATTCTGCAGCTCATAAAACAGGGAAATCAAGGACATGTCACAGGCAGGATCCTGGAGCAATTCTCATGGCAGTGGGGAAAGTCAGTGAGTGGGGGGTGACCCCCTGATGAGCTTCAAATTCCACGTTTAGTAAAGATACCCTACATGGCAGTGATTTTTAAAGGGTTTTGGGTGACCAGTACATTTTTATGATGTGTTTTGAGTGTTTGTTTCCCCTTTCCTCGAATTGTCCCTGTACAGCCAGTTTAAGCTAAGCCTCTGCTGCCTGTCCTGGCTGCATGTCTGGGACAGGTCAATCCATGATCCGGGTGAGCTTTGTTTTCTTCAAGAACCAGAGAGAATTCAAAGCACCTCGTTTTCAGGTGAGCAAAGTCTGACTGCTGCAGTGATCTCTGTGGGGTTACAGGCTTTTTATTTGACTTCAGGCACTTAACTAATTCCTCATAGAGTGCAGTGGGTTCTGAAGTGTGATCTTAGCGTCTCAATTGTCTATAAAATGAAAATGCTAGTTCATCCTGAAAGGGGTTACAGTGTCTCACACATACAAGAAAGGCAAGTGAAGTTCTTTCACTGTCTCTAAAGCTGAGCTCTGAGTCATCCAGAGCCTCTGAAGACTCTTGTTAAGAGTTTTTAAGGGTACCTCATTAGGGCTGAATCTCCAGCACTGTCTGTAGACACACACCGAAGTATTCATCTCACAAAGGACAAATGTTGAGAAATTAAGGAAACAAAGGAGTGGAATCAACTGCACTGAAGACCTGAGGAGTTGAATGTGCTGGGAACTGGATTTCAAAACTAGCTGGAACATGCAGGAGGACAAACCCTGAAGGGAAACACTCCAAAACCAGTGGAATAAACAACCAGCCCCCAAACACATGCAGGACTTTACTGAGAGCAGGCAAGGGATGGGCAGAAGGTCTGAGCAGCAATGGGATGTCCAGTTCAGTGCAGTTCAGTTCAGGTGCAGCCAGGGACTGAAATCAGAGGTCTGTAGAGGAACCAGTGCAGGAAATGACCCCCTGCCTGTGGAGCCCATCACCCTGCTCAGGGCTGAGCCCCTGTGCCAAGGGATGTTCAGTCCAGCCCTTCTGGACCTGCTTTATGAGCTACTCTGTCATCTTTGCCAGGAGTGTGGCATCAGAGAAGAGTGTTGGGGCAAGACTGAAGGCACTCTTTGCCTCAGTCTTCCACTTTTAATTTGCTGAGGTCAGAAAATACAAGGATAGAATGAGAAATGTCAAAAGTAAAGTTGTGAATCAGATTTTGAAAAGGAAATGAAACAGATGGTAGAAAGTTTCAGTTAGATAAATACAGAAGAGGAAAAGAGAAAAAACATGGTTATTATATAGTGAGAATGGGATTGAGATTAGACCAGTCTACATATGGCCCAAAATGAATTAAAACCACTTCAACTATGTTTTCAGTAGAGATTATCATATTGGACAATGGGGCAAAGATGGGATTGCTAGTAGGAACATATAAGGGAATGAAAATTATCACATTATTAAGACAGAAGGAAAAGCTTAAAGAATTCCATGTGCTCAGATCAAGGTGCCCTGGCAGATTTCCACCTCAGGATTTGGAAAGAACTGGCACATTAAGGAGCTCAGCGTAACCTCGTATTTCTCTTTGATGACTGATTTTTTTTTCCAAGACAAATGAAATACAGGTGATATTCTCTATCCAGACATGAGTCAAGAATCTGATATTACACCACATGGGAAATTAGTAGTTGAAGTTGAGAAGATGGGGATTAATGTGGATGGCAAATGCAGAAGTGCTAAAGCCAAGGACAGGGGAGCTCTGTGGGAAGGAGAAATGCCAGACAGAGTGGAACTCCTCAAGGGTCAGTCTTGAGCCAATCTTACTTGTTTTGTTAATGACTGGCACAGCTGTAGGGATGTCATAAAGAAATTTGCTGAGCACATGGGCTTTGCTAATACAGAGAAGGATCAGAACATCAATCAGCAATAAGTTAATGACAGAATTTGAGATAGAATAGACAAAGTATAAACACAGGCAGTTAAAAATTAATCACTAGAATATCACATTACTCACTTGAGAATGACAAAAGCAGGATGGTAAAAAAACCCACATAGAGAGAATTACTTGCTCTGAGGGATAACTGTGAACCACCAATCTGATATGGAAAGGCAAACACAGTCCTAGAAGATACAGGTTCACTCATGTTCAAGGAAGATTAGCAGGTACAGAGAAGAGCTTTAAGGATGATTAGAGGGTTTAGAACAAGAGGAGACTAGAAGAGCTTCATTTGTTTAGCTTCTCAAAACAAAGACTAGAGCAGATAGGATTGTTTTTTAGTAAATATATCTGATAGGTAAAGATCAGATCAAAAAAGAGAATTGTTTAAACTAAATTATGATGTTGGCACAAGAACAAATGATATTAGGGCTGGAAATTTAAAATGAAGTGTTGGAATAGCCTGCCAAAAAGCATGATATGATGTAATTGATTGTGATAGTGGGAGACTGACTCAGTAATGCTGAGCCCTGTGTTCCTAGAAACGTGCAGCAGACAGGATTTTGGCAAAGTGGGCACTGGCCTCTAACAAGGAGGAGGAGCCCTGCACTGCCTGTGTGAGCATGAGAAAGCCTAACTGGCCAGTCACCAGCTTTGGAAATGGGGGAAAAAAGGAAGCTTTGATTTCAACAGCTAAAGTGAGGTCCTTCCGTCCTCCTCCCCTATGGGAACTGGCAAACTCAACTTAATGGTTCAAGCTCATTTCAGCCTTGCCTATAAATAGATAAATGAGATTCCTCCTGTCCCAGTGAGTAATTCTGACATCCTCCTGCTGCCTCAGAGAGCTGAGTCACAGGCACTCTGCACTCCAGTCCCTGCATTACTTACATGGTCTCAAAGGAAATTCTAACACATCCAATGAATTATCAGGGATTGGATCATGTTTAAAGTTGTTCCATTGGCATTTCCCTTCCATTGTAGCAAGTCTGCCAATACCTAAAACTTTGACTAATCTGGACTCAAAACACATTGAGGAAATAGCATGTTGACATATACAGCTACTAATAAAAATAATAATAAAAAGTCCTTTTAAATTTGCACCAAAAAACAAGTGACCCTTAATGGATTGCTCTAGTGCTTTTGGACCTGCTAATTTTGTCAGACTCTTCGGTTTTTTTGTAGCTGTTTATTTAAAGGAACTCAAAAATTGAAATGTTTGATATTCAGTTGGTTAGCCCTCTAATTTAATCTCCTGCAGATTTCCTGCCAAAATATTATTTGCACTGAGATGAAGCTTTCAGCCCCATGCTCATTCTCTCTCAGAGACACACATTCCTGGTCTTACCCATAACAGAAATAAAATGCCTACAAAGCAAAGACAAAACCAGAGCAGTGTTAATGAACACAGGGCAGTGATACATCACCGTAGGAACCTCATGGGGCATTGGCACTTGTCACCTTGCCTTCTCCCAGGTGGGACAGTCTCATTGGCTTAGAAGCAACACAGCATTTAAAATCAGAACATCGTTCTCCCTCTCCCTCAGAAAACATCTGGAAGAGTGGAAAATTCTCCAGCAGAATTTTGGGGCTGTGAAACAAATACAGAAATATTTCTCTCTGTTGGTTTTCTGGCTTGACTTCCATATCTTTGAACTGGCTGGGACATTTCACTCATTATTACCAGACTTGGTTTCAGTCAGTGAGAAATGCTAACATTTGCTGGTTTGCTGCTGTGGTTTGGTATTATTAGACCTAAAACCTGGTTTATTCTTTTGATAACCCTAGGAAATCTGTGTCTTATTTAAATGCCATTTTGCTGGTACTTTTTCACTGGGCAGTTCTCAGCCTGTGCGTTTGCTCCACACATTCCAGCGTGAGCTGAGTCGTTCGACGCTTCTGTTCGAGGCTTGTTGGGTTATTTATCAGCCCAGCACAGCCTTCACTGCCACTTTGCTGCCAGCTGTTAACTATACAATAGCATTGGGAATAAAATCAGTTTTGGCTCTGCCAGTGGAGTTGGACATAATTCAGCTACCTGTTGACAAATGATGATTTGTTTAACAGCACAAACTTTAACAGTTTTGTAGCCGACAGTTTCACCCTCCTCTGCAGCTGGTAAAAAAACCTGAGGAATTCCCAGAAGTTCCTCACTTGTGTCTTTTTCAAGTTTTCTTACAGCAATGCCTTGTATTGTTGTCTCTGCGCAGGAAAGGACACCCTTACTGGGCAGAGCAGTGGTGTCTGCATGCTGCTGGAACAGGGCAGCTGCATCCCTTGGTGCCACTTGGCTGCCCGGCTAGGCTCTGAAGCAGCAATGCCCACTGGAGACTTGGGCTGTAGGGATGCTCCAGGGCAAGCCAGAGGCCTGAAAACAAGCCAGGGTTTCTGTAAAGTATTTATCACCCCATGCAGGGCTGGGCATTGGGAATGGTGAGGGTGCTCCCTCGCAGCACACACATGGTTTCTATCAAAGCTTTGTTTCAGCTGGATTTTTCCCACTAACACATCCTTCTTTAACACCTTGGACTCATTTACTGCGGGGCTGTTTAGCAGCACAAATCAATTAAGTGCTGCAGAAACCCACTGAGACAGGGAGAGTTCCCTATCTCTGGCTCAGCCGGGGTGGGAGGCACGCAGAGGTTAAGCCTGTGCTTTTTGCCACACAGGGAGTGAGGGTGGAGCTCATCTCCTGCGGGTTTCAGCCCTCCCCAGCACCCTCAGAGACACTCACAGCTGCTCTGAGAGCCTTGGGGAGCTTCTCATCAAATAATCAGAGAACTGGAGAGTACCAGCCCTGCTGCCATGTCCTACTGAGACTGACCAGGGAGCCTCACTGAACGGGGCTGAGGAGTCCTGAGGTACTCAGCTGTGTCATGGAACAAGGACAGGGTGCACTGAGAGCCTCCAAGCGCACCTTCATGTGTCTCACAGGTTTGTCCATCATGAAATTGCCTGTACCTGCTGGGAAAGTCACTGCTCAGTCCTTTAGCTGCCTCTGGCCAGAGGGACATGCAGGGGTTTAGGAAGTAGCAAAGTCACAAAATGTGAATAAGAACAGAGTCAGAAAAAATGAATGGCTTTAAAATAATCGTTTGGTTCGTCTTGTACCAAGTGTAGCACCAGCTCAGCGTGCCAGGCAGAGCTCAGGAAGTGCCTTCCTGCTGCTGGCCCCATGGGAATGAGATGCAGGGATATGGCTTTGCTTCAGGCTGGCCTGGAGCTGCTCACACACAGCACAGGCTTCAGGAACAGGAGAGAGTAATTCGAGCCACATGATAAACCTGATGCACACAATGGAGGAAGATAAAGCTGAAGCAAGCAGTTCTGCTCCTCATGGGTCTCTCAGGATGGCCTGAGGCGCAGGACATGCCCTCAGCTCACACCCATTAATCATCAGTGTGCCTTGGTCCCTGGCTATTTTAATCACTGTTGAAATACACACTCCTAAAACTGGTATTTGATTCCAATGCACATGATTTCCTTTGGTTTCCTTCCCCCCAATTATGTGCAAGCTGTAACTACTTGGAAGTCAACACAGTGGGATCCATTGATTTGCTTCTCACCTGCATGGAGCAAAAAACACTTGATACGACAGGTAGCATAATATCCATGACACCAGACATAAATATCAGAATGTACTGTAATGGTACTGAGTGTGGTACCAACCTGTCCTGTGCAATGGCACACTGGAAATGTCACTGGGTCCTACTGGATCATCAGTCCTTCCCTGTTCCACTTCATTATGTAATCACTTAGAATGCCTCTTGTATATGCTGGCACTAATCAGGATGTCAGTCTGCTGTCAGAGAAGTGAATGAATCATCAGAAGTGGATGAAACTGGGAGTATATTTGTAAAGGGTAGGCTATAGAAACCAGTAAGTCTTTAATTTTTCCTTTAAAAACTCTGAGCAAAAGTCACAGGAAGTTTAAGGAGAAAACAAATTGCTCTTCCACAGGTGCAGAAGTGCAGCAGAGTCCTTGCAGTGCTCAGCTTCTCTATGAGGCAGATGAGCAGCCTGAGGAGTCTGGGGTGCCTTCCTTTAAGTGCAGACTAAATGCATTGTGGCCAGCTCCATGGGCTTACTGATAGCCCTAATTTACAAACGGGGTTGCTACAACTCTGAATTTCTCTGCGTTTTTTCCTATGAGGGTGTTGCTATTGAGCTTAAAGAACCAGTCTGAGTTTACAGACAGAAAGAAAAAGTGAAGTTTACAGGAATATCACATTAAAAATATAAGAAACATTTTGCAGGTACACTAATCATCAGAGACTCCTTCAGTGTTTGTCACTCTGAGCTAGGACATGGGCCCATGACACCAGGACAAATAGCCAAGAGGACTCCTCACAATTATAATGTGGGATTTAAATCATTGCACCTGACAACATTATTTACCTGGGACACCACAACTGTTTTTCTTGTATCCTTAGTATTCAGGAAACAACACATACTTTTTTTTTTTTTTTTTAAGCTGCATATAAAGCAGCATCAACCTCAGTAATAAGAGGACTTTCTGTCTGCTGGGCTTCCAGGTCAAGAAGACAAATCCTCCAACGACATAACAAACTTTTCAAACTTGATGTTGCAGAGAAAAGCATTTAAACTATGACAGAAGTTTGTCTAAATAACTGTATTTCCTCTGTGAAGCAGCTATTTATTCATCAGAAACTACAGCAAAGTACCACAGGGCTTCAATAAAAGAAATCAATAAATTTGCCTGCAAAATGTATTTCCTGCTCTGATTTTATTCCACATACGTGTCTGACATACAATTTCTGTTTGATTGAATGTACCACATTGAACTGTTCTGGACAGGAGCTGTGCACTGAAAGCAGCTGATAACAGTGCAAGGTGTTTCAGCAAGCATCCCCTGCAGTGAGAGACTCCTTGCAGGATTAACAGAATTACTTGTACTTGAAGAGAAATTTCTTTTTTTTTTTTTCTTTTCCCTGTTGGGATCTCACCCTGCACCCTTTGCTCTGTGCTGCCTCGGGTCAGTTCTTTGTGGGCAGTGGTCACACTGTCACCAATCCAGATGCTCTGCATTTTCCAAGGATGGGCAAAGCAGCAGCAGTGGTGGCTCAGGTTAAGTACACCAGCTGTTACCTGTTTTTCAGTCTGAAAAAAAGCAAAAACACGATTGCCTGCATGTGCTTCCCAAAACATCTTTATTTTAGATTTTCTGCTTTTTTTTTCCAAGCTAAATTGGAGGTGCTAAGTGACACTGAACTTCAAAGAAAGAAAATTGAATCTAGTCATATTTGTTCTTCAAGTCTTAGTGGCTTAGTGTGAGCACTAAGAAGTGGACTTGGGTCTGCTGACAGTGTCCTCAAGTGTCAATGCAAATGGCCTCAAGTGACAATGTCCTCAAGAGGGACCAGCAGGGCTGGATCCCAGTGCAGGATGTGCACAAGGGATCCTGCAGGTGAGCCCCTGGCCATGTACTAAGTGACCTTACAGACCCCAGCTGCACCAGCTCTTCTCTCTGACAGGCAGTGTGGGGAAGCTGCTGTAGGAACAGATCTGACAAAACCAGCCCCAAACCACGGTGCTCTCCTATTCTCCACGGGCAGTCACACACGAAGGGCTTGGTCCACAGAGGCCAGGATAAGCACGCAACTTTCAGCTTGCCACAAGGAACAAGGCACAAGGTTATAAACCCCTGGAACAGCTTCTCAGACATTTCTATAGGCAGAGTTCCCACAATACATAAAAAAAGATCCATTAATCAGGGCCTGGGCTGCAGGATGAACTGCAGGAGCTGCTCTGTGCACAACCTCTGTTAGAAGTTCTGACTTGTCCTTTTGACCTTAAAATCCATGGGTGGGTTCTCTTCACAGTGGCAAAGCTCAGGTAGGAAAAGGCTGAGGAGGCATATTCTAGTATTTCAGGGCAAAAAATGTGTTTATTTTGACATATAAATATTCTCATTTAAAGTGTTGATACTAATGATAAAAATTGTAACAGAAACTCATCCAAAAAAGTTACAAACCCCCATTCCCGATCCTCCTGTTTTCATCACAAAGAATATTCCACAGTAGTAGAGTGTTGCTTTGCAGCCTGTTAGCAGAAGAGGTGATTGGGTCAGTTGACTTCCAGGTGTCAGAATCAGAACAGATTAGAGTTCCATCCACCTCTCTTGCCAAGGAAACATTCAAGCCTTTTCATCTTGTTTCAATATCCAAAGAAGACAGGAGAGTTGCTGGATACAAAAATCCTTGTGGAGAGGAGCAGTGGATCTGGGGTTTCCTATGATGAGGCAGTCTCAGAAACCAAAGGTGTCAAAGCAGAAAGTCCTGACACAAACAGTTCCAAAAGTCACATTCCTGGAATCAGCTGGCACGAAGGACATTCCTGGACAGCTCTGTGGGGCCTGTTCCCTGCAGGTTGAACAGTATCCATTCTTCCCTGATAGTGGTGCCTTCCTTGTGCCCATTGTCTGTCTTATCTGTCACAGTCACTGGGACAAGGATTGTCCTTTAGGACTTGCTTACACAGCAGCTGCAATAGCTGTGGCTGGCTGTTGACTTCATGTCAGGATGGCTCCATGTGAACACTCATTCCACAGCCACGGGATCATCTCCTGGCTCATACCATACCTTAAGTGGAGCAGCCTCAGTGTGTCAGTGTCCCTTACAAAGTTATGCCAGACCTGGGACTCAGCTCAGGGTTTCTAATCACTTCTCCTTTATAAAGAATTCAGCTTTAAGAAAAGCAGTTGAAATGTTCCTGAGAATGACAAATAACAAATGAGTAAATCTTGCTCCAGAGTCATAAAAGCCAATTAAAAAAAAAAAAAAAAAAAAGCATGCACTCCTAATCTATTGGCGTAGGCATATAAAGCAGAATTAATTGATAATCATATCAATTAATTTATAAAAATGCTAAAAGCCATAAACAAAGCCTTTTCAGAAAGGTAATGAATAAGTAATCCGTAATCCACACAGACAATGTGGAAGGACTGCTTCTGCTGTGGGGCAAGGCAGCCATTAATTTGTCTATCCATACCCCAGAGTTCAATGAAAATAAAAACTTTTACTCAGCATACAGAAGCTCTCAGAAATGCAAATAAAGTATTAGAATGCATAAAGATGGCAAATAATTGAGTATTATGGTTCTGTTGGCAAATAATTCAGTATTATGATTCTGTTTAACAAATTGCTTCTTTGCACACAATGACTTCATCACTGTCTGATCTGAGATAGGAGAGCAGGATTAAAGCTCAGGGAAAGATGCTGTGGATGATCAGAGACCTGCAATGAGTTTGCTGAAAGAGGAGTAAAACAGAATTGGGAGGGGAGGAATGGTTTGGGTAAGGGCTCTTTCTGTGGGCTTGGGGTGCATCTCTTAGTTGCATTTATTTCTGGTGGGGGGAAATGTCAGACAGACACAACAGGGATGGAAAGCACTTGGCTTGTTTAATTTCCCCATCTTTGTGCTCCAGTTCTCATGCCCTGAGCATCATAAGAAGCACATGCCCCACACCACAGGTCACAACAGCCGTCCCTTTAGTTCCACTCCAGCAGAAACACTGTCCCAGCCTGACACCCAGCCCAGCCTGCCAGCCTCTTTCTCAAGGGCTGCCTGCCCTCGAGCTTTCCTTCCAGGCCTCCCCACGCCACAGTTGACTATTGCAAGAACAATAAGGATTTTTAGGGGCATTATGACTGGGTTAGTAAAACACAGCTGCCCCTGAAAGTCCCTCATTTTTCTTGCTGCCGCTCAGTCGGTCCCCAGGAGGGCAGGGTCTGTCAGGGTCTGTTCTCTCCAGCTGATGTGCCCAGCAGTGCCCCAGTCCCAGCCCTAGCCCCAGCCCACACAGCAGGGGAAGGTGGGCAACTGCTTTGCCATTCCAGTGTGCTCCCCCTAAGTGAGCTCTGTGCTGAGTGTCAGTGTCATGCCAGATGGCTCGTCTGTCACTCACAAGGATGCCACCAAACAGAGCCTGGCACAGCTCGCTGCAGGTAGCCCTGCAACACCCCAGCCACAGGGGCAAAAGGCAGGATTACCTTGTCCTGCAGGTGCTCCATGTTCTGGCACCCAGGTAGCTTTGGCCAGGGGAAGTGGAGACCCCAGGGCTGACCAGCCCCATGCATCCCACACTGGGTCATAACCTGCAACTCCAGGGGACTCGCAGTACCCAGGTTCCAGCAGGAAAGCTCACAGCCAATCGGTAGCAGCAGTTGCCTTTATTAATAAAGCTCAGAATTTTAAGAAATGACTTCTGATTTTGTAACAACTTTCAGCTAAATTAATATCTGAAGAACATCTATACATTTCCAACTAAAAACGTGCCTCAATAAAGGACCCTTTGCCAGCATCACATTTTCAGATGCTGCCATTCACACAAGCTATCTCCAGGGACATGCACACAGCTGGTGTGACCAGGGATACTTGGGGAGTCACAAAGGCCCCAGCCCTGTGCAATACAAGACAAATATCCTCACCCATCCCATGTGATGACACTCCACAGCAACAGACAACATGGCATCCAAAATCCCCAGAGACCCTCTCAGAACTGCACCTTCCTTACTTGCATTTACAATTTCTTTTGTAAGTCAACTGAAAACAAACCCTATGCCCTGATTTGGTAACAGAACATGACCCATGATTCGGATCCAAATATTATTTGCATCTTTGAGAAAGTTACAACAGCAGTGTAACAATAATAATAATAATAAAAAAAAAAGCAGCAGCCCTCTAGATGCTAATGACGTTGGTGTCCTAAATGAAGCATAAAAGCTAGAGCCCGAGAGAAGCAGAGCATGAGTCAGAGCATCAGCAGTCCCACACTGAAAGCAGCACTCCTGGCTGCTTCATTCATTTAAGGAATCAATTCTTTTGGAATGAGCATCAAGTAGATTTTTAAGACTAAAATTAAAATGAGATGTTATTATTATTTTCAAAAGTTTGGGTTTTTTCCTTCTCCTTGGATTGACAATAAACAGCTCTGTAGTTGAGGGGAGCCCCAGGCAGGACCAGGTCCCTGCTGTACCACCATGGAAGAAAATCTGATGAGCCCCTGCCCCAGAGAGAGCACAACCTCCCCAGCAGCCAGGACCCCAGCAGGAGCAGGCAGAGCAGACCCAGGGCACAGAAAAGCAGGTAACTGGAGTTGTTGCAGCCTGGACAGGCTGTCTCATCCCCAATTTTATTTTACTGGCATTGGGTGATTGGCAGAATTGAGTGAGGATGGAGATTGGCTGAAGGGGAACACCCTCCAAAGAGGCTTTGCAAGTTCCCTCTCAGATTGCAAAGCCAGCACGAGGCTGTGCACTACAAGAAGAGTGAATATTGCCTAAGCTGCTCTTGACTCCCTGTTGTCCCTGTCCTGCTTCTAGATAAAGCACAATCAGATTCTGATGATCCAAGCACACACCTCTAGGTTACACCAATGTTAACTCAAATTATTTTTGTTGTGCTGTATTTGAAACTTAGAAAATGCAAGAGCAGAACAAAACCAAAGTGATGGTAGAAAATTATTGCAGTTGCTAGAATTCTTCCAGCTTTAGTCATGGAAGGGGATTGTTAGAAACGGACAAAGGGCTGTTTCCTTTAATTTTTTTGAGTGTGAATTTTGTCTTGACAGTTTCCTTTCAGAAACAAAAATTGAAAACAAATTGTCCCATACACAAAACAAAGGGACAGATCCTCAGCTGGAATGGACTGGTATTACCAAGTGAGTAACACCCACTCACAGGAGAGATTCTGAGCCTTTTAAACAGCAGCTGCCGATCCTGCTGTGCCCGGACAAGAGCTTCAGCCTCCGGGTTTAGATGGCAGCAGTGCTGGCTCTACATAGCTTGGAAAAGACCAAGGGCTGCCTTCAGAGCAGCTGAAAGCACACCAAGGCTCTGAGGACTCTGGGACTGTACACTTCCCAAACCTGGAGCTGACACCAGGTGCATGAGCCAGTGGACACCACCAAGAGAGCAACCCATAGCAACATGGCCCTGAAATTAATGAGCTGATTTGGAGAAACGCTGGCAAAAATTCCAGAAACCATTACATGTGGGGTTTGCTTTCTGCAACGAGGCATGGCTCTGATTTTTCTCTGAAAACCAAGATCAGGCTGATCACCATCTTGAAAATTACAGGGGTAGTCACCAAAGAAGTATTAACTGTACAGCACAAAAGGAATGCACAGTGAGAACTGTGAGCCATCCTGGCCAGTCCTGCCCCTGTCCTTCACCCACAAAAAATTAAAAATACACATATTAGGAGAATTCAAGAAGTGTCTCACTTTGCCAAGGAATAGACCATGTCCCCACTGTCATTGTCCCCAGCAGAGCTGCCCAGCTGAGCTCCTGTCCTGGAGAGCCAGTGCCTGGGGGAGCTGCCTGGGACCCCACTGAGCACTAGTGCAAGAGCACCCATCCTCCGGGGCTGACAAGAGGTGGATTTGAACACCTCCCCTCTCTTTACAGTCTTCATTTTGAAGGATCACTTTTTTTCTTCCACTCCCAACATCAGCAGAGGAGCTGGAAAGCCAAAGTTATTTTTAGGAGATGGTACATTTATGCTCTGTTCATCTTGACTGGGTCCCTTTGAAAATGGCAAGGTTGGATAATCAAACACATTACTCAGACTTTCCATATAGGCTGCTTTGCAAACGAGCCTCCCACCATTCAGATACCCAGCACCAATATTTCAAAGAGGAACTTTTGATGCTGCCCTGGTTTGCCTCAGCATGGTGACCTCACTAGCATTTATACACAGAGCCTTGGAGAACAAGCAGATTAAAGCACCTGACTTTAAGTATATAAAATAAAACAATTAGTCATCAACAAGCTACTAGAGGCTGCCACATTACACTCATCTTGAGTGGCAAGAGACCATGAGCTGGCTCAGGCTGGCAAAGACGGCAGTGCTGCCTGGTCAAATCGCCTGTGTGTGGGCAAAGCACACCCAGAGCAGCTCAGTGGGAGCTTCGCTGGGGCCATGACTGACACATCAAACTGGCTGGCACCAGGACAGGGAGAGCAAGGGAGACCAGTAGAGCTGTAGATGAAAAATGCCAGGGGAGAAGCTGTGGCTGGAAGAGGCTCCATGATTCCCAATAAATTAACCAGGGCATGGTTAATAAAGAAGGGGGGAAAGGGGACACATCCAAACAGCCTCTTGATAATGGTCTACTGCTCATGCTGAGTTTCAGACGAAGTCCAGGACTGGCTGGAGGAGTCCCAGGGCACAGTTCTGCCCAGGCACCACACTCAGTACCACTGGCTGGTGGGTTCAGTAGGGCAGCTGTAAGCCAAGGCTCTGGCCCCAGCAGTGCTGGAGCAGCTGGAGAGGGCTGGGGGGGTGGGATAATGACCAGCAGTGCCCATGTGCTGCTGGCTCCAGAGGAGTGTGTTCCCACAGAGCCCTGCCCAGACTGGTCACTGACAGGAACAGCAGCCACACCGCTGGCCTTGATCTGTGCTGCCCCCAGTGCCCAACCCACCTGAACCCTGACCAGTGAGTTAAGACAGAAGCTGCCAGCAAGAGCCCAGCCTGGGCTCTGCTGGTCTGCCCAGGGAAGCAAAGAGTTACAGGAGAGCAGCAGGAAATTACCAAGCAAAAGGGGTTTTTAAAATAATTTCACTTTAAACAAAACTGAGGCATTACCATAAAGTAAATGGCCACACCTTGCTACTTACTCAGCTTTGCTGACAAGACCAGCTTGTCCATAGCTTTTCAAATCTAAAAAGTTCTGGGTGCCTAACTCACTCTTTTAAGGTCATTTTCAAACTCCAGCCAAAAATCACTTTCTGATTCACCACTTTCTCACAGGCACAGTATTATTCAGGGAACGCCTGCAGGCAGGTACTGTGCTGTATAAAGTACATAAGCACAAGTTTAATTACTCTGTGGACAAGGGATGTGATTAATTGTATGCTTTAAGTTAAGCATGTGCTTAAGCATGCTACTGACCTGGAGCTTTAAGTAGATCTATCAGGTGTTCTGGTGCTCTCCATTTACCAGTTCTTTGAGGTCAAATGAGTAGAAAGAATATAAGAATACTCCTGTGCTCATACACTCCAAAGAATTCACACAAAGTCCAGTTTCTGACTTTCTAAAAGAATTACAAATTAGGACTTATTCTCCTAATTTTTGCACCAATACTGATTATGAGCATTATAATACTATGTATTAGAATTAAAACATGAGCTAATTATTGTCATTTACAAGCTTTTAAAAAGCATTTGGCTTAGTTTTTTACTCTGCCTGGATACTGCTTCAGGTAAGAACTTAGATTAATTCTATTGGCACACTTTGTGAATTAGTTCCCTTATGTCTGGGCAGTGTACAGAGTCCTAAAAAAAATATGGAGCATATAATTAAAACTATTGCCCCTGCTAGCAGTGGAACTCATCGCATGGAAGAAGTCAAGCATAAAATGTGCATCAGCTATGGGTGGTCACGTAAACCCACATTTCATTAGCCACAGCTTACATGATCCTGGGGATTTTTTTCACTGTGCTTTTTCACCTTTCCAGCAAAGGCTTATTCCTAGTTCCTAATAATTTAGGAAGGTTAAATTGTGTCCATTCCCTGGGGAAGAGCAAATAGAGAAGACTGGGACCTGAAAGCTCCATTATTTTTTTAAAGACACAACTGCTCCCTTTTGTGCACTCGGGGAGCCTGCAGGGACCGGACAGAGCCACTCCTCGAGGCAGGCGTGTGACCCCTGTGCAGGGCCAGCATCCCAGGGGCAGGGAGCACCCACGCCCAGCTACACCCACCAGCAGTGACATTTAATAGGGACAAGCCAAGAGACTTCCACTAGGGCAAAGAATGTGCAAATCAATTTTCAACAAGCAGAGCACAGAGGGTTTGGTTACAAGCTAGGAGACACGTGCCTCTGAAAGGAGCCTTCTTTGAGGAAGTAAACAGATACAATAATTGATAAATGTTTTGGCTTTGCCTCATCACTAATCCCATCACATGCTGTTCCTTGCCAGCATATTCATGAAAAGTGTCTATTTTGGATACGAGGCACAACAGAGAAGAGAAAAAGCCCCACAGTTCCCAGAGAGACGGCCAGCTGAGCCCAGGTGCACTCACTCCTCTTGAAGCACTACTACATCGACCTCGAGCTTTTAAACTATGTTGCTCTCTGCTTAAGATGTTGGTCTTTTGTTGTAAGTTTAAGCTTTTTTTTTTTTTTTGTACTAAATGCAGTAAAATCTTGCACAGAAAATGAAGTTTACATTACTAGGTATCCCAGACTTAGTGCTGCAGGTGTGGGAGAATTTAGATGACTTTTCCCTCTCATTTCAGCATTACTTCTTATGGGTAACTCTGAAATGTTTTTTTCCAAAAGGAGCAGATTGCCCAGTACAGGTTCATAACCACTGGTAACTATGGAGAATGCCCACTGGTTTTGGGGTCTGACTCCATATATCCAGAAGCTCCTTACAGCAGAAAGTCATGGGACAGCCCCACTCATTTGCTGAATGTCATTAATTAAACTAGACATGATTTGGCAACATGAAGCTGAGCTGGGTGTCCTAAAAATTGCTATTAGTTTAGAGCCATAAGAATAGGTTAAAAAACCCCAATTCACTTGCCATAGAGATTAAAAGTAAGTCACAGCAACATTCAGAATAGCTGGGTCCTTCAGGGACACCCTGGTGCTGGTGCCTATGGTTATTCAGTGCCCAACCACCAGTCCCCTGTTACAGGAGGAGCTTCTCATCTACAAGTTTTAGACTTCTCATACCAAAGCCATCAAGCAAATCTAAGAGTGAACTGAAATATGTGGTTAAAAACCTTTTCATTTGCATCAGTTGCTGGAGAGCCTTCACATCTGTGACTCAAAACTGATTGTACAAACTTCCTGATTCGTGGGGTAAGAGCTGTCTCCCAGCCTCAAGTATTAACTCTCCCTGTGAGACACCCTGACCCTGGAGCCATATCCCCTTTCCTCTGCCTGGAGGGGAACTCCAGACCAAAAACCCACTGTTTAGACTGATAAAGTTAACTGAACTCCATGTTGGGTGAATTATGAATCATTTTGCCAGATACTTCTAATGAGATACTGCAGTGAGAATGAGATTTTACCAGTTAATTCTTTACAAGTGTCCAGGTTCGTGACTGCCCTTCAGTATGCATGGGGCATAAGAAATGCTTAGCAAAAGCAAAAATTCGATCCTTTTAAAAATACTTTTAATGAACAAGAGGCTTCTGGCTGTCAGGTAATAGCTCAGCAGCACTGCTTACATTCAAAGCTGTGCCTGGAATAGTGAAGTAATAGCAAATTTCATTTAAAATTTTCAGTTGCTGTGGAAATCATTCAGGTGGAGACTATTTCTAGAGGCTGTATTGGGATGTACTACATTTCTTTCACCCGGACTGAAGTGTTTCCTTCCGGCTGTGAATTTACTCAAACGGGACAGAAGACGAGAGGAAGAGCTCAGCCTGGTGACCGATTCTGTTCACCTCCTGTGAACTGCACAGGCCACAGGCAGGAGAGGCACAGGTAGCACAAGATCCTGACCACAGGTTTTAAAGAAACCCTTATGTTTGCAGCCCACAGGGTCAGAGCTTCAGGGGTTATAATCCCATCCACACATCCCACAGCACAGCTTATCCTGTGCTTTGTAACAGCCTCTTCAGAGGTATTTTTCAGCACTGAAACCCTGCTTGCTGCCTGCAAACAACTGACCATAATCTGGCATTAATGCAACACTGATAGCTGATCAGTTATTAAATGTTTCTGTTTGGAAAACACATTTCAGAGTTACAGAAAGTTTGAAAGTATCAGAATTTCCTAACAGTTCTGAGCATAGTGCTATAAAATGATAGTGTGCTCGTGACTGTTAGTCTGAAAACATTACCCGTCACCAAAATTAGAGCATGGGACAAATCCTGGGCTGGTGCAGATCAGGAGATCTCTGCTGGCTTACAGGAGATGTTTTATTTAGCACTGGGCACACCTGCTGTTTCTTTGGAGAGCTGTAAATTCATTCTGTGATGCAGGCACATCTACAAGCTAAATTTATGTATTTTAAGACAAAACTACTATAAAATGTTTTGAAATTAAATTGCAGTTTGTGCTGTTTTTGAAGGCAATAATACGTTAAAAGTATAAAGACATCAGAAACTTTATGTAACTAGTATTACATAACACCTTAAACTGGCTCATAAGCATTTTCCTTACTTTGGATTTATTGCATTTTTATTTGGGGCATGTGAAACAACTCACTATACAAGTGCAGTTACTCACATGGGGCTGGGCTGGGGAGGGGGGGAAAGAGTTCACTCTAATGGAAATTCTAAAGTGAGAAACTTATTGCTGTGTTTGCAAAGAAATGCTGTCAGAAAAAAAATGTTTCACTCTTTCTCACTGCCCTTGATGGCCATTGATACAGAAATGGAATGAAGCCCTGGAAGGGGGCTAGAGGTAGCATTAGTGCTAAAGCTGACTGCACACAGACCCCTCCGACTGCACAGAGCATTAATGCCATAAATACGTGTGAATGTTCTCATTCAGGCTGTAATTTATTCCCCAAGGAGATGCAAAACTAGCTCAAATATGCTTCAAGAGAACCAAACTCTTCCAGTGAAGCGAGTGCAGTATGTGAATTCTGGAGCTAAATTTAGGCTGGGACTTGGAGTAAAGTCATTCTAATCTCAGAGTAGCACTTTGAGTTGCAGTAACAAACACTGTGCAAAGATTCATGGAAGTTCTGCTCCTTTGTTACAATCTATTGTGCATGACATTTTGGGAACTCGTTACTGACTCACATTTAAGAAATTCAGCTTAAGTTACTCAGTTGAATTTCATTGTTCAGTGAAATTGTTTAAAACCCCCCTTCATTTAGGTTGTTTCTAAAATGCGGATTCAGGCTGGCTTTGGGGTGTGTACAGTAGCAGACATTCTAAATGTATTGAAAACTTGATGTAAAACACCATTAACTGTAGTGCTGAATAATCTACAAGATGGAAAAACTGGATACTGTAAATATCTGATTAGGGTTTTTTTCCAAATGACATTTTTTTTTGGTGTTATGGTCCAAGGTAAATTAAAATGGGTGAGCTCACTTGTGATTAAGCATCTTTCTGTTTCTTGTTCTGCACAACTGTTATTTGCATGGGAATGTTTTCCTTCTCCAGACTTATTTCCTTCAAAATTAACAGATGAAGTCACAATTTTACAAAATATCTCTGTAGTCAAAGCAGATTTTTTAATAAAAAATACTTTAAACACAACTGAGACTTCAAGTCTTCTCAGTATCCTTCAAGTGTAAAATACACCCATAATGCAAGAATTGAGGAAACCTTTATCTTTCTTTTAAAAATCAAAATAGCATTTACAATTTTAAATCAAGCATATTTAAACTGAACTACATTCAAATTTTTTACGAAACAATTTCTCATTTCATGCAAGATTTTTCATGCATATTCTGGCTCCAAAGTTCCAAATCAGTTTGCCACAACTTGTTTCACTGGAATTCATCAAAAGACTAAAAAGCCAAGTGCTAAGGAGCTGAGTTCTGGCTGCAGCAGAAACTGTCCAACCAATCCCCACAGCTTGGAAAGCCCCAGTTTTCAGAATTAGCTGATGCTTTAAAGAAGAGATCATAATAAAAATCATGATTCCTGACAAAGTCTCAATATTTCACTCTATAAATACTTAATTCATTTTCCAGCCATTTGTAGGTTACTGCTGGCTCCACCCTCTCAAATATCAGCAATTGCTGCTGCTCTTAAAGAAAATTCCACTTTGGGGAAATGTGATATTATTCCAGATGTTTCAGTCTATAGCAGTTCTGCCTAACCCAACCTGATTGTTGCTCTGTAATGCAGCTGAGCCTTGAACAGCTTCTGGAATTTATTCCTTAAACTACTGCACTTGCATATTTGAATTTAACCCTACCGACAGTCCTACTCAAAAGCTCTGCTCTTTGTAACAACAGAGGCACCCCTAAAGAGTTTTTTTCCAAAAATATAAAACCATGACTAATTTTAGCAGGGCTTTGGGCCACTGTAGATTAGTTCCTACAGCCTGCTGATTGAATTAAAGTGTTTTAAATTGAGTTCCTCACCATACTTTAAAAACTATCATGAAGAGAGATTTTGTTGAATCAAATCTGCTTTCAAATTTTATAGTTTGAGGAAATTCCATACTTGGAATGGGAAAAGAAAAAAAAGAAAAGTGAAATGCATTTATAGAGATTCAGACCAGTTACAAGAACTGGAATGCCCCAATTTACTTTCATCAGAGTTCACCAGGAAAATGATGGGAAGAGATCCTGCCCTGCCTCCAGCCATCCAGGACTGACCCTTTCAGCAGACTGGACAGTTCAGGTGATGTTTGCTCCTCAGAATCCCACCTGGAGCAGTGGGCATTATTCCATGGGCCAACATCTGCCCACCACCGGCCACACTGTGCACAGTAACTGCCTGAGCAGAACTCCAAAGCCTTGGTCAGGTGGGATGCTTTGTAATTAAAGTAATAATAATGATGATGATGATAATAATATAATGAATTACAACTACATCAGGCATGATCTAAGAGTCACAACTCCGGTCCTGGACCTATAAATGGTGTCACTAACAAATCTGTATTGGGAAAATACTGAAATCCTGCAAATGTGGGCACATCATTCACCCACGGGGTCATCAGGGACACAGGACTATCTCCCAGAGGACACAAAGAACAAAGGCCTATTGCCTGCTGCCATAGAAGGGAAAACCCAACCGCCTAAGCCTCATAAACTGACAGGCCATCAAGATCCAAATTAAATTCAGGAAGTCTATCCAAAATCAAATCTACCAAGCAATGTCTGGGAAATATTTTGATTCTTCAGTGCTAAAGAAATATGCCATGAATCCAAAGCCCATGAGTTGGAAAGGGGAAGTTTTCCCTAGACCAGCATCACCCTAGCTCATTTTCTTCAATCTGCAGCCACATTAGTTATTTTCCACACTGCTGCTGCCTCACACCAAGGTCCACACAGACACCCAGGCTGGTGATGAGATCTGAAAGAGGGATTCTGCTCTCAGCAAGGAAGGGTTTTCCTATCCCAGCAATCAGACACTCCCCTCTTTGGAATCTGTAACCCTCCTGGTAGTACCATCACATAGACCCTCCTTTTTCTTACTTGCTCCCCCAGAGCCATCAAGCCCAAGAGAAATCCCTTCCACCAAGCAACGATCACACTGGCAAAACGAGACAGCAAAGTGCTTTGGGAAAGTCACACAGGCACCACTGATGTACTTTTGACAGGGATGTCACTCAGACTGTGGCAAGGAGCCAAAGCCCCAGGGGTGTGTCCCTACCTGTGGGCCAGCACCAGCCATCCTGCAGCCTCTTCCAAGCTCCCCTCCCCTCTGGGACCTGGCACTTTTGGGTCCTCAGGAAGGGAAGTGATGAAATTAGCAGGAGCTGGAAGGATTTTCTCAAGTAGGCCAGCAACGGGAACAGAGAGGCACATTCCCTTCCCCGCCTGGTTTGCCTCTGTGTGCTGAAGAGCTGGCCTGGAGCGGGAGCTGGCATGGAGCACAGCCTGAGCTCGGCATTTGCCATCTGCAGATAGAGCCAAGAGCAGAGGGAAAAGTGCCTGCAAGACGGGCACACACTGCTCCACTTCAGTCCTCTCTAAGGGTGCAAGGCTCTGACACAAGCACGTCCAGGATTCTGTGAAAGGTCTGCGCTGAACAACACAGCAGATCCCAGGCACGGTCTGACTCCAGCCTGGCCCTGATTGCACATGTTTGTAACGCAGACACCACAGGCTTGCTCTGCTCTGTGCCCTCCTGCAACTTAAAATACAGCCCTGGCTCGAAGGTCTCTATTTGCAAACATAGAGGAACAGTGGTTCTTAAATTGCAGGCAAACATTTGACTTCACTCAGGGCAATTCAAAGAATATCCTGCACAAACCCCACCCTTCTGCCTGACAACTCAAACCTTAGTGTCTAGATAGTTTTCTTTCAGGCCTTATCACAGATAAAATATGGCTTTTTTTTTTTTTTGTCTGAAGGAGTAAAACCTGCCAAATATTTACCAACTCTTTCAGAAGGCTGAAAATGTCACCCCTACAGTGTAATAAACTTCTCCGGAAAGGCCCTGATAAATAGAAAGCCTTGCTGTACTGCCCAGAACTAGTTTAGTGTGGCCTAAGTATTGCCAAGTCTGACTGACAAAGAAAGCATATTTGTACACACAGAAAGGTTAGCAAGAGAGGCATAAAGTTTATAAGTGAAAATAAAACAAAGCCCCATTATTAACTGGGGAGGGGGGAATAATTGAATCTGCATCCCAGAGAGTACAGAACATTATGAAAGCCTCAGAGCTAAAACAATAATTTAAGAGCTTGTCCACAACTTGCAGCAGAAGCTTGAACCATTTTCATTAGCATTTGGAAAGTGCTAAACCATGGTCTACCCCCAACCCAGCTTCAGAGCAATATTATTTAAAAATAAAATATTTTTACTTGGTAATTTGACCCACAAAAAGTCATTTGGGGCATGAGGGAATGTTCCCTTCCAGTCTGAACTTTAATTCAGAGAGAATGTTTAAACTGCACAGTGTAAACCAGATGCTGGGAAGTACATCTGCATTGTACTGTATGTTCTTTGGGGCATAGACAGAAATGGGAAAGTGCCTGTCAATACAGTGTGTGAGGCTACAATCCAAATAATCCTAATACTGTAGATGAATGGAGAAAAACCCACATTCCTAGCAGCAGCCAGTCTGTCAACTATATCCACACTAGTGCAAACAGATGAATATTGCTTTAAAAATGTGTCCTTTCACCTTGGCAAATGCCATTAAGAAAAATCTAAAAGTGACTAGGGAGTTGGAAGCTCAAAGGTACACATTTAACAAGACTTGGTGACCATAAAATACTGAGCACTCACTCTCTACAGAAGCCAAGCTTCCACTGAATCTTGACTAGTGCACTCAAACGAAAAGGTAGTAACTCAAATTATGCTGTATAATGCTCCAAAATAGGTTTCAGGGGGACAAAACTTGCCAGAGCTACTTAAAGGCAGGAAGAAACCAATTGTTGCTGGGAAAAAAAAGAATCAGATTATGTTAAACCTGACAAAAGCTAAACTCAGCTGTTTACCCAGCTTAACAAAGAACAGCACAGTTAAGAAACTCTGGTATGAAAGGGAAAACTTCACTTAAGCCCACCAGTAAGTCCAGGAGCCTGACCAGCAACACAACCAACCTCAGAAATCGCTGCTTGCCAGAGATGCCTGACAAGTGGCACAAGCTGGGAGGAGCGGGCTGAGGAGGCACAGCAATCTGCTCCCGTCCCCCTTTCACACCATCAGGTTTTAATGTTAATGATACGGCTCCACGTGCCTTAAGTATTTTTACACTATGCTCGTCTTCTTGTAGCACTGACTTGTTCCAGGGCAGATGATTAGAATCAGATTTCTGTGATTTCACTGCAGATTAATTTCGTTAAGGGCTACAGATCTGCAGGGAGAAGACGACTGCAAACAGGCAGAGAGGGCTCCAAGGGGTTCTCTCCTAAACGGGCAACAGTGTCTTTGCATTTACTCCTCACTTTCACCTAGTTTTCCTTTTTGTGGAACTCACTAGACCGAGTTCTTCGGAAAAACAGGCATATGGGGAAAAGAAATGTACAAAAAGTTTTCCTTGAAATTTTCAAAGAAAGCTCCCAACCAGAATAGGTTCATGAACAGAACAGGCCCAAGTAAGACCT
Organism: Luscinia megarhynchos; assembly: GCA_034336665.1. NCBI lineage: Eukaryota > Metazoa > Chordata > Aves > Passeriformes > Muscicapidae > Luscinia > Luscinia megarhynchos. The sequence goes on from CM067580.1 coordinate 4,269,819, forward strand.
GACTGCATCCACTGTCCCCCAAGTCAAAAGAAGCACCTGAGGGACCACACACAGGAGATAATTCTGATCTCTCGAGGTCTGTATGTCCTGACATGTGGCAGAGCAATAGCTATTAATACATGTTAGCGTGCTGCGCACAAGTGCTTGGATACAAAGGGCTGAAGGAGAAAAAAATATGCAGGGGTCTGTAACAGCATTAGTAAATTTCTCCTAATTGAGAAAGAAATAACATTGTTATTTTTCATGGGCAATGGCTACAGAAAATTGTGCTGAAAGCTGAGTTCATAAAAATTTCATGGGAACGGGGCATAAAAGTTGTGTGAGTCTGTGTACACACATACAGAATGTAGACTCCTGCAATGCTACATCAGAGAGAAAATGAAATTCTAAGCGGCTCAAAAAAACACATTGGAAGATTTTAATTTTCCATTTGCTTTTATAGATCTTAGCCATGAGAATACTGTTGCCACTTGGCCTTTTTCTTTACTGGAGGTCAATATCATTGACTTTTTACAAGAGAGAAATAAAAACATCTCTACATAAATTTTAAAAAATCTAAGGACCTTCAAAATAATTCTAAGAACTTAAAATGTAATGTAACATAACGCAGAAGGGCACAGAAGTTATAAATATGACGCTATACAAGCCAAGAGTAATATATACACCCGGAGTTGTATATACACTGTGCCCAAAGAAGGAGCACAAACCAGTATCTGCAGATGTGCAGTGTGCCGAATCGAAATCCGACAAATAATAAGAAACTCCGGAATGCTGGGTCGTAAAAACGCTTAGGTGAGTAAGAAGAGAATTCCCGGGAATTCTCCCGGGAGAATGGATGTGCTGTACGGATGTGAGCAGATTTATTTAAAATGAAAAAAAAAGAAAAGAAAAAAAAAAAGAAAAACAAAAAACAAAAAGAAAACAGATGTGTTTTTTGAAAGTGAAAGCGGACGGAAGGATGCACATGGTCCTGCGGGAGCGAAAGCGAGCGCTCGCCCCGCGCCAAGGCAGGACCGGGCACAGCCGGTCCGGGCCGCCGCGAGCCGCGAGGATGGCCGCCAGCACCGGTGGGACGCGCACGTTCAAGGCCCTTTCCGAGACAGAAGAGTACAAAATACACTTACGGTTCGCGGAGAACCAGCTCCGTACTCCGCCCGCGGCGAGCCGGCCACTCGCCGGCCCCAGCGCCGGGCAAGCCGCGGTTCCCCAGGGCCGCCCGAGCACCGCCCGCCGCGCCCGAGCCGAGCCGGGCCGGGCCGAGCCCGCGTCTCCGCCCGAGCGGCCCCGCGCAGCGCCCGCGCTGCTGCCGCGCTCCGTCTTCGCCCGCTGCGCGCCCGGCAGGTCCCGGGAGCCGAGAACTGGGACTTTGTAGGCCAGTTGAAGACACGAACCTCTCATCTCGCCCGCAAAGACCCAGCCCTCAGCTCGCCCATCAGGCGCAGGCGACCACTGCTCACCGCTATCTTTAAGCGAACCCCTTTTTCCGGCCGGTGCCCACCGCCAGCGCAGAGCCCCGGCCGCGGGGCCACTGGGGACCTGGGCGGAGCGGGATCGTTCCCCCGGCCGGGGAGGCAGCGATCCGCGCCGCCCCCTCCCCGAACTTGAGCGCTGTCCCGGTGCCGGCTCCCGGAGCCGGCCCCGCACCTCGGGCCGAGCCCTGACGCCCATCGTGACTCGGCACCGCCGATCCCGATCCCGCTCCTGCGGGAACTTGGTGCGCGGAGAGGCGGGAGCGATAACACCAAACGGACAGAAAATCCCGAGCCCCTCCGCTACCTGCTCTGAGTAGAGGGGGACACGGGAAAGGGGCTCGCGGGGCCCCGCGGCCACCTCTCCACCCAGAGCCGCAGGTCCTCGGGAATCCGCACGGGAAGGGCTCGGGCTGAGCCAGAGCAGAGCGAGGAGCGGCGGCGGTGGCGGCCGCGCTCCCCTCTCCTGCCTCCTGCAGCCCAATGGCTCGTAAGTCGGTATTGATCACGGTGGGTTTTTTCCTACCTTTCCTCTTTGCCCTTGCAAAAGGCAAAACCAAAAATAAATAAATAAAACGCGTTGCCAGAAGGGACATTGTTGCAACATTTCTCTCGGCTTTTCAAATGCGGCGTATGTCCCAGCGAGATTGAAGTGTCCCGACACAACAGCACCAGGGAAGTAGGGGAAAGACGGGAAAAATACCAAAACCACCCAAAAGCAGCAGGAAAAAACCCATTAATTTAAAAAACAGCCAAAATCCAACACCCAAAGCCATCAAACCGGAGAGACGAGCTGCTCCGTGCAGCGTTGCGGTCCCGGGCGGCGGGGCTCCCGTCCGGCGCAGACACGCGTCCCTCAAAAGTTCGCTCCACGTGTTGCGGCCGCGGCCCGGGAGGGTCGGCGCGGTTCGGCGCACAGGAGCGGTGCGGGCTCGCTCCGCCGGACCCGCGCCGTTTAAGGAAGCGGCCAGTCCCCACCCCTGCGCCGGGCAGCTCCCGCCGCAGCCTGGCCCGGCGGCTCCGGCAGCTCTGCCGGGCTGCCCTCCCCACCCGCTGCCCTCCGGGACGCCCTGCCGGCACGGGCGTCCCCGCACGGGGCAGGCGGAGAGTCCGCGGTGGGGAGCGGAGCGGCCGCCGCGCCCCGCGCAGCCCCGGCCGCTCCCGCCCTTCGCTGCGCTCCTCCCGCCGGGGCAGCCCCGCGACCCGAGGGGGCGGCGCGCCCCCTGCCGGCCGCTCCCGGCGCTGCGGGGCGAGCCGGGCCCGGGGGACAAACCCAAACCCAAACCCAAACCCAAACCCGAACCCGAACCCAAACCCGAACCCGAACCCTGCGGACAAACCCAAACCCGAACCCTGCGGACACCCCGGCATCGCCCGGCGGCCACACCGCTCCGCACCCCCACGCACCGAGCTGCTCGCACCCGGCATCTCCCTACGCTGCTCTCTGCATTTCTCCCCGTACATCTCCCTGCATTGTTCCCTGCGCATTTCCCTGTGCACTCCTCGCACATCTACCTGTACAGTTAGTTCCCTATACTGCTCTCTGTATGTCCAGCCTTCCCCTGCACACCTTGAAGTGGGCATGGAGACTTTGTCTGTATCACAGAGGACATACTCTACCCTTCCACGTGTGCCAAGTCTCTTCATTTACATCTCCAGTAAAGCTGGACACCTCTGTGAGCCAGAAAACCTGGGCACAAAGCACAGCTGTACCATAGATTGTGTCATTTCATTACAGTACACTCTGTTGTCAATGTGTTTTAAGAAAATGTCACAAGGGCCTGAAAAGTTTTTGGCTTCTTTTGGGATGACTTCTGTGCTCATGCATTATGTAATCGTGTGCTTATGTGTGACATAATTATATGCTCATGCATGAGATAATTGTGTGTTCATGCATTAAATAAGTGTGTGCTCATGCATGACATTATTGTGCCTTCATGCATGTGGTAATTTTGTGTTCATGCATTGTATAATTGTGTGCTCATGCGTGAAAAAATCCAAGCTAACAGCCAGAGGCCTCATCTTTTAAATCTTTGGGTTCAACACCCAATGCACCTCTCTGTCATCTACACCACATTTTTTTTTCTTATATCTATGCTGAAGACATGACAGCCCTGTGTATGCATCGTTATGGATATGGCAAGTGACTCTACCTGCCTGTGGGGATAGAATGCCAGAGAGAGAACTTGAACTGCTTTGCCATGGAACTGCTCTTGATCAACACTGTGAAGCCACCCTGTACACAGAAGAATGTGTTCCTTGGCTAGAAGCCTGATGAATATGTAGAGTCAAGGAACATGTTGTTTAAAACTCATAGTAGAATGCAAAGTGAATCATGGGCCATGGGCAAAAAGGTTGGAAAAGGGACAGAGCTCTATGAGCCTTTAGAAAATAAGGCATTCTGACAGAAGGTAGAGAAAGGAAGAATCTCTTGACCATCTGGAAGGGTTCTGCAGAAATGATGCCTCGAGAGTATGGTGGAAATTAAGACTTCCCAAAAAGGTGTCCCTCTGGTGAAGGGAATAAATGCTGTAGAAATCACAGGTTGAACAAGAAAAGGCCTCATCAGTTTCTAGGAAATAAGAGACTGCTACTCTTTACAGGATGCAAGTTACATCCACCAACCTCATACTCTCATGTTTTTCTTTTTTTAAAAATACTATTTTTTTGCTCAGTCCCAATCACGTAGCTGCTTGAAACATCACAGAACAGTTCTGAGAACAACAAATTCACAGCAAAAACATGTACCTATGTGTATGCAAGGAAGAGCATAAGCTAGGGAGTGGAGTTCCTCCCTAACTGAGCTGATGGCACATTTCTTCTCTGATGTCCTGACCAACTGCTTAATTTGCTATTTTCAGCAGCCTCAAAACATGTTGCCTCTTGTCTTGACCTGGCCCCCACTAGTACTGATGTGAAGCGCCTCTTAATTTTCATGAGAGCAGAGCAAGACTTTCACACGACATTTTTGCCCAGCAGGAGCTCTTCTGCAGGGAGCCTGATCCCACAGAACATGCTCAGCTGCTGGCAACCCGTTCCCACTTCCACTCCGACCCTGGCAGCCCTGTGGCAGTAACAGGACAAGGCACATGTCAGGCAAGGCTTCACTTGGCAGGAGGTACTTCCATACCTGAGAAGGTCAGGTCTTAGGACTTCATCTCCTCTCACAAATACCTGCTGGCTGCCCTTCCTGGTGTGCAGAGTCCATGTACAGGGAATGCATGAGTAAACTCCCTGCCTGGATGGGAGCTGGGAAGAGGATTAGTTCCACATAGAGTTCAGATGTAATCACAAGCATATCAAGTTGTAAAGCATCACAACTTACACAATTCTAAAAATAAACATAACCAGTTTGTTTCAAGCGGTTTCGCAGCCAAAAGGTTAATATATGAATAACATTTGACCAGTAATAGCCCAGAAAAATAACTATGGAACAACAGGCTCTGTCACTTCTGAAAATAGCCCTCTTTGGAGAAAAAGAAAACATTTTCACAAGACCTACAAATGAGATGGAGTAGCTTCTTTAGAGGTGTTCACAAAGTGGAAGCCAGGTGTGAAACCTCCAAATTCAGGAGGGATTTTCTGTGGGTGGGAGAGTGCTCTGCCCGCTGCTGAGTGGGATATGGACACTGTGGATACTGCTTGGTCCAGTTGAATGAATACATGCATTAATCTGTCTTTCTCAATCCTGCCTGTGCTTATGCAGTACCTTTCCCTGCCAGTAGATCCATTGATTTGTTAACTCTTGTGTGTGGCACTAAGCAGCAGGTGAGCAAGAATGGCTTGTAGCCAACAGCTTGGTATTTCAGCATCTGACCTTGTGGAGAAAGACTGAATTGTCAAAGATGTTAAACTTGAACACAGTGTAATGATAGAAATAGTTGAAACCTTCTGATGGCACAGGATGAAATTTTTCACCTGTGAATATGAATCCATCCCAGAGACAAGGGTCAGATCTCTCGATCTCTCTCATTTTTTTCTTTTTTTTTCCCTCTTTAATTAGAACAGTAGGAATGGCAAGTTTATGATTAAAAGTTCAGAAATGTGCAAATGTACTGCAAGGAGCTGGCCTGACCCCATGTACCTGTGCAGGAATACCAAGCAGCCAGGTTCATTTAGGATGCACAGGAAACTACAGTCCCTCCTTTGAGATCTTTACTAGAACCTGCTGGTTCACCTCAGAGCACCCATGTAAAACCAGTGAGCTGCAACCTCCAGTCACTGCTCAGACACGCTCTGCTTCTCTGCTCACTAGCCAAGGCTCTTCCTGTCCAAAGAACCTTTGCCAAATCATCCATACAAGAGGAATGCCCAAAAATTGGACCTTTGTATTTAAAGCATGTGTGCATATATTGGAGAAAAGAGAAAATCACAGTACTAATGAGCTATGATTAAGCTCAGAAATAATGGTTTCCTGTTCAAACACAGAGCTCTGTCTCTTCTTAGTACAACTACCTCATCCCCAGTTGTGTCTATTAAAGACAATTACTGGGGGAGACAGATATGTGTAACCAGATGTGGAAATAACGGTCAGTACCATATGCAGTTTAAATTCTTTGGGCCTTAACAAGTTACATAAAAAAAATTGTGTGTGTGTGTGTTTGTGAACCGTGGAGCAGCTGTCAAGGGGGAAATCTCCTTAGCCCATTTTAATCCTATGTTCCACAATCCCCAGGGATTAAACAAATGCACTAACATTATTTACTGTAATGCTGCCTCCCTGGGGGGCTTCAGTCCATGAAATCCACTCCAGCATTTGCAAGTTCCAGTTGTGAAATAGGCTGTGCACATTCTATATTTGGTAGCTCACAAGTACTCTTTCAGTTGGGCCCAGAGTGATGAAAGGACAGGAGTCAGGAATTCAGCCCAAGCAAGTCTCAAAGGGACCAGGCTCAGGCTTGGAGCTAATTTCTCATTGTGCAGGTCTTGCACTGGCACTGAGGCATTGCAGTGACTGCTGAGAGGGGACAGTGATCACAGGACTGTACAAGATGCTTTCCTAAAATTAAAGATGCTGCCACAGTATGAGTCCTCCTGTCTATACTCTGGAAGTATGAAACAAGGCTTTAAACCCAGCTACACCAGTAGAGCCTCACACACCTACTTTCCTTTTCCTATCATGAAATGTGTGTTCAAACTTGGGTACGATCCCTGTGAAATTAGTGACAGGGATTCACTGATCCAGATGCATAATCCTCACAGTCCCACTAAGGCTGTGACAGTGCAAACTGCACGATGCCATCAAGGACCTCTGCCTCCCAAGGACCCTCTGACACACTTGCAAGGCCAGCTGATTACTCCATCTCTTGCTTAAGCTTCCCGTCCAAGTTTATTACAGCTTCTTCAAAGACAGTAAACATTACATTCTATATTAGGCTGTCTTTGCCTTGAATTGATATACAGTTTAAATTCTTTAACTTGGGTGATCATACCAACTCAGCACTAGTTTGAAGCAGCACTGCCACAAATGAGCTGGCAAGGCAGAGCCCCAGGGAGCACCCTCTGAGGCAGCCACTGCTCTCAGTGCAGGGGGTGGTTTGGCCCCATGGCCTTCAGGCACAGCAAACAGTAAAACTTCAGAGGCAAAGGAGTTTTATAGACTAGCTGAAGCTGAACCACTGGAGGTCACCTGGTCCCACTCCTGCTTAAGAAGGGTCACCTAAAGAAGGTTGCCCAGGGCTGTGTCTGGATGGCTTTTGAATTTCTCCAAGGATGGAGATTTCACAACCTGCTCCAGCATCAGTCCTGCTCACTTGGAAAACTGGTTCCTTATGTTTGAGTGGAACCTCCTGTGCTTCAGTGTGTGCCCTTTGTCTCTTGTCCTGTTTGTTGCTGAAGCTTTTGCACTGACCTGGTATCTCAGGCTGGCCTCTGAGCCTGGCTTTGTCACTGTAAACACCAGGCCTGTGCAGCATGCAAAGGCAATTCCTCTCCATGAGATTCAGAGAATTGTTTAGGCTGGAAAAGACCTTTCAGAGTCCAACATTAACCCAGCACTGTTAAGTCCACCACTAAGCCATGTCCCTAAGCAACACATCTCTTAAATCCCTTCAGGGAGGTGACTCAACCCCTTCCCTGGGCAGCCCTTTCCAAGGCTTGGCATCCTTTTGGTGAAGAAATTTTTTCTACTATCCAATCTAAGCCCTCCCTGGTGCAACTTGAGGCCATTTCCTCTTGTCCTATTGCTATATTAATCCAACACCTGACTCTGCTCCCATGGCACTGCATTTACAAACATATCATTCCATCAGCTCAAATAGAATTTTTTTCCGATTTATAGAAAGATCATCACAATAAAAACTATACTCATGTTACTGCTCCTCATCCTGCAACAGCTTGCTCACTGCAGTGAACTTTATTCAGTGGTAAAGGCAAGAGTGTACATAGATAAGGAGAGCCCTTCCAGGCACACAAACCTTCCAGGCTGAAGCTCTGATACTTTTTGCATATAGTTTATAGCCAGGAACATGAGAAACTATGTGAGAGGGAGTCAAGGAGAAGTGCAGGGCTTCTGTGAGCAGCAGACCCTGTGCTGCTGAGGTTAAACAGGCTGGGAAGAAGGGATCAATAATCTCCCATCCATCTTGCTCCTCCTTCCCTGCATAATTGCAGCTCGTTTGAGACACACTGCCTGGAGTGTCAGCTGGCATTTTCTGGGCTCCCCAGAAGCAGTAGCTGCCATTCAGCACTACTTTTTTTAATCTAATCTAAAATCTGTTTCACAGGTTCTCTCGGGAAGCTGAGTGCTGCTCTGCACTACACGAGCACAGCAGTGAGGATTGCCACTCCCTCTCCTGTGTGCCCTCAGAGCTCATTCACAAAATCCTGCAGCTGTCATTGCCACTGGTACCCCTGGCTCCCAGAGGAGCAGCAGCATTGCTTTGCTGGATCCTCCATCCATCCTGGTCAGGTAGGAACACCCTGACCTGTCCATTAATATCTAATGACAGATGACAGTAGCAACCTCGGGGACCTGTGTAAGAGTTAATTTTGCTAATCCTGTAGCAAAGCAAAAATACAACTGTGTTCCTCACAGGGGAACTTCACAACTGCTCCCATCACATTTCTGGAGAAGAGGATAGCAGTAACTCTGCCCCCTGAACACAGAGTAAGGATTCTCACTCTGCCTTTCCTATAGTGCTATAAACAGAGTTTTCAAGGGGAAAAAATATTTCTTATTTCTTATCTCACTGTCATTTTTAAAATTACTGAATTCTGCAGCATTCAATGGATTACTATTCACAAACATGTACCTGCTCCTCTGGCAGAACAAATCGAGTAATTTCTGTTTCTCCTGGAGCCTTCGGCATGCAGACAAAAACATTTTTTATTCATCAGTGGTAAAAGGCTACAGCCATTTGACTTTAAACACAGACATGCTTCTGGGCTCTCTTCCAGGAAGTCTGTGTCACCCAGGCTTTAGATCGATATGTTTGTCTGCAAAGTCACCCTTTTGATCTGTAATTTTTCATTTTGACACAAGAAATGCCTTTTGGTCAAACTTCAGCAGTCCATTAAATTCCAGGCATAATAGAAATAGGAATCACATTGCTGTAGCCATGTGAAGATTTCCACAGTTTGGGGTTTATTTATTCATAGGTTAATTTACTCTGCCTTATATTTGGGACAATGCTGCAAATACTATTCTGCTGCCTCATCTGAGCTCACTGCCTCCTGCCCAGTTTGGGGTGGTCTCACTGGCACTGGCAGCTTTATAAACACTTTGTATATTTAATTGTCCAACCTGCAGGAAATGTTTTTGTGCTTTCAGACTGAGGACATGGAGCATCCTCCCACCCTGGTCCAGTTGTTCACATCACAAAGAGGGGTCTGGTCTGCTGGGACAGCCCCCTCAAATGGGAGGGGAACTGTGCCCGGCTCATGGCCCAGCTGGCTCTGCCTGGTCACCCCTGGCACACACACTCTGTTTGCACAACTCAGCACAGGCCTTTTCTTTACAAGGTCAAGGTTTCAGGGCTTGGGTGGCTGGTTTTTTCCTCTCTCCCCCCCCTCCTTTTTTTTTTTTTTAAGGTGCCAGCCATCCCATGGAAGGATAACCCAAAAAGCAGGAGAGGTGGGAAACCAATCCAACACATTATTAATGGGAGAAGCAGGTCTGCCCAGCTTTTGGGACAACCCCTCTGCCTGGCTCCACACAGCAAGGTCCAAGCAAGGCTTTCCAATGATCTCACTGCTATTTCTGCCGTGTTCCCAACATTGGTTTTTGGTTGCTGAAGTTAGACCCAAGGGAGGATGCGACAGACATTCAGGAAAGTTGCAAAGCACTGAAAATGTTATTATAATCTGAACAAAACCCATTATTTTTAGTCTCCATTCACATTTTACCTTTCAAAGCAAACATTTCTGTCAGCCTCTCAAAAATATGTAACTCAGAAATACTGCTAAAATTGAAATAAATACTGTTAAAATAGATAATTTTTTACACTTATTTTAAACCAGTCATGAAAATGTCTGGATTCTGAATAACTCGTTTGTCAAGCCAGAGAGGTCAGGGAATTCTGTATTTAAATATGGCCAAGATTTTCAGCAGTTACACATCTTTTAAGTACATTAATTGCACTATGTTTTTATTAGGTAATTAAAAGGGGCCTCATTTTAATCCTCATTTAATAGCTCCTCATTTCATAGAGGTGTTATATTCAGAGGGAGGCAGCTCAGTATTTTCTGGAAAAAAAAACCATCAAAGCTCTTAAAGCAACTCAAAAGGGCTACCTAGAAATTTTAATGTTTTCAGTCAGAACTTGTGTCCAAAACAAACAACTCTTTCCTCAACCCACCAAAAAACCGCAAGCCAAACCCATCTCCAGCACAGCGATGATCAGATCATAAATGCCATGCTTAAAGTCCATTGGCTGGCACTTCAGGACTTTAGCTATTAATTAAAGCAAAAATCAAATTTATTGCCCGAGTGAATAAGAAGAGGGAATTTGGGAGGTGAGCAAACGTGACCTGCCCAACACAACGCTGCCCTGAAGACAACAAGGGCAGGATGGCACACACAGAACTGCCTGTTCTGAGCAGAAAGGATCTGGAGGTGGCGTTGTTCCAGAACTGAAGATGCACAACAGCAATCCTGGGACAAGGCTTTCCCATGGGCCTCTCCTGGGAATTCAGCACAGAGCCTGTGAAGGACCTTCCTCACAGACACCCAGGAGCTAGAAGGGAATATTCCAGTTCTGCAGAGAAATTAAGCAGCTGGTGAGCTGCCTGGATGTGTTACGGCCACAGAGAACAGCGATGCCAGAACTTTATTAAAATACCTGGTTCACAGTCCTGGGTTTGTGGCACACGTTTGGGCAGGACCTAACTGCTCGAGTTTACAGGATGGGAAACCTGCTTCAGGGAGAAACCTGGTTTCACAACTGGTTTCAACCAGAAACAAACCCGCAGAATTCAGAAAATCTCTGCAAAAGCTGCAAGATGACTTTTGGACCAGTAGAAACCTTTTGGTTTGAAGTTCTGCTGTGAAATGATGTAGCGAGGGGGAAAAAAAAATCAAAATGGGGCGTTTCAAAGCTGGAACTTTCATCCTCAAAAGCCTCCAACAAAGGTGATGGGATTTTGACAGCACTCTATTTTGCAAGTAAAATAGAGTCTGCATTTTTCTAAACAAGTTCTAAACTGCATTTCCTGTTTTTATATCAAAACGTACTATGGCTTGTCTTGTGGCTTGTTAATAACATCCTGCACAACCATTTTGTATAGACCTTACCAAACATCTCATGTGCACACACTTCCAGCCACTGCTGAGAAAGGCAAACAGCCTCCTGCCCAGTCAAGTCCAGGCCATGTGTGGCACAGGAAACAGCAAAACTAGCTTTTTCTTAAGCCTCAAAGGAAGCAGTGAGTTGTTTGGAAGAGGCTCCTCTGCTCTACCCAGATATCTGGCTATTGCTGATTTTGCAATACAATGACTGTACATATTTAAAGCTGTCTGAAAGCAGCAATAACCAAAGTGACGTTATACAGAGGCATCAGAAATGCCCTTTGCATGTGTGTCATGCTTTGCACAGACTGATAGATCAAGAACCAAGCAATTAGGGTACATTCTGGTGTAAATGGTACAATGTGACGGAAAGAGTGGTCAGACATTCAAACAGGTTGTCCTGAGAAGTGGTGGAATCGTCGTCTCTGAAAGGGTTAAAAGATGTGGATGTGGCAGTTGAGGGACACGGTTTAGGGGTGAACATGGCAGCACTGGGTGAATGGTTGGACTCGATGATCTTATAGGGCTTCTCCAGCCTTACCAATCATATGATTTTAACTGCAGTAACCACTTGCTTATTCCAGGATTCGGCCTGTCTATCTGTGAGAAGTACATCAAACCCAGCACCTACAGAGAAAGCACCAGCAAGAGGATTCCTCACACCCAACACTTTCCTGCAGCATCACAGCACAAACACCTGCTCTGTTTTAGATGTGATTCACCCAGTCCAGGACACGAGTCCTGAATCAAAACGCCGAGCAATTTCCTCTGCAAGGAGGTTTCTGGATCCGGGATGCTGGGGAGGGGTGGTCATCGAGGGAATCTCGCCCAAAGATTCTGCGGCAGAGATACCGGGGAGCCGGGGCCACCCGGCCAGCCGCACGGTGGAACTTCCCCCGTGAATCGCCGCTCCGCCGCGGGGCCGGATCTGCGACGCCGCCGGCAAAAATGAGCGGCGTACGGGGCGGCGTCCGCGGGCTCCCCGCGGCGGGGCTGCCAACGCATCACGCTGCCTCGGCAGGCACGGACGGGGTTCGAACCCGCGATCTTCGGTTTACGAGACCGACGCCTTACCACTTGGCCACCGCGCCCGATGGGCTGGCTGCACTCGCGCGCCGCCAGTGCAAGGCGGCGAGCGGCGCGGGCCGGGCCGGGCCGGGACCGGACAGGGCAGGGCAGGGCAGGGCAGGGCAGGGCAGGGCAGGGCAGGGCAGTGGAATCGGGGGCGGGCGGGGGCTCCCGCCGGCACGTGCGGGCGCTGGGCGGAGTGCCGGGAACGAGAGCGCGGGCGGGCCGTGCCCCGCCTGCAGGGCTTGGCCCTGCCCCGCATCCCTGCCCCGCTCCCCGCAGCTCCTCGGAAAGCCCTTCCCGCTGCCGCCGCGTCCCCGAGCGCCGCTGCTCCGACACCGCGGAATCCCCGGTGAAGCTTCGCTTTCCTTCCTCGCGGTGTTTCTCACGGTAGAGGAATCGCTGCGAAATCACAGGGCTGCCGCGGGAAGCAAACAGCAGCTGTTGGGAGCGAGGAAAGTCCTGCCAAGCTCACACCTCCAGCGCTGTGGCTCGGCAGTGCTCCGGCACCTGCTCCCGGTGCGGGCCGGGAGGATCCAGCGCTGCCCGCCCGTTCCCGGCGGGACGCAGCTCCCAGGGCACGGCACGCCGGCAGCGGCCGGGACTGTCCCGGCTCGGCCTCCCGCCTCCCTGAGAGCCAAACAGCGGCGTGTCCACCCCTTCCTTTGGGACAGTATCAGGCAGTCTGTTTCCTGATATTCAAACTGAATTTTCACGTTTTACTTCAGACCCATTAGTTCTGTTTACATAATCAAATCACAGTAGCATAAATCATAAATACAATACTGCATTATTAATATTTCCTCCTTTGGGTTTCCAGCTAAATATTTAGTCTTATGGCTAACACTTGGTTAAAACCCAAGAAATGAATCAGCTCTCATTTTTATCACCACTAGCTGTAGGGCAGGAGGGAAGAATTTGAAGTTTGTGGTTTTGAACTATTATTTAGCTTTGCATTGAAATTTTTCATCCTGGTTTCTAGTTTTGAACCAATGTTGGGCAGCAGAAAGTAATCTGGTATTTTTTTTGGCTTACATACTCCTCCTGAAAACTTCAAGCCAAACCAAACAAACAAAAAGCAAAAAAATCCAGGCACAGTTAGAACCAATCTGACATAGTAGAATCACTGTTTTTACTTTATGCTGTCAATTTGTAATCAGGTCCCACTCTCTGCTGAATCAGATCTGAGTTACTCAACCTTTATAACAGGGATGCATCCTGCATTCACAATGTGCTCCTTGCTCAAACAAACCAACCACGTGAGTCCTGATCAACTCATTCCAGAGAGAAAAAGTTGCTTTCCTGAGGGTCTCATTTTTAGGTCTTCATATAAATACTTCACTGAACCTTTCCAAAAAGGTAAGGTTTACTTTTTGAGGCTACAGTCATTCAGGAAGTCAGCATCCCAGCGATATTCAGAGCCTGAAAGCAGCAGGATGGCAGGAGCTCCTCGGGTAGCAGAACTCGCAGATGTTTTTTCAGCCACGTCCTGTACCCTCTGGCCCTGGACTTTGTATTTCAGGCAGCGAGTGTTGAACCACATCCCTGTGCACAGGACGGCGCTGGCAAGGCTCCTCCTCCCTCCCCAGCTCTGGCTGAGTGATGCGAAGAGCCTGGCTGGTTTCTGCGGCAGGGAAGCTCTGCTGTGCCCATGGCCCAGCCCTGCTGCTCCCTGGAATGGGGCCGCTGAGAGGGGGCTTCAGGACTCCACCTTTAATCCAGATTTACACAGTATTTCCAAGAACGAAAGCAAACCCCTCTGCTACTGCTGCTTTTCTTCAGGGCATCCCCCATTCATTGCTGCGCGCAGCCAGAGCTGAGGGACAGGCTTGGTCAGGGGTTATTCCTCTGTCACATGGGACAAGTGCTCAGGCTGACCAGAGGATCCCTCAAGGGCTCAGAGTAGCCCTGCCCGGTGACTGCTCAGGTTTTAAATAAAAGCCTGAGCACGCTGAGAAAAGGCACAGGGTGCCAAGAGAGACAGTGTTTCACAAAACACAACCAGCAATTTTCTCCAGTACAACAGGGAGAGAGCAAACACAGCCTTTCAGTAGCTGAGTTCCTTAACCTCCGTTGGTGCCATAGCCCAGCTCCTCTCTGTCTTTTCAGCAACAGTCTGTACTTGAGTCATTACTCCTTTACACACTATCACATCAAAATACAAACTTCATTGTCTGTCTGCTAAGGCACACAGTTCTCTGTGTGATGGAAATTCAGATTGAAGCACCGTGCCAGAGGACGTGCTGACATATGATCATTGCAAAGTCATTTAAAAATCACCATTAACCCAAATAATTATGGTTATACATCTGGGACAGTCATCAATTTACTGGTCATATGCTCTAGCCTTTATTTGCATCCAAAAAGCAGTTGGCTCCAAGGATGAATTTCACCCTGAATTACGCAAGCTAGGAGAGTCCCTGCTGCATTGCATGTGTCAAAAGACATTTAGAGTGGAGTGACACATCCCAGATTCCAGTCTGCCATCAGAGATTCAGGACAAAGCTGAAACATGGACCATCACGAACAGTGAACAGAGCAAGGGAAAACATCAAAGGCAGGGCTTTGAGACTGCGATGCTGAGGAAAATGTGTCAGCCAAGACAACCTGAGCAGATCAGAGCCTGCTGCCAGACTGCAGGAGCTGGCTGATGTGCTTGGTGCTTCCCTGAGATGCATTTCCTCTTTGTAACAGTTCTCCTTGCCACTCCCCAAGTTCTCAGGCGTCAAAACTCCTGGAATCTATTTCCTATTCTGCTACTACCCCATTTACCTTTTGTCTGCCTCCAAACCTTTTCCCCCTAAAGGATCTGAGCAAGGCAACAATCACCTCCAGGGAGTTCTGAGCTTTAATTCCTGATTATAAAATGACTGAAGGGTCTTGCATCTCCCCAGCCCAGTAAGAACAACATAATTTGCTAGAAACTATTACAGATTTTGTGATACGTGGTGTTGATGATTCCTGCCCCAAAGTAACACATGATTTGCTTTCCCACTGTGTCCTTTCTCACGTACTGCTCTGCAAGTAGGTCAGTAGTACAGCACATCAGACTGAGCTGCTGAGATTTGAGAACAAAACTGCTCCCTGTCTCTCTGTGGTAAAGTGGTTTAGCATACACAGTAGGGAGTTTTCTTTGAGCCTGCTGTATGAATCTGAATATCCAACATTTCATTGCTGGGAGGAATCTGGGAATGGGGAAGCCTGAGAAGATAACACAGAAGTATGTTGCTCCATGGATTATTCGCACAGTATTTTTGCTCTGATTCCCCAAATATCCCCCAAATATGTGAGAAAAGCTGCCTCCCAGCCTCATGGGATGATACTCTAAAAGACATATACCAGGTTTAAATACTACTGTCAGTCAAATGAAAGCTGTTTGTTATAGCATGATCACTTGAACACCATCAAAATATTTTTGAAAGGAAAAAATTTGAGCTGCAAGGCTTGAACTGATTAGCGAAGTCTTTCCAAAATTCCCTTTCTTCTTCTGCCTTGCTCCAAGCCCAGCTGGAGGCAGAGATCTTACCACCTTAAACTCTGCTTTGTATTTTAAATCATATGCCACAGGCTTGGTTCCCTAGCTTTACACCCTTCGCTATCTTTCACACAGGTGCAAAATAGTCACATTTCGTTAGCACAAGGACAC
This sequence comes from Luscinia megarhynchos, assembly GCA_034336665.1. Taxonomy (NCBI): domain Eukaryota; kingdom Metazoa; phylum Chordata; class Aves; order Passeriformes; family Muscicapidae; genus Luscinia; species Luscinia megarhynchos. Next base: position 4,285,729 of record CM067580.1, read on the forward strand.
GAGGTGACATGGGAAGTGCAGGCTGGGGGTGGGAGCAGCAGCTTTTCAGGAGTCAAACTTCAAACCCACTAAAACCCCCTGTGGAAACACATCCCTGAAGCACCTGTGCCCTGCGGCTATGTCAGCCTGGGCTTTGCTGACATTCCCAGGCCAACCCTGACGGCTTCATCCAAGATGCTGCTGGGCAGGTAGGACAGGGCAGGGAGCTGCACTGGGCTGCTGAGAGGATACCTCTTAGTGTCCCCAGCATGTAACAAAGAGGCTTCATTTTTCCCCAGTAAGGAGCACCCAGCGTTTCTCTGAGCTGACAGTGTCTGCCTCTCTGCCAGCAGCATTTTCCCAGAGCATGGACAGCTTTGTTGGGCAATGTCCCCACAGACACCAAGGTAGGCCCGGCTGCCCGAGGGCCCTGCCCACAACGCTCCCCTCACTCCACACACACCTTTTACAAAAAGCAGCCTGGAGCATAAGCTGCTCCTCACTTGCTATTCTGTTGACTCCAGCAGTTAAAATAAAGCCCTGAGAAGAGGCTAGCAGGTCTGGTGGCTCAAACTGGATATTAAAGGAAAAAATTACCTCAGAGTGTTGGTCGAGCAGGTGCTGGGTGTGCCCTCCACCACGGCGCCTCACAGAGCCTGTTCCGTGGAGACATGGCGGGTTCTGGCTGAACCCACCCCAAACCAGGTCTGCTCTGGTCTGTACCCTGGCACCTGGGACAGTCCTGGCTCCTGGTCACAGCCAGAGGTGTCCCAGCACTGTCCTGGTCCCTCAGGGGGTGTTGCTCCCAGGATGGCCTCTCCAGGTGCACCTCAGCCCCCCCAGGTGCACCTCGGCCTCTCCCGGGGTCACCCATGGCAGGATTTTCCCTCAGGGTTCTCCTGGGGAAGCTGCTGCCTTTGGTTTAAGTGTGGAATCCCCAGCACCTGCCCTGGGTGGTCACTGCTGCCCATGGCAGGTCACACTGCCCCAGCACCAGCTCCAGGCTGTGCCCTCCCCACAAACAGCTCCTTGTTCCTCAAGGAAGGAGCCACAGCACGTGCTCATTAGCTACATGGGGCAGTAAATAATTATATTTATGTCACATTAAAAAGCTGGAGCCAAAAAGCTGCAAACAGCTCCCAGCTGGAGCTCCCATCAATTGAGAAGGGCAGCACTGCAGGTGGAAAGATTAATGGGTCGGTCCTGGGAAGCTTCAGCTTGAAAACGTAACACAAGTGTGGATGTCAGGTAAGGCATGGACTGAGCAAACTCCTTCCCTGGTGTCATCTGTGCAACTTATGCAAAGTTGATGGAGCTGGTGTTTGGGCAGGTGAGAACAGAACTGGGCAATCCTTCTTCAAATGAAACACAGAAATAGAGGGTGGGCCAGGGAGGAAGGTAAGGAGGGACACTGAATCGGTCATCCACCACAGACAACATTTTAGTCATGCAGGGAAAGCAAATAATTTATTTACATATCTGATTGTACACTTCAACTACCTGAAGGATTCACATCAGCAAGGACAGTTTTATTGTCCCCAGAAAGTATTTCAAGAAAATACAGAGAAAATAGTGTAATGGCACATTGCAACAGTACTGACATCACTTCACTGATGTTAGAAATTACAGAATGAGATTAAAAATAGTCATATGCCACTTTTGCTCGCTGCTTTTTATCACTAACAATGGAGCAAGTGAACTTTGCTCATTTTCATACCAAGCAGCCTTTGAAATAAAAAATAAAACCACCTCCTTGCTTCTAAGGCAGCTTTATATTCTGTGAAATAGGTGCCAAGTTCAGTCAAAAAAATTCTGCTCTGTGAGAGTGGAACATATACTTTTATAGATAAAAGTTTTGTTTTTTGGAAGATTTAGGGGATATTGATGATTTTTTTCCTTGAGACTTACCACAGTTTATTATCTCACTGTGTCTGGGGGCTGGTGAGTGGGGTATTGATAAACAAGGTGTGAGAGACAGAAAAATTTGAGGATCTCATCAGATGAACAAGGTCAACACTCCCGAAATGAAACCACCAGCTCGAGAAGAGGCTAGAGGGAGGGAAGGACACTTCTAGGACCAGGTCCATGGTAGCCAGTTGCAAATGTCCAGGCTCACAATGCATCTATACAGCTCCCCTAATGCTGTGGGGGGGGGGAGTGCTGTGATACAAACCCCAAGGGAAGGAGTTTATTCAGCATTTGCCAAAATGTGAAGAGCAAGACACCCAATCTCTCACATCTGCAAGAGGAAGATCTCATGCAGATCCAGGGTCTGTCCTTAGCAAACGCTGCCACTCGGAAGCCAGGGAGAGAAGAGAAGGAGTAACTAAAGCATTTTAGGCACTCCAAGATGGAGAGTCTATGAACTTGTAATGCTATTTTGCTTTCCATTTCAATGGGCAAAGTAAATAATTTGCCTGATCCCACAAAAATAATCCCAGAATGGAAGTTAACCTGAAATGGGCAACGTGTTCAAACAAGGTTTTGGTCTGGTGCCCATTTCAAGTATAAAAGGAAGCAAATTGGCTTTAATAGAAATAAAACTATAATCACCAAGTCAGGACTGTAACATTTAATTAAGTGTTTTATTATTTGGAATTAACTGAAGCCAACAAGTGGATAGAACTGGTCTCATAATGATACTAAAACAATAAATCTGCAGTGTGTGACATTGCCTTGCAAGAGACCAACCATCTGACACATTCCTAAAAGACAAAGAACTGCTAATTATGTTAAATTTCATTTGCTACGTAATTTAGACCATGACCTAGTGCTTCTAAAAAAACCTGTACAAAAATTAGTATTTTTTACATCTCAGAGGCACATGAATACAAATCTGATCTATTTTATATATACACATGTACATTACAAGAAACAAGATGATTAAAGAAGTGTATATAAAAATTGTCCAAAACCAGATGATAAAATGTGAAAATAAAATGTATCCTCACAACAGAGAAATAAAAGGCACAAGTACTAAAATATGTAACCATGCAAAAAAAGTGACTAGTCTGTGTAACAGAGAAAAGCAAATGGCTCTCACAACTGATTTTACAGTAATTCTCAAAATGTCTCAGTATTTAAATATATATCAGTGCAACATTTACTGTCCTGTAGTGTACTGAAGTGTTCACAGGATACTAAATTCTTGGTTCTCCTTCTGATGTCCTTTCTCCAAAGCCAGAATAATTTAGCTATGGATAAGGTAGTAAATAAAACAGGGCTGATGCTGGGGAGTGTAAGATCATCACTGGGAGGAGTGTCTGCAGCCCCCCTTTTACTATCTGCACAGATTTGTTCCCCAGAGCAGTCACCTGCCACCCCTCACTGGGGCACAGCAGCTCTAGGGGTGTCACTGTGTGCAGAACAGTGACAGCAAAGCTGACAGCTCTGGTATCACAGCTGCTCCACTCACAGCACCTCCATTCCAGGGCTAGGTGTCCAAATTACACTGCAGAAGCCCGTGTTTGGTAATGTTTTCAGTAGGTTTAAAGTTTAAGTAAGAACTAATCTCTCTAACAGCATGTTTGACCAGGTATTATTAGTCTGGGAGTTGAACACAAGCCCCAGACCGAAGGCAGCAAGCTGAAAGCCAGGGTGCCGAGCAGCAGGAGCCCTGTCAGTTGGCTCCACACTGTGGCAAACTCTGGTAGCGTGGCCCTGCTGCAGACTGCCTGCAGATCCTCTCGGGCTGCTGCTGTGACCTCTGCCATGTGCTGACCGTGCTGAGCCTCCCAGAGGCAGCAGAGCGTGCAGGGACACCTGCACAGAACTGAGGCACATCCCAGGGATTCCTCACCTGGATCACTTTCAGGTTCACTCACCCTACCTGCTTGTGTACCATGAGAAGAGAATCAGCTACAGCGTTTTGTCAGGTACATGGGACACAACCAGTTTTCACGACCACAAAAAAGGCAAGGACAGGACTGGCCTGGTATAAAGACAGGACTGAAATGCTTGCCTTGGTAGCTAAAGTCACACTGAAGCCAAGAATATTGAATTTGCCCCTCCCATCTGCTCAAAGTGCTGCCCCAAAGCACACAGACACCTGACAGTGGCTCAGGACAAGACCAAGAGTGTAAATGCCAACAGAACACTGAGGAGGAGTCCCAGAAAGAAACAACTCTTGCACATGGGAGCAACTCCCAGTGCAGTATGCCAAATGACAGGATTCAGACCCAACACTGTCCTCATCAAGCTCTAAAGTACATGCAGAGTTTCATTAACTAGAAACCCATGCATGATTTAACAGCAAACTGCTCCTAGGATCAATATTTTGAGTTCAAAAATACTGAGATGCAAAGCATTTCTACTTACACCAGAAACTGTTCCGTTAAAATCTGAGTCAAGTTTTCACTTAAATCAGTATAAGCTAAGCCACTGATTTGGCAAGTGTTTGATCAGCTGCTACTTCCTTCCTTCCTTGGAAAAAATCCCTCAGACCACACCATACAGTATTTGTTTTAAGAGAAAACCACTGTATATTCACCGCCATTAAAGAATGTAAAAAAAGCATTCTTTTATTTGTTAATTCTAGTTCTTAGACTCATCACATGTCACGGGCACTATGATGCACAGACCACTGAGCAGTGCCGTGTGTAGTAGCCCACAATGTGCGTTTATAGATCAGCTTCCAAGCCCTCATTTACAAACCAGATCAGGGAGCCTAAATACTGTCAGTCTAGATCCTCTCTGGAGAGCAGTGCAGTTCTACCAAAGTAAATGAAGCATTGCTGCACTCAGACAGCAAAATATTTGTTGATACACATCTTTGAGAATTAATAATGCTGTGTTCAACTCCCTGCAGAGCTGGCTGAGAAATATCTGAATTTTTCCCAAAGACCATGAAAGGAAAGTTGGCAACAAAAGTGCATTGGATGCTGGGTTTTTTTGAAACTCACTACATATTTGCATATTAAAAATTCCTTAAAAATAGATGGGATGGCTACAATTCATCAATGTTGCACTTCAAGACTAATTCTTAAACAGCTTCAGCCTTAAATAGAAGCTATTAAAAAAGCTGAAAAATCTTCTTTTGATGTCAAAGCAGTTTTGAATCAGCATCATTCTGAAATCAAACTAGGCAGCAGCTGATGGCTGAAGTCCGGAGGGAAGCAGCCAATACCAGAAAAATCTTGACAGACTACATTTCAGGTACTCTTTAAGTGCAAGTTTTGAAAGAGATAATTTTTCTGCAGTACCTTGGGTGGGACTGGCCTGACCAAGGGCAGCTTCTAGTCAAAAACCAGTCTTTTTTTTTTTTCACTGTCCAGAAATACCTGTAGTGGTTTGTAACAGGTTTGACCAGAATATAATTTTGCTTTTCAGAATCTATGGTCAAATGAACCAAGGAACAGATCAAGATACAGTATCTGGGATTGTGTTTGCATCCCCAAGGGTTAAACAGAACCAAGGGTTTCACACAGGAGTGTTTACTGCATTTGTGTATTGCCAGGAAATGATACCACATTTCTGTGTCTGAAGTGATTTGCCTGGGAAGGAGGCCCTTGTTCCTCCAACAGTAACACTGACAGAGGCAGGCTGTACTTTCTTGGCCAGCCTGAGAACACAAAGAATGCCCACAGCAAAGAAGTAAGAATTTATCAGAGGACATCAAAATTAGTCTTTCTCTATTTGCAACATCTCCTGTCTGTTCTGCCAGTGTCAGTGTCTGACACTTGATCAAAATATGCACTCTCTGCAACACTGAGATCAGATTACTCTTCTCCCTGCCCCAGTGAGCCATCAAGTGATCCTTTATTACCAAATTACCTGCATGTCATAAAACACAATGACTTCTTTTCTGGAATAAAAGAGTTCTCCAGGGCTTGAGTTGCAAGATGAGTTGGTCTAATATCTGCAGTTACTCAGTCTAAGAATGCAATTGCTAATTAGTATTTTTAGAGGTGGATACCCTAGAGGAAAACATATCTGCCAGTGAAATGCCTCTACCACCTCCAACTTCCATTATTTGTCAAACATAGCAAGTATCTGGATATGATTTCCACAGTAACAGATGGCAGTACCACACTGAGGGCCCCACAGGAGCAGGAGGATACCTCTTTTACACAATAAAACACAGCTACAAACACCACCAACATGGTGGTAAGACATCTCTTCAAATGCAAACACTGGAGCAAGGAAGAGCTTCTAAATACTTACACAGCTGGGTACAGAGCTAAACAAGAACTCCTGCAACTTTTAAGAAATTTCCACTGCTGGGTATCCTTGGCTAGAATATCCCTTTCTGGAATCAGCCAGATTTGGTGACTATTTGTCACTCCTAGTGACTATTCACCTCCTACATATAATTATCTGCACAAAAACTTGGCTATCACTATAGTCATGTCTTCTGTTAAAGTCCACAGGCTTTACTTTCAGTGAAACAATCCTCAACATTTGCTGATGTTCCACCTTAATAGGAAGGGGCTCTAGATCACTGAAATTTTGAAGCCGAGTCCAGTTTATAAAAAAAAAAAATTAGGGGAAAACATTCAGTCACCAGCCTAAGGTGCAACAGCTTCATTCTTACTGAAATCCACTGCATGAGAGCAGGACAGCAGTGCAGCTTCAAAACACAGTCAACTCCAGAAGCAGGGCTGCTGGGTCACAGCAGGTTTGCAACAGCCCTGTGACAGTGTGCAAGAGTTCTCTGTGGCCTACAAAAAGAGTAAAGTCCCTGGCACTACCCACAGACACCAGGCAGAGGGAAATGCCATCACTAAAGTGCAAGTGAGGAGTCCTGCAGGAAGGAGGGGAAGCACCAAGCTGGCTGAACTGTTTCTCTCTCACCTTCTGGATGGCACATCCAGACGCAGCAGCAGGTGGGAAAGGTGGATATGTGGGGTTTCCATGGGGTTCCACCTACTTCTACACAAACAGAAGCTGCTGCAGTGTTACATCTTACACCATTCCCAGGTGGCAAAGCAACGGTCCTTAAGTCCTTTCCTCCACATTACCCCAGAGCCTCAGGAATCCAGCCCTGTGACATCACTGTTTGAACCAGACTGCCCCATTTCTCCAGAGCACTTTGGGCACTGAGATGTTGTGTCCCTCAGTCATTCCTCTGGTCCCTCTCTCTTTCCACTTACTTTACACCCGCCTATGCAGATACATAGAAACAAATTGTTTTGTATTTTCTTGCCTTCAAGAAAGCCTGATTTCAGGATGTCCCCTGCTTCCCATCACTCCAGTAACACATCACTGAAGGCAAGAGCACAGAGATTGCAGAAAAAAAAAAATATATATATTTACATCCATAACTGAATATAATTTTATGTATTCAAATTCAGGAAAAATGCATCACATATACACACCAAGATACATCAAGAGAATACTAGGGGCAAGACACTGCCAAAACAGCAAGAAATACACAGAAAAGCACAGCCATTGCTACTGTAACATTCTTCTGGGGAGTGTATTCAATAGAGGAAACATCTCTATGCACTGGGGAAAGCCAGATACTCCAGCTGATTTTTCTGTGCCAGTTGGTGTGAATCAAAAGTGTGAGACTTTTACTTTTAAAAAAAGTGCATGGAATAAAATTTGTTTTTAGCATTCAACTACCCAAACAATTCCATAAGCTCTTCATATAAGCTACATTATGAATTAAGAACATCCTAGCCCTACAGTACAGATCCAGCTCTGGTGAACACAGGCACATTTGAAGTCATCCCTATTTAAGGCAGCATTTAAGCATACGCTCAACTTTAAAGCTTAATGTTCTGTTCCACTGATGAGCAGATGCAGCACACACTTAAAGTTAAGCACCTGCACAACTGCTCATCTAAGTCAGGATCTGTTCCCTACTCAGAGCTTTAGATATGCATGTGTGTGCTCAGTCTGGACTGGCAACTCCTGCAAGATGAAGCTCTTTCTTTTTCCTGCCCTATAAGTAAAAGCCACTCTGTATCAGACTGTCCTCCACTGCTGTGCCAGGAACCAGCCGTTCCTCTGCACAGCCTGCCCAAAAAATGCCATTCTCAAAGGAGTGCAGCTGTCTGGGGTGGGAAAGCAACCCAGCACGTCATGTCGAGGGCTGATCCTCCTCCTCCTCCCCCAAAGTGAGATATTTCATGCAAATTTTGTTGTTGTTGTTCTGTTTATTTTTTCTTTTTTTTTTTTTTGGTTTTGTAAGAACTGGAATGTGTTCCTTCAGATCTTTAAAATCAGGGTGAGGGGAAGGGGCAGAATCCCGAAATTCATCCTAATGGCTCATTATATACCCCTGAAAATAGGGGAACAGATTTGAAAAGCTCTTTGCCTCAATGCTACAGGGACCCTGGCATAAAAACACACATGCACACACACTAGAGAGCAGGCTCAGAGCATCCCAAAGCAGGCTCCAAAGTGATCTTACACCAAAAAAACTTTGTGCTGACAGTGGCAAACAAGCGGATGGTGATTTTTCATAAATAGCAAAAATTCTGCAATATCTTCCTTTTCTTCCCATTTACTTTGTGTCTTTTCCCCAAAGTTTGTTTTTTGTTGTGTTTTTGTGTTTTGTTTTGTTTTTTTATCTGATGTGTGATTTAAGTAATAAAGCCAAATCAAATAGGAAATTACACAGTCAGCACCAGTCAGGAACTGAACCTGGGTATGTCAATTGGTTTATGGTACCCAAATTCCTGGAAGAACGAAGAAAAAAATTCTTGCTCCTTAAGTTAGGACCACATCCATATGTTTCCATTGTCTTTTTTTACCTTTACAACTAGAGGTAGAGTCATTTTATCCAGTATCTAAAACAGCATGATCCAGTTATATTGTTATTACATTAATATACAGTATCCATCTCATCACAGGTATTGAAAGTGCATGGAAAAAGTCTAACCAAGCCGATTCAATGACAAATAACAGTGTACCAAACATCATATAAACACACCCTCGCACCCACACTCACACCTAGTGTTTATATGTATTTATAGATTCATTTACAGTATCAGAGTGCTGCTTAGATCCAGTGGCATGTGCAGAAATATCAGGCAGTTGCTGCTTCTCCTTCTCATATTCTCTTCAATTCTTTATTTCCAAGATAGATGGATTGTGGTCCAGGATTGCCAAAATTATCTTGTCCATATACTGTCGCAATCTGTAATTTATCTCTTCCTGTTCTTTGAGGGCTTCCATGAGCTAAAACACAACATTTCCAAGTTATTCCTGAAATATTCTCAGCATTTTATGTAACAGCCTGAAATTGAGACAGGTGAGAGACCAGAGCCTGCTCAGAATCACCAATTCCTTTTGTGACATGGTTTTTTAACTCAACCTCCTCCCTGTATCTGTATTAGAAACAATTCTGTATGTTACAGATCTTTGCTATCAAACAAGGTGGTTAACAGTCATCTCCATATCATTTGAAACAAGGTCCCCATCTAATGTGCCAATCCATCCTGCATCCATACCATGGATCAACTGCTTCATCTCAGAGCAAGAGCTTCATGATACTCAATTTTTTTCATAACTACTGCAATCTCAAGGTGTTTGCATGAAAGGCTGCTGAACAGAACAAGTATTTCAGTGTTTTGCACCATGAAAAATATGTGCTTCCTCTGGATCATGTGCATACTCTCAATAAAACCCTTAAGCATCCACTACATACTCCACAAGAATAATGCACTTGGTATTCAATGTTCTATATTACATACATGTGTTTCACCAGATTTTTGGGCTGTAAAAGGCCCCTCAACCTCTTCAAAGATAAGGACTGCTTTGCTTTTTATCTCTGAATGTTTAGTGCCCAACTGACAAAGCTGCCAAGGCGTGTCAGAGCCCCAGATCCTCCTAAAGCTCATGTTATTTGCCTGTCCATTTTCATAAGACTTCACAGAAGTCCCACCCTGAATCTGTTCTGATCATACAGGAAAAATGACACAATGGAAACAGTCTGTGTAGGTCTGTGGGGTTTTGCTGAGTCTGGGCCACAGCTTTCAGGCACTTTTCTCCTTTAAAGGGGGAGTGCTGGATACTTCTCACGTGAGCCAGAGCCACGAGATTGAGAGGGACAAAGTCAGATTTTTCTTGACAATAGCAAAAGCCAGTTTGGTTTTACCTAATTAGAGATCAAAAAGTAAACAGCTTTTCCTCACAGTGCTCTCGTTTAGCAAGAAATTAAGTTCTCAAGTATATAATTCAAGGGCCTTCACTTCAAGGGCCTGCCCAGAAGCTAAGGCTGACAGGTCAGTCCAGTACAGACCGAGTAAAAAGGACTTTTCTGTCTCACAACTTTTCTTGATGAAGAAATGGGAAGTTCTGTCTGTAAGAGATAAAGCATCAAGGACAAACAATTCCTTTGATCTCCTTCACCACTAACCTGTCTTCTTCCCTGGTAGCTCTCATGTATCCATTGGCCTGATCTCACAATCTGTCCTGGAGCTCAGAGGAAACTATACCAGTTGGACTCAGCTCACATACAAATGGGTCTCCCAGAATATCTTTCAAAGCATTACCAAGTTATTATTTGCACACAAGTTACTTTCTCCAAGCTCTGCTACAGGGAATATATGGCTCAAATATATGTCTAAGTGAGAGCTAAGTACTGAAGTAACTTAGAACCAAATCTCGAACAGAAAGTAAAAATTAAAGTAACCAGCAATGGCCATTTTTGTATGAAATTAGTGTTCTACTCTCACATTACTCTGCAAGATACTAGATGTTAGAACTATAAAACAGTCCACTGAGATTCTAATAATTCCAATTTTTTTGAGAGAAAAATGGGACAGTTATATTGTAAGAATACCAACACAGTGTTAGATTTAAGGCAAACTTTTAACACCCTTGAACACTAGCAAAGCAGAATTTTCTGTTATTCATTTGTCAACTTCAGATAGTTGAACCTTGACAGTTAATTACATTGAAAATTGCATATTCTTGGATGTAGTACCTGATTAGAAAAGCACATTACCTCATCTCTCGATGCAGAATCGATTTCAGCAGCCAGTGACTGAGCTTTTGTTTGTGTTGCAAAGAGGTTTTTAGCTTCATAAAGACTGAGGCTTAGAATCTGTCCATTAAGATCATCATTTTGGTCACGAAGTTTCTGATTCTCCTATTTAAGGATGAAAAGACATTGTTTTTTGAGTTCTTCCAACAAGGTTTCATTTAAAAAAAAATTAACATCACAGGTAGCTTGGATGACATAAAGCAAGGCTGCAGCTGACAGCAACTCTTACCTCCAGTGACAAGGCCTCCCTGCCTGAGTTTTCCTGGGGCATAATTTGCATCACCAGTGCAAGGAAGTCCTGCACAGATGCAATGAGGCTCTTGTGCTTGTGTGAGAAGGGAGGGACAAAATCTGAAGGCAGAGTGGTTGGGCTTGTGTTTTTCAAGCTATTCCTGTACATGTGATGTGGATTGAGAGGCCCCTCCCTCTCACCTGCTTCAGCCGTTTTATTTCATGCTCCATTTCCACCTCTCTGGTTTTGGCATTGAATTCACTGAGGCTAGAGGAAGAGCTTCTCCCACGTCCAGGACGTTCACACTCCAGCTTGTACAGCTGCAGGTGCTCCAGCTCCTTCCGCAGGTCTTCGATGAGCTGTGGGCAGCAAACAGGTCCTGTCTGTGCAGCCTTCCCTGCCAGCAGCCCCCTCTGCACTCAGGCAGAAGCATTCCCTGAACCTGGCTGAGTCCCACAACACAGCCTCTTCCTCTTCTTTTCCTTTGCAAGCACAGGTCCCCTAAACTGCCCCAGAGCTGGCAATGGCTGTGATTGCTAAGCTCATGCATAAGAAGCATAATTTCCCTTGCAAACTGAGTATAGGAAACCTTAGGGCATAGTTCTCAAAGAGCTGTAAATCCTTTGGGTCAGGGACTGGTACTTTTTAAGTATTCTTGCAGCATTCACTGCTCTGTGGGTACCCTTCCCACAGAAACACAACCCAGCAATAGCTTCACTGGATGTCACTGCTCATCCCGTCTGCCCATTCTTGCTCAGAGGACTTGCATGCAGGTGATATTGACTGCCTGGTCTGACATCCCCCTTCACACTCACCTCCTGTGTGGCTTCCCTCTCCTTGTTGAACTCCAGCCTGTTCTGCCGCAGCTTGTCCATCATCCTCTTGTACAAATCCATCTCATCCTTCAGTCTCAGACTCGTGTCTTCCAACCTGTCTGACATGCGCTGCCTCTCCTAGAACGAACCAGAACTTCAGAACGGGCTGGCAGGAGCAGGACACGCCCTCAGCTTCTCAACATGAACCTACAGGCATAGCTGGCCATAAACTGGCTTGTGTCTCAGACCATTCCTGCCTCTAAAGGTGACCAATATTCCAATTCCATTAATAATCTTGTTTAGGGAAGAAAAATGTAAGCAGCTGGGCCAAGAGCTTGCTCTCACATAAACTGCTGATAAATTGCTCAGGGACTCAGGAGTTTTGTTACCTCATCCAATCTCTCTGTTTGGGATTTCAGCCGTGTGACAGTGCTTTTCAGATCACCATTTTCTTCTTCCAGTTGCTGAACCCTGTGTTAATAACAAAAATCTTACAGCAAATACCTCTTCAAGAATGCACACATGCATTACAGTGTGCTCTAAAAAGGCATCTCACTTGCACTTTGACAGAAAGACTAAACAGGGAAAACCTTTCTAATCATAGCACTTTTAAGTGCATGAGTTTTTGCTTGTTCGTTTCTAGGACCCAAAATACAACACTGACCCTCAGATTCTTGTGCTTCTAACAACAGGTAGCTGAAAAAAAAATAAAAACAAACGCAGGCACAAATGCTTGCTAGAATTGGTCTTGATTCCCTCCTTGAATCCATGCCAAATATCCAGCTAAGCTGTCTACATGGGCCACGTGGATTAAAGCATTAATGTAAAGCATCCTCCAAGCTTTTGGGCATTAGACACGTGACTGCAGAGCTACTCTACAGTGCTGCCAACCTGCCACCATCTGTGCACTGTCTGCTGGTGAACAGCCCACATTTACAAGCAAAGTAAGAGCAAAAAAAAAAAGACCCTTTGCCCAGTCCAGGGTGGCAGGAAGATGTTTGTTACCTTGTATTTAGCAGTTCAATTTCAGTGCCTTTCTCTTTTTCATACTTGCTGTAAGCTTCTCTATGTCTCTTTATCTCTTCTTCCAGAGTCTGTTCTGCTGATGTTTCTTGGTCTTTCAACAGTTCCTCTAGCTCATGAACTCTAAGGAAATCAGATCTCATTTCAGTAACAGCTTCAGAAGCAAATTCATTGTCTCTCTCTTTCCTGCCTACTCCTTTATTTCATTTGAATTCACTATCTCTCTTGGCATTTAACCTCTCCCAGTATCTCTCATATTTACTAATAAACACAGAATTAAGTAGTATCAGTTTATCTATTATTCTTTCAGTCTCATGAAGCTGGGACTAAGACCCTTGCTATATGCGAAAAAAAAAGGCCCAACCTCCCAGGGTAACCTTGCTTACAGCAGAAGAGTTTCTTTGTAGAAGTCAGTAATATCTCTGTTAAAAACACTTGTCTGGAGGCCTCTTCTTGCTGGAAATTCAGCAAGGCAGCCCTATTCCACCAGGACTTCTCAGATGAAGCCTTATTTCATCTGCCAGCATTAAGGAAGAAGACTTGGTAATACCCTATAGGAAGAAATATTTCTTCCCCACTGTGCTCTAGCTTTGCTCTGACAGGGTGGAGACCTGGCTCCGTGCTTTGTTACCTGTGAACCAGCTGTGTGTTCTCTTGTTTCAGTTTGCTCTTCATGTCACCATTTGTCAGGCTGTCATTCTCCAGTTCTGTCACCTTCTTCTCTAGGTATGTTACCTGGAAGGACAAGTGGAAAAAACTGAGTTTGAATCGCTCTTCAAATACCCCTTCACTGTTCCTGACTACTTATTAGGATCATAATTAGGCATTTAGCTACTCTACCACTTTAAAAGGGGCATATTTCTCTGCAAAGCCAGCAGCAAAATTAAGCTCCACAATTCTAAGTTCCCCAGACCCTGCATGTTCCTTGAAGGTGATCACTGCAAATACACCATAGAGAAGTCCTAGCACAATGCCTAGATTTGTGCTTGCTCAGTTCCTGCATTACTGCCAAGCAAAGTTGTAATAATAATGGAACATCACGGACATTTTGAATAAGCTACTTCAGATCATGGATAATTCTGAGCAAGACTTTTATCCCCTATGCAGGGCTCCAGCAGGGTTTGGTTGGATTCTTTACTCACAGGGCACAGAGATTCTCACCTTTTCAGTGATATCATTATCACAGGAGTCTATACTGTCTCTGAACAAGTCTTCTGTGCTGCCATTACTACTGCTGAAGTTACTGTTGTGGAAGAGTTGTCTGAAAGATCAGAAGGATAATTATTTTGCTTGATGAGGAGGGAGGACAAAGAGTCTGGCTTTAGACTTTGAACATCCGATGGTAAAATCTGTGCAATTTCAGTGACAACTAAAACTGTTTAAGGCCCAAGTCTTACAAGAGACTGGAACCTAAATGAAGTCATACTGAACACAGTCAATGACATTAGTTCTATGGAGTGAGTTCTTTGTTGCTTTTGATAGGATCTGCCACTGGCATTAACATAGTTTAAAAATACTTGTCTTATTCACACTATGCACTGAATTGTATTTGCCTTATTACAAATTTAAAATAAGGTCACCACTGCACATTGGTGGGTACAATTAAGCTAAAAAATTTCATACCATAAGAACTTTAAAAAAACAGAAAAAAGAAATCTCAAGCAGTTCCCACTGCAGAACAGTGTCAGAATATGTAACACTGGAGATTATCTAAAATGTCCTTGAGCCTTATAGCCCTCCCCAGCCCAGGCTGGTTCACTCAGTCAAAGGAAGATGACAATTCTCTATCTCCTTTTTAAAGGGGTGCTCTTGCTTTCCTTTACATTTTGGCAACAGCAGCAAGGCCCACATTATGAAGGTTAAAGAAGCAGTAGCTGGACTGATGGAATAGCAGTACAAAGGAATACATTTGGCAGACAAGGAAGCAAAGACTACATTTTTAATAGAGTCCTTTCCAGTTCAAGGGCTTGCTCCAAGACTAGCAGGGGCTTCTATATTTTGCAACATTCATACCAAAACACAGGCCCCTATCCTTAAAAACTTATCTTGGTACATCTTTGTTTTTCTAAAATTATTCCTACTTTTGTCTCCCACTCCGACTTATGGAATTGTTATGGCTGATTCCACAAATATTCATAGAAAACTTGAAGACTCTTACCTTCCAAAAGCTGTGCTTGATATTTTCCTGTTAGGGCTACATGGATACAGAAGGAATGATATAGGAATTAAAGACTTATTTGATTCAATTTTAATTGCATAATGAAATATAATAGGCTTTTTTAGCCAAGTCAAAAGATGATTTTATGAACAATAAATTCTTTAACAACTGAATCAAAAGCTGAAATTGCTAAGAACGCAAAGATGAGTGAAGCCACAAATTACTGTGATCATTAATAAGTCAATTTGCAAATACTGTTACATGTAGCAGAGATTTGTCAGTGTAAATCAGAGCGAAAACTAACATTAGAAACACCACAAAGGGACACCAAGTTAGTGATGGACATTTATTCTGGATTTCCAGTTTTTAGATGATTTTATGAACAGTTAGTTTATCCTTCCCCATAATGCTTCCCAGTTCAGCACAGGAACTGAGGTCTTTCCTTTTTTAGAGTTCCCTTGTGCAGCCAGAGACTGGTGCTATCTGAATGAAGACCCCTTGTTGCAGAGAGCAGCACTGGAACCAGATCAAAATATCCTGCTGCATCTCTTGGTAAGAGGATGTCACATCTCTGTGCACAGACACAGCTCTGGGTCAGGCACAGCCAGCCTCCTCCAGAAAATTCCCAAAGCCCTGGCTGGTCACGGGCTGGATGTTGGCAGACTCCTCGCTATGGCAGGAACATTGTTCATGACAAGTTCTACCCTGCATCACAAGAAGCAGCAGTGCAGCGTGCTCCATCCCAAAGATCACTCCAACAGGCAGGACTCACATCCAGTTTCTAGGGGGAGCTAAAATCCCACCAAATAATTCCCTTCAAAACTCTAGGTGACTGTTGAAAGCACTTTCTAAGTGCTCAGGACAGCTTAGGAGTGATGGAGTGGCAGAGAAACAAACGTAAGGAAAAAGCTGAAATTGCTAAAGAACTCCAAAAGTAACTTCTGTCATAGGATTCATCATTTTTCCAAGTTCCCTTGACATCACAAAAAGACCCCACAGGAGCCAAGTGCCTCTGCTGACCAGTAGCTTTAGGAGAGGTGTATGTAAGGTTATGTGCATTAGCCAAGGATCTGGAGATCCCTCCTTCCCACCTGGAGAAAGCAGTAGCTAACTGTAGATCTGCACTAAGCAGCACAGCAGATCCCACTTCCTGGGAAAAATTCCTTGAAATATCTCTCTCACTCTGCAATCAAAGAGCTCATTGGTTAAAATATTTGAATTTAGTAACAATGTCTACACCTTAAATCAGAAAAATATTTAACAGCTGATGAAGAACAGCATTGTGGTTTGGGCTACAAATCCAAGTCTAAATTTCTGACTGTTTTGTCAGAACAATACATGTGTAGGATGGAATGGGATACAGAAGGGAGAGGGCTCGCTCTCCCTCTCCTCCTGCTATTAGCCAGTCCCACGTCAAGGGGGCATTGCCAAAAGCAGTGCAATAGGCTGCTTACCTGTTTGCTTTCAAGTTTTTCAGCCTGGCTTCCAAATCGTTGAGGAGATTTATCTTTTTGCAGCACTGTGAGCAGTAAACATCCAGTAACTCGCTGTTATAAACATGTCTCATTTTTCGGGGGGTTTGGCCAGCACTGTTTGCAGGAAAGGAGAGATGTTACTGGCTGTAGTAACCAACCCACAACAGGTTTTCCTCGTGACTGTGTGTCTATGTGTCAGAATCACAGATGAGGGACTTGAAGAACCATCTCTAACCACAGCCAATCTATGTTAGAGCTGATGATGGCCAGTGCTACTCTTAGGGCAAGTCCACCTGTCTGAGCTGAGGCCTTCCAGAGGACGTGGATGTCTTTGGGTGGTACTGGAAAGAATCAGTATGGGTAACCAGAAGTACAGCAGAAGGTACATGGGGTCCACTTGATGCACATAGCAAAGGCAGCTACAGGAGTATATTCAACCTTAGCAATGTCCCCTTCTCATCTTGCCCTCTTCCCACTAGAGCCTGGCATGCAACCTGAAGAGTCTTCTCTCCAAGAGAAATGCAGGAAGATGAAAAACTGAGTGGTCTGGTAAGAAGTCACATGAACCCCCTCAGATGGTAGAATGAAAGGAACCCTGAATGAGGAGGAAGGGAGAAGTGGACACAGATCTATAGAGGAGATAACAGTACCTCTTGGCATGATAAAGAGAAAATAAACTCAAATGAAAGAGCATTCATGGCATGATGTGCACTAAGCCCCAGGAATGAGAATGGAAAGTGCTGCATAAACCTGAGGAAAGAGGGGATGAAAGACATGAGCCATCACCATCAAGGGGCAGTGGAGAGGGGTCTGGCTCTGCATGCATGACAGAGTTGGCCAGGCTGGATTGCAGAAATGCTGGGAACAGAGGGGAGCACGTGGGGGTCGCATGCAGAACGGAAGGATGCTGTTAGCTTGTCCTCTGTCAGCAATGAAGACAAGACCTCTGTGTGCTATTGATCCAAGCAGACCAATCCTAGAGAATCTTCATGCTCAGCTCTCCCCAACCCTGCTCAACCATTCCCTTGTTTGGGGCAAGCACTGTAAAATCTGGACCTGCCTTGGCCACAGGATGTAAGAGCTGCAGAGACTGAGGATACATGCAGGAGGCAAGTGCACTGCTGTGGCATTTCTAGCTCCTAACATACAGCAGCTATTTGCTTATTTATGGTTCCCAAGGCATTCCAAGTCAATAGGATGCTTGTTTCAAATAACCCCCTGAACACATTGCAGCAGTTCTCCTCACAGATTAGTGCTAAGGACCTGTAGTATCAGAACACTAAACAGAAATAGCTCTCTTGCAAGTTTTCCCTACATCAGGGTGGGTACATAATGCTAAGTTGGCTTCTTTTACAGCAGATCCCTTCCAATACTAGCCCTGAACTGTGGGATTATTGCCTGCAATAGAGAGAAATCTCTACAAGCAAAATAGCCCATTTATTTCAACAGAACCCAATACAGGTTTTCAGAAACAACATATTTGCTATAGCTCTTATTATTAAATGCAGTCTGTCAATTAGAGGGCAGGAAATTAACTGGTAACATTTTGCTTTTAAGGTGAATCTATCTAACCAGTGTAAACTCTGCTACGGTCAGAGAAGAATAAAAATGAACAATTGTTTGTTAATGAATAAGGAGCAACCTGGAAGATACAGATGAGCCAAGGTCAGAGTAGGCGTTGGTTCTGGTCTCATCATCAGGGCATGGGCTACTGGGAGTAAAATCCACATCATCTCCTTCCCCATAGTCTTCAAACTGTTCTTCATTACTGATCAGGGAGGCGGTGGAATAAGTGGAGAGGTCAGATGCTGCAGAAGGGTTGTGAGGACTTGACCTGAAACAAGAGGTCAAAACATCTCGAAGGCCGACTTTGATAGCACCTCACCTCACATGGAACCTTTCACCTCCACAGGCTGTCCCCTCTTTGAAGCTGTAACTCACCTTTGTGCTAAGCCCCTGAAGTGCTATATGTACTGCTGATATGCAGCTGACAGAGTGCCTTGAGAGACAAGAGCATGAGAACCTATCAACAGGGCACCTGTGTGACAAGTTTGGATCAACATAAATAATTTTGCTTTTAAGAGCACACTTTGATGATCCTCAGCCACCACTTCCATGTGAAGACCACACGGGGATTTCTGCTCTGAATCCAGGAACCATGCAAACAGCTCTGAAATGCATGGGATAGTGAGAGGAATGTGTAAGACAGAGGCTGTCACTCTATTCCACAGAGAGTTTCCCAGTAATCCCAATATAATCTCCCACACCCCAGGAATTCCAGCCACTCTCCTCTGTGTGGTCAGAAAGAAACCTCAGCTCACCACTTACCAGAGTCACTAAAGCTACTGATGTGACTAATGGAGGCTGGGTTCCTGCCCTTCCTTCCATCAGGATAAATTCTGTCTTTCAGAGGAGATATGGACCATAAGAAAAGGCTAACTACCAGAAAAGTACCTAAAATGATGTTAAATGGATAGGGAATGGCAAGACCCTGTGACTTCAGAGAAAGAGGGCACACAGGTAAACAGATCAGCAGTCAGGCACCACAAGAAAGCAGCTGGCAGAGCAGTTTTGAGCACATCAAAGCTAATAGAACAGAGCAAGGTGGCTACAGAGAGTGCACAGGGCTCACCTGCCCAGAGTCCAGACTGCCCTGTGCAATGCACCTGCAGAGGGCAGGTGTTTTACAGAGGTTTGCTCAGCTCCCACCTTGGTGATGCATTCAAACAGACAAGCCAGTAAAGTCACAAAAAGTTCTTACAAATAAACTTCTCCCTATGGAAAACACACCTGGAAGACCTGAAATAGTTGCTCAAATTGTGAGGCCCTGGCATTGCCCAACTGTTCCCTCTACAGCAGAATCCAAGGTCTCTGCAGTACAGACCAGGCACTGATGGAATGTGCTGGCACTTTATGCAGATCAGGTTAAGTTTTTCTCCCCCTCTGCTTCAGTGCACAGTGCTTGTATCTCCAGCTCCATTAGCTGAGCCACAGGACAGTAGCTCCCAGGTGACACTGTTCTCCAGCAGATCAACAATATTTCCTCCTAAATTTCTTCTGAGTCTACCTTGAGCCTCTCAAACTCTCTACAGGGAGAGTCCTCTTCTTGTAATACTCCACTTGTGAGCTGTAAACAAGAGATGCACCAGTGTTCCTTTGGTGAATGGTGCAAGCATCATTTGCACATCCCTTCCCTCCAAAAGCAATTAGTTGCAGAGGAAGCCTGCCAACATTTCAGATGTATGCTCTTTTGTTTCCCCTATTTTGATGAGATCCATTTATAACCTGCAACTCATTTATCTAATTCACATTAACAGAAATTAGGGCAAGTCAAGCCAGGCACACTACTGAAGGATGAAGATAGGAATACTCATACAAGAAATATATCAAACTTATCTAACGAGACTCCTTGGCTGAGGGATTAGTGAGAAGCTCAATGTATCACAGTAACATTTATTCATAAAGTGCTGCTGTGCCACAGACATACTGTGTATTGATAAGTTTGGGGAGGCTGTACAATCCTACTGCTGTTTGCATCTCAACTGCAGTTACACCAAGGCAGTTTGGGAAGAAGCTCCTTGTAACACTTCCACCAAGATTAGAGCCTAGGAATCACACAGTCATTTGCAAAAGAGTTGCTAAAAGCAACTGATTTTCCTCATTCTAACACATTCTAACACACTGAAGAGAACTTTCAAGTGTTTGGCACTTTTCTGTTTGTTTGGGGTTTGTTTGTTTTTGAAGGTAATCTCCTTCTTCAGAGCAGGATGTCAGAGAGCTGACACACCTGATATATAAGCCACCTGCATCTTCAGCAAGCAGCAAAGTTAATCTCTCTGTTGCCCAAAGTATAACTAGCTCTATTAACACAAAAGCATGAAGCCTCTCATGCTTCCTCCCCATAGATTTATCGAAGATGAGGTCTCAGAGGATAAATGGAGGTCTGTCAGCAGCAGCACAGTAGCCCTTGGTAGTTCCTGCCTGCCCTGGAAGCAGGGTACAGGAGGCACAGTGCCTTGCCCACCCCCTTCACAAGAGCACGACTGGCACAGCTGGGAGGAAAACCATTTCAAACACAGCATGGGAAAAGTCAGTCACCACAAAGATGGGGCTTTGGAGAACTGGGAATGGCAAGCAAAGAAGACAAGTTTGATAAAGAGCTGATGAAAACTGTAATTATCTTGATAAAGTCTCTGAGGTTGCTTGAGCAAATGGGAGAAGGGCAGAACTCAGCTAACTGAGAAATTCAGGAGGAGAGCAGGAATGAGGCAGCACAGGGAGCATCCAAAGAGGCCCAGGAGAGAGAAGAAAGGCTGCCTTAGCAACGAACAAAGCTTAAGAGGCACAAATCAAGATGACAGGCCAAAAACAGAGAAAACAAGGCAGAGGCTTGCAAAGCAAACCCAGCTGAGCTCTGTCCTGTGGTAAATGCATTGATTCAGTTCAAAGCAGGATTAAACCAAACTAGGTCCTTCCCCCCACAGTCATCTTTAACCAACATTCCCAGGTACACACCTGGAAGAGTCAAGTTAGGGTTACAGAGACACTGGTGTTAACAGCAAACTATGTTACACACACACATGCCAGGACACCCTGTGTTACACACAATTTACTGCTGCACAATAAAGTTATGGAAAATTAGAAACACAAAGAATTAACTTGGTGCATGAAGTTGCAAAGCAAATCAGCAGAGCCCACAACCAGATGTACAAAAGACTACAGCAGTATTCCCCATACTGAACTGCTTTGCAGGAAGTATTGTTTTTATTCCAGCATATAAAGGTTATAGCAACAGAGAAGAACCTATGTTTTGGGGGATGCTAATGCAGTGATCTGTTCTGGAGAGATCCAAGGTTTTCA
The DNA here is from genome assembly GCA_034336665.1 of Luscinia megarhynchos. Taxonomy (NCBI): domain Eukaryota; kingdom Metazoa; phylum Chordata; class Aves; order Passeriformes; family Muscicapidae; genus Luscinia; species Luscinia megarhynchos. The sequence goes on from CM067580.1 coordinate 4,307,210, forward strand.
CTTCACCACACAACATGCAAATCCTGTGAGTGCCAGAAGGAGCCAGGACTGAGACTACCTAAGCCACTTAGAGGACCCGAACATCCATCCCTCTTATGCTGTAAATGGCTGTGAAGTTTCTAAATCCATCAGCCATCCTCAGCCTCCCTCAGCAGGGATTAGCCACACAAAGGCTCCTTCCTCCCTGGCACACACCTTGCAGCGGAGCTGCCAGGGAGCAAAGGCACCACTCACTTGTCAGCAGGCAAGAAGAGGCCACCCAGCAGCCCATCCTTGTCCTCGCTGCGACACACGTCCGAGGCCTCGAGCTCTGGGCGCTCTCGATGGCGCTGTCCATGTCAGACTCATGGTGAAGCTCCTGCTGGGCCAGAGTCATCGCCTCCTCATCGGGAAACAGCTCCGACTCGCTGCAGGCGCTCTCGCTGTCCAGGTAGGCACAGTCCTGGATTTCACCGCCCTGGGGAAGGAAAATCCACAGTTAGCTCAGATCAGCACTTCAAGCAGCTCAGCAGATACAGGAGAAGCAATAAGACACTCTCTGGACACCGTGTAAGAGTGATACTGAATAAAAGCCATGAAACAAAAAGCTGACCTGCTTTACAAAGCCAGTTCCTGCAAGACTGTACCTTCCAGAAGGGCTCAAGCACTTCACAGGGGAGAAGGACACAACACCCAGCTATAAAATGCAGTCAGTTTTACCCTAATCCGCTAACAAAATGTACCTGTAGGCATCTTTTGAGAAATGATAATATGTTAGTCACCAAGAGTTAGTCCTCTGATAAAATATTACCAATTAAACAAAAGCAAAACAGATAAGCCTAACAGTTTACTCTCTCTTTGAGGATGGACAAAAAAGGTGCAAAAAGAATTGGTAGGCGTTAAATTGTTTAGGGTAAGTCTTGGTGATAATCAAAGATATATGAGAGCAGGAAAAAAAATGGCAAAATCATCTCTTCCTGCTTCCTGGAACCACATGTCTTGATTAAGTATCAATTAAAATAAGACATCATTCTCATTACTGCAACTCCTTGCTCTTGCTGTTTGCCCTCTCCCTCCCCTGGAATACTAAGAATAGCCAAAAGCTGGGTTCTATTTGCTTGTCCCTGAGGCTCAAATAAAAATTCCTAATTTAAAAAATAAAGGCTAGGATTTCTATCTTTTGATAAGCAGCCACACAATACTGCTTTGACAATTCCCATCCAGCATGACACAAATAACCCAGCAGGTCCTGACTCAGAGCTCCACTCCAAAGCTCATCTGGAAGCTCCACAGGCAGCCTGACCATTAAGCTACTGCTAGCAAGTGAAGCTTTTAAAGCTGAGTTCATTGGCACAAGGAATGGAGCCTTTCCTTGAGGGATATACCTGATATAACTCATCCCATCCCACTCAAGGCAGTGGCACTATCACAGCACTCCCTGCCCTGCTGGTGAGAACATCTGCTGGGACACTGGCACCCCTTGCCACAGCTCAGCTTCAAGTCCACTCCCACAGCCCCTGAACACTCTTCTGTGCTGGAGCCAAGGAGGCTCAAACCCCCTTTTATAGAACCAGTGATGTTCTGTGCTGATGACACAAATTGGCTTTGCCACTTCAACAGGAAGAGTCAGTCAGAAGCTGCAGCTTTCCAAGATTTGCAGAAACTCTTATTAAAAATGCAGGTCTCACCATCTACCTTTTCCCTGAAATACCAATTTATATAACTGTGAAATCTCCTAGCATATGGAGGCTGAAGAAATTCCAAACAACCCCACCTGCTCAAACCTCATTAACTAACAAATACCCCAGCAGGGAAAAGGACAGCACTGCCTGCTGTGTTTGAAACTCTAGGTATACATTCACAGCAGACACCTGGATGCTTTTCTAGCTGAGCTTTCAACAGGTCTTCCAGATCAACAAGCCAGTGAGACACCCAGCACTATTCAAAAAGCCTTTTCTCGCTTTTCTGTGTCACGTTTGCTATGCCTGAAACTTTCCCGAGGTATTGCTTAGAGAGATGTCCCAAAGGATTTATCCTTGGTCTATCTTGTGTAGTACTTATTGAAGCCACGCTGCCTGGTGCAATCAAACCTATAGCTCTGAGCCACAGATCCTCATCCCCAGCGAGCAGGTTTGGCAGGGCAGACACCAGCCCTGGAAGCAGCCACGCCTCAGCCCCGGGCTCCCCAGCATATGTGACTGCACCTTGCGCCCTCCCAAAGCAAGCAGGGACAAACTGCTGCTCTTTGCAAAGTACCTCGGGACCAAATAGCACGAGCAGAAAGTCCTTTTTAGTAGGTGTTGAAAAAACAAAGATTGCTAAGAGCAATTACAATGTTTCAGAAGTACCCAGAAGTGTTTATTTATCTAACATTTTCCCGAAGTTTCCTTCCCCACGCTGAGCCTCACAGGCACAGACATTATTTTCTTAACAAGTTTAATGCAATAAAGCCTGACTGCTATTATGGAATTGCACCAGCTGGTAGAAGTCTGATCCAGGACGGAAAGAGACGGGCAAGGAGTACACAGCAGATCCCTGAAGCTCCAAATTAGCACGTCTTTTTCAGAGGTTTTGGAGAAATCTCTGCTTAAGCAAGTTTTTACAGCAGGAAAATCTCTCTGATGTAAAACAAATTAACACAAGAAAGTAAAGGTCAAGAAGATCACTATGGACTCCCCTTTTGCTCCCTGTAGGTAACACCACACATTTGTTTTTTCTAATAATAGCAGCTGAGGTGCCCTTTGAAGAGTCCATTAGCGATTGAATGTGCAGTGTCATCTCTACGGGCTGAGGGCTCACTTCTCCTCCCTGTCCCTTTCTGGCAACCTTCACACATTTACTTGTATAGGACAGCTGATCTGCACCTAGAGCACACACTCCACTATCCTCAGCCTGCTCAGTGCCAGGGATTCTTTTCCGAAGTGTAATTCCTCCGTTCCTGCACTTTAAAGTGCCCTGGAAGAAAAAGAAGGAGCAGCAGGAAGAGGGAGAAGAGGTAGAAGGGGGAGAAGGGGGGAAAACAGGGAAAAGGGAGAAAGGGGACAAAAGGGGGGAAGGGGGGGGAAGGGGGGAAAAGAAATGAGTTTTTGGAGGTAATGATCCATCATAATCCTCAACATCTGCTTTACAGCTTCTGAACGGCCTCACTGCAAGACTTGGAACTCCTCCTGGAAGCAGCTTCTCCCTTTGGTGATCCCGTCCTGGAGCAGTGGGCAGCTCAGGACTGATGGATAAATGGAGAACACGGATAAATGGAGAACACGGGCCAGCCGAGCTGCTCACAGGAGCTCCCCCTCGCTGCTCCCCCACACAGGGAGAGCAGATGCCACATCCCAGGTTGCCAAGGCCCCTCTTCACAACACTGGCCCGACCCCACTGCCCGACTGCAAACTAAGTGGGTGTTTAAGAAGCACACCTCAGCTGCTCTCCTGAGGACCCGCACCAAATCACACACACTGACACCCCAGCCCTTTCAAAGGCGGCAGCACCACGAATGACCGTGCCAGGAGCAGGAGGGCTCAGCTCCAGTATCAATTCACGCTTTTAAGTGCTCTATGTCCACCTCCAGTGGGTGCTAACACAATTTCAGGTGATGTACAGCAGCCAGGACCTGCTCCTGCCTGCATGCCTGCTCCCTGCGGGTAGGAACTACACATTCCACCACTGAGCTCAGGGGTGTGCAATCCCTGCCCCGTGATAATGCAATGCTCCTGGCACATGGGGACCCCTGTGCAGATCCTGTACAGCATGGACCTGGGGTAACATCACTCGGGTGTCTCTTCAGCTCCCGGGGTGAAACCAGCCTCCAGTGCAACTGGCACAATCACACATTTCATTAAAACTTTTCCTTCTGTGGCCTAAATAATCAGTAGAACACAAAGCATCTTTAAAACAACCAACACAGGTTAAGTAAGCTATTACAAGACAACAGAATCAGGGCATGCTGCTGGTAAACAATACACAGGCATCCACACCTTACTGAGTAAAGCTGTAAGTTATTTGAAGCTGTAATTGTTCAGTGATCATGGTTTCTCACAGAACTATATTTGCAATTATGCCATCTAGCACAACATGCTTATAAACCACACGTAAGGAAATTAAAATGGGAAAAAAAAGGCTGATTGCACAAATTAACCTCTCAAATTATTCCTTCATAGTTTAGATACCTACAGTATTTCATGTATCAAATTAAGAGGCTGGCAAGTACAAGTGTTATTCAGGTAGCCTTAAGAGAGCTAACTTGAGGAAAGGTTAAGTTTAAAGACGAATAGACACTTCTAGCCTGAGTCATTTGTTCCCAGTGCACATGTCATTAGCAGAAACCAGCAAGAGAATGAGGTTCTGACGACCTGACTATGAATCACTGGGGTTGTCATTCTCCTAGGCAGCTCCCTTCTTTGTTGGCTGAGTCAAAAGAGATAAAGCTGCTGCTTATGATCTTGGAAGATTCTCATAAAAAGAAAACCCAACCCTGAACCTTAAAATACCACCAACACAACATAGCTGCGGGTAGCTTTAAAGCCCTAAGTGGTTTGCACTTTATCTAATCGGATGCTCAACATAATTCCAAGTGCTTCACAGGCAGCCGACCAGACACTTGTATAGCAACTGTTGAATATTCAGCAACAGTTTGCTCTATAGAAGCACCTGCTGCCCACAGATCCAAGGCCACTTCACAGAAACTAATGAATTCCCTTCCTCGAAAGAAGCATTGAGTGGCTGCATTGAAGGCAGATGAGTAAGCCCAGCCTGCCTTTGCAACAGCCACCCCAAACAGAAGCAGGAGCCAGAAGACAGCGATTCCCATGGATTCCTTCTGTTCCTCGTGGGGCAGGAAAGCAGTGTCAGCATTAGGTGGGTATGGGAATAGAGCTCTGCCTTGCCCTGCAGTGACCTGACTGGGCTTTCCCAGGTTGGAAGCAATCTCCAAAATATGCATATAAAGCAGCTGAAAGCTAGAAACTTGGCTGACAGACAGGCTACATGACATGCCTACATCATTACATTCTTGCTGAAGAGCAAGCCTCGTTAAAATTCACTCCCATCACAGCCAAATCACCAGCACCCCTGACATTTAGACAGCCTCACACTATGCCGGAGGAGACAGGAAAGAAAAGAGGATCCAAGCATCCCACCACTGTGCAATCTGATTAGTGAGAGCTGGACCTATCACACACCATCAGAAACAAGAAATGCCCCATGCAGACGAGCCATAGCCCTTCCCTCACCAGGATCATGCCTCTGACTCCTCTGACAAGCTCAATCTGCTGTGGCACAGATAAAAGTCTGAGTCCCTGCACCTTCCCCAGCCACTTTCTTCCCAGCAAAAACACAGGAAAAGTCACCTCACCACAACTGGAAAGGGAAGAGATGCCGTGGGGAGGTGTGCCAGGCTTGGTTTCAGATGAAAGTTACTTACTCCTGCACTCCACCATAAGAGAAAATCCAGGCTCTCTCATCTCTATTTAAGCAGCCACTGCATTGGAAGACAAGTATTCTCTTAATTACTGACTGACAAAGAAGGGTGTGAAGCATTTCTCACTAATGTGTTTTAGAAACAGCCACTCCTCTACAAACATTTGCATATTTACACCAAGTGGGCTGTGAACACTTTTTGAAAGTGCAGATATTCCCCAGGGTATTTCCTTTCCTTTACAGTTGTCAGGCAGAGGTGGGGAGGTGCTGATCTGCCCTTTGATCTGACAAGAACAAGAGAGGAGGACGAGACAGAAGAGGAAAATGTAGGAGCCCTAAGTGAGACCACACATGTGCATCTGTGTCCACGACGTGAGCGAGCTCTCACCCACGGCCGGCTCCCTCTCGCCCACATGTTTTTCTCTCTCACCCAGGTTGCTGTGGCTGTGCACAGGGCCGTGAGCACAGGCTGCTCACAGGTAGGCTGATGGGGGAGGGAGGAAGTCACAGAAACCACTGCCATCTCCTGCTGCAGAACACGGAAAAACACCCCGTCGCGCCAAATAACTGGGAATATAAAATCCGAGGTCAAGATCAGCGTGCAGAGCACTGCTATTCTACTAAGCCGTTCAAATAAGAAGCTATTTAGGGCCACGAGTTAGTGCAACAACTTCCTGTGATTGTTTAGTTACTCAAATCTAACATTTGGAGCTCTGTTTAAGGCAAAGCTTCACACATTGTGGGTATTGGAAGGAACTTCTAGGGAGAAGATTATTCCTAAGATCCAGATCTTGGATCAAGTGCTGGACAGCATCCTGGAAAGGCAGTGAAGAGTCCCCAGAGAGAGGGCAAGTCTGTGCTGCAGTGCACTGCCAACCTCATTTCCCTGTGCAGGATAACATCTGTCTACAACCCAGCAATTCCAGAACAACAGGTTTCGACAGGAAGACCAAGCTTCAGCTTCTGGGCTGTTCCTGCTGAACCACACAAGGAAAGGGCAGAGGGGTTCTGAAGGGCTGCTCTGTGCTCTGGCTGGGAAGTTCAAAGTGACATTGTGCCTTTTCCAAGGCAGAGGAGAAAGGCTGTGTGCAGCTAGGAGCCAGGCAGGGAACGCAGGAGTCAGGAGTGTTTACACTCTGCTGTCACTTTAATTGGCCATAATGGAGATGCCAGACTTCATCATATGCAGGGTCCAAATCCAAGCACTCCTTTTCACAGGTCATTGTTTATGCTCTGGAAGTTTTAACATTAAAGGGCTTTAGCAGACTGCTAATTTGATCCTCTAAAGAAAGTTAAAAAATAAAAAGCTCTTCCTTTTACTTTGAAGTTGTGTCCCATCACTCCAGGGGCTGCTCCCCTCTACTGGACTATCATGCACTCATCAGCCATCACTGGAGGGTCATCAAAGCAAGGAGAATCCCTTTGCAGATGAAAAAACATCCTAATCTGCAGTGTTAGGAGCAAGAGTACATTACCTTCAGCATGGTGGGGGTCAGCAAATCAACCACAGAATTCAGATTTAAACCCACCACATTGTTTGGCACCTTGTTCCAGCACTGCATAAGGCACTTTTACCTCTAAACTGCAAAGCAGTTTCCTTCTCTTTCACATATCTAGGAAAAGTGGCACCATGCTGACACACCACAAGCATGTCACAAACATTACTCAGGAAATTCCCAAGGTGTCCACTCCAGCAAGAGCAGAAACAAGGTCTAATTAGCTGAAAAGTCTCATTTCTGGAGTGAAAAGTTTGTGAATGTGCAAGCTGCCAGACCTCCTCAAACTGGTGACAGGGCCCTTCCCACAGAGCCAACTGCTGGGACAGCCCACAGCAGGTACCCCCTGCCACCCCTTCTCCCAGACAGGGCACCCTGGTCAGCCAGCTGTGTGTTGAAATGAGCTGTGGGCAACTTAGCATCACCTTCGTGCTGTATGTGGGAGTGCTGCAGACCTTGGTTTATAAAAGCTGGGATACAACTTTAAAAAAAATACTCATATTTGCCTAAAAAAGATCTGCAGAGAAGATAATAAATGTGACATAATTAACCCTCTTGAGAAGCCTTTGCCTTGAGATGAGACAATCTCATTCTATTTTTATAGTCAGAACACCAGTAGCAGGAAGGGAGGACAGAAAACATCAAACTCTCACTAGGGTTTGCTGCCTGGGACTGGGGCTGAAGCTGCCAGCAGGGCCAGCGAGGGCAGCTCTGGCACACTGTGGGCAGCAGCATTCCCCACTCCTTCGGCAAGAACACTCAGTGACAAAACTGTGTCCTGAGTGTCCTGGCCAGATGTCACAGCATTCCTCACACAGAGCTCCAGCTCATGGTCAAAGGCACCCCAGAGACCCCCCAGTACAGACCAGTCTTAAGACCAAGGCCACAGCAATGATCAGATAACATTACTTTGAAGCAATGGTACAAGCGAACACCTATGCTGTCACAAAGCTGGAGGCTGCTTTCAAAAAAATGTCCTTATGCCTAAGGCAGAGCTCAGCACTCACTTCTCAGTTCAGACCCCTAATTAACAACTCTAAGTTACAAGATGCTCTTTGCCAGTGGTGTTTGCTGCTCAGGGGACAGCTGAGCTCACAACATGTTTCCCTTGACAAGCCTCAAGGTCACCCTGCAGGGACCCAACAAATAACAAAACCCTTGCATCACACTCGCGCCCGCGGGTGCTGCAGGCACACGGGTGAAGAGCTCCCCGAGCTGACTGAGTGCTGCCCCAGCCGCCGGGAGGAGGAGGAGGAGGAGGAGGAGGCACCTCCTGGCACCTCCTCAGCACCATTAGGCACAAACAGCGTGAAGAACAGGAAGAAGCTGTCCCAGGCAGGAACAGTTCTGCCTGTGTCTGAGCTAATTATTCACAGGAACACTGGTAAAACTCCCTTTGCCCAAGGAATGGAATTATAGTTGGATACTATAACTTTTGCATTTATTTTCTAGACTACTTTAAGTCTGGTCTCCAGCAAACACCAGGAAATAAAGCAATTTAAAGAAAAGCAAAGAAAAAAAAAGATTTTTACCTCACAACTCATACTTCTTGCCACCCACCCGGGTTAAATTACAGTCTCCAGCAGGGAGGGATGCTTGGGGAATGGGAGCAATTTCAGACCCCAAGAGGTAGAGAAACATCTCGAGTTTCTCCAACACAGTAAGAAGTCCAGCCATGCCTGATGAGGAGTAGTTTATGTTGGCAAGCAGAGGGAAAGCATTAAGGATGTGGCTTTGCTGTAGTTTATACAGAAATACTTCCCAGAGCTCATTGGTCACTCTGAATGCAGACAAGCCTAAAAGGTAATTTACTTCATGTTTAAGAAATACTGAAGTAGCTCTGAAGAGCTCTTCATTAGGAGAAGAAAGGACCTGCAGGACTGTGGCTGCTCTTCAGCTGGTGGCTGGGCAAACCACAGGTTAAGGCATTTCTGCTGCAGGAATACCTGGAATTGCAGCCTTTACCCAGCAAAGATTGCAAGTACTGATTTTTTAAAAAATTTAGTCTTCCCATGTATTTATAAAAGACATTTGATTTCTTTTTAAACAAAGGCTCTCACATATCTGCTTTTATTCTTTTTCTAAATGAAGTTAAAGCACTTAATTGCAGAACGGCTGCCAAGCACATAATTGAGCTCCACACATGACAAACACGAACTAAGAACCCGCTGATCATAAACCTTGCCTTGGTCAATAAGCTGGGTTTTTGGGGTTTTTTTGATTTACACACGTGTAAAATACACATAGGCAGGAGATACCCTTGAACCTGCACAAACAAAGCAGATGGGAACCAAGTAGAAATAATTTATAAGATTAGGCTGTACACTGAAAACACAATTCAAAGCAGAGCCATATGCAGAGACCCCCTACTACTAACCAGCAGTATTCAGTATTAGCTGCAACACAGTGCCCCCAAAGCACTGCTCTGTGTTGTTAGGAAGCACTTACAGTCTGTGTTTGGTGCAGCAATCAACCTAAATGACTAAATGAAAAACAGAGTGACATTATTATGCTGCATTTCAGAATTTTAAGGGGTCAGCTAAATAAACATGGTGAGCATTTGAATACTAATATTTGGATAATAGTTAATTCAATAACAACCTATGATTAGTTAAGTAACCACTTAAAATATTTCACTAAGACACTGTATTTAAAAGAAAAATTAAGATCAAACTATGCTCAACAGATGTAGCAGCACTGGTTAATCAATAACTGGAGCAAAGTAATTCCATTCCCCCTGCTATTTTGGCATGGGAAGCGTTTTGTTTTGCAGGTTTTGCACATGGCAAAGATTCCCCAACTACCCTGGTGGTAAGAGCCCTGTCAAGACAGCCACAGCTAAGAAACATCTGCACATCAGGTGGTTCTGGAAGACTTGCTGCTGTTTGCAGTAACTCTTCGAATAACAAACTTAAAAGAAGCCCATTAGAGATGGTTTTAAAGCTGCTTGGAGGCTGCACATCTTGTGTTGGGCACAGCTCAGGCTCCTCTCAGTTTGGGCAGATGCTGCCAAACCACCAATAGAAATCTTACCCTCCTTCTGTGTCCAGCTGTAAGAATAATATTCCACACTACTGCACATATTTGGTGGTGACACCAAGTTATTGCCCACCTCCCCCAAAAATCGGAAAGGTCACAGGCAGAAAAATAACTTTTGTTGGGAAAGGGCAATCCAGTCCCATTACTGGAGCAACCCCCCTATTCACATGTAATCTGAACAGAATAAAACTATTTTCAACAGAAGTAGTTAAGAAAACATAGCAAAAGGGATCAAAATAATCACAAATTATACTGATATACAGGTAATAATATACTGGATACAGGTACCATGGAGTTCATGTCTATTCTGAACCCATTTCAGAAGTTTTCTCCCATTTGTGCCTTCTCCTTACCCACAGTCGATAAATCAGCTGAATACCATGAAAATAACCATTCTCTCTGTCCCCAAAACCACAACCCTTAGAAATCTGCCACAAGCAGTGAAAATATTGCTACTACCAAAGAGCAACATTAAAATTCCACCTCAAAATCAGCACAGCACAAAGCAAGGAGGGCGCCTGCCTGCCCTGGGATCTCGAACCTCACTTCTGCCTAACAGAAAAGCACAATTGCCCTTCTCCATTTCAGGGACACGACAAACTCCAGGCCAGGAACTGCTCACATCTACAGGATCTCTGCTGTGAGCTGCTTTCATATGCTGCCAAACAAATCTCACACAGGCCCATGGGGGCAGAACCACTGCACCCACCGCATCAGGGCAATGCTGGTCCCACACGAGGGCTACAGGCAGCATCTGTAGCTCCAGCACAGGCTGTCGTGACAGCCACACACTAACCACAAGTCATCTTTTTCTGCCTATGTCACCAGCATCCCGGAGCCAGCAAATGCATTCAGAACCACATCTGGGTATTAAAAACATTCAACAATAAGTAATAGCAATCCAAACACATTGCCAGTGCCACAGAAAATAATTACAGAGCAAGCCCACTGCTTGCATTCACCCCTTAAAAGTACTTTTTTTTTCCTCCTCTTCCCCTTTTAAAGGTTTAAATCCCAGGTATTTGGGCACCTCCAGGTTACGGAGCTGCGAGCTGTAAGAGGCTCAGCTATGCAGGACGACATCCCCTTCTTCCCCAACACCCCCATTTCACCCCACACAGCTGCTAACAGACACACACGGGTTTAGATTTTCCCTTATAACAATATCCCAGGGACCGGCTCACTTCCATAGCCAGCAACCTTCCAGCACACACAAGTCCGGAGCGAAAATCCCCTCCTTTAGAAAACAAGAAAAAAACCCCAGCAGGGTTTCGCTCTACCTGCAATATCAGGCGTTTCACAAAAACGCCGATACCCCCAGAGATGCTTTCCCCCCTCGCTTCTGGATCCCCACCGGAGCGGAGCGGCCTCAAGGATCCCCTTCCACCACGGATCCCCGTCTCCTCCCGGTTCCGCGGAGGGGCAGAGCGGGAACCCGCGCCGGAGCGGCGGCGTGGAAAACCCCCAAAACCCCGCCGCAAACTTCCTCCTCACCCCGGCAGGAGACACCGGCCGGCTCCCGCCTTCTCCTCCCGCTGCTGCCGCTGCCGCCCGTACCTGGCCCGGCGCCGGGCGGTCGGTGCGGCGCAGTGCCCACGCCCCGTGCCCGCCCCGCAGAGCGGGCGGAGCGCAGCGCGGCCCCGCGGGCGGGATCGGAGCATCCCCGCCCCGCCGTTACCAGGCGACGGGAAGGGGCCGGGGCCGCGATGCTGGTACCCGGGGATTCGGGCCAGCCAGGGGTACCCAGGGCGTTTGGTAGTCAGGGCTGCGGGCGGTGGGCGGGCAGCGGCAGAAGGTCCCCCCTGCACGGGCTGGGTGCTGCGCTCCGGTGGGTGGGAGTGACGAGCGCCCGGCCCCGCTCGTGGGTTTAGTCGTAGTCACTCGGTTTTGCTCAAAAATAATGCGGTGTTGCTCAAAATTGGCTGTAATTAAAATTATCCGCAATTGCTGGTGAGAGGAGAAGATGCCTGGAGTTCCTGAGGCTTAAAACCCGATTAAAACCCGATTAATTCCCTCTATATTATATAATATTACATTATATAACTTTATATTGTATATAGAATAAAATTGTATGCAATTATATGTTTATTTAGATATTTATATGTAATTTATATGCTTTTTATATAATTGTGTGTGTGTACATGGCACAGCTTGCCCAGAGAAGCTGTGGATGCCTCATCCCTGGAAGTGTTCAAGGCCAGGGTGGACAGGGTGAGTGTGCAGCAACACATCTGAGATGGAACAGAAGAATTTTTACAGACTAATTTTGGGTTTCTGATGCCTCATAAGTGAAGGGGTTGCAGCGACAGGCACTGAGGGCTGTCAGGTCCCCAGGCAGGGACGATCTCTGGGGACATGAGAGTTCACAGGGGACAGCCTCACCTGCCTGGTGTATCCTCATTCCTAAAACAGAGTCACAACTGAAGTCCTGTACGGCCTCCCCGGGATGGTGGTGTCGGGCTAAAGCAACCTCAGTGTGCGCAAAGCAAAACAGATCCTGTTAGGAAGTGATGTCTGTTTTGTCCTTGATTTTAATCCCTTTAGTTACAAGATAATGAGAAGCAAAACACAAAGGCTGAGGACAGTCACACTGACTATTTTATGTTCACTTCACTTCTCAGAAGTTGTGTAACTTCCTTTTTCGCAACACCTCATAAAAGCCGTGTTTACTGTGCTGTCTGTGCTAATAAAGAAAAAACTAAAGAAAGTAAAAAATAAAGAAATTCTGTTTCTGTGCCTTTACAGCAGAAAACTACAAGGCAGAAAGGGGAATACAAAAAAAATCCATAAAATTCCTATCTGGGAGCCAAACCCTGCCCTTACTGACTGTCACAGTTGTCACTGCTGTGTCACACATGGAAGGAAACACCATCCTGCAGGATTCAGCCAGCAAACAAACACCTCCCTCCCAACTGTAATGGCACTGAAAGACTCAGAAAAGGAAAGAATCCCTGCTATTTGATCTGGCCATATTCCAAACTTGTGTTTAATGTTATCTCCAGGTATTTCAGGAGGGGCAAAGCTCTTTGGACCATATTTTTGCAACGGTGCTCATACACGGAGTTATAAAGATGCTGTAAATGGAAATTACAGAAAGATCACTTAACTACTCCATACTTCTAAAATATTTTAGACTTTACTGTGTCCAAAGATAGAGCGTTTTCCAGAGAGGCCCAAAAGTTATTTGAAGCAAGGGATAAGGAAATTCTCAGAAAACAGAGCAAAGCAGGCAGACACAAACCCATCTACCAGCACAACATCCCATGTCCCATGTATTCCCTGAACCTACCCTAACCACAGCCAGCGACTCCTAAGTGTAAAACATTGCTGTTCAAAAAAAAGCAAAAGAAGGGAAAAAAATTAATCAGTCCCAATTCTTATGTATAGGCACTGCTTAAAGCAGTTCACTGAACTTGACCCTTTTCGCAGTTCATTGAAAGAAAATGAAAAGAATTCCATCTCTGCTGAGCACAGAAGTTTTGGAAGGGCGGAGGATGCCTGAGGTTTAGTGTAACAAAGTGTAACAGCAACAGATGAAAGCCAAGTGCAGCTTCAGCCAGCACAGGCTGCTGTCCCCAAGTGTGCAAGGAGGTCACCGGGACTGGGCAGGGCACAGGGGACTCAGCAGACACAGCTCCCCGCGGTGGCACTGGGGCTCCAGACCCTTCCTGTGGGGGGCTCTCCCGGGAAGCTGAGAAGCTGATAATGAACGGCACAACAGGAATCGAAAACCCCTCCCCGACATCCTCCTATTCATTAATCTAAATGAACGGGAAAGCAATTTCTACGAGACAGATTTAGGGACAGACAACTTCATTGCTTTTAAAATAGGACATTTCTAAAATCTGCTTTTCCTTTCAGTATTCAATTTGAGAGAGACAGGTGTATGTCAGGGGCTTACCGCAAAATAAACAACAATCCCACATGAAATAATTACGTTTTGTAATTGTTTCCTGAAAGATGCAAGTCAGAAGTGTTTATATTGTTACACAGATCAGACACTACTATGGACATTGTGAAACCTGACAATTACAGAACCATTACCTAACACAGACCTACTTTCAACAGCTTGTGATGAGAAAACCATAAAATAAGCACTAAACAGATAAAGCAACAATAGTTAAAATGAATATTGAATAATATGAATAAAAGAGATGTTAAGGACATATGCACAGCTGTGTTGTACACCTGCTGAACGCACTACTCAGTTTGCTACCCAGGGTTTTGACATTTATTACACAGTAATAATTCAGGAGGCACAAATCTCTCCTTGATAGATGCATTTCTCATAAAGGTCCTAGAAAATGTAAGGAGTTTAGACAATCACACCTCATTAAGGAGTGACTGTATAAAATCTTTATTAAGTAATAAGCCTAGCTATAATACAGGTCCATTTCTCACTTCATTAAATCTAAGCCTGATTAAGTAGAGATTGTTATAAGCTGCCTTTGATCTCCATCGAGACAAAAATCTTATTTTTACACATTTCTTGGTAAAGTGATAATTTTCTCTTTAATAAGACTTCTGATTTGTTTCCTACAAAGGGAAAAGCAGAGCAGACTGTCACGGCTGAGGAGGGCAGGTGATCATCACTGGCTCCTCTTGGAAGAATGAGGATTAATTTCGGGAGTGACACGGGCTTTTAAGTGCTTTGTGCCTAAGAGCAGCAAGGGTGCAGTGGAAGGGTGTCTGCATGTCTGCTGGTGTTATCTATCACACTCGGGGCAGCAGTTTCTGCTTGCTGCAGCTGCAGCTCGACTGAGTCAGCGCCATGCAAGGACGGCTTGCGTGATGCATTTTGCCCATCTGAGACTGGAGTCTATTCTCCAGTCATTATTTCAGGCAGCTGAGGAATTTGTGCAGGTTAGTGACTGCTCAGATGACCACAGACACTGAAATATGCTCCAGGCTTTGTGCTCCCGGGGTTTGCAGGAGCACGGTCTGCACACTGAGACGCTCCTGAGCACGGTGTTTGTGACCCCATCAACAGCACACTTGCTGCTTTTCAGAGGGAAGCCTTTCAATGCCAATACACCCATCCAGGGACATAATAGCCGGACCTGAAAAGGCAGGGCGTTCCTTCACACTCGATTTCCACTTTAATTCATCTCTTTTTTCCTAAATCCCACCCTCCATATGCCACTTGTATTAAGTGTACCTGCAAAGTACCTGTGATCAATCCTGTACCGGGTTTGAGCATGGTGACAAGTGGCAGTCAATGGAGACTAAACTTTTATCCTCTTACCATAGAAAAAGAGATGGGTACATTGGCAAAAGGATGCTTGGCACTGCCAGATCCCACAGATCTCCCAAACAAACACTATGCATCCTGAAAAAGGTGCTTGCAGAAGCATGCCAGAGAAAATTTGGGAAAAGCATTTGTTATTGGTGATTAGAAGATTGCTGAATAGAACACTGAGTGCCTAAATCACAATCACTGCTGTCCCCTTCCCTGTGAGGGTGGTGAGGCATGGCAGGGAGTTGGAATGAGATGATCTTTAAGGTCCCTTCCAACCCAAAATATTCTATGATTCCACAACTCTATGACTTCCAGTAGCACCCAGAGTGCCTGGTGAAACCAGGGGCTCCTGGCCAGGAAACACTCAGCGGGGCACATCATTGAAAGGGTTTATGGCAGGGAAACCTGCTGATCTGGTCCAAAGCACTGCAGTTTCTCTGGAGCAGTTCTGAACAAAGGCTGGCACCTCCTCTGCTGTTCCAGAGGCAGAATCTTTCCTCTGCATCTCACTAAGGCATCGCTCACAGGCGAGTCACCCTAATGACAAGAAACTGGAGCTGAAATGTGAAGAACAGAGACTAATTAATAATGAAGATAATGAGATCACCAGAATATATATACACCAAACCTGCATCTTAATTATCTCATGAAAACTGGCAACTCAAATCATGCTTCAAAAGCCTTTAATCATGCTCTCTCTGATGAATATTGGTGGCTATTTTACAGAGACTTATGTAAAAATACCTTTTGTGTGGGTTTTTCCCTACAATAAGAGCTGGCCAAGTTACTACTGTGTGTAACTGCTCTGCTCCAAAATGAGATATCGCAGACTTGTAATTACAGCTGGTCTGATCTTCATCTCATCTACTCTCATCTTATTTTGGAGTGCTTCCTTTGAAGGAAACGCAGTAAGACTGGCGTGATTTACTGCAGTATTATTATGAATGCCTTTTATTATGACAGAACAAACCAAGAACGATCCCTAATTAAGGCAGTTTCTGCCAAAACACAGGGAGCATACAGTCCCTGCCCCAAAGACACTGCAATCAGAACAGGCAAAGACACTTTGAGGTAGGGAAAAGAGGACAGAATGAACTTGCTCCCAACTACAACTTGTTCCCATGATTCAAGGGGAAGTCAGGAGGACGCTGAGATAGGATGAACACAGGACCAGTATAGAGCAGGGGAGCTGAAGACTGCAGAGGGGACAGAAACAGGCTGCATTTACAGCTGGAAGAGCTGTGAAAGTACTTTCCAGAACTTTCTGCAATTTCTTCCCTGCCATGCCCATTCCTTCATCCCTGAACAGGGTGAGGAGGTCAGCTCCAAACTACAGCTGCAGGGGAACACTGCTCTGGGTGCAGCAGACACAGCTCAACCCCTGCTCCCACTCCCAAAAATCAAACCCCCAAGTCCCTGCAGAAAGGCTTATTTTAGTAACTAAGGAAGCAGCAATTTAGACTCTACACCACGGGGGTCTGCTCTCCCCATGACCTCCAGAGCAGAGCTTGCCTGTGTCCCAGCCCAGGAGCAGAGCAGGCAGCCAGCACATCACGCAGCTCCGCTGGAGCGCAGGGCTGGCCGGGCAGGGTCTGTGTGAGATGAGAGCAGGAGGGCAGGACGGGGCTGGCTGAGGGCCCATCAGCACTGATTCCTTGGGCCTGTAATGAAGTTGGACCCGACTCTGACATGCAGTTACACAGTGAAGACATTTCAGGGGACTCACCCATTGCTCTCCCCAGAGATGAGCTACTTGTAACCTCTCTGCCATCTGTAGCTTATACTTTGGTGGCTTAATGAGGCGTTTGGAGGGATTTTCTGTGTTCCTCTCCAAAACCCTTCATGAGGGACAAGTAGTCAGGAGCTATGAGTGCAAAGGCCAGATAATGGCACATCTCCCTCCAAAAAGCAGGTTATATTTTGTTCATCACTGCAACTGTACAGTTAGGTTTTTCATGTCAAGCTTTGAAGGCATCTCATAATTGTGCCCATGAACCCATTATTAAAGCACCTTTGTCAAAAGCATTACAAAAATATGCCAGAGAGAGAATCTATTCTATTTAACTTTTGTCAAAATAGCCAATAATAAAAAGATAAAACAAAGCAGGCTACATGAGCAAATTCAAGTGAAAAATACATAGCCTCTCCTTTAGAAATGGGCTGGGAGGACTCTGGGAGGGCATGGACACATTCTTTGCTGACAAGTGCATAGAAAGGAAAGGGAAGCGTGAGCATCCCTCAGTTGCCTCAGAGCTTAAACCAAGGTAGAGCCAAGTAGCTCCACATTGCACCAGAAGGATGGAATCACATTCCTCAGCTGTCTCCACTGGCGCTGCAGGGATAGGAGGCTTCAGTGCTTTTTTTCTAGCAAGCAATTGTCCATGGCTCAGGTGAGCCTGGAGCTGTGGATGGAGCAGGGGGTTCTGACAGCCCTTCTGACACATGAACCTGCTGGATTATGCTTTGCACAGTCTGTAGAAGACAGACTGCTGCCAGAAGAACTTTTTGGTAGTTTCAGCCCTGAGCATGTTTTCACTACACGTTTTTAAGCTTTTAGTCCCTTCTCTGCATAACACAATTTGTTAGCAGAGGAAAGAAAAAGAAAAAGAATCAGTTGGCCAGGATGAGAATAATTCATGCTCACTAGGAGCTAGTATTTCTCTTACAGCACACAGCAAGGCTGCAGAACAGAATATCCAAAAGCAAGGACAAACCTGCACTGAGCTCATGGGTGCAACTTCACTTTGGTCCTACTGCTCGTTTGCATTAACACATCTCTTTAATCACACAATTACACACTGCTTCACACTGGTCTGGATGTGTTCAGCACTCTGGCTGGCTCGTGCTCGGTTTATCAGCAACTATTCAATATCTGCTCTAGTCTCTTGATCAAAGTGCAGCTTCATGTCTTATTTATGGCTACTACTAACAGCCTGCTCTGCAGACAGAACTATTTATTTCCCCCCAAGCTTTTCTGTGGTGTTCATCACTGACATCTGAGTGCTCTGCAACGATTAATTTATCTTCATAAAGTCTCTTCAAAATGAGAGGAGATGGTATTCCCATTTTACAGATCAGGAGCTGCTGCACAGACAGATTGAGGTCAAACATTTCCACTCATGATAGGTCCTAGTATGAAATGTCTCATATCTAAATTTTTTTAGATGCCTTCAAATATAATGCCAAAAAAATAAAAACAAACCAACTTCAGGTTTGTGTGTTCAAATAAAACTCTGACTAGCTTCTTAGAAAGTCAGGTACCAGAACACGAGAGCATTAGGGGCTGTAAATGTTGGTTACCAGGAAGAAGGATGAAAACTTTCTGACCAGGAACACTGAAAACCAGTACAGACAACCCATGTGAATGTAAAATGCATTATGAGCCCCTGATGAAGCAGCAAAGTATACCTTAAAAAACTAAACACATAGGGATGTCCTCAGCAGTTTAGGACACAGGACCAGATCCTGAGAGCACAGTTTAAGGTAGGAAGAATTGCAGGTTCTCTCCACTTCTTGGCCCATTGAGCATGGAAAAAAGAGAAAGCTTTGTAGTGTAGAAGACCACCCTGGGAAGGAAAGCTTTTGTTTTATCACTGTGTTAAAAGCATCTGTGGATCAAATGTGCCAGTATCACTTTACAGCATGAAAATGCTGCCCAGGGGACTCTCAAGACTCATCTTTTCAAACGCTGATACCTCTTTGTCAGTTTTAATAAAAGACAGCTACAAAAACAAAGTGGGCCATGTGGTCTCAATAAAGCAGAGACCCTGGCAATCAATAACAGAAATAATCTGCACTTACTCTCTGGGAGAATTTGCTTTTAGCAGCAACATCTCTATAATAAGACATCACTCAAGAGCTCACTTCAATTTTTCTTGGGACAATGAGCCCACTGTGACCAAAGCACATCTGTGCTTATGGAGATTTCCAAACCAGGACAGTGTTTAGACTGATAACTTGACCATGCACCATATGATGATAGATCACAGCTTGTAGGATGCTTGATCCTTCCTCTTCTGCCCTCAAATGGACAGTTTTCTGTCTCAAAAGAAAACTTCTCTGTCAAAATGTTGACTTTTAATGTAACATAGACATTGGTTTCTACTTCACCTCATGATCTCTTTCACAGAAGGCCTCAGAAGCATTCACAGCTCTGCCCAATACAAGCTCCTGTCTCCAGCCCTGTTTTTTAGCAGACAAATGAGATTAGGAAAGACAACAAAACCTGGGGAGAAGAGGGACATGGAAGTTAAAAGAAAGCCTTTTTCATTTGTTATCCCTGAAAGACATCAAACTGTGCCACAGGAAATGCTTTTTAGTTAAAAATCCAGATACATCTCAGCCCCCAGACTGTGTAGGATTTAGACAACCTAAATTACATTGCAGATCAAAGTTTTATTTGTTTGGAAAGTTGCATCTGAGACCATTAATCTTTTCTGTCTTATCAATCCAGTGCCATCTTCATGTAGCACATACCTAGAAACAGGACTCCTGAAACAGCTGGCCATCAATCCCAGTGCCACCAGTACAGGAACCAGCTGTCACCAGAGAAAGAACACCCATGGGCATGAGGTGGCCTTGGCTCAGCCCCTGGCACTGACAGCTGTGCTCTCTCCATCCAGGCTGAGTGGAGAGCTGTTTGTCAGAGGGATGAGAAGGTTGCAAAGTGCAGGAGCTGAACTGTTTGCTGTGTTTGGCCATTTCCACCAGGTCAAGGTGTGGCTCTGCTGTCCCACAGTGCCCTGTGACCTCTGGCAGTGCCAGCAGTGACCCTGCAGTGCTCTCCCCTGCAGCTGAGCTTCACCTTCCTGTCACCTGTGGCTGCACGGTGACAGCAGTGTGACAGACCCCAGCCCCTGCACTCCTGGGGTCTCCATGGATACAAGGGAGACATGGACTGGTCAGGTTCCTGTGGCTCTGCATTTCAGTGATGTGGTGGCACTCAGCTGCTGTGTCCCTTGTCTTTCACTTCCGGCTCTTTGCTTCACCAAATGAGGAACCAGATGTTTCCAGTTCCCTGTGACAGAGCCACTGCCACAGTTGTGAGCGAGGAGTTGGATTGTCAGGCTAAACCTGTTTCAGTAAACAATGTTCATAAAACCATTTCAGTCCAAGCTGCAGCTGAGGCAAATTTGTACAAGCCTGGTTCAGGATTACTTTTGGGTTTAGGATCTTGGATCATGCATGAGAAACAATCATTCACTTTAGAATTTTCAAAGGTTTACTAAACCCTAACAAATACAACAAAGCACTGAATAAGGAAAGAACACAGCACTGGGAGTGTATGCTCACCTGCCACAAGCTCACCCCCAAAGTGGCTGCTCCCCCTTTTATACTCCTGGGGTTGTATCAGCCAGCCTGAAGTCTGTCAGTTAGCTCTTCTTTGCTGTCCATTGGGGGAGATTATTTTCTGGATTGGAAGTCAGCTGTTGTCTACCATGAGCAACAAGCATTTCCTATTCCCAAGTGCCCCATGCAAGGGGCACATGTGCACACCCTCCCTCCACAAGTCCTTCACAGCCAAGGCTGTCTGGTGGCAGCAATGCTGAGGGGAGAAGGGGACTGTGGGGAGAACAGAGGATGACCATGATAACATAACCATACATCAACAAAACTTCTCAACATACACACTATATTAGTCCCTTAATTGCGAGAGCCAATTATCATATTGCCCATCTAAAATGTCAGGAATGAGCTCAATCACCAGTTCTACCCAGAAACAGAATTCTCACTCTCGGCTATGGCTAAAAAATAGCAACCACTAAAATATTAATGTACAGATGGAAAACCCCCACTACTTTCTGTAAGTATTGCCTACAAAGCATTTCAGAGGCATGGTTGGATATCACACAAGGAAGTCCAATCTCAGTAAGAAACATACACATCTTAATTTAAATGTTAAAAGGGACAGTCTTATCATCTGGAACATGAATTCTAGCCTTAATGACTCAGCACAGACATCAAAATCATCCCATTTCCAACCTGGGCCATCCCTAGCACATTCCTTTACCTTTGTGATTTGTGGCTCCTATTCATCACCCATCTCCATTCACACTGAAATCTAGCAAGCCAGGTACCTCCAAAAGACAGCAAGTCAATCTTCTGTGGCACCAGAGAATTTCAACTCAATGCTTTCTATGACATCTCGTTTTGGTGGATTTTAATCTTGTCCCTGGGAGACAGGAGCTGCTTTAACCACTGCTGGTTTGAGGCTCTTTTTTGCAACTCACAGATATATAATAAGCAGAAGTTCAGTGGGGAGAGAGAAAGGAAAGAAGACTTTTGCATGGTCAAAGCAATTAGAAAAAGCTTCCACAACTCCAGTGAGACAAAAACAGAGAATAAAAGAGAAAAGGTAAGTTTTTTATCAAACCTTGCAACCAGAATTACACCCTCTTCCTCCATGTCACTCTTGCCCAGCCAGACCCAGTCAGATTTCTCACTATTTTGTTCTGGTTTAAGCCAAGACCCAGATTTGAGGCTCCCAGGGGCACAGTACTGTACAGAGATAAGCCAGCTGTGTAAAAACCAGGAGTTAAGTCAACAGAGTTCAGTGAGCATTGAGAGAGTGAGCAGCAGAGGGGATTTACCTAGAAATGGAGCATCTGTGAACCACCACTTGTTCATAGGGACTAATGGACTTGCCTTGCTCCCCAGGTATTTTCACTTCAAAGGCATATAAAAACACTTAGAAAAACAGTCTTGATACTACAGCAAACAGCCCTACAATGACTCTGACAAACTAACCCCCAATGCAGATGAGAAAGCAACAGCGATTTTTCTTGTATAGTCATTTCATGTTCTGCCCTTTGCTCTGGCCCAGCCAGCTAGAGACAGAGCCTCTCAGGACACAAAACTCCCAAGATCCCAGACCATAAGACATAAAAACATTTCTTTGCACTGATTGCCTCCTCACAATAACCTCATTATCACAGCTGTCAGTCACCAGGACAAACCAGTCACCAGCATGGGAATGGCTGATAAGGGATGCTCACCCTCAAATGCACTTGCTGCCTGGAATAACACAAGGGACAGCAGCTTTAGCACCACAGCAGGCTCCTCCAGGCTAAAGGAGCAGGAGGTGCTCTGTCCCTCCACTGCAAGGGACTGGAGGTGTTTCATGAAGAGATTCCCTTTGTCACACCATGGGGCTGCCTCAGTGTGAATTGTTCAGCCCCTTCAATTCCACACTGAGCCAGCACACACATGGAGATAATTGTTTATATTTTCTAGATTTATATCCCACAATGTTGGTGTCCTGTGATTGGGCTGGAAAATATAAGGCCTTTTTTCTTAGAGATTTCCCAGCACATAAATTTTGTATCCACATGCTATCCTGTCTTAAGTGGCTATCCAAAACCACCATTATTAATCATTCACCTGGTACATGATCTCTTTATTTTATCCAAGTCCTTAGTGTACTGATAAGGGGTGTCTAGTCCTGACCATGCCAACATAAGGCTGCATCACTCGTATCCAGTTCTGATCTCAATATTCCTCAGCCACTGCTCAATACAGTGGTGTTACAGTGAGGATTTGATCATGATTTATAAATCTGAGTAAGTAAAATGTTTTTAACAAATTTCAGAAAAATGTTGTTAACATCTTAAAATCAGCAAAAAATCTTTCCCAAGGCAGGAATTTTCAAAAACTTACCCTGAACATACATTGTCTGAGCCATTTTAACAGATGGACTTGGAGAGCTTTTTTAATATTGGCTATTAATAAGTGCAAATGTTCACAATGACAAATGCAATGTATTTTTAGTCTGTACTGGGACAGTAGCCTGGTCTTCATCAGCACTTTTTGTCAAACTTTTTTGTCAAACCCCACCTGTAAGCCTGAATATACAGGAACACAATCACAAGCTCTTTCCAGCCTCACCCTCCTGTTTCACAGTAAGGTCTGTAAACATTCACACTGCTCTGCCTGCCTGCCACGTGTGTCTGTGCTTCCACCTTGTCTTATTTCTCTCCCAGCACTCAAGAATGTTCTCGTAATTGGGATTGCTCAGTGACTGTAGCTTAGTTAACCTGGAATTATCCAGTGTAAATCAACTCAGCATCAGGCTTTGCTGCTGAAATGAATGGATTAACTCATGATACAGTTAAGTAGGAAGAGCAGGCTCTGTACTATAAACATCACAAATGCAAATGTCTTTCATAAAATCAATTCCTTTGTTGTTATTTTTCAGAGCATACACTGCAGCAGTGAGGAGGGAAGGGGTGGCTGTGAGCCATCTGTCCCCAGCCTCACATGTACAGGGTCCCAGCCACCTTCTGCACTTGCTGTGTCTTTAATTCCCAGCTCAATACCTGGGGCACAGCTACACCAACACCTCCAAAACCCCAGCATCCTGAACCACCCTTGCCATGCTGTGAACCCTGGCTGCAAGCAATGCAAATATTCTGAATCTGATTCCTGTGGCATTTTCCCTGGGTGACACAAGCAGTCCTAATGGTTTCCAAAAGAACACTGTGGTAAACATCAACTGTGATAAGTTTGACAAATGCCAGTTGACGTAAAATGAGCCCATTGTGTGTGTTTAATTGGAAGCAGTCAGAAATTCATGTCTTGAGTTTGTGGTTTCTTCTTGGATCATTGCAATAGTTTCTACATGTCACGAGCTAATTCCAATAGAGGATCATTTTAGATGGAGAGCACCAGAAAGGACAGGAGGAAACCTGAGATTATTGCAGAGGGAGCTTGCACAGGTGGCTCAATGCTGCTGTTTTGTGAACAGACAGCTGCACTCATTTCCCCAAATCGCCCAAGAGAAGATTTTCTCACTCACTGCCTTTTGGAGGTGCTGCAGACACCAAGAAAGTAAGTTCCACAGCTTGGATACCATCCGAGTAATTTCCTAACACCTGCATGAAAAGAAAGAGTGGCTACTGGCATTTCTCTGCAAAGAAATTTGACACAGAGAGGCTGTGACTTTAAAGGTGGTCAGACACCTACTTCCTACCCTTTAACTGCTTCTGTTCCATATTTGTGTGATAAAAGCTCAAAGAAACACAGGCTTTGCTGAACAGCAGGAATACAGCCTAGGTGGTCTCCAGCCCTAAAACTACTTACAAGTGACTTCATCAAGTTCAGACAAGAAAAGTGATAAGGCAGGCCAAGGCTTCCTAAGGCCAGGAGACAAGCTGGAAACTTCTGGTGCCCTTCATCCACCAAGCTTAAAGGGGAACAGGGAAGTGTGTCCTATCAGACTGCTCTGCTCCTGTAACCTCCAGAATACTGCAGGCCCCTCCTTGCCAGGAATAATTTCTATCTTCCAGGCCCACAGAGAGTACATGCTGCATTTTGGCACTTTCATGCATTTGTAAATAGCAACTGCCAGGAGAGTTTGCATTTGTACCTGTCCTGCAGACACAACTGCCCTGCCAGGAAATAGCACAGATACTGCAGGTGTGGTTTAAGGCTTCATGCAAGTCTTGGGGGAAAGTGCTCTTCACCCCAGAAATAAACCTGCCCTCCTTTTCTTCCATCCCCATCAGAGCTGGCTTCCATATTCATCTTCCAGATCTTCACTTCTTCCATGTTTTAATGACTTCTGTTTTACATCTGGCTGACCAAAGCTCCAGAGAAACAAGTTCAAAGGCTTTCTCAACTCACAGTATAACAGTAGGTGGTCCCCCCATGGCAAACACACGTCTTACAATTAGGAAAATAGAAAATTAAGGAAATAATTTCAGTGTCTACACAGGGTCCCTGCTGCCAGTTATCCCTGATGGGGTGTATCTGCTCCCTGTTTTGTTCCTGGTGGCTCAGCCCCAGGCAGGCAGAGGCAGCAGTGACAGCCCAGGGATGGATGAGCATCATCAGTCACTCCTATCTGGTGTCCAGTGTGAGTGAAGATTGCCTTCAGCTGCCTGAACAGACACTTAATGCCACTCCAAAACCTCGACATATTCAAGGCATTCCCATGGATGTGACACAGCCCCTCCAGGAGCTCACATCGAAGCACAGGCACCCAGGAGAGGGGGTGAGAAGAGCCACAGCCTCTACTGGGACGAGCTCCTCATCTCCTGTGTCGAGATGTGAACACCAATGCAGAACCCAGCTGCAGTTTGCAGTCTGGCTGGAGCTAAAAATACTCGGGTCAGAGCCATCAGCCTTTCCATCACCTGAGCACGTCCTAAAATGTGTGACCAATCCTCCCCTTAGTCCCTTCTGCAAAATGACTTTCTCCACCCAAAACTCAGAGGAATGCACAATCCCAGGGGATTGTCCTTTCAGGCTGCAGACACTGCAGGGATTCACCCGGGAACACCTCTTAGGTTACACAGGCTCCACTCAAGACAGTTATTGGATTACTGCTCTTCCTCAATGCTTAGTGCTTTAGGCTCTGCCAGGCGGGTTTAATCAGCTGGTAATGTGACACTTCCTTCCATAAAGACCTGAGATCTACTTCTCTGGCAGCATGCCTCTTCCTCCAGGAGGTCAGCCTGCATCCCTGACTGCTCATGTGCTGGGACACATGAGGGAGATGAGGAAAAATAAAATAAAATTACCAAGGCAGTTGAAATTTCCATGTAAGCCTGACAGGACATCCTGCTCAAAAAGGATATCTCAGCTTCAGACAGCAGGAGAGGCTGAGCTCAAAACTCTTGACTTACTCCAAATTCCCACTGGAATTGGGAATTCCCACTGGGTTTAAGCGTTTGAGGTGATTACGGAATGAGGAGTGAATCTCAAAAGAAATCAGAGGTGACACAACAAACCAGAGATACAAATTTGAGCAGAAATGCACAGCAAAAGAGATGTTATCTACTAGTCCAAAAAGTTTATTGAATAATCAGTCTTATGAGATTTCTGGAGACAGGAGTGGTGCTCAGATCTGGGACATCCTCACTGCCCTGAAGGCTGCCCTCCAATTCTTACTTGCTTTACTTTATATGTAGTTTTCTTGCCTCTCTCATCCAACTCCCATCTTTCATCATCTCTCCACTCTTTTGCTAAGCCACATTTAGCAGGCAATGTCAAAAATGTCACAGAAAAAAAGCCAGCCAAGGTGGTCCCTCCAGAGCCATATGTGATCTTCACTTTGCAAAGTGTCACAAAACATCCTGAGCGAAATATTTACTCAAGCTAAAAGCTTGGACACCACCATCTCACCTGGATGCACTGGTACCTTGTTTGGTGGAGCTGGACACACCTCCTGCCCCTCTTTTCACCCCAGAATGAAAATTTCTGGACAGTCTCTTATGCCACACGTGACCAGGCAAAGCCAGTCTTGTTATTTCCATCATGCAAACTCTTGTCACTGCTTGCTATAAAAAAGCTTTAGTTGGGCATGAATGAATGGCAATGACTAAAACATTGTATGAAATTGATTTAATAAGGTTCAATGATTGAAACAGGAAAGATTTTCCTTGACAAATTGTTACAGGCCAGATTCAGCCTCCTGTGACCAGCTCTGCTGTCAGCCTAATTGAAATTTGTGCAGTAAAGGGGCAACAGCCTTTGCTCTCAATTAACACGAGAGATAAGTAGAAATCTTTTTAATCCTTCTAAATTATCAGCCATTCTTTCATCTGTTGGGGTTGGGTTTTCTTTCCCTGTATATTTACACAGCTATTAAGAATATTTGGGGATACCATAATTCACAAGCATAATTTAGAACCATGTATTATATTTCTTTAAAAGCTAGAATTAGAGAACAGGAGAAAAATAGCATTTTATTTTGAGGAAGGAGAAAGCAATCTGCTACAATTACCCACAGTAAGGGCTGCATCTAGTCCCAGCTCATCCTGTCACAGACTTCTGGCTGCAGATTGATTTGGATGTATTGAGCATTTCCTAGATTTTGGTTACAGATATAAAAAAATCCAATTCTGCCACTCTTGATTATACTCACCAGCACATCCTTTGGAATTACTCATTAAGGCTTAACTGAACTTTGTTTTTTGGGAAAAATAACACCTCGTGGTAAATGAGTCCTTGAATCCTTGAATACAACAACATTTGGGGCCAACCACACCTTGGATCAGGTCTGTTTCATACGAGCTATAGGCCATAGTCCCAGGTATGTCTCACCATGCTGCTGATCCCTGCTTGCCCTGAAAGCAGCAACGTGTGCTGTTACCCAGAGGGGGATCCCAACTTCTCGAGCAAGCAAGAGGCATTTCCTGGGCTCCAGGGAGGAGCAGCCACTGAAGCTGCAGGCAGCTTTGTATGAGAATCTCCTTCTCAGGAAAATATCCTTATTAATAAAACAGTAGGGAATGCAGAAAAGCAGATTTATCTCAGAGTAAAGTGTTTCTTTTGGGAGTTCCCCAAGGAGTCAGTAGCAGCTTGTTATGGAACTAACAAGGCTTTTACTGCTGCAGCCATGTGAATGAGAAATATTTCAGTGTTAGGAGCAGGTTAATAAAGGCACAAATCAGGAGAGCTGGGCAAGCAGAACCAGTGCCTTTAGTAACAAAACCCACAGCTACTGGAAAACCTCCAGAAAGGTTCTGAGCATGAAACAATCCATGACCTAAATAGGTGGCACTGTTACTGAAGAATAGAGGAAGGAACAGAAAGAAGGCAGGGGGAAGATTAAGCTGAGAGAGACAGAGAATCCTTAATACTCAGGAGATGAGTCCAAGCTGAAGCTGACCAGCCCTGACACTTTATTTAACACACACAAACATTCTGTGAAGGAGGAGGAAGGCACAGATGAAAGGAGACTCGCTCCATGCTCATGGAAATGCTCCTCATGAAGCACATTTTATACACTGAGATGAACGAGGGAAACAGATAGGACACACCACAATATGTTGGGATTTGCAAGTAACTAATATCTATGTGGTTTCTGCTACTAAAATACCACATTTTTCTCCAAGGGGATAAAAGTGGGTTAGGAATCCCTAAGCAGCCTTTTAGGAAACAAGTATGACAGTGAACTGGGCCATGACATGCTAAGGATGTGATGTATTCTGCATCTTTCCCACGATAATTCCCATCAGCCATGGCAGAAGCACCGTTCAGAGGCAAACTGGCACCTCGGGAGCCAGAGCACACCTCATGTGCACAGGTTACTTGGCTGACACAAAACAGTTCTCTGCAGTAACAGGCTCAGCAATGCCAAAGCTGCACTAAACCCTTGAGGCATCACACGCGGCTGCAGGGGAGTAACCAGAAATATCCACATGGATACTATTACAGAGAGATAATGGGATCTTGGCTCTTGCAATTAAGGCATGAATATTGTGTGTTTGTTAAGAGAAGTTCTGTTGATGAATAGCTGTTATTGTGATTTGTTGTTT
Source organism: Luscinia megarhynchos (assembly GCA_034336665.1). NCBI lineage: Eukaryota > Metazoa > Chordata > Aves > Passeriformes > Muscicapidae > Luscinia > Luscinia megarhynchos. Next base: position 4,335,640 of record CM067580.1, read on the forward strand.
AGATGTCCTCTATTCTCCCCATAGTCCCCACTCCTCCCCCTGCTGCCAAGGGATGGCCTTGGTAGCTGGGACATGTGGAGGGAGGGTGTGTACCTGTGCCCCTCCCATGGGCATGGGGGAGGAGGGCAGCCTTGTTACTAGGAGGGGCAGCATTGCAACACCTGACCTCCAGTGGAGTTGCAAGGAAATAGTCTCCATCAATGGACAGCAGAGTTCACTGGCACACTCTGGGAGGGGCCAGGGTTACCTGATACTGCACCAGGCGTACAAAATGGGGAGAAGCCACTTTGTAGACATGGCTGCTGGGTCACCAACTTCCAGTGCGCTGTCCTTTGCCCCTAGTGAGATCTTTTGTTGCATTTTATTAAGGTTTATAATAAACCTTTGAAATGTTTAGAAGTGAGCATCGTTTCTCACAATACTGCTGTGGAGTGCACTGCCTTTTCCAAGGCAGGAGGGAAACCCAAACCATCTAATCAATAGCAGATACACCCAAGGAATTCACCACACACCACCCAAACCACCCTCTGCCCAAGGGAGCACAGGACACACCTCTCACTCATCAGGGCTGTCAGATTCTGAAACAATGAAAGGTGAGACTCTTAATTGGGTGCACAGTCCCAGTGCTGAGTTCAGTGAGCTCTGCTGATTTAAATGGCAAGGTTCTGGTATCTCCCAAGTGATACTGGAGTGGAGAAGAGCAGGGCCAGCCAAATCCTTTCACCTCTCAGCCCAAGAGGTCCTCGGCTCTGTCACTGCTGGCTTCTCACAGACACTGCTGTGAGCAGCTCTGGGCCAAGGAGAGCTGATGAGGTGCAGCAGCCTTATCTGGCTGCCAGTCAAGTATGACAGCCTACACTTGAACCACACATTCATTCCAACAGGGAACCAAAGCTACAGGGATTTGGCCTGAGCATCAGATGTGTGAAGTTATTGAAATAAATTCCTTTAAGCTCACAATCCACCCACAGAAAGCATTTATACAACTGCCTGATCAAAAAGCATCGATAAATCAAGTCGTGACTTCCCTTCCTCTCACTGCAGTGCTCACTCTTCCCAAAGGATCAGATCTGAATCCCTCACTCCCTGTACTCCGTGACCAATCTCCTTCATCCTCACACCAGGAGCTGCTGTGAAGTGCTGCTGTTTCGAGCTGGGTGGCACAGAGGGTCCCTGTCCTGGCTGAAGGACAAGCAGACACACTCAGGTCCCTGCTGCTGATGGGAGCTGTGCTCCTCAGGATCCAGCTTCAGGCAGCTGAGCTGTGAGAGAACTGCACATGAGGAGCTGTGCAACTGCTGGCTCAGCCCAGCCCTCTGCTGTGCCTCAGAGTCCCACAGCTCTACCCTGACATGTACCTCACAGGAACGTGCTTCTTTACAGGATGTGCCACCATCTGTGCACACCTCTGCCCCAAAATCCTTCAGCCAGGAGTGCAGACGTCCCTGCAGTGACTGCTGTTTGCATCAAAGGCGTGGGGAGAGGTTGCCATGAGCACCGAGGCAGCCAGTCATGCCCACCCACCCTTGTGCAGCCCACGCAGGCACATCACATGCCAGGGAGAAAGGCTGTGTGGGCTTGCTTTGAGTGCTCAGGGACATCAGCCCCTTCCCTGAGGCCACACTGAGGCTGTGACAGAGGCTAGAGATGGATGCAGACACCCCTATCCTAAACCAGCCATACAACCACAATCACATCCTCTCTGATTTGGGATAAATTCTCCAGGTTTTCCACAATCACTTATTGTTCCACTAAAAGCAAACACAAATACTTCAGAAAACAGAAAAGCTCGGTGGGAACAAAACCTCACAGTACATTCCAGTTCTGCCTAAGAAAACAGACACCTTAGAAAACAGGGAGCAGCTCAGCTCAGTTTTTCTCTTCAAGCCTGCTTCATCACAGCCTCTGCCTTCAGCAGCTGAGGAGTGGGAATGGCTCCCTGTGCTCTGCAGGGCTCCTGTTGCATCAGCCGTGCAGGGGGAGATGTGCAGAGCCCAGGGGGCTGTCCCTGCTCTGCTGTAGGTACCACTGCACACACAATGCCACGGGCTGAAAAGAACAAGCTGACAAAGGGAGAAGGGTCAGGCTCTGCTTTCCCAATCTCTAAGGTTTTCTAAGACTGGCTCCTTCAGTCCCATACCACTAGTTAATAGCTTCACACTAATTGAAAGCAGGCTTCTGTATACTTTAACTGTGCAGTTTTAGCCTGATTTACATCCCTGAACTATAGCACACTTAACAAAGATGACTTCAGAGGGAAGAAAACATTCCTTAGTTTAAATTGTACTTACTGAGGGTGACTGTGAAAGTCTCTACGGGAACTGCAGCGTCTCTAAAGCCTGTCTCGGCAGCAGCAAAGTTTTCTCTCTTGCCTTATACAAGTGGGATGTGAAGCCAGACCTGGGACATGCTCTGTGTCTGTGCTGATGTGGGCTCTCAACTGTGTATGGTTGCCAAGACACCCGAGGCAGACTCCAAAGCTTCCAGATCTGCCCTGGCCAAGGCATTCCTAATCAAACGCTCCTTTCAGCACGGCCACGGGCATCCGGCAGGGCTGCAAGCAGCATCGTGTTCCATGATCCAGGTAAAGATCCCCTTCCATTCAGTGCTCTCATCAGCTTGAAATAATGCTTATTAACGAAACATTTCCTATCTGGAATTGTAACCAATGTTAAAAACTATGTAAGTTTTTTTGAAATAAATAAACTTTCTGCCTCACCCCCCTGCTTTGAGCTGCTTCGAAATCACAGAAACAATGGCAGGATTAAGGTCTGCCCCCAGGTTTGATGCTGAAATCTGTAGTGGAATCAGTTATTTCTGAACAACTGTAAGAATCTGCTATGCCAAAGTTTCGTGATCTGCAGGTGAATTATTCTTGATGGAAATACAGGGAATTCATAAAATCAACTACTGCAGCAACACACAATTAAACTTTTGCATTATGGTAACTGGTCCTGGACAGTTGGCTCTCATAGTGCCAAGGTTTTTCTCAAAGATATCACAGTCCAAAATATAAGAGATGTGAAGTTTCAGAGAGCAAGAAATAATCAGATAAGAGGAAAACAGAAGCCTCAACTGCAGCAGAAGCCAAAATTGTCTATCTGAAAAAATATAGCCTCACTGGTACCTCTCAAATCAGTATTACAGGTGTCATTTTGGGCTCTCACTCTTTTGAATTTGTTGTCCCTTCATAATATGTTACTTGTGTATCTTAGTGGTGGTTAAGATGGAAAAGGTTCACAGAATTTATGGAAGCCTGTGCAAAACCAGAAGAGGTGAATCCCATTTTCCTGTGTTACAGCTGATCCTAAATTGACTCCAGCGTCCTTGTTCAACATTAATCTGTGTTTCTACAGGTAAGTCGACTACAATAAGAATGTTTACATTATGGAATTTGGATCAAAGCGTTTCAAAATTATCAGTATGACTGATCTGACACATCTTGTTTTTTTTCTTCCATATTGCTCACAAACAGTTCTGAAAATTACTTCTTGAGTTAGGGTAGGCAACATTTTTCAGTATCTTTCAATTTTTAATGGTATAGAAAACACACTTCCTGCCCTCTTCTATAATTTAATCATAAACTAGACCAACTTCTAAAATTCAGATTTCTGCAACAATGGAAGTTAATGCTGAATTTTGCTGATAAGGGCTGCTCAAAGTGGGAAGGATCAAACATTCCCAATATTTAAGTTTTCAGGGAGGATATACTTGAATCCTCTTCTTTCCTCCTACAGTTACCATTATGGGTGTGTAAGTAACTTAAAATTAACTCCTTGTACAAGACAAGTTAAATGTCCCCTCCCAGCACGGCCTCAGTTCCTGACTTCAATAGGGTTGTAAAGGAGAGTGGGAAGCAAAAGGAGACAATGAGGTAAAGAAAGTACCATGGGAAGGTAGCTCTCGTTTTGCATCTGAGTTTTTGCACTTCACTGTACTCCCAGACACATTCTGGAAGAAGAATAAACTACTCTTCTGCCAGCTCTTGGCACTGCATTTGCATTGAGCCCTGGAGTGTTCTGCCTCCAACCAGCTTCATCAGCCCAAAAGAGATTAAGCGTGAATAGTTCTGCCACAAAGATGATCATCTGTTACTAGTTCTGGACACCCCAGGGAGTGAGGCACCTGAGACAGATCACGCTCTTCACACACAGATGCTGAAGGCACATCACTCTCAAGCAGGCAAGGCTCAGTTTCTAGGTCAAATCACTGCACAGTTGGGCCTGATGTCCATAAAATTTAGGAATATAGAGCCGAGGCTACAGGGCAGAGGGTGAAGACAGTTCTCCAGCAGAATTAGGGTGTCCTGGGATGTGAATTGAGAGGGAAGGGCTCCACACTGCACAGCAAAGACTGGCTTAAGTAAACCAAGCATGTTTAAAAATGTACTTCTCCCATTCACAATTTCCATGAATTTTTCAGAAGATCTAAGAAGGTCTGATTCTGAAAAGGTAAATTAACTCCTTATCTGTTCACACTTAAAGCTTTTTAAAAAGCAGGCTTGAAGTCTGGAATAAATTCAGCAGGCAGCAATATCTTGACCTTACATAGAAATATTTGTTTAATAAAACTACGGTTTTATCAGACTGTTTCCTTCTGTTTCCTTTCTGGTAGGTAATGGAAGCTACACCCACTACTTCACTTTGACGTGTGTAACCTAGAAAAGCCTCAGCTCGCTGTAAAAACGCCAAGTGATTCGTTTCTTTGTTAGAAGATGCCTCGGGGCTCTTGTCGCATTCTTCTAAACACGTCAGGAAAAACGAAATGCATTGTTAACAGCTAGCAGAAAAGCACTACACATTAGTCATTCTTCTCCTGAATGGAAAAGAACAATTTCTCATGAAATATCGTTCCCATTATATTCCTAGATTGCTTTGCTGGGTAGCTGCTCTGTCTTTTCAGCCTCAGGCTGAAAATAGGGATTCTGAAAGAAAAATTTTGATTCTTTGAAAAGAATTAAAGTAAAATGTGAAAGTTCTCACTAGAAGGATTTTGTAAAGACTGGGGCTAATCAGTTTCTTAAGTGTTCTTAAAGATTAAACAAATAAAAATCAAGTCAAAATGAGAAACCGAAACTTCTACACTTGAAAGACATCAAAATGAGAAACTCTGAAATCCACAAATAACTCCCCTTTTCCTGAGCCAAAGTGTTGTCAAAACCAGCATTTTATGAACATTTCAACTTTGAGAGAAAACAGCTTTACCATTGAATTAGGCACATCCAGCATCTGGAGGAGCAGAGGTGCAGGTGCAGTCTGTGTGCCCAGGCTCCTCCAGTGCCCATTCCTGGCACAGCAGATGTGCCCCAGCAGTGGCACCGCTGTCCTGTCCCAGCTGCTCTGTTGGGTGGCTTGAGAGCCTGGGGATCCCTCTGCAATCAGCTACTCCCGCCTAGCCGGGGCTGCTGGCCCTAATGCTGCTTTTGTGGCCCAGCATTGTCCAGCAGAAAGGCTTCAGCTGCTCCTCAATGCCTGTCAGAGCTCACTAGGGCTGCACTATAGCTGAGGTTTTGCCTGGTGCCACAGCAAAACCGCAGCTATTTATCCACTCCTTATTTCCAGTTTGCACTCCTTCCGAGCAGGGCACACAAAGACACGGATAAATGGCAATTAAATCAACCACAATGGGTTGTGTTAACTACTGGTAACTAAGAAGCCACCTTGATCCCTCTCTGCATCTAAGATATTCACCACATGACACAGAGGCCTCAGCGCACAAAGACTTTTCAATTTCGGATTAAATGTGTAGCATTGGGAATAGCCCCGGTAAGCCCCAGCAGCAGATTACAACTGGCAAAGAGGGACAAATGAATGGCTCAGGGAAGTCAGTGGGGATAAACAACTGCACTGGAAGGAGGGGTGCAACCAAACCCACTATTTTTAAAATAGTTTTACCACCTTCCCATGTTTCTGGCACCTGCAAATTGCCTGGAGGAGAGAGAAATTCTGTGGACTGGCGGTTTTAACAAAGCCTGATTCCACTTGCTGGAGCTCTGGTTCTTTAGGATCAAAATCTAAAAAAAAAAAAAAAAAAAAAAAAAAGAAGAAAAAAAAAAAAGCCGTCCCGTAGGAGACTTAACCAAAACATGCACCAGTAAGAATGAGACTGAGCCCCAGTACAACTGGAGAAGGCAGACCCAGGGCAGGTGTGAGCTCTCCCCAAGAGCACATGTTGGAAGCTGCAGGTTTTCATAGGAAGATTATTTGCTTCCAGCTTTCACGATTGCTTCTGAAAGCATGGCTTCCTCCATTCAGGATTTTCCAGCAGAAAATCTTCCAAGTTGCTCTCCAGATGATTCACATTTAGTCTTAGAGATTATTTTTAGCTGCTTTTATTTCAGCACGCGTTCTTGGAGAGCCCCTGCTATTTATGTGGTCGACATTTCCCTCCTCTTGTCTCCTCTGGGGAGAAGCTCCACGAGGCAGCTCTTGGGAGCAGAGCCTGCACATCATTCCTCCTTTTGTGTGCTCCACACAGCAAAGCCAGAGCACTCCTGAGCTTGACAGCAGCAGTTTTTATCACCATGAAGACAGATAATGGAAAGCAAACAAGCCAAGGAAAATCAAACACACTCCAGCTCCTCAGAATATTTGCAAGGCTATTCTCAAGCTGTTTTGGGCAAAGGTCTGATGATCTGGACACTGAAGGCATAATCATGCAGCAAATACAGATACAGTTGGGTACAACTGAGCAATAAAAATCCTGAGAAAATTGCTGCAATATGTCTGGGGTAAACCTGACCCCAAGACTTGAAGTCACCTCTTTGTTAGGGTCACACAGCTTTGAAAAAATGGGAGATATTAAATTATCAGTGGGTTCACAGCCAACATCAAGGTAGGTGTACATATGCTGCTCAAGCTGGACACTGATGTCTTAGGGATTAGTTTTATAATGTTCACACAGATATTATGGGATATAGCTAGCAATAAACCAAATCACACACACCTAAATAATGTTTCCAGCCCAAGAGGCAGCTCTGCAAGTGGGAAACTGCCTTGTATCAGCTTTCACTGATTTCTTTCACATATGGGAATAGTGCTGAAGTATGAAATCATTTTTACACTGGTAAAGTCCCACAGATGAAGGTCTGTCTTGCTTTAATGAAACCCATAAAAAAAGGCTATTTTTATGAAACACAAAAGATTAATATTGTGAAGTTTCTGCCGGTCTTCCAAGTGTGGTTAAAGTTTTTGAATGAGTCTAAATTTTGGCTGGATAGAATTTGGATTCATCCTGCACACACAGAGGACACATCACGAACATTAGGCAACCCAACTAAACCAGAAGAGAATGAGCTGGACATGGAGGCAAAAAGCAATTTCAAGGTACACGTGTTAAACAATTGTAATTTTTTCTTTGCTGTCTTCCCTGGCTTACAACTAAATCTCTACCATGGAGACATTCAGCACACTCTAATATACAACCCCATCTTTTAAGAGCATCCTGTGTATTGATCCCCAAAGTATGGCTCAAGCTCATTAGCTTATAATCTGCTGGGTTAGGAAGAGCTCCTGGGGAGCCAACATATGGATGTACTCTGACCACATTATCAGCTGCAGGGCAGCAGCTCAGCCCATTGCACTGAGCAGTGGAGCTGGGCACACTCTTTCCTTGTGACCAATATGGCAATAATTAGAGCTGCTCTGTGGTTGAGTAGACTAAAAGATTTGACAGACCAAATTTATCCCAGGAGTAATTCAAAGGAGATGGAGGAGTTACACACCAGGAGTCATGGCCCACTGTGTTCCTCTACTTGAAACCCCTGCTTGAAAATATTAGTTATTTGCACACTGAAGTCTGGGCTACTAAACAGTAATTAGACAGCTACATGGGAAAGAATTACCTGATTGTGAGATGATTAATTACCATGCTGTCAAGACATGATTATCCTGGATCTAGGGAATACACTGCATTTGTTCTTTGCTCCATACAGGATGATGATGGCAATATAAAGCACTTTTGCCCTAAATACCTAAACGAACAGCAAAAGAGCTCAGGCAGTAGCACTCAGTACCCAGGGCTTTAGTGAAGGTGGGAGTATGCAGGACAGACTGACACAGCTCAGTTCTGTCACTGTAGGTCAAAAACAGGCACGGAAACAGCTGCACAAAGATACCTGCACCATCCCTCAAATGCACTCAGTGCACCACTCCTGACATCCAGTGTGCAGCCTTACAGCAGGACTGAAGCAATTTCTGACCACCTCTGCTTGGCAGTGTAGGCACCATGCTTCAAGACCACCAGCTTCAAATTTTAGCATTGCAAATATTTTTAAGCCTTGTAAATTTTATAAATGCCCGTAGGGGCTGGAGGATAAACAGCACACACACAGCTGTGGCTCCTGAGACACCAGGGAAAGGCAGGAAGGCTGATGTGATAAGGAGAAGCAAGACTTCCAAAACTGGCTGCCAGCTTCTAGCAAAACACAGCCTGACCTAATCAGTTGAACACACCTTTTCCACAAGGGTGCAGCAAACTTTTAATGCCACCCTTGTGCAGTTTTGTAAAATAGATTTGACACCTACCAATCTCCCTAGATCAGCAGCTGCATAAACTAGTGCAGGTAAGCACACAGGCATGTGCCTTCAGCACCATCCAGAGCTTTGATCCTTCCCCTGGCTGAGGAAAGAGAATCCCTGCTTTGCTCTGCCTTTCATTTGGGCAGGCTCTGCAGACAGAGAAACAAGGAAAGGCACTCTGGAAAATTATTAGCCTTTGAAATTCAGTATCAAATTCCACCTACTGCTGTTATAGATGCTCAGATAGAAAAGCTGGCCCAGCAGACAGTGCACCAGCTGAGACTCAGGTACGTGTTCCCACTTGATGATGGATATCTTCTGTGACCTCAGGGTTATGCACGTACCTGGTATATCTGTAAACCAGTCTGACTGCCACCAACCTGGGCCTTATCCCTCAACAGCTCAATGTATCTTCAGACTTGGATGAATAACAATTTTCTTGCTTCCAGAGAAGCTGCAGCAGGAATTCATTAGAGCCTGTAAAGCACTTTGATAGGATAATAATGGAATAAGTATTGTAAATAGTTTTGATGATAATTTCTTCATCTACATAACTCCGGCCTCAGCCTCCAGGAATTTAACTGATGTATGGTATGTGGAATAAATCTCTCAGAAGTTACAAACCTCTGCACCAAGCTTGCAGATCATTTCCACATCTCTCCACCCGAGAAGGGCCACCCCACACTTGTCCCTGCAGGATAAGGGAAAGCAGCTGCTCTGAGATGATAGTGAGTGATAGCTGCAGTGCACTGGGAACTGTGCTCCTTCCCACAGCTTTGGCACCAGCCTTAGGGGGAAACAAGAAGGATAGCATCCCCTTTAAAATCCCCTCATGACTAAGGCCATGGCCACCCAGCTCTCTTGGGATGGAGGTGTGTAGGCAGCTTTTCCCTGGCTGGTCCACTGTTCCAGCTGGGGTATTCCCAATTCTGGAAATAAATGTCATTAGCACTTTTCACATTCCAACCCTCCTTCTGGGCCAGCTCCTGGCAAATCCTTAATTCCAGATAAACCAGAGCACGCAGGTGCTTCAGAACCAGCCCCTTCAGAAGCATCAGGAATAAAGTCCCTGTGCACACTGGTGACACCAGGCCTCCCAGCCACCACCTCCCTGGGAACCCTCAGCATTCAGGGTGCTGAGCACCCTGTGCTGAACTTTGCCTCTGTGCCACCTCTTAATTAGACAGCTCCTAATTAACAACCTTGTGTGGGCCCAACCAGCTCTAGACAGTATTTTCAAATATGACCACTGTGAAAAAAAAAAAAAAATAGGTCAAGAGGATTATACAAGGTGACTAATGATTGCTGCATGCTGGGCTGAGATGTGAAGTCTGGCTGTGTTTTCAAAGGTGCATAACATGTCCTTGTCTGACCTGTGGTGCTGTTGACACTTTTTCTGAGTTGATGCCTTCTCACAAATCCCCATTAGGCTGGAAGCTTGAACACCCACCATGAATGATGGCAGTTGAATGTAAGGACTATCAAACTTTGCAGAACTCCCATTTAAGTTTCACTTCACTTCTTAAAAGCCAGGGAGCAGAGGCAATTTTTTAACTGTCAGGCCCTGTTGGAGCTGTTTGCTGAGGGATGTGGCTGCTGTTCTCAGACTTGGGGCAGGACATGTTAATTCCATGACAGTTCTCTGGAGCTGGACAAGAGATAAGAGGAGGTGGCTACTCTGTCAGCAGAGCTGGCAGCTACAGACAGGTGAATGTGCCCTGCCAGCCAATTTGCCATCCAGAGAGTCAGAACTTACAGTTTTATCCTTATTTTACTGATAGGGAGGACAGCCTGGTATATGGAGGAAGTGGTTCAGCTGCCCTTCCCAAAAACACAGGAGGTTTGTAGCAATAGGAAAATGAGTTCAGCTTTTCTTTTTCCTGGTCCTGTGTTTAGTGTTAGAGTACCTCCAAATACACCTTTTATTAAGAGGGAAGTTAGAATTAATCTTTCTTGGCTGACAAATGTTCATTAGCCAAGTATTTGTATCAACTTCTCCATCCTGGTCACAGAAACATGCCCCTTTCTAGCTACAGAATTTGGAAGAAAAAGCAACTCAGCTATAGCTCAGCCAAACCTACAGCTCCCCACAGGAACTCTGGGGCAACAAGTGCCGCAGCAGCCTGAGAGAATGACAGAAAGCAGCCTTTTGTTTCTATTATGGTCCCTTCACAGGCACTAAGACTGTAAATATCACCAGAGCGAAGCTTCCTCAACAAACGTAAACATACCAGGAAAAACATGACCTCTGGTTCAACTTCACTGTGAAGAGGAACTGGGAGACATTTGGTGTCAGACAGCAAGGACTTGCACATGGGCTGCTGGCAGAGCAGGGTGTGATGATGCCAGACTGGGTGATGCTGGGCTGAGCCTGGAGCAGGGAACAGCAGGTGCAGATCTGCTGTAGGAGGCAAGACCTTCAACTCACACAGCATTTATTTCAGGGTGCCTCAGGGAAAACTCCCAGCTTCAGCAGAGAAGTACAGCTGCCCAATAAAGCTCACGAGTGTGGGCAAGGCTGTGACAATATTAGCACCATCCAGACCTTTCAGATTGATTTGCACCTTTTGGGTGATATCTGTATTTATACAAAGCATGAGGAAGGGCAGCACCTAGGTACATCCCCCAGATGCCTTTAGATTAGACCTGTGCTAATTCCCAGTGATTCTACACTGGCCAAAGGACAGAAATTCCTTGCTATAGCAAGAGCAGAGCTCTGTGACTGAGCAGCTATGGCTGGGGTCCCACTGAGGCATTGCTAAGCCCAGGCTTGTAGAAAGCTTGAGCTCCTCACTCCTGAGGTACAGCACAGAATGCAACAGAGAATCCACTTCCTCCCAACTGTTAGGTCTCTGCAATCACAGTCTGAAAAGAATAATTTTGTACAAATCCCCCAATTTAAATCAACCCCAAAGTGACAAGAATACTTTTCTTGCTTTTTAAAGAAGAGTCTGCTGGAGCTAACAGTGTGATCGTTCCATAAATCAATTTCTTTCCCAAGTGTAAAATCTCCACTTGCTCATTCTGTGTCTTTCATCCTAATTAAATAGTGATGTGAAGTAATCAGCAGTATTGTCAGTGGCCTGGTGCTGCACAGATACTTCTGCATATACAATATTAGAGGGAAATGAAGCTATGAAGAAGATTCCCACCCAGCATCTGCACCATGACCTGCAGTGCAGGCTGGAAAAACCCACTGAAAACCAAGACACTCCATAATTGTGGGGTAAGTCCAGTGTGTGTGTCCTGCAGTGCCCCCTGTTCTGTAAAGAACAGGTCGTGGAATGGGCTCTCCCTGTGCTGAATATGACCTTTCTTTACCGTTTCAGAAGGGAGCAAAATACATCTAGTTACCTATTTCCATAATCTGCTCAAATTAAAACACTGAACTACTCTTGAACACTGATCCCTGCCCTTGACACTCACCTCTCCCTTCTAATCAATCACGTTCAGCATGGAAGTGTTCGGATGCCATGGGAAAAGATTTCCTGTGAGGCAGTGAGTTGTCAGCATGGGGGAAACTCTGAGACCCCCTGAGTCATCTGAGAAGCAGTTCCAGATGCTGAGATGCCTCAGGAAGCAGAAGATGTGTGGTCCATGTGGTTCTTGTTACCCATGGGCTCTCGTGGAAGCGTCAGGAGCGCCAAGGCAGCCCCAGCATCCTGGAAAGTGGCATGTGGTGCCTCCCCAAGCACCTGCACACGTCAGCCCCAGGGAGCCATGCTAACAGAGGTCAGAGGGGATGTCCTTACACAGTCTGAACTCAGGGGAGCTTATTCAGGAGCATCCTTCCTCTCTTGGGTATCAGTTCCCTGAGACATTGCATAGGAAGGTGAGTCCATGCACAATGCAAATATCTAAGTCAAACTAAATATGACCATTTCATTCAGTAAATCTTGAAATACTCCTACTAGTGCTGGTTTCTTCCCTTTCCAATGTCTTCCTTCTAAAATGAAGTGATCCTGTCCTCCCAGGAAAGCAGCAAAGGAACACGTGACAGGCACTATAAAAATACAATCAAGAGACACTCTTCCTGTGAAGGTTTTTGATCCAGTAAGACTACACACAACTAGAGGAAAAGCATGTCCCTCAACAGTACAGCAAGTAATGCCCTGGCTCTAAGTCAGGAAACATCTAACAATTTTGTTTATGGGGGGAAATTAGCGACCTTCAACAACTGCAGAGAAAGTGTTCCAGGACTTTCCCCAGCCCTAGGACCTTGCCTCAAGAAGCACATGGGGCAGTGTTATCCAGCACATTTCCCTGCTAAAACTCTTCTTTGTAAACCAGCAGGATCTCAGTCACTCTTGGCAGGGCACCTTCTGCAATATCTGAGCACAAACTCTTTCCCCTTTGATTTGAGAACCACACCATGACACAGGATGTCTCCTGATGGCAGTGTTTTGTCAGGGTACAGTAATCTGAGAAGGCTTCCTCAGGAGTTTCTTTACAGGCAAGGAATTGTACTAGAGGATACTTGAACTCTGAATTTGCTGCACAAAACTCCCTTTTATAATTCCCCATAATATCTCACATTGGCTGGGCAGTGGGACAAACAGAAACATTTCAGTGCAGTTTCAAAACACAGTGGAAAGAAAAAGCTGGTGATTTACTCTGTCACTTGACTGACAGCTTCCCAGGTGACAAATCTGTGGCAGCTTCCACAGCCAGATAACCATGCAAAGTGTGATTCACAGTGGGATGGTTGTTGATCCTTGTGCTGAACAGTTCAGAGGAAAACAAATATTTGTGAAAGGCAATATTTATCTATTAGTCTCATAAAATATTCTGCATTACTTATCTCCATAAAAATCAGATCTCAGAGGTGCAGTGAAATACTGACTTTATTTATTATTTAGGACTCCTCACTTTTTCACAATAATAACTAGTCTGTGAAATATTCTGAGGAGTGACAAGCCATTTTAAATTCTGAAAACCCAAAAAGAGTCCCTGTCAAAGGTGAAGCTGTAAGAGTTGGAAGGAAAGGTGTATATATGGGTAAAACTCCTACTGTAACAGTCTCAAAAGCTTCCAAGGTGGGGAAAAACCCCCAACCAGCTCAGCAGGAGCACAAGCTTGTTTGTCTCATGTTCTTAAGTTCATTTTTATCATCTAAGAATCTGACAGACAGTTCTCCATGGTTCTTCAATACCCCTCTCCATTCTGGACAGGTTCCCACCTTCCATGCACTAGACCTTTTCATGATTGTGCCTTAGGGCATTGTAACCACATGGTCCATCTCCTGATCAAAGACACATGCCCCAGTTATCCACAAAAATGTTCCCCAATGGCATCAGCCTTCAAGGGCACAATAATTAAGAATTCACTGAAGCAACAAACACCATTAATTTTTTCAACATGCTTATGGCAGTAATAAATATAGAACAGTTACAGACATAGGAAACTTCTTGTGGAGAATATTCAAAAATATACAAGGTTCTGTCTATTGCTGTGTCACCAAAATAAGACAAACATTCCCTCTGCCAGTTGAAGAAGGTGACAACACAGTCAAGTAAGTTGAGAAGTTCTCCCCATTTTAAAAGAGGTCAGGCTTTGCTAGAGTGCTATGAAGAAATTTCTACCATGGGCAAGACAATTTACCTAAGTATGGCACTATTCTATACAAATGTGTAGCCAAAACTCTATTATGTATTTCCACCATATTTATGTATTTGCTGCATCTATCAAAGGGTGCAGAGCCTGCAAACTTTCTCTCCTGCAGTCATTATCCTGCCTGGCTCTACATGGTGCTGCACAAGCACACACTGAGGAAGCCTTTTCCCCAAACAATATGTGGAGTGGCCAGAGACTGATGGCCAAAGGTAACAAAGCAGCAGGATTCACACCAGAGCTGTCTCCTTACCGACTCTCAGGCTCTGTGGCTGAGGATAAATCCAAACCTCTTGCAGAGTCAGTTTGTTATCACAGTCCATTTTCACAGGCTGGCACAAGCTCCAAGGAATCACCCTTTCTGATTTGCCTTTTTTACTTTGTGCATTCCCTTTTCAAACCATTCCTAGCCCTAGTGGTTCAGACTGAGCCACCAGATTCACACTGTTGGCCTAAAACGCTCATCAGCATTTGTGTCAGCTCTGTATCAACACTGCTATGGTTGTCTTATTATTCCAACTTCAGCTTCCTAGCAGCTTATCATAACCAAGCTCCAAAACAATCCTGAGACTCAGGGTACACATCCACCCAAAGTGCTGCTCTGTCTAAAGGCCTGTTCCCCAGCTGCTGCAGGAGTCTGCTGGGTGTTTACAGTAACAGCCTGGGTAAAAAGGTGAGCCAAATAGCAAGTTTGGCAAATTAAATCCTAATTAACAAGGCCTCTCAGGGGCCTAATTAATCTTGCCTAGATTTCTGTAAACTCAGAAAACATTAACAATCGACATTTTCTTTCCTATTTCTCATCTGTAGCTGCTGGAACAAGGAGCCACTTTAACCAATGCCAAAACTGGTTTAGATTCTGCAAGGAAAGAAATTATCTCCCTGTTCCACTGAGCTTAGGATGAACCTGAGCAGCCTCTTGCTGGCACGTAATTGCTCAACAGAAGCTGCATTTCTCTGCATGCTCATCCTAGACAGGGCCTCTGTGTCCCTGACTGAAAGAAGGTCAAATAGCCCATATCTCTTCTTAATTTTTAATCGCAATTTCATGCTGTTATTTCAGCTGCTGAAGGCAGTGTAGCACAAATCCCTCAGGAGTAATTCCTAGATACTCTCTTGTAGGCTGGCCTACTTTTTCTTCCTGTTCAGTTACAAATTGCTTCTCTGAGCCCAGATGTGTGGCAGTGCTGGCAAAGCCTGCCTCCACCCAGACAAAGACATTCTACACTGCAGCATGTAAAAATAAAAACAACAAAAAACTCAACAACTTAAAAATCACATTTTGATTCTTCTTTGATTCTTCTCTAGTTTCTAAAACCAGACAGGATAATGAAAATCTCATTTCAGCTCCATAAGCCCGGCTGAGTACTATGGTTTAATTTTAAACAGTTCTGTTGCTCTGATGCAGGACATTGCCATGGTCCCCCTGTGGCGATTCTGTGACACTTGGCTGTGGCAGAGCCCCACAGCAGGACAGGTCACAGCCCTGCCAGGAAAACCTGGGGGGACACCTGAGTGAGCAGGACAAAGACCATGTGGTTTTGTGAGGACGTTGGATGTGGCAAGAGCTGGGACTGACATGAGAGACAAAGGACGTGGGAAAGGTGTCCTGGAGCTTTCATAACTGGGAAAATAATTGGGCAATTTCTTGAACTGTCTGGGTCACTTTGGTGGCAATTCTTGAGGCTACTGAAATGTTTTCAAACCCTGAAATACGACACAGCAACAGCTGTGTGACAGAAATGACTCCTGTAAGATTTCACTGATGGAAGAAGTTTTTATTTTAGTGGGAAAATTTCTAGCAGTATGTGCAGCTATTGTTTTGAAAAATGAAAGAAGCCACCTTTAAAAAACAACACTGCTCTCAGGTTTGTCAGAGAAGTTAAAAGGCAGAAAAGAAACAGTCACATCCCTTTTGTTTGTTTGTGCAATGAGGGATTTTGCTGGTTTAATCAGCTAGAACATCCCTCTGTGGTTGACTTTCCTTTCTCTTTACAGTTTTGTAGTAATGTGGAATCTTGGTTTTATCAACCAGCTTTTACACATTTACATTTTCTTCTTCCAAAAAATAACAACCAAACCCACAAATAAAAAGGAAGCAACCAATTTGAACCAATGTTATTTACTAAAAAACGCAAACATGTTCAATTTCACAGCCTTATCACTGTAAATACTCCAAGAAAAAAGACAATTGTGATTGTCCCACAATCTTCCAAAAATGAAGCAGAAATTTCCCCAAGCAGCAAGGAGAAATGATACAAAGTAGAGTAAGAAATAAATAAATAAAAATCATGAAAGAAAGAGCCAGCGTCAATTTATGAACCAGAGGACAAAGATTTCCCTGTCACACAAGTGTCAAGAAACCCAGTGAATGCTGTGTGCCCTGCCCCCACACAGCTACTTTTATTACAGGTATTTTGGTATTCCCCAAGGGCCGTGGATCAGTCAGGATTTGTTCAGCACCTCTGACTGAGCAGTTGCACTTCTTTCACAGGAGCACAGGGCAAGGTGAGTGCTGTCATAATATTTCTTTGCTTTTGTTGCTAAGAATGCTGTACTCAACACACACCACAAATGAAAGTGGGCAGATTTTCAGTACATCAAACAAAAGGCACTAAACCACAAAGCCATACTTACCTGAAGGATTAAATCAATAGGGATGTGGCTTCCCCAGTAACAGACCAACTTCTAGCTTTCAGTCATTTCACAGCTTCTACCTAAGGACGGTGCTGTGGTGCCCTGTATGAGGAGCAGGTGACAATCCCGTGCCACAGCCTAAAATGGTTTATCCAAGGATGGGAGGAATATTTTGCCATGGCAACTGACAAATTTCAGAAGAAACACCCCCAAAACTGTGCCCTGCCAGAAAATCAGCAGATTAAAAGGTTGAAGATAATGCCTCAGAAAGAAAATTAAGGTTGAGACAGAAAACAGTGGTTCTGCCAAAGAGACAGGTGACAGGCTTCAAAATGGTAAAGCTCTGAATGCTATACAAAACACCACTTGGGCCACAGAAAAAAAAATACTCGGAAAAAAGAGACACAGATAACAACAATAAGTATATAATTACTTTCCTATGGATGCCTTGAAGAATGCTCCAGTCAGAGCTTCATCTCTGTTGCCAAGTCACAGCTGTGATGTCTGAACCAGGCAGTCACACTTCCCCCTGTCTCAAACCATCCAGCTAAATTTAGTCCTAAGAAACAGTAAATTCTGACTCAGACAAGACCCTATCACAAATTCAGCCCAGATCCTGGATTCTCACAGGGCACTACCTGAATCAACACTTTGCACTGAGAAACTCCATTCTGAGAGCTGAGGCTTCTTTGCCAGGTCACTTCCCAGCCCTGCTGGCCTCAGACACTGTGGCTGCATTTGGGGTGTTGTGCCAAGAACTGGGTGGGAAAAGATTTCTCCAGCCTGCAGGCTTTAAGATCTCAGTATTTTGTTGGCCCAGACCAGGATAAGAAAGTCAAAAACTCAGATTTCTCTCTAAAGAAAACCCAAAATACATTTTGAGAAAGAGAAGAACTATTTTTGATCAGGCCAGAGTGTCTCATTTCTTTTGAGTTATTTTATGTGTGTTTTATATCACAATTGAGCAAAAATTACTTCAGGGACAAAGTAATTTCCCCTTTAAAAATGTCAGTGTGTGATGTTTCACCAAATCAAAAATGCAAGCTGGTTTTAAAAAAGGAAATAATCTTCAATCTCTTTTATGGCTGTGTTTGGAGGAGCTGGCATTTATTTTGCTGAAAGGTGCCTGCCTTGCCCCAAGTGCAGAACTGCTCATTCTCAGTGCAGCAGTTCTTCAGGGCAGCATTTCACAGCATTTCAGCCAGAGAGGCAGCTTATTTTTTATGCAGGTGTTTTGACCAAGGACAGTTATTTTTGCATGCATGCACAACCCTAAAAAATAAAATTCAGAATACCCCCAGGTGAAGGCAGGCAGTTTCCATGTAAATGAATCCCAAATGGAGGCACACTGTGCTCTTCATTGCTTTTGGTAATTGCTCACTGGGGGTTTCTCAGAAGTTGCAGTTAATGTTCCTTTTTGATACTTAAAAAAAAAAAAAATTAAAAATGAATTGCTGAGAGTGTTGCCTGTAGAGGTTACAACAAACTTCCTCACTGGTGCAGACAGTGCACAGTGCCTGTGTAAAATTCTGCCTAGGAACAGGCACTTTTTTCTCTCTATAACTGTATGGCTGTACTTGACCAAGCTTTTCTACCACCTTACCCCTCCAATGGCCTCAGGAACAACCCCAGTGATTGATCTAACACCTGTCAGGGTCTAAGAAGTGTTTCTACCAATTTCAGCAGAGCTGGGATCAATCCTGAGGCTGGGCTCCCAAAAGGCCACCTCTGGAGATGCTCAATGTCCTCATTTCTCAGGGGAAGCAGCAGAAGCTGAGGGGAAGGAGAGCCTGGCAGATTTAGGAGCACAGGATGTAACACAGACTTCTGGATGTACAGGTCCCATGGTGGCAGCAGGACACAGGAACCCCCCCAGCAGCTTGACAAAGGGAGCAATTTGCAAACATGACTTGTGTGATCCCAGGGGGGCAAAACAAACACACAATTCTGCCCTAGAACATTGGCAACTTGGTGGTCAAGGTGGGGTCATTGCTTCTAAAGACAGAATATATGAGAAGAAAATTTAAAATATTGTGGTTATAGACTCTCCTGCTACCTTCTTCCACAGCCTAGTGAAAAACCCATTTGTACCACAGTGTTTTCACAGCGCAGAAGGCCTCCTCTGCTCTGACACAGGTGTCTGCAGATATCCTCAAGCAGCTAGTGGGGAGAAAAACTATTTTCAGAAGCTGGTGAGGAACTCCTAATTGCTACTGAAAATATTTTCAAAGCAGCAGATCAGCCAGCAGTCCCAGCTCCATCCCAGAGGCAAACACAATTTATTTGTCATGTTTCAACAATTTTTCTGCTGTTCATACAGTGTAATTAATCTCTTGGCAGGCAGGGGAACACACAGAGGACTGAAAAGGCAGCTCATTCTTTGATATGCAGCGATCGTCCTGTACTTTGGTAAGAGACAGATTCACCCTTATTTACAGATGGAAACAGAAGAAAAAAGGTATGTGGCAACTCAATACAGAACAATTAATAAGAAATAAACAGCTTTGATTAAAACAAGGACCCTGACATTATTGTACCTTACAACATGCTCTTCCACTGGTTTGCATGTATGGCTTTTGGCCATTGATTCCAGATGAAAAGGCAACAACTCACATGTAAAAATAGTCTGTCCCTTCACAAGGGGCACTCAGAAGTGCCCTGCTAACTGATGGTGAGAGGCTTTAAGATCTTTAAGATTCGTTTCCCTCCTCTGTCATCTGTTGGGATGATCTAGATTCAGACTCCCTTCAAATCTGAGCAGCCAAAACACACCAGGTGAAGAGCTGACAAAGAAGCTGCTGTTCTGATTCCCAACTCCCTAAACTGAGGTGTCAGACAGAAGAGCACCTAGACCCACACCACTGCTTCTCAGGGTTTGCAATGCAGATCTTGGCCAGGGAGCTGCAGATGCAGCCAGCCTAATTCCCTGAGAGTCCTGTGGCTAGTGCTCCCAGCTGGCTGGGAGCCCAGGAAGGCTTGGAGCCAGCCATTTGGAAATACGAGACACAGGCATTCTGCTTTGTTTGAGCTGGCTCATGCTGGGCCTGGGCTTTCACACACCAGCTTCAGCTGTGGACTTTGTGTTGGTTACCATCTCCAAAAGGCTATCCAAGGGCTCTGAAGTGCTACCAGATGCCTGTCACAAAGTAAACTGGACTAGGGAAACTTTTGTCTCCCTTCAAACTGAAGCCAAAACAAGAGTTGAGGCCATAGTAGCAAACACTGGGAAAGGAATTTGGGATTGACAAATTGGCTTCTGGCAAATTCTGAGTATTTCTATTACCTCTCTAAAGCCTGTGAGAGACAGAAATGATACTAATAAACTTGACTGAAGCAGTGCCTCAAATGGAGCACAATTCAGACTTTAACCAAATCTACAGACTCAACTCACAGACAGACAGAAAAGATTTATTTGTAGGTCCCAAAGCTGAAGGACTCTAGAACTGCTATCTCCTAACTGCAATCCCATCCTCCTAAATCTCTTTGTCCAAAGACAAAACACACTCTGCAGCCTGAATCAATGCTGATGGAAGTCATTTAGTAACTGAGTTAGCTCTTTATGTTCTGCATATCACACCTTAACAGCCTTGAGCTCAAAGGCAGAGCTCTCCATTTGCCTGTGATATCACTCACACAGCCTCTCAGTACAGGCTATTAAGAACCTTCCTTAGAATGGCCTTTACATCTTGAATTGCATACACAATAGGATTTTTTTTTGACAGAGTTTTCAGACATTAAAAGCTTGTTTACATTGAAGAAAAACAAAAAGTAAAATTAGGCCATTTAAAAAATGTCAAATGAAATGCCCCAAGCTCCTGGTATGGGGGGGGCGTTATATATCCCTTTAAATTAATTGCACTCGGGTGTAATTAAAAGCTGGAGGTTTGGGCAGTTTCTTCTTCCCCGTCTTGACTCAACATATGCAAACAGATGGATCAGTTCAGCACCTCACAGTGGCTCCTGCCACTTCATCCCACATCTTGGAGTTACCTTCACCTCTTCAGTTTGCTGCCTTTGGATTCAGAAAGCCACAATACAGAGAGGAGGCTCTTGGGAGGGCGAGGAAAAGTGAAACCAGAGGACAGGGGAAAATAACTCGTGACATTGATAAATCTCCCCTTCCTTTCAAGCATTGTGTGAATGCAGAGACAGCATAACAATGAACCAGCTCAGTACCTGCCTCTGTGTAAGCACAGCCCCTTGGGTGGAATAAAAAAGATGTATTCCCTTTTAAAATATCTATTTGTACCCTCACAGCAGTTGTGTCCTTCTGCTGCCTGGGAATTTGAGTGCACCTGAGAATTAGAGAGACATGCAAAGGGCATACTGGGGTGAAAATCGGATTAGACAGGCAACTACCATTTGTGCCAATGGGAGCTGCCCATAAACTTGATTACAGCACCAGGAATTCGCACTCATTAAAGCCTGGGAGATGCAAGGATCACTTATACATTTTCAGTATGTTTTTCCTTGGGGAAGAACGGGGAACAAACACCATGAATGGTGATAGTCTCAAATCCACCGGATCTTCAGCTCTCCTCTGCTTCATCAGCTTGAAAATTCCAACTTCCTGCCACAGCAGAGGACCCTTAAGCGGGAGCAGAGGCTGCTCACGCCTTTTCCCAGTCTTTAGCTGACATCTAGCGAACAGTTTCCAAACTGCACCTGGAGGAGCTGGAGATGGGCGATGGAACCAGCCCCTCTGGAGGCCAGTGGTGCAGAGCAGCTGTGGGATAAGCATGGGATGTACAACAGTGCACACCATTCCCTGCCCTCTCCCCACCAGGACAGCTCACCTGCGCTGGGCAGGTGTGAAAGGACCTGGTTCTGCTCCCAGGCTTCACAAATCCCACACTGGCTCCATCAAGGTGGGCAAACACTGCTGCAGGACCCCACTGCAGTGCTGCCACTCCCTGCAGGGACCATCCAGGGGGCTGGTGGACATCAGGAGTGACCAGCAAGGCTTCCAGCACTGTCAGATCAGCTCTTTGTGAACAGGGAGGGTCACCCTCTGCCCCCTCCCTGTCCCAGAGGCACAAATCCAGCACTCAAATGGGAAACTCAGCAGCTGTTACCAGGATTAGCAACTACAATTCCCACCCTCAGGCTCTCCTGGAGGACGGATGGCAGAAGAGGTGCAGTTTGCAGAGTTTTGCAGTTTGTCTTGAAGAGCTCTCCCCAGCTTTGTGTGAGAGATGTGAAATCTCTAAGGAATACAGACCCACCTGTCACCTGCATTCAAAGAGTGTCAGAACCAGTCTGCATAGCAACAGAGGAACATGGACTGTGTGCAGAGCCTGTTTTCATTTTATGGCCTCTATCAGCTACTGCAAACCAAGGAGTTTGGTTTATGGCATCTATTAAGGTAACCAAGCAACAGCATAGTGGGTATCTGTGTTACAGTTGCAAAAACCAGGGGTTTAGAAACACGCAGAGTGGTGATGGACGCTGAGGTGCAGGAAATGTCTGTATTTTTTGTATGGACAGTGGAAACCATTCTGTGTAACGGCACAGAGTGGTGTAACACCAACACACTTAGCACGTCCTTCCTCAATACATGAGAATTGTTCTCACACTTCACTCCCTGTGAAGGTAAAATGCTTTTCCTGTTTGATCTCAGTATCATTTGCAGTCTATAACACCACTGACACAGAATCCTCTGAATGCACGATGCTAACTGCACCTTTAATCCTTACTTGGGTGGAGGTGATTAAATCCAAAACAAAGTGAAGGAGGGACAAAGAGATGCTGAAAGAGAAAACACAGTAGTGCTCTACTTCTCAGACTAAACAGACACTGGCAAATTAAGAATACAACTGAAGACCTTTAATGGTTTAAAAATATGCTACACTCATCAGACAAAAATACTATCCAAGGTTTCATTGTTTCTGCTTCCCAACAGCCGTTGAGTCCCTGTTTATTATCTGCAGAAGGTTCCTGAGGACTTATTCACCTACAAAGTTTGACTGACTTAATTAGATACAAATCAGTGTTTTCTACTTGTGAGGTGCCAGCAAGCTTGCACAGGGATCTCCTTCCACAGTCAGGTGAATACTGAGGGTTGTAGGAGGAACATTACCTAAATGCTAAATGCTTTCCCACCAGTTAACCCGGGTCAAATGCAGCTAAAACAGTATGGATGGCTTGCTAACAGCCATGAACCTAGGCAGGAAGAGACAATAGGCCAAATAAAACAACATTTACAATCATCCAAATACACATCACTCCAGAAGCTTCCTCAGCCCACTAACATGAGATACAATTAGTGCTTCTCTTACCTGGTAGTAGTAATCAACATATTGTGGCTGGTAGTGCTGGGGCTCAGAGTTTTCAGGGGACAGGATATCTTTTAGTAACTCTTCACAGCCTGGCAAAGAGAAACAAGAGGAAACGGTCAAGTCAACAGTTTTCTTCTATTATGTGGACAATGGAGGAAGAAACACTGTTTTGTAGCCAATCTGTATGCACAAAACCTTGAAAAGCAGCTTTGGGATTTATTTAAATAGGTGTAGCACAACTCTGCCTTCAGAGTTCTGCCGTGCACACATTCAACATGTGGAACTTGATACCTGCAATTATCTCACCATGGATACACTAGCCTGCAATGAAACTGAAAGCTGAGCATTGCTTGGCTTGGTAAACCACCCTGTGGGATACAAACCCACGTCTAACCAAGCCCAGGCTCCGGAGTCAAACATGGGATTTGCAGGCTTGGCATGAGCTAGCAACTACAGCACATCAGTGTCAGTGAAGCTGCTTTTAATTTTCTCTGGTCAAAAAGACAAAGGGGCAATGCCTAAGTGTCACAAATCCCCCTTCAAAAAAAGCTCTGTCACAGAGTGTTTGACAAGCAAATATCTATGCACTGTAACCAGAGATTTTAAGCTTATGTGTTTGCTTTTGTTAACAACCACATTAAGAGCTGGAAAAATCAATGTCTGTGTTTCCCTCGGTCCTTCTCTCATTTGAAAACTTGAGACAAATATAGAAACACTGAAATCACCAAATGCCTCGTTCCCCATTAATTACCAGTGACTGCACTTGGCAGGGTGAGCTGCAGAAGGCAGTAATGTCAGGCCAGGTTATTTTAGAGCACCCAGCTCAAAGCCTTGGGCCCAGACTGTGTGAAACCTTCTCAGCATGTGTTCTGCTCTATCCTACTTGGAAGCTGCAATTGCCCAGCAAAGTATCCTCCCTTCCATCCCATCACTAATGCAATATATTTGGCTGTGACATTACACATGGATAACACTACAAGGCAGATGAACAGGAAACAAGATGATGGAAGGAAGTGTGAACTGAACAGTTTTATATCATTAGCTGACCTTCTCTCCTGGTTTTACATAAAGGAATAACATCTGTAGGGATGAAGACATGGTCATGGAGAGGAGTCCCTTTCAAAGGAAATGAGTACTTTAGAAACCAGGAAAAAAATGACCAGAGGTCAATGTTTCTACCTTGCCTCCTTTGAAAAGGCCAGCCAGACTGGTCTATTAGAGCTAGAGTCACAAACAGCTCCCACATCTCCAGGGTCTGAAATGTAGAGTCCTTCCATGTCCCCTTTTGCTGTTCCTTTCTTATCTAAGATTATTCCTGATCACATTCTTTAATTTCTCTTGTCCATTAGAGAGAACCACTTCATGACAGCTCTTGGCCTGTCATTTATTCAGTAAAAACACTGGGGAGAAAAGCATTGCCTACTTTGCATCCAACTGACTGGGTGCAGCCCTCACCACTTCTTCACCAGAGCCACCTAACCCACGCTTTTACAGCCTGAACCAGAACCTGGCCAAGCACCAGACCCATTTCCAGAACATCAGCAGGCATTTAATCCAATTTGTTTACCAAACTGCATAGCTTAAAACGGCAAACAAAGCCAAATCTTGCTTTTATTGTAGCCAGGTTTCCATCAGTGCTGGCAGATTCAGGACATCAGCTCATCTGAGCCAGTCTCCTTCTGCAAAGGTGACTTTTTAATGGGGAGATGACTGGGTGTGCAGCAGGTACACCCCCCCTGTGCACTGCTCTGCATGCAAGCTGGCATGGCAGCCTGGCTCTCTTCATCCTCCTGGAAGATTTGCATGTCATTATACTCCATTAAAAAGGGAAGAAAAGAAGGAAATGCTGAGAGACCATTTTCCTCTGAGATTATTAAACCACATCATCACCACCTTGCAGACATTTGAACCTGTTCCAACATTCAGCAAATCAATGAAAAAATGGCCACTGGCTTCAAGAATCTCAAGATGGTGCCACTTTTTTATTCCTGTTAAGAACTGAGTTTTAAGAAGCTCTCTGTTCTCCTCTTCCCTGTGACGACACAAATCAGAATCTCTTCACTCTGGAGGACTGGTGCTGGTCTTTTCCTTGGACCACCCCTTATCACCAGGAAGGTGATGCAGTCAGGTGATGCATCAGCTTTCTTATTCAGTGTTTTTCTGCAACAGTGCCAATACAATCTCACATTTTGCTCCTCTCATCTAAATATAATTTGAATTTTTCAGGTACTCCAGGAGGGTTACACAATGGTGTAACATAAAGAGGGGAGACTGGAGTGTCTCAAATGCTGTGCATGTGTGTTCTTATCACCCAGGATGTTTTCTTATTGGAACACATCCTGGTTTGCAGCCTGGGAAGTGCCTGCAGTGAGCTAAATTAGTGTCTCACAGTCCACACGAAAAACAACATATCAAAGTTTACTCTGGCAAATCTCAATATGGAAATGGGAAGGTACTGGACAAAGATTTGTTACTAGCAGAACCACTCCTGAGCAGAACCTTGTGTGTTGAGGTCTTTAGAACTGCCGTGGTGGATATTTCAAACTGTGCAGCAGTGTGCACCCAAGACTAGAATCCGTCCAAAAATAACCCATTACAATGAAGCAAAGGGATAATTCCTGCCTACTTAAAGGACCTCTTGCACTAGAGATGTCTTATTATTGCTATAATATTGCTACCTGGAAAAGGTAGAACTGAAAGCCACTTACATGGCTGATTAGAGATATTTCATTTGGATGTCTACCTGTATCATAAGATATTAATGTGCTCAATGTTCTCTCCTTTGCTACAGTTTGAAAAATTTCATCTACATTTCTGGGCAGCACTTGGCAAGAAGACTTAGCTGCACTGCAATAACAGTGAGCAGCAGAGAGAGGAAAGAGTAACCTAGGAATAGCTCCAGGTCCTTGTGTACCCATTGCTGCAGCTCCACTGAAGGGTGTCCTTGATGGAGAAACACTCTGTGAAAGGCTGTGCTCCATGAAAATCACTGTGACACAGATTGGTGGTCAGCTTCTGTCTGGAGAAACGACTAAACAATCAGATCACAAAATGAGATGGCCGGAAGCTGCTGAATTTTCTTCCCTGGCTAAAGACACCTGATGAGCCAGCACAGAAGCAGTTTCACTGTCCACTCAAGAGATTCTTTGAAACATGGATGTGTAGGAGTGCTGGGGAGGATGTGGCAGGAAAGCCTTAGTTACTGAATTACCATGAAACAATAGGATGGCCCCTGAAGGCAATCCCCTCGTGATTAAAGAATGCCCTCGGCCAGAGAGCAACTCCAAAGGGCACAAAAAGACTAGCCAGCGCCCAAAGATTAGATCTTAGTTTAAAATGTAACACACCATGCTAATATCATGATTCCTATAGGCTCTATGTAAATGCTATAGAATTTGTATTTTGTATTAGATTGGTAAGTGGAAATTAGAATATTCATCATGGAAGAAGATTTATTGTATGGTAAATGGGAAATCGCTCTCTTCTCTTGCATCTTCCTCTTGCTCTCTTCTCCCTCTCTCTCTCTCTCTCCCCCCTTTTATCTCTCTTGTCCGGCTTTGGGGCTGTGCCGGGCAGCCTCTAGCAGGCTCTTTACAATAAACTGTAACATCGAGCTTCAACAGAGCGCATGAGTTTCGTCCTCTACCGTCTACCCCAACACAAAGTATCAAGAGGAGTCCCGCACAGGAATTCTAGTTTAACAAAGCACTGAGTCACTCTCTAGTCTGGTCTTTCAAAATTATCTGAGTTTAAAAATATTTATCCTAATACTACAAATGCAAAAGCAAACAAGATTCATTTGGCCAGAACAGGGTCATCTTTAGGCCTAAGCAAAAATTATGAGAGTAATTTACAAGTCACTGAAGGGGAAGACATGAACCTTTAACTTTTTCAGTTTACTCAGGTTGCTAGACATGATACCCCTTATGAGATAATTTTTAAAATTTGCACTCAGTATAATTTAAAAAATGGTTTTCACACCCTAACAAACATTCAATTTGCAAATACACAATCTGGCCACAAATAAACTCAATTTTAGCAAAGCTATTTCCAACAAATGCTCCAATGAAGAGATTTAACCTGTAACACATCAGACAATTTTCACATGCAATTAAGCAATTTTAATACTCTAGGAAATAAAGTCTAGTTACTTAATTGAATGTAGTTGGTTTCTGACATTTTTCCTAACAGCAATAGCTTTTTACTTTATCTGCCCTTGGATCATTACTGGTGTATTAGACTCATTTATAGTTTCAGGATGTATTTAGTGAAATTTACTTAAGTCTTAGAAAACTCTCAAGTACTTTTAAGATTCCCTTTTAAATGACTGCAATACACCCATCTCTTAGTCCATGCTGGATCTTCAGGGCACAGCTGTTACAACACTTTTATCAGCTATGGGACTGCAAAGTAGATTTTATAATTAGTTGAAGGAGATGGCCAAAACTTGGCACTGGTTTTGTGAGAAGTATGTTTGCTTGGAGCATCTGAATTAAACTATAAAAGCTATTAAGAAAAAAATAATCTCCAGTGAAACAGAAGGCCAGAAATACTCTGCTTTAGAAAACTTTGTTTGGAAAAAACACCATCAAATTTCATACTGTATTATTTCCATATTATTTCACAGTCCAAATAATCTGTCACTGTCAGACCTAGCAGAACAGCCATCATCCCTTTTGGAACATTTCTTTGAAACTTTGGGCAAATCTGTATTCTTGGAATTTTCATTACAAAGTGCTAGGAACTCACAGAGAAACATATCTACTTTTTAACTTTTAGCTGCTTATATATAGCCTGCTTCTAGAAGCTTTCCAACCAACTGCAGTAATTAGATGCCTCAGGATCCAGGGAAGAACAGAGCTGGATTTTTGAAGGCACGTAATGGTCTGTGTTACTATTTTGAAGATTCAAAGGTTGCTATTGCTGCAGGTGGGGAAGTGTATAAATTCACAGCTGTGCTTCTTCCACACTGTTAATGAATATGAAGGAGCTCCTACAACTCTCCATTTTCAAATTCCATAACAGAGCACAACTGAAATGTCCTTAAAACTTCTGTAAGATGAGGGAAAGACTCCCTTGCTTCAGAAGAACAACAGGCTGTATGATTTCATCTGAAAAAACAGTGATTCTGCTAAAGCACACAGATTCAAAAGTGCAGAAATGCTCAGTGCTGACATGGCTCAGTCTCTCCCATTATAAAAGCCATGAGCCTCCAAACACTATACAGGAGCTAGAATTGTTTTCATAGTTAAAATAATCTATAAATCTGCCTTTGTATTTTAATTCTGCATTAATCTGTGTTCATACAGTACCCTCTCATCTCTGTGAGTTGTAACACCAAAGGGCAGTAGGGGGAGCTCCCCCTTAATTTGTCAGGGTTTGGGTAATTTTAAGAAGAATATCAAAACAAAAAAAATATTGGAAAGACAATAGAAATCTTAAAATACAGAGAACAGGTCAGACTCAATTAGAGCCTGGTCCTGCAAACATATCTGGCTGTGGAACCCACCAGCTTGCAGAGCACAGGGAATTAACAGCTCCACTCAAGCCATTAAGTATGACAAGTGGCAGAAAATATTTACTCAATCAGTACAATATAAATTCAGAACAGCAAAAACAGCCATTGGTTCTGCTGAGCAAACAGTAATGGTTCCCATGCTGACCCAGCTGAAATTTAATGGGAATTCAGCCCTTGAGTGATATCCTGGCAGCTCTTGGTGCCTCTGAGCAGTGCCACGGAGCACTTAGGCAAGAGGCTACAGGTGTTATTTCAAGGCAATTGCTCTACAGGCAGACAGTTATTAAAGCCCTGCAGGCAGCAGATAGAGAGGGCAGCTTCATACTCTGACATTCCAATGAAATTGCTGCAAAGCTTTAAACTCGATGGCAAGCCTATCCCTGGCTCTGGCAGAGCCTGATTTCATGAGGAAAGCAGCCTAGAAGCAGGGACTCAGCACAGATGCTAAGGCACAGTGCTTTAATCCACAAAAAAACAGCAAAAGAAGCAAAGCTTTCCATTAATAGTAAGCACCATACCTGTCCAGTATTCCACCCCAGAGCCACAGTGAGAAGGAGCTCCTTCAACACTTCTGCCCTCTAGCATTTTTACCTCCACTTGAACAAGTCCTCTCCACCACTTCCCAAGGTCCTACAGTCAGTGGGATTGCTCATTCTTACCCACAGCTCCTGCTACTCAGCAGCTGAAAGAAATGAACTGTTTTCCACCCGACAGTACCAGAGGTACTCGATCCAGATGTCAGGAGGTCTATACAGCTCTGAAGCACTGAGGAGGCAGCAAGGCTTGATATCCATTTGCAGAAGAACATAACACTTCTCATTTGTACCATGCAAGAGTAGACAATGCCCTGGTTTTGGAGGAGAGAGGCCGAGCTGCAGATTTTACATCCAGGAGTAGGAGTTTCTCTATCAACCAGTTACAGACCGATTAAAGACTCAGATCTTGGGGATTTTTTCAAGTTCCAACATTTAGCTTTTTGCTGAAATCCAGCCCTGGATATGAAATGCTCAAACCAATAGCATCAGATGCCAACTCTGATTTTGCATCTGTTGCTCTTAGATGTCTCAAACTGCATAATTTAAATAAATTCAAGGCAGTGAACCACCAAAACACCTTGACACTTTGTGCAGCAAACAATCTCATCACCGTACTATAAAGGCAAGAATCTATAAGACAAATTAATATGAAGTCTCATAAATAAGAAAAATAGTAAGGCATTAGGATTGTAAAGCTTAAATTAAAACATTTGGCTATCAGTGCTAAGGATAGCACAACTTCATACTCTATTACTGAAAACCCCACTGGATTTATAGTAGCATCTCATTTTGCTCTATTAATCTGACTGCCCCAAGCAATTTTAATAGGCTGAGTTGTCAAAGAATCATATTTATAATCTGTTGCTGACAAGACAAATTGCTTTTGTTTGATAATAAGCCTGTTACTCTCCTTGGGATGTGGCTGCACTAAAACAACATGGTGAAGGCTTTCCATTCTGAAAGGCAGACATGCCCTTTCTGAACTTTAACATAAACAATTTAATTTTTAAGAAAAATATGGCAGGTAGCCAAAGATGAATAAAGTTTCCATGCTGTGAGGTGAGCAATAGAAGCAGCTTTTCTAAAGAGATGCTGTGAAAACATGCAGCACAGTGTCTTATCAGAAATAGATACAGCTGCTGCTGCTTGGATGATAAACACTTAGTACTGAGTCTGTGTAAGTGTTGAAATGCTAATGATGTGCTAAGGGAGCTCTAGGTGATGCTGCAGAATTGGGGTGATTTCTCTGCATCTGTTCACAGACACATCCTAACAACCTTCACATAAACGATTTGGACCCTACATGCTCCACACCTGGGCTTTAAGTTATTCATAAACTTGGAGTGCAAGGTACTCCAGATAGTTTGATCCAGTCACATCTTTGCAGGATTAAACCTTAGAATATGAACACAAGAATCAGTTCCCACAAGGATGAAAACCCCCAAGCAAAACCCCCAAGGCCTCATGACTCTGACAACTCAATATTCTCACGTTGTCTCCACAGTAAAGGAGATGCAGCTCTTCACTCCATCACTGAGGGTACATGGACAAGAGCACAGTGACCACAGAAGAGATGTTCTGGGTCATTTCTATCCCTTCCTGATGATATTTTGTGCATTTGTGCAATCTTTAGACTGTGAATTACAGAAGACACCAAATGATTTACAGAGCTCGTGTCTTACTTAAACTAGAACTCAGTTTGCTGCAGCATTTTTTGCAAAAGGAAAACCCCCTGCAGAGACTTTAGGGTCTGTGCACAAATGTAGTAACTTTCCTCCTGGGCTTTCTCTTGCCTTCTCTTCAAACACATCAGTGTCACCTTGGACATTGTCCTCAAGACCACTGATGAGAGCAGCTTCTCACTGTAATTTTATCTAATTATACACTGTCTTTGGCTGCCATAAACTTTAATTAAAAGTACTGTGGTTTCATGTTTTTGCATTGGCTTCATAATAATCTCATCATAGCAGACTCCCCAGAGGCTTCTCCTGGAACCACACCACCATCACTGTGAGATTCACCCTGTCCCTGAAGTCTCTGGGCTATGACATCACTCCAACACTTTACAATGGACACACCACGTGTCCCGAAAAGGACAGGATATGGATTATTTCACTGTGGGAAATTAGAAAAGCAATCAGCAGCAAATCAGCTGAAGTCCCTCCTCACTGTTTTTTTGTTGCCTTTAGGCTAAACTCTAAAGCATAACAATGTCTATGTCTTCTACCAAGGACAGTTTCCTTGGAAAGGAGGTGGTTGGATCCACCTGATCTCAATCTTCAGGGTTTTAATGGCCAACCTGTAATTAACTCATTTCCTTCCAATACATGACCCCAAGTACCCTGATAACATGAATTAATTACACCTTGCAGATACCTCAAGAGGAATATAATAGTCTAAAATTTCCTAGTAGAGAACTGAAAGCCCAAGGCTCCCCTAACTCCCTGAGGTAAATAGGTGGAAGAATAAGACCAGAATCTGGAAGTATTAAACCTGGGCCCTGCCTGTTACCACAAAGGTACTCTTTCTTCTGCTGTACTCTTCTTCAAACCACAACACATTTATTAGGACAAAAATTAGCAGTAAACCAATGCCCAAGCACCTATGGATGCAGGAGCTCTAGCATTGCTCACCAGTGATACATGAGATGCACAAAAAGGAAGAATATCCTGGCTCTGTTCCCAGAGCTGGTCTACTGTCACTACAAATAACCACAGTTAAAAGAGAGGATGTCTTTGATCATTACATTTTCTGCAACCAGAGAAACATTAGTGGAGCTGAACTGAATTATTTTTAAGAAACATGCACATACCTTTAATAGCAAAAACTCCGTGACAGAAGTCCTTAAAATTGATTCTTCCCAAATCATTCGGGTCCAAGTACTTTGCCAGTTTTTCTACCTAGAAATAAAAGATGATAAAATATGTGTTGATCTTGGTGTATCATCTCTTGCTCTGGTACACTCTGTATCTTCCACAGAAGACTACAAAGTTGAAGAATACTCACACTGTTCACCTGAACCAGCCAATGAATGGTACTGAAAGGAGAAATCATGTCTTGCATGATACTGGTGCTGATCTCATGGTATCTCCCCCCTTGGAGAGAAACTCTCAGAAAAAAAAGAAGTGTAGCCAGATGCTACACTACTCTCCCAACCTTGACTACTTCTTTTGTTTTCTTCTTAAATACTCATAAGTACCTAGTAGTAAGTTTATTAGCAACTTATGGGAAAAAAAATCTATAAGTAAAAAAGAAAGAAACTCAATCCCCAACACCAGTACACTGTGCAAACAAGCAATGCACTTACTCCTTATAATCTCAGATTCACGGTTTAGACTTTCTGATCATTATTCACCAATATAACGAGATTATACTGAATTTAAACACAGCCACCAAATTAGCACTTGCCCCAAAAACGGTCTGGCAAATTTTTCAGGAGGGTTTTGGGAGAGAGGAAGAAAAGCAGCCTAGACTGGAGAGGCTCTTAAGGAATGGAGGAATAAGTAGCTGAAGAAGAAGAAGAAGGTGAGAGGCAGAACAGTCCAGGGGGGTGAGTGCACACCTGGACACGCAGCTGGCTGTTCTTTCTGACAACCATGCTGCTGGAGCTTGTGTACATCACCATGTGTGCCTGTGCCTTTGCCTGCAGCACCTTGCAGGGACCCTCACTGAGGCAGAGGCAGCCTCTTGCTGCTCAGAAGAGCTCACAGCCAGCTCCACAGAACCCTGCCCTTGGCCTGGGCCCTCCAGACTCGCAGGAGAATGAGCAAGCTGAGTGCAGGGACAGTAGGCGTGCAGGATGCCAGAGAATCCTGCAGCAGCACAATCTGTGTGAGCTCAGATATGGCAGTCTGAGCAGCAACAAAAGCCCAACTGGGAAGACGCATCAAATGAATCCAGATGACCCAGTTTCTCGATTTTCTGGTGTGTTTTTTCCCGTGTGCTAGCAAAACCCCAGCAGTTTCCCAAAGCCCTGCAGATAATGCACTCATGTGTGTGCATAGCACTTCTTACAGGCACCTCTCAATGATATAAATTCTCCCTGTACCAATAACTGCCATTGATAAGCCAAAAGGCTCATTTAGAACAAGCAAATCTGGATGAAAAAAAGGACAGAATTTTTACTTAAATACAAAATTCAGTGTTGAATGAGAAAGGCACAATTTGTTCATTAAATTGAACCTTTTTCCCTCTCCTTTTCTTAGAGAAAATAAAAAATCAGCTCATGTAGGCAGGACAAGTAAGGAGCTATATGATGAGTTCAGAACTCATGACAAGTTAGACATTTTCTTAAAACTTTCATATTGCAGAACCTGAGCAGCAGAGCCCAGATGTGAACTATGGTGTGACTCATGATCAAATGCCCACCCTGGCATCACAAGGAATTACTGTAACCCCACTAATTTAGAGCAACAGAACACACATCTCTTTTTTTAAAAAAAAAAAAAAAAAAAAGCTGCTTCACCAGAAACCACAGTGTGTGGTTAATGCACATCAGACTAGCTGAAAATCCTGACTGAAACCAATTAAGTGGAGACATGCTTGATACGGAAAATCCAGGTTCGTATTATCCCTGTCATCTTCACAAGCAACAATTGTGTTTTAAATTTTAATGCACCGATTCCTGCAGCCAGCTGGGAAGCCTCTAATCTATTTAATATTGTGCTGTAACACAGTGGTGTCACTGGGTGTTCCCAGTGAATCTGGCACTTTATTCCTCAAAGTTGATTCAATGATTTTAGTCTACCCGTTGCGCAGACATATAAAATTACACTTTTGAAATCAAACTAAATGAGATGCTATGTGTCTGGGAGTGTGTATTAAGGAGGAACAGAGGTTACATTCACATTTAGGTCTAAATAATGTCTTAACAGTAATTGAAATTATCACCTGAGCAAAGTGCTTCAGTGTCCAGTTTCCCCTAAATCTAATTTGCAGGTTTTCAATTGGATATTACAACGCAAATAACTGACATCAGTGCAGGAGATGATGAAGAACTTACAGAACAGCCTGATGGAATTAATGCAGCAGTGCTCATATCCTCAGCCAAGAATAAACACAGCTCCCAGCACAGGTCAGGGGACAAAAGGATTTCAATCAATGAGGCCTAGGTTTGCCTGGTTACATGCATAGGGTTTATGCATTAATATACACATGCATTTGGTACATAAATCCCTGCATATTTGCACACAGTTTTCAAAAGCCTGCAGTGCACTTGATCATGCATTTTTACCAGTAGCTCTCTGGAATAAGGCAAGAGGCTCTTCCTAGGCAATTCCAGACTGAGGGCATTGCTTTAAGTTAAATTTCAATCTGTGGCCAAATAAACTACAGCTACCCCTAAATCTTCTCTGGTGTCCACACTATATAAACCACCCTGCTGCTTCACTTTGTAAAGAAATAAAGTCCTCTCCTCTTCCTTCTCAGAAAGGGTTAGCTCCCCACAATGAATCAAAAGTTGTCTTGGCAAACTTCTGGATTTGTCAGCCTACCTGGGAGCTGGGTGACATTGATCCTTTTTTGCAGGCAACAACCCCCTGGGATTGAGGGAGTCCATGGCCTCTGCCAGAGAATGAAGGAACAGCAGCTCTGTGTGTGATAATGGAATGGGCAGCACAGCCCAGCTCTGCACACGCAGGATGTGCCACTCCTGGGCACACTCAGACTCCTGGCCCCACATCTCTGGGCTGTGCTGGGCTCTGCTGATCCCCTGGCAAGGGACTCGAGACCACAAAACTAACTGCTGCCAAAATTCAGTCTGAAACAAGTGTATGATTGTTGTGATACATATAGACAGCAAAGGGCAGCACCGTGTGCTCCAAGGTTTAAGATCAAAAGCCATGACAATGAGTAGGGACAGTGTCTTGGGCTGGGGACAGACACTCTTTTCTGCACAGAGCAGTCTTCCACCATGTGAGATAGACAGTACAAACAAGGATTGCAAACCAGTTTTCACTATAGGAAGTGAACAAGGGCAGAAAAATGAGCTGCAGACTCAATAATTCAGCTGGTTCTTTTGGCAGCTACAATGGTGTCTCTAATGAACCCTTCAGCAGGCGTCCAACAGTCAGAGAGAAGACATCAATCTCAGAGAGAAGAAATAAATAATTTTCCTTTGGGAAACAACTGGAGAAAACCAAACCTGTGTCCCTATTGTTTAACTGCCTAGATGAATGGCTGATCGTCCTTTCAATGCAAACATGTTTCTCCATTGTAATAACTGCTCACTTCAGGTAAGGTGTTTGCCTCCTGTCCCTTGGGTTTCCCAGCCACCCTGAGTGCCCTGCAAAGGAGTGTTTGCCCCATGCTGTTTTCTGACACATAAGAGGAGGCTGGGAACACTTGAAAAAGCAGAATGGAAAGGATGTTTGTAGCAGGAGCGAGTGGAGGGAGTGGAGTAAGGGGAGAAAAGAGAACAAATCACTGGCAGCTCTCAGAAGTGATATACTGAAACTAATCTTTTCTTGCAAGTGAGTTCAATACAGGGGCACCTGTACTGAATAGCCAAGGAACACTCTCCAGACTCCTGGCCAGCTCTTGTACTGAAGCTGCCAAGACAGTATCAGTACTTTTTCCAGCAAAGATTTTCTGACTGGAACTGAATCCAGCTTCCATTTGCAGGCAAGAAGAAACTCAGACCTCTACTGACCTCACTTAATTTTTTTTAAAAAAGAAGAGATTTTGTTAACACAAAAAACATTTGTAAGATTTAGAAGTAATTGAGTTCAGAGGGACCCCACACCGGCTCTATTCATTGAAATCTTGCAGCAGGATCCAAATCACAGCCAGAAGATGCCATTTGAAATAAACAACTTGTCTCAGCAGTTTGCCTTCATGCTGCAGAGGTCTGTGAGCACGACTCACCCTGGAGTGAGAGCAGGGAACACCTGGGAGCTGAGACAAAGGCAACACAAGCACTTGCAGGAAAAGGTCAGGCTGTGCTGCAGCAGCGACATTTGGGCAGGATCTCCTGAGGCAGGAGCATTTGTGAGAAACCTCAAAAAAACCAGCAAAAGGAGATTAAACATGTAAAAGCTGCAGGGTGGAATTGGAGAGCTTCCCACATGATTTATACAAGGAGCAGCACTTGCACTTGCCCTGGTTTCAACAGACTGGCCTTTTCCCACGTTTGGAAAGGGTGTAAGCTGACATTCCACAGTTTGAAATGCTGCTCCAGCAGCAGGGCTGGGCAGTGAGACCAGCACATGTGTGAGACCTGTCCTTCCCACTGGCCCCTGGGTTCTTAGCACTGATGTGGTCCCAGATTTGGAACTCCTCAGTCAGAATGCTGTCTTTTGATGGAGGGGAAAGAAATGAGATTTCTCTGTGATATTCTGGCATTTCAGGGAAGCAACACAAGAAGAGGGAAATTATTTTACATTGCATTGGAGAAACAAGCACTCACACAGTTGTGGTACCCACTGTCATAAGAGATGCTGGAAAACAGGTTGCAGAGAATATACAATTTAAAACCTCTTATGCAATCAAAAAAGAGAGTTTTCTGCTGTTTAATTTGGCGAAAGAGAGATAAAGGGATGTTTTGTTACGAGGTATAAAGACTTCTGTAAGCAGGGAACTGTAGGTTCAAAAAGACTGTAGCCATTAAGAGCCATTATCAGAAAAATAAAACTGAACAGACTCCAATTAAAAGCAAAGCACAGTTGTTTTATCAGCATTGATTGTTTACCCACAAGAACTGTAAATCAGGAAACTATGAAAAGCAACTGGAGTCCCTCATCTGAGGCCTTTTGAGAAGGTGAGACACACCTGGAAGATCTACCTAACCCAGAATAAGTGGATTAAAATCTGAGCTATCTCCATTTCAGATGACCTGATGCTCTCACTGAGCCTGACCCTCCAGTACACAGGACCATGTTCCCAGTCACACATGTAAGGAGTGGAAGGCCAGCGTTTGGGAGTCACGAGTCCAGCAAACTCCAGCCCACTGAGCCCTGGCAGACTGTGCATTGTAAATAATTCATACCACTGCAAACAGCAGCATGAATTTCCATCAGCTGCTGTCTGATCCCAAAGCATTCAGGGACATACATCATTGCTGGAAACAATGGCTTTGAATTTGGCTTTGAATTTTGATTTCAAGCATCACTCATTGCCCCTTTATCTATGGGATTCAGCCTGAAAGTTGGCTTCTCTGTGACCTCTCTGTAAACAGAAAGGATGGTTTCGGTTTCTGCTTTAACTGTGCACACCCAAATTTACTAGCTAGAAGGCAGATCTTGGGATTGTGTCCTAAATGACATAAGCAAATCTGTTGAGTAATTTTGGCCTCAGCAAATTTCTTAATCTGTCAAATCCATTATTTACTAATGGCTGCAATGCAAAAAGTCTAATCAAATTCAAGGGAATCCATTGAAATGCCTTCCCTGGGCTTAGCATCAGCACATGGAATTGCATCTTCTTCCAAATATGACCCAAGTCCATGGGGCCTTGGTCCAAGGGGAGAAAAATAGCCCCCAGTCATCCAGGTGGAGAAAACATCCACCATGTGGAGTATGTGAAAGAACGGAAGAGGTGGCTCCAGAGGCACTGCAGGTGGCTGAGTGCATTCTGAGGGAAAAGGAAGCTTCTAGTGTTGATATGTTTTTAATGTTCTGTGCAAGCACCACCTGGGCTCAGGTGGGTAACAGATGGTGAGTGCAGTGGAGCTGCTGAAGCAGGAGTGGCAGAGCACTGAGGATCTGCAGCACACACGGCAGGGCAGCTGCTGCCCTTCCCAAAGGCAGGGACACACAGCCCCAGTCTGCTGGGCTGGGCTGGGCTGGGCAGCACTGCACAGAGGGACAAGGAGCAGAGGAGGCAGGAGCTGTAGGATCCATATCACAGCCCCAGGGCAGGAGGGTTAGGGTTAGGGTTAGGGTTAGGGTTAGGGAGATCCCTGCTGCTGGGGAAGGACATGGTATCCAGTGGCCACGGGCTGTGGCACAGGGGACAGAGCAGCAAGTCTTCCAGTAGCATGATGTTACCAGCATATTATTTCATCTGCCTTGGCTTCCCCTTTTTTAAAACGCTGATGGCAATACTCACGCCACATTCAGTGTGCAACACAAAGGCAGTGATGTTGCAGACAGCAATGAAACCTGCACAGAGCTGGTCCATGCTGTGGCTTGCTGGGTTTCTTGCCCTGTCTCACTTGCCCACGGACTGGTGTCTGTCATCTCTGAATTCAGCTGTTTAACTGACATAAAACACTGGGTATGCTGATGATCTGACACAATGCACAGGTATTTCTAAACTTGCTGTGCTGCAGTGAAATCTGCCCCACTGGGCAGACCCTTGTCATTGTCTTGTTTTCAGCATTTTGTTATGTTAACAGCATTTTATTATCTTCTGATGGTAAAAGACTGAGCCACTGAGTACTGCTGAGAGAACACATTAGGAATGGATTTGTTCAAAACATGCTAATATGCAAACGAGCTATTAAGAGAACATAATACACCATGAACGTCAATGAATGTTTGTGTATAACAGAAATACAGGCAGTGTCAGGAAAATTGATGCTATGATTTCTGTTCACTTGAGAAATCACTTGCAGTCTTCAATACATGATGACACAAAGTTAATTTGGCATAACAACAAATACAATTCTTGCCATATAAGATACCCCGATATTCTTGGTATTGTTATAGAGGGGTAATGCAATGGTTGATTCTTGCAATTAACGGAGGGATGAATGTATGTTAAGAGAAGTTTTATTGATCGATAGTTATGTAACTGTGATTTGTTTCAGAACTTCCTCAGATTATACATCCCAAACAGACAGTTCACAGCTACAAAAACTACCTTCCCCCATTTTATCTTCAAGCCAGAAATCGCCAAAATCCTGCTGAGCTTTTCCTCTGCCAGTCTACACCTTTGGATGTATCAATTATTTATACACACAATACCCCTAGAAGAGTAATTCACATTTATTTTGTCCCTCTTAACACATGTAGCAGCTGACAATGATCAAATGCCAGAATCATAAGACCAATCTCTCTCTACAGTCTCCCCCACGATCTATGGATATGTGAGAACTAAGAACCTTTCATTTAGTTACTTAAATTGCTGATTTAAACAGGATTCCATTTCCCTCCTTCCCTCTGATGCTCTGTTGCAAAACAAGACATTTGGCTGGGCCCACCAATCTTACAACAGTCTATGGGGAATCCCACACAGTCTGGAGCACCATGGGAACAGAGAGCAAGGCTAAAAATATGCCGAGCCATCTGTTCACTCTACAGTGATTTTTTAGGGTTGTTCTGGAAACAAAGGGTTAATGCGTTGAACTGTTTTCTCAAAAGCACTGATTCACTCACTTGCTAAAATTAGCAGGGCTGCATTAACACCTTCTCCTCCACAGCTATCAGAATGGAAGCCAAGGCTGCCTGGGAAAACAAGACTGTTAGCAAAAGCTGTGACAAGCTGAAAGGAGGCACAGCCCATTATCGTCCCCATTAGCATTAAGTCAAATACAGCAGAAAATAGTCAGATCACAAGAGACACATGAGGCAATTGGTCACGTGGGTGCAGAATGCTTTCCTTTAAACAAGGAGCAGAAAAATGTTTGCATAACATCAGGCTTATCTACAAGTACTGCAGCATGGATTGGTTTTCCGTGAAAATAGTCTTCCTCTCTGCAGATTGTGGTGTGTGTGGTCGTTCTCATTGGTACATAAGCGGAACTTTCACAGAATAATGTTTCTCATGGCTTTCAGTTGCATCAGCCGAAGAGGATCAACTCTCAGAATAATTACTACGTTTTGTAGTAAAACTGGGGAAAGAGGTGGGGTCCTCAGTGCTGGAAAACACCTTCTTGGTGCCTTCCTTGCTGACACATCTGCATTTTAATTGAGGTGTTATGGTTTGCAAAGAACAAAATACCAAAAGCCAGGAGGAAGGAGAGGGTGAGGAGAGCAGAGCAAACAAATTAGGCAAGTTTTACTGGAGCAGCTCAGACATCGAGGGGTCTCCAGGGATCCACCAGCGAAAACACAGTGCTCAGAGCCAAACAGGAACTTCAGAAAATTCACCAAAGCAGAGGAAAAAGCCAGTGCTGAAATCCAGGCAGAGGCTCCAATGCACAAAATCCGAATAAGGCACTTTTTTGCCGGCCGTACAATGGCACTTCACTTGTTCATCTCTGATTCACAGGTCAAAAACACCTAAGTGCAACAGCACTTACCAGATATTGTATCACCCAGTTTGTCAGCAAATCCTCACAGGCTGGATTTCTAGTCTCAGGGTTACAAAGCAAGTGTTACACTTCAGACAGCCACTTCTCTTGACCGTGTGCTTTATTGTTATATTCTCTCCTTTAGGCATAAAGCTAACCCAGGAATATGCAACCAGCATACAGTGCTGTGCTTCACACACAACATCTACTTTTTCTGAAAGAATTTAGATTTTGGTCTGAGAGCCAGCCAGAGGCCTCTCCAGAGCAGCATCATTTGGGTATCCTCAGGTCTCTCAGCCTGATCTCCTGAAATCAGTTTTGAGCCCAGTTGTTAAACGGGAATGTCTTTGGCTTTTGGCCGTGAAACGCAGGCCTTGAGACCTGATCTCAAATGAAAATGCCTGAGCAGCAGTCCTGAAATTAAATCGAATGAAAGAAATTTCATGGAAAATTAATGCTTTGACACAAATCCTGGGAGGAATGAGTATGGGATGAACCCAGCTCAGGGAGACACCCATTAGTTAAGATGACAA
The DNA here is from genome assembly GCA_034336665.1 of Luscinia megarhynchos. Lineage (NCBI taxonomy): Eukaryota > Metazoa > Chordata > Aves > Passeriformes > Muscicapidae > Luscinia > Luscinia megarhynchos. The sequence continues at coordinate 4,376,444 of CM067580.1, forward strand.
ACATCAGGCAGAAAGGTATGATTAAAGGAACAATATTCCACTTAGCTGAAGGGCAAGATCTTAACCTTTAGAAAAGTGTGGCTGGGAGATAATGTCCTTCCTCGTCGTTCCCCGAGGAGCAGAGAAGGAAATGAGCAGTAAGTGCCACTCATTAGGGTGGGATAATTAGCAAGTCTGGAATGAGTGTGAGGGGTTTGAACAGCAGCTGACTCCTCTGACCTTAAGACAAGGGAAGCGGGGATAGCAGGCTGTGACAGCAGGGGATGAGCATGAGTTGGGACTGTCAGTGCTGAGCAAGGAACCCCCCAACCAACAGCAAAACCACCCAAGGCAGGGGGAAGGAGGAGCCCTTCCTGAGCAGAGCACTCTCACCGTGTTAATATTTTCTAATTCGCCCCGTGCCTTGCTGCAGCTGCCAGCTCCAGACAATGCAACAGCCCAGAAGCCCCCTCAGACATTCCCATGTCATGAGCAATTCCCCTATAGTGAAATGTGTCATTCAAACTGCAGTGGAGGAAACTTTGTATAAAATCACACATAGAAATCCACATTGCTCTTTGATCTACACCGGGGGGGGGGGGGGGGAAGCCATTAGAAGGAATGATAATCAGCCAGCATTTTTGTGTAGAAAGGGACAGAAATACAAAGCCTGAATGCATAGAAAAGGAATGCTCTTTACAGCCTTAGAAGCTGTACAAGGGTGCTTCATGTTACAGGGCTGGCGGCACTGTGCATCCTCATTAGCCATCACAGCCCGGTCAACATTAGTACTTCTAAATGGTTTCAAGGCTGCACGGAAGAAAGATCCAAAACGCTATCCAAAAATCCCAAAGAAGAGATGAAGGTGCAGAGCTTCAATGGGATTGTACTTTCGTGTTTTAGCAGTATGCCCAATGAACCTCCTATCAATTAGTCTTGGTATTGTAAGAAGCTCAGTGAGGAACTGGACCCAGCATTCTCGGCTCACTGTACACACTATTGGAAAGATAGTATCTGGCACAAAGGTAATTTTCTCAACTGACATGTGATTTCACCTTCTATTCTTATCCAGAAACAGATGTACTGAAAGCGTGCTAGGCCCGGGGACTAAGTAGGAAAATGCAGATTTTGAAAAAGAGATTTGCGTAATGATGTGGTGACTTCACCAGCTGGAAAATCACATCTCTCAGGCTCAGGTAAGCAGGTCACTGTTCCCAGTCCAGCTGTCACTCAGGATAATAGTCACTTGAGAGGCATTTCTGTCCATCTGTGTGTGGGACTGGACTGTTCATGACTGTATGTACAGCACAGAGGTCCACACGGCTGCTCTGTTCTGTGAAATTGTTTCCTTCTAAAGCCTTTTAAGAAGTTACTGTTTTGATCTTGCTCATTTCTACAGCTGCCTTTTCCAACTGCCTTTTAGTAGGGATGTAGCTTTCCTTTTCTGTCAACATGTGTATATATTTATTATCTCCCAGTGGTATATACTGGTTTATTTTTGATATCTGTTGATGCTTTGTGTATCAGTATGTGAATTCATTTTTCCCACATTAAAATCAAATGAAACAGCCTGACCGAAAAAATTGTCATTTTGATTTTTCCAGTGAATATAAGTTCCCTGTAGTTATTATGACAACATGTCACCACTGGGTCATAGACAGTGAAAATTAATTGCTTGGAAAGCAAAACCAACCAACTCTTTCCATGCAAAAAACAAACAGGAACTGTTTAACGGAATTGGGAGAGCTTCTCCTAGATGGACCCTAGAAATAAGGTAAGAAATGGTCACTGGAGCTCTGCTGCTGCCTTCTCCCAGCCTGCCAAAATTGTGCTTGCATCTATTTTTCTCCAACATAAAGCTGCCTTGTAGGAGTTACAATCAAGAGGTGAGAGCATGCAGAAATCACAATAGATTTATACTGCAAGGCCCTCACCCAGCTGCATTTCACTGCGGTGCTGGATCAGAGAAGCCAGTTTACTGCTAATAGCTGAACATGTACCAGCCCTCCTCCCCCCCCGCCAAAAAAAACCCACAAGTTTTTTGCTTTTTCAGTCTGCTGTGTGTTACCTGCTCAGAACATGCCTGGTACAGTAACAAGGATGTAATTTACCCTTCAGTGATAAGGCTCAGCAAAGCTCTGTAGCAAAGGCACATGTATGAAACGTGATGTGGAATGCTGAGAGCCTGAAATAAAAAAAGGAGCTTTCTCAGAGCACCTTTCATTGGACAAGTTCAGAAAGGAATTCTCACTGGGCATGGTGAGGTTTCCTCATCATGGACTGAAGCAGTTTCATGGTTTCTAGCCATTTCCAGTTGAACAGACATTTTTACATCTGTCTCTCTGCCACTGCTGGCTGTGGTCTCAGTGTGGAGGGCTCCCCACAGAGAGGGCTGATGACTGAGTCTGCCTAATGTGTTCATGGACCAGGTGCCTTTTTGTCCACGTCTTCTTAAAATCTCTCTAGGAAGAGTCTGCCTGTGGGAAGAGGTAAACCTCAGGGCTGCAGCTCGGTCAGTGTACAGGGGGGAATGCTGAAGGAAAAATGAGCTGGTGCCAAACAAAATGCAGGTGTCTCAGCAGCAGCAAAGAGATGCTCCCTCCCCGCTGCAAACCTCACCCTGTTCACCCTGAAAAGCCAGCAGCTCCCCTATCTCTTAATCGTCCTGGTTTGGACAGGGTCCATGCACTTCCTGTAAGATTAGGAATAACAACCTCGCAGGCAAGGTGTACAGCTATTATAGAGATGGGCACCCTGCCAACACCGACTCTGGGATGGAGCAGAGACAAACACAATGTCCTGGATGGATGGCACCATATCCCCCCCGGCTGGACAGCTCCCTGCAGGTCCCTGTGTGACTGCAGTGGGCTGGAGCTGCACAGCCTGCTATGATGGAGAGGGTGGAAATGATCCTGGAGATGCTTTGTGGAGCTCTGGGAGCCATCTGGATGAATGTGACCTGGAACAGGGCAATTGCCATTCAAGTACACACACCTAAGCTGAGTCACAGCGAAATGTTACACCTGATGATGTCCTTGCTGTTCCTTCCAGGTGTGCATTCACATTTCTCACAAATAAAGGTCGATGCATTTTTATTAAAGGACCAAGCCCTGCCCAGACAGAGAAGCAGTGAGGTGGGTATCGTGGTAGTGAAGCAGCCAAAGACCATCATATCATCAAAAGCTCACAGGACTGGGTTAACAAGGGGAGGGAAGCAGACAGGAGGGGGAAACAGCTCCCTTAGCACCATTCTAAACCTGACCTTGAGCAAAGCCAGAAGCGAGGAACTTGACGCAGGAACCACTTGTACTGTGTTACACAATGAAAGTCATGCTAGAAGAATTTAATGGCCATAAAATCTACAAATCACCAAAACCACTGGAAGATTTTTAACTATAAAAAGTGCTTCTGCAATAAATTTCTAAACCTTGGCAAACAACACTTACCCCCTTATTTGAGAGATGCTGGAAGGCATCATTATGATGTGGACTTAAATCAGACTTGTCGCAGATCAAGACCTTCTCCAGATGGATGTCACTTTCCAGCAGCTGCTATCACTCAGAAATGGTCCAGCAGTCAGGACTCCCTATAGCAGAGGAAATCCTCCACCTTCACTAGTCCAGAACAAATCTCTTCATAGCCAGGTCTGTAAAAGCCTCATTAGGCAGGGTAAGTGCAAATGTGAAGTGTTGAGGACTTCAAACAGGAAGTGTTTTGAACCATACCTGCTGGTCTCAGCAGCTGTGGGGTTTTGGCCAGTGCACTCTTGGGTTTGGGCTGTCTGTCATCATAGCGTTCAGAAATGCTGGTGCAGACTCTTGTTCCAAACCTGCATACAACGGGCATGTGGGGAATTCATTGTTGGGGAAGTGTTGAGGAGAGGGAAGATGTAACAGGAAAGCCTTAGTTACTGAATTACCATGAAACAATAGAATAGTCCCTGGAGGTAATCCCCTCTTGATGAAACAATTCCCTCGGCTCCAAAGGGCACAAAAAGACTAGCCAGCGCCCAAAGATTAGATCTTAGAGTTTAAAATGTAAGACACTATGCTAATATCATGATTCCTATAGGCCCTATGTAAATGCTATAGAATTTGTATCTTGTAGTACATTGGTTAGTGGAAATTAGAATATTCATCATGGAAGATGATTTACTATGTTGCAAACGGGAAATCGGTCTCTTTTTCTTGCCTTCTCTCTCTTCTCTCTCTCTCTTTTATTCTGCTCTGAGGCTGCGCCGGGCAGCCCCTAGCAGAGTGTTTTATAATCAACTGCAACTATAACATTGAGCCTACATAGAGCGTTTGAGTCTTGTCCCTGGCCACCGTCCATCCCGATACAAAGTACCCGCAGACTCCCCAATTCATCACAGGAATTCATCACTTCCATTTCTTTGCAGACTTCCGATGGGGTGAAGAGACACAGAACAGAATACATTACTTCTTGCCTAGAATTTACAAAATGGTTTTTCCCTTCACTGTAACAGGAAAACATCTTCAAAGGGACCACCAGGAAAGCCTTGCAAATGCCTCTCAAAACACTGCAACCAAAGTCAGAGCCTGCCCAATACAGCTCTGTGCAGATATCCTTGGTCTCTTATTGAATGGAGCCTACAGGGAAGCACCATGTCTCTTTGAACAGCATAGCACAGTTCTTTCATGTAGTTTGCATCCAGCAGTGAGATCAGGGAAAGCACCAAGGCTCCACAAAAAGGAATACTTTGTCAGTGAAAAAAAAAGGGCACCATGTATTTGGCCAACAGTCAGGCCATGAGCTGGTAAAGGAGGCAATTTCCCTGCTCCAGGGTGCTTTGTATCTTGATGATAAATTCTTGTGGCTAAATTGTCTCTGCTCACTGTGTATTTACACTGCTGCACTGGTGAGAATTAGGGAAAGATACAATAACTGAATCACTGCTGCACTTGCAGATAACAATGGCAAGGCCTTATAAAGGCTGCACATGCTTTGTCTGGGATGAAAATGAATAAATAATAATAATTGAACAAAAGAATCTTAAGAGCATAGTGGCCATTGAATGGTGCACCAGGGAATGGCAGTATCAGCTCCAGCCAGAGGTCAGTCTGCCAAGGAAACAGAAGGCAATACTCATACAAAGGGATGAAATATTAGGAGGTGATATTTCTGTCCTTGTTGCTGTCAACTTTATAGAATGTGGGTGAACAAAGGACTCAGGAAGATGAATAGCAAGTGCTGAGCTCAGGGAAAACTGCAGAGTTTTATTCTGACAGCCTTCCACCAACAGACCTCAGCCCAAAGCTGCACAAGAGCTCACTGGGGAGGCTGGCATGGGTTGGAATGAAGCAGGTGCTGCCCAGGTCACCAGTGTTTTGGTGTCAGGTGGCCAAACCTCCTGTGGAGTGAGATCCCCACCAAGCCTTGACCACCTTGCTGAGGGGTTCTACAGTAGACAGGGCGTATTTTGGAGACAGTCCTGAGTTCTGAGACATTATGAGGGGCAAACAGCCAGGACAGAGTCACAGTCACACAAGTGTAACCCTGAGCAGGCCAGCTGTGGCATGGGGCCAAAGCTCAGAGAAGTGCACAAGATCCTTTCCACCGACCCAAACACCTCCTGGTCAGGGTGCAGCACTGGCAGTGAGGAGAAGACAGTTACCATCGAGTCCTTCTCACCTTTGGTCAAACTTCTCACAAGCAGCAGCTCTCAGCAGGAGACTTACCATGGGATTGACAGAGATCAGCAGCTTTTTTGAGCTCTGCCAAAAGCATATCAGGGAGAAGCTGCAAACTGTAAGTGTCAGACTCCTCGAAAATTGTTTCTCTGTTCATGATTTTCTGTTGTTTCTCTTGGCAGTGGAAAAAACTTTCCCTATAACATGGGATATTCTTTTTCTAGGACATTTCCTTTATGCACTACATCTCTAAGTAAGTTTTTCATTCTTGACCTTTCAGAATTCTCTCTAGTCTTTCTCATCTTGTTCTGAAGCATTTTCCTGTGCCTGTATTCCAGGATCAATTACTTGGCTAATTCAAACAAGAAAGACTCCACTTGCTCCAGAGGATACTTGCTATGTGGGCTATTAATATCCTGCTGGACATCTAATAAATATATAAATTCAGTGCTAATACAGTGTGCTGAATTAAAGCCTTGCAGACCAAAGCCTTAAGAGGACCTGTGAATGAGGTGCAGGAAACTGCTTTTCAAGGTTTCTCACCCTGGCCATTCCAACTTAAGACAGAACCTCTGACCTGTGGTCTGATGGCTCATTTTATGCTTGGATACACTGCATATTGACAGCAAAGGGAATCTGTGGCAACCACAGCTAAATCTGGGTTGCAGGCTAGTGCCTCAGACAGACAATCTGTCACTCCTTGAATAAATTATCTGCTCAAAGAACAATGTAATACGATGCTATTCTCAAAAAAAAAAAATCACTCTTTTCCTGTTGTACTTCCCTGGTACTTTAAGTCCACTGTACTTCCACTGACTGCTCATCTGTGGAAGTTTGCAAACACAGCGGAGGCATTTACTGCCCCAGGGCCTTCCTTCTTTATCATTCAAACATCAGCAACTTGTCACACAAGAGACAAGCCCATAATGCCAGGAAGCTGCCTTTGGAGACAAGGTGAGACTCTGAAGCTTTAAGAGCAAATGGATGGGAAATCAAAGTGGGAAGAGGAGAGGGATTTCTTGTTCTGAAAGACACAGTGACACAAAGTGTAGTCAGATCTTATCTGTACTCACTCTGCATCAAACCAATGTCCATGCAGCAGAGTGCTCCAAGATTCTTCTGTCTGTGACAGTGGAAAAATATCTCCAGAGAATAAGAGTTTTCTATACAGTTCCTGACATGTTTTTCTCTAGTCCCTGCTGAACTTACAACAAACCTCCATCTTTTACAGAAACAGAATCTTTTTCCTGCATTCTGCTCGTCCTCACTGGAAGCAAAACTTTCCAAGTGCTTTTAAAGCATCTAATGGCAAATATGGAAAAAATCTGTGCCTTGTCTGAAAGTTTAGGCAGGGCAGGAGCTGCTGGCTCTGCTCCAGTGAGCATAACTGGTATAATGATCATTCTGCCTGAATAAAGAGCTGAAGACTGAACTTCTTGGGAAAGCCATCTCAGATTGTTTGAATACGTTAAAAGAGGTCAGCTAGTAAGCAAATACTCAATTAAGGAAGGAGGGCAAGTAATTAGTAAGGCTAATTCTCTGCTGAAATGGTCTGGATGGTATACAAAACTCACCCCAGCACCACCTTCCATACAAAGTAAGTCTCAGTTCTTGAAAGAGTAGCTCAGCTTTGAGCAGACCTGGGTTAAATTACCAACTCAGCCACAGATTCAGGGTTTTGGAGATGGACAGGTCATCAGTTTCTTTTCGTGTCCAATCCCAAACTCCCAGAACAGTGACAGTAAGCACACACTGAGACACTCAGACACACAGCAATGACTCCAAACCTGTGTGCATACATAGCTCTGTATACATTAAAGCAATTACTTGTGGCAGTTGCACTCCAAGAACCCTAAGAGGCCAAGCAAATGCTTCTCTATCCACAGATTTCTTCTTGAAACAAGTCCTATGTGAAGGAATCTCATTACTGAAAAGTAAAATGTTATTCTACTTCAGGCACTGGAGCAATGCTACAGTGGGGAGCTGGGATACAGCATGGACATATGAAAAGAAGCAAACATCTCATGCAGTGTTATATAAAATCCACTAGAAATACTAAGCCTGGCTGGTTTGAACCTACTTGGCCTCTGCTCTCATCTACTGCAACAGAGCTCCACAACTGACATGCAGAGGTGGAGAGATTCTAAAAATAACCAATGCAGGGAGAGGGACAGAAGCATGAGGAGGAAAATGTTCCTTTGGCCTGGCTGTCAGATTGGGCAGCAGCTCCCAGTGCCCAAGGAACATCTGGTTCCAGTCCTGCTCTGTGAGCAGCCCTGCACTCCCTAATATCCTCGTGGCAGACCATTTCTGGAATCTAAACATGGCCCAAATACACACATAAGACATGCAAGAAGAGATTTTTTAAAAGTCTGAGGACAAGCCAGAAATAGTCAAATTATCAAATCAGCCAAAAGGGAGCTCTGACATAAGAGAGTTGTCAGTGAACTGATGTAGGACATCACCCTAATGCTAAGTCAAACACACAGAGCTCTAATTCAGTAACAGGGATCTAATCCCCAGCCTGGTTAGCTTGAGCTCTCTTATATGAGCTGTAAAACTGGAACAATTAAAAAAACCCCATAAATCGCCTGGTTCCCCAGAACAGACCGCCATGCCAATCCAAAATCACGCTCTTGTATGTAAGGTTTCCCCCTCTGCTGGACTATTCCAGGGCTCAGACTTGAGTCACAGCATCCTGTCACAAGTTTATGGCAAGCTGAAAGAAATACTGTTCTTCCCCACTTCCCAATCCCATTCTCATTTGACTACAGCATGTTCTGATTCTTGCACAACTGGTGCTGGGAAACATAGTGAAAGTGCTGTAATTGTTTATGCAGGTTAATGTGTGTTGGGGGTTGAGTGTTTTTTCTATTACTGTGTCAATTTAAAGAATTTTTCCCATTATCATGCCAATGGAGCTGGCCGGGTCACACCCAGGACTTTTGATGACTCTGGACAAAAGGGGAAGGTGGGAGCTGGGCTGGCGGAGGGGCTCTCGTGCTTCCGGAGGGGACTCGTGTTTCTGGGAGCTCAGAGGAGGATCCCCCCGTCTGCAGCCACACGGCCGAACACAGGAGAGCCAGACCCTCTGTGCTCACCTGCCCTGATCCGCCCCGCTGCAGCTCCTGCCCCTGCGGGCACAGCTGATCCCCGGGCACAGCGGTGAGCGAGGAGCTGCCGCTCCAGCCGCTCCCACCCGAGACCGGCGTGGCCGCTGCCGCCCCTCCCGCCTCCGCTCCCGCCGCTCTGCGGCCGCCGCGCTTTGTTCCGGCTGCAGCACCGGGACCGAGGGCAGAGAGAGAGTGCCCACAGCTAAAGAAAGGGCTGGGACCGAGTTATCTGTTCTGTGCTGTTGTAGTTTTAACAACTGCTGTTGTTTCTGCTTGTACGGTTAGATATATTAGTAAAGGAGCTGTTATTCCTGCCCCCTTATCTCTGCCTCAGGGTCTTGGATTCAAACATTTATAATACTTGGGTGGAGTGGAATTAAGGTCTCTACTTCAAAGGAAAACTTCTGCGTTTATTGGCAGACACCTGTCCTTCAAACCAGGACAATGTCCTAGCACATACAGCCCATTTCATGCAGTCACAGAGCTAAGCTTATAGAGTACCTGGGAACAATCTGCAAGCAGATGTAACACCCAGATTTCATCTAACACTTTCAACAACTTTTATTTTATCACTGACATTGACTTCAGGTTACTGCTGAGAGATGGGCAGATACAGGGAGAGCAGGAGATTAGGCATGAGATCCCACTAAAGCTGGCACAGATGTGCTGCATCCCAAATTCTGCCCTTTGCAAACTGAAAGTGTGTCCTGATAGAGCTAAAACCAGATAGAGTAGTCTGCCTAGATGTGCACATCTTCCCCAGCCACCCACTGGAGTAAAATCTGAAACACAGCAGCAACACGTCCAACACTGTGCAATTGTACCAGCTGTAAGATTTAAGATTGGCTGGAGATGATAAGAACAGGCAACAACAAGAACACATCTTACTTTCTTCCCTATAATCAAATGTTTTCTCACATTCCTTGTGCTGCTTTCTGCTAGTGAAAGTGACAGAGGACAGACAGCCTGTACTTCTCTTATAATTATCAGTTGTCAACTCATCTGAAAGACACCCAGAAAGGCTCCTGCTGCGTCAGATGTACAATTAACTTGTTCTTCTCTAGCAAGGGCACTGCGTGAGTGAGAGGGCTTGGAGGCTCTTCTTTCTCCCAGCAAACACATGACAAAACTGTGCTCTCAGTGCAAGCCTGGGAATGACTCCAACTGTTTTTACCTCAGTATTAGTTTCAGTCCTTCACTGCACTGTAATTGATTTGCATGGGAAATCAGTTCTTATCCTGCAGCTTCAGACTGTGGTTAGTGCTGCAGCTCTGTGTCCTGCTTTGTGGGTGGCATTTGCACACAGAGAAGCTTGGAATCCTGCAGTCAGACATGCTGGCATTACAAAATTTAGTTCAACCTCACCTCACCGAGATGTACAATGAGCATAATTTGGCTTATCTGACATAACAAATACAATCTCTGCTGCTGCAGCTGATCAGATCTGTGATGTCATTTCATGGGCCTGAAAAGTCCCCTTGGGCTTAGATGTCACTTAATGCTCTCCAGAGTACCCCACTACATAGCAGATTAATGCTCCATATTTATCCAAAACATTAGACTGACATCCACAGGCAGTATCTGGGCTGCCCAGTCCAAGCCCTGAATATGGGCTCAGCACTGGTGTGGATTTTGTCCCTTACAGCTTTTGGAATTAAGAGAGGGGAGAAGAAGCACAGGATACTGCAATCTCACAGCCTGTTTAAAGCAAGTATTGAGGGGTGCAGTGTAAGAAACCAAGGAGAATGGAATATTCAGAGGGTCATGTGGCAGCAACAGAACATCACATTCTGCATTACTCTTGAACAGAACTTTATCAGATATGTAATGGCTTCACCTGCCCATCCCAGAAATAAGCTTGTGTCACACACCAATTGCTGAGCAGAGAGGTATCTGCAGCCAGTGCCAAAACCACCATACATCAACTGCTCCTGGTCTCCAAAAGGGCAAGATTTACACACTAGACAATGTCAAGATAAAGCATTAATTACATAAAAGTGAAAGTCACTGAAAATTCTGCTTGGCATTTTTTACTTTATAAAGATAATGGAATAAGCTCAGGACCTGCCAAAGGAAGAAAGGAAATATGCCAAAGAAATCACCATCCAGCACACAGCACACAGCCAGCAAGCTCAAATTCCAACAGCAGAGAAGAGGCAGCAGCAAATCCTGTGCAAATAACTCACCAATAAAGATTTGGAATGAGGGAAAACACTTTAAGGATGAGCTGCTGAAGTCAAGCACAAACAGGGAGGGATCAGTGACACTAAAATCATGGAACTAATCTAAAGCAGAAGTGGAAAAATATTACAAATGGAGCTTTGAAAGTGCTGTATATTTCTAAAGCACTGGGTTGCTGATGCAGTCTGAATACTGAGCAAGCAAGGGCAGACCACACCTGCCTGCCACTGTCCCTTATGCAGATGTTTCTGCTCTTGCTCATCCACCAGAAGAGCTGATCCCACCAGCACTCCCACTCTCCACTGCAGTGCTGAGAAGCATACTATGATATTCAAGTGTGCATGGAAAAGATGTGTCAGAAGTGATGCTAGAATGGGAGTTCATCAGCCTTCCACTCCTGGCATGGAGCCCAAACCCCATGCTTAATAGCAAGGGGTGGAGATCACAAAAAATGGCAGGAACCACTCTGACTGTATCTGGAAGAAATTCCCTGGAGCTGCTATTTTCATGTGCATCCAGAAAGGCAAGAGTGTGAGTGAAGTAAAGTTCCCAGTCAGGGAGGAGGTAGGCCAAGATGTGACCAAAACATCAGGGATCACTGCAGGTCTCCAAAGGATGACTGACACAGACAAAGCTTTCCCCTGTGGAGGGCTGTCTGCTGGGCCAGATGGTTACACACTCCTGCACAGCACAACTAAACATGCATCCACCCCTCTGACTGCATCCTGTGCACAGAAACAGGGGAAATCCTGGTCAGGCAGAGAGATTGGGCAGTTTTTCCACAAATAGCTGTTCATACCACATCTCTAAGAAATAAGACAGATCTGTAGATATTTAAAACAGCATTTATTAATCACTTCCTTGTTTCTTCTATATAAAGCTACTTAACTGCTTTGGGAATAGGGCTCCTGAGTTTTAAGTATAAACTGGTACAGCTGCTTTTTCTGTACGAGGACCATTACAGGTCTGAATCTATCAATCAGCATTTTATTAATGCTTAGCTACACCAAGGCTGAAGTAATGCAGAACAGAGTTAGACTCTTGAAATATCCTTCAATCAGAAGCAATAAATTTCCTAAAAGAATCCCCTCATCTGTTAAGAGGAAAGATTTTTTTTTTCCTAGGTGGTTTTCCATGAGGTCACTAAAGCCTCTGGTTTCTTTTGTTCAGTTCAAATATTTTTAAGAGTGACAGAGGACAGACAGGTTGTCTCTCTTGTTATTTCTTTCATGACAATAAAAAACAGAGGATGAGTCTTCTGGGGTTTCCAGCAGCAAAGACCAAAGATAGTCAGTCTAAGATGAAACACTTTTGTTTCTGTTTGAAAATATCAATCTTACCACAAGGACAAAGACATGGAAAACACTTAAACAAGTGCTCTGTTTGCATTGAAAACTTTTAATTCAAAGGCCCGGGTTTGGCTAAACCCAGTTCAGACAAAATTGTGAATCTTCAATACAATCAGAACTGTACCTTCCTTCACTGCCACAGATACAGCAACCCTGTCTGTAAAAATGCAGACTTGAGCTAGGTGTAAGTTTTTGTTCTTCTTGAGCAAGAAATTAAGCCAGGAACAAGAAGATCTGTCTTTAAGCAGTCAGTAGAGGTTCCAGATACAGATGTCACTAGCAAGAAAAAGTAAACACTGCAGAAGGACATGTACAGTAAGTGCAGTGGTCACAGTGTTCAGCCACTACTCATTAGTCTTTTGCATTTAGCAATGCAGAGAAATCTGCTGATACCCTTTGAGACTATTTCCATCCTTCTCCCTTCTGCATTCACTACAGCTCATCCATGAACATTTCTGCTGAGTGCCCTTTAGTTGTTTTGAACCAGGACTGATTGTTTGCTGAGTCCATCCCATAATTTTAGAATCCAACCACGATTTAAACATACTGAACAGGCACCAGGAAAGGTACCTTATTCTCTTCCACTCTGTCCCAATGACTCTGACACTTACTAATTTTCCTTGCATCTATTTTTAGCTCTGTCCTAACCACCATGGTCCTTGGTAAGGGATGCTTTTCTAAATGCTTGGCTGATCCTCTTCCCCTCCTCCCCAAGGTACTTATGGCAAACAGATGAAGCTCTGCTCTGGCATGCTCTGTGGACACAGGGAACCCTCCTAAAGTCGGACGAGCTCCACAAAGACTGTGGCAGAAGACCACAGAATCTTTCTCTAACTTTACAGATTGGTTTCCAGGCAGTTGGTCAAGCTCTGGTCATGACAGCAGAGGGTAAAATGGAAAAGCAACTTATGTCCATTTCATCAATGCCCATTCAGTCCTTTGACACCAGGAGAAAAGTGAGATGCCACATTTCAAGTGGTAGCTTCTGACAACACCCCACCTGTGATTTAGGAACAGGATGGGATGGGGAAAATTCATATAAGGAAAAAGCCATTTAAAGACAACAAGATTACTGAGAGTTGTAAGTAATTTGGCTGATTTCCTGACAGATACAGATATGACACTTTCACATGATGTCTGCTGTGCTGACTAATGCACCAAACTGTCACAATGTGTTGACAGACCTTGCCTAGTGAAGAGGAACCTGTTTGTTTCATTGTTAATCCTCGTACTGTAAATCAGCTTCACAGACTTGCATGTGTCCTTTTGTTCCCAATGCACAATTACCTGAGGTGCAGACTTTACTACACAGGCAGTGCACACAACCTGCACCTGGAGAATTTCCTGCATATCATTTCCTGTTTCTCAGTTATTCTGACCAACCTGATTGCTCTTCACTGCAAAGAGCAGGGCTCTCTGGAAACCAGTAGGTGTATTTGAAGCTCACCTTAGGTGTGATGTATTCCAGCATGTTTTCTGCACCTGGGTTATTTTAAAAGGTCAGATACAATTGCAAAGTATACATGGAGGGTACCTATATCAAAAAGCTTCTCTTGAGCCTTTTATTTTGTGACATGTATATGTGAGCTTCCTCACTGCTGTCTGTGCCTCGGGTAGAGCTCAGAGAGCCTTAATAAAGTGATAGAGCAGTTTAATTTTCCAAATAAAAAGATGATTCTTATAATTCACTGGATTTTATTTAAATATTTGAATATTTTATGCCAAACAGAAGGAGTCAATGGCTTGAGTCACAATGGTCAGCACTGGGCTGTTGGCAACTAGAGCCCCAGTTTAAAGGAACAGATAGTGTTTGCTTCCACACAAGTAGGCTGTCAGAATATTCTGTGTTACCATCTAGTCTGACAGCATTATCTCAGTGTTGACTCAGACCTGTCTTAAAGATGCACTTTGGAACATCTTGATCAGCAAACGAATTTCCTTCACAGCCCTGCTCTGCAATTCAGACTCCTACCTTGCAGGAATGCTGACCAGTTTAACCCCAATTCAGCACAACCACAAAGCTGAACTGCCAGTTCAGAATTCTGCAGGTTCAAACCCTCTGTCTGTCAAAAATACTCCTTGGTTCTCCATTTTCTGTTTGCTAGCCTAATGTGCTTATAGAGCTGTCTCTCAAAAGCCTGGCCCTTGCCTCATCAGGAACATTATGCTATAGCTTGGGAGGACTGATTCAATAATATCCTGGCATTACACTCAAATATCTTAAATATTTTACACCTTCTCTCAGTAGCTTTTCCCACTGCTTAGCTCTTACAGGTAACAGAATCAAATAATAAATTAACCACTCTATTGAAGAAAACCTATAGTAGTGAATAGAAATGGCAGATTTTTAGTCCTCTTGTAGAAGTTGAGTGAAATGTACTTTTGCTGTAGAATTCTATAGTATGGTTAAAACCCTAGAAAACTGTCAATTTTTACATCCCTCATGCTTTCAGAATAATTTCCAGTCATCAAATGGATGCCTCAAATCATATAGGACTTTTTGAGGGGGAAAAAACCATGGTTTAAATGCAACAAAGCACAGCTACATGCATTCAGTTTGAGCCTTTTACTCAACTCCACTCCTGTTCAACAGAAACTATCAATGCTTTTATCTTCCCACACCCAAACCCTACTAATATCCCTGGGAGCACCCATCTCAGTGCTTGGCACAGCTGAGGCCTGATTTTCCTCCCCTTCATTGTCAGTGATGTCAGTGGAACACCTGGTTGCACATGGATTTTAAGTTCATTCTTGGTAACAAATGTGTTCTTTCTGTTTTTTCCACTCCAGGAAGTGTTGACCACCCCCAGGGCTGCCCATACACAGAGTTCCTGTGGCAAGTTAACACACACTACACCTAGACCAGACACATTCCAATCAGCCCTGTCACCTTCCTCATCATCTGTGATTCTGTCTTGGCACACACAAAGCAGTGACAGGCTGTGCCCAGGAGAACTTTGCTGAGGTGTTGTATAGACCCTTTTTGATTAAAGATTTTCACAGTACTGCCAAATCCTTTTTTCTTATCCAGCTACCTTGAACTCAGATTTTCCACAAAGAACTCTGGCAAGAAATCTCTATTGCAAGCAAAAATATTGAATGTAAAACACTTAATAGTCATGTTATGGGCTATTCTTAATTTGGGTAACTTTGCACCAGCAACTTTATTTCCCTTCCCCACCACTTTTGTGAACAGTATTTTAAAAACTAAGAAAACAGGGTTTATTGCAGGATGCTGAGTTGCTCAAGAGGGCCCAGGAAAGTCATGCATTTCTTGTCTGTTGCTGCATGAGCACGGGCTCTACAGTGGAAATCAATGCCATGACTCTCAGTGAAACAGGTTTTTACCATGTCAAACCTTGTGGTGGTCAGAAGAACCCAGGGGAGTCACCTTCTTCAGCACTAACTTAGCTGTTAAGTGGTCCATGAAATACTTTCAGTTACTGCCCGGATTTGCGCCTTTAACCCTAAATTAAAACAGAGCTTGGTGCTGCCTCCCTGCCTGCAGGGCTGGGGTGAGCAACTGCTCCCAAACTGCTCTGCAAGCTACTGGGAGATTTCAAATCCCTATCTAACACCTGTTCAGCTGCATCTGATGTCCACAAATGGTGATGAGAAGCCACCAAGCTCTGAACATCAATACAGCATGGTAAAACCTGTCCTCTAAATCCACCAGTTGCACATTTGGTGTATCAAACTGTTGCATTCCTCTTAGCAGCAGCAAAGAGGAACAAAAGCAGGGATGAGAGCAACACTGCTCTCTACCACTCCAAGACACTCTTTTTGTAACACTGGCTGACTGAAAGCCAGAGCTGCTGCAATCTAAGCCTTCCATGTGGCAGACCCTGAATATTCATTACCTATTAAAAGCTTTGAAAGTGTAACTTCATCCCACAATCAAGTGAACTGATTTATTCACACAGCTGAGTCACACTCATTTACAGGCTGTGACCTAAATCTATTAATCAGCATCAAAAAACCCCAGTCTATTTCATTACTTTATTTTGGTCATATTGGTTGAGCAATGATGAATATTTTAAAATTGTGTGAGGTTTTGCTTTCAAGCAGTGCTGACATACAGCCTGTACTGAGCCTGCTTTCCTTGCTGGTCCCAAGGAGTGGTGCAGACACTGCTCATGTTATCTGGCACGGAGTGACCCATTTAACAGAGAGAGCACAAAATCTCCATGGGAATCACATCAGCTCTTTAGTCAGAGTCTCTGAAGTGCCAAGCAGCAGATAACATGGAAACCTCTCCTAAAGAGAACCATAAGTCCTTCATTAATAACAGAAAGCACAACAGCCAGTTCTGATAGAGGGGAAAATTGCTCTGTGGAGAGCAAATGTGTTATTGTGTCTTGCACTTCCCGAGTCTTTTTCTAGGGCCAAATCCTGTGCTGTACCTGGGGAAATCAAATCACATTTTCAAAAATGACTGAAGTTTTTTAGAGCCACTGACTTTTAGCAGAACTAGAGAGTCATTAAATACAGTGTAGGGGATAACATTTAAAATGTCATCAAAATGTAATCTTTTGACAGCCTCTCCTTTCCTCCCCATTTGATAGCTGTGATATTCCTTGAGTCCATCATTGATATCATAAACAGCCCCATGAGCTACTGAAGAAAGATTGAGTTTTTAAAAGGTTGAAGTTCAGTCCTGTGCTGAAATTGCAATCACAATCTAATTACAGTGTGCACGGAGCAAACGCTTTGGGTCTTCAAATCCATTTCCATTCCAGGCTGGCAGTTTACTCCTAGAAATCAATTCTTGCACGTGGGTATTAAGATACACTCAGGTACTCCCTCAAGCAATGACACTGTTTTACAGGGTGCACCATTTCCTTTGCATTCATTCACTGCTGTCCATATGTGTGCAATCCTTTTGAAGGGAAGCTCCTTCTTCTCCCTTCCCATGGGGATCCTTCTGCCCTGCTGATTTAGGGAAAGCACAGGTGAGAGCTGACGGTGGCACACGGTGCTACTGACAGCAGGTTCACTAAAGTTAAGCAGGAGTGATGACAGACTGATTGCAAAATGGGTACGTTTCTATCAGCAGCAAGAGTGGGATAGAAAACATGGGGGAAAAAGAAATTAAAGTTGAAATAGTACTTGGTTAATTAAATAAATACCTTCTGTGACTGGCACACATGTTATTCAGTGAATGACACAACCTTCTAAGGCCCTGTGAGCTGTAAAGCAGTTACACAGTATGAAAAGGGAAGGAAGGTACAAGCTCAGTGAGGTTCCATCTCACAGGCACTTTAAATGACTCTGAGAACACACATCTTTATCCAAAATCACCCCTCCCAAAAGGCCACTTCTGCAGCTTTGCTCTGCAAAGAGTGCTCAGCCTGGTGTCCTTGTGGGCTCAGGAAACATCTCTGGAAGCCCACAAGAGTAAACGCCAGTGTCTCTTCAGCCACCCTGTGCCATCCAGAAGTCTAGGAGATGAACCTGATGCTCATGGTCCTTCCAGAACAAAGTCAAACAGGGCAGGGGGTGGCAGGTGCAGTGTGGTGTAAAATCAGACCTAATATTTTACAACTGTTATTCATGGCAACCCTTCTTCCCTAAAATAGAGACATCAGCAATTTCTTACTATGGGAGGAGTCTACCCTCCTAGGCTCTTCACCCTGTACCATAAATCCAGGGAAGCAGCTCTACAGAACAGTGCAACATCCACAAAATGCAAGCAGTGTCAGGCACTGAATTAGGAGCAGTGCCACCAAATAGAATGGATTGCTAAAGATCTGCTGCAGCAGCCAACTGCAATAAACCCAAAGATAATTTATATTATCACATTATGCCACCAACTCAATCAAGCAAGCTTTTCACCTGAAATGTTGTGTGAATCATTTGTGTTTACGACCACTTAGACCAATCCCTCCAAAGCTCCCTTCCCTTCCAAAAGGTGCTATTTTGCTGTAACACAACCAGAGCTTAACAATCACCATTACTTATATACCAAAAAGCACAAGCCATGGTGAGTCCAGAACTAAAGCTGTCCCTGAAGATGGAAGGATTAAATCCAGAGAATAACACAGTGAGGACAGAACATCACACATTACTTCAGACAGTCTCCAGCAAAAGCAGTGCCCAGCAGAGCTGTGACAGTGCAGAGTGACAGTGGGGGTTGCAGTCTGTTCATGATGCCTCCCTTGAGGCACCATTGATCCTTCTGCATTGAATGTCCCTGCTGTCTGGAGCCCTCCTCCTCCTCCTCGAACCATCCCGTGCCCCAGGCAGCAGACTGAGAGCAGCAATTTGGCCCTGCATCAATTCAGTGCCAATGCACCAAATATTCAGTGCCTACCCCAAAGAAACAGCTGATACAGAGCATCACCAACCTGCACCACCTACTCAGGGAGAACCACACAGGAGTGCCATGAGGATGCTTCCACACACCAGGGTTGTCAGGCTCCTGAAACTGTATTTAGAATGCCACGGGGAAAAGAAATGTATTTCTCAGAAAAGAAGTGCAGTTCATAGTAGTCAGGCCAAATGTACAAGAAAAATACAGTAAGAGAAATCACATGGGCCTACACACACAGAAAAACAATCTGAGCCGTGACCTTTGGCAAAATGCAAGTAATTTGTGAATATTTGACCTTTTCCAGAGGTTATCTGGGTGATTATCTAAACCAAGGAACCAATGATCTGCATCTGCCAGCATTTGCACCATGACAGTGACTTGACCTGTGCCAAATTCTCTGTACATAGCAAATTGTCTTTCACCCATTGGAAAGACATTGTGAGCTTGGTTAGAGCCAAAGCTTCCAGTCTGACTGACAGATGTCCAGAAATCCTGAGTACCAGCAGAGTCATCAGTCAAGGTGACTACAGGACGCAAGAGAGGTGGTAGGTTATTGATAAAGATCATCATCTGCCATCCCTAAAGTCACAGAAGCAGTTACAGGTGCATTGACCTTCAAATTTAGACCTTCCCAAATGACATTCAATAGCAGACTACTCAAACTAATTCCATTCTCTCTCTAAACAAGCCACATTGGACTGTCTGATTGGAAGTAAATATCACAGCACTTCCCAGTGAAATGCAGCTGCCTGTGCAGAGGAGTTTGTGTTTGGCAAAGAGCACTCAGTTCCCAGGTGAGGAGGCCAGATGCAGTTTTCCTTGGTGGAAACTTCCATGCCTTGTAATTGCTCAGCAGGAAAAGCAAAACTGACATTATCAAAGCTCCTTTGAAGATGTGTCCCAAAGCACTCCTCAATTCTTTATTTTCAAGCAATCCCAAAGAGAACTGAGGAATGAAACACACAATTCACTCTTCACGCTGGAGGCTAAAATTCACAAGTTTTCCTCATGTCAGGCTGCAATAAATGAATCACAGCCAAACAAACATTCATGGACCATAATCCTAAATTCTCTTGTACCACACTTTAAAGCTGTTCCTGCTTCCTGCACAAACTCATTGATTTTATTTTCTTGCAGATTACATTGTCTAGTCTCTTACATGGCTTGGCATTATTCATGGTTTTCCTTTACCTGTTGCTTTATTTTCCCCACAGCTCTAGATAACTCCAACCTGAACACAACTCTGATTAGGCAGAGAACTGAGCAACATATTTTTCCTTCCTCCAACATCCACAAAATTTCTGCACTCACTCAATACATAACTTGGTAAAAAATTGATTTTTCAGCTTTATTACCAAGTAAAAAAAATCAAAACCATTTATTCTTTTTCATGTTTCTCAGAAGAAAATGAGAAAATGCTTTGTGTTGAGCAAAATTTTCTATTTTGGAGCATTTTCACTTCTTGTTTGCCAAATATTCAATTTAAATTTTGTCAATAAAAAGCTAGCTTCAAATGAAATCCATCAAGATATCATACTTACAGAAAACCCCAAAAGGTGGTTATTTACATTCCTACTTCTTTAAGGCAAAAGTAATGTATCAGACTCATTAAAAAATTGTTAAGGAGTCTGCATAAAATGTGCAATAAAATTCTCCTACAGGTTTCTCCTGTTGCCAGTAGGTTACAACACTGAGAAAATTGCCTTAACAACATATCCCAACATACACATCCTACATATTAGATTTAAAACTGCCCATATAGTCACTTACCACTAAACTAGCAAAGTCACCAATATTTTAGGACAGTTTCTCAAATCTTTTACCATGCAAACACATGGACAAAGCTGTTTGCACATTTGTTTGGATATTTTATCATAACAATACAAGCGCCACTGGAAAATAAAATCCCATGTTCCAGAAACCATCTGGATTCCATTGGGGAGGGTCAGCTCAACACCACCAGAATGTCCCTCAAAGGGGAAAAAAACAAAGTTTGACAATGCAGATGGATGTGTGATGTTATGGGATACCTGACAAAACACACATATGTAAGTACTGAAATGTCAATAATTCTGAAACACCCCTCATTTCACCAGGCCAATATCCTCTGCATTTCAGAGCACACCACTCCAGTCCTTTCCTTCTAACTTCAGGAACCCTAACAGAGAAAAGTCTTACCTGTTTCTAAGCTTTTCACTTGACCCCCTAAAACCACAATGCTTCACCCAAACTAAACTGTCAAAGCAGCTTTAAAAGGAGTACACTACAATTTTCCCAGTGCCTGCATTTTGTGCCCTGTGCACTGACTCTGTCTCCCCTGCTGTACTTTGACCCTACAGTTCAGTCCTGTCTCTCCTTCTGATGCTCAACATCCTTTAGAACTGAAATGGATTCAAGGCTCAGGAAGGAGCCTTGCTATTCATGGTTTTAACTGCACACAAAACGTGAAACCAGCACACATATAACACTTGCAGTCTCTCCAAGTGAGGCCCCTCAGTTTTGTCTTGAGTAAAAGGGTATCACACAGTGCTTGGTTGACACTCGCACTGCTCTTGTAAAACCATATGTTGGAGTAGTAGTGATTGTGTCTGACGCTCTCTTTTATCATTCATGTGCTTAATCACACCCTGCACTGAGTTAACCATGCTCAGGGACGGGTGTTCACTCAGCAGCCTGCGCCAGGATCTAGGTCTGAGATCACGTGTGTCCCCAAATCCCACAGATTTTAAGAACCGTTAGAACTCCTGAGCAGACAGTCTAATGCAAAAATCAGATAAAAGATTTTAAAATGTTTGTGAGTACCAGCATTAAAAATCAGATAAAATTAACTGTAAACTATACTGTCAACTGCACAGAGAATAAAAACATAAAACGTTATAAGGCATTTGATTTGTTTCCACTTCATTGCTACAAAAGCACTGCTGCTGAGTTTGAGTCAATGTGAGAAATTGCAGGTAACAATGCAATTCAGAATCCAAAAAAAATTTCTGTATTAGGGATCACCCCCACCAATTCTAGATAGCAGTGGCGTTCTCCCTCCAAGACTTACCCTCCCTTCCAGCAATTTTGTTTAATTTGCTTTTTAGAGCTTAATCATATTACAGGAATAAAATCAATACACGTGAGAAATCAGAAAACTTCCGTAGGATTTGCAAGAGCAAATTTCTGGAGAACATGCAGGCTTATCACATACAAAGAACATCAATTTTACAACTTAACAGCATGGACTGAATCAGGCACGGAGGGAGAAAAATTTACATAGAAAATATCTGTCCTTGCCCGGCAGCTGAATGTTTTAACACACCACTTACATATGCTACTTTCCACACTATACTGTCTTTATCCTTCATTCATGCCTTTTTTTACTTTTGAATTTAATGATAAGTCAATGCAATATCACTGTACCTGTGCTAAATGCAAACACTGAGGTAGCAATAAAATACAGTCATTTAAATAACAAGAATTGCTATCAAAATCGATTGCCTTTCCTTCAGGCATTAAGAATATACTGTTTCAGTTCACTGACTTGTACTGCAAAACATAGCAACAATCAATTCTTAGCTGTACCCCTCAGAGCTCTTACCTTTGAAATGCAAACATTACATAACGAATTAAACTCATGAGTGCACAGCAAACCTACAGTTCCTCTCTCCACCACAGCACTTTGGCAAACGTTTCATTAGCACTAAATACCAAGCTTGCTTTATGCCTGCTGTTTAGAAATACATGCTTAGTTTCAGCATATACCAAAAGGCTATTTTAAACATATTCACTGCTAGTTCCTATTGAATTAGGAAGGCTACAGTGGCTGTACCTTTACTAATCCATAAACTGAGTACCCCACTGTTCCAGTTCAGAGCTCTATTTTTTTCCAGTCACTGTAAATTACATTAAACATCTGGGTCATTAGCAAATATAGTTTTAAGGAGCCTGAATGTGTGGCAGCCTTGCTGCTGCCTAGAAATGCTGTCACGTGGGACTGTTCTTTGTATCCTTATTAATGTCTAGCAAATTATTTTCTTTTTTGTTTTAATAATTATTTCCAGGAAAAGCACAGTATGCCCTTATGAGAATTGCAGTATCACTTGGTAACACCCTTTTGTTTCCACGTATCAGTGCCAAAGTCTCTTTTTCTCATGTCTGCAGACTCATGTTACCAAGTAGGTATGAGCTGCTCTGTCATTGTGCACAGTGACAAGGACTTGGGTTAATTTCTGGGTGCAACTCTGAGCTGCAACACTACAGCCAGGAGCCTGAAATTTACCCAGAGCCCTTAGAAAGGCTCTGGATTGTCAGGCAGTGAAATCACAGTGCTGAAACTACAGGAGAAGCTGCTTCTGGAATAGTTAAAACAGAAGGGCTGTTTGGACTATGACAACCACAGCTCCTGGGAGACACCTGGCAGCAAATCCAAATGAAGCACCAGGAGTGCAAATAAACTCAGCCACAGCCACAATCTACTGCTGGGGGAGCACTGGAGGTTGATGCCTTTAACTTCAGCCCTGAATGGGGCTGATGATTGAAATTAACAACAAATATCTCCCTATAACCCTTTTTTTTCGGCCAGAAATTTTCATCTGTTCATGATGAACATGTAAACTCATTTTTAGCTATTTCTGTTCTACATCAGTAATAAACCATTAGCTTTAAGTGAATTACTGTCCACTCATGTGGATAATTGATATTGGCCTATACATTTTATTAGCTGCTGAAGCTCTTTTTCAGTTGTGACACTGCTTCAAGTTGATGAGCAGATCTCACCATGACAAAGATAACTCTGTGAGCACCTGCACAGTTTGCACACCTCCAAAATGTGTTTACCTGCCTTAGAAAAATGTTGTCAACATGCTCAGCTTACTTCAGTTGTTGCTGAAAACTGAGTGTGGAGTTTAAGTAGAATCTGGCATAATGAAACATCAACTGGCACTACCCTGAAATACACATTCACACAATCCCCTGCCAGCACTGGGGCTTGCAGAACATGCCACTCACAATGCTCCCAGACACTTGGCTGCTACTGCAACTCTTCCCAGTGAAAGGGAACCAGATGGTGAATGACTCTTGGCATTTCTCAGTGTTATGTGAAGTGTTTCTTTAGCTAGTGAGCACATGCCATCCAGTCAAGTCGCTCTGGAAACAGCCCTTCATGTCTTTCCTCAGATTTCTACACAAATGGCAAACACCCCATTTACAAGGAAAGTCAGACCCAAGCACGGAACCAAAAGTCTCAGCTTGGAGTTTCTGTTGTCCTAGAGACACAGAAGTATCTCTGAGGGATTTATTTCATCCTTTGGTCCTGTTACAGCCTCTGAGTATTCAATTGCTCATCAATATCCACACAGAAAGATTGATGGAGACATTTCAGTTAAATGCCCACAGTCAGATGGGATGAACAGAGGCCAGAATGCCCAACTGCCTAAAAGTACGAGTTCCACTGTTTGTATATGCAAGCAGTGCTTGACAGCCCGTCAGGTCTGCTCTAAATTCAGGAATTCAGAGATTCTGTCCTGGCTCTGCAAAATCAATACAACCAAATCCTTTTTTCCTCTAGATGAACCAGATACTTTGCAGGGCAAAGCAAAAGCTTGCAAGCATCTTGCTAGAATCTATTAGAAGCAGAGATTTCAAAAGCCCATTAAAAATAAAACAGGAAAAAAGTTAACCAGAAACATTAAAGTTTATTATTTCAACTGTGCAGGTAAGGACTGCTTTGCTTGAAGGGAAAGCTGCTGCCTTGCTGCAATGTTTTTGCCTTGGGGCAGTTTTCAGAGAGTTGTTATCTTTCAGGAATAATAAAATTCAGCATGTTGACTACACCCCACACATACACACAGGAAAGAAAAAGAAAACAGAAAGAAGAAATAAAAAAAACCAGAAGAGGCTAAATGTCCTACAAACCCTACTGAAGTTAGTATGAAGAATTTATAGACTCCAAACTTTGGATGGTGGTGGCTCTGAGGAGGCAGAGAAGAGGTGGAAAGATGTGTGTACCCTTCAGACACATCTGAAGGGACAGATACTCTCTCATTTCATAGACATGACCCCAGGCTATAATATTCTGTTAATATTCTGTTAATATTTGATTGCACATGAGGGCAAATCAATCTTACACTGATGCCCATGGAAAGATTTTTTTGAATGCAAAGGGAGCCAAAGTGGGTGAGGCCCAAGAAGTTTAGCGTAATCAAAAATATAATTAATTTTCATTGACAGTAAATATGTTCTAATGTGTTAAAGGGAACTGCTCCCTAAAACTGTCTCCTCAGTTTAATTTCATGAGATGCGTTTCCACACAGAACTTGATAGGTTCCTGCAGATGCAAGGTTGAAAAGCACTGTGTTACTTGGAAGAGCAGATTCTCACCATCTCCAAACATCAACTGTGATTCATCACACAAAAAGTTCACTTTTAACGAGCCTTTAAACTAGAGTAGTTCACCTACAGTGGTTGCTCTGGAGGAAATCTGCACTTGGAAAATTGATTCTGTATTTCACTAGCAAACCTCTTCGAGTGATTTACAAATCCCATTTACTCAGCTTCTCCTTTGAAGCCAAGAGACTTCAACACCAGCTACCAGGAACAGGGGATTAACCAGAATATGTTGTATTATCACTGATAGATAAAGGGGTAAGATATATAGAGAAGACTTCTTTGTCCCAGTTTTACAAATATCCTATCAAACACTGCCAATTACAACTGAACCAAATACACAGCAAGCATTTCTCACCACTGGCACTCTCTCCTGTGCCTGCCCAGCAAGGCAGCCCATCCTGAAACTATCACTGACAACTGGTACTTTTCTAGTGCTCTCTTTACTGGGATTTCCAGTTTTCTCTTTCTCTCCATTTAAATATTTTTCAATTAATATACTCCAATTCACTCTAAGCTTGTCAGATCATCACCCAAACCCTCCTTTGCATCTTACAGAACACCCACTCCACTCTTGCAACCTGAAAGATTTCTGAAACCAGAAAGGATTGTTATGACCATCACTGTCATCCTACTGCAAAACAACCAGTAGGATTTCATCAGTCTTCCTCAGTGCTGCACAAAAATGCCCCCGATCTGCCTCCAAACAAGCACAGTAGTGCAAAAAGCAATTTGGATGAAATTTATCTGGCAATAAGGATTTAAAAATACTTCTATTACATTATATAAAATTGTACAAGAGACAAACCCAAAATCAATAAAACTTGTTACGATTATTCACGTCTTATTTTGCTTGTTAAAACCACAACCTGCATCTTCTCTTCAAGAAAATGTTTAAGACCTATGACTATCTGTAAGTAACAAGCCTTCTGTCTCCTAATTTCCTGATTTAATTCATAAGCTGTGTTTCATTACGAGTGGCAAGCTAGAAATAAGCTATTTGCTCCAACAATTACTTGAATTCACTCTGGCTTGGCTGCCTCTTTGGCATCCCTCTATAAACCACCGTTTTATTAGTTCCTCACATAAACTTGTTTTATTGTAGTTTAAAAGGCTGCTTGACACCGGTTCTCTGAACCTCATCGGAGTTCCAGCTTGACTCCTCCCTGGCACCCGAAGTTGCTGGGGCGCATTGTGGAGCATTGAACAGTGAAGTGCAACATCCCAAGAGTTCTCCTAGGAAAGCGTTTCTTGCTGGTTCATTTGGCGGGAGCTGCAGCCCCGATTGAATCACTGAAGGGAATTGTTTCCACCCAGCGCCTGGCGTTGCCCCCATCGCCTCTGGCCCGAGTCCCACTCGCGTCCTCACTGATGTCACGATTCTCACCGGTCCCACTGACGCAACGCTCTGCCCAGACCGGTGGCGCGACTCCAGATTTGCGCTGTGTCACTGAAGGGCTGGAGGGAGGCAGGGCTGGAGGAGCCCTCGCTCCCAGCCCATCCCCGGGGGTTTTGGGGTGCCTGGACAGGTGTTTCCCTGGCTGTCCAGCACTGCCGGCACCGCACCGGCTCCGCTCCCGTGCCCCGCCGAGCCCGGCACGCCAGTGAGAGCTCGGCTCAGCCAGGACGGACAAAAGCCAGAATAAAACCAGCCCTCGAAAGGCACCGCCACCGGTGCCTGCACCGAGGGACGAGGGATGCTCCGGGACCCTCTGGGCAAGGAGCGTGCCGGGCTATCTTTGGGGAGCGCTCCAGGGCGAAGGGGGAAGGCGGCCGGTGGCCCTGAGGGAAGAAAGGGGGCTCCAGGCCGCCAAGAGGCCGCTCCGGGACCCCCCGAGGGACGGAGGGAGCCCAAGGCACTCCGAAAGGAGCGGGAGCGGGCTGCCCTGAGGCACGACCCGGGGCTCCAAAGGGACACACACCGCGGTGAGCACAGCTGGGGACAGGGGGCCCGGGCGGGGTCCGGCCGCACACAGCAGGTGAAAGTTACGCGGGGCCGGGAGTCGCCGCACTCACCTCATCCCCTTGGCCGAACTGCAGCCCCAGGGCAACGAAGTGCTCCACCCGGATGAACCCGTCCGCATCCTCATCGCACACGTCGAAAACCTCCTTGAGCTTCCGCAGGAACCGCAGCAGGCTGGCCGGCTCCATCGCGGGCATTAGCTGGAGGCGGGCGGCACGGCCGCGGCCGCAGCAGCCATGATCGCCCGCGCCTTCAGCGGGTGCGTGACATCAGCTCCGGGGAGCGGGGCGGGAGCGACGGCGAAAAGGAGGAGGAAGGGATGGAGGGAGGGATGGAGGGGAGCGCAGGGAGGACGCGAGCCCCGGCGGAGGGAGGGGGGAGGGAGGGAGCGCCGGGCGGGGAACAATAGGGCAGAGCTGAGGATGGCGCTGAGGGAGGCGCGGCCGCCGCCAGGGGGCGCGGCGGCAGCAGGGAGAGCCGGGGGGGCGGGCGGGAGCGGGGCGGGTCGGGAGGACGGGACACGGGGGACGGCGGGACGGGGACAGAGACCGGGGACAGGGCCGACCGCGGGACCGGGGGGACGCAGAGACCGCGACAGAGGGAACAGCAGGGGACAGCGGGACTGAGGATAGCGGACCTGGGGACAGCGGGACCGGGATACAGAGACCGGGACAGGGAAAGAGGGGACAGTAGGACCGGGGACAGCGGGACGGGGACACAGAGACGGGGAGAGGGAAAGGGGGGAAGCGAGACCCGGGAGGACAGCGGGGCTAGGGACAGGGACAGTGGTACTGGGAGGATAGCGGGACTGGTGACAGCGGGGCGGCATGCGGGAACAGCGGCGGTGGCAGGGAAACTGCCCCAAGAGCGAGGGAGTGAGGCAGCATGGACGGGAGAGCAGCAGCCGCCCGGATGCAGCCGGCCCGGCGTCCCCGGGGCTCTGCGGCGGCGGACGGACCGTTCGCAGCCCCTTCACTGCTCCATACCTCAGTCCGACGCCCCAAATAAAAGACCAGTCACACTGCAATATTTTTTCTTATAAATCAGGACATTTTTGTTAGAAAAAGCCTGTTCTGAACAGTTCCAGACTGGAGGGGAAAAGCCGAGTGCAAAGAGTTAAGGGGTAATTAAGGCTCAGCAGGACACGCGGAGCTACCCGGCCCCGCTGCGCTCAAGCGAGCGGGCAGAGCCCTGGGAAGGATCCCAGAGCCCAGACTGGCTGGGCACTGACACTGCCCGCCCCGCTTTCATCAGAGCGGGGAGCGAGAGCATGGCCCTGCCCTTGCAGGATCCCTCCTTAAAGCCGCCTGCAACTGCTGTGCTCCATGGCTGGGTTTTAATTTGATCTCTGCTCTGCCCCTTTTCTTTCTCTCAAGAGTGTTTTGGACTGCCTTTGAAGCCCACAGCTGTGAGCTGCCAGGGAGGAGAGCGGGGGTGGTTCTGGTTTCTGCACCGAGCCTCAGACCAGGCGTGATGGGTCCAGCTCTTGGGGACGAAGGAGCTCTGGCTGGTCAGGCTCAGGTACTCACTGCCTCTGCCAGCACTCCCTTCCTGCTGTAGATGCTGAGTGCAGGTGACCATCAATCACTGAGTGACATCCTGTAGGTGATTGATAAAGCTGCCCAGCTAAAATGACCATGTAAGTGCAGCAGATTTTGAATTGAGACAGTAATCATTCATTTGCTTCTTCCAGTAAGAGAGGTCCATATGGCCCTTAAAAACCCTCAAATTTATATCTTTTGTAGAAACAAGCGTGTTTTCAGGAAGTTTTATTTCCTTGAGTTTCTCATCCCATTTATGTGCAAATTCAGGGTTTGGAAAGAGGATGGCTTGACATTCCTGTAGCCTGGAAGTCAGTTGTCAATCAACAACACAATGACAGCAATACAATTCCCCACATATCCCTCCTCAGAGAGATAAGGAGCTGATTCCAGAGCCTCTGCCACTTTGATCTTTATTTTTACAAAAAACCATGGAAGAGTTCTCCTTTCCCTCACTGATGTACTAAACGGTCTTTCCAGTCTGGGAAAAAAAAAATCAAAGTGCAGAGATCAGATATGAACCTTGGGAAGCAAAGAATTTCTGAAGAGATATGAAGAGATGCGAAAAGAAAAGCAGAATATTTGATCAGCAGACTTCTCTGAAGCTGTTGAGTTAAAACAGGATTTTTAAGATGTGGGGCTATTTAGCTTTTATCTTGAGACCCTTAATTCTTCAGGTTATGTGGGGATTGAGCTCAGCACACCCCTTGGGGACACCTATTCAAAAATCTGTGAGCTGGTACCCCTTGAGTTGTGGGCAGACACCAGTGTGGAGTCAGCTCCTGCTAGTCTAACTGCTCTGAAGTGAGTTCAACCTCTTCAAAGGCTCAGCGCACATCTGTCACTGTCCCACCTCATTTGCTGAGATTGTCTCGGTGACTCCTTGCTCTGACTCCCCTCCCCATGTAGGTGGGTAGCTGTGTAGCTGTGCTTGGCTCAGACTGGGAAGTGGAGTTACAATAAATACTGTGGTTTAAAAAAAAAGGAATATTCCTGTTTGTCATGACTAGAGGAAGAGCACACCTCACAGGGGTTGTGCACCATTTTATGAAATCCAGTTAATTTCCACTGACTCTCCTTTATCTTCTGCTGGAAGATGAAGGAACTTGGTCTAGATATGCAAGTAAGGGATAACATGGATTTAGACCAAAACTGTCAGCATTAAAATCTGTTTCAATCTTGCACTAATTTGGAAGGGGTGGATGCAGGGGAAGAAGATTTGAGTTCAGACACTATGGTTTGGGGAATTAGTGTTGAAGTCCAAGAACTGCCATAGACACCCTGAGTGCCAGCAAGCACTGGAGTGAAGCTGATAAGAGAGCTGGAGAGGTAGAAGCTGTCACTACAGACAGCTGAATATGTCAAGCAAATATCTGACAACTGGGAGATGATTTGATAGCACTGAACACAGGAGAATTGGGATGAGAGATGCTGTCAGTAAAGGTCTGTAATTTTAAAGCTGGGAGTGTCCCATGGGAGCTAAAATCAGGACAGTGAACCAAATGTGCCACCCACTTGCTGGGCAGCTGCTCTGCCAAGGTGAAGTTCATAGGGCTGAATCCAGGAGGTTATTTTCTATTTTCAGTGTTGTAGCTGGCATTGCTCCTTGCTCATCCCTGCTTTTCCACTTGTAGGTAGGACATGCACCAGTGGACTATTTTTCCTTACTAGTACATCTAACTACTTGTTTAATTAGAGATATTTGGCAACTTCTCATTTGACTCAAACTATGTGGAATAAATAATTTTACATACTGCCACTCTAGTTTTCTTCTAGAATTTGAAATACGACTAGCGGTGGTGCTTTTCCGTATTTGTCTGCTAAGAATAAATAGTTCAAAAGAAAATATTTAATTGACTACCATAGGCCATGGCTGTCGTTTGCAGGATTTCTTTACAATCAGCTGCTTTTCCATCAATGTCAGTTCCACTCACATAGCAAATTGTAATCTGGTGTCAGAAACAGCATCTAAGGTGGGCACTCCCCAGGGCTGATGGCCCTGTCCACAATTCTGGTTCTGTTGCAGCAACATCCAGAGACCCAGCCCCTAAGAACAGCTTCATAGTACAATTTCTCTCCATAGTATACACAATATAGCCCTCCTTGAATATTTGGCTTCTCATAGTCTTACTGTATTTTGAATCAAATCTTGTTTCCCATTGACTGCTCTGATTAATAATGTAACAGATGTGCTTTATCAGCTGGACATTCTCTAAATGTCACAAACAACAGGTAACAGGCAGAAATAAGCAGCTTATTAACACCCTGGCCCCTGAGAACTTTAAAATATTATTTAAGACTAGCTTAATTAACTTTGGAACAAAAGCAAGATACTTGATTTCTTTTTACTGCCTTTTCTCTAATCTATTTTTCTATTATGAAAAGTTAAACATCAAGAACAAAACTTAGAAATTTTGGGGAAATATTTCTACAAGCAAGGATGTTCCTTTCAAATTTTTTAAGTGCTATAGGACCTCACCTTGTAGAAGTGTTGCTGGTTTAGTTTTACACAGTATAAATGCTCTTGCTTGATTTCAACAGCATTCTTACCAGATTATGAATTAGCCATGAGCAAAACTCTTGTCAGATGAGCCCAGCTAGAGAGCAACTGACTAAATTCAAAACATTAATGCCTTGTTTCTTTTTACAACACACATACTACACAAAGACCAAACTACCTGTTCTCCCGAAGTTACTGCTAAAATAAACAATCCTCTGTCGTGGTTCACATAAAGTCGATTTCACAGTGAATTCATAGGATCAAACGAATATTCCCTGGTGTTTCCAGGGACAGAAGCAGGGCTGCAGATGCCAGCATGTTCCCCTGGCATTCCGAGGTCTCCTTACTCCACCGAGTGGCCGGTCACTCCACTGCACGTCTGGCACCATCCCAAGGCATCCACCTGCCGAGGCTGGCAAGAAGAATACAGGTAGAATAGGTAAAGCCAGGTGAATGGACAAGTTTTCTCCCTCTTCCACACCCCATAGTTCTCCAGCTGCCCTGGGACCAAGCCTCTCTTCCTGGTACATTCCAGAAACCTCCCTTCTGCCTCAGGGAAAGGACAGCACCATCCCACTTTTCTCTGACCAGCTCCAAGTAATTGGGCAGGCTTACATTTCCCTCAGATTATAACATAAAATGACATCTGGCAACCTCTTGAAAGCAATAAAATGTTTAAGCTCCGGGAAAACTCTGTGAAAAGCAGATCCAGTGTAGTAGCAGCAGTCAAGCTAGTTTCAACTTCTACCCCAAATAGGGCTGTCAAGTGACACACAGACATTCCTCCCTGGCTCTAACAAAGAAATCACATTAAGCCCCAGATTCCCAAAGACTTCTTTCTCCTCCTTTCCTTCCCTTCCCTCAATTTGTTAAAAAATAAATTAATCATCTAGAAAATCATCACCTAGCAGGTGTAACAAACTGAGGATGCATCAGCCAGTGTATGTTTTTTAGCCTAAATCACCCATAACACAGCATATGAATTGTTAAAAATAATCTTTTTACTGCTTCAAATGAAGTTTCTACAATTTTTGTTTATTTTGTCCTATCCAAGATTGACTACACACCATTGAATAAATACGTTCCATCTGCACTTTTAGCAGAGCTGACTACAGGAATGTAATTCCCAGATATTGCTGTATTCAGCAAGGAGAAATGGGAGAGAATAATAAAATTAGAACATGGCATACCGTACTGATGCCAATGTCAGTCATCACTTGTGTCTCCAAACAAAAAGCGAGCTCTTGGATTTGAACCAGCTTCAATAAAAGTGTGATGTCTGTACTGCAGAGAGGCACTCTGTACAGCACTCACTGTGGCCTTGTTTTTTCAAGTCCCCTGTGAATCTGTGGTTGTTTGCCCACGTGACATCCAAGCGAAATTTGAGCAAGTCCTACGTCCTAAACCTTGCCTTACCGCAAGTGTACTTTGCATCCAGATCTGTGGTTCATTTGTTACTCCACAAGACCTACAGCTACTCCTTAACTATCAAATCTATCATACAGCAAATGCTAAAATCAGATTCAAAAAACATTTGTGAGGGTGAACTCCACTCTACACAAGTTCTTACTGTTTCTGCATCAGTTTGTGGGCCAGACAAATTACTACTCCATTCCTGAACCCCTTCTGGAGAAACATGAATATGTCTCAGAGTCCAGAAATGACACACAAAAATTGTACTGCCATACATAAGAATATTTACAGGATAATAGATACAACATGACAATGAAGAAGTGCTCCAAGATTTCCATCTTGCCTCAGTACACAGACATTCTTCTTTTCTTGTGGCTTTGAAAGAAACTAGGTCTCCTTCTTTGGCTTGGAAAAGGTAGATTGTTATAGAAAGCCAAAACTCTTCATGCTGAAGCAGCAGTGCTGAATTACTGATTTTTAACAGAGATTTCTTTCTGTGAAAATTAACTTTAACTGATGGTGAGCAAAATAAGTCAGTGGCTGTCAGGCTACCTATGCAATCAGAGCCTGCAGCTGCAGAGGATGAAATACAGACACTGGGCTGTTTTCTTCTGACTGATCCAGCATCTGTAAAACACTGCATTAATATTTAGAATTAATCACTCTAATGGATTTGCCAAGTGACTGTCCTTATCTGGAAAAGACACAGTGCATGAAATCAAAGTAGACAAATTATGTCACTACCAATCAGATACACAGTGGGAC
The DNA here is from genome assembly GCA_034336665.1 of Luscinia megarhynchos. NCBI lineage: Eukaryota > Metazoa > Chordata > Aves > Passeriformes > Muscicapidae > Luscinia > Luscinia megarhynchos. The sequence continues at coordinate 4,409,581 of CM067580.1, forward strand.
TTGAACTCCTTTCAAAGCAACTGATTCCTTACAGCATCTGCTGGACAGGTGACCTACCTTTGTGATCATCTAGAGCTGTGACACACCAGTGACAAAGCCTTTACTGGAATAAAGCAAATCTTCCTTGATGCTGCTTTGTTGTTTGCATTTAAATAAACCCTAGTTAAAAACCTATCTCCATGGGCAAGTGTTCTTATTCTAGCACACTGAGATTTGGCATAGCCCATAAAACCAACAAATCGTTACCACCAGCCTTCTTGACACCATCTTTCTTCCTCACAGGCTGTTTCTGCCAATAGAAAAACCTGCTGAAGCTAAAACAAAGCAGGAAAAGGAACAGATGCCTCAGGCCTATGACTGAGCACCAGCCCATAGCAATTGAATCAATGTCCCATTTGATAAAGAGGGATGAGAACAGCAGTAAATGCTGCTTTCTGGAGAGACCACCTTCTCAATTATTTTCCTCTCTCAAGCCCTATAGTATTAATTTAGGATTAATGCAGAATATTGTATGTAACAGGACTGAGGACCAGCCAGTTCAAACTGCTGTCATGGTCCAACCCCAGCCAGCAAATAAACACCACAGAGCTGCCCATTTACACTCCCCCTGAGACAGATGGGGAAAAGACTGAAGGGTAAGCTGGGAAAACTCATGTATTGAAATAAAGACAGTTTAATAGGCAACAAGCAAATCAAACCAAGGAATTCATTCACCACTTCCCAGGGCAGGTGTGCAGCTGTCTCCAAGGAAGCAGGGCTCCATTACAAGCAGTAGTTACTTGGGAAGACAAACAGCATCACCCCCAATGTCTCCCCTTCCTTCTCCCCCAGCTGAGCATGACACCACCTGGCCTGGGACATCCCTTGGGTCAGCTGTGCTGGCTGTGTCCCCTCCAACTCCTTGTGCTCCCAAAAGGCGCCTCACTGGTGAGGGCAGAAAAGAACTGCTCAGCCACACTGGAACAACCCTGTGTTATCAACACCTCCAGCACAAATCCAAAACATAGCCCGTACTATCTGCTAGGAAGAAAACTAAATCTATCCTAGCCCAAACCGGCACATTACCCAGGCAAAAAACATACTGATTTGCTAGGCAAATTATTTAAAAATATTCCAAATATGCACATATGCAAGTTTACACACTGGTAGCAACCTCCTCTTGTTCATCTAAAAGCTAAAACAGAAAAGATGTCATTTTCAGGCAGTGAAATCAATGTGATGCTGAAGAGAGATGAATTAGACCTATTTATTGAAAAAGGTGTTTAAAAAAACGAATCGGGATTTGCATTGCTAAAAGTTCTCAAGAATACAAGAAGGGAACATGAAAAAGGAAAGCAATTATTAGGTGCCAATAGTGCAGCTGCTGGGGGAATGCATGTGTGCTCATACAGCATTGTGCCTCAGTTCTTGCTAAGACAATAGTATCAGGTATTTCATGACAGTTTCAGCGTCTGTAGTAATTGAGAGATTGCTATTTATTTCGGATTCTGACAGCTGGAAGGAGTTGTTGTGCCACCTATCAGACACCAATAAAAAAACAACTACTTCATGCTCCACAGCAAAAGTAAAATGATGACCAAGACTCTTCTTAACTATGTATTAAAAAAATAGTTTCAAAGTAATAGGTCTCTGCAAAACTTTAAAAAATCTCTAAAAGACAAGGATCGAGATTTTGTATATCCATCCTTTAAACACTCCTATCACCTATTGCAATTATGCTGTTATTGCTCAAATAATGCTCCTTTTCTTCTGGCTAAACCTAGAAGACTTTAAGAGGCTTCTGTCTGTTGGGACTCTTTGGTACAAGAGGGTATTAACAGGCCTTCTGCTTCAGGACACAAAAAAGCAGGAATTCCTGCTGGATGTGCTTTAGGTATTGAGGATAAAGTTTGAGTAGTAGGCAGGAAGAAGAATAGGGAACAAGAAACAAATGGTCAGATGAAAAAGGCCAAATCCTCCTCTGTGGGATGTTTTTCTTTCTCCATAGCACAGGAAGTCTGAAGAATCCTGGATCCTAATTCAGGCACCTCAGCAAGATGAGATGGACTGTGATTCCTCTAGGGCAGGTCCTCTGTCCTGGCATTTCCATGTCTTCAGCTTGTAATGCAGCCAGGAGACTCAAGCAGAAGCCAAAGGAAGGACAAAGGGAAGGAACATTCCACAGCCTCATGAAGCAGGTCGTCTCCCCAGAGGAACACAAAGCAAATCAAGTTGAATCAGTTTTACTCTTGGCGTGCGAACAGACAAGAGAACATTTAGGGAAGGGCAAGAGCACAAAATCCTTCCAAGGCAAAGGTTCAGGGTTTATTCTTTATGACAGGGAACTTCCCTATGGAAGAGTCATTTATGAAGAGTGTTAAGGCAGCAAATCACAGCTTAAAAATTCAAAAAACAATAACACATTCAAAGAAAAAAATGCCTTTCCACAAGCACTTGAGCACAGTATCAGCAAGTGTGTCCAAACAGCCACTGTGCCTTCTTTGGCTTAGGATCCCAGATTCACCCCTTCAGAACCCTGGCGCTGGGCAGGAAGCCAGACCAGCTGATCTCCCCTCCCCTAGTGCTGCTGCTGGGTCACCATCCTGAGCATTTTGAGTGCCATCTCTCCTTGGTCAGCTGGTACCTAGCACAGAGAAAAGCACAGGATAAGCAGCTGCTATAAGGAAGCAGACAGCAACTACACACATGTTCAGTTTTCTGGCTGATTCCACCCCAAGGACATGACTATTTACCATGTGCCCAGCCTTGAGAATCCAGAAGAAAGCAAAGTTCTCATAAGCCTTGTGGAAAGCAGCTGTCTCAGTGGATTCTGGAGACACATACAGTGCCTTCCACCTTTTCTGGCTGAACTGGTCCAAATCAGGCCACTTCAGTTTCCTGATCCATGCCTCCTGGCCTGTTGGAGGTAAGAGATATTGATTACTAAGCATTGATTACCAACACCTGGAAATTACCCATACTTGGTTCCACAGCAGCTCGGGAGTCCAGCTCAGCTAGATGCCCCCCTGCACTGGATACTAGTACAGCAGAGTTAGCACACAGTCTGTGTGCTCAGATCCTAAACAGTTTTGTTATGCCTAGAAAAATTCAGGACAAACTGAAACAAACAACTGGAAGAAAGAAGGGAGTAAGTAAACAGTGAAGGTGTGTATGAAATGGATTTAGGATTGTAAAAGTTGAACATGTGCTTCTTGTTGGCTCTGCAGCCCTAAAAATTCCAACATATTTCATTTTGCAACTCAAACACCTTGAATGTCCTGCTATGGAGAAGGATCATCCATACCAAGTCCCCCTCCTGGATTTCTCTGTTTGTTAGACACACATTGAGGGGAGGCTGGAAAGGCTTTCTGTTTCCAGGTGCTGCTTGGAGAAGGTGGAGGTCAAGACAGCAACAAAATCATTTTCAGGACTCCAAGGGGGACCAAGCTTTAGCCTATCTGTGAACTGCTGGAAGAATTTACATGCTAGCTACATCTCCATTTTAGACTAAAATGTGAAAAACTGGAACACCACCAACTGCTAATCTGTTTTGACAGCCTAAATACTGTGTTTCCTGGATTTATTGATTGCTGTGTTGTTCGGGAAGGGCATCTGAAAATCTAAGTGGACAGAGACATACAAGGAATAAAGCCTTTCACACAACAGCAAGGTTTTTGTGGAGTCTGTTGACTGCAGATTCTTTAACTCAGTGAGAAAAGACCAGTGGAAGGGAGCACAGCAGCCTTATGAGGCATTTCAGCAGCACTTGGCCTGATTCTCAAAGTGCTTCTGGACCAAAGCAGCACCATGCAAGCAGCAAACAAAGCCCAAGGTGTGCAGGAGCCTTCACTGAGAGCAGGTATGATTACTCTTCCACTGCACCCTCCCTCATTAATTGCCAGCATTCTTTGCCTATGAATGAGCATACACACACACACATCTATGTGCCTATCCAGGAGGATTAAGTGAATTATTAGCTTACCTGAAACAAGCAATTACTGATGTTGCAGATCCATTTCTCAACAGTATAATGGAGGTAAAGGATTTCCCTCTCTCAGAGGGACACAAGCAAAACATCCTAAGTGCTGCTCATTTCTGACTGCAGCATTTAAGCACTACTAGTTAGATAAGACATTTGCAAAGGAGATTGGAGAAATCTGGGTACCAATATACTGACAGCTCCACATTCTACTCATCACATGTTCTGTTTCCACCCCCAGTCAAGAAGTTCCTCACCCATGGTGTCAACAATGAGGTCCAGCTGCCCATTATAGACTGTAACATTGACATGGGCTGCCAAAAGCTGATCAACAATATCGATGACAGGTTTCATGAAGTCCTCAGCCATGTTCTCAAAGACCTGTCTGGACTGACCTGGTTGGAACCAAAAAGACAAATTTTAAGTGATGAAGGATGTCATCCCCAAGCTGGGACAGAAGCATGGGCTAAAGGCTCTAAAATGGAGTTCACAACTGTACTAAAAACAGTCCTAGCCCAAAGTGGCTGTGATTTATCAGTCTGAGGAACAGGAGGACCAGACAGCAGCTGTGCTCCATAGACAGTACTGTAATTTCTGGCTCCTATTTACACACACAGGCTGCTGACATCAGCCCTTTAAGCCTGTTTCACACCCTCTCCTCCATAAGATGCATCATTACATGACACCAGACTTCTGGCAGAGAAAAGCTGACAGAAATTTCAGCAAGACTGCATGAGAGACAGAAAACAGTTCCTGCTGCTCAGAGGATCCTCCTCCCTCCCCCTATATTTTTATTTACTTGGCTAAAGATAGATACAAGCAGCAGAATCAGAACCAGCTCCCACAGGCCTGCCCCACAACATCTTCATTTCTGAGAACAAATCCCCTCCTTAGCCCCACGGATAAAGACAATTGAACGTGACCGGTTGTTGGAGTATTTTCCTACAGGATGCAATACTGTAAGCAGTGGTAATGGACTCATCAGATGCACACTAACAGACAGGAAAGTACCTCCCCACTTCACACAGTCAGGAATGATCATCAGCTTCTTTCTGATGGGCCCATTCATCAGCTCATCCAGGCTGTTCTGATGCATTTTTCCCACATGGTGCCGGTAGAGCCGCACTGAAAGAAGAGAGAACACACTTTGATCAGTGGCACATTTAAGACACCATCCTGCACAGACAACAATCTTCAGTGTCAATCATGGCCAACAAACCCTACTCTAATGAAAATGCAACATCACAGAGAGAGATTTGCTTACTTTTACTAGAAACCACTAAAGTCAACCCTTATTTAGGGCAGGATGATGCATCCATTCCTACTTTTGGCCAACACTGGGCACTTTGTCTGCTTTAACCACTTGGCTCTTCTCAACAGACCAGTTATTTTTGAGCTGTGATATTTTATTTTCAGGAGTTAATTTCACCTTCCCTTATGAAGCCAACAGAAAAAGAGCTTGAAAGAAACTACACATATGTTTTTCACATTGATGCACAAAAATTATGGAGCAGTAATTTAATCAGACTGTTTATACTGATGAGACACTTTTTTAAAGACAGAAATGAAAGACAGTAAGAGGAAGTAACTTAAAAGGTCATAAAAGGATGTTGCAATTATACTGACTGCTTCCTTGCTGTAATTTGTGCAGGATGTATAGGAGGAGGTGTCATCTATAGGGTTGTTCCACATTCCTATCTGTCTCTATGCAACAGCAAACAAGTTCTGCTCAGAAGAATATCAACATCCATTTTAAGGATGTGCTACATTGAGGCTCTTTTCACTGTCAGAGTATGTGAATGGAAACACAGGGCTTCAGAAATTCAAGTATTTAAGTATTTAAATACTTTTATTTAATATTTAAAGTTCAAGTATTTAAATACAACTTACTGAGATGGAGATTTTCTTGCTCATCTGATTTCACTTCTGGAACCTCCTTAGTTAAGATGTTATAAAAGTTCACATTGTCTGTGTTCTGAAAACACAAGATAATTTCAGTATCACTAATAAAAACATTTCTCAGATATGAAGAACAGTCTTTCCTGAAAAGAAGAAGAAAAAAAACCGTAAGTAAATCCTAAATAAAGGACCCTGTGACCAATCACTTTACCTGCACATCAGGAATATACCTGTGGAAAAACTTCAGTTCTACATTTGCTTTGAGAAGTGGGAAAGAGATTCCTCACGCCTGTATTGTTCACACATGGATTGTGCCAGAGATGTTATTTACTCCTCTGAAGCAGATGTGAAGCCACAGGAAGTCTACCCTGCATTACTCATGACAGAGAGCTGCAGTGCCAGGTGATGCTTTCAGACAGCCCCTACTGCCACAGCTGGTCTGGTGCTGCTCTTGCTCAACATCCTTCCAACCTACAATCCTCCAAAATCTAAAATGCTTCCTCAAAAACGTGGTGATGAGTATGAGCCACCCCTCTTCTGGAGCTGTTGACAGCTGGATGTGCCCAAGCATTGCAGATTGGCTGCTCTGATGCAGCTTTCAGAGGCTGCCTGCATCCAAGGACAAATGTGAGCAGTGTTGCCATTAGAGAAATTACTCCAGATTCTTGAAGCCCTGCTTTACTTGATTTTTGAGGTTTTAAAGTTCTGATGCTTAGGTCAGAAATTAGCTCACAACAGTAACCCCAGAAGAATTACAGTGCCTTCACCTGCCACCATCATCACAACTGAGAGGGGAAGCCAAGTAGATTTGAAAAATAAAATAGGAACCAGAAGTTCCTTCCAAACAGACAGAAGTGAAACTAACTATGTGCAAGGCACTGTCATTTATGAAATACAGAAAACAAAACAAAACAGAAAACCCCCAAACAAAAAAAAAAGAACAAAAAAAGGAAGCAGCTCCAGATTGTCCAAGGCAGCCAGAGCTTTGCATGTACTAAAGAATGAGATATAACAAAGAATGAGATTTTGGAGCAACCTTTTAACAGGAGAAACAAAAGCAAAACTTCACCAATCCTTTATGCTGGAACTTGCTAAGTAATGAAATGCAATGACCCACAGTAACAGACCATAACTCGAGGTTCCTTTCCATCCTGTGCTCCTATTGTAGCTCTTCAAATAGACATGTATGCTTAACTTCAAATTTGTGTCTTGGTGGATGCAGTTTTCAATATTCAAAACTTTCCAGGAGATACAGTTTATTTAATTTGAAACTGTGGAAATCAAGAAGACTAGTGGTATGCTGAAACATTGCACAGTGCAATACAGGAAGACCACAACGGCTGTCCTGCCTGCTTTCTCTCACATACCCAGCAGGGCATAGCAAACACTCCTTAATAATCAGCACTGGGATAAAACAAATCCTGGCAAAAATGACTGGGCAGAGAGCTGGAGAATTCATGCCAGCTCAGCACAGAAAGGAGAACTTGAAATCATGTGCCTCCTCAGGCAGCAATTAGTTCTTAATGTTAGTCAAGGATCTCACCTCTTCAATGACACCTTCAGCCTTGCCCCAGAGCTCAGTGGCCAGCCCATACTGATTTTTATTTATTGCATCCATTATTTCTTTGGCAACAGAAGTCACCTCTGCTAGACCATTATCGTCAAGGAGAGACTGGAAAACAAACACAAAGGACAGCTTCAATTACAATTCCACATGCATTTATTGCTAACAGTCTCCATGCTTTCAAGGTTTTATTCAGGCCAAGAGGTAACCTTAAAACTCAACACCCATTTGTACTGTACGGCAGCACAAGGGATCAGGTGAGGACCAAGAGTTTAAGGAGGTACTTACAGTGCTGTAAAGATAGGGCCCCCAGCTCAGCACAGAGTCTAAACAAACAGATTTCAAACATAAAACTGACAATTAGTCATTGACATAAGATTTAACTTACTTTTCCTTTACTGAGGCAACAATATTTATGAGAAAAATAAATGAAGATGAATTAATCAGTAAAAACGTGTAGTCAGCTCTGTTTAACCCTAAGGTTATGTTAGAAAACAGAGCAGGTTCTTTACAAATCCTGCAACATCATTAACCCCCATGAGTTAACCAGTGAAATTTATTTAAAGCATCCAACATGTTTTTACCAAAATGTTTTCCCCCCAGCACTGCAGAACACATTGCCAGAACGTGGCCAGAGGTCTAACAAGAGGATGGGAATTATCTGAACTGACCTGTTTGAAAAGTCACAAGGGAAAAATTGAGTTATAAAACAAATCTGCTTTATAACAACTTTGTTTGTAAATTCTCAAGGATCAGCTGGTGGCAGATAGATAAGAGTTTGCTTGGTATTGTCCTGTGCAGCAGGGAATCTGTGAAGTCTGTCCTTGCCAATCCCACTGACAGACTAAGAACCCTTTAACTTGCTTTTTGTCCTCCACCAGACACAAATCTCTCTTGCAGCCTTGTGAATCATTTGGTGGCCACCTTTAAGCACAAGACTCTTACAAAACACCCCAGAGGCTCTGGAGATGTGCAGGCACATTTCACCATCCCTCCATTCCAGACGCAAGTGTGCTCCTCACTGACCTTTCTCTGACTTTTCCTAATCCAGATACGTTCTAAAGGGAAATTCTTCAGTCACAGCTTGCAAGGCTGAGTATTTATTTTTGATTTACCAGTCTCACTAGAGAGTTAATTCACTTAGGGATGGCATTTTTTACTTTAGGCTCTAATAGAATGATTACAACACCCAACAAAACAAAATAACAACAACAAATCATCCAGTCTGAGGAGTTTAAACATACCCAAAGGTGAAATCCATGAGTCTCCAAGAGCAGTCCCCATAAAATTGCACTTTATGGTCCCTTTTTGAACAGCCTTCGTGAATAAGAGGGAAAAACAAAACAAAACAAAAAACCAAACCAAGAATCAAATTTTATTTAGCTATTCACGACTCTAGAACCAGTTTTCTTTAAGTGAAAAAATAAGTAGCATTGTGAATTAGGCAACAGGGACAGTCTATTCCAGAAAATAAAAGTACTTGTAGAAACCCATGTTTTAAAGTGAAAAGTGAACTGTATTCTCCAAGCATGTACCTTGTGCAGGTCTAAAGCAACTCCAGCAGCCATTTTACCTCCATAGGATTCAGAAAATATGTAGAATGGGATGGTCTGGGGACAGAAAAGCCACATAAGGAACTCATTAGGCAGAGGGCAGAAGTTACCTCCAACCATCTCCCACATCCCACAGGACCCAGACACCAGCTGTTCATCTCTCACCATCAAAATTTTAATGTTTGTCTTATTTTCAGACGCACATTAAGCTCCATAACATCCTGGTGATTTGCTGGGGTTGATTCTGAAGTATTTTGGAACTATAAGCAGCTGTGATCCTCTATATGCTGCTCAGATCACTCAACAGACAATAATGCACCCCAATGTTTATCTAACTCCAAAATCAAGATACAACTTCTGTATTGTGGAAAATAAGAGACAGTGGTTACACTTGCACCAAACATTACCTAGCAGCAAACACTGCTCATCTAGAAGTCTGCTCCCTAATTCTTTTTGAATTCTATTTAAAAGCAGAGAAAAATACAACAACAAACAAGAATTGATTTCACTTACCTGGAATTCTGGTCTACACTTGAAGAATTCTCCAAGAAAAACCATCATATCAGAAACTACAGTGGTAAGGTTTTGGGCAAACAAGCTACAGTCATCCACATAACTAAATCCAGTGCCCACAGGATTATCCACAAACAAGATACTGGCTGCCTGCAACTGTAGGAGCAGAAAGAAGGTTTGTATAAAACCTCAGTTCAGCACCAGCAAAAAAAACTTAGTTTGGATGGTACAAATTATTAACTGGGCCAGCAAATCCCTGGACCTCAAAAAATTTGCATAAAAATTAGGTGCAACATGAAGAACATGAAGTCCTTTAATTTGCCCAATCTATAACCAGAAATACACCCAAAAACTCCCAGTGATCCAGAGGCAGGTCATCTAGGGAACTCTGGAGTACTTCAGACTATTGCTAGCTCAGAGCACAAATATAGTGCACTAACTAAACTTCCATCTTCACAGGCAGCTGTAATTTGTTTTCCATTGAAGGCCATACTCGACCTGTAATTACAAGCCATAGGTTTTACACTGCCAGCCACACAGAAAGAGCACTGTGAATGCACACAATGAAACTGTGATCTGAAATAACACTTTCTACAGTTTCCCTGCTCTCTGCATTTCACAATTTCGTGGAAGACCAGATATACTTCATCTATGTCTACCCCTCAGTTTCAAACAAGGCTATTCCTATAAGTTAATTTATTAACCACGATATTTTAACTTGAAATATTATAGTTCTACTGAACTTTAAATGAAAAACTGTTCAATTTTTTTTTCATAGTGATTATCTGCTTACATAAGCAAACAAACATATGTAATTAGTAGGTAGAAGCTGAACTCTCTATTGTACCCAGGTTGTATTTCTTGGTTTCATTTCTTTGTCTAATGGACCAATCTCTTCAAAGTTCCCATATCCACAGCCTGAAGCTCCTGGACCTCCCTGCAGGGAAATACCAAATGACAAAGACATTAAAAGGCAGCATGGCATAGATATGACAGATGGAAGAAAAAGTCAAGCCAGCTAGTAAGTAGAATGACAGATTGTAAATTTTTTAAAACGGCTTTTGCACTACAAATTAATTTGCAGAGCGGGCTCTGATCCTCATGGTCTTGGGTTACGGGCTTACATGCCACTTCTGAAAGCAAGAATTCAACAGAGAAGCAGTCACCCACTTCTGAGAGCTTCTGGTAAGCTACTTGCTCTGTGAGCATTTCAAAACCTTATTCCCTGAATGTGGAGTGCAAAGTTAACTATCTGCTAACTCGGGCTTTGCAAGTCATTAGCTTAATCAGCATGTACAGCTTGTGGGTTTCACTCTGATGAAATAACCCAGACAGAATAAGAAAAAGTCCTCAAGTGATTCTGCTCAACATTAACTTCTGAAACGTACTGTGGAGAACATGTGCCCACTTTTATCAAACTGAGATTGTTTCCATTTAAAAATCATCCTAAATCTCTGATTATTTTATCTACTTTCTCTCTCTCTGAACATTGTTTAGACTTCAAACTCTCCAGGAAAGGAGCTGTGAAACTACAATGCACAAAAATTGCTACTGCTGTATGAAGGACATGAACAACCTCTGTTATTGCAATTGAACTTGGTGGAAGGTGAACAGTTGAGGACACCTCACAACTGCAGAATGAAATCATCATTTTTTTTCCCAACCCCAACACCTCATTCACAAGGCAAGGCATTTAGAACCAGGCAGTTTTGAATCCTGTTTCTGTAGAGTTGCACAATATCAGATTTCAGACTGAACTAGGCACAGATGGAGAGAATTATTGCTTAGGTGTTGCTCAGCAAACCTTACCTGAAGCCACAAGACAAGAGGTAACTCTGTGAAGTCTTGGGTTGGGTTATTTGCATAGTAGAGCCACCAGAACATGTGAGCCTTGCTCCGAACCTCCACATATCCCCACACCTCTTTTGGCTCTTGGGGCTGCCTCAGAACTACACCTTGAGGGGAAATAAAAATAACAATCAGCCAGGTAAAAAGGCTCAGCTTCGGGATTTCCACCAGAATTGTTCCAAAACATCACATTTCAATCTTGGGAGTGATAATTAGAAGTGCTACTACCAGTAAAAAAAATTACTATACAAAACCTGCCTATACTTACACCCCCACCCACAGCTGAGTTATCATCAATGAATGAAGTGGGTAATTAAGTGCTTCCTTATCGGCGCCTGGCTTTAGAGCTGCCGCCGGAATAACAGCCCAATCGCTGGAAAAATTTGTTCTTGAGGTGTTTTCAAGGCCTGGGCTGAAAGCACAACCCCACTAACCCCAATGGAATAACTCCCAATTTTGACAAGGGTCACAGAACATTCTGAATTGAAAGGGCCCTAAAAGAGTCAAACCGTGCGGTGAGCAGGATCGAACCCGCAGCCTTGGCGTTACTGGCCCCACTGGGCTCATCCCAGCGCTCTGGTCTGGGAGGCCGCGGAGACTGCATCGCTTCCCAGAGCAGGTGCAGAGAGACAAGGGGTCACTTCTAAAGGAACCCAGAACATAATTTAAACTCAATTAAGTCAGCAGCGTCTGGTCACGTTACGCGGTCAGTCTGCTGTTCATCTCGGACACGGAATAGACCTTTGACACGCCATCCCTTAATATCAGGGATCAGGGAAGAAGGCAACAGCGCACTGGAATAGGAGCAGTAAGGCTTTTCCAAGCCACGGTGACCTTTTCTGCTCCCGCCAGGACTCCCGCCGCCCCCTCCGTCCCTCCCGACCGTCACCCCGGCGAGCGGAATTTCCTGCCAAGCAGCGGCTGCGGGACACGGAGCGCCGTGTCCGGAGGCCCCGCTCCCTTCTCCTCCCATCCCATCCCATCCCATCCCATCCCGTCCCGTGCCGTGCCGTCCCGTCCCGTCCCGTGCCGTACCTGCCGCCAGCAGCAGCACGGACAACGCAGTGCCAGCGCGCAGCAGCGCCATGACTCCCTCAGCTCCCGCCGTCACGGGCGGCCCGGGCCCGCCCCGCCCTGAGGCACCGCCCCCGCGCCCGCTCCCCGCCCCTTCCTCCTGCTCCTCCTCCTGCATGATGGCGGCCGGCGGCGGCTCCCTGCGGCTGCGGCTGGTGTTCGACCACCCTCCGCCGGCCAGCCCGGGCTGCGCGCTGTGCTGGTTGCTGCTGGAGCCGGGCCAGGCGCGGCTCGTCACGGACCTGCTCAGCCTCATCCGCCACCGCTTCGGCTTCAGCCGCCGCGCCCGCCTCAGCCTCTTCCTCGAGGGGGCGCTGCTGCCGCCCGCCGAGAGCGCGCGCCTCGTGCGCGACAACGACTCGCTGCGGTACGGACCGGACCGGGACCGGGACTGGGACTGGGACAGGGACAGAGGGACAGGGACCGGGACAGGGATAGGGACCGGACCGGGACAGAGGGACAGGGACAGAGGGACAGGGACCGGGACAGGGATAGGGACCGGACCGGGACTGGGACAGGGACAGGGACAGAGGGACAGGGACCGGGACAGGGATAGGGACCGGACCGGGACAGAAGGACAGGGACAGAGGGACAGGGACCGGGATGGGGATGGGGACAGCGGGACCCGGATAGGGACAGCGGCACAGAGGGACCGGGATAGGAACAGCGGGACCGGGATAGGGATGGGGACAGCGGGACAGGAACAACGGGACCGGGACAGGGGTCGGGACAGCGAGAGAGCGGGACGGGAATAGGGACAGCGGGACCGGACAGAGAGAGCGGGATCAGGGCATCAGGACCGGGCCTGCGGTCCTGCTGTCTCGATCAGGACTGGAACCGGGGCTCAGTCCCACACACGCGCTCATCAGTATCTAAAGGCGGTGCCAAGAGGCCGGACCGATTCTGCCCGGTGGTACCGAGCCACGGGACACGAGGCAGCTGCAGGAACTGATACCCAGGAAGAGCTGGAGCATCTTCACTCTAGGGGAACTTGCCTGAGCTGCTCACATGTAGGAATAAATGTTCATTATGCTGAACGGTGAATTTTGTTTGTTTGTTTTTACAGAGTAAAATTGGAAGAGATAGTTGCAGATGATTATGAAGAGATAGATGATGGCTTTATTTATGCAACAAAAGAAGACCAAAAAAGGCACAGACACAAGCAGGATGAGGAAGAATTCTCTAGGAATGAAGGCAAGCATAAAAGGAAAAAGAAAAAGGAGAAGCATAACCTTGAGTATTCCTCTTGTAGAGAAGAGACTTCTGTAGATACTTGGGACTCTCAGAAAAGGTACACAAAAAGAAAAAGAAAAGAAGAAGTTAGGGGAAGAAGTAGTCTCACAGAAGGTAAGGAAGAGAGCTCTACCTCCCATTCTAAAAAAAAGAAAAAAACAGAGAGGGAGAAGCAGTTGGCAACAAAAAAGAAGGATGAAAAGCAGACAAAGGTTGCTGCAGCAAAGATCGCTTTAGAACGGGCAAATGAGAGCTTTTCTGTAAATTCTGGTAAAAATAGCACCAAAGAGATCACAACACAGTCCAGGAAAAAGAGGGTGGGAGCTTCAGATTCCTCCAGCACATCGTCTGATAGTGACAGCAGTGAATTAAATGTAAAGGAAAATAAATCTTCCCATAAGACTGTAGTGGTGACACTTCCCAAAGACAAATCCCAAGCTGCTTCAGATTCTGATGTGAAAACTAATAAAGTGGCTGTAAAGTCTAATACTGTAAAGACTAAGACTGCTATTAGTAAAAATGCTAAAAAACCCCAGTCTTCTAGTTCAGATTCTGACTCGAGTACAGAGGATGAGAAGGTGACATCAGCACAAGACAGCACTGCAAAGGAAAAATCAGTGCCAGACCATGTGGTGGCTGTAAAAGCCAACATCAAGGCTCCCAAAGCACAGAGCTCCTCTTCAGACTCTGATAGTCCAGATTCAGACACACTTGTCATTAAAAAATCTGCAGCAGGTGCTGGACTGGGTAATTCCATGGTAAGGAACTGCACTAATCAGTTGCCAGCCAGTGCCCAAGGATCGTTTGCCAGCCCAGGCCGTGGAAGGGGGCGTGGAACGAGAGAGGATAACTTGTGGAGAGGACCTAGGGGCCATGGGTTTCGTGGGATGATGAGGGGCCATGGGAGAGGAGCAAACCCTGGCTTCTTCTATAACTACAGCAGTGAAGGTCAGAAACAGAGGCAGTTAAATGAAGCTGCAACAAACACTTCTGTCCTAATCCAGGTGAGTGACTGACACAGGCAGAGGTCACCTTTCTCTGGCAGCTTGAATTGTACAGAGAACCTATAGAATGAGTAATTCATAACAGAAACAGATTACTGGGATAAAGGTTGATCTTCTGTTTACTGTAATTCCATTTGTCAGCCTGAGGATGTGTTTGTAAAACAACAATAAAGTGATTGTGTTATTTATCTAAAAACAGAGCATGTACCTTACTGTTCTCAGAGCTTGTTGCAATCCATACAGCATGAACACCATCTTCTCTTTTCAGTGATAAAATAATTAAATCAGTGGGTTACTCTTTGTTTCACAGAATCCTGTGGGGAGTCCCAAGAGAGACTATAGTGCATTACCTCTTCTAGCTGCCCCACCCCAAGTGGGGGAAAGAATTGCCTTTAAGGTAAAGAACTCTGGAAATACTGAATGTTAGTAGCTTAAAATTGCTTCATTTGGGCCTCTCTTAAGTTTTGACCTAATAGTTTCTCTAGAAAATTCACTTGTTGTAAAGCCTGGCTTTGATTTTTATAAATGTTTGGAGCATATATTGAAGTTCAGTGCATTTCTTTAGACTTTCTTTATTTGTATAACACAAGAAATGCTGTCTCTGCTGTCATTTCAATGTAATTTTCCATGTAAATGTTATTATAAATCTTGCCATACAAATAATTTCACTGCACTGCAAAGTCAAAATGTAAATGGAAATGAAATCCCTGCAGTTGAGGAGACTGGGATGCATCTCCCTGATCTCCTCACAGTCTGACCTGAATGTAAAATCCTTTGGAGCAGCAAGTCCTGGAAGTCTGCCTGGGACCATGATTGGCATTGGGTTCCAGGGGTAGGAGACTTGGCTCTTGCACCTTGCTCTTGCTGAAGAAACTGTCTGGATGTAGGTGGAATCATCAAAGATTGGGAAAAGTTACAATTTGTGACTTTTATTTATTTCAACAGCGCCTGGAACTAACTGAAAATTACAGTCCTGAAGTTTCAGACTATAAGGTACTGGTTTTCTTTCCTCCCTTCCTTCACTCACAGAACTGATAGGTGAGGTATGACTTAAATATTTTGATGCTGTGCAGTGTTTTTCCTTGCATCCAGTTGACTCCACAGGCTATTCCTGGTGCAGCAGTAAAAATTAAAACTCTAGAGGCTGAAACTAATTGAAAATTTGAAAGGTATAGGTTTTACTAAAAAGAAAACCAAACAAACCGCCAACTACAAGGATTATTAATACTCATTAATATTTTAGAGCTGAAAATAATCCAGACTCTCAAGTAGAAAAATGTAGTTGTATTTGAGTCTACTGCTGTTTGAAGTCAGGGCAAGTTCTTAAAACTGGTGCAAGTAAAATTTTGTTGCTAGTTCAAATAACTTGGTTTCTGGGTAAGTACTGATTTAAACTGCAAAGTTGGTGACAATAATTTTGGTTTATTGGTGCCAGTAATTACAGATTGCTGAGCATTAATTCTTTGCAGATTTTATGCATGGAGGCTGGAAAATTTCATACCCAAATATACTTATTTCCTCTGGCAGCAATCAAGTAGCACACTGATTGTAAATATGGAATAGTTATCCACTGCTGAAGTGTGTCTTACCTGATTCTTCTCTTGTTGCTTTGTGAAGGAGGCAAAAATAATCAGTTGGAATGCTGAAAAAAAGCAGATTGAACTTGAGATCCTTTCAACATCAGCAGGACAATGTACGTACCTGGGGACACCAAGGCTTTGTTGTCATGTTCTGCCACCTGGAAAACCAGAAGTCCAAGGAATACTTAATCTTTGAGGAGTATTCCCAATTGCCTTGGGTTCATTCTCAACACACCCCTCCTCTCCTCATTCCCTCCCCAAAAAGTCTATTTAAATTGAGAAGTTCTAACCCTTGCTAGTTGATCTGAAAGATGCTCAGGGGTATTTACAAAACCATTTTTTTCAGTCAGTTTGAGTGGTCAGTACCTCACCTCTACTGTGGTTTCATTTTCTGAAGGAAATTATTTTATGGAACTACAGAGAAAGTGTGATTTCATAACGGTGTGTCTTCAGTGGGTGTGGAAGTGAGTCCCTGCAATGTCAAGGTGCAGTTCCAGAGATCTGAAATGATGAATGTTTCTCAAACTCTGTATCCTCCAGTTGCCATTTAAGCCAGAATTAAGGAATTGTCATATGAGCATTTTTCTCAAATTTCAGCAACATATTGTTGACTTTCTCATGTGAGTAGTCAGACAATTATCTTAATTTTGTGTGTAGCATTTAGTTTTACCGCAAGATTTTTTGTTACAATTACAAACTCAGAGACCGAGCTCAAAAAAAACCAACAAAACACCAAACAAACACCAAACTGGTTTTGATCGGTGTATGTGGTAAACATTTAAGGTTTCTTGGGTTTGTAGCTCATTGGGTTGTTTGGTTTTTCAGTTGCTAAGGAGCCAGGGAAGTTTGATCTGGTGTACCAGTCTGCGGATGGGGAGGAGCTGATCGAGTACGCGGTGCCTCAGGACACCAAGGTACGTGGGGCTGCTCTGCAGAGCTGGCCCCTGCCCTGCTGCCTGCCCCTGTCCACCTCAGGGACATGCCGTTTGTAATCATGCAGCTGATTTGAATCAATGGAAGCAAAAATAATTGTTCCTTTCTGGCTAGAATGTGCATGTTTACATTGTAATAATCCATTCTTGCATGTTCCTCAATTACCTGGGATAACAGCCATTCATCAAATCTCTTGTTTTGGCTAAAAAGCAACATAATGTCTCACAGAGATCCTTTTTTACCAGCTTTTCATTTCATCACTGTTGTTCTCACCCACCTTTCCTTACCCAGGACATCAGGCAGGTTGAGGTTCATCAGTAGGATCAGTGACTCAGAGGAGGAGCTGTGCTCTTGGTTCAGTGGTGCCATTGTTCAGGTCCAGGCAAAAGCATAACACACAGAAATTGCATCTGCTGGTGTTGCTGGCATCTGCTAAGTGCTGCCTGTGGTTTGTTTTCAGATAACTGAGAGCTGGGATGCACTGATAGAGCCAAGACTGATTGTGGAGCCTCCAGTTAATGGATCCAGCGTTGAAAATTGAACATCTAGGATGTGCAAAAATGTGAACAATTGTACAGATTTGTTCTGTGAAATGCTGCCTCTTCTGCTTCTGAGAGTGGCGGGTGCACTGGTGAATGTTACTGTCTTAAAAAGAAGTAGACCAAAAGAAAAACACTTTTGTCCCTTAGGCTATGTTTTTATGTAATACATGAAAACTTTGTTTATTGTAGGCAGTCTAATATAGATCTGTTTGGTTTGAATATTTATATCCTACTGTAGCAAGCTGCAGAATTTGAATGGTTTGATTAAAATATAAAACACAACTCTGTACTGTGAATAACTATTTAAATGTCTGGGTTAGGCTCGAGCTGTATAACTGCCAGAGGTCACTTTCATTTAAAAATTAGTTATAAGTATTGTTGATGTGCAGAAGTTGCCCTCTGCTGCTGCCAAGGATCATACTGCAGTTACTTAAAGAGTTCATCTGAACATGTCCAGAAAAGCCTGTGGATTTTGAGCTTCTGTAATTTTGAGGCAGATAAATAGCACTGGTATCTGTCAACTTTGCTTGGAACCAGTGGAATCTAACATGAGCCCCTGGCACAACTGTGTCCCACTGTGTTAATCTATGTGGGCTGTGACAGCATTTACAGTTTGTTTCAGGGCAAACCCTCTTGCCCTGTAAGTGCTGCCTTTCTCCTTCCCTTTCCATCAGCAGAATGGGTCACCAGGCAAGGCACTGCACTCACAGCTCTAATAATTATTGGCATTGAGGGGGCACCTTGTACCTCTGGAGCCGTGGCAAGTCTTACACCTTCAGATAATCCCTCTCTAGGTAGTTGACTCCTGCAGAGAAGACATGGAAAAAAACAAAGCCTAGATACAAACAAACACCGGAAAATTTGTGCATTGTGGTTTAGCTGTCATGTACTCTGACCTAGTGCATGAATCCATTAAAGTACTGTGCATTTTTGCATCAGCCCTATTAAAATGTCTTGTTTGTGAAGGAATCATTTTTATACAAGTAAAATGAATTTGTGCATTGTGGTTCTCTTCAGATGCCATTATTTCAAGCTAAGATTTGTTTTTTTAGAAAAAAGTTCAGTTAGATTTGTGTGGCTGTTCTTGCACACTGGATGAAAAGATGTCAAACACCAGCACTTCAGTAGCTATTTAAATGATAGCATTAATTTTTTATGTTAAAACTTTATTGTCTCTTAGGCAACAGGAATGGTTTGACTTCCTCCAAACCAGAATTTCAAGCCCTTTTTGACAATGAGGAACTTAAATTGCTCATCTGAGCTCTAAACATTCTGTGCTTTGCTCCAGAAGCAAAAGCTATAATTGTGAGGGTGTGTGTTTACCCTTTTTATTTGCATACCTTTGTCTGTATCGGTTGATACTACATGAGTGCCACAGAAAATACAGGAAGGTGCTGAGTCTCTGAAAGACAACAGAGGCTTAGTCCAGATGAGCCCAGGCTGTTTGTTCACCTATGGAAAAATAAAAAATACATTAAGAGCTACTCTTTGGTCCCATCTCATGCACAGCTCTCTAAGAACGCTCTTTTGCAGTCACTGTCAGCCACCCCCTGTCAGGTGTTTGCATTTCCTCTGACAGCAGTTTCAAAGTCCTGATCAGCACGTCAACCTCGCTGTCAACCTGTGGCACCGTGCCATCTCCTAGAAACTCTTCCACCCTCCAGCATATGACAGCTGATCCCTGAACTTTTGCTCCTGTCACAGCCCTGCAGCTCCAAGAGTCCTTTGTGCACCTGTACTGTTAGTGAGCAGTGACTCAGAGCCCTGTGACACACAACCCCTCTGCAGCTTTTCCTGAAGGAGTGCTACAAGGCTTGGAGGGAAAACTGATGTAGGTACAAGTACAGGCTAGCTGTGCAACATAGCTTTAGAGTGATTCTCCAGATTTAATTTAGTAGTCCAAAAGAACTGGCTACGAGCTGATCTCAGTTGTAACAGACCACCCACCATCGCTTCTTTTGAGTGTTTGTACAATGAGCATGATGATGAGCCAGCAGTGTGCCCAGGTGGCCAAGAAGGCAAATGGCCCTGGCCTGAATCAGGAATGGTGTGGCCAGCAGGAGCAGGGCAGTGATTCTTTCCCTGGACTCAGCACTGCTGTGTCCAGTTCTGTCCCCTCAGTTTAGGAAGGACATTGAGACACCTGAGCATGTCCAGAGGAGGCAACAAGGCTGGTGAGGGGCTTGGAACACAAACCCTGTGAGGAATGGCTGAGGGAGCTGGGGTTTTTCAGTCTGGAGAAAAGGAGACTCAGGGGTGACCTGATCATTCTCCACAACTCCTGAAAGGTGGCTGTAGCCAAGTGGGGGTTGGTGTCCTCTCAGGCAGAAACTTGACAGAATGAGAAGACACAGCTGTGTGTCTTCAAAAGCTGTGCCAAGGCAAGTTTAGGTCAGATGTTAGAAAGAAATTCTTCACTGAAAGAATGGTTGGGCACTGGAATCATCTGTCGAGGGAGGTAATGGAGTCACCATCTCTGGAGGTGTTTAAAAATAGACTGGATGTGGCACCCAGTGCCATGGTTTAATTAATAAGGAGGTGTTAGGTTAGGTCATAGGTTGTACTAGGTGATCTTAAAGGTCTTTTCCAACCCAGTTCTTTCTGTGATTCTGTGTAACTCCTGAACATTCTAGGAAGTCCCTGAGGACCAACACCCACAAGATTGCCTGCTAATACTTTTAAATTACATTTAATAGAACCTCAGCCGTTCTCCACACAAGGTGTTTGCCCACTGGACAAGAGTTGAGAGCACATTCTGCTGCAGCCCGTCAGGCTCTGTTTAAATTATTGGGGGTCACAGACCTTATGCCAGGCTGCTCCATTTTATCCCTGCTGCCAGCATGGGTGGAGAAATACAGAGGGCCCCCTAGGATGTCCCTGGGACACCAGCAGACAGGGCAGAAGAGGGAGGAAGAGACCACTGGAAGAATTTGGGGTCAAGTTAGTTAAGACAGGAGTACTTGCCATGTTGCTATTCAGCATCAACGCTCCTGTTAGAAACAGTGATTATTGAACAGTTAGACCGAGAAAAAAAAATTTGGGAAAGCATCTTCGGTTGAGGTGGTTTCCTCAATCACAGTAACACGTATGCTTCAAACACATCGCACTGACATCTGCTGTTGCAAACAGATGATTTTTAAGGTGCTTTCCAACCCAAACCGTCCTGTGAGTCCGTGGGACTCCTGCAGCCAGGCTACCCCCAGCTGGGGGCAGCCGGGGCGGGGCTCGGGGGGATTTGGGGCTCACAGCATCCCCGAGCCCGGCTGGAGCCGGCGGGCGCGGTGATGGCGGTCGGACAGGGCTGGGCTGTCCCCAGACTCCACGCTGCGCTTCCGAACCGACCCCGAGGGCTCCGGGCACCTCCGGGTGACGCTGCCCCGACGCCGGCCCGGAGCCCCGAGGATCCCATCCCCGCCCAGGGTCCGTTCCCAGGGCAGGGCTCCCAGCCCTCGGCGCTGCCCGGCCCCCGACGTGGGCGGGCGCCGCAGGGTTCGTCCCCCGGCTGCCGCCCCTCCCGTCGGGGCGGGGATGGAACACGCAGTTTTCCGGAAAGCTTCGCCCAGTTTCGTTTCTCCGGGTGCGGCTTCGTTTCTGGCTGTCGAGGCGGCTGAGGACGGGGCGATGGCAGCGCTGGAGTCGGAGCAGGGTCTGTCGGGGCTGGAAGAGGAGCTCACCTGCTCCATCTGCCTCTGCCTCTTCAGCAGCCCCGTGACGGTGCCCTGCGGGCACAACTTCTGCGCCTCGTGCCTGGAGCTGACCTGGGCCGGCCTCTCGGGGGCCTTCAGCTGCCCGCAGTGCCGCGCCACCTTCGCGGGCCGCCCGCAGCTGCAGAAGAACACGGTGCTGTGCCGGGTGGTGGAGCAGCTGCAGGGCCGCGCTGGGGCCAAGGGCGAGGAGCAGGAGAACGGCGATGGGGAGGAGGGGTGTTGCTGGGCGCAGGAGCCCCCCGTGTCCTGCGACAGCTGCCGGGAGGCGCCGGCCGTGCAGACCTGCCTGACCTGCACCGCGTCCTTCTGCGCCGAGCACCTGCGGCCGCACCGCGACAGCCCCGCCTTCCGCGACCACCAGCTCTGCCCGCCGCTGCGCGACCTGCAGCAGCGCAAGTGCCCCCAGCACAACCGGCTCTTCGAGTTCTTCTGCAGCAAGCACGGCGCCTGCATCTGCTCCCTCTGCCTGCTCGGGCACAAGCTGTGCCCCACCAGCCCCTTGGAGCAGGCGAAAGCCGCTGCCCAGGTGAGAAGCGGGGCTGGCCGGTGGCTCCGGGGCTGGAACACCCTCCCAAGGGCAGCCCGGTGTTCCCTTGGCTCCCTCGGTGCCTGGGGAGCCGCTCTGGAGTGCGGGGTGGAGGCCAGAGTGAGACATCGGCTGTAAATCTTGTGTGTGGCATTGATAAACTGTTATCTGCCCTCAAAAATGTGCACGGCCACGTCCTCGGAGTAAGTCCTTGGTTTTCCTCCTCTCTCCAGGATGCTGCTCAAGGGCAGGGATCTGGGAAGGTGCTGTCAGGCAGCTGATTGCGGGTTCCTGGACTGGGCTGGGCTCACCAGAGCCTTCCCCTACTCTGTGGCATCACCCAGAGCCCTGAGCTTCCTCTGCTGCTCTGCTCCCTGCCAGGCTTGTCACAGCCTGAGGGGCTAACATTCCTCTCCAGAAGTTCTTAAGAAGAATTATAAATGTATCCTAGGGTCTCAAATATGTAGATGAAAGCCAGAAGGTTCCCAGAATAGAAGGGAAGGAAACCTGGCCTTTGTATTTTCCAGCACAGCTAAAAATTAGTGTGGATGAATCCTGAAAAAGTTTAGGTGGCCAAACTCCCGCTGTTCAGTGAGTATGTGCACAGCTTAGTTGCAGAACTTAGCCCTGACTGAGCTTAGCAGAATCTTGAATAAAAGGAACAGGTAAATCATATCTGAATGAGAAAATTCTCAGAAGGAGAGGGGTGAACAGTAGCATCAGCTTTGTCCAACCTGACAGCTAATGTAATATTGATTCTCAGCATAAGAACTGCTGTGCAAAAAGAACCAGGTCCTTGGTGAAGTGACAGTCTTGCTCTTGGGAGAGGTGGGGAGGGTGTGGGTGCCACAAGCCACCCTGTGCAGGACTTCCATACCCTCTGACATTCTAGGGAAGGTAGGTTTTGAGCTGAGAGTACTAAATGCTTAAAAGAGTGTTTAAAACTGAGAGCAGACATGACAACTGCCTCTCTGAAATACTTTCTGGTCTCTCCTGTTACAGTCGGTGCTGAAGAAAAAACTCATGGAGCTGCATAACCAGAGTGAGAAAACTGCCCGGGCAATGAGCACGGTGAAAACAAACCAGAGCCAATCCTCTGTAAGTGGGTGACTGACCTGCTGGCCACTCTGTGTTGGTGACTGTACCCTTGTCACAGCAGCTGTAGTGCTGAGGCTGCATTGGCAGGAGAAGGTGCCACTAAGAAGGAACAGAACAGAGGAGTTTTGGCAGGGCCGGGCAGCTCTGTGGGAGGTGGGAGTAAACCAGGCATTATGCAAGGTTTTACAGCCTCACGTGAGGATGACACAGAGAATGGGCTCCATTCCTTGGGAGTGAAGGAGGTTTTTTTTCCAAACCATATAGAAATCCACAGCTCTTCTCTTGCTTGTTTCAAGGAAGAGAAGCCCACATGTTCCTCAGAGGCTTTCATGACTATTGTGTTTACAAACTGTTCTTCTGAAACCAGTGCCTATCTGCTCTTGTCTGCTCCAGGAGACAGCTTCAAGAAAGAAGGAATTGATCAGAAATGAGTTTTCAGAAATAAAAGCTGTAATTGAAGAAAGAGAAAACGAGATCATGAAAGCAATTACAGAGGAAGAAAAGAGAGTTTGGAATAAGTTTGATTATATTTACAGTGTTCTGGGAAATAAGAAGAATGAAATTCAGTTTCTCAAAGATCAGATTGAGATGGCACTGACTGAAATTGATGATGTTCTGTTTTTGAAGGTAATGTGTCACTTAAATATGAATCCAATTCTTCATTCTAGAATACAGAATGACAGAAACCTGCTGTGGTCTTCCTGCTCTCCAGACTTTCAGTCAAATGGAAATGCAGTGGTGTGCAAGAACCTGCTATCAAAGAACGTACTGAAAAGTACACAAATACCAGTGGAAGAGTGCTGAAGGGGTGTCTGGTAACTCCCCCAGTTCAGCCTCTGCCACACCAGAGGGGTCACTGGGCAGGAGTCACCTGTGTGAGGTGTGGCAGCTCTGTGCTGTGACCTGTCTGGTCACTGGTTTAGGTATCAGTGGCAGTTAAGGCATCTGAGCTGCTGCTGGAATTTTGCCATGAGCTGTGTCTGACTGTAGCCTTTGTTCCCTTGAGTTTGAGATGAATGCACAAATTCCACCCCATTTAAAATAAATTAGTTGTATTTTTCTCTCTGTGCTCCACAAGGTGGTCTCTCATTTGTCATTTCAGAGAGCAGCAGCACTGCAAAAAACATCAACAAAAGATGCTTTCGTTCCTGTGGTTGAAATGGACCAAAACGTGATGCATTCCACTTACCAGGCTGCCATTCTCCTCAAAGATGCAGTGAAAATTTCAGCGATGCAGAGTAGGGACAAAAAAGAAGAAGGTACTGTATCACTAGGGAAATTGGCATTTTCTGTTTTTGCTTTGAGTTGAAATGAAGGATCTTTCCTCTCCAATCCAAGTATATATTTTTTAAAAAGTGCAACAAATACAGTTGATTAATATGAATTGTGTCTTCCAATCTCTTCAGGGTTCAATTTCCACACAAAAACATTACAATCTTGGCTAAAGTGGGAGTGTTTCTTCACTTTTATCTATACTTGGATAAGCTGATTAGTATCATGATATTGCACCCTTCTGTACAGCCCAGCCTTTCTTCTTTTGAGTAATTTATGGTGTTACTTTGTAGCAGGCTTGGATGTGGGTTTGAGGGGGGATTTGAAAGGCTTTAGAGTGGCAGGACTCCACTTACCCAGCTGTAAAGGTGCTGGTTGTGTAAGTGTGGTGGAACAAAGCTCTGCTTACTGGGTTAAGCCAAATTGTCTTTTGGACCAAGGCGTGGGTGTGCAGCTCCCATCTCTGCCAAATATCACTTCAGTTTGTTCACATAGCTGAAAAATAAGATGGAAGAATGTCCTCACTAATGCGTGACCGTTCCTGGCCATACAGACCATAATGTAAATTATCACCATTGCAGCCAAACTTGTGAAAACTAAGGCCCCTCCAGCAGCTCATCCAAACAAACCCTTCGTTGAAAGAAAGCCCCATGGACCACGTGAGTGCTACAAAACATCATCCTGTCCTAACTATGGCTTTACTGCTAAATAAGAGTTGAAGCAGTTTCCCAAGAGCTGTTTGCTGTGGTGGTGATGCAGTGATGACCTGCAGTGAGCACCTTGGCACAGGGAAGGGAGGGTGCTTTGGGATATTTGGGGATGGATGCTTTGTGAACTGCACAGGTACATGAGTGCATGGGCTTCTGGTGGTGTCAGTGTGAGCTGTAAAGCAAGGCAGAGCCTCCCCACCCTCTGGTTGTGGCAGGTTTTTTTTAGTTTGTGCCAAATACCTTTTTGTTTGTTTTATAGATTTGTATGTATTGAGTTCTGCTTAGGACCTGTTCATGTTCCGGTTTTTTTTCTTCCTCCCTCACAGATCAGACCCACAAAGAGAAAACCATTCCTCCAGTTCAAACCACTTCACAGGTGGAGAGAGATACCAGTAAGTGATAATTAAAGGAGCCTTACTCACACATTTTGCTGCCTCCAGTCTAGGGCTGGGGTGATGGTCTTTGTGGCAGATTATACTGGGGCCTTTCAGTACTGTCCTGTCCACATACCAGAATTAATGGGCATTGTAGTCTGTTTGGTCGGTCTTCCATGTTTTCTTCTTGAAGTAAATGCAAGTGTTAAGAAACAACTTCTGTTACTTCCAGGGAGCTCTTGACACCTGGTCCAAGTGCTGGGGAAACAGGAGCTGGAATGGAGCTGCAGCTCCTGTTGCTGTACTAAAAGCTCTGTTGTAAAAAGGAAAGGAATAGTGTTCCTCATGGGAACAGGAGTATTCCACATGCCTGAACACACTGCTCCTGGAGGGGAGATCAAGCTCCTTCCAGGCTTATGACCCTATGAAATAGGAAGCAAATGGAAGGTAGTGCTTGATGTGCAGCTTTCCAAAGTGAGGGTATTTGTACATGGCTTCAGCCTGCTGGACTGTCAGCTCTTTACTGCTGCA
This sequence comes from Luscinia megarhynchos, assembly GCA_034336665.1. Classification (NCBI taxonomy): domain Eukaryota; kingdom Metazoa; phylum Chordata; class Aves; order Passeriformes; family Muscicapidae; genus Luscinia; species Luscinia megarhynchos. The sequence goes on from CM067580.1 coordinate 4,435,500, forward strand.
GTTTCAGAAGAGCCATGGTGATGCTGTTATAGCTGACATAATCTTACCAGTGGCTTTTGCCTCCCACTAGAACTCACAGTTTACTTTTTCGCTTTTCTCCCCTCCAGAAGAGAAGAAGAAAGCTGCTAAAGTTGGTGAGTCCAAACTTTCATTATGCCTATTCTAATTTTCATTGACTACTCCTAAAACGGTAAGAGGGTCATTCGTGTTAGTGTATTGAGCAAAAGTTCAGCTCTTGCTGGTGACTGGGAGCAATCAAACACCGAGAAAAGTTGTCCAGAGAGTGGGATTTTCAAAACTTGACATGACAGTGAACAGCCTGAGCTAATATTGAAGTTAACCCTGCATGGAGCAGGAGGCTAAACCAGATCAGCTTCAGCCTGAGTGTGTCTGTGATGGGGTGTTAAACATGTGAGGTCTCTTCCCAACTGGCCAAACTCTCTTTTCTTCTGTTGACACAGCACCAACCACACCTGCAGCTGTTCCTGCTGCTGCTGCTGCTGCTGGTAAAGAGCTCATGAACAGCTTCCTGCAGAAACCCAGAGAGGAGCTCTTGCAGTGTAAGACACCCAACATCACACTCCTTAAAGATGAACTTTGCTCTTGTTGTATTGGTGTTATGTGTCCTCTGTAGTTAACTGACAAAAACACTTCTGAGCAGGTTTTGTTAGCTTAATAGGTTGTTGCAAATGGAGGAAATTTCTGGAGAAAAAGAGGGCAGGAGGTTTTTAAGTGGTTGTTTTGCCAGATGAATCAAATTAATCTTCAGCACCCATATATTATTTTGAAGATAAATTATTTTTTTAAGTAATGACTTTGGTTTCCCCAAAAAAAGACAGCATTAGGATAGCCTAGAAACACAGTGTAATGCACTGGATTGTTTTTAAATGCAGGCTTTTATGTGAGCCCACGATGGCTATAGAGCATGGCATACCTTTTGCTGCCAGATCAGCAACTGCCTTTTGCCAGGGTGTATTTGGGTGATAAAGGGATCCTGTGGGGCTGCAGGAAGGAAGAAAACTCTCCCTCCATTTGCCTGTTGTGTAACCTAGAGCTGCAGTTGAACCCAGCTGCTTTTACTGTGGCCCTAAGAACTGGCTGGCAGATAAACATGGCACCAGGTGCTGAGGATAAATAAACAGGATAAATACACATGCTGTGTTCTTCAGTACCTTCAGGTGATTGCTGTCATTGCAGACGCTGCCAACATCACCCTGGATTACAACACAGCTCACCAGACCCTGGTTCTGTCTGAGAACTACACCAGGATGTCCGTCTCAGACACCTTCACTGCTCACAAGTACCACCCCCAGCGCTTCACCGACTACCGCCAGGTGCTGGGCTTCCAGTGCTTCAAGAGGGGCGTGCACTACTGGGAGGTGCAGCTGCAGCAGGGCAGCTTCTGCGGGCTGGGCGTGTGCTACGGCAGCATGGAGCGGCACGGCCCCGAGAGCCGCCTGGGCAGGAACTGCAAGTCCTGGAGCATCGAGTGGCTCAACTCCAAATTCTCCTCCTGGCACAATGATGTGGAGAAGAACCTGCCCAACACCAAGGCCACCAAGGTTGGGGTGCTGCTCCACTGCGACGGGGGCTTTGTGATGTTCTTGGCCGTGGGGGAGAAGAATAACAACTTGATCTATAAGTTCAAAGCGCAGTTCACTGAAGCCTTGTACCCGGCCTTCTGGCTGTTCTCCAGTGATGCTGTTATCTCTCTCTCTCACATGAAAGGGTAAGGTCTTGTGTCTCAGTTTAGTTCCTTTACAGCACAGATTATCTGTCTCAAAGATTGATCATTTGATAAAAAAATTATCATCTCTTTTAAGCAGTTTAGGAAATCTGCCAGTTCTTTGGTCTGGATTGCTAAAGCCATTAGGTAGTGATTTAGCAAAATGTTGGTGATAGTAAAAACTACAATGGTTTGCAAAGGTCTTGATTGTCCTAAAATCAAAGTTATGATGCAAATCCTTGTTAAATGTCTTCAGTGGCCCCTGTGGCTTCTGTGGTTTCCTGTAAAGGAGCAACAGAATTCATGTGTTCCATGGATAACAATAACTCCTTTGAGAAAAACAGGAAGAATTCCTTGACAAATTCAGGCTTTGAGGGATGTCTCACTGTGCCTTTTTGCCCGTGCACAGACTGTTGTCCATACAGGTGTTCTCAGTGTATGACTCTACCAGATGCTACAGAAAGAGCTGTTAAAATCCCTCAGTTCAGGTCTTATGGCTCTGAGTTATAAAAGCCAATATGACAAACCTCATCAGAATGGAACTGCAGAGACTTCTAGAATTGATGGGAAAGAAATGGTCTTAAAACCACCAGGAAACAAATTACATCAGCCCAGACACTGAGAATACACCAGAGAGTTGTCAGGAAGACACAGTGCAGAGCAGTGGTGTGCATCCTGTGATGAAGATTGTGGGATGAAGCATTCTGTGTCATTTTCTGACCCAGAACATGCTTCCCATCTTCACACCGAAGGCCCTTCAGTGCTGGGTTTTTTTGTGTGTGCTGAGGAGTTCAGGGGAGGCATTCCTGGTCTCAGGGTCTCCTGTCATAAAGCTTTTCTTCTTTATGAGGTGGGATATTCTCTGCTGGTGTATCTTTAGCTTAAAGCAGGTCTCTTGTCATAAAGCTTTTCCTCTTTATGAGGTGGGGTATTCTCTGCTGGTGTATCTTTTGTTGTTCAGGTGGTAGGAACTGGATTTCTTGCATGTTTTTGGGACTCGATTTGAGGAGTCTCAAGACAGAGTGCAAGTACCTGGAAAATGCTGGTTCCTTTCTGCATGAAGTCTGTGGGCAGACAGGGTGAGTCTTTTGACATACAGAGAATTAGCACAAAGGAGGATATACATCCATTCCTCCTGGGATGGATTTTTAATTCTCTGGGTTGTGGGATGTCTTCAGAAGTTCTCACCAGATACAGAGAAATCTGTACTTCTTGCTTACTTTAAAACAATCTGTAGGCAATCAAGGTATTTGGATCTCATAGTTATTGGGCCTTTACCTTGTTGTGCCTCTGGGCGTCCTGTGCCAGCTCTTATTTCTTGTAGCCCGTGGGAAGCTCACACGAGAACCTTCCTGGACTTGGATTTGTCAGACTCCCTTACAGGACCTGGTGAAATAGAACACAAAGCCAGTGCTGGCAGTTTGGCAGGGAATTGTTAGAAGGCTTAAAAGAACCTCTGTGACTACATTCCACATTAGCCAAGGTGCTTTGGAGAGAGGTTTCAGGAATTCAGGCTTGGTGTCTCTATTTTTACTTGGTTTGTAAACTCTTAGTACTTTGTCAAGGATAGCACAAGTCTCATTTCTTCCAATTTTTTGGTCAGAATGAGATGTGGAATTTATGGTGGATCTAAAAGTGCCATGGCTGTCTTTGGAGCAGTTCCACTTTCTCAAGGGTCTCTGCTTTTCAAAGCACAGTCAGCACTAAAATTCCCAGCCTGAGTAGAATGCTGCAAAAGGTGCAGAAGGAGGATGTGTCTTGCTGGCAGCCAACAATGGATGACAGACTGGGTTTTCTGCTCTTCCAGTTTTTCAGCAGCGAAAGGTAAGAGCAGTTCCCTCTGAGAAATCCTTTTGCTGCTTGGCTGTGCCACAGGGCTGCAGATCCACTCAGCAGGGGGCTGAAGGAATTCTCTGTCCCCTTGGTTGTGGGCAGAAACGTGCTCCAGCAGTCTGTGCAGTGGAGAAAGTCCCATCCTCTGTTCCTTGCTTCTTGACTTTAAAGAGGTGTCAGTACTGATCTCTGAGCCTATGGGCTTCTGTGGCCATAGTCTAGAGGGACACCCAGACAAAGTAAAGAGCAGCTTTTATTCTGCTTCGTTGGACAAAGTAGGATTCTTGACATTGGACACTGGTGTAGGGCCAAGCATGTGGAACACATGAAGTGCCCTGCTTTACCAGGCAGTGAAACAAGCCTTCTGCTGGGCTCCTGAACCTCTGTCCTGCTTTCTTTTGTGCTATGAATGACTAGAAGTCACAGAGTGAGGCTCTGTTAATTTGGAATTCACAGAATCACAGAGTGTTCCGAGTTGGAAGGGACTCACAAGGATCACTTAGTCCAGCTGTTAAGTGAATGACCTGTATGGGGATGGAAATGGTGACCTTGGCATTCCCAGGACCAATCTCTGCACTTCTGAGAAACATTGGTTTGATTAGCTTCAGGTATCTTGCATATATTGGAGCACTAGTGTGATATAACTATTATAACTAGTAATAAATGTTAGTGTGTTTAGGAAAAATGCCAGTTACTGCATGACAGGTGATAATTTTAAAACCTTTTCAACACAACTGAAGTGATTTTACTCGGGCAGTATGTGTCAGAGCTGCATTGGTTTTAAACAAGATATATAGAAGCATATATTTTAATTGTAATTATCTTTTTAGTATTAAAAAGAAAGCAGCTTAATCTAGAAAAGGAACTAATTGTGGTGTTAATACTATGAGGACGTGCATTGATTTGCATTTTAATGTACAAGTGAGAACAAATTTAAAAAACAGTTGCTGAATGAAATTAAACGAATGTTTAATCTTTTCTTCAATTAAAGACATCAGTAAAATAGTATATTTAGAAAAAGAAGTGTTTATCCAGTTATAAACCTGTTGATTATACTGGTACATCAACCCTGTACTTCAGGCTGTGTGTGGTGGTGTTTGTAGCTGTGCCAGCCACACACAGGCAGGGCCACCACCATGGGTTTTGTGCCACCACCATGGGTTTTGTGCCACCACCATGGGTTTTGTGCCACCTGGTCCATGTGCCTGTGACCACTCCAGGATCTGGCTGGTGAATGGTGATGGCTTGAATTCAATAAATACTTACAGTAAACCCAAACTCTGAATGTTCTGTTCTCTGCCCAGGGTCAAAGCAGGGAGGGAGGCAGAAGTGAAGACACAACAGAGTACAAAGGACTCTTCTAGTCCTCACTCACTGGGTTATGGGAGAGCTGGGGAAGGGGCAGGCAGAGCTGTGCTGTTCTCTGGACTGGTCCTAAACTGCCTCCTTCCCCTGAGCCACACACCCATTATCAGTAATGCTGCATCCTCCCTGAGGATGAGATCATCTTTCCCAGAAACTGGAGACCTTTTTGGGTAAGCAAAACCATGGTCATCAGCTGCAGGGAGATGGACAATTAAAGACACAGTGTGGGATTGCTTCAAAAAGCCTTAGATGACATCCAGCATCTGCCAGTCTAAGTCACACCTGGAGGCAGCAATAGGTGATGGTTCCTGATACCACCCAGAGAAATTGCAAGCTGCTGCCTCCCCATGTGGCCAGTGGAAAAACTCAGCAGGGAGCTGCTCTGGTGCCTCAGCAGATTTAAAAGTCAGCCCAAACAAACCATCCATGAAACAAGTTAAACATTTCCACCTAAAGTTCTCTATCACAGAAAGGGCCTCCTTTGCAATGCCAGAACAGCCTCTGTCACCAGGGATGCACCAGCTCCATGGGGATCAGATGCCACCTTAGATCTGCCCCAAAAGTGGAGCCCCTGCTCTCACCTTCCGGCAGGGCCATCTTTGGGAAGCCGGGCCGGCGGCGCTCTGGCTGCTCAGCAGCTTGTACTGGCAGCTGGCGGTGCGGCGGCTGCTGCCCCTCTGCAGCCGGCCCGCAGGAACGGGCCGCTCCCTGCGGGCTGGGGCGGCCGAAGCAGGACACGGGCTGGGGCCGGGCCCCGCCAGCCTCGCTCGGCACCGGGCGCAGCCGCCCCGCACGCTCCATGCAGATGCCGGCCCCTGCAAGTCACTGGCGGGTCTGGGGCACACCGTGCTGTGCTGGGCGCTGGCCACGCTGGGCTCAGCAGCACCCGCAGGGCTCGCGCTGGGTACACCCACTCCAGGGAGCCCTCGGGGCAGCGCAGCTGCACCTGCTCCACGGCACGGGGGCCGGGCTCCCAGCTCAAACCACTGCCAGAAAACACCAGGCTCTGTCAGAAATGGTGGGAGAAGGGGAGGAAGAGGAAGAGACCACCTGGACATACAGATCTTATTCCTAACTCTCCTAATGACCCTTAAATTGGCTTTCTCCAGCTGGACTGGGTTCCCTTCTCCCTCCCCTGGGATCCGAGCTGCAGCACTATGCAGGAGCCACAGAGGGACAGGGAATGCTCACAGCTGGGTGCACGAGAAGGAGCCTCAGACCCCTTCACCAAATCCATGCTTAGATGCCTGCAGCAGAGAAATGTCAGAGAGCAACATCTCATTCCTAAATAGCTCAAAACTTTTCCTTGTGGTACAACTGGCCACTGCTCAGCTGTCCAGAAAATCCCACCAGCGAGTGGGTGGATGGAGGTGAGAACCACTGACTTGCAGCAGGAGCTGCAATTTTCAGTATTCCAATATAAGATCATCAAGAAAAATGTTTTTGATAAAAAGGGTGATGCTAGTCCTGCTCCTGAGCTCTCACTCAAGCCTGTGCAACTCCGCTGCTTTCAGAACACTTACTTTAGCTGAGGCCATTTACAAAAATCAAATCCGTGCCAGCACAATTCATTAAAAGAAAAGCAAAAAGGCAACAAAACATAGTGGGAAAGGACATAATATTTGAGAATACTGACAACATTTGTGTCCTATTTCCCTGCCAGTGACTGAAGCAAACCCACCAGCACGGCAGCACCACTCGCTCCCCGCCATCCCCGTTCTCGTTCCCGGCCGTGACCCACCTGCCCCTCCAGCTGCAGCAGTCGGCACTGCCCGCCCGAGACAGCAGCAGGAGCAGCAGTGATGGCAGCAGTGGATGGCAGCAGTGATGGCAGCAGTGATGGCAGCAGGGATGGCAGCAGGGATGGCAGCAGTGACGGCAGCAGGGATGGCAGCAGTGATGGCAGCAGGGATGGCAGCAGTGATGGCAGCAGTGATGGCATCAGTGGTGGCAGCAGTGATGGCAGCAGTGATGGCAGCAGGGATGGCAGCAGGATGGCAGCAGGGATGGCAGCAGGATGGCAGCAGGGATGGCAGCAGGGATGGCAGCAGGGATGGCAGCAGGGACGGGCAGCAGTGATGGCAGTGATGGCAGCAGGGATGGCAGCAGTGATGGCAGCAGTGATGGGAGCAGGGATGGCAGCAGTGATGGCAGCAGTGATGGCAGCAGGGATGGCAGCAGGGATGGCAGCAGGGATGGCAGCAGTGATGGCAGCAGTGATGGCAGCAGGGATGGGAGCAGTGATGGCAGCAGTGATGGGGAGCAGGGATGGGAGCAGTGATGGCAGCAGGATGGCAGCAGTGATGGCAGCGATGGCAGCAGTGATGGCAGCAGGGATGACAGCAGTGATGGCAGCAGTGATGGCAGCAGGGATGGCAGCAGGGATGGCAGCAGGGATGACAGCAGTGATGGCAGCAGGGATGGCAGCAGGGATGGCAGCAGGGATGGCAGCAGGGATGACAGCAGTGATGGCAGCAGTGATGGCAGCAGTGATGGCAGCAGTGATGGCAGCAGTGATGGCAGCAGTGATGGCAGCAGGGATGACAGCAGTGATGGCAGCAGGGATGGCAGCAGGGATGGCAGCAGTGATGGCAGCAGGGATGGCAGCAGGGATGGCAGCAGGGATGGCAGGGATGACAGCAGTGATGGCAGCAGTGATGGCAGCAGTGATGGCAGCAGTGATGGCAGCAGGGATGGCAGCAGTGATGGCAGCAGGGATGGCAGCAGTGATAGCAGCAGTGATGGCAGCAGGGATGGCAGCAGGGATGACAGCAGGGATGGCAGCAGGGATGGCAGCAGGGATGGCAGCTCAGGCGAGCCCCGCTCCGTGGCCATGGGCTGGAGGCTCGGCAGGGCGCGGGCCGGGCTTTAAGGGCGGCAGGGAGGGAGAGGGGTGGGCTCACTCCAGCAATTCTAAAAACATCAGATGCATTAAACCTTGATGATTATCAACATTAGTGCCAGTGATGCTGAAAGCTCTGTGAAACTATTGTATTACTCATCTAAGAAAAAACCTGCTGAATATCTATGCTCTGACCCTATCCTGAATGGAAAACAACACACAAATAGTCTTTAAAAGCTCTGATTGTAGCATAATACAAGAGCTGAGAGGCCAGAGCCCTTCTCTCTTTTGTGCAAATGAGAGCAGGGAACAGAGAGGACTTGGGCAGGGAACTGACACTATGACAAAGTCGCCCCACAGGAGGATTTATTCGCTTCCAAAGCCCAAACGAACCCATCTGCTGCCATCAGGAGAAAGCATTGAGCCACTTGATCCCTGAAGGTCTCCAGCAGCAGCGTTTCCCCTTGCTGAGGAAATCCTCGTGTGAGTTTTGCTGACTTGCTCTCAGCAGCACCTCCGGCCTCATCTCCAGTTTCAAGTGACACCAAAACATCTCCTGCTAAAACTCCTGCTTGAAACTGCTCATGACAGGTAAGGCATTTGCAGGATTCTGTCCTTTTCTGAGTAAATAATGTGCAGCATCAGAAGCTGTTTTAAGATCCCAAATCAGTGGCAACAAAGGTGAGAAGGAACAACGTGGACATTGCACATTACTGTTGAAGCCTGGGAATTCAAACCATTTTAACCCACCTACTGAAAAGCCACACGAACTCAGCTCCTCCCCGGGGTGGAGAAGAATGAACCAGGACTGGACAAGCAGCTGCTGAGAGATCTTTGCAGGTTACCAGTGTTAGTTTTACCTCTAAATAACACTATCATGCTGTCTAGAATTTTTCCCATGTATTGAGGTTTGAGATGCTCAAATTCTGCAGCAGGAATCTCAGGCAGAAGCACAGTCACAGAGTTCAACAAAATACAACTTTGTTCTCAAAATGCCTAAGCTTATCTGGCTGCATTCCTCCCAGACCCAGGCAGTCATCCTCATCCCAGGGCTGTTGCAGAGTTGAAGACTCACATTTGTTTTTATGCATAGCAAGGAAAAAGGAAAAACTGAGTTTAAATACTTTAATCCACACCCTTAAATCTACATACAGAAAAATACAGAACAAATAACAAGATAAACAGATGCATTAGGAAATTAATCTAACAGCAACGGAGCCAGTGCTGTGAAAAATCTGTATTTACAAGTTTTTATGCAGAATATGGAGCAATGTTTCTCAACAGAGCCCTTCTGGGAGTGTAAATCCCAGAGAGGCCATGGTACAAACCAGCTGATGTTTTCAGTTTCCCAGGGCAGTTCAGAACCTGACCCAAATCACCATACCATGCCCATGTAACAACTGCACCAACCATTACGAATGTTTTTGAGACAAAAGCACACTCACTGTGCCTCTGCAGCAAATAAACCAGACAGCTTTTGCAACAGAGACTTTTACAGGATTACCTCCTTGCCCTCCCATTTCAGCCTGCCTTCTCTTCAAAACCAAAGGAAAACCAGTTTGGGGTTTGAAAGCATGGCTTGATGCCAAGGAAAAATTTGCCAATTTTGATTTAAATATTTATTTTGGAGATTCAAGATCATGCTAACTGGTTCTTTCACGGCAAGTAAGATCTCACACACTGTACAGCTGCAAGCTGTGGGGTTTGCTCTGGGGTTCTGCTCTCTGAAGGGCAGGAGTGGCACAGATATTTGGGCACTTAATACAGATCTCAAACTACACCATAAGGAAACAACTGAGCTGCCAAGAGTACATTGATCACTCCTTTCTTACTGCTCAGTGGGAAATAAAAGTACTGAACCCAAATGTCACCTTTGTCAATTGAAAACTGCTTCAAATGTTATAAAATTTATTTTTTGACCTATTTCTTGCACTTTAGGCTCTTATTTTCCTTGTTTAGTGCCACTTTAGAACATATAAACAAACACATTCAATATAAACCCCATGTGGCAGAAATCACAGCATGTGAAACTGAAGAACATTTTTTTATACTGTTAACATGCTGATATATTCTTGTAAGTAGTTACTACCAATTTAAAGTTACAGCTCTTAAAAGCAACATTTTTACAGTATTCTGATCACTACTTACTAAACAATTGCTATACATATTGAAGTTACAAGCTACAAAAATAAAAATCCGTTCTGTTTAACTACAAAAACCCTAGAAAGAGAAGATGGCTGGAGGTGCTCAAAAGGATTACAGCAGTTTGTAGCAGACAAAATGGCTTTTGAGGGATGTAAACCTTGAAGGTACAGAATGCAATAAATTCACATACAATGTAAGTTCCTACATAATCTTAAAAATAAAACTACTTTTATACTGAAATCTACAAACAAGTTGCAAATGAAACAATGAAAAGAATTAATTACATACAGCAGTAGGGGGACACAGCACAGGACAGTAATAAAAAGTACAATTTTGAATACATTAATACTTTTGAACATTTAAGGGCCAGGTCCTCAGCTAAGCTCAGTCTGCACAACTAGGTTTAACTAGGTTTAGTCAAGGCATGTGGCTTTATTCCAGCTTGAAGTATCTCCCTGAGATGCCCAAAGCCTGAATTGGGTATTCAGCACTCTTAGGTAACAAACTGTGATCATGTCATGCTTTGGAACTGTGGCCTCAACATTGCTGAAATAAAGAATGTGTAAATTCTCTCCATTTACCTAACTACTACAGGAAGAAGTGGTCTCTGCTGCCTCATCCCTGTGTTCAAGAAGCACCTCTCACTTCTGAGAAAAAATCAGATTTTTAATTAAGTGGTTGACATTCAACAGAATCAATATTTTTGAATCTGAACACAGCCTAATTTAATTCCAACTGAAGACTTTTTTTATTTTCCAAAAGGAAGAAAACTGCTAGTAGTCAGTAAGAAATACAGACATAAAAAGGATTTTCAGTTAGAATACATGCAGATTTTTAAGTGTCCTGCTCTTCCCCACAGACTGGGTTACAGTGCTACTCTGCCAAAAGCATTTGCTGCCAAGTAAAAACCAGTAACTACTCTAACACTGATGCCATTGTGCTGACCACAGCTAAAGGTGCAGTGCTTTTTTATTTTACCAGTGGGATACAGTAACACACAATGTAAAAGCTTCAGTGCAATGTAGCACAGAAGCACAAGGAACTGGCCAGACTGAAACCAAACCCTTTAAGGATCTGTTCTCAGAACCTGTGGAGAACAGGGACGTTCCTCCCCAGCAGCAAGAACAAAGATTGCACTTTCAATACAAGCCAGGGGTTTTGGGGAACCTTTGGAGTCCTGGTGATGATGGTGACTGGAAAAGCCAAAAAGGTGGGTCACTGGGCCAAGAACAGCTGTGTGAAGCCATTCCAATTTTCTTGTCTGACAAAGCCTTTGACAGGAGTTCTGTGCACATAAAAATACCCAGCACATCCTCCCAATGTGAGTACACAAGTAAAGTGTGAGCAGGCAAGGAGCTGGCCCACAGAAAGGCTCTTCATGCAGGTTTGTTTTTTGTATTGCCTGTCACAGGACTGAGAACCTACAGTAAAGAAAGTTACCAGAATCTGACCAAACTTCAGTTAAACTACTGAATGCAGCAATACAAATTAAAAATAAACTTTATAAACTCACTTCTAAGTGCTTGACAATCAATGCTATTGTTTACCCTGTACATTTTACACAAAGCTATCATATATGAAGACTGACAGAAGAAACAATTTGTTATTTGACTTTTTGAAATACTGTTTTCTCTATTTTTTCAATGTTTATGATTTACAGGATAAAGGAAAACTCTTCAGTGCAGGACAGGAACTCCAGCTGCAGAATCCCCTCTCCCAGACAGAAAATATACTGTGGGGATTTCCAGAGTTCCAACCTACAAGGAGTAACTCCCTGGATGGAATAGCTGTTTGAAAGGGTGCTCTATGCACCTACAACATTTAAAAAACATGGAGCAGTTCACATTCACAATGCACACCACAGCACTGGGCAGCTCCAGCTCTGTTACCAATTAGCCAAGTCCATTTCCTGCTGCCAGACAATCTGGGAGCCCACTGCTGACGCCAAACTCGGGCTAAGGCTGGAAACAGCTCCCTCAAAATCATTCAAAACAAGCTTTAACCCAACTTGCAACACACCAGAGAAGAGGACACATTGAAATCAAACAACAGCTGGAAATAGCAAGGCTTCCTGCAGATTCCAGAGCTGTTTTACAGGACCTTTTTTCTGCCACACATATGACAGCTACAGAGTCACAATGGACATTCAACCTTACAGAATGTTCTCTAAACCATAAATACAATTTCACAAGAGGCTTCCCCATAGCCACCACAACCACATTTCCACTTAAGAGTCCATTGGTGAGACACAAACTTCTTCACCTCCAAAGACAAGGCCATTTAGCAGGGGTTTTCCCAAACAAGCACCCAGTTAGATGCTATTTTATTTCTCCAGCAGGAATGATGGATTTACCTTTCCAGAGGATTTCACACCTTGGATTGCACTCCTGGCAAGGTGCAGTGAGAGGGACACGTGGTAACACAAGGAGACTTCCAATCTAGGCATCAATTATTTCTTTTCTAGATGTCAGGAGTCAAAAGAGTGAAGTTTTTCAACACTTGAAGGTTCTTGGGCTATAAAGCAATTTGAATTATCATCTAATCAACTTCAGAGAAATCTAAACTGCTTTATGAATAATTTAAAGTTTATGAATAAAGTTTATGAAGTTTAAAGTGGTGTGATTTCAAATACTGCCTTTCACAGCACATACTCTGCTTTTCCACAGATTCCTCCTTTGTTGTAAACAACAGCTACATAAGAACTACAGCATAGAACTTAAATATTTTCAGGATGCTGATGGTTACAAGTTATTAAAAAAATAATAACTGGTAGCTTTCTGAAGCTAATACAAATTTAAGTTCTTAACTAAAAAAAAAAAGGGAATGGATTCATCTAACATAGTATACTTGGGGTATTTTACACACTTTTTACATATGTTTTACTATTATTTTTCATCTATATTTACATACAATAAAATAATTAAAGTGAGGTGTATAAGGCTAATGAATATGGAATTTACAAATGGCTTCTGCTTTACAGTTCATTACATTCTAATCACATTTTCAGACTGCTATAGATTCACTGAGAATCAGTAGTATTGAAGTTCTAGTACGTACATTTTCTACAAGGAACACCATCAAGTTAAAAATACTTTCCAAAGAGGATTACAGTTGAAAGTTTTAAAAATACTGACTTTGCCAAGTTTCAATAAATTATTTTAAAATATAAATAGATTGTCCCCTGTTAATGCAAACATCATTTTACAGGTTTTTGAAAAATGGTTTCATTTAAAAAAACCTAGAAACACAGCCTACTTTACCCAGTGGTCTCATTTTCAGTCAGCATAAAGAAAAAAAAAATTAAAAATGGGGGATAACAAAAGCAGCAACATTCAAACTTCAGACCAAAGCTCTCACCTTCTTATGATCTTGGCTTACACAGGATAAATTCTCTTCCTACCTGGAAGAGCACCTTCAGTAAGTAAACTAAATTTACTCAGTGAGATATTTTAAACCTCAACTCAGTTCTCACCTGCTGCAGGCTTATAATTCTTACAATAAAAAGAACAGGAATAAGATCTTTTACTTCTGTTAACCATGAAGATGTTTTCACCTGAGAAGCTTTTAACCTGAGAAGCTTCAGATATGCCAAGCTGACAGTCCCTGTGTACTGCTGCAGGTGTTCTGAACCTCCACTATCAGCATCAACCACTCATTTTTTCCTCACTTTATATCCATAAGAGAAATGAGGGTAACCAACAAGGTATTTCTGACCTCCTAAGAGCCAGTCAGAAAACAAATACTTCCATGCTCTTTTTCCACGAGTCAAATTATACACAGTAATGCCACCTCTGCACACTTAGCTCTCAACCCCCACATTTAAAATTGAGTTAACAGACTGACTTACTATCAATCATTCTTAGATAATTATGAGCCAAGTTCTTAACAAGTCTTTTAAAAATACTCCACATTTGCCAATCATCATTTTTTCTTTAAAACCCTTTCCTCTAAACAGCTAAAAAAGATGCTCCTTTGTCCCGGCTTTCCTCTGAAAAGCCTCCCCAAGAACTATGATGCTGCTATTTACAATAACTAGAATTAGTCTCTCACCAAACTGAAGCAAAGTCAAGTCACAGGATCATTCAGTGCAAGTCATGGTACAATTATTTTGAGTTGTATGTTGGGACTCAGGACCTCAGGGTATTCTTTGGCTTGCAAAGCCACTGAAAAAGGTCATTTCCTAAATATCATTCCCAGAAACCTTTGGTCCAAAATCAATTTTCTTGCTAAGTACCTTCCTCAGAGCTCCCAGATCCTCTACTCTCCCAGTGAAGCTTATTAGAAATGCATTGCACAAGTAGGTGACAGAGTTACTGCTCTTGCTCCCAAGCAGAGATGGCAGCCAGGAGCAGGATGCTGTCAGAACACCAACCCACATTCTGCTTGGTCTTCTGCTCTGGAACTGTTCTGGGGCAGATGGAAGCAGGTCAAACCCCCAGCTGTTCCCCTTTCCAAGGGTATGAAACATCTCTCTGAAACACTGTACTGTGTATGTGCAGAAGACCTGATTCCACAGCAAGGAAGGGTTGCAGCATCTGTCCCTTTTCAGCCATTAGAGGAACACACCCCAGCTGGAAAGGTTGGAGGGCATCCCCACCAAGTCAAAAGCAAAACAGTTGTGGTAATTCAGCTGTGAAAATTTTCATGAGTGCAAAAGATGGCTTTTTCCTCAGCTCTAATTCATTCACAAGTATGAACCTCAGTGCATAAACCTCAATCTAGATCAGACATCAGTGCTTTAATGAGCTGAAGTTCCTCGCTGAAATTCCACAAAATCTCCAGGTCTTTATCCAGCTCCTGTGGTGTCACTCTGACAGGCTGGAGGCATCATCATCATCTGTCTGCTCCCCAGAGTGGTACAGCATCAGAGCATGGGTCTTGTGAGTGATGGTGACAGTGCAGGGCCCCTGTGCCCAGGGCTCCCCATCCACCTGCATCGGCATCTTGGAGCTCTTCAGGATCAGCTGGTACCAAACACAACAACACAGTCACAGCAATCATCAAACAATCTGAAATCATCTTTTACAACTGCAGCAAACATTCACAGCCTGGCCAGGGACAAACTGGGAGTGGCACTCACAGGCCACCAACCACAGCAACACAGGTCTGTGTATTACAAGATAATTAATTTTTACTAAGCAAGAGAAATATCCATCTCAGCTGCAAACTGCAACTTCAGATCTGATTCAAACAGTTGAGTGCTTGAGATTCTTACTGCATATTAAAAAAACTTAGGAGAACAGGTCCCTAAGCAGCACTTACCCTCACTGTGTGCGCCTGCCCCAGGCGAACAGGATTTGCCAGTTTCACCTGGATCTGGGCACAGTGGAAAGAACCATGAACACCAACAACTTCCAGAAGTCCATCATCATGTCTATGAAATCAAAAAATGAGACTCCTTTCAGTGATGCTGATGAGCTCCAGCATATCTACCCAAACATTACAGTCCTTTTACTGCTATTCCCAGAGAGAAGACAAATGTAGTGCTACCAATACATTCATGTAGTTGTGCTGGAGAAAAAAACCACACTGAACAGCAATGAAAGCCATCAAATCCCACAGCTATGGAGCAATTCACCAGCCAGCACACCTTGGCTGGCTTCTGGAAGTCATGGATGTATGACTTTGCAAGGCTCATGTGCACATTTAAGGCCCACAGCAGATTTCTCTTCCATAAACTTGTACAATTTTCTGTCTTTTTACTCTAATATTCATCCAAAGGAAAATCTTTTAATGGCCTATTTTTTTAGATTTAGGTAAAGGACCTTGCTCAAGTGTTTTTTAGAAATTCAGAATCATAAGCCTTGTAACAGAACTATGAGTATATTTATATAGATGGCTTCTGAAGAAGGAAGCCACAACAGTGAATAAATAATGTTTCAAATTGTTTTTCTTTTTGGTATTGCTTCCAAGAAAGGAGTCAAAATTTTTGACATTTTGCTTTTACTTTCCATTTTAACCTCTAATGAGATGTAGTATTCTGATTCTGAAATGGATCTATCTTCTACTTTTTGAAGGCTCACCCTATTGTTAATAGCCTCTCCAATGCTACTGCTGTCTGTCATGGCAGACATTTGAGAAAGTCTTAAAACCCCCTTGATGTGCAGGATGCCTTTACTCCAAGTTTCCAATTCAAGGAAAGTAAACAAATATGAGACAGCCAGTCCCAAGGAACGTTCCAACCTGCAGACCAGCCTGGCTGCATAAGCACAGTCTACTGAGGGAATTCCTTACACTGCAAAAACTGGTAAAGAAAAAATAAAGCAAAAATTGCCCTCTGTACCTCGCCAAGGGATAAGGTTCATCCCCCATTCCTTCCCAGAGTCTGCAGCCACCTCCCCAGTATCCAATGTTCAGCACAATGATGCCTTCCAAATTGGGCAACTCAATCCTCTCACCATCCAACTCTAGCTTTAAAAGACAAGCAGAAGTTAATTACTGTGGATCAAATTCAGTATTTCAATAGAACTTATTCACTTTATGCATTTAATAGGCTTTCAAATAAAGAAAAATTGGCCCTGTACCAAGAGAATGTGTTTTCTTTCCATATTTAAATAAAAATCCTTGTGATTTCACAAGATATCCTGAGCTGTAGTAAATTTCTATTAGTAGAGAAAAGAAAAAAAGTAACTCTCATTTATGTAAACCTCTGGTGCTATGGCAAATTATAGATTAACATCAGTGTTTGCACTCACAGAACTGAGTCAAGGCCAGAAAAAAAATTAGGAATGTTCAGTAAGCCCAAAGACATGAACTCCATGAAGTAAACTGCAGACAGAAAAAGGAACACAAAAATACTCCAAGGCTATAGTCACCCTTACACAAATGTCATTAAGTGTAAATATTCTAAAGAGCAAAACTTCTGTCCTTGTCTTTCACAAGGTAAGTTCTTACACTCCACTGACTGTCCAAAGAATAAGCAAGTTAAAAAACTTACCTCAACCTTTTTGTTAAGATCTTTACATTCTTGTACTAAGCAGTCTTTGGTTCCATAAAAAAAATAAACAGCCTGCAAAAAAAAAACCCAAACAAAACAGGAAGAAAAGAAAACATTGTTAGAAAAAGACAATACATAGAAAGACTACTTGAAATATTTATGTATAGTTATGACAGAGCAAACCTTATCTAAAACTTATACATAATATATTTTCACTTCCTTAAAGTAAACTTTCCTCATGAGATAAGCTACAACTTGCACAAGAAACTAGATTTCCACTTTAAAAGGAAATAACCCCTTAACTCACGAAGTTTCAAAGCAAATGAGAAATTCTGAGCAAAAACTGAGCAAACAGCAAATTCTGTAAGCAAGCACAGGCAAGGCAGAACACTTGTGAGTGGGCTGCAAACATGTTTTATCCATGGAATCCCCTCCCTAAGAAAAATGAATTCAAACTCATAAAATGGCAAAAAGGAAATAGTGGTAAAGGAATGTGAACCTAAAAAAACCCCTGAAGTCAAATCAGTAACCCCAAGGAGGAAATGTCACTTTACCAAACACACCTTATTGATGATTCTGCTGGAAAACAGAGAGGGAGTTTTCTCACGATGGGCATGGAAATTTAAAGCCATAAGAGCATCAGGTCCTACAGAGAAGTAGTTGTTCATTGTGAATACCTGTAAGACAGAACTTCCAATTATTAAATACCATTACTAGGGTTTAAAATTCAGAGTGCTTAGTGGGATGTTGATTACAACAACAGCAACAAATTTACAAACATACAGGTATTCCATAGAATTCATATTATACTTGCAAACCATACCTTTGGTTTCCTTAAGTTGTAGTATCTTTTGTTTGTTACTTGAACCTTCCATCTGAAAAACAACAGTTGGTACTTAGACTTGTGACAGACAGTCCTCAGTATCAAAGCTGTAGTTAGGAATCTCATATCTATACTGGGATTAAGGCAAAGCATTCAAATTTAGTTAAATTATGAAAGAGTTAAACCCTGTAGAACAACTAAAAGACTAAATTCAGACCTCAGTTATGTTGTAGTTCCTTCTAGTAATACTTGTGTTTATGTAAAGAAACTGCTGCAAGGGACTGTCAGTGGAGCTACAGCAGTGCTTGGTTCTATACATTTTATCTTTTCACTGTTCCTTACCTGTCTAGTTTGACTCCATCTGCCTCCATGACATTTCGTAAGATCTGCTCTACAGGGACTTCTCCAGCATAACCTGCACCCCAGCCCAGTGTATTAGACAGGTCATTCCCTGTTCCCAGAGGTAAAATTGCAACTTGTGGAATATATCGTTCTTGCCCCTAGGATACAAAACCACTGCATATTAGCTCCTGCTTCAGCACTCATTGTCTCCCTTCCATCCCCAAATGTTCAGATTAGACAAACTGACCTTCCCAGCAGCCTGTTACACAGAGCAGAGCTCTGGGGCTAGCAAGGCACGTGGCACACTGAGCTACTTACCCAGGCATAATGTAAAAGAAGGAAATGTTAAACCATTGTGAGAAGTAAAGAGAATACAAACACAACATGGGAACAACGCATTATGAATACTGAACAGAGTATTCCTTCCCAGGAATGATGTTTTGGATCTGGGAAGTGACATGAACACTGAGAGATGTAACACACAAGGCTGTGAACCGCAATAAGACACCAAAATGCTCCTACAAGACTGAGGTGAGGTGAGGTTAGGTATAAATAGCAGATGCACAGAGTCCCAGAGTGTTCAACCACATACAGAAGCATGTAAGTACAGATACTCAAAGGAGCAAAGTCAGTGTCTCAGCTGACTGTCACCCACAGATGGAGCAGATAATGATCAGCTCTGCAGGGCACAGTGACAGCAGCTGAGCAGAACAGCCACCCTAGCAAAGGGCTTGGCTTTCCTCAGCACAGAAGGGTGAACAATTGTTTCAGCTGTACTATGGCCTGTGCAATTCAGCTGTGAAAAGCACTTGCAGTAAATTGGCACTTTGGTTACTGTATCTTCCAGAACGGTTATCAGCCAGGTAACCTGTATTTGAGAGTCAAGATAAATGAAGGGAGCAAATAACCTACCGCTGATAAAAAAAAAATTTGCTGATAATCTCTATGGTATTTTACCTAATATCAATGATTCAATTTGAACAGAACAGAGAAAAAAAACAGATTTCATCAACTGTATTGGCTCTGAGGGACAATATTTCAAGTGCCCAGGACCACACAACCATATAGTCATATCCATTAATCTTTATAGTTACTTAATTTCTACTTTATCAGCACACAATAATTCTCATAGAGGGTGTTTATTATATGTGAAGTTGTGGCTTTCAGCTACAACATTTTATGTATTAACAAGAAAGCTGCAGTAATAAAACAAAAAAACTTTGATATAAAAACTTACTTCCCTTCAGCACTAGAGAAAATGTTTATTAGGTAAAGCACTAAAGCCTTGTAATTATTCTACATTCTTAATGTTCTCAGGAGTTCTTAGGAGCACTCAATTAAAGAGAATATCTTCCATTTCAAATCCACAGTAAACACAGCCTATTTTTTTCTCCTCTACTTGCAGTTGATAGGCAAGGCTGCAGAGAGACAGACTCCTCAGAACATATAACAAGAAGCAGAAGCAAATGACTGCACTCATTAATGTCCTGCCAACAACCAGTACAGCTGGCAAAATTAGGGGGTTATAATAAAAGATGGAGTGTGCTGGGAGAAGGGAGCAGTCAGAGCACACCAGCCAACATCAGCAATGCCATTTATGACAAAATAAATCTGTTCAGACAAAGAGGAAATGACAATGCAGAAATTATCCTGCAGCTTGTTCTCTTCTTGTTTTGCAGAAAAGAACTATTATCCATAGAATTTAAAATCTAAAGCATTCATATTTTTCCTGAACTACAAGGAGTCATAAGATGCACTTCCCACACCCCTCCCCAAAATGAGTAAGAAATTATGAAAATCTCCTCTGTAAGCCTATTCAGGAAGATGAAGCAAATAAATGCAGGTAAGAGATGATAGGTAGAACTTTGGCAGCTTTCAAACTAATTTCACCTTTTAATATAAAACACAATACCTTTATCTTCATTTCATCAATTGCATCCAGGACCCAGCCCACTGTGCCATCCCCACCACAGACTAGAACCCTGACAGAGTTGCAAGGCAGCCAAGTGCAGAGCTGGAGAGCTTTAGCAGGTCCAATTTTGCTGAGATCAAAAACCTAGAAAAAAGGAAAATAAAGAATTCTGTAAGTTCACAGAATGTGACTCAGGATTTGCCTCACAGATAAACAACTTCAAGAAGTTAACTCTAATGCAAAACAAAGATTCTCCATTTACAGTACTACATGACAAATGACTTTCATGAGCAGGATTTGTTTCCCAAATTCACAACAGAGCTCCAGCTGCCTCCCTAGGATAAAATGGCAGTGATAAAACTGAGCTGACAGAGCCTTGGAAAAGTCTCTATCTAGAAACATAATGATGAATTCTGTAAAGATGAAAGACTTCAGATAAAAGTAATTTTAAAATACTCTGCACACAAAGAGGTTTATTCTTTAAAGCCTTATTGGGATGCATTTAAAACAAACACACAGTGATTTTTCTTAGGCTGTATTTTACAGCTGGGTTTTGAACTTCAAAGGAAGAGTATTAAGGTGCAGCCAGGAAATCCAAGGAACAACTGCCTGCCTTACGTCAGCATCCTGAGCCATCCCCGTGGATTTTAAGGGGAAAGCAACTACACAAAGCAAAACTGTCAAGACTGATGTTCCACAAATAAAGTGAGGATTCAAACAAGCACAGGTTTCTAATAAAGAAGATTTAAATGATTAATTTTCTTAAAAGTGTACACTGTTTCAAAAGTCAGATACTTCTCATTAACTGAATTATTGCCTGTATTACTGTCAGCAAAAAAACTGGACTGGTACTAGAATCCTAACAAGCCTGGGCTGGGAGAAACCTCTGCACCTTTGGTTGCTCTTTGTGAAGCTGCTTCTTTCTAAAAGAACAAACTGCATGAATTTGTTTTCTTTACTGATGTTCCACAAGATCCTATTGCCACTGTGTAAGCAAAATGATATCTCTTCTAACCTAAACCTTGGTTTTATTATGGTGGATTTGCAGTATAAATACCTGAACAGGGTTCAGCAGCATTTTAAATTCCCCTAGTAAAGTTTCACCCATGTTGTTTCCACTGCGAGTATTAGCCAGCACCATTACTGGCATCCAGTGTTTCCTGTTATAAGGGACCACCTGCAAAAGGTAAAAACCAGTCAGTCCCACAAATATTGCATATTTGAAAATTTACAGCCTTACTTCGAGCCCCCATCCCCTGCAAGTGCTGACATGAGCAAGTTACCAGTCAGTCTGAAGTAACCAAAACACAAACAGATACTTTTGACACATCAAGGCTAAAAATTCTGCAGTGCTCAGGACAACAAATACTACAATGTTATGAACACAGTAGTAAAAAAAACTCACCAAAAAATCAAGGAAGCAAAGTAGAGAAATCCCAGTATTTTGGAATAAAAAAATTCACATCTGCTAACACTTCAACAACTACATTAGTAAAATGACAAACAGTTCTGAATTACCATAGGAAGTACTTAATATATCTTGAACCTGACAGTTGCTAATGTGACAATGCATTGAGTTCAAATGTCAAGGTCCATCTGTGGGTTTTTTGGTTGGTTTTTTTGGTGTATTCTAAACCCAAGAAGCAGCAGTTATGTTACCTTTTCATAACTGGTTCTTTTCTCTTTCCGCATCTGGTTGATTGCAGACAAATAGTAGGGCGGAATAATTAAATCTTTGAATTCTCCAAATGTACAATCCTCAGTCCTCAAACAATCCACCATGCATTCATCATGCACAGTGTACTGACACCATATACACCTGGAAAAAAGACCAAAAAACATGAAAACAATCCTCAAACAGACCCAGTGATTTTGCTCATTTATTTTAGACTTTTGTCAAAATATTTATGATTGGATGCAACACTATAAGTAATATTTTCATTCCCTGGAAGGCTATGTATTGGCTAAATTACATAAATTAATCATGCACTTGTAGGTCTAGGAAAGCATTTGAATTCTGCTGGGAAAAAAAATCCAACAGTTTTAAATTAATTTGGTACTTTTTAATTTAAAAAATAGGCGCTACAAATATGGTCCTGTTTACAATATTAACAGTTACACTGAAAGCCTGTATTAGAACCTGAACTCCTGTCCTTCCTTAAAGAGCACAGATCAAATACTGGAGCTCAATTCAATACAGTGTTACTAGTAATGATGTAATGTATTCCTTAAGATTGATAGTACCACTTTAAGCATGAAATCTAAAAGGTTACACAGAACTGTACAAGACTGATGGGATTTAATTATGCAAAACTGCTTTGCTTTATGACCTATTCTAAAAGGTGTCCTGGAAAACAAGACTAGAACAAGAGGAAATACTGCAATATCCACTTCCAGCCTCTGTAGAATGTTAATCCTCGTCTGCTACATCCAAAGCCTTGATTTAAGCAGCTGGGAAAGCTATTTTTGGAGTCCTCCTGACTAATCTAACACAAAACTAGAGTAGCAATGACACTTGCCCTATACTGTGACTCTCTTTTCCTCTTCTTCCTTCCTTTCTACTTTGCTTCCAAATTCCCGTCCTTCCCTCCTCTCCTACACACACTCTCAAGGTTTTATTTCTGATAATTTGCTTTTCTTCTCTGTGATTCTGCTTACTTACCAAGCAGTCTGACAGTATCACACAGAAGCAAAACCAAAGTTGGGAGAATCTAGGCTGAAGAGATTCTTTGAGTAGGCTGAAATAACACACCCGGGCACCTATCACTGCAGTTTGGCACTGACAACTGTGCAACCAACCTTACTAATGACAGTGCAAGTCCATTTAATGGTTCGTTGTATTTTTAAAGCACTCTTATCACAATCTTTAATAATATATTGTAGTAACTTATAGAAAGTCTCTTTAGCTTTTTTGTGCATCCCTAAAAAAGAACTCGAAACCTCTACAGGACATTGTTCTATTTACACTGAGCAGATGCCAATTTTGAGATGTACACTTTGGTTCTCTTAACTGTGAGCTATGCCAATCAAATTGCTCAGGCTATCCAGTGTACAAACGACAAATTTATTAAAAACTTCTTAATGTCATCCCCTAAAACACAAACTCCCTTGGACACTCAGAGTTTCTTGTAATTATACAGCAGTCTGCACATCATGCTGGCGCAATGCAATTAAGAGAACGAATGGACATGAGATGCAAAGCCACACTCTTAATCTATGACTCACAAGCATTCATTTCAATTCTAGGTTCTTTGAAGCTCTTTTTTTTTTAAAGTATCTTATCTGACTATTGCAGGATCTCCCTTGGGGTGTGGTCTCCCAACAACCCCGTACGAAACCCAACACGGACACGGCACCGTACGTGCTCCCACTGCCACACCGCCCCGCAGTACCTGTAGTCGCAGAGCTTGGGCTGCGTGCCGCACTGCTGTTTGCAGACTATGCAGCAGCTGCAGAGAGGGACATTGCCCCTGATCCAGTGGTGGGGCATGGAGCTGGGGGCTCCCGCCGTGCCCCTCATCATGATCTCCTTGCAGAGGAAGCGATGATCCGCCTTCTTGAGGCAGCGCTCGCTGACGCGCAGCCCGCAGCAGCCGCAGAAGGCGCCGCGCAGGATGTGCTGGGTGCACACGCAGCAGTACGAGGGCTGCCCGAAGAGGTCCGTGTAGTGCCAGTCGTGTTTGCTCTTGCGGAATATGTCGCGGATCAGCAGCTGCCGCCGGGACCGCTGGAAGCTGCACCACGCCGTGATCAGCACGGGCAGCAGCACGGAGCACAGGGTCCCCACGGCCAGGCGCCAGTCGGCCACGGCCCGGGCAGCATCGCCCGAGCCCTCCATGGCTGCGCCTCTCGGCCTAACCCCTTGCACCTCTGGGGCAGACGGCGGGCCGAGCTCCGGAACGGCCCCTTCGCCCAGGGAGCCAACGCGCAGCCTCACGCACCATCTTCTAATCCCTCCTCAGCGCTCGGCACCGACCTGCGCCACATCGGGCCGACCGCAGGCCTCCGCCCGGGGCTCCTCCGCCACCCGCCCGGGCCTTGCGCAGCCGAGACGCCCCCGGGCTCCTCCGCCTGCTGTCCCCGGCGCTGGGAGGGCGCGGCCGCACGGCCCCGGCTGCCCCTCGCCGCTGGCCCCTCCGCGGGTGCACGGCCAGCGAACTCCGGCCCTCGGCCCGCCCGGGAGCAGCGGCGGAGCCGGGAGCCGAAGCCGAAGCCGGGGCCGGGGCCGGGGCGCACGGCGGGCTCGCAGCGGCGCCGCGGGATACGCGGGGGGCGGAAGCGGAAGCGGCCCGGGGCCGTTGCCAGGAGACGGGCGCCGCCCGCCCGCCTGTCGCGACAGCGGGGATGTCGCCAGCGGCGCGCTGGGCTGCGACAGCGCCGGGCGGAGCAGCGCCGCTCCAGCTGCAGCTCCTCCGGGCCCAGACCCGCGCTGGCTGGGGGCCCAGTGACCGCCGTGGTTGTGCCTTCGCTGCCCAACCATAAATGTTTTCCCCCGTAATTTCATTCTGCCCTAGAATCATGAACTCATCAAAGTTGGAAGTGGCGTTTACGGTTACCCAGTCCGAGCGTGCAGCTGCACTGCCACTGTAACCACTGAGCCACAGCACCCAGCGCCAGGTCCGGGCGATGGTGACTAGGGAAAAGCCAAGAATGGAATGGACTAGACTAGACTAGACTAGACTAGACTAGACTAGACTAGAATAGAATAATGTAGTTACAACACTCCACCACCTCCCTGGGAGCCCTTCCAAAGCCCGACCACACCAAACAGTGAAAATCTTTAACCTCAATCTCCCCTGTCTCAGTTTGTGGCCATTTCCCCTGGTCCTCTGTTGGCCCAGCAGAAGAGCCCAATTCCCATCTCACTACAACATTTTTCAGGAGGTTGTAGAGAGCAGTGAGGTTTCCCTAAATCGTGCCTTTGTGCCTGTGTTTGTCCTCCCCATGGTTGTGCTTTATTGCCCAACCATAAATGCCTTTCCCTCTTAATTTTGTTCTGTCATTATGAGTTGGACTGTTTTCCCTGGAGCAGTTCTAATAGTGGCTGGCATTAGAATCATGCAGGTTCTTGCACTTCAAAAGAACAGAGTGAGCAATGACCTAAATCCATACAGCATATACAAAAATGATTGGGTTCTAGGGTCTCGATATCTTAAAAAAACCCAAACAAAACACTGAAAAATGCACATACTGCATAGTTGGGCAACACTCAGGTTTCCAAGGAAATTCCTCATTTCCCTCATGTAAGAGCCAATGATGAACTCCAAGTACCTATTTTATATGTTATAATTCAAGGGATGCATTTCATGCCCTACAAATTGGTGATGTATTCAGCATGGCACTGCCCAGAAGAGCTCTGGACATTTCTCAAGGCCAAAACTACCTGTTTGCAGTGATAATTGCTAACCTACATCCTTAATGCTATGCTTAATATGCCTTACAATCCTATTTTCTATTCACTTGTCCTGGAAGGAGGAGATTTATATGGGTTTTCATTTGTATGGTTCTATTAATTTGATAGAAAACTCTGCTGTGTTTCTCAGTAGTCATAATTTGGCTTTGCTAGAGTTAAACCCCATTAGTAAGTACTTCTCTGCTGGAGCAAAGTTAGAGACAATTTTTGAAAAAGGGGCCTCTTTGCAGCTGCCTCTGAGATTAACTGTACTGTGCAGTTGTTTCTTTTAAAAACAATAGTTTACCTTGGGCACCAAAACCCTTTGCTTGCCATGCTAAATATAAGGGGATAGACTTTATTTTCACAAGTTTAAAATCCCCAGTGTAGCTCTGAAGCCTAAGGTGGAAATAAAGGCCTTCTATTTTCTTTCCCTCAGGAAAAGAGTTATGCAGAGAATGTGTGAGCAGATAATGGACTAATTCAAACCTTCAGACCAGATGTCTTCAGAATCATACTATCACTAAAATTAAAACATAAACAAACATTTGTGACTGACGTAGCTCCTTCAAATAGGCGAATGCCTGGGCCAGGGTAGCTCATTTTGGAACAGATTGAGAGAAAGAAGAATCAAAATGAAGATGTTTCTTGTGTTTGTCTGCTTTTTGGTCCTGCTGACCACTGTTGCAGGTAGGAGTTTATATCAACAAACCTGCATATGTGTGCAGAGCTGCAGAGCATATAAGTAGAATTAGTTTATCAACCTTCTATTTTAGTATTCATTATTAATATATTTTCATATATTTAATTTTTAACACTTAACTATTTTTATATTGCAGGCTTTCCATGATTTGATATTAAACAATCATGTTGTATTTGATATTTAACTCTCTGCATTGCCACACTGTAGTCACTTGTTGTAAAACCCAAAATTTTAGTTTTACTTGCTTACTATTTTAATATTATTTTACCAAAGTCCTGCAAGTGGAATGCTCAATGCAATCTCTTCTTTGCAATGTATCTAACTCATAACTTTGGAAAAAAAATCCTATAAAGCAACAGAGAAAAGAACAAAGAGTTGGAAGAGCAACTTATGCCAGTAGTTTGATGGTGCTGTTATATTTGCTCATTTTGTAGTAACATGAATATGTGGGGTTTGCTTTATACTAGTAGAACAAGAGAAAACACAAGTATAAAAATGGTATAAAATTCCACTCCTATCTCTTGGAATGCAATATCCCCAGGGAAGGGGTTGTAATGAAAGAACACTTTGTATATAGAAAAAAAATCAGGTTTGGAGACATTTCATTTCACAACGGATAGATAAAATACTAACTTTTTGATAATTTCAGAACTGATTTCTGCTGTTCTCTCTTTAGACACTTCACCAATTTTGTCTGAAAAAGATGCCAAACAGATGCTGAGGACTCGTCGTGAAGACAGACCAAGAAAAGCTGGTTTCCCTGATGAACCAATGAGGGTGATTTATGACATTTACTATTAAATTACATTAACAAAAAAAAAAAAACCAACACCAAATCCCCCAAAACATTTGTGCTTTGTATTAAATTTCTATTGCTTCCAGGCAATATGTTATGAATATCAGCCTTTAAAGCTGCTGAGTTCTTCCACAAAATATTTTAGAAAAACCCTTTAAATTGTTTCAATTACAGTTGAAAGCATTCTACAAGTGCTGAGTATTGCTCAGGAAATGTTCATTTGCAGAATGAGGAGATTATTTATCATGGTTCAAAAATACTGATCAAATTATTGAGAAGAAAGTGGCTTTTCATTTATAGAGATGTGGATTTCATCAGCTTATTCCTGAAAAACTAAGTAACAGGAAATGTCTTCTGCTTTCAGTACATTCTGTAGGCAGAGAGGAGGTGTAGGTGTCAGTGGTCAGTGTGGAGACTGAGGTAGTTCTCAACCAGCTTTAAAAATCACTTGCTTTCATTGACTTATTTATGGATGGTACAGATATGATGGTTTTTAATGATATTTTATGAGTTTTTAGTTGCTGTCTTAATGCAATAGCTTTGTGTTTGCATGCATTATCTACTTTTATTTATTTCTAAACCCTATTACAACAAAAGAAATTGGATTTCTGACTCTGCTGCTCTGTCCTTGCCACTTTCTGTCCTACCATGATTAGGAACAAACACTTTTTGAAAAATTCCTTCTTTATTTTCTTTTATTTTTTTGTCTAGAAAGCAAAGCCGACCCTCTGTAAGAAAATCCAAACATAAGAGTATTTGTTTTGCTCCCTAAATGTCAAGGTTTTCAGTAGAAAAGGGAACATGATGAAAAAACAACCCTCATTGCCTGTGGAACGTGGAGATTTTCCATGTGAATGAAGGTGCATGGCTGCTGCACATGTTTGTGCACATGGATTCAAGGAGAAAAACTGATTTTCTATGGATGCTTTGTAGCAGAAGTAAATGAATGTTGGGATGAACCCACCTCTGTTCATCTGTTTTAAGCAAAAGCTGTTTGTACTGGGCCAGATCATGCTGAGCTGAGGAATGTAATTTGCAATTCTTTGTGACATTCTTTGACTTCCACAGTGCTGCTTGAGTCAAAAACCTGTTCAGTTACAGACAGAAGGATCAGCCCCCTTTCATTATTAAAAATAAATTAATTTATGTTATCAGCACATTTTAAACTTACTTTGACTGAGATCCTGCTTTTGATAATTTGGCATTTTGTCAGTCACATAGCTCTGTTCCCTGCCAGTTCCTAAAGCAGTCTCTCCCCAGAGATCTGACCAAGTGTCCCTGTGCTGTGAGGAGAGGAAGGCCAGTGAAAGGCAGGATCCTGAAGCTGGAACACTTGGCCAGTGCAAAGGCTTTAGGCTACAGCTTCCATTCAAACAGTGCCCATTGTGCAAAGCAATAGGGGATTATTTTGAGTAAATGTATCTGTGTTCACAAAGAATATGAGCCCACTAGGACTGGGACTTTTTAAAAGTACATTTTGTCCCTGATGGAGGTCAAAGCCCACTTTACTTTGATAAATTTGTTGCTGAGACCAAAGCTTCTCTCTATGAATTGGTATGGGAAATTCACATTATTTTATTTGTCACTAGTCAGCACTGATTGTGCTACCTACTAGAACCCTTCGGTCCTGCCACATGATCCTGCAAGGGGTTAATGTTCTTTAAGCAGCAGGAACCAGTTTTCAAAAGGGGCTATAACAGACCTATTTGTGAGAATCCCTTGTACCCTCAGGCCCAACAAAGGCTTCTGTGTTAATATGCAAATAAGAAATGTGTATACAGAATTCCTAATTTATGAATATTGTTGTGTAATTCCTGCTCAACACCTTTATTGATCTGGGGATTATGTCATTCATTAAATATTGCTAGGCTGGGGCAAATTGACTAGCAACACCATTTCATTATATTTGATTATTTTAAGGAATAAATTAATGGCTCTTACATCAGCTGTAAAATTTTCCTGGGTCCCTGGCCTGACATTAGAATTGATTGATTACACAATTAAATTACTTTTTTTTTTTAATAGGAGTATATGCTTTACCTCCAACGCTTGGAGCAGAGATCAGAAGAACAATTCCTTGAGCACTGGTTGAATCCTCACTGCCTCCCACACTGCAACAGGGACTTGGTGCATCCAATCTAATGGGTTTGCCTACCCTGCAACTGGTATATATACATATATATATATATATATATATATATATATTTCTTCTACAGTGTGTATTTTTTCTCCATAATGAAAGGCAGAGTCACACTCTGGGAGAAAAGGGAATAACCAGAGGCTGGGGAAGCAGCTTTTGCTGAAAGGTGTTGGGCAGCTGAGCAGGGGCAGGGAATGAGTGTGTCCCAGGCATCATCTCTGTTACTCTGTTCTGTTCACATTAATAAAACTCTGGTTATGCATTTCTCTGCTATGTGGATGTGAGCTGGTGGCTGCAGAACATTCTTATTAATGTGGCTTCAGATTGCTCCTGTTTCCCTCCTGTCTGCTTCTGTTCTTTTTCCAACTGTCCTGTTTAAGTCTTGTACTTGCTCACCTGGCTCTCAGTGGGACTGGGGTGGGATTAAACTCAGTTGTCATCCTGGAGAAATTCAGGATGCAGTCTGACGTGTAAGGAAGTTTTTAAACAGCCATGAAATTTGTCAACTGAGATAAATTTCAAGCATCACCATAATAGTGAAGCTGTATCACTTCCAGTTAACTTTTTAGTATAAAAGTTGCAGATTTAGCTTTATATTTCCAAAAGCTTTTGAGCATCAGAATATAAATCACCCATGACAGATACCATTATCTGTCATGGGTGATCTCTTTCAAAAAATAGAAAGTTCATCTACTTAAAATTTTTTAATATATTTATACATCTCTGAATACCTTTGAAAATTGGAACATTGTGGTAGACTTTAGTGGGGCTCTATTAATCCACAATAAGCCAAAGGTCTGAAACTAATTTAAAAACAAAAACATAACATTCCCAAACTTCAGCCTTAGGAGGTAAGTTGGCAATTTTCAGAAAAATCTTCCATCTGAGACACAGTTGAAAGCTGCCTCACTTAGCTGAAAGAATTCTTCCCAACAGCTGCTCCCAGGCCACTGAAGAATGAATGCTAGAAAAGTGTTTAAATGATTTGAAGCCCTTAAGATGTTATTAGTATGGCTAATGTCAGCATGGATTTTGATATTCTGGGGTTTTTTTCTACAGATCTCCACATGGATTTTTATGTGATTGTGTTAAGGAGGACAAGATGATTCCTGCATTGCTATGTGCTCATCGTAAAGCAGAACCTCTGCAGTACAGTGCAGTCCTCATGATACAGCACAACTTCAGCTCTTAGTGGCTTGATGAGTTATAGACCACCATGTATCTTCTACTAGCAATGATTGCATGCATGAATAACTGAATTGAGGGTTCCCACAGTTTTTGAGGTATGGGCAACTGATTAGTCCTAGAGTATCCTTTTAAGGGCACAGGTTTACACTGTATGAAGTAAAAGGAACTTGGACGGAGAGGTCAATAGAAAATTGCAGAATGCCAACATGAAGAGAAGGCCAGGTTTCTGGGTTTTGGAGGAATCCTTAATTACAGTTTTCTAGGTTAAATTACAGTATTGCATGTAGACACAACATTTATGTAACACTATGTCTTACTACCTGATGAGTATTTCATGCATTGTTTCATAATAAAAGCTTGACTCAATTCCTTTGCAGATGATTTTGTTCCCTTAGTCTCCCCTACTACATTCTGACAAAACTCACTGGAAGTGAGTTTGTGAAGTACTAAGGAAACATTTGAGGACTTTCTAGGACCAGCAGCTGGAAAGCACTGTGGTGCAGCCTAATACTTGTGTAGTTTCTCTGCACAATTATCCCTTTTCCTTGTAATTCTGCCAGGAGGGGCAAATGAATCCAGCCAGCCCTTTCCTGCCTGTCTGCCTTTATAATATACAGTCAGATGGGAAACACATGATACCTGCAAAACAACATTAAAAATTGCTTGATGGCTCTTAAATGACTGCTGTGATCTGTAATGGCAACAGAATTAGTTATGAATGGAGCAAAGTAACTTTCAGAACTCCTCACTGCAGTCACACTTGAAGTTTGAGGACTGGGAGGAAAATAAAACACAATTTTATGAATATCTATAAGGTAATTAGTGCTACAGAGCTTTTGGGAGGCTGGAATAGGTCAACAGTTTTTCTGGTATACCTTCCTTCCAGTAAAACAACTCTCCTGGATGACTCCAAGGAAATAATTTAAATCTCAAAGCATCAAAGGCTTGATTTCCCCTACTGTCAAGATAAATCATAGATTAAATCTGGGAGTGTGAAAAAACATAATCAGGCTGCTATTGTGTGCTTCATTCATAACTCAATACAGAGATCTACATTTGCATATCTCTTTGAGTTAAAGTCATTAGGTGAAATCCTGAAATCTGTTTTTATTTGCACAGTGAAAAACTCATTTGATGACAATTATGTCAACTTTCACCCCATGAAAGTTGATTTTCAAGTACTTCTTTGAGATAAAAGAACTCCCACATAGTTATACTCAGTCATTTTTAAGGTAACCAGGGAGGTTAAGCAGAAGGTTCTACTCAGCTCTTCTCAGTAACACCAAGCTAATCCTAAGGCAAATGTAGAATAGAGATTGATCATTGCTTTGAAGTTTGCTTTTCCACATGAGGGCTGAAGGATCTCATGTAGGTATCTCCAATGAAATGTTATGTATTATTAAGTCTAATTAACAGGGAGAAAACTAGAAACATAGAAAAGTGAAGCACTTCCTGATCACTGATCCACATTGTGTCCCACTTCAGAAGGAATTGTGGTGTAGTGTTAAGAGCCTTTAGCCTGCCTTGGTGTCAGGTTAACTCATGTTTGTACTCACATTCAAACCAAACCTAACTCTCTTATAAGTGTCTACACTTCTCTTCTGGGCTAGAACTGACCACTGAAGTTCTTCCTGGTCCCTCAAGACAAGAAAAGTAGCAAACACCATATAAGAAAGTTTGAAACATAGGGAATAAAGGGAGAAAAAAAAAGTGTGAAGGAAAGGGGAATGTACTAAAAATGTCGAAGTTAAAAGATAATAAAAGAAGCCTAGACTAAAGCCTATGAGTGCCTCTGGAATCCTGTGATCCTGAAGAACATATCCAAGCTATTGCTTTTTAAGTCATCCAGCTCTTCTGCCAGATTTAAGAAGCCACATCATCCCTTCATGCAAATTAGTTTTGCAAGTGAACACAGAAACACCCTCCAGCCTATGGGAGAGGCAGCCAGAGAACAGGAGGCCAGCGCAGTACAGCAGACTTTCCTAAGTTTGCTCACCACTGGCAAACACTGAAAGCCAAAGAGAGAGGGAAGGTGTGTGACTGCTTTAGGCTATTGCCATGGGTGCAGCAATGCCTCATCCTGCTTATTGTGTATGTCTGTATGTCCATAAAATACACAGAATCCAGTGAACCAACAAGAGAATAGGATCATAGGATCAGGTATAAATAAATTAGCTCAAGCATTTATTATGACTCAGCAGTGAAAAAAACTCATCAATAATTAGCATAAAAAGTAAACACTGCATAAATATACTTAGTTATAGCTACAGAATTATATAATTGAGCTATTTTCCAGAGTCCTTCAGTTTTTTTTTATTCTATTCCTCTACACAGATCTTTCCTTCAAAGCTCTGCTGTGCTTGAATTCCTCTATAGTGGAACTAGATCGAGTGTGTTCAAGGATTAGTTGCAGGCTTGTTTTGGTCCATGTCTAAAATCTTGGGGGAAAAAATGCTGGACTTTCCTACTGCAAACCAGAAGAACAAGCATTCTGAAAGTTGTATACTGAAGGTGGAAAAGCTGGAAAAATAGCTGTCTTCCAAATGCTTTTAAAGAGAAGGATGAAAATAGACCTGGGAAAACCTTTCATGCATGATAAACATAATCATAAACTCCAATCATTGACCTGTTTCACATCCAGTGCCTTTCCCCAGCTGAGGAGCTGCCCACTAGATGCCACTGTTTCTGCACACAACCAGGATCACAGCCCACAAGGACTGAAAGCTCCACATCCCTCTTCCTCCCGCTTGATTTTTTACTCTTTTCTTAAAAATGTTCAGCTCAATTGATCAAAATCAAAAGTCACCTCTAACCCATAAAATAAAGACCTTCAGCAAATGGCTGATTTTTTCCCCCTCTGGGAGGGTTACAGACTGCTCTGAGTGTGGGTGTAGGTGTAGTTCTGCTTCATTATGCCACAGAAAGAAATGGTTGAAAGTTCCTACAAGCACATTGTAGTGGTTTGTGGCTTTTTACTGCCTGCTATCCACACACACATGCTAATAGAAAATTTTGTGTGTTTGCAGAAGCTGTTCCCTCTCAGAGTAGATAATTTCATCCATGTCCAGTTACCCCAAATTAAGCTGCAGACTGACCAGTTGGTAAAAGCATCACTCTTCAAGACATGACATTATCTTCCCACATTTATTACCTTTAGCAACATAGGGAACTATGTGTTAGATGCTGTACAAAGTGTACTGAAAAGGCAGACTGTGCCCAGGGCCAGAAATGTAGAATCTCTCTATAAAGAGCAGATAAATAATATCTGCTCTAATTTAAATATACAATTTACTGAAAAAAGGCAAAGGCTGGAATTTTTGAAAGCACCAACTGCAGCAAGGCCAAAAGATTTTATCACAGACAGATAAATAGGACATGAAGTAGCAGTGGCACTAAGCAATTTGGCAGTTCAACTAATTGGCTCTTTCTACCAGACTTACCTTGCACCAGGAAAACATGCACCAGAAGTTCTTATTTACCACGACTGGAATTTCCAGAAAGCTCCCTGAAAGCAAGTCAGTCGCTTACTTTATTTAAAATTCATTTTCACGTGATGAAGGTAATGGAAAATGCAACACTAAACTTACCAGTTGCAGTTTAGATGATTCAGAATTTGTCTGCTTCTCAGGGAGGCTGAGCAGGTGAGCACATTCTTCCACTCACAATGACAGAACAGTTGCTCTGGAGCATTTCCAAAACATGAATGTGAAAAAAAGTTACAAAGAAAATGCCTGTAACCATCTGAAATGATGATGTAGTGTGTATGGAAATGTTTCCCTGCAGTACTCCAGGGCTTTTTTTTTTCCTTTTGCAGTAGTTTGAGCCCCATTTCAATTGTCAGAATATTGTTTTGAATGAAGACTTCTGTTACTCCCAGTGAATGAATGCATAAATAATTTCTGAAGCAGTGGAGTGAAACTGGATTGATTGAATGTGATCACTGCAGTAGGAGCCTACTTTAGATTCTCAGTGAGAACTTATTTTTTAATGAATATATAGTCATTAAAAGAGATCAGAGTGGATTTTAGAAGGTTATCTGAGCCTTTTATGGTCTACAAAGAGTAGAAAATCTTGTGAGAACTATGTATCTTGAGATTTCTGGTGTGTGATTAGAAATGCTGAGTGATCTGTCTCCTATCTGGCATTTTAATCCCTTTTCAGGTCTGGGGGTAGAGATGTACACTAAAATGAAAAACAGTAAAAAGCAGAAAAGGTTCCATGAACTCCAAGTTAATAAAACTCTCCTTATTCTATCAAAGCAGCAGGGCCAGCCCAGTGTCAGCTCAACATGAAACCAAAAGTTTGGAGCACTAGTGTTATTCCAAATCTCAAGCTCATCTTCATATTTTATTTTTTTCAGTATGAGATGATCAGTTGAAGTGTATTTTTTTCCACATTTTTTCCTTAACTGTTGCTCCAATTTATTCCTACATGTGTGTCTCATTTGTTTTCAGCTGTGCTCATCTACTGTCTCTATCAGGGCCTTATCAGTGGAGAAGGACTACAAAAGATGCTAAGTTTTTATTAGCATATGCACTTTTTGGTAGCTTCCTTTTATTTTTGGAGTTTAGTTACAGCAGTGCCTAGTGTTCTCTCTCAAAACTCAATTCCTATGGCACACAGAGTGCGAACACCTCCCCATACAACGTTTCTGTATATTGTGTAGAAAAACTCACTGAAGTTGGGCTGCAGTGGCTGTGTCCACCCCGTGGTGACAGAGCTGATAGGATGTTGAAAGGAGCTGTAGTGGCTACAGAAAATCAGGGAGATCAGCATTTAGCATAACGTTATCACTCAGACATTGTTCACTTCATTTGCCTCCTGAGCAGAGTTTGCAGCCAACAAACCTCACCTCCTGCTCTCTATCACATGGACAATGCAGCCATTGCCCAAATTGATTGGTATTAGGGTGGGGTACAAGGAACAATAAATATATCACCTTGACTGACCTAAAATTTTTAGGGTGGAATAACGGACTGCATGTTCTGAGGAAATATGTAAATAAAGTAGCTTAATTCTGCTTAAGAGTGCATTTAACTCTGTAACTGTGTATAATTATTTACTAAGAGCCACTCTTTCAATAGAAACTCACTCTAGAATTGAAGATTTAATGCTTGCAAAAAGTACAAGTTTACCTTAAGAAATTCTGCATTGCTCAGTTAAAGGAGACCCAGCCTCCCCAAGCCCAGGAATAAGACAGGCTGCACGGATGTGGGCATTGAAAATTGCTCCAAATTTTATGTAAGGAAAATAGAATCCACTGTTTCAGAGAGAGTATCATAAAGTTTGATGTGCCTATTTTAAAAGCATTTGGAACAGATATTCCCTCTCTCTGATCAGACAGAAATGTCTTTCCTTCCAGCTTTAATGCCAACTCCAGAGTGGAAAAAAAAGAGGAATTGAACTTCCTGGCAATTTGGAGCATATTGGGCAAAGCTGGAAGAAGTCTGAGTGGGAAGAAAGCTGATGGGGTGTGATGGGAGGATGCTGGGGCTGGGACAGCAGACCTTGGGCTGTGTTTGATTGAATCAGGTGAGGCCAGCAGGGACAAACACAAGACTAGTTTCTGAGAGCAGAGAGCCCCAGTCCGTGCTCTGTGTGGAAACTTTTGCTCTTTGATCCTTCAGCTTAATTCAATCCAGGGGCAAATCAGAGCAGAAGTGGGTGTGTGGAGGTGCAGGTGTGCACGTAGGTTTGGGGGGATGGAGGGACTGAAGGATGGAGACAATGGGCAATTGGTGCTGCCCAAGCCAGCACGTACCATCCCTGCAGCACCTAGACGAGCTCCCATTCCTGTCACCCCTTTCCAGGGCCCAGATCTGACACTCAGAGGGACTTTTTTTTTTCTTCCTAAACCCAAGAGTTTATAGAAGCAGAGATTTCAGTTACACAGCTGATCTTTGGGCTGCCAGATTGTGACGTGTCAGACTCACAAGGTGTTTACAAGGGGCTGCACACTCCAGTCCCTCAGGGAGCTGCTGGCTCTGGGGCTGCCCAGCACCCCTGTCTGCTGGGCTGTCAGCCAGGCAGCCCATCCCTCAGGCTGTCACTCAGTCTGTCAGCTCCCCAGCACTGCCTGCTTGCCCCAGAAATGTGTCAGCTCATCTCAGCCAGCGATGGCTGCAGCCCTGCCTGGCCAGTGCCACTCAGAGGTCTGAAACACCCAGTAGGTCTGAGGAAAGATCTGTTCCAAATTACAGATGAACCCCTAGAAAGCTGCTGCTGCTAAGAGCCAAACCAAACCTGCCATGGGACTAACACTTTCCACAGTGAGACTCTGCCAGACCCAGAGGAGCCCGAGGCAACATAAAGTGCTTCTTTCTCCCTTGCTCTGAGGATCTCCTGGCCTGTAGTGACGGTGCCTCAGGGATTATTGTTGGCACAGTCCTTTCACACTGATCCAGAACTATTGTCCTGTGCTGGCCAAGGAAGATTCTCCCATCTCCAAAGAGAAGAGCAGATGAGTTGACAGAGAAGGGGCAGTGGATGCCCATCTGAAGGTGCCTCCACTGACTTTGTCACCTTCAGGACATGTTGCCCATGAGTCCCAGGTTTTCAAGGGTCCCTGAGAAGTGACCTACAACTAACAGGTAGTATAGCAACCCCTGTTTTAGTCTGTGTCATGAAAAATGAGAGACCATGCAAGTTCTGTCTAAACAGAAACTTCTTTTTATCTGTCCCTAAAACGAGTCTCTAAGGATTACATACAAATGTCAGAAGGCTGTTGCAAAGAAAACCCAGAGCACTGAGTTTGTTGGCCTTTCTGGCTTTGTGGAAAACTTTACATTGTGTTGCAGTTCTTCAGTTTGGTCCTGCTCTACTGCACAAACTGGGAACCATGCTTAAAAGAGAAGTGACTATTTTAAACTAATTGAGATTTTAATTGTGTTTCATGTACTGTGTCCACTTAGCTCCACTGTCTGTGTGCCCCTTGTGCTTTGATATATGGCAATGATACAGAAATACTGCATTGTGGGATGGGAAGAGGCTCAGGGGAGAAGGATATAAACCAGATGTGCAATATATCCAGTGTGCATTCAGTGCACCTCCTGTGACCTGTCTGGAGATGATACAAATGCAATCAGTTTTTGAGACAAAGAAAGAGAAATTAGCTCCAAGAGCAGGAAGGGAAAACAGCAGACCAGAGCAATTCAATAAATAGGAAATAATTACAAGTAAGCTTCTAAAAGGAAAAAAAAAAAAAAAACAAAGCAAGAAAGCACAATTTCTTCTAAAAATTTGTAAAATAAAGAAGAAGCTTAGAACATTTCCCTTGTGTTTTGACTAAAACCACAAAGACAATTCTCTGCAGAAAACTCCAGTTTGTTTCATAGAACCTCTTGTTAAATTGTGTATAATTTATCTCAGAGCATAGTTACATAAAGCTTTAAGCCTTACTGTCGTTTTCCATTTTATCCTCACAGTGCAAGTATTTCAAACCAGTATCAGAATGGCAGAACTGCTCATGGCAAGCTGACTTTGGGGGTTCCACCTAAAAATAAAACCTCCTTTCAGCATAGTGTTTTTCCTCCAACAAGGGATTTTACTGGCCAGATCCTTGTTTGTTGGAAGCTGGACAGATCACTGACTCCATGGACATCATAGCAGTCTCCACTGTGACAGGAGAAAAACTGTGATACACCAGTGTAACAATGCACACCCAAATCCTGCTTGTTTTTGGAATGGGCAGGTTTTGGGCGATACAAGTCCCAGACTCTGCCCCATTACAATCAAAACAGTGGCACAGGATGAAGCTTATGGAGATTAGGGTATTTTGCACCAGACAACTGGATTCAGAAGGTGCAACCAGCACTAATTACCACCAGCTTTGTGATAAAGCTGAAACAAGGATGGACAAATGCAAAACACTGACCTGGAAGGTTTCTGTTTTCCAGGATGATCCTATATTTTTTCTTGTTCTGTTACTGGGTTTTATGCTTCCCTTTTCCAGCACATTCTGGTGTCAAGTCTTGTGCAAATGTGCCACACACAGGGGCTTTTTCCATCACAGTAAAGAAAAGGTGCTGCAGAAGTTTCCATTGCCGTGGGTTTGAACCTGCCCAGCCCCAGCAGTGGATAGGGGAATTTCTCTCTTGTGGCAGAGCTTGGCAGTGGGAGTTTCCCCTTCTCTTACCTTGGCTGCTGGTGTGGCAGGTCCCAGCAGTGGCCTCCCCATTCCCACACAGATGGGTGGGGATGGGTGGGATGGGAAGGGGAGCTGAGGAATTTTGGTTTGGCATCCCTTGCACAGCAAGGCAGCTAGGAGGGGAACGTGGACAGAGCCAAGCACGATGCAAACATGGATTGCTGTTTCTGGAAAGGAGGAAACCCAGGAGCCACCACAAAAGCACAGCTTTGCTCTTGGGACAGCTCAACTATGTGCTGCCCCTGAGCCCAGCAAACTAGGACAGTATTTCACTGTACTGGGAAAGGGTCTTTTGGATGTGTCTCAGAAATTAAATGCTCATTGTTTGGATAATTTGGAAAAATACCTTGTTTTTCTTTGGTTGACTGGTCTCTGGAAAGTTTTAGGATGGCACGCACATTGTGGTAAAAGGAAAAAAGAACAACAAAAAATTTGAATTAATTTGACATGCTGGGAGTAGTGCTGCTCAGGGATAGATGACATTACAAATGGAAAAAAAGGCAACACAGGTAACTGTGTTTGCTGCTAAAGAGATTCCCAGGACAAAAAGCACTTGCAAACCTCAGTGCCCAGTGACTACTGAGAAATGGGTAGGTGCTTATGAGAAAGGAGAAGAGGAGCTGCCAAGAAATGTGAGAAGTTCACAGCCTTGCCTGGATAGTTGCATTCTTGTGGGTTGGATGCTGCTGGACTAATCAGGCCATCATTCAGTGGCCCTTTGGGCTGCTACTGGAGAAGCAGTTCTTCCATTCCCTGTTCCCCCAGACACCCATCCCTGCACACACACACCCCAGCACTAGCATTCCTGTGCCTCTACTACCCCAAGAAACTGATTTTTAAAAAAAGTATTCAAGGAATTGAGTTGATACTCAGCTGGATTCTGTGGTCCAACACATTACACAGCCAGGCAGACACTGGTGCCAGACAAGAGTGGGTGAAAGAAGTGACTGGGTGCAGAGGGAGAGGGGTGGAACAGCCCCTTTCAGCAGCAGCCAGATTTTTATGCCAGATTAAAGTGACCGTGCAACCACGACCTCTTTGAGTAGCCCCCTTAATTTCATTTTGGGCACGTGAAGAATCAGCTTTTACTCCTGCTGAGTTAAGAGCAGCACAAACAGGCTTTTATCATCCAATCCTCTTGCATTTGCTGGACTTGTGATGTGCTCTGCCAGAATTTCTGGGAGGATCTGTGGCAATTATGGGGAAACCCACCTAGGGACAATATCATTGCAGTGTGAGAAGGCTGGTATGTGTGCAGCTACTTTAGCAGCTCTGTCTGCTGTGAAAGCAAATGAACTCAAGAGCAGACAAGAACTGATATGTGAAGTCAGAGTATAAATCTGACTGCATAAATTAAATGGACGGGAAGGCAATGGATTTTGAATAGGTTCTTTCACATGACAGTGTTCTCCTGGAATCAGGGAGCAGACACTGCAGGAAAAAAAAGCTTTACAGTGCTCTGAAATAAATATTAGTGTTTCTCTTAGCACAGAGGAGTTAAATGAAGTGGCAAATCAAAACATGCATATGTATGCATATACATTAGTTACAGATAGAAAATGGGACTGCAGTGGAAAAGGATTGATGTGGAATATTGACTGATACAGAATATGGACAAAATATTGTCTGATACAGAATATGCACAAAATATTGACTGTGTGTTGCAAGTTTTGTCCTCTCCCTAAGGTATTTTCTCTCTGGGTTACTAACTGGCAGATACAGGAAGGTCTGAGCCTCCAACATGGAATTTCATCTTCCCTCAGCAATTCCCTGCACAGAGCTGAGGAAAGAGTCACAAAATTGTGGGTCAGCTGAAAGCCTGCAGTTCAAGACCCAAGGGAAGAACTGAGCTCTTCAGCCAATATCATTGCAGAAATCATATATGCAGAATAAATCAGGATATGTGGAGATCCAAGGTCTCCTACAGGGTTTTCAAGAGCAGCATAATGTTATTTTAGGTCACTGCAATAACGACACCAATTCCAGTACTGGTGATAGTAATTCTATGTCTGGTCCACAAGTGATTTATGGCAATTTATAAAACTTCTCTCCAGACACAACTATGAAAGTAACCATGTCCCAGAGTGTTTATAATGAGCATTATCTTTTGCCACTTTCTTAAATATTTTATTAGAATTTGTATAGTTTATCTGCAGGTTCAATGAAATTATTTCCTAATAATCTGTTATAATTCCTGGGTTTAATTTTGTAGGTGTTAATTTGATATTGAGAAACTGAATATTTTGGGCTTTAGTTGTCTTACATTAGTATAATTTCAGTGGTAACTTCTTGGGTTTGTTTTTTCATTTTTACTAATTTCAATGCAGTCATGAAAATTCTGAGCTGTTTTTCTTTCAAAAACTGCATAGACCAAAATCCCAGAAAGAACAAGAAAAATTTGATTTTCTTGTTAAAACTGAATTAATGAAGCATGTTTTCACTGAAGTGGTACCTCTAATTCCTTATTCAATGTTTATTATTACACTCAGGAAAGAGGACAGTTCTGGTACTAGCAGGGTTTGATTACAGCTGTTTTTTGCCCAAGAAATTACAGTGAAGCATGACAATGTTCTCTGGAAAGCTGTCCTCTCCCAGCTGGCCAGTTCTTCTCTTACTTGCCTGATCCATAGCCTGCTGAGGTTGGTTTCCAGCCCTTTGACTCAGACCCACTATCCATGTCCCCTTATCTTCTGTGATACTGGGAATTATTCAACCTCCAACTCTGACAAATTTCAGCTGCCCTTGGCTACTTCAGTGGTTGCCTTGTCAGGATGCTTATTTACCCTTCACCAAAACACCACAAGTTGTTTAAAACTGAAAACATTCCAATGAGGAGTTTCATGCAAAACATTTAGTGACATTATAAGTGAAAAGAATGATTGAAAAGAAAAATACAAAACTCTGCTGCAGTTTGTGTTTCTGCCACCAGAAAAGGCTACAGCTTAGTCATTTCATTTGAAACCAAATATGCAGTTTTCCTAAATACCTTCCCTGATCAGACCACCAAAGCACTTATCATCTCTCTTTTGCTCACCAAACATTTTTATGGTTTTCCACAAGAAGTAGCCAGGCCAGATGCTAATAACCCTCTGAGAGGATGGGAATACACCATGTCTCCAGACACCATGGAAAATAAAATAAATCACAAGAGGAACAAAATTTTATATGGCTTGTTTTTTAAATTATGTTTTGCTGTAAGGAAGTGATGAATAGAAGCATGCACCAAAGTAAGGAGAAAAAAGCTATTCTTGCCTAGAGCTTGGAGCACTGCTATTACCAGAAAAAATCCTCAGTCTTTGGAAGAGCAGCCAAGAGGTTTAAAAGCATCAGCCATGGTGTTTAGAAACCCCTTCCCTTTAAGATCAGAATGCCAACATTAGGGACTGTGTCTATACCAAGAAATAACATGCACAAATTTAACAATGAGGGCAGTTCATCACTGTGGTATCTTATCTAGGGATGAACAAGATTCCTGTTCCTCATAGTCTTTAAATCAAGGCCTGGTGCATGTCTGGGTGTTGCACTGAGATGTAAAGCAGAGACAGGAGCTCCTTTTGGAAATCTCTGAGCTCACAGGACAGGAGTCCAGCAGGACAAAGGCAGAGTAGTGCTGGTAGGGCAAATGATCCCGTGCTGAGTGCAGCTGGACTGATCTCTGTCCCCACCAGCTATTTAAAACTACCCTGTATATCTTTACTCTTCCCTGTGTAGATGCTGAGGTGTGTATGTCTGCACCTCAGTGTAGATATAACATGGTTAATTTTCTGTACAAAGTATTAAACCTCAGATAGAATTTATGGGGAGATTCTCTGGCTGATGCTCATGGCCTGCCAGACAGTCTCTCTTGATGTGTGCAGGAAAAATAAACCCATTTCCAGAGATAAGCCCTTTAACAGATCACTCAGCATTATGGATAAAAATTTATTCCTCTGGGATTGGCTGGCTCTGGCCCTCTCTGGCCCCCTTTCCTTATCTGTGAGGTTCAGGCTACATGGGGAGTCAAATATTGGGATCTGCTGGTTTGCAGTCAACATTCACCCAGAAGCAGCTTAGAAACCAGTGAGCTGCACTAACACCAGTGTTTGGTGCTTTACTGCACTGCCACTCAAAACCAGAGGATCAGCCAGTGCCTGACAAGATTCTCTTACCTGCATTCCCATTGCACACAGCAGAACAAGCTCCTGTATCAATGTCTGTTTCTATTATTAAACTCCAGATATTCCCCCCAGCATTCTCAGTCTGGTAATGCTTGCCCTTGGCTGCCCTTACAGACCTGCCTGGCAAACATTTCTGCCTCTGCTGTGAGGGGCTGGGACCAGAATCGTGCCTTGCTGCCACAGCAGCCATGACTGAGTGGCAACATTTCAATCCCACTTTGTGCCTGCCCACCAGAAAGCCAGGCACACACACACACTGCAGGCTGCCCCTGCATTACCACAGTGTCTTCTATAAGAAAACATGGATTTCTGCCACCAGACAGACAAAGAAACTAGTAAGCTATTCCCTGCATTCTTCTATCCCCCTGGGCACCCTGTGTAAGGGAAGCCATTGATGCTTGCCATCAGATAGACACACAGACTAGTAATAAAATACCCATGATTCACTGCATTTTTATTCCTTAGGGTGCCTCTGAAGAGGGAGCTACTGATTCCTTACTTGTGTTTGAATGATTTGTGAAGGGGGAAAAAAAATCTATTTTATACTTTGTGCCTTTAGTCATAGGGGAAACTGTTTTCTGTGACTTCAGTTTTTTGGGGTTTTTTTTGATAGATAGCTGTTCTCTAAATATTTATCTTTACTCTGGTTGTTTTATAGGAAGCTAAAGTTTTCCCTAATCTTGCAATTTTAATCAGTTAAAAATTATCTTTTGCGTGAAACATCAAACTGCCCCAGTTTCTGGATTTACTCATTTCAGTGTGAGATTTTCCAGCTTGAAGAACATGACCTTTAATGGCTCAGCATTCCTAACACTGTAGCCCCTCTCTAGCACAAGCAATTACATCCCTAAGGATTGTGTAAAAGGCAAAAAAAGGTGAAGAGAAGTAAACATGCCAAGGAGTTTTCCCAAAGTTGTACAGAAAATCAAGCAGAACCCAAAGTTCTCTGTACTTGGGGTCACTGGACACGCTGCCTCTGAGCCCCTGCCCAGCACCTGGAGAAAGCAGGAGCCTGCACTGTCAGGGGAAGAACAGCCAGGATCTCCTCGACCTCCCAGCCCTAAGGAAGGTCATGGTGCTCCTCCTTGCTCTTTAGGATGGGTTTGGACACTGGAGCATAGCACAACAACTGAAATAAAGACACAGGTCTCCACATTCAGTGAGCAATGGGAATCCTTATCCCCAGGACAGGCTGGAGCCAGATAATTTCCTAATGCTGTAGAAAGTAGAACATCCCTTGGCAGTGGCAGGCAGGACCCTTGCCACAGGCTGTATTTTGGTGAGTGCTGTGAACTGACCCTTCTTCACCATTTCCTTTCCCTATTAGTCACACTCAGCCTTGCTGCACTTTCTGCCTCTGGGAGCCCAGCAGGAAGCAAGCCTCAGGTCAGGGAGAAGGCAAGCACAGCATTTTCTGCAGGCAAGGATCCACAGCTCCAAACCACCTAATAATACATCTCTCTTCCTCCTGACTTGGTAGTGTCTGCCTTGGAGAAGCCAAGGGTTGGAAGAGAAGGCATTGGCCAGGACAAAAGTGCATTGGCAAAGCTCTGTGGAGGCACTCATGTAAATCCTGCCCACACTGCCCTGGTTCCCTCCAGTGCTTTCAGGAGGACTGGGTCCGAGAATCTTTTTTTAAAAGCAAATAATTTATAAGGGGATTTTAAAAAAATTAAGTAACTGCTTGGTCCAAAGCTTGTTGCTGCTCAAGGACTTCCCACACTGTGCTAAGTGAGAAGTTTCTCTTTTGGAGTCCAA
Source organism: Luscinia megarhynchos (assembly GCA_034336665.1). Classification (NCBI taxonomy): domain Eukaryota; kingdom Metazoa; phylum Chordata; class Aves; order Passeriformes; family Muscicapidae; genus Luscinia; species Luscinia megarhynchos. The sequence continues at coordinate 4,479,705 of CM067580.1, forward strand.
TTCACACCCAAGCTCAGCCTCAGCCACATCTGCTTTTCAGAGATGCTCCAATGTTTACATGTGGCTGGTGAGCTCCAAAATTTGGTTGGGCCAAACAACCAGAGTTTAGGGCTGAGCTGGCTGGGAGGTACACTGATCCAGTGTGTTTCTCAGGAAAGATTGCTAACAGAGTCCTTCAGGACCCCAAGCTGGGAAACAAAGCTGTTGCTTGCAAAGGGAAGTCCTGAACATCAGCAGTGTGTGGCAGCTTGCAGTCCAGCAAGGGGAATGTCTCCACTTGGACCTGCACATGTGGAACTCATTTCCATTTCCTAATATCCACTGATGCCACTGCCTCTGCAGAGGCAAAGAGCAGCCCTAAAATCAGCATCCACAGCCTAATGTGTGAGGAAGGAGCTTATGGGAACTGCATTTTTCCTTCACCTGCACAGGCAACAAGCATTCAGATTTCAGTTCTTCTAGTCTGTCTTAAATCCTCTTATTTGACTGAATTAATCCAAAGACTAATTTATAATCCACCTGTGTTGTCCTAGCCTTTCCCTTTTGTCTAGAAAGTAGAATTTTCCTCTGTCTCAGGAGAATGATTTGAATCTCCATCTGAGTTATTTGCACATAGGAAGATCTCAGAGGTCCTGCCTTAGGACTCAGACACACAAGCAGACACAATAACTTGTCTATTAAGTTTCCTGGTGAAGGTGAAGATGCAAACTTGCGAGAGAAGAAACTCACTAGATGAGGTAGAAAATATCTAATATTCACCAGAAATATTTCTTCCATAATAAAATATTTCTTGCCCTAGAGCATTACTGCTAGCAGTTTACTATCATTTAGTGGCAACAGCCTTGTTTGCAGGAGGTGTAATTCATTTGTCCGTATGGAAAATGGACATTACAATAAGCAAACTTCTGAAGATGACCTGCAAATTATTAACTCAAGGTAAAGATATGGAATCATCCAGGAGACATAGAGACTGCCTGAAGTAGAGGTACAGAAGGAGTTGCTCTGGAAGGAGCAGCTCAACACCTCATTAACTGAGCTTCATGCCGTTCAGTCTGAGTGACTGAATATTTCCAACACAATTGAAACTGTGGTTCTCTGAATTAATGTTATTTTTAATAAAAGGAGGTGTTAAGTTGCCTTCTTTGGTGAGCAGTGAGGAATGTTTCTAACTTCCCTACCAGACATGGCTGTGTTTGGGTGATGTTTGTGAGGCACTTTGGAGAAGAAATGTGCTTTATAAAATCAAAGATTATGCCAAACCTCAGTGTTGGATTAATATGTCTGTGTGAATTTAGAGGATGAAAAGTCACTTTCCATTTGATGGCAATGTGTCAAATTCCACATTAGTGTAAACTTCATGCAGACAGTTATAAAGAAGTTATTCCAGTTATAATGACAAAGAATCTGACCTTGGTCCATTTGCTTGAAATGAAGAAATCAGAATCCCTGATCTTGCCAGAAGTTTGTATGAAAACTGATGTCTAGATCCTAGTTTTGCTTTTTGGGGCTTTTCAAAAATGCATAGTCATGATCTATTGCTATATAAGCAGCAAATGCTAGTAAAGAAGTTTTAAATCAGAAGAAAAGATGCTTTATAAATTACAGAATTTTGAGAGTTGCATTTTCAGATATTTTGTGGATTCACCTGAAATTGCAGAGCAAGAGTAAGCTTCTGTTCAAAAGTAAGGAATGAATTTTGTGTCCTCCCAAACTCGGTATATGCCTGCAATGTGGTAAATAGTACTTTATGAAAACTCTGTGCTGGTGCATGAAATTAGGGTGCTGCAGCCCCACCCAGCAGCATTGACTCCTTTGACTCAAAGCACTGCAGCAGCAGCAGCAATATCCCAGCCAGATCCCCACTGCTCCAGAGGACACAGCCACAGACTACAGCAAACAGATCTGCAGGACCACTTTCAAAGCAGTTTCAGTGTCTCACTGTGAGATTTTTGCTAGCTAAATTAGCAAAATTCAGAGCATACATTAGGTCTATGTCTCCAGTTAATGAGTCCTTTGTTTTATTAGCTGAATTGGTAAGGAGGGTGATTTTCTAATACATCTTTCCCAGCAGAGTAAAATACCCACCAGTGAAAGCAGCCATAGGCAATCCATTATTTTTATATTACCATGTAAGCTGCTCCTTACAAATAATGAACACTCATAACTAAACACTGCTCAGAAGAATAAATGACTAACCAGATTTTATCAGTACACAAGCTAAATTCAATGATTTATGAAGAAATCTTGGTCCCGTCTTATGGAATTTTCCCAAAATAAATTCATGTAAACAACTTGCCACAAAGAGGCAGTCAGTGCTGGTTGGTATGTGTAAACAGCATTAACAGTTGAGAATATAATCTCCTTGACTGCTAGGCAGTCTGGGGAGATTCATGCAGAGTCTCCATTCAGAAAACCACCTTTGACTCTGCTCCTCCTGACATCATAATGTCACCCATTTCATTAGTTTTTAGTAGATGTTAATATCATCACAGATGGGTAGAATCACTTTGCTTTTCAAAGCCAACACAATTTTTACAGTGCTCATCAGAATGCCAGGATGAGACTCACAGGTAGAAGGAGTGGGAGGACGTAAAAGAGCCTGAAATGAACATAATCCAACTCCTGAATAAATGTAGCACAGTGTATTCAGTTCTAGCAGTGGATTTTCCAACATCTTTTTACACGTTCCTAGAATTCATCTGAAAGTACAGTAGGGTCGTATTAACGTGCCACAGTCATTCTTAACATGTTTCCAGGGTAACTGTTATTTACATGGTCTGTAACTGCAAAGTGAAGTCAAATATCTAATAAATTATCTCTCTGATGTTAATTAGGCCTGTTAGGAGGTGCCACTGAGAGCAATGTGTGTAAACTGATCCATGTGAGTGGCTCAAGCCCATTTGGGCTGGTTCCCAAACAACCTAGACCAGAGTTCTAAAGCAAACCAAGACCTTTTTCAGTTTGCATCATTATCAGAAATATTTCCTTCTCTGCCTTAATTCATCCTCAAGAGCAACACAGCACAGTTAGCAACAGTTTTAGGAGAATAAGGGCAAGTAGGCAGGCTGGCTGAGCACCAAAACTGCAAAGACAGATCGCTTTTTCTAATGGCTGTTCATAAATACAGCATATTACCAGTTTCATGGGCATGGGAGCTAAGGACAGCATGTTCTCCTGCTTGGTGGAAGAAGAAATCCTGCTCTATACATACACATTTTACAGGGACTAAGAAGTACCTTTTTTAGATTTGTAGAACTTTCAAGGCTTTTCACAGGTAATATTTCTACATTAGCCTGATTATGCCTCCTAGGCAGATGAAGACTGATGTTTTTTAAAAGGGACTAGTGATTTTGCATGCCTGTTCTAGGGTGCCTAACTTGAGCTTGAGAACAGCCTGATAGTTTGAGGATTTCCAAAAATCAGTTCCTTTGAGGTGCCTCAACCTAACACCTCATCAGTCTCCCCTCAACTTCGGTCAGTGACAAAAAAAAATCCCCGAATAATCCTTGATGCTGAAGTCCCTGCTGCAGTTGGACAGGGTGCTTTCTTACAGAGAAGATGTGAAATTTAATTTGCAGCCAATTGCTGCTGTCCCATAGCTGGTGATTGTGAGCTCAGCCTGGAGCTGATCAAAGGGGTTCCTCGGACTTTTAACATGTTGCTCTCAGTTCAGAGCAGTGAATGAGATCAATATTTATTTTCCAATGTCTCAGACATCTGCCTGATTAGCTCTCTGTAACTTGTGAGCTCTTTTGGACTACACTTTCTTGACTGTCAAAACTTTTGTTTCAATTTTAGGTTAATTTGTTTAAAACAAAAGAAGTGTCTTATGCCAGCTGAATTAAAGGGTACTATCCACCCAGGGCTTTTACATTAGAATGGTTTAATTTTGAAATAAGAACAGAATAGTTTAATTCAATTATTGGCACCAAAATAATGCCAGTATCAGATAATAGAGACTTCCTAGGAAAGATATACCTGATGTCAGACAGCCTTCTAAGCAGGCTGGCAGCCAGTTCTAATGGAAAAACAGTCTGTGAAGAATTCCCAGCATATTATATTCCCAGACTTATTTGGAAGCTATTTTCTGGCTAATCAAAAACCAGAAGCTATGTCTTCAGCAGATATAGAATAACATCCTTGCTGAAATACAGCAGCTCAAGATCTGGCCCCAACATGAATTTAAGATATTTAGCTACACTTGAAGCCCAACCTTCCTTTACCCATCTAGCTTTAATTAGGTGTGACAGTCCAAGTCAGGGTGTTCAGGGCAGTGGGAATGAAGTGGGATATCAAACCAGAGCAGAATGATGGTGATTTACAATGACTTTGCAGAAATGGATCTCTCATGAGTAAGGCAACAGGGAAGTCATTTGGCTGTGTCTTTTCCACATCCATTTGCATGTACCTGCTGGCCAGTGTCCATCCTATGGCTCCCAGAGCTGCTGATGGGGTGGGATCATCCAGCCCTCAGCTGCACGGTGTGTGGGGAACCCATGGGATCAGTGCAGACAGGTTTAGAGCATTCCACACAAACCTAGATTAATCAACAAAAAGAAGTTGATGAAGCATGAGCTGTGAGTGGCATCTATGTAGCACCTGGGCTATGGAGCTAAAACTGTGATAGCTTGGCCCCCTTCTCTTTTCCTACTCTTTTCTTCATAAAACATGAGTTGAGGTGACCCAGCTGGAGCCACTGAGTGCAGTTGAGAACTGCTGGGGATGTGCAGTAGCTGAGTGTACCAATACAATCATTCCAAGTCTCTGATGGCCTATTTGCCAATCTTAATATAATCCTGGAAGATGCAATCTATAATTAATTTAATGCATGAGATATACACAGAAATAGCACCAGTCTGGCAATCCCATGGAGATGCTGCTTCAAGTAATGGATTTTCAGTGTTGGGCAGCCCTTTTGTCACTGCATTCCTGCAAAGGAAAGCAGGATGCCTTCTTGCATTTCCTTCTGCTTTCACTCACTCTGTCAATCTAGACAAATTGTTTAATCTCTTTACACCTTATTCTGGTAATCTGTAAAGTAGCTATTCTGAAGCATAATTACTATTTGTGAGCACACAAGAACTTCAAATGAAGAGTGATATAGAAACACAAAGTACTATTGCCTGCTCCTTTGAAACTTTGGGGCTCTTCATTATCCATCAAGCAGATCCAATTCTCCTTTTAATTACTTCCACCTTATGTCACTACAAGTCTCCAAAGTAATTATTTACATTCTTGCAATAGAACTGATTCAGGTTGAGGCATCCATATTTCCAACCAAGTAAAGATCTTTGAGGATAGTTCAATTTTAGCTTAAACACACTGGATGTTTCCTAGGCTGGTTATTCCACACAGCCATCCCTTTTCCCTTCCTCCCCAGATATTTTTTCTGCTATCTTTTTCATCCAGATTGTTGCAGCACTTGACCTTCCTACAGTATAAGTCACATAGTCTGAGTTTATACCACTTGCAAAAGATCAGTAATATTTCTCACATCTGGAAGTGGTGAGTAACAGAGATACAATTTTCAGCAAAGTATAAACCTAAATTTTACATAGTATAGTTTATATCAGATAGTCTGAAGGTTTGAAGTACAGTACCAATATTCATCTGTAATTTGGATCCTTGCAATCTACATTTCATGGTGGGAGAGATCTTTGTGATGATTAACACCTCTCTGGGGCATGTTGAGATTTTTGTATTTTCTACTCAACCCCATTCAGATGTGCTTGGCATTTAGGTCCCCAGCTGCCCAAGATCTTTTGACATCTCCAGTGCAGCATGAGTGGCACCTCCACATCCTTCCTTCACTGCAGTCAGCTTGAAAACCTGACAGTCCTTGGCCAGTGGTGTCCCCTGCCACCAGAGCATGAATAACTTTCAAAGTGAAACTACTTCTCTCTAGAACACAAATCCTTTATTCTTGCTCTTTGCATCATAACTTGGCCTGCAGCTATGAGCAGGCTCATGAGCAGTAATGCAGAACTCTGTCAGGAGAAATCCTCCTGTGCATCCTCCCCAGCAGCCACTCCTGTCCCAGGAGCCCCACTGGCTGCTGAACAGGCTGCAGAATCACCCTGGGGCTGTTAGTTTGGAACATGCTGACAGCTCCAAGCAGCTCACTGGTGTGTTAGCCTGGTTATGTTTGACATGTGAGGTCAACAAGATCATTGGAAATGTCCCTTTGCTGATCTTCTGAGGATCCTCAGAGTTCTGACAGCTGCTGAAGTACCTGCCACAGATACCATAACCAGACAGGAAAGAAGAAATATCTTCCCAAAAATGTGGTTCTTGTGACTGCTACTTTGTGTAATTGTTCCTCACACATGCACATGAACTGTCTTGTTTGTCTAATTATTGGGATGGCATGAAAAACTATCAATAGCTACAAACTTATAAACCTCGACTCACTCTGAGCTAGTGAGATAACAGTCTCTGTGCTTTAGTTGGAAATACACTAACATAACTGGAAAGTGGGAAAAGGGCTCTAAAAAGGGATGCTTAATAGGAAATAGGAAGAATTTATTGCCATACCCATGCTATTGTATTAAGGAAATTTAGGTCAAAATCCTAAGACACTGGAAGATGGTTAAATTTCATTTGAACCCAGCTAATAAAGAAGCCACTAGGGCCTCCAGAATAATGAGGCTATTTTGAAAGTTTGAAAGTGTAGCAGATAACTCATGTGGATTTCTTCCCCTTTTAATATTATTTCTTTTTTTGTTCCATCTGCCTCCAGATATTTAAGTCCTCACAGAGTGCTTGGGTCACATTATCAATCTCTTCCCTACAAGTACAAAGCCTTTTGGAGAGGAAAACTGAGATTTTTATGCATCAACATGGGGCAGGACTTGGGGCTCTAAGCAATGCACCAAATTTACCAGACTTCCAATAACACCACAAGATATCCCAGCACTGTATTGATTTCAGCTGAGTGATGGTGATTTTCACCAGGCCAGACACTGGTCCCTGTTTGTCTACGAAGCTGTAAATTTGGTTCTGCTCTGCAGTTGTGTATCCCACACACTGCTTACAGCTGCTGTGTATGAATGTGCTCACAGCTCTTGTGGCACAGTGAAGTGAGACTCAGGCTCCTGATGTCCTCAGATCCTTGCTGGCTACCTGAGGCTTGGGCATCTCTCCTGTGCCAGCTCTCCTCAGTGGAACAGGGACACTCCAGCACTTGGGAATCACCTGGGAATGACCTGGGAATGACCTGGGAATGACCTGGGAATCACTTGGGAATCACCTGGGAATCACCTGGGACTCACCTGGGACTCACCTGGGAATCACCTGGGACTCACCTGGGAATCACCTGGGACTCCTCCATGCCCGGCACAGCCGGAGCTCCGGGGGATGGGGCCAAGCGGAGGCGGTGCTGCTCTGAGCGCAGCCTGGCACAGCCGCACGGCAGAGGGACAAGCCAGAGAATTGTCACCTCCGAGGGACACAAGCCACCGAGGCCGGGAGCCGGGGGCTCCCGCTGGCCGCGCAGTGTCGCTGTTACCCAAACTTTGGAGCCGGGCACTCACCGTGTGTCACTGCGCGGTGAGGACGAGAACACAAAAAACCTGTCCCTTTAAACAGAGGGGGAAAAAAATTAAAAATTATCTGGTACCATCTCTTTCTCTCTCCTTTAAAATGCTCAACTTTCCCTCATCCTCCCCTCCTCTTTTCTTCTGGGAATCAGGATTCCTAAACTCTTCTTGGAACCAAAGCTCAGATTTTTTGGCAGCTCAAAGGGACTCAAATGAGAGCTAAATTAAACCTTTTCAAACCCTCCCGAGCCAGCCGGGTAGCAGACAAGAGGCACGTTCCAGGCCTGTGTGGGAGATCTGAGTGTGGAGGCAGACAACAAAGGCAAAGGTGATGCTTTTGCAGAGATGCCAACCTGTCTGTGCTGCCCCAGTGCTACTGTCCCCACAGAAATAAAACCCCTCCCAGATATTCTCCTGGCCAGGCTAAACATTTGTTGTGAATTCCAAAGAGGACAGTCAGCAGTGCAGCACCACGCTGGGATGATGGTGAGGATTTACAGAAGTTTGGCTCAGAGGAAGGTGAGTGGAGGCAGGAGTGGTTCTGGGCAAGCCTTTGGGGTAACACGGCCACAAAGGAGAGCCCAGGAGAATGAGGCACCCCTAATCCTCTTCAGATTTTTCTGTCCATGTCTGCTGCAGAGTGAACAGAAGGCAATGGGAAGGTTTCCTGTTGGCTTTATCAATGTGACATTCCCTCACCAGTTCTTTCCTTGTCCTTCTGGAGCAGCTTTGAAGCACGAAAGAGAAGCACACCCAGTAGAACAGGGATGGGCACAGAAAACTGTATAAAATTCCCCTTCTAGCACCATGCTGACCTCCTGCTAGGAATGCTTGGAAAGCTGCAGTTTTGAGGAATTCTGCATTTTGTCACAATTTCATAATAGTAGGACATTTCTTTGGAAAAACTAGAAAGTACTGACTTTTCTAAGCTTTAAACCAAGATTTTCTCCAAGATAAGGGAAACAAACTTATTGAAACAATTTTTTACCCCCATCATTTTGTATAAACTGTTCCATTTAAGGTTTTTTGAACAGCAAAATGGAAATATTTAATCCATGAAAGATCTGGTTTCATTGTGCATGGGCCACAGACACTTAACATGAGGTACATCTGAGTGTACCAAAGGAGCTGGTCTGAATAGTTTCCATTTCCTAGGTGTTTTTCTATGAACATTGAGAGAAAATCACCATTACTGGTCTCTAAACACAGGCCAGACAAGCATCTGATTAGAAGGGATTTAGGTGGAGTTAATTTTGTTTAGGGCAAGCAGAGGGACTGAACCAGACTTTTTAGGTCTATGATTCTATGGCAACACCACAATCTCTGCAAAACTGTATGGTTTGTTCCCAGAACCATAAATCTAGCCTGGCATCACTGGAAACTCAGTGTTGGAAAGCTCAGTTTAATTTCAGATTCATTGCAGTAATCAAAACTGAACAAAATCAGCCCAGGACCAAGCCTCCTACCTGAACCTGTGACTTGTGGAATGAAAGTTGCTTGAATTTTCTAGTACTTACAAATTCCTGCTGGATCAGAAATGTCACAACCATTTTATGTCTTGGCTTTCAGTAGAATTGCAGTCAGAGTGGTTGCCCCAGACAAACAAAACAAACCCCTGTATCTCAGTCTGTTGCTGGCTAATGAAGGCATAGTGGACCATACTAATTAAAAAAAATAAATATATAATATCCTCATGCAAATGAAAAACTGCAATGTCAGGCAGTGACTGAGCCATCTTCTTTGTCTACATTAATTCCTACTCTATGGTTCATTGTTTTCCTGGGTGGTCCCTACCAAAGTCAGGGAGGGGAAAACCAGATGGAATTGAATGACTGATCCCCAGTCCTATGGAATTGTTGTCCATTGTTTGTAAGGCTAACATTCTCTTGAGTAGAGGGCCCTTGAATGAATAAAAATGGATTCACTTATTTTGTCCAAATTCATTGATCTATCTGCAACTGACATCATAATCAAGTCCACAAACCATCACTGAAATTTTTACTGCTGGGGCACCCAAACACTAAAAAGACTGGATGCCCAATCATCAAGTCCCAACTAAAGAGCACCAGGACACTGGCTAGTCCAAACTCACACATCACTGTTTTGTCCTAAGGCCACTTAAATTTTTAAATCACATTTTAAAATCTAGATATTTGAATTTTACTGCACTTAGAGTAGATGACTGAGCCATTTGCTGTAAAATATATCCAAAGAGTTTATACCTTTCACTGAAAAACTACTGGCAACCTCTTAGCAAGATAAGAATCTAAGTATATACTTTTAAAGTTACATTTAGAGGCCTCAGTACTTTTCATATTTGATCTCAGATCTTAGAACTGGCATCTGTTTCTCCTTTTAGTAAAGAAATGGAAAGACTATTTACATATTCTTAGGAGTATATCTCCAATTAAATCTTTTTCAGAACTGCACTCTCAACATTTCATATTAGGTTTCTTGGCAGACAACTATCTTTTTCTTTAAGAGATTTATTTATTCAGTTGGATAGTTTTTTCATCCTTTGCCTGGGCACTGCAGTCTTCAGTCTCACCATCCTATAATTAGAAAAATGACCCTACTTAGAAGTTTTACAGCTCTGCTCCAAAAGATCATCTTCTCTGTCCATTTATTTATCCACCTTTTTACTGATGTGGCTTCATCTAGTAACTACCTTTCTCCTGCAATCTGCAGAGTAAATTTAAGCAGGCATTTAGAAACTTATTATCAAAGACCAACATCCAAACCAAGAAATCAGCTCTTTGAATGGTAACAAAATATTTCTATATTCAATATGTTCCTGTATGCAACTCATAGCTCGAACATCTCAGCTGCATTCTATTCAGCTTTTGCTCTGTGCTGTTCTCTTTAGGAACCTCTCTCTGCTCAGAGAACAGTAAAACAACCATTTTAGTTCTAAATCAAAGTGGCTACTTCCAGCCACTCTCCAGCTCCCTCTCCATGCAAGCAAGGCAATCTTTGGGGTGATTAAGGACAATCCAGAACAACAAAGTCAACTTAAGCAAGACATTTGCCCGTAAAAATCAGATGAAGGCCTTGTAAACAAAATACCCATTTGCTCCAGTTTGTAATTGGTTTTGATTAATCTGTGAAGGACTTGGAAATTCTTGTGTGATAAAGCACATCACTGGGCTGCCTGGAGGCTGGAGGTCTGGAAATTCAGAGCTGTGAGCCACCAGTGCTGTAACTCCTCTTCCTTCCAGCAGTGTCAGTCCAGAACAATTCCAGGGCCTCCAGGGCAATTTCTGCTGCATGAAGAGCCAGATGAGATCCCAGTCTCCAGCACGAGATGGAAAGATGGAGGCTGTAATTCCATCCAGGGGATGGGGTGTGGTTTGCAGACATCAATGAGCCACAGCACATCCCCTCTTGTGGTTCCTGATGTCATTGGAATGACTCAATAGAATTACAGCCTTATGTCGAGCTGGGTGTATATTATTCTACCGAAATGAAAGCTTTTGAAATAGGAGCTTATTGTTTTTAATAACTTCAGTTATATAATTTCTTTCTCATGTTAGTGCTTCAATAAACATTTCTTATGTTAAATTTTACTCCAGATCCATCCTTGCCAGTTTTAGGTTCAGAACTGATATATTGGAACAATCCTCTTCGTTTTAAGTCCCACAGACACTGTGCTGTTCACATGATGTCATTCTGTGTGTATTCCTTCATTTACTACTGGTGACTCATTATTATCGTAGCTAATAGAAAGGGGATTATCTCTTTATTAAATCAAAGGCATGGCATTTGTTGGTTGTGCTTTGCCTCCTTGATTTTTAACCCTTTAAATTACATGTGACAAGATTTTTCAGCACTGGCTGTTGGTGAGAGGCACAGAGCTTCTGCTAGAAGGTCACCACAAAGAGCTCAGGAAAACCAGGACTGTTAATTCCTCACCAGAGATCATACAGGAGGACCATGACAGAGCAAGTCAGAGCCAAAACAGTGTAAGAGTCTTTGAGAGCCTGGATATTGGCTTTTCACCTTTTTTAATTCATAGAAGAAAATTGATCTCTACCCCAACATCAGTGCTTATAATCACAGCTGTGATTGTAATATATTGCAAAGAAAGTAGCAGCAGTCATGAGGTATTTATATAAATGAAAGGATCAGCTACCTTCCTGGGAAGAAGAAGAAATGTGACTCTATAGTTTTATATAGTTTTATACAGCTTTATATTTATCATAATATTTTCTGAGGAACTGCTCTCACTGCTCTCATGCAATACAAGTTTTTTCAGAGGCTGCAGAACTATGAAGAATTAAAAAATCAGCTAGAGAAATTAATGTCTGCATTTACTACACAAATTATTCAGAAACCAGCATTTCTTCTAATAGGAAATTTCAGAATTTAGAATTTGTTTTCATTCTCAATTGAAATTTCAGTTTTCCCCCACAACCCAGCATTTCTAAGACTTTCCAAGTTTCAGAATTAGCTAAAGCTTTTTATTATAACATTTACTATAAAATTGTTCTATTATAAAAACAATGAGATCTACTAATGCAACTTTATGGTATTAAATACCTATCTTTGTAACCTTAGTATAAAAATTAAAATCTAGACATCAATTAAAATTATGGAGTCAAACTAAAATACTTAAACTTCATAAGATTCTTCTGAAAAAGGCCAAGATGCTTCTTTTTAACTTTCCTGTGGAAAATTTTTCCAAAACTGATGCCCTCCCTGGAGAAACATTTCAATTTTAGTGAAACTGCATTTATCAATAGAAAACTGCTCTGTCAAAAAGAATTTCAAAGAGCTCTATTTAATATAGATAGTGATCATTGCTGCAATAGAAACCAAAGGTGCCCATTTGCATGATGGCAAGAAGAATGAGACAGAAACAGCTCCTAGAACTGTGATATCTCTTTGCAGCAAAGTCTTCATGAGGGGCTGGTCCTTAGAGAGCCTGTCATCAGTTCTGGCTTTCTCTGCTTTAAAGCAGAAAATGCCAAGCCAGCCACCACCCCAGAGGAAACAGCAGCTGCAGGTAGAGTGTACAAGACTGAAGGAAATTTTCCTGGCATGTTTCCTCCTCTTATCTCCCCTGTCACCCATTATCAGACAGCAGATTACAGTAAAGACACAAGGTTGAAACACAATTATCCACAGACATGTTGGAGGAGTCACAAATCTGCTAATGTTACTAACAAGCCAAGTCCCCCATTGCAGAACACATCAGCACTCCAGACGGAGGCTTAACTGTTAATGAAAGCTAAATCTCAGCACCAGATACAGATTTCAAGCTTCTTGTGGCTTAACCCTGGAAGCCAAAACATCATAGAAACTTTTAAGAATTACCTAAAGAACAAGCAGTGTTGGTAAGTCACCATAATTAAATCTTAGCTGATTTCACATCTGAGGGCTCTAAGCAGCAAGACATTGTCATAGAAATTACATTTTATGTTTTAGTTGCTGCTTGTCACAGTCCATTAAAATGCTGCACAATGTGATCAGGACTAGGGTATCAATGCCTTTAACAAGTAGGAATATGCTTCTGGATTCACAGTCCTAACACAGCAACCAGGGTTAATCTGGTGCTGAGAAAGTCAACAGCTTTACAGACATGGGTCCTTCATACAGTGTCACTCATGTAACCAGAAGCACAGAAATCCATTGCAAAGTGATGCTATTATAGTATTCTTTTCTGGTAATGACACTATTTGGAAAGAGATGCTTACCTTGGATTAAGAATGCCCTTTTCCTTCAAGTATGTCCCATTTTCAGAGGAGCATAAGCTAAACAGGGAAAGAGTGGGGGAAAGAAGGAATTCTTATTCCAAAATAGTTATCCAGGCATAGATCTGAAATGGGATAACTACAGTGGTACAGACAAGCTTTAAGACAAGCACAGACAAGATTTATGAAACACTTTGGACACAGGCCACAAAATACCTTGAGAATTAGGGTCCAGACCTTGAACTTGACTCAATATTCTTGGAAAGGACAGTTTGGAATTCTCATTGTAGCAGCTACTGAGGAAGTATATTAGAGACTGCAGTCAGCAACAAAATCTCTGTCCTTCAGCACTCCAGATGTACAACAGGGATACTCAGTGGGGATAATACACATTGTACATCTCACCATGTGCTATAAAAGCTTTTTGTCAATAGTTTCTATTTAGATTTGAAATATATCAAGATTAATATATCAAGAAACTTTGTGTTTTAGAGAACCACTTACAAAGAGAATTTGATAGAAATATGACAGTAAACTAAAAGATGCTTTGTTTTCATTGACAAATCAAATGCACTGCACTGAAAGAACATCACACAATGACCACACTTGTGTTTACCCATCATGAGGAGCTATTTTCTCCAATCTCCTTATTTTATATATAAATGTAAAGACTTGTATGGATGACTACAAAATGTACTAAAATACAAGCTTCCACTGATCCAAGCTGCTCCCCACTAGAGGGGAGAGAAGAGCAGTTACTTTGGCTAAATGCATGAAACATAACAAAATCAAAACCACAGTCAGGAGAGTAACATACAATTCTAAATGGAACTTGAAAACTTGAGAAGTCATTTAAGGGAACCACATTAAATGCTAAATGTTTAATGGGACCCATGTGTCTCAGGCAGAGAAAGAGAGTGAGAGAAATGTAACAGAGGAAATCAAGGAGACAATATGTCTGTGCGACTTGTTCTAATTAGGGGCACAGTGCTGGTGAGGATCATTCATTATAATTTAGTTAAATCTCTAGCATGGCAAAGGCACCTCTGCAGAGTGGTATAAAACCAAAGACTGCCAGCCATAAAGCGAGTTAAGGCCCATAGAAGAGAGGTTAATTTTAGTCATTTGTGACTGCTAAAGGCAGTACATCCCAGGAATCCCAGCACTTCTTTCCTGCTGCAGTGCTGCTCTCCAGCTCGCAGATGTCTGCAGATTTGGCATGTGGGGCTGGTACTGGGGAGGGCAGTGGTGAGTTGTCTCCAACTTGTCTGTCCCTGGACTGAGTGGGTCTGTTTCTTTTAGCAGGGCTGGAAAAGGAGTTCAAAGAAAGAATCAAAACAATCCATCCATCCAAGCTTTGGAATATCTGAGCTGAGCCCAAATATCACCAAGCACTTCCCAATCTCTGCTTTGAAACAAGAGAGCGGGCGATGATTTGCAGCAGTTTGGGATGATTTACACACACACAGCATGTGTAACACTGCAGTGTTATTTTAAAACTTACAAAGCATCACAAGAGCAAGTGGGGGTCAGGTTCAGGTTTGTGACACCAGTTTGGCTTGTTGCACACCAGAGCAGCAGAACCAGCTTCAGCTGTGCTTCCCCCACGGGGAACCTAATTCACATCGCATTTACTATTGTGTATTTTAGGAGTAATTCTATTTAAATGTGGGTCAGATTCTTAGCTGGTGTAAAGCAGCTGAGCTGCCTGCATTCCAGTGCAGATAAACTAATTCACACCAGCTGAAGGCTGGGCCAGTGGAATTACATTGCTGTAAATCCAGCACCAGATCAGAACGGTGTTAACCTGTGTTAGCACTGGTGGAACTGAGAACAGAATTTAACCTGCAACATTTTGACACCATTCCAAATATTCGTAAAACCCATAATAATTTTAAGTGTAAATGTGCCAAATTCACCCTGGTGTCATTCAGAGTCCAAAAAAACTACACCCTAGGGATAAATTTGGCTCTGCATATTTAATCTGAGTACACGGCATCATCCCAGCAAGGGAAGCAAATGAGCAATAAACATAAGTTTGTTGTTAAATGTTGTCTCCTTGCTCCTCAGCTTGCTAGTACATTTTGGTTTTGGAGCTTATTTAAACGAGCAGTTTATGGTTTGATCAAGTCCTAAATAGGAAACCTAAAGGGTTTGTAAAACCTTGAGTGTTCTAATTACAACTGACCTAAAAAACCCTTCATTCCTGTTATACCTGCTGTTCCTGTGATGGGATTGTTTTCTAGTGGTTACCACAGACATCAGGGAGTTGGGATTCTTGAGGTCTAACTCTCAGCTTTGCCATGGACTTGTTGTGTGGGCTTGGGGGAATTATTTTAAGTTCTCTGTGCTTGAGTTCACTTATATGGTGTGGGACAATTAATGATCACCAAAGGGCTCTGGGTTCCTCAGATGGAAACAGAAGGGGTAGTGTTCAGAAGTATGACAGGAATGCCCTGCCCTTTTCTATGTGATATTACAGTAACACACTAATCAAATTACACCATAAAATAGCCATAATAAACATTACAGTACCATAAAAATAACAATACTAGTACTAAGACATAATACAGAGTTATTTATATAGCTGCTCATTACCATGTTGCCAGGCACCTCATACACAAATCAGAGTGCATCTCCAACCAAAATTGCTTTGGATACAAGTGGAAGTCCACTGAATTCCAAAGAGACTATGCCCAGGCCATGCCAATCGATGTGGCACTGCTCAAATTACAGGGGATTTCAGCAGTTTTCATCAGAGAAAGTCCTGACCACTTACACAACTTCTTTTTAGACCTCAGCAATAATAAATTATGATAAAGCATGCTGGAAAAAAAAGGGAAATTGAACTCCTGGATGAATTGCCTTTTCCTGACCCCAGAGTTCAAAGCCCCACAAAACTTCTGAAGCAATATTTTGGGGAAGCGTTCCTCACTGCCCTCTCCCTCAAATACACTGAACATAATTTTCCTTCCATTTGTGTTGCTGTGAGATGGCAAGACTCATTTTATCAGGGATTGAAGAAATCATATATCAAAGGATGGGAACACTCCAGGTCGCCAATTCCCAATTTAGGTTTTTCTCCCAGTTCCTCCCAGTATGGAAGTTTCCAGCTTAAGCTGGTAGCACCTGCCCAGGACAAGGAACACAGGACAGGGTCACCATGCCAGAGGGGGTGCACAGTAACAGGACTGAAGAGCCTGGCCTCATGTTGCATCTGCCATGACCTAATACAGGCTCCTGGATAAGGCACAGCACAGGCTATTTTAAACCAGTTCTGTCTCTGTGTGCCTTTGAAAGAGGGATTATGAGGACTAATGTTCGTGGAGTATTTCAGTGATGGACACCAGTACATGATGTGTGACTTTCCACTAACAGCCACCAACTCACCCCTTCACACTGCTGTGACTCCAGGTGCCTGTGTTTCCTCAGTTTCAGGCACAAACCCTATGCTTCTTGGCTGATGATGTTAATTTTTAACAATTAATGAAAGAAATGGTGTGGGCTTTTTCAGGAATTGTTACATAATGTATAAGATACATATTACACTGCCTAAACATCACTGAAGTGGATGGTTAGATACCAGTCTCATGTTCACCTACAGGTGTATCTAGACCAAGAGTTCATCTGCTGTCTGAGTTGCAAAATAGAAAAAATTGAACCAGAAATTACTGAATTAGAACTGACTTGATAATAAAAGTGATTTCAGTACAATAAAATCTCACAAACCTCTCACATGAGGAGTAAAGTAGGTGGCACCTTCTCATACAACATGAATGCTGTGATTCAAAACAGCAAAAGCACCAGGGACTAGGAGGAGTCAATTTATCTGGCTACTCCTTAACAGAGTAGAGGAAGGACATAAAACTGAATTACTAAAAGCTCCCTTTTCCACATGAAGGGAATATGCATGAAAAGAATTTTAAAGTTGGTTCACTGGGTAGCATATCACTGTTTCAAGAAGAGAGTTTAACTTTTAGGCTTCCTGTCTACTGCATAAGTAGCTTCTATCTGTATGTCTCCAGATCTCCCACTGACACAAATTTAATTCTGAACATTCCAACTGCCTATGTTTCAGACAGAGGAGGAAAAGAACAAGATTAGCATTAGTTGATCACTCTTTCTATCTCCCCACTATCAACAAAAAAGAAGTGTGAAGTAGAAGAACCAGACGAACACTTGCCCAGCTTCCACTTGTTTGAAACAACTGGAATATGGAATATGGGATGGAATATGGAATATACCTTCCACAAGGAATATGGGCTGTGACCTCAGCAGGCACTGCCCTTGTCCTGCCTGAGCAAGGAGAGCAGGGCAGGCCCCAGGCAGCAGCAGCTCAGACAAGCATCCACATCAGGGAAGTCCCTGGTGACAAGGCTGAGTTGAGAAGTCACATCAGGATCAGCTCTGGTGACAGTAACCAGGGCCAGGTGCTG
Organism: Luscinia megarhynchos; assembly: GCA_034336665.1. NCBI lineage: Eukaryota > Metazoa > Chordata > Aves > Passeriformes > Muscicapidae > Luscinia > Luscinia megarhynchos. Next base: position 4,497,372 of record CM067580.1, read on the forward strand.
CCCTGTCCATGGCAATAAGTCCAAAACCAAGCAGAGAAAACAGTCTGCAAGGCAAGGGCACAGTGTGGGAGCCACAGCCAAAGAGAGCCACAACAGAGCTGCAAAGAGGCACCTCAACAGCTTTGACCAAAGAGCTGGGAGACAGAGCTGAGCTTAAATAGAGCTCCTGGACCCATGGGTGCAGTGTGGGGAGGCCACAGGTGGAGGGCAGTTAAGGTCATTAATGACCATAGGGCCCTAAGAAAAGGAACATCTGTCATTTTTTTTCCTGGGGGAAGAAACAGAAATTAGAGAGCAAAGAAAAACAAGACTAGAAGTTTTGTGTTGGGAAAAAAAATGTATGGAGGGGATTACCCTTAGCTGGCTATCCCATTGTTTCATGGTAATTCAGTAACTAAGGCTTTCCTGTTTCATCTTTCCCAACAATTAGAAGTTTTGTGTTGGGAAAAAAAATCAAGTATGGGTTTTTTCCCCTTCAAATTTAGACTATTCAGTGATATTCTTCAACTCCACAGGTGGCTAAGGAACAGCAAAAAAAATCTCAAGGTGCTCAAAAAAAATCTCCTGGCATTAAAGTTTTAAGGACTCCATAACCAATTATTCTGAATTAAAAATAAACTGCTAACATCCCTAAAACTGTATTTTTAAAACAATTTCTTTCGGAAGTGAGAAAGGAGAACTGTACTGGCTCCTGTGATAAAAGGCATGCTTTGGTCAGTGGCCTCTGAACTCAGTGTGGGGCTTCATGTGCAGCTCCTGCAAGATTGGGAATTATCCTGAACTTACAGTTGAGTTCCTCAAGAAACTAGTTTAGAGTAAGAGAAGAACATCAAGGGAAGGAATAACAAGCCCTAAAAGAGAGAAATTGTGAATGAAGATAATAAAGCTTCAATGTAAAAACATCAACACACACAGAGTGCAAAGAGTGAGAAGATCTGAACCACCCTGGAGCAAATGTTGTGTTTTCCAGTGTGCAAAAGAATCCAAGTAACATTTTCTATCTTGGTTGCTCTCAGTGAGATACTCAGTCAATATAGAAAGTGATTCAGTATCCTGAACATCCGAGAAGAGATATATTAGTGGAAAACACTGAAAACAGGTCACTCCAGACTCCGGCTCACCTCAGTGGGAAGCTCACTTTAGGTGTGGCCTCTGGAGTTCCATGTGCGCACTCAGAGCACAGGTGGGAGCTTATCTTGCCTCTTGCAACAATGGAAACTACACAAAAATCCCAGCATGGCTGACCAAAGCTTCTGCCCAGCTAAATATCATTCCTTTTAGTAAGACCTTGCTCCCTCACAAGGCTTGGAAACTATAGGCATATAGGAAAACTGAAGTATGAGGAAAACACAGAGTTGTAGAACGGCTTGAGTAGGAATGCTATGATGTAACCATTCTTAGACATTATGAAAACACCCAAACTGAAAATTTCTGCTCATGGGCTCTAACCAAAGAAAGGCTCAGATGACCCCCTCAGTCCCCTTTCATCTACTTAATCTTTTATTTCTGACCATCACTTTTTGGGGCTGATGGTGTAATGCTGTGCTATCACCACTCAGGAAGATTCGACAGTTCCAGTTTCCAATTCTGGGTCTCAACTACATTTCAAACTCAGGACAAACACCACTGTCCATGGAACAGCCACCACTGTTCCATCTTAAGACACAAGATTTGCCTGGGCAGGCTAGAGAAAAGTGCCAGTTCTCTGTATAACAAGCCACGGTGTGGTGTGTCATGCAAAGGCTGAGTCCCCAGGGCTCGCTCCAGCCCTGTGTGAGCTGAGGCTGCACCGTCCCTTTGTGTTCTCCGTAGATTGGCTGATCCTCCCGCTGAAATCCAGGGGAGTCTGAAAGCATTTAACAGCCTCACAAAGATATTTCATGCAACCTAACATTCTGAGCACAGAACTGGGAGCCAGGAGCTTTTAATGGTGCCGGTAGGAATTGGAGCCAAATCACTTAACCTCTTTGCTTCTCAGCTTCTCATCCATAAAAAGAAAACTATGCTCATGCTGCTAGCTGGGGTTTTATGAGAGTTAATTCATAGACCTGTATGGAAAACGACTCCTCCTCTGCTGCAGAAATGCAAACTTTGTGTAAAAAAAAATTAAATATTAGTAATTTCAACAGAATCTAAGAGTAGTCAGAAGTTTAAACTGAATTCGTGGCTGAATTGTTCTCGAGGGAAACACATTTCTTCTGCAAAAGCAGATCTCCATTGTGAAAAAGATGGTTCGGGGTGGTTTATCTATTTTTTTTTGGTCTTTTTTTTTTTTTTTTTAATTTATTTTCTTTTTTAAATTCAATTTTCCACACGCGGGGCCAGTGCGGCTGGGCCGGGCGAGCTGCGGGACCCCGGGCCGGGGCAGCGGCGGAGCGGGGCCGGCACCGCTAGAGGGCAGCGGCGGAGCGGCCACGGCAAGGGGCCCGGCCCGGCCCGGCCCGGCCCGGGGGCACCGGGTGCCGCGGCTCGGCACGGGACAGCGCGGCACGGCAGGGGATGGCACGGCACGGCAGGGGATGGCACGGCACGGCAAGGGATGGCACGGCACGGCACGGCAGGGGATGGCACGGCACGGCAGGGGACGGCACGGCAGGGGATGGCACAGCCCGGCCCGGCTCGGCTCGGCTGGGTTCAGGTGGGACAGGGTGCCACGGCTCTGGTTGGCACAGCTCAGCCAGGCTCGGCACGGCTCAGCTCCGGGCTGCCGGGCCGGCGGGGTCCCGGGCAGGTGCAGCCCCGGTGCTGTCAGAGGTTCGGCTGCCGCGGGGACACGGCGCGTTCCTGGGAGCCGGCACCGAGCGGTGGCGATGCGGGCCCAGCGCCTCCTCCCCACCCCGCTCCGCTGGGGAACGCGCAGAGCTTCGGTCACTGCTGGTCTCAGCGAAGGAAGCGCTCCCGCTGCCTTCCGACCGCTCACGCACGCCTGTCCCCATGGAAGTGAGCACGGAGAGAATCAGCCCGCAACCAGCCTGAGTGCTGCGGTGACTGATGTAATGAGCGCTGATGTGAATAAGGCACACTCACGACGCATTCACGATCCAGCGTCGAATTATAAAATGCTTGGGTACTTGGGGAAAAAAAGGAACAAGATTTGTCTGGTCAGGAGAGAAAGTCTGCTTAGTTCTAGTGGTTTCTGCCATTCTTCACAGAGTGGCAAAGAAGACAAAGATTTTGCCAAAGTCTTGCCTAAGGATGGGCAGTGACTTTCAGCTGATAGTCAAGGGAAAAGAAAAATAAATCCCAAACTACCTGATACTAAATGCAGTATTTTAGATCAATATATTCACAAATATATATTTAAGTTCATCTAAGCAGATCAGAGCATGGTAGGCTGTTACAAACTTGTCTGCACAGATAAAGGGCAAACGGGAGCCTGGACTGTGCATTTCAGGCAAGCAGAGCCCGAGCCCAAGCACAAGGGCCACAGACTTCACCTGGTGGCCATCCAGTGCCAGAGTACCCCAGGCACTTGGGAGCTGTAGCAGTGACTGGAGTGTGTTATGAGTGTGGCCCATGTTCTTCCCTGGTGCTGATCCACTTAATTCAATTAATGAGCAGCACTGATTTGTATGCTCCAGCACAAATGTAACTGACCTTCCCCTGCCTGCTCAGGTGGGTCAACGTTATCCCACCAAACTAAAGCCAGCAACAGCATCCATTCCCTCCCTCCCAAAGATAGGGCACTGTGAAACACAGATCCTGGAACAGACATGGCCAGACACATGCAAAATATATTTGACATCAGATAGGTGGAATCATGTTTCACCAGGCCTGTTGGCCGCCGCTGGCAAAAACCCAGGCAGAAGATGACTGGAATGTGGATGTGGTGCACAGAACTGTGGCATGTACACAGTGTGGTGGCTGCCACTCCTTGCCACTTCAGGAGCCTAGCACAGGACAACTACCACTAAGGCTCATTTGAATAATTCCCACATACATTCCAGATGTTGACCACATGGCTTGTCTTTGTAAGGCTTCAAAATAAGGGGGGGGGGAAAGGAAAAGGGTGAAGTGTCTTTTTTTTTTCCTTCAGGGTCCATATTTATTTTCTACACAGATGCTAGTTGTACAGAGTAAATAAGCATAAATCAGCCCCCCCTTTTTTTTTAGTTCACAATATGATTCATATTTATGGAACATGCATAAACTCAGGGGAGCTGACATACCTAAGTTGTGGGCTGTTGACCATTTATTTTCCTACAATAAATGGTCAACATATATACTGGTTTTAGGGATATGAAAATTTTAAAACAACCCCACTGATCATAAGCACAAACATCAATGTTGCTGCTCTACTCACGCCTTTTCACACAGTGGGCCTGACCCTGGCAGCTTCTCTTCCTGCTCTCTGAGCAAGGTGTCTCCTTCCTGGGGTGGGATTGTGTCAGGTTTTGGGGCACCAGGAGCAGCCCAGTGGGGACAGGAGCAGAAGTGTGAGGGCTGGACCCCTCCTGTGCACAACTCCTGCTCCAGGAGCTGAGTCCAGGCTGGATGTGCTGCTGCAGGAGAGCTTGAGATGAGCTGGGTTTGGGTGGGTGGGTGAATGCCTGTTCTTCCAGGAGCTGGGACAGGTCTTTAGTGCTGCTGCCAAACACTGGCTGTTAACAGAGTAAGTTCAGCTCAAATAAAGATGAGCTATGGGATCCTTTGTTTCAGAGTTTTCTCTTTTCCTGCCTAATTCAAGATTTTTTCTGTCAAACATGCAAGCCTAGATGAAAATTTTAAGACTATGGAGGCGAAATAATTTTCTTCCAGACTGCAATTCTGCCTCTTAACCTGGAGAGGGTGACGTGGAATATGACAAGATCATGGAATGTCACCTCCCCAGAAGTTCTGTCTTTTCAACATTTGCAGTATAGGAACCCCCAAATGGTCTTCTCAGCAATGCACAAATACTGTTTGCTGTGTATCAGTCTTTCACACTCCAGCAGTGTCACAAAAATGCTTTGGCCTCAGGAGAAGCAGCTTTCAGGGGAAATCCTTTTTCTCCACAGCAGTGACTGAGCCAGCAGCAGATGACAGAAGCAGGGCCAGGGACCTACCTAAGCACAACACTGGAGCCATTCTGCGGATTCCTCCCGAAGTTGGTAATGTGGCTTTTATGCTGAGCTGGAGATGTTGAGGGCAGAAAATGGATTAGGTAACTGTGCCATGAAGATGAAGGCTGGAGGCACTGCACCATTTCAGCCCCTCCACCACGGGCAAGGCAATGCCAACAGGGCTCACAGTCAATGGCCAGATTGCCACTCTCCTTTTTTCAGGGATCTATGAGGTTCCAACACTAACAGCAAGCAGCCAACACTATGAGCAAAGGCACAGTATTTTTACTAAAAAAATATCTCTGTTTTGTTAGAAGTACAACGTGTTGTTGACCAAAGTGTAACATGCTGTTGAACAGCTAGAGAAGACTTTAAGCTCTCACCCCATTTCTCTCTGCTACTTAATTAATTTGCTTTGAAAGCAGAAAAGGTTAAGGAGATGCTACTGAGACTTGGATTGCATGTCCTAAGCAGGCCTAGAAAAGCCAGTGGCTATGCTGCTAATGCAGCCCTTCAGTCCTGCTGAGCCCAGCAAATAGGCTACACTTCATCATCCTCCTTGTGAGAGTCCTCTTTTGCATAACAACATCAACCACAACTTCTCTCAAGATGTTTTACCAGGGGGAAACTACAAAATGAACCAAGACCACAACTTCTGTCAGCAGAAGTATTAGGAAATAAAGGTCATAACACTGGTGATTTTTAAAGTACATGAATCATAGACTCAAGGTCTTTCCATGAATTACAACAGAAATGTGAAGAGTGGAATAGCATATTAAAACAAAACAAAAAAGAGATATATAAAAGAAGAGGTATTTTTTTAGTTATTGCTGGTTTATATGATCAATAAACTTTAGAAGGTCCCAATGTCTCAATCCAGAGCTAACACCTAAAGGCAAAAGGGGTCAGAAAGATTTCCTGAGATGCTCAGTGTGGTGTATGGAGCAGTAGGACCAAGAGAAGGGGTTGTCAGACAGGCACTTCTCTAGGCTGAGAGCTATTCTCTCCCATTTGCCATAGATACAGCCTGGAGAGATGCAGTCAGGCTTGGAAAACACTACAGTGTCAGCATCAGCTGGTACATGGGAACAAACATCTGCTGATAAATGGATGGCTCTAAACATAGTTCTTCATTCACTCATTGGGGCTTTCTGCCATAACTAACACTCAGCTGTACCTAAATTTCTCCTTAACATGGGTTTGAAGCATGAGTGACAGAAGTTTAAAAATAAAAAAAAAAAGAATTAAGTGTCTTTCACTGAAAGTTCCAGGTATCCTTATTTCTCAAAAGGCTGACTTGTACTAGTCACATTCAGCATCCAGACTCTGGGATCAGCACTGATGTTGGTTACTCAATCCAGCACCAGTCCCAGCTCAGATACATGCTCATCAGGTAGGGAATATTGTACCCTTAGGCACAGCCTCCAACAAGGGCTTGAGTGTTAATCACACTGTCTTGAAGATAAACCCCAGGCTGTTTGTGACTCACAGACACACCTCTGAGTCACTACTCTTATTACTTTCTCTTGGGGGTAGAAAGTTATTGTTGGTTTACACCAGCAGCAAATGACAACATCTTCCTGCTATGCTGACCTTGCTGTTTTGGCTACTGACTCTCAAAATAGAGCCAACATTCCTTCCTTGCTCTACCTACTGGAATAAGGAAATCACTTGATGAGTGAATACTCTTCATCCCATCACACCCAGATCTGAAGCTGAAGGGTAAATTTTCTGAGTAGCTCAATGGAATTATGTTGAGTGATGCAATACCCAGTCTGAAGCAGGTTGGCAAAACGCAGTTTATAGCTTGAGATCATGGAATAAGATGACAGGAAAAGCACTTTGTGTTGCCAGATAGAATGAAGGCCTATCATAGAAATAGTCCTAGGAAAATTGGGTAAAAAACCCCTTGAATCCTTTGGTTTGCAGCTCACATTGGCCACAGAAAGAAATATCAATCATCACATCAATTGAAAGCAAGCTTCTTGTTGTTATTCTGTCCTGAAACAGCTGAAATCCAGAGTAGCTCAAAATGCCAGGAATCCTCACTAGATCTGAGATCAGATCTCCATCAGGTACCAGTCTCTTGGTACCTAGGATTTAATCTTATTTAACCAGGACTGAGAGCAAACACACATCTTTCTGTGTCACAGAATATCACCACTTTAGCAGATGTCACTGAATCTATTTCCTTCAAAGTAATGAAGTGAGATTGTTTGTGTGAATGTTTTCAAAGAGCTGAACCTGCAAGGTCCTGCTCACAGTTCAGGAAATGGCAGAATATAAATCTGTCCAAATTAACCAAGCTCCTACAAAATTCAATACTGAAACACAGCGACAGCAGCAACATCTTGTTCTTTTAGTGTAATGACTGCTGGTGCTGGGATTTAGAAGGATTATGTCGATCTAGGAAAAAGTGGGGAATATTAATATACAAAATTGTTAAATGTCAAATCAAATCCTTTAATAACCTGTGTGTCTGGTTGGGGATGGGAGTGCTTTCAAAACTATCTACAAATATTCAAGAAATCCATTTGGCAAGTTCAAACAAATAGCCCAAATCAATTACACACACAGTATTCTTTAGGGGGCACATTTTCAGCATAGTCTGTGGAGAATTAAGCCCTCTGTTCCCATTATTGTTAATGGGATTGGCACACCCAATTCCTAGCACACATGGTTGTGAGCTTAAAGCCAACAGATAAAATAAGACTTTGAAAGAATAAGAACGTTTATATATTGTCTAGTCCTTTCTGTACAGTGTAATGTCTGTATTTGCTAAGAAATCTCAGTCCATACCAATAGAGCTCCCTGGTTCAACAAAGCTGAAACTGGGATGGAAGAGTTAGAAACTCTTCTTGAGAGCAATGTGAGAGCTTCAGAGATAAATCCAGGTTAGGAAATAAGAACTGTACTTTGTAGGAATTGCTAAATTTTAGCACTGACTCTCAATCCTTTCCCAAAGAATAAAAATAACTCCATCTGAATTCTCATGCCCAAAAATCAGAGAAGAAGCCAAAAAGGTAACAATTCCAGAGTAATAATTAGATGCTGTATAAGCTTTAAATTCTGAAGCAGAGGGACTAGAAGCCAGTCAACTCATGTTCTAAGTAACTGTCTCAGTCACTACCTTCCTCTCTATCTTGAAATGGGTGGAAGTAACAGTTCTTTCCACTCCTTTTTTTTTCTTTCTGATTTTTATTCAAATTTCTTCTTAAAGATCAGAATGTTGAATTAAAATTCAAAATCTGTTTTGATAAACTGGTATTTTTCTGTGGAAAAATAATAGCACAGTTGCAGTTAGTACTTGTAATGGCCTATTTTTCAAAGCACCAGTTTCACAGTCTTGAGTCAGGAACCCCTGAAATCTTTCCACTGACTGAAGTTCACTCTGTGGTGTGCCCCTTTCTATCAGCTAAGAATGCCCTAAGTGTAGCTAGAGATCCTTATCACAGCAATGCTTGGGCAAAGTTAAGAACTGAACTCTCGAAATTTGGTTTTAAAATAAGCAGATTTGGAATGCTGTCATCTGCCCCACTGCAATTACTCATAAGAAGATGGATTAAATTCTCCTGAGCAGAATCTGGTGACATTCAGCAACAGAGTCACCAACAAAGTCACCACAATACTCTCTAATACTTCCAGTTGCTGTATGTTGGACAGCTGCAGTTCTTTTCACTAGTAGCCATGTATTTGCCTAGAGTTTTTCTCGGTAGGTGCACAGTTGCTCTAGAGATAAAATTGTTTGTTTGTATCTAGAGACTGGAGCCAGTTAACTTCAAAGTTAAGTAAAGTTAATCTCTACATGCAAAGGACTCTAGAAGTGCTCTGTGAACTCGGCAAAAGAGCCCTTCCAATTCCAACAACAAAGTTTTGCTCTTGATGTTCTGGCTAGTTCTCCTATGCTGAGTTTCCATGGATTTAGTTTACAACTGAATTCAGCCTCTGAATTACACACCCATGTAGTCCCGTGGACAGGGCACTAAGAGAACACTGGGAAACATAAGTGCTATTTCTGGCTTTGGAGTTTACTTGCCCTGTGCTGCTGAATTCCTTACTCCCTCCTCTTTCTCCCTTAGGTGTGGTGTTCAGCAAAGATTCTCTTTTTTTTTTTTTTTTTTTTTTGTAGCCAGGTAGGGGACATTGCTCCTGATTTTGCCTGATGTTAACCAGCAGCAGACTGGGCCTTGACAAAAAATGCCATATGTAGACAGGAATTACTGAAACAGCAGTGACTCCTGATGCATGAATTACCATACTGAACACATCTTCTGGAGCTCATGATGATGGAAGGGAAGGCTAAAACAAGGATATCTTGGATATAGAACCAGAAGCACATCCAGAAATTACTTAAATTACTTAAATTAAATGAACCCTTGTACTTGGGTTTTGGCTCAGAATGCTTAAGAACAGGGTGTAAAACTAAGGACTGGTTCCACAGCTGGTGTAAATTGGCATAAATTAATTCACTTCAATCTGAAATGTGCTTCTTAAAGGTCACAATACCTGGAGAGTGTAAATAATTAGGTCTGCAGGTCAACAAAACCTGACGACTTGAATTAGGTGTTGGGCCACTTCAGTTTAAGCCAAACATTGACTATTCATTGGAAAATGCTCTTCACAGTTACTGAGACATCAATGCAGGTAAATATTTTCTCTGCAAAGTCCTATCTGATGGTCACTCTTTATACTTTCCCAAGGAGCAAATGTTAAATTCTTTTGTGAAGATCCTTCTTAGTTTACCAGATTTTAGACTGGATTTACAGCAGTGAAAGCCAGGAGGAGGAGCAATGGAAAGTTCTTTATGGAGCTCTGCAACAAGTGTGCCCTCGATTCAGTGCAGACAGTGTGATTTTAACCAGGAAAACCCCCATTCTATGATTAATCAAACTTTTTTTTGTTTTTTTAGTTTTTTAAATTTAATCAGACTTTTATATAATATATTCAACCAGCATTTTATTTGCCTAGTGGAACATGCTTCATAAGCAATTTCCATAATGACAGCCTTGTACAACATGGTGAGAATAAATTAAAGACGATGTGTAATGAAGTTTAATTGTAATGAGACAGGTTATTTCAAGCAGTATATAAAAATCATTTATATAAGGTCCTAGAAATAAAAATCCTGTTTGGTATTCTGGGTTTATAGGGCTAAATTTTTGAAAGGGGAAAGAAAATGTGGGTGCAATATACACATATTTATTTATTTATAAAATATGCATTTATTGTAGCCACTTTGCTCCTTACTGTAGATACCTGCTTGGCCCAACATTAACTGTTTATGGTCAGGAAGACATTGCTGCATCTTCCACATCTAAGTAGCCACTTCCCTAAGAAGTGGCCAAAAATCTGTGCGGAAAATAATGCAGGAAGCACATCCCAGAGTGTACCAGAGGCCAGTGGAGTCTTGCAATCCCAGAGTCTCTGCTCAGTTTTAGGAGTGTACGTGCAGTCCATACTTCAAATTCCATTATCACCCTGCAGAAACTGATTCCATGTGCAACCTTCATCTGTATCAGCACTGATGCTGGTGTCCAGGGAATACCTATCAATTATTCCAATGTTACTGGATCAACTGCTGTTTTCTAAAAAGATCTCAGCAACCACCCTTGGTCTCACACAGAATTAACCAGCATTACTTTAAATCTCCACTGACTCTCATTAGTCTTACGTAAAACTTTTCATTAGACTCTTCTGGACTGCCAGAACTCTCTCTGGGAGAAAAAATAAAACCACAAATAGCATTATCAGATGAATTGTGTGAGGCTTGGCTAATTCTGGTCAAGCAGCACACACATTATTTACACACTGCAGTTGATTGCTCTTCATATAACTGTAGCATAATTTCATTCTGTCCAGAGCCCTTTTTGCCTCCAGATGGTAATTCATATCTATTACAACATTACAAAGTGTTTGAAGAAATGATGTAGCAGACTCAGAATTATGGTTTTTAGAAAACAAATAAACTCTTATGACAGTTTGTAAATATTTATTGGCCTCTGCTTGCCTTCTTGTCCTAAAAAAAAGTGTCCAAACTTTAAACCCACAGATATGAGTGATATATTTTTAAGTTTAAAACTTGAAAACTGTTATTCAAATATCTTCATGCAAATCCCAAAGCCAAGGCATTAAAAACGCTAAGTATTAAGTGGGCTGGGAATACTGTTAATAGAAGAGAGGGTCTATTCTATAAAAATGTAAAGACAATATGATAAAGATTGTCAGAGTTAAAGTGTATTTGAAAGAAATGTTAAAAGCACTGGGACTAAACTCTTCCTACTGGAAATTTACATTTAACTCACAGTGCTACTTGGGATTATATCAGCTGAGGGAAGTGCCCACTGCCTAAAAATAGGAAGAGAAAGCCTGGAACAGCTGCCACAGGGAATTCTGCTTTCTAGAAGTGCTCTATTGTGGTAGTCATTGTAAAGATAAGATTCCTTTTCCAGAGGAATAAAAGGGATTTCTGTGAGACAGCAAGTGTCAAAGAACAAGTGATACTCAAGACTATGTTCTCAAAAATCCTGCTGAGTAAAGCTCAAACCTTTACCTTTCAGAGCTGGTATAACTTCACATTTTCAGTATCAACAAGATTTGTGAAGACACCAAAGTGTGAGCTCAGAATTGTATTACAGCCATGAAAATCAATGTGCATTTCAGGACTGGGAAGGATTCTCTGGGAAACCCACTGGGCATTGCAAGCTTTTAGAAATGGAGCTATTCCTACAGTTACTTCAGGTCATGTTGCCATAAATGCCTAGTACTGGCTTGAGTTGCTCTGAACACATAAAAAATATGGGATTCTCAAGGAATAGCAGGTCAGGGATAACAAGGGAATCTTGTTTATTAACTGCCTTTCTCAGCTATGCTTTAATAGAGGCAGATTAGTGATATGCTGACTTCTAGTTTGTAATGACTTGATCTCAAGCCTTTGTCATTCTTACTTCCCTGTCTTACAGTTTCTGCTGGTTTTAGACCTTCACAGGCAAGAAATTACTTCAGCACGTGCTTTACTTCAAAAAGATGAGTCTCCTCATAAGGACAGTAAGTATTTACATCCTTGAAATTATTCAGGTCCTGAAGTTTCAGCCCCTCTCCGAGGGGCTCCTTTTGGTCTCCTCTGTGCTTCCACAGGAGCCAAGCACAAAGGTCCCAGCCAGGTTCTCCTGCAGTTACCAGTGCCAGCACCAGGAATGGCAGCAGCAGCAACTACAGGACCATGCCAACCACTGATACTCCAGAGGGAAATTCTTCCTTGGTGGCATGTGATGAAAAAGCCACGCCACGTGCCCCAACTATCACACAACTGGCCAGCCCCATTCTCCAGGGTAAAAGTGGTCCAGACTGAGATGCTCTGGCAGAGCCATGCAGGGAAGTTTGCACAATGCCTACCCCACTATGTCTGACCCGAGCCACTATTATTAATTATTCGCTTTCATAAGCAGTAAATTAATCCATAAAATTTAATTAGAAAGAAATCTCTAAATGCATTTGAAAAATATGACATAAAATAGAAATGCCCATTAAAGGAGTGACATGAGCACCCACTTGGTGACTTACTGGGGAGCCACGGAGGAGGGTTTCTTTGCTGTTCTGTAGCAAGTTCTAAAATACAATAAAAAATAAGCATCAAGAAGCATTGTTTTGAAGGAGTGCATATATATCCTCTGAAAGGGATCTCTGTCAGCTCAGTACCCAAATTACACATGCTATTAGCAGAGAGGACAGTAGCACTACATAACTTTGTATCACTGGAGACTTTCCATGTATTTGCTTAGAAGGGAATATTCTGCGTTGACTAAACCTTTTTCCTTCTCTGCTAAACAATAATTACATTTCTAGAAGAATTCAGCCCCAAATATTAAGCATTCCTGCCAGTCTTTCCAAAAGCAGAGGGAGCAGTTATTAATCTATAAATACTGCTGCACTTAGCAGAGGTGAGCACTGCAAGAGTTGCTCTGCATTGATGCCAACCCTCTGCAAATCACTGCTGGCAGAAAGGGAATAATTTGGGATTGCATCAGAGTGGTGTAACTGAGTGCTGCTGTGACAAGGATGAAGCACATCAAGAGACCTTTTTGGCCACCCCCAAATCACTGAACTTTGTATTGCTTGTTTGTACTGCTCAAGACATTTGCAAATAAACTTTTTCATAGATGATTTATATGCAGAGAAGCTAAAAACAAACTGACCTTTCTCACCCATCAAATAGTCCAAGCTTGTTCTTGTATCCAATTGCCTACTTAAACCATCTGAGCTTGCTCTTTGTAATGCATGTATCTGCTTTTGTGTGTGCCCCCTTGCAGGAGCTCTGTGAGGGAAAGCACTGAGGGGGTTTTGCAAGATGTTAGTCCATTTAGCAGATGGAATTGCTGAGAAAAATCACCACCTATTTTTTCTAGAAAAACAATGTTACATAAGCACTTCTGTAACTTTTTCTGTTTCATAAGTAAGCTGGCAAGTTGAGTAATTCACATTCTGGGTATCATTCTAAAGAAATATTTCTAATAATCCTCTCTGTGTACAAAGTGGTACTGCCTCATGCCAGTTTGGCATTTAATCTACAACTTACTATTTTCAGAAAGGCTATATCCCAATTCAAATAAAAACAACAATCTCACACTTATGTAGTGCCTTCCTAGAAGATTCCAAAGAGCTCTGCAGAATTAAAACAAAACAGGCATGTTGGACACAGGGTGGCTTCATTCATCATGGAAATGCAGCCAGCCCTGGGGTGAATGTGTTCAGCAGCAGCAACCCAGAGCAACACCCAGAGCAGCTCCTAGCAGGGAGCATGCAGAGCCTTATTCTCTTCTTCCCTCTCTTTTACTGCAGTTACTGGGAATTCTGTGCTGTTATTTGTAATTTACACATGATGTTAAGCATTCTAGGCTGTAGCTCAACAGGGAACAGAAGGAAAACTCAGCCACCTGCTCTCTTTGCCATGCTGAGAGTCAGGGATGTGACTGTGTTAAAAAACTGTAAGAGGTGGAAAGCAGGGAGAGCAGCAGTGACTCAACAGGTTCCTTAAAAAAAAAAGGATGGAACGTAGATATCAGTGCCAGGAAGTCCCATACAAAATAAAAATTCACCCAGCCTGCATCCTCTTTTCCAAACATCTGAAGGCCTGAACTGGGAAAGGTCTACTGACTCCAGAGCTAATACAACAGCTGCACAGCCCCATCTTCAGCTGGATCAGAAATCTCTGGGACAGTCCTTGAAAGCTCCTTGTTATGGGAGCAGCGTGGGAGTGTTTGGGAGGCAGCCACCCCTGATGGTCACCACAGGTTTAGTGCAGCCTGCTGAGATTTCCCCCTGCACCTGCAGAGCAGCTGGAGCACCAGGAATCCCAGTTGGGAACAGCCCTTTGTAACCTGGAGGTGAAGGTCCAGTTTCTCTCCTGTCCTGCACACACACACACACACATACACACTTTTACCAACTCCATTTTTTACCAACTCCATATGAAATATTTTCTGAAGATTTTTCCAGGCTGTTTTTCTGTTGCCTCCAAGTGTCACAGCATAACTCAGTCAGGCTGTACCAGGATCCAGAGCTGGCCATATTATAATCTCATTTAAAGATATGAAGCCATAATTAGTGAACTTTGAATAACCATTCTGTATTATGATGTCTAATACTTGTCTTGGCTAATGCAAATACAGGGGAAACGGTATAATCTTATTTATATGTATCAATGTACTTAATATATGTCTTTACAAAACCCTGCAGTGCTTTTGCCTGCACAATTTAATCTGTGGCACCAAAATTGCACATTAACTGCTTATAATTAGTTGTGCCTTGATTAAAAAAAAAAAAAAAACAAAGGAAGGGAAGCAAAGCACCAACCTTGTCAACCCTCTTACCAGCCTAATACTTAATTGAAAATCCCCTTGGTTGTAATGGATTTTTCTTTTTATACGTACTTTATACAGCACTGTATTAAAGTGGATTTTTATAAACACAATGCATGAGGTTAATAGCTGTAGCCTGGGTTAGGGGGGTTTTGTACCCTAAATCTCTACCAAGACTGTTATATAAATGCTACTATTCTAAAAATAACCCCCCAAATAATCAGGAAAATGTTACATTATCACTCCCCATATCAGGCTACCAATGCTGGCAAACCAGGGCAGGCTATTCATTCAGAAATAATACTCTTTCAGAAAAAGAATCCATCCTTACTTGCTCAGAACTACCCACCTGAGTACAGGAAGTCTTTGAAGGTCATCTTTAAATACATGCTGGTTGCATCAACAGGACTTAAAGGTTATACATTTATAAAAAAATCACTGACTAAATGGAATATCTGCTTTTTTACAATAATGTCTGCACTATATTGTGTCCAACAAAGGAAGCAAAGAGAGATCAGTATTTTTTTTTTTGCAGACTTTTAGGCCAGAAGATTATTAAAAATCTCATCTACTTTAAAGCACAATCCAAGTGACTGAAAAGGTATTAGCAGTGTTTGTAGAAGCCTCAAGGATATTTTATTAGTTTTGATCTAGAGTCCTGGTGTATCCTTCAAGAGAAGCTGGTTGCCCCATCCCGATTTTATGGAAATTTACTTGGACACTGTTTTGTCAGGTATCTAAAGTAATTGTGATGGGGGAAAAAATGTGTAATTTAGAGCTATGGAATAAAATATCATAAATTAATGCACCTAGATCTGCCTTTCCTCACTTCAACAGAATGTGTTTGCCCCAGGCCTTGACCTTCAGGAAGTGCAAAGGAGCAGCCAGAGGCTCCTTTTCTCTTCTCCTGTGTGATCACTAGTGATCCAGAGGATCCCTCCCATGGTGGAGTCATGTGCTGGATGCTTTGCTGTCCTCTGACAGCAGGGTCTGTGCAACTCCTGTTTTCACTGTGAAAATGTTGCACTGCACTGCATCCTATAGGGCAAAGCCAAGGGTTACTCTGCTCTTGGTACAGCTTTTCTGAGGTGTCTACCCAGACCAGGATTTACCCAGAAAATTTGCAGCTCACTGTGCTGCTTTTTTTGGGTCACACATTAGATTTTACTGGCTTTTAGCAAAGTCTTGTGTGGATACATAGGAGCAAATATTGTAACATGTACCCAAAACTTTTGGGTATAAATTGTGTCCTAGTTGCTTTTTAATAAATGAAGGATATGATTTCAATCCTTACATATGATGTAGTCTTTAGCACTTCTGGACTGGCACCTCACTCAGAGCCCTTGTAAATAAAGACTGTTGCAGTACACAAGTTTGTCTGAGTTCTGGAGACTCTGAAGAGTTCTGGTTTGTGTTGTTGATATTTGTCACAAGCTGCTTCATAATCTCTCTTCAGCATGGGAAGTGGATATTTTCACCCCAGAGTGGGATGTGGTTCAATGGCAAGAGTTTCTATTCTAGCCTTTCCTTGCTCTGTGACCTCTAACAACAGGTTTGGTGTCTTAGTGAATCCTCTGCAAATGTCTAGAATTATATCTGCTTTATAATTGTAACATGATCAGGAATTTGAAAAGTTCTTCAAAACCTCCATACAACTTCAACCAAAGATTTTCAGAGCTTTTCCCTCTTACCTGACTTTGCAACTTTACCACTCAACACGCCACAAGTTTTGAGAGCCCTGCATTCCATAGAGCTCATTTAATTGTATTCTGTGTTCAGTCTTACAAAGTCCCATTTGACTGGGCACTTTATGAAAACACAGTCCCAGGCCTGACCATTTCAGATTAAAGAAGAGCTGCCCAAGGAAGCTTGTGGCAGAGATGAAAATTTTACTGAGCTGTCCCCAAAGTCCAGGATCCTATTTCTGCTGGAAAAACGTGTCCCTTCCCATCAGTGCTGGATCTGATAGCACAGGCCCATCTGCACTGGGGTCTGAGTGTCAGCTCCTAACTGCTCTGGGAACTGACAGACCACAGCTGGTGATTTTTCTCATTTTATGGGAAATAAGAAATATTTTCAGTGCTTGTAGATCTTTCCACAGCTATCTAGACAGCTTTTATTCTAGCAGAAAATACTCTAGGCATTTTCTTAATAATTTTAGCATTGCTCTCTCATTTTTCTTTTTTCTCTCTTCAATTCCTCTCTGTCATGAGAATAAAAAAGAAAAATTCCATTTGAAATGGAACATTTTCCTTAATCCTATAAAGAAAGAGTATAATTGATTCAACTATAAAATTTATAGGCATGGAATCAATGCTTATTATAGTCAAAACATGCCAGGTCACTTCTTTGTGGCTGGTTTAAAGCTGTTCCGTTAAGTGTAATGTTAAATGAAAGTGCTTTAGTCTAAACATGAAAAGGTTAGATTGTGTTACATCTGCACAGCTCTGTGTGCCTATTAGGATCTGATTTCAGACTTTCATGCAGAAGACCTTCCATTGTTTCCTTTGTACCTTCTCTCTGGGGTAAAACTAATTTTTGACAGTCACAGTAGTAGCTGCTATAATGTCGATATTAATTTAATCTGGAGCTGCATCAGTCCTTAAATAGTTCAGACTTTGCCTTTATGTTTTTGGGGTCTGGAAAACACTGGCAAATTGAGTATGAATGGGGCTTAATCACGGCATTGATGGCAAATCTTTTCAGTCTCTTAATTTTTCTGTTCTCAGACGTCTACCTTCAGGGCTAATTGAAAAGATTCAAGTGCTGTGCAGGCACAGTCACTCCTACAGCTCTACTCTTCTGGCTATTAAACATTTCTACACACTTTGCAATTAAGCTACTAAACTTTTCAGCAGATGTTTTTTCTAAGCAGCAAAGTGTTTCTAACTTTTCTGTTGGCACAGAGCGATGCCATCACAGAGATCTAATGGTGGAACATTTAGGGAGGGTATTTATTAGGGCTGGATCCAGTCAAACTGGCTGGAGAACCTCAGATTGAGCAGGTTTCCCATTTTCTTACTATTTGTGATTTCATCTTCGTGGTGTGCCTGGTGTTGGTGCAGTACTTCTGAGACAAGACAGTGTTGAGGCTGTGATTGCTTGGGGTGGCTGTGCCCTGATGCAGCAGCATCTTTAAATTTCAATGCCTGGGCCAAAGTTTGCCTTTGGCTTGAACAGGTGTGATTCCTGTTGAACCAAGCAGGAATTCCACAGCTTTAAATAAAAACAGCTCTTGGCCCATTATCCACTTACATGCAGTGTGCCCAGGGGCCAAGATACACAGCAAGGACAAGTGATTGGGGGTTCCTCAAGAGCTTGAAGCTTTACTACACAGAGCTCAAACAAAGCTCCATTTCAGACAGCAGGGAGCACATGCCAGTTTCATTTGTCTGAATTTCATCACTCAGAATAAAGGCCTTTAAAATCACCAGTCACTTTACAAAAAATCACCCCCACCCCCCCAGTTATAAATCCTGGCTGTGTAAAAGCCTAAATGAATACATACACGTCAGCTGCCAGGATCCTGGATGTCAGATTTCGAGGCATATATTGCCCCAGACTAGCCTGTAAATAATTTTAATTTTTATTCATGACTTTAAAACCACATCACTAGTGGGCTGGACTTGTGGTTCTTAATTTGCATAGTGTATGTTTTGACCTAAACTGAGCTAAATGCAGAGGGAGAAGAAATGAAGGTCAAATTTCATTAACAAAATAAAGCAGCTCATGAGAAATTGATGCCTATGATAGAAAAAATATGCAACTGAACTGAGCCTTTCACTGGTTATTTAACCAAAACAAGGTCTCTGTAATGACAAACATTCCCATCTTCAACTGCATCACAGACACTAACAGAAAAAACTTGGCATCTCTCATTGTATGGGAATATGAGGCAGAACTGGTGAGGACTTTTTCCTGCCATCCCCTTGCCAACTGTACATTCCATCTGACTGAGGATTACTGATAATTTTTGGCACCTTTGTGACTACAGGGGACTCTTCTGTACAGTATTTATTTATCCAGGACTTCAGGAATTTATTTTTAACAGAACTTTTAAAATTGCTGTAAACACAAAATATGCTAATTGTATTAACAAAAAGATTCCTACACCAAAAGTTTACTTTTTTTTCCCCCCAAGCACACTTTGAGGCCAAGCTCTTCAGTTGGTGTAAGCTGGTAGAGCTGCTCTCACTTTGGTGGACACCTTCCAAATTTCAAATGGTTGAGGATCTTTCCTAGTAAAGCAAAATGCTTATAAAAATCTGAATAAAAGGGAGTATTTAGAGGTATATTCTTTCCTCAGCAGTACTACCAGGAGCCTTAAACAGCCATGTGTCTGCAGCTACAAACGGGACCTCATTTGCCAAGAGACACAGACCCATCAGAGAGCACCAACACACTGAAAAGAGAGGAGAGGTCAAGGATATTATTCCGGTTTTCCAGAAGAAAAACTGAGGCAGGAAAAGCATTAAGTGACTATTTTCTACCAAACTAGACATAACTGACTCCAGCAGAGCCCTGGGTCCCCCCTATCAGGGCATGGGGACATTCCCAAAGAATTATCAGAAACCTCTGACAAAGCTGAGAACTGGCCTTCTGCATCCCCATCCAGAGCTTGCTATTCCCTAAATGTCCTGGAAAATCTCAGAACTAGATTAGAAACTATTACTTTCACCACAAAAAATTCAACGACAACTTTTTGGTTTTCAGTGACAGAAAGCTGAAATGTTTTAGTTTTGAACAAAGTTCTTCCCCTCTGCTTTTGGGTACTGAAACCCACAGAATTTTTACAAGCAAAGCTGATTTTTTCCTGGTTTTAACAGAAGGTTTTCTACCCAATCAAAGCCTCACATTTTTTTCAGAATCTGAACATTTTGAGATGCATTAGCAAAAGGAAAACAATAACCCAAATTTTTGACAAGACCAACTTTCCATTAAAAAAATCACAGTATGAGGGGCAATTTTCTACATTTTCTTCCTCTTCTTCTTCCTTTGTCTCTCAGGGACTCATGAGCTGCTTTTGCTGATATTATAATGCCTGTGGGAAAAATCTGATGATGCTTTAGAGCAAATAAGGCAGTAAATAGGCTGAGAACTGTGCTCTGCCTCTCTGAATGCTCCACTGGAACTCAGGACACAAGCTGCTAACTTAGGAATCTAGCTCATGTACCTGGCACAACTAAAGCTGGGCAGTGTAGCTGGCTTTGGATTAAACCTCCTGTGCTTGGTTTTCTGGCTAAGTCAGCATTGCCCTGCCTTGAATTAAGAGTACCTGCACAGAGCCTGGCCAAAGCCAGGCACAGTAACTCACTGACCTCCAACTCATGCCTCAGGGCTGAGCTACTCTGAGGATGGCTCACAAGAAGCTGGGGAGCTCTGAAGCAGAGATAGCATTATTTGACCAAAAAAAAGGGGGAAAAAAAAATCTGCTTTAAAAGATTTAATTATTTTTAAATGTAAAATAAAATATCCATAAAGTAACACATAGAAGTTAAACGTTCCCTTTGAGGGAAATTTTCTCTTTTAAAATTATCCCTTTTTCTAATAAACTAGTAATTTATATAATCCATATAAAACCACTAACACTCTTTCTTCTATTTTTAAGTAACACTAGAGAGCTTTCCCAAGGCTTATTTTATTTTTATGAGAAGGATTAAAACTCACGATGGTCCAGATCCTTCCACACTTCTATCTGCTGACAAGCACCACACTCCTGCCATAACTCCAGTGAGCAGCAGCTGGGGATGTGTCCTGTGGAATTTGCAGCACTCCACTGGCTGCAGTGGAGCAGTGCCAGGCTGACAGATTCACTGTTCTGAATGCAACACCATCTGATTTGGAGTGTGTTGAACAAGTAATAAATCAAGCGATCTTTATGTTTCTAGACAAACATTTCAAGGAAAACAAGGATAAAGGGTCTCTATATGGAGCTATTTGTTCTACCCAGCCTCTTATCCAGCTTAATATTTTTGTTGCTTCACAATGAGCACATTGTGATTTGCCTGGGCTGCACAGGAGGATGCTTTATCCTTTCAAAGTAACTCTGGGCTGTGCTCCTGTTTTCCACCCAGAAGAGGACCATGGGAAGAAACTACAGCTGAGCCACCATCCTTCCTTTTGCTTGCTCTGCTGAGGATGCTGCTCCAACCCAGACCTGAAGCACGCAGAAATAATATTTTACTATTAAGTAAGTAATGGTGCTTTAGTTTGGGATCCATTTTCATGATAGACATGGCACAGTACCTCAGATGGCACTGCAGACACAGCCTGAGGGAACACACACTCCTCTCACCACTCAAAGGAGCACGGGGTGAAGTCTACTCAAAGAAAATCCTGCCTGCTCTCTCATACCTCTCCTCTACCTCCTATTTCTCAAATAATTCAGATGTTTTAGCCCTTTCAGACAAAATCTGAAGTCTTAAATTGAAATGTCATCTGTTAGTAAAGAAACTAAACTATGTTTTTCATTCCTGAGAAAGGACTCACTTATGCTTATAACTATAAGTTGCTAGTGATTAAGCAACTGGTATATTTTCACACTCATTAAAAGAAACATGGTGTGTTCGCCTTTCTAAGAAAAGGCATCTTGTTTGTAATACTGTAATACATTGGGAACACCTTCTAATTGGCTTCTAGTGCCCCTTGCCAAAATTCAGACACAAGTTTGTTTATTTACACAAGGAAAAAAATAAAACATTGTATAATTAGTTGAGTAATGGACTCCTAAATTCAGAAACTCAGAGGTATGCAAAACTGACAAACTTTTTAAGATTCCATTTTGGTTTAGGAAATATCTCAATAGGTAGCTCAGACTGCATCATGGCTATTGTAGCAATGTGTTGCTCAATGTGGTGTTTGTGTCGAGATGGAAAACTTTGACATGTTTGATTTTTATGCAAGTCAATTAACCTGTTTTTCAAAACTGTAAGGGCATGCTTTGCAAATAAGATTACTTACTATAAATTATGAGAACATAGGGCTCCATTCAGACAAAAATGTTACACACCCCTTACACATGCATAAGTCTGCAGAATATAGTTCTGCACCCTGACAACTTATTCAGCTAGGGGTAGGAGCTTATTTTGGTCTATTCCACGGGGGCTTTCCTAAAAAGATATGAACAAAAGTGGATAGAGACTTAATTAGAATGTCTCTCTACACCCCACCTTCCTTTGCACCACCCAGGCAATTTCAACAGGCCAAAACCTCTCCTTATGTGGTGAGGGAAGAATTCCTTTTTTCAGTTAAGTCAGCCCAGAGTAGAATTAGCAATGGTATGTCCCCGTAACCACAGTACAGACAGACATTTGGCATTCCCACCTGTGAGCTCTGCTCTCACACTCAGGCACACTCTAGTGACTGCAGGCCTGTCCATCTGTTCATACAACCTTCCCTGTGTCTGGCCCCAGCTCAGTGGGGACCCTCACTCCAGGGTCTCAGGGCGAGGCTGTCCTGAAAGAAATGACACTAAACACCAGAACTGACACACCACCAGCACAAATGAAGATGGCAGGGGCATTTCAGGCAGCACAAATAATTTTCCTTTCATGCCACAGACATTTGGTCTGACTTCTTGCTTCCAAAAGGCAGATCCTTCCATGGGTGCATGAGAAATGCAGGATGTGTGTTTGGCACTCAAAATCCAACCTAAAGAGCTGCAGAGATGTACTTGGGGCTTGGATGCAATGGCAGTGCCAATACATACACAAAGCAAATCCTGAGACAAGTATGAGTCAGAGAAAGAAAAAACTGTGGAGTTTTGTCCAGGTACTTTCCACTTTTACACATGCAGAGAAACTTTACCTAAGTAAACCATCCCATTGATTACATATGTGAGCAAGAATTGCTCACATGAAGAAAGATCACTGGATCTGGTCCCTGCTTTATGCACATTGTGATATAAAGCAAATCCTTACTAAGTCCAAGACTTGTTAGGTTAAGGCACAAGAGACCACAAAAGAGCATTTTGTCTTCTTTGCCAGCTTCAGTCTCAGTGATGAAGTCATTCTTATTTGAGCATGACATTAGATTGTTGGTTCTGATCTGAACGCTGCAGCAGAGATAGTCTATATTGCAGATTACTCATTTCTTGGGATGTCTTTTACTTAGGCAAAAAAGTTTAAAACAAAGAGAGATGACTGAAAAGATTAAGGGACAAACTGCTTTCTATGTCCCCTGGCCACATTCTTGACACCCTCTTCCACAGACTATTCACTACCAGAACTAACTTTCAGCTTGGAGGAGCAAACTCATACTCATGGAAATAGTTACAGATGTGCAGAGAAACATCTGTGCACTGACACATTCAGAAAAGGCATTTCAGGCAAAAGACCTTCCAGGGTAAGATTACCATCACTGCGTTCAGAATAAGGGAAGATGTCAGTGTGACCAGAAATCAGCCAGGCATCTACTAGATCTGACCTGCCACGTGTGGAAAGACACCTCCCATTGCTCAGGAGAACCAGTGTGACTTCGTGTCCCCCAGCAGCCTCACAATGCCAGGTCAGCTGTTGTTCCTGGCAAGACACTGCTGTGGAAAGCCTGCAACAGAATCAGGGGCTCATCACTACCAGTATGGGTTGCTATGGACACCACTGGAGAAAAGCAAAATCATTTGAGAAGGAAATAAAAGACTCTTTTCCACCAGTAGTGACAGACACTCCAATAGGTTAGTGATCCTGCTGGAATGCTAATCAACAGCACATAGAAAGACTTGGAAGTTATGCAACTTTTAATATTCCCAATGAAGGAATGTGGAAGGGAATTCATGTAATACTGGCCATGCACACAGAATTTATACCAACACTTAGTACTAAAACACAGGCATCACATATTAGTGCCAGAGATAAATCTGATAATACATTTGTCTTGCAAGTCTTTCCTCTCAAGATCTCAGTTCCAAGCCATAGCCACCTGAAGAGTCTATCTACACATTCCTACTAAGCCAAATATTTAAAAGGAGATGGATTCCTTGCTGGCATAAAACCACCCAGCTCACCTGACATCAGCTCGGCTACGCTGATTTACTGCAGCCATGGATCTGGCATCTGATTTGAGCTCTGAGACATCTAAATTTTCCATTCCTCACAGCTCTGGTGAATAATTTAAGTATATGCTCTGAGCTCACCAAAAATAATACATTTTCAAAATTTTTGGTGAGCTGAAAAATAAAAAATACTGGCTCAAAATCCCATGAAAAGCTCTGTTCCATCTTCCTGAGTATAATTTTGATTGAAATGGGATTTCATTTTATGCAGGCTAAAAAGGAATGGATTTTTGTAACAGAACTGAATGAGAACTTCTAAAATGAAAAAAACCCACTAAGTTAAAAAATCAACAAGTATTACCCGAAAAGATCAGAACAAAATATTTTATTTTAGAGAATAGTTTATTGTTTTCAAAGCTCAAAGTGGCCAGACTTTTCAGCTGATGGGAATCTATAAAATGTTATGCTGCCAATGAGTCACCATTTTTGCCCCAGAAAAACTGCTAAAATATTTTTCTCAGCTGTACCAGTAGACACATTTATTGACCTTAGTAAGACAATTTGCACAGGTAGGGCCAGGAGCATTTACTGCTTTACAGAATCTAAACTATTTTGAGCAATTTACAGTAGAAACACTAATAGGAATCCAAAATACTAAGAAAAGGAACAAGGGTTACAGAATAAACTACAGAATTGCTCAGTGAGGCTGGAAGGCATACTTTGAAATAAATAACATATTTGACTCACACATTTCAAGTGGCATTGCAGAAATGATGCTCAAGAGCATCTGAGGAAAGAGGAGATTTGGAGATTTGAAATGGGGCTATTTAACAGTCACAGTAGAGCTACTCATAATTCAGATCTATCATTCAGAGCTACAGCAATTTTTAAAACATATTTTGTTTTCAATTGAAATTAGGGGTTTGGACCATGCTGTCCACATGATGGAGTCTATTAATCTCTATGCTTTCTCACTTATGAACATTAAAGTCCATGTTTTGCTCTGTTTTTACAGAAAGTGAAAGAAATTCCACAAAGCTAAACTTGCAAGACAAAAATGTGCAATTTCACAGTACACCTACTATTTGGTAAAAAAAAATCTTAATCACAATATTAGGACAACCTTCTGGGAAAATATAAGAGGCAAAGAGAAACTGTGTCAAGTAATTACTGTACCAAAGACAGAAAGATTCTAGGTAATAAGAAATAGAAAAAGAGATCTCTGAAAATACTTTATATCTTTAAAAGCAGATGAAGATCTTTGATTGGCATAAAACAACTGTGTTGAAGTCAATATGTTTATCCATCACATCTGCAGGGGTTGATGTAGAGGTGAAATGAAGGAGGGACGGGACTCAACCACTCCTGCAGTGTGTGACAGCATCACCCACGCTGGTGGAAGGTAGGAGGAGGGAAAAAAAGTGAAAAGAGGGTAAAGCTCTTCCTCTCCCATCCTCCTTTTTCCCCTACAAATGCACCCTGGCAGAAGATACGGCTTAGAACTCAATTATTTTGCTTTAGGATTTCTCTTGGCTGTGAAAAACTCCAAGTCCCCTTCTTTTTCTCATTACTTTAGAGTGAGAAGATTTGGAGATGGGGTTTTCTGCAGCTCCTAGGAATGTTATATACTTAAATGACCTATTTTAAAAAATTAGCATCTATTAGCTCTATGAAACCAAACCAAACCAAACCACCTTACCATAACCAATTACAAAATTCCCCATTTCAGATAGAATTTTGTACACAGCAGTAAAGCTGTATCTGCTGTTTTTCACAGTGTGGTGTATTATCTTTGTCTCTTACTGAGAGTGGTGAATTTCTGCATCCAAAAACTCAAACCAAAGGTTTTTCCTGCCATAGATGTCATCTTGTTGAACAAGATGCTTAATCACAGGCACTCAGGACTGAAAACCTTAAAGTTTGTTGGCATCTCTCTTAGAGATGTAAGTTTAGCAGTAAGAGGAACCTAGTCTGCCTAGTCTGAAAAGTTTCTTTCAGATTGCTTTAAATATTTTGTGGATGATTACGGTCTGAACATTTGACTACATGCCACTTCATTAGACTTACTCATTTTTTTGTTCTTACCAAAGATGGGAAATTAAAAGTGATCTCTGATACTTGATTTCTCCAAAAGATATGAGAGATATTCAGGGCAGTGTCTGGAAAAAAAATAGGATAATAAGGTGTATAAATCTCTGCTTCATTTGAAACAATGCATAAAAGCCAACCCCACATTAATTTTTTTGCTGAAAGAACTTCAATAAGTTTTAAAGTGTTTCATTTACTGCCACATGCCACACATACATGGCAAACGGTTTATACAAACCACAACACTCAGCTGTTCCTGGTTAGGTAGAGCAGCCCTCCCCTGAACACCCAAGCTGCTCCGGGTTCCCTCGGGACTCTGGTACAGGGTGCTGATGTTTTCAGCTGCTCCAACAGGGAACTTCTGGACAGTGGCAGGGCTTTCTGAGGATGTGCTCGTGAAGCCTTGGCTGCGTTGTGCTCAAGGATTTGCTGGCTCAGAGCACAATGCTGTGCACTTCTGGAGACAGCTTATGTGCAGTGTAACTGTTCCCAACCTGGTGGTCCAGCCTTAATGCCTTCTTCATGTAGTGCTCGGGGAGCTTTATTAGATTCCCAGCTCCCAGAAACTCCACTATGCACACACACATCGGTGCTGGCTTTGTGTGGGTTTGGGTACTGGGGGGGCTGCAGGGATGCCTTCACTGAAAAACTTCCCCCGTGTCCACAGAGCCAATTCCAGCCGGCTCCAAGGTGGACCAAGGCTGAGCCGTGACGGGAGAGCCTCTGAGCTGAGGTACTTAGAAATGGAAACAAAAAATCCAGTTACTCCAGCCAGAGAGAGGAGTGAGAATATTGGAGACAACTGCAGACGCCCAGGTCAGTGCAGAGAGAGGGGAACAGGGATTCCCCTGCAGCCCCTGGTGAAGACCATGGTCAGGAAGGCTGTCCTGGGTCCCCCTGGAGCAGACATCACCTGCAGCCCTGGAGGAGCCAGGCTGCTCCAGGGGACTCGTGCTGGAGCTGGCAGGACCTGTGGGCACAAGGAGAGAGGTGCCCACCCTGGGGCAGGGAAGGGTGCGAGGAATCCTCTCGCTCTGCAGGGAGGAACAGCAGAATGACCCGTGATGATCCAACCCCAGCCCCCATTTCCATTTCTGTGCTGCTGATGGGGAGGAAATAAAGAAAATCAGGAGTGCATTTAAGCCTGGAAAAAAGGGAGGGGTGGAGGGGAGGTGTTTTAAGAACTGGTTTTGTTTCTCAGTACTCTGATTTGATTGATTTTAAATAAATTTCCCCAAGCTAAGTCTGTTTTGCTTGTTATGGTTATTGGTGATTTCTCCCTGCCTTTATTTTCACCCAAGAACCTCTTGTTGTATTTTCTCCCCCCCGTCCAGCTGAGCAGTGATAGAGCAGAGTTGGTCGGCACCTGGAGTCCTGCCAGGGTCAACCCCCCACAGACCCAGTAAACTGCTGGGTGAAAAGGGCTCCTGAAGCCAGGAGCAGATACAATGAGAGACAGGAGAAATACCTGGGTGTTTCTAAGGCCAGGAGATGTAGCACTCACTTTTAATTTAGGCCGTGGCTCTAAATGAGGCTTATTTACAAGAGCTTCAAGGTTCAGGTCAATGACCTTATTTATTGTGCAAGTATTACCTACAAAACAAAAATTTACCCACTTATTCCAAAAGGACGTGATGAACTTGGAAGTTCACCTGATTTTAAAGATAGTATTTCAGCTCATCTCACTGGACTATAAAATCTCTCTAGTAATTTATGCATGTTTACAATAACATCTATGCAATATTATTCAACATTCTGTTGCTGTGTGAAAGAAATGGAATGCGCTTGGAAGAACAAATCCACGCAAAAGGCAAAATAAACGTGGCTAGATATGCAGGGTCTGAATATCCAAAGCAAACTAGGAGAGGGAGTGAGGGAAAATTATTTTCTGTCCATTTTTTCACTCCCAGACAATATTATGAAGTGCCTGGAATACCAGAAAGTTAATTTTAAAACAGGGGACTGATGTTTACACTAGCCCTTATATAAATATACATTGGTTTTATGCGCTTCTTTTTCTTAATACTTCAAGTTAAACTCAGTTTATTTACTGCTGAGAAAGGTACTGGATTTTTTTTTTATTGCACAAGTACAACACAGCAGCCTGTCAAGGATATTCTGAAATTGCTCAGAAAAATATGTGCTTGGAGCTGCTTGATTGAGAATCCTATGGAGGGGTAACCTCTGGAAAGTTGCACTGCTGTAAATAAGGTATTTGCACACCTAGGTGTAAGATGTACTTAATATGAAGTTATTTGCACCACTCAGTGCAGGAGACACTTCAATTTATGTAGCAGTGCCTGGCCCTTCTGTTTGCTCCATCTTCCTCTGGACCACGGTTTTTCATCCAAGCCAGGTAAGTTGCCAGGTGTAGGCCAAAATATATTACTATGCCAGAAGGAAGATGCTATGAGGGTTGTATCAATACAAGGGGCTATACTGGTTATATTCTCCTAATTTAGTCCTCTCCCACAAAAGCAAAAAATACCCAACAACAATATACTCTTCACATTCACAATCATAATCACAATCACAAACTGCTAAGCTACTAGCCACAAACACAGATGATTCCTGTTTCATTTTGCACTTTGGATTGAGAATCCCTGCAAGCATGACAGTTCTGGTGGTGGCTTTGTGATCTGCTTGGTAGGATCTATGCAGAGACCAACAACTCATTCTACAGAGCCCACTCTTCAGGCATCAGATGACTGTGGCTTTCAGTTACTACCTCTGGATCAGAGCCAGAAGCCTAGTGGTGAAAAGCTCTTTATACCATTACCAATCCCTCGAGCCACCCAGTCCTTCTCCATTGCATACAGGTTTTTAGTGTTGTGCCTTAAGATCTGTTCTGGTTCTGAGTAACGTTCTTTGTGATGGGAGCCTTGCCACTCCCCCTCTCATGAGGGAAAAAAAACAACGAGGAGGGAGTGTGAAACCTTTTTTCCAAACTCTGTTACGATTATCTGGTGCAGTGACTACTCTGGGATTCTCCACGGGAGAGACCTGAGTGCTGGGCAATGCCTGTCTTGGGTGAAGAGCAGACTCCAGACGAGTCAGTGCCAGGATCTGTCTGCCTGCAGCCAGGCTCTGGGACAGGAGCACCCACACCCACCCAGAGACCACCACAGCGATGGCTCCAAAGCTTTCCAGGACATCTACAGGCTGGCAGGGTCTCAGTGTGCACACAGGTTGGTCTGGCATTGAGTGCTGACTCGGATGCTCGAAGGCAGCATGAATATACCCCCAGAGAGGGCAGAACTACAACCAGTGAGCTCCCAGAGCATCTGCTCTCAGCTGGTTTCCCTCTAAGCCATCCACCAACAGAGTCAGAGGCTAAATTGTGGCACCTCTGCACTCCTGTCCCACAGTTCAGCAGGGAAAAGCGACTCACTGTGACATTACACTCGTGCAGATTTCTCTGCAGCAGCTTTTCTCCCAGTCTCTCAGAAGCACATCACACAGAGCAGCTGCTTTGCCCACAGGGAACAAGCTGCAGGGGACTTAACAGTAATACACTGATACCCAAGCTTCACGAAGAGGGCTGTAAGCTGCTGATCCTGCAATAACATCTCCAAGGATTTAGAGTCTTTAATGTTGATTGCTGAATATTTCTGTTCCCATCTGAACCATTCCAACAGTTGTTTCAAGTGAATTTATTCATTCCCTTCCTCTTAACCATTGGAGCTTCTTGCTTGATCTGGGAGCAGGGAAGAGGGAATGAAAAGGTCTCTTCAAATTCGCTGGAGCTGCTCTCTTAAAAGAGAGCATTGACACAGATCCTGCAGCTCCCACGTGCAGAAAGGCTCCCACAGGGCCTGAAGGCACAGAGAGACTGCAGGATCCTTGTGGGCACTCCAGGAAGAGTGTGGCTGTTCTCCTCCCTGCTGGATGAGAATATCGTATCTATTCCTAGCATGGATCTACCAGGTAGCAGCATTCCCCTGCCAGCATACCTTTGGTTTGGCTCACCTTGAAAGCTATGATGTTATATTATATGATGATGTCATTATATTTATTTCAGCTTTCAATGAAGATTCTTGGCAAATCTCCAAGCTGGAATATCTTCCTCTTTAATGTGTCCAAGATTCAGCCAATGTGGTGCAGATTACATTTATATAACACAGCCCAGGAAGGTGAACTGCTGGGAATTTTTTTCAAGGTGTTGATGTTACTAAATTAAGATTATTTCTCTACTAAAACTATGGAAGAGGGAAAACTTGTCCAGTATTTACCCAAATACTACCGCTCTAATTGCTAGCTGTGGTTATTTTGGTGATGACTCCATAGTGCCCTCACACAATTTCAGGAACTCATCTTTGTGACGGTATTTTGAAAATGATAAAAGGAATCAAATATATTTTTCAATTAAGTGCATATGTGAGGACAGAACACTTTAATGTCTAATGTTTCCTAGTTGGTTCATTTTCTTCACACTATCTGAACTAATTTTGAATTAGTTCATTTGGACAAGTTACTCTGGTTTACTTTTTTGTGCTTTTATCAACTGTGTTCCTCTTAGCATTTTCAAATTAGCCATCATCATGACTTTGGTTAAAAGCCACATGTTTTTCCTGATAATCAGAAGTATAAGGCATTGGAGAATGATACATAGAATACTGCTCTGCACTGACAAAAACAATGGCTTGGATGCTAAATGCAATATCACAGAGGAACCTCCCTTGGACACTGGGCCTTAACTTTACTAGATTTTGAATTAAGATGTGTGAGAGAGCAGATCATTCTGATAAAGACTGACTACAGTGGCAGGGATGAAGTCCTGTGCTTCTCACAAGGAACTGCAGCACATAGGTTGAATGACTCAGCTGAGCCTATGGCAGACACAAAAATGAATTGAAATTCCCATTATTATGCTTTAAGACACTAAAATTGCAGAAGAAGAAACTGCAGAGTAAATAAAAGCAAACTTTAAACTTTTCCCTTATTTCCTCCCCACAGTGGTCTTTGTGCAGCCTTATGATGCCTCTACCAAGATCAGCAAAGAAAAACTGGCTGTGTTATGAATTGATTTCTATTTAAAAGGGCTATAATTCAATATTGCTACAAAAACATATTACAAAATCTAATATTAAATAGATTTGCATACAAACATTCATCAGAAAGATATTTTATTTGTTTGGCTTGAAACACTTCCACTACAAGCCAAGCATTTCAACACCAGGCAGGAGGACTAGAAAGTGGACCTGACCAGAAACAACAGTGAAAACTACTAGCTTATTTTTGATCTACCAGCTGACAAAATTTAGCTATTTAGTAAAAAAACCAGAACAACATGGGCCTTATGAATGGTGAAACTTGATTTTTTAAAGCACAAAATGTTCTCATAAATTTATTATTGGGTGTTATCGGTTGAGAAAGCATATATGTCCACATGACTGTCTGATGACAAAGACCCTCAGAATAAAATTAAGACAGATATGGCGACAGGCATTTAGACTACATTAACAGCACACTTCGTTTACACTCAAGCAACAGTCACCAACATACACTCAGCTCTGCACACATAAAAACTTTTAAATCTTGAAGGCAGCAGTCAGAGGTGGTTTCCAGATGAAGTCCCTGTTTGCCCCATTGCTGGGATCACAGACAGATAAATCATTGGGTGAGCCCCCTAGCTAAGTAGTGGGAATATTACTTCAGCAAAGTTTGCTAATGGGGCAAAGGACCTTGTATTGTAATCCAGTGACATTTTCAACCTTCTGAGAACTTTTGTTGACATTCCCGAGTCCCTGGCTGCCATCCCAGCATGAAATAGTTTCTGTTCACATAATTCTCGTGTTTACCAATCATGAAAAAATCTTGCTTTTTTTTTTTTAAATAAACTTTTTTTTTTGCAAGTGAAACTCTGTCTAAAAAAATATTGGCCCCAGGCATACAAGGTTTTGCATAAATTCATATGTGATGAATGGCTGATTTTAATGTTATTTGGGTATTTGTCAGAACCTAACAAATATACATGGTAATGGTGGTTCATAAACTTAAACATCTCAATATACCCTTTATTCTGGAAATAAATTACGTTTGTTTGCCCTGCCTGGAGTCCTAAGGTAGCCGACATTAGGAATATTTTAAATGTGATCATCCATCCAGCATGTCTTTCAGGCGCCACGAAGATTAAATGAAAGAATCATAAGATGAAGGTCTTTAACTTTTAATCCTTTTACAATGAACCCTTAGATAGACATGGGGGCAGGGTGCCTTCTATGTGAGTAATAATGCCTCTGTTCCTCTTCACTAGGTTAATGAATACCCTAAATGTCCCAAGATCTGATTTTCTTCCCCCCTCCCAAAACTATTGAAATTAGAGCAAAGAGACGGGCGGTAAAACGCACCGAGAGACTGAGCAAGGGAATGAATATGCATTCGGAGATACCGAACTAAGAGTCAGAGAAAGAAGAGCTGGCTCGTCTCAATGAAAGTCTCATGGGTTTAAAATGATTAGCACAGATTCCCTCCGAGGTTTGGAGGAGAAATTAAAAAAAAAAGAAAAATAATTTTTTTTGGCTCTAAGATAAATAAGGAAAAGGCTTTCTGCACTGTCAGGGAGCCTTTGAAGAACACGTGGAGAGTTTGTTTTCGCAGTTGGTATCTATGAGATACGAACCGTCGGCTCTCCCAGCACGTAAAGTCGAACAGGTCGCTAATTGGGCCGGGTCCCGACGGAGCCACGGGCTGGTTGCGGGTCCCGGGGGGACTGGACAGAACCGGACCGGACCGGACCGGGCTGTCCCGCAGCGCCGAGCGGGGAACGGGGGCGGTACCGGAGCCGGGCCGGGAGCGGGCGCCTCGGGCACCGGCTGCAGGCACAGGCTGCTCCCGAGCTGCCTGCAGAGAGGTTCGAGGCAGGGGCTGCACGCCCCCAGCACCCCACCAGGGTGGCGATGGCCCGGCAATGGCGGGAGCCCAAGGAGTTAACCGGGCCGGGCCGGGCGGTGTGCGGGGCTGTCACAGGATCAGGCTAATAACGTGTCCGCGCTGAAACTCCCCAAAGACCAGGGGTCAAGTTTCAGCAGTGTCCCACCACAATGGTAGGTGTGAAAGACACGTGTCCCGTTGTAAATGAAATGTCAAGCGGTTAAAAGAAAAATCCCCGAGCAGCTGCCACCGAGCCGGCCAGGGCTGCGCGGCTGCGGGAGCGGCTCCGCAGGGACAGCCCGCCGGCAGCCCCGGCCCGGGAGGCCGAACCCGCGGCACTGCCGCCGTATAGGTGCCGCAGAGCCCTTCTAACAGAGTCGTGAGCAGGTTCCCACCTCCCCCTGCCACCACGAAGCGTCCTGCTGAGCGTGGAGAACGAGGAGGAGAGAGAAGAAAGCCCCCCCCGACGGCGGCCAAACCAAAAAGCAAACAGAATCCAAACGGCTCGTGTTTTAGTGGTTGACTTTAATTCTGCACTGCACTTTTACTACAAGGATATAAAGAATAAATAGCAGATACTCTTCATTTACATAGGATTAAGTCATTCAAACTGTTCTCTCTATTTACACTAACATTGTGCTCTAAGCGTTTATTCCTTCTTATTTTAAATCTAAAGTCCGTAACGAAAAAGAAAAAAAAAAACCCCTCACACATACGCTTTCCGAATAATGGAAAATAGCTTTAAACGTTTTCTTATCAAAAAGTTTGGTTTGTAATTTTTAATCCTTTTATTAAAAAAACACTCAACAAAAACCTGCTTCGCCAAAGCGAAGCAACTTCTCTCTGGAATATAAATTAAAAAAAAAAAAAAAGATACATTAGCAACGATCAGGGTAATAGTCTTGAAAATACAGTAGACGCTGATTATTTCACGTATAATACTGACCTTTTAATAGTATATTAAACCGGTGCCATATATACACATAATATACATTCTCCTACACGTTACAGTGCATTACAACGTTAACCAGAAAGCAAATGTCTTTTATTTCTGTTGCAGCAAAGGTCCACGTGAGTCCGCTGGAGAAGGGGCGCGGAGGGAAGTGCCAGCCCTAGCAGGAGCACTTACACTCCGAAATGATGGGGTACTGAATGGGTATCCATGTGCATCTCTGCCCGCCCCGGCGCTGGCACCGCCACCTCAGGATCGTTAAATGCACGGACTTGGCAGGTTTGCAAACCATGCCTTCGGGGACTGAACAAGACCTTTTACTGTAGCAGCTGCCCACTTTGACATACCGGGGCCAAAAGCGGCTGCCGAGATCGTTCCACGTGTATAGGACCGGGCAGAAGGTCTGGGACCAAAGCCACATCTGCAGCTTCCTGCGCAGCTTCTTGCTCAGCCTGTGCTTCTTGCCCGGCTGCAGCCCTTCGTAGAACTCCAGCCCTTTGATTTCGCTGGGCATCGCTCCCGAGGGTCTCTGCCTGAGCAGCAAGTCCAGCTCAGCTAGATCGTCCACTCCGAGCCGGTCCTCGGGCAAGGAAACAGCCATAAAGTTGGGGTCGAAGTGTCCGCCCATGAGGTTCCTTAGCAAGGTCTCGTTAAGATCCTTCTCCTTGGGGTCAAAGATAGGGTCCGGGTGCTCGATTAGATCCACCAAGGGCAAGTTGTCGCTGGGAGCCGGTCGGATGTGCAGATAGTGCTGGCAGGCGCCCTGCTCTAACCGGAGACCCAGCAGAACCACCAAGGCGTATATAGTCACAAGGCACTGGGAATGATCCATCCTTGGGAGACCGGTGGGGGTGGGGGGGGGGAAAGGGGGGCTGGATTCACCAAACAGCAAGGGAAGAAGGTGCAAGCGAATACATCAGAAAACTTGTACGGGGATATCCAAAATAACTCGTCTTTGAGGGGGATCACCTCCACTCGCCGCACCACCAGCAAAGACAGCCCCCTGATAAGCCCGGAGAACAAGCCCCCTGCAAACACTCTCTCTTGCAGGCTTCTCTATAAAATTTCTCCTGGTGGAGCCGCTCCAAAATTCTGCTGCTGCTTCTCGCCCTTCCCGGGAACGGGAGATGCCTCTTTTTGTTACGAATTCTGCTTGCTGCTG
Source organism: Luscinia megarhynchos (assembly GCA_034336665.1). NCBI lineage: Eukaryota > Metazoa > Chordata > Aves > Passeriformes > Muscicapidae > Luscinia > Luscinia megarhynchos. Next base: position 4,532,332 of record CM067580.1, read on the forward strand.
CCGCTCCTCGTTGTCCGCCCGTGCGTGTGGAAGAAGTTGCTGCCGATTCTTCCTCTCCGCTCCTCTCCGCCGTTTGCAAAGCAGCCTCCTCAGCAGTAACAGCAGCCACGCACGTTGGCACCAGTTTGTCTGCTTTGCAAGGACCCAAAGCCTTTAAATTTCCTGCACTTTCAGCTTCATCTCCATGGAAACCACAGACTCTCTCCTAACCCACCCCACCCCCCTTAAAAAAAACCCACACACACAACACAACCCCCACTCCCACAAAAGTCCAGGAGAGCGCGGCTTCCCCCTTCCCACCGGCAGGCACCCTCTGCTGGGGAAGGCTGAGGCGGGAGCCGCCGCCTCCCCCCGCCCTCCGCACGCCGCCGCTCACGCGAGCCGCCGCGCCCCGGGAGATGCTGCCCTGCCCGGGGCAGCCACCGGCAGCCGAGCCCGGGCTCGGTGCCCGCTGCTCGGAGCAGCCCCGCCGGCTGCGGGCTCGGTCTCGCCCCGCCGCTCGTCCCCGCGGGCGCGGAGCGCGGCCTCTCCCGCCCGCCCGGCGCAGCAGCGCGGCCCGGCCGCCCGCGGAGGGCGGCGGCTCTGGCGGCGCTCCGCGGGCTGCCCGCGCCCTCCCGGCTCGTTCCGCGCTGCGCGGCCACCGGGAGCCGCCGGCCCGGGCGCGCACATGGTTGCGGGGCGCGCTGCCCGCCCGCGGGGCCGCTGCGGACGCTCTGCCCGCGTTCCCGGCGCCTGCCCGGGCGCAGCGAGCCCTCTGCTGGCGGCGCCGAGCCGGGCCGGGGGCTGCCCGCGGGCGGCCGGGGGGCACCGGGACAGCGCGGAGCCGCGGGCTGTTCTCGGCGCCGGAGGAACTCGGCCAGGGCCACCCGCGGGCAGAGCAGCGGGGTGTTGCGGGTGGGGACAGGCGGCTCCCGAGGGCCCCGCGCACCTCGGCGCCGCGGCCGGTGGGACCCCGCGAACGGACCTGCGCTCCCCCGAGACGAGCCCGGGAGCGCGGCTCCCATGGCGGATGCTCCGGGAGACTGCCCGGCCGCGCCGCTCTCTGCGGAGCACTTGCTGAGCGATTTTCTAGGGAGTTCGCTAAGACTTCATCAGAAACGCAATTTCCAGTTATGCCCTCAGTCCACACAGAAAAGATGGAGAGTGCCTCAGTGGCAAATACATAAAACAATTTAAAATTTGATACTAAATGCCACTTCCATGCAGAATTACTATCTCTGAAAGAGCACTTACACGGCGTGGCAGGCAGTATGGCTGTAAGGCTTATTACGGTTTGAGTAAAATTTCCTGAAGTGCTTGAATCCCTTCCGGCAGGCTATTTAGGCACTTAGGAGCCTAAGTTTAATGGGACTGAAGCTAAGCCATTTCAACTAAGTTATTCATGCATTTGTTTAAATCTTAACCTTCAAATTTAGGTTCATTATGAAAGTAATACATAGATCATATTACCAAGATTTGGTACTTTTTATAAAAAATATATTTTTCAACTATTTTCACTCCTACTTTTCAATTTAAAATAAGTCTTAACTCTGATTTATTCCAGAACATATCAGGCATTTTATAAATAGTACATAACTAAAAAAAAATACATGAAAAAGGTGGAAAACTGACCTAAGGTCAACACTGTGAAAGAGCCTCACAGTAACACTTGCTGCTACAATGTCAGTCAAAGATCTGCTGGAGTTGTATTAGAAGTTTTTTCACCTGCAAGTTGAGGTCTCTACCTTCACCCAGATCCTGATAAACTTTAATTGCTGAAATTTGGCATAAAAGTTGTCCCTGGATATAAGCGAGAAGCCACACCTCAGAAACAGAGCAGAAGCAAAAATTCAGAAGTTACATCTAATGGCTTGCATTTATTTTTTAATAATAAATTCAGTTTTATTCAGCTGGTATTTGAAACCAATTCTTTAACTACCAGTCTCTTAAGTCAAAAAAGGAAGGCTGATAAGGCCTATGTTCATCTATTCCATGCCAGATGTTTAAGATTCCACATTGAAAACAGTGACCCTAAAGAAGGACTGGAAGACAAGACCTTTTCCTCCTCAGCTGAGTTACCTGTATGATGAAATGTTTCTGGAATGAGGCTCTTTAAGCCTCTGTGTCCCTCTTTAAGCCCCAGATGTGTTCTGAGCAGAGCAGCTGGGGCTCAGCAATTCCTCAAGTGCGGGTGCCTGCCTCACCTCAGGTGCACTGGGCTCCTGGAGAGGCCATGAAAGCTCGAAGGATGCAGAAATGACAGAAGTCACTTGTGGCCCAAGAATTCCTTGGTGGAATGGCTGACAGCAGGACTGGGGAAGAGCTGCCAGAGGCCTCTGGGTCAGAGGGAAAAGAAACTGGTTTATTCCAAGGCTTGCTGAAAACAGCAGTAAATGAAACCTGCAGGTAAAGGGCATGATCCAAGATCTGTTTATGAAGCCAGCCCTTCCTGGGACAGGGAGAGAGGCCAGCAGCTCAGGGGCCTTAGCTAGTCATTCTACTGGCAGTAATGCATGAAGCAGAGTAGAACAACTCCCTTTGCCTCAGCTTTATTGGTTCTGGAGTGCTGTCAGTAGTAAAAATGTGTTTTTTCAGTAGACAAAGCAAATAGAACCTTCAAGGCACACCGGAAGCCAATGTGAGCAAGAGTAAGATGCCACTTCTTCAGGGTCACATCGCTGATGAGGAGAGAAGAGGAATGCAGCCTGCATGGCTCTGGAGGCACAGCTCTGAAAACACATTATGTAAGCAGCTGACTTACAGCAGAGCAGCGAGGATGCACAGAAACAATTCAGAATAGATTTGTTTCCTGTTAAATCTACTAACAGAAAATGGCCTGACCTACTTCAGCCAACCCAGGGCTCAGGGACATCCCTCTGAATTCAGCCCATGGTTTCAAATCAGCCCGGTCTGCAAGCAGAGGTCTCAGGCATGATGCATGTGCCACTGTAAAACACAGAGGGAATCTCACAGAAAGTAATAAAACACTGCAAAACTGGGATGAAGAAGAGCTATGCCAGGTGTGATTGGCAAAGCTGTGCCTTCCTTAGGAGTGGAGGCTTCCTGAGAACTATTCTTGCTTCCCTTTACACATAAAGATTACTTAAATCATGCTCTCATTGCCTTTTGCTTTATTTTAAAAAATCAATTGGAATGAAATGATTTTTAAGGAAAGGAAGGGAAAATGAACAGCATAACCAAATGAGTCCTCTGCTCAGCTGTCATGCACATTTCTCATATGGCTTTGGGCAGCACATTTCATAGCTCTGCCTCTCCTAATCTGTGAAGCAGGAATGCTAAGCCTTGCCTCTTTCATGGAAGTGTTGGAGAGTTTGATTAGATTCTACCAGTATCAATGAACAATGCAGAGGGAAGAGTCTCTTGTGTTACTGAAATTATAGAGGAAACCTGTGTTTGAAAGAGCAGATAACTGAATTAAAATCACTTCAATTTTAGTCTTAGGTCCTAGCAAGCTTCTAGTTTCCTCTTCCTTTATAGACCTCTATGAATTTTGTAAGGAACTCCTTTTCTACCTTTTTAAAAAAACCCTGAATCCCTTAAGAAATTCTAAAGGAGATGCACAGCTTGCAGCCATTTTACATAGTCCAAATATATCAGATGACAAATCTACATGATGAGCTATCACGGATCATGCATGACCTTCCCAAGAATCCACATACCACCATTCTACTACTTTGAAAACTACTTTCTTTAGTGTGGAAAGATTCAGGGAGATCCTGCTGGATTATTGTGCTCTATCTCTCTTCCCTCATGAGGAAGGTACCTCATCAATTTCCCTGCCCCTTTCCTGATACACAGAATAAGGGCTATGATGAGGATGACAAGGTTCGCAGGTGACCAACTGCTTTGAAGGAAAACAGTTTTGAATCAAAAACTTTGGAAGGGAAAATATATTTTGAGAGAGCAAAGTTCTACCTTGAAATCTCAACAGAATGGAGACAGGGAAGGAAGGAACACATTTGGCCAAGAACCTCTATCTACAGTGATAAATAATAGATAAATAATATATTTTGGAGCTAAGCTTTGGGATGAATGTTTTATAGCAGAGTAAATCCTAAGATGACTAATGCATTAAAACAATGAAGAAAAAAACAACAACAAAAAAGAAGACCCCACAAATAAAAAAAGTTATTTCTTAGTCTTTTAAGTGCATACATAGATGTACCCATTGCCTTAAAAAATATCCTTAAAGAACTGCTGCATTTTTCTCATGTCATTATTCCTTCTAAAATACTGTGCCTCCTTGATTCTCAGCTCACTCTCTTGCTTCTGCATTTTTCCTAAGGTGTAGACTTTTGTCTTTAGACCAGAGCTTGTGCATTCATCTGCTGATAAACTGTTTATCTTAGCTTTTATGAGGGCGCCTTGCTGCAAGCCAGCCAGAGACAGGATCCTGGGTGTTTGTCTTTTTTTTTAAAAGAGGGTCCGGGAAGTGATGGGTATTTATACCTCCCTTGGCTCTATATATCATGGGAGGTGGAACTCCACTGTTTCTGTTTCTTGCCTTTTCTCTCAGCAGTGTCTTCTGCCATAAATCTGAATCTCTCAGAACAGAGTTTTCTTGGCTACAGCCCCACTTGGAGGAATTTGTTTTAATTATTTATTTATTTATTTCGCAAAAGGTTTGCAACAACAAAAACTTCTTCTAAATCCTCCCCCTTCTCTACCCTATCTAAATATCCTACTTTTTGTGCCAAATCCTAACATCTCAGCAGTCAAGAGAAGAGACCAGTGTCTCGCAGTGTGCAGACCAATTCATTACAGACCGGGAAGCCAGTGGAAGAATTGGAAAAGATGAAACAGAAACCAAGACATTTTTTTTATGTTAAAAAATGACACTTATATTTACAAGCAATGCCTCCTGAAGAGGATCTGAATTTCCACACAGGCAACATTGTTTATCCAAACAAATTCCCTGTGGCAGAATATATTACATATATACACATATGGCAAGTAGGAATGTATTTATTCATTTTAGCCAGCCTGGTCATTAAGATAAACATCTACTGAGATAAACCAAGTTTTTACTATTCCTTTTTTTATAAAACACTAAAGACAACTGAGGGACAAAGATTCAATGAAGTGAAAAATACAGCACCCCCCCAATCAATCCCTGTGTGCACCAGAGTGATTCATTGATGCCAGCTACTGAATAACCCGATACATAACATTTCTCACCTCTGATATTTAAAAAGACCCCCTCACCCTTTTAGCACCAATGGAGCCCTTCAAATGTTTTATTGCTAATTGTCTAATGCTACGTGATGAATGACTGCTTGACTGAAAATGACAACCCCTTTTCTCTCAACTACTTCATTTTTCTGGCTCCAGTGGGGGTGAAGAGGAAAAAATAAATCCAATTACATCATATTTAGCCCGTTGCTTATGAATGAAGGAAAACTGAAACTTATTTTAAAAGTACTTCTATCAGCTCAGTCCTGAGCCCCCAGGTCCCCTGCACTCAGTACATGTTGCCTCAGATTCTGGTGCAAAATATTCCAAGAGACTCATGGGTTTGTGGAAGTACAAAGTCCAAGAGGCAGGGTCTAATCCTGATCAGAGAGCTGGAGGGAACAGGATCCCAAATATATCTGACTCAGAAATCCTGGACTAAATGTAGAATGGCTGCACTTTATGCTCACAAGAAGTATCCTGGCTACAGTGTAATAAAAGAGCAGAATTTAGCCTCTATATAAAACAACTCCTGACTAGCATTTTGCCTCAAGAATTAATGCAGCAACAGAAGGTCCCACAAATTCAGAACCACTGCTTTATTAGAAATGCTTTAAATTTGCTCCGGCTAGAAAATGTGCAAGGCTGAAGGAGCTTTAATAACTAGAAAAAGATTAAACTGCATGTCATTCCCTAGCATTTTGTATTACCACTCCTTTCCAGCTTCTTATGCTTTATCCCTTCAGGGAATCTGATCTCTTCAAAAAGAAGTAGATCACAATGATCAGCCAGAGTTGTGTGCATAGCATTATCTCTGCAGCCACTACAAAATGTCCCAAGATACAAATCCACAGTGGCTGGGCTGGCTGTGAAAAGCTCTATGTTCAATATGAGACTTCTCAAAGAAACTTGTACCTTTAGTGGCACATGGAATGATTTCCCCTTTCTCTCACAAATGATGAAACAGGCACACTCGTGGGGTTATGGGATTAATTCAGATACAGAAATAGACATTTGTATCTGAGACTCATTCCAAATCTGCTAATGTTCAGTAGGAATCGCTGAGATGTTTCTTTGGCTTGGGAGTTTCACGTCTTTGTATCTGAAGGCAAAGGGACCCAGGCGAGTAAAATAATGAATCTAGGCTTCCCAGACACAGATCTGACATTTGCTCTCTCCCTCTGACTCAGGCTTTCACTGGGTTCAGGGATTAATTAGGCCATGCAAACGAGTTAGGTTCTCTCTTCTGGCAACCTGGTCACGTAGAGAACCCCCACCCCTCCCCTTCCCCACACTCTCCTTGCCTATAATGAAGCATGACTGTAGTAAAACAAGTCTTTTGATGGTGCCTCTTCTCATCACTTTCAAGACAAACAATGTCTCAGAAGCCCCCCAGCTGCTTTTATTTTTCTTATATCTACAGTTACATCTTGGGTGTGTTTACTCATCCTCATTAAATATGTTGGTCAGTTGTCCGTACTTCCCCCCCCCTTTTTTTTTTTGTTAAAATATCCTTCCTTTATTGCAGTTTACAAAAGCATTAATTACAGGATAGAGTTAAAAGCTTTTGGGTACTGAGCAACATCCCACAATGCCACAGTCTCTAAAAGAGAATTGACAGGGGGTATAGGAGGGTACAACAGGAATATGAGACAAAAAGCCCCACAGCACACAGAAAAGTCACAAATTACTGCTTTGCTCACAGCACAGCTTTGCTTATGTACAGTGAAGTTCCTCTGATAAGCCTGAATAAGGACTTTGTGCTTTTCTTTCAAATAAGAATTATTAACAAGTGGCTGTTGCCCTCCTCCTTTGAACACAGATACTTGGAAAGACTAGGATGGCACAGGAAGAAAGAACGACCCATCACCGGACTAACAACCAGCTAGGTTTTCCTGCATAGACATGGGTCAGGGTGATTTTCTTTCAAGCATCACTGAAATAATAACACTTCAACTGAGTATCTTTGCTGCCTAGCATGTGTCCTGAAGCCACATCACCTTTTGAAGCACTTGTTTTCATAATAAACACATCAGCAGTTCAATAACATGCCAGACACAATGACACATATTTTGACTATTATTTGTTCTCTTTATATATGTCTATGCATGTGCAATTGTTCCCATGCAGGAACAGCCTTCCCATTTCTCCCATTCTTGACAGAGTAGTGTTCCAAAGATACACGATCCTGTTCTGATTTACAAAAAGATCAAAATCAAACAAAAAGGAGCATTGCACTGACCACTCTGGAAATGCCACAGTTCTCTACTTTGAACATAAAGGTTAATTTTGGTCAGCAAAATGAGCATTTCAACTCAAGTACGAGGTACTGAAACAGGCTCAGACAAGGGATTCAAAGAAGAGAGATGCCTTTGTAACAGAAAAAGAAGCAAAAGGAAGAATGCTGCATCTAAAGCAATTCATGGCAGGGATGGCTCTTTATGACATTTTCATTGAAGATCTCCCCACTTTTCTCATCAAAAAAGAAGGTAGGAATAACCTTGCTTGGCAGGCGGTAACCTTAACTGCTCTCCCGATGGAGACAGATATTGGAGCTTGCCTGTCATCATTCTTGTGTGAGATCTCTTGAATAAATAAATAAATAAATAGCAGCCTTCCCTGAGGAAGGGCCCTGGTGTGCCTAGGCTTAGGTCCTGCCTGGTGCTTACCGCTGCAGGACCTGAAGCGAGCAGGGAGGGGGGCGAGGAGGGGGCAATCACCCTCCGACACCGGGAACTGTTTGTAAATTACCCTAAGCTTCCCTTAGTCATTATTCCATTAACTGCCTCTTGGTAGATCTGTCAGTAACTAAGCTGGGACTTATTTGTAGAGAATCAGAGGCTATTTGCTGCAGTAAGTGAGCCATGAGAGCGAAAGGGTTTGGGATTTATTTGTAATTACAGTCGGGATTTTTTTCTTCTCCTTGCCTGGACCCCACTGGTACTTTCATTCACATTCCCTAAGCTGAAGCTGGCGCCAGGATCACAGGCTGGCCCTGTGTTTATGTCATTGAGACTAGGACAATATTTCAGTGTGGAGCCAGACCGCAGGGATCCACTCTATAAAACCCTCACTAAAAATAGACAGCTGCCCTGCCCCCAGGCCCGCGGACCGCCGGCTCCCTGCGTGGAGCGCAGCCCTGGGCCGGGCCCGGCTCAGCCCCGCCGGCTCCCGGTTCAGCTCTGCCAGCCCCCGGTTCAGCTCTGCCAGCCCCCGGCTCTGCCCTGCCAGCCCCCGGTTCAGCTCTGCCAGTCCCCGGCTCTGCCCTGCCAGCCCCGGGCTCAGCCCCGCCAGCCCCCGGCTCTGCCCTGCTAGTCCCCGGCTCAGCCCCGCCGGCTCCCGGTTCAGCTCTGCCAGCCCCCGGCTCTGCCCTGCCAGCCCCCGACTCTGCCCTGCCAGCCCCCGGTTCAGCCCTGCCAGCCCCTGGTTCGGTCCTGCCAGGCCCCGGTTCAGCTCTGCCAGCCCCTGGTTCAGCCCTGCCAGCCCCCGGTTCAGCCCTGCCAGCTCCGGCTCTGCCAGCCCTGCGCTTCCCCGGCCGCGGTGTCTCCGAGCAGCTCCTGGAGCCGGCGGAGCCACTTGGGCTGCAGCCGGCAGCATCCTGAGGGATCCCCTGCTCCCTGACCGCTCCCTGACCACTCCCTGAGAATGGATGTTGTACCTCGAGGAGCCGAGCCCTGCTCTGCATCGATCCCTGACCAGCCCTGCAACACCTCTGCTCAGGTTGCAGCACCGAGCTATGAGTTATCCTAAAATCCCACTGACTCTAACTGGGAGAGCAAGCATCTGAAATTACCAGTGCCTGGGACCCCTCCTTCCCTCTGAAGCTTGTACAGAGAGACCCCAGTAGGACAGAACTGGGTCAAAGACTTCACCTCTGTCTGATAAATCTTTCCTGCAGCAAATTAAAATACAAGCTGAACATTTCCATCTCATAGCTGCCAATTTTATTCAGAAGCATGAACCGGGGCAAATCATTCAGCCTTTTCAATGCCAGTGGTGCATGATCTCTCAGCTTGGAAGGATAAATGTAAATAGTATAATGTTCATTGATTAGTTCAACAGCTATACCAGAAAAGATACAAGATGCTTAATGCACAGATTTTAAAGACAAGAGCTTGAATCTGCAGTTTAGATCCTGACATTGGAAGGGGTTTAATTCAAAAGCCTGTGAAGTGACAGAAAAACCTCACATGCATTTTAATGGACAACAGAGCCTTCCAAAAGACAGCAACAAAGAGCCATCGAGCCTCATGATTCCCTGAGATCCCTGTTTGCCTAGCTGATGAAAAAGCAGCAGATGGGAGTGAGCATGCTTGTACACACAGGTACCTTGAGGGATGCTGCCAATGGATGTCCAAGAGGAACAAACCCCTCAGAACAGCTTCCTGCCACTCAACCACTGTCCTGGCACAGGTCCTGTTTATCAAGTCAAGAGGACCCTGATGTGCTTAAACCAGTGGCAAAACTACAGTGGGAAGGTGCAGATTTGGTTGGCTAAAGGAGCCCATCTCACCCTGTCTCCCAAGGCCCAGGACAACTTGACTGTTCTCCACTTGGGCTGCATGGCTCATTGCTGATAGAAGTGCAGCCAGTCACCACCTGAACTGAGGAGATGGTTGCACAAATCTATGACAGAACTGAAAACTGAGCTCTGAAATCCCTGTCAGTGCTTTCAAATCCTGCAGTGCCATATGCCGCTGCTCATAATGAAGGTTGACTTTGATTTGATTGGTTTAAATTAAATCATTCACTAGACAAAAAAGCCATTTTGTACAAGGAGATAAGGCTGTTGTAATATGGACTTGGAAAAGGCTGCTTTGAAAATTTTCAAAACATCAAGAACACATATGCAGTAGTATACAAGGACAGCTGTAGTATTGTAAAGAGATTTATTATCAGAGCCATTGGTAAAATAATCCAACAGATTTCAAACCAGTCTGTTTTCTGCACCATGCTATGGGTACTCAGTGTTTGCTCAGTGATTATTCTGTTGAGTTCAGCTCCTTCAGGTCCTTCTGCTACTGTGCAAGGTGTGCATTCTTGATTACCTCAACAGACAGCACACACAAAACTTGAGAACATACGAGGAAGTAAAGCAGCAAATCAGCTTGCCCAAGGTCACAAAAACGCAAAACCAAGAAGAGGACCAGTTCCTATCTTTTGTAGAGTATCATGCTGGCAAGGATGGAACATAGGGCCTCATGGATTTTATAGCATGTTCTGATTTTGTTACAGTGGAAGTTACTCATCAATTAGAAATATAAGTGTTGCCTTTGTAATACTTCTCACTATTTTATCTCTGCTTTGCAAATACCCACCCTGGGGATAGAGGACCTTCAACTATCTTTAGTCGAAAGTGTGATATACAAAGGAATGAAGCTGAGCTGTCTTAGTGAGGAGAAAGCACATTTTTGATATTGGACCATGTTCTGTCATGTGCCATTATTGTTTGAGAGGCAGCCCTAAATTGTTCTCACACTTCATGCTACAGCTTTATATTATTTGAGCAAGTGCCATTTGTTCCCCACACTTCTTTCTACAGTCAGTGTGTGGATCTCCTTTTCCACCTCTGTGCTGGTTCTGGTGCTGGTGCACCTGACAATGGATATACAGTGAAAGGAAACGCAGAAACAGGATTCCCTGATTTGTTACAGTAATTAGATTATCGGACCCAAGCAGAAGATTGCAGGAAGATAAAGGCAGCACTTGCAGGAAGTGAACATCATCACAGAAAAATGAATTCTCTCCCTGGGCTCTGCCACAAATCCCAGTGCAGTAGCATGAAAGCAACTGTAAACTTTCCACAGATGGCCACTTAATGTCTATGTCTCATTTTCAACAACACTTAAGCTATGCAGCCTCACTTGGGCTCCATTCATAGCAGGGCGTGCATTCACAACAGCTGCAGTGCAAACCAACTGGAACTGGGCTTTGAACACATAAAGTCCTGGTATGAAATACCAGCTCTTAGGTGGTTTGAATAAGCACAGCCACAATCGGGGACATTTGATAACTTTGACTGGAGACCATCTATGTCTTGGTTCTCCAGCCATAAAACAACATCACACTCATGATGATCATGGGAATATAAAAAAAGATATCCTTTGAAAGATTTATTATTTATTTTATTGTAGTACCTAAAAGCTTGGATGTGGACCACCCATGTCTGGTGTTGTGCAAATGTGTAAGAAAAAGGCATCTTTACTCCCTCAAAAATTTATAGCATAAGTTAAACCTTTACAGTAACAGATGGCAGGACAGAAGGTAGAGAATGAAACAGAACCATCTTCTGGTTTGCCTCAACACACCTGTACCTCAAGACCTATGCTCAATTTTTTTCCAGATAAAACAGAAAAAAAACCTTTCAAAAGAAAGCTTAAAAATAACAGATTTTGTGATATAACCCAGGAGAAGCTTCTGCACAAAGCTATACAGACTGTGCTCCCTACATTTTGATGAACACAGTGTCTTTCAAAAAGTTAGTGCTGTGAACTGCCAGAGAATTTAGAAGTTTTAAATAATGCTGAGAGCTGGAGGGGCTGTCTCCACACAGAAATGGTACCATAGTAAAAGGTAAAAAAAACCTGTCTACACATACTATAGAAAGACACAGTGATTTGAGTTTTCCACATAACCCCAAACAAAGTCTCTATTATAGTTATTTGTTTACTCTTTGTCTGCTGCTTGGCCACCCTGGTCAGATGTCAGAGCCCACTATCTCTCTGGCCCTAAGCACAGGGATTGCTCCCCTCACAATCACTTTATTATGTGATGACTTTCCCAGCTAATTTGAAAGGCAGTAATTTATCTTAATCTTAATAGAAAGGCCGTTCTGAATCTGCAGATCTCTGCAAAGGGTACAGGAAGACCAGGGAATTTAGCCATCATCTGTTTTTTTACATATTTTCAAAGAATTGGAGGTATATGTTGTGGGAGCAATCTGTGAGTTCCCCTGGAAATTTATAGGAATGTATTCTTTCAAATCATTACACAGCCTTTCTCCCTGCCCTCTACCATTTCAGGACAGGAGTACATATACAGTTCTCTCTTTTCCTTGGCATCTGGACAACTCATCTACTGTCACTGCCCTGGAGTCCTCAGCTGGCATAAGAACTCCAAAATAAATGAGCGTGTTGTAATCAGGAGAAAAATATTGTGTCCTTGTGGTGTTGATGTTTTTGCAGCTCAGCTTCTCAATGGCTACCACAAGTTGAGCTGCATATTTCTTTACAAAAATATGCCTGCACTGATAACTTGGCAGGCCACTCTTTGAATAGACATCTAGCTACTTAACTGCTCGCTGTTGCCCACAGTGGAATGGGTTGATGGACCAGGGAAGAAGGAGCACCTTGACAAGATGCACACGGTGGCAGCAGGATGGTGGGCTTTGTGGCCAGCAGACCTTTACTACAGACCTGCTGGTCAAGAGGCTTTTAAGAGGTTCTGTAAAACCCAAAAACTAATATATGAGTAACATTATAGCAGAATGTTTTTAAAGAAGCAAAGACACTGACTAAATATCTCCTAAGTTTAAGCATATTTCAAGAAACCACATAAATGAAATAAGCCTCAGCACTTAATTTATAAACCTGCCCACAGGCAAGTGAAGAAGAGCATGAGCCAATACTCAAACCCATCACGGAAGTACTTAAAGGTGTGTTGCTGTGTACAGTCACACAGCCCCAGGGAACACAGTACCCAGAGAACTCAAAGGGCAAGGATGGGTTTTTAAAGAGCTCACTGTTGGCTCAGCCCTGCCAACTCTCACTCCTGCCAAGCTGCATCCAAAAAGGCAGGTCTTACCTTTGCTCATCTCCCAGGACCAACACTCCTATTGGAGTCACTTGACTTCCAGTATCTGTCACTGCTTCCAGATAGTGACTTTCTGTCCCAGTTTTCAACAGAACTAGATACAGAAAGTCCCAATTTATTTATTTTGTAGCCTCGGTGTTCCTACATGTGCTTTTGCCAGCCCACATCAATTCACACCAAAACAACCTTCACAATGTGTTAACTTGCACTTTCAATCTGTGCCTTCTTGCCAGCCTGGAGGGCACAGGGTAGAACCAGAGCTATGTATTTGTCAGGCTGGAAGATTTAAGTCAGTATCACACTTCCAATAGTTTTCCAGTGTCCTTTCCAGAGGTCTCAGTGGATTGACAAATTGAAAATTGGGGAAAAGTTAGCACAGAGAGCTGGAGGAGATGCTCCCACACCTGGGTGGGCACTGCACAGACAGCAAGGTCACCATCTGGGCAGCTGTCCCTGCTGAGTGATCACAACCTGACCCAGCAGAGAAGCCCCTTGGGGCAGCAGCAGAAAGGTTTTGGTGCACTACAGCTCTGGGCTCTCTGCACCCTCAGGAGCCTCTGGTCATCAGGACAGGGACACAAAGGCCACAGAGGAAGAGCTGCAGCACAACTAAACCATTTTTTCCACAGCTGTCAATTTTTATTACAAAAGGGCAGTGACTGTGTATTATGAAAGTCCACAGAATATGAAGCTAATAATAAATTGCAGAGCATCACATGGAGGCTGAAACTATGCCTTACTTGGTTGCTAACATGCTGGATATTCAGACTGGTTAACAATATGGACCAAAATAATTCCTGTGTGGATTAAAGCACAGGAGATATGGTCACACCAGCAGCACTGGCTAAACTGTGCTGTAAACATGTCCACCAATGTACAGTGGGATGGGGACACTTGGTTCTTTCCACACAAATTCCACACTAAAGAGTGCAAAGGGCAAATCAGTATTCAGCAAGTTTCTCCAAAAGTTAACTGTACTCCCTATTTCAATCCAAAGTGCTTCAGTATCCTGACACTGGGGTTCAGAAGGAAATTTCTTGTCCATGTTAGGACACCTCTATGATCCAAACCCTCCTCATGAACTGAACAGGATTTGAACTAATAGCTCTTTAGTCACCTTTTGGTTAAGTGAACTTTAAAGAGTTCCCTAAGTATCTTGCTCCAAGGTATGGTTTCCAACCCCTGAATCATTGTTATGAATCCTTACTGATCCTTCTGAATCTTTCTGAAATCTTAACTTCCAGAAGGAGGATGAAATATTTTATTACTTGCATTAATATGCATTAATAGGGATCTGTATGTATGTAAATCTGGTCATTTGGCAAAGAATTAAAGTTAAAATAATTGGTTAAACCACAAATGGAGGAGACATCTAGCAAGAAAAATTCCAGAAAAAGACATTAATTTCAAACATCAAATGCAATTTTTAACATGAAAGCTGAAAACTAGATTATTGTCTACTTGGACTGTAATCAGGTAGCTGAGGCTCATGACAGCTGTACTATCTCACTGAAATGAATCTTCAGGGTTTTTAAAAAATTAATTGCCAAAACGGAAATATCTTTTCCTCAACATTGATTGAACTGATTTTTTCTGTAAATTGATTTAGCAAATAATGTGGAGCAGGTTGAAAGTGAAATTAAAAGCTGTCCCAGAAACAATGGCTCTCCCATCAGCTTGCACATCCCAACAGCACAGATCTTATTTACTCTATATTTGCTCCAAAGTGAAAGCTATCATCACATGGTAAAGGATATTCTGTCCATAAATGGTAACTATGGCATCTTAAATGTCATTTCATGAAATGATTTTAACAATGCAATACTGGACATTGGATGCAATTTCTGCAGGAAGTAGGACACCAGATCATGAGATCATTTCCTTTTGAGCTGCCCCTTTTTATGATGTTATGGGAGTTTGGAGATTGATTTTAAGGAAGAACATTGCCATAAAAACCCCAGCCGAGGAAATGTGCTTTTAAAAGCTTGTTGCATTAAGCCTTTTATTTTACCAACATTGTTACCCAAGTCTTACCTTGACAGATGCAGATACAAGAACTGTGGTCTTTGGGTAAATCCAGAACTGTATGTATCAATGCTAATATAAATTTGAAGAAGAAATACAGTTTCAGCAGCCTCATCCTTTGAAAACCTAGGGACCCAAAGCCAGCACAAAGCTCAATCAGAAATTGTTACCATCTGAGTTTACACAGCTCCATCTCTTTTCAAGTACCACGAATTAATGTTGAGGGAAAGTCAATAGTGCTAAATTCACCCTGAATGTTAAACCCATGGATTGCCATGGCAATAGGGGCCAGGGATGAGCTTGGCCTGCTGTGGCTATGGCCATCTAATTCAATTAACATTTATGTTCTAAAAAAACCCGCCCCATTTGCAAGTCCTAAGTAATATGGTAAATATGGAACAAATTATCAGCAACAGCAGGGGAGATTTAAAATATGCATCTCGAGTTTGGAGTCACTCAGGAATCTGCAGTGATGCAATCACTCAGACAGAGTGATCTTTATGAGTTTAACTGTGCCAAGAATCCCTGTGCTAACCAACTTCCCGAGCCCGGGTGACACACAGCTGCCAAAAACTCAGCCACCAAGAACAACACCTGCAAGTTTTTGCACATCTTTTTTCCCCCAATGACTTACAGAGTGATGCTTCCTGACCTCTTTCAATCGGAAAACCTTTTTCAGCCCAGGGCAGCGCAGAGAGTCCTGGACAGCGGGCTGAAGGCCGGTGGTGATGGCGGCGGGTTCTGGGGGTTCGGGGCTGTGTTTGACTCTGTGTGTGGAGCCCAAGGCCCTGTCCCATCCCACCGTGACACCGCTCACTTCGACGATGGCGAGAGAGGCCGCGATCCACGCTGGACGAGCCTCAGCATGAGTGGGGCAGAGACCCGCCGGGCCTGGGGCAGGGCTGCGGGAAGCACGGCAGGTTTGGGCCCCACTCGCGCTGGGGTTACCCGGGATCCCCCTCAGTTCCCCTGAGGGCGGCACCGCTGCCGCGGGCCCGCCACTGCCCAGCGCCGGCCGGGAGGGGGCGCGGCGGAGCCCGCCGGGCGCCATGTTGGGCGGGCGTGAGGGAGCACCGGGGGACGGGCCGCAGGCACCGGGGGACATTAGGGTAGCGGCCCTCGAGCACTCGGCATGGCTCAGGCAGTGACCTCCAGGCTGTACCCACACCGGCATGGCTCAGGCAGTGACCTCCAGGCTGTACCCACACCGGGCATGGCTCAGGCAGTGACCCCTGGGCTGTCCCATGCCAGTCACAGAGCATGGCCCGGGCTGTGCCACACCGGCCATCGGGGCAGCACGGGCGGGCTCAGCCCGTGCCCGGTACCGAGCCCTACCCGAGCCTCCTCAGGACTTTGTCCCCCTGCCACGGGCTCGGTCACTGCAGCGGCATCGGAACTGCCGAGGTGTAAATCTGGTGTAAACTCTAGACCTGACCCGGCGGGTGTCACTGAAGTGAATTAGGACACACTGACTTAAGATGGTAAAAATACATTTCTCTTTCAGTGAAGAGTAAGTGTTGCTTACTTAGGGAGTGTCGCGTTGGCACAGAGGGTGATGTAGTGATTTATGATAAGTCAGGATTAAACCCGCACTCCAGGCAAACCAGGAGTAAATCGGGTGGGCAGCGCTGCTGTGCTTCTCTGCCTGTGTTTGTGGAGAGGTCTGCAGTGCTGACCAGCAAAACTGGGCATCGATCTGCCAGGGTTTTTGTAAAATTCCCTTCTCTGGGTATCCAGGACAGGGTAAGACATGCTCGGCTCAGCAGTTATGTAGGGGCTTTGGCCCATGGTACAGCCAGGTCTCTGGTCACGGCCCGTGGGGATGGTCTGTGCAGCCGGTGTGACTCAGGACAGGACTGTGCGTCTGCAGCCAAGCCACAGGACCAGCTGCAGGGCACAGACTCAGGCTGGGACCACAAACACATGTGAGATGCTGGTTTGCATCCTCCCGAACTAAAGCTGGAAAAGCGTGCAGGGATGCATCCAGCTCTCTAAGGCAGGACGAGCAGTCGGCGTCGCTCCGTGGCTGCTTTACCTGAAACAGTGCTTGCAGCTGAGTTGCATTTACACTCAGTGCATCTTACATCTGGAGACAAGCAGCGTGCGGCTCGTGTGCTGGAGCCGGGCCAGGGTTAAGCCCCAGTAGTCGGAGCTGGATCCCTGGTAGCACTCGTGATGGGAGGTCAGGCGCAATGAAAGAGCCCTAGTAGTTTGAGAAGGAACACACCAGCACCTCTCCTGATGGGAGGTCAGGCACAGTGAGCAGGAGGGCCCCCCTCGTGCTGGCAGCTCCGTTCCAGTGTTTGGCTGGGCTCCAGAAGACTAAAATAGAGCCTTAGACTGTCCCCTCGGCAGCACTGCCAGCCAGAGCCCTGACAATCCTGGGGTTGTACTCAAACGTGAGTCCCTCGGGAGCGTGGGCTTTACTTTCACAGCTGAGGCACTGAGTAGGTTGGAGCAGGCAGGGCTGTTGCTCTTGTGACTCAGACTCGAGGAAGAGAGGGATCAGGATGGAGCCACAAGAGAGCAGGGGATCAGAACTACAAGGCACAGAAGGGGTAAAGAAGCAAGTGTGCCCCAGAAGAAAACCTGAAAAACAATCCTTGTTCTGCTCTGGCGGGGTTCAAAGCACGTGTAGCCCTGCGAATTGTGCGTTCCACTGTTCAGGCTTGAGTTCTGATTTAGCTCCTTTCTGTGACCATTTCAGGAAAAGAGAAGATAAGTGAACAAAACAAAACAATATTTTCCTTTCCCAAATATTTTAAAAAGCAGTATGGGAAAAGACAAAGGCCATGTAGGTTAAACCCCCACGTAGGTGGAAAAATCTTCAGTGGTTCAGAAATGATCATGGCTGTGGGGAACAGTAGCCACATTCCTGTGATGAAGGGCTTCAACAAAATGCCCAATTTTCAGAAGTGAGGGGCACTCCCAAGTGCCACTAAAATCAGCAGCAGTGGCAGATGTTGGTGTTTCTTACAGAGGGTGTTTCAATTCTTACTGAATTATTTATCATCATTTAAGGCATCCATACTTGCAATATTTTGCTTCAGGATTTTTAGAAAGCAATAACAAAGAGTGCCGGACAAAACATATTGGCATTGCCTTTTTCTGCCCTGAGAAATAAAATTTGATCAAAATTTTGAAAGAATCTATTTTGAAAATATCACATTGATTCAGTAAAAAAAAAAGCTGACATCACCAAATTCAGTGATTTTGATATTTCAAGAAAAAGCATGTATATTTACTGATATTAAAGTCTGTTTTTCTTTAAATTTCTTTAATATTAGTTTATAAGGCTTAAAAGTTGCTGCTCCATTTATTATTATTATTGTTGTTATTATTATTATTATTATTTTTCTGTAATTGAGTGTGTGTGTGAACAGAGAGTGGATGATTCTACCTGATTTTTTTGATATAATATGGATGAACCGGACAGAATAGCCTTTTGCTAAAAGATATATTTGTTTGAAGAGAGAGATTGAAAACAGCAGTCTGGGGAGGAGAAGAGCAGTCTGGGGAAGAGAACAGTGAAGCTTATAAATGAAAATTTTTTGTATGTTTTCAAAACAAACAAAAACCCCAAATAAAACCCAAAGCTTTTATTTAAAGACAGAATGAAAAAATAAGTTAATAGTTTGCTCAGAGAGATGAAAGTTTATATAGGTCAATACACTGGAGTGGAACAGTGAAATGGGTATCTTTTGCTCTCAGAAGAGCGAGTCAGAAACATGCCCAGAAAAGTTTGCAACTTCTTTGCAGTTGGTTTAAAAGCTTTTCAGGAAAACAGCAGAGAACACAGAGGCAGGTACAGAACAGCGCTGTCCTTCATGGCAGACGTGTTGGAAATGTCTGGGAGAGCTGCACTGCTCACTTACTGATCTTCTGAGAGAAAGGAGAAATCTCAGCTCAGGGCAGGCAAAACATACAAACAACCAGGCTCCAAAAATGCATGGTACATGCAAAATGCACCAGAGGAACTGAAGCACATGCACACAAAAATCCTGCATTGTCCTGCAGGGTTTTCCCCAGTTAATTTCTTAAGTCACTGTACATGACTAATTACTTGCATTTAGGTTTTTTTTCTTTTACTAACTTAGTAAACATGGTACCAATTTTAATGTTTTGGAATTAAAAATCAAGGTAGTGGAAATAACAGACATATTTTATCTGACACTTTGAGTGTTATTTTGCTGCTTACTCCACTTTGGCTGTGTTCTGGTTAAAATATTTTCCATGGGTGAAAATATCCAGTGGCACGCTGTTATTTTTGAAGCTTGCATTGAGTTGGGATGTCACAGATGAAATACATACCATGGCCACTGTGGACATTGCCACAGGTACCTGTGCACAGGCTATGGATGCTGACCAGGAAATTGTGTCCATGCTCTGCCACAAGCTGTGTGACCTTGGCCATGTCACTTACTCCAGTTATGGCATCATCTGATTGTTAAAACACATTTAGCAACCTGTCCATTGTGAAACTATGACCCAGAGCAAAACCCTTCCAGTCTGACTTCAGCATTCAAAACAGAGTTGTTCTTGTTTCCCTTAACATACAGTAACACAGTTCTGCACTGCATTAGAAGTGTCTTGCTTTGCTTTTTTGTGTACAATAATATGTGGAAAAAATTCCATTTTGGTTGGCTTTTATGGGAGAGTATTTTCACCTACAAACCTGGAAGCCATGCCTATTTCATTCAGGTTTCTGAATTAAAATAAAGATTTGAAGACCAGATTTGAAAGCTTGGCCTTAGAAAAAGTCACTTTCCCATAAAAGTAAAGGAGTTCAGGGAGGAACACAAGCTATGTTCAGACTTCCAGGGATTGTAAAGTTCACATATGGGGATACTTGATGATGGTCAAACAGAATATTTTTCAAAAAATACTGTTTAAAGATTATGCACAAGTGCATGTGGTATTTAAGATCATGTGAGTGTACACACCAGCATTTCTTTGTTAATGAGGGAGAAGACTTGAAGTGCATAATTTTAGAAGGTCACAGGAGTGGTAAGAATGCAAGAGCAATTCAAGTCTTCGAAAATCTTGAAAGAGCCGAGTTTCTATGATATTAGATCAAACAAAAAAATATATGTTAAGAACATTTTTATGATAATGATTCACTCAAATAAACATAAGATTTCTTTTACCAATCGGGCTTCTTTTTCTTTCTAAAATAGTATTTAATATCTGAAGTTATAAAAAATATTTGTAGTCCTGAAAATTATTTTCATTGTCTATTTTATGTACTATTCATGCCTCTTTCAGGAATTATTAAAGAAGCATGAGTCATACGGCACTCATTTACTCTTGGCTCATGGCCATCTTCAATATATATTTTGATTTTTTTCAAGCCATTCACAGGTACATATGCAGGAAAATATTGTTATGTCAAGTCTCAAGCTCACAGTTAGCACAGCATACATTGTTCATCGAGATATTTACAAAGTTTTAGAGCACATAAAATTGTGCATTATTTTGTACCAAAATTTAAACTTTAACATACGCTCGGTTGCATATATAGAAACAAGTTACAATAAAAATCTGAACAAAGACAACCAATAAACAGCCAAATTGCTATGTACAAACAAGGCAGGAAGCAATTAAACACTGCCTCGCACATTTCACTTAAATTACTTTTTCTCGGAGGGGAAAAAACAAACAACCCCTCTTCCCCTCCCCCAAGTCCCCAATAACCCTATTAAGTCTTTGTTTTTATCAGCAAAATGGCTGGAACTCCCAATTGCATTCAGAAGGGGATTCATTTGCATAACATGGGAGAGAAATTTGGTCCCTATTACAAGCAGCAATAGAGAATTCTGCAGTGAGGCTTCCCCAGTACAACTGGTGTCATACAGCATGGTGGGCTCACTCTCTGAGCCCTGCTCCAGCCATCCCTGTGACCTCCAGAGTTATATTCTGAGATCAAACCCCTTTTGTCTTCCTTACACCCATCATTTTTTGCACCAGCATAAATGTGTTGCTTTCATGATGACTCCACTGGTCCGGTCTCAGGTGACACAGAACTGTGTCAGGATGTGCTGGTCTGTACATGGTCTGTCCTGATCCAGCTTCAGTGGAACTACTCCTGATTTACACTGGTGCAAAAGAACCTGGAGGGAGGCCCAAGGACAGTAGGACTGTGCCCAAAGAGACCTTTACATAAAGTAAACCACAAAAAGTCTGTGCTTTCTGCTTCAAAATCTGCTTAATAAATGACTACAGTTCGCAGTAATAAGGTAGATAAGTGCCACATCAACTTCTCCAATGTCAGATCAGTATCGCATAGCTTTTCCAAGAAAGAAAATTAAAATAACAATCAACGTTAAAAGTGTGTTCCTAGTCTTTTGAAAAGCTACATAGGTGTTTTCTGTAGCCTAGTGACAGCCAAGCTCAGTAACACATTTCCCTGTTGTGGGCTGACTGGTGTCAAGGCTGAATCTTGCCCAGGGTGCTGTGGTGTGAAAAGACTGAGGAAGGCATTCCAGCCTGGCTCTTGTTCACCCCAAAGCCCAGGCTGAGAACCAGCTGCTGGGCCAGAGCTCACAGACTCTGGCCCTGAGGAGAGGTGATCTCTGAGCTGGTGGGATCTCTCCAGCATCCAGCAGAGATGGATGTGCTGCTCCAGAGCCCGATCACCTAGAGATGACTCCTCCTGACTCCTCCTGGCAGTGCACAGCTGCCTGAGCCGAGGGAGGGCTCTGGGGCTGCTCCAGGCAGGGTGGGTGCCCTGCTGGCCAGTCCCTGCTGCCAGCTCCAGTGTGCCACCGTCCAATTGCCTTTCTGAGAAGAATATATGGTGCCAACAGCTGCCCTTCTCACTTCTGGGCACGATTCAGCCTTATGAATTCCACTTCATGCAAGCCAAAGATAAATTAGATTTACAAATAAAGCATTCTAGTTACTTTGTTTCTCTTTAGTGGAAAAATCAGAGAGCCAACCTGATGAAATCTCCATTGTCTGAAAATTCAGGGCCTGTTTACTAAAAATACTTTTTGCTGATGGCAAAGTTCAACACCTTAGAGAAATTCAGAGTAAGTTTCCAAGCTGTGTTCCCTATTTTCAAATACACTATACCCTTGTTGTTTGTAAGGCTGTATTGAAATTTTACATAACAGTCATAAGCCATGCATTTAAACACCTTAAAAGAGTTGACCAGCAACTTAATGCATTTCTTTATGGAATGGAGAATTTAAAGGTGCACCATCTCTTTCCAAAACACATGAATATTCAGGATAAAATATTCCATCTCCCCTCTCCCTCTTTAATGTCTATATTTAAAAGCATTATTTTATAGATTTCTTTGTCTTACTATGTAAAAAACCCAATTGTTAATTAGGCTCTAAAACAAAGTAAAAAACACAAGCATGGGAAATAAATGCTTGAGCCACAGGTCCCTTGAGACAAACTGTCATGTGCAGATGCCTTTCTGTGGATACTAGGAATTTGGAATTTTGTGTGTAAACCTTGCAGTTTACCTATATGTCACTTCCTACAAACAGAAACAGGAAAGTTTGAGGCCACTAAACAGGGAGATATGGTCCACTTTTTTTTTCTTCTTTCTGTGGAGTCATAATATTAAAGCATTATGATTTTTTTCTAGCCAGTTCAAGTCATGGCTAGAAATAGGAGGGACTGGATTCAGCCCGGGAGAAAATACACTCCTTGAAAAATGCAGGATAAAAGTTCTGGTGCAAGATGGATGAGTAAGGGAGACCCAGAAGCAGCAAAGCCCAAGTACCCTTTAGAGAGGAGAGCTTCAGCTGGTGCAAAGTGACACAGGCTCCTTTGAATGAACTGGCTGCTGGCCACTGAAACTGGTGTGCTGCAGGCTCTGAGCAGTGGCACTGCCCAGCTCTGTGCAAGAATCCTTGGAGTGAGACTTGGGCTCAGCCTGGAGAAAGGGTTCCCAGTAATTAAAGGTCTGGATTCCTAATTTTAATTTGATTCTCGACTGTGAGCCTTTGCTCAGCTCTACTCAGAAGAGTCACTGGTGGAGCCACTCTATGGAGTGGGCTAACAGTACTGTGCTGTGCATTTCCTAAGATTCTTTTCAATTGCTGAAGTTGCTCGTGAAATGTGTGATGTTCCTAAGAGAAGTGCAGAAGAATTGTGATTTGTCTTATGGCAGTACTTGAAAGGTGCTGCCTTCTATTTATTTATCTCTGGGTGTTCACTACTATTCTTTTGAGGAAACCCAAAATAGGTAGGGAAAGCAATTTTGAACAAAGAATGTGTACTTTTACCTAAAGATAATTCAGTGCTTTATAGCCAGAAATATTTAAACCCAGAGCTGCCAATTAGTTCTTTGACTGTTAAAGTCTGTGGAAGAACCTCAGTCTGGAGGCAGTAGATCAAGGAAGCACATCCCACGGGCCATCACCTAAACACTACTTCCACAGCAAGGTTAAAATCAAGACAAGGTAGATTTTGGCTGGTATTTGCACTCCTAGAGTCAAATTTCATCTCAGCACAGAATATTATGATGAAGTTAAGGCCTTCCTACAAGTAAAGAATCCATTCCATTATTAGTTACATGACTGCTTCTGGAAAGGTCCAGCAGCAGGAGCACATAAGAGATTTTTACATCCTTATCTCACCAGCAGTGTGTGGATCTCTGCTGGAGATTTTGCTACTTCTTGCCCTCCTTGTTCCTGATGAGCCGAAGCAAAGTGAGGTGGATTTCATTTAGGAACATCTTGGTTTATCTCAATACTTCCTGCAAAAACATACAGCCTCAGTGTACAGTTATTTTATTCTTTAACAGTTTTATGGAAGTTTTCTTTAGAGGCAAAACAGATGAAGGGAGCCTGGGTGAGGTGCTGGACACTGGAAAACTGTGTCAATTATTTTGATTCTGCACAGGAGCTTTACATTGTTTGTCTCTCCCTGGTGAAAATCCTTCTGCTAATAAACAGAATCTAAAGTAACCAGCTGTGAGTGCCCTCAGTGAGTCAGACATCTCTGCTTGGCTCTGTGGTGAGTCAGGCTTTCCCCATCCCCAGTTCCATACAATGTGTGCCCTTCTAGCTGTAAATGGGCACTGACACTGCTGCTCCCCCTGTATCTTCTCACCCACAGGAATTTTTGGTGTGGGTCTCATCCAAACCCTGTGGGAGGGAATGGAAGTCTTTCCATCCTCACTTTGGATCAGGTAATGAATGAGTATTTTTGGTGCAAAAAGTTAACTTCCTGCTCCCAAAAAGAGAAGTTGCAAATGTAAATCCCTTATAGAAAATTTTTGCCCTTCCTATCACTGCAAAGACTCTTCTTGGCTTCCACATACTGACCAAGCAGAAAATAGTGAATAACATTTATTTTTGAATTTATGGATTGAGTTCACAGGGATTTTAATAGCACTGGGGTTATGGAAGTGCTATTTTAATAAGGACCACAGATCATGGGCCCAAATCCTTACCTTTACCTTGAGGACTTGTAAACTCAACTATTTAACTCAAATCTCTTTATTGGGGGCCTTAGAATGTATCCACCTGGAGGCTGGAAAACCAAAAGGTAGAAGGCTACACAAACACAGAGTGAGGGAATTTAACCAGCAGGAATGTGGCCTATAAAATTAAACTTCAAGAACTGTTTAAGAAAATTAAAGCTTGTGCAACAGCTTGGGTTTCTCTATACATTAGTTCATTTCTTGGTGACTCTAGTGTTCTTATTAATATAGATTTCATTTTTGAGATCATTTTCTGTAGTGTTCCAAGGTTGATTGTGATTGCAAAGGACAAAATCCTGACTCACTGTAATTTGCCTTTGCACAATATAGCAAGATCCCAGCCTCCTTATCATATTAGTATTTATTTGGGGCCCAAAGAAAAAAAAATCTTAGATTCAAACTGCACCCCAAACTTCCCTAATCTGAATTGCCAGGATATCCTAGCTTTAGACATAATGATCAAATACCCCTGGAGTTAATGGTGAATATTCAGAAATAAAAATAGGAGTGTTTCTTTCCAATGGGTCTGTGAGAGTGATGCCAACACAACAAAATGTGCTCTTGTGTGGTGGGGAGAAGAAAAACTTTGCTTCAATCTTACATAGACCCTGCATATTATTTGTCTAGAACCTGGCCTCATTCTGCCTGCTCTTGACCTCAAAGGTTCATCTTTGGAACAACTTGCTACTTAAATAATTTGAAATCTAAGCTCCTGACAAAGCAATTGCAATAATTATGTCAGGCTCTGACAGCATTCAGAGATGGTGTTGATTACATTTTCTAGATATTGAAAGAATTTTCATTTCTTTAAGTGGCTAGAAACTCTGGGTTATTTGTGTTACTAGACCAGTTAGCATTTCACTTATATCCAACCTAAATCCATTCAAGAAAAGCTGAAAAGTAGATAAAATGCAGGAGATGGTGGGAAACATATTAATAGACATTTAGGACACAGTCCTAACATAAGGACACCAGGGATGTTATAACTTCTGCTAACTTGCAGGCAGAACCACTCATGCTTAAAATTTTGCATGCTCAGAGAAACATGGAAATGAAGAGACCTGCAAAACCTGATTACTCAATTGCACATTGTTATGTGGTGACTGTTATGACTGTACCTGCAAAGCTGCAGATGCCAGTAATATTAATGCTCGCTTCATGACAGATGATACATCTGTGAGACCAGAAACCTGGTGATGGAGTCAAAAGATTAGGACTCTTTAGAGTGGCACAAGTTGCCATTTCAGGAGCTGGATTTTTACCAATGGTTTTGAAAGTATGGCCTTTATGATCACAACACTCATATCTCATGTGGAGTGATGGAAAGCAGTGCAAGATTCTGGGGTTAAAGGGTGCTGCTGAAAACTTCTGGGGCAGCAGAACCCGACTGCTCCTCTGGACCCATGGTCTGTTGCATAGCACTGTGCACATCTGTGTGTTCTACAGACTCTGTGCTCATTGCCCAGGACTTGCCCTCTTCACCCAGAAATGTTGTTTCATAGGGCTCCATGTGGACATCCTGCCTTGGTTCCTCATCCTTGCCTTTCCCATCCTCTGAAAGGCTGGGTGCATGAGGTACGAAAGTGCTCTCAGACCCATGGATGGGAATCTTCCCCTGCTCGCTGGAGGTAGGTTCTTGAGACAAATCTGGAGATCTCATGAGATGCTGGGTGTAGATCCCTTCTGACAGAGAGCCCACCTGGGTCTCGCTGTGCACCCGCAGCCAGCGGTGCTGCCGGCTGAAGTAGTTGTAATGTTGGTGTTTCCCCAACCTTTTTTTCCCTAAAAAGCCCAGTGGCTGCTTGGAGCTGGAGGACTTGTCCGTGCTTTTGGGTGTAAGCCCTGCCATTGTCAGACTGCTCATCTGCTCTGTGCAGCACTCAGCACTAGTGTCCAAGGCTCCACACTCTGTCAGGCTTTCCCTCAGCGCCAGGCAGGGCTTCACGTCATGGGCTTGGAGCATGTTGGGTGCACTGCCCCCCAGGCCACTGCCAGCCTGCTGGGAGATGTCTTGGGAGGAGGAGTAGAGCAGCTCTGACTCCCTTGGGCTCAGCGCGTCGCTGGAGTCGTAGTCACTGTCAGGTTGGGAGGAAAACCTCGGAGCAGCCTTCTTCATCTGAGCAGGGCTGTGAGTCTGCAAGGAGAGCTGGTTAGCACTCACGGGACAAGCTCAGCAGAGAAATGCCTTAACTGGCATTTATGTGGGTCCTGTCTTAATTTTAAATCTCCAGTGCTGGAAATGAATGTGGATTTCCTCTGTGGCATTGCCATGGGCTGAGGTGACAGCAAAGGCAGTCAGGGAGGCTTTATATCAGGGAGGAGTTACAGATGTGTTAGACAGGTGGTGGCAGAATTAGGAAAATCAGAAAGAATTAATTTTTTGTGTTAAAGACAGGGAAAAAATAATTTTAAATGGGATTAAGTTCTGAGAGGATGTTTTCTTATATCTTACTTGTCTACTAAATTTCATAGACATGGAGATTTGTGAGAGAGAAAATCTCTAATCCAGGTTCTGTTTTTATTAAAGATGTCAGTACTGTAGATTAATATCTTTGTAACAGTGACTGGGGTGCAACTCTAGGAGTCTCAAGGCACAACATGGAGGTTGATAAATAAAACCTGCCCTTTTGGCCATCAGGTGCATTGTGTGTTCAAATCCAAAACAGACACACTAATTCAAAAAGTAAATTTGTGGACCAAGTCCCACACTGGCACTGAAATTGCTGCTGTCTTTTGGCTACAGGAGAATCAATAAGATAATAAATAGTGGCATGTGTGATAGAATAGATTGATGCTCCATTGCCCTGGATAGTTTATCTCTAGATTCCAGGAGTTAAACATTGATTTTATACAGTGCTGGCTGCTCACTTGGAGCTCGTGTAAATTGCCATAGAGCCCAGCACTAATGAATCCAGGGTGTGCAGGACAAGATAATGCTGCAGTTCTCACTGTGCCAGAAACCAAGGATTATTCTGCATTCATGGTCTGTAATACAAGGGGAAAAACAGCACAGGGAGGAATGCTGAGAAAGAACACCACAGTATAATGGAGTGGAGCAAAACACCAGCCTCTTCAGGTTTCTTTTTAACCTCATGAAATCTAATCTGAGTAGATTTATTCATTTTCCTCAACTGTATAAAACTGCCAATTTGAAAAACCCCCAAAATATTAATACTATAATGGTCATGGCAGTTGTTTAATGCAGCATCTGTTGCTTTTGTTTCTACTGTTTCATTTACTTGTTGCTTAAAGATGGCTCAGCAGAATGGTGGTTTATTTTTTTCTCCAAAGTCCTTATTTTGTTAGCAAAATGGGTGTTGCTGTTTCCTTTGCTTCATCTTTATTTGTTGTGATCCATTTCTTTCATCAGTTTAATTTTCTGGCTATGCAGAGAAGTAATAATGGTCAGTGAGGTGGGTACTTATTTATGTAATTTGTGTCATTTAAAATAGTTGTCTAAAACACTGAGAACTCTGAGAGGTGTGTGAGAACAGCTGTTAAACTGGACTACTGGCACTAAAATTTGCTCTATCAAAACAAAGCAAGAGAGGCATAAGAAATAATTGCTGCAGAACAGAGGAACACTCGGTGTAATACCAGAGAAACAGAAGGTGGCAAATGGAAACTAATGAAAAATCTGTGTTAGATGCTGTAAAAATTAATGAAAACTGGTGGGAAAGAATAATAGATACATGAGTGATGAGAATGGGTCAGTAGCTTTTGCTAGCAACTCATGTCTCATCAGTCCAATAAAACTCTGAATGTCTGCACAATTAATACAGAGCCATTGTCAGAGCTCAGAAGAGCTTTTGGTAATGGTCTTTACCACAGGCTCTGCAGCTGTAATTGGACAAAGAGAAAGGTCCCTCCATATCAAAATAGCAGATTGTTGGTATAGGCAACAAGTGAAGCAGGCAGCTTTCATCATGGATGGATTTTACTGGAATTCTGGACATCATGGAGAAGCCAGTGATAGCACTTGTCCCTTCCAACCTGTTCATTAAATTGTCCGGAACAGTGAGGTGACAAAGTTGGCTGATGATGAGCAGCTATTCTGAGTAGCTGAAAATAAAAAATGATTGTAAAGATTATAGAAGGATCTCAGGATACTGAGTGGCAAATGATTGATAAAATGAGTGCTAAAATACCTTGAGAGTTGTGTGAAAAAATTTACTCCTTTTATAAAAAGACATACAAGAACTGTTATTAAAAGTGTGTTCAAAGAGTGCTTGGTGAACAAAGAAAAGTTCTCTTACCACTCACAGCTTTTCTTCTCTGGGTTCTAGGCTCAGGGGAAGAGGGAGGTGAAGGAAGACAATCTAGATGTGAAGAGGTGGAGCTCATTTTCTTCTGAGATTGTTCTTCTGAAAGATCCACAAGCTTCTTTATGGGCAGGCCTGCTGCTGGCTGCTTGTATCTTGCATACTGCAGTGCTTCTGTGATCCATCTCATGTCCCTCCAGATCTCATCAATTTGCTGTGAGAAAACAATAGTGACAAAATACAATTAAGTCTGAGTATTCATTTTACCTAAGTCTGTACTTTTTTCAAG
The DNA here is from genome assembly GCA_034336665.1 of Luscinia megarhynchos. NCBI lineage: Eukaryota > Metazoa > Chordata > Aves > Passeriformes > Muscicapidae > Luscinia > Luscinia megarhynchos. The sequence goes on from CM067580.1 coordinate 4,561,337, forward strand.
TGCCCAAGTAAGTCTGTAGTCACTGCCAAGAGACAGCAGCAGGATCCCCCAAAAGAACATTCACATTGAGGTGGTCTGAACTGATTTTGGTTAAGAGGTTCCTCAGTTAAGAATATGTAGTTAGGAGGGGTGAATCCAGACCTAAAGTCTGGCATGGAAAGAACATGAAAATTTTATTTTGTTGGAATAAAAAAATTAATCAGTCTGTAGCACGCCTGGAAGTTGGTTTGATTCTCTGCTGGAATAAAAGTGAGATTTCTGGAGCATCTTTGCAAACCCAGGTCAAAGCAATTGCTCAGGTCAGACTTAGTTTTTAACAACGAACATACACACGTGTGGGTATCTAAATGGAGGGCAGAAGCACAGCTATGAGCCAAACTGCATTTTCTCCCTTCCCATTTTAGTCTGCATGCATTTTAAAAGTATAAATCTACAGAAAAGCAGTTCTAAGACATGCCTGTTGATGGCAATAAGAGACAAGTGCCTAAATCAATGGCAGGATGTAGGTTTAAGTATCTCTGCAGAGAGAAAAGATACTGTTTAATGTGGGTCTGAAGAGTCTTTTAATAATGGAGCACTTTCAACATCTTTTAACGTCATCTTCAAGCCATTCAAGATCTTTGATGGCTGAGCAAATGTTGCAACCATCAAATGGCAGTAACTGTGAGTAAATACCCTCCTGCTGCAGTGCCTTTCTAGAAGTTCCATGCACTTTTCCTATAGAAGGTTCTGAATTTGAAGTGAGCTTTCCTATTAATATTGCAGTGTTTGAGGGAAGCTTTGCAGTTACACAAGCTGCATTCTGCAAGAATGCAGTGGGAGTTCTAGGTCAGTAATGGAGAGGCAATAGTGAGGGGTACTTTGTGCAGTGGCAATTGTCTGATAGGGGAGTGGCAGAGGGATCAGAGAGTGACAGAGGGATAAGAGAGCCTGCAGACTGATATTTGAAGATGACTTCTCTTATGCATATTCAAAGTGTGAAATTTACTCCCAGGAGATACTGTAGATGCCAGATTTGCTGGGGTAGTTCCTGATGAGCCATGTTGGAGGCAGGATAGCTGGGCAGATGGATCTTGGTTTTGACCTAGTATGGCCATTTTTATGTAAAGGTGAAATCCTGACTCCAATGATGTCAGTGCAAGCCATGCCACTGAGTTTATTTGAGCTAAGAATATACATCAATAGGAATAGCAAATGGTTCAGAGATTAATTCATAATCCTGCATAATTTCAAGACTTCAGTGTAGCTCCATGAAGAGAATTCCAGTTAGCAAACATCTCACCTATTTGATTTTAGAGATTTTATGCATCCTTTCTGTGATCCTCCCTCAATCCGAAACAAGAACCATCCTGCATGCATTTTATTAAAATACAAATCCTGTTGGTTTTACCCCTGGTGCTCTTCTTCAGGACATTGTAATGAACTGTGGTTCTTTTACTATTTAGGAGCATTTGAAGCATTATATGATATAAATTACAGCTTAACTTCAGTTTTAGTTTCAGTGTCTGTAGATTCTTTCCTTTCTCTGTAACATTCTGGTAAAGACTCCAAGCACCTTGTATTCTGGTTGGGGGTTTTTTTCAATAATTTTTGCTTTTCAGTTGCCCTCTGACTCCTTTTCAGAACTGCATTTATATAGACTCCCTTGCTCTTTACAATGTTTGGTTTGTGTAGTGACTTCAACACTGTCTTAGATCTGGGATCACACAAATGCTCTTGTGGTTTCGTGGTCACCACTGAAGATTGCGGTATGTGGTGGGCAGAGATATTTTTGCCAATAGGTGGAATACAGCTGTTTTTCATTTGAGAGGAAACCTGATAAGCCTAATACACTGTCACAATAATTCAGCACAAAACAGGGTAGTTTAAAATGTTCTCCCATATTTTCCCAGCATGGATATGTGATTGAAACACTTTGGAGAAGAGGAGCACAGAACTATCTATACAGTACCTGTATATTAATATACAAATGCTTGGTTTGATGTGAAGGTTAAAAATTTTACAAATTCTTCTGCAGTCTGAAAGAAAGCTAGATTTTCTGAGTGTGAGAATGGGAGGTGAGTGAGAGTGAAAGTAAAATGGATCTTCCCTCTCTGCCCTGCTGCAGTTTGCCAAAAGGCAAAGGGGGTCTGAATGCAGAACAAAGAGAAATAGAAATTATTATCCCTTTGTTCATAACTATGGAGGGCCAAACATCTTGTCAGTGGGATAAATGGTGTCTTGGCCCCTATTCCAACAGAAGACAGCTTGAATATTAAGAATATAGAGCTGTTAAGTTATTTGCATCTCTTTGTAGAAAGACAGTCAACCGTGCACGTATATATGCTCTGCAAAAGTCATGAGCTTTATCTATAAATAATCAATTGCCAAAATAGTTTGCAAAAGGACAGGCTTTACTATGCTGCACAACAGAGTGTAGTTCAAAGACCCTGAGTTGAGTAGGTAAAGTCTTGATTTGGGAACAGTAGAGGAAATTCAGGATGAAGGACAGAGAATAAACAAATTGGACAAGTATGGTAACACTGGTGATCCTCCTGCACTGGGGGCCTGGAGCAGTGCCACTGCATGGTGCTGGCCAGGCTCACAGCTGTTTTTGGGGCCAGCTTGACATCTGAAATGCAGAGCTGTATTCCTGAGAGTGATATTGTTGGTGGAGATTGTCTCCACAACCTAGTCTGAATTTTCGTTTTAATTTTTTTAATTGCCACATTATTGCAGTGAAAAATGTCCCCATTTCTTACAGACAAAGAAAAACTCTTACACAAATGAATGCCCAGACATGGTGTTAGCTTACCTCACGTTAGATGGGAGGGAGTTTTACAAGGAGGCTGACACATTTCTTTATAACAGTCTAGTATAACTGTCATTTGATTTTACCCATAAAAATCCTTCTATAAAAGCAACAACTAAGGAAAGCATGTTCTGGGCTTGAATTTCATAAAAACAGAATTGCACTTTTGATACAACTGCTCTTTTTATGATATCTGTGAATAATTCTCCATTTAGATTTCAAATTACAGCCCCATGCAATTTTTAAGAAAGCCACCTTAAAATCTCCTTGGAATAGTCAGAAACAGACTATTACCTGTATGTAGTCTATAACTTGCTGGTGTCTTTGTTTGGCTGCAGCGACTTCACTGTCTGAAATTGCTTCCCTCAGGGACTGCTGGGTTTTCAGAGAGTCCAGCTCTATGACAGCAGAAAGGCGGCAATACAGGCTTATAAATTTTTCCTTGTAAGAGCAAAAATGAACTGTGAAAAGACCAAGTGCAAAGGAAAATTGTTACATTCTGGTTATGAAATGTGAAATCCTTAGCTTGCAGAACACAAATTTTATTCAATATAGTAGCTAACTCTGGATGGGTTTCTTTAAGCTAGAAATAAATAATCCAGGCTTCAGTTCTCCTCTCATTTACACTGGATTTAGTCTGTAACTTCACTGATTTCAAAAGAGTAATTTCTAATTATATCTAAGTGAAGGGATAATCAGGTCCTTAGTATGTAGCTCCAGAGGCTATCTTTCCCTTGATAGCTTTAATCAGAAAGGCTATTTCTGAGGCTTTTATAGCTCATCATTTCTTTTACGAAGAAAGTAGAGACATGACTGGAAAATGAAACTCATATTTTATTTTTTTTAATTGAGTGTTTCAGAATGAAAGGATTATTTTGAAGGCTGACAGCTTTCTCTTGGGCTATGCTGGTTTAAATCAGGAACTTCAATGTAAATGACTCAGCAGGAAAAGCATTACAGTGATATCAGAGTTTGGGGGAAACAATTAAAATTCTTCTAGGTGTTATCACACATCATCCTCTGAACTCTCCTGCAGAAGAGTAACACAGTTCAGACATGACCTCCTGCTTTGTGTAATTTGACTTTGGAGCAGCACAGAACTATCCAAACTGTACCAGAGGTAGCAGAGACAGAACAGCTACAGTGCCACGGAGCTTTGCAAATATTAATTTACCTGGTGTGTTAAAGCTACATTATTCCAGAACCTGCCACTGCTCAGGCAAAACTGAGCAGTTACCTCTCCAAATGGCAGTGCAGACATACTGAAACTTGCTGAGGGAGAGCAAGTTTTCAGAAATACTTCCCCATTCATTGGTGCTGCAGTAAATGCAAACATACAGCAAGATCTTGTTAGAGCAGCAAGTGCCAGTCAGATTTACTGCTGCTGCTCTCCTGGACTGGGGACAGGGCATTTGTTAGAGTGTTCTAGGTATTAAATGCATATATTCTTCTCATCAGAAATATTAAAAAAAAAAAAAAAAAAGAAATGAAAACAGTGTCCCATGTCTACTTATCCCTTACAAACAACATGATTAGACAACATGATTAGAATAATTGAGAACATGATTAGAATAACTGAGAAGAATTTGTTGAACTAAGAGATCCAATGACATTTTTGGTGTTAACAATAAAGGCCTAATCTGAACATAGAAATCTCACGAAAAAGAGTGAAAGAATGAATTCTACCTTCTGGTTTCAGCAATGCCTAGATATTGCAGGGATCCAGTGTGAATATAGTGTGTGGTCTTCCAGTACATATGCCATATGTGGTGGACTCCTGAGTGAATTACAGCTGCGGTTTCGGCTCCAGTGCTGAAGTTTCGAGTCTTTGTGGTTTTAAGTCAGACCCTTTAATGTTACTTTAACAAATGTTACTTCAACGTAGTCTTTTGTGGTTATGCAATTATATAGTTGGTAGCCACCAGCTAATGCGGAATGGAAGCTTCTAATATTTGAGATGTGAATCACAGTCACTTTATAGAACATCAGGGATACATATATAATAAGTTGTATTGAAATGTCATCTGCCTTTGGCCAGAGGATTGCTTACTTAAAAAAAATACTCAGAAGTAAAATTCAGCTTTCCATACTGTTTTCTCCACCATGAACTGCTTTCCCACTGCAGCAACATTGCTGAACAGAGAGGGCTGCACCAGGAATGCCTTTTGGGAGATGGCTCTGTTGCATATTTGCCAGTGCCACACCATCCCATGCAGGCTTTATTGACTTGTCAGACCCATGCAGGCTGTGTCCTTGAAATGAGAGGCACTCCTGCCCCTGGCCTGCGTCCCACCTAATGAGAATCAAATAGTCTGCACAACCTCTAGTGAGGAGATTATGTGCAGAGATTAATATGCTCTGTGCATTAATTTGCATAGCAAGACAGCAGGCCCCTCTCACCAGGAGAAATGATGTGCTCTGTACTCAGAGGCCAACAGGCTTCAGGGTGGCACATCAGAAGATAAAAGTCTGGCTTTAGGGCACTTCAGCCATGGCCATATGACCCAAAGCACTGAGCTAACTCTTCTCATTCAATTACATTAGCTTTCCTTTGAAGGGGTAACTCATCCTTGACAGGCTACACCATGTATTGTGTGGCTGTTCCACTCATAATTGTATGGCAGCTTAGCTGGCATTTGACCTCCCAGGGGCAGCAGAAACCCCCAGAGCTGTCATGGGCACCACAGTGTGCTGTGGCTGATGTGGCATAAACTCAGTGCTGCACTCCTGCCTGATCCAAATGCAATTTGTGTTGCTGGGTGATGGTAGCTCATGGATGAGTTGTGACTGCAGAAACACAGGCAAGGCAAGACACTCCATTAATATCTAATCTCCTACATAAGTGATTTGAGCAGCACTTGGCACTGATACACAGAAGATAGGAAGGTAATGGTGTCACATAAACACCTGAGAGGGACATCACTAGGGACACAGTCCCCACTAAGACCTCTCCTGCAGTGGCTCCTGGTGTACTGAGTCGATCAGTTTTGGCTCATATCTTTCTCTCTTCTCCAAGGCTGAGGAAAGAAAGATCCCCAGTTTTACAGGCCAGAAGGAAACAAAGCAGACTGATGTGTAAGGCTCAGCAGCCCCCACATTTTAATATTCTTTCTAAAAAGAACTGTTAAGTCTTTATGAGCTGCTTTTATGTGGAACCTTTTCTCTGTGCACCAAAAAAGAAGAAATGAGAAATAGAGGACCTTGAAGCTAAAGCATCTTATGCCTTCTGTGAAACAGCTGGAAAACTCTATTTTGGGGAATTCTTGCCCAGTCAGCAATGCAGTGGAAGAAGAGAGCTGAATCTGCTACAGCACAAGATGTGCTCTCCAAAGAAAGTGATTCAAGTCCAGTTCTTTGGCATTTTTCACAACAGGTTTTTGCTGCACCACAGCAATAGGACAGTCTCCTGCATTTTTCCAGGTATCAAAAGGAAAAAGATGCCTCTCACATGGGAAAATCTATTCAGACCTTTCACAAAGCTGTGGAGGAGTCAGACCTTGAGTAGGACCATCTGCAATCAGGATCTGCATAACTCCCTGTCACAGAACCAGTGATTATCCTTGTGACAATGCAGAGAGATGTTTTTTGCATCTCCTGTCACACTCCAGCCTTGCTGTGTCATGTGTAATTTCTCTTGATTCTGTGTTTGAAAGAACATCATCTTGCAAAGGAGCTTATAGACACATAGTGGATAACTGTGGGCCTTGCTCTCTGCTTTGCATTTCAATAACGATGGCTACAGTGAATGCTTTAAGCGCCCTTCTCCCTCTGTAACTTGTACACCGTTATAGGGAGCGTTGTTGCCAAAGCCATCATGTGATTTATTGACTCTCCACTGGGACAAGGGGGAAAACAGATACAACTTTGTGATTTTATTATAAGGAGACTGGGTTAATATTTCTAGGTGAAGCAAGCTACTATACCGAGTTCAAACATCTGAAGAGGGAGGTTAAGAAATCCTGAGTGTGGGGTGTAAGGATTATTCTGTCCTGGGGCAGTGCAGACGTCGTCTGAGGCGGGAAGCAGGAGAAGAAAGGAGACATTGTGACCCAGTTCCAACACCTCCTGTGTGTACAGACGGAAGTGCTTAGCCTGTACAGGGACACGCGCGGGGGAAGGAATAGGAGAGAATTACAACATGGCACTTATATAAACAACACCCCAAATGATATAAAACATTAAAGAAAATTTGCACAACATCAAGCTTGGAATTTTTATAAAATGTAAATATTTGGGGCGGGGGGGGGTGGTGGTGGCTAAAAGTGGGTTCATGTCACTACATAAAATAAAGATTTAAAGCTGCAATGTTCCACATTAAAACAACACACACAGGCACAGCCCTCCTGAAAACAACATTTATGTTTCTTATTAGGCAGAAAATGATCACATGCCATGTGCTTTTCAAGATTATGATTGCATAATTATGTGAAAACATGAAAATGGATTCAATTAAAAACCTTTAAGATTCAATTTAGGGTTGGTTAAGAAAAATATGCAGCTCTCCCTCAACACAGCACTGAGAAGGTTTAACAAGTGCTGCAGCAAGAGAAAATGGCCCAGGCAGAAGCGGCCTGAGGCTGCTCAGAGCTGCTATTGCAGAAGTGCCTTCTGCCCTGGCTGTGCTCCAGTGCCACTGTCCCTGCTCCTGGTTACTACAAAAATAATAAAAATACATAAATAAATCTGTGGGATTAAAAATGCAATTCATTAACATAAAAATTTGGTGCTGAGCCATCAGGCCATTTGCATCTATGTTTAACTGCAAGGTCATGCTGATGTCTATCTCTCAGGCACAATAGATGAGCTCAGATGCTTGGCTGAGCTGCAGCCTCAGGAACATATTGCACTATGGTTTCAATATTTTATTCCCTAACTGTAAAAGAAAAAAAAAGTTGCACAAAAGGTATAACCTCCAAGCAAATGCAATAACATAGAGACCTGTACAGAGCCCTATTGAATTAGAGTGACTGACCACAAGGCAGCACACCATCTGTCTTAATTTTGGATTTACTTGAGTCTTACTTGGCTCTTCCCAGGCTAGAAGGTGAAGCACTGATGGATTCCTTTTTAAAAGCAAAGCCTAACCCTTTCAAAATCAAGAAATGTAGAACCAGATTAATTTATTTTAAGACCACATCTTTCTAGCTGCACAAACAGACCTTGAAGTGAATATAAAGATGATTTACTTCTACTTTAAGACCTCTTTACCCTTGCAGACCAAAATAAAATGGAATTCATGTAAACAAGAAACAAACTTCTTAGCTTATTTTTTCATGGATCTTTCACATCATAGATTATTCTCCCTGACTTTATTTATTCACATATGCATTTCTTGTACCTAATGTAAAGCCAGAAGCCAGACACCTCTCCTCACCCACAGCAATCTGGAGGTCTGGGACTTTGTGTTTTAGAAGGGGTACATTCATCTGTGTGCAAAAGAACAGCAAAATGCTCTATCTTTACCAGGCCTTTCCTACAGCCTCACTCGAAACAGATTACTCTCAGAAAACAGTCACTTGCTGTACTTGCCTGAAAAAATGCCTGTTTTTCTTTGTCAGCTTGGTAAAGGTGCTCAAAACTACTACTTTCATGTAAATGTGCTTATCTGCACCTGCCTGAAGTTGCACAAATAAGCTAAACGATGAAAAAAATAGCAGGTAGTTGAAATTTGTCTCTTAGTCCTTGAATGTTTGCATGCCCAGGACAAGAACTGTTTTACTGAAGATGTTCCCCCTTAGAATAATGGAATATAAAATTTCTCTGCTTTGCTTTTCTTGCAACCCTGACATTCAGTGGCACAGTTTGTAGCTTTTTTGTTGCTTCTTAGGAATGGGGTTTTAAAAAGGTGATAAATCCCACAAAGGCAAGTACCTGATGCAGAGGTAGATTGATCTGTTTGAGGAGAGCTTTCACTGCCGTCTGGAGCTCATACAAGAACAATTGAGTAGGGCAGTCTGAAGCATGATCCATACTTTCCACGGGTTCTGAGCCAGAAAGTGTTTGGATCCATTCCCACTCATCTCTGTATGTTGAGTCAAGTTAAAATTAGAAATATAACAACAGTTCAATGCACAAGCAGGAATTCAGTGTATGTGCATTGGGGATCTGTTGATCATTTAATCTTCATATACCAAAACATTTTAAACTTGTGCAATCTTGATTGGACTTTGAAAAGTTTGTTTTTTCTAACACATGTACATCAGGTTGAACATTCCTCTGAAGTCCAACTGCCTTTGAAATACTTCAGCAAGACTTCTCATTTCAGGTTTGTTTTTTTTTGACATTTCCTACCTACCACAATATTTTAAAAAACATGCATTAGAAATTGTTACAATTAGCAGGAAGTTTGATCTCTGTGAAGGACTGTCTTCTACTCACTGCAACCAAAGAACTTCCTGCTTTCCTCCACATGTCTCTATTTGAGACCTGATAAACATGGGAATCATAGTTCTGGATCCAATCCCTAATTCACCCTGCTATTCAGTCTTGAATAGCAGCCAGCATCAAACATAAAAAAAAAAGAATGTACAGGAAACCCCACTACAAGACAAGTAATATTTGTGGTATAATCGCTGCTAAATAAAGATCTGATCTTAAACTTTAAGAGTTGGGATTGTTATAAATTCTGAAGCCTTAGCCTTTATGTTCCTTCCAACATTGTTGTTAGCATTCACTGCTACATTCTGGATATCCTTGATATCTATGTAAATATCCAGTTCCTTTTTCCTCATGCAAAATTCTCAGCTGGTTTCTGAAATGATGTGGGATTAAAAAGCTCCAGAAAAAGCTCAGTACATTGTATTGCCCACTAGGCAAGGACCAGGCAGTACAAACAGGGCCCTTGCCAATGGGTGAGGGAAGCAGTGGACAAGGGGAAAATGGCTTTCCCAGAGCACAGCAGTGTGCTGGGTGTTTGCATTTGTAAATGTGGTTTTCAATTGCTGTGTGTTTGCTGTGGTTTAGCTTGAAAAAACAGATATATATACATAAAAGAATCAACAGAAAAATTCCCCACACCAATGCCCCATAGTCAGTGACAATCCATGGAAAGGGTGGCACTGAACCCACTGAAGGCTGAGTCAGGGCTGCAGGCTACAATCCTCTGAACAGGTCGTTATCCCTGTGCAGGATTGGAATAACCATGGAATACCATCCTTAGAAACCAGTGAGCCCCCATCCATGTGCTCTGGGTAGATCCTCAGTCTGGTGGGAAAACCCAGGTGCACCTGCTCAGCTCAGCAGGGCTCTCTGGGATGGCACACACTGGCACCAAACCCTTCTGCCACACATCAGAGCCAAACCATGCTGCCACCTACAATTTTGCAATGGCAGAATTGCCTTGGCATTAACATTTGATCAATTGTTTCCAACTTTAAACAACTGTTCTCTGTGTGTGTATCTGTATTCACTTACTTGGAGACGTTGCTGTTGTCTCGGATTTTGACGTGACACAGGACATTGGGCAGCTTCTGCAACACAAGCACTTTGATCTGATCCACTGAGCTGCAGAGTTTAAGGTAACCCAGATACAAGCCGGGAGGGAGGCGCTGCTGACTTCGTTTGTGATAGGAAAGTATGTCCTGTTTTAAGGGAAACAGTCCTACATTCAAATCTCGTACTTTTTTCCACATAAGCAGAAGAGTTTTGGAGCAAAAAGCAACAAATGTTTTTACAGCCGTTGTTCCCAATTCAAAAAGCGTTTAAGCACATGCTTAAGAATATGAATAATATCTGGTAGTTTGGGTGCACTTGGGCAGCTTCTCACTTAAAGCCGTACACGGGATCTCTAAGGTCTCCATGTCATGCAGGAATTGGCTCTGACAACCTGAGGTTTCAGTCTTCTGCAACTGTGATGTTTAAACTGGCTTAAATAACCCACAGCTCTGCCTCCTGTCTGATAATTTCAGTGGTGAGCCGGGTCAAGGAACTAATTCTTCTGAAAAACAACTTGGGAAAAGGAGCAGTTGTTTTTCAGCCCAGCAGTTCCCTGGTTCAGGTTTTGGTTCGTGGCTACACAGAGGGAGCAGAGCAGCGCTGGGAAAAGTTGGGAGAAAGGGGCTGCAGGAGCCAGGAGTGTCCCCAAGGAGATCCCAGCCCACAGCTCTCCAAAACCTGCTCTGTATCACTTGCTGTCAACAGGAAGATCCCTGTCAGCATGGGGCTTGGTAGTTTGCAAAATTGAATTAGTGGCAGCTTTTTCTGAACAAATATCTTTATCAACAAATAGAGCTTAGAAGAAATTAGTATTGATGGTGAATTTGTTGAGGCCAGGAGAGACTTTTAGAGCTATGTATAGCAGCTCTCCAAAACTACCTGAAAAATGATGTCTGCTGCCATCCATCCTGAGAAATGTGTGCTTCTGCAGTGGGTGAGGATTAAGACACCTGGCCCTATGCCTTTACTCTTGGAACCATCAGATTATCTGCCAGTGCTATGCTTGGCTCTGACCAGTGCAATTAGACCCTCATTTTCACAAGCACTTCATGAACAAAATACCCACTTGATGATTAAACAAGTAATAGAAGAAAGGGTGGGCATTAGATAGGAATGTGTAAACCATTAGGGGAACATTTTTTCCACTAGGATCTCTGTGGAAATCTGATCAGGCCTCTATTTTGCTTTTCCTAATATAAAACTTTTGCCCAGATTGACAATTTTCTGCACCTTTAACACATTGTAATACATTAAATCTAGCGTAGATCAGGTAAGTTTTATTGTCTTTTGGAAACTTTTTAACGTTCCTAAAACCTGGTAACATATATTTTGATTGCCTGTCACTTCCCGGTATGAAAAGCAGAGTCTGTCCCCAAGAAAGTGCCTCTAATGCAAAAATTATCCACAGCAGCCATCATCTCATGGACAGTGCTGAAGAAGTGACTAAGGATTTGTCTTGTATTTTGGGTAACTGTGCAACAGTTTTAGGGAGATTGGCTGCTCTTACCTACAGAAAACATGTATTAAACTTAACAAAAATTATCTTTGTTTCGTGTGAGTTCAGAGATAATTTTTGAAGGGCTGAACCCCCATGGCTCTCAGGGATGGTGACTGAGCTGAGTATGCCAAGCAGCTTCTGAGATCAGTCCCTACCTTGGCATTTTTCTAATTGTAAATCTACGAGCATGTGATGCAGAAATTAAACGGGGGTTATGGTCAGTGAAGGATTCCTTAGCGGATCTAAGGAACCCTGAACCCCACAGAGCAAATTTATTAAGTAGAACAGAAACGTTTAAAACCAAGATTTAGTTGTCAAGGTTGAATGGAAAAGTCTTACAGAGTATAGAAATTCTAAGTGACTGTATAGGTGCTTAAGAACATCCCAGAGAATTTTAAAGCTTTTTTATATCCCTTGGTACAAAATTCCATAGCCTGGTTTCCCGAAATCGATAGAAACTATTATTCTCTGCTAGGACTTTGAAGTAATTTCTTTAGAATGTCATGGATATTTTGCATATTAAGGATCTGATCCCAGACCCACTGGAAGTAATATAAGTCTTTGCTCTCAATGGGAGCCTTGCCATTAATTTTATTGGGCACTGGACTAAGGCCTGAAATTCTGCAAAACACTTCTAAAAATCAGGGCTCTGGCACAGGCTTTACAAAAGCAAATAACACACAGTAAGAAAAGCAAAGCACTACCTGGATTGTTATAAGCAAGATGTCTAATGCTGTTGGCTCCTCTGGAGTTGAAAGGGATTTCCTCTGGCTTTGTAGTTTGGATACCTGCATCCATTTGCCATTAAAAAATGAGTACAGACTCTCCACTTCTCTTACAGTAACTACCAGCATATTGCCATGTCGATCCTTGATTGGCTCATAAAAAACTCTGCCTAAATTGTGAGTTCCCAGCAAATTCTAGAAAACAAATATGAAATGAAAGTTATGTATCATATGTTGTTTGAAACATTGTGCTCATTGACATCAGTCCTATTGACTTCACTAAGAATGAGACACTCTGTGTTTCTCCAATCCTTGCCTTACAGTGATATCATTTAGTGACAAAAGGAAATGTTTTTCCTTAGGTTGTGTTTGTGGATTGAGTTGTGGATCCTCTGATGCATTTGGTCCAGTAGTGTTTACTCCAATGTTTAATGGAGAACCTCAGAAAGACTGTTACAACTCAATGCCTTTGTAAAAGGCAAATTAATTCACCCATTTACTGCAAAGAGATTAACTTATTTAGGCCAAATTTCCTAGTTTTGCCCAGTCATGTAAAGGTGAAGGATGCAATTTTTGAAAGCACTTGTTGGTCTGCTGGTGATTCCTTTGATTTGAACTTACTTAAGAGCTGGGTGCTTATCTGAACCTTCCCAGAACCAAATGTCAGAGATCATATAAAATTCTTCCTCTTTCCCCAAATCATTCATAACAGAAACTTTAAATATTTTTTTGCTATGTTCATTAACTATAATCTCCATTCTCAACTTTAAAATTATCCAGATTATTTTCAGCAACAAAAGCAAGAGACCCTCATGTTTGTGCTGAATGTAAATAATTCTGGAGCTAAACTGTGGAGTGTGTTTGTGAAGCACAGGATTTGAAGAGACACGAACCCTTTTACTTCAGATACCAAGAATGTGCTAGACAAAACAGGCAGAAACTAACAAAACTACCAAGGCAAAGCTCTCCAGGAAAATATGTGAAGATTAAAGAAAAGTAATTTTAAAAGACTCCACATAAAATACATATTTTGGTTAAAATCCCTTTCTTCACACAGAAAGGCATCTGCTTATAGGTGCAAACACACTCAATCCAGTGACCAGCCACTGAAGAGATTCCCAGATGTCTAAAAGAAAAATGCCTAACATTTAAAATATGCTCATTACTTTGTGATTTTTCGAGAGATCTACAGTAAGCTGGATAGGGAGAAGGGTAGTGTAAAATGAAAACCTGAATTCACAATGAAGCACATTGCATCTTTAGGGAAGTGCTGTACATTAACTTAATGACATTGTAAACTGATAAATTATACTGAAATTAATTATCTGCACTTAGCAGGCAGTATTTACTTATCAACTTTAATATTATTAAATTGTTTATAAACTCTCAGAAGGCAGCACAGTGCCAGGGTTTGGATGGCATAAGTTGTCTATTTTACCTTTGTGCATCTCTTTCCAGCGCAGACTGCTGGTGTCAATATAGCCCCTCTCCTCTGCCTTTTTAAACTGTTCTGCCTTTTGGGGTTTGTTTCCTTCTCTGACTGACTCTGGGTGTCTTGAGTGTACACTTTGTGCTAATCCTTGTGTCTCCAGCTGGGGCAGACCCTGCCAGTAGTACTTAGCCATCTAATTGCCATTAATCACTGCAGCATGTCAGTGTGCCCAGATGAAAACAAACAGTTCTTTACTGTCACTATGTTGTGAATGATATTCCAGCACAGGTAATGGGGGTCCTACTACTATCTATATGAGACTGATTCATACCCTAAAAAAGTTTTGTGTCTACTTAGCTTGTTACTCCATCACTTGTGCTTTGTTTGCTATAGTTATCTGGTGGTGACAACAGGCAAAGTTGCAGTCCCTGTTGTCTCTGAATCTACTGATCTAGTCCCTGAGCAGCTGTGTCATCACTGATCTTTTCCATTCCTTCCCAAAATCCTGCAGAGTCGGTCTATTAACTGCCTCAATAAAAAGTATTCAACCATATAAACTTTATTGAGATCCTTCCACTGGCAGGTCCCATTGGGCCACACACCATTAGAGGGTGGCAGGTGGTGACAATCCCAGTGTCCCTCAGGGACCAAGCAAACAGAACAGACATTCAGGGCAATGCATTTGGCAAAATTGCAGCAGGGCACCACACACCACATGGGCACATTTGCTGTGTCTCTGTGTTTCAAGCTCTACACTTTGCATCTCTGGTAGCAAATAGAACCACGAAGCACTGGGAATGTTTGGTAAGTCCCAATGTTCTCTGTTAAAAGGGATCTGCACAGGGGGGATGGACCTGAGCTAACCAAGTGTATGCTACCTGTGCTGAGCCAACCCCACTGGCAGAATATTCAGCAAATACAGTTAAAACTTTCTCTACTGACAGCTCCAAGGACAGATAAGCAGCTGCTGCTTAACACAGGTGGTCCTCCAATAAAAGTGCAGCAGGCTGGCATTGATACATTTCGGGGCACTTTTGGGAAATCACTCCAGACAGGTGGCTGCCCAGAAAGGCTGCTCTCCTGCACAGCATGCTCAAAAGGTGTAAAAGAAACCCCACATGCATGTTGTTAACAATGGCCCCACAGTGTGTGGCTCTCCCAGCTGCTGCAAGCCAGGTCACTGTGCTGACACAGCCCCTGTGATGTGTGGCCAGCACAGTGCCCAGCAGTGAGGATCTGCAGTAATGCCAGGAGCATACCACAGATTTTCTGGGAAGCTTTGCTGACTTCAACGAAAGAAGAAAGTGAGGCCTGGATATAGTTTTTCTGTAACAACCACGCACACAGCTTTTTGAAAATGTATTTTCCCATAAAAGTAACTATTTTAATGAAAGTGTCTGCCTGCCATCTAGAGATTTCATGTTGTTGTGAAACCCAGCTTCAGAGCTTTACAATACGGGTAGAAATGCTCTGCTGGACAAAGTGTAATTTCTATTTGCATAACAAGTAGTGAACTGAGACACAGAAGGATTTAAGTGATCTGTTCAGTTATACTCAGGTTGCATCTGTAGCAGACATTGGAATAGAACAGAGTTTAAATACTTCATTAATAGATCAATAATTAATAATGAATAGGCCTATAAGAGGCTTTTGAGCAGCAAATATTAGGATTATAACTTTGGATTCCCAATCTGCAAACTCACAGGCTTCTCTGCTGGTTCATATCTGCTTTGTTTCTTCATCTGGCTTTTTTGTTCTTTCTTTCTATTGTTTCTTCCCTTTGTTATTCCTACTCTTAATGTAACTGCTTCCTTCCTGGCAGGAGAGGTTCAGTGCCTCACTTCACTGGAGATAAGAATGCTGCTCCAAAGAACAGTCCTAGGGACAGCTGGCAGTTCTGCCCCTTGAAGATGGGAAAGTCACTGAGCTAACAGCCAGAAATATGCCATGGGACCCACCTGTAGCTGTGCTGCTGCTGAAAGCATCTTCTGCCTGGCCTGGAGTGTTGTGGATGAGGACACAGACACAGCCATGTTCTGCCTCAGCCACCTGATGTCATCCCACATGCAGGACAACTGCAAAAACACATCCACTTCAACTAGTTCTTGTTCTCAGCATTTGCAAAAGCAGAAGTGATATTAAAATGCATTTTGGACTTGGAAAAATCAGTAGATACTGCACATTCTGTGTTTCTGCAGATGGCAATCAGCTGACTGGATAAATGACACAGATAATGACTCACACAAAAGATGTTCTGAAACTTGTTTCAATTGATTCTGGACTATTGCCAAAACTGATCTTCTGTTCTTTGTGGTATAAAAAAAGTAGTGTGAGACAACTTGAGTGATGGCACAACCACAATACCAAATTTAAACCCCCTGATTGTTTCTTTAGGCTCTTGCTCTAAATGTCCATAAAATCTGTAAATTCCCACAGAGCAATCACTCATCTAGGAATATACCTTAGGAGTTAATTTCATCACTGTCAGTGGCCCAGTCAGGATTTAATTCATGTGACTGGTTTGTGAAAATTGCCTTTAATATGAGTGATAAAGCACTTCATCATTCAGCTTTTAATGACATCATTTCATACATTCAGAGTGATGAGCTAAGGTCTATGCAATACCAGCAACAAATCTGCAGAAGCAATAGATGAAATTAGACTCCCATTACCTTTGTGAACCACAGGAAATCCTGCATAACTGAACTACTGTGAGAGTCATCGATTTCCACAATTGGGATTTGATCTTCATTGGTTACTAACAAATTGTCTTTGTAAAAAAGTATAACAGATAAGTAGAGTCCCCTAAAGAGAGAAGGAAACACTATCAAACACCTTTCATATCTATTCACATCCACGCCAAATTTAGTCAAAGAATCATAGGTGTTAAGTTCTGAGAAGAAAAAGTGAATTATCTGGTCTAAACTTCTGTGCAATATAAGGTCATGCAACTTCAGTCAGTGAATTCTGAAAAAAATATTTAGGAAGTTTATCACTTTAGATGATGTGAGCCTATAAGAGTCTCACATCTGTAGAGATTATGGATCTGTGCAAGCCACTGACATCAGTTTCAGGGAGAATTTTGCCAGAGTGCACAGCACACAATGGAGGCCTTATGCCCTTTAGAAATCAGAAATTTTACTAAAACTTATAATTAATGTGCTTAGTTCTCCCTTCCTGTACTTCAGAGCAAAACTGAAGTAACTCAGTTGAAATCAGGTGGGTTATTATGGATTTACATTGGTATAACTGAGTGTAATTTGGCTGACATATCTGCAAACCTGTTTATAGAGGCCATTCCTTTCAATATTTACCTTCACCATTAATTACATATGTTAAGTAATTACTACAGGGAATTTAAAGACTCTGGAGAGCTCTTCTGAAAGAATCAAACTGTTATCAAAACAAAGAAGAAAATGCAAATTGAACACTCCAGGCAATGAAAGAAGAAATAATCCAGAATAAGCAACTTCCATTTGCTGAAACAAATTATCAGGGCAGAGGGTTGGGTCACAGTGGGCTGCAGACCCATGCTGAGGATGTCAGAGATTCCTATGTGTGTCCTTTTTGCAAATGTTATCTGAGCTCTGTGCTCTATATTATGAATGAATAAATGTCATAGTTCCATTAATGAGCAGCAACAGAGGCAGTGCTTTCAAACAGCTCAGTAGCTGCACTTCGGGTTTGCACAGAATATTTCACTCTGCAACAATTTGAATCCACTTCCAAAAGTAACAAGAAAAAGTTCTATTGATTTCAGTAGGAGCTGGAGCCCTTTTCTTTCCTGTCACACATCTGTGATTTTATCAGTTCATTCTGACCAATTGCTGTCTCATCAGTAGTGGCATATTCACACATATTTCTAAGGTGCTTTTCTCTATTACAGAACAAGTGCCAAAATTCAGAATGTCTTGAACATAGAAGGAATGACAAACCGTTTCAGAGTCTTCACAAACTTGTTTGATGAATGGAAAAGGTGCTTCAGGCTTCTGGAAACTGATTGCTTGCGACCAGCATTTTGTAATTTAGAACTTTCTGAAATGGGAAAAAGAAGCAAACGCAAACACAGCTCTTAAATTTCAGTTAGTGTCTCAGAAAAACCCTTTGTTTCTTAAACCACAGTACTAAATTTCACCCAGTGCCCATTACATTCCTTTCAAAAGACAACATTTAAAAAGATGCTCAAATTCAACCCTTTGATGGTGTTTTCATTAACTTAGTGATACACAGCAGCAGACAATTTCCTTACTTGCAGCAAACTCAGAAAGATAAAGCTGTTTTGCTCTGAGGCAAGCTTCAACCAGCCCTACACACTCTTAATGCTCAGAAAGGATGGGAATTTTGCAAGTGGTCTCAAAAACCCAAGAAAGGATTTGAACATTACAACATTTTAGGGTGTTGTAATTTCTAAATTTCTTACCACATGTAGCTTAAGCTTCTAAGAAGTGAATAATTGCTGCCCTGGCTTACACTGGCATCCCAGCATCACCAGTGTAACCCAAGGAAAAGCTTTAAGGAGACAAGACTAACCCTCATCTTTCTGCATATCACATTAAATGCATCTGCTGTTGCTTGGATTTTTTCTCTCCATCACAACAAATTCCACTCATGATTGCTTCAGAGCTTCCACAGTTACCTTTGCTCCCTAGTAATCTGGAGTCCAAGGAACAGGTGTTAAACTCTTTTGTCCACTTCATGTCAAAACTGAGACCTGCTGTGTGCCTGCCAGCATCTCTGGGCCAGCTCTCCAGTAGAAGAATTTTATAAAACTGTCCAATATTCTGAGAAAATACTGTTAAATTTTTATGTATTGCATTCTTTTTCACTTTGATGAATTTGACTTAATGTCTTCTCTTCTCTCATGCATGGCCTTGTAAGCCAAGGAAATGTCTTCCCATGGGGATTGAAAGCCATGAGTCCTGTGAACAGCTGTGTGCCTGTGTACCAGGTTTGGAAGGGACACCAAGAGATGGCAATCAGGGACTGGAGGGACTTTATAACGTACTGGCAGTTGTTGTTCATGTCTGGATTTGAAAGCAATGGGCATTTAACACTGTTTGGGTTTGGTTTTGTTTTTTGCAATGTCTGTGCTGTTTAATGCTGTTGTAAGAGAAACAGCAGAAATATTTTGAAAAAATAGAGTAAATTCTTCAGATACTTGCTGTGATATGAAAAGAAAGACAAAACAAAAAATGTCACTGTGAAAGCACATCTCATTTTTCCAGGATCTGACTGTTTATTTGGATGAAGTATGGATCCTTATCCAGACTGAAGTGTGAAACATTTTGAGGGACACCCTTCTCCAGTGGGAAAAAAACAAGACTCATGAACAGCCAATGCTGAAAGCTGCTTAGGTGCTCTCAGAGTATTCCCCACTTACTCTGGTGCAGAATAGGAGGAGCCTGTCTGTGTCTCCCTGGTGAGATCTAATTTTGAATATTTGAAGAACATTTAAATTTGCTGTTTTCACAACCCCATCTGTGGAAGTGCTCAGCATGTTTTAGATGAATAAATTTGCACCACGATTGGCACATTGAAAGCCCCAGCAAGCAGACACATTGTTAGCTGTAATTACTGCTCTGTGGAACAGCGAGTACAAAGAGAACAAGGTTCTGCTGGGGGTGAAATCATACAGTTCAGATGTATGAGACTTATTAAATCATCAAATCCATTGTCTTTCCAG
Organism: Luscinia megarhynchos; assembly: GCA_034336665.1. Lineage (NCBI taxonomy): Eukaryota > Metazoa > Chordata > Aves > Passeriformes > Muscicapidae > Luscinia > Luscinia megarhynchos. The sequence continues at coordinate 4,580,900 of CM067580.1, forward strand.
TGCAAACTTATTCTCCATGGCATATTCTCCAATGTACTCTTCAGCTTAAACAGACTTGTCCAAATCCATGACTACTCCTTTGTTTTCTTCTCCTTCTAAAAATATTCCTTTGCATTTCTATCCATATGTCCTCAGATAATGGTTATTTTACTGTGAACCTTTTTCAGTGTATTGCAGTAATGCAAACCAAATGCTACATGAAAACTCCTGTCTTACTGTTTCCTTCTTCCAAGGTTCAGATCAATTTAGGTATATAAATTTCATTCTAATTATTTTCTTCTGTATTCCCTCTGCCTATACAGAGGTAATGGAGGAGGAAATTACTGAAGGCAAAGCAACATAATTTTGTATAAAATTATGAGAGAGACTGCAGCATTAAAATAAGAGGGCACATTACAAGTAAAATATATGTTATTGGTTTATTCAGTGGTTTGGGTTTAGTCCACAGCTTTGCAGAAGCCAACAAAAAAAAAGCCAGCAAAAGAATTAATGTAAAACTAGTTGGAGACTGTAAGCTTTCCTATATTGCTATTTACTTTTGTTTTACAGTATTGTGTGCTTAGAAGCCAGAAAACATGGAGCTGAGATTAGAGGATAATTTGGATCTGCAGGAAATGGAACTTTGTCTGTTACTTAATTAACTAATAAATAACATAGAGTAACCTTCATGGAAAAGCACCAGTAGCAACACAGTAAGTTTATATTAATAAAGGATGCAGCAACTGAGCTGTGAGCTCTTTTAATAGAAGCCTGGGAGTGAGCACATAGTATCCAAGATGGGAGAATTTCCAGCGATTAGATTTAGATCAGAAGCATTCAAACCTGGACTGAAATAGCAATTAAATAAAAAGGTGTATTTATGACATTGGCAGCCTTTCTCTTCAAAGGTAGAGGGTGTATTAATATTTCTTTGCCATTTTTAATATATATACAACCCATACTCAAAAGCAACCTCTTGGAAGAACAAGAACCACGTTGTCCCCTCAAGCTTGTGTGCATCTGGGGTCTTCTTAAATTCCCAGCCTGAACTTCTCAGTCTATTGCTTGGTTCTCAAGTCTAGTTTTGCATATGCTTGCAAAGAATTATAATCTAAACATCTTAAATGCGTTCTGGAATCAGAGATCCCTCTCTTTGCTAAATGCAATTAAAACAATGTGCTCTGCTTGTGAATCAAATTAAAATGAGAACATTTTTATTTCACCTCTGACTTGTCTAGTAAAATAAATTTCAACTGAATCTCAGAAGGAAAATATCTGGTAAGAATTCAACTGAAGAGTTGGGTTCCTTTCTTAATGAAGTGTCACACAATTACTTAATCCACTTTGAATTGTTTAGAAAGAAAGATCTACAAGAAAAAAAATACTTAAAAAATATATTTGAAGTGTTGCCAGGACACACAATTGTAGTAACTCAGTTATGATAGTCTGTAGCATGGTATTATGAAGACAAATGGATGACTGTTACTTTGTAATCATTAGGGTTTTCCAGAAGATTAAACATATGAAAGCAAGGCTCCCTAAGTAATTCCCCAGGAGATTTCCTCATATCACAGAGCAGGTTCAAAAGCAACAGCTGATCTAATTCCAAAAGCTCTTAAACTCACTGTACATTCCAGTGTATTCTTCCTGGTATTTTTGTAAGCTTGTTTTCTCCAGCCTCTGCAATGCAAAGCCCAGGGCAAAAGGCAGAGCCTGAATGAACAGACTTGGCCTGGATCTGCCTGGAATGTGGGCAATGTCCCTCCCAGATCCCACAGGAGTGGCAGCACACAGCCTTGTCCTCCAGCTTCTCTGGCTCCTGAGGCTTTTGCTGCATTGTTCAGATAATCTCAGACCATTTCCATTGATTCCTCTCAGTTTTTTCCACCTTCCTGTCGCGTGTGCTGTGCTCTGAGCAGCCCAAGCAGTATGAGCAGGACATCCCACGCAGGAATCTCTTGGGAACAGCCTGGACACCAGGTTTGGTACCAGCTCTGCTCCCACTGAGATCTATTCGTGCAGAGCTGGTTCTGCTTTCACAGCTCATCAGCATCTGTAAGCAGATTCAAGGATCTTCCTCAAACTATGTCCAGCTCTTTACTGACAGCTCTATAACAAATGGGGCAAACAGAGGCCACAAGATTGGCACTAACTGGAATGTGGTAAAGGGAATCATGGCAAAGAACAGAAAAATGCCTGGGCAGGTCCTCAGCCCGTGTGTAAACAGCAGGGCCATGACTTCCACCCTGTCAGTCAATCATGCTAATTTCATTAATTAAGAATAGAGATAAAGCCTCTGCTTTACATGAAGTGAAAGCTGTTATTTGGAGTTTTCATAGACAGCAGCTTGTCTCAGATCCTTGATCAAACTCCTCAGATTCCACTGAGGTTGATAAATATCAGAATAAAGTGACATCATCATTCTTACTTTTCCTGCAAACTTTGATTTCTTACTGAATTAGTGAAATAAAAGGGACTGACATCATCGTGTATTGAAGGCAAGTTCCAAAGGTTCTCCTATGATGATTTATCTAAACTGTACTACCGTGTAATGCTACTATTACAAGCAATTATGAGATTTTTATTTAGCTGAAGGCAAGGGTGTTGCTCAAGCTGACTCCACAGTGTGGTACTGCCCCATGTGAGGTCTCACAGCCTTTCAGGCATAGAAGAAAATGTTCTGAGATAAACACATTTTCTGTATTGTTATTTATTATTCAAGAAAAAGGTGTTAGGAAGTCAGCAACAGATTTGTCTGTGCTCAGTTTTGAGACTGGGGTTAATTTCAGGAGCAGTGGAATTTTATAAGAGCCAGGCACTGGTGTCAGAATGTCAAAATGAGGGATTTTCTGCATTATATTTATAACTGCTTCTGTTCTGGGCTGCTATGTCAGTAAAACAATTTATACTAATAATATTTTCAGATGTTCCATCACTTATGCCCTGTTGATGGAAAGGTGGCTGGCCAGAAAGAGCTGAGATAGGCATTAACTCCAGAGAGGAAAAGCTGTACCAGGAAAAAAGCCTTCTTTAATAACACAAAAAGCCATGTAAGAGATAGGATACATCATCTGTGTTTTCAGTACCAAGACCACCTGCAAGTGATAATGCTTGCATGAATTTTAATTAGAGAAACAACATTTTCTTGCAATATCTCCTTTCCCTTTCCAAGCATCATAGATGAGTAGTTTAAGTTGCTATGGTTACAGTGGGTTGTGTCAGACCGTGGATGGGTATGATGGTTACAAATTTGCATGTAAAGAACAAAGGCTGCATCTTTTCATTTCAGCCAGATGATTTTAGCTCAAAGTATTTCTATGATTTTAAATTAATTATATCAATATAAAGCAAAATTATATCAAAATAAAATCAACATAGCAGTCATACTGGGTGAAGAAAAATGAAAACTTCATGATAGTTTAACTTTTCCGTTTAAAGTAAGTCCCTTTGCAATGAAGCATTATTCCAGTTAGAAGTTTATTTTAAGAAAATAAATAGTACTTTTCAACAACCTGTATAGAACAGGATTTTTTATAAAGGCACTAAAAAGAATGCCAAGCTGTTGCCTTGGCTCCTGAGCTATTAAAGGCACAGTCTGTTTCTCATGAATGGAGATTGACTTAGATTTGAACTCTCTCCTAGTTTTGATACATTCTGTTTTGAAATGTAGCAATCTTATCTTCCCATTGCATTGTGCAAATATTTTTCATTATGGATTGGCATGACATCCACTTAGTGTCTTCTATTTGGAGGCAGCCAATTCCTCCCTTTTGATCCAAATCAGTTGTTAACTGTCTAAAGTATTTCTTTACATGAAAAAAGTTTTAAAAAACTGTCTTTGAAACATTTTAGTGGAATCCTGTGTGAAGCCAATTTTCAGGGGAAAACAAATCAATAGGTAGGGTATGGAAGGAGAAAGACTGTGCCTGTGTGTGTGCACTTTGCAGCCTTCAGATGCTTTCATCCAACTAATTTCAAGGGTTAAGAGTGAGATGGTGTGCTGAAGTGATTCCAGATGGGCCAATATTAATATCTTTCTTTTCCTGATGAATGAGAAGGTATGACCTAGTTAGAAAACTGTTAAAATTACAGGCGCCACAGAGGCTTCAGCTGGTGCCCTACCACACAGCTATTTCTCCTTACCTCTGCAGTTGTAGTGCTGATGAGCTGCTCGAACCTGCTGCAGGAGGTGTTCCAGGGCCTCCGTGTGTCCCCTGTGCCGAGGCTCTCTTCCACTGCAGTCTTTCCAGTCTGTTGAACAAAGGAAATAAACAGAAATGAAACACAAAGGTGCAGGAGAGGGTCTAAAAATATTTTCTTGCCTCTGGTACTTCTCGGCTCTAGAGAAGTTTTACATCTCAGCAGTCAAGAGTAATTTTTAAATCTGTTGTTACTTGTACACTGAGTTTTCTTTGTGCCAGCTGGGTAATTAGTAATAATGATTATTAACAAAGAGCTCACGACCAGCTCTGAGAAGCTCCTGTGGTGGCTGACTGGACCATGGTTATTGCTCTCCATGAATGGGCTCTGGTGCTGGCAGGGCTGCTCCTCACCAAGGTCACACAATGTCCTCCTGCCACTCCTGCCACACCATGAGGCTCCACAACTCACCAGCAGTTCTGCAAAGCACAGAATGAACATCTTCTTACACCCAGAGCTTGCCCTGTAGCCAGAGATACATGCTTGGAGTAAAATAATTTCTGGAGATCTGCTCCCAGGCAGAGCCTGAACAAACCCTGCAGTTCCTGCCCTGGAGCCCACGGCTGCTCAGCACTGCACTCCTGAGGCAAAAAGCTGCTGTGTTTGTCCTGCACACCTTCAGCCTCCCACAGAGTTTGTTTCTTTGTTTTCATTCACTTGCTACTAAAGAGAATCTCAGTCTTCATTTTAAAAAAAATCCAGCTCATCACAAATAGGAAGAAACTGTGTGTATCAGAAAGGAGCTCTTTATTTCCAGGCTTGACTATTTTCATACTTTGATTATAATGACAAAAGCGCACTGCACCCATTTCCTGGCCCAAAGGAATGGTGGATCAAGGTATTAAGAGATCTGTCTGCACAGGAGACACGCTCCCATCTTGCTGGCACAGAGGTCCTGTACGTTCTCATAGCCACCAGCAGTTTGCTCACTCACTAAATATACAGATCCAGTTTCTAGTGCAAGTTTGCAGTCAAGCATTCCTTCCAATGGGCTCACTATGCCAGGGATATAAATACCTGTTTATTTACATTTAGTGTAGCAGCCAGAGTAAGCCCCATGAAAGGCTGGAAAGAGAAGACCTTTGGTATCCTGATAGCCTGTGGGCAGTGTGACAGCTGCAGAGGGGCTGTCCTGTGTGCTCTGTGCTCCTGCAGACATCAGGGCCAGCTGCATTTACTGCTCTGTGTGGGGAAAATGTCCTTAGAGCTCTAGTAAGCAGCCTGGAGGGACCAACTGGAACTCACCAGTCTCAAAGTGCTTTGGTGTTATCACACTGGAAGTTTCACAGAACTTCATGATTTCTCTCAGTGGTTTCTAAACTCTTTGAACCTCCAGATTGCTGAATACCTTAAAAATGACACAGAAACCAGACTGCCTCCCCATCATTTTCCTTCACTTACCTGCTAGTGAATAAACCTAGAAATATTTCTGTCTACTGGGATTTCACATAGAAGCTGCATAGCATTGGCCACCACTTTCCAGTGGCTGCTGTGTGTGTGGGAAACAGGAGGACAGTGGCAAGTGCTCACTGTCATCACACACAGACACATCTCCAAGAGTGTCACCAACCTTGGATGCTCTGAAATTGGACTGGATCAGTGTCAGGTCCTGAAGCTCTCCTTTCCCTTGCATATTCTTGTGGCTGCTGTTACAGACAGCATTAATATATTCCCATTTAAATTTTAGCTCAGGGCCATATTTTGCTATGCAGCACCGGTGTAATGTCAGCTTGCAGCTTCCTTGCCAAGCACAAATCTGCTGCTTTTCAAAACCAATGGTGAAGGCAGTCATGTGAATAGGGAGGTTCTGCCCCCAGTAACTGCAATGGTAAATAACATCTTGTCTCTCTAATGTGAGTATTATTTAATGAAAAGATTTGCATTTAGGCTCTGCTGGTCTTACTGTAAAGCTTAAGCATGTGTCCCTAAACCCAGCAATTCCAGAACTTTTTGTACTCTTAACACCCTGAGATACTGTACAAGGGGAATCAACAGAATTCTCTCCATAGCTTTTGTGCTGATCCACTGAAATCTGCAGGAAGATTTCCCTCACACCCCAAAACTTTGGAACTGGAACATAATGTCAGATTTCAGAGGGTTAATAGCAGGGAGCTAAAAGGGAAGACAATGCAATATGCTAAAAGCAAAATTCACATCACACAAAGTTGCAGTCTTAAATACCACCTGTCTTGCCAGGAGTGCTCCTTCTTTGGGGATATTTGGCTGAATAACTGGCAGCTACTGTGAAAGAATCTGTCCCCCAGCTGATGTAAATGTTGGGTTTCTGGGGCCAAGTCTGTGTAGTTACACCTGGCTATAGTCTAGGTAAATGCCTATCACCAAGTTATTCAGTTATCCACAGTGGATTTTCCCCATGATTGTAGCCCATTTTTGTTCTCAAGCAGAATATTTCTTTAGCCTAGCTCTGGTAGTGTTCTGGAGAAAACAAAATTGAAGTAAAATGGGACAATGGTAAAGCAAAAGCCTTATTTATCCAACCCTCTCTATTATGAATACTGAGAGTAGGTACAGCTTGTTATATTTTTTCACATTAGCATGCAAGGTTATTAAATTGTTACATTAGCCTAATAAAAACTAGTGTTAATGCAATAAAAAGAAAAGTCCCACTTTACTGCATTAATTAATACAAGGGGAACTGTAATACACTGAGCCAGTTTGGCAGGGAACACTAAGTCTGGAAAAGCAACTAACAATACAATGTGATTATAATAGATTAAAAATTACAAATAACAAATTATAGCCCTAATGAAGTTTGATAAGACTTGTCAGAGGCTGGAAAAGGAAGAAAAGCTTTTGGATATTTCTAGAACATTTGCAGGCTACATCCTACCACCATCTGTGTCCACACTGGAGTATTTTATGTACAGGATGCTGTAAGAATGGTCCAGTGAATGGCATCTGTAATGTTACAAGATAAAATGTAAAACTACATGAGATACATGAGAGATGCTTTGCTTCCAGCAGCTCAGAATGAGGTTTTGATCCATTCATGTACTGAAAAATGAAGTTCCAAATATCAGAACTCTCCTAAGAGAAATGAAGATTAAAATATTTCTAATTTTTTAAAGTGTTAATGACTAGGAAACAATTTTCTGTCAAAGGACTGGAGAAGAATAAAAGCTGAGACATAAATATATATAAATTATTATTTTGTGTTTTTTGGGGGGGGGGGGCTGGAAGGAGTTGAGTTTTATTATTTTTCATTCCTAGATGACATGACAAATACATCATGAACTCCAAAATCACTAAGAAAACTGGGAGGGCAGACAAACCCAACCTACTTGAAGGAGAAGCATGTTCAGGAGTAGATTTGCGTGGAGGACCCCATCCTCTCATGTTGTATGCTGAGACACGGACAAAGTATCTCTGGCCCTGCAAACGGAAACAACTGGAGTCAAAACTATCACTGGACTCAAAATCTTGGCTGTAACAACTGCAAAGCAGTGCCTCACAAAGATTTTTTTTTTCAGTGAGAAACTTAAATAGCTTTAATAATTTAAGTGCACTGTGACAGATGGAAAAATACTACAAAGATTTGAGGACAAGGTTTGAAACCCAGTTCTGTTTGGTGTAAAAGAGATATACAAAGACAAATAACAAAAATGAGAATGATTGCCATCAACATGTGCATTTCTGGAAGAAGGAGAAGAGAAAGAATTGTTATTTGAGGTACTGATCATCAGAGTCAGGTCTAGATTTCTCAAGAGCCTTTGCACTGATTATCCCATGATCAGAAAACAGCAGCTTTTGCTCCAGTCTTTCCCAATTTCTCCTGAGAATGATAACTCAAAAAATGGTTCTATTCCTCAGTGACTTTTGGATTATGGCTACCAGACATACCGTGCTCAATCACTGGAACATGCTGCTACAAGAAAGGCTCTGCAGTGATTTCCAAGGGGCGGAGATGCAAATTCTCATGTCTCTGTATCACTGTGGGGATTAGGCCATCAAGGTCTAAATGAGTCCTCTGGAACTCACCGTCCTGAGACCTGTGATGGAGCACCTCAAAGAGTGAAGTTTATCCATAATTATTTCACCAGCCAAAGGAGAAAAGTCTTCTGAAGAGCTCCATTCCACTAGAAACAAATAGCAGGAGAAAATCAAGTCAGGTACAAGTCCAAGCAAAGAAGTCAAAGGACTTGGATCACTCGTAGGTTAACTTTTCTCTGAGCAGTTTCCCAGTCCATCTGAATACTAAAAGTCATGTCTTACAATAATGTATAGGAAATATACAGTAATTAAATTATATCTCTCTGTATGGGAGACAAAACCAAAAAAGCTTTTTGTTCAAAAGCTTGTCAGGAAAGAATGCTTAAAAATAGACTGCAATACAAATTACTTTGAGTCACCATTGCCCTCATTTGAACAATTTCCTTTTAAAGATAGAGAAGTAGTGGAGAAGAGAAGGTGAAGGAATTGGACCTGTCAACACCATTTGGCAGTTTATACTTCCTAACCAACAAAAAGCACTGACTTGCATTGGATCTGCACAGGTGGGCATGGGCAGAGAGTTCTTTTGGCTCCTCAGACCCACAAACTACCCTTGGCTAATTTGTACAGAAATATTCTCCTTGGATCTGACACTTCCTGGTGCCTCATGGTTGGTTTCAGTGGTTCTGGCTCTCCTGGCCTGCTGCTGCTGCTCTGTCACTGCAATTACAGAGCTCCACCAGGACCTGGGAAGCTATATCCACTTCTGGAGGGGTCTGAGTGCTGCTGGGCTGACAGAACCCTCCCATCTTTCCTTCATTTATGGGCACCTTCACCAAAGTGCTCCTGGCATTTCTGTTCCTGCTGAGCTCAGGAATCCTCTTGTGGATTCCACTTATGGAATCCTGTTGTCCATACTCTCCCTCTTGTACTTACAAAAATTATTGTGCTTATAAAATAGTACTGAGCAGACCATGAAATACTACTGGATGGTTTAAAAAAAAAATATGTGCAAGTGAGGGATGGATGGCTGCAGGCAGGAAAACAGCCTTTTTTCTTAAATTATTCCCTATTAATGAGAGGTGCCATCCTGGTTAATTCTGGAGTCATACCTCAGGGATTTAGTGACTTGTTCCTTCAGATTCAAAATTCCAGGAAAACCTATCAAAACCATAGTGAAATTAATCTCTTGAATTATTCTACAGTAGAAACTCATAAATCTCCTGGATTTACACCAATGAATTCAATATAAAGCTTTCCTTTATTTCCTAAAAACTATTCACTGAATAGTTTTTAGACACTTTGTATAGTCGTTAGTATTGGAGTTGATAATTTAGAATAGTTCAAAGGATATAGGTATTCTAATTTCAACATGTGGAATTTTCATCTTCTGGCAGTGTCATACTGGTATTTTTACGTTAAAAGAAAGTGGCTTCAAAGAATTTCTTGTTCAGCATATGCAACATTTAACTGCCAACACATTTTTCTGAAACAGCCAAGTATCAACAGCACAACTCATTTTCCCCTTCTCCCCTAATGGCTCCTTTTCTATGATTGCAGTTTGTGAATGCACAGCATGCTCTGCAACATTTTTGTGTTTGCTGCAATGAAAAGGAGATTGCTTTTTTATATTTTCATTGAATTTTTTCACTGTGTATTTTTCTAGTTTTCCACGGGTTTTAAATACCTAATTACTGCCACCTTTAGTGGAAGCTATCTCTGCACATTAGCAAGAAAATGTAGAGACTGTTGCAGTACTGTATCATAGGGTTTTGTTGACAGTTTAATTATAGGGATACTTAAAAGTAACCTTGAACTTGATAGGCTGTCAGAGCTTCCATTGTAAACCATGATTTTCAAGGTTTCTAACTCTACTTGTATGAAATCACTGCAGACACTGTACACATGCTGCAGACTGTTTTCTGTTTTCCAGAAGGAGAAACCAGAGGGAGAAACCCTGCTCAAACTGCTGAATGTGTTGTCAACAGGAGCTTGTAGTCACTTCAGCATCATTTTTCTTTGCAAGGATTCACATCAAGCAAGACAGTGTCACTCAGGACAGATTCTGCCAGCAAATCCTGCCTGCATTGCAATCCCCAGGCGTGCCTGAGTGTCCTGCACCACAAGAGGGGCAGTGGTTGGACCACACTTCGGGCAGCACAAAGCAAAAGCCAAGGGTGAGAGAAGTAGCTCTAATCAGTGTTTGATCTTCCCAAAGTTTTAGCTGTTCTATGGACTGGAGGCTGCCCAGACATAAACTGGTACTTCAAGAGGCATATTCAAATTTGGGTAGCTTACACCCAAATAAACATTGCAGCCCTGTCCTTGGTGTGGGTCCCCTTCCGCTTGCATTTGGCATGGAGAGGAGTACTCCCAGTATTTAGGGATGTCTGAAGAGGAGTTAGTGCCTTAATGTGAGCAGGACTGCAATCCTACCTGTCTGCAAGCCTGTGACCAGCAGGAACACCACAATACTGGTGCTGTGACTAGCAACAGCACAGCAGCTTGTTCTCAGAAATAATCAGACTGCTGAGCTCAGGGAGAGACGCTGAGTTTCCAAGGGGAGAACAGGCTGACATGGCCCTCAAAGCCATCTCAGGAGCAGCAGGGAAGTTTGAGAGGTTTTGTGATGGTAAATGACAGGGCTTTGCTCTGATCTCCCAGGGAGCTGCTGCCCCAGCTGCTGTCAGTGGGTGACCCTGGCACGTCCCAGCCCCCCAGGACAGCAGAGTGACCGAGTGCTGGTCCTGCCATGAGGGCTGGGGGTGCACCCCTGGGTGCCCCTGCCCCTCCACCATCCACCCTTCAGTGCCTGCCAGGCTGAGGCTCAGCTGTGCCTCTCCTTATGCAGCCAGCAATGCCAGCATTTTGCTTTTTTTTAGCTTAGCCAGTGGCGGCTGAGCCCCAAGGAATTGAAACACAGGAGTATGATATTAGCTTGTGGATCAGATTATGGTTATCATGGTTGAGAACCCTCATTTTAAAGGGTATTTACCTAACAAGATGGTGTACCCAAAGTTACTCAAAACTTAATTTTCAAATATATTTATTTAAAAACCTCCCTTTTGGAAAAAAACCCGTCCCCCAGTTTCAATAAAAATTTCCATAACTGAAAAATAAATATTTTTTCAACAGCTGTGTTGGAATAGTGCCTTCTTTTCCCCCTCATTTCAAAGTATATCTGTCATAAAGAAACTCATAACAAGTTTCAACATTTTCTTGCTTACTTATAATTTTAACAAATTTCTTTCCTCCTATGATTTTATTGATTCAAGTGAGAAGACTACATGATACATTTAAAGAAACGCAAATTGAAATAATTTATCACTTAGGTTTATATCTCCTGGTCTGCATTACCAGTTTTCAGCTCCCTATTGCAATGGTCATCTAAAAATAATACATAATATTCTGCTATGCTGATTCATTGGGCTAGAAACCTCCTAGGAGGACATGGATACCAGTTTTCCTATTTAATAGAAGTGAAAATGAAGTAAGGAGGAGTAGAGAACCTTGTTCAGTCAACAGGTCCCAAAACAAGGGCAAAATCCATGGATTAGGCCAGTGCTGCTCCCACTGCCTGGCTTTGTGGGATGTCTGCAGCTTTTCCTTGTACCAATACAAAGCCACTCACCCATGGCCTTACCCTGGTGATGATCTGGACCTAAAAATTATGTCATCTGTACATGAGCAGCCCATCATGAAGGTTTAGCTAAATCTTTGCCTCCTTTGTGTGAGAGAGAGTGCTAGGAGACAGCAAACAGAAATTACCAACCATTTGTGTCATGTTGGAGTCCTTGGGACTTTAAGAAGGAACAAAAGGCTGCCTCACCTCAGCACGTAAATGCTGAATTAAAAACATGTTTAAGTATAGAAAGCTGAGGATGAAGAGGGTCCTTTATAAGAGCCCAGGAACAGGAGCTGGTCTTGTAGACTGCACCAACTGTGCTGTAAAGGACCTGAAAGCTGTTGGGTGAATTAAGGATGGAGCATGTTCCAGTCCTGTTCTGAACACCCCAAAGGGCTGCTTTGTTGTGAACGCTGAATGTCTTTGCTGTTGCGGCTTTCCATCTGACACTTCATGTTATGTCAGAGCAGGGCTTTTTTGTGTGTTTAATATATTGGTGACTATGTGTTTTAATGAAGGTGCCCTGTATTCCAGAGCTAGCAAATGCACGATGTGTTGCTGCGGTCGCCAAGATAAGTAGTAATTTTTAAATAAACAGCAGTATAAACAGTTACATAAAACTCATGTAAATTGCTGGCACATAATTTTAGACTGGCTTAAGTTATGTAACTTACTTGTGGCCAAGTTTTTTTTTTTCTGTTTTTTTTTTTTTTTAAATATTCAATTGAATCGAATATTCAATCCACACACTTTAAAATAAAGGGAGAGGTTTATTTTCACCTGTTTTTTTCCCACACACAGTCTTTCTGTTATACTGAGCATGCCTTTAACAGCTTATCAGAGAGATGGACAGACAAATAAAGGGCAGACAAAACACCTCCTGACTCTATTGTAGATTCATCCAGGAAAGCACCTTCTCCTGAATCAAGTAAATAGCCTGAGCACAGTAGAATTTGTTTCTTGTCTTGACATTTGTTTTTCCTTGCACTTAAATAACTGAATTGCTGAGGGACAGGAGCTCTGCTGCTGCTTGTTTGGGTCTGCAGAGTAGTGTATGGAGCTGTAATTCTGGATTTTATTCCTGCATTCTGCCACTGACTTGCTGAGTAACCTTGGGCAGTGCATTTTGCCACTCCAGCTTTTAAGGCAGGCTTGAGCAAAAAAGATTCTGTCTCCTTCTCCTCCTCCCATGTCCAGGGCCTGGGCTGATGGTGGTTTTATCTTGTGTTTCCAAGGGCTTCAAAAATGAATAATTGTGTTATTTATTAGCTTCTTTTGAAACAGAAAACTGACAGAGAGGCCCACCAGAAACCACTTCACGCCATCTTTTTCTGCTTGCTGATCTTGACGAAAAAAGTTTTGATGATTTACTCTCATAATACCTTAGCAGCTGGATTTAAGGACATTAAACACTGCCATTCATATGAATAAAATTAGAGTGAAAGACCCTAGACAAATATTTATCAAACAAGTGAAGAGACCTGGACACTAGGGAAAAGCAGGAATCTGTTCATGTAGGGGGTCACCAGATCTGATGGAGTACATTGTTTGCAGTATTTGGTCAGCTCCTCCTTGCTGTTTTCAACTGTTCTTTCCAGCCTGATTTAAGAAAGGAACCAAATCTTTTCAGATTTTCAGTTCAGGCTGTGTTCATGCATTTCTCATGTTTGGAAATCCTCCAAGAAATGACAGGAGAAAGACAAGTCATACCAGCTGTAGGGACTACTGACAGCATAATGCTTCCATTAGGAAAAACAAATGTTTGGCACTGAGCAGTTTGTGCAAACACAGAAGTTAAAACACAGCCATGGCCTGGGACTTGGATTTCTAGGTACAGCTTAAATTAAAACCTGAGCTCCAAGTTGCTCTGAATACTAGTGTTCATTATTTTGGATCTTATCTATAATTTCAGTTATTTGTGTAAGTTTATCCAAGGCTCTTTGTACTGGGTTAGTAGAAGCATCAGTAAAGCTGAAGAGGAATGAAAAAAGATGCAAACAAACAGCTCTGTGCCCACCAGAGGCAAAAAAGGCACAGCTGTGGTGTGGTGGGAAAGAGCTGCAGGGAGGTTTTAGGGACTCTCAGCAGAACAAGACAGAACAAAGCAAGACAGAGTACCAAAAAAAGCATCTCTAGACAATTCCTAGAGAGCACATCTCCATTTGGAACTTCCATGGCTATAAATCTTCACGATACTTATTTCAGAGAATTTTTTTTTTAATAATCAAGAACTTTATTTGCAGTAAATCTTCTTCCCAACAGCTCTGGGCTCCTTTGCATTTTACGCCTGCTAATAATAACCAATGATGTTTAAGGACCTTTCTTGTGGCCTGTTTCTGGATGTTGCTTTGACCCAGGCCAGAGGACTCTATTTTATGTCTTGACATTTATGGGAACTATTATGACAGCAGGCTGGGTGCCAAAGACACATCTTTGCTTAATCATGATTTCACTAGTTCATCTTAAAGCAAATCTGCATTATATAAATGATTTATAAGATACTATTTTTACTGAATTTTAATAAAATTCTCACCAAGGGAATATTAAAAAAAAAAAAAGATCTTTTTTCTCAAGTATTTGATTAGTGTTTTCTAAATCTCAGCAATTCTTTATCTGTTTGCAATAAGGCCAGCTATTCCAGTACAAGAAGGAAACTTTTTCCTCTGCTAGTGAAAATGACATCTTTTACTAACATTTTATAAATAACTAAGAAAATATGCCATGTGGGTGCACATTCAGCCTTCCAATGTGGGCCAGTGGTTAGACAGCTACAATGGATTATAATAACAGCCAAGATTTGTTTCTCAGCCCTGAAATGACAAACATATCCCACCGTGGCCACAGGAAAGGAAAATGGGATAGAGCATGTGTTAGAACTGTGAGAGGGGATTGGGGAATAAATGGGGTTCTTATGCAGAGGCTTCACATCCTAGAAAAGCTTGGCTTGGATTCTGCAAGCTTCCCCTCCCAGTGGGATGTTGGTCTCTGGGATCTGTGCAGCCAGAGCTGCAGAAGCTCCTCCTGCACGCAAGGAGGGATCACACGAGGCAGGCTCAGCTTCGTCCCAAAACATGACATTAAAATCTAATTAATAATGAGCAGCTGGGAAAATGCACACAGAAAAGTAATCTATCACAATGTAGGGGGCAAAGCAGAGCACTGCAGAGTGTGGGGAAAAAAGGAAATACTCAGAGCCTAATTCAATTTGTCTATTTAATGGGGTTCCACTCCTTGTCCTCTAGTTCTGTGATATAAAGAGGAACTTTGCTGCATAGATGTGGATTAACCATATTTAAGGCTTTTATTTCTTTATAAACCAATCCCCTACAGTAAATTAAAGAACTTTCACCTTCCCTAGCAATGCAGACAGGTGTTGCAGGCAAAACAGCCTTGATTTGGGGAGCTTTGACTTAATTTAATTTATTGCAAATTGACACAAATTTTTAATAATTCATTTGAAGTGAGAAGAAATAAATATAATTAGAAAAGCATCTAAGTGAACACCTTCCCACCATCTTTCCTAGACTGAGCTTAATCCCTTATCCTCCCCCTTTCCGACTGTCAGCTTCCCTTCTCTCTGCTGCAGCTTTCACCCACTGCTGGGTTTTCCATCACTCTGAGACACAGCCAGGCCAGCTGTGAGCAGCACACAGCCTCTCCTGACCTCCTCCCACTCCTTCAGCTGCCCCTGGCCGCTGGAACCTGCCATCCATGCCCATCACTGTGCCCAGGAGTGAACCAAGTGGGTGCTCAGGTGTGAAGTGACTGAGCTCAGGTCTGGGATAAGAGGGGATCATGGGTGAGCCAGCTGGGTGCTCATTAGTAAATTAACTGGGTGCTCCTGCACGAACTGGTGGGGCGTCCATGCCTGAACTAACTGGGCACTCATACATGGGAGCAGGAAACCATGCAGTTTATGCTCAATACATGAGGTAGGAGCTTGCAGCAGATCCCAAGGCCTGATTCCAAATTTACAGATATTCATCAGTTCTGGGGGTCAGATCTGATTGCTAGAACAGGATCAGGCTTTGGTTGGGAAGGCAAATAAGACCCAGATCTTTGATGCTTGTCAATGGTACAGGAAAGTCCATGATGGGCCAGAGAAGACTTAAGATGAAGCTGTGAGCAGGGAAACTTTGCCATAAACCCTTTGAAGACATTCTGGTTTTGTTTAAGTCTTCAGTGAGTCTTCATTCCCAAACCCATTAACCAAAATATCTGCTAAATCATGGACCTCCTTCAAGACAGAAGCTGAAGGTTTGAGTCCCAGTCCTTCCACTAACTACTAGGAATTCACCTCTTCTATGCAGTACCTATGAACTGTAACAGCCACATACAAACAATTTAAAAAACCTCAAAACTTACTAATTTTAGTAAGTCAAAGCAAATATAAAAGGCAAAGTAGTGTCTAAAATTCAACAACATCATGATACAAGCCTTTTTGCTTACGAAACCAAGGCAGACAAAAGTAGAGCCTGTATGTCTGGGTTTTCTCAGAGCTATTCATCCTGAGCTGCTGTTCAAAATCCTTATAAAACACAAAGCAGGAGGAAAGAATGATTCAGCTGAGTAACTGGTGTTTGATTAGCTATGTTAGTTAATTACACCATCACTTAATACGTGATTCATGTTCAAAGGTAATTTTAAATACGTAACAAACTTAAATAATAGAAGGTCTTAAATTTTATGTTAAGTCCAGCACATACTACAGACATTGACAGGAGCTAGAAATAGAAAGGTTTGTTTTAAATTTACACATTTCTGTACTGGCTAGGCATAAAAATAGAAGTCAAATTGAACAGTCCTGTTAGCTACCAAAATGTAACGTGCAAATAAAGTGCCCGGGAGACCTAATAAAATGCCATAAATGAACTACTGTAAAAAATATCAGACCACACCTATTCAGCAGGATAAATTCAAATGTCTTACAAAGAAATGTATTCTCTTTTCTTTTTATGGATCAAGAACTGTTTCGAGAAAAGAAAGAACGCATTTCAAAATATACAAAGAAACTTTAAATAATAAGTGGAAAGCGTCTCAAGATCAAGTGCAGAATGCTGCTCAGTTCCACTGTGGACTGGACCAGAATCAAGCAGTGACACAGCATCTACTTTAGAGAGACAGAGGTATTATTATTAAAGCACTTTGTTTTCATAAGATTCACTTCCACAAGCATTCATCTCCATAACATGTTCTTCTACATGTCAAAGAAAGCACAGGCTTGCTGCTTTCCACTCTGACACTGCTGTGTGAGAAGATAGCTGCCACCAAAGTGGAGAAAGATATATATATATATATATATATATATATAGCTATGGATATAGATATATGGAGATACAGCAATATATCTGTATAATCAGGTCTTTGAGGATCACTGCAGGGAGCCTATGGAACAAATCCAAACTTCATCAAACACGGAAGGCCAACTTCTGATAAACATATAAATTACATAATTAAAAAATGTGGTATCTACTTTTTGTATGTGCTTATGGGGACAAGCAGAAGCCCACACAAAATGATGAGATTATATGGTTGTGAAAGAATTACCCCCAAGAATAAAATATGCAGAATGACACAAAATTTATAGATCTCTCCTGTAAAGTCTTGGAGGCTTTTCACACTGAAATCTTCAATGTAAATTTTCCATCGACCTGGAGAAAAGCCAGCTGAGAATCTCAAATCCAGCTCCACCCATCCTTTAACTGAGACTCCCAATGACAACAGCAAATTGTACAGGTCTGCTCTGGACTGGAACTGACCCATTTCATGCACAGCATTCAAAAAAACCTCTGAAATGGGCCACAAAGTGCTTTGGGAGAAAGGAGGCAGGGAAGGATCTTTTCTCAAAATTTAAGCAAAGCATAACTCCTTTCCTGATCTAAGCTAACCTGTTTTGTTTGGTTTTGTGTTTTAAAGAGCTATGCTGACTGAAAATAAAAATCTTCTTTCCATCCAAAAGAAATCCTGGAAGGCAGCTGGGAAGATCTGACAAACATGAAATACTCTGCTAAAATACCAAACTAAACAGAAAGGTAACAAGGGCTAAAGTGGCTTAGACAGCTCAGCATCACTATCTGGAAAATAACTTGGCATCCACAGCTACAACCAAACAGAGAAGATTAGCTTTTTTTTTTTTTTTTTGGCTACATCAAACATGTCTTTCTTCCTCTCTCTTCAAACATAAAATAGTTCCAGGCTCTAAAATAAATTAGCTCAACTTAGGTTATACAAGCTGTTTCATTTTTTTTCTTCAAAAGAGAATATAGATGTTTGTTTAAAAATTGTAAATAAAATATAAACAGAGATTTTTCATTGCATGGTGAGCTTTTCCAGTAGGTAGTCATCAGCACTATGTCCATTTTTCTTCCTTATCCTATACTTTGGAATCACAGCATTATTATGACTACTTCTGATGGGAAATAGATGAAAAAAATCATGCAGTAAGAGGAGGTTTCTCTGTACTTAGTCACTGTAAAAGCAGAAGGATAATCAGAAAAATAAGTGAGACAAAATTACCTAACATTACTTTGAATTTTTTCTTTGAAAAAAACCTGCTTTCTTTATGTGTATGTGTTGTGTGGAACATGTGAGCCCTAGAAAGGCTGATTAATGAAAGCTAACAGTTCTGAAGAGCCCAGCAAGCACTTGCTGCTCATCTCTAGTGGGTGTTCCTGGGAGCTGAATGCTGTCTGCCTGGTCTATGCTGCTGTGGGTACTTTTCACGGAGTTGGTTGCAGTGGTGCAGCTCTGGGATAACAAAACATCCTGCAGTACCAGTATGGTGTGTAAACAAAAATCTCTCCCTGGCTTCAAGCTACAAGTTGTTTTGCATGTCGGACGTGGAACGTTTGGATTGTGTTTTCAAAGATGTAAAACTAAACAGGTCCCAAGTACTTCCATGGTGGGATGTGAGGTTTGGCTCTAGGGCACAATTAGCCAAGGGTGGGAGCTTTTTTTCTCACTATTACAGTGATGTTTCACATCCTTCCTAAAACTGGCTGGGGTGAGGTGTCTCTGGCTGTGACTCTTTCTCTAGCATGGAGCAGATTATTACTTTTATTATTGATTTATGTCATGCCTGTCTGCTTCCAGCCACAAAACACTTTACTAAGTTACAATATACTTAGGAATCATTTCATGTCAGCCACCACCACGCTGCAGCCTTCTCCAGAGGGAAACTGAAGGGAGCCATTAGGATGGTGCCTGCAACATTAAACAACAATCCAGGAGAGGAAGTAAAGAATACTCTGGCTCCTTAAAGCAATGGCTGAACAGAATGCAGCCACTGAGCTGCCATCCAGCTGGGACACCAAAGTCAATACCCATTCACCGTGTGTGGTTAAAATTAAATCTCCTAATGAAGTGAGATGGTTTTAGTGGTTAGAGAGTGAGTGCAAAGTATTATTCTCCTGTATGATTATTTGTAAGTTATACAGCCAACAAGGGAAAAGATCACACACAGGAAAACAGCAGAGAGTTAGATAATGTACCAAGTCTAGTTTCTAAAATGCATTTGGGCAAATAAAGCTTTGGAAAAAGTATATTTAATTTAAAAAAAAAGGAAAAAAAGAAAAAAAAAGATGACACAGGAAAAATGGAATTGGCATTTTTTCACTGTTTTTAGGGAACTAAACTAAACTGAACAAAATTGATGTCAGTTTTTATTCCCTATAGTTCAGATCCAGAGAAAAGAACATTATTAGTTTCTGTGAATGAGCAGGTATTCCCTAAACACTGTTGCAAATGCTCCTGAATTTTAATTTGCTTAGAAAAAGAAACGGTAAAGTATTGTTAAAAAACCCACCTTAACAGCCTTTTTTTGTGTGGGGTTATTTTTTGTTTGTTTGTTTGGGGTTTTTTGTTTGTTTGTTTGTTTGGTTGGTTGTTGTTGTTGTTGTTGTTGTTGTTGTTGTTGTTCCTGAATTAGCAAAATGCTTCAGTGGTTTTCTGGACAGGAGGTTTATATATCTGACTAAAAAGATCCTCACACTTTGTTATCAAGCTCTCCTTTCAGGGTTAGTAATTGCTAGCTGGTTCTAATCATTCTTGCAAGTGATCATTTGAAAGGTTCATTTTATGACCCCTCAAAGTAGCATAAAGAATCTCACTCAATAATGTAATAAACAATTCTACAACCAGTGCTTAATTAATTCCTGAAAGTCACCAAAAGGAGCTATTAATGATCTTTCTTTTTATCTAACCATAAATATGCACGTCTCCTGGGAAAAAGGATTTAAAAAGAATATTCTGGCAAGACTAACTGTCAACTTGATAAAGCACAAAATGATCACAAGTGAGGGTAATTCAAAATACAGGGCAGTGCTACCTGGTCTGATCAGAAAGTTAGGTCAGGTTGGATTAAATTTCTCTGAATGCTGTGTTTATCAAAAACAGGACACCACTGACGTGGTACAAACCAGGCTCAACCCAAATGACTACCCAAGAGAAAAGTACTGCAACCATCACAAAATTATTTTGAAAAATTAGGTCTGTTTGGGAATTTGGTTTCCTGTGAAAATACCAAGAATCATTATAATTAGAGGGTGGACAATGTTTCAGGGTTATTTAAAATACAATTATTGCAAAGAATAGTCTGATATTTTCTAAAGAACTTTGGTGTTTTAGGAGCCCAAGTATTGTTTTCATAAGTAAATCAGGCAGTGGGAAGCTCTTAAATGAAATTTAGTTTCCTGGCAACACAAGCCATTGCCAAAAATTAGATTTAGGCTTCTGAAGAGCTTTGATGTTTTTGAGAATCACACTTCCTGCAGCACTGCACAGCTGACTAGGTGTAATACAGCAATTTGCCTTCTACTGAGGCTATCAGGGCATTATCACTTATCACTTATCAGTGGTGTCTGGGAGGTTGGGTTTTGTTTTATTTTCATAGAATGTAAAAAACTATTTTGCTGGGCATGGCCAGTGATGAGTGGTGTCTGTGACCAGAAGCAGAGGAGGAAAGAGAAAGAATGTGCCTTTTCCAAAATAAGCTCCTGTAGTGCCTTGGGAGCTTGTTCTGCTGCCAGTGGGGCCTATGCATGCATGTCCCACCTTTGGAAGGGCTCCAGGAGCTGCTGGACCCTCGAGGGATGTCTAAACCTCTCCTGTTGAAACCATCCCTGGGACACCCACCCATGGAAACATGAAACAGACTCCCACCACACAGCCAGGATGGTTCTGGCTGAGAGTATGGAAATTTTAGGTTTAGGCACCTCTGAAAGGAGTTTTCAATGATTAGTACAAAGAAAAAAGCACAGCAGGAAGCACGAAGAGAGAAAATGGGGGAAATAACTAAGAGGACCTTCAGGTTCCCACTTCAGACTCCCCTGGGAAGGGCCAAGGAGGCTTCAGACCCCCAGTTGCTGACCTGAGGGAGGATTCATGCTCCCACTGGAGGCTGTGGATTGCTGTGCTTAACACTGAAGAACTTACTGTTCCAAAGATTGTAGAAAACCTGAAAGTTCCTTTAAACAAAAAATTTTTAAAATTCTCATTTTTGTTCTAATCTTCAATAA
The DNA here is from genome assembly GCA_034336665.1 of Luscinia megarhynchos. NCBI lineage: Eukaryota > Metazoa > Chordata > Aves > Passeriformes > Muscicapidae > Luscinia > Luscinia megarhynchos. The sequence continues at coordinate 4,602,170 of CM067580.1, forward strand.
AAACTTGCTTTTTTTCCTTAAAGTTGGAATTTCCTGTGGAACAGAAATTCTGTTTTAAAACCATCTCTATTCAACAGGGCTATTCAGATGGAAGCATTTTCTTATTCATTCCACTTTGCAACTAACTGGTGCCACCCCAAATGTATCACTCTTCCAAGAATGATGTGGCAACCCTGAATAGCTAATTAATTGGGCTGTATGATGCCTGTGCCAGAAGTTTCAGCTTCCAGAGGCATTCCTTTAAGGAATGGTGGTGTGGGCTAGGATTTTACAAGGATACACATGGTTTCAGGAGCCCACAGGCACCAAAAGTTAGTTTGTGTTTTGTAACTGCTCATCTCAACCCAGTCATTGAGCTGATGTCTTAACCACAGTGAGTCAAGCAAACTTCTTCAAAGCACTCATGGAGAAAGCTTTTGGTTAATTTTTTTCATAAAAATTTTGTCCTTGGGTAATCTTTCAAGAAAATTCCACTTCTATGTCTGTTTACTGGGAAGATAATTATATTTAAACACTACTTGCACCAGAATATAATCTCTTGTAGATAAATACCTTTGCCACTTAGCCCTCAAATTTTTGTGCACTGTTAAGGGGAATGAAAGATGTCTAACTCCAGTACCTTTATACTTGGTCACCACAGCTGAGTTGACACTGAGGGGTTCTTGGAAGGTGACAGTGAGTGATGTACTGCTCGTTACCATGAGACAGACGTTGGTTGGCGCCTCGGGGGCTCCTGGGAGAGAAGAGAAAACATCAGCTCTTCAGCACAACAAATCCTATTCAAACAATGTTCCTGAGCCTTCAAAGAACCCACTGAAAATCACCCTGCAATTGTGAGCTTTGGGTTGTAGGTGTTTGTGTTTTCTGCCTTTTGAGCATTTTAATTAGTGCCCCTCTTAAAAATATCCTGCAGACACCATTTGTTTCTATCATGGTTTTTGGCTCCTTTTTGGTTAAAAATATCTTCCTGCATATATGTAACCCAATAAAACAAATCCATGCTAATTATGTCAATGAAAAGCCCCTATAAATCTCTTGGGGTGGATAGGAGGAGAGAGAAAGGACATAACCACAAAGAGCTAACGAAACCTTGATGCTTTCACTAACAAACTCAAATTTATCAAAAACCTAAAAACATTTTTATGTTATTGGGATTCAAAAGTTGCAAATTCCACAATTGTTTTGGTGTAATAGTTCCAAAGTACAGTTGTCAATTGAGGCCTAACATTTTTGTTTAAAAAAAGAAAAGAAAAAAGAAAAGCCTAATTTGCAGAATTTCAATCAGATTCAATTCAGAAATCAAACACAAAATATCATGACTCACTGTTGGGATTGATTTAAAAAATCAGTATATTAACTTTCACTACTTCTGTATTTTCTGTACTTAGTATCTAAGCGAAGTAGCACTACATCTGTCTTGAAGAAATAACCTTAGTGTACAATGAATTTGAGAAAATTGTGAGTACATTTACATAAAAATGGCTGAAAAAATGTTAATGGCAGTGATTGTATTTCATCACATAGGATACAGCTAAAACATCCATGTGTCTAGAAACAATTCAGGCCTGTTTACGCCTTCATTTGGGCTCAAATTCCGATTTAATTTGGATACAGACTCACTTGTACAACTGTTTAAAGTGACTCAATTAGTGGCTGTGGTAATGAAATGGATACCAATAGATTAAGATTAGTGCTTACCAAAATCAAGGTTAAATTTTCACAATACTTATATGCAAAATGAAATGTCACTCCTTGATCGAATATTTAGAACAATCTCATTCCAAAACAGTAAGTTCTTTTGAAAAATAATCAAATTACAACAGAGAAAAGGCCAATGTCCTCATCCCTCTTCCTGCTTATTCGTATGTTTTATAGCATCCTGTTTTAAATTCTGAACATGTTAAATGAGATCCAGGAGTAATTGTGAAGAGAGATAAGCAGGGCAGAATCATTGCATCGCAAATGAAGAGTTAAGATGTTGGATGTCTTATAATTTTATGCAGCCTAAGGAGCCACGTGCTTGCTGCTCTCAGATATTTGTTCTTTATTGTTCTAACACTCATTTCCTTCTCCCTCTTGAAAAGGCCATTTCACCTTTGTGCCTCAGTTTCCCCATCCCAGCCTGCTCCTGCTCCACAGCAGTGCTGTGAAGATCAGCATCTTTGGGGAGGGTTCTCAGCTGCAGATTCCTGCCTGGAATTTTTCTGTTTCCCTGTACTTGATGCCGTTTGGTTTCTGCCTATTTTCCTTTTATATGTTCTCTGTATTCTCCATATTTGGAGCTCTGTAGCCTACTGTATTAGTAGCCAGTTTCCCCAGTACTTTTCCATAGCCTTTCTTTAAGCAGAAGGACAAAACAAATTCCAGAGCTCCAGGCCCTGGGAGATGCAGGTCCCCAATGCTGTCTTGGTTCTTCCTGTGATCCAAGGTTGAGAACAACTCTTTGAGATCCATTTCATGGGCAGAGCACAGCTAATGCCAAGGGGGGAACACCAGAGAAGGGACTTGATGTGGAGAGGTGGGAATTGCATCACCACTTGTCCTCCTAATTGCTGTTTTTTATCCATTATGTTATTTTCCTAAAACCTATAAAAATGTACTCATCCCTGTAGGGGTGGGCTTTTGTGGACCTCTTTCCTTAACCATCCCTGAATGCCTTCAAATACAGATCACCTTTTATATCACCTCCTGACTGAAATGACTTAAGAGTTTCACTTCCAGGTTGAGGAAAAGGCAGCATACTCACGGGCGTGCTCATAGCCGTCCTTCATGCGCTGGTAGAGCCTGGCCCTCCACTCCCAGCCCTTGAGCTGCTTCTCCCTCTCAGCGCTCTCCGTGCCCAGCCCTTCACTCCCTGCTTGTGCAGATAACTCCACCACTCTCTGCTGGGCCTCCTGCACCAGCGTGCTCAGGTGCACAGACCTGCTCTCCACGCTCACAACTGCCAGGAAAACAGGAAAATAGGAAGTGCTAGGCAAAATTTTGGCCGTGCTCAAAACACGTTATCAGACAAATTAGATTGAAAAGGACCTTCTCTAGACCAGTCCTCTTCAAAACAGGCTCAGCCAAGAGGTCAGATCAAATTACTGAAGGCATTATCCAGTCTGGTCTTGAAAACTTTGCAGGATGGATGGAGATTGTTCCACTTCTTCACTGTCCTTATAGTGAAAAAGGTGTTTTATGCAGCCTGAACCCTGCATTTTAATTTTTGCCTCTGTCTCTCATAACAGTATGACAGCCAGATTTAGCAGAGTCTAAGAATAACCCTACTGATGCCCTGGGATCTTTACAGCCACAGGAAAGCAAAGAATTACTCAACACCTCTGACATCCAAAGGGTTGTTTTTGAAGAATGTTTGTCTCTAAGACTTTGCTTTCAGAAGCTGGCTTGAAGCCATCCTTCTTAAGTTTGATCATTCTTCATATGGACATCAGGGACATATGGTCAGGCTCCCTGGAACCTGCTGGTATCCTCAGAACTATTGTTTACTGGGAGGCCAGAGGTGATAGGGTTTCCTGGATCCATGCCTACAATAAACATGCAACACATCTGATAGCACAACAGGACTGAGGAAGGAGATTTTATGTGCCAGAGCTTCAGGTGGTTGAGAATTGGCACTGGTTCAAGTTCTCACTAAGGATCTGGCTCTATCTTTTTAATCAAGGTTCAGATCCACATTTATCGAGTCTTGGAAACATGTCCAATCAGCCAGTGGGAATTTTAATCTTATTTTTATTTGGGTTCACATGAACAAGCCAAACCATGAATATATGATGAATAATAGTAACTGAAAAGGTAACACTTTGTCTTCTCCTCAGCTAAATTAATATTTTAAATTCTGTACTCTCTGATCTTAGTTCCTTTGTTTTTAAAAGATGTTGGGTTCCTGTTGAAATTTATACAATCTGAGTTCCATGTGGAGATGAAGATCATAGCTTTACTTTCTATTGCTTTATCTGCTGCTGTTCCACGCAGAAATCCAGGTGATACAGATGGAAGCTATCTGTCCTCCAGATTCTCTTTTCTACAGAGTTAGGTTAGAGGCTATAATGAGATTTCAGCTGGATCACTACAGCTAATATATGCAGTGGAAGAGCAGAGGTTTTCTGCGAGGGAAGCTTTTTGTGTGTACTTGGAATGAGGAATTCCTGTATTTCACCTTCTCCCAGCTCTGTGCATCTCTCTTGTACCCTTCTAATCACATTCAGAGATGCTGTATCCAGTCCCAAAACTGGATGAGCCAAGATTTTATCCTCCCATTCAGCCTGTGGAAGTCTTGCTCAATTGTCCACCATAGAGAAAGGAAAATGTTCCTGCTGGGTGCTGCATCATGCTCCTGCAGCCCTGAGATGATACAAACAAGAATTAATTTGAACAGGGTTTGTTGAGTACGGAAAGCAGAGCAGAAAGTCTTGAGAAAATAGAGAGTGACTGCCATCAGTTCCACAAGAGTGAAGCCATGCACAAAGATGCTGTGAACCTTTGTTTTGAGGGCTGAAAATAACTTTTTGCATTTCACTCTCAAGCAGCCACTGCAAACCCTTCAGGTAAGAAACCCAAATAAAATGATCATTTGCTTTTACTGAGAATGTTTCATCCATTATTTCAATCAGAAAAACTAAAAATCAAGATAAGTGAAGTGGAAATTTGGTGGGTATATTTTGAAATGGAAATGAGGTGGTTATATATTCATATTCCCTGTGTTCATAGGCATGTTTGCATTAATTACAGGAAATGAATACTAATTTATGATTGCCCCTGCTCGCCATCAGACTGCATTTATTTACAGATGAGGTCAATGAAAAATTAGTTTAGTCTTTTTTACTGCTGTTTAGAACACTCAAGACTGTGTTTTCCTCTAGATTTGTCATGGTTAATGAATGTTGCTTCAGCAGTCAATCATGTACTCTAAATGCTGTCACACTTTTTTTTAAAGCCTCAGTCATGAACCATGACAGAAAAATAAACAAATAAATATAAAACTAAAAAACTCTTTTCACTGAGCAGCTACACTATGCAAAAATCTCCAGGGAAGGTTAAAGGAGGCCAGAATAAATGATAATATAAGTGCTGTGGATATAGAAAAGCAATAAAGGTGTACCAACACTGAGGGTCTGGCAAAAAAACTCAACATGCACATGCACACACACTCTCCAGTGAAAAAAACTGGCAATGTTAGTAGCCTCAAGGTGCAATTTCCTGGAGCACTGAGATTGACATGCCAGCACTAAATGTTGTTAATTTAACTAACTTCAAATTAATGGCAGAGTCTGCAGTGGCCGAACCCCTCAAACACAGTCTCATTATAGCCTTGCTAAATATAGGCATTGACAGTCTCGAGCAAATTCTCTTACATCAGGGTATTTTTAGATGCACGTAAGGCGTTAGAGTTTGTGTCATGGTATATGGTTGATTAATTGGGTTGGTAAGTCACCCTCCAACCCACAAACTGGGCATAAAAAGGCCCATGAAGGAATACAAAGAAGTTTTATAACTACAATATGTAGTTATAAGCAATAGTGGTATTCCAGTAAAGTGAGAAGGTCTGTTTTGTGTTTAGGTTTTCTCTGGTTCTGTAGAACTTTGAAATTCTCGTTTAAGTGGGATTTTAGGCCAGTAGTAGTGAGGGATCTGTGGGGAATGGAAGTGATAGATTTCAATACTACTGGCCTCCTGAAGGCAGCATAGCCAAAATCAAAAGGCTAATCAAAATAAAGCAAAGTCTAGACAACCCATCATCCTTTCATTTCTGATGACAAACTACATTTCAGACCATAATCTTTGAATCACTGAGTTCCTGTTGCCATATTTGTAAAGATCTTTTTTCTCAAAATTGCTATTAACCCAGCTGCCCTAGTGTTAATCACATTGGAAGCTCAACCTGATTCATTAGTTGGTGTACCTGAGAGAGAGAACAAAAAAGATCTGCTGAGCATATATTCAACAAGCAGATATTGCTGCAAATATCCTCCAGCACTCTTGTTATAATCACCCTTGTGATAAAACCAGGCAATTTTTGTGTGTTGTGTAATTCATTTTCACTAACACAAAGCAGAATTGATCTCATACAAGAATTATTTAAGTCAGTTTGTGTTCTTTACTTACAGTGTGGGCTTTCCTTTGCCCCAACGTGCAGAAGGGTCCTGGCAATGGGGACGTTGTTTGTCAAAATGGCAATGTCCAAAGGAGTGAGTCCCTCACTGTTTGGGGTGTTCAGGTCCAGTTCCTCCAGGGTGTATTGATAAAGAAGGATCTGAACAGCATCCAGGTCCTGCTGCTCTACAGCCTCAAACATTGCTTCATTGCACTGAAAATTCTGTGTCAATAAAGATAGAAATTCAGTAAAACTTTTCATATGTTAGTGCTTTAAAAATAGAGAAAGTATGTGTTTTGTGAGATAGCTCCTCAAAATAAAATATTGCTCCTCCTGACTTAGGCTCAGCTTGAAGGATGGCAAATGTTTGCAGCAGAATTGAGCTTGCTCTACCCCTGGAGTGCTTGAAATTGCTTCAGGTCTGTGGGAAGATTCAAGTGAGATTCAAACCCATATGAAGCAAGCACATTTTTATTTAGACATCTGTCCTGTAATCAAACTGTATGAGCAACATTATGTTTGCACTGTGAAACTGGATGATACAGTACAATTTTGGCTGAGCCTTGGATTAGTAAGTTTTTCAAACTCAAAATTTCAGGAAGAAAACTACAATCAGATGACGAAAATCCAAATCAAACAAGCAGTTCTGCAGAAAAACCTTCCCAGTTCCAGTGTGACCCAGTGTGTTCATTCTGCAACCTCAGTCATTTCTAGATGCCTGTATTGTTGCATTTAAGTTGTAACTAGAAGAAACTTTAAAACCTGTAGGCCTTAAAAACAGGAGTAGAAATGGGACTGAAAAAATGGACTGTCCATTGTTCATGTCTGAGCAGCAGAGAGCACAAGCAGCCAAACCTGAGAACTTCCATGGCACCAACCCTCAGGCAGGGAGAACCACTGAACCTTTTCCTTACCAATGTCAAGGAGATAAAAGAATGGCACAATACAAAGCCCCCTGTTGTTTCCTAATTGAGCTGGGGACAAGCAGGTGCAGGAGAGTAGCAGGGCCTGCAGGTTTCTTTTATGAGAACATCCTTCTGGGGCCTGCAGTAATGACAAGTAGTTTGCCAAGATTCTCTAAATTCTCTCCCAGTGTCCCATTGCCATAATTACCTGAGAAGGTTTTTCCCTCTTTGGAATGAATTAGCAGGAGCAAGAGGCCCAGCAAGGCAAGGAGGGCTCAGAGCACAGATTCAGATACACAGTGTAAACCAGCTCCCTGTGTCCCAAAACCACAGGCAGGGAGCACTGAGAAAATTCTCATCACAGAATGCACACTTTATTCTATGAAATAAATACTGAACTGAAACCATCTTCTACTGTGATTAGAAGTTTAACACGTCAACCAAACTAAAACTTAATTTTCTTTTTTAAATATGAGCTTATCAGCAGTTTTATTGGGTATATCTGTGTCCAAGTTTGCTCTCAGTGAAACAATATTAACCTGCTAGAACATCTTTTTTCTACTTGTAAAATACATGAACTAAAGGTTTCCAAGCAGTTCTGGAAGCTGCAGTCCCCAGCTCCACCTTAGAATTTGATCAGTTCTATAGAGGGTTTTTTTTCAGTGTGCTTGAAGTTAAAAGTGTCTTCTGAAATTTTCAGAAGGCAGGGATCTTCAGGTCTACTCTTTGCATGTGAAATATTGCCACCACACTAAGAAATTGCAAAGGTAATGTTACCTACTGATCTGGAACAGAGACGTTAAAGGAATAAAATGGGTATTTATTGAAAAGCCTTAAAAGGACACACCTTGGGCAGTGCAAGAGCCTGGCCAGGGCTTCAGCCAGGACAGATCCAAGATATATCCCATTCACAGGTTTTTACACTTTTGTGAGTTTTGGTTCATCTACACATTGGGGTCAGTTGTCCAACCACAGCCCCAGGCTATGAAGTCTCAACCTCCTGGCTTGCCCCCTTCCTTTCAACGTTGTTTCTGCTTTTTGGGTACCAGTTATCCTTGGTTCTCCAGCTGGAAAGGGATTGTTTTGTCTAATCACCCTGTGAAGAGAACTTACTAACACCTAACATGAAGTTTCAGAGTTACATACCAGGCAGCAGAGAATCTGAAAAATATAAAAGCTAAAACTTAGGGTATCAGTGGCACTGTGTACAGAAATGGTTTTCCTTCTTTTTAAAAATCAGAATAAGTAATTATCTTTTAATTGGCTTTACATACGTACACAATAGTTAAATGAGTTAGCATTTGTAGAGTGCTACTCTGAGTGCTCAGTATCATTATTTGGCTTTAATTCCAATTTTTTGAGAAACTCAGGAAATCATGTACTACATCTCAGAAGTTTCTTCCATTATATAAACCAAAAATTCACTATTACATGATAATAAAAGAGAGATGGCTAACTTCACTACTATAGCTGAAATTAAGCCAAATTATGGCCGACAAAAGCATTTGGTGCTTTTAAAACACACACACACACACACACCCCCCACACCCCCACACCTTAACAGATTCTACCGACCTGTCAGATTGCTGTAGAATTGGTTTAAAAACTTTGATTTAAACTGGAGCTTTTTGATTCAGTTATCACTATTTGGACCTGCCAGTGTGCCTTTAAAAATGCATCTTTGGACTTTTGTTTCCCAAATGAATACCTGAAGTATTTATGAAATTTTGGCCCTAAGTAAGCTGCTGAGCAGAATCTAAGCAGGTGTTTAAGTTAAATTTGTCATAAACACTCTTGCCAACTGACCTGTTCACCAAAAGGGAAAAAATAAAAGCAAATGTCTATCTCTTAATTTCATTAGAAATCGGATTGAAATAGTTGCACTGATTTAAATGAGAAACAGAGCATGAATATTATAAGCTACTTCATCCAATCCAAACAATTACAAGACCAAATTACAAATATCAGGTTTTCCAAATAAGCAATTCAGACACAAGCAACAGGCTGAAATACATTGGCAAGTCTTGTAACTTCGAAGAGTGTAAAATCATGCATGGCAGCTGTGATGTAGCCTTTCTAACTGCTCATGTGTGCATCCCTCATCCATAGCAGAGCACATCAAACTCTGCTGGACAGTCAAAAAACATCGTGGAGAGGCAGCACAGTATCTATTACACCTTCACCCATGCTAGTGAGCTGCCCCATTTGGAAGTCTGCATCCACCCCTGCTCTCCTAGTCCAGGAAAACATTCTACACACCTGACCAACTTTCCCCCAACTATTTGCTTTCACACAGAAAGCAGAAATATATTTGAGAATGACACAGTTTGCTGCAAAAAGCATATCACATTCCATATAGAAGACTCTCTAGTATTGCAGCATTTTTCAGGCATCTCAGCCTAGGGATAAGAAATCCAAACAGTTATAAGGAGTAATATCTTTGGACCCCAGTGCTCTATTTTAGTCTGGCTAGTATTGTCACAAATACCAACAAGAGCCACCATTTACCTTTACTAGATAACTTGCTTCTGCTCTGAAAAGACAAAAGCAATAAATTCCAAGAAAAACTGAATCACATTTGAAAGTGATTGGGTGAAGTTTTGGAGCAGTTTTTACATTGCTTTTTCCTTGACTCAGTCCTGCAGCCTCTAATCATTAGCTGCACAGCTGTGCTATATGATTAATTTATTTAGGTGTTACTGTGATGCACAAATGTATATACTGAAAAGAACTACAGTATTGCTTTGCAGTTAGTAATAACCATGTTCCAGTAAGTGATTCAGTGCCAGAGTGTTTAGAAATGCAATCGTATGTAGCTTAATTAAAATGAAGTGCCCCTTTCAAGCTATTTGCTCTAAGTTTGACTGAAAAAGTCCACTATGTACTACTGGAGTTGGAAAAAGTGGTAAAGTAGTTTCTGCAAAGGCTTGTTTTGATAAACATGGGTTCAAGAAAAAAAGTTATTTTGGGACATTGCTATGTCTGCAGCAAGACAACAATTTACTGAATGGAAAGTGTTGCACAGCAAGAGAGAGTGGAAAGAAAACTCTTCACTAGCCAAAGCTGAAAGAAAACAAATTCTAACAAATGTTGTTCACTTGTCTGGAGACATGATTTTACTCCTTGACTTAGCTCAGCAACACAGAAACTCAATGATTAGAAAATATGTGAGCTAGCAACTTGACCTGGAATATTTCTACCCCCTTCACTAATGGTTTTCTTGCTGTTTATTTCTAGGGAAAACTGGGAAAACAAGAAGCAGAATGGATAGAATGGGATCCAAAGGATTCTGGAGTTCAGTGGGAGTCTATTCACTGCCTGATGTGGACAACAGCTCAGAGCCCAGACTGGTGATACCTAAGGTTACTCTGCTGCGTGCTTGGAAAAATGGGAACTTCTGTTAAAGCCATCTTCACTTTTCTCAAAACACTTTCTATTCTTTTCTTGTATGAGAAACATTTGAATCTATAGATTTAATTAATGTTTTGTCATTTAAGTGCCAAGTTACACCCTTACTCCTAAAACAAAGCACCATCACTTGAGTAGGTGGCCTGTCTTTTCCCTTCAAGAGGGTCGAGCTCTGTTTGACAAAGGATGGTAAGTGGGAAGAACGGCTGGGAAGAGCTCCCAGCACTATGAGGGAGCAAAGCGAGGCGACGAGAGCGGCACAGATTAAAAGCCAGCTGATTGAGGAGAATGAGAGGGCAGCGAGGGCCGGGCATTACCACGGAGGCCTTGCGGAGGCTGAGGCGGTCGGGGCGCGCACGGAAATAGGCCTCGTCGAAGGACGTGTGGCTGCCCTTGAGCTTCTCCGACAGGTTCCGGTAGAGCCGCTTGGCAGCGCTGGGCGACGACGGCACGCTGTGCTTCTTGCTCTGCAGCAGGCCCAGGCTGTGCATCTGCTGGGTCATTCTTAGCCAGGGCTTTCTAGAGGGAAAAGAGCAGCCATTTAGCGAAGGTTTTGCTGCACCAACGTCATTGATCAGAAGTGTGTCACTGAAACACACAGTGCGAACCTACCGGGGCTAAAATCACTTTCACACACAGTACAAGGCTGCTGGGGCCAAAATCACTTTCACACGCAGTTTCTGGACACACAGAGGCATGTTCGGGATTTTTCCAACGGCAAATTGCTCTTTATGGCATTAGATTCATGGATATTTATGGAGAAAAGAGAGTTAAAGATGGGAAAATAAAATAGACCACCCCAGAATTATTTGTTAATTTGTATAAGGAGGAGGGATTTCAATTAATGAGGGAAACAATTTGCAGAGTGAGTTCTGGTAGTACAGTTGCCAGAAAAAATGACACCCAAAAGTAAATGTTGGTGTGGACAGTTTCATACTGAGTGGCTTCTTCCTCATGTCGTCGGCAGGCACTGGCTGTGTCTGTATGTTGTATTACTTTATCTGTGTATTGTATTACTTGTATTACTTTAAAATTACTGTGTTTGTCTGTCCATTTAGGGTATAAACCCTTCCAAGAGGGACTGCTGCCTCTCTCTGACTGCCTAACCTAATTGGATTTACATATTATCTCAAAATTAAACAATACTTTCTATGCTCTATCATTACAGTAATTTATCTGTATTAAGAAAAACTGAATTAATATTTAACTCTGGAAGTACATTATGTGGAAATAATTTTGCCTTTCTGAGGGGAAACTAAGAATCAGATTTGACCCATCTGCAGACATAGGAAATTATGCCTATGTATTTCTAAGTGAAAAGGTGACAAAAATGCACCATTTCTTCACATTTTCCTTTTCCCCTGACAAGAGTGTGTACACATCTATAAGGCAGAATGTCTCTCTAGGAGTCTTCACAGTTGTAACAGTAAACCTTGCAATCTTTTCAGACTATATTTTCTGGAAATAATCTGGGGTTTTTTGTACTATGATACAAATTCTTTTTTGTTCTCATGGTCTCAGCCTTCTTCTGAGCAAATTGGATGGCAGGACCAGACTTTAATGACTATTTCCAGTAAAAGCATTCTTTACTAAACACTCACCCTGAGTCTGGTTTTGGCAGGTATTTGTCCTTAGGATTAAAGACACCAGCCAGGTCTCTTAAGCTTTCTACATCTTCCATTCTCACTGTGCACTGTGGTGAGCAGACATCCTGAGCATAAAAGTATCTTATTACAAATAAGTTCACATATTCTCCATGCTCCCAGGGTCTTGAAGAGAGACCAAGTTTCTGAAGGGAGATTGAGTCAACACAATTGTCATATGGGGTGAAAAGATTTTGTTACATTAGAACACCAGTGTGTGCAATCAGAAGGGAATTATGTTAGCTGCACCTCTGAAATAAATGTGCAAGTGTGGAGATGATCAGAAGCTGTCTGGGACTCAGGAGGCTGCAATACTGCAAGGATTTTTGACTGATTTTCCCTGAGTTTATAGACTATCCCACTTTTCCATGTAATTAGTATTTTAAAGAAACTCAGCAAGTTACTAAATTTAATAATAGTTTAGTTCTCAGTTACTTACAGTAACACTTCCAGTTTCTGTTAGTATACAGTGCTACAGATTGTCCCACATAAATTTCCCCCTTTACCTCTGTTTTTAAGAATTTCTTCTTTTCATCAATAAAGTATGGGTCAAAACACAGACCCAAAGAGTGAATAAAAATAGGCCAGGGTGTGCCATAGGCATGTTTGTAAAGGAAGTTTCAATTTCCCAAAATAATTTGATTCCAAGACTACAAATTTTGAATACCAAATACCACACAGTTAGCAGTGAACTCAGGATAGAGACTCAGTTTGCATTTGCCACACAAACCTAACCACCCTCAAGATGAGGACAAAGAAGAGTAGACCAACCAATTCTTAATTCAAAACCACTGCACTGTGTCTGCTTTGGGGTTAGGGTTTTTTATTTGAAAAGTAGCAGGCTCAGTACATCTGAGTGGCACAGAAGAGGTTACAAGATTCATGAAGCCAATGTGGGAATTTACTGAGGGGCTGTGTAGATGTTTAGTAAGTGTACATTAAATAAATTAGGAATATCTCCTTAGTAGGACTTCTCCTACCTATTATGGTATCAGTTAAACAAAACAAGAATACCTGGTATTAAAACTAACATGGCTTATGCCTCTATCAGTGTTCTCTAGGTTGATAAACTCCTCCCCCTGTCTTACTAGACCATACTACCTGAATCCCACATTTCTACAGAGAACAGCTTAACAGCTGCCTTTTCTTTTATAAGGGAATATTAACCTGAGCAAGTAAAGGAGAAGCACCTGTCAGTTTTTGGACAGTTTTCCAGGAAATCAGAGTCTTTGGGAGAGGTGCCCTAGTGACACCTCTCGCAGTACACATTCAAAACTCAGACAGTTTTGGCAGGGCTGTTTTCTCTGTTTCAATGTGTACACTGTAAAAAGAAACTGGATTCTCTGTTACAGCATTCTAGAATGCTGGTGTAGGCTTTGAACCAAAGCAAATTTAGGCATCACTGAGGTGCTAATCTTTGTCATCAACCCAGAAAAGCTGCAGACCAGTTAACCACCTAGTCTGTTTCCCATGGCATGGGTTACAGTTCTTATGGACTGTGACTAAACGTAATTTGACTCCAGATGTTACTTGAGGTTGCTGAAGTCCTTCCTGCCTTGATCTGGTCAATGAAGCAGGATTTGTCCATTCAGAAGAAAACAAAAGTGTGTTAGTAACCACCTAAACAACAACTCTGAGGACAGTAACCATGGCCTGCCCTTGCCACCTGTGGAAGCTTTGTCAGTGAAAAGCCAGATCAGATCCCAAGTCTGACACTGATGGAAGAAGAGAACAAAATCTTTTATAATCTCATCAATGTTTCTGTGAAGTCAAGAGCAGGTGAATCTATAGAGAAGTAAACATTCTTGAAATTGCAGCTATTCAACAATAAAACAGATGGCATCTTTGCTATCTACACAGAATTGGTGAATCAAATGACTTGAAACACAGATATGTTCCCTGTATACTCACCATCAATATCCCAAACAAGTGCAGGGAATAAATGTAGAACAACAAAGCAATAGCTGGAACGACATGATGCAAACAAGCTGCATTTTTTCACCAGTGTACTGCAACAGAAAAGTGCTAAATGCTACTATAGATTATCATACTTAGCATCCTCCCTAGTCACATAAAAGGCATGAAATGGAAAAAAAAAGGACAAGTTGCATATTCTCTAAAACTTTCTGGATGTGGGACCTTATTAGGCTGTCGAAATGACTCACAGTAGAGCAATGGGAATGAGATCGGACAAAATCGTGGGTGAAAAGTATAAGAAATAAGGAAAAGAGAGCTTGGTTCAATGATTCTGCAATGGAAAGCACAGGGTTTTTTGGATGCTGGCACTTTTGAATAGAAAAAAATTTCATGAGAGCAGGTTTAGGCTCCTTTAAAAAGTTATTAATTTGATTTCTTTAACAACCATATCCCTGTCTCAACAATCAGGTGAAGACCTGAAATGTGCATTGTCTTCATTGAAACAACAAATGCCCCAGCTGAAATGCCTTAGCCTGAGGATGTGTCATTGTCAGAACTAAAATTGTTACAGCACGTGGAAGACTAATAATTTAGAAAAAGAAGATGTGCAGAACAGTCCCATTTGAAGCCCCTGCACAAAGCTGACACAGGTCAGGATGATGTAAGGCCATCTCCACATGGTTTGGAGTAGCTTTGTGTGATCTTACTTGCAACCACACAGCAAGGTGAGCACTGCAACAGGCAGCACAGCCCCAGCTTTTACTGGGAAAGGCAGGACTAGACAAAGCAACAGCAGCTCTCCTCACAACCAGTCATAATTAACAGCAGTTTGCATTTCCAAGAATTAAAGAGCACAAAAGTCTTGCAGCAGATCTCTGGGGAAACAGTTATTGCCCTGCCCTGGAAATACTCATCAAACCAGTCTGGGTGACTGTCACTGTGCTATAGCTATGAATCAAACCTGGGACCATGGTCTCTCAAAACATTTTTCAAGCTGCACATCCTGCAGCTTCCTCTTTGTGATCAGATTTCTACTTGCACCTAAGCACTGAACCATTTTATTCCCCATCAGCAGAGTCCTCTAAAAGCCAAATTCAAATACAAATGAATATAAAATAGTTACCTTTATAAAAGATTTGTGAATTTTTCCTTTTTAATTGTCAATTACTAACCTAACATTCATGTCCCTCAAGAATATATTGCAGAGAAAGAAAAAGAAATATCTAAATTATAGATCACTTTCTGTTGTCTGTGGCACATATATGCTACACTCTATAGACAGGTGTACTGGTAGGGCACAGCATAGCTGTAAAAGCATTCTCCTAGGATTTTAGGGAGAAACCACTCAACACTGTATGTTTGTGAATCAATCATACTTGAAACTAATATTTAGGAATACATGCATTAAAGAGTTAAATTTGACTTACCAGCTTAGGTTATCCAAGGCAAAACGTGAACAAGTTGCTGGTAATTGTCCACTCTCTTCCTTCAATGAATCACATTAGCTCTGCTGTCTCTGCTGGCTTAGCCTCTGGGCAGAATGAGTAAATCTCTTCTTTACACTGCATGAATGATCAGATATGAAAAAGCCTATTACTAGCAATTACTGAAGTCCAAGATTGCTGCTAAAACGTCAGAGCAGAACAGTATTAAAAGCAAGTATTACTGTATCACAGGTAGAATGTTCGGTGCCTTAACTCTGCCCCATTTACCTGTGCAGCTGTAGAAGTGACAAATATATGAAGCCTCCATGTGAGAGATGCCATGACTTCTGTGTGCTTTTAGCTTGTTGTAGCCTTCAAAATTGATCAGCAGCACAGTGTGCAAGTAGAAAAAATAATTATTGCCAGAGTAAACAAAACTGTGATTGTAATTAATTTGCCATGAAGTATGAGCAAAAAAGACATTAATGCAGCCATCCTCAAGCAGTTGGTTTGATAATAAAGCAGTGAGAGGAAGGGAAAAAAAATCACAGTGCAGTAGTGCTTGTTGCATGTGATGTATTGTTTCTTCTTTCTCCAAGCAAGCTACCACTACAGCTGTCTGCAATCATAGCAACAAAAGCAGCAGCCAGAGCCATAGCTGTGGGACATCTGCAGCATCATTGGAAAGCTCCCAGCCTGAACAGGTTACGCCTCAAAAACATTATTAAATGGATAACAAAAGCACACTCTATGGAGGTTTCAGCTAAAACAGATCCTGTAATGTCTGCATTAGGAGCTTCCAAAATATTAGGGCAGTGATATTTCAAAATCTTTTTTTACTATAGGGCAAAAAATGCAAAAACTGGAACCCACAGAAATCCACAAAAATGTTACAAAGTCAGACGTGGAATATTTTAAATGCCCATATACAGTATGCTAAAAACAGTGAAGGTGGCAATCAAAGATAAACAACAACCTAGAAAATTGCTATCCTTCTAGACAGTCCACTGGGTTAAATTCATGCAATCAGAACACTCCAGTGCAACATTGGCTAATAGAAAAGAACCAGTGACCATTAATATCTACAGAAAAAGTATTTTGGATTGTTTTTAAGGAGATACCAGAGCTACTCTCACAATCTGTTGAAATTTATTCCCTGGTTTTACTCAGACATGATGCTTGATTTTTGGAAATGTTGGAAACCTCCCAAAATCTGTTGATCAGCCTGATTCTCCCACACTTCAAGCCTCAGCTAAGGATGCTGTGCCTCATACCCAAGGGTATTCTTTTGCCCAAGTAGCTGAAGCTGAAATGTAAACCTGGGCCTGGCATTTGCATGCCAATGTCTTGAAGTTAATCTGTATTTTTTAAACCAATCTGCATCAAACCATTCTTTGGGGGGTTTCTATTGGCACATGTGTGTGCCTGTACACGTGTGTGTAAATGTGCACACAGATGAATTCCCAGGGCATAGTGAGAATAGTAAATGCAAATAGTTACATGCTTTGCTGCAGCAGAGAATTGCAAAGTGCTATTACAATATTCTATGCACAATATTCTATTCCTTCTCCTGTGCCATGAAAATCACAGGCCCTCTATGTACAGGATTCTCTCTTTTGTTCTGCTCCTTCCAAGGATCATTAGTCAGAGAGCTGGCTGAGGTCATCGCTCCTTCCAACAGGAGGAAATTGGAAATCTTTTTAAAACCACCAAATACCTCTCTAACACTGAGATACTATCTGTAAAAAAGCATGCTGAAAATCTGAAATGTCTAAATCAGTTAAAAATAAATGTAAGTCTAAGAACTCCATTTTTAGTGCTGTCCTAAATAGGGATGATTCTTCTGAGTCAAAATCCCCAATTAAGGGTTTTTTTGGTCTGTATAGACCTTATCTATGGAACTCACTTGTAAAGGAATTCTCAATTTCCAGCTGTTTTCAAGGGAAAAACATAAAGTGAATTTCCAGAAATTATTCTATGCTTAAACATTTTCTATCACTTTTCTGCTTTCTCCCTTCAGCTTGGTGGAAAGCAGCCCTTTTACAATTGCCAATTACCATTTCAATTTTTAAAATGCTTAGTCCTTTTTCTACCCAAATTGTATTTATTAAAATAGTAAAAGTCAAGATGTTTTCTTGCCCTAGCCTAGTTCTTGTGAAATACAATTAGCTTTTTTGTATCAAGAAAATATATTTATGATCTTCTTGACCTATGAATATAAATTCATAATTAACCTCTTCATAAGCCAGAAGACACAAAACAATGCTCAGTAAGGTAAAAGAAGCAATCATACATTTAGCAAATGATAAAACATGACATTATTAAAAATTATTACCCAATGTTTGTAAATAACTATGAGAGGCACCTACATCCAGTTCTGGAAATGAAGAAGACTTAAAAGACCTACAGAAACAAACCCCTGGGTTTATGATGAAACACATGGAAGCAGATCCTTTAGTCTGATCTCCTGCAGAAACCTGCCCATCCTCAGCCTTTGATGCTTGCATGAGAGGACAGAGACGTCCAGTCATTATTGCACTTGCATTTCACTCTCCATAGTTGTTCAGAGCATTTTGCTGGCTGTACTTACCCTGATGACTTAACCTATTGTGACAGGTTTTCTTCCCATGGTTGATGAGTCTGGAAGTTCCCTACCTGCAGCACACAAGGAGAGCTGATCCCACAAGCTGCTGCTGTTCGTACTGCTGCTAAAGCTGCACATTTTTGGGAAGATGTCCATTTAGTGCTACATTTTGTTTAAAGAGGCCACCCAAGTAGGCTGAGTTGGCCTCTAACTCCAATCAGAAAATTCTGTTTGTTCCTCGCAGACATTGGGGCATTTCTGGGATGTAAGGTCTCGGGTTTCGCGTCCTCCATACATCGATAGGTGGCAGCGTCCACCCAGTTCTCCAAAATCCTGCATGTCCCTGGAGCGGCGGCCACGCAGGGATCCGTGTCCCCAGGACGGGATGCCCAGCAGGCAGCACATTCTCCATCCCAGAACCCAGCGTCTCTGTGTTTTACATCGCATGCGCTCTCATTGGGAAAAACATTCGGGTTTTCCCACTAGAAACTGGGTGGGAAGTTTGGAGTGAAGAAACTCACACGGAGCCTGAATCACTTGCAAATGAGTCAATGGCAAAGCTCTTGCCATCATAAGAGACAAAGCTGCATTTTAGACTGTTCATAATCCCACTAAAAGAACAAATATTGTTCAAATATCAGATCTCCACCTGCTGTTGCAGCAATGGAGCCAGGCAGAATGAATACCTGGGAATGGGATCTCCATTCCCTCCCAAAGTAACATGGCTAACTGTTTGGCACCTGTATGCACTCTCATCTTAAAAATCCATTACTTGAAAGGTAGTTAAAGTAACTCTTCTCCTTGAAATAAGATTTTTTTGGGGTTTTTTTGGGTCTTTTTTTTTGTTTGGTTGGTTTTTTTTGTTTTTGTTTTTGTTTTTGTTTTGTTTTGTTTTGTTTTGTTTTTTGTTTTCTTCCTACAGTCAAAAACCATTCAGTGGGAAAGGTAAAATAAAAACCAAACAAAACCCCCAAAGAAATGCATAAAAGTATATGTTTCTTTTCCCCACACTCATTCTTTCTTGAACATTTTTATACATATAAGGTACTGTAGTACCAAATTCCATCTCTGGTTTTGGCAATTCCTGCCTCTCTGGCTCTGTGTTTACCTATCATCTTTCACACATTCCCCTTTGCCAATTTGTTTATTCTCTGTCCCATTCCCTAGTTTCTTATGTTTCTTCAAGGACATTGATTTGAGTATTACTGTTTCACTAGTTACTTTAGTTACTTCTTGATCCAAATCCATAGCAAATAACCTATTAACCACAGAGACACAAAAGTATTCGGTATACTTGTAAAAAAGACAAATATTTCTCAGCTGATCAGTCACAGACATGACCCAACTTGAAAAATTCTGAAATTGTGAGTAAAGAAAACATAATTGTGTTTGGACTAAGGTTAGAAAATAATTTTCCCAAGTATTCTGAAATATTTGAGGCAATGTGATGCAACTGACCAAATTGAGTTGGGATGGGCAGCCCTGGCTCCCCCAGGTTTCCTCTGTAGCCACGGTCTCATCAGCCCAACCTGGAATCCAGCACAGCCAGGCTGTCTGCAGGGCTGGAGCTGGCAGAGCCAGCATTGCCTGGGGCTTGCAGGCTCCCACTGCCAGAGGAAGGATGCAGAGGGGAGGAGTTCTCAGTTTTGTGGCAGCTGTGGACTTGCTGCTTGTATTTCAGAGTATGGTTTTAAATCAACTAGCAGAAACTCGGAACTGTTTGGTTAGAATTCTTTAAAGATGGCATGTTTTTCATACAGTCACAGTGGCTTTTTTTACCCCTGCTAGTCTTTTTACTTGGAAAATTCCTAAGAATAATAATTTCTGGCTGCAGTGGAATAGAATCAAGCCTGGGCTGTCAGAGCAAGAAAACTACTGAGTCATTTGGGATCTTTTAGAGTGTAAGTTAAGGTAAACAGAAATAAAATAATATAAGAAGTCCATGAGAGCCCCAAAGTCCTTCCTGTTTGAACCAAGGAATCAAAGAGCAGCTGCTGTTACCTATCAAGAGGTATGCACCAACTCTGATTGATGGCAATGCTGCTGTTTTGCAAAACCAACGCAGAGCAGAGCTCTTGGCTGATGGTTCTTGCAGTTGTTCCCCAGATTAGGGAAAACCCCCAAATCTGTGTGAACACATCCATTACAGGAAGCTTGTAAAAGTACACGAGGCCATTGGATGTGTCTGAAGATATTGCTGCTCCTCAGAAACAAATTACCCATCTGAACATCATGGAAATAATGAAGTTGTCAGCAACAACAGGCTGCTGTGATGCTTTGTCAGTGTCCTGTTGATTATGTTATCTCATCAGACACTCCAGATAGAGATAATTTATGCCATGTATTGTTTAGCCATGAGTACTCCCAGCGGCACTGCATTTAATTCAAGTTACACCAGAACATTTTACAAACAGAAATTAACAGGCTTTTCATGGCTGGCAATTTATAGATTAGGAAATAACAAAGACAAAAATGGAATTTAGCAAAGGTGAGCATGGAACAAAGCTGAACAGAGGTGGACATATACCATCCCAGAGAAGCACCTTCTTTTATAAGCTAAAGACATTTTTAGGCTCATGATACAGTCTTTAAAAAGACTGAAAAGAACATACAAATATATAGATATGCATTATTGCAACTTTTGTATGATTGCAGTAATTAGCAGTATACTCATTAATATGAGGCCTGTTTCTGAAGATTGATCTCCCTTTTCTTCAAAACTTGTATAAGAGCATCTATTACAAAGTACTTCACAAGTGCCATTATTTTTCATAATGAATAAAGAAAGACCTTCAAGAAGAGAACAATTTCCTGCTCTTCTGTGAACCCCAAGCACTGTTTATCTCACTAAACAGATACTCTTTAAAGAGCAGCTTGTTTGCCCTGATGCCTGTTTATGGGCAGTGACTTTAACATATTTAAATCAGACATTTAAAAAGAAACACATACATGTAAACAACAGCAACAACAAATCTCCCACCAAACAAACAACAAAAAACCCCAGAGTAAGGTACCATGTCAGGAAAACTTTGCTACTGAGAACAAAGAGTAGGAAGAGAGGAGCTTTTTTCAAAGGGTAACATTACCTGGGGTGAATAATTTTTCCAGTTCCAGATGGAGACAGATTTTTCTAGATAACAGCAATTTAAATCAAGAGCCCATTTGTCTGCATTATCAGAGGAAGAACCACAAGGAGATCTGTCTCCCTGGACCAGCTTTTGTGAATAGCCCTGCAGGTTATCCTTCCAACAGGGAAGCATCCCCCTGCATGGCTGTGAGAATTTCCCACAAGCTGGAATTCATACTGCAGTCATTTGGGCTGATGTTTCTGTTCATTTACATCTCAGTTTAAATGAAAATAACTCTGAGGAATTCTAAACCAGTTCATCACAGGAGCCATGCAAAAACCCAAACAGAATAGAAGTGATTGCTGTGAGGTAATTCTAGATTTGACAGTGCCATTCTTTTTCATAATGAGTTCAAATGAACATTTAAAAATTCATTTTTTGCTGAGAAGTTATGATAGATCCAAGGTTTACTGCAGAGGCAATGCACATGGATGCAACAGTTTTTGTTGAAACCTTTTTATACTTTAGAGAGACAATGACATATGATTGTTTATCCTTTACAAGAGGTGTGGGACACAGTAAAATGAGTGGCAAAAATGAAAGTTTGGGGTTTTTCTTTCCTTAAGTGCAACATTTCAATAAAAGTGAAATTAAAAGGTAAGAAGTGCAACTTGTCTATTTAGAACATAGAGGATCTGTAACATACTTTACCAAAAATCATTCCTTTTTTCACTGTAGTGAAGGCTATTAAAAACTAGCAGTGAGATTAGCAGTTCATGAAAACATCTTCCCATCCTTTTCTTAAGCTCCAAACCTGATGAATCTGCTCCCTCTCAATTAGTCGTGCCAGCCTCTCACTGAGCAATAAACATCAGTACTTGGCCTTGCTGTATTGCCACAAGTCCCATCTCCACCACACCAACAAGATCAGAATATAAAGTGATAATTACTCCCTGATGAGAACACACTTTTTGGATTAATTGAGTTCACAGCCTCTTCCCATTTCTCTCTCTTCATCACATTGAATGCATCAACCAACTCCAAAGGTGAGAAATTTATCTGAAATAAACTCCTACTTTTCATGGCTGAAATGTTCATTCATGCTGTTTCATTGCAGCATGACTTACTCTGTTTTCCAACAGGCCAAAGAGAATCTGACTCAGACTATAAAACTGTGGGCTTTATCTCCCATATTCCAACTCTGATTTAGCAAAGTCCTTGGCAAACAGCTATCAGGCCAATTCTCCAGGAGGGGTTGTGGTATAGGCCAAATCCTTGATGTGTTGGTGAAAGTCTGTGAACTTCCATCCTGTTCATAGACCCTCTGGGATGTGCTTTACTCCTTCTCACTCACCCTCAAATCAGCAAGAACAATGCTGGTTAATCTGGGGGCAGGAGGTGCTGAGAGCACACAAAGGACACTGGCGAGTGCCCAGAGTCACTGTGGGTGAGACAACTCAATGCTAGAGCTGCTTCAGTCTCAGGATCTTCTGTTCTTCAAATCATGGTAAAGCACTTGTTAGCCCTAGAGCAGAGATATTGGCTGGGGAAAGCTTTGAGGTATCAGGCTCACCTGCCCTAAAAGTTTCCTGTATCAAGGATGTTTGGTTATCATGTGCTCACTTACATTTCAGTTACATACAGAAAATTGAAAATATTAAAATATAGCTTAAAAAACTATAAAACCCCAACTACCCAACAGCCTATTATAAATAACTGCTTCCTATGTTTTTATAAATGAGGTACTTCAAAAGTGTTTGTACATCACCATCCAGTTATTACATTCATTAGTGTTGTCACAGGAGACAGATGGGGAATATAATTTGCTGCTCTGTTAAAAGATTGAATATGGATTTGGAAACGAGGACTCCTGGTCCAATGAAACAACACTCTCTGCAGCCAGAAGTGCTGATCTGATTTCATCTGAATTGTGTTAATAAATATTTGCAAAACCAGGCAGCTTAGGTGGCTTAATTAAGAAAACACTTGCCTTTCACCTTTTGCAATTAATTTCCTTCAGGGTCAGCATTTGGTGGTCTTACAGCTATTGCCCAAACTTCTACACACTTTGGGATGATTAATGGTCTCTGTTCTGGAAAATTATGAGGTGCTATAAGGAAAAATTAACTGAATTCACACAATGTGCAACCTCTCACTGAGTACCTTCTCTCTGCATTTTTTTAAGGGGCATGGGCTGTATGAACGTGTGTCATAGAAAACTTGTAATGAGTTCCTCACAAACCTGCACAGAATTCTCTCATGCAGTAATGCAGCCAATCTCTGCTATAGGCAACATTGAGCTCAAGTGAAATCTTACAGATATTCAGTGCTGGCAAGAGAATCACCCATCAAATAACACTGATCAGTGTGACATCTGAGCCTTGGGACAGAAAGAAATGCTCAGGGGTTTACTTCAGATGCTTTTCTTGGTTTCAGCATCAACCATCCTTCCAAAACAAGCCCCACTCACACACAGAGACACACACAGAGACACACACACAAAGCACAACCACAAAAATGTGCACATTTTGTCCAACTTTGGCTCATCTGACTTTTATTTTACACCCCTCCCTTTCAAGAAGTTATTATGGAACTGAATTTTCAAATTACTGACTTGTTACATTGATACTTGTGTTTGAGAATAAAGCTGATGGCCAGTGAATGATTCCATCCTTTTTCTCTAAATGAGTCTACATTAAAAACCAGTTTAACACTAAGAAATGTTTTGCACTTTAGCAAAAGCTAGAGTATTAGTATTTTGAGGTCATAGAAAAGTTTGATTACTGAGCCCGTTATTATATCACAGTCTCACAGTTTAAATACAACTGTGAGACTGTGATACCATATTCTTATAATATAGTTCTTCAAATTTTATAAAGAACAACCAGACACTAGAAAAAAAAAAACCTGCTTAAAGAGGGGCAGTCCTTAAAGAATGATTTTTTAGAAGGGTGAGAAATCCAAGCCTAACTACCAGCCTCTCCTGAAAATAGGCAATCTAAAAATCGAATGCTCTGATATATCAGCACACAATCTGTGCTAAGAGAATAAGACATTGTGAGACACACAAAAAGACAAGTGAAGCAGTTGTGTTTTCTGACACTCAAAGAAGCAGAGATTCAAGCTTAGTAGTACCAGTCCACCACCACAAAGATTGCATAGAATTCCCTTTACTTATACCAGAATTTAGCTTTTAAATATAAG
Organism: Luscinia megarhynchos; assembly: GCA_034336665.1. NCBI lineage: Eukaryota > Metazoa > Chordata > Aves > Passeriformes > Muscicapidae > Luscinia > Luscinia megarhynchos. The sequence continues at coordinate 4,626,417 of CM067580.1, forward strand.
TTGTAGGAAAACCTGATTAATAGAATTCCAAATCATTTTAATATGAGTTTAAAGAAATAGTTATACATCATTGAAAACAGATGTTTTGGTCAGAGTTTTTTTCACAAACTTATCTATGAACCACTGAACGGCATTTTTGTATGCAGCATTTTGTTCAATAGGCTTTTGAAAATAATATGGAGAATACAACTGGTACTTTCAGCCAGAATCATTCAGAGAGCCTTCATGAAAAATAAGGAGTTCAGGCTTAAAAGTGAAATGGATCTTCTCTAATTTTATGTGAAATTCTACAGCTCCATGTAATATGATCTTCATTCAATTTTGGGGGGCCCCTATTTAGTTAGCAAATAATAACAACCTCTCTAAATTACTGCCTTTTGCCTATCTCCTACAGATCTGCTGGCTCAGATCTTAGGTTTGGATAGGGACAACCTCCCAGTGGGTTACAGATATGAAACCTTACTGCACAAGAGAAATACTCACTTTCATCTCCTTCTTCAACCCCAGATTCAGCTATTCAAAGCAGGAAATCACAGCACAAACACCAGCCCTAACAAACCGTGGCAGGATGGAGCTACTGCTGTTCTGTGTTGTCAATCAGCTGTGAAAACGGAAAAGAAAACTGTTTCTACATTCAGACAGTGTTTCCAACTGTGCACATGGTGCTCACAGTAGATGACAGTGCAAGAATTAAATGTCACTTGCATACCAGAAATACTTTTGAAATGTACAGTGGGAAATAAAGGAGTGATCACAATTATACAAGAAAATCCAATAGGATTGCAGTGGCAAGCTTTGAATTTGCAGAGAAAGTTGTGTCCCTGCAAGATATGGTTTTTCCAGTGCATGCTGCAAAGCAAAAACAGGGGTTTTTTTTCAATTTCCTTCATCTGTCTACACAAAGCAGCAATTGAACTGTGTTTTCAAGCAAACAATTATATAAAACTAGGTGACTTCTCAGAAAAGTTCTTCTTTCCTTGAAAAGCAGTGCAGAAAATTAAGGAATTACTGTACTGAAAATTAATACATCCATATGTATCTATCTTAAAAAAGTGACTGACAGAATACATTAAAAAATTAAATATTAGATACCCAAAATGAGTTGTCAGACATCATTAGAGAGCAATTCCTGAAGTATATCTACCCGGTAAATAATTTTCTGTAAATAGTACTTTTGAGAAAACTGCTTGCAGATGATTTCTAAGTAAAAATAAGTACAATTCACTGTAGCATTTGCTTCAAAACATACAACCAAATTAAGTATGAAATACTCTCTTTTAACATGAAATAATTAATACAGCTGATTAGTATACACAGATGGGTGAGAAAATTAAGCTTATGAGTGAAGTAGGAAAGGAATGGAAATCTGAAAGTAATTATAATGTGTTTTTCCCCCATTTTCTCTCTGTAAAGAGTATTTTATATTAGTTCTATATAAACTCATTTTCACCTCTGTCTCTGACAAGACAAGCAGAAAACTGTTACACAATATCACCTATTTCAAATAACACCAGATTTTACACTTTTTTAAAATCCAGGAACAAATAATGAAGAAAATAAAAAACCCCAAACTGTGTTTCTTTACAATTGATGAGTTGTGATTAAAAAAGGTCAGAAAAGGACATTTGCATTATCTGTCTTGTTCTGAAAAGAGTACTGTATTGAGAATAAAGGATGTAAAAATATCATCAAAAACCTCAACAAATGAGAAATGAATACAATGAGTCAAGGATCAGAAATTCCCATCCAAAGCTGCTGGGCACTGTTAACTACAACAGGCCCTGAGCCAATCAACTGCTCCAGGAGCACGTTTTGATTGCTTTAATTCTTCTGCTGGACAGCACAGAAGATGTGGAAGAATTTCTTAGCCACAAGCTGAACATTCTGCAACTTTTTGCTAATACTCACTACTCAACTGCCCTTGTTCTTTATTGGCGCCTTGTATAAAATCTGAACAGCCAACAGAAAGTCTCTTTAACCTCCACTGATACCATCACAGCAGCTGCCAGGGAATCCAAATGAGCAGCACCCAACCTATCACTTGTTTGGAGACAGATTTTATTTTATTTTTAAATCCCGAAACACATTTTCTTTAAAAATTGCAAAGGCTTAGCAATAGTGATTTCCTAAAGGAAATAACTCTAGCATCCACAACTTCTTCAAGATAAAGTTGAAGGCAGGAAGAGCTGCTGAAAATTGAATCAGTACCAAAAGACAGACAAAGGATACAAAAAACCAAAATAGATGGAAGTTTAAGTAAGTGATGGAATAATTTCTTGTCTTATGACTAGTCATATTCTTAATAAATAATTCTCACCAGTTAAAACTGATACAATTTCAGTCAGTAGGAGAAAGTGAGATGCTCTTTTAGTAAATAATTTAGAACGTGCCTATAGGTGTGTATCGGGATGATTCAATAAGAAAACTTGAAAAGAAATGGTGCAGGATATCTTAAGATTTATCTTTAGAATGGATTAGTGACAGGATCTGGGTAAAGAAAACATACAGGGGACTTCTAAAAGCAATTTCTGATAGTAGTTCTTCAATTAACAGCAGCAGCTCATAAACAGCTGGAAAAATAGGACACCCTCTCTGTTAGGTGTATTCTGTGCCAGAGAAAATAGAATCTGGTTTTCCAAAAGCTAAATGAAGCAGAACTACATGGACTCTGTATAATAATGAAAGCAACATTCTAATTTATTTGATCTTGAAAATATAAGCAAACAATCCAGGATCTCTGCTTGAGTATGGATATATATGCATTTATCTCAAGCTTTTTGTCTTTCTGGAAAGCCTCCACAATCTCAGTCATTTGGATGAGGTATTAGACAACATTATAAATGATTATTAAATGACAGGAAGTATTATAAATGATACGAACTTATTGAAGAGATGGTAAAGGGCTGTCCAGGAGATTTCAAGTACCAAAAAGGTATTTTTAATAAGAAATCTATGCAACTGTTTAATTTGCAGATTTTTGCTGCAATTTAGCAGCTGTTCCTTACAGCCTGAAGATGCTTCAATTATCACCTCTGTGCTGTCTGGTTATAAGGTCATTGAAGACTCCTTTTAAAAAGTTGCATCAAGTTTCCTAAAGCAAATATTTAGATAACTGTTAGATTGTGTCGCTCTCTCAGAAAATCAGGATGTTGATTTTCTCCCTGCTTTGATGGTCATCTTCATGACAATAATCCTGTGAAATACAGTTCTTCAGAGAGGGATTGGGGATAAACTGCTCTGGAGCTATTCCTTTTATTTATGCTTCCTATTGAAAGATCAGAAGTGTGGTGCATTCAGCAAGAGTTGTCAGTGCCTTCAGCACATGCAAGCTATTATTCAGCAAATCTGGCTGTCACCCAGAAAGACACTGCACTGTCAATTTTTGAGCAGGTTAAAGCAAAGCAGTTTAGTGATAACTTATAACCAGAAATGTATTGCAATGATCAAAATGGCTTTCTTGAATTTGGAATAAAAAAAAATATAGGAAAAGATTAAAAAATCTTCTTTCACACTATCACTGATTATAAAGGTAGGATTTTGGAGGACTTGTGAAATAGTGGAATGATAGCTTGGATCAAGCTTCAAAGTGCAGGTTAATATCTCATTAACTTTGCTAGTGAAGAAATCAACCCTCTCTGATTGATGCCTTAATCATGTCCTAAACCAACCATAAAGTAGTAATTTCATAACCACTTCCCTCACAGCTGCAAAGAAAAACTGTTTTTTCACATCCATTCCTTACTCTGTAACTTAAAAGGGAAAATATATTTGCTTGATAAATGCAAGAGACATATTCATGGTAAAACATACTAAATTATCAGCAGAAAGATGTTTCACGTAAATGGTATCCTCAAGTAACCTTCTGAGAAGCTTGAATAACAGTGTGACATAGAACTGCTTAAAAAATGAGGTAATTGAATGGATTTTTGAGCCAATTTACATGAAATAGTTTTTAATGCAATTCCAAGCAAATCTGCTAGATTATTAAACAGTGAATTTAATAGTTAACAGACACTCCTTCAAGTTTCTAATGTAGCTGAAATAACTTCCATCCTAGGAAAAAAATTAATAGAATGAATCCTGTTTTAATCTACATTTTCAGGCTTTAAGTTGCATTTTTAGAATTTCTTTCAGCTGCCTTCAGCCTGCAAAATGGCAAATAGACCTACAGGGCCAGTACCACCAAATAGTGTGAGGCTTTGCACACGTTGAGGCTCATGGATTTCTCAGGCTAAATTATATTAAAGCACCTACACAGCCATTAAACCTCACTTTCCTTCCCTCAGCCACTTCAATAGTGACTGTAGGAAGAAACTTCTTTGATGACCTCCCTAGTGAATGAATAATTTTAGACTTTCCTTGGTGATTACTCTTGTTTTGCCCACCCACTTATAACATCAACTATAATAAGGCTATTTATGGTAACTACTGCAAGATAAATTAAAGCCACATTTGTGATTCGCATACACGAACCCAGCTCCACTTAACAGAGTAAAAACCTTTGTGCCTCAGGAGGGCACTGACTGATGTGTGACTGAGGAGGGCAGTTCTGCCATTTTAAAATGTGACTCTTCGACCTATTTTCGGGATTTTTGAGTCACACGGCACGTGACATTAAACAGCAGAAGCATCCACACAGCTGCTCCTTGGTATCAAGATCAATGAGCCTGTCAAAATAATCAAAGATGCTCCTTTGGTCATGCAAAATACTGAGATTTCCAAGTATGGGTGTGACACCAGGATTCACAGTGCTGTCCTGGAGCTTGGTACAACTCCAGCCACATTCATAGTAGCAATCTTTTCACTGAATTCCATACCAAAATACATCCCCATTTGTTCCGGCCTCAAGAAGGCAGTCACTTCATTCAACACTGCTGGAGCTACTGGATTTATAAGGATGTGTTTTTAAAAATATTGGGACAAACTAGTTTGGGGTTACAAGTGGTACCTCAGGAAGTTTTTCTTTGAGTTGACAAACAATTGTTTGGAACAAGGGGAGTAGTTCTGACAGGGCTGGACTGACTCTGTGGTGATGCAGTTGGATCACTAACCTGGGAAGAGGGAAGGAAGCTCAGTCCCTCTCCACTCCTGTCTGCAGCCTGTGAGTTTCTATTATTCCTCCATCTCCCTTTTTCAGAGAAGAAATGTAACTATGGATTGGATAATTACAAAAGCATTTTACAATGCTCAAAGTTTCCAATTCTCACACCCCTTAGTCAGAAATTCATGCCTAAGCCCAAGAAAATTACTCAAGTGTTGATATCATTGTGTTTTGAGAAAAGCCTCAATTTTTATAAAGATCTTTCAGTGAAAACAGTACAGTAACAATACATCATTAACTCCAATTTAATGTAATGTGAATGCTCCATAATGATCACCCTCTGTTTTGTTCATGAAACCAGCTGAAAGAAGCTCCATATATGAAATACAGAAGCTTGGAACATTCTGCAATGTGCACAGTGGTTTGAAACAAGAAAAAAAATGCTGCTGAAGTCTTTACAGTATTAAGATATGAATAACGAACATAAACACATTCTACATGGTGAGTAATGAGCATAAAGCTTTCATCTTTCTTCATGGGAAATCCTATGGAAGGCAAATAAACCCATAGAGACCATTGTAGGAGCATTTGAGAAAGCTTTCTTTTATCCCAATAGCTGGCAACAAAATATGTGCATTTACAAGAGATTTCTTTTTTCTCTTTTAATCTGTAGCTAACTGCAGTTTTAAAGCCTCTCATTTGTTTAACTACCAGGCTGAACAAGGAAGGTTGGATTTAGAGAAAGAAAATAAATCAAAATCCAGTTAAATCTGGCACCTTCCTTGTTCGTTCTTCCCCAACATTCCTGACTTACAAGTGGTTATTCTCCCTTCTCTTCAGATCCTTCTCTAAGCTCTCTCACCAGGATTTCAAAGTTAGATGATCAAATGTGCAAGAGAGGTACCTAATTTCTCACAGGCACTTCTGAAAGCTCCTGACTAGGTCTACAGTGAACAATTTTCTTTCTCTTCCCCTGCCCCCACCTTTTTTTCCCTAGCCTTTGATCTTTAGAAAGCACAAATGCCATTACAGTGAATAAAGTCATAGCCCCTGGAGTCAATCCCCTACTATTTACCTCCCGCCTTCCCAGCCAGGCTGGCTTGGTTGGGCTCAGAGACAGCAGCAGGTATCATCAGCACTGTGACAAATGAGAATGTGTGTCAGGGGAGGCTGTTCAAACAAACAGTTGAATGCTTGGGAACACAGACAGAAGAGCTAAGATCTAGCTTTTTTTCCCCTCTCTTTTCTTTCTCCCTACACCTTCAAAACAGAAGATTAAGTTTGCTGTGAACATGAGCTGATGAAAAGAATTCAAATAGTGCTTTGAATAGTACCACTGGGAGCGTCACAGGAGAATTACAAATTGCTGCTGGAGACACCAGTCTCCCTTTACAGAAAGTTAACATAAAAGTACACATATCTTCTTTCTATAAGGTACTAACTTGTAAATTAACCTTTAATGGAGTATAAATGATGTCCTGAAAGAACTGCTTATGCAGCTATATTTATGATCTAGAAAATTGCAAATATTTACAAGATTATAGGTGTTAATGGTCTGTCAAAAATGTTTGTATATTGTACATACATTAAACCTCAGTTTAAGACCACCCTGCTATAAAGACCACCCCATTTCTTGTCCCATATAGAATTTCATTTGATTCCATATATTCCATTCCTTATAACGAGGCTAGGCCCCAGCATACACCCAAACCATTTCAGACAGGGAGCTGCTCCTCTGTAGGATCCGCTGGGAAGGAGAACATGTTTTAGCCTCTGATCCCAGGTTCCCTGTGCAGCTCCCAGCAGCCAGGGTTATCTCTGTCATTCACCCCCAGTAGGAGACTGAAGAACAGCTCCTGACACAGCAGAGAAGACAGAGCAGAGCAGGAGGAGGCTCAGCAGGACTGAGCAGAGTTTCCCTGTCCTGCGAGGAACAGCTCCACCTCCCAGCACTGCTGCCTCAGTTTCCCCTCTGGGGTACATGTGTTTTAGGGGAACACCCTCAGTGTCACTTGTGCTCCTCACAGTTCAGCCAGAAAGGGAAACAGCTCAAGCTCATCCTGCTGGCTGCTCTCTGCCCCTGGCTTTGTGCTGCTGTCCCCACAGCAGGTGGACCTGATTGTAAATTTTCGTTTTCTACATTCAGGTCTCATATCTGACTTTTTTATTTTCCCTTTTTTTTTTTTTTTTTTTTTTTTTTTCATTAAGTTCATTATTGAAACTTCAATTTTCCCTAAAACAATTCACATTTGAGGTTTTCTATTTGTGCGACAGTGAAATAAAAAGAAAACATCCTCTAAAACATCCCCTCTTTGAGTTAATTCTGTATTTGTCACTGACTCAATTTTTGCTTTGTAAATAATTATTAATATATATTTTCTGGGCATAAATTATAGCAACAATAATTTCAATACAAGCCAAAATATATTTGCTACTCAAAGTGAGACAATAACTTGTTCTCTGTTCTCTGATTGATTACAGCTTCTTTTCTGGGTAATTGAGTAACTATCTGTGTTAGAAATTTGATCTCTACTTCTGAATCAAAATTTCTTTTTCTGAAAACATTTCAAAATAAAAAACAGTTGGACAGTGTCAGTTGTGATAGTGAAATTTCAGAAAGGTCACAGTTTGAATTTTGAAAGAGGAGAAACTTTTTTTGGAAATGAGCATAACTCAAAATGTTACAATTTTTAATACTTGTTTTACAAACATCATTGAATTCACGCATAAATACAGCTGGGGAAAAATAAATACTTTGGGAACAAATACTTGGGGCTCTGCCCAGGTTTTATTGCAACAGATTATTTTCTTTTGTAATTTATCATTTGCTGTGCATTATCTTGCTCAATGACTGGAAAAAAACAGCATTCTTCTTTAGGATAAAAAGTCAAAGGAAAACTTGAAAAGGCTCTGTCCTCCCTGACCTCATGCACATTTTTATTGATATCAAATTGCTCTTTTTTTTTTTTTGCCTTGCCATTTTCATTTTTATACCTGCTGGATCAGATCTTCAAATGATGTAAACTGGCATTGGCCTAATGGTTTCCATGAAAGTATCAGAGCTGAGGATCTGGCATTAATTACTGGGCATTGTCTGTTATCCAGTGAGATAATGTAAAAGCAGTTCCTTGCCGAGCTTGAAAGACAGAGATCTGTAAGTACAGAGACACGGCTTAAGTGAGGTGATTTTAGGGAAAATGAACTTCTGAGATTTTACACAGGTCTTCAAATGATCTAATTATTCTATGCCGCAATCTGCACCAAGAGAATAACCAAAGTGAGTCTTCTCACAAATTATGACACTTGATTTTTTCAAAAATACAAAATTAATTTGGATTGCTCAATGAAATGATGCCATTTGGAATTTTGTTGCTTTACACAGAATGAGCTGGCTTACACAGTTTGGCTGCTAAAAGTGGTGGAGCAAAAAACAAAGATATATAATTTTTGATTTTCAAGCATTGTTTTTTTTGGCAGACATAACCGGACACATTTCAAGTTTCCCAAATCTTCCTCTCATTTTGAGTGCTTAGTTTTAATGAGTCTTCTCTCCATCTTCTTCTAAGATTATTCAATCCAAAGGACTTTTTATACAAGTATCTAGAAAAACTTCATGATTCTATTTTCATCAGTTATCCCTTGGCATGGGGGATATCCAGAGAGGAGAAATCCAAAGACCAAAATCTCCCACAGGTAAATGAGAAGTTTTGTTGCAGGCAAACACTGCACATGTCACATTTTGTGTGCTTCCAAAGGGTATTTCTCAGTAAACCAAAGCATGATGAACTATGTATTTATAACTCTGCTGGAGAACAAACAAAACCACCATACCACCATGAGTCTGGGTCAACAAACACTGAAGGCTCTACTATCAATTTCTAAGGATGAATACAGCAACATGAGATGCCCCTTAATTTTCTCTGATCATCAAGGCATTGAACTACACATTTCCATGAATATAATTTGTTTTTTGCTGCCAATACTCCCAGTGGAAGAGCCTTTTTCCACCAGTAGATGGTCACATCCTGATTTACCTTATGTAAACCTATGTATTTGGGGGTAGTTTATATTATGCTAATTGTTTTTGTTGTTTGGACGTGTATATCCAACTTAAATGTCTTCCCTCTTGCTACTTATAGAGAGAATGATTGTGAACTTTGAATCAATGAATTGATTACAACAGCAGTGAAATGTCTTTATGCCATTCAAGTTTTTCCTCTGTAAAAGGAAGAGAAAAACTCCTTCCTTTTGTCTCCTCTCTATGTTCATTTTCATACTGTAAATTCTTCCAGGCAAGAATTCCATTAATCAATGCTGGTTTAGTGCCTACTACAATGGGTATCATCTCACAGTGGGTTATTACTATGCTACAAAAAAAAAAAAAAAAAAAAAGCAAATATTACTGAAATATTACTGATGGTAAAAATACAGCTCATTGACTAAAGGTGCATGAAAAGAATTTAAAGAATTTTGTCCTGTAGGACATCAAAGTTCTTAAAAATTCATATGTCAAGTATTTCCATCTGAACTAAATTAGTTTTGTAGAACTAAGATTTCATGGCAAATAAAAATAGTATATCATCTTAATAAAAGCATCATGTGCAAAGGGAAAATAAAAGCAAGAAAGATATAATTTTATAGTACTCGCACAGTTCTTCTTACTCTGCACTGAAATTCAAAACTACCAAAGAAGCAGCCATCAACAGCCACATAATCAATCTCCAGCTGGTGCTGGTCTCCAACTTATTTGATACAAAGGACAGGGGAAACAATAGGAAAGTTTGCAGGAGTGTAGTAAATAATTCTAATGCTTTGAATTGCAAAGGGTAAGCAACCTACCAAAAGTATTTATCAAAGTCATATTGGGGGAAAGAAACATCACCAAACAGAACAGTGCAAGCCAGATGCTCGAAGATTAAATGGGGTCAAAAATGCAACCCTAATTTTCATAACATCCTCATAAAAATTCACAGGAAACTGCTTTGAGAACCTGTTTAGAAAGACATTTTTTTGAAAGTTAAAGGGGAGTTACAGATTGAGATACTATTGAATGAGATCAGAATTACAGAGGAAGAGAAAAAATAACTTGTGCATTAAATAAGAACATAAAAATCAATACAAAACAACGGCTAAAAGTAGTTGAAAGTTATGTCTAGCCTTGTGAGATCAGGTTTACATCTTTCAATTTGCACTTCTGTTGAAGGTTCACATCGGTCAGCTCTTTAACCCCTTCAATGAGGGAACCAACCCACTTGACTTTTGTGAACTCCCCAGACTTGCCCCTAAATATAAATATAAAATAAAGTTTGAAAAGAAATAGGCTTTACTAATATTCTCAGCTTCTTTCAACGCTAGTGTCTCTCCCATTTATATGCACACACGGTGCTTCTGCCTCATCTTTCAGTTCTTTAATCTAAACCAAGGTGCAAAGAGTAGGAGCAAGGCACACACTCTAAAACACTTCACTTTATATAAAAGCCAACTTAAAAGCCATTGAACATAATGGAAGATGACCTAGACTTGCAAAAGACAGTCAACATCCTCTTCATGAAATAATTGAAATGGAATCCCTCCCAGATGGAAAGACCAAGATACCAGAATTCTCAAAAAAAAAAAAAAAAAAAAAAAAAGTTCATATTATTCAATAGCTCTAAAAATAATGGATGTTTTTTTTTAGAACTCAAAGGAAACAGATTTTTTAAGTTCTCATGATGCCCTTTAGCTGCTGTTCAAAAAGCCATCTGACATTTTCTCTCACTGATAACAGTTCCTGTGCCAGCAGCACTAGGACAATGCTCAGGGCAATGACAGGCATTTAATTTTCAGCCTTTGATGTTGCAAAACAATGCAGTAAAGAGAAATTAAAAGTTAACAAATTGATTGATAATTTTCTATTAGACTCTGCCCTTTCATTTCTACCATACCAATTTACCTCCTGCTGCCTTGCAAAAGAAACCCAGGGTAATTAATTTGCCTTAGTGGACAGTGAAGGAATAGAGAATGCAAATATGAGAGCCATAGCCTTGGTGTATCTTGGCTGACACTTAGGCTGTATTTATTATATGACAACAATTTGCATGAAAATGTAATTTTCTAAAGCAAATTCATTTTCTTAAGAGCAGACAAAGAAGTTTTCAAAGAGTAAAATCCAGGCCCATCTGAACATACTGGCCACATTCTTTTAGTAAACAGAGAATTTGGTAAGCTGATATGTTTATAGGACATGCAGTGTAAATAACCATGCATAGGAGTGACTACACAAAGCAATCTATTTCCATCAATGATTAAATAATCTACCATACTTAAAAAGGTCATCTTTCTTCTTCCATGAAAATTCAGGAACGAGTTTTCTTCTGTATTTCAGAAGAAAAAGAATCCTTAAATAATACTGCAAGTGGAGCCCAAGTTGCAGCTCCCTCTGAAGGACACAGTGTTTGCAGAGCAGGGTGTGCTTGGTGTGGCTGCATCCCAAGCCCATGCTCAGCTCTGCCCTGTGCAAACCCGATCCTGTACCCAACATGAGCACTGTGCACAACCCCAGCCCAGCCCTGACCCCATCTCCTGCTCTGGGGAGCAGTGCTGCGTTAATACACGTCCTTGTAGGTACTCTGAGCATTTAAAGGCTGGAGAGACAGGAGCACTTTCTGTGCCAGCAGAGTTGGTTTGAGGTGTCCCTTCCTTCCCTCATCTCTCATTCATCCATTCTGTAACAACTCTGTGCTCTGTTTCTACAGCTACTGTTTCTGACTGCAAGTGCTTCAGCTAAATGTGAGACAAAGCCTTTGGGGTTCCTACAGCAAATGCAGATTGCAATGCTTACAGGTGTGCTGTGCAACACCTGTGCTGTCAGCTCAACACCGTGGGAACATCGTGTCAGACCTGGGTGGGGATCATTGCTGGGCACGAGGAATGGAGCAAATCTGGGCGTGCAGGGAAAAAACAGACAGAGCTGAAGGAGTGGGTTGGATCCTTCCTGAAGGATGTCACTTACTGAGTGCACCTGGAATTGAAAGCACATGTGGTAGGGCTTCTGGACAGTGCCAGCTCACTACAACAGCTGTAGTGAGTGCTCTCAAGTGTTTCTTGTAAGAACTGTCTCACTAAAACTGCCAAAATAGATGCAGTTGCTGATGCTCCAGTTGGACTATTGGAAGCTAGAGTTTTCATCCAGAAAGGAATATCTGGAGGTGTGGTATCCCATGTTTCTTCACAGTAAATGCCAGCATGAAGAATTGTTTCCAAATAGAAATTCCTGAGTCACTGTAATGACGATATTATTAAAGCATGTTGTGACCCAAGTACAACATCTGAACTTTCCTGTACTGGAATTGTGAGCTGATGTCCATGTGTAAAACATGGTAAATGTTTTTAGCTGTGGGATAGTTCATTTCTCTCCCTGTATCCTTTGCTACTCTCACACTGCAACATAAAGGAAGCAATCTCATTCAGAACGGCAGAATTAACTTGCTTTTTTTTCCCAAAACAACTTACTGTAAGATGAAAAGGTTGTACCAGGGAAATAAGTTCACAGAGCTCATGACTTAAGCTTAATAGCTGGAACAAGTTAATTATTTATCTTGAAGCTAAAATAGCTTGAAAAAAGGTTTCCTTTGACAGTCATCCATTTATCTAAACACTTGGCAGCAGAAACCTAAGAAATTTACAGTCCTTCCCACACACGACACTTTTGTGTGGAAGCAGCTAGAAATGCAACTTTGTACCTATCATACGTAAAGAGGAAACAAAGAGATTATAAACTCACTGTTTTTGCCAAATACGTTTTGCCTGATGTGCTATTTTGGTGTTAAAATACAATTGGAATGATGGTCTCTGCAGATAAAACTAAAAACCTGGTATTACACTTACTAAGCAATATGCTAAGCCTGCCCATTCAACTTACTACCGAAAAATTTGGTGGTGCTCATGGTCACATGCAGGGTACAGGGGGTCCCATTTCCAGCAGTGGCTGAGCTTAAGAAACAAGTGAGCCCAGAGGAGGAGCAGCAGTGTGGAATACAGGATAAGAGCCTGGGCTGGGGAGTGAGGAGACTCCGTTCCTATTCTTGTTATATGGCTGTGACCAAGTCACTTCCTGTTCCTCTGACCCCTTCCACCCTCATCCATCATCTGCCTGCACAGCAAGCTGCTTTCCTATGGACAAAAGCCTAATGAGATGGGGTCTGTAGGTGATCCTGCAGCACCAATAATATCTCTACAATGCTGCTTCTCTATTTTTATTAAGACACGTTACCTCCATGATATTCAATTGTTGATTCAAGAGATGGCAACATATTACTGTCAGACTCACAGAAAACCTTACTATAATCCTAATTGCCAGTTCACAAAATATGTGAACCATTAATGATGCTAAAGATTTTTTTTTTCCTTTATAGTCTCTCTCACTAATGTCATACCTGAAACTGAAAAATAAAAATTACGAAATATAGTTCACCCTAAAATTTACCACTTACAACTCCATTCAAGCAAATTTCATGACTGGAAGACTCACAACAAATTCTCTTTTTAAAACATAGTCTCTTTAGAATCGTAAGACTATTTTAAGTGTTTGGATTTAAGAAGTAGAAAATAAAGCTCAGCAGAGCCATTTAATGGGAACAATCTTAAGGCTTGTCCACGCAGGAAGTTAAGCTAAATTAGCTGAAAGGTGTGAATTTAAAGTGCATTAAGGTAAAGTGAACTACAGTCACTTTATTTCTGAATGAGAACATTCACACCAAGCTTTAATGCACTTTAACTAATATACTTTAAAATCATATCTTTAGTTAATTTGTCTTAACTTCCTGTGCAAACAACTCCTCTCTAGCACTTACTGAGAGCCACAATATAGATTGATGTGGTTATATTTATAAATATGCCTATTAACCTTAAGACTCCGAGTCAACAAAATTTGGGATGTTAAATAAAAATAAGAAATATGTCCTTGCATGAACTTCCTAGTGCTTTGAAAGTGCAAACAGTCCTAGTGTTCCCAGTGTAAACATGTCATTAATTTAGCCCTAATTTATATAAAAGTATATTAACTATTCAGAGTCAGATTTTTAAGAAACCCACAAACACTTGCATATTGTCACTGACTAAAGTAGGAATTTATTTTTGAAACAAATGAAATGTAAATAAATAGAGAAAAAAGTTATGTTTCATTTAAATACAACACATGTATTGAGATTCACCAAGACAGGCTATATATAAAGGACTTTTATCAGAATTAACTTTTTAAAAAGGCTGTGAAATTCTTTCTTTACTGAGGGGTGTCTGAAAGTCTTTGTTGTAAAGGATACCTCAAATTATCTAGAGAACGCAGAACAAGATTTTGCCTCAGATAACCCGTGAAATCAATCCTGTGTTTTTCCTACCACTGCCCGACTCATAAGAACCTTTTTCAAAGCAGTCCTTGTAGAAAGAGAACAGAGATGTACTGAGCACTCACGTTTGCTCTCAGGGGCACTCTGCTCTGACAGACCAGGGGACAATGGTCTGGCACAGCCACCAGTGTGGGCATTGTTGTGCCCTACAGACCAACACACTGAGCTCACCTACCAGGAGTAAAAATAGAGGGGAAAATGCCCTTTGCTAGAGCAGGAAAATCATCTGGTTTTGCAATTTATTTGGAAGGCTGACATTATGTCCCCCAGTACACAGCCAGCCCTGGGTGCAGCCCCACACAATCTCAGGGTTGCACAGGGGGCTCTGATTCCCCCCTGGATCAACTCTAAGTTCTTCTCTCTTTGAAAGCTGTTGAACAGCACAGTTCAAAAGTAAAATACAATAGTGCAGACACCTTTCCTTTTTTTTTTATTTTGACTGATGACAGAGACAATGGGATAGTGGGCCATGAAAAACATCCTCTTTTAAAAGAGGACTGCTAAAATAACAGAACTAGGAGTTTTTAAAGCATAATTTTTTTTATGAAAGAAATCTGCTGCTCAGCATACAGCACCTTTTTTTAGTTTATTAATTCACAAGTTTTACATGATTCAAGCAGATGTTCTGATTGACAAGGCTACAACAGAATAGGGATGATAATAATAGATCCATGAGGTGATAAATAAATGTTTCCATCAGCCTTCATAAATATTTTAAAGTGTTCTGTATTCCCAGAAAAGTTATTTTAGTTAATAGAACTCCACCAGTTAAAAGCTTCCTTAAGTGCAGTGATAATTTTCTCTGACAATTTTGCACAGTAACACAGACTCAGAGTGCTGCATTACCACAGGTGGCAAAGCTGCAGCCATCCAGAGCTCAACACGATGGAAGGGACTGCCCTTGCTCAGGTATCCTGGCACTGTGGACATTTGACAGCTTTTTCTGAAAGCAGACTGCTGCTCTGACAACACACAGCCTTGAATCTCAGTTGGAGTCACAAACCTCTTTCAGTCCCTCATGTTTTCTGATTTCCCTTCCTGGGCAGCCCGCGGCCTATTTCTGAGCACTCAGGTTAATGCAGCCTTTGGGCAGGCTTCCCACAGCTCAGTATTCTGCATTTAGTGCTGCTATAGCTTTTAAATCATGCTTCATTTTTGTGATGAAAGCCAGTCACAAACCTAAACCCCCCTTGTATAAACTAGAAAGGCTCACCATTAGGTTAAGAGTCCCAGGCAGAGGCAAAAATGCATGTGTGTGGCAAAACTGAGCTGCTTGTCCTATAGACCATGTTTGTGTAGTGTCTTACTCCTGTCACACCTCACTTGGTACTTTCCCTTCACTGCCAACAGGTTCTTTTTGGAGCCCTTAATTCTTGTATATGTCATGGAATAAATCCAGGAGAAGCAGCAGTTGTTGCTTTTGCCAACACTACAGCAAATGTAGGATTCCTTCAGGATCCTCTTTGGTGTTTTCCCTGAGCAGTGGCACCCACAAGCTGAGCAAGCCACACAGCTCAAGGCTGACAAGTGAAAACGTTTGGTCACTTTCTTTTCATGCAGAGACATTTAATGTCCTAAACTTTTGGGGTCCCATCATCTTTCTTCCAAGTTCGCCCAAATTAAACTGTTAATATGGGGACATACCTTAATCTATAAAGAGATGTGCATCAATCTTGATAATCCCAGATATCACATCAGAGAAATACAAAAAAAAACATTTTAACAGCAAAACCACTAAGAGTAAATGCACCTGAGACAGGCAGATGTGTCTAGTTCACACCATCAAGCACTATACAAGCTAAAACTTTAACTTCTGTGATTATGCCTGAGGCATTTAAATGTTTTTAAATTATAAGTCTAGCAGAAGTATTTTTCTAATAGTAAGCCATTAATTCTGGCAGTTTCAGACTGTCTGAATCTAGGTGTATAAACTGTAGCTGCATCAATCAGTGCTGTGTGTCTGGCTATTTCAGGCATTCCTTGTTAGTATGAAGAAAGAACAGTTTGTCCCCTAAGCACAACAGCAGCTGAGATTCCTGTTGATTGATAACTAAATGTGCCGTAGTGAAAATATATTCAGATAGATCTGGAGAGGGAGGCACAGCAAAGACGTAATGGGGGCGGAGGAAGGAGGGATGAAATTGGCCACAACAGGAAATTCCTTCTCATGAGTCTTCCAACTAGCTGACAAGATGGATTTCATTCCTGCAGGTAACAGTGCCTTTATATTTAATCTTCAACAACATCTGTAATCATGCAAATTCTTCACTGCTCTATATGCAAGCTCAATTACTGAAAAGCTGTTCTTGCTGCTCAGGACATTTCTCCACTGTACATTAGTCCTGTTTCATATACAGAATCCACTGATGTCAACAGAATTGGTGTGTAGAGAAAGCCTAAATATAAAGGGAATTTATTCTGCCAGTTGAAGAATCTTTTACTAGGAAAATGGTCCTTTCTGAAACCTGAAGTGGTTTATTTAGAAGCTTGTACTGTTTACTTCCAGAGACCCAATGATTTTGCAGCTAAAAATTGGGAGAAGTTTACAAATGCCATCATAATTAAGTAGAACCTTACTTTAAAAGCTTTACAATTCTTGCCAGGAAAGGAGTACTTGCTGCTGTAAATGTCAGTCTCAGTGTTCTACACTGTGACAAGTGAACCTCAACCCATTTTCCAGTTTGGTGAAAATTTCAGAGTTTTCAGTTCTCAGTTTTTGGCTTTTTAGTTTTTGGTTTCTTTCTGATCTTTGACAGCCTGAAAACAAGTGAGAAGTTTCAGAGCAACAGATTTCTACCATTTCCAAAATGTGAAATTCTGCACTGTAAAACATTGACAAAATTTTGCTCAGATCCTGATTTCATGGATCAAGTAGGTAAGCATCACTACAGCAGTTAGTAAGACAACACTGGAATCTCCTATTCCATTAGTCTCTTTTCTAGAATTCTTTCAATCAGTGTGGAAAAATCTTTTTTCTCTCAAGCAGTAAAATACTTAATTATGCATTTACTTCAAATAGATGCAGTCCTGTTAACAACACAGAAGTTTAAAGTGCAGTAAATACTTACCCGATAGGCAGAAAATCTTGTAATCAAAATGCTGATGTAATCAATCCTGCAATCAAAATGCTGATGATAGCTCTGTTGGAAGATGTAGTGAGGAAGGGACAGTGAACCCACCTGTGCACTGTTTCCCTGCTCCTGTTACAGTCATGTGCCTATGGAATTCCTTTGGGAAACAATTTAAGAAAAGATCAGACTGCAACAGTTAAAATGAAGACATCCTCAGGTGCCAGGCTTATGTGAGCCATTTCTAATCATTTTGAACTGAGGTAGAAAAGATGGTCCCACTCCTAAACCAAGACCAGTTTGTGAGGGACAAGTGCTTCAGCTTCAGTGCACTAAAACAGAATTACATGCAAAAATCTCCACCTATCTCATAGATGGGGCTGCATTTCATTTTCATGGTGGTTAGCAAATAATTTATTCTTGCCGCCTTTTACTAACGTGTTTGTCCCACAAACCATTCACTAGGAGAAACTAGGCAAAAATCATATTCCATTTTTGAACCTCCTGTGCAGACAAGTCAGATGCAAACAGGAGTGGTCTGTCTGCCACCAATGATTGTCTTACAGAACACGAAAACAAGCCTACAAAGTTGCTGACAGGCTACTTTTACATTTCTAAACATATAAGTTTGGTCATGGCTTCTCTATGAATACATAACTGTCCTCATTTGAACTTGTAGGAGATCTCAATATCCACTTTTATGGGTTGGGTTTCCTTTCTGTTCAGCCAGATGGAAACTGAGGAGTTTTTTTCAGCTTTGCAGTCTGGATTTCAAGCTTTCAAGGTTTGTTTGGCTTTCCTCTGTTCCTTTATTTCCCTTTCATTTTCTGTTGCTTTTGTCTATCCAGGAAATTACTGCAAATTACTCCAGGACGCAAATTTACAACACACCAATTCCTTAGCAGAAATTCCCTGTGTTAATCTGCTCACCATGCCTCAAATCTTTAGAAAGTGGAATAAACTCCCTGGTACTTACTAAGTGTTCTAAGTGACCACACAGAGTTGCTACATTCTCTAGCACACAGAATCTGGCTCCTTAGCTTCCTTTGCATAATTCTTCTTCAAGCTATTAGCTATTACATATCTTAGGTGACATTCAAAAATATCTTCAGACAGGTGTATTATGTGTCTGCTTGTGCCTGGTTTTGCATGTTAATAATCCAGTTCTTCCAGTACAAATCTCTGAGTCCAACCTTTAAATCAAGAAATGAAGTGACACCCAAGAAAAACAGATTTCTAAAAGCCACTCTTTTAAAATACTCCTTGTACAGGAGAGCAAGCTCTTATTTTATGAAATGTCTACTGATCTCTCAGGCAACATTGCCCCACATTTGAGGGAAGCCATTATCAGTGGCCATAGTAAGAACTATGAGTGAGAACTTTTGGAAGTTCTCCGTTCCTGTTTAAGATTTAACTAAAGAACAGGAAACCGTTAATGGTGAATTTCACCTGTAGAACAATGAACAAACTATTCATGTTTCATTAGGGGAAGGAAATAATTGATTTACTTTACTCTTCTAACCCTGAGTCTGTTGGGTTTTTTTTATTGTTTACAAGAATTTCCTTGGTCTTGCCAGACAGGCAAGCACAGCAGAAGATCCAGTAAATCTTTGGACAAAACCAACGAGCCTCTCTCTCCAGTTTCCCACACTTTCCAAACATGATACACATACTGTGTTGTACCATTGAACTATTAAAAACTGACAACACAAATTTAGTAAAAATCATAGGATCATAGAATGGCTTGGGTTTGGAGTGACCTTGAAGCTCCTCTCATTCCATCCCCTCGCCATAGGTAGGAATACCATTTTCTAGGCCAGGTTGCTCAGAGCTCCATCCAAATTGGAACTTTATAACTGTTGCTATTTTTTTTCCAACTCTGCAAAACAGAGAACTATGGACAGAAACCAGAATTTCTAGAAAGGAGAAAAATTCTGGATTTGAACAAAATTACTCTTATGCTTGCATTACAGAAATACAAAGGCAATGATAGAGAATGTGTTGAATGCAAAGACTGAATTATGGTCTTTGGAGATCCCAAATGTAATAGGTTCTCGATGGGGGAAGGAATATACACTAGAGAGTAGTTTGGTTTTTTTCAAAATAAAACAATTTAGCAATACGTGGACACAGCTTGCATTTTGGTTCTGTTTGTTACCATACTGGTATTGCATTGAGGGAAATAAAGGTAAGTCCAGTTGAAAAGACAATTTTTGGCAAGCTTAAGGACACAACCAGTTATTCTGCCCCTAGTAGAGCAGCCAGCAGGGCGCATTTCCACTGCAATCGGAAGTTGGTCAGCTCTAAACCATCTCATTAAAGTAATTATTCTAGGCTTTAATGGTTTATTTTTATTACTAGGGTATCAAGAGGCCCCTGCTGAAACTAGGTCTATATCCTCTCCAAACAGTTAGCAAGAGAGAATACTTTTCCTTTCAAGCTTTCAATATAAATAAGACACAGAGGAATCAGCCAGGTGAAGAGATGAAAGTTATCTGTGGGTTTAGCTACCTGCAGTGGAGACATGATTTGCAGCTGATCCTGCTGAGTCCCATTCCTGTGCCTCACCACTTGAGTGTCTTGGGCTTTATATGTAATTTTAAGAACAACAACAACAACAACAACAAAGGTAAAATGAAGTATGAGCTACTATTCAGCTCCTTTACTGGGTACTGAAAATTTCAGGATTCTGATCCTAAAGACCATGGAGTTTTTAGCATGACAGAAAAAAACTATTATCAGTTTTATAAATGTGGTATGTAATTAAGTAAACTAATTCTTTAAAACATCCCTTGAAAGTTCAACTCAAAGCTCATTAAAATCAGCTAAAAACTTCCATAAAGTTAAGAGGCTTTTGCATTATGTTCCCTTTCTAGCCCAACAAAAACTCTTCATAATATTAATTTGAAATTCCAAGATAAATCTAAAAACCCTCTTTAAGAAATTTAGGGGTCTAGCTAACATGAAATAAACAATCCAGCCACTTTTTGGGAAGTCTATCAGTGTTGAAACCTGGGTCTGTAAGGCAAACTTTGTGAGCAGGATAAAAGTCTCAATAAAGCTGGTTGGGCATTTTGAAGGAACACTGGTACATTACATGTTTTATTGCTCACATGCACAAGCCCATCAGTGTTCTGAAGGCAGTCATCCTTCTCACTCATTGATTTAAACCAAGAAAGCAAATCAACACACTTCTATATATACAGAGCTGAATTTGGTGTGGTAAGACCCGTGAGTAGGTGTTTGCAAGAGTAAGGTCTGAGACGTATGATTTACAGAGAATTTGCTCAGTTTAGTTTACAACTAAATGCACTTTATATCAAGAGCTGAAATATGAAGTCTAAAGCATCACCTTTTTCAATAGCAATATTAAGCTCAATAAAACTTTTCAAAGGAAAAAAAAGTCCCCTGCAACAATGACCACAGTTATTCTCAACATGCAGTTTTTAGTTTAGTACTAAAGCAGTGCTTTACTATCACCTTTCTGCTCTCTACAGATTCCTCCAGGGCACTTAGTTTTTAAATAATTTAAAATTTTCCTGCTAATCAACCTAATGAAAAACGTATCAGAAACTGGACAGAAGTTCATAACAGCACAGCAAATACAGAGAACTAATTAGTATCTATAAATAATGTTCAGCTGCAAGTTATGAAGTTTATATCAAACCACATACGTTTATTTCTCACTTGGCCACCTCACCTAGAAGGGCACCCTGGACTCTGTGACTGGACAACCAGGGAGACTGGGGGTAACAGGCTAAAATATTTTACTTTTCCCATTACCATCCTCCTATAGCATCTCTCCTGTCTCTATCCCAATGCTTTCTTTGTCTCTTGAATGATGAATGTAAATCTGATCCTAACTGGCACTGCAATCAGGCAGCGAGGGCTGACTGTGCTCAGTGTAAATAACATCCCTTTCACAGCTTAACTGTGGCATCCTGTGGGTTTAAAGAAAGTGCTCTATGAACACAACAGCAGATAAGAGTTGGAGAAAGCTTTTGCCATTCTGTTCCATTCTCTTAAATAGAAAATAGCAAGGAGTTAGTGTTGTTTGATGGGAACAATAATGAGATGGGATAAGAGCTGTCCAGAGGAATGGTTACCCCTAAACTGCAGACAAGCAGTGACAAAATGAAAGAAATTTCAACTCTTTGCACCATTCTTTCCCTTCATCCTGTTTTTTGCTTCCATTACTGAGAATCTGGTATGCTCTCTGAAACTTCATCTTCTCCCCAACTTACAGACTGTAGCATGTCATGATGTAAGAAAGCATTCCCACTATAAGACATCAAGTCTTGCAATTCTTAGCTCCTTATTATGTGAATGAAATCAAGTTATTTTTCATTACCTCTGCAAGAAATCATTCTTTAGCTGATATGACCTTAGTAGTTCAATTAAATTTGATAGTGCTGAGACTTGCTACAGCTGAGGCTGAATCCTTACCCCTGTGAACACTCAGACAGCCACTTGCTGTCCTAAATGCTCAAAATAGATACAGAGAATTACACAAAATGTAATTGATATAAGAACATACCATTATTATGGCATTTGCTTTCAATCCCAAATTGACCATCATGGTCAAGTTTAGGCAGCATTAGTCTAAGTCAATACAAAGTTATGCCAGAAAACTGAAGAACACTTTAAATAAACTAAATAGAGACGTTCAACTGCCCAGTGATGCCACAAGGTTTCTTTATACACAGTACAGCAATGAAAAGCAATCAGGAGGCATTGGACAATGGAAGCCACTTCTAAAATAATCAACATTTACTAAATAGATGTGGCATATTTTATACTATGTCAGCCCATTCAGTTTCCAAAAGCCCCTAACAATCATCATCGGCTTGAAATTCCAACTCAAAGTAAAGTGCTATGTTGATTATTTTTAAATAATAACTTTTCTGGCTATGTATTAAATAAAAAAGGAATGATTACTTTCTCATGTGAGCCAAAAAGTCACACTGGACAGAATCCAATAAAAATGGATTCTTTTTCATATTCTTTTGCAATGATCATGGAACAAATTTTCTATATACAAAATGCCTAGTGATATATATACATATATATTTAAGATGTACAAATGGCTAAATGGGAATTCTAACTCAACATTGACTTCTGAACAAATTTGATACACTTAATTACAACAAGTTTTGAAATACGGTCATCATTTTAAATATGCTTACATAAACTTCCCCAAGCACTGCAATCATACATTCTGTGAAATTTTTCAAACTTCTTCGCTTTTCAAATGTGCACTGGTTGCATAGGTCAATTTCCACAATATGTTACTTTAGTCATTTAAATGTTGGGCCTGAAATTTCTATCTATTTCAAGTGACAATCTGACTGATCTAAAACTTAGTTTGGCTACAAAAAACGTGTTTCAGTCTGAGTATCTACTCTCCTTTTCCAAAAGAATTTGTTCCTCCCCTGGTGATGCATGATGGCTGCTGTATAATCTTGTACTGCCCAAAAGAGAGGCTATAGAATCCAGCCTATACAAGCAGAGATTTATGAAGTGGCAAATATTTGCTTGAGACAATTGCTGACCTCAAAGGAACATCTTCAGGAGCCCAGGCCTGCTGAGCGTTGCCATATGAGTCACACAGAGATTAGCTGGGAACAAAAGCTGCAGCAACTTTGCATTTAGGAGAAACTTGGAGTCAGGTATATCTTCTTAGCTTGACTCCATGTGAAATTTAAATCCGAAGATCATTAATTTCAATATTGTCAGGATACAAAAGGAAAAGGAGACATTAGCCTTAAAAGATTTAGAAAGGAGTGTTTCAGGATCCCTCTGCAGATTTCTGTCTTTCCTAGCTCAGCCCCTGCTGTAAGGCAGGACACAAACACTGTCCTTGGAGCTGTTCTGTGTGCATTTCTGACATGCTTCTGGTGAAAACAAATTCAGACATCAGCTTCAAGCTCATCTTGAACTCCTCTAAAATGCACTCCAAACTCTCAAAGTTTATTAGCACAGAACAAACTCAATCTGAATCACACGAGATGATCCTTAACACAAGCTTGAATATGACCCAAGAGAAGGCTAAAAAATTAGTGATGGACTTTCTTCTCAGTAAAAAAAAATAGAAAGAGAAAACTGACTTGCCATAGGAAGAGGAGAAAACAGCTCCTTAAATCCCATGGCTAAAGAATTAATAGAAGCAGGACATAAGGAAATAATACTGGTTCTCCATAGGGCTGTCCATTAAAACTTTCTTGGTAATATTCAGGAGGAGATATCAAACATTAATCTGAGTCTTCTCATGTGCATAATGTTTATAAATTTGAAAAGTCTTTAAGATGGGTTTTGTTTATCCAAACTCCTTGCTGAATACTTTCAGATGTCCCACCTACTCTTGCACTTTAGAAAATGTATGTGTGCTACTCATTGCCATTATATTTTCAGCACATCACATTGTTAGTTTTACATCTTAATTGCTGGGGAATATGTATTTTTCAGTGAAATAAATCTTTGGGTTCTAAAATTTCTACTTGCTTATTCTGTAGTTTATACCACATCCAATAAGCCTACACATCAATTTAACATAATGGGATTATAGCAAATTTTGTCATAAATGATTTAGCAATGGCAACACTAGGAATGAAGACATGAAAGCACTGGATTTAGTGCACCTTAGAAACCAGAGTGTTCTCATGGGTCTTTGAAGAGTTTGCCCTCTCATGAGCCTGGAACAAGCTAAGCTCATTGCTGCAGTGTTTTTACAGCTGCTGTTACCTCTGTCAGCAAGAGCACACTGCTCTTACCTAATGCTGCAGCAAGAACTGTGCATGGCTCAGCAATACAGCATGATTAAATAGGGGGGACAATGAAAGATTTGGGGTGACTTGTTCTTTTTCAAACCTTTCATCTGTTTAAGCAAGTAGGCGGGCCATGAGTCCCATGGGCTAATGGCCATTCGATCCACATGTATCTCTCTAGCCACAGTACAAAGTCTGCAAATTAGACAATAACCAGAGGCAGGACTTACATGACCCAAGTATTCAGACTGTAGCTGCAGCCACAGACTGTATATGGTCATTGGTCCTGGCTTCCTATATCCTTTAAGGCTCTCTAAGAAAGCCAGACCAGTTCCAGGATTGAAAACACCTGCGTAAGAACCATTCACAACTCCTAGGTTTTCTGGCTCTTCCCAGAAAAGATGCTGAAAAATTTTCACAGAAGAGGATGTCCCCTGCCCACCTTGATGCAGGAGTGATGGCTTTTAGTGAAGGATCAGACGGATGATAGCAGGTTGCAAGGGGCAGCACCACCCTGGACCATCACACCAGTCCCCTTTCCAGGACTACAACATGAAAAGCCATAAGCCATACACAACCTGATATATGATCTGCTTTGTATCCAGAGGTATCTTGGAGGAGTTAACCTGCTGATCTTTTAATGAGTAAATCAGATTGAACAAAGAATTATGTTCAATAAACCTTGGCTTTTACTTGGTGTTGAAAAATCATATAGTATATAAAAATGGTGAGATCCAGATATTTGATCTGTGTGAGATTAATCTTCTTGCTGAAACCATGAAACTTTGTGAACTCCTTGGCTGCCAGCCACATAAATCAGCTTCTTATACCTCTTTCTATAGGTCAGTCATCATACATGTCTTTAAGACTAACATCCACTTTTCCTCCTGTTTCAGCTTAGTCTGTATTGATGTCCTATATGTAAAGCATCAAGAAGCTGAAATAGGTGTTGTTATCAATCTGTTCTGCTTATTCTATATTAGATCTTTGCTTCCTTTGCTAAGACATATAACACTTCTGTAGATCATTAGAATTCTTATTATTTACTTAGATTCTGGATAAAGTGATGCCCTTGGCATTCAGACTTCCTTGTCTTCAGATTTCTGGGTAGGCTTCATTAAGGTGCACTGCACTTCAAATTCTGGGATAAAAACTACAGTATAACTACCGCTAATAACAGGACAAACTTAGTAAATGTAAAGTTACTAAAAGTGCTCTCAGTGGCTTATTAATACAAAATCTCTAACTGCTGGCCTGGAAAAGGGACTGGCATTTTTGTTCATCTGAATGAAAATTGAAAATTGAAAATAAACTCTACATGAAAATGTTGAACAAGGAAAAACTGCAGAACTAGATACCAAATGGGGATGGGGAAAGTAATTAAAGGAGATGAATATGCAATGACTTAAAATCTTTGCTAAAAATACCTCACACCCTAAACCCAGGATTTTCTTCACATACTGCAAAATTTAAAAGCCAAATTGTTATTAGGAACTCGAATACTTCACAGTAAATATACAGTATTGCAATCCTGTACCTTAGCTATATCACTGATTCAAGCAGTAATATTGTTTGAAGAAGGGTATAAAAGGATAGAAATACAATCCTAGACAGAAAAAGGAAACAATTAATTTCAGTGACTCATTATTGCCTTCCTCTTTATTCAGACACAAAACCTAATATTATTCATAAAGGTGCAAACATGGCAATTTTTCTTAATTTTATTTGGAGCCGAGAGACAAATTGTCAGCCCCCACACACAAGGGAGTGTCGTGACTGCTGTCACCTGTGATCACCAGGAAGAGCTCAGAGGTGCTGGGTGCTGTAGGAGCACAGAGCAGGGATCTGGAGGCTTGTGCTGAGTGAGGAAGAGGAAGAGCAATGACAGTTCCTTGCTGACAGGACTGTGGGGAGCTAGTGCGTGACTCTTCTGCAGCTGCTCTGCACATACAGTTACAGCCACTGCTTTTGCCTGCAGTAATCAAATCACATCTGAAATACAAGAACTAAGTTGCCTGTAGTGGTGAATGCATTCACTGCGACACTCAGACTCTGTGAGTGTGGAATCAAAGAGAGTCTGCATCCAAATGATCAGCATGCTGCACAATTTGTCATAATATGAACTTGGATGCTTGAATTTTAATTCAAGTGTGATGAAAAATTGTGACCAGAGGAACTTTCTACATTAGATTAGGAAAAACAGAGACAAATTCATAAGGGTATGCAGGTCCCCCACAAAATAAAGTGGCTTAACATTGAAAAAAATTCATATGTGTCCTTTTAGGTAAAATGACTACAAACTTAGGCTTTTCCAGCTGAGATTGACTAGAGCTCTGGTAATACATAGCACTTTAGGCACAGCAGAACCAGTGTTAACTTCAATACATACAAAGCTTAAATGTCATTATTTTATAGTATGCTGGATTTCACAGCTACCACTTTATCTATGCTGCAGCTATTTTGAGAGAAATAAACATCTCTATTTCTGTTACTTATACACCAGCATACACATATTCTTATACCTAGGCACACATATATATAAAAGCACTGCATGCACACATCTCTTCTTCTGTACCAGGAAGAAAAGCAACTAGATCTACCTACAGGAAAGTTTATTCAGTTAAATCTACAATAAAAGATCAATACTTTATGTCAGGTTCTGCACACCTTATTATAAACTTCAAAAGCAAATACAATTTTGACAAGAAATATAATCCATTTCTACAGTACTTTACACTCCTTCCGAGATTCTCATGGCACAAAATTTCTTTTTAATAGATGAGGAAGGAAAATAGAAAGGTCAGATAAAATGTTCAGGACTGTAAAGGAAGTCAGTAGCATGCTAAGGATACAACCCAGTTGTACTAATGTTTCCAACCCCTGAAATGTTAAATGAAGACATGCAATCCCACCAGAAAAATGGGCAAGCATCACACTAGAGCCCCTGCTTCAGGCATACATGCCTACTGGGAAGTGCTGGACACTTCTGGTTGCCAGCCAGTAAACTTTCCCCCTCCTCAGCATGAACTCTGATTGTGTGCCAGTTCACTTACCCATGATTATCATTTTTTCTGTCTGATGAGTGTAGAACAATTGCCCCTCGAGCACAGGTTAGCCAGAGCCGGAAGAGCTGCTTGCCTCCAGCCCAGCTGTTGGAGCAAGATGCTGTGCAAAATGTTGAGTTAAAAGAAAACACGAGTAGGGGGAAAAGAGAGCTCTCTGAGAACCTCCACATGGTTCCTGTTGCTAAGGGAACCACTCCCTTTGTCTGCATAGGTTAGGAATGGCTGCTTCATTTGGAGTCTGTCTCTTAAATACTGAAAACAGCACAACAATTTCAGAGAGAAAATAAAAAGTCCAGAATGTCTTGCAACCACAGAAAAACGGAACCACCTAGGAATTCTTACATTAAAAGCATCTATTAATAGCTGATTTGGGTGACTCCAAGGAGACTGCAGAACTCCTCTGTGCCATCTGATGGGACAATACACTGCTGCAGACAGTTTAATTTAGTTATTGTAATCATCTTTTGGGGATGAGGATAGCTGATTACAGAGAGATAGAAAGAAATCAGATCCAGTTTACTGCAACAAATGGAGAGAGATCAGCAGTAACAAATATAAGCATTTAACTTTTATTCATGACGGGCTATAGAAGAGAGGTGTCTTTACTTGCACGGGCTCCTATAAAATCCAAGCCCAAATCCTTAACTCTGATTTCTGTAGCTGCTCTGCCCCGCTGCCTCTCTGTCCCCAGAACCAGTACTGGCCCTGTTTCTGAGCCCCCATATATTTGAGAATCTACCTTCTATACAGGCCCATTCGGCTCAGTGCAATTCAGCACATGGAGTCAGGAACCCCTGCTTCTTATCTTGCTCTCCATTAAGGCACACAGTAGGATGTGTACATCACATAAAGGTGATTTCACTGCAAGTCTGAGGCCCTAAAACATGAAGAGCTGATAGAAATTGTCAGGAAGTTATTATATTGGAACAGAAACCCCTGAGTCCAACCTCAAACATTTTGTTTGCATTAAGAAAATCAGATTCTTTCTGACAATATACAGCACAACATGCACTGCACAGCACAGTCACATCCTGCTCTCTCTCATCTGATGCCACAACCAGTACCCCAAAATACTGTCATTACAATTTTTTTCTGTGAATTTACCTGTTTCAATACTGTAATATTATGGGGTAGAAAAAGTCAAAGACTTAGATCCAGATACAAATTTTCAAGTATGGAGTTATTTAAGGCTCTTAACATATCCAGAGAACAATCAGAGAAATGAGTTACATTATGTTTGAATAAATAGACAAAAGTTCAAAATCCTAGATGATAGGCTTCTGTATGGAAAGCAGAATTTTCTTTTTCCACCAGAGAGCAGCTGTGAGTGCCTGGAACAGTGGGGGGCGGTCAGTTCAATCTTACAGTAAAGAGCTGAGCTTCACTTAATGCAAGGTAGCTGCTGACAAAAATCAGTGCCAGTGCTCTGATTTCCAGGAAGCTGACCTTTTTCCCCCAGTCAGATTAGAGTATAATCTCAGAAAACACCAGAGATACTCTTAGAGTACACTAGTCAGATCAGAGTAATAAGATGTCTTTGCTCAAATGCCACAGTCCAGCACTGACTCTCTGACATGAAGAATTCAGTTGTCATCTCATTGCACATGTTGAATTGTACTTTCAGCATGTGAGTTGCAACACCTCCCTGTCTTCCTCTCACCTCAATGAGTCAAATAAAGCAATCAGAATTCCTTTGTAGAGAGGCCTTTCTGCTCTTCTTTTCAAAATATTAGGAGAATAGAGAGTGCAACCAAGACTTCAGTTTAGGGACATTAAAAAGCAATTGTTGATCGGTTTCCATTGCATAATTTTCATCAAGGAACATTTAATTGGAAACCAATTTAAGAGTCTGTGATTGTATGTACTATTTTCCTTTCAGAGAATTAATTTTAATTGCTCAATGGAGCTGTGTATGTGTACACACAAACACGCTCATCCCATTTTCTCCTGCTCATGAATAGACTGATGCCAAAGGAAATGCAAATGAAAGATCTTGGAATTCTCTGCAGCCTCAGCAATGGAGTTAAGGGTTTTATGATTGAACTAAAGTTTCTGCCAATAAATACTTTACCCACTTTCTTCTGCTGCTTGCAACTCACGGAACCTTCTGTGTAATTGCAATGACAAGGGCAAACCCATGCACGTTTAGAGCATCCAAAGTTAATTCCCACCACAGTAAAACTCTTCAATGCCACATATCAATGCTTAGTGAGTCTAACATTGCACCTTATCTAAGCCTTTTACAAGTGTTTGGTTATACAATACTATCGTTAATACAAGAGCATTCTGCTGATCATTCCCATTTTGTCACTTTATGATAAAAAGACGTAGGGAGCAATTTCAGATCACATTTGTGAAATAGTCAGGGGACAGAACCAATGTGGCCTCCTGCATTACTACACAACACTACCCCCCAAAAAACCAAAATAAAACAAAATACCAACGTTTTTCCTCTTATTTTAACAAAGATGGTATTTTCTCTATTCAATAGATATTTTAGCGTCCTGTACAGGACATTTACTATTTTGCAATACATTTTTGTCAGACTGGCAGTGAGGCTCAGATTTGATGAAGACAATGTGAGTTTACAAGAAGTGAAACTCTACTCAGATCCTTTTTTCAGTGGAATCTTGAACTGCATCTGTTACAATAAATCCCATCTTCTCAGCTGAAAAATAAACTGCAGTAAGTACTAATGTCCTGAAGACCCTGACTTTGTTATGCTAATCCAAGGTAATAAGAATAGTCAGAAAAGGAATTCATTAGTGGCTACTTGAATCAACTGCTTTTTGTCCCAAATGTGAACACATCCCCACAGTCAGAAATGACCGACACAGTGTAATTGAAACTTACTTATTTACTTACATACAATAAGCAACTGAGCAGTTTGCAGTGCACGAAGTGAGGCTATGGAAAAGTACATTACAGCACTCCTGCTTCAGGGCCCTCTCAGTAAGAATTTAAATATAGGTGCCTATTTTCTGTATATCATTCAGGTAAAAACATTGAAACTCTATCCCCTCAGTCCACTTAGTGAGCAAAAAAAGATGGCCTGCCTTAAAAAAAAAGGCTTAGGAGGAATTTTTAAAACAAATATTTACAATGCTCTAAAAATATTATCTTGTTTTGTTAAGGTTAAGTGTGTAAGCACCATACCCGTTTCAAAAATAGCTCTTGTTATGCAGTGAAGGAGAGAAGGCAGATGGAGCTGTTGATAGCCTCAGGGACAATAGTGCAACATGCAGTTGCACAGGAACCAGTATTCACCTTATAAGGAGAATTTTTCATATTCCCCAATTTATTTCTTTTCAGTGGCAAGTTAAAATTAAAATTCCGACATGAGAAATTTTCCATAGGAGGGTCATATTTAAAAGACCCTCTATATAAAAAAAACCCTTTACTTTGAATGAACTGACATGGATTTAAATGACCTGTGAGAGTATGTGTACGGTTGTATGTGCATGTATAAGGTTTCTTGTCCACTTTCGAGAGCCCAGACTCCCATCCCTCGTGGCAGTCTGCCAAAAAGGCCAGGAACGTGAAGAAACTTGACTTTCTGGCACTGTTCCATGTGAGATGCCGGGGAGCTGAGAGCTGGGAAAAGCGGGTGAGCTGGCAGCAAACCAAGAACATCTCCATCAAAAATTTCATTGGAATAGACATTTTCATGCAACGTGTTAGATTTTGGTGAACCGGCATTAGCTGAGAGAAAAATGTTCCACTGGAAAGTTTCCAGTTTGTCCTAGTGCTAAGATCTTGATGCTTGGACTTCGTATATTTCATTCAACTGAAAAATAGATTTTTACTTTTTTTTCCTGGTGTCATGCACAGATACAGAATGTACTGTACTACTGATTGTCTAAAATCATTTCTCCTGATACTGTAAAAAGCTTTATTTTGCCATCTGCAGTGGATGCTGCTGTCTCATGACTCCGTGATTTTTTTTTATCTCCCCACCCCTCTTTATTTCGTCTTAATGGATCACACAAAGGAATGTCAGCAGGAGAGGGACTCAGTGGTGAGAGCACCACTTTGTACTCAGAGATAGATTTAAAAACTATCTCTTGAACAAGATTTCTGCCTTACTTTTTATATTAATTCTGTGAATAAAACAATACATCCCCATCTTAAAGCATTACTGAACTTCATAAATATGGATTAAAACAATAAACCTGTAACAGTTCTGAGAAGTATATAAAATATAGTAGCTTCAATTACTAAACTGTAGAAAAGTATTTAACTGTACATTGAGTACAGATGGCACAAAGTTGTGGCAGAAAACTGAGGTAGAGAAGGCTACAGCACTGGATGAACAGTCAACTCTATATTGAATGCAAATGCAACACACCCATGCACAATTCAAACATTTGATTTCACAGATTCTTTTGACACAAAGATGTGTATGCAATATATGTAATTTAGCTCATCTTATTCAAGCTGCATGTGTGACAATTCTGAGCTTATTGGAAAACTTGAACTAAATTCAGCTTTGTCACTGATGGGATATGACAAAGCTGGGCCAATTCCATGTGCTCAGCTTTTGAATCTGCCTCTCAGAACACTCATTCATATTACACCCCATTCAGGAAGTGATCTCACTGGAAAATCTGAGCAAAGCATAGGACAGAAGTTCCAGACTCAAAAAGCTAAGGAATGTTCTTTCCCCCCCTGCCACTTCATCCTCTTTTAAATGAATTTAGTCCTTGTGAAAATAATTGGATCAACAGCCCTAAGGACCAGGGGCTGTTGTGGACACACAAGGACACATTTCCACTGTCCTCCTTGCACACCAACAGATGTTCACTCTGAGCTGCAAGATTAACTTCTCATCTTGGACATCATAGGACTTCACCCAAAACCAGTGCAGAGATAAGCACAGAATTCCTCAGCCTGAGGATAAATAACTTTATAAACATAAAGACAACTTATTAATGCAATAATTCACTCCCTAATCTTTTGACTTCTCATAGCAGAAAAAAACCCAATTCTCAACTGAGCTCTAATACATAATTGTTAATACTGGTATTGTAATAATATCCTTTGGTCACTAGCTCTCTCCATTTTGAATATGGGCACCAAATTTGAGCTAAACCCAGCATTAAATGTATGCCTATGGGATTTTATCTTGCTTTTTCCTACTGGTAATGAAATAAGCATTAATGCAGTAGCAAAGTATCTCACGAGCTCTAGCTCTATAAGTAGACCATATCCAAATCGTAGACACAGTACAGCATGTTTTAAGGAAGCCTCTGTGTTTCCAGTAGCTTTGTGTGGCAGAGTTAATTCAGCTCCATGTCTCTATTTTACTTCCCAGATTTTCTTATTCTGTTTGGAAGAGTAATCCCCCTTATTTTCAAACTTATGAAAATTCTTCATCTCCATTTCAAGTTGCTGTCAGTATTTCCAGGCTGTGTAACCACTTTCTCCAAGTGAAATTGACAAAATTGGCCCAAATAATGAATTGATTTTTCAGCAGAAGAAAATACAAAGTATTCCAAGCCTGCTGAAATTGCTGTGAAATTATCCAAGAAAGTATGTGCACAGAATTAACAAAGCAAAAGTCAGACCTATGGATACACAAAACAAACAACTCCAGTTGGTGTTTGCTGCCTCTACTTGACAATGATGCACATTTTACACATTCCCTGACAAGAGCTGACTTCAGATTTGTCTCTGCTGTTTATTTCTGTTCTTCAGAAAATACAGATTCAGAAAGTTCTTCCACCCACTTGCAGCAAATTTAAATTTCTAAACAAGAATGAAGCTCAGTGATAGCACTGTAAGTGAAGCTGCTGAAGCAGAATTATTCTCTTTACAAAGAGCAAGTCTCTCACACTATGTGTAAGTTTACACTGAGTAGACACACGATATATTCAGACTAAATTTACTGTACTATGCTTGATTTCTTTTCACTGCAACTATTTTCTGTGCCATCACTGAAAGCATTTCCAATATATATATTTGCTCTGACACCTCTAGATATCATCATCATGTTCTCTCATGCCCTTGAGTGAGATTGACTCACTTCCATGTCTTCTGTTGCTGTGACAAAGTAAACAGTAGCTACAGTGCTGTCAAAGAATTGGATTTCTTTTTCTGTTTGCTCTTAATTATTTTATCTCTATACCTGAAATAGCTTGTTCTATCATCCAATTCATATTCATATTTTACAACAACTCTTGCCCAATTTTTTTCAGAAATTATTACCTGGCCCTTGTGTTACTTTCACCTTTATGAAGCCAGAAAAAAAGAGCAAAATAAACCAAACTGACTACAATTAATGCAGCAACTGTGGCAAATTGCTCAGATGTAAGAGCTTCAGAGAAGCAGGCCTTCTTGGGGTGCTCCCGTCATCGAGCACACACAGCTAATACTCCTTTCTTTGTCTCATAAAGCAAAAAGAATCCTAAAATTGAACTTCACCCACTCCAATCAAAATGCCACTCAACTGCTGATTGAAATATCCTTCTTTCAAATCAGAGTGAGTACCTTTAATGGCTACCCAAAAGACTGTCAAATTAAATAAGAAACAAAATGCAAATAAATTAGCATTCCTAGCTACTGATAAGCTATAAATATTTATGAGGAAAAAAAGATGCTGTAATTTCAAATGATACCACAGGCCTATTTTGTACAAACAGTTAAAACAGTTATACATGCAATACTGTACTTTGCAATTTTTTTCCATTTCACATCACCATAATCACCTAATAAATATTTAAATGGATCCATTTGCTGTAACTATAAAAGAACCGTGTAAACTTGTTGTCATCTAGACACATAAGCCGCAGCGGAGTCAATGAATTTCAACAGTCACTTAATATTGCAAGCCACAAGCTACCTTAAACCTGCCAGCAACTGTCTGCCAGGAAGCTACTGTAGCACCACGGCTACCTCCTCCAACCCAGGACACGAGATTCATTATGAATGCTAGCATTGCTACTCTAATTAGGCCTGGGAGAGGTTTAACAACCATGCTACAGTCTTGCTGCTGACAAATATAAAAATAAAGCCTTGTTCAAATTAGCAATGTGAAGTGAGAAGGCCTAGAAGCAGCAACTGTCTGACCAGTAGTGAAACAGTTCTAATCTATAGTGAGGTTATTTTGCTTCATAAACTGCTAGTATGTTACCTGCAGGAGGTCTCCCTGTAAAATGAATTATAGTAAGCTATATGTGATAATTAACCGTGCATTAGCAAATATCTTGAAACAGGGGGGCTCTGTTTTCTCTGTATTTTGACTAATAAAAGCATGAATTTGTTCAACAAATGATCATTTAGGTTGTGGAATGCTAAGCATATTGGAAGAACACAGTAAGCAATAGAATATTGTAGGTGGACTAACAGTTTCCTTACAAAAACAGGCTGTTTAATAGGCTGGCTCCATACTATGTTATTCACAGTACTAAAAACCACAGTGTTGGGAAGACAAATACAATATACATTTAAAATAATATAAACCTTGTACTCATATTTACTTTAAAAATGCCATGGATGTGACAATAAAAAAAAAAATCCATAAACAAACGTTTATTTCAGAAAGAGAAAATCCCAAATGACTCTTTCTAGAATGTAAACAGATAGTGAGGCAATTGGTATGGTCATCTCTAGAGGGGAGAAAAATGTGGCTGGGTTTAAAATAGTCTACATCATATGAATGTGAAGCAAGGCAAAAAAAAAAAAAAAAAAAAAAGAAGAGCATTATGTATATTGCTTAACACAATAAAAATAAAGTGGTGTATAATTTATTTAGCTTCAAATACATCTTATGAAAACACATTTAACCATAAGGCTTTAGGCTTTATGGAACTGTGGCTGTACCAGCTCCCCCTTGGCTGTGAATCAGAGGTCAGATCCACTGCAGCAGGCACAGATTGACAGTCTGTGCCTCTTTATTCATACTGGATGGACTGGAGCCCAAGATTCCAAACATCACAAACTGAAAGTCATTTAACTACAGGTTAGTCTATCAGCTTTAGCCAGGCTCCATGTGGTAATGACTCATAGGATTTGGCTGTATCACGGGTGAATACCCATCCCCAGTCATGGGGTAAAATAGAAGTTATTGGACAGTTCGTAAAGATCAGCATTCAGAAGTCTCTCAAAATGTTGAATATCTTTAAAACATCAGGAATGTTCTCTAAATGTAAGGTAAAGCCAAGCTCAGCTGCACCTGTGAGCTGCATGTGTCCAGTTCCTTCCCCCAGCACAGCTCTCACCTGCCCCGTGACAAACCACACGCTCCAGTGCCAGATCTGTCCCTGCAGCACTCTGGCCCTTAACAGCTCACTGATTTCTGGGGCAGGGAGCTCTCAGTGAGCTACCAGAGTTTGAGCATGCAGCAGACATTCAGTCTGAGCATGGCAGGATACTCACACTGCCTGGAGAAAGCTGTGGGGCTGGGACTGCAGCATCCTGTGCCACACAGCCAAGAGCAAGAATGCTCCTCACCAGCTTCCTGCAGTCTTCTTCTGAACATCCATTTGGTTCAGCCAAAGGATATTGGCTTGGTTCGCTTTCTAATACCTGTTTAAACTATTCTGGGGGCCAGTAGATCCATATTTATCATATACATGAAATACTTTCTTTTTGTAGAATTAAACAATTTTTGCAATCAATTACAAAAGATGGGCCAAGAACACACTGCTGAGGAAGTATATAGAAAGAAAACAGGCATTCTTACAGAAAATACTCTATATGGTAAAAAATTACTACAAATGAATGGCAAGCATATGGCTGCAAGTTATTTCTTCTACTTCACTACAGAAAGGTAAGAAATTGCAAAAAAAATTTTCATATCTCCAAGCTAGTATAGAGATTCTGTCTCAAGTTTGGAAGTGCCAGTCATCTGGCAAAGAGAGGATGAGTTTGAGATTCTGTTTTCCCCTAGATCTCCAGCATAAGAATGTCTGCCTTACAAGGAATTTAAATATATTACTTATTAATGTATCTCCCTCTCAACAACATGATTTTTCACTCTAAGTTAGGGCATTAGATTATTTTAACCGTTGCAATTTGAAAGTGACCACACATCTATACTGTTGCAGTTAATATAGTTTAAAAATCCAATGTCATTTTAAAAATATGCTTTTCAAAAAGAAAACCAAACCCTTAAATGTTTTTACCATTGCACTAACCTTCAGTTCTCTAAGGTAAATGAGAACTTACAAAGTAGTGTGCTTTATTTTCTCAGTTGAATTATATTTATAGATTTCCAGGCAGAGGATAAGATTGCCCCCTTTTGGAATTTTTCAGAGTAACAGTCCAAATAAAGAATTGGGTGCAAAGCATTCCTAATCCCTACTCAAGATACGCATCTCATCAGGGATTATTTCTGCTTCATGCTGTTGTGTTCTCATGTTACTGTGTATGTAGCTCCACATTCCTTATTAAAGCAACAGGCATGAAAGGATTCAATTGCTCTTGCCAGCAGCCACAAAGGAACAAAATCTCAAGTCAGATAAAGGTAAACATATGGAACATACCGAGGAATGCAGTAATAAAGATGGAATATATAGCTGAATTCTCCCCTTCTCTGTTCTGTAGGATAAACTTTAGAGACAGTAATTTCTAACTACAGTGTCCCATAAAGCAGCATTCTCTGATAAAATTCACAGAGTATAGCATTCTAAATAAGAAATGGAA
Organism: Luscinia megarhynchos; assembly: GCA_034336665.1. Taxonomy (NCBI): domain Eukaryota; kingdom Metazoa; phylum Chordata; class Aves; order Passeriformes; family Muscicapidae; genus Luscinia; species Luscinia megarhynchos. Next base: position 4,663,383 of record CM067580.1, read on the forward strand.
TGACTGAAGTGCTGAAAACTATCAGGACAGTTCTTCTGATCCCAGATTTAATTTAATAGAAAACTCATCCTTGGTGTACTAATCTGGTGGTTGAGAGTTTTTTGGTTTTTGTAATAGTGCCAAATATATCAATAATTTGTTATTAAACAATGCAGTTTAGTCCCTCTAAGTAGTTAATAATTAGTATTATTTGCAAGTGAACATCATTAGTCTGTTACTTGACCTGTATCATCTTCTAGTTTTAGAAAGCTAATCTTTATATAAAGCACAATTAATTGCATTAATTTGCACATTTTTGTTTCAAAACTTATTTCCCAGGGGTGATACCTTTAAAGCTCTTTCAGTTACCAAATTTCATTCATTCTCATATGAACCTGGTGGTTTAAAATTAGTAAAGAGTTTTATCTAAATAAATATATTAGTATGGCTTCAACTAGAAGATTCTCTGAAGAACTCATTGCCCAAATTGTGTGGGCTGTATTAAAGGACTCCATCCCATTCATCTGTTCCAGTCACAGACACTATGGAATACAACATTCAGTTTTCCCTCTTATCACAATCAAATTATACCACCAAAGGTTATTGTCTTCCAATAATTCAAGTATAGTTCAGTCAACTAAACCAAGACTAGACTAGTTGATAGGAAACAGCATACTGATTTTACATCCTGCAGGACAATACTATAGAGCAGTTTTCATGTACATGCTATTAAAAAAATATCACTGTGCCAGTAAACTTCAATGCAAGTGCCTCAGGAATAAATCATGTCACTCATTTGAAGTTTTTAAAATTTTAAAAAGTCATCAGTAACATTTTTTCCTGTGGCTAATATTTTCATATTCTTAATCTCTGAGATACCAAACTTTAAAGAGTGATGAATCCCTTACATTTTTTTTATCTTTGCTTCACGGTGAGTAGATTATCACAATAAAGATAATTAGGCATTGCAAATTTTATGTCTCCATAAAAAAGCTGAAGTCCCAAGTTTACTGAGTGGAATTCAGAGTAAAAACCACCATTACACATAAAGCACCAAGTGTAACAAGATGAACCGCAATATAACTTTCCAGACTGTTTGCTCAAGCTGTTTAATGCCCTGTGTATTTCTGTTGAGGCAAAGTGAGAGCTTAAGTTGAATTATGTCGTTGCTGCTTTCAAAATAATTTAAACAGTTATTGAAACTGTAGCCAGTGTGTCATGCATTCCAATACAGAATATAAGGATCTATGTATTCAGTGTCGCTGTAAGACTTTTACTTAGAGTTTTCCTTTCAGTGCCATGAAGTTAATCATAAGGAAGGAATGCACATTCTGATCATGTTAATTAGCTCAGTGAATATAACTTCTAAAGAGATCACTTAATGAGTCCTCAAGGATGCTGAAAACCATTTTATTAAAAGAAATGCTTGGTTTCCTTTACTGACACATTCATTGGACCAAAAGGCTGCCATTAAGTAGTCTGTAGCTGTCTTGATATCTATATATGGACAATGAAACCACTACAGAAGACACACTGTAAATTTAATAACCACATTTTATAGCCACTGAAAAATACAAGGATAAGGATAGAAGCAGATTAGTCATTTATGCTTTCAGAAAAGGTAAATTGGAACTTCTGAAGGCATAATTTTATACATATAAAGCAGATGAATCAGTGCTCTGGATCACTGAGCTTAATTCTGTGCTTTTATTTTACTTCTTTGCCCTTAATAAAGGACACTAAGAAGAAATGCCAACTGATACAGAGTTTTGCTCATGGTTGCAAAAGTGCTTTAAAAAACTGTTAAATGCAATAAACTTTTTAACTGTTCCCTTAGACAAAGAAAAGAATGCTCCTGATTTGACCATGACTTAGAAATTTTTAGGATATGTTCTTATCTTTGCTATGTTTTGGTTTAGATTCATCCCATTGTACCACCAAGCCCCTTTTTATGGAGTGAGGACTCCATATAGACAAGATCTTAATTCAGTTATTCTTCTTGGGTAGGAGGTTGGCCAAACTTCCCCACCTACTGCTGCTATGATGTCTTCACTGCTCATTCTTCCATAGAGCATGAGAAACACGTTCCACCTGATAAATAAACTGTGCTTTTCACTCCTTTTCTGTGCTCTAAGGAAAGGTGGAAGGCATTGCACCTGAAACAGCTCCAGCATCACTGCACAGCTGTTTTCACAAGAACAGTGGTACTGGTAGGACAGGTAGGAATTCCATTTGCTTTATTCATTTCGAAGGAAAAAACCACTGCATCGTTAGGAATCCATTCTGGACCCTGACTGAAGCACGTGAATGAGCTGATGCAATGCCACAGAATCTGAGCATGTATAATGGAGAATGATTTGAAAACAAAGCTTTTCACTCTTTGTGAGTGTAGGAGATAATGCTTATTATGTGCTTCCATAATCACATCTTTCATCCAAAATTAGAATATGTAGAGTAAATCCCAAAACAATTAATGACTTCTCTAGAGCAATTCCCACACTTCCCAATTGTTCTTCAGGCAGCTTAAAGGCCATGTAGCTCAGAATCTGCTGTAGGCTGCAGAATGCTCTCATCTGACTTTCTGGTGAGTTTCCACTCTGTTTTTCAAGGTTGAAAACAGAGGATCCACTACTGGACTCATGAATACATCCAAATGCTGGAGAATGACTATAAGAAATATCATACAAGGATTGAAAGCTGTGTTTTAAATACAAAACTTTTTTGTGTCTGTTAAATATCAACACAGCTGCCTTGCTTGTACTTTTCCAATATTCCTTGCGTTTTTCCAATACCACTTAAAGAAGTCTAACAGTGTTTGCAACAAATCATATATACAGCAGGGCCATTTAGGCAGTACATTTGGGTTGCAAAGCAGAAATGCTGCATAAGTGGGTGGGGAACATAGTAGGACAAAATTTCTGTTTAGCTCTTTGATAAACTATAAGTAAGTTTCACACTGATTCACCAATGGCTTCCAGCTAATAAAATGTTGTTCACCTAAGAATAAAGTAAACTTAAATGTAGCTCGAAATATATGAAAAACCATAAATTTACAATCATTATTATCTGGTTGTGCTTTTCCTCTTCTCACCCTTGTCCAGCCACATGCCAAACCAGGGCTAGAATGGGTTGAAATTTTGGATAGAGCTCAGTTAATCTATTCAGTTGTGAGTTTAACCCTATCTGACCATCATTACTGATACTGTCTTCTTTTTATAAATGTAGAGTCCACAAGAACACTATTGCAGTGACAATGGTAGGACTTGCAATCAAAACATTAGCAATTCCCAATTCCGTCACTTTACAGAGTAATTGGTTTTCTACATCAAGTATTACTGAGTTTATGATTAACACTGTTGTTAAAAAAAGCTTTTTATATGTATTCTACAGTTCTGCTGAATGCATTGATTTGTTCTATAGGTATAAAGTAAAAAAACAGTTTAGAGTACAATATGAATTTTGCATGGACTAAACTCTGCAAGATATCCTAAACATAGCTAACAGATGAAGTTTAATACTATTTGATATAGGAACTTTTTCAGTCATAAATCTGTGGGGAAATTTGTTGTCACTAAAACAAAAATCTTTCTTATTTTAGGGAGAGATCAAGTTTCTCTTAAAACCTAAAAATAGCTGAAGTTTTTGGATATTACAGTAAAAATACCAAAACCGATTTGATTTTTAGAAGAAAGGATTTCTAGTAAGCCCTAATAATAGGGAAAATTCTCTGTCATCATTCAGTTTGGCTGAAGAAGGAGTCCTCAATTCATTCTATAAATGCAGAAAGTACTTGTAAGAACTTATATTTACAACATCTAATAGCATCATCCACTAAGTCTATACTAGGAAAACTGCAGGAACAATAAAGGCAAGAAATGCAAGAGAGGGCCTGTTGAGATTAGCAGTAAAGACTCATTGTAATTGGACATGCCATCACACTGAAAACAAAGGAAATGGGTATTAATTCCTCTGTGAATTACTGGCTACCCTTCTGTCATTGCTTGTATTGAGCTGACTACAAAGTTTTAGGTAAGTTCCATGGAAACTTTCCCTATCATCATCTTAAAATCATCAAACTGTCTTTAAAAAAAAGAAACCAGTAAAACTTCATCCAGTACAGGGAAAGAGTACAGACAAGAATGTCATGCTACTTCCAAGCCAGTCAGTTAAATTGCAACATGCATGTGCAGGCCAAGTTTCTTCCATCAGAAGGAGCAGTCTCCACAAGACTATTTAGTTACATGAATCACTATTTATCTAGAGCCTCTGACAAGACACAGTAAAATATATTTCTTTCAGACAAGACAGGCCCATGCCAGCTTATGTCCTTCTTTTTCACTTCCAAAAGGCACCTTAATCAGTTTATGGAACATGAAAAAAATCGAGCCTGTTGCAGTGCCACATAAATATTCTACAAGTCTGAAGTGCTGTTGCTATAGGAGGCACATGAGCTTTGAATCTGCTGCTAATAAACAGTGCTTGGAAAACATACTGAGAAATAATTGCAGGTTAATAACCAGGTTTCAGAAAATCCAAAGGATCCTCTTTTATTCCATGTGTCATAGCAGTCTGAGTGTGCAGTACAATGCAACTTAATTAGCTCCCTTAATCTTCCACTGGTTGGTATTGATTGGTTCTACTCCAAACTGGTCCTTTAAAGTTTTTGATAACTCCCAAAATTACTTATCCTTTAGTTATCACAAACGCACACACACACATACACACACTCACACACCCATCCCCCTACCTTTTTGCAGAGAATCAATGGAAATAAGAACTTTTCCTTAAAAATAAACCCAAGTTTGTCTTGGACTGTCATAAACTCTATGCATACTCATTCCAGGTTGCCAGTTTTTAGTACTGGGTTGGCTCATGTGCAAATGCAGGTAAATGATTGCTATTAACACCATCCCATAAATCGACTCTTGAAGAAAACAGTAGAAATATAAACAGTTCCATAAATAGAAATTATGAACATGCAGCCTTAAATATGATGACAACTTGCTTATAAGTATGTCCCATTAAAAGGTATTAGCCACACATCATAATATCAGTATACACTTGGTTTAAAACAGTAGCATTTACTTGGAAGACATAACAAAAGTGTTTACTCCCCAACAAATATTTCAAATTCCGTTCTTCATATAAAATATTTTACATATTTTGAGAACAGCAGAGAAATAATCTGCTCATGCAGCACATTAAACTAAATGCAATTTTCATTCTTCAAAGATGGAAAATAGTGTCTAGAAATGCATGTAGTAATCTGCTCATCAGGTAAGTGAAGAAATTATTTGAGAATACTTACATACAGTGACTCCAGTGTGCTTTTCCCCTTTTCATTTGTTATACAAGCCTCAGCTGACACAAACCATCTTTGACAGTTTGCATTTCCTCAGAGCTGCTCTGTCAGTCTGCAATTCCCGAGATGAACACTCTTCCAATAATTTATATCCCTATCAGCGTTCTCCTGTTCCCTGAGCAGAGGCAGCACAGCCTCTCTGTCATCTCCCACTTGCTGAGCCTCTGCAGCAAAGAAACAATAGAGGGGAAACCGACAACTGATAGTGTCCAACTGCTCAAGGAAAAGCAACCTGAGACCAGAAAGTAACACATTAGATGGTAAGGGTACACTGAAGTGTGTCATCTGTCCTCCAGTAGCATTTTGAACCCTCAGAAAAACTGTAAAATACTGACACTAAGATGGGGGGCATGACCACAAAAAGTATTTCAAAGCAATCATTCTCATTAATATCATGATACTCAAAAAGATGCTCCTTTAAAATTAAATTATATTTTAATAAAAATTAAAATTCTCAATTTCTGTTTACCAGGAGAGCAGCAAAGGCTGAAATACTCCTGACAGATACTATGTTCCCTTCAATAAATTAAATTACTCTGTTACTACGAACACCATCATGTGGACAATTATGTTGCATGAGGATTAAAAGCAGTGTAACTATTTAAATAATAAAATTTCTTTTTTGAAGGAATAACAAGAAATAATTCTGATAGGCTGATGAAGGGCCATCTTTTTAACACAGTCTCCTAAATTTATTCTAGTGTATGAGAGACCTTAATTACAATAACTTTTATGATGAAACAAGTGAACAGATTAATTGTACCATGAATCTTCAGCTCATCATCAGAAAGAAGTCTCCTCCTCAAAATTCAGTTATATGAATCAATAATCATTCCCACAAGCCCACTTATTTATATAGTGGTAAATCTCATTCTACATACAGGAGTTCACAGAAATTTTATCAGATAGTGCTAAGGTTAAGAAAGCATTCAATTTGGAGAGTTCAGATTAGAATTTAAATCTCCATTGGAACATAATTAATGCACTAACATCTATTAATAACCACAAAAACTGCTAGAAGAGGTAGTTCTGTTACTACTTTTTTAGAGTTCAGTAAAACTCATTTTTATAGACAGGACTAAACATTTCTAACACTTACTTTACAGCGTCCTCTGGGATGGTATATACTGCTGCCAACTCAGCACCACTTCCTGACACTTTAAAGAAAAAAGAAAGAAATGTTAAACACAGTGGCAGAAAAAAAGTTTAAGTGCCTTGATTAATTTTTCTGCATTGGAATCTGACCAAGATAACACAGCTTTTATAAGAGGGTGTTAGCTTTTCAAATTGAAATCAATGAGTTGGGATTTCTGCCCCTCACTCTCATTGAGGAATACACAGTATCAGAATCTTGGCATTTGGATCATTTGTATTAGTAGGAAAAAATAATAGCTTAAAGACAGAAAAAAAAGGATATAAATTCAACAATGTCAGGTAAATTCTCAATAAAATATTCCTATCTAATAGCCCCCAAATGTAGTGCTCAGGTGCCAGAGGTCTTTTAGGACATAAAGTGAAGATATTAAGCAGCCAGAATCTCTTAATACCTCATTCACATGGCAGTGTTGGAGAGCAAGGAGATAAAATAATTACAATCACAAGGGTTTAAGCGTGACCTCCTATGGACAAGTCTTGCCTTGAGAGGCTGTTTTCATCCCCTGGATATGTAATAAGCTAAAGGAGAAGAGAGGAGAAAGAAACCTGGTGGAAATTTCATTGTATCCCTTGTTTGAATGAAAGATTTTCTGGTGTGATTCAAAGAGAACATATTTCGCTGTAAATCTTTGTTTCTTATGCTTCATGCCGAGAACTGACAGAAGACAACCTATTTCACAACTTAGGTAAAGAAAAGCCTCCCACAGTGGAGCTATTTACAACTATTACTAGAGTAGATCTTGGCATGCTAGAGCTGGAAGAAGCAGTGGAACATGGTGTGTCCTCTATTTCACAGGGAAGGCAAAAAGCAAAGAGGAGATTAAGTAGTTGCCATTTGGACACCCTTTTAGAATGCAAAATGAAACAAGGTGTTAAAGCACACTCCAAATAGTGCCCAAGGCCCAGGGCAAAGGTCTTGGTCAGTGGATCTCACAGGAATTACAGTAGAACATACAATAAATTGAAATATGAACATGTAATAAGCCCCCACTGAAGCCCTTTCAAATTTTATGTCAAAACAGTCCCAAACTTTTCCCATCACCAAGAGCAAGCCATACTGCTGTCATCATATGAGGGGAGGGTCAATAAATATTTTCACTGTTAGAATAAAATTATTCATTAAGAACTTCACAAGGTTCTTAAGACCTTCAGCCAAAGAAGTTGAAAAATTATATTCTGATTCATTTTAGCAATAACCCACAAATAAAACTTGCAAAAATGTCAGGTCTAACTTTCAGGAGTGATTCAGTCAGATTAGGCTTATAAATCACTTGGATGCATCTGAAATTTGTGATTGAAACTAAGCCAATTTAAGGAGAGAATATATAACCAAGCTTTTCTTAAACACTATTTAGTGTAAGTAGGCTAGAAAATTACAGAGATGTGAATATTGCTTGTTGAAAAATTAGAAGGGATGGCTATGGCAGGATTCCTTATGATTTTATGCAGTTGTCAGAAGCAAAGGAATGAGGCTATTTTTAAAGCAGCTGCTGTTTATAATGTTCCCCTTCAGATCTCCACTTCTAAATCCCAGCCCATAGTGCAGCAGAGACCCTCAGCTAACACAAGAACATTCTCGAGTCAGTATTTTCCTTCCCAATCTTTCAGCTGACCTAAGCAGCTCCTAACACTTGCCAGGCTAAGATGACTCAGCACTACAGTTAGATAACATTTTATCATTTTTCTCATTTCTTCCTGAAGTTCAAATAATACAAAGTCTTTCACTCCTTTCAAGATCAAACCTAAGCAGACAACTTGCAGCTCCCTGCTTCTCTGAAGCACCAATTATTCAGCTTTACTGGGGCTCAGACAAGAGTGAGTCAGACACTGACATCCAAAGAAAGCAACGTCCTGCTGTGTCTATCACTATGCAGGAAAACTCGAACAGAAATTCCAGGCTCCCATGCCTTTGTCATCCAACTGTATTCCTAAACAAAGCTGAGTTTTCCCTTTTCTGGCTCCTCCTACAAGTCTACCAGCTGCAGCAGGCAATCCAGAACTGCTTTGCTGGGTACCAAACCAGACTCATTTACTGTTTTCATTAACTCTAGAGACAGTTTCTCAGGGCTCATTCAAAACCTCATATTCTCCAAATACAGTTATCAGAATTAGGGAGACACTAAACCTACTGAGATAAGACCAAAATGGACATTCTCAATTTTCTGAATTGTTGTACATGTACATACGAAGAAAAGAATTTTTGCCAGAGTTTTGGCAGGTGTCCAGTATTCTGGACCTGATCAACATCCACAGAGAATCTTCCAGAGATTCAAAGTGGAATTACTGAGATGTGTATGAAGCAAATTTACATTACCAATTTTACCAGTGCCACATAAGCCTAGTTTGTGCCAAGGTGAATGTCACCCACTGAATACCTGCAGCACAACCTTATTCAGGAGCATATTACCAACACTATGAAATCCCAAATCAATCCAACTGAGATATTTTCCCCATCAATAAGAGCAAAAACGTTTTTTGTTTAGCAAATCCCTTCCAATTCACGAACAGCATGATTCTGCTTCAGAGATGGGGAAATCAAGTCACAGGAAAGGTACTAGCTGCATAAAAGTACCCAGTAGCTCGGTGGCTTAAGGCTGGATTAGCACCTGAATATTTGAAACCCAGAGCCTCACTAGCCAGCCCCTCTCCAGAGAGCTGCCAGCCTCCCACTGCCCCATGCCAGTTACAACTTCATCTCCAGTGGAGAAGCTCAAACCCAGCAGCCAACAGCTGTGTGTACCTTCTGCAGGCACATCTGAGCAGGCTATTTCTGGCTGGTATTCCCAGCTCCAACTGAGCAGACTCTGGAGAGGACACCTGACAGCACTGGCTCAGAACAAGGCTGTAACAGACACACAGCACAAACAGGAAGAAATGGAGAGAGGGACTGGGTGTATTGATATAAGATTGTATTTTTACTAGGCTAATAAATTCAGTGTCTGCTCATTCCTCTAGGTGTGTGGAAATCTCATTTAACAATGTCACATTCCTGAAGAGTGCAGTTGGCATAATGCAGATAATGCACTTGAAATACAACATACATTACCACGTCATTTTGTAAATTAGGCTGCAGCAGACTTAAGATAGGGAAAAGGTAATCCCATGGAATGCCTTCACTTCTGATGCTGGTTTAGCCACCATCATCCCTGTTAAGCCAGACTAATTACTTTGGTTTTGTGGGCTCCTAGGGAATAACATACTTACAAGTTTGGAAAAAATAACAACATTGACTGTGCTGACTTTTGATCAATCATCACCTAGCTGGGAATGTCAGACTTATTAAATGTCCTTTCTTTGCCGAAAATTAATGAACCAAAAATAAGTACCAGAGTTTGGAACCAGCTCTGTCTCAGCTGTATTCAATGCCACAGTCATACTGGAGGGTGAGGAAAGGGGAAAAGGAGTGAAAGAAGAAAGCAAAGGTTAGTAATAATTGCAGCACATTTTCTTTTTCTTCATTATTAAGTATGAGCAACTACTAGAACTCATAGTGACCAAAGTGAGGACAGGTTAATTTTCAATTTTATTGATCAAAGATTCAAAGAGATTAAAATTTAGCAATGAACAATAAATAGCTCTTCTTGTCCATTATTTCACATATGCAGGGAGTTAAACAGAAGAAGTCGGCCAAATGAACCAGCTTTTCATAAAACCAAATTCCTACCCCAAACTTCTGAAGCACTACAAATTAAGTTGTAGTTTTCCTTCAAGTTTTAAATTTTTTAGATCCCTTGTGAATTTTCAGAGACTGTCTCAAAATCTTTGATAAACAATTCTGATGAAAAAATATTAAACAGACTTTTTGTATTAAGTTTAAAAGAAATATTCCAAAGTCTAAAAATACCACCAAGAAAATTTGAATTAATCCAAAGAGGAATGATTTTTTAATTGCCCAGATCTTACCAAATTTTAGCAGTAACATATATGTTTGGTTTGGTTTGATTTTTTAAAAATTCAGTACTATTGCAGCCTTTTTTCCTTTTATTTCCCAAGATCTTTTGGCAACAATAGACGTAATTTATTTCCTTTTAAAAAAGGTCAGATTGTCTCAAGACAATTAAAAGGAACCATGCTGTTTGAAGTAACACTACCATTATCCTACTAATGAGCCCTTGTAATCCTGGAGTTACGGTAGGAGCAAAAGAACTTTAGTACAATGACAGTCAGTCCCACAACATTTGAATGTGCCATGTCAGAAGAAAATTGCAAGAGGAAATTGCATCCATTAAGATTATATTCTTGAATCATTTGAAGGTTAATACTTTCAAAATAAATAAAAGGTCAAAAGCACTGCAGGTTTGCATTTCTCAGGTAAAAGCCTCTGACTGTAAGCCATTCAGCCAGAATGGTTTGAGGTTCAATCAAAGGCTCAAAACATAAATATGCAAGAGCCAAGAAAATAAATTGAATTTATCTAATGCTTTATTTAATAAGAAATTAAATCTGAAAAATTTCAGAATGCCAATTTTGCAACACTTTCCTCATGGAGTGTCTTACCTTTTTCTATATGAAACGTCTAATGTAGTTTTCTTTGAATATTGAAATTAGGAGTTGACTGGTTAACCACTGTCCCACACCATGGCCAGTTCTTTCACAAACAGTGTGAAATAATATTTCTATTCTTATATTCCTCTAATGTTATTATAGTATTTCTATTTTTATATCATTATGTTGTGTACAAGTATATATAGGAAAAGCTAAATTTATTCCAAGCCTCTGAGTGGTCACAGCTGCCACAAGGGCTGAGGGTGCCAAAGAGCCAGCAGACCCCAGGCCATGGGACCAGAGAACCAAACTCAAAATGCCAACTCAACTATAAAACTTTTGCCTCTTCTCCATGTTACATTATACAGTTGTTCCAGAGAGGTATTGGAATAAATATTTGCACAATCAAAATAGCCCCATACACAAACATCCTCCTGTGTGGGGCTGCCAGAGGGTTTTCTGACCACATACGTTTTGGCCTCATTATCTCGGCCACTACACCACGAGCATCACCAGGAACTGAATTTTTAAGTGTGGCCATCACGTGGCTGAAGTTCAAAACTGCACCTTAAAATCGAAGTGGGGGTTTTTGTGGAGGCTGGAGGAGTGTCTGTGCAGGCCCAGCTCCCCAGGAGCCCACACGGCTCCAGCAGCACCCACAGCCCCGTCCCAGCCCTGCCCTGGGCCCATCCCCGGCTGCAGCTCTGGGGAAGGAGTGCAGCAAAGATTAAAGATGTCTGAAATCCAGCTCTGTCACCATCAACCCCTCCAAAGAGTCACTGCTGTCCCAAACAAATCCCTTGGGCTGCTGAGGCTCTGCTAGTTAATGTCCAGGAGAGCATGCTGCATTCCACGGCCTTACAGCTCCACCTCTGGTTTCCAAGCTTTCTCACCTTCAGAATGACATTTTATTTTTGACAATAAGTCCCCTTTCTATATCCACCCTGCCTCTGCTTTACCCTGTCATCTAGAGGAGACACAAAATTGTACAAATGTTTCAGAAACTGACTGGGAATGTTGCCTGCATTTCTCTCCCTGCACTCCACCATATGCCTCAGGAGACAAAAGAGTTTTCCCTCAGATGCCAGCAGCTTCCCCTCACCTGGACAATCGTTTTCCCTCAGGTGACATTCCCTCTCTGCTCAGAGCAAAATCTTCTCACAGAAGGAAGAATCTCTCAGGAAGGGGTGGAGGAGGGGATTATTTATGTGATATTCTGTGTTTTAGCAGGTTAAGGGAAAGAACCCTTTTCTGCTTGGCTGTTATTTTGGTCTTTACATTTTGTGTTTTTATTGAGAAATGAGCAGACTCCACCCTTTTTTCTGAGTTTTCTGGAGTTTGGAAGGGGTTAAGGGAGGCACTGCATGCACGATGTATCCGCATCTTGGGCATTGGCTTTTTCCAGGCAGCAAATAAAAGGTGATTTAGCAAAAAGAGTTGTAAAGGGAGAGGATGACATGCAGTCATTGTCAAGGATTTCTTTTGCTGACTGTCACTTTGCAGATTGAGTTGCCAACATTACATGGAAAATGTTGGAGAGGAAGGAAATGATCCCTTTCAATTTCTGCCACTGTATTTATCTTGATTCCCTGGGGCTTTATGGGGGCAAATTGTAGCCAAGACAAGAAGGGGAGCATGCTATCTGTCTTCAGGCAGTGAAATTGAGGTAGGTATTTTTAGTTAATTTACTAAATACCGTGATCTGTGGTAGTTTATAGCTCAGGTATCAGCCTCTGGATCCCTGCCCAGTGTTGTTTTGCTTTCACTCGTACTTATAAACACACCTACATCCAGATAAAAGCTTCTTTGTAAATTTTATTTATTTGGAGATTTCTGCATGTGATGGAAAAGCTTTAAATGGTAGATGCAGAACTAGCTTTGGATCTAGACAAATTTTGCACTCACCAAAACAAATTTGAGCCAAATTTAGAAGTAATGCCATATGACATGCTCTTGGGGAGTGAGAGGCTGGCTGTGGGCCCAGATCTGACAAAGATCTTTTGCACATTTTTATCTTTATGCTCTGTGAATAGTCCCACTGATCATCCTGTCAACTTGAAGTACTAAAACATCATCAGGCTGGCCTGTAAGTTTTTAAAAACTGATTTTTAAAGGAAAGAACTTTTTAAAAAAGTTTTTTTTTTACTTTGCTTTCTGTTTGCTGAGCCTTAAGGAAACATTTGTGTCATGTTTTCCAGTCTTTTTCTTTGCAATGACAGAAACTCTTTTTTTTTTTCTTCCTAAAATGAATCTGGATGTTCTCATGCAGATTTTAGATGGATGTCACACATTGTAGGATTCTTGGTAGGAATTGAGAGGGTTGGCACAGGCAACACAGCACAGACAACACAGCACTTATTTAAAGTTTGCAGAATGCCTTGGATCATCATTTCTTTGGGGCAAGAGTGTTAATTGTATTGTGGCTAACTGTATTGATGCATGTGCAGTTGTGTATGAGTGTGTGTAGCTCACTCTTCTGATGCTGTCTGTGTCTGCTTCAGTCTTTTCATTGCACCATTTTCAGTCCCTCATGCAGCTGGTCCAAGGCAAGTACCAATGAATTAAATATAATTACAGGCTAATGACTAATGCTTTTATTCTGTGAAAATCATGGGGGAAGCGGCAAAGAGCCTGTTTTAACTTCAGAACAGGTGTCTTTTGCAGAAAGACAACATGCCCACAGCAGCAAGGAAAAAAAGCTGTTAAAACTACCATGGAAATTCTCCAGATAATAACCAGAAAATTAAATTTTGTGTAAATGGCGACAAAAAACAACTAGCATGTAGCTGGAAACAACAGAGAAGCAAGAATTCAAAGGCTTTTATTGATGTGCTTTAATTAAAAATTAAAGTAGCTTAGGGGCTAACCTAAAGTGTTGGCAGTGAACTCAAACCAAACCCAAGAATATTTGTTTTACACACAGCATTTAGCAGCCCCAGCTGCCATCAGCCAATACTGCTACAAGGCTCTACAAAAAGTGCAATTACAGAGTCTCTTCCCCAAACAATCTTGATTTAGTGTAACAGACAGAGGGTGAGTTTTACACATGGAGAAATAAAGCATAGAAAAGGTGGTTATTCCTCTGAAATAAAAAATATTTGTGAGAGGAGATGAATACAGATCTCATGTCCAAAGATAATATTATTCCTTCAGGAGCATTCTTTCTTGACACTCCTTGTGACAATCCACACTGTTACTTTTATTGTATAATGGAATATTTTTATTGCTATTTAACTGAAGAGGTCAGTTAAGCACATATTTACCATACTGTTTTTTCACAATATGTCTCTACCACATTTTTCTGTCTGCATGTCCTCTGTGATTATTTTAGATGCCCATGGAAGGATAAGACATGAAAAGAACCGTGACTTCCATTAAAATCTGTCTTAAATACAAATCACCAAAACAAATAATTTCTTAGGCTGCAGTATCTAGAAGCATCAAGAGCACAGTTAACATTTTGTGAAGTAAAACTTCTTAAGAAGTTTGATTTTTTTTTTAAGTACCATACTTAGATATTAAAAATTATGGAATTTACTATGAAGCAAAGGTTTCATATACATATTTGACTTTGAAGAAAGCACTTAATACAGAATTTATTATACTTGCAGTTAGTATATTAACATTTTTCTCATCCAAAACTGAGGCTGACCAGGAAAATCATTAAAAAATAAACATTTTTAAAAGACAATGAAAGCGATTTTTATTTAACATTATTTTAATATTTTTAAACTTCATCTCCTTATAAATCCCTTTATGTAGTTGCCTACAAAGTCAAAATAGTCTTTCTTCCGATGTTGCTTTCATATATTTGATAGCTTCTCTGTGTAAAAATCTTGGTAAATAATTTAAGGTTTATTTTTAATACGAAAAATCAGAGAAATCTTGTATGACTTCATAGACCATTTCAGCAGTATTACCATGCTGCCCTCTGGAGTACACTGACAAAGCAATGCATGGTAAAATGTTTTGGAGGCATCTGCTGTTCTTTGCATCCAGGAAAATTATCCCTGGAAAAAAAGAAGCCTTGGCTAAACTCTTTGAAGAGCAGGATGAATATGTAGTGTTTTGCTTCACTTAGCTCAGAATTTTTGGACAGGTTTTCACTAGATGGGTATTACTGTGTAGTATTTCATGCCTGGCTAGATCCCAAAGCCTTTGATAAAAGTGTGAGTGATTATTGTAGGATCACCTCAGTGCTTGTATTCAAGTTCTTTAGTGTAGATTTTAATTTTTACTTTAGAATCACCAAATTGAGGTTTCTCAACATAACTAACTTTTGGATCTGACACCTAACACGTTTCTCAAAATAACTGACACCTCTTGCATCTGGAGGTGCAAGAGCAGTGTCAGATTGTCCCATTGAATCCAAACTTTGTGGCTCCTTTGTAAAATAAGTCTCAGAAATCCTGGGACTCTACTAGGAGAAAGCAGTAAGTGTCAGAGACAACAATAAAACATATTTTCCCTCACAATCTCAAAAAACCCTGATACATTTGGACGACATATGCACCTGTTGTTCCATGAATTAATTAATCGTTCTCCAAGATGTGTCTTGTGGAAAAACTAAAAATTACATTTCACTCCTCCCTCTTCTCCCTCCCTTCCCCAAATTGCCTTAAAAGCACATAAGAATGAAAGTAAAGGTCAAGCATTTATATTATCTCTAAGTTCTGGAAAAAACCCAAACCAAAATACCAAAAAAAGTGGAGTTTAGGCCCAGTTTGAATTTATTATCTTTTTTAGGAGTCTCTTCCTTAATATAGTTGTTTAGTATAAATATTCCCGGGTGCAGATTGTCAATAGCTGGGACTGGGGTTCAAAGACAGCACAGGTCCACAAACAGAAAGGACAAAAACCTGTCCTTTATCCTGCTCCTCCAATACAGGGAGACTTTAAAGCATATATAATTCATGTTTATTTCTGGGTCCTTTCTCTGCTTCCACAACTGGAAAAAATGCACAAGTTAAAAGGAAAGGCTATTATCTCCAAAAGTGGTTTTAGGGACTTTACAAGACTTGGGAGTAGCTAATTTAATTGTTAGAAGTTATTAATTATTTTAGGTACTTTTCCATTGGTAGTCAACAGGAATTAAATACCTTGTTTTTTTAAGTCCCTTTTTAATGCAAAAACGTTCTTTGGGTGTCTCAAGACTTCTGAAAATCTGCTTTTCCTTGACTCTAGGGTTTCAGGTCAGGCAGAAAGAAAATGTAAACTAAGTGACAGGAATTGCAGATCACCTACTGACAAGCCATGGAAAATTAGAACCTGACAGGAGTCTGCAACATTCAGTATGGTGAGAACATTAAACTGCATTTCAGTATAGGCAAGGAAAATACCATCAATGGGGAAAGCTACCTGTGAAAATGCAGGGACTCTGTAGGGAAACCAGAGAAGTCCTCAAGATAATGACACTGATGGAGACATCAAGGCGCTGAGCTGATAGGGCATGAAGAGAGACAGGAACTGGCTGAGATGGTCTCTAATTACCATGGAAAACTCACATAAAGGGGCATTCCCAGACACTGAGGAAGTCAGATTTGAATTGTCACTGAAGTGTCAGGGCAGAATTCTAGTTATAAAATTATGGCTAGATACACAGTTGTTTTTCTCAAAGAATATCATTTAATTAAATTGTTAATTATTTCACAGTCTTATTGGATAAGCAGCAGTGTAACTACAGGTAGCTCAAATGAGGAATCAGAAGTGTCCTGAATGCTGTACCTGTTCAGATTTCCATTGGATCTTCACTCTGAATTCTGCTTGGATAGCAGCTCAGTTGGTAAGTGAGTGATGATCAGGTTTTTGATGACTTTTGATGAAAAAGGAAAGCAAGTAAGCTCAGGTGTTCTGTTGTTTATATCCTAAGTAGACAGTACTGCCTCCTTTATTCTGGAGTTTGACCTAGTAAAAACTTACTCTGACTTTTTAAAAGGCTTAAGATCCTAACTCCCTCTGGCAATTTTAAAAATACCACCTTCCATTTATAATCTCCAATGAGAGAAGATTTAATATTACTAAATAATTGTTTGGGGAATTTTTTTCCCCATACAAGTGAGAAATTATTTGTGTACATATGACCTGCATGATGAAAAAGCCCCACATTATTAGTATGTCAACCTTTTGGGTTTTTTGAGAAAAGATCACATCAGCAAATAAATCCACTTTATCCTGGTAAATGTTTTTAAAGAGGATGCAAAACCAGATCGGAGCACAAAAGTAGCTTTACTAACAGCTTTTACTGAGATTAAATATATATAAATATATGTATATATCTCCCAAGACAAAATACACAGCTTCATATAATCTGCTAAAGAGAAAAGTAAATATTTTGCAACCACAAATGAAGTCAAAGCATAACATTGTGGTGAGACTTAAGAGGAATTAACAGACCAAAATGTCTCATTATTTCACAAATTATAGCAGCATGAAAAAAACACTCCTTTAGTTTCAGGATACTTAGATCTGTTTAATTAAATAAAAACATGTGATTAAAACAAAGCAGGATTTCAAGGGCAGCTCTGGCTGCTGGCTGAGCTCAGTGTGACCAGTGCAGAGGGAGTGACATGGAGTCCATGCTGCAGGTATGAGAAATGGGCTTGTGTCACAGAAATGGGCTTGTGTCACAGAAATGGGCTTGTGTCACAGAAATGGGCTGGCACATGGACACAGCTCTGTGCACAACATTTTCTTATGCCTGCAGCGAGGGCTTTCTCAGGCCAGGTGATGCAGAGCATGCTTTAGGTTCCTTTCCCTAATGCTATGGATTAAAGTATTAAGGGTAAAAATGCAACTAGTGGCCTTGGCCTGGTTTGCAGTGGGTGCTGGGAGCCAAGTTCTGCCCTCAGTTACTCCCTGTAGCTCCCCTGAAGCCCATGGCGGTGCCAAGTGTAACTGAGGGAAGAATTCAGCTGTTCAAATATGTCCATGGTTGCCAAGCCAACTGGCAGCATTTGCCAGGGAATAATAGGAGTGTTGAGGGCAAGAACTGCGGAGCCTTGGCGGGGCGGTCTGGAGATCTGCACAGTGCTTGTCTACAGACTGTCTGGCCTCCTGAAGTCAAAGCTATTAGTTTTTCCTACTTGCTCTAATGTACTGCAGACAAAAAGGGCCCTTAACTGGTGAATGCTGATAAATGAAATTTTCACCAGCTGGGGCTTCTGCACTTCTTCATGCATTGTAGCAGTAGCCTTTTGTTTGTGCTAGACCTAACCTTGAAGTTTCATGGGGCAGAGGGCAGATTTGAAAACATTTCAGGTTCTAACACAGAACATCATTATTATTATTAATGAAGTAGAGCTGAATAGCTTCCAGGCTAGTTATGAGGCAGAAATACTCATCTTTTTGCAGCACAGTTAGTAGTTATTTAGTGCTTCATATTACTGAAATTGGGAACAGGCTTTCTGGCTCATACACTGACTCCATCTGAGGGAACAAAAGATGGCTTTTCATTTCCCAGATGAGGAATCAAGATCTGGAGTATCTGTCTGTACTCATATTGGAAGGAAGGAACTTAAACTCTGGTATCCTTAGCTGCAGTGCCTTTGATATCAGGAATACACCCTGACCAGCTCACACTCTGTGAGTTGTGTGTGCCCTTGGTGAAGTCCTACTTTCAGTGTAGAAAAACTTCATGACACTGAATAGTCTTGATTTCTGGTATTAAAATGGAAAATAAGACATTAATCTTTCTATGGGACAAGTAGATTCTTTGAACTCCTGCTCATGTATCCGTATACTATTTGAAAAGTGCAAACTTCACCAGAACAGATTCAAATCCCCTGGCAGCCATTTCTGTTCAGTTTCACAATAAAGATGTAGTGAAAATCAGCTGGACTGTTTTGATTGAAAGTAATGTTGTTTCAGAAAGATCTTTAGATGGGCAAATTATTTATAAGAATTGGATAGAATCTCTAACCTGGAAAAGGTTAGAATTAATTAATGAGACTTGTAGTTGAAATAACACTTTCTTGGTCTATTTAAAATAGTAGAAGTGTTTCAATTTCAGTTCGTTCTTTCCCATCCCTTGCATTAAAAACACATTGTCTTTTGAAAAAGTCTTAAATACAGTAAAATTAACAGGCAAATACAGGAATAAACACACTGTGAAGCACTTTTGTTTTGGGAGTTCTATAACCAATAAGTCCATAATCACTGTAATAATTTCTTTAATCTAAGCATGTAGACCCTTCCATTTCCTCTGGGGCAGATTCAAATTAACTGTTCCCTGCAAGAAGAGATTTCTTCCACCTCCAACAGTTTATTGCAATGTCTGCAGTTTCTGACTAGAGTTTTATAGAAAGAATTTGTATTTGTAGGGTATTGTGTGGTTTAAAACACACCAAAGGGATACTTTATGTGCAGTATTACAAAGACCAAACTCATACTTCCAGTAATTTCTGGAAGAAAATATACAAACATTTTTCTACAAGGAACTATAGACTTCAGTATTTAGAATTTGAAGCAAGAAATTATTCATTGATTCAAATCTGGAGGGGACGTGAAGTAGGAAGAACATTAACTGATTAAACAAGGATATGCCCATTTGTTTCATAAATAAATTTTGCTTATGTAAAGCATGTTCTTTGCAATGATCCAGAGCTACAAATGGTTCAAAAGGGAAAGACTGAGACATGCAAGGTCTCCAACTGGGCCTCAGTGTTTCCTAGGCAGCCGTTGGACATCATGGTGAAATACAATACCCAAAGGTGGGAGGGCAGAGACACAAAGTACTCAGCTGTAAAATGAGCCCATTCTAATTATGATAAAAGATCCTGTGTCTTCAAACAGATGAATGTCATTCCTCCTTGAAGAAACTGCTTTCTAATGATATTTTCTCAGAAGAAAAATCCATCTTCAAATGCTTATTTCTATTTTCATTGAAGAAGAGAATTATCTTTTAAAAGAAAAAGAAGAGTGGAAATTAAAACTGCCTTTACAATTCCTATTTATTTCCAAGAAGAGGGGATTGAAGGAAAATATTTAAAAGAAAGGAATCCGTCCATTTCTTCCTCATTGTCCTGTTAAAAATGGAGAAGGGCAGTCAGAATGAGAATTGCCCTTTCTAAAAACTGTGTTAAAGCATAATATTCTTCACATTACTGCATGAGGAGGACCAGTCTCAGATGACTGACATTGTCAGAGTTACCTGGGAGTCAGAGCAGGTAGTGGTGATTTACAACAGCCTTAAGATTGTCTCAAAGGCCATTGGGGGTTTAGTCTGTTTGGTTTTGTTGCTTTGTTTTGTGGGCATTTAGCTGTTTCCGTGCTCATCAGGATTATATTTTAGTCTCATTGCTGTGCAGTCCAGTTTCATGACTCACAGCATCTGTTACTGCACAGTGGCCAAGGGTCCACAGAAATTGTTAAAATTGACCAGGAATGGAGAGAGGAAGGAGTCCCTTTTTGTCTGGTGCTGAATGCCAGAGAGAAATGAAATAACATGAAGTACAAGTCACTCGCAAAGGTGAAGCAACATCCAGAGGTGTAAGAAAGCCAAACAAACCTTTACTTTATATCCAGCACAGATTCTAAGAACAACTGAACAGTTTTTCTGTGACTACTGAGTATATCATCATTTCATCTTCATTTTGTAGACTTGGCTGATAAACAGCTTGAAAGCCAGCACTGCCACATTCCCACTGTAATAGAAGCAGCATCCATATGATCTGTGCACAGAAAACACTTTCCCCACAGCTCTTATGCCTCCTGACAACCCTTAGAAGCCTCTGCATTCATAAAATGGATATGGGACAACGTGAGGCTGGAGATGCAAAGGATTTTGTGGAATATAGTGCACCAGTTCATCTCCAGCAGTCTCTCTAGGGAGTGGAATAGCAAAGGTCCAGAGAAGAGTCAGAATGATCTGAATAACAGTTTGGAAAACAGACAAGAACATAGTCTGTCAATATAGCCCTCTAAGCGTTGTCCTGAAATTCTAATGGTATTTGATTGTACTTTTTAATCTGAATTTTAAATCATATAATCATCATCCTAAAGTGGCTTAGGATTTAATATACAGACATTAGATATGGTTTTAAAGGTTGATTTAAAAGAGTCTTTAACATCAATGAAAGCACAAACATGGAAAGAAAAAAAAAGTGTTGTTTTCTTTAGAATCACTGACGAGAAATTTAGAAGAATAAATGTTCCAGAGAATGGACACTCAGATTATAATAATTTTGATATAATAGAACCTCTGAAGTATGGCAGACAGTGTGGTGCACTAACCCTGGTGCAGCACAGCCATGGCAATGAGCCAGCTCTTCAAGTACAATAAAACAGAAGCAGCAATTGGCTTGCCATGCAAAGTGTCCTTCCTGGCAGATATAGCTCAGGAAATATTTTAAATATGCAGACTGCTCATGAGTGATCTCATCTGCTTGGAGAGAAATTCATGGCACCATACATAGCATATACATACACTCTGGGATGTGGAGGATTCTCTTCAAAGTACACCATTTATTCCAGTATTTAGCTGACTAGGAGGAAAAAGAACATTTTTTACAAATGCTAGTAATTTTTCTGGTTGTTGGATTTACTTACAGTGATGGCTAATTTACTGAGTTGCTGCTGGAATTTTTCTACAAAGGACACCTTGATATGCTTCATTCATCTGGAACATATGTAATGAATCACAAGGAACGAATGGAATTTTCAAAAGAAAAAGAAAATAATAAAACCCCCACCATAAAAAGTAATTCTCTATAAATAATCACAATCAGGAAAACCTTTACCCCTGGGACAACCCAAGACTGCTTTTTTAGTAGGTCTTTCCCTTGTGACAAGACAAAACTTTCCCATGCCACAAATCATTCCCATCCATAATTTTGACACAATCTGAAGGAAAGTCGTCCTACTGCTGCAATGTGTCCCATTTTTTTCTCAGGCTCAGATAGGGAAGTATTTGGATATTTGGTTGGTAAGACTTACTGAGCTTACAATCCCCAATTATGATCTTTCTGGCTGGTTTTTACATTTCAGACCAGCAATTTCATTTTTGTATTTAAGTCCTTGCTTAATTGATTTTTCAAGCTGAATCCATTTCTGGTTATGTTCTTTTTTCTGGATCAGCTTCTGCAGTTACCATTGTGTTGCCAAGTTTGTATGACATCAATTACTGTAGAAGAAATATGTTGGTCTTTTCAAAGATGACATAGGATGAATCAGTAAAGTGGTGCTGCTTATTCAGGAATTGAGTATTTGTTTTCTATTTCCTTGATCTTGATGGAATGGCCTTAACTTTGTGAATTTGTCAGTCTTTTCTAGAAGCTGATTTTAACTAATTCTGATTTGTGAAGGAGGCTGTTTCCTACATGCTTCAGCAGCCTCCATTCTTGGGATCACACCTCTCATTAAGGTCACAGAAAAAAAACAGCTTCAAATCCATCAATAGCAGCTCCCTAACTGCCACTCTGTTTCTTATTCCATTGCTATGGTTGCAACAATAGGAAAATGTTTGACTTGAAAGCAATATTCTTGTACTAATGCCTATCAAGCCTGTTTTGATTGCAGATTAGAAAAAACAAATAATTTCTCTTCAGTGGGAAATAACTCCATTTACTATTGCTTTGGCCTTAGGTACATTGCAAATAAAAGAACCAGCTGATGGCCAGGATTTTAGGTGCTCTTTTCAGTTCTTTGCCAAGTCAGGTGATTTGTATGCCTGGTTTGAGTTAGTGACTGAATGGGGCTGCACTGCACAAGGAATTCCAGTAATAAAAAGCTCATTCCCAGCCAATGTTATTGATCATCCATTTGTGTCAGATGCTGGGAGACAGGAACTGACACTGATGCTGGAAAATGTTGTATCGGAAGAGCCTGAATGACGATTTGAATATACACAGGGATGGGAGAGGGAGCAGAAAGGGGAGGGAGCAGCCAAGCTTGCAGGCTGGCCTTTGCTCAAGAAGATAGTTTTTAGGTACATTACTGCTATATCTCTGGTGGTAACATAGAAGTGAATGATTAGTTCCTGCAATCATTGCAGCAGTGAGGATGACTTGCAGGCTGAACAGTAAATCCAAGACAGGATTGATTCTGGGCTTTTCTTACACATAACAGAGCAAAATGACAGCATTCCACTGCTTCTGTTGTTTTATAAAGGTCATAAAATATTATCAGGGCAAAAGGAAATGAAGATTTGATCTGTAATCTGCTTCTTGTAACACCAGAGGGCTGTTGCAGATCTCACCAGCACTGCTGTTTGCTATCTTTATTAAATTCAAGAAACAAATGTTACAAATTTGACTTGGATTTTACTTTTTTTAGCATTCCATTTGCTATAGGGTGAAGTTGGGCTGAAGTGTACTCAGCTTGATGTTATTGTAGGGTTCTTGCATGTTGAAATGTAGAAGTGTCTAAAAATAGAAAAATATTTGCTTTGATCTATAACAGTGTTGCTTTCCTCTGTGCTGTCCTAGAAATAACCCTGAAGTATTATTCCTACTCTAGTTCCAAGCTATGTAATTCAATTAACTGGAAAAAAAAAATGACAAAAAGTATTACTCCTTATGGTGTACTTTCACCAATCAGAGAAATGAAGACAGCTACCTAAATTATATAAAGCTGATTATACTAAGAGATTGTCACAAATGTCTTATGAAAATATGAGTGACTGCATTTGGCAGCAGCTGGTGTGACATTTCATCTTTTGTCAATAAAAGAAAGCAGTTTTACAAGATCATGTTTTGGTATGTTACAGAATTTATCAAACTACTTCATCTTAGGGGGACAAACCATGAAGTAACTTCAGTTGCTTCAGTAGAAAGGAAAGCACAAATAAAAACGCATAGGTTTAATCCAAAAGAAAGAGATGAGAGAAAATGTAATTTGTTTCATTTTTTCTTTGAGTCATGTTTGAAAACAAAAACAAAAAAACCCTTTGAATCCTTAAAAAAACTTTAAATTTTAATTTAAACTTTTAATTTTGCCTGCAGGGCTTATTCAGATGACTACTGAAGTAAAAAGAGAACACTTAAAGATTTCATTGGATTTTGAATGATGCTTATGTTGCTTACATTCAGTTTATTACCTTGCTACAGAATATATTTTTTAAAAGAACACTATAGCTGAGGGAGTTTTCCCAATACTGTCCAAATTGAGTGAATAATTATCTGAACTTTTCCAGTTCCTGAGCAGCATCTCTATTTGGAGAAAAAGGAATGGGTTTTAAATGGGAGAAATGCAAAAAAGACTTTTTCATGAGTCTTCTCCTGCAGATATTTTAACTCTACACTGTTCATGCCGGTTATGAGCCATGCTTGAGGTTCTCTTTACACATTTTGAAGTACTGGCCCAAAATTCAAAATAGAAGTCTTGTGGACTCTGATAAGTTTTCAAGCAAGTTTTGAACTATTTTAGCATGAATTTTTTTTTTAAATTTCAACTTTCCTCCTACTGCAGCAGTAACAATTAAAGCCATCAATAAACATGAGATACTCAGTGCTGACAGCCAAGGTTATTTTAGTCACATCTTACCTAACTGTGCTCAGACTCTGTGCAGTTCCAATGTGTTTTTCCTTTGGCAGCCTTTTTTTTTTATAGTTCAGAATAATTTCCCACCAAGTGCTTTATCAGCATCCAGAAGCTGGTCTAATAAAGCACAAGTTTAATTGTAATTCTTTTCATTAGGAGTCGAGGGACTAAATATTGCCCAAGAAATTGCTTTAGTCTTGAAAGCTGACAAATTTTTCCCATATGATCTTGGGAAAGCCTTGATGGGAAACCATCTGTAAGCCACCTGAGAATTCTGGGGGTTTTATTTAATGGAAGGAAAGACAACCTTACCCTGCCTGGGGATTATGGGCTCACTGAACAACCTGTCTCCTCTGATATTGTCTCACTTTTTTAGCATATTTTCTTTCATGCCTCTTGCCTGATATTGGAGTTTTTCATTGTTGCATTCTTGCTTCACTCCATATAAGCAGCAAATAGATCACAGGGCCTGACCAAAAGTCATCACATCACTTGCAGAATCCTAAAATACAGAGAGCAGTGGATAGGAAATGTAATCTTTTAACCTAATCCTTCCACGTGCTGCAACACAATTCTGGTGTGAGTTGTTTGGCCGATGCTAAACACAGCACTAGAGGGCAGTGCCATATTGCACTTCCAGGGGAACCATCCCCTCCCTGCTGAGCCGGGCTGGGAAATGGAAACTACAACATGGGACGTGCAAAATACAGCCACATTTCTTCTCTGAGCTTCTTTTCGGTCTGAAGCTGGTCTGAGGTGCTCACACACCCCATTTCTCAGGCTGCAGACAGCCCCCTCCCCAGCAAGGGCCACCTGATTAAGCTCTTTCTGTGTCTGCCAAGAAAACTGGAGATACTATTAGTTCAGACGCCAGCAAAATCAAAGTCCTTTATGCCTATCACATTTAGACAAATCTACCATCATGAAATTGAATATAAGATAAATGTAAATTATGTCAAGGACAGTGTACAAAAATGTAGTTTCAGTTGGTCTTACACTGAGGGTTTTTTCTTGGGTCTGAATTGAGGTAACTGTACAAGAAGCAAAGTTCTTATTGTCTAAAACAGATGTGGAACAGCCTGTGAACTGCTAAACACTTGCCTGGTTTGCTTGCAGAAGCTGCTGCTGGTGATGTGCTGATATTGAGATGATAGATGGAAGATGGAGCTATGATTTCAGGAATATCCAAGCCATTTTATCAGAGAGAAACTTTTGTCTTTGCTTTCCCCAAAACACCTCTTGATTGTGGACTGAACAGACTTCTTTGCTGGGGCAAAGTTTTGACTAATAAAGGTTTATGTGAGTGAATTTGGATGGTCCTGAGTGAAGTTTAACCCGAAGGAGCATTGTAGAGTTGACCATATGCTGTTTATTTCATGAGAAAGTCAAAGTGTCTTGCATGGTTTTGTAGTGGCTGATTCAGAAAACCTGAGTTTCACTTCTTGTTCAGCCTTTGGAGTGAAGAACTTTCCCTCATATTCTGTCTTTATTGTGCAAATAATGCATGTGTTGATGAAAGCACATTGAGATAAACTAATGAAAGCAAGTCTCCATTGCAATTACTATTGGCTACTCTCTCATTTCATTTCAGCCATAATGGGGATTCTATCCTGTTCTGTGCACTTCATTACCCCACACTCTTTCAAGAAGAACCAATATTTTATCAACAGAACCAGTAAACCCCTACAATTTTACACTGGTTCCTTTTTTCCCTCTTAACTTTTCACTGATAGGGTCCTCACAGTGTAAATCTCTTCAGAGGCCACCCTTTATATGCTGCTGCCATGAACTATGTGGTGACATATGATGCTATGTCACAGCTGTGTCATGGCTGCAGCTGGCCTGCAGCTTTCAATAAATGTGACCATATCAGACCCCCAAACTCAACCAGCCTGGAAGTAAAATTAGTCCCTGGATAAGGGGAGGATAGGTTGGATTCAAACCTAAACAGGGGACCCCCAGCCAATTCCATCTGATCCTAAGTTGCAGACACATCACTGGTCAGGGAGCTGGGCAGTCTGAGATCCCAACCAATCGCTGCCCGAGCCTGGGAAATTCAAACCCCCTATAAAAAGAAGTTCTGAGCCATAAACCAGGTTGTTTGTCGCTGACCCTGAGTGAGCCCTGTCGTTTGTCTGTCTCTAACCAACGACCTCATGAAATGCTTTAGTCTCTGGATTGCATGAATTAGGAAAACACTTATTTTTTATAGCTAAATAAAATTTGTTTTTTCAATTTTTTTTCCCGGTGTTTTTCCAAAGCTACGTGAAACATCAGAATAGTATCAGGAAAAAGGAAACCAAATGCTAATCTGACTTCTCAGATGAAAGAAAAAAAAAAAGATACTGTGTCTGCATTGCTCCTGTTGTCCCTGCACAGACCACTGAGCACTGTGTGCCCGGGGGTGCCCTTGTTTATCATACGGTACCTGTGGCCTTTTGCAAATGCTTTGATATTTCTTCCTGGCTCTCCTGTGTTTGAGTACCCAGTTTCCTGTAGTCTTTCCTCACTACTAAGCTCTATTTACTGCCCTTTTCCAGGTGCTGCTTTGCCCTCAGTTACTTCTCATACATGTCTCTCTGTGCCGGAGTATTTTTGCTTTCCTTCCCCTCTGCCACATTCCAGAGTCGGTGATCCTGCTGCCATCTGACTCACCAGCTGTGGATGTAAGGTCATGCTGTAAGACAACGAGCTGCCAATTTAGAACATCACCCACTGGATCAGAACACAGCAGTTTTGTTTGTCAGCATCCTCAAATTATCAGTATCTGCTGCCTAAAGTCCATTAAGGAATGATCATATTTCTTGTGCAGACGTGGTGGGCTCTCTGGGTAACTACTGAAGCCAAATTTAGGATAATACTAAATATATTTATTTCTATCCTGCATTCCCCTTTGGTTCCCAAACTGCGGTGTTTGACTCACTCTGAGTTTTCTCCCTTATGAGGCAGCATCATCAGCACTTTGAAGAGTGTGTATTTCTGTACCTGGGCCGTGCTGCCCTGTACAGCCACTCTTCAACACAGGCAGAATTTATCCAGGGGAAAAGAGGCAGGATCCTTCTAAAGGATCTGCTGAGAGGGGAGTAGAGGTATGGAGCAAAGCCAATGTTAAAACGCCTAAGCAGTGTGAGAGGGGATGAGTTTCAAGTGCTGCCCATGCCACACAGCTGTGAGAGGAGGAGGGGGATATTTGTTTCTGCAGGCTTAATGCTTTGCCTCTGTGTTATCCAGAGTATTAACTGCTCTGCAGCAGTGGAAAATGCTGATAGTAGTTGAAAAATGTTAAATTATTTCACAAAAATAAAAATACTATTTTCCTCATTTTTCAATGACAGTTGAAGCTCTGTGCCCATTTTCTGTCCAAATCTGAAGATTTGTTTTCCTTGCTGCTATATTATTTTCCTTAGCATCTTTCTCTAGCTCCACTTTACTTTTAGTAATTAATAATTGAAAAGTGGGAGGAAAAAGAGGTGGGGAAAAAATTAAGTATTTTGCATTTGCCTTTGAAAGAAACCAAGTAACTATTTCTTAATGCATGTTTTAAAACCAAGTGAAAAATTAGAACTTATTTATTCTTGTAGTCTATCATATTACAGATTTCTTGAATACTTGAAGAAAACTAATTGCTGTTTGTGGGACAATGTAGGTGAGGTAGACAAAAACAGAATTTTGCTTGATAAACAGCAACTAGCAGAGATGATTTCAAAGTGAAAGGCTCAGTATTTGTCCTTTTAACTCACCCAAAACCTGTGACATCAGATTAAGCTTCTAGAGCATTTGCAATTTCCTCTGATATCCCCAGTAAAGCAGAGGAACTCTGTGGATGTTTCACTACCAAAAATAGACCCCCACTGTCCAAGCCCAATGGGATTTCATTCCTTTGATCTCTACTGGGAAACCACTGAAGGTGTTTTATTGAAACTGCCATTCTGAGGAGTTTAGAAGAAATCTTTTTTGTTTTCCTACTTGTTTGCAGCTGTAAGCAACAAACTTATTCCCAAACAAAATAGTATATGAGTTGGAGCCTCTATGCGAGGCAAGGGTGGAGCAATGGAGATTGGTTTTTTGTTGTTTTTTTTTTTACCTTTCAAAATATCAGGAGAAAACAGGAAACAGCAAAAATCAAAGCTATCGTATCTAGAACTTGATGTTTCCATTAGTGCCACTGTGCTAAACTAACACAGTTTTCCAGCTTCACAAATCAGAAGACAGTCCCATTTCCTGGGACTCTGGCAAACACTTGTGTTTCTTCACTATTTGGTCCAGAAAACCAAAACATGCAACTTGCATATTTCAAAATATGTCTCTGCTAAGTGAAAAAAGAGACTAATGCCCCTAAAAAACTGGTCTGTTGCTTAAATGGAAGATTTTATTATAAAATATACTGAATTTATTACATAATTTTAAACAAAAACCAGTCTGTTTTCAGAATTTCTTGCCTTGCTTGGCACTGACCAACATAATTTCATATCTACTACTGTCTTTTCAGTCCAGTTTTTATTCTTCCCCCTCATTTTTCTTAATTTCAACAGTTACAAATTCTAAAAGACACAATTCCTATTCCCACATAAAAACACATCCACAGATCCAAATACATATTTTGGGAAGGGAGCCAAGAACCCATGCAAGATTTTTATAATACATTAGAATGTACAAGCAGCAACAGACATAAAAGTAATAGATGGGCAGAAGATGATCCTTGGGAGTGATGTTTGTGCTCACTCTCCGGAGCAGGAAGCAGGACCAGGCTGGCAGCTCAGTGGGCTGTGATGTCAGATGGTCAGATCACACTCAGGGATTTGGGCTCATCCCAAATGTTGACACAGTATTGAAAGGGGAAGGGAAAGGGGAAGACATGTGACAGTAAAGGACATTGTATTCAGGAGCAAATGTTGATTGGAAATGGGATCAACACAAAGATTTCTTCTTCTTCTGTTGCTAAATATTGAATTGGGCTGGTAACAAGCACCAGATCTGGTGCTTACTAACAGTAAATATCCTTTAATATGAATTTAATTTTCATTAAATGTGATTGAATATATTTTCCTAATTGGCCAAAGAGTCTCACCATGTATAAGGCTAAAATTTTCTGAGTCTATTTGGTTTAGCATGCTGTCTTTAAAAATACTGCCTTGATAATTAAAATAAAACTACAGGATCATCATGGAATGCTTAGATATTCTAAATCTGCATTTAATCTTCTCTTTTGATTACATGTCAACCTTGCCCAGTTGGCCCTTTCCCAGCTTTTAACCTTTCAGATATGATCTGCAGCTGCTAGATGTAACAGGAAATGAGCAATAACAAATGGCACCAGTAACATTTCTGGGAGTGCGCAGATCAGCCTCAGTTTGTCTGCTCTTGCTGTCCTTTTCCAAACTTACTCACCATGCTTACACTCAATAATGTTATTGTTTATGTAATGTAATGTAATGTAGTGCTTATTATAATATAGTTTCACTAACAAAGATTCAGAAAGTAATGTTCATTTTAGTTTAACTTTCCCAGATTTCTCACCAACCTCATACCGATAATTTTAGCAAAAATAAGAAACTAAAGCAAAAAAGCAGCCTACAACAATCATCTTGCCAAAAATGTCTATGTACCTGTTTCTAATACAGATCTTGGTTGCAGGTTTTTCATACACTTGTGCACCTTATTTTATCTCAGTTGAAGTCAGTCTGTTAAATAACAGCATTTGGAAAAAAAAATAATGCTGCATTCTCAGAAGGATTTAACAGACTGGATTTATTAATATTGAAAATCTTGTAATAATTCAGCTTGGAAGAGACATATGGGATCATCTCATCATCCAGTCAAACCCACAGACCAGAGCAGCACCAAATTTGAAGCTGGCTCTAATTTCAAGGTCAGATAAAGTGCCCAGGGCCTTGTCCACTTCAGCTTGGAGTATCTCCAAAACCAGAGATTTCAGAGTTTCTCAAAGCAACTTGTTTCACTGCTGATTATCAGCACTGAGAAAAAAACCTTTATTTTTTCTGATATCTACTGGCCATTAGAAAAAACAAAACCAAAAACAAACAAAACCAAACAAACAAGTAAAAAGGATGAAGGGCAGAATACAAGTTCTCTACACAAGTCGAATTTTCACAACAAACTTACTGACAAAGATATTGAGCATACAGAATTACAAGTCTGAAAGAAAGGATGGATTAAACACAAAATTTTGAAACATTCTTTATGTGAGGGAAGGACTTACATTAGGTGATGCCTATAATTGCATTTGGTGACCTGGCAGGTATTTCCAGGCCTGTCTTTGCTGAAAGACATTCAAAGATCCTCAGATTACTTCTTTACTCTTATTCTCTAACTTGTTTCAAATGGATTTAAAAGTGTTTTTCTAAATGTTGGTCATTGTAGTGAATTAATCAAGCTCATTATTCAGTGGTAATGCTCTCAATTTCGTGGTTCCCAGAACTACACCTTAAATATTATCAAAGGTCAGCTTATTCCCATGTTACAAGAAAAAAAAATGAGTGGAAGGCGATATACTCTTTCACATACCCACCTCACACTCTGAGATAACAGGCACTTCTAGTGACACAGTAATTTCCTGCTGAAGGCATGTTCTTACTGTTTGTTTTCATTTGAATAGTTGAGCAGCATCATGAGCCTTTCACAGGGTAAATGGTTGGCCAGGCAATTTTGGCTTCTTGTGAGATCAACTCAAATGTACAAATCGATTATATGGCTTCCATGCTGAGAAAACACATTAACTTTAAAATGCACAGCAGCCTGGTCTCAATAAAAATATTTAAAATCCACTCTTAAACTATAACTCCAAGTTGCAGCTGAAAATGAAATATCCATTTCCAGGCAATTACACACAATTTTTATAATGCTTTGGAAGACATATATATGCACCAGGAATACTAAAAGCCAAACCCCCATGGCTCTGAGTGACTGAAACAGGGAAAGACTTAAAACCTTCCAAGACATGCTCAGGCAGAAATGCAGTGAGCCTTGTGACTCCACAGCAGGACTCTGGTCCCAGCACGTCCAGCACAGAGGGAATTTATGTGTGTAGAACTGCTTCAATCCCAAACTTGTCATTCTAGGAATAACATGATTGATTCTCATGGGTTTTTTCCATGGATGAAGAATAATAAAATAATTAAGCTTGGAGCAAAACTTGATTCTTACTGGCCACCACAGAATCTATTTTGTTTCTAGTGCTGAAACAGCCTTAGAAAAATATTAGAATCTGCAGGAAATCTAGAGTACAGACAAAGACAAACTCACTTAAATCTTAATTGACAGGTACTTGTGCTTACACTGCAGGAACAGCTTTTAGTTTAACCTGTTTCACAGCTGGGAGGTAGGAAATTTTTGACAAACTAAAATGAATATGTATGTTCAATGCTTTTCAACACAATTATTACAGCAGGTTCCATTGAAACACTTATTCAGAGGATGCAGTCCTTACTTTGGAAATGAAGGTTTCCAGTGGAGAATTTAAAATGTTCCTGTCTCACAGCAGGACTCCCAAGATACATTTATCATTCAGATTCCAAATGAAAATAATTGTTTATGGTCAAGTTCTCAAAAAACAGGGAATGCTGAGCTAACAGAAAGATTACATTCTCTTTATATGTGCACATGTAATCCTAATTAATATGTTCCTTGGCAGTTACAGAGAAGAATTAGTAGGATGCTTTAACACCAGTTTTATTTTCCTTATTGATTAGGACTCCAAAGCTTGCAGTTGTAAGCAAGAGTGGTATGAAAAAAAACCCAACAAAAGGTCTACATTAACAAATAGGATGGGAAGGGGGTTTCATGTTTTATAACACTGTGAACAAGAATTCATAATGCATGGTAACTTAGCAACTTTCACTGCAGGTAAATTCCTGCTGAAGCTATCCAGAGAGGCTCACATGACACATGTATAATTTATGGAAGATCAATATTTAATCAGTCATTAATAATGCTCTACAATAGTTAAGAATGTCTTTACATCCAAAGACTGAACATATCAACTCTTTCTAGTCACAATCTTCCACTTAGAGATGGAGCTGCATCACACAAAGCTGAACTTTTCTTCCCTAGTAATCAAAATGAGTGTTTTAACCCAGACTTAAACTGTGTCTCTGCATATTTATGTTACTTTAAAAGCCCACAGGGAACTAAAGACAAGATCTGATGTTGCCTTCATTTCACATCATTGCTTAGTTGCTTGTAAACAGTGGAAAAGTTGATTGTAGTATCTGTGTTTAATCAAATGTGTTTTAATTCAGAGAGTTGTGTACAGCACAAGAAGCTGCATGTGCAATGGTTTCAGTATGGATATGTGAGCAAAGGCTGTGTATTCTACACACTCAGTGCAGGGTGTGTAGGAAATCAAATGGATTGGATTGACAATGGAGCCATTCAGCTTCCTGAACTCAGCCTCAGTATCTCAGCACACTGCACACACATGGATACCCTGTCTTGGTGACAAGCAACTAAGACAAAGTGAATTCATAATTATAAAATTATTTCTCCTGTTTTTATTTCCTCAAACAGAATTACAGATTGTCTGGAGAAAAAGAATGAAAACATGACCTCTTTTGTACATGATTCATCTCTGTGCACATACTCAGCTCACTAGGTACGTGATGCTTGTAAACATTTGAACTCAAATTTTAAGGCAGGTTTACAATTACAGGTAAGTTTAGGACTATTGTGGCACAGAGGTCAGTTTTGTTCAGAAAGAACTGAAAATTATTTAGTTTGCATCATTGTTCCAGCAAGATTCAACCTCAGTTAGTCTCTTTTTAAAATTCTGTTGTATCATGTTGTGTAACACTGTAATATTCAATCCAGTGACAGTTTCCAAGTCAAAGACATTGAAAAATGCCTGAACTGCTGGCAGAACACATGAATCCTGCTTAGTTCTAATCCAACATATTCTTTCAAAATCCTTTAAAATAAGGCAGCTCCCGGTATCAGCCTGTCATTTGTGACCTGCACAGCATGGCACTCTTAAACCTAGGAGACAGAACAAGAAAACTCATGGACAAAATAATGATTTATTGGAAACAAATATTCACACAGGATATAAAGGCAATAATTTCAATTGATTATTTTTTAACAAGACAAATCTACTCCATTACCAGACATTCAGAAATAGGATTAGATTTAGGAACAACATTATTATGCAATGACAAGAATATTTTAAATCCCTGAGAATTATGTCCTCTCATTCTTTTATGCACTCCCTGCACCCCACCCCCGCCAAAACGTGATGGAAATTTAATTTTCTGCTCATTTAAGCTTTTAGTGTATCACCATCCATTCTTTATATCAGCATGAAATTTAAAAATGCAAGCAAGTCCAATTGCCACATCAAGCTCATCCACATTCAGTGGCAGGCACTCAGTTAAAAATTACTTCCAGTTTTAAGTTGGTATCCAAGCTGCTTTACAGGTAAGGCTACTGACTCTGAAGATAAAAACTTGTTCCTCTAAATTAGATATGCACGAAGTCACCTCCTCCTTTTTTTTGCTATCTGGACACAGCTAAGGGTTTTTTCATTTTCATACAGAAGTATGGAGCTGTGAGTGCAAGGCTTTAAGCTCTATCTTTTTACATCTGGATTTAAGGGAGCCTAACATCACAGACTTCCAGCTCCTACTGCACATTTCTAGTAATTTACCTCATCCCTCAGCATTTTTTAGGTTTATATCAGGCAGAGAGTTTAAGAATGACAGACTTGGGTAGCAAAAGCATTTCCTCCTGAGCAATGCAAGCTCCATTACTGAGTTTCAGGAGGAAGCCACCCTGCAAGGTAACAAAGGCAGATCCAGGCATTACACATGCAGGCAATTTGCAGTCCAAGTTCAGACATTTTTCTAGTAAGATTGCTGTCTCTTGTGCAAGGATGTAACATATCCATCACAGAACTCCTCTAGCTGGCACCTGAGAAGCAGCATAAGCAAAGCATGGGGAACAAGGCTAAACTTGAGTACTTTCAAAAGCTGCAGCTAATGTTGGTGTTACCTTGCCAGTGGCCAGCTCTTCAGTTGGAGATCAAAAAAAAATCTAATAAAACTCAATGCATAAGTCAACTAAAATATTTTTTCCCAATATTAGAGGTAGATTTTATCCAGTGTAATATGTAACAGCTGCTCCTGTAAGATCTGAGATCTAGGAATTAAATAATTAAGATAAATTTCAACACCTATGTGCTCTTAGAATAATTAAGGCAAGCTTTTTGTATATCCTTCAAGAAAGCAGGCACACCACTCTGTAAAGAGAAAGGCAGAGAAGTTATTCTTGCATAACAAAATCAATAAAAATTATAAGCAAGATGACAATTCCCATTATATAGATCAAGGCCTTCAAACAGATAGTTCTAAGATCTAATATACAATTATCTAAGATACAAGTCTAAGATCTGGTACATAGCATCAAACCATTCCTTGAATACTGCAGGAACAAACTACATTATTGAAGTTTGCTTGTCTTGAGACTATTCATATATGCTCTGAAACACAGATTATTTGGAGTTTGCTGCAGAAATTTACCTGCCTAGTTGACAAACAAAGGAATTTGACAGGAATTAAAATATGTACATTAATTAAGACTATTGTCATGACAGCATATAATAGTGAGACTGTAAATATGGGACTGTGTAAAAGCTAGGAAGGTGAATATATCTGTTTCAGAAAAAAATTAATTCTGCCCAACACATAGAAGATGGGTATGACTGCAGTGAATTTCTTGTTTGAAACAAATTAACCAAAGATCATTGCCTGTAAGACATTCTTACCTTGGCAGCCCAGTTGACCAGCCAGGATGGAATCATGCCACCAGGATTATCAAAATAGTACATATAGACTAGAGAGGAGAGAGAAGTTACAGACAGTTACTGCAGACTCCGCTCTAACACACGGTGACAGAAACTGTCAGTGTGCATCACTGAAGCACCAACTACAACAGTTCTACTCTAAATTCTGCTCAAAAAAGTCAACTTGTCCTGAAGTGAAATGTGAAGTACATACAGGCATTCCCTGTTAACCTCTGGGAAGCTGACAGAGCCGTAACAAAAATTCAGATTATTGCAAGCCATTTTTGGCACCCTGTTTTATAAAATAAAACTGTCTTTAACAGATTAATCTCAGACAGAAGTCAAGCTCTAGGCAAACCCTTCAATCTATACATCTGTCATACATAATACTTGAATCATTGCTGAGTTAAGAAAATTGCAGCAGAGTCTCCCCAGCCAAACTATCTGGCAGGAAAAGAAATTAGAGACTGGGGGTGGGATGGGAGAGCAGAAGAAAGTGGTCAGTAGACTATTCTTAACCACCCAGCCCACCTGCTAAATAAAAAGATTCTTCACATCAGTGCACTGCACCGAACATTTCCAAAGGTTTCATTCATTTCAAAGTAACCCTTGGCTTAAAACTTTCAGTCCTCTCTTTGTGTGTTTTGCTAATACATACATCCCCTGGCTGCATGACTTGTCACACATTTTCTTGACCTCTTACCTTTACATCCAGCCTTGCCATCACTTTCAATTGCCAGGCTTTGTTTATAGCTTTTAACTCTGATAATACCAGGCTTTTCAGGGCACTGAGGAACAGCCACACTTTTTGCTAACACAACCCAGATCTTCCTCCCATCCACATCCATCTCCCGGCATTCCCGAATATAGACATACTGCATGGCAAGTTAAGGAGGCATGTCAAAACAATGGCAGCCTGAAGGATGAGGAGTTGACAAGTGAACTCCATCACAAACAGCAGCTCCTTCAAGTTATATCTCATGCCCCAACAGGATTCAATGCTGCAGAGCAGTAATTCAGCTATGTGAGCTCCAGCTCTGTGTGGGAAGAGGCACCTACACTCCTCTTCGTGCTGTAAATATTCATGCAACACAAGGACTGCAAGTTCTTAGATCAGTGCAGCAGAGTGATGGAATCAGCTCATTGTTGGGATTCCTGGATGATCAAGTGACAAAAACTGCAAGAGGAATAAAGGCTTGAAAGGATACATCTCTGTTTGAGAGAGGAAAAGGGTACTTCACTTCCCAGTAGATTACTTTTTCCCCATCATGTGTTTCCTCATACAGTTCTACAGTTGAAAGAAGAATACTGTTAGGTATTTTTAATTTCTACTGCAACAGAAATACAGATGGCATCAAGAACTGCTCAGATTTCTGACATGAACACATTTTACATGCAACCCGGATGTCAAAATTGATATGTATGTAGAATTTTAGCAGTAAGAGACATTAAGAAGTTCTGTACCAGGACTGTTCAGGAATCAAATACACAAAAATAGATGGCCTGTTTCTCTGTGGCTATTGGATTAAATGGTGGGAAAAAAACCCAAAAACCCAGAACATAAAATCAGAACAATTCTGGGGGAAGCAGAGTCAAATTCCTTTTCCAACAATTTGCTCATTCAAAGCCTTTCTATCTCAAAGCTTTTTCCTCACCTGTGCATGTTCTGCACAATTTAGTCACATGCCTTTTCCACAGGCATGTCATTACCCTTGTAAATTATACTGAGTTAACATGGAACTAGGATGAGTGCAGCTTTCTTGACCTGAAGACATCATACATGAAGGATTAATAAATTTTGGAAAGGTAGTCAGGAATTTCACAGCCATATGTACATGCAACAGCAAAGTAGAATCTTGAGCAGTTTATGAGCCTTCATTACACCACCTTCAGTCTGCCTGGAAACTCAAATCAGAAGGCAGCAGAACATGAAAAAAAGTAACATAAGAATAGTGCCTAAAACATGGCAGTGACTCAGTCAGAGAGTAGTCTGGCATGAAAGAGAAAAATTAGTTCTCATCAAAACACATAATTGAGTTTGAAAACCAATCTACAGTCCAGCTTCTTTCCCTGAGGCAGCAACTGCCACTATGAGGGCAATGCCATGCCATGGGGCTGAGCCAGGGTGAACTCCTGCTGGCTCAGGGCCTGGAGTAGAGTGATCCCAAGACGTAGTTCACCTTAACAATGAGAGGGGTCTTCCTCTAGAGCAGACTTGTGCCTGAGGTGCTCTATATCCTCCAGAGCCAGGTTTTTGAAAGTGAGGCCAGAATAAACTGATAATCTCATTGACAAAGCAAGAACAGTTCCCCAGATGGGAGATTCTTTCCCTATATAGTATATTTAATATATTTAATATATTCCAAACAAAGGTTTCTGTTAGTATGCCCTGCAGATCAGCTATCACCCACAGAAGCAGCTTCTCCTCTTCTCCAGCTGGAGCACTGCTGGATGCACCTGGTGTTGTAATAACCCACAAGATTTATGTTTTCCACCAGAGGTCACTGGAGCATTGGATTATTCACTTTACTTTCACTTCTAACCACAGAGATTTCCTTTTTCAAAGGCAGAATGAAACTGTTTTAAAGACCATATTACAACTGCTATTAGCTACCTCCTTTACCTATCTTTCCAAACACAGGAAAAACACACAATAGATACACTGCATTCCACCTGCATTCACGTCAAACAAGAATACACTGCATTTTAATCAATAATCTGATTTCACTTAGCATCACTACAAGAGATTACAAGTCCATTCTATCCATAATAGGTATAGCAGCACTTACTGCTTCAACAGTCAGTTATTACTGTTAAATTGTTGGGAAATCTGATCAAGAAGGTGCTGTAATCAGGAGTAGCAAGTTTCAGTACTGCTCAGGCCCAACTATTTTGCATTATGCCACAGAAGCACGTGGTACCTCAGCCACACTCTACAGTTTAGTCACAACTTCCCTGCTGAATTGGCAGCTGCAGCACAAACCAGCCCTCAGGATGTCCACATCTCATGGATATTTGGAAGCATTCAGGTACAGTTGCCTTTTCAGCTAAAAAGGCAGCAGCTACTTCTGCTCTGGTCAGGTTTTTATTTCAAAGCCAGCCAGCAGTTCAACAGAGAACTCTCCTTTGGACTGACACTTGCATGGCTGTAAGAGCACCAAGGAATATAAACAGCAACACCAAGAGCAATAAGGCTTTCAACAGAAATTTTCTGGGGTTTCTTCCTAAATGTGAAAGGAAAAGTCCAGGCTGAGCTGAGGTTACATTTAAAACACTGCTAGGGCTATTTCATCATATGTACGGTCCTAAAAAATGCGTGGGCTTGTATCAATTTTTAAGTAGGAAGGAAAGCATTACATTGTATTTATGCCCTTTAAGAGTTAATTTCTGTGACCGTGCTGGACTTAAAGCACCAGCACAAGTATAAATTAACAGATGAACAAACCATGGTCAGCAAGGATATAAATGTCAACTCTGCAACATTATCTAGTTTTTAGTTTAAGGGTGTAGCTTCCCCCAGCAGCTTCCTTTCTTTTCTCTATAAAGGAATTTTAAAAAAAAAGGTGTTTATTTAAGAAGCATTCATTTCTCCTAAATGCACTTAAAGTAACTCAGCAGAATATTTTTACATCCAATATGATAATGCTGAGTTCCCACTCTGGCACAAATGGCTCTTGCTACAAGAAAGCTACTGACTGTTTTGACAATTAACATTTCTTAATGAAGACACTACTCCTTAAATTTGACTCAGACTCGCATGAGTTAAATTAATGGGTCTCTGTATCAATACAGCCACCGGCATTATCAGCAATCCTTCACTGTGGAGCTGTCCTAAACCTAACAAGCACATTTAACAATTCTTCGGTTTTTAACACTGCTCTTTGTTCAGCAAAACACTTTGACCACTTTTCAGTTCTATTAGCTTGCTCTGACTTCAAGCACAGGCTTAAAAAGAAAATGTTCCCCATCTTTAAAATAAATGGATTACTGGATATCTACATCAGCTGAACCCTTACCTTGTTACTGCTGACTTACAATATTTTAAAACCATATGGATATCCAGGTTCCATGCCCTTTTACAAAGACAACATTAAATAAACTTAACTAAATTAGTTATTCCTTTCTCTGTAAAAGCCTGAAGTTACCGAAGTTACTGAAGTTATTCTCTCGATACACCCATTCCTGACTGTAAAAGGTGCCAAGAACAACCATGCTTTCAGGAAAAGATATTCCATCATGCATCAAACTGGTGGAAACCTGAGGAAGAATTTTCCCAATGAGAACAATCAGCCTTTGAAATAATCTCCCCAAGGACAAAATTTTAAGGCTCAGCTGAACAGGGTGCTGGGCCATCTTATCTTGACTGTGCTCTCACCAAGGAAGTTTGGACCAGATGATCCCAGAAGTCCCTTCCAACCTGCTATTCTGGGGAGCACTGCTCCACTGCCATATGCAGAGATGCACAAAGGTACCACCTCCATTTCTCCCCAAGACATCTACTAAAATTCAACATAAGTATTACAGCCATAAGTTACAAGGTGCTCCAGCATAACCAGTGATGATAATCATATGCTTTAACCAGAATGGAAAGAATTCATTCCAGAGGAAAGATAAATGCTGTTGAGACATTAGTGATTCCAAATCAGTGTCTACTTGTATATTTACAGAGTGCAACCTTATCCCAAAAGATATTTAAGTCTGACCCAAAGTCTTTGGAGGCAGTAACTTCAAAATACCTTTGAGGAAAGTTTTAGTGGGAACAATCAATGTGGACTCCAGCTTGCTTTTTACACGGCCGAGGTGAGCTTACCTTTAACATACTGATCCCACTTTTTTCTGAAATCCAAGTCCATGTAGACATCTGCACACAATTTTGGGGGAATGTCAGCAAGACCACCAAAGACTTTATATTCATAAAGTCCTGATTGCTGTGGAAACAGAATGAAGAGAGGAAAAGTCACACAGGAAAGGGAAGGACTCCACATCAGGGAGAACAGCTGAAGGAAGTTAGGTGGGGCACAAATTACAAATATGCTCAAGAGCTGTGAAAGCAAGTGTTCAAAAAACAATGCAAGACTCAGTCTTTAACCTCTGGACTTTTTCATCCATACATGAAAGTTTAAATCAAACCAGGCTGACCTGCCCTGCACAATGGCTGTTCCTTCCCTCACACCAGTACCCTTTTACTTCATCAGGAGCTCCAGAGGGAGCATGTTTCTTCACAAACACAGTCCCCTTTTTATCTCCAGTGGTCAGTGTGGACTAAATCCTGCCCACACTGAGGTTTACCAGAAGCATTAAATTCTTGTGGCAAGTTAGTTATGCTTATACATCAGGCCGGGATACAAGAATGCTTTACAATGTCCACATTTACATACAATGCACTCTTACATCTGCCTTGAATATTTATCAGCTATTTTCTTTCAGAATGCTGTATGCACTGAAAGGGTGGGGTGCAGGATATCTCCTGTTTTACTTTCAACATATGGTAATTCCATCTGTGCCTATAGAGCAATGTTTGTACCATTGTCAGTATGAATTCAGGACTAATTTAAAACAGTGAGAGCATTTCAAATACACAGTGTAAAAATCAAATCCAAGCATTCCCAAGGAAAGGAAGAGAAGGATTATACAACATTCTGTTAGTGAATAGATGGATTTTCTTCTTTTCCTTGCCATCACAAATTAACTTTAGAACATGAAAATTTGAAGTACCAGAAAATAGTAATGTGAGCAAGAAGCTTAAGCTACTCATCTTCCCTGTGGCTGCACTGAAGCACCAATCACCAGCTTCAAACCTGAACTATTCAACACCTGTGTAACCCCATGCACTCATCATCTTTGTAAGAGGCATCAACATTTTTATTCTCACAAGAAAAGCAGCAATTTACAGTTAGAAAGTTAAAACTGTTTCAGTTTTTCTGAGGCTTGTAATCAGGAGAGTCAATTAACTTGGCTGGAATACAGCACTGAGCAGGAAGGCCCAGATCTATTTCTGCAGCCTGCAGAGAAGGTGGAAAGGCAAGGCAAAAAGAAAAGACAACAGGAAGAATAATTGCTGCTTTCAGCATCCTGGACTACTGTTGCTACAGGGAAGTTGCAGTTCAGTAAGTGCTAAAAGCTAATTTTTCTAGTACAACTTTAAACAAAGACTGTCCTTCTAGACTTCATTCATCTTCTCTTGCAGCAATCTGAAGCAAGTGAAAGTCAAAACAGATTTATTTCCCAGGAGAATCAGCAGATCAGACATGAAAAGGTCCCTTGTATCCTATGTAGTCTGTCCATCCAGCCTACACTACATTAAAAAAAGACAAACACCTGTAAATGAGTTCTTTTAGCGTCAAATAGTCCTTATAGCTCTACAGTCCTTCTGTATAAAAGCACAAGAAGATGATGAGGAGAAGCCTGAGCTACTTTCCATTTCACCAGCTGCCATTCATACAACAGCAGCACAGCCACTGCAGTAAGCCAGGGTTTCCCTGGTCCCATGTGCCTGGCTGAATCCAGCCTCCAGCTACCCAAAGTTCCTTTGCCTTCATCCACTGCATGATGCATCTATGGGTCTGGGTTGAGCTCTGATCCTAAAGCCTCTGCTTCATCCACTGCAGCAGGAACACCCCCAGCAGCCTGTACTCCATCTCCACACCAACTCCTGCATGGCAGGCACCCCGAGCTGCCTGTGCTGTGTGCACCTACTGATAAGCTTGTCTTGCCATTGCCAGTCACCACATCCACACTGCAAATAGGGACTATTATCACTGAAGAAAATTCCAAGGTATATGAAATGATGATGGTTTTTTTAAAAGAGGTCTTCTCCACCCCATTGTACCTTTAGCACAGCCCTGTATGCTTGCTGGCTTTTTCTAACATAACCATGTCTGAAATTATTTCTCAGAATACAAATATAAAACTGTCATGCAAAGAACAGCATGAAGTCCAGAAGGAGATGAGAGGAAACTATGATGGATATATATATATAAAAATATATGTGGAATTAGAAGTCAGTATTGAATAATAAATCTATGTCAAAATAGAAACACTGTAAATCAGTTCCTAAACTACCGAAGTTTTTTAAAGAAGTTAGTCCCACCAAGAGGGGAGAAAATTTCAACCCAACTGTTTCTGAACCACCTCCTGATTTTAGAGGGTGAAGGGTGGAAAATAAGTGTGAAGGGAATTCTGCAGAATGGCAGGAAGGGGGGAAGGACTCCACGACAGCAGGACGCTGTGACACGGGGGGGTTCGGCAGCAGATGTTTAGGGACACACTGCCCCCAGCACAAACCCCCTGCGAGCCTGGGGAGATGGCACATGAACACCCCGGGAATTCCCGAGACCGGGGAGGTGGCACACGGAACACCCCGGGAATTCCCACCCAGCTGCATCCCCGGCACGGAGCAGGGTCACTGCGGCCCACCAGCTTTCCCGTCAGCATTTAATGGCATTACCCGGAAAGCGGCTTTCTGCGAGCCGGCAGACACCAAGCCCGGGCCTGTGCGGGGAACCGGCAGTGCGGGCAGGGTCCTGAGGGCTCCCGCATCCCCGGCACCATCCCGGTCACTACCGACCCCATCCCGGTCACCATCACCCCATTCCCGTCATCACCCCGGTCACCATCCCGGTCACCATTACCCCCATCCCCGACATCGCCGGCCCATCCCCGCCACCGCCGCCCCCCATCCCGTCTCCACCGCCTCCATCGCCCCCATCCCCGCCACCGCCGCCCCCATCCCCGCCTCCATCGCCCCCATCCCGGTCACCGCCGCCCCCATCCCGGTCACCGCCGCCCCCATCCCCGCCACCGCCGCCCCCATCCCCGCCTCCATCGCCCCATCCCCGCCACCGCCGCCCCCCATCCCCGCCACCACCGCCTCCATCCCCGCCTCCATCGCCCCGTCCCGGTCACCGCCGCCCCCATCCCCGCCTCCATCGCCCCGTCCCGGTCACCGCCGCCCCCGGCCGCCCGGGCCGCGCTGCCGAGCCCGCCCACCTCGTGGTACAGCCGATAGATCCGCACGCCCATGGTCTCCACCAGGAGCTGCCAGGGCGTCCCCGCGACCGGCGCCGGCTGGTCCAGCTCCCGGCAGGCGGCCCGAAACTGCTCCTCCGAGAATCCCCGCGATAAGCGCTCCTCCAGCTCCGGCACGCCGCCCGATCCCGGCAGCGCCGGCGGCCCCGCCATTCCCGGCGCGGCCCGGCCGGCCCAACTGGGCCAGCACAGCCCCCGCGCGGCCCGGCCCGCCCCGCTCCGCCCCGCGGCGGGGGATGGCCGCGGGTTACGGCGCATCCCTGCCCTCAGTGCGCTCCCTGCGCTCCCGGGCCTCGGCGCTGCTGCCTTTAGGTGTGTGGGACATCAGCCTGCTGCCGGAACGGCGACAGGTTCGTGGGTGCCATGGTCAGGGCCTTCCCTTTGGGGTGTTCCCCAAAGACACAGGTTGAGCGCTGTGGACACGTGTGTTTTTGGGTATTTTTGTATGTCTTCAGATTTAGAAAGGCAGTTTTCCTTATGGACTGTACACATGAGAGTATTATATAAGGCTCCTGTGAGTGCTATACAGCTGGCAGGTGAGTGTGGCCCTGGCACCGGGATGGACAGGATGGAAGGGGACAGTAAAACTTTCACTGGGATGAACTCCCGGGCAGGAGGAGTCCATGGCAGGAGGAGTCCATGACAGGGACACATTTTGCATCTTGCTCAGGCTCTGCAGTGACACCACCTATCACCCTCAGCCTAACCATTCAGGCGTTGAAAATTAACTACAACAGGTTTTCTCCCAAGAGTTGTAAATCTGTTTTCATCACAGCTTCATTCTTCTAATTCCTGTGAGATTTTCCTGCTGAACACTGTGTCTTCAGAATAAAACAAGCAGCTCTAAGCAGTGGGACATAATCAAA
Organism: Luscinia megarhynchos; assembly: GCA_034336665.1. Lineage (NCBI taxonomy): Eukaryota > Metazoa > Chordata > Aves > Passeriformes > Muscicapidae > Luscinia > Luscinia megarhynchos. The sequence continues at coordinate 4,707,526 of CM067580.1, forward strand.
CCTACTGACTGGCAGCACCACCCAATGTATTTGGTGGTAAGCTCTGTGCAAGGCTGGAATAATGTGGTGTTTCTAACTTCCCTGCCAAGTGACTGAGCTCTTTGACAAAGAGTTCACTTATGTCAGCTGTCCTTTCCAGTTCCAGTCAATTGGTTTGTAAGCAGAGCATGAGGATTTCTGGCTGACTGGGTTGGACATACAGGCTGACTCTCATCCTTGCACAGTCCAGAAAACTTCTGAGGAAAACATTTTGGCAGAGGGCAAGATTGTATCCACAAACTTCCTCCCAGTATGTGAAATATCTACTCATATCTTACCAGCTCTCACCTCCCCACTGAGACTGCTAAGCAAACATTTCTGTTCTTTTTTTTTTTTGTAGTAATCTTACTTTTTTATTATTATTATTATTATTTAGACAATATGTATAATTATTTTGGCTTATTTTTGTTCTTTCTTTAAACATTAATTAAAATAATATGGTCTCAGTGAGCCCAGTTGTTTCTCCAAATATCAAGGTGTTACATTTCTTATGGCTGATCCCTTCTGAGTAATTTCGTGGCTAAGTTACCTTGAGTGAAGCTGGTCTTTTAAATGGAACATGAGGCAATAGCCTGGAGGTGAGACTAATTTAATTTTTCTTGCAGAAATATTCCTTTACTTTTGCAAAGCTTTTTTCAGATTGCTGTCTCACTTTTAAGTCCCTTTCTTTGTCTGAAATAGAGCTCAGTGAAACTGAAAGAGCTTGTGGCTCTTGTTTGCACAGAGGTGACTTTGACCCAGTATGAAAAAGGAGGAGTTGGGAGTCAAGAACTGATCTTAAACATGCAGCAGGACACATGCCTGTGAGAAATCATGGTATCCTTGTTTATGCAAAAGGACTGCTCACAGGCTGCCTATTTTTTTAGGGTCAATGTTTTGCATTATATGATTGTCTACATGGCATCACTAAGTTGGCTTCAGCTGCCTGACCACTCCCTCTTTTCCCTGTACTTTAATGGAAAAAGAGGTTTATCTCACAAGGCCACTCTAGGGACAAAAGCTTTCAAAAAAGGCATTATTATGTGGTTTTTCTTGGTAATAAGGAGTGGTGATTACTAAGAAAGCACAAGCTGTTCTGAGCGTTTATTTTCTGTTTTCATGTATGTTTACGCAAGTGTTATTGTTTATCACTTGTACTGCCATGTATTGCCAGTGGCTGTAAGCTGGGATGAGTTCAGAACTGATTTTCTACTGCTCTGCCCCAACACTGTGGGACAGCAACCATGCTGGGGCAGCTGGGTCTGGGAACAAGAACCCAAAGGCAGCCTGGATACAGCAAAATCCAGTCCCACACATGAATCGGTGACCTAAATAGCATCTGAGTGAAAATAGAGGGTTACTATTCTGGGGCAATGAGGGGGAGTTTCAAAAGTGCCCATAACTTGAGTTACATATTTAGTGGATCTCAGGCTTCAGGTTAGTTACTCTATAGTGTAGCAGTTAGGATACCTGGTTTTCAGCCAGGCTTTCTGGTATGGGAAGATTTAGTTTTTATCCATGGTGGTGTTTAAGGAGAGGTTGGACTGGGCTCTGAGCACCTGGTCTAGTGGAAGGTGTCCCTACCCATGGCAAAGGATTGGAAAGAGATGGGATGATCTCTAAGGATCCTTCCAATCCAAACTATTATGTGATTTTGTGATTCCATTTAGCTGCTTCTGCTCTGAGTGGAAAATATACCTCAAGGCAACTTGCTGATTTGGGCTATCAGTGGCATTAATGTATCTAAATCTTCCACCTGTTTTTTAGGAGGGGAATAATCTGTATGAATTCCCCCCTAACACCTCACCCTTCAGTTACTGAAGTCAGTGCTGGGTAATCCAATGAATCCCGTGGCATGGAACAAAACCAGGAAACTGGACAACTCCTGCATCAGAAAATTGTATGTGGCCAGAAGTGAAACCAGCAATGAACACTACATTGATGTTTTCCAGGCCCCAGTGATTTTCAGTGTTTGTTTTGGATATGGATGTGGGAGAATGTTCCCAGCTATATTGTGTTTTCCTCTATCTGTCTCTGTGTGGCACTGGTGCACTTTGAGAAATTCTTGAAGATGAACTAAAGATGTGGGATTTTGATGGATTCAACTCCTGTACAGACATTTATATCCCACTGTAATTCCATTTTACTCAGTGCATTCCAAAAACTTTGCAAAACTGCTGAATAATCTTGACCTAACATTTCTAAAATATATACATTTTTATTTCTACTATACACAGCCAAAGCAATTATAAGCTTCTGCTTATAATTAATTATTGACTACATCATGTAAAAGCCTTTCTCACAAATTTTTTCATGACTTTTGCAGTTTGCAAGCTGATTCTTAATCCAAAAAGCTGAGAAGTAACAACAGCATCTCCCATCACAGCCATGCATGTGAAAGGCAGTCTATATTCTCCTCTCTTGTATGAGTCAAAGGGAAATCTGTTTTTTCAACATTTCTAGAATACACAGAAAATAGACCCTGTCTGCTATATCAAAACCTTTATATATTTTATATATAAAATATATTTTTTTTATTCCTAAGTATTTAGGGTTACCTAGGGTGATTTTTGCAAAGAATCTAGTGCAAGACATGCAGTGCTTGAGCTGTCAGGTGGCCATTAAATACTGGTTTATAATGCCTTCTTCATAGAGTTGAACTTAAACCACAAACTATGTTTCTGCATCAACAGAGTTCCAGGCAAATAGAAGAGGATTCAGAGAGTAACTGGAGTTCTGCTGGTTTTCTGCCTTCTGATACTAAGTGTTTTTTACCTTTGGTAATTAGTTTATTATGCTGGACTCCTGGTGTCAGAACCCATCTCTTTCATTTTGCCATGTTTACTTTTGATTTACACCTTTTAGCCACAGTTTTTCTGGAAAGTAACACACTCCCAGTGCAAATAAACTGCAGATAAAGAGGTGCAACCTATTTACCTGGCCCTGAGGAAAGAGGGGTAATTTTAAACTTCACTGTAGGAAAGACGGGATTTCACCACTATTTTTTCTTTCTTTTGTTAACTGCCCTTTAGGTCAGACACTTGACTTACAGTAAATTTCACAGAAGTCATCTATTATGTAGGAGAAAAGCTGTATCTTTTAACCTTGTGCAGTATTTTAGATAGATTTTCTGTATAGATTTAGTCATAAGAATTGTAATGAAGTAGGACAAAGAAAGACTCATCAGACAGGAAGTAATTCAGCCAATGGCCTGTGTAGTTTAGCTTAAAACTCATAATTTTCTTTCTGCTGTTGGAGAGTCAATAACAGCTGGCTGAAATGCTCCATGTTTATTAGGCAGACCATTTTCAGGTGGGAGCAGTGTATGTCCTTTATACCCTACCCACTGAGAAGGGAAGCAAATGAAATGAAAATGTCTCTTGACACTATCCACTAGCTTGGACAGGTCTTTCCAGCTTTTTGTCTGCATTTCCCTTCCTGTCTTTTAGTCCTGTAAATTCTTTGGGTTATTCAGTGCAGGTGGAAAACCATGAAAGAGATCATTCCTATTTTGAGTTTAAATCTGAGCTGAATCTGCTGCAACCTACTGCAATAGTCTCTAACAAAAATCCTGGTTATGGTGAAATTACAGTGCCTGGAGTTTGCTCCCAGGCTTCTCCCAAGATGGCCAGAAAGTTGCCACAGTGGCCAAAGATTCAGAGGTTCTGTAACCAAATTATGCAAGGTTGATGAATTGGCTTCTTGTGGTGTGATGCATCCCTCTGCTAATTAAAAGCACTTGTCCACACAAAGAATGCAGCTCTTCAAATGGGAACTTCATGTAATTATGAAAGCAGTAGGAGATAATAATTGTTTTCAGTTCCAGATATCCTGTCTTCTTCAGCACTGCAGGAAGATTAAATGAAAGCCAAGGAAGGCAATAACAGAGTTCACATGCACAGCAGGATAACTGACGTTGACCAAATCACTAGTAGGATCTAATGCAGTTCAAAGAAAATTCCTTTCCGTATTCCCAGCCACCAAAGAGGTTTCTCACAGTTGTTATAAGCACATCCATTTCATGAGCCTGACTACCCACAGAGTGGCTGGTTTGCATGGCTGTCAACCAACTGGGCTGTAAACTGTGTTAATGAGGGGGAGCTACAGCATTTCATGTGAAGTTATTTGCTTCTCTGGCTTAACTGGATTTGGGGTCCTTTTGGACTCCATTCCTCATCACAAAACACATACACTGCATGGCATGGTAAGGACAATTTATAACATATTAAACACATTGAAAGGGGGCTTTCTGCAAGTTTCGTGAAATGCAGTAAACAGGCGTGTTGTGTCCGTGTGTGGGCTTAGGGATAAAATAAAAGGAAAAGTCAGTGGAGGGTTAAGGAAAATGAATAGGGAGCCTACAATGGCTGTACTTTGCCAGATTAGTGAGTCACTGCTGTGCTGTGAAGGCCCAGGAGACTGTTAGAAACTCAAAGGAAGCCATGAAGTGTTGCAAGTGTGTTTCAGTCGGCAGAGCAACAGCATTGCTCAATTTAGGAGCAAACTGCTCTCTCAGTAGGCGCCCTGGGTTCCAGAATCACACACGCCTCTTGCTTATCAGCCCAGCTTTGGGGCTGCACTTCCCTCTAAGCAGCTGTGTTTAGGCCCCAGGGAGGAGATTTTGTCATTTAGGGCAAGTCCTGAAGGGGAGCTATGTATCATTGAGGCCTGGCAGTCCAAAGCTGTGAACCTGTAACCCCTCAGTGCAGCTGTTGCTCAGCCCTGAAGTTTCCTCAGCTGTCTGCACTGAATTTCTACAGGTGCTGAACGTGCTGCTCCGGATGTATCTGGTCCTTCTTTTCTTACATCCTTGGAGACTTGTGGTCAGAACACAGCAGGACCTGAAAAAGCAGAGGTAATCAGTCATTCCTTTTTTTTAAAACGCCAGAGAGAGCTGGTGCCCAAGGTGTTTTAAACCCTTCAGTGCCTGAGTGCTACAAACCCATCCTTCTAGGGATGATCTCTCAGCACTAGAGATGTCATTGCCATCACTTTTCATTGCAGCTTTTATGTTTCACAGCAAGAAATAAGAATTGCATGAGGTCTAGGAGACTGACTTTTTAGCCTGTTGTTAGGGCATTTATTTGTACAGAAACGTGAATTCTAAGCCCAGCTTTGGTGCTTGTTTATGTGTATTAGAATAGCTCCTAAAAATCAGTTTTGTGAGATATCTTATGTCAAGCTTTCAGTATTTTATGTCCTACTTTCAGTAATGAAGCTGGCATGGAAAAATAAGAATGTACTAGTGGAGCTGTGGATGGTGTAAGCCTGGGAGGGAGGTTCTCTGTCAACACAGAAGTACCAAATACTAGACTGGAAGGACTAGAGAGGAACTGATGTAATAGGAATGAGGTGAAATTTAGGTCATGCACACATGTGCTAACAGCAAAAATTTCTGATATAAAGTGAAAAATGAAAATGATACTGGAGAAAAAACCAGACATCCTGAACAATCAGAAGAAAATGATGAAATGCTAGTATTTCTAGTAGGCCAGGAAAATACTTGCACTTCCATGGAAGAAATTGGTAAGGCATCTGAAAAAAATGATTGAAAATAAGCCTGGGAGAGTTTAATTTCTCCCTTTTAGGGCATTAGAGAGTTAATAGCCAAAATAAAGAATAGTGCTTCAGCCAAACGCTTACTTGTCCATGTATAATTGTTATGAATCCATGCAGCCAAAAACCAGGATCCTAGATATCAACAGAGTAAGACTTGTAGTCTCCAACAGGAGGAGTAGGAAACCTGGTTTTTTTTTAAGATGGAACTTGTCAAGTCTAATAAAGATATTACAGACACAGCTGCCTGCATTGGGAAGGGCCAGACAATGGTCCTAGAGATCCTGCCTAATGAAGTTCCCCTCAGATCCAATTTGTCTGTAATTTTTGCTCAAATGCTGATGTATTTGATAGGAGCACCAGCAAATGGAGAAAAAAAAATTTGACAGTTTCTTGCATAAAGCTGTGGAGCTTTTCCAGAACCTGGTTGATTTGTCTGGAGGAGATGAACCCTTGGCAGGGTCTCCATCACTGGGCAGTTCTTAACGATGCACAGGATGAAATCCTGGCCCCTGTGAAGTTGATGGAAGTTTTGCCATTAATTTCTGTATGGCCAGGATTTCACCCTGGAAAGGGAGTCAAAAGTACATGCATGCTTTCAGAGACAGAGTGGTTGATTAAATACATTTGGTGCACTGTTCTTTTATCAATCATTGATAAAATAGTGTCTTTTAAATATAAACTTTGGGTAAGCTTAACTATAAAATTCAAACGTTCTTTTACAAGACTTAAAAGCATAATTTGTCTGCTTTTTGTCTGAAATAACAGAAATCATGGTAAAAAATTAACACACACCCACACCCATCCACTCCAAACCCCTGTAGTATTTGATGTGCTGCAGAAATGCGCAATTAAGGCTTAGAAAAGCCAGTTAAAATATTTCTAAATTATATATAAAATTTTATCCTCTAAGAATGCCATCTGAAGCTATGTTCTTCCTCCTCTAATTTCGGAGCAATTGAGCTAGGGGTTCATCTGGATTTCGACAGGGACTGTGTTCCCAAGTGACCCAGCACGTCTGACACTCCAGCGATCTCAGGACAGGCACTGACCCTCACGCACAGTGCTGCAGCCAGGATAGACCGAACACAGCAGGGCTGGGAACGGGAGGGCAGGGGGCTGCGGGAGGGAATAAGGGCTGTAACAGGGCAGAGGGGGCTGCAACAGGGCAGAGGGGCTGCAACAGGGCAGAGGGGCTGCAGGAGGGCAGAGGGGCTGCAACAGGGCAGAGGGGCTGCAGGAGGGCAGAGGGGCTGCAGGAGGGGCTGTAGCAGGGCAGAGGCGGCTGTAACAGGACAGAGGGGCTGTAACAGGGCAGAGGGGGGCTGTAACAGGGCAGAGGGGGGCTGTAACAGGGCAGAGGGGGCTGTAACAGGGCAGAGGGGGCTGCAGCAGGGCAGAGGGGGCTGTAGCAGGGCAGAGGGGCTGTAACAGGGCAGAGGGGCTGTAACAGGGCAGAGGGGCTGTAGCAGGGCAGAGGTGCTGTAGCTGGGCAGAGGGGGCTGCAGGACGCGCCCCCGACCCGTGTGTGTGTCCTGCCGCGGGAAGGGCGCGATGCGGAGCCTCCCCGCGCTTTGTCCCCGCCGTGCGCATCCCCATGCCGGGCAGCGGGCACTGCAGTGTCCCCAGGCCGGGCAGCGGGCACTGCAATGTCCCCAGGCCGGGAAGCGGGCAGTGTCCCTGTACCGGGCTGCGGGCAGCGCAGTGCCCATTGCCGGGCTGCGGGCAGTGCGGGGCGGAGGCAGAGGCCGGGCCAGCCCAGCCCAGCCCGGCACTGCCGGACACCGTCCCCGGCCCCCCGGCCCAGCGGGACCGTCCCGCCGCCGCCGCCCCGCCCGCCGCTGAATTTGCTCCAGTCCCTTGATTGTTTCGCTCTCTCCGAGAACTTTGTTTACAGTCCCTTGTGCGGGCGAGCTGCATCGCCTCTTATGCTGGCTGCGGGCTGGTGGCCGCCGCAGTCCCGCCCGGCGGCCGGGAGGTAAGGCACGGCTCGGCTTCGCTAGGCACGGCTCGCTTCGGCACACTGGCCATGCTGCGGCACACTGGCCCATGCTATGGCACACTAGCCCATGCTGCGGCACACTGGCCCAGTCTGTGCCATGGACTGGCTTAGCTCGGCACGGCACGGCACGGCACGGCTCGCTACCAGCCCCGGAGCCGCACAACCCGCGGCCGCGCCTCCGCCGGTTCCCGGTGCCCGCGGGGCTCCGGCTCCCGGTGCCCGGCTGCCCGGGGCTGCTCGGGCACGCCGGGGACCCGCTGCTCCCTCCGCTCCGGCATAGGGATCTCTCGCCCCGCTCTCAGCAATCGCAGGGGCTCGTCAGTCGGAGCCGCTCCCCGGGCGCAGGTCGGGTGTCCTGCGGAGCGCTCTCCGGTACCGGAGGGCTGTACGTGCACAGGGCTTTCCCCTCGGAGCGCTCTCCGGTACCGGAGGGCTGTACGTGCACAGGGCTTTCCCCTCGGAGCGCTCTCCGGTACCGGACGGCTGTTAAGGTTTTCCCTGCCCGCTCGCGTCTCTGCTCTCTTGCAGAGTTGCTCGGGGACGGCGTGGCACGGAAGGGTTTTAGCCCAGGTGTGTCTGTAGAGTGTAGCAGGCGCGTTTGGAAGTTTTGCAGTTGGCACATAACAGGAGGAGTTGAGTTGGCTCCCATCCTACACCCCGGCTAATGTCGGGAAAACGAAAAAGGTGCGAGAATTTAAATCTCTTCATGATTTTACTTAAAAACTTGGTGGGAGAAACTTACTGCATCCTGAGGCAGCTGGTATGGAGGCAATGTGTTCTTCTCCTGCCTGTGTAGCTCAGGGCATGGTAAGTCTTGTAAGTAGAAATTCTGGTTGTGTATTTCCAGGAGTGTTCACTTGGGCAGAGCCGTGGGATTGTGTTGAGGATTACTATAGTCTGTTGAATTCTGAATGAACTCGGGCTCTCCTCTTGTGACAGAAGGACTCCTTAGGGTATTTTCCATAGTCACTTTAATGCATAGCCATAGTGTGAAGTGTGAGCGTTATGATTTCTTGGAATTTTACCTAAGCAAAAAAAAAGGTGTATGAAATATTGTCTAAGATATAATCTGGTCCAGAGCTTGAAGGTGGAAAACTCAAATGTGTCCCACTGGTTATGAGTAAAATGTGAAAAAGAGGAAATGGTTATAGTGGCTCTTTGCCCTTGCACAGAGATATTCCATATGTGGGAAGCCTCCTGAGAGAGCACCACGTTGAAATGATTCTGAGTTAAAGTGCTGGAAGCTTCATGTAAAGATTTCATATGTTTCTGCTTCTCAGTTTTGTTGTATGAAAGGGAAGGAGAAAGAAAGAAAATTCACCTCTAAGAAGTTGCTCTGTCAGAATATTTGATAAAAACATTGATTTAAAATAAAAATACCTGAACTGTGTACAGCCAGGGATAAATACAAATAAATAACGGATAGAACAATTAATCTTTTCCAAGCAAGATGCTGGTAGAGTGGCTTAGGGGGCACAATTGTGCTGGGAAGAGGTTTCAAACAAATGTCACCTTGCTGTAATCCAAGTGGAACTTGACTGCGAACACATTTCAGAGGTCTGTGTTTGTTTTAATGAAATCTAGATTATTTACCTGAAGTCGGGATTTTTTTTTCCTGCATTTCCCTCCAAACTTTTCAAAGAGTTAAACTAATTGCTAGGTTGTGTGGAAAAGAATATAGTCAAGGAGATAAACAAGTAGACTTCCTTATTATTAGCTAACTTCAATAATCAGCTAAATATACTTTGGCAATGTCACAGGCTTATTCCAAGGATCTTCTGGAGAACAGCAGCAGTTTGTGACTTGTGTTTGTGAGATGTTAGCAGGGTCTAAATAACTTAAAAACAGAAAAACTCTTAAAGTTTATCCTTACACAAACTTACTTTCATGAATTTACTCTCATCCCCACTTAGGACTCCTGCTTCCATGCTGAAATGATCTCCCATGATCATGCACTTCTAGAAAGGGATTGTCAAATAAGATTAGCAACACAAATCTCTGCTGCTTCATGAGTTTTACCCAGCTGCCTGGTGATTTCACAGCTGTTTCTGCAGTTGATAACAATTTCCATCGCTCTGCTTTCTGCAGTCGTCACTGCCCTACTGAAGAGTCCGCCTTGTCCCTCTTGGAATTACAAATCTTGCTTTTAAAAATCCAGTAACAGAAATGAACAACAGTAAATATAATGGACTTGTGTCTATTACACAGAGTTCTTGGACTGTGTAAGTCTGCCTTTTTTATCCTGAGAAGAGTTTTTGGGATTATGTTACTTAGATTTTCTTATAGTGGAAGAGATTTAACAGGTTTTTTAGTGGTGTGTTGTCACAGTTCACAGATAGGAAATCTGAGGAGCAGGGAGATGGAGTGATTTGCTCAAAGAAACTCGACCCATAGAAGAGAGAAACTCTCATGTATTCTGAATCATTATTCACACAGGTGAAGTGAGCAGTAGAAATTAAGTTAAATAAGATTTTTATCTGCAGTATTTCTTGTGAATTGCCTTTTCCTGCCTGGCTCTTTCTGGGTAACTTGACTAGGTTATAATACTCACTACTGAGATGTCACATCATCAAAGGAAAATGTTATATTGGGCCAGAAATGGGTGGCTGCTTCCAAGAAAAGAGGCACAAGCCACTAGGAGAGTCAGAGGGAGAACATGTCCTGCTTTGGTTAGGTTAGGAGCAGAGTCAGCCCACAGCAGGAGCTTTACATTCACGACTTTTATTCTTAAGAAGCTGATAAATATCCAACAACTTTTCTTGTAGAAAACGTCCATGCTAGAATATTGTCACCTCCTGTTCATCATTCAGCAACATCTGGCACTTCAAAGACTCGATCAGCTCCTTGTGCCTTGAATTGTCTTACAAGACATCTCCAGCACTCTTCCTCTGCTTTCTGAGTGAAGGATCTGTTACCATGGGTTTCTCCTGGATCTGGTAGGTGTGCATGCTGATGGATTTCATGTGTTTTTGATAAATCTAAACTCACCCTTAATAGTGGCTGAAATTTTTCACTCCCCTTTATCCAGGGTTAGCCACAGATTGCCACAGAAGCACATTCTTTCTCCAACTCAAAGTAGCTCAAGATAGTACTTGTGGTATGATTAGTGAGAGGATGCTGGTGTTGCTGGGTGTCTTTGCCTAAATTTCTTACCCTGAAATTTGAACCAAATCACCTGTTGGCTTAAGTCAGAAGTGACTTTGCTGGCAATGAGGATCCAATGCACTTTTTTCTAGGGCTGGATACCTTTGCTCACACTTCAAATAGGTTCTGTTGTTTATTTCATTTAATAATATTTCAATAGAGGGTTGTTTATTTGTTTTATATGAATGCCTGCCTACTTACATCCTATTCCAGACAAAAACTGTGCTCCTCATAAATCAACAAGGATTTTGCCAGTGACTTAATTATTATAGATTAGAAATTTTTTTTATTCCTGTTAGATTTGACTGTATAAATGTATCTCCTTTCTTCATAAATCTCTGTACAAGGAGGTTTTAATGCTCATTGAAGATATATCTGAAGCAGAGGGATAAGGACTTTAGAGACAGAAGTAAATACATTTTGATTAAAAGTTGAATTTTTTTCAGAATAATGATGCTTATTATGGGCTTTTGCAAATTATTTGGAAGTTTCCCTATTTCAGTGACTCTTAGAGTACTTGAACTTTTGAATAGTGTTATTACAGTGTATTTGAGCCAATAGACCTTTTATATGCAAAATAGTTAATTTTTTTCTACCTCTAATTTAATAATAAAATGTTATAGTAACTGAATAGTAAGATCAAAAAAAGGTGACGTTTGGAAACCACATTGTTATGTTGTGCTGAACTTCTGTAACATTTTATGGGTAAGTAATGCAGCAACATAATGGCACCAGTTTAAGTCTCTCTGCTGTGTCAGTCATTACTGAAAATGCAGAACTTGGGCTCAGATCCACATGGGAACAGATGAATGACACTCAAGAGCAAACCCATGGCTTTCCTGGGCTCTTTCTGTCTGATTTAAAAGGCATTTAATCATGCATTATGATTCAAAGAATAAAGGTACTGAACCTAGGGGAATTGAGGATACCTGAGGTGTCAGCACAGATATATTTGCTTCATCTGACAGGCACTGAACAAATCCCTTTCCTGCCCTTGGAGATACTGAGTACCCTCACAGAAACAGACAGAACCATTGGATGGTTGTGGGTGGAAGGGACTTTTGGAGGTCAGATGGTCTCACCCCCTTATTCCTCAGCCGGCTCACCTGTGCAATGCTGTGCAGATGGCTTTTGATTATCTCCAAGGGTAGAGACTCCAAAACTTCACTAGGTTCCAGTGCTCAGTTACCCTCACAGTAAAAAAGCTGTTCCTGGTGATCAAACAGAGATTTTCAGTGTGTGCCTGTTGCCTCTTGGGCTGTCAGTGTGTGTGCTTAGGTGTGTTGTGTGTTCTCAGCAGGGACAGGCTGCTCTGGCAGGGTTGAGCCACAGGCAGCTCTGCACAGCAGATACAACAGGGATCTGAGCACTCTGCCCCAGAGCAGCAGAGCAAAAGCTTTGGCAAACCAGAACTGGGCTTTGCTTCTCTCTTGTGGGCCCAAGGGGACTTTGTATACAAACACTCTTGACTTTTAGCATTTAGCCTGCTTGTGCCTGTGGTTTTTTTTAAAGAATGAAATCTTCTTTCTTGGAAAACCCACAGTCAGTTATAGGAGGTACTGAGATATAAAACCAGAGGCTCTCCACAATGAACAAATATATCTTAGCAACAAGGGTGGAGTGGTGGGAAAGGAAAAGGAGAATACAAGTATCTGGCAATTAACTTCCTACTCACAGATGTGAAGGTGATAAAAGTGACAAAAGCATTACTGCATTGCCAACACTCTTCCTTGTTCTCTGAGCTGCATTTTCATGCTGCTCACGAAAGCAAAAGTGGCACAGCCCACACTGGGAGTGGTGGAGGAGTCCTGGGAGCTGCTCACAGCAGGAAAACCAGTGCTTTCCCAGTGCTTCCCCAGTGCTTCCCCAGTGCTTCCCCAGTGTCTCCCCAGTGCTTCCCCAGTGTCCCAGTCTCTGGAGCCTTTGTTGGGGTGCACTGAGCTGGGTCCAGGACAGCACAGCCTGGGTGTTGGCAGAGCTCACAGCAGACCCAGAGTGACCCCAAATCACCAGAGCCCTGGAGACAAGGCTGAGCTCTGTCCTGGTAGCCTGGAATGGTGGAGAGCCATGGGCTCCTCCTGCCCTGACCAGGTGGACTCTGATTATTCCCTGGGCTTCCCAGAGCCAAAAGGTATTTGCCTCCTGTGCGGATGCAGTCAAACTGTGTGTGCTGTCAGGACTGAGAGTGTGTTTGCAGTCTGGAGACAGGAGGAAAACAACCTGCTGTATCTGAGACGAGTGAACATGATGGTAAATCTCCCTCCCACAAAGGAGTAACAGGGATGTAATTTCATGGATTTACAAGAGACCCATTGCTTTTGCATGAAGCCAGTGTAAATAACAAGCTGTCAGTTTGGCACTGATGTTGCTGTAACTTGAGGTTCACCAGCCTTGAGCTGAGCTGAGTGCAGGAATCTGCATCCCCACTCTCCCCACATCTACACCTGCTCAAGACCATTTGAATTTTTTCCCTAAGCAGCACTTGCACTGAGAAAGGCTCACTGTTCATGTTATTGTGATGTGCAGTGGAGCAAATCAGTGTAATGTATTTTGTGTAGGTGTATGAAGAAACTGTGTAAAAAAAGTATGATCAAAAATCAAAAGAGTGTGTGAACTTCACCTCTGTGATAAAATGTAATGCCATTGAAATTTAAATTACGTCCAGAGATACTGATTTGAGGATGTAACTTAATGTAGGATTTGGCCCACAACACTTCAATGTTGGTGTCTGTCTTGGTCTTTGACTCTATTCTTTCTGGCACTTTCACACATATTGTTGACTTTTACTGTAAGAAGTGATTCAGATCCTTCACAATCAATTGAGTCACTGTTGATCTTGTGCATAAATCCTTGTGGGGTCTGAATGTCAGGTTGTTTGTGATCCCAAGGGGATACTTCTGTGTCCCCATTTGTCTTATAAATAATTGGAAATTATTGTTTGAATTGCTGCCCTTCTCTCCACAGTGCAGAGCCTGCTCTAGCCTAGGGACGGGCCGAGCCAAGCCAGTCAAGATGACAAACGAACCTATCAAAGAGATCCTGGGCACCCCGAAGCACCCTGATTCTGCAGCCACAGAGAAGAGCAACAACAATGACTGTGTGATAACCAGCATCCCGCTGGTGAGCGAGTGCCAGCTGACGGCAGCCACGGGGGGAGCGGAGCTGTCCTGCTACCGCTGCACCGTCCCCTTCGGCGTGGTCATCCTGATCGCCGGCGTCGTGGTCACCGCCGTGGCCTACAGCTTCAACTCCCATGGCTCCATCATCTCTGTCTTTGGGCTGGTCCTCCTGTCTTCAGGACTCGTCCTGCTGGCCTCCAGCGCCGTGTGCTGGAAGATCAGGCAGCAGAGCAAGAAGGCAAAGAGGCGGGAGAGCCAGACAGCGCTCGTAGCAAACCAGAGAACCTTGTTTGGCTAAAGGCAGCCAAGGGAAGGCTGGGCAGAAGGCAGAACCTTTGTAGGTCAACTTGGCTATTTATTGGAGACATTGCAGATTTTAATTTAACGGTGGAAAATGAACTGAAATGAAAATGAAATAGATTAAGAAATACTTGTAACAACTCTGCAAGTGCTCTCAATGTATTCCTTACTGCAGACTAGGTAGTGATTCTTTCCAAGACAGAGGAAAACTCATTTTTCCTTCACAGAAAACTGCGTCACGTAACTGCAGCCATCCTAACTGTGTTCTCCAACATGCTGATTGTGTTGGAAACAGAACTTGTGGGAACTGAGAAAATAATTTGAACTGTCTTGAAATGCAAGAGGTCTCCTTAAAACACTGACATTTGACCAAGGGAGAAGTCATAGTGTTTGAAGTGACTACAAGCTTATGGCCAGAGTATCTGAGACTTAAACTGTAGCTAAAAAAAAAAAAAAAAAAAAAAAAAAGGCAATATGAAAACATTGCAAATTGCTCAATAAGCTGATTCTTATATTTTATGTAACTTCCTCTTCCCAATACCTGTGGTACTGTCTCCCTTTTTTAAACCAACTAGTATTGATTTTGTTTCTCTATTTAATAGAAATCAGTAGAAATGTGTAATTATGTTGTTTAACCTAAATAACGAGGTATGATCATAGCTAAAAACATGAGACTTTTTGTAAATTAAAGTGGTCGGATTTAGCACTTTGGATTATTTTGCTATAAAACTAAAAAATAAATTTCATTAAAATAATATCCAGTGCTGCTAGACCTTTAGAAAATATTTCTTTATTGCAATCAAGGTAGCTTGTATCTTTGACTCTGACTGCATTATACTTCTATTTTTGTAGAACAACCCCTGTGACAATAACTGTGATCACATATACTGCTGGTCTCTTACAAAAACCTCTGCAACCTGTGGACTTTGGTTTAATAGTCAAACCCTCTGCAGCTTGATTAACAGCTCTATTATTGAAAAAACATAGCAGACAGTTCTGCAGACACTCACTGTCACAGTCAGGTTGAGACATAACTATTAATAATAACTTGTGGAAGCAAAGCTGTGTGTAGTGTTTGCTGACTGAGCTTTGGGATTACAAATCTTCATGAAAAGCAGGTGCCAGGTGTCCCCTGCTTGTGGCTGAGGTGTTGATTCTGATACTCTTGTGTTGTAGAGGTCTTCCAGCTCTTCTCAGTTAATGGATTATTGAGGGGCTTGGATTATTGAGTACCAAAGTGAAGCAAACCAGAACGTGATTTCTCCTTCTTGAAGGACAAGTGGTGCTGAGCTGAGTCACAGGATTCCACCCTGGTGTGTATGAGAAGGCAGAGAGGCTGCACAGAAGCCTCTTTCTATTTTTCTTCTCTTTTATTTTCCCCCTTATTTCTCCAGACTCAAAAGGGCTGGGTGTGATTTTTGCTTTCCACTACCAAGGTGAGACAGGCCTGTGTCTTCTCTTTGCCCTCAGAGCTCTGGACAGTTTTGGTGCTGCTGCTGCAGAGCCCACCTGCCAAAGAGGTGCTGCGAGGGCTTCATCCTGGATCCCTACCCTTCTCCTGCTGAAACCACCCAGGAATTCTGGCTTGCCACCATTTCCTCTGCCCTCCATGCTTTAAGCTTGTTACATCCATAACTTATCCCTGGATTTGCAAGCTGCACCTCGTGTTTTAAATAGAGTGAGCTATATGTGCAGGAGGGGATGTTTGGGGTCAGTATTTGCGTTGCCACACTCCGTGGTTACCAGACGCTATAATAAAATCACTTGCATCAGAGGAAAGCTGACAACACATTTTAGCACTTCCATAGCCCTCACTTAATCATGGCAGGAAGCTTTCCTGCTGCTAGGAGAACATGTTGCGTCACCACAACATCTGACACCGGTGTCTAGTGTCAATCATTTTGCTTAAGGTCATTAAAAATATTAGGGTGTCCCCTTACGATGTACAGGTTTTGCATGAGTGACAATTTATGGGAAATGCATAGCATGATAAATAATGGAACAGGTGGACTAAAGTGGTGTCTTTCCTGTTTAAAATGAGAAAAGTGATTGATATCAGCAAAGCTGGATAAGCTAAATAGAGCTGTTCAATCTTTTTCCCTCCCTGGGAACACAATAGTTTTTCTGACTCCTTCTTCACCCTCCCCATTTCTTTCTTCATCAGTGGAATTTTGGGGGCTGCTGAGGAGAGAGCTGCAGGGGCTGTAGTGATGCAGTGATTTCCACTACGTGTGGCAGTTTGGCTCCATGATTCCCAGGCTGAGCCCAGAGCAGGATCTGCCACTGCCCTCTACTGAGGTCTTTCCCACATGTGGGTCCTCCTTTGGCCATCACTATGATACAGCTGAGCTTGCTGTGGAAGGTACAAGCTGAGGCTCAGCTCAAAATCAAAAAAGAAAAGCCAAACCCAGTGGAATGGAGACAATGTGGGTTTTGGAGCAGTTTTTCTTCAGAGAGGGTAAGTAAGAGTGAGTAAGATTTGCTTTGCTACTACTAGAGATGATTTCCCTTTCCTTATCTCTGCTCTCTTTGACTTTTGCAGTGCATAGACAAGGACACAGCAGAGTTCCTGGACCACCCTCTGCCTTGCTAAGTGGGGGCACCTGAGCATTACTCAGCCAGTAAGCAGTGTCAGACACGTTGCAGTGACCCTGGATGTGATCTGCTGGCACAGCAAAGCTTCAGGCACAGCAAAGCTTCAGGAGCACAGCGTGGTCTCCCACAGCACCACTAGAATGGCTCTGGCTGAGAGGGGCTGCTGAGCTCCCTAGTTGGTGAGTTGGGCAGCTGAGTTGGTGTCCTTTAGAGATGAGGTACATGCACAGGCATCTTCACACCAAGAAGCAAATGAAAGGCTGTGCAGGAAGCCAGGCTTGTTTGTCCTTTATTCAGAGGAGCAAAACAGTAATTTTATGGGGAAGAATCTCAGGGCTTGATCCCAGTGTCCTGCAGGAGCAAAGCAGAGGTTGTGAGCAGTTCAGGCAGAGATTTTTGTGCTGTTGAAGATGTTTTCACAGGTTTCATTCCTAAATATGCACATGGCCTTAGAAACTGACTTTTCCCCCATGGTTTGTTTGCATTGATTTTGGGCCAGTCTGAAGCAGTAGTAGAATCTTTCCTGACTGACCAGTGATGGCACCCAACCCATGTGTCACAGTCTATGCTTTTTTCATCTTGAAAATCTGTATATTTCAGATATTTTCATCATTATCCTCTTTCTCTCTCTCTCTCTCTCTCTCTCTCTCTCTGCACGCCCAGGAGCAACACACCCTTTTCAGCCCTTCAAATTTTGAACCCCATGACCTAATCTGGATTGATTTGGAGTTTCATGCCTGAGTGCTCGGTGCTGCAGTGCACCAAGCCTTTGATACAAAACCATCTGGAGCTCCACGGTTGCTGTTTGGTGTTTCCCATGGGAATCTGAGAAGCAGAAGGATACAGCCCTGTGGAGATCAAAGTGACCTTCCCTTCTGGTGTGAAAAGGCTTTGAATGCCACAAATGGTGTTTCAGTTCTGGGAGAGGCTGGGTGGGAGCTGATGCAAATTTTATTGTCAGAATTGCTTGTCTGTCCCTTCCTGAAAGCCCTGGCAGCACTGCACAAGCCAAACTGTCCTCACAAGGATAGAAAATTATCTAATGGAGGAATTGCGCTGGTGCTCTGGGCAAATGTTACAGTGATCTTAAATAATAATTTCAAAACCTAAGCACAGGAAATTGTGTCTGTAACTACACCCTGTATTGCTATTGTACACGACAGTTATAGCCTGGGACTGTATTCTAAGATAATAATCAGATTGGTATGACAATGCTTAGATTTTGTTCAAGTCAAAACGCCCAGTTACAATTCCCCAGTCATTTCACGTGTTGTGGTTTGTACGTGACTCTGGCTCTAATACCATAATTAAAAAAAAACCAAACCAAAAACCAAACCAAAACAAAAACAACAACAACAACAAAAAAAAACAAACCAAAACAAACAAACAAAAAAAAACAAGAGAGAGAAAGAGAGAGAAAGGTTAGTTTCATGGACTTGTGTCAAGAATTAAGTTTCTCTGCCATGGACACTTGGGAGAGCTCCTGTTACCCAACACCAAATGTACAGTATTACTGCAGCTCCACAGAACAGGAACCAGCTCAGGGTGGAACGAAGAGAGGCCTGAGAGTCTCATCAGCATCCGGAAGAGTCAGGCCAGGAACAAGCCCTCTGGAATATCCCCTGTTCCTGCCTCAGCTTTGCTTATCCAGAGTCAAATCCAGGGTTACTGCTCCTTTGATATCTGAGATGGAAGTTGTTGCATATTATTAGCAAGTTTCACCTAATTTGTTTTTACAATGGTCTGCAAAATAAGAGCAGAACAGTATTGGCAGCCATAATTTTGCACAGATATTACCAGTACCTCTGAGCATTGACAGACATCATTTTACTTTCATATTTCCAATAGCTTTGATGCCTATAGTTTGTATGACATTTTAGCTATATCAATATAAATATTTACCAGTCATGAAGGGCTTTTATATATTAAAGTACATTACATATCAAGAATTGCACTGTATAATGTGAATAATATAAATTCTGGCAGAAATCTATGTGTAGACTAAATCTTACAGGCTAAACCATGTGGGAGAACAATGGTCTTAAACTGTAAAATCAACTTGAATTTTTGGCTTTTATTCAGGTTGTTGATGTCACTATTAACATGACACAGGACCTAATCCTTCCTCTTGTGAGCAGCCAGTTGGAGTCCTTTTGTCCTGACTCTATGCATCCTAAAACTTGCATTTGTAGCAAACATGGCAATTTTGAAAAACACTTCTTTTGGATTAATTGCTTTTCCTCTTAACTCTTCTTCTGTGCTTTCTATACTAACAGAAAAATTACTAAACTTTAAAAACAGGAAAAGAGGAAAGAAAGAGAAGAACATACAACTGCAGATGTTGGACATTGCATAGAGTAATGGAAGGATAGTAAACATGCTTTGTTGATGGAGACTTTTAAAATTAGGTAAGTCTTGTTTCTGATACATCCTGGACTTTATTCTGATTTCATTCTTACAAAATATCTGAAGCCCCCAGGTTAACATCAGTCTTAGATCCTCACCTCCTATTTATTTTCTGTTTCCCAGGAACCATTTAGCTCAGCAAAATGCAGATTCTTTTCCCATCTTTTGCAGCCTGATTAACATCGAATGGCCACGAGGGATTTGCAGAGGCAGTGCCCCATTGGTTTTTTAAGTTAAAAGGCATTCAGCCACAGTCTGCTCTTGAAAGGGTAGGCACTGTGCAGAGGTAAAGATTTCTTTACATTTTCTTCCTGCACCAAGAGATGTCAGTGAATAATCTGTGACAAAAACATAAATAATAGCAGAGCTGCCCTTCACTGCCTCTTCTCAGTCACGTTCTCTTTCCATCCAAAGGCCCAAGTTTGTGAATAGAGTTAACAGCTTTCCTGGAAAACTGGCCCATGACTTTATTTCCTTGTGAACTCCATCCACCTGTCATGTTAGGGCTTGGTGCAATGCCAGGGCTGGCAGGAAATAATAGGCAACAGGATGCTGGTGTGTGTCGATGGCCCTGACCCTCCCATTCCTGAGCATGAATAAGCCTCAGGCTCACCAGGCGTCAGAGCCACACAGCTCCCGGGCCTGGGACACAGGGTGGGAGGCACAGCCACTAAAATAACATCCAGCAGCAGAGCTGCAGCCCAGGGAGCTGTGGGAAGGGATGGTGTCACATTCTCACTGCCTGCTGCTCTTTGTTCTCTCCCCTCGCTGCGCTGCAGAGAGGAATCTGCTGCTTCACACAGTAAAAAAGGACAAAGTAGGCCTCTGTGTGAATTAGCTGAGATTCCCCTGAACAGACTTACTCCCCTGGAATCCTTGGGGTATGTTATGGATGACCATATCTGTTGCCACTTCTGCTTTGCTTCTATCCAGATAATTTCATTCTTTGCCTATCAACTGATGGTGCTTCAAAGAATGACCTCTGCTAGCATACAAGCAAAGGACTTTTCAGTCTGGATTACAAAACGAACTTGTAAAGAAACATCCTAATCTCTTAACCATTTCTGTATAAACAGTTTTTCCAAGAAAGTCTGATGATGGGGTCTGGAAGAAAATTGTTTCCTAATCTGAAGCAGAAGTTTAATGAAATGCTGGCTTGAAGCAAAGTATCCTGTTGCCCTGTTCCTTTTTCCCCAAAGGCAAAACTGCTGAAGTGGATAATATAACTCATGTGAAGGATCATAAAGATGGTAAAGTTACTGCTGATGTTTAAGCTCTTGCAAATGAGCGCCTAAATGTATTTAGGACCAACACCTCATTAGTCTTCTACAAGAAAAACCCCAACAACTTAGAGAACAAGCTGTTCCTCCCTTGACAAAACTTTCCAGTTCCTCCATTGCAGCAGCTGGGCCATGATTGCCTCAACTGCCACCAGCTCCAAGTATTGTGAAAGACACAAACCATCACAGTCAGAAGCATTCACATCACAATCCCTGCTTTGCTGTGTCCTGCTCCTCTGTGTGCTGACGTCAGTGGGGCTAAGGTGGCTTTTCTGAGCAGCCACCTCTTCCTGGGCTGCTCCATGCTGAGCAGGACTAGAGCTACAGGCACAGAAAAATGCAGTTGGTCTGTGAATGACCAGAAGTGAAAGCATGAAGCCTGGAGCTCAGGATGGGACAGAAAAATCAGGGAGTATTCATGTGCCCGTGTGTGCTTTGCTCACACTGATGCTAAAGCAGAGATAAGTGCTGCAGAGGACTGCAGCATGTTGGTAAGCAGCCTGGGGAGGCTTCTCTTTCCTGGCTGTGTGAAGGGATTTGTTTTCCTCTGCACAAAGCAGAGGACAGCCAGGAGCTCTGGGCTCTGCACCGAGCGTGTCCAGACACCCCAGAGCATCACAGCGTGGAGGGGCTGCTGCACTTCTGGCCATTGGATCATTT
This sequence comes from Luscinia megarhynchos, assembly GCA_034336665.1. Classification (NCBI taxonomy): domain Eukaryota; kingdom Metazoa; phylum Chordata; class Aves; order Passeriformes; family Muscicapidae; genus Luscinia; species Luscinia megarhynchos. The sequence continues at coordinate 4,728,606 of CM067580.1, forward strand.
CCCATGGGCCACCAACCAGGGACTCAATCAGATCAACTTTCACCCTGGTCTTTGGTCAGAATGGTCAATAAAAAGCATTCCCCTGGTGGTGGTAAAACCAATTGTGCTTCTGTGGAAGAATTACTACTCAACAGCCTTTGAAATACAATGGGCTTCTTCCAGTCAGAGTTACAAAATTTAAAAGTGACTCCAGAACTGGTCATTACTCAATAGGACTGCACAGGGACTGGCAGCCAGACATTCCACTGCCTGGAAAGTCATGTTCTACAATTGTCCTGGCTCTCAGCACTTCTCCAAAACTTTGCTGTGTATTCACAGGGACCCAGATCTCTTGCTCCACTTGTTTTAGATGTGTGTTCTGTGTTCCCAGCCGCTGATGATCCCACCTTTGTTACAGGTGCTGTAGCTCTGAGCATCCCTTTGTCTCAGAGTGATGGTGATGAGGCTGCTCAGGGCTGCTGGCAGAGCTGCCTCCCCAAGCCCTCTGCACTGAGGTCCTGACAGCCCAGCAGGGACACAAATTTGGGATATTTTTGAGCGCCATCTACTGGAGTTTTATCTGCTTTCTAATTGCACGGGTTTAGTGCTCACGCACCGATTCAATAATTCAATACTCTGTGTTCAGATGTAGGAAGGATTTTAAATTGCGAAAAATGAGAAAGGAAGACTTCAGCACCCTGATGCTCCCACCACTAAGAGCATCCCTCAGCCTCACAATAAGCACTTAGTTGTGCTCCTGCGGTTCTTACAATCCTTAATTTCCTAGGGTGACAGATGCATTCTAAATGCTGCAGTTACAGCTGGTCAGAAACTCCCAAGGCAATAGTCTTCCACTGGAAAACTACCATCTCATTGAGTCAAAACATTTCACAGAAATTTAAATTTTATTGCTTATTCATTTTTACAGGAAGTTGTAATCATTGGATTACCACATTTAATTTTCAGCTGCATTGTATTTAAAAAATCAGAAAGAGCAGGATAACATGAAATATTTTCATCTTGCTGAAATATGCACAAGTATGAAACTTCTGTACCTAAATCCATGCACGGAAAAACTCCCAAGGCTGAGATTTGCATCCTTATTTGGGAAGGTAACAAAATGAGAACAAACTTGGAGTTTTTCATGCAATGAAACTCCAGACTCTGAAGAGCTCTGATCCCTGAATTTTATTTCTCTACTCTGTTTTATTTTGAGAGAAAATAGCCTGACTTGGGAAATTCTTTCTCTGCATTTCTGTCCCACTGCTGATACCTTGCTAAACCCTAATTCTGCCGACGCACTCAGTTCAGCAAGGCTGTTGGCAGTTCCAGTTTCCTGTAGCAAAGGCAAACCTTTTGTACTTTCTCCCTTTGGGCAGTTTTCTTTTTTCCCAGTAATAGGAGTGTGCGAGGCCTTTCCAGCTGGGAAATGCACGTTGCAGGCGGCAGGGCCAAGTGTACAAAGAGAAAGGTGTCCCGGTACAAGTTAGGACACCCACATCTGGCAGATACATTTGACGTCTCTGTCGCCTCCTCTGTTACACAATGCTCTTATCCCCAGAGTGAAGTCTTTGTTAAACGCTGGAACTCTGAAAATGTGACTGGCATCAGCTCTGCAGAGCACTGGGAGAGCTCTCATCTGTGCAGATTTGTCTTTGAAAGCAGGAAATGCTCTGCTGGTCTCCCCGGCTTTGTGTCCTCAATGAACGTCAGGTTTTGGGGAGCCAGCCCCTGTTGCAGAAAGCTGCAGAGTGCTCACAGGGCAGTAGACATCCAGTTGGGCTGAGGAATTATTTGGAGAGGCTGAAGCAGAGAAGTGCTTGGGGGAGGAGCTGCAGTCACAGCTTGCTCTCCAAATAACTTGCAAACAGTGGCCAGTTTTGCCCAGGAGTTGGAGAGCTGCTCTTCAGCCTCCAGCCCGATGTTGGCACACCATCTGGGGGGAAGGCTGCTATTTCCACCTCCTTCATCACACTTTTTAGCTGCTTTTGGATAGGCTTTGAGCTCAAAAGTGACAGTGGGAGGGTTGTTCTTGGATATGGCAGTGCTTGGGGATTTGTATTTAGTTTCTAGATCTTCCAGTCTTTGCAGGGTGTGTGGAGCACAGCCCAGCAGGCGATTTTTGATCTGCCTTGCTGGTGAGTGTGCTCACTGACGTGGGCAGTGCCTTCCTGATCCCCTGCACATCACACCCAGGAGGAGCAACAGTGTACATTATATTAAGCAGTCTAATTAGAATTTTCTCTTTTTCCAGCAAAGTCTAAATCCACCTTGAAACAAAGTTTTCCCTTTGGGCTAGTGCAGCAGTTCAGCTGAACATAAGAGATGCTATTAAGCAATTTTTGGCATGGAAGAGATTAAGTCCAGTGAAGTCAGAACCAAAAGCTTGCATTTCAGCAGCACACATAGCATGAAATTCCATTCCTGAACATGTGAATTATGTCACAGCCAGGACCCACAGCCATCTGACAACTGCCTTGGGAAGTTTTATATTAAAGTCTCATCAAGCATTACAAATGTCCTAAAGTGATGATGGAATGAGAAATTAGAGAATCAGAGAGGGGCCTGTAGCAGAGCTGGCAGCTGCTAAGGGAAGGCTTGAAGTGCAGAGAGACCCCATGCTCCCCATGGAGACAGGACACGTGCTAAAGCATCAGCTCATTTATAGGTTTTATAAGTCCATTTGTAAATGAACGTGTGCAGCCATGTAGTGGCCTCCTCCCCGTGATCACTGAACAACCTCAATGCCAGAAAGGGAAAAACCAAAAAGCTGTGTTGTTTTCGTTAAGGGAAATCGTGATTGTGGACCCCAGAAGGGACTCAGCTCCCATCTCTGGGTTTGCTCTTTCTTGTGGAGAATTGTAAAAGAAGTCTTTATGTTTTAATGGCATCTGCTAAATAGTGCTGTATTTCCATCATCTTTTTTGATTTATGAAGCATAAATAAGCAACTTTCTCATGCATGGGCTGTGTTTATATAACAAAATCTCATCATATGATGTTGGAACATTTTGGTGGTGTTTGCCAAACACAAGTCTGTGGCTCAAGGTTCTGGATAATTTAAACATTTCCAAGATGGGCTCATTAGCTACACTTTCCATGAGACATTTTTTCCTAATTGATTAAATTAATTCTGATTTAGTTTTGTCAGAGTTATTTTTACAGACAGTATTTGTTTTGTTGTTTGTCTTTCACATCTGTTCAATTAAACATATTATCCTTGTGCATATAACCAATCATCCTGTTATGCCTTACTCTTCACTAAAGTAGATGATCTGTAAAGATTAATTCTCCAAATTTAGAAATGTGCTCTGAGCAACACACCTATAAAATTATATAATATAAAAAACTACAGTGCTTACTTTATTCTTAATGCAGTAAATGATATCTTTGTCTCACTAGTGATAATAACCCAACCTTCAGATTTCCATAAACCCAAGGCTGTACCCAGAGTTGTTTAAGTGTTGACAACTACTTTTTAATTCTAAAAGGAGTTTCATCTTCAAAAAAACTTTATGGAACTGAGAAAATAAATTTATACCTATTCTCTAAATCAAAATAGCAAGCAGAATCTGTCACTGGATCTTTCCGTGTTTTCTATAAGTTATACACAAAGTACATAAGGCAAGAAGGTTCATTTGCCACAAGCATGAAATGGCACTGGAGTGTGTTAAACCTACTCAGTGTCAAGGAATTCAAGTTTCAGGGTTTCTTCTTTCTGGTGAAAGTAATTTGGTTTGGGGCCATCAATTAAGGCATCAAGAAATCCAGCAGAGCCACAGTCTGATTACAATCTAATCACATTGCAGGGGACTGCACAGTAATCACAGTTGTCATTGCCACACAAAAGGTTGCTGTGAGCTGTCAATCTTCCTATCACCAACAGGAAACTCAACTTCCATGCTGTTTACAAGCCTCTCCTAGGAACTCTTGGGCCTAAATCCTAAACAAACTTCCTCAATAATTGCCAGCAGAAAAGCACAGCATGGAGACTTTGTCACTGGAGGCCCATTATTCTTTAAATTGCCCTTTTGTTCCTATGCCAGAGGTTCTTGGTAGTACCACAATGAACTGCAAAAGCAGCCTTTCCAAAAACTAGTATTTGAGTGCATCCAAAGAACAGCAGTTAAGCTCAGTATCAAATCCCCTTATTCCCTGGCCTATGCATTTTTGATTTGGAAACCACTGAATGCATTTGTTGAGATAAAAGCCACAGAAAGGGCTGGACTTTGGGACTTTCTGCTGTTGTTGTGGATTAAGTAAAGAATCAGAGATGGGTAAGGCTGAACTGGGATGCTGATGCTCTGCTGGACCAAACTTGAGCTAAAGCACATGGTTCCTGAAGCAATCCCTGGGCAAATTCCTGTGTCTCTGCCCCTTCAGCTCAAGTGGACAAGCAGAAAGATGCAATGAGGAGTCTTTCCAACCACTGTGGTTTGTGCAATGAAGGTTTCACAGCTCTTGGTCTCTCTTGACGTATTTTTGCTGCGGGCTAGGGAAAGGATTTGCACACAATGAGAGTATTTTTTCTAAGTTAAACCAAAATACACTCTTATTTCAAGGAAAGTTTGGAGGAAAGCCATATGCATTTTGAAATCCCTGGAATTAAGGCATTAAAGCAGATACTGCAAGAGGCAGGGCTTTTTACAACAACGGGAAGGAATGGATCTCTTGTTCATTTTGGGCCCTAAGAGTAATATTTCATTACTCCCTTTCCAAAACAAAAGTGGAACAAATGGATTGCTTAAAGTTGCTTATTCAGGAACATTGCAATAATCTCCCACCTTATTTTCTGGCTTCTGTAATAGCTTTTCTCTGAGCTCCTGACAGCAGGGTTTTGCCTTTTGCTGAGCTAACACTGAGTTCTTTAGGGTATTGATTCTGGAGGCTACAAGGAAACTGGAAAAGGGGACCTGGGTAGAAGACACATACTTGACACCCCAGCCAGATATTTGTCTTAGATTTCATGTTGAAGACTACAGAAACAGCACTCAGAGTGCCCATTGTGCAAGTCCTTCTGCAATTCACCATGAGACAAGTTCTCTTGGGGTTTTATTTACACACCTGCGAGTTAATGTGTACCTGTGTGTATTTACATATATACAAATCACAACCTTTCATTTTTTTCCTTTAAGAAATCAGATAATCTTCAGAAGCAATTTGCAATAAGAAGTGTTACTTTCTTTGCTTCTTAGAACTGGTGATTAACTGACTTGCTTTCAGCTGCCAGGGTCCTTAATTGGTTTCTAATGATCCCAAGTGCATTATAAATGTAATTTCAAGTCAGCCTGAACTCCCAGTAGGCTGGAGGCTCTTACAGATCCCAAGGGGATATGCAGATTTGTAAGGCTGTGATATCTTTTTATTTCTCATTGTCTGAAAGAGCTGTTTCTATAATTATTTAGTGAAATGAAAAAAAAGTAGGTTTCATTACAGATTGAGAAGGAAAGTCACCAAAATGAAGGTGGTTTCTGTGGCTGGGGTGCTGTCTGTATTAAGTTTGCATGGTAATAGATCTGGAAGAATGTCACTGAGTATCTTGTTGCCTGACCTAAGCAATTATTGGGTTTTTTGGTGTTTATTAAGCCTCTTCATGCACATGGAGCTTGATTTCTAATTCAATTATCTATTGAAGCACAGAAAAGCTGATGAGAAAGTATTCTTTACCTACAATGTGATGCTTTCTTTTATAAAGATGAGCATACAGGGTATTTAGCTGAGATGCTAAGTAATTTTTCCTATGGGATCCCTTATCTGCATAACAGGATTTAATTTTGCTGTTTAGTATCAGAAAGCCCAAATTATTCTGGCTTTCCCAGGGAATTGGTACCTGCGCTCTGGGCTGAGGAAGCCATTGTGATTCTTCCAAAATCTCCAATTTATTCTGTATCTTTAAAGTGGTCTGGTAGGATTATATTCTCCACAGCCATCCCTATACGTGGGAAAGAGAAATGTAACCAATTCCCCTGCTGACCTCTATCTTATTGTGTCTATTTAAAACAGGAAAAGAGTGCCATTGGTTCAGCTAATACCTTAAATAACTAAAAGACACCCTGCTATTCCCAATTCCTGACTACTTCCTTGTTTGCTTCCCTCCTGGCTAGCAGCAGCCTGCATATATATTGATATATATGTGCAAATTTTCAATGCCAGACAGGGCTTACCCAAGAAAACAAAATAGTCTGTAGCTCTTCCAAATCCCTGGCTGAGACTCCTCACCTGGGCTCTGTTAGATACTTTTATTTACCTTGCTGAGTTGTTATCTTTTGATGAGACGCTCTCTTGCTGCCTTTAATTTTAAGCTACACAGAAAACATGTTTTATGTGTATTTTTATTAAAAATGTACACATATATATATAATAACTTTTGCATCTTTCCAGCATTATCTGCAGAACTTCAGTGTAAACCTAGATTTATTAATCAACTTGTGATCTTGAGCAGTGCTCTCAGTGTAAGGAACTGGAAAGCAGAGGCAGCTACTGGAGATCATGAGGGAAAATGTTGATGTTTTATGTCTGTCCATTTGAATTGAAGGCCTTTGCTGCCTTAATTGCTTACACCAATATATCTCCCACTTTCAAAGCTACTTTAAAGTACATATAAGGCCTTTAAGGATTTAAAAAAAATTATTTTTTTTTTTTTTTGCTAAAGCCCCTTAGGAACCTGGTCCTGTTTTGAGCATCTGGATCCTCAAGCCCTTCTGTGAAATCTGCAATTTGCAGTTTGCCTGAAGGATCTGGGTGAAGTGGAAAAATGAGCTGAGCCTGGAGCAGCTGAACATCCTGATGTATGTCTGGAGTTTTTTTTCAAAATGCTTAAGTCAGATGCTTCTTTATCAATTCCTGGCACACCAGGGAGTAAATATGGTCACCAACAGGAACTGAATTAATAAGGGTCGTATGCCAATGGATCTGTGAGTCACTGGCACAGCTTCTCAGATCAGAAGAGCTGGGGCAGATGCTGAGTGCAGGGTCAGGAAGCAGCATTCCCTGTGCTTCATTAGCTGCCTTTGGTGCTGCTCCATTTGGTTGCTGTGGAGATCCAGCTGCTTTCCAGGGGCAAGCAGCTGGCTGCTGAGATGGAATGGCAGACCCAGTGCAGCAGCATGTGCAGATGGCTGTTACTGCAAATGGAAATGTTTGGGGTTTATTTATCAAGTGTGTTCCTGGGCAGATAAAAGGACAGCTCTCCAGTTGTTTGTAGCTGTTTGAGCACTGTTTACTGGAGAAGGGAAGGCTGAGGAGGGGCTTGGTTATCACACAAAGCAGGGCAGGAGGGGTGAATAGAGTGTTTGGTTTTGGCTGGTGGTTGTGGGGACTGTTCTGTGACTCTACAGGCTGCTGTGGTACCTGTGCTTGTCTGCCCCTAGTGTTGGGGACAATGTTGTCTCCAGGGATGCTTTGCCTCCTCTTACAAGGATGGTATCTGCAGGGAGTGGCTGGGGAAGGGCAGATGCCAAACAAAAGCAAAGTTTTTTCCTATTTTCTGCCCATAAAGAAGGTGAACCCAGCCCTTCACCCCTTCTGTTGCTGCAGCCTAGCATCTCCTCTCTCTGCCCTCTTGCAGGACTTGTAACCACCCCTTGAACTACCAGCAGTGCTGGCCAACAGCAGCCCCTGAGCCTCCTGAGCTGCTGCTGTGCATGGCAGGGCCCAGGGTGGGTCTCAGCACATCCCACAGACCTCTCCTGAAGATGGAAGCAAACAACGTGTGGGGCTTGCCAGGCAAGCATGTGCTGGAACTGACATTATGAAACACACAGTTTTGGGAAAGGAACTTACGAGCCAGAGAGACTGTTTGGGGGTGAGTCAGTAGATCAGCTCAGATATGAGGTCAGTGGGAAGAAGAATCCTTCCAGTTTGGGGTAAAATCTCAGTGCAATTCCCGTTAGAAATACCAGAAACTTGCAAAGGTACAGTCCCTGTGCTCTAAGGAAAGGCTGGGGGGAAAAAGTGATTGTGGCGTTAAAAAATCATCTACCACCTTTATGACATGAAAGAAACATGGCAGCAGATGAAAGGAAGAGCTTTATTTGCTGTTGAAGATGTTAGATTCCATGTGGCAGACAACATCCAAAAATACAAAGTCACTTCCAAAAAACACAGCTGTTCTGTGGGAGCTATGATTTCCATATGCCTGGGCTGTCTGAGAAAATCTTGGTGGCAGTCTGGGGACAGGAATGTCGTCATGAGCACTGCTGAACTTTAGAGAGGTCTGGATTGTTTTCCTGGTAGTGCCTAGTGACGCTATTTTGTAACGCTAGCCTTTCGGAAAAAAGATATTCCCCAAATTAGCACATTACGAGCTCATTTAATGAATGTTCTGCCTCTCAGATGAGAGATTAAACTGACTGGGCTGTTGCTCTACAGCTCAAAGTTACATTCTGTCTTAGGCCTTTGGAAAGTGCAAGAAATTACTGGGTGAAACCCTGGGAATGGTGCTGTGCTCAGGCTCGGATCAGGGAGTGTGTTACCCTCCCAAGGGATCATTGCTGTAGGAGTAAAAATCTGCCTCTGCTGCAAGGCTACTGCAAGTCATTAGGGTTTGGCACTGCCTTTACCTTCTCCTGTGTGTTTTTGTAGCTGCACAGTGAAAGAGAAGGTAGTGCATGCTAAATTCTGTAATCATAACATTCATGTTTTCTATCATTTGAAACAGGCCTGGTATTCAGGTTTCACTCTGGGGGGGGGGAGGGGAGGAATCTTACCTTTTGCAGTAGAAGAGCAGTAGGATTTTTTGGTTAGAAGCTTGAATTAAAACAAATTTGTCAGCCACTGCTCTGAAAGATTGATGGATGTCTCACAGACAGCCTGTGAGGTCTGAGCAAACCCCAGAAGAGCCTAAGCACACTCTGTGTGTGGGAAAGGAGCCTCTGCTGCTCAGCAATCACTTATGTCAGCAGACACGGGATATTCCAGCCTTGGGCAAATAAATATACCCCAAATGAGCAACCTAGTGAGAGCAAGTGGCAGCTTTGGGGATGGAGGTGGTGAACCTGCTGGAATGGAGCTCACCCTGCAGTGCTGGGAGGGACTCCCTGCTGTCAGCAACGGGCAGGTTGAGAGGTGTTTGAAGAGAAAAGAATGACCACAGTATTCTGCTGGGAATGGAGGCAGCCCAATTAAGCATGGTTTGCTAAAGCTGCTGACAAGTCTGAATAAACAAAGTTTGTGTGGACAGGTCTGAAGCTTACAAGAGGTCTTTGACTTTAATTATGGTTCAACAGAAGGAAAATCGGAGCTGGGGGTACTCAAGAGGTTGAAAGCTGGATGCTGCCAGCCCAGGGGGATATTTGGACTCTGGGTGTTACAAAGCAGCTGCAGTGTCCATCAGGTCACAGCCCTCGCTGGGGTGTCCAGGCTCTGTGCACTTCCCCTGGAGTGATGTGGTAACAGAAAATAGCATTGCTCAGTAAACGTACATCACCCAGCCACTCAGGAGTGATTTTGATAAAGTCACTTCTGAGGGCAGTGCTTCAGAGAAAGCTTTTTGGAAGCACTATGGGATGCTCTTTGATTTGCATCTACATGCCAAATATAAATGGTTTAAGTGTTCCAGAGCCATTAACAGCAGTTCTAAACATTCTATTGGTGGACCAGATCAGTTTTCTGGCTGTGTTTAATTTCTCCTCATCCTCCCTTTTTCAGATCCAGTGTTTGTTAGCAAGGCCTCCAAGTTGCAGGGGTTTATATCAATATTAATATTTTTCTCTTCGTGCAAACAATGGAGAACTTGAGCAAAAGCCCATTCAGGATCCTGGGGATTTCCTACAAAGTTCAAAGGACTTTGGAACTAGCTTATAAATGATCAAACTGTTTCAATTAGAAAAGTTATTTTATGAATGTAATCTGTGCAGGATTTGGAACAACTTGCTGCACACAAGTCCCTGAGCCACTTCTGTTTTCTTGCCTCCTCCTCAAGCTGCTAGAGACCTTTCCAGCGTGGGATTAGCTGCTAGGAGAACAGCTTGTATCTAAATAGTTTTATTTTTTAGTAGTGGATTTGTCCCAACAGATCCAGAAACTGTAATGATTGAGAAAGGTGAGGACTGGCCATTTGTGCTCTGCAGCCCTGGAGTGCTGTGTGTTCAGTAGCAAGCCTTGGTTCACAGACTTCCCCAGCAGGAAGCTTATAATGAAAGAGTTATTGAGCAAGAAACAGAAAGATTTAAACTAAAGTCACTCCCGACTGAGCAGCTGTCTTTGTTTTTAATTTGTGCTATCAAGAAGGGATGGGGGTAGTGGGGAGGAAGTTTTCCCTCCTCCATGCTGAGACCATCCCTGACCTTCAGGTGCTTAATCACAGCCTTTTACTGCTCCCTTCTAACACTTCACCATCTGCACCATCTCTCTTCTGAAGAGTAGAGAAGTGCTTTAAAAGTGTGATTAATTGTGAATTTAATTGCTGTCCCCTCCCCAAAGGAAGCTAACCACAGCCAGAGCAGAGAGAAAAAATTGCTGGCCCTGGGAAGGCTGGATATTGGAGCTCAGTGCTGGGAGGCAGAGCTGGAACCCAGAACACAGAACTCCTCCTCACTTTCTTTCCTGATGAGAGTATATTTCTTGGAGACAGAATGTGTGTGTCAGGATGAAGGGGAAGGGTGGAAATCTGGTCTGGAATTGTACTTGCCAGCTCTTACCATGAATTAATTGCATTTGGCTTGCCCAGCAAGTATTCATTGCATTGAGAGAATACAAACAGAATTTTGCAAGACTGGACTATCCCAGCTCCAGCTGTGATACTTCCTACCCAGCACTCCAGCAGAAATCTGTGCTCTGCCCTCTTTTATTTTTTTATTTTTATTTTTTCATTCTTTTTTGGAAGCACTAATGATTTTGCACTTTGCCTGGTGCCACTGTGCCCATCCCTGACTTCTCTCTGTCTGCAGTGTGGTGCTGCCTGGTTAACTCCTTCCCCTCCAGGTGTGGATGCTTTTCCTGCCAGATCTGCCAGTGGTATAAAGTTCATTAAAAGCAGTGTGGAGCTCTTTAACATGAAAGCCCCTCTGTGGGTGTTATGTAGATCATTAATGTGGCATCTCATACCAAGTGCTGCTGCACTTCTCATATTCACAGCATTGCCTTGAATTCCTGCCCTGCAGAAAGGTCAGCATTTCCCCAGCAAAAGTATCCCCAGTGCTTGGCTGGGCAGAGACTCAAAATCTCCAGGCAGTGTGGGAGCTCCTGCCCAAACCAGGCTGGGAGGGACATCCTGGCTCTTCTGCCTCTTGCAGATGATGGCAGTTCAAAAAGGAAAATTATTACTATTTGGAATCAAAGCTACTGTTCCCAGGTGATAACTGTGCCTTCTCCCCACTGTACCACGTAATACAAGCAGCTTCAGAAAGGAAATCTGAAAATCCCACTAAAAATCCAACAGAGGCTTTTCAGAGGGGCTTTCATGTTAGAAAATGGAGAGGGAACTGTTCAGGCTTCAGGCTGGTAGAAATGCTTTGTTTATGACAAGAATAAGAGAAGCTGTTGCTCCCCTTTGAGAGTCCTCTGTACCTGGGAATTGCTGCAGGCTGAAAGCTCCCCCTGCTCCTGCACTTGCATCACTGCCCCATGACAGCTCACCTGGGGCAGGAGTTTGGTCTCAGCAGCTCTCAGCTGGGAGCAGATTTCCACAGTCCTCCTCATATCTGTGTGGCTTTCAGAAAACTTAATTTGAATGGGCATCTTCTCCCAAGGAGCAAGCACTACCTTGCTTCTCTTGGCCCCTCTCCTCGGAGGAATGGTGTTAAAAATGTTCCTTTTCTGTTCAGGAAGATTTTTAACTCTTCCTTCCTCTCTCAGCCTCCCATGTGATGCCCTGAATGCAGCAGGGTGCTTGGCATGTAGTGCCTGGTCTTCAAATCCTTAATGCACTGGGCAGTCAAATTCCTATGGGATGCAGCATTCACACTAAGTTTTGCACCTGGAAGATGTGGAGGACACTTGAAAGTCCAACCCAGTAAGGGGAAAGTGTCTGTGCTCCCTGCTGTGCCACCCACATCTGATAAGAGATGATTTCTTGGCAGTCCCTGTGTCCCTGGGGATGCCTTCCCACAGCTTCCTTGGGAACAAAACGAAAATCCAGAGACCAAACCCCAAACTGAGGTCAGAGCTGTGTCTGGCTACAGCAAACGTGGGCCGTGGGGATTTCAGGAGCTCAGATTTTCCTGCTGGGCAGGTTCCTGTACCAAGGGAGTGGCTGAGCCCATACTGTGAGTGACTCCTGACCTGCAGGAAACATGTGCTGCTGCCACACTGCAGCAAAGTGGCTTTAACCTGTGATCTGGGTGACTTTTACTGTCTAGGTTGGGGGGTAGTACTGTGTATTCCTGTTCTCTTGAGGTCTTACAGCCTCCTGGGGCAGGTGTGTCCCTCTTAGAGTCTGTGCTCACATCCAGAGCCTCAAACCTTCTCACCTGACTCCCCCAGCCCCTCCAGAGTCCAGTCTGCTTCTATATAATAAATAAATCTCTTTTCTTTTGCCTCAAAAGGAAAAGGGCTGAGGGCTTCCTAAACTGAATTGGGCAAATTGTTTATTGTGCAAATTTCAATAAGGGTTTTGCAGAGGAAGTGGTCTGTAAGCCCTGATAAACATTGTGCAGCAGATAGCAGTGGGGAAGGGTTGTGGTTCCATCTGGATGTACACACAGCCCTGGGCCTCTCCTGGGTCTGTGAGAACAATGAATTATATATATCATGTGCAACGGGGCTGGCTGCTGACATCAAATCCCACAGCACTGGTGCCAGTGCTTGTTGGGATGGGTCCTGGGCTGGCAGGACCTGTGCCCTGGGACAGCAAGGATGGCAGTTCTGTTGGCCAGGGGACACACTCAGAGATGCTGTGGCTGGCTCTTCCCCCAGACTCCTGAACTGTGTGAAAAAAGGGCATTGAATGGTGAACAAACACAGCCAAATATTGACCCCCAGCCCAAGCCGGGTGTGAGTTTCTCACCCTGCTGCCTGTGCAGGCTCCCCCTCACACAGGCACAACAGACTGGGGATCATTACAGCTGACAAATCCTGAAGAAAATATTTATTTTTTTTTGCCTGGGCAAGAACTATTTACATAATTATGTGCTTGAAGAGTTGGGTTCCAAATAAAGGCATGATTTCAGATATAAACATGCATTATCTTTCAGAGCATAAAAGCTCCCATGAAGTAAATTTCTGACTCTAATAGCTGGAGTTACTGTGTGTTTAGAGAATTAATAATCAGTGGAGGCAAGATGGCACAAGTGAAGTTACAGCAGGAAAAGTTCAATATTAAAATGACATATAATGTTTTCAACACATGATTGCCCTTTTTGTCTTGCTAAGAAGGATCATCATATTTAGCTTAGTGGTTATATTCTAGGGCTAGAAGATGTCTATTTCAGCAATTGCTTTTGTACCAAAATTATTTGCTTTTCATTAAAATAGGTAATCCCTTACTTTAGCTAGTATCTTAGAAGGAAAAAAACCCCAACATTTAAACCAAGAACACAAAACTGGAACTGGTGTGGCCAGAGCAGAGTGTAATTTGGAAGATATATGAGAACCTTATACAATGTTGACTTGTATTGGCTCTGAAGTCCTTTATGTAATAGTTTCACTCTTGTATTGAAAATTACATATCATTTGTATTTCTGGGTTTTTTTCCAAGTGTTTCTGGGGAAATCCCTGGCTATTGACCAAGTTCTCTTGACAGATGAAGAGAAAATACTTGGTGTGCTAAGATCTTGCTGGGATACCTTAAACCATGAAGTGCCTGTTGCTGTTAACCCATGTTGAAATACTGCCCTTCACTGTGTGCAGCCCCACAAATTCTGGTGGAACAGAATGAGCAGAAATTACTCCTGTGAGTAAAGCAGGACTGGGCACAAGAATTGCTTCCAGAGGAGGCTGAAGGTGTGTCTAGTGCAGCTGCAGAGGGTCAGAGTGCAGATCACAATGAGCTAATAGGAAGCTCTGTGGTTTCTCTTGGTCCACATGAGCAGTGTTTTTTAGGAGTGTCCTCTGCAGAGCTGGGGAGCTGTGCAGGCAGAACGCTCAACTTGCATTTTGGAAAGAGCTCTAGCTCTCCTGGGGTAGGGCTGGGAGCACTGCAATCAAACTCCTGCCCTCAGCATGATAGGAGAGGCGGAGGGGAGATGATTTTCCAAGCCACTCCTAGGAGCTCTGTATTTCCATGTGATAAAGGCAGGCTTGGCAGAACATGAGCGTGGGCTGGAGCAGAAACCCCTCCTTAGCCTGTTTGCAGGCAGGAGCTGCTTGGGGGTATGGCTTGTTCTGCTTCACAAACCCAGTGCTCTGAGGATGCATTTGTGCATCAGGACACTTCAGTGGAGCCCCACAAAAGCAGCCACAGTCCAGAGATGGAGCAGCACCAGGGCCCAGCCCCCACCGTGAGCAATAATGTGAGCATGAGCCTCCTCTTGTTCGAGGAGCTCATAGCAAAAGTTGGGGAGGACATTTTACTGTCACTCATGAAAAAACAGGACTGAGAGACTGAACAGCTTACTGGAGGGCAAAGTAAATTATGGCAAAGTGGTGGTTTCCATGTCACCTGAGTGCCAGGAGGCAGCAGCAGGGAGCAGAGCTCTGCCACCTCCCTTCTCTCCCGTGCCCTGCCAGGACCTGTCCTAAACCCCGAGGGGTGGCTGCAAGCCCCGCACTCTGTTTGTTGTGGGGTTGCTACTGGAGCCTGTGGTCTCAGGGAGTTTCTCAGGCATGTTGGTGAGACATCTGAGACAGGAGCTCCACGCTGCCCCTCGCCCAGCAGCGGGTCCTGGCCCGTGGCTGCTATTTAAATCAACAGCAGGAGTGCCAATGTAGCTGTGACATTTTTTTCAAGATGGCTGAGGAGACCAGGAGCTGACAAATGATTCTTCCACTTCTCCTGGCTAATTTTGGATTAGCTGCATTTACAAACAGGTGCAGAACCATCCACAGGTCCCCAAATTCCTCAGTGTGTACCTTTGGGATTGCCAGCACCCAAACTGTGGAGCAGTGAGCTCAGGTTTTAAATGCCACCTTGGCTGGGCTTTGGAAGGAAGCAAAGCACCTTCTGCCCTTAGTTGGCGTGAATGTGGGTTTTGCTCAGTTTTGGCTGCTGCTTTATGTCAAGGTGCCAAATGCACCCAGGGTTTGGCTCAGCAGGGAATTGTGCTGGCCACAGCAGCAGAGCTGCCAGCAGAGCCCTGGGCACAGGGAAGGGAGCCTGGATACAGCCTGTGTAAGCTGGGGGGAAGCCTGCTGTGCTGAAATGGATTTTACCATCATGAGGCATGTCCAGGAGCAGGAAATCTTCTGGTACAGACTCACAAGTCTCTTGCTCCATTTGCTGCCAGGACAGAGGAGGCCAGCACACACTGACGGGCTGGGTCCCATCAGATGAGGACTGTGAGGACCTGACCCAGCCTGGAGCAGGAGCAGAGTGCTTGGGGACATTCAGCTGCCCCCCCAGCCCCCTGCTGAGGTGTGTGTGGGAAAGGTGCCCCATCTGCAGCACTTTCTGGTTATCTCTGAGGCATTTCCAAAGAAAATACTGTATTTCCCCAGCTTTGTGCTGGCACAACTTCTGGAAAGGGAAAATGAAAACCAAAGAGAGCTTCTTTTCAGAGGGGTTTGTGCAGACCACATGCTGCTCACATGGCTGTGATGGACCTGACAGCATTTACTGAATGGTTGTAATTTAACTTAGTTAACTTAATTTCCCTCACTGATTCTGTGCCAGTACTTTCAGTCCCTACCTACTTGAGAGAAGAGGCAGTTGGGCTTCTTGGATATCCCTGAACCTTATCTCAGATCACTGAGAAGAAACATAATTTCCTCAGGGGCAAGCAGTCTGATAATTTTTCATCTTTTATCATGATTCCCATGGACCCTCTTTTTTTCCTATTTTTAAGCTTTTAATTTTAAGTCCGTATAGATCCAGAACACCTGCAGCCTCTTCAGGTTTGTAAACCATTTCTTACCAGGGTAGGAGCCCTGAATGGCAACTCTTCCCCAGCATCCTCCCCGGGCTCCTGGTGCTCTTCTGTTCCTCAGCATGAATTTAGTCCCTGAGTGAATGTCACCAGTGGAAATGGCAGGAAAAGGTTCCTCAGTGGCTTTTCTAAAGAGATGCAATCTGTAAAATGAGGCCCTGTGAGAAGGGCTTTGTGCTCAACACTGGTACTGAAGAACAGCTGTTAGTGTCTGACTTGCTGTGGTTTCACCTCAGCTGCACACGTGGGTGTGCTGTAAGGAGAAAAGTTCAAAATACTTGGACATCAGGTATAGCCTCAAGATTTAATGTCAAAGGTGAGGATGTTGATAAGAATTCAGAATTTGGGGGAGAATACAATGCCTTTGACTAGCTTGTTTCCCATAGTCCTTTACTGGGTACTGATTGAAGGAGTCTGAAGGAAAGCAGTGCCCTAAAATCAACGTGCTGTCAAGTAACACCACCATGAGAACAGAGCTCCTCAGAGCTGCTGCAGCCCTGAGCTGCCCTGGGAACTGTACGAGGCCTAAGAAGTCAGAAGTATTGACCTGAATAAGAATGAGACCATTCTTGGCAGCTGAAATTTAATGTGGAGCCTGGGTAAAAGACCTTCCAGTTCACTGGGTGTAAATGTGAATAACTTACTGTTTCTTGGCTGAAATCATGGTGTTAAGAGCAGGCAGCAGCATTACACTGCACACTTTTCAGTGCTGATTTCAATTTTGATACAGTCCCAGTGGGACTATAGAAAACTCTGCCCTATTATGTTTCAGAACAATGGGATCACTGCAAAAGAAAGACACCAAGTGCGAACGTGCCAAGCTGATTCCTTTCCAACCTCAGCTGGAGCAAAAACATTCAGGAGCAAACATCCACAGATCCTGAGGTGGGCAGAACCAACATTCAGATCTGTGTGGTGTGACTTTTTTTTGGCATTTCTTCACGTTTGTAACTTTATTTTTGCAAAGATGACACATGACTTTCTGAGCTCGTGAAGTGCCATCTGCCAGAGCCCTGAGCACTTGCAGCACCCTGGGGAGGTGATGTGGGCTGGGATTCTGATCCATCAGATCCTGTCTCCAGTCGTGGTCACTATTGTGAAGGTATAAATTAAGTTTTAATGATTAAGATGTGCATTTCTACCTCCATGGACTCTTTCACTGCTCTGACTTCCAGTAGCTGAGGTGTCACTAAATGGTAGCCTTGTGATTAAAGTCAGATTCCTCTTCCTGTATCCATTTTCAGAGAAGTTAACAGGGAACAAACAGGATAATAAAGGAAGGTGTTCAATAACTCTTTGTAGTCTGTGAGTTGACCCAGTTGTTGCCACGCTGTCACCTTGGGGTGAGCCACCAGGAGCAGTGACCCCTGGGGCAGGAGAGAAACCAATGGGAAAGGTGTAAAAGCTTTCTGAGTACAAGCCATCCTTGCTGGATTATATCAGGAAGGTAATAAATGTTTTGGAGGGGTAAAGCACCAGCGAGAAACAACTATTTATACAGGGCAACATTAGCACAAGAACAAATAAGTGTAGACTGGCCTTAAATATTCCTGGTGGAATGTTCTTGGAAGAAGGTCTCTCTATCCATCAAAGAGTATTTCCTTTATTTAAGGAGTGTGGGTAATAATTGTTGGTTGGGGGTTTTGCCCCCTAAGATGAAGTTTACAATATGTATATAAACAATTACGTGTCTGCAGCCCTGAGGATTCCTTCCTGAGCTGTGCTCCTATTTCAAAGGATAAAGGCAGAATTTTGTCAGTTAGTTTTTGTAAAGACCCCCCCTGTGCAGCTCCTTGTAAACCCAAGTGATAGTAATTGCAGCTTTGGACAAAAGTCTTTGGATTTCCAGTAACTTTTTGAGTCTCTTCAGAAAAACTGAGCAGCAGCCAGAGTGATGCACAGCATATCGAGCAGAACTCACTGACATCATTCCAAAAGCTCTCTGTTTTTCCAGTGCTAACACTAGCAAGTCATTGGAAACTCAAATTTACAAAGAAAATCATGTCAATAGATAATAAACTGTGAGGAGAAGGTAGTAAATCTATCATGTCTCATCTTTATAAACCAAATTATTAAATCCTCATCAGAGGGCAGCATGGGTGGTTAATACACAGTGCTGGATGGCTCTTGCTGTTCTGAAATGTGAAATTTCTTCCCACAACAGGACACAACTCCCAGGTGTGTCCAGGTGCTCCTGTTGTACTGGAATGACTCAACAGGAGGAACTCAAGAGACAGCTGTCTCTGCTTGCTGTTCTCTCCTCAGTGTTTGCAGAATCTTCTTCCCTCAGAATCATTCAGGAACTCCTTTGCTCACAGGAGCAGCTCCAAACTCAGCAGACACATCTCAGAAGCTCATCACTCTGTCTCTAGGTGTGCTCGTGCTTCACATCCTCCCAGCTCAGGCCCAGGGAGCCATTCACCTCTCCCTGTGGACCAGCCACTTTCTTTCCTGGCTCTTTGCAGCCCACAATTAACTTCCAGACCCTGGCAGAGCAGTTGCTAAAGGGGTTGCCCAATGTTCCTCTGTTCCTTGCCTGCCTGCCCAGATAACAGTCCAAACATGGCTTGCACTGGTTTTGGTTTTTTTTCCTCAAAAGATGCCTTTGGACTTAGGCTAGAACAGGCTGGAACTTTGACAAAACTAGCCTTTCATGAGGAGGGGAAAAGTTTTCCACTTTCTGAAGCTGAACTTCTGTGAAGGAAAGTGCTGGTTCCAACTAACTTTCACTGTAGCTTTTTGATCCAGAGAGGAATTTCTGGACAAAATTCAAGTTCACGTGAGGCCAGTCGTTTTGTTTTCTTTCCTCAAGATGTTTGGCTCCTTTGAACCCTTTGTTGCATCGTGGAGGCACAACTGTACCTGAGGATCTCTCCTTCAATCTGCTCTCAGCTGCTTTTTCCCTTTCTTTGGCTGGCAGTTCTCATTTCTCTCATTGGGATGAACTTCCTTTCATCTGAAATTTTCTTCATACTGTAATTCTTCTAATATCATCTTTGGGAAATATCTGCTTTAAGACAGGGAGAACAAGCAGTGTGAAACAGAAGATGGGGAAACTAAAAGGTCTTGAGGTAAAATCACTGATTGCAGATTTCCACCCCAAATACCTCTCTGCTCCATCCTAAATAACAGAGCCTCTGTAAATGTTCTTCCTCTTTATCTCAGTAACATATTTGAAATTCCCATTAAAGTTCATAATTACTCTAGCAGCATAACTATATCAATGCCACACATTAATCTAAACTAATAATATCAGAAGTACACAAAGATTGCAAACAGGCACATTTAAATTAATTTAAGCAGTCTCTGCTCCAGAGAACTGAATGTACAAGCCATTGCAAGCTTTTAGGAAGGCTGATACATTGGAGGATATTTTGGTGTGCCTTTACAATCAGATTTCTTCCCACAATGAATCTGATTTTACTTCAACTCCTGCCTCTTTGTATACTTTCTTGTAATGATAAATGACCCAGCCTTGGAGATGTTTATAGTTCTCAGTTCACTGAGGGTGGAACAGATGGCAGCGCTCACATCTTCCAGTTGTTCTGAAAATGCTCTTACTGGCTGTGGGGGAGCATTGGCAGGAGGTGATCTGTGCTAATAAATTTTTTTAGGATAGAGATAGATTTTAACAAATTTTTGTAGCCAGGTTCCCTCTTCCTCTCTCCTTTTATTTTCTTGTTTCTTTTTATTTTTTTTTCCAAATGTGCTGAAAGAATAAATCACGTAAGGAAATGAGCCAGAAAGTGGTAGAGTAAGTCTGAGTTATTAAAATCAGGTAATACCCTGAAGGAGATTAGAGCAAGATGAGCCAACATAAATATACACCATATTTCTGTCATATGTCTTTGTTACCCTGGGTGGCCTGCAGTAAACTAACAGGGCAAGGGGAAGGAAGTAGAATACATGAGTGTTACAGGATCCTAATCCAGCTGGTTGGAATCTAGTTCTTATTAACCAGCTAATTTATATTCCTTCTCTGAACCAGGGGTTGATGTTAGTCTGCTGTAAATCGGGAGGAACAATTATAATTCTGTGTTTTACTGAATTCAAGTCCCACAGCCCCTTCTCCTCCTCTCTTGTTGAGTGTTCCTAATCCCCTAAATAACAAATGGAGGTTTTTAGTGAAACAAGACTGCCTAGTGATAAGAAAAGGCATGCTAAATTAAATGCAAATCTTGCACAGCCCGTGAATTTTATGGATTTTCTGTCCTTGATCCCTGGATAACCTATAAAGGAAGGCTTACAAGGGTTTTGGAGGGAGACACACAATTCTGGAAGACATTAATATATTGGCCACGAGTACAGAGAGTGTTATCTCTTAAGATGTAGAGCCAAATTGTGGTTTTCATTAAACTGGTGAAAATATGGAAAACACTGCTTGCAGTGCCATCACTCAAGATTTATGTAATAAGAAACATAATTGGTTCCAACATGAAGCCATCAGCCCACACAGAGTTAAGCTCTGCTTTTAGTCTGTGTTAATGAAGGTATAAGGCTGCTTTTTGCTTGGGGCAAAAACAAGGGCCGGACATTATATCCTCTGTGTCAAAAACTCCATAGATGTTGCCCCTAATGTGGCACCTTTAGCATCCTGTGGGAAGCATGGCCCCAGCAAGGTTGCTCCAGCCCAGGAATAAACCAGGGATGCATCACTGTCTGCAAGGCTGTGCTCCAGCAGCAGCTCAGCCCAGGTGAAACTCCATCCCCCGGGATGGCTGCCAGGCCTTCTCCAGGAGGGACACTTTGCTTGTCTCAGGGCAGCTCAGATTCAGGAGGGACTTCTCAGTTCGGGGGTTTAGGAGTTTGACACCTGAGGGGAGCGTGCCCTGCAGGGGGATGATTTGCAGTTTGGATGCTGACACAAACCAAGGCTAAACGGGAGGAAAGTCTGGCTCCCCAGAGAGGGGGAAGTACCCTGCAAATGGGGGGGGGGGGGGGTATTTTAATTTGTCTCAGCTTGTAAGTGCTATGTGGGATGGGGCTGGGAGCTGCAGCCTGCAGGGCATCCCTTGAAAAAGCAGGAATTACAACTGGGATAAAAGGTGAAAGTGTCTTTTACCTTCCATTGCAAATGCCAACGTGTTGGCACCACAGTTCCCTGTTTGAATCCTGCAAATCTGGAATAAGCTGCTTCAATGAGCCCAGTGAAGGCACTGTAGGGGTCTGGGGCCACAACAAGCCTCGTGCACAAAGTACAGCTCTGTTCTCCTAGAGAATTTGCTGCTGCCAGCACTGAGGGCTGGCTCTGGGCAGGAGCAGGACAGTGGGCAAGGGGGGCTCTGCACTCATCCTGCTCCATTCTGTGCAGTAAAAATAAACAAACATATGGGGTTGGGGGAGAACCCTCCAAAAACATCGCTCCCTTGTTTTGCTTTGCCTATCACAAATCTAAACAAAATATTTTCTCATTCTTGAGCCTGTATGAATTTCTGACAGTACAATTGGGGGCTGGAGTACATTGTCTGGAGGAGCTTACCAAGGAAATCGAGAGTTTGGTCAGCAATTGTAAATATCCTCCCCTAATCGAGTTTGTTTGTTCTGCAGCCCACACTGGCGTCAAGGGCTGTGGGACACCCTGGCACCAGGTTACTGGTGAGAAAGATCCACTGCTCAGATAAGGATGGGAATAAACTCCACCCACAGAAATGCCACAGAAAAATCCCTGATTTATCCATTAATTGCTTTAAGGGGTGGTGAGTGTAAGTACAACAATGGGGTATTGACAATAATGTGCCTCGTTGGCAGGAAAAGGGTTTTCCCCTTTCTCTGAGGCTTTAATGTGCTTGTTCTTGGAATTACTAAATGTTTGCAAGTCCTGCACTAGCTCAGGGATGCAGAATGAAAGACAAGTACCCAGCGAAGAAAGCAAGTGTTGCAATGGGTGTTTCCCGCTTGGAATGAAGCAAAATGCTCTTCTTGCTGTGAAATGCACCTAGCACCACAAGCTGGGAGTCTGTTTGTCATGGAATGACATCAGGGACTATTTAGGGGGTTTTAAGGTTCTTTTTGTGACCTGCTTCTTACTTGTGATCACTGGGTACTCGGCACATGGAAAGAAATCAATATGTGGGAGAAGAGTAATTTTCAAAACCCAGACATTTTCTAATAGATTGCACATAAAGAGTAGCAGAAGTGCTAGTGCTGTGCCATCCCTTTGGGCCCATCAGGGTGCTCCTACTTCCAGGGGCAGGATCTCAGGGCTTTGCATTAAGTCTGAAATAGTTTTTAAAGACTTTCTTTATTTCACTTTCAAGCAGAAGATAAACTTTTCAGTACTACACAAGTTGCTCTTTGCACGCAGTGGGTATCAGGCTGCAGTTCAGTATCAAGTCACACTGTTTCCACAACCAGGGCAAGAAAAAATGGTGCTCAAGAGATGTTTACCCTTTAGAAGCTGAATTTCTATATATGTTCCCTTGCTAATGAGTCAGAAGTCCAAATCTGTTCCTATTACACAGCATTAACCTAGAAAGCACCAGATGCTGCTCTCTATTAAATCAAGTTATCCTGTGAAAGTTGTTCCAAATTTGCCAAATTTGTATAATTGAGAGCAAAGTGGGGCCTGGCAGCCGAGCTGGCAGCAGTTGTCTCAGTGCATCTTAACCAAGGAGATTTTGAGCAGCTGGCTGGGTGTTTTACAACCTTTGGAAATGCTCTCCACCTAGTGCACAAGGTGACTGGAAGATGCTTCAATCCCGTGGTTTCTTCAAAGCCCTCATGAGACACTTTGGTATGATGTTATCTACCTGTGCTTGATCCCAAAGCAGGGATGAGAAGCTGTGGAAGTGGAGCTGCAGAAAGCCCTGTAGCCCTGGGTAGCCCTGGCTGGTGGGTTTGCTGTGCCATTCAGCACTGGGAACTCAGAGTGCCAACGTGGAGATACCCCAGCTCTCCAAACCTGCAGCATCCAGAGGCTGGGCAGAGGTGCAGGGACAGAGCCTGCTCTGCTCCCTGGAGCCCTGGGAGGATTGTCACAAACAGGAAAGAGATGCTGATGCAGATCTGATAGGGTGGTGCTGTGCTGAGGGCAGATAGCTGAGCTGGGGGAGAAGAGGCTGGGCACGTTCTGTCTGCACAGTCCCAGAGGCAGAGCTCTATTGTTCTGTGCTGTGCAGAGGCTGTTCCCTGGAGGATATCCTGTCTGGACAGCCCTGTGCCAGTCTGCTCCATGGCAGTGGAGGGGCTGGATGGACAGCCTGGGAAGAATTCAATCAGGACTTGTAAAAGCAGTGATTTATCTGCAGCAGTGAAGTCAGCAAGCCTCCTCTTGCTGGGTTTTTATCAGTGTGCCCGTTATCCCTCTCCTTGGGACATCCCTCCAGGCTGCCAGCACTCTCAGGGCCATGTACATGTGCAAGGATGTTTCAGTGTCAGTGTCCATCCCCACTGTCTCCTGTGGGGAGCACCCAGCTGCAGCAGAGTGAGGACCCCCAGCCCAGGGTCTCCCTGTGTTCTGGCACAACTTGGAAAATGCTGTGGGAAAAGCTGCTTATTCCAGTGGAACTGACTTGTGAATAGCTCTGATTTACCTAGTCTGCCTTGCTGGATATGAAAAAAACCCCCAGAATATTTAATGTATCATTTAAGATAAATAACACACCCGGTTGTTTTGGACATTGAATTCACTGCAGACAGGATGGTTTTGCTCCTGCTGGCTGCTTCCAGCAGTGGTTTCAAGGATGTGCTCTGCTGTGAGCCAGTGTGGTCCTCAGAGAGCAGCTGGTGAGACTCTGGGCAGTTCAGCTCCTTGCTCATCCCCCAACTCATCCCTTTGGCTCTGGTGCTGCCATTTGAACCAGCAGAGCTGTATGAGGGGATCTGGGGTTCCCAGTTTGGAAGTGATGGTCGGGATGGGACAGGGACCTGTCTTTCAAACCAAGGCACAAGGGCAGCAATTTATCTGCTTTCCACACCTTCCCAAGGCAGTGCTCATTGAACCCGAGTGACCTGAGCCTGCTCTGTGAGCTGGACTCTGGCTGCTGAGCAACACCAGGGCAGTTGGAGAGCATTTGTTGTGTTTACAGTTATAAATCACAGCCCAGAGCTGAGTTACCCCATCAGAACTTTCCTTGTGGCTCCTTCCCTCTCCCACCCAGAAAAACAGATGGTCACAGTCCTGCCCTGAGCCTGCAGAGCCACAATTACATGGGGGTGTGAGTGGGGAAGCCAGGCATGTTCAGCTTCCAGATTCTACAGGAATCATCAAGGGTTTAGCTTAGACTTTCCACAGAAGGGGGAAAAAAAATCCATTATTTGCTGCAGTTTGGCAGAAGTGAGAGGGGAAGGGGTGCACAGGCCAGGGCTGTGATCTTCCCCTGGGGCTGCAGCAGCAGCAAGGATGTTGCTCCCACATAAGTTTTAAAAGAAATGGTTTGTTTCAACACTTCATTTAGCTTCAAGTTCCTTTGAAATTGGCTTCTCTAGTTTTTAACGATCTGAAAAGACTTGAGGTCTTCTGCAACCACTCTTGATATTCACCAGAAACAGCTCTTATTTGTTACAAGCATCCATGAACAAACTAAAGACGTGAACGAGGCAAGATATTGAGTTCCCTGTTGAGGAGTTTGATGGTGCAGAGCTGCAGGTCCCACGGGGGACAGTGGTGAGAGCAAAGGGACATGTGGGGCTCATCTCCTACCACCTGGACAGGGTAGCACAGTCTCAGCCCTGGGATGAGGCTGCTGCAGTGCAGCATTTGGCAGCTGGACACAGCGTGAGTCACCATGAGTCACACCCGCTGCACCTTGGGGTGCACCACTGCTCCTGGAGCCTTGGATGAGAGCTGTGCGTGTGGTTCCTGGGAAACAGCTTCCCCTAATTAAACCAAAGGAAAAGCATCACTGCACCTCAGAGCCTCAGTTAGCAGGAACAGCAGACTCTGAGCATAAGAATATCAGCTGGAAGGGGACAGCTCTGCTTTGTACAGCCAGAAGTTCCCAAATGCACTGAGTGTGGCAAGTGACAGGAGAAGACTGATCCCTAAAATTACATCAGTACACCCTAGAGATGACCAGAGACGACCATCCAAGCTCAGCTTCTCACACAGCAGCTCCAGAGCCACTGAGGTGTGGTCAGGGAGGAGAACTTGGGACCTCTGCTCTGTCCCAGGGACCATTGAAGGCATTCATCAAAATCCCAGGGCTTCCAATTGCCTTCGTGAAGGGACTGCAGATGAGTAAATATGCTAATTCCCTAATTCAGCACTTAAGCTCATACTTGAAGCTAGACAGCTTTTTAAGTGCCTTTATGAGTGGGAGCGAAGACAAGGAGGGAGCACAGCAGACCAGATCATTCTTCCCTGGCCCAAAATCAACAGCGACTCCAGCACATCCAAGGCAACAGCCGTCTTCAAATTCCTGCTCTTCCTTCCCCTCCTGTGAGAGCCAGAGCCACCAAGTTGGCTGCACTTGTCACTTCCATGCTGGTGCTGGTGGCACCTTCCTGCCTCCCTGTCACCTTGCTGTTATCCATGCTATTGCATGAATGCATTCATGAATGCCAAAAGGAGGGAGTGACACATCTCAGTCAGATTAAATGAACATTTCCCTTTTGGATATTTAATTATCAATTATTAGTTTCATTGACAAGAACCTGCACTTCTTCCCTCTCAGGCTCTTGACTCTGGTTTGGGTGATGGTTTATTTTGCACCATCTGGAATGTGGGGCTGAAAGTGGGATTTAAGAGGTGTCTCTAAAGAAGCTGTTTGCCCCCTGTCAGCCTTGAGAGCCCAGACAATCTTTTGTCACTCCTGTTGCAACAAATGAGCAAACAAAAAACCCAACAACATAAAGAGTTTGGTGAGCAAGAGAAGTGGAACAATTCACTGCCACTGAGTAAAGGAAAATAAAATCAAATGGGCTTGAGCAGAAAAACAACTCTCCACATGCTTCTTGCAGAGAGACAGACACATTGTAGGACACTGTGGCATTTAAGTCCTGCCAGAGCTGGTGTGGGTTGTGTGGCTGTCTCCTGGCTGCTGGAAAAGTCATTTCCAATACGTCTGTCTGTGGGGATGTGTAAATTATGGCAGGGAAGACAGCCTGGTCTCATTCTCAACCCTGATTAAAAAGAAAATGATGTTATTTTCTAGTCCGCTGGAATCCCTCTTGTTGCCACTGATAAAATGCTCTTAACTGTTGGTGCTCAGGCTGTGTTTTCTGTGTGAATCTGGAAGCTCAGAGGAGCCCCTCCAACTACCTGAGGCTGAGAGGGGCCCGAACTGCTGTTTCTATCAGATTGCAATTACATGAAGGTCTTGATGGCTGGATTTAGGATTTCCTGCTGGTAAAAGTGTGGTGATGTTAATGGGTTCGTGATCAGGAGATGGGATCTGATTTACTGTTTATTTCTCAGTTCTTTTTGCATGTTCTGGGAGCACAACCCCAGGCTGGTGGTGCTGTGGGGCAGTCACTGCTGACATGGGCAGAGCTGAGGGAAATCCTGTTTTGTCCTGTGCTCCTTGACAGGGGAGGAATCATCCTTCATGAGCATCTCTTCATCCTCTGGCTACACCAGACAGGAGGAAAATGTCCTTCGAAGTGAGATGGGCTGAGAAGCAGAGGTGACTTTCAAGAACATAACCAACACTTTAGATCAACCTACACATGGGTAATTTTTGGGGTTGCAGAGGTGTGTGTTTGAGGCAGGGCAAGTGGACTGGATTTTATCCTGGGTTCAGGAAGAACCCCAGACCCACTCCCATCAAACCCACTGAACCTTGTTGCAGGATCAATGTGAAAGTGAAACACAAGTAGGTCTGAGGTTGCCATGCTAACAGCCACTGTCATCTGCTCAAGAACAAATGTTTGGCCACAGAATACATAATTTTTATGTGTGTACATGGAATTACCAAAATCAAAAACATTCCATTTTTCTTTTTTTGAGATTTCCAAATATTTTTGCTGCAAAGTGCTGGTGCTGTAAGTTCAGTCTCTCTGGGGTTAAAAGGAATGAGTGTCTTGCACAGCCTTTCACACTCTCCTTCACTCAGTTTGTGGTTGTTGAGTTCAGCATTTTTGGTGTATGTGTTTTAAAGAGTGATTCACTCATTTTTGCTCAGAGCAAGCTCAGTTTCAGCCTGGAGCAGGCCAAGGAGTATATGGTTTGGTTTTGCAAAACCTCAACTGTGACTTCCAATTTGCTAATCCAAACCCAGAACTAAAGGGTGGCTGGGGTCCAGCTTGCAATTTATCTAAAATGATTGAAAACCAAAGCTGAGGTTTGGGAACGTGGATCTTCTTTTAACTGTCTCTTGCTCCATCATTTTATCTTCTCTTTGAAAAAAGTATAAGCAGGAGGCATTCTAATTGACAATCAAACACTAGAAAACTTTTGGTGGCATCTTTTTTGATGACATGCCCTTTTCCTGATGATTTATTTCCAGCTGGCTTCACTCCTGCAGAGCTCATGGAGTTATAACTTCTGAGGGGTCTCAGCCTGGAGCAGATTTGCTTCCAGAGCACACACAGGGATGCAGGGTCAGTGGTGCTGGCACTGTTGTTTTCTTGCCCAAGGAAGAGCCTGGGCTGTCCCAGGGGACAGGAGGGACCCTCCTAATCCAAGCCCTGAGCCTCTCCCCAGCCCAGCCCTGCCCTGATAAACACAGGATGTAATTGGGCAAAGGGACATTGTCCTGATTTATGCCTGGAAACGAGGCTGAGAGGCAGGAACACAGTGCCCAAGGGGACATGGCAGAGCCAAATCCCCACTTCAGGCTTTCTGCCTCTTTTTTTTTGTCTCAGGGCCACAGTTTGGAGGGGCTGGAAGGGAAGGCTGTGATTTCATCCCTATGAGTGGCAGGGGAGCAGCACTGATTCCTTCACCTCCCACACAGGAGGGAAAGCACAATATGATCCTGCTGGCTGCTTTCCCTGTTCTCTCCTGGGCACACTCCTGCTGAGCACAGCCCTCTGTGCAGCTTGTGACCGTGGCTGGGAGCAGCTCAAACAAAAGGCTTCGTGTCAGAGGGTTTTATTTCAGCTTACTGAGAGCCTCCCAAACACAGAGCTGCAGTGTCTGCGAGGCAGCAGGAATTGAACATCTGGGAAAGGTTAGGGTCAAACATATAAATGGGGGGAGCACAGCATATTTCATTAAAATACCCAGTCTGTGACGTCAATTAAACTGATCAAGCTCTTCTGACTTGCAGTTAGGGAACCATTAACTTCATCCAGGGAGAGTGTTTATATGGAAAATATGAGGCCAGGAAGTCTCTCCTGATTGTGATATTGAGGCTATCAAAGGAGCTCGCTCTCCCCTTTTTTTATTTTTAATCTCTGCATGTTGCTTTTCCACCCTGTTACAGTAAGAGCCTGGCCCCTGTGGGTGACATTCACCATCTCCTGGGCAGCCAAGCTGCTGGTGCTGCCTTCTGCTTCTCCTGGGCTCAGGTGTCACAGGAGCCTGTGCAGCCACTCTCCCTTGTCCCTTTCTGTATGGAGCTGTGTGAGGCAGCTTCCTACCACACGTGCACAGCTTGGCCACTGCCCAAAGTACACTTGGAAGTATTAAGATTAGGTTTAGGAGTGTAATAAAAAAATAGCTTCCATGGGAACAAAATTTCTGTTCCTGTAGCTGTTTAAAATGCAGGATACTCTGTCTGCATGGGTATAAAATGTCAGGCATTGATGTATGACACCCCAATGTGCTCACAGGACACTTGGAGTTCGTGGGGTTTATGTGTGTAAAATGAAAGAGTTCACGTTTTCCTCCAGTAATTCTGGTTCATTGAAAGCCTGTTCAGTTCCTGCCAGGCAAGTAGAAATCTTGATCTCTGTGATCCAGGAGCAAAAAGAAGCTGAATTACTTGATGACAGTGTCTGGTTCTTGGAAATCTTACCAAGGGTAAAAGTGGCAGCATTTATTTGCTATGTGCCCAGGGAAAGCTGCCCCTCTCCTTGCCCTGCAGCCCTGCTGTGCTGTGGATTGGGCTGTCCTGGTGCCCTGCACTCAGGGATTTCACCCCCACAGGGTCTGTGTTCAATCACCCATCCAGTTCATGGCTGTGCTGCATCCATCCATCTGAGTTTTTGATCTTCTTCTAGCCAGTCCCTTATATCCTCCTTGGTTTATCTGTTGGCTGCCTATCAGGAAGGAGATTTTATCTCCTGTCTTAAATCCTGGGTATGTATTTCTGTTGCTGAAGTCTTTTCACAGAGTCACAGAATTAACTAGGTTGGAAAAGACCTTCAAGATCATCTAGTCCAGCCTATGAACTAAAATATTCACATTTCCTGAAATTCTCTTTCCTTACAGAGATAGTCGAATCTTACCCATCTCACACTCCTTTGGCAGTGCTAGTCATGGGTCAAGTTAGCCCTGGATTTCTTGCAGAAAATCCTCCAAATCTTCCTCATTGCAGAAGGGGTCTCCCTGCAAGTGGGGTTTTTTTTTCTTCTTTCTTCTTTTCAAACTTGAAAGAGCTTTTGTTTAACTTCTGACCAAGCCCTTTGCTTTCTGTGACCTGATCTCAGGCAAACCAGCTGGGAAAACAAAAGAGCTGTAAAAGCTGCAAAACAGCTAAAGTATGGACAAAACCATGAGAAAAAAAATGGATTTTTTGCCATGCAGCTGGATGGTCCACATGGAACCTGGGGATTGCATTGAGTCTTGTGAAACTTAACACACCTCTGAGCACAAGAATCTTCTCTGCAGGATCATGCACCTCATTTACCTCCTGTTACACCCCCAGAGTTTTTAAAGCCATGTGGTGCTGCTTTAAAACTCAACCCTTTGTGAAGCTGAAGGACAAGTACTGGAGAATGGGTACCAATGTCTACCCTTGAGCCATGAGAACTGGTGTCTTCTTAGGAAATTTCAGTGTTGGCTCTGAAAAACCCACTTTGGTGTGAATCCAGCCCAAAATGATGGCTTTGTTCTGTTAATCCCTGGTGGCAGTAGCTGAATATTGCTGTGGAAGACTCAGGGATGTGACACCCTTTAAATCTTGCACTGCCAGTCACACTCATACAGGTGAGGAGCTGTCTGTGTCTGCTGTGGGGTTTCTGGCACACACCTTTGTGGTCCAGGGCAGGGAGTCAGGACGGGTGTTAGGCCTGGGATAACACACGTGGGTCACTTTGGACCTCTGTGTGTCTCCCCTGAAACATCAGCAGGGGCAGATGGGCAGCTCCTTTCCCCTCACTGCAGCTTGAACATCCATTTGGCAGGACAAGGCACAAACCTCATTTTTAAAAACAAACAAGTAAAGTTCTTGAGGTCATGATCCAGGATGGGTCAGCCAATGTGCTGTGTTTAAAAAGCATTATGGTATTCAAAATGAAATAATTTTTCTCCTTATAATCATGGCAGTCAACTGAAGTGCTTCCAGACCAGAGCCAACTGTTTGTAATTGGATATTTAATTTGTTTTGTGTAGTTTAGCACTGAGTCTCCATGTTGTCTGAGCAAGAAGAACCAAAATAAATTTTAAAAATCTTTCAAAGTCAAAAGGATTTGCCAAGCCTGAGAATATTATTTTGTACTCTAATTAGCTGATTTGTCAGAATAAGAATGAAAACAACTCTTGGCTGCACTCAGCCTGTTGAGGTGCTGACCAAAGCAGGACAGTGCTGATGGTGAGTTCACACTGTGACTGTCACACTGCCCAGGTGGAGCCCTGCTGGGACCTGAAGTGTGGGCAGGGGACAGGAGGTTGCCATGGCCCAGTCTCATATGGCACAAAGCTTTCTTTTTTTGTGTGGGCTGCTGAAAAATGTCATTGATTCATAGCCAGAGATGGGGCATTGCTGGCAGCCTGACCAGAACGCCTCTGTCCCCAGGGATTATTGATCATTTGAGATAGCTGTGACAAAAACTGCTGAACATTAGACAAAAGGCAGGTTTGTTATATTAAACTGGAAATAGATGTCCTTGTACAGTGAAGAGCTCAGCCTGAGAACATAAATTGTTGTATCATCCACCCTTTGTGTGATGACACAAATGGTGGATTAAATCTAAACTTTTAATATTTCCTCTTTGGCCACTTCTGCTGCATGAAGGTTGCTGAGCAACTTCTAAGAGTGTTGGAACTGTTCTCAGATATAATGTATTTGTGTCAATTTTGTTTCTGATTTGTCTCCAATGGATTACCCAAGGTATAGGTAAGTGCTTACCAGATAAGTAATTACTTACCTGGAAGCATGGAATAGTTTTATTCCCATGTGTCTCAGGTTGGCCATCTGCTTGCAGATTGGCAAACCAGGTCCTGAGCAGTCACATGGAGACAGAAAAACGTGATTTTCCAGCAAGTAATGTAAAACTCTAAGCAGTGCCTGCTTTCAGAACAGAGCTGTATTTTGGCAAGAGTTCACACAGGTCTGTGGAGCATCTCAGGGGTTTTGGCCAGCTGGGCTCAGCTCAGTTCACCTTGTGCTTGTGAACATTTTCGTGGGCACCTTCACACCATCCTGCCCTTCCCTTCAGCTCGGGGCTTTTTGGATACACTGCACTGAGATTTCACTCAGAGAAGCTGAAATACACTGAATGCTTTGACAAGAACAGAGAGAAACCAGAATGCTGAGACAAGTAATAACAAGATGTCCAATGAATGACATCAAAACCTGACTGAAGTTAAGCCTACAGTGATACACAAAGAGCCAGCAGACAGATGGGAACCACAGAGGAAGCCAAGAGGGAACAGTGCAGAGATGATAAGACAGTGGCCAGGAAAAAACAATGCAAAAATTATTTTGATTAAATTTGCAGCAGAAAACGATGTCTGGTGCCAGGAAAGAAACCTGAGGAACATGGCAGGACTGACTGAAGTGCAGCTGCTGGGTCTGGACAAGAGGGACAGCACAGGTGTCAGGAGGCTTGAGTGTCTCAACAGCAGGGGGACATGGTTCCTTCTTCATCAGAGAGGAAGATCTCCCACGAAAGCCCCTTGCTGCAGACTGGGGTCTGGAGGGAACACAAGTAACTCATGGGTGTGGAAGAAGCAGAGACAAAACAAAAAAACCCTGGTGGTAAACAGAGTGGAAGTAGGTAAGGCATGGGACAGGATTCAGCTCAGAAAGACATCAGGTATTTATGACTCTTTGTATCCCCATATCTTGTATCTCCAAGGAAGGCTTTGTCCTCAGGGGCAAGGCTCCTGTGACAGGGACCACGGCCCTGGGATGCAGCTGGAGCCACGGTGACAGGGACAGGGATGCACTCGGGGTGTTGGAGTGGGGACACTGCTTCACATCCAGCCTTTCCCTCTGGGCAAATGGACCAGCTCATGTGTGTTGCTGTGAAGGAGGGAAAACAGAGGTGACAGTGAGGATAGGTTTGAGCACGGTGGGGATGGAGCAATTCAACAAGTCCATCTCTACTCAACACTTTGGGATGTGCCCACTTGGCATCAAACAAGTCCTGCTGCCTTGACTGAGGGCTAGGTATAAGCTTTTTCTGTTTTTCTGAATCAAGCCAATGCTGTAAAAACTTTGTGAACTTGAAATCAGGGAGAGCAAAGCCAGTCTTGCTCTATTTTTCATATTTGTTCCCAGAGGCTTGTTGGCAAAATTGTGCTCTGTACTGTTACAAAAGAACTCTGGGACAGAATTATTTCAATAGAGAGCTGTAAGTGATAAAAATCTGTTTATACCACAACATCTCCAGCCAAATGATTGACGTATATATTTCTGTCCTTCCATTGATGTAACTTTTCAATTTCCTGTTGGTGTCTAAGCTTGATTTATTTTTCCATTTATTTGGGTTTTACAAAGAGCACTGAAGAGCTTGGCACTTGGGGCTCTTTTATTTTTTTTCAGTTCAACCCTCTTAGTCCTCGATCACTTCATTGTTTCTGCAAACAATGAAAAAGAGAGATGGAAAGAACAGCTGTGAACAGCTGGTTTGCTCACCAGGTGTCTGACTGGTATTCAAGTATCCTTTTTTGAGGGAGGTCTGTATTCCCTGAAAACAAAACAAAACAAAAAATTAATTCAGAGTTCACTTTATTTGCTGCCTTCACACATCATGTGACACAGATTTGCAGACCTGAAAGAAACCTGAAAAAGCAAAACAAGCAAGAGAAGCTGGTCCAGGAAACCTTGGGGTTTTTTCTTTTTGGTTGCATCCCAGCTGAATCAAGAAAAGAGCTCTGCAGGGCCTCTTTAGGCAGATCCTTCCAAGCTCATTTCAGAGACTCCTTTCTCATCATCTAACTCCCCTCTGCCTCCCTCACCCAACTTCTTACTCAAAGCAGCAGCCAGGAGCCTCTGGAAACCTCTTGTTTTGAGGAAATTACTCCTATGATTGATGTTGCCAGCAAACCTCCTCACCAGGGCAAAGACCCTCTACCCCTTCCCAGCTCACAGAAGTCCCCTGGCTCCTAGAAAAGCAGCTGCACGATTCCAGTCATCCCAAAGGTGCAGAGTCTTGAATGCAACTCAAGAAAAAGCAGAATTCAGGAGCAAAACCGATTTATTGCCCACAGATTGGTAACACAGTCACAGCATCAACCCAACATTCCCAGGACAGTGATGTACTCCTGACATCCTTCCCCAAGGAGGCTTATTGGGGCAAACAGAGAGAGGCAAACACACCTATGCCACCCTGGGAGAGGACACACAGATTTAGTGGCAAACAGAACCAGAACTGTTCAGCAGCTCTGGCTGCAATGGCAAAACCTAGTGAGGGAGCACTGCCCAAAGCTGGAGCCTTCTGTGTTGGTTTCACGTGAGGTAAGGGGGGACGGGTGGATGCGCCTCAGGGATGGCTCCATGAGGTGGGGAGTGGGAGGCGCTCTCCCATCTCTGGGAGCTTCCCCTGTGAGCTGCTGGCACCAGTCAGAGAGCTGATTTGGTGATGGACAGCTCGGGAAACCAATGAAAAAGTTATTTCGCTTTCACAAATCACAGTTGCATCAAATTAACTGGTCTCTTTCGGTTTCTGGTCTCTGGAGGTGTGGGGGTCCCTGGCTGGGGGGCTCCGGCCCGGCTCTGGGCTCGGTCTGGGGTCCGGCCCGGCACTGGCTCTGCGGGGAGCCCCTGGCTTGGGGGCCCCCCCGGCTCCACATGGCCCCAGCACCGGCCACATGGCCCCGGCCCTGCCGACTGGGCTCGGCTCGCCTTTCCACGTGGCAGAGAAGAACTCCAGCTGCCCACATTTGTTTCTTCACAATCTGGATACAATTGTAACTTCTTTATGCCTGGATGGGATCCTCGATCTCCTGAGCTCCCCTGAATGAGAAGAAATGAAGCATGGAGACTACAGAAGTCAGCGGGATGAAGACAAAGTTCCTGGTGGGAAAGAGATTGAAAAGATGCAAGTAGAGCTGAAAACCTTTTTTGTGGGCTGTGGGGATTGTGACTTCACTAAAGTTCCTTTAAACTGTGGAAAATATATGGGGGGTTGAAATACTTGAGAAAAGAATCCTTTGCCCTGAGGGAATGGGGGAGTCTCTGTTCTGGAACTGGAATATGAACAGAGACATTTGATAGAGAAGCCAATGAAGAGAATTCTGGTTTTTAGCAGCCTGCCTTTAGAGGTGGTACCCCATGTGTGCATCGTAACCCATAACACGGCTCTGGGAGGACTGTGTAAATGGGAGGAAAATTCATAGTTCTGTGGGTCTCGGGCGGACGCAGACTGTGAAGGTGAAGACACCCCCTAAGCCATAACCAGAAAAGGGACTTTTCTCTCTGAAGTAAACTGAACTGATTATTTGAGTGTATAGCTGACTGAAGTGTTCTCTCTGTATGTTGGTTGGTAAGAAATGTGGAATGAAGGGGAGGAGGGAACAATCTAGGAATTTTATCCTGAATTCTAATTTTTTTTTGTATTATTAATAAATTTCTTCTTGTACCTTTTAAAGTTTTGAGCCTGCCTTGTCTCTACTCCTGGGTCCTGTCTCAAAAAGAAATTAAATATATTAAGGTTGGCAAATCCAAGTCACACCGTGACACCTTCGGTTCCCCTCTTGCCCCTGGGTACAGCAGCTTCTCCTGGATGTCTGTAGCCCCTGCCTTTTCTGAGAGGGTGCCAGCACCTATTTTTCTGTTCCAAGCCACAGTTGTGTCACCAAACCCAGCACATCCCCACATCTGGGCACACCAAGTGCCTCTTGCTGCCGCTCCAGCTGAGTCAGACCTGAAAAATCCTCATTTACTGGGAATGAAGAGAGAAAGATATAACTCTTGATCTTCCTAAACAATAAAACAAGAAACTGTAGCTCTCACTTTGTGATTTCTCAGATTAAATTATTTACTATCTACAATAATTATTTGATTTCTGGCAGTCACAATTAGTTCATAGCTAACCACACATGCCTGAGCAGAGCACTGTGTGCACCTAAACCCTTCCCAACTCAGCAAGGCATCTTGGCATGCACTTCAGGGCCAAGGGAAAGAAAGAAAGTGTATCCTTAAAGTTATTTGTGCAGCACCAGGTCATGGTGGTGGAAAGGATAGGATAGTTTATATGGAGTAATTTTGAGTTTGATAGAAAACTCAGATGGGGTAAGCAAAAGGAGTTTCATTGAATTTGGTGCAAGCCTGTCTACATCACTAATTTTACATCTGCCTCATCTTGATTAGCTCTTGAGCTATGGGACAGAAGACAAATCAGGTGAGCAGCCTGATTTGCAAAATTAAAGTTAAAACCAGTTTGAGTCAGCTTTACCCATTCCAAGACACCTGTATTCAATATCAAGCATTTCATGGTTTTTCCTCCTGTTTTTAAGTGATTTCAGCATTAATAATGAGAAGGAATCCACATTTGCATGGACAAGAACAAGCAGACTGACTAAATATCTCAGAGAACATCAAAATAGATTTGTCACAGTTTGAGGCAATTAAGCTTTCATTGAAAAGTTACTTAGAGAGGAAAAATAAGGATATTTCCTTCCTCAGGGTATTCATCTTCTATTACTTTTCACCCTACTGAGCAGCACTAACTAAAGTGCACCCATGATCTGTTGATACCAGCCCAGTTGTGTTAGGATTTATCTGATGTGAAGATTCAGATCACTGTTCTAAAATCAAGTAATGAATTTTCTTTCACATCAAATCTTTCTGGTTAACAAAAAAAGTCAGTTAAATGTTAAGGTATTTTATATGAGCATTCAGTGTCATTTCAGTTACATCCTACTGGAGATAATGGAAAGGATTTCTGTCTGTCACACCTTGTGACCCCTTGGGTTGGGTCAAACCTCTAACCCAGCAGCATCCTAGACTCTTGCACACCTTCTAAATTAAAATTGATTTGTTTTTTGCCTGCAAAATCCCTATCCAAAGCACAAATGTCACAGCACAAAATCAGCTCCTTTAGGGTTTTGCCCCTTGTAGCATCAAATAGAGCCAGTTCTGGTGCCCACAGAGCCCTCCAGAAGGAAGCTGGGATAGAAGCAAACACCAGCACCCCATTTCTGCTGGAACAATCTCAGCTGGGCAGGGGTTTGAGGAGCACATCTCACCTGGAGCCCTGAGACAAAGAAAAAGCAACCAGGGAAATACCTGATCAGTATCTGTCACCTCATGGCAACTGCTTTAATTTTCTTGAGGACCAGATCCTCCCCAGCTGAGACTTTTCTAGTAAGCTGATTTGCAATAAAGGAAATTGGGTATAAGTTGGTTTGTTTGCCTCCTGGGTACCTGGGGCTGTAAGTGGGAAGTGTTTTCATGGATGTGGCAGTGGTGTCTGAGCTTTTGGGGAGAGAAGCAGAGACCTGTACACAAGGTTTGTGAGTTTAATCTGGTAAGACCTTAGTCTTTGCTTTGAGCTTCTTTTATTCAGCATGATTCAGGGATATGCTCAGTCTCAGGTGCCAGAGGAGTCTCTTTCAGCTATGTAGGACTATTCAAAGCCTCAGCCAGACACTTCCCTGACTGATTTGTGGAGTGTTGGGGTCCCAAGGGGGCACTGAGTACAAACTAATCACACCCATTCTGCATCCTGCGAGCTACTTTCTATTTTATGTTTTTGTTTTCCTTCTTGAATTTTTATACTTTTCTCAAAAGCAGAATTTTCTGCTTCTGTAGAGATGAAATACAGAACAAATTCCCCTGTAAAGCAGGAAAGAGTTTAACCACTGTGACAAGGCTTCCTGAGAGTGAGCATCGTGTGAGCAGCGAGCTCCTGCTCCTGTTCAGGTGCTGCAGAGGGGTGGCACATTGGGCAGAGCAGGTTCCAAAGCAGGGCTTCCCTTTCTGGTGCTGACTGTCTCCTGTTCCCGTTCAGGTACCGGCAGAGGGGTGGCACATTGGGCAGAGCAGGTTCCAAAGCAGGGCTTCCCTTTCTGGTGCTGAGTGTCTCCTGTTCATGTTCAGGTACCGGCAGAGGGGTGGCACATTGAACACAGAAGGTTCCAAAGCAGGGGGTTCCTTTCTAGTGCTGGCTGTCTCCTGTTCCCGTTCAGGTTCTGGAAGAGGGTTGTCACAGGAGGTTCCAAAGCAGAGCGTTCCCTTCTGGCGCTGTTTCTCGCACAGGGCTCGGTCTCAGCCGCGGTGTCCCGGTGCCACCTGCCGGGCTCGCCCCGGGATGCTCGCAGGGAAAGCAACAGCTCCTACGTGTGGCCGGGACCAAAGGCGGGGAGCTCCGAGACAGCACAAAAACCCCAGCTGGAGGAGAACTGCAGCGAAAAACAGCAAACCCAGATGGAAAATTGCGCTCTCTCCTTGTGCATTTTGGGTTCTGCGGGTCCGGGTCTCTGGTGCTGCCGGTTCTGTCTGTGCCTCACCTCCCGTTGTTTTTGTGGTGCTGGTGAATTCCAGCTCCCTTTCACCGAACTTCTCCGGATCTATTGCATTATTCCCGCACTAGCGAAATACACAGCAATTTTTCTCTCCAGGAGACCGTGTCTGCAGCAACACGGGAGGTGCTGTGGCAGTGTAGAACCAGATTTTACGTTTTGAAAAGCCCCTCTAAAAGCTGGCATGATGCCTATCTAAACTAAACACTTAATGGTACGTATCTCCCTGCTGCAATGTTAGACAGTAATCTGAAACAAAGCTATTGATGTGGAGGACTTTGGAGGAGACAATTCAGGTCTGGAAATCCCATAAACTTTTTTTTTTTTTTTTTTTTTTTGGTGGTTTTGTTTTGTAGTTTGTTTTGGTTTTGTTGGGGGTTTTTTGGGGTTTTTTTTTGGTGTTTTGTTTGGTTTAGTTTGTGGGGTTTTTTTGTTTGTTTGGTTTGTTTTTTGTTAACACAGTGCTAAGTTTCAGAACTCAGGCTGCCATTTGACGAACAGTTTAACAGATTTTATGTAAAACCCCATCTCTGTCTCAGCATGGAAACTATATAATATTATTACTCGGGTATTGATCTTTTGTAGCACAACATGATTGAAATTTAAGGCCGTGAATCCTATTGTCTTCAAATGTGCTGGTGCTGGAGAATTTTGGAGGGATTTCCAAAGGACTTTAAATTTCCCAGGGAACACTGAAATCAAATCCCAGCTCCTGTGCTTTGGATGGGAA
Source organism: Luscinia megarhynchos (assembly GCA_034336665.1). NCBI lineage: Eukaryota > Metazoa > Chordata > Aves > Passeriformes > Muscicapidae > Luscinia > Luscinia megarhynchos. The sequence goes on from CM067580.1 coordinate 4,766,955, forward strand.
GAGCATAATAAATAACCTGCCTTGAAAAAAAATCCCAGCCTCATCTAAACCTCATCTGACACAAATGCTGTGCTTCAGCCACAGCATGTGGTGTGGGAGAAACAGGACTTTTGGACAGTAAATTAATATGATTATGCAGAAGCTGATTTATTGTTTGCTTTTTTAGCTTTAATTATACATTTTAAGACTATTGTTTATGCGATTATGCATTTTTGATTGGTGTTTTTATGCTGTTCACATGCCTTGCATGAGCTCTTTAGGTACGATGATTGGTGGTTGTCTAGAACTTCACTGCTCACTTTTATCTTGGGTCTTTTAATCTCAGTATTTTGGTTTTTAGCTTTTTCTTTCTCGATTTAGCACAATTTATGTTTTTGTAGCCTTGAAGGGTTTTAACAAGTTGTAGAAAAACACTTAAAAATGGATTGTTTCGTGCACTTGTTATAAGCATTGGTCTAAACTAAGAAATATAAAGGAAAACAGCTAAGCATGTGAAGAAACAAAATATACAGAAAAATAACTAGGCAGCAAAATGTGGAGAAAAATGGCTAAATATGGTTTGACTGGTGCATACAATACAAAGCATGGCTTGGACTTGTTCAGACATGGCACTGTGGCTCAAACTTTAGTATTAATACAGTGTGGTGTGTGACAGGCACAGAAGAGCAGGGACACACCACTGTGCACCCTGGGTGTGTGGGGTTCCCTCCTGCTGCAGAACCTGCCCCTGGCAGTGCCAGCCTCAGGATTACTCCTGATGTAACCTTCTGCCCAGCTCAAGACTGAGGGCAGATGGTGGGTGGGGGATGCAGCTGATGCTGACCTCAAAACGAGTGGCACGAGTCAAGGTGGCATGTTGGCCCCATGACATATTTCTTACAGCTTAGATGCCAGATCAGATTCCTACTGACACGTAAAGCCCTTTTCCACAGCTCTGGCAGTGCTAAGAGCCAGGACAGCCTAATCTCCTCCTAAAAGCCTCCTGTGCTGTAACCAAACCCTTGGAGTTTTGCATGGAGAGGTGGGTGTAGGGTCTGTGGTGCTCCTTGGCACCATCCCCTGCTCTGTGTCTGCCTCCCTGGTGTCCTGGACATCTGTCCCCCAGCAAGGGTCCCTCTCCAAGCACTGTGTGGGTGACACAGCTCTGTGTGTCCCTACCGCCTCCTTAGCCTCAGAGACATAAATCTGGAATGTGCAAAAGGGTTTGTGCTTGGGAGCCTGGCCCTGCTGCCAGGCACTCACAAACCTCACCCTGTTTTCAGCAGAGAAAAAGAAATCAGCAGCAAGAAAATCACAGGGAAAAGAAATCAGCAGCACCCTGGCTACAGAAATGCTGCAGTTTTGTTGTACCTTCTCACATGTGGGAGACCCAAATGAGACAGAGCAGCCCCTGGGAAGCAGGGTCCTAGAGAGGAATTTGTGCAAGGACTGACTGAGCAGTGTGTGACAGCAGTGTGATGAGTCCTTGTAATACTGACAGCAATCTGGGCAATAAACAGCTTTAATTCACTTTAAAGCACTTCTGTAGCACTAGCCCAGGGCAAAAAGGTCTTAGTCAAAATCAGGATCAGGCTTGTGAGATTTTTGAGAAAAGTTACCTTGCAAATGACTTTCTAATTATTTCTGTATTCATTTACTAAGTACACAGCTCAGGTATTTTCAGCCCATCCGAGGAAGGTAGGGGTCTGCAAAATGTCCTTGGAGAAAACCCAGTTTGGTACGTGCCCACCAAGGAAAAAGGTGGTCCCTGGGCAAGGGGAATGTTTTCCTGCCAATATAGCAATCAAATTTAGCTTCTGCCACTGTAGTCAACGTGGCATTAAAAGAAGGAGCTTAAGTTATTAAACTGAGCTGCTTTAATCGTCCAGTTCAGGGAAATCCATTGCTACAGGAGACCTGAGGATTAGTGTATTTTTACCTCAAAGCCATTACATCTATTCTGATCAGTTAGCACTTGCTCATTCGTGCATATGAAACTTCATTCTCCAGGTTTGCCCTCACTAGTATGGGACCAAATGGAGTTTTATTTGGAGGTTGACCCCATTACCTTGAATCTCATCATTCTGGTATCTAGCTATGTAATTTTGCTTCTGCTTTTCCTGATCTCCTGCGTGCTCTATGACTGCAGAGGGAAGGATCCCAGCAAGGAGTATGCCCCCGAGGTGCCTGCAGACAGCCAGCCCCCGATCCGGCTGGTGGTGATGCAGCAGGGCTCCCCCGGCACCCGCTGGGCCAAGGGGCTCATCTCTGCCTACGGCAACCCTGCTGACCTGCCTGGCAAAAGGACTACGGTGGTGTGAGGGACCCTGCCTGCAGCTCCAGCTCCTGCCTCTCTGCTATGTGTACTCCTGTGCAGCAGGATAATGGGATCCCCAGGTATGTTTATACGCTGGTTTGTTTGATGTGGTGCCGTTGCTCAGGGGATCGTTTGATGCTGAGTTGTGCTCTGCATGGATATGAGCTCACAGTTCTGCCTTCCAGCCATAAAGGTTCTAATTTCCATTTCTGCTGCTGCCTTGCAGCCCACTGGCAGCCACAGCAGTGACGCTGTCATCCTCTCAGGCACTGATGAGGGGCCTTGGTTTCATCTCCAGTTGTTGTGTTCCATACAGTTATTTTGGCAGGGACTCTGTTGTTCAGAGCATCCCACCCCAATGGGCTGAGCTGTGCTGCCCCACAACCTTGGCATATCTTCCTCAGTCCTGCAGACGACCTTGGGAGGCTGTTCTCACCTCCCCAGGGAGAGCAGAAACACAAATGATTTTCAGAGGATAGAGATAGGGCCTTTCCTATAGAAGCCAACTGCTGCTCCCATCAGAATTCAATACTTTCCATGTTGGCTGGGAGCTCCCCTGAGGGCATTGCCAAGCCTGGCTTGGCACAGATTTTCTGTGGGTGAGCACAAGTTCTGCTCTTGTGAGGCAGAGCACTCCTTGCCCTGCACAGATCCCCAACAGGATACAAGAAGCTGGTACAATGCCTCCTGCCCAAGAGGAAGTGGGAATGAGGTGAATTTACTGTAATGTGAAACGTGTGTCACCACTGTCCACTGAAACAGGAATTTCTGACCCCACGTCCTGGATTTCAGTGTCCATCTCCACGTGTCTGGCCCTGCCTCTCACCCTGAGCCTACCTTCAGCTGTACCATGTTCCTGCTGTATCATGTTATTGCATCTCCAGTAAATATAATGCTATCTGCATCAGGTCCTGCTATTCCCATAATTTCAGAGCTGTAAGCTCAAGGCCTTTTTGGTTAACAAGCTTCTTCTGCATCTTGCTGGTTTTCTCCCTCTCAGTGCTCCATGAGATGTTTAACACTAGGGTATTGTGTCCCTCTAAATAGTGTTCAACTTCCTATATGTGATATTATTTAAGTGGTAGATTTTAGCTGGTTATTAAAGGGAAATTAGCACTGTTGTAGGTGCCTGTCCCATAGGCTATTTTACATCATGTTAATGTGAAGTTCCTGCAGAGTCCTACAGGAAGCTTTAGTAAAACAAAGTGAGATTTATTACCTGTGTCAGCTGTCATGGATGATTCACTGGATGCAGTGGTCCTAATGCCTTCAGGACAGGGATTTTAAATACTTCCAGAAATAAACTGCAGTGAATTGGAACCACAATTGAACAGAGCTGTTGGCTGGATTGCATGGTTTGTACTCCATGGGTAGAAACAGTCTGCCTGTGGTACCTCCCCAGACATGCTGGTTTCTGAATCCTGGCACTGGAAAAGAAATCTCGAGAGTATCTTTGTATTTAACTGCTAGTGGTTTTTCTTTTGGTTTCTGAATTCTTGTGGGTGAACCCATGTTTTATTTTCAAGCTGTCCTTTGCACCCTTGCACGCATATGCCTGGTTTGGGAAGGAAGCCTGAATTGGAAGGAAGGTTCCTTATGGGTGGGTGCTGGAGTAAAACCCTTGATGTGATGAAACTGGTGAATCAGATGTTGGTGCCATGATCCTCTTTCATGAGTCATGCTGAAATATTTAGGACTGAAAAAGTGCAATTAGTGGTAGCTGCTTTGGCAGAATGTGGCAATGACTGAGCTGATCGTGTGTTATGGCTGCTGTCACCCACACAAGGTGGGTTATGTCTTCCTGGGCTCTCCCATCTGCCCTTCCTTCAGCCTGTGACCTCTTTGAAGCTTTTTGTGTGTTCAAGTATCATTTAGCATTCTAAGAGCCTTCTTGGTGATAAGGGATTCCTGGCATTTGAGAGAAGAAATAATAACCTTTGCTAACAAGACCTTGTGGGGGGGACTAAAAAGAGCTCAAAAATATCACAAAGAGAATGGCACAGCTCATGTGACACCAAATGCCACAGTGCCAGCAAAGAAGCTGTGGTTCTTTGCTGAAGGTCATGCAAATAATGTAATGACACCATGTCACACTGCCATATCATTGCCACTATGTTTGTTTCTCGTAGGTAAAAGAGACTTGTGCCAATAAATACTTTTAGATAGCTGAAATTCTCCAGATATGTAGTTATGTGTGTGTTAACCACAGATCCCTGGCTCCTTGAGGCTCGATGGCAAAGCTGCTGATTTTGGCAGGGTAAGTTTTCTGGCTTGAGCTTTAGGAAGTTGTGCCTGGGGACACTGACGGCACAGGAGCAGTTTCCATTGTTCTCACGAGGAAATTTGTCAGTTGTGATAGCTGGTGGACTCTGCTCCAAAATGAGGGAGGTAAAAGCAGCAAATGATACTTCCCCTCTGATAGCAGGAAGGTAAACATAGGGTAAATCCCTTTCTGGAAAACGAGAAACACAAGTGCATCAGGGCTTTGGTCTTCCCAACAGGAATAAAATGGCTTTCTTAGTTTTGTCTATACTAAACCAATATTGGAGTATTTTGTCTTAATATTGGAGTATTGTTTATACTAGACCAGGATTGGAGTATTCTTAGTGGGAGAGAGTCCTTGAGTATGTACTAAGAATTCCAAGCAATCAAGTCCCTGTGAGTGAAATTTCAGCTTTGGGGAGGTCTCTGCTGCCACACTTTACTTAATGACTGTGTCAAGATTAACGCAGGCAAATGGGTTTTTATCAGACCAAGCTTGTCAGAAATTAGCCTTGAAGCTGTGTTCCTTCAAGGGCTTGCAGTCCCTCTGCCATGCCATTTGCATCATTGTGAGAGAACAGGGATGAACCCCCCCACTGCAGGGCTGTTGTTTGCAGAAGTTGTGTGTAAAATTTGAATCCCTTTGCTGGAATTCACACAGTGCAAAACATCCTGAACCAGGCTTTGCTGCTTTCTATCCCAAACTGAGCCATGCAGAGGAGCTCTGCAGAGACTGAGCCATCCCTTTGGGACATCTGCAGCATTTCCAAGCCCTGTCCCACACCAGGACATGGCTGTGGGGATCCACGGATCCAGGGGAAGAGCCTGGTGCAGCTCTGTGCACATCCTCTGAATCTGACTCTTCCAGCCCTGCTCAGTGGAGGATGGGCTTGTGCCTTGCTTAATCCTGCCCATGCCTATGGAGACATGTGTTCTGCTCAGAGGATTAGGCAGGATTTTAAGGTCAGGATATCCAGCATAGAAATCCTGTCCTGCAGCAAGTGCCCTTTGCAAATGAGGGAGATGTGGGTAAAATTGCATTAATGTTTGATTCATGAGTAATATGAGTTAGAGAACGTTGGATGGACTGACAAGGATTTAGGAAACATTCCCAGTTCTTGGCTTATGAGGCATCCTTGGGCAGCTCCTGCCCCCTCTGTGCTTTGCTCCATGTGTCTCTGTGCTCTGCTCCTCTGCCCTCTGCACTGAGATTTCTCTCTTCTCAGTCATTTATGCAGTGTGTAAGGGGGTTGTTGCAAATCTGGCACACAGGGCCTGCACTTGAATTTCAGTCCATGGTCTAACTCCGGTAGGATCCAAGAGAACAAAATAAAATATTCTCCCACAAACTGCCTGGAGCAGATGGATTAGAGAAGTTGATGAACAAACCACATTAAATCTGAGCAAACTGTGGGCACAAACACCTGCTTTGAGTGAGCTGTGGTCACCATAGCACTCTGATATCTGCAGCTCTGTGATTTGAAGGGAATTCAGGGGTGCTGGCAGGATTTATTGCTGTTCTGCAGGAAGCAGGAATTCAGTCTGCACTGGCTAACTTACAGTTGGCTTAGTGTGCTTTTAAAGTCACAATGATTGCTTCTGTAAAGCCTTTATTAAGAGGTTTTACAGAAACAACAGGAAAAAAGATTTCTAGATTTTTCCAATATTAATTCAAGTCAAACATGTCATTAAATTCACTGAAAATTCATCTTTCATGTGAGGCTGTTCCACTGTAAACATACTGTCTAAGCCTTCAGATTTCTTTTTAAAATCCCTAATAAGCCACTACATATGAGTAGAGGATTAGTCCAGACAGACTAACCCATATTTGCCAGAGAGAATTCCTTCCCATGCAGTGATTGTTTTGAATTTGAAAGGGGGTTAATCTTGTCCAGTTTTTTTTCATCAGCACATTGTTTCATCCTCTGATAGTGCTGAGTGTAGAAGCACAGTGACATGTCCAAGTCAAACCCTCTTGGCTGCAAGAAGAACTTGAGAATAATTTTTACTGCCTAGAACTGCATCTCCTTGGGTTATCAATCATTCAGTTTGTGTGCTGTTGGTGCTTTGGTGGGAATGCCAGGAGGTAAGAATTAGTATTGGGGTTTTAATTGGAAATACTGTTCTTTAAACCATGAGCCAATGCTGCTTTGGGGAGCCCATTTGGCATCTTTTGGAGGGTTCAAACCCCACAAGTCCAAGTCTCTTGAGCCACCTGTGTACCTTTTATGTGGCAAAGCACTGGCCTGGGTCTGATGGCCCTGCTGCAGCCCCAGTGACTTTGTGGCTGCCCCAAGGGCTTGACTCCCAGTGCAGGATCTGTTCTGTCAGGTGGACTCTGAGGTTCAGAGCTGAATCCACGTGTCCTGCTGGGGTCCCTGGGGGGCTGCAGGATGAGATGACAGCTGGAGCCTCAGCAAGGATGTGCATGTAAGGATGGCAGGATGGCTGTGCTGAATTCTGCTGGTGGCTGCTGTCCCTGGGGGAGCCAGCTGGGCTCCTGGGGCAGCTCTCAGGTGAAGGTCTGGCTCTTCACTAGAGTGGTGCAAAGCTAAATTAATTGTTTATAAATAAATTGCTCTGACATCTGCAGCAGAGAGCTATCTGACTTAACTAGAGAAAACCATAGCAGAATGATAAAAAATGGGAAAATCTGAGCAGCTGCCTTCTCAAGCTTCTGTTCTGCTCCTGCTTTAGCTTCCTTACTTCTACCCATATTCTGGTTTCCTTGGAGACACTGCTCCTTGCTTTCCCTAACACTGACACTGCTGACATTAATGTTTCAAAGAGGCATTTCCACCCTAATGTGACAAATTAGGGGCAATTTTTGGAGGCAGATCCTTGTCACAAGGCATCCAAACATCCAATTCCAGAATGTGATGGTTCAGCCCCGGCTGGGGATGGGTCAGTCTCATCCCAGATCTGCAGCAGATGCTCTGTGTGGGCAATGAAGCTGTGCCCTAGTTTCTCCATCTGTTAATGTCAGTAATAATTGTTACACAAGTGGGGTGTAGGGTTGATTTAATTAATATTTATGAAGGAACATGAGATCCTTTCACGGATGGTGCTATGGAGACACTGTTAATTATGAATGATTATGTATTTGTGTCTCTTCCTGAATGCCTAGAAGACTTGGGCATATTGTTTAAGCACTGTCATTTTGCACTCCTTCAGTATTGAAGCTGATTAGGCCTATGGTATAGCTCTTTATTACTCTAAAAATACACAGAATTTAACTGCTATTGACTTCATCATGAGCAAGGAATACAGGCTCAACATCCACCTTTATTTGTAATAATTAGTATCTTTCTATCACTTCATTAGGTAATATTTTTCACATTCTATTTTTATCTCTGCCACTTCTTTGATTTAAAATAAATGCACAAATTCAGGCCAGTTCTAGGGCTAAACCCTTCAAGAAAGAAGAGGGGAGGCAGGAACTGGTCATATCTACCTTTGCCTTCTTCAAATGACAAAACCCCTTAATTTCTGAGAGATTAATGGGAATTGTCTTAAGTTTATTGCTGGAAACTGGGCACACATAAAGGGAATATAAAGAGCATAAAAGGTGGTTTGAAAAAAACTGTGAGTAGCAGCAGATGATTTAATGTTTGTAGGTGCTCTACCCACTGGGTACAGCCACTGCACCTCATACCCTCCCCAACAACAACCAAAAAAAGACAATACTTGATGGATGCTGATAATAATGGTGATTTCTTTCCCATTCTCTGCATTCCTCCTCTTTCAGAAGCATAATTAAGCACAAGAATTTGATGTAAGTCACACACTTGTTTCCTCAAAAATAGGAAACCTAATGTTTTTCTTTCCAAAAGAAGCTCAGACAGCAGCAGCCTGGGATTGCTGGGGGGGCAAACACTCCACCTGTCCTGAGCCTGAAGCGACAAGTCCCTCAGTGAGACAGAATCCACCCAAATTTCAGCTATCCCCCGTGGGGAGCAGTGCAGGGCTGTGCTTTGCTCTCTGCAGGGCTCACAGCAACGCTGCCTTTAAATCATTTCTCATCAGCCACCAGCAGCTCTGCAATTTCCAGCCCTCCAGGCAAAGCAGGCAGGTCACCAGAACAGGGGAGGTGTGATGAGCCCAGGGATTCTGGAGGGAAAGAAAAGCTTTTTACTGAGATGGGAATGGTATTTTATCACTTTTCAGGGGTTTTAGTTTTAGAGCAGGTTCACACTGGAACCAGAGTGGTTTAATAATGGGTGGGTGTTTTTATTAGTAGCAAAAACTCTGATGTCGAAATGATTACACCAGCAAAAAGTAATTTGACAATAAGCCTTATTTTCCTTGCTGAAGCAATGTGTACTAACTTGGCAGATAATCTCATTAATTAATTGAAGCTCTATTTACAGTTGATGGAGAGAGACAGCTTGTTAGGGACACAACATCCAGTCTTTTCTAGTGCAGACAAGGCTGTGTAAAGCTGCATTTTTATTTATATACATATGCTGAATTGAAAATCGGGGCATTGCTCGTAGAGCCAAGTGTTCTGTCCCTGGAGAAATGAATAGAAGGCAAATCTTTGGCATCAGGAGGCTCCCTGTTTGTTTTGGGAAGGAAAGCTGGCAGGGATCCCAATGCTAGCTCTGAACATCTGAGGAAAAGTCTGCTGGAAAGAATTATGTTGTGACACAGACGGGGGAAAGCCAGGAAATTTGAAGCCACGACAGAGACTCCTACCTTAACTCATTCTGGCATGGAAAAAATCATTGTGAAGTATTAACACCCCACCTTTGGGATGTGTATTTAGCTAACGTGCTGGTGTTCGAGCTCCCTGGGAGGAGGAAGATTTTCACCAATTCTTGGTGGTAGAGATTAGAGGACTGCTGGGACCATTGGGAGTGTTAAGCCATGACTGGAGGAGAAGATAGGGCTCATGATTGTCACATCCATGTGTTTTTGTAACTGCCTTGGCTGGATTTTTTGCCTAGGAGGGGACATGCTGCTCCCCCATTATTGCCTCTGGAGAGCTGAAGGGACAAAGAACCCTTTTTTTTTTTTTTCCCCTCCAGCCAACTCTGTGGGCCACCAGATCCTGAGGCTCCCCTCCTCTTTGTGCTCTCAGTATTGCAAAAGTCCCCTTTTGCAAACAGAAGATGCTTTGCCTTCTTCAGCTGTTGGAGGTGAACATGTGCTTTGCCTGTTTGCTCTTCATGTGTAGTGAAAGATAGGATGCCCCAACCTGGGGCAGAGCTCCCAGAGGAGAGGACAGTCATGTTTGAGGCAAGAAGGTAAAGCAAGGAGCCCCCAGCAGCAAGGAGGTGGGTGAGTGATGCTGTTAAGGCTCCCCCAAAGGTGGCCAAAGCCTGTCCTGCAGGGCAGAGTTTCAAAGCACAGTCCTGCGGTAGCGCCGCCTTTTCCCGTTTTGTTTAACACCTGCTAGGGAGGGGTGACCATGTTTTTGCTGTGCCCTCTCTGCTGGGAAGCATTCAGGGTAATCTGGAGTCACAGATGTTACAGAAGATGGACCATTTCCAATTTTTATATTTTTTTTTAGCAGAAGAAGTCAAGGTGTAATTATTGGATGAAATGGATGAAGGCAAAAGGCTAAAGCCCAGGCTGTGCTCCCACCACATGAGGCTGAAGCACCTCTCTCTGTTTTTACACATGGCAGAATCTTGCCCTTAGCTGGATTGGAGCAGGGCCAGCCCTTTGCTATGAGTTCTCTCAGGCAGGTTGCAGCAGCTCTCAGCTGCCTGCAAAGCAAGGGCACCCTTGGATCTCCAGGCACTTCCCATCCTGTGCAGGTGGCTGCAAGTGGAAGCTGGGTCTCAGCAGCTCCCTGCCCATCCTCAGGGGCCAGTTCCCCCAGGATGAGCACCAGGACCTGGCTGCAGGGCAGGAATGCATGTCCTGAGCAGGGCCAGGTGGGATGTGGAATGTTCTATCAGTGGGTACCAGTGCTGTGAGCATGGGCAGCTCCTGCCATGCACCTTGTCAGGGCAGAGCTTGAGAGCATCCTCTTGGGTCAGAAGCATTTTGCAATTCTTGCTTGATTGAAGTGCCATCCTGTCAGATTAGCTCTGCTCCTACAGGGCACCAGCTTTTCTGTCTTAGCAGATAAACCTCTGCTGGCCAGATCACAGCGTCTCAAACTCCCAGCAAAACCTGCCAGGAGGCACCAAGGGCTCAGATCAGCCTGAGTTCAAAGGGACACTTTGGGCTTAGAACTCCCAGTGAGCCTGATCATGACTTCAACCTGGGAGATGGGGACAGCGAGTGCCCCCGATGACCAGGGCAGGGCAAGGCTGCAGAGAGATAATTGGGTTTGTAGGTGCAGCCCTAGCTGCAGTCAGAAAATGCTTTAGTGTTTGGATTTTAAAAAATGAAACCATTGTATGCATGTCTCCTAATACAAGATAATAGAGAATGCAATAATGTAGCAACCCTATTGGCTTCTCTGGTTGCTAGTCCCATGTTAGTCTGCACACAGCTCCACACGCTGAGACCTGTCTTTGTGCATATAATTACAGGTTCTTGCATAAAGGCTGCAGGTGCTTCCGTTTTAACCCTGTATTACAGTGTCTAAAATTCAATACAGAAGTCACCCCAGCTCAATTCTCATTCTTCACCTCATCTTGGGTCACCCCTTTTCTCCACAAGCTCAAGGGACAGGGCAGATTATTGGACATTGGCATGCAACTGCTGTCCTAAGCATCAGCTTTCCAAAAAGCACATTCTGGGATACAAGTACAGCACATGATGTGCACTTGGTGTCTCCCCATAAACCACTGGTGTTTCCATGTTCCAGTTTTGGATTTGCAGGGGCCAGATTCTGTTGCTGGGGAGTGAGATGTGATGCACAAGCCCATGTGCAGTGTTGTCCCTGTCCCTGCTGCAGGCAGGAGGTTACTCAAGGTAATTCAGCAGGATTCCAGTGGAAATACCTGGGGGTGACACGATTGCATCTGCAGTGAGGAGAGGGGCCCAAACCTGCACGGGTACCATCAGGATTTTCATTTGGCTGTCACACTCCAGAGCTTCTGCCAAGCCCCCCTTTCCCAGTTTTCTGCCACCCCTTCCTGCTTTCAGATCCAGCTGCTCTCTTACTGTTGGTTTTCACACTCATTTTATCACTCTTTGTACAACATGACCATTAATTGGTGCAGCTAATTAACTGCTAAAAGACAGTGTCTTGGTCTTCAGATCCAGCCCAGGGATCTGAGCAAAGCTTTCCTGAGGGACAAAGGCAGCCACAGCTCTGAACACCCTAAACTCTGTCATTAGAGCTGCACCTGGGAGCTTCAGCTCCTCTCTTTGTTTTCCCTTTGAGGGCCTCTAGCAATGTTTTTTTCTTAGTTGAAAGTCAGGATGCCTTTTAGTGGACAGATGGCATTTTTCAAGTGAAGATGGGATGAATAAAATCAAATATTTCTTTCAATTTGAGCAAAAGTGATTTGTTTAATCAGACTATCTTCCTCTGGCCTCTATCCATGGAAATACAAACCACAAAGTAGCTCTGGATTTTAGACTGGTGTGTCCCCCTAAGAGACTGAATATCCTGCTCAGTACAGATTTCACTGGGATCCCAGGGCTTGCTTTCTTTATTTGAGGTTTGGTGCAACAGCAAAAAGCTGCTGCCTTGTTTCTTTTGAAGACTTCAGAAAATTCTTTGAGTAACTCTGCATCTTCAGAACTGAGGTTCTATGAATGTGTCCCCACAAAACCTCCTGTGTAGAGGGGATATTAACACCAGATATCCAGCAGCTCTGTCTGCTCTGTGCCCAGCCAGAGTCAGCTGCTGGTAACCATTTCAGACAGACCTGTATACAAATCATCAGGTCTTTTCTTTCACTTCCTTTTGCATAATGGCAGTCCTACTTTCATTTGACAGTGGTTTAATGAAAATCTTGCTGTTCTCCCTGGAATTTGAGAGTTGAAATTGCAAAGAAGTCCTTCCTTGACCTTCCCCTGTTGGCCACTCCTGGAAATTAGAGCATCATTTTAATGAGCTCAGAGGATTGGGGAGTTGCAAGAAAAGAAAAATCAACTTCAAAAATACCTAACGTCTTCTTGTGAATATGTCAGGACATGTTTTTAGATGCAGAGCTCTTACCTGAACAGGCTTGTTCTCTCCTCATTCTGTGGCTTCTCCAGCTGAGCTGTTTCTTGGCTCCAGCCTGTGCTTTATGATGCAAGGCCATGTTGACTTTGCATGAGGTTTGTTGCAATGTATAGAGCAGATTTGTAAATCAACCCAGCCTTTGCTCCCCTCTCTGCCACTTGTGCAGTCTAGTCCAGCTGGCAAACCAAAGATGACCTGCCTCTGTGTGTGTGTGTATAAATAAATATAAAACTGTATATAATACATAAGAATACATAATGATATAAGATGCAATATAAAAACATCTCTGCAAGGCTTCCAGGAGCTGGCAGGGCCATCCTAGAGGTGAAGTGGAAAAAAATTAACTAAATAGAAGTGACTGAGAATAGAATGAGTTCAGGAGATGCTGGGTTTGGGGCTCTCCTCTATTTGATTTCTTCTCTGTGGGTCCCCTTATTGGCCATGTGGGTCTGAACTGTGCCCAGTGCAGGTTTGAAATTTGAAATTTGGGTGATGTAGAGACAGAGCCCAGCAGCTGCAGTGCTCACCCTGGATGGGCAGGATTTCTGCCTTAGAGCCAGAGTGATGCTGCTCTAGCAGTGATGGTTTGGGACTATGTAGCCACAGGCTGCAGGAGCTTGTAAATGAAAAGAAAACATTTGTCAGCAGTTGATAAAAAGTCCAGCTGTATTTTTTTTTTAAATTATTTTTTTTACCAAAAAGCTTCAAAACTGGCCAGGCATCTTGTTGCTTTTCAGAGTATTGAAAAATTTCTTTATTTTACCCTTTTTGCTGGGTGAGATGATTTCTTCCAGAACCAGTGTTAGGGGGTTGATCAGATTTCCAGCCCAAGCTCATGGCTGTGGAATTGCTCCTCTTTTACTTACCTGAGTGACAGATTAGAAATTCAATCTGTTTTCACAGCCAATGGAGACGATTGGGTACCTCCAGAGGAAATTCAGGTCTCAGGTGACAAGAAATTTAATTTGAGTTCAGTAAAAAAAAAAAAACCACAGTTTTGGTCTCTGCTCTGCATTTTGGGTTTCTGATCCTGGAGTTGGTGTAAGCACAGCTGTGGAAAATCCTCTGCAGCTCCATGCCTTAGAACAAGTGTGCTGTGTGAAAAATTACAGTTTGTATAGGTCTGAAAGCTGTATAAATAATAGTGGTTTTTTAGTACAACACCAGTGCTATCTTGCATACATATTTATTTAGTAGTAAGACCAAAAGCTTGGAAGAGAATTGTGTTTGCAAAGGGCTGTGATAGCAAAGGTTTCCTTCTCGTGTCCATGTGCAGCACAAAATGGAAGCAGATATATAGTGGAAAATGTGTAGGAAAGGTAATTTATTCTATCAATGTCAAATACCCACACAAACCAGTCTGGCTCGATATTTATATTTGCAGAGTTTATTAGCACAAAATAAAAAAAGAAACTATGGTGAACATAAAATAAACCACACTGGAATATGGGCAGAGTGTGACCAAAGCTGTCCTTGCTGCTGCTTCAGTGCATTTATCCAACTGCAGTGCTGAGCCCTCCCAGACCAGCACTGAACAGTTTGCCTTCCAGTGAGTCAAGGAGGAAGCAACAGTGATTGTTGGTTGGGAAATCAGGGTAAAATCTGGAGCAGCCACATGTAAACATGGACATGGTTGGATGAAGGATGACTGTGCAAATACAAAATACCCTCAGGCCTTAAATCAGGAGAGCCTTGCAGTGATGCTGCCCCAGGCCAGGGTTGCTCTGCAGGGCAGGACCTGCCATCAGCCAAAGGCTTCTTTGATTAAGAATGGCTTTTTCCTACACTGGTTTTAGCCCATTTTTAATAGAATAAAAGATGAGTTTCACTGCCTCACCTGCAGGTCAGCAGAAGACAGGGCTTGCTCCTTCAGTGCTGCCTCAAGTCCCAGTGAAAGGAAAGTGACTGCAATTTCTTTAATTCCATATGAAAAAGTTTGCTATAGCTGATGGTTTCTCACTGTGGCCTCTCTAGAGAGCTGCTATTTTTCCAAGTGGAATGGTCAGTGGACACCAGCTTTGCCACCATGAAGTGAGGAAAGCAGCTGTAGTTTGTGCAGTCAGGCAAATCCTGAGCCTGAGAATGGTCACGCCTCAGCAGGGCCCTGGTGCTGTGCTCACCTGGCTGTGGCACAGCACAAATTACACATGCCTTGTCTCCACAGGGATTTTACAGCTATGGAGCTGAGGCACATTCATCATCCTGCTGTCAAAACAAACCTTTCTGCTGCTCTGAGGACAGAGCTGGAGCTGGAGCTGGAGTCAGAGCTGCAGTAGGGGCTGTGTGAGGTCAGGGTGGAGGTGAGCTGGCACAGCTCCCACCTGCCCACATTCGTGCCCTCCAAGCCAGTCAGAACAGCTGGGTCATTCCTGCCAGGCTGTATTCCGTGTTGAGGGCAGGACTGCTTTTGGAGGCAGCCACATTCATCACCCACAGCAAAATTTAATGAACAGCCAATCTTTTTTGGCAGCTTTTTATTGCAGGGAGGGCAGAGGGTTTATGTGAACTGGATTTGTGAAAACATTTGTACAAATATTTGTTCTCTGCTCCTTAGCAGCAAAGGGATGAGTACAAACAACATCCCCATTTAAGGTCCCACTCACTTGTTGCAAAAGAACTGATCCAATTTTGGTTGTGTGATGGGCCTCCAGCTGGGTCTGCAGGTTGTGTGAGGTGTAGCTCACATAATCTGGAACAGAGGCAAAGGCATGACAGAGCAATGCTGCAAGGGTGGAAATGCTCCTGCACAGGGAAGAGCTCTGGCCTAGGAAGTGGCTATAAAAAGGGCACCTTTGGGATCTCCAGTCACTGGTAGAATTCCATCTATCTCAAGTTACCTCAAGCATCCATCTGCCCCCTGGGAAGGCAGGATCAAGCCATGGCTGTTTACTCAGTGAGGCAGTTCCCTCCTGTAGGCACTGCAGCAGGTGATTTGTTCTTACTGCAGGGAAAGAAAATTCTAAAGACAAAAAAGTTCACAGGAAAATTTTAGCATGCGTGTTCAGTGCCCAGGTTAGATTAGGGCTGCTCTGTAAATGACTAAGGATCAGTTCAGATTATCAAGACTCCAGTGTGCAAATCCAATCCCAGTTTGGATTAAACTCTATGCCACATATTGAAAAATGAAATATTGAATAGCTGCTCCCAAAGTGAACATAGTTCATTCAGTTGTGTGATTTTTTCCCACAGGAAAAATGCTGTTTGATTATGGCATTAAATAGTGTGCAATTAAATTGTATGACAGAGACAGGCTAAGACAGACTTGAATTTTGGTGCTCCCTAATATTAAGGTTTTAGATTTTGCAACTTCAGTACTACTCTTTTATAAGTGGAGAGATTTTGTGTTTGAAAGTGCTTATTTTCAAACCCCTCTTCATGCAGTGGAGAATAGGTCTCTGCTGGGACCATAGAAAAATTGTGAGAAAAAGAGCAGTTTGAACAAACTACCTTGGATGATTCCAAAACCATTTAGCTTTGATTCCCTTTAGTAATCTTATATTGGATTTTAATCATTACTGTAGTATGATATTAATATTTTTAAATTGAAGTGCATGAACATTTCTGGCAGTTGTTTTTGGTAGATTCCCCATTAATGTCTACTTAACTGGAGACAGAAAGAGTCAAGCACACATTTAATTATGAAGATGTCTGCATGACAGCATAAAATCTCAAATGAAAAAGAAACACTTTTAATATGAATAATCATCAGGCTTAAAGTCTCAGTCATCTTTAAATAGCAGTATACTGATGACTAAAAGCAGCACTAATGTGTCTTGCACTATACAGCCTGGAATTTAACAACCATTTATTTTAACCTTCCATGTTGCAGGAGTGCAAGCAGGGGCACAGCCCACACAGTTTGTGTGGGATTTGTGTCACCATCCAGAAGTTGAGCCTCTGTCCCCCCTAAAACTCCAGAACAAAATGGAAGAGATAACTCCTCTCGAGTATCACCTCTCCTCTGCTAAGGGGTATCTTTCCTCAAAGGAGACATTCTCCTTTTTGTCTCTAAGGGCATTAAGGAGCTTTTCAATGGTTAAAGTTAGTGCAAATGTACCCAGTACAGCTCTACTGTCAAAACACGGGAATTTAGATTTCCACTGAAAAACTGAAAATGCCTTTATAAATTTCAGATAGAGACTTGACTAAACCTCCACAGAGGTTTTTCCAGTGCCAGGTTGCTAATAGCTTTGGGGTTGTTTTCTAGAATTTAAGTGAAAAGCTATTACACAACTCCTGTAAGGTTCCAAAGAATTGGAGGCAGTTCAGAAACCACCATTCCTATTTCTATCAGATGTGACGCTGCTTTGAAATGAGCTTGGGCAGTCAGTAGGAGCAGGACAGAGCACAGCTGCCAGCAGGGTCAGGCAAGGCAGATGCCAACATCTGTGGTTTGTTTGGGACAGAGCAGCCCTGTGTCCCTCCCCAGCCCCACTGTTCACACCAGGGCTGTGTCTTTATTCATAAAGATAATGTATAAATTGTAATTTATGTACATATAATACATATATAGTATAATATATATTATAATATAGTAATATATATAATTGTAATTAATAAAACTGATCCTGCTAAAACCAAAGAGAAAGGAGGAGAATGGTGTGAGGTCAGCCAGGAGGAACAGTCTGAGCACAGTGCAGGAATTCCTGGGCTTTGATCTGCTGCCAGCACCGTGGCCCCAGTGCTGGGGAAGCTGCTGAGGAAACAGGGTTTGAATGCACAGCCTTCCTCCAAGGCTCTGGCTTCTGTTCCCAAAAATGTGGCCTTACAATTTAGCAACCACAAGCTGCAGATAAGAGGTTGTGGTCCCAGTACAGCAGAACAAGGTTAGCCCTGGTGGGGATCCCCACTCCCCTCTGGGTAATGAGAAGCAGCTCAGAAGTGACAGCCCCAGGGAAGGAACAGTTTGTGGAAACACACGATCTGTGCCCACAAAAATCTCTATTTCAGCTCTTCATTGGGGACAGTGTCTGTTTTTTTCTTGTTCAACCAGCCTCTCCTTATAAATATTGCTATTGAGCCTCAAGACCCAGGAATCTGGAGCACAGGAATTTGATGTCTGAGGGATTTTAAAAACAAGTTGAGGGACTCCTGTGCCTCTCTGGATTGCTGTTTATCCAATTGCTTTCCAAATGGCTCCTAAAAACTTCCCAAGTATTAGGTTTTTTGTTCCACTTTAGTCCTTCCAGCAATTATGTGAGGGGTCAGAGTCTCATTTGTGCGAGTCCAGTCCCTCATTTATATCACTGGAATGCTGTAGACTTTCATCCACCACAGCAGAAAGAGAAGTCAGGTCAGAGTCTGTCTGAAAACTTATCCCTTCCATTGAAGATAACACAATTTATAACCCTAACTCAAGGACAGACAGAACTGAGTGGACGGTGGATGTAAGGCCTCACGAAGGTTGCCAGTAGCAGTAACACTGGTTTTGCAATCACTGTTTGGAGCAGAGCAGACAAATTTGCACTGGAATCAAACTTCTTGATATCTCTGTCTCTTGCAAGTCCTCTGACCTCTCAGCAACTTGGCCTGGCCATCAACTAAATGATATATCCACGAGTTTCCTGCTGTTCAGAAGGGACATGGTGAAACAGAACTCCCTTTACTCTTTGTAACACACCATAACCAAGGAACAGAACATTTGGACTTCTGTCCTTAAATAACAGGAGTTATTTCTTCAGAAACACTGCAGAAACAGTCTCTAAACTTATCAGGGGAACTACAAGTTAGGAAATCACTCAGATTCTCTTGTCCCTGCCAGGCACTCTGCTCCCTCTTCCAAAGGCTACCAAGCATTATTCAGATTGGGAGATATAGTAGGGACAGTGTGTCTGATGTTTGTTTGGCTCTATTAAAGAACATGTTCATTTTGCTTCTGAATGATATTTATAAACATTTGTGTTCAAGAGAGAAAAAATGGATTCATATTTTATTAAGTCTGTTTGCAAGACCTAGAAAACCTGAGACAATGCTATGCATTGCAGTACAGATGATTTCTCCCTTTCCAAATATATTTAGGAGACCTGGAATAAATGAAACCACGAGGTTGTGAGCTAGCAGGCAGGAAGGGCAGGGTGAGTTCACAGACCCTGTGCCAGCGAGGCTGAGCTCCTGTGCAAATGATGCTTCATGACCTGCACAGGACAGTCAGGCACCTCCTCAGTTTCACTGACTTACACTCACCTTGATCTTTTTCTCCTTTATTTTTTTGGGAGTTTTTTTGTTTGTTTTTTAAGTATTGAGAAAACTAAGTACCATTTCTATCTGAGAAACTATCCAACCAGAGTAAAATTTAAACCATTTAACAACTGACAAGAAATCAATTTGTTTTCTTTTGCTAAATATGTTTAAAATCTCCAAGCAGTCCAGATGGGATGTAGGGATCATTTCCTCTCAGATGACAAATGACAGGCTAAATTCCACCCACTCTGTTCACTTTGGCCTGACCCAGGGCTGATAGGAAACAATGAGCGTCTTTCCGTTAACTTAAATGGATTTTGTGTCAGCCCCATTAAGTAACAGCTTATTTCCCTTCATTGATTGGGATGTCAAAGATGAGGAATTAAGAGTGATTATGGATGGCAGACACATTTGCAGAGCAAAAACCCAGTGATGGGGAGAAGAAAGGAGGGGAAAAGATTTTGTGTGTCTATGTTATAAATATCAGTTAAAGATGGTCTGGGATTCAAACACAGAACTGCTTTATTTTGGCTTTGGTACAAGGGTGAACATTTTTCATTTACTTCTGAAAAGAGAAGAATTTGAGGACATATTAAAATATTGAGTCCAAAGAGAAATAATTTAATTCTGCATGGGTAACACATTGCTAAAAAGATTTTCAAAAGCCTCCACTTTTGAGTGCTAAAACCCAACGTCTGAGAGTGGGCAAAAATAGTCTTTTTTTTTCCCCCAAGGGTGGGGTACAGCTTTTCTTTGCAGGACACAATAATGAGACAACTGGAGGATGGGGTGAGAGACCTCTTCTCTTAGGATCTAATGACACTGAGAGGATATACTGTTATAATACAGTAGAGTAATTCTTTATTCTATATTATTTAGACTTCTTACAGCACAGATCCTCATGACTCTTATCCCTTTCGTTTAAGAAACTGAACTGTGATTTTTCAGGTATTCTCCAGTCTGAAGCTCAAGGCAATGGCAGCTGCTTAGCTCCTGAGTCAGGTTGTCCTGATTTGGCTTTTCATATAAAATTCTCTTTATGAGTGAATTTTATCTTTAATAACTCCCTCTTTGCCTGTCAGCCAAAATTCCATACTGATTTCTGCTAGAGGAACTGATGGATGTTCCAAGGGCTATGGGCCACCATCTTTTTTATGGTACAATTGCTAAAAGCCAAACCCTTCTCCTAAAAAAGCCTTGAAATCTGGCACCTTTATGACTAAAGCCTCCCAAAGGAAGCACTACAGAATCAATATCTGAAAGCAGGATGCTTCTGCATTTTTTGAAGTAAAAGTTCTCTGCAGTCATTAACAGACTTGATTCATCTGATGACTCAGAATTTGTACAGCTGGTCCAAGGCCATTTCAGAGACTGAAAAGTGCTGCTTTTCTCTCCTTTTCTGAAGAAGTGAGTATTTTCTCAGTTACATGAAGCACCTCCTGCCCTCATGTCAGCTTCTTCATTTAAACAAAAGGTTATATTCAGGACATGAAACAGCAATGAATTTGATTTAAAAGACGAATTAATATAAAATTTGACCTTCATTGGTTTTCCCAAGATACATTTTGAAATCTTTGCAAAGTTCTTTTGTTTACTGGAAATGCAATCCATGGCAGCATTATTGTGATACACAGGCCAAATGACTGCAACATAATGTTTCTCCATTGTTTTACTGTAATTAAACTTCATTAGTCACACAGATAATCATATTACAATTTCATGTTTGTCTCATGTTTTCAGGATTTTCATGCTTATTGATTTGAAGTTCCTGAATCAGATATATTCTCTTTACATTTTGTTCAAGTTTTTTAAACAAGCAGAGCTTACATTTTCTATAATGCATTTAGGTTTCATCTTCATTATAAAATTCCAGTCTCATGCCAGATTTTAAATGTTAATAATTCAGCCATTGCTTTTGAAGGGGTTTGATGGTTCCATTCACCAATGATTTAAATAGCCAATTTTCAATCATCACTCTCTTTTGAGAGCTTATAGCTGTGCTACTCCTTTCCCATTAATTGCTGTCATAGTAAAGATTCTTATCGACTGGAAGCACTTCGATTTTATTCCCCATGGTAACTGTTTATTATCCTCACAAAATCTTGTGGGTTTGTGGAACATGAAAAATACACTTTCCTCAGAAGTAGTGACAAAAGAGAAACCTTCATCAGAATTTGACATTCCATTATCCATGCTAATGTAATCTAATACAAGGCCCATCTTTCTGAAATCCCTTGTTTCACTTGCAGGAAGTCTTTCTATGATGTGAGTAGCAATGCTGTAATCTCATTTCAGGTTTAGTGCTGGCAGCAAGAGCTGGGACATCAGGTAAATGTTTGTGTTTCAACATTTCCTACTGTAAGTGGCTGTCTGTGCCAAGGAGCCAGCCCTTCTTTGATGCCTGTGTCACCCTGCAAAAGTTGCCCAGCCCAGAACTAATTCCATTAGTGTTTGGAAAGCTATTTATAAGCCTGCCTTCAGTGGGATGACCTTATTAATTAGATTGGGGGAAGGCTGGGGGAGGGAGGGAGGCTCATTTCACAATTCCATTGACATGCATTTCTAGAAGCAATGCTTCTCCTTCACACTATGCTCAGAAAGACTGTCAAATAAGGCAAAAATCTGGGTCAATTTGCAGTAAGAAAAAAAAGCTACATCTGTGCTGTCTGCAGGACCCAAAGCATCAACTTTTTACAGGGTAGTTCTGCTGCCATGTGTCCTTGAACATTCCAACAAAGCCCAAATCCTGTGTTCGCTAAACCAAGAAAAGGAAAGAGCTTTAACACTAAAGCTTCTAAAACAAAATTTAATGAAACCACCCCCTTTGTCCATTATCATACACGCCCCTAAGACAGGCTAAATCCTCATATTCAGTTTGTTATGATGTCAAACGAAAGCAGAAGTGAACTTTTCTCCCCCTTATTTACCCCAAATGCTTGATTTATTCTGCGGTGTAGACTGGGAGTGGAGTTTCACCTACCAAACCCATTTCCTGTGCCTCACTAAGGCCTGTGCTGCTCTGCTCCCTCCCCACTGCATTTCATGGGCTCCCTGAGCCGTGGTGTCCTGCTCTGCTGCCTCTGAAGCCAGCCCATCACCACTGCCAGCTCCAGACAGGGAGTAGCTGGGAGCAATAGCAGTGTCCTGTAACCAACACATCCATCTTGGCAACTGAGGAACTTCTCTGTTATCTGTTTAACAAATCAGGGCACTGGTTATTGTGCAGGCTTATAATAACTCATCTGTGCCAAGCAGCCAAAAGAAACTCAGCTTTTGTACAGGATGTTTGCTTTTGTCAATATAACCTCCTGACAGAATCTCATTCACCGCTGGCATCCCAGTGCCAATTACATTTTTCATCTTGGGTGGGGAAAAGGAAGCTTTCAAAGCCTGCCTATTCATTTGATGGATTTGTACAACCCAGGACAATTTTGCAATGCAGAGAAAACTACAGACCCCACTTCTGTGTCCCTCCTTGCATAATCCTATTCAGATATTTAATGTCTCTTTCAGAATTCTGTATGTCTTTATGTGACAGTTTAATGCTCAGGGTACAAACTCCTCCACGTCTAGTGCTTGTGAAGGGCTAGCAGGAGATTGTACATGGGTAAAATTTGACCTAAAAATAACAAGGGCAAACCACACAGCTCATGTACTCCTTGGTGTCAAGGACTGCAATTAGTAACAGATTTGCTATGCAAACACCTATGAGATACCAAATGGGTGTCTGCTGGGTATCAGATTGGGATTGCCTGGTTCATTTTGGAAACCCATCTTACAAATACCTTACAGAACTGAAGTCTCTGAGTCCCATGAAAGAATAATAGGTTAAATGTCAGCCCTTGGCTGTTCGTGTTCAGTCCATTGCTCATTCCAAGCACACTACATGACTGGGCTCCCCAGCAGGGATGCATTCAGTAAGAAAAGTTCCTTCACCCTTCTTTTAACCCTAACTCATTTATTAAAATGCATTTCTGGCTGAGTGCACAATGACATATTTCTATTGTTAAGAATGTTTTTAATCAAAACTACTTCAGGTATTTGAAGGTTCTGGTTTTTCTTACTTTGTAAATAAGAATAACCAAACTAACAAGGATTTTTGCTTCCTTAATCTTGTATGCTGAATGCCAATTTTTAGGATTTAGACTTAATGGTTCCTTGGTCCATAACAAGAGGTTTCTTTTATTTTTATTTTTTTAAGGCACTCTGATTCATTCAATCATCAAAAGCAATTACAGAGATGAGTTCAACAAGAGTCACTGGAACTAAAATTATGTTATTGGTCAGGACTGCTCTAACAATAGCTGTGCTGAGTAATTCAGTGCTCTCCTTAATAGACACAGACTTCCAGTAAAAAATCTTCCAGTTTCATCACCACTGTCATGATGATTGGGGTGTTCTTAACCTGTTCCACTCAGTCAAGCTTCATGATATGAATGTTCTTATTTTCATTCAAAGTAAAGAAGTCTGAACAGCGATTTTTTTTTTACTGTATCTTGAATCTGTATATCTTTGATGCTCCAACAATAGGAAGTTACACTGGTTTGAGATCTGTGTCCACAGAACAAAAGTGGAAAAACAGGCTTTGAAAACTATGAGGAGAAAAACTCTGACACATTTGTGAGTGGTCTAAATCAAATGTCCAAGGCAGCATGGAAGGAAATGAAAATGACAGTGGCTTGGGAGAAGTCAGAAGAAGGAGTCAAAGAGAAGCAGAGGAAATGGGAGGAGATGGAGACAAGATGCAGCACCCCTG
The DNA here is from genome assembly GCA_034336665.1 of Luscinia megarhynchos. Lineage (NCBI taxonomy): Eukaryota > Metazoa > Chordata > Aves > Passeriformes > Muscicapidae > Luscinia > Luscinia megarhynchos. The sequence continues at coordinate 4,790,532 of CM067580.1, forward strand.
TGTGCACCTTTGAAGGTGTCATTTAACAGGAGTCAGCCCAGCTTTTTGCCAGAACCACTAAGCAGCCAGCCTTCCAGTTATGGTGTACACACCACATGTTCCAGAACATTTCTATAATCTGAAAGTGCTGGAAGAGTTGCAGAGGAGTGTAAGGACGGGTGGGTGGTACAGAGCAGAAAAGCAGCTCCACCACCACTGAGTCCTACCTCAATATAAAGCCAGAATATTGGGATATGCTGGCACTTCAGCTGTTGAAATGCAGCTGTGTGCACATCTGGGCTCTTCAGCAGCGTCCTCGAACTTTGCTCCTTTTGGATTAGCAGATAACATAGGCAATATGAAACTTTATTACCAGTTACACTGCTAAATCAGATGACAGATTGTACCAACATATTAACAGTGATACCTGCCTGAGATTAATGGGAGTATTTCTCAGAGAACTAGCTTGGCTCTGCATTTCAGGAGCTCTCTCCAGCATCAAGCTTTGCCCTCCTCTTTCAGAAAACCTGAGTAGCTGTTTGCAGAAGTCTTCTGGCTCAGTCTCACCTATCCTAGGAGCAAGCAAGCCCCTGTTGGAGAACAAAATCTGCAATTTGTAACAGAAGAGCTCATTCTTTACTGGAACTACAGAAACTGAGAAGCAAGTCTTGCCACAGCAGTTTACAAAACTGTTACCACTTAATCCTTTGCTCACTGCTGGCACCAATGAATAGCTGGTAAATGGGACTGAGAGCCATGAACAGTCAGACCGAGCCTGACATGCAGCCAATCCGTGACACTCACACTTCCCTGTGCTGCAGGTGGTTACCTGGCAGAGGTGACATGTTTAGCTTGGGAGATGACTTACAAACCATGGCACAGCTGCCAGCAGATCCTGTCTCAGTCGTACCATGAAAGATGTTGACACTGGGTATGGTTTATTTGTCTAAACCCGTGGCTTGCTTTGGTGTGCTTCTACTAATCGCTTTTGTTGAGAGCTGGAACTGTTCAAAATCCCACTGTAAACAAGATATTAGATAGAAGAATAGCGTGAATAGAACTTAATATTCTCCTAATTCATGATGTGTGCTGTACAAGGCAACACCACGTTCACTTTACAGAAGTACGCTTGACGTGGTCCCTTCACTTAGTGAAATAACCCTTGCTTGGCAAAGCTAGGTATGAGTAGCTAAGATTAGGGCATAGAGACAGGGGAACAGTTTATGACAAGCAGTCTGGCCGCTGTGACCTCGGTTTGGAACAGAGTAAATGATGCCATGTGCAGGTTTATGTGACAGCAAAGAGATGGCGTTTTGCTCTTCTCTCCTGCGCCACCTCGGGATGGATCCCACGGGCGGAGGGTGAAGTTACCCGGGTCAGCCTGTCCCGAACCCCCCGCAGAAAGGCTCCTACAGATCCTGGGCTGGAAAAACGAAGCGTGCAGCCACCGCCGAGCCCTCTTCTCTGATGGATGAGCTGAGACAACGGCGAGTGAACCGCTGTCCCCAACAGCGCCCGGGGCTGCTCCATCCCCGGCGGGACGAGATGAACCGGGCCCTGGGCACCGCCGGGCCCTAGGCGTTGCCATCCACGGCTTCACCGAGCCCCTCAGCAGCCAGCCGCGGCTCCCGCTTCCCTGCCGGCAATCCCAGCCCCATTCCCCGCTCCCATGCCCCGCTCCCCGGTGCCGCAGCCGGGCCCATCTCACACCGAAGGGGCTGCGGCCCCGAGCATGCCGGGCCGGCTCCTCCCGCGCCGGGCGGCGGGGCCGGGCCGCGGTGGGCGGGCCGGGGAGGGCGCTGCGCGGAGCCGGGGCCGGTTAAAGCGGCCGCCGCCCGCCTGGCTCCGTGCTCAGCCCGCTCGGCGCCCGCCGTCCTGCGTGCTGCGGCCGCTCGCTCGCCAATGCGGGCCCGGAGCCCGGCCCGAGCTGCCCCCGGAGCCGCCTGCAGCCCCCCGGCCCGAGCCCCCGCCCCGGACCCATGCGGCGGCTCCGGGAGCGGTTCCGGAGGTGAGCTGGCCGCGACCGCCGGCGGGGATGGGATCGCCGTCCCTCCCCGAGCCGCTGCCCCGCGGGGTGGGACCCCCCGGCCGGGGTGAGGGATGAGCGGAGAGCCGAGGTTTCCTCGCCGGGCGGGGAGGGCAGCGGGGTCCCGAGTGGTGCGGGTGTGTGGAGGTGAGGAGGGTCTTTGTGTGTGTGTGAGTGTTTGTTCATTGCCGCCGTTAAATGGGTGAAGGTTCGTGCATCCGGCCGTGTGGCACAGCCCGACCTGTGGCTCCCGGGCCGGGCCGGTCAGCGCCCGCTGACCCCGTGAGGCTCCCGGGCCGTGGAGCTCCCTGCTCTGCTGCCTCGAGAGCGCATGGAGCGTCACGGAACCACAGAATGAATGCTCTGGGTTGGAGGTGCTCGTGTCATTCCGCCTCCTGCTATGGGCAGGGTACCTTGCACTAGACCAGGGTTCTCCAAGCCCTGTCCAGCCTGGCCTTGGACGCTTCCAGGGATAGAACAGCTGCAGCTTCTCTGTGACAGGGCCTCAGCATCCTCATAGGGAATAATTTCTTCCTGGTATCCAAGCTAAATCTATGCTTTTTTAGCTTAAAAATCAGTCCTCGTTCAGCTTATGATGCTGTTCATGTTCACGGGGAGGTCACTTGGGTAACTGCAGTCGTGGTTCCTGGATAAGCATCTGTGGGCTTTGGTTCCTCATTGCCCAGATGCCCGGCTGATAACTGTTGGACTGCCCATCTCCTGGTGGGGCCAGTGGCTTCACTGACCAGGTACTGCTGTAGGGCTGCCCTGCTCTCCTTTCACCAACTTGCTCAAGAATCTGAATCCTAAGTATTAAAAGGGAAATAAAGCTGAAAGAGAAAAATACGAGTGCAGTCGGACGTGGTTTCTGTGCTAGCCCACATCTCGGCTGACTGGTCCCTTGCCCCTGAGCTCAGATGTGCTGCACCACCTGGGGTCACTGGTTGCTGCCCACTCTTTGCCTTTTGTACTTGCTAAAAGCCTGTGGAGGCTTTGGAGAGGTTGGTGGGATGCACAGACGCTTTTTTCCATGACCCAGTCTGTGTACGATAGCAGAGTTGTTTGTGGATTCTCAGAGTATTGCAGGTTTCCTTTTGTCTTTAGTATCGTGCTGTAAGTACATGAACCTTCACACAGCACGTGATTTCACTGATATTTCCAAATAAGGGAACTGCTTCTGCACTGATCTGAATTATTTCTGTGCCTCAGATGTTCAGTGATAGTAAAGATTATGTGAACAATTACAGACCACAGCTAGATACTGTCAAATCCAGGAAGGAAGGTGCCTAGTGCAGAGGAAGATGGATCTACTTTTAACTGAATGAATTTGTAAAGAGGAAATATCAGCCAGCTTGGTCAAAGGAAGCAAGCTTTGTATAAATTCTTTAGTTTCTGCTCAAAATCTAATCTAAAATGGTCATCAGGAAAATGTAGTGCAGATATGTTTTGACCTGCTTGTAATTTTTTTTGTTTTCCTCTTGAAAACAAAGAGCCTAGATAAAATCCTAGATACTGAAGCATATGTTTAGATAATGAAGCAATTTCTAAGCCCGTTTGATGTATGTTACTGCTGGTTTTGTTGAGTTACACCCACCTTGTTGCAGTTTCTCATATGCTGTTATTTGTGGTTTTATTAGGTCTAAATGGCTTATCCTGCTGCTGGAAAGCACAAAGAAAGGCACAAAAAAGGGGAATGTGCTTTTAACCTGGTAAAAGGAAGTATGAGGTCTTCTGAGCTGAATAAAGGAAATATACTTCCTGAAAAGACTAAAAAACATCCAGATCTCTGAGGCCATTATCAGTGCTTGCTGTTTTTACTGACATTTTGCTTCATGCTTAAAACAATAATTCATTCAGCAGATGGGATTCATCAATAAGGCAAGATTTGATTTCCCTTCTGCAGTTTGGGGTCTAAATTCACTGTGATGCCAGACAAATGCCATACAGATATGTGCAATGGATTTGGGGTTTTGTAATTTATTTTTCTAAGCTGGCTTTGCATGCAAAGACAAAGCATTAAGAATCCTCATATTTTCCTTCTGCTTTGTCTCCCAAATACTATCTTAATTCTGGAATCTGTGGGAAACTTGCAGCATCTGTTCCTTGGAAATGAATAGGAGCTTGAGATTAGGGTCTGTCACAAAGGATGGATCAGTCTGTATGTTTAGAATTTAAAATATTTGAAGTATTTCAACATCAAAGATCAAGTGGTATGAAGGGAGGGGTATGAGTTTCTTCCCTCTTGTTTTAAATTGCAATATGTCTCCCTCAGTTCCTTTTTTCTGCTTGTATTGGGAATATCTTCATCAAAAGTTTGTTTGCTGTGAAATTCTGAATCTTGAACTTCCTTGGCTTTGAGAAGATCCTGAGCTTTGAGAATTCAAATTGTGAAAAGGAGCTCACAGCTTAGATCAGTGTGAAAGCATTCTGCTCTCCTGGCTGGCTGCAAGCAGTTCTTCGTCTCTTAATTTCAGAAATTTCTTATTCTGGTATTGCAGGCATTAGTATTTTATCTTCAATATCTTGGATTGTCAGTATTTTAAATGGAGAAGTATTCGTACCTCCTTGTGAGAAGTGCTGCATATCCTCCAATTAAATGACTCTGTTTTCACCAGATCTGCTATTAAAGGAATGCACTAGAGATTTGCTAGAGAATGAAAAAAGCTTCAATTAAAGACATTTCCTGTAAACTGTAGTCCAGTTCAGTGGGACTTTCTCAGACTGTCCTGCATTTGATAATAACCTTAATGGCTCTGTTGTAGAGAGCCTTTGTTTAGGAGTTAACAGCATCTGAATGCTCTTTACTGAGCTTCCACTTTGAGGAAGGTGAGATTATAATTCCCACAATTATCTTTACCAGGAGAGACAAACGTGACCTGTAGATAGGAGGTAGAACAATGTCCCTGTGTTGCAGTATTCACAAGGCAGGAAACAAGAAGCATCCATTGTTGATGGTGGCATGTGGCTTATTTATTTATTTATTTATTTATTTTTCTTAAAAGCTGTTTTGCCTCCAGAATGTGAATAACTATGCAACCACATTCTTCTGCCTTTGTTGCAATGTCACTCGTATCTATAACTGCAGGAGAATATGACTGGTTTTAACAGTGTGTGTCAAAATAATTTCCCAGGTTTTGATGAGCACATCAGTGGTATCACAGAGCAGCTATTGTCAAAATTCACATCTGTTTCTTACGACATTAAACCTAATCTGTCAAACTGGAAATTAAATGAACTCCAGAATGGCTCCAGAATGCCCTTCCAACCATGTCAATAATCATTTCTCTGAAGTTGTTTCTGATAACGTTTATAAATAGTTAATTATGAAAAGGCAGAGGGGAATAACTGAAACTGCTGTACTGAGACCATTGCCTTTGAGTAGTGACCTGAGCAAATGCTTTCCAGCATTTGGCATCAAGGTCTGCAGCCTGTTGAAGGCAATTCCTCCCAGAAGGGAGAGGTGCAGTTCCATCAAATGTGCAGCAAAGCTGGGGCACTGAGACCCATTTCTGCAAGGCAGAGGCAGAGCTGAGCACTTACCCTCCTGCCAAAACACACTGATGGTGTTGGTATAAACACTGAGGTGAAGGGGATGGGTGAGGTGTTGCTAATGCTGGAGTTCTGCTGGAGCTCTGGTCCAGAATATTTGCATCATTCCTGTGCTGCCACAAAACAAATCAGGGAAAAAAGCCCAACTCTGTGTGTAGGTAACAGCAAGGATAGATTTGTTACTGTCTTTGTGTTCTGTTCTATGGCTAATAAATGTCCTAATTTCTAAAGTGTTTGTTCATAATTCTAAAATCTAACATTACTCCTAGATCCAGTATGATTGCTTTAGAAAGATGCAGTGTATTTCCTGCTGAAAAAAAAAGGGAAAAAAAAGTTGTCTAATGTTGCATAGTAGAAGACCCATTAGGAGGCATCAATTATTTATAGATATTTATATCATAATATAATCTTATATAGAAATTTGGAACAACAGGAATTATAAAGCTACTACAGAGTATAAGCTTATTCCTTTTGGTTCTTCAGGTTTGAGGTTTTTTTGCGCTTTTTTTGGTTTTTTGTTTGTTTGTTTGTTTTGTCGTTTTTTTGTTGTTTTTTGGTTTTTTGTTGTTTTTTTGGGGTTTTTTGTTGGGGTTTTTTTGGTTCTTTTTTTGTTGTTGTTGGGTTTTTGTTGTTGTTGTTGTTGGTTTTTTTGGGGGGTTTTTTTGGTTTTTTTTCTTTTGGTTTGGTTTTTTGTTTGTTTGTTTTTTTTGTTTTTTACTTCTTGTGAGACTTCCAAGGTACCACCACATAGAAATGTAATAGTATTCTAGATATGATAAGTTAAAAGTTTCCCAAGACTTTGAATTTATGGAGTTGAACAAGGGCAGTCCAAGCCTGGCCACTCACTGAGCCAACAGATGCTTTTATTTTTAAACATTTTCCTAACTTGGAAGCAGAACTGAGCAAATTGAATGTTCCATCTTTAGAGGATGCAGAGATGGTGTTCAGCAGCTGTTGAAGACATACAGGCACTGGGAAAAAAGTAATTTTCCAAATATTCTGTGAGCCTTTGTGATAAGTGTCATTGTCCTCCTGGAGAGGAGAGCAAGGTGCCATTTGCCACTGACAGAAGAATTGCCGTTTTTAACCATATATTGTCTCCTTACTAATTTCCTAAAAACCATTTATGTTCTGTCTATGAATTAAATCCACATTATTCTTAGCCCTTGTATTAGTAACATGAAACTGTCTTGAAATTGCCGCTGGGCAATTGTTTGGGGAGGGATCATGACACTATATTATTGTCCCACTGCTGCTACATTTTCATGTATCAGTTTAGAAAAAAAATATTTACAAGTCACCTAATAAATCAGCCAAGAAAACCAAGCGAAATATCCCAGAAATCTGGAACTGCTTATGCATGTTGTAAGATTTGGGTTGGATTTTTTGTTGTTTGTTTTTCCCTGGTTTGAGGTCAGCCAATACTTTATATATGTCAAAAAATAGGACTCTTTTTTATTTAAACCAGGGGGGACATGGGGAAAGTTTGTCTAACAAGCTTTTTGTATAAATCTAGGTAACAAAGCTGCTCTCAGTTCTGAGCATACAGACATGTTCTGTATTTCTGGTAAAGCTGTTCCTGGCTTCTTGGATACCTGACTAATTGTCAGTGCATAGTTTTAGAATAGTCTGGAGTAAACTGGAATTATTGGTGAAAGATAATCACTTTTATAGGACAGCAGTACTAGGATGACAGACTGGAGCTGGTCAAGTTCACACCTTTCATTTGACTGTTGCATATAGGTGTTTGCTGTCTTTTACAGGTGTTCTTACACAAATTTAAATTGCTGAGTTTCACAGAAACAGCTCAAGTGTTTGTATGTTTTAATACACTTAAATGAAGCGTTTGCATTGGCAAGTTCTTCTGAAACTTTCTCAGGTTTCATCATATTCTGTTCAGCTTGCATGGACTGCATTTGATGTGGTTGTTTGTTTGCTAGAATGCTGAAAATTCTTAGAGAAAAAGGTGGAATGTCTATGGCAAGCCTCTTGAAATGTTTCCTCTTTGGAATTGACCATAGAGTCTCCTTTCATCATCCCTGCATAGGGGATGTTTGGGTCTTGGTTACAGACAGGAGATTGGAAAAAATGAGTCACTTCATGCTCCAAACACAAATATTGCTTGCTATAGGAGTCAAAAACCCAGTGTTCAAGTGTTCCAAACTGGAATATTGCTGCAGTTTCAAGAAATTCTTAAAAGAAGAGTAACCCCTGACAGATATGATGAACTCGATACTTCAAGAATATTTTGAGTTCTCGCTATGCAATTTAAATAGGAAATAGTTCATTCTTCATCTTAGCAAACTGTCAGAAAAGAGGGAGTCTGACTGCTGTATGTGAACTCTTCATTAAAGATAACCATCCGTTGCACCAGGCACTCTCAGGAATTTATTTAACGTCTGCATCTGGTAAGAGACTTTACTTGGGAGAACTTGCAATTTCAATCACAGTTACTTTGAACATGTCTGTATTTATAATTCTTAACACAATTGAGTTGGAAATACTCCTTCATTTCCTTCATGACACTCAGATGTTTTAGTAGCTTTCCTAAAAGTACTTCTTAATTCTTCAACAGGTTCATGAACCACCCAGCTCCAGCCAACAGCCGCTACAAACCCACTTGCTATGAACATGCTGCTAACTGTTACACACATGCAGTAAGTACACTTCTGGCATCTTTTCCTCTTTCTTTAAACAGATATTTCAATGAATTGTTGTGGATTTGGATTGCTAAATGCTTACTTTTGCATCACTGTGTTCATATGTACAGCCTCTGTTTTTGTGCATATGTTAACTCTTAACAGTCCAGAAGAATGAGATGTTTGGTAGTGTTCTGAATTTCTGGAAGCTCCAGATACTCAAAAAATTCCCTTTCACCAGTGTTACAGGTCTTTAACCTGATATTTTCAGTCTGTTCCAGTCCAAGGATGGCTGCAGTAAAGAGGGTATAGGCCACTGCTTGTTAGCCTGTAAGGTGGATTTCTCTAACATAATATTGTGCAAATTGTAAACTGGAAGTATATGAAAAATTTATCCATGTGAGAAATGGGAGGGCTTCATCAGACTGTCTGTGGGTATGAGCTACAAGAGCTGGAATGTTCTAATTCTGATACCTACTGACTGTTCATGAAATCTGCCATTTTGCAAGAGGCCCTGATAATGCTGACAGCCCTGCTGAAATTTCAAGTCTTTGCTTATTTTTGTAATGCAAGGAATTCTAGATTTCAATATATGGTATTCATGTAAAGAATAACAAAAGCAGTCTCCTTTGATTTTTTTTTTTTTTTTATCTTTTAGTAATTAGGAAGTTTAATTTGCTGTCTGGCACTTTGAAAAGGACTTAAAAATGTGTTTGTTTACTTTAAGATTGCTTTCACAAAAGGGCAAATGCTGCTTGTGCGTCTCCTCAATCCCTCAACTCCAAACATCTGAAGTATGTTTGACTTTGTCCTCAATCTCTTATCTCCAGTGTGTCTGACTGAGTTGCAGATATGAAAGCTCTAAGTAGTGCTCAGGACTCTTCAGTTCTACAAGGAGCCCTGTTCTTAAGGATCCCTTGTGTGTATTTCATAAATAACCAAGGTACAGCTCCGTGGTGCTGGTAAAAACAGAATCACCTTGGTTTTGCATATAGACAAAGTTAACTGAAGCTTCTGTGTTCTTAAGCCAAGGGTCTCATGTACAGCATTATGTAAATATATCCTTATTTGCCTAGGGAATGAAGCAACATTCTGTTAGTTAACACAAATATGTAGTTTATCTCATAATCCTTGTGCAAATCTTGTTTGCTCTGGCCAAAAAGTTAGATTTCAAAATACCTGGCAGAGTTGCTGTGCTCCTTAGCAATTTCAGCTTTCACCTAGTTGAAAAACAGCAGGAGGTGACAGCCAAGGTGGATCAGTGTTTTCTGGTAGGCTGCAGTTTGTAGTGGAGATATCTAATTACTTTCTGAGCAATCAAACTACCTGCTAAAAACCTACAGTGAACTGTTAAAATAAATATGCAATAACCTCTGATCAATATTTAAAGTCTTGAAATAGGAGTCTAAGCTGGGAAAGCACAGAAAAAGCTTGGAGGGGATGTTTTCATCTCCTTTGTGTTACAGATTGACTAAATATTAAATGGTCAAATGGCTGAGCCTTTGCTGCTAGACTGTAGTGTGAGTTTTCAATTAGACATTGATGATTCTACAAAACAGAATTCAACAATGGTTCTCCAATACATTTTTATTCCAAACTTTTATTCATCATTCATGGAGCAGTCAATTTCTACTTTATGAGTATGGCTGTATTTTTCAGTAGGCGTCCCATCTGGTCTTGGACTTAAAAATACATGGAAATCAGTTTATGGCAGCTGCTTAATAAAAAAAACAAGCAACAAAAAAATAAGGATAAAGGAGGGTATAGAATCCCAGGTGCAGCTTTTTGGTACAATACTTAAAAGGTAGCCTTTGTGTGGCATAGTTAGGTATCTTCAAATTTCTTACTTGTAAGGCTATTTTAAATGCCTTGCTTTTTGGGGTTTTTAGCTTTAAATGAAGTATTGACTTGCCTTCAGACACTGGGAGAAAGGAATGGCAGTAAAGTAGTTGAAAATAGAAAAAATGTCCTCTGTATTCAGAGGAAAAGGAAGGAAACAGTGCATGAGAAAAGCAGAGGTTGTGAGAATTGGAGTCTTTTTCATCATGAAGCTTTCTGGTGTATGTAAGTAAAACATCAGAATTTAGACATGGCTTGCTTTATAGTACTTTAAACGTTTCTTCCAACTGCCTTAAAAGGAGTAACTATTCTGAAAATTATAGTCTGTATTCCAGGTTGGGTTAGTGAAGTGCATGGAAAAACAGAAGTAGTATAAATATTTAAAAAATGATGCTTGGAACATTTCTAAAGGCCATTTGAGCATAGGAAGAAGGGGTCATCAAAATTTCAAAAGGGCTCTCCTGATGGAAATGTCTCCATTCCCACTGACTGGTAGAAGCAGTTTCTCTGCTCTCCATGTGTTGTACAGCCCAGATTGCTTGTGGGCCTCCCACTCCATATTATTGCTCTCCTAAAATTAGGGGAAAATTGAAAGGTTGGGAGAGATGGTAACAGGAGTGCACTTCTGGAGCAGGCAGCTGGAGATGGGCACAACCTTCATGGTTCCCTCAATGTGTCACATTTTTTGGGGGTAGGACTGGCAGCTTTATTGCTCTTTCTGTTGCCCTCCTTTCCAAAAAGGAGGTTTGTGGGCCATCCTTGTGCCCTTGGTGTTTCCCTCCCAGTGAGGCTGGTGAGATTACAGCAGTAACACCACACTCTGCTGCAGTGGCTCGTGCATCAAAGGGCATTGTTGCTGCCTGCATGATGTGTAAGGAAAATAACTTCATTTTCCAGTAATGTTATGTACAGAAGCAAAACTTCCAACAGGTTTTCAAAGCTCTCCATGGCAGAGATTGTCTGGGGAAATATGGAAAGAATACATGTCAAATGCTGACCAGTGAAGCAGTATCCTAAGCAGCCCCAGACAGGCAGAAGATGCTGGATATTTTGCTGTAAAGTTGGTAACCAGAGAGTGGAATTTCCTTAAAGTGACCTTGATCAGGTTCACAGCTTATTGTGTCAGCCCCTTTCCTTGTGCATTAAGGCTTTTTGCTCATTGTTGTGACAGCAGAGTTTGTGGCAGTTGGTTTTCCCAAAATACACCACACAAAGGTTCTTCTGTAATCTATTCTGAAAGATTACCACCTGTAGATGTAAATGAACAGATCTTAATCCTTTATCTTCCTCCTTATTGCAAAGAGTTTTTAACTTCATTCTCTCATTTTGTTTTGGCATTTCTCTAGAAAGTTAGGAAACTGTTGCCTTCTCTCTTGTTCTGCAGATCTCCCTTCCAGCCCCATTTCTGATGCAGCCAGGATTAATCAAGGTGCTAAAATTAGTAAATTTGCATATCACAGTTCTGGGTTAGCTCACAGTACATTAACTTACTGGGTTTGATGATACTCACTTGGAAGACTTGCACTCCATGATGAAATAAGCAAAGATTTTGTGACTTGTAGCTGGAGTTTTTTTTCAAGGAATATTGGCAACTAAGAAATGCTTTGTCATGCTGTAAAATGACACAGCACAATCCCACTCATTCTGTTAGTTCTGATTCTCTAACTGCTTTTTTTAGTAAATTCCTCTCTTTTTAAAGGGCTGATTGATGGCTTTTCCATTCTGAAAACTGGAGATTAAAGTGCAATTCTTGTGCAAATGATTTTTTTAAAATGAACATGGGAAAATCTGCCTTTTTTTTAATGAACTAAATTTTTGTATTTCTTTTGTAAGATGGATAAAGCCCATTGCATTGTATGTTACCTGATATGGAATTGCTGTCTAATGAGCTTCCATCCAGATGGCTGGAGCAGCAGGGTATCATTTCTGGATTTTGTATTTAATCTAGCTATTTTTGGAAAAAAAAAATAAAGAGTAATAAAACATCTCTTGTTTTGTCTGACTGTTCCCATGGTGCCTGTCAGGCACAGAGAGGAAAATGGTTCTAAAAGAGAACACTTAGAAAAAATAGTCAGTTGTTCTCATGGAATACAGTGCTGTTCCTGTGAGAGGTAGAATTGTTCTTTAAAGCAGGGCAAGGCAAAAAAAGAGATTAAAGTCTTCGTTCATATGCTGTACTCTTGATTCTGAAGGTGCAAAGAAAGAGGTGATAAGAGAATTGCTTCTTTTTTTGAACCGTATCACTTTATACACAGTAATTACTGGGAATAGTGATTGACACTGAACTTTATTTCGGCCCATTTGAGCATCCTGTGTCACACCTTAGTTTGTGAAATATTTATTTGAGGAGATGAGTAAAAAGCTGGGATCTCTGTGTAAGAAAGGCAGGTTATTCTGTGTAGTATCTAAATCTAAAGCCCATTGAGGGCTCTTTTCCTATGCAATGGTCTCTGAGTCCCTGAGCAGCTCATACCAAGGCTGTTAGAAGGAATTAGTAGGAATTTAATATTTTACCTGCTATTTATGGATACTTCATCTCTCTGAAACCTTTTAGTTCTATCACATTTAAGTAAAACTGAAATTTGCACCAAAATTTGGGAAGGAAACTGAGGAATGCAGATACAGTGGGACTGTACAGCTTCGAGCCATGACTGCATCACCATTTCTGGGGCTGCAGACACTAAATGAAGTGGCTGTCACATCCCATTAGTTCCTGGCTGTCCCAGGGGCTTCAGCCACACTTCATTCACACTGGGTGTCATGTGTGCAAAACAGGAGTGACTGATCTCCTGAGGAGTGACACATTTCAATCTTGCCTGAGTTTGGGAGCTATCCAGAATGTGTGCATGGAAATTTAGGGTTGGTGATAAATGAGAAGCCAGGCTGACAGACTATTTCTGGCCTTAAAGTCCACCAAGTCAACTTTACAAAGCTCAGGAAGTCTTTTCACCTCTAGTCCCAATGCTGTGAATGTATCAATGCCATACTTTTCATTTCCGTGGCTCTACAGCTTTTGGCACAGCTATACTAAATTTTGCAAAACATAAGGAAATTTAATAGCAATGAAGCTACAGCTGCTTCAAAGCCAGAAGGAAAACCCTCTTGTTTTTCCTTGTTTTTCTCTGGCTCAACCAGCTGCTTCTCAGATCCATTCAGTTTGCTCTGCATCTTCTGCACTGAACAGAACCTTTATTTCCTCTGGTCTGTAATTAGATCAAGGACAGACAGGTCAGGCTAGACCAGAACTTTGCAGTCTGAGCTCTCAAACCTGTAATGCAAAATGGCCAGATTTGTTTAAACATTGGCTTTAAACTGGCTTTATTGTTTAAAATATGAGACTTGGGTTAAATGACCAAGAATTTAACTTGAGAAGCTTATTTGCAATTCAAAGGAACAAATTAGCATCTCAGACACACTGTAGGTCCTGGAAGGCAATTTGTGCAGTGTTTGTAACTTGGAAGGCTGACTTGATAGTGGAAGGAGATGAGTAGAAATGTCTGAGTTAGTGAACTCTCTTCTTTATATACTTGTTGGGCACAGGGTGTTTTTTAGGTTTTTTGGGTTATTTTCTCATTTCTCCCCCTTTTCTTTTTGCCTTTTCCTGAAGGAGATAGAGGTACATCACCTATTTTGGAAAGGAATGTAGTTTTAAATGTCTGTGAAGCCTGCAGCCACTCTTTGGATGCTTTATGCAAGCATGGTAATTTTATCACGATGCTTTAACAAGGCCTGTTTTGGAAGAAGTGAATTAAATATGCTTGAGAGGGAGGTGGAAAGGAAAGCAGTTGGATACACTGTATTAGAAGAACATCTTTCTGCATTAAAAATCTGTTCATGACAGAAGTTTGCAGCTAATTTATTTATGATAGCTGAAACCCAAGTTCTGCAAAACTATTGCTTAATTCTTATAATTGCAGTTTGCTAAATGCTTTGTTTTTTCATTTGGGATTCAAGTTTATTTTGATCTGTCTTGTGCTTTATGTCTGTGCACGAGAGGTGGCTTAACTTCAAGCCTAGAGTAAGATCAACATGGTTTTAAAACATGAGGCAGAATGTGAAAATAAAACCACTGCTAATACTTAAAAAATTAGACAAAAGAATTTGCTGTCATGGCTAGAGGACAACCTTCAGTAGCCTTCCTTGGTACCATGGGGGGAGAAATTTAGCAAAACCAGATCTAACCTGTGCCTGAGATATTGTTGAATTTCTGGTGCTGATGTGTCAATTTAAAGCTAAAGGACAGAACTCTGGCTGGAGCTGAGCTCTGCCTGCTGGTGCTGCTCCGTGGGTGGCACCAGGGCAATGACAATGGCCTTTTGTTTCTGTTGTGGCAGTTCCTCATTGTCCCGGCCATCGTGGGCAGTGCCCTGCTGCACCGGCTCTCCGACGACCGCTGGGAGAAGATCACAGCCTGGATGTATGGGATGGGGCTCTGCGCCCTCTTCAGCGTCTCCACCGTGTTCCACATCATCTCCTGGAAAAAGAGTCACTTAAGGTAGCAGGAGAAAGTGCTGCACTTCCTCCTGATGTGTCCCCATTGTGTTTCTTAGTCAAAACCAATTTTACAGGAGTTTGGAGTGATACTTTCTACTGAATCATGATAAAAACACCCTTTATTTTTTTGGAAGAAATAGTGAGCCAAGCTCATATACCAATGAACATGAATATCTGCTGCTTTGTCACAAAGAAAATGTGTTTTTGTAGGCCCTAGTGGCTCTTAACCCAGAAGCAGAATGGGAAAAACAATGTAAGTGGTTGATGGATAAAATCACATTGCAGGTATGAAGACACTGTCTGGGACTGTGGCATGCTCAAGTGCTTTAAGGAGCATAACTTTTGCCAATGCCCAGGTAACAAGCAGGAAACCTCCTTGGGACCAAGGCAGCAGTAGTAAAACTGACATGTGATTTATATTTTATTTTATTTTTTTATTGATCCCTTGTAAGACCCCCTAAGTAATTCTGGGCCATAAATTGGATTTAGCCAGTAGTCACTAAATAGTAACAGTGTCTGAGTTGATATGACAGGGATGCAAGGTGGGGTGGAGAAGGAAAGAGGACTGGAGAAGTGCTCAGCTCTTATGTGTCTCAATTCCTCCACATGGTTTTAAGGGAGATGGAGACAATAGTATTCTCCCCAAAGTAGTTCCAAAGTATGTCAGGAAAATGAGATTATGTAAAAGTCTTTCCAGAGTGTGTCGTGGTGAGCTGTTCTGTCTGTCTCTCCCTAGGACAATGGAGCATTGCTTTCACATGTGTGACAGAATGATGATCTATGTCTTCATTGCAGCATCCTATGCACCATGGTAAGGAGGGGGGACCACAGCTGCAGTCAAAGCTTTTTCAAAGTAAACAGTTTATTGCAGCTTTCCAAAACCTATAGATGCCTTCTTGGATGCAATTGAGCACATTCTGTGTTGTGACAGACATTGTAATGTCATCTTCTGGGCCTTGCTGAACAGAAAGTGATTCTAGAAAACATTAGAAAATAGTTCATTTATATTCCACATACCTCAGTTCATGCTTTCCACCCATCAATGCAAACACCTTCTTCCTCTCTGTGGATAGAATGTCTCAGTGTTTGTTCCCCCATCATTCTGCAGTTAAAGCTCTGAGTATTTCTTGGTTTTTATTAATCTCCACTGCTCTTCTGTCAGTGTGGTGTGTTCACTCATCACTTTTGTCTCTTGGAATCTTTGTGCCTCCAGGTTAAATCTCCGTGAGCTGGGACCTCTGGCATCTCACATGAGATGGTTTATCTGGCTGATGGCTGCTGGAGGAACCCTTTATGTATTTCTCTACCATGAAAAGTAAGAATTATTCTTTGCATTTAACTTTAAACTGAAAATTATCCTCAGAGAACAAGACCAAACATTTTTTTGTTTTGGAGATGAGCTACTAAGGTTCTCATCAATTAAGAAAATTTAAGTTCTCAGTGTTCTGTTCTCACTGGTACTTACTGCAAGTGAAGCCATCTAGGCAATATTTAGAGAAGGTATTGCCTGCAACTCTACAATGAAAAGGTAAACACTAGTTTTAATTTTTGTCATAAAACACTGGCTATGTATCTGCATGAAAAGCTTTTGGATAATGACCCCATACCAACACATGATTTGAAATACTCTTTTTTGCTATTGAAGGAAATGTTCATCCTTTTGTACAACTCCTTAAACGACTCCAATCATTCCTTTTTAGGTATAAGATCGTTGAACTCTTTTTCTATTTAGCGATGGGATTTTCTCCTGCTCTTGTAGTGACATCCATGGTAAGGAATGTGGCTATTAACAGTGCAAACAAACAAAACTTGCCTTTCATAACCAGCTTAAATTCCAGTGCAGCTCCTTCCTCTGCAGAGATGTTCATTTTAGTACACTGTACTTGTAAATGTTCTTTGCAGAGCAACCAAATACAACCAGTTATAGTTTGGATTTATAGTTCACATTTCAGTGAAATGCTGCCTTGTTTTGTTCAATCTGGGCTGCATTGTGTGGATAAAGAGAGCCTGGGTTTCTTGGTGTATCTGAAAAGCATCCTACTCCAAACTTATTTACAGTTACACATTTTAAATAATGTTGATTAACCCTCTCTACTGCTAATATAAACCTGACACATTTTCAAGTTAAATACAGCCTTAAGTGGCTGTATCAAAGTCTTGCATGGAAGACCTGCATTAAACTTACACTTCCACAGAGTAATGTGGTTTTCTTTGTCTCCATGATTGTCTTCTCTACTCATGAAGCAAACCATCAATCTTGTTATAGTTCTTTGAGTTGTCCCAGTATAACTTCTCTAGTGCTATGGGGACATAGTGCATAAACACATCTTTGTGCATGTCACAAAGTGCAGTATAAATACACTGCATTTCTCACTTGTTCATCTGTTCCACCCAACATTTTCTGAGCTGTCACAGCCGGCTCCCTTTGCCTGGGGGAGAAAAGCACTTTGTATTTTGTCCATAAATACACTTTGCCCCTTTGCACCCTGCCCCTGACCTGTCCTTGTTCCCTGGCAGAGCAACACCGAGGGGCTGCAGGAGGTGGCCTGGGGAGGTCTGATCTATTGCCTGGGCGTGGTGTTCTTCAAGAGTGATGGAGTGATCCCCTTTGCCCATGCCATTTGGCACATCTTCGTGGCCACAGCAGCTGCTGTCCATTACTATGCCATCTGGAAGTACCTCTACAGAAGTCCTGCAGACATCATCCGTCACTTATGAGCTTTTGTGTGTCTCTAGATCCATAGAGATATCCACAAAAAAATAATCTGCACTTGGCTCTGTAACAGTATTATTTGACTTAAATGAGTTGGGGGAATTGGAAAAAATTGCACAGCAAAACTGCACTGACTTTGGTAGTACTGTGAACTGATGTTTGTGTCCTGCCGTTGCCCATCACATGGCAAGTGCTGTAAATAACCAAGATACTGTACTGCAGTAACCAAGGGTCCATTCCACGTTAGCAGAACTGGCTACCTGATGTTTACAAATAAATTTTTTATGCTAGTTTAATTTTACAGTTTTTAACTACGTGAATTTTTCTAAATTAGTAATTCAAATGGTGAAGTCATTGCAATAGTGAAAATGTAATGCTCTTGACCTGAAATTGATTTCTATTACCTTTCCACGAGTCATTTCTTAAACATCAATCAAAGACAACTAATCTGCTTTTACCACTCATTGTCTTGGTATAATGTGACTTTTATAGAAACTTTTTTGTTTTTTGTAAACTTTAAAAGTACATTTATTGAACTGAAGACATAAAACTGTCATCTATGCAGTTACTCATGTTGCAAACTCTTGCAAGAGATGGTTACATTCCACACCCTGTCCTGAGGAGCAAACCTCTTCTGAAAGTTGTGCTGCAGCTGTAATTGTGATAACCACTTTTGCAAACTAAAACCTAAATGTGATTCTGCTGAGTTGTAACATGGCAGCATTCTGCTCATTTACAGTATCACTGAACCAGACCTCAAGTTGGCTTTATTTGTGATGAAGAGCTGTAAAAGGAATAGCTGAGGTGATTTTCTCCTCCAGGTTCCCTGTGCTGCCCAGGGTGGGGGCTCCTGTGGGGAACATCCCCCATCCAAGCCACTCATTTGCCCAGCCCATGCACACACACTGAGGCTTGGATTTCCAAAGGCACCAGAACTGGCTGGTCCTGCCAGCTCTTTGTGGGGTGGTTCTGCTGGGAAATGCAGGTTGCTGAGCCCTTGGAGGTCAGGGTTCTTCACAAGCACAGACTGGCAGGGAGCAGAGCTTGGAGAACGTGGCAGGGTGTCACTTGTCATCCTGGCACTTCACACAGAGTCCAGCTGGTCTTTGTTGCTGTCTGTCTGTCCAGGAAATCCAGCTGTGGTAGCAAGTCATTGTTGTAGAACATGTGCTCTAATGACCAGTGTAGAAGAGTCATTGTAATTCTGTTTGTCCACTACTTGTATTCACTCCCACTATGTAATGAATGTCTTATATTAAGATTGACTTTATCCTTTTTCTAATTTACTCAGTTTTTCATGTCAGTATTTAAAAACAAAACCAAAATGTGTTGCCTTTTTCAGATTTTGTTCTGGATATTGCCTGTCTGCAAACAATAAATAGCAAGATAGGGATGTTTTAAAGATCCTGTTTCACTCAGGTTTGCCAGAGTGTCACAAGTTTTAGAATATTTGCATTTGAATAGGGAATTTGCCAGAGGGACAAACTTCAAATTCAAGACATGGAAGAATTGCTGTGTGGTGGTAGCAGGTGATCAGAGAAGTGGCACCACAGCAAACTCATGAATTGCCCCAAAAGAGAGCAAAGGGAACAGCTGGGCAGGTGATTCTTCTACAACAGTCTTGCACATCTGGATGCCTCAGTTTTTTAACATTTTGTCTATTTTAATATTTTCCACTTTTTCTGAGTCCATATATTTTGTTGAAATGCAGTACTGCTAAAACCACTAAAATACGTGTAAAGGTTTTCTCTAGTTGAAAGTCTAAGTATTGCTTGAAAATGTTTGTTTTAATTTTAAGTTAATTTTTCATGGCATTTACTTTTTTGGAGTGTTAAAAATGGTTTTTAAAAAGTTTCAATTCGCCAAAAATATTTTGAATTGCTGTATTCTAGTCAATATGATATTGAATGTACTAGACTAACAATAAACATTTGGTGCAATTTGGGAACTCCTGTATTCTTGGTGGTTGTTTTTGTCCCCCTCTGTCACTGGGGCAGGGCAGTCAGGGACTGTGGCCATTCCTGGCAAAAAGAGATCCTGAGTTGAAGGTTAGGACCCTCGTGCCTCAGCCAATGCTTTAGAAACAGTAGGAAAGACTGCAATCCAAATTACTCCATTTTTAGTATGGGAAGAAAAAAAAAAGTCTAAATTTTCGTCAATATTTAGAACTTGCTTTGGCCTTTTGCAGTTCTGGGTCAATTTTCTTATACCATTATACATTGGATTTTTTTTTCAGCTTAGAACATTAAAATACATAATTTTTTGCTCCTATCCCTGGAGGAGTGTCATTGCATAAAATACAGACAAGCTGAACTAAAAATGCGTTTCTGTCTGAAAAGCAAGCATATCACATAGTCTTTTCCCTCCATCTAATTGCAGCTCTCGAGGCTGATTCCTCTCAGGAGTAAGGATAGTGCTTTTTCCAGTAATGCTTGCTGCAGTACAAAGATGGGGTTTCTTTGTCTTCCCAAGGCAAATGCTTTTAAAAGCACTTGCCTCTGTATTTTCTGTGCCTCTAGGTTTTAGAAGTGCAACAAGTAGGCTGAGTCTAAATGAAACAGCAAGCATTTCAGATGAACCTTTCCAGGAGATGTCTGGGATGCAGCAGGTATGGCTGTTTTTATCCAGCTTTGAATATTGGATATATTCTTGGTCATGTTTTTATAACACAATATCCTATGCATCAAAAAATAATTCTATTAAATGAAGGGCTTTGTTTAAGGATTTATCTTAGAGTGCTCTTTTGAATTGTATTGGTTTAAGTTAAACAGTGAGGAATGCACAAAGACAATATTCATTTTTCTTCCTGTTACCAAAAAAAAAGCAGGCTGCTGTTCCAATCCTGTCTGCTCCACATTCCTCTTCATTATTTGTTATTGTGGTAAGAAATTGTGTTGCCATCTCCCAGTTCTAGGTAAGTAAGGAAGTCCTTTCCAGGGAAGCTTGAGTGGCCTTCCAACTCAGGATATTCTATAAAATGCACATTGTTTGGGCTGGAATGAACAAGTTAAAGAGAAGATACTGAATTTTTTATTTTTTTTTCTCCTTTCTTAAATGCCCCCTCTGCTCAGAACCTCTACACAATTCTTTACTTGGGTCTGGTGTGTTTAGCCACAAGATGCCCCTGAAAGCCAAGGCTGTCATGGTCACATCATATGCTTGACTAAATCTTTTCTCCATGCTTTGCTATTTTGAACGAGCACAGGATGCTGGGCTCTGCTGCTGATTGCTTTCACCCATCAATAGGTGCCATAAGGTTAAAGAAAAAATAGCTGACAAAAGAGTGATCAGGGTGGCGTGGCACAGGTTGTGGGTCCTCTCTGCCTTTCCTTCTCAGCCTGTGCCATGGACCCTGCTCCAACAGCCAGCTCCTCCATCCTGCTGCTTGGGAGTGCTCAGTCATCATCTGTCTGAATGAATTCACTGTCACAGGGAAGGGGATGGACGTAAGACACCTGACTATTCTCGGAGCTGTTGGGAGTGTTGGGATGCTTTAATTTGGCATTCCCAGCGCTGCCCAGGTGGCACAAGCAGCAGTGGTGTGCTGGCACTGTCCTGGGGCTCAACACCCCCACCCTGCTCAGCCTCGGGTGCTGTGAGCTTTGCAGCCTGGAGGATTCAGCAGAGAGCACCTGCCCAGGTGCCAGCTGAACACACAGAGCAGTTCCACTCACATCCAAGCCCCAGGGAAAGCAGGGCTCTCTTGATAAAAGAGTTCTTGGATTCCTATTTGAGTAGTGTTTGGTGGATGGTGTTTTGGTACTGAGCTGGGTGTCTGCCACTGGGCTGTTTCCACCCCAGGCATCCTGCTCCTGTCAGTGGTGAGCAGTAAGTGTGGGAGTGCTTGCTCCCTTTGCAGAACCAGGCTGCTTGCTCCTAAAGACAAGCTGGGGAACCAAAATCCTGTTGCAAAAGGCTGGCAGAGAGACCAGTTTATAACCTCAGTTACATCATTGGCTGTTGAAGCTCGTGTGCTCTCAGAGGGATCTGTTCAGATGTCTCTGTTGCTTAGCAGCCCCAGCCCTGCTGGCATGGATTTCAGTGTCCAAATCCTGTAGGTGTCTTTGCAAATCTCCCTTAAATTTTCAGAGGTGAAAAGCTGTTGGTAGAGACTGACTGAGAGCGTGGCCTTAGCTCCATCAGGCACCTCCTCACTGCCTGGTGGGTGGTGGTGGCTTCCAGGAGAGGCCCAGAGCTGTGACCAAAGTGACACGTGGCTCCTGTGACACAGCCAGCCAGCAACCGAGCCACTCTCCAGCAGGACATGCAGAGCAGGATGCTTGGATGCAGAGCAGTAATTATTCCAGGTGTTGAAACACTGAAACCCAACCCACAACACCCACTGAACATGGGGAACCTGGGGCACTTTTGGCTTCAACCTGCAAGGATTTGGTAGCATCTTAAATACTGGAGGATTGAACATTGTTGCTCTGGGAGCTCAACTGTCTTCTCTAGTGAAAACCTGTGAACATGGGAAGCTCAGGATTGGTCCAGGAGGGGATATGGATTTTTTTTTTTTAATGTGCCTTAATATATTAATATGTTTGAATGGAAATAGCTTTTGTCTTGAAGCTGATGGTGGTGCTGAGCAGCTTAATCAGCCTTCTGCTTTTAGCACTGAAAATAAGGGTTAAAGAGACTGTGAGATAATTTTAGCCCCTCCTCTGCCTGCAGGCAGGATGGATTCTTGTTGTAAAGAGCCTCTAATAATGGGGATTTCACAATCCTCCCAGGCAGTTTATTTCAATGTTTCAGCCGCTGCCCTCTTGATTTTTTTTTTTTTTTTTTTTTTGTCTGTCCAAGCACTGTTTTACTGTTTTCTTTGCTATGTTTTAAGCCTGTTGCTCTTTGTCCTGTCTGCAGCAGCTCAGAGAAGAGCCCTTCCAGGCAGGTTTTCTGTACCTGGAGATTCACTTCTTCCCTTGTTTTCTTCTCCCTTAGATTTAAACAAACTCAGTCCCTTCAATCTGCTTCCCTGCCACCTTGTTTGACAGAGTCAGCAGGGTGTTCCAGGCTCCAGACACTTTTCCCAGCTGATGTTGTGACAAAGGGACATGAGCAATTAGTGACAGTGCAGAAGGAGGGAGAGGTGGAAGCAGGAGCTGTAATCCCATGTTTCGGGAGAGGAGCATCAAGCAAGAAAATTTACCCCAAAAGCAGGAAGGCCGCTCTTCCTTCTCAGTAGCAATGACGACCAAGACACACAGACTTCCTTCTTGCTTGCTCTGAATCGATCTGCATGTTCCAAATTGTCCTAAAACATCCTTTGTCCATAATGCCCATGGTGTGGCAGCAATAAATAGTGCAATGCAGGCACTTAGCCTGTCAGGGCCAGCCACAAGGAGGAGGTGAGGGCTCTGTCCAGGGCACTGCATTCCTGCCACCCAGTTAGGGTCGAGGTGGGGTTAATTGTGGGCCAATCACTGAGCCATTCACTGCTTTTGATGATGGACACATCAGCTCTGGTATTGACAAGCCCTTTAATTTTCTGCCATCCATGCTGCATACCAGGGTTGGCTGAGCTGTTGTGATAGAACTTGTCCAAAAATTTGTGGCTGACCTGTGCTGCCAAAGCCACCTGTGCCACGTTCACCCTCACTGCCAGGGGTTTTATTGGAAAATTGAACAAGCTGTGCTAAACGCTGAGCTGCAGGTGGCACAGGGATCCACAGCATAATTTGCATTTCACCCTCATAATCTGAGTCGGTAACACAAAAAGCCCCAATTTAGTGGTGGAAGAATTTCCAGTTAACAAGCCATGTTTCCTCTGGGCCACTGGGACCTCAGAACAGGGCAACCAATTCATCTGCAAGGTGTGCCCAGGGCTGAGACACAGCTGAGCAGGGCCTGTGTCCTGTCCCAGGGGTGATGTTTCTGTCTAGAGGTTGCAGAGCTGGAGAGGGAAAACAGGGAACAAAATACAGGTTAGAGGAATTGTGTTGCTGGGCACAATATGCTGGGCACAATAAATTACCTCTGCCTGCTTTCATCCATCCCAGGTGAAACCTGGCTGTTGGGTGCTGTCTGCAGGTGGGGCTAATTCTCACATTTCAATTAAAATCGGCTCTGTGAATGTGGAAAATGACTGAGGATCATCTTTTAAGCCCGAGTGTGTTGGACACTTCAGACAGCAGCTGGAGCACCTCGGGCAAGCCGGCCCTTGCAGCCTGGTGTCTCACACAGGTGAGGTGACACTGCGGTGTCCCCTGGACCTGCACAGGGTCTCACCTGCAGCAGCTGCACCAGGGAGAGGCACCCGAGGGAGGATGAAGGGGATGTTCCAGAGGAAAAGCTGGCAGTGTTTGGAGCAGATCCCAGCGCTCCAGAGCCGCTCACGGCTCTTGTGTGACCTCTTGTGTCGGCTGGGAAGGGCTCTCAGCATCCCCACCGTCGATCTCTGCCACTTCCCCTCCCACATTTGCATTTAGGGAATGATTACATCTTTAAAAAAAAACCCAATACACTGCAGAACCCACCAGCCACAGTGACAAATCCCATTTATTCCCTTTAAATGCAATATCAAGGATTTGCTTTTCGCTGTCCGGGCTTGCTGTGGGTAAGGCTGTGCCTTTATTTGGCTCTGGAATAATTTTTTTTTAAAGCAGCTGGGTAAAGGTGATAGAGGATTTAAAACATATCAAAGATACTTAAACTCTCACAGGTTTCATGAAAACTGGGACTTGGGTAAAAGAAGTTAAAAGAAATAGCAAACCCAGCCCTAGGGCAGCGTTGGATGCTCCTGAGCTGGGGCTGCACCTGGACTTTTCCAGTCTTTTTATTTTTAAATCCTGGATTTTCTGGGATTGTTTCATCCATGAAATGTTAAATCCACCAAATTTATCCTGAAGTCAAAGGAGGTGTGTTAAAACAAAAGCACAAGGACCCAAAAGTGGCAAAAGCTCTGGAAAATTACTCCAAATTATCTCTTGGCTCCTGATAAAGATGGGTTTGGGGTGTGTCTCCTGGGCTTGGGGTGGTTTATTGTAAATACTTACACATTAAAGTATATTTATATATGCTACTAACTATGCTGGATTAGTAATACTTCTTAAATATATATGTAAATGTGTAATAATACTTTATCATAAGTGAAAATCCTGTCCCAAGGTAAATAAAAAAATAAAACATCTCCAAAAGCATGCTTTATGTATTAATTGTTCTATATATAAAAATATAATAATAAAAAGGCTGCTAAAAGCACACATAGAGGCAGTCAAGGAGGTCTTGTGTGTTTCTGCATCATTGCAAGTGTATTTTATACATAATAAATAACATATAGAGCAAATATAATCTTTGTAGCAATAAAATGTGGATACAAGAAGCTCTAAATCCATATTAAGAAAATGCTGTTGAGTTGGCAGTGTGAAATATAATTATTAAATATCTCTAGTTGTGTGCATGGAAAGCTAAATAAGAAACAAACATCTAGACAGGGTGAATGTGTGCATTAGAAGAAACACATGTTGTGTCCTGTATAACATTTATTAATCTTCATAATAATAACATCAACTTCATATATTATTGAAAAAAAATTTAAAAATATAAATCTAGCTTATAAAAACAGTATGAAAATAATTTTTTTTAACCTTTAACCCCATTGTTTTATACACATGTCTGTGGGTAAAAATAAATCCCTTTTTTTTAAAGTTGTGCTGAGTGTATACATGGAAACCTCTGTGCCAGATGTGTGTGCACAGAGGGGCTGAGCACAAGAGCCACAAGGAGTGTTTCTGGGTTATTAAAATACATTTTTGGTGCACAACATACACTATATACTTATACTCAGATCTTTACCTGCCAGTGATGACAATTTTTAGATCAATCTTTGTATAAAAATATTAGAAACCTTATTAATTCTCTTCCATATGCTATATGGAGATACAATTATTAAATTTGTCTGACTGGACAGTGAGAGGGAGTACACACGTGTGTGTGTGCACACCTGTCTGTGCACAATACAGAATGTATAGTAAAAAATGACCTTTACATCAATAAATTACATCATTTGAAATATAAAAATATTAACCTAGACTATTAAATTCTGCTAAGTATGCTGTATGAAAATATAAACGAATTTATATCAGTGTATACAACAATGTATGGACACACTACATATATATACACATATATATGTATAATATATATACATGACTATATATATATATATATATATATATAAACTCTTTCTCTCTATATATATATATTTATATATATACACAGTTTATAGACACCCAGAGCTATATAGGCACACAGATGAGTATGGAAATGTAAATATTTTGTGACAAGTCTTGTGCATAATTCAGAGCAAGTATAATAAACGCAACTTTCTAACAAAAAAAAAATTTTTGTGTGTACAAAAAATTTATTCAAGCAGTAAATTCTGGTAGCCTAAATGAAACATAGTTATTAAACTTGTAAATATATAAAACATAGAGAGAAAGAGCTACAAGGATGTGAGGGCCCACACTGTGTTTGTGTATTGTAGCAATTATAGTTTGTGCATAACATATATGGCAAAACCAGACTTTTACAGCAATAAAATAAATATGTATTTTTTAAAAAGTTATAAAGGTTTATTAATAAAGAGAATGCTGTTCTCTATGATATTCTCTATGAAAGTATAATTAGCCAAGCTATTTCTCTATGGATGCTCACAGATACATGTGCTTGTGCAGGCACATGTGTGAGGTTATTAGACAAATACACTTTCTGTCTCATTAGAAACCTTTGTATTAGTAAAGCTACTGATATATTTATAAAGGAGTATTAAAATAGGGAGATAAAAGCAATTACGATAAACATGGTATATGAAAATGCCATTTTCATTTATATATTTATGAATTTATATACACACATCTTTAATGTGTGTATTCATATATGAATTTATATTATAGCTATATATTTAAAACTAATGAAATCATGCACACACACAATGGGGAGATTGAGTCAGTGTGTTATTAAAACATACATTTTGTGCATAATAGGTGCTATGTATATTAAAATGCAGATTTTTATAGGTGTGTGTGCCTATATATCATGCTCTGTACCCAGCTATAAAAATATAGGTACATATAAACACATATTTAATAAATTGTGTATGGGAAGGGTTAGTCCTGAGTGACAGTTTTTCTCTCCCAGGCTGTAGCTATTTATATAAACTAGATATCTAAAAGCCTATAGTATGTATTATCTGTCATGTGGTCCATATAAAATATTAGCTATAATGGAGAGGAAAATTAATGAGTTATGTGGTATACTACAATAAAAAGTACTCCTTGATATGCAGCATTTTTATTAATTTACTGTATGAATTTACAGAGATATATACACATATGGAAATAGTAAATATCAGTAATTAAAGTAAAATTTGAATTATTTCATCTCAGGTAAATACACATTTGCTGTAGTTATACCTAACCCTGGTGGCAGCTGGGAAGGTTGGGGGATATTTGCCCACCCCAAATTAGCTGGGATCCATCCCCAGCTAATGGTGGGACAGACCAAAGGATGGGGGAGAAAAATTCCCTCCCAAAAGCCCCATGCCCTGACACACAAAACAAGCACACAGCTGAGAGAAGAAAAATTTAAAAGTTTATTAAACATTAAGAATAACAGACAAAAAAAAAGATTTGGGCTGAACAGCATACAGGATGCAAATCATTTCTTGTCATACAGATAATTTTGATCTATTTGTTGAACTTGTATTTAATTCTGTCTTGTGGTGTTGCCAGAAATACAATGGTTGATCACATATAAGTTTTAATATAATTTTTTTTCACATGAAAAAGAAGTCAACAAAATAAAAATAAACTTTACATCTCTGTTGTAAAATTACATTTAATAATAATTTTAAAGCAGTAATTGGGGGGATTACAAACCCACAGAGGCAAGATATTCAAATGAGAGGGGCCTGAACTGATCCCATCCCTGGTGCTTGCTCCTGTTCCTCCCCTGCATTCTGAATTTCTTGCTTTTGTGGATTCAAGTCAGAATTTATTTCCATGGTGCTTGGTTCAGTGACTTCAGCACCACTCAGAAAAAGAAATCCACCCCTCCCCACCCACCTCACCTCCTCTGCCATGGGCTTTCCCAGAGAGCCCCAAGGTGCTCAGATGCACAAATCCATCTCCAGTCCCACTGATTTCTAGAGGGCATTCTTTTGTAAAAAGAAAAAATCCACTTCTAAGTTTCAGCAAGAAATAAAAGAGAAGACAAGCATTTTAGCAATGCTTATAGTGTAATAGAGGTCAGTGAATTATTTAGATAAGCTATTAATTATTCTGCAAATATATATATTTCTATTTTTATAAAATTACAATTTCTTATACCTAAAAGCTCCTTCATGAGCAACAAAGCCATCAGAGGCATGATGAGCTCAGCTGAGCTGTCCTTGGGAACTGAAAATGAGCAGAACTTCCATTTATTTATTTCCATTGCTGTTTCAGGGAGACAACCTGGATGGCAAACCTGGGGATTTCCCCAAGTTTTAAGCCCACTATTTTATTTTTTTTTTTTCTCCCCAGGTGAGCTTTTCAGAGCAGCCAGAGTACTTAAGTGCCCCAGGAATGGGGAGTGCCTGAGTGCCACTGGCTCCCCAGACAGCCCCATGCCAGGAGAAGCTGCACTGTGACATTCCCAGTGCTGGGATGGGAGAGCCACTGGCTGGGCAAGGCAGAGCCAGGGACCCCTGTGCTCCTCTGGGGCCATGCCTCAATAAACCTGTGCCAGTCTCCAACCACTTCCCTACCCAAAGAAACAAAAGAATTTTTTATTTTTTCTTTTCTTTTCCAAGCTGCCTTTTGCACGTTACGCGAATTTTTGTGGTCGCAACCCGCCCTTGCAGCAGCACCACTGACCTCACTCTGCCCTTGGGCCACCCCAAAAATCCCCTTTGTGGGAGTGATGGGAGGCTGCTGCACTGTGCTGTGCTGCCCTCCAAACCTTGCTACAGCACCTGGAAACTCCACTGACCAACAAGTGCTCCACTGCATGGGACAGGACTCCCAACGAGCCAGGTGTGCTTGTGGAAAAACACTGGAGAAACGCCATCCATGCAAGGGGGTTTTAATGCTGAGCTCTTTGCAGCCATTTCCTGAAGCATGAATGATTGAATGGAATGAACAACCCTTTTTATTTGAAAATAATGTCAGAACACTTAGAAAACTGTGAGCAAGACATGTAGCACCGTATTTTGCTCACGTTACTCACTGTATGCAGTACACACAGCTGTGTACAGGATCTGAGCTGTTAGTAACAAAAAAAATTCAGCTGAAAACAGATTATAGCAGCAGCAGCAAATTGGAAATGACTGTGAATGGCTTTATGTTATATATTATTTTTCTGCCATTACAAAATGTTGTAATGTCCAATCAATAGTTGACTAAAATCATTGTGCTTTGTCCCTGTTAAAACAGTTTCTTTACGTGTTCCCGATGAAAAATAAAAAGTGTCTCTCCTTTTCAGTAATCCTGGAAAGCCATATTACTTGCATAAAAATTTAATTTAAAGCACAGAACATGTCAGTGTGCCAGGCCTAAAATATTACGGATTTAAAAAAGAAGAAGAAAAAAACGACCAACAAACCCCTAAGCATTTCCTTTCTATACAATAATGGAGAATATATATCTTTGCTATATATTTTAAACATGGAATAGCTTTTTCTTTTTGCTATATATATGTCTTTCAAAATACATTGTCAGTATTTGTACTTGAAAAATACTGTACAAAACAAACATACTATAATTATTCTGTATAAACTTTATACATTTTATAATATCTATCCTTTTGGTCTAGAGTAAACACTCAGATTGATTGGATTAACCACAGTATATGACAACACCATCCCCCTCGGAAATACACCAGTGTCTCTTACATTCATTTTTCAGAAGTCCACTTTATATTAGAACATACATGTTCAAAAGCAGAGAGTTTAAAACAATAAAGTTCAGAACCATCAGTTCATGTCACACTCAAAACAACAATCACTAGGAGAAAATGGGCTTTGCAAACCAGTGACGACTTCTAACTGAATAAAAGTGATTTTTTTTTTTAAAACAGCAAGATATAATCCACAGAAAATATATTACAAAACATGGGGGGAAAACAACTGAATTTAGGTATTTATTCAACTTTTAATCACAAAATGGAGTAACTAACGGAAAACAGAAAAGCCCCTCTGATTTCGACATCAGATCTGATTTGACACTATTTAATTTTGTTCTGGTTTTCAACTAATGATCCTGCTCCTTACACATGTGCTCCCCCACAGCAGGGACACAGCCAGCATGCTCATGGGAACGTGTTTCTGGAACTCCTCGTTAAAGACACCCAGACTCCTGTTGGGGAGGGAACCATCCCACGTCCACGGGGAACACCTGGGCAGCATGCACGCAGGATTATTGCTTCAGGTGCAGGCAGTGCAAGGTGCACACTGTGCTCTACCAGCAACTCCTACCTACCTACCTGGGCTCCGTGGGGAGAAAAGGAACCTTAGTAGCTACAGAGAAGCCATTATGGGATCTACCATGAGTATAGCTAAACTCAGTCTAACAGCACTTGTAAATCTGAAGACAATTATCACCAAAACTTAAAAATACAACAAAAGCGATCTATAAATTAATAGTTCTGCAGTGTAGTACTAAATTACTATTTGTGCATTTTATTAGCGTGTTAACTTTTCTGATTAGACAGACTTAAAACGATAGCTTGTTACTTTCAAAAAAAACTGAGATCTACCTTTTTTTTTCTTTTTTTTTTTCCTTTTTTTTTTTTTGTAATTTATGCTGGGATCTTTCCAAGTAAATCAGGAGGATGGAACTGATTACAAGAACATAAAACCCCTACTCTGAAGCAGCACTGAAGAAAAAAAAAAAAAAGAAGATAATAAAAAGCTTACTATGGCGGTTGTCAACAGTCCAGGTAAAAATGTGGCACCCTTTGAAGAGGGCTGATAAAAATGGGAAGTACTGAGATGCCCACGCACACCCACACCCACGCACATGCACACCCACAGACACAGACTCGGGCACGCACGTGTCCACACACACACACGCAGGGACACGCACACCCAAACAAAAAGAGAAAAAAAAAACCAACGACAACAAAAACCAACACTAGGTCAGTTTTGTTTCTGCTTCTGGTAAAGTGCTGAAGACAGAAAGGGTGGTTTGGGTGTGGTGCTATCAAACAGGAAACACATTGTCCATCTAGTCAAATGCCAACCCGCGACAAAGAAAAAAAAAAAAAGAAAAGAAAAAAAGAAAAGAAAAAAGGAAAAAGAAAAAAGAAAAAAGAAAAAAGGAAAAAGAAAAAAGGAAAAAGAAAAAAGGAAAAAGAAAAAAGGAAAAAGAAAAAAGAAAAAAGGAAAAAAGGAAAAAAGAAAAAAAACCAAAACAGCCCACTACCCCCGGCTGGGATTTACAGCGGGCCGTGCCGAGCCTCGTACTTGGCCAGGACGTTCTTGCACTTGCCCAGCTCCTTGCGCAGGTCGGCCACCTCCTGGCGCAGCGCCGAGTTCTCCTTCTCCAGGAAGGAGGCGCGGATGGCGATCTGGTTCTCCTTCAGCCGCCGCGCATCCCGCGAGCGCTTCGCTGCCATGTTGTTCTTTCTGCGCCGCGCCCAGTACTTGTCGTCCTGCTCGGGGACACACACAGGCAGTCAGGGCTTTGGGGAAGGCACTCCGGGCTCCAGCAACACCGTGAGCTATGGCTCTGCACGGCACCACCCGCCCGGGCAGCACCGATCCCTCGCATGTTTCTGTAATGTTTGTGCTGACCCCTCATCCTCCTGACAGGGAACTCCTCCAAGGAGCAGTGAGGCTGTGCTGGAGGCACAATCCATCTCCCATCCGGGCTGACCCAGTTAGCACATCCACCTGCACGTGTGTGACTCACCCTGCACACGGCTGCAGCAGCACTCGTGACCTCTGGCCCTGCTCAGCGCTGCCACCCAACACCTGCTTCACTCTCTGTGCTGCTATCACCCACTTCATCTACTGCTCTGCTCTTTTCTAGTGTTCAAAGCACTCTACAGAGCCCCCACAAATGTTCCTGTCTGCCACCACTGCAAAAGGATTCCTTGGCACAGTGATGATGGCTGCTCTGGGACCAACCACAGAGATTAGTGCAATAAGCTTTGACTGTGGAAAAAAAAAGCATTGAACAGAAATAAGTCCACTACCCCCTGAGGTTTCACAAGCTAACACATTCCCAAAGAGTTATCCCTGAAGATTTGCCTCCAGATCATCTTACTGCATTGGTGTATCAAAGACTCAAAGTAACTACTGAATTTCACCCGATTTTTCCACTCTTTCAATGAAATGGCCTTCAGCAAAATGGCAGTTTTGATGTTGGTTCACAACTGAATTAAGTTCTAGAACTTTGAAACAACTCAGGAAATACAAAGCAGGCAGAATCTCCCATGTAAAGTGAAATTCAGTCCCCTCTGGAGTACAAGTGATGCAGCCACTCAACCCTCAAACTGCCTGGCCAGCTCAAATTCCCTCTTTCTTCATCATAATGTGCTTCCATTTCCCTGTGCAGCTCCCAAGGACCAGGGCAGGAGACCCAGCTGCTCCTGTGCTGCACTGAGCAAACCCCCACCACTCGTGGGTTCTTCAGCCCAGCCTAATCCTGCTGCTCTGAACCCTCTGCTGCTGCACAAGGCAAAGCAGGAGCAAAACAACTGCTAGCAGGAGGGCTCTTGAACTGCTATAAGTTTGGTCAACAAGTGTGCAGGAATGCTAATCTAGAGCCAGCATTATCTGTAAATGGCTCTTCACCTGTACGTACATGGGGCCCTGCAAAATCATCCAAAAAAACCAAGCATGCAGCAAAAAACTATGACCCAAATCTTGTTTATAATTTCCCATCTCAATTCACTCCATAAAAATCAGCTTTAAGCAATTTATTAGTGTGCCACCTAGACTTCATCCCTCTTTATTTTAACAAATTGCTATGGTAAATCCCTTAATCCAGGCCTGAAAGAGGTAAGGCTGGCATTTCCAAATCACATGCAGCCCAGAGACGATTGACTGGTCTAATCTGCTTACCCTCCCCCAGAACCCAGAGGCTGTACACATGTCAGGGCAGAAGCAGCACTCGGGTCAAGCACTCTGAAAGGAGTCAAGGGCAAGTGATGGGATGGTCCTGAGGGGATGACAGACCCTAAGCTCCTGCTTCCCTGCTGGGCTGCACTGCTGGCTTCCACCTCTGGCCAACAGGATGTTTGCCAAAAGCTTGCTTTGGTGAATAAGGGTACCTGGGGATGTGACAAAGGGAGAAACCCCAGCCATTCCTGCAGCAAACACCTCTCCCTCGGCACTGTGACCCAACAGGGCATCACAGGCAGGAGAACTTGCCCAGGTAAGCAGCAAGGTGCAGGAAAACTGAGTGACAGCGACCTGAACACTACTGCAATTGTGATTTCTGTGCTGTTAACTTGCACCACAGCATGCTTAGGGATAAAAATAGCTTCTTTCCCTAATGCTGTCAATCTGGTGCAAACACATGGCATCCCAGGCTCCCTGCACATGCAGCCAGGGATTCCCACTGACTCCAGCAGGCTCCCAGGCTGTGTCTCTTGGGGGGCAGTAGCAACAGCAGAATGAAATTCTGCCCTGACTGCCTCTGATAAAACAGATCCTCTTGGAAAGCACATACCGGGAAAACAACTTGGCAAGTAATATTCAGTGTTTGATAACCTGGATCAGTTGATCAATTTTCCTGCTATCTTCATGCACTTTGCTCTTCACATCTCAGAATCAGTGAGTGGCACAGACACTTTCTTCTAAAATATTTATGTGGTATTGTATTTTACATATTGTATTCAAACACACCTCTAAGCAAAAAAGTTCTGTTTTCTTCTGTTTTCCTACCATCTATCTAGATTCTTTCACCTGGATTAGTGAATATATATTAATGAAATAGTTTTTACTACAGTGTTCTCATTCATTATTAAACACAGAACTACAGCAACTCCAAATAATACACAATATATTTCAGTTTGTCATCAGGGTCCTCCATTCTCCTTGAAGGATTCACAGCCTGTGCTGAATAGACAGAAGATGAAGAAAAAGGAAACATGAATAGAAACAGGATGAAGAAAAAGGAAACATGATCAGGCTGTTTCATAAGTGGGAAATATGGGACAAAGCAAGCTTGTCCAAGGTCAAGAAGGAAGTTTCTGGCATACAAAGGAAATGAATACTGAGCTCATGAATTTCAACTGTTGCATAACTAATAAGGGACATCCTCCCTTCAGTCTCATCCAGAACCCTGAACAGTTTTATCCTACAGCAAAGTCAGATTTATATTGAAAGATTTACCTTACATGACAAAACAGATTCATGCTCCAAACCTGCACTTCAGTGAGCAACTGTGAGAGACCCTGTAGGAACCACCTGGTCACCAGTTCCAAATTACCTTCAGGTCATCTGGGATGAAGACTTTGCGAGCTTTCTTAATCATGGGCTGGGGCTTCAGCTCTTCTTCGGAGAACTTGCGCTTGCGAGGGTCGAACATCTCCTGGCCAGGAATGCTAGACAGAGCAAGATCTGCAGGGTCGGGCTCGTAGCCAACAGGAACCTGGATAGTCTCAGGATCAATGGGGCTCGGTGTGTTCCGGTTTGCTGGCAAGATCTGACCTGCAGAAAAACGGGATAAATACAGTCGGCTTAGAAAAAAATATGTTAATTGCATCAAAGGATTTTAGAAGATCTTCACATACTTCACAAGCAATAGTTCTTTTAGCTTTCCCTTCAGATTTGGTGTCTATGCTTGCTAAATATTAGATTGTCCATTCTGCAAGGTGCATATTCTGATCCAGACGTGCTCAGGGCCTTTATATTCAGAATCGGTTCCTAACTCTGGTTGCTGACCTTGGACTCCCACATAACATCACAGAATCCAACACTGAGTTGCACTGGACTGCAGGCAAAAGATGTGTTGCTCCAACCTATGCCACTTCATTAGGATCCCATCCTCAGGAACAGATTATAAATACTGTCATTTAGTTCAGATCTCAACCCCTCACAGTTATACCTCTGAGGGTATATTTATTTTACAGTCAAACAATGTACAATACTTGCCATGAATAGCATCTCATGAAAGTGTACTTTCAGCTGTGCTGAAGCTCTCCAAGGAGACTGCTATTTATTCTTTATGAAATCCTACCAGGGATATTCTTAAAAGGAAACCAGCAACATGAAAGGCTACAACGATTCCTTAAAGATGCTCTGCAAAAATGAAGAAGACACTTATTGATACTGCATTTCTCTTTTATGGTATATAAAATCTAATAAAAAGGAGCATATCCCCAGAAAATGAGTGACATACCTCCCATTTTTCTCTTTTTGATTTTTGATAAAGCCTTTAAGATCCTACAGCACCAATTCGGGCACCATTCCCACTAAAAATCCAATTTAAAGTCTCAACCAAAGGTTCCAAAAATAGGATCCTGAAGTCAGCTGCCTGAACATGGACCATCCCCCAGGGGCAGAATTTTCAGAAGTTTTCACATGCCTCAGAAGTAGAAGCTTCACAGACTTCAGAGGAAAGACTTCTGATTGAAGCAGATATTCTTTCATAATTTTGGCTATTTGCTAATTCACTTTGACTTTAGCGATGTTACGGCTTTCATGATAACTACAAAAACATCCTGTGGCTGTGTAATATTTCCTTACTTGTGCCCACATCTGCAATATTTAGGGTGCAAAACAGTAAACACTACATGCCATTTCTAATTCCAAGGCCAGCACTAACAATGCAGTTTTAATTTTAATAATATGGGAACTACATGGAAAACGCACCGGGGGAATTGCACCGCACGGGACTTGCTAAGGGACAGCTTTTGTAACTCCTATTTTAGAGCTGATAAAATCAGCTGCCAGGAATGGCTGGTGAGGGCCGGGGAGAAGAGGAAAGGAGGATCAAAGTTACCAAAATATAGATGTGACTGCAGGGGAGGCAGGGAGAGGAAAGGATGCTGCTGCACGCACTGTGCCGCTGCGGAGCGCTGCAGCTCCGGCTGGGGACGCGACACCGCCGTTGTCCCTGGTTCATCCAGCCGGGAACAGCGGGGCCAGCAGCTCCCCCCGCCCTCGGGGCTCAGAACGTGGCATTCCCAGCTGTCTCCTGTTAGCAGAACCGGGAAGCGGCGGGGCGGCATTTCCCCCGCCCGCCGGTGCTGGGGGTGCGCTCCCAGAGCAGCGCGCCAGGATAATCGGGACAGAGACCGGGATAACCGGGGGAGGCTCGGCCAGCACGGCCGCGGCTGCAGAGCCGCTCCTCACAAGCTCATCCCTCCTGCAGACGGCACTGTGCGCGTCTGAGACACCTCCCTGCCCCGGCTGGCACCTCCCTGTCCCCATCCAGGGACACGCACCCCGCAGCGCTGATCCATCACGGATGGATGGATGGATGGATGGATGGATGGATGGATGGATGGATGGATGGATGGATGGATGGATGGATGGATGGATGGATGGATGGATGGATGGATGGATGGATGGATGGATGGATGGAGCTGCCACGGCCTCGGTTAAAGGAGGAAAACACATTTAAATGTGTTTAAAGCTCCTTGGGTGAGTGCCTGCTCTGAAGCAGCCAGGTATTCCTGACTGCAGACAGATGTATGCACCTACAAATGGTGCACATTCTGTAATACAGGTAAAAATGAAGCAAGATGTAAGCTCTGAGTGCTTTTTGTATTTCTGGGGAGCTTGCAGGGTGTTTCTAAAAGACAAATGGATTGTGAAATCTGGCCACTCTTTCTAATTGTCCCACGTGAGAGAGCCTGTGTTTAAATATTGTTGAAGTTCTTGATATACAGGATCAGTTTGCATATTATCATTTATCTATAATGTGCCATATTACACAATTACATGAGCTCTGTAGTCACTGGCCTCAAGAAATTTTACAACAGCACACCGAATAAAGGGCAAAAATGCTCCTTTTAAACACGGGAAATTGAGGCATTGCATCTTAGCAATGCAAGAGCAAAACAAAGAGAGACGGGAGAAGACAGGGCAGGCAAGGTTCTGCCTTGCTCCCTCTATGCACATTGCCTCTCCTCTGCTCCAGGAAGCTCTCACAACTACAAACCCATCCCTTCAGCAAACACAACATGTTCCATGCCGGCGCAAAGCTCGTTCAAGGGGAATGCTGCTCACTAAAGCCTGGAACAAACTGTGTGCCTAAACAGTGTCACTAGGAGCCCCAAGAGTGCTGCCCTGTGAGATATCCCACACCTACACAGCACACACATCTCTGCCAGGCTCTGCTCCGTCACGCTCCTGCCAATGATCAGCAAGAACAAAACACCTAACAAGGCTATCTCAAGCCCCAGGCTGAAAAACCAGAAATGCTTTGTCCAGCATTTTACCTTGAGTGACTCCTGGCACCCAAGATCTTATTAATTCTACCAAGTTTTGCCAATAGTGCAAGCCAGGAGCCTGTCTGTGTTAGTTTGCTGGCCAGTGGCCACAACATCTCTGTGGTGCTGGAGCTTGTGTGGCAACCCAGGAGGGCAGGATGGGCTGTGCAGGCTCTGGCAGGGCTGTGGAGCAGAGTATGGCTCCTCTCCCCGCCAGTGCACAGAGCCTTCATTCTGCATCCTCCTGCCAAATCTGGCCGGGTGTTATTTCTGTGCACTGAATTCCTCGCAATCAGAGGCAGGTCAAATAAGCACAGCAATCTGAGCGTCATGTGCCCAGCAGCCCTGCATCAGCAGAGCTCCCCAGCTGTCACAACAGCCGCACAAAGCACTGCTGGGAGGCTCCCAAGCACAAGGGTTCAGCCAAGGAGGAAACCCACCCTGCCAGGTAAGGCCCCTCAGTGCCCAGCCTCTGCCAGGCTCTGCATTATTCAAACACTCTGTGCTCACAACAGAGGCCAAATCTTCACAACAGTGAAGTGGCTGGACTGCTTAATGTGCTTAAGCTTTGTTCTCAATGGGGGCTGATGACTGCCAAGTGTTTTGGAAAGAACTTAGCCCCTCTATTTAAGTTGCTGAAATGAGAACTCTCGAGCATTAAGCTCTTTTGGAAATCCAGCTGCAGAGCTCCAAGGTGGTGATGGTGGTGGTGGAAGCAAGCCGGGAACAATTGTTAATGAAAACTTCCCCTCACATCACCCGAGTGATGTGTCTCAACCATGGCCTGCAGAGAACCACAGCTATGTCAACACTGGCCTTTGTCTGCAGCCTTTCCCATTTGAAGAGCTCCACTCAAGCACGAAGGAGTAATGCCAGGACAGACACAGGTGCCTCCTGGCAAAGAAAGGCACCAGCAGGTTTGGACAAACCCAGCAATCCTGCTGTCCTAACATCTTGCCTTTGCTAGCGCTTCTGGTCTTGCTCTGACAGATATTAGCACAGTGGAAAAACTTCCAGAAAAAAGGACTTGAAAGAAAGTTTGCTATTCTAATCCTTTCAGTCCTCCTCCCAGCAGAGACTGCTAGTGAGAAGTCCAGTGTAATGGCAATATTTTCAGTGTAGCTCCTTTTTCAGAGAGAAGTGGACTGAAGCCACTCACATGTGCCATCTAGGTGACCAAACTGCTGGTAAAAATAAAAAACAGAAGCTTTAAATCGCTTGCAATAATTAAAATTCACCATCAAAAGTATAGCAGCATTTTTGTATACCTACAAAAGCCCAAATGCTCATCTGGTATCATGGGGAGTTTCAATCAGCATATCCTGACTCCTAATTTCCCCTTTTTGAAACATCCCACCTACCAGCTGTGCCCAGGGAGAGCGAAGACGGAAATAACCTCTTCAGCTTCACTACTGCTTGGCAGACTTCTTATGTGTACTGTGAGAGATCCCTGGAAAATTATGTGGAACACAATTCTGAATCATTCAACTCCTATAGAAATGTGTCTGATTTTCAGAAAATCTCCCTCCTCACAGACCTTCTACACTCCTCATCAGCTCAACATCTGGCTGGAGAACATCACTGAGAGGAAGAAAACAGAGTGAAAATGTTCTAATCAAAATATTTTTCCCTATTTTTTACATACATTGGAGGAAAATAAAAGAGGAGTTTCCTACTCAATTTATTAGCAGCCCAGAGATAAAACATGTGTTTGCTAATCATTTTTCTTTATGTAAACGGAAGGCACTTGGTGTGTGTCACAGTGGTTAAACTGACAGATAATCCTCACCCAGAGCTGCTCCAGAGCCCTCCCTGTATGTTTTCCAAGACATCTATCCCCTTGGCAGCTGGCCAGCTATTTGGGATAGTTCCCTCACTCCAAATCACAGTCTGTCCTGGACTAATGTGTCACCCAGCTCTGCATTAACTCCTTCAGCCTCCAGGAAAAGTTCTCTCACTGCAGAGCACACGGCAAGAGTGCAGGGATGGAGAGAGGCAAAAATCCCCATGGAAAGCAAAGTAAAAGGGGTGTTCTGGAGGTCAAGATTTATCTAAGGACAGCATCTTGTCAGGTTATCATTCCTCACCTACAATATTATCAGCAACCTTTTATCTGCCCTATCTTACTCTGTGCAATTTCCCTGCTACTACGATTGTAGTTGTTTTCCAGCAACAAGCCATTTACATAGAGAGGACTAAAGCCACAAGCTGGAATCCTCCTGCCCTCAACTGGAAGGACAAACTCAACCACTCTGCCTTGGGGTGAAGAAGACACTTCACCTCTGGGTGTGTTTATGCAAGCAGTTATTATAGGAGCTATATTTTCTTCCCAAGCAGCAGGAGATCTGTGCATTTTGACCAGGGCTCCAAGCTGGCACGTACATTCCTCTATTCCTTATCTTACACAAACTCGATTCTGCTGAACATGTGGTGACTGCAAACACATCCTGTGGAAAGAAGGATCTCAACCCAATGCAACCACAACATAACTTGCTGCTTTCAACACATACTATAGGACTCAACACTAGAATGTTTTCAAAATGTGTACTTTTAAAAGATATCAGCATTGTTTACAAACCTTGTGCATTTAATTATAAAAGAACTGTCATCTCCCCTCTCAGCATTGTGTGCCTCCTGCTCCAGGCCTCTGCAGTATTATTCCAGGCAGGACTGGTAGTCTTATTAAGATTGTCTAACACTTCCCATTAGAGGATACTGCCTTCAGTTCCTTCAGCCTTTGCCAGATTTCAACCATTCTGTTTGGATTTCTTGTCTGCCAACTGTGTTTCTGCCAAAATGGTTCTACAGTTTCCCGAAAAAGGTTCCACAAAAAAATATTTTGTTTTGAACCTGTTAAAAATTTCTGGCAGACTTTTCACTGCAGTGTGCTAGTAGCCTGTGCACTGGAAAAGAGGGCAGCTGCTGGGTCAGTGTTACTTCAGAGAATCCCAGAACAGTTTAGATTGGAAAAGCCCTCCAAGATCATCACGTCCAAGCATTAACCCAGCACTGTCAACTCCACCATGAAACCACATCTTCAGTGCCACATCTACATGTTTTTTATAAACCTCCAGAGCTGTGATGCAATCACTTCCCCAGGCAGCCTGTTCCAAGTGTGGGCATGCTTAGGCTGCAGAAGGGAACGATTTCATTAAGTTTCAAAGCTGAGAAGGTGATAAGGAGGTGAGGAGGGCAAGGACAACAGAGACAGCAGCCAAAGATGAGAGGGAGAGAGCCTGAAGGGGAAGGCTGTTCCAGCACAGGCTGTGATGAATGCACTCAGTAAAGAGAACTGTCAAAGGGAACAGCCCAGGATCAGCCTGTGCTGATGGTACAGACACAGCTCCAGACTCCCAAGTGCCACAGATTCTCTGCTACAAACACAACACTGGCACAGCTCCCTGCCCTCCTTCAGCTCCTTGCAGCGATGGTCAGCTGTCATCCTCCCCTCAGTCCACCAGCAGGACCTGTGGGGTGCTGTCAGATCCATTTCTACTCATTTCCAATATGCCTGGTGCAAGAGTGGGACATGAGAAAGTCTACATTGTCTTTCCGATTTGTTTTTAAAATTAAGTGATTAAGTGCAGGAGCTGTGTAAGAAGTACAGTCATGGCTGCAATAATCTTCAAAGCCTCACATACTATCTTACCTGTGGACACTGCTGAAAGCTCGTGGGGCAACTAATCAGGTTTTTTCCTAGATTGTTGACTTTTCTTAGTTCCAGCCTGGATCTTTCCCAGGCTGGGAATCTTTCTCAGAGACAAAACAAGGGAAGATAGAAAGAAAACAAAGATAGACACCTGGTGTTGACCACGGAGCTGTGTGAGTGATATTTTGCAGAGAGCTTGTTTTCAAAGAGGTGCTGCTTCCTTTGACCAATGAGTCTTTTCTATTTTGTTTTTCGTGATCTCCCTTATATAAATGCCCTGGCTTTTCAATAAATCACTCCTTCTCACTGCTGGGAAGAGTCGTGTTGCTGTGTTCTTTTGCTACTTCCCAGCCCCACAGTGACACCCAGATTATTTCCTCCTCAAGGAGACACTTGTTTCACCAATTTTGATTGATCCAGATAAATCCATATAATATTTGCCATATTCTCCTGTAGAGAAACAATTTCAGGAGTTCCCTCCAGCACTCAAAACTACTGCATCTGTGTGCTCCAGAAACAGCTTCTTCCCCACAAGACTCCCATCAAAGTAAGAGCAACACTTCTCTTTGCAGATGAAGAAGTACAGATATTTTAAATCAAATCACCATTCTCTCAGGTTAGCAAATGTTGTAGGCATAGGCTGCATTTCAAATTGAACTCTCAGGGGCTTCTGCAGCTGTGAGGCACAGTGAGAGCCACCCAAGCTGTCACACTGGGCTCCTCACAGAAAGGGAAGCAAACACATGGTGTGACATGGCCACAAAATCAAATAAATTGTTCATAATTCTGCTGAAACTTTAAGCAAAGTCTAGTCTCTCTAGACAAAATCCTTTGGTCCTTCCTGCCAAATTTTCCCTTCTCCTCCCGCTGTTCCCTGCATCCTCTCACATCTGCAGTAAATGAGGTCAAGATCTAAGATCCTACAGACAACCACTTCCTTCCTGAAATGGCCCAGATTCAGCCCAGAGCTGCTCTCAGCTCCCAGGCAAACTGGGAAAAGGGGAAAGAGGATGATATAATGTAATTAAAGCCAGCATTTCCAAGGGACAGGGTCTACTATCTGAGGAGCACACGTGGCCTTCAGTTGTGTTTGCAGATCTTTGAGGGATTCTCTTGCAAGTCCTGCCTGTGGTTACCATGGAGTGCATGGAATGCCCTTTGCTTGCCCAGCAATGCTCTGCTCTTCAAAGCAATAAACAAACAAATAGGAGCCACCAGCAGGTAAAACCTTCCACTGCATCTCCAGCACTGCAGACTCATCTCTCCTGTAAGGTTCATACTCCAAAAGCCCTTCCTTGAATTTAGCCTCCATGAAGGCAGCACTTAGGAGCTCAATGAGGCCTTATTTCTGAAAAAACAAAAAATGAAATAAATTTTTTTCCCTTCCAAACTACCCTTGCAAGATGCCTGACAGTAGCTGCTCCTGCTCTGAACAATTCCCTTGCAGAATGGCTGCATGGAGGAACAGTGGGCTTGATTCTGCTCCCAGGACACTGAACAATCCACAGCATTCCTAAATGCCTTTCTGATTTCTCTGTAGGATGCTGCTTTCCTTACAAAGATCAGCCAAGATTAAATTCAGCAGGGACAGGGCCTGAAGAAGAGCTGCAGGGAAGAACGTTCACACTAGTATTTCATTTCAATTTACACTTGGCTCAGTTCAAGATGCTGCTTATGTTCTATGGCACACTGGAGCTTCTTGGCATCCTCTGGCATATTTTTGTTACCTACCAATTGACATAGAGAGAGATTCCTCAAAAAGTACAGTAATTCTTTTCTTAAAGGGAAGATTCCAAAAAAGCATCAGAATTGTCAACCTGCTCTGAAGGAGACAAAAACATCAATTTTCCTTTCCTTGGACAATTATGTAATCAGCTTTAATAAACCAGCAGATTTTAGACAGAGCCTCTGGCTTAGGCAATGGCCTCATACAGCACAGTCACAGAATCACTGAGGTTGGAAAAGGTCTCCAAGATGACCAATTCCAACCTGTGCCAAATCCCCACCTTGTCACAGAGCACTGAGTGCCACATTCAGACACCTCCAGGGACTCCAAACCTCCCTGGGCACCTCTTAATGCTAAACCACCCTTTCAGTGAAGAAATTCTTCTTGTTCCCTGGGAAACCTTTACCTTGCCACAACCTCACTGCCCATAAATGTGCCCTCCCGAGGAATCCTGCTCTGAACAAAGAAAACACTTGTCCTCAAGACGTATCTGTGCCACTGCCAATGTTCTTCCCAAGCCCCAAAGCAAGTCAGTCCCCCTCCCATTGTTCTGTTTGTTTGTCTATCTAGGACAGCAGCTCCCAGTAAACAGGTCCTGCAAAGAGCCCTCCTGTAATTCTGACAGCACATACCACCCGTGACTCACGGATCTATTACCCACTTCTGGTACCCAAGCCCTGTTTGCCTGGGTGTGTTATCAAAACACAGCCAAGGGAGATTTCAGCTGGCATGGAAAAGCCACGTGAAGCAGGTACATTTCCTCTGCCTCCCAATCTGCAGCTAATGGGGAGCCTGAGAGACAGACAACAGATGCTATCAGCAGCACTGGAATACATCCCTGAAGGAAAAGAGGTCACTGGGCAGAGTTACAGAACTTGAAAATCTCTTCTTCTCTTTTGATCTGCTCTGTGCATAAAAATCTGAACTATCTGCTGCAGTCACTTTTTTTTTTTTACATGTTTTTTCTATTTTACATTTCACTAAAACAAAGCACACTTTTTTTGTGACAATTTATTGAGGGTGATTTGTATAAAATCATCACGTTTTAAGAATTAGAGCTGCCAGAATGGGAACACACTGTTCCTGTAACCTAAGTAAGGCTGAGTACATTTTATTTTCTCTCTGCCTTAAATTAGGATCCTCTAATATGTTTTGGGGAAAAAAAAACAAACCAAAACAAACAGCAAAACCCAAAAAATTGTACTTGGGTTGTTACAGTAGTTACTGCAGAGGTCTAACTTGCTTTTATATTCTAGCTTTACTGCCAAGGAGCACACATAAAGTGTGTGTGGTTGTAGCTTTTTCTCTGTTGATGGATTTATCTCCATAGAGATGCATCAGGCCTGGGTAGCCTGAAAAAGGGGGCCAGAGAAAGGAAGGGAGCACGTCACCACTCAGGGAAAATTCCAGGAGAGCAGGCTGGTGAATATGGATGCTACCCCTGTGTCTGTAACTATTTCTTTACAACTGCTGCATGAAACACGGTTTGGTGGCATGTCAGACAGAGGCAAAATCAGGTAACTTCAAAAAGCAAGCTAATTAAAAGATATTACAGCACTGAACACTAGGCAATGATAAATTCACTGCTAAATGGGAAGGAGTCACTGAGCACCAGAAAATAGCAAGAAACTGTTTGCTGAGGAGCCTCCAAACCCAACCCCATGCCTGCAGAGATTTCTGTGCCTAACAGCATCTGCATGGACCAAACAGAGCTACATATACCAAAACCTTGGTGTTGATCTTTTAAAAACAGAGGCAGTGAAAAAGGTGGGTGATGGAATATCTCTTGAAGAAATCCTGGAATTTTAATGCTCATATTCCTTCTTGTGACTTCCTCTGTGAACTGCCCACAGCCCTGAACTGCTCTGGACACATTACTATGCATGTTCTCAATGCAACAGGCATGCTGAACCTGTGAAGATTGTGAATGATGTCAAAAATTAAATTAAAATGTCCCCAAGACACAAAAATCAAACCTTTCTTCGTTTATTGAGCAGTGCATTTACTGTGATGCCTTCAGGAGGCATGTCAGCAAAAGGGATCAGAAAAACCAATCCACCAGTAATGCAGATTTTACTCTTGCTATCACACACAGCATGGCTCTCCACTGCCAAGTAATGACAAAAATCATTAATATATTAAGTCAATATACTTTTAAAATATCAATATATTAAAATAATATCTTTTAATGTAACCTTGAAGCCAATGTGCACTGTCAAATCATTGATTTGATCAATTCTCTGCATATGGGAGCTCTTAAACATGGGAGTCAGCATTTCATAAACACAGAGGTATGGAGCACCACTATTTTGGGCTTATTTGGAAGGGAGGAAAGTGTCCTTATCCCCC
Organism: Luscinia megarhynchos; assembly: GCA_034336665.1. Taxonomy (NCBI): domain Eukaryota; kingdom Metazoa; phylum Chordata; class Aves; order Passeriformes; family Muscicapidae; genus Luscinia; species Luscinia megarhynchos. The sequence continues at coordinate 4,834,866 of CM067580.1, forward strand.
AAGACCTTTTTGTTTAAAACACTTAACAATTTGTATTCAACACACCATTGCTTCCCAAGCTGAGTCCCACGGAAGCAAATTGACTTCTTGGCTTCCTTTTTACACTGGTGGTTGTCCCATTCTCTGTAGAGACAGCACAGGCCTTACAGTATTCTGCTGTCTGGGGCTTTTGGGAGGATTTGGGGGAGGACAGGACAGGACAGGACAGAATTCTTCATGTTCTTTCCCTCCTATTTCCAGGTCACCTGCAAAGTTCCCACCATGTGCCCATGCTCAGCACAGGATGGGGTCTGCAGGAGCTGGCCATGTGCAAAAAGGTGATTATTCTGTGCCCACATGGAAGGAGAAGCACTGGAGAGCTGGAAAGCAGCAATTCACAGGCTTGGAAAATTATGTGGTGTGGGCTTTACCTTTTACACTCCTGTTAACTCTGATTTTCATGAAGTAGGTGGTGTTGCTACAGCAACTGTCGTATCACATCATTTCTGCTGACTCTGTCACAGGGATCATCTTATTTTAAACTCAGATATGCAGCTTCTCTTCATCTATTCTAAAGCCCTCTGTATTTTGGATATGAAAAAATTATAGAAAATAGAGCTGTGTCATATAAATCGTATTTTTTAAAAATGTAGCAAAGCCTACAGAACATTTTTATTTGTTCTCCTTTGACAAATGCAGAAGGAATAAAGAAAATGGCACAGACAAATTTATGGTGCTCCAGATTTTTCAGAAATAAATTAAAAGCTGGTTTCATGAAGAAGATGTTTCATGCCACCTTTAATGTACAGAAGCCAACCCTGTGTTCCTGTGCACCTCAGCAGAAGTAACTCAGCTATTCACAGGTGAAAACATTTTGCTTCCTCATGCCCAGGCTATTTATGCACCTGCATTCCACAAACTCACACCCAGCTCAGATGCTGCTGCCCACCTGCAACACAAGTCCAGCCCTCACCTGCTTTACCTGCAGCCTGAAAGAGGCACCCACTGAAGCAGAAGTCCCAATACACCCTTACCTGGTTCAGAGGGTTTGTCCAAGCTGCCAGGGATGAGGTGGTCACCCAGCTTTGCTCACTGACCCCAGAATTTGGCTCTACATTCTTGGCCTCCATTTTGCTGCCTGGAAAAAGTCTTTGAGGGTTCAATGCACAAGAAAAAAATCAATAAAATCCTGATGATGGAAAGGGTCTCTTCAATTTTTGTTATTAAACATGCATTCCAATGTGTGCAGTCACAGATCTTCCTTTTAAAAATATGAACAGCAATGTGGAACAGTAGTAAATATTCAGTTACACCCTTGGGCTACTCAGGAAATGAAAGAAAAGCCCTACCTATAGCCAAAGGTTATTTCACAGACTACTCAGCCAGCACAGCTCAGACATCCAGATCAAGCTCTGCCACAGCCTGAGCTGAGGAGTATTTTGATCTGCTTCTTTCTGAGCATTTCCAAAACAACCAGAGCAGTCACCAAATTACATCTCAGTGCTCCAGACAGGTTCTGAGCAGATAGAAATCTGTCAGTGTGGATCCAGCCTGTGGCCAAGGACTGTATCTAGTGCACTTGGTTAATGGCAGGTACAGAATTAAGATATCAAAAGGCCCTTCAGCTCCTTCAATTGCTTTGCAAACTTCATTTCAGTGCCCCCAGTACTTGACAGTTGTTCTTCAGCTGATTTCCCAGAGAAATGAGTTTTGTGCAGTCCAGCTGTGCACATTTATCCAGCCCCCTCCCAAGAACTTGGGAAATTGTTGGCCAATTTCCAACAAATTTGACAGGAAGGCATCCACAGGTGCTACCAACAAGCTTTGTGAAAACAATGTAAACGAAAGCTCTTCCCCCCCTGGCTGCAGGAGCCTTGTTGCCTCACTGAACCCACGGAGGTTGTGCTGCTCATGGAGACAAGTCCTTGGGCAGGAGGTAGGAAGCAAAAAAAGAAAAACATTCAGCAAGTCACTGTTTGTTAATGGCAATTCGGATAGGCATTCCATCCTCTTGTTCTCTACTGGAACTGAGAATATCTCTTCACTTTATCCTACCCACTCATTTACTATTTTCAGTAATCATGAGCAAAATTATTTGTTTCACAACTGCACTGTCACTTGACAATCCCTCTGAATTCCAAGCAGACACATCTGGTATTGATAGCCAGCAAGCAGCCGTGCACATGGTCTGTCTTAAAAATCAATGCAGAAGACAGTCAGATGTGGACAACCCAGCTGTCTGCTATCATCTGAGCATTTATTTATTCTTATAATACGTACTGAAAACCAGAACTGTACTAGAAAGAGCTTTTTATGTTTTATCCTCAGCACTTATGCAAGCAATTTAAGCCTTCCAACCGAGACACAGTAGGAGTGTTTGGGAATCAACAAATTCACTGTGGCAGTGATGAAACATTAATTACTGGCTTTGAAGTAAGAAGGGGTTTGGTTGGAGGGGGGAATTTCTTTTATTTGTTGAAGATTTTGTTAAAACGTGGACAAAGAGCTGGTTGAGGTACCCTGGGAAGGACTCAGCTAAGAATCAGAATGCTGCAGATTGATGCTGTCTGTCCCACCTGAGGGATGCAATCCTGGTGTGTCTCCAGTGTGTAAGGTCAGAGATCCCCTCTGCCCCTCTTGCCATGTTACACACCCACAGCTCCTCAGGCTTGGGGAAGAACGGGTTAAACTCAGCCAAGGAAAAAAACACAAGCAAGAGAAACACCTTTTCTCTTTCTGCTTAACTGGGTAATTGGAGAGCAGGAACCTGCTTGATGAGTTTCAGCAGCTCCTCGAGATCAGCCAGGGCTGTTTCTGAGAGAGGCTCAAGCTGCCAACTGGATAAACACCAACAGGGCACCCCTTGCTAAGGCTTCTGATAAATAAAAATTTCCAGAAGGCAGTGAAGCAGTTTGTATTCCAAAGATCCATCCAAACCCAGTAAAAGCAGGGAGCTGAAAAGGCAGAGTATTTTATAGATGTTATAAACTTAAAAGCTGTCTTACAGTCAGAATAAATAGATGAGTTTAAAAGAAAAAAGAAAGACTAAATATTTTTTTTACTGCAGTGGAGAGAGTGCAACAGTAAAATTCAAATGAATGAATTAATAGGTTCTGTCCTAAGAATTTCCCAAGAAAATTCTAGTCCTGCTTTGTACAATCCTTTGGGCTTATTTCTTGATACCATTTATGAAGATTTTAATCAAGTACTTAGTGATTTGGAGTCCAGCTGGCTGAAATAAAAGTAGGCAAGAATTGATTTTCACCTAAGGATTATCTTGTCCCGTACCTGTATCAGATGTGTGTGCAAGCACGTGAGTTAAAAAAACCACAAACAAACAGAACCAAACCCTGGTAAAACCCTGCTGTAATTTCAAGCCAGTTCCAGCTGTACAATCACCAAAGCAGCTCCTATGGCAATCACTGTCCATATTATCATCTCCATTTCTATTTATTCACATCAGCGTTTCAATTAATTCAACACCACAGCTGGCTAATAGGCATTTAGACATGCTGGGTTTTGAGATCAAAACCCAGAGCTCTCCCTTGCTGAAGCTCTGCCAGTTGACTCCAGACAACAAGCTGGGCTTTCTCCCAGGTTCCCTCCACTCTGAGGATGCAGGAAAGACTAAGAGGAAGCAAAAATATATAAATATCCCAAACAACAACATATAGATTTGGGGAAAAGTATTTCAGCTTTACCAGTGTTGATCTGTTCAGACACAGCTCGAAGTTTTAGATGAATTAACCAAAACCCCACAATTCAAGGCTCAATACCATCCACCAAAAACCAAACCAACCAAACCCCTCGCACACATTTTGGAAGATGATAGGAACTGCCCCTCACACACTGCCCCTTGCCATCATGTTTTGTACCCCTTCCCCAAACATTATGTCTTTCTGTACTGCTTTTTCATATAAGAGTGCTCTTGGAGATGTTGGGGTTTCAAACCCAGAGCCAACTTTCCAAAGCACGCTGCACTTCGAAAAGCCCACTTTTGTTTCACAGAGAAATAAAGGACTTTGCATCATAAAGCCTTTATCCACACCCCCCCAAACTCAAAGCTTCCCATACAGTTAAAAATCAAATCCAGCTTTATTTTCCTGCATGAGTCAGGCTGCATGCAAACAGCTTCTGAGGAAGGCAGCTTGGGGGGGAGAACAGAACTAAAGGAAGAAATCCAGAGAAAAGAAATTCCTCTAACAGCACACTCCTATTTTCCCAAGACATTTGCGAATATTTTCATTTTAAGGCTAGAGGAAAGCCACCCCCTTCCACCCCAAAAGAAGTTTCAAATATTGTAAAGACACACAAGGACACACTTTATTATTTTAACAATCACTGCTATTTTCAGGGCTCCAGCACAGTTACTTCCTTCCATAATTGGACTTCAATCAAACCCTAGTGAAGCTTTTGATCTTGGAAAGAGTAACAACACAGCTCTGTTATCAGCACAGAGGGGGAAAAGAGTAGGACGTCCAGCATTTTTCAATAAAAGAAAGTTAATTGCTTTGACTTATATTTATCAAAGGTCACAGCTACACAGTTCTGAGTGCACACACATAACAGTGCACACTGAGAAAGCTCATACAGACTGGACGAAGTGTTGGGGTTATACTATCTATTTGCATTAACAAAAAATAAAATAAAAAAAAAAGAAGAAAAAAAAAAGGGGAAAATAAAAAAGAAAAAAGCAGTAAAACAATGCTAGATTACTATCCAAATATACCCCAGTGGATGTCCTGCCAAAGAGCAAATATGTGGCTGTAAACTCCAAAGTGAAAAAAAAGCTTGGCCAGCAGCCCAGAGCTTCACTGTATTTTGCTCAGCCAGCCATAATCTGGCAGAACAGAGTGAACACATTTGCAGCCACGTGATGGAGGAGCCCATCGGGCCAAGCTGATTTCCTTGTGTTGCTTAAATGTGATCTTCAGACTGTACACACCAGCAGCTTGGAAAAACGTGAGAAAGGGGGAAACAACCAGCCACGGGCTGGAAATTGAAGGGCAGCAGAAAAAAAAAATTACTTGAGGAGTTTGCTTAAAGGTTTGGTGGATTTTAATGAGGTGTTTAATGAGGCTGAGCACCCAGGTTCAGCTGGATCTCCACTGGAGTCACACACCACCAGATCCTGCAAGGATGCACAGCCTGAGAGAACCTGGTTTGGAAAAGCCACTGGAAATTTGCTGCATAGGACTGAGAGCTACCCATCAGGGTTTCAAAAATGCAAAATGCTGAGTGACTCTGAAGTCCACACTGAGGTGCTCAGGCCTGCCAGGATGTGGCCCAGGATGAGGGGAGCACATTCAGACACCCCTTGAACAGCCATTCTTCACCTCAGAGAAACACCCACAAAGTGAGACAGAACCTGGCCAAAGGATCCAACCTGAAAAACGTGGGATGACATCAACCCCCACGATCAGGTATTATATTTTGATAGTAGTGATAATGTTTTTAAGTAAGTGACTTAGGGAGAGACAAACAGCATCCCTGGCCAGCACCAGAGTTGCACATGAACCCTGGGAACAGATTACATGTGGATGCAGAAAGAAAAGCCCCCAAACAGAAGCCCTCAGAAGTACATCCCTGCTGCAGATAAGAGCAACTAGGCTGAAGCAGTCACCAGAGTACCTAAGAAAAGTGAGATTTGTTTACTTTCTAACAGAAATAAATAGATAAACCAGACACGTGCAGCACCTGGTGAAATGGGAGACGCACACGAGTTGACAATTACACCTCCAGTTCTTTCCTTTTCCTTGGCTAATGACTCCTTTTCACGTGTTCAGAACAGCTTCCAGACAGAGACTACCACAATTTTCAACAATGACATCAACCGTGTCGCACTGAGAAAATTGAGCAGATAAGAGATTCTGGAAAAGTGCTTCTTAAACCTGCTGATGAGCATGGTCCAAGTGAAAGACCAGCCCTTCTGGGGGCAGCCACATGGTTATGGATGCATCAACATCAGGCCTTGGAGCCTGGGCAATCCCTGCCCTGATTTTTTAAGTGCCAAGGCACCCACAGGCAAGGTGTTTCAAGCAGACACCCAAACCACAGCTGCCCAACATGTGTTACTGCAGGCTTGTGGTTTAACCTCCTCAGAAAGCAGAGATGCAGGTTAACTTTAAATATGCTGCACTCTTCGCTAATTCTCTCATGTAAGCATAGAGTTGAGTGATGCAGGTGTTCACAAGGTCAGCTTCCTGTCCATTTTACTCAAAAAATGCTCCATTACTTTAGAAACAATTAAAAAAATGTTCTACCACTACAGAAACACTCTCTCCTGGCGAGCAAGTCCTGTGGCTTCTTGCCTTTGTGAGTTAGTAGAGTAACACACATGGCTGAGGAGCATGACACAATCTAAATGTGTGATTTATTAACCTGATCTGTTATTTACGCTCTTGTCTTCCAAGAGAATCAATCTTCACTACAGGCAAGGACATAACTCAGTTTTCAGTGGTTAGTCCTTCGTGACTGACCTGCTTGGGTAACCCAGGTCCCTGGAAAAGTCTGGAAAACCAGAGTAGGAATTAAACAAGGTATGTGTAGTTTGACTTCCCAAAGTCTTCACATTCTTTATTCATCAGAGCAGTGATCACCCAGCTGGACAGGGCTGTGATTCTGTCCACCCTTCCTCAGTACTCCACCCTCAGCCCAGCAATAAGCAGAGAGAATTGGGCTGTTTCACAGGGCAAGCCCAGTGTGTAAAAAGGATACACCAAATCAAATTATCTCAGGATGAATGCAGCACCAAAAACAATACAAACACAAAAACCCAAAACCATTGAGCAAACATATACCAGTGTGAAAATTTTCCTTTGGACACTGATATGCTGCTGTGGTATACTTGCAGTTATTTCAGATCTGTATCTGCTTTTTCATTCTTAAAAAAAAATAAAATTGCAGCTTTTCTAATAAACCTTCTCCAACTTAATCCTGAGGAAGCAGGAAAAAACTCTTAAGTGTAGTTTCAAATAGGTTTTTTTTATTTTTAGAGACATTTTATATTGAATATGTCACAGCCAGACCAGATTCTTAGACCTCAGGTAAATGTTACCTTTATTAAAAATGGCACTAAAATGTTGTCATGCTGTGCTGTAAACAGAATACAGGGACACAGAGAGGTTCTCTCAGGTCTGTAAATCCCTACCAAAGATGTGGGAGGGGAAAGAACAGGGCAGTGCACCCAGCAGCGCTGCATGACACCAGGAGCAGGTTGTGTCACTACAGCTCTGTCCTGACACACCCAGGTTTTACAGCACTGTACTGTACAATTCACAACGCCAAGAAACTCAACATATCTAATCTGGCAGAAAAAACAAAGTCATATCAGGTTAATCATATTCTTAAATTGCACAACTTTGGAAAGCCAGCAGCAAAACAAATCTTCCCCCTCACTTATGCTCCCCCAGCCCTCCTCCAGTGCACGTACCCTGCCACGACCTACTTTTCCTCTTTGATCCCTCAACATTTTTAGCCCGCTCTCATTCTGCCCTGCTCCTCCCTGACTCCTGACCTCTCTGCAGCCCAGAGCACGGTGGCAGGGTGGGAAGTTTCCCGGCCAGAGGTGGGTGAGCAGGGCGGGATCAGCGGCGGGATGCGCGCACAAGGGCGCCCGCCCACGTCTGACACTGCAATAATTGTGATAAAAGCCATCAAATCTCACTTAGATCACTGCAAGGTAGTTTCAAACTAGGCAGCAGAGCTGGGGTGACTCTGCTGCACAAGAGGAAAAGGATACAGCAAGGATGCATAAAGTTGAGAAATTTTTTCAGTAAAATAACAGTGCTTGGCTTTGGAGAGGATCAAGACCATTCCATTGTGTGGGATCAGAACTTTCAAGATCTTGCTTACAAACCTTACAACTAACTCGTTTTCTAAATTCTCTTTTTAAATTAAACCCCAGAGTCTCATCTAATCACAGAACCCAAGAACTGAGGAGTTGCAAAGAAGAAGAATGGTGGAAAAGGCTTGTGACTCCCCTCCCTCCAACACACACTAAACCAATTAAATTTGGTTTCTTGCAGATTCTTTTCTCAAAGTGAACTGGCAAGTTATGGTGTCTAAAAGGGTGTCAGCTTTTCCAGAAGTATTTCACACGGATCAGGCATTTTAAAGGTCTTATGTACCTTTTCTGATGTAGAAAATGCACATTTGCTTTACTCTTCCTGCTCAGCAACACACTCCCATCCTTTATCTACTCATATATCCACTCATTTTCATGAAATTTTAGGACTGTAATCAATTCTTCAAAATCACAACTTTCTTGCTACATTTGGTTAAAATCTGTTGATATAACCAAATACCAGCAAGCAGGAACAGGCAAGAAGCCATACACACCAAGCATAACCAGTTTGGGTTTGTTTTCAAAGAAAACTGGTAACAAAAAAATACCCCAATGCTCATCTCTCACAGCAAGCAAATGCTGCAGGAGTTAAATTTCCACCATGCAGCACAAAGAGAGGCAGCAGTTGAGGGCCCTTCAAATTCAGTTTAACCCTCTCTTCTGTGATGAGGAACAGGATTGGGGTTTGAGTGCTTAGTTCCTACTTACTAATTATTACTAGGGCAAGAACATAGATGGTTTTTTGAAGTGGACTTCTTGGTGGAATAAGACTCATTTCCAAATGATGCAATAGTGAGCTGGTAAAAATGACTGAATTGTTTTAAGTCATCTCTGCTTCAGTGCAAGCCTGTGCTTTCTGTCCTGCAGCCTTGTGCAGCGTGCTCTTCTACATGAAGGTTTAGCACTGTTATTTCAGCAACTTCGCTGTCCTAAAAAAACTGACTGCTCTATTAAATGCATTTCTGCAGTATTTTGTGAAGTTTCACATTATTGTTCCTTCATTTTCTCCCAAATGCAGCTCACAATTTCCTTCCTCTCCAAATTTAATTTCTGTTGGAGTGCTTTCACCGTGCCATGAGTGCTGAGTGACCAGCTCACCTCCAAGGCACCAATGGCCACATAGACATTAAGTAGGCAGGAAAGCCTCTGCAAGTGTTTAAAATGAAACTTAAGATCCAATCACTGCCACACAAATTAATTGATCTTGCTGTGGACAGAGAACCTCATTCTTTCATTTGTTTATTAAATTCAGGAGAACCAACCAGTTCTGTAATGAATTACTTAATCTTTGACCTATTGTCCATAGCCATGTTCCAGAACAAAGAATTTACAGCAAGCTGAGCTCCCTAAGGCTAGTTGGAAAAGATTGCCGGTTTTTTTTTTAAACCATTCTCCATCTTCAACAAATCTTTGCCAAACTCTGTATTTTTGCCTTTCTGCTTTACAGCCACATATTTAAGGATGACATTTGGTCACAGGTGAGTTATTGCTCCAGTTCACTGTAGCTTCTGCTTGTAGGAAACCCATACTAATGAACCCATCATCTGCAGGAACCTGTTCTGAGTGGTAATCTACATTTGTGTTCCAGCTAACAAGGAGCTGAGTTTTCTAGAACCCTAATGCAATTTGGATTTTGTTATTTCCTCCTACAACAGCCATACACCAAAACAAAGAGCTCCAATATGCTCAGTGCCTGTTTTCATTAAATTGCAAGTAATATGAACAAGAGAATAATGCCAGTGGGATGAAGAGCTAGAGCTGTTTCTCTCAAAGTTCAGCAGAGAACCCTTAAGCAAGAGCTTACCACATCAGAGGAGCTAAGCAATGGTGTTGGAGAGTGCACAACAAAAATCTGGCCCAAGTTTAGCCCTGGCAAAACTTAGTTGAGAGAATGGGACAGGGGAAGCAGAACTGTACAACAGCTTCAAGCGTGTCAAATGTGAGAGGCTGAACAATATTTTGTATTTGTTTAAAACCTGATGGATAGCACCTCAGTCATGCACAGCTGAAGTGCAGTGAAGAGCACCAGAATAAAAGAAGAAAAAAAAAAAGAAAAGAAATGTTGCGAAATTTCTTTTATGCTGCCTTACCCACCTGTGTTAGCTCTCCACACTGCAGTTCTCAAGCTCTCAGGACCAAATTCAGCTCTGTGATAAACAGAGAGCTTCTTTATCTTCATTTGTTCATTTAAAAAAAATTATACAAGCTACAAAAAATTACCTGTCATCCATTCATTTTGACACAATTCTGCATTTTACACTCACTTTCTATACCAAGTGATTATGTATAACTTAGTCCATTAAGTGGAATAGATTAGAGGTTTAAGTAAATGGTTTTTTTCAGAGCTTTCATTATCTACTTAAGATCAACCCACAGTTTTTCTTGAAAACAACTTAGCTGAAATCTTTTTTCTGCTCCAGTCTTCTGTGAAATTCAGACAAAATATTGAAAATATATTTTATTTGTTATGAAAAGAAGACTTAACAAAAGAAAGAAAAAAAATAAATGTATGCTTATCTTTTATGTGATATAAGTACTAAGCAGCTCCACAGTGTACTGCCAGGCAACCAAACTTGATTTCATAATGCACTAAAGTCCTTTGTACTGATGGCGACTAAGTCCCTTCATCCTGCAAAAACTCCACTGGCCACTGAGATCTGTTACCCCCCCTAAAAAAAAATTCCAGAAAGACAAATGACAAGAGAGTGAATGGTGACCTTTTGCTGCTCCACCTGGGAGGGGACAAAAGCAGTCAACAAGCTGCCTACCTGCTGAGCAATACAGAAATCAGGGAGACCACATGAGGAGCAAAGTACTTATTGCTGAGATTAATTGGCAAAATCTGGCCTTGGCAGCTTCCACAATTGCCAATTTGCTGTCATAAAAATATGTAGAGACTGAACAATTTAATGTGTTTCCTAGTAGCTTCATCTAATCAGATAATAGTGGTGTCTTTGTATACATCTCCTGATGAGGTTCTTCTCTCTTCACTGTAATATATTGTTTTAGGAAAGACTTCAGGGTGTACTTGCTCCTTAGAAAATCCAATCACTGCACTGAGAACCATTCAATCACTCTGCAACGCACTTCGAGGATGGGAAGCAAAGCTCTGAAAAATACATTGCACTTTTCTAAGTAATTGTAACAACTTTGACAGGCAAGACATCCTTGAAGTATCTTGAAGGGGACAAAAAAAAAAAAACCCAAATCTTAGGTGTTCCCTGTGTTCTCTTCCTAAGCCTGGACAGCCCTTCCTGATACAAGGAGCTCACCCAGTCCAGCCTAACACCCGAGACTATTTCATGCTGTTTACTGTTTGAACTCTGAAGTTCTTTCACGCAGTCAAGCAATTATTTAACCAATAATCAACATTTAACTGTGAATATTAAAATTAGCTCTCTTGAAGGAGACACAGTGTTCTTGCTCCTAGCATTAACAAGCCTGTGCGTTCAGCACATCCCCATCCCCCCCTTCCCCGGTTATCATGTGACAGGCTATTTTTAATATTTGCCTGAATATATTCTCCATCTCCCTTGGATGCGGACAGCAGTTCAGCGAGCTCTGCCCGCGGACGGCACTCCCGTGGCACCGCAGGGCGCAATGCAGGGTGCAGGAGCGGAGCAGGGAGCAGTGCAGGGCGCTGCTCTCCATCCCAGCGGTTTGGGCTGAGCACAGGGCAGGGACACGTGTCTGGAGCACATGGTGCTGCAGGCACCCGGAGCCTCACGTGAGGCTCAATGTGAAGAGCAGCTCCCGGTACCAGCCCGGCCCTGCTGCAGCCCGGTCATTCCCGTCTGCACGTGGGAGGCCAAAGGTCAGGAAATTCCCCTGGAGAATTTCTTTCTGGGGAAGAAGGGGTTCCTGCAACACCCAGGGATGGCGTGTAAACAATGATTAAAGCTTAGGATAGGATTCCACGCACAGGCTGGCAGCTGTGAATGCTGCCCTTGGCTCTGCCAAGCTGTGCTGGAGGAGCAGGTCACGTTAAACAGCACACGGAGAGGAAGGCTGCAATACAGGAGTGCTGCACACACCCTCTGGGGGCTGCCCCGGCACCACCTCACCCATGGAGCAAGAACAAGCCTCTCCCAGCTGGCTGCTGCGCCTAGCACAAACACCAGCTCCAAAAATCACTGAAACCCCCCCAGGGGTGCCTGCTGCCAGCCACTGCAGCTCGGTGCCTGTAATGGACACTCTAGACAGAGTATCTGCACTGACCAAACAGCATCTCATAAAAATCTTCAGGGGATGGGAGGTGTAAGTACACTTCATATGGAAACAATTCTCAGCTTTTTGATTAATGTGCCTGTAATTTTACTTTTTTTAAGTGAAGACTTGCAGATACTGCACATAGATACGTTTCTGCAGTGGATTACAAAGCTTGTTTCTTTTTTTTTTTTTTTTTTTCTTTCCTAAAATGATGTTTGGTAGTATAAGGCACCCAGCCATGCAGGCAACACAGACAGAAAACCACCATGAGAGAACACAAAGGAGAGAGCTCTCTCAGAGCACCCAACAACTCTGTCCTCCTTTGGAAGAAACAACACCTGGTTATCACTGTGCCAGAAGCATCCCTGTGACAGCCCCACATCCAAGGCTTTGGTGACAAGCAGAAAATTCAGATCTAAACCACAAAATCCCAAAAACCTTCCAGTTAGGACTCTGCACCAGATCTAGCTGATGCTTCTCTAATTCACACCTTTCAAACCCTTTACAGTACCTGCCCCAACCAATTCCATCAGTGCTACATGATGAAAAGAGACAGGTAAAAAGCAACAACCAACTAGTTACCTGCAAAATATACACCTTCCCTTTACATACAAACAGTTAAAAATTACTCCAAATTTCCTCAAGGACTCTGCATTTAAATGGAGATTTACACTCCACTAAAAGACTACATGAGGTGCGTGACAGATGAAGAACCACACAAGTGTGTCTGCAGTAATGGGTGACTTAAAACCTTCATAAAAATCTGAAAACCTTTTTCCTGAGGAGACTACAGACTCCAGCCAACCTACCAGCATCCAAAACGAAGACAAAACAGAAGTTTTAAATGCATCTACACATGACAATGAAATTTGGCTGCCAATACTAAAGTAAATCAAAATACTGTTTTTTTAATAGCAAAATCAGCACTGTGAAAGATAAATACATGGTTTCACTCTTGAAAGTCATTACCCTGCCTCCCTCATCAAAACAAAGCCAGACACTTCTGTAACTACATTCCCTGAACAGAAATGTATGGGAAGTAGGTGCTTGCTTTTTTCTTTGCAGATGATAAACTGGTGAGCCTAAAGATCTTTCCATTGACCAGATAATCTTATCTGGAAATACAGAATTAAGTTATATTCATACAGATCCTTTTTGTTGCCATTACATCTTTTTTTAGCAAGGAGAAAGAAAATCAGTGAGGATTTTGTTAATGTCACGTCCACAGTCAGGGTCAGCAGAGCTTTGCTGAGCCTGATGTCACTCAGGGAATGCCAGTGCAGATCTCCTGATCCCTTCCAGACATGGCACAAAACACGTTTGGGCAGCACCACTCTCTCCTACAGACAGATGAGGCTTGTGCTGAAACACATGCACAGAATTAAATCTCCCATGGGCCATCCCTGGCCCGGGTGTGGGAGTCACAGAGTCCCAGCTGGGGCTCCATGTGCAGGGAATGTCCCCCCCAGACAGGGCACAGCCAGGGTGGGAGCTGTGCCCACCTGCACGTGGCCCCAGAGCCAAACCTGCAGGGACCAAGAGCAGCAGCACAGGAGGCACCCTTCCTCCACCCCAGGCGCTCAAACAGGCTCCCATCGCCAGGCAAAGCTCAAAAAACACACCAGTGAAATGTTTCTTACAAACGCCTAAAACATTCCCTTTTCCTGAAAGGAGTAAGATCACATGGAATTAATCTGTATTGAAATTGTATGCTTCCTACTACTTGTTCTTTGCTTTATTACAGTAACACAAATCACAACACTATGCACACTGCAATAACAGCTCACACCAACTAAGAATCTTTATGTGACAATTTAAAAAAAATCTATTTCAAATGTCTTAAGAGATATGAATCAACAGGCTCCATTACAATGATTTTAACACTTACCTCCCTATTTCAAAGCAGCATACTTCCCTTGGCCCTTTTATGATAACCCTTAAATGCTCATTTTTACTTTTACTAATTTTTTAAAAAATATATGCTGTTATATTCTCAAGCTTGCTCAAATGCTAAACCATGAGATGGTCTTCTCTTCAGTACTGATTGTCAAAGAAAGAATTTTCACATGACAGCACATAAAAAGTTCAACAACCTGATGATAAACCAGACTACCATTAATGCAAAGTCACACTTCCTATCTGTAATGGGGGACAACAAAATATTATTTAAGAAGTGAAATGAGCTCCCTTAAAAAAAAAAACAAAACACACTTAACAGAAAAAAAAATCTGTTCTTGTTAAGGCAAGATGGTGTTGGGAAAAATATCAGCAAATTTAGATGTTTTATCCTACCCAAGAGACGTAAAGTCCTTTACAACAGTAAAAAAGTGCACAGTATGGTAAGTTTGCAACCCTGTGCTGCAAAGGGCTCAGGAAAAACTGAAAAAAAAAAATCAATGAGTTGAAAAGTCACATAAATAGCTGATTACAAACCAATCCTGACAGGTGATCATTAAAAGCCTGGCTCACTACCAGGCTTCTCTGAAAATGAAAGAGAATGGGGACAGATTATTTGCTTTTAATTTTATGTGTGCACAAGTGACAGAAAATGGTGTAGCACATATGCACTATTTTTAAAGCTGGCTCAGAAAAAACAACGGGTTTCATGTTCTGCTCTTGCCTACTCCAAATATATTTTAACTTTGGACACCCTTATAAGTTATTAGTTAACCATGAAAAGCCTTGAAACTGAAACACAAACCAAAGTCAAATCCACACAAAGTAAAAGTAAGTAAATGAAACCCATGACTAAACACACACTTCTGAAGGGGGGCCAAGAAGTCTGTTGACAGGTTTGGGGAGCTCTGGGGGACATTTTATTTCTTTTAAATGAGACAGGAACATTGCAGACATTGTAAGACATTTCTATTTCATCCTACTCCACAACTTTTGCCTCTCTATTTATTTATTTTGCCTCCTTATCAGACGATTCTGACAATGACTTCGCACGCTGAGCATGGCAAACGATCAAGCAGAAGGGAGAGGAGTGGTTTCCTGCTGCCAAGAGCACACTTTGCTCTAGCACACCTCGTGTGAGCAGAAGAGGACAATAAAGAAGTCACTCTCTTATTTATTTTTTTTAAGGAAAAAGGCAAAGCTCCATGTTTCCCAAACTTCAGTGTTGACACTCTTCCACTTGCCCATGATCTCAGCCATGCTGGTGTCAAGCCAGAGCAGTTAGTCTGGATTTGGACTGGTGTCTCTAAAGGGTTGATCTCAAGTGCTAATAAAATAATAAAAGACTTCCACTGACATCAGACAGACTGGAATTGTGCATTACAACCAGGCCTTGGACTCCACGGTGTTTTCTTAAGCGTAAGGTGACTACAGATACAAGTTATGAATTCAGGTCAGAGTTACACTTAGTTTACGCCAATTTAAGCAAGATTATAATGTTCCAAAACTCAGTTCCTGTGGCAAATTTTACTTTGCTCAGTAGAGAGTAAGATTATGGCCAAAATTTCAAGTAAGAAGCATTAACCTTTAACTCCAGAATAACTGCCCACTTCTGTTCTCACAACAAATATTGGCTGACGGAATATTCTCTTTCCCTGCTCTTTTAACACTGTGGCACCCACGCCATTCTGTCTGTGATCTTTTTATTTGCTAACAGCTAAGATACCAACAAAGACAGCCAAGTTTCCTTGGAATTCCCAGAGCTTTCCTTCGATAATTTAAACAAAAATCCTGGTGGAGCAGCTTAGCGATAACTGGAGCTATTGTTTTTATTTGCTGGAGTATGAGTGACAGGAATCCTCTGGGCTCTAAGCTGCCTGTCAGCTGCACAGAGAGAAGCAGTGATTTACAGTGGGGAGGAGAGGTTCATGCCAAATTCCACAGGGGAGCTCTAAGGGCTGATTTACCTGGTCTGACCGGGCTCTGCATGCAGTTCTGCGACACCATGCCTGGATGGACTGAAGTAGAAGCCCTGCTGCTGAGGTCCATGACAGAAGGTGATGCTGAGGTAGCTTGCTGGAGACCTGACTGGTGTGGGCTAGGCTCGTGCTGGTTTGGGCTGGGTGGAATGCCATTTTCTGAGAGGAATTCTTCCAGGTCCATGTATTCCAACTGGAAAGTGTCTCCATCATATGGCAGTGTCTTGTCCCATAATGTTGGACCCAAGAAAGCTGACTGAGGGACTGTGGTACCGGTGCTGTCATCATCTAACTTCTTCTCTTTGTCTTTTTCTTTACCGAATGCTTAAACAAAAACACATAATAAACATGTAAAAACTCAGTAACTAAAACACTAACTACTACTATTTGCATTATTTCTGCTGTACTCTCAGGTGTAAGAAAGGAATACTGCCTTCAAAAATTAAGTCCTTTGACTCACTCTACTTGGAAGAGAATTGAGGGGTCATATCACTGAGGACCTTTGTGGGAACCAACCACATTTTTGAGATTGCCCTTTGTTTTTAGTTAACAATTCCATTCCATGCCCAGCTTTCAATGTCAGCATCAAAATGTACTCAACAGACTTAAAAGTGGACACATAAGTATTCCAGCAAACTGGAAGCTATTGATATATTCTGTTGAAAAGGAACAGTGTCAGCCTAAAATCCCTGGGATCCTGTAATTCTTCTAAACTGAAGTCACAATCTTGCTAGTCCTGGCACAAGCAAAGTAGTCCTTAAATTCTGCACTTCTAAATGTTATTAACATACAGTGGCAAAAGCTGACAGAACACGGTTTTGATGCGCAGAAGAGACAACAAAATATTCAAAGGTAGGAGCAAAAAAAAAAGTTAAACTGAGGTTTCCTCATTTCTACAGCTCCCAGTGATTTCAGTGCACAATCTGTAAGGGAAACGCCTGATTTCTCTGCAAAATCTGCAAGAATCTGAACTCCTAAAGCTTCCTGTCAGCTACCAAGCATTCGCAGCATTTTATTTTTAACCTCATGCAACAGCCCCGGTGAAATCCTGCGAGTCCTGAAATCGCTTGGCAGTGGAACTCGGAAAGACGAGAAGACAGGAACTGCGAGCCCTTCCCTCGGTCTGTGCCTTTGGTGCGCGCTCGATCCGCTCGCCATACGCGGTGCGGCTGTTCCCGAGCCGCCTCCGCTTCCCGGGGAAGCCGCAACTTTCTCCCGGCGAACCGGGGGACGCGGGGCCGGGAGCGGTTTGCTGCGGAGCCGGGGATGGGGATGCCGGCCCCCGTCACCCGAGGCACCGAGCGCCCTGGGCGTCCATCCCCCGGGAGCGGCGATGGGAGCGCCGAGCGCGTCCCGTTAGCTCGGGCAGAGCGCCCCGAGCGCCGTCCCGGGGCTCCATCGCCGGGGGGAAGGGAACACGGGAAAGCGATGCCGCGGCCCCCGGGGGACGGCGGGACCGGGGCGCGCCGCGAGGGGTCCCGGGGAAGCCTCACCGTCTTCGTGAGCGAGCGGCAGCTTGAGGGGGTTTTCCAGCAGGGACTTCAGCACGCCGTAGGTGGGCGGCAGGAACGGGGGGTTCAGCGGGAGCGGCCGCGACATTGTCGGTGGGGGCTGCCCGCGGCGGCGGGGAGGGGGCCCGAGGGGGCAGCTGCGCGGCGAGCGGTTCCTTCCCCCTTGCTGCGGCCGCTGTCGCGGCGCGGGTGAGCCGGACGCGGGGCCGGGCCGAGCGCCGGTGGCGAGGGGCGCTGGGGCCGCGGGACAGAGCGCGGAGCGGGCGCGCGTCAGGCCCCTCCGCCGCGCAGCTGCTCCGCCGCCGCCGCTCCCGCCGCCCGCTCTGCGCCGCTCTGCGCCCGCCCGCCCCGCGCCCACGTGCAGCCGCCACCGCCGCTGACGTCACGCCCGATAACGACCCCGCCATTGGCGCGCCGGCCACGCCCCTCCCCGGTAGCGGCCACGCCCCCCGTGCGCCCCGCCCCGGCACGCGCGCGGCCGGTACCGGAGGATGGGGGGGGAACCTCGGGACACCCGCCCCAAACTCCCCCACGGGTCGCAGCGCCTCCCCGGTAACCGGGAGGAATGTGTTAATGAGATGTTAATGAGCCTGAACGTTTGACCCCGCTCGGGGCATCCGAGTGTGGCGGCTCCCCCGGGGCAGCGGGACCCGGCGCTGCCGCGGTGTGAGGGGTCCAGGCGGGCGGGGGGTCCCACCCGTATCTGAGGGGTCTGCAAGCGTTTCCCGCCGAGCTCTCCCCGCCAGTGCGCCGGGTGTCACCGCGGGTGGCAGCGCTGACACCTGCCCGAGCAGGGCTCTCACCGCCTCACAGAATCCTCGGGGCTGGAAGGGACCGCTGGAGATCACCCAGCCCGACTGCCCTGTCCTGGCAGGGTCACCCAGAGTAGGCGGCACAGAAACGTGTCCAGGTGGGTTTGGAACATCTCCAGAGAGGGAGACTGCACAGCCTCCCTGGACAGCTGTTCCAGGGCTCTGCCACCCTCCAATGGAAAGAAGATTTTCCTCAGGTTGAGGTGGAAGCTTTTGTGGTTTAGGCCGTTTTTCCTAGTCCTGTCACTGGGCACCACCAAGAACAGTCTGGACCCATCCTCCTGGCTCCCACCTTGAAGATCTTTATATGCATTGATGAGATCCCCTCTCAGTCTTCTCCAGACCAAACTGGCCCAGCTCCCTTCAGACTCCTCTTGTAAGAGATGCTCTAGACCCCAAATCATCTTTGTGGCCTCTGCTGGATCCTCTCCAGCAAGCCCTTGTCTCTCTTGTCCTGAGCAGCCCGGGATAAGACACAGGGTCGAGTAGAGAGAGAGGTCACCCTCTTCCCAGTTTGCCCCAGGATCCCACTGTCCTCCTGGCCCCCAGGGCACACTGCCAGCTCATGGCCAACTTGTCATCCACTAAGACTCCCAGGCCCTGTTTTTGCTCAAATGGGACCTTCCTCCCCGCTCACTGTGATCCTCGCTCAAGCTCGGTTGATTTCCCATCTGCTCTGGCCTTCAGCCCATGCAGGCTGTGCAAGAGCTGCATTCATCCCAGAGTAACTTCACCCTTCATGTGCCTGTAGACATCTGTATCTCCCTTCTTCCCATTTAGGTTCTCTTTTGGATCACACTTTGCAAAGTTTTGCCATCTGTGTTTATTCATTTATTATTAAACATCAACAAATATAAATAATCATAAATATTCACTAGAAGCAAATAAAGATAAGTTATGTGCATAAACTGCCCAGTATTTAGAAATAAAAGCTGCCTGAGGAACAGTTATGTTTTCCCCTCATGTATCTACTGTATCTGTTATGTGTGTGACCAGGAACAGGGACTCGGGAAATGGCTGGAGCTGTGTCAGGGAGGGTTAGGTTGGATATTAGGAAAAGTATCTTTCCCCAGAGGGTGGTGGGGCACTGAACAGGCTCCCCAGAGGCTGCCAGAGCTCCAGAAGCATTTGGACAAAACTCTCAGGGATGCACAGGGTGGAATTGTTGGGGTGTCTGTGCAGAGCCAGGGGTAGGACTGCATGATCCCTGTCAGTCCCTTCCGACTCGGGATATTCTATAATTCTATTATCTATTATTAGCTGCACTGACCAGTGTCTTGTTAAATGAACTGCCTAAAACAAGCAAGCGATGAAAGTCCAAAGTACATTCAAATCAATAAAACTGCACTGGCACAAAAAACGTGAAGACTGAGGATTGTAACCATCAGGCCTTGCAGAACCAGAGACAAGTGACAGGAACAAACTCAGGGCATGGCTGAGAAGGGCTTGGGATGCCACAGATGCCACATGGTTCACAACTGGAGCAGGGGCTGTGATAGCAGCAGCACAGGAGTTTTAAGAGGCACCTAACCAGGGAAAAAAGCTGTGGATTATTAAATGACTGTACACGTACCAACGTTGCCTCAGACGGCCAAATTGCTGGTTAGTGGAAACCTTTAATTACAGAGGTACAGATGAGTGACACAAAGATTAGGGTGATTGCCAACCCTTATGCAGATGTGGTACAGAATGTTTCTTCTATGCTGCCTAAAGAAAAATAGATATATTTAGGAGATATGACAAGCAGCAAAGAAGAGTAAATAGAACAGAAGATGTAGAAGTAATGGGGATACTGGGAAACACCAACAACAGGATTAGTTTCAGGTGAAAGCTCAACTTGAGCACAACTACTTGTGTTTTTATGATTATTGACCCAACTCAACAGAAAGAAACAGCATTTTCAACACCACAGGACAGGAAACCTGCACTGCCTCACTGCTTGACACTGAATGGGGTAAATTATGGGCAGATCAGTGTGAGCGTGGAACAAAAGGAAGCCTCTCTCAGCACTGTGTGCAGTTACAGACTCTGCATTCCCAACACACACGGGAGCTGGGAATTTCCTGGATGAGAAAGCCGAAATAACTCTTCTTGATTTATAGACCAGCCAGCAAAGCTGAGCAGAGTACCTGAGCAGGGTGCTGAAGCTGTCACTTTCAGCCTCGCACAATAGGAACAGTAATTTAACTCCAGCCAGGCTACACAGGCAGATTTCATCCCAAATAGCCTGAATTCCAGGCTGTCTATATTCCAATTGTTGTCTGTATATGCAAATTATTGGTTTTTATTTGCTACCCTTTTCCAGAGGTGGCCCCTAATTCCTTGGTGCTGTTTTGACCACTGGCTGACCCCACATGGTGCGTGCCAGGTAAAGCCAACCAAGACAAAACAGAGCTAACAATACACTATCTGAATTTCTCCATTTTCCAATTGCAATAATTTTTTGGCATGTGTTCTTAGCTTAGCATTCACCCATAAAATCTCTATTTTACGGCTTAGGAAAGACTATGCAGCTGCTTAGTTTTTGTATTGAAAATATCTTGATGGGTGCCTTATTTAAAAAAAAATTACCTCAACCCGTATTTGTATTTCTGCTCATGGTTGTTCCCATCACTGGCATCAATTAAATGGCCTAAAAATCTGATTCTTTTCAAACCAAGTACCCAGTGGTTACTGTAAAGTAAGATTTTTTCTATTATTGTGATTATTTTCTTCAGCAAAGACAATCTGCAAGGCCCTTTTAAAGTGGAAAAATCTACTTTTCAGGGATCCTCCTACCAAGGTGCATTAAGGGCATGGTGATCAGCGCCCTGGACCATCCCACCTGGGGTGTCCGGACACCGATGCCGCTGCGGGGTGGGGCCGGGGGATGCTCGGCCGGAGCCCCACGGGCCGGGGCCGGTTGGGACCGCAGCAGGTCCCGAGCAGCACGGGGCGGCCAGCGGGCAGCCCGGCAGCTGTAGAGCGCTGGCCGCGGTGCCGGAGCTGGGCGGAGGAGGCGCGGGTGGGTCCGTGAGGGCAGGGACATGGACAAGGGCAATGCGCGGCCCCGCTCCCCTCACGGCGGCCCCGCGCCCCGCCCGCCGGTCACGCGGCGCGGGGGGCAGCGCGCGGGGCCGTCACGTGAGCGCGCGCGGGCCGTGACCTACTTTGGGCCAATGGAGGGGCCGGCGGGCGGGCGCCTGCACGGCCCCTCAGCCCCTCAGCGCCCCCGCCGCGGCCGAACGGGGTGTCCCGGTGGGAAAAGGGGCGTCCTGCTGGCAAGAGTCCTGCCGAGGGATGCGCCTCCGGCCGCGGAGGGCGTTCCGGGGATGTCCTGTCTCCGGGCTGGAGAGTTGCCTTGCCGTGCGATGTGTTCGTGCCGCCGAGGCGAGCAGCGGCTCCGGCAGCGATGCCATCATCCCCCCCGTGTGCCCCCCACCTCCCGCCGGCCCCGGCACCCTGCGGGATGTGCCCTCGCTGCGGCAGGAGCTGTCCCGGCCCCTCGGAGTCGCGCACAGCGCTGCGGGTCGGCCCTGGCTCGGCTCCTGACCGCTGTGCCGCGTCTGGGTGACCCTCGGCCTGGCCTGCACTCGCTCCTGCCCTTAGGTCTGAATGTGCTCGTGCCCCTTTGCTTAAAACTCAGTAACTATGCCCGCTCCGCACCAAGTTATTTTAAACTCGTTTTACAAAGGAGGGACTGCAGGTTTTTTAGGTAAAAATCTCCAGCACGGTTAATGAGATTCATTTTCTCCACTGCTTTGAAGCAGTTCCCATTCTCCTACACATTGCCTTGGCATAGCCTGTAATGGAAATTGGGAATTCTGTTCTGAAATATCTCCTGGAAACATGACTGCGGAGTTTTTTCCTTGTACAGAAAGCTGGAGTGAAAGTGGTTTTTTAGGGATCCAGCTGACCACTATGTTCCAAGGGACTAACCTGTATTTTCTCCATAAATATGGATAAAAGTGGGGCAGGGAGACAGTGCAGTAATCATGGCTCAGCAGAAATATGGTTACTGATAGATGGACAGGCACCTACTCCTCTGCTGGGAGACAGGGATTGTACAGTCAGCTTGTGGTCTGGAGCTCTATGTGTATTTAAATATAGACTGGCTGAAGAATCCAGACTTTTCTCTTTTTATCTTAGGGCTAAATGGGAACCAGTACTGTATGTGCAGTGTGAGAGATCTCTCAAACCTGAGCAAAGCTTCCAGTCAGATATCTGTATGGTCACAGCTGAGATGCTGCTGTCACTTCATTCCTCTGTTAGATAAGTTCTGTGTGGAGAAAAGAGTTGCAGAAGTGGGCAGGCAGAGAACAAGGTGCAAGATGGAGAGGATAAATAATGCAGAAGAATTGTTTGGGTCAAGGCACAGGACAGACTGAAAAAGCAAATGGCTTGCAGCAGCTTAAATACCCACTGGTTCATCCACTGAGTGGATCTCCACCTCAGCCCTTTGGGAGCCAAAACAGTGGATTGAGCGAGATACACAAAAAACCCAACAAACAAACAAACAAAACCCCCCCAAACCACAAAAAGACTAAACATTGGAAGAGGCTTATGATTCAGCCTTTGTTTTAGCCCTGATTTGTCCCAGAGCAGTGCGAGTTCCCAGGCTGGCCTCACAGGGCAGTGCATTTCCAGCTGTGTGACGCACAACACGCAGGGATGTGAAAAGCCACATGAGAACGCTCACATACCCACACCCAGCTGAGCTGGAAAAGCAGCAGCTTTTGAAGAGAAGGTCGAGAGACACCGAGGAGCAGTGCCTGCCCTCCACCTCCCTCCCCTCCACAGAGATTCTGGCCAGAGCCTCACTTGGCTTTCCAAGCAAAAGCTGCTACCCACAGCACTGATTGCTGAAAAATGGATGTTTATTGTCCCCGTGAGGTGCACCTGAGGGAGCTGCTGGAGCTCCTCACAAGATGAAAAATGCCTGTTGAATGAACTATGAGCTGCCCCCACTTTTTCTTTTTCATTATTTTTAATTTTTTTTTTTTTTTAAGTTTAATTGAATGTGGGAGAAACAGGTTTGGAACTGCTTTTGGGTGATGGCAGAGGAACTTCTCTTAAGTAATCTGGGGTGGTTCCAAAAGGCATTCCAGTTCTCAGAAAAAGGAGGTATTACTAGTCATTGCTTATATGCTGTGAGTTGAAAGATTAATAATTTTCTCTGCCAAAGTTTACAGGCAGTTTTTACCATGACAGGGTAGATCAAATACATGTTCTTGCCTGGGCAGCTGACCTGGTTTGAACTCAGTAAGTGTGGCTCTCAGTGATGACTACAGTTTTGGAACAAATACTCCATTCTGCTTTTTAAAGCAACCTTCCCCCTGTAAAGCATTAACCAGACTCTCAAGGCCATTCCAGGCACCTTGTGCCTTTGGTGCCTTGGCAATTTTTTTAGACCAGTAGGTGTAAGCAGCCAGATGACAGACCTGGATTGAGGCAAGAGATACAGGAATGCTGGCCTGGTTTGCAGTCAGACCTTCCCCTGATTAAGGACAACTCCCAGATGGTGCCAATGGGGAAAAACAACTTGATCCTTCCGTTTATTCCTCTGCACTCCATTCCTCTTCCTTTTTCACTCTTGGCTTGCATGCTGCAAAAAGACAGTTTAGAAATAGCTGTTCTTGCAGGCTCAGGCTGTTTGATTTTGGAATTTGGCATTGGTTTTACTGGAGACAGAAGAGCACCCACGAGCACAGAATAAAAAGCCCATCCCCAGGCAGAGCTGCAGCAGAAGGGAGGAGTGAAAGGTGCAGGAGCTGAGCATCATCCCCTCCTTAATCAGAGTTTCTGTTGAAGTCAATGACCCAGATTTCTCTGACTTCAAATGGCTGCTTTCAGAGAGCTTGCCGGAGGCACGGTGCTGGGGAAGGTCAGGCAGAATTTTGCCTGAAGAATTCCACATGCATAGGCTTATCAGCTCGGGATCTGTACAGCTTGATACTACAAACCCCTGCTCTCCAACGAGCTCCCTCAAAGTCACCGAAGTGATTGCTGCCTGGGCTTCAGGCTTGCTAGGCTGCCCTAAGCTTGGGATTTCTTTCTGTGATTAGTTCTGTGACATCCACCTTGTTCCCAGGTTTTGCTCTCAAAAAAACAAAATGCAGAAAGCACAAACCAGTTCTTAATCGTATGGGTTTAAATTACTAAGAAGCCAGAATAAACCTTTCTTATCTTTGGCAGGAAAGCCTAACCTGTGTAAGACTGGAAAATTCCTACAGACAAAAATTAGGCTTCTAAAAGTAAAAGCATTAAAGTCATTCTATGTCTTCTTATGAAAGAATTATTGTAACAGCAGCAAATAGTGCAGAAATTCACATTATTAACTGTATGCAGTTTTCCTGCAGGTTTAGATTAATTAAATCTTGGTGATGAGACTGAGGGTGTTCTTTTCCTCCTCTTTTTAAATGTACTCCCCTTTCAGTTCCATGCAGTGCCTGAGTAGATTGCTGACAGTGCTACCAGCCCACAGTGGCCTTCCTGGGTACCCCAAGTACCCCCAGCCAGGGCATTCTACTAAATTACCACCTCTCTTATGGCCCATTTCATTCTATTTAAATCTCTCATCAGGAATTTCAGCTGGCAACTAGTTGGCATATCATATCAGAATATGTTAAATACCAGCCTACCAGGTTTTTGGAAACCTGCTTATGCAAATATCAACGCAACACAGAGACTGAACACTATCTTAAAAAGCAAATGCACTGTGGATTCTATGTGTGTTTATCTTCCTACTTTATTTGATACAGAAAGTCCGATTAGACCTCTAAAGATTACAGTTTAAAAGGGCCTGGAAAAATAGAGTATTAGTAGTTCAGAATTTTAAAAAAATGTGTATGCAAACCCAGAATCAGCTTTACTGATAGAGAGCATCCCAAAGCTGTGTTTCAGTGGCATGGCTGGGTGTTTATCAGAAGGAAAAGGTGATGTTTTCCCATAATCATATGTTGGCTTTGTCTTACAGTGGCCAGGGTGACACAGGACAGAGCAGCTGCACACTGGAGACTGTGCTCCGAGGGACAGGGACAGGCCCTCGTGCCTCTCTGCTGGAGTCAGAGCTCTGCAGAGTCCTGGTGCTCCTCTGCTAGCCCAGGCTCACTGCTTGTGTCTCCTGCAGGCCCCAGCACACAGAGACAATGAACACTGAAACACACTCCTCGTGTTTGCCATTTCAAGCAGCGCTCAGCTTTGTAAAGTTTTTCTGCATTAAAGTGAAATGTTGAAGTTAATTGAGATGAATACAATGATAGCTGGCAGCTGTATCATAACAACCCCTCAACATACACAGACACAAGAAAGAAAAGCAACCCTGCTATTGTTTGTTGCTTTATTCTGCCTTTGACGTTTTTTTTTCTTAATGCCATGATTTCTTTTAAAATTATCTGCACTGATCTGCAGCAATGTGGGTGCATAATTGACTGTATTTAGATTAAAGATATTCTTGTCTGTATGTTTTCCTGGCCAGGCATTTAGACTACAAGCTGTATGAAAAGCACCAGGCAGAAATTTATACAGAAACCATCAGGCAGGACTGGTTTAATATTAAACCACCTTTGTAATATTTTTATTCCCATTAATTTTTAAAGCCTTTAAAAAAACCCCTTTATTTAATTGGCTTGCAGAGTAAGTTGGTTTTGAGGGCTTAAAACTGGCATTTTCATAACAAGTTTCTTAAGTTTGGGGGTCTTTTGTTTCTTTGTTTTTTTAACTGCCAAAGGGCATAAACATATAATTTTCCATAGCCACCTGACAGCATCCACAAAGGGAAATAAAGATGTCCTCCTCCTGTATTTTCCCTTAAATGACTTTGACCTGGAGAATACATTATGTTGATTGGCATGAGAAAGAAGGCTGTGATCTTATTTTTACTGTTTGTTATAGTGGCTTCAAACTTATCAAAGAAAGAAATGGAGGCTTTTTAGATGGCTGCTTGCCAACAGCACTAATCAGAATTTTAATGAGATTTTTTGAGGCCTAAATTAGGTCTAATTAACAATATATAAAGCTAATGTATAATGCCATAGAAGGATGTAGCCTACTGCATATAGAATGGGTTCTGATCTCTTCACAAATAGAAATGTTGAACAAAATTCACATTTTTATGCAGGTTTACATATCTGCAGCTCCCTGGAACTTCTACTGTTATGCCTTATTAACAAATTGTTTGGAAAATGTGGCCCTCAACTTCATAACAACTTTGGCATCCCTGCAGGGGAATAATGCAGGTTCTTATGGCTGAGCCCCGTGTGGTTTCCACTGACTGGCACAGGCTCCTGGGTCCTGCCCTGCTCCCTTTGCCATCCTCCTGTCTCCCTGTGGCCCACATGTTCCCATTGTTTGTGGGAGAGAACTGGCCTGGGACTCCCATTTCCCAAGCAGCACTAAAGGCAGGTTTATATTTAGTCCACACACACTGTTTTTCTCTAAGCACTTAAGACAGAAAATTATTAACAACTCAAAAACGTTCATCCACAAAGCACAGCCCTGTTTCTGCCCCCAAAGGGTATTTTGAGCAAGGAGGGATGAACCAAAAGGATTTTTCTCTACACAGGAGTTTGTAGTTATTTATGCTACCACAATTCAGTTTTCTCTTTGTCTGGCTGACCTTTTACATATAAACTATTAATAAAAAATCTTGAATCCCAGTTGTTCATATGAAGCTTAATGCAATTAAACACCTCAAAATACGGAATTGCTGCTTCTGCCTAAGTAAACATTTTTATTCACATACTCAGACCATAAACTGGGAGCCCTCTTGCAAAGCCTCTTTCCAAATTTCATGTTTAGTAAACAAATCTAATTTCTTTATGCCAAATAAATCAATACCTCTTCTGATTCATTGAGCTCATGAAAGGTGACCAGCAGCAGTAAAAATGGGGGCAAAGAGCCCACTGAAATAGGCCAGAACAGAATGAATATAAACCCCAAAATAAACTCTGCCCCTCTCACAAATTCAGGCTCACCAGTTCTGTGCTGTTGGGCTGAAGTGTTCAGAACACCTGAGTGGGCCTTTAAGTGCTGCTCCAGAACAGGTTTATCTGCAAAGCTGTAACCAGAGCTTACACTAATTAATAGAATCTGTAGTTAACGAGGCAGTCTGTCAACTGACCATAAATGTTGAACCAACTTCAGACACACTCCAAGGAAGCTTAAATAGCCATTTCAGATGTGTATTTCTTGAAGTGTTTAAATAAATATATTCACATTAAGTTTAAGGAAAGAGCCAAACCACAGGGCAGAGGGAGTCAGAATCATTTTGCATCTGTTACAACACTCAGAATAATGTTTGGGTTGATTTATAGGGGAAATATTTGTTTTTGAGCTGGAATTTTGGTAACTCAGAACAGATGTTCACAGTATTGAAATACTGTCTGCCCATGCAGCTCTGTTAAATCAAGTGCTGTTACACATTTTAACTAATGTAGGAAAAAATTAATATACTGTGAAATTGCTAATCTTATAAAAGGTACATACTGATGGGATTCCAATTTGATTATCTTTCCATTTTATTAGAATCTCAAGCTATACAATAACACCTGTGAAAAATTACCAGAGCAGTGAGATTTCATCTAGTTTGTGACCCTGAGTGGAGAGGAAGTGCTTGTCTATCACTTTTTTTTTCAAAGCGTTTTTCAAAGTGTTGAACCAAATCAGCTTTCTGACTTTCTTCCCGCCTTCGCTGAGCCAGGGGATATTTAAACAATGCGGAGAGAAGAAGATTCTTGTAATGGGAGAGTTATTTGTGCCTCCTAGAAATCATTAAGAATTTGGTATAATAGATTTTACAAGTCCTGTTTCTATCTCTTGAAGACCTCTGAGTGCAGAGCAGCCGCGAGCACAGCTCTCTTTCTGCAGGGATTCATTCACCGCCATCCATCCAGCCTCGTTCTGTTGGCTGGGGGAGCAGAGAGCTCTGAACCCCACGGATGTCTTTCGCATTGGCCAGGGGCACTGAGCAAATGGCACTTCTCTCAGCTTGGAAAGGCTTTTGATCTTTTTCCTTTTTTCATAGGCAGGCAAGTTACAGTCTCCTTTCCAAGCGCAAACATCCCAAACTATTTGCTGATGCGAATTCCAGGCTGCCAGCAGAGATCTGCCTGATGACTTTACGAGGGCTGCGATTCCTTCTAGGAACTTTCAGATATTCTAGTGCCTTGTTCTTGCTTCCCAGGAGAGGTGCAGGTGAGGTGGTGTGCAGTGTTTAATGGCTGTCCCATTTCCTGCCACCCCTGCCTCCTGTGCCATCGCTCTGTTCTCGGTGACCGATGGCACTGCCCGTGCCAGGGGCTTGTTCCTGAGTGAAGCAGACATTTGGAATTACTGCAAGCTGAGCTCTTGCAGTTGTTCCCAGCCATGTTCCCTCCCTGCTTTGGTGCCCTCATGGCATGGCACGATGCCTCCCTCAGCCCGGGATACGCTGCCGCTGCCGGGGTGCGATGTCCCTGGATGCCACCGCTGGGACCAGAGCAGGGGGACCGTGGGGTCTCTCCTGTTCCCCACCAGGGTCTCACCCTCAAGGATGCACTGCGAATGCCAGGACAAATGCAAGGGGAGTCTCAAGCTTGTTGTGCACAGGCAGTTCAAATGCAGATTTTACTCGAGTGTGCTCTTTTCAGGCAAGTTGGTATTTATAGTGGTGCCATGAGTCACCTCCTCAGCTACCATGGATACAGAGTCCCATCCGCTGGCTCCATTCAGCACCATCAGCCCCTCACAATACTCTGCATTTGTGCTTGTACAACTGGGGGATTGTTTTTCTCCTTGGGGAACTCCTTCCTCCTCGTCCTGGAGCCATCGGGCAGGGCGATGCCTCCATGGCCAAGAAGCTTCCATGCAATAGAAACAAAACCGTCAGCTGCTGCAGACTTTTAGACAAGATTTTTGGAACATTTCTCTGATGCTTTGCTCAGACCTTCAGCATCATTATTTTATCTTGGTCATTATCTAACTGACTTGTCAACTATTCTGTTGTGTAAATTCTTTCCTGGGAAACCTGCCTGTTCTGCAAGAAGCTTATATTGGTTTTTAATTTTTATTTTCTTGAGCTGGAGATAAAAACGTTAGAAACATATTTTTTTTACTACTGTTTTTAAAGAATAAAATTTTCTTATGATTTACACCTTTACATTTGATCTGCACCAGGCTGGTGACCTCAGCTCTCCTTGCCACCACTTGCTGCATATCTTTGGAAAAGTCACTGAGTTTTAATCAGTGCTATCTCTCTCTCTTTTTCTCTCTCTCTCTTTGTCCCTGTTTCCTGTAGGATCAGGTAGATCCTGTAGGATCAGGTAGATCTTAAGAGGGTAACACCTGTATGCCAGATGAGTTTCTGCCAGAGTTAACTGTGTGATTTCTTAGATACATAAGGTAACAAGGTCTGTTATGACACTGACAGGTTGCAAACCTTTTGTACACAGCAGCCAGGTACTTGTTTCCAGTAAGAAGTCTTACAGAAATACATTAGATTTCACTGAGCCTCAGAGTAAGATCCTTTCTGGATGAAGATTCTCCGTCTCTCAAGCCCCTTCACTGAGCTGCTCAGAGGCTGCTGGGCAGTGTCTGCTCAGTAACAGCGTCAGCATCGACCTCAGTTATTGCAGATTTCTGCACAAACCCTCTGAAAATTGCTCTTTCTTATAGATAAAAACGAGATCAAGCCGAATTAAATATGATTAAAATAAGTGATATTTATTTTGCGACCGAAACACGGTCCTCGATAGCCACAATCAAAAAGGACAATGCCGAACCCGGGGTCGGCATCGGGTGAACACACAATGATTCGAACTTTATCGCTCCGAATCCCCAAATGTCCACAAAGCAGCTTTGGTTAGTCCAGTTTTTATACAGTTTTTCCTTGCCCGGAGCGGAGGTCTTTGTCTTCTCTTGTTGTTCAGCATATTCATGTAGTTTTCTTTTACCGCCTTGGGCTGGACAAAACCATATACTGGGAGACGATAATTCTGATGAGGACTTGTCCTGGCTTTCGGGAAGGCGACATGGAGATGTGTCCTGTTGATCTCGGTTTACGGGAAACCGGGCATTCAGATGTATTTTTTCCATGGCGTTGATTATCTTTAATCAAGGGTGCTTATCGGGTCCTCGTAGCTTGGGTGCCTCTCTAGACAGGGCCATCTCCGCTGCGGCTCGGTCTATTGTCTGGCTAACCCAGCTCTTCAGCTTTTGTTGGAAGTTACAGTGCTGCGATTAAGCAATCCTTGTTCTTCCCTTGGCAGCTTTTGGTTTTTAAGTTTTTTATTACTTTACTCATACAGACATTGCTTATTCTCCATTAATTTACAACTTTACACGAATTACATTTCATTGTATATTACACTCTTCGTAGGAAAACCAAACTGCTTAGATCCCAGTTGGATGTGAGGGGTTTGATCCTGACAGGTGCTGGTGGTTGTTGAGAGCTGAGCCATCCTCAGCCCCTGGGAGCAGTGATGAACGTGGCTGGTGGGGACCCAGCCTGAGACAGGGACACTGAGATGCTGTCCTGCAAGAAAACACCTTGATTGCTCAGTGTTGTGAATAGGTGAGACTGATTTACTCAGGAGTTGCACTGAGGTCCTTTGGAAGTCATTCAAGGGCTTTGTTATGCTAAGATTAGTTGCTCTTGAGTAATCTCTACTAGAACAATTCACTTTCACTCTTGAAACTTCTAAGCTGCTACAGCTCCCTGCCACAGCGACTGGGTTTGAAATTCAAAGAAATCTGTGGAAATGTCATATTTCTGGCATAAGGGTCAGAAAAGGGTCTATGGTGGTCCATACCACTGGCTGTTCTGGAAAGGGAACACTGGCTTTATTATAAACATGGGATTTGCTGTTTGAGTGTACTTGTAAATTTGAATAAAAAATAAAACATGCATGAGTTCATGGGAGAGGATCCTGTAACTCTAACACACCCTGCAGTTGCAGACATAAAATGCTGTAGTTTTGCTTTGTTTAGAGAACAAACTTGTCAGCAGAGACCCCTTTGTGATACAGCAGCAGCACCAACAGCACTGATGGGAGTTTGAAATAAACTAAAAAACCCCATTACGCTTTCCAGTTTTATAATAGTTAAGAGGAGATGTGATTTATTTTTATGATTTTTAACACTTCCTTACTCGCTCAAAATTACAAAAATCAGATTGATTTTTGTTTCAGGTTGCAGGTTCTCCAGGCAGAGGACTTTGCCTACAAGCACTGAGCACCCCGGCAGCCTCTCCCCAGCTCAAGGAGTGAGGCTGTGACAGAGGATGGCGGGAGCTATTCTGAGCTCAGAAGTCCTCCCTAATGCCACTTTCCTTTCATTCAGGCATGGGTTTCTTTTTTCTTTTCCACTAGCTGCTATTCCCTTTTACAAAGAAAGATCTCAGCTGGGTTTTCTGTAGCAGAACTTGCTCTGCTTGAGCCCTGTGTACCAGCAGCCCCCTGTTTTTTAGGTGCTGTTGTACAGCTGTTCAAGTGGCTGCTGTGAATACCAGAGGGACAGCGGTCTAATCCATCAAAATATTGGTTTTTTCCAAGAGCAGTAAAATCTCACTCCAGCTCTGGATCTCACCAAAACAGAAGAGGTTTCCTGACTTTTTGTGCCTCAGTATATGGATGATGTTTGCCTGCTTTGAGAGCTGCAGAGGAATGACGGCGTTCCCAACCTTGCTGGGAGCACAAGTGAGGCTTCCCTGGAAATGTAGTTCCATTTCAAGTGGAGACTCCGGGGAGAAGTCTGCCAGCAGCCTTTTCATCTTGCTGCACCCTGACTCATGAGTTACCACAGGTAGAGAGGGAGGGGATGAAAAGCAGCCAAGTCTGTGTTCTGCAGAGCTGTGCATCTTCCCGGGCAATGCCTGTGAATGGTCCCCTCTCTCGGGGCTGCCCAGGGTTTTAGAAGGTGTTCTGGTGTTTCCCTGAAGGGAAGCAGAGCAGCCCATGGCACCCACGTGCTCAAGCAGCTCCCACTGATTTTAGGTCACATTAGCAGCAAATCTGGGGATTTGCTCTGCTCCCTCTGCTGCCCTGTCTGATCTGCCTTCAAGGGAGGCTGGAATCTCTTTGAATCCCACTGGTACCTACAATTTAAACACGTATTCCACCTCCCAAAATTTTGTGAACCGGCACAGGGTTATCATGTGCAATACTCTTAAAAATCTTGGCAGGTTAACTTTGAAGAAAATCTCTGGTTAAGCAGTAGTTCCTGCTAGCAATTACCAGGCTTTTATCTGTAGCTGTCAGTGCACTGTAAAAAGTGGCTGTTACTCCCATTTTATAGAAGCAGCAGATGTTCTAGGGACATCTGAATAGATTTAATGCAGAAATTGCATGCCTAAAAGGTGTTCTAGAAAATCCCATCATTATCACATGACTGATTTTATTCAGTGCACCCAGGAACTCAGATCTGCTGGCTGTGCTTTGCTTTGTGCTTTTCTTATTTGTTTTAAAGCAATAGTTCTGAAGTTTTCATTTTGTTCCCCTGCTTAGGCAGAGGAGCTGGAATGAGATTTTTTGGGGGGGCAAACTTTCATGTATAGATTTATTCAAAACTTCTTGAGGTTTAATTTGGTTTTGTGATCAAGAGGCACAGAAGTCACATTTGTGAAATCCAATTAGGCTGCAGTGCTGGCAGAGACACATGACATGAGGCACGTACATCCATCTGAGTCCCTGTGCCTCCCTCAGCCTCCACAGCAGAGCTGTGCTTCTTATCTCAGGTATTTGGGATTACTGCAAACTCAATTTACCCACTTGGGAGCTGTCAGAGCTGCAGTCCCTGCCTTGGAAACGTGGCAGTGACAGGGAGAGTGAGCTGAGCACTGCTCTGCTCCAGGGGAGGATCATGGTCAGAACAGGGCAGGGCAGGAGATGGATGGATGGGTCTAAGAACCATTTCTGGATGCAGTGGGCACAGAGGGAGGAGGCTGAGCTGTGACCTTGGCTTTGGTCAGGAATTCCAGCCTGCTCTGCACCTCTCTGCTCCTTCCCTTCCCTGCCCGCACCTGCAGCTTGTTGGTGCCTTTGCAGAGCACACTGGATTTTGGATTGAGGGCTTTCTATACAATGAGCTGAAGGTTGTCAGAGCAAGGACGAGCACCCCTGGTAACACTCCCTAGGATGCAGCTCCCAAGCTCAGGGAGGTGCTGATGCCCCTGGCAGGGTGCCCCTGTCCTCACTCCAGCCCCAGAGCCTTGGCTTGCCTTTCCCTTCTAGCTACAGCAAAAAAAGGGGAACTCAGTCCTTTCCTCACCTGGTTTAATTTCCCCCAGCCACATCAGAAGCTTAACTGCTAATTCCCCCGTGCTCCAGGCAAGTGTCCCTGGCCAGAACCCTGGCAGCAGCCACTGGGTGTTGTTCAAAACTTCAGTCATGATGGCTAATGAATTTTCTTATAAATGAGAACCTGCATTTTTATTAATGTGGTGAAACTACCAAGGGCTTTTCCTCCAATTTCCTGTAAGTGGGTTTATAAAACACTGGGACAAGCAACAGTACCAAACCTGGTCTGAAACAGACTTCAGGGTTTTGTACCAAACAACCTCTGAGCACAGCAGTAAAACACTTTGCTGTTATCCTCAGCCAGCCACAGGAGTTTTCCTGTTAGTGACCATTTACTATTGATTTCATTTTTGGCTTTTGTATCATTTTCTGCAGGACTCTAAGTGGTTATTGGAAACAGGAGAGCCTGCAGGATTGTGCTGCTTCAGCACCTGCAGCCAGAATGGGTTAAGCACATCCATGGTGGGTTTAGACTCAAGGGACTGAACTGCATTCCCAAAGATGAGCAGAGAAAGGAGCAAGAGGAGATTAATCGCATTTACACATTTTCAGTTAATCCCAAAATGATTCCTTTTGGTTGCATCTTTCAATTAGTCAAGTAACAATAGAGCCATACTTCAACAGTTAGGGCCTATTTCCTGATCCTCTGTATCTTTATTATTTACAACAGTTCTGCATTTATTGAAGGAGTAATATTGTCTGAGAGGGCCAGGCAGGTTCTTAGGGGCCTCCCTGCTACTGCTCATGCCATGCCATCAGTGCTGAGCAGCTGTCTTTAGCTTGGAACATGTAACCCCCACAATGACTAATTACAGTCCCTAATGATGGGTCCCCAGTGGCTCAGGCTGGAGATGAAAATGTGCAGCTCAGCCAGGGCCTGAGATCTCCCCTGTCCCTGGAGAGCCCCGTGCTCCTGCTGCTCCCAGGAACAGTGGGCTTGGAAAGGAGCAGGGATGCATTACCAGCCTTTGGAGTGAAAATGAAACATCAGCAGGAACCCCAATGCTCTGCTTTCATAGGAGCCTTTCTCTTTCCCATATAAGTGCTATTATTGTTTTATTTCTATTTCAGGCAAGAAAGACAATTTTATTTCTTTTTCCATTTCAATCACGTTTTAATGAGTTCTCTTCACATACAAGAGCAAGGATAGTTCTTGATGATAATAATAATTGGACTACAGGGAAATTCTGCTGTGGGTAGCTGACAGGCAGGGTACTTGAGAGGAGATGAAGACATTTCTCATCAGAATGTAGCTTTTGGGGGTCAGGGTGAAATAGTGACTTATCTGAAACAGCAGCAGAACTACTGATTTTTCATGGTTTGCTTTTAGCCAAGAAGCCTAACAATGAAACCAAAATTCCCCACAGTGTACTGTCTGGAGAAATTGGATTCTTCCTCACTGGAGCCCTCAGTGAATAATAAGGATGGTGTAGCTGCAGTTCAGTGTCTCTGTAACACCCTTCTTAAGGTGAAGGAAGAACACAGCTCATGTGTGCTTTGGAAAAGTGCTGGACTAAATTCTCTGGAGTCTCGAGCACTGCTGTAAACACTAAACACATCACTGTCCTGGCTGAGTTGAGAATTCCTGAGCTGCAAGGCACAGGCAAGGAAATATCCCTGGACAGCAGTTAACCCTGCACATACTTAACCTCAGCTAAGCCTGGAAGTTGTAAATAGAGATCCTGACAATGGACATCAGATCAAACATGGCCTTGTGGCTTCAGGGCCAGAATTTGCAGGAGACAAACCAACCTCCCAAAACATACCTGGGAGCAGGAGGGATAAAGATTTTTTTCATCCACTCTCTTTAAATTATAGTTTTAATTTGTTTGGGTTTGACTGATACTGTACCACAAGAACAGAATCAGCATTGGTTATCAGATTTCAACTTCCCAGCTTCATATTGGGAACCATGAGGCTCTATTTGTAACAGATCTTTGGCCCATGCCATTTTTTTTCAGCTCTACTGATTTCATATTGAACAATACAAAACTCATTTCATCTTTGTGGGAAGAGAATAAATACCATTATCTTGTAATAAACCAACTTATTTTAAATGAAGGTTATGAAAATGCCAACCTACTAAATCCATGCCAACATCAGCCATTGTTTGTGGAAAAAATCTAGAATGAGCAACAAATAAGCCACCAGAAAAATATAAGTAGAGTCTGGATGGTACAACCTGTGAGCAGGCTGGTATTTTTAGTGTTGCATGAAAACAATCCCAAGGGAAAGGCAAAGCTGGTTAGAGAGGACAAGGGTGAGGCTTTAGTCACTGGCATTTGATTTTTGGTACACTATCACTGCAAGCAGCCAGGGGAAAGATTTACTAAGGTATTTAGGTACCTAAACATGCCTAGCAGCATTTATAGCAGCATCTAAGTAGGTTAGGTGCCTAATTCCCATTAACTCCACGAACATGTTTAAGCTGCTAAACATCTCTGCAAAGCTGGCCCCAGTGCCTGGGCTGACAGGTGCCACTCTGAACTGGTGTCACTGGGCTCACTCCCTGCAGGCTGCTGCTCCTTGGACTGGGGAGTGCTGCTAACACAAGGACCAGGAACACAGAATTGAACAAAGAGCCAACTTAAATTGTTGCTGCTGACTTAATATGGAGCCACATGAAAGTCCCTCAGAGCAGCACTTGCAAAAAGGCCACTGAATTTTGGAGCTGGGTTTGGAGTCCTGTGTGTCTTGAGCTGAGGGTTAAGAATCCCATCAGTTCCCAGAAAATGAAACATTTCCCAAGCCAAGCCAGAGCAGCATTTCCTGAGCTCCTGGAGAGCCTTGCCCACAATCAGTCCTGCACAGCCCAGCCTGTTCCACAACCACAAATATTTTTCTTAAAGGATTTTCCTTTACTTACCTCAGTGGTACCAGGCACCTCCCTGAGTGTCAGAAAAAGACTTAAATAAATGAACCAAACCATTCCTACAGCAGCCTGCTACAAGAGGAATTTCAATGGATGAAGAAT
The DNA here is from genome assembly GCA_034336665.1 of Luscinia megarhynchos. NCBI lineage: Eukaryota > Metazoa > Chordata > Aves > Passeriformes > Muscicapidae > Luscinia > Luscinia megarhynchos. Next base: position 4,871,323 of record CM067580.1, read on the forward strand.
GTTATGTGGGACAGAATCATTCCAATATAAAGGTGTAGTTTTATTAATTTAAAGACTATCACATGCACTTTAGTAACTTTCCCACTTATTTTTTAAAATTCAGGAATAAAAATGAAAATTTGCTGTTTACAGCGTTGCATATGCTGACAACTGCTCTTTATAAATTCTCTTCCAAATTATGCTAGAACCATTTTCTCAATATACACAGTTCAGCTTAAGCTAAATAATTTTCACAAAACTATTTCACAGAAAGGAAGAGATAAGAGGAGATCAAGAGAAATAACCTAGGAAACGAGTATGCCAGTGTACAAAAATAGACTGGAACATTTGGAGATTGTAGGTAAGAAAATATATTCTCAACCCCAGAGAATGTGAACTGGTGGATTATCTGAGGAGGGAAACGCTCACTGGAGCAGCTGAAGAGATGCAGAGATCTATTTCTAACATCTTTAATTTCTAGGCAGGTTTGTAGGAGACAGAGAGGGAGGAAGAGGCTCCAGGTTTGTGCCACGGTGGGTCTGTGGGAGCACAGGCAGGTTGTCCCTGCACAGCAGGCTCAGCCTGGCAAGGGCAGCACGTGCAGAGCTGTGCCCCTGCAGCTGATCCCACAGGACAGCTCTGGGCTGCTCTCCATGGAGCCCCTCCTCGTGCAGAGCCTGCCTGAGCCACAGTCCCCATCCCCAAACAGCTGGTCCCCTTTGGAGCACCCAGCTGGCTGACACAGCCCTGAGCAGAATGAACCCAGGCTGCAAGAGGCAAGTGGTGGCTCAGACTTCTCCTGAGCAGAACTGGGGAGCTGCAATCTGTGTGCAGGCTGGATATCACTGAAATATGAACAGAAAGTGCTGTCACAAAGCATCCAAATGACTACTACAGCTACAGCAAATACCACGAGAAATTCAGAACATCACATGTCTTCTGTAGGTCATGAGTCTGTGCATTCTGAGAAAAGCAATTTAAATAAAAATGCTTCTGGAGTGTGCAAGCCTGAAACTGAAGCACATGCTCTGTCCCTCTGGCCTGAGCTCTCTGGGAGCACAAAGGAGGCTGTGAAGCACACAGGAGCCACTGGAGCAAATATGGCTAAACCATTGATGTGTTATTGCTAGGAGAAGTTTTCTTAGAAATATCTAAGTTACTGTGGGTCTGCTGAGCAAGCTCTTTTTTATCCCTTAATCCACACCACCTGTGTAGATTCACAGATAATTTGGGTCTGACCTAGTTAAAAGTACAAAACAAATTTTTGCTATTTGCTTATTCAATACACCCTGACATCTACTTCCTGCAAAGCCTGTAAAGGCCTTTTGTGAGCTTCAGGAAGAACATTTGGGGATGTGCTCTCCAGCTCTCAGACCAAGCACAGGAGATTACTGGGCTGCTATTCAGAAGCCTGACTTGGATTTCAAAAAAAAGGTCAATTATTTTGGTTCAAAAGGATCAACCATTCCAGTGAGCCTGACCTGGCACTGTGCTGCACTGCTGAGGACAGAGAGTGTGGTCCAGGCACCAGAACTGTGAGTGAGTCTGGTTTTGATCTTCATTCCTCAGAGGACAAGGATTCCTAACTCCAGTGCCACACCTGCTGAAGACAGACCTCAAAAATGCAATTGCAGCCTGTGCCTTCCTCACACTGCCACAATCCCCTTCTCCCTCCTGAACTGAAGCTGAGATAGAAATTTCCTTTAGAAAACCATCAGTGCTTCTACAGGTTCAGGTCTGTCTCGTTCATTAGTAATGCCCACTACTGTATGCACAACACATGGATAAAGAACCTCCAGAAAATGTAGAATCATGTATCTGACAAAGCTGACATCAGACATTGTGCTCTGAATAATGAGATTTAAAATATCCTGTGCTACTGAGGTACACAGAAACCTCATTACCTTGCACTAGCAACCCCCATGATTTTCTTTATCCTCTTTAAAACATCACCAATGTGTACAAAATTATTTTGTTCTACTTAAAAGACCAGTTCTGTGGAGGTGACTGCTTTCTGCTGATCCTGGAGGTGGTTTCACAGGTTTCATTGTACTTGAAACTTCACAGCTTCCACTGAAGTATTTGATGTGTCTCTCTATCAGTTTAGCAGAGTACAAAAGTAGAATAATTTTCATATTGCCTCATATTGTCAGAGTATGATGTCCTGTATGAAAACTTCCTTTTCACTTGACAACTTATCAAAGACACATTTTTCTAAAGCTCAATAACCAATCTTAGTAAGTATTTGTTCAAAAAGTCATCAGGGCTCCAATATTTGTAATAAATCACTAAATTTCTAGTAGCAAAACTTATTTGCAGATTTTGCCCATAGAAATAAGAGTTTTCAGTAAAGTCATCTACATCATTCTCACTGGCATTGGTTCAAAAACCCCACCTCATTCTGCATCTCTCAGTCAACCATCAGCTGGAATCTACCACCAGTGGTCCCATCTTAAATTTCACATTGCTCAAAGCTGTGCAAATTTCAGCTGACCTGGAAAATTCAGCTTCAGGTCAGGGAAATTATGGAAATCATGAAAAGACTGGACTGGGCCCTAAGGTGAGACTGATCCCTGGCACACCAAAGTGGAGCAGACTAAGGACTCCTGTTGCACCTGCATCCTCTGTAGCACACAAAACAAACCCATCTCAAAACCAGCAGAACTTCTTCCAGCTCGATGGGGAGGAATGCTACTAGGTACTACTACATTACACTAGAAAGTAGGTGGATTAAAACCTGTGCATTTTCTAATTAAGGGACTAAGACCAGACAAACTACTCTCTGTTCAGAGCTGCCCTCAGCTCTTGGGGCCAGGAAGGTCTCTGATGCCATCCTCCTCCTCCTCGCAGCAAAGCAAGCTCAGCGCGCTGGTGACGGGGTGGATCCACGATGTTGTCTGTGTCACGTGGCTGAAAACAAACAAGAAATGCTATTAGCAACCCAAAAGAGGCTTACCCACCCCAAAACAGGGAATTCTAGGTGGAGTCTACAGTTGTGACAATCATCATGACACCTTCAAACACAGAATTGTCTTTTTCTTGCTGACTGCAAGGTTTTTAAAAAGAAAATGTGGATTCTTCAGACAGCCAGAACCTGGACTGGAGGTTCCATTTCCCAGTGCAATAAAGAGAATGCTTTTGTATGAGACTCCTGATACAGACTGGTGACATTTCTTGTTAATTACTGGAGCTGCAGACAATTAACACAGCAGGATATTAACATTGCAGTCTCACTGGTAACAGCCTGAGGGAGGCAGGGTGGTCCAGAGGACGTTGAGCAAATGTGGAATCACATCATAGGAACACACTCAGCTCTTCAGAACATGAGCCCTGGACGTGTCCAAGGCCAGGCTGGATGGGGCTTGGAGCAATCTGGGATAGTGGAAGGTGCCCCTGCCCATGGAATGAGGGGGTATTTAAGGTCATTCCCACCCAAACAACTCTATGATTTCTATTCTAGTATAATTAAGTAATCCCTCTTCTTGCAGAAAGAATAAATTAAAAAATTATGGTTTTTGCATGTCCTCTAGCCCAAATTCTGGACGTGCTCCCACAGCCTTTACATACACAATGAAAGGGCATCAGTGCTGATTTTTAATGTTTAGACCCTACACTTGGCATGCTGGCTAAGCTAATCTGGAAAGATTCTGTGTGAATGGAAAGAGCCCAAGCAGGGCTCAGTAAGGACAGACACATGGACAGGTTTGGAGTCTGTGGTGAGAACACTGCACACCTTGTGAGTGATGTGTGCATGTGAGCCATACTGTGTGTGGGCAACACACTGCCTCTTCTCCCTTCTGGAATAACGTGTTCTTGGGAAAGGAAATAGCTCCTTTTCACTTGAAAAAAAATCTTGCTAATAAATTCACAGCTTTTATAGTAAAGTCAGTGCAAAGATTAAATTTGTAATATAAGTTCACTACAACAACAAGCTGAAGAATATTGCAGATACACTAAATGCCACAAAGGACAAATGGCTCTTCTCACGTTGTAGCACAGCATCCCTAACACTCAGGTCTGTACTCACTTTCCAGGTGCACTGGTTTAATTAAATTTGAAGAAACTACTCTGGATTTACCTTTTCAAGTGAGAACAGGTTTTGTCTTTCTCTGTGCAAGAACCCTCTCTTGAATAACTGATTATGGAAACAGATAGATTGAAGTAGGAATTCCAGCCAATGTTCCAGTACTGAGTGATGGGTTTGGGATCACTGTTGCCATCAACATGATCATACTATTCACACCTTTCAGCTGAGTGAGCTCAAAACCAGCTGGGTGTGCTGAGGATGATACTGTTCACCAAGAGGTAAATATGATCCTAATGTAAATCCCAGCTGGGGCTGCTCTCAACAGGTAACCTGTGAATTCAGGCACTGCTTCACCTGAGGCAAAGCCTGAGCAAGGAAGACAAAGTAGAATACAAAGGCCATCCCCTCAGTTCTCATACATTAAAAAAACAAAATAAAACAACCCGACCAAAAAAACCACAAAAAACCCCCACCACCAATAAAAAAACAACCAGAGACAACATAAACAAAAAACCTCCCAAAGCTCCAGTTATGTGTAAAACCAATTCAGAAGTGCACTTTTGGTGAGAGCAGGACTGGATGGACTCCATTCATTCTTTTGTTACAAAAATTTGCATTACTGGGGTTGTAGTTTCACAGGAGTTAAAACAAAAGGATAAATAAAAAACATGTTCCTACAGAAAATACACTGCAGCAGACAATGACCAGTCTCAAGGACAGTAATTGTTTCATTCCAAGAAAGCAAATGTACTTTTCTTACTAGGAATAAGAGCAACTTGCCAAACATTTCCAATGCCTACCTTTAGAAAGTCAGGTGACAGCCAACATGAAGAACATAAAAAGAATAATTTTACAATGTTTTATGAGAGACTTGAGAACAAAGTCTGTAACCAAGAACACTGTTCCCATTATTCCACAACACAGGGAAATGTACATTTATATTATGAATATATTACATTGGTAAATATACTCAGAAAAATATCTTTGCAGCAGATTTCTGCAATGTTTTCTAAAACGTCAGGAAATACCTTGTTTCCCAATTAAAATGTTCAGTCAATAAGGCTGAGTACTGGAGATGTGCTCCAAACTGAAGTTCCAGCATTCATTAGCATAACAACACAGAACTTCTTCCAATACCTGCAGAATTATGGGAGCTGAATGAACTGGATTCCATCCATTCCACCTCTGCCAATGCAGATTTATTGCCTCCAGCACTATTTTAAGTGTTTATATTGCCTACTTCTATCAAACCATATCTAAGCAATCCATTGCTGGATTTAAATAAGAACAGAATGATTTTAAAATTTGTTTCTTTTTCCCATTTGACTTCCTCGTGTAGCATGCCCTGTCCTGCTGTGTACCTGAAGTCTTGGCTCCCTTTTCTCCTGAGCATGCAGAATCAACCCTGTGAAATGGGAGAGACTGCACAGGAGTAAAGAGTTACATGGAAAGGCATCCACAGGTCTTTGATGTATCCAACTAAAAATTATTTGTAAAGTGTTTCTTCTTCTTCAGATTTTTCTCCTACATCCTCCAGGGCCATGAGGCAAATGACAGCATGCCCAACTTCCTGCTACTGCTGTAAGAACTTCAGTTTGCTCTCACACAAATTAAATGTACAAAATTCTCCACATCTTTACCAGTGCAAAACGGTGGCACTGAAATCTGGGTTACAACTCTCTGTATTTGATGACATAAGATTGTTTCATCACTGGTAAGAAAGGAAAGAACCAGTTTTCATTCCTTTTCAAAACACATGGGCCAAGCTTTGCTCTTCTGTCATGCTGCTGCTGCAAAGTGCTGCTGATTTGAACCCAGCTCCTTTCAGCTTGCTCTAAACTTTATCCCATGGGCGATTCTCTTAAGACAGTTTGGTTTAAACTCTTTGCCAAAATCCTTCCTAGGAAAAGAGCTCTTATAAATAACCATTAAGTCCAGATACCATGTCTCAAACCGTAGACAGACACACACAATACCCACAGATTATTTAGGTAGAGAATAAATGTACAAACCCTGCTGCTATTTATTTTTAGCTCTCCAAAAGTGCTGTGACTAAAGAGCTTTGACATAATCAGTCCGAAGAGATAATCCCAGATTTACTGGTTTGGAGAACATTCTTGCATTAGAAATATATCCTCTCTGATTTGTTGTGTTAGGGCCAGCAATAAAAAGTGAGAGGGAGTCAAAATCTCCCTCCAGGTTTTGCTTAATTGATGCAACTGGTTTGAATATTAAAGGAATGTTTGGAAAGCCAGCATTACAAAGTTTAAATGTACAGCATTTTCCATTTGCAAATGTTCCTTCTCAAAAGTCTAATTTAACATTTTCAGAGCAATTAGCAACATTTAAAGATTTTTAGGTTTTCAAACAAATTACTGCTATCGGAGGGCAGCCAAATTTATTGCTAGAAAACAGAAACATTTGATCTGGAAATATGTCAGTAGATTAGTCTGTCTTTTTAACATTAGCAAACTGCAGGACAAATTTCAGAGCTTGAGGGATATTTTGGCAAAGAAATAGCAGCAGATTATTTCAAATGCCATTATAATTACTCTCCTTATGGCTCTTCCTTCTTCACATGGAAAATTATTTATTTAAAAACTACAACCTCAGATTATCTTTTAAGAAAAGAATAACTCAAACATTCAGAGAAAGGGTAGTAGAAAAAATATCAGCACATTTAATAGATTTTAAGCATTGTCAAGACATCTTTTTCACCTTAAATTGTGCTCTCCAGCCAGGGCCAAACTCTGGAGCCTCACAGGGAACTGTGAAGTCTTGCAGACACCACAAGTGCTATGGGTCTCAGTGCAGGATGTTGAGCTACAAACCTGATGTGCAGCAATACTGGAAGTAGGTTTTTCCCCCCTTTTGACATGGGATGACATTCACAACACCTGGCTCAGTGTTTCAACTGCACCAGGGTTCCTGAGCTTTAAAAGGAGCCACCTTGAGAAAGACCCATTTGTCTGAGGAGATGCCACCTTAAGCAATTACTCAGTCAAATATAAATGAATAGAGACCATTACTCAGAAGGGGCCAAAAAGGATTTAGTTGTATCTGAACTTAAAAAGCCAAATTCTGCCCTCAGATGAGCCCTTTTCTTCCCTACCAAACTGAGCAGTTTGGAAGATGAAAGTGAACTCTGCTTGTGTAAAACAACACAAACCCCATGTTCTCCTCCTTAATAAGCATACCCCACAAACTAAATCCATGTAATCCATTGTAGTAATTTTGCTAAACTTTTAATCTGCCCTTGCTTTTTGATTTCCCAATCTTCACTAGCCCTTTAACATAAACAAGAGTGCTCAGCTGAAGAATATTGATTCTTGATGAAGCTGTTCCTGATCTCTGCACAAAACTTCTGCAAAGTGGTGCCCCCCCAGTGCTCCCTGAGAGCCTGAGCCAGGGCTGCACACCCTGAGAGCTTCACCCTTTGTTCATTCCCTGTTGCTATTGCCATGATCATTCAAAAATGCAGCAAACAGCACTGCCAGATGTAGATGCAATGGGTTTGAAGGGGACATACTCTACACTACCCAGAAATAAACTCCACATGGTGCTTTGGTCATTTTCAGACTTGCATGCATGTCCCAGTGGGAGGGGTTGAAGTTGCTGTGGCAGGAGTGTGTGCCACCTGCCAGAGGACTGGGAACACCAACTCCTCATCCCCTCCTTACCCAATGCCCTGCAGGCTCTGGGCACTGCTTGAAGGGTAATGAGGGCCAGAACTACAGGAAAATAAAGAACAGTGCCCCTGAATTAAGATTCTGAAACTTAATCCTTCATGCAGAGGCTCTGCCATCCTCCCTGCTTGCTCTAGCACAGACTCTGTCACTCTGTGCTGGACTCCACATGGCTACACAAGATTGCTGGAATTACTACCTTTGGCTTTTGTTTCCAGGCCTTTCTGTTCCTGTTCCCCTTCCCCTTGTGCTTGGACAGCCCTTTGCTTTGCAAGGATCCTTTATCCCTTTCAAATCCATGTCCCAAATTTCACACCTCAGAGAAGGCTCTCAGCTCTTCCTCTCGTGCTTCTCTAAAGCAACTCTCTCAAGCCATGATCAGAACTCCTTGGGCACATTTGGAAATGTATAATTAACAACAACACAAAAAAATCAAACATAGATCCTGCACAAAAGTGGAGCTGCCCCAGCTTGCACCAGCATCTTGAGGACCTTCACATCCTGGCAGGGAGAGAGAATCACCCTTCCATATTAGAGCAGGTTACAATGGAGCAGGAATTCAGGAATTCCAGGGGATTGCTGCTCCTGAAGGCAGTCCATGGGATCATGGCAATAGCTGGCCTTCAGTTACAGCCAGGCTCACATGGCTGTGCAGTTTAGATAAATACAGCAATATTTGGTAGGCAGCATGGCCAAAATGCTGGAAGTGGGTTAATTCCCTCAAATCTCTACCTGCTTCTAAATCACTCTATAATTCTATTAAATATAATATGGAGTTGCTGGTCCTGAATCTCACAATTTTGGGAATGCACTCTTAACTTGAACTATTTCTCAGCTTTCCAGAGCCAGTGCTTTTAACACTTTGCTGTTGTCCCTTATGAATTTAAACTTGTATTCATTTTTTGTTCCTTCAGCTCTGCAGAGCCAGCCAAGGTGTCTGTCGTGGCTGGAATCCCCTTTGGAAAGGCCACGGTTGGAAAGCAGATACTAAATGCTGTCAAGCACTGGAAAACTCTTGCTATTTTGAAGAGCAAATGCTGGGAGGATCTGCCAGGAATAACTTATTCTGAGCTGTAACTAAAGCGTTTTAATTTAACACATAAGCAATTAGAGCAAAATAAAACAACTGAGTGATATTGATGCAAGTCCAATCAATCAATCAATCAATCAGTCAATCCTGAGAGCATCTAAGGATGACAGTTTCCAGACATGAATCCAGTTTGGGAAGGGTTTTTGCACTGCATTTAACCAGATCTGATTATTTGAATGGAAACATTAATTTTTAATTTTTCCTTTTTTTGTTAAAATGAATTGAAGCCTATATCCTCTTTCCAGGCATTTCAAAAGGAACATACAACCTCCAATAATACCCCAGGAGATGCTGGGCAGGTCCTGGAACATGTCAGTAACCGTAATTTTACAGACTGTAATAAGATCAAGAGCACTTGTCACCTCATGGAGCTGTGTCCTGAGGCAACATAAATGTTTCTTGTATTTCCCTCAGGGATTGCAGATTTTGCTTGAGTATTAATTAAAGATTCAGGGATATAAAGTGAAACCCCAGAAGACAGTCTTGCTATTTATTCCTTGATTAAACCGATTAAACCCTTGTCTACTCAGAAAAATCTATGAGCCATTTCAGAGGGCAGTAATCACCAGGAAGAAGATTTATCCAGCCAAACAGCGTGTGCTGCATCATTAAAAATTGTCAACAATAAACAAATGGCCTGAGCTGAAATAAAATCAGAAACAACAGCAGGATCTGAGCCAAGGCTGAATCAGAACTCAGGTTTGAGTGACAGCACAGGCACTTCTCAGCTTGAAAGCAGTACCTGAAATCTATCTCCCCCAGCACCAGCCAAATGCTGCTCCTCTGGAAGTGCTGCTTTAATGTGTGCAGCTACTCACACTCCTGTCTCTAAGTGAGCTGCATAAAAATTCTGTGCTGGGTATTTGCAAATGCATCAGAGCATGTTCAAAGCTTTTGTTTAAACTCCTCAGTATAAACTGACATGAACCTGGAGCAGTGACTTCGCTCTGGATGAAGCACATCCTGAAAAAACCTTGCTGAGTGCTTTGCTTTGCTTCTGATGGCCCTCCCAAAACCCAGGGAGCAAAATTATTTCACTTTCTTGTGTTTACTCACAGAAGAAATTTTAACAGATTCCTTCTGTGACAGGCCAGAAGCTGGACAGAGTGTGCAGTATCTGTGGAAGCCGAAAGAATGTTTCTCCATTTTGGTTCTTGATATTAAAAAACAACCAACCTCTCAGGAAAAAAAAAGATTGCCCAACCAAAAGCAGCTTAAGGTCTTAACATTCTTGTATTACAAGCTCATGTTATCATAAAATCCAATGCCAAGTTTCCTAGTTCTACATCTGAGATTATTTTCCTTATAGTCATGCAAAATGATTTCAGTGAGAATCAGAGAAACTGAATTCTAAAAATCCAAGAGAAACATGTCAGGACTACCCAGATTCACATGGCTACATCTGAAGGTTTGTGAACTGATGCTGAGCTGATGGATGGAGACAGCTTTGGATCCCTGGGCATTAAACAGCAGTAATAGCAGATAGCACTTGCTTACTGCTCAGCCAGTTCTATTTAAATATTTGCCACTTCTTCTGACTATAAAACTATTCTTTATTTTAATTCAGGAGAATTTGAGGATGACAGGTAAAGGGAAATATTTTCAAAAACAACCTTTTATTTTTTTGGTGAAATGTTGAATAGAAAACGTCCAAATTTTAAGAGATGCAAAGTAACTGCAGCTTTCTTTGAACTCAGTGGAGCCAGCACTGCATGCCTCAAATTACCCTTCCCTACCCACAAAACATCAGAGTTAACATGGGGACACCTACAATGATGATTTGAAAACTGCTAATTTTGGTGCAAGTAACTTGCCTACTGTTTTACAAGGAGCTGGGAGCAGAGCTGGCACTGGATTCAGTCCAGGGGAATTTCAATTCCATGTGAAATCAGTATGGCAGATCATGGGTTTTCCTTGGTTTGCTGCTCTGAACTGACTGAAAATTAAGTGGAACATACAAAAGTTTACTTCTACATAAGGTCTGCTATGATTTGAAGTTAATTGATTTCTTCTAGCAAGGGTCACAACCCTTGCTAGAGATAAGCTGCAGATAACCAGGATATTTTACTACACCAGAGTATTCAGGAATGAGCTGAACACACCTCAAGTGTTTAGGGGTTTGCATCCTTCATTTTTAAAGCAGTAGAAATGTGCAGAGAACATTCAGAAAAGGAACAAATTTATATTTTCAAGTTACCATGCAGTAAGTAAAATCAACTGTGATTTATTTCCTTTTATGATGATACCATTAACTCTAGTGCTGTAAAACTTCAATGTTTATACCCCTGAAGTTCTTCATCTATCACACATGCTCAGCTATTCTTAGCTCAGCTAAAATGATAAACAGTTTCTGTGAATACCCAGTTTTCAGTAAAGTCAATGGTGTCTCTTTCCCAAGCAAGACCAAACAAAATAGAATTTTATAGTATCTAAGTACGATGTGTGTGCTTTCCAAGTAGAAACCTGATTTGTCAGGTGTGATTTAAAAATCCACCAGAACACATCACATGTGGTTTTTATTAATCTGTATTTTACACATATTGACTTTAGGCTTCTACTTAACCTGGAGCAAATTCTCCACCTTCCCATGGAGGCACCTGAAGCATACAACGCTTCCATAGGAAACATCTTATATTTAGATAAATTGCTGAAAGAGAACCCTAAACAAAGCATTACTGTTTCCCCTTTGTTGTAAGGTAGAAAACATCACAGACCCTAATACATGTAAGGGAAAAGATTCCAAAAGTTTTAAAATATTTGAGAACTTCTACTTGTCTTTTGTGAAAAGTTAAGGTAAGTATTCTTGTGGAAAAGAGCTGTTAATATACAATATTTGGAATCTAGTCCTATTAAAATGCTAGAAAAACAATGTTTGCAGGGGTAAAATTCACAGCTGGTTCTTACAAACCACACACATATGCAAGGAGTGGGTGGGAGTAGGAGGGAGCATAGCAAGGCCTACCTAATTTTAGGTGCCAGCCTCATGATACAGACCTGCCATATGTTAAAGGTGAACACAGTGGGAGGATGGAAGAGATAAACTAGAATGGGTTTTCTGGGGAAAAATTGGTGTGTCCCAGCTATGGGGTTTTATGCTGTTCTTGTGTGATTCTAAACTAGCAGGATGAAACCTGCTAGTTTAATTAATTCATTAGAAGATATGGTGCCTCCCTGGGAGGGCACTTCTGCACTTCTCCTACTTGAAAATCAAACCCAGAAATTCCTAATTCACAAGATCAGTGCAGTGGTAGAGTGAATAGACACAGTTTGCACTGCTGGATTTTAGTGCTGAAGCAAAAGTGAGATTTTGTTCCAGTAGTGGTTGGTTACAACACTTTGCAAACTCATTTAATGCCTGAACTAAGCCTGGGCAAAACCAGCCACATGAAAACTTTAAAAGTGAATAAGATGGCCTTTCCCCTATTTACAAAACTTTTCCCATCCTAATGCCTCCCAGCTGACTGGAAGTGTTCTCACACCCATCTGGGTGTAGGTGACACTTTATGAGGGTTCATTGGCTCCCTTTGTGTTACTGGGACTTACTGGTAAAATGCCTGTTTGGGACAGAAATTTCTATTAAAAATTCAGTAACTTGAAAAATGCCTTCATCCATCATCTCATAAGTAAAGTTAATTAATTAACATTTTAACCTTATTATGTGGGGTCTCTGCAATGCACTGAGAATAGAATAGGAGAGGATCCAGAGGAGAGTCACCAAGATGAAGTGAGGGTTGGAGAACTTGGTACATGAAAAAATGCTGAAGGAATTGGGTTTGTTCAGCCCACTCTTCTCACAAAGATGTTGGGCACAGATAAGAAGCAATGAGCATAATTTGATTCAGGGGAATTTTAGATTAAGGAAGTATTCTTCACTGTGACAGCAACTAAACCATTCAAATGGCATTCCCAGCCAGTATAAAAAGGATTGAAATTCCAAATGTAAACTGGTGAGGAAACAGGCACCAGTGCTTTTTTCTCTTGATGAGGCATGAATCTGGTGCCATGTGTGAATGGCTGGTGGTATTGCTACTAAAAGTACAACAGTGCTTGTCCTCTCTGTTATTTTAAAGTACACCAAGTTATCTTAAAACACATCTGGACCCAAATTCCACCTTTACTACCTGGCAGGAGGAAAGTTACATTTGCAATGAAGCTGATCCCTTCTACTGCTGTAATTTTTTTCCTTCTGAAAACTGTTAATTTATTTTATTTTAGTAAGACACTTGAACTTGCTTTTTTCCTAGTGCACACTGACCTGTAATTCAGAAAGGCTTCCATTCCAGTTTGCTATTCCATGGGATGACCTTAATGCCCAGCCCAGGCTCAGGTCAGTTTTAGCAGTCTAAAGAGTGGTTTCTTACACTTGCAGCACTGACTAGTCCTGACAATCTGCTTGACTGAAAATAATTTAGAGGCTGAAATGATTTGCTGGATAAAAGTGGTGATTTCAAAAGTTGTCCTAAGGTCAGGATTCATGGACAAGATGCAGCTTTGCCTGGTAGGTACAGGAGCTGCTCAGCCCCATGTAAATGTTTTATTCATGTCACTTATTCACATAAGTGGGTTTCACTTTAGTGTGTAACACAAGCCAGCTGGTTTGCTTCTTTTAAACTCTGATTTCTCATGCACCTCATATTGCTACACCTCTTCAGAGATATTTATGGAAATTTCACAGCAAGCTGTCTCAAGCTCAATGTGCTATTAAGATTCCTTTCTGGGGTGTTTACTGCATTAGATTTATAATTTATAGATTTATGGACTCAGCTACTTGATGACCCAATAAAGCATGTTGGAACTGAAGGCAACTGCTAATTAAAATAATATTTGATTGTATATCTGTATACAGGGAAGTGGGCTAGGGTTGAAATACTCTTAAGCCTGTCATGGCTTTGGCTGGGCTAAAAATGAATGAAAGGATTCTGAAGTAGAATAAAAGGATTGACATTCAGAGCCAAAGAGAACAAGAAGGTTACAGCATTAGTACCAGGGCTGTGAAGTACCAACTATTCTGATAATCCCCATTTAAACAATTAAGATTAAATCCTACTGCAAAGGATCAGCTGATAAAATGGCCCCTCAAGCTAAGTTCCTTCTAGAAAAAGGATATTTGCAATCTTGGTTTTCACCCTGAAATCTCCACCAGTTGGTGTTAGAAACAAGGGCCTGTGCAAGCCATGCTCCTTGCTGCAAACAGTTAACTCTGACAGCTGACTTCATGTACATTACACAGTGTAGTCAGAGTTATGGAGTGCCAGGCATGCAAACAGCCTGGCTTACACTCTGCAAAGGCATTTGGAAACAGTGATGAAAGCAAAACAAGGAAATAGTTAAAAATAATATTAATTACCATGATGTGTTATGAAAATGCTCAGTTAATCCCATTCTAATGAGCTGCACTAAGAGCTCTAACACCACTTCAGTGTGGTGACTCCACTCAGAAGTTTTTGGCCAGTGATCATACAGGGTGATTTCACACCCTTCTCTGCCATTAAATGGATAAATTTTCCTTGCCTCCCTTCCTCACAAAGACTGACAGGTAGAACTTTTTGGGACAGATTACAGAAAGTAACAGCAATGGGAAACCTGGGATACTGTCACCAGGAGCAAATGAAGAGTCACTAACAGTGAGACCTGCAGAAATTCCTGAAAAAGCTTTTTCATGTGAACTCCTGAGTTCCAACCTGTAGTTTCAGCAAGTGGGGGATAAGATGCAAAACATCTGATGCTTTCTGCAAATTAGGCTTGCACCACCTAGAGTAGCTGAGATTCTACTGTTGCTAAAAAGCATCTGCCTGTCACATCTGCAATGGTTCAGCATCCAAGTGCAGAGCTCAGAAAGGAGTGTCTGCACATACCCAGCAAACCCAGCTTTCTGCTGAGTCACTAAGATACAGATCTGTATGAGAAACATGGGCACAAACCCAAAAAAACCCAAGGGGATGCTTCAAGAATGTGTAATTTCTTCTATTCTGATTCTAAATTTTGTTATTATTGATAATACAATCTTCCAGCTCAGTTTCCAGTCACACAGGTACAAACCCAGAGAGTTACCCAGAAAAGAGTCCAGCATCCACCTTAACTTCCCAACTGCCCTATCATGGCTCCTTGCATGAACAGAGAGCCCAAGGGAACAGTGCTCTGTTTTAATAGTTGCTTTTATATTTATTTCTTTGCTATGAAATTGGCTTTTAATTCCCTCATTTCCTAAGCTATTTTTCTAGATTTTTTTTTGTATAAATCTCATGTAGTAACCTACATCTGTCTGCAAATAAAAGGCAGTCTTTGATTAGAGCTGGAATGCAGGATCATATACAGTGTGTTTGGAAACCTCTGCAGAAAAAAAACATGTCTGCTTTAATACATCTCACTCGAGGCAGCACGGGGTGAGGCAAGGATAACTGAGCAGTGTGCTTGAATAAAAAAGGAAAAAAAACCTGCTTTTCTTGGCCAGTTAATACATCAGTGTTATTTACGTGACTTCTGGAAGAGTTTGGAATAAAAGTAATTTCTTTACTGCTCTTCCTCTCTTTTAGGAGACTGCAGAAATCCACCTGCAAAACTCTGTGTTTCTGGCACCTATAAGAATTAAACACTGTGGAAATTTCAGCAGCTAGAATACCTTACTATTAACTACATCATTATATATTTGGAATGGAGGTGAATTATATTTTTCACCATTTCCTTCTATCTTTTAGAGGAATAATAAAAAACCCCTATTATATAAATTAATCTTCACTATATTATAGAAAAAGCAACAGCATACAGTGCAATGTGCAGTAATTTTTTCCATTGATTCTAGGACTGAAAATGAGTTTAGTTTGATGTGCTCCTATTTCAACTCTGACCCGTTTTCCCCAGCACTACTCACTTGATAAAATATTTGATTCCATCAGCTGTATAAGCTTCTTCCCATCCATAAGGCAGACCTAAGAGGAAATAAAGAAATAAGAAGTCTCTCAAAACTCAAGTGATCCAGAGAACAGTTTTGTGATAGTGTAAGTTACAATGCTGTCATTTCAAATGTCATAAAAAGATTACAAATCAATTCCTACTTTTGTAACAGATAATAATATAAACAATACAATTTAACAAATGCTTGCTGTGCCACAAAGCTACTAGCATTGATGATTTGATGATACATTTATTACCAGATGATACTTTTTGATAAATATAATTTGATGACACTTCTATAACTAGAATCATGAGTAATACTTTTAGTAGGGTACTATTCTATATTTCTTTAAAAATTAAATTGTCCTAGCAAATCTTTACCTTTTTAATAACTATATGTTCAAAATTAACTCTTTGTAGGGTTTGATAAGTGCTGGAGAAAGAAGCATCAGTCACTGTGTAAAAATGCTCCCAAAAATGCTCCCACTTTTGTGATACTGTATTGTAAAGTAAATAATAGCAAGTGCAAAGTCCTGAAAAATCTGTGGGTTTTTTGAGACTAGAAATATATAATAAATTTAAATATGCAAAAAACCAATTTCTTGAAGGGTTTTGCCTGGAACTCATCTCAAAATGTTAAGTGCCTTAGGAGTTAAACTATTTTTGTTCACATCCCAGTGTATCTCAAAGACCAGCTCATTAGAACCATCTGTGAGCCTGCTTTTGGTTTCAAACTTTTATTTGGAAAATGTGCTGGACTGCACGCACCATCTGAGCTTTGAAAGCTGCCTCCTCCCAAGGACTGCCCTAAGTGCACATGTTTATTTTTTAAAATTTCTTTTATGAAAGGCTGATTTTCTTCTGTTGTCACACCTTTGTCTCTAGTGTCTCTTCTTAAAAGTCTGAAGAGGGATAACTTCAGTTCTCCAATACAAACAGAGTTCATTACAGCCACTGAACCAGGACTGGGCACAATGGAGCTGGTACAAACCTCCTGGGAAGGAATTATACCTACAGGCACCAAGTGAGGAGCAACAAGTGACTCAGGAAGGGAACTTGAGAATGGGGAACTAGAACAGCACTGTGATCAGTCAGTACAGCTTGAAAAAGAAAAAACCTATTGGACTGTTTTTTTTTCCTATCACTTTTACCCCCATTAGTCACTTATCTCAGGCTTCTTCCCATTTTCAGTTTAGAATAGATCTATACAATCTGTTCCTCAAAACACGCCGCCCACTACCTTTCAAAAAGAATAATACACAGCTACTTCCCCTTAAACACAAGGTAGCTGCTGTGTAGCAGTTCTCAGGCTCATTCCATTATCAAGGGAGGAAGAAAAGGATGTTTTAAGTTATAAATATGCCAGACATGCTCACTGGCTCTTCATTCCTCTCCCATGAAAGATGGGACCTTTATTCAGCATGGATATTTTCTCATTAATGGTAATGGGATTCATCCCTCAATTGCTTCCATCTACCCTGGCCTTTCCTTTTTCCTGCATGAAACATGCATGTCCAAATAAATGACAATGGATTTGCTCAATTTTGAGTAAAAGCCAGCATCTGCTCTGCACTCACATGGATCCCCTACATCACCTGTTCCATTTATCAGTGATAATTACACTTTTTTCCACTGGTGATTTGATTAAAATTATATCTTTTTTTCCTCTTCTAAATGAAGAACTGTACATAGGTAGCAACAACTGATGCTCTGTATTCTTCCCTTACCCACTGAAGACTTTGCTTTTCAAAAACACTGAATACATTTGTCACCTAGAAATGAAACTCTGAAAATATCTCCAGTGCTTTATTTGCCTTTTTGACTTTGTATGCATTAGATTGTGTATCCTATTCATTTCTTTATATGCTTCCACATTCCACCTACATCTGTAGATTTTTTTAGTGCTTTTATTTTCCACATTTTTACTTCTCTCCACTAGTTTTTCAGTGCTGTTCTCTTTATTACTTTCCTTCCCTTTTAGATTTGTACTTCTGTTTCTTGTATTTCCCCTGGTAACTAGGAAGCTCTCATGTTTTGCATTGTATTTCCCCAGACATCATCTCCACTTCCTCCAAGCTCACTGTCTCCATGAATCATTCATAAGTTGATCTACTTCTTCCCTCCGGGGTCTAATTTGTTGTCTGTCCCAGGACTTGCTTTGAAAGGCTGCTAAGCTCTCACCTGGAGGAAATGGGAAGTAAAGGAGCTGAAAAATCAAAAAACCAGTCTGAAATATAGAGGATTTAGCCTACATAAACTCCAGCAAACTCAGATTTCCTGCATATTTATAATTTCTTGTGTGAACTGCTACAGTCTCTTTGATGAATCTTCATAAATAATATATTTGGCTGCAGCTGTCTGCATAGATCATCTTAAGAACTTACAGATTTATAGTATTTAAAAACTAGTTCATTTCAGCAGAAAACACAGGGCTTCTTGCTATTCACATATTTGTGGCTATTTACCTTCTGCAAAATAAAGAAAAGGTAAAACTGCAAAAGCAATTGTGCATGCAAAAGGAAGAGTGGTCTCCTGAGGGAGAGCACTTCAGTCAAAACACATAATAACCTACCAGAATTTTGTTCTGAGTGTATGCATTTCATTAGGGTTAATGCCAAAGCAATGTTTGTAATTCTCTGTGAAAAACACAGCCAAGGAAGCAGTTGCTGTTGTTTGTGCCCCAGCACTGCTGCAGCGGGGCAGGGTCCCTGGGGACTGCTCCTCTTCCAGAGCTGCCTGCTGGGATAACCACTGCTCTGCAGTTATATAAAGCTGAGAGGAAATGAAGCCCTTGGGCAAAGAGAATCTCCCTCATAAGTGTGGAACTCATCGATCTTTATCACTTCCTTGGTTTAACAGGAAAAAAAACTGCACCAGCACTGACACTGTGGGTCCCAGAAATAAAAAGAAGAGATGAACATCAGCCCGAGTTATAAACCTGCAGGAAGTGACAGACATAGAAGAGTTTGTCTGCAGCTCCCAGGAAAAAATGTGTGTGCTCTCCCTCAATACCACTGGACATGGCATGAATCCCTCATGTCTCTAAAGGAGAAAGGGGGAAATACAGGTATTAGGGGAAAAGTCTCATTTCCCTGGGCACTTATCAAACCTAGAAACTGCAGTAATGTAGTTGGGTGATTCCCCACCCCCTGCCCCCCCAATAATCTAGTTAAAAATTATTAAAGCAAAAGATATGTGGAGATTAGCAGATGAAAGTAGTAAAGCAGATATGACAGCAGAATATTCAGTTGACTCAAAACTGCAGTCCTGACATCAAAATACTGCAGTCCAAACTTGCTCTATTTTGCTTATTTTTCGACAAAATTACTCAAAGGAAATGAGAGATTTAGAGCCTATAGTAAGAATAAAAAAAATGCACTGTGCACTAGGATTCTATCTAGATTTGGCCTATTTAGATGCTTCAAGATAAGTCTGTCCTTAAGTGCTTTCTTCTGGCCTTGGGGCCGGAGTTTAAAACCCTCCTTCCATGACAAGCAGGCACCAAACATCTCTGATGAATCTGGGAGGAGGCCTTAGGGACAACTGCCTCCCAGAGGTGCTAATCTCACCCAAAGTGCTCTTCTGTGAAACACAAACTCATTTCCAGCATTGTTCACACCTTTGTTATCTAAACCAGTCTCTGGCTGCAATTCCCTTCCTGTTATGGGTAAACAGTCAGTATCTGGAATTAATATAAAGTTTAAGGGATGTAGTAACTATCTGGAATGCTAAAGCCACATTGTACACATATCCTGTTTCACAATGAACCATTCTTTGATCAATAACAGAAATAAGGATGTCTTTGTTTCATATCCTTTTGTGACTTTTCCAGTTGTACATATCTTTTTTACATAGTAGACATGGGTGAGACTATACTCTTTATTTATCTCCGGATAATTTACTTGTATTCAGTATCAGAATCTCAGAAATGATGTTTGTTTTAAGAAACAGGAATTGCCTGCTAAAAGGGTTTCTGATACAGAGGATTTGCTAAAGGACATTAAAACCAGTTTTCTCTGTCACTTGATAAAAGTGGTTTTGAATTCTGATCTCTTTTCAATAGCTATCATTTTCAGCTCTTATCAACGTTTAAATCTTCCTCCAGTGGCTTCAATAATATAGGAAAATGTGTTAATTAAGATCCCCATGCCTTTGGCTCTTCTCTTCTGAACTATTTAAGCAATCCAAAGAGGATGGAAAACTGCAGGTCTGATTAGCTGGATCTAACTTGACTGGTTTTGGACTCGTGAGTGCTACTGGAATATGGGAACATCCCAGAGATGACACCAAAGGTATCATGGTGTGAGACCAGCAGAGGAAATCCTCTGTGACTTATGCAATTTGACACAACTAAAGCAAAAATACATGGAGAAATATCCACCCTTGTCTGTCCAGAGTGTTCCATGGAGTGCAGGCACAAAATGGACTGCTATTTTTTGAGGCCATCAATGTTATAAGCTGCATTTTGCTGCTTTTCTGTCAATTAAATCATAAACACTCAGGTTGAAGAAAACAGCTTTCAGAACTGAATATGCACTTCTAGCATTTGCTTGTGTGTCACTTTAGATCATTTCAAGTGCTCTTCCCATAACCAAATATGTTTCCTTTCATAAATAATACTCTGCTGAGGGGACATTCCATTCTTTTTTTTACATATCAAATTCCATTTTAAAGAAATCATTCTTTTGTTTTGTTGTTGGTCACTTAATGAAACAAAGATGGACTCAGTAGTCTTCTAGTGGAGACATCTGGGAAATACTATAGCAACTGAAACTTCTGCTGATTTGGACCATGGGTGGCAGATTGGCTTGTATCCCTTCAGTCTGTTCCTAGAAACCAGGCTTCAGGAACAGTATTTGTCATACTTTGGACATTCAGGGCATGGTGAAAGATAAGCTTGTGTTTTCCCACCACCTATTAATCATAACATATTGACCCATCTTTGTGTTGGCAACTCATTAATCTTGGATTAAAACAATTACGACTTGCAATTTAGAAGGAGCTATTAAATATTTTGTTTCATGCTGAAGGATTACATGAACAACTTTTAGATCTTTTTGACAATTCTGAAATTACAAATTGTTATAAATGTCTTTCTTCTTTTCTAATACTTGTCTGTGAAAAGCTTGGTACAGTTAATTAGAAACAGTTTGAATACAAGAGCAATTGCAATTTATGAACAATGACCAGTCAACTGACTAAAATTTAAGGAAACAAGAATGACCTCACACAGCACATGTGGTCAGACATCAGTACAGACATTTTCCTCTCCTACCTAACAAGGAAGGAAATCCAAAATTAGAACAAACTCTGCTGAATGATGAGATTCTCCAGAAATGAGTGAGAGCTACAGTCACCTGAGCAATGAGGTTCCTGCTACGTGTCTTTAAGAAGGATAAAGAATTACCTTCAAAATTGCACCTTTTCAGAAGCTAAATATTGGGAAAAACAACACAAAAAACCCCCAAAGTACATACTTTTCAGCTTAAGACTAATTGTTTACTTCCACAAAACTCTTAGGTGCTGTAGGTTCCAAGCAATTTGGGCTGTTAAGATGAGAAGCAAAGAGAGGAACTGATGCTCATTTTAATCTGTGCAGAAGGTTAGTAGTAGTCAAAATAATATAAAATAATCACCTCTTGGGAAAAAGTAATTCTTTAGCAACTTGGATTTAAAAAAATCCCAAACAACAGCTTATTTCAATATGCTTCTAATCATCTGGCTTCCAAAGTCTTTCCACATCACACATTTGATAGTCAGATGTTCAAAAATGGATTTTGAGGAGGCGAAGATACCATGAAGCTGCTTGTTCCTCAGTATGGTCACACTTCAGTCATGGCTGCAAAGCATTTGTTTAGGCATTAGCTCAGGAGAGCATAAACCTCTAAAGAGAGGGATAGTGAAAGCTGGGAGGGGTTTCAGGCCAGCTGCTTCTGACCAAACACTGGATCTATGGGCTCTTATTATTTGCTTTAAAAAATACATTGAACATACTGATTATCTGACACTGATTTTTGCATTTTTCACCTACACTGCTTCTAAAATCCTACTGGCTGTCCAGTGAGAATACAAAAGGATGCAGTGACCAGCCACTCCAAATTATTTGGCTTACTGTGGTCAAGAATCTGTTGATAAGGGAGAGGTGATACAGAAAAATGAGAAAACTGCAGAATGCAGAAATCCACCTCTTTCACAGAAAAGGCTGCAAAGAAAAAGAAATAATACCAGTGTTCCATATCCTCTAGTAGCTCCCATCTGTTTAGTTTGCCAAGTTAAAGTTGTTTTGTTTTATTTCAGTGTTAAAGGCTTCTATAGCTGAGTCTCAATTGGTGACACAGAGAAATGCAGTACCCAAGGATCACAGGGTTGGTAGTACTCCCTGCTAAGGTTGAAAAATGGTAAAAGCATGTTCCCCATCACATTTTTCTCAGCCTCTTCCAGTTTTTTTAAAATAATATTAATTTCTATGAATTAATTGCATGGTTTTTTAAAATTTTTTTTCAGTTTCCCACTAGTGACTGTTAACATCATGCTGTCCACTTGGGATGAATCCAGAATGCATTATTGCTTCCACTGCTGACTGAATACACTGCAAGTTACAAAGTAATTTTGGAGGAATAGTCACATAAATTAAATTGAAATTAATTTTGTTTATACCTATGAATTTTAAACTGCTGAAGAGAAGACAGGGAACGTTATTAATTCTTAAATTAGAGAAACAGTCCTTCACTGGGGAATTTTACACCAATGCCAAGCAGGCTAAAAGAAGTTAAATTCATGGAAGTACTCTCTGGGGGACATTCTTGTTCTGAATTGGTACAAGCCACTTTCAGCTGATTAAAAAGAACCTGGATTAACCCATTCTTATTCCAGAAATACAAGACTCTGCACACAGGGCATTCACCAGCAGGACCAGGTAATTAGGAATAGCTGGGAATACCCCACTGCATATCCCAAGAAATAATTTCTTTTTCCCCAGTTTCCCTCTTTTCTTGCTCCCCTGGTTCCTCTGTTCCGGAACTCATCCATCTCCTTTCCTTACTGGATCAACTTCTCTTGTCACATCCATTGTGCTTCCCACCCACTTCCATCACTGTCAGCTCCCAGGGCTCACTGACGCATCTGATCCTTAAATGCAAGTTTAATTAGAAAGCATTCATTGGTAACAAATTAAAATGACTGCCTAAAATTAGAATTGAGCAAAAATCGTCTGAGATTTAAAAAGCAATAGTATTACATTATATGCCTTTCTTGCTAAGTAATATCTCACTTTTTTTGCACTGATGATGAAATTAAACTGCAAAAGCAGCTGCCATGAACCACCTACAATTGAGAGACAGAACCATTCTCTGCTCAGCTCATCTCACAGCAAGGACTGACCAAAGTAATATTTTTTTCCTTTTGAATCAAGAATTGTAAGAATACATCAACTGAAGCCATCCTTTTAGTCTGATATAAAAAAGCTTGTAGCTAAATACAGGTAAAAAAGGGGGCTTTAGAAAAAAATTTAAATATTTTAGAAATAATGTTAAAAGTTCCTAAAATCTAAGATAGATTTCCTTTTTTGTTATAAATCCGAAGGGGAAAAAAAATCCAAAAGTGCCTCCATTTAGCATAGTGAACTTTACCTGAAGTGTAAAGGTAAAATTTACAGTAAAAGGAAAATTTCTGTTACCAAACACAGTATCACTAAAGCAATTACTAAAGCAAGGCAAAAATTTCCCTCCTTAAGTCCCAGTTAATGATCCATATGCCTCATGCCACGAGGTAACATATCCAGTGTGAGCCATACACACATTCTGTACCTCCTTTACAAGCACCAAGTAATTATGTTTTCCTCTAGCAAATTAAATTCTCTTTAAAACACACTTTTTAAAAAGTTTCCTCTCTCATTCTTGGCAATCAGCTCTCCTTGTACTTCTTTCCATTTAAATGAACACTTGTGCACCGTAGATGTCTGAGGAACTCTGCTGGCCCTCAGCTTCTCACTCCTACCTACTGAGAAGTGAAAAAATGTGACAACTGCAGGAGCTGACAGCAAAGCCTACGAGCCCTCTGAGACGAGATGAGCCCTGACAGCTTCAGCACACACTGATTCCCAACAAAAGGAATGCTGCTCATCCCCCTTCCCCTTGTCAGCATCAATCCAGATCTCTCAGGATGCTCAGGGAAAATGAGCTGAGCACTGACTGCCAAAAGCACATACACGGCTTTGGATCAGCTCCACTGCCACGGTCACTGTGGTGTTGGTGACCTGGAATGATGACACAGGGACACTGGGGTTGCACCTCCCCCCACAACCAGCTGAATCTGAGCTGCCTCTGCCAGCCACAAAAGAAGGATGTCACACTTGGATCTGGAACTGGCCCTCAAGGATAAATTCCTGTCTCACCAGGGTATTTTCTGGCTTTCAGGCACTGATCTGGGGCCGATTCCTGCCTCCCCTGTGTATTTTCTCTGACTTGGGAACAATTTGCATCTCCGTGCCATAGAATTTCAAAGTTTGTTTCCTCCCTTATGTCAAAACACCATGCTATAATGAAGGATTAAAATATCAAAATTCTAAGCATTATGTCAACAGAAATTAATACAGAGACAGTTTAGGAAGTATTTACCATCCAGTAAAATTGTTGAATCTGGAGAGTTTTGACTTCAGTCTCCATAGTTACCAAGAGCAAATACAACTTGTAGAAGAAGAGGCACAAAATCAACTAATTTTTTCATAAAGGGGTCATAGTCTGAACTAAACAAGTCTGTAGACTTTTAATGAAGTTTTTTCTCAGAGATGCTGGAAATTATCCTAATGAGACTGCACTAATCTTGTTAGGTCATCTGCATTTTAAGATATAATAATATCACTTGTGTTTCGTTATTAAAATGTTTTGATTTGAAAGTCAGGACAGGCAGTGCTATTCAAAAGCTGACTCATCTTTTCTCATTAAAGGTAAGTGAATGGAGAGAGAATAATTTGCTTTTCTAGCAGCAACAGCTGAGTTCTGAAATCTAGGTCACATTAGAGAACTGTCTTGAAATACAAGCTTTAGACACTGAATTGTGTTTTTCCTTGCTGTGAAACATGGGGATTAACATGCATATTCAATCACCAATAAATCAGCATGCAACTTATTTATAACTGATATTTAAATGTATTTTCTGATTTGATCAGGGTGTAAAATTATTCTGTCCTTATTAGTGTCAGCTTTTATCTGGCTTCTCTGCTTGTCCATAATTACTGTAATGTTCTGGGTCTTGGGCACCAAATTAAATGAGCAGGGTCTAGTTCCTGGGCCCTGTAACAATATCCCCCAAGACCAGTTAGGTGAAAACAATGCCATTCCTCACTCACACTCAACAAAACATGCGTTTAGTCTAAGAAAGGGGAGTTTGGGGATAATTCAGGATTTAAAACCCATTGGTAAAAGGATCTTTCTTTGAAATGCCATTGAAAAACAAGATTAGAATTTTGTAAGGGTTTGACTAACTGGATCAAATGCCTGAAATAAAGAAGGTGCATCTGAATAAAGACAACAGCAAAATATTGTATTCAAGGTGTGGATAATCAGCTGCCCAGAGGGAAGTGGGCACAGCCAGATGCCTTTCTGGGAGCAGAAAAAAGCCCAAACTTGACAGGAACCAGTAACATGGAGCTACTGGGGAAAGGAAACACCATTTGGGACCTGGTGTGAGTTCATAAGCAAACAAGCTCATTCTGGCTTTGTCTCCTGCAGGAAGCTCTCAAATACAGAACTCAATACAACTTTGATAAATTGGAGGGAAGTCAAGAAATATACAAAGGTAAAGAAGTGGCCAGGAGAGATGTGGTCTAGAGAAAAAAATCACCAAACTGGTGTCATGTACTTGGGGAAACAGCAAACAGGGTGGAGATGCTACATGGTCTTCAAATGCTAAAAACTGTCACTAAGAGGAAGTAGTGAGGTGTTCTTAATAACCACAGGGGCCAAGACAAGTAGGAACAGGCTTTAACCACAGAAAGGAGGATTGAAGCCAAAGGAAAAGATTTCTTGTGGCAAAGATAATTAAGGACAGCAATAGCTGGCCCATGGAGGCAGTGAGATATGCTAGACAAATTCCTGTTTGGTTGAGCTAATTATAATAATTTGTGTTGCTGGAAGCACACGGATGCATGGTCTAATTGCTGGAGGCCCTTCCCAGCTCAGTCTTTCCTGATGCCTTGGTGGCAAACTACTGAGTGCTACTTTTCTAAACTTTCGTGTAATTTACATTACATGCAGACATTTGTTCTGCTTCCCATTTGCAAGGCATTTTCATGTCTTGTGTTCACAGAAGTGATACATTTTAATTATATTCTGCACCGAAAAACTCCTCTCTCATTTCCTTTGAAGTATTTCTTGTAAACCCAAGGCAATCCTGGCCAGAGAAACAGGGTTTAGGGAATGTTTTTAAGGCTTGTCAGACAGCACCTGTACTCACACCCCAACATAAACACTAAAACCAAACAAAACAACAAACCACAGCCAGAGGTGAAACAGCAAAAGGCTTTTGGTATTTTCCTTTTTTTTTTTTTTGTTTGTTTATTTTGTTTTGGTTTGTTGGGTTTTTTTTGGTTATATTTTTTATTAGCTTTGATTTGGCTGCACTGGCATAACTTATTTCTGTTACATTATAGGCACTGCTTTTAAGTGTTGCAGTGAAACATATTCAAATTCTTGGACAGCTTTTCTTTTTGAAATTACAGTTCTATGAACACTGTCAGAATTACAACTCTTCATTCTTATTTACCATGTAGGCAAAATTGGACATTTAAATGATTTCCAGAAAATTAAAAGTCTTGCTGCAAGTAAACAGTTACGTAGAAAAAGTATTTTGAATTCTTGACTGCATCCTTGTAAAATTGTAAATTAAAATTAAATATTGTAAATTGTAAAATTAAATACGACTGGATTTTTTTCCTGAGGATTGTAGAAACCATTTTCCCTGTTATGCAACTTTGAATTTTAACTTTTCTGCAAGCACCGAAGTTGTTCACCTCCAGGTTTCTTACTGTGATCTGATTTGCAATGTATCTAAAGAGTTACAGAAAAGCTATCAATTTTTTAATGAAACATCCCCATTTTCAAAATAAGGCAAAAATTTAACAAGGTCTGTAATATAGTGTGAAACAGATCCACATCTTGTGTATATTTGATGATGTTTATTGGAAAAATTAAAATAACATAATTCTGAGATTCGTTTTTTTTTTAATGTCGACTCAAATAAGATTCAACAGAAAAAAGTTCATTGAGTAACTTAATATTATTACTTTTGACAAAAATGAAACTATCTACCCATTAAGTGTATTTTTGTTTGGAGGGGAAAAAAGAAAATCAACCTTCAGGAACTAGCAAAACTGTGAAATTTTCCTTTGAATAAAACAGTTGATAAATTCTCTTTTGGGAAAACTCACTTCTTTTGCTGTTGTTTAAAGTTTCAAAGAAATAATACATATTAATTTCACCAAATTAATATTTTCTAGTGGAAGTGCTGTCTCAGATAATGTTTAGCTAACAAAAATAAGCTTTTTACCTCTAAAGCACACAGGAGTGATATTAATTTTTTTGCTAGCAAAAACTGTTAAAAAGGGAGCTGTACAGCTGTGTTCAGGATCTACTCTGTATAATTTATCAGGTCTCTTCTATTTCTGATTTCAGTAATTCACTGAAATATTTATGGCCTTGCCAGAACAATGAATACACAGTGTTATCTCTTTAGTTATCATTATGCTGCTCCTTCCCAAGCAGCTCTTCCAGTGAGGAAGAAAGGAAAAATTTTAGTTCATCACCTGAAAGAATGTCAGAGGTATTCCCTCAATGCACATGCCTCCCACAAACTGGACCTTGCAGGAAATAATTGTGCCCAATACTAAAAATACAAAAAAGAAATACAAAAAGATCTTTACTATCATGAGCCAAACTAACAGTGGTGAAGCAGGACATGTTACAGTTACAGCTGAATTTTGATGTACAGGCATAAGGTGAAAAGGAGAGGAGGAACAGCCCATGTTCTGGCTGATCAACTACAGCCAATTATCTACACAAAGTTACAACACAACACTGCTGTGTCCATAAAATGCAAGATTCAAGAACAAAATAACAAAAATTTATCAATTAATGCATAATAAATGTACAAATAAAAAGCATTTATTCTGTTGTAATAACAAACACACCAGGCCTGCAACAAACAAAAGAATATGGATACTTAATAATATTGTCTCTTTTCAAAATAGCAAAATTATTTGTGAAGCCCTGCTACTCAACTTTGTAGCTTAGTTCCACCCACACTGTCAAAAGAATGGGAAGGGATAACTGACATTTTCCTGACTACAGAATGGTTTTGGCATTTCAACACAATATAGCTGAAAAATCCCTAAACTGAAGAAATTGATAGATCAAATATTTCACCTTTTAATGCCAAAGATGTAAGGCATTGCCCAAAAATCAAAAGCAATTTAACCATCAAGAGAACGAGCACTAATAGATGCTGAGCAGCAGCAGCAGTTTCTATGATTTTCTTTTATCTAGTCAGCATTCAAGGAAAATGAATATAAAATCCAGACAACTAAACTTCTGCCTGTAGGATATTCAAAATCAAATGCACAGTGACTAGCAAGACCAATATGAGTAAATTAAGTAGGAGTTTTGGAATCTATTAATTTGGAGATCATTTGAGTGAACTTCAGCATGATTGCCTTGTGTCAGATCTCAGGCTGAGAGCAAATTAAAGGAATGTGATGAGATAAAATAGCTCAAAATTCACTGCTTGAGTTGACAACCTGGCTTCAGAGCATTTCCTGGATGTGGATGGTTGGGATTGTGTCAACTACAGCGAGTCTGTATTTTTGGACAGAAGTTTGAGAGGCAGAGAGAGGAAATTGGCAGCCAAAATACTTGAAAGCTGTGTTATACTGAGTGCCTATTTCGAAATGCTGATTGTCTGCTCTTTGATGAGGAGATAAGAATGTTCCAGGGTTAATCAGATTTTGGTCATTACCAGTACCCAGTGTATTCCTTTTCTAAATCTATAATAGGAAAGAAGAAAATGCTATCTCTATTCTTTTTAGCATGATTTGCACCATATGGACTACTAAGTGCAAACAGCAACTACTTTTAAATGTTGCAGTTCTCCACCGAGGCATTATTACCCTCTGTATGATGAAAGCAATTTCCAGTGTTCAGAAGATGCTCACATTCTGTAAAGGACAATGGCCTCTCAAGGCTTGGTTTCTAAAACTAGCTCACAGTCTTCAAAGAAGAGGAAGAATTGCTCTTTCAAGGGATGAGCTTGATAATTCTGTTTATTACGTCATTACTTGCATTTTGGATCCTGAAGTAGTAAGCCCTGGAAAACGAGCTGTTGTTTTTTTTCAGTGTCTTCACTTGAAGAATCACCAAAGTGCCTTCACAGAGCTGTCACTCAGCTTGCAGGGCTGAAAACTGATCTGCAGCAGTATCACAAGGCAATATGTACTTGAAGATTTTCAGGAATACACTGAACTTCTTCAAGCCTTTTCCCTCAGGCAAAATGTCAGGCTATTACAGAGGAAGGGGACAGTTTGTGTGGATAACTCATAAATATGTCATTTTGACCTGGTTGTCAAGGAAGATTTTTTACAAAAAACACAGTTTTCTGTTGCAGAAGCACTCTACAACCTTTTCTTGGCACCCAGACTTTGTTTCACATGTATTGCAAATGAATCAAAGAGGAATTTTGGCTCCTTTACTTCGCATTTACAAGAATGAAGCAAATAATGAAAGAGAAGTTCTATTTAGAAGGGAAAATCTATCACAAAGATTGCCCAGCCAGACATTCTGATACACTGAGCAACCTCAAAAATATTAACTTCAGTTCTCTCTCTAAGAATTCAATAACAGATTATTATGTTGTGGACACCTTCCTCGGAAGAAGGAAACCCTTCAGTCTGCACTGCAGTCTCTATTACACTTTTCTCTTTGATGGATGATATTTGTGAAATGCCACATACACAAGAGCCCCCTTTCCATGGCAGCCCTGCAAGAAAACTTCAGATCACACGGAAAACATTTAGTGAGAAGCTGGCAGAGAACACTGCAGACAGAATGCTATTACATAGTTCCTTTGCCTTAACTATTTTTTTTTGAGGGAAAGGGAGAAAAAAGCCAGTGAGGTTTAAAGCTTTAATCTCATACCTAAGCTTGTCAGAGCCCAAATCTATCTGTAATGCTCTCCAAACCAGAATGAACTCAGAAAGATGACGTTCAATCTTCAAATCCTTCTCTGCAGACTTATTTTTAATTCTCAGGTTCATAAAATGGATCCCTGCTGTGGCTCCAGAGCTTTCTAACATGTATTCTACCTATTATGTTTGACATAACCACATGTTAGAATTCAGTTGCATTGAAAACCAAAAGTTTTCTTTGCACGATCTCCAGTGTAGTGTAATAAAACCAATTTAGTGTGACAGAACTATGATTGTCATTGGTGGAAAACCAATTATCTCCTCTCCTGGTCACTGTTATTCTTTTCACTCCACCAGTAACTCTAATACTCTGAACAATTCTGAACAAATTTTATCTTCTTATTTTGCTTTCTTTACCACAGAGTGAGTAAAAACTAAATGCTTCATAAAACACGTCAAAAAATTATTTTTCATATCTTATTTTCTCAACAACCATTTTTCAGTCTCTTTCTAAATTAATTCCTGAACAATCAAAGCTATTCAAGTATTTGATATAATAATTATGGGCAACCAAAATTAACCACCTTTCCTAAACCTCCTGTGAACATACCATTTCTGTTTCATTTTTGTAAATCAATCCAGTTAATCTGGATTACAACTGACATGCCTGCCTCAACTATAGGCAAATACCATCAAAATACACAATCACTTCAATGATCTGAACCAGGAATTATATGATAATTCAAAGCTGTTTCTTAGGTTTTCAACTGATGCAGTTTATTACAGTCACTCCCATGAACTACCATCATTTTCACCAATGGGAACAGATTTCTGTTCATGACCAGAGGACATACACAGATATCTCCAAATGGAACTGCTGCCTACATGTACTCCCTACAGCAACAACATCTTCATTAAAACACTTTGATACATGTTCACGTAAATCCAGCAGAATAACATTTTGCAAATATTCCAGAATGAAAAACAGAGCATTAAAGAAATGAAATTCTGCTAGTTTTCCATAATTCTGGTAATCATCATATTTCTCACTTTGGCATTAATTTTGTGCTATAAGTTTTCCTGTAAAGAAATGTACTCTGGAATAACTTATATTCTATTTATAGTTGATGAAGATGCATCCTGAGCTGACACTGAACCTGCTCTGTCCTTCCGTGCTAGGAATGATTTATTCTGCCAGTTCACATCCAATTTTAAATGAAATTATCCATCTTCTTGGCTGATGAGCTGATACCAGATTTCAAAATACACAGAGATGGACACACTCACTCACAATCTACTTCCAGAATGGCACGGACAGACTTGGCAAGGTCCCTGGCTTCTGCTGCAAGAGCTGCTGTGACAGTAGGTCCGACCCTTCCCAGCCGAGCCAGGAGCGCTTTAGTGGACAATGACTTCCTGTCACTGAGACAATAAAAAAATAAGTGTTTATTTGTAAGATGATAAAGGAAACTACTCCTTTTAATAAGGTAAACTTTCTCACTATGTGAACAAATCAGTGAGTTTGCCCCAGCAGCAGTGCTGGCTGAACAATGAAGTCATTTGGAAAGCTCAATTTAAATAACATTCACTCAAAATGCAGTGTCAAGAACTCAGTGGGTGTCAGGAAAAAAGCTTGAATGGAATTTTCATACCAGCATTTAAAAAGGGACATTGCTTGATGGGACACAACTCTTTATTTTCTCTGTTCTTAGTGAGTCAGTTTGTCACCTTGGCTTAGCATTTTATAAATAATCCATTCAGCAAAATAAACTCAATGAACTTATTAAAACAGACAACATCATTGCTGTGTGCAGGGACAGTGGGAACTGCATGTCACTGATTATCTATGATATCCTAGTTGGTCTGAGCCTGTACAGGTTTTTTGAAATAAAGTTCCAGTTAACGTCACTAAAATAAGTTTAATTTCCTTGAGAGGTGCATTGAAAAAAAAAACTGCAGGAAAGAGACTGAACAATTTTACTGTTACATAAATATTAATGGAATGCTATCTGAGATCTATAGGCACAATCATGCCAATTTTCCGAAGGACCAAAGGCTGCTTAAATCTTCTTGAATATTCCCAGCAGCTTTTTAAAAAAGGAAAGCAATAAAATGTAAATGGATACACATTTTATCCATTTATTTATATGCTACTGGATTCATTGTGATGCAAAATCACCTAGGAGAATCTAAAAAAAACATTAAAAAATATAACCCACTGTTAAGGCTCCTTGCATTTTAACTAATCCTTAGTACATTTATAATTACTTTATGGAAACATCCAGACAATCATAGCTTTGTAATTACTAACTGTTTTAATTTAATTCAGAGGTTTTTAATGAAGCTGTATCCTCAAAGCCTAATTTATAATTCATGCCATTCCCTCTCCTTCAATAAAATGACACTCAGAACATATAGCAAAAGTATAGGAAAAAAAATAGCTACAAGGCACTTTTTTGAGACTTGGAAACAATAGTAGAGTTTTTCACTACAATATTGCCATTTCATTACCTTAAAACTGTTGAGGAAGTAGAGTTATCTGAAAGTATTTCATGCACAACCTGTTGGTCATAGTCAAGAAGTTAACAGTTTATAAATCAACACAGTCAAAAAGTTAATACCTTATAGTTTGATGTCCTATTTAGGGGTGGGGGATGTGACTTGCAATTAGAGTCTAGTGTCTTCCAGACAGAAATGCAAAAATAAAAACCAAAATATTATAACCCCTTTAAATGAAGTAAATATAACAACATCACACTGTTTTTGTTGTTGTTTCATAAGATGCCAAAATTATCAAATTCTAGCTCTTCTTCTGTTTTATTCTGAGGAGTTTCAAAGAAATTGATAGAGTTTAGGAGGAAAAAATTATTCAGCCATTTAAATTCGTCCAGTATAGCAAACCACAAAGATGATATAAACCTCTGGATGGATCTGTACACTTATACTCATCTATATTTCTAGGAATTAAAGGATCTCTGCAAACTAGTTTATAGCCATTTCACTATGCTCATTCCTCACAAACATCAACACAAACCTTTTCCAAATAAAATATTGTTAGAAAAAAAAGGGTGAAGTTACCTCTACAAATTGTAGCAATTTTTCAGTGGCCACCTCAAAGGTCTTCCTGGCTGACTCTGATTTCCGCAGCTGGCAGTCAAGCACTGTAACCCTCTTTTTCAAGTCTTGAATGCTCTCCTGGGAAAGGTATTTTAAGGCTTTTAGTCTAATAATTTTCCCCCCATGGATCACACAGAGACAAGGTTTGAACAGGGTGTTTGGAATGTTTAACACACTCTTTTCTAAATTTCTGTAAAACACATAATTGGAATGCCTAAGCAGCTGGCAAATCAGCTCCTAACTGCAACAGATTTTGGCAAATGATAGAAAGGTAAATTAAAATTGGAAGATAACAACAGGGATAGGGCTGAAAATTAAGAGAGCTTGAACTGACTGATGAATGGATCAAAAATACCAGCCTGATGGTGACAGTATCTCTCATCAGGGTGCCATGAACAGCCAGAAAAAACTCAGTCCAAGTTTGCATCCACACATCCTTTGGCCAACACAGTAA
Source organism: Luscinia megarhynchos (assembly GCA_034336665.1). Classification (NCBI taxonomy): domain Eukaryota; kingdom Metazoa; phylum Chordata; class Aves; order Passeriformes; family Muscicapidae; genus Luscinia; species Luscinia megarhynchos. The sequence continues at coordinate 4,904,740 of CM067580.1, forward strand.
TTATGGGACATCGTGGAGGAAATTGCCCCCTAGACTGTCGCTGCATGCACTTGTATAACCTATTGATCAGTGTTATGCATCCCTCCCTCCTTCAGTATAGAAGATGTGAGCCCTGTTAGCTCCAGCCCTGGGTTTCATTAGAGTCCCCGGCACTGCTCCTGTGACAGAACCACGAGTAAAGTCCTCACATGTACCTGGGCATGTCTGTTTAGCTCAGCTCTCTACTGGACACAAGATCTTATTAACTTCACTAGAAGCAAATAATATGTTTGTATACACTGTACAAAGCAGCAGAACCATCATCACCCTGAATGGCAAGATGTTGATTCAAACACCTCCTTTTGGTAATTTCACTGTCCACTCTGCAGAAGGAGCTGGTGAGAGACATCACCCTTTCACACTAAAAAAGTGAGAAGGACCAATCTGATTTTTATTTATGCCTCAACATATGTTATATTCCCTTTAGAGTGTGTGTTTTAGGAGGAGATTTACAAGAAAAGTAAAAAATCAACAGGCATGACCCTGCCTGAAACTTGGTGCCTGTCACTGCCTCCCCTCTGACATTAGGATGGGACAAAAGGCTGTAGTACAGAGGTGGTACCTATTTGGATACTGCTGCTTTTGGGTAAGAAATGCAGAGATTCAAATCTCCACACAGGTATTGTAGTACTGAGTCAGAACTTCAGGAACTCAAGCTAGAATCCCTGTAACAAACCTCCAGGAAAACAACTCACACCCACTGAATTTCTTAAAATTTGGCTATTTATAAAAGCCCTAGAAAACAAACAGTGCTGCAAGAGCACCTGACATAAAAGATGGGGCATCACACCCAGATGTTCAGAAAGAACATCCAGGGTGTGATTCACCTCATCACTCACAGTCAGATGAAGGAATTCCTCCTGGGAGCCACAGGGACTTGCTAAGCTATTCTCTTCAAGCTTGTTAACCACTGAGCTTGACTTCACCTTCTAATGTCTTAAAATACTAAATTAATTCTCAGGATGAAATAAGGCAACATTTCAGTAGGTTTTCTTCACCAGGTCATATGCACATCCATTTTTCATGAGAAAAACAAGGTAACCTCACAAATGCCAACCTGCTTGCACTTGTCAGGTCAACACTTGCTCAGGTCAGGAGTTACAGAGAAAAAATTTTGAAGTGCCTCAAATATTTTATTTCTTAGCCTGTTCTGAACTGCCTCACTGAAGATGAAGTAGATTTAAAATATAAGGCTCAATTAAATTTCTTTTTGGCAGGATTAGTAGCATTTAAATGACTACCTTGATTAAATCGAAATTTACTTTAGAGCAGGACTGGATTTTACATGGTTGTTATTTGCCTAGCAGAAACATAAACCTGAAGGCCATTTTCACATGAGTACAAAAGCATACAGATATATGCAAGGTGTAGCCTTTAAAGACAATATATCTGCAGCCCAGAAACAATTCCATGCTTAATGCTTGAGATGTGCCATTCTGACCTATAACCCATATATGCTGGGAGCTCCTGTTCTTGCAGCCCAAAGATGTCTGGATAAAGGAAACCTCATACACTTCACATTACCTCCTCCACTACACATCATCCCAGTTATTGAATAATACAAGACAAACAGTGACCTACTTTAGAAAAGCAGATGAAAAGAAAATGAAAACAAGATACATGACAACAGCAAGGAAACCATGGTAACTCTGACAGGCTTTGCTTACTTTATTTTGGCCAGAATGCTCAGCGAGCTGAGCCTTCAGCTCTCCAATTTCAGCCTCTAACAGGCGAATCACTTCTTCATAGTCCATTTCCATTCCTCGTGCCTGCCTTTGTGCAGCCTCTGCCAGGTGAATCCTGCTTCTCAGGGCTCTTGTCTCCTCCACAGCTGCCTTGGCTTCCTGCAGATTATATAATTCAGTGGAAAAGTTACAACTCCAGCTACCAAAAAAAAGCAGATTTAGCTCACAAGTACTGCAGCTGGCATCAGGGCTACCTGTTAGTGTTCATGGTTAGAGGGTTTAATTGCTAATTTTTAATATATGATGTGCCAATGTAAAAACAGGTATGTACAGAGACATAATTTTCCTAATAATTTAAATAGCAAGTTCTATAATTACTGAAAATCTACTTGAATGAAAGGTTTTCTTGAAATGCACCAGATGCTGTTAATCTGTCCCACTGCTTCCATACCAAAAAAGTACCTTAATGAGATGTTACCTCATTTCATTATTATTGCCTGAATTCACACTCTAGTCACAGCTCACACATCATGTAGCTGGGAATATCAGAATCAGTGCTTTTTATAAAATCTATTTTTCTGCCGAGTTCCTGCTCCTATTATGCACTTAATCTCCTGGATTATTACAGGAGAGCGTTAGATAAAATTTATATATAAGTAACATACAGAAAATCAGAGACTGTTAGCCTTTAATTCAGCTAACGTAATCCCTAAATGTTGCAAAATCTTTCAAGAAACATATTGCATTTTAGGACAGAATATTAATTGAAGTTAACTTTGATTAGAAAATTAGAAAGCCAAGCTAAATGTCTGTACAACAGATGAGTTTACACTCATCTAGGAATAAAACAAACAAACTGCTCACACAAAATGTACAGGCTCACTGGCACCAAAACCACTAAATCATCTTTTCCCTCAGCTATTAATTAATCTGTAGGAAAAGTCACTTTATATCAATTTTCTGAATAATTAAAGTTAGCAGATTTGAATACACAAATTCACAGAGGTAGAATTTTTTTGTAGAAGCTGCTCAGTTAAGGATACTTAGGTGAATATTCTATTCCTGGTGTACCTATTACATCTTATTATTATAATTACATCCTGGTTGGGAATGGAACTATAGGGAAAACAGGTGGGTAGAGGAAAAATACACTATGACTCTTTAACATGGAGGAAACCACCTTCTAGAAGCTAGGTTTGGATTGCTGTTTCTAAAATACCTAGATGACCAGATCTTCCTGTTTTGTGGAAGAAATCACATTTAACAGGTGTCATAAAGGAAATGTCTAGAGAGGTAAATTAAACTTAAAAATGTAGATTTAAATCTTTCCTAATGTAGAAGCATTTCTTCTGTACAGTCAATATCCTTCAAGGCAGGTTTTCCTATACTTTGTGAGAATGTTCTTTCTGTAAAATGATCTACCAATCTCAGCTTCATATGACTTTTAACCTCTATAGTGTTAATCTTAATGGACAATATATTCCAGGCCATAAATCAGCTAATCTCAGTGACATATAACCAGTACATCATCTTCCTCATCTTTGCAATACAATACCAATTTGGACCATGGCCAGGGACACCCTGGTCTCTCAGAGCAGCAGCAGAAGAACCACACATGAAGAACAGCAACACCATTAGTGAATACAGGTGCCATTGGTGTTGTGTAATTCGGAGGTTTCTGTTACAGGGCACAAGCACAAAGAAATCCATTTAAGTGACCTTTCATTTGACAGCAAGTAGAATGATTTCCTTATTTCCTTTGGAAGCAATGGGTGAACTACACAAGGACCACCTGCACCTGGAACACAGACTCATCCCAAGCTCACTGCTCCATGGGTGTGTTATTCCTCACGTTGGTATCACAGCTGTGTGTTTACAGCACTAAGAGCAGTGGGAGGGTTATTACTGCTCACACTCCCTGAAAGCACAGCAATCACCCCTCCTGCAAGCTGCTCCTGGCACCCCTTTTTCCTAGAAACAATTCAGGGAACACAGGGACTTCTAAGTTATCAACCTACAGAAGTAGAATTCAAAATTACTGCCTTTGGGGAGGGCACTTTCTTGCCACTGTAAGAAATAAAATGTGTCCACAGAAAGAAGAGCTGGGCCCTTCTGCTACAGAGGATGTGTTGGGAGCCTTCAGCAGCAAAAGCATCCTTGGGAAACAGGCTAGAGGTGGGGAAAAGATTCTTGGAGACAAAAGTGAAAAGATGCTCTGACATTACGTTTGACTAATATAAATGAGCACAGAGGCCTTGAGAAAGGGTGGCATCTTAAAAACCCACACTTAGAAATTATTTAAATAAACTGACATGAGAAAAGTGAAGAGAAAATTGCTATTATGAAAAGGGAGGTCTTCATTTTGAAAGAAGACCTCCTTGAGATAAAGATTTAATCTCTTATAATCCAGAATTGACTTTACTCCTCCATTGTTTTTTGAGAACCCCAGTTGTTGAATATTAATTTCTCTGTAATAGCAGACTAAGTATGACTAGATTTCAACAGTGAAAGACCTAAAGGAATAATTAAGGAACAATGGCTTCTTACATTGCAATGAAACAATTACACACACTACAACTGAATTAGTAAAATCATCTGACACACCAGAGCTGTTTGCTGGAGCACAGGGGCACAAAGGGAAATGATTCCATCAGGTTTTCCCATTCTCCAGTTACTGGAGTTGGCACTGAGGGGACTCAGTGGGCCCTCTCACCAGGCAGATAAGGGGGGCCCCACCAGTGAAGAACTGATGGGCAACACCCACTTCAGCAACATGAGCTCCTGTCCCTCTCAAATGTATGAAAGAAGTGTCCAGGGCCAGGCTGGATGGGGCTTGGAGCAATCTGGGACACTGAGGTGTCCCTCTCCATGGCAGGGGGTGGAATGAGATGAGCTTTAAGGTCCTCTCCAATCCAAACCCATCTAGGCTTCTAACTCACAACAGACAGGGGATCTGCAGCTGCTGCTATTTCATTTATATAAACACCACATGGGACTTATTGTCCTGATCTGGTATGAAGCCACTACAATCAGGAAGGAACTAACAGCTGGAGGAGAGAAGGTGAATCTTTAAAAAAGCAATTTCAAGGTACAGGTTTCTTCCTAAGCCAGGTTCTATTTCTTCCTTGGATAAATTTGAGTGTCACAAGGTTTTATCCAAGTTTTATTCTAGCTACCACAAACACCAGAACTAAGATATTTTTTCAAACCACATGAAAATGGTAGTTACAAATCTATCATGCTTGTTGATTAGTTCTACAAAAATTGTATGTTGAAATCATCCTTTAAAAGAACTTTGAATATCTTTACTATGTATTAAAATAAAAAAACATAATGAAATAAATCAAATACTTCTTTCAGGCAGGGTGAAATAAATTAGATATTACTTCTAAAATACCAGCCATTCAAAACCCCTCTTTTCCCCTTAGAGAAAATAACCACAGAGTGGCAAATCTCAGCCCTATGAACCCAAGTCCAGGAGTTTGGGATACCACAAACAGTATCTTATCTTTACAACTGCTCCCATTTCCTATGTTTAGCTGAGTGCTCCAGCTGCCAGAAACTGCTCAAAAAAAGCTGCAGTACAGAAGGGATCATTCAGGCTGAAATACCCCAGCACTCTCAGGCAGCACAGGATCCAGTCCAACTCCTCCAGGAAGACAGAAGACATCATTACTGATTTCACATTCAGGCTCTTGGCAAGACTTCAGGTACTCAAAAGTGCCTTTCTGTCTTTTGTGCCAACTTCAGCTTATGATTTCAAGGAAGGCCCAAAGATACAGTGCTACAGCACAACTTCAAAGCAAAACCAGATCGATTAATGAATTTTAATTGTCACATACCAATATTAGAAAATAATTACTACCTCACTGCAAGTTTAGCAGCATTTCTAATCGTAAGAGTTTCCTCATGCTGTTAGTTACTGAGTCAAGCACTGTTTAATGAATTGGTACTAACAAAGCATGTTCATTAAGCAGAATATTTGCACCCCTGTCTTAATTAATCTGCAATCTCTGCAATTCACAATTAGTAGAGAAGAGAAATATCACAAAACACACCCCAATACATGACTGGTAACCTAAATCCTCATTTAAAACCTTGTTTTTTCAAGGTTTTGAGTTTTCAATGAGGAAAGCAGTTATTTTTAAAAAATGTTTAAATTACACTAAAGTCAGAAAACCTTAAGCACAGACTTAAATTGGGTTTTTTTTGTTTACTTTGGTTGTTTGTTACTTTTAATCAGGCCATTAGGGTTCAATAATGTACTCATTAACATTTCACTAACCAGCTCAAGCAGGAATGCACATCAGAAGTTAAATGGCAACTTGTACTATAAGTAGCTTGTTTAAAAAAAACTTATCACCATGAATCTCAGTGCCAATATTGGTTTTAAACAACAGAAATATATAAATAATAATATATATAAAACACTTGAACATGCACCAAGCCTAAACAGAAGAAAATGTCCATCAAAAGCCCACTTATATCTCCTAAAATAGATCATACAATTCTGCAGTTATATGTAATTTATTATTTCTCTTTCATTTCACTACATGGAACCCTTTCAATTTCTACAAGGAAATCAGTATTTATCTCTGGGAAGTTTGCAGGGTAAAGCTGAATTTGACCAACACATAGCAGTACCTGAGAAAAATAAAAGTGGGAGGACCTCGAGTGGTGGCAAATGGGCACTGCTGCCACTTAAAACATCTTAAACCAGCTCTGTGCAAGGCTGCTTCCCAGGAAAAGCAGGTTTGTAACTGGGGATTGTGTTCTCTAATAGCTTTAGTCTGGACTAAGGTACTGAACAAGTGTTCTGGTCTAGAACAACAGTCAACCCATTAGAGAATAGGAACTTCAAGTGCATTACTGGAAAAATTTTCCAGTTAAATTTAATCCATAAGATAATTCAATTTATCTCCCACAGTGTACACAATGAAACAACACAGTATTAATGGAAAAAGCTTCCAAGCAAGTTCTCATATATTCAAGGAATAAAAGGTGACAATTAAGGTGTTCAACGAATCTTATGAGCAAAAATACAAAACTAATCCTAATGCAGGGAATTTTTAAACTTTATATTACATTTTTACATCTGATATTAGAAACCTGCAAAGTATGGGTGCAGCAGTGTGGGAGGGAAGGAAAGCAGCCAGCTCATTAGAAGGAAAAGCTGACAGGGTGTTCAGGAGCAAGAGGGAACAGCAAAGTTCCTTCGATTTGAATCCAGGCTATAAACGACATGAGACTTACAATTTTAATTGGGAATTTCCTTTAAGAGACACAAGGAAGGCAAATACTCTTGATTTATTGGCTCATAATTATATATAGATTTGGAGGCAGAAAGAAGACCTTCCTCAGAAAAACCTGACTGCAACTTTCTTTCCCTGGTAATTTTTTCCCACTTAAGACTGGCTGACATATAAAGTAGTTAATGTCAGGCCTGTAAATTAGACAACTGTTGCCTAAGAACAGCAAAATCTCTTAAAGAACACTTAGGACTAGAGAGGTTCTGCTACATCATTATCCCACTTCATTGATCCAGCTGGTCTCAAGGCTTCTATCTCAATTCAATAGCAGAGAAATAGATTACTGCTCTAAAAACTGAAGGATCAAATCTCCACTTTGAACCAAAAGCTCTGTAGTAACACAGGAGCCACTTTGTTTTGAAATCAGTGTGAAAGTATAGTCTATATGAGCACCAAGAGAAAAAGAAATGCTCCTTTCTCCCTTCCACAAAAACAAATTAAAATTTTAAAAATAATTATAATTTTTAGAGACTTCAGCATACTTGCTTCACTACTTGCAGCTGCTCTGTTAACTGTTTCTGCAAGTTCACAGATTCAGACAATTCTTCCTGTCAAAAAAAAAAAGAATAGTAAATAAGTTTGAAAGAGAGAGTTTTGGTCCTAAAGCAATTAGCTCTTTCAAAACTACAGATAGCAATACTTCTATCAGCAGCTTTTATAAAACCTGTGATAAAACCATCTCTAAAAGCTAACTTTACTGTGGAGTTCACTGATGCTGTTTAAATTTATTGAGTATTTTAGAATTATTTACTGAACATTTCTGGGATGTGTGTAAAAGAGTGTAAGAAATATGGCAATTAATTATAGATTGATCATTGTCAGTTTTCCACATCAGCAATTTAGGGACTCCTGGTCAGTATTCACTGTGTTCAATGTAAATGGTGTTCTTTCATTTCAGTACAAAGCTCTCAGAAGAAGAATCCTTGAGCACAGAACAGAGAAACTGATCTCTGGCCATTTCAACCCAACACTTCTGTAATTTACAGCAAGAAATTTTTTGGACCAAGGGGAAATTTTTAAAATTGATTTTATCCCAAGTTCAGTACTCCTGTCCAAGAACCAGGGTTATGTATGCTGAATACAGAATTTCTTATCTTATGGTTTGTTATAAAAGAAATTCAGGACCATGGGAATGTAGCAGCAACCTGGGGCATGAAGAAATAATATTTATTGCTTTAGGACTTGGGAATTTTGCAGTATCTGGGAAAATATGTATTAATTTTGCACACAGACTAATTTATCCTCCAGTTCTGATTCCTTTTAAAAGTATCAGCACACGCTCAGACTCTGCAGTTACCAACATCACACATTTTTAAATAAAATTGCCATGCAAATCAGTCATTTATTCAAATTCACTTCTGTGAAATGTCTGCTTAGTCTCATTTCTCTATGGGTCAGATTAAAAAAATGTGTTAGCATTCAGTATAACAGCTAAAATTCACTGTCTCCACAAATATATTGTAAGCAATCTTCAAACATGATTAGGACTGTTTGCACTGCCATTTTATTTATCTATGAAAAACTACACATGAAATTGAAAAAAACAGTAAATTACTACACACTCTAAAAAAAATAATCTCTTGAATAATTTAAAGCAAATAAAAATTAAGTGTTACCTTTAATTTGCTAATTTCTTTTAAAGCTTCATTTCTTTCTTTCTTAAATTTTTCCACATCATCCTCCAAGCAATCACTGGTTACAAACTGTGTATATACAAATACATAAGGTTGGAATGCATTGCTAACTGTGTCTTCCATAATCTGTGACATCTTATATTAAAAGTTCTTGTTAATAAAACAAGAAGAAAATCTTAATTTTAGGATGATTTATAGATCTGAAAATGCTAAAAATGCTTAATAAAAATTTTAACTGACTTATCTTCCAAAGGAGCAATTACTTTTCATTTTAAAATGGATGAATAAAATGTTTTAAAAAGTATCAAGAATACATCACTATTTTACTATTTTAAATAATATTAATTATAATAAAATTTATAGTATTTATAAATAGAAACATATTTAAATAATATTTTAGTGTTCATATACTAAAAATGCTCTATTTTCAAGTCACCTCTAATTTTCACTGTAGCAGTAGTTCAAATCAATGGGGCCAGTAATTGTTTCTCACTCACACATTATAACAACCCAAATTCTATTAAGAAACCTCAGTAAATCAATGTCTTCCAGATTTTCAACAAACTACAATTTAACTATATTAATTGCTTTCCACAAATTAGGCTGCTTAAAAAGCTTCACAGAAACTAGGTTATCCTAAAGAACCTCATGCTGTGGGGCTGTTTTAAACATCTCCCCAAGATTTGGAGTTATTTTACATACAATAAACTCTCCAAAAATCTCCTCCCAGCTGTAAAAACATTGACCAGGCACATACTTTACCTGTGAGTTCTGCAAGCTGCCAAATTCAGTGACCCCAAAGGTTGCAGATTTGTGGCCACCATGAGCATTTGACTGCATGGACAACAGACTCCTTGAAACCTCAACCAAATCTGGAAAAAAACAGATTTTGTTGTTGCAGCCCAGAAGTTCAGTTTAGTAACAGATCCCTGATGCAACACAACTGCCAATATCACCATGAACAGCCACTCTGATAAATGCAGTGTCTGCTCTTTAAGCTTTCTAAAGCAAGAAAAGAAAATCAGAGAGATATCTCCAAAGAGAAAGTTCTGGTAAAGCTGGTAAGAATAAAAATGCTCAAAGATATCATGGAATGAAATATCCTCAAATCAAATTGTGAAGGAGAAAAGAAAACAAAGGTGGTGTGAGGTTCACCTTCAAAGGACCTGATGCACAATCAACATGACTTGAATTACCCATACATTTTGAATTAAAAAATTCTGCTACACTGACAAAAACGTGGTAATATAAAAGTCAGTTTACTCCACATAAACTCTAATAGAATATCCAGTATTTTTCCTCCTGAAGATCTTTCTGGATGTTTAAGTAGAAAATATTATTTTCCACACACTAGTGGTTTTTCATAGACTTTAGAAAAAGTGAAATTTCCATCAGTTTTACCATCTGAACCATCAAGTCTAGCAGTTTGTGAAAAATATTTTTAAATTGTCAGTGTCATCAACCAAAATTGTTATAACCAACAGAAGCAACTCATTACCATCAGAATTAGGTTTAACTGGAAGAAGTGTGATGGTCTCCCTGCAAACCTGCTTCTATATGCTATAGCTGAAATGTTCTTGCTTCCCACTTAGTAAAGTGATCCATCAGTTTATTTGCTTCAAAAAGCATCTTTAACCATCAAAACACTCCCCGGATTTTTTTGGAAAAATTTCAGTTCCCTATTGTTAAAACAAAAAGTTCAGGATTTTGTGAGCACAAAATAAGACTTTCCCAAGGCTACTCTTAATAAGATAAATTTGTGATTTGTATTCCCATTACTGTTTTATAACTTCAAGCTTATTTTCATACAGTAAAATAAGATTCTTGCCTCAAATTGTCATTTTATTTGCAGCAGCAACCCAATACTGACAAAAATATATTAATGGTTATTATCTATCATTTCTGTATTCCTACTTTTCATTATTTTCCATGGTAATTAACAAATGATTACCTCCAAAAGACACTGTTCCTTTAGAATCTCTATGAAGTTGCTGCCTTAGGGCTTGCTGTTGTTCATCTGTGAGCCAAATCCCAAGATAATTCAGTGCCTGGAAGGAAAAACTTATTTTGGAGTGAAAAAAGAAATGAGTAAGGATAATGACTGCAGGGACACGAGGTAGTAATTAAAGAACTACACTTCAAAGAGCCTTTGTATCCTCATACACTCTCACTGACAACACTTTTATTCCAGAGCCACTCAGTGACTTTTCCTTCTAATTGAGAGATGTTCATATATTATTTAACCTTGAATACAGATATGTGTAATAAGCAAACCCCTTTGTCTTTAATAACTGCTTTAAAAATTGTGAGGGATGTTCTGATTCTCAGAAGAGTTAATCAGTAATTAGATTAACAAAAACAGTAATTTGCCCAATATATAAACTGAAATACTGGCCTGCAACATGAAAGAACTACCCAAATAGAAAATTCTGTGTGTCATTTATACTTTAATGCTTGTCAGCCTAGAAATATTGTCTAGATGTTTTATCTGGATCATGAAGGGGGAGGAAGGAGAACTCAGAAGATTTTAAATATTTACCCTCTCCAGCTTTTCTGTTTTCAGATGAATACTCAAGTTCTTTCCTTGGGGGCTCACATTCATCATTCTGGCCGGGGGCAATAACTAAGAAATAAAAAAAATAAAGTAATAATGAAGTAGTGGTAACTATTGCTTTGAAAAAATTTGTTCTGAAGCTCTGCTCATCAAATGGATTCCAGCTAAAAACCCACTTACAAAAAATACATGTTAATCCTTAGATTGACTTCGTTTCTTAAAGGACAAAGTCAACAGAAATTATGGGTATTAATCACATCCACTATTTCTTTTCACATAAAGTGACAAGTAGCAAATTAACAGAAAATAACCAGGAATAGCTTTGAGTGATCCATCAAGCATATGGCTTCTCCTTGTGGTATTTTCTCTTCTCTCAGAGACACACAGATACTTAGGAAACAGAAGGGGAAACACACTTGTGAATTCCAAGACAGATCTCCAAGACACACCCTTAATGTAACTGACAGCTGCCAAAAGCACATGGAGTGATCCAAAAAATACTGGGGAAAGAGAGGGAGTGACCTGTTCCCAAACATGGGCTGTGTGGGGGGAGCTTAGGCTGAATTCCCCAGGTTCCTCAGTATTTTTTCCTGGGCAGGAACTCTTTTCCAAGAACTCTAGTCCATTAGGCATCACTCATCAGCCCATTCTACCCTTTTAGTCAGAAATCCAAGTTTGCATGGGTTTTTTGAACTATCACTTTGGATTTTACATGTACGCAAATAAAAAAAAAAATCGTTGTTGGCATTCCTTATTAATAAACATAACTCATCATTTAATTAATGAATAAAAAAGGTACTGAAACCAAAACCAGTCTTTGACAAGTAAAGGATCTTGCAGTTTGAGATTCTCTCTGAAGGAACAGAAGGAATCACAGAGAATTCTTTTTAAAATTTTTTTAGTTTCACAGCATATCTGTTTCCAAGCTCAATGTAATTTACATTCTCTTTACATGCCAAAAGCATAAACCAAAATATCTTGAAAATCTCTGACATTAACACCTCTCACATGCTATATTAAATTCTGAAGACAGTGGGCTAGAACCTTGGTGGAATTGGCTCAATTTCCCTTCAGCTCAGAATGAAAAAGCCTTGTGTGTGAGTTTTGGCAAAAACTTCTCAAAACTATGCTGATTTTTTCATAAAGTGTTTAAAAAAAGAGTATCTCATCTAAGAGATGCTTTAATTTTTCAAGGTTATCTTTGAAAGCTTATCCTTGAAAAATGGCAGCATGAAAGAAGTGGCAGGTTTGACAAAGGATGTGCTGTTAAATAAGAAGAAAATGAAACATGACAAGAAGCAGTACAAACTGGAGCTGACAGTATTTGTGCTTTCTGCTCTACTCCCTACATTCTTCAGATGTGCTCAGAGACTCTGCCCTTCTTGGTGTCTTCAAACAAAGAAGCTCCTCTGTACTGAATTATATTAACCAAGAATCTTATATTCTGAATAAATAAAGACTTTTGTCTCATCCCTTTAATTCAGTTGTAATGTATTTCATGGCCAATATGTAAAAACTGTGTGATAATTAATCTCCAGATGTCTTCAATCCTAAAACTTTGCCAGTTTCAACAGCCCACATTTGGTCAGCTCATCCCTCAAGGACAGGAACCACCAGGTCAGACTTGTAATATGGGAACTGTTTCATTTTAAACTTGAATATCTAATATGGGGTATAGTAAATGCAGGTACAATTTAAATAACATCAGTGGAAAGACATCTGGAATGAATCAGATCCTGTGTATTTGTTCTTCCTCTCCTCAGTAGATTAGACATGAAGCTGAGAAACTCAGCTTATGCTTAATTGCTGCTGCTTGAAGAAAAAGAATAAAGTTCAGGTGTGCACAGAGAAATACTGAACAGAGTCAGTTCTATCAGTGTGTCAAAGGGGACTCCCATCATCATTGTGCCAGTCTTGCATTTTCACTGTTTCTAAATACTATGTATTTGTTTCCCGCAGGAATTACATTTGTTCAGCTCAGATTTGGTTCTGACCAAATTTCCAAACCCTGTTTTTCCTTAAATGTTGTTTTTGAAATAGATATTTAGAGATGTGATCAAAGTGACTCTTGTCCTTGTTTGAATGTCATGACTATAAACCACAAATATACACGAGAGATTGTATTGGTTAATAACTGAAAAACTGTTAAGAGGGCTGCATGTTATTCCTATCCTTTCAATATGCTGCCCTGATTTAAGCAAAAAAGCCCTGCAAGCAGCATACGTGCCCAGAATTTCATTAAATTAAGAAAGCACTGTTTCTATGGCAACCTAATCTTGATCTATATGTGAGTCTTCATTATCTGGTTTCTACTGAGTCTATTATCATTACTGCTGTATAGCAAATGTTGTGATCACTCATTTTTGTTTGGTTTCAGCTGTTTGTTAGAAACAATGTAAGTTATATTTGACGGAAGCTACTAAAAATCCATTGATCTCAGTCCTTTATTTAGGAGTATAAAACCAGTGCAATATTCCCTTTTTTTAAAGGCTGAGTCCCACTATGCACTTTGTTCTGTTTCACTGTTATTGGAAGAAGAGGGAAAAGGGTGGCAGGGAATTAAATCAGCATTTACCCGTGGCAGACACATCAGCAGGATTGCTGTCTAGAGCAGTAATTGGAGACTGCTCTCCCATCTTGACTCCAGTTTCCATCTACAAGAGGAAATGAAAAGTCATGAAATACGATTTCTAAAGCAGATCACAAGCCAAACCAGAAATGCACATTAATGAAAAAAGAGACAGGAAGGAATACTGAGGGAAGAAAAAAGGGCTGAGGAGATCTAAACAACCCCAGGAAAAAAAGGAAGGCATGGAGGGGGTGGTGGTGAGAAGGAATAGCTTTGGAAAAAAACAGATCAGGGCCTCATCAAAACTTTGGGTTTTGAAAATCTTCACAGATTAAGATAGCAAAATCTCTCTAGGCAACCCACTTCAATGTTTATATCCCCAACAGAAAAGAAAAATGGGCAAGAATTTTACCTACAAATATAAGAAGATTTCAGAATCACCTGTTTTGACTTCGTGTTAGAAGAAGGAAGAATAAAACATTTTCAAAGGCAATACTTTATTTAGCTTTAAAAATATGATAAACTGAAAATGTTCTTTCACAAACTGAAATATTAGTTTTAAAATCTTCTTTCTCATGGTCAACATTATTTCTTTACACTAATGGTGAGCTGTATGAATTAAAACAATTGCTGCTTAGCCAAAAGAAATGGGGAAAACCCCACATACTTCTAGGACCTTTTTTAAGCAAAAATCTCATCATCACAGAGCAAGTGTGAGATTGTTTTGTATTCCCAAGTAAACAGGGAGTATTTTATCTCTGAAATATACAACTATTTATGTCTAATTCCAAAACTTCATAGAAATAGTAAAGGAGAACTTGGTATCTAAGAACAGAATTAATGCTTATGCAATTTGTTCTCTTATCCCAAGTCAACTAATTCTTCTCATCAGTGTGGTTTACTCACCTGTTATACAACATGGTTTTTCCAAAAGTTTTGATATTCCAAAGACAATATTGTGCAGGAAAATAGACAGTCATTTTCTTACTAAAATGGAAACTCAATTACAATTAGGAGAAAAACAACCATTTGCTCAGTTTGTTCTAAGAGGAGTAGTAAATACACTCACAGCATTTGGAGGGAATGTTGAAACCAGCCTCCCATTAGGAGAGGGCAGAGGACCGAGTGCTGCAGCCTGTTGCTCTCCATGTGCTACAGAAGATGTGAAGAGGCTGAAAGGATGCTGCAGATTCTCTGGATGACTGGGTATGTTTTTCTGCCTAATAAAAGCTATTTCCCAAAAATTTTCAAACCTAGAAGTAGAATTTTAAAAGTTACATACTATGTACTTATATTATTCGTAACATGATACTTCTGCAAAAGTTACACATTTCCAAACACCATGTGTGGGTTTAAGGATGTTCTGTTATCCATATTACAAAGAAAAATACTGTAATTTTTTTAAACATTAAAGTATCATAATTTTGTAGGTCTACAACGTGCACTTGAGATTTTCTACAAAATAATATTATGACTGAATATTTTTAAAGATGAGTATCCCTCATTTCCTCTAAGCACAAAAAACCATATTTCACATTAATCTGACCATAGATATCATCGGTGAAACCATTTTGGATGGTTGGCTGTTTGACAGTAACAGTTACCTCATTTTTGTTCTGCTGATTATACTTCTTGCCTCTTCATAGGAGACTCCAATCATGGACTCTTTGTTAATAGACACAAGCTGATCTCCAGGCTTCAATCGTCCATCCTAAAATGACAAATACAAAACCAAACCCACAAACTTTATATTAATTGCTAACTCTAGCAAGAACAGTACTTAGACATATTCCCCTGGTTCGATTAGGACAAGAAATATCAAGAACAGCTCTGCATTCTGCCTGTGCTTGACAATCCTCCAGAAATAAACAGATTAAACCATTATCCTTCACCATTAAAGCAGCCATTATAAAAACTCAGAGAAAACAGAATTCAGAAATTGTATTAAGAACTTTGGCCCCAGCTAAACATTTCTGTAAAATAAAAGAAAGAAACAACAGATTTTTCTAGCACAAACACATTGGACTTTAGGAAGCTTCTTCACTAATTAATTCAGTTCTGAACTGGATTAATTTGTATTTCAAAAGCAAATGTTCATGGCAATACATGGAATTCTTCAGACACTCACTGGCCATGTTAATGAGAAAACCATCTTAATCTATTAGTACTCACCAGTCCAAACCACGACAGAAATAATACTGTCAGCTTTGTGCTTCTGTTGAACTAATTGCAACTCTATATCAGCACGAGAACATCTCACATTTTTGTCCTAGAGACTCTAAGACAAGATTTTAAACATGCTAGGCTAGATTTCTCACTAAGATAGAGCTTTCTTCACTCATATTTTAACAGAGCCCTCAACAATTTAACTGGAAATTCATGCAATTCACCTACAGCTAGAAAGTTAGTTATGACATTTTTCTAATGTAATACACATCCAAATTACACAGAACATGTCCCTGCTCTTCAGCTCCTAAGAAATCAAACAAAAAAATCAATATATGTGAAAAAAATTGTAAAATACCTTCTCAAGGCCAGTACAATTTTACCTACTTAACACCCACATAATTTTAGCTGTGTTGTTTCAAACCTATGCCAGTACTTTACTACTTTTTTTGGTCACTTAGTCTTTTGGTTAAAGAATAAAACTGTAGATCTTTTATTTTGCTTTCATCCAGCATGCTCTAAGATATCCATTTCAATGATGCCCTCACGTGGCAGACATTTAAAATAAGCTTCCTGCTTCACCTTCCCAAACAGGATAACCAGGACTGGGAAATTACCTCTATTATTGCTAATATTAGAGCCTACTGAAAATTGATGTCTTAGCCTCTGTCTATTGATTATGTGTGATAAGCTTTAAATTATATGCTCACAGTGAGAAAATTGTTCTAGAAGCCACAAGAAAATAGGAGAAAATAAAAGGGGAATGATTACCATTTATCTACTGAAAGAGGTCTTTGAGAAACATTGCATGTTTATCTTCCAGCTTGCATTTTAGGATTAAACTTAGTCTACAACAATTCAGTAACAAATAGTTATCAACTGCCTGGGGACAAAACTCACTGCTCATGAACTGAGCTCATCCACTCCAGCTGGGCCAGAGGCAAAGGATGGTTATCTACACTTCCAAATAACCACAGTTACTCAGGATGCCAGAGGAACACTTGGATAAACAGTTCTGTGTACCTGAACCAGCCAATTACATTATTTATTTACTTTTTACACTGACAAATGCCCCTGATATTTACATATTGCATTTGTCACAAATTAAATCAGTAATTGACATTGACTCATATATTTTATTAGTCTGCACTTTCAGAATATTTTTTTCTAATTTGCCTACACAATGATTTCCAACTGCAAGGATCCATCTAAATTAAGTCTCAGGGAAATATGATTGTTTGAATGTCCAAGAAAATAAAAAAGAGGTGCAATCTGTAGCTGCATTCATCCTTCCTGATTTACCTTGCATCATGCACTCTCTTACAGAAGTTGGTTTTGTACCTTCTCATACATGAACTGAGGAATAAGATCCTCATTTACCTCAAATGAACTTATGAATAAATTTTCATTACCATGTAACTTACAGTGCAGTGAGATAATTCTGTTAAAAGAGAAGGCAAAGAGGAACATAAAAACATTTTATATTTAAAATATGACTGCAGATGTAGCATACCAAAGCAAGTACTAAATTAAGGCTAAAAATTCAGGTCTCTGAAGGGAAAGGAAGGGAAAAAAGGCCTTTACCTTATGGCAATCACCACCAGGGATAATTTCTTGAATATATACCAAAGGCCCTTCATTTCTGTTAATTCCTCCTACAATATTCAAACCTAGGTTTGTTCCTTTGCAAACAGAGATAATCTGAAATGCACTGTCACTAGAGACACAAAGAGAAAGAAAAGTAGAATTACTTCATAGAACTAGATAATAAAGACTGAAGCAATAACTTGTCTTTATTTTACAGGTTTTGCAAATATGTATTGCACTAAAAAATAGAAAATAGTGGACATTTAATCTCAGTGTTCAAATATTACACTATTTACAACAAAATCATTAATCTCAGACACTTCTGAAAATTACAAAAATAATCAATACTGTATTTTACAAGGCTAAAAACTCTTCTCTACTATATATATATATACACTATATCCCAAGGCTTATGGGAGTATCTGGGTGCACATAAACCAGAAGCATTAATTCACCAGGAGACAGTAAAAAAAAAAAAATCAACCTGATTAATCCTCTTCTACCACATAAACAATAAATAAATCGAAAAATAACATATTAAAATGGAAAGTCTGCCATGTCGATGGTATTATGAGCTACAGGACTAGAAGTTAAAAAATAAAACCAAACTTTAACAATTAGTTCTCAACCCAAATTTTCCTGGCCAGCCAAATACAGCATTTCCTGCAGCTCCCACATGAGAGGTACAGTCAGTTTTAAAGATTACTTTGGAAGCTTTGGGAATGGTGGTGGGACAGAATTATTTCTGCTGCTGCTGGTGGTGATGTTGTCCTTTGGATGCAACTGAGGACTCTGTGACCTTGAAGATGACCCAGAAGAAAGGCTGTCCATAGATTTTGCTTCAAAAAAAGAAATAATAATAATAGTAATAATAATTAAATAAATAAATAAGTAAAAGCCACATTTGGGAAAAAACATAAAATTTCAGCCCACGTAGGTACGTTCAGTAGGACTATTTTCATATCAGAAAACAGGCAAACTAAGCAATCACACAACCGAAAAAAAAAAAAGCCTGCACAGTTAAGAACTGAGAACCACCCAGGGTTCCAGAAATAATTTTTAAAACATAAAAAGTGATGATTTTTTTTCAAATTGGGTACAAAATACAAAAGTGACTAATCCCCTGTACTATGTAAAGGCATCTTAATTAGGCAGCAGTTCCAGAAAGATTAAAATTTGTAGTGCTGTAAAGCAAATTCTACTAGCATTTTGAAGCACATTTCAGCTACAAATACCAAAAATTTTTCACATAAATCATTAATCAAAATTGAAAGTAGGTATCATCAGTATATTTCTTTTAAGAGCTGGGGAAACTGACACACGAATGCCTCAAGGTACATGTGTGTTTTGTCTGACTTTCAGCCACTTCCTCCAATACACTCCCCTCAAATAAGGAATTTTAAGCACAAGTTTCTACTCCACCCAAGGTGATTCTTGTCCCCCAGGATTGCTTCTGGCTGGGAAGTGATCTCTCACCAGCTAAGTGATGTGTTGGAGAAGTTCCTGCAGAGCTGGTGTCACTGTGAGAGCCATACTTATCCATCAGGTCATGAAATTCTTTCCTGTGCCAATAAAAAGATTTTCTTTGTCAGGATTTGGTGTTAGTTTGAACGGACCCTGTGAAACCTGCACTGCTTGTACTGAACAGCTGCTCCTCCTCAGAGGAGAAAGCTCAACCTCCACTGAAAGAGGAAAGCCCTGTCAAATGGTCAGAAAAGGTGAAAAAGATAACATGTAATACTTTATAAAGATGGGGAAACAACAGACCATGGATAAAAGGACTGTTGGTAAAGTTTTATTTTTACCTCTCTTTACCCTGAATTGAAAAACTTTAAAAACTTGTAAGACAATCAACTACAGATAATAAGACAGTGGTACTAACAAGTTCCAGAACAATTTAGTTATATTAGAGGGAATCAGATTATACATCTATAGCATATTCATGTTTTTAAAGAATGTTTTTAGTTCAATTATACTGAACAAGAACCCAGAATAGACTGACAAAGATGCAGCTCCTTAAAGGCAAGGGAACAGAAGAAATATTTATTAACTACTACAAGCCAAAAGCAGAAGTCCCTTGCAGACACCAATCATATTGAAACAGGCTGGCAAAGTTATACATCTTGTGTGACAGGCATTGAAGAGAATACAAAACCACTTGATTCATCTGATATTGACTTCAGCCTAATTTAAGAAAAAAAGTTTATAAACTGAGCTCTGATTGCCTCAGTGATAATTGATTTAAAAGATATAAATAATCAAGAGTGATGTAACCAAGAAACATTACCAAATTAATATTACAGAATTAGTCAGAGAGAAAAGAAATTAACTGATTGCAAGGAGAGTAATTCCCAGGTAACTGCAGTTTGACCTCTGAAGATTGCTCAAAAATGCTGGGTGCATTATTTTTGCAGAAAGAACAACATTTATTGTACTAATGCTGGCCCCAGGTAGACACACAAACACAGTTGAATGTAAACCAAATAATCTTTAAGCACAGAATGCAAAGTCACAAGAAATGAATTCACAGGTGGCTGGTGAGGGACTGCATGGAGTGGCAAACTCTGCCCAGGCCACTGCAGAGTGATTAAAGGACTGATGGATTTTAATTATTCAGGGAGTTTACAGGAACTAGGCCAGTATGCTTTAGATAAAAGCAGATTAAGAGTGGATCTCACATATATCTGGGCAGTCTGAGAAAAGGAGACATCAGAGGCTACAGAGTAATTTAGATGTCTGTCAAATACAAAAAAATAAAAGAACAGAAAGAGGAAGCTTAACTCGGACAAAAGGCTAAAGGAATTTAGAGAAAAATCCTTTATGAGGAGATTACTCTGGAAGTGGAACATCCCAGGAAAGGCAAATAACAGCAGATACTCTCTCAATGATAATCAAAAGTAGTTACATAACAGCTGCTTTCTCCTGAGATTTAAGTCAAAAGGGGATACAGACCGGGATTGTCATTGCTGATGATTCTCTGCCAATATTGGTTTATATGCTTAACTTTCAAAAGTCAGGGTAAAGCAATATGTAACATAAATGTCCTTAAAATGAATATATTTTGGACTACCTGCTGCAGTGAACAGTTCAACCTACTTATCCAAACTATTCAAAGCTAGAGACTGAAAAGCAAACTTTTGAGGGGAAAAAAACAACTAAATCTGCTTTTGTCAGAAGGCAAGACCAGTTTAAATCTTATAGTTTTGTGGTAGCTCTAACAGAGTCCTCATTTTTCCATTATTTTAAAATGTGAAGTATTTCAAAAACTATCACAGCAGGTAATTTTTATTGGCATTAGCTATAAACATAATATTACAATCCTCCTCTTTAAACTGAACTTGGCCTGAGATTACTACTTGAAGTGATCTCCAGAATGAACTGGTATCAAATATTACACAGAAAAATGTGACATGTGGTACAATTCTGTAATTAAAACTAATCTGAAATAAAAATACATGAAACCCCACGCACCCACCCTGAGATACAGCACTGGATTTTTATTAGTTTTGAGGTTAAAACAATTTTGCTCTTACTTTGCTTCTTCATCTCTAGCAACAAGCAGAGACATGTGATTAGAGGCTGAGGCTGTTCTCAAGATGTCAACAGCTCTAGAAGGGGACAGAAAAAGGCCAAATAAATATAGCAGGGTGCTGGTAAGAAGTAAGCAGTGCTAGAATAGCAGGAAAATGGAAAAATTGTTGAGGTAGTTAACAATTTTCATGGCTAGATACAGAGAAAAGTGCTTGGCCGCAGCAAAACTTAAAGTGAGCACTGGAGAACAGAGCAAAAGACAGGCTGTGGTGCACCTGCTGAGAGAAATAAACTGGGGCTGATCTCTCTCCCTTCCCTTCTGTCCCCAGCCCTCCTTGGGCCATTCTGCTGCCTTCCTGAGCCTCCTTCAGGATTAACAGCCCACCCCAACAAAAGCTACTGTCCTGGTGTTCCTGGCTCAGAATCTCCCTCAGCAATACAAACAGCAATTTACCTTTGAATTTTCCATCTCCATCTCCAGCACCGAAAGGTGCACTGTTCTTTACAGATCCAGCTACAGAAACCATCTACAGCTTTTTTCCTTTCTCCCTTCATTGTCCCCTTCATTACATGATTGCTGTCATCCTTCACATTCACCAGTACAGAATGAGCAGATAGTTGTGTTTTAACAGCTTGAACTGCTGTTTTCACACACATTCTGTATCACAGGACCACTGGGTTAAAGAGACCTTCAAGGTCATCAAGTCCAATCCATGCCCTAACATTTCAACTAAACCACGGCACTGAGTGCCACATCCAGTCTTTTTAAACACATCCAGGGGTGGTGGCTCCACCACCTCCCCAGGCAGACCAATCCAGTACTTTATCACTCTTTCTGTAAAAAACCTTTTCCTAATATCCAACCTCTATTTCCCTTGGCACAGCTTGAGACTTTGTCCTCTTATTCTGTCAGTGCTGCCTGGAGAAAAAGACCAACCCAGCTGAGCACAGCCACCTTTCAGGAGCTGTACAGAGTGATCAGATCACCCCCGAGTCTCCTTTTCTCCAGGCTGAACAACCCCAGCTGCCCCTGCTCTTCCTCACAGGGTTTGTGTTCCAAACCCCTCACCAACCTTGTTGCCTCCTCTGGACGTGCTCAGGTGTGTCTCAATGTCCTTCCTAAACTGTAATCTGTGTCATTAACAAACCAGGTGATTCTGCTGTTATAGAAGCATATCACTTTTCCACAACAGTTTTGCTGAGTTAGATTTATAGGATAAATTCCTGCAAGTTGAACTCCAAGGATCTCAGGGGAGTTGTGGTCTTTCAATCAGTCCCTGATAATGTCCAAAATAACCCATGTATAACACTCCAAGCTCTAATAAACACTCAGGAATCAATACAAACATACCTTTCATTTGTTACTCCAACCAAGTTTTCTCCATTGACATCTAAAATTAGGTCTCCAGTGAGCAAACGGCCTTTAAATGAAACCAACAGTGACTGATGAATCAATGGGAAACTTGTGAACACATTGTATTAAACCAGGACTTTCCCTTTCAATTTTTATGTGACTTAATTCATTAAACAACTTTAAGACTCTTGGCACCTGATCCTAAGTAAGACAAATAATTGAGGTAAGACTAGAAACTAGAAATCAGTCTTATTAACAACAGAATAGCCACTGAAAAGAACTATCATTTAGCAATTTGTATTATATATACACAGCATCAATATTTTTGAGAGTAGAGTTTGAATTTCACAGTTGTGGAACTAATTTTTATTTGAATCTTGCTCTTAACATTATTGTAAATTACCATGTGTAGATATATTAATGTTTTAGACATTAATAAAGTCAGTTAAAATATTTTTTAGAACCAATTTTTGACCTCCTGAAAATCTATTACAAATAGTAATAAAAATTATCAGAACTAATTAAAAATACTAGTTCTATACAGGAAATTCCACTCTTATAAATTAAAAGTGATTCAGTATCTCAACACTTACTTAATAGTGCTGAAAGATTGCCAATTGCCTTCACCAGCCATATCGAGATTTGAACACATTTTTCAGACCTGATTGTATTAAAATCTTTTCCCATAAAGGGTCCAAATTTAATTTCTTTAATATTAAAGTAAGCCAAAACTTCATGGATCCTGACTAAACCATACTATTTTAAATATCCTTACTCACAAAGTAAAAGAAAGGCTTCTTTTGACAGCTTTTTATATGCAGTGTGTTTATAGCCAAAAAATTAACATTACTTACTATCTACAGCAGCAACCCCTCCAGGCAGAATTCTCTTTATGAAAATCCCATAATCTTCTGCTGTTTGTGCCCGATAACCTCCAATAATTTTAACTCCTGAATAAACAAAAAGACAAAAGAGAAAAATTGGTTATTCCACCTACTGTGCTAAATGTATTTGCAGCCAAATCCATGAAAGCCAAGTAAACTTTCCTGATGCTAAGTATGAGCTAGCAAAGCCCATCAGGTGTTTTTAGGTTTGATTTATCCAGAATAGCAGAATGTGCAGTCTTAGTTACCTAATCCATCCTGGCAATCAGAGAAGGAGATGCGGTGAACAGCTCGATTAATTCCATGAGGGCCCATAATGGTCCTAAGGAACAAAATTAAGTCATTAAATTACAGAAATGTAGGTAGAACTATGTTAAAAGAAATTACATTGACTGTGTTTTCAGCTCAAATACAAACTCAAAACAGCCTTCTCAACTGACAACTTTATATTGTTTGGTATCTCTGAGCTACCATCTTCCCAGCTAAAAATTAATCTACTTATCACAAATATCAGAATAAATGGTACAATAAATATACAGAATTTACTTCCTTTTCCCCCAAAAGCATTTAGGCAGAACTGTGAATCTCATTTTGTGTAATAAAAAGACTGTGATTAAATATAAACAAAATTCCACAAGCTGGTCCACCTTAACATTTAGGCAAGAAAAATCATTCTGTAAAAGCAGTCTTCATTTGGTAGAGAATATTTGAACAAAAGCACAGCTAAACCAGTGCATAAAGTTATTTCCTAAGGATATTTAAAATATAAATCTGTGGCTATTTATGGACATAATCTTTTCCCAAATCTCCTAATTTCTTCACTCAATATTAATTTCTTTCTCTGTTGTAAAAAAAGACTTCTTTTCAAACTCTTGTGCCTGATCCTCTGTGCACCTTCCCATTCCAAATGAAAACACCAGAATGGCACCTGAAATTGTCTAAAGGTGGAGGAATATTTTGAAGGCAGTTGGTCATGCTACAGAATTAAAAAAGAATACAGAGTAAAATTAGATTTTTGAAACCTCAATTTACAGTTTCATCAGACTCATGACCAGCACACTGCTCTGAGAATGCAGAGTATTAAGAATACAAATAAATCCAGATTATCCTTGACCAGGTTTTACTTTCATTTAGATTAATTAAATGTAAAAAAATGTAAATTGAATTATAGCTCCTCTGTTCTTCCACTGCACCATTTTTGGAGAAGACTCATCAGATTTCTTCTAGGAAAGAGCAGAAGCACCACTGAGTTTTTTCTGCTTTGACCTACATATTGTTCTACATTAGATAGAGAGTTGTATTTTCTACAGGGTTCTATGGAACAACAAGAATTCATTAGCAGGGTGGGAAAGAAGATCAAAGTGGAGGACACAGTGACCCAAATCCTTCCACACAACCTAATCCAGCACACAGCCTGAACTCCATGCCGAAACTGGGTACATCTGCAAAAGCCAGAGGACATCATTAAAAGGTGCTATGCCCAAAGGAAAAGAGAAATCCAGAAGGTCGAAAGGTTCTCAAAATTCTAGCACTAGCCAAGAGATCCAGTTTCTAAAGCACATCTGCAGTTCTTTTGGTTTTGTAGAAGAAAACTACTGAAGTTTTTTTTTTTTAATCAAGGGGTAAGCACTAGCTCTGAAAAGCAACAATCTCCCCAAACCTCATATTTCCAAGTATTTGCAAAATTACCCTTTGCTTTAGAAAGGCTGGCCACAAGAAGCGACCTAATAATTCTAGTAACCTTTAGAAACAAAAAGTAAACCTAGACTTCAAGCACTGTATAATTTTCACGGTAGTATATTTGAAGTATTTGTTTCACAGGCTAAAAGGAATTAATGAGAGCCAGTGTATTTGGTGTGTGTTTGACAGGACTGCACAGGACCTTGCCATGATATGTCAGAGCACGAGGTACCCTTTGTAAAGCTAAAAGTGAACCAAACTGCTTTTACTTGATCATAGCCTGAAAGGAAGAAAAAAATCCCCAAGTCTGACATTTCTTTATGAATATCCTTTGGACAACCTCCTACTCCATGAGGAGAAGAGAGTATTTTGCATTACTACCCAGCACAGTCACTGCAATTATCCCACAAATTTGTTTTGAGGATGAATGACAGCATACTAGTCATACTTTGTCCTGACTTGTCTCCATCTCTGAACTCTTAAACATGGTATACTGATCTTTAAAATAGACCATTTTTCTATTTTTTCCCCTCTTGTATTTTTCTCCTACAGCTATTGTTTTTGCTCTGCCATTCCCTCTAAGCAGTTTTCTTATGGCAGGTTTTTTTTGGTTAGAATTTAAAAGCAAGAACAACTTTGCATAAATTGACACAGAAGTTTTACTTTTGTGAATGCTGAAAAGATCCAATCTCAGACTTTAAGTCTGAAGTTTAGAGTTCACCAGAAATTGTAGAACCTCTTTATATACTACCACATAAAACAATCATGAAATATGATCAAATCTAAGAACAGGACAATTAATAGGAAAGGATGCACACTTTCAGAAGTAACTAGCAATTCTTCCAAAGAGAGATCTTAACAAAACTAAAATGGATTCTGACAAAGAGGATACAGAGAACACACAATTAATAATGCACAGTGGAGAGGAATGAGAGATCTCTGAAACACTGGAACTGTGATGCTGCCACCTACAATTAGAAAGGACTGACACTTTGGACAGACAACTTTTACAAGGTACTCAGGTCTGTTTATGCTCTAAAGACTAAGCAGTTTAAAATTACTTTATCACATAAAAGTAAAGACAAAGACTTTCGAATGTACCAAATTTGTTTAGCATATCACATCTAGTTGACTTTCAGTGTTAAGGTTTTTTTTTTTCCTATATAACTTAGAACTTCAAGTCAAACTATCTGTCAGTTCTAATAAAAAAACCAGAGCTTTAACAATTTCACTGTAAAATGACTTGGATTCAGCACCTATTCAACATTTATTTTATGTCATCACTTTTAATATTCATGAAATGTTAGAATACTTCTCGCAGAGCATTAGAAACATGCTTAACTGTATAAATAAGGAAACAGGCTCCTAAATCAGTTGGCAGTAGTAACAAAAAATAATTGAACGTCCTGTGCAGAAAAAGATGCTAATTAAATAATCAGATGTTGCTACTCATTTTTTGAGGTCAGGCAAAAGTACTTGTAAGCAAGGTTTTAGCACACAGAGAAGATGTGAGGCAAGATATTAAATAAACAAGCAAAACTCACCAAAATGCACACTGCAACCTTCTTACACTAAAAAATACTAAACTCAACTCCAGCTAAATGCTAACAGACTAAGTGTGCAACATTTTGTGTAGATGCTCTAGTAAGGGCAGTTAAAATGTACCTGCTTCTATCACTTTTTAGCAGCATACACAAGGAAGTTCAACAACTTTGGTTTTATTTCTTGTAGTAGTTATCAGAACATATAGCTCCAGATATTCTTCTGATCTCTATTCCTGAGAAATTATTAGTCATTTATGTGCACAAACAAAATATTTACCTACGTTTATCAGTGGGAGAATAATACACTTTGCTCACAAAACACATGTTACTTGACACACAAAAATCTAAATTATAAACTCTGGCTGTTGATGAAAAGAAGCTGAAAATGCCCACAGCTTTTAAATTATCTTTCCTGTGTCTTGCCCAATTACAGACTAGAGCAATGCCCTCAGAACTGAATGGTTCAGCATACCAGTATAAGAGAGAGAGACCATCAAAACGCTCTGGTTCATCTTCAGCCCCTGGAGAAAGCAAGGACATCCTTCAGCACAGCAGGAGAAACAAGGGCAACCCAACCAAAACACACTGAAGGTTTCCAGTTCACCCAGATAAAGGTTATGAGCAGGATGATTTCTGCTTCCAACTAAAAAACCCAAACACAGAGCTCCAGCTGAGCGTCTCTGCCCGCTTAATCTTCTCTGAAAGCCTCTGCGTCACATGCACTAATTCACCTAGAGAGGTAATGCTGACTTTTTCTCTCTCTGAAATGGCCATTTAGAGCAACTTTAAAGACTGAGAAATGCAAAGGAGAGAATTTACTACACTGTGATTAAGCAATCTAGATCCAGCAGCTAAAGGCAAATGTGATGATTAAAGGAAATTTATTTCCTCCTGTTCTTCTAATAATTTATTTACATGCTCCCTGCAATCAAGGTCAAAAGGAGTAACTCATGACCTTTCCAAAGCAATCTTCCTAGCAGACTGGATTATGCACAGCCACACAAAAGGGAAAGCCAACAAAGCAGACTGAAAGTATTAATGAAATGAATACCATTATGCTATTACTTTTGATTTTCAATCACAGTACTGGCTTATGCCATGATCTGACTTGGTTTTTAGACTTTCAAGATACAGCAGTCAAAAGTCAACACCGAACTTGGGTTATTTATTTTCTCTAGAAATGGAAGCTGATGTGCTTTTCTGTGAAAGGAAATAAAACTGCCAAATTTGTGTCACTACACTGAGAATAATCAAGTTGAAGAAGTCGAAAGTATCACCCTTGTTCCCAGAGGTCAGACCCTGTGATAGGAGACCTGCTCATGCAGAAAGATGCACATTTTCAGAAGTTCTGGGCCAAACACCAGTTTGGTTAATGAACATTTCCTTCCAGGCTTGCCTCAGAAGTACCCCTACTGCTCCCCCTCTCTCAGAAGATCATAACAAGGCTGCAGCTTGAAATGAAAACCAACTACCCTGTATTCACTGAGGGCTTTAAGTTGAAAGGTAAATCCTCTCTAGCCAGGAGCAACCCTGTGATCAGACAGCATCTGTCAGGTCTGGAGGTGCAGCAGGAGGGCTCGGCTATGCTAGGAATGCAAATACTTATCTCAAGCACCTTTTTTTTTTTTTTTTAAAGCTGCAGTGACTGTGGTTTCATTAGCAGATAATCCTTCTGAGGAAAGGATACCTTTGCTGAGAGACAACGTGCTGAACAGTGTTCAGCTAAAGAGTGGTCAGTCCTGAGAGCCTGCAGTGCACACAACAGAAGGGGCAGAGGACCACAGATCAAGGAGCAGATCAGAGATGGAAATGGGAACACAAAGCAGCTTTCCCAGTTCCCAAACTGTGAAAAGCCCCACTGGCACAGTGATCACATCCATTCAGAGATGAAAATCTGCCCCTTTGTTGCCTTTTCTCAGTCAGCTTACTCTGCTGGTCTTACCACTGATATTTTAAGCCTCATATCAATTAGATTTGCTCTAAGCAAGGTTACAGAAGACAAAATACCAATAGATTTTCTCCAACAAAACGATCTCTGTTGTTAACACCAATGGGATTCAATTTATGGTATCAATATCAGGAGCATTTGTCAAAATACATCACTCAGATCAACAATTAACACATGGCTCAAGTATCTGCAATTTCCTTATTAAAAAGCAAAAAGTTATTTTTATTAAACCAGACATGACAAACTTCTGAACAATTTAAGCAGATACAAAGTAGTATTAGGCTTATTGCTCTCGTTTTATTAGAGCCAGTAATACATCACTTGTTCAGAAAATTGCTCCTCCCCGCCTTCTTCAAAGTAAACTCTGCTTTCTTCAGCTTCCTGAACCCACCCCAAGGCTTCTATCCCTCTTTACCTTGAAATTCTGTTGTTGTGCTGCTTTTAATGAATGACAGCACCATTGCTTCTCTTGCAAGTCCTCTGCCTTTCAAGGACATGCTCAGAAGAACACAAATTACTTTTTACTTCTAGAAAGATCTAGGAAAATTGTAACTCAAAACTCCATTAAATTTAGTATAAATAAATAAGATTAAATTTTCAAGAGTTATCATTTGTTGTTAAGTAGGATATCTTTCCAAACAGATGGAAAGCTATTCTATTATGGCCACATTTGCAATTACAACTTGCCTTTTCCAAGGAAAGTTTTGCTTTAGCAACTGAGATGGATTACAGGATAATTTAGCAGAAGACAAAAAGATCTGAAGAATCTTTGGAAGTTCAATTCACAAGATCTTTTTTGCTATAAATAAACCAAAGTCCTGTTACAAAAATCCTATACAAATCCATTATGCAACTGTAGCCTTTCAGCTTCACTAACCCTAAATTCAGATTTTAAGGACTATATGCAAAGGAATGCTGTATCACATAACGTGGATGAGCACTCAGAGTGATCCATCCAAACCCACTCATCATTCGAAGTACATTCTACTGATTAGGTTATAAAGATTAAAAGAAAACATATGTCATTATACTGCAACTGTTAAGCCTGAAAAAAGCCTGGGCAACATTATAATTGTAGAGAAGCATGAAGGGTTTGAGGCTAACCCCTGCATAGAGAAGAAAGGTATTATTTAAAGTTTAGGTAAACCTCAGCTAACCTATAACCAAGTCCATCCTTGGAAGCATCAATGCCATCTCCCATTAAAAAAAAAAAGTACAGAAATGACAGCCTGCCATCAGCCTGCAGCTGAAGTGCCTTTCCTGCTCATCTCTAATGTGAAAAACTGCCTTTGGAACACAGCAGAGAGGAATACTTATGTAAATACTCATCTTTCACATGACTCTAGCAAGTCACAGCTGTCTGAAAGGATCTATCTTTGTGATCACATACCCTGAACTTCCATCAGACAAGCAGAATTTTGGCTTCTTCAGGTCCTAGTAAAAAGCAAGTTAGGTTTTTTAATGTTTTGTGGTTTCGCTTTTCAAAACAATCAAGTTATTTATGAGGTAGCATAATTCTAAATCTATGTTAAATTGTTTTATTATCCTTCTGGATACTCTTTGCTGGATTCTATTGCACAAGTACAGCAAACATGGTAAGTCCAGCAAGAGCTGCCTATGCCTGGTTTTAATTCTGGTTTTGATGACATTGGTGTGGTGATTTGGCAGTTTGGAAAGGGTATGGAGTTACACTTTTCAATCATGATTGAATCCATGGTTGACACTGAGAATCTGATCCAACTCCTAACTGGAAAAGATTATGTGTTATAGAATGAATAGAATTATTTTATATCCCATGGCATTGGTAAAAATATGATGGTTCCTAAGTACTACATATAAAAATTAAAGGTATAGAGACAGAGTATTCTGAAAAAGTAATTCACTGTAATACAAAACCTCCAATCTTATGCTACTGCAGGTACCCCAGATGTACAAAAAAGTGATCTAATATATACAAATATGTTTTCAACGTTCAGAAGCATTACATTAAGAAATCTCTATGCAGGGTTTTATCTCTACAAAACTAGCCCTTACCAAGTGCTGATTAACTTAAGGAAAAGCTTAAGGGACAATTCCTCCCTAAATGTGTACATTTACTGGTATTGGTGTCAGCTTTTCTACAACATTACTGCAGACTGCTTAAATATCAAACTTATTTTCCTTTAAGACTTCATCAAGACAAGATCCAACCAACAAAACTGCAAGAATTTTCATATTATAATCTAGTCATTGTATTTCTGCATCAAGGGAAAAAAAAGTACTTACTCCTTCTCTGTATTTGTGAGGGGATCTGTACTGGACATCTTCTTAGAAGCACTATTAAAATAAAAGTTCAAAATGAAGAGTTCTGACACGTGAAGAACAGGCTGCTATCTAAGCTCAAAACTGACGAAAAATAAAAAGAGAACTTACTTTCTGAAATTTACATGGCCATGTTTATTTTCAGACATTGGAAACAATCTTATTTATTACTGGCTGCTTGAAATCAAACTGGAAGAAAGACAACTCCCAGGACAAAACTGATACAATTCACTGCTGAAAACAGTTAACAACTTGGACTTTGCTGTAGTAATACCGAAACATTTCACCTTACTGGAACCACCACAAAGAGAGGCACAGCTCTAAAGCAGTAAATTTAAGTATTGCTACAGCAAAATTTATTACAGTGCATGGCACCAGCAGTGTGAAAAACTATTGTTTGTGAACTTGCCTGACTCTGCCCGTGCTAAGGTTACTGCTATTTACTAACAGCGCTCGCTACCTTCGCTGCGTGTACCTGTGCTTGAACAAAACCAAACTCCTAGAAATGAAAATAACGTGACGCAAAACACCAGGGGGGAAAAATGAACACACAAACAAGCGGTGTCAAATATCCACAAAAGAGGAGAAACTGCAGGCCTAGGAAGGACCACCCAGAGCAGCCTGGAGCCCAGTGGAGCCTGCGGGATAACCAGGTACCTGCGGGATAACCAGGTACCTGCGGGCCCAGGACATCCCTCCGGTAGCCGGTGCCGTGTGCCCGCGGGACCGACACCCCTCCCGCTGAGCTCCCGTCCGGCATGGCCCGCTCAGAGCGGCGCGGGCGCTGCTGCAGTTACCTCACACACACCCTGCGCCCGAGCCGTCACTGCCGAGCGACGAGGGACACCCACGGCGGGGACAGCACGGCCGGGACACCCACGGCCGGGATCCCCGCGCTCACCGCCCGCTGAGGGGGCGCGGCAGGCAAGCGTGCGATGGCGGCTCGGCCCGCCCCCGTCCACTTACGGTTCTTCCCTCAATCCCGCCCCGTCCCTCCCCAGTTCCTGCCCCGTCCCTCCCTCAATCCCGCCCTGTTCCGGGAGTCCCCACGTCGCGGCCATGGCGCTGTGCGGGCGGGGCTGGGCGCG
Source organism: Luscinia megarhynchos (assembly GCA_034336665.1). NCBI lineage: Eukaryota > Metazoa > Chordata > Aves > Passeriformes > Muscicapidae > Luscinia > Luscinia megarhynchos. The sequence goes on from CM067580.1 coordinate 4,936,613, forward strand.
CTGTGCCCGCGGGCTGCGGCTCGGGGCGTTGCCCCGGCCCGGGCTCTGCGGGACCCGCGGCGTGCGGGGCTCCAACCCCTTCACCCGGCAGCAGGAGGAGGAGTGGCGGCGCCGGAACCGCTCGGCTGTGGGCTACATCGCGGCCGCGGCCGTGGGCATGGTGGGACTGTCGTACGCGGCCGTGCCGCTGTACCGCCTCTACTGCCAGGTACGGAGGGCCCGCGGGCGGCGCCGCTGCCGCGGGCGCGGGGCCCTCACTGCGCTTCCCTGACAGGCCACGGGGCTCGGCGGCACGGCGGGCACGGGCGGCGGCGCGGAGCGCATCGAGCGCATGGAGCCCGTGCGGGACCGGCGCATCAGGGTCACCTTCAACGCCGACACGCACGCCAGCATCCAGTGGAACTTCAAACCGCAGCAGAGCGAGATCTGGGTGAGTCACCCGCGGGCCTTCCCCGGCCTTTGGCTCAGCCGGCCCGAGCGTGCGGCGCTGCCGCTGTAACACTGAGCCACAGCGCCTCTGGGGCACTCCCTGGACAGCCCTTTTCAACAGTGAAAATGTTTCCATATCTCATGGCAATCTCCCCTGTCTCATCCCAAGGCCATTTCTTGTGATCCCCTCAGTGCAGGCACGGCAGAAGGGTCCGATCCCCACCTCACTACGCCTCCTGTCAGTATTTCTAGACCGTAGTCACGTTCCCCTTAAACCTCCTCCTCTTGAGACTACACAACCCCAGAGATGTTTTCTGGAACTTCCACCAGCTTTGTTGCCCTGTTGCTGGACCTACTCCACCATGCCACTGTCCTTCTTGCAACTTTTGGAAACTGTGTGTAGTTGCCCTCTGCCACCCCATTAAGCCATCAAAAGTTATTGAAATTATATTCATTTGTACCCTTCACGGTATATACACCACATGTACTGTACAAGTGTATATATATGCTTAAAAATATATAGTATAACAGTATATCTAAACCTGTACTCTTTCTCCTATTGCCCTGTCCTTATAGAACCTTTTTTTTATTTATTTAAGATATCACAAATTAACTTTTCTGTTTCAAATTAGTTCTCAAAATAAGGAGTCATGCTTCTTAATAGTTTCTGAGTCTAGTACTGAAAGAATAACCTCAGGAATTAAATGCACACCATATCTAAATGTGCTTATTAAAAAAGCTCTGTGTTCGGTTGAACTGCTGAGGATAACAGAAGACTCAGGCAAAATGGGTAAGATTGTAAACACATAGTTTTAATTTTGAATATGGGTGAATTGCACATAGTCAAAAATATTTGTGAAGTAACCAATTCGAAACAGCAAAAGAGAAAATTCTGGATAAAGCCTAAAGAACTTGGTTTGAGGGGTGGAGGGCTGCAGTGGATTTTAGAAAAAAAAATAAAATCACTGTACAATTATGTTACACAGGTGGTACCAGGAGAGACTGCACTGGCATTTTATAAAGCAAAAAATCCTACTGACAAACCAATAATTGGAATCTCCACCTACAACGTTGTCCCCTTTGAAGCAGGACAGTATTTCAATAAAATACAAGTAAGTGTGAACAAAGCAAAGATTGCATTTTCCTTTACACGAACAAAAACCCATACATTGCACTTTAATCCTGGGCACCATTCTTCATATGCCAACATTTTAAGAAAACACTTTGGTTTTTTTGAAATGATAAAGTACATTAATTCATTCTTAGCCTTACTGCCCTTATACCAAGCTGCTCATCCCATCAGAGTGGCTCCAAAATCTGTGTTATTTAGTACCACTCTGAGGGCAGGTGGAATGATGTGAGCTGGTCTGGCCTCTTGACAGCTTTACATAGCTCATTAACAGCTAATTTATTTTTTTTCCTGTATCACCACAGTAACAGAATTGCTGTCTTGTCGCTCATCTTACTGATCTTTCCCAGGTTTTAGGGGTGTACAGGGAATGAGAGTTTATTTTAAACCATGAAGATTTCTCTCGTGTTGGCAGAGATAAAATTTATCATCACTGTTCTCTAATTGTGATTTTTTTCCCCTCCCACCTGCAGTGTTTTTGTTTTGAAGAACAGAGGCTAAATCCTCAGGAGGAAGTGGACATGCCTGTCTTTTTCTACATTGACCCAGAGTTTGCAGAGGACCCTAAAATGGCTAAAGTTGACTTGATCACCCTCTCTTACACCTTCTTTGAAGCAAAGGAAGGACAGAAGTTGCCACTTCCTGGGTATCAGTAACAGGCCTTCTCTACAAAATGTGACTTGTGCTGCATCTGAGGGCCAGTTTTGATGCCATTTTTCCTAAGAAGAAAAAACTACAGGACTACTGTGCAGAAATTATATTAGTAAACCTCCAATGGCACATGCTGTTATGAAAGTATGTTTTTTATTTTCTTGGAAGCCAACTTAATGTATCCCTGTTTCTTAGGGATAGTATTTCTTCATCAGACAGTGGAAGGGAACACACTGTTCCTGATATAGAGAGGGTTTTCTCAGGCCATCTTTTTATAAGATGTTATCTGAATGCCACAAGACAATTTTTTAGACCATTATGTAAAGTAATATCTTCATTTAAATACAGAAGAAAAAATCAGTTGATTCAGCATCTAAACTTCCATTGCTGGCTCTGGAGGACAACTTTCATGTTAAGTGACTTTAGAAAAAGGTAAACACAGGTAATAAATTTAAGGTAGTCTCTTAACTAAACAAAGCTAGACTGTTATTTCTGTGTAAGCCTCCCTGGCACAGGAGGAGATGATGGTTCAGAAGGTGATGCACCCTCTCATGTTATTACTGAATCAGTAGTTCATTTGGTAAGAGCAGACTGCTCTAAAGCACTAATTGTGAGAACAGTAATTGAAGTGTAAGCACATCAGATCTGTGGGATGGTTTCTGTTTGGGAACACCATCTCATTTCTGTGTTGTGTCCCCCTCACTGGAAGTGTCTGTGCTGTAATGAGTGCTCTTTGCCTCTGCAGAGGGCTCTGCTCTAGGCACCTCCACAAGAGACAAGCTTGGCTTGTGTCTGACATGCTTTGAGGGGAGGGCAGTGTATAAACAACTGCTCTGACCTGCAGCTGAGTGAACAACATAGGTGTCTCCCCAAAAACCAAAAATCAGCACATTCAGAGGCTGAGTTGGCCAGAGCCTGCCCAGCAGAGCAGCAGCTCCTCAGGGGGACTCTCTGTTTACCATCAGAACACAGAAGCCTGTATTTATGTAACTTTTGGTCATTATCTGTGGGGTAGGTCTAATAACACATTATCACTGCCTTGTAAACCAGGAGCAAGTTGCAGAGCAAGTTCAAGTAACCTGCTCATTTTCAGACAGAAATTACTATCAGCCAGTATCTCTTGTGCTGGGCCAGGTCTTTAGCCCTTCCAGCAGAGATCTAACAAAGCAAGGCTAATGTTGGTTAGCTTGGACTCTGGAAAGGCAATGGGTACTTAAGAAACAACTTCCAGTTACTTAAGTCTCAATTTTATTTGCATACAGTAACTCAAAAACTGCTTTTTTGAAAATAAATGGATGCTGTCTTTAAAATGCATTATTGTACCAATTACTTGTTTTGGTTAAACAGATTCTGGATGACATACAGGTCTTCACTCTATATTAAAGATGGAAAACTTTTCATTCTTTCATCTCTAATGCATTTTACCCAGCAGAACATGTGGAGCCCACACAAGTGAATTACATCTGTATAAAGAAAGCAGCAAGCTTTATAATTCCAGTATGCTTCAGGAAATAAAAGGTAACATCAAGACATGTCTTTCAATCCAGGCTAGGGGGAAAAAAAACCCAACAACTTCTTAACCTCAGTTGTCTTTAGTCCATTGTCCTTCTGAAAGCTGAACTGACTATGGCAGTTCTCCACCCATTGCTTTATTCTGGCCACATTCCCCCTGGCAACTGGCAGCTTCCATAAAAATGTGGGTTCTCCCCCTGAGTTTGAAAGCCCAAATTTGCACAGATGCTGAGCACATTCCCTCTATAACACAGGCTCTAACCTTGGTAATTAGCCAATTCCCTTCCATCTCTCTGTGACCACTGTGCTGCTTTAAACACAGAGAGGTTCTGTCAGCAATCACCCATTCTGGATTACACTGGAACAGCCCAGTTTGATTTGTTACCCTTCACTGTGAGGGTCTGCCAATACAACACAGCTGTAGGGAAAAAATTATAAAAAATCAATCCACCTCAAGTTCTATTTTCAACTGTTTTCAGGCTGCTGTCCAGACCACTGCAAATTTAAAAAAAAAGAGAGTAAAGCAACTCACCTTTCACCTCAAAATTTACAAAATGCCCAGACTTCTTCAAGGTTGTGTTTTGGATAGAAGCAAGTTGTTCTAATGGTCCTGCAGCAAACTGCACAGATTCACACTAAAGTACTTCCAATGCTACCTACATTTATGTTTCAAGGGAATACACAAATAGAGAAAAAACTTGGAAGCAATGAGCATTTACTTCTCAGTAAGCATTTGCTTTTATTTGGAATTTATGCTACAAAAATTGCAAAAGCAGCTGAGAACTTCTTATCCCTTACACAGTTAACATAAGGTGTGTTTCAGATGCAGTTATTTCACAAAAACTTAGCTTATCTGGTATGAACATGAACTAAGTTCTCAACTTCGTATCAGCTATAAGTTCAGAGAACTATACCCGTTAAAGTGCAGAGTTTACATTCAGCATTAAAATAGATAAGGCACTTACTAAAAGATAAAACAGTTATTAACAGGATTAAACAACTTAATTAAAATAAATAGGTAACTATTGCTCATCTGCATTGTGGATGATTAATTTTTCCTTCACCAGAATAATCTCTGCAGGGCAGGAACATTGAAAGAAACAATTGATCCCCCTCCAGTATTTACTGAGTAAATAATAGCAACAACAGCAACATAGGAACAAGAAGGTTTTTTTCTTGTTTTGTTAATTATGGATGACAGCACTCAGTGTCCCAGCTTAGGTTCTTCCCAAGACAAAAATCCAACTACATTGTGGGGTTTTAGGAAGAAAATTAAAAAGGAAAATCTCCATTAAGGATGTCGGAAAGTAGCACTGCACGTCTTCAGACATCTATCAATTTTAGAAAAAAAATTGTATCTCAAAACCCCCTTGTAGATTTCTAGGGAGATGAGCAAAGGGCAAAAGAGAAATTGGTTTCTGCAGTTTCTGTGAATGTAATGTCTTTTTTGTTTACTTGTGCCAGATGTCAGGTGTTACTTCATACACAGGTGAATTTGGAAGTCACATTTTACAGGCCCCCAAAATTAAAATAACTATGCAAGTGACGTTGAAGAACACACAGCTGAACATTTAGGACAAATTGCCAAGGTGTGGAGCCAAGTAACTCTTCAACTTGCACACAGCTTAGTACTCCAACACTAATTACTGTTTCAAAATTCAAAACCTCTTCAGTTATTCACTTGTAGTTACAGGAAGCACTGCACAGGACCAGCACCAGTGTTCAAGAAAGGATTCCACCTCCACCTTCAGTCTGTGTTCTTTTTAACTTCTGTCTTCAGCACAGCATCAATTTCTTCATAAATAGCTCTGAAAGAGAAGGAGCAGGGTGACTCCTACATCACACTTCATTTTGACACAAGGCACCAGGGAAATCCTGCCCCAAGTTTACAGTGTAGCTTTCCCTTGCAGGATGCCCAGGTTCCCAGGGAAACAAAGAGCCAACCCTGCCCTGATTGTCTGATTGTACATTTAATGAGGAACCTCTGGACACTGTCACAAGTGTCAAACAAGTTTGGGAACAGGACTGCAAAACAAATGGCAAGTGCACCACCGTGCAATTATTGTACCAATTAAAAAAACAAAAGGAAGCTTTGTTGAGATTTCCCTACCTCAAAATACAGTGGCTCCTTAGAAATAAATTTTGTATAGATAGCTCAATTTCTTTTGGCAATTTACTGTCAGAAAGGGGAGTTCTGTCTGTTAGGTTTTGTATTAGTTTGCTGTCTCACTATTTTGGTCTTCTGGAAAGACACAGCATCCATTCCCTTTTGTAGTTAATATTTAAATTAAATTATTTTCCATATGCAGTAGAAACATTATTTAAAAAACACAATTTCTATGACCATTTCTATGAATTTCTTTGGTTACCTTTTTACAGAACTACCTGTGCTGAAGTTCAATCAACTTTCTCCAGAAGGACCCTGACCATATTTCCTTCAACTTTCTGTATCATTGGATAAGATTTTAGTAATTTTGATACAGTATTACTCCTCCATTTTTACAGATGCCAGTTAATGAGCACACTACAGTTTATTCCTTAATTGGTTATGCCAGAAATATTTGAAGAAAACACACAAAATGCAGCCACTGTCTTTACATCAATGATGCAGTTGGTCAGTTAAATCAGCCTAAAGTAGAGTGGTCTGTTTTTCCCTCTCAGAACAAAAAGCCATTTTGCCTATGATACCTCAGAATTTTACAATTTTATTTTAAAAGTTACTTACTCAGTGGGAGCCAAGGGATCGAATTCCATTATGTCATAGTAATGAGGTGACTGTGATTTGTTCTTTGATGTAGCTGAAGAATAAAGACCAGCAGACAAATTTAAGAGAGACTGAAAAGCATGATTACTGCATGTTTTTTGTGTCTTCCTGAAAGCAGCACATTATCTGCTATGGATTCAGCTGCTTCACATTCTAAAATGGACAGACAGAATCCGTGAGCAATGTGACTTTGTCAATGTTTTTTGCTGTTCCTAGTCACTGACAGCCATTATGTAAAGGCCTTAAGTTCTAACAAGAAAGTGAAACATGGAAGAGGTGATTTGCAGTATTTGTTACCTGCTGGTGATGGTCCATTTGAAGGCACAGTCTGTCCAGCCTGCAGATTTACTGGGTTCAGAGGCACTGGGCTTAAAAGAGTCGCCAGCTAAGGATATCAAGCAAAGCAATGCATAAACAGATAGTTCTATGAGAACTGGTTTGACCGAACTTACATAACTGCTGACTTATTTAAACTCTCTGACTACTGCAGGTAAAGTTCCAAGGCCAACAGTTAGCAACCCAATTAATCTTCATTCTCCACACAACCTTCAAAGCAACATTTAGTGCTCTGTAGCACATGAGTATAATTTACTTCTGTGTGACTTGTTTTACCACACAGATTGAAGCATCTGCTTTTATTTGCAGTTTAAAATAGAAACTGTGCATGTTGGTTTGGGAGCTGCTTCTCATGTTTTCTATTTCAGACTGCCTTCATAAAATTACCTTGAAATCCCTTCAGATTCTTTCCATTCCTTCTGCAATGGGTGTTTCTCTGCAGAATGACACTTGTCCTGCACTGTACTTGGGGTTTTAAGAGATTTTTTGGTGGGCTGTGTTTCTGTGGGAGCTTTGAGGTTTTGGGGTTTTTTGGTATGTTTGTTTTTAATATCTTATTTGAGATAGAAAGTATACCAGAGTAACATCACGGCACCAGGAGGAGATCTCAGTTTGCTTTGCACAGCAACAAATTAAACACAAATAATAGAGCAAATGCTTTCTACAAATTCCCCTGGGATTGTGCTGGACCCAAGGAAACAGGCTTCCTTCTGTGGCAGCAGAAGAGGAAAGCTGACCTGGTTACCAAGTTGAATGTTCCCTGAGGTATGGAGCAAGGCCCCAGAAGAGATCTTTGCATCACACTGGGACAGCAGTTGAGGGAAATCCAGAAGTTCCCATTTGACAGCTGCCAGACAAGAATGATCACCCTGAACAGGAGTATTACTCACATTGCTGTACATGTTCACATTGCTGTATGTGTGTCCAGCTGGACTGCTTAAACTATTGTTTTGTGCTTCGGCTGCAAATCTAGGAGAGAGCAATACATGGAATATAAGTAAGAAACAATCAAAACTGATCATTCTGACTGTTCCATTATTGTTTTGGCTGTCTGCCTTTCCTGTGTGTCACAACTGAGAGCAGAATGGGCAGAGGGACCAGTGTCCCATGCACAGGAATTATAAGGACACCACTCCTGTCTTGAACTCTTTTACTGACTTGTTTCATGTTTCTCCCTTTCCCTGCTGAAAGTCAGATACATTTATAACAAAACAGTGATGCAGGCATGAGTGCATTTTGAACCCTCTCAAACAATGTCTAGCACAGATGTAATTTTCACTTGTTTTACTGCACTAATATGTAAGAGCAGTAAATCTGTGTCCTCAGAGCTTCCTTTGTTCATTAGATGAGTTACAGAGCACTAAGGATCTGTTATCCATTCCCATTCCTTCATAAGAGACTACTCACGGGGATTGATGAGCTTTTGTAGGAGCTGCTGAATCCAGCTGTGGGTAAATTGATGGATGAGGCCTGGTTTTATCTTCAGGGTGTGCAGATAGGCCATCTGAAATTCAAAGAGATAATTAATGGCAATTTAAACATTATTATGCAAAAGTAGCTACTTGTACTTTGAATACTGAAAGAGTAAAGTTTTTGTTTGGAAAGCCTATAAAGTGTCTGAAATGAATTGCTGTTTATCACATGAAAGGCAAAGTTTTAATGACTCTGAAGTCTTAGATCCAAGAGATTTATATTTAGAGGATCAGCAGAGCTCTACATGATAAGATACCACTTAAAACTCTTGTCACTATTTGTAAAGGATTAAAATGAAATTCTAGGGATTTATTTCCAGGGGGACATTTACACCTTTGGCTTTAGTATATGGACTTTCCTAAAGCAGGTAAAGGAGGGGCTTCTGCAAACAGTAATTCTGAGTACCTGAAGCCAAGCCTTTCTAACACTCCTGAAAAAACTCCTGTTTCTTCCTGCCAAGTCTACAGAACAAAGCAGCTACCAGAGTGTTTTACAGGCCTCACTTCAGTAGAAAACAGAGCAGGTTTTACTGCTCAAATCTATGTAAAAGGGTAAAAAAGATTATTGAGAAAAAGATTATTGCAAAAAAATTACAGGCAACCTTATAATACCTTACAGTTTTGTTCCTATGAACAAATTTCAGTTCTCCTTTTAAGAAAATTTAAGGAACATCCTTAAGGAGTAACTTAGTTTTCTTTCTTACAAGGAACTGTTTGATTCCTCCACTAAGCTCTTGTGGGTTTATTTTGGGGAATCAGAGGGGAAGGAGCATTCAGCACTTACTTCCTGAAGGAGACGCTGCAGGATGACTTTCCACCACTGCAGACACAGAAGATGGAGAATCTATGGAGAGGCCAAGGAGATCACTTGAGGGAGCAGATGGCTGTTTCCTGTACAGCTTAACATTTGAAAAAGAGTAAATTACATGGGGTTTTTCCTGGTGTTTTGTCTTGTTTTTTTAAGGAACTTGCTTAGTTTTAAAAAAATTGCTGTTTTCACAAAACAGAAACTTTTAAAATCTTAGCATTAAAAACTAGTAAGTATAAGAGAAGATCAAGATTGTGTGCATGAAATGTAGCTAATGAAACAAAATATTCATTTCAGAAAAGATCAATTTCAAAAAATAAAGAAAATCAAATCTGAAGTAGAAAACAGAAAGGACTTGATTCTATAAAGCCATTCTGAACTTGTTTAGAGACAGGTTTGGTATTTACCTTCTCATTGATCCTGTGCAATTCTTTTCATGCTACTTACTTGTGTTAATGAGATTTGATATGTACTTAGGAGATCGATTTTTTTCCAGTCTCATTTTGGATAGAAAAAAAATCAAAACCACAATAATGTTTCCTAGGATATAGAAAAGAACTCCTTTCCTTTCTCCCGTGAATGTGTTAGAATTAAAAACATAGCCAGCCAAAGGTTTAATAAAACCACAGGCTGGAATCTACAGTTTTGGTAACACCAGATGAAAATAAAAAGAAGATGCATATGCATTTTAAACTCAGAGTCTCATTAACAATATAAAAATGCACAGACTGCACCATATGGATTATTAACTAACCCAACAGTGCATCCATCCAGCAAAACCACCCACCTACATAACCAGAATGTAGTAATAATGGCTTTTTAAGGAAAACAAAACCATTCTCCACCCTTTTTTTAATAATTGTCAGCAGTATTTCAGCATTCACAGTGCATTTTCATGTCCAGTCCTAGAGGACTGCACAATTATGGCTTACAAGAAGGTAAAAAATGTGCAAAACTACTTTGGGCAATATAATTAACAACCATAATTATCAATCAATAAAGGCCAGTTATTAAAGATATGCTATAAGCCATTATCCACAATTCAGTGAAAGCTTTGACTCAGGAAAAAAAAAAAATCAATGGAAGTGAATTCTCAAAGTGCAGCAGTATTTCAGTCTCTAGATGATTAACAAGAAACAAATGAAAAGAACCTACGGTTTCTCATTTTCTGCATGGCAGATAATTGTGCTTAGCTGGAAAGGCAATAAACCAGCATTTGAATACTTCTCTCTCTCATTTTTCATGCCCAAGCTTCCCTCTTACATTTTACATTGTTTGTTACTTTAGTTACATAAATTTGCATGAAATTCAAAGTGGGACTTTGGAAAAATCAGAAAAAATAGTGTCAGTCTGTTGTCTCCTGTGCCTCTCAACTAGAGAATAAAATTCTGTATGCATCAGAAGAGTATTTTTCACAAGGAAGAGCCAAAGGAATGTGTGCAGTCCTGCACTCAGGAGCTCATCCTTAATTACCTCCTCCTGCTCACGCTGTATCCTCTGGTTCTCCAGGAAACGAACTCTGTTCCGTGAGAACCTGTTGGAGGTGCAGAGTTAAACGTCAATTCTTACATTCCTGTGATGTGCTTCAGAATATGACACCAGTTATAATCAACTTTTGGTTCTCCAAAGACTCCAGAAGCACCAACAAACACTGCAGGTGCTGCCTCTGGGGCACTGACTCCCATTCCAGGGCTGTGGTCCTGGCACCTCCTACATAACACCAGGTTTGTTCCTGGCCCCACGTCGGGAGGCAGCATCTGCTTGTTCCTAACAAAACCAAGGCTCCCCTGACAGTGGTTTGTCTCTGCTCACACCAGGCAGGTACCTGTGAACATCTACTGTGCCAAACCAGCTCCTTCTGATCAGAACCAGCTGAAGCCTGCTGTCCTCAGAGCTCTGGGCATTCCCTCGTGCCCTCCAGGACAAAGCACACACCTGTTCTGGCACACAGCCTTCTCACTACTGCAGGCCTTGCAGGAATTTTTTTTAAATGGAAAAAACAACAGAAAATCTACCTGCATAAATATGTGTGTTCTAGGAGTGATAACAGTGCTACTGTGGGTCCAGAGCAGCCCCACACAGGTGACATTGAGCATGCAGAAGGTCACTGTGTTTTAGCACCAGGAGTTGTATGGACAAATGTATAGATAGTTTACCCAACTGCATTTGCTATTCAGGGTCATAGTACCAGGGAGACCCAGAAAAAGAGCACAGATGCATGAAGAAACAGCAGGAAAAAACCTTTCCAACAGTACAGCAGAAAGTATTTATGTGAAACCCAGGAAGAACCAAGCAGCTGCAGAGACACTAGAGGGAGGCACTGTTACACACGAGTGGTGGTTGCACAGTGGAGATTGCTCTGGATTTAATTTGGATTCTGCATTAATAACCAGAAATAGAAAATGCAGCACAACTCATCCTCCAACAACACACACTGTGAAACAGATGCAGCTCATTAAAATCAGTTTTCCCTTTACACCTTATTGTTCAGAGGGAGATCCAAAGAACACAAAATTAACCAGATACATTTTTATACTTCTCCACTCTGAAGTGCACTGGATCTGCACTCAGGAAGACCTGTACCACACAAACCATAGCATTACATTACATTACTAGAATACAGTAGTTTTCTGTCCAAATTAATCACTCTTTCCATCGCCTGGCCTTTAGTGAGGAATCTGTTAAACTGTATCCACAAGCTCCTGTTCACAGTTTGGGGTTCCCAGCCTCACCAGTATTCATCACATGTACAAAAATGTAAGCCTGCATCTGACTTCAGTGGATTTGCACAAAAGCTGAATAAGATTCCTTTTTTGCATATTAAAAGGAAAAACCTCCTAAAGGAAGAAGTGAGCACACAGTTCTTTCAAGACAGCTGTTGTAAAATCCACCAACACTACAGTAGACAAGATTTAAAGAGTAAATGAAAATGTTGTCATGATTAGGCCCAAGTTTATGCCTGACACTTAGAAGAATTAGTGATAATTTCAGTGCACTCAGAAGAGGATTAAAAAGAAAAGATGACTAAATTACATAAATTTGCTAAATTTAATAAAGAACAACTGTACTTGATGCATAATGATTCCTAGAACACTTTTTAGACAAGGAAGAGGCCAACTTCTTAAGAGGGAAGGGTATCTCCTATTAAACCAGAACACTTCATGAGTATTCTCCTGTGATATTTTGGGGAACAACACCGGAATTTTAAGTTGAAAACTAATTTCAGTTTTGCCAGCATCCAGTAGTCATGCTACGAGTGCCATAACAGACAAATACCCAGGATGTCAACAGGAGTACTGCTGTGCTTTCATGTGTGAAAGAAAGAAACATTTTCTGCTGTAAGACAAGCAGAACAGTTTGTTTCAATCCAGCTGAGAACAGCAAGCAACTCTCCTAAGTGTGCAATGAGGCAGAAGGCTGCTCCATGGCCAATTCCTTATGTAGAGCTGTCAAAATTGTTTAGAAAGGAGGACAAGTATTCTTTCCTGGAAGCACAGACACTTAACAGATATAAGCACCAGCACCAAAGGATTTGTAGCAGCTGTTAAGAAATTCACTGGACTATGGCAAAAAGGGATGTCAAACTCCAAATTATTTTTGTGTGCCTCCATCTGATTTCCTGCCCATGCTGTTAGCTCACTTTACACCACTCTAATGTTTCCTAATTACTTTCCTGAACCATTTCTGAAGTGTTTAGGAGGCAGAAAATACATAATTTTCTCTTTTCTGCAATCATATTTATTTTCTGAATTTAAGGATACAATCTGATAAAAACTGTGAGGAGGATCAACACTAGGCACAGGGACTATCTCTCCATTAAATACATTTATTCAGGCAGGATTCCAAATGTGAGGAGAGAGGCCCTGCACTTACCTTTCATGTCCCAGGAGGACATTATTCAGATCTTCATTTACTTGTATTAGCTCAACAATCACATCTTCATTCTCCACTGTCACCAACAGCTCCATGATCCTCTCCTGCATCATCCGACAGGTCTTGTACAATTTCTGCCCATGGAAAGGGGAGAAAAAAATTTAAAATCCTAACTGTGGTTTTTCAGTGTGTCAGTTCTGGAGAAGAATGGCAAGATCACTGGTAAGATTCCTTAATTTGCACAAACCACACAGGTACCAACCACTGCAAATAGAACAATGCCCATGTCTCTGATCTCTGCAAAGCAGGGTCACAATTCCCACCTCACTCCTACACAACCCCTAACTCTCCCCACACCTTCATTTCCAAAGATATACGTCTCTCTAAAGCCTAAATTACAAACTGCAAAATAACAAAGACCCCTCTGGGTGAAGTAGAGCCAATGTGATTTGATCCTGCTTGAAGCTGATTAAACTCAGCAGGACACTTGGATGTAATCCTGTCCAATGTCTGCTTGAAGAAAAGACAATATTAGTCTAAAGGTCAGAAGTGCTCTGTGACAAGTCTCAAACTCCAACTATTCATTTAAGGGAGTAAGTCTGGATAAACTTAATCTATGGATTTTTGAGAAAGTAACACAAACCTTAGAGAATCAGCACACAGGAGAGTTATGAGAGTTAATTATGCAGAATTTTGCAATATTGTCCGGTGAAGTGGAAGACAGACTGTTTATATTATTCCCCTCTACAGATTTTGCATGTTCAAAGAAATAAATTCTTTAGCAACAGGAACTTAAACTCAGCCAACATTTTTTCTGCTTCACACTGCATTTGCAAATGAAGGCTGGCTCTGCTTAAAGAAACAAAAAAAAAGGAGGAGGGAAATGACTCTGCTTGCACACTACTATTCATAAATTGCTTTAATATTCATTGATGTGGACCCAAATTCCTGCACATCCACCCAATATCTGTTCAATGTCTATTCACCATCCAGTACAAAAGTTTGTTACTCTCCTTGGCTGATCCTGAACTATTCTTTAACTACAGCACATTATTTCCAGTGAAATATGGTATTTTAAGCCTTGTCCAAAACAGGGTGGGGAAGGAGAGGAGCCTGGCTACTAATGAAGATAAAGAACTGTAAATACTGATCAAGTTCATCTTGTTCCAGTTTTTATTGAGGGACTCCAGATAATCTGAAGAACTAAAATCAATATCTCCAACTCACTCAAAGTCTAAACAAGAAGCTCGTTTAATAAAGGATTTTGTTCTGTGACAACAAAAATGTCCAAACCAAGTAATCCAGGTAGTGCCACAAACAAAAAGAGAATATTAAGTATTATTCAAGGAACAGGATGGCCTGACCTGATGTTTTACACCACTTTGTGCACAGGGGAAAAAGAACAAAGAGAACAACAGTGAAAGGAATGAGTTTTCATTCACTCTCCCACATATGATAACTCCACACCCTGTTCTCAACCTTTTGCCAACAATTTTATTACTGGGAGTGTCAATAGGAATCCACTGGGTTACTGTGGGCAGCTCAATCTGGGCAGCCACATACAAAAGTGCCATAGCAGGAGACAGGAAATAAAAGACAAACTTTTTCTGTTTCCCAACCGGTGTCATGGACTGGACAAGAATAATTAACCAGTGTATTCTTAACAGCACCCAGTAAGGGTTTGCTGCACAGGAAAATTTCTACACTGGGCAGGAGAAGTGCACCAAGGCTTGCAAAAATTAGGTAAGTTCTTCAAATCACTTTATTCTTCAAAACTGCCAAAACTGCTTCCTCATTGTAACAGTTTGGAGGTAAGGCTAGAAACAGAAGGATGTGGTAAAAGCTTTTTAAGTTCTCACAAACAGCATGAAACTGAAAAGCTTCCATTAACATAGGTCACTATTGCAGTGCTAAAGTAATACTGTACTTTTAATTCCCAAACAGGAAAATACAACATAAGCACATAATATCACAGAAGGAGCATGTACAGGTTCACTGTGGCATCACTGGACTATTGCAATTCACTTCCTTCAGGCTACACTTTATGAGCACATGAATTCCTCTGAAGCATAGCAAGCTCCCAACCTTTGAGGTCACACACACAAAGCCAATGCTTCATATTCTTCACTGGCCCCCAGCCTGCCTCCAAGGGACTGGTGGCAATAAAGAGAGCTCTGCAGACTCCAGGACGGATACGAGAGGGACACTGTGTCATCATCCACTGTCAGCTGGAATGTTCTTGGGGCTGTTTGACAGAACATGCCCAACAGAGAACGCTCCATTATGAAATTCCTTTGCCACTGGAATTCCCTAGAGCTTAAATTTGCATTGCAAGCTGTATTGCCCTTTCCTGACTATCAAGATGTCAAGGGAAGGTGAAGGAGATGAAAGAAAGCTGAGCAAAACGAGAGACAGAAACCTGTTGTTGGGTTCCATTTGTCAATCTAAATCCAGATGTTAAAAGACAAGATACAATACTTCAAAAAGCAACTATAACCAAACCAATAACCCCATCAATGAATTATCATGTACCTGTAAAAGATTCATGTCATCTGGATTTTCAGAGCCAGGAACATTATCTTTCAATATTGATGACATGACTCTCACATTCATTTTTGCCATATCCAGCTCACTGTACAGTTTCCCAATCTGTTGGAATTCAACAGGAGAATATTGTGTAGGTGAACTGAGCAAACAGAATAATTTTTACCTCTAATACACACTTTCTTTTCCATTAGGTATAATATCAACTTAATAAGAATTATTTTACTCTGGTAACATGCCATGGAAATGAATGGAATTAGCTCAGCTTTTAAATGTGCACTCAAATTAAGATCCAAGCCTGATAGCACTACTTGTTTTCCTTACAGTTAATCCCTCTCACTGATGCTACTGCTCCTCCTTTTAGCTACATACAGGGCAAGCAGGAATAGAAGAGAACTGTCCTTTTCTTCCTGATTTTTACAACAACCTCTTCACACAAGCCTTATGTGCAAGTAAGTTTGGCTCTCTCACTTACCTCTGAACAAGCTTTTCTCAATCTGCATAAGAGCACTGTAAGATGTGATTAGATATCCACACACTGAAGCAGTAATGGCACAAACTGAAGAGCAGGAGCCCAGAGCTACACCCTGGGAACTGAGGGTCCCTGCAGTGGCAGCCAGGCTGCTCAAGTCACACATTCACAGCACATTTTGGGGGACCCACCCTCCCCAAAACCTGCAGTGCTGCACCTGCTCTGGGGTCAGCAGCAACGCTGGGCCCGTGGGAAGAGGCAGGAAGGAATGTTTGGCAGGACTGGCAGAGGATGGGGATGACTTTGCACAGAGTGAAATCTGTGAAAACACAAAAAAAAACCAGAGCTTGGGTTAAACAAAATTGCAGCAGGCATCCTGCTGAGAGAGGAACATCTCTCAGGCTACACAACTGGGCAGGAGCTTCCTCACAATCAGTGCTCCCAGGGAATTTGCTGAGCAAGTCCTACTTACAAAAACAAATCTAATGGCTATTTTGTAATGAGATGAGGCTTGGAAATCAAGTGTCTTTAGAAAGGGTTTGCAAGTAAGTTCCATCACAGGATCAAGTAGAAATGGCTCAAGAACAGGCTAGCAAAGAATAATTAAGCCATCTAAGAGCAGAGTCTTTCCCAGAGTGCCAGTGCAAGTTTGCAATATAGGAAAGCTTGGAATGTGATCACATTTGGAAGCAGCAGAAGGGCTGAGTCTGGGTGTCTGCAGAAGATAAAATACAAAGGTCTCCTGGACTGAAAAAGAGGAACAGTCTGAGAAAGCTTCACCTGCATTGCATCTGAACTGACTGCTAAAAAAATTCAAATATAAACCCCAGCCTGCACTACACACCACTAACCCTTCACTTTCTGGAGCCTGAGTGAAAACAGTGTTCAGGTCTGCTGAGACAAACAGAAGGTTTGCCACTGATTCTATATGGCAAGTACATGTGGCAGACAAAATAATCTCTAATGTATTAAGTAAAGGAAACAATGAGAATCTATTGAGAGCATTCTTCACACAGCTTGTTCAAACAACTTTAAATACATAAGCTTTTGTGCAATCCACTATTCAACAAGCAGATCAAACTCAGGATAAATCTGAATTATTCCTGCCTGCACTGATTATAGACATCTAATTCTGTAACTGCAAGATGCCATGCAGTGCTGGATGGCTTTCACACTGCCCAAAGCTCTTGTGAAAATTCTTCTTCTAAAAAAAAAGAAATCTAGAAGGAATGGCATTAAATAATGTACTGTATTTTCAGCTGCTGCTCAAATCATACTTATATTTAACATCCTAAATGCCACACAATACTACCCATAACACAGGCTTAAATAACCTTTACTGTGCAAAGCTGGAGAGACAGGCAGACAATAATCTTTTCTTATAGATTTTTACATCTCTCCATTTAATCTTAAAGACAGATTATGCTCATATTCTTAACAGTATGTGTTTTTGTGAAAATCTTACTCATTTTTGTTGAGGCTTTCAGAAGCTGACAAGTTTGGAGCAGTAAGCACTCATTTATTTTGAAATAAACAGCATGTGCAGATCTTGAAAGTCTCAAGACAGAGATGCTTCATTTCTGAGAACATATCCATGAATCTGTACTTGGAAATGAAATAAACCAATATATAGGTCACGTCTCTTTGTTGTTACCTTAGCTGTTATAACTGAAACTGATTCCTGCTCACGTGCTTAAGTAGTTTGGTCATATTCTGCCCTGGAGCATTTAATTAAAAAAACCCCAGATCAATCACGCCTTCTGTGTCCCATAAAATGAACACACCTAATTCTGAAGTGTCCTTGCATATCCTCACCTTAGATCCACCACTGCTGGTGTCAGAGGATGGAAACTCCACTCCTTTCTTCAGCAGTTCTAAGTAAACTTCTTTTACTTCACTCACATCCACCATCCCTTGAAAACCTCGTGCCCAAACCTGGTTTTGAAATATCAGGGACAGTAACAGCCACAGAAAAGTTAGTGGGTCAGAAAAATGCTTTTAAAATGTGTGGTCCTAAAGACAGGCTCATTCCCTTCTCCCACTCTGGATAATTCCATTTAGTGCAACAGCAACCACAACAGCTCCAAAGTTCAGGTCTGTTTTCAGAAGAGGTTCCCAGGATTTAAACAGCTTGCACAGTTAAACATTTACCACATGGCAGAGACACTCACAGCTTACTCCAGACTCACCATGATAAAGGTCAGGATTTTCTCCTGCATGTCAATGGGAAGGTTGAATCTTGGGTTCAGCAGTTTCACTAGCTTGTCTTTGCAGAAATCCTTCTTCACAACTAAAGACTGGAATCTTGGGCCACAGTTCTCCATACACATCTCAAGCAGCTGAACACACAAAAAACTTCTGTTACACAAAGAACAGGAGAGGAAAAACCCTACAACCTGATGGCTTTTGCTTCTTTTTGTTTAATTTGTTTCAAGGAGTTAGAGGGAAGAGTAGGAATGGATATGAACAGATAACTGCTTACTAGAATGCTTGATGGGGTCACTTCAGGGAAACAGCAGCTCCCTGTGTGCCCTGTTATTCCTGCACAGTCCAAAGGAGCTGTGCCAGCCAGAGTGACACTGTTTTTAAGAGAGAGGCATGGCCACACTTTTTTCTATGTCACAGAACTTACTGAACACATGGTACCCATATCTTAAAAAAACTACTTGTACAGGTTCAGCAATAGAATTAATTTACTGCCTAGCACATAAGTCTGGCAGACTCTGAAGAACTCTGCAAGAGAAGAAAATCAAATTACTGAATGCCTGTCCTCTAGTCTGCCCTGTAAGTGAGAGAGTAATGATAAAATAGGAAAGAACAAATTCAACAACTTGGAGCACCATTTCTCCATGTGTTTCAAAGGTCACATTGATTTGAAACAGATGAGCTGAAATGTTCCAGCTGTCAGATTCATCTTCATGAAGGAACTTCCAAAGCCCTGCTTCAAATGCTTAGAGCAGGATCCCTGCAAGCACCGTGCCTGCCCTGCCAAACACAGCAGGGTGGGAGAAGGACTTAAAACTTCTCCCCTGTACATCTGGAGGTGGCTGATTACAATTCCCATTTTGCAGAAGAGATGTGAAAAACTGCCATTCCATCCCAGTCACCTGGGACTTGACAGGAAACTGGGGTCAATCAGATCAGGTGCAGAATCAGGAACAGAACTCATCTTGCCTGGCCCAAATCTGAAGGTGGATGATGACCCACACAAGAAAAATGGTTATCCTTGTGCTTCTTTCTCTTCAATTGTAGCTTCACTTCCCTCCCAACATAAGAGGGAAGATAGAAAGTTGAAAGTAAAGGGTTGGTATTAACAAAAGGCTGCAAAATTTCATGTGTTTTGAGACAAAACTTCCCCTGAATCATGTGACAGATAGGACATATTCTCAAAAGGATACATGTATTGAAAGGGATGATATAGTGATCTTGATAAAAGTAAGTTAAGTACACTTTCCTATTCAGAGCAGACTACATTTGACTAAGTTAAATCATTTTAGTAACTCATTTTCTTGTCCCCAAGACTCAGGGATTTTTCTCTCAGTGTGATCAGGAACTTACAGGAGAACAGGTTGAAGACCAGAAGAAAATACATTGCCAAAATGAAAACAGGGTAGAACAAAGAGACACTGACAGACTGCTGTGCAAAAAGCTAACTGAAAGATAATTACAAAAAACATCTTGGCTCAAAACACTACTTTTCATAGAGAGTACATGAAATACATGCTAATAAGCCAAATCATTTGCCTGTGCAGTACTTCAAAGATGCTTTGTGTAAAATACTTTCAACCCAGTGCATGGGAAACTTGTTATACTACTCTCTATTATTAATTTGCTACTTAGGGGACTGAGTATTTACCCACTGAATGAAAGAACAGAACTAAGGGTCTGGATCCTCCACTCAATTATGGCAGCCCAGCCCACTCACTCTAAGTAAAACTAAGCTGGTATAAGAAGAATTTGACTCAATTATTTTTAACTGGACTATTCATGAACAAGCCACTTTCATGCTAATAACACCTTTCATTAGAATTTGAATATGGGTATTTATCGTGCAAATAGGATTTCATAGTCCCAAGCACTTCCACTGGAAGGAACAGATCCAAGCTGGCCAAGCCAACCACTGCCCCATACAGCACAATGGAAACACAACAGAAACATGCTTTAATAAAAAAACTGGCAAATTGACTTCAATCAAACCATTAAACTTCCCGTCAATGGCAAACAGGATGTGAGAAGTGTTGGAACTGACAGAGCTGCTGCATTCAAGGATAGCTGATCCCAGAGATCTGCACTGAGCAAGAAAGGCAAACTGTGTAATCCAAGGGCTGGTTTACAGGACTGAATCCCAGAACTAAAACGATAAAGGGCATCTAGAGAGAGGTGAAGCCAAACTGTGAAGCAGAAACAAAAAATGGGAGAAGCTGGTGAGTACAGCAGAAATTCAGCTATGTTCCTTATCAACAGAGACCTCACTCAGACCTCAGGACTCTGAAACACCTAAAACATCTCTGAAACATTGAAGATTTCACTCCACATCTAAAGCAGCCTTGTTTGGTCCATCAAGCTGAGCAATGGGTGCAGCTTGTGAGGGACGACACTTAGTGCAAGAAAACCCAGAGGAACAATTTGCTTCTTCACATTTCTGACTCAAGGGGAACAAGCCATTAATCCATCTCCAGGACTACCCTGAACACATCCTGATGCCTGCCCAGCTGAGGTTTGGAGCTGCAAGATGCTGTTTCCAAGGCCAGCATTTAAACCAAACCGGTGTGAGCAGCTCTTTCAGCTGCCACTCACCAATTACAATGCAGGGGCTGGGTGCACTTCACCAAGGTTCAGCACTTCAAACACACTGAATTCTCAGAAGTCTTGAGTTTTTCAGATTTCACATTTCAAATTGAGATTTGGATTTCTTTTGCTCCCACTCAATGTCCTCTTCTTTTCTCCTTTGTCAACATATCCAATAAAGCAGGATAAAATAGAGTAGAACTCTTTTAATTGAGGAGCTGGAGGACTCTCCCATGCTTTGTGAAAGGTTAATTTAACAAACTAAAATCTGAAGGCCACATGTGCCATGCTAAATTTTTTCTGCATCAGAAAAATTACACACAATTAAAAGGAAAAGTGGAAATATTCTTAGGAAAAATATCCATAAAGATTTAATTCTATGCAGTTATTGAGCGGCTTATGTTGGAAGGAACCTTCAAGATCAACTAGTTCCAATTTCCCTGCCATTCACCAGATAAGGTTGCTAAGAGCCAAATCCAACCTGGACTTGAACACTTCCAGGGATTGGGCATGAACAATTTCTCTGGGAAAATGACTTCCTTTAAAATATTTTCCAACAATGTAATATAGAGGTGAAACAGTAATTTAATTTTAAATATCTGCCCACTGCTTTGAATGCAGCAGTGAGAGGGACACATTCAATAAGCAGTTTCCCCATGTGCTGTTCAGCTCCTAAGACCTCACAGGTATCAGAACTGGGGCACTGCTCTACAAAACCAAGGGAGATCTATGCAGGTAGCTGAACAGCTGTCTCAGAACTCATTACATAATCAGAATTTATGTATCTAAAGTATACCAGCAGCAAAAATTCAAGTAACACACACAGAGTCTGTTTGATTCCTGCCTGGAGCTCTAATGCTCTTCACTCTGATTGCTCAACCTCCAGTGCCAGCCCTGATCTCTCAGTGTTATCAAAGGCTGGGCATGAAGCAACTCCACAGCCTGACACAAACACCTCCATCCCCGTGACTGCAGCAGCTCAGAGCACCTGGAGCCAAGGCACAGCCAGCACATCTCCCAGCTGGCACTCAGCCTTCCTCCTCCAAGTAAATAAAACATCATCCAAGAGCAAGGAGGAGGAACACACTGCAGAGATTCAACCCATCTCAGCAACAGAATCAGGGCTAACATGTGCAGTCCAGCTGCTTCCATTAGGATTTTCACACTCCACTCTGTGTGTATCCTCTGGGAATGGGCTCCTTAAGTAGCTTCATTAGAAATATTAAATTCAAGGATGTCAAGGTTGAATAGATAAAAGTGGATCGCAGTGCACTTCACAAGAAATGTGATTTGTAGATCCTTCTTAGTTTCATCTAATGTAGGTAGGAGAGACAATCTGAAGTAGAGTCTCAAAAGCTAAAGGACCACATTTACTGTAAGAAATACAGGCACTAACAGCTCACCCAAAAAGAACCCTTATTTTTGCAAAACTCTGGGAGGAAAACAATTTTTAAGAGATGAGAATTGCATGGGAGGGAAGGGCTGTGTTTCAGGAAAATTATTTTTTTTTCCATTTGCAATCAATTGCTGTTGTCATCTAAGCATTTCAAAATGGAAAACAGGAACAATTTCATCAAGGCAATTAAGAGGATAAAAACAGAAGATGCAGCACATAGGAAGAGTGATGTGGGAAAGGTAAAAACCACACATGGCAATGGGGTCATCAAAGGAAAGATTTTACACATGCTAAAATTATGGCAGTACTGGTAAAATAAAAAGAGAAAGGAAAAAGCCAGAGGCAGTGGGAGAGGCAAAGCATAAAAGATCTTGTGTAAGAACTAAAACCAGAAAAAGAGAGAGAGAATGAGAGAGAGAGAGAGAGAGAGTGTTAGAGAAGAGGCTGGAACTTATTTAAATAAAAAAAGTGGAAACAAGATTAAGGAATACAGGGAGAAGAAACATGCAAACAAAACCCAGCAGCTGTGCCAAGAGGATGTGGCTGCCTGGCAGGCAAGTTACAGGTGTGCATGGGAGTGGGGGAGGACAGAGAAAAGCGCTGGAACAGGACAGGAACAAGAACTGCACTCCCAGCTGAACCTGCTGCATGCTCCACCTGCAATACAATGAGCTCCAGGTCAGGGTGATAAAGCTCTTCCTTGGACAGACCTGGAACAAGATCCTTCTCCCACTTTTACATAGCAAAACCTAAGCTATAATGTCACCTTGGGCACTGCAAATACCCAAGGAACAGCTTCCAGACCTAACCCTTGGTTATCAGCAGAGACTGTGGCAGATTATCAGAACACGAGTGCTGCAGCAGACAGCCCTGCTACAGGGATTGCAGGTACACTGGAAACCCAGTGTCTCCATTATGCAAACACACAGAGCACACTGAAATGTGACTCATCAGACAGTGGAGGAGGAAGCAAGGAAGTGTGGAAACAGAGTGAGCTGAAGGTCTATATTGACATGTTTAACAATTATCTGCATCTCTAACTTGTCAGGAGACACTTGGGCAATTGCTAAGTGACCTACAATTTGGCACTATCCATCACCCATCTTCTTTAATCACTCCTTTGCACGTCTTGATATGGATAATGATTTTGCACAACAAATACCAAACCCATGAGTAATAGCACTCAAAGTGATGCAGATAGGCCTCTAAAACCTCAAAAAAGGAAATGGTGAAGAAAATACTTGAAGCCAATTAAGGAAAGACTAAAATCTTCAAGAACATAAAATACAAAAGATATGACTTTTGCCACAGTTGCACTATTGGTAGTCAAGAGCAATTCAACTCAGAAACTCAGGACTTAGGACAGTATTAGAACTTCCCACTGTGGATACTTCAGTAAATCTTAATTTGACTGAAATCACAACAGCTCCCCAAAGCCTGGGGCAGTCAGGAACACTGGCAGGTTCTACAGGCCAGTAGAATTATGTCAGGTGAGGATATTCCCAGACACACCAACCTTTAGCCATACCATCTGAATTTCACACAGCTCACCCTGTCTCTTGCTCCCTTACCTAAGCCACCATGGTTACCTTTTCCTTCAAGTTTATCATTTATATGTGATAACACTTCCTTTTACCAAGCACATACCACACATTCCACCATGCTGCACACTGTGCTTAGTTTGACTAAGATCAGCACCACAAGGTGAGTAATAGAATGATCAAATGTAGCTTTTTATGTCACATCCTAACCTCCACAAACAGGTGGGGCTCTCACAGAAGGACAGCCTCTGGAGCAAGGAAGAACTATCTTACTTTTACACAGAACAAGCTCCCCCACCAGAATTTGCATCATCCAGGAGTCCACGGAATGCCAGCAAATCATCTGATCTGCACTATGGCAGCGCTGCACACACAAACAACAAAGACTGAAAACATCCTGGAGAGTTGTGTCAGGGATAATTTGCATGCCATCTTATCGTTTAGACTGTTTGCCTTCACTGTGTCTAATTAACATAAACACAGCTGTACTCACAGACAGGGTAAGTCTGATCTCCTTGTGGTTACAGTTTTTTGAAAGCTTCTTCTTCAGTGCTTTAAATGCATCTTTAGGCCTGTGACAAAAAATTAAGGTGAAAAGTTACCAGTGAAGTTTTCTAGTTCATAACTTCAGCCAAGAACCAAAAATACCAGCCTGAGATACAGGACCAAATCCACCCCTGTGTTTACACTCACATAAAACCAGAGCAATTGCCTCATTGATTTCAGCAAAATCTCTTCAGCACTGAAGTAGAGCAACAAAGCAGTGAATCAGGTTTGTTACTGCAGACTGTGAATTACTCCAGAGACTCGTGCAGAGTCTGCTCCAAAATTATATTTTTTCACAGTTGTACAATAGAGTTATTTATCTAGCTTTTATTGCCGTGAAAGAAAATATCAATTGCCAGATGTATCAAGAGTTGACTGGTGGTTTTCATGTATGATGCAATTAGAAAATATTCTCCTGCGAGTACTGTCAGGAGTAGGGGTGTCATGGATAACTTCCACTCTTATAATTGCAGGATGCACTTAAGTCCTCTGAGTAAATACCATGGATGGATGGTCAGCCCACTCCAGCCCAGAGACTGGGGCATTTCTAACCCAGCCATTTTAATTTCTATATATACACCCCGTATCTTTTATCTGTGTAGGAGGAAGAGGGTGGTAGATGGTATCGAGGTTATCACACGTGGGAAGCAGTTTTGCCTCATTAATATTACACTACCTGTAGTGTGCAATTATTAGGGCCAGCCCAACACTCATGATCAACATAAACAAGATGTCTTAACATCTCTTTAGGATCTCTCTAGAATCTAAGATGGAGCAATAGGCCAAAATACAATGTTTCACTTAAAAACCCCAAGAAATCTTTGTTGAAAACATTTCAAAGTCAGTGAAATTAAGTGGGTGTTTCCATAACTGCGCTTCTTAGTTTGAAGTGCTATACTTCATGATAAAAAAAAATAAATTCATTTCTCTATTTTTCTTAACCATATGTCATACCCAGGCACATCAGTAGAGCATCAAGTGATGGATAGGAGCTCAAGAGTGGAGAAGCTTCCCCTGCAGAGAGATGTACTACAGTTCCACTCCTGCTTGCTTCCCTCGCTGAAGCATCTGGAAATGCTCTGGTCAGGAGCTGGATATTGCATTAAAACAACCATTTGCCTAATGAGATGCAGCAGTTCTGCTGCTCCTACTATCCTGCTACAGACTGTAGTAGCTGCCTAGGAGGAAGTTATAAGGAATTCCTCTGCAAGCCTAAGCTGTGCACAAGAGGAAACAGTTTATCTAAAAAAAAAGGCCCTGTTGCATGGAAACTTTACATAGAAACTAACACTGAGGGTCAAAGCGTGCTGTTGCTTATGGCGATAAACAGAAGGAAGTCATTATTACCGACATTCCAAGCACTAAGAACCATGAGTGAGAGCGTGGAATCCAAAACAATGAGAGGAAAGAAAAGTTAATAGAGAAAATAAAACCACCTGTGCAGAAAGTAAGCTATACCTCATTGTCCTGGAGAAAACTCTTCAGCTAGTGTGAAAATATATCACTGCTAGAATGAGTCCTTGCAATGCAATGCTGAAGCTGATCTTACATGAGAACAAATTTCTTTTTTTCCCCTTTTACAGGTGGAAACGAGGAAGCTCAGAGCAGCGAGTGGCTGAGCAGATCTGGATGTGGCTGTTCAGTGCAAGAGCCCAGCTCAGCTCTGAGAGCACACCTGGATGGGATGGACTCCCCTGCACAGGATCCCACACCTGGATGGGATGGATCCCATGGCACAGTATCCCAGACCTGGATGGGATGGATCCCACGGCACAGGATCCCACACCTGGATGGGATGGATCCTCCTGCACAGGATCCCACACCTGGAATGGGATGGATCCCACAGCACAGAATCCCACACCTGGATGGGATGGATCCTCCTGCACAGGAGCCCACACCTGGATGGGTTGGATCCCACGTGCTTCATCCCAACCTGGCAGACACACTGCACAGAACTCGAGGGCAAAAGCCAAGCATTTTAAAAAGTGCTGTAGTACCCAAAGCCTTTTTGCAGGTGGGTTTGCAGAGCACCGGGATACCTGTTCAGCCTAACGTGCAGTGCAGGTTGTACAAACCACGTCACACTCAGATGAGAAACCTTTGTCACCCCTTTCCCTAGCGTGTGTCTGTGGGGCAGAACCTCCGTAAAAGGCAGCGCTTTTCCGTGGGAGCCGAGCCGAACCGAACCGAACCAAAGCTCGCCGCGCTAATTCCCTCGGGTCACTTCACACCCGCTGCCGCTGCCCCCCCTGCCCGCGGTCTCACCCCTCCTCCGTGGCGTTGATCACATCGCAGATGTGCAGGAACTGTCCCCACTCCTCCGTCTGCAGCGACCCGAGCGTGGCCCGCTCTGAAAGGCCAAGGGGACCGGGGTCAGCGCCCGCGGGGAGCGGAGCGGAGCGGCCGGGCCCGCTCCGGTACTCACCGACCAGGCTGCCCACGGCCGTGCCGAACGGGTCCCGCGGAGCCCTCGCGAACGCCATGGCCGGGCGGGCAGCGCTCGGCGGGCTCCAGCCCCGGCTCCGGCCCCGCCGGATCCGGCCGCTCCCTCCGCCCCACCGGGCGCTCCCTTCCTGCGCTCGGGGCCGCCTCCAGCTCCTGATCCCGGCACCGCCGACCTGAGCCCGGCACGGGCAGCGGTACCGCCCCGCGGGGCCGGGTCCCACCCGGGCATCCCCCGGGGCAGGGCTCTGCTGGACATCCACTGGGGCTGGGCTCACACTGCGTAATGGGGCAGGGTTCTCCCGGACACCCGCTGGGGCTGGGCTCCCACTGCAGCACGGAGTAGGGTTCTCCTGGACACTCACTGGAGGATGGGACAGGGCTCTGCTGGACACTCACTGGAGGATGAGACAGGGCTCCCCTGGATACCCACTCCAGGATGGGGTTAAGGCTCTGCTGGACACCCACTGGGGCTGGACACCCACTGCAGCACGGGGCAGGGCTCTCCTGTATACCCTGGGGCACGGCAGGGATGTCCCGGGCCGGGCTCAGCCGTGCCTCGGGGCTGTCCCGTCCGGGGGCTCCAGCCCAGCCCTGCCCTGCCCGGACCCAGAACACCCCTGATTTCCCCGGCTCACACAGCCACGGGCTCATTTTCCTGCCCTATGGCCAGTGTTTAACCTGCGAGCCCCCCGCCTGAAGGCAGCGGTGGCTCAGCCGGCTCCTGGATGGGATTTCCCAGCTTCACGAGGAACCCGGAGTTCCGTGAAGGGCAGCTCAGAAACACCCCCAGAGCCCCTTGTGCTTCTCCGGGATGGGATTTCAGAGCTGAGCTCACGGATCCAGCGAGGCGAAGCTCAGAAACACCCCCAGAGCCCCTTGTGCTGCTCCGGGATGGGATTTCACACCTGAACTCACGGATCCAGTGAGGTGAAGCTCACAAACACCCCCAGAGCCCCTTGTGCTGCCCCGGAATGGCATTTCAGAGCTGAACTCACGGATCCAGCGAGGCGAAGCTCACAGACACCCCCAGAGCCCCTTGTGCTGCTCCGGGATGGGATTTCAGAGCTGAACTCACGGATCCAGCGAGGCGAAGCTCAGAAACACCCCCAGAGCCCCTTGTGCTGCTCCGGGATGGGATTTCAGAGCTGAGCTCACGGATCCAGCGAGGCGAAGCTCAGAAACACCCCCAGAGCCCCTTGTGCTGCTGTGCAGACCCAGTTCAAGCCTCTGTACCACCGCTGCACAGCCCCTGCTCCCACAGCCTCCTACAGCTGCTCTCAAACCCCCGATCCACACAATAACAAGAATACACCCAAAGATCTCAAAGAAACAGGGGGAAAAAATTCCCAACGCTGCATCCAAGTTACATTCATAAAATCATGCTTTGTGCTCTGCAGGAAGCACTGACACCTTCCTCCTGCCACACTCACCTTTCCACGTGAGATTTTCCTTCTACAATTACTGTCAACGATTTCCATTGTGTCCTTTCAACTCCAGCCTATCTCACACCTGCACAATACCTGGGAATGAACAGAGGATGAATGAAAAATTAAGATCTCAGCTGTAATTTTTGTTGTCTGAGGGTTGTAATTATTTCAGTATCACACACGGATTCATACTGACAAGCCTTTGAGTAGAGCTTAATGAGTCATACAGTCAAGACACAACATACGCAAATAAATTATTTGCCTGACATTAGAATTTAATAGATTAACAAAGCTCTATTTGCACTAGGAGAGCTTTTCTTTGGAGAATCTAATCTTACTTTCTTTTGGGTTTTGTACAACTCTGTGGCCCCATCTACTGGATGGTTTTAATGTGAATGCAGGAGAAAACCACATTTTATTGGCGTACCTGCAAGTTATCTCTATGAAAAACAAGTTATCAAAGAACTCTTAGGCAAACTGCTCATGTACTATGAATGTAGGAGTTATTTTCTTACTCTGTAGTGAATGGGTGGAATCCATTGTGCAGCCCACTTGCGGCTCCATTTGAGACTGTTTTAATGAACATAGTTCAATTTTCCACACTTCTGTTATCCTGTTATTTGGCTAAAATCAGACACCAGTTGTCAAAACAGGAGTCTGTTTATTTATTCTTGTTCACAGAATTTTGAAAGATATCCTCTAAACTTAGGTTTGCTCTTTAACACTGGAACTGTAATGAGGGCCTATTTAAATGATCCCTTGTTAAACCTGCAATGTGAGTCAGATCTTGTTTCAAAGACCATATTTTATTGAGCTTATCAGGGGGAAAAATTCCAGTGAAGCATTTTTTGCATTGGAATTTACTGATTACAGTTACTCATTGAAATCAGCTTTTGGTATAGATTTGTGAACCCCTGGTGGGTTTTAGGTTCTGCTTGAAACAAAACCTCTCTGGCTCTTCAGCCTTGTCAGGGTTGGAATCCTCAGAATTCATGAGCTGGTGGTCAGAGTCCCAGGAGAGCCCTTGTGCACTCTTTGAATTTTAGAGATACTATTACATTTAATTATTACTATTAATGGACATTTTCTGCCTCTTGCAAAAACATAGAGCATGTTATAAAAAGAAAGCAGGAAGAGGTTAAATAACTTCTCTTTGCAAAATATTTTGAAACAAAAGTGTTGAGTGGCATAGCTTCTGTCTGTGTCAGCTCAGCTATCATGTATTATGCCAACATAAGCAGTATTGTCAATGTGATTTCATTTGTACCAGAGACTTTGATGATGTTATGTCAATTACAAACAAAAAATCCCAAATTGCTATAGCTATGCAGAGATTCTTTTTTAAATTTAGATTTGCTGGCTTTACATTTCAGAGTTATATCTCATTTATTAACTTTAAAAATCACACTTTTACCTTATTTAGGTTTCAGTCCTATTTTCAAAGAATCACATACACACACAGAGGATATTGAGTGAAATACTTAAACAGCTGTCAATCATAAACTGATTTATGCTATTGACATGTACCTGCTTTTATTTGTTATATGAAAATTAAAAACCGTTGGGATGGTTTTTTGGTTTAGTTTAAAAATTAGAGATTCTTAAAAGATCCTTATTCATCAGACATAAAGTGAGGAGCTGCAAAGTATTCTCCTCCATCTCCCAAGGGCTGTATTTACTCTCACTGCCTTCCCCAGAAGCCCATTTCAGTGTGACTCTTTCCTTGTTATCCAGTACAAGAGATGCAGTCGGTGGGATTCTCACTGTGGCTCATTAGACCAGATGCTGGTTACAGCCTGTGCTGGGAGCTTCACTTGAACAAACAGCTCCAGGGTTAAATCAAATCCCTTCTGCATCATCTCCATTAGCTCACTGCCTTCAGATAACAGCAAATCTCATCAGGAGTTATCTGGGCAAATTAAATAATGTTTAAGATCC
Organism: Luscinia megarhynchos; assembly: GCA_034336665.1. Lineage (NCBI taxonomy): Eukaryota > Metazoa > Chordata > Aves > Passeriformes > Muscicapidae > Luscinia > Luscinia megarhynchos. Next base: position 4,966,684 of record CM067580.1, read on the forward strand.
AGTCACACTAAGAATACAGAGCTGAACCCAAATATCTATTTAAGTAATTACTATTTCATTAAAAAAAAAGCATGTCCAAGTGCTGTTACATCAGCAGCACACTTAATTTGCCGGTGTAGAAAAGGAACAAACCTGGCAGTGTCAGAGGGAGGTAGAGGCCTGCAGAGGGCAAACTTGGTCAAGGAATCTCCTCATTTTTCATGCAGCAGCTCCCTCGAAGTGAAGGGTGGCTTAGGAAAATTCCCTCTCAGCCATATTGGTTTTCTCTTTTACACACGGAGCTTCAGATACAGCTCGTTAGCACTGCAGTGCTCTCTTGCAATTTGAAATAATTAAAAAATGAATCTCAGTAAATGCAATGCCAAGTTTGCAAATGGTAGGAGAGGGTCGGGGAGGTGGAATTTTTGTGGATGAGAGGTTTTGTCACACTTAACTGCTGCATTTCCTGGATCATATGCCCTAAGCAACTGTCACTGCCCTGGGACTTCCAGGTTAAGTTGGACAAATCTGTGTTTCTCCCCCTCCTAAAACACTGAGAATTTAAGATGATTTTTTTCTTTAATAATACACTGCAGGATAATTTGACACTAAAACCATGTCTATCATGTTTTACATCAGGCTGTGGCTAGAATCTTGTAAAAAATAGGTATTATACATCTATTTAAGGGTTTATTTTTCTGGTTTTTGTTTGTTTGTTGTTGGGTGATTTTGTTTGTTTAGGGTTGTGTTTTTTTGGTTTGGTTTTTGTTGTTATTATTCAGTTGGTTGGGGTTTTTTTGTTTTTGGGTTTTTTTTTTTTTTGTTTGTTTGTTTTTTTTGTTTGTTGGTTTGGTTTTTTTTTTAAATATATATTTTATATTTTTAAATATATTATACCTCCCTATATTATTACCTCCCTCTGGGATTTTACCCTCACCATGTGGTGTTAATCCAAAAACTTTCCTCTCTTTCAGGAAACAACTCTTCTTTTTCCCTTTTCCACAGGGATTATACATGGTATACATTGCTATGCACTACAAGTTTAGTTTAGTTTTGTTTTCAAATTTTTTAAGTTAATGATAAAAATTTCTTATATCTCACTGAGGTGCAATAAAAATTTCTCTGCCTTCAAGGAGCAAGCTTGAAAAAGCTTAATTTCTGCATGTTTAAAGTCAAAAAATTACTTGATAAATGATGTCGTCTTCAGATTGATGTTTTCATCTCTAAATGTGCTGAAATGCAATAAAACTAGAAATAACTTTGTCTGTTGTTCCAAAACAAAACAAATCAGCCAATCGCCAAATCCTTACGCCTTAAATGTGAGGTGTGAGAACTTCAGCTACAGGAATTAGCAAGCACCAAACTTGAATCAAGCTGGTATTTTCAGCACCAGGAACAATCTTGATTAGTTGGGCACCATTGCAATTATCAGTGTGGAAATCAATCCTGGAAGAAACTCACATCCTCAATCTCTGCCCATGAGCAGCAGGTATGGCCTTTACCAAGGAGTTCAATTTTTCTCTTTGTGACACTCCCACTGCCACATGAAGTGCAAAACATCTCTGAGGAAGAGCTTAGTTCAGTACTGCTGCTTCTCATTTTCTTAGTGCTTAGAGAGAAGCAATAACTAAACACAGATACTTTAAAAATACACATACAGAAAATTATTTTTGGGCACTGCATTGAATAATTTCCAAATTAAATAATTTCAGCAATATTTGATTGCCCACAAGTAGTTGTGCTGGCTACTGGAACAAGCATCCAAAAGCTTCATGGACTGGCAGAAACTCATCACCCACAGAGCCCTGGTTCCAACCCAAGCCTTCTCCAAGCCATGCAGTGCTCACACTCCTGTCCTAATTAACCAGGACTCTCAGCTCAGCTCTCTGCTGGACTTTAATTACAGCATTATTAATTCATGGAGGAAAAAAACTGACAGATTGTGTTGGTTTCACGTGGTAAGGGGAGAGGGGTGGATGCACCTCAGGGATGGCTCCATGAGGGCTGGGGAGTGGGAGGGACTCTCCCGTCTCTGGGAGCTTCCCCTGTGAGCTGCTGGCACCAATCAGAGAGCTGATCTGGTGATGGACAGCTCAGGAAGTCAATAAAAAAGTTATTTCGCTTTCACAAATCACAGCTGCATCGAGTTAACTGTCTCTTTCGGTTTCCGGTCTCCGGAGGGCTGGGGGCTCCCAGGCTCGGTCTGGGGTCCGGCCCGGCACTGGCTCTGCGGGGAGCCCCTGGCTTGGGGGGCCCCCTGGCTCCGCATGGCCCGGCACCGGCCACATGGTCCCCGGCCCTGCCGGCTGGGCTCGGCTCGCCTTTCCACGTGGCAGAGAAGAACTCCAGCTGCCCACCTTTGTTTCTTTGCAATCTGGATACAATTGTAACTTCTTTATGCCTGGATGGAATCCTGGATCTCCTGAGTTCCCCTGAATGAGAAGAAATGAAGCATGGAGACTACAGAAGTCAGTGGGATGAAGACAAAGTTCCTGGTGGGAAGAGATTGAAAAGATGCAAGTAGCTGAAAACCTTTTTTTGTGGGCTGTGGGGATTGTGACTTCACTAAAGTTCCTTTAAACTGTGAAATATACTTGGGGAGGTTTGGATGCTTGAGTAGAAGACTTTTTGCCTCAGGGAAATTGAGCTCTCTCTGTTCTGGGACTCGAATATTAACAGAGACATTTGATAGAGAAGCCAATGAAGAGAATTTCGTTTTTCAGCAGCCTGCCTTTAAAAGTGATACCCCAAGTGTGTAACGTGACCCATAACACGGCTCTGGAAGGACTGTGTAAATGGGAGGAAAATTCATAGTTCTGAGGTTTTCGGGCGGACGCAGACTGTGAAGGTGAAGACACCCCCTAAGCCATAACCAGAAAAGGGACTTTTCTCTCTGAAGTAAGCTGAACTGATTATTTAAGTGTATAACTGACTGAAGTGTTCTCTCTGTATGTTGGTTGATAAGAAATGTGGAATGAAGAGGAGGAGGGAACAATCTAGGAATTTTATCCTGAATTCTAATTTTTTTTTTTTTTGGTATTATTAATAAATTTCTTCTTGTACCTTTTCAAGTTTTGAGCCTGCCTTGTCTCTACTCCTGGGTCCTGTCTCAAAAAGAAATTAAATATATTAAGGTTGGCAAATCCAAGTCACACCGTGACACAGATGTTTCAGGTTGGTTGTGGCAAAAGCAGGTGCTTGGCAGAAAAACTCAGGAATGATTAAACAGGTGAGTGGTGGAGGTTTAGCTGCTTTTCAGTGAGCAGTGTTCATAGTACCAGTTACTCTTCTGCAGTGCAACAAAACTTCTCAGTATGAAAATAACAACTGCAACAGGTTTGGCTCTGGGTTTTAAAAAAGCTCATAAATGTGTGTTCTTAATTTGGTTTCTAGCTTTTGCTGGGGTCGTTTTGCTCCTCTTGCCTCTAAAAATAAAACCCACTATTATTTTAGGTTCGCTAATTTAAGAAAAATTGTGTGATGCCAAGGTTATGGAACTATGGAACTAGTTGGTTACTCAGCAACTGTTGGTACACTGAGCATCTCTCATGAAGAAAATCACTAATTTTCATCTCTTATAAGGAATAACAAATGCCATAACCTTATACTAATAACTTCAATTGCCTGACAAAGCCATTTTGAAACAAGTTTTAATGAAATGAATGCATTACAGCAAACACAGGCAGGGCCTGAAAGGATGCCAGGATTTTAAGAAAAACAAGAAGAAACTAGTGCCATGATTCTGAGCTCTCCATCAATTATTCTGTTCCATGGGAGTCTTTCTCTACTTAGTGAGTCTCATCCATCCTGGTGACATGGAGAGTGTCTGGTGAACTGAGGAAAGAGGCTTTCAGCAGACAGTGAGGTCATTTGGATGCAGGTTCTGTCTGCTGGGGTGGTTTTCTGCTTGAGAAAAACAAATTACAAAGTTTGTATGCTTTGTGTTTTATTTTTGTTTGTTTATTTTTTAACTAACATACATATGCAGTTTATGGTTCATCCTCCAGAAATCCATTTTGTGCTTTTGCCATGTGTTAGTTCCATATAAATATGAGAGAGTGTTGGGATTTCCCTAATATCTTTGTTTTTTTCTTTAACAAAACAACAGTTTTATGGTTCTCATCCAAATGTATCCAAAAATTATTTTAAAAATATTTTTAAAAAATTTGGTTTCATTTTGAGCATGCAGAACCAGATATGTTGACAATTTCAGAAACTAGAATTTTGGACAGTTTTGATTTTGACAAGTCAGTATTTGCTTATCAGGGGTGTTTTTTTGGAAAAATTTCCCATCAGTGCAGGTGGCTCTGACCTGTGGGGCTGCTGCACTGTTTATCTGGGGCTCACAGATTAACTAACACATGTGGGCTAATTGAGATTTGTGCTGTCACCTCTATGCCATCCTGAGCCTCCAGCTTTGTGGAGCAGAGGAACACTCACCTTTCTCAGGAAGTTCCTTTGCACTGCAGGTTTATAGAAACTGATGGATGGTGACCAGAGCTCACTGAAATTTGCTTCAGCATGGGAGAGAAACTGCAGAAGGTGCATCCTCTGTATCAGGGTGGAGTTTGTGCTGGTTGCTGCTTTGAAACTTTGGGTCAAAATCTCTGAATCTCTATTGAGAACAGCTGTAAGCCTCAGAACACACTCCCTGCTCTGGCTGCACCTCCACACTGATGTTTTTGGCAAACAGTGCAGTCCATTTTACCCAGGGAGCTGGAGCAGTGGCAATTGTAAGACCATGCAGCTGCAAGTAATTTAATGATATGTGAAACACTTATCATTATGTCTAAAAGGCACAGTCCATGTGCTGCAGGAGTCCCACTGCTATTTCCAAAAGCAGAGGATGGTTTGGGATACACTGTGCACACTCTTAAGAGACAGCACAAGTCCTGTACACAAACTGGAAATTTCTGCTTGTCTGTTCTTCATCTTTCCCCACAGCTGTCTCTGGGCAATGATGCAGTAATGTCAGCAGTGGAGGGTTTTTTCACTTAAATATTTAATAAAGAAGAGTATCAAAATTATTTGCTGATTTGCTTTTTCCACCATGATCAATATGTCAGAGGTCTTCCCATACTAGACCATCACTCCAAGTCTGCTGCTGCTTGCTATTATAGTCACTCCTGTAAACAGGCAGTTCTTCCCTTTTCTACTAATTCAGTACACTTCTCCTTGCAAAGACACTCATTTATATGCATTCCCTACTTCTGATCTTGTGAGCAGAAAGACTCCTAAATGGTACACACAGCTCTGCTCAAAAATAAATGCAGAGTTGAACTGCACTTCTGGCCTCTCAGCTTAAAAGAATCACACACCTTGGCTTTGCACTGATGCTTTCTAGGCACCACTGTTGAATTTTGGAAGGGATTTACACATCCAGTAGGTAAGGAAAGATGGCTGGGGCTCTCCCTGCATGTTTGGTTCCATACAAAGGCCAAGGCCAGGAGCTATCCCTGGTTTGGTGCAGGTTTTTCTCATCACTAAGGACAGCCCTGGGCTCCCACTGACACACTTGACAAATCACTATTTTCTGGCCGCCCTACTTTAAGGAGCTTTTGTGATCCAGCAATAAGTGACTCAACTATAAATTGCCACACTTCTCTCAAATTGAGATTTTGTGTCATAAGATGCTCCTGAATAGTCCAAAGTGGATATTAATACCTGTCATGGGTCAAATGGGAAGAAAGGGAGAAGATGAGAATGAAGAAAATGCTATCAAGTGTAACAGGAAGCAAATAACTTTTTAGCTCAGGGTGAGATGTCATTTGACAAGGCAGCATCCTGCAATGAAACTTGTTTCCTGATGCACTGCATGCATGTTCACACTCACCTTCCTCAGATACTTGTCCTCTCATATTCTGCAGAATTTGCTCCAAAACATTTCTCTCATTTCACAGAATGCCCACCATACATTCCTTATTTATTATTTCCTTGCCTTGTTTCTCAGTTACTTTTGGCCTCTAGAATCTTTGCCAGGCCCACTTCTCCAGCCTTTCTTGTGCCAGAATAGTCCCCTAAAGTGTTTTCCATTCACTTATTCCTGGAACTGTGTCCACAATAAAGATTTCTTCTGTAGCCAACTGAAACACAAAGCTACCAAAAGGCACTGACACCACTGCTTTTCTGACCAGCTGCTTACAGAGCATCCACACCCAGGCTTTGCATGAGTGCTGTGGAAGTGCTTGTTCTGCAGTCTTGTCTGCAGGGCAGACCTTTCCAGACTGGCATATCTGCACACAACTGCCCCCCAGACAGCTGCACTTGTAGGGATCAGAGATCAGAGCATTGCCCCCAAAGAGCTCAAACCTTCCCACTGCACTCACTGGCATCACACTCTGGTGCTCAAGCTCTGAGCAATTATAAATGACAGTACCTATCAATTTTAGCTGCTTAGATTTTCCCCATTGCTACAATAATGAGTGCTTTACACTCCCTGATCCATTTACCTTTCAATCCCACATTGGAGTCCTGAAGCACCAATAGGAAGATTAAATGTTGGAGTTGTTAATTTCTCCCAAGTCCCTCTTCTGATGCCTATTTCCAGAGAATTGATGCTTGAAACATGCTCTCAGCTGTGGCTTGACCAGAGACTAGAAAATTTTGCTTCTGTGCATGCCCACAAAGCCTTTTGTCATGACCAAACTGAATTTTTGGCTCCTAATTTCCACCTGCCTTCAGGAGCAATAAGAAACTGGTGCTCTGCTGTTACTGTAAATAGCAACAGAGGATTCTCACTGGAAATATGGAGATTTATGCCTTCTTTCATAGAATTCTAAAAGCACACAGAAATTATGTGAGGGTGCTGAGGGTGCCTCCTTATTATGCAGCCACTGTGTTTTAATTCTGCACTCCATGCATTGAGCCTTTCTCTCTTAAGCATTGTGTAGGAAGTCTGAGCACTGTTGGGATTTGAACTTTGTTAGCTACCTGTAAACCCTTATTTTTATCTAGATAGAAGGAATTTGGCCCAAGTTACACAGGAGACCTGTTGTAAATTAGGGAATTGAGCCTAAGCCTCATATCTTAGAGGAGCAGCCTGACTGCTGCTTTCAGAAGAGCTTCAGTACATTACACCAGCTAAGTGTCTGGCTCAACCACTGTTCTGTGGATTACCAGAGGGCAGATTAACTGGAGTCTATTGAATTTTTAAAACACAAAATAAATACCTCCTACAAGCTCTCAACAGGTTTCTCCTAGCAAGGTTTTAAGGAATTTCCACCTTCCTAATTCTGAATGTGTATAAATGCACAGAAATTGATAGCACATGAACCTACCTAGTAATAGAGCAGAGCCTCATAACATTATTTATGGCTAATGAAAGGCAATGTCATTCCTGACATCCCAGATAAATCATATTTTCCATTGCTATACACAAATGGACTAGAATATAGTTAGCATTTAGTCTGCTAGGCAAGAATAACCTCAGCCCTTTCAAATTGGAATTCTCTAACCAGCCATGAAGGATAACATGTTGTGCATTTACCATCAATTTTCTGACTTTGTGGGGAATGGGGACTGAAAGCAGAGCAGACAGAGCATTTCATGCAGTGCCTTATAATTTCTTTACTGTGAGCGTGTGCTTACCCCTCAGCTGAACCAAATCCCTTTCAGCTGCAGCTGATAATGCAACACCCAGAGCTCAAGGTCACTACCTGGAAATTGGTGCTTGCTTTTAACTGGACTCACTTGAATGGTATTAAGCTTCAAGTGCTGCTTAGTCTTAGCTTTGATTCAGTTCAGGTTAACAATGCACCTCTTGTGAACGGGGCATTTGACCCTCATTGTTCCTGTTGCTCAAATCAGTTGAAGAAAATGTGCAGTATTGTTAGCAGACTTTTGAATACAGATGTGTTTACTTGCACACCAGCAAGGTGATTGCTGGTTTCTCAGTGTTTTACATCAGTTCTAGTTTTTGAAGTAACTCCTGTGGCAATGGAATACAGAGACAATAATGGAAATTAATTCTAGTGCAAGAACCTGAAGCAGCAGAGCAATGGTGAGAGGTGCCATGGCATAGATGCAGCACCACTGATGGTGCTGAGACTGCTCCATAGAAAACAAAAAAAAAACCAAAACCAAAACAAAAAACAAAAAAAAAGAAACAAAAAAAGAGGAAACTTTCCACGGCTTTTTTAATCCTTTTATTTCTGAGGTCTAAAGGCGAGTCCAGTAGAGCATAGCTAATCACACCTCTGATCTTTAACCACTGTGTGGCTGCTGGAGCCCTCACACACACTGAAGTGAAGCTGCTGCAATCCCAAATACCTTCACACCTGTGTGAGGGAATTCCTTCCAAAGCCTCTCTGTCCAACACAGACCTCTCTGTCTGCACATATTTAAAGCTATGTTTAAAACCCCAGCTCAATTGCAAAGTGAAAGAGCCAAAACCCTTGAGGGAAACAGTAATGACCTTTGCTGGTGCACAGTTTGCTTTGCCCAAGGATGTTTGACTTGATTTAGTCTGTCAGTTTGGACAACTCAGTTTGCCAAGTCCTTTGCAATTTCCCTTTTCCTAATGATCATGGTTAATATTTAGTTATCAGTTAAGGCAATCTTTATTCTCCTCTAATTTTTTTCAGTTCTTTCTATATTTTTAATGACTGGCTGTAAACATACATTCCACAGAATAATTTTTATATTTTTAACCAGAAAATCTTAGTGCTTAGCCCTTTTCCTTTTGAAAAATAAATTTATTAGGGGTTTCCTTTTGATTAGGAGCATCATCCAACAAACCTCTATAAATAGTCAGCCATTCAGTATATTCTCTACATCCTCAAATAAAAATGTTTTGCTTCATGTGTGTTTTATCTAATGTAAAATGTATTTTTTCTAGTCAAAACACATTTCTGTTGCTGGGGGAAGCACTGCTGCACCTCTTAGGAGCTACACTTCAGATATTCACAATTTTCTTCTTTGAGGATTAAGGAGTCTTTGGGCTATCCTCAGGAATCACAGTTTTTCCTCAGGATGAGGCATCACATGAAATTGTGGTATATCCATGAGCTTGGTGATGTGGAAAACCTCAACTTTTCAGAATTACCAATGATATTCCAAATATTTCTCTACATTCCTGACATCAAGGCAAGAACAGCAGCCCCTGATTGCTGAGGAATATTTTTGGCTGATTGGCAAAACACTAGCAAATACAATCCTGTTGTGTAGCACCTTCTCTTCCTCTTTTAATGCACCAGGAATACCTCAAATATAGACACATCCAACTTCTAATCACAAATGGTATTTAATGCCCCAAAATTACTAGCCAGGACTCTTTTAAACCAGAGATAGTGCAGTGCAGGTTATAAAACCAAGATGCAGAAGCCAGGACTCTTGGGATCTTCCTTTAAAGCTGCCTTGCTGTGGTCTCAGAGAAAATAGAAAAAATAATCACTCACTTCTATGATGCAATTTACTCACCTGGAAAAATGAGAGAACTTCACTGATCTACTTCACAGGCACCGTGTGAGTCCTCAATAATCCTTGTGAAACTATACAGTGATCTCTTGGCAAGAAGTGTTCTGATGGAGCCCAAATGTCAAAAATTGCTTTCAAATCAGGGAGTGAAAAGTGTGCACTGGGCAGACATGGATGGTGCTGGAGTTATTTTCACTGTGATGCCTCTCTCACTGTTTCATCTCCTTTATTACCCATTTCAGGGCCTATTTTTATGAGTTAGCATTGCCTAATACATTTCTCCCCCTCCAAAATTTCACGTGTCCTCCTTAGCCCTGCTCCCTTTTCAATTTTTTTCCCCCATCACAAACTGCTCATTAATTGCCTTGGCAGTGAGTAAAGTGTGAATACTTTTAGAATGTGGTTTCTAATGGTGTCAGCTGGGAGGGGACAGCAGCTTCACTCACACCATCTCTCACCTGTGCAGGGCTGGAGGGGAGCCAGCAAGGAACACTCCCAGGCCACTGCCAGGAAATTTTATTCATGGGGGTTCCCATTGGCCATGAAATTTGAGTACTCAAATATCTGTGATATCACACACTGAGGAAAATAATCAGCTTTTGAAGCATCACAGTGTGTAATGGAAGATTTGTGGTTGTCGAGATACAACCCCAGGGGTGCCAGAAAGGATGGGGCAGGCTTTAGGTGAGGACAGGAAAATGAAGAATAATTACTACTGTAAAACATAAAAACATGGACAACCACCTGTCTCTTTTTCTATAGCATGCTAGAGAACTAACTAGATTAATCTCAGAAGTTTAATACCATACTTGAGTGTTGAACCAGAGCCTCCTAAATACAGAAAAAAGGTTCTTTTATATCACTGGGTGCTTTCCTTAAATCTTCTCTTTTTTTCCAAAAGGCACTAAGAACTTACCTTCAGCATGTGGTTTAATCCTATTAAAATTCACTGAGTTCAGGCATGTAATTTAGTAACTCAGATTCTTAAACAGAAAAAAAAATGAATTAAAATAATTAAATTTAAAGAAACTAACCCCAAAACTTTTTTGTTCTCTCCCTTTATCCATATCCCTATGCAAGATCTGCATGGCAAAAGAACAACAGCCCCATAAACAGAAACATCAAAAGGAATAAAAATTCTTTTAGATTGATCTAATACTGCATTTTTTAGAACTTCCTGATGATTTCCAGCTGCTGCTGATTAGCAAGTCTGTTCCAGGAAGGCACAAACCTGCTGTGCAAAAGCAAGTGCATGGTTACAGTGCCATGTCCTTTCACAGATTCCTGATGGAAGTCAAATCCAGTGGAAGATTTACTTACTGTGCACAGCAGGATACTATTCAGGGATAGAAATTCCTGATATTTCTTGCATGTTTCAAATAAATGGCAGATTGAATCTATTTTGATTAATATACATTTAGGAAAGAAATCATCTCCACACACTTCAGCTGTGTGAGCAATGATAGAACGTGTGAAGACACCATTCACTCTTCCTCAGAATCCTGGCAAGAACTTCAGGTTGCAATTTTCCTTTTCCCATGTCCCACAGGGACATGTGCACTCTGGAGTCCTCAAACTCTTTCACATTTTAAATTTATTTTAAGTGTATTTGAAATATGAAATTTTTATCTCACCTACAATATCCCACAAATACAAACAAAACTTTCCTGAAAAATTTCTGGATGATTGCAGAGAAGAAAGGACATACCCAAGCAGCTGGGCAGCAGGAGAAGAATGTCAGACACATCTCCTGGTTTTGTAACAAAGACCAGAAACATCACATTTAATTTCAGAACTCCTTGTTTCAATGAACTCTGCTTTTCCTCTGTGCACACACTTCCTCTGAGGGCTTTCCTGCTAAGACTCTGCATCAGCAGCTTGGGTTTAAGCCTGCATCAAGCTGGTTTTGATAGTAGTATACACACTTGGAAGCTACAAAGACACAGTGTGTTTCTTGCTGCCCTCCTTATCAGTCACAGCCAACAATTTATAGCTGCACTTGAGAAAAGAAATTAAACTAAACATGTTCTGAATAGTGCAGGAGTGAAGTGATTCTATTTCAAGGTTTTGGCACAAAACCTGGTTGTGTGTCAGGTAAGCTGAAAAATTACTACATCTCAATTTTCTGAAAAAGTTTTAAATGACTTACTGAGAATTCAGCCTTCAGTCTCAGAAAAGTCAAAATACTGTGTTAAATTATCCACATGAAACAGGATGTGCTGAATTACTTTCATATTAGAACAGAAGCTCCGTTATTGATGGAACTACAGACCCTCAGGCTGACTCCTTTACTAATTTTTTACTTTTAAAAAAATTTAATTACTTTTACTAATTTCTTTTCTGTAAGCAATGTGTTCTGTGTTGCTGGAGAGAAGATTTAGCCACATTTCTACAAACCTTTCTTCCCACAGATCATCAGTGCAGTTGATTATAAATTTGTGATGGCATTTCTTCTATAGATAAACCAGAGTGGAAGGCAGGGTTAATTATATTGCCTTAAGCCACAGGATTTCTCTTTTCAATAGCACTGCAGTTGTCTTGGGCTATTAAACACTCCTTACAGCTGCTCTCATAGTGGTTCTTTGGGAAGTGATGCTGGAAATGCTTTGCTGGAGCCACGTGGATGTTTGCAGGCAGAGCTGGCTCCTCCAACCTCTGCTTCAGCCTGGTGATGTGAATATGAATCACTATGAGCCAGACAATGTGCATATATCCCTCATTAACTCTTTTTCTAATTATGACAAATCCTCTTTAAATTAGCTTTAAAATGCCAGTGCTGTAAATGTTCCCTGTTCCTGTTTTGTCTCGTGGGAGGATGATGCTTTTCTAGCACCAGGAATTACTATTTAATTACTTCACTATTTAACCAAGATTAAAGTGAAGACTTGTAGGGATCACATGCACACAAATATTATTATAAACAGATCCCTTTCCAGAAATACTCTAAGATTTGCAGAGGAGCACTGTGTCAACAGCCACAGCAGAATCATGGAGGGGAAACTTCTGTGATGCTAAATATAAGGTGTAGTGGCTTGAATATTTTGTTATTTAAACAAAAGGATTATAAGTCCAAGCATCAGCAGTACCAAACAAGTAATGAAATTACTCTTTGGGGAGGGCTCAGTGTACATTCTTTAATAGGCTGAAAATTAGCCACAACTCCTTAAGAGCTCTGCCTGGAACAAAAGCCAAATTTAAACTCTGAACTTAATTTAATAATGTGGACTACATCTCAAGATTGCTGGTTGAAGTTCCCTCAACTCATTTGGTTTAGGCATTTTTTAGTATCTAAAGTTGGCATTTTACCTTGTGCAAGTGTCTCTTTATCTCTTTACTGCATTCAGTTTAATATTCTATTCCTGTTTCAAATGTAATACATTTATATACCCCAGTCTCCCTGGGTGATGGCAGATAAAACAAAAGCTGCACACAACACGAAGTCTGCTTCAGAGTTGCCAGGCACAGTCTCCTGTTGCTGCAAGCAGCAGCAGCCCTGATTCCTTTGATGAGGAAGGCTGGAGGTTTTTTGGGTTTTTTGGGAAGAGCTGCTTTGCAGTATCCCTCTAAACTGCTTGAGCAGAATGTACAGCAGAACAGAGACAGATCCACATTATTCTGAGCCAAATTCAAGAGCTGTCATTTGGAATTTGTGGTGCTTCCTGACCTTTTCAAAGTGTTCCCCAAGCAGCTGCAGGAGGATTTAACAGATCCAAAAATGTCCAGTCAGCACAGGACCTCTGCTGCCTCCCAGGAGCTGGTGGCTCTCCTGCTGCATCCATGAGCATGCCACAAAAAACTCCCAAAAAATCTTTAAAGAAGGACACTTTTGAGAAAAGTGAAGATGCTCTTCATGGCCTATCCTTTTTTTGTATGGCTCTTGATGTCTCAGCTACAACAGCCTGGCCACTCTCCAGTGCTTCATCAAAATGAGTCTCTGTGCTTCATTAACATCTGCCAGACACAGTTTATTCCTTTTTCTTTCATCCTGCCTCTGGAGAGCACCATGTGAGACATGGACTGCTTTGCTTTATTTTCATGGGGTGCATGTGCTTCCAGCTTTTTTTAGCCACTGCTCTGTATTCAGTGAGGAAAATATATTCAGAGGTGCCTGGTGGGTTTTGGTAGGGAAGATGGGAAGATCTGTGGGAATCATTTACTCTCAGTACATTGCTTTGCAGCCTCAGACCAGCAGCCAAAAAAGTTCTGCCTCCTGCACCAGAGAGGGGACAGTGCACCACAGAGGGATTTGTGTCAGGAGGACAAACCCACTCAGGTCAAATCCTCCAGGAGCTCAGGATATTCTGTGAGTCATAGCAATGTCTTGCAGCAGTAAAACTAAATATTTTTATGGCTCCTGGGGGAACCTGAGTATATTGACATGACATTGTAAAGGTAAATAACACAGCAGTGCAAGGCCCATTTCAGGTAGAGAATCCGACCCTGTCTGCACCAATATTCTTCACTTAAACAGCAGATTTTGTTTGTTTCAAACACTGCTGACAATGAACTTTGGCTCACCTGTGAAAGAAATGGGAGTGAGGAAAGAGAGAAGATTTTGCCTAACACTGGATGCTCACTCATATGCCAAGGGCCAAACACCCTTCCAAAACAAACCAAGCAGCACCTGGATGTATTAGGAGCCTAATTTGCCAAACTGAAGTTTATATTTTACTTGCATAATGTTGAGTATTGCTTTTATGTAGCATCTCCATGTGACAAAGCTGATGAATGTCAGATTGCCTGCAAACAAGAAATTGCTGCCATAGCCACAAGAACATGTGAATTCCTTTAGCTACCCTGGAAATGGCAGCCCTGTGCTTAGGAAATAACCCTGTCTTGACTGAGGAGTGAAAAGGGAAGAGCCTTAGCTTTGGGAAGCATGGTTGGAAGGAAATGGATACAATTTTAATTGGGCACTGAGCAGGATAAAAGAAATGCCTGGAAAGATGTACTGTCCACTCATGGCTGTGTGAGATCCACTGTTGGCTGGGAAAGGCAGCTCTGCCTGGACTTTGGGAAGTCTGTGCTCTCTCTAAGGAAAGTCACTGCAAGCTCTGGTGGATTTTGCCATGAAGGAAAAAATATTTAAAAAAAAAAAAGAAAAAGCTCCTAACCATTATTGATTTTTATCTTTCCTTGACTCAGGGCTGTGACAGATCCTAGTAGTCTTTCTTTTTTGCCATTACCATCTCAAATCTCAAGAAGGCCAGACACCTGCACAACTGGTGTGGGTGGTGGGCCCTGTACCAGAACTGCTTCCCTGTATAAACCAGGCTGCAATGGTCTTGCAGTATTTCAGACTATGACCTTTCAAGCAGACAGACCCAATGATTTTCAGTCAATGCTCCCTCTGCTTGATTTAGAAGCCCATTCAGAATGTGAAAAAGGCCAGTTCATTGTGGCAACTCATTATTCCACTGTGCTGCTACATCCTGATAGATAACAAATGTGACCTTTGCTACAGAAATAGGTTGTTGTGGGCAGTAAAAGTTCACTTTGAGTGACACCATGAATGCTAACTCTCCTGCAGACAAAGATGGCATGGGGGCAGAATCTGCAATCAGTGCCCAACTTCCCAGCCCACTGAAAACCTGTGTGAGGAAACCTCTGCTGTCTTCCTATCCCAACAGCCAGGACTGAGCACAGGAGCCTTAGGTTAGTGTCCTGTAAGCCCAGAGAAAACCCACAAGTTACTTTATTTTTGCTTAATGAGGTGAGGATCAATTGAAATTAAAAAAAAAAACCAAACACATTGAGCTCATTCTTAGATCTAGAAATCCATCGGCCAATTTATTGGTGTCAGCATTGAAGTTGTGTCCTCAGAATTCTGGTTGCAGCTGATAATGGTGAACATTTAAAGGTGGAAATGTAGCTCTATGGGAGGTTAAGCCCTGAAAACAATGTGCCAATATTTTCTAAGGAATGCACTAATTATGGCAATGTTCAGTGGTTCCCTATTCAGAAAATTAATTCCAGGCATAAAAAAATTTGATTCTTGCTATTCTTCATCACATCAATTTTATTATAATATTATCTGACTTGGTATAATGAGATATTATTTACTCTCAGGACTTCTTTTTTTCAACCAGGCAATTAAGCAAAAGTTTGGATAATCCATTTCACAAAATTTCATAGAAGAAACAATAATACTATCCAATACCTATCAGAGTCCAGAGCATATAAGCTCACAAAAATTGCTTCTCTGTTCCTCATTTTCCTATGCAATCCAGGTACTTCTATTCTCTGCCTTCTAAGAGATAACAAACAAAGCCCCTGATGAAGCCATGGGTGAAGTGTGACCATAAACCCACCTGCAAGAACTGATGTGCCAGAGGAGACTCTCCAGCTGAAGGACACACTGGCCACCACTCTCCAAAAAACCCAGTATTTGACTCATCATCAAATTAAACATTCTCCCCAAGAGGAAGCTCTTTGGCATTCTAGAAATCATTACTGGTGTTTGCTCTTTAAGGCTCGTGTGGTTACTTGAAAATATTTTTGGCTGCAGTTCCACTTCATATTGAGCTGATATTTTCAGTGACACACATCAGTGGTCTCTCTCTTCTTAGCCCAGCTCTAGAGCTGGTCAAATTACATTCTCATTGCATAATTTAGGCAAATTTTTATTTTTGATTGAAAAGTCCATAGCTTTGTGAACAGCTGAAACACTGACGTTTGATTTCTGGGAATGTGTGCCTGGAAGTTTGGCTCTTGTTTGGGTGCTCCAAGGGTTAATGAGGATGGTATCTGGTGGCAGCATTGCTTTGGTGGGAAGCAAGTCCCATTGAAAGGCTGAAGTACTGAAACCCCAAAATTACTTCAAAACTACATCCTTAATAACCACAAGGCTCAGTTATCCTCCCTGACACAGTGCTCATTAAGCCCTGGTCATTACAGTAACCCTGCTGCCTTGCTACAGCACTGCTGAAAAGAACTATTAACTTGGCATCCTTCCAGACCAGCTTATTCCAGGGAAGTTCCTTCTGTTAGATTTCTTGTGAACAATCCCTTTTAATCTGCTTACTTGGATCTGCTCTAAGGCCAGTATATTTTTTTTGGGGGGGGGGGAAGATGAGAAGATAGAATTTTTAGCACTTATATTTCCCTTGCTGACATCCAGATGTGCTGTTTGAATAGAGCCACAGAGCTCTGGGCAGGATTTTCAGAGGTGTTAGAGTGATTTAGGAACTCAAATCCTCTCAATGCTCAATGGGTCTCTGTTCCTATGAGACCCCTGCAAACCCAAATTCACTGCCCTGCTACACTTGTCCAAACTGCTTTGGGAAACAAGATGTACATTAATATAGGTTAATGCCACAGAACTAAGCTACTGTGAGCTTGGAGCCTGATTACAAGAGGAATCCTTATTTCAAAATACTCTTTTATAATTTAACACCAAATTAAGTAAGAAGATCCACACTCCTTGGCTGCTTTTGCTTTGTTGGAACCAAAGGAATGGATACTTGAGAGCAAAAGATCAAAGGGGTAAAATATCCTGTTTGGAATACCACCTCTCTAGCAGGAACCACACTGAATCTGGCTTGGGCTGTGTCTCACCATTTGAATTTCAAACCTCCTTTATTTACTCCAAGGAGCTCATCAAATCCCAGAACTTCTACATTGCAAAACATTCTAAACACCTGTTAATCTATGTTGAAACAAAAACACAAGAAGAATACCCAAATGTCCTGGAAATAAAAAGAAATTTGGTATGAAAATTGCTGTTTGGTTTATCATTTAACACTTTTGTTGTCTTGCATTTTTTATATTGTTTCATGGCAGGCTGGTAGCAGTGATTCATTACATGGAATCAGAATATTACAGGTTCAATCCAGAAGCATTTGTCTTGCTGACAGGGAAGGATCCTTCAGGTCACTGAGCCACTTTCCTGAAACTGCAGGAAACTGCATCAAACACATAAGCTGGAAATATCCTCAGCAGCTTAACTCCATTCAGCTCTGCAGCACCATATTTATCAAACCCTGACTATCCCACAATAAAATCAAAATCTTTCAGAGGTAAAGAAAAGCCTCAAAAGTTAATCTGTGCTGCAAATCTCTGTTATAAAACACAGCCCAGGAGTATTGACAGTGCACCAGGTCCTGGCACTGGTACAATCTTTGTGGGGTTCCACAGAAACAAATATTCAAATCAGAAATGTCTGCTTAGTAGAAAATCCTGAACTTAAGGGCAAGACATTCATATCCATATGTGTTGTCTTCTCTGCAGGGGCATTTAAAACATGAAAATCCTTGCTCCAGTGACCTCAGTGCTCCTGAGAACAACCTTGTTGCTGTGTAAAACACTGTGAATTTGAAAATGGTGCTTCATGTCTCTGTGAGTGATATCATATCCATGTAATCTCCAATGAAGGAAAACCCACACCTTTCAAAAGTCCAGAACTGTTACATGACTGATTTTGAGAAGCTGGTGATGAGAATGAGTTGAACTACTTTAAACTTTAAGCATCATCTCAACATTCAAGAATTTGTTAAGAGTCCTTCAAGGAAGAGCAGATGTTCTGGCAGAGAAACACTGCTTACCTGAAAGTGCCCTCTTAAGCTCTAAGAGCATCAGCTGCACTTCACTGGTCCAGAAGATGTCCTTGTACAAAACTCACATCCAATTCTATTTGTACAAGTCTCTTTCCTGAGCTATATTCTTGTATTTCTTGGTCAAGTGAAAAAAAAACCAACCAAAAAAAAACCAACCTAACAGAATTTGTGAAATGAGAAAAGGGAAGCACTCATCTGGATCTACTGTCTCACCAACAATAAAACTGATTTATGTACCCAGCTCTAAAGACTCTTTTGAAGAAGGTATGTAAATATAAAGAGAATTATATCCTATAGCCAGCTTTCAGAGAAATCTGTGCAAAGGCGAGTGTAATCAAAATAAATTATTATTCATTTGAGCTATTTGGACTTCTCTGAAGCTTTCACAGCTTTCTGCAAAGGCAGAGAGAAAACTTTGATTTGATTTGGATGACCATGACCTGACACAGGTGAGTGTTGGTAAAGCCACCTCTTGAAACTGGACAGGGCAAAACTCACTCTAAACTCAGTGAAGCCCTCCCAGACCTCATTCAGAACAGATTCAGTAATTCACCTGTGATGTGTTTGCTCATTGCAGTCTCTAAGCATTTCTAATACTCTAAAGAATTGCAAAGCATTTGCTATGATTTTAGAGACTGCTATTTAACTTCTCAGACTCTGGTGAGTAAATAGAATTTCTGTCTGACCAGTAAAAAGACCCAAGCTGTTACCTGGTTTGTCTATGGACTCATTCACTGAGGGGCAGGTGAGAAGAGAACCAGGAAATCCTGGTTTAGGTGCAGGTGCTCCACACCACCAGATGCAGTTTTTTTCCCTTCAGAGGCTGCCAACCAAATGCATGTGTAGAAATAGCTATAGACATATCTGCCTTGCATTCTCTTGGGCTGTCTCTCTCTTTTTCTCTCTAAAACTCTAAAAGGAAAAATGCATTTGGAAGTGTGACATGATTATGAAACATGAATTTCTGATTAGAAGTGTAATTACATTCCCTTTTGATGCCAGCCAGTGGTGTTCACACAGGCCAGATTATAACATGTGCACTCAGCAACCTTAAACCTCACCAATTTCTGAACTGCAATTTGAAGGTAATAAAGGAAATCCGTGTTTTAATTTTTAATATTTTCAATGCCTGTACTTACAGCCATTATATATTTTGGGAATGAACAGCTGAATCCATCATTCTGTCTCCAGCTGCATCTCCAGAGGCATTTTACCTGAACCTTGATGCTTTTTTTCTCCCTCCTACACAGACTTGCTCTATTTTCAGTTTTTATAACCACACTGTATATTATCAATAAGAAAATTAACTCATAAAACTATTAACTCATTGGGGGAAAATGATAGCATGAGAGTGCATCCAACTCCCTGTGTATTTTGACATTCCATTTAGCAAACTCCATTATCATTTTAAGAGTGAGTCATCTCAGCTCTGAACCACTGCAAGGGAAGTAGAAGACTTGTGAAGAAGAAAATGGGAAGACTGACACATGCATTAAGTCTGATTTAAATTGTGTTAGAGCTGAGTGTCAAAGAACAGAGCTTCATCTCTCACATAAACCACCTGGATGCTGAAATACCAAGGGGAAACTCTCATTGCAGAGCATTTGGTTGGACACAGCTGGTGGAGGGGGTGCCTGCACTAGAAATGCCTCAAGAAATGCCAAACTGAAACCAAGGAGATATGAACTAGAATATATATTTTTTTTTAATGAAGAAATAAACCAGCAGAAACTGGTGGAAGTTTTGATGTTTCTTCTCAAATTCCATGGTAGCATTAGCACTAAACAGATGTCCCATGCTCCAAAGAAATGGCAGGTTTGGCACCCCTTCATGGTTAACAAATTTACTTGTGGCTTCAAATGCAATAATGGGAGCAACCTTGTTTTGGCTGTAATTGCATCTGCAATTGGCACCAGCTTTCCTTCCCTCTCTGCCACATGGGGAACTGCAGATCAAGGTGCTGCACATGTTCCTGCTGAATTACACTAGGTCAAATTGGGGTCAGATTAAAATAGTATAGAAGGGAGGGAAAATAAGAGATTAGGTGTAGGGACAAACTCGGGGGTGTTTGCCTGCAGTTCCAGTTTTGCTGGCCAAACTGTTTGAGATTCAACTGGATGTGAGTTCAAATCAAATAGCTACATTAATTAGGGGAGCCCCCAGTCTGTCTGAAATAACACCATGCTCTGGACAGATGAGAACTGGCATTGTCTGAAAAGAAGACTGTTCTGAGTTAGGCACAAACAAAGTAAAAAAACCCTTTAAATATACCACAAATAATGGGGTAGTTTTCTCCTTTTCCTCTCCTCTCCTTTCCTGAGCCAATGAGATTTCAGTAGATTTGGTACAGAGTGGGAAAAAGAACCTTTTGTCAACTCACACTGCAAGTCTGCAACAACAAGTCCACTACTAGCAATAACAACAATACCTATCTTGTAATTTGGATACATAAAATATCCACCTTAGGCAGCACAGACTCCTTCCATTACAAAGCCATTTTCTGTTGCTAGTAACTTTGCCAGATTTAAACCATTTGAGCTGAAATTCCCTTTTTAACCCTGTCCCAGGCTGAGTCTGCCTGCAGTGTTGCCCTGTATGTGCATTTATGCCTAACTAGGATGGCTGATTCTGATCCCAAAGTAAGAAAAAACAACTTATAAAATATTGCTTCAAAAACTTCATATCCCCTGAAAGGAAAAATGACACTAAAATAATCCTTGTGACATTTTTCCTGCCAGAAGAAGAGGAAAGCTCACTGTGGACAAGGTAGATGCTACTGAAAAAATTTTCTGATGGCAATGCAAAAGTGCTTCCCCCCAGCCAAATCAGCAATAGACACAGGTAATGTTCTTTCCCAAATTAATTTTAATTTGGTAATATTCTGACACACAATATTTTCTTTCTCCCATTGAAACTAATGGGACTTTTCCATTAAATTCATGGAGTCTCAAATCCTCTTGTTTGTATTTCTGTAGAATTCTACCCCCCAGTGACATCTCTTAAGGTGCCAGGAATTACAACCCACTTATGCTATTCACTATTTGAAAGCCCATTTTTTATCCCTGACATTGACAAGGAACTGATTATTCTTCTTTTCCTTTCTCTCAGTACTCTTTTTTGCTTCATAATTTGAAATTATAATTATTACCAGTTTAGAATAAAACATGAAATTACCCCTGACAGCACTGAGAGCAGAACACATCAGAGGAGCCAGGCCATACTCTGTGAGAGGGACCAGTTGATGCTGCAATTAAATAATTGCCATGGCAATGGGGAGGTCCAGGGAATAACTGGGTAACTCTAATTAAGGACAGCCATGGGTGACTGCTAAGCAGGAATCCAGCCTCCCCACCAGAAGAAAACAAAGCAGTTTATAAATATTAATAACCATTTGCAACACCTAATTGTGAGGAAGGAGGGGATGTTACAGGGAAAAATAATGAAGGAAGAGGACTGTGCATGGCAATGTCTGTGCAGGGTGAGTGGTGGCAGAGCCCCTGCACTCTGTGACTCCCTCCTGTGACAAAGCCATTGCCTCTCCAGGTTTCAACATTCCTAAGCAGAGCAGGAGCCTTTGTGCCACCTGGGACTGGTCTGGGGCTGGCCTAACTCATACTCATCCCCTGGGACTGCTCTGGGGCTGCTTTTGCTCACACTCCTTCATTCAAGCCAAGCAGAACAAGAGACAAGACCTGCTGCTCTTTCCATTAACAGACATTAGTGCTCTGCAACAGCAAAAAGCAAATTACTCCTCTCCATCTGGCTCGATGAGCTTGTGAGCTTGACTGAAGGAGGACCTGGAGGATAGGAGCTGCCCTTCCAGAGGTAATTTGGACTCAGTAACTAAAGCAGAAACACAGAGTGATTTGTCTTTGTGTGGTAGCAGTATTTGTATGAGCAGGTCTTACAGGATGAAAAATGATGATTTATTCTCATTTTAGTAGGAAAATACCCTTCTCTCATCAGTCTTTTGTATAACACTGTAACAGACCTTCAGGAGATAAAGCTGGGCTAACAACACCTGCTGGAAGTCCTTCAGAGGAAAGAAATAAGTTCCAGTGGCTTTTTGATTAAATTCTTATGAACAGAAATGAAAAATAATACAGTTTCCTGATACCTTGATATCAGTAATGGCTGTACTGGTTATTGGAAGGATATTCCTGTCTGAAACATTTCTGCAGGTCTACTCCATGCAACTCATTTTACCTCTCCACGACTCCTCCCAAATGTGAGAGAGCCAGCCTAGATTATGCAAGCAAGTAAGAGTTAAAAAATGAGACCTTACAGAGTTGCAGCTACTGAGCCAGCTCATAAATTCAGTATTTTAGGTGGCAGCCCTTGGCAGGGAACAACCACCCCATTAAATCATGCTGGGCAAGAAACTGTCATTTCAGTGAATCATGAGAATTACTAATTCTATTATAATGTGTAATTCAGGAGGAGTTTTAGTTCCATCTTTACGGTGTCCTTCAGAAGATGATGATCCTGGCTGCTTTTCCCTGTTGCCTATCCAATTTCCAGGGTGACTGTTAAAAGTTTCAACAGCAGCAGTTAATGAAGACAAGCAAAGTATAAACCTTTGGAAAACCATTGCTGCCTTGCTGCTCCCCTGGTTGCTGGCATTAACATCCCCCTCCCTCCCTGAGCTCCCAGTGGAACCTTCATGGTACAAAACAGACACATTTGGAGGGGGTTCAGGAAAACCAGATGATCACCCCAAAAGGGAACTGGCTCCTCTACTTGTGCCTGAGTTGTTGCACGCCCAATAGTTGCCCACTCTGGCTGACATGTGAGCTCTCTGTATTATTTACAGAGGAAAGTAAGCCAGGACTGCATTTTGTATTATTAAGGCCTCTTTGAATTTTAAATTAGAAGCTGGGTTTTTCCCACTAATGCATAAAATCACAAAAATAGC
The DNA here is from genome assembly GCA_034336665.1 of Luscinia megarhynchos. Classification (NCBI taxonomy): domain Eukaryota; kingdom Metazoa; phylum Chordata; class Aves; order Passeriformes; family Muscicapidae; genus Luscinia; species Luscinia megarhynchos. The sequence continues at coordinate 4,989,547 of CM067580.1, forward strand.
AGGTAATTAGAGAACAAGCAGTGTAAACAACTGAAATTCTCACAGTCCAGTGGCTAAAAAATTCAAACATCAGTCTGCACTAAAAACAAATTCAAGAGCAGAGCAAACAGTTCTGTCTGAACACCACACAAAGAGCCAAGTTTTCAGTAGGTTCTGATTGCAAATATTTAATTTTGCACTCAATTTTTATTTGGTGAGAGATGTGGCTGTAACTTCTATTTGACCTTAGTCATTCTGAGAGATATAAATGTGTGTGAAAGATTTGAGAAATTTTGTCATCTCACCATTACACATAAAAAACATAAGACTTCTCCCAGATCAAATACATTTGCACTTTTAAGAGACATTAAATGGACGCAGACAGATTTGATGTATTAATCCACCTGAAATAATACACGGGACATAATTCAGTATTAGCACATTTAATGGGAAACTGCACAACTCCAAAGTGTTGGCAATTTCAGACCCATAATTTAAAAGTACCTGGTTTAATTCAATGTAAAGGAAGAGATAAAAAGTAAATTTGTTCTTTCCTCCACTAATGAAATAGTACTTCAAGGTGCAATAAAGAAAAAATTTGGCTCTACTCAATGCAGTCTGTGTTTGGAAATAGCATACACTGTTCTCGATTCATAAAACCTTGTATGTGTTTAGGTACTAAAGTAGAAGAGGATGCTGGGTTTTGTCACCAGTGTTTGTGAGACAGCTTCATCCATTTTTGTATTAGCAGATGTAAATTGCTGGAGGCAACTATTAAGCACAAGTAAACATGTGCTGCCTTTTAAACACTATCAGTGCTATAAGAGACCAATGGCATGATTATAAATATGGCCAACGGGGCTTTTTTGGATTTTAAAATCCATTTTCAAAGTATTGCTCATTATGTCCTGTGTTTCTTCCTCTATGGTCCCTTGGCACACATACACACCTGTCAGGGTCCACACTACGTGCAGAGTCCTGATAGGTTCTTTTCAGGGATCTCAAAGCGCAAAAGATACAGCAGGGGACAAAACCAGTTTATTTTTGCAAGAAATGCAGTTTATTCAGTGCCAACCAAATGCGATAGAAGGACAGGAAATAAAGAGAGAGAGAGAGAAAGAGAGAGAGAAAGAGAGAGAGAAAGAGAGAGAGAAAGAAAGAGAGAAAGAAAGAGAGAAAGAAAGAGAGAAAGAGAGAAAGAGAAAGAGAGAGAGAAAGAGAGAGAGGGGTTGGGATTATAGTACCAAGACGGGCAGACGATCCTCGTGGAACCAGCCAATAGATGTCCGTTGACGTCTGGGGAGATCTCGGGGGTCTTTGTTTGAGGATGTTTTTATAGTCTTTTCCAAAGCGAGTGGCTTCTGGCCAAAAGGTGGGAAGATTCAGGTGCGCTTCGGGTTCCGTTGGGGAAAACAATCCCAAAACATGTCCAAGCGAACTCCCTGTCGGTGGGATAAACACAGACCACTCATCTCTGACCAGTTCATTGTTCTCACACCTGTGGGAGTCTTGTAGAGTAAACAGTTCAGGGCAGCGTGACTAGCCGTAAACCAGTCTCATGAGAAACCAGTCCTGGTCCAATGAGCACCACCTGGAACAATCACTTGGCGTTCCTCCCATCCCTGGCCAGCGCCTTTAAACTGCAGTTTGAGGGGTCTTCTTAGGCCTCAGGCGAAGGTCGTTGGGCTGAACAAATGAGAGGTTTTTAGATGGACTCTTACACCACCCCAGTTTAAACAGTAGGGCAGGGAGTTGTTCTCTAACACACTTTGCTGTGTATTCTTGTTAACTCCCTCTCACCCCTGCTGGTGAGACACTTAAAAACCATTTAACTTCCCCTCATAACAAACCAGAGGATGATCAGAATCACCTGCAATTGAGCTATACAGAGATTAAGGACATGCCTGTACTTTGCAGTAGAGCATGGTAAAACCAGTTTTAGTGATATGTGCTTGTGTCTAATGAGCTCCCACAAGCAGTTTGGCCCAACACATGATGCTGTGTGTCAAAACAAAACTCAGGTGCAGAGAACCAGGGGTAATTAGGAGTACTCACCCTGGCACAGCTATTTTGCCCCTGGTTTTGGAGCTGATGTGCAGCCTCCCCATAGGCTTCCTCAGATCAATGTGCAGAATTCTCTGCTCGAGGTCATACCAGAAATCAATGGCAGAAGCACAAAAAGAGCCCAGCTGTCTTTAATTCATCCCAGTCACCAGGTGTTCTCCTTCCCAAGCACAACCACTCCCTTTCCCCTGCACACATAAAGTGTTGGAAAAGCTGCACAACTTGTAAAAAAAGGCAGAGAAAAAGCAGAACAGACAAAACTAAATCACCAGAGCATCCTTCCACCAACAAATTGTCCTGGTCCAGAACCATGGAAAATCTGGCCCTTTGTCTCTGTCACCATGATGGGCCTGCACAAATAAGTTACACCTGTATTAAACAGGGGAAAATTTTGTTTAATAAATGCAGTTTTTACTTGACTACATACAGCCCTGTTTGCTGGTGGCAGAGCCCTGAGGGGTGGCACAGCAATAAATTCTGAGTTTCCCCAGTTACCACTGAGTCTCCACTGGAGATCCTTCACTTCTGTGGCCAGCAGCTGGATCTGACTCTTAATACATGAACTAGTGACACTTAATGCCTAGAAGGAGAAATCCAGTTATCTGCAGCCACTAAAATAACACTGTACAGCTTGTCATACTCAGTCCAATTTGTTCCACAGTCTCTCAGAGACACCAGGGAAATACTCCATTCTCCAGTTCAGCAAGCTTCATCTACACTATATTGCTTCCTAAACAGTTGCTACAGTGGTGAAGAAAAAGAATAGAGGCTTAAAAAAAAAAAAAACAACAAAAAACTGCAGGCTTTCCACCATGACTGCCACCAATTTCTGTAACTGAATTTAAATCTAAAGCCATTTTCTCTTTGAGATAATTGCCAGTTTCTTCTGCTTTCTCAAGCTGTTTGCTTTGGTACAATTCTGCACTGATTTATACTTTCTTTTCACTTCACTTGTTTAGGTGTAAGTGATGGAAAAAATGGCTCTCAATTTCGCTGTTTTAAACATTTCTTGAATCCATAGATAACATAGGCAGACTGACTTTTTAAGTTATTGTCCTCTTTGTTTCCCTGAAATCACAGTAGTTGAAACCATTATGTTTTTTTTCTTTTCATGCACAAACAAAATTCATATCCCTTCAGCTTAAATTATTTTTAGATGGTGAGATGCAGGAGTAAATACAATGACAAAGCACAGTGGGTTTCTTTTAATACATTTGGAGCAAAACCAAGATGGAGCTGTTTGCAGCACACAGCAGACTCCCAGAAAATTGCACTCACAGTAGATGGCAGATGTAATAAATTTCCACGCCTCCAGCCAGAACATCCAAGCTCTGATTTCTCTGCCCCAAACCAGCAAAGTAAGAGGGAGTTCTGATTAAAGGCTCTTTTTGGGACTGTTTTTCTTCAATTCATTGCCACTGACAAAGAATTCCTCCAGATCTTGTAAAAGCTCTTTGTGGGAAGTTTGTTTGGCAGCTGCTGGCACAGGGGGAAGCAAGGATAACTCTGCCCATTCATCAAAAACACCTCAGGGCTCTTGTGAGCAGCACCAGGACTTTTTGAAGACACTGTGAAGATATCAGAGCACTTCTAAGGTGATTACCACAGCAAGTGTGAGCTGGATGAACACTCAGGAAGAAATGACCAAAGAAACCGTCCAATTTTTCTTTTGAGTACTTTGTTTCATAAATCTTCATACAAACCATCACCTTATCCATTTCAGAAATCAAGTCTCAACTTGATTCTCCTTGCCAGTAACAAAACAAAAGCTGCTCTGTGTCTGCCCACAGAGCCCATCACATACTTTGCAGCTATGCCATCTCTTCTGGGTGCTGAGACTGAAAAAGAAAGAATGAGAGCACAGAAGAAATGCTTTTGATGATGTGCAAGCCCCAGAAGTATCCAGACCACACTAATTTGAGCTCTCTGTGCTTACAAGGAACAGCTCTTACTGTGGGTAGTTACAACCTAGAAGAAAGAGTTTCTTCAGTGGGAAGAATTTAACAGCTTCTTCCCTGAAGGGTCTTTTAAAGTCATGTTAAGGAAAGGAAGAAATCAATAAATACACTTGTTGGAGGAGGAATTCTGAAGCTGTGGCCCTGCTGAGGCCAGTCCTGCCCTAGGGAGCTTAAAAATGGATCTAAGGTAAGGACTCTGACCTCAGCAATACAGTGAGGTTTGAGTTCACCCATGAAGTTATCTTAAAAATGTAAATTAATTTGAGTGTTTCCTATTGTGACTGGATACATGGGTTTGGGGAACTTGCAATGTCCTTGACTGGAAGTCTGGAGAGTGGATCTTCACCTAGCATCAGTCACACTCTTTGTGTGACAGCCTTTCCTTTATTACTAAAACTGATTGTACTGCTCCTTACAGTGCTCTAAGTATTTCTAACCCATTTGTTTTGTTCATTGCTTTTTAAACTGAATGGAAACATGGAAACAATTCCTAAACCCACAAAAACCCCAAGCCTTCCACACTGTCACAGAGCCCAGTGCTGAGCTGCAGCATCTGCCTGCCTGGGATGGACTCCTCATGCCTTCCCACATTAGCAGGCAGCAAATGTCCCCTGAATGTGGCACCTGGCACAGCTGCTCAATGCTTTCTAATCCTCCTGGAATAGCATTTTCCAGACAACTCCTATCACACACTGAACAGTCTCTGTATATTTGCAAAATGAAGTCAAATTAGTTTGACATCTCCTGTAAGAAACCATCATCAAAACTTGGCAGAAGAAAAAGACAGGGCTTGTTCCTGAGCTCATGGTTTCCCTCCCCCTTCAGGTAAATTTTTACACTGGGAGACATTTCCATCTCAGAGCTGATTTTTCCTGCATACTGAACTAATTCTGTGCAAAAAACATCCAGCACAGCATTGCATAATAGAGGAGAAAAATGTCAGTTTTCTCCTCTACCCAAGCTGTGCTGAAGGCAGACAAGTTTACAGCAGCCCTTGCCTCTGCACCTCTCCAAGCACCTCCCTGATTTATGACACAAAGAAGCTCCAGGTCAGAGCTGATTTAACTCATTCTGCTCTGGCAAAGCTGCAGGAACTCTGGCAGCAGCTGCATCTGCAGAGCTCTAACCAGGGCTGCTGTTACTCATCTTTATTTCTGATATTTCCATGCAGTGAAGTAGTTTCCTGCTGGGCACATCTGCTGCAGTTATGACCTCATTCTGGCACCGTGGAGAAGAAATTTCTGTGCTCTCCTGAGCAGGACCTACTAAGCTCTGACTGTGAGTCAAGGCAGAACGTGTGGGTTGGAATGAGAGGGGTCTGCTTGGAGAACCAGACCCCAGTGAGCTCACAGCAGCTGCTGAGGGAATTTTGACTGGCAGGTTTTGCTATGGAGTCCAGCTTAGGAGCAAAGAGTAAGGTGAGATGAAAATGAGATAAATTTATGGGTTTCCACAAGTGGTTATAAGGTTTTCCTACACAGATCAGTTACACAGGGACATCTACTGATGGACACCTTTAGTCCTGTAGACCAGAAGCAAATTTTCTGGAGGCTATATATTACCCATTTTTAACAGAAGAGTTGTGCCCCAAGCAAAAGGAACAAAACAGATCTTGTGATTAACCTGCTGGTAATTTAATGAGGAAAAGCACAACTCTTGCTACAGACTCGTGTCAGGAGTTTGCCACATGCCTCATTTTACCATCTATAACCTGACAACTGGAATTTTCCTGTGTACCATTGTCAGTGAGGATGGCAATGTCCACACTGGACAGGAACTGTTTTTAATTCATGATTATATCACACTGTGCTCAAGGATGTCCCAGCTTTGGTGGAGTCTGTGGCCTCAAGGGATAATACAGCTCCTCCAAGGATGACCTTGTTTTCAACCCCCCAATTTCCTCCTTATCTCTGCAGCATGTTTAAAAGTAACATTTATGCACTCCATTGAAGTGTTGTAGGAATTCTTTTATTACTTTTAAGCCCAGTTATTTGCAATTCAGAAGCTTCTCTTACAACATTAAAAGGCTTTGACAAAGTAACGTGGAATTTTTGGAGTAGGCTCCAACAACACAGTTTCTTCTTTTCATCTTCTATTTCAAGGAAGAGTGACAGCAAAAGTTAAATGCTGATTTTGTTTAGTGCTGTTTGATTGAGAGATTAAGGCTTGAATCTCTAATTTGAAGAGCGATTCTCAATGGAGATGTAATATTTGTCTCTGTTAAAGACAAGGTGCCCCTGAAATTGCAATCTGCAATTTCAGAAGTTTTAAATTTTAGGAAATTATAGCTTTTTAGCTAAAAAAAAAGTAGTTTTATGACACCAGAAGTGCCTAATACAGGATATACATATATTTCAAATAAAAAAGGTAACCATATAACCTTCAAGCAGTGCACCTTTTCCAGTCACCAATAAAGCAGCTGTTGATTTTATTTCATGGCAACCTCCCTTCATAGAATGTAAATCCTGTTATATGCAGTTGTACTCATTGTTCTCAAACCAAATCCTTTCCAGTTCCACGTCATCCCAATTCTGCTGTGTAGCAAAGTAGAATGTGGGGATAATTACAAAGCAGATATTTAGAACCAGTCTTAAATCTCCCAGACATAATCTGCACAAGGAAACACCATTCTGCAGCATCATCGTGCCAAAGGACTTCTTCTCTTCCTCCTCCAGTGCCCAGAAAAAAAAGAGATTTGTTCCTGCAGACTCCTATATGGGTCATAAAGATGTGGAAAATGAAATATTTTCCATCAGGCTACATGGGCTGATATCCCATCACCATCTCAGCTTCTACACAAAAAACCAGCAGTGAAGCTTGAGTTTTCCATCTGAAGAAGCTCAGAGCTGTGTCCCCTGGTACCCTGAGCCCTGGCTGAGCTGCAGAACCACAACCACAAGATCTCAGTGAGCAGAGATCTCCCTGGCCCCCTTGTGAAGGGTGGTTTGATCTCAAAGCAATTACAGCTCAACATAACTGATCCTCTCCATGGCAGAGACCTTGAGACACACACAATGGAGAGACCTTGAGACACACAAACCTGCCAGACTCGTCATCTGTCACCCAAACAAAATACCAGTGACCTACAGGCAGAGCTCCCCTCACCCAGCAGATTAGTTCATTATAAAATAGCTGCACCTGGGCTGACGGTTGCAATTAACTCATGGAACTGTCAGAGCTTTCAAAAATGTAACACAGGCTAGAGAGAGGAGAAAATTGCAGACAAAAACAAGACCCCCCAGACATTTCAAACGGGAAAAGAGTGCTTCAGCCTTATTCACAATAAAATAATTTCTGTCTGGAAAGCACTGTGACTATTTGTATTAAATATTGTGTTAAACTCTGTATAAAGCACCTAATCCAAGCCATAGCAACTCACATCCTAAATTGGGCAAGGTGGTGTTGTCACCCTCATTTTACAGATGCAAAATACAATCACAGAGAGAAGAGGTGACTTTACAAAACGAGCACAACAAACATATGAACTGAATTTGAGTTCAGATGGTATGCAGGAATGTTTCAACTGAAAGTCTTCTTTCCTGCTAGTGAATTTCCCAAATGCATACACCCAAATTCCTGTGGCTTTCACTGGATTAACAGATTTGGATTCCTTCTGTTTCTACCAAATTACACAAGCTTCCCACTTACAAGAAAATCCACTAGGGCTCTTAGAAGTTATTTCTCTCTCTTCCAGTTTCCTTAAGGGAACCTTATCCCAGGCATCAAATACAAAGGCAGTTCATCTGGGGACTTTCAAAGTTGCTTTCATGTGTGCTGCTCTTTGTGCTGAAGTCACAGGCTGAATTACTGCCGGCACAGGAGGAAGGGCAGAGCCTGGATTTGGGCAGTGTACAGGTGCTCTCAGGCAGAAGCCACAGGCCCTTTCCCTGCACAGAGCAGGCAGGATGCAGACAGGAAGCTTCTTGCCCTCAAGCTGAAAGATTGTCTCACAGCCTCGCTTGCTCCTTCTCTGGGATGTGTTTTTTTGTGTGGGGTGTTTCGGTTTTCCTGGCAGGCAGACTGCAGAGAGTGGCTGATTTCCACTGCCCCGACAGCATATTCAGAGAATCACCTTTGTGCTGTGCCTGCTTGCACCACGGCAGCAGCAGTTAAGTGTTATAGTGTACAGGTACAGCTAGTTTATGGCTATAAACACAATGGCACAACCAACGTGGCCGCACAGACACTGACAGACCACCCAGCCATTAAACGAGCAATAAACAACTGTCCAGGCATGGCAGTGATTGGCTGAATTCAAACTCAAATAAGAGACCTCAGCCAATCCCTTTGAACCATGAATGTCCCCATCCCATTGGCTAGCAAGCTGGGCGGAGCTAAGACCTTGGACCAATCACATCTGGAAGAGCGGGAAATTGAAGCCCCTATAAAAGGGGGTGCACAGCAATACAATCCAGCTGTTGCTGCATGATATGGATGTGTCCGTGCTGCATTCCTGTCTCCAACAGCAGTGACATCACAGGATGGAAATTAGATTAATCCTATGCTGGGGTTTTTTTTGAGTACAGGGAAGTAGCAGCTCTGCCCTCATTTGGTTCCACTGATATTGGTTAAGGTGGTTGGAGAGCCTGGAATTCTTTTGAGGGACTCCACTGTGAGGCATCACAGGTCTGCTGGAGCAGGAAGTTTATAGAGCAGGCTCCCCGTGCTAAGTAAAATTACAACATCTGGCATTCCGCCTCTAGCACAATCTAAAATGAAGTCTCCTAAACTGATGCTTCAGAGGGCAGCAGAATAATAAACCCCTTAGCGATATGTCTAGCCAACCATACAATGCTTTACATGAAGAAAAACATCTTCCCTGAGCCCAATAGGAAATCATTTTGTGCCCTGAAGCATGAGATTTGTTTACCCTTAACTTAACATGCATAATGCTAGTTCTGTCTTTTTGCAATGAAATTATCCATTCTCTTTATAAATCTGGCTCTTCAGATTCCCCTGAAGAAGCTTATGGCATAAGCTGGAGAAATAAACCACTGGAATGAAACTGTGAGAGAAATTATTGCTATTCCTCCTAAACTATGCATCTATAGAGCTTGGACAAAAGTTCACAGACACAGGTGAGCACTCTGCAGTATTCTGCTGCTAAGAGTGGCACATTAAAGTGTTGGCTAAATAACAAGATATATTTCACATTTAATTCTCCTTGAAATGCAGCATGAAAAGTGCAAAACAGAAAGAAAACTGAAAACATGGGTTTGCAGTTAACACTGAAATATCTGGGTGTTTTTCTTCTCATATTCATCACAATTTTGGAGGCTGAATTTAGAAATACCATGGACACTTCAGAGAGAGACACCAATCCTTGGTGCAGGGGGACACCCCACTGGGGCCATGGTCTCGTGGGATGGGTCAGATTCCTTCCACTGCACATTTTAAAGACCTGTGTTTTCATAGAGGAGACATTGCTTCCACAGAACAGTTGGGGCCTTCCACGACAAGATTTCTTTTCAGAAGTACAGATTTACATCCAAAGATGAACTTTTTTTAAAAATCAAAACTCATATGATCTTGTTATTTCTAGAAGCTGCTTGCAGAGGTGAAAGATCTTCCTTTTGAGGGCTCTCCAGTGAGAACTGAAAACACTGTTCCTGAGAGGATGAGTGCTGCTAATCCACAGCTGATACACGCGTCAGTATTGACGAGAACAATATTTGCTGAAGGACATAACAAATATCTCATATTCACATGCAAACAGCAGTGCAGGAGAGTAAACAGTGTGGTCAGAGTGGCACAGCTTGTTTTTTTCCTTTCTTTACCTGTTGATCTGCTGTGGCTGGGTATCTCCATTACATCTCTGGTATTCAGTCTTGCAGGAGCTTGTTGCGGTTCCCAAGGACATAATTTCCATTACAAATAGGGAGTGCACTGTGGAAAGACATGCCAAGAAAGTTAACTAATCATCAGCTGAGGCAATGCAGAGACAGTGGGGGTTCACAAGGACTGCTGCAGCCTGCTGAAGTTCAACTCCCCAGGCTCCTCTTCACAGTTAATAGAGAAGGATTGGCCCATCCCAGATGATAAGTCTGAGGAGCTAAATTAGGCTCTTGCTCTGAGGTGCAGGATCTTGATCATTAACTATAATGGGGCCCAGATACATCACCTGCAGTGAACAGGGGACTCACAGCCTTCCCTTTGCTCTGTTCACTCACCAGGTTCAGAGCTGGATACAATTCAGAGTATACTGAGTTGTGAGTCTGGGTCCTACATTGACTGTGACCTTCAGGCCATTTCAGAAAATGATTTAGGACTGGAATTGGGTGTTTTTCCTTGCCTATTGCAAGCCAACACCAGTGCTTCTACGTCTGTTTTTTAGAAGGGAGTGGGTGTTAAATTGTATTTTAAATTTTTAATTACTTTTGATCTGGCTAGGCTGGACTGAACTGCCCACAAAAGCACCCAGGTGCCAGCACTGGTACAGGGCAGGTAGCTTGTGTTTAGAGCACCCTAAAGCAGTTTAAAAACCTGCAGCCTCAGGTACTGGAAGTCAGATGATATCCATATCCTCCTCCTTTTTTTACTGCCATGATCATTTGGATCCCTGTGTCCTCAAACCAGTCTTCACCAATCAATCTGCTGAATGTCACTCCTTGCCAGTACTCAAGAAAAGGAATTTCAGAGAAAGACAGCCAATATCAAAAATTCATTATTGCTGGAGGATAAATTCTATAACAAAGGCTTAGGGTAGGATACAAAGCCTAGATGGGGAGAGAATGTCTCCACTGTAGAGCTTGTGCACTGGGAAAGGCAGATAAAGGATGGGGGAAGAACACCTTATCCTTTGTTCAACACAAGGAAAATTATTGGCTTAACTTCCTCTCCATGTCAGCTTTTACAACAAAACCCAGCCACCCAAAACCATACAAAAAGCCACTCTCATGCAAGAATTTTTGTCTGAAGTGTTTGTGTGTTTATCCCACTACAAATCAGCAAGATCACAGCTAAGCTATCACAGCCAAACAACCCAAATCACAGCTCAGCCACTCACAGGCACCTCAAAGGAGGAAATAAAGATGATTTTCAAAGAATCAGTCATCAAATTAATTCAAGGTTGTTATATTATGTAAATATATATCAGAGAAGAAAAAAGCCTTAAACTTGTTAACAATCACTCATGCGAAAGGGTAAGTGTACACCTGAGTCTCTGTGGAGACTTTGGGCTTAGATTTCTTGAATAAATAGTTCTCTGAGAATTATTAATTTTGCTATATATTGCACCATCTGTAGGAATACTGATACAATAATTTGAATGCTACTGAAATACTGATTTTATAAAAAATTCAGCTGGTCTCCTATTACAGGTAAAGGATAAGACAGTCATAAAATGAACTCAGGAAATAGGACAAACAGTCACATTATAACAAATGTTATTTTTTCCCTTGGAGTAATCGTTTATTAAAAACAAAGGCTGGTTAATATTTTATATTTACAAACATCTTTTCCCACTAATGCCCTAAGGCATTTTGAAAGCTACATGCAGACAACATCTTAAGTGCAATCCCTCCTCCTGTACATCCCAGTTGCAAAGTTCTCAGCTGAGTACCCAGCTGCCTCCCACACACTGGCAGCTCCTTTGTGAGCAAGAAATAAACCCATTAAATTTCATCTAAGTAGTGCTGCTGACACCCAGGCTAATTCAAAATTTAAAGCCTGGTCAGAAAACCAAATAACTGCTCCTGCTGAGATGAAGGGAAAGCAGGAGTGGATGTGCTGTTGTCTGCACTGGGATGAATATGTGGAAATTCAAAGTGATGGCTTGGGAACCACTGCAGGAGAAAAGGTTTGCAGAAGAGGCAGAGAAACACATTCAAGCTTTACATTTGTTAGACTGGTGCACCTTCCACTATCCCAGATTGCTCCAGCCTAGCTTTGGACACTCTCAAGGACAGGGCAGCCACAGCTTCTCTGGGCAACCTGTGCCAGGGTCTCACCACCCTCACAGGGAAGAATTTCTGCCCAGTATCCCCTCTAACCCTGCCCTTTGCCAATTTAAAACCCTTTCCTCCATCCTGTCACTCCATCTCTTGTCCAAAGTTCTTTCCCAGCTCTCTTGGAGCACTTTTAGGCACTGGAAGGGGCTCTAAAATTCTCCTGGAGCCTTCTCTTCTCCAGGTGAGCATCCCCAGCTCATCCTGCCTCCACAGGTGCTCTGAGCATCTTCATTTTGCAAACAAAGCACCACTAGAGGACAGTGGAAGCTCAAAAATGCATGGCAGAACCCATGGTGCTGAAAAATAAACTGGAGATTTGGAGAGATTTGCTGCAGAAAATTCAGTCTGTAAATACCTGTCCATGCCTTTCTCACCTGCACGTGATCCCGAGTGCAGCAGGAACATCCAGAGAGACTCCCGGGGGGACAGGGGTGTTGCAAAATTGTAAAATGGGCTGAGATTAATCGAAATTCACTGCTGGAGAGCTGCCCCCTCCCCCCCAGCCCATCAGCAAGCAGCAGTGGCAACCACTTCAGTCAGTGTTTAGAGCCTGGTGGGTGTGCCACGCCAAAATGTAATTGTTGTGACTCAGAAAAAAAAAATTAATAAGCTAGCAAAAGAGGTGGCAGCTGTTTCTGATTCCATTTACATCCAATTTGCAGTGTTTACCTAATATCTTAGGAGCATTTCCAAACACAGCTAAGAATGCCCTAGCATTTCAGTGATTGGTAAGTAAGGTTTAATTTTATGTGACCAACTCTATGGTTTCTTGCTAAACAGCAGGGATACAGATAGAGGAAAAAAAAAACCCAAACCGAGAAAGGAAAATAGAAAATTTCTCTTCTGTATTGCAGAGCATATTGCATAAACTCTGGCCAGATCTGTTTGCATGAATGGCTCTATAAAGGATTCCTAGGATTTAAAAGGAATCATAGAAGATGTAAAAATGTTGCCATAGATCTAAAGACAGACATGTCAATTAACTGTGATCCTGAAGGAAGTACTTAGCTAGAAAACACTTCAGATATTTAACTCTCCAGCACAGGAGTGCAGTTTCCCATGGTTCATCACATACATGTATTTAAGTGACATTCCTTTAGTGGCAGTGTGTATCCCTTCTCCTTCAGGGTGCTTCTAGCTTGAGACCTCCCATGGTTTTAGCCCAAGTTTGGTGCCACCTCTATAATTTCTAATTCTGCTCATGTTTCTCCCATTAATTTAGGATTAATTTACTGCTTGCAAGGCAAAATATGTGTAAAAGGCCATCACAGCTCCACAGCACCTTTCCCATTTCAATGTCCTGGATGACTTTACAAGCAGCATCAGAAAGAAAGGGCTGCATTTAGATTTACAGCTGTGCTCACCGGCTGTGCAGGGTGGAGATGATTTTTATGGCACAGCAGCATCTTGTGAGTGGCCTGTGGCTCTGCAAGGAGTCAGTGGCAGGAGAGGGAACATGGGGTCCTGTCTTTACATGCCCTGCTCACTCCCTGGTGGAGGTTTAATGCCACAATATACATGTGAACAGTTTTTAAGAACATTTCTACACTCTTTTACTGTCAGTGTATGGATCATCCTTCCTGCTCTCCCCATATCGTTCTCAGACATGGAACAAAATTTTAAAACCCTATCAGGTTATTTTGCATTCCAATTAAGTGCAGTGGACCAGAATGCCAGGGGCTGGGCTGGGATGTGCTGGCATAGCCCTTCTGAGCAGGACAGATCCCAGTTTGTCTGTGTTCATGCCCTGCTGGGAGCACAGGACAGTCCTCACACTAAGTTTTGCCTTAGGAGGTGTGGAAGGAATTTGGCAGCTTGTTCCAGTCTCACGTGGAATCACAGCAAACATCCTCAGCAGCAGAGCCCTGTGCCAGTTTCTGTGGTTTGGCTGAGCAGCTCCCTGTTTGGCACATAGCAGCTGGATGGTTCCTGGCAGGGTGGCAGCCCTGGGGGGAGATTTTCAGTCTTTCAATTACAAGGCTGCTGTCAATGAGTTAATGACCACGGGGAGAGCAGTGAGCAGCTCCCACCCTGAGTGGAGATGAAGCTCTAGAAGATGTACAGAGAAATGCAGCCTGCCTTGATAGCTGCAGATTGAAAGATGGACTCTATTAAATTTCACATCTTGCACCTCTTATGTTGTTTATGGTGAAGACAGGAATAAATGTAGGAAAACAAAGCAAACCAAAGTGAAAATTGAAGGGCAAATTGACTTTTTTTTTTTTTTGCTTTAAAAGCGTAATTTATGGAGCAGAAGGTCAGAGTCACGACCTCTTGACAAAAATACCTTCCATGTACCTAAACAATGGCAATGGCTTGGTTTTCATACTTAATATGGCTTGTGAGGGGTGAGCCAAGAGACACAACCCAGGCCTGTGCAGTCAGGGGATCACCTTTTTCAGATCAGCCACTGTCTGTGACCTGTTCTCTGCACAGCACAGGAGGAACCAGGTATCTGTTTATTTCTGCTGTAGCATCACACAGAAAATACCCTTTAAAGTGCATAATGGGGAACAGCAGCTCTGTATCTTCTCTGCAGAAAGGATTGGATTTTGAGGACCTCTACTCAAAGCAGGGTCATTAAAATGCCAGTCCTTTATGCTGGTGAAACCCACTTCTACTTAAAGCAGTGGAAGAAGCAGAATGCACAATGTTCAGTGTGTTGGTTTAAGAAATCTAAACTTAGGGAAGCTTCTGAAATTTTGACACTCTGTGGTCCTGAAACATGTGTTCAAGGGATTATTTCAAGTGCCTCCCCAAATTAAGGAAACCCTCTCTGTGCTGAGGCCTCAGTTCACTCCTGAAGCAGGAGCTCTCTTTGAAATGCTCAACAGCAGGCTGCATGACTAAGAGAGTGTAAGACTCAGAAAAAAAACCAGAATGAAAGGAAAAAGAAAAGCAATCTAGATTCATTTTAACTCCAGTATACTATTAGTTTAAATTCCCGAGGCAATCTTTATTTCCACACATCTGTAAATAGTTTTCAATTCCAGTAGTTCTGGCAAGGACTGTGAAATTTTGAGTGATGACTGGGAAAGCTGCTTGTGTCTCACATCACAGCAGACCCTTAATACTTCAATTTCTGTGACCTTTCCAGCATGTCTATGGAGGGGTATTATCCACTGGGAAGAACTGAATAATGATCCTCCCTGATCCCCACTGCTTTTTCCCTTGCAAAATTATCTCTCAGGTAATCCAGATGTGCAAAGGAGCCTGATGAGAACAGCCTGGCTCTGAGTGTGGATGCCAGAGGCCATGCCCTGCATGTCTGTGAGGCTGCAAATGAGGCAGATGTTTGTCATTACTGCCCACTCCTGAAGGACCAGCATTTCCTCCTCACTAAGCTGCAAGCAGCAATCAAGCATCACCTTCTCTGCTAATGGCCACTCAGGTGTGGAATAAGTTGAATTGCATCTTGCTGATGAATCTTATTTTAGTTGTTGGGCATGACAGGGCATTTCTTTGCTACAAAGTGAATGGAGACATCTGGCTTTGGCAGGGTGACTAAAGATCAGCTTTGTCTGACCAGTGTGTCTCCATGTTTCACCTTAATTTGCTGCCACTGGAGCCAGCCAGGCTTGCAGGCTCAGCCAGCAAAGCAGACTGCAAAAGCCAGGCTTTACACCTGCCCTGTTTTGCCTAAAATAACTTTATCTCCTGTGTTGTGAAATGTTTTACAAAGCCATTCCTCGTGTCACTTGAATGGTGTCAGAGCTGTTTCACCCACTAAACCTGTAAGCACAGGGAAGATATTCCCATTGCAGCTGCCAGCATTCCTGAGAACCAAGCAGGCACCCAGTGCAGACCTGTCCTGAGCACCTGTGCCAGGTCTGCCCTATGCAGGGAGCAGGAGAGTGCTCTGATGGAGGTGGGACAGAGCTTGCACTTGTTTGTCTTACTACTCCAGGTTCCTGAGGATCAGGCACATCATCTGGGGTTAGTGCTGAGACACTGCTGCTGTTTCCTCCACTCTGCAATAGCTTTCTTCCTTCATGATGAGTTATTGCACTCCTGTTTTTGGCTCTGTTTCCTTTGGAAAGCTGGCACAGAAATATTGGTTGGCAGACACAGGCCTGCCCTGGAACTCTACTGTTTTGGGGGTTGTTTGTTTTTAACTAATTCATTATAATGCTGTACTGGAACATATATCACTTGTTTCACCCTCCAGCTCAAAGTGTTTATTAGACAGCTATTCTCAGGCAGCTTCCCCAAGACAAAAACTTAACCCTCAGGCTCCTTGGAAAGCCTGGCAGTCTGTAGAAAACAAAGGCAGCTCAAGCACAGCAATGCACACAATTAATAAAATTTTGGTTATTAGTGAAAACCTGCACTAACATCAGTGCTTTCACATGGATTCATCCCTGAAGTAACAGGAACTCATTACGGAGAGATTTTTTCATATTAAGCCTGGGCTTTGCTGGCTTCACTCTCTCTTACTTCTCTAATGTGATTTTTCTCCATGACCCTAATGTATGACAGTCATTTTAATGCTGGTAACTACTCTTTCCATTGCAGAAGGTAATAAAGGCCTAAGATATTTAAGATATCACCAGTCAGCCCTGATTCTATAGTCATGAAGCAGTTCATGTGCCTTAAAATCCAACTCCAGCAATTTCATGTCAATGCACTTTTCTTCTCATCAGGGAGATTTGGTGGGGGATACCATTTACTGATCTCAGAACAACCCTGAATTGTCTGTCAGTTCAGGTGCAGGCTGAGGGAAAAATGCTCTTCAGAATACTGGAGAGGCCTTAGAACTTCATCTCCACTCACTGTCATACAGATTGTGTTCACAAAATTAGCCCAAGCGCAAGGAACCTCCTGCAGCAAGGGGTTGGGATTTATAAAGCCATGGCAGTGCTAAAGATGACACAGGTCAAAGTTCACCCCACAGCAGAGCACTCTCTAATCATGGAGAAGAGCTCCTGGGTAGAAAGACACACAATAGAAGGCAGCACTTGATACCTTCTCCTGTTTCAGGAGTGGGATCTGGTGGTGCAGGGCGAGCTCCATCCTCCTGCTCTTCCAGGAGAAGCTGATTGTGAGCATCCTGGAGAATCATCACTGTGGTGAGAGCCAAACACTGCAGTTCTGAGCCTGCCAAATACCAAATTTCCAGGCATCCTTTATAATCACAAAATTAAAAGTGATCCTGGCACAGAAGACAACTCGTTTCCTGTGTGAGACAAGTGCAGTGGGCTCACATCATCCCTGCTGCCCCCGTGGGACAGAGCCATGGAAACTGCACAGCAGGACATCACAGGCATCTATCACAATGAATAATTCACTACAGAGCATTCTAGATCAGAAGTGAGAAGCTTTACAAAAGAGAAAACTCCACACTTTCTCTCCTGTGTAAGCCCCACTGTGGAGTGGCCCTGGTTCTGCTGTGACTTTGTGGGTTCTGCAGCTCAGCCCAGTGTTGGTAAAAGTTAATTTTGGGAAGTCAAGGTCTGACTCCTCACAACAGCCTCTGATGCTGCATTCCAGCCCAAGCCCAGAGAGTGTGGTCAGGGCTGATTTTAGTGCCAACTTGTGTGTTAAATTCCCACCCACAGACCAGCAGGGAAACATGAAAACCAGAAATGCAGTTCATAATTTCCCCAAATCTTGTGCTTTGCCTTGGTTTTAAAACCACACCTTGCAACACTAGCTAATAAAGAGCTGCACAAGAAATCAGAGCTTTCATCTTTGTGCTAGATTCTTGATTTGCAGGAGTTTTGAGTAAATCTGTTTGGATGGTTAAGAAAAGCCTACAGACAGCCATCTGGGCTTGTGCTGCCTCCTGCCTTTTGTTGACATCAGCAGTCCTTGAAATGTTCCCAACGAAGCATATTTTTTTTTATTTTCCACACCTGGGTAATTAAAACAGGAATGCATTGAACACTGGGGCTCATTTTTAAAAGACATAATTTTCTCAACCCATAAATGTAATTTGCTATCAAATTAAGTATTTCCACACCCCATTTCTCCAGCACTTTAGCATTTTAATTTGAAATACAGTTGATAGAAATTACTATTTTCAAGCAGCAGCCAGGTTTGGATGAAATTCTGGACTAAGTACTTGCCTTTTTCTGCACCTCAGTAGTTTATTGCCTTGGTGTGCAGCAGAGACAGTGAGAAACTGAAGAAAAAGCAATAAGAAGGGTAAAGGTACCTCATAAAATGGAGAGAGGAGGGCAGGAAGGTATGATTTGTTTTACAACAGAGTTACCACTATAAGCTTTTCTTGGTGGAAATACCTATTGTATGAAGCTTGATTTTCAGTGCAGCATTTTGAAAGAAAGTCTGGTCAATTCAGAAGAAATAAGACATGATCCCTCTAGCAAAGCCATCACCTTAAAAAAATGTCCTAACTCAGAATTCTGCACAGCTTGGTTACCTCAGCTGCATTCACAGATTCACAGATTCCAGCTGAGCCCCAAACAGTCAGGAATAGACCAGTGCCACACCAGAAACAATTTCCTCACCACATTCCAAACAATACACACATCTAGCATATCTGAATCAGACAGATTGTCCTGGAGACAAAAGTTAATAATTTAGGCAAAAAGAGCTACAAGGACTGAATTTTGAGAGTTGATTTTCCTTTGGGAGTTGCAGAAAGAAGCAGCACCATGCTTGGTGTTAGAGTGACTTCTCTCCAATAATCAAATCACAACGTGCTGCTGAAATTCAGGAATTCTGTTTCCCTGCTCTAGTGGATTGCAGCACAACAAAAGCTGCAGCTTAATGCTATTTTTGTTTTGTTTTATTTTACAAAGCCCTAAGTTTATTAGATTTATTTATGGTTGTGGTGGAATGGTTACAAGTCACTCTATAATTCACAGATCACTCTGTAATAGGAGCCCTTAGCTGTCACATCAGTGCAGATGAAGCCAGCTTTGACCAGAGAATTACTGCCACAATAAACTCCACTCCTGCAGATACCAGCACTGTTCTTGGGGATGCAGTCTATGTTAATTTAAAGTATTTTAGTGAGGAACCTGAAAAACTAGAAAAAGTCTGTCTGCTACCAATCTTTGGTCTTGCTTAGAGACCTATTTGAATAAACCTGTTTGAATATGCAGAAAGTAATGAGTTGCCCAACAAGGATAACTGGGGAATAACAGCAAAGGGAAGGACAAATCCTTGCTTGGCAGATGATTTACTGCCAAATGTATATTCCTGACAAAGGAGCACGGATGTGAGCTACATTTTTGACACTGGTAAAGAAAAGCCAGAAAACAAAAACGGACAAAGAAAATGTAAAGAACAATTGGAGATAATGATGGTAATTTGTTTCCATATTCTGAGATAATTGATCCACACTGAAGATGTAATTATAGAATGTTAAATAGATTAAACATAAGCTCTGAGGCACAGAGTGAAGATGAGTGAGTTGAGATACTGGAATTATGACATTTGGGGAATCATAATATTTTGATGTTAGCCTTTCAAAATTCAGGGACAATGGCAACACAGCGAGCATCATTTCAGTTGTCAGATGCTTTCTATTCCTCTCCTTTCCCTGCTTCTCTGGGCTGCAGGCTCTGACAGAGTGCCTGCTGCCAGGGAGCAGCCAGATAAATGATGTGACACTCCATTTGGTTGGGGACGACAGCTCTACTCCTCAGGTTGTCTTCTTTTGATCACTATCACACTTCAGAGAAGGCAGTTCATTTACTCAAGGGCCTTCTAAACCTTCCAATCTTTGCCTGTTTATTTCCAGACCTCTTTTTTTCCCCCCAGATGATATAGTTTCTTGCCCCCTACGATGCAGTTTTGAGCTGTTAATGTTCCACCTGTCAGGTAGGGCAGTGTGTGGCTCACAGGGCTGGGCTGTGGCAGACTTCAGCCTTCATTACCCTCCTTTGTTACCTGCCTTGGAGGAGCTCCTGGAACAGGGCAGCTCCCCCATCCTTCCTGGAACAGCCCTGGATATTCCTTGTTAGTGCAGTGCAGATAAATGCAATGACAACTGCTTGAACTATTTAAAATGCACCTTTCCCTGCTGTCAGTCAAGCAGCTCCTCAGGAAGGATAGAAGGAATGACTCAAATCTAGAAATTCAAGTCCTAGAGAGGAAGGAAGAAGACTCTAATAAAGAAAGTATTAGGTATTTGCTGTTAATTCTATTATTCTGTGCTAGGGATAGTTTTACTGTGTAAGACAAATCTCTTACACTTTCCTGAATAAAGAATACAGAATGCCAGTTATAGAACACACCTATGTTTGTTCATTTGAAATAATTTTTTGGGTAGTATCTGTGTGATACCCTGGGCAATTTGCAAGTTCCTTGTCCCTCATTTCTAAACCAGCCCTTAAATATGTCAAAGTGGAAATCATTCTTTTTCTGAGCCTTAACTTTCCTGGCCAACAAATTTCAAAAGAAGGCTGAAAGGATATAAAACAACTGCTCAAGAAAAGAGAGTAAAATCTGGCAGATCTGCAACCAGCACTGACAGACTTGGGTCCCACCAAGCATTTCAGGAGAGATCAAAAGTATTAAAACACAAATAAACCACAAAGAAATTTAAATGCATTCAATCTACAGCCAACACTTACAAGGGAGAGGTGAAAGCTTTGGTTGATGATCCAAATGTTGCAGGAACAAGTCTGAAACAAGCCAACCTTAAATTCCTGGATCTGCAGCTACCTCCTGCCTGCCCTGCAGATAACTTGGTCTATGAACTAAATGATCTGAGTGAGGCTTTGAGCAGCTGCTCTGCTGGTCACCTTGGAGGCAACTTTCATTCCATTCCATCAGCTGGCAGGGGCACTAAGTGTGCCCTTGTTCATCTTGGCTCCAATTTCTTCTCCTCCTGTCTCTGGGGACAGCAAAAAGGAAAGAGAAGGGGAAGAATTTTAAGCTCCTCTCCAACACTTTGCTTTGGGCATTTGCAGCTCACCTGATCTCCCCAAGCTTTGCTCCAGTCTGTGCTCAGAAAACCAGTCTGTGCTCAGAAAAACCCTCCTACCACAGAGAAGGAATGGAGACAGAAATAATAACACAAATATGCACCTCTTTGTTCAAATTTATACTCAGGAAGCTGTTACCAAGCTGCTGAAACAAAAAAACAAAACAAAACAAAACAAACAACCTCTTAAAAAAGCTTTTAAGAGGGAAAGGGCATTGGTACTAATGAGGCTAGACAAATAAGTAATAAAAATATAGCTGAAAAAGAAGCTGAAAATTTGCTTGAGGAGACAGGAGAATCAACTAAATTAAAACCCAGATCTGCTGTTTTATTTCCTACAGAGTCAGTACAGTAACAACCCTTTAGGATCAATTTTGCCTCCAAACAATCAGGTTGCAGATGTTTCTGCAGCAGCTCGTTCAAACATTTCCTTCCTTCCTCCCTTGCCTCACTTAACCTGGGATAGCTGAAACTCCCTCAAATTCTCTTTATCTAAGAGTTTCCTAAAATCTATCAAAAAGTCCCAATGTTATAAAATCCAATTTGTTAAAAGCAAAGATTCAGTCCATTGCTCAAGAAAGTCAAAATGTTGCACTTAGAGAGGGAAAAACAGAACTGAAATAGATTAATGGAAGAAAGCAATGAGGGCAAGAAACTGTCCAGAGCAAAAGGCCAAATGCTTCATATTAGACAGGAGGAGAAAGAACACTCTAAGGCCATATATAATCTGGTCAGTTGAAAATTGTAAGCAGATGCCTAAGTGAAAGACCAGAGAACAGAACCAAGTTTTTTCATGAGCACTGCAATTAATGAAATCCATTTTCCAGGCTTTGTGTTCTGTGAGCCTCCCCTGGCTGCTGTTGTTCCCAGATCCCTGCCTTGGCCACTGTGACCAGCTGGGTTGGCTTTTAATGCCTCAAATGATGGGTGACAACCTGGCTGAGCTCTGTAAGTGTCACCACATTATGTGCATTAAATCATGCTGATAATGGAATAACATGGAATCTTCAACAGTCTACAGCTTTGTTCCCAAAAATTCATTAAGGGCTGCTTCCCAAGAACTCTGTCTCTGAACAAGTCTCCTGAATAAACCAAAGTCTGCCCTCTGGAAGTCCAATATAAAAGTTTTATTGATGTTTCTCCTAATGTCACCAAATATAGAGAACTCTGTAATTTTATGATCACTGTGCCCCAAGTGGCCTCCAACCACCACATCTCCCACCAGCCTATCTTTATTTACAAACAACAGATCTAACATGGTCTCTCTGTGGCTCAGTCACCAGCTGTGACAAAAAAATATTTATTCTCAGCTCAGGTCCCTATTCCTCTCTGCTTTGTGATGAATGCAAGTTCATATTCAAAGGCAATGCTTACATTCAGGACATGAGCTAAGCCTATCTGCAGCAATTAACAGTAATTCAGATGTGTCCATTATTACTTCAAATAGCTTTTTTTTTTTTTTAATCATTAGCTAGCTAGGTCAGTGAACACAAGGGCAATGCATATTCCCAGGAAAATTCCCAGGAAAGCAGAGATTAGTTCCAAAACACTTCAAACACCCTAAATCACTGTCAGCTGCATTGCAGATCCCCAGATGTAAGGAAAGAAGGAAAAGTCATAATGTATGAACACACACACAAATAAGGTAATTGCATTTCCCCCTCTCCCTCTCTCAGCACTTCAGAGAGATCACAGAGAATAATTATAACTATTTTTTAAATTCTGTCGAATGAACCCAGTTTTGCTTCCAAGAGTCAACTCTGTGCTGCTGCTTCCACATTAACCTGAAAGATTATTGGATGAGTGAGAATTGTCTCGAGGTGTCAGGGCAGCCTCTGAATGGGAGGTTGTACTCCAGATCCTGGGACTGACTGCCAGGTGATGGGATGGTTCCATTTCCATGCAGATTAAAGACAGTCTTATACTTGGAAAAATAGGGGGAAATATCCCAGGAGTTTGGCATGTCCATGTTCTCATCCCAGAGCTCCTAAAGGAGTACAAGACCTCAGGTGTCCTCAGAGCTCTGATTTTCCACTGCCAGCTCTGGGGTGTGAGGTGTGAGCAGTTTGAGAGTCTGGGGCACTTTGTACAGGCAGTGTGGGGGATATTGCTTGTTGTTCTACTCTGGACTGTTCTTTTTCTTCCCTCCCTCAATTACAGAAAAAAGAACCCAAATGAGAAAGTTTATGCAGAGGGGAAGAGCAAGAAATTTGATTGGATTTCATCCTGTATGAAACACCTCATCCTTCAGAATGATATGCAGCTCTGCCACTTCTTCAAGGGACAGAGGTTTGGGGTTGCCTTTTGGTCAGGACACCGTGTAGGACAAAAAATGCAACTTTTAAACCTCTTTTCACATCTGTTGTGACACTAGAGCTCTTCTTCCCCAGCACAGCTGCCACATCCTGTTCCACTTTAATTCCTGCTCTCAACAGAAGCAGAGGTCAGCCAGGATAAGCTCCACTGTCTGTGCTTTTGCCTTTGCTGCAGGATTATGGGATTTTCCAGGAATTCCAGGGAACATTCTATCCCAGAAGAGCAGAAGACTGTCCTCATGTTACTTAAAATCAGGCAGCATGGTATTACAAGCACCTTGTAGGAACATGGAAAATAAACTGCCTCAATAAAATTTGATCTATTTTTCCAATAACTTTGCTAATGAATATTTTATTTTCTCTAGTGCTGGACTTAATTTGCTTGGAAGACAATTGTCATTACACTAAGGAACAAACAGTTCACTAGACCTGAGGAGTGCAATAATTGATTTTTCAGTTTGGTGGATGAATTAAGAAATCATTATTTTTATGTTCTAAGCCACATCCAGAAAAAGCTAGTGTGAGCTCTAAAATCCTTCATGTGGAAAAACCACTTTTGATGTTTTCTGATTCTCCAGGTAATTTTTTTTCTGTAGTAAATTTGGATCAATATCTCCCTGCTGTGGTCAATATTGCTTTCAAATTCAGGTTGAGGAGTTTGTTGCTCCCAGCTTGGGACAATGGGAAGGCCTAGCTGGGCAAGCTGCAATCCTAGAGAGCAAAGCTGCTCCTGGTGTCCTTGAAACCATGATAGATATCTGTTATATCATCTGTCTGGGCATCCTACACAGCATACTGAATTAGGCATGGTTTAATTTATCTGGGCTAAGGCAGGTCCAGAGCTCTATGCTTGATCCCTATCATGTAAAACTCAGATTTTAACACCACTCACTTATTTTGATTTGATGATTGAATTACCTCCTGATTAAAAAAAAAGGGAGTTTTAATCTTTCTGAGCCTCCAGTTGCATGTGAAAGCAGAATATTCCATGCAGCTTTGCAAGGATCTTTGATGTCTTCAGATGAAGAGCAATGAGCATTAATATGAGTCTATCACCAGCATAAAATTACTGCTCTACCCTCTCTAGCCCTTGAGCAGTGTAAAGGCAATGACACTTGATTCATTTGATGTAACTATGTAAGAATGATCATATAGATGCAATTTAGAACATAGTTTTTATCAATTATGCAGTAGCATGTCATCTGTACTCTACTAATTAGAAAGGGGAAGAAAAAAGTTACTGTCTGAAAATTAATTATGACAACAGTTCTACAGTGTTTAGAACCTAGTAATAAGAATTAAATATTTATGTCATTATGGTTTTCATTATGCATCCTAATGTGATTGCCTGAGTGAAATCACTGCAAGGTGCTCCAACACTCCCTAAATTCAGAATTTGGATGCTCCAATGAACTGATAGTGCTGACAAGGTTGTACCTCAATGTGTCTTCAGATGAGAATCTTCCCTGCACATGCAAACCTGCACCTCATTTCAAGCTGCTGGTGTGTCTCACTGATCTCAGGAGATGAGATTACTTCAACCAAAGAGTGGTGTGAAAAGACAAAGGCACTTCAATTGTTCCAAACCTAAGTTATGGGTCATGAGCCAAACCCAGAGTCTTTCCTCAGGGCTGGATGGTTGCTACAGCATTTCAACACAAAAGGAAAATGTTAGATTTTTTTGAAATTTTTTTCTCTCATCTTGTATTCATATTTTTTAGACATTGCCCCTGTGGACACTGCTGAAGGCTCGTAGGGGAACCTAATCTGGTTTTTCCCAGGTTGTTGACTTTTCTCAGCTCCAGCCTAAATCTTTCCCAGGCTGGGAATCTTTCTCAGAAACATAACAATGGAAGGTAGAAACAAAACACAGATAGACACCTGGTGTTGACCACTGAGTCGTCTCCTGATATTTTGCAGAGAGCATGTTCAAAGAGGTGTTGCCTTCCTTGACCAATCAGCTTTTTCTTCTTTGTTTTTCTCCCTTATATAAATGCCATGCCTTTTCAATAAATGACTCCTCCTTGTGCTTGGAAGAGGAGCCGTGCTGCTGTGTTCTTTTGTCCCTTTCCAGCCCCAAAGTGACACTCTCCCTCCTCCCATATAGCTTTTATTATCCTGGACCCACTTTCCTTCCTTCAATCCCTTTGAGCAGCCACCTCTAAAATCCCATCCCAGCAGGGCTGTTCCCCTCCCAGGACCAGCCCCAGGTGTTTCCACAGAGCAGGTTCAGCTCTGGGCTGGCAATTGGGTGATTGTTATTCAGGACAAGGAAGCTTTGCTCTTTGCAGCTGATGGGTGAGGCGAGGCCCTGACCCCACTCATTACACAATGGGCTATTGTCTGGCCTTCAACCCCAGGGTTTCTTTGCCTGCAACTTTTATCACAACCAGAAAATTAATCTGTCATCCATGGGGCTCTTCCTCTGCCTTTTGTTCCTCCAGAATCTCGCGTTCCTCTCTAACTTCCCTTGATTTTTAATGCTCATCCTTTTCCACGCCTGAGTTGAAGCTAATGAGACAGGTTTAGTTTCCCCAGCTAGGCTCACTCCTGGACCCCACAGGCATCACACAGCAGCATTTTGTAATGAACTGAGCAAAAAAAGCAAATACACACAGATATAAACCCTCTCTCATGAAACAAATGTCACTTAAATGCTGAGCAGTTCAGGCTGCCAAAAAGGCACTCGAACATGGAAGCTGAAAAGGAAGGATGGTTTAAGAAATTATTTTAGGCTTCAGGAAAACACAGAAACATATGGTTAGTGCTAAATATTTGTATACATGACACAGCAAATAGAGATGTCTCATGGGTTTTGAATTAGATATTTGGAGAGAGAGAGAGAAAAAAAATATCATGTTGGGTCCCTTCTTAGTTTAGAAACAGATTGTTTTAAAGATATGTTTGTCTTAAAGCCTGGCTATTGTAATCCCAGGTGGAAATGGCCAATTTCAGAAACAGCAAAATCCAAGTTTGTCCTCCCTCAGACCGACATTGTAGTGTTACAATACTGAGTGAGTGGAGGAATCTTGGCTACAAGGTTAGGAATATAAAGAAAATGGGATATAATTCTCCATTAATAATATCACAAAGGTTCAAATCAACAGACCAGTGAAAGTCACAGTTCAGTATCAAACCAGAAAGGACAGGTTTGTGTGTTTGTGGATGTACACAAGCACATGTAAGCATGGCAAATCCTTTCTCTTTAATTCTCAATATCCAACAGTCATGAGGAGCTTAGCAATAGGAACAGGGAGAAATGCACCACACCAGCATTGCAGAACAAATCAGCTGCCTCTTCCTGTTTTACTCACTGCAGTTTAACTCCTTTACACGTCTGCAGTTGTGCATGGAATGATGTAAAGGTTGCTGTGGGTTGATGGGTGCCTCATTAGCATAAGTAATTTATAATATTAACAGTCATTTCCTTACTGACATCAAATGGGATTTTTCTGGTGAAAAGGTCGGGACAAAAAGCATTGCCCCTTCCCATTTGTCACAGCACAGTCAGTCTGTATCTGGGCAAATAATTTGGATGTAAAGAAGAACCCCAATTCAACCTATCCTTGTTCACCCAGGGACCTGTTTATGAAACCAGCCTAGGCAAACTGAGCCAGGTCTGCCCTGCTGGGAGCACCACACCATGGCAGCTGCCACCAGCCACCTGTGCCCAGATTCTCATTTCACTGAATGGGACAGTGAGGACAGTGTGACATTGCCCAAAGTGCCCTTCATCCCCACCTATTTGCTGATCCACTCTCCTGTATTTCCAGCTAAAGCAAGTTCTGGTTTCACATTGTGCAAAGAGACTGAATTATTTCTCCTGGGGCTTTTTTTTCACCCCCCCCCCTTTAAAAAAAAATAAATTAAAAGACTAATGCTACAGACAGCAAAAAATTTATAATTAAGCAGATGCCCATCAACATTTTTAAAGCACAGCTTCTACTTGAAAAGCATTGAATATTTTCCCTACTATCCCACTTCAACAGATGTTCTGCCTAATCTACATTCACTTTACTCCCTGTCTTACCTTTGACCTTTCTTTTGAATGTACTCAGAGAAGAGAATGTCAGTATTTATCTACCTGCTGTGCTTCCATCTGCCTGTGCAGTGCACGAATAGCCACAAATTATATTTTCTTTGTGAAAATTTGAATGACAGCAGCATTTCCAAGGCTTCATCTACATGGAATGATCAGATGCTATCTGCTTGTCTTGGAGGAATTATGCATCTCATAACTGGACATGCAAACCAGGAACAGCTGCCAAATGTGGATTTGTGTTGCCAGTATCTCCACTGAGACATCTTTCTTGGATGCTTTTCCAGCACCCTTGTCTAATCCCTTTTTCTTGAGAGGGAAAATGAAGTAGGAAAGTTCATACTCAAGGCTGCCAGGAGGAATGTAGAGCAGCATAAAGCTGTTTGTAAAGAGATGTCCTTTGGGAGGTGTTATCAGACTAATGACCTGCAAGCCCTACAGTTTAAAGCCTGAGAAACTGGTTTGGTACAATGTTTTTTGCTAAAATGAGTTTATAATCTAAATTCAGAATCTTTTTCTCCAAAGCAGCAGTGCACAGCCTTAAGGCTGTCAGAAGAACTATCCAGGAAGTGAAGTATCTTGGAAATAATTTGGTGATTGTGGTAGAACTGATCAAGCATTGGTTTCATCTTCAAGTACTCAATTCTTTTTAAATTTAGGCAATTTAGTGCCTGTGCCACATAACAAGGCTGTGCAGTGTTGATAAGAGCTGCTCCAGCAGAATACACAACAATGAAGTATAAACAGAGTGGATAACCTAATTCTGGCGCATTTTCTAAAAGGCAGCAGTAATTTTATGTGCTGTACCCCTTAGCTGGTCCATGCTAGAGGAGAGCATGTTCCAGTTTAGCCTCTGTCTCTGAGAGATGCTGGATACTGGTTTTACAGGAGGCAACACTTGCTTCTGAAACCAAGTGTGCCCTTGCAGCATCTGCTGGGGGAAGCCAGGCTCCAGCTAAGTGGAGAGGAAAAGCCATTATCACATGTTATCTTTAATGCTCCACAGCACATTCTATGTAAGCACTGCCATCAATTCCTCACCCTGGCCAAATTCCAGGATTGGCAATTAAATCTTCCTGAATGTCTACATTACAGTCTAAAGCATATTCCTGGACACAGGGGGACTGTGCAGAATTTTACATATCTATTTCTCTCCACTGACTATAAAAAAAAGATCCTGTTCTAGTCCAGCTCCCTAACATGCAGACATCTCATTTTTATGTGCAAATGTTAGGATAAATGAATCTCATCCCAAGCTCCTGGGAACAGAAAGGAGGAAAATCATGCCCAACATAATGAAAAGCTTTACCCACAGCTTAGCCTGAAGACTAGAGGGGAAAAATCAGACAGGGGAAACTAGGAAAAGAAAAAGACCCCAATGTAGAAAAAACCAGCTTTGGAACTCAGTTGTAATTATATGGTGCTGATTCATTACCTGTTTACAAAAAATAGAGAAACACGTACAGTGAACTATGCAATTAATGGTTTGCCCAATTAGAACACAAATATGTCTGCTTTGCATCTAATATTTGCCTAGTTTTACAGGGAAAAATGCAACTGGTACTGATAAATGAGCTTGCAAATTAAGGGGTAGGTTAGCCAGTAATGCACTCAATATCACTAAGAGAATTATAGAAATTATGCTGAATTTCTTTCTTTAATCCATTAACCATATAGGTTTTTGAAGAAGCTCATTTGTTAGGCTCAGGCATATTACAAGAACAAAATATTCATGATTCAATTATCTGAAGAATTGCTGAAGATCTGGAGGCCTCTGAAGGATGCACATTAGGGCAGGGAAGTGAGAACCAGCACCTTCCCCATAGTTCTGCATACTTTAGGGGTTTTTTGCATCTATCACAGGACTGTGCTGCTCAACTGAGCAGGATCTGGATACATGAAAAAATGTAGGGTTTTCCTGCTGTCCTTCAGGGTTGATTTCAGTCTAATTTTCCATTCACTTCTTTTTTACAAAGTCTCTCTAACTCCTTGAAGTCTCAGTGCCTCCAAGGTTTCACAGTGCTTGAAATCTGGCCCTACACAACAGGAATCCCTTCCATTTGAAAGCAGTAAATTAAGTGCACCCCATAAAGTTCACAATTCAGGGATGCATTCTCTGTGTCACACCAAGAAACACATCTTTAACAGCTTGGCAGTATTAAAGGCTTTGAGGATTTTAAAATTCTGGTGACAAAGGCTTCTTGTGAGAACATTTTGACTTGCAGGGTAGGTATCAAGAAGAATACAGTAAATTTTTCTGCAGATTAAATCATTATAAAGGAAACTACATATGTAGCTACAGGCAAAGCAGCACCTATTTCTGTTGCAGACTCTATTTCTGACAGGAGCATGGCAGCATTTATTAGGCTTTTAAAAGGACACATTTCAAAGGCAAAATGGGTCAGACCTGGTGCACACAGTGTTGTAATAGGTAATGAAACCCCAGCAATATTATTACACTTAGGAATTTTGACAGAGTGGTAATTTGGGATAAACTGGATCCATTTTTAGAGTGCAGTCAGCTGGAATTATTTTGGATTAAAGACTCCTGTCCTTGGGGTAATTAGGGAGGGTAAAGTAGAAGACGGTGGCATTCTGAGGGGGTGTGAAATGCTATCTGTCTGTCTTCACCCTGAAATAAACTCTGTGCTTGGGCTGACATTCCTGTCTGTGTCTAGTGCTAAATGATAGGATTCAAGCAAAATTTGAGAAGCTACTTGGACAGTATTTGATCATCCATTTTTAGCAGGACTCAAAGGTCCCAGAAAGTGTCCAGTGTGACCCCAAATTAATATTATTTTGCCTTCTGCAGCTCTGAAATTCACTCTTTGCCAGTTTCTTTCTCTCCAACATCAAAAATCAAATTGCTGCTAGTGGCCAGACATCCATCCCTTTGTGGGTAAGACCTGTAAGACCACACCTGCCCAGGGCAGAAAGGACTCAGGTACAATTGCCAGTGTCTGACATGGAAGATGCCTGTAATAATCAGTATAATCCCTTCACTCTGAAGACATTTTTCTGCCCCTGAGATCCTCACAGCTGTGCTGAGCATCCTGTTTTTGGCACATCCTGGGCAGCACCCCCCAGAAGCAAGCACCCAGCACAGGCATGTCAGGACTTTGCTGATATGGCTTTTCAAAGCCAAGCTTGATGCCAAAATTTTCCTAAATCCTGTATCCTGAATGGTGCTAACAATGAAAACTCATGAGTGAAGAAACAGAGCTAACAGACCTGTTATAAATGCAGGTAATAAATACCTGTCATAAATCTCTAAATACAAACTGAGGTTGTTGTTAATGGGTGTTCCCTGAGGAGAGGAACAAGGAGAGGATAAACACAAGAAAGCAGGAAAAGCATCTCAGGGAATTTACTCCAGCACAGTCAATCTTCACATCAAATTTAAATCAGGCTGAGAAAGAGAGTTAATTTTGGAGTACCTCAGTTTAACTTTCAGGTGAGCCCTGTCTTATGGGATTTCCATTATAGTGTACAGTGCTACAAACACTGCAGGTGTTTTGCAAAATCCAGATCAGCACCCTCTGCAAACACAAACTGGGAGAGAGTTTCACCAGCATTTAAAATGAATATCAACTTCAGTTTAACCTTGTAGAGCTTCAGTAAAAAGATATGGAGAAAAGTATTTATTGTGATTGGTACTAACAGATTCCCTGCAGCCCTTATCACCTTTCCCTCCTTACTTTTCTCCTTTAGAACTGGATTGCAAATTTCTACACCTTATTTCCTAAAAGAAAGTGTTAGGTGTATACCACGGGATAAAAAAAAAGGAGAGGTGATAATAAAAGAGCTTGATTTTTATAGACTCCACAAGAGGTTCTAATTCCATCAATTCTGAGTTGAAACAACATGAAAATGGGTCCAACCCAGGAGTAAATCCCCTCAGAGTGCAGCCTTTTGAGTCAATTTTTCATCTTAGCCTTTCTAGCTGGAGACATCCCACATAAATAAACATGTGCAAGTTATTGCCAGCATGCTCTGCTTTATTAATTTTGTGTAGAGCAAGCTGGCTTTTGGGGAGGTTAATTTCCTGAACTGAGAAGAAAATGGCACTTCACCAATTTGAAAATAAATAATTGTGTGGATACCTGAGTTCATTATTTTTAACTCTGCAGAGTCTTTGCACACTCCAGGAGCATGCTGACAGCTTAGAGAAACTGAGCTATTTTCATTAACCAGTTTCTCTGTGTGGGGTGTTTTATACTAAGTTACATAGAAATTAATGGCTGTTTAAAAACAGCAGCACCTTGTCTAGGTTCTTGTAAACAGAGCTCAAATAATCCTGGGAATGTCAATTCCAAAGATGCAGCTACAGCTGGAGTAAAAAACACTAAAATACCACATTGATTTGAGAAAATATTCTTAAACTTCTGGCAACAAGAGCCCCTGGACTTGTGGATATCACATTTTTGCTGCCTCTGTTCTTGTTCTTTATTGTTAAAACCCCTTAGGAATGAGAAGCAGTGACTCAAGAGCTGAGTTTTTCTGCCGATCTGGAACCAGAACACACAGCCCAAAGTGCTGGTTTTGTTTGAAATAATGAGAAAATGACACGAGCCCATATGGTCCAGGAAATCCTGGTGCAAACCTGTCTGTTGGTTTAAAGGCATATGGAAGCTACAGGGCTTTGACAGCATCACTTGACTGCAGCTATTTCAGAATCCAGGCAAAAACAGATGGCAGCATTTCTGAGGTTTTGAAACATATGCTGGGAAACAGAATTTTTAAGCATATTTATTAACAGTAAGGTTAATTTTACTGGAATTCCTAATGATACTGTTGGTACATTTTTTAGAAAACTAGTGGTGTGAAAGCTTAGACTTGTGCAAATCTATGGCTCCAGAATTGTTTTCCCAGATTAAAAGTTTGATAGGAATTCTAAGTAACACTCCTTTCAGTCTGCATTTCTGTCTGCCTCAGAGCAGACAAGATTAGAGAAATAATGTAAATTTGAAAATACTGTTTAAAATTGATGTGTCATTTTGAGTTTGCAATGATCTTTTCATCATCTTAACTAATGTCAGGTGATAGTCAAAAGTACATTAATTTATCTGTCTTACCAAAATGTTTAACATAGATAATTGATGAAAGAGAAAATATTATCTGGCTGACACGATGCAAAAATGTCATTCTGTTCTCTGTACAGATGGTTTTTCACTTCCCACGGTGTTTCTCTGTGGAAAATCTGTTGTGTTCCTGGTATTTAATTTGCCTTTTTGGTGCAGTTTTTTCAATTACATCTCATTCACATGATGCAGTCATTTATATTGAGATGATCAGGATTCCTGCTCTTTTTGGATAAACTTTAATGTAATCCACGGGGTTCAGATTTTACTGCATGATATTAATTAATTTTAAATTTAGATAAATGTTTCTTTGGTGGAGATCAAAAGGTAAATGTGGTCTCCCAAGATCTGAAGCCCACAGGAAGGGCACATATTGGATGACTTGCTTGGATTTTACTGAGCCAGGGAGAGTGCAGGTGAGAGAAGGTGAGAGGAGTGGCTCAAATAATTAATTGCTGTGTACAACAGGTATTGCTGCAGCATTAGCTCCACTTTCTCAGCTGCCACGTGCCAGCCCTGCTTTGTGACCCCTCATTTAGGGGAGGTCAAGCACAGTGATGTTTCCATGACAAGGACATTTTCATCTAAAGGCTGACTTGTAGCGAGGGCAGAGCAGGGGGATTTTTACCTGCTGATGCAATACATTTGCTGGGGATGAAAATGGTGTGAAAGAGAAAAGGAAATTTGTGATAAAACCTTCGTTTTTCACCTTGCAGCTTTTACCTGAATAATTCAGTAATTCCCTCTCCCTCTTTCCTCTCCCTCTCTCAGGAAGAGCAGGGAGTAACCAGCAGGCACAACTTAATATACCTATGGAAACTTAAACCCTGAGCCTGACCTTGCAACCTAAACAATTGTTTTTGACTCCTTTCCATTTGAAACAGAATTGTCCATGCAACTGCTGTCAGCAGCTAAAGAGAAGCATGAAAGCTGACAATATATCCTGTATAAAAGCAATGAGCCAGTTTAACCTTTGTATGCCTTTGATCAGGCTTTAGATGCCAGGAATTCGGCCCCATGTCCTCCACAGACCACAGGAAAGGTCTTTGTTAAACTCCTGGTCTGGTCTACAGGACCAGGTGGTTTTTTTCCCATTTTTTTGTTAATCCAGGGAATCTCTGCCATCACAGTGCCTGTGATTTCAACAGCCACAATGAGGACCAGCAGGGCTGGCTCCATCCTCATTAGGATCGTGCATGGGGATGACACAGCAGATTAAATACCACACTCCTGACTTTCAAGCTGTACCTTAATCCTTTTCTGTGCCATATGAAACAAAAGAATTCAGTGTGAGGCTGGGAAAGGGGAAGGTGTCTCTCTCCATTCATTTTGAGAAAAATGCTAAGCTCCCCCTTTGCCCCTCAAGTACAATGAATTCAAAGAAGATCATCCTAAAAGACATCTTGTAATTTGTTTTATCTATTTACAGAAGGATTTGTTTTTCTCTCTGACTTTGAGTTATTCATAAGATATTCATTTACATGGCTATCTGCATATAAATATTACCACTGGAGAGCAGCACAGTGGAGAGTGAATATGGATTTCTGAGCCTTATCATTGTACGTCCCTCATATCAGGTGCTCATTTAGACAGAATTCATTGTACATTATTCTCCTGTGACAACATTAACTGGCCTCCAACTTTCCAGTGCTTGTTATCATTTCCAGAGTGTAAAACCCTCAAGGACTTAAAAGGACAGACAGGAAAGTTTGCAGAACATTTCATTAATTTGTGGGAAATTCCACTTACTGTAAGTGTCATGTCTTTGCTGTGAGGACTGAGAACATCTGCCAAACACAATACCACTTTCTTCCCTCACAGTCTGGCTCCTCTTCTGTTTGACATTGAGGGACTCACCCTCAACTCACACTGCTTCAGCCTGAAGATGCAGCTATGTGTATCAACCCAAAGCTTAAATTTCAATTTGTATTGGAATATCAGTCATCAGATAAATTCAGACCCTGAGGAAAGTGAATAATAAATAGCTGTGTGAACCAAGAGAGAATAGAAAGTGCCAGCAATAGCTCCTTTCCAATCAATCCCCAGCCCTATAGTGCTCTGGCTGTTATTTCTAGTGGACTTCCCTGTTCCTTGTAGCCAGAGTGACAGCAAATCAGACTCAGGGGTGGTAATGGCTGAATCTCTCATCTGCCCGAGGGGATGAAAGACTTCTTTTGTCTCAGAAAAGCATTCAAATGTATGGGTGACACTTGTCTAAATGATATAATAAGCTCTGGGGTTTGTCAAACTGATGTGGTGATATCATAGTACCTCTCTTGGTACTATGATCATCTCCCCTTCACATTTCAAGCCTCTGTTTGGGTTCCCAAAGACAAATGAAATCTTAAAATACAGTAGTAGATGGTTGGAAGTTATAACCATCACCTTGATAATGATATACACACATCATCCTTTCATTTGGATAACACCAGCCTAATTTATGCAGCAAACCAATTTAAAAAGCATATGCAGCCAACCCCAAACAGTATTGCACCATGCAAATCTGGAGAAAAAATACCAGAGCACAGCCCTCCAAAATAGCTACAGGAGGATCCAGAGAGATCTGGCCACCTTTGCTGTACTTAACAACATGATTTTCCACAGGTTGCCCTGGGATACTTGGACCCTACCACAAATAATGTGAACTCAGAATGGTCTACACTTGGATGGGGATTAAGAAACACGGGATCAGTGTGAAACCATTGCCAATGCTACTGGAAATTGTTACAGTCCCTTACAACCCATTTTTTTCCTGTTGCAGAGCACATTATAATATCCCCAAATTTCTGTTCAATTTCCTTAGAATAAGTGAATTGCACCATCCTCAGCAATTCTGTTCATGCCTCAGCACTGCCCTGATCCTCTGTGCTCTGTTAGGTTTGAGCCTAAGAGAGACCTGTTATTTTAAGAGTAAGTTTATTACAAAAACACACCTGGACTGATAATGTTCTTTTATCCATTTCATGGCACTCAGAGATTTTCACCTATGCCTTGTTGATTAAATGTGATCAGGCATGTTGAACTATAGCATCTCCTTTAGAATTCATTGCAATAAGAACAATGCAAATATGTGCTTAAGGTGTCCCAGCCAGTGAATTATGGGTGTGATAGGCTATAATGTCTTCTTTAAAATGATAAAGAGAGTGAGGGAATTACAGAGCAGGAGCTGTGAACTTTAAGAAAAGAGCAGCTGTATCACTGTCATAGCAGAGTTAATTCAACAACAAGGAAGGTGCCCTGGATTCTTTTTAATTTTCTTTGCTCTTTCCAGTGCTCTTTAAAAAAAAGGAAAATAATTTCACCATCTCTTTTGCAATTGCCTCCCTGTCTCTGCTGACATTAGAGACCTTATGGATGAAGCTCAGAGTTTGTGCCTCATTTTCCAACTCTTAACACTGAAGTGTTCATATAGAGTAAGACAATAAAAATCCCACTGCAAATTGCTGAGCATGCTCGAGACAGACCTCAGACATGTTTTCAGTTCAAAAATATCAATTTAGACTTTGAGCCAGTAACTTCAGAAAAAAATAACTTTCATAGAGATAAAACCCATGATCTGATTTATTATTCCCTACAGCACCCAGGTGCTGCAGAGGAAGACAGAAATAGGCTCATCTGAGTAGAACTCTGCAATAATTTTCTCACACTACTCTTTCCAAATTTCTTCTATTAGCAATAGCTATATCACCAGAAATAAAGTTTTAATTGTTTTCCAGCTCTCTGATTCCCCTAATTTTACATAGCACTACTGAGTTTTCCAAAATCCATGGAATAGGTATAGTTTTTATAAAATACATTAAGTTTTAAATGTTGGGCAGTTGGACAATAAAAATGCACTTCTGGGCTTGTTCTCCCCATAACATACTTACTCTGGAGTAACTCACCTTGAAGTAATACTTGGATAATAAAGGTGTCAGAACAAGCTAGAAATGCCACAAAGAGGAAAAAAATTCCAGATATAGGAAAAAATAACAGGGTCAGTCTTCCCTCAAACACTAGCACAGGAAGTTTTTAGTAAATCTGAGCAGCTGTGAGAGGGAGGTGGAAGCAATTCTGAGCAGGGGACTCAATGCAAGGCAAGTCCCTTCAACAGACTGAGGATGGCAAGGACTCTAATTACAATCCTTTATGATTGTAACTGTGAAAAGCAGCGATTACCTGACTTCCTCTGAATAATTAATGAATGTTCAAGCTCTAATTATGGCAAAATCACAGCAAATGAATTCCAGACAAAGGAATGTATTCTTGGCGTGTTTTCAGAATGATCAGCTCACTTTTATTACAGTTATTCCCTCTGTTCTTTTGAAAGGTTTGAATTCACATCGGTTTTGACTGGGTTCAAATATTTGGCTAAAAGAATGAGGGATCTGAGGTCTGAGGCACGAGGCTGTAACTCCAGAACATCTGCATGCAGCTGAGCACTTCCATCAGCTCACACATGACTTGTCTCAGGGCAGCAAATGTAGGTGGGTGCTCAAATTCAACAGCTACCAGCTCACACACTCAGTAATAACAAGTCAAAAGTGAGTAAGAGACTGAAATCCTGATCTTTCCCCACAGATTTCTGCATGTCTGGTCGTGCTAAAGAGATTCCCACTTCCCTTGGGGTCCACATCTACTCCTCTTCAAATATGGGAAGGGACTGGCCTTGTGTTTTAAAATATAGACTGGTCTGTTTAATAGCTTTAAAATTAGGACATTCATCCTGAGAATGGGGCTGTCACAATGAACACTGTGTGTATTGGCACAAAACAATATCCTTCAGGTGTCTGACAACAGATTTTACAATAGAGACAAGCAAAAAAAAAAAAAAAAAAAAACACTGGAAGGCTCTTGGCCAAATCCTTGCCAGTGTGGCTGCTCATGCAGCAAGGCAAGGGAAAAGTTTGGAAAGATCCATTAAGATCTTTGCTCTGACATCACCATATCACCTTCCCACAAGCTACATCTGACAGCAAACTAACCAAATGCCACCAACCTTTAATATGCCAAAAATAACATGAGTCCTTCTCACCCATCTGTGAGCAGTCTGAACAGAATTATGGTTTTCTCTAGAAAAACCATAACCAACTCTCCTGGACAAGTGTTTTGCTGGCAGATAACATGTGATCATCTCTTTAATGCAGGCTCTGACTTTCCCTGTGTTGCCTACATGAGACTGCTGGGGCCAGCTGTGGCCAGCTCTGCTTCCCCCTGAAGGAATTCGTGCACATGATACAGCTTCCTGAATTCTTTTTGCTGACAGTTTCACTTCAGGCTGTGAAGAAGCAGGTGATGAAGCCAGCACATGATTATTTTGCAATTTTCTATTTTACATGTTTGTCCAACTTCTGTATCAGTATTTTAGCTCACACTTCAGCACATTACAACAGGTGCTGGAAAAAAACACAAAATGGAGCTTAAGAGGAAAAAAAACCCAACAAAAATGCAACAACAACCAAACAGAAATCCCTCCTTTATGCATTATAAAGAGTTAATTGTTCCTGGACTTGCAGGGATTCTCCTGCCAGTCTATAGTTTCTCCACTGCTGTGCTGCATTACAATTCTTGCAATCATTCAGCTGCCTAATGATCCCTTATATCAAGTGAAAATGAGTTTTCCCACTCTAACCTGGCTTTTGCTAAGGCTTTAATGGCAGCAGGAAATGAATGGGATGCTCTGAGTTTTCTGGTGTGAGAGAAGGATTCCTCAAACAGGTGACACAGCCAAGCAGGAGTGAGCCCTGTGCTCGGAGCAGAGCTTAAGGAAGGAGAATCTCCCCAGAAAATGAGGGCTGTGGACACCTTAGCTCCATGCTGGCACCCCACTCCACTTGTATGGGCAGAGCTCCATTCATGCTCAGCCAAGGATCTCTGTGGAATTGAGGGGTTTTGTAGGAAACAGCCCACTTTAAACCATCAGAACTGATAACAGCAGAACTGTTAGCCTGTAACAGGCCAACAGATTTATTCAACAGCAGGAGACTGCACAAGGATGCTCAGATTTATTGCTCCAAATACTGTCATTATTTAGTGTGCAGAGAGCCTTCTAGTCTCACAGTTAGCAAAACAAAATTACAAATTAATAGCCATATATTTCTCACCATGTCCTGGATCTATCATCCCATTTCCCCTGTGTTGTAATTTTATTTTGGTACTTAGCATATGTGGCTCAGAAAAAGGGCAAACTTTGAAATTACACATATTTTATCCACATTCTCCCACATAGATTTTCACTGTGTGTTAATTTATAGAAGGAATACATTTCTTTTTTTAAGAATCAGCAGCACTTAAGAAAAAAGGAGGGCATTTTAGTTGTACCTTTGAGTCTGGGTTACTTTCTTCTTATCCCTTTAGATAAGCCTTGGATTTGAAGAGGAAGGAAAAGCTGCTGCATGTATTTGTAAAAGGCAGCAATTCCAGCTGGGTAGAAGTGAAAGTTACCCAAAAAAAGCTCCCATGGGTAGAAGTTTGCCCTCTTTCAGGAACTCATGGCTAAAAGGTAACTGAGAAAAGCTGGGTCATCTTATAAATATAAATGTATCATAATACATTTAATTAACAGCAATACTTTAATTTGGTTAAATTAAGATTCAAAATTTAAGCTGAGATCCAAACCCCTCTGATGACAGGAATGAAATGGAGAATGAGGTGTAAAATCCCCAATCCTATCCAGACTCATGTATTCATCTCAAAGCTATCACTGCTGAAAACATTGGAAATCCATCTTGAGAGCAGCTTTCCAAAGGTTCAGCAAAACCAGGTTTTGTTGAAGATAAAAAGCCTGATCTCAGTCTTTTTTTAAATAAACACAACTCTAAGTCACCTTTCCAAAGCCATTGGAATTGCACATTAGAAAACTGAGATAAGAAAGGTGATTTACTTTCAAAACTTATCCCTCTGTAGGTCCACAACCAGAGATCTTAATAAGTAGCCTTTGGCAATGAATTCCCTGTAGATGGCTTACAGACTTTCAAAACCCACCTTTCCCTGGGCTCACTCACAGGACTTTTGTCTGGAAACTATGCACAAGCAAGGGCTTCTTGTACTAAGAGTGGTGGAGTTAAAAGAGTGAAATTGGGGTGACACATAGAAAACTTTGCCTTTAAGTCCAAGTGTGATGCTTGAGATGAGCACGAGGAGACCACCACCTCTGCCTGTCATAAAGAGCCTAAGTAAGGACAGTTCTTGGCTATTTGAGTGCAAATACCTCTTTTTGATTTGTCAGAAACTAAGAGAACTGTGAGAAAACCTGTGTCTTGCTAGAAAAAGAGCAATAGGGAAATTTCAAAAGATGATCCAAGAGGTGCACAGTACAGGGAATGCAGTCGTGTGGTTGGGGAGGTTCAGCCTCCTCTATAGCCACATCAAAAGGCAAAATATCAGCTGGACAGAGCCTGTAAAGCTCTGTAGGAATGCATAATGCTCATTCCTGCAGCTCTGAACACGAGAGCAGCTGCAGCAGAGCAGGAGGAAGCTCTGCTTGGCCCGGGATGCTCGTTTGGGCAGTGGCCAGCAGCAGCAGAGCTGCAGATGGCTCTTCAGAGCCTGGGGGCTCCTCAGGTTCCCCCAGCTCAGGGAACTGTGGAATTTCCAGAGCTAACACAGGGTGATAAGCACAGGGATGGATGCACTAATCATTATCCAGTGGAAAATGGAAGAGCACAGGGATGCCAGAAGCATGAAGCCTCCCCTGTTTCAGGGGTCTGGAGGATCTTCTGGATCTTTTGTTTTTCACAGTTCAGGATGGATTACTCTCCTAGAAACTCGTGCAGGGCTTAGGTTTAACTGAACACATAAAACACAGGCAGCTCACACCCAGCATTAGCCTTTTGCTGTAAATTTGATTGAAAATGTTGAGTCCTGCAGTGGGGAGGCTGTTCCAGACCTTTCCCTGCTCCTGCTGCAGCTCCCAGGCTGCAGCCAAGGCTGTCAATAGATGTCACACTTGTGCTTTTGTTCCTGTCTCCTGGAGCACATTATGCCCAGGCAGTGCAGGGGAGCAGCATGACACAAATTACTTGAATGCATTGCCTTTTATGTAATAAAACCAAATCTGGGAAAGATTTGATCTTCTGTAGGTTTTACACTGTGCATTCCCAGAAAGCATTGAACAGATCAAGGGGCAGAGGGAGGAGTGACAGCAGGGATCTTCTCTTCCAAGGCAAAAGTTCATTTTGCCCTACAGGTTACTAGTTCATGACTGTACATTTACTTGCTTTGGAGAGCAAATGAATTTTAAATGAATTTTTGTGTTCTATGGCTAAATGCTTTTTCTCTCCTCCAAGAAATAGAAGGCTGGGGTAAGTGAAACTATTTGTGTTGAATGAACAAATAGCAACAGATGAAGATATTTGCACTACTTTTTTCAAGCAGAGAGACACAGAAAAAAACCTCATTTAATACCTTAAAACAGTAAAAACATGGAGCCTGACTACAGGTGTTCTAATTTTAAATCGGCATGCAGAGCTGCAAAGGCTTGTGGCATGATCCATGGAAGAAAACCTAGGAAAGGCTTTTTCCTGAGCTATGTCTTTTGCAAATATTCATGTTCAAAAACCAGAAAAAAAGTATTTAGTCTTATTTTCTATCTAAAAAAAAATTCCCTTTCTACATATCTGTCTGTCAATGCATATAAATCAACGAGGCATGCAGGTAAAAGAAGCATTAGCAAGAGTTTGCAAGACAGGCAAAAAACCATTGGGTTTTAACTTGTCCAGTCAGTATTTGTGAAATGTCAGATGGCAGTGCTATTGCTGAAAATTGAAAAGTGGCACTGGTTGTTTTATCCTGTTGTCCCTGGAAGGAGATGTTCCTGTTGCAGCAGGATTCATCTTCACTGTTATTAATAATATCCTATTGCAGCATTCCTGGCTCTGCCTGGGAATCCCTGTGCCACTGCAGTGGAGCACAGCACTGGGCACAGACACTGGTTCCAGTGGGCTCTGCCCAGCCACAGCACACCCCAGGACACAGCTGCAGGGGCTGCAGTGCCCATCACTTTTGAATGAGCCAAATTCAGCTACTAAAACACTTCAGTGAAACATTATTCTATAGGCTGAGTGAGAAATGCCTGACTTTTATAACTTTTACTACCTTATACAGTAAATCCTTTCAGAGACAGAACCAGGAAAAAACATTTCATCTGCTTAAACAGTTTTGAAATCTGTTTTTTAAGAAAACTATGGAGTTCCCTCAACACAACAGTTTTGGCCAGTTTTGTTCCTTATTCCTTATTCCTCTGGGCAGTAAAGCTCCTGGAAAGTTAACTGAACTAATTTCTGATTTGCACTCATCAATAGGCTCATTCATTTATATTAACAATGAATAATTCATCATCACTAGCAGCAACACAGTGTGCAAACCAGGAAAAATTCAGCTTGACTTTCAAGTCCCAGGATGAATGAAGAGTCAAGAAAACAAGGAACTGGAAACTTACTGTCTTATTTCAGCAAATGCCAGAAATGAGCATGGCAGCTGTTTCTAGGACATGTCATGCTTCTTGATGAGTACAAAAACTGGTTCAGAACCTCTGTGCTCCCCAGGAGCAAAGCACAGTGAGGAACTGCGCCAGCTGCAATCCCTGTGGGATCTGCTTCCCCCAGCATGGGTTACACAAATACAGGTGTGCCCCCATATCTGCAAATGGGCAAAGGAAAAGCTGTGGAAACTGCAAATCCCACATGAGCTTGATAACCTCTCTCCATCACACTAGATGAAACATCCTCTGGATTACAGAACTTCCTAGAATTTGGCAGGTGGTTGGGGACTGAGTCATTTTTTTCCTCCAGAAAAAAAGATTTTTTAAAAAAGGGGGAAAAATCAGCAATACTGAAACGTGTCCATTGAAAAATAAAATTTTCTTTGGGAAAAGAGAAAACTCTAGAGAGAGAGTTCTCCCCTATTAAACCATGGGGAGGATATCAGTGCAGAAATATCCCAAGCAGCAAGAGCAGCAAGTAAAAGCTCTCTTCTAGAAGCAGCATCCTTCATACTTAAGC
This sequence comes from Luscinia megarhynchos, assembly GCA_034336665.1. Classification (NCBI taxonomy): domain Eukaryota; kingdom Metazoa; phylum Chordata; class Aves; order Passeriformes; family Muscicapidae; genus Luscinia; species Luscinia megarhynchos. The sequence goes on from CM067580.1 coordinate 5,031,811, forward strand.
AGTATCAAGGAGCACAAAGTTATGGGACAGATATAGGACAAAAAGAAGGATGAAAGGAATTTCTCTGCCCCCCACCAGGTCTGTGCTTCCTCTGCTGCCATTTATGACTGCTGCAAAATTAACTGAACTGCCTGTTTTTGGGTGGCACAGGGACATTGCACCACATGCACAGAATGTTTGTGGTGCAGATGTGTGCTGGTGGGAATGGATGAGAAGTCACAAGATCTGCCACTCATGTGGTCTTAGACCTGGAACAGCTCAAATTACTTTTTTGTATGCAAAATATTCTACAAAGGAAAGGACACAGAAGCCCAGTTTAACAGGAAGAGGGGACAGTAATTTATTCCAGGATCCAGGAAACTTCAGGTACCTTGAATCTTCAGTGTGCTCAGTATTTTTGAACCTAAAGGATTTTTCAGAGACAAAACAAAAGAGCCTCCTTTATGAAACTTCAGAGTATGAGTATAGCCCTCACACACCTCCAAATGATTAATCTATGTCCCTGAAATAGCATCTTTTTAGGTTTAATTTATTTTCTTTAGTCCCATGAAGGCCTTCCAAATTTATAAACTTCAGCTTTAAGGACTAAATAAATTACTTTCTTTGGCCTCAAGAAGGTCTTCTTCATTTATTTGTCAACCTTCTTTGGAGTGAACTTTAAGTGCAGCATCTTGCAACACTGCCTACACGACAGGGATAAAATAAAGGCATTGACCAGCAGGAAAAAGAGGGAAGCCCAGTATCTTTATCAATTTACCACTGTCTCATTACCTTATCACACATTTAACACAATCTGCAATCACACAAAACATGCTGATTTTCCCAGAAAGGGAATCTAGTTTCTGGCATATTTTTACAGGTAAATGAAAAGGGCAGAAGCTGGAAAATGGAAAGAATGAAGCAGTAATTTCTTTTCCAGGACTTCCTCTGGCTCTTGGGCTACTGATGGAACCACTGGTCCTGTCTTTCATTGGGTTCTTTCTCCCTTCTCTTTCTTCTAAGAGTAACTCATGAGTTCCTGACTGCCAAATCCCTAGAAAGCTTAGCAGTAGAGATTTATTTGCCTTTACTGCTATGGTTTAGTTTGAAATGTTTTGTTGGGGAAAGTCAAATTAAATGAAATAAAAACTAAACAAAAGGACAAGGAGTAAAAGCAATCATGCTGGACACACCTAAGAAGATAACATTTATAAATCTAGAGCTATTTATGGGATCAAGGTTCTCTACAAAGACTAATAGAAAAGCCCATTAATTTACCAAATTAAAGAGTATTCCTTCATTTCCAGAGACACCATTAAAATACATTATTGAAAGAACATAACACACCAGGGCAGAATATTTTATATTTATAAAAATCTTAATGTTTCTTTCATATTGACAATCCTGAAACTTGATGGGAATTCTGCCTCTATTAAAAATTGCATAAGGATTACATCATGTGGCTTAAGGTCACTGCAAGCTATTAAATACATGCATTTCTAATGGAAGGTGCATAATGGAGATACAAACTCTTTGTTCTCTCTCTGCCAGTCAGACAACAAAATCATATGAATGTTCCAGGCAACAGAAAAAAAAAAAAAAGAAAAAAGTATTTATAGAAATGCCAGTAACTCTGACACTTCAAGCCACCCTAGCCAAACTCAGAAGGCAGAGTGAAAGCTGGGTGGGTGAGGAAGGGCGAGGAAGGAGCAGCAGAGCTGGGAGTGCAGCTGGAGTTTCCAAAAGCAGCCCCAGAGGAAGCCTGGCTCCACTCCCTGGCGCCAGCCCCACTTGTGAATGATGCAGCCTTTTCAAAATAGACTAATAAAAGCATTATTGCTGTTGCTCTATCTCTGCTTATGGATTAGGAAGTCTTTATTTTAAGAGATCTTTTCTTCCTAATCTATACTTTGTTCCAATTATAAATTATTTTACCAGCAGTTTTCTTTCTTTGTTTCCTCTCCTCAAAGCACAATTAGAGAATAATTGTTTTCAAATAATAACCACTACTTTTCCATTTAATTCTTTTTTAACACTAGTGGTGTCTCCCAGCTGACTCACTCTGCATTCAGTGAGGGTTTAGAAGCACTACAAAACAGAGAAACAGCTGTTTCTTTGAGCATTATGAGTTTTATTAATCCCTTCTTGCCAATAAAACATAATCATCCCCTTTATTTCTAGAGGTACTACATACACTTTCCAAATAACCAACAATCAGGAGAAAAAAGGTTTCCAAGCCTTCTGTAAAAACCATTTTAGAAAGTAACATATATATGACCCTGCAGAGTGAATGCTCCTTCTGATTTTTCTTTGGTTAGTTAATAAATCCCAATATTCAACAAAAATTAACATGTCTAAAAGCTGGGCTTTAGTAAAATCTCTTTTTGATGAACACCTTAGGAAGAATTATTATCCACAGCAAACAGGAAGATGTTCTGAAAAAGATTATTTCATGGCAGGAAAACTGCTTTTTGAAAAATATCACTGAGGTTTCTGCTCCAGGCTAGAGTACCATCTCACAGAGCTGCTTCCCTGCACTTTTGATCCCTTCCTGCTCCTTTCCCTCCCTCTCACTATTACAGGAGCCTTTGAAGCAGCTGCAGCATTTCTGAAGCAGTCCCTGGCAAACACCAAATGAGTTGTCTGTGTGCATGAACAGATTCTTTTATTACTCATTCGGTTTGTTGGCCTCCAATGCAATATCCATATTTTTTACTCACCACCTGAATAGATGCTGAATGCTCTGTGTTTGTGCTGAGAGGAAGTCTTAGGAGGGAAGTGGGAGAGGGAATTTGCATGTGCCTTATGGGACAAAAAGCCTTTATAAGGCAGCATAGGGAAGCTCTTGGGAGAAAGGCAGATTTGGCTTTGCTGGAGGTAAATTGTATTTATTTGGATAATTTTATTGTAAATGTTTTAGTATTAAAAACAACAACAACAACAACAACAACAACAAAAAACCCACCAAAAACAAAACCAAAAACAAAACAAAAAAACCAAAAAACCAAAAAAAAAAAAAAACCCCAAAAAAACCCCAACAAAACAAAAAAAAAAAAACCCCAAAAAACCCCAACCAATCCTGCCCCTCAATTTGGCCATGCTCAGGTGCTGCTCCCAAAGGTGGGTCTGGCCAGGAGCAAGAACTGCTGGGGGGATGTCTCCAGCTCCCTGTCACACTTTCTGGCCCCTCTCCTCCCAGCAAAAACACAGAATCCAAGACACTAAAGCTCCCTGCAACAGATCATGAAAATAAATAAACCTTCCTAAGGGCAGCAGCCTTTTTTAGCAGTAAACAACTGCAGCCTGTGACTTGCAGCATGTTGGAACAAATTTCATTAATGGAAAGTTTCATGAATTCAAAAGAGAAATCTATTGTTATTCCATCCAAATTTTCTCTGTTGCTGATGCCCTGAGCAGATGTAGAGATTTGTGAATAAAGAAACCAAAGATGCTTCTGTTTGTTTACAAGATTTCAAGAGTCAAAAGGATCTATTCAGACTAAATTGCTGAGAGGAGAGAAATATATTGGCTGGGGAGTTTGTGTTTGTGGATGAGATGCTGAGAGATGGGGTGGGATAACTCAGGTGTGTAACCCACTGTGGATTTTTTCCTTTTCCCTGATAGGCCAGTAATTTATTCATTTGCCTTTGCTGCTCAAATGACCTCAGTTTTATCCCTTTGGAACAGAAATCTAGTCTCTCTTTCCATGCAGTCAAATTGGCCCAAAGAGAAATAAATTCCTTATGATTTCACTTTACATAGTATATTTCATAAACTTGTTATTTATTAGAAGTAACTAGGAAGCAATTATTCTCGTACTGTCATCTATTTCTACACTCTTCCAATTTTTAAACTGATTTGAAAAACCAGATCTGGTAAAATGAAACATAATGAATAAGCAAATTGAAAGTAAGTAATTTCTATGAACAGGTGTTCCTATCTGTCTCATTTTATATTTATTGATTTTACACACACTATTTATCATCTTACCAGAAAAATGCACACACTGCCTTTTAGGGGGAAAAAAACCCCATGTGAAAATACAGATGAATATACAGAAAGTCAATTAATGAATTAAAAGTTGTTGCAAGGAAATCTCTATTTGACCACACCACAGTTTCCAAAGCACAAAAAACCCTGTTAGGACTGAATTTAGTACCTTTATACATGTTCATATATGGTATTTGTTCTAGTTTTGGTGTCATGCTGCCAACATTGCTAAAGCTTCTGTTGCAGCTGGTCAGAAAGTCAGATAAGGTGTGACCATGACCCATTTGATAACATGTTCTGACAGAGAGCAGATCCAAGGATTGAAGGACCAAGGAAATTAATGCAGTGTCTGGGTTTCATCTTGGTAGCACAAATGTATGGTAAATATATGTATTTAAATGCAGATGGAGTATGAGAAGCTTTTGTGGGTTCTGGCAGGAGATAATTCTGATGACACCATGCAGTGCATCCACCACCCTCATGGCCATGGTTCTATCTTGTCCTCCCTTTGCCTCCTTCCCACACTGGCAGCAGCACTTGACCATCAATAAGAAATGCCACAGAAATGCCAGAGGGGAAAACCACCCTACAACTTCATAGCATTTCAGTTGGTCCTGTCAATTTGGGGGTGAATTTCAAAAGTTTTAAACTTTCAAATAAACCACACAGAGAAAGGGCACAACCCAACAGTGTTTTGAATTTGTACAAATTTTAGTCGTTCTAGTCATGTTTTTGATTTTTTTCACTTTTAAAGTAACTTGACAAATTCCCACATCTACTTTTTATCTCTGTGAAGCAGAGCCTACACCCAAGAATAGCTGCAAATGGAAGTTTAGTGAAAAAAAAGATACTTTATGGAGATCAGAATGAGACATTCAGGATCATGACTATTTTAAAATAATTTATATTCAAGGTACAGTAAAATGACCAGCTTTATACGAGGTCATTAGATGTAACACAAAGAAAGAAAAATAACTATAGAAACCCCAGCAGCAATGTTTCTAGAAAGTAGGCTAAGCAGCTCTTTGAAGAACATAATGTGTATTATATTACATGAAGGATGCATGCCAATCAAAGACTTCTGTTCTGAGGGCATGTTACCAGTTTGGAGGGTTTAAAATTAGAAATCTTTTCTGTCATGCTGGGCTTTTAAAGAGAGTGCTCTATGGGATACAGAGCTGGCCTTAAACCTCAGCAAACAGGAAGCAAAGTTCCTCATAAACAATGTGGTTAAAAGCTGGACATGCTGCTGTTTAAAACATTAGAGGCAGCATTAGTTCTACAACACCTGAACTTTGGAGCAGTTCAATACAAGAGAAAATACTTGGAAAATACTAACAAATTAAAGGGAGAGATGACTCATCCCTCAATCTGAATTTAGCAGGAATCTCAAGAGAAATCACTGAGACCACTCTCCTGTGAGAGGTAACAGACTTGTAGGACAATATTTGTTGCTAATGGATCATCCATTTAACAACACAAACGAGGTTTGTCTTATGAGGAGACAAACTCCTATGCAGCCAGATTGATATCCAATGTCAATCACTTAACAAAATGTTACCAGAATGGTTTCTGTTTATTTTTCCCTATACAGGACAGTTAAACATCATTAGAGCTCTGCCTGAGGCAGAGTATGCACACAAAATTAGCCTCAACAGAGCAAATTTGTCAGGCAGACGCTGATTACAAAACATACAATTAAAGGCATCCACAAACCTTGAGATTTCATTCAGTTACAAGTCCAGCTTTCAAAACTGAGCCAAGAATTTATGCTGATGTCTGGTGACATCGCTGGACAATTGAAAATAAAAATAAATGTTCCCCTCTCCCTGGGATAATGTTTAGGTTGTGCTGCTGTTTGTCTTTTTTTTTATTGACCAAATGACTGGTGGGACTTTACCATGGGCAAGAGCTTCATTTTTTTTCCCCATGAGCATGGGTGTGGTTATTCCTGTCACTGTCCCTTTCTCTCACGTAATGCTCTTCCTAAAAAATGACCTCTCAGTGCTGATACTTCACCCTCTCAATCCTGTTCCCATTTCTGAGCCATTCTGAGAATTCCCATCAAAGATAATTCTTCCAGCCCTAACAATGTCACTGTAGCACAGAAGAGACAGACACTGCTGGCTCTTACCTGGATACTCCAACAGACAGCTCAGATTTATTTTCTTGGCATCCACAAAAATTATCCCACGAGCTGGCAATAAGGGAGTCCTGATAGGATGAACACATCTGTTTGCCAGTCTGGTTCTTGCCAATGCAAGTGCATAATTACTGCTCTAGAAACAGCTCAGACCTGGGAGGTTTGGCACCTCTTCCTCTCCTTCACAGCACAGCAGTTTTTCCTGCAGCAGCAAAGCTGTGCTAACCTGGGCACTGGGGCTGCACACCAGCGCCTGTGCTCTCTGTGTTTCATGAGCACAAGGCAGAGGAGGGCTGGTGTCGATAGATAAAATGCTTGTCCTGCATAAATTACCACATTTAGATGCCTAATAGTGGCAGAATTTTCTCTAGAATTGATGTCTTAAAACTAAAAGCCAGCACAGAGCTACAAGAAACAAGATTGCCTGCCAGTGCTGATCTGCAACATCCAGTTAGGGAGATTAAAGAACAAGACTCAGAACCCAGAAAAGACTTTGTTCTGTTCCATTAGTAACAAATTCTCTATGTTTTCTGTGATTCAGTGTGACATAACTGCTAATGGCCATCATGACGGACGTGACATGGCATTTGATGGTACATAATTTTGAAACTGCTGCAGGAATTATGCCATGTACTACAGTTTAAGATGATCATCTTTTTTTATGATACAGAGCAATTTCTTCAGAGCTTTGTTCCCTCAAGCCACAGCTGAAGCTAATTGCAGTAGTTTAATCCTACAGAGCTTAAGCCCACAGCAAGACAGACTTGAGAAAAGAAAAAACACGCTAAGACAGAGATACCTGTTGGTTAAGAAACCTGTACAAGGGTGAGGTAAACCATATTTTATTTACAGTCTTACAGTGACAGGTCATTGCTTTTCTGGGCAACTTGTTCTCCTCACTCCATCTCCTGTGCTGCTGAAGGTGCCAGAACAGCTCCTTTACACTCCTAACAAATGTTTTACCCATGTTAAGCTGTTAAACAAAGGAAGGATAAAACGTATTTTTTAAATATAAAATTCTTCTGCGAATTTGTTTACTTGTTTAAATTATTAGGGCTGAAGTCAGCAATTTTAAAGTTTATATTACTATGGTTATTATTTCCATCTGAAAAAGTGATGTTTAGATAACTATTAAATAAAATGAAGCACAAGAGGTGAAACCCTCTGTACAAAACATATAATTCAAGTACAGTCTCTTTACAAAGATATTCAGCATCTTAAGTTTATTATAGTGATGCACAAAAATCATGATTGAAACTCTACACACCCTGCTCCATTTATTTGATTCCAAGAAAACGCACAGAAGCACAAGATCCTCACTAAGGATTATGACCAGGTTAGTATATAAATGCTGATTATTCTAAACTATTGCACAGATCCCCTTTTCCACTGATACTGTTCCTTTCTCCTGCTTTTTCACCACACTGTAGCTCCAATCCCTGTCTCAGGACGCTCAGATTTGATTTGCAACTCAAGGAAACACAGCAGGAAAAGGGTGATTTATTGATTTATATGTGTAAGGATCAGCAATCATTTGGGGCTCGTTAGGGCTCATTGGTTTTAAATCACAGGCTCCTAAGGCAGAGCTGGTGCCACTCACATGCCTGGGGCTTGGGATGGCTGCAAATAATGTGAATAAGGTGTGACTGCGTCCAGGCTGACTGGGTTTAAAGTTGTAATGCACCTCTAATGTGTCTTTCATTTTGTGTTTTCAGTACACACCTTGTAGCCATCTGCAGCACAAGGAGTGTGAGAGGGTGAATGGACTAAATGGGTCTGTAGTGGTGTTAGGGAGTCTCAGTTAAGGCAAAATTACTTCTAGACTTCACCTCTCACCTCTGATGTAGGCACTGAATGTTTGTAAATCCCCTGCCTTATATTTAATCTTCTTTGTGAAACTTTCCCCACCCTTTGAAGGTAAGTAAGATTCATCTCATTTGCCTGGTCTTTGCACCTCAATGCAAAAATTGATGCTTGAGATATGATAGCTGGGTAATGATCACAAATAGATTCCAAGAGCTTCTTTGGCCTTAAAATAACTTATTTTAAGGTATTTTCTTTTCTGCCTGCTTGTTTTAGGAACTTCCCATGGCACACATAACACATAGAATTGCAAATTCTCATTGCACAGTTTCAGGAATAGGTTTTTAAAGCATCAGTGCTGTTAAAAATATTTATCAGCCATGTTAGGAATTGTAAAAATGATGCAGGAGCAGACCTCTCCATCACCAGGTACCAACATGCCCTTCACTATCAGTTATTAGAGGGTAGGTTTGGCAGGCACCAAGCAAAGGTCACTTAATTAAAACCATGACAAATGTTTTGTGCTTCCTCTCATTACATCTTGCAGTGATTTGCTGCTTGTTTCCTTTTTGGGGCATGAGCAGTCCTTGGGGATCCAACCACTTGAAACAATATATAACCCTACACTTAATAGTTGTGAGAGCTTTTCACTGCACCAGAAATTAACTCATCACATCTCAAAGTTTCCCTGACCCTCACAATGTCAGCTTTTTATACAAAACCACCCCCTTGCTCCCATCTGGCTGACCTAAGGATGTGAGAGTGCTTGGTTGGCAAAGCTAAGTCCAAAGCTGTGAGTCTGGCAGATATTTTCAAAGCATGTGGGGATCAGTGGTGTTTCCTCTGCAATTGTTCTTTTCAGTGCAGCAGGAGAGGACAAGGGAGTGGAGAGAAAGGAACGGGCAGGAGGGATGCTGAGTCAGGCTTGGGGGGAAAAATTCAAACTCAGCACATGAGAGGGAGAGTGAAGAATTTTAAAAGTATCTGGAAACATTTTGGTTCCATTTCAAAGACTTAACTCCATGTTAAGTAAGAGAGAAGGACATTTCAAAATGAGAAGGTGTAAGAAAGACTATCCAAAGATTTTGTGCTGGAGTGTACTAAATTTTGCTGCTACTGCTGTGTTTCCCAATAAGAAGATTTCATCAAAATTGATCCAATTTTGTGAGACATTTTGGTGTCTCTGAATCCACAAACAGAAGTGCTTCAGCTGAAAGCTGCTTCCATGCACTATGCCCTTGTTATCTGAGATGCTGCACTGCCCTAAAGAACGAGCCCTTTTATTCCTTTGCAATTCCTCCCATTTGGCTCTGAAAGATTCCAATGTCTAATAAATATATATAAAATGCATCTCCTGCTCCATGTCAACAAGGATTCATTACAGGGAGGCTCCAGTGCCACTTGCTTTATCTGAACCTACAGTAATTGCTACAGCAAGTGTGCTGGCCTACACTTATCTTGTTTGGGAACATATCTATTGATAGGGGAACAAACAACAGTCACCCCTCCTAATGAAAACAATCAATCACAGCACACACACAGCCAAGGCCAAAGTGTTAGGATGTGTTTCTTGTAGCCCTGCAAAAAAGAAGCCTCCAACAGTGGCAGAGCAGAAATGCTGGAGGAAAATACCTTAGCAAAACAAATATCAAATGGAAATCAACAACTGTGGACTGTTCTGCAAAATTAGAGGGCTGCTGTCCTTGTGACAGGTTTCTGATGCATGAGTTTTGGTAGAAAGACAGGATGAAAGGGGAAGCAGGGAAATTGAAATATCTAGTGCTGCCTGCACTGAGCATACCTGCCTTTTGATTTTTCAATGTCATTTTCATGTTCAATAGCTAAAAGTATATTAGTGAAATATCTGAATTGGTCTGAACAGAACATTGTGCCATGGAAGGAAGTTGTGAGAGTGAGTTGTTCTCTCCCTGCTTATGTGAATCCTGTGTTTCTTTCCAGTGTCTGCTGCTGGTTTCTGTCCAAGTGAGATACTGAAACCTCTTCTCTGACCCAAGAACAGCACTTATGTTCTTACACATTGTCAATCAGGTAAACAGGGATTGAAGTTAAGCACATTGGCTGAAACTCCTGAAGCTGGGAAGAACCAGCAAACTGTTCATGTCCTGCTCCATTTCCCAAAGCAGGCATTAGCCAGAGGCCAAGCAGGGCCCTGGAACCTCATTGTCCTCTGCTTTCTGCTTTTCCTCTCAGGCTAGGAAAGGAATGAATCTTCTCTCACCACTGCAGACTCCTCCAAGGAGGAGAGGGAACGACTGCCTCACCAGGTCACCCAGACATTCAGAGCAATTTCAGTGGGTGTTTGAGAGCCCAGATCATCTCCAGCCCTTGCTGACCCAAATTCTCAGCTTCTTTCTGCAAACAACCTGGCACTTCAAAGCTCACCACAATGTCTCCTCTCCTTAAGTACCCTTAATTATATATTGTTAATTATGCTTAACACAACCACATGGCCCAATGAATTTCCCATCATGTTGGTATCAATAATGCAGATAAGGAACTTCCCTCTGCTCTCAGCAGCCACTCCACCACCCAAGCCAGACTAACTTCCACCCCTTCTCTGCAGAAGGCCCCTCTGTGAGACAGCCACATCTCTGTAGACAATCCAGAGCCACAAGATCTAACCTGAATCATGTGCAGGCAGGAGGCTTTTGAGTTTTTGAAGATGAAAAATACACCAGGTTCTGGGCTTTATGTCCCCGTGACCATAATATTAAATTGTCTGTTGCCTCTGTGCTGTTCTGCTCCATAAAATATTAACTTATTATGGAAGGAGGGGATTGAGGCTGTTCTCCTGGTGGATGTGGATATTCAGAGTGAAGTACCAGTACATAGGCTGAAGCTTCGGGCATTATTCCATCCTTGCATTTATTAAAGTGAGAGAGCATCAATTAATTTTAAAGGCTTGCCATACCCATTCAATTTAGTCAGTCCTAAAACGTTAAATATAATTAAACAGTGAAAAATATCTTAATGGCTTGAGACTGCCAGGAAGTTCTGGGAAAAGACTGAAATTTTCAGCTCTCACTCCAAATTTTATGTCATTCAGTAACAAAAATGAAAAATTGAAGTAATCTACATTTAGACGTGTCTGGTCATTTCTTTTCCAATTAAATTGCTTTTATTTTGCCCAGGGTAATTTTAAAAAAAACTTTTAAAATTCTATGATTCACATTGCTGGAATTTTGAAAAAAATAGAGCATGTGCATGCATGTGTGTGTGTATATATATACTCACTTATTCATATATACACAGAATTAAAATGTAAAATACAAATATATAAACTGTATGAGTTTATGTGTGGAGTGGATATGAACATTTACACATAGGTACATTCTGAATTTACACTAGACAGTTTCCTTTGAAAAGGAAAACTGACTGATGGGTAGTTAGGTTTTGCTTACTTTCACAGCATGTGTTTTAAAGATTGTAGGCAGTTTTAATAACATCAGTATTATTTTAAAACCTAGAAATCCCAGTCAAGATCATCAACAATGGGCAAATGTAATGACACAAGAGAGATTTTATCCCCCAGAAAAGGTGTTTATAGAACCTAGACCTGTAGTGGTGTGACCTGAGTTTGATTCATCTCCAATCCAGCAGCATCATCCTCATCTCTGCAGGTTCCTGGAGGACAATAACAGCCCAGTCCATTCACTAGATAACCTGATGGTCTCTTTGGCTTTAAAAATGTCCTGTGCCAGTAAAACAGAATGCTTTATTGTTGGCTATGTTGGTTCCTGGAAGTTTGGGACAGGGCTAAGAGTGCTGCACTCAATGCATGCAAAGTCATCATGTCCCAGCTCTGAGGGTTTAGAAACTGTGTTCATGTGCCCAATATCCACTGTCCTGCCAGGTCAAAGCAGTTTGATGCAAACCCAGCCCATGTCATGTCTCATGCCAGAGGGAATGCACGTGGGGCAGTGGGGAAGCAGAAGCCAAGTCTCCAAGTTTGAAAAAATGTTGTATTCTGCATCCCAAATTAGCATCAGTTGACAATATTTCTGATTACATTTTTGGGTTTTTTTTGCAAGATGACTTTAAAAATCCATCTCTGCTTCCTTTGTCCTACACTCATTACACAGATCTCACTGCTACCAAACATCTTAATTCACTTTGTGTCCCATCTACAAAAAAGCCCCACTTATTCTCTCACTGCTCCATAATAAATATTATTTAGGGACTCATAAAAGGGAATTGGCATCCGAGTGACAGAATATTTGCATTCCTCACAGATTTGTGACTTTAATATTGAAGAGATGCATTTCTCCCTACAAAATACTCCCCAGGCTGCTTCCTTCCTGCATCTGAGGACTAAACAAAGGCATCTGGATTTGAAGAGCAATCACAAGACAGCAGCAAGTAGCATCCAATTTAAAAACAGCATCACTGGCCTAACAAACAAGGGAGGAGGATTTACAGAGACACATTCCTGAGAGCCTGCTGTTGATATGTGTCAGCAAATCATCCCTGTGTTTAAATAGATTTGGCAGGAACACTGAGATTCAAACTATATTTTATTATACAGGTTTACAGCTGAAACAGGCATGGGGATACACTAGACACGATCATGACTGAGATTTAATGGGAAATCAGCCCACACTTATCAAGGGAATCAATGCAGAGGTTTTATACCTTGATCAAGACAGAAAATTCATGATTCCCTTGGTGAGAAACCATTAGGAGAAAATTGCTGCCTACCCAAACACACTCCCACCAAAGAGGGCTACTTTCTATTAAGAGGTGTCTGTCAACTAAATATTCATACGTGCATGTCCACTTAAATACAGGATGGGCCAAAACATTACATACACAGCATGTTCTAGATTCAAACATGATAAACTGGAAGTACCTCCTGACTCAGCAAATCTTCATAAAACACTTCTCAACCATCATCCTTTCTAAAACCATGACTAAGTATAAGTTCCCCTTGAACTGTTTGACAAATTCAAAAAGATCAGGTCATTTTTGCGCAGCTGGATTTCTAATTTGTGAGCTCTCTGCAGAGTTTCACTCCTGAGTGCCTTGCCTGGAAATTTGGTGGTGATCACCAGTCCTGCAGATTCAGAAAGACCTCAGAACCTCTAAGAACTTCACAGACCAATAACCAACAACTTAAAACCTCTAAAAATTAATAGACAGCCTGAGGATGGCCAACAGTGCAATGCTGAATGTATTCAGGGTAGGAAGCACTGACTAAATTACCCACCAGAGCCTACTGGCTGGGAAAAACCCTGTTCCTGACTTTCCAGAGCCTGACTTACTTTGGATTCATAGGAAAGCATCCAAAATGTGTGCTTGGGTTCAGCAATAAAGGTGAGGTACAAATGGAAAGACAGCTATGCTATTGCCAGAGGTTAAAAAGAGAAGTGAATCTCTAGAAAACTCACATTAAAAAGTACCAAAGATTTTCCAAAAAGAGCTTGCAAAACCTCACCAAATCTACAGATAAATTATACTGAATTGAGCTTCTCTTAATATAAAAATGAAAACATACACATTTATATCTAATTACATTAACTTTATTTCAAAGAAAATGCACATCTTTGGGTAAAGGAGATGTGGTACCTCTTTCTCCACACCCAGCTGCTGCTTAAATCAGCTACCTTAAATCAGGAGCATCTCCTTACACTTCTGTAATCAGCTAAACAAAAGCCCTTTCTGTTCAAAATCAGTAGAGGGGAAATGAACTCTGTGCCAATGACTGCTTGAGCTTCAATGGGTTTGACAGGAGAATCTGTTCTGTCACAGTCCCTCAGGAAGGCATGGCCATGCCCTGGCACAGGACACCAGGCTGTCCAAGACATCTTTAATGCCTCTAATCTCAAGTGATTTTGTGAATTTTTAGTCTTTTCCTCTTAGGAGCCTCCTGAGGAAATTCAGCACCTCCCAAAATAAGGACAGAGATTGCACTACCACTGACAGGCTGATTTCACCCACTTGCAGTTATAATAAAACTTTAAAATGGTGCTAAACTGACTTGAGTACCACATAGGTGCAGCAGAAAAAACTGTTATAGACTGAAAAGATGAATAAGGTCTTAAATTTTGCCTAACCTAGATATAACAACCTGCTGGTATCTAATGAAAACAACCAAAGGCAATCATGTTGGACTTTGTGAGAAACTTGGAGCCCACCTGTGTCTGTGCATGAATTGCAGACTTAATTTGTGTAAATTTGGGGGTCAAGCCTGCACATCTGACTGTTTCAAAGTATTATGTAAATTTGGGGACCATCAATTTTTTCAAAGCTTAAATTCACTTCATCCTCTGCTTATTTTACAAGTTTTGACCATACTTTATTATAAAGCCATTAGACAAAAACCAAAATTTAAAACTCAAATTAGCTTAGAAAGGATTATAAATCCTTCAGTTTTAATATATCCTGTGATTTTTTTACCCTACATTTACACCCTACCTTATCCACAAAGAAAATATTTTCTTAGAGCAGTGTACAACATTCAGGATATCCTTAAATATAGAAATGTTGGGGTTACTTACTGAACACATGGAAAACTTGGTTAAAGTAAGCATGCAGCAGCCAGACAGCTCCATCAGACATGCCAGAGCTTTATGAGTTTCATATTAAAATATTAAAACATGTTTAGTTTCTTGTCTTTCAGACAGTGAAAGGATTTCAGAGTAAGAATGAATCAGGCTTGTAAATCCACTGTGATTACTCTGTAGTCTATCTGATGACAATACATAACTAAAGATGCAGAAATCCCTTGTTTCTGACTATATTAAATTAATAAAAATTATAGATATACTGATATGCCACCAGATATCAGCATTTTACATCACCATGGAAAAAGTAAGATCCAAGAACACCAGAAGAGGAGCCTGCTCTCACAAACTTCCAAGTATGTCCCTGTTGTTTGGGGTGCACGTTATTAATTTCTACTGCTTCACTTTTTATCGTGGTGTGTTTATTCCTCTTCCCTTTCCATCAAAAATGAATAATGGGCTGTTCCTGCTCCTACTGATTTCAATGAAAGTCTTTGTGCTCTGTGTCACACCTCACTGATGCAGGTTTGATTCATATAAATAACAACAGGCATAGTTTACAGCAGTTTTCCAAAAGCTGAAAAAAAATTATTTTCCATTTCTAGAGGAATATATTTAAACATGAATTTTGTAACAGTGGTCAAAATGAATTGCAAGATGAAGCAGATCAGCTATTTATTTAGCTGTAAAGTCCAGTGAATTTAATTCACAGATTCCTGCTGGTTTCAAGAGGTTTAGGATCTGAACCTGGCTGAGATGAAGATTGTGATTTTATTACTTTCATGGCAGCCAATGACTTTGAATCCCTCTGCTGCTGACATTGAACAGATAAATGAGATGGCTCAATTTTGTTTAGAAAATACTGGTCATTTAATTCAAATTTTTCCTACTAAAAGAGAGACCCAAAGACTACTTAAATAATTTGGAGCAATATAATGAAAGAAATGTAGATAGATAGATGGATGGATGCATAGATAGATAGATAGATAGATAGATAGATAGATAGATAGATAGATAGATAACACTCTGGGATTTGATTGGGTTATTTTGGATTTTAAATACTAATTTGAGAGGGCTCAATACATAGCTATTCCTATGTAGGACAGAATTTTTATACAGATCACAAATACACAGTGAAGATGACTGAGGATGATTCATGGTCCATAACAGTGTCCCCATAAAGCTCCCTGCCTGTAAAGCAGCAAGACTGTCACCCCAGATAATGACAACTGTAGCCTGGGAGATTTTCAATCAGCCTTCATGTGCTCTGTATCACGATCTGGTGACACTTTTACTTGTAGGGCATGGCCACAGTAAATCATGCACTGTGTCTGCACACGTCACTGGGCTGATGCCTTAGTGAGCTACCTAAGAAAAGAGGGCAGACAAAATTAAGGGAATAAAAAGCAGTTCTGTTTATTGAAGGCCCTTCAGGTACATTTTGGGCAGATGAAGCCCCCAGGAGCTGCACCCAAAAATGGACGATGGGTCACAGGTTTTCATTCTTTTATGAGTTTGGTCCATTTACATATTGGGGGTTAATTTTCCAATTACAGCTCCAGGTAATGAAGTCATTTACCCCAAGTTTGCTCCCCCAATCACTCTTGTTTCAATATCTCAGTGAGGTGTCCTTGATTCCCAGCCTGGAGAGGAATTGTTGTGTCTGACCAAAATTCCCATTCGGTGAGCAGCAGCTCAGACTGTACATGGAGTTTAGAGTTACACACTAAAGAACTACAGGATTAAAAATACATGAAAAATACAAAAGCTAAAATCCTAAGGCATCAGGAGAGGCTAAAACCAAGGAGTCCTTTCGTCAGGTGACAGACACTTGGTGAACAGACCCCAAGGACCACGTGGAACCCCCAGTGCTGCTCTAGCCTGGAGCTCTGCAGGGGCTCAGGGACAGGTTCTCTCCTGAACAAACTTCCCCTGCTCCCACAAATATGTCCATCCAAGAATGCCCAACCTCAAGCCTCCCTCTTTGTCCAGAAGGGACTAAAGCCCATGTCCAGGACTCCTCACACACGAGGATTCAGGTGACATGATCTGGATGCACAGAATTATTTTTTTTTGTGCCATTCAACAGTCTGACACTGAGTTTCTTTAGGAAATATTTAATTCCATGACCTCCAGCTTCCACCAGATATGATGGCTGTTGTGGCAAGTCCTTTCTGGTGAATGACAAAGAACTGAGCACATAATGTCTTGAACAGGCCCACCAGCACTTCCCTTTTTTTCTTTACTCTCAGAATTTCGGTTCAACTGGGTGGACACACCAGTTTTGTGTAGTGGTTTTGGTTCTCCAATTTGAGATTTCCTGGCCAATGCACCAATTTATGTTGTGGGTCTAGTGATGGTCAAATTGCCATTGCAACCACTAGATTTATTTACTCATTTCTTGCTGTGAGATGGAATTAGGATGAAGGCAAAACAGGCTCAAACTTTAAAAGGTACAAAGAAAAACTTTACTAGAAACCATAAGGAAAAAAGAATAAAACAGGATTGGGTGATCTCTCATATGTATAAAGAATTTGTGATCTTGTAGCATATGCAGAAATTCACTGAAAAAAAATCCATCTCTTTGATGTCACTCATGAAAATGTACTAAAATTGGAATATAGTTAGCTTCCTTCTTTGCTCTTTCTGCTGGTGTGGATTTACTCATGTGCACAAAACCAAGGCTACAGTTGAGCGCAACTGTTTTACAGGACCATGTTCTGTTTTGTAATGAGTATTCTTCCTTTTCTGTGCTGTATCTTCCATTTTCATTATGCCTCAATTAATGCACGGAAATATGCCAAGTGGTTTCACATGAAATATGTTTCTCATTTTAATCAGTTTAGCATCAAAGGGTTTAGGCTGGCATTTTCTAGGTTAGTGCGTAGGGTGTTTATTAATTTGGTTTTTATGCCTTCTCTCATTAGTGTTTAATGGAATTTCAAGCAATCCCAGCAGCTAGTAGATAATTTATTTTTTAAACACATTTTTATCAGTGTATTAAACAATCAGACTCTCTATTGTTTCTGAATAGCGTGGAGTGCTTGTTTCATCTGTAGATTGAAGAGCTGCTACACTCAGAGCCCTGATTGCACAGGGCTGAAAAAGAACCATTTTTTATTTGAATTCAGAGAGACTGAAAAGCAGCTGCCCAATAAGCCCTGGGATTTGGATCCTCCAATATTCACTTTACAAAGAATGTGGCCAAAGCAAATGTCACCTAGTCCTGATCCAGTTAATCCATTTATTGGCAGAGAAGGTTCCTGCCACACCCTGAACAAAGCACAGAACCTTTGTGTGCTGGAAACCTGCTGCACAATCAGGCTCAAACCACCACCAGCTCTCACCTCCTCTGCTGTGCTTGCTCCTCTTCCCTCTCACCTTATTCTAAGGGGGCCTATTTAACATTATCCCCACTATGCAAATATTCATCAGCTAAGAATGTATAAATGTCTCCTAACTATCGACCCAGGATATTGAGTTTAGACTGTCAAGAGTTTCAGAAGCCATGAAAAATGTCCAAAAATTTAAAAAGAAATCAAGTAAGGACATCAAGTAAAGCAATATTGTAAACATGAGCTTGTATCCCATAATAGTCCAAAAAGACTTTTCATTACTTCCTGAATGTTTAAATTATATATTTGAAAAAAGTGACATATTTAGCACTATAATGAATGGTGAGAGCATAATTTCAAATAGAAATTTTTTTAAATCTAGTAATAATCTCTATAGGGAAAATAAAACCAGAGGTTTTCTATTTTTACAAGTGTCCTGGTTTGAAGGACAGGGGTCTGCCAATAAAGGCAGAAGTTTTCCTTTGAAGTAGAGACCTTAATTCCACTCCCCCCAAGTATTATAAATGTTTGAATCCAAGACTCTGAGGCAGAGATAAGGGGGTAGGAATAACAGCTCCTTTACTAATATATCTAACCGTACAAGCAGAAACAACAGCAGTTGTTAAAACTGCCAACAGCACAGAACAGATAACTCGGTCCCAGCCCTTTCTTTAGCTGTGGGCACTCTCTCTCTGCCCTCGGTCCCGGCGCTGCAGCCGGAACAAAGCGCGGCGGCCGCAGAGCGGCGGGAGCGGAGGCGGGAGGGGCGGCAGCGGCCACGCCGGTCTCGGGTGGGAGCGGCTGGAGCGGCAGCTCCTCGCTCACCGCTGTGCCCGGGGATCAGCTGTGCCCGCAGGGGCAGGAGCTGCAGCGGGGCGGATCAGGGCAGGTGATCACAGAGGGTCTGGCTCTCCTGTGTTCGGCCGTGTGGCTGCAGACGGGGCGTCCTCCTCTGAGCTCGCCAGAAACACGAGTCCCCTCCGGAAGCACGAGAGCCCCTCCGCCAGCCCAGCTCCCACCTACCCCTTTGTCCAGAGTCATCAAAAGTCCTGGGTGTGACCCAGCCAGCTCCATTGGCATGATAATGGGAAAAATTCTTTAAATTGCCACAGTAATAGAAAAACACTCAACCCCCAACTACAAGGGTGAATAAAACCCAAGAAAACAGAATAGATTTTCCATGCACATGGCCTATCTGCAGTAATCACAAGGCATGGTTTGGCATAAGAAATATGAAATCCAGTGCTTGATGGAGGTGAAAAATAACTATGCAAACAGATCTAGGGTTGTGTTTGTTTTCATTCCTCTGACATCCTCTTCTCTCAAGCCTATATGAATAAATACTGTGTCTTCTCGATCACAGTACCATGAAATCACATTTACATTCTCATTTGCAGCTCATATTCTTGTTTCACTTGGTTTCATGTGCCAGATCTGTCAAAAACTGACTGCGGCCACACGTGTTGGAACAAGGCTCAACAGGCATTAAACAAGGTCTCAAGTCTGTCAGTGCTCCATGTTCAGCTAAAGAAGAGAGTTCAGCATTTCCTGGCCTCTTGATTCTACCTCCTGCTCCAGAAGAGACAGGATGCAAAAACAATGGGCGTTGTTGCTGTCCAGGATATTTAACTTGTCCCTGATATTTACAGTGTTCTCCATCCTCTGCTGTCCTCTTTGTCCCTTCTCCTCCTCTTCTCGGGAAAGGGATTATTTTGCTTTTCCCTGCTAGCTCATAATTTTGCACAGATGCTTTTCCTTGGGTTTTCAGTTTTCCCTTCTTGTAGCTACCAGAAATAGAAAACCTCTGTAAGGACAGTTTCCAGGGGTACAAACTCTGCAGTCCCCTGCAGAAAATCCAGGCGCAGAGCTCCTCAGGTGGATGGTTTTGTATCTCTGGGTGTCAGAGAGTTTGAGATCCCTGTCACAGTGAAAGCCCTTCTGCCTTTGGCAGCCTGGAATTCAAAAGCAGAAATCACATCAACCCTCACAGAGCTCTGTGCCATGGAGGGGAACCAGCTCCTGTCAGTTGGATGCTCCTAAAAGCATAAATGGTGAGGAACAAAGATACCCAGCACAATACTCTGGCCAAAAAAAACCCAATCAAAAAACATTTACTGTATTTTTTTCCAGGATCAAACACTCAACAAGGGTGAGCAGCGAGGACAGTAAAGAAGAGCAAAATCTATCACTGGACTGTCTGAGTAGTTATTTCTCAGGAAAGTTGTTATTTTCTGCTACAACAACTACAGAAGTGTTTAAGATCTCTTTTTGAAAAATAACTGTAGCTGGCTAACTAGTTCTTGTTTTCACTACATTTTGCCCCTTATCCTGGTGCTGGGAATCCCTGAAAAGAGGCTGGCCCCATCCTCTTCACACCGAGACTCTGCTGTCAAATGCCCAATGATTTGCACCTGCCTCAGCCCATGTTCTTTTTGAGGAAAAAAGGAAAAAAAAGGCAGTTTTTGCTCTCCCTCGTTTTGTGACACTCTTCATCTAAAATAAAAGCAATTCTGTGGGAATGTAACTTGTGTTGTATGGAAGAAATGCAGCATTATCAGCGCAGAAAATGTGTCCTTCAGCATGCAGTCCTTGAGTTTTTCCTTCAAGGGAAACTGTAGCTGCCTGGGGCTAGGGTGGAGAGCTCTCGGGGCAGAGTGCCAGCTACAAGCTGGCAAGGGACTGAGACTCCGGGAAGGTTCCGAAAGCAGTTTTTTTTTCCGAAGGGTTTCCACTAGCAAATCCGGTTACATAGCATAGCAAGGGGTCTTTATAGATTTCAAAGGGATTGAAATTCTAACCAGTAAAATTATGAGTTGAGAAACTATCCAATTACTTTAAACATTCTAGGTGAGAAAAAAGACCAATCATCTAGTAAAGTTTAAAACTAATAGAAATCCTAAATGATAACAGGGGTTTTGGCAGGGAGGGGGGACATCTCTCATGAAAGGTTCCATTGTCTCAGGGCACAAAATCCCAAGGGCCTTTTTCAGGCACCCTTGTATCATCCACAGGAAACAGCAGCAGGAAAAACAATGAGGCTTGGCACTCAAGGAGGGTTCTTGAAAGGCTAACCAATGCCAGCTTGCATAATTAAAGTTACCTTTCTGTTAAACATCAAGATAACATGAATATGAAATAATGCCTCATTTATATGCTCAATTAGAGAATTCCGTTTCCTTCAGAATACAGACTGTTAAAAGCAGCAAGGAAAAAATTCAGCATAATGGTAATATATGTTAATTTTTGCTAATTGTATGAACTGTTGGGATCATGCCTTATGTAAAGCCCTTCCACGCCTCCCAGATTTGCTTGCAAGCTACAGTACTAAGATTGAAAAGGTTTCTGTACACATTTTCACAGAGAAGTTACTAATTGCTATGCATTTTGTTCTGCTTTCTTCTATCCTAGCAATGCAAACAGAGCAGGAGCGTGGGTTTACCTGATTAAACAGAACATCCTCCTGAAGGAGTGCTCTTGGAGCAGAAGCTACAAATGGATTTTGTTGTTATTTCAGGAGGAACAACACAATTTATCCTGTGTGAGTGCAATAACTACCCAGACTGATGAGGCTCCCATGTCCAAATCTCAGGTGGCAACTTAGGGAGCTCCAGAGCTGCCAAATCCCTGCTCCCTGAACTGCTCCTGCTCTGCCTGAGCTCACCAGCCCAAGAATTATGTTCAGTGAACAGGGGATAAGAGATTTTTCCTCTGGCAGCACAAGGAAAAAATCTCTCATTTCCTCTAAGCTCGACTTTGATTTAAGGAGTCTGATATAAGAACTGCTGGAATAGAGGACTTAACTCAAGAAATAGGGTCTTTTAAGGCCCATGTGAGGCAAAAATACCTAATTTCTGCAGAAAATCTTTGCAGCATCTTAGCAGGCTTGCATTGGTTGGTGGGTTTCTGGAAGCAGGATAAGGTTTGAGCACACAAAAATGGAGAACAGACTTAGAAATACAGACCACGACTGGAAATTAGAACTTCCATCCCAGTGGAAATAGAAAAAAACTTTGCTGTGTGTAAGATCTGAACACCAAGTTTCCCCATTTTCAGGTGAGCAGAAAGTCTCAGTGAAAAATTCCCAGGAGCATGGAACATCTCGTTGAACAGGATAATAACAAGGGACAGTGTATAAGAGTCCAAGTGAAATGAGATGAAATACAATGACAAAGTTGAATCTTACACCAACTTACACATTTTTCCACCTATTATTTGCCAGAAGTCCCTTATATCACTGAGAAATACATTTTGATTAATCTGTATTTTCTGACAGGACACTGTTGTGTCAAGAATTTTTACCCAAGCTTGTCATTACATTCTGAAGACTTTGTGACAGCCATAGAAATGTTCCCTACAGTGAGTCAATTCCCTCAGAATGACAAAAAAGAGGCAGAAGACTCTTTTAATAGAATGAAACAAATCAAATACATTGAAAACTTCCTGAGATTTCTGAATTTAAATATTAACCCCAGAGAGCCCTTTAAAAACCTCTTGAATTTCTAGACATGTAAAGTACATTACTTTTATGATCAGGGATAAAATTCTATAGACAGGAAATGGGGAATCCTCAGTTAATATCCTTCAATGTCTCATTTTTCATGAAAATCTATTTCACATTACATGTGATCAAGACAGAATTTTCATCTGATTTTTTTTTACAAGACAAGTACATTTAATTGCCTTTTGCCATGATCAAAGCTGAGTCAACTTGATTTTGCCAATAATTCATGAGCTTTAATGAACATGCATAACTCTTTCTCTACAAGTTGGCATTATTAAATTTGACTTTTCCCAAGATCAGGGAAAGTAATGGAATGAAAGGGAAATTAAGAAGAAGAACAGGTGATTAACAAATGGATACAAAGAGAATCTTGTCACTTTAGCTGGTTTGGCACAAATATCCCCTTTCTGCCCCAAGATTCACTCACTGCCAAGTCCCAGGTTGCTGTTTACTGTGATGTCCTTTGGTTTTGTGAATATCTTGATGAAAGCCTTTCCAGCCAACTCTAATATGAAGCAATTTATGATGGCAATAGCATTCAATTCTGCTGTGCCAAAATGCCATGACCCTCATCGTTTTAAAATAATTCCTTTTTGCTTTCATCAGCTGAAGATCACCATAAGTTTGCAGCTCACTGGAAAGTAAAACACTGACTATGCACTTTGTTTCCTTCAAAGAGAAAGCATATCTGTCATTCATGTCATACAGAGTTGTCTCCAGAAGTAAAATATTCTGTTCATGTAGGAAAACTGCCTGGAACCACAAAAGATTGATTTTGCTTCCTGAGTAATTCTGACACTTTTGATGCTAGCATCTGCCTTGGTTTACACACAGCATATGCATTAGGGACCTAATAGCCCATGTCCAAATTGTGGTGAAGCATCTCTGAAGGAATGGGTGGGCTCCTCATCCATTAAAAATTGGGACAACCCCCACAAAGAGCCCCTGATTCACTTCAGGTGAGGCACCCATCCTCTGCCAAGGCTGTTTTTTCAGTCTGGACATGTGGCTCCAAGGAAAGTTTCAGCCTCTGAAAGTTTAGTCTCTGACCTGGGATTCTCAAACAAAGGAGTATTTTCAACAGGGAACATCTTTATTGAGGATTCAAATCAAATACATCAATGAGAACATTTCCCACCATGCACACCCTGAAATCTATAATAGATAAATGATATTAGCTAAATTTTCAGGTTTATGATATTGAGGAGAATTGAAGTTCTGTGTTCCAGACAGGTAGAAGGACAGAAATCAGAGGTCTGACAATCCTTCAGGAACTAGGTGAATAAAGGAGGGAGTTAATGCTTGAGAAGAGCAACAAAAGGAACAACAAACAAAAAAAATTAATCTGTCGAACATTGAGAATACAGAAAACTCCCATTCAGAATAACAAACCATTTCCTGCACCCCTCACACCTGAGCTGGCACCAGACAATGAGGGTACCAAGAGAAATAGTCAACACAAAAATGCAGTTTTCTCTTCAGGGAAACTAATAACCTTAATAGAAGGAAAGTGAGGAGGAAATACTACATATAAAAATCTAGAGGCTCACTTGGAAATAATACTCCCTGGCTTTCTTTTGAAATCTCCCCCATACATATGCAGTACAATGAATTATATTGAAATGGATGAGCTCCTGTCATCTATTATTTGAAATGTGAGTTGAGGTTCACTTTAAATCATTCCTCTGCCAGAGAACAGATAAAAAGGAGGATCCAATAGTTTCTACCCTGGAAGCCATTTCACCATAAATATTTGTCTCCTGTTGACAATATATTGGATGAGCTTGTTTACTGTTCCTATGGTCTTAGATAGTCCCCAGCCACTAAGCTTTATTCTCACTACAATATGTATTTTAGGTAGTCATGTATAGTAAAGTAAGTATGATATTAGAAATACTTGTACTTTCCCCTCGATGAATTAAGAAAAACAGAGAAAAGAGCAGACAACACATGATACAGAACTCTGTTTCACAAGTGTCTGGAAAATGGTGTTGCTGCACAAACTGCTCTGGACACTGCCTCTGCTTGCAGAAGGACAAAAGGAATGTTTAGTTTATATTTTTTCCTGGTGAACTTTCTATATAAAAAAAAACCACTGTTCATGACACGGTTCATGGAGGACTAGACATGATAAGGCACTCAGAATAACAGCGACCTAATTTCAGCTAATTTGCCTTCTCCCTCCCTTTGTACAGGACAGGTTCTGCCTCCTAAACATGAAAACAGCGTCAGCAATATCTTATTACCTTCCCTGCCGTTTCAAAAGTCAGGCCAGGGTCATGGTCACCTGTGTAACAGCCTTGAGAAGCTGGTGCTTCCCTTTCACAAAGATAAGAGCAGTGGAAAACTTGATAACTCAGAACTGTGCTCAATAGCCATCAATCCCCATTTTCCTAATAATGATAAGTATGTGATGTGTCCAACTGATGGATGGCTCAGGCACTGGATGCTTCCTGGCTTTAGCATCACCATGACAAATAAATATGGATGTGCTGCAGGTGGGCTTGGTGCTTGTGCTTTTGTTTTTTGAAGAGATATACTGAGTCTTCTTCAGTCTTCCTCACAAATATGATCTGATAAAATTAACTTCCAGAGATATCCCTGAATAAACAGTCAAATAACCTAGCAACAAATTTTTTTCTAGCAAAGCTAGAAAATTGTCTTCCCTGCCAGCAAACTCCCTACATTTCTTGCAACAATGCACGGCCATATTGGTGAGAAACAATAGAAATTATTTACCTGAATTTCCAGATCTCTAGTACTCCATTCAAACTGGAAAGCACATACTAAATGTGACAGATTTGTAGGGGAAGCAATGGCTGTATATGAAATTGTGTTAGAACGAGGATTATTATTTTGTAGGGTAGAACATGAAAATTTAATAGACTGTTTTTTCATCAATATTTGAAGGAATATTATAGACACACATGTACAGAAATACACACAGACATGCTAATTTCTAAATTAAACAGGTTTTGTCTACCATACTACAGGCTCAAAAATCACCTTAGAAAACCCATTAAGGAAGAACTTGGCCACTGGGAATTTTGAGGTACACTTGCTGTGTAGCATTTCAGTTGTGAGGTTTGAAAACAGGTCTATAAGAAGCACTAAATTCAGGAAAGAATTTAATATTTTTGAATAATTTGAATCAAGTCATAAATCAAGTCATACCTCTAGATAGCTTATTTATATGACAATAGCTCCCCAGAGTGCTTGCCAAAGAGTAGGACCCTGCTTTCCAAGACTGTCAAACACACAGACTTCAGCTTCACGCAAAAGTTTAGAAAGAAAAATAAATATCAAGCAGTTTTCTGCACATCTTTCCACAACTACTGCTTGAATCTGCAGTTCTGCTGAATTCTGAGTTCCTTGTAATTAGATTAGACATATTTCTGCCACACATTTCCTTAAAAACACTGAATGGCTGTTGGATTACAAATTACTTGTTCTAACATATGTTAAACATTCCATAGCTCTTTGAGCATAAAACAAACAGCTACAGTTCTAAACACACTTATTTTCAGTGACAGGTTTTAATGACCTAGAACTGGAGCTCAGAGCACTGCTCAATCCAGTAAAGACTATTAATAGCCATGGATCACAGATATAATTCCTACAAATGCAATTTGAAATACTGGTATGTACAGTTTTAATATTATTATTCTCTGTGGAGTGTTAAACAGATCACACTCAATATTGTTTTACTGATTCAAATCAGCTCTAATTAAAATCTCTGAAGCACTTAATCATGCAAGACATTATGAGAATGCCAAGGATTTCTGCTTGCAAATGAAACTTTAATAAGTACTCCTACTATTGATTGTTTATGAATCATGAAAAGGTGTTTGATACCTCACAGACATACAAAATTCACAGATTTTCTGTCCTTTTATGCTTTATAAAATAGAGGAATATAAAAATAAGTGTATTTGTTTGCTTTTTATCAGCTTATCTTGACATAACATCAGCCTAAAGATTTGCTTCATCAGAACAACTTGGTGGAACTAAATAGAATCTTAAAACTCTTTTGATTTGAAGCAAGCTGTATTTTGATGCCAAGTACAGAGTCAGCCACTTGATACTTTAAAAGACATTTAAAGGCTTCGGATAAACAATTTAAAACACCCCAGCTAATTGCAGCAGAAAATATGAGATTTGCTTTAGAGCATAATCTTTTATTTTTCCAAAGCCAGTAATTCTAGCATTTCACAGAGGGAGGTTTTTCTTCCTTTAGGTATGCAAATCAATGTTATACATATCACTAATTGGATTTATAATGTGCATTTGGAGATGTTGGCCTATTTGCTCATTAACAGAAGGGTGAGGAGGCTGCCTCATGCTTTGCTGGCAGGGTTCAGCATTTTGCACTCTCAACCACGTGCTGCCCACTCTGGAACTTTCTGCAGGGTATGAGCCTGAGGGGAAAATGTTATTTGAATGCTGGAGAGGGGGTGAACTCCCCTCTGCTGTGGTGGAGGTTACAGATGGCCACTGTGGTGGGTTCAATCTTCAAAATACTTAAAATCTCTACACAAAGTTCAAGTCACCATTTGGTGTCTGAGATACAGTTGCTCCTATAACTTACCTTCTACTGTTTTTTGTAATTAGAGATTGTAAATCTACCACTCTTACTTTGCACAGTTGTCAGAGTCCTCCTTGTCCAGTATATTTTATTAGAAGATACTCCCACATAAGCCAGATTCTTTATAGGCACTTCATGTGAATGCTAAGTTGTCTGCTAAATAATAAAAACACTATGAGACAGACACTGGAAAAAAATATATTAAGGGAAAAGAACATGCATGGAAGCAATTGGCCAAAATCAAGGACAGAGGCCACAGCTTCAAGAAAATTCAGGAGTTTCTTATGAGAAGCTGTTAATTTAAAGCACTTGAGCATAACCCCACATATGCCTCACCAAACCAGGCTAGAAATGGACCTGGAGGTTAATAAATGATGGGTTAGAATAACTGACAAGTGCAATCACCAAATTGCCTCATGACAGCTTGCACACATGCTAAGAATATGTATTGTATGATTCCAACTAAAAGAATGGAAATCAGAATTCCTTGCATGAGGATGTAACTTGTTCTTGGGGCTGCCTTCAATTCCATCTTCTCCAGAATGCCCAGCTCATCCCAGCCCTAATTCTGTCCCAAAACCCACTGCTACACAAGATCTTTCCCATACAGCTCAGCTATACCTCTCTGAAGAACTGGGGACTTGTTTTGCACTGTAAATACCTGCACCTGCAGTTTAAAGACAATCTCCCCATGCACTGCAAACTGAGAAAAAGAAATCCTTATTTAAAATTGTGCAGAAAGAGAAGAAATCCTGAACTTCATTACATCAGCTTTTACAGTCACTTGATGGGAAAGGTACATCTTATCACCTCATCAAAATATAGACACATTATTATTATTATTTTTATAGAACAAACCCATCTTTGCACATTACCAGGTAGGGGCATTAATATCCTACTCTTTACACAGCTTCTGAACTCGCTTTGGCAAGGCATTGTTACATTCGTGCTCCCCATGCAGAGCAGAAGGTCATTTGTCCATGGCACAGCTTGCAGCAGTCAGATGCTCATTTCTTCTTCATTTGTGTTCTGCACTCGACTGCCAATGCAAAGCACTCCTGTAATGCACACTGTGGCACTGGGAATACAGATATAAAGCTCTTATTGTAGCTCTATTCCTTAGCATTTATGATATGGATGGAGTTGATGGTGAATGGGCCACACCTTTCTCTATCAATATTCCTTTACAAAACAGCCTTTGGCAACAGCACATCATCACACACTTCCCACGGGGGAAACAGAACACAGGCCCTCGCTGACATCCCATACTGAGCTATTTGCTGCCTTCAGGTGTTTGTGCAAGGACTGTTCAGCATAATGAGAGCCAGCTCTGCTTGCCATGAATTTCACAGCAAGCTCCAAGAAAATCCATGGGGGAACTATTGGCTGGAGCCAAGCACAGTTTTGGCTGCACTCGAGTGCATCCTGACTCTGCAGAGCATATCTGGGACCCAACTGGTCTCAGCAGCAGAAAGAGGCAGCAATAAACAGTTTGGTTGATTCAGTATTGGATAGCAACCTTCACTTCTTGGAAAGATACAGATGGTTAAACACTTGCAGCAGCCTTCAAATCATGGACTAGAGTTTCTTTCATACCTGTTTGGCACTTCAAAAACTTCTGCCATTTTACACAGCTTCTTATGTTCCATCCCTGCAAAAGGGAGGAGAGTCACCAAACAATGGCTGTGAGCAAGGCTGGAGTAATCCATTCAGTCACAAAAAAAAGAGATAAAATGAATGTGAACAGTCTTGGGCTGAGAATTTTCCTGGCAAAAGCTTTTGTTTTAATTTCCTTTTATGTACATATGTTGCCAGGAAATATCAAATCTGCAATTTAATATAACAATCACATTTAGGCAGCTAGAAAGAGCACAAATAAAAAAATATACTCCCTCGACTCCCCCCAGTTACATTTTTTTGGTATGATACAATTGATTATTAGCAATCCATCAGCATCCCATTCACTGCTTTTCGTCCTCCTGTTAATTTCATACACAGCATAAAAGAGATTAAAGAACCTCAAAGCAGTCCTTTATTACTGCACACTACTGGATAAATTGTGGGTTATTTTGCCATGTTTATCACTTGGCAGAGACCTGGGTCTAATGGGCAGTTCTTGGCCTGTGTGAGCAAGGCATCATCCCTTGTACTGCCACTAAGCCAGGAGTAAATCCAGGAGTGGCAGTTTGCTTCCCTCTGCCTCTGGGTGGATCCACAGCCTAGGAATCCACGTGGGTGATGCATGGAGGATGTGGATATTCTGAGGAACAAACACTATTGCACTGACTGAGCTACTGATCCCATTTGGCAGAGCAGGAACAAAGCTGATGAGCTCACATTCTTCTTTCCAGCAGCTCCAAGTGTCATTCCCTAAACTGATGGCAAAAATGAACAGTCAGCCCAGGGAATTTCTTGACTCAGTGCATCTATTGAGTCAAAAAAATAATTGGGGTGTTACAGAGATTAGACATTTGCAAAAATATCAGTAATACCTAGTGTTGTGATAATAAACTCAAACCAAAAACCTCAGCCCTTAAATGCTTTAGAGGGCATATAAACTCCTGTGCTTCAGGGAAAGTTTATAGATCTTTCACTGTCTTTGAAGATGTGAAAAACTTTCCCTCTAGAGTTCCTTAGGCTATAATTGCTTTTTGTTTGTGTTTGCATGTGAAGTCTGTGGTATAAACCCTTTCTGTGACAGATATGGGCTACACATCCAATGCATAAACTCCCATGTTTTTTCTGTTCAGGAAATGCTATCAATTTTATATAAAACTTTCTGCTTTCCTTCTTCATCATATTTACCACATGAATGAGCCAGAAGAGAGGTTTAATCTCTCTCTTTTGAAAGACTGAAGACAGCATTCCAGCCTGATACTGATCTGCTCAGGCTCTTTTATCTCTCTAATGGTCAATGCTGACATGTACTTAAGGAGGCTGAGAAAATGATGACAAAATAAACACTGGCTAAAGAAAAATAATTTTTGCCACCGATTACATAGCTCAGGGTTTCTGCACATGCTGTGATCCACCCAGGCTGTGGCTGGCTGTGCAGCTTGTGGCAATTCTAAACGTTCTTGTTGATTCAAACACTCACTGACACTTTTCTGCAAGGGCAGACATTATTTTAAGCACTTCTTTTGCTGCTACCGCAAATGTATTTGTGGGTGATTTTCAACCACTATGACAGAGAATCACTTAGACCAAAAGAGAACTTTAGGACCATCAAGTCCAACTGTGTGTCCATTGTATCTTCCTCAAAAGGACTCCTCTTTCATTGTGAATATTCTTTATGTTTTATAGGTGTTGTTATCACATCAAGGTTTGTGGTTTAGTTGTTGTGCTTTTTATTCCCCCCAACAAGTTAATAGCCATTTTTTGGGCATTTTAAGGTGCTGCTTTGCATGTGTGTACAAGGATGTGAGGCAATGCCTGAAGTTGCATCACTTACTGGTCTATGGAAGCCACGGCAGCAAAACATTGAAATGCACTTTGTAATGTCAAGAATTAGGCTTTATTCTTCCTATAGAGTCAGATCCAGGTGGAGAATTCTGGGATCTCCTGATGTACCTTGTTTGTGCTCTGTTTTTAAGGAGTTGTGGGTAATGTTGTGATCAAAAACCTTAGCAACCAAGCACTTCACATTTTGGTCACCTAAACTAGATGCATGTTTACATGAAAAAGTACATAAAGGAAAAAAAAGAGTAGCAGCTAATTAACAATGCTCCTGGGCTTAACTTGACTAGCTGTACAAAAAGATGTTTCTTTTTAAAGCACTTATAAAAATCCTAAACTTTCATAAAGAAGTTATGCTGAAGCATTAGTGGTGACGCACTAAAATGTGATTTGTCATCTTGTATAGCTCTCCATGCAGCCAGCTCACTATGGTTTGCTCTTAGGACAGAAATAGATATAGTCCAAATTATATTTCAATTTTTTCACATTCATTGTGCCTGAATCTTTTGTGAAACTTTGAGAGGCAAAACTGGAGTTGTTTCCAAAAATCTTCATGTACTGCAAAGAAAAAAAAATTATTGAGAGCATTCCTCAGCAAAGGAAATCTGCAAACTTCTCCCAAGAAGATTCAGGAAATAAACATGACTACAATTATATCTTGTTCCATATTTGTAGCTGGCAAAGTGATTAAGATATTCTGAGCTATCCAAGTGAAGATTTCATTAATGGAGGACATAAAACTACTCTTACAGAGCATATTTCTTTACCTGCAAAAAGAAAACTTTGAATTTTACTGTTGCACAATGGTTAGACTGGTGTCAGTACAAGTGGTGCTGCAGGTGGGTACTGAACAGATTCAGAAATGCTTTCTTAAAACAGTAAAATACTGGTTACTTTCCTTCCATGCAAACTATTAACCTTGATATTATTATTATTATTATTATTATTATTATTATTATTATTTAAAATAAATGTGGCCCAAGCCTGAGGTAGTAATATAAATGACTTATTGTACCCTTAATCAGTTTTGCTTTGTCTGTCAGTGGCTACCAACTTAACCTATTTGTTTTGACATTTGCTGGTGCTGTCATGTGCAGAAGGGAAATTGGTTTGTACAGTTTGATTTCAGGATTTCTAGGCTGAGGGCAATCACTGCAGACATTCAGGCAGCTCCATGTCTATGGCTTTTCCATGGATGTTACTGATGTCCCTAGGCCTGATCCAGTCAAACGAGCTTGAGAGGAGACACACTATAATTAACAACAACAAACATATATTATAAAGCTGCTTTCATGCTTATACCAAGCCATTTCTTAAAGAAAGCAACTTGACAAATAAAGATGCTGAGATGCAATTGATTTTGAAAAAGATAATCTACAATGCATTAGCAGCATCAGGAACAAAACTCAATTTCCTGACTCCCAGTTCAATCCTTTATCCACAATACATCATCTATATATTACTTGCCGCATCAGGTGTTCCCATCTCAGAGCTGGATGGGCCAGTACAGCTGCACCTCATCCAGAATTAACATGAAATCACTTTTAAAATGGTGCCTGTTTGATTGGACTGTACTGGATAAATCAATCTGGGAATAACGTAAAGAAAACAGGTTTCGATATTTATAGTATATATATATATATATATATATATTCATGAAGAATTTAGTGATGACAGAACTGTATATCACTGACATTAATTTAATTAGATAGAAATTGTACCAGCATGACATTGATATATTATAATTAAAACTAATGATCCATTGATTCCATTCCAGAAATCCAGCTAAGATGACAAATATTCTTCTAGAAAAGACCAACACATAAATATTAAAAGCATACAAAAGTCCAGGAGGTAAATTCTGTATTCAGCTATGCCAACATTCATATGCCAGTAATATTATTTAAGTTAGGACTAGAACATGAATAAAAGGAGAGTTTGTGATGATTTGGAAGCTCACTGTGTCAGAAGCAGCACACCACCAATTCCCATGAGAAATCTGCTGGAGGATGAGCACCATCAGAGGAATTTCAAGTTGTAAAGGGAAACTTCTGCTGTCCCTCACCCAAATTCACATTTGAATATAGAAGTCACTATAGATTAGAACCATTCAGGTGTATTGAGGAAAATATTTTGAGTTCTTCAAATGCAATTTCAATGTCAGTCATATCTATCCTCCTCCATGATCACATCAGCTCTTTCTGAGAAAAAAATCTGCTGGCAGCTACCCAAGATCCAGTACTAATGAGCCCTAAGTTCTTAGGCCCAAATTATCAGAAGAAAATGAAAGAAAACAGCAGGAATTCCTCTGAAGAAATGGGCTAAATCAACCTAAAATGCATTTTCTTTCACTGTTTACATAAATTATCATTCAGAACAAAGAACAATACAGATACTTCTTTCCTCCCAGATAAAAAAACACAGTCTCATCTGTGCTGTAGACACAATTACTTATATCTCTTGCCATCCTTTGCTTTTGTTACATGATTTTCCTACAATTAGACTGTCACGGTGTGACTTGGGTTTGCCAACCTTAATATATTTAATTTCTTCTTGAGATAGGACCCAGGAGTAGAGACAAGGCAGGCTCAAAACTTAAAAAGGTACAAGAAGAAATTTATTAATAATACCAAAAAAAAAAAAAGAATTAGAATTCAGGATAAAATTCCTAGATTGTTCCCTCCTCCCCTTCATTCCACAGTTCTTACCAAGCAACATACAGAGAGAACACTTCAGTCAGCTATACACTCAAATAATCAGTTCAGCTTACTTCAGAGAGAAAAGTCCCTTTTCTGGTTATGGCTTAGGGGGTGTCTTCACCTTCACAGTCTGCGTCCGCCCGAGAACCACAGGACTATGAATTTTCCTCCCATTTACACAGTCCTTCCAGAGCCGTGTTATGGGTTACGATGCACACATGGGGTACCACCTCTAAAGGCAGGCTGCTAAAAACCAGAATTCTCTTCATTGGCTTCTCTATCAAATGTCTCTGTTCATATTCCAGTTCCAGAACAGAGACCCCCATTCCCTCGGGGCAAAGGATCCTTTTCTCAAATATTTCAAACCCCCATATATTTTCCACAGTTTAAAGGAACTTTAGTGAAGTCACAATCCCCACAGCCCACAAAAAAGTTTTTCAGCTACTTGCATCTTTTCAATCTCTTCCCACCAGGAACTTTATCTTCATCCCGCTGACTTCTGTAGTCTCCATGCTTCATTTCTTCTCATTCAGGGGAAATTAGGAGATCCAGGATTCCATCCAGGCATAAAGAAGTTACAATTGTATCCAGATTGCAAAGAAACAAACGTGGGCAGCTGGAGTTCTTCTCTGCCACGTGGAAAGGCGAGCCGAGCCCAGCTGGCAGGGCTGGGGCCATGTGGCTGGTGCTGGGGCCATGCGGAGCCCGGGGCCCCCCAAGCCAGGGGCTCCCCGCAGAGCCGGTGCTGGGCCGGGCCCCCCCCGGCCGAGCCAGGGGCTGGGGTTCCGAGCCGGGCCCCCCGCAGAGCCAGTGCCGGACCGGGACCCCAGACCGAGCCCGGAGTCGGGCCGAAGCCCCCCAGCCAGGGACCCCCACACCTCCGGAGACCGGAAACCAAAAGAGACAGTTAACTCGATGCAACTGTGATTTGTGAAAGAGAAATAACTTTTTCATTGGCTTCCCGAGCTGTCCATCACCAAATCAGCTCTCTGATTGGTGCCAGCAGCTCACAGGGGAAACTCCCAGAGATGGGAGAGCACCTCCCACTCCTCAGCCTCATGGAGCCATCCCTGAGGTGCATCCACCCCTCCCCCTTACCACGTGATACCAACACATAGACCTTATAAGAATTTACCCTTCTTTCACCATAAACTGGAGAGACAACTTCTGAATGTTTAATAAACATAGTAAAAGCAGATTAGACACAGTCTTTTAACCCAGCAGTAGGAGCACCATCTAGATTTCAGAAGCTGTTTGTGCTTCTGTTGACTCGCCAACTGAAATGATTAAATTTGTCAAATTTTCAAAAGTTTAGAAAAACTTGCATTGATTTTCATCAGTGTGACAGCCAAAGCTGGTCTGTAAAATAGATTGGCTGTAACAGACCTCACCTGGACCAGACTGGTTCGTTAGAGAATAGAAATAAATGAGTCCTGGTAAAATAATTGCAGGTTAGACTGGAACTCCAACAGGGACCCCAGCTAATCCCATTCATCCCAAATGCAGACATCTGATTGGTCAATAGGCTAGGCGGGGCTAAGAACCCAGCCAATCAGGTGTTCCAGAGGGAATTTGGAAGCTCCTATAAAAGGGTGCCCATCAATGGCTGTCATTTCATGAACTCAGTGAGTTCATTTGTGTGTCTGGCTCCAAAACCATGACACATCAGTAGATGCATACTTGTTGTAGACTTAACATCCTGAACAACTCTTTTTAAGAAACATTTGTTTAACTGAGGAGGCCACAAAGTGAGAAAAACTTTTCTATTGCAGATGTCAAAGACTTCCCACCTGTCCTTTGTGTGGTCACCACCTGGCTGAACAAGCCCTTTAAACTTTCTGTTACACTGACCAAGCACCAAACCATCACAGAGGGATCCAGCTGGCTCAGGATCTCCCACTCCCATTAGTCATAGGAGGTACCTGTGAACATCTTTTTACAGCAAACACACATCTTTCCTCACCTGCTGGATCTCAGACATGTTGTTTTTCTCCTCTTCCTGACTCAATAAAAGAGTATTTTCCCATTCTCCCCCTCTTTGCCTGGCCTGGAGACAACGACCCCCTCATTTCACCGTCACTTTGCAAATATTGAGTGGGAGAGAAGACAGGCAGGAACCCACAAAGCCTCTGTGTGACCAGTGACAAATGCAAATCGAGATGCACAGGGCATCTCCCAAGGGGCAGGATACATATGTACCTTAATTAAGCCTTTTTCTGCAGGCTAATCTGACTCCTTGGGCCAATAGATACTGGTTTTAGGAAAGCCCATGTTTAATTTACAAATTAGTGGATTACAGTAATATGTGTAACAACATATTAAATGAAGCATTAAGGTAATACAGCCCAAATGACACATGATAAACTATATAAGCATATATACAAATTTGATTTAATATGTTAGCTTCCTTTGCCCTCTGCCAGTCTGATTGCCTTTGCATAATCCATGTTTCTAATTATCCCCTGGTATGCCTTGCATATAAATAGCTAATTAGATAGTGTCCCTGTCAGCTATGAAGTATGTAATATCTGAAAAAAATACTCCTTTGGAAATTTAATTTAGGATAACAGATTGTGCTATCCAACTGAAGAATTAAAGCTTTCAGTTTACTAATATGTTTGTGCATTTAATATCAACCTCATACTATTATGTTAGTGCCCCCAAATGCATCCAGTAGTTTTCTTATTTTTAAAAAAATCCTTCTGTCAGAAGCTTGCACAGTAATTACAATAAGATGCTTAAGATCTAAAAATCCCATTTCAGAAGATAATTTTACACGTACATCAACTATCTGCTGAATATGTGCAAAATAAGTGCAAAATTCTCACCTGCAGCTCTAGAAACTGTTAGAGCAAATCAGACCACAGGGTTGGGTAGTGCTCTTGGCTCTTCCTGATCACAGCCAGGTGTTCCAGGGAAGGGGGATGTTCTGAGCCTGCCAGCTGTGGGATAACTGTGAGCACTGTGTACCTTGCATCAAACACATTTTTCCTCTCTTGCCTTGTCAGTTCCTGCCCAGTTCAGATGCCACCCCGATCAATTCACACAGAACATTTCCAAAACTGTCCTACATATTAAAAAAAAAAAAACCAAACAAAAAACCCCCAAACACCTACTTGTTCAACCTCCCTCACTTGACCCTCATTCTTCTAAAACTACTTGAATTTATTTTTCCTCCCAAACCTTGGGCTTCAACGCTTTTCACTTAATCAGTGGAAATCAATGACAATTTGCTGCTGTAAAAATGCAAATATGGAGTTAAAGGTGAAATGTCGCTGCAACAACCACTTTCTCCTTCGTGGCTCCAAGGAGCAGAAATCAGGGAGGTCAGGGCTGGGAGGGGCACAGGCAGGAGGTGGCCCTGAGACTGAAGCAAGTTGTGTGGCAGGGCTGATGCCACGGATACACAAACACATTGCTCTCCTCTCAATGTACTGCTAAGACTTCCAAAGCCATGTGTGAAATTTAAATAATATTCCTTATTAATTTTATGGGCAAGAAATGTTCTTTGGCTTTAAAAAGCTTTGTGGAGTCACCAACCCTGGAGTTGTATTTTAAAGATGTGTAGATGTGGGGTTGAAGGGCATGGTTTAGTGGTGGATCTGGCAGTGCTGGGTAAATAGTTTGACTTGATATTAAAGGTCTTTTCTCATGTAAAGATCTCTATGATAAAAAAGATACATGACTCATATAAAGGTATTATCATCATAAGCACTGAGCTTAAGTGCTTTATAAAACATGAAATATACTGAAAAATAAAAGTAATGATCCACTACCAAAACTAAATAGGAAGATCACATTTTTTTTTCTATAAATGAATTATTAATACTATATGGCAATTATAAAACCACCACTGGATATCTTATTTATCATGTTGTGTGTCTGGTAGGAATATTAGTGGATATACTGAAAATCTAGGCCATTGTGCTGGAAATGAGACCAAGGGGAACAAAATCCCAATTTTGTGATCTCCAATTTACAAACAGCACATCAGCTTCACCCCTGGTACAGCTCCACTGCAGAAGTAGCTCAGTATGTTCTGTTGTATATGTGTATTATATTATATTACATAGCCCATGTAAAAGGCAATGATGCTCGTTTTGGAGTAATTATGGCTAATAAAATACTGGGATTGAAAAACAAGTTCTTATAAATAGCACAGGAATAAGCATTAAAAAGATAGAAATGAAAATATTTTCTATTCAGGGTGGAGATGATTTTTAAAAGCAGCTGCTTCCTGAGCTCACACTTCTTTTTAAGAGGTGTCCCAGGTGCAGAAGAGATCATAGGAACCTGTGACCTGCTCTGTGCCCCTGCTTCAGACTATTCCTATCCCCATCAGCACATGGAAATGGGGAAGAACAGCTTCCCCCAAGGAGGAATAAGGCAAATCACAGGAAAGGACACACAGAGGAAAATCTGCCACAGAGCAAGTAACAGCCTGCACCTCCTGTAATGCAGAGGAATGTCTCTGTGTGCCATAGCCAGCTAAAAGTCAGGGTGATTTGTCATCTTAAATTATTCATGAAACTCCGATTTTTGTTCTTAGTGGCATGCAAGCAGCTCTAGATTTTCCCCCTCTTCTATACAGGTGCACTTGCTCATATGGAGACTTAATCCATGTTGTCTTTGCCTTGTTG
Source organism: Luscinia megarhynchos (assembly GCA_034336665.1). Lineage (NCBI taxonomy): Eukaryota > Metazoa > Chordata > Aves > Passeriformes > Muscicapidae > Luscinia > Luscinia megarhynchos. Next base: position 5,069,466 of record CM067580.1, read on the forward strand.
GGGTAAATGTTGTAGAATAAGCTGGTAGGGTTAAATTAGCAAATTATTTAGTACAATTTATATAAGATTTCTCAACTATTTAGAGCATAGTATGAATATACTTGGCCTATTCTGTAGCAGCAATTTGTTGTAACTAGGAAAACATAGCCAGACTTCTTAGAATAAAGCAATGTTAATAATTTTTGGAGACAGAACAATAACCCCAGATCTCCTGGGTATTATACATTAATTCATGCTCTTATGTGCCAGTTTTAAAACAACTCTATCTGGTCAGAGCAAATGTGGGGTCTTTGGATCCCATGCACCTTTTCTTACTTTGCTATTGGAAGCCTTCTCAAACACTTTGCTTCCTTACAATCAGAAAAGATGAAAAATACATGTATATGAACTAGCTGTTTTCTGCTCTGCCCTTTGCTGCTGTGCTCCTCAAAGTCCCAACTTTATAGAAAATCCTTTCAGAATAAAACACATTCATACATTTTTAGGGAGTAATTGTTTGTACCTGAGATATTACTTGGAAGAATCAGAATCTTCTGTAGTAGTATGGATTGGTTTATTAGTAACAGGTAAGTAAGAATTTCTGAGCATTCTCGATAAAACAATAAGTAATTCATAAAATTAAGCCTTGCAGTAACATTTAGAAGGTGGCAATGAGCACAAACCATCTAGGAATGAGTTCTAGAGATGACATAGCACCTGCAGCTCCCTCTGTGTGTGCAATCTGAAAACACCTTTCTGGGGAGGCATTTTCACTGGCAAACAGAGACAGCTTTTCCCACTTGTCTGAAGTATTTACATGTTACAGTCCTTTCCCCCCATGAGGGAATTTATGCTTTTAATCTTCTAATATACCATAGCAACAAGCATTACTTGCACTAAATATATTTCTGTGATTATTTTGTATATCATCAGCAAGCTTAAATGAAAATGACAATGTCTAGAGATACTCTTTAGCTGATAGCTGTATTTATCCTCTATGTTTATGCATTGGCTGTCAAAACAGCTGTAAAATATTCATGTGAAGATGCAGATTCCTTGGAAACTCAGAAAGTGAGGTAGACCAGCATACCCCATTTCAGATACATTTTGCAGTGCTTGTGTATCTCTACTGATGTTTTTATTAGTCTAAAGTAGGGAGGCTTTTTAAAGCTTTTTTGGGTGTCAATAAGAGGATTTCTATCTATCCAATTCACGTATCAATTTGTCTATTATTAAGTGTTCACCAGGCTATGACAACTCCTGTAAGGTGGAGGGAGCTCTAAGGGAGCCATGTGTTATGAGTTTCCTTTTTCTTTTAAAGCAGATCTAACATTTCTCCTCTGCTAAAAGCACTGTCACAAAAATGTGATTCATTGCTGTCTTTTGAATGTTGTTGCATGGAAAAGATCAGACTCAGTAAATCATGCAAGATTTTTCCAGAATACTGAACTTTGCATGCAAAAACTGCAAATTAATATTCAGCTAAACCCCACTCTGTATGCTTTGCTTAGTATCTGCCTAAATATTGGTTTGAGCATCACTCTGTTTAACACCAGCATCAAGTTCAAAATGCAGGGTCCTGACTGTGGTTTGGTGGATGATTTGCAACCATCCACATGCAAAAATTACTTTTACGCATGTCAGGATCCACTGGCTGTACATACCAAAGAAATCTCTTTGCCCATGTGAACCAACATTTACCCCAAATCAGCCACAGAATAGAAGTCAGGCAATACTCAGCCCCAGCTGACAAAACATCCACCAGAAGCCTGGCTAAATTCACTGGGCTTCATCAAAGATTTTCAGCAGTTAAGAGCAGGGTTTGATTTTTATGCAAAGCCATTCTGAGACAGACGTTTGCTTGAGCAGCCCACACAGTCAAACCCACAGCTAATTACAAATCTTGTCTCTTCTGAATGAATAAGCATCTGTGCATCTGCTATGAGTCATGGTGCTAACAGTTTTGTCAGGTGCTTATCTTCATTTAGCAATTAAACTAGCAGAGCACTGAGAGGCAGCTTTCCAATTTGCATTGTGGCTACCTGTGAGATGGCTGCAAGCAGCAGCACAGGGTAAGATTTCAGGATGTGGGGAAAAAGAAGTTTTGGTTAATAGGCCTTCAAAGACAGTTCAGACCCTGGGCAAGTTCCTGTTCCTGAGGAATTCCTAAGGAATGAGAGATGGACACTGGTTAGTGTGTGTCAGTGCTGCTATCAGAGCAGCCAGGGCCATGGATCAGGCACAGGCTGAGTTAAATTCTGCAGAAGAAACTTAGATCCTAAACACATTTCTGCTTTATTTCTAGATGATCTTCCATATTCTTTCTCTTGAATAAATATAACTTCAAAACACTTTCTCATAAAGAATCTGATTTTACTTAACCTGATACTCCCAAAATAATATCTGCTTTTCTCCTCCTTGATTCTGCACTTGGAAACTGTGGTGCAGCTCTAACACTCAAATAATTCTTGGCCTATGGAAACCATGACATACATTCTGCTCTTACACAGAGTCTGAAACAAAATTGTACTGGCCTTTTCTGCTGGCTGGTTGGAATAGTCTAACGTGCACCCCAGGAAATCCATTTTTTATGTGCAAAGGTAAAGTACATTTTAGGCTGACAACAGAAGCAGAGCACAGAAGGCAGAGTGGCAGATTCTCTGTTCTAATCACTTGTCTCAACCTTCTTCGCAGGATACTCTGGGCAGTACTTTTTTTGGGTGATTAAAATCACTCAAAGGTTGATAGATAAAGGTATAGGACTTGGAGCAATCTGAATGTGAACCTACTGTCAAGACACTTTACAGCATTACCTGAGGCATGCTCTATTTCTCTGGATATGCACTGTCTGTCATCACATATTGCTTAAATACTTGAATTCTTTACTGGTATCACAGTCCATGAAAACTTTTCTCATCATTCCTACATTTATATCTTTGCTCCAGGATAATTATCCACTGCTCTAGTTCTCTCTGAGCTGCTTCACTGAGTTTCAGTCTGTCTTCATGAGAGATAAATTATTTTTCTCCTTTGCAGTATCTTTGATCTGCCCTCGGATGCAGCTGGTAAGATCCTGACTCCCACTAATTTTGAGCTAGACTCCCATTTTAACTTAAAGAGTATTCCATAGTTTCTGCTCTTCCCAAATCCTTTCTGGTGCCAGCTATAGTGAAGCAATCCTAGTGTTTGCAGGGAGGAAGGAAAAGTTCTTCTCTCTACTGCATCACAACTCTGTGACTTCACAGGGCAGAAGGAGCCTTATTCTTGTGTTAGCTACAACTCTAAATGCTTTGCCTTTTAACCATTCTTTAAGAGATTCTTTAGCTGGACTCCAGGTCTTGCTTATTCCAAGCTGCTGACAGCAGTAATATGTTTCAGCAGTAATAGCTGTTTCAGACAGGTAACACTCCTTTAGTGCCAACATCTCCTCACTTAGTCTTATGTACAATAAAACCTGGACTGCCTCTGAATGCTGACAGCTGTGAGAGAGAGGAGGAAGAGGAAAGTCTCACAAAATTACCTTGTGAGTTAAAACAAAATTATGAAGCATGTTATATGAATTTAGAGTTAGGTGCTCAAAAGAGCTAAATTCTTGGTTGAGCACCTTAATGGAGTGGCCAAATGTTCCTCTGCAGGGACTGAGACCTCAGTTATGAATACTGAGTCCATCAAACATGCTTCCTTGAAAGTCATTCCCCTTTGCTTCCCTTCAGGTTCTCAAATGTAACTAAACTGACTTTAAAAAAAATCTAGGTGTGAGATTTGTGAGCAACGACACTGTTTTATAAGGAAAAAAAAAAGCAGCAAAGAAGCATTTTTTTGGATGTAAACCATCCCTTGCCAACACTGCATGGAGAAGAGAAACCCCAGTGGCACAGTGACAAGCCACAAGTGACAGCACAGTTTAGTGGACAGAGAAAATGTGGGAAATGTCCCAGCTTCTCCTTTAAAAGCTGGAGCCACTGTTTCTAGCCTGGTTGCTGCACTGGAAGTTGAGTTTTAATGAGCTTGAAGTAGTTTAATCTGCTTCTTTTCTTCTCTTTTCTAATAAATTAAGGTTGTATCAGGCTGCAGTACTGAGAGCTAAGCTGTCCAGTTCCCTGTCATGCTCTTCAAGTGGATCAGAATAATATATTAAATGAGAGCAGTGACCTGGGAGATTACAAGGAAGATTAATATCTGTGCTGCATCCCTTAGATGCATACATATAAATATAAATATATATATATGTAAATGAAGGTATCTCAGAAAAAGCAGTGGCCATTGGCCTACATTATAAATAAAATATTCTATAGAAAAGAAAATATGAAATCAATTAAAAATGAAAAAAAAATATGAAAAAAAAATGAACTCAATATACTGCCAATCTGATTTTTCAAAGATCTCGATGCAAGCTATCCAAATGAGCAGGAAGCCTCACATCCCACAGCAAGGAGGGATAATGTTGCACAGGAGTTTGTCACACACCCATCTCACTTGTGCCCAGTCACAGACACTGCTGAGGGCCCAGCTGCACAGAGGTGATGCTTTATTGCTACTTCAAAACATATAAAAATCAAATTATGTGGCCTCATGCAAGGCTTGAAGGAGCACATTTCCCTGTGGCTAAGGCACCATTTTGGTTTAACAGAGTCTGGTTTTCTCAGCCTGGATGGAGTTCAGGGTCCAGTGCAAGGACAAGCCAACAACTTAGACTTTGAACACTGAGCTTAAATGTGCTTTGTGTTTTACACCAGATCCACTGACCCCTTCCAAGGCTCCTTTCCATTCCATTCAGGGAGGACCAACACTAAGAAGCAGCAATAAAGACATTAATATGAATCCTTCAGGTACATTTAAAGACAACCTGGATCCTTTGCTTGGATTATACAAGTTCAAGCTGAAATCCTCTACCACACTTCCTGCATCAATGGACATGAAAATACTCCAGATGGGCTGAGGGGCTCCAAAAACCTGAAATTCTGTGCTCTGAAAAGCCATGTGCTGTCCCTGGGAATTTTAACAGCCTCAACCTCAATACTTTTAATTAACTGAAAATCTATATTGCAGACTTTTCTTAGGGGTTTTTTTGTCCCCAAAATAAAAGAGTTTGCTCATGTGAAGCAGAATTCAACAACAAAAATGATAGTACCATAGCAAGGAAAATGGCTTAGAATGACTAAGTAATTAATGTGAGCCCCTTGATTAAAGTCAATTTGCCTTCAAGATCAATGTGCCCTGGGCCTGCATTAATAACACATCAGCACATGGCTTATTTGTCTCTTTAATTATTTATAATTTTTATTGCTTGTTAAAACAAAGCAAGTGGAATGAGATTATTAAAATTATTTTCTTACTTAGCTTTTACTTATTAAAAGTAAAAAAATGTCATTTCAGTGCAATGCTTGATAAGTGGGAAGAGAACCCTCAGCTCTCCTCTCACCTGTCTGGCTGGAATTTTTCCCTCTAAGATAAAGAGGGACCCATCTGCTGGTTCTCAACTCAGAATATAAACTGGGGATCCAAATATCCTCACCAGCCCCACATCCAGCCCTGGAGTGGGAATAAGGTCAGAGAATTCTGGTTTTGAGGTCACAGCTCTGGCCTGGCCAAAGCAGCTGGGATGGAAAAGAGAATCTGAGCATCATTCCATGGTTCCACTTCATTTCAGAAAGGTGACCACCAAAAGCAGAAATGCTATTTGGAATTAGGGAACATTTCCTCAAAATATCATGTATTTATTAGTCAATGTATGTATTATTTATTAGTGGAATTCTGCCTTCTAAACTCTGGGCTGAGCTAAACAGGTGCAGCTTTTCCTCTACAAAATCACCTGCACCACCACAGCAAATGTACCTCTAATCAAAAGTGATTTTACCTAGATTCTTACAATACCCTTGTACTAAGGTATAAGGTACCCTTATACTACAAAGGGTATACCTAATACCCTTTTAATCCTTAAAATGTCATACTTCTGAGATGTCAGCAAGGGAACACTTTCACACATTCTTATCTAGGAAATTTATTTTTTTAAATCTCAGAAATTATTGAGTAAACTGTTTATTTTTATATATGCTTTTACATACTTCTGTGTTTTAAAGGATATTGTGAAATAGCATTTTCAAGATCAGAAAAAAGTACAATACCTTTAGAAATATCTGTTTATAGTTACTGGGTTGAAATTCAGAAATACCTAAATTAAAAATACACAAAAAAAAATTACTTAGTGCAATTACAAGCATCAGGCTGGGGATTCTCTTCCATATCTCCCTCCTCCTTAAATTTCCTTTGTGAGTTGACTTTGGTATCTCTGTGAAGGACATTGCCTCCTGCAGAAGCACCTACTAAGAGCTTTATTAATTGCAAGAAGACTGCATTTCCAAAAAAAAGACACCTACTTGGGCAATAAATATCTCATGCACATCAGCTCAAGTGAATTTACATAGTTAGAAACAGCTGTTCAGAATACTGATAGACTCAAAGAATTTACTATTCACCATCACCTTCCTTTGAAATATTTGATTAACCTAGAAAGGCACAAATTCAATCAGTCAAAGCCTGCAGAACCCATTCAGTGAAAGGCTAGCATTTATGCTATTAATGACTAATTGCTATCAATCAATTTGTTTCACTAGCAGTGGAGATGAAAAACCTGGAGCAAAGAAATCTTGCAAGTATTTGGCCTTAAACATTCTCTGCTGGGAGCTGAGAAAAATGCCTTTGCATGCAAAAGCAAGTATTTGAAGCCTAATCAGAAAAGGCATTTTAATTTCATTGTTCCAGGTAAAGGCATTAAATACAGTCCCTCAGCTGCTCCTGGGGATCTGGAATTGTCTGGAAATGCAAAGTGCTTGGGTCTGTCTTCCCAAACCATCCTCCCCACATTAGCTCCAGCACACACCATCCCTGTCCTGCTGCCCCTGTGCATGTCCCATCCTGCCAGGGCTCCCAGCGCTGTGCTGCATCCCTTCCTCTGAAATTGCTGAGAATATTCCTTCAAAAACAAATATTATCCCTCTTAATCTTTCCAGATTTCCTTGTGGCTGGCACTGTAACCACAGCACCCAGTGGCAGATGAACTCAGGGAGTAGATGCAGCACCTAAAGCTGATTTATATCTTCCCCTGATGTTTTAAAACTAACAAGTTTAGTACTCAAGAGTTGCAGGCTTCCCAGTGGCATCTTTATGGGGCCCAACTGACTCTCCACCAAAATTTATCTCTGCTTCAGCATGTTCCCCAAACCACAATCATAGACACAATAAATTTGAAAGCTCCTTTATATGACATAGACATTTTCAATGTTTCCTTTACATGGCACAGAAGAGACAGCACTCCTTTTATTTGGCAAAACTCTTTCTTGGTACTCACAAATATTTTGTGGTTTGGAAAATACAAATATTAAGGAGAAGAAAACCAGAAAACCAATTTATTGATAATTCTCTCTGAGCCAGAAGCACAGGCATGTGTTTTCATCAATAAGGCCTCAATTTCTTCTGCTCATTCAAAACCCAGCAGTGAAATTTATACACAATGCTGTCAATATAGATTGGTGCCACCATGGTAAAATCCAAATGGCTCCAAATCCACAAGCAAGGTTGAATGTGGTCCACTACACATTTTCACCTTGACCTTGAAAATAATGACCTCCATTTGAACAAATAATCTGCAGAACTTCATAAAACCAGACCAGCTAATGTGTTCACCTAAGACAACTTCAGAAGAGGAATATATTACATTATTGCTGAAGTTTAAGTTGAAGGAAGGTTTTAGCTGTAAACATAGCTGTTCAAAAGATAAATATTTAAACAGAATCTTCATGCCAGAGTCTATAAAACATAATATTCACCACTTGGTTGTAAGCCAATGGGAAATTTTAACAGAGAATAGACTACTTCTTTTCACCAATACTTAAAGCAAATTAACAATGACAGTAATGTAATTTTCTTGGCACAACTCTTCTTCATTTCTTTTCAGCTGTCTCCTGCTAAAATCTTTGGAGAAGTTTAAACTGATTTCAAGAAATCCTTAAGAAAAAACCCTGCACTTTGCTATTATATATTTTTCAGGTGTTCACAGAAGTGCAGGAGAAAGAACATTTGCATTTCCACTTAAATGCTCTGTTTATACAGAGCTGTAGATGGGAAATGACAACATACTTTTTTGGGACCATAAATATTTACCTTTACTAAACTAAGAAGTTGCTTTTGGACTGTGACCTGTTTCAGGCAACTTTTGCAGGAAATCTCCTACATGAGGCTCTTGTAAGGAGGAAAGCCACTGAAGAACCACTCTGATACAAAGCCTAATTAAAAGGTGTTGCAAGTTCACAATTAGTGAAGGAACTATTTCCACAGAACCCTTTCCAGAATTCTACTTACTTAGTCTAATAGCAATTCTATGCAGTAACTAACTTCTTTGAAAATACCTCTCATTGCCTAAAATAATTTTTTCATATGTGAAAAACTACAAAGTAAACTTGAGAATGGAGACTTCCCAGCCATTGAGGCCAAAAAAATTATTTTCTTTAGATGCATTTGGGTAGTGAGGGTTTTTTTCTTCCAAAGCTTGATAAAAACACCTCTGAAGTCAACTTGTCTTTGACTTCACTTTAGTAGTCCTTGAAAGACACACCCAGGGAATACTGGATTCCCAGCTATAAATCATAGATGTCATAGATGAAGTTGAGCTGCAACTTTCAGAGTCCCCTGTATTGAGAGGAGATTTATGCTGTTGAGAAAAGACCTCAAAAGAATTTGGACTTTGGGCTCTCTCTCCTGCAGTCTCTGCTGTTTGCCATTGAAGATCCTGGCCAAGAGCCAGCCCATTCCTGCAATTCCACCTAATGTCATTTACTCCTTCTCTGAAATGTCTTTTCCAACAGCACCACCCCCATTACAGCTGTAGAGCACTGGCCGTTTAAAATATTCCTGTAGGAATTTCTGATCTTTTTACTGGTTTCTGCCAGGATATTCGTGCTACAAACCTCTGGAACTTTGGGGAACCTTATGGTCCCACAATGCCTGAGTGCATCTGTAATTCCCCAGCTCTGTTCCCAGCAATACTAATTAATACAGGTCACATCATTTGTGCTAGAGTACAAGGAAATGGAATTAGGTCTCTTGAAAGCAACCTGACTTTCAGGGTTGTCTGCCAAGAAACCTAATTGCTATAACCAATCATTTGCAGAAAACACAGAGAACCAGCTTGCTGGTGCATTGGAGGAGGAGGGAAATCAAAGCAAGGCAGTTTAGGTGAAGCTATTAAATAAAATGAAAACAACATTGGTAGGTTTTGTCTTAAATAATCAAATCTATTACTACATTCTCAGAGGGGTTGTCTCTTTTACTAATATCTCCATTTTTCATGCCAGGGTTAGAGCTGATACAGCAGGAAGAAAGATAACTTTTTGGGAAAGGTGACTTTTTGATCTCTTACTTTTGAGAAGAGTTTTGGGGAAGCTATTTCATGGAAATAATGCAGACTTCTGGCAGAGTGCTTACAAGAAGGCAGCCTCAGAGTTGCACTGCAAAAATCAAAGGAATCACATGGAACTACTTCTTCATTTCTTACATTATCATTATCATCATCATCATTGGACAAAATTTGCTTCAAGGAAAGTGTAGTCCATCCCAATAATTGAGGGGGTTTTGGCCAGGGCTTTTCTGTTTGTTTTTTAATTTTTTTCTTCAGGTAACATCTGGAAGTGGCATGAAGCAGCTGATGTTGCTTTTCAGAAATCACATCCAGGGCTGGTTCATTTTCTCTGGAGGTTCAGCAGTGCTTGGACTCTAAAGGCAGCAGCTCAACCTTTGCCAGGTTTCTGCTCTGGATAAAAAACTTCATAATTCACTGAAACAACAGAGCAGGGATGGCAGCTCTTCCTGGTATTCCTGGATACATCTCTCTAAAGATAAGCTTCTTTCACAGACATTTTTATATTTTGATATTGAGATATGGTACCAATTAAGATGCAAGTGCAGCTATTTTAAAAGCTTTTCTCTCCTCTCTGAATTATTGTATAAATAAATTTTCCATAACCCCCCTGTTAAAATAACTCAATTAATGTAATAATTAGCACCAAGTGCATTAACCATTCCATAATTAATAGTTCCAAATGCCCATATTTTCCTTTATGCAAATAAGCAGCTATGTCAACAAGGTGCTAGCAGAGGGTGCTCTATTAAAGAAAGACATTAAGGGAGTTTCAGCTTTGTTTTCCCCTTCTCTCAGCAGTCTCCATTAATATAATAAAACTCTCATTATAAAATCATTAATGTAAATGCAAATAAAGTTTTACATTGTTTATGTCCCCACCAGGTCCTTAATCACTTGCCAAGTCATGCTGCATTAAGTAAAACATTGATTACACATAAGAGGGGATGATGTAGGAGATGCTGTATTACCTCAGACTGAACTATTCATAGAACACAGTAGGCTTTGTGTTCAAAATTATTTTTCTGTGCTGTTCATGTGCTACAATTTTGAAAACCCTGGCTAAAAATATTAGGCTAAATTGTGGATTTCAGCCTGACATTTCCTATGTGTCACTGCCCTTTCCATGTTACCCTGACCTAGTTCAATCCTCCCCCTTATCCCTGCACCAACTAACCAGGGAGAGATGATGAAACCTCCATTCAGGGACTCATATTAAATGCAACACAAAGCTACTGAATGCATTTCCATCACAATATTTCTCCTGCAGCCACACTGCATTTTCCTATTTCTCTGGGAATCACTAGTGTGATATTGGCCCTAGTCACCATGAGACATCAAGACAGAACTGCACCTACCAGCCCCCAAATTAAAAGAAGCAGCTTCTGCACAGCACAGAAAAATCTCTCTGATATAACGCAATAGAGAGAGACAGTGTTGCAGCCATATTTTCAATTTTAAGTCCTAGATATTGCTACTGAAAACATACATGCTTCCACATTGAATTATTGCTGTATTACTTTTAAAAGAACTGCTGTGTACATTGTAAATGTGTGAACATGGTATGACTAGAGTGCAGAAGAAGGTCTTGATCTGGTATTTAATTTTTTCCTTGGTTCTTACCTACTCAAAGCTGGTTTTGTCCTTCCAGAAGAAAATAATGAGAACTATTCTAATTAATTACTCCAAGAAGGAAGGGGGCTGATTGCACAAATAATCATGAACCTTTTAGATAGATATGTAAAGTAGGAAGACAGATACAAGTGGAAAGATGAAAATAGGTCTTCCAGATTTGAGAAGAGTGTCTTTTAATGAAATAAGTTCATAACTCCTGGTCTTAAACTGTGAAAGTAATTTTTCATAACCGCCTAAAAAATCAAGAGAACAAAAAAATTTGGGTAAACCAGCATAAAAAATGGAAACTGAGTTTCTTGACTTTTGATATTCACCATCTTTCAAACAAACAGCGTGCCTGTCTCCAATGAACCTGGATCCAAACATGGAATGACAGCCTAAAGCCATGGTCAGTCTGTCAGCAACCCATGTGACAAATGTGTCCAGCCCTGCTGATCCTTTGTGTGACCAAGAATTAACACGCTGCTTAATGGCAGCTGAAAGTTACACAAGAAAATAAATCCTGCTAGGAAACTCCTTATGAATCATTTTAAGGGGAAACACTATTGAAACTGCCAGTCAAGTTTCTGAATGCCAGGCAATGCCAAAATTGAGGTTGTCTGTGCAACTTGAATCCAGCCTTTTGGAGACCTTCTTGTATGCATGATGATAGACTCTTTAATTACAGAGAGCAACGTCCAAATGAGTTCTGCCAAGAGACACAGCAGTCTTCTGAAGTGACATCAAGGAAATGATCTCCTTTTCATCTTGAGCACTGTGTGATGCAGTCATTGTTAGCACATTGTAGCTGCTATTTCCAGAGAGGCTTCCCAGATTTACAGCTTAGAGAAGCACTCAATACCTGAGGTTTCAAGTCAGTGAAGGAATGCTTTCAACATCTGGTGAGTGTATTGGGAATACAGGAGGGGAGAGAGAAAAAAAGTAAGAAACTGTTGTGGTTTGATATTGGCCAAACACCAGGCACCCACGAAAGTTGTTTGCTTACCCTCTCCTGATACAGCTGGGGAGAGGGAAATAATTAACAAAGGGCTTGTGAGTTAAGGACCAGGAGAAAAAACACGCTAAGAGCAAAACAGGTTCAAATTTAAAGGTATAAAGTAAATTTATTATTAACAGAGCTAGAGGAGCATAATGAGAAGTAAAATAAGCCTTTAAAATACTTTTTTCCCCCAGCTCCTCCCTCCCACTGACAGCATAGGGAGACAGGTGTGGGGGTTTGGTCAGTTCATCACTCAAGATCTTCTGTTTGCTCAGGGAGAGGAGTCTTTGCTCTGCTCTGCCATGGGGCCTCCCATGACCAAACAGTCACCCCAAAACTGTTGTGGCATGGATCACTTGTCCATGGGGTGTAGTCCTTTGGGTATAGGATGCTCTAGTTTGGGAGCAAGGTCCCTCTCTCTCCATACAGGTCTCCCACTGGATCTCAGCTTTCTCTGGCATCACCCACTCCAGGATACAAGTGGATCTCTGCATCCCCTGAGAACTTCATGCATCATGAGGGGGCAGTTTGTTTTATCCTTTCTCCCTCCTCCCCCTACTACCAAGAAATGAGGCTGGGACAAATCAACCCAGAAAATTAACAGGAAAAAAGAATAATATCCAGCTAAACTGAAATGACTGCACTGAGAAAAATTTTTCCTTCCACCTCCAGGATTTCCTATATGAGATCTTTTCCTTCTGCTCAGATCAGTAACCTCCATAAAATTTGACAACAAAGCAAATAGTGCAATGGCTGCACACAACAAAATACCTACCTTATATATAAAATGCTGTATTAGAGGCTCTGGTGATCAGAGGGATAGCTCAGAAACAGAATTATCTATGGCTGACTGGACCTGGACTCTGTACTTACCTTGCACAGATTATTTAGGCTTTACCCGTGTCATGCCAAACAGTATTTAGGAGGCTTTGAGCTGGCTGGAAATGAGCCAGCCCCAGAAAGGGAGGCAATGCAGCAGTATTAGCTCAAATTGGGTGTTCTGCCATGCCAAGGGAGCTCTGCTGCAGCTGGGATTAGAGGACATAAAGAAGAAGGCAGCTCAATTAGAGCCAGCTCAGGTGTCTTTACACCACAGTGGACCAGGAAGTCAATCACATATGAAAAGTGAAGATACACTCAGTGGTAGAGTTTTTAAACTGCTCCTTCATGGCCCTTTCCTCTTCTACTCCTCTGTCCCAGCAGAATCATCCCTTCCCTGGGATGATGGGTCCAGGCTGCTGAGCCCATGGAATTTTGAGCTGCTGCTGGAGTCAGGGTGAGCTCTGGCAGCAGCAGCACCCTCAGCTGAGCTGGAGGTGTCTATTCCAAAGAGGGGATAAATGCATCTCACTATCCCCAGGGAATTATCAGGCACTGGGGACAGGGAGTCAGGAGTAATCCACTGGAGCAGGGCATGCCAAGACAAAAAGAAGGAACACACAGCAAGAAAAACAAGCATTCACTGCTTTTAAAATGCCTTCTTTTACTTCCATTATGAGCAGTAAAGTATTTAGGAACCACCTGTCCAATTGTAGCACATGGAGCTTTAGGAAGGAACTGGATTTGTTACTGTGGGGATGGCTGGGAAAGCTCAAAGGTAGAAATCAGATAATTAACCAGAGACATTGCCTGCTGGATGGAGTGATTGCAGGAGGGTCACCTGTATGTCCAGAGAAATAGTGCATTTAATCGTTGGAAGGTTAATACTTAATTTTCATTTGTGCCCAGGTGACACATTTACCAAAGCCATGGTTGAGGCTTATGCATCTGCTTTTTCCCTTCCTGTGAGAAATGACACAGATTCAATTCAAGGCTGAAGTTCAGAGTGAAATCAGGCTCAGAAGATCTGAGTATCCAGGGCAGCTGTAAAGTCACAACTGTGCAAACCACAGGCAAAGCAAAAGAACGAGGAAAGGGGTTTTGGTATTTTTGTGCTTTTTAAATTCTTAGACAAAGAAAACTTGGTATTACCCTGTGATTCACCAATCACTTCTGGAAATTTTTCAGCTTCAGTCTTCTCCAAAAACTCTTAAAAACTAGATTCTGCACAGTGCAACATTCCTACCTCCTGGAGTTAGATCTGTTAAATCAAGCTTGTCCAGGCAGTCTATTTTGCACTAATTATGCTACCAAGTCACAGGCCTTCACAAAAATAAAAAGCTCATTGCTTTTTCAATAGAACAGCTAAAATTAAAGTGGAATTAACACACAATACTGCCTTCCTATTAATTCTTACTGTCTCATACTTTTTCTTTCAAAGCTGTTTACATGGGAATAAAGGAAATATTTACAATGCCAGCCTTGTTAAACAGTGTAATACTCAGCTGATATTCAAGGAAAGATCTGGAAAGAGAACAATATGAAGCAGCAGGGCCCACATTGGCAATTTGAGTCTTATTTTCAAGTTTCAGCAAAAACCTGCTGGTAACCAAGAAAAATTGTAACTTGTAATGAAAGAGAGTTTTGCTCTTAACACAGCTGTATGAGTGTTTTGCAGCACAGATATTGGCAGATGCACACACTCCCTTGGGGATTGATTATGTGAGTGAGAACAGCAAAAGGACCAGATCCAATTCAATTCAGCAGCCTGCCTGGCCTCCTGGTGCTGTGATGCTGCCTGGGTGCTTGGAGGTGTTACATGAGGAGCTGGATTTGTGCAATTTATTCCTTCTGACCAACACCACTTGCCCAGGAAGTTCCCAAATCAAAGAGCAGAGGTAGGGTGCTGGTTTAAAGTATTTCTTTGAGCAAAGAGATACAGCTAGATCCAACCAAATATATGCCCAGGTTCAAGAGGAATTTGGTTTTTCAAGATGTCCTGCCACTGCTTGGGATCAGTTTGGCACACAGGCAGAGCAGGTCCATAATCAACAAGCAGAATGTGTCTGTCCCTAGAGAACTGAACCGTTCAGTCTTGCCAGCAAGAAATCATCTCCACATAACATCACCCAGCAGAAATATATACTTGTGTTTATACTGTGTGTTTTCTCTTTGAAGAGCATAAGAAAGGCTGCAAGAATGCTTCCCTCCACTCTCCATGCTGCTTGACAGTGGGGAAACAGGCACCCAGCATCCTTTTGAACCACAGAACTCTGGAAAAGTTTGTTATCCTTGGGGACAAAATCTTCTTTTTGCATGATAAAGCTCTGTGCTGTTGCTGTGGGGCTGGGAAGGGGCAAAAGAACACAGCAACACAACTCTTCTTCCCAGCAGCAAGGAGTGATTTATTGAAAAGCCATGGCATTTATATAAGGGAGATTGTGAAAAACAAAGTAGAAAAGACTCATAGGTCAAAGAAGGTAACAACCTCTTTGAAAACATACTCTCTGCAAAATATCACATAGCCCACACATGGCTCTGTGATCAACACCAGGTGTTAATCTGTATTATTCATTTTCCTTCTCTTGTTTGTCTCTGAGAAAAGTTCCCCAGCCTGGGCAAGATCCGAGCTGGAGCTGAGAAAGCCAACAGCCTGGGAAAAATTCAGGTTGGATTCTTCCTTGAGCCTTCAGCAGTGTCCACAGCTTTGGGAATGTCCTGGTTTGAAGGACAGGGTGTCTGCCAATAAAGGCAGAAGTTTTCCTTTGAAGTAGAGACCTTAATTCCAGTCCCCCCCCCCGCCAAGTATTATAAATGTTTGAATCCAAGACTCTGAGGCAGAGATAAGGGGGCAGGGAATAACAGCTCCTTTACTGATATATCTAACCGTACAAACAGAAACAACAGCAGTTGTTAAAACTACAACAGCACAGAACAGATAACTCGGTCCCAGCCCTTTCTTTAGCTGTGGGCACTCTCTCTGCCCTCGGTCCCGGTGCTGCAGCCGGAACAAAGCGCTGTGCCGCAGAGGCGGGCGGGAGCGAGGCGGGAGAGGGCTGACAGCGCCACGCCCGGGTCTCGGGTGGGAGCGGCTGGAGCGGCAGCTCCTCGCTCACCGCTGTGCCCGGGGATCAGCTGTGCCCACAGGGGCAGGAGCTGCAGCGGGGCGGATCAGGGCAGGTGAGCACAGAGGGTCTGGCTCTCCTGTGTTCGGCCGTGTGGCTGCAGACGGGGCGTCCTCCTCTGAGCTCCCAGAAACACGAGTCCCCTCCGGGAGCATGAGACCCCCTCCGCCAGCCCAGCTCCCACCTACCCCTTTTGTCCAGAGTCATCAAAAGTCCTGAGTGTGACCTGGCCAGCTCCATTGGCATGATAATGGGAAAAATTCTTTAAATCGACACAGCAATAGAAAAACACTCAACCCCCAACATTATCCGCCCCGAATTTTTCCCATGCCAACATGCTACAGCAAATTAAAACTTTTAAATCATATACATACACGCAGTTACAGGCACAGTATCATAGATAGTTCACCCTAGAACAAGGTCTCCTTGGGGTATGCATCGTGTCTCTCGATCCTTTTGCATCACCCACCAAGTGCAACCCGGTCCTTGAGCGAAAACCACCCCACGAACAGGATTGTCTTTGCTGGAGACAGAGTTCACCCAAACAGTTTTTCCTAACATACCTCTCAGGTGTACCACTGGGACCTTATCTCCATCTGGTGTTCCCAAGGGCTCAGGTTCGGCAGGGCCTGCTCGGTTAGTGGAACCTCGGGTATTCACTAACCATGTGGCCTTTGGTAGATTGATCTCCCAGTTCTTGAAAGTCCCCCCACCAAGTGCCTTTAAGGTGGTTTTAAGCAGGGTATTGCACCGTTCGACTTTCCCAGATCCTGGTGCATGGTAGGGAATATGGTACACACACTCAATGCCATGTTCTCTAGCCCAGGGGCTTATAAGGCTATTTTTGAAATGAGTCCCATTGTCTGACTCAATTCTCTCAGGGGAACCATGCCTCCAGAGGACTTGCTTTTCCAGGCCCAGGATGGTGTTCTGAGCAGCAGCATGAGGCACAGGGTAGGTCTCCAACCATCCGGTGGTGGCTTCCACCATGGTCAGCACATAACGTTTGCCCTGGCGTGTCTGAGGCAGTGTGATGTAGTCAATCTGCCAGGCCTCTCCATACTTGTACTTGGACCATCCCCCCCCATACCAGAGGGGCTTCACCCGCTTTGCCTGCTTGATGGCAGCGCACGTCTCACAGTCATGGATAACCTGAGAAATACTGTCCATGATTAAATCCACCCCGCGGTCTCGTGCCCACTTATAGGTGGCATCTCTGCCCTGATGACCTGAGGCATCGTGGGCCCATCGAGCCAGGAACAATTCTCCCTTGTGTTCCCAATCTAAGTCTATCTTTGAGACCTCTATCTGAGCAGCCTGATCTACCTTCTCATTATGCTGGTGTTCTTCATTAGCCCAACTCTTGGGAATATGGGCATCCACATGACGGACTTTCACGGGTAGCTTCTCTACCCGAGTGGCAATGTCTTTCCACTCATCAGCAGCCCAGACTGGTTTTCCTCTAGGTTGCCAGTCAGCCTTTTTTCATCTCTCCAGCCACCCCCACAGAGCATTGGCTATCATCCAGGAATCAGTGTAAAGGTAGAGCTTTGGCCATTTCTCTCTCTCAGCAATGTCCAAGGCCAGCTGAACAGCTTTGAGCTCAGCAAGTTGACTTGATCCACCTTCTCCTTCGGTAGCTTGTGCAACCTATCGTGTGGGGCTCCATATGGCTGCTTTCCACTTCTGGTTCATCCCCACGATGCGACAGGAACCGTCGGTGAAAAGGGCATAGCATTTTTCATCGGCTGGCAGTTGGTTGTACAGTGGGACTTCTTCAGCCCGGGCCACCTGCTTCTGCTCCTCTTTATCAGCAAGACCAAAATCTTCACCTTCTGGCCAGTTTGTAAGTATCTCCAAAATCCCAGGGCGATTCGGGTTGCCAATACGAGTGCGCTGCATGATGAGGGCAATCCACTTGCTCCATGTGGCGTCGGTGGCGTGGTGGGTAGAGGGAACCTTTCCTTTGAACATCCACCCCAGCACTGGCAGTCGGGGTGCCAGGAGAAGCTGTGCTTCCGTGCCAATCACCTCTGAGGCAGCTTGAACTCCTTCACAGGCAGCCAGGATTTCCTTTTCTGCCACGTGGAAAGGCGAGCCGAGCCCAGCCGGCAGGGCCGGGACCATGCGGCTGGTGCTGGGGCCATGTGGAGCCCGGGGGCCCCCCAAGCCAGGACCCCAGACCGAGCCCGGAGCCGGGCCGGAGCCCCTCAGCCAGGGACCCCCACCCCTCTGGAGACTGGAAACCGAAAGACCCAGTTAACTCGATGCAACTGTGATTTGTGAAAGCAAAATAACTTTTCATTGGTTTCCCGAGCTGTCCATCACCAGATCAGCTCTCTGATTGGTGCCAGCAGCTCACAGGGGAAGCTCCCAGAGACGGGAGAGTCCCTCCCACTCCCCACCTCATGGAGCCCTCCCTGAGGCGCATCCACCCCTCCCCCTTACCACGTGAAACCAACACAGGGAACAAGTCTCAAATGCAATCAACTCCTCATTCCAGAGAACATAAAGCTTCAGAGAGGAGGGCAGGCCCATCCTCTAAACGTCCCAAGTTACTTTTAGGTGTGACTCACAGAAAGCTGTTTGCATTATTAACCGGATCTCAACACCCAGCAGTGTCTGCTGTGAGCTCTGGTGGAACCAGGCATCAAAGGAGAGTTTTATCACATAATCCAGCTAAGACAGATATGCAAAAGATAAGGCAGATATGCAAAAGATCAAATATTAGGACATATTAAATATATATGCACTGCTTTCAAACCTGCAGCAGAAACATTGACCTGATTCATCAGGATTGTCTCAGTTTCCTATGTGAAGAGGTTCCAAAACTTTAAAAGGATACCTCTACTCCCTATTAAAAATCCCTTGTCTTTATGAAGGTGTATTATATGGAGAGTGTTCATGGAATTCATTTATTTCACTTACCCAAGGAAGATTTATTAAAAAAGGAAGAGACAAGAATGTATAAAAATATTGAGCTATGTATGAGTGTGGCAAAACTGCCCTCCACTACTTCTTTCTTTTAGAAACGCTGTTTGTCTAAATTTCTTATTATTTTCAACTACACAAAATAAAGGTGGGGTCCTCCCAGCCCAGCTTCCTTATTCCCTTCCTGCTAATAGCTGTCATTGATTCCAGTGGCTGCAAGATTTGAAGGCAGCAATAATCAAAGAAAATATTGGTATAAAAGAAGAAAGACAAACATGGAATTTGGATTGCATGAATCTGAAGGGTGCCATTATGAGCCTCCTACCTTTTAAATCACTGTGTTTTTGTTTAGCTGGTTTAACATATATTCCTGTAGTATAGTAGTACAAGACTTTGATCTTTAAATACATATGTATACATATATATATATTTATGTGGAGACCCAGTTTCCAATTAGAACAAACTCCGCACCCTTTCCCTGTCCATTAACATTTCGGTCACTCCCACCCTAATTTCCTGTTGGTCCTTTGCCTTGGCCCTTCCCTTGTAGCACCCACCGTGTCCCTTAGTAATTGGTTCCCGATTTGTTCCCTGAACTCTGGATTTATGCGTGGCTGAAATAAGCATCTTTGTAAACCCTGAAAAGGCCTTTCCTGCTGATTTCACCCCAAGCAACATCTTAGATGCAACATATTTATATTTATATTTATTTATATATTTCTATTTATATTTATATTTATATTTCTATTTCTATTTATATTTATATTTATATTTCTATTTCTATTTATATTTATATTTATATTTATATTTATATTTATATTTATTTATTTATATTCCTCAACAAAAAGCTCCTCTCCAAAGCTGTTTAGTTAGAAACACACTTTATCCAGCAGCTGAGTGTTTCAAGGCAACTTCCCTTCAGGACAAAAATAAGAGCACTTACTAAAGATTAATATGTTTTAATTTGGTTTCTTTTGTGAAAGGAATTTCTCCTTTACTAGCTCTGTTCGGATATTTCTACTATGATACAGCTGCACTACTGATGTTAAATATAGCAACAGACCTAAGATTGTTTAATTTTTTTATAGGTGATTGGAAATTCTTTGCTTTCATTCCTATTTGGATTTTTTTTCTTTTTAAACTCAATATCCCAGGAAGGGTTGATGCTGGGCCCTCTCTGACAATCCCTCTGGTAGGAAGGAAGGAGCAGGAAGCAGCACTTTAGGAAGGCACCAGCTTCTCACAGAACTAATTCTGTTACTTTACATCATCCCTTACCAAATAACTCTGTTTCTCTCAAAAAGGCACTTTGTGTTTGCTCTGACCTCCTACAACCTTAGGATAATCTAAGGAAAGAAAAGAAAACAAAAGAAAGAGAAAACACAAGACAAAAGTAGGTGGGGAAAGAAGGTGAGATGTGAGTTCTAACCTCAGCCAAGCCCCGTCTCTGAATTTGGGATTACAGCACACAGCCTGCTTTAAATATTTCACCTGCAGGCAGCAAGAGAGGGACATAAAAGCACTTTGAATTATTTCTTCTGAGATGATGTATCAGAACAAGACAACAATGACTTTAAAAGGAACAGTTTATCTCTCGAAAGTATTAAACTTTTGAAACATTTTTCCCCTCTGGAGAAAAGCCTTTTAGATCACAATGCACTGAGTCACTGGATTAAACCCTGGGACCCCACTCTGCCACTGCAGCTCCTCTTCCAGGGGAGAATTCACACACTGGAGCAGGGGAAAGGGCAGCCCACAGCAGCAATGCTCTCTCATGCCTTCAAAAGAATTTATCTCCTGAGCAAAAATTGCCTGATACGGGGTCACTAAAACTTGAAGGGATGGGATGAGGCCAAGTAGAAAAGGGGAAGAACCTGGATGTGAGCAGAGAAGAGAGGAATGATGTGACTGTCTCAGAAAATGTTCCTGTCCTGTATTTCAGCACAGCCTGTCTGTAACACAGCTGCAGAAGTGCTGCTGGCAGGCACTCGTGCAAATGCAACCTGACTGCTTGAGCATGGAGAAAGCAAACAGTCACAAGGTGCCAGGGTCACCGAAAGCAGCTCCAGTGCAAGAAAATAGTTAAGATCAGTATGTCAGATTTTATTGCTGATTTGTTTTGTCTCTGTGTTTGGCTTGGGTTTTTTTCCACCTTCCTCCAGGATTTGACTACCTCTGTCAAAAGCTCCCCACAAACACCAAATTAAGGCTGTGAACAAAGCAGCACATCCAGATCCATTATTAAGTTAAATGTCCAATTTCATACATGGAGTGAAACTGAAACAACTCTTACAAGAATCAATAGCTTGAATCTTGCTTTTCCACCCTTCCTCCCTTTGACCCAGTATGGAACACTGAGTATTGCAAAAACATATTTTTATTTTCAAAAATACTTCCAGTGAAATAAGCATGTAAATAGCAGATCCAGGGCTAAACCTGAAGATTTAAAGTTTGCTAGCTCCCCAGCTAGCACAGTCCAAGCCAGCAATGCAAAAAAGCTTCCATGACCAAAATCCCTTCATAGCCCTGCTTTGAGTTAGAGCACATCTTTACTCAGCACCACAAGCTCCAACTTATAAAAAAACCTATTTCAGATCACATCCATGAAGGCCAAACAGAGTTACTTGTACTTCTTTTGTCTATAACAAACTACAGTGGAAAGATTTGCTCAGGGTCTGTGCTGAACCTCATTTCATTTTGCTCATTCTCATTTTAGAGCATAAAACAAAATTAGCACAGCTCCATCTTCCAAACATAAAATTGTGTTGATATCTGACAAGCAGTCTGATTTGTAAATATCTATTATCCACCACTTGTGCATAAGCAAGGATGCAATTAGGCAAATTCATTCTGCATTTGTGCTCATTGATTGCCAGGAATCTTTACCACAGGAGCAGAAGCTGCCCCAGCGCATGGGGAGCCTGGGCTAAGGTTTGAGCCCAGCTGTGCCACCCCAGCCCCTTCCCTCCTGCATTCCTCTAGGTTTTGATCTCAAACAAAAATTTCAGATATGGCCAGATATATCCAGAGACATTGCTGCAATTCCTCATCTCCAAACCCAGCATTAAATGCAATATTTGAAAACCAAGAATGAATAGATGAAAAGGTAGATTGGTTTTCAAGGTACTTCAAAGCACAAAACATTGGGCTTGGTTAATGTTTTCACACAAATATTATGGGAAACGTGGTTTTCTGTTTAATGAAGTATGAACCAATCTGGCTGACTGCCTGGCTTCAGTATTTGCCTGCTGAATGTACTTCGAGCTACTTTTCAAAACTCATGATGTCAGGACAGCCCTTCCTATCACTGGGACAATTCCTGTGAAGAAATCAATGTCCTGTAGAAGGCAGCTGCTTGGAAATGGAGCACCACAGACCCCAACCTGACTTCCAGCTTCCTTTATGCTCAGCAGCTGTGCAGGTTTTAAGTCAGTGGGAAACCTAATTCCTCCCAGTCCAACCTGCTTTTTGGCTACCAGAATGCCAATTTAAATTTGGTTTATATTGGTTTGGGCTGCTCCTGCCCAAAAGGCTCATGGACATGAGCAGCACGTTTTCAGAGGAGCACGTGTGTGTGAGGGTGAGGTGGAAGGGTTTTGGGTAACACTGACTCACACAGCTGGAGCCTGGCTTGGGGAAACTCCTCTTGTCAGCCTGGAAGCCTCTGAGGGTGGCCCAGGAGTTGAAGAGCACCAAGTCTGTGCACATTTACCTCTGCACATCCCAAATTAGGATCTGACCCTTAGTGTAGCTGCACATCTGCTCTTCAAAATGAGCAGGACTGTTTGCAGATGAAGCACTAACAAAACCTGGTCTCCTGCAGTTTTTAAGACTAAAAGCCAAGTATCACAACAGGAAAGCTGAAATAAAGGACTTTACATTATTCATGCCAGTCTTTAAAATGCCAGGTATGTCACTAATTATAACAGCCAGGTACCAAAAGTGACTGTTACAATAGAAAAGTACTTCTTGTACTTAATTGAAAATTTGCTATGATGCTCAACTTCTCTGAGTTACTCTTCACTAAGAAATGAAACAGCCTAATTGGGTTCACTTTTGTGTGAAACTAATCTCGGATCTTTTCCACTTCCTAATTCACAGGCACTTGCTGTAGGTTGCAGTGTTTGATTTTTGTATAGGAGAGCTCTCTCTCCCTCTCATTTGGGAGAGGAAGAAGGCTCCCAGTGCAAATAATGACACTGGAATTACAGAGCTGCTGGTGTTTGATTTTAACTTGTTAAATGAAGAGTTTTTAGTCAAAATTGACCACATAGTTTGTCCTTAAAAAGCAAGAGAACTCAAATTAATTAAATATTGCAAGCTACTGGATACATTAAAAAGTTTTCTTGCTGGAGACAGACAAGAAAATTCAGAAAGCAGGGATGTCACAAGACCTATTCAAAGAAAATTTGTTTTAAGTATGTACCTCTTAGTTAAGGAATAACGTCTCCAACAGTAAAATTCTTGTGTGTTAACTTGAGGGAAGCTCAGGTTTTAGTTTTTTTTTTATTATTTTAGCACCTACCCAAAAACTCCTAATGCTGGCAGATATTTCAGACATTCTAGTTCAGCATTTTTGTTTTGAATTATGCAGAGACAGACAATATCTCTTATTATAAGAGATGTTAAAATGCAGCAATTAACAACAAACTGCTTGATTTGCAAGTTTGATGCTTTCACTTGAAACTGGACCCAGCTAATTAAAACACTATCCTATTGCAATAGCATTTTTAGCATAAATACAAGGTCATCACACACAACAGTTCACACTGGGCACCACAAATTAATTCTGGCAGCAGCACTGATGCCCAGATTCCAATTTTTTGCTGCCACATGTGTGACAACAACCCTGGAAGACACTGAGGTGTGGATCTGAATAGGAGTTTCTGTATCACAGAGGTGCAGACCTTCAGATCCAATTTAAAGCTCAGATCAAGCAGTACCATGCAACACTCAATACCAAGTGATACTCAAGCTCCACACAGCTTTATTTGGTGAGGAACAGCATTAAGAAACAAAAATTCAGCTGTGCAGTCTGTAGAGTGCCACAGGTAAACTCCAGAGGTACAGGAGCCTAGCAACTCCTCACCTCAGCTGCTCTGAGAAATGATGTGAAGCATCTCCTTGCTCCAAATTCTCTGCCCAGGGGTGAATTTTCCCTTGGCCAGATCCAGCTTAGGACCCTGGTTTGCACACAGCTGAAGGAGCTGCTCTGGAAAATATGAAGTTTGACTGAAGAGACCTAAGAGCAGCATCCACTCCATCTGATGAGCAGGGTTTGTCCCACACAGGCAGAATTTTCAGTAGGGGCAGAGTTTCCAAAAATACAGTCAATGGAATTGTAGGTAAAAGAAACCAAAACTTCCCTAAGCAGCATAATTAAATACCACTAGGCTTAATTCATTTCCCTGGAAGATGTCCCAGTTCAGCAGATTTTTTAATTAAGGATGTCCTGATTACCTACTGAGGTGTCTGTAGGTGAGCATTTGAGTGGCATTAAAAATAAAATAGAAGAGAGACATGAGGAATGTGTTTACTAGGCTTTGCCCCTTTAGAAACATGGGATGGTTCAGCTGTCAATGAAAATTAAAGTAGGTACATGATTTTCCAGATGAATCTCTGTTGGTAATTGCAGACAAAAAAGGAATAATGATAACCATGATGTCAAACCACCCTTCACTTCCAAAAGTGATTCCATATGAACTAATGAGAACTGGACCTGGTGGAACAGAGCAAAATTGCACCTTCAAGGACAAAGTCTTGAAAAGACAGGCTGTTTAATTTCAACAACATCAACATTTCAGTCCATTTTTGTCACAGATGCTCCTGTGAAGATTTGATTGCTTTAAAAATGCGGAGCAATTAAAATCCAGCTAATGTTGGGCAAACTGCCTTGAAAGACTAAGCTAAAATCTAGCTTTACCAACCATAAATTAGCTCAGGTCACTTCACCTCACTGAATTCCAGCCCACACGCTGATGCCTTGGTGAGGCACAGGAATTTCTGCTCTCACAGTTCTGCATCTATATTTAGCAGTACTTGGTGTGGCATTTTCTGTAGAAGATGTGGGCTGAAGCTTCCTGATATCAAAACACTAATTTTGAAATATTTTCTTTAGAGTTTACTATGTAGCTCTGCTACAACTTTCTAAAGGCAAATGTGGTAGAGCTCTATACCCAAGAACACACTAATCCTAATTTGGGCTGCACATCCAAGATACAATGTTTGACATGTGCTTCAAAGAGTTTTACACATTTTCTTTCTCATCTAATCATCATATTCATATAATATTGATATAATATTTAAATAACAATCAACTGAAAAGTGCAAATAATTTTTAAAATGTTCCTATGCTTTTAGTCTTTGTAAAATACAGGAATACAAACCACTGAGTTTCTGTTTAGAGCAGAGCAGTTTAGCAACATATTACACTGCTTTTGTTTCATTCTATTCTTTCAGCAGCTCAACAATTGGCAGAAATCACGACTCACTTGCTTCTTGTTCGTTTCTGGATGAAGCAGATGCATTAATCCCTGGCACACTACATGCAAAACCTCCTTCCCTGTCTGTGGTTGCTGGATCAGGGTCAAAGCAGCTGCTGCCAGAGTAGGGGGATCTCCAGCAGCAATTTCTTGCACAGGTGAAAGGCACTGGACTAAACTGGGGCATCAGAGTCCTTGGGAGACAATGGCAAACAGCACCTTGAGAGAACAAAACCAAATAATGAAATAAAACAGCCATCAGAGATCAGGGCATGGAGCCAAGGCAATGTTTCAGCTCCAGCTTGTGGCTCTTGGATTTGGGAGTAGAGAATGAGCCTGTGAGTTTTGTCTAAGTTTCCATAAAAGAAACTCACTCTAATCTTAATTGATGCTCTGTGAGGCATCAACTTCTGCTCTGTAAAACTTGCTGAGATCTTCATCTGGAGGGTGCTGTGTACAGTGAGTTCCAATTACTAATAGTATAATTAGAAATAATTAGCTGGAATGAAAATGCTATTTGTTGGCAAACAGCTTGAATTGTCTGTGGCATCTTCAGTGACTCCATATGAATTTTATGAGATTATTGTTCCAGTAAATCTGCCTATGTTAATTAGAGAGACTGAGAAAACTTCATTCTGGGAGGAACAGAGCAGAGTGTGACCCATGGTGAATGCTCTCACCTGCAGCCTGAAGAACCTTGCCTCTGCTTTCTGACACCTGAGGTAAAACTAGAAGAAAAAAATGTGTGAACACCAATGGTTAATTAGGGTTGCCTTCATTACATGTCTGCCAGGCCTGATGTGTTTTGCAGAGCTACAGTGAAGACTAAAGAGCAGCACATAATGGGGGGAAGGGAAGAGTGCTAGTGGGGTTTGGAAAAATCCGTGCTAATTAACCCTTCAGAAGGATAATGGGAAATCAGGAGAAGCAGCTGCAGTAGAGTCTTGCACATCACCCAGGAGCAGACTTCCAGCACAGCTTCTTCCTGGGAATGTTCACCAGCAACATCTGGCTTCAGTTCTGGTCTTTGTCCAGATGTGAAAGGGGATGCACTTTGGACTAGATTGAAATTACGAGCCATCCCTCACTACATGTTTCCAAGTCCTGAAAGGTCAGACTTGGGAAAACTTAAATTTGTTACTTTGTAGGAAAAAAAAAATCATACAAACACATTTAAAGGTCCCTAAACACTTGGGTGTATGAGGATATACTAATTCCAGACTAGCAACCAGGGTAGATACTTGAGTATAAATCAAAAAAGAAACCCACAAACACTCTAATTTTCATTTTAAACACTCACTTGAAATTAACTGTTTCTGAAAGTTGGTTTTCAAATTGTGCTATGACCTATAGCCTTACTGTGAAAAGAATCAATTTGGGGGAAAAATAAAAAGAAATAAAAAAAGGGAGCATGCTTGGGAACAAATCCCAAGCTTCTGTAAGAAGTGATTAGGATATCGATGCACAGCAAAGGGCAACAGCTGTGGTTGACCAATTAATTAATTTGCTAAAATATTACACAGGTAAAATACAAAACAGAGTTCAGAGAAACAGACAAGCATAATTAGTTTAAAAATTCAATTAAAAATAGAGATCAGTATTCGCTCTGAAAAACACTGCTATGGAAACCACTACTTTTGTGATGAGGTAAAAATGGCAATTTATGCTGTGAACCAGCCATC
This sequence comes from Luscinia megarhynchos, assembly GCA_034336665.1. Classification (NCBI taxonomy): domain Eukaryota; kingdom Metazoa; phylum Chordata; class Aves; order Passeriformes; family Muscicapidae; genus Luscinia; species Luscinia megarhynchos. The sequence goes on from CM067580.1 coordinate 5,096,510, forward strand.
ATTTTACAGGTCCTTTCCTATCCCTTAACAGGAGCAGGGGAAAGAGGCATCAAGTAAGAAAAAAAGAGTAATGAGTCCCATTCTAAAGAGAATTCACAGCACTAAAATATTTGTCAATTAAAAGAGTTATGCGTTAAGCAGCATCCAAATTCGGGTGGTGATTAATACAAAAGTCAATAATTTCAGAGCACTGTTAGAAGACAGAGAAAAAACAACACTGAGCAGAGAGTAAATTACCAGCAGCTCTTCCCCCAGACTCAGCTTCCAGAAATGCTGATTTCCCACCATAAATCTCAGTGGGGAGGGGAAAAGGGACACCAAGACACAGAAGACATTTCGTGTGTAATGAGAATTGCAATTCTTCATCTCAACTGAGGGAAGCTCTTAAAACCTTCTATGGCTCAACTTTGCTGTTCGCAGACCACATGAAGTTGATTTTAATTGCATGCATTAATAATTTGCATTAATGCTAAATTTACATGGATTCTGCATAAACACCACAGAATGCTAAGAAACACCTGAAAAAATAATTACATCAGTCAGGTTGGTGGATTTCTTCCTGCTGGAGAAAGGGGAGGAATACAGCTTATGAACTGCCTGGTGTTACAAGTCCTTGTGCATAAAAGGAGAGAAATAATTTAACCTATTGGTTTGAATAGTGTATTATTTTCTTCTGTATGTGAGTATTATTTACCATTCACATCGCTCCAACAATACACTCAGTGCTTTACAAACACTTCACAAAGGATGCTCATTGATTAGAAGGAGGAATACACAAGTGATGTCTTGTAACTACACAAACTACCATGATATTTTTATACTAAATTTACACAACAAGCACAGCTCACATCTTTTGCTGAAGGCTTAGATGAAAAAGTAGTAATTAGTTACTAATGCCTTGCATGGGTTGAACTTGAAGATCTTGGAGGTCTCTTCCAACCTAGTTATTCTGTGATTCTTGACATTTTGATACTACACATCAAAGACAGGAAAGTGGTTGTTTATGATTTGTAGAACAAGTCTTTGCAGCCATCATTGTGACAGGCTGGCTGATTATTTTTCCTTTCAGAACAACCCAGCCACCACAATGCACCAGTGACAAAAGCAAAATGCCAGTTCATAGAAGCAATAGTCTGAAACCACTCTGCTGGAGAGGGTGAGAGAAGTAAGAAGTGCCTATCATCATCATCATCTTCAGACCCTGAAATAGCAAAACACAGGGAAAAATAATTGCAGGTTCCGAATCGTAGTGGTCATGCTCCAAGTGAAATTCTCTGTTGGAGCAGTGTTAGTAGGGCACCCACCATTCTGTCCTTTTGCTTTTATCATGAACAAAACACAAACCCTTGGAGTTTCACAAATACAGATTTCCCCTAGGAGAAACAATCTGTTTGTGTCTGTTTCTTAAAAGATTTCTCATTATGGCAACAAGGACTCTTTCAAAAGTCATTTTTCCCAGACCATAATTCAGAGCAGCTGCTGATCTAGCAAAAAGTTTGCTGGAGCTTTTATTTAAAAGCAAATCTCAAGGAAAACCCTTTTTGCTCAAGTGCTTTTTCTCAACCACTTCTGTTCTCCCCACTGTTTATTACTGAACTGCCTCAGCTGGAGGCTTCAATATTGTTCCTCTGACAATGGGCTGACACAAAGTGGAAAGGCTGACTAGGACAGAAATTACAAAATGGGAACCAGAGGGGAGAAAATAAAGAAGATATATGGCATGTAAAAATTAAGGATTTTACACCGAGTGAATCTAAGTATTCAACCCAGACATTTGGAGCAGGCCCTTGGAAAGCTTATATTATTGATACTGAAGAAGCCAGTGGGAAACAGGGTCAGAATTAACATAGAGGAAGCTGAAAATCATTCAAAGACATTCTTACTAACCTCAAAGACTTTCTGATGCCTCAGGTTTTGTAAGAGGGGACCCTTGTGCCTTATTTTTGCACAAAAGTAGACACCATCCATCCCACCAAGACCAGCCAAGATCCACAACCAGTGCTTGAGGTAATGAGCCTTCTCGTGGCTGCAAAAAACCAGATCCAACATGAACCAGGCAAAATTGTGAGGATTTTAGCAACTAGCAGCCCCACCTCCTTTCCTGGTGATCCCAGCAAAAATATTTGATTTATATGACTAGGCTGTGCTTGCCTGGACCCTCCTGCCCCCTTCAGTGCACTGAATGTATGTTCAATAACCCTCACACCTTGAGCAGAATTCAGGTGTGGCCCTGCCATCACCTCACCAAGGAGGGAGCACAGTGCAGCAGCTTTTAAACATTAAATCACCTTGGGCCAAGGTTGCAGTGCAAGTAACATTTAAAAGTGATTATCACAGTCTTCTTGATTTACAATCTTCTACCAAGCTAGATAATGAACTAAACAAAAAGGAAGTGCCTGGTTTAACCACAACCAAACACCAGGATATTAAGCAGTGTCCTTTGAATGCATTTGAATTTTTTCATTTTAATAATTTCTCTGCAGTAAGAGGATTTCTGCAGCTGTTTACCTTTGAAATCTAAAAGTCAACCTTTGCTCCACAGAAGTTCTATTTCTCTTCAGTTACCAAACATGCAAAATTAAAGATCTTTTTGTTATATCATATTTATTGGATGTCTCTGAACTCAAGGACGGGAAGAAATTTTGTAAAATTGAAAATCCCAAATAAATGGTTTACAACTTGAAATGACCTTGCAGGAGATTTCTGTAAGAAATGCATAATAATCTGCTCTTCCACACCTGGCTTATCCATCAAAAGCTGGTTGGCTTTAAGCTTTAATTCCTAAAGCTCTCAAGACAACAGCTCTCTGTATTTATGACTAAATCTTCACATTTATGTTTCAATATTTTTTCCAAACCCCTCAAACTCCAAAAATGGAGCTAATTTGGGCATCAGTCAGCAACCACTTGCCTTGGAAATGTTTGATAGTTTAGCTTTTGAAAATTCTCTCTATGAAACACGCTGGTGAAACTGGCCAGGAAGATTCTTCTCCTGATCTTGATTATTACATTAACTCATTTTCTGATTTAACCACTGACCTCTTACAGTACAGACATGAAGTATGTTTAGACTCTTCTTGGTCAGGAAGCTTGAGAAGCTTAGGATAAACTTTAGGAACAGCAAAATCTTGGGGAGGTTAGGGGAGGAGAATTTAAAAGAAAACCCATTTCTTCATTGAAATTTCATTTAAATTTAACAATGAAACTGTGATTTGTGCTTTGAAGAGGAGCACAAGAAGAGAAAAAAGTTATCCAGAAATGACAGGAATAGTTCATCTCCTCTTCTTTTTGGGGATCCGTTTGGAATGAGAGCACCAGCAGCAGCTCCCCTTGCCTGTCAGGCACATCCTCACTCCCTGCCGTGGGCTGGGGCTGCCCTGACCCCAGGCAGCTCTGCAGGCTCTGACTCTGCAGGTGCTGCCCCAGGAGATGCTGCAGCAGCGCTCTGAACATGAACATGAAAGGTTCTGCAGCCCCCTTGCAGCCCCCAGCTCAGGCTGTGCTCCCTTCCACACTGCTACATGTAATTAGACAACTTAGCAAAGAGTCTGTAATTGATTTAATTGCTGCTGCTTTTCTCTTCAGGAAAACATCTAAAACCAGATCATTAACCCCTCAGCTTTTGCTGCTGTCTGGGATTATCCAGTGGCATTTCTCAGAAGTTTTAAATTTTATTTTGTTACTTAAATGCTGAAATATGGAAGTACTATTTCTCAAGGTGCTGTGTGCATATCTGCATTGAACAGGGATTCTGTTCAGCAGTGGCAGCACCTGAAGTTTTTGAAATGGCAAAAGGAAGGAAGGAAGGAAGGAAGGAAGGAAGGAAGGAAGGAAGGAAGGAAGGAAGGAAGGAAGGAAGGAAGGAAGGAAGGAAGGAAGGAAGGAAGGAAGGAAGGAAGGAAGGAAGGAAGGAAGGAAGGAAGGAAGGAAGGGAAGGAAGGAAGGAAGGAAGGAAGGAAGGAAGGAAGGAAGGAAGGAAGGAAGGGAGGGAGGGAGGGAGGGAAAGACCTCCACCTTCATAGAAGCCCTATCCCCAGCAGTAGAACTGACTGTTGCTCTACTCATGGGGTAACCAGTTGAAATTAACCTCTTCACTCCCTTTTCTCCTCCAGAAATCCCTGCTTTTGCCTCTGTATTACATCCAGACTTACAGATGCACATTTCTTGCCCAGCACTAATTCCCCATCCAGACATTCCTGCAGAAATGCAAGTCCTTATAGCAAATAATGACTTGGACAATAGAAGGGTAACCCCTGAGCTGAAACTCAATTTCCTCCCTCATTACTCAAGCATCAAAGATTGAATCTCAGAAAATTTCACTAAAAGAGGACAGTGAATGGGTGCCAACAGAACCGAGGGGAATTAATTTAAGACTTTGGATGAATATTCATGGGAAAAATATTTCTGCATTGTTTGCCTAGCTCTAATTGTGTTCATTAAAGAAAAGCTTCATTAGTGAAGGCAGAAGCATATTGTTGTGCACAGCAGTGAAGAAAATATAATCCTAGAAATAGCATTTACTGTTTTTTTGAACACTATGCACAGGTTTTTCATCTACTGGTAACAAAGGAAACATTTCAGAGTTATAATGAGCTCAAATGTTGATATTAACAATTCAAATCCATAAAAGGAATAGGCACAGTTTGAGCCTCTCACAAAACAAACAGGAGCACTGAAAATATTGGTACTGAATTCTGAGGGAAAGGGTTTGTCCTGGTTTGAAGGACAGGTGTCTGCCAATAAAGGCAGAAGTTTTCCTTTGAAGTAGAGACCTTAATCCACTCCCCCCAAGTATTATAAATGTTTGAATTCAGGCATTGAGGCAGAGATAAGGGGGCAGGAATGACAGCTCCTTTACTGATATATCTAACCGTACAAGCAGAAACAACAGCAGTTGTTAAAACTACAACAGCACAGAACAGATAACTCGGTCCCAGCCCTTTCTTTAGCTGTGGGCACTCTCTCTCTGCCCTCGGTCCCGGCGCTGCAGCCGGAACAAAGCGCGGCGGCCGCAGAGCGGCGGGAGCGGAGGCGGGAGGGGCGGCAGCGGCCACGCCGGTCTCGGGTGGGAGCGGCTGGAGCGGCAGCTCCTCGCTCACCGCTGTGCCCGGGGATCAGCTGTGCCCGCAGGGGCAGGAGCTGCAGCGGGGCGGATCAGGGCAGGTGAGCACAGAGGGTCTGGCTCTCCTGTGTTCGGCCGTGTGGCTGCAGACGGGGCGTTCTCCTCTGAGCTCCCAGAAACACGAGTCCCCTCCGGGAGCACGAGAGCCCCTCCGCCAGCCCAGCTCCCACCTACACCCTTTGTCCAGAGTCATCAAAAGTCCTGAGTGTGACCCGGCCAGCTCCATTGGCATGATAATGGGAAAAATTCTTTAAATTGATACAGTAATAGCAAAACTCTCAACCCCCAACAGGGTTAGATTCTGGGAGCAGCTAATGGATAAATAAGAGAATTGCTGCCATGCATCAGGGTAGATGTGCATCAATGCCCAGTGATGGATGACTTCTGGGTGCTTCTGAATATGTTTCCATTTGATTGCTGAGTCACAAAAATGCAATTTCTTGTCTTGGTGCCAGCTGACAGAAGAGGGCTCTGTTTTTCAGCAAGAACCCCCTCAGTTCTGCAGCCCACTAGCACACATCAGCAGCCTGGCTGCACTCTGGAGTAGGCTTGAAATTAAGTATTTACTGGGCAAAATCAATCGGGCATTTACTGTGAAACACTCACCCGTCACTGCCCTGAGCAGGGTGTCAGCATCCCCTGGGGCAGGGTCTGGGGACTCTGCTAGCAGCTCCACACAAGGTGCTGCAGTCCTGTGGGCAGTGAGTGACCCAGGAGATCTCCTGCATCCTGGGGAGATGCTCTGGAGCCAAGCCTGGAGCTGTGCCTGCTTTTGGGCACTGCACTGCTGCTCTGGGGGCTGAATTTTATGGGAACTCAGCTCAGGGGACTCTGCAGATCCTTCATCAGTAAACAAAGCTGGTAACACTTGTCTTCTTCATGGGCCTGGGGAGATTAAACACAACAGGAGGCACTTTTACAGCCTTAGAACTACACAGGTACCTCAGTGATAGATCACCTTTGATAAACATTTAATGTGATGTCCAGGAATCCAGCCAGGGGTTTTATGTAAAACACAGTAAATTTTGACTGGAAGTGTCTGCCTCAAATGCCCTCAGCCTTAAACTCCAAAGGTTTGAAGTGAGGAGTGGCTCACTGTATCCTGCATATACCTGAGAGAGGGGTAAGGGTCCTGAATCCAAATCTGCAACTCAGTTAAACAAAATAATTTTGCTATTTCCTTCACTTTACCAGGAGCATCTCAGGGAGGACCATCCATTATCATCATCAGGTTTCAAATAAATGGAATAAACACATTGGATTTTTTTCTTTCTCTCACGTGTTTCCCCTAGATTTAGTTCTAGTTTTCATCAATAATGCTCACTGCAAAAAAAAAGCCCATTCAAATAGCAGAGTAACATTTCTCGAGTAGATATTTACTCACTGTAAGTGTTTATCTGTTATATTAATGTACATTTTCATACTTTTATACCATTTCTGTGTGTAACAGAAATCATTCTCTCTGAAGAATGATTCAATGTTGTTTTGGGTTTTTTTTCTCCAAAATGGCTTATTGTCTAGGACAAGCACTACTTTTAGTCAAAACTTGTCCCTGCCCACGGCAAAGAACTTTAAGGTCCCTTCAACTCAAACCACTCTATGGTTTCTCTCCCTTCTTTCTCAGTTTTGCAGCTGAGATTCTAAATTTTGCTCTTTTTAGTAGATTTGCATTGTTTTTTCAGAATTTGGACACATTACCTTTATTTGCCCACAGTATTTCAGGTTATGTCAGTTATGCAGTAATTTGGTAATTCTGATACCACTTCTGTTTCTCCTCCTTACAGCCATCCTTGCAAGCAGAACACCTCTAAAAACCTCTCAGTGATCCAGAATTTACCCATAGCAGCCCAAAGGATTTCCCCTCAAATATTTATTTACTTTTAGAAAAGCTGTGCAAGGAATTTGAATAAGGACATTACAAAGTAGCACTACTGCTTCTCTCTTAATTTCTCTCATTACTTTTCCTCACATACACTGGAGGTTTGATCTGGAGTAATCACTGTTTCTAAGACATCAGGATTTGGTGGCTGTACCCTGACTCTGCCTCTATCCAACCCCACCTTGACACAGGGCCAGCTTTCCTTCCAGCCCACCTCAGCAGCAACAGCAAAAAGGATTAAACTTGAACATTTTAAAATAATATTTTCTTTTTCATACCCTTAACAAGTGAAAACTTCCCCTCCTCATTTAAAAAAAAAAACCAACAAAACTGTATATGAGAATGCTTCTGTTCAGTAGTTTCCATTCCTGACAAATGGCAAAGTTCCCACTTCAATTTATTTTTATGTGTGTGTTAAGTCATGACAGGTATCCATCCTTGCCAACTAGCTCTGGCATGAAAATAAGGAGGCCCAGGAGAATAACAGCATTTCAAGTAGTAAATAATACCAATGAAGTTTGAAAAAAATATAAGCCTATACTTTCTGCAAAGGAATATCCAGCTGGAAGAAAGCGTTCTGTCAGATGCAACACAGGCTGAATTAGAGCTTTTCTAGTTGCAAGAGCCAATGAGCTACTGCTAATAATGAGCAAAAAACCCAGTGTGGTAGATAGAATGAAATTAATAAACTTGATATTGATATTATATTGTCTTCCAGAAACAAAGAAGATCCTGACCTGCACTACCAGGTGTCCCTGCAGGACACATTCGATTCACCTGTTCCCACAAACCTGCTGGCACTGACCAGGAAAACAAACTGGGACATGGCTCTTGCCCACTGGAGGCTTTTGCTCTGCATCCATCAGATGCAAACATGATTGAGGAATAAACCCACCACTGCTACAGGAGAGCAAAATGTGGAGGAAATCCTGCTGCTCCCTGCCGGCCTGGACAAGTTGAAGCCAGGCTCAGAAATCTGGTGAAAGCTTGAGGAAAAGTCTCTTGAAAATAAATTTGGGGGATTTATTTAGCGCTTGGATGCTTCAGGACACTCTCAGATGCCTCCTGACACCAACCATGAGGAAATCAATAAGGGTGCCTATAAAATCAACTTATGAAGGGGATTTGGCTTTCTGATGCCCATGGATGTTCCAGGATGTTCCACTCATTTAGGAATTAGTGTTTTGTGGAAGTGAATGCACATGACTCCCATTAATCACCAGAGGTCATATATGTGGAAAGAGCATGTAAAGATATGCCTTGGTTTGAAACACAGGTGTCTGCTAAGGAAGGCAGGAATGGAAAATATGACCCCACTCCCTCTAAATTATTATAACCTTTGAAATTAAGGGGAATTCAGGCAAAGATATGAGAAAAGAAATAACAGTTCTTTACTAGTGTGTGTAAATTCACACACACAGTAAATTCAAAATTCAAAAGCCAGCACTGCAGGAAAAGGAAGGTTTCATAGCTAAATCAAATTAGACTAATGTTACCTGATACAACAGGAACACCTCCCAACAATTACTTTCTGACATACTAATCTATGAATTGAACACTCAATTGCAACTGTTTTAAATGGCTAGTTTAGATGTCTGCATGTGTTAAAAAAATAATCAGCTACATTTGGGTGGGTATCTGCATGGATAGTGAGAATTTCCACCTTCGAGACAACTTCTAAAAATCATATCAGAGAGAAAACAACCAAAAAAATTTGTAGGTGCTATTGTGTTTGTTTTTATAGGTGTTTCCCACTAGATCTAACCTATGGACAGTATGAGCAGCTCACTCCAGACAAGGCCAGCCTTGTCCCAGTTCCAGCCTTGTCCCAGCATAATGCTCAGGTGAGAAAATCCATCAACACTGACAATAAATATCCATTAATGAAAAGCAGCAGTACTAAATGCTGCCATAATAATACAAACACTGGAATGAACACATAAATTCCAGAATGCTAATTAACGTGCACCCAGGGTGAAACCCAACCTAGACTTTATTAAAGACATAGAAGAAGATGATGTACATGGGAAAGAGGAAAGAAGGCTTTTCTGCTTTCACACCTGTACAGCAAAGACATGATGAGGTGGGAACTGAATGAAGGTCTCTCAAGTCTGAGATATTACCTAATCTACAGAGTATTTTTCCTGACAGAATTTTCAGATTATCTTTTAGCAATGCTGTCCACCTTCCTTCATTTTTCAGCCCTATGTTCTATACAGTACATTGATTTTTGAATGTCTACTCCAAGAGCTTTCTTTCTTTAAAGAATTCTATTAAGCTCAGCATGCAGAGGGAAGGAGTCATAAACATTAGCCAGACCATCAGAAAGAAAAAAGTTAAAAGTAATAAAGCATAAAGGGAAATAAATAATGAGGGGGTAAAATCAGATTAAATGAAGCTCAAATGTATAGTCCCCTAATCTGCAGAATTTGATATAATTCATAGTCTTAATGATTCCACATTCCTTCCTTATTGAATTTCCTCTATTTAAATGATATTGATGTTGTCCCAAATGAAATTGCTCTATATTGGTGCCAGGAGAAGGAAGCTCAGTTTCAGTAGTTTTCCAGAAACAACTTCCTATTATCAACCTTCCAGCTTCACTAAAGCAGTGCTCCCCATCACAGGCTGTGGCTGGGCTCTCATTGGTATGCACAGTGCCTCTGCTGCAGGAGCAGCCCAGGAGCACGTCCAAATGTCTTAGGGGCTTTTTATAGCTACAGTGCATTTGATTTACTGGTGCTCCAGAAAACTGTTCTGCACATTACCATTGTGAGCCAAGGCACTTATATCCTTTTTGCTTTCCATGTCCCTTGTATTATTGCAATTTTAAGAGGCTCCAGTGAAAGATCATCGATGGAAAAAAGATCAGACTCATCTTATATTTTCAGCTTGTAATTATCTCACTTGAAGACAGAGAGTATTTCCTGGCCACAGCGTGGCTGCAGCACTCTTTTTAGTAATGATACTAAAATTTATGTAAAACACTCCTTTCTACTACAAACAAACAAACAAACAAACAAACAAACAAAATCCTCCACCCAAAAAAACCAACCCACCATGAAATATTTGAGTGATTGAGTAACAGTTCTTTAAACGCTTAATACTGGGACATAATATTCGTATTCCAAAGTGAATTTCAGAAACTTGAACTGCACTAGAATTGAATTGGTGTTTATCTTAGATTTACAGGAACATCTGCACCCACAAGGGAAATTATTTTGGTAATTAGAAGGCAGGCTTGCTTTTTTTGATTAGCTGAAAGGGTCAAGGATTACAATGTAACATGTCCTGACACAAAGATTTCAATAATAAAAGACCCAAGCAAATCCATGAAATACCTTTGCACGCCTAGCCTGACACAGTTTTTAATTAGCACACCTTGACTTCATTACTACATCCACTCTAATTCAGGATTTCTTGTCAAGAAGCCAAGAAAAGAAACTGCAGAACAGATTAACCCAACAGTACAATAGCCCGTCTATTTAGATGTGAAAAAAATTATTCTAGTAAAAGTTTTCTAGGTAGTAAATGCAAAGAGAGGTGATTAAAATAAAAAGTTTTCAGAGCAAGCTCTTTTACTTCTTTTCCTCTCCCAGTCATAAGATCCAGCCAATAGCCAGGGAGATCATGAACTCCAAGTCGCCAGAAAGGGCACAATGATTTTGAAGGAAAGTCTTCACGGTGATTACAAGACAATGGTCCCAAAATTAAGCCTGATGGATGCTTAAGAGGGTTTTGCACATCCTCCCTTTCCCCTTCAAGTGTAAGGAATGCTATTCTCTCACACGCACTGATTACATATTCAAAGCTGCTGCAATGGTTAGCAGTTACCAATCCCCCTTTGCAGATTTTCATTTGGCTTCAATTCATAGGCAGAACCCATGGCTAGGAGCAAGATACACACTTCAAGGTTATTTTCAGAGCCCTCATAATTTCACCTCAGATTTTGATCAAAAATTGCCTCCTATTTTTTCAGAAGAAAAAACCAAAAATACTCACCTTTGTCATCGCTGATATCCTTGAAGAAATCTTTACTTTAAAAAATAATTATTATAGCAAGGTCTACACCTCGGTCTTTAAGAATAATTAGGACCTCTAGGGATTCCAAATGATATTAAGATGCATATTTATCATAGCTGAGTTAATTAACACTCTTCATTAAGGACAAAATAATTAAACTAGTCATGTTTAATGAAATTTCAGTGAGAGTTGATGTCTCCAAGTAGGAAATCTAAAATACATTAGTTGGACTGATTTGTTACTAGTCAGATTTCTACTAATTAAATGTCCTTTTTCAATTTATGTTGAGCTCCCTTTTCTATTTCTGCTGCTATAAAACAAAGGCCCCATAATCTCCCAGCCACTTCTTTTGGTGCTTGCAAAACTACCTGAAATTTCACACCTAAGTGCAATTTCTAGAAAAGCATTTATTTTACATGCACATTTTGCATTAATTTTAATTATTCCTAGAGATCCAAAAGCTTCTCCAGGCTGTACCAAAACCATCTTCCTCCCTCTGTCCCCACTTTGCTGTTTCCTGAGCTCTCCCAGCTGTTGGATGGTCCAATGAATGTCTTTATCAGAGCACAGAATTCTGCAAGTGGGACCACAAAATGACCTTGACAAACTTCCTCTGTCCCATCTGGCATTAATTCTAATTAGTTATCAGTATTAAAAGCAGATTTAAAGTCAACACTGCTCTGATTTCCATCAGCTCTGCACTGTTGGAGTCAGTGACTCCGGGGTGTCTCTGAATTCTTAAGAGAGAAATCAGAGTGCAGGGATTGAATTAAAGCCTTTGGATGGATTGAAGTATATTAAGCCACTCACACATAAAGTAGAGATGTAAGTTTAGGTTTTAGGATTAGTAAGTTAGTCAGTAAATGAGTTTTAGTATGAACTCTAGTGCTTTTAGTAAGTGAAAGGTTTCAGATGTCAAAGTAGCAGTGCGAGTTCTAGTGAAGATTCAAAACCATACTAGTGTTTTCAGTGGAGGCTCCAGGAACAGAGTTTTAGACATAATAGAGCTATAGTAAGAATATTGCTTACATTTTTCAAATAGAACAAAATAAACCATTTACGTAGTTTATACGTAAGAAGAACGTGCTGAGAAACTACAATTCTAATAGATTAAAGAGTGGTGATCCAAGTTTGTGTCTTAGCTTGTTGGGAAGATTCTATATAAGAGCATGCACTGGGGAGAGCTGCTGCTTTTGCTACTGCTTTTTGCTATTGTTTTTCTATTTTGCTTTGCTTTCCTCACCACCACCATCCACACCCGAGAAGAAGGCAGGAGCTGCCACAGCAACATCGGCACCACTGGGACCTCTGGGAGCAAATTCTGCTTCTGTCTGAGACTTTATGCCAAAACCCAGTGAAGTAAATGTTTTAAGTCTGTGGCCAAAAACAGTTAAATAAAAATTGTTGTAAATGCCCAATAGAAGGTACTTAGAGTTTTTATTATGGTTAATATTGAAAGTCATAAGAAGCATTGTTAAAGTATTAAATTAGTGTATTTGTACCTCCCCAGTTCTGGTTCATTTCCCTGCTATTCCCTACTCCTTCCAGTTTCCCTACCTTAATTTCCGGTTAGGCTGCTGCTTCTTGCTTGTCAATCAACCAGCTGATACCGCCCAATATGTAAATCAGGAGGCTCCCAAAAGGCATTGCTTCCAGAGGGAGTAGTCGGACTACCAAGAATCTTCAGAAACGGAATACTAACATCTAATATAAAAACCAGGTAATCACCATTTAACTAGCGAGCCCATCCACTACCAGGGACTGCCCCAGCCTTCCCTGCTGTGAACTCGCCACCACCTGGAGAGCAGTTGAACAAAGTCGCACCCCTAAGCGACGAGCTATTAAAGGGAGCTCATCATAACACATGTGTGGATGGAATTCTGGATCCTGGAGTGCAAGCTACGAAATCCCCTTGGGAGTCTCCTTTGCAGCATGGAACTGGCAGAACAGTGGGGTAGGCAGCCCCTCTGGGTACCCCAACTGTTCTTCAATAAAAAGAGCTGCTTTAATAAAGACTTCAGTCCTGAGTTATTTGTAGCATTCAGCATGGACTTTGATATCTGTGACTGTGCCTTTTGAGACTGACATGCTTCTGCAGTAAATAACCTTTTAGCAACTATTAGTTGCTTTGCTCATATAAGAAAATAACCCAATGAAGTTGTGCCCAGAGCACCAGAGGTCAAACCTCACACTGCACCATTTCAGGTGGGGAATTGCAGGGACAGACCCTGTGGTTTCAGCCCAGGCATTTCCTGATGAGCTCCAGCAATGGGCACATGCTGATCTGTCCTCTGCCTCCTTGGATGCTTCTTAGACATGGAAAAAAAAAAAGACACAGTTTGGGGAATGTGTGACAACTAAGCCAGAGCTGAAGAATTGCACCCTACTCTGGGTTTTCTTTTGTTTGGAGGCAGAATTAAAAGTGATTTTTAGTCATCAGCTGAGACCTTCTCTGCACAGCACTTGTGCACCATATGGTGCAGCTCCTGCCACACCAGGGTCACTGGAAGCATGGTTTGGATCCAAGGTCGTTTGACATGCATAATTTCACCATTCAGACAGCCTGGCTGGCCTCCTATGAATAAGCTCCGGACTCAGATCAAGATAATTAGGAGATGGATCTGGTCTGATTGTTTCTTCTTCCTCAGCCTTAAAAAGCAGTGGCCCTGCAGATGGTCATGACACAACTGATTTACTGGAAAATCATCTCAGAAAACACTGACTAGTACGAAAATTAAAATTCAATACTGCTGCAAGACAGCCATTTCAGACAGACTTATTGATCTGCTGATTATCTTTTTGTAATATATAGATATTTTTTATTGTCATGCAATGGTCGTTTATCCGTTGGCTTTTAAAATCATGTTTATCTCTGTATCAGTACAAAATAGATAGAAATTACTACATAAACGTGCATGACATTGATTTAGTGGTTTTTACTTGTGTGTAATAGATTTGTTTTCAAGAACTTTATATATTTCAACAAAATTTTTCTCCATGGTTTAAAAATTTGCTATTTCTGCCTCTCTCTTGCATTACACTAACAAATGGGCTGTGAGTACATGATACAAAGCAAATGTTTTCACAAGAATCCTTGTACATGCTCTTCACAGAGCAGAGAATCACTAGCATAGTTAAAGCTCAAAACACTGAAAAAAAAATTAAAACCCAAAAAATATTTAAATCATTGTGTTCATTACTCCTGTCCAATCATCTTTGTGTCTCACCATGACTAAGGCCCCTGTGACACTGTGAGAAATGAGGCCCACTCTTTAAAATTTTTGAAGGTTTAATAAGGGATAAAAGGGACAGTATTCAGTGCTGGGGTGCCTGGCAAACTGCCAGGAGCACCCCCTTAGCTTAAAACAATTTTCTTATCTACTTTTTTTATTACACTGGTTACATACATATTCATTAGGTAATACGTATTCAAACACTCCTGTGAGTTCTTTTATATGTTCCAGAAATTCTTTTAGCTTTGTTCGACTCTTGATCCATTGTAGATTTGATTTTTGGGAGTCCTGTATGGCATTTCCTCACACTGTATATCCCATTTCCTCACACTGTATATCCCATTTCCTCACAATGACAGACTGGGAATTATTGATAGCCCCAAAGTTGGTAGCTGGAGTTTTTTTCACATCCTTTTCCCGATGTTATCTGTGTGGTTCCTTCAATGCTATCTAATCACACAGACAGTTTTAAGCTATTTCCACAAACGTATCTAAGTTATCTAACTATTGTCAGTCACTTACAACAAAAATAAAAGCATGCTGCAAAAGTTAACATAGTCTCTATTTTGAAATCCTAAACTGCAATGTATATTTATCACACCAATGCCTAGATAAGGTACTCATGGCCAGGTCACCAGCCACAGAAGCTGACAATATACTATATAAAAAACAGTTAAAAGTGATTACAAACGGTACTACATCAAAAATTTTTGTGATTAATACTAATTTGCAAAAGCCAACACATAACAGCAGAAAGGCAATAATTACAGATTAATTCATAACAATATGAGATGTGTGACCATTGCTGTGGTGGCTTCCTTTGAAGGTCCCTGAGCATCCAGCAACATGAGACGCCCCTTTAGCTAAGTTGCAAAGTCTGAAGGATGCTCTGTGCCACAGGAGATGCCCAAGCAAGAAACAAAGCAGCTGAGAGTGCTTGCAGTGAGCCCAGGAGGAAGGCTCACCCAAAGGCACCATCAGATTCTCTAAGGGAGGAGTTGGGGTCCAGGAAAGAGAGCTGGGGGCTCCAGCTGGGTTTGTCACCCTGGGCAGGCACAGAGCCCATTTCTGACCCTGCAGCTGCTAAACACACAGCAGCATGTGCACAGACTTGCTGATGGGACACTTATTGGGATGTGTCTCTGACTCTCCTGTGAGGCTGAGCATTCCCTGCCTCCTCCTTACACTGCTGTCACTCAGTTCATTATCTTGATCTATTCTTTCATACACACACATATATAACCAAACAACCAGCAGGTTGGCAGTATTTTAGTGACATGGAAACCAGAGGGAGGCGTTAATACATGGAGATCACACATGCTGGTATTTAGCCTGAGGACTCACAAGTTCTACTGAAGCATAATGTGAAAATAACAAATGCTTACGAGGGTGACCGGGAAGGGAGAGGCTGATTAAATCAAAGTTTGGAGAGCAGACACAGCTCTGACTCCTGATGCACCTGAGAACCTCCTTTTCATTTGTTTTTCTCTATTGACAAAGCACTTCCCCTGGGCACTAGAATTATTCTCCAAGCACGGGCTTGAAAAAGAAAAAATGTCTCAACCCCTCCACCCACACACTTAAACATGGAGTCTGAAAATCTGCTGCTGGAGTTGACTTTATTTCAGTCTCCAAAACCCAGTTATGTTGCCAATAAATGACATTTTAATTACTGCCATAATAGCAACAAAACCAAGGTCACAAAGTCTCTGAACATGACATCTCCATTCAGCAGGATCCATCCCTGCCAGGGAGAAAAGAATCTCACCTTAAGAGTTTTGACAAAAAGGGGATTGAAAGAGCTGCTGCAGTTGGGAAGAATTTCTCTTCTCCCTGCTCAGCACAGGGCTACACTCTGAGTCTCCTCACAGCTTCAGGAAATATTAATTAATTAATATTAAAATGTTAATGCTGGGAACTGGGCTGGTAAAGGGACATTCACACTACTTAGTTTTAGTTATTTCCTTCAGTGCTTTGGTTGGCACCTGCACCCCTGTGGCCCTGGGAGGAGCTGCTGGAGGGGTTACCTGCCTGCCTTGAGTCAGTGCATAAACCTGAACAGCACAAACAGCCCCTCTCCAGCTGCACTTCATGGAAAGGGACATATTAGAGGTTTATAAAATAAATACAGTTTTGTCAAAGTAGAACATGACTTTTGATTTCATTTCCCCATGTTAAAAGCAGTGACAGAAAATCTCTTTACTTAGGATCTGATATCCAGGCACTGCACAAAGACACATTTCTTACATAGGAGAAAACGTCACCCCAATAAAGCAATAGCAAAACCTCCATGATTGGTCATGAAATTGGACAGTGATAAATGTGAAGGTGACACACAGTCTAGAAAGGAAAATAGCCTTGGGACAGACAATTCACTGCAGCAAAGACCTTTAACAAAATATAACAAGGTGGAGAAGGAGCCTGACGTCAAAAGCAGAATAAAATTATGGTGGCTCTCTATCCCAACATATCCTGGTCAGCTTTAGTCCACACTAGCATGAAGGTAACTGTGTTGAGCACACAAACACCTCACAGCAGGAACAGGCATCACCAGAGCAGCAGCCCCAGCCAAGGCTGAGGGGCCCTGTTCTGGCAGAAATGTCCTACAAAATTAAACTAAAAATACAGTGTGGAAAGGCAATGATGTATTTGTGAGGAACAGCTGTCTTTTAAAGGAACACTTTAGGCTTTGCCTTCATCCCTAAACCTAGCTCAAAACTATGGGCAGAGCTCTACCCATCTAAGCTCAGCTTACACCTACATTTGAAGTTCAGGATTATTTCCTTCACCTCCTCTTCCTCAGTTCAGGTCCTGGGTACCTCAGGCTGCCCCTGCCCCTCCTTGCTCTTTGTCTTGCCGTTCATGGCATCTTTGTAGTTCATGTCTCTGCTGCTCTTGGAAGTGCTGAGGCCAGAGTTTCCCCAGTGCCAGCCCTGCGGGACCAGGGGGCTCAGCTGGCCCCAGATGTTTGCCCACGAGCAGGAACATCCCTTCTCCTCCCAGCCCTTTGGATAGCAGAGCTTTTACAGCAACCCACAACTCCCCAGTAACCAGCAGCAGGGCTGGATTTATTTTCCTGCTCCCTGGAGAAGCAGCTCCCAGACCTTTGGGCAGACCCCACATGGGTGTCACATCCTGTGTGGGGGCAAAGGGAGCCAAGCTCTGCCAAATCTACTGTGATCATCCAAAAACTGCCTGCAGTGGCTGTGAGTGGCATGAGAGCCTCCCTTTCTGAAGTGCCCATCCTTCTGGGACCTTGGCAGTGAGGCTGAGCAGTGTCAGCCCAGGCTCTGGGTTAACTGGGGGACAATTACAGATTAACACCTGGCCCTGTGTTAGTATTGTCACACCACCTGGGGTTTTATTTTTAACAGCCTTCTCTTGGCTGTTTCACCATAAAAGTTCAAAAAACTAGTAAACCCCAAAGATCTCTGCTGGTTTGGCAGTTTCCCTGATCTCATAATTTCTAACACAGACACAGGAGCAAACTAATTCTCCTCTAGACAGAACCTTTTTCTCCCATGCAGTGCTTTAATTTCTGTAGCTTAAGTGTTGTATGTCCTTCCTGAATCCCACCACGTAGCACTGCAGCATCCTCTGTTGCTCCCTAAGTCAACACTCTTCACAGCAAGCCAGCCCAAAGAATGAATTCATATGCAAAAACTACATTATTCCTGTAAGCAACTTGTGTTATGAATAAAGCCTGGAGACAGAACCCAATTCTCCATGCAAAGCCAACATGCAAACTCCTAAATTAAAAAGAAATCTCAGGCAGGTAGAAGTGCTGCTTTGGGACCTTTCTGGTATTGCAGTTGCCAAGGAAACCTCTTCCTGTGTGCCCAGTCAAAGGCTCTGGCTGTTTGGAACCTCAACCCACCTATGCCTGAGTGTGC
The DNA here is from genome assembly GCA_034336665.1 of Luscinia megarhynchos. Classification (NCBI taxonomy): domain Eukaryota; kingdom Metazoa; phylum Chordata; class Aves; order Passeriformes; family Muscicapidae; genus Luscinia; species Luscinia megarhynchos. The sequence continues at coordinate 5,114,659 of CM067580.1, forward strand.
TGCACCATCAGGATTGAAGAGAAACTGCTAGAAATGCTCTGAGAAAAGAAAATATTCAGAATAAGAGCTTCCTCTTGAAAACACCTCTCCCTAAACAAAAACAAACAACAAACAAACAAACAAACAAACCAACAAAAAAAAGGGCAAGGAGTAGCTGTTCTTGTGGAGTGTGGGTGTTGTGTTTGCAGACTCCCAGGGCAGGAGAGGGCTTCACCTTCAGAGAGGAAGGGAGAGGCTCACAGAGAGCTCTTTGTGTGTGATGCACTCCAGCAGTTAAAGGCAATGCATAATAAACAGCAAAAATTTAAAGGATTTTTTTGACTTAAAAGTCATGCTTCTCCCTATAGCTTTGCACCAGTAGTTAAAAGAACTGTCAGGAAAGAAATAAAATTGGTTCTTGTTTCATAACTACTTTTCTTCTTGTACATAATTATCCTAGTTCAGGGGTTTTCTATGAGTTCTGTGTACACATCAGAGGAGTCTCAAATGGAGTTGGCTTTTTTTTTTGTCTAGAACTGAATTATGTCTTGTGCTACTGATTAATTTTGTATGAGGAATAGGAAAAACAATTGCAAACCCACCAGAATGAGGAGGGCATCCCTCAAACCTTTGCTTGGTTTTGGTAAAACTGCTTAGTTGCTGCTAATATAGTTACTTTTCTGACATTGATTTAGATTAGAATCATAGCAAAACAATCCTGATTTAATGGATTAGCCTTCATTCCGTGATGCATTCTTAGTCTAAAATTAATAACACCCTCAGGTTACTTTGTTTTTCTGTAAGTGGTCTGTATTAGCTACAACATATTGATGTGGCTTCAGTGCATTTGGCTTGCCCTTATTTTAGTATGGGCTGATGTAATGGTCCCCCTACATCCACCTACAGCCAAAGCCAGGCCAGGAGATTTACAGAAACGGGACATAAGCAAAGTAGGAATGAAAATCATACCCAAGAATCTGAGATTTCTTTTCAAAATAAGAGGGGAGTAGAAATGTACACTTTCAAGAAGTTCATCCCACACTCTTTAGACCCAAATGACCACTTAAATCTCTTGAACGTAAAGATGTGCAACAAAAATAACATGGAGCAGAAGAGTGTTTGAATCCATGGTGTTGCTGTGGGATAAGTTGTGCCACAGAACAGGGTTCCATGGATCTCAGTGGTTACTGTATTGTACCTCAAATTATTTGTCCCTGTTTACAGGACTGAGTGCCACCACAAAACCAAAACCAAAAAAAATCGTTGTGATTTGATAATTTCCTACATATCCCAGGAAGGACTACTTAAAATGAATGTAGAACTGATCAGGAAAGTGCATTTTTGGTAATATCAGAAATCTCCAGTAGACATTGCCATGTGTTTTAGGGAAGAGAAGAGGAAGCAAAACATTCATCATTCTAAATGGCATTTGGCATTTGAGAGTAAAAGCACTAGAACAACAAGGAAAAAAACACCCAGAATAGAGCAATTATTTCAACTTTTATTATGGAAAAGGTTCCAAAGCATTTTTATCTTCACTGGCAAGATGCAGCTGCAGAGAGAAATGGTTCTTGCCTCTTCCAAAGGGCAGAAGTTATGCCTTTATTGCTGCAGTTTCAGAATGTCTGAAAGAATTTTAGGGATTATTTGTAACGGGAAACAAAATACTAGACAGCTAGTGCTAGATTAATAAAATGGAAACGTGAAAATATTTTCCAGAAGGAGTTCTTCAACTTTTGTTTATTTCTTGAGAGAATAGCCCTATAAAAGGAAAAAACTGTTTGAAACAGTCCTATGGATAATGGTGAAAGCCAAGCTGGCAGCACTCCAGTTTATATAAATACACCAGGAATGTGACTGGAGGAGCTGCTTCCCACCAGGGTTTGGGAATTCTCTGCTTTTTCCCTCCTGTGCCAGCTGCTTGTTGCATTTTGGGCTATAGGTGAGCAGGGAAAAGGATAATGCAACATAGTTCCTCGTGCAATGGAGAAGCAGAAGAAAGAGAAAGCTTTGTTAAAGAAACACTACAGTTTACATAGGGTAGTACTTGAAAAACAAATTGGAAAAGACTCATTGGTCCAAGAAGGCAACACCTCTTTGAAAACATACTTTCTGCAAAATATCTCTGGGCACTCACACATCTCTCATGCACCCGGCAGGTGCATAATCATTGTTATAATTTCTTATCCTGGCTGAGAAAGGCAAGGCTTCAAGGCTGCTTTTTCCCTGGTCCCCAGCAGCATCCAACGACAGCTGCTGATAAAGCTCCTTCCCTTTGCATCTGTTCTCCTGGAAATCTGAAACTCCCCACTCATCCAAATGGATTTTCACGCTCCCACAGCACCTGAGAGAGACAGGAATTTCTGAAACCCCTCTGGACCAGCCCTGGCTCCCCCAGGACTCTCCTTGAGCGCCTTTCTGAGCCCATAAACAGGCTGAGGGATGGCTGCCCCAGCTCTGTGTGCATCCACAGAGCTCCAACACAAACCCTGCTCCAAACATGCTGCTGGCACATCGTGTTGGGACAGATGAAGGAGTCCTCCACAGGTTTTGCCATTCTGGTAGGGCCACAGCAGAGCCTGGTGCCCAGGAACAGCCCTTGGCAGGAGCACAGCCAGGTCCATCTGCTGCCTGCACCAACCAGCCAGCTCCCGTGGCAGATGACACAGGAACACAACAAAGTCAGAGCTGTAAAACGGGTCTGAGCAAAAAACACGTGAGGAATGTGGAAATTAAACTCCTGAGAAGTACATTTAGTAGTTTTTAATTATTATTTTTTAAAAGGAAATAAATAATGCTGTATAATCACTGCAGTCACCAGGTCCATCTCCTCCAGGGAGGAGGAACTACATGAGGAGTAGCCAAATCACTGAATTATTTTTTACTGTCTGCCATAGTTATAAGGGAGCCATTAGCTTCTAAGAAAAAAAAAATTTAAAAATCATCCATACCATTCTTCTGTGCTGTCTTTTCATTTCCAGGGAAACATATATTTTCAGGGAAGCAGTTTTGCTTCCAGGAAATCTGATTTCAGAGAAATTTGATGTCGTGTCTCTCATTTTCTTTCTGTTCATTTCCAGGAATGATGACATGTCACAGGGCAACTGCTCTTGGTACCAGCAGAAATGGTTGGAATATTTGTTGTCAGAAATGGATTAATAGAGGAATTCTACAATTTTTCTAAGTTTTTGTAAGACATTTACAGCAAATGCCCATTGCTTTCAAAATTACTGTCCATGATGGAGATCCTCTGCATGGAAATGTTTCCTTTCAGCTGCCTCTCATCTAACCTGTGTTAAGGAAGCAGTGATACCGTTCAGAAAGACTCACATTCTGATTTTTAAAAGAAAGATTGATTCTAGTTTTCTTTTTGATATATAAACATCATGTGAGATGCTCAATTTAAGTAAATCAAAGGAGGATCTTCAAAACTGGCCCTTAGGACACTTTAAAGTGTCATTGACATTTTACACGTGACAAGACTGAGGCAGAGGTGCTCTGAAAAGACAATTGTAAATTGCCATTTGATTTTGCTACAATTTTGTCATCATCCCTCAGGACTGACAGGGAATGAGGTAGGAGATCAATATGGCTTGTGGATCTCTTTACCCAATATATTGCTTTCACTTAGCTAAAGCTGATAAATACTGCAACTGAAGTGCCAAGGAGGAAAAATGAGAATCTGCAAAACTCATTGCAAATTAAAATGAAGAAGAGCAAACAAAACAGACAAAAAGGTGGTTTAGGACTTATTTTAACACGTGCTCAGATGTCACTACTATCATCCACTATGGGTGAACAGTCAGCAAAGATATGAATGTACATTTGTACATTAGGAAATTTTGGACAGTTATCAGTTATGTGTCATTAGTGAAGAGCAGACATGGCATGAAACACACCTGAAAGCCTAAACTAGAGACTTTCAGTTGCTAGGGACTCACTGAGCCTGACTCAAGGCTCATTTCAGAGGGACATTTCTCCTCTTTGCAGGAGAGGCCACCTTGCCATTTAATGGTCTCGTTTTCCAACTGCTTTAGTTCTGCCCACCTGGTTTGGTGTGGAATTACATCAGGAGCTGTCTGGTATTTGACCAGTGCTGGTGGTGGCATCTCTTCTGAGCATCAGGAGGTTTAATGTCAGCAGGAGCTCTGCAGCAACCGTGGAGGATATTGCCAAAATTCTCCACACCAGCTGCTCTGCTTTCCAGCCAGCAGCAAATTCAGTTTAAACCATGTTTCAGTTTAATCAAATGGAGAAGCCTCCTGCAATGTATTGCTTTCTGAAAATAGCTGAGTGACCATTATGTTTTATGTTAACTGCTAAAATATTATGGATGCATTGTACAGTTAGAGTCCAGTAAATAAGGATTTCCACATGTATTTATCTGATTCAGCTCATCTTGACAGTTAAAAGGTGGAAATTCTTTCAGTTTGACAAACAGGAAATGAAGAAGAATAAATGCATTGGGACTGACATTTTCAAAAGTCCAGAACAAGGCTGGGAGCCAGGCACTAACATTTGTATGAATTGGTGAAAATCCCAAGCTCTTTTTCTCTCAAACCCCTGGGGATCCTCACTTTCCAGGTAATTTCCTCTAACAAAGCCAGGTTTTGCCACTTTGGGTAAAATGAGAGCTATAACAAAAAGGAGGTTTACAGGAATGGGCATCCATGCTTGGTCTGGTTTTAGGGTACTGATGGACATGGCCCTGACACCAGCTCAGTGACACAGCCTTGGGTTTTCAGACAAGGACATGTGATGTGTGATTTTGCTTGTGATGTGTTTCCAATAAATTTTGGCCAGAATCCCTCTATTTTGCCTCCATCCTTTGTGAGACCAGATTCACAGTGGTGAAGTACAAAATCAGTTTGACCCAGACAGTCACAGCTTTTTGTGCTCTGCTCCTTTGTATTCAGGCCAGCCATGCTCCAAAGACCTGACTTGATGAACTTTTCAGGGAACAGGCACACACACAGCCCCTGTGAAAGGCTGCACGAGTTCCAGAGTGCTGAAAAACTCTTTAATATTATATGGATTGTGATCAGAATCAATCACTGGCCTATTCATCTGATGCTATTCAAAGGCCTCATAAAGTATGCGATAAAGTATTCCATTTTAGGATTTTAATCAAGGTATTTATTGAAAACTGTGCTGTATCTTCTGGTTTTAAAACTTTTTTTAAGAGACAGAGTGGGGCTAGAAACCAATCTAGCCCCCAAAATGGAAAAAGATGCACTGATAATGAAGGTGCACTAAAAAACCCAGAAAATAAGAAACAAAAGTGTAGTCTAAAAATCCCAAAAATTAATTTTAATTTAATTAGATGCTTCAAATATCAGATTTCACCTTAAATAAAAAAAAGCAAATAGTCATAGAAGAGGTGATTTAAAGCATTTAAAGTTAAAGCAAAACCCAGAGGCTAAGATTTTTTCAAATGAAGCTAAAATCAGTGAGAGGCAAATTCCTTCAGGGTTTTTTTCATTTTAATCTGATCCAGAGAAAAAACATCTGATAGTTGCTTTAAAGTTAAAAGCAGTAGTGGTTTGATTATCAGAAGTACAGAGGGACCAGGGCTCTCAGTGAAGCCCAGAAGAGCTTGATTGATGAATGCCTTTCAAAACTGAATTTTAAGGACCTCAACTGCCTTTTACATTTTTTTAAAAAATATGCTTTTATTTCTCCATGTTAATTTTTATTCCTAATAGTACATTTAATTATCACTTGCAGAAAATGTCTATTATTTCAATTATATTTAGTAAAACAATCCTTTGTTCCTTACTATTCCCATTGAAAGAAAAATTATGTTTGTACTGTTTTTCACTTGAGATTGATCTCAAATGAAGAATCTGGTGTGTGGTTCAAAAGTGGTCAAAATTCTGGCTTGCAGGAACTAAATTAAATTAAAAAGCAGGAAACACTGCAGAAAATCAAACTTATTTTCAGAATAGAAAACAGTTTTCATGAATGGAAATCGTTCTTTGGGTATCTAGAAAGTGGCTACTGATCAAGTAAGAGAGAATAGAGCAGGTTTAATTCCAGCAAGTATGGTTATTTGAGCCTTTCATGGTAGGAAAAGGAAAAGTCACTACATGTTGGCCAGAGTTATAATAAGAGTGATTTCATGCCAAAATATGACCCAAGGCCCTGCTCATCTTGAGTGTCCTTTGTGAGGGAAAAAAAAAAAAAAAAGAAAAAAAAGAAAAAAAAAGACATTTCTCTAATGCTTTGGAGAAAAATAGTGTAACTGCTGGCACAACTATCCCCAGAAAACAGGCTGAACAGGCTGTCCCCTGCTTCCCTCTCAGCTGCTGATCAGTTTGTCTGCAATAAAAACACCCCCTCCAAAATTTTGGGAGGTCCCTGCCTGCACACAGGCACTGTGTGAATCCCACACTGCAGGTGAGCACAATTCCTAACCCAGGTTGTTAAATCCAGATGCCAAAAATCAAATACCTCATCCAAGACCTGACTCTGGGCCTAAGCAGAAGTTTTAACCTATAGGTAAAGGACAGAGAACAAATCCAAACACATCTGTCTTACCCAGCTCAGGTCCAAGATTTGAAATGGGAAAACAACGTGATAGTTTCCATATGTTGCCCATTATTCTCTTAAAATCCCAAAGCTTCCCAGAATTATTCCCCCCCCCCAGCAGTAATCAGAACAGCACTGCAGCCCAGAGTTTGGGGAAGATGCAGATGTTGTAGTTAAACAACCCAAAGTAAGAGAAGCAGAAACATCAAGGGAAGAGACATCAAGAAGGGCTTTGCATCATTCCATCCAATTTTCATTGTAAAAATGTAAACTTAGTTCTCAAGTGTCTTATTAGGCAAGCTCAGAAAATGGGAAGCTTGAGCAAACGAGTTTCACTTTTGCTGCCTGAGATTGTTTTGGCATCTGGAAATGTGCTTTGGATGATTGGAACATGGTTGGGAATTTGAATACTTTTTTTTCCCCAATCTTGTAATAGCCTCCTTGAGAGATATCTTCAGATTGTTGCATTTATATTACTGGCCTCAGATAATTTGCATCTAATCTTCCAGTGCTGTTAACAAAAGCTGGGCTAGCATGTGCAAATGTAAATAACATTTTTTTTTTTAAAATGTGAAATCTCAGCTTAACTACACAACAGACTTCAAAGCAAGTTTAACATCAGCAGTGTCTGCCACGCTGGTTATTAAACTGCTTTCTGTAAGAGCATGGCTTTAATTTATTCATCTGTTTTGGCTGCAGCAAAGCCCTGTTTCCTCCCTTCATGCACTGAAATACTTTTTGAAAGAAACTATTTCAAGTGAGGTGTAAGCCAGCAGAAAGAGGAGTAGAAGAAAGCATCAGTGGATATCTTTGTGCCTCACCTGGTTGCTGTGATCTCGGAGGGGATGGGTTCAGGTGTTCCAGCTCTGACACTGGAGATTTCCTGCTCACTCAGCACCACCACATCCTGCCACAGAATCCTGGGGAAATCAGCCCAGGAAAAGCCATTGGGGCCAGGAGGGGATGGGATCCCAGCGTGGGGCTCTTTACTCAGCTCCCAGCACAGCCTGTGGGGCTGCACAGCAGCCACAGGACACAGCAGGACAGACCCACCTTCCAAAGTCTGCCTCACTCAGACACCTACAGACAGAGAACGAGCACTGGGGAGAGAAGAGAGGGGAAGAAAAAGAAGGAAAAACCTGCTCCCATTGTTTCAAACTTTATCATATCCTTTTGATAAGCACCCCTTGCCCTCCAGAAGTTGGGTTTTCCATTACATGAAGTGGAAGGGAAAGAAAGAGAATTATGTGAACTTCACTAGATTATTTTTTCAATAAGACAGCAAAAGAAACATAAGGGCAAATCCAAAACAATTCACATTTCTCAAATTGAAAATGTCAATAGTTTTGTACATTTTAATATTCAGTTATACATAATCTTATGGGAAATCAAAATAAAATGCAAAACTAATTCTTGCTGTCTATAAGAAACAGATCCACCTACTTCAAAATATTTTTCATGCTTTTCCTTCACAGAAAAATCTGGATTTTGGTGGGAAAAGAGAATTAAAAGGAAGCTATTCTTTGTAGATGGGAGGTCCCATTCTGCACACAAACTGAGTGGTCAGAACAATCAAATCAATCATAAATATTAAGAAACCCTGTAAAGAACAGGTAATTTCAGAAAAAAAGCACTGGATGATGCATTCCTGGTGCTCACTGAAAAGCTTCCCTGCCCTTTGGAAAGAGGTGGTTTATTGAAACACATGGGTTTCCATGGCAAACATCTTATTTCAATATAAACAGGGTAAGCTAAAAATGTATCTGCTAGCAGCAGTTAATACCCAAAGGCTGTGGAGAACACCTTCCTCGTTTCAAACTAGTCACAGCTATTTATTATAAACAGATGTTAGAATGGATGCAGAATTGTAAACTCCTTAAATGAGTATCTCATCTACATTCAGCTGGGCACAAAAGCTGAGAAATTCACTGCATTATGCAAATATGCAATTTTTTTCCAAATGTATTCCACCTTCTTCTGAATAATTCCCATGAATGTTTACTTAATGTGGCAAACTGCATGAGCAGAAGCATCTTAATTGTATTATTTTGTACAAATCTCCACCTTGTTAGTGCCTGCATCTGCCTTTCTGTTGTAGTATTGGTGCAGGGTAACTGAGCAGTAATAAAAAACGTGGGGTGCTCCACAGGAAGTGGACAGTGAGGATGGAGAAAGAATTTTCCTGTTTAACACAGATGACTTTGGAGGATTGAAAGGGAAGAAAAAGCCCCAGAGGGTCACAAGTGAGATTCATGCAGTGCCTTGTCTTCCACTTATTTTGGAAAATACACACAAAGAATTACATTATTAATTTAGTTTCATGTGAATTAAAAAAAGAAAAAAAATTAGAGTTCTCTTTCTCTATTCTTGTGTATGGGGCAACCACAGTTTGCAAATGCCAACACAGCAAATTGGTTATGGAGCAATTATTAAAACACAGACCTTGCCATTATTAGTTCAGCATCACACCAATTGAACCATGTCGCATTCCACAAGTAACAACATTGATTTTACTTCTGGTTGTAAAATACCAGAGAAATTAGGATCTGCTCAGTTTAGGGCAATGGACTTAATTTCTCTCAGAGATTTTCACTTACAGGTCCAGAAATCACAAAAAAAGCACTTTTAATTTGCACTTTTGTACACAAAAAGCCCACAGCAGGCAGAGTGATTACATGCAGATTTAAAAAAAAACAACAAAAAACTCCCCCAAAACAACACAAGGAACTTCCACAACTCTCCTAAATATAAACAGCAGCTAAGTTCTTTAGCTTCATGGATGAATGGCTAAATTGGTTTGAGAAGTCAGCAGTTCAAGAATTAATTGAGGATAGTTTCCAGTTTACTCTTCAAAACTTGTCTGCCTTTTTAATCATCACAGCCCTCACAGACTTGTTCTTCCTTGCCAGTTTCTTCACAAACCTGGAAAGTTTTGCTCGTTGATGAAGAGCCACATTCTGCTTCTTTGCAGCTGAAACAGTGACATTTCTGCTGAATGAGACATAGATGAGACAGCACCAAGTAAAGAGGTGAATTCTGCTCGACTTGCAGTCCTGGGGCAGCATTCTGCTCATTGCTGGAAACAACAGACACCAGGGGTGGAAAAGGACCAAGAAATCAAGCAGAATATTTAATAAAGGAGCCATTTTCAAGCATCAAATTTATCCCAGCAATCAGGACTCCAGGATGGAAACAAGATAATGAAGAAAATACTTGAAGAGATGAGACAGCCAAGTAGGCTGAGAAAAGGCTCCCAATGAGATGTGTTATTTTGTTAGTGCATTTCATCAGCAAAGAGACAAAAAAAGTGGAATTAGGCTCATAATCATCACTGGCCTTTCCACACAGAAAGATTTAGTGGGCATGTAAATGCACCGTTGATTACTTTTATTTTTTAATCTGCTGTTAGTATTGTCAACATTTCAGCTCTTTTGTGCTCCTGTCTGACAGCAGCACCTAGAGCTGGTCAAACGATGCCAAACTCTGTTTACAGAAAGGGTTCATGAATTCTAAGCAGCTGTTTGGTTCAGCCCTGCTTGTGCCCTGCGTTGTTCATGAATATTCAAGAAAACATGTTTTGTTTGCACAAATGGTTGGGGAGCTGCTCCTGTATGAATACATTCTCATGCAAACAAAGATATTCCTGGGGGAGCCAGAGTGTTTGCTAATTCACCACTAACTCCTTGTTTAAAAAGTGTTGGGGCATTTAGTCAGAAATCAGAAACACCTCGACCTGACTCAATTAACCGGCTGGATGTCACCACACACAAGCAGCAAACAGTAAAAAAGGGACAAAACTCTGGTATGGCAAGTACAGATTTGAGCAAAAAAAAATCCGTGGGGAAAAAAAATCAAAGTCTTTTGTGAATAGAATAAGAGATAAACAGTGATACTGGTCCAAATGGATGAACCTGGTACTCATGATGCATCTCAATTTGAAATCAGGTAACCATTGTTGTTAGCATATTTAAGAGAAAAAACCAAAACCAAGCTAGGCTAGCAGATGTTCTCCTTAAAACTCCTGTCTTAAACCAATCTATTTTTGCATTACATATGGCACAGGAATCTCTTTTTTCTTTAATGTTTCTTCCAGCAGAAAAAGCAGATAAATGATATATCAATGAATCTCACTTAAAGATGAGTCAGCTGTAGCATATGTGGGCACTAGTGCCAGGCACAGACAGGGCTGGTGTGGGATTGGGATGTGCTGCCTGGCCTGTGCTGTGATTACAGAGTCACAAACACCTTCTGGCTGTTCTGAGAGTTCAAACACAGCCAGGATTGACATTTTGGGAGTTCACCTTGGGGAGGAGCCCGTGGAGCTTCAGGCAGGAACCTCGGGAGTTGGGAAGCAGAGGTTATGGAGTGCCTGAATTGGTAGGATTCCTCCATGAGATTTTCTGTGTGGGAAGCTGGACTTGGGAAAGAGAGAGATAAAACACACACTGGAGCTATTAATTATGTAGATGCATTGCTCATTAGCAAATGATTAAGTTGTATATTTCAATAGACACAAAGGCAGTGGCACAGCAATGCAAGACAAATACTAGAGAGCAGTAACACACAGACCTGACACTGGCTCCTTCGTGGAGGTAAAAACCAATAAGTTTTATTTCCTATGATTTCAGGAAACACTCCCAAAACTGAATTTACCATCGTAATCTGTTCTAAGAAGCAAATGCGTGCACATAGTCGTGTCCAGTGGCCTTGCTGTTTTCCACAGTGTGCAAAATTTCTGGAGATTTTGGGTAATGACAGAAAGGAGCAAAACCCACATTACATTGTTTTAGAACAGCACCAATTTATCATCGCATAAACATTAGTATCTCAGTGTTGCTCAGCTTGTAATGATTTTGAGAATTACTGCTTTTAAGATACTAATCAGGTTGTTAGGGAAGTAGAATTAACTAGACAGAAGGTATCTGGTACAGTAATGTAAAGCCTTTCTTGCCCTACAAAGCCCTTTTCTATTCTCTCCCTTTATGCCAGCAGCTGTACATTGTGATATCCTCCTGGCCAGAGGGGAACTATGAAGAGCATTACACAGCTCTGCAGAAAACCCTCCTGCTGGCACATATCTGACTGGTAATACACCCAGCTAAAAATTATCTGACAGAAGTTAATTAATATTCTAGCTTCTGCAATTAGATAATGCTATTCACACCTAGGGACTCGAAAACACATACATATTGAGCAGAAATTAATATTTATGCTTATAAACATAATTATTCTGAAACATGAAAAAAAAAGATATGAAGATATTATTTGATTATTGACCTAACAAGACCCAACTCAAAAGCTAACTACTTCACATATTTCAGGGCATGGATTTAATTTGTGAGGAGGATGGGATTTACCATCTCATATTATAAACCAGACAATTTAGCTTAAGTGCTGCTCAAAATGCCCCATCCTTTAAAGCATAGAAAGTATTTCAGCCCCAGAAATTATAAATATTCTTCCTCAGGGCAGACACTTTTATTAGTTTATTCCTTCCTAGGCACTCATCTTGGAGAATTTTACCCATTTACAACAGTTTTATTTCCTTTTTGGCTTGGGGAATAACTGGACAAGGTTTTCCAGCTTTTTATCCAGCTCTGGCTGGAGGGATTCACCCTTGCAGCTTCCATGCAGTGGAGAGCAGGGCAGTGGTGTTAATCTCCTGATTATGCAGTGGGGAGCCAAGATTTTCTCTTTCCCCTTTCTGTGCTGCCAGGACAGGAGAACAGAGCCATTCCTGCCAGGAAGTCCTGCACACCCCCAGAACCAACCCTGACTGACTAAAACCCTGCCTAGAAAGGCTCTTGGTGCTCCTGGCAAATTTTCTATTGTGGGAAACACTGTCAAAGGATAACAAGACTCTTTTGAGGAGCTGAGGAGGCCAAATGTGAGCCAGGAAATCAATCCCTCAGTCCCAACGTGGTTTCTCCTCTTTCAGCCAGCCTCCCTCTATTCCACTGCAAAAACTGGATGCTTCATCTGTGCCAACACCCTCTTTTGAAATCCTGCTTGGAATTTTTGTTAGCAACCTGCCCAAAGCAAGGCTGGCAGAAAGGGACAGCAAGAAGCTTTGTGAACATGTGTGAAAACACAAAGCAGCTGCACAGCCCTAGCTGCAGAGCACAGGGGCTGCCCTGGAGCAGCAGTGACAGGGGGACAGCTCTGCCCGTGCTCCTTGTGGGTGCCTGTCCAGTTGCAGCTCTCCCTGCAACTGAATTCAGCCTAACACCTCTGTCTGTGCTGGTTGTTTGGCAGCAGAAAGGGTCTGAGCTCTCATAAAGCCCCTTTTTCATAAGAGTGCTCTCAGTGACTTCACCCAGCCTCCTCCTCCTGTGACACCCCCAGCAGCTGATTGTCCCTGAGACCCTTTGTCAGCTGGGCTGGACCCCTCAAGGTGCTCAAATCATGGAGGAGAGGAGTGGGAAATGAAGGAAGAGACAAGTATTGGTCCTTGAGGAAATAAGGCTAAAAATGGAACTCTTGCCATAATAGGAAGAAATAGATTTTCTACTCTTGTAGTAAATAAAGTGTTCTTCACAGGATGAAGAATAGCAGTATCAATTTCTATTTTAGCAAATTCAGTTCCAGGAGATTTAATTTTTTTATCCAAAGACACACCAGAGAAAATTAAAAGTAATTGATCTTGTTCATCTCTCTCCCTTTCTTTTCCCCCCTCCCTCCCAGTTTCACATTTTGTGCACTTACTGGGAGAACTAAACAGCCATTAAAGCAGCACAAGAATCCACTGGTCTGGCAGCACCTTATTTCCTAAAAGGAAACCCATCAAAGGAACCTTTGATAGCAACAGAGCACCCACCTCCCAGCCCTTAAAGCTTTCATTGTTTTGGGAAAGCTGTGGCCCTGCATCCTCCCCAGCCCTCTTTAACTTCAGGATTCACCCATGTGTGGACCCCAATTTGTTCCCCAGGGCTTCTTGGGTCGTGTTGTTTAGTTTGATCTTGTGACCCGCTTATGGCAGATCAGAGGATTGAGGATTTCTTTTCAGTCTTTCCCTCTCAACTGACTCATTCAGAAGGAGAACAATGATTTGTTTCTCTCACCCTTTTTACGAGTTGCTCGAAAGAAGGATGGTTTTCAGCTTTTAAAGTTAAAAAGAAAACTGGAAGGATGTCCCACTTTTCCAGACAAAAATCAGTCTGATTTAAGCACTAATACAAATTTAGAGGAGCCGACCCTGTAAGAGAACTATTTTCAATTCCATCTCTTGAATTGCACAGGAATGCAGTTTTAATAATTCCTTTCTGAAGTTACTTTATCAGAAAGAAGTGTTGTTGTCATGGAATACCTGCTCGTTTAGGTAACTGCTTTATGTACATTTCTTTTTTGTTTTTCCCCCTGTCCCTAACAGAAAGCTCAATTATAGCACTGAACATTCGGGCAAGATCTCAAATTAACTGCAACACATATCCGTAGAGAAATCAGCTGTGCATAATGAAGTTCATGACAACACTGGAAAAACTTCATCCAACTGAGTAAGTATTTGCATTTTGTGGTGTTTTTTATCTCCCCCTACTTGTTCCTATGAACATGTAAAGATATTCCTTTATCAGATAAGGGGGAAAATGGGCCAGGTTGCTGGTAAATTCCTGTTGATAAAAATGGAACAAGAAAAGTCTGAGGATCAGATTTTTTTTCTTGGAAACTGAGCTGGATCATATTAGACAGAGATGATTCCATAGGAACCTGAGAAATTCCTATGACGTCATCAAATCAAATTATTCCAGCTTCTGGCAATAACAACCAAAAAAAGAAGCCTTATATACAGTTCAAGTGAAGAAGAGGATGATGGGCACTGTCTGTTCTGCCTTTTACAGTTGGATTTTTAATGAGGGCAGTTTGCTGGGAGATCCTGTGATACAAAAAGCAGTGTATTTTCAAACTTTCAGCTAAAAGAGAATTCTGGTTGCACTTTGCCCCAGAAAGCTTTAGGGATACTTGTAACCAGCCTAAAATTATTTTATTTCCCATTACTCTGAATATATTATTTTGAATATTTTATACTGCAAAGGTGAAATGTTTCATTGTGCAGCTAGATAGTTGGAAAAATATGATGTTAATTAATTGCTAAAAGTGAATATAAAATTCAGTTGAGATTAAAAGTTACATTTTTTTTTCTACTAAATTATATTTCCAGAATATGGCTGGAAAGTATTTGCATATTCAGGAGAAGGCTATGTAAGGCCACAGCAGCTGAAATTACAAATATGTCAGATGAAAATCCAAGGAATATGCTATAAACCTAAAAAGTACTACCAGGATCATGGAAATCACTAGACTGTAACCAAACTGAGGATTGAGGAAAGCCAAAACTTAATTATTTTCTCTGAGAAGAAATGTTGAGAAGTGGTTTAAAGTTGTGGAAAGTGTTAGGTAGAAATCCATAAGGCTGAGCTGTTCCATAAGGCTGCTCCAATTAAAAAAAATGGGTAAAATATTAGTAAAGTTTTTCCACCTACAGCTTATCTGTAAAGGGAAGTTAAGGCTCTTCATTTACTACAGCTAGAAATATAAAAGTTACAAATAGCATAGCACCACATAAATCCAGGAAGAATGGCCAGGTGCAACTAAAGGTTAAAACATCCAGCCTGCCCTCATGGGCACTCTGTGAGAAGGAGGGATATTAATCAGGAAAATTCTCTGTGTTGTTATGGAGTTAGACAATTTAGAATTAATTATTTACATGTATTTATATATAAAATTTTTTTTTGCTTTCTATTTCACCATGTTACGAGGCAGCAGCTTCTGTCTTTTGTCTCAGGATGTGCTCTCATGCAGATGCAACCTCCAAAAGATCTTTTTGATTCAGAGGTTACATTGACTTCAGTGGGAGCTGGGTCCTTAAATTCAGCTGTATCCTGAGGCAGAAAGGGGCTCCTATCCTTTGGGCAGAGCTTGTGCTGGCTTGTTGGAGAAGCACAGCATAGAGCACAGCATCCAGTGTTGCTCAAAGTGCTGCTTTGCATGCAGGACTCATACAGGAGAGCTGGGAGAGAAATTCTGTAAAAAATTTATCAAAAGTGTTGAAAAATCCCTCTCTTGAGTGAGGCTGGGCTGCTCGCCTCTCTCCTTGCTGAGGGTGAGCTGGTAGACAAATGAACAAATATCATTCATCTGTTTTATCTTAGGGTTGGCTTCCCCCCTCCCCAGCAGTGCAGTGTTTTACTGACAAAATAAAATCCAAATCAAAGAGAAACGAGTCATCCATGCAGCCCAAAGACAGGTTTGATGGCTCTCAGAGGAAAAACAGCCCATGTTTTTCTCCACCAAAGAATGAGTATTCTGATATTTTGGTGACAGTTTCTCTGGCACATCCCCCACTCACCCACAGAGCAGGAGACGACTGAGGGGCACTGGTAGGAGCTGGGCTTGAAGGAGAATCTGTAGGAGCTTAAAGGAAAAGAATCTTCCTTGGCAAAAACCTCCTGAGGGCTAATGATCCTGCTGGCCCCACTGCTCCCCAGTCCAGGCCCTTGCCAGGCTCAGGGTGCTGTTGGAAGGGTCAAGTGTTTCAGGGACTTTTTAAAGTCCACTCTGTTCTTTCAGGGTTGCCTGACTGAGGCACCAGTGGGAAGAAGCACCTCCCCTACAAGTGAGGGCTTGGCCATGGAGAAGCCTGGACGAGCCTCCCCAAACTTTTGGCTAATTCTTTTTGGCAGTGGGAGGAAATGAGAAGAGTCTGTGTGATGTCCAACCCTTTACAATGTGGTTTAGTGGGTGCTGGTTGGACTGGGTCAGAAGTTGGCCTTGATGATCCTGAAGGTCTCTTCCAGCTGTAATGATTCTGTGATTCTATTCTTTTCCAGCCTTAATGCTTCCATGATTCTGCTCAATGTCTGGTGAGAGCTCCTGTGTGAGCCTCCTTCCAGCTTCAGTTTAGGTCTGCAGTGCCTTCAGCCCTGGCATTGAATATGGGCAGATCAGGTCACCTTTTGGCACTGAAAATTACTTTCCACACCATTTTGGGATGTGCTGCTCAGCACAGTTCTCACTGCAAAACCCACTCAAGAAAGAGAAAATTAGAGCAGGACCAAACCCACATCCCACACACCTCTGCACATGTGAGTCAGTGCAGGAATGAGCCAGCAAAGCAAAATGCCCCCCAACATCACTGGGAAGCTGCACTGCTGTTAAACAGGGATTTTCACTGACTTCGAAATTAACCCAAATTCTCCTCACTGCATAACAGAGAATGAACATGGGAGCAGTAAGGTTTTGTTATAATACCTGGATTTTACTGGTTGCACATATTCAGAATTATTCCTGTGGAATAAAAAAGGGCCTCTAAACATATAACTGTTCAGCTTTATTAACTAACAGATAATTATGTATTAAAATGCACTGAAAATGGGCTGTAATTTTTACCTAAACAATGTAATTACAGCCTTTGATAGTGTAGGGTATGACTGTAACAAAATGATGAGTTAAAGATGAGAAATAAGCATATAGACCAGTTTGTGTTTAGAGCAGACCTCTCCACCATACTCCTCTTGTGAATTCACTTTCAGGAACATGGTCTAACTTTCCTTTACACCTGCTGGGCCCAGAGTGGAAGATTTGGGAACAACCAACCTGCAAATGAGGAGCAGAGCAAGCCTGTTGTTCTGTGCAGCCAAACACCATGTGCCTGTATTATTACCAATTTCCTGTATAGCCCTAAAAGGGGTAATTTCTCCCTGCTCTGCATTTCCCCTTTGGAAACAGCTTTCTGGATAATTTGAGGCTGGCAGTTTTCTCTACCACAGTGCAAACATGACTAGGACCTGCTGGTGTAACAGTGCTGCTTATTAGGCAAATGTGTAAAATTATAGCTTTTTAAGTGGAAGAGAGACTATTAAAAAGTTGGGCTTTCCCCTCTCCATTTGGTACAAATATTCCAGTGTATCCCAACTAACTCATCAGCTAAAAATTCAAAAAATGTGCTTTGCCAAGAATTTTAACTGGTTGTGCAAATCTTTGCCATCTGTTGCACTAACTGCAGAGACAGACCCAGCATAATTTGCCACTATGGCATAATAACATTAGATGGATGATTTATGGGACCCTGAATGTTCTTTACTCAGAGCTGTGGGCTTCTGTTGGGCCTTTGCAGAAATTTCAAATACAAACTCAAAACCAGGGCTGCTCCCTCCCTCCACTTCAATCTCCTCATGTCAAACACAAATCCTCTAATATCAGTTACCATATCACTGTGCATGCAATCCCCAGCTCACAGGGTAATAAATCCAGGGGAAGGATGCTATTATACTCTGCTATCTTGGAACACATATAAATAATTCACACCTTTCCTATAAATATTTATTCCTGTAACTGCAATACTCATTCAAATAAAGGTTTCGTCTTCATCCATGTCCCTTAGCCATACACAAGCCTAATAAATTGGATTTTCCAGTTCTTTTCTCCAATTAATTTATATTTTCTTAAAATCCAGATGTAAAACTTTTCTCATTAAAAAGTCTCCTAGTTTTCCTTTGTCTTTTTCCTTTTAACTAATGATTTGGCTTCAATGGAACTGCTGTGGGTTTACATGAAAATGAGAGACAAGTCTGGGATTGCATCCTTGTTTCTAAACAAAATCCTCATGATATTATAAGCACAGCTATATGGTGAAAACACATCTGAACTGTAACCCAGGAGACAGAAAATTTCCACGAACTTTCCACACCTCTAAATGCTAAACTGACACAAAACTCTTTTCTTTTTTCACCTTCAGTCTCTTCAATTCTCTCTTGAAAAGAAGAACACCCACAAAAAAACCTCAAACAAACTAACCCACCATCCTGAAATGTGGCAGCTTTAAAAGGCAAAATTAAACATTTATCTCTTATCTCAGGAAGAAAGGGGAAACAGGGGAGTGAAGCAACGGATGCTATGAATACTCATAAGCAAGAACAGAACAGTCAACCAGTTCCAAAATGACTCCCTGCAGGTTGCAGCAGTTTGGCTTTGCCAAAACGTCATCACCAAAAAACCATCCTGGGAGAAGAAAATTCCTCTAAGTGGCCACCTTCTTTCCTGAGGAGAGATATTACAAACCATAAAAATTATGTGCTGCTTCTGTTTCATGAACATTACATAATTGCCAGACTAAATAGCCAGAATAAACAGAGAACAGGCATTTTTACTGGGCTTTGGAAGAATAAAGCCATAAAGAAAATAACTCCATGAAGTTTACAAGAGAGACCCATTTCAGACCATATGTTGGGAAGGAGCTACATCCAAATGGATGTGTCAATGTGTTAGCAAAGTGCTGTATGTGGAGTTGGTGAGCTTGGGAATGGTGGGGGCTTGGGTTTCTCAGCACATTCATGCTGGTCTGCTTTTATCTTCCAAAACATGGTACATCTACGTGACTTTCTGCTGAAAGAATTTCTCCCCCACTCTTCACTGTGAATATGAGCAGAGAAATTAAAAAGTACTTGACCTGCCCACGGTGTGGACACTTCAGGATCTGTGTAATTCTCTTTTAAGCTCTAGAGCCTTTATTGATTGGTTTAGGCTTGACAAGGTGAGAAATTTGGGGCTGTTCAAAGTCCCAAGAAAAAGAAGGAAAGAAGAGTTTGTGTGGAGACCTCAAGGCACCTTGCAGTGTCTGCATGGGCTACAGGGAACTGGAGAGGGACTCTCCACCAGTAGCTGCAGGGACAGAACAAGGGGAATGGCTTCAGATTGAGAGAGGGGAAATTCAGATTAGATTTACTGAAGAAAATCTTCATTGTGAGGATGGAGAGGCCCCAGGGTGCCCAGAGCAGCTGTGGCTGCCCCATCCCTGGGAGGTTGGATGGGGCTTGGAGCAACCTGGGACAGTGAAAAATGTCCCTGCCCACGGCAGGTGGTGGAACCAGATTGAGCTTTAAGGTCCCTTCCAACCCAAACCATTCAGTGATTCTATTTTTCTATTCTATAGCCCAATTATAGTCAGCACTGACTGTATTTCTCCAGGTATTCCATAATCCAGATGCCCAGCTTTTTTCCTCTGTTGTCTTCAGACCAGACTCTTGTCAGCATTTATTTTTATGGTATAATTTATACAGCTTATAAAAATATTACTTCAAACCTGTCTGCAAGCAACAGCTGTATGACTGCATAATTACCATTAAAAGATGGTGATGCTAGGAGAAGATACTCTCACAGAAAAAAAACCTCATCTGGCATAATCACTCATTTATTTGTTTAATAGATGAAATTAGTGAGAGAACAGAACAGGACAATAATGATGGTGTTACAGACGAGCTTTGCCTCACTTTGCCAAGCTCTACCCACCAGCTCAGCATCCCTTAACTTGAACAGAAACTGCCAAGTACAGCTGGCCCAAAAATGAGGTTTACAAGCTAAAATTTGTTTTTCTTCCATACTGAATAGTGGACCTTTGCAAATATATTTTGTGGGGTTTTTTTTTGGTTTTTTTTTGGTGAAACAAACTGCACAGGAATGTTCAGTAGATATGGAAAAAGAAACAACCATGAGGGGGATGATTTGGGAAATGTTTCTTTTAGTAGCCAAAAATCCGGGATGAACCTCAAAAGGTCATCATTAAGTTGGGAGCTGAAAAGTAAAGGATGAGCTGCCTTGGGTTGTGCAGGGGCCATGTGTAGCAGGATGATTCTGTTGCTGGACAAGTGGGCTCTTGTTTTTCTCTTGCAAAAAATAAAATAATGTTTTTAATAAATTGTAGTGCAAAAATACGTGTGCACATGTTATGCAGCTTCTGTGACTCAATGCTGAGGATGACAAACACAAACAGAGTACTTGACTTGTCTAATTTGGGCATTAAGCCTTTTATCTCAAAACTGAGTATCAAGAGAAGGAGAAAACATTCAGGCTTGTTTTCTAACAGGAAGCCATTTCACTGACAAGCAACTTCAGCTTAGTCTGTATCTCTGTTACAACTCCTTGAAATCCTAACAGTCAGTCTGGTTTAAGGGAATTTCATTTGCAAAACTACAAATACTACTTGAAACAGCCCAACACATTTTCCATCTGTATTTTCCAGCAGAAGCCACAGCAAAACCTTCCTTACACCTGACCAAAGGCTTCCCAAAGCACTGCATATTAGGTGACCATGGTAACTAACCAATACAGACCTATCCAAATTATTTTGGCTGCTGCAAATATTCACAACATCAGTGACAAAAATACCCTAAAGTGTTACTTAGAACCCAGGGTTTTACTGACAAGGCAGAGCCCAGGATCTGGCACACGTGCAGAGGAGGAAAACATGCCAGAATCATGTTCCCCTCCCTCCTGTGTGGCTCCAAGCCTGGCACAGGGCTCACTCCATTAGCATCACACTCCGTGCTGTTAATTACTTCTCGGATTAACACACCAGGTACTGAGCTGGAAGAGACAGTGACAGCTTCCAGCCCCTGAATTAGACACACAAGTGCTTACCCGCCTCAAACTTGCTCAGATGGAAAGGGAAAAATTATTCAGGGGTGACACTGCATGGAGGGGGAGAGGCTGTGGGATACCCAGTGAAGGAAATGATGGGAGGGGATGAATAGATTTACTAAGAGCTCCAGCAGTGATGAGTGACCCAGGGTCTGGTGACGTGGGGATTTTTTAATTCTAACAGAAAAAGTAAAGGAAAGATTCACTTTCTAAAAAGAATGGTGAAAATCAACATTTTCTGCCACAAGGCAGCACAGATGGATGGGCACAACTCAGCCATTTAGGCTTCAAAGCAGCTTCTAAAACTCTGCTCAGAATTAATGAGTTAGCAACCAATGCACTCCACGTCCCACACTGAAAGTGCTGCCACCTTCTCCAAGAGGGACATAGCTTATTGTGGTTTCCAATGTAGCTCCCCCTATTCAACTACCTTCAAAAATCAAAATTAAGAAAACAAAACCAACCCCACCAAGACCCAAAAATCAACTTTTCCCATCCATTCAGGCACTTGTGTTACTGCTCACAAAGATCAGTTCTTGCAGTCATGACTTCCACAGTGCTGGGTGGGGTTGTACCTGTGGGACAGGTGCTCTCTTATTTCCTCCTAAAAAAAAGTACTTGGTGGCATTTCATCCCGGTCAAGGTAAAATCTTATGCCTGGAGAGTGCTGTTAGATCAGTCATTACTGGAGGACATCAAGAAATGACAATAAATCATGCCAGAGGAAGTACCCTTTCCCTAGTGGACAGAGAAGTTTCTGTTCAGAAATAAGAATGTTTGTTCTTTAAACTCACATTTCAAAATTTGGCAGAATTCATGGATATTTTTTCCTTACAAAGGCTGTTACTTGTCTTCCTTGTTTTTAAGATTTTGCTTCAGCAGACTTCATGGCAAAAAAAGGGGGAAAAAAAGGTAGTGGAAACAGTACTGCAAGAAAACAATAAACATGAATAAAGCATTACACCTTCAAAGAAGAACATGTGAGGTTTTTCTAACCTGAATACTGAGTCAATCTCAAGCCTAGCAGCTGAAAGAAAATACAGGAAGCAGAAGGGAAAATCCAGCAAGAGAAAATAAGAAATATATATATTTTGAATATATTTAGTACTCTTCTCTGAGGAAATATTTCTCCAAAGCAGCTGGGAGAAGGACTGCTTGAATCTGTTTCCTCCCCCATTCAGAGGTTTTCTCCCAAATTTGCCCTAAAGCAAGACACTGACCCCAAATCGGGGCAGTTGTCTGGTCTGCTGTGATTCCAGTGATCCCTCCTCTCACACGGGACCCTGGGGCTGCTCCCCTGCCCTGCAGGGACCCCATCCTTGGTAAGGTTCCAGCTCTGATTGACTTGAGCACGATGCTCTACTTACATGACACAGTTGTGCTGTATTTTGCAACTTTTGCCCATTTTTAGATACCTTTTTAACCCTTAACTGAAAAAAAAAACCACACATGTACAGTGTGTGAAGAGTGACTTACCACACTTTGCATGTGGCACAGTGGGAAATAAAAGGGTTCTTGTTTCTAGCTTGCCTTAATCCTATTTATGGGCAACAACCAGCAGATAAATATTTTTTTCCTGAAAGGGGAGATGTCTTCACAAACTGTGGCCTGCTGGTGAATAATGCCAGACACTGAGAGGTGAAAGGAGGACCCAGAAATTCCTCAGGAATTCCATGAATTGACACAGACTGTTGCTCACCCAAGGCCATGCTAAATTCCTGGGCTTAGAGAAAAAGAACAGAGACACAAAGAAAAAGATGTGGGGGGTGCACATGAGAAGAGAGTCTGTGTTAGGTGATTAGGGAGGTCTGCACCTCTCAAGTACCTCAGCCAGTGGGGAAGAGAGAGAAATACAGCAAGAAAATTAGGATAAAAAGGAGGCTGCATCCTTCAACAACTTGAGAGACCCCATGGGAAATGTCCATGGCCTCTCCCTTTATTTGAATAAAATTCCAGGACTCCATCTCCTTTTTGCACTTAAACTTCTGACATTGGGGATTAATTTTCCTGACATGCTAAAAACATATTAATCTATGCAAACACTAAACTCATGAATGTGGCAAAATAAAAGCAATTTCTAAATTTGTGTGATTCCTACACTGTGGTAATTGTCTTTTCCTTAAGTAATTTAGCATCATCATTATCACATTTGATACATGCCTACAGCTTGTGGGATTTCACTTTCATTTTTAAAGCACTGAATGGCTTGAAATGTCTCAGTGTTTTGAGAATCTCTACTGGCCAGGGAAAAAATAAAATATTCAATATTTTTGTGTTATTTCCTTTTGATAGAGTGGAGTGCTGAGGGGAGAAAGACGGGGAGTGCACTCAGTGAACTGTGCATGATTGAGAGAGGAGAACGAACTCGGACAACAGTGACCAAAGAAAACAAATTAAGTGGCAGCAACTTAGCAAATGATTGGAGAGACATAAAAACCTTTCCTTCCTCCCCCAGGCAACTGTAAATTAAGACTGGGTGGAAAACATGGCAAGGAGACAAATTGCCCATTTCTCAGGCACTCACCAGGCTGGGTCCACGGTCCAGAGCAACAAACCCTGAAGTCAGCAGGCACAAATGGCTTTCCCAGCAATCCTAACACAGTCTATCCATCCTCCTTGATTTCCAGGGAAAGCTACTGCTGAAGAAACCCACCTTGAAGAAAGGAGAAAGGGCAGAATTAATTGCTGCTGCTGTAAATTTTTTTTTCCTTTGTTTCTTCTGCAGCCTCGAGATTTAGGTCACAGGACAGGACCTTGGATCACAGGATGCCTCAGCTCCATGAATTCCAATTTTCAACATACTATTTCTGTACCATTCTCACCAGTCAGCTACTATTCCACATCAGATTTTGGTCATGATTTCTCTGGGGAAAACAGCAAGATTCTCATGGTATCACCCCAATTTTAACAAAAACAGTGAGAAAATCAGTCAGCAATGCTGTTTACAGTCTGTCACCAGATAACTATTTTGGTAGATGAAGTATTCACTATATGGAAATGAGAAAGAGTTTTATCTTTGAGTCAATAATAGAGTCCTTTTTCAGGTTTTTTCTTACCTTCTTCCCTCCTCTCCCCCGTGATCAACTGTCCTCTGAATAGAATTTTTCAAGAGAAAAAAGTGGATTTTGGATCTCATACTTCATGGCAGATGGTGTAAAGGACTACCAGCAAGGAGCACTCCTTACTTAGAGGTTAAAAGACACCTTGGCATCCCTTTAAATGGCTTAACAGCTCTGCAAGAATAACAAATCCGTTTAAAATAGGAAATCAGAAAGAAATAAAGCTGTGTCAGGCAACATTAACACTCCCATGTGCAATTTGACCTTGGACAGCTCGTCAGATCTCTTGTTCAGCTCATTCATCATTATTCTGAGCTGTCACCATGAACATCCTTTCTCATTAATTATACATTAACCTCATTCATGACTTTTAATCTATAATGGGTCAGGATGTTTAAAAATAATTAAACAAGAATGTGCAAAGGTAATAAGGATAAAACAAATACTGGAGCTCAGGACATCTGCCTGCAAATCAAAAATAGGTGATGCTGAACAGTTAAGTGGGAAACAAAACCAAGAAAGAAGTCTCCACATTTCCAATCTTGCATTTAGAACAGCATTAGCTTTAAAGGTTCCAAAAATATTCAGCTTGTAGACTTCTGATGATTTTTTTTAACTTTAACTTTCAAAGTAAGGGAAATATGATCTGCTGTAAGCAGATTAGGGGATCGAACCATTAGGAGCCAGTTTGGATAAAATAAGGATGGGTTCTTGACAACACCCAGGCTCTCTCCTGCTGTTTAAACACCCACATTCCGGTGGGAGGGTCTCCATGAGTGGGACAGGGTGTGACAGTGCTTTCAGAGCACACTGAGTCCCTGCAGCTTGGTGCATCCCTCTCCTGAGGTCACACCAGCTCTCAGGGGGTGCTCTAACCTGCAGTGGCCTGATTTCCCAGCAACCTGGGATTAGAGCAATCCTCTGAATCTGTCAATCACTCCTTTGCTCTGAATATTGGATTCAGCAGAGGATTTATCTCTCTGTTTCCAGCACTGATAATGTTTTAATTCTGAAATTATCATATATTGTTCCTTCCTGTAATTAATTGAGTTTTCACAGCACACAGCACTGTGGTACCTTGCTTTTCCAATATCACAAAAGACTTTTCATCCTGTGGCAGTTGACTGCACTAAGCTGAAAGTGCCAAGGTTTCCAAAACAGGCTTGAAGCAGAAATAAAATTTTATACCCCAGGAAGAATTACTACATGCCACACAACACAACACTTAAAGCTAAAATAATGTTTCATCAAAGATTTAGGGAACAAGGATTAGTTTTTTTAAACCCAGCTAAGTCAATGAATCTTGTATCCCATATACTGCTATACATTATGTTCTGGGTGGATTTCACAATGTAGTCTGAGGTTGTTCCAGAGAAGTTGATTCAAAGAAAAAAAGCCCTCAGCAGAAAGGACATTTCACTGACCTACTTTAAAAGAACTTGTGAAACCCACTAGCTAAAGGAGACCCAGGAAGGTGGTCAAAGAATATTGCATATTTTAATAATTTTATAATTTTAATATCATGAAATCAATATTAAATATAAAGAGCCACACCTGACAGCATAATTAAAGGGATAACATGTTCCAGGCCCCCAAATGCCATCCCTTCTCTGTGCCTCAGTATCCCCTTCTCTAAAACTCCCACCATGACAGCAGCCACCTCTCTGGTGAAACATTTCCACACCACCTGGGAAAAAGCCTCACCCAGAAATTTACTGCTGAAAGTCAACAGGAGAAATTTGTCCAGATAAAATGCCAGGCATGCACAGAATCACTACAACCTTGCAGGGTGATTCCTGAAACACCAAGGAGAGATTCCCTTCCCATCCCAAGCCCACACTGAGAGCATCTGTGACCAGCATTTCAGCTGTTCTCTGGGTGCTTCGTCTGTTTGAATGCAGAGCATTTTTCTTAATTATTTCTGACTTTCCATCCAGCATGCTATAAGCTTATTTTGAAGAAAAGGAAATAAATAATTCAACTTCCACTTATTCCAGGAGGAGACTGGCTGCTCTAATCCATCCTCTGAGAGCAGAGGAGCTGGCTGCTCACACATAGCTTGTTAGAGCACGACAAATAAACATGGGCATGACACTGCAGTGACAGTAGGGATGGGGAATACCAGAGCTGCATTTTGGTCTGGAATCTGATGCTGAGACTGTTTCCAGTTCCCTCCCTGGGGCTTGGAAGTTTGGTTACACTTTTGCCTGTAGCTGCAAGGCAGAGACAACTGTCAGTGCAATGAGGAGTGAGGAGGGAAGGATGGAGCCAAGGAGAGTGTCAGAGTGTGGATTAATTCCCCACCACGAGTGTGCTCCAGGCTGCTGTGTGCAGTGTTTGGAGAGAGCCCTCCAATGAGCCACAAGTCTGACTGAGAAATGCATTTCCTTGTCTGGTTGGGGTTTAGGGAAGTCTGTTGGAAATATTAGTGTGTCAGGGCAGCAGGCTGGGAAAGCTGCACCTGCTCCAGAGGAGCCTTTCAAAACACTTATTACTTGCTGCCTCCAGGAATGTTCCTGTTTTACTTGGAGCAAGTGGGGGATGAAACACATAACACAGTTTTGGACCATAATCTAAGTTTTCCCCCATCCCAGGGATGGAGTCTCTGAATCTCTGTCTGGCTTAATGAATCCAGAATTTCAGGATCTTTACTACAGGATGATCAGGGGCTCACCCTGGAGGAACCCACAGGTTAATGGATCAGGTGAAAGACAAGAAATAAGTTGCACCCCTTGAGTCCTAAGTAAGAAAGACTCATATCTAGGCCCTGGCACACTGACTGTAGTGCAAAAATAGAGAAAAACTTCTGACAATCTCCCTGAAACTTCCCTGCATCAGTTCCTGGCTGCTGCCCTGGAGCCCTGCAGAGCTGTGGAGCATCAGCCTTGCAAGGAGGATGAGTTTGGTACTGGAGGCTGCAGCCCATCTACAACACCACCAGAACAGGGCCAGTTGTCCTCAGCTGAAAATGGTTCAGCAAACTGTAAAAGCTTTGTATTCTTTCCTCTGAAACAGTTAAATATGCAGTTGGGTTGGAATTGGCTGCATGCACAGGAGATATCTGACAGTCTTGCTTGCTGAGAGAGAGAGAGAGCTGCGTGTGTCACCAGACAGAAGGATGGAGTGTCTGGAGAAGAGGAAACCATCCATCCTGCCACCCTGACCTTTGTGATAGCCAGCTAGTGGTATGGGCTGAGCTCAACTGATCACTTCAGACTTTATTGCTCTGTTAGTCCTTTTTGACTGACAGAGCACCTAATGGACAATAAATTACTGCCCTCCACTCAGACTGGGGGCTGCCTTCTTTTTGCTGAGTTTTCAGAACCTCCTATCACTCACTCTCAGCTTTTGCCATTCAGAGGGATGCAACTTGAGAGACAATAAATACAGAGGAGTTGAACCTCAAGGGGACGTGTGGGGAATTAACAGCACAGTGCCCTCCGAATTTCAGTATGACACAGACTCCCACATCTCTTGGCTCTTTTGAAAAACCTTGCAGCTTTTCTTTTGTTCCTGCTGCAAACCCAGAGTCCTCTCCCTCAGGCATCTGGGACTGGGAGAGCAGAGACATTTTCTTTGGCTCCTCTACAGATCCTTGTGGCTACCCTGAGGTCTCTTAGCTCTTCACCCATTAAACCTCAATTTTTTGAATGGGCATCTTTCAGTGCTTTTGTGAACAACAACAACAAAAAAAAATCTGTCCCTCTGGGGTTTGGTGCCTGCCTGCATCTCCAGCCCTTCCAACACTGCACAGACTCAGAGTTTCATTACACACACTTATTTTCCCTCTCCACTGAGGGAACAGTGAGATTTCCAGAACCTGGTTATTTATGAAGTCTGTGTTACTTGTTCCTATCACGTTTATTTTTCTCTCTCTTTGGAAAGCACAGAAGTTCAATTCAGGCCCTTAGAAACACAGCTGTTGTTACCTTTCAGCTGGGTACTGTTCTGTGGAGAGATCTTAAAAGGGAAGCTGGAGTGTAGGACATTAGAAGCAAGTTTTCATCACTGTGGACAACAACACATGAAAGACTGTAGATTTTAATCCAAGATTTTTAATATGAATATTTCATCCTGCAGCCTTTACAGATGACTGGAGGTTTGGAAAAGTCTGATTATGTACAGATCCATGGAGAAGTAGACAGTATTTACTCTTAGGATGGAAAACCTGGTGGGTTACACAACAACCCAACTTTACATCCACAGTTTAGGAATATACCATGGCTATTAAAGACAGCATTTATGTACCCAAGTGAACTCTAAGTGCAAGCTGAGTGTTTAGCACATATTTCAGTGCTATTTTCACAGCAGGGTCTATAGGCAATGTGTTCCCTTTACCCATGCTTCTTATCCTTATATTACAGCTTATGCCTTAAAAAGAAGGCTACTATGTTGCTTCACTTACCAGTACCAAATATTTTTGCTGAGAGTAATTGCTTATTGAGAGTTTGCTTATATAAGAATTAAACACAGTATTTCTGTAAAATTATTAAAAATATATTTCTGTAGCTTTGCTCTCTTCATTTCCCTTCTAATGTTCAGAATCACATAAAATAGTAATGAGCATACATAGCCTTCTGCTGTTTTCATAAAGGCAGTAAAAGAGACAGTTGCTGTTCCCTTGAGTGCCAGCCCACGAATCAGAAAGTCTAATCAGCCAGAGTCTGACACACTCGATAATCCCTGTATTTTATTACTGCTATATTATAATATTTTCTATTTGAATTCTGTATTTTCTATTAAAAGAAGCGAGAAATAACAGAGATAATCAAATGAGGACAGTGAGAAGGGAGTTAAAGTAACTCTCCTAACTCCCCCAGCCTGATGCTTTGGAATTCTCTTTCCAGTGCAAGAGCTGGCCTGAAGATACCTGGAGCTGGTGCCTGGCATAGTGCAGCCCCCACAGTCTCCTGGGGCTGGCTGGAAGGGCTCAGTTTTGCTGGCCTGAGCAGGAACCAGCAAACCAGCCCTGCCTGTGGCTCTGCCTTGCAGCAGATGCTCAGTGAAATCCCTGGGCAGGGCTTTGCCCATCCTGCCCTCCCACTCCCCTCCTGTGCCTGTGTAGCAGCACCAGGGTTCCTTGGTGCAGTGTTGGGATGGCAGGGGGCAGATGTTCTGCAGCTGCACTCTGGGGCAGTGCCAAGGCAGATTTCCTGGGAGAACCCCCTGCTGGTGCTGCCAACCTCTGCCTGTCCCTAGGGGAGTGATGCAGCAAGGCTGGTGTGACATCAACACAACATCTGCTGACACTCAGAAACAGGAGACGCCTCTCTCTGTGCATCAGCCCACACTGATGTGTAAATTAGGCTGTGACAAAACAAATTAGGTTTAATTTTGCATGGCTGTCCGATGGCATTACTGCATGTGCCGTTACCTAATTCTTTGAGTCAATAATTTGACTTTGCATGCTTGTACCTTATGAAATTGAGATAGTTTAATACCTGCATGCAGTTGCTAAGAGTGGCACAGATGTATATAATATCAAACAATAGATGTCACTGTTATGCCAATAAAAATGGGTTATATTTGCAGTTATTGGTAGTTTCAACCTCCATTGCACAAAGCTGCTAAGTCAAAAGAGTAAAGTCAGGGCACTTACTGACACACAATGCTTTTCTAAACATGAATCTTGCACCTTTTATGCTTTTTCATCTATAAAGCTACACACATAAACATTTAAATAAAATAAAAGCCAGTTTAAATAAAATACAAAATCTATTTTGCTATGGCTTTATTCAAATTGGTCACACAAGAATAGCACCACTGCCTATAAGTGGGAGAAAAAGCAAAAGGGATGTTGGAAGCTTAACAGAGGAAATACCAGAGATGGAAACAGTTATGCTTAGACTTTCCTTCAAAAAGATGGGCAGTGTATTTATTCTTCTGTCCTTGGAATGATTATGTGGAGGAGGGCACATAAGAACTGACCAAAAGGAAAGGACATAGTCACAAGCACTGAGAGAAAAGTAACAGAAGAGAGGCATTACAGGCAACATCCCACAGCAGTTAAAGATGGGACTGTCTGCAGGAGGCTGGTATTAGGTATCCAAGCAAATTGGGCTGAAAAGTTCTATTTCAAAATTCTTAACACTGCTTGAAATAATGCAAAAATATGAAAACTAGACTTTGAACAATACATGAAGCTCCAGAGCAGTGTGGTACTCTGTTGCTCAGCTGCAAGCAAGACCTGTGCAGAGCCAGCTTTTGGGTGATGAACAAAACCAGTGAAGTCTAACAAATGAGAATGAATTTAAACATCCATTTCAGGGTGAAACGCAGAGGAAACCAGACAGGTTATTACACAGCAGCTGTTCACAAGCTACCACTCTACTACTTAATATCAAGACCACAGTTCACGTAGAGAAAACAAAACCTCAGTGCTCCGTGGTTGTGGGAGCCTGGAACACAAGACACAAAGTGCTTCTTTGTGACCAGCTGACTCAGTCAGAATAGGTGGACAGCATTTTGATGCATGGTACTGTCACCAGTCAGTGCCCAGGAGGAGGAGGAGGCTCCTGATGTTTTGTATCTTACCATGAGTTTGGGAAACATAAATTGCTTCAAGCAAAACCTAAGTCTATTAAAAAAAAAAAAAATGAAAGCCATATGGTGGATTTTCATTAAACCTCTTTCCTCCAAAATGTGAAGGAAACCAATTACCATTTCCTGATAGAGAGCACCTGAACTGCAAACTCAAATAGAGGTTATTGCAAACAAACCCACCAATGTTCTGGAAAAGATGCTGAACTTGCACCGTGCAGATTTGATCAGACCAACCCAGTAAAACCCCAGCACTACAATGAGCAGGGCAACTCCTCCCTCCTGTCCAAAGCCTGAGGGAATCACCAGCAATTTTCTATTTTGCAGGCAGAACTGTGCTTGCATTGGAGAAGAGTGTGATGCAAATTTAAACATTTCTCTGTTTATTTAGCCAAGAACTGCAAGTTTTGCTTGTAACCAGGATCCTTAAGTCTAAGATTTCCTCTTCACTTGAAGTCATCTCTCTTGATGTCACCTTCCAGCCTCTGGCTGAAGAAATTATTAGGAGGTCAGAAGAAGAATAACTCAATAAAAAGTAGAAATGAGACAAAGCATGAAGGAACAATCTGAGCAACATTTCTTTATTGCATATTCCTTCTAGAGTAAAAGGAACGAGTGAGGCAGAACACCAGGTGAATTGCTTAAAAACATGAAGTCTTTCTACATGCCCTATGAGGCATTACCTGCTTCTGTAAAAAAATACAAGGAAAATTGTACAAATATCTCATAAATCATAAAGATTCCTGGGAGCCTGGTACCAGGCAGGAGATGGGATGGTTTGCAATGTGATGCTGCCTGATAGCACAAAGGAATTTCAGCCAATGGGAAATATAGATATAAAAATCCAGTGTTTTACAGGTAGTTTTAAAGCACTGAGATAAAGGATGCTCATAGACATGATGACATTGAAAATGCAAAATCTTAGCCTCTGTGAAAGCACAAATACTGATGTGCATCACTAAACACATGTTGCTGACTAAAGCTATTATCAGCAACAAGTCATTCTCTCCTCTGGAAAATCCCACTTGCCTTGGGCTTTGTCTGAGCAGAAAGAAGAGAAAAATCTGAATAAACCGTGTGAGTTAGCCTCATGTTAACTTGCTGAGCTGTAACACTCAGATAATAACAAAGCCAAAAATACAGGGCTAAATTCAGCTATAATTGATGCTGAATGGAGCAAATTGCACAGTGCTGTCACAGAGGCAGGACCAGAAGGTGTCTTGTTCTCCCAGACTCTTTGCAGGGCACAGATTATTTTGATCCATTCTTCACAGCTCCCATTTTGACTGAAACCTCAGAACTGAGTCAGAAACTCC
This sequence comes from Luscinia megarhynchos, assembly GCA_034336665.1. Classification (NCBI taxonomy): domain Eukaryota; kingdom Metazoa; phylum Chordata; class Aves; order Passeriformes; family Muscicapidae; genus Luscinia; species Luscinia megarhynchos. The sequence continues at coordinate 5,146,493 of CM067580.1, forward strand.
AGATGCTCCATTTTGGGAAGCTGGGAGCTGCTGGTGGGGTTGAAGCTCACTTATTTCACTGCCAGTTCTACCTTTGAACCCTCCTAGAGCAGCTTGGGGCCACCTCCTGTCAGAGCTGCTGTGTGTCCCTGGTGAGCTCTTGCACCACATCAAAATGTGGCTTTTCTGGGCCATATGAAAAGATACTGTTCCTTTGAACTGGCACAGAAACAAAGCCAAATAATGATGCCTTCAAATGGTCAACAAAGCCTCTGGTTATCACAGATACTGAGGGAGCCCTGCACAGGCTTGATCTTGAGTGTCTGAACCAAGAAAATTTAAGCAGAGTTGTATTGCCAAAGTCAGACCTTCAAAGTTTTATTTCTGATGCCAAAACTCACAAGATTAACTTTCTGTAAATACTTTTTCAGCATTTAAATGCTTTTTATAAGCATTTATATTGTATCTTTCCAAGTTTGTTCTGCTACCAGGAAGTCTAAAATATTAATCACTTTAGGTATAGTTCTGACAATTGAACAGTTCTGGAAGGCACAGGGGAATGAAAAAAACCTTCACTTTGGGAGAGATGAAAGCTAGCACTGCTGGCAGAAATTTTGAAATGAAAGATTCTAAGATACATGCACAATATTGCAGCTGATTGTCTGGTGTGGAGTGTCACAGCCAGAAAGGCAGCTTGAATAGGAGTGGGAGATGGGAAAGCAAGTGGGTGTGAGAGCAGAGGGCAAAGCAATTAAATGCTTCAAAGTTGTTGTGGGTGAATCAATTTTACTTTTTCAGCTGTCACACATGTGATGGGTTGAACTATCCTCTGGGCATTCCTCAGCTGAGGAAATTCAAGCCTTTGAGAACTGCATGGGGAGAACATGCAGGAATTTGGACTAGCCATGAGGAAACCCAACAAGGAGTTCAATTAACCTAGGGAGCCACTGCAGTGCTGCTCTGACAAAATTGAGTGGCAAACAGTAGAGAAGTGCGGAAAATATGAGTATATTTTATTGTCAAAGCTGTTCCTAGGTCAGAACTGGGAAGGCAGCAGCTCGAAAATGAGACCAACATTTATGTGTCTGTCTTTGCAATGGGATTCTGACTTGTTGAGTGTCTGTGTTCAGTCCTCATGAAACACTGAAGTCAAGCAGAGGCATCTGAAATGTGGATGTGTAAAGCTCCTAAGTAAATATCTTACTAGCAATGAAATCTCCCCCCTAGAAATGACTCAGGTAGGAAGAGAGCAGATTTAACTCCTTGAAGCATAACAAAATAGCAGTATTTATGGTTAATTATCAGCATTAAATGATTAGACCAACCAGGTCCTGTTTATGCAGCCATTGCTCTCTTGCTCATTCAGCTACAGTCAGTTATAAACAAAAACACATCCCATAAAAGGGTTTCAGTTGTTTAACAGGCTAAGTGAATGGCTGACCTCACTATAAGTAATCAGGCGTTTTTACTTAATTGAGCATTTATGGTCACCAGAGCGATACAAACCTACACCGCAGCATTTTTGATGCTGGTTTCATTCCAAAGGCCAGCAAAAATTGCAGGGGATTTTGATTTAATTTCTGCAACTTTATGAGCTGGGCTCTGTAGTCACATGCAAACATGGTTAAATTGCATTTCCAAACCCAAAATGCAGAGGGCTGTTTATTCTGTGGCTACAAACTTAAGGAAATCAGGCAGAAAAAAAGAGAAGTCATTTGGAAAGTCATTTAAGTCCAAGTAGTGGGAAGAAGGGGTTCTGTACTCTCTATACACAGAGGATTTGTGTTTAGAAAAGCAAAAGAAAATATGGAATTTAAGTTCATCAGAGAAGGAAAAGAGGTTAATCAACACTTTACCTAAACACAAAAATGGAGGGGGAAATCTAATGTAGTTAATTCCTTTTGCACGTGCTGTGGGAAGCAGTAGGGTGTGCTCAAGAGTCACCTTCGGGGCTCGTGCAGCATCTGCCTGAACGGGTGAGAATCAACAGGGAGAGAATGGAAATCATTTCCCTACTCCCTGCAAACCATCCCACCCCGGTACGACCCTGTTCCAGCTCATTAACACTCTGTTTCTAGAACTGTGCCCGATTCAGTTTATTCACAGCCCTCCTTTGCCAAAGCAGTTCGTGCTCACTAGTCACAGATAAAGCATGGGCACAGCAGAACAGCAGGAGCTGAGCCCTGGAGGAAGGACCAGGGCACAGGCAGCCAAAGAGTGAATCTATCTGTGAGAATCTGTCTCATGCCTTGTGTGGAAAACACTTCCTAGGCCCAGAGAAAAGGGAGCTAGCTCACAGTCTGAGGCAGGGGACTGAGACCCTGTGGTGCCCTGCTGCATCCAGCCCTTCATGCACTAGAACCCAAGAGAAACTCTAAGGAACCTCAATGAAGTTTCTTTTCAGAAAAAAGAAAACCCTTTCATGGTAAATCCTCTCTGTAAACAACATATTTTTATCTCAATCTGGAAAGTAGCACCTATGTCTCATTGTTTCCCTGAACACCACGAGCTGCTGAAGCTGGGACTGCCTAGGCAGATAAGATGCCAATGAATAAATGCTTGTAGAGTGCACTGGAGCTGAAAAGCACTGTGTATTATTACTAGGATATGACCAGCATTTAAACAATATTTGCTGGTTCATAATCGTCACTGAAAATAAATCTCTGGTTTGGTTCAAAGGCTGCTGAAGTCCTTTTGTTGTTTTCATCAGTCTTCAGACCAGATATTTAAATATTTGCTGGCACAAACTGCTGTATGGAACCAACAGCTGGAATGTGAAGAAATGGAAGATGATTATAATCAGTTAATTAGATATGATTTATACAGTTTAACTTCATCTAATTATTTGTTATCCTTTCAGTATTTTATGTTAATTAATTTCCAAATGAAATTGCAATCATAGATATGCACTTCATGCTTTGACCTCCCTGCAAAGAGCAGTTTCTGCTGCAGCATTTCCCCTCAGGAATGATGCCCCAATCTGGGCTGTGCACTGATAATCACAATCACATGGTGCTTTTTTGTATGCAGCTTTTCTGACCCTTTGATCTGGCCAATCTCTCATCAGGCCTCTGATACAGGGCCCTGACTCCCTGCTTCCCTCTGCAAAGCAGGCACATCCTCTCCCATCAATTGCCATCACCTTTAGTCTCATTTTTCTGGAGATAGGTTGCAGCATCCTTTAATGTCTCATGAGAACATGGTTAAGAAAGAAGCAGAGGAGAGAGAGAATAACCTGAGCTGGTGCTGTAATAAAGCCATTGCTCATGACAAAATAACCCTCATTTCCTAAATGTATCCTGCTCAGAGATGACAGTGCTTTGCACTCCAACGCCTTTTTAAATCACTCCAAATGCCTCCTGCCCTGGAAAAACGACTTTGATTTTGGTGCTGTTTGACACAACCCTGGAGCAGGCCCCATCTAGGGAGTTACAGAGGTGTGTGTGCATTTTACAGGCATGAGAGGAAAACCTGTCTATATAAAGTGAGACACATTTTCTGTAAATTCTTGCGTTTTCCTGCAGTTTGATCCTCACAACTGCCCAAATTTTACTTTCTACAATGAAAAATAACTGGAAACGACAGGGTAATATTTTCCTACATGTCTAACCCCCTACTTTCAAGTGCCTAGAAGCTTTTGTTAATATCAGTCCCCTCCAGCCTGGTTTGCCTGTCTGCAGTGGAGATGTCCATGCCTCACTCATTCCCAGCCAAATCAATTAGAGAAAATTTGGTACACAAAGTTTTCTCTCTTCTTGAGAATGGTCTGGAAGGCTGGATTTGGTAGGGCTGGATGTTGGCAGAGGCCTTGCCTGACATGCTTCATGAAATCTTCCACAGTGGTGGCTCCTTCCTCTGACAGTCCCATCATTTGGATCATCTTCCCACACTCTTATCCTTCTCTCCCATTTCACAGGGTCATACAATTCACTCCTATAAATCTTGATAATCAAAGTTGCAGTCAAAGAGGAAGACCTGGTTGTCCAGGTACCATGTGAAGTCCAGCTTCTGCCAAGCTTTGCCATCCCCAGGTCCTGGCAGGATATTGCCACTACACCCAGGTGGCGTCAGTGCTGGCCATGGATGTGCTTTTTGGGACCAGGTGAGGATTGAGGGCAAAACCAAGGTGGAGATCCACCTGCTTGCCCGTGCTTTCTCAATCCCCTCAATCCAGTGGTGCTGGAAGAGCTTTCCTGGAGCTCCACCAGCAGTGCCAGGTGGATGTGCCCATCATGTGCTGGGTCCTGTGCAGGTGCCCAGCTGGATGCACCCACCCTGCCCAGCTGTGCCCAGCTGTGGGCTGGAGCTGTGAACACCCCCTGGGGCTCAGCACTTCCTGCACACAGCCCTGTGTCACTGTCATCCCTCAGGGGATTGCACAGAGGGCTTGGCTTGCAGGCTGGAAACAGCTGTGTTTGTAATCTCAGGGAGAAGGAACACAGAAAGCTGCCAGCACCTGAAAGGCCTCTCCCAGCCTCCAGACTGGGACACATCTCTCTAATTAGATCAGTCACATTGTGTTAAGGTAATGCCACTGACACAGGAATTTATAGCTGTGACACAAACACAGGGACTCAAGAGAGAATTTCTGTCCTGCAGTGACCACACAAAAATGATGAAAACGCCATGGTTTTTTTCACATGCCTCAAATATAAATTTTGAATTCTTATAAAAGGCTTTGTATGCCTTCAAATCCCACTTGACTTTAAAGAAAAATGGGGTTGCAGTGGGTGTTTCTGCATCCACAAGGAAGAACTTAACATCATTTTGATAACTGGAACAGCTAATGATGTTTTTAATCCATTTCTGTGATGCTCTTCAGTCTGGTTCTTTGAATACAGAATTTCAAAGTGCTGGCTGTACAAATTTTTTTTAACATCTTGGCTTACATAAGACTTTTGGTTCATTTTGGTGGGTAGATTCAGACCTCCAGAGGACTGCTATTTACAAAAATATTCAAGTGCTACAAAAGCTCTAAGAAGATTGCTTGCAGAAACAGTGGCGAGCTTACATAAAATTGAAGCAAAGAAAACCAGTTCAGAAAGTTTATTTTAGAAAGAAATTATTTATCTCCGTTTTCCTTTTGACTGCTAACTTGAAGCAGGCAATCTGAGATTACCAAAACTTAAAAATATGGAGAATCTCAGATGTCCTTATTTACCAACCCTCCTGTGGGACCCAAACCACTAAAGTAAATATGCAATAATTTTTTGAAGGTGAGCAATTAATATTCATATTTTCTTCCTGGAAATGGAGGCACCATGACTACAATTGCTTTCAACCCTTTGTGCTTGACTAAAGCCTCATGCCTTTGAATGAGCATTAAGTGTAATTCCAAACAGTTTTACATGGAGAAAATATATGAGGGGAGAGAAAGAGAGGTCCAGTTTCCTGTGTGCCCATCAGGAAATGCCAGCCTGGATGTGGAGCAGTCAATCTTGCTGTAAATCTAGGGAGCATCTTGTTGGATAGATTTTGGAGCTAAAGCCTGCCATGTACACAGCCAGATAAGCCTGGGCAAACAGAGAGCACCAGGGACACAGGGCAGGGAAAAGCTTGTTCAGCTTTCCATGGCAACCTTGTCTCTCTCAGCAGAGATTCCTGCTCGAATTCTTTAGTCAGATGCAGAGGTCAGAAGCCACGAGTGAGCTGCAGGGGTGGGACACAACCAATCCTCGTGGCAAGCTGCCTTTTCTGTTCAATGTTTGGAGACCTTTTCAGAACCTCAGATGGGCATCAGAGTTCAGTCAAGCTCCTGCTTGAGGAGTGTGACACTCACTCCAGGGCAGCTTGGCAATATTTGCAATATCTGATTTCCAGGAGGACACAAATTCTGCAGCATGTGCTCGAGCATCGCTGCTCTCCTTCCCGCCAAGCTGGGGAAGAACTTGCTCGTCTTGGGTTTAATTAGTGATATCCCTGTAAAGAGAGGATGACTCAGTTCCATAAAAGCATTGAAACAGCCCCAAGTAAGTGTAACAGAAATCTAATTTGGGCAGTGTTCAGGGAAGAATGGCTCCTTAAAGGAGCCAAACCGACTGGGGGCCGCTGCTGAATTTCAGTTGGATCAAGATTCATCTTCTGATACTAAACATTTTCAGCCCAAATAAATATTGAAGGAAGACATGGAATTTCCAAGTATGCTCAGCTGTATTTCCTGTATATAAAGATAAAATGGTTTGGGTTGGATGAGACCTTAAATACCATCCAGTTCCACTCCCCTGTCATGGGCAGGACACCTTCCACTAGATAAGGTTGCTCAGAGCTCCATCCAACCTTAAACTCTCCCAGGGTTGGGGCATCCACAATTTCTCTGGGCAGCCTTTACCTGGTGATAAAACTCAGAGTGAGGCCAGGATAATTTTGGATCTGTGATTATATACTTAGCAAATAAGATAATCACACTTCAAATCCTCTGATCCAAAAAAGGAGACAAATAAGCCAGTATTTCTCATGGTTGGACAATAAACTAAGGAAACTAAAAGATAAAATTGCTACATATTGTTTTATTTACAAAATCTGCAAGCTGCCAGTGGTGTAACTTGCCAAAAAATAAACCCAGAAAATGAGACCAATTTTTTAACTTCTTGACAGTATGTGCTTTAAAGATGAGTTTCCCATGAGATAAAACATTTCAAATGCACTCGTATTTAACCAATTTAAAATAACCCATTTTTCCCTTTTATTTTTCTAATGTAATAATTTGTTGCCATTCAAGATTTCAGGAACCTTAGCTGAAGTGTGGCCTCAGCTCTGCCTGATTACCTGCCCTTGAATCTTTAAGCAGTATTTGCTTAGGGCTATTGTGTAATTCTAATGAGAGACTTGAGCCTAGGAGTTGTAGTGCAGCAGTTCCCACTTCCCTGGCTGCAGCAGCATCAGCTCATGAAGGATTTCACTGAGCCATTCCCAGCAGTGCCTTGCTGCTCACTCCTTGTGAGGGCATCTAATTGCTGCAGTGATCATGGATGATTCTGTGCACAGTATTTATGGCAGTGCCTCCTCTATAAAGAATGTGCTCTTTAAAAAGGGAAAAGACAGTACTCAGTTTGAGATTATGTGTTTTAAACTCTGATAACATCAATAGTTTTGATGGCTATGCATTTACAAGCAGCTTTTATCACAGATGGGGAAAACAAGATGTTAAATCAGCACCATGATCAATTAACCTGTAATTTAAAACAGAGGTGTAAAATCCTCTTCATAAAGAGCAAGGGCTCCTGATGCATCCCTAGAGCATTGCTGAAATCCTTAGCAAATGTGGAGTGGCTCTGGCCTGGCCCTAATCTGAGCCAAGGGGATTCACATTCTCTCAGCATCACCCTGGGAGACCAGAGCAGCTTCCCATGTCTGCCCAAATTCATGCAGAGACCAAAGCTCCTGCCAGCTCTTGCCAAGCATCATTTTAAGCCTACCTCCAAGAGGATGTTTTAATGCCAATTTCATCTGGGTTTCAAACTCCAAGTAGAAAATTAAAATGAAACCAGTAAATGGAGGACCAAGACACAACTGGACATTATGGTGGTACCAGGGAGTTGTTCTGTAATATAGCACAGAGTTTATTCTGGATTACAGCTGAAGAATTGTCAAAGGAAATTTTGCTGCAGACTCAGATGCTGCATTTAATCAAGATTCATGTCCATGGGGATTTTTAGGGATGGTTATTTATTGACCAGCATAAAGGTGGCATGTAAAGATGTCAGATTAAAATCAGGACTCTGTTCTGCTGAACAGCATGTAAATATTTCTAGAACAGAACAACTTTTTCTTGGGTGAGTTTTCTGTTTGGGTGATAGCAATTAGATAGTGGAGAGGAAAGGAAAAGAGAGAGCGATGTCTCCAGAGATGGAAGAGGGCCAACCTTTTTCCAGAGCTTTTTGTCTATCTACAAACAAACTCTGAAACAAATCCTAAGACATATTGTGCAACAGCTTAAAGCCTGGAAACTTATTCAAGTAATTTGAAAATTTACATGAGATTTTTTTTTTTTGTTTGCACTTTTAAAAATACCATCATTTTAAGGAAGAAAATACAGGATTTGCCATCATGCTCTGAGTCATCAGAGAATGAATGCAACATGCAATGATTTAACATGTGGTCTGTTAAAAGAAGATGCTTTACTATCACAGGATGTAAAAAGAGAAATAAAATTCCCACATTTCTTCTGTTGCTTTTCCACTGTCACCCAGCCAACTCTCAGCTCGTTCTACTTGCAGAAAACTGTGACTGCAACCCACAACATTAATACTAGCAGTCCTTCCTGCCAAAAGCCAGCACTGGGATGGGATGTGACAGCAGCAAACAGCAGTTTGCATTTCACACTTGAGGGGACAGGAAGGGATGCACAGCTCTGCCCACACCACTTGCAGGACCAGGATCCTAAACACAACTTGTGAAAATAAAACAAACCAACAAACAAACAAAAACAACAAAAAAACCCAAAACGAAACTGACCATAAACTCTCCAAACAAACAACATGCCTTGATAAGGGGAACAATTGCCAGAATTAGGAAAGCACAGATAAGTTCTCCCATCTGAGGGGCTGAGGGGACTGTGATGATATGTAGAGAAGTGGGACCATTTCCAATTCCACAGACACCTCTTAGAGCTAAACTGGGCTCCTCTAAGCAATGGAAACAACTTCCATTTGTATTATGAAGCTATAAAAACAAAGCAAAATAATTATTGTTGTTGTTATAAAAGAGGATAAATGCCAGCAATCTCAATGAAAGTCAGGGATTATGAATTGCAAAAAACCCACCCAAATTAAAAAATGTAAACAGTATGTTCTTTTCTCAATGTTTGAATGAGGCACAGTCAAATTTTAGAATTGTGTTTTTGCCAGTCTCTTCCTGGCAGAAATCAATATTTAAAATTAATGTAACTAATCTGAAAAATCAGAGAGTGAATAGTGCTAATTCCTACAAATTTAGTTAGATCTAGTTCATGTCATAGTTAGAAACATTCTGTTAATGTTTAACACATGGAGAAGGCTTTTAGTAACAAACTCTAATTATGGAATCTTTCTGACTATCCTCATCTGATGAACATGTAAACAGAGCTGCTCTTAAATGCTCCAAGATCCTTACAAAACCTTGATTGCCAAAATTGCAGAGCTGTGCAGTCACATAATTGTTTTAAATCTTACCATTTCAAAGGACTTAATTAAAATCTGATCCTACTCATAGAGCCATGCAGCCATAACTGGTTTTTATCTCTAACCAGGATCCAAACTCTGAACCCTCTCTTTGCAGCCAGGTATCAGCAGCCAGCACTGAGCTCTCTGAAGCTGTGCAAGGAACACAAGGTTTGTGAAGTTCCATGTTGAATTTCTGGGTGCTCACACTCCAGGATTTTAAGTGACTTGCTTTAGATTTTGAAGTTTGAAACCTGAGACAAGGAATAATTTTTGAAAAAAAACTCCAAAAACTTGCGGAAAGGTATTATCCTCTCCTGGTCTGCACAAGCAGGAGCTTGCTTCCCAGTCACCTGCCTGCCACTATAATGATTGATTTCAGTGCTTTATGAACAGCATATGCAGGTTTTTTCTATGTTTAGATAAGAGATTACAAGGACTATCAACCCTCATACTATTGCATTCAGCATTAATACTGTCTAGAATTAAGCTGCTTCTTCCATGGACTAGTATTCTGTAAATATATGTTGGGGGTTAGGTTTCTTTCCTTTTGTTCCTTTTTACTTATAGAAATTTTCCCATAAATTGCTAGGAAACACTAACAACTGTGTACTTAAGAAAGCAAAAGAAGTGGCCAAGCCTCAGGGAAGGAGGGACAGATACCTGTCTCATATATGATACCTGTCAGATATCTTTCAAACCAAGACAGTCCATTAATAGTAATTCCAATATGCAGAAGGAATGGATCCAACCTGCCAGGTGCAGTTTAGAAATGGTTTTGGCTGGTTAAGTTTATTTCCTCTGCCAGGCTGAGGATGTAATATTTGAGGATAAATAGTCTCAAAAGCCTATGAGGATCTGAATTAGAGCTCATCCAAAAGACTCTTTTTGCTTCTTTCTCAGCATGGTCTAGAAATTTTGGGAAGATGCTTGGGAAAGGAGTAATATTTTGAGTTTGAGATTTAATCCCAACAAAGCAAAACCATGAGCTCAGGACAGGTAGTTCATGTCTCTACCCATCTTATGCAAATCATAGAAAAACATCTTGGCATCTTCATGGCCTTCAAAAGGCTTAATTTTTACAAAGGGCTGTACTTGTGCTCACTATTAAAACAGTCTCCCATGAAGTAGTGCACTATAAGTATTAGGTGATGGTAAAAAACCTGACTCTAAAAATATTACAGATATTTAGAATATGTTGTGTCCTACAAGGGAAGTATGTCTGGAGAAGCAGCTTTGGTATCTCACCTTGTGCTGGCTGTCAGGTTTCTTTCACTCCATGAAGTGTGTGCCTGGCTCTGGTGCCCTGGCAGTGCTCACCAGTTAGCTTGTTCCAGAACTAACAAGCAGCAATTTATACCCTGACAGTGTGCCTGTGTTCCTACACCCTGCCTGAGAAGTCACAGGTTCTGCCATTGGATTTCATAGTCAGAGACAAAATGTCTAAATATCACCTCTGGTTTGCAATGTGCTGTCTCTCCTTTTTCTCTCCATGACAGCTCATCCAGGAAAACTGTAATGACCTTCAGTTCTGCACAGCAGTCACAATATTTAAAATCCCAAGTTAGGTGTTGCTCTGAAAGCCAAGAAACTGCCCTGACAAAATGTCAGTGTCCTGTGGTCAATACAAGTAGTGATTCCCAGCTATGTGGATGCTGAGTTCCAAGCCAGTTACATAACAACTGATAAGGAATAAATTCTGATACCCTTCCTGTCTTGAAGTGGTGATTTATTCTAATTAGTCCTAGTGCAGTGCCAGACTGAAGGGCTGTGTTCTCCCATGGGTGAGCAGTGACTGCCACCAGCCTCACCCTTCACCTGACATCTCCAAGGGGCTGTGCTGGCTGGCACTGGCCCCACTGGACCAGCTGGAACACCTCTGGACCAGCTGAGTGCTGATCAGAAAGGAATTTACAGCCAGCCTGGGACAACCCAGCAATGAGAGGGTCTAGCAACTCCTGGAACAGCACAGTGGTTTGACCACCAACAGGGCAGCCCAGCAAGATTTACCAATAAATCCCTAAACAGAATGTTCCCTAATTCCTGCTGGAAATCCATGCCTGGTGGGTGCTTGGAAATCAGAGCCTGGTGGGTGCTTTTTAGACATTTGGCATTTCTCACTCACTACACACCTACATCACAGCAGTTTGAACAGCAGGTTTACCAATGGACTTAGCACCTAAAATCCCCTTAAAGCAATGAGAAATGAAAGAGCACAGCTCTTTTTTTAGGATGTGACATCATGTTTTCAGGGTAGGCTGTTGGGATTGCAGGTGTCCTGTAGCAGCAGTGCAGTGGCTGTAAGATAATTCCAACAGAAGGAAGAGTGATTTCATGATAAAGCCACTGTGTTCTCTGCAAGAATGCAGCAAAGAACTCATTTCAGACCTGCAGGTCCAACATATTTGCACACGGGTGTTTTAAAGTTCTCTAAATGACTGCTAAGAGTTGTATATTGGGCAATACATGAATTTGTTCTCTTGTGCTCTTCTTCCCTCCTCCCTTTTGTGTTTATGTATCTGCTGGCAAAACCACCTCATCCATAATGCAGTGCAATAAAGGCACAGGAGCAGCTGAGCAGCCTTGCCCATGTGGAAATAGCAAAGACAATCCATTACTCACAACATCTCCTTCCCACACAATTCAGGTCTGACAAACATTAAACAATCTGAATTGACTGAAGCATGCAGGGCTTGCTTTGAGTGCCTTTTAGGAAGCTCATCATGGCACCATTCATCAGAAAGGCTGGGCAGAATTAATGATTTCCATGAGGTAAATGGCTGTGTGCTGAGGTGCACCATTAAGAGGGTGTGTTGTTCCCCAGCTCCAGCATTTGTCTTGTTGGATTGTTTTAAAACTCAGCCTCAAACACTTTGTGCTCTGTGTGTGGTGCTGGCTGGGTGTATGTGACTTAAAGTTACCATTTCATCACAATTTAAAACACAGCTTTTCCTTCTGTGAGTTGGCCCAGCCTCCTTTTTTTGTGTGCTTCATTTAGATAACTGCAGAGCAAGTCCATTTTTGGTTCAAACAGATATCTTATTTTAGAGGATTTAAAACAATCAGTGCTAGACCATGGCATGTCTAATGCAAAGCATTTTTTCTCCCCCACCAGCATAAGGTCACAAGTCACTGTATTAAAACCAGGCTACAGATAAAGTTAATTTATTACAATTTATTACCTTTAAATAAAACCTTGCATTCCCACTGACTAAAGAATAGACACAGCACAGGAAAGAGTGGTTCATGTTCTAGCCTACACAATTTGTTTGCAGCAGTGCAACATGAATTACACTGCTTTGAGCACTGCTCAGTGATAACAGGGGACTTTTCCCTTCAGCTGTGATCATCCCTCTGGGGCTGCTCTGCACATCCACCCTGATGTAGCAATGCAAGTGGAACTTCATCCCCTGGGCAGTCTTAGGGAGAGCTGCTGGGAGCCCCAATGAGCTGTTTCAGCAGACTCACTGAAGGAAAGATTCCGGTGAGAAACACTGAATTCCTTTTTTTTCCTTTCCCTTTTTACATTTGGAACATAAAAAATTTCCAATTTTTTTTTATCCAAAAATTACCCCAAACCTGAAAATACCACAATCAGTTCTGCTCAAGGGGTATTTCCCAAAACTGCTGCCCTGAGTTTCAGAGCTGCAAGGATACATCCTCTGACAAACACACCCCACTGCTCATGGTGAGCTTGTTGGCAGTTCAGAGTTTCTCATATTAGACTCCAGGAGGAGCGGGAGATGCTTTAGGAATCAGAAGAGATCCTCTCACCCTGTGCCAAGCATCAGTCAATCCACAGACAGGTGGGTCTGGATGGGTGTCACCATCCACCCAACCCGAGCGGGAGTCGTGGTGGTTCGTTCGACCCCAGGGTGCAAAAGACAAAAGCAAGGGACTCAGGTTTGTTTAGCAGAAAGCAGTAGTGCAGTTTATTGAGTGCCAAAGAGAGAGAGAGAGGATGAGAGAGAGAAAGGATGGGATAGAGCTACCAACAGACAGGACGCATCCTCGTGGTCGTCCGACGAGACGCATCCTCGATCCATTGGGGGAGAAAGAGATCTCGAAGTCTTCTCTAAGAAAGTCACTTTTTATAGTCCTTTTCCAAAGCGAGTGGCCTCTGGCCAGAAGGTGGAGAGATTCATGGACTATTGTATGTGGAGATGTAGCCCCATGATGCAGGTGCAGGGACAGGGTGCAATAACCAGCACCCTGCAGTGTACCATGACAAGCACCAGGCACAGCCACAAACAGCCCTTGGCCCTCAGCATCCACCTGGGCCAGGCCAGAGCTCAGGTGCAGGGCAAGCAGTGCAATCTCAGGTCCCAGTCTCTGATGATGGTCGTGAGACAGATCAGAGAAAACTTCAGACCGACTCTTACAATGGGTCAGATGAGATGGAAGCAGAGAAAGAAGAAAAGTTAATGGGCTGAAGTGGTGGGGTTGATTCTGTTTTCTGCTTACATTTAACTCTGAATATGCTGATCTGTTCTAGGGAATCAACCCTGCACTGTTTGTGGCAATATCTGCCAGGTAGAAAAGTGCCACATGTACAAAGCCTGGCCTTCCAGTAAAGGATCTCTACTAAATGACAAATAAAGGGTTATGTCCCTGGAGAACTAGCCCCTCTGCCTCAGTATTTATAGCTTTTCAAGTTATTCACTTTTTAATTAACACTAAAAGATTTGAAAGCACCTAACTGCATTGTAGAGTAGTTGTATTAACAAATTACAGACATGAAAATTAAAATTCAGTTGCTCTAACATTCTATTTAGAAATGTGCAAACAGAGTTGGTGTTCAGCTAATAAAGGATTCTAAGATGTTATGTTTCCAAATGAAAAGAGAAAATGTACCTTTATTGTATTCCTTTAAGTGTTTCTGCCCTCATTAGGAATTAATCAGCAAATACAAACAGCACTCCAAGCTTTGGAGATATCCCTTCTTTACCCTCACTTCCAGTTGCAACAGTTCCCTAAATTAAAACTGTTTACATATTATGGTAGCAGTTTTACACCATGTTTTGGATAGAGTCAGCTTCATTTCCTCTCCCTTTTTCTCCCTCCTGTATTGATAAGTTCTGGAACACACCAGGAAGGGATTGGAAGGCTGTAACGTTAGGTGTCAGTTTATGCACACTCAGAAACTTCTTCTAGCCAGCCAAATCCACAAATTTGCTTTCTCATATAAAAAAATCCATCCAAGGCAAGAAGGCATTTGACAATCCCTGTGAATAAGATGCCAAAGCCCACGTGCAGCATTTCCAAACAGGACCTAGCACATTTCCCCAGTTTGGCAAATGGGGCAGTTTAGGGTTTGAGAGGAGGGAACAAGGGGGAGAACTGCCTGGCTGAGGGGTCAGATGGAAACCAAACCTCCAGGTGAGACACTGGGGAAGGGCTGCCAGGAGAGCTCCACACATGGAAACACTTGATTTAATACCAACTCAATGGTTTGTGATAAATATGTGGGCAGTGTGTAACGTCCAGCTACCCCATAGCAGTAACCATGATCCTTACAGGGGTGCAGAAAAGGCTTCTCTATCACTAATATCTAAATAAGGCTGACTAATGAGCTGCTGTTAAAAGTTTCCAAGACCTACATAGGCTTTGTGAGAAGACTCTTGCTTTAAGGAAAGTCTCATAACTTCATTAAAGTTATCCCTTTACTTTAGTGTAACAGCCAAAGCAGCCAAGCACACATTCAGTCATGTAATCCAAATCCTAACTAAATCTTTCCATATTGAAGTGACTGAAAATCCCCACTGAAGCCGCTAACTTCAGGAGTCTCCTAAATCATCTGCTGGTTTGTTTTGTCTCACAAAAAATGGAAATAACAGGCTGAAGATAATGTTGTAACCAGATTACTTGAAGATTTATTATTAATTATTGCATAAAGAGACAGAGATATGTGCAGTTGGGATTAAAGCACAGTGGGGAGAGGGAATGCCAGGCTGAAGTGTTTCACACTATAAATCCATCTGCATTTGAACTGGCATAAAGACCCAACACTGAGCTTCTAGTTTAGAAATTACATTTATCTGCATCTTGGGAAGCTGAATTTGCTAAGTGATGTCATCTGACATTTTGTGTCCCCTTTTGGAATTAGGGGCATTATTTATGATCTCTGCATACACATAAAATGTATGACACCTGCCCCCCAAATTCCTGCCCAGTTCTTGCTGTGGGAAATGTCCACTGTGGAGCAGCAGAAGGAAAAGCCTGGGCAAAGTCTCCTTGCTCTGCATCCACCAGCAGCCGAGATAAAGGATGTCACTGTTATGTCCCTTATGTCTCTGCTGCTCCTGGAGCTGGACTGGTGCCTTCCCTGGACAAGCAGCTCAGGACTGAGCAGCAGACAAGTCTGGAGGCAAAGCCATGGCCAAACTGGCTCATAAAAATTGGTGATTCTGTTTCTCTGAGCATCAGTGAGCTCAGTCCTCTGCCATTCAGCTCTGTATAATCCAGGGGGAAAATCCCACATGGGGACTAGGTAAGGGAAACATTTGGAGGGCAGTGGAAGGAATTCAGAAATTTAAACAATAATCTGACTAAAACAACTCCCTTGGATTTTAGTGTTGCAATCATGAAGCCTTTGCAGTACCCACTCAGTTTGGGTGAGAGGTCTGTGTTTATCCATAAAAGCTGATTTGTGGGATAAATTGTGCATGGAGAACAACACGTGTGAGCTTAGTTCCAACAAAGGCACAGGACTGGCAGTGCTCTGATGCCAGGGAAGACAGCACCTGCAAATCACTGAACATCAGGATTCTGTGGCTGCTGGAACTCCAGAAGTGCCTTGTATCAAGTTCTGCCAGCCCAGCAGATTTGTCCTGTGTGCACTGGGGGAAAAGAGCAGCACACAATTTTTTAATTGCAGTTTCACTGTGGTGTGATAACATGGGACTGAGCAGAGCAAATAAAACTGATGTGCTGCCATGGACTCAGAAATGTGCCAGCCTCCTGAACCCTCCTCACCAGCAGAGACTCCTGCAAGCAACCTGTTGATTCCTAGGATTTATTTTTTAGACACAAATTCCACTGTATTTTTATAAATGTGAGCAACTGTGTCCAGCTTTTTGAAAAGATGTTTTTAATAGTGTGGTTAAGCAAGGCCTGTAAAAATTGCAAACAGGAGAAACAAGCACTTCAGAGAAACACTTGCCAATTCTAACTTCATTGTTTTCCAAGGAATTACAGCAAGGATTAATTTATTTGCTTAAACACATCCAGAAAACATCAACACACTGCTCAGTGAATTTTGTAGGTCTCCAGTTTTGAAGAAATTTAAAATTCCAACTGGAGAAAGTCCTGAACAGCCTGCTCCAGGTGAGGCTGCTCCCCGCAGGGACTGGGCAGGTCAGACTCCAGATCCAGCCTCAGCCACTCTGGGACTCTATGGACATTCTTTCTTTGGAGATGCAATAGAAAATTTATAGGATTTATCTACAGAGCCAAAATCAACTCTGCCTGCTGAAGTAATGGTGACCCCTGTCCATCTGAGCCCTCATCTGCCTCCAGCCCTCACCTGCAGAGTCCTCTCCTGTCCCAACCCAATGACCAAAAGAAGTCACTCACTTGGTGACATCAACTTCACCATAAATAACAGGGACATATGTGATATATGTGACAGCTGTCCCTATTCCCTGTTCCTAAATTCCTTGTTCCATGGATAACCCTATTTCTAACCCCTACTCCAGCTGTATATCATATTCTAGTGACCATTGTCCAGAAATATTTTACTCTTTTCCTGTTTCTTCAGGTCTCAGATAATACAGGAATTAACTGAGCCTTTAGGTTACTACTACATCAAAAATTCAGCTTGACCAGAAGCCATTAGACCAGTGATTTCCATCTAACCTGGAAAAAGCTGAAGACATTCACCTGTAGCAGCGTTTAGTCTACGTTTAAGATACTTTAACAATCCTGAGAAAAGCATGGCTGAGAATGAATATTAATTATGTCTGAGATCTTGGTATTTAAAATATCACATCAGCACTTCCCTTCCCTTATAGAATCAGTGGATTCATTAAAGGGTTTTTATGTCCTCTTTAAATGACTGGAATTAGTCATTGATGTAGGAATGATACCAGACTTCCTGGATTTATGTTCTCATTAGGAACAATCAGTCCTGATCCTGCCACTGGGAGGGAGATCCATGTGGGGAGCAGCATGCAACCTGCAGTGCCACTTCCTGGGGATGTGAGCAAGGCTGTTTCAATCACTTTGCCTTTCCCTCATCCCAAGTTCCTTCTTTCAACCCACACCTTTCACTTTACTGGCAGAACCATAAACTGCATCCTCAAATAAAGCTCAACTCAATGCTGCTGAGAGTCATTAGTGCCCATTTTGAATTCAGAGGGCTGGCAAGTAACAAGCACAAAATGAAGGCTTTCATTCTTAACAAGTGAAATTCAAGCAAAACAGATTAAAAAAAAAAAAAAGCCAAAAAGACAGCTGTGAACTCTGGTCCAGATCCCATCCACCCCCAAGCACGTGACCAGCATTGGCTGAAATCAGTTGTGAAATGTTTCTCCTTTTCCCTGAGTTCTATCTTATCTGCTCCTAATTATTACAGTTAAATGTAGAAAAGTTTTAACAGCAAGTTTAAACATCCTTTTAAAGATAACTTGAGGGAGTTGAGATCAGGAAAAGAAATAATTAAATGAGCTTTCTTTCTTTTCCAATCTGCATTGCTTTTCCATGCAGTGCCCTGGCCTTTCATCCTCCTCAAGAAGGTTCATTAACAAGCATCTTCAGAAAGAATAAGAAAAAAGGATGGAAAATATGATTTCTGGCAGATTGAAATGCATCTCTCAGGCTGTCCAGGCATTCAGGAGGAAAGGGAGTCTGACAAGATTGGGATTTCTGTGCTGCTCGTGAAGGATAACTATTTTGAATGTGTTCTGTTTGTATTTAATTCAAGACCGAATGCAGAGACTTGTTCAGGATATTCTCTTTGATAATTATGTTACAGAAATTTGCAAATATGATTTGGCACTTGCCTTCCTGATGAGAAAGCTCCTAAATTATACACAATTACATCAAGGACTGACTGAGTCAGTCCCTGGTTTCTCTCTCTGGGAGATCCATGAGGACCTGGTAGATGTGGAACTCAATCCACAGGCTGCACTGTAAACCATAAAAACCATAAAATAAATGGTGTTACAACACCTAAAGCTCTGTATGGGTTTATGAGTAAAGGAACTCAGGTTCAGGTCATCATTGCCAGCAAAACAATATTTTAATTTTCTTTTTTTTGCATCTTTTCTTTTTGCAGAAAAGGAAAAAAAAAAACCTAGAAGAAAGAAGCTCTGCAGGTGATTTGCTCTGCAGTCACACTCAGCTCTCACCAGCTCCTCTGTGCATCCTTCTCCATCAGCATTCCCAGTATTTCATTTTGTTGATTCATTTTTACAAGGCCTTTCTCAGGTGAGCCCAATGGAAGGATTTCCTCCTTAATATTTTTCCAGCCTGTGCACCAGGAGGAGCCAAAAGCATTTTGTATTTTCCCAGGACAGTCACGCTCCACTCCTTTATCCCTCAGCCAAACAAATAACCCAAGAGTGCAAGGAAACACCACAGTCAGGAGAGGAGAGGCACAGCAGAGGTAAAAAAATTCACATGTGGTCACATATGAAAAAAGTTAATATAGGATGGCTGAAAATAGGCTGTCATTGAGCACCAGGGCTTTTTCACTCCTAGTCACAGACCAGAAGTTCCCATGTCAGCCTCCAAAGGATGAAATTAAAGACCTATCAGGTGATGGTCAGCACACACCACTGGGCCAGGAAGGGATAGAAATACTATGAAAGATTCAAGAGGAATCATCACAATTTAACTGACATTTCTGCTCGTAGCAGGAGCTAGTTTCCAAACAGCAATATTCACTGAAAATGGCAAAAGTCAATTAGCAGTCATGTTGGTGGCATTTGGGTTTCCATCCTGCCATCCACCAGTGGAACCAGAAGGACTGAGAAGAGTTTAAGTTATTATGTGTGCAGGGGACATAAACATCCTAAAGATCCCAGCTGGCACTGCAATCATTAGGATGGTAATGTTTTTACCAAAACCAGCTCTGTTTTCACCCAAACAGTGTGAAAAGCAGCCTCAGAATATCTGCTTACCCTTCCAATTAGGGAGAAAGTAGGTATGAGGCTGAAAATATTGTTTGGATCATGCTCTGCCTGACCTTTAAGGTTGTCTGTATTCTTATTTGCAACTTCTTGGATTTGCATAAATTAATATATTTATCTTAGCTAGAAACACAAACAAAACCAAATTCATAAATGCAAATTTATTTTCCCTGACTGCCCCCAAAAGTGAAACATTTACTATTGCACTCATATCACTTAAGGCCTGTCTAACAAATGCATTTGCAGGAGAAAACACATGCACATAAATAAAATTTAATCCCTTGGGCCACCACATGGGTCTTGATTTGAGACAACAATTTGTTGTGCTGAGAATATTCAGGGTGTGGGAACAGATAAAACCAGGTCATGGTCCTCAAAAAATATATTTACTTTAGCAAGTCTAAAAAAGGATCATATAAGTGGATTGAAGAAGTCTGAACTAAAATTCTCATTACAATGATCAGCAGTCACTCATGACTTCTCACTGCATCAAATGCTAGTTTTCTTTCAGTGGACACAATTCTTTCCTTTCACCCCAGTTTCTTTAATTTACTAAGCTCTTCTAGGCAGTGGTCCTCAGGAATTTCTAACCCAGATTTCCTGATAGCAGCAGTTATGTTTGGAATCACATAACATTAGCCAAATACAAGGAAAATTCCATCACCTCCTTTCCAATCAAAATGGATTTTAAGCTGTCACTTCTGATAAAAAAAAATCCCAATGCAATATATGCACTAGAGCTATATTCTTTAGGTCAGTGGTGGAA
The DNA here is from genome assembly GCA_034336665.1 of Luscinia megarhynchos. Lineage (NCBI taxonomy): Eukaryota > Metazoa > Chordata > Aves > Passeriformes > Muscicapidae > Luscinia > Luscinia megarhynchos. The sequence goes on from CM067580.1 coordinate 5,166,508, forward strand.
AGGACACCAAGGATGACTCAGAATATATATATTTTTAAATTTAACTGCTAGAGAAATGCATTTTCAGCTAGGCTTTCCTAGATTTACTCTGTTTAACATCCATGCCTCTCCAAGTGCTTGTACCCACAATAAGACTGTTCTTCCCCATCCTAAACCAGCTCATCTACTCAGAATATATAAAGCAGGGAGAAAACTGCCTCACCTGCCACAGTGGGGTCATGTATCATTGCCAGGTACTCTTATGTGCCAGGTAATACCCATTTAATAGGCATTAAACACATTGAAGCAGAGAAACTTAATTAACTCTCCCTAAACCAGTAGGGTGCCTGCTGTATTTCAGGCCTCTGATGTGCTTCTAAAATAATAACTACAAACATGCAGGGGAAAGCATTTAGGTGGGAATGAATGAATGAAAGATGTACAGACACAGGAAATAAGACAATTAATTAATAATTCAATCACGTGATGAAATAGTGGCTTTATCACCACAGCAGCTGAAAGGATGGAAATGCCTTTATTGGCATCACCAGTCTCCTATTATTTGGGCAATTGGTGAGTGCTGCAGGGTATCAGAACTCCAGGGAAAGCCTGCTGCTTGTTCCTAGTGAGAAGTGCTGTGGGGAGCCAGGAACAGAGCAGAAATCAGAGCTTCAAGGATTCAGACACATGAATGTCCCAGGCTCTGCCAAGGGAGGGCATGAAAACCAAACTGAGTCTGTCACTGATGTGGAGAAGTAACCTGTGTAATTGCACAGTGTGATCCCCAAAGAAGCTGCACCTCTCTGGCTGTTCAGAGGGAAGGTCTCACATTCCTGAGATGAGCCACAGGCAGCTGAGGATCCCAGGCTCTGTTATTCCCCCAGCACTGTCACAGTGCCCAAGCCATGACTTATGGTATGAGTTATGGAAAAGTCAAGAGCCAAGGTTGTCATGACAAAAATTCATCCACTTTTGAGAAACAAGTAAAACCTAAATACTGGGGGTGAACTCTGAATCTGAGCTTTAGGACAGAGAAAGGGAAAAGGCTTCATTAGTTTGGATGGAATATGTTATCAACAAAGCAGCTGGATGAGTGCTGAGAGAAGCTCAGGGACTGACTCTCTCTATTGCACACCAGAGAACAGCACTACAGCTTCACAGATTCACTGCTCAGGTCAAGAATATCCATGGACTGGAGAGTCAGGGTGCCCTGAGCTCACACCAAAGATGCTGTGCACAGCAGCCCTAGGGCTGCAGGATCCAAGCACCCACCCACCCCTCTCCCATCCCTCAGCAACCACACACAGCAGCTGCACTTCAGTCAAACAGAACATCAGTTGGACTTTGGACAAAAACTGACTGCTGTGTTGGGGTTTTTCCTTCCTTTTTAAAAAAGTGGTGTGAGATTTGTGAAGTAAAATTTCAAATTTTCATTTGGAAACTCCCTGTGCATTGTAAAAGGGCCCTCACTCACTGTAGGCAGAGACTCAGGCACTGGATCCCAACCTACAAACAAAAGGTAATGTGGCCAATTAATTCTATTGTTTTGTAGCAAAGTACAATTAAAGATGGGAGTAATCTGGTACCCTGGCTGGTATGACTAAATCTCTGCCAACATTTGTTTCTGTAGACAAAATTCTCCCTTGCCAGTTCTTTTCTGTATATCTGCTGTTTTCTTACCTCCTTTTGATTAAAAGTGTTGTACAAAATACAATGCATGGTGTTTTTTTACTCACATGCCATTGGAGAGGTACAGTGAGTTGGCAGAAAATATTCTCTGACTCAACACTCGATAATTGATTTAAAATATTGTAAAATAATTGAGCATTCAGACATGCATAGCTGCAGTAGTAGAAAATTTAACCTTGCAAATTAATCAGAGTGCCATCTAAAGTCACAGGAGTTATAATACCTAAGGGATAAATACGAAGACAGTAGTTTACTGAGGTTTTCAAACACTGTATTTTTAAAGTTTTTCAGCCACATGTTTTCTCTAGCACAACTACTGTGTTGCATTAGCTGCCACATAATCAAAATATGATAACAGATGTTTTATTCTAAACTGAAAAGAGCTTGCTTAATGTGCAACTACAAATTCATGGAGAGCCACCTCTTCCCAATGACACATGCTTTAATGGAAAGGTTCATTAGTCACAAAAAGCTATTAAAACTCTCCAAAGAATGGTGCAAGCAACCTCAGTAAACTTAATCAAACCACAAACTCTGCTTTATAACTTAAAATCCAGAATAATCTGATTTTTGTATATTTATGCCCCTTTTTTTCATAACATAAATATGATCAGAGTATTCTCCCACCATTTTTTAAGGAGATGATAAAATCTTGATATACCAAGATTATGGATTATGAAGGCAACAAGAACAAAAAACCCAACTATTAGTTTTCTGAAACAAAGGAGCTTTTCTGCAAAATTGAAAAATTCTGCAGGATATACCAATTTTGACAAATTTCATTTCAAGACAAGAATAAGACAGAAACATTTTGATTGTCAGAGTGAAATAAGTCCTCTGTGTCTTTAAGTAATAGCTCTGTTTGCTTTTTATGCTATTGATTGTATATCTTAACTTCAAAGCTAAAGGAGTTGTTCCACTCACACATTGTTTTTCAAAGGAAGCATTTTCTAAGGTCTCTGATTTTGAGAGATGCTGACCAAATGCTCTGTCATGTCTAACTACTCATCATGCTGACTCTGCCTGTTATCTCTTTTTTTTTGTAAACTTGAAGGCTTTTGGGGCCAGAAGAATGACTCATTCTTTGTTTGCAAAGCCACATAAAATGTGCCTTTGATGAATGGCTGGAGCTGAGCTGCAAGGAACTGCCCCCATGCAAATAAATCAATAATAAAATAAATAAATAAATTTACTTTTCCTCTCCAAACTTCGTAAATCTTGGGCAGCAGGTCTTCTAAGGAACCTGTCATTCATTGGGATGATAGAAATATCAATTAAGTCCAAAAGAGAGCTCCAAATTTTCCACAATTATAGGAGTATCCCAGCACCTAAAGTGGGAGGTTAGGTTTCAGAAAAGCCTGTATTATTTCCTGCTGACCAGATTTCTTCCAGAAGAATTGAGGTAGTTGTTTCACTCCTTGCACTGCACAGGATTTCTCAAATCCAAATGGCTCTGGACCAAACTCCAAAGAGCCACACAATTTTTGGTAGGGAAATCTGTGTCTATGCTGTCCTATTTGAATTTTTCCCCTTTAGACAAGAATCAGTATACTCTATTTTACAGGATACGCTAATTAATGTTAACTTAATATTATTTGGAGTGACAAACTTGCAAGATGGTTTTTCTTGTTTTTTTCTTTTTCTTCTTCCTTGCTGTGGAACTAATTCTGTTTCTGTCAGAGCCACACCACTAGGAGAGTGCCTTAATGGAGGTTTTGAATGAAGAGGGTCCTAAGCATCAAGCAGATTTGCACAAAAGGGAATATCTGCCTCTTTCTTGTCAAACCCTTGAAGTGTGCTGCTTCAGAATCCTAAAGGATGAGAGGAAGGAAAAGAAATCCACAGCCCTGTGAAAATTGATGATGCACGTTTGATAGCACAGCTTCTCTCAACCTGGCTGAGCTTTAGAAACTGCACATTTTTAGAGAGGCATTTTTCCCCCCATACAGAGAGGCATCTCTGTCTAGAGTTTCACTGCAACTAGAGAAAGTTTTAGATTGCCTTTATCAGACATAATCCCAGATGAGAAAACACAGTCACACATTAAGGAGAAGCTGATGAAACATTGCCCATGCCAGCAGCGTGCAGCTGCTGGCTCCTGTTTCAAAAGCTCTTCATGAGCACACTTATCAAAGCTGCCTGTCTGAGGCTGGGAAGGATTATTCTGTGAGCATTTCAGCTGACCTGCTCCTGCAGAGTTACATGAACTGCAGAAATTAGAACATGTATTAAGAGATGCCCTGCAGAATTGAGAGTTACTATTGGAGAACTACAGAAAGATGGTCTAGTATCATTAGCTCATCCAACTAAAATTACTTTAATTTTTATAAAACACAGCTCAGAATTCACTGGCAGGGAGAAGTGGTTGAAACCCCAGCTGTTTTCCAGCAGTTATTCTTTGTTTCTGCCCAGACCTGTCTCCCAAATCCTTGTTTGAAGCCATGGCAACATACAGTTCCTTAGAAACTTCTGGAATTAATAACATGGAAAACTCAAAAACTCGTCACAGACACCATCCATTACCCACACATGGACTCAGAGGATGTTGTTTGTAGGCAGGCTCTAAAGCCCTCTGTGCTGTGTTGTCATCCCTCCACCTTGCATTTGGTTTGTGTGGATTTACAAGGCAACATTCATCTTCAAAAATCTTAATAAAACCCAGCACCTTTGAGATCAGCACTCCCAAAGCTGCTCAGGCTGAGCTGGGAGAATTCAGCACTGCTGAGTGTGGAAAAACATTTGGTGGGGAAACAAAATGTTTTCAGTTCTCAGCAGTGCCTCACTGAGTGCAGAGCCAGGTAAGTCCCCACCTGATTGATTCCTTCCTAAATTCTGCAGTCACCTCTTGATTGTGGCAGCTCCTAGCAGACTCCATTATGGGAAACTCAGGGGAAAAAGGATGGCAGCATCACTCCATCACTCAAAAGTAATGGGGTAGCATTTTTTTCCTAAATAAAGGAATAAATAAGGGGTTTTATTCCTAAAAATGATTTCATGGTTCTTTTTCCTCACTCATTTGATTAAGATAGTCATAGTGATCAGAACAGTGTCAGCTACCCGCTACTCTAAACAGGAACAATTATCTTTTGAAAACACCAATGATGTTATGGCTTTGCACAACTATCTCTCTGTCCTGTGGTGTGTTTAACAAATGCTTATTCTGACTGATACTGACTGTATATTTCTGCTTTACTGCTGCTTTTGATTTGACAGCTGCTGGCAATTCTACTGCTGGTTTATTTATCTGTTGTACCCCTGCTGTTTTTCCAAAGGCACCACTTCCACAGAGTTCCAGGCAGTTCAATATAACCTGCCTCAATCTTTCCCATTTTCCTCCTTTCAGTAGTCCCAAAGTCCAAGGCACTCATTTTTCAACTTAGGATATTGTTTCCAAGGGCACTATAAAGTACTTTTTAAGCACTACAGTGCTTTACCTACATGGGAGAGGCAGGGAGGGGCACCCAGGGCACAGGGGAGCCAGAAGCAGCTCAGTGACATTTGTTTTTCTCTTGTACCCTCCCATCTCTGCAGCCATCCATGTTCAGAGAAAGAAATATCAAAATGCTGCCTTTTGAAGCCCAAGCTTCAAAAGCCACTCCAAACAGCTCTTTATAGCAGGACTGTGGCATGACTATATCTCTGCCTTATTCTCTCCTGCAAATCCCGAGGCTCTTCCAAAGAACCACAGGATAATGACAATACGGCTGCTCACGAGTTCCCACTTAAAAAAATGGGAAAAAAAATAAATTAAAGAATTCGATTTTCAGCAACACAAACATCCTGAAATCCATTACAGTGATTTGAGCATTATGGTAATTAAAATTGCACCATTTAGCTTGCACAAACAAAAGTTACAGACTATCAGGGACTATTATGCCACAGCAATACCCATTCATATGAGACCAGTTTCTTTTTCTGTTGTTTCTTACATGAGCAATTTCATTTTCCTGCAAATGAGTTATACAGACAATACTTTCTTCACTTTTATGTTTTGAATTAACTCCTGTTAAATCCATAAGATTTAGGAATAAGTTCAGGTGAAATACAAAAATAGAAAACCACATACACAAGTTCCATGTGCACAAGAGAATGCAATTTTTATCCTATATTTAAAGAAATGGGGTTTTTTTGGTGCCCAGGGATTCAAAGACATTTTAAGTCTTTTTTTCCATGCTGACATCATGGGGCACAGTCATAGTCAGGACTGAATAAGGACAAAATTCTTCCTCACAGTTGCAGTCTCAGTGTTTTGTTGTCCTGGCATTTCCTATATCCAGGGACATTTTAGGCACAGGGTAACTTCCTTGGGCTGAGTAAAATCATGAGTTCTGCCTCAGAAAAGAAAATACAACTTTAAGCTAGTTCAATATTCTGATACCATGCTTCTTTTGAAATTTAGATCATGGAATCATTCAGATTTGGAAAGCCCTCCAAGCTCATTAAGTCCACTGAACACCACAATTAAACATCAGTCTGATATAAAAATGGCCCCTTGAAAATAAACAGCCTCTAAAGCCCAGGGTGCTCCCAGAAATCTGTTTTGTTTCTCAAAGCTGAGTTTCTTTCTGTGCTTTCAGGACAGCAGAATGTGCAGAGACTGCTCCAGCCCCTCCAGCAGCTGAACCAGCCCCTTGGGGGCACATCCAATTCTTCCTGCTCCTCACAGCCAGCTCTTGAAAGCTGCAACTTCATCATCCTTAATGGCTGCTGACAGCTCCATTAGTTGGACTCAGGTCCATGTACTTCATAGGCACCGTCTGTGTTTGCCACAAAAATCCTACAGCTGATTTTCCCCCTGTATCTGATTTGCATGCATTTGCTCTAATTTTGTAATTACACCAAAACACAGCTATTGCCCAAAGGATAATCTGTTCTAAGGTACTACAAGGAAAACAAAGACCATCATAAAACTGATCTGCTTTGGCTTAGAATTGAGAGATTGAAAGCTGTTCACAAAGAAATTGAAAGAAGAAAGAATTATATTCTTTTTCTGTATCTTAGTGGGCTTTGATTTCAGACATTTACTTTCTTGTGTTTTCACTGTGTGCACATGATCAAGCCAAGGGACAACTGCAGAATATCCAGCTCTGGCAGCTCTTGGCAGCAAAAATTGCAATTTCCACCAGCAGCTGCTGCTCCCCCCAAGGACCATCTTTGTATCCCTGGTGAACAGAGTATCTGAGTTTCCACACTCCCAGATTTGGGCCCTCCAGTTCAAAAGTTCCATTTTTACTGTTCTTTGCAATTTCAGCCAAACAGACAAAAAAATCCATTAATCCCACCCATTAGTATGTGACTTTCCCCTTCCTAAAGCAGAAAACAGTAAGTTAGAGAATAATTCTTAAAATAATGAAAGGGTAGAAAAGTGCTCCCCCTCCCACTCTTAACTCTCCAACCTGCACATGAACAGGGGGCAGTCTTGCAGAACCAAAATGGCTCTGCTTGATCCCCAAACCCATGTGCTCCTCCTGTTAGAAAGTGCTGGAAGGCAGCCCCAGCTTCTTGTTTTTAGCAGCACAAATCTCCATCCACCGGACACCAATTTTCCAGCAAGCACTGGTGATCTTAACTAGCTGCAACTCAACCCTGCTATTCTATAGTGCTTAATCAAAAATCACTGAAATCAAGAAGAAAAGAAGCTCTATAAACTTTCTCGGTCTTTGGATCTATCACTTGCATGATGAAGTATCAAATCTGATGAAAATAAATGAACATTTGTTTTGTGGCTGATTCTTTCTTTTGTTTCTCCTTTTCCCCTCTCAGAACCTCACACATTTGACATTACTATTGGGCTGCTGAATATTTGTGAAGTCAGAAGCATCAATTTTTCAGACTTGACACTTCAGTATATGATATTTTTCAGTGTAAACAAATAGAAAATATTTTTATTGCCTCTTCATCCAGGCACCTCAAATGCCACTCTGGTTTCCAATAATTTATCAGATACAGACGCTGGAAAGAGTCTTTGTCTGAGATCCAGACTGGCAATGAAAGCAGGGTGCTCAATTCTTCATTTAATGCTTACCAGGACTTCTGGGCAGAGGCATATTGTTGATAAAAATCAGAATGTAGCTACTTTCCCCTTCAATCAATCCTGACAAGAATAATACCTTCATTGCAATAATTTGCAAACATTTACTGCTAATTTCTTTGTTCACAAGATCACATGAAATAGCAAAAATGCAGAAATAGGGAATTCAGAGTAATTCATCCATCCACATGAGCAATGCTTTGTTTGTTTAGTTGGCCTTGTAATGAGCTCACCAAAACTCATAAGATGTAGAAGAGTTTAATTAAAGCCAATGGAGCAAAGAGATTAAGCCCAAAGTGGGATTTACAAATCTTGAATAAATCAAATCATCGAACATTAATTTGCCTGAGATTATGCAATTTTGGCACAGAAATACATGAGCCTCACCTCATTCCATCTGTGTATAAGCATTTTTTAATGTCTCTGCAGTATCATTTTACAGAACTTTCCTTTTATAGCATCTCTCAGTGCTGTGAAAACTGCACAAAATGAAGTCCAGACTTCCAGAGGAAGTGTGGAGGCAGAGGATGAGACTGCAGGGATTCAGGCTCCCTGCATCCCCCCGTGTCCCCTGACAACAGCAGGACAGAAACACCAGCAAATCTCACCTGAGCCTCAGACATTGCCAGAGACTTTATTTTAGAAGTCATTTCAGTAATTTTCAGATAATCTGAAAATAAAGAGTGTTTTTATTGATTCCTTCCATAGGCTCCATCCAAAGAGGGTGATCAGAGCCTGAGCCAGGGGCAGTTCACTCCCCACAAAGGCTGGAGGTGATTTCACTGCTGTCACACAGGGTGGGAGCATTCTGCACAGTTGTTTTCCTCTTTTCCTCTGCTGGGGGATGTGCTGGAGCACTTGGTCCTCAGCTTCACCAGCACTGTGCCTCCAGTTCTGCTTTACACTGATTGTTTGGATGCCTTTTTGGACTTACCTGAAAACAGAGGCAAGACAAAATAAATATAATAAAAAAGCAGTTCTATTTATTGAAGGGCCTTCAGATACATTTAGGGCAGATGAAGAACCCCCAGGGGCTACACCAAAAAATGGATGATGGGTCACAGGTTTTCACTCTTTTATAAGTTTGATCTATTTGCATATTCGGGGTTAATCTTCCAACTACAGCTGCAGGTAATGAAGTCATTTAAGCCAAGTTAACCCCATCTCTCAGGGCCTGAGGCAGTGAGGTGTCCTTGATTCCCAGCCTGGAGAGGAATTGATGTGTCTGACCAAAATAGGGAAGCAGCAGCTCACACTTATATGGGGTTTAGAGTTACACACTAAAGAATTGCAGGATTACAAATACATGAAAAATGTAAAAGCTAAAATCCTAAGGCATCCATTTCAGTGCAGACACAGCCCCTACCTCCTTTTGGCCACTCTCCAGTGCAAGCAGGGACCTGCTCCCTTCCTAAAACACCAAAATCCCCCCACATCCAGCTCTGCCTGGAGCTGCAGACTGTGAGAAAAGCTGCAAGGCTCTGCCTGAGGAAAGGCAGGCTGCTCCTGGGCAGGTGGGTATGTGCAAGAATTCCAGTAACAGCCTGCTGCTGGTCCAGAACCTCTCCCACCACATCTCACGCTCTGGAATTCAAATGACAGTGGCTTCCTTCAAACTAGCTACTGGACTTCAGCCTTGGACATTCCTCCAGGCATGGGCTGGGGTAAATCCAGTAAAAACCGGGATACCCACCAGTAAACCACCTCAGATCGTGTGATACCTGCATGACCTGGATCCCCCATCCTTGCAGAAATGATTTTGGTTTAGTCACACTCTTTGTTAAAACTCCTGCACCTGGCTCTGAGCTGGATTAATTTTCTCTAGGTTTTGTTTCTGTATAATCCCCTCACCTGTTCCCCTTTGCTTTTATTCTTTCAGGTTTCTGAAATGAGAGAAAGGAGCAGCCAGTTTCACCACGGTTAATTTCTAATCTTTTTAAATGTTCCTGTTTAAAGTATTTATAGACTTTCATAGTTGCCAGCAACTGTCAGAGTGAAACTAAGAGTTATTTCTTCTTCTGAGAAAGTTACTAAGCTTGGGAGCCTCAAAATTCATTTCATTACAGAACATGTTGATAAAATTACTCCAAAATTTCCCTTGTGGTGGTGAGTAAAATTAACTGTATTTTATAGGACAAAAACATATTGTGCTTGCAAACTTTATATGCAAAGTATCACTCACTGATGAGATAAAAATTCTGCAATGTCATATCAAATCAACAGAGCCTCCAGAAAATTAGTTAGCTTATATCCCACCTTGAAAGTTAATATTTATACATTTAGGCCTCAAAATCATATTTGTTTAACACAGTTGTTTTTTCTGTATGCAGCTTTAAGAGACCAACACAAGTGCTACCAATCTCCAAATTTTTGTCAAATTCTGACTTGTGTGTGAAGTCTCATATCAGGTACTATAAAATACCTAAGAGAGTGTTAAAGTTGATAGCAAGAACCATTTTAACCAGCAATAACCCCATCTAATCCTACAGGTAATTTTTAGTTGAATGAAGCAGAGACTTCTTACATACATAAGAAAATAAAATGTCCTTAATATCCTTGTTATCTCCATCCTCTAGTACAAGTAGTTAAAGCAAAGAGAAATTTGATTATAGCAGAAGAAATTTTGCCAGACTGGTTCAAAATATTGAAAGGGTTTATATTTGTCCAGGCTCTTTCATCCCAGAACTAAAAGCATTTTTTTTAGATACGAGGTAATTCTCATGACACTCTTCTGAGACAAAAAAGTATTGTTAGTTGCTTCTTCCAATATCCTGGATGTGACTGCAGAGATACTCTTTTTATATATCCTTACTTTTCTGTGGTTTTTCACTTAATTGGAAAACAAGCACTGGGGATACTCCAATCACACAGAAAATACATTGCATTGTTTTTCTTTTTAAGCACGCTAATATCCATTGCACATACCTTATATTTACTTACTGTAAAGAACTTATTTCCTTAAATTAGTGGATACATAAAAAATACCTATAAAAGGAACTTAATTTTTTAGCTGCACATTTGAGCTTTGCTGCATGGGAAGTCTAAGAAATTCTCTAATTTCTGCAAAGAGTAGTTGGGAATCTCCTGGGATGGGCTGAGCTTTCTCATCCCTTTTTAACTAAATTGAAATTGTAGCAGTAGGCACTTTGCAGGATTTGAATTACTGAAACTTCAACACGTGGAGAAGTGCTTTGTTAAAGAGAGCAGAATCCAGATGCAGTTTTAAACTCAGGGTGTGCTCATTTACTGAGCACAGGGAAAGGGCAATTAGCCCAGAGCTCATTACATTCCCATTGATTTAAGTCCTGCTGGACTTCCAGGGCTGGGCTTTCCTGCAATGACCAATTAGTTCATCCTGGGGAATCCTTTCTTCCTCCTTCCCAGTTTTAACTTACATTCTGTCAGCACCAGTTGAATTTTCCATTTAGAGTGTCCTGTTTAGTCATAATTCAAGAAAAAGAATCCCAAAATTTACAGAGAATCACCATGTCTGTGAGGTTGGGGTTCCCTGGGGGTGATGCTGAGTCCATCTGGATCCACTCTGGCTTTGTCAGTGTTGTGCCACTTGACACTGGAAAGATCAGTGGTGACACAGTTTTGATGAGAACAAACCTCTTATTTGGCTTGCTGTGGTCAATCCTGTTCTGTTCCTGTGGTCTCACTCTCAGCTCCTGTCACCCATGGTATTCCCTTTCCAGGAAAGCTATTTTTGTATCCCAGTGGTGATTGTTAAAACAGTGCTGTGATTGACAGTCACAACTTTAATAATTTAGTTTGGTTCACTAGGTTGCTGATCTGGAAGGAAATTTTCAATGGACAGATCCTGTAATTATTTTGGAAAGAGCCCAACCAATGGGCTCTGTCTGACCTGGAACCTTCACCTGGTTTCTCTACTCAGTGGATCAGTGTGTGAGTGACAATCATAAGTCTGTTTGTATTAAGGTCCAACCAAGCTCAGGTCCTCTCCTTGAGTGGCATCATAAGGAATGTGCAGCAGGGTCTGAGAGATGAGGGATGAGGGATGAGAGATGAGGAGTCTTCTCCAAATATTTCCAATGAGAACTGAGTTATAGTGGGATCTTACTTCAAACAATGCACAGAGCTGTAAGACAAAGTGTCATTGAACTGAGTTCAATTAAAAATCTCTGTAATTCTTGTCAATTTTTAGCCAATGTTTGGACATTTACTGGGAGTGGAGAAACTAATTAACATCCCATCACAAAAAACCCCACAAAATTTAGCATTGCAATGTAATACTTCAATACTGTCATAGAATCATAGAATAAAATCCTGGTTGGAAGAGACCTTACATCCACCCAGTTCCAACCTCCCTGCATGGACAGGGACATCTCCTACCAGACCAGGCTGCTCAGAGCCACATCCAGCCTGGCCCTGTCAAAGCAGAATACTCTGACTATATCAAAGTGTTGAGACCTTGCAAAAAGTAAATTCTCTTTCTTATTTTAAAATCTCAGATGGTCTCAGAATTGGGTAAAAAAGCCCTCTTTTACCTTAGCAGTGTTTTGAGTGAAAAGTTTAAACTGCTTTTTGAATGAGAGCTCAGTGTGAGGTGTGAATTTTCCTTTCCAGAGGTTCAAAGTCCTTAAAGCCCCACCACACGTGTGGATGTGTGCACCACATTTTTTACCCTCTAGAAAAACAACTTCCTGGCTGTTTGGCTGAGACAGTTGGCAACTAAAGCTAGTGACACTGTGTGAGTGGCCTCATTCCTCAGGGGGGGCAATGGCTGGAGAAAGCAGCTCCTGCCCTTGGGCACTCCCGTTTGCCAGGGAATGTCACCCACTGCCTTTATCTCCTGCCTGGAGCCTGGAGAGTTAGCTGCCTTCTTAATAGCTTTGCTGTAATCCACACTTGTCACTGTGATGTGTATCTGGGAGCAGGTATTAAGTATTAATAAACTTGCTATTTAGCTTCGGTTTGCAAGGAAGGGAAGATTGAGACCTTTATTTGCCCAGGCATTTAAAAGTCCCATTAAAATCAGTTCAGCTACTCACATGCATGGAGATAAGGCTTTATCTAAACTGAGACTAGTACTCAGTGCTAGACAGAATATAACCCTTAATATATTGTCTCTGTATTTCCACATGGTCTAGATTTGCACATCAAATAAATCAGTCATCCTTACAAGATCACAGATTGCAATAAAGATTTAATATTAAAAAGCATTAACTTATTTATCTTGCACAAGCATCCTGAAAACTTAAAATTATTAGGTAGCTAAAAAATATTCTATGTTGTTTGCATATACCATAGAGTGCCTGTGGTCTATAGCTGTGAATTTCTACATCTCTTACTGATGAAATACAACATGTATTTGGATCCAGAAAATGTTATTTCATACCCCTTTCCGTCCAAGAAAAAAAATAAAAAGATAACTCAGAAAATAACAATACAATTCAACAAGACAATTCAAAGAAAAAGTAGATATAGCTGCAGAAGTGCTCAGTCATTTTGTAAAGTCACATTATGCTCTTCCCATGAAACAGTAGATTCATCAGTCATTAGGAATTACACAAGTACCTCTTTGTTCTTTCCTTAAAAAAAAAAACAAAGCATTGCAGGCCAACAGAAATAAGTGTGATCCAAGATTTGATGGAACACTCCCCACCAGCTCATGTGAGGGATTTGCAGAAGTCCCCTCCCTTGTTCAGGTGGAGCTCTCACTGATTCTGTGCCAAGGCTGGAGTCACCAACAAGGCAGGCACGGGGATGTGAGGCAAGCACAGCTCCCAGCTCTGGTCTGGGAGAGTCAGAAACTCACATGGAGCACCCCAGAGCTGCTGCCTGGGCAGGTATTTCAAATCCCACACACTGGGCAGCAAGACCAAGGGAAGAAGATGACCATGGCTGATGGGTTCAAATTGCTGATTCATTTCCTTGTGTCTAGCACTGCTTAGGGTTTGGATTTCTGTTTATTTTATTTGCTTATGCACTTTGAATGCAATCCCTCCAGATAATTTTATTATGAAACAGCAGTGCAGTGAATCAAGTTAAATCCCACACAGCCCACGATTTGGGTTCTGGACCAAATTTTCCCCAGATTGTGATCTTAGGGTCCCACTTCAGGGAGATCATTAATTTAAACATTAGATTTGTCCTTGAACACTGATTTTAGAGTTTCCTGGAAAGCGTTACAAAAAGTCTGAAGCCTGAAAAATAAGGTAAATTAATTGAAAGGAAAACTGCTTTCTCTTAAAGTAGAAAAATTTCTTTTCTTCATTCATACCTTGTGCTTGCCATTTTCATTTCCTGCTTTCCAAACAAACAGTGTTCAGAATTTTGTGTCTACTGTGCTTGGATGTTTGTGATGAAGATAACACTTCCTGACCATATACTTGACTGCAACAAAATAACTAAAGCCAATAAATTTGAATAAGGAGAAAATTAATTATGTTATTTACAGCTTCTCATTAAGGGCATTAAAACAGGTGTGCATCAAGGAAAAAAAGATTAATTAATAGAAGCCAACAAGTTCAACATTTAAAATGAAAGCAATTAAAAAAGGCTTAGTTGCAAATAGCTTATAATGGAATATTTAATTTTTTTAAAAAAGCAACCAATTAAAAAAGCATGCAAAAAATTAAATTAAATTACAATCAACTGACGACTTCCAGCAATTAAGAGCCTGAACTGTATGTCCCATCTGCTTAATAAATATTCCATCTGAACAGTGTGGGGCAATAATTTAAATGATGTGGATTCAAGAATTCAGCCATCAGCTTCCTGACTCTTTCTCAATGCTCCACATAGAAGGTATGAGCCTTTAAAAAAAAACAAAACTAAATAAATCTGTTTATTCTAGTTGGATGGCTTTGTTTAAAAAAAAAAAGGTTTCAGCTCTCTGGTAGATGCTGAGGTGGTTTTAGGGAAGATATTGAGCTCTACCTGTTTAGGAATAACTTTCCTGGGGGAAGTTGAATGGAGTTAAATCATGGGATAAGTGATTCTGCAGTGACCTTTAGATGGGTGGTAACTCCTAACATGCACAAGTCAGGATTTTGCAGGCAGTTGGTGCAATAGAATTGGGGTGGGGTGGTTTACAGCAAGTATTTGAGGAGCAAAAGGAGCAGCAGCTCTTCCATGAGGCCTGCATTACTTCTGGAAATCCATTTCTTCCTGAAGGTAATCAGGCAATGTAATCAGAAGCTTTCAGGCTATTTTACTCAAAGTTTTCTGTTTATGTTTTTCCCCCCTTCCCTGACCTTGGACAGGAGGTTAGAGTCAATTAAGTGTATTCTTTTTTCCACTGTGAATCCTTCAGTGTTTGGTTGAGGTTTATCAAAACTTTATTGGTGCATTTTTCAGCTTCTCATTCCATGCGTGTTTTCCAATTTGACCTGGCAAATTATGGCATTAAAATTCCCACAGTGAGAGATTTTTGACATGGCAATTATAAAATCTTTATCAATGAAGGTTTATACTCTAGAAATGGCTACTGGAAAACACTCCTCAATGAATTCCTGCTGCTATCAAAACCACCAGCACAATTTTGCAGTTTCAGACAGAATAAAACAAACATCCAAAGCCTGGAGTGTATCTGTAGCTTATTTCTTCTTATTGGGGTAGGAATAAACACCTTGAAGAGGTAGTTTTGACAGGTAAGGTTACACCAGTGAATGATGGTATAAGGGAGTGGATGGCTGGAGTTTGTTTCCATTTTCTTTCTTGGGAAGAATAGGGAGAGAGGTTAGGAGAAAGAAGGGAGCTTTATAAAAATAACATCTAATATGTCATTCATTATCCAGCCTCAAATCCTTACTATATATATATGTATATATATTTCAAAGCAAACAGAACTGACATGATTCACAGTTTAATAACTGCAGTGCAAGGTTAATTAGCATCAGTACAAATTGGAAATGCTTGGTATAACAGAACCCCTAAAAACAGCAGCTCATGGGCAGGTTGAGCAACATAACTCTCATACACATTTAACCAGCATGCTCTCTGAGTTAATTCCAAGACTTTCTGAAAAGTTTGGGACCTAGAAGCAGAAATGGCAGAAAACCAAGTCGCTTGTTTTGAGACTTCCATTGCTTTTCTCACTCCAGTGCCTTGACAATATCAAACCCCTTGGGATCAGAGAAAGTGTATTTCAGCTTTTGCCCGACCTTGGAAGTGAGTTAAGGTGGCTTTTTCACCCTATTTCTATGCATTTTCTCCACTTGCACTGCAATTCCCAGTGTGGATTCACATTTCAGTTTGGATGCTACACGAGCCATCGATTGCCATGTGCAATACAATGGCAATTACAGAAATTATTATGGTCCTGCTCCTGGGCTGAAATCTCAGGAATCCGAGAGCAAGGGCAGAAAATACATTATTTTTTGCTGGTTTGCTGGTTTTATTGACCGTGACTAGGCAGCACAGTGCTTGGAAGGGTGGGAGATTACCCTCTCAGTCTTAATTTTCATCCAAACCCAATCATAGCACAGGAGCACTTACAAATGGATGAACAGCATCAAGCATCAATCTTTGTAAACAGTTTATCAGTGGTAAAAAGTAATCCCCTGTTCATAGATTTGATCTGGAATAATATTAGGATTGAGACTTGCCACAGTGGAAATACAAAAGTAAAAGAATTGCTATTAACAGTTAGAGGGACTGGAGAGCATGCATGTGGGCATGACATGGATCCATCAGCCATTGCAGCAGGCATTAATTTAACTTTCTGCAACACTGGGCTAACTTGCCTACAAGCCTGGTGTGGAAAATCACATACATATCAGTTTAACCCTGCCTGCTAAAATGGAATAGCAAATCTTTCCAGCCCCTCAATCAGCTCTATCAGGTTATTAAATGCAGGCTGGTGGTGCCAGGAGCTGCTCTGTTGCACAAACTGATACATTTAAAAAATAAACACAATTCATGTCAACATCTATTGGAAATACCCAGAATGGTCCTTCCAGCTATCACTTCTCTGTGTGTTTATGAATAAGTTTATGGGGTTTTTCCTTTTTTTTTAGCAGAAGGGAGTTCATTTTTGAATATCCACATTTCTATGAAAACAGGATTTCGGTCATACCTGGGGAAAAGAACACATCTGTTACCCCATCCAGTAGGAGCAAAACTGGGGGTGTTGTTTATGGCAGAGAGGGAGTGAGTGTGAAGTGCTTTGATTTAGGGGCATGAGAGGAGGGGTTGGGGGGTCTTAGGGCATATTAAGTTTTGCAGAATTATTTCAGGTACAGAGGAAGAGAGGAGCTGTTCCAAACTAAGCCTAACTGTAGCACTAACTCCCATTTCTAATTTACTGCACAGTTCAACTGAATATTTCACTGTGAGGGTATCAATGAGCTGGATCTTCATCTTCTTGAAACACACGTCCACAAAGGCCAGTGCCCATAGGAGCTGATTTATTTGGTGAGAGAAGGAAGGAAAGGAAGGAGGTGGAAAAGAGAAGGAAAGAAAATACGAGTAATGTTGCCCAGATTTTGACCTCTTTGTCAATTAATTACAAAAGCCTTGAGTATCTGTTTTTCTATCTGTATCTCTAATTATCTTTTGCTCATTTAATATGTCTGTGTTTATAACCATGAAAGCCTTAATCTGGAATATTATCCTATCATGGCTATCATGGCCATAAATTCATGCTACTGCTCAGGAATCAAATTAATGCATATCAGCATTACAATCACTGTATATCTACAGAAATATACGTCCTCTGGTTAGAAACTTGACTTAGGCAGTTCTGAATTTTCAGTTTGGCAACAGCTTGATAAGTTTAGGTTGAGAGACCCTTTTTGGAGCTCTACTCCATTTAACCAGTGCCTGCTGAAAGATTCTCTGGGGAGTTTCCCTGCACCTTTTGCTATTCATTCCCAGAAGAAGGTATGCAAAGAAATGCTAAGTACTTCCAAAAATTGGTCTCTTGAGACCGACTTCAAAAAGCCATCTCTGAAAGACCCCCTGAAAAGCACTGGAGATTCAAAAGACTGGGGCTGGGGGAGAGGGAAGAGGAGGAGCAGGAGGAGGAGTGTGCTATGCAAACAGAAATGGGAGCAGAAATACAGCCAGGAGGGACAATTGTGAAAGGGAGAAGAAATAAATGTTTGATCTTGCTGTGCCAAAGAATAGACAAGTCAATGAGGAGATATGAGAATTTCTAAAGACTCCCTAATCTTCAGAAGCTTAAAAAAATTAAGCGTTGGGATTTTTTTTTTTTTTTAGCATTTATGGCATCATATGAGACAGAGCAGATACTAAAAGGGTTTAGGCACAGATAAAATAAAAATATTTTAAAATTTAATCAGAACAACACTCAAGGTCCTTCTGAAAAGCAGCCTGCTGCCCCAGGTAAGAAGGCAAGGCTGAGTTTACCATCTTATCCAAGATAAATAAAATTTCAGAGTTTAAGAACAGCCCAGTGGCAATTTAGAGCAGAAGGAAAGTTATTTCCACTGTGAGAGTGACAACTGTCAGGTAACAGTGACCTGCAGTGCACTGGGGGAGAAGCCAAGCACAAACCAGAATGTTCTAACAGGAGATCCCCTGACACATGGAACAGAGCTGAATCCCTCATCAGTATGCCTTCACTTCCCTTTTGCCATTGACATTTCTGATCCCAGGGGAGTTATAATGAAACATCACACTGCAAACTGCCCCAGTTTTGTTTGTGTTTTTATTGCTCATCCTGTTTGGAAGGAATTTGTGCTTGACCTTTAAGTGGGTAAGTTTAGTCAGGTCTCAAGGAGCTGACAATTAGCAGCTAATCAATAAAGAGCATCATTTTTTCAGTAGTGCCTTTTCCTGCAAGGTTTACACTTTTCCTGGTCTCCAAATATGTGTGGTTTAGGTTGCATCAATGCCTTGAAGGTGGGAAGAACACAGAGCATAAAGCAGCACTGATTCTGCTTGGCTGCCCAGCTTCACCAGTCAGATGAAGGTAATAAATGTTGCTTCCAGATCTGTGGACTTATTTTCACTTGCCTTAGGGGAAAACAGGCTTTTCAGACTATCTTGATGAAATTCATCCTCTGAAATCCAGCCCTGTGTTAGGAAGAGTCAATGTGAACACTGAATTCATACATATCACATTTTGAAATGAAAATCTTATTGTGGTAAATGGTAAAAAACTACTTCAGTCCCTTGCCAACTGTCATGAAATCACTATGTTCAAAAAGTGCAGTGAACAGCACTGGGGGATTTGAAAAAACATCTAGAGCTTTAGCTCTTGTAAACTTAAGAGAAGTCCAAAACTCTCAATGACATTGTCTAGATTTCTCCAAGCGGATATTTTAATGGTAATTGCCTTTAGAAAAATCTCCTACCTCAGAAGTTTTCTCTGAGTGTAGAGGCCCCAAAAAGGAGGGAACACACAGGAACTTGCAATAAGTTCACAGAGAGCTCCTGGTGACAAATAAATAGCATTGCCTGTAAATTATTTGGTTTGAAAATCCTTCCTACACTATGGAAATGTCCCTTCTCTCCCATGCAGTCTCACATGTGAAGCACAGGATTGATAGACTGTCTTTTACTGGGTTTAAGCCAACCCATAATTGAACATGGTGTGTTGCACTTTATTATGAGAGGTCAATCTATTTGCCGAGTAATTGTTTGAAAATTACAGGAACAATAAAACATAAAGTTATACATTTTTTAACATACAGGTTTCAGGCTGGTAAGAAATGTTTTTGCATGTAATTGACATTTAACAAAATAATTACAAGTTCTTCAGGATAATTAGAATACACACTGTATTTGCAAAGTGCTTAAAATACTAGTTGACATTTAGTAAGTGTGTTAATCAATAACAAACATATAACTTGCTATTATGTCAATTAAATGCCTGTGTATTTCATTCAGATGCTCAAGGGTGAAGGTTAAGTCATGTTGAATCATTGCCTTGTCAGGATGGGGGCTTGGCTCTGATGTGCTGCTCCAGAGAACATAAGCAAAATATCCTGTGGAATGCCCCAGGGATCTGCCTGAGCCAGTGTTTATTGGCAGCAGGGATTTTAGAGCCTTGAGTTGCAGTCACAGAGCTCATTCACAAGATGCAGAGTTCTGAGGAGGTGATCCCTCTTTTGTCTCTCCAAAAATGTTAATGAACTGAAGGGTGTCTGTGCTGAATTGGGTTCCTCCTGCAGCGTCTTCCAACATCCAGAAAATATAATGACCTTGGATATAAGGCATCTTTGAGCAGAAAGATGAATATCTTCTCCCTAGATAGAGATATACTATGTACTAATGGGTTCACACGATAAAGGTCAGTGTAGAGTCAAAAAATGTTCGTGTTGTTTTCTGCCTTTCTGTAAGTTGGTTCATGACCTCAAAAGTAAGAGGTGGAAATGTTTGCCAGTTGCAATCAAAAGTTGTAGATTTTCTGCCAAATTTAGTCAGGTAGCTAAAAAGAAGAAAAGGAAAACAGATATTATTTTTCTTTTTGCTCTTGTAGGATGTTTTCCAAGTGATCTTTGCAAAAACATCTATTCCTGACACAAGTGATCTAAGAACAGAACTCATATGATGTAAATCAGCATTGCTCCATTAAGCTATAACTGTTCTATTTTGTTCAAGAGCTGATCAAATGTATTTGAGAAAGGTGCAATAAATTAATGTGGCAATTCTCTCTTTTTCAAGAGTAATATGCCTCTGACTTTGCATAAAGGTCAATGAAGTGTTAAATTGAGGGTGATTAAATACATAGTGTGAAGGAAATTACTCTAAGGGAGAAGATATGAATGAGGACACAATAAAAATAAGGTAATCACTGAATGATAACGTCATCTTCTGATGTACAGAACCCAAAGCTGTAGTGATACATCTGCAGGGAAAATATCAAACAAAACTCTCTCCCTGCCATGTAATTGAGGTTTCTATATAGTACTATGATTTTTTTTTAATTTTCAATATTGGCTCTGTACCTGGAGCTCACTCACATAGTTAGATATTTTAAGAGCCAAGTAACTCAGAACTGCTTTTAAATAATATTATACCCAGGCCCAGAGCTTCCAGGAGAATTCTTTGTCATAACTATATGCTTATCTAAAGGTTTCTGTTCTTGGTCCTGCCTTTATGTTGCTACCACTATGCAACTAGGCAAGATGCTTATCTTTAATTTGCTGAGGAAATGCAAATCAGATAGGGTATTTTCCAAGTGATATGTAAATGACAACCATTATAAAACAATTATTTTGTTCAGTTTCAGTATGGACTAGATTTTACTGACAAAATAAGGAACTCTGTGTTGCCTTAAGATCCCAAGGAATTCACAATTAATACTGAATTCATGCTGGTCTGCAGGTTCCCATGGGGCTCCTACACGAGGTTATGACAAGGTACAATTCTTCACATTCTCTTGTTATATCCATCATTTAAATTCTAAAGCATGGCACAGACAAGAAAGCAGACCATCAATATCTACATTACCCATGTGAAATAAAGCCTGATTTTGCAGATATTGTCTTCTGAATAAAACATTGCTCCCAAGTTGTAATCTAATTCCCCAGCAGGTAAACAGGGAATCCTGCAATAAAGCTGATGAAACTAAAGTGAGACTCACATCAATAAAAACTGTCCCTAAAATATCCTTAAAGTGGAGTAGAACACCTTGGGTTTAGAATACACAGAAGGAGAGATTTATAGTCACTGATATGTGGATGATGAAAAAGTTGAGAGGTTTTATGAGCCCTGAGGCAACAAAATGCCAAGATATCAGTCAGGCCATTTGGAAAGGAAAGCTCAGAAATCATTCTCAAAGAGGGCTGTTGATATTCCATGTTAATAATTGATAAAATAATGTACAGACATCTTAGCTGTAGATGTAGCTGCCAAAAGCTGTGAAGCTGCATTAATATATCCTGCACTGCTTTGATGTGAAGATTTAAAATGTCACACACACACATACCCTGGAAAGTTGAATGCAGGAATAAGCTACTAATGATCCATTCATGGAGAGGTGTCAGTGACTTGATCTTTATGAATCACTGATGTGTGAGGTGGAGCACAGCCCTAAGGGTGGAATTTCTTGGTAGAGTGACTTTGCACTTTTTCTTCCTGCTACTGAATTGGATCATCTTGCATTTGCTTTTTTGGATCTTATGGGAGTGCCATCATTCCCATTTCCCTAATACAGCATTGATACATCTGGAAGAGTGGGTGGAGTGCAGAAAGAGGAAATACTGGGGGAAAAACTTGCCTACGGATTTTTTTTCCATTTTTTTCCCATTGCCTTTAAGTTTCCTGTGTATGGAGGCAAGCAGGGCTCCATTGATTTCAGCAGCAGTGACAGATCACAACCACTGGCAAGATTTGCTGGGCATCCCCTGTGCCCCTAAAACTCAGACCTTGTGGCCCTTTGTCACACTGGCTGAACCAGCTCCAGTGTTTTGCAGAGTGTCACACCTGTAGAAAAAGACCCAGGTCTTTTTTACAACACTTTGTGACAGGCAAGTGGAACCTCCCCTTGTACCTGGGGTTACTGCTTTTCACCCTGTGACGTGGCTGATGCTGGAGGTTTCAGCTCTTTGCAGAGGGCAGGACAGAGAGAAAGCAGCAGGGAGTAGCTGCAGCCTTCCTTTAGCCAGAAAAATTTTGCTTTTCACACACTTTTCATACATACCATGGCCACCAGTCTGGGCATAGAACACTGGAAGCACTGTCAAAGTGTACACATTTACTTTAGATAAAATAAATGAAGAACTAGAACCAAAGCAGGAGCTGTTTGGTCTTCTCTGTCCATGGTAGCACAGGCAGAGCTTTGACATTTGAGGGATCTATTTACTTAGGGCCTGGCAGAGTCTGGGGGCTTTGCAAGTTTTGGAGACTTCAACTTGTGAAATATTGGTGAGATTGAAGTGGGTTTCTTTCTGAGACTGATCTACTTACTGCCTAAAATTGAGGAGTGGAAGGTTGATGTGTATGCAAACATGACACTTTGCTGAGTTTTTAAGTGAATTTACTGCAATAAATAAATTCACTTTTATGTTGTGAGATTGGCTCATTTAGGTGTGGGATTTTTGTGGGTGTGCTTTTATTTGGGTGACACAAGCTGAGTAGATATTTCAATACAGAATTAACAGAAATAAGCCATTCCTAAGTCCAAATTGCCTTTATTTTTAGTATTTATGCTGTCCCATGCTCCAGGACAAATCCCTTTTACAATACAAAAGAGAGTGAAATCTTCAAATGAAAAGTTTGTTTCCTGCTTTGCATATTAAACTCTTAGCTTAAATTCTGCCTTTTCCACATGGCATATATTAAAATAAATGAAAATATATTAGGTCTGATCTCCTCTCAGCAAGACAGATTTTCTAATTGTGCAATTCCAATGCTTGCAATAATGGCTTTGCTAGCTCAAATTGCATAGAAGAAAAGAAAAATAAAATCACAAAATATTTGTGTTTAAACTGTACAATAGCCTAATGGCTCACAAGGATGACTGAAACAATGTAATAGCCCATAAAGTGTTCTCTGACATGACTTTTTACTTGTTTATTCAGTGATCTTGTCAAAATAAAAATATTGGTGGACCTTATAAGGTTTTGGGCTATTCAAAAATGTGCAGCAAGTGTCTTCTCAAATCTTCCATGAGGAAAGCATTTATTGCAGTTATTTTGGTGACATCTTGTGGAACTGTAAATTATATATGTAGTCATGTCAAAGGCATGCTCAAATAAAATTACAGAAAGTAAGATATAAAGTGAAAGGCTCAGCCTTTCTGTCTGTAAATTGTAGACAGCTGTGAGAGCTCCTTCATGGGCAGCAGATGTCAATGTGATGATAAACTGAAGCTCACTGGACATCCAGACCAAGCCTGGCCACGTTCAGAGTGAAGGCAGAGCAAACACTCCAATCCCCTGAGCCAGACTCTGCTCTGCTCCCCCAGCCCAGCTGAGCATTCATTTAATTTCTTTGGCCAACTCCTCAAAAATCAGTTTTGTTTGTCCATGCAGTCAAACACTGATTTAACTGTAGTTAAAAATGCTTCATAACTCCTATGATGTAGAACATTACTTGGCTTTTCTCTTTCCATTCCTTCTCATCCTCAGCTCCTGCCTATATGAAGGGCTTTCTTTTCACCCATGTGCAGAATAATTAATGCAGCCTTTTGTATCCAGTGCTGGTCAGATTTTCTCTGCAGACTGATCCAGGAACTCCCTGTTGTGCTGTTTGTTGTGCTATGTGTCATTTCAAAGAGTGGATGTTCCACTGATGGAAATGATGTAGGAAACAGAAGCAATGAATGGTGGGTAACACTTTGTAGGATAACTTGTCCTCTAAGTAGTTCTTCTCTATAGTCTTTTACTGTCATGTTTGAACACTCTATTGATTTTCTTTAAGTTCATCATATTATTTACATTACTGTACATGATGTTTGAGTATTGCTATATTGATTTCCCAACAAGACATTTTAGTTTCAAAATATTAATGACTCTAAGTACTGCTACACGTTTTTTTTGTTTCAGAAAATCAATCAACAACTGCCAAGGAACAGAAAACCTTCCTACCCTTCTGGCCTTTCGTTTGGAGTCATTAATCTGGAGCATTGGTTAATAGCAGACTTCTTCCTGTGAAGAAGATCAGAGAGTCAAAAAATTGTTTAGGAAGTTGTTATCTGTGTAAAATGTCTGGAGTTAGGGCTATGGGCACCTGTCATCTGAGGGAGGAGTCACTGTACACGAAAGCTCAGAGCTGTTCTGCCACAGAACTCAAGAATTGTGCTAAGAATTTTCACCTGGGCACAGGTTGGGGTGGCTGTGCTGTAATCCCTCCAGCTAAATGACTTCATAGCACTGTTTCCAGTACTAATGGAAAGCCTACTTTTGTCTCAAACTCTTAAAAAAATAAATAATATTTTGATTTTATCACCCCACATCTGTGCCTCTTTCCTTAGCAGGGCTTCCACTTGACTTAGACAACTTGTCACCTCCTGGAACTGGAGATACCCAGTGGATTTCTCCAGCATTATTGTCTCCCATGGCTGTTAGCCCTGTGCTAGGGCTCTCCAAGGAACAACTGCCAAAAAAAAGCTGTTAAAGCAGCAGTAAACCCCCTCTCAGTTCCCTTTCCCTTACTGCTGATCTCTGCTTCCTCAGATAAGAAAGTGGTCATATACACAGAAAGGTACTGTTCCCTACTGTTGAATATTTCATGCGAGTTTCCTGTTGGAAGATTGATTTTTGCCACAGCTCTCTGAATTTATTTGTTGTCAAGGTGCACATGCACATTGTGTTTTCAAAATATAAATATCAATATTTGCTCTTTTGTCTGTGTTGGAGAGCTCTGACTGTGCCATGTCATGAGCCCTATTTTCTACAGGAATCTGAAACTTGCTGGCAAAGAAATGTTCAGGTTGAAATTGCTACTCAGTTCAATCCCCTTGAGGACTTCTCTCGCCTCTCCATGTAAGGTTTGCATAAATTCTTTGTCTTAGACCAACATTTGGCAATTATTTCAGGGCAGTAAGCAGTGTAAGTGCTTATGTATAAGCTTAAACCATAAATACATATAAGATAAAATATACTACAGAAGATACTCAGACTGAAATAAGATTTTTATACTGATTTATCTACACCAGTAATTGTGTATCTTGAGATTTTCTTTTTTAACTTGTGCAGTTCAGCTGTGGTTTAGCATAACATATTTTCATTACAATACAGAATTTTTCACACACTGGTTTGTCTGACACCAGCTGTCACAAGGGACTAAACCAGGGGAACATCTATTGCTTCATTTTATGAACACCAGACTCCATTTGTGTTACAGTATAATAAATGCACTAAGCTTACAACCTTGGGATGTTTGGGGAATATATTTTATTTCAATCACACCCCAAGTATCAGTTTTATTTAATTATTGCAAGCATCACTCATGAGGATGTGTTCATTGTCCCCACTGTTAAGACAAGTGCTGTCCCTTACAGTTCAGACGTGGAAGGTTCCCTCAGAAGGGAGTGGCACCAAAAGGAAAAATTCCCAGAGACTGGTGTGTGACTTTCTGATGTAACAATTCAGATACACAGGTTTTGACCCAGGACTGCCCATCATGCTGCTGTCCCTCTGTCCCTGCCCAATCACCCCAAAATGTTCTAAATTTTGCAAAGTATTCTGAATGCTGCAGGCTTCTATAAAATTCCCTTCTAGGTTTTGTCTTGGCATTTGGTTTGTTGTGAAGCCCCCTGGAGCAGTGAGCTGAGCTCTTGGAGGACTTAACCAAGTAAATCCGAATTCTGAATTCCCAACTTACAGTGTTCAATTAGGCACAAAGTCATCAGTGGTCACGAATTTTCCAGTTCTGTTTTCAAGGGTAAGATGTGCACTTGGCAGACTCCCCATCTCACACTCACCTTCCTTGCATCCAGCTCCAAGTCAGGAGAGGAGGGTGGCTCTGGGTGAGGCAGGAGCAGGGGCACAGCAGCTGCAAAAGTCATTAAGGCCATCCAGACAAGCCTGCTGCAAACCTGCAGATCAGTCTGTAGCTCACAGAGCTGCTGGTTTGGAGGAGGTCTGCTTTTTAAACAGCTTGTGTGACTGCAAGTACCATAAATAATCTTCCTTTTCAAAATCAAAGATTGCTCTTTTTTTTGCTTTTTTTCTCTCTGTTTTGGTGTTGCTGAAAGCTCCTCCTGAGTGCTGCCAGCCCAGCAAAGCTCTTTTCAAATCAGGGCATGGGGCATCCAACCCTTCAGGTCAGGCTGGGCTACAGTGCTGCCTTCAACCAGACCAGCAGAGCAAAGTGGTTCTGTGCCACCCCACCCTGCAGAAATGTTATTTACTTGTTTGTCCTCGTTTAGTCCTCAGCTCTTACCCACAGATTATTTTTTTCCTAATAGCTCTGTAGAACCTGGGGGACAACACCCACTGGGATCTGTCTGCTGACTTAGATCGAATTTCGGTTCCTAATATATTTACTGTCACTTCTTTTATATGAGACTTGTAAATCTTTTCATGTAGAAACAGTGTGGAACTAAAGGTCGAAACTCACCCTTTGATGTCACTAAGAACTTCCTGCTTGGTTGGATTGCTCTCTAATATTATACATCCCCTGGAAATGAAAAAAGCCCTTATAATGGGTTGTTAGACACATTATAGGAATTTTTAAATTAAACTTGAAGTGAGCCTAAACCTGAAGATAAGCTGGTATAATCAACTCTGCTGTAGGCTTGTGAGAACATGCATAAATATGCATAAATGATGAAATCAAAATAAAAGTTATCTAGATATCCCTATTTGTGTGCAACAGGTTCTGTCATTCAGCTATATATGTGATTTAAATCTTAAATTAGCTGAGGATGCCATATGGTTTCAGTGTATACCTAAAACATTGCAGCCCTTGCTGAGGAAACAGTATTAAGGAAATTTTATTCTTGGTTTATTGCAATATTTCTTCTGAGAGGTGAATATATTTGGAGCTGCTCTGGAATGTTGTGCTGTCAGGAATAGAAATTGGTAAACTGGTCTGTTCCTTATATGTGAGACCCACAAGGGAAAACCCCACAAACCAAAACAAGATATTTTGGGGGTGGTCAACTACTCTGTGTTGTACTGCTGCCTCTCTCCTGACTCTCATCAAGTCTGGGATTTCAGAGATGATCACTGAGAAGTGTACAGAGTATTTATTATTTTCTGATAAGCATATGTGATAATAATCTGGCTTGGTCAGAACTTTTTGTCTCAACATTTTTAAGCTTGTTTCCAGAATGTTTCCATATTGCAAGGTGTGCAGATTTTTATGTAACACCCTAATGTTTTCAGATACAAAACTTCATCAATGCTTTTATATATTGATCTTCATGGTTTTATGCATGTAAAGAGTAAATTCTTGTTTTCCTTCCTTACTGGAAATCCTGGTTGGCATCAAGAACACAGTCTGGTATCAATTTCCTTGTTCCAAAGGCACAATGGTCTTGTGCAGTGCCATAGAGCTTAATACAATTCCTAATTTATTGGAGGCTCACTGCAAAAATGCATTAACTGAAGATTTTCCAAAATGCTGATTTCACAGTAATATGAATTGACTAACACTTAAATGAAGGAAATGAGAATTCTGTGCATTGGGGCTCTGATGTTTACACTGCATCATATGCTATGTGGTTTATGCCATCTCTAACCACTCTATACTTTTTGTTCCTCAGTTTTTTCAGCTCTCCCAAAGAGCTGAATATGCTCTTTCTTATTAAGAGTCAGTATTTCAGCTGTCATCTTTTCATAGGGCAACAGCAAAGGGGAAGAGAGAGAAAAATAAGAGCAATAATAACTTCTTGTATAGCATCTTTCATCTCAGTCTCCAAAGCCAAACATCATTAATGAGATGGGACTGTTGGTTTTATTTCTGACCCACATCCAGGCTGCCTTTTCTTCTGATCCTACTCAAGGTAATTAGGGAAAGGAGAATAGATGGGTGGCTGGGAAGAAAGTAACTCAGATTTTTGCAGGAGCATTGATGAGTAGTTATGTTTTCCAATTCCTCTCTCCTATCAGATAACAATGTCTTGTCGTAGCAGTATCCTTCTGAGTGGGGCATAAAATTCAGAATTTAAGGCATGCTTAGACATTAAATATATTCAGATTGTTTTCTAAGATCCGGGTTCCACCCATTTACTTCCATTTCAGCTCCTGATGTACTTCCCCAGCTTAAATGACTACAACATGCTCCCTTCCAAGCCCTAATTAATGTGTAGTTGCTTAGTTTGGTTGTGAGATGTTGAACAGCCTCTGATCTTGTCTGGAGGATCAGCTGTGATTTCTGTCTCTGTGATGCAGCAGAGCTTACACAGCAGCAGAATATTTTGAAATCTTGTGCTCAGTGCTATGATTCTTTCCAGCTCTGAGTCTGCTCGTGTACCAAAATAAATCAGGATGTGTTCAGTCACAGTGATTATGGCTTTTTCCTCACAGCAAAGGATCTACCCCTGTGCTTGCAGTGTGGTAATGTAAATTTTGGCACAGATAAACTGAAGCAAAGCATCTTAACTGAATTGATTACTTTAACTGGCAGATATTTAGTGATAATGATGGTCTTTGAGTATAGCATCAACATCTTCACCTCCTTCCCTCTGCTAATAGGAGGAAATAACTTGTGCTGATCAAGCCTTTCCTCTGATGGGACTCTAGCTATTGATATTGTCATTATTAATAGTAATTATTGATCCAGTTTGTCAGATTCCCACCTGGTTTTGATTTTAGCCAGTGAAATGAGACACAGAGGATGTCTCCAGGCAATGCAAGTTTGTCTGCCAGCCCTGTGCTTTACAAATGGCTTCAGTTCTGCAGCCTCTAAATGAGATCATTCTTTTATTTTGTGCCCACACAAGCCTGCACAGTCAAAGCCACCTTCTCCTTGGCTGCTAGGGTTTTGTATTCACAAAGGACCAGAACCCTGGTTCTGGTCTCACTGCTGAGCCCATGACTGCTGTGGTGGCAGCAGCAGTGTTTAAGGTTGACATGACTTAGTATTTATGAGAAGAAACCAAGACAAAAATAATAGGCATGTAATATTTTATCCCTTTTCAGCCTGATTATATTGTGTTTTTTTCTGCCTGCAGTGAAACAGCAGCCTCAGGCTCTGCTGCAGTCTCTTACTCAGGGAGATAAAGTCAAGTATATTAGGAAACCTCAATAATCTCTAATCATAGAACTGCTTCAGACAACAGTTTAAGAGTGGCATTGTTTATGTAAACAGTGTCACTGCAGCTTATTACAAGTTTCTGTGCTCTCTTTAGAGATGCTGATCTAATCTTGCAGCTATCAGGGTGCTGTATCTTACCTTGCTTGTGTCTTTGATTTCCTTCTCCTTCTCTTGTGCAAAGTGTGTAAAGTCTATATGGTAAGGATAATTTCTGGATGGCTTATGTGTGCTTGTCCTGTCATCAGGAGATCCCAATCCAGTAGCTGGGGACTGGGATTTTACTGTGCTTTAGGTGCAAAGTGCAAATTTTGGTTCAAATCAGTTTGAGTGAAATCTGGTACAGAAAAACCCTCAAACTGTCTTTGAAGAGAAGATTAGTGATGGATTTCCCAAAAAATTACTACGAAAATTCTGCTTCTCCTTAAAATATAAGAATAATAGGGAAAAGAGAGAGATGGATACAAACCGAAAAGGACAAAGGATGCCCCCCACAATCACACAGGGATGCCCAGCCCATCCCCTGTCCCCAGTTTCTGCCCTGGACAAGATGCTCCAGGGTGTGGAACATCCCTGTGGCTGCTTTGGGTCACTTGTCCTGGCCGTGCTCCCTCGTGGCTTCCCGAGCTCCTTGGCAGAGCCTGAGAGAATGACAAGTCCTTGGCTCAGAGAAGGTGATCCTTAGAAACCACTACACCATCAGTGTGTTAACAACATTATTCTAAACCCAAAACTCAGCTGCAGAGGAGAAAACAAATTCCATCCCAGCTGCAAGTAGGACACAGAGTGTCAGTGTACCCTGGTGTGGCTCCTGCTGTGGGTAGAATATAAATACAGAGAATCCAAAGGAGAAATGGAGCTGCTCTGGGATTCTGGAATGTGATCATCTGTTTCTGCTGTTGCACGGGGAAAATAAAATAAATCAGTCCAATGTGAACTGGAAGGAAAGTGTGACAGTCATTCTTCAGTTAAACGAAAGGGTGAAAAAAACCTGTGATATCTTTTTGCAATACAAAAAATGACAGAGAGGAACATTATGAGCAAGGGTTTCATATTTCCCCAGTAACTAAATATTGCTTTGGCTTTATTGCTCAGTTGACTTACAGAGAATGGATTTGTGCTTAGAGGAAAGACTTTTAAAATTGCAACTAGATTACTTTTTTTTTTTCTTTTTTGACCTCAGAACTTTTGATCTTAAAAATGGCTTGAGGCTTGATTTCATATTTTATAAGTAGTTCTTTCTTCAGTCAGAATTTTACAGACCTATGTAAAAAAAAAAAAGTAATTATAATAAATTATACACTGTGGTTAGTTTTGCTCCTCTTTAGCCCCATATTTTTAAATGGAGCTTGAAGGCAAAACTAATTAATGAGAAGACATGTATATAAAATTAGTTCAGAAGTACTGAAATACTGATGTTGCCTCAAGCAAAGAGCTCTCAACACAATGAGTCAAATATAGACTGTTTAACTGGAAAAATTTAAGTCTTAAATTCAGACCTTCTCCTTCACCATCCTTCCTTTCAAGTTACCTTGTTTGAGATGAATCTATTGACCAGGACAGAGTTTTCCTGAGTGATTTGCAGTTTGAAGCAGCCAAGTAATTTCAGACTCTCTCTTTTCATTTCCTTAAAGAAATCTGAGCTTTAAAGTGAATCCTTTCTGTCTCAGAGCAGAGGAAGAATAAACTCTTCTGACTTGAGAGTCCGGGAAATGGGCTGAGTGAATCCTCAGGAGCTGTTGAAAGCATTGCTGTTACAAGATCCTTGCCTGTTCAGACCAAATGAAAATGAGAGGACAAAAAGGGGGAAAAAAAAGGAGAGAAATCACAAATATTGTGATGCAAACAGTAAAACCTGCTGAGGCATAAAGGCTGAAAAGAGCTGGTAGGTCATACTTACTCCTCCCTTAAATGCTTGTGCTGCCTGGGCTATCAGGATTCTTCTGGAACTCTGCAGTTGTTTGCAAATTCCTGAGTGACAGTGCCAACCATTGCAAGTCTTGAAAGAAACTTTGAGATTTTGGTGGGTTTTGTTTTCACTGAACATAAATCCAGTCATCACTGCATATTTCACCCCCTTGGTCAGACAATGCAAAGGGTGCTTTTCTTCAAGCTGGGCCATGTCACTGTAATTGGGAATAATGGGAATTGAAAACAACCAGGAGCATTTCTCTGGGCTATGAATATATTGCATCTTGAAAATGTGACTACAAATTCACATTTTCATCCCAGATTCTTGTTGCTATGCCAGCAAAGCATTTGATATCACAATAGCAAAGGAGCATTTTACTTTTTTTAGACCATGATTGGAATAATTATTTTCTGTTACAAGCAGCATAACCATAACTTAAACTGACAGTGCTAAATACCGTGGTAAACATGAAAACAATTCCTTTGTTGCTTGATAAATTAAACTCACCTAAAATAAGAATCACATTCCAAAAATGTGTCCAAGCTATTAACATAAATTTGTCCAGAATCCAGCAATGATTAAGCAGTAGACCAAGCACT
Source organism: Luscinia megarhynchos (assembly GCA_034336665.1). NCBI lineage: Eukaryota > Metazoa > Chordata > Aves > Passeriformes > Muscicapidae > Luscinia > Luscinia megarhynchos. Next base: position 5,198,306 of record CM067580.1, read on the forward strand.
GTTTTCATCCACCTCTGACTTCAGTGACATGTTTCTGCAGTAGGTTTCACAAACAAAATAATGAAATTAGGTTAATAAATCTTTCCTTTCATATATGTCTGACTGGATATTGGGAAAGATGGGCTGTGCTTTCTGTAGCTCCTGTGGCTATGTGCCTGTGCAGTGCAGAATTCCTGCATCTCTCTTGGCAGCATTTAAACCTGACTGCAGCCAGCAAGTCTGTCCAAGTTGTGCCACTGGATTCTCCAAGTCCAGGTAAATATTTCATGGCATCAAGTAGCAGGATTTATCAGCTAATCTGGAATTACACAGGTGTGGCCAAATTCTTCCCTACACTAATTTCCTGAAGTGTTGGTTGAAAAAGAATTAGCAGTGTAGAGATGCTGAGGTCCCCCTGGGGTGCCAGTGCTCCTTGCTGGCTCTGGTTCCATTTATCAGCCCAGCCTGTCTCTGGCACTGAGTTAACTCCTAGAGCAGGCTGGGATTTCCCTGGTGAAAAGGAGAAAAGAAGAGTGAAAAGGTGAAAAGGAGAGTGGCAGAGCCATGGGAATCAGGGCTTGGAAAAGCTGGGCCACAGCATGGTGTGAGCAGGAGCAGAGACAGCACTTGAGCAATGGCCCTGAGCCCCAGATGGATAATGTGTGCTGTTTCTGCAGGGAAAGAACCAGATAGGAGTACAAGATTGCTTAGAGTGTGCTTTTGTCATCCGGAAACACTTAAGCTGCATGAAATAAATTGCATTCAGTATGCCAAGGGCATGAATAAGTCCACAGACTGAAAGGGAAGTGCATCAGCTTGGATGATTAGCAGTGTCTAGGCAACAGGCTCCCCTGTTTTCACTGGAGTTTTATAGAACTGGGGGGGAGGAAATGTCCAGAATGAGAAAGTGGGTCAGATAGCAGTGAGAAAGAACAAAAGGAACAAGAATCAGAGAGCCCACGAGCTGCATCCCATCAGCTCTGAATCTGGGGACAGAATCTGTGTGAGCACAAATGTCACTTTTCCTGCCCTGAACAGAACCTAACAGACCTCCCACGTTGCTGTAAAGGACATTGGGCTCGTCTAGCAGCTCTGTTAAGTACAGAGCCGTAAATGATGCCTCAGATTCTTAAAGCGTGATTTCTGTCAGTAGAAAAGTGCTTTTTTCTGTTAAGCAGGGCAGGTCTCTGACCTGGGAAAATTCTTAATCCTGCTGGTGACACTCCCTTTTAACTGCCTGGGTCTGGCTTAAAGTCCTTTTTCTGTGAGGAGAATTTGACAGATGAAAACAAAGCTGGTTCTCACTTTGTTGTGCATAGTGAGCTTTCATATTCCTTTGTTTAAAACACAGGAGCAGCCTCTTAACCTGGAGCTACCTGTCTGTCCAGCATGGAGCAGTGAAAAGACTTGGCCCATTGCTGTAAAAATAAATAAGGTGCATGTATTTTGTGCTCCAGGTAATGTGGTATTTTGTATGCAGACCTAGGCCACTCAGGAGGTGCAGCATTATTCCATAGCCAAGCAAGAGAAAAAGCCTAATAAGACAAAGGAAAAATAGAAATGGCCTAGTAGAAAATACAGGTGAAGAGTTCTTTATCCATCTGCCACAACACAGAAACCCTGGGCATAATTTAAGGTGTTTTCTCTGCTTGCTCCCCACCATGCCTCTCTGAGCCTTTCCTCCCTTGCCAGAGCTGATCCTGCTTCTCCAAAACATCCAAAGGAGATTTAATGTTTGTAGAGGCCTGGTGCGTGTCTTTCTGGTGCCAGGGGCTCCCTGAGCAGACTCCAGGCACTGTCTGACCCTGGCAGTCTCCACCCAGAGCCCACAGTGGGAAGGGACCCCTGAGCAGGTGATGCTCTGCTGTCCCAGGCTATGAGCTGCCTGCCTGCTCCCTGTCACTGACTGTCCCCTCCTGTGCATAATCCCAGCCACAGAATGGCCTGAGGGATACACTCTCCACTTTCCACCTCCTCTTCTAGAAGGATGTTAAATTTGCAGTGGCTTATCTGGACCCTGAGCTGTAGATCCTTATCTTACCACGTGACAATTACAGAGATTTAAAAGGGACAGCTCAGTATTTCCCATGTTCCCTCATATTCATTTTGTAATTGCAGAAAACTTATGATCCCATTAGCAAGTTGCTTGTTGGTGGTTTTTTGTCTGGAAGTTGCAGCCTTTTGATGGATGTGTTACATACATGCTGGCTGATTAAATATGAAAATTATATATAAAAGAAAATATATTCAATAATCCAGGATTGGGAGGCAGCCACAGTACTCCTGTATAAAACCAAAGAATAACAGAGGACATGTGGGTAATACAGGGCCCTGCAGCAGGATCTGCTGTTCAAAGTGTGGCAAGTTCAAAGAATCAGCTGCAGTCACATCTCCCAGGGTCCTTGTCTGGTACTGCAGCTCCAGTGAAAACTCCCTGCTTGGTTCTTCTCAACAAGAGCCTGAATGCTGCCTGAGTTTTTGTTTGGTTGTGTTTTTTTCCTTGAACAAATAAGCATATGGAAACTGAGGGATGAAATGCAGGTGAGCTCCAGCAGGTGTGATGCTCCCCAGCCTCTATCCTGGGGTAGCTGGACCCACTTCTTCCCATTTCCCCCAAGATTTCTGTGGTATTGGACTATTTGCCTCACAATAAAAAGCAACTTGTCCTATTAAGTCCTCTGTCTACCTGGATTAAAGTCATTGTGCTGCTGCTGAAGCCTGTTTACTGACCTGAAGTTGGTACAAAACATGCAGATCCAGCAAGACCTGTTCTACCACAGAGACTGAGAAAGAAGAATTAACATTTTCCCAATCAGACTTCATGTGGTTTCAATCTATTTTTCTGTCATACAAGAACAGAAAAATACAAACGCAGGGAAATTGTGATGTAAAATTGTAATCCAAGGTCAAGATCAGGAAGTTTTTGTTGGCTTGTGGTATCTTAGCACCTGCATCCTTGCCCCCTCTCCACAATCAGCAGTTTGCAGAGGCTGTAAACCTTTTCTAAGCAGTTTAAATCTTCCCATGACACTGTTTTACATTTTATTTCCACAGGTCCCTATTTTGCAAGGCTGTGAAATGTGCATTGTTCACTGAGGGTGATCCCAAAGTTCTCTGCAAGGGATTTATATACAGGAGTAGTACCTTTTCCTGTTGAAAAGCAGTCACCAGATGAGGTACTTATATTATACTTTTATTATACTTTTGGTATGTATATTTTTATTATACTTATATAAGCTTTTATGACACTTTTGGTACTTATACTTTTGGTAATTCAGTGTTATAGTTTGGAATAAGCAGAGAGTTTGGGTTCAATTAAAAAAAAATCATTCAAGGAAAGGAAAAGAAACTTTAGTTCTTAAGTTAGAATGGCAAACATAGGTTGTTTCCATCCAGTTTATATGAGAGGCAGCACTTTCCCTGGCACTGACCTGGATTTTATTGGCAGTCAGATATGTATTTTGGGCTCTGCTTCCCTGGCAAGCCCTGGGCCATGCTCCCCTCCCTCTGCCCACACAGCCTTTGGCTGGCACAGCTTTCCCCTCCCACCCCTGTGCAATCCAAATTACTCAGCCTGTGAGGAACAGAGCTCAGTCAGGGCTCAAACATAGCAGGAAGAGGAGAAGAGTCATGAAGGGGAGTTTAATGGCCCAGCAAACCCTGTTGGGATCTCTGCTGAAGCAGACTCAGTTATTTCAGCCCTATCAGTCACAGCTTGGATGGTTTCCTGCTTGCTGCTCCTCCTGGGGAAAGGTCCAGGTGAGGAGTCCCTGGCAGGGGCCGTGTTAGCCAGGGCCAGCCTGTGCCATTGATCCCTGGGTCACCTCCTGGCTCTTCTCTCTGCTGGCTCAGTGGAGTTTCTCCATCAACATCAGTGTCTCCTCAAGTGCTCGTTCATTTTGGGTTTATCGACACCTGAGTGCTGACAATTTGTTCTGGGCACAACAGGCTGGTCAAAATGCTGCTGTGGAATAAAAGGCTGCTGACAGGAGTTGCTTAATAGTTAAAAATCCACCCTTTGCTCTTTCTAGAGATTTAGTTTTGTGCTTAGATTTCCTCTGCCATAGGTTTTAAATCAGTTGCAAAAATCACTTTATATAAATTTATGGGACCTATATGCACTTAAACAGGCTAGCCTGGATCTATGGATGCTCACATACTTGTAATGTAGCTCTTGAATATAAACATGTGGCTTTGTCAGTGATATCTACATTCTAAATAAAATCAAAGAAACTCCCTTACTTTTCCTGCAAAATGTTGTGTAATACAAGCTGTAAACTTTGAGTCAGAGATTAATACTTTGTGTTTGTTGACATGTGGTGAGAGGATGCCTGAATAATTTTGCAAAGAGTGATGTGTCTTTAATATATCCAGTTATTTGTCCTTGAGTTTTGCAGCTAGATAAAGAGCAGTACAGAATTGTTTTCTGCTGTATCTTGCTTGGCATGAACAAGCTGAGAAAAATCAAATCATAAATATATGGTTTTTCATAGCATTCTTCTACCAGCTTGGAATAAAATAAAGTCCTTTCTAGACTAGTTCTTCCTGGCCCCTGTATCACTTGCATTAATTGGAGCACTCTGCTTTAGGTGTTTCTGTGCTCATAGAGTTTTATGACCCACATTACCAGGGTTTTGTTTGACTTTCACTCTAAAGCCCTAATATTTGCAGAAGTAAGCATATGCAAATATTTGACTACAAGCATCACTGGGTGTGCAGTTTGGCTTCAGTTCAGAAAATGCCTTTCCCTGTTTTATTTTCCAGCAAGGATGTGAAATCTTCTGTTAAGTCCTTAGACAACTCTGGAATCTCAGGGCTGTGCTCTTCCTTGTGCTTGTTGGGTGATGATTGACACAAATACAAATTAAAATGTTCTGAACTGGCAATTTTAAATTCCTACAATTGACTACAGCAAGTAGAGGAAGAGGGGGAATAGTTTCCTAATACATTAGAGCTGACATTTGATTGGTGTGAGACCAGAAGAGAGCAAAAGGGGAAGGTCATTGTTAATTATTCTTCTGCTGAATGTGGGGGGTTGAAAGACTCTTTGATGAACTTACTCCTTGCCATTTCCCTGTGCTGGGAAGACCCTGTGTGTGACTGGCAAGGGATGGAATTGATGTGTCCTAATGACTTCCAGATCCACTTTTCTCTAATTGCAAATAGATCCTATTTTCCTATCAGTTTTTCTGAGTGCACACAGCTTCCAGAAGAGTTGGTGTCCCACCAGCTGCCTCTCCAGCATCTCTCTATCTCCCTTTTTATTGCTGCCACTTCTAAACTACTTGGTGTTAGCAAGAGAGGATGAGCCATGCTCAGGCTGCAGAGAAATTTTTAATATGAATTGGGAACAATGTTGGGAGCCCAGGTGCACAGAAGGACACAAAGGAAAATAAGAGTAGATTGCCTGTTGCCACTGTGATGGTAGTAAATCTTGTTTCAAAAGATTGAGAGGATGGATTTAATACAAACTGCAGAAATATGATGTTTAGAGTAGCAAGTCATCATGAAAATTAGAAAATATATTTAGCCCTTAAAAGGGCGCTGCATTTAGGGTATTATATTTTTAGTCTCTCAGTAAGCCAGGCACACACTGCCTTACATCCTCTGACATTTTCATTATTTGAGGCTGGCAGTGGACATAAATATTATGGCAGAATAACAAAGCAAAACCCAGTGAAACCATCTCATTTTACCGTTGAATTTTAATAATTAATATTTATGCATATATGAGGGGAATAATGACACAGTTTTACTGTAATTGAGCCAGAACATCCTGAGAGGCCAACCCACAAGATCTTTGGCTGGAGATTTTAGCAGCAGTGGAAGCCACCCCAGGGACCACAAAGGGAAACCCTGAAGTACTTGAGAGCATCCCAAGGGCAAGGAATAGTATCAGGTACCAAACTGATGGATGGGCACAGCCCAGAGACTTGGTTAATGGATTTTAATGGGTTTTTGCATCTCGCACTTTTCTCTGTTATCCATTACTGAAGTAAGCATTCCCTTTAAATTGAACAGGCCTGTGGGTGCTCTCTGACCCAGCTGTGCCACCAGCAGCAGCTGCAGGAGGACACTGGGAGCACTGGGAGGCAGGGCTGGCCACAGCAAGGTCTCAGTTTAAGAAACAAGATCCAAATTTAAGTTTAATATCCAAATCCAAAGGATATTGTTGGAAAGCTGTTGGATTTCTTCTGCTTCTCATCTGACTGCATCATCAGTGATGTCTGGCTCCAGGAGCAAAAGAGATATGCAGAATAAAATCCATCTTGCCATTAACTTCTTTAAAGTTTAATGCAAGAGGAAGAGCACCAACAGGAGCAAATTATAAAAATCACCCATCCCTGACTTTGATGGATGTTCTCCTCACAAACTCACCACGCACTGTTTTATGAACTAGATTATTTGCCCAAGTCATCAGCTTATGATTGATTAGAGAAGCAAAATGAGGACATAATCACTTCTACATATCTTGCTTACTACAAATAAGAAAGTTTTGTACAACAATTTATTAAAAGCTGATTAGATTAAAACAAATTGTATCGTTGGAGCCCTGACAAATGGGTTTTTTGTATGGAAATATTTTGTGGTTAATTGGTGTTAGCAGAGCAGTCAGTGAGGACTTGGCTCCATTTCTGCATCCAAGTGCTGGGGCAGGAATTATTTATTATGGGAATGTCCAGGAGAAAAACAAGGAAATTCAATTTTTTGTCTATTCCATGCCAACTGCCAGTGACATCACTAAAATAATTATTCCTTTGAGAAGACAGGAAATTTTCTTTCTTGCTGTTTTTTCAATAAGTGAGAGGGATGGGATTATTGAATGGAAAAAAATCATAAATTGTAATTTTTCACAGCTTTGTACTGACAGCAGTTTTTTAATGTGTACAGTATAAATTCCAGGTTTGATGAATAAATGCATACATTTTATTAGAGTGTGTGGAATAAAATGTTTAATCTGAAATCTAATAATTATGATGGGACACATTTGCTCCTCTTTCCCAATGGTTTGGCAGGATGTATTTGAGTCCCAAATGTAGAACAAGTACTGAAGCAATATAATATAACTTGTCAATTTTAAGAGAAAAAAAATATGGTCATGCTAAGCAAAAGAGATTAAACACTACGAAAAATGAAACTATATTGAAGAGCCATCGATTTTAAGAAAATCATGCTCCCAAGGTATCCAAAACTGATTCAACTTAATCTGTAACCTGTCCTGAGTAAGGGGGTAATATTGACTCTTGAACGTTATGTGAATAAAAAGCATCTTTGGGCAAGGTCCTGTCTTTATCAAAGTCTTATGAACTGCTCAATTTACTTTCAAAACTCAGTCTCTGTCTCTCTCTCCTCTCAAATTTGGAATGATGAGGAAATGAGTGAAAGGGAAGGGCCACGTTCTTCATTTGGAGAGGACAGATTGTGCCCCGTGTCAGACACTCAGTGTGGGGATGGGACTGTGCAATGTAATGAGGGAATTCTCTTCCACCTCCCAGTGAGTGCAGAAATGAGTCTCATATTCCCAAATTACACCCAGAATGCAGTCATCTCCAAAATTGACTTGCCATTGCTCTCTGAGGTCTGGATATCTCCACCATAGCAGAAACCATCTCATTGCAGCAGATCCACCAAATTCAAATGAAATGCAGTCATGGCAGGACAGAAAAAAGACATGCTGGAGGTATTTCAGCTTATTTTTTTTTCTTTTTAGTAGGGTCTGAAACACCATGTAAGCAGTCCTGATGGGAAGAAGTGTTAATGACTGATTTGGAGTGTCCCTAAATTGCACACACCTTTCACACCGAGTTAAAATCACACTGAGTAGTTTTAAATAAAAGGGATAATTTAACTTGAGTAGACCTTTTACTTCATAGCATAGTGGCAGCTTTCTTAGCAAAATCAAGAAATTTTTAAGCTCTTCTGATAATATTTTTACCAAGCTCCTCTTTTCTGTGAACATGTTTTCAGCAGGAAAGGAAAATACAATAGTATGTAGTCAGAAATTGAGTAGTTTTAATTGTATAACCATATTTGCTAACTTTAGATGCAGAATGATTTCTAAGCATGCAATTACACTTACATACACTGATGGCTTCTTACTTAAATATCTTAAAATTGAGCACATGCTTTTGTTGATTGAAAGACTTGTTAACCACAAGGTACCTGCTTAACCATACAGCTGGCTGCAGGCTTGGCATGGCACAGAAAATAAAGTTATATCTATAAAGATGCTGTGGTCAGGGTGTATTGCAACCCTATTTATCTTCAAGAAATTATAAATTCAGCTGATTTTTTAAAATACTGTTTTCTTTTAAAAGGGGAGAAAAATGCTCAAAGCTTTATTTGTGTATTTTTTATATATTTATTTTGGCTCTCTATAGTGTCTGCCTGTTACCCATTATAAAGAATTCCAACTTGTTTCATGTGAAAGACAGGCTTATTAATGTCTCAGTGCCGTGCAAAACACCATCAAAACTCAGATATAGTCATTACCCCATGCTACAGTGCTTGAGATTATTAATACTTCCAACACTGTGAGGACACAGGAGATGTGCCACTGATGCAGGCATTTCTAAGCCCTGTGATGGATTAAAAAAGGGATGCCTGGATAAAAAGCAAACACTTCCTGGCGTTTTTTGCAGACTCCTTTTAGCATTCAGGGAGGTTTTCCTATTGTTCCACCAAGTGTGTGGTAATTAAACCGATGGGAGGACTGAGAGCTAATTGATGACAGGGTGGGTTTCCAGAAGTGCTGTGCTAAAGGGAGTAATGTTAGATTTGCTGTTGAAAACACAGGGTTTTAGGTTCTGACACGTGCAGGTTCAATAGACCAGAGACTGATTGACAAACTCAGCAGGGAGTTTCTCAGGGAAGCTCATCCCATGGTTTGCAGCAGATGTCCTGCAGAGCAGATAGGGCAGAACACATGAAGGGGCACAAACATTGCATGATCACATGGACGCTGGAGAAGGCAGATCTGACATCTCCTGAGTGCAGGGGGAATGTCCAGCTGTGTATCCTAGAGCAGGAATTCCTCCTGCACTCTCCAGAAGAGGACACAGCACACTGACACAAGCACCTACAAAGCTGAAGAAGTTGGGTCACAATGAAGCTGGGCAATAATTTTGTGCCACTGTGATAGGCACAGACCTATGGTATATCCACTTCTGTAATAGGGGTGTTATAAATGGATATTGGATATGTTGGATTTTGTCCAATTAATCAAACAACAAAGTTAAATTTAACAGCAATTTATTAATAATAGCAATTGTTTATAAAGGAATACAATTAAAACATATGAGTTATATAAATTTGAGTAAATACAAAATTTAGCAGCAATTTGAGCATAATAGAGGTATGGTTCAGTTGAATAATGCATAAGCAAAACCGACCAGGGGTATGGGGAGGGAGTATCCCTTCTGCACGTACCAAATCAGTCAAGCTAAAAAATCTCATTTATATACTTGTTCTTAGGCCTATATCCATATCCTGCTTCTCCCCTAACATCTGGATGTTGAGCTTTCTCCCTATTTTTTTCCTTCCTTTTGTTTAACCATTTCCTTTATCTCTTTTTGCCTTATAGCCATTAAATACAATTATTGATTAATTATAATGCCACAATATTGTTACAATTTAATTAGCACGAATCATTTATAACAGGGGCAAACACAGTGCTGCAAATGGGACAGATCCCTGGAAAGAGGGATTTGAGCAGCACAGCTAATGCTATTCCTCAGCTTAGAATAGATTTCAGTTCCAGGTTGCTTTAAGTAGAGGAAAGTGGTTGCAGTGAGGTTTGTAACTCTGTTGGATATTAATTCTAGGCTAGATGAGATAGCCAGAGGATTGGGCACTGTGCTGGTGTGTCCCTGCCTGTGTGATGTCCCTTCTGTCAGTGTGGCTAAATCCACTTTTTATTTCCAGTGTTGCTCAGGGACAGATGAGTCTTTAACGTAACAGAGCAGATTTTTATCACCAGCTAACATGAGAACTTTAGTTCAGTGTTTGGCTCATTGAACTCTTCTTTGGTACTACACAATGGTTTTATAATTAATATTGACTGAATTGTCCTTTTCAATACTTAGTCCTCTTGTATTTTGCTGACCAAGGCAGATGTTCTTATCTTTGATATCTGCAAGATACCCCTGGAGTTTTCTGTATTCTCTCCTTGCTGCAGAACAAACTTTGATTATGGAAGTTTCACATATAAAATGAATAAAAAAAATAACCTTGCTAGGACAGGGTAGTGTACAATGGAGAGAAGAGAGCCCTGAATCACTGGAATGGGAATTTAGTCACACCATCTTCTGCACCAGCTTCTTTTCTTGCATTTTGCAGAGTTTAGAAATTAGCTGAATATACATTCTCTCTTCTGAGCTTTGCATGTTGTCTTTCCCAATAATCCCTCTTTTACTGCTGCATTTTAACAATTAAATTAAAATTCATAAAATTGTCATTTTTTATTCCTCCTGAATAGAGGCTGGCAGGACTGTATTCTCAGGTGGCTGATTCTGCCTAAGCCCTCTTGTGCTGTAGTTGTGAAGTCTGGATTTCTGTTGTTTTCTAGGAGAAATCACCCTCCTATAATGCTAGAATTTTTTTTTATTATTGAAAATTATTTTTGTTATAGCACAATGATTTCTTTTTAATTGAATGCTGTTGTTTTGTCATGAGACTTTCTATTGTAAAGAGAAGTGGCACCACTTTCCAAGAATCTCTTTGAGAGGAGCTCTACCAAACACATTTTGACCAGCACAGAGAGGAAAGGCAGCTCCATAGAACTGGTAGTAGCTATTTTCCATCTTTGTGAGATCAAAGCAAAGCAAGTGAAAATGAGGGGAAGGCAAGAGCAGTGTCATGGGCTAAGCCAAACACTGTCCCATGTTGCCATCCTCGTGCAGGGAACAATTTTGTCTCCCTCTTTGGGACAGCCCAGCATCCTCAGAGGAATTGCTCACCTCTGGCAGTGGATGATGTCTGGACCTCTGAGGGTCCTTGATTAAGGAGAATGTTCCAGAAGTGTGTTTGAACTCAGAGGTTCTCATTAAGCTTCTTACTGTTTTACTTCTCCTCCTGCAAAATAAGCTCTTGCTTAATGGTCCATGCACCCAGTGTTTCAGAGAAACTCAGAATACTTTGGCATCTGGCACCCATTGACTTTGCTCCTTAGTTATAGTATGGGTTAATCCAGATCATTTCCATGAGCATTGCAAAAGCAATCAGCTCCCCAAATCAGCTGCTTGTGCTGCTGTCTGTGTTTATTGACTGGTGACAGCTTCAGAACTGTTATCTATCATGATTCCTGCAGCTCAGCAGGTAGTAAACATTCTCTTTACTATGGCAAATTGAACAAAATTGGTATGCAAGTCTATTAGCAAAGCTTGTAAACACTTGACTAAACTATGTGGCTCAATTAGCAAAGAATAATGGAGCAATAAGTAAAGTGTGTGCAATTTTATCAACTGTTTTCAGCTCAGTGAAGTCTACAGCATTATCAGGAAAGCATAAAGAGCAATTGTCAGTATATCTCACTGAGTCCTTCCATATTACCTTTGACTAAATCAAAAAGGTATGTCAGAAAATCAGAAAAAATTATTAACAGCATCAGCACAGGTGCATTTGTTTATTATTTAACAAACTTGTGTGACTTGGTTAATTAAGAATATTAAAATGTTACATCTGAATTGTGCTATTAAATTATTGAAACAGCAAGGTTGATCACTAACAGACAGTACACAAACAGTTCCTTCATGTATATGTACAACACAATTTTGAAATTATGTAAATGTGAGCACATTTGAAATAGTGATTTATAATCAGCACATGAAATGGGCATTGCCAGGAACTTCTCTATTGAATCCAAGCTCAGCTTGGCCTAAGGTTCAGGCAAACATTTGAAGATTTAGATTTTGATTCAGTTCTAGCAAAGCACAGGCAGCTGCCCTCAGCATTTCATTTTCTGCCAGCATTTTATGTTGCTTTTGCACTTGGTTCATTCAAAAGCTTCATTTCTTGTTTTTATGGTGTGGATGAAAATGCAAATGAAATCTGCAGGCAAAAGCCTGTGATATATAAGGCTCTATTCCATCTTATGCTGACACAGAATTGCTCTTTAAAGACCTGTGTTGCAGTCCTGTGCTGCATTATCAGAAGTCTGATGTTCTCTCAGACAGACTGTGCCTGTTGCAATGAAGCAAGAAAACCAGAGGAGAAAGGAATGTGTCCACACCACCAGTCCTGCAGAGCTCCCTGCAGGATGTGCTACCCAGGCCATCTAAAGAAGGGATTATATTTCCTTTTCCCTCCCACCAACAGTAAATCAGCACCTGATTTTCCCCTTTTTTAAAGATCTTGATGCCAGCCCAGCTGTGTGTAGATCTGTGATGAATCTCTCTGGAAGTATGGATCAGAAAAAAAAAAAAAAAAAGAGCGAGGGTGGCACCTGTATGTTCTGCATCCCACAAGGAACAGTCAGTGAAAGGCTGTCCCTGGTGCTCAGAGAAGCTGCTTTGGCAGCCTGAAGACCTCCCTTTCCAGCATTGTGCATGTCTCAGCTGCCACTGTAAGATCAGGAAGAAACACCACCAAAGGGACAGTTCAGGTTTAGTCTTTGACCCCTTTGAAAATAAAAATCAGGATCTGGTATAATGTAGAAATTGCAGGTGCACAAAAACCTCTCAGGACTATTGGAGACTTTTGCAGAGTCTGTAGCAGTGAAAGATACATTGGTGGTATCAATAATTTTGCCTTTAGGATTTAAAGATCTGCTTCAGTAATGGATTGTTAGCCATGAGATAACTAGATACTTTTGCTTCCCTTTAGTTTCTGTCCCCACTTTCCTGCCAGCCTTACCTGGCTCAAGAGCTGGAGGGTGTCACTCCCAAAAAGAGCAGTAGCATCAGATAATGTTAGCTGGGTTGGGATCTGTATTTTCTGTCCCACTTCTGTCATACTCATCCCTCCCAGACCATTTCCCTTTCCAGAGAGCTCACAGGCAGGCTGGCAAATCAACTTAGCTGTCCAAAGCCTGGCCCAGCAGCAGCCCAACAGCCCACATGACTTTAGTCTGAGTTTCAGCTTCCTGAGGGGGCCAAGAAATGCCTGGCATGGCACTTCAGGTGGAAATAAAGCAGAGAAAGTGAGAGAGTGCAATATTTAGACTTTGTTCACTCACCCTGCACTTGCAGAGAAGCCATTTCCAGTGGTGCCATCAATAAGGAAATTAGGAACAATGTTCTTTGTGCCCTGAAGTGGGGTGAATTTAACTTCTACTCATTCATCAGTCAGGTAGAAAATGTTACCTATTTACACGCTCTATTCCCATTTGGTTGAGCTGTGTGCTACATTCACACGTGAACATTACAGCTTCCCAACCTTTTGCTCAGCAAAATCAAGGCTGACTATCCCCAGCCAGGGCAGGGATCTGTCATGCTGCATTAGGTGGCTGTATTTTGTATGACAAAGAGAACTAGATTCCTTAAGGACAGAATAAACTGCCAGGCAGACCTCTGGAGCACCATGGATCTTCAGCCTGGGGGCTTTTTCCATCCTGAAGCCATTAAGTGTGGCATTAACTACAGCATATGAATGGGCTCCACAGATTATAGCCATAGGAGCTACTGGAAACGTGGCAGAAAGGTAGTCCTGTTGTGAGGATATATGTTTTCATTACAGAACAATTCCCATAATAACAGCCTTTGAATAGGGATGCCTAATGTGGAGTACAGGACGAAAAAAATAGAACCACGCTTCAAGTAATAAGTTTTGATTGAATGAATGGCTACTTTATAAACTTTCATTACTATGATTTGGTCTGAGGGAAATAGCAGCCTGTCAGACTTTTTCCAATGGAAAATTTAATCAACAGAAAATGATGCATTAAGAGGATGGAAAGGCTGCTGGCAGCGTTTTGCTGGACCCCACAGCTTTCCTCTGCCTTTCTCTGCCTTTTACAGCTTGGGGGTTTGGGATCCTGCCCCCTTTTCCTTAGGCTGCTGCTGGGAGTTTTGTGGGAGCTGTGCTGGGAGCTTTCACAGAGCCAGCATAAGCTCTTCAGAACTTTTTTCACAGTCCACATGCAAAAAGTGCTGTTCAGTCACCCAGAAGACAGGGAGCTGGCACTGCTGAGAGAACAGCACTGTCCTCTGTGTCTCTTGGCTAAACCCTGCTGGACATGCAGCTGTCCAAGGTCAGGTTGGGTTTATGGCCATGCTGGAGTCTCCAGAGCCTGTTTAGCTCCTTTCTTAGCTCAGGGGTGTGCTCAGTCTTTGTTTATGCTGTCTCTGTGTAGGACAGAAGTGTTTTTACTGGGAAATTCATCAGCACAGAGTCATTTTTAGTAGAGCTGTGACTTTGAAAGAGTAGTGAAACATCATTATAACTGCACAATCTGCTTGTTTTTTCACTACAATTTTAAAATTTCCAGCAATAATATATCATGCAAGTCAAATTCTATTTTCTTTATGCAATGTTTTGATCAATAGAAGGTTTTTCTCTTGATATCTGATTGCCAGGTAGGTTTTTGAGGATCACATTTTATCCCTCCTATTCAACAGCACTTATGTCCCCCTCTCCTCTTTATTGTTTCTCTCCAGAAAAGAAGAAATCACAAAGTTTAACCAGAGCCTTTAATTTTCCATTTCTTCTAGTTTGAGCAAAATGGAAAACAGGGAAACATGTTTTAAAACAAACAAAAAAATCAAACCAGAGGAAGTCTCTGGTAATCCCTCAACTAAAAGAGACCTTGTAATACACATGTGTAGAACATATGGGTGATATCTGTGTACATGCTGTTTTTTCATCTTTAATTTTCTCTTAGCAATTTTACTACTCTTGTTCTGCCTGTCTTTTCTATTTGTTTTTCATCACAGACTCAGTCATCTTAGTTTAAACTTTTTGCCTACGATTTTCTTCTTTTCTTCATGCTTTTTCTGGTTGAAAACTCTCATTTTACAGCATTAGAGAATTTTGAAGGAAATCCTCCATATCTGCCCCAATTCTAAATTCTCATAGCAATTTGCTGGTAAATTTATTTTTCATTTAAGTTGCTAAATGGTTTCTTTTCCCTTCTGTTGCACTGTCATCTTTTCCTAATTATCCATCAGTTTCAGTATTTCTGTCCTTTAGAGATGAACAATAACAACTTCAGGCAGTGTGCTGTATTAAATTGTTTATTCTGCTTCCTTATCAGGAAGCTGTTAGTCTACAAACTCAGAAATTTACAGCACATACAACCAAGACTTGGGAATTTATACTCAGAGTGCTTTAGATCTTAGAACTATGGATTTAAACATGAAAACAAGTGGTCATTCAGATAAATTCACTATTTAAGAAGTTTTTTGGACCAAAAAATTGGTGAATCTACAGCTGGTTATCACAGCACCCTCCAAAGAGCATCTCTAGAATTCCACTCTTGCAGGCTCCTCATGGGTTTTGGCCAGATTCAACATGCTTTTTCAAATTACCCTTTATCTAACAGCTTCTTCCATTATTTGAATTACTGATAGTTGGCTTCACCCTGTTCATATTAATCATGGATATGATTAATCTACATGAATCTAAATTATTAATATAAATTAGTAAAACCCCACTGCAGCAAAGCAACAAAGTGAAGCACATTGTAATTGGAAAAGCTGCTTTTTAGGGGGAAAGTTTTACCCTGACAGTGAATGTCACCTAACACACATTGCAGTGGCTGCCAGCACCAATTCCACATTTCCTATGTGCCTCTGATGAGACCTGTGTCATCTGAGGATAAACACATGAGCCTGCCACAGCTTGATTTCTGTTTGGCTGCCTGGAATAGTGTGCAACTCAAAATCTTCCTCTTCTCTGGCAAGAAATCCTCATCAAGCAGTCAAATCCGTGAAAATTTGGTCTCTGATGTCAACAAATCCCAGGTTTGGGAACCTCCTCAGCACACAGGGCATCTCCTGTGCCTCTGGAGGCTGCAGCTGCTCAGCTGAAGTGAAACATTGACGACACTCATTATGTAGTTGCTCACCTGTTGGGTACATGACCCTCTCCATCACTGCCTTTCTTTATCTGCCTCTGGTTCAAGCAGGGAGTGAGATCCTGCAGGCTCTCAGCTGGAGCTGAGCTCTTCATGCTCCTGTTGCATATGGATCAGGGAATGATGCTGCAGCTCTGCAATCTCCTCACTTGCATGGAAAAATAGCACTGTTCTCCAGCTGTGCCATTCTATAAAGTCAAGAGTTTTTATTGGCTCCCATTTTTCATGGAAATTGCACATAAACCATAATAAAATACTATTTGTTATTAAGATTCAAAACTTTTAACCAGGCCATATAAAGAAAAATCTGTGGTTTTCCCCTGAATAATTTTGTCTGCTTATAGACCTGAGGGAGAGATACAAACTGATTTCTTCATATGTTTTTGATAAGTCCCTTACTAAGATCTGACCAGCCTTTTGAGAGCACCATTCTGGCACTGGTGACAGAGGAATGATATGTTCCAGGGGGATAGGAACAAATTTAGTTCAAACCTCTCCAAGCAGGATGGGAACTAAATGTACCACATAGCAGAGAAACTTTTTATCCAGTGGTTACTAAGCATTTCTTCCATGACTATCTGTACATCATCTAAAGAAAAATCCTGGAAAGGTCTCTCTTGTTTTTCATTTTCTGAAAAGGATCCCTAAATTTCCAGGTTCACACTGCTGACAAAGCATCTTTTTTATTTTCCATTCCCCCTCACAGCCTCAGCACAAGCAGTACTTTCCTGACCAATAGATTTATTTTCCAGAGCAGCTTTGACATGCAGAACTAGCTGAAACAGAGCAGTGTTTTAGCACCTTCTAGGACACCCCTGTCAAGTTAGGATTTAGGGAGGATCAGGAAGTCTGTATGAATGTGGCTAAATTTAAATTGTGCAGAGAGAAAGAACTACATTTCCATGCACCACAGTCGCAGTTGTTACATTAATAAACTAAAGGCATGTGAAAACAGGGTGGAGGTCCCAAGAAACACAAAACACAAAACTACATCTGCAGGCCACAGGGTGTCTTTAACAATCCTCCTGTATTTTAACCTTCTGTATGTTAGGTGAGAAGTTCCTGCTGCAATTGCAAGATCCTATCCTGGCTGTAGAGTTTCCATCACAGACACAGCTCCACTCACCCTGCTAAATAAAACTTCTACAAGGAGAAATAGAAAAGGAAGGAAAGTTGGAGTTATATCCCATATCCACTGGCACTATCAGGCTTCTCATGAGAGGTTTCACACTGGCTTGTTTGTGAGAGTCTCTGATTGTGCAGTGTTTGATAACAACGTGCTTGAGGAACCTCTGTCTTGTAGGACAAAGCTCTTCCAAGCAGGAATGGCTCATCTTTCTCAGTGGCATTTCCATCTATTTTTGAAGCATAAGATTTAAAACTATTCTTCAAACACTTGGAAAAAAAACTTCACTGGTATTTGATGAGTGTATCTATAGGTGCTGGAAGGATTTTTACTGCAGGGTGGGTTTAGGGTCCTTTCCAGACCCAGAACCCAAGGGCTGCAGTTGCTGGGACTGAGGTGGGTGAAGAGATTGGTGCAGCTGAACCCAGTGAACCTCCTTTCTGTGAGCTCCTTCCTAAATCCCACCCTGCTTGGAAACACCCTCTCCTGTGGCGCAGTGAGGATGTAAAATCTCTTTACAGAATTTGATAAAAACCCATTTTTTTCAGTGTCCTTGGTGAGCTGTGTCAGCCACACTGTGATTCAGAGAAACTCGCTGTTTGCGTGGACACAGCAGCTGTGACAAAACAGATTTTCCTGTGTAGACACAGAGTTGGAAGCCCTCAGAGCAGTGAGTACAGAACAGAAAAGTTGAGTCTGTGCTCAGGCATGTGGTGTGAGGCTGGGCAGAGCAAATCATTCCCCTGGGGCACGGCTGCTCCCTTCATGAGCTGCTGGGGTGAGAGCCCAAACAGCCTCCAGCAAGCTCAGTCCAGCCTTAGAAAGCAGATTTCTGCAGATTTATGTGGGTAGGAGTCATCTCTGTTTATCCCATGCCCTCATGTGTTTGGTATTAAAGAAATTGAGAACAAGTCTTACATGATGAAGCTCTGCCAGGGACAAGACAAGTTCAAATCAAAATTAGAGTTACAAAGTACTTGTTCATCATAGGACACCTTCTATTTACCATCCCTGGGACAAGTAACACAACTGAACAAATTATCATGATCCATGTCAAAATTACTCCATGGCAAAGAAAATCTCCATGCAGACGTGTCCTGAAGTACACGCCAGCTTTTGCTGATAGAACCTTCCCTCAAAAACAAGCCTTTTGGAAAGTTTGGCTGGTTTGTTTCAACTTCTGCTTTTTCAAGGAGATTTCTTCCTTCCTGGAAAGCACTGGGTGCTTTTTGGGGGTGTTCCTGTGTGTTTCAGCAGTTCCTGAATACAGGACTTTGACAACCTATGCACTTTCTTGAAATATATACTCTGACTCTTTCTCACCTCCTACATCAATCTCCCTGGCAACAGAGTGACATCAAGCCACTTTGTGCTCTTATCCTGGCCTTTTCTTCTTTCAAAGGATTTGGAGTTTCCCTGTTTTTTATCCTTTGTGCACTCATCCAATTCGTTGGACTGGTTTTTTGTTTGATGATTTATTGATAAATAAAACGTGTCCTGTTTCTCTATACAATCTTGAACCTCAAACAAAACACCCCAAAGCTCAATAGAAATCCAAGCCACAAGGAATAAATGCAGAAGATAGGAGCAGACAATAAGAATGGAGAAGAGAATATTCTAATAATACTTTTTTCCTAAATACTATTTCCTTGTGCATTTATATGAGATTTTCTAGACCCAACTTTGACCATGAGATACAAAGTACTAAATCAGTTCTGTTTCAATTACAAATGGCTGAAATTCTGTTGGCCTGAATGTCGACGTATGAATATTCAAAAAATATATTTGCATTTCTTTCTCTGCTATTTAACTAATGGATGATCAGGGTCAGAATCTGTCAGTTATATTCAAATCTTTACAAAAAAAAAAAAAAAAATTTCACGACTATAGAAATGGTGAAATATCCAAGCTTTAAATGAGCCCCTCGGTGCAAGCTCTGTAATAAACACACCTTCAACATATTCTGACCTCTTCATTTTTCATTGCAAAGATTAATAATAGGTAGCTTAGCAACGATGCTGTATTGTCAGTGCATGCTGGGGACTTGGCAGCATCCAAGGTCGATCTGGAATAAGCTTAGATTGAATGCCATTAACTGGATGCCACTTTGCCTCTGGATTTTATTGCTAAATTTTTATTCCAGGAGGGGGAGAAAATACTGTGCTGACACAGTTAATATTTGGATCACAGAAGAAAGGACTGGATCACTTACATGACACGTGTGTTGTAAAAGCCCTGTAATGAATTATATTTTAAGCATTTGAAAATGGAATCTATTTGGGGTGATTTCTGCATGGAGTAGTCATTAAACTGCATACAGTTATGAATGCAGTGGTTATGGGTTTGCTTCACAAGAATAAGGGTTCAAATGACAATTCTGAACCTGGAAAATCTGGTACATTTGGCTGACTCCTCTGGGAGAGTCAGATCTACAAGATGATAATTAGTGCCTAAAACAGGGATGATGTAACTGCATCCAAAACTTTTAACTACAAAATTCCTCTTTAGCTACTGCACAAAAAGAGCCATCAAATAAAACCTGCATGTGGGTGTTCAGGCAATGATGGGTTTTGCTGAAAAGGGTCAAAAATTAAACTGTTTATAGTTCTTAGACCTGCAGGAATCTCAAATGAGTGAATAATGCAGTAATTTTATTTTCATGGCTACAGGAGAGAGAGAGCCAGTAAGAACATCCATTGTGCATGGTCTTCCCCTTCACAGTATTTGATTAACACAGCAGTGAACTTCCATTGCCTTTTGAGGGCAGAGGAATCTCACCCAAAATTTGATCAATTAAGTCTGAAAAATGGCCAAAACTCTGGAAAGTCGTGTGGGTTGAACCTTTAAGGGCTTTCAGTCGCAAAGCTTTGAACCTGCTGTGCCCAATCAGACAGGCAGAGCTGTGTAATTCTCGGGTAGTTTTCAGAGTACTAAATAACACAAGACAAAGGGTTAGAAATTTCATCCTGAAGCTTTAAAATGCTGTAACATTTAACATCTGTCCCTTGGATAATCCCTACCCAGTGATAGCATAAGCTCAATAATTTGCTATGATTTTGGAAAAGCTCATTCATTTTTCACTGCTCCATAGGCCTGTCTCTGCCCCAGCATTTCCCTTTCCCTTAGTGCCTGCTTTTGCAGGTTTCCATGGGAAAATCTGACTCAACCAGAGTCCGACACAGATGGGGAGAGCAACAAACCTGTTCTGGAGCAGGTTTTTAAACTGTAACATGTGAAATAGGTGGCCCATGATCCTTGAGATAACAAGTGTTAGCTGATTTCCTTAAACTAACTCAGTTTTCTCCTGTAATTTCCATGTTTCTAGTGTAGGGAATCAATTATTAGTGGAAAAAATGAAGAATTGTGACAAAAAAGAGAGAAAGTCATATCAATGCTCCATTTAGTGTTCCTGCTACCACATGGTTAATGGCATGATTGATTTTTTCTTTTCCTTGAAAATGTTTATACTCAGTAAAATGTCATTTCTTGCACTTGAGATTAGAAAAACTGCAATTATAAATCCAGATTTGGTGCATAATTTTCTAATACAGTCAACTTTTCCCACTATTTCCATACTACAGCCATCTCTAATTTATGTCTTATTAGGCTCTGGCATCACTAGTTAGGAGAGAAGCATTCAGAAGTAAATCAACAGACCTGAGAAGAATTTTAAACAATTATTCTTTTAAAATACACCAAAAATTAAATTATTCAGTCATATAGGAGTTTTTTGCTTAAATTTCTATTTCAGCAGTTTTTCAAAAATTTAACTGCCTTCCCTTTTTTTCTTCACATCCATTAATCTGTACTCTGGGTAGTCTGTCCCAAGTGCATTTACCATAAATTGGTTTTCTGAAATCATTATCACCAAAGAAAATCAAATCAAAGTTTATTCCAGCTACTCATGTTATATATATATATTTCATATATATTATATATTCCCTGGAGACCAGATCCTGAGCTTTGAAGTCTCTCTCTTGAGAAGGAATATATTTTCCTGGTTGGCACTCCATCTTACTTTGCTGGTTTGGAGTCAGGCACATAACAGCAGTTCTTCACTCTCTCTGTGGTGTTGGATATATTATGGGCAGAAGAAAAAATACAAAACCATCAACATGCAAACTCCTGCCTCCTCTGCTTAGCCTGCAGGTTCAGCAGTCCCTGACAGGAGCACAGGACCTGCCTCTGGTCCATTTCAGTGATGCTCTGTGGCACCATCATCCATCCAACCTAAAAATGCCCCTTATGGCACTGCAGCCCCCACAACAGAACGGGGCCAGCCAGGCAGTTTGTGGTGCAAATACAGAGAGGTGGGAACGATGGAGTTGTCTCAGAACAAAGAACTTTTAATGTAAAAATAACAAATGCTGAAACTGCATGGTACAAGGGACAAATTCCAAAGACCCCAAAACCCAGAAAGCTCAGAGGGGTGGGGATGGGGTGGGGGGCACAGGGTCCAATCAATAACCTGGATAAAGAACAGAACCATAAATCTAGCTGGCTGTTAACTAGCCATATATTGAAACCAAGAGCAGCACCTTATTGCTACCAAACTAATTAACATATTAGTTCCCATGAGACAACTCTTCTCTATTCTCTCACCATGATCTAAAGGATGTCCTTCCTCCCAGCTGGGTGTCTCCCAGGGCTCAAAGCTGAAACTTTCTGTATCTGCAGGTAAAACCAGCTCCTTGTCAATTCCCCCAACCCATAAAATGCAGAATCATGCTCTGAATTTAATTCCTTGTTTCCACTTCCAGGGAATTGTCCCTATTGAGTTTATGCAGATTATTGTGCTGATGTGGTTTTCCCCTGAGCACACTTTGCCCTGTTAAAATGCCTGTGGTGCTTCTTCCCACTTGGAGTGGGGCCCCTTATTCTTTCAAAGGAATCCCCTGGTTCTCTGGGGCTCCTGCACTGAGAGGCTTCTACTGCTGGTAATTATTAAATGAGAGGATTTATAAAGAATACTCATTTTTTATTGGCTCCTCTCACAAATGCCATTTGATTTGTTCCATTTAATTGTATCTAGCAGATCACTCTCTTTGTGATTTGATAGTGTATTTTTACTTGTAAAACCTAAGGCTCATTATATTCATTAGTAAGTGAAAATATGGGATAAAAACTTAAATTAATGTACTTTTCTCTTCTGTAATGTGCATTTTTCACCTCTCCAAAGGAATAATTCAACATGCCTTGCTCATTTTGCTTTTGCTTTAGTCCCTTGCACTGTAATTCCTTATTCAAATACTGAATTAGGGAGTTAATGAGGATACACAGGGCCTTACACCTTTAGGTCTCTTCTCATCTTGTGCAGATTGACAGTGCTGAAGGAGGCTGCCCCTGTAAAGAATATTTAGTGTCCCTTTTCCTATGAATTCTGTTGGATTATTTGCCCTGTCTATGACAAGTATGAAGTTTCTTCCCCTCAGAACTCAGGAGGTCACATCACTTAATTTTTATTATCCAAATCAACAAATTAGTGAATAACCTGACTGGAATTTTGGAACCAGTCAAAGAAAATGTTGGAAACAACATCAACAACAATGATACAAACAATAATATCAACAGTATAACAAAAATTAAAATTAAACCAATGCAGTGGTCTATGAAAACACTGATGGTGACAGAAGAGTATTAAAACATAGAATAAATAGGCAGTTAACTTTATAATGGCACCAAACTCTTCTGCATTATTTGTATATTACTTTTCGCAGTGTGTTGTGAAAGCAACAGCAAACTAATAGTGATGCATAATATGAAAATAACTCACTGCCAAATGAACATCAGCTTTCAATTAAACAGGTGTATCACAAATTCAGCATATTCATAAGCTTAATTACTGATTGTTTTTAGCAGGGAAGTATAGAGATACTCTAATAATTAAACATAGTTGAAGATTATTGTACTTCCTTTATAAACTTACTTTACTTGTTTAAATTAAATTAACTGCTCTCAAATTGATCATGTTGAGGAGTACATCCATAATTTAAACAAAATTTTGGAGTGGAAGTAGTTTATATTTAAGATGCACCTTATTTATTATTTTGAGGGTTTTGATTATTGACTTGAGGTCAATCATTCTGCCAGTGCTTTGCTATAGGTAACATCCAAAGCTTTTCTCTCAGAAGGTGGTGAGTTATTTCCTTTCTCAAACACTGAATATTGAGTGTCAAAAGTTCAGCCTCCACAAATGGAGACACGTGACACTGGAATTCCTATTAGCAAACATTGACCTTTTTCTCATGTGTCTCCCTAAAGGCATTTGATTGAAGAATTCCTACATGAGATAGATATTGACCAGGGATTATGGACTAAAATGTCAGAAGTGCCTGAAAATTTTATTGCCAAGTGTGCCTTGGTTTTGATGAGCCAAGTTGACACAACCAAGGAGTCATCATTGCCCAAAAGAACAATGAGTTCTGGCAGGGGGGGAGGCAGCATGTGCAGGCTGATGTGAGATTTACAGAGAAGCAAAGCCAGGCCGGCAAACAAGAAAATAGGTAATGTTACAAGCAGTTTGGTTTACTTGTAAAGTTAGTAAAAATAAGAGCAATAACTCCCCATGTTATCTTCTGGTAGTAGCAGAAATCTCCTGCAGAGCAGTTTCAGCCCAGCCCAGCATCTGTGAAGGTCTTTCTTGCTCACTTTTTGACAACTTCTTCATGGGGACAGGTCATGGCTCCCTTGGGCTTCCTGCTGAGTGCTCCCTCCCCTGGACAGCACAACTGTTGAAACACTGAAATAAGACGTGAGCTAGTCAGCTTTTTTCTCTCATTAAAAAGGTGTGGGAGGGTCTCTTATATGATTTGGAGAGCTGGATCCAGTCAGAGTGTGAAACAAAAATTAAACGTTGCTGTTTCATGAAATCCTGGTGGCTTTCCTTGACTTGCTTGTACTTGGGGAGGAAAAAACCCACATTGCTGATGTGGTGTTATTTCATATTTTCCTCCTCTGCTTCCAGTAGTTTAATTGACCCCCTACTCCACTGCTGTTCACAGACAGCCCACTTGTGTCTATTCCTCTGTGGTTTATGCCCCAGTCCTCATCTTCAGATGTATAAATTGGCTGACTCAAAAACTGCTGACACAGACCTGTCATGATGTTTTCCTCAGCTTTATAAATGATGTTTTTCAGGTGAAGGACAGTGTTAATGAACATACTGTATGCGCCCGCTCCACTTCAGGCTGTGCTGTCTGAGAAATGTGAAAAGTCAAAGTGAACTTCGTACAGTTGAACACAAGCAGGGTAAAAGATAAAAACAACAGCTGAGAACCTCTTCAGTACGAATGGAAAAAAGATTAGATTTTCCTCACAGACCAGCACCCAAATATTTTTCTGCTTATATCACATCCAAGGGGTGAGCAGAGAAAATTCTGTCATTAGTTTTCAAACTGAATGGGTTCTCAATATCAGCTTCTCCAGCTACTTCTGCTGTGGGGTCATGGGCATAACTCAGGAGGTTCACAGAGTACTGAGCCAGGCAGCAACTGAGTTGAGTACTAAGAAATGTACAAAGCTCCTCCTTATCCCTGCACATTAATATGGGAAGAACAAGATTAATTAATTTATTTCCAAACCACTGTACTTCCTCTAGTTGTTTTCCCTCCTTCTCCCAGTTTTCTGGGACATATCCATGTAGCATCTCTTTATGTTAGTCCAGACTTTACACAGTGGAAGACAAATAGGTTTTTTTTTCCTTCCTTCTTGCCCAGCATACCAGACTTAACTCAAGCAGGAGTAAAAATAAAGAGCAAGTGCATGAAATGCTGCCCTTGTTCATGTAAATCTGAGATAGAAAACAGAATAGATTAGAAATGGAGTTTTCATTCCATAGACATATCCTTTTAATTTAGAAACCATACCAAATGTAAAAGGGTTGAGGGAAGCAGAGTTTCAATTTAATGAGATGTTTTAATTTCAGAGTTTCAAATTTTGTTTCACTTCAGTGACTTCAGTGTTTTTGTTGGATGGTGCAGCACAGCTGAGACAATGGAAATGAAATGCTGTGATAATGCCACTGAAACTGCGGGAAAAACAAAAAACTCTCCAACAGCATTTTTAGTGTTAGAAAATGAAGGCACTACTTTATTATGGCCAGGATGTTTTTATGGCCAGGATGTGCAACAGGAATAATTTCGTCCACATATAGCCCGGGTTGTGCAGAGAAAATCATTCCATGACACATGCATTTTACTAGACTTTTCACATAGTCAAAACCCATAGAAATTCATTGCTTCAATGTTCATTGGTTCCAAGTCATGCAGTTCTTAATATTTGGTTTTTTATCAGATATGGATTTCTTCACCTTTGATGCTAATCATTATCATTTTTATATCTCTTTTTTTTTTCACAGACCAGGTGTCTCTGACCATGGCAGGAGTGGTGTTTGGAGTTAATTGTCATTAATGGTCATTAATGGTCATTAATGGCCGTTATCTTTTGTGGATCATCTGTACTACTCCCAGTCTGTTGAGATGTTCAGCTCATAAGACCTTGCCTGGTGGAACATCCCCTGAAAAGATACTCCAGTTCCTTTCCCCTGGGGCAAAAGCAAACAAAACTGACTAAAGTTACATATAAAAAGTTTTAAACTTTGTTTCATTTCCACAATAACTTTCCACACAGAAGATTGAGTAATCTGATCTGTCACCATATCTTCTGATTTTTGTATATCAGTTCTATTTGGTGGAACAAAGACATGTGGGAAAGCTTTCAAGCAATTCCCCTGTGTTCCCTGCAGAAGAAATGACACAGATTGTATTTCAGACAAACCTGCAGCCAGAGGAATCCAGCTGAGTTAGTGTACAAACTGCAGAGCTGCTTCTGACTTCCACAAGCACAAGGAAATCTATCCAATACATCCATTAACAGTTTTCTCCTGTTTCACCACCCTGACACCCTTCACCACCATGACATACAAATTACTGGGTTCATGCAGTTTATAATTACCTTTTAAGTACTCGGTTGGCACTTGCAACAGCCAGATTGGTCTGGTTTATTATAATGCTAGGAAATAACCATAGGTATTTTGACTATATTCTAGTTTCTTGGTACAAAGGCTCTGACTGAGCACTGCTTCAAACTATTATCAGCTACTCAAAAAGTCTGTGTTCCCTGTCACCACCCCACAGAGAGCACTGATTATTTAGATTTGGGGTTGATGTTAGAAGTCACTGGTGAATGAGATTCAAGTCAAGTCGGATAGTATTAATTTTTAATGGATTTTAAAAAGAACGAATCAAATTGTAAGTACATGAAGTAGTATTTGCTGAATTTGACTTTTTTCCTCCTATTGATCCACAGCCAATTTATAAGGTGCTTTGAAGTAGAATAAGTTATAAAAATGAGTTGGTTTAGGACATTTGGAAACATCTCCTATCAAAGAGATGCAGGTTTTGCATCTCTTAGCAGAAGCATTTGGGCTCATTGGGAAACCCCCCTGTTTGTCCAGTGCTGTGATGTAGAGAAGTTCATGAAAACCTTTATAAAATGCAGGTGAGTGATCTCATCCTTGTGTCTTTAGTTCAGCAGAACTAAGTGAACTAAGAACTAAGCAGAGCTAAACTCTTCTGATGGAGTTTTACAGGGCTTTTATTTCTTCCTACTGTCACCAGTAACCAGTATTTTAAAGAGAGGGATGTGTTTAATTTCTGTTTTTATTTTCACAGCAGAATGAGTGTTCATCATACTTCATACAATGACAGAAAGACTAAACCTGGTCTCACTTTCACAGCTCTTATTTTGGATCAACTTCAAGGGAATTGGTGCAGACTTGAATATTTTTAGTAGGAGTGGGAAAACTTGACTCAGTATGGGTCTGATTCTGATTTCAGATGTGGTTGTCGACACCACAGCTCTCACTTGATTCAAAACCTTGGGTTAAGTGCATTAGCTGTGTGGCCTCATCCTTTTCAGGTGGAAATTACTACAGGACCATTTAAATAAAGTCTTAATCAGAAGCCATACAAAGCCCTGATTTAGGTTTTCAAATAACAAACTTGAAGTTAAAACCAGCAGAGCATAAGAAATTCCCAGAGCGGTGAATACAGAATCATTAATCTGAACCACTCTGAGTTTCTGCTCTGAATGTTTTAGTAGAGTGCTTAATTAAATTGTGATCCTGTTCTTACAATAGTATCTGCTGTGAGCATACATTCATTTTTTGCTAATCAGAGATGCTATGCAATAGAATTCACAGAAACAAGTTGTCATTTACTATTTGAATATGGAATAAAAGAATTCCATGGAAAAGATTTGCTTTCCCTTAAGTAGCAGTGACTGAAACATAAGATCAGCAAGAACATCAGTATGGAGGTCTGGCTGCATGGCAAATCTCCCAGAGCTGTGTGCACCAGGATGAGGACAGGACTGACATGGTTCCTCCACATCCCTGCAGCTCCTGTTTGTAGTGATGCCAAGCACAATTAACAGTGATTCAGTGATGTCAGTGGAAAAACGAAGTAAGCCAAATCAGAATCAGAACCAAGTTTTTTACATTTCATTTCTATTTACCAGCTGGATTAACTGCTGCTCCCAACCCATTCTGTAGAAGCCATCACAGCAATGCATGAGCTCAATGCTGGAGAGAACCAAAGCTTTGTATTTTGGCCAGGATCTTGTACATTTTCAGTGCAGGGTACCCTTAGGTACAGCTCAACCTCAGTTTCCTGCAGTGCTGAGGGAGCACTCCTGGTCCCTCTCTCAGGGGGCTGGGTCAGTTTAGCTGAAGTTGTCTCTATAACCACGTTGATGAGGAGCAGGAGAGCTCCCAGGATTTCCAATGTGAGTGACAACAAATAGTGATGGGGAGGAAGAGAGCAGCAGCTCTTTGGAGATTCTGCTTTGGTTGTCAGCTTTGTTCCAGAGTTTATGTCCTCCAGAAAACACATAAGCAGTATCCAAGGAATATTTTTCTTCAAATTAGTTTTCCCTGCTTTTCACAAAAACAACATTAAACACATTCATAAGAGAACATCTCAACCCTCCAAGGCCAAACCCACTTTCAGCCAGAGCTGATCTTCTACCCATTATCAGGCTTCCAGCAATGAATAGTGTGTTATTTCAGCAGTGAAGCCTTGTACCTGACAAACAGCCAGCATTGTGCTATGGGGGGAGAGAATAAAAGGAAAATAGAAAGATTTGGGTAAGGAAATGTGAGAGAAAACATAAATAGTGATCTGTTTCTTAAGTAAATACCATAATGCATCAGTTCTGAAGAGGCATCAGGAAGGCAGAAAACTTTGGTGCTGGATTCTTCTTTTATACTACATCTTTCAATCCATATTAGCGTAGAGTTTTTCAATAAACACAAACATAAATCTCTGATGGCAAAAGCCAAGAGGAGCACACACCTCCTTATCTCCAACAATGAAAGCTTTAACAAAGAGCAGGGTTTCAGGGATTCTGCACAAAAGTCCTGAGAGTGGAGTTTTGACAGATGAAAATGCAACTGAACATCTTGCCAGAACCTGCAAAGGACCTACCACTTGTTTGTGAAAAACCAATAAGTGACAAAGAGCAGAATCTGGCCCATCTTCTGGCTGACACCGGGCACCTAACAACTCTGTGTGCACCCTGCACAAAGCCCTGAGCATGACTACTCAAGAGGAACACAGGCCTGGTGTTCCTTAGGCAGCTGGGAGAGCTCTGCTACTACACACGAGTTTTAAACCGAGACATTTCCACATTTTAAGTGAGTATTACTCAAGCAGCTCCATGAAAACAGAGATTACAATTTGGATGAACTATGCCACCCCCACTGTTGAAAAGCTGGCCTTTTATTTCCAATTTGCATGCTTTTAGCTCTTGTTTTCAGGGACTGGAGCACACCTATGAAACTTACCCAGGAATGAACTGCCTGGGGAGGTGTCACCATCCCTGGAGGTGTTTAGGGACAGACTGGATGTGGCACCCAGTGCAGATTGACAGGGTGGTGTTGGGTCACATGTTGGACTGGATGATCCCAAAGGTCTTTTAATCTCAGGGTCGTGGGCTCGAGCCCCACTTTGGGAGCCAACTGCCCTGATTCCCCCAACACTCCTTTGTTCTCCTTTGTTTAACCCCTGGAAGCCTTCAAGAATAAATGTTTGTATTTTCCTGGGAAGAAAAGCCTCCTTGATCTTTTGCTTTCTCCATGCTGAACTCCCTCCATCCCTGACCCAGAGCAAGCCAAGGCAGGTTGGAGAGTGGGGGGAGAATCATGGCATTTTCCAACCTCATTCATTCTGTGATTCTGTGAATTGGGCACAAATTGCCACTACTGTGGCTTCCCATCCTGAGCTGGTGTGGTCCCAGTATTCCCACAGGCTCACCCATCAGCTCAGGAGCTCATCCTGTGCAGTCACAGCAGCACCCAACCTGTTTTCCCCTCTTTATTGTACTGTGCCCATTTCCCCCCTGAAAACATTGATTTGTCTCTGTGCATGCTCATGTCTTTTATCCACGTGTGCTCTCCTTGTCATCCATCCCAGGCAAATCTTTATTCTCTGAGCATCCCCAAAAACATGTTCCACTTAGAGCCCTAATTTCTAATGGGGTGTTGCAAAATCTTTGTAGTTAATGGAGTTACCACAAAGCACAGACCTCTGCTGGGTGTTGGCAATTGTCTCATTAAGTACAAGCATTTATCAACTACAGATTTATGTAGAAGGAAAAAAATTAAAATCAACAAGCTGTCCCTACTTTTCTAAGAATAAAGAAGTGTACACAACAAAGAATAAAACTAAAACATGTAAAATTAAAAATAAGTAAAATAATATTTAAAAATCAATCTTTCTTCCTTTTTGCCATCTCACTTATTGATTCCAGCTTCCCCACTAAAATAACACAGCAGTATGATTGTTAGAAAAAACACAGCTGGATTAAATAAAATTAGATTTTAAAAGATTCAGGTGATAAAGCTGATTAGATAAACAAGACAGGTAAATCAATAGAGAGATGAATAAGTCAGATATCAGATTTTCTGGGGATCCACTGAGCTCCTTCTATTAGAATTTGAATGTGCCTTGGAGATTTCTCAGAAGCTGCCATATCTAACAAAATTACCCCAAAATTATTTACCAGCACTGCTGGATCCCAATCCAGAGGCATCTACTTTAATGCTACCCTTGGAAGGAATATGCTCCACTGCAGAAATCATGCTTACAAACACACCTCACCTCTGCAACTGCAGGCCAGAGAAGCTTCTGTGAGAAAATAAATATTCCTTTATGTTGAATCAGAAATATATGTCAGATCTCTTGCTCCAACTACCCGTTTCTCTCAATCTTCCTGACTTATTTATCAAGGATGAGTTTATTCTCTGGTGAAACACTGCCAGCTTGGTCATGCCCCAGCCCTCCCCCAGCCCCCAGAATCTGCCAAAGCTGCTATTTGACCAGGGTATCAAAGGGTTTCTTTTCTTCTGGAGCAGCCCCTGGGCCCACAGGCTGCAATGTGGGGTGCTCTGAACACACCCCAGCTACTCCATGGATAGAATTGGTTACTCTTCCCCACTGAGAGAAGGTAAAATCCATTTAAATTCTCCTCTTCTGGGTCACATTAAAAATGAGTTGCCCAGCTGCAAGGATTGGATTACAGCCAGCACACTCACTGTGTGGGCTGTGTGAAGATTTATGATGTCCTTTAACTAATAATTTTCTAGCTGTTAAGTTCTTGAGATTTGTAAATAATGTGGCAGATAAGTGCACTGCAATCATTCAGCATCTGCACCGAGTTTTAAAACAAGGTTGTCTGCTTTTAGAAGAGAGGAGGAGGATGTCTGCACCCCCTTCAGTGGAGAATGAAGCACTGTGCCAGTAAGGAAAAGAAACTCCTCCCAATGAAGGGGGAAAAAACACACTTCAACGAATAGTGTTTGGGTGGATGGATTAATTTTCCAAAGGCACTGTGGACCACTAATGGGCCAACTCCATGGCTCTGGGGGACCCCTGCAGCTCAAAAGGGTCTCCTTTTGTCATCCACTTGTTGAAGAACTTTGCCTGCAGTGCCCACACTCTTGGAAATGGTTTGCAAAGGTGAAACCAAATGACTGATGATGGTTTTCCTCCAAAAGTCCTGTGCCATCACTGTGAAGAACAGTCAGGTCACGTTCCAGACATCACTTCCAATGGGTTCCTTGATTCCTGCACTATTGGTTTGTCCATGGCCATCCAGGACAACCTGCCCTGCTGAATCCTGGGATATCTCATCAAATATCAGGTTGTTTCCACTCCAATTTATGATCTTCACAAATATATAATGAGCAGCACCATGAGTCTCTGCTGCATCCAAATCAAACCAGCACTCTAAACCACATTAGCACTAATGTAGCGTGTTACCCACCTTGAGTCCCAAGTCTATTTTTAAGAATGATTTATGAACAAAAATTGATATGCATAATTAACCTAATTTGAGTATTCTGTGGTAAATGTTATTATAGAACTCTGGTCTAAATTAAACAAATTAAATCCTGATAAAAATTTACTATCCTGTAGACCCCCAATGAGCCAGTGCTTTAACAGAAAATATCATGTAAAAACCATTAGTTTAAAACTGAATGAATCTCATTCTCGCATTATTAATTTTAGTCCTTTAGTTTCATGCTTCAGGTTTTTGCAGATTATGCTTAATTAGCTTTTTATTATGGTATTTAAATTAGCTGTTAGATATGTGATAAGAATATCTTGACAGATATGTTTCTAATTTGACCTGCAGGATTTAATTTCAGAAAGTTGCCCTTAGTTTGATGTCTTTGCATCCCTTCTTCCTTGTCCTGCCTTCCTCTGTGCCAAACACTTTCCTCTTATGCCTTTAATATCCCAGGAAGGCAGATAGCAACAAATATTCAGCTCCAATCATGCCAGTGCTTATTTATTTGTATTTTAAGTGGCATTAGGAGAAATTTATCCTAAGGCAGCTTAGAGAAAAACGTACTTTTAAAAAATCACTGCATTAAATGTGTATCTGGGCTCAGCACCAGATCCCCTGTTCTGAGCAGAGAATGCCCCCTTAATGTGCCTTTCTTTTTACCTGCAGAGCAGCGAGCTCAGGAGCACTCAGACTAACTCTGACTGTGTTGGATTTGTTGTTTGTAAGTAGAGAAGGGCTGGGGAGATGTGGTGGCTGGAGGGTGCTTGGGGCACAGCCATCATGAAATTACAGAGTTCTCTAAATTTGGTGAAATCAGGAGGAACATCAATAAAACTTTTATATTGGAGGACAGAATCTGGCTAATTTAGAAGACTTATTCAAAGAGTTCCTTGGGAAGAAGCCCTGAAAAACAAAGGAGTTCAAAGGTGGGCGTGCTTCAAAACAGAGATCTTGAGCAGAGTGTCCCTGTGTGCTGAAAGATGAGTCAATGACAGTCACTTTCACCGTGAAAATTCTTTTGATAATATGCTACAACACTAAAAAGACTGGGAGACTTGTAGGAAACACTAACAGAAAATAATTGGTTTTGTCTTTTGGAAATACAGAGTCAAGCTCTATTCTGTTTGCTCTGGTGTAAATTTATCATAGATCCATTCAACCAGCAGCCCCAGGATTCTGTTAGCTCCAATTCTAGAGCCTGGCAGTCCCTGCCAAGCCAGATATTTGCAATTCCTGATTTACTGTGATGAAACATCTCTGTGCCCAGCCCATCAATCATCATTCTTGTGCGATGCAGGGGTAAACTGAATCATGGTCTCTGTCCCAGACATTTCCACATTTTTGGGCGATCTGTTATCCTCCTCCAAGAACTGCAATAAAGAAAAAAAAGGCAAAATTGTTTTTAATTTTTTTTCTCCCCTCTTGAGACTAATAGAGGTTTCTAAATGGTTCTATTCACCTAATTTGTAAAATTAATTATCCCACCCAGAAAATTCCTGTTATAAAATTTGTGGGTAAGAAAAAAAACCTTAGAAATCTTCCCCATATTCAAATATGTTAGATTAAACACCTGCAGCCATCTGTGTTCATCTCAAATTCTGAACTTCTTGAAGTTTACTCAGCATAATAATCAGAGGTGAATTAAGGTTATCACAACTTCAAAAAGACCTCTGGTGCTAAAGGATGCTGGTACTTGAGAGGAGAGGGGAGGAAATACCTATTCTCTACTGTTCCAATGAAACAGAAAAAACAGGGTAATTAATTTTTTTCTGTTTCCAGATTACAGACTGAAAGAAAAAAACTACACCAATTTATGGCCATTCTCAGGATATTTCGAACTAAATTAACAGCATTTAAAATACAAGTATGAAATATGAGATGGATGAAGTCTTGAATCTGAGAAGTCATTAAGTTCTCATTTGATTTAACTTACAAAGACTGTTCAATAATTTGTAGAATTTTTTTATATTCAAGAGGCAAGGATAAAGACATTGATGATTCAAAAATGGCCGCAGAAAACAGACTATAACTGTTAAAACTATAAAATATTTATAACTATAAACTATTATGGCTATAACTAAACTCTTTATAGTTATAAAATAACCAGGCAAAAAAAATCTATGTAGATTTTATATGGAAAATAATATTTAATTTATAGATTTACATCATGTCACATTGATGATTCCTAAAGTGTTCAATAGCAAATGGGAAATATCCACAGTGATTTCAAAATGCTCAGAATAATAGATGTTAAATTAGATGGGTTTATTTGGACAAAAGTTATAAAATGTGCTGAAAGTAAAATGCAGAAATAATGATAAAAAAATCCCCTGCTGATCATTCAGGAAATATCTAGATTTTTCCTTCATTTTAGTTATATCATTAAATGCATTTTTTAAATTCAACAGCTGCCCTGGCAGTGAATTGCAGTGTAGCTTTTTCCCACTCACACAAGGACAGCTTTTAAAGGGGTACACCAGGACCATTTTCTGTCCTGCTTTCCCAAAAAGCTCGGCCTGGGAGGGAAGGTCACAAAGCCAGGCTGGTGTCAGTGACACAGCAAAACCAGCCAGGACATAACCCATTAAAAACTCAAAGAAAATCAACATAAAATAATGGGGGGATGGAGGAACAGCTCACATACTCATGGAAGCTGAAAAGGATCACGTGAAACTTGAGATCCCCTAACTGAATGGCAGATGGGCACAACTTGCCTGTTCACTGGTAATTTCTGACCAGCACAGCAAAGGCAAAAGTCCTCCTTTTTCCTCTCCCCACTGCATTTTTCTCCCTTTTTCATTTCTGTTCCCTCTGGAGGGTCAGATGAGCAGCACTCCCCACTCCATGGGCAGCCTGCATTAAGTGCAGGGATAAAACCAGCCAATCTCCCAGTGAAAGGAATTTCCTCCCCTCTCCCTCACTTTGCCACTGCAGGAACTCCATGCAGAGCTGGGAAGTTTTTCCTGATGGAGCAAACACCCTGCCCATAAACCCATTCTTATCAAACAAGGAGAGCCTGGCTCTGCTTATTTGGGTTAATTTCCACAGTTTCTGACAAAGGAAGATGTCTTCCTTCCCAAAAGTGATTCCTTTCTGTTTGGAGAAGGAAAATAAAGAGAAAAATGGTTGCTCCTTGCAGAGTGGGGTGAACAGACAGCTCTCAGACTTCTCCTTGGCAAATGGTAACACAGGCTCACAGATTAAGATTAGAAACATTTCTATAAATGCCACAAGAGATTATAGTGCTTTACAGATGTTTTCCTCTCAATGGCAAAAAGAAAAGAATACCAGCCTATCAACACAGTTTTAACCACAACCCCAAACAAAATGTTAGCTGGAAATTGTTCATTCTATGCTTGGAAAACTCACTTTGGCACGTGAGAGCTTCCTAGTCCAGTGATATCCAGCAGGAGAAACATCTTTGGGCCTCCAGTTAAGATCAGCTCTTTTCTAAGAGCCCTGCTTAATTATCTATCCATGCTTAGATGTGTAATCCTGTCATT
This sequence comes from Luscinia megarhynchos, assembly GCA_034336665.1. NCBI lineage: Eukaryota > Metazoa > Chordata > Aves > Passeriformes > Muscicapidae > Luscinia > Luscinia megarhynchos. The sequence goes on from CM067580.1 coordinate 5,233,278, forward strand.
TCACTCATCTCTTCCTTATGACCAGGCAGCATTTTGCCCATGTACCTATCTTATACAAGAGTCCAAGTGACAAGATGACAGTTTGTGGTCACAATCATTATTATTTAGATAACATCAAATATAAATACATATACAAATACAGTACAAGTACAAATACAAATATGATAATTATTTTGAAACCAAAATGATCTGTTAGTTTAGCACCACCAGCCCTAAACTCCAGTGAGTCAGAGCTATGGAGAAAATGGTTCCTAAACAGCCTGCACAAACCAGGATTTTTCTGGTTTTTGTATAATTTTCCTCACAAAAAGTGTCCTTTAATATCTGGGGTGAAAACTTCTAAGTCCAGATAAGTATCAAACATTAATCTCCATTTCAAGAAACATTATTCCTTTCAAGAAAATTTTCCAGGAGTGAGATATTCAGAGCAATACAGAAACGAATCTGAAATGTTAGTCTGGGTTTCTTTCTCATGTCCAGATCTCAGCCCACATTTAGCATTTCTAACAAGAACACAGCACAGCTCCCACTGTGATTTGTCTTCAGAAATGAGGCCTTATGATTCTCATTTTTCAGCTCCCTCTAGAATATATCTGGAGAAGTGAAAATCCCAGGCTTGTCATATCTGTCAAGCTGATGTTGCTTTGAGACAGCTGAGTTACTGTGTTTAACTTAATCACAATATTCTGCTTCCACTTTGTTTGTGGCCACAGACACACAGAACACTCGAGTCAAAATTAAAATTGAACAAAGCAGAGCAATATGCTGCATTGTTTCATTTATTTCCCCAAACTAAGTACACTGGTAATACAATTTAAATACAAGTAAGCTCACTCAAGTGGCACCCAAGAGATTCCTGCCCAGATAACTGATACTCAGAGAAAATCCTGTCATGCTCTGAAACACAGTGATGATTATCTGCTGCCATAAAGAGCAGAATGGAAATTTCCTTACCCAACCAATCTGTGCTAAGTGGCTTTGACATTACAGATAACAATTACTGAAATCCTTGTCAGCAGACACTGCCTGTCACCTCTGCCACAGAAACACCTTCCCAATAAAACCCTTCACAAAGGATCCTGCCAGCCAAGGAGCAAAAGCAGCTCAGGACCAATACTTGCAAAGCACTCAAATAAACCTGCAAGGCAACCAGTGAACCAAGCCATACTGTTAGGCAAGCCATGATTAATTCCTTTCAAATTATGGGATTTTTTTGGTCCCAAATCCTTCACTTTGCCTCTTATTTCTGAAAGGTTTATTTTCTGTGGCTACAGAAACCAGTTTTCTTGATCAGGAGCAGCATTAACACAGTCCTGGTCAGATAAACTAGGTGTGACAGTGCTGGTCATGCCCAGAAGCTCTGATGCTGTGTCTGCAAACACAGGATGTCTTTATACTGAAATGTTTGTGGGGTTGTTTTGCTTGGTTGTGCTTATTTTTGGGAGGTATTTTGTTTTTTCTTTCTTCTTCTTTTTTTTTTTCTTTCTTCTTTTTTGAAATTATCTGGCTCAAGGAGATTAGCACACCACACAGAAAGCTGATCTGGCTTAATCACTGCCTATTTAAAACCAAGTTACAAGCAAGCCTATAGGCTTCTTCTAGACCCACTCTTAAAAAAATCTATCTGCATCTAAAACTCAGTTCCTCACTGTCTCTTCTCAGCTCTTCCAATAATAAATACTATTTTCATTCAGGATATACTGTCAGAGAACTGCTGCATCCAGAGGAACAACATCTGTTCAAACCATTGACACAGCAGGACTCTGGGCAATAGGAAATCCCACATTTGTTCTTTGCCCATCTTATTGCAGCAGTGCCTAATTGCAGCAATTCAGTCTCTGCACATTCTGTAGCAAACATTAATCAGCCATGTATACTTGTGTTTTGACCTCCCTAGTGTTACTAACACACTGAGTAAAGAGATCCTGCAATCCCAAACCTGTGCCTTGCTGCATTTGCTGCAGACGTTTAAGCCACACTCTCTGAGAACTGGGCTAGTCGAGCCAGTCTCCTCTGTATCAAAGAGCTTTTGAATCCCTGGCCCTGGAAGGGTTATTCTCTGCATATCTGAATTGGCGAAATCAATGCTCCCCACTGCAGCCTGAAACTTCTGGCAAAAACTCGTGCTGTGCCTCTGTGTAAAAAAATCACCCTTTAACAGTGCTTGCAAATCTGTTTACAAATAGCTGCAGACTTCCCTGCCAGATTCTCAGGTTTAAATAAGGAAGAGGGAAAAAAAACATGAAAAACGGACCCTTCAAAGCTGAACTAAAGTGTATGATGATAATACGAAACAAACTGTGCGTGCAAGTCTGTTTGCTAAATAATAGATTGCTATAGCAGTGCTGTAATGGGCTGCAAAAATCTTGGATCTTGTGATTTTCTGCAGCGAGCTTTCCTAGGGAGCACTACAGAATTTATCAGCTGTTGAGAAGCAATGGCTCTAAACTGCCTTTTCAGCAGAGACTCCCTGCATCAGCCATCCCTGCTTGTGCTGAGCTCTCCTGCCTGATGTGCCTGCTTCAACAATTGTCAAAAACCACGGGGGATCTGGAAACCCCTTTGCTTGGGAGGCACCTGTGGGGCTGAATGGAGGGAGATCCTCTACAATCAAAGCTCAGTTTTTAGGAGCACCCTGATGTCTCTGAGCAGGAGAAATGGGCTGCAGAGGATTTCACCACGAGGGTAGCACAGCCTTGGAGAAGGTCAGGGGGAGAGGCTGCAGAAACATCATCAGGGGTGTTGAAGGTTCAGAAATGGCCAAACTGGCCTGATGCAGCACAGGCAGCCCCATTCAAGCAGGAAGCTGGAGTACAGCCCTCAGAAGTACATTCTAATCACCATTTCTATGATTAAAGGGTCATTTGTCCTGTTACCTGATGAACTAACAAAGGTGACAGAGGGCCATGGTTTTCCTCTGCGTTTCTCCAGTGCCCACATCAATGTTTGCAAGCCTCACAATGTCCCACGACAGGCAGGATTAGAGTTGTTCCTATTTCTAAAACCAAAAGTCTCTTCTAAAAGCTGGCAAGCCAGAGTGCACTATATATAATAATAGATTAAGAAAAATCACCAATACAGTGTATAAATCCAAACTTTCAGAGCCCTTCAATACATGTCTGACAACTTTAGTCTTGTGACTGAGAACACCCAAACACCAGGTGACCCAGAGCATCATATTCTCAGAGAATGGGGACTAGTTGGCAAGATTTGACCTCCTGGAAAAGAAAAATAGAAATGAAGTAAATAAAAAGAGAAGATTAGGTCTAGCATGGCTTGCTAAAGGCTTCAGAGAAAAAAGAAAAAGAGGGGGAAAAAAAAGAAAGAAAACACAAACTAGTTGTCAAAACCAGATCTTTGATTTGCTATAGCAGATAAGGATCAAAGTATGGTTCAAATGACAGGAGGAGAAAAAGTTAACACATCTCTCAAAATGAAACAGCTTTTCTTAAACAGAACCTTGTGATAATATGAGTGTTTCTAATGAAATGTTCTAATCAGCTTAATGAAGAGCTAATTTAAAGATTTTTGCAGAAAGAAATCCAAAGGATTTATTCAAATCATGGTAAAAGGATTTAGTATCATTTCCACCTCTGAGCTGATGCACAGGGAGGGGGTTGTTGGCAAATTTATATTGCTATGGAATGCAAAAAAGAAGGATAAAATCCTCCTGGGGCCTGTGCCTGTCACTGCTAGAGGAGGAAATCAGGAATTCCACACAAAGGCAGGAAAAATAACCATTTGTGCACACCAGTGTAACCAAGCACAGATAGATCTGGAGATCACCCACGCACCTCCAAACACACAATGCTGTCCTCTAACACGAATCCACTCATTACTGGAATTATGCCTGCAGTGAATCCAGTACCAGAGGTGTAGCAAAAACTGTGAATAATTAAGCAACTCTATGAACACACATTCACACACTTGAATAATGGATAATCTTCTACTCAATGATAACCCTTAAATGAAAGTTCTGTGAAAATAAAATATTAATGCATGGAGAAAAAGAATTTAGACATAAAATATTCTCATTTTATGTATTTGGAAATGCATGCTATTAGTGGAGAGATTCCTGTTTATGTGGGGAGCAGACTTGTTGGAATTGCTGACATGATTTCTCTTCTTGGTGATAGGTGTGTTGCTCTGATATTTCAGCCTCACTTGCAATGCTGAACTCTCTCTTTTGTAACATTTATAATTATGCCACATCTCACTAATGGGACATTTTAAAGGCATGAACATCTCTGTCTTGCTCCAGCATCATGGGGGTTCCATGGCTCTTTGCTTAAAAGAACAGTGGCATTCTTAAAGACTCTCTGTGTGTGACATTTTCAATCAGATGAAGCTGCTCATATCCACCCATGGAATTAAATGATTTGCTGTTTCACAGAGCTCAAAACATTTTCCTGCTGGAAATGGCATTGGCAACTGAGGAGCATCAAACAATAAAACTGGAACCTGTTGTGTTGCCTTCCATTAGTGGCCCTGTCCTTTGAGCAATTAAATGTTACAAAACAAACACTGGCAGTGCCAAACCCCAGGCAAATAAGAGACAGAGCACCAGAGAACAGACAGGAAAAACATAATTTTTTTTGTTTTTTGCTAAGATATTCACTATTTATACACATGAGCACACACATCAAACCAGCACAGCTGTCTCATGGAACTGAGGCTCAAAATGCTGCTTGCACCACACTTCTCACACTGAGGAGCAGAATTCCCTCTGCTCACAGAGCCCAGCCCCTTCCATAATACCATTCCTGGGAATCCCCAACATTCCACCCACCCCGTGAGCTCTGTTAATGGTTATTAATTGCAGCTCAACAGCACTACAGAGGGATTTTTCCCTTGCTGATGCTGCTCCTGAGTTTGTTACAAAATACTAAATGATCATCACTGAATGAGAAAAATTCTGAGAATATCTATCTTCCACCAACTGTACTTTTCTTCCAAAACCTTCTTGAGGTGCTTATTCAACTAGAAACTCCTTGTGGGCAGAGAATAAATCAGACTAAATTTGAATACTGATTTTGTCTGTCATTTTGTAAAAAAATCATGTTAAATTGGTAACTGGATATTCCTGGCATCCTAAAACATTCATAAAAACCTTAGAGAGTCTCACTACACCCAATACTTTGAGTCTATTTCTAAAGGAATATTTTGCAGAATTTGACGTTTTATGGCTGATATAGCCCTTGGACAAAAAATCTGAGCACATCCAGCTTGTCTGTGTAGCCACAGACAGCTGCAGATAGATCTTTCTTCTGGAAAAACAACATTATTCATTCTCTTTGAAAGCACTACCAGTGCATTATTATGGCAGACAATTACTATTAAAAAAAAAAAAAAGATAGGTGAGTCAAAGCTGCCTCACCTGCTCATTCCATTGGCGGTGGGATGAATTTTGAGGTAATGGAATTTTGCCTTTCCTTTAGTGCAGCCAGGACTTGCCTCTTACTATTGTAATGAGTGAATTCAGCAGCTGCACAGCAATGTCCACCTGTAGACTCCCACACAGACACATAACCACAGCCTGCAAGTGCCAGCACTTCAAAGAATGAAGAATAAATTTATATTTCAATGTTAGTTCAGTATTAAGAAAAAATACCCATAATAATAACTCAAGCAGGTGGTAGAGGTGGGAATGTGCTTCAGAAAACTGGTATTTTGAAGTTGAAACCCCCCCTTACATCTATAAACTGATAATTTACTGTGCAATGATCTATTTTTATGGAAGTCATCATCATGTGGAAACAACTCTGCTCTCTTTTTTACATGGCCATTCATTTTTAATTGCATGGGCCGCAGACACATTTATTCATTTCCATCCCAGATGTAGGTGTGTAGCAGAACGTGCGACTGCAAATATATTGTGCACCTGCAGTGCACATTAGGAAAGCCATCCAACAAGTAAGCCTGAAATCCACATTTGCAGTTTTGCAGGGAATAAAAATCAGGCTGACTCAGTAAAAGGTGCTTTGATGCTGATTCTCTGCTCTTATTGGGAGAGCAACTGTTCCTGTTCGGGAGAATGGAAAGCATTCTCTCCTATAAAATACGTGTGAGAGGGAGGGAATAAATATATTTAATAAATATACAAATACATGCAAGCAGCAGGTTGATATACATCGGGGGAGCATATAGGAAAACAAGCTCTGGGTGCAGGCAGGGAATTGCTGCCTGCATTTCAGAGTCCCCTGGCCCTGGATGGGCTCAGGCTCAGGATAAACTGAGCTGGGAACCTCTGCTGAGACTTTCCTTGATATCTTTGATATCCAAGTGCTGTTGTGGCTCTACCCAGAGCAAAACAGCCCCTGAGGGTGGGGAGGGATGCACTGAGCAATGAGTACAGGAGGCTCTGCACATCCAGTCAGGACAGAGAGGGGTGCACAGGGCTCCAGTGCTGCCCCAAAGGGAAAAATTTATCTTCCTGACAGGTAGCAAAAGAGAGTAATGGCTTTCTTCCTCCCCAGCAGCTTTATCCACTGTTTTGTTTTGATTCAGCATGAACTCCATTCTTCCAATTTGTTTTTCTCCTCGTGGTTCTGTTTAGCCCACCCTTTGCTTCCTACAGATTCTGGGTTTCTTTGTGTTTGTGGTTTTGTTTGGTTGGGGATTTTTTGGGGTGGGATGAGTTTTCAGAGTGGAGCTCCTAGAAACTTTGGGTTTGGTTACAGACAGAAGTTAAGGAAACAAAATTACTGACTGTCCAATAGTCAGATTTCTGTTGGTGTAGAGTCTGAGCACCACTGAAGTTACTATTTTATCCTGCAGAACAAAAGAGTTTCTAAACCATCCAGCTACTTTAAATTTGCTTCAGTTTTTCTTGACAATGTTTCAAAATGGTATTTTCGTGGAACATTTGAACTTCAATTGCTCTGATTCCACTTCTGACTATGCACAGAATCACAGCAGCCCAACCCAGGCACACAAGGGTTTTTCTTTTTTCACAGGCTTGACAGTGCAAGACAAACAAACGAGTTTTCAAAACTCCAGAAACTTACTTTATCCCAAATTCCTGGTAGCCTTCCTTCCCAGCAAAATGTCAGAATTCGAAGTGTGTTGAAAATGTTTTGTTAGTGATATTTCATTGAAGACATGAAGCATTTCATTCAACTTCAGCACAGACAGGTCCTTGTCAGCATTCCTGGCACAAGTCCACCACACGAGGGAGAAGGGTTTGTTCTCCAAAGGACAAATCCAATTGGCACAGGGCTACAAATCTTCCAGCATGCCCCCTGTGTGTCCTGGGCAATGATTATTTGGAAACACTTCCAGGTGTCAGGATTTCCAGACCTCTCAATGGTGCAAACCACAAGGCAGCTGCAGATTCAAGTCACACACTTGGCAGCACACACAGAGCTGAACTCCTCTGTTCATGAAAGAAATAAAATAAATACTTTGTGAATAAGTCTGTGTCCGTATGAAAAGCCTGAAGTAAGTACTATACTCCAAAAAATTTTCTTTATATGTAAAGAGAAGATTTTTGTAAATAACATGTCCCTAATGTCTCATTACTAACACAGGGCTCAACTTTATCTTGGCACATTTACTTCCAGTAACTTCCTTTAGACAGGCATCTCCTGCATGCAACAGAATATATCAGCTTCTTTAGGAAAAATAAATAGAAAGGCTTTTAGAAACTTTTAAAGCTTTTAATTACAAATACATGGGCTTTTGGGAGCATAAGCCCAAGCTAGGTTCACTGGGGCTCTCCCTGCTTACCACTCATGTGTATCCTGATGATTCTGCTATATTCCATGAAAGATAAAATGCAGAGAAATCCAATATGTTGCTTCTCCTTCAGGAATTTATTTGCTGACAAATAGTTTTCTGTCAAGAATTATAGCCATATAGGGAGACATCAAAAGAATTTGTCTAACTTCTTCCTTTTGCACAGTGCATATCTGCAGTGGTTGCACTGTGCAAGCTGTTAAAGAAAATAAATTATAAATCCCCAAATTCAGGGCAAGCATTGTATGGTGTATTGCTGCCAGACCCAGGCTCTAAGGTGAAATCACTGTCTTTAAAGGACTATAAAATTGCTTTTAAATATCCTATGCTTCTAAAAAAAAATTTATTCAAAATATTTATGATAAACTCCAATGCAAATGAGCTGTGCATGTACAGTTTAGCCCTGCTAACTGCCTTGTCTTCCCCATTTCATGTTGGGTTTGAAAACAAATAGCTTTGAGTTTCATAAATAACCAAAGTGTTCCTGAACAACACCTTTCTTGACTCATTCCCCTACATTTCTATTAGCAGTGAAAAATATGATAAAGCACAGAAAAAGAAATAGGAACAAAAATTCAGGACAAAGAATTGTCAAACACAGTTTTTCCTCAAAAAGCTGATTCATACAATGCTAAAAGTCCCTTTTTCAATGCAGTAAGACATGGAAGGATATATCATATTGTATTCATACAAAAATACAACAGGAAACAGTCATCCCGATTTATTCCCCAGTTAACCCCTGAACAATGTGTTTATTTACCTTATTTAAAGAGCAGGCTTTTTTTTTTCTCTGAAACACTTCACTCATCAGTAGATGTGAACTCTCATGATATAAATAAGCTGCCAATCTATTCCCTATTGAAGCCAAGATCTAATTTCTTAATAATTTATGGCATGTGCCAAGTAATACTGAAATATATTATTGTTATTGTTATTATTATAGAGCCCAGACCTTGAAGCTTGCCAAGCATGTTTCTGGTGTGAAATTTATAGACTATTGAAGTTTTTAATTTCAAATTGGTAACTGTACAATAAGAGGTATTGTCTTTTGAAGGATATCTGTTTCACAACTGATGACATACCATGGACAGCAATAACATGTTTCTGAAAATCTGTAACACATGGAGTAGATTACATTCATATAAATATCATAAGATCACAACTTGGAAAGGACACAAATCTCTAGGGAGCCTATGGAGAAAATTAATTATTTAAAATTATTGGTGTTATGGAGAATAAAACCACCAATTACTGCAGTGAAAATAAAGAGGCACATCCCATCTGTCATGCCCTGCACAGGCAGAACCCCAAATGCACAGTGGCACTTGGTGTCCCAATGTTCAAGCAGCAAACACCCTGGGATGTGTTGGGCAAGACTTCTTGTGACCCCACTTGTGTTTGTCACCTCTTTCCCCATCGTATCCATGTCCTGGTGGGTGCCCTGAGAACCCCAGATTCATCCTATTTGTGTTCTCTTACCCTTCTCACACACATCCAAAGCCCCCAGTGACTCCCATATCAGCTCTGAGCAGCACAGACTACTTTTTTTTCTTTTTCTTTTTTTCTTTTTTTCTTTTTTCTTTTTCTTTTTATGTCTAACAAAATGTCAGCAGGTAACTGCTCTTGCTTCTCTGATGCCATTGTGAAATGTAGCAATGCTAAACATAGACTGATTTAAATGCAGTTCTTTTAGCTGGTATTTCTTTATCTTGGCCTTTTTTTTATACAAACGCTTTTTAATGAGACAAATGGAATAGCAGCAATATGCCAAAGAATATATTATATTGAAGGTACCTTAGAATCCTACCTACAATTCCTACAAATTACTGACTAAAGAATATACATTGGGTGCAATAAAAATAGATTTCACACACACCATCACCTGTTCAGCTGCACTATCTTCTGATAAGGCAATTTCAGAAGTAAGGGTAATATTTAGATAAGCTCTCTTTAAAAATAATCACAGCAATGATGATTAAGCTTGTATCTCATAATTCCTTTCAATTCTGTAAGAAAACTTCATGCATTTCTCTTATTTACAGAGGCAGCTTTCTCAGGAGTACCAAGGCTCCAATCTGGACACTTTGCTGTGCAAGTGGAGCTGGGAGAGGTTATTTTTGAAGCACAGATTTACAATTTTTTTTTTTTTGGATCTCAGCAACATTATCTCCTTCCAAAGCTATTTGAAGCATCTTTAGCCTTAATTACTCACCTGTCTGTTTCCATTGGCTCCTAGAATCCTGTCTAAAAACCTTGTCTGGGCATTCTGTGTTTGCATGGTCTGAAAAGCTCCTTTTTAGAATACAGGTTCATGGCTAATTTCCTCTGCATCACAATTAGAGTTGGTCATTTCAGATTGGGAATCAATAGATTTAGTTTTGGTTTTGCCTCTCAAAATAATGCTCTGAGGTTTTGCTGTTTGGGTTTTTCCTAAAGATAAATGATCAGATAATGCATTAGCTAAAGCAGAAGTTATTGTTACTGAAAGCACCACTACCCACAGCTTTAATTCTCAATAACCTCTGCTTATTATAAAGCAGAAAGTAGGGAAAAGTAATTGTTATGTCTGTAATGGCTTCCAGGGGTTTATTCTGTTTAGATGCAACTGAAATTTCAATATTGTTGCTGAATGCATATAAGTGTTACACTTAAGCATAAAGGATCATAGGATTTTTGATGGAGAGCACTTCAAATTCAGTTTCTCAATGTACAGGTGTTTATGCTCCTCTTAAGGGCAAGTGAATTAAACTGAGTGTGCTGGTACTGTACATGTAGGCACTACAAAACAGGTAAGGCAAAAATTGTTCTGGTGTAAACCCATGGAACAAGTATGTCAATAGTCTTAATTGCTCTTAAAGGTGTTAAATCCAAGTTCATGTGACCAAGAATGTTTGTACCATTCTATAAACACCTTGTACCACAGCAGAGTCCCAACAGGAGGGATGTCTGTTTTGAGTTGTCATTTCTGAGTCTCGAGGAGATTTGGTTTGATTTTTATGGGCACTCTGACACGTGTGTTGCACACAGAAGCCATCCCATTGCAGTGTCAGCACCTGAGGGAGCTGCAGGTGCCCTGGCACTGACAGAAGGAACGACCCAGGGCAGTCCATGACACAAAACAGGTTTTGTCAGGTTTGAGCACTGTGGTGCTACCAGGGCTGTGTCCTCATTCCCTGGATCCACATCCCAGCCTGAGCCATTCCAACACAGAGCTGCACAGGGCTCCCAGAACTCATCCTGCTCCCACTGCCACCACAAAACCTGGCCAGCTCTGCCCTATTCGCTAATATTTATCCAACCTCTTTTTAAAAACTCCAGAGTAAGAGACATAACAGGCTCCCTGCATTATTTGTGCAAGTCCTCATGTATCCACAGAAATGGAGTTCCCTCAGCTAAATCTCCCACTGTTGTTATCTGAAGAGTGATTCTAATGGCATTTTGGATCAAAGGAATTTGTCTCTTGCCCTGGTGTGAAGAACACTAAGATGACATTTGTCACTTTGCTTCCCTGAGACTGCCAACTTTTTATTATATGTAGGGCAGTAAATGCAAATAAGACTCCTGTGGAATCACAAGGAATCCCATAAAGCTTCTGTCCATGAATCAAAGAAGCCACTTACCACACTAAGTGCAGTTTTTCTGTACAAATATTTGTTTTCCTAGAGGACAAAAATGAAGGAACATTTAAAATAGATGAGCTTCCATCAGATTAAATTCAGAGGGGTAAGAAACAATTCAGGTAAATTAATAAATTACCTAAGCTTTTCAAATGAGCTTTGAGATTTAGATGTGGCTGAATATAGCTTTTCTGGGTGCAATCAGAGCAATATCTGGAGATTCAACTAAATCATTTTAAAAGCCTTTGCAATTTCAATGGATTATTCAGCTGAAGAATGCACAAGTTGTTATTTTTCCAGTAAACATGGATATAACTTCCAATGACTTTCAGAGTTCTATCTGTTTGCACAGAATAATGACACAAAAAAAAAAAAAAAAAAAAAAAAAGAAAGAAAAAAAGCAAGCAAATTCTGGCTAGCTGGCTAGGATAAGATATTGAAAAGCTAAATAAATGCAGTTAAAGATGGTAAATGCATTTAAAAATAAAACTCATTGCCAGCAATACTCCATTGAATTTCATTACTGAGGAGGATATTGCAGAGGTATCTCCTTTCCTAGCTGTGTATTTCCCCTTGAGCTGTTTGTGCCCTTAAAATATAATTAGACAAAGACTGTAAATGCAGTACTGGAATGGAGAATCAGAGTAATTCAATGAGGGTTTAGAAAGATTTGAAACTGGTAAACCATTCATTACTTTCATTTTAAACACTGTTTAAATCTCCCAATTCAAGCAAGTGGTGTTTTAGTCTAAGGGAAAATCTCAATTGGCCTGAAAAGATCTCCTGGGTCTAAACCAAAGACAAAATCAAATCACAAAGCAAATCCAGTCTGAGGATGAGCCAGATTCCCAAACCAGGAAGAACAAGCCATCAGAAATTTGCCAGTCTGTTGTGAACAGAAACTGTGCTCTGACAGAGATGGGAAACAGGAAAGAGAAAAGTGAGATCTCTGATTTTGGAGCAGGATCATCCACTGGACACAAGTGTACGTGATCATTGTCCTAAAAGAAAAATCACTTGGTTTCTTTTTAGTATGGGGGGGTTTTCGGTGAAGTTTGAGTACAGCAGGAATGGAAAAAATAACAGACTTCAGAAATCCTAATTTCCCTAAATAAAACCCATCCTGCCTGCTCCCATGAAGTGGCAGTCCCAGCAAGGTGCAATTTATGAACATCTGGACTTCTTTGCAGTCATTTCTATTGTCACTTTCAGCTATTCATAAATGTCTCCTCTGGTTTCTGGATGACCACAGATAACCTGTGTTAGAAGACAGAAAAGCCCAGCAATTGAAGCAAGGCCAAAGCAGTTTCATATATTTGCATACAGCAAAATAATCTTAAACTTCATGACTTCACTGTGGGTGACTGAGCACTCCAGCCCCTGGGCTCTAAACTTGAACCAGTCTTTCTCAACTGCAAGGTAAAGACATTAAAAAAACCCAAACAAACAAAATATATACATATATATACATACATACATATATTTATATATGTAAAAATATAAATCAGAAAGGAAGGAAAAGTGTAGCACTAAACCAAAGTTTTGCAGATGATGTTCCTGCCCAGCAAGAGCTACAAAAGAAAAGAAGTACCCATTCTCTCTGCCTGCAAATGGAAAATTATTTTCTGGTACATAACTCCAGCTCTTTGATTAAATCCTATCTCAAGCATATGTTACCATTAATGCCCTAATTTTCCAGACTCTAAGCACATACATAAGCACAGTAAATCACAGGATTATTTATATTTAAGTACCAGCACAGCATGTGAAATTAAGCCTTTTTAAGATCAAGGTCTACAAGGATGAAAACAGACTCAGGGGAATATGTGGTTTCATTCAGAGTTTCTGCATTGGATCAAATCACTCCAAGGTTTGACTTCTCCTAACAAGGACTCTCCCATGCTGGGGAAAGCCCCTTAAAAATAAGTTGATAGCTGTTTAAATCCAGCAGTTCAAATATCATGTAGAACAATAACTATTATCTGTGGTATTACAATTATATTGACATAAGATAAAACAATCTTTTACTCAACCAATCTTACGGGGGAAAAAAAAAAAGACATCTTTCCCAAAGCAAATGCATTAAAGTCCAAAAAAGAGATCCTCAGTTCTTTGTGGATATTAAAGATCCTAAGACAGAGTTTTTCTGGAACAGGAATTTCACCTTCATTAACTGTAAATATGATTTATGGACATAGAGGTGTCTTGACCCTTATTTGTCTACAGGACCAACACTTAGTGACATCATTCAGAGCTGCCTACAGGTTCTAGAAATCACAAATGAAGGGATCATATCCACCTACAATAAATACTCCAGCACTGCTCTAATTATTTAGGCAGCACTCTCAGAATTCTTGAAATGACCATATGGTACAAACTATTAAATAGCATTTTAATCAGAAACCACGGAACATTTGATAATAAACCCAAATATTTGAACTGGTCTAATTTCTTTTCCCTATTCTCCAGGAGAAAATACCGTGGCTTACCAGAATGTTAAAAAAAGCACAGACTAGAATTTCACATGGGCAAGTGCTCTGAAATTTAAGTCATACTTAAAACACATTTCCTACAATTACAAGAAAAGCAGCATAGTTCATCCTGTTAGAAAACAATTTGCTAAAGAAGGCATTTCTGTCAAGAATTATAACAGCATAAGGAGATATCAAAAGGAATGATTTATTTCTTTTTCTACAGAGAAGGATTTCAGCTTTAAGCTTTGTTTTGAGATGTGTTTTCCAGTGCTACAGTGCCTGTGCAGCAGATAGAACCAGGACATCTCATAAACACATATAATCCCTCATTTTGCAGCACATTGATAGTGATGTGCAACCATTGTGGAGCAGCTCAGCAGCTGCTCAGCATCAGAAATTTGAATGAGACATTGAAGGCAACCTAATCTGCTTAGTGATTAACCAAAGTTTAAATATATGGACCTTGGCCTGCCTGAACTCAAACTATTCCTGAATGGGACAGAGTTATCAGAGTCAGAAAAATCCTTTTTGATAATGTGGGCCTGGGAGAAGTTAGAGCTGAAGTTTCTACTAAATAACAACAACAACAACAACAACAACAACAACAACAACAACACCACCACATGTATGCAATAAATTCTTTGGGACTTCATGGTGCATGAGCACATCCACCATAACAAAGTGCATCAGAATTCAATCTTTGTCTAATAGTGGTTTTACTGAGAATCACAGCAATTAAATCTCTCCAGCACAATAAAAGACAGTTTATGTCAGGTTGCTGGACAGTTTTAAGACGTTGCCAAAGCTGCTCTAAAGAGCAAGTGACAGATACTGATTGCTGAATGCTGATTGCTGATTGCATCCTGCACAAAATGCTGAAACCTTCCTGAGAAGAGGGAAGTCTTTGGAGATGTGATACTGCAGGAACTGGGGAGTTTCTGGTGCTGTCACAGTATAAAGAGGAGGAGAGGGATGACAGAACCTTTGGAAAAGGTTTTGATTGCAAATTTCAAAATCATTGACACAGTAAATTATCAAAAAAAGCTCATTTTCAAATATTTTCCAGTACTTTCTCATTACTGTTTTAAAACAGTGGAAGCTAACATCAAAATATTTTTAAATGTACAGTGGGTTGCAGGACCCAACTCCCCTGAGATTATGGAGGTTGGGCAAATAAAACTGATATATCATAGACTTCCCATTCAGATAAAGAAGCAAGACATACAGAAGCTGCAAAGCTCCTAATTGCCCACTGATAGAATCTATGATCTTTTTATTGCACATTTTTATTCTTGGCAGTATTTCCTCTCCCTCAGGAGACAGTCCAATATCAACTACACTACAGAACATAAATCCCCATTAAAATTAAGGACAGAGTTTCCACCCATCCCCATGTGTATTGTTGCCTATCTAAACTGTACTTGCAGAGAAATAGGACTCATTCTGTGTCTGAAGAGCAGGAGTGGGTCTCAGGAGACCTTGGGATTTAGTGTTGTGTCAGACTGTACAGAACATTATAGGGAAAATAATTTAAAATTTCTGTTCCTGCACAAATGGTATAAATAACTTTTGTGTATGGCCCTGATCCTGAAGATGGAAGTAAGGAAGACAAACAAAATATTTTTCCATCATATTCAATTCCTATCTGCTGTGCTTCTTTTCTATCTCAGATATCTGAAGCTTGCAGAGGGTTTTCAGGTTTTAGCTCTGGGGACTGGCAGCTGTGGAGTTAATTTTAAAGCTTAAAAAAGTAAAATCACCTCCAGGCAAGCCCCTTATGAACAGTAAGCAGTGCCATTCATTTCTAATCCCTGCTTCTCTGCACCCACAGGAAATAACCGTGAGAAATATGGGGGATATGAATCATTTATGGTGTTTCCCTTGCATAAAAAACTGCTTTTCTCACCTATATGATCATAGTGTCCATTCCAGTTTTCCAATTCCTTTCAGAAAACAGCAGCAGGTCCAGAGAGAGCCAATTTCCTACCCTTACCCTCACAGGGGCAGATGCTGGGGTGCTTTTACCTCAAGTTCAGCTGTTGCCCTGCTTTTGTTTGCCACCCTGTTCATTTTGAGACCTCAGGACAGAGAGTTCATGATACAGAAAGAGGCATCTGCTTGGACAACAATGAATGGAAGATTGTGCAGGAAGTGATAAATTAATTTTTATATGATTCTGGAAACGTCATGTTTGTGTTAATTTCATTTCCACTCAGTGCAGTGCTGTGAGTGTCTTCATCTGAGCTGTTTTCCCAATTACAGTGTTCATGGCAATAATCACTTTAAAACCAGCCCAGCCATACTCCTGTTGCTGTAGATGTGGAGTGTGGAAACTACAGAGCTTTTTAAAAATATTTTCTACTACAACCAAGGTTGCCAAAAGGCTCCACGTTTTTACTGGTGAGTTACTGGTAACATTCTGGCCTCAGAATCATGCAGGAACTGCACCTCCCTGGAATTGCTAAGCCTGAGTAATATTTCAGAGCCACTCAGAGCAACTGTTGAGGAAGAGCAACATAAAAAGAAAAAATAAAGGCAGCATCAATAAAACTGTGCCTGAGAAGGGGAATATATTTACTTAGAAAGCAAGATTTTCAAAGGAATTGCATTCTATCACCTAATTACAGAGGGAATGGGAGCTCCACAGTGGCCACTCAAGAGCAGCCAAATTTTGCTGTTAACGCTCTCCAGTTGGTGCCTAAACAGGGTGTCACCCATCAGCATTTAAAACATCTCTCCAGACTGTGGTGACTCACATGTCTTTGCTAGCAATGGTGGACTGCTTAGCCTCCTCCAGAATTCTCATTTTCTGACTCATTTAATGAGATGTGGGCTTTATTCTAATATCTACAGCAATCCTGTACTTAACTCCCAGCTACCTTTATTTTTTATGTTTATAAATAGCAATTTGCACATACAATTCATGTTGTATTTGCAGCTCTCAAAGCACTTTGCAAGTGACATTTTCCCAATTTGCTTCAAAACGAGAAAGAATGAACAATCCCATTTACTCATTTGCTAAAATGCCCAATTTTTAGCCCATCATAATGGTGTGATGTGCTCTCTTTCATCAGCTGCCATTGTTATCCTAACAATGCTAAAGATGGCAATAAACCCAGCAGCAGCAGCAACCATTTCACATGTCAAAGCAGCAGGGAAAAGGACTCCAACCTGTGCTCCAAAAGAATTGCAAAATAACAGGTTTCTCATGCAGAGAAGCTCTAGAGACCCTTCAAACCCCAACAATAAAGCATGCCAGCTCTGAAGTTTATCTAGTGCTTTACATGGTCATCTTTTATAGCCGAATGCATTCATATCATCTCAGATTAGCATAGAAAAAAAGTGGAAAGATGTAATAGCATCTCTGGATCCTAAATAATACATAGGAGATTCATATGGGGGGAGCTGGTTTCTACTGCTGTGGATCTGTTACATATCAGAAGAGCTAAAAATAATCCCCTTCCATCAGCCTTAAAGGAAAAACAAACCAGACTAAAATACAGCACATTTACATCCAATATCCCAGCATCAATAAAGTTTGGAGCCTTTCAGAAGATGCAAAATTAGTTTAATTTCAGCATCATTTGACTAAATCTTACCCTCAGCTTTGCTTAATAATAGACACCCTGGAAGACATATGAGATCATAAATCTGAGGGTGTTGGGAAGCTGGGCTTGCTAAAAATCCAGCTAATAGAGAAGAGGTTCCCCCTGTGAGTTTCAGCGTGGATACACTGTAGAAACAGCAGTTAAAAAGCACAGCTCCATTAATTACCTTCAATCCTTACTAGGTTGTCTTTTCCAATATATTTACTGCACCATATTCTGAGCATTTTTTAAGTGTTTTGTTATAAATTTCTCAAAACCCCAGCTCACAGTGCCTCCCTGTTTCTCTTTTCTACTATTTCCTAGTGGGTTTAGAAGTAAGGGATAGAAATGACAGAAAAGAGGGATCTTGTCCTAAGAGAGAGCCACAGCCTGGAGGAACCCAGAGAATCTTTCAACCCCTCACTGTAAAGTTGTGGGTAACACAGTAAAATCCAGACACCCTCCTGCCATCACAGAACACTATCAGTATTTTCTATAACTGAATCAGATTAAAATTAAAACACTTTTAATTAAATGGCATGGATTTCAAATAAAGATGAAGTTTACAGGCTTTCTTGAAGCATATCTCCATTCATACCAACACAGCTGAGAACTCCACGTTCTTAACAGACCAACAGCAAAAAGCAGAGACAGAACACAGACCATCAAATTAAGACCCATCAGATCCTAAAGTTTTCCTGACAATTCAGTCTATTAATCTTGTGCTTTGTGTATTTTTAAAAGACAGTATGACAGGGAGAAAGACACACAAAATATTCTCCTCAGATGATTCTGAGAAAAATTGTAACTGGAACTGCAGAATGAGGCTTTTACATCTGGGCTACTGATATATCAGGCTACTGCCAGTCCCAGGTAATGTAAATCACATGGAGCAGTTTTGATGTGACAAATGCATTGATCCTTGCTGAGAGCTGTTTTGCATCATTTGAAATACACACCGAGCCAAGCTTATGAGAAAATGCTCTTAACCTAAGATAAACTTCTGCATTGACATGAGCCAAGTTCTGTTGCAAAATGCAAACCCCGAAACTTTCTTCCAGATTGTTTTTTAATTAACACCTTGCTCAGAGCTAATTCACAGCCTTTAAAATAAGCCAGTGAGATACTTTGATCTCTCTTCTTCCACACCAGATGTTTTGGATGATGAGGAAAGCTTCTTCTGGTGTTCCTGTTTAAATACTTATGGGACATGTTAACCAATAGCCTGGTTATGTCCTCCTCTGTCTGTCTGGGGGTGACAGAGCATCTCACCTTCCAAGTCCAGTATGATTTGTCCCATGTAACACCTGCTCTGTGACGTGCCTGTGCTGTTCAAGTGACTTGTGTCCTGTGTCATTTGGATATCCCTACTAACAGCACTTGGAGTGTTTATTCACACATTAATTATTACATTCCAGGCTTTTTCCAGTGCTGCCATTAGTTGCTCACACTGATAAAAAGCCAGCATGGCAATCCAGCTGAAAGCATTCAGGTTTACAAAGCCTCTGTTCCCAAAATAGACACAGGGAATCAGCAGGGAATCAGCTCTGCAGAAACCTCCCTTAGAGCAGACTCCTGAACAAGAATTGCTTTGTAGGGCCTGGCATGCAACATGGCATAAAAGCAAAGACTCTGTGTTCCCATTAGTATTAAACATATTGTGATCAACAGGAGAAAAGAGTTCCTGGGTGAGCATGAACCTCATGCACAGCTTGAGGTGACTGCTTTGTGTTGTCACCTGGCAAACCACAGAACTCACCTGGGGCTGGATCCTATGCAAGTTACACAAGGGCTACAACTGGAGTTTGTGCCTTTAGGAGTTCTAATACATAGATTGTCCTTCTTGTATTTAAAATGGTGGTCTTGGCATCTACATCTCTCTCAAAGGGAGAGATTCTGCTGCTGCAAAATCCCCTGGCTTATTGCACAAAATGCACAAAATACATCTGAGGTTTGGATCTCTCGTGTAGGGCAGGGGCCATAAGGGTGGCAGAAACTTGATTCTGTAGCACATTTTAATTGCAAGTTTATATATATATAATTTTTTTTTACATGTGATATCCAGATAGAATTGATTGCATTATGGCTCTACAGAGAAGAGACCAAAAATGAAAATTCCACCTCACATGCCCAATCTGCTCTGTTCCCACTTTTTTTACAAACTTCTCAAAAGAGCTGCATTTGTCTCTCTCACTTTCACTTACCTAAAAAACTCTTTCTGGACTGCTGGATGCAATGCAGAGTGTGTGATTAGCTTTAACCAAATGCCCTCTTCTGTTCTTGAAAATTATTCTGATGGGGAACATATCCTACACAAATTCTTACATGTGCTAACTCCAACCAATACCTGCAATGTAACTGCACCAACTCAGAACTTTACTGTCTGTTCAAAACAGCACTTCTATTTAGAAATTTGTTTTCATTATCTCATTATTTGGAGTGCCATCCACTTGACATTTTGTATGAATAATAGCAGTAAAAAAATCTTTCAAATAAACCAAGATTCTTTTTTTTTTTTCTCTGTTGTTGGGTTTTGTTGTGGATGTTGTTGTTATAGAATAGGTAAGTTGGAAGTACAGTTAAGCAGCCTAAAATCTTGATTCTTGAGACACCAGAATATCAGAATGATTGACATTTTCTACTGATTACACACGGGGTAATCCACAGAGAGAAAATCAGGAGTAAAGAGATGGAAAACTGGAGGGAGTGTTTCACTACTGCTGCTGTTGCCTCAACGTTAATCAATAAAGCAATAAATAAGCTGCCAAATTAGACATATCTTAGCAGTGGATTTTGGTCATAATTCTCTAGGGTACACTTATGCAGAGAAAGAAGTTGATTTCTATTAAATTCAAATTCAAATTTAACCCTCAAAATCAAAATACTGCTCTTCAGTGAACGCTAAAGGAATCCTTCCTTTCCACTTCAAGAACAGAGTAGAAATGTCTTTCTGCTGCAGCATTCAGGAATCTAACCTTCTCTAGGAGCTTACAGACAACATTTCTTTTCAGTCTTTCATTTTTCCTGTGAATGAGTTTGAACAAGCTCTATGTAAAAAAAGCAGAGAAGCAACAACTAGGATTTATATACTTAAAAAATAACTGAACTAGACCTCTAAATATAGAGAATATGATATGTTCAGAGCCTTAAAATGTCAGTTATGAATGTGTTCCACCCTTCCAGGAACACAAGATTTGTTAGACAAAACCCTAGCTGACCTGGAAGTCCTGCTTGGAGTAGGAGGTTTGATAACCGCTTCTCTGATTCTGGGCTTCAAAGTAGAACAAAACAAAAAAACCAAAAAATATTTTCTTTCATTATTCTGTTTTCCTATTCTATTTCATTAATATGGTTTTAAAAACAAAAAAAAAAAAAAAAAAAAAGAAAAAGAAAAAAGTGTACATTTTTCAAAAAAGAATATTTGTGAAAGCAATCAATTGAAAAATAAAAGACAGTCTGAAGACTCATCCTAGTAGAAAATTAACAATAATTTAAAAATAAATGCTGTGAAACATGTTCTAATTTAAAAAAAAAAACAAAAAAAGCCCAAAATTTGGAAAGCATTTATGTTGCTATAAGAGATAAGCTAAACATTACATAATGGAAGGAAAAGATAGTCTGTACCATATGAGGAGCTCAGACTCTTCTGAAATACAGCTCTGCATTGGAGCAGAAAACTAACCTGGGATAATCCAAAAGCCAATTAATTACTTGGAATTAAAAGTTTTAAAAAATTGTTTAGGAATTAGATCAATCTGCTGCTTCAGTTGTTTCATCCTGCCCTCATTCATTAGTACATATCTGCTATTTTTTGAGATTGTTAAAACAGAGAGGCCCATTGACAATTCTGTCAGATGATCTAAAAATTCTTCCATGATTATCCAACATGAATTATTTTTATCCTAAAATTACTGCAGAGAGCAGACCTTTCCAAATGTTTCCATCTCCATTCTGAATGCTCCCCAGATGGGTGGGTGCTCTCTAGGTTGTGTCACCCCCAGCCTGTCTTTGCAGGAACAGAGCTTTGTGAGAGAAGTCACAGACATTACTCTGCATATTTTAGTGCCTTAGTTTTCCCAAAGGAGCCCTGGAGGGACCAGCCTGCTTTATTAAACTTTAGAGGAGTTACAGAGCCAGATCACAATTAATTCCAAAATATGTTTTCTGAATTGCCTTTTTACCCAAGGGAGGGAATCTTGCCTGACAAAGCAAACTAAATTCACCTTTTCAGTGCAAAGTGGCTGCCTCCCAGTTTGTAAAAAAGTGCCATTTTTCATTGATAACAGCTTCTGAAGATATGCTTTATTTCTCATTGCTGGTTGTGTTTATGAGCTTTTCAGAAATGGTCTTACCTTCCCCATGCAAGCCCAAACTCAGCTTTCTGTGGATGTGCACATCCCACAGGGACCACCCTCACCCCAGGCACAGCTGGGGCAGGGCAGCTCAGCACATCTCAGACTCCCGGAATGGGACCACCATCATCTTTTCTGATCTTTAGCAGAAGCACTGCCCTGCCCTGCCCAGCACAGTTTGTGGTTCTGCTGCCAGAACACATGATACAATCAGCTGCCTCCTGTGGAAACCATGCTCAGTGAGACAGACAGGTCACTGCTCCAACCAGAGACAAACCAGGAGCAGCTGAAGTGTGAAACCTCAAATTGCTTTCCCCTCTAACCCAGAGCAATGTTTGCCCTCAGAGATAACTCTGGTTAAGGAGTACACACAGAGAAAGTGTAGACTGAACATACCATTAGTTTTTTACCAAGAAGACAAATTTTAGAAAGATGGTTCATGGTTCCTTCAAAGGTCTTGAGTGATTCCTTAAAACAGTGAGATACTCAAATGTATCAGTTATCTCTAGAGCCAAAATCTCCATTTAAAGACTACCCCCATCCATCCATGACAGTTTGGTCTCTCCCAATTTTGATGCATCACAAGAAAGATGTTTTAAGGTGACAAATAGTGGTGTAATAAAATAAGTGGATTTTCAAAATAACTGGAAGATACTTGGATGCCCAAATCTCTTTGGAGCACATATTCCAAACACATATTCAGCCTTAAGTTTTTATAAGGCACAAGTGCTGAAAAAATGGTATTACTTTTTTATTCATACCAAATAAAACAAAAACACCTGTGCAGAGAGATCGAGAGCCAGGGAGTCACTTGCGGAGGAAGTTCGGTGAGGGAAATATGCGGACAACCAATATGATTGATCAGCATAGTCCATTTTATTCAAAGTTCCATCTACATTTATAGTTAAAACATACTGATTTAGCACTTCTTGGCTTAATTTTATTGGTTATTGCCCTGTACGCCTCTCCTAGGATTGGCTCTGGCAAGCTTTTGTGACTTCTCTTACCTACGTGCTATTTAGCAGCAGGGCCTAAACACAGCTACGTGCTGTCTAACAGCAAGCTTAACCACATCTTCCTTTCTTCCCGTCCTCCTGCTGAAATAGTATCAATTTTAGGAACATGCTGATGTATCCTGACCTTGCTGCTAACAATGAACGCTTATGCATCCTGACTTTTGCTAATATGTGCTTCCTAACAGCTTGTTTCTAACAGTATGTCAGCCGAGCCATTTTTATTACTTGTCAAGGGGGGCTTACAGGGGCTTCCATCAAGCCATGTCCATTACTTGCTAGCCAATCCTCAACACACCTGAAACATGAATAGAATGATTAAAGTTGGCAAAGACCTCCATGATCAACAAGCTCAAACTGTGACCCCTCCCCACTTTGCCACCAGCACAGAGCACTGAATGTCACATTCAGGAACTCCCTGGACACCTCCAGGGATGGGGATCCAAACCTCCCCGGGCAGTTCCAATTCCTGAGCACCCTTTCCATGGGGAAATTCCTGCTGCTGTCCAACCTAAACCTCCCCTAGCCCAGCCTGAGGCCATTCCCTCTCCTCCTGTCCCTGTTCCCTGGGAGCAGTTCCCAAATCCCCCTGGCTGTCCCCTCCTGTAAGGGAGTTGTGCAGAACCAGAAATCCCCCCTGAGCCTCCTTTTCTCCAGGCTGAGCCCCTTTCCAGCTCCTCCAGCCACTCCTCATAGGACTCATTCTCCAGACTCTGCCTCAGCTTCACTTCTCCTCTCATTACAACCTCCTGCTCTGAAACAACAATTAAATCCAAACTAAAATTGATAACAGCAGCAGGTTCTCACCATAATATCATCACAAAAAAAAAAATAAAAAATACTCTGTTTGCCATTAATACTCTCCCCAGCAAAAGAGGAGCCCCAAGATAAATGGAAATGGGCATGAAAGGATTAAACAATATCAAAGATTATTTTCACATTCAAATACTCATGTTTTTCCATGTTCCCAAAGTTTTATAAATAACATAAAAGCTAGTTGGCATAGCAAGAAACCTAATTATAAGCAAGGCATAATTAAGCACCATCTCTAAATTATATAACATAATATCAATATAAGTGTATTCATTATGTAAATGGTTATTTTATTGCTCATTTAAAATACATAGTGGAAATGCAGATAGTAGGTGGACAGCATGCTAAATAAGGGCACTAATGAAGGAAACATCTTGGCAGAAACAGGAGCTGTAGGTGTGAGAGAATAAGTGCCATACTTGGTTGCCTCTTCCATCACAGACAAGAATATTCACTCATGAGCTGGACTCATGCATCAAATCCCAGTCTGAGGGTTTCAGTCATTCACCACATTTGCTTTGGCTTTCAGGAGCCTCTCTTTCTCTCAAGAGGGCATGGGAAGGATGAGGAAAACACACAGGCACCAGAACTCTTGCTATTTTCTCTACCAGAGTCAGTTCAAACTAAAGCCAAGAATTCCCCTGTATGCAGAGCTGACCAGCAACTGGATTTTGAATGAGATAGCTGAAGAACTTCAAAATTTTCAGCTGCTTGAGCTCCTAGGAAGGCAGCCAGAGACTGCAGAGCATTTTCTGTGGGCCAAACCAGGGAATTCTTCACTTCCACACCCCTACTACTCAACCAGATTTCTGAAATCCGTGAGACAAAATAATAATAATAATTCATCACCCCAGAGCAGAGCTGGCTCACCTGGATCCATTGCAGGTGAACTATATTTGTGTTATGATCAGGAAACTTCCCAGTGTGACCCTTCCTGTCCCATGGCAGAGCAGCAGCCAAGGATCATCCTGTCAGTCCAGACAAACCTCTATCGAAAACAGCAACTGATCCTTAGGATTTTCTCTTTTCTACTTTTCATGTATTTGTAACCCTGCAGTCCTTTAGTGTGTAACTCTAAACTCCATATAAGTGTGAGCTGCTGCTCTCCCATTTTGGGCAGACACAACAATTCCTCTCCAGGCTGGGAATCAAGGACACCTCACTGCCTCAGACCTGAGAAACAAAAGTGGGTTGGGGAAGAGCAAACTTGGGGTAAATGACTTCATTATCCTGGAGCTGTAATTGGAAGATTAACCCCCAAAATGGACCAAACTTATAAAAGAATGAAAACCTGTCACCCATCGTCCATTTTTTGGGTGTAGCCACTGGTGAGGCTTCATCTGCCTAAAATGTACCTTGAAAGGCCTTCAATAAATAAAACTGCTTTTTACTCCCTTAATTTATCTGCCTCTGTTTTTAGGTAAGCCCAAAAAGTCATCACAATCACTCCATCAGACACCTGCTAAGGGCTCACCCCCAATTTTGACAACATTTCTTTATTTGGCCAGAATGTGAAGCAACTCAACTTGGCATTTTCCAAAGAAGCCTCCCCTCTTCCCTCTCAGTATCTAATGCCTGTTTTATTTTATGACTCCCTGGTTTCAGCTACTGGAGTTGTCAGCTTGTAGGCACTTAATAACAACATTTAGCTCTTCAGATTTTATGTAAGGAAAACATTAGTCAGTGCTTTAAAAAACAGTTCCTCATTTTGGGCTTCTTTGAGAAATTTGAAGTGCAAAAATTAACAGCTGTCAGCATGCAAACCAAATATTTAAAAATCCTTAAAAAATAAATATTCTACCAAACATTTACTAAAATCTGTTCTGAGTTCTACAAAAAGCTTCAAGGCAAATTCAAGACTCACTCCCTTCAGCTTCTCTCCAAGCTGCTTTTTTCCCCAAGAAGCTCAGGACTACATTTGCAAGAGACGTCTGAGGTTTCCTGACATCTGAGACATCTCCTGTCCAAAATTCTTAATTATAAGAATGATACTGCTGATTATTGAGCAGGATTTGTAGGTCTATAATTAATATCCTTACAGCACTGGTGTATCTGGCCATCCCACATAGATCATGATTTACAGGTTTTTTGTTTTCCAGGTGCATTTTTTTTAACAAATAGCTCCAACTTGTTAAATATGCAAGGCCCGAAGATTAATTTTTAGTAAGATTATAGTGAGTGGGCCTATTAGGGTAGAAATTAGGGTGGTGAGCCATGGGGACCGGTTGAACCACGATTTGAACCAGCCCTGTTGAGCTTCTCTGTCCATTTTTCTCAGGTTTATTCGGTCTCTCAGTTTGGCCATGGAGTCTCTGACTACTCTGGTGTGGTCCACATAAAAGCAGCATTCCTCTTTCAAGGTGGCACACAGGCCTCTTTGCTGCATGAACAAAAGGTCTAGTCCTCGCCTGTTTTGGAGGAAGACCTCTGAGAGTGAGGAAAGGGATTTCTCTAGGGAAGAAATGGATTTCTCGATCCTCTGCAAGTCCTCGTCGACAGTCATCTGCATTTGGGCCAGTCCTTGGTGTCGTGTTGCGAGGGCTGAGACGCCGATGGCAGCACTGGTAGCTCCTAAACCAAGGAGCATTGCGATGGTGATGCCCGTTACCTCTTCTCGCTTGTGGAGCCGGTCAGGTTCCTCGAGCAGGCAGTACACTTCCTCTTCCTGGCAATACAGAACTCTGGGGACGATTAGAACTTGGACACAAAAGTCGGTAGAATGAATGAATTTGTCAAGGAGTACACATGGGCTTACCCCGGATCATTGACAGACCCACATTCCTGATGCAGCTGGGATCACCCACTGGAACGTTCCCCCTTTAAGTCTGACAAATTCCTGGCAGACATTGCCCATCTGCTTTGCCATGGTTGCATTGCTGAAGCATTTGCCTTGGCCCGTGACCTGGCTTAGGGTAATGCCTCTCCAGGGGGTGTCCCATCTGCATTGGCATGGACTGTTGGACTTTGGAAAAATGAATGGGAGATCGAGGGCAACACCTTCATAAAAAGAGGGTTGTGCATCACAGCATAACCAGCATGATTCTGTGAGGCTCGGGTTGGATTGGTTTAACGATAGAAAGGCAGCATTTAACACATTTATGAATGGATTGGAGAGGGTTGGTTTGGCTAGGAGATCGGCTGGGAAGGAGGTAGATTTTAGCATTTGTGTTTTGTGGCTAGAGCTATGGTTGGCTGCAATCTCCTTCCTGGGTCTACTCATTGCAAGAACTGGATTGGGTCCGACTGATTGGGATATAGAAGGTGGGAACCTGATAATTGGTATGTTTGCCCAGATGTGGTGAGAAAGATGAACAAACGCTGTCCACACTTTGCCTGTGGCCCAGCCATCATGGGTCAGCTGCAGGACTGTCATTATATAGCCTGTGCAGGTGTGCTGTTTCCTGCCTTGGGGCATGATTACATACCCTTCCAGACCAAATTTTGGTTCGAGACAGCCGTGGGGAGTATACTTAATTTACAGGAACTTATCTGGCTGTTGTGGTTTCCATTTATTGCCTGTCACAATAGTTTCACACCCCCAATATCCACAATTTCCATACCCTGGGTAATTACAGTAACATTTTCCTGGGTTGGAAGCGGGACACCAATAGGTCTGAAATAATGTAGACTCTTCAAATTTGGGGAACTCCGTATGTGAGGGAAAAATGTCTTTTAGCCTGAACTCGAAAGATGGGGTGTCGGCTGTAACAATTTCTTTGATGACCCTCTCACTTGAGAGATGGCGTAGAACACACCTGAATGGCTGGTGAGGGTAATGCTTTGTGTCTGCCTGTCCTCCGCCTACTAACCCTAGGAACAGAATGACACAGAGGTACCGTTGCTGCTTTGGTCTTGAGGGTGCGAGCTTCTCAGGTGATGCCGGGGTGCTCGGTGGTCTCTCTCTCTTTCCTGGTAGTGGGGCGTACGGGTTGCGGGGGTGTCCGATGCTCCAGTCCTGCAAACAAAGTCTCACAATTCTCATTAGCTGCACTCTGAAGGTTTGGTTTGATAGATCTGAGTGGACACCATTTAATGTTCCCATCTTTTTTAACAGCCGCATACCCCCGCCCCGTGAGTACGAGCCTCCAACCTTGTTCCTACTCCCCTAGTTCATTCTTGAGGGAGCAATGGGAGTGGAAGCCCCGTGCCCCATTGAGGGTTGCTGTAGCTGGGCCGCTTCGTGTTCTAGGAGGGAGGGGGCTGGGTGTGGCCCGGCTTCCCCCTCTCTTTCCTGTTTCCTGGAGGCTTGGATCTGCATTCCTTAGCTAAATGCCCCTTCTTTCCACATGCCCAGCATGGTCCCCTAGGTTTCCCCTGGTGTGGTGGAGCAGCTTTGCAGAGGATGTTGCATTCAATGATGGGTTTTTGGGATCCCATGATTTGCACCTACAGCACAGTAGGGTTGAGAGGGATCTGTTCATTGTAGCTTTTTGGAAGCGGGAAGGCTTGCGCAATTGGTGTGTCTATGCAGCGAAGCTGGACAAAGATTTCTTGTCCAGATTGAACAGTCTGAATTTCTGGCAAATCAAAAATTTGCTTTGGACTGTGTCCAGTATCACCAAAAATGAGAATGTCCCAAGGGCCACCTGGTGGCCCACGTTTTCCTGTAGGAACATGGTAAAAATTGCTGTTTGTGAAGTTGTAAGGCAAGGAATTTACCACCTTGCGTTGGGCTCCCACCGACACCTGGGCGTGTGTTGGACCATCTTGATACGTTCCGGAATTTGACTGATTTTCATAGGCAGGACAGTGGTGGCGATGGCTTTTGATTTGTTGTCCTGGAGCGGTGCCATTCCCACGCTGCACTGGCAGTTTTTTGGATTCTGCGGGTGCTTTTGCTGTTTTTGGCGCTTATGATGATGGCTGGGGGGTGTTGAATTTGTGGCTTTTCTGGGCAATTTTTTACAAAATGTCCAAGTTCCCCACAGTAGAAGCATCGGGCATTTTCTTTGGATGTCACTGCTGCAAAGGCTCCTGTGACTTCTTCAGCAATGCCTTTGGCCACTGCCTGGGCTACTGTGTTCTCAGTGCAAATGTGGCGTGTGCAGGTTTCCACTATTTGTTCAGTGGTGGGCTCTGTGTCAAGAGGCGAGGACCTTAAAATGGTTTTACATTGTTCATTTGCATTGCTCATAGCAAGTTTGCATAACAGTTCTTTTTGTGCCTCTGCACTCGCAATTTGTTTTTCCAGAACATATTTCAGTCTGTCTACAAATTTAATAAAGGTTTCATATATTTTTTGTTTGATATTGAAAAAATGCATGGTAGGGGTGGAGTCATCAGGTGTGAGGAGTATGGATGTTTTTGCTGCATTGGCTATGTCTTGCAGTGTGTCTCTGGGCAAGGTGTTTGCTTGGTCTGAAGGCCTTGATAAATTGCCTTCTCCAGCCAATTGTTCTACTGTGAAATCTGGGCGATTTGCATCTCTTGCATAATTATCAGATAATACTTTCAGGTTTTTTTCTTCCAATGTCTTTCAAATAACATATATTCAGCAGGCGATAAAAGGCATTGTGCTAAATTTTTTAGATCATGTGGTACCAACACATACGCTGTGAAAACTGCCTCTAAAATTTTTTTTAAAATTTGGGTACTTCTCCCATTTTCTTTAACAATTTTAGATAATTCAGTTAATTGCTTTGAATAAAAGGCTTCCCATTGAGCATTGTTTGTGGCATCTCCTCTGCGGCCTGCTTTATATGTTACAGGAAAGGCAGAAATTCTTTGAGCTATTTGCCAATCACTACTTTGTGTGGCTAAAAGCTTAACATTGTTCCAGGGGTCTTGTTCATTTTTTGAATTAGAAGAATCAGTGTCATCAGAAGACGTAGAGTACCTACGTCATCTGCGGTGTTTTTTAGAACAAGAAGGGAGGGTGTGGGTGAGGGGCACGGAGGCAGGCAGGGAAGCGCATGGCTGGGAGAGGGGGGTGGGGGGGTCGGTGAGGTTTGGGGATGGCTCGGCTGGGTGCATGACACGGTTTCACCACACGGTGCCAGCGGTGCATTAGAAATGGAGGCAGGAGCAAGGGGAAAGGAAGAGGGTGGCAGGATGGGGGCGGGTGGTAGGAGGTGGAGGCAGCTGGAATGCTGGAGGAATGTGGTTTCCGTGGCAACAGGAGGGAGTGAGGGATTACAGGGAGCCCTGGAGGGAACTGGCATCTGGATTTCAATTACAGGAAGACAAAGTTCAGAGGATGCCACCTTGGAAGCACCTGGGCTTGGAGATTACTGCACGGACCATACTCCCACAGAAATTAGAGATCAATTGTAATCCCAAAAACCTTGGTAGATGTCCATTCCCTGTGTGGGTCTTTAAACTGTATATGGCCCTGGCTAGGCCTCCCTAATGAGGATCTACAACCTCTCTTTAATTTATTGAAAGGAGAGAGAGAGCTGGTTTCTCCCAGGGTGCTAACCCCAGAGGCAAAGATTGCAATTGAAAAGGTACAAAAAGCCTTGGCAGAGAGACAGGCTCACCGTTATCAACCTGAGCTACCTTTCAAATTCATAGTTTTGGGAAAACTGCCACACCTGCACGGTCTAATATTTTAGTGGATTGAGGGGCAGAAAGATTCACTCTTAATCATAGAGTGGGTCTTTCTCTCCCATCAAAGATCCAAGACCATCACTCAGCCACAAGAGCTGATGGCACAGCTGATTCAGAAGGCAAGGATGAGGCTGCGTGAGCTGGCAGGTTGTGACTTTGCATGCATTCACCTTCCAATCAAACTTTCTGAGGAGGGAAGGAATTCTCCAGAAAGGCTGACCACAGAGATGTTTGAGCACTTGCTCCAGAGCAATGCCAGCAAGAAAACATATGCCTGTCCACTGCAACAGCAAAAGATTCTATCCACCTTCCTGGTAGGAGTCCCGTTGAAGGTTGAAGAATATTCAGGCAGCTTTGACATACAAATGTCCAAGGAAGCGCCTGAGTCATTCACCATTTCACCTAGGCAGCCAGCAGTTATTAGAAGAAATCTCTTAAAGGAACTGCTGCCAAATTTGCCCAAAGCAGCCCAGGAACCCAAGAATTAGAGCTGTTGGGTTCCTACCCTGCACCATGTTGTATTCATTTTAGTATTTTCCCAAAACCTACTGACACTAATGGGTTTCATCTTATAAGACAATTTCGCAGGGAATTCATGGCTAGAAATTGGTGTAATATTCTAAACCATACTTCAGCCATAGATCCAGCTTATTCCAGTCCCAAAAGTCTACCTAAGGGATTATTTCTAATTTGTGGGGATCGGGCATGGGCAGGGATTCCTTCTCAGCTTCTAGGAGGGCCATGTACCATAGGGCGGTTATCCTTGTTAGCACCCAAAGAAACTTTAGACATTTGGCTTACAAAAACAAATCAGCTGACAAAATACAAAAGAGAAGCGTTGATAATTTGGACCCAAATTGTAATGCAGAAATTTTCCATTGGGCCAAATCAAAAAGAATAGCTGTGTCTGTGTTCCTTCCATGGGTCGAAGCAGCTAAAGCTCTGAGTGAATTAGGTCACCTGGAGTGTTGGGTTGTTAAACAAGCAAACTTAACCTCAACTGCCATCAGCTCCCTCCTGGAGAATGAGGAAATTATCAGGCAGGCCACACTCAAAAATCGTGCTGCTATAGATTTTCTTCTGCTATTGCATGGACATGAATGCCAGGAATTTGAAGGACTTTCCTCTATGAATTTGACCTCAAAAGCTCCCAACGTTCATGCTGCTCTTCGAAATATGAACAACCTAATCAGACAAGTGAAGCAAGAATCAGAAGATTGGTTCAATGAGTTGTTCAAAGTCTGGGGGTTCTCCGGGTGGTGGACTTCTGTAGTTAAAACAATCATGTTATTCTTTGTTATTCTTTTCCTTGTAATAACGACATTTGGAATCTTATGTTATTTATTTTCAAGGCCATTAATGGTATCATTCCTTCTACCTCTGTAATCAATCACATAGAAATGAAAAACATGAAACAATCTAACTCTCCAACCGGTTACAGTGGTAGACAAAATCATAATTCAAATAAAATCAATCTAGTATCTTTCCCTCATTTAAAAACAAAAAAAAGGGGAGATGTTGTAATCCAGTACTTAGAGGTATAAGGAATGCTTACCCAAACCTCGTGTTCTTCTCTTATTGGCCGAAGGCCAAAAACCCCGCCCTGAACTTTTCCTAGAAAAACCGTTAGCAGAGACCCTTTGTGCTTTTTGTTCCTGAGACCACGATGAAATAAAGCTACCCTAGAAAGATAAAGACAAAGAGCCTCTTTTGTAATGTTAGTTTATCTTATATGTAACTCCTGTGAACTCCCTCAGAGTAATTCAGATAGGAGGGAGTTAATTAAGGGTGAGTTACATTCCAGCAGAGTGTTTTGTAAGAATAATAGAAAGCACTTCACCTCCCTTAGAGAGAAATTGCAGAACACAAAATGCAAACAGGAAAGCAACTGAGCACCGGAGTGCTCTGCGCAGTATATTATTTGACAGTGACTAGAGGTATGAAGCCGGATCAGCATCAGCTGGCTTTGTTACTACATGCCTATCAGTCATGCACACTTCTGTTGTGCCTATCCATTATGGACAGGACTCATTTCTATGTGGAGTGGAAAGTGACAACCACTGTGTGGAGTGCAGGTTTTCTTCTTAGCTTTAGATACACTGCAGTGCTCTTCGCTATGCAGAGTTGAAAGAGTGCATGGTACGCTTACAAGAAGCAGAGCAATCTGGTATGGTACAAAGAGTTTAGAAGAAAAGTGCACGTGCCGGGCGCATTTTGGCACAAGCAAAGCCTACCAGCAGAGTGTTCTCGGAGAGCTGTAGACGACACTTCACCTCCATTATATCGAAATAAATGCAGTATACAAAGAGTGAACAAGGAAGCCGCCGCTAACCAGAGTGCTCTGCGCAGCATACCGTTTCACAGAGACTAGAGGTATGAAGCCGGATCAGCATCACCTATTGATGCTACATCATATTTATTCGTCAGGCATACTTCTGTGGTACCTATACATGATGGAGGGGACTCATTTCTATGTGGATTGTAAACCAAGACCTGATGTTTGGTGCGCATTCTGTCTCCTTTTCGTTGGATACACTGCTGTGCTCTTCGCAATGCATAGTTGAGGGAGTGCATGGTACGCTTACAAGAAGCAGGGCAACCTGGTATGGTATGGAGGTTTTAAAAGAAAAGTGCACGTGCCAGGCGAGTTTTGGCAGTTGCAAAACTTTCCAGGGGAGTGTTTTCCGGGAATGATAGAATGCGCTTCACCTCCGTTAGAGAGAAATCTCCGCAGGATACAAAGCGCTAAAAAGAAAGCAACTGAGCACCGGCATACTCTGCGCAGCATACCGTTTGACAATGATTAGTGGTTTGAATCAGGATCAGCATCAGATAGCTTTGTTACTACATACCTATTCGTCATGCAGATGTCTGTAGCACCTATCCATGATGGAGGGGAATCATTTCTATGTGGAGCGCAAAGTGAGAACTCCTGTGTGCTGCGCACGCTTTCTCCTTAGCTTTAGATACACTGCAGTGCTCTTATCTATGGAAAGTAGAAAGTGTGCATGGTACACTTACAAGAAGCAGGGCAATCTGGTATGCTACAGAGGTTTTAGTAGAAAAGCGCATGTGCCTGGCGTGTTTTGACAGTAGGAAAAACCTACCAACAGAGTGTTTTGTGAGAGCGGTAGGTGACACTTCACCTCCGTTAGGATAATATCGCCGCAGGATACAAAGCGTGAACAAGGAAGCCAAAGAGGACCGGAGCGCTCTTTGCAGCATACCGCTTGTCAGTGACTGGAGATATGAAGGAGGATCAGCCTCAGTTAACTTTGCTACGACATTCAATTGGAACACACTTGCTTTTTTTTAGCTCTATGGTAATTTAAAAAATAAAAATAAAAGGATTTTAGCATACAGTGGCTCATTAGAAACAATTTCTTCTTTTCATAATGAAAAAATAACTATCTTCCTGCCATGTCATTCTAGGCCAGTGGGGCTTTTTGAGGACTCCTCTTGGACTCACACTGCAAACACCCAATAAAGCTGCTAAGCCATAACATGAGCTTTCAGCAACCTCACAGAAAAATTAAATAGGGTGTATTGTTGGGTCTAATTCCAGATTTGAATATAGATGCATTCAGCTTTCTCCATTCCGGCACATTGGAAATAGAGGTAATAACAATATCTGAAAAATATATTCCTTTGTGGTGCTCTAGGACTTTTGCTCCTTGGGCACAGGCATGGTGCTCTCCCTGCTCAAGTTAATAATGTATTGAATGAGTAACACTAGAAACATATTGTTGTGCATTTCTGTGCTTTCAGATCTGTTTGTTCTACAAAGCCTTTTGTTCCAATATTTATAAAGTTCCACAGTAAAATATGTTTTACAGGGAAGATACCAGACTTTTGTGAATAAATTTCGGAATTTACTCATTACGTCATTTCAGAAATTACTTAAAAATATAAGCAACCTTTTAATTTTAGGCTCACAGGAATTTCTTGGTCTAATTATTCATCATTTAAAAAGAGATAAAACCAAAAGCCCTTTTCAGGGTTGGGTGGGTCACTGAGTAACCTGGTTTAGTGGAAGGTGTCCCAGCCCACAGCAGGGGTTGGAACAAGAAGGTCTTAAAGGTCCTTCCAACCCAAACCATTATATGATTCTGCAATAGAGGGCTTCAATTTGTCCTCCCTTTCGTTTCCAAATTTTTACCCATTAAACTTGGTAAAATAAATCTGGAAATACTATTTAATGTGTTTGTTTTTATTTGGGTTAGAGCAGTGGTAAGGCACTAACATAAACTCTCATTTGTGTTACACTCAAACAGGCAAAATCCCTGATGCTATTAGCTGAACCAGTAAATCTCCCCCAGACAGACAGGCAGTGCCCAACTCCAAGAGTAAAAGGGCAAGGACTTGGTTCACACATGATGCTGAATGGCTGAAGTAGTCCCAGCATGATCTGTGACATGGGTAACTCACAGGGGGGCTGGGCAGAGTTGTCACCTAAAACTGATGAAGTTGTGGAATCTCAGCTCTAGGTCCAACAGCTCCTAGCTCCCACCAATCCTGTCATAGGATGGAAACCACCCACAAACTGCCCCAGACTGCTTGTGGCTCCCAGAACACCTGCTGCAGTCCATGCCTTTTAATTCCAGTAGCAGCCAGGCCATGGCAGGAGTTCCATCCTGTATGACCAACACAACTCCAGCTAATCCCAAGCCTTTCTCTTACCACCAGAAGATGTCATAGAGTGATATGGTTTAGGTTGGAAGGGACCTTAAAGTCCAGCTCATTCCACCCCCTTCTGTGGACAGGGACACCTCCCACTGTCCCAGGCTGCTCCAGCCCCAATGTCCAGCCTGGCCTTGGGCACTTCCAGGGATCCAGGGGCAGCCACAGCTGCTCTGGGCATCCTGTGCCAGGGCTCCCCACCCTTACAGGGAAGAATTCTTCCCCAAATCCCATCAAGCCCTGCCCTCCATCATTGGAGATCCAGTCTCCTTCATCCTGACAGTCCTTATAAAGAGTCTTTCCCCATCTTGTAGCTCGTTCAGGTAGTAAAAAGCCAAGATTAGGTCACCTCAAAGCCATCTCTTTTCCAGACAGAACAATCCCAATTCTCTCAGCTTTCCTCATAGAAGAGGTGCTCCATCCCTCCAATTAGCTTGGGTTATACATCCCAAATAGATGTTTTCCAGGAAGAAAACACACCTTCCCGTCTGCACTACAGCTCCTGCAATAATAAATATTCATATATGGTGTTGCATTTTAGCAGGGAGGCATACTGGCGCCGTGATTAAAAAAATGGAATTTTCTGCATGTTGAGCAAAGAGCTTAATGCCTTGATCTAGAAATATGCATCTAGTTAAATCCAGGCTTGTATGTCTTCCTTGTACTGATGGATTTAAGTATATGCTTAAGTGCTTTTCTGAAGCAAAGCTTAACAGAAGAAAACCTTTTGAAACAAGAAGATTGAAAAGCAAAAAGCCCAGAAAGATGGCTATTTAAATCTTCATGTAATCCTATTTGCTCAAATATTTATAAGAGTCCTTTCCTGTCAACAGATAAAAATATCATTATTTTAATAACTGTAGAGAACAGGTTAAACAGATGAAGGAGTTGACCAGGGAAAATTAATTTTGTGAATTCCATGTGCTTGCAAATCCTTTTTCTTCCTCACTACTTGGCCCTAGAACCCACTACAGGTAGTATCAGACTGGGGCCTGCTCTACAGCTCCACATGTCTCAGTAGGAAGAAATACCTATTCACTTCATGGCAACTCATTCGAGCTGATCTATCAGAAGAGGAGACAGAGAATAGAGCAGGAAAAGAAGCTGTTATTTAAAAATCAAAACTGTGCTGCCAAAGGATAAGAAAAGACCAAATATCTCACCAAGCTTCTGTGACAATTGAACTTATCTGAGTAAATGATACAGCAATTTAGAATAAAGCTGGGAAGAATGTGATGCATGGAATTAATGAAGTGTATGACAGGGAGGGAATCTGAGGTAAAAACCTCAATTGTTAACGCATTTACAAAGTTATAAATACACAAAACAAGTATTTCATCAATCCAGGTATCATTAAGAGTGGGAAAAAAAGAATAAAATAGATGTTTGGACAGATTTACAGTTACTACCTGTCATTTCAGAAATAAATAAAGCTCCTTCATTTGATTAAGCAAAACCCACATGCAGAATGGGAGCATCACCTGTGAGTGACCTATGAGGCTGAGGAAAGAAATGCCTCAGATGTGTAATTACTGACATAACTGATCACTCTGCTCGAGAAATCCACAGGTCTGGGAGGAGAACATGAGCACTGAGGAGGAGGAGAACGAAGGTTTATGGCAGAGCGCGACTGCA
Source organism: Luscinia megarhynchos (assembly GCA_034336665.1). NCBI lineage: Eukaryota > Metazoa > Chordata > Aves > Passeriformes > Muscicapidae > Luscinia > Luscinia megarhynchos. Next base: position 5,269,735 of record CM067580.1, read on the forward strand.
GAGATTGCCACAGTAAATGCTCATTGCAGACAAAGAACATATCAGAAGGAATAAATATATATTTAATGATAATAGCCCTGTTCTCCATTCCTTCTAACTCCCAGATATCTTCTAATATCTATTTTGGTATTTGCATTTATCAGAGTCTTGGACCTGTTTTGGGTCCTACCAGAATGCAACACTGAGAATTACTCTATTGCAACAAAAAATCTGCTCTTGTTCTAAGGGCTAGTGAGTGCACAGTGGTATCTCATCAAATTCTCTGATATGCTCAAAGCCCAGCATATGGGCTCTATTAGACTCTATTGCTGGAACAATGTCAGAAATCTGTGACTTCAGGATAAAAAAAATAAATAAATAGAGGAAAAAAGCAGCTAAAAGGGAAATGATAAAAAAGTATTTCTGACAAAGGAGTTGCAGCCACATTACTTTAGTCCTGGCTGGGTGATTATGGCTCCTATCAGCAGATTACATGGCTGATTTTTAATCAACACCCACATCAAGGGTGTAACAGCCCTGTGCTCACAGCCAGACAAATTTTACTTATCTGACACCAACAGCAGTCCCAGAAAACAAATGCTGGATTTCCCTAATTTGAGAGGTTGTCTCATTTCTTTGTTAGGAGAAAGATGTTAATTTAGAAAGACTGATTGTGCTCATGGTACCCACAGCCCGCATCTGTTCACTTTAAAATAAATGTGGCATTTCTATTTATTTCCATAGGAGTCATTCCTGACCCAAGGAAAATAAATGACAAGCAGGATGCAAGTTTTCATGTCTATGTTTCATTTGGTATTTTCAAGTTTTGGAGACTTGTACAATAGTAAAATGATTAATATATTTATCCAGCAAAGTCCTGAATTCATTATCAGTTTATTATCAGCTAGAAGGACAGAAAATAAGACCAAATTTGCAGAAGTGAGCACCTATACTCCAATGTGGAACTGCTGGAGACCACGAGCACACTCAGCCTTTACAAAATGAAGCCCTTGATGTTTAAACACTGACATTCTCTTTGTGATGTCAAATGGGTATCTTTGCTTTTTGTGAAGGCTGGGATCCACAATGCAAAATGCAAAAATGGTATTTATCACAAGGAGTGGGAGATGAGAAAAAGGGGACAGCAAGAAAAAATGCAACCCAAGGGAAGGAATGAAAGAATATATGTATGTGATGCATTAATAAAAGACTCCAGAAAAAAAAAGAAATTCTAGAAAAGACTAGGCAATGGGCACATTAAAGCCACTGAATAGGATTAGATGAAAAGCTTAAAAAGATAATAAAAACAGTTTATTCAAGAAATAAAAAAGAATGACAAGGGAGACAAAGGGAAAAAGAATTCATATTTTTAGCACAATGGACAGTGGGAAAACTATTCTGAGCTCAGCTGTACATAATTACATCTTGTTACCTTCTATGCAGTATAAAAATATTTCAGATCGTTTTATATGAATTTACAGAAAAAAAGAATGTTTCAGAAGTTTGGAGATTTAAATATTTGAAAATATTACTGTATATAAATCACACCAAATTTACCTGGCTGTAAGTATTTATTATACAAGAACAGAAAAATCCTACTCAGCTGCAGCTGAAATCTAAGCCATTCACCCAAAATGTGTCATGTAAGAGTGGAGAAGTGATCCCTCAGAATAAACTCACAGACAGACATGCATAAAAGGGTGTAAAATTATATCTGAGAGTACTTCTCGTGTAGGAAAACATTTTCTGTGTTCCTGGGATCTCCCATAACCAGAAGAGTCTCGCTACATGTACAGCACCAAAAAAAAGAAAATGCACATTAAAAAAAGCTATATCAGAGTCACTTAGTGCAGAAGTGGAGAAGCAGCGCACACACCAGATAAAAAATGACCCAGACTGTGGGGTAACAGAACATATTCTTCTCCCTTCTGGTTTTATGGCAATTAACCACAACACAAGAGTCTGTTATGGCACACAGCAAATAATTGTGTGTCCTTGTCCACAGGAGGAGGAGGCTGGAATGTTCCTGTATGTTGGAACCATTGCATTGCCTGATGCAGCTGAGGCTGTTCTGGTGTTTGATTGATTGTTTCAGCTCAGCCCAAGGCAACACAAGAGGCTCTGAGCTCATGGAAGAGCCACAGTTGAGTTCTTGCCACTGGACACAAATTTTGTGATGTAATACAGACTGAGCCAAAAGGAGAAAAGCAAAGCTCTTTGTCTGCCTGTTCAAAACTTCCAGTTCTTTTAGGGTCACAGTGCTCTGGCGTGCCATGCCCTGTGTTCCAAAAGAGAATAGGAACACAGTGATAGCTGAGCAAAAAAAGAAACAAGAACTGTCCCTACCCCAGAGCCCTGGGAAAAGGAGATGGAAGCTGATTCAACAGAATGCAGCAGGTTACAGAGAGAGAAATGCAAGGGTGTGGGGTGCTCTCTGCAGCCAGCAGGCTTCTGTGCAATGAGTGAGTGCTCACAATTAGTCTGAAAAGCGAAGTTTGACATGGACCCAAATCAACAATTTCCCTGTGTGCAGCTCTGCCTCATACAAAGAGCCCATGGGCTCATTGATTGTGAACCTCTGCAGAGAGGGGCTTCATAATGAATTATGCATCCTGACTGAAAGAAAAACACTCCATGGAGAATCAGTCCTCATACAGTAACTGAACACCTCACACTTATTTCAAAATATCCAAGAACAATATCCAGTGTTGTCAAGCCTTTGGAGTCATGTTTGAGTAGAAGAAACAATTATTGGTGTGTGACTTCTGGTGTACCTTCATGCTCTAATGTGGAACAGCCAGTGCTTCATGCTAATATTTTTTAGGTAATCCCCACAGAAACCAGAGAATGCAATGCTTCCTTTCAACTATAGGGAATTATCTTGGATCTAGCACAAAGACTTCAGTTTAGAGAAAAAAAGAAATGCTTAAAGAGACACTAAATATAATGCAGATGTTATTTCAAATGTGACAGATATTTTAAAGGAATGCAATTTCCTGCAGTGATCTGCAAGCTGCCCTTCATTAGAAATGGGAAGGTATAAAAAGAAAAAAATGTTCTGGACTAATGTCACTTGGGGGAAGAAGCATGATGCAGTGATTTTAGCCTGCATCTAGAAGTCCTGATTTCAGTGAAATGCTGCAACAAGTAACTGCAACAGGTTGGCAAAGAAATCATAATTCTGTACCTTTGTTATGCCTAAGAAAGTTAAGAAAGGGGGTTTCAAACAGAAGCTTCTTGTAGGATATTAGTTATTGCAAGGTGCTCTGACATGATGCAGAAATGTCCTTTAAAGAACCTGGCTCAGGCAAGGAAAGTGAAATACCAGACTGTCTGGCAGGAGACAGGAATATTCCCAAATGCTCAGCCTCAGCTGACATGTCCCTCCAAAATCAATAATGACATGCCCATTTAGACTCAAGAAAATGTTCATCACTTCCAGAAATGGAACCACGAACTTCAGCAGACCAAATTCTCTTCACCAGCCCACACAAAATTACTCAACACCAGTAACTAGGGTGATTTTTTTAGACAAGCAGGGCTCAGACTGAAAAGCTGAGCCTCCAGGGAGTACTTGTACATATCATGAATTCAGAGTATTATTAAAGATGATTATTCATGAACAGCAAAAGAGAATAGCAAAAGAGAACAGTGTGTGAGCGACTCCAGATCCTTTGTAAGAGTAGACCTGTTGAGCTTTACTAACTCAACAACTCAGAGAAGTCCACATGAATTTTGTTCCCAAGAAGCAAGCAGAGAGGAACCTCTCTCATGGGCACTCTGGGGATGGCTGCTGTCAGCACATTTCCATTAAGGTGGCCACAAGGCTTTAGAAGCCAGAAAGCTGGGCTTGCTCAGTCTTAAGGCAGCAATTCCACATTCCATTAGCAATGCAAAATTTTTATCAGCTGAAAATATGACCAAGGGTATATTTAAAGTGGCAGGAGAAGAATCCACGCAGGCAACTATACTGGAAAATTATTTTCCCCTACATCATCTTTCTTCAATCCAGTGTATCATAGAAGCTATTTGTAGTGGGGAATCATTCCTCAAAGTATTTAATTCAGAGAAACTTCTTTTACATATTTCTGTTGGTTTTCTAGTAAAACCAATATTTGAATAATGCCCTATTATCCTCAAAAGTAGCAATTTCAAAGTTTCTGACTACTTGGTCAAATGAGAAGAAAAATTGTGGCATTTCAAGAATGCTGCATTCATTAAAAAAAAAAAAAGTACTTTGGAGAAAGACTAACTTTCACAAATCACTAAAAACAACCCTTCCTAAATTCTTTTCTGGATAGAATAAGGGTACTTAATGTTCTAACTAAAGGATGCCTGAAATAACTCCTCAGTGAAATGAATGTTTGAGAGAGACTGAGAGCAAAGATTGACCAAGGATTGCTCAACTGGACCCAGTTCTGAGAGACTCCTTTAAAACATCCAGCTTTGTAGAAGCTCCTTCCTGTAGAAGTTTTACAGCTTTCCCTCCATGACCATAGACAACTTTTTCCAAAAGCCCAAAGGTGAGCAGTGAACAGACTTTTCCCACAACTGGGTTACTGATCTGACACATGGCTTTGATGAAATAATTCTTCATGTCTCTGCTTACAATTCTATTTATATCCAACTAAAGTTCTTTGTAATTTGGGCTGCTCCCCTTGAAGCATCCACACAGTGGTGTCCTGATAGTAATTGTATGGCTGGAAAATGGACAATTCAGGTTTACATTACATTACTATACTAATATATACAGCAGAGTAAGTTGTTAAACAGTGGAGAGCCAGCCCCAGTGCACAGATAAGCAGTTTTCCACAATCTTTCACCTTTGTGTTAATTTATAAGGCACACAACAGTAATTTGGGTTTTGCTGCTATTAATCCCTCTTATTATCAGGGGGATTTAAGTAGTGTTTATTCAGAATTTATGACCAAAATTTATAGGAGAGCAGTGTCAGGGGAAACAGAAAATTTAGGACTAATTATTGCCAATTGGTAAATTGCACCATCAGCAAAAGTTGGCAGATAACTGATTCCCAACACATATGTATCAGCATTTTTTCCTTTAAATGAAAAAGAGAAGAAGCACTGCAAGCTTATTGTTCTTACAGAGAAACGTGGATTAAAAGGGAAGAGATTGTTGAAGTCTTCACAGCCTTAAAAAACATGGCAGTGCCTTGCTAGATTTTCCCAGACAGGGCTGCATGAAAACGGGAAAATCCCACTAGGGATGACTAAACACTGCCAGGTAAATACTTAAAGAGAGAAAATGCTTTATTTGTGCTAAATTGTGTACTGAGCTAAGAATTCATTGCAATTCTGCAAATTTACCCATTTGACTCTCTTGCCCCAGCCACAGCCACATAGATAATTTCATTACCAGCCCTCACTGGGATCACTGGCCCACCACAAGTTAAGAATAATTTTTCACTCTTTAATAAATTGACTAAACAACTGAAAAAAGAGAGCAAGATGAATGGATTGGTTATGTCTTTCAATGAATTTGAACAAAAAAGACGTTAGGGTGTTGAGTTTGAAAATGTGAGGTTTGCAAGGACAAGCTCTGACACAGAGAAAGGAGGTGTTACCACAAGTGGAGTCAGGCACCAGAAATGGAAAGGCTCAGGTTGCTGAGAGCAACTACACTGAGCTCATCTCACCACACAGAGCTCCAGGAAAGGAATAATTTGTGTGATAGTTGTTGGACAAGGTCAGGACAGAATTTGAACATTTTCAAGTGTGGGTGAATTATCAGTATCTCTCCTTCACCATCACTTTCAGCTGCAAGATGGCCTCAGGCAGGTTTGTTTTCACTACAAAAACTTGCAGCAAATGCAGGAGATGGGTGAAATTAGAAGCAAAAATGCTGCACTTTTTATCCACCCAGCTGGTATTGAAGTCAGTAGGAATATTTGCATAGAGCTGCTATCTCATGCCACGACATGAATACACACTCAACTAAAAAATTATAACCCAAGGGTCTGGAAAAATTTTAAAGCATTATTTGCCTTGATGTTAGCACACCTAAAAGCTCCTCTGCTGTCCTCTCTTGCTCCATCCTGGCACACAGCAAGGGGCTGACTCTAGAAACCCAGCTGGCTTCACTGAGGGAAGGTGAAGGAGGAAGACCCCTATCATCTCAGGCATTTTTCTGTCTGTGGGAGCCCAGGGTACACCCCTGGCCTCTCTGAGGGTCTCAAGGCCCCCCTGGCAAGGGTCTCAGGGACCCCTGAGTGAGACCCTGGTGTCTCAGGCACTGAATTCACACCCCTGGAGGAAATTACCAACACAGAGGGAATGGAAACAAGCCACCAAGATTGGTAAAGTGTAAATTAGGTTGTTAGAACGTAGATAAATAGACTTTTGGGAAAGTTTGTGATAAGGGACACGTGGCCAAGATGGAGGAATTGGGGGTGGGGATACTTCTTCCTCCTTCTTATACTTCACCTGCTGGGTGACATGCTGGCACTTTTAGATTGGATGTGAACAAAGCTGGACCATGTAACAAGATTGTATTGTATTTGGGGTCATTTGTAAATACCTAGTACGTAACTTAGACTATAAAAGATAAGTCCTGCCTCTGCCAGGCAGATTCTGCCTTGGATGTCTAACGGGCAGACTGCTGCTCGCTGGACAAAGCATTTCTGAGATAAGAAACAATAAACAACCATGAAAACCTCTAAGAACAGCCTCCTGCACTCTCTCATCAGCGGGCATCGGAAAGAGCTGGGTTCCAAACCACCTGCATGTCCTCCAGAGGTGATCTCAGGTCTCAGGAGACACCTCGGGCTGTGACATCTTTCAACTTCCCAACCCTTTTATCTAATACTTCAGAGAGTTTAAAAATTTGTCTCATTCATTAATACCTTTCCATCCTCTGTTTAGGGAAGGCGATTTTCAACTACAGAACCCTTCAATATCAGTCCTCAAAACAGCCCTCAAAACATCAAAAGAGATCCAACCAAGGTCAGCAGGAAAATAACATCTCAGTTGAAACTATTACCACAATGGAATCAGTAAGAGTTTGGTCATTGACTGCCATCAGGTCAACCTCTCATATGTTACCATATGTAACCCTATGGCCAGGACTGCAACTAAATACATATATTTTTTTAAATAAAATAACAGAGAGGGGTGAAGAGATCTGCACACCCATGTTTTTCCAATTATTACACATGAAAAAACCACTTGAGGCAGCTTGGTTCACAGTATGTTCCTTACCTCTAGAAAAGAAAACTCTTCCTTAGACATAACATCAGTGATCAGAATTGCTCACAAAGCAAAATACAATGCTTTAGAAAGAGGTAAGAATCAGTCCTGTGGATAAAAACAATATTTAAAACAAGTTCCCACTTTCCCCACATTTTTACAATACCCCACATCTTGGCCTGTATTCATTTTAGTAATTCTGTTACACATCCATTTTCTAAGCAGGACAAAACAGTCCCCAAAGAGTGGAGAAGAGTAAACTGAATTGTACTGCATTTATTTCTGTATAGTTCTTCCTGCACAAAGAAACTGAAAGTGTCAGGGATGTAATAATGACAGCATTTATCCAATTTTTTCAAATGTTATGTGCTGCTTCAGAACTCTTAAAGCATTGTGTGCTAACAGGATGGATTATATTCCTTATAAAAGTGTTGCACAGGGAAGTTACATCTGTCTTCTTTTTTTAAAGCACTTTTCCATAGAGCTTTGGCTCCCAGCTCCCAGAGGCCCTGAGGGCCTCTACCTCACTAAATTCTCAAAATCCCATTTAATAAAAAATAGATTAGAAAGTTTATACATTGGATGAGTAAAGGATCCTGAGCCATTTTATGTTTGGGTCAAGAATACGAGGGTGTAACATCATAATTATGGAGGGACAGGAGTGAAGAGCAGTCCCAGTGTGCACTGTCCCACTGCTAGGCACCATTCCTGCTACCTGCAGTATTCCAGTGATGGAAGAAAGAAACTGAAAGAAATCATGGAGCTATCCTAACAACACTGTGATCCACGTGCAGGGCAATCTAGTTCCAGAATGGCTTAGCAGAAAAAAATAGAAAAAAGCCTCCCAGTACTAGTTTATTCTCTCTCTCTCTCTCTCTCTCTCTCTTTTTTTTTTAATTTTTTTTTTAATTTAATTTTTTCAGTTAGGCCAAGCAGAGATTTGGAGAAGGAGCTGGCATCTATTAACAGTATTGATGTGGTGTCTCCCCAATACCTGCCGAATCACTGTGGATAATGGTGCAGCAATAAAGGCCATGAATTTGCTGCAATCTCTGATCTCCCACGTCTGAGCCACAATTACAGCAGGGCCAGGGCGAAGATCCAGCAGAGCCACCAGCCCTGACAGCAAAGCCATTAACAACTGCTGCTCCCAGCCCTCCAGCTGCACCGGGAAATGCCAACCTCTTCATTCTCATTCAGTCTATCAGAGTCCGAATGGATTTTCTTCTTAAGTATCTAACAAAAAGACAAAGTATCATATGGAAATGCACCGCGATCTTTTATTCATAAGAGCATCCTGGGGGAACGACCAGCACATCCTGCAATGCATTCTCCTCTCCTCAGACAGAATGAAAACCCTCTTACAATTTTTGTTGTAGGAAGTATAAAGGCTAAGTGAAGTTGCAGGAACATTCTATTTGAATGACTGTGAGAGTGTGAAACCCTAAAATTGATAAAAGGATTGCTGTGGTAAGGAAAAGCTGTTTAGATTAATTACTGTCCACACCAAGTCCACTCTGCATGAAATGATGTCATTGTGACCTCTGAGCAGTCATTGAAAGATGATAAAAATCATGCATGTGCAATCAGAAAATGCCATTTACAATGAATGTTTCAGACAGTCCTGGAACATGAAAAGGACATTTAGGTGCCATGGGATGAACAGAAACAGTCTTAAAACTGATGTTCTGCACAGGAAAGAGGAGTGTAAAGCTTGTTTATCACTTCTGAGCTACATGGCAGCCTGTGCCAGACTGGGAATAGAAATAGGAACACGTAGAGAAGGAAAAATATCATGTTGAACAAAAGGAGAGCTAAAATTTAAGGAGAAAAAGTGTATCAGTCAATCCTAGATTGACAGACATTATGTTGATGCTCTAAGTTTTCAGCTTTTCTATTTTTCAGATCCTGTACTGCATTAGGGTATAACTCTCAACTCCATACAGAGTGTTAGCAAGCTCTCTTCACATTTTGGTCAGACAAAACAATCCTGACAAAACAGACCTGAGAACCAAGCACACCCTCTGTCTCAGCCCTGAAAAGTATAAACAAAAGTGAATTGGGGAGGAACAAACTGGGGGAATGTGACTTCATTACCTGAAGCTGTAATTGGAGAATAAACCCCTGATATACAAATAGACCAGACATATTTCTGTCTGAAAAACTCATGACCATTGTCCATCTTGGGTACAGCCTCTGCAAGGCTTTGCTCTGCCCAAGGCATATATGTTGAAGACCTTTGATGCACACTACAGATAATTATACAATGGCAGAGGCTGGAAAGGACCTTTAAGATCAAGTCCAACCATCAACCCAGCACCATGACCCTGTTCCCCACCAAACCATGTCCTCAAGTGCCATATCCACATGGTTTTTGAACCTTTCCAGGTATAGTGAAATCCCCCACTTCCCTGTGCAGCCTGTTCCAATGCTTTACAAACCTTTCCATTAAAATGTTTTCCTAACATTCAGTCTAAAGCTATCACTGCACTACTTGAGGCCATTTCATCACATCCTGTCACTTGCTACCTGGGAGCCCAACCAGTGGTCAAGATTTTGGAAGACTGAAAAAGCAGAAAGAGGTCCCCTAGGGCTGGCACCACATGCCCAAAAGCAGAAGGCAGCTGGGTAGATATTTTCTGGGGCTGCTGCCAACCCAGCCATACCAGCTGTGCCTGCTGCTGGAAGGACACTGAGTGATGCCCCAAATTCCAGACTTTCTGAGCAGTGCCATGAGGAACACCTGGCCAAATAAACAACTCAAAAGCAAAACATGGACTACAAAAACACCTTGCCCCCCTCAGGTCCTCTACCAAAATACCCTTGATGGTAACTGAAGACTCAGAGGGATAATGATGTTTAAGAGTAATCTATCATGATGGCAGGTGGATATTGTAGAGCTGGGTGCAGGATGAAATCCCAGTTGAATATTAAAATGTCAGATGGTTGAACAGACCGACAGACTGAGAATTCTTAAATAAGAATTGAAAGCCACAGGGTTATCTACCCTCAGAAGAGAAAGAAAAACTGTTTCCTTTTTCTGTCAAACATTCAGATACTTGTGCTCTGTAACAAGTCACCTTAATAGATTTAATTATGGTTTCCTCACCATGTATGCTAATATCTGGTGCTGGAAGCAGAGAAAGATATTTTGCTGGGGAGTAAGCTGTACTGATAGCAATGTTCAGTGGGATTTGCTGCAGTATCCCAGACAACTTTAATATTAATAATGGGTAGTCAAGGTCCTTTATTTTTCTAAAAGCACGAAAAATTGTACATATAGAAAGATGTACAGTAGGTTCAGCCATAATTCTGCCCCTTACAGCCTCATTAATTCTTACATGGAAAGCAAGGAATGTTCTTAGCTTTAAAACACAGGATGAATAGTCATTGCTTTTACTTATCTTCATGAATTTACATAACAAAACTAATTTGTCCCGTGCTGTTTGTCATTTCTAATTAAACTGTGGCCTGCCATGAGACGGCAGCATGATCCCAGCTATCTCCCTGGGAAGGTGAACATGGCACAGAGCAAAGAGCATCTGGCAGATAAAGAAATGCCCTGTGTGTCTCATATGCAAGGGAGAAACAACTCCACTTTATATCAGAAGGGTTTAAAATGTAAAATAATAACAACATGATGATGAAGTATTTACAGAAGAGGACAGCCTTGCTACTTTGACCAGAAGACACTTCATTCAATATTGTTATTGCAGAGCTTAATCCAAATGTCACAGGAACCTCCTGAGGCCCCAAGGCAGCTGGTGGGAAACAGCCGAGTTTGTGAGAGGCAGACACAGTGAATAAAAACCTTCAGATCTTGTTTATGTCTCTCATGAGGGGCCTGAGAGAATGCTTCTCATGTTGCTTGTAATTTCATAGATATAAATGATCATGAACTAAAAGCAAACCTGAGACACACTCATGTGTAATAACTTTCACCATCCAAATTGCTGTGAAACAAAGGGCATGAAATTGGTCACATTCACTATCAGAGCACAGAGAAGCTGTAGTGGGAAGGACAGCAGTGACAAGGCCATCTGTCACCTGGCACTGGGCATTTCCAAGCACTGACAAAGCAAAGAGAGCAGTCAGGCAGAGAGCTGAGGGAGCACAATGAGGTAACTGAGCACTCCCTGATACCTGGAATAAGAAGGAATAAAATTTCTGCCTGTGGGGCTGGGTGTAAAGCTGTATGTCCTTTTATCTGCCCCACAAGCATTTACTGCCCAAGAATAGCACACTCAAAAGTGGCAGCTTGGAGACAGACAGACAAACAGCATGAACACGTACTGAAAACACAGGGCTGATAAGGAATTTTTGAACATTCTCTTTTTATTAATTATTACAGTGAGAACCTTATTTAGCAAGTCTTTGAAATAGATACAAGAATATAAATATTGTACAAATTTTCATCTCAGAACTTCCTGCTTGCTAAGTTTGAAAAACTGTCTCTGTAAAATGGGTATTAAAGCATTAAGTGTCTGGGTGGGCCAAGAAACGTGTTCAGTGTTTCATTCCACAGCAAAGTGCAAAGCTCATCAATCGATGAGAAGCATTAAAATGCAATTATGGTACTTTATATTACAATCCCATAATTGTCTCAGTAATTTTTCCCACGTAACTTAAACGTGCCTTTTAGATATGCAAAGCAATGAAACTCCAGATATCATCATCCAAGATAATAGCCTTGAATCGATAACCAAACAAGAAAAAAACATCCCCCACAAAACCCACAGGCAGAAATGTCTCCTCTCAGTGTTTCTCATACATAAACAACAACTCCAGTCCCTCTCTGTAGCTACAAACTACCTCATACCAGTTATTTAAATAAAATTCTCAGCCAGGGAAAAAATAAGTGACACATTCTTGAGCCAAAGAGATCCCCCAGTCCGAACTCCTCCAACACCCAGACAATTTTCTGCCATTTTTCACATCAATAACTTGAGTTTCAGTGAAGGAAAATAGGCATACATGATTGATTTTTCAAGCCTATGATAGCATCAAATTTTTGTTCACTGGAGAACATCATGTACACAATTTTGCTGCTGCACCAGAGAATATCTGATTTTGTTTAGATTAATCAATATTTCCTGAAAAGAATAAAACTACCAAAAAGACCAAACAAACAAAAAACAAAAGCCTGTGTGCATGAAGGTGTACCACAGGAATGACACAGCTCATGAGAAGGACAAACTGATATTTTGTGGCTGTTCTGTACAGACCAAACTGGAACATTCATATTCCAGTCTCCAAGGGCCATTCCAACCATTTGAGCAGACTTGCATTGTATTCTCTTTCCCTTCTCTTTATTTTGAGATTAATGTGTGCTTAAGTACCACAAGCAACCTTCTGATAATTTCCATGGATTTTTTTCCTCCAGACACTTTCCCAGTGCTGTGCCACTCAAGCTTCACTAACAAAAATCCATCATGACATAAGGGGATAATTGCATCAGATTGTGGTGCACAGTGATGCTCCATGTTATTACACTGTCATGTCACCTGCTCTTTCTGATCTAAACTCAGCATAATTTGAAACATCTCTTTATCAACTTTTGCAGTAAGGATATAATCTCTTTCCTTTTTTTCCTAAACATCCAGAAAATAACACCTCCTCAGGCAACAAAGAAACAAGCAAACTCTCTGTGTTTGAAAATAGCACCTAATATAATTTTGGGAGGAAAGGTGGGGCTCGGTGGGGAGAAAAGCCATAAATACTTCCAGAATGCCTAAAATTTACCGAGCTGAGTACTGGGACCTAGTCTTAAAACCTCATACACCTCCCATCTCTCCACAGCTGCCTGTTCCTCTCTTAACAACCCTTGTTTTTACTGAAATTCTATCAAATAGAACCTCCAATTATTTTTTGCTTATTTTATTTTCTCCCTGCAAATTACAATCACAGAAAGCATAAGAGTTTCAAGTTGCACTGAACTGAGAGGACAGAAGAGGTCTTTTTCTAATAGATCCTACCACCAAACAATAAAAATGCAAAATTACACAGACCCAAAAAAAAAATTTCTAATGCAAGTTTGCATGATAAAAAGATACTTCCAGGATAAAAGAATAAATAATTTATAAACTGATATATTTCAGAAAGAGAAAGGATAAGTCTTTCACTGAAATATCGATTTTTTGTCTCAAAGTGGCCATTTTACTGAAGAGTGGCTCACAATTTCAAAATTATATATCACTCAATAAAACAGTGCATTTCTTAATTCACTGTTTCATAATTCCCTGAAAATATGCTGTTTAGTCAAAAACTGAAACCAATTTTTCTACTTGCCAACCAGAAAAATTTATAATTGCTAAAGCCTCTGCAGGAAATTGAAAGAAGGTTTATGTACAACCACAACAGAAAAACTAAACAGAACATGGGTCCTTGTAAGACATTTCTGCAAACTGGGAACTGTGGGCAGGAATCTCCCAATTTTTAGATGAATCAGAAAAACCCAGATGCCTTTAGTTACAGTTGCCCAGAGATTTTAGCTTTGACTTGTACTATACTACATAACCTCACATCATTGATTTCCAAATCCTCATTTCTTAGAATAAATTATGCTTCTGCACCCATTCAGCCCACATCAATTTATTAACCACATCTTTCCAGTACTGTGAGAACACGAGGCTGCCAAAGTCTGTTTATTTAGAACAGGAAAAGCTCCCTGCAATGTCCCAAACAATGAGCATCCATTCCATGTGTTTAGGAGATGAAACTGTGCTTCAACCACTCACAGATTTTAACGTAAGTGAGTATTCAGAGCATTTTTTTTCCTTGTATTTACTGAATGCTTTTGTATTCTCATGAAGGATATTCAGTGTTGGCAAAACCAACAGAGGCTCATTTTTCTATGGTGAGAAGGAAAAAGTGGCAACAAATGTGTGCGCTGGACAGCAAGTGCCAACTTCCCTTCTGCAGGAACTCCTTCCCACAAGGAAGGGATGGAATATTTGCATTCTCAAGAATTCTAGATTGTTCTCACTGACCTGCCAGACCTGTTGTGTGACTGAGCAGTCCCAACAAAAGCTTGTAGAATAAATGAAAGTGGAGTGCACACAGTTTCATGAAACAAGAAATAACTTCAAGCTTATCCCTTACATAGAAAACTAGATGCTCAGACAGCTTGTCCTGGGACTAAACTCCATTATTTGTGTTCTGCTAAATGATTATTCCAGAAGATTCTGTTGCAATGTCTAGATGGAGGAAAAGCCTTCACAACTATTATTGTTCACTCTTATTCAAGTAAATGGTCTTCATTCAGCCAGCTAACGGGATTACTCACATGATTAACAGGTTTGAATCCAAAATATTTTGAGAAGTAGGTAATCACATTGATATAAAGAAAAAATAAGAGATCCTGTGTAACAAACTGAAGAGTGAGACATGCAGCCACTCTACAGCCAAATATATCAGGCCACTGTCAAAGGAATTGCATTAAAAATGAGCAATGCAGCCCTCATGGCTCATACCAGCTATTCAATAAACTGATTTTACGGTAAAACCATCCAACTCCACTTTACACATTTCTATGTCCAGAGCTCCCAAATACCGGTTCAGGTCTTTAGTGTGACTGATGACTCCCAGATTTTTTTTGTGAGGTGACAAGCACTGCTGATGGCCTGAGATTTGGACACTGGTGTTCAGAAGATGTTGCAAATATCACTCCACACACAAAAACCTGAGCTCCTTTATGCTGTGACTGTCTGGCAGGACATGCCAGGAGACAAATCTGTTTTACTTGACCTTCTGGCACCTTTCTCATTAGCTAAAGCTACAAATCAAAAGGCCTTTCTCAATAAAACTTCAATCCCTGGTATTAATGCTAGGAAAAGGGGGGAGAAGTGGGAACAAGAGATGAGAAATCAGAGTGAGATCCTTCTACCTCAGGAGGAAGCCAGAGAAGCCAAGCACACGAACTTAAAAGGTTTATTGTTTCACAATCTAATTTTAAAACTCCCCACTTAAGCACTTCCTGAAGTCAGTATTTAATGCTTTCTGAGCAGGTGGGCTGGAAGGGATGAGAGATTAGGTTAGAGATGGGATGTTAAAAAGAAAACATGGTATGTCAGCTTTGGGAGAAGAATCAAGGTCATTGAGGCTAAACACTGAACTGAGCTGTGCTGCCTCTACGAGGCTGGCGACCCGGTTGGGAAGAGAACACGACGGCTAAACTTACAGGCCTGTCGGGCAATCACTCACTGCCACCATGGTCGATGGTGAAATGTGTTTATTTTGGCGCACACGCCCCCCTAAATAACCGTGGGGGGCTTACGGCACCGCTGCACACCGCGGGTTGCGATATCATCGGGTAACATCTTGGACAGGACGGGACCCTGACTTTGTGTACAGCACGAGATCTTCTGGATTCCCCTGGCTAACCACAGAGCTGTAAACACCTACATACCTATTCTCAAAAAAACCCCAAAAACTAAACACAAAACAAAAACAAAAAATCCACAAAAAACCCCTAACCAAACAAACCCCTAAAACCCAGTAAAGATTTTGCAATTCTGTTAATTCTGCAATGATGATAGGATTTATAGACACATCCTGTCACTGCCCTGCTGTGCACTGGTGCTGCTCATTTCATGGACAGGGCTCAGGAAAAAGGCAGAAAACATCCAGGGAGCACAAAACTGCTCAAGCCAAATAAAAAACCACAGTCCAGCACAATAAAAAAATAGTCTCAAGATGGTTAAATGCATCTGGGGCACAACTGGTAGGGATGGAAGCCTATAAGAGTTTAATTGGAGAGGGTTATACTCAGACATGAACATAAAAACACATATTAACAATAAGGTAGTGATCAATGTTTTTGTTGAAATCTTGATTTAATTTGTGATACTTTTGCAGACATGGCAGCCCAAATTGATTCAGCACAGTATTAATGAGTTAAGTACCAGGTGAAACAAAGAAATAACGTGTGGGGCATTGCCACAAGCTTCTGTGAACAGGTGACAAATGTTCTTATTTCCTCCCCTGACATGTGACATATGGAACTATCCCTGACAATTAGCCTGAAGTTAAAGCAGCCTCAATAACTGACATGCAAGAGTAACTTCAGAGGAACACTCTGCTGAGAGAAACAAGATGAACTTTATGCCCCCTGAGAAAGAGTTACCCTTGCATGGATGGACAGCAGGTACCAATGCACTGAGGGGCAATGTGGTGAGAAATCCCAATCTGCACCAGCAGCCCACACTAGAGGATGAAAGCACTGAAACATTCTGCATCCAGAAGCAATCATCAAATCAGATTTTTTTTTCTGTCTTATAGAAGGAAAGCAAATGCAAAACCTTACCACCAGGGCAGGGATTCTTAAAGCAAACATGGTTTTGCCCTTTAAAATACCTTTCAGAAATTTAAACTTATTGATGTAAACTGATGAAGAGCAAGACAAAGGTAACCTTGCCATGACATAGTAATTTTCCAATATTTTATTCCTATTGAGACACAGAGATCCTTGTCCATTCACATTGTGCTCCAGATAATTGGTGGAACTCTCATCAGTTCCAGCTTTGGGACATGCTCTGTACCTTGCATTCCCTGCAACACAGAAGCTGTGTTCAAAATCAAAGGCTGTTGTAAACCAACACCTAGAGGTATAAGGAATGCTTCAACCCTTCCCAGGTGCCTATCCCATTGGAAGAAAGCCACAGGGCCTCTTTCCCTCCTGGTCTCTCCTTTACCCTAACTCTGTGTCTCTCTCCTATTGGCTTCTTTCCAAATCCCCTCCCTGACCTTTTCCTAGAAAAGACCGTCTAGCTGAGACCCTCTGCCTCTTTGTTCCTGAAATCACCATGCAATAAAGCTACCCTGAGATCGACCGACAAAGAGCCTCTTTTGTATTCCTTCGTTTATCTAATGTAACAACTATTAACTCCCTCAGAGTAATTTAGCTAGGAGGGGGTTAAGAGGGTTTTGTTACAAAAGGCAGCCTTCAAAACTTGACATACATCCAGGAGTACCTACACATGATCACAGATTTGCTGTAAGAAGCAGCACTAAAGCAGAAAGCTAATGATTAATGCACTGCCCTATACTCAAACACTGATGCCCAGCCTTGCATGGGACCATGGGGGGTAAATCCACCAGAGGTAGAGAAGACTTTCCACATCATTAAAGTCTCCGTTTCCTTTCAAGTCTAGTATTTTTCCTTTTATATCTTCTCCTAAGTTTCCCTTCTTTTTTATGCTGACACAAAGAGCACAGGCAGTGACTAGTTGTAGGGATTAGTTTAATCAGAATAATTCACTCACCTATTGAACACTCAATTTCTATCTCTGGGACCACAAGTGCACAAAAAAACTTTCTCTGCAGTTCCCTCTGCAGTCAATGCTATTAACCCAGAAGTGTTCCTAACTTTGTCTTACAAGTTGTTTTTTTTATTTTACATATTTACTACTGTAACATCCTGGCTGTTTGTCAGGGAATTGAAGTTTTCTTCTTCATTGACCAATAGACAAAACCTCTTTTTTCATTTACCTGAGGTTGTTTCAGAACAACAGGCAGAATTTCCC
The DNA here is from genome assembly GCA_034336665.1 of Luscinia megarhynchos. Lineage (NCBI taxonomy): Eukaryota > Metazoa > Chordata > Aves > Passeriformes > Muscicapidae > Luscinia > Luscinia megarhynchos. Next base: position 5,287,442 of record CM067580.1, read on the forward strand.
ATCAGTTCTGTTGTTAATTACAATTGGCTACAACCAGGGTCTCAGACTGAAGGTTGGTGACCTTGTACTTGAAAAATAAATTTTCAGCTGTGAAAAATTAACAAACTCAGTAGACCAGAGGGGGGGAAAAAAAAAAAAAAGTCCAGGCCTGGTCTCTTCAAAAATGATAAGAACAAAAATTCACCAAACCCAGAAACAATTGAGCTGCAGCCATTGTTTGACAGCTCTGTCATTACGTGGGCTATGAATTACATTCAGTCATCACCTTGTTTATAATTTCCCTGACTGTGAATTAGTTGTACAATGGAATGAGGTTCTGGGACTGCCAAACACGTGGTGAGTGCTCACTGGAGCATGGGCAATCTCCCATCAGATCCTCTGGAAGACAGAGGAGGGAGCTAGGAGGTCCAGGCTGCCTGCATGGATCTGTATCCATGAAAAACAAGGACCACCAGGCCTGCCAAAACTACAAAGCATGTGCTGGAAGGAATAATTAATGGTGTAATAATGTGTAATAATGCTGTCATCACTGCAGTTCCTGGTACACTTTGCTTTTCTTGCTTATTATTTGGAAAATCCCTTTTACAGTTTGGGTACTGGTGGATGAGGACTTGCTCAGAAGTTTTCCATTAACTCCACCTGTCAGACAGTACAGGAAAGACACTTTACAAGATGAGGTCATGAGTTTTCCCAATGGTCACTTTCCAGTCCTCAGTTTACGTCTGAGATTCAGGCACAGAAGGGTCTTGATCAGCTCCCCTAATAGTGGCAGGCTGCCTTTGTGCACTATCAGATTCCTCCAGGGGAGTCTTACAGAGCTCTCCCATCCCTAATAAACCACCTCCAATCATCATGGCTCATGACTGCACTTTTTTTACATAAATAATTCTCAGCTACAACCCCCACATTCCGCAAACAAGAACAGAATACCAAGAAAAGAGTAAACAGTTTATGTTTTAAAACTCAGTAAGGGCAGAGAAACTGCAGAATTATACTCCAGGTCTATGTGCTGCTGCAAATCCAAATAAATGGCAGCTGTTCCTAATGTGGAGCTGGTGGTAGAGGTCCTAATTACCTACCCAAATTTGAACTGGTTATGCAGTACCCTCTCTTTATTAACCATGGCTCAATTAATACTAATACTGGGAACAGAGATGATAAAGTAGGAAAAAAAAAGGTTCTGAAGGTTAATGAACCCAGCTGTCATAGGCTGACAAGGAGGAAAATAGACTGGATATGGGATTGTGTAAGTACCTATATTCCACAGCCAGCAAGATGATATGCTTTCAGAGCCCTTTTCTTCTGGAAATACTGGCCTTGTTCCAAAAACCAGACAATTCCAGACAGACAGGAGTAAGATGCCATAAAAAATTCAGTGTGTTGACAGGCTGGTTGTGGTAAATATCCTCATGCAGTTTTTTTCTGGATGTCTCAGCTCCCTTTTCTCCACACTGAGTCTGCAGGTCTAAATTCAGATCAAGAGCAGCAATGAATGGGAAACATTTTCAGCTGCAGGACGTTATTATTCCTGGGAAGGAAAACAAGGACTCTGCACTGATGGGCACTATCTAAATACACAGCCCAAGCAATTAAACAGTCTGCATAAAAAACCACCTCAGAGAGGTTTTACTTTATAAGCCATGGTATTGTTTCCCATACTACAGCCACTTAAAAATATAAACAAAAAAGTACCCTTAAAGCTCTATTTAATATATAGGTAGAAAACAGACAATCATTGGCGAAATGTGCTCTCCAAACTCATATTTAAATGAGTTTTGTACCTCTCATGATCGTTGCATTAATTTGCACCTCAGAGCTTTCTCCTGCTCTCCTGCCTGCCCAGAAGAAAGGGAAGATTGTGCACATCAGTGGGGAGGGCTGAAATCAAGCATTTACTAGCACACAGAGGAGGTTTCAGTGTTCAGTAATGAAGCGATAATCATCAAGGTAGATTAATGATTATCTGAGAGAGTTCATCGCCTTGGGCCATTAACCTTCATGTGGTTATTAATTTTGCAGAAGACATCCTGTACTGCTGAGGTCATTACTGCTGTTATTAGCTAGTGAAAGATAAAACATCTGAAGTTCCCTTTATCATATATTTAGATATTCACACACCCATCCCCATGTTGTATGTGGGCCTGATTAAATTGGTCATTTCAGAAGTAAACGGGGTAAGTGGGTTGGGAGGTCAGAGCACCCATAAGCAGGGTTAATTACCATAGGCTGAACTTTGCTCTGCCAGAAAGGCTCTTCCTGCTGTCCCAGGATGTGATTCACAGCAGAGGCAGAGGGAAATAACAGAAAAATCAGCTTTTTTTTTCCCCTACAATAGGCAAAGCTTTAGCCTGTAGCATCATAGAATTAGTTAAGCTTTGAATGCAACTGGAGGGATGTCATGTGGAGCTGCCTTGTGATGGCTGCAGCCACACTGCTGCTGGCAACTGGTCACAAAATGATGTGGCAGGGAAAGCCAGTGCAAGTTGGGATTCTCTGAGACATCATTAATCAGTAATTAAATCCATATTCTTCCACTTGCACATCTCCCATTTTAGGATGCTGCTCCAAACCAGCTGAAGTCCATGCAGGATTGGTTCCCCCTTCTCTCTGGGTCATACACTGCCACTAGCACAGTGTGAATAATGGGATGGTCTGGGTCTGATCGAGCTAAACTCTGCTCTCTCCCCTTTGCAGGGTTATATATTTTTGTCTCAATCAGCTCCCTGAAGCAGCTCACCACATGCCCAGCAGTGCCAAAAGGCAGCAGGGGCAGAGCTGAGCACGCTGAGATTGTGACTCAAGGCATGAACAGAGCAGCTGTAATTTGGATGAGTTTAAGCTGGGAACTTCACCCATAGCTCACTGTCAGGGAGGCTCCAGCTGAATTCAAAGAAAAACTTGCAGGCAGTGAAAATTTGTCAAATATTTTTGCTGGGGGAGGATGCAACTCAAAGCCACTGAGGTCACAGTCTGAATCAGTACTTTGGCTCAGAAACTGTTTTTTTCGAAGTTTTTTTAAGTGCCATCAAGAGAAAAATTAAATTTAGAGGCTTCCTTCTTTTGTAAATACTGATCTTACTCCTTGCTACATGGACATTATTTGGTGATCCAGCAGCTGAAGGATGACACAATGCTTTCTCTTGATCACTCTTTAATTGTGAGTCAAGAGATTTGGACTTTCCCTGCTCAGAAACAAGGGAAGCAGCACCTCAGGCACAGCCTGGGTTCAAAGGAAAACTCAGCACCTACATTACATTTGTAGAAGTGAAGAAATGGTTGATACTCCTGGTAAAAAACTCAATTATTTTGTCACAGCCTACAGTTTAGGTGCTAGAATGTAGAAAGACACATATGTACAATATAATTGTGTTTTTACTATCAGCAGAAGTGAGAGATAGTCACCCAGTAATTACATAAGAAACCTCTCTGTTTGCAAACCAGTACTGATCCAAATTTAAGACCATGATGTTCAAGCAGCATCAGTGGAGAGGTTTCACACCTGTTTGTTTTGAAAAGGAAAAACCAGGGATCCAAACTGAAATATTCCTGAAGTTTTCACCATTTTGGGTACAATTTATACAATTCATTTTTATCCCTAACAAAACAGTAAGCCAGTTTTCTTACTGGATTTTTCCACTCAATCAACATTTTTAAAAAATTTAATGTAACTGATTCAACAAGACCAATTGAATATGGCAATAATTTTTTTTTAATGAAAAAAAGTCATACTCAGGGATAAAGCTGATCAGGAATCATTCCATAGCAAAAATATTTCAAAAGCAATTCTACATTTTTATTATTTTAATATTCCCTATGCCCTATAAGCTTTTTACACCACTTTCTCACCAGAGAAAAGTAGTTTGAAATGGAAAACTGTTTTATAAGGTCAACATTTAAAACCAGCTCAGCTTTAGGACACTTTTGTAAATATATTTCACCAGCAAGAGGAACACAAAACTTGTTTTCAAACTCTTCTAGGAACACTCCCACTAAATATGAGCATGACCTAGCACATGTATTTACTCTAAGAGCAGCAAATAAAAGGCACTTTTTGTATTTTTGGAAGTTCGAACTTTTATTCTTCTTCTCCTCAATCAAACCTAAATTTTAGTGGAAACACATTAGTTAATTGGTTCATTCATCTCTCAACTGCCTCCTAGCTCCATGTCAGATTGAAAATAAACTTTCATGGAATAATTTCAAAATAAGTACAAGTATAATACTTTCATTCTTTCAAATTATTTTACTGAGAGAACATAAAAAGAAACTTGGAATCATAGACAAAAAATACAAAGTAGAAATCAAAGGGAGAAGTGAAACACAGGGATTAATTTTTATTATCAGAGTTTATATACTGATAGTGGATCAAATATATTCTAGCTGTCTTTTTTCCACATAGAATTCCTTTTCATAGTGTTGTCACTCAAAAATGCAATTAACATAAAAGGTGGGGAATATAGCTTTAAATAAGGACAATTTCCTGTAACAGCCTTTGAAACAAAACTGTGTTTCTGCTTTAATCCTGGATAGATGATCTGGTTTTAATTTCCATAGAAATGAGATTCCCTTCTTTGTGGCAGAGGTGCCTGCAAGTGCACAGTAATCCCGACCTCAGAGACAGGATGGAAGTTTAATGGGAGCTTAAACAGTCTATAAAGAAAATAAATTATACTCATTATCTGTAAAATAATATTTCTGATTGCTCTTCCTCCTTCCCCCCTCCTCCTCTCAGATATGGATTATACAACATTCCTCTGGCAGATTTGGAATCTGATTATTGTGGAGTTTGGGCTAGGATACAGAAATAAAATATTAATAGACCTACATGTGCACTTTTTAAAGGACAAGGCATTCACTTCTTGCTATTAACTGATATTTCAGAAATTCAACTTCAGTATTTTAAATCAGACTAAGAAACAATTCTTTGTTATTTCACTGTTTTCATTCACATGTTGGTAATAAAAATTGCAATTTACTTTGGGTACTCCTGAGGCTTGGGGGGGGGTTATTTTTTGCTTTTCTATATTTAAATCACCAAGTTGGTTTTTTGTATAACTGCAACAAGGCTGGGAAAGTCTCCAGCCCCGAGTGAGGAGCCCAGCTGTGGGTACCAGCTCTGCCCAGGGGCTGCACTCCAACACCGAAGAATTTCTTTTACTTCTCAGGGCTTTCCAATGGAGCAGAAATGAACACATTAAAGATCACAACTTTCTGATAATCCAATGGAAGAACAGAGAAACTGACTAAACAGAGCATGATTTCCTCTGGTTTTGATGGCTTATTTATTTTTGTTGGATTTGCTTAGAAAGCTTTTAGAAGACTGAAATGTAAACAGAAGAATTTGCAGCTAAAAACTTATTTCCTGATAATCCTGCTACTGATGATTAATACTCTAATATGCTTATGGTTTGATCTTGACAAAATACTACAAGAACTGTGCATTGAAGAATTTGCTTGAACTAAGTGCAGGAATAATCCACTAATATCACATTTCAAGTGAATATCTGTTTCACACTGTCTGAGCCCTCACTGGCTGCAGGATGGAATCCAAAATTGCTGACACTTCCCTTCCTCAGGGAACAAGCAGAAACTGCTGTTCCACAGTTTGCTTGTAAATGTACAGACCTGAAGCTGAGCCTAATTAAACAGGAGCTCCAAAGCACCTGAGACTAATTTTAATAAAGGCTAAAGGGGAAAGCTCCTTCAGGAGTTTTGTTGTCAAACTGCTTAATTATTGATTTCCAAAACTACTTTAGGACTTGAGACAACACTTTTTAAAACCTTTAAGAACTTAACACCCTATTAAATTAGTGGGAATTTCAAGAGTATTTAAGGCTGTAATCTGCATGGAAGAAAGGTTTTGTTCATAGGAACTTTACAAAACATAGCAAATAAATAATATTCACATACAGGCACTAAATATGTGTAAAATATAATTATTTGTATCTAGGTATTTATAAGAATTCAATGAACAAAAAACCACTGTGGGAAAAAAAAGTTACAAGTCTCATTGCATTTGAACATTTTGATGAACAAGGAAGCTACTCAGCCATAAAAATGAAGGTAATTAATATTTCATGATCCTGGAACACCCTTCTACTTTCTTGGATGACCATATTCTGTGGGACAGCAAGTAAACTTATTGCTATATGCTGTATTTACATTAAATTTAAATTTATATTATTTATAAAATTATTTATATTTATATTAAAATTAAATTCATTGCTATATATTTATTGCTATATTTTAAGGCAATAAATAGATCAAATAAAGTACAAAAATAGTACAATCTTTAAAAGGATTGATTGAAACTCATAACATCCAACATCCTCCCTGTAATCAGCCTTATGCTTGCTCTGTGACATGCCCTAGCACTGAGGCACAAAAACAACTGACAAGCCTGAGGAATGTAACAATCATTACACCTTAAGCAGATGCTGTTCCAAACACAGATTTGGGATATCTGGAAGTAATGAGTCCCACAGTCCAAATCTCCTCCAGTCCAAAGTGCTGGGAAAGATCACCCACGACATATCAGATGATTCAGCTGTTATGGAAATACCCAGTGATGCAGTGAGTTCTCATTTGAAGGGAACAATCCTCAGAATTGTTTCCTCTGCATGGAGTTTCATAACAGAAGAAAGTGGAGTGGGACCAAGTGAGAAGGAATGTAAGAAAACTCAGAAAAAGAAGTAAAATCATCTTCCATCTAATAAGGCAGTGACTACACCTGCACATTTCACAAGAGCTACATCATCTTGAATTTGCTTCCCAGAATGTGAGAAATGTGAGGCTCCTGCTCACTTTTGGAGCTCTCTGACACCCTTCCTCCTCAGCAGGAAGGACCCATTTTTCAACCTGAAGATTCCATTTGTTCTTTTTTTTTTTTTTAACCTTCCCCTGCAGCTTTTACGAACAGTCTCCCTCTGCTATCTTTACAGACAGGGCACTCAGAGTCTCCTTCTGCTTTTAGCATTGCTCCTGACTTCCAGAAACACTGTGATCCAGCTGTAATTTATGATAAATTTTCCATCTGAAACCAAATGCAGATAAAAATTACAAGACTTCTCATTTTATTTCATTTCCAACATTAAGCATAGATTTCCTCTCTGTCTTTGTAATACCATTCCACCAAAGAACTCGTGTGTGAATTCCTTTTATGATAGGTAATTTATTATCTTTATATTTTCTTGTGTTACTTCTGCCATGTCATCTGAGGTTATAATTGAGATCAGGATCATAATTATATTTCCACTATTGAACCAAAGGAAAAAAAAGGTCTGTACACTATGACAGTTGTAACTAGGGGTAATGTCTCCTCTCAGAAATAGAGAGCTAAAGGAAATTTGCAGTAAAACATTATAAAGTAAAATAATTTCACAGAACTCAGAGCTTAGGAACAAATGCAGTACCAGCTTAACCTTCTCCATCCACTTGTCAGTCACATCCTACATCAAACATCTTATTTTAATAACAATCCAAATGAGGAGGTGATTACCAAAGCACAAGAGCTCAGGTAGCAAAGCACAGGGTAAAACTATCTCAATTTTCAAACAACAACCTTGTCATTAAGCAGGGCCCCCACTCTGCATGACTGACATTAATGTAATATTAAACTGCCAGGTGATGATTTGCTCTATTAAATCTTCAGCAAATTCAACTTAATACAGAAAAAACATAGAACACATTTGTTCCCCTTGACAAACATTTCTCTTTTCCCTTACTAAATCTGGAGTTCACAGACCTGTCTGGAAAAGGAGACAGAGGTGGCCAAGAGAGCTGTTTTCCAGGTCACTGGGATGTAAATTCAGCAGAACAACCCCCTGATGACACACCCAGTGATCCACCCCGGGCCCTTTGCTCATGACTTTGGCATCAAGTTTGACACAAGGGAGGAAGTTGTGCCTGCTACATTAAGCACAGATACTTCCCCCTGAACAATAAACATGTTTGCTTTAGATCAATTACTTTTTCCTTGAACTAAAATTCTGGGGCAGATCTCCATCTGGCACTCTCTAGCATAATTCCCTTCTTATCCCTTTAACATGTGAAAAGCTGGGTGTCTACATTTCCTGTGAGAGATAAAAGGGAATTCTCACGCAGGCTACACCAGCTCCCTGCTGCTTTTACACAATTCTCTTAAGTGAATTTCCCCCTCTAATTTCATCTGGATAGTATTTATTTCATTTCCTGTTTTAAGGTCTACTACATCTGTGAACACTAACACATCCCAGTAGCTTACTCACTCCATTAATCAAGGGCTGAAATTGCACTGGTTAATCCAAGGCAATATTTACACAGTAATTATCTACAGCTCTTGGATTATAAAATTTTACCAAACCAAAGAAGATTTTTATTTTTTTAATGTATTCAGGAGCTCAGGGTTTACCACTGTGACTCAGTCTTTTCTGAAGGGGAGCACAGCACAGGTCCATCACAGAGAGTCTCCATTTTCTGAAGGAAATTTGGTGCAATTGGTCCTGCCACCAGTTATTAATATGCCTTTAAAAAATAGGTGTACTTTCAGCTTCCCTCAGTTTTGGGGACATACAGATTTACATTTCAACTCCACAATTAAGACACAATATGTTCCTGCTAATTTCTATCCCACCTGCCTTGTAAGTAAGTAAGAGCAGCAGCAATTGCAGAAAATCAAAGAAAATTATTTGGAAAAAATCACAAAATAGCCACTCACTCATTCAGGTACCTTTTTACTTACACAGACTTATTTACACCCAATAAATATCACAAGAAATGCATACTTTAATGATGAATTGACCTAAGTATTTCAAATTTATGTGAACAAAATCATTATTTTGTACCTTAAGGGTTACCAGAGAAGATGCACGGGTCAGATTGTATCAACAGCAGCACTGTGAACCTTCACAATAACATTGTTGATATTCCTGTGCCATTAAAAAAATCCTAACCACAATGCTCCAAATGTGTTAGGTCTCTGCTTTTTCAAGTTGCCTGATGACATTAATTTAATAATAATAAATTTAATAATTTAATTTAGTAAATCAGGATATGCTCAGCTCACTCTTCTTACATTGAATATCTAGACATCTATATCTAGATTTGAAGAATTGTTCTCCAGAGATTTTAAGTGTCATTAATACCTCCCTTCTTCCTGGACCCACTTTTCTTGTTGGAAACCAGCCTTGCTGGAGCTTACCTCAGATATTCATGCCTTAAAGCTCTCCAAATCTCTACTAAAACCACAAGATACTCATGAGTGTCACTGCCCAAGGTTTCTCCTTAGACCCGAGATCACCTCAGGAGGACATGCAGTGGTGGAAATCTGGTTTTTCCCAAAGCTGCCGATGAGAGATTGCAGGAGACAGTTTTCAAAGGCTTCAAGGATTCTTTATTATTTCTTGTCTCAGGAACTCTTTGCCTGGCTAACAGTGATCTTCCCAGTGGGGCATCCAGGATGGAATCTGCCTGGTGAAGGCAGGGCTTATCTTATGTAGTCTAAATTATGTGCTATATGCTTATAAAAATTTTCCAATACAATACAGTCTTGTTACATGGTCCAGCTCTGACCCCATCCAATCTAAAAGTGCCAGCGTGTCACCCAGCATGGATGACACAAAGAAGAAGGAGGAAGAGGTATCCACACCCCCAAATTCTCCATCTTGGCCACGTGTCCCTTATCGCAAACATTCCCAAAAGTCTATTTATCTACGTTCTAACAATCTAATTTACACTTTACTAATTTTGGTGTTTTTTTCCATTCCCTCTGTGTTGGTAATTTCCCCCAGGGGTTTGAATTTAGTGCCTGAGACACCAGGGTCTCACTCAGGGGTCTTTGAGACCCTGGCCAGGGGGGTTTTGAGACCCCCCAAGGAGGCCAGGGGTGCACCCTGGGCTCCCACACATCAGCACTGAGCTTTCTCACTCCAAAAAGCCAGAGCTTTAGTGTCCTAACATGCAATGACTTTATCATTCCCATTGTAGTAGAAAACCCCAGTTGCTGCAGGGAGTTCCAGGCAGGATATACATCTATACATTACTTTTTCCTCATTTCCTTTATTTCATACTTGATTGTGAGACTCATTGATGATTAACAGAGAAGGACAGTTCCCCTAACATCAATACAACTTCTTGAAAAAAACCATTTCCTGATGTGGGCCATGTGTTCAGTCTGGATCTGTTTGGGAATAAAAGCTTCCACCCAAGGGTTACTCTGCAAACCAGCTCCTGATGCTCCAGCAGCACCAACGGGGAACTGCTGGTTTTGAGGGGAAAACTGCTCCAGTTTCAGGTTTCTCTTTGGGTTTTTGTTAATGTCAATGTGTTTCTACCACTACATTTATGCATTTGATGGACTGAAAAGCCTTGGAAACCATAAAGGTGGAGAAAGATAAAGCAGCTGAGTGCAAAAGTTATTTTTTTCCTGGGACACTTCAGACTGAAGGAGGTTCCTCTTCCTGGCTAAATCTGGACATTTAGAGCCCAAACTCTCCATGGAGTTCAGTACTCCTAGATAATGAATTTATTTGGATAATGGAAATTCAAGTCCTGGGGGACTTATCTTTCTATGTGCACATAGAAAGTCATTAAGAGGAGTGGGGGAAAAAATTAACATTATTTCCCAAAATGGTAATATAGTGTTTTCTTTCTGTGACCTGAAGGTAGATTAAAATAATTCAATTTTCTGAAGCTGTGACATTTTTGGAATGGTTATATTGTTCTTTTAGTTGTATATTACATTTCTAAACACACAGATTCGTGACATTTATTTCTATCTAGATTTTTTTATAAAGCATTTTACTAAAAGCTTTAATTTTCTCTTCAAAATTTCCTTCATAACTGGAGTTTTAAAGCAGTATCTTTAATCTCAAAATTCAGACTGACCTGGACATATATATACTATCATTTAAATTAATTATTTTCAGCAGAGGAAATAGGGCAAAAAGAGACAACATTACTTCAAGTTAACATTTTCTCTTACAGAAAACCAAGAGCAGTAATCAAATTTAAAATTTGTTTAGAAATTATATTTCACAGACTGAAAGACTGATTTTAGAATTTAAACAGAAAACCTTATTTTTGTAGGTGTTTCCAGAAAGCTGCTGAAACCATAACAGAATTTTTGATGGTTTGATCAATACCAGTTTGAGCAGTGATAAAACCTGCTTTGCACCAGAAGTCAATTTTGTACACAAAGGAGAGTGAGCTCAGGAATTTTCTGAATTATTTTTGCTATAATAAAAGTGTTTTACTCTGGCACTTCAGGACAGATCGATTGGCAGACATCCACCATCTGCTTCTGTGAAAACTAGGACAGAAAATATATATAAACCTATATGCTGAGGCTTAAACAATAATCAAATGAAAGTTGCAATGAAACACATTGAGCCCTTTATAACAGAATTACTTTTCAGACAATGTATTTTACTTAAATCAGAACAGTCTCTCTGTCTCTTTTTAGGTGGCTTCTATTCCCTGCAACACTGCCAGTCTAAAGCAAGTTCTGAAGTTTTCAGTGCAGGATGGAACTCATACAAAAAGGACAGCTTCTTCATAAAGATATTTGCTTTTTCCTCCCCAAGAAGGTGGCTAATTTTAGACTAAAGTCCCAGCCTGCAGAAACTTTCCACAACGTGAAGAGTATCAGACAAAGCACAGATATGTTCACAGCACAAGGGACCTTTCCCAGCTGTACAGATATTTCCAGAAAGAAAACTCAGCATAGAGGCATCTTTACCAAGTAGCATTCAGAGGAAACTCTCTTTCCTACTTCCAAGTTTCTCTGTGAAATTTTAATCTATTTAACAGTGCTGTGATGTTAACATGCAATGTTTCATGTGGAGTTTTAGATGGGTCCCTCAGCAACTATTAAGATACATTGCAATCTTATTCTAAATTACATGAATTATTCTATCATAAACCTGAGAAATTCTCCCCCCTTTCCAGATTTCTCCAGGGGACACAGTTATTTGCATTTTGGCCCCAAAACTCAGACCTTGCTAGGCTGGAGGCAGAGTTACTGCAAAGGCAGCAATTCTCAGCCATGACATAGAAGATAAAAATCCATATTCCACAATAACTTAATGGGGCCATTGTTTGTGAAGGGTGAACAGAATTAGAATTAGATTTGTTGCTGTGAAAAGTTTGTTCTAGCTGACAGAAGTTATTACAAATATTACATTATAAAATCCCCAAGGTGTTTGCATCACCTGTGGAAGAGTAGGTGAACATGAAAGACTTGATTACCTCCATCCCCAAATAGCTCCCATATTATCATCTGCTGGGATCCTGCCCACTCTATGCTTTTGTCTCTGTGAATTCTGTTTTAATCCCAGCAGGATGTGGTCCATGGGCAGTTTGCATTCTCTGTTCTTTTTACCAAAATAAGTTGCACAAACACCTGCTGATCTTATGTTCCTTCAATACCACATTACAAAGTGATGCTTTTAAATCTTAACCAGACACCAAAATATTAAACTACTTCATCCACCTTTTTACATACCCATGATGTTAGTTGATACATTTATTAACTCTAGAGAGGACCAAAATACACAAAGTTTACTTCGCAAATGTGAGAAGTAAACCTTCCAAAGCCTTGTTGTCTGCAATACATCCCATAGGAATAACACACACTTTTCCTGCTTCATGCTGTTCTGCCTGAATTTTTACCTGCTAGTGGAAGGCCTAATATTAGAAAACAACACACCCCTTTTCTCATTCAAGACAATGCTCAAAGCTATAGGAAGCTTTTGCCACCTGAGAAGCTCCTTTTAAGCTATTTAAAGCAAGGCTCACCTGCAACAGGAATACCTGCACCTTTATTTTAAAAATGAGTGATTGTGCCAGAATAGTTCTATATTTTCTTAAATCTCATGTCCCTCTGTCTAAAAATCAGATTAAAAAGGTATAAACAATTGAAAAATCTCTTTAGATCAGAGCAAGGGTTCAGTCATTTTCTCTGTGCAATTTCTGGAAAGTGAAAGTTCTCTTGCTCACACCAGCAGGATTTATATTGCTCAAGCATCAGCTTCCACAACCCAAAAGTAAAAGAGGGGTTAGGAAAACTTCCATTAAGAGCCAGAACTTTTCCTTTGAACAATTCCATGCAGAACAGTGCTGTTGTTGAAAAGAGCAAATAAAAACTGTGAATGCTGCCTGTAAACTAATACTGCAAGGCAAAAATATGAACAATTAAATATCAACAGCAACTGTCTGCTGACTGATCCTCATGGATTATTTAGTTGACCCCTAGCAAGGAGAGGGCCCTGAAAAGTCAATAGGAGGAGGAATTATCAGGTGGATGGTGAAAAGAAAAACTCCCCAATATGGGAAATGGAGAACTTCAAGAGAACTGGCTGAAGAATTTTCTCTTTGTTTCAACTATATTCTTCTCTTGAGATCTTTAATAAACAAAAAGATCATATGGGGATAAGCATCTTGAAAACAGGAGAAAATACAATCAGAGAAGAGCAATTCCTCAAAAAAATGTGAATTTATATTGATTTCAAATTAAGTCTCCATGCACCCCAGTAGCAGATATTTAGTGACATGCACAGAAGGCAAAGAAAACCACATAGAAATGTGAAGCAAGAATTAGGATGTGCCACCTTCAGACTTAGCCATATATGTTTAAATACCTCAATAAGTGCAACAGATCTTTACTGTAGCAAGTTCTCAAACTCCTTTAATGAAATAAAAATACGTTTTGAATGTAAAGAAAATGAAGAGTCCCATAAAATTTTCAGAGCATTAAGAGGCTGCCTCTAAGCTGGAGGCTGTGCTCGAAGAAGGGAACATTGCTAGCATCAATATTGCTGCAGCTTAGTCTTGTGAATCCTCTGTGCTTTGGGAAAAACCTCGAAAAACAATGAATAGTAAAATATGTGACCACAGATAATTCCTTGAGATGGCTGCATTTTCTAATGATGCAGTGATGAGAAGTGCCTAAGTGTGTTGGTTTCTCATGCTGGGGAGGAGGGGGGGATTCGCTCTATGAGGCTGGGGAGTGGGAGGGACTCTCCTGTCTCTGGGAGCTTCCCCTGTGAGCTGCTGGCACCAATCAGAGAGCTGATTTGGTGATGGACAGCTCGGGAAACCAATGAAAAGTTATTTCGCTTTCACAAATCACAGTGGATCAGGTTGGCTGCAGGTGTGGTTTTCTTCACTATTTGGATACAATTTTAACTTCTTAATGCCTGGATAAGATTTTCGATTTCCTGAGCTCCCCTGAATGAGCAGAAATGAAGCATGGAGACTACAGAGGTCAGCGGAATGAAGATAAAGGTTCTGGTGGGAAGAGATTGAAAAGATGCAACTGATAAGTAGCTGAAAACCTTTTTTGTGGGCTAAAGGGATTGACTACACTAAAATTCCTTTAAACTGTGAAATATACTTGGGGAGGTTTGGATGCTTGAGTAGAAGACTTTTTGCCTCGGGGAAATGGAGCTCTCTCTGTTCTGGGACTGGAATATGAACAGAGACATTTGATAGAGAAGCAGATGAAGAGAATTTTGTTTTTCGGCAGCCTGCCTTTAAAGGTGGTACCCCATGTGTGTAACGTGACCCATAACACGGCTCTCGAAGGACTGTGAATAAATGGGAGGACAGTCATAATCTGCAATATTTTCCTGGGCGGATGTGGATTGTGAAGGTGAAGAGAGCCCCTAAGCCATAACTAAAAAAGGGACTTTTCTCTCTGAAGTAAACTGAAATGATTATTTGAGTGTATAACGGACTGAAGTGTTCTCTGTATGTTGTTGTTAAGGAATGTGGAATGAAGGGGAGGAGGGAACAATCTAGGAATCTTATTCAGAATTTTTTTTTTTTGTGTTATTAATAATTTCTTCTTGTACCTTTTTAAGTTTTGAGCCTGCCTTGTCTCTACTCCTGGGTCCTGTCTCTAAAAGAAATTAAATATATTAAGGTTGGCAAACCCAAGTCACACCTTGACACTGAGTTAACCACCAAGCAAAAAAAAAAAAAATCCAAACCACTCATAAAAACTATATAGATCCCAGTAAAAACAAAACAAAAAAAACCCCAACAAACCAAAAAACAATCCAACAAAACAAAAATCTATTCTAAAGACAAATGAAAAGGTCACTCTACATCCACGTGCTTTCTTTTCCACCATATCCTTGCAACATCCCTCATAAATTAGGGTTTCTTTTGCCTTTATAGATGACACTTTTTGCTCATTTTTCTTTTAATGCCAATTTTAGCTGAAAGATGAGCTGGTCTAAAGATCTGTAGTGTTTCTACTTACAGGAAGAACAAACCCAAACCTTTGAAAACAGTATTTTTTCCTAACCCTGGTCTTTCAGATAAGCTGAAAGTTCTTTCCAGCAGAAGCAGCAAGTAGGATATGGTGGAAAAGTAAGATATGCTGAACCTGCTCTGCAGTCTCAGAGATGCTCTTTTCTTCCCACAGCAGGTTGGACTTTTTCTTGCAGCTCTATTTTCCCAGGTATCATCTGCTTCCACAGATGTGCATCATTAAGTCTGGAAGAACCAACAGCAATATTTCCATATAATTAAACATTTTAATGTGGTAAAATAGATATGGCATGAAGCCATTAAGTGTCTCCTGTTGGGAACTCTGCAGCCATCAAACACAATATGGTGTTTTTGGGAAGCCTGCATCCAGACCTCACATGGAATGGTGAATGGGTACTGTATAAAAATTTTAGATCCATTAGCACGGGATTTAGATATAACAGTTACATCCTGCATCTGTGGATGCTTCTGTGATCAGCTGAAGGAAGGCACCCCACAGAGAAGTCCATAAAAATGCAGCATTTCACTAGTGATGTTTCCATATATTTTTGTGTGCAAGCTTAAAAAGCTTTAAGCCCCTATAATTAGGGATGATGCATTGGGGCAAGTAAAAAAAAAGAAAAACACTGTAATGAATGTATGTAATTGTTTGTACTGGATTTCTATTAATGTGTTTGAATGGGCAGTTTCAGAAATTAATTTGGAATATTATGGTCTCCTTCAGCAGCATCCTTTCAAAACATATGACACCAGTGTGCCCACAGCATGAAATAAAGAACATTTTACTTTACTGCCCAATTAACACTGCTCAGGTTTGTTTCTTAGGATACCCAGTGAGTTTAGGATGACAGGTACACACTTTCCTGTTTCAAGAGGATGTATTCAGGCTGTAATGTATATGATCCAGCTGGATACACAGAGAAATTCATGTTTTCTACCTAGCAATCATCTTTGCAGGAGCTTCATGCTTTGCCCCCAAAGCACAAAAGATAAACTGATGAAAATACAAATATCTTGCAGAGGATGAGGATGTTCAGAAAAATTAACACCTGGTATTTACAAAATTTCAAAGGCAGTCATTCCTAGCTATACACAAGTTAAACACACAAAAATAAATGCCAGGAGTTGTGTATGACACAAATGCTATGGTGGAGCTAAATGGATGTCAGCTTTTGTATGAGGAAACGATTTTTGTGATGGAAAAAATAATACCTGAGGGTCTAAGCTGGGGGAAAACAGCAGGGAAGAAAGCAAGAAAGAAAACCAAATAAAAGCACATGGAAGTAAGAGAGACAACATAATGAAATACCATCTATTTTCCTGACATTGAAGAAAAGTAACAAGGAATGGGACAAAATCTAATTGTCAAAGCTACTCTTTTTGGAAGAATTTTTATCTTTTTAATTAATCAATTCATTGCAGAAACACTTTTCATAAAACAATTTAGGATTTTTTCACAACAGAATCTCTGTCATTTTAAACAATCCCTTCCTTCCTTCCTTCCTTCCTTCCTTCCTTCCTTCCTTCCTTCCTTCCTTCCTTCCTTCCTTCCTTCCTTCCTTCCTTCCTTCCTTCCTTCCTTCCTTCCTTCCTTCCTTCCTTCCTTCCTTCCTTCCTTCCTTCCTTCCTTCCTTCCTTCCTTCCTTCCTTCCTTCCTTCCTTCCTTCCTTCCTTCCTTCCTTCCTTCCTTCCCTCCCTCCCTCCCTCCCTCCCTCCCTCCCTCCCTCGTTACAAATGTCACTTTTCTTTCAGCCACACTTTACCAGTTCTCCAGTGTTCCTGAAGGCACAGACGTGTTCAGCTGTGAAACCCCAAAGAAGCTCTTTCAGGAAAGAAGGATCCAAAGCTGATAAGCAAAACCCCCCAGAATTCCTAAAGAGAATTCACAAATTAATGCTAATTTGTAGACAGAAATGCATACAGAGGCTCTGATTGTTAAAGGACTTTGCTGTGGCAAACCAAAGTTCATGTCTTAGTTGAACTGAAGGCAGAAGTACTGAGCAATTGCAGAGGTACAGAGTACAGCAAAAAAACAGAGATAATGCTTCTTAATTTGGCCTGGTTTAGAGGGACAGTACATTTGAGGGGGAGACACTTCCTCATTCATTAGATCCCCACAGCTCATTTTCTCGAGAATCAGTGCCACCCTTGCTTCAGCTCTTGCAAGCAGAGGGATCCTGCTGGGACTCATTGCTTCCCATTCTGCAAATCCTTCTCCACACACCTACAGAATCCTTCCCTTTGCAGCTCTATCCAGCTCAGTGTTTCACATATAAACCAGCCTGTGGTTTTTAAATGCTGTTCTATCAGTACAAATTGCAGAGCAAAGCCTGCCCTATGCCTCATCCTGACAGGAGATGCAGCTCTCCACAGGCTGCAAAAATCCTCCTCTGGAAAAACAAACGAGGGTCCTAGGCAATAGATCGTGAGGTGCTCATTTGGTGTCTGCTCACATTTACTGCCTCTGCTGGTTTGGCACTAAAGACAACCCAGAGAATTGATCTTTTCTGAGAGGAGCAGCCAGGCTTCCTCTATGTCTGACAAAAACCAATCAGGGCTTGGTTTTGAGAACTGAAAACAGGTTAAACTACTGAAAGAGATGGGCACACCTCTGTGAAATTCACATTTTAAAATAAAAACTTCAGGAAAGCTCTTTTTCCCTTCCAGCCTCAGTGCAGGTAACACCAGCCCATGCTCCTTATCTTTCCTCCTCCAAGATGAGCTGTTTGACCAAATTCATCCCCTGCAAACAAACTCATTCCCAGAACCAGCAATTTTTAACCTACCTTCAATTATTCTACTTTAAAAAGTCTCGGCTTTATTTTCTTAAGGATTGTCAAAATTGTTCAGCCACTATGGAGACATTGTGGCCCAAAATGCCCTGGACAGGTCCAGATTAGATATTGGGAATAAATCATTCCCAGTGAGGGTGATAAGGACCTGCTTGCCCAGATAAATTGTGGATTCCCCATTCCTGGAAGTGTCCAAGGCCAGGTTGGACAGGGATTGGAGCAATTTGGGTAGTGAAAGGTGTGTCTTCTATGGCAGGGAGTAAAATGAGATGAGCTTTAAGGTCCTTCCAACCAAACCTGTGAGTCCATGGCAATCCTGCAACTGAAATGTCTGGAGCATTTGATAGAACATCAGCTTTGGGGCCAGGACACATCCCATCCCTGTTTTGTCTAAGTGAATGCAAATAGTGGCAGGATGCAGAAACACTGTTGACTATTTTCTATTAAGAATGTACAAATAGTGGAAAAAAGCAAAAACAAAACAAAACCATCCATTCTGGAGCAGTGGGGCTCAAATCAGCCCCCAAAATGAGGAAATGCTACCTCATGCCATTCACTGTTTCTACACTTTGCTGCTCAGTCTTGTTTTTGATTCACAACTTCAGCATCTGACATGTTGAAACTCCTCAGAATTAATAAATTTAACATTTCCCCTTCACTGAAATGCTTTATCTCACCACGTACTGTGAGCAAACAAGTTTCAACATGAGAACCCTACCTAACAGTGTGAGAGAGAATGAGAAAAATGTGTGTCAGGGTAGCAGGTGTGATGCCCAGTATTCTCAAGCAAGGCTGGGAATAGAGCTTTTTCATTTTGAGGACTGTGCCTCATATAATGATAGCTCAGCTCATTATTTTTCAAGTTAATAATCAAAATTTCATAATCAAGGAGTCATATAGAAGTTCAAAAGCAGAAGTGCTTCACTTCTGAAGAACAAAATGATCATAAAAATATTCTCACTTCCACAAAGTGGAAGATCCTTAACCCTTGAAATCCTCATCCAATCTCCTCCTGAGAACCCCTGGCTTATCAGAGGTAACACCTACTCTCTATCCTGTATAAAACAAACAGAAAGCTGAACAATAAATCCTGGATATTGAATAGTAGAATATCAAGTAAATAAAGGTACATTTAAGGTTTTAAAGAATAGAGTTTCTCCTTTCTACTCCACAGGCAACAGAAGTTTTTCCAAATCTTTGTGGTAGCATACACAGATAAAAAAATACGGCCTTGGAGGAAAAATTATGTCAAAAAGATATTTTGGTATTGAAGTGATTAAAGTCTTAACAGGATACAGAGATTTAAGTGTGCTGAGAGAAAAAAACAGATAGTAATGTTTTGTAAAATAGAAGATAATCTATAATGAGGATTGTTTCATAGCATTAAATAATATGACAGACTGACAAAATAGTGAAGGTAGTCAGAAAATCAGTCCCATTGGCACTATGAGAATATTTTAGTGATTATGATAATGATGTCTGAAAACATTCTGGATGTTCTCAGGCAAACAGATAGGAGGTAAAATAATGCTGCATTTGAAAGCAGAGGAAGTTTTGTTACTGGCTTCGAGGAGCTAGGAATTCACTCAGGAAATCTCACAACCAAACTTCAAACCTGAAATAAATATGACTCCTTTTAGAGCAGTTTAATGCCACTGCAATTTCATTTCACACAATTATCCCGATTTACATCACTGTACACAAAAAATGATAACTCAACCCATAACAGACTGTATCCACCTTGTCCTGAGCAGCACCTTATCCTGTGAGCTCTTCCCAAGCAGCATTAGGGGATGTTTTACCTGGCATCCCTAGGAGAGGTGGCAGAGCTGTCTACATCCAGTTCATTTGAATGGTTTAATTAACAAAAAGATGGTAATTCTTACTGATGCTAATTACCATAAGGTAACATTATACAGCTCCTAAAAATACGAATTGAGTGAAAACAAGCACATAAGTTTTGCAGGAATCCAATGTATTAAGACTAGACACTAATGGAAAGCTGTAATAATTCACCATTCTCTCTTCAATTGAGTCCTTCTGGGTTGATACACTGGATATTTATGATCACATGTTGTTACAATGAAGGAAGTAATGTGATCTGAATGAAAAGTTCAAATCCTAGATGCAGACAGATTTCCAGCATTATCCTAGAAAGTCGTAGCTGCTTGTCCTCAGTTTTTTTATATGTGAAGATAATATTTTATTTACTTCAGAAGACTATTGTGCACAAGAACTTGTCCACAAGAACTCTGCCTAAGGCAAAAGCATTGCACAAATACACATTTAACTTAAGGAGGAAATGAGCTTTTTAAAAGGAAGGAAAAAAATCAGACATTTTCCACTCAAAATTCTCATAGTTTGACATGAAAAAGGTACCTGGAATAGAAGCAATTTGAGATTCACAGAGCTGCCAGCTTGATACCAGCAGGGCAATCAGGGCTCCCAACACATGAACAGCTCATATGTCATTTACTCAAAAACAGATTATATAAAGTAGAGGAATGAAATTTGCTGATGGTGCAAAGGTGGAACCAAAGGCAGGTAAGGGAAGGGGAAGTCAGAACACAGCCAAAATCAGAAACATTTAGGGAAACTCATTAGCAGTGGTTCTGCAAGTTTCATACAGAGATCATAGAAATAACAGGATAACACAGAGCACACTACAGAAACGAAGTCAAATGACAAAAATGTGAAATAAAGAATAAAATTTACAGTGGGAGCTACACAAACAAAATCCCCAAACTACCATCAGAGCAGTGCTGATTCTTATTCATGGCTTGTCCTTCCCATTCTCCTTCCTATGCAAAAAGACTCAAGTGAGTGTTATAGATCCTGATTCTAAGCCCTTAAAACAGTCAGACCCTGTACAGAGGCTTTATGATAATTAGAACAAGCAGCTGAGATTTCTGTTTAGAAATGAGAAACCAGAATGACAACGTTGGAAGGGTTGATCAAGAACTGAAATAAGCCCATCACTTCCCTGGGAATTTTGAATGAGAACAAATTGCAGGTTTCAGCCTGGCAGATTAGAAGATTTGAGGCTGTAGCTCCAAGCTGATGCAGAAATGTATTTTTATCAGCTTTTATGTGGCACTTTGTCTTCCACTTCCAGATTGCTGCATTGTGAAAAGCAGCAACACTAATTACCTTGACACCCTCACTCATCTGGAGCAGCACTTCCATGGCAAGTGTGGATAACAACCAGGGAGGATCTCTATTCACTGGAATCACTGAATCATTCTGCAGCCACGACCTAATTTATGGATGGGTCAGTGTGTGAGCACTGAGCACTGAGTGGGGAGACAGCTCCTGGCCTGAAAGGCACCCCCAGCCCAAGGAACACCAAAATGCAGTCCCACACTGCAGGCACATGGAGTTGGAGGTGAGAAACTGACCCATAATAAAAATCAATAGCACTCACAGTCTCAGCAGAAGAGGCACTTTTCAATATTTAACCTAGGTCTACTCCCACTTGGGTATGATTTTCATAATTACCTGCTCTTGGCTCATTCTGCTCCTGCTGAAATCAATCACTGTTTTCTGCTGACTTCAGGACAAAAGGAGTTGGGTCACTGCTAAAGTCTTTACAAATTTCAACCTTACTGCATTAAAATTGTAAAAAACTAAAATATTCAGTGTAAATCTGTTGAGACCTTTGTGAAACTGTATTACAGTTTTTCTTAAGGACTCTGGAATTCTTTTAGAGACTGCAAAAAAGGGCAATTTGCTGTTCTTACATTCCCCAACAAAATTAAACATCTTGCAAACACAGAAAATATACTAATGAGTGTACCAAGGTGATATTTTCAGCAAATTTAGGTCAATCACTCACATCAGTAATATCAGTTATACAAGACAAGACAAATTTGAAAAACACAGGCAAAGAATAAAGGATAATACAGACATTATGCAAATAATAATTTCCCCCAAATGTAACAAATATAAAACTTAACCTGAAGCCATAATAATCCAGTCCTCATAAAGAACTGATGTAGTAAATAGAAAAAAACTGATAACAATGATATTCTCATTAGCAGACCTGGATAGCAAATGATACAAGTTTTCATGTTGAGTTAATTCATTTATTCCTCCTGCTGAGGAAAAACTAAAATCAGTTTGAGGCAGATTGATCCTATTGACTTTGAGTTAAATTAAACTTGCTGTAAAGCTGAAGTGGCAAAACTCCAGTCATGCTGATAGGATCATCAGATGGACACTGATTCAGGGGGTGGGGTCTCATGTGAAAAAAGCTAAAGTTGATCAATAAAATTTAAATCATGCTAAGAAAGGGAATCCAGATGTTTGAGAGAGATCACACAATGATAAAAGGCTCAGTCAAGGTCAGCAGAGGTCCAGGACAGTGCTTGAGGTGCTTGACTGCTCATCCCTCCTGCTCAGGAGCTGATCAGCATCTCTTTACACTCCCCAAAATCAAAGGAACATCACTCTTAGGAGTTCAAATTGCTCCACTTCCATGTCTGGTGGATTTCTGGGGGGTCAGCAGGTTGTTTGCTTGTTTATTGTTGTTTTTCAGAACATATTTCATTTAATTTAGGTGAACTTCAAGCATTTTTGTTTGAGTGGAAATTGTTGGTGGCACAGACAGGCTCATCTAAAAGCAGGTTGTTGGGAGCAGAGTTGTGCACATTTCTGCAGAAATGAATTGAAAATAAATCTCTCTAATTTCCTCCTACCTTTTGATGTTTGTCACTATAACTCAGAGCCCTGACTGCTCCTCACAAGTGTGGAGAAGGACTCACTGAACTTCAATTTCTCAGGAGTGACAACACAGAAGTGCTCTGCCAGTGACCCAGACTCACAGAGCAGTGAAGAACTCACTTCACAGACTTGGACCAGATGGCTGCATGTCAGAACAAGGTAGTGCAGCTCCTCTGGAGCAGAAGGGAGACAGGGAGGTAAGGCCCAGTCCAGACTGCTGCTGAGCAACCAGCTCTGTGAATGACGTTTAGTTCATGTTTTCTATCAAAAAAAAAAAAAAAACAACAAAAAAAACCCTGGATATTTGCAATACTTAATAAATTTCAACACGTTATAACATACTTATTTTTTCCCCTTGATCCTATTCCCTTTCTGCCATGTTCTCTATGGTTCTTCAAGAGGTTTCTTTGCAGTGTTGACATCAAGGGTGACATCTCACTGCACTGGGGACACATCCTCAGACTCCTCAGCCATGGATCTGGCAGATTTCCTCTCTCACACAGCTTCAGGCTCTCTCAGCCAAACACCATCAGAAATTCCCTTGTTTCAGAGCACCTCCAACTGTGCTGTGCCCACCCCAGCTCTCCAATTCCATTCCATTAGTTTAACACTTGCATTCGTAGCAGACTGTGTGATCAAAGCAGAATTTTTAAAAAGTGGGCTATTATTAAATTGTTTTCTAAATATAAACACTCATATCTTACACACAAACACCCTCTACTTTAGCAGATGAAAAATTCTGTTTAACTAATTCTCTTCATGAATCCTAACTCTATGACGCTTTTAGTGTAGTAAAGACAAAAGCTCAAGCAAAACCAAGTCAGCAGGGCTTTTCCCTTCTGGATTGCACAAGAACAGAGACCTCTTTGGTAATAAATTTAATTTGACATCTGCTAAAAAATTTACCAAGCTTTACAGCATGCACAGAAAGCAAAATAGGACAGAGAACTGTGTGGGCTTCCTGCTAACCCCAAAGAAAAACTGTTTATTTAAAATAAATGATATTTAACTATATTTGTTTGGTAAGCTTCAAATGATCATTCTGCTGGCTACATTCTGCTCTCCCACAGATACTATTTTCTGTAGTAATTTTGTAGACAATGTATTCTGAAGAATAAATGAGGGTTTCAGTTTGAGCAGGCACTGCGCTGTATTTGGAATATAAAATACACTGTCTAGTCAGGAGAACTAACTTCTTTTTCAGACTAAGATAAAGCAGAAAAACAGTGCTTTGATGATTTCTACAATGAATTTGGAGAAATGACTGAGGAATTCCAAGCTTCTCAAAGTTTCACTTTCAGCTACAAAAGATTAGTTTGATTTTGAACATCTATGGATTGGAATCCATCTCACTTTGCTCCCTAATGCTTCCAAAGTGCTAATGGCAGCACAAAAGACTCTGGTGGTTCAACACAAATGAAAACAAATTGCAGGAGCTGTGCCCAAGCAGGAACTGACAGTGCTGCGTGTCAGAGAGCCAAGTGTTTGTGCTGCTGCTCAGGGCTGTGGCTGCATTGATCTGTTGGACCTGCTCTGATATTGCTGATCTCATCCCAGAGCCCTGGCTCCATCAGCTCTGCAAGGCAATAACCCCCCTTGTTTCAGGGAGAACACGTGCTGTGGTGTAAAGCCCTCAATGGGATTGAATGAAATACATTAATTTTGCATGGCTGGAAATGAAGTGGGATTTTAACAGAAGACAAGGTGGTAACTCACTGCTGTCCCAAAGATCATACATGAGGTGACAAAAGAAGGTTTCTTCATTATGTTAAATGCACCTTTGAATCACCTTTAATCACCTTTGAAACATCACTTCACTTTGATGCTTGTTTGTTTTTTTGTGTGCTCAAAGTGAAATATTTTAAAAGAATTATGGCTGCAAAGAGCCATCCCGAGCAATATTTCTGTCACACCTTAAGAGGGCACTGCAGAATGCAAAGGGACACAGCAGGAATGGGCAATGTGGCAAGTTTCTTGTCAGAGTTTACAGGAAAATTTAACTTCAAATCTGTAGGAGAGATTTGTTCCCTGGCTGATAGGAGATAAATCATACCCAGCACTGCAAACCACAGCATCCCAGACAGATCATCTGAGTATCTTAGCCATTCTTCATCTGCTTTCAGAAACTGATAATTAATGGCATATAAAAATTCACTTTACTACATATGCAAATACCACATATTCACTCTGTCTCATAATGAAAAGCTATTGTTTTCAACATCCCTCAAGGATGAAAAGTGTGCTGCCATTAACTGCTTTTCCTAGCTAAAAACACACTAAAAAATTACTATTTCCTCAGCTCCCAAGGCAAATTGATTTCAGTCTTACTTGTGGGTTATTCTGGGAAAAATGACATCTTCAAGTTTTTTATTTTCCGTTAAAATTAGTCAATTTCTCTATAATCTTTAAGTGGAGAAAGAGTAGTGATTTTATCAAATAATCTTATTTCTCACTTTCTTAAATGTCTGAAGTTATCAGTGAATGAAGGAAGACTTTACAATGTATCTCCTCGAGCAATTTCTGCTGATAAAGAATTATCTGAAACAACTCTTGCAAAACATCTAAAACTTGTGTATTTTCAGAGGGTGAATTGGATTATCAGCAAAAGACACTCTGTAGAACAATTTAAAAAAAAAATTAAGTTCTTCTAACACGGTAATTGGAATATGTTCACAAATTTTTGCCCTGGCATTCTGAGCAGCATGGCCTTTGAGATGGAGTAAACAAGCAGACTAAAAAACAATGACTAAAGCAGAAATATGAAGGGAAAACCCAACATTCAAAGAAATGCAGAGAATTTGGAATTAGACATGAAAGAAGCACCTGGGCTGTGTGAAATTAGTCAGACCAGCACTCTGTGGACAACTTCCATGGGCAAGAATCGATCTGCTCTGTTTCCTTGGGTGCCTGCTCTGCACGTTTATCCTGGCCCAGGCTGTCACTGCTGCCCAGACACCATCAGCTGTGGGGGGCATTTTGGACATAATTCAAGACCCTCATGAGTCAACCAAAAGCTCTAAAACCCTCCTTGGGAAGAAAGGAATTTCCTGCAGTCTCATCAAACTGAGTAACAGGGGAGGCATTAAAGTGAAAATGTCATGAGACAAACTCTTCTCAAGGGACTCCCACAGCAGTTTTCCACATGAGCCCATACAGAGCAAATTACTCAGCACCTGTGTCACTGCACCTCAGGATTCCTGGGGGTAGGAATTCAGGAGACTGAGAAACAAGTGCCCAGTGAGGTTCATTAATCAAAGTCTGCTTTGCTTTCCACTCTCGGGTGGTAACTGCAGCTTGAGGTCGCCTCTGGAGAACTTAATCTTATAAACCCTGACAAGCACATATCTTGTCAAGGTTAATCTCTCTGGGCTTGGGCACATTATCCATTACAGCTGTTATCCAGCACAATCATTCCCCAGCAAAGCACCCTCACACACGCAGCCTCAAGGACACGGTCTGCATTCAGGCTGGGCATCAGTCACCACAAGGAGCCAGAGGCATAACAGTCCCTGGCCACAGCAACAGGTGTAAGTTCACAGATACACATGAAAACTCCTGACTCTACAATGCTGCTGAACACAGAAAGATTTTTGTCTAAGTTATAGAGCTGCGACTCATGAGAAAAATCAATATCTACACATAACTTAATTTAAAACTTCTAAGAGAGGAATAGGTAATTTACAAGGGGCAGTTCCCCTATAAAAACAGCCACTTTACATCAACTGTTTTTTTTTCATTTTTATGGTGAGCATTATTTCTCCTGTATTTTACACATACCTGTAGGATCAATGAATACACACATATTCACATACAAATAGAAACAAGCAGAAGAAGAAAATCCAGACTAGATATCTGATATAATAGCTTTTCTTAATGCTCACCACTTTCCCAAAGAGAAGGAAATGTTTTGAGTGTGTTTTACTCCCTCTGAAAATCAGCTTTTATTTTGTTCATCTGGAGGTCAGTGGGAACAGAGTGCCTTCAGCAACCTGAAAGGAGATTTAGCATTTTACAGGGCTGTAACTTGTAGCTATTTATATAACTCAATGGGGCAAATCCTATAAAATCCAGTGACACTAAAAGGGTCTGCTCATGAGAGGTGCTGAGTAAGGAGACACTGGAATCGTAATCATGGACAGCAGTGTTGCTTCTTCTGCCACCAGATTTGTGCTGGCCCAGCCTTGTCCCTTTCTCTGTCACAGCTCATATATTAAAATTACAAGCCCAAAAGTACCAGGAAAGCAACTGCTTTCAAAGTCATCCTGCAGAATTAAACAAGGATTTGTGACCTTTGGGATAAAATAGGTTTATGATCCTTGAAGATATGTCAGAATTTCTGTAAGCAGTGGTAGCTGATGTGCTGCTCCAGGTCCACACTGGATCCTTGCTGTGCAAACCAGCAGATTGCTTTTTCTGTCTGACTCCACTTCCAGACCCAAACCTGCACTCCTGAAAGGTTGGGAAAGCTTTTCTGCATTCAAAGAGCAGAATATGACTTGTGTTCCTTTCTGCTTTTTAACTCCCTTGGCTCATATATTGTACATGGGATGATACTGGCACAAAAGAAATTCTTCCACTTTATGGTCATCCAAGGCCTTCATGGTGAAAGAACAACTCTTAGGCAATAGCACATTTAGGAATCCTATTCCAGCATCCTAAATTGAAAGGAAGGGTGATGGTGGTTGTCAGTCATTGCTTTTGCTGTTTCACTACAGGCTTCTTTATGGCCACTGAACAGTAGAAGAGTTACAAAGGATCCCTCAGCAAACATCTGGAAATTAAATGTTCAACCTAATAGTAGTCCCCAGCTCTGAAAAAGCAATTCTCTCCATTGCAGTTGGGAGCAGCTCCTCTGTCAGGCACCTGCTCTTCTGCAGGCAGAGCTTTCATGAAGGTTTAGCTGCACTGTCAGTGATGAAAAATGGCCAAAGAGCTGCTCTGGTTTTCCTGTGCTGTGTCTGCATGCCTCTGAACAAGCTGCTGACAGGCATGTGGCAGGCAGGAGCACAGTACTGTTCAAATCACTGCTTTCCTCAGGAGAAGGAAAAAAGGGTTTTGAGGACACAGCTTATCTAAATAATTATTTTGGTTTAGACAGCCTTGCATTTCACTGCTAGTTAAATACAAATGTTAACAGGCTGCAAACACCAGACCAGCAAAGGAAGGGGAAAAAACCCAACAAACCACCAAACCCTGAAATAGCTCCCTCTGTTGAAAAATAAGAATGATTGAATAATGAGACTGATGCCTACATCTTCCAGAAGCAAGGCTTTAAGTCTCAGATTTATATGGTAGTAATAATGGATCATACTCCCAGGACTGCCCAGAAGAACAGAGCAGCCTTAAACAGCTACCTGCAGATCCCCCTGAGTTACAGATTTCTCCAGATGGAGAAAATTCCTTTGGCCCTCCCAACCTTTTCCTTTTCTTTTTTCCACATTCTTTTTTAATGCATATAGTATTTTTGTCTCTGGAATTTGTCTCTGTCAGACAGAAAGAGAATCTGTCAAAATTTATAAGCACAAAATACTTCATATCATCCAGACTATCCTGCAAGAGAAAGACATTATGTGCTTTTCTCTGAATGTAATGTATACATTTCAGCTGATTTTTCTAGCTGGATCTATATGTGTGTATCTAGATATATATTTATTATGATCTCTTTTTTTTTACCAAGGTTGCTAGGGTAAAATGTTAGGAAATCTAACTAATCTGCTCTTTATGCACCTGTGTTGAGGAACAAATGCAGTAGTCTGTGTTCATCAAATTGTAATTTCCTGCTTTGTTGACATTTCCATGGCACAAATCAAGACCTGATGCTTTCTTGGGACCTTTGCTGGAGACTAAAAACAGATTTGTTTAAAAACGTTTATTTTTTCCCCTTCTGTGATGCTGCTGTTGGTCTTTAGACAACTACAGTTTAATAAAATCATTTTAAGCTACCTGGAAAACCTTCATGTCTCATTTACAGCTCATGCACGACCTGACCTGCACAGAACATTTGAGTCAAAATTATTTCTGCAGTCCTAGAGAAGAGCTTAACAACAAGAGCACATCAAACCTGAATTCTATCTCTGAGGCATCTCCTCCTGCATCTGAAAAGCTTCCACTTAGATACTTCTGCGTCTTCAAATTGGATAACCAAAATATTTAAGCTGGATGTTACAAGTGTAATAAAATAGATAATATGCCTGCTGTGTTATAGACAACACATTTAATTAGTCCCATGCATCAGTGGAGTGAAACCACATCTCCCCAGGTGAAATGTCCCAGTCTTTAGACCTAATGAGGTTGTTGAATTTTTCCTTTTAAAAATGACCTGGATTTTAAAAAATGAATGAACATTATCATGTTTACCTGCAATGCCTCTTGCTGGTCTTTATGGCGTTTATATGAAACCTTTTATGAGAAGCCATAAGATGTAGACAAGAAAAAAGCAAAGAAAACACAAAATAACAGAAAAAAGGTCAAAATTGTAACACTAGGCAAAAGTAGTGTTCAAACATTAGACTTTGGTGAGTGTTGGATTTATTTTAGAACAGAATCTCCAAGAGTTTACCAGAAACACTCCTGCTGCCCTGAACCCCATGCCATAGAATGCCCTTAAACAGTCTATTGAAAAAAAAAAAAAAAATGGAAATTATCTGATGTAGTCTAAAATGAATATTTTAAATAAGGATTAAGACATAAGTAACTTCTGAAGCTTCTTCATTTTTAAACACTTTTCGTGGCACAGGTTGAACTCATGGCTATCCTCTCAGTGTTTTGCCAAACCAGAAGGCTGCTTGACTTTGGAGAACAAACCTCTGGAGCAAGATGCAGGTAAAAATACATATATTTTTTTAGTACTTCATTTCACAGTTGAAGTTGTCTGCCTTTTGTAATACTGCGCTTCAAGAGGTCAAACCAAGTTCAGACAATAATGAAAAAATTTCTGCTGAAATCCTGGTGTCCTGGATGACACCATCACTGCAGGGTTTGCAGGGGAATTTAAGGAGCATGGACATTAGTGAACACACTGATGTTAAACCAATATTTAAAGCATTGAAAATGTCCTGGTTTATATTGCTGGGAAAAGCCAGGGAGGTAAAGGACCAAGAGTTACAATCACCTCAGCTGAGAATATCCAGTGCTGTTCACTGAAGTCATACTTCAATATCAACTCCTCTCCTCCCAGTTCTCACCCAGGACTACCAGTGCATTTTATTAGTTTGGAGTCTGGTGGGTTTATCCATCCATCCATCAGCTCCAGAGCAACAGATCCCTGCACAGGAGAGCAGGTATCTAACAATGTGTGTTAATTCTGGGCTGGTGGAAATACAGGGGAGTTCTGCTGCCAGGAGCACAGGTCACTGACAGACTGCTGGTTTTGGACTCTGCATTGGACTATCAATGCATTCAATCACAAAAAGTAATTAGTGACACCCTATTCTTCAAACAGACATTTTGCCCTGTATCCAGCTACCAGACTTAATTATTTTACTGTGAGATTACAAGAGTACTGTAATGCTGCATTTTAATATCTTTATTATCTCCCTGCCAGAGAAGAACCTGCAGGCCCCAAGGAGACCAGCTGGAATATTTCAAATATTGCAGATCTGCTTACAATATAAGCTGCTTTCTCTGGGAGCAAGGATGGAAAATTTCTTCAAGAGCTTTATGGAGGAAAAACCTGTTAAGACTCTCAGCTGCACTAGGACAGAGAATTCTCCTTCAGTCCAGGACAACAGCAGAGCAAAATCTGATATAGAAAAACTGCTGCTTACTCAATAGCTTCAATTTACAAATCACTCTTGGCAGGGGGACTTATTCTGGAACTTTGCTCAGTAAATATTAATTTCAAGAGGGAAAATTAATGAGTAAAATAAACTAATATCTTAAAATTCTACAAAATAATCAGGAGGGCATAGGTTATTCTGTAGCACTATGGTGCAATAATCTGGTCTGACTAAATATATTTCTCAGGTGGTTTCAGAACACTGCTGCTAATGAGATTTTATGGTCCATGCCAAATATCCTCATATCAATTTTCTTATTTCTAACATGAAATTATGAATAATGTATTTTTCTCAGTATCTCAAACTAATTCTCTTTTACAGGGAAAAATGTGAATAAATCCAAATATTAATTATTTAAAGTTTTTATTTATCTTAACTCGCAGAAAACCTGACATTGACTGCAATAATTGTCTTTAAGATAAAATTTAACTCTGTGCTGGAAGTAAAATTGCATCTTTAATTTGTAATAGTATACCATGTATATGGAAAAACGGTTGCAAGACAATAAAATGGCTAAACTAGGAATTGCAAACTTTCATAATATGAAGATACAGATACCCAGGTTTTTTATGTTTAGAGAATATTCAACAAGAAAATCTTGGATCAACAAGAATATTCAACAAGATAGGATCCTTTTTTCCAGCTGGTGCCAGAAAAAGTGGAACCAGTAAAATCAGCTGAGCTGGCAAAATTAGGTAAATCTGAGGATTTGAACAACCTATGTGAAAATAAATCTTGTTCACATATGGAGAATGCATATTTTCAAAAGTATCCCAGAGTTCTGACAGCATTAGCTGCTGTTTGTATATTTTTCCCTCTTTCCTATGGAAAAGGCAGCAATAAACAGGCAGTAATAAACCCTAATACCAACATATTCTCAGGAATAACAGATCATCTGCCTGGCTAAGAAAATAAGATCAATTTAAATGCCTTGCTTTTTTCCCAGCCAAGCAAATGATGCTAAGTGATTCAACTCTCACATCCACTTACAGAAACAATTATAAGAAGCAATAGCATATAAATCTCTTAAGCCCCCGTGTATCTTCCAATCCTGATATAAAAAATAAATGCCTGCCTTGTGAAAACCATGTTTCATAATTCGCCTTATGGGTTCTGTGCAGGGAAATGAAAGAACTGCAGCTTCAGGCACATTTTGCACAGTGCTGTGTTTGCCTGTCTTCCTGAACAGGAGTTAAAAAATACTGGAAATAAACACAACATCAGCCTCTTCCCCACTTCAAATCTCACAGCCAGCCAAGGTTTACCTTTTATTGAAATGTGCTGTCATGGGACAGGCGAGGAGCAACTGACCTGTGAGCCAGTAAAAAACTTCTTTCAAAACCAGCTAAATATACAAATGTTAAGCCTGAACCCATCAAATGCAGTGTTTTGGTTAGAAAATCTCTGAAAAGCAGAGGGTGGGAAAGGTAAACAATAGATAGATGAAAAGATGCTCTACCTCCTGTTCTTGTCCCTGGATTCTACAGTTTTTGTTCTGGTACCAACAGACATCACCCAGCACCAAGATCCTGTGATGACTTCCATAGATGACTTGGAGCTATTAGAGAGCATTTTTGTGTTAAAAACCACAAATAACCATTGCCTTTGACCCAGCACACCCAGCCCTTACAGAGAGAGAGATAATCCCCACTCTCCTACATCCAGGAGCATCTAGCAGCTGAAAATACAGTGCTTCTCATGCAAACTGGAACATGTCCTGATTAAAACAAAAAAAAATGAGAGGCTGCCTTTAGGGGAGAGACATTCTGGTAGGCTGAGAACAATGACTTTTGATGTGCAGACATCCTGCTAGAGCCATTCAGAAATAGTCTCCCTTCCACAAGCAAATATCTGGCCAAATGCTGTACAGAAACCAGCAGAGCTTCACCAGCTGACAAAGGATGAGGCTTTGTCACCAGCATCTGTGTAAAATTCCTGGAAACTTCTCCTCAGTGTTTCCCCAGAGATTCTCTGCTTTCTGGCTGGCTGTGTTCCTGTCCCTTGTCTCAGACTTGGATTTCACTTTGATTTTGAGTGGATTTGCAGGTAAATATGTACATTTCTCTATTTTGTTATTTTTGCTCCCTCCAGGAGCTTGGCCAGAAGGACTGACCCAACCATGTGTGACCATGAAGTGGCTTTGAGAATAGGTGTTTTTCCATTTACAATCCTGCTGAAACAGGGCTTGCTGCTCAGAGGAATACAGAAAATGAGTAGACCCACCACCAGTGCCTGACAGCATTAGATGTTTCTGCTGAAAAATTCATTTCCCAGGGACTACCTGCAAGTACTTTCTCAGGCTCATTATTTATTAAAAACAGAGCTTGCAGAAGTTACTGTGTTTCATACACACACACACCATAAATGTCATTTAAAAATTACATCAAAGGTGTGGATGAGATTTTCAAGGTGAGATTTAAAATCCTAATGGAAGTGGAGAAAGAATTTAATCAGTCACAGCAAACCTGTCAAACATCCTATTTCACTGTCTGCCATATACAAATATTCATAACCATTGCTTAATAAATGAACTCTAACATACATTAAAAGCTCAACTGTTGAAATAGATGTAAACACACTTAAGGTGAAATTTGCAGCAGGATGTGCCTCTGAAACTCCCTTTTGAGGCTTTTGAAATGCTTATATGAAGGACAACTGTTGCTTTCAGTCCTCCATTTAATTCTAATATACTGAGACAAGAAATAATAAATTCATTTCAGCTTCCAGATTACTCCAGGCAAGCAGAAATAGTTTAGCCCATGGGTTTTTTCCCCAATATTTAGTTAAAATTCTGTTGTAAAGGGAAATAATTTCTCTGTAATATTAATCTTGGTAAATTCTCCCATTTGAGTAGGAATAAACATCATAAAGGATATCATTAACTAGATGCTGAAGAGGTTTCCCAGCTGCTGGGACAAAAAAATATATTCCTAACACAGTTTCAATGCTCTGTTTGGTGACAGTCCTGTGTAGCTCCCTGAGGACCAATTTAAAATTTACTACATCCTTTCTTTAAAGGGTGCTTCTAAAATCCTTGCAGAGTTTACTAACTCAGCTATTAATATTCTATTTTTCTCTCTCAGCTTTCCCAAAGATCTTCTGAACAAAGATTGATTTCAGAGTATCTCAGTGTATCTCAGGAGCTACATCTGCTGCTTACTTTAACATCATTTCCAGTCAACAGCAAAAATACCCATCAAACTGATGTGGGGACAAGCAAAAGGGAAAAAAAAAAAGAAACCAAACAAAAAAACAATCTCAGAACATTCTTTAATGTTTCCTTACTGGAGACTTTGCTCATGTGCACAGTGCATTTACACCTGGAGAGCATTTAAGACTTTCTCATGCCTTACTTTGCTACTGCTGCTGTCAGGTGAGCAGGCTCTGTTAAATAGATTTGCAATGATTGACATGATATTAGCAGTGATGTATTGCCAAAATGAAAGAAATGGCTGTTGAGAATTCACAGAATCACTGGGTTGGAAGAGACCTTCAAGGTCATTGAGTTCAACCCATGCCCCAACACCTTGACTGGACCATGGCACCGAGTGCTACATCCAGTTTTTTTAAACACATCCAGGGATGGTGACTCCACCACCTCTCCAGGCAGACCAACCCAGTACTTTATCACTCTTTGAATAAAAACCTTTTTCCTAATATCCAACCTATATTTCCCTTGGCAAAGCTTGAGGGTTTGTCCTCTGGTTCTGTCAGTGCTGCCTGGAGAAAGAGACCAACCCAGCTGAGCACAGCCACCTTTCAGGAGCTGTACAGAGTGATCAGATCACCCCTGAGTCTCCTTTTCTCCAGGCTGAACAACCCCAGCTCCCTCAGCTGCTCCCCACAGGATTTGTGTTCCAAACCCCTCCCAACCTCGTTGCCTTCTCTCAATGTGCTCAAGCTCAAGAAGGAAGCGCTGTAGCCAGCAGGAAGCTGAGGTGAGCAGTTACCTGGGCAATCTCAGAATATGACTTGTTTGTCCCTCCTGTTCACTGCCATGCCACACCCTCAGAGCTGTGCCACTTACAAGAGCCATTTGTGAGTCACATTTGTATTTCCCTGCCTTGGGAGATCACAGAAACTCGGCGCTTTCTTCAGAACATCCATCAGCTCTGCCTCAGGACAGCACGACACAATCCAGCTGGGCTTTGGTCACAGCAGCATGGAGCCCATTCTTGCTACATGAGCAGGAAGAACCACTCTGGAGTGTGAAGTTTTAGGAGTTCATGAGTCTAGAAGCACAGC
Organism: Luscinia megarhynchos; assembly: GCA_034336665.1. Classification (NCBI taxonomy): domain Eukaryota; kingdom Metazoa; phylum Chordata; class Aves; order Passeriformes; family Muscicapidae; genus Luscinia; species Luscinia megarhynchos. The sequence continues at coordinate 5,322,234 of CM067580.1, forward strand.
TAAAGCACTAGCTTCACTTTGTGTTAATTTTATTTTGACAGCTGTGCTTCAGCTGTGATTATACCCTGTTCTGTACTAGGAAATGTGCTGTCTGCCTTCTAATGAACTCTTCATAATCAAAAACCTCCACATAAGACCCAGCAATCAAATATTTGGAAAGAAATGGACTGAGACCACCAAATCATAGCCATGTTCTAAAACACAGTGATAAGAGGAGTGTTAATCATCCCCTGCAGTGTTTTGTGGTGACTAACCAGACAGAAACTCCAGTATTTGGGTTAAAACCAAAGCACCCCAGAAGATGCACACCAGGACAGCTGGGAGCACAGGCCACAAAGGATGAGCAGTAAAACACACAACCCTTCCCCCAGCAGATCATCATCATCATTCACCCAAAATGTGATTTCCACGCTGAAACCTGACCTCCAGCTGCGGTGTGACTGATGGTGCTGGCCAAGGGGGCAGCTGATGAATGGAGCCATCACAGTGTTCCCAGCCTGCAGGTAATTGCCAGAGTGCCTCAATCTGCTGCAGCAGCCCCACAGCTCAGCAGCTCCACTGGACAAGAGCACACACAGAGCAAGGGGCTGCTTGCAAGGCCCCCTAGGACCTGAGGTGGAAGAGTCTTGCTCCACTGGCAGTGGAATAAAGGGTTTGGAAAACCAAAGCTGATGGGATAAACAAAGCCAGGGTGTTATGTGTGGGGTTTAAGGATAGTCCATGTGGTCTGGGGTTAGTGGTGGTGACTGGGACAGGTCTCTGTGGGCTGTCACTGCTGTGTTCTGGAGCCAGATTCAACAGTTAGAAGTGTATAACAGACATGGAAAGCTTTATGTGCAGGTCCTTTGTTCGTCTAAACAAGAGCTCCCAGCTCAGCAGCTGGGAAGCAGCCACTAGAACACGCTGGACCCAAACCAATTTAGGGTGGTTAGCAGGAGAAGGATCAGTGTGCACCCTTCACTGCCTCTATCAGTTAACCCTGACAGTGCAGGAATGCTCAGGCATTAAAATTTAACTCTGCTAACACTGCAGCCTCCCTCAGCTGCTGTAGCCTATTGTCCCCAGCCCAAGTGGCAAATAAACCCTTTTCAAATAAATTACAATTAGCCAGGCTTTCTTCTTGTTAAAGATCAAGGAAAAGCCCTGGAGAATCCCATTAACATGCAAATGAGTGGGTACACAAACACAGTTCTAATTCTAAATACAGATACATCTGATGAGATTAACACTGGACAGCTTTGCAAGAGACTGGTGCCCTGCTCATTGACACCCACTGCTGCCACTGAGCCTCCCAAGGAGCCAGGAAATCCTCCACATCTCTTTGCTGCAAAAAAGCCAAACTCCTGTGGGTAAATCTCACCAGATCTTACAGAGTCCTAACAGAGAAGCAGGTCTGCAACTTCCCCACCAAGTGGGGTTGCAGAAATGGGGTCCAGCCGAAGCAGTCCTGGCATGGTGAAGTCCCCACCAGTGCTGTCTCTGAGAGGAGATTTTGCTGTTCTGTTGTCTGGCCCTGAAAAAAGCACTTGAGAAAATTCTGCTGTGCACCAGCACCTCCATTCCCCTGACATTCCCTGAGCTGACACTGTCTTCATGCCCTTTCCTGAAGATGTGTCTTGGGAACAAAGCTCCCATCCAGCCAAAGCTTCCAGACAGCACAGAAGTTCAGTGTCAGGAGCTCCTCTGCAGCTCCACATGTTATTTGCTTTCTCATTTTTGCTGTAATAAATCTGGTCTGACCCTTGGTTTGGTTTTTTTAATTTGTTTTCAACAAGTTATTTAACCTGGAAATTTCTGGAGTCGGTAATACTTTCCTGCCTGACTGGAGTGTTTTGATAATTTCTAATTTAATATTTGCTAAAGTTTAATATAATTATTCCCATAGTGAATGCAAAAATAATCCAAGTCCTTTATTGCATTTTGTCAGAACAGCACGACAAGGCTTCCACCCCTACACTTTGTACAACCAAATTACCACAAAGGACTTTTCATTACAAATCATTTAGGTCTTTAAATAAATTTCTGCTGCTCATTATTATTTACCTCCAACCTTTCCTCCATGCTGTGGATCATTTGCTATTTTTATTTTTTTATTTTGCACTGTGTTCCAGAAAGTTTAGATATGTAACAGCTTTCTAAAAGCATATTTTAAAATACATTTTCCATAAGCTTCTCCTCCTGTAAATGAGTTACAGGGGTCATGTGTGTTCAGGCAGGAAGAGCATTATATTGCTGAATGTGAGCCATACAGCCTAAGTTTAAAACTTTGAATAGCAGAATACAGAGTATGCATCTTCCTAAAATACCATATCCACTGAAACAAATTAAGGAAGGAGCAGCATAAACTAAATCACCAAATCACTGAAAAGCCTCAGTCTCTATTTACTGAGTTCTGAAACTGTGACAAGCTTCCATTCCTCTAACCCTCTTCTTTTTAGGCACTTTGATCTGAGTTGTGTCACAAAGCCCTCTTGCAGAACATGGCACAGAACCTGAGATATATCAGCTCTCCTAGAGCCCAAAGAGCTGCAGGGCCAGGGGACAGAAGTAATGCTTTCCAAGGATGGAGTTCTATGGCTATACGAACCAAACCACTACCAAACAGCCCCAAACTGCTTTGAACAGGCTTTTAACCATAGGAGAGTGTAGGGAGAGACAGACAAGCCCGATGACACCAAATCTTAGTCTTGCCTAAACATGTATGGTTGGTTGACCACATTAATGAACATAATTTGATTTAATTTTCTGCTAATTTTCTTGATTCCTGGACTTAGACTGCAGTAAAAACAGCATTGCATGCATAAAAGTGTGGATGGTTCTAATGTGCTGCAGTTGTTTAGCTGTAAACAGAACTTAATGCAGCCCCAGCTCTAGGAGCCTCTCAGCACATCGACCCAGCTGCTCTCTCCACTTCAGTGCAGAGCTCAGCTCCCCCAGTTGTCCAGCTTGCATGTAAACATGTGCTGTGCTCCAGCCTGGAACAGCTCATAGCATTCTGCTCCTAAAGAAATTGGACTGCAGATGACAAGCTCTTCCTTGAGACAGCACCACAGAACGCCATGTCAGATTTTTGAGGTCTGGCAGTTTTTCCTGTTGTTTTTTTGTTTGTTTGGGGTTATTTTCTACTTTTTTGGGGGTTTGTTTTGGGGTTTTCTGTGTATGTGTGTGTGGGTGAGTGGTTTTTTAATTTGGTTGGTTATTTTGGTTGTTTCTTTGTTTTTGGTTTTTTTTGTTTTTTGTTTTTTGTTTTGTTTTGGGTTTTGTGGGTTTTTTGTTTTTTTTTTTGCTAGCTTGGAGTCTTTTTGTTTTGTTTAAATTTTGCCAGGTTTTTTCCCTTCTTCCTTTTTTTTTTTTTCCCTTTTGCCTCAAATGATTCCCCAAGGCTTTATCCCTAGTCAGTGGGAAATCCCAAATTATCCTACTCAGACTACTTCAGGAGGTACTTTGGGGGTTAGTGATCCATCTCCACCCTGACACCTATGGAACCTGCAGGCATATGATCACAGGGGGACGTCAAACACATTAATTAGGGGTGCTTGGACAAGCTGCCACATAACACAGAGGGGTAAATGCAACAGGAGAGCTCACCTGGGCTGGAGTTCTGCTGTTCTGCAACACTCCTGGGGCAAAGAGGAGGAGTCTGTGCTTTGGGAATTGCAATTCCCTGCTGGACAGAGGAACAGCACAGCTCAGACCCATTTCCAGAATTTAAGAGGCTCATCAATCTCAAGCCAGGCCCCTGCACAAGGATGTATTTCTTTCCCAGTGCTGAAGGTCTCAGAATAATGGGCCCATTACAGAGATACATTGGGAGAATTCTTCAGGATGTAGGGACTCCAGGAAGGGAGTGGCCCTGGGAGATGGAGCAGGCACGGAATGGATGGGTTAGGAATGGGTGAGGGTGAGTGCACTTTTATTCTGCAGATTGAAATACAGAGAAGAAAATGTCTTATTTTAGATTTTTGGGACCATAAAATGAAGATCAGACAGAAAAAAAATCCTAACTAGAGATTTGAAATCTAAGCACTGGAAAGACATTCTATTGCAGCTCAGAACTGCACATTTCTACAGAATATTTTTATAAGCTCACTCAGAAGTCTCAGTTTTACATTCATTACCTCCTAATCTTCCTCTTAATGTGTAAATGTATTATTTGGCTGGTGATTTGCATTTATGTTTTAAAAACTGTTTGCGAAGGGATTTAAAATAGTTTTATACAGAATTAAACTATAAAATACCCCAAAACAACCCAAATGTTCCATCCTCACAACCTTGATAAAAGCTATTCAGGGTTTCTTTTTTTGGATGTTGCTTTGGGTTGGTTTGTAAGTGCGTTTGAGTTTTTGGAGTGTTGGGGTTGTCTGGAGTTTTTTGTTGTTTTCTTGGCTACTATAGTTTGGGATTTTTTATTTTATCATTATCAGCAGGAAATTCAGTCTAAACCTAAATTTATATAATATATAAATATTATATTCATAATTATATATTCAGGTAGAATTTCAGATACCTTTGGATCAGCAGAGATAGTATTTTGATAGATATTCTGGGATATATAATGATTGTTCATAACACAAAAGGAAATTATTTTAATGCTTTGAGTGCATTTTACAAGAAATAATCCTAGTCCCTTGCACAAATTTCTATGCAATGAACTATTCTTATCCATTGTGATGGAGTCACCATGAAAGCAGCAGCAAACAGATGCACTCCCTCCTCCCCAGAGGTTCAGTGCCTGTCAAAATTATCATGCACAGACATGCACAGTCTTTTCAAGCTGCTCGACCCAAACCTGATGACATTTACTCTCTAATGCATATGCAGAGTTCAATGCCATCATTTCCCTGCCCTGAGTGCACAGGCTGGTATCCCTTGTATGCATTGCAGCCCAGGCTGATTCCTCCACCTCCACAGAACCACAGAATGAATGAAGCTGGAAAAGACCTTTGGGATCACCCAGTCCAACCTGTGACCCAACACCACCTTGTCAATCAGACTGTGGCACTGAGTGCCACATCCAGTCTGTCCTTAAACACCTCCAGGGACGGTGACACCTCACCCATTCCAATGCCCAGTCACCATTTCTGTGAAGAACTTCTTCCTAATTTCCAACCTGAACCTCTCCTGGCACAGCTTAGGGCTGTGTTCTCTGTCCTGTCACTGTTCCCTGGGTGCAGAGCCCGACCCTCACCTGGCCACACACTCCTGACAAGAGCTGTAGAGAGGGATGAGATCTCCCCTGAGCCTCTTTTTCTCCAGAATAAACACCCCCAGCTCCCCCAGCCATTCCTCACAGGGTTTGTGTTCCAAGCCCCTCATCAGCCGTGTTGTCCCTCTCTGGACACACTCCAGCAACTCAAGATTCTCCCTAAACTGAGGGGACAGACCTGGACACAGCACTCGAGGACTCACCAGTGCTGAGCACAGGGGAAGAATCACTGCCCTGGTCCTGCTGGCCACACCATTCCTGATCCAGGAGCCATTGGCCTTCTTGGCCACTGGGCACACTGCTGGCTCATGTCCAGCCTGCCATCAATCAGCACCCCCAGTCCCTTCCTGCCACTGTCCACTCTGTCCCCACCCTGTTCCTCTGCAGGACTGCAGCCAAAAAACCAGGACCAGCACTAGGTCCTTTAAACATCACATTTTTGGATTTTGCCCATCTGTCCAGCCTGTCCATGCATGGGGAAGCCCAAGGAGGTGCCTGCCATGCTCAAAACAACACACTGATAACCAAACCACTGGATTATCACTCACAGAAGCACAAACTCTAAGACACCTCTCAGACACAGGAGTTGGGGTTACACCTAAAGCTGTGGAGAGTGTGTCAGTCATCTGGGCAAGAATCCATTGCCAGTCACCTGAGAGCAAACCCATCCTCAGCCTGTCAGTCATCAGGGAAGAAGTGCAGAGAGCTTTGGAGAAGGGGGAGAGGCAGCCTGGCTGAGCTTGACTAGCACATTTCAGCAGCCTGCCTGAGCACCATTTGCAGCAATTTGCACAGCAGCACTCAGATTTTCTACATTTCTCTCAACTTCATGTCACTGAAGCCCCGTTATCAGGTTCAATTAGTCTCCAGAAGGCTGACATTTTCTCCATCCAAAATAATCCTCCCCTGCCTTCCAAGGGAAGTGACAAGCACGCAGCTGCAGTTTTGCTCTGGACAGTCCTTTGGTGGCACTTGGCTGACACCTGTTGACACAGTCCCACAGTCAGTCATGACACAACTGCTGCACTGATGTTTTTCTCCATTTCCCTTGCGATTTTAAATTATTGCTTAAAAGCATTTTGAAGATAAAGACATGGTGTAGAAATGCTGTGCATTATCAGCTCTGCTCAATGGTACTTGCTTTAGGACATCTGTCCCAGGTTATCCAGTGAGATAAGCAGCAAATTAAATAGTTAACTAATTTTACCAGATACAAGAATAAAGACTAAAGAAGGATACAACACCTGGCACATCACTGAGGAAATACAGGTTCCTGCTGACACCTTGATTTTAGCTGAAGGAGCCCCACATTAACACTCAGGAGGGGGACTTGCCCCTTTCCCTAAAGATGATATGAAGAATTTGGGTTTGATACCAACATGGAGAGACTTTTCCTCCTCCTTATGAGCTTCCAATTTCCTTAATTCCTGCAGTTCATTTTTAGTGACCTGGTGCTCCAGAATCAGAGCAGTTTGTGACTGTATCTATGGGAAGCTCTTTTAATTTATGGTAAGCTCTATTTACCACTAATTCTCAGTTACTTCCAAAACAAAGCCCAGATCCACCTCAGGCACAGAGTTACATATTGCAACAGTACATGAAAAGGTTGTCACTAACAAAAAAGATAGATTTTGAATTATTTACAGTATCAATTTACATTGATTTCACCCATGACAGTACTCTTAATACTCTCCAGGACTTGAAGTTACATATACTAAAGTATTCAAAGAGCAGGCTATAGTCAAATGCTAGTAAGACACAAAAATAAGCTTTTGAAACATTCTGCTTGGATTTAGAGTCACACTATGAAAGAAACAGAAGAAAACCCTAGGGACAGTGATTAGGAGATACAAGATCAGCCTTTAATCATCACTGGCTCTTGGGTCAACCACATCTTCCCTCTGCCAGGGACTTCTCTGGAACTGCTGTCACTGGGCTGCTGGGATTTGGAAAAGGCATTTGGGGCTCTGAACATCACTCTGCCAGCACTAGAGAATGCACCCCCCAGCTGCTTTTCTTACACCTGGAAGTTCTCTTGCTATAAAAACATTTCTAAGGTGTCTGAGAAAGGGATTCTTCCCCATGAGTCTGCCACCCTCATGGAAATCTTTGTCTGTTCACTTATTCGGATTCCTATTACAGAAAATATTGCTGCAAGCAATTTCAGCATCCCTGCAGAGCCTGCTTTGTTCTGACTCTACAAAGTAGAAAAACACACACATCATTTCTGTTTATCAGCCAGAACCCTCCAAGAGGCAGGATCACGTTTTGGATCCAAATTGTCATTTATTAAATTTGTTTAATTTGTCACTGCTTTTCCAACAAATCCATGCTCAAGTAGATCTCAATGGTTTAGTCCAATCTTCAAAAGCCTTGAAAGCAGAAATGGGTCACACATAGCTACCCACCACAGCAAGAAAATTATTAGATTTCAAAAAAATTGAATACGTCAATATGACATAAGAGAAATAAGTTCCATTGTGCAGAAAGAACAGACAGGATGAATGCATTTTCCAGCACATGCAATTCTGATATCACAATATACACATTTTTCCAGGGTCACAGCTAAATGCTGGCTTTTCAGACAGAAATGGAGAACCTGAGAACCTCTGAAAGGCAGCAACCTTTCCAATTGGAGTATCCAGCTGCAAGCAGTTACCCCATACAAATTATACCAGAGAGGGGAGATGGGAGAAATAACCCTTCATTCATTCAATCTTGCTCATTTCTAATGCAACATAAGCTCAGGCACTCAGTAAAATAAAATAAGGAAAAATTTCCAGGTCACAACAAGTTAAACTGCTAAAAAAACAAAAACAAAAACAAAAAAATGCAGAGCATGGACTTTCAGTCCAAGAATTCCTTTAAAGAAAATACACAACAAATAATAATGAGAGAAAATCTTTATCAGAGATGAAGAGGCAGACCACAGACCAGCTCTAGTTTAAAATGGTGCAAAGCAGCCACTGCTGACCACCTGTAGAGGTGTCTGAAATGCAGAACTCCAGGAAAATGAAAAGGAAAGGTCTCATTAGCTACAAGGATCATGTCCTGTGGAGTATACCTGTATGTTGAAAAATTGCCTTTGATAGAAGTAATATTGTAGGTTGAGTGACTGAGGTTTTCATTAGGCAGGAGCTTTACCATGCTATTCCAGCAATAGCAAGGCCTTAAACACAGTAAGGAGGAGTGCAATACTTTGAAGAATCTTGTCCAGTTATCCTCTGCCCCAGTTAGGGAAATCCCCCACACCCAGTTATAACTGGAGGTATTCCAGAATGCATAAAATATCTTCACTGCATGAACCAGCCAATTCCATAGCTAGACAGAAAATACATTTGAGGCATTTATTGTATCAATGTTATAGCACGATTTTAGCAGGGCTGCCAAGCACATCTTTGGAGTAGTTTTCAGGATAGTCAGACTTTTTCATGTGTGAAATAAAATATTATAATCCCCTCAATCAGAAGACAATCCATTAGTTACTAGAAAACCTCGACAAGCTCCAAGACTTGGGGTTAAATCTCAGTTGTGTTCAAGTTCTCAGAAATCCATTCAATGTCTGTTCTGCAGCTTCCCATCTGTGAGGATGCTTTACCCTGCAGGGTAAACAGGGTTTATAGAAGCACATACTATTTGGGGGAGCACTTCTAATCTTCCCTTGTGAAAGGGGAAGGCTTCTTCCAGCCTTCAGTTGTGCAAAGTACTGGAGGTTGCTGATGATTTGGAATTCTCCCTGCAGTTCCTCAGAGGTGCCTCCTCACAGTCATGTGTGTAAAGTCACCCAAGGACTCTTCCCTTTGTAGAAAACCTGCAGTGACTTGCTTTGGTTCTTTTTTCCCCCCTTTTTAGGCTGGTTGTTCTTGATCTAATGAAACAGCAACAGGGAGCATCTGATTGATGATGTAATATTTAATTGCATCATTCTGGTTTCAGTTACAGCTGTAACAACACTGAGAGTTCCTGCATGAGGTAAAGTTCCCTCCAAGGGAATGCTTGAAAAATGGATCTCTCAAAGTGTAAAATGTGCCTAAAAAGAATAAGTGGTTTTTTTCCAGCTCTTGACCTCCCACTCACAAGAAGCCCCAGGGTAACACAGACCTGTGTGCTGGGGTCTGTAAATCCCATTTTGCTCTAGGACATCCCTGTCTTTGGGGATGCTAAGAAAAAAGGATGAAGATGGCAGGAATCACTGTTTAAAGAGAAGAACATTAAACAGAAAGAGAAAACTTCAAGTGCCAGAAGCTCCTCCTTCAAAGGACAGAGAGGGAATGGTTATTAACTCACCTCTGGTGAAAATGGTTTCAAATAAAGCACTACAAGAGGTAACATTTAACTTATTAAAACAAGAGGTAGAACATTCATTTCTAGATTACAAATGACCTGAGACTTAAGCTCTCAACACCTGACCATCAAATTTAGATTTCAGCCCTTGTACATAATTTATCATAATTACAGTGAAGATATTTAAATGCATATTGATTCTATCAAACAATGAATACTTTAAGAAGGTTAAGCCTCATATTTCTGAAATTAGTTCTCATTTCTGGAGACTTGAAGGCTGATATTCAGTGTTACCAGCTATCCATGAGCAGCCAGAAGGTCTAAAACTACATTCTGGAAAGCAAATCTGGACACCCAGAATATTACCACACATTGGTGAATACTTAATGCCTCTCATTAATCCTTTGCTCCTAATCAGAGAGAAATGGGAGTGGCTGTGCAGAAAAGGGAGAGAGGGGTGAGATGGCCCTTGCTGCCTGCCCTAAACCTCTGCATCAGATTTCCATCCTTTCTGAGACAGGGACCACTGGCAGATCATCACATTCACAAGTTCAGGTTAGAAGGGTTATGAAGGAAGCAGCTTCACCCCTCACTGCTGCTCCAGCACCAGCCTGGAACAGCTCCTGGGATTTGGGACCCAGTTTCTCTTTCCCTTTGGGACCCTGCCCTGCCTTTGCCCTGTGATTTATTCCAGCAGAAAGCTGCCAGCACCAGGTGCCATAATCTTCCTCTCCAACCCTGCCCACAGGCTTTTGACTTTTCCTTATGGCAATGGGACAGGTTGTAGTGCTGCCTTTGGAGGATGCACTGAGTGAGCAGTCACTGCATCACTCAGAATCTGTGTCCTTCCCTGATTTGGGACAGTAACCCAGCTGCATGACCTTGAGGACTGCAGGTGTAATCTCTGCACAAGTATAGAAGAAATATTGAAGGTCAGAAGTACTTAGAAACTGCAGGAGAATTAGTGATTGCTCAGTGGCAAGGAAAAAAAAAATTAGCCCTGCCAGAGATTTCTGAGGAAATCCTGATGCATTATGGGACCTGTTTTTACATCCTGCCTCCTAAAAGGATTAGATCATCTATCAGAGGTGGCTGCACTACAAACTTCCTTTTATCATACACACACCAAAGATCAGGTGAGAGGTTTAATAAAACACTAAATGGAACAAAATGCCAAAGAAACGAAGCTACAATTACATCTGAAGATTTTTCCTTCCTTAGCAGGAAACCTTTTCATTATACAGTTTTCACATTTTGAAGGCACCTGTATTCTCACATGGACAGTGATGCATAAAACAAAGAAACCAAACAATTTACAGGGAAAGGCAAAGCTTTGTCATAAAATCCTGCGTGTTTGTTATCCTAAAAAAGCAAGGTTGAGAGGAAGTAGGAAAAAATTCAAGTCTGAAAAATATATTGCTTTCCCTCCCTCATGGTGAGGGTAGACCAGACCTTTACTTGGAGAAAATTGGCATAATTTCTTCCTAGTCAACCAATTAAAAGAGGAGAGCTCCAGAGTCCCTAAGGCTCTGATTATTTCATCCTGTGCTCCTGCAGAAATTTTAGTCACCATGGGGTAAAGTTACCATGATGCATGTCCTGGAGGATATATTAATAGTGAAACACTAGTACTACAATTTAATAGGATTAGCTGAAATTGCTGTAATACATTTTACAGATGGGGAAACTGGGACACAGGCAGACTTAATTTTAAGCAACTGAATCCGTATTTTGGCACCAAAGCAACCTGACTCTCAGTAGTGCAAAACACTTAACTCCCACGTTTCAAAGGGCTGCATTCCCCAGTTCGTTTTTCCTGGAGGCAGCACCACACCTCTTTCTAGCTGGTACACTGCTCCTGAGATGTAAATCAACACTAGCAGGGTAGGTCAGGACCTGATTCCAAAACTGTGTGCATTGCAAAAGAGATTCCAACCCAAGCAATGGGCCTGTCTTGCAGGAAATTCCTACAGCTGCTTTATGTGGTCATACATTCTCTGTCCCTCCCTGCTTTCCCCACCTCTGGTCAGAACTGGAGTGTTTTTCTCCCCCCTGCTTTCAAAATCTATGGACAAATACTTTTCTCCTCTAAATTGTGTTTGCTCCAGTGAAATCAAGGCTGCTCCAGTGCAAAATTTTACTCCCTGCTGTGAGATGTTGTTCTTATTTGTTTTCCCTCTCTTCAAGTAATTTCTCTTCCTTAATTTCTTTACTTTTGCTCACTACTCTTCAGGGAAGGGAGCAGCACCAATTCTCCACCTTGGTTGTAGAGCTCTAAACTGTTAAATAATAAAAACCAAAACTGTCAAAGAACACCATCGCTGAGTTTCCTCAGTCACAAACGAAGAGCAAAGCAAGTTTTTCAGCACTGTATAGTAAATCTTACTATCCCTCTTACATTATTCATTGTTACATTTCCAGTACCGTAAACTGCCACAATTTGTGCTGATCCTTTTTTGCATTGTATTTTTTATTGCATTGTTATTCAGCAAACTCTGAAAATGATCCTGGGCTGTTCTCTTTCTGTGCAGACTCCAGGAGAGCTCCCATCCTTCTGCAGGGCAGCTCCAGCACCTCCATTGCCACTGGCTCTTCCTGGTGTCTGGCTGAATTCTCAGACTTCACTTTTTCCCAGTTCAAGAGGCCAAATTAGCACCTTGCCTTCCACCTACCACAGCTATTAAAACTAATTTATTCTTCTGCAGGGCATCCATGCCCGCACCAAACATATTTTTTCTGCTGTAGGCCTGTAGCTGGAGAAGGAGAGTGTTGCATTTCTGCCAGCTTAGCAGCCTCCAGTCTCTGGATCCATCACCTCTCACAAACCCTGACAGCTCCAGCCAAGGAAGAGTTTCTCACCCTCTGCTGATATCCTCCCCTGTCCCCTCCACAGACCCAGCTCACCACTGGTGACCTCTGCCAGCTACCAGCTCCTGTGAGATGTGGACATACCACGAGAATAAAAACCCCAGTCCCATTAGCACTGCTCTTGTGCAAGGTTGTTACTGCACTGGATGCCTGATGAAAGAAATTAAAATCTACTCTTTTTGCTTTCACAGGATTAAGTAGAACGAAATTTAAAAGCTCCTTTACTTTAGAAGCTTTAAATCCCAGCTGGTTAATAAATGTAGTAAATAAGCTTACAATTGCACATTTTCTTGTTGCTGTTAACTCTGAGCTCCCTCCATATGAAGAGCTTTGCTTGCTGGCTCCACTTCTCTACCAGGACTGGGGGAAGAAGAGAGGAGGTGATGAGTCCTGGTGGTTCTAAGTCCTCCATCCCTCCAGCTGTTGCCAAATGAAAATTCCTTTCCTAGTGAAAACCCCGGGAGAAGAGCAGGGATCCACATCCTCCAGAGGAAAGGTACCAGTGTCTGTGCACAAGGTCCTCAAAGCTGCCAGGTCCAGGTGGCTCCAGCACACCCAACCCCAGAGCAGCTCAACCCCAACAGCAGCTCTGCATCCTCAGCAACTCAGCTTGGTGTGCAAATATATTTATACTCATGGATACTCCCCATTACATAAACACACAGTCTCCTGGCAAGCAGTTACAGCTAATCCTCCTACAAAGATGCCAGCAGTGGTTCTTGCAAATGTGGATAAAGCTAAATATTATTTATACATGTGTATCATAAGTATAGAAAGGAGGGAGTGGGATCTGTCCTTACAGGTTTGCTGAAGTTTCTTAACCAAATTATCACCTGTCAAATAATAATAAAAGAAAATAAACATTTACAACTCAATGGTGATTTAAGCACTTTGCTTTGTGTGGATCTGTATTTGTGGAAAAAACAGGAGTAAAGAGCTACTCTAGCACACAGAGCCCCAGTGCAGGAGCCAGCAGCTCCCCTTGGGCATTGGCTTCACAAAGGTGAAGGGAACAGATGTTCAAGGCCACAGACACAAAGTCATTAAAAAAAAAAATCATCAGGAGCTCCAGCGGATGAAGGGATTTAACATCACATCAGTGGAGTCTGCTCTGCCCACAGCCTCTGACAGTGACCAACTGATGTGCCAGCCAAATATGATTAATAAAAAACAAACTTAAAGGTGTCTGAATACAGAAATTCAGCTCTTGGGAGCTTTGCAACAGCCAAGACTAACCAAAAGCAATTACAACATTCAGCTGTCCCAGCAGGACAGTGACACTTTAATCACAATGTGAGGTCACAGCCATGCCAGACACCAAACTGAACCAACCTAGAGCTGGACAGGTGAGCAATAACAGGATGGGTCTGAACACATGCAAAGGATCCCAGCCAATTCACTGAGCCCTAAATGCAGATTGTCCTTGGCCAGGGAACTGGGTGGTGGTGGGACCTCAGCCAATCTCATGTACACCTGAGACATTTGAATGCCCTATAAAAAGAAGTTCTGAACAATAAAACACGCTGCTTGTTGAGGACACTCAGAGTTTGTGTCATCTCTGTCTCTACTAACAACCATTAAAGTAATATTTTTCCACTACCACAACCACTAAAGCAAATTTACTCTGCTGCTTGCAGGGCATCCATGTCTCCCCCCAGAATTCCTCTGTGTCCTGTAGTCCCACAGCTGGAGGAGGAGAATTTTGCATCTCTCCCAGTTTAGGATCCCCTGAGCTATGGATCCATCACCTCTCACACTGGTCAGGCTGGCCACCCATATAATCACTGTTGGCACATTAAAAGCAAAAATTTGTTCAGGAGCACCACAGGACTCCATGAGATGATGCTAGGTTTGAGGGTTTTATTTTTCTTCTTTACTACCACACCACATCAAGGGAAAAACAGATGCCACACACAGAGGAGAGAACAGACACCAACTTCTGGGACTTTTAGAGAGAATTTACAGCCTTTTCTATCATATAACTCAGAATTGTTCCCTTTTCCATATACAGGAGACTTCTGAACTAAACCAGGTCTAATCCTGTATATGTCAATTAACTCAGATTAAAAACTATACAACAGCAGGCAGAACACTCTTGAAGTGCAGTTTGTGCCTTTTACATGAGCACAGTCTGTATTTCTTTAACAATGATTCTTTTGGCTTCACCCACATTGCCTCTCACCACTGGTTTCTCAAGTGCTGAGTCCTGTAACAGAGACAGAGCCTGTGGAGTTTGGAAAAATGTGCTTCTCCAGCAAAGGACTTCTCAGCACTGCTGTCCAGAGGATGCTCAGTAAAATGGCAATTGTGTGTGTTTTTTAAATTCTAAATTTGTACCAACATGAGCAGTCATTATAAAGTACTTAGGGACATTCAGCAAATTAGAAGCCTGTGCTAGATGAACTTTCCCCAAACCTTATAAAGAAAGTTCCCTATTTTAGCACAAAGTGCTGTGTTGCCTATTACCCATCACCATCTCACTATTGCTTCCTTCTAGTTAAAGAAATCTCTGATTACTTGTAGATATGCAGTCAGGTTCTTCACCTCTTTAATTTACAGAATAGTCATAACAGAAAATGTGTATCATAAAATAACAAACAAATTACTCTGTAATTATGAAACTGCCTACAGAGAATACACTCTCAAAATGAAAACTGAACTTCAAACACCAGAATAGGAAGATATATTATTTAAAAACTAATTAGAAGAACAAATGCACAACAGAGGATGACACAGAAGATTATAAGTTCTTGTAAGCTTCCATTTTACCATTAGCATTTTAACAAGAAAAATATCCTAATTTAAAAGAGACCATAAGTTTGACTTCATCAGTTGTATTATCTGGCAATTTAAATCATTCTTTTCAGCTTCAGAAATAAATTTCACAGATTTTGGTTTACAATCTCCTAATGCAATTTCAAATACACCCATTAAGATTGGAATCTGAACCAACCTTCTCAACAGCACAAAACTATTTTGCACCACCTCTGCAAAAAAAATGTCACTGTACCAGAAGACCAATAGCAGCAGCAATTTCTATGGAATAAGAAATCTCTTGATCAGATCTTCCATCAGAAATAGAAGATGTTTCCCCTGAGTGGCACTGCCCTACTCATCCTCCAGCTCCAGACTGGAGCCAGCACTGCTGAGGAGATGCTGTTTTAAACACAGTGATGGTTGCACTGTCCTTAACCCAAAAAACTCCTGTTGTCACCTCATGTCATCTCCTGTCCAAGTGCTTTGCTGAAAGAGGCAATACACAAGTAAATTAGTTTACAGTTTTTCATCTGAAAAGCTGCTAAGTTTCCCAAAAGCTGTGAAGTTTTGTCAGAGACACTCAACACTGAGAGGGAAAAACTCAGCAGAGTAAGAGTTCTTCATTTACCAACATCCACACACAGAACACAGGGCTGTCACCCTTCCCAGAACTGTTCTGCTTTGGGTTTGTTTTTAAACCCACAGCTACTCTTGCTTTAGAAAAACATTTACAGAGAGGACAATATTTTAACAACAGGGCTTGAGAACACACACTGTACACAGAATGTTGTGTGTTTGTGTGTGTGTGCAAGGGGGTCAACCTGAATCTGCTGTAATTCTGCATAATTATGGACACACACACATCTCAGATATTCTCTTGGAAAGCTGCCAGCCTCCATCCTCCAAACTGCACAGTCCTGACTCCCAGGGCTCTGTCTCAGAACTGCTGCTGCTGTTTATTCACAGTGCTTCCCATTAGCTTAAGCACAGAGCTGTTACTTTACAGAGAGCTGGGGCTCAAGGGCTGCTGCTTTATAGAGCCTCACATTGTGTTCATTACACAGATTTGCTCAATTCCTCCCAAACCAACCAAAACCACATCCCCCAACAAGCAAACAAACAAAAAACAAAACAAAACAAAACAAAAAACAACCAAAAAACAAAGGAAAAAAAACCCCAAACAAACAAAAAAAAACCAAAACAAAACAAAACAAACCCAAACCCAAAAAACTACACCAAAAAACCCCCAAAAAACAAAACAAACAAACAAAACCCTCAATCAAAACAAAACAAAAAACCACAAACAGACAAAACCTCCAAACAACAAAAAAAAAAGAAAAAAAAAAGAAAAAAAGAAACTCAAAACTAATAAACCCCCCCAAACCCAACACTTTTAAGACTCAATGCTTTCTTCCCTACCTGAAAGAAATGCAGCTGAATCCCATCCCCTCCCTGGAAAAGTATAAAACACATTTTGAAATTGAAGTACAAACTGGACAAGAAGTTGGTTGAAGGCAGACACACTGGGCTGCCAGACAGTGTTTCTATGTTTTTGTTTCCAATGCACTGGACACACTGTGTGGTACTGGTTTGGACTTTAATATTTTAATATTTTTAATATTCTAATTTTTAGTTTTTAATATTCTAAAACGACAATAACAGCAACTGCAAAGAAACACCCGAAGCTTCTTGCTTGTTCCATCTACTCATTTTCCAGCACAATGATCAATGAGCAAAAGCAATCACACACCTGCCTTTCTCCCCTTCCTCATTCCTATATTCCATGTGTTTTGAGTTCATTACTAAAGGTTCAGAAACCCCTGTCATTTCCCACAATTACCATTTCTGAGGCACCAAAAGCATTTTTCTCCTCTGGGATTTGAAGATGTCACCCTCCAAGGGCATAACCAGATATTAACACACCCATGTTCTATTTATTTACCACCATGGCAAAATTATCTATTTTCATTTGCTTAAAAAGTTGCAAAGAGAAGAAAGAGTCTTGGTTCTACAATGGACCCATATTTTTCAGTGCTTTAAACTAAGCAAATGTTTCATTAGAAAAGGCTAGAAAAAAACCCACATCTGTTAAATAGTGGAATGAGGGACCCAGTTAATAAAATATCACAGAATTTTTGAGGGATCTCTAGAGGTTACCTTGCCCAACAGCTCTGCTCAAACTGGGGCATCAAAGCATGCAGCCAGACCATGTTCAGAGAGCTTTGAATATCTCCAAGGCTCCTATTAAGAATTGTTTAAAATTGTCTATTCTTTAGGGTGAGCAATTCATATCAGATCAGCACAGACCTTGCTAGGTCATCTTTTGATTTATCTTCCTTCATGCAAGAAAAGTAGTCAGAAAGTTAAAGATGAAAATTCATTGGCAATGATTTCTTCCTAGAAAGAGGAGGGTGTGAGCACCTAAAAGTCTATCAAAGAAGGGAAAGATGGCACAAACTCTGTGTCTGAATATACTGGGAAAACTGTGAATACTTTAAACGAGCCTGCTTCAGAATGAACACTGCCTCAGGATGTTTGCATCACATCACTCTCTGCTTCTGATGCTTTGTTTTTATGGATTTTTCATCACTTGCCTCAGCCTTGAGATTTTGTAAAGGAACTGGTTAGAAACTGAATTTTAAAAGCTCTTTATGATTCTTCTCTTTAAAATTTCTAAAAAATCCAATCTGCTTAATCCTGGGACAGATTTATGTATAATTTATGTGTACAAACTCCAGTCACATACACTGTCTCCTGTGCTTAAGGCCAGCATTACTTTTATTTCTAATCGAGATGCACACAGTTACAGTGAAATAATGAAGTCTGGTAGCATCAGCTGTACACACAATAAAACAAATATCACTGCTGCAGCCCTTGCAGCTCTCCAGGATAACACTGGAGAATCGTGGAGGTTGATTTGCAGCACAGCACAGACAGTAAGGATCATGGCTTTGAAGGTCTGTACTGGAAAACAGAAGACACAGGAAGCCCTATTTGCAAAATTAATCTCATACCTTGCCCACTTTTACCAGGTCTTTAAAAGGATTTTGAAGTTTTCCCCTTTATTAAAAAAATCCTTCAGAGTGGCAAATTACAGATCACAAACAATGGAGCAATAACATCACACTTAGGTAGGGAGAATCCACAGCACCAAATGATTCTCTGTATCTCAGACACCATTTGGGGTGCTAACAAGTCCTGGTTATTATTGTAGCACCAAAAATAGAGTAACTTGTGTATTTGCCCAGCAATATCTCAGAATGCATGGAATTTACATTAAATTCCAGCTCAAATATAACTGAAGAGTCTTTCTCAGAGAATGAAACTTAGCTGGGTTAGGAACACATGGAATGGAAGAGACTAAATTGCACACAACTGTTGGTTATATTAAAACAATTAGTCAAGGCATAAATAGAAATACAATAATAATAATGTGCCATATGTATCTCAAGGAATTCCAGCAGAATACTCTGAAACCTTATCACAGAATGGCTGGTACTGATTCAGAGGCACAGTTTAAATATTCAGAAGGAAGGAAGACCATCCTGTGATCCAAGGACTTCATTCCAAAATACCCATTCCCACTGCAAAGAGAGCAGGGATGTGGCAATAATGAACAACTGGATGCAAGGGAAGAGTTTGTGCTGCCACTTAACCAAGGTCTGTCCTCCAGCATTCTCCAATCACTTCCCCAGGACTCAGAAGAGCTCTCTCCTGTGCAGGCATAAAATCTCAAGTGCAGCAAAGCAACTTAAACTTGCAAAGGCACATTAAAGCAGAGCTCAAAGGCTGTTAGCCAAAAATCAAGATTTATGGATATGGACAAAGGCCACAAATTAATACAGAGTGCAGTATCCAAGGGAGATATTTGAAGGGATTTGCCAGGTAAGGAGGATCATTAATCTCACACGTGCCAGGCGGGGAAGTGCAGGTGGTTCTGATTCACACCAATTAAGAGACACTGTCCAGGCACCTTGGGAAGGTGCAGCCCTAAGCTCTACCTCGTGCTCCAGAACTGCCTAAACATCTCATGTCAAACAGGTTTTTCAAGTAAGTAGGGTCAGGAGAGAGCAGCAGTCTCCCGTGGCTCTGCCCAGGGCAGTCTGCTCTCACAGCAGTGAGGATTCCTGTCCCACAGCCCTTGGCACAGTCCTCCCAAAGCCTCCTTCCCTCCACCCAGCCACTCCCAAATCTGCCAGGGAGGACACAAAGGGGATGGCACCACAACCAAAGCAGGGAAAAAAGAGCAGTGGCCCTCAGGAAAAGGGCTGGATTGCAGAGGGAGGTTTCCAGCCCAGCAGAGAGCCCTTGGGGACCAGAGTGAGAGAGTTAGAGATTCCTTTGCTGAACAAACTCATCTGCTGTGCTCAAGTCCAGCTCAGCTCAGTGACTAACTTGGTCACCAGCAAGTTTTGTTTGAAAATCCTGGCCTTTCCTTGAAGCACAACTCCAACCCTGCAGATGGATTTATGTTACATACAGGTTCAGCAACAATTTCATGTATGGCCTAAATGACAAATGAGAAGATGGACATAATCATTTATGCTCATTACATTTTTTCACTACTATAGTTTCTAAAATTATTAACAATATAAATATTGTGTTTATAATATATAGGAGTAGTAACATGAAACTATCAATGTTTAATAAATTTTTAGCAGCATGTGTTATAAATGGGTGACTATGCCATAGAAAATACACATAATATTCTCAGATATTTGCTAAACATGTGCTGTAACTTTTAGAGAAACTATTAATAACAAAGTGACCTGGGGTAAAAAGTTTCCAGACATGTTCAGGAAGCAATTTCTAATTAAACAAAAGAGATTTAAAATAAATTAAATACAATTATAGTGGTCTCTGCCATCCTGTAATTGTTTAATGAGTCTTTCTTTCTAAGCTGCCTGGAGAAACTGACTACTCCAAATGCTGTATTTGGAGAAGAAAGAGGATGAGCTTTGTAATTGTTGTCAGCTGCTGAGCAACTTCTTAATTCCAAACTTCTATTCTTAGAGACAAAGTCTTTATTAGGAAAAAGATATTTAAATGAAAGGCAACATAATGATTTTGGTAGCGTTTTTGTAGGGCAAAATCATGTTTTCTTCCCAGTGTACAGGGATTAGTAAAAGCCTGTTTTAATTACAGAAGTCTTCTCATAAGTAAAAATCTGTTCATTATTACTGGTTATGAGGGTATTTGTTTGATACAGGTGGCTACTTGTAAAGAGAATACATCAATATATAAAAGGTGATTTAAGTCCAAAGTACTCACGTTTTTCCCTTTTTAGGTGTCAGTAAAGGAGGGTCCCAGCTGCTCTCCAGTTCATCACAGCTAATTAAGGAAGCCCTTTATGGAAATGTGAGACAGCTGGTTAAAAGGAAACAACACACACCCCCTTTATCTTCCATGAACTCCATGATTTTCTAATATTTTAGGCTGTGGAAATACCCAAAGTTCATTATTGCTGGCCCAGCCAGCTGAGGAATACAGAGCAGTTACTATTGCTGACATGGAGACCAGAATTATTTCTCTTTAGTGAGTAGTATTGCTCTGAAAAATAAAAATAAACGAGCTAAGAATAAGGGAGAACATTTTATTTCTCTAATGAGGAACATGAATACTCACACCTGTGCACAGCTCTCTCCAAGCCCTCCCAACAAATGGACTTGCTCTTCAGAGAGCCTGGGTCCCTTTACAGCTCATGGGTCATATTGTACCTCATAATAACCCCAGCCCAGGCACAGC
This sequence comes from Luscinia megarhynchos, assembly GCA_034336665.1. Lineage (NCBI taxonomy): Eukaryota > Metazoa > Chordata > Aves > Passeriformes > Muscicapidae > Luscinia > Luscinia megarhynchos. The sequence goes on from CM067580.1 coordinate 5,343,094, forward strand.
ACTGCACTCATTTGACTCCTTCAAAATAATTTTTTTTGCCCTCTGTAAAGTTTCTGTCTGTATTCCATGGTTAGCAAACACCACACACCATGAGTGTATAATTGTCAAGCTGATCCATTTACCTGTTTGGATTCTGTCAGCAGCAGAGCAAAGAAATCATTTCAGAGCCTCAATGCCTTGGTAAAATTTTGCTTCATTTCCTGGGGTAAATTTATTCTCAAGGCTGCTTTTCTGGATGTTCTCTGATGATGCTATTACCTGAAGGGGGACAAAACTTCTGCAATAATTGGAGCAGCTTCATAAACCGGAGTCTAAATTAACTGAATTCAAATATATACAGGGAAATTGTTTGCAAGCATAAAATTCCATTCCAATCTGATCTATCGATTGTGCACTTACTCCAAAATTCAATTAACCTGCTGCCTGCAACAGCTCTGCACAAGTGCATAAAACTAAACTCATGGGTAATTGTTTGCAAGATCAGGTCGGTGATTGCTCCACATTAAGTTGTTCAAAACTGAAAAGCTTGTGTGGGTACCAATGCCAAGGGCTCCTGCCTTCCATGTACAACCATCACTGATGCCTCCCAGTTTGTCTCCACTTGTTCAGTGAAGAAGATGCATATTTACAGCATTTAGATGAAAGTTAATGCATCTCCTGCACTAAAATTATACCAGCCCTGTATCCTTCCATCTGGATCAGAGCAGGCAACTCCATTCATGTTCTATTTATACGAAACCTGTGCAGAAAAATGACAGGGAGAGAGAATCAAAAGGGAAAGAATGGCACAAAAGAAACATTTTGCACCTGTTCTCTCCAAGACATTTTTTTAAAAAAATCACAGATCTCAGTATTAATGTCTCAGTTTTAGACCAGCACAATTTGCTTGCTTTCTCTCCTTAATTTTATACCTGAATATCACAAGAGAAATTCTTTCAAAAATGAAGAAATTAAAGTTATTGTCTCAAAATTGCAAATGTTTCCTGCTTATTTCCTAATTGTCTCTGTACGTGCTGTGGGTTACATGAAGGCTTCCTGTATAAAATTAGCAGTAATCATTCCTCATATTGTAGCACTGAAAAACTCCTGAGCAGGAAAGCCTAAGTGAGTTCCACATCCCTAGGGGTCAGGAAAATAAAGATTTCTGCCAGCACACATTGGGTTTCAGATTTACTCTGTCAGGGCACTGCAATATATAATCAGCAGTTGCCAACAGTAGAATTTTCATAAACACAGCAATTATGAGAATTTCAGTCACCTCCTCCTGAAAAAAAAAGAAAAAAACCACACAGAAATGGTATGGTGTTCAGACTGCTGATGTATCTAATTGTATTTTCTTTGATAGATTGCTGTGACTCTTCAGCACACGTCAGCAGATAGCTGAGGAATTAAAAGCAGTGCCCCCATACCTGTGATTTGCATCCCAGAGTGAATAACCCCATCAGGAGGAGTCTGTGTTCCCTGATCAGGGAACTGAGCATCAGAAAATCCCTCCTTAATTCACAAAGCATTGCAAAGTTCCACTTTGTCATTTTTCTGTGTCTGTGGCTTGAGAGCATCAGGCCAAACATATGTGATTGCTTATGGTTTATTATTAACTACAGTGATCTTCATGTACTGCACATTTGATTTGAAAATTAGAAAGCAGTAAACAACCTTATTGCTTATTGCACTGGTAATTCCAGAACTGGTATGAGGATTTCTCACTAATGTCAAAATTTATTGCATGTTTCACTGTCCATCTAATCAGAATGGGAGATCATTTGCTTCTAATAACCAAGAGGAAAAGGGTGTAGATATGCAAGCACAATGACTTTAAAACAATCTCCCTGGCAGCTCCAGGAGCACTCCTTGATGAGTAACTCACCCCTTATCATAGCACCAGCTGGCAATACTTCTTCCTTTGTTTTTCCATGTCTCACTTTCTACTTCTAAGGACAGAGAGGCACTTCTCAAGTCTACTGCTAGTTTCTGTGTGTGACCTTCTGCAGCGTGAACAGAACTCAAAGCAGACGGTGATAAAGTTGCACAGAAGATTTAAGTTATACTCTGATCTGGAGGTCAATCTTGTTTTCAAGAGCTGTTTCAGCTTCTCACAAAAAAACCCATCCACTTCTCACAGGAACTAATGGGAATCTTTCAGCTTCTTTCCACAGGGTCTGAATTTATCTTCAGTTTACTTGTTTGCTACAACAAAAAAGAACAGTAGAAAAGGACCACAGCGTGCTGTAGTTTCAGTGATCTGATTAAGCATGCAAAAGCAGATAGTGAGCTGTGATGTATGTTTTGTGGTGTGTTTCATTGGTGTATTTTGCTGTATAATTAGTTGTACCAGTACTACACAGTGTACAAGACAAGCAACAGGGATCCCTACAGCTAACCCACAAAAAAATACACCAAATACCTGGCTATGGAACAAAATGGCTGTAGAAAGATGGAGATCACCTTCAATAAATTATCTTCTAAATGCTCCTCGGTTTTGAAAATTAGAGCTGCATTTCTCACCCTGTCTCCTGTGGGAGGATGGATTGTAAGGGTAGTGCTGGAGGCAGTCTGCCCCAGGAGTCACAGCTGTACTTATAACCAAAGAATGGAAACAGCCTTAGATGTCCAGTGAGGATGGGGGTTTTAAGAGTGTGTTAGCAGGTCCAGAGTCAGCTGGAGTTGGAGTTTGATGGCTGTGCAGAGAGGAGGAAGGGCCATGGGGCTGTGCAAGGGACAGACAGTTAGGTGGTCATAGAGAAGGAAGAGAGAAAGGAAGAAAGGAGTCAATGCTGTGTGGAGCTGCCTGTGGGAAGGGTATAGAGAAAAGATATGAAAGTTGGTAAGACAATGAACTGATCCTACCTTTAGGGGAACTTTTATAGAATCTCTGAAGTGATGAGTGACTGAGCAAGGGCTGCCTCAGCCAAGCCACCATCGACTAATCCCCCTTTTTGGGAGCAAAGCAGCTTCCCATAGTCCTCCAGTCAGATCTTTCCCACCTAAAACCAGAGTAATATTCTGTTATTTGCAAGATAAATATTCTGTACATTGCAAGCAAAACAAAGATCTTGACCTCAGTGAGCTTTGCTACTGGAGAACTAGTGCAAAACTTCCCTGGAGGTCTCCCAAGGTCTGTGCTGTAAGAGTGCTATTGGATTTGCAGTGAGAGACTCAGCAGGATAAAAACAATAAATTAACTAGATTAGATTAAATAGTCGGACATTCTGTCTTTTGAAAGAGAGAAAATAATCTAATTGAAAAAAATTTAGAAAATAAATTACATACCCTGGGCACAGTTCCAGCAGAAATTGCTGAGGCTGATCTTTTGAATCCTTTCATTTCTGCAGAAGAGGAATAATTTCACATTTGGAAGTTTCTGCTAGCTTCTGGGAAACCAGATTAATTGCCCAGTTCCAGGATCAAAAATCTTCTGATGTTAGCACACATGCCTTTTTTCTTTTGGATTATCTATCCTTTGCTGTTCAGTTCAGATAAATTTCATAAACTAGAAACTTCATGCCACTTTATTGAAGCTGATACTCTGGATAACTTCACGACTGATGAGAAGATTCCTTTGCTATTACTGTTGTTACTTGTATTTCTCAGGTGGTACCTAGAGCCAAGCCAGGCTGATGGGAAATTGTGCCAGGAGCTGCACACACACAGCAGGGAGAGGTTCTAACCCCAGGGATTTACAAACCACAGTGCAGGGGCCACAACCTGGGCTTGAAGTGTCAAAATACACAGATACCTCACCTGTCATACAGTACCTGGTACAGTTTTTGCTCTCAAGAACTGTGGGGGGTTAAAGGGAGCAGCTAAAGGGGAAGATAGAAAAGGGAGTAATTGCTTGTCCTGGGGATTGATTGCAGGACACAAGGCAGGAGTGGATAGGACAGTAAAAATGTAGGAACAGAGGAAACTCAAAGTGCAGCAAGGTCTCTGAACACCAACAGAATCCCTGCTTTTTAGCTCCAGTTCTCTCCAATTTTCATGTCTAGGTCATCCAAGGAGGAGGAGACTAATGCCAGCCCCCAGTGCTGCAGCAGTGACTATTTACTCTGTACAGTCCTGTACCATTGCTGCTAAAGTCTTTGTGCACCTACATTGAACTTGTGCTAGTTTATGTTAGCATTATATTTTAATCTCTCCATTTCAGTTCTTGCTCTCTCCAGATAGTGTATTTCATTTTTTTCCAGAACTCTCAGAACTAGATGAAAAATAGTATAATTTTGTAAAAAAAAAAAAAAAAAAAGATTATGAAACTCTCTCTGCTTTAAATTTTTAACCAGCACCACAGAGTCTTTGAGCAGTTGCCTCAAATTAGAATTAAAATGAACCTTTGATAACTCCAAGCTTTGATAAATTCTGTCCTGTTCTGAGTTTTATTCATAGTCCCTTATTTTAGCTTGTGGGAGCAGAGAAATCCAATCTAGCAATGAAGATGCCATGAAAGAAATTGCACAGTGTGGTTCCTCCATCTGCCTGGCGAGCCCCAGGGGTGCTCCAGGCATCTGGGGGATCATCCAAGCAAGACTCCTGAGCACCCCAGACTACCTGCTGCAGGATCTTTCAGGTTCCATTAGAGAACAAATAGCTGTAACTACTTATTATAAGCCTAAATCAAACAAATATTGCACAGTGGAATTTATTCTTCTGTTCTCCTGCCATAAAAGCACAATGCAGCCAGGCAGTGCCTCTCCATGAGCAGAACTGAGAGGCTAGGCAGCACTAGGAGGTTTTTAATGTTGATACTTGGGCTGCTAATGAAATAACCTCTCAAGATTTTAGTTTCCAGATCCTAAGCCCACTTGCTTTTCTTTGCAGTGAGCTATTTTTCCATAAAGAGAAGAAAACCATGTCATGGAGAGCACTGATATATGAGCTGCCATCATCATCTAAAGACATATTTTCAGTGTGATTTCTTGGCACTGACTATGGAGCACTCAGCTTGTCCTGTAGATCCTTACAATATTGGATATAAGCCAAGAGCAGACAAATATTTCTAGAGCACAAAGCAAAATAATGGCTTAGGGTTCAACAATATCTTTTCCACTCATTTAAGTGTCTTCCACAACCATTCTTTCAAACCTCTTAAACCTCCCTTCCTTCCCTTCAACATTTACCATAAAAGAGTGTTCTTCTCTCGGGTACAATGCCAGGTCCACATTTCCCTGAGTGTTGGTCATTCCTCAAACCTAAATGCTTGTTTTCATTCCATGTCTCACGGGGCTAAAGCCAAGGAGGTTTTTACACCCTTCATAATGCAGTTCCTGACCCCCACAAATCTCCTGCTTCCACCAGTCCTGATCAATACAGTAGTGAAGTTGTCACTGCCATGAATTTGTGCAAACTTGCTGCTGACCTCACTGCGGTTCCTTTCCCCTCTGCTCCACCAACAGCCCATTTAAATCAATTATTTATCAGATCCACTGGGACTTCAATACTAATAGCAATGAGATTTGTGGCTTCTGGACCGAGATGAAGTCCCATAACACAAAGAGTTTTCTGTTCATACCTCATTTTCCAATTTCTTTTGGAGTCCCGACAAAACAGCCAGACCCTTGAAGGGCTGAGATTTTATAGCTCTTTGTCAGCACTTACTGAAATTATCCCCTACACAATGAGAAATCCAGTGTTAGAGGCAAGAAGATGGCATTACTTCCTCCCTGAGTGCCATGGCAGCTGAGCCTTCTGGGCTTTATTTCCCACCATCTGTAACACCTCTCTACTCTCTCTTTATATTCAGCTCCATGAGGATCCTCTCACACACTTTATGTCTAATTTGTTGTTTCAGATGCTGTGAGTTCCTCTCCAGGACTGATCTAAGCTACCCATGTTGCACAAAATACTTTGGATTTTGTTTTTCAGAAATATCAGCAGCGCTCGCCGTTTCTGTAAGGAAAACCAATCCAACAGAGAGAAACCTCAGCACTGGGAATGAGGAGGCTTTTAAAAGGTTTGAGATAGCCTGGTAGATTCCACAGTGCATTCTTCCATTTCAGTCTGGTTGCAGCAACATGGATAAAAGGGTCTCAGTGGTGAATTACTGCTCATCTATACAACCCCTGCGTGAGAAATGTACTCTCATCAAAGTCTCACAGGCACTACTGTATTAGCTTTGAGCAACCTTCAGGTATAAACAATTCCATTCATCAACAAGTTGTCTGCAGCAAATATCCCCAAACAGCACAAGAAACTGCAGTTCCCGTACTGGATACAGAGGAAAAAACTCCCAGTTTGATACATTAGGAATGAGAATAGAGAGCTTGGCTGGGATGGAGTGAGACCCAAAAAATCCCAACTCCCATGAGTGGAACCCAAATACCAACATTAATTTTCTTTTGAAACACTGAATTCCTGTAACCTAATGAGAATTAAGCACATACCAGCTCAAATTCCAGCCAGGACATGGGACACACACACAAAAAATCTGTCTTTTCCAGGATGTCCTTCAGCACTCAAATCCCCCAAGCCATAAACAGCATATATTGGCACTGGATAATTTGGCAAAGAACAAGGCACAACTTGCTAGGGGAGAAACACCAATTGGTGGCATATAAGTATTGCTTTGACCTTGGGGTCAAATTTCTGAGGAACTGCTAAATTACAGAAGTGTTTGACTACCTAACTCCCCCTGGTTGAAGGGAACAGATGCACTTAGGGACTGGAGCTGTAGAAAGCCGGGAAAACTGCCTGAGGCATGTTTTGCCAGGGCTTTTACATCACTTCAGAACGGCTGCTGCTATCAGAGCAAAGCCAGCTACTAAAAGCACTCTCAGCAAACTTTTCCCATGCCTCTGCAGGAATTAAGCACAGTTACCTCACCAGAGCCAAGCGAAGCAAACCGGATTATTTTGGGACGAGCATTCTCACGTTGCAGTCACCAGTGCTCAGTGCAACCACAACAAACAGGTTTTTTTTCTTTCCTTAAAACCATTTTCACAGCTGGGCTGCTGATTTATCACAGGCCTGGGTGCAGCATTCCCCAGCCCAGGTCCCTTGCAAGAAAAGGTCTGTGACATGGGATAGGAAATGCTGCATTTCCTGCTCGTTTTTCTGAGCACTGAGGAGCTCCACGGAGGTGCTGGAGGGTGATGCAAAAGCTGAAAGGGTTTCTTGTCTTCTCTTATAAAATTCTGTAGATCTCAGATGCACAGTACAAGCAGAACATATAATTTAATTCACAGGAAAATGTATCAAAAGACACCAAGGCTTAAGAGAATCAGACTTTTTGTTTTTCATTTCCTCCACTCTAGCCATGCTAGAAATAAGTGATAATTTTGCAGCAGTTCTCTGCTTTCATTTCAAATACAGGCTTTTTTATCATTACAACTCTCTAGAACCCCAAAAATGCTGTCCATTGTAGAACTAAATACTCAATATTTATTTATGAAAGAGGGATCATACACTTTTCTTGACACATTTTAGGACTGTAGAGGATTTTAGGACTTGAGTCCAACAGGGGATCAAATGCTTGAGGCTTTTGCCAGAGCAATGAACAGTGATGCATTGCTCTCATTACTGTCAATAAAATCACAGAGAGCTTTGATGAGGGTCTCAGTATAACAGGGAAGGGTTAAGGAATGACAAGCTCTTGAGGTGGGCACATAAAGGATGCCAAAATTTCAAGAAAAGAGAAAATCAATGATTTTTCTAACTGGCTAAGTTAGCAGGGACAGATGCACTACTCTACCACAGCAATATTTAGGCTATTGCTGGAACAGAATTCTAATCCTGTTAAGGACCCAAGCAATAAATGATCACAGATCAGCAGAGATGCTGCACTTGCACAGCCCAGGGACTGAAGGGGTAACTCACTTGACAGACCCTCAGCTTGTGAATGACTCTATCAAGTCAAATAAGAGAGATTCAGTGTAGCTTATTAATAATTAGTTCTAGCATAAAGTCTTAGAGGCATTCTGGCCTGTATTAATATTTTGCCTAAAGTGATTTGCAGCCATTCCCTATCTGTCATTCTATTTAATATATCCAAGGCCCAGCTCCTGTTCTTGCTGCTAAAACATCTCTTATCAGTTTGTGGCCTCCTCATCCCAGCTTACTTTAGTTTGCTCTGTAAAGGAGGAGACCTCACAGAGTCTCTTCATAATTCTTAATAGTAAATTTTTAATCCATCTTTTCATCCCACCAATTCGACCCTGTTACAAAGTAAATTTTTACACATATTTAAAAAATGAGTTTGCAAGCTAAGAAATGAAAAATCATTATCACCAGATACCCTGAAAGGATGCAACAGAGACCAATTGCCTACAGATATTAATATTTTGGTTTAAAGTTTGTTTATTGAGAAGAACACATTGTGACTTTGCAGCAGAGAACAGATAGAAGGATGGAGTAGATTCACCACTTGTAGCTCCAAGGAAATTGCCAGTTTGTCTCTTTTTCAGTATCAATGTCACAAGACCAATTTTGTACCATGTTTGGTGTACACATATCCACACAAGAGTGTTTCTAGAAGAAAGCAGGGTGGTTATTATCTCTCATTAGCCATGCAGGTGCAGAGTGGGGTGATTGAAAGAGGATTCTGGGGAGTGTGGCAAACAGGGCTGTGGTACATCTTCTGTTGGATTGGTTTTCTTTACAGAAGTATTTCTGAATATTTCTGAAAAACAAAATACACGTCTGCAGGCTACAGCTACCAGAGAAGTTTGACAAACTCCTGTTGTCACAAAGAGCAGCAGCTTGATGGAGCATTCTGGGTCTCTGTGATTTCTCCAGAGCTGAACTGTCTCAAGAAAAACAGAGGGTCAACACATTATAAAGATTTATTTGTTGGAAACATTAAATTTTTATCTAAGCAGCCTGACAACCTTTCAAGTATTTATACAGGTACAATTTATAGGTTATAACTCGTGACATTACCAATGTATTCTACCCTTTGAAAGAACACTTCCTTATTTTTACAATTTAATATTCACTGCTGAGCTGTCCTTGCTTGTAAAGGACTGTCAGGTTCAAATGCAGAATTAGATGATCCAAGACATCTTGTCTCTGGTGAATAAATATTTTACAGTATTGAATTTGCCAGAAGAGTAATAAAGATGCCTATTCTGTATTTGCAAGTTATTATCTCTTTTTCCCAATGTTGCCCAAATTGCAGGATTTGAACACAGGCTGGTTCCTCCTTAACCTGAAGAAAGACTTGGCAATCTTCCTGTTTATCATGCCTTGTGTGCCACAGCATTAGTTTATCTTTAAATGTTAAGCAGAAATAATCAACACAAAGAGCTGGGGGAAAAAAAAAGGTTGCAATTTATGCCTTGTTATAAAATTCCCAAGATAGATTTTTCTTCACTGGAGTTACCAGGGGCAGCTGAAGGTTCCAAGAGTAACAATGCTCTCAATGAAAGCACTGAAGAAAAAAAAAAAAAAGTTATATAATATGGATTAAGTGACATAGTGAAATCAAGAATTTTAGTTACATACAACTCCCAGCACTCTGGCAGCATCCTCTGAGATTATTTTCTGCATATATAAAGAAATATTTTTGGGTTCAGGAGAACAGAACACTTCCTACTTTATCTTGCCATTTTTTGAGAGAACAGAGGCATCACTCACATAATTTGCTCCCCTATAAAGTATTTTGGACATTTTGGCATTACCTGGGAGCAGATGGCTGAGACCCAGCCTGTGCTGAGAGAGGCCTGGAAAAACAGATTTTCTGAGTCAGCAGGAAAAGCACAGCTTCAATCCAGGATCTGATATTTAAGTGTGCCCAACACCAGCCTCCTCCCTGGGACCACAGACTTCATCAATCCCCCACCACTGGTTGACCAGAAGTTTGAAAGAAATGATGGGGAGCTCTCTGCAGTGTTTTCCTTTTGGTGATTTTTCCTCACAGCACTATCTGACAGGTCCTTTTGTTTGTCTGAGAGACAAATTAGATACATTTTTGTTTTAGTTGCAGCAGTCAACATTAGTGTGAGACAGTACATTTAGGACCTTAATAAAATAATACAAGGGTAAGATATCTTGAGCTAAAGTACTTGAAAATGTTTTGATGGTGAAATAACTCTACTAATTACCATAAATAGACTGGTAAAAAACTTTCAGAACACTTAAACAGTAGAAGTCATTAAAGACAGCTGAAGTACTCAATAATATATAGAAGGTTATTAACACATTGCTGCAGTTTATCTGAAGCTGCTTAAGCCTTTAAATTCTTACTTACTACAGAGAATAAGTGCGATATAAATAATATATATCTGGGGAAGTTTTAATTATTGTTGCCAATGGCTTCTCACACAAAAGCCCATTTAACATGTCCATAAACATCCAGGCAGTTATAGGAACAATTCCAAGCACTCATTTTAGCACAGCTAATGCTGTTTTGTTTGTGAAGATCAAGGGTATTTTGAGGTTTATATAATTCCTTATTGTAAAGACTCGAGGGATTTATAGCATTAATTCCCACGTTCTTCCCTATTACAATTGCATGTTCTGTTTTACCTAATCTATACTACTGTTAATCATTTATTGACAGATTTTTCTTGGCTTTGAAGACCCACAGCTTCAACACAGAAGAGTTAATATGGAACCCAGAGTCAAGGTATAATAGCCAATACACCAGAAAATGTCTAATACATGAATAATGTTTTCAAGCAGATGTTTGTCAGATCTCTGCCTATAAAATTGTGCTGAAATCTCATGAATGGTGAAGGCTGCACCTCCTCAGCAGCTGTTTTCCTCCAGACTAGAGCTCAACAAGCATCCCATTATGAATTGTCGTCCAGAGGTAGCTGGACAAGCTCAGAAGTGTCCCACAAGAATCTCAGGAGATTTAATAACACAAAGTGTAAAGCCCAGGCAGGATGGAGCTCTGAGCAACATGGTTTAGTGAAAGATGTCCCTGCCCATGGCATGGAACCAGGGGGCTCTTTAAGGTTCCTTCCAGCCCAAGCCACTCTGGGGTCACCACTGCCACCTCCCTGACACAGGTTACTCATCACAGCACTGAGGATGTCACCCAGATTCTGTCCAAGTCAATAGAATCAGGCCAAACATCCCACTTTTGGTCATACAAACAAGGCAATTAACAAAAGCAAATTTAAAACCAGAGTCTTTTGGGTCTATGGAGCAGAGCAGGAAAAGAAAGTACAGCAGCAGCCACACAAAATGAATATAGAAGATCAAGAGCCACCTTTCTTCTTCTCCAGCAATCTTAATTAGCATTGTAGTAGTGAAAAGCCACTGACTCCAAAGGAATGCTCATCTTCAAGCAGCCCTAACTACTAAGTCTAAAAAGAAACACTATTTTCTCCTAAGAACTTCTTGGTAAAGACAAAAAAGAATCTCTAAAACAATCCAGACATTATACTGTTCAATACATACATGGAAATATTTGCAGGAAACAAGGGTAAGGTGCAGTACAACAGATAATCTTTTTCCTAGGAATTACTGCAATTAATTCTACAAATGGTAGAAAAGACAGTCCATGCAACAGTATATGAAGACTATCCAGTTTGTCCTTACAGTATTCCACATTCCAACTGCTTCTCCACTGTTTGTCTTAAATTTATCTCTGTGGAAGATCTCTGCAGACTTTCTACAGAAACATTTAGAAGAAAATCGCCTGGGCTGCTCACAGAAGTAAAACTCGTTGTAAATTAGGGAAAAAGAAGCGTGCATTCCTCTGTGCTAAAAATAATGAAAACACACGGGGGGGAGGGTTAGCAGGAGAACTGCATTCCCATTTTCAGTGTTTACCATTTGAGCCCTTCTCTGTTGTATTGATTTTGTGTTGCAACAATTTAAAACAAATAGCCCAAAAGGCAATGGTTGCAAAATAATGGTCACTCTGGAATAGACTCGCAGGATGGAACAGAATGCAAAGTTATTGACCAGCTCTCCACTGAGAGGTGATGCAGCTGCACTGACAGGAAAGGAGCCAAGGGCTCTTGCTCTAGAAGACAATCATCCACTGACTGGAAAATCATAGATCTTAGAAACTAAAGACAATTTTCACAGCCCCAACAAATTAGTAATGGAAACCCCATTTGTAAATACTATTCTCCAGGGTGTTCAGACACACAAGCCTTAGATACATTTTAAAATTAGCTTTGTCTCAGACCTGCCAAATCTCTCCAAGTGAAATTCAGTTTAAGGCTTCCAGTTAATTTTTTTTTCACACAGTAGAGCTGATTTAACATGTAAGTGTTGACTGACATGCTGTGAGATTTTGCTCCCATTTCAAGGAACATAACCCAGATCACAGGAGTGTTATGTAGGAATGTCCTGTTTCTCCATCAGCAGTCAAAATAATTTCTATTTGCTGTGCTGGTGTGATAAATGCAGGATCACCATACATATGGGCAGCCTGGCAATGCTTGGCATCTCTGGACATGTCAGGGTTAACTCTCCTTCTGAGCTCTTTAAGTACTCAGCACATCTCTTCCTAATGCTGCTAATGTTCATTTCATTAAGGTAAAAGTAATTATAGTTTTGCATGCTTTACTCTTTACCCTTATTCACAATTCTAACAGCTAATATGAGGTGCCAAACCACTACTAATTGAAAATTGATTCTAGATTCAATTAAATGGCAAGCCCCGAAGGTAAATGTACATGTACCAGACTCATCAGTCCCTGGAGAGCAAGCTGAATTTCACTGGCAGCTACTGACACAATCAGCACCTCCAACTGCAACAGTGGCACCTACAGAGGATGTCTGCAGAGTGCATGGAAATAAAACTTCAGCTTTTCATTGCTCAGGAACAAGAGACACAATTAGGTGTTCTCAAGTATTAACATTGTGACAGCAACAATTTGTGATGGTCAATCACTGCTAGACGTGAAAGATGAGCCCAAATTCATAGTGCCCTACTGAGCAATTGCTTTCTTTTTAAGGGGAACACCAAAGCTGCCAAAATCATTATTGTTTCTCATACAGAGGATCTGGTATTTTTTAATTGTTAATTAGGTCTCTCACAGAACTTCTCCTTTGAATTGACAACCTTGTACAGCCTTACACTTGCTCCACCTTGGAATGAGCACCCATATGAAGAAAATCAATCTCAGGCAATCAGTCTGGGCATGAGCACATCAAAATAGAAAACATAGTCAACAGAGAAATGTTTTTAAAGGGGTAAGAGAAACAAGACAATTCAAATAAAGTAAGCAAGGAGTACTTAAAATGCCCTTCTGTACTAAAATTGTTTATTTTATCTGAAAACAAAGTAACATTTGCCAAATTACTCAAGTGCTTCAATGGATGCCTCTGATAACTGCCCTGTGGTCCCTGTGTGGCAGAGAAAGCTGTGTACCCTGGACAGGATGCCATTTTACAATCAGCTCATTTCTATAAAAATAGAACAAATTTCCAATTTGCAAGAAAGAAATGCACTATCAGAAATGTGGCTTTAAAGGATGGAACAGCTGATGCTACAAAATCTGTGTGTGCTAATGTGCTTATTTCCCAGAGTAGTGCTATTTTAACCATGATGCAAAATCTAGCTCTAGGCTATAACCTTTTTATGGAAATAATGGACTCTGATGTTTACTCAGCCCAGCTTGGCCCCATCCATTTCCCCCAGTAATTTAGAGATGAAGGGTATGTCAACATGGATTTACCTGGAGCATCACTCATTCAGAACTCCATTTTCAAATACCCCTAATCTTCCAAGGTAATTTTTCACTAGTGTCTGGGGAGGATTTAACAATGGTGATTTTTCCCTGTACACAATTTACTCTTCTGGGATCAGGCAAACCGAGTTAAATAATGAAGAAAGGCAGTTCTGCTAGAATGCTCTTGGGTTCTCTGTTGCTCACATTTTCTGAACCATCTAACACCTGAAACACTAAGTTAATTATGGTTTTAATCTATTCTTTGTTAAGAACTTTCAATTTAAAAATGCTTCAAATTCAGACATCTACTTGAAATGCAAAAAATTAAAATTTGGCTACCGTCACTATTGACAGTACTATTTATGATACTCCAGTAGATTTTGTGACAGACTTTGGCTCCAGCTTCAGTCAGAGCCTTGCACATTATTTCTAATTTCCCTTTCATCTATATCTGGAGCCTGCCTGGCTTCTGTGAGGGATGTCCAAGCATGGAGAGTACGTGATTTGCCAAACATTATTCAAGAAGCTGGGGATGTAATTGGGGTCTCTAAAGTCGTGAGCTATTAGCATAATGAGAACATTGCCCTTTTACAGGAAGCTGCAGGTACAGCTTCAGTCTCTCTGCAGATTTATTCCTGGGTAATAGAAACAATAGGTAAAAGAAAGCAGAGCCCAGGTAATAAAAAGTACTGAAGGCAAGAAGTGGGCACAGGTGAGTTTTGTGAGCAGTAGAAGTTGGAAAGATGGCTGTGGACAGCACTGAATGGGCAGCAGGAACTCTTCCTCTGACACACAGATATAAATAACATCTTTTATGTTAAATAAATGAGATTTAAATATAAAAGTTGGCCCTCAACGCTGGAGCACCACTCACCTGCAGAGAAAGATACTGCTTTGAGCTGAGAGTGCAGATCCTGCAATCTCTGAGCAGGACTGACCCCCTGGGCAGCTTTTCCCTGCCTCTCATCTGGGCCGTGCAGAAGTTCCTGAACCATAAACCAAGCCAGGATTGTCAAAGTAAAGAGCTGTCACCCACACAAACCACTGTTTCCCCTGCCCAGGGTTTCCTACTCTGGGGGCTAATTGCATTAAATAATGCTGTGTAATAATAATAAAAAAACCCCAAACCAACCAAACTTTGATTTCCCAAGGCATTTAAGGTGCCTAACTCTACGTAATTCCAGTTTAAATTAATGGAAACTGTGCATCTTAATTCTCTTGAGAGCACTTTGAGAATGTCAGAACAAATCAATAAAATCAAAACACTCTTTGTGCAAAATGGGAATAATTTTCAAAGACCAGAGCAGGGAGAAGCTATTGATAGTATGTTCTGCATTTCTCATTCTTCTGCTGTAGGTAGAAGCAAGCCCTTTCCCAGCAGCACACCCCTTTTTTCAAAGAGGGGAAGTTCACTCACTAAAATTAATGCCCAGAAGCCTCTTTACCCAATTACTTCATGTAACTGCAATTGTTATTGTGCTAGCCCAGCATAGTAGGAGCTTAGCTGGATGTCTGGAATCTCTAAAGGAAAGTTACTGTCTTAAAAAAAAAATAAATAAAAAAAAATTGAAAGGAAAACTGAGCACTCTACTGTCTCCTGATTTGGAAGTCACCAAAAAATAAGTTGAGGACAAAGCTCACCAAGTGAAAAACTTAAGAGACAAAATTCCCAGACCCTGGAAAAAGCTGAGCAGAAGAAGGAGGAATGAATGTTGATGGCACCGTTCCTCATTCAGGCAGGAAGTCTGTGCCGTTCTTGTCACAGGCAATTTCCCCAAATCGTTCAGATAAAGCTGGCTGGGGAAGAGCAGCCCTGGGCTAAAGGGACCTTCTGAGTGCACAGAGACAGTTCTGGACTGCACAGCCAGGCTGGAGGGAGGGGTGGGTTATAGGTTTTCCAGCTTAGTGTGCATGAAGCGACCCCTTAAGAGCAGTGGCAGTGAGTGGAGGTAGTTGCTCTGTGTTGGTGCAGAGTTCAGCAGAGTCTTAACTTCAAGCAGCAAAGTCCAGGGATGGGGTGAAACCCTGGAATTCCTCAGCATACTGCAGCAGGAGACATCCAACAACTGCTGAACTCCATGGAAACTGTAACTCTGCTCTTTTCCAATTGCTCTGGTAGCTCAGCTTTGCACCAACACAAAATATGACAGAGAAAAATGGATTGCATGAAACTTCATAGAGAGAGCATATCAGTATGTGCATGAGAATAACTGCACAGTGATCTAGGGTTCATTAGTGTATTCTAGATGTTAAATTCCTTCGGGTGAAATGCACTGACTTTAAATCCAGTTTGAGGGAACTGCACAGAGGTCTAAATTCATCATAAGATATCAGCTGTGAGATGGCAAAGGAACTGCAGCAGCCACAACTCTTCTGCTCTCCCAGAAATGCAGAATGTTACTTCATTAAGCAAAGATCAGCCTGAGAAGCAGCCTGGATTAATGGTGCACATATAATTAAAGAGGTAAATAATTGTGGTGATGTACCCTGAAAAAAAGGCAAAATATATAATGCAGCAGGAAATAAGAAATCTGGGGTTTTGATTAAACTACATTTCTTAAATTAGGTAGGACTATAAAGTGCCAAATATTAATGCAGAGTAGCTTAATATAAATTAGACTAAGAGTTTGTTTTTTCAGACAGTGCTACTGAACTTAATTATTACAGCTTACTTTTGGGGAGGGAAAGAAGCTGGCATTAACTATTGAGAAAACCCCAATGTTCCACAAAAATGAGATATATGGGGTTGAAAGAGCCAACTCAGCAAAAACCTGTACTTTGGAAAAAGGCTTGACCCATCTCCTCAAGCAACATGCATTGCTGCAAATTATTTTAATTTTTGTGGCTCTGAAATAAGAATTTCTGACCCAAATTTCGGGGAGGAACCAAAGAACCCCAAATATTCTGCCCCCATCCCCTCCCACACATTCAAAGACAGAAGAAGAAGGGTCTATGGTGCCAATTTTTTTTGTACACAGGTAAACATAACCTATTAAAACAGGAAATTTGCCCCCATCATACATCAGACCCCCAATGTTACTGTGCTGGGGAAAAATTTATTAATCAAATATTGCATCAACCTTTGTTCTTAACATTACATCAATCCTAATTCAACAGCATTACCATGGTTACACTGTTATTACATTTTAGCCTTGCAGGTTTCTTATCAAGATGTACCAAAAAAATCTCACTATTCATTCTATGTACATTCCAAACAAATAATCTGGCTATCATATGTACTCTATTAACATGAGGCCACAATCCTTTTTCCTTAATTAACACAGACCCACAATAGCACCTTCTCTGTCAAAAGCAAGTTATTGTAGATCCTCTCTCCCAGAGTCCAATCCCCAATACAAAACAGCAAAGCTCCTAATTAGCTGCCCATCTCAGGGAGCTGCTTCCATCAATTTGCATTCCTGTGTTACTAAGAACTCTTTTCCCACTAGCAGCAGGACCATTAAAGATATAAAAACAACCACAACAACACGGGGAAAGAAAATTTATTAGAGCTTTGTCAAAGAAGTAAAGCTGAAGAGAGGTTTTAAAAATTGTTTTGTTGGTTTTTTTTTAACTAAAATACCTTTCAAATAGCACTAACAAGACTCTGTAATCCCAACTGAGGCTTCATCTCAAAGCATAACAAAACCCTAAATTATGCAATCTACCAAAGATGGAAAAAACTCTGACAGTCCAAGCAGATTGTGGTGATTTGATTCCATTTAATCGATTTTCTTGAGGTCTTACACAGAAAATCACTAAAATAGAGAGTTAAAAATTGTGTCACTAAAACAGATCTTTGGCTTTAGGATAACTTGGTATACACCAGTTTCCAGACTTTAACAACCCACTCCCTTCAGGACTCTTGCCTTTGTATTCCTGTTGCTCTTCACTTGGTATTTCTCTGCAAGAGTTCATCTCCTTGTGACTGTGAATCAGAATGTTCATTATCTGATGAACATAAACATTGATTCAGCCTCTCTTGCTGCATTAAGATGATCTGGTTTGCTCCTGATTTATTCCATGTCTGCCTGAGACTTCACCTGCACCTTCTGGTCCCAGGATTTTGGGAGTTGTGTCCCAGGTGTGAGCTTTGCAGCTGGGTTGTGCTCTGAGCACCTGCTGTAACCTGCCTGTAAACAGGACTGCAGACCACACACCTACAAAGCAATTTGAGCAGAGCCTTGGAATTTCAGTGGTCCAAGTAAAGTTCAAACAACACAGATTATGAGAAAAGTGGTTTTAAAATAATTTTCAGGGATGTGAAAGGTTCAGTTTTTCAGCAAGAATGAACCCTAACTTTGCATTGCTGATGCAGATGCATGTTTTTAATGAAAATTAGGAAAATAAAAACACTAGAAGCAGGACTGGAACACGATTTGCCTCAGTCTGGGAATTCAATATAGAGGCATTAGGATGATTATATTGAAGTAACTGGACATCAATATGTCCAAGCATTTCCTACAATGCAGCAATTTCATTTGTATTTAAGGGTTTCCCCTACAAGACTGTGTTTTTTTCTTCCCAAGCAGCTGAGGATATCCCAGGATATCCCATCCCATGTCTGTGACTCAAAAGCAGAATGATTAAAACAATTACAATATGATTAAAAACTCATTATCAGAAATACCTCTACAACATACTGAAAATAAATATTTCTAAACTAATTTTTCTCACAGCATTCAATAGGTGATGATGCCATTTAATTGGCTGACAGCCAAACAAGTTACATAAAATGAATATTTTCTTTCAGAAATGACAGCTTTCTGTCTCTTAATTGCACCTGAATGGAGTATGATTTTCTGCAAAGTATTTCTTATTCAAAACAAAATTTGTATGTTCCATCATTTGGGAAATTAAGTAACACACAGAGGATTATTTCCTGCAGGTCTGCAAAAGGTTGAGTTAATTTTACATTCATTTAAGCAAATATCCACATTTAAACTAACCTGTAGATTGCATTGCTGAACCAAATGGAGAGACAGGGTCATAGTATTTAGATAGGAATTGAAAGGGGAAAACTCAGACTCTTGTAATTTAAAAGAGTTACAAAATTTTGCTTGTATTGCTCCCTGCAACTACACAAATTATCTTGCCATTCCATGTGTAACATGGGTTTTCAAAGCAAGATACTTATTCTGCAAAACAATTCCTGCAACAAAAAGATCAGACTACTATAATTAACTTTGTACTGCAGTTAACACAATGAGAACTGTTTGGGCTGGCAGACCCAAAGATTTATTAATAGAATAGAGCAGGCAGCTCTAAGCTGTGGTCAGCAAAGCTTTCCTAAAAATCTGCTGCTTGAATATAATGAACAAAATCAGTAAGAGAAAAGCAATGCTTAAGAAAGATGTTTATTGACTTATTCCTGGTAGTGCTGATAAAAAAGACAGGACACAACCCTGACATGACAAGAGCAGCACTCAGATTGGACTGTCTGTCCCCAGGGCTGCTGCTCTGGTTTTGATCTGGCATAGCTGATAGCAGAATCAGGGCTTGAAATGGACAATTTTCCAGCAATAAGGAAAAGATTACAAGACAAACTGCTCTATAAAGCAACAGAGGGGGGAAAAGGGGGGGATAAAAATTGAAACAAGAGCAATAGAAGTTTCGCTGCATTACTAGTATCAGGGAAGTAAATGTTTCCAATAAAAAAGCTCAAGCAGAGGAGTGTTATTTATCAGGGAACATCTGTTTGGCTGCCCACTATCTGTTCTAGTGTGGCCTGACACGCATACTTATGGAGAGGAACACAGCCTGGCTTGGCAGCAGAGAGATGTGCTCTGAGGAAAGAGTGAATATATCCCCATCTGTACTGTCAGAAATCCTGGATTTCTACTGATATCTTTAATGCCAGGCTTCTTTCACCAAGCCATCCCTGTACTTTATCCCAGAAACTATTCCTAACTTCATATGTTAAGTACCTGTTAGATTTCAGTCTATTCTTCCTCTTAATTCTTCCTTTTATCTGCTGGGTTTTTTGTTTGTTTTTTTTCCCAGCTTCCCAGATACCTGCATAATTCCATTTACAGCACATACTTATTCTGGAGAGCAATGGATCCTTCTGACAAGAATTTATTTAGATTCTACATCCAGCTTGGTCTTGAGCAAGCCTGTACCTTTGTCCTACAATATTTTCAAGTTTCCAGAGGATGAAGGAGAAGACTTAGATAAACAATTAAGTTCTGCAGTCCATATTGGAACTGGATTGTTAGAAAAACATGTGTAAAATAGGTCCACATTGTCATGAACTGAGGGAAGAAAACTGCTGGTCACTGGTTGCTGAGTTTCACTGCTTAGAACTTCAGCTTTACTACAACCTTTGACTTCTCTTAGATTTTAGTCAATTGAACCCAAAAAATTAATCACATTTAATTATCTGACCAAAGTCTTACTTGGCTTTAATCTAAGTGTGACCATCCCATTCAATTACTTTCTTTGTTCTAAATACCCATTTCAAAGGACCATCATTAAAAACCATTAAAGAGTTGGAGAGGAATAAAAATTATCCCAGAATTGTGTGAATTGACCAAACATGCAATTTGTAATTCAAAATTACTTCAATTTTTGCATTAACAAGCAAGTAAATGAAAAATCTCCTCCTCTGTCAGAACTGCTCAGGGGGCAGTAATTCAGAGTGTTTTCCACCCATGGTAAAACAGAAGCAAAAATGAATTCACATGGATTTTCTCAGGCCCAAATAAGAATGGAGTTCAAATTCTACTGGTAAAGGGATCACTCCTCTGTCTTCACTGACAGCATATTTTAAACTTGTCAGATGTTAATTAGATCTCTTTAGTACAGGTACAGGCTCATCTTCAATGATGTTTTTATCACATATTTAACAGAATAATTTTTGAAAGTCATACAAATTAGCAACTGTCCTCTCTCAGGTGTTAAGTGGATTATTGTTTTTTCATATAGAAGTTACACAGTAAACTGTTGTGCTAAACAGGTTAAGCATGGACATGGATCCTTATGGAGTAGATATGTTTTCCACTGGCTTCTTACATTTACAGAGGATTTGTTTACAACAACAAGATAGTCAAAATAATTGAGATCTAGCAATGTGATACTACAATGTCAAATATTTTAATTGAACACAAAGCAGAAAAAAAAATCTGCCACTATAATCAGGATCAAGACTGAAACCAAGAAGGCTTTGGAGGAACATCTTAATTGCAAAACACAGCAGGAATCCTGCAGTATGGAAAAGGGAGCAAACTTCTGGTCTATATGCTACAAAACACTTGGGCACCAGTTGTGTTACAGCTTGGCAGCATCATCCTTGAGACCAGATGCACTCATTGCTTTGGCCATAGCAATAGTTCCATTAATTGCAGCTGAAATTGGGATTGGCAGCATTTCCTTCCAGGATTTAGTGCAACAGACTCCTTACCTTGGTCCTGCAGTCCCAGTATCCTAGTCCTCTGGAATTATTTATGTCAGTTTAAAAATAATACTGTGTGCAATAGAATGATAACAGTGTTACCTAAATGAGGGTACAAAGTCCAGGGCAGTACAGATCTATTCCAAGCCATCAGAACTGCTCTATCTTCCATGGATGATCATTTATTTTATGTGTCCTGATGGCAGGATCACACTATTAATTTTGCCATCTGTGTGTAGCTTGTTCCTTATCACAGAATTTTGACTACAGATTGTAAACCTCTGACTCAGCAGGTGATGCCTGTGTGACTCTGCTGGCAAAGAGACTGCATGCTTTCCTCTCTGCATATAGAGGTCAAATTGCATTAAAAACCCAAATATTGCCAGATGAATTACTTTCTTTTCTTAATTCAGAGCAAGGCAGTATTTGTGTATTTTCATGGACAGTATGTAAAGGTGAATTAGGCTACTCCCAAAAGGAGGTAAAATTATTTTTATTGCCACTAAGCACAGCTCAGCTGAGAAGGGTCCTTATGCAGCTTTCTTGGACAAATCCTTAGAACCACATATCCAAGCCTCAGGTTACGTCAAAGAATTTTTTTGGTTTTGTTTCTTTTTGCAAAAATCTGTGTTAATCCATCACTCTTTTATGGTGCAGTTCCTAAATCTCTGAGGCTTTCTAAGCCTGTAATCTCAGATTTACCAGCCTACTGAAGGAGTAACACAACAATCACTACAACAGATCATATACTAACACCACTTTAAAGGCAGCAGAAAAAGTTCAAGTATCGTTTCCAGCAAGTTTCAGGCAGAGCCATCACTTGCTTCAGATGCAATTTCTATCCTAAAGCTTTTCTGCATTTTGGCCCCAAATAACACATCCCACCACGTGGACCTCTTCCAAGTTTCTTTAATGCTGAATCCTGCAGGGTGCTAAATAGAGCTTCAAGTGTTAACTGAACTGAAAATCATCTGAACTGGCTGCTAAAGGACTGGAAGTAATGGCAAAAATCCCATTCCACAGGTCACCTGCACAGCTGGGACACAAACTCCACCCCTCAGCTGTTTTGGCAGCCTGACCCCCAGAAGGTCTCCAGATATGATCAGCACCCAACAAGCAGAAGATTTAACCCTGAAATGTAGATGGACCACACTTATTTTTGCCTCTGGGAGGATTTGATTGCACTGTATCTGTTGAAAGCCTTTAATAAATACCTACTCTTATTCTCTTGATCTTGTCTAGCCTCTGTCCTAGGCAGCCACTCCAAAGCATCAGCAGGTGCAGCAGATTTCTCCTGGGTGAGATTGAAATCACATTCAACCCCTTTTCCTCTCTCTTCCTGGGTCACATCCCTTCAGAAAGAAGCACACAAGCAGTGAAATCTGCTTTAAGCAGGTCTGGTACAGAACTCTGCTCACTTTGGCTGTTGTGCTGTGTTTGGAACAATCCCAGGTGAATATTCAATTCCAGCTGCTAGAGGAGTAGTCATCACTTCAGCAGGTTACATTCCACTCTCCTTTGCCCTCTCTCAAGTGAAATGAGCTTCCCAATCATTTAAATGATAATTAAAATCAGGTAGAGCAAGCAGGTTATTTCCCAAGCACTTCAATTTAATTGTTAAATTAAGTAGCCTCCTCATTGTTGTGCATATTTATCAGGGTGTTAATGATTCATTTGAAGACAACAGGGTGAAATGGCTTCACTTCATTGCTTGATTCTTGGGGCTCTTGCCCTCATCACCAGAATCAGCATGTGACATTTCAATATCTTCCACATTATTAAGAGGTCATCTCTGTGCACTCAGATACCAGAAGATATTTCTAAAAACCCTAAATATTTTTGTAATTCTTTTTCTTCCACCACTTCCTGCTGGTTCCTTCCAGAAGTGTATGGAATTTCAGAGTGTTTGTGGTTCAGCATATCATCAGCCTGATCCTTGTTGACAACAACTCAACATTAGAAGACATTTGTTTCTCCTGACTTTTTCTTCTACCCCTCACATTGAAAAATCTAAGGCAATAGGGGGAGAAAATTAAAAGAAAATCCTTCTGGCTCTCAAAGTCTCTGAATTTTTGTGAAGCTCCCAGCAAGAGCAGTGGCCCACCTGAGAAAATTAGATCAAATTCGTCCATTTCCTTGATGAACAGCCAATAACTGGGAAGTCAAAGCCAGAGACGGTGCCAGCACTAAATCAGAACTGAAGGACACTACAGGACGTGGGTCGACACCATAAATCAGGAAAAATCATTCTTTGCTCCACTTAGATTTGTGTTTACATAGGAACCCAGTTTTACAAAGGAGCTGAACTTGTCTTCTATCAAGACAGAATGTCTGCCCTAGATCCAGAAGCTCAAAGCAGTGATTGATCTTCTGGACTTATGGGTATTATGTCAATCTGGCTGGAACAAGGGTAAAAAGTTATTTCTTCTATTCCTCCTTAAAACAGGCAATCTTAAATCATTAAAAAAAAAATCTTAATCATGAATAACCAGTAAATTTTTAGTCTTATAACTGGACTAGTAAAAAAGACAAAGCAAGCTCTGCTAAGGAATCAATCAATAGAGTGAAATCTACTTTGGATTAGAAGGCTTCTTTTTTGGAGTTCTCTTTCTGATAAAGAGAGCTCCTTCTTAGCAAGCCCAAATCCAAAACCTGTTTTACTTCTGATCCCTCAAAAACCAGATGATCTAAAATTTCCAAAACTTTTCATCATTTATAAATGTCTTATTCAAGGCACATTGATCAAGTCTTCAAAACTCCTGGAATAACCACCACAAAAAATGATGTGGGTTTACAAATTTACAAGCACAGGATCTCACAGCTTCTGAATACCTGAAAGCTCCAAGCCAAACAACTTCCCATGTGATACAGATAGAATATGTGGTAGGAGGACTTCAGAACAGTGAACATCCTTCCATTTGTCAGATTAAAGGCATTCCTACTAAGAAGATTTGCTAGATAAATTAATTCTGAGTGATGACCTCTGGGCTGCTGTGCTGCCTGGGCTTAGGGAAAGATATTTTAAAAAATGCTTTGTCATTTTCATAAGAATTATTTAGTCAGTAGCTATTTCCAGCTATGTTGAGACCCACTCAAACTTTCTAAAACTTCATCTGGCTTCTTCATTTTGTACAACATAAGTCTAAAAAACTCTAAAATCGCCAGCATACAGAGCACATCTGCAGGTGTTTTTGGTAAATAATTCTGCACCACCTTACTACCCCCTTTTGGTAAAGGAAATAATCAAATTTTCCGAATTCAGGAAAGCCCTGCTCTACTTCCTTTTCCCCTGTTGTCATTTAGAAACACTGAGAGGGCTGAATGACAAATGTGACAAGTCTCTGGCCCACCAGACCTTGACAGCAGTTTCCTAATATTTTTCTCTTTAACCTCACCTTCTGGCAAAAGGTGAATACATTTGGACATTTATTCCCCTACTCTGATCCTGCTGCAACAACTGCCAAGCCTACCTTGCATTTTTTGTCTCTTCTGCACATCTACATACATCAACATAAAAAGTCATCTCACTGAGTGTTTTTAGAAATATTTTCAACTCCCCCCTTAAAATTCCCTAAAATACCAAAACTTCTGCTCAACCAAACTAGCATCTAACCAGACAGGTGAAACCTCCATGAAGGTATCAGTGTGCAACTCTTCAGGTACATTTGGAGTATTTTCATGCCAAGAACCTCCTGACCTACATCTTTCCCTTAAATTTCTGAGTCTAATCCCCCAATAGACAGAAATCTGCAAGTACAACTGGGAAACAGAACCTTGCACTCTGTGAACTGGGGAGAAGATAAAGAATGATCCTGCTGAGATTTTTTCCCCTGCAGAAATGGATATAAGCAAATGAATTGTAGCAAACAGAGCTTTCCTACTCGTGGTGTCCATCCCAATCAAAAACAATGTAGAGCTTCCTCCTTAAATCCATGACACAAATATGATAACAGCAGATGGAATTTCAGACACAAGGTTTGCATTTCTCAAATCACAGGGATGTTCTATGCCTCATGAAAGTCTGGGATCTGCACCTTAAGTACATCAGAGATGTGACAATAGATTTCTGTTCAGTGCAAAATCCTGAACCAGAATTGAATATTCCTGCCAGCAGTGCCATGTAAAGCACACTTCTGAAGGCAAAATAATGGCAACAAATTCAGCTATAAGGGCCAGGGATATCATAACCCAGACAATCTCAAGTAGACCAGTCACCAAAACAGAAGTCTTGAAATTAGACCCTTGGCCAAGAAATGGAATTCAGACACACAACTGGAAAGGCACAATGGAAAAGGTGAAAAGAGGTGAGCTTGGATTAGATGGCAATATGAAGGACAGTATTCAAAAAGGAAATTTTCATCTAAACAGGGAAACACAATCTGTGCTTATGGCACATCTACACATCCTACAGGACGCTGTGCTAGTGGTTATTAAAAAAAGTATGCAGTACATAAAGACACTGTTGTCTGATAAGCAGATAGAGAAAACAGCCATAATATTCCAGCTTCTATTACAGTTATTCTGGGAGGAATCCTTCATCGTGCAATTAACTCTGCTTGCAATATACCAAAGACAAACAAAGGTAAATAGAAAAAAAATCTCTAATTAAATTAGAGAACCACAAAGGACACATCCAATGACCAATAAATAAAGCACATAAAGCACTGCTGGTGTAGGTTGATGAGTATTGTTAGGTATCAAACACTGAAGGGAATTCCTTGAATAAAGACAGAGATATAATACTCAGATTCATTGAGGGGGAAAGCAAGGGAGTAAAGGACACCTCATGGCACAGGGGCTGGTGGGATCCAGAATCCTGAATTCAACCTTATTATAAATTCATTTCCCAGATTAAGAGTAGGGATAAAATTGCTCTCTTTTCCTGCCTATTGCACCAGCCTCTAATGAATTCACCACAGCCACCTCCACTGCCCTCTGTGATGGAAGTTCAAACAATTTATTTTTCTGCTTTTCCTCATGTTATTTCTTATGCTAAGGAGGAAATCACAAAAATTATGACAACATGCCATTGTTTACCTTCTTTTCTTGATTGTGATGCTTGTAAGAAGTTCTAGAAGGGCCTGGTGAGAAGGCACAGGAGCAACACAGGTTTTATCACTTCACTACTCAGAGCTCTCCTTGATCATTTTCTGACCAAACCCTTCAGAATGAAAGGAGGCAACACAAAACTTGTTACACAAATCAGGGCTCAGCATTCTCAGCCTATAGGTCTTTGCAGTTTCATTTCTGTCAGTAGACCAACACTGGCTCAAGCAAGAGAGTCAGTTTTAGGACACTGAGATTCTTTTAGTTACCTTAGTCAGATATATTTTCTTTTTGAACCTTAAGAACAAGAACTCTTATCAACATACTTAGCTGAAGCAAAACCAGAAAAAAGTATTTGGTAATTGCAAAGTGATTTCAACAGAACAGTTTTAAAATTCAGTAAAAGCTGAGTGATTTCACTCTGAATCCTCTGTGAATCTGAGTCCAGTGGTACATTCCAAGCAGAGGTGCAAAGGTTCTGCAGTTACCAATTTAATGTACACCTTAGGGCAAAAAAGAGCAGTGAGTACCAGCAACACCAACAACAAATATAATCACACTATGGGGTCATTTTCTGAGCCTCTTGGTTTCAGTAGTGAACAATTGTTCTTACAGAGGATGCAAATAATTTCCAGAGAGCTTTGCTCAAATCCTGTTTTCTTTAGCAGCCAACTTGAGCCCAATCAGATAAGCAATTTCAAGCAGGATTTATTGTGACTCTGCAGTTACTTCACTCAGTAAAATAAACACAACTTGTGTACAGAAAACACACACTGTGTGTAAAAAGACAAGAAGTAAAGGAAGACCTGGTTCAGTAAGAATCTTTACACAAAGCCATCAGGTTGGGCTGCTTCACATCTGGAACTGAGACTTGCAAGAAAGCACTTTGTAAGAATCAGGGTTTTCTAGGTGCACTTAACATCACCAGAAATATAAAAATACAACTTGCCAACTACAGTCATTCCACCCAAAACACTCTTTGCACTGAACAATCTGAAATTATGCCATTCACTCTGCCTGTTCTTGTGTTCCTCTTTCCATTCCAGCATTTTATCTTCTGAGTTCTCTGGAGCAGAACATTTTACACACATCTCTATTTGTCACATGCTGAGCTCAAGAGGCCACATGTCCTGTTTGGTGCATGGCATCCTCAAAATTACTGAGCAGGAATGTGGAGTGGGAGCCACCACACAGGTACCATATGGCATTCCCTATGTCATTCTGTGCAGAAATAGGGGAAATACTGTGTTTTGTAAGGTTATCTTTCTGTGAAATACTGTTTAGGGGGGTAAAATTTAGTCAAAATTGCTTGTTTTCTTTCGGGATGATTTCTTCTATTGTTTTGGTTTTTTATTATTGTCTTCCTGCTACTCAAGGCAGCTGCTTCTTAAAAACCTTCAAAAATCATATATTTCATTTCAGCTACCGTGGTGCAAAACTCTCTCAATGCACAAAGAAGGACTGAAAAATTGTTGTGACTTTAATCTGGGAAGAAGAATACTCATTCAAGTCTAAAATGTGATATTCTCTGGGGGAGGGCGTAGTCCAGTCAGCTTTACATTCCACTCTTTTCCTCCGTGTTTTAAGCTCAGCTTCCCAACACAAATCTCCAGAATAGTGATTTCAGCACAGCTACTCTCAGTAAATGATCTTGCATTTACATGGGGATCCTGGAAAGCTGAATACCGTTTAAATGTTTCAGAAATCTGACAGTCATCCCAACACACTGGCCTTGAGATGCCACTCACCTCAAGGGCTGTGAGAGCTCTGTGATCTGACTGTGCAAGGCTGGTAGGAATTCAGTCATTTTGAAGCTGTCAGCAAATACCTTCATCCTTTCATTTCCCTCATTACCCTGGATAATCCCCATCTTCTGTGGATAAATTCACCCTAAGGGGCATCCATGTCCTGCAGTTTCTGTGGGATTCTGGTTTCGCCTCCACTCCCTCTCCTGAGCCATCTTTGGCTGCACTGTTACCCGCTGGAAACTGAAGGACATTTTCTCTCCATGCCAGCACACAACCCCTTCAAGTCTTTAGTGCTGTTTTCTTCCTCCCCATGCCAAGTTTAAACCTGTTCTTTTCACTAATCCCCTGCACAGTTCTGCACTACCAATATTGCATTCAGCAGCAGGCAACTCTGAGTTTTCCCCTCATTTTCCTGCTCCTCTCTATCAGCATTTCTCACAAGGTATCCAGCATGTTTATACCCTCCCTTGGAATCCATTACACTTTATTAGTGTTCCCTTTTGACAGCTAACTCCACAAGGTCTATTTCTAGTCTCTTACTACACCTTAAAAAACACCAGAATTCAGGGAAGTCACTTGGGATTAAATGCAGCTCCAACAGTCCAGGGGACAAACCCAGCTGGGCTGAAGGGGGTACCAGGAAAAGGCAATAATATTGTTTTGATCCTAAAGTACCAGGACAAAACTGGGCAGAGAATTTTGTTCTGCTAAATGGGAACTGTGCAGTCCTAAAGGCCCTGTCCTGGCAGCTCAGAGCAGCCAAAGAAGGAATCTAGTTCAGCTGAGAAATGAGGCAATTCTGTTACCACAGCCTGAAGTCTTCTGGTGTTTTGAGAATAATGAAAATCAGTGCATCTCTGCTAGGATGAAAGGAGGGCTGCACAGAGACCATATCATTTCCATTTGTTTTCTGTTTCTGCTAACACCACTTCAGAGAAGTGCTAAAGTCCTTTAAAGTCTATACATTGATTTAAGGGAATCGGTTTTCCTCATGCATTTGTTTTGTTGAGGTTTTTAAATTTGGTTATATCTGTTTGCTTTATCATTTTCATCCTGTTTTCAGGGGCACTGGTAGCAAAAATCCCTATGAAAACTGCAGTAAAGCTGGCAAATACTTTAGACACCCCTAAACAAAAAGAACCACAGTTCTTTAGTAGTAACAATGATATGAAACTTGCTTTAGGTTGAAGATTTCTTACCACCCACTCCCTCCTATCAAAACAGCTCTGTTACTACTTTGCACAAAGTTATTTACAGTACACAAAGGGATTTTTTTCTGTTGTTTTGCTCTTGTCATCCAAAGGGTAGAGCAGCACTGGAGCTTCAGGGAGGGAAAGGTTGCCACATCCGAGCTGGGAGGTTCACGCCACTGGAGAGGCACACATGGAAAAATTAATAGTGTAGAAAAAGAGTCAGTTCAGCAAAAGCAACATGCAGGGCTGAAAACCACACACACTTGAGGAATCCAATTGTGAAGTTTCTCAGGTTCATTATGGCCTTTTGAGTAAAACTTGCCTTGGTATATTTTGGCTGGTCAAAACCCAGCTGTGCTCCCCACAAGAGGAGCTTCTCTGTCCTATCATCATGTCCTGTTAAAACCCTGGGTCTGTGGAGGGGCACAAAGCCCTGGCTAAGCTCATCACAGCACAGCTGAAACACTAATAAAGTGCTAGCACAGCTGGGGAGGAATCAATACCAAGTTATTTTATTCTGAACAACAACTCCCAACTTGTAGTCTGGGAAACCATTCTGTTGCATGCCCATCACCTTTTCAGTTCTACCAGCCAACATTCACTAATTTTGCACCACTGTTTATTTTGGGACAAACATGTGATATTAACCAGCAATCTAGTTTCCAAGGAACCTTGGTGAAATTGAAACAAAAATTGCCTTCAAATTTAAGCTCAAATGTAAGAGTGTGCAGTGGATCTGCTACTTCCCATCATCTCAACAGCTGATTCCTGGCACTGAAGGTTGGTGCACCTTGGCCTCTCACATAAATCAGATGATTTTGTAACATTGCTCAGCTGTAAATTGCTGTACTAAGACAGAGTTTCTCACTGAGTAGATCTATCTCTTGTTGCTTCATAAAGAGAAATTAGCACTATCACTCAGGAGCCTCTTTTCCAAATCACCTAAGTACTGCACAAGCACAAAGTGCCAGCTAAAGACCTTCATGAAAGTGGCAGAAGCACAACAAAGAATCCTCACAGTTCTGTTAAAGCACATTTAAGAGATCTGATAGAATTTTCCCCAGCAAAAGGGACTCTATCTAAAGCAGATGGCAGAATATTAAACAAATTCTGTGATGCTTCTGTAGAAGGACCTAATTTATAGTAGCAGGATGATGGCAAAAATCTATCTCCAAACTGACAGGTACAATTAAAAAAGAATTACTA
Source organism: Luscinia megarhynchos (assembly GCA_034336665.1). Lineage (NCBI taxonomy): Eukaryota > Metazoa > Chordata > Aves > Passeriformes > Muscicapidae > Luscinia > Luscinia megarhynchos. The sequence goes on from CM067580.1 coordinate 5,373,248, forward strand.
ATATAAAATTTTGAAAACTCAACTAACCAAAAAACTAGAAGGAGGTGTATCAGGAATTCTAGTAAGCTTAAATATTTATAATCAACCAGTTATTGAAGAATGAAGGACAATGACTATGTCAATACATTACTGGTTTAAAATTGCTTTTGAGAATCTGTTTTAATCCAGACTGGCAAAACCTACTGCTTTTAGGAGACACATTCCCTTTATAAACAAAGCCAGCTGTATTTTATCTTTTGTTATTAGAGGTCCACATGGAGACTGTTATTTTCCTCTCTGAAGTATTTTCAACTGTTGTGGCTGTCCTCAGGTGTGCAGCCTTAGTATACATGGATAACTCTAAAAGGTGTCTTCAGGCATAGCCTTGAGCTATTGGAATAAAAACACTCTGTCTGGTGAGCAGCCCCTGGCACAAGGGTTAAAATGTGCAGATAGTCCTCTGAAACTCCTTCTTAGTCCCCCAGTTCCCACTTTTACTTAGCTCCCTTTTTTCTCTGGGAAAATTTATCTGCACCTGTCTTGTGTTTTGAGAATCCTCTGCTAGTGAGGAGCTGAAAGAGTCAAAAGAGGAAAACTGTAGGGCCCCTGTTTCCTCCCACAAATCTTCACACAAGGTTTTCCTGGCTCACAGAGAGGAGCCCCCCTTGCTCAGGTGTTTTATTCCACTCCAGCAGAGTCTTAGGTGAGGCACAAAGGCAATATCCCATGGCTGCCAGGGGCAGGCAGGGGACCCAGGGCTGTGGCAGCTGTTGCTGTCTAGGAAAAGGCAGCTCAGGCCTCCAAGCAACTCTAAAAAACCATTTTAGAAAAATATAAAAAAAGCCTCTCTGTCTTCCTTCCTCCTGTCTAGTTCACTTGTTTGTTACCTCTTTACATAAGGGATTGCAAATATTTTCCTCCCTTAGAACGTAGCCATCTACAATGCTATGGAATGGCTTTCCCAAACTGTGCTTTCCATATTATGTAACAAAATAAAGACAAAATTTTTGTAGGAATGGCACGACTCATTTGGATTAGTCACTGACAAAACCAACGCGTGTTGGTGGCTATTTTCAAAACCCTACTTGTCACTGTAAGGCTAGGGAGAGGCAAAAAAATATAGCAACACAGGCTTCATCCAGAAAGCAGAAGAAATTATTTATTGCAGAAGTAGACATATTTTTATAGACTTGTTTGAAGTAGCAAGGATAGAATTAAGCTCATTGATCCAAGGAAGGCCACACCTCTTGTAAACATGATTTTCCTCATGCACTCCTCCTGTCCACCACACCACGTGTTAGACTTTGTAATTAATTCTTTCCCTTCTGTTTTCCTTTGAGTAGCTTGGGAAAACTCAAACTGTTTTTTTCCCTGATTCTCACCAGCATCCACACCTAGTACCCATAATCATAAGTTTCTAAAAGTGCTTCACCCATGTCTTTCCCATTGTCATGCAAATCCCCGGCTCCCCTTGGCCTCTCACCAACATTTTGTCCCCTTTTTAGCCCCTGTTGCACTCTTGAGCTCCTTTAGGCAGCCCCAGCACTTGCACCTTCTGTAATCAGGGCTTTAACTGGAAACAGCACTTTTGTGTCAAGGTTCCCTGCCTCTGGTCAGATTTCCCACCCCATCCCAGCCTGATCTCTATTTTGTGATGAACCATCACCTGCCTCTTGAGCCTCCACCCTGCTCCGTGGCAAAGATGGCTCAGAGGCCACAGAGCACTGACCCTCTGGGCACTGGGCACAGTCACCCCTGATGGATTTGGGTTACATCAAGGCCAAGGATAAGCTGGATAAATTCTGCTGTGGTGCAGTGAAGTTTCTGTTCAGGACATTACTCATCACAAATATACCATGTCACACACTGACATGACAGATGATTCATCATTGAATCTTACCAGCACCATGGAGCACATAAAGAAGCAGTGGCATCTGCAGGACCAATTCTCCCTATTTCCTTTAAAACCTGCTGACCTCACTGGTTCCTCCATCTCTGGATCATCAGTGAGCACTTTTTTTTTCACACAGAGTGTTCTGATTGCACATTTGATGGAAACCCACTTGGCATGGCATCCCCAGGCAGGCCAAGACTTGGCTATTGCAGGATATTGTTGTCATGGTACCTTCCTCCCTGTGCTGCTACTTTTTCATCTTTTTCATAGCCTTCCACTATAAATTTAAAAGTTTCACTGCTGATTCCTTCCCTGTGTGTTTCCATGACAAAGGTTTATTTAACAACTTAGAGCAAGCTGAAGAATGTGGAACAGGGAGTAAAGAGAGAATATGGAGATAAATTATATGAAGGCTCTCTGTGAAAATAATTTCCTCATTCCTTTTCCATCACTAGTTTCAAAATCACGTTAGCCTCAAACTGATCTACTCTGTATGAACCTCAGGATGTTAAAAATTCTTCCAGCAGCCTGTGGTCCAAACAGAGACCATCTGGGGGAGCTCCAGGAGCAAATGCTCTTCTTTTTGTCCTATACAACCTTATCCATTTGGCTTCATTGTCCAGGAAAAATTATTTCAGCACCTAGTGTTGATTGTTTCATTCAAATATGAGCCTCAGAATCTGCTGGCAAACCCCAGGCATCTGGGCTACCATCTAATTAATATTCCTTCTCTTTTTTCAGTGTTAGTTTGATGCTAGACTGTCAAATACTAATGTCTAGGAAGAGGATGAGAACAGTAATAGTTAATCCTCTGGAGAATGTGATGATCTTTGCAGAGCAAGCAAACACAGAAGCCTGGAAATAAAAGCATTGCTGAAAGCTGATATTTGAATATATCCTGACATATGGCTGTCTGTTAAATTAGGCAACATGTTGTATCACCTTGAGGAAATTTTGATTGACCTTCCTCTAAGTGCTTTATATAGTTTTCTAAGGTTTCTTTTTTGTTTTGTTTTTATCAAATACATCAGAAATAAATTCTGTTGCTACCAAGCAAGATCTAGATAATTCAAAAATGTTAGAAACACAATGCCATTTGTACATGTGTTCTTTTCATATGAGCTAGCAGACTGTGCAACAGATGCAGGAACACTAGAGGATTCAACCAAGATAAGCCCACACACAAGATATTGTCAGAACCAAGTCTTTTGTTTCCATTAAAAAGATTAAGAAATAGGAGAGCAATAATTCCTGCAAACTGTGTGTGTAAGTAGAAACAACATGAAGTCTTCCTAATCTTTTTCGTTCAAATAATTATAATGGTGAAATTTTGTAATTTTGGAACAGTTGTGTATTGAAAGTAACAGTACTTACATCACAGGGGCATCCGCTAAATTTAGGTCTGAACCCATAAAAACAAGGTTTGCTGCAATAAGGGCAATTTTCTAATGTTCTCTTTCAGGAGAACACTTGTTTTGTCAGGGCACAACTATCAGATACACAGCAAACCAGTGCTTATTCTAAATGCCCAATCTGATTTTGAAAACATGGTTGGAGTCCACAACTGCCATGAAATATAAAAATGTGGTCACTAAAATTCTACTGAAGTAGAACTGTGACAATGGAGTTGCTGTAATTTGTGATATCATTAGATGTTGTCTATCTGCTCCTTTGTCTTTTATCCCAAAAGACAATTCACAGCTATTCCATGGGTTCATGAGACTTTTCACACCAGATTGTTGCTGGGTTGGTTTGATGGTGATGGGCTGTTTTTGGCCTGAGCAGGTGTCACAGTGTGACTTGGGCTTGCCAACTGTAATATATTTAATTTCTTTTAGAGACAGGACCCAGGAGTAGAGACGAAGCAGGCTCAAAACTTAAAAAGGTACAAAAAGAAATTTATTAATAATACAATAAAGAATTAGAATTCAGGATAAAATCTCTAGATTGTTCCCTCCTCCCCTTCATTCTACATTTCTTACCAACAACATACAAAGAGAACACTTCAGTCAGTTATACACTCAAATAATCAGTTCAGTTTTCTTCAGAGAGAATAGTCCCTTTTCTGGTTATGGCTTAGGGGGTGTCTTCACCTTCACAGTCTGCGTCCGCCCGAGACCCACAGAACTATGAATTTTCCTCCCATTTACACAGTCCTTCCAGAGCCGTGTTATGGGTTATGACACACACATGGGGGTACCACCTCTAAAGACAGGCTGCAAAAAGACAGAATTCTCTTCTTTGGCTTCTCTATCAAATGTCTCTCTTCACATTCCAGTTCCAGAACAGAGACCCCCCCATTCCCTCGGGGCAAATGATTCTCTTCTCAAATATTTCAACCCCCCATGTATTTTCCACAGTTTAAAGGAACTTTAGTGAAGTCACAATCCCCACAGCCCACAAAAAAGGTTTTCAGCTACTTGCATCTTTTCAATCTCTTCCCACCAGGAACTTTATCTTCATCCCGCTGACTTCTGTAGTCTCCATGCTTCATTTCTTCTCATTCAGGGGAACTTAGGAGATCCAGGATCCCATCCAGGCATAAAGAAGTTACAATTGTATCCAGATTGCAAAGAAACAAAGGTGGGCAGCTGGCGTTCTTCTCTGCCATGTGGAAAGGCGAGCTGAGCCCAGCCGGCAGGGCCGGGGCCATGTGGCCGGTGCTGGAGCCATGCAGAGCCGGGGGGGCCCCCCACAAGTCACGGGCCCCCCACAGAGCCTGGGGCCGGGGCGCCGGGCCAGGCCCAAGGCCTAGCCCAGAGCCAGGCTGGAGCCCCCCAGCCAAGGACCCCCACACCTCCAGAGACCGGAAACCAAAAGACCCAGTTAACTCGATGCCACTGTGATTTGTGAAAGCGAAATAACTTTTTCATTGGTTTCCTGAGCTGTCCATCACCAAATCAGCTCTCTGATTGGTGCCAGCAGCTCACAGGGGAAGCTCCCAGAGACAGGAGAGTCCCTCCCACTCCCCAGCCTCATGGAGCCATCCCTGAGGCGAATCCACCCCTCCCCCTTACCACGTGAAACCAACACAGCAGGTACCTCAGTTTGGTGGAAATATTCACTTGGAGTTTCCATCTCGTCTCTGAATGTCAGCCTGGTTTTCTGAGGATTAATTTTCTTCATCAGATGATGTTTCTCTCCAAAAGTTAGGGTTTGCTTTCAAAAAAAACCCCCTTTTTTTTTTTGCATGTGGTGTTTCTAAGGATATGCCAGTTTCAGAAATGTTTAATGTGTAAAGACTCAATACAGAATCTACATTCATCTCATGAGTGTCTTGAAATTAACAGTCAAGAATACCCAAGAGAACAATGTTAATGAAGAATCTTAGCCCACAGCACCTACTGCCATTCCTACTGAACACAGAAGAACAAAAAGATTAGTATAAATGTTGGTATTTAAGCAAAATAAAAAACTTTCTGTGCATATTCATGAGGCATTAACATTAGCCCCACTTTTGTTCTGCCCAATGAGTTCAGCAATAAATAGATACAAAATGTGGTTGAATGTGGCTATAGAAAATAAAGATGTTCTGGGAGCTAGCCAGAACATCAATTGATTTTACGTGCTTGGTTTTTCGCTTTCATTGTTCAGTTCTACCTCGGGCTATGAATTTTCAGAATGAAACATGAGTAATTCAGAGTAAATATACAATTGCTACTTTGGCTGGTGTATCATTGCTCTTAGGGTTCTTTTTTTAAAGCTTGTTTAAATCAATAGAACTGCACACTTGAAAAACTCTACAATATGTTCCTCTGTTTTTATTGGCCATTGAAAATCTTTCCATAATATTTTCTTTTTCTTTATTGTAAAATAAATATGGGAAATCTTTAATGATTTTAAGGACTATGGTGGGATGTATGATACAAAAATTGATCAATAATTATTTTTATCAATAGAAGTGGTAAATTTGCTGCTTGTATTGTTCAATACTGCCAGAACATGTATGTAAACATTAGCCAATTTACTTTTCACGTTAACATATATAATTTAGCTCAAAACTATAAGAAATCATTTTATTAATTATGCACATATTTTTAAAGCCATCCAGACATGCAGCTGCATCGTGTTATACCAGAGAGCCTAATACACATGAAGAAAACCATTTATGCTCTAATATTCCTCAACCATGTGGTTCTTCATCACCTTCTGGTTCTTCTCCTCCCAGCTAGGACATGTTATATGTTCTCTATAGATTCTTCAGAGCAGGGACCCATTAATTACTGTGCAGTGCCCGTATTGAGTGTGCCCTGATGTCACTTGAGCCCAATGGATGCTGCTAAATGTGTGTAAAAAGTATCAGAAAATGCTTAAAGCATGAAAAGTAATTGCCTCGTGGTCCACTGGTTCACAATATTAATCTATAAGAGTATAATTAATGCACCTTTTACCGTTTCTCTTAAAATAAATCTTGAATCATCACACTGGCATTGAGCTTTCATTCTGTCTAAGAAGTGCTTGTGGATGTGGTTTGGATGTTTTACAGCTCAGAGAGCCAAGTTCCCAGCACCTGGTTTCAGTTTGCAGCGGAAATACTCCATTTTATCCAGACTGTAAAGGGCAAGTAATTAAATCTCTCTGCATTGCACTTTGGCCCCTCTATGATGCATTGTCTCTGGCCCTTGGTCTGTTCTGTTATTTGAATTTGTAAGTTTGGCAGGGTGGGGACAATCTCTTGATCTGTGCCCTTGTCAGTAACTGCCACAAGAACACCAATCTCAGTGCCAGTCCCTGGCACTATCACAGAAAAAACCCCACCTCAATTTATACTGATACAATGCCCCTCTTGTCTCCCTCTTGCTATTTTCATTTCTCCCACCCCCGGTCTGTCTTTGGCTTGAAAGTGAGTTTGCTCAGTCAACACACTCTGAAATATCCTATTAAAGATAAATTGAGCTAAGGCTTGGTACTTATTTCAATCACAAGCATTACCAATAGGGAGTGATTGAAATGAGTGCCAAGCCTTTGCTCAATATTAATACTCAGTATTAATCTAATGATGCATTTATGATGGGTGAAAAAAACCCATGAAAATCTCTGCATCTTGCAAAATGTGAGCTCAAATATTAAATTCTTTTGTAGTAATTACTACTGAATTTCAGGTTATTTTCTCCCTCAATTCCTAGTGCTGTGGGATGTTACCACAGGAGGCAGCAGTTGGAATGTGGATGATTTTCTCCTGTGTGCAGCCTGTTCCTGGAACAGCCACAGCAGCTCAGCTGAGCCAGGGCAGGTACTGCTTGATCTTGGATTCTGTGTTCTTGTCTTTAATGGGGTCTAAGGTAGATACTGCAAATGCAACTGAATGCTACTTGACGTAGTACTGACAGAAAAAATTTCAAAGCAAAACCGAGAAAAATAAAATAGTCCAATATTTACAGTGTGATGATTCTTTCCATTGGGAGATTGCTTTGCCAAAATTTACAATCAACAGCATCTCCTTTCTTGCTCAGCCTCCTGGAGTCTTTCCTAATCCCTACTCCCTGTCAGGCACCTGGGTGAGTCCCTGCTCTACCCATTTTCCATTCCCCTCCTTGACCCTAATTTGGGCACACTGAGAGCCCCTGGGGCAGGGGTGAGCTCTGGAGGGATTCCATAGGGCAGCTCAAACTGGAGCTGGACCACTTCTAAAGTGTGAGCTGATTAGGAACAAATAAAGCAAAATTTCCCAGCTTGAGACTTAAAGCCACCAAACCCAGAGGTCAGAAAGAATAGTGCCTGGGCCATCACTCACTCTGCTGACTGATGTTATTTTTTGGATCTTGCTCTCCTCCCTGTCTCGGTTTTTGCATTCTGTGCAGTCTGTAAACCCTTCCAGACAGATATTTCTCTGTGGTCTGTGCTTAGACTGTCTGGGCAAATTGTATTCAGATTGAAGTCTGGCACTCCTAGATGCTATCATAAAGTATTAATGTGCATACTTCCCATTGACCATAATTTTAAAATGATATTTAACAGGTGCTGGCTGGGGATGTTTGCCAATTTAAAGACTGGGAGCAATGCTATTTAATATGTTGTTTACTTTAAGTGGTACATGCAGTTTACTTCAAGTGGTAGGCAGGTTTTGGCTTCTACATCTTGTTTGAACATACCAATAACCAAACTGTGGTTAAGAGGATGCATTTCCAGGCACTACAGGGACTTTTTTTCCATATAATGTACATGGCAAAGGCTGTGTGCTCAGTGCTACAGAGCAGCCCACCAGCAAAACTTCTGCCACCAGTTTCTGGATCTCCAACACTGAAAGCATTTCCAGTCATGTACTCAGGAGGCTGAGTTTTGTGCTTTTCTCACTCAGCTTTGCACTGTGTATTGGTGTGAAATTGAAACAGGGAGGATGAGACAGAAAGACAATCCCATGCAGGGCAAAAGCAAGAGTGTCAAACTGTCTCTCAATCAAAAATATGAGACCAATGAATTAGACAACGAAGAAATGAATGGTGTCACTGCACAGTGATTTTAAAGAATTAATGTGTAAAACTGAAATATTGCTTGTCTGTCACCCATGTTATGCATTGTTCTTCCAGCCACTGATTCAAGTGAACCTTGTAAATTGAAATGTGCATGCAGAATAGGGTGTTCATAAAAGCCTTTGAGAGTTTCACAGTTTGGGCTATAATTACTTTTTAGTGCAATTTCTGGCTACAGTGACTACCTCTCAAACAAGGACTGATTATCTGCAGTTCTTCCTGGTTTTATTACAAGCTCATTGGGGAAGGCCTTATGCTATGCAGTGTCAATGGAACCTGGATTAATAAATGAAAATGGGATGATTGATTAAAAGCCAAGTAGAGCCTAAGTACTCCAGATGATTCACTGTGCTGAAAATCTCGTGCTTTGTAACAAAAGAGACAAAGGAGTGCAGGAATAAAAAGGCAGCCCATGGCAGGGAGGAAAAAGAATCCAGAAGCGAATGGTTTATTCACTAATCTCTTATTCACATTAAATAACTTCTATTTTACTCACTCTGTTATTTTTAAATACCTCAGGCCAAAAACTTGCATCACATTTCTTCATCTTGTTTGGTTCTAAACCACAATAAAATGCCAATATATCAAGGTGAAGATGGGCTGAGTACAATCCTTGTAGAGAGGTGACAGGGTATTAATCTTTAGTAGCTTATCTGTAGCATTACCCAAAGCAGAGATCTTTTCATTTAGGAGTGATTCCCTTCATCTAACTGGAGCATCCAAGTTTCCCATTATTCATCCAGTTTCTCTATGGAATTAATGGAGAGCACTGGCACAGGTGTTTTTCTAGGTGTGATGATTCATGTTCTGGAGGTGTGAATAATTCTTGTTTGACTAAAGAGGGAGCTTAAGCATTTTTTAAAGGTAATTTATTTTTACATCATTAAAAAGTAAAGAAAATTAATTTTACCTTTAATGGTTGACTTCAATGCAGAGCTATATTAGTCAAAAATAGGTTACCAAAACAGAACACAAGAGAGAGGCTTCAGTCAGCTTAGTCTCATGGCAGGACAATTCCATTATTCTCCATGACAGCAAAACACTGCTTTTGCTCTGAGTTAACATTGTGGTCCTGCCCTTTAAAAATGTTCAGAAATCCACTTTTTGGCTGAGATCATGAGACAGGTTGGTTGCCAAAAGCTGTCCTGCACTGTAGAAAGATTTGCTCTTACAATAAAAATGGAAAGGTGAAGCTGCTTTATGACTTTTTAACATACAAAACTATTGGGAAGCGTTATAAGCTCTGACCTGCTCTCACAATTATAGCTGCCATCACTCCTTGGGAATGAGATCCAGAGTAATAAATACATCCACTTCCATGAGATATTGGAAATTACTACAAAGAATTCACTTTCCAAAGGAAATTACGTTCTAATTAACTAAAAGGCTAAAAATTAAAAACTGGCCCCAGAGATAAGTCCACTTTGAACAGACATTCTTGCATCTCTCTAATATTAATACAGAGAAAAAGTCAGTGGATAAGGAATTACCTTCAGTCCAATACATCAAATATGCCTGTACTCAAATGCTGCTGTCAAGTCTCTTGCTAGTGAACCCATGAAAAAGTCAAATTGGCTGAAAAGATGGGAAAAGGGAAAGAATCAATGTTAATATAATTAGTAAAAACCAAAATTGAATAAATTAAAAATCTAAACACCTTTATTTACTTAATTTCATTACATTGGACAGACTCCAATGGGCTAATGTCCTCAATTAGATTTATTTTCATATGGAAAGAGAAAACCATTCATGTGCCTTGAACTTTACATACATTAGGATATAATTTTCAAGTTTCCAAAGAGAGTGCAAAGTGCCATTCTTCAGTTTCCAGGCTAATTGCACAAAGGAAATTTTTGAAGGGCATAAAATATTTGAGCTGTGTTACCCTTATAAGTTAGCATAAAATCCTTTAAAGTGCTAAAAAAAATAATTTTTCCAAGTGAAAGGTTTTATGAGCAAATTTCCTTTCACAGTAGTTCTTTTAAAATGCATATTAGAATGGTATCACCTAGACATTCTAATAAATTATTTGATGTGATTTAAAATACATGTAATGCTGTTTTCATTTAATTCCACAAAAAATTTCTGCAAAAGTGGAGTTCCAAGACAGGGAGGGGGAAAAGGACAAAACTTCTATCTCCTTACTTCTGGCTAAGAAGTCTCCAACTGGAACAGGCAGCATTTGTAAATGGATCTGGGCTCATTTATTTTCTTCAAAATTTCACAATGTATTTAAATATTTCATTTTCATTTGTGCAACAAAGAAAAAGAACCCATAAAAAGATGTTAGGCGAGAATTCTGTGCAAGTCTTTGAAGTAACACTGATAATATAGTCCTGAGAAACTGAATTTCCCATTTGCATAATTACATTGGCCAGAACTATCTGCCTGCCCACCTGTCTGGAGTTCAGCTCCTCTGAAATGCTGCCTCCTTCCCCAGGAGACACTGGTGGATTACACAGGTGAATTGAGAGACAAATTCAAAGTACAGCTGCCTGATTCAATACTGCACCTTAATGGGAAGTCTAATACAAGTCACACACTGTGCAGCAGCATTATTTTAATATTTTGGATAAATAGCACACAACTGCTGAGGATAAATTGAATTGCAACACTGCAAAATAGAGGTCAATAGAGTAGAGGCTGTGGGTTTTTTCCAAACCAAGTGGGCAGCAGTCAGAGGGATGTGGTGAGAGGAGTTTGTTAAAAAGCTGCCTTGGTTTCTGTTGTTGGATGCTTCTGGGAACCAGGGAAAAAGCAGCCTTGAAGCCTTGAGTTTCTCAGACTTTACAAGGTCAAGAAATTATAACAATGATTATGCACCTGCAGGGTGTGTGAGAGACGTGTGAGTGTCTGTGATATTTTGCAGAAGGTATATTTTCAAAGAGGTGTTGCCTCCTTGGACCAATGAGTCTATTCTATTTTTGTTTTTCAAGTACTACCCTATATGTAAGTGTGGCGTTTCTTTAAATAAAGCTCTCTCTCTCTCTTTTACTTCTCCATTGCATGAGGAACTATGTTGCATTATCCTTTTCTCCACTCACCCATAGCCCAAAATACAGCAGGTTTCCCCCTGTGTAAATACAAATTCTCTGTGCAATTGTTTCTCCTATATTTTGGAGCTCACAAAACATGCAAAACTGACTGCTGGAAGTGTTGCTGTGCTGGAAGGATGATTTCCACACCACTGCAGCCATGGGGGGACTTGAGTCTGATGGCAGAGAGGGAAACTTGTACTAAGTGGGTCACTGTTAACCTCTGCACACAGAAATTTGTGTAAAAAAATAAATGGTGCCGTGGAATGACTGCCTGTCCCAACCTGCAGGAACTCAGCCATGGTGAGGCTTGGAAGGCAAAGCTGCCTTCCCCTCCTGAGACACCACAACATTCCTGCCTGCAGAGCACAGCTGGTGTCCAGCCAGCTGAATTTCAGTTTCCTTCAGTCAGTTGTGCATAAAGCTTTTGGTTTGCCAAAATGAGGGTATTGGTTTAATACTGATATTCAACTGTGATGGGCAAAAGACTGTGTGAGGTAATCCTCTAATACACACTGCAAAATCACAGGTGATCACAAAATCTATTTATTGGCAAAGGATTCAAACAAATACATATTCATAATAACAGCCTTTCCCATTCCTTGCTACCCATGGTAATTATCTTGAATAGCTATTAACCATGCATGATGGACTTCTTAAATTTAAGTCTGGGGTCTTTTTCGTGGGCGAAGGGGTCTTAAAAGGAGGGAAGTAAGGCAAGTCTTCCTCACCCTAAACTCTTGACCTTTTCTATTCATGACAATACAAATGATTTCTGGGGGATAGTCCAGTTTTCCAAAGAATGGGTTTCTGGTTGCATTGTCTATGCTCCTTTGGATCTGCTCACTAGTTTCATCTTTTCCCACTGTAAGCACAGCCGAGCAAACATAAAATGACAGACAATCAATTATTTAAGTTTCAGATAACTACCTCCTTCGAACTTTTAACTTTTAATTACTTTCAGAAAGGTAACTAAAATTCTAATTTTCTAAGATTAGTGTTTCACTTTCCCAATTGTTAGCCAACATTGAAGAAAAAAGTTCCTCCTCAGAAACATGACTGGGGCTGGCTGAGCTCTGGGAGATGCTGAGGGGTTTCCTGAAAGCCCCAGAACACACAGAACTTCCCCCAAAGTGTTCAGTGCAGCAGTGATCTGGAACTCTCAGTGATCATGTCAGTGAGGAAATGTCATCATTATGGAGGGAACATGAGACTCCAACACAAATAAGGGTTCCTGGGGAATGACACTGTGCTTTAAAGTTCAGAAAACAATCATGGAGTTTAATGGTGATGAACTCTGATAAAACAAAACAAACACACACCACACCAAAATATCAAACCCCCACCGTGCATGTTTGCAATAAAATCATAAAGAGGCAGAAATCTATCAAATGTGCTCTGCTTGACCATAATCACAAGGTGACCCACATGTTTCCTGAATATCTTCTTAACAGTGAATGCATTTATCAAAGACAATTTTCTCTGAATAATAAAGGATGATGAACCACCTAAAGAAAAGTTGGACCGTCTGTCTGCCTCCTTAGTCATTAACATTCACCTTCAGTATATGCTTGGCTTGTTTTATAACTACTTGACTGACAGGAGAATTAGTTCATTCCCATGGTTTGGGGTTTTTTTTCCTGTGGACTTCATTTTTTTTCTGTCATCTATGCATACATTTGTTAAACAGAAGGTGGGGGTGGAATATGTGAAGTCTAAACTAATTTGAGAAAGTCGCACAGCTCCTGCTTGCAGATATCATGGTGTTTGCATTTTACATATTCATTGAAATTATTCTCCTTTTCTGGGGTAATGAAAATGCATTTTTAGGCTGCCTTTAAGTCTCAGGTACCCTCTGAAGTTATAATCACTCTCAGGTTTTCCCTAGTGCTGAGGGATTCTTCTTCAAATGTCTTCATACAATGATGGGTTTGTCACATTTCTGTGGTTTTATATGGACAGTGGTCCCCGTGTCTGAGCTGATACATCTCACAGCTGGTTTTATAAACCAAGAGTGGCTCCACAGGGCTGCAAGATTTCACCAGGTGCTCTCTGAGCAAAATAAAGGGAGTCAAGGATTTTGACTAAAGTTTGCAGGCTGTAATATAGACAGGTAAATTACAGTGTATAAGGGATTCACTGTATAAATTTATTTGTTTTTTATAAATAAAGAAACCTCCAAAACACAACAACAAAAATCCCCCATTCTAACTCAACTTTTAAAATCAATTTTATGCCTCAATCCCTTTAAAACAACAAAGCAGGATTTTGTGGGACAATAAGGACTGAAAAAGAGGAATGATGACTAGAAATTAATTCTGAGTACCGTAGGTGCTTTTTTTTTTTTAAGATGTTCTGAACCAAAATATCTTCTTGATGTTCTAGCTGCCTATCTTTCATGTGTTTGTCCACTTCAAAACAAAGCGTGGGCAGGAAATATCTCACAAAGCAACCTTAAATGGATTTTTGATTAAAAGCATGATGAAAATGGCAAATAATTACAGGGTAGTTTGAAGCCTACTGAATTCAACAGAATTTACTCAAAAATCACTCAGAAATTATTCAAAACTCAGAGTCTACTCACCAATGGCACAGACAAGATGTTTCTGTACTTTCCTCCAATGAATTCTCTTCTTCCATTTCCTGTAAGTTTAGATATTTTTGACTCTTATATTAAGTGTTGTTTCTAAGTCCATTTTGTAAGATAAAGTATTAAAGAATTTTCCTTTCCACAGCTTAATAGAAATGCTTATATTGCTTATATTGCTTATATTGAAATCTAGAATTCCAACAATTAAATTCTTCTATTAGCTTATTTATTAATATAATATATCAAATTAAAGAATGAGCTACTTAGCTAAAAATTCCCAAGAAAGACCAGCTTATGCTTAACGACATTTTTTGCTTCAAGTGATCTAAAACTGCTGTGGAAGAGCTGCTCAGATGGGCTGACATTGGCTCCCAAACTGCTTCCTTTTTTGGCCATATAAAAGGCCAATAATTTTTATCTGTACCTTCCTGACTTCAGGAGAATTCATCTGGCTGGAATTTGGGAGTGGGCAGGGGTGGTGTTTGTATATTTTCCATCAACTTTATCTGGCTTGGTGACATCTCAATACCAAAAACATGCACAGCAATATGCTAGTGGAAAAATTATGGAGAAAAATCTACATATTGTTTTTTAACATGCACGTGGAGTTTGTTTTATCTGTATCAGGAGGAAGAAATCCATCACAGGGAAAGCTGGTGATGTGGTATTGCCTTGTAAAAAGTAAACTCTCACCAGAGACTCACTTAGAGAGTACAAATAATATAAATGGATGAATAAAGAATCAATAAAATTAAACTCTTTTGCAGCTGTTGACAGCAAGAAAAATTACCCTGTCAGTGAGGGAAGAACTGATCCAGACTCTGATGATTTTGGGACAACTCTACAGTGCTGTTTTTTCCTGTGGCTCAGTTTGCCTTTCCTTACTGCATAATAATAGCAGGCAAATTAAATTAAGGAGATAAAAATCAATTAAATCAAAAAAATTGAACCACCATATTATTTTCTGGTGAGTATTAGCTTTGTGCTATTTATCTGAGTTAAAGTGGGAAAATTGCTACAAAGTGAAAGAAGGCAGCTTTTTCTACCTTTCAAAAAAGTCCATTGCTGGATTATTTTGAGTCTCCAGCATTCAAGGCATTGGACTCAGCAGCCGTGAGGAGAATGTATTTCATATTTGCAGAAGTTATGAGGGCAGAGGCATGGAAGGAAGGACGGATGAGCAGCCACAAGTCTGCCCTGCCATGGAAATCAACAGAGCCCAGTGGGTCCTGCTTAGAGGAGACACAGCCCATCCCCAGCAGTCATTCTCAGCGAGGAGAGCAGATCAATTTTGGATTAGGCTGAGTTTTTGGGTTGGTCTGGTTTGCCCCTTTGTGCAGGGAGTGAAGCTACAGGTCCTTGCTGTCCCTGCTTTTGGCTCCTGATGAGGTGCTCAGGGTGACACCCATCCTTCAGTGCTCCGGGATGGAAACAGAACAATCTCATGGTGCTCACCCACCAACACATGCTGCTAAATGTTTGATGTGTTTTGTTGCAATTAGAGTCACCCCTGGAAGATAGGAATGTCAAGCCTGCCAAAATTCCATTGGCAGAGACCAGGGCTGTGTCTAAAGTGAAATATCACATACACGACCTTTGAAGGATCAGGGTCTGACACTGTTCACTCGGGCTGTGCCTTCAGCTGAAAAATGCATGTTTCACAGTCTCAGAAAATACTTGATTTTTCTTCAAACTCCTGCAGCTGAAGAACTATTAAAAACATTTTTAAAAACTCCACTATACTTTAAAAAAACACTTTATAATTTAATTTTTAAGATTAAATTTTAACGTGCACCTAAATCAAGTATTAAATAAATCCCAGGCACAATACCACATTTACAGTGCATTTTCCTAATCTGTTCTGCATGTTTTCCCTCCTCAAGACAGATGCATTTATATCTCCAAACCCATCACACAGCACCTGCTATTAGTCTAACCTCTATCCTCTCTAAAATGCACCAAGAAATTTAAAGAAGGAATAAAAGCCCTTGACAATATTGTACTTGGTTCTCTGCAAATCCCTGTGGCTGTATAGCACACAGTAAGTCAAAAATAATTAATAGGGTCAGATCCAAGAGATGTCAGGTTCACTGAAGCATTGTGTTTCTTTGAAAGAGAAACAATGCTGACACATTTTTAAAACTTAGGGTAAACTAAATGTTGGCATTTGCACAGCACTTCTGTAACTTCTCCCCATCACTGCCTATGTTCACTCTCAGTTCTGGAATGCTTTGCTACTGTCAAGGATGTGGAAATTTAAGGATAGAATTGAGTGAAAAATCTGGTATTTATCTTATCACATTGTTTTGTTATTAAGGCAGACATACAAAGTGATGGCCAACCTCATCCATTGCTCATTTCTCCACAGCAAAAAGAGCTTGTTTCCAGCAGGAAGATGCATTCACAATTCAAACCCAATGAATGCACCAGATTTGAAACTCATATCAAAAATTTGGCAAAGTCCTTGGTGTTTTTCTACCTGAACTCATCAAAATCAAATACCAATGAGTTTTAAAGGAGAAAGTCAATGCTTTTAGCAAATCCCATTACTCAGGAAGCCATAACAAGCACTTGTATTTGTCACCCAATTCCACCTACATTTAGCAACTCTGATTTTAAATTAAATTCATTAACATTGCTTTTCTAGACACAAACAGCACCAATATTTGCAAGCTAAAATTTCAGTCACTGAGAAAGAAAGAAATTCATCCTATGCAAACACAACCTAACAGCCTGCCCTGCTCAAGATCCTCTCCTTCCCAACAGGGAAAAACTTTCCCTTCGAACATAAATTTATCCCAACATCACCCAAAATATTTTTTTTGTTAATCTGAAATTTAAAATGAACCCTGATGGGCTGCTGAATTCTTTTCTGCAGCCACAGTGAGTGCTGCAAACTGAAGTCCTTCCAGGCTTTTTTTTTTTTTAATTGGTAAACACTGATTTTAACAAGCAAAGAGGACCTTCTTCAGTTCATTGTTTTGAGAGGCACAGGCAGAGCTCTGCCCTCTCAGGGACACTTCTGGAGCTCGGGAGGAAGGCAGAGTCATTAGGAGGACGACTGGCAGCTCCAGTGGCAGCACTCTGGTGGCACTGACAAGTGACCTCAGCCAAGGCTGGGTCACTGCCATGAGAGAGGCCACACAGCCAGGAGGGAAGAAATGGAGAAAAAGAGAGCAGCAGCCTAATGCAGTATAATTTAAAAGCTGACCCTGTACATTAAGGCTAATGAAACTAAACAACTGTAATCCTGCAAAGAAAATGAACACTATTGAGAATGGAGCTACAGTACTTGAAACCCAATTAACTGATATCTCCCCAGAGATAGAGATCACATTCTTCTTCCTTTCATTAACTGAAATTTGTTTTTTTCTTTGATTAAAGTTTATATTAAAAAACCCAAACAGGCAGAGTGATAATCAAAGGTATGTATCATCTTACACCCACTCTGCATTATTAAAATCTCTCATTTCAATAATTTGCATGATATTTCACCAGCAGTAGACTCACTTAGAAATAATCAATCTGCCAATTAGCAAAATTCACCTCAAACCCACAGCTTTTATAGTGCCATGCTAGAGGTATTTCTGCCTTCTGTTGTAGTTTGACACATTTAACACTGAGAACCCAATGACCTTCCAAGAGTATCCAAATTCAAAGCAGGTTAATTTGAAATCTGAAACTTGTTGTTAGCGATACAATTAATTAATCTTGTAATCTTTTCATGATACATTCTAGGTAAATACTCAGTAGTGAAATAAAAAGAGCAACGTTAAGAGCTTTCTTTCTACTGCATTTGTTAAAAAAGAAAAAATAAATAAATAAATCTATCACTTGGCTTCTGGGTTTGATTTTGATGTTTTATTCAGTTGAAGAAATCCCGAATTAGACCCTTGGGTATTTCAAAAGGTGCCACCATATTCAGTGGGCATAAAAGAACTGAGATATACAGAGGAGTGTCTCAGAACACAGCCAAGGACAGACATTCTCTCCAGACTCCCTTGATGCACTCAGTGAAGGTACCAAACCTCAAGCAGACCCTGTGGATTCTGGAAGTGTGAATTTGTATTTTACACCAGATTCCTAAAGACTATAGGCATTAAAGAAAGTGGGACCAATATTTCTCAGCCTACATTCATTCTCCTCCCCGAAGCTCAGAGCCTGCTCCCCTTTCTCTGAGTTGTCCTTTCACTGCCCTGGCTGCAGAAGAACAAAGGGAAAGCCTCAAACTTGAAATAGGACAGGTAAAATTTTCCTATTCTCACTCCCAGAGCTGCCCTGTTGACATGAAAACTGTGATAATTTTGAAGGTGGACAACAAACACAGGGAGTGGGGAGACAATGAGCACCTGCTTGACTTGGAGTGTGAGGCTATGGGAGGACAGAAATTTGCATTCCACAAAGCTCCCTGTGCTTCAGTCAGGCTTTTTGGACTCACCTCACACAGCATCACACACCCAAATTAGATAAATTGGCTGGGATTGCAACTATAAAACTAGAGCCAAATGTTGCTTATATGAATTCAATGTTCTCATATATGGGAAATCAGAGCAATTGATAAAAGCATGTTCAATGTCCAGAACTTGTACTAAGATAAAATTCCAGTCAAAAACATCAACCTAAAGCATTGGTTGATTTGTAAAAAAATTCCATTAAAACTATTTCAGTAATTGATTACTGTAAACCCAACCTTCTATCAACAAGATAACAGAAAGGACGTGATTTCTCTTATTTTAAACAAGAAACAAAAAAAATTAATTAGACTTATTTCTGTGCTGTTTTATTTCATAAAACTAAGAACTATAATAATTCAAAACCCTAATAGTTTTTTTCAAACTTATCTAGAGCATACTTCTTCATTGGTATTTTCAGTGGGCCAAGAGGTGGGTCTGTGTCCACCCTGGACACATCTCAGTAATCAATTGTGTCTTTAAATTATGTCAGTCTTGGTCCTTAAGTAAAACAATCTGAACTGTCCAAGTGCTGAGCACCAGGAGGACAGAAATGTGTCTGTGCTGATCCAAAGCTGGAATTTACTATCTCTTTCCTGACAGCAAATTCAGCATAGGACATCGAAGGATCTGCTGTGAAATCTTGGTGATTCAAATCCATATCAAAATGATGGAGTACAAGTATATTTGCAGCCCAAGAGCACAAGAGAAATCTGGGAGCTAATTTTGTATAAGATCACAACCTCCAAATTAAATAATAGATGTACCCTGCCTGCTGCATCATCAAATTTTCATTAGGTTCTTTGCAGCTGTATGTCTTTGATCTCAGCTAAATAAATCATAGATGCGCTGTGGTTTTTTGGTTGGATTATGTGCCATGCTAAACTCATTTATGAAACAGAGTGATGTGTTTGGATCTGCATTGTTAAAAGGAGGGAAGGAAAATGTAATTCCCCCTGAAACTTCACCTAGAGCACTAAACTACTTCAACATCTACCTTGATCTCCTATACCTGTATGCAGAATTGGGTATTTTTTTTTCCTCTTTTCCCCCTCTTTTTCAAGAAGCAGTACCACATTTCAGCAACTACTCTGCTGTAACTTGTGGAGAGAAGACAGAGGCTGAATCCAAGAGCTGCAAGGCCCCTCATGTGCCAGAGTTTAAAACTCTTTGCTGTTTGAGCTATCTGAAATGCCTTTGTGCTTCTTCTTGCTGCTCCAGTCTCAGTTCTTGGGCTCACTTATACAAATGGAATCAACAGCACTGAAATGTAACAGTGTAATAATGTATTGAAGGTCCCAGCTCTCATAGCAAAGTGCTGCTCACAATCAGGGCAGTTTGGTTCTCCTTCAAAGGCCAAATCCTGAATTTGCAGGGCATGGACACCGCATATTTTACCTGAAGAGGAAATTATATTTATTTATTTATTTATTTATTTATTTATTTATTTATTTATTTATTAATGACTTGCAGCAGGATTTGCATTTTGAGCATCACATGATTTGCAAGAACTCTGACTGCACATGCACACCCTTAACCCAGATCTGAAAGAGATCAAAAGGAATCCTTCTGGGAGCTGCTGCTGGAGCTGGGAGCTTCACTGCTTCATGTTTCCAATAGCTGTTTATTTCTAGGTTCTGTTTTGCTTCTGATTAAAATAAAATTAAAAAGCAACTTTCTATAAAGTGCACATAAATGATTGCATAAGTATTTGTCCTCTGCTGCTGAACTGCACCTTATGGTTTAGTAGAGTAAAATAAATCATTCTGAGGTTAGATTCTTCTTGCAAACGTTGCTTTAACAAGAGCATACAAATTACTCTGTAAAACCACTGAAATCAGTTATGTTTTACCAAAATTCATTAACAGTATTGAAATTGGTAAGGCTTATATGTGAAATTTTTTAGCTACAGTCCCATTCTAAATGAGGCAATTATTTTAATGTTTGCATGTGCCATTGCTTTTTAAAAAATGCAGATAAAAAACCACCCTGCAGCAGCTTACATCTTCCATAGTGTAAATAACTCCTAGGAGAGTGTGTCAAAAGGATTTTACATAGAAAAACATATCAATAACTAATAAAACCATTATCTAATCAATTATTACACATTTGTACCCTGAACCTGTCTTTTAAAACCAATGCCAACTCAATACCATGAACAGTTAAAGAATATATTCTCCATGTTATTTCCCACAGAGAGAAAGTTTCAGGGAACACTTTGTAACTCAGATAACAGTAAGTTTCTTTCTTTCTTTCTTGAATAGAATGGACATCTGCTGCATTTTATTTTGCTATTACTCTACACTCCTCACAACGAGTTCCCTCTCCCACAATGTAATGAAAGATGTTTTCTAAAAACAACTTTGCAAACTGTGAACAAAGTGCATTGATGAGAAAGTCAAGCTTCCACGGATCTCAATTTCCTGTCATTTGGTGAAACGAGTTTCTTGCTACAGAAAATAGAATTTTTCTACTCATTGCAGGATGACAGTGGATATATCTGAATTGTCACAGAGCACTTCTACTTTGCTGCTTTGCCCCTGGGGTCCTCCCCAAGCCCAGGGCTGGACACAGCAGGTCTTGTCCATACACAGCACACAAGGACAGGCTGGATTTGTGTCAATATCCCCAGATCTGCTTCTTTAGAGCATCCTCCTCACTAAGCTGTGTAGATTTGACATCAAGTGTTCAGACATAGACCATTTGTACAATTTAACCTTCAGTATTTATATAACTATAAAGGGAATAGGGTGTGGTTTTTATGTCCCAGAGTAGTTCATAAAAGCAATAAAAAATGCAAAGAGTGGATAGACAGGCTTTCAGAAAAACAGTATATCCTGCTCTTAAGCTGCTGCATAATGGTGTGTAAAATGTACTCCAATTATTTGGTCACAGGACACAGAGTGAGGCACGAAAGCAAGAATATTAATGACATAAATCCTGCATATCACTAGCCTTGAAACCTTCATGTGCCAAGCACAAGTTTAATGTTCTCCCTAAACTGATTTCTTTCTTGCTCTTTTTCTCTTTAAAACAAATCATTTTGCATAGCAGAATATTTTGATTACCTGTGGTAAAAAGCATGCCTCAAGGCATGTTAAGTTACCCTAGTACTCTGGATTCAATTTTGGCTCAATATTTTACTCATCATCTCTTTCTTCCTCACTTGTTACTTTTTAAAGCTACTGAAGCACAGGGTACAGTCTAAAAGTATGTAACTCAATCTATTAGTTTCTTTGCCACATCAACGACATCTTTTCAAAAGTAAATGACCATGACTGGATAAGAAACTATGCTATGTATTATAAAACACTTTGTGTTTTATTTCAGATTTTGTTACACTTTTTGAAACTGCCTAATGACTGCAAAACTCTACCTTTCCTTAGGCTTCTTTTTTTTTTTTTTTAGCTTGATACCATCTCTCTACAGCACTCTCTAGGCAAGCACAAAGGAGCACATCATTAGAAACAATCCCAAGTTTCTGATGACAGACATTTGAAAATATGTTTGAAATGATACAGGGGTTCAACTTAAGCCATTTTACAAGATTCTGATTTACAGAGAACTTGGCTATTTCTGAAAGATCTTTCAAGATGTCAAGTTAGCCCTGTAAAGAGACCAGTCAGCCCTAACATCATAGGTCATTAAGAACTAAATGCATGACGAATTTTAATAGGCTTTCAGAATAGTACCAATATTAAAGTTATCTATTCAAAAGACACTGCCATGGGCTCCCTGCTTAATTTTCTGTGCAGATGCTCCAGCTGAGATGAACTCCCAATTCTGTCAGAACAGAGCTGCCACTGCATGAAGAGGGTTTAGATAGAAGCAGAAGGACTGAGACTTGTTTTGCTGCCTGGAAAAAGACTCAGGCTGCACAGAAGTGCTCCCAGGCATGAGCAGAGTGAACAGGAGAGCCAGGGAGCAGCTGGACCAGCACAGCCTGCCAGGGCCACTGGGGACAAGTGACAGCACAAACAGGGCCACTGGAGAGCTGGAGGAGCTTTCCAGCAGTGCTGCAGGCTGGCAGGTCAGCACACCCTGCACCTCAGGGCTGAGTCACGGAGCTCACCGAGCCAGCAACACCACTCTGTGCCCAGGGAATAGGGAACTACCCCTGCACAAAGCCATCAGCCCACACCGGGGACAGCCTGCACATCAACACCCTGAGATGCTCTCAGGGACAGCCTGAATCTCCCTGCTCCAGCCTCGGAGCAGCAGCCAGAGCAATCACACACAATCACACACAATAACACACACACACAATCACACACACACACACACACACACACACACACACACACACACACACACACACACACACACACACACACACCCACACAATAACACATACACACACACACAATCACACACAATCACACACACACACACACACACACGCACAATAACACACACACACACACACAATCACACACACAATCACACACACAGTCACACACACACAGTCACACGCACACACAACCATGCACAATCACACACAAACACAATCACACACACACACAGTCCCACACACACACAGTCACACACAATCACACACAAACACAATCTCACACACACAAAGTCCCACACACACAGTCACACACACACACAATCACACACACAATCACACACACAATCACACACACAATCACACACACAGAGTCACACGCACACACAACCACGCACAATCACACACAAACACAATCACACACACAGAGGCACACGCACACACAGTCACACACAATCACACACATAATCACACACAGTCACACACACACACACAATCACACACACACAGTCACATGCACAGTCACATGCACACACAACCACACACAATCACACACACACAATCACACAAACACAGAGTCACACACACTGTCCCCCACACACACAATCACACACCATCACACACCATCACACACACACAATCACACATACACAAAATCACACACACACAGTCACAAAATCACACACACAATCACAAACACACACATAAACGCACACACACAACCACACAACACACAATCACACAATCACACACACAATCACACACACAATCACACACACAGTCACAAACACACACAATCACACACACAGTCACAAACACACACAATCACACACACAATCACAAAAGCACACACACAATCACACACACAATCACAAAAACACACACACAATCACACACACAGAGACAGAAGCAGCAACAACTTGCTGCTACTCCTTTTCCAGATGGAAAGCAAGGGATATGACAGAAGATAGTGACTTCATTCAGCACAGTCTTTTTCAGCGACTGACTTACAAACAAAGCAAAAAATTGCTAAAAATAAGATGGTGAACTACTCATTAATCCCTGAATAGGACTGGACAGCTGCTGTCTGTCCAGCTATTATTAACCACACACAGTCAAAAATGAAAGCAGTTCACACAGAAAAGTTAAATTATGAAATGAATTAAGTATTTCAAATCTTGTTTCAATTGCAACTTTGTTAAATGAAAGAGTTGGTTTCTAATCAGGTCACAGTGAAATATTAATTTCCTGGAATCCTAGCATTTAGGAGACAAAAATCTCTTTTCATTATATATATTACATGCACTGACATATTCTCTGAGCCCCTTAGACGTGTTCTTCAAGGCAGTCTGAGTCAGCCAATTTAGTCCACACTTAAAAAAAGCCCCTCACAGTCCAAAGTCTCATTCCTACCCTGAAAAACAGATAATATCCGTGATACCAGGAGTGCCTAATTTGGAATGGGATTAAATAATGGCTAATTAATTGAGGAAGGAGAGGACAGATATGGACAAGGTAAAAAAAAGTATATTCAAAGCAGAGATATAAGATAAAAATAAAAACTTACTTGTTGTTTTAGTCTTGTGCACTCTTTAACAAAAAGATCTTTTATAAAACCGAAGGGGTTAATAAAACAAAGAGCTAAACATATAGAAAGTGCAATTTTTCTGATAAAGTATAAGATTAGCTGATGCTTGCACATGTGTTCTATATGAGCTGAAAAGCAAAAGCATGCTCCTACAGCTGATAGCAGCCAATTTTCTCATTAAATCTAAAATAATATTATTATCATATGTCTTAACTCCTTAAGACCCTCAGTAATTCTTGAGTCATATATTTCCAAAGTAGGGCATGAAAATAACATGGTTCAAATCATTTTGAGATAAGCTTCTGAGGAAGCCTAAAATAGGCACTTGAGTTGTAGAAGTGAAAGGAGGACAGGTACTAAATAAACAATGCACAGAAGGCAGGAGCACATGGGCTGTGTTCAGGATGACACAAGGAGGCAAGAAAGGAAACAATGGCACAGAAGTTTTGAAAAGGAACAGTGCATTGAAGAATTAACCACAGTATTTCCATCTCCATTTTTACCTCTGTGTGTTTCACAACTGTGAAGACTTTGAAGCATAAATAGAATTTCTGATTACAGGAGGTGTATTGTTTTACCCTAGCAATTGGACTATGAATTTGTCATGCTTTAAACTGAGAGGAACATGTGCCTATAGGTTAAAGAGTCTAGGAATTACACTCTGTGCCTTCCTCCCTAGATGAAACACCAAAAAATAAAAAAATTCTCATTTTGGAGAAGGCTGGATTAGAGAATTTGAGGAAAGATTGCAGCAGTTTCAGGAGGCTGGAACAGAGCAAAATTGCCATGTCACAGGACAGCAGGGTAACTGCAATGGGCCTCTGGCAGGAGTGGCAGACATTTGGGAGCTCAGAGATGGATGCAACAAAGCAACAAGCAAAGCTTTGTGATGGTCTTGTTTCCAGCAATGTGACAAATTATGTCCATGAGGGCCATATTTCAGTTTCCTTGTAATCAAGCTGAACAACAGCACTTAAGTTAATTCATGCAACTGCCATACCCAGAGAGGAGATGACAAAACAATGTGGAAATTAAAAGTGTGATTGCTGAAAAGAATAGTTAATAACTTTCTAAAAATAATATCACATTTTTAAATTGTGCTCCCAGCTAGGAAAAGCTAACAGAGATGTAATAATTTAGTCTCCAACATCCCCCCTTCCCTAGGACTCCTATGAATTATCTGTCTCATTCTGGAAAGGATAACTCTGTTGGGACTCACACTACAGGGATGGTGGATCCTGGCAGATGACCTGGATCACCCTCAGGAGCATCCAAACTTAACCAGGAAAATAATTTCTGTACATTGCACCTCTTGCACCTTTGCTGTCACAGACTAGGATTGGGTTTATTCCACGAGTCCTCTATAAAAGAGAGGACAGAGGATAAGAAGACAGGGAAGAAGACAGGGAAAGTTCACCTTCCTATAGATCACGAAGGTTCACCCTTATAAAAAGGTTCTTTTTGGGGCACAGAATTGGAGGGAGTTCCCACAGACCATCTATAAAGACAGAAGAGACACGAGCACAGGTTGCTGGAACTCAGCACCAGCACTGAGTATTCCCATTAGGAGGAATTAAGGTGTTGATCAAAGTTCCATTAGTCACTGATTTTCATAATGAACCTCTTGCTTTGGAATTCATAATTTCTGAACTAATTACCTATGAGTAAAACCAAATTACACAGAAATGAAAGGCAGCATTTCATCCCATGCAAGCATTCACAGGAAAAGACCCCAAATATTATCAGTAAAATGCAATTGGGATAATCTCACTCAGGCAAGAAGCATGCCAAAATATCCCTCTGACAAAATATGAGCCTCAAGAAACAAACTCATTTACAACCAGAGACAAAAAAGATTAATTTCTTGAAGACAGAAGGAACCAGGTAGGCAGACTTCATACAACATCATAAAATATGCCACATAATCTATAAAATAAGAAAATATGCCACATAATATAAAAATATCACAAAAGAGAAAATTATTGATTTTTTATTTTTTTCAAGAATTTTATTCACTGGGAAAAGAAGTCCCTATCACACTGAATGCAAGAGAAAATAAATTGGTTTTAAAAGGTTCCCCACTACCACCAATTTTGACATGTACAAATGTACCTGGCTGCCTTCTGGTGATTACTGTAAGCTGATTTTCCCTCTCCCTGGGCACTAAGCTCTTGGTTCTTTGTGTGGATGCAAAGGCTTTCAATCCTGCAGCCACTCAAGAGCAGTTTGGGTAGGTAACTATTCATGTTGGGAATAAACATTGTGTGCTACATCACAGGCTTTAATAACCCAGAACAGAGATTCTCAGAACCTCTCCCAGGGACTGCATGGCCTCAATACCATTCCCATTTCATTTTTTTCCCTGCTCTCAGTGGATAAATGTGGCTTGAAACCACAGGTTCTCCTTCACTCCTCTCCATCCTGCCTGGTCTCTGCTGCTGAGCTCTGAAAGAGAGCTGGGACAAAGTTTGTCTCACATTTTGGGAGAAATTCTTATTTCCCTTTCATTCTTTAGTTTTCCATTCCCAAATTTAGCCAAATTTTACTGATTCTCCTCTCGCCAGAGTGCTGGGTCTGATGTGGGGCCTGAGAGAGTGAAGCAGGGAGGGCACATCAGAATCAGTGCTTGCCTCTGTGACAGACCCAGTTGAAAAATGGAAATGTTTTAGCAGCATTGCTCCCAACTCTGTTACCATTCCCATCTACATTCTGAGAAAATAATCAGTTTTTCTGCAATAAATGACATTCAGTGAAAAACAAGTGGAATCAGAGAGAATATTGACTGCAAACTTTGAAAAATATGTTGGTAAAGTACAAAGCAAGCTACATATGATTAAATCAGTAATGTAATAGCTTTTATACCCATCCTGGATTGTGTAGGAATAAATTAATGAAGATCTTCGAGTCACAGTTGTCCACAAAGCCTGTGAATCCAAAGGATTTTTGTTAAATAAAATTTAATTGCACAGTATGTTAGCCCCATTGTCATCCTGATCATGCCTTCAATACATCTCATAGTATTAACATACTTATAATGAATTATTTATTGCCTTAAACAACTCAGAACAAAATACAGCTCACTAAAAAGAAGCCTGAAAAATGAAAATTTATATAGGGATGCAAATAAATGTTAATATAAATATATAAAAAATAAAATGAAAGACAGTTTTCCTTTGTATACTGAACAAAATCTCTACATAAAAGTTTTTAAAGCCAAGTTTATATTGTGATAAAATGTTTCAGTTTGACTCTGCAGGAATTAGCACAGGAAGCAATGAAATCCCAAGCTATTTCTCAGGGGTACACAGGAGTTCAGAAGCTGGAGAACAACTTCCTGTTTCTATCAAAGGACTTGAATTAATCAACTCATTTCTCTGTGCCTAAAATTATTTCTGTGGTACTTGCATCTTTATTATCAGAAGTCCGCAGATAAAACACATGCAGCACAAGGATTAATTTTATTAGCAGAAATGAGGAAATTGCACACAGCTTCCCCCTCCTCTCCCTCCCCACCAGCAGTGCCAGGACTGGATTTCACCTGGTGTTTATCAGGAATTACTATTGGCAGACACATTTCTCTTAAGCCATGATTTTTAGGCTCCATCCTGTGCACTTGAAAGGCACTGGGAGTTTGGGGACAGCAAGTTTTAATATGGCCTGTCAGAATGCCAGGAACACCAGCCCAGTGCCACTGACAGTGAGGAAAGAACTCCATTACCTGAGTGGCAGCAGGATCTTATTCCTTTTAGGCTCAACTTCTAGAAAGGGATACTGCCATTTACCCTGTGCATTTGGAGAACAGTAGCAGAAGGGGGCTCATTTATTCAAATGGCTCCTGAAATGCCTCTGAGTGCTCATAAAAATGAAGAGGAGCAGCAGCTCCATTTGGGACATGCTGCTCTCTGAATTTTGGGGAGGGAAATGTATTTCTTTGGATCAGGCTCTCTCCTTTGAGTAAGTGCTGGCACATGTTGGAACTGGCAGTGCCTGATATTAACCCTCAAAACTGCATCACTCTTTGGATGCAATTGCATTATGCAGAAAAAAATCCCTTCCAAACACACTGTGATCAGCCAGAGACTTAATGAAGATGACTTTCTGTATAGATTATAGGTATGAATTGATGCTTACCACATCCTGTCCCCTAAATGAATTATATTTCCTTGCTTCAAAGTAAACATCACAGCTTCAACTGCACTATTTGCAGATCATAAAGCCCCAGATTAATTTATTTTCCTAAACACAGTTTTAATCTCATTTAAAATTTTCGCACATTGTGCTCTGTGTCATAGGGTGTAGCTGCCTGGGGCTAGGGTGGTTCCAGCTCCCGGCTGCTGCGGGAGACCAGGAGAGCTCCGAGAGCTCTAGTAAAGTTAAAAACCTATAGAAATCCTAAATGATAACAGGGGTTTTGGCAGGGAGGGGGACATCTCTCATGAAAGGTTCCATTGTCTCAGGGCACAAAATCCCAAGGGCCTTTTTCAGGCACCGTTGTATCATCCACAAGAGGGCAAATTAGCAGAGGATGAATGATTTTTTTGGTCTGAGGCACACTGCATCTAGCTTCAAATTTTGTTTGAACCAACAGCCTCAACTGAAACAGAACAAGTTAAATACATAGCAATAAATTCCTGTTGATTTCCCCAAGGATATAATCTCAATTTAAAACCTCTATGATATTTAATGTTTTGCAGATGGCCTCTTTTACAGATCTATAAAAGTACTATTATTATTTAGAAATACTAATAAAAATTATTAATATTTCCCTGCTTTTTAAAAGCACTTTTCTTTCTTCTGAGACTATGCCTTATGATTTTTCTTCCCTAGTATGCAGAGTTAATATCTAGGCTACACAAAAAGAAATCCATCAACATGACTGGAAGCCTCAGAGGTTTGGTAAGAGGATATTGAATATTTCACCCAGAGGTTGTTGCTTCCAAAGTGCCCTTGGCTGGCCAAGACTGAAACTCATTAACATTTGAGGGCTCTTCAGTGGTCTGCAAACCTGGATCTTTAAAATTCAACTTCTGGTGCAGACTGGACATGAGAGAAGAAACTCCTCCAAACAGGATGGAATAGGAGTAAGGGACTTTTCTTGCCGGTGAGTAGAACACATTTAGTCATGAATGAAATTCAGTCATTTATATCTGGTCTTGTTTTTTCCTTGAGTAAAACAACAATGCTCAGAGGGTAGAAGCTGTCTGGTTGAACATTTCTGGGGTGCCATAAATGAAAAGAAATTGCTGATGAAGAAACTTCTTGCCCATAAAGACGATCCAGGGGCAACAGCAGGGAGTGCCAGAAGCACTCTCAGCTGAACTCAACCTACTTTGCAAATAAACAGGATTTAGTCTCTAAGGCTGTCAGGCTGGGATGTTTCATAAGCCCTTAATTGTTGGAAGTACAGAGATATTTTATAGATGAGGAATGTAACAAATAATTGATGGTTGCAGTGCCATAGACTGCAGCAGTAGGAAGATTGGGTCCATCATAAACTCCTGGCATGCAGGATCCAGAGGCACAGATCAGCCAGGACAATGAGTGCTCTGCTCATTAATGAGGCTCTGAGAATTTGCCCTGTGGAACCACACAGATGTCACTGTTTTCTGCTGATCTCTGTCTCCTATGTGACAGCCATAAACACAAATCTTCCCTGGTGCTTTATTAAATAACTTGAGGTGACTACTTGGTGGAATTTGAGAAAATTCCTCCTGTATCATTCTCTTTTTTACTATCTTTAGTGTCAGATGTCCCTGTGCCTTTGCTACCTGGAAGCACCATGTCAGTGGGAGTTGAGAATTTCCCTTCCCTCAGAATTATGTCCTTTAGCTGCATCTCAGGGAGAGGAATAAGCTCCCTAATTGTGCTTATGGATTATTTTAATATATTTACCCTGTAAAATCAAAAAAGGTATCTCAGCACTGTCTTGAACACAACTTTAAAGACTCTTGAAAATCTGAATCGAGTGGTTGAGGGATTAAAACCATAGTGAACAGCAGTCAGCAGATCAGTGGAATGGTTGTTTCCATTAATTCTTGGAAATACTAAATTTTTGGCAGGAAACTTTTTCGATACCCTCAAGGCTTTGTCTGTTCAAATTTCAATAAACAACTTTACTATAGTAATAGAATTCCATAGGGAACTCACAAGCCTCTGTTCTTAAGAGTTAGGTAAGAAGGGAAAAATAAATCACAATAAATAAGGGAAATTGCTGAGTTAATTAAAACATTGTTTTTTAATGTACTGTTGAATTTGCTTTTTAAAATACACCTCTTATAGTTATGGGCTTAAAAACAATTAAGTCAGTTTGTGAATTGTGTTTAGGAACAGATGCAGCTGAATATGTAAAGGATGAGAAAATAATCACTGGAAGGAATGGTTCTCGCCCTATAAGCAGTTCACAGTATATTAAAAATCAGCTGCCACACTTTCCTCCTCCTCCTCACCTATTTCCTTCCTAATATTTGCAGAACTAAGTCAAGCATAATGTCTTTATACTAACAAAGTAAGAAATTAGTTTCTCCCTATTCATTAAGTTCATGTTTTTGAATCATATCATAAGTATATTAAAATACAGATGGAGCTCCAACCACTGATCATAAAGATGAAGATTTGTAGGACAGCTTCAGCAAATAGTTTCTACATCAATCATGGCATAAGAATACCTTCTGGGCCAGATCTTTAACTGGAGAAACTTTAATGAAGCTGATTCTGCATCCCTGGAGGAAACATCCTTCCCCTCTCATCCCTTTTCTGCACCACCTCCTGCCTGTCATTCCCCACATTCCATCTCCACCTTCCAGACCACAAGATTCCCCTTGTTGGTCTCACACATCACAAACCCCACTGTAGCAACTGGCCACACATTTACAGAACAGGTATCATTCCCAGGATCCCAAGTTCTTTTCTGACTCTATTTTATGGAATAACTTTGTTCACAGCCAGCTCTGGAAGGATGCAGAGCATATAAATGTACCCATATAGTTATATATAAATAGCAAGAAGCTGCACAACTCCCTGAAATGTAGGAGCTTAAGAGAATAATTCAAATGTTTCTTTTATAGAAACCCTACATAAAAGTACAGTTGTTGAAAACAAACTAAAAAATTCAACCAAAGAAAAGTTGCTTTTAATCTGGCATTAGAGGAGCCCCCAGGAAGTTGTACTGGTTCATGTGGGTTTATTCACACCTTATCTGACACCAGAATAGCTTTCTGCTTTAGACAAACCCTTAAAACAATGAATACCACGGGGAATGGAGAGTTTTACTCTTCCTTTGTGTTGTTCCCAGTCTTTTAGGGCCTCATTCGTGGTTGGCAGCTTTAATACCACCATAATAAACATAACACTTCTGGGCTTGTCATTGTGATTGGCACAGAAAGGGGAGAAATTGGTAGTAAACTTGTTTTTCAAGATAACACAACTCATCCAGCGGAGTGCAGCTGTGCCAGTCACAGGGCAGGAACTGCAGAGTGGCACCTGATGTGACATCCTACCTGGGGCACAGCTCATCCAGGGCTGAACCTTCTGCCTGCCCTCCTGTCCCACCAAGCTCCTCTCCCAGGCCTTTACATAGCTTCAAGTTATTTAAGATGTGAGATCTGCCAAGGCCATTGCTCAAGGCTGAATGTGTGACTGCATGGCTTCAGTCCCCAGATACTGTGTGCTTTTTCTACAGGAAAATGTCACTGCACTGCCCAGACCTGAGCTCTGCTCATGGTTCCAGCAGCAGAGCTGCCACTGTCACAGGAGACAGAGAATTCTTCACTCAAGACTTGCCAGCTGGCAGCCAACCAAGGAACATTCCCTTACACTGGGGGACCAAGCTCACTTGGTTTGATATGGGAAAGAGCTGCTTTGCATGGTTATGGCTCCTCCTGGACCAGAAACAAAGAAGTCACATATGAAAAAGGTCCTTCCAGAAAACTTTTCAGGTTCCAATCTGCCTACATTTCCTTCTCATTTATTATTTTATTTCAGCCCTGCATATTCCCTCTGATTCGCCTGATTAAAAGGATGTCTGAAACTGTAATGCTTGGATAACTTAATACTGAATCCCATGTACACCATATTTCTCCACTATTTTTCTTTCATTGCAGCAACTGAAAGATGTATTTAGTCAAAAAAAGCCCAACCACCTCCCTCTTTTTATCTAGAAATGACTTTGATGTTTGTGGATAAAAGATTTCCAGTGTCAGCGAAAATCTTGCTATTCCAGTTCAAGGGGAAACTCAAACACTTCCCTCTTCCTGAAGCCACTCACAACTCTCTGGATTCTGTTTCATCACCCGTCAGGAGAATGTTCTCCAGGACTCATAAATTTTTTAAGTGGTACTTTACCCCTGTCTGCCCAACAAGGTGAGTTTCTAAACCTTTCTGTCCAGAGGCTCAGGTACAAAACAACCAGGGAGTGATGGATTTTCCTGCACATGCACAAAGTACAAAACAACCAGGGAGTGACAGGTTTCCTGCACATGAACAAAGTCCCTCCCAAGCCACACATGAGCTGAGGGTCAGCCTGTGCTGCTGATGGGGTCAGGAGGTTGTACAAGATGAAATGCAAGCTTTTCTACCATGTCCAGTTTGAAAACAACAGTCAGTCCTGTTTTAATATGAGGCATTCTATTTGTTTAATGTCCAAAACAAAACCAAACTAAAATATTCTAATTCTCTAATTTGTCGCTTTATGACTCACTCATTCTTCAAGCCATTTGTCAGAGTCTCATCTGCAACTAACACAAAAGAGTTAGTCTGTATTTAGGGGAAAAAACCCAACCAAACAAACAAAGAAACAAAACAAACAAAAAACTCTGACACCAAACTCTTCCATGAGCTATACAGTAAACCATGAAAAAGCTTTGTAAGGCTCATCCTTATCATTTCCTTCTGCATCCTTATCCTATCCTTTTGCATTTATCTTCCATCATCTATTTTGAAACAGATTTAAGAAACATCAGAAGATAACTGAGTTGTGAAATGATCCTCTTTGGGATGCAGTGGGCACAGGCTATGGGCAGCCTCACATTAAACTCAAAGGTTTCCTCATCACCTCTGAGTACAACAAGCAAGAAGGATTTTGGAATGTGACAGAATATCAACATCAGCCCCTGATACAAACCCTATGAACATGGAAATTTCCATCATGTTTAGACTTTAAAAGAGCAGGCAATAATGGGCCCAGGTAAAGGAATTCTGGCAGGGCCAGCTCTGTTTAATTTATGAGCTCAGTTATTTGCCTTAGTTAGCATGCAGCCACAGGAAAGGGAGAAGACCTTGATTATTTGCTTGCCTAGGTGCAGAGCACTACATTGAACTGCTAATCCCAATATTCGACTGCACCTTTAGACTTCTATTTACTTACAAAAAGGAAAAGAAAAAAAAAAAAGAAAGGGGAGGGGGAATAGGAAGACTTCCCAAAAATCAGAGATAATTCTTATTTGAATACATATCTGCATATCCTGGCTACCAGTAGCATGCAAAAAATAAGACACATTTCTATTTTACTAAAATTCTCACATTATTCTGGAGAAGGCCCTGCATTGCTGGGTAAACATTTGCTGCTTCCATGAAGGGATTACATCAATTTCTGGGCAGAGCACAGACACTGGGCAGATGGAAAACAAGAGGCGACTCAACAAGGGTTTAGGGAGGAGCAAAATTGCACAAGTATGAATGCACTGAGAGAAACAGAAAAAAATGTATCCTACCGACACATCAGTCATTAAATACACAGTGAGGCAATTTCTGCACAAATTCGAAACCAGGCTGCAGAAGCAGCAGCCACTGCTCACAGTGATGAGATCTGTGCTTCAGCCAAGGCCAGACTATTTGCAGGGTGGATCAGTTTAAAAGTGAAAATTAATTTGCCAGGTGAGAGCCCTCATCTGCAGCAAGCTGATACTCCCCAAGTGCCAAACACAAAGACTTTGAAGCTGTTGAGCCTAATCCAAATTTAGTAAGCAAATCTCAGGCGCTGTGGCTGAGCTGCTGTTTTGGATCTGGAGATGGTGACAGGGCTACACCCTGTCCTGGCTGCTGCACAAACACAGATGAGTTTCCTCACATTTGTGCCAGAAACAAACGCTGCTCAGCCTATTACCTTTGGGAAAAAAGGATTGCTGGGCTCAGACACAGAGATAAAACCCCCTTCCCTCTCTGCCCTGTGCGAGCACCAGGCCCCACAGCCCTGGCCCAGCCTCTGGGGTGCTGCCTCCATGGACAGCTCAGCTTGTCTGTGCACACCAGCAACTTTTACTCTGAAGCATCTCCTCCTCAGGCTGTTTTCTTTGCTGTGGTTAAATTCAGGGATCCCATAAACCTAAGGAGGTTTCCCTTTGGAAATTTCAGAAAAGCCTGGGGAAGCTCTGTGTCCGAATAGCACCAAAACTGCTGTTCAGCTGTCCATGCTCCCTTAGAAACTGCAGCCTATTCCCTTTAGAAACTGCAGCCTACTCTTCCTCTTGTTCTGGAGACATGGTTGTATGCAACTTCCATAAATTCTCAGGAATTTAAAATAAACACAACCTCCAGGTCTCTCAGTAGCTCCATGTTTCCTGGTCCATTCTCTTCTGTTCACTTGTCCTAAACAAATAAAGGCTTCAGTAGTTGATTTGTTCACTACTACTAAGTTATGTGTGGCTCATTTTTGATCCTATCAGTTCCCAGCTGCAGTTTCAGCTTCTCTGTTCACTTTCCATGCCTGTTTGAACTGAAAAGCTCATGACCACCTATGCCTTAACTCTTATTATTTATAACCAATGCCCTGGATGTATTTCTTATTGCTTCCTGCTTAACTTCCCTGCATTTTCCTAATGCTCAGACCTTGTGTCATGTCACAGTCTAATCCTATGCAAAATGACTTCAGCTTTGCTTCTCTAACTAACAAGAAAAGCAAGTTCTCTGAGCCAAGCTTCCTCCTAATGTTCCCAGAGATGCTGGTTCCCACAGCCCCATGAACACCAATGGAATTGTCAAAGGGGGACACAGCAAAGCCTCACCCCCAGCTGCTGGCATTTGCACTTTACTGTGTAGCAGATAATAGGTTGTGATACTTCTGTATGAAAAATTCAAATAAAAAATAAATTGTTTGGTATATGTGCAGTTTGATTTGATTTGACTATCTTTTGGATAATTTCATCATCCACTTTATTGTACTGCTCTATTTACTGATGTTGCCCGTGGTAGGAGCCTGGATTTCTTGTTTATTAGAGCTGCCCTAATGAAAGTTTGGCACCTGATTAATTTTAATAGTTTAGCAGGGAACCTGAGGATGATTCATGTTGGCTGCCAGGCTACAGATAAATTTTGTCCATTTGGTTGTAAAGCTTTCTGAAGTAAAAGCTTTTGTTTGCTATTGTAGAGCAATAGCTGAGTGAAATAGCGTTTTCTCAGGAAGCCACTGCCTCAGCTGTCCTGATTATGCAGCTGGGCTCAGGAGTCTCAGACAAACAGGCTGATACAACATCCCAGTTCTGATATCCCTCGTGCTGAGTGCTGATGTAAGAGATCTAAGAAGACTTTTTGGATGTAGCAGAAGTTTAGAGTCATTTTGCCTGGGAGAATTCCTGAAGGTGAGGAGTCAAGAGATCTGGACCTCACTCCCAGCTCTTTCCATAGCCACTTTCCCCTCCTGTGCCTCAGCTTCCCCAGCTGGAGTGCACATCCTGTGGCTGATTTCCCCTGCAGAGTGCTGTGAGTGCTCATCACCATCAGCTGTGGCAGCAGAGTGCTTCAGGAGGATCTGAAGGGCTTGGAGAGTCCATCTGCAGGTGGAAGTGGTGCCTAATTGGCTGCTGAACACCCAAATACTCACCCATGAACACTTACTGAACCTTCAGACCCACTGGAAGGTGCAAACATCCCAAGGGGACAGGCTCTGCTTGTGTTACTTCCAAAATGGAGAGAAAAAAGAGAAGAAAAAGAGATGAGAAACTTTCTACCTTTCTCTTGCCTTATCCTAAGATCTTCTGCTTCAGAAACATTATAATATTTCCTTAAAATGTAAAAATGTCTCTAATATGTCAGTTTGTATCTGGAGGCTATCCCTGCTTTTGTTGTGAAATCCCTGCCTAGGACGTGGGCTGGAGAAAGGATGTGCATGGTGCATTTGTGGGAAGGACAGGTCAGGCTCTAGAAAGAGCAATTAAAAAAAAAAAAATTGTTCTCAGCTCTCTTTCAAGCCACTTAATTTGGGATATAAATAATTTACCCTGAAATGATTAATCAATGCACTCATTATACTTGCATGGTTACTCCTTAGCACCGAAGGAAGTAAACAAGAGCCTGCAGGATAGCATGCAAGATGAACAACCTTATACCTCAAAACTACAAATTAATATATTAAGTGAGCATCAAAATCTCTGAACAGAGACAATATTGACTCAGCCCACACAAAGCAGCGGGCAGGATGAAGGCAATAGTGCATCTGTTCTAATATTTCACAGTGCAGATCTTCACTTACTTGCCAAAAAAGTCTACTAAAATTTAAAGGGAGTTGCAGAATTTGGTGTTGACATAATGAAAAACAATACTTAACTCTATTTAAGAAGAACAGTTAATTCTATGTAAGAAGCACATCTATTTAATGTAATTCTTATGAGTTTTTGCAGTGATGGGTTGGTTATTTGTATTAAATTCAGAGGGTGTTTTTTAAAAGGTCACCTGAAACTTTAGAGAAACTTGACAAAATTCTTCTAACAAAAGCATCAAAAACATTCTTTCATGCTGAACTTTTTCTTATTTCCTGTACATATTTGTTCAGTGCAAATTCCTACAAACATTCACTTTTAAAGTAATAGTTAATAATTTTTGTATAAATTTTTCTTTTCTCCCTGCTCTTATCTCTTTTACACCTTGAATTACTTTTAATTCCAGTAATAAACATAGTAAAACAAGTAACAAGGATAAGACAGAAAATGAGAAAATATGAGTTTGGATCTTAAATTGGCACTAATTTAAAAATTAATCCACTTATCTAGACCGGAGTTGAAAAGTTTAATGGAAGGATAAACTTCACAGTTTTATCAGTCAAATGTTGGTGAATGAGGAAAAGACACCAAGTGAGTATCTCAATATACAAATCTCAGCAGCTGAGCAGGAAAAGCAAACACTTATTTCTCACCATATCAACTTATTCCCTGGAAATGTCGAGGGAAGTGCTCAGATCCAGGTGATGGTAAAGCAGAGCAACACAGCAAAACTCAACTCAGAGAGAAAATTAGCAATAATTAATCAAAAGGCCAGTCACTTGAGGAAAAAGCATTGAAATAAGTGAACATCTTAAAAAACAAAGCAAAAGCAGAATTTTATCAAATTAGTATTTTTAGTCATATTTGGTAAATTATGTCAAAAAATCCCCAACTCAGAAAATTGTCACAGAAGCTTTTACAGAAACCTGGGGTAGGATGGTTGAGTTTGGTTGTTTTCTTTTTATTTTTGGTTTTTGTGGATGTTGTGAGGTTTTCCTGTTTGGTTGGATTGGGAGGTTTTGTTTGTTTCTTTATTTAGTTGTTGTGGCTTTCTCCCTTCAGGGTCCAGTTTTTCATTTACAGCTGGGCTTTGGTCACATTTTTAAGACTCATCTTTTGGTGAAGACTGGGTCAACCAGAAAGATTTGGGGGAGGACAGGGAGAAAAGGAGTATGATTTGGAATGGAAAACCCGAAAGCAGGAATACTCTTTACACCTCAGTAAAACACTCAAAAATCATAAATTTCAGACAATAACCTTAAAATTATACAGGAAAGCTGTGAAAAAAAATAATTTTGAAGAATTAA
Organism: Luscinia megarhynchos; assembly: GCA_034336665.1. NCBI lineage: Eukaryota > Metazoa > Chordata > Aves > Passeriformes > Muscicapidae > Luscinia > Luscinia megarhynchos. The sequence goes on from CM067580.1 coordinate 5,411,317, forward strand.
TGAAAGTCCACTGAAGAAATTGTCTTAGTCCTTAACCAACTTCCCAAGGGATCAGCCCTCCTGTAATGAAATCTTCATCAGATTGTTTTTGTCATCAAATTTCACAAAGAGACAAATTTCAGAACACCAGCCTGTCCTCACTATTCAGAGTATAATCCTACCTACATTATCACACCTGCTTTCTCTCTGCTCCAAATGTCAGTGCAGAAATAACTACACCAGAGTTTACAACAGAGAAATAAAACCAAACAATGCTGCCCTCACACCATTACAGTCCCCAGAAGAGCCATAGCCAGGCAAAAAATAGAAGGGAAATTTTCTGTGCACATTATGAACTGCAATAGAGCCTCTTTGGGGTTTATTTATTTTTAAAAGATGAAGGACTCTGAGTACACAGGACTTGTTGGGACACCTTGGGGGATTTCAGAGAAGCTTTACTCTGGCCATACCCCTGAGGAAGGGGAGAAGCTTCTCCTGAAGATGACCTGGAGCAGGAATCCCTGGTCCCCAGGTCCTGACAGGTTTGGGATACTCAAGCTAAACCATGTGATGTTGTTTATCTGTAATTCCAGCACACCTACCCACACCAACTGTGCTGAAATGCTCAGCCTGCTTGAAAATGATCCCTCACTCTTTGCAACAGGCAAATCCATCACTGGATGCCCTCAGCCAGCAAGCAGAACCTGGATCTCTGGAGCTTGGGATGTGACAAACAGCACAGAGCACATGTCACTGCCTCGTCTGCCCCAGCAGCACGGCTGCTCTCTGCCTGGCAAGAAAAATAAATATTTGCTCCTTTCATTTGTCCCAGTAGGACTGGGAATGTGAAATATTTGCTGTAAGATTTACGATTTTCTCTCCATCAAAAGAGAAAGGCTGATGCATGAATAATCTATAGGCACCACAAACTGAGCTCCTGACCAGCACAAAATCAAGTCTCTTACATAATTAAAGGAGGGGGGAGTGGCTCTCAGTGGTTCATACAATAGAAGATGTCAAATCACTGCTCAAAATAAACCCTATTCACCTGGAAACTATCCAATTAAACATCTGACAGATGCTGACAAATGTGTCCCTCTTCCTTAGCAGCTGAATTTATGAACTGCAGATTTGTATTTTTAAGCAGAGACCTGAAATTCATCCTCACCACATTTCTTTCCACTCACAAGTCTATAACCAAAGGCCACAAATAAAGCTATAAACCAAAACATACTTTCTCTTTTTTTTTTTTTTTTTTTGTTTTGTTTAATTTGGGTGCAGTATCTCATCCTCAAAACTGTCCCAATTCACAGGGATGAGGACAAGCCAAAGCACTGGTACTGTACTCCACACCAAAGGTCTTTACACACATCATTCCTGCCTAAGCAATTCTAACCTGATTTTGGGCACGGCAAGCAATAGAGGGCAGGGCAGGGTTTGTATCCAGATCCTCCCTCTGCACAGGGTGTGTCTCTCTGTCCTTTACCCGGCACAGCATCCAGCCATGAAAGCAGATTCAGGAAGAAGTTCCATCCCTACTCCACATTTTGAGCTACTATTCATGTGTTGCTGCTTGAAGTATCCCCTTGTGACCATCACTGTCCTGCTGTCCTGGGCTGCCCACGGGGCACAGAAAGATCCTAATAAAAACTTTTGAATTTTTGATAGACAACTTTTATATTAAAATCTCAGCACAAATTTAAAAATTATACCGTTCAAGGCATTTAATTTCAATTATTGAGCCCGTGTTATTCCTAAATGTAGTCATAAAACTCAGAAAGTGAATTGCACACTACTGAAATTGTGACAAACCCCCCTGAGTTCTGGAGCTGTAAAGAGCATCCAGTTTTCCAAGCTCTTCCATGATTATCCCACTGAAGGCCAGACCCACAGTGAACTCCCTCTGTGGGCTGTGGCTCCTGAGGTGATATTTCATTTTGAACAGTACAGATAAAAAGGAAGTAGGAATTCCTGCAAGCAGCAGGTGTTAATTATTCTATTTGTATAAAATAGCAATAAATTAATCAAATCTCTGGGTACTTCAGCAAAGTTGTGGCCAGCTCTAACAAGACTTTATGTGCTCTGAAAGCTCTCAATGCATAATGGCAACCTGACTTTGAGACCGCCAGTTCAAAAAGCAGCCTGATTAAAAAAGCAGCTTCCTGCCATTTTCCAGTTTCATTAAAATCTTTGTCTTTGGAATGAGACATTAGAAATGAAATGCTTAATATATTCATGAAATACAACCCAGCCTGTTTGCCATGGTGACCTTTTCAGCATTCTGTGTTTCATATTTTGATAAGCCATGTACTGGTGAGAAATCTCTCCCACAGCTTTTGCCAGCAACCCTGACTGTGAGCCCTCCATGCTACCCTGTAAAGAAAAATAATGCAGGAATGTCAACAAACAGCTATTCCAGAGCAATAGGATCTCAGAGGATCTCACATTTCCTTAAACCCTGTAGAGGTCTCATGTGCAGGTTTTAGAGCACACAAGGCATCTTGCCTCCTGCAGCCTTTATTAAAAACTGCTGCACCAAAGGCAGTAGCAAAAAACCAAGCAAAAAAGAATTTATTGGGAAAACTGAAGCTACAATGTACTGTGTTTTCATGATCTTACATTCTTGTTTTGGACTTGGGGATGTTTGTACCCACTTAATCTCCTCCACATCACAACCAAGTGGAAGAGGTAAAATGTAAGCACAGATACAAAAGCTGGAAGTGTACCTTCAAAAAATCAACATATTCTGACTAAAAATTGATCCGGAATCTTTCAGGCTTGGGCGTAGACTACTGTGATTATTGAGAAGAGATAATTGCTTAAAGCTCAAGAAATGGTATTATAGTCTCAAGGCATTATTAAATCCTTCTCAGATGATTTAGGAGATGGAGATGTAATCTGGACTCTGGCTATTCTGCTTCTCTATCCATTCTATTTTTCAGTAAAATACTTATTACAAAAAAAACCCACAAAAAACCAAACAAAATTCAAACAAAAACCAAACAACAACACCACCACCCTAGAAAAATAATTGGTATTTTCACGAAATTCATATCAAATGCAGAATTTAATCACTAAAGTAACAAGAAATATTGAAAATAAAATAACAGCTGTTTCACAAATTGAGAGAAGACATTGAAATCACATTCAAAAATGACTGTTACTGATGGTGACTTTAAAAGGCTCTGCCAGTTCAAAAAAATTACTATTCTAAACCTGTTGCAGAATTAAGAATTACAAACACACTCAGACCTTAGAGTTAAATATTAGACAATATTCCTTCTTATTACAATCAAAGAATCTGAGCCCAGAGTTGCACCTGAAGGGCTGAGCCTTTTCTTGGACTGGTAAGAGGCACCCAGATCTGGGGACTCACCCAGGTCACCCCAAACAGGAGCTGGGGTTAACACCAGGTCAAGAAAGGAGAATTTTTGGGTAGGTGCAAGAAATGGGCAACTGAAGTAACCTGAAAATGAGTAGCCCTGCTTAGTTAGAAGACAGATTTTTAAATCCTTAGTTTCAAAATCCATCACTCCTACTGACATCCTTCTTAAAATTCAGTTTCCAACACCACTTTATGGGATCATGCTCAATAGACTATTCTGTATTGCATTAAATTTGTGGATTTCTATCCATAAATTTACATTTCCTCAATGTGGGCAACATCAACCAAATTCAGAAATTATCGTTGGGAAGTTGGATTTTCCTACTCACCTCCATGTAGGATACATGCAGTTTTGGTTGGGGTTTTTTGGTGTCTTTATCCTTTCTTTTATAAAATAAATCTTAATTTCGAAGCCTGTGTGCATTTAAATTCATACTCTCATTACTTGCATCAGCAAAAGTGTTTCACATTTAAATATATGGCACCAGCTATCAAACATACAGACCCTTCTTTAGTGTCACTATTTAAACATAAGGATGGAAAAAACCCTAAAATACTGCTGGAATAAATTCTAGTATTGAATAAATACTTTCTTATCTAACACAAGACTACAGTATGAAGCCACAATTTTATTATTTAGTTTTATTGTTTTAAATTAAATAGAACAAAGTGGCTACTTGATCTTGCTGATTTAATAAGTTAATAAAGTCTTCTGGCAAAAATACACTTGATGTATTGTGGAACACAAAAGCTTCTTCTCATGTTGAGGAAACTATTAAAAAAAATTTTCCAGGGAGATGCTGCACCCTGTACTTTATGAAGCCAATATTTACCAACAGGAGGAACTTAAGTCATCTTCTGACACAGCCTTTTCTCTTGCTTTACTTGTACTTTTATTGTAATACGGTAAATTCTCTGCATTCTTACAAATATATTCCTGCCTATCACATTTTCAGGTGGGGCAGGGATTGTTCCATTTGATCAGCAGTCAGGAAAAAGCTGTAACCAGAGATCCATCCCTGTTAGTAGAGGATTTAGAATTTTTTTTGTTTGGTCATCAGAACATGTAGGAATTCAGAATGTCTATCAGGCTATTAACAGCCAAAAACAGGGTAAAAATTTGGGAGACAGGCTGTTAAGGTGATCAAATTCTTGTCAGTGCAGACCTGAAAAAGTTTAAATATATCTGAACTATGTCTTGGCATTCTAACAGTTAACTAAATATTTTAATACAAGTTCTTCTCCTCACCAGGGAGCTGAACTTCTCTGGGTGTTATACCTAAAACTGGTAAAAACATCTGGAATTATATAAATATAATTTAAAAATGACATCAAATTAAAAATAGTCCATCATAAAGATTGCTCAGAAATGGGAGGCTGTCTGTCCCCAGACTCCAGCAAAGTGCATGCTGCCTGTGAAATATGGAAAATGGAAAATAACCTTGAGTTGCCTCTGTCCCAGCTGGTGTTTGGGGAAATACTGAGAATTTCCAAAAAATACCAAAGCCCACCTTGACTGGGACTTTTCCATATGTGATCCTTAGGGTCCTCATTATGCACAGACCTCAGTATGTGATGGGAATTAATCAGAGTGAGACAATATTAGGCCAGAAATGAAAAACCAAGCAAAAGGAAAGAAAAATAGAAACAGACAGCCTTATATATCCACATGAGGAAATTAAAACGTGACTGGAAAGGAGCAAAAGTCAATTAGAGGGCAGATAATCAGAAAGAGAATTTGAAACAAGGGCTTTCATTTTCTCTGACATTGATTCTAAAATCTTGAAGTAATGAGCACAGTTCTAATGAATGTTATTTTAAAATAATTAATATATCACAACCAAGCATGTCAGAGAAAGATGAACATTTTAGCCTTAGAAGTTCTTTTTTCACTCCCTGCAGAGAAGTGCCTCATATGAAGGAAGCCAGAGCTGGAGGAAACTATAAATATGTTTGTGAGATATGTAATAAAGCAAGACTATAAACTGCTAAGTTTAGGTGAGATAAGGCAATAGAAACATTTGCCCTTACAGAACAATGACAATAATATAATGATATCTGCTCAGTCATCTTCTCAGGAAGTCATGCAATGTGATTAAGGAAATTTTTTGCATAAATGAGAATTAATTTCTGTAACTTTAATGACCTCAAGGAGAGGACAAAATTAAGACATTTGTTATGTACTACTCAGCCTGTCAACAACAAAAAAGGTTTGGTTCTCCAAGTCATAGGACTGGATGATGGTTGAATGGAAACAAACCCCAAAATACCCTGAAATGAAAGGAAGGAGAGGAGGCTGAGGCAGATACTGTCCACTAAGTTCACTTTGAAAATCTTGTGTCTGCTTTTCAGCTGCCTCCAGACCCCAAAGCAATAAACACCCTGGGAGGGCTGGGATTAGTCACAGAGTGCATGGGAAAGTTGCCCCAAATCCCAAGAGATCCAAGAGTTCAGTTCCCATGAAAGGATAAATGAACTGGGAGGGGGTAAGGAGAGCAGGAGTGGGACATTTCAGAGAGCTGAGAATGACTATCTAAATATTAAAGCCCAGGAAAACATGTCTTACAAATAAAAAACCTCACACAAGTCCAATCTGACTGTGAGAGGGTCAGTAGACCAGAGCTACAGATAAGTTAAGAATGCTGTGAAGACCACAGCTAGTAAGAGTACACTGGAAAATACACACTCTTACCACACACAAGTTGAAATCATGACTTCTGGAATGAGCCTAAAAGCACACAGAGCTAAGATTTTTGTATGAGTTTCCATAAGCAAGGGATCAGGCCCAGACTTTGTGAAGGCAGGGGTGTGGCAGGGGGGTTCTGGGGCAGGGAGTGTGTGAAAGTTTTAATTTTATTTCATTTCATTTCATTTCATTTCATTTCATTTCATTTATCTTATTTTGTTTTCTCCTACCTTACTTTTTTTTTTCCATTTCCATCATGACTGCCCAATTTGGGTTCCATAAAAGTAATTATGGAAATGGGCTGAGGAGGTGACGTCTGAGATTTCAGAATTAACCTAAAATATGCACAAAAACTTCCACTTCTCAGAGCAGACAGCATGGGAGACTCCCCACAGAGTCATGAAGACACCAGAAAATAAAGAAAAAGCAATGCTTGTAGCAGCTCTTGTAGCCCCTTTCCATGCCAGAGGAAAAACTCATCCCTGTGCAAGGGACCAGCACAGGAGCCAGGACACCAACAGCACCAAGAGCTGCCACACAGCCCACATTCACTAATTTCTCCCCCTCTTTCTCTTCTCCAAATCAGGTGTTAATTTTTTTGCTGGGAATCTACAGAATAATCAAGCAGTAGAGATGGAATTACCCAGGGCAGAGGCAGCAGCTGTAACCAGGAGCAATGTCTCTGTGCTCAGGTGCACACAGAGTTCCCCACAGCCTGCATTGCACAGAGAAACCTGAAATGTGCAGTCACCAGCAGATCACAAACACCATTAAAGATAACTTAAAAATAAGGAATTTTTGCATGGACAAGCAGTGATGGGACAAAGGGAAATGAATTTGAGGTGCAAGAGATTACATTTAGATTGTGTACAATAGGAAATTCTTTACTGCAAGGATGGTGGGGCCCTGGGACAGGTTACCCACAGAGGTTGTGGACTCTCCATCCCTGGAAGTGTCCAAGGCCAGGCTGGAGCACCCTGTGATAGTGGAATGTGTCCCTGTGCATGGCAGGGGGTGGAACTGGATGAACTTTAAGGTCCCTCCAAACTGAAACCATTCCATGTTTCTGTAATCTCCTATTGCTTCCATAGCAAGTCCCTAATCCAAAACATTATCATGGCATAAAGCAGCTCCTCTTCCACAGCAACTCCAGTTCAGAGCCAGAAATGTTCCACAGAAACAAAACAAAAAAAAAATCACAAAACACAAAAAACCAGCTATTTTTCAAATAATTTCAATTTAATCAGCAAATTTCCCATTTTAAAGGCTTTTTAAATATTTTTGTGTCACGTCAGTTATTTTTCACTCATCAAGTCCTGTAGCTACTTCTGGGTTAGTTGTGTTTGTGGAAGTCTCTTCTTGCAGGCAAATTAAATTGCATCACTCATTGCACCAAACACAAAGAAATCAAAATATCAAACGTCCAAAAAGGAGAGCAAATATTTTATCACTGGAAGCACACACACACTCTCACAGATATAGTTGTCCTCTTCAAGATATCTGCAGAACTCAGATAAAAACCTTATTACCATTTTATTAAAAAAAATAATTTTACTGATGAAGGATTGAACAGGTGTTCAGATCTGGCACAAAGAGAGAAAAAAGAGCCCAAAGTGAGAAACAGGACAGAAAGAAAATTACAGTGATTAAAAGGAGCACATTCTAGTAAAAAATAGATTTTAATCATAGCTATTAGGTTATGTGAGCTTATTTCAGTCTAAGACTGAGATAAAGCCCCTGAAAATATAAGTCCTGTCCCAAGTCTTGGAGGTTTCAATTTTTATATTGGACTAATTTTTAGATGGCAGAACTTTTTTTGTAGGCTATCTCTCAAGCTGAGATGTAACAAAGTCACTTGGCTCAGTGGAGGGAGAATATTTATCTGGAGTCCAACAAGAAAGGAAAGATGTACCTCAGAGGAAATGCCAAAAAAATGCCAGATTGGAAAGTTTGGTTTTCACAAAAGCATATTTAAATTTGAGGCAGTGTCTGCAGCCAGCAGGTGCTCTTCTATCAGGTAAATTGTAATAATGAATAATGAATTTACCTTCCAAGGTAAAGGTATTCAGGACATTTTTTTTCCCAAGAATGTGTCAGAAGGAGAAATCTATCTGCTGGACCAAATGGCCTTCAGAAGCACAGTACCTCCAAAATCTTAGCAAGGAGCAGATCTGAGCTTATTAGATACTTGTCAATAAGGGGGAGCTGCACCCTGATGCAGCTGACAGCAGGGAAAAGGGAATGACTTTAACAGTGCTGCTGTCCCAGCACAATCCAGTTAGGCAGGGAGCAGAGATATTGGAACGAGCAGCACTGCTGCACACTCAGCTGGCCTTCAGCTGACTCCACTTTTTCCTACAGAGTGCAGAGTTTTTCATATTTTGGCCACAAAATTATCACATGATACAGAGGAGCTACCCCTCCAACCCACACAAATGTGCTTTTTGTGCACAAAGTTCCCCTAGTCTAACAAGAGCCCCTAAAAAGAAGCTATACTGATTTTGTGTTGGGATTTGTCTGAAAAAGCAATTTAAAAATATAGATGAAAGAAGACATTTTAAGGTCATTATTATTGTGGAGCCTTTTGGCAGTTGTTTTTCCCAAAAATTATATCCTGTGTCTTGAACTACTGGAGTTTTTCCATTGTCTCTATAATGGCCCAAACCACACTTTTTTCCCAGTAATTTGGGACAGAATTTTCTCTTCTAAAAATGTTCATTCAGCCTCAGTCTCTCTAGTACCTTTTTCATTATTTCAGTTTTTGTGCTGTTCCATCAGCTCAACAGGGTTTACAAAAACCCACAAAACAATATCAGCCATTAGAGAACACTAATGAGCAAAATTCATGTAGAATTGTTGAAGAGAAAAAGAAAATACTCAGAAGCAGCAGATTTCCTGGTTTTGATTTAAATAATTTAAAAATATTGATGTTTATAAATTTTATAACTGCTTATAAACATTAGTGATAAGCTGGTAGATTATAAAAGACACATTACTATTAAAAAATTAATATTTGAATCTTTCAGCAGAAAACTAGGGCTACCCAGACTGGTGTTACTGAGTTACTCAGCACATTGTTTTGGCATTTACTGGAGATAAAGACAATGCAACCACCCAGAAAACAGGGTAACAACCAAACAAGCCCGAAAAAGAGACTCTATATTTAATTCCACCCATCTAATTTTAATTTTTAAAGGCATTTTCAGCTTAAACAACTTGAATGATTCATCTTTCATCTCTCAGCAATGGTGCTACTTATTTTTGTTATGTTTTTTCCATCGATAGGAAGATTTTACTCTACAGGAACATGAGCTGTTCTGAATGAGTTACACAGGGATGGCATTTAGAGTTGATGCTTAGAAAAGGAAAAATGATGACAAATATTTCATTAAACTTCATTAAATTTCTGCCTTTCATGTAAGTGAACTGCATTTCTTTCTCATTGTCAGAAACCTGCATTTGGAATTGTGCAGCGACTGCTTTCTTAATTATGATCTCGCTCAAACTCAATTGAGTTTCTCTCTGCCTCTATTTCTTCCTTTTCCTGCTGCTGCTGCTAATTAAGATAAATATATCAGAAGTGCTATTGCTGAAGGGAAAGCTGGAGCAAGTGTCATTGGTCCCTGTGATATTTCCCATTTTGCCATGAGCTGTCACCAATGATTTAGGACCAAGTGCCAGGGATTATATTAATCTTGATAAAATTAGCAAATGCTCTGTGATGTTGACATCCTTTGGTGCTAAATGACATTCCCCTGGCTGGACCATTACCACTGAGGGAAAAATACTCTTTTTTCCTCTGAGGATAGCAAATGAGGGCATAAGGTGAACACTTATTTTTTTCCCCAGAAAGGCTGAAGGACAAATTCAAGTGTTACTTGCTCTAAACATTTAGCCTTTGTTTCAGCATCATTGGTGAAAATCAGTGACAGACTCTTAAAGGATATTAAAAAGCTCTTCTGAGGCCAAGGGATCAAGGAGGAAAGGAATTCTGTTATATTTCTGCTTGATAAAGGAAGCTGTTACACCAGGAAATACTGTGTGAGGAAGATTATATTTGCACACAACCTTTAAAAAAATAACAAAAAACCCCCAAAAACAAACAAACAAAAAAAAACCAAACTGTGCATAACCCTCCCTGTAAACACAATATGCACATGCCCATCAACATGTACATCTTCCTGGACACAGGATTTTCCTGAGACTTTCCAAGCTGTCTCTGTACAGCAGCCACAGACAAAAATCACTTCCAGAGCTGTGACTGTGGCTGTAAAAGTGACTGTATTGGGCTGAGAAGGACAGTCCCATTTCTTCCTTTCTTTGTGCACATCACTCAAGGCATCTGTGCATCTTTTTCAGTCTGACAGAGATAGAGCTTCTTTTCATTCTCTGTGTACAACCTGCTCCAGCCCAGGAGACACAGCAAATAAACCAGAGCACCCACTGGAATTATTTACTCATTTCCTACTGTGAGATAGGGTTAGGAGGGAAGGCAAAGCAGGCTCCAACTTTAAAGTGTATAAAGGAAAACTTTATTAACAGAAACCAAAAGACTAAATAAGAATCAGAATAAAACCTTCAGAACACTTCTCCACCCCCTAAACTCTCTTTTCTCTCCCCCTGGCAACATACAGAAATAAATCAGTTTCCTGAGGGTTTTTATCTTTAGATGTGTACTCACGAAGACACATCTAACTTTTCCATTGGTGTAACAATCTGTGAATATTAAAAATCAGCCACTGATTGGTTTTTGTCAGATCTAAAGGAAGCTGCCAAGGTCCTTACAGGGAATTATTTCTATAACTGGTTCCTCTCATTCCTTACCAAAAAATAAATTAATACAAAACAGCACATGTGCTTTGGTTAAATGCTCCATTAACCAGCCATTAAAATCTGTTTTCTTTGCACCCCTGGGCAGGCAGGAGGTCAGCCTGTGGGATTTGTTCATCTGTGTGACCATCCACACTCATTTTTATGTTCATCACAGATTTCCACTCCTCACAAGGGCTTTGTTTGACCTTACACATGACCAGAACCACTTTTACAGTACCAGAGACACCAATGCTGGCACAAGGTGCTAAATAACTTATCCCACACTTCCAAAACTGACCCAAAGCTTTCAGCATGGCTGATATCTGATCTGACAGCTGAAGTAAGCTCCAATGAGCAGCAGATCTTTACCCTCTTTGAATAAATCCACTGATATTTTAGGAGGAATGATGCTCAGGCTCTGTCCTCCCAAGAACCTGCTCCTCAGTGTGACCATTTGCAGGATCAGGGTTTGCCAAGGCTGTGCTAATGCATCTTAATACTGAAGTGACCCTCAGTAAATTCTAGAGTTTATGGATTTGCTGCCACTGCAATTTAAAAGCAGACAGTTCTCAGCAAGGTTGAATTAACATGTGTCAGCACAGATTTACACAAGCAGAGCTGATAACTTCCTGGCAGGAAAGGAGAGAAAATTATTTTTAAATGAAAGCCTGGAAGTTGTAAGGAAAATGCAGAATGAAGGGAAGGTGCAGATACCTTCTCAAAAGGAACACAGCACCAATTGCCATTTTTACACTTCTGATTTTCATCTGGAAGGATTCTTGTTGGGGCTTTAGACTTAAAACATACATAAAATAATTACTATATAAAAGCTGCAGATTGTGATAACGAAAACATTCAAAGAGGTCCATTATGTTTGGTAAAAAGTGTCAGACATGATTCCATACTCTCACTGAAACTGTTGAATTAGACTACATATGGTGTATGAAATCGTTTGACAAGTTAAAAGCCCCATGACTTTGCCTATAAAGTTTATGTAGTCTATTGACTGGCTGATCCTTAATTTAATTTTCACTTTAAATTTAGGGAATGTGAAATAGAATATCTCTCACACTATCTAAAGCTGGCTGCTTTTACTGATTAAGGATACTATGTTTGCTTCCTGAGTACATTAAAGCCAGGAATGATAATTCTTGCAATACTGATTTTTTAAAGCTTTGCATTAGCATAGAGAAATCTGTTAAAATCCGTTAAAAATCTGTTAAAAAATCCAAACCAACAAGTGTTCAGAGACATTCACATACAGACAAAAATATGCACATCAGTATTTAAACTTGAAGTAAACTTGTGGATGGCTTAATACATATGCAGGAATGTTTAAAAATATAATTATCCTATTGTCACACTTCTTATTTCCAGTGGAAAAATGTGTGCATACAGCTTATATAATCCCTGGTCAAATATGAATGAATGGATCATGTAAAATTCAGATTCTGAGAGCAAGATGCTGTTGGAATAACATTTCTGCCTAAGAAAAATATTCTCCATAGAAAAGCAAATATCATCTAAAAAGATCTTATCAGTGGGGGAGGAGATGTAGGAGCTGGCTGTTCATACAGAATCTCTCCACCAAATCCCAAAAGATGATGATCCATCATAGGATCTCCATCCTAGGCTCTCCATCTATTGGATAAGGCCACACTCTCCTAAATAAGAATCAGAAGATAAATTGTCTCCAGTATTATGGTGGCACATTTAAAGACTGCAACCCATGGCCAGGGCTTTTAATGTCAACTATGGAGAAATTCTTCTGTGGAGCCAAATACAATAGGAACATCCCCTTAAGTTCTCAGCAGAAAACTTTGGGAATTGCAGCTCCAATCCTTAACCACTTCTGAAAAAAACTGCTATAAAATTGTCTTCTCTTCAAACTATTGATCTTACTTATTCACTTCAATCCCAGACTATTCCTGCTCCAGTGCAGAGATTTTAAGAGGTACTTATGGGACAAGTAACATTTTTTTAAGCATAATAATTTCTTCCTTGTTCTTGCATAGAACTTACAGGTTACTTACCTGGAAATTGTTTCAATCACTCAGCAAAATCTTTGCAATAAACAGCACATTTTTATGGAAAGGACAATAGATTCTGAAGCAGGATGAGGGAATAATAAAGGAACAATTTTCAATATAGGAAGCTGCCCTAATGTTTACAAGTGACACTGTGTGTCAGCTGTTACTCCAGAGGATTTTAAAGACATTTAAAATGGGCTCAACTCTTTCTAGTAACATAACAAGAGCTAAATGCTTTTAAAATCTCTGCTATTTCTTCTGAACTACAATTCCTCTTGTCAGTCCAGTTCTAAACAAGACATTTCATCAATCATTCTACTAGAAGGAAACTCTAAGTGAGTTTCAAGACACTGCTGAAATAAGAGTCTCATGTTTCATTCATAACATTAATATTTATACTAAAGCTCTCCTTGTAACCATGACAAGCAATTAAAGAAACTAAAAGCTATTAGGAAATTCAGTTTCTAAGAGAAAGTTTGTCAACTTCTATTATCTCTTTTATTTGTGCAAGACTGCAGCTGTCATGGAGCAACTCAGCTCTCACTGCTGAGCTACAAAATTTTAAGAGCTTCCATTCCCATCCTGGAGGCTGCAAGTCCACAGGGGAGGCACAGGGAGAAAGAAACAGGGGACAGGAATGTGCATCCCCTTTTCTCACCCATTACATGCTGTAATGCAGGCACTACCATCAAGCAAATAATGAATTTTAATGATGCTGGAGCACTGATAAACTGCTCACTACTATCAAGGGCAACTCGCATTTCTTGTGAATTAAGAACAGTGAAATCACCTTGTGTGTCTGCCTAGTCTGGATCCATTCACTCAAAATCTTTCCTGCAGGTTTGGGATCATCCAGCTGTCAACAAGACAGAAATATTTAAACATTTTTCAACCACAGTCCAAACCCAAACCTTGCAAGGCTGGGTGGGTTTGAACATGAAATCTGGACTGTTCTACTGTAAGGAGGAACATCAGGAAAAAGAATCCCTGAGAACAGAAAGTTTTCAATTTGAGTCAAATAGACTGCTCATTTCACCAAAGAACAAAATGAAATATTGAACTATTTTGATTGGTAAGGTTAGCCTTTTTCTTAAAATCAAACCTGTGTTCCACAGGTAATCCAGTCATTTCAAAATTCAAATCAGGATGAAAAGCCTGAATTGGAATTAAGAAGTCATCTGAAGAGTTTCTTGGTTTATCTTCATAACCATAACAAGAAAGAAATTCTGATGGTGCTATTTTAACTTCAGTCTGCTAAAAAATCGACTCAGACTTTCTGAAAACATTTTGTATTTGATGAAATTGCTATTTGTGATCAAAAACAGTTGTTGAAATTTCCAGCCAGCTCCAACAAAGATGTTTTGAAATATGTTCTCTATATTAAGATCATTACTTTGATTTTATAAAATGTCAGACAGAAAAATTTAGCACAGATAATTATTTAAATGAGAAAGCCTGTAAAACCTAAATTGAAATGTTATCTTGGATTTGGAAGAGTACTTTCAGCTTATTCTTTTGAACACTATCCAATTTTCCACTCAGTTTAATGTAACTATCAAGCAATTAACAAACCAATCACAATATTCTGAATTTCCATTCATTCCACCAGATCTCCACTGAAATGTTCAATTCATTTATTTTACAGATTACTATTAAAAAGTCATTACATTTACCATGGAAAAGACTAGTAGAGACCAAGTCATATATTGAGAACACCATCAAAGTTCAACCAAATGCCACTGATTACTCTATTTTCCCAAGAGTAATTACTATTTGCAACCAGTGTGACGGGTTTCATAAAATTATTGATTTCTTCTATTTTAAGAATAACTGTACTTCATCCATAAGACATCACACATGGCCAGTGAGTCATTTAATTCTTTCCCAACTTTGTGCTCTTAGCAAAGTTCTAGTCTGTTTTCTTCCAATAATGGAATTTTCCAGTTTAGACAGCTTGAATGACTGAAAGAAACAACAAATTCTCTCCTACAACACCTCCTTAGGTTTAGAACAAATGTAAGTGCCCAAAGAATGCAATTAGGGGTTAATGAGAGGGATCTGTACTTTAAGTACACAGACACCAAAGCCCCAGTCGATGACAAAGACAGGAATTCTTGGAGGAGACAAGGAGCTGGAACACACAGATTAACCTTACAGATAAACCAGGAGACAGCTGAACACTCATTGATCTGCCCCTCTCACTCTGCCCTGTTTAAAATGTGCTACAAACACGACCTTCAGAGAATGATAGTGCCAAAGAAGCACTGCTGCCATCCAGCAGCTTCCAGCACAGGATTCCTGGTGGGAATCTCACAGGCAGCAATACTCAGGGTGAATGCTGCTTTCCAATCAATATTTCCTTGTGAACACATGTATGTGTTCACAATGCACAGAGGAGAGACTTTTCACTGCAAAAATGTAATTGTGAATGCACCCATGACATCTCTGGGGAAAGAAACTTCTTCCCCTCTAAATAAGAAACACTTAAGCAAATGCAAGTTGCTTCACAGGGAATAGAGAGACTTCAGGAAAATGTGTGTGGAACAGATGAAAAATCAAAACATTTATTTATGTGAGGTCTGTGGGATCTGGCATCAGGCTTGATTTTTTTTTCCCCTATTCTTTCATTCTTAAACATTAACAAGTAGATGAAAAAGAAAAGAACATTTCCCATTTCCTACATGAGACAGCTAGAATGCTTTCTTATTCCCAATTAAAACACAAGAACAATGCATTTTTTTACTCCATTTCTATTAGGATAAAAAAGAGTGACAGAAGTCCCTGTAGGAATACTGACTGGAGAAGAAAAAAAGTGTAAGATTTTAAAATCTTGAAGGTGGTGTTAAATCAAAACCAGTTTTTAAAAATTCAAATCTTCCTTTTTTTCTCTTTTTGACTTGCAAATTTCCTTACAAAAACCCAAGCATATTGTTACACTCCCAGCTTTATGGTAGAATGTGGTTTTACCTTTGAGACCCAGATTGTCATTGCTCTAGGAAAAGAAGAAAGAGCCTAATTTTCAGAAGGAGTGAACACAGAATTTGTGCTGGAGTCAAGTATAGCTGTAGGCATTTGAGATCTCCTGAAGCAAAAAATGTATCATGCTCAGCCATTGCTTCTGTTTATGTATAAACAAAAAAGAAAAAGAGTTATTCCCAAAGGATGGACTGGATTTCTTTTTAATTATTTTATGCCAAGCATAGATATTTTGCCAAATTCCAAAGAAAAGTCAAAATTCCCTTGAGCAAAGGTTCTCAGTTATCCTTTCAGCATCAGGTATTACTTCAGAATGTCTTTAACAATTCCAGGTGTGTCTCACACTAATTAGAAAAGAGGTGAGGTATGAATGCTACATTTTTATGATCATTAATCTTCAGGAAGATGCTCCAAGGGCTGAGCCTCTCTGCTCTGGAGCCAGGCTGGGATACCTGGGGATGCTCACCTGGAGAGAAGAAGGATCCAGGGAGAGCTCAGAGCCCCTTGCAGGGTCTAAAGGGGCTCCAGGAGAGCTGGAGAGGGACTGGGGACAAGGCATGGAGGGACAGGACACAGGGAATGGCTCCCACTGCCAGAGGGCAGGAATGGATGGGATATTGGGTAGGAATTGTTCCCTTGGAGGGTGGGGAGCCCTGGCACAGGGTGCCCAGAGCAGCTGTGGCTGCCCCTGGATCCGTGGAAGTGCCCAAGGCCAGGCTGGACATTGGGACTTGGGGCAGCCTGGGACAGTGGGAGGTGCCCCATAGCAGGGGCTGCACAAAGATCAACTTTAAGGCCCCTTCCAAGCCAACTCAAACCATTCCGTGGCATGTCCCTGCAAAGTTGAATAAAACAGATTTGGACTCGACTCTCAAAGTCCATGTGACAATAGCAAATTTGATTGAGTACAACTCCCTTTTATCATTTTAGAAAGCCTGTGTGGTTGGTCCTGACTGGCTGAACTTCATTACTGACCCTATTACTGGCCAAGTCTGCATCCCTAAGAGCCTAAACTGGTTACCTAACAGCCTAGACTGGTTGAGTTATATAATTATATATATGTTATATATATATATTATCTATATATCTATAACTGTGAGGTTATCTATAACTGTGAGGCCTCCAGACCAGCTGTTAGTCACCACAGTTCCCTCTTTTTGTTAATAAATGCAAAGGCAGAGTCTGTCATCCTCTGCAGGGCCCTTGCAGACAGGATGGCATCCAGGGCACAATGCACAGAATAATGATGATAACACAGGTAACATTCCTAGTTTGAATGAGGCTCTTTACTCAACTTGACAAGTCTATCCTTACCAGCTGTTGCTTTATCCCACTACCCTCAAGAGATTTTACAAGAGTAGCCCTAACTCCCAGTTGAAAGAGTGGCTTACTGGAGATTTTGAAGGATTTCAATCTGATCAAGTGAGTTGATCTGATCAATCTGAGTTCTGATAAACTCTTGCCTGGGGCAGCTCTGATTTTCAATAATTAATAACTATCAATGATTAATCACTATTGCAGTGATTTTTATAGTTCAGCATTTGCCAAGAAATGAGGGAGCAAACACTTGCCACTGCATAGGGAAAGGGAGGTCTTGTAACTCCAGCATCCATCTCCCTTACTCCTTGAATTATATCCTCCTCAAAAGGCATAAATGCTTTCAAACAACGGTGCAGATAGGAGCTAATGCAAAACATTAGAAAAGATGTAATTTCATCTTGCTCTTCTCTGTGAAGACTTGCAGAATTTCATTTCCAAAGGAACTAGACAGTAATCAACTCGTATACATTTACACTGCCCAGTTATGAACACTTCTACTGTGCCTTATTAGGACAGAGGATAATTCAGCAGACTACAGGTCACTGGTTCAGCAGACTCTTATTTAATGCTAGTACTCAAAAATACATTTGTGTTGAACATTTCTGTTGGATGTGAAAAGTCTGAGCGTGGTCCTGCTGGCAGGAGCCTTCCAGGACTTAAGCTGATTTTTCAGATACATGTGCCTGCTCAGCTAATTTATACTTTTCTGCCTGGTTTGCTTAAGGGCTTTAATTCAGTGACTGTGCAGTGCTCTCCAGAAGTACTGTTTGAGGCTATACAACTGTATCATGTTGAGGAGATGGTTTTCTCTCCAGCTCCTTGCTCTGCTGGGAGCTGTTTTACACCATTACTACCACGAGCTCTCCCCACTTTGCTCCCAGGCTCTTCAGTACATTAAGCCCACCTGCTAGGTAGGGCAGAGGGTCCAAGGAGTCACAGGGACTAATTGGATAAGCCATATGAAGTTAAAGCTTGCCTGGACAACTGCCAGCTCCTGCCCTCAGACTCATTCTCCTTCTCCTGTCCTGCTTTTTCCTGAAGCCCTAGGCATCCTGATTGTAAATTGTGATCATTACTTCAGCTGTTTGCTGCTGGGAGCTCTGTGAAATCTGGCTCTCCAATCTACATGAAAGAGCCAAGCTAATCTCCCTGTCTGTGCAGGGTGATTCCCACACATGGATTATTTGATTTTTGGAGCTTCAGGACCTAAAAATTGGATGGTATCAGCAGTCTCAGCAGAAGCACACTGGACTCAATAGATTTAAGGATTTACCTTTAAAACCCAACCAGACCAGGCTCCAAGCCCAGCAGCTCTGCTGAGTTCTGGCCAGCTTGGTGGAAGGTCTGCAGGAGTCAGAAACATCCCTCTGAGCTGTTCTGCAAGCCCTGGCTTTGCACGTTGAATATTATCAATATTTGGCAGCAAACATCACTTAATTAACAATCTCCTACTTTAAAAGCAGATATATTCTTTTAACAACTCTCCTGCTGCTTTGAAGAATTCAGAGAAAGGAAGCTGGGACCTGATGATAATTCCAAGCCACCTCATTGCACCTTCTTGGCACAGCTGTTCAAAAGCCTTGTTTCACTCCTGCACTGGTCAGTAGATTGGGTGCTGCTTTCAAGCTATAATACACATTTTGCTTTTTGATGATGCAAGGGGGTTGATGTGAATAAATAAAAGAGGATGTCTTTAGAAACCAAACGTTTGAGGAAGGAAATAAGATCATTTTGTAGCAAAAAAGAATGGAAAGTGTCTAAAATATATCACAGCACACTCATAATGGAATCTAATATATATAGAGAGTGTCAGAGATACAGATTTCAAAGAAAAAACTCTTAGAATTGTTAAAATGTTTTAAAGAGATTATGCAGCCATGTTGCAATGTTTTTTGCTTCCATTCAGGGTCATTAAGACATACAAAACTCTTCCTTAGTCCATCCATCAGCACAGATACCTCCAGCATGGCAGGAGCCTTGAAAGGGGTGACAAAACAGCTCTGAGGTACTGGAAAATCTCAAAGACACACAAACAAAACCTAAAAATCACCAAAACCCAAATACTAAACAACAGCTACCATCACAAAAATAAAACAAGTCTGGGTTTAAGAAATGCAACTCATGAAATGCTGGTGAGCAGGGACATGATTTCTGCTCTAACATCCAGCTTTCAACATGGTTAACAATTCATTAGTCTAATCTCTTTAGAAAACCAAATTATCACAGCTTTCTCTCATAATCAATGTTGCAGATGGCTTGGTTTTCCTACATAGATGACAGCATTAGAAACATTTTGAGAGTCAAATATTCACACATGAAGCTAGCACATATATTCACACATTCTTTATCTAAAGAAGTTTACATTTCCTCTACAAGCTGCTAATAGCTTCTCATAAAATTAAAGACATTAATTATTGGCAGCTGATCTCTAAAGGTAAATTACCTAAAGTAATTCCACTTTGATCCACATTAAATCCTCCATCATGCTATTGATTTCTCTCAGTCTCCACTTACAGAATTTATGTTTAAAAAATAAGGAAGGAATGATTGGCAATGAACTGACATTACACTGAAATGGCTTAAATTCTCATCACCACCCACAAAGTTTTCCACACATTTTAAGTACAGTAATTCCAAGAAATTTTAAGAGTCACTAATACACACTGCAAACCTCCCTTGATCCTTTCAGGGATTTGCAGCTCTGCCACACAAGGGTTTGGGGGAAAGGATTTGGGGGGAGATGGGAAAAAAGGGTAAACTAGCACACTGTCAGTTCAACAAAGAGTCGGGAATAAACTGCTTTTCACCTCCTCAAGGTACAGATTCTCAGAGTTAGCACAAGAGACTTGCATAAACACAATTATATGAGAAGAGGGTTTAATTCTCAGCTTTTGCTAGAAAATTTGCTAATTACCATAGTTTCTTCTCATGGGTATTTGCTTTATAGTTCAATAATGTCAGGGCACAGGTCAGTCACTAATGCTCTGCAGAACATTCACCATGAGACTACTAATTAAATTAAACAATTTACGTAATCTCACTTTCCAGTCCTCAACCTGAGCATGAAGGCTAGGCAAAGAGAAAGAAATTAACTTCAAAACAAATGCCTCATAATTAAACTTTAATTTTCATAAACATGAAAAAAGTTAATGGCACCCACTATCCCAAAGTAAGAAGTCAGCCTACTCCCTTCATGCACCCGTGCACATCAAGCATTAAATTTTAATGCAGCAGTAGCAGATCTCATGTGCAAGGACTCTAATCCTCCCTCCAAAATCACCTGCTCCAACATGATCCTGTCTACCACCATTCAGAGAGGTTTGTGCACCCTTTGCACTCAAGGAAAAGAGGGAAGTAAAAAATTAAAATTTAATAAGGCTCGGTTAAGTTGAGCAGAGATAAAACACACCATTATTCTCAAGCATTAATGCAAATTAAAAGCCAGCCTGCATCAACCACAGTGATTTGCATTTCTTGCTTCCTGCACATGGTTTTGCAAGCAGCAATAAGGTTACTTATAGGGAAGTTACTACATGGCAGGAGCAGGGAAGCACCTCTCCAAACTGCAGTGGCACAGTGTAAAATCCAGCAGGGTCCCTCAGCCTTGGGCATCAAGCCCTGCCTGTGGAAACGTCTGCTGCCAGAGCAGGATATCCTCACAGTCCAAACACAGCACTGCACACCCCTGCTGCAGGCAAGGGCTTGGGGTATCACCTGCTTAATCAACCAGCTCATTAGAGGATGAAAACAGAGTAAATGCACCAGATGCAGTTTTCTAGCACGGCAGTTCTGCTAATATGCTCACCCACTGTAACTTTCCAAATCAATAAGGCAGCCAGACAGAAAGCTTTTTCTGCAGATAGAGATTTGCCTCGCAGGTCAGAGCCATGAGCGTGGCACAGAGGTGAAATACAAACAGCACAGGAGCAGCAGACCTGTGCAGAAACATTTATCTTGTTGAATACCAAGTTGCACTCCAATAGTGAAAATGAAATCTAAAATCAGTTATAAAATTAAAATTATAAATAGCTATAAATTAAAATAAAATTCCAACTTTGTGTGTGTGTGTGGGATTAGGAGACAAACTGAGGACTCTCTTAGTTTTGTACAAGTCACAAGTCTCAGAACTCTCTCACTGCTGACTCCATGGACATCAGGCTGCCATGAGACTCAGCAAGGATCAAAGCAGTAGGAGAGCATTTTTAGTGGTTTGATTATTATTTTTCATTATAAAAGATTAGATGAACTGCCCCACTTCACTAAGGAAAAAATAATTTCAAGCCAAAACGGCAGAACAAGTCGGCCAGGAAAAGCTGTAATAAAGGTCAAAATAATTCCAGCATTAAACATTGTGAGATTTTTATGCAAGAATGATAAAACAAGTAATTCCATAAAACTACTGAAATAAAATGCACTTATTTCAATGAGTCAAATATTTGACTTTTTTCTTTTCAATTCATTCCATTAGAACAGTTTGAAAATATGGTTAATAATGTGTTGCACCCCTTGGGGATGCCCAGTTATATATTAGGAAATTATGCTGTAATGTTCTCTGCTGTAGACTCCTGGTGCAGCACTCAGCCTTTTTTGTTGCACTTTATCTACTGCATAACTACAGCTCCCATAGAATTCTGCATGAGTCCTTGTTAAAAAATAGCAGCAATAAATTTGTCCCCAAAAATGCAGGTAGGAATCCAGAGTCAGCTGGTTTAAAATTTATGAAAAGAAGCAGTAATTTAAACATGAGATGGGAGCAATTTTATTCCCATTTCAACTAATGCTAATGTTCAGATTCTAGTTATTAAAATTAATTTGCTTCAATTATATTAAAATCGGTGGAATTGTGTGCCACTGTATTGATGAATAATAGCAATAAGCACTAAGTATGATGTTTGAAACCTCTACTCACTGTCAGCAGGAAGCATAAATGAGGCCACAAAGGAAATAGAAAATAGAAAACTCATCCCTTTCATAAGACAAAAGCAGAAAAGTACACACAAAAAATTGCTATCCAAAAAACCTAAACTTCTGCCTGCATTTTAGGTGAATCATACTTTGATACTAATCCCATATCCATGGACTTTCTGAAGACTGGACAGCTCTCAAAATTCCTCTCCTAGGAAGTGCTCCTGTGTTCACCTTATGGCACAGAGTTCATCAAATTCTCCTGCACTTCCTTTACTCCAGAAAAAGCCAAATACTCTGGTTTTACCTCCATCACTGTTGCCAAAGGCAGAGATTTTAATTCCCAGCAAAATGTATGGGTAGGGCTGCAGAGCAATGCTTGGAAAAAAAAATCTTCATCATCTTGGTGATCTTTCAAAGGAGCTTTGATTGATCTTATTTACAAAAGGCTCACATGGATCTAGTTTTACTTAAGACTGGTGAGGATGTAATAGGAGACCATAAGGCTAATGGAAGTAAAATTCTTCAATATTGTGATCAATTACCAGCTACCTTACATTCATCACAAGCGACTGTTTTTCTTTGAGCTGATTCTAAGCCCTTTATCTTCTAGATTTCCCTTCTTCCTTTCTGTTTTTTTAATAAGCTTATTGCATGTTTAGATAACCTTCAATAGAACACAGAAAAGAAACGAGTTGGTGAAGCATTTGTGCATTCAGGCAAATGCAACTGAAAACCAAACCCTATCCTCATGGATGCAGTGATCCTTCTCAGTTCTGGCATGGAACAGAACTGAATATTCAGGAAAGACCTGCCACAGACATCATATCCCTAAGAAGACATTTAATTCACTGACTGCTGTAATTCATCAGGCACAGCCTCTTTGAGGAGGATGGTACTTTGGGACAAGTACTCATGTCATCTGCAGCATTCCATCTTGCTCTTGTTTGAGCAGCAGCACCCACAGACATCCACAGTGCTGGGAGGTGGGAGCACACCCTTCCAGATTTCACTGCCATAACGACCCCAAACCTTACTAAAATACCTGAAATTTTGCTGTTGAACAGGTTTTTTGTGACTTTTTACTTGCACAACTTGGAAGATCTCAGCTCTGTTGTTCCACAGTGCTGCACCAGAGGCACACACCTGGTTTTGTGCATTCCCACAGTCTATCACCCAGCCAGAGCAAGCAAGCAGCTTCTCAACCTTCCAACACTCCTGCTGCAGTCACAGGAGATCACTGAGCAGCTCCTCATTGTTGACTTTACATAAAGGGAAGAACAAGCCCTAAGGCTGCTGGATTCAAGGCAGGAATTATTATTGTCAATAGCAGGAATTATTATTGTCAACAGCTCAAGAGACTGTGGAGTTGTAGAGACAGAACTAAATGGTGACAGCTCAGTTTCCCAATTACTCACAGACTTGAAGGGAGTTTGGTACTTAAAATACTCAGGGATGGCACCAGGAAATCTTGACTGGGAGACAGTAAAATAGAAATAAAGGTTGTCTGGATGATTGAGAACTCGCTCTTGTATGTTTTCATATACTTCCAACCAAGACAGCCTTTAGATAAGAATGTAGTGCAAAAATTAGAGTTTCAGAGCTTGGAATTCATTAACTGGATTATGGCAGTTTTGTTTAAAACAGTGTTTAAATATGCAGGTTGTTCCTAAGCAACATTATTCCCTTAGTCCCTAAAGCTGAGGAAAGGTCTGCTGGATTGTAAACATCCCCTTTGAACCGATCATTCATTGCACTTGGGTTTTCAGGCATGATAAATTATTCCCACCCAAAAGTTTGCATTTACCTCCTGGTTTTCCTTGCCCTTTACTTCTCCATGGCAGCATCAGAAGAGTTCTCTTTAGGCTTCAGGTATTATATTGCAAACAAATGTGGACCTTTGCTGACATTTTGACTTATTTGTAGTGTGAGTTACAGACCCCTTCAATGATATTGAATGGCCAAATGATGTGAGGTCAAACAGAGTTTGCCAAAAGCTAATGCATCTCATACCAGACTGCATATGAAACTTGCCTGCTACCATTTTTCCACCATATTGTTGCTATTATTATTATTAGTAGTATTAGTATTAGATTAGTATTAGTATTAGTCTTTATCTTCTACCTTTGGAGAGGACAAGACAGTCAATATGGGGACTCATCACACAATAAGCAGGACTTTTCCAAGCAAGGAGCTTGCTAATGAAAGTATTGCAGAATGGTCTGTACATTTTAATGGACCTTGAACAAAGATTTGAGCTTTTCTTTTTCTTTTTTTTTTTAAACACTACATGAATTTTTATAAGTATATTACTCCAGACTTGTTTTGAATACTTAGGGGTCACCTTCCTTGATGGAGCCTGCATAATGGCAGAGAGGGCAAAGTGAAATGGAATGAATAAATAAGGAAAGATTACACTGTACCTTTCAAGGACAGGAACTACAAACAAAGTTTGGGGGGTTGTTTGTCTTGGTCTTTTCACCCTTCTCAGTTTTAGGCTTTTTTTTTACTCTTTAAACTTGTCAACACCTCCTGCACTGTTAGGAATGGTGAACATCTGTCATACTTTGGGAC
Organism: Luscinia megarhynchos; assembly: GCA_034336665.1. Taxonomy (NCBI): domain Eukaryota; kingdom Metazoa; phylum Chordata; class Aves; order Passeriformes; family Muscicapidae; genus Luscinia; species Luscinia megarhynchos. The sequence continues at coordinate 5,435,984 of CM067580.1, forward strand.
TGGCAATTAATTTTTTTTAATAATATAATATTTTTCTGTCAACCAGAAGCAGTCTTGATAATTCAAGCTTCAAATTAGTTTTTGCCTAAGGGTACCAAATAAGAGCTAATGACAACTTTGCTACAGATGTCATTAAACATTTAACCTGACCACATTAAGCAAAGCCCACACCACATTTTGCAGTCAGCCAGGAGGAAAAAAAAATAAATATACTCTTTGAGGATAAAACCTGATATATTCCCCTAAAAATTGGGGTTTATGCAAAGAGAACTTAAGCTTCACCACTGATAGTGTGTAGAGGTATAAATTGTGTTTCTTTGCACTGGAAGGAGGATGCAGAAACATGAAGTGACCCCAAATGCCAAAGCCTTGGCCAGGTGGATGATGTGTGGATTAATAACTGGAGCATCCTACACACAAACTCCTAGGGACAAGGGCACATAAGGCTCAGAGCTCAGGAGTGGGGTGTGCCCAGACCTCAAAATTCCAACAACAGGAAGAAGGATTTAAAAAGTCAATTCACTGCCACGAGCAGGTTGCACGTTCAGAGCCTGATGGGATATCAGGATTAGGGAAGAGGAAGCACACAAGGAAGTGGTTCAGCTTTTTAAATAATGATCCAGATCACTAACATCCTGGCTGTCTCCATGGCAACTGAGCTGGATTGCCTTGGAATGCAATTGTGGGTTGCCAGTTTTGAACCCTTGTGAATAAAGGGGCATTGGAGAAGCCCACTTAGGTGCATTTGAAACAGATTTTCATCAAGGAAGTGATTTAGTATATATGTACTTTTACATAAAATATTTTTTTTTTTCATTGTTGGAACAAATAAATGTAGACGAAGAACTCCCAAAACCCTGAAATAAAATATTCTGCAGAACCACTGGCAGTGGAACGTGAAAGGTCCAACAAAAATGAGCTTAATTGTAACTTCCCCAAGAATTTTTTAGAAAGTCATTTTGCAGCCACCTGAAGAAGAGATAAAACTTTCTGCATGACAATGGACAACAGAACCAGATAAATATGTTCCCTCACTCTGGCTGGGTTGAGATGTTCCCTTGATTGTACTATCGTATCAAAACATGGACTTCCAGAGAGAACAGAATAAAAAGCAGAGTCATTCAGGAATCCACAGCCATTAAACTGCAGAAAAACATTTTTAATTCCCATATTTGTGCACGGGGAGTTAAATCAGAAACCTGTAACTCTTTTCAAGCTATCAGTAATGGAGACACAAAAAAACAGAAGAAAAACCCCCCAAGATTAAAACACTGTAAACTCTTGAAGCTGAAGAACACATTTTACTGTTTCTTTGTTAAACATGATATCATAGATTTTAATAAATGCAGGTCGAATTCTGAAAGGTTCTGAGCACATTTGATGACAAATTACTTACCCCTTACACTCAGCTAAAGAGGACAGTAGATTCTTTATGAGATTCTCTGTGAATTTAGGTAAGGTCAAAGTTATATTTGACAGAATTCCCACATGAGGGATCCCTCACCTAAAACAAGATCTGCTAGCTTTGTAATCAAGTCTGTTGTCTGTTTTCTCTTATTTCAGGGATTAATCCAATGCATCCCTAAATTTCTGGTGGCAAGGAAATTGAGACCACTAGAAGAATATTTATTGTGGCAAGCAGAGTTCAGGCATATATATACCAGAATGCAGCCCCAAGTCAGAGTAAATCTATCAGCAATGTCACAGTCTTTGCTTTGCTCTGGCCACGAGTTAGCTGTTGGACACCTGCTCTGCAATTGAACATTTTCTCCTCGAGGAGAGAAAAGTAGTCTATTTTTATCCTTTTAACTGTCAAAAAGAACTAGGATCAAGTTTCTGATTTGCCAGATTTTTATTTTAGCAATCCTCTGAGCATCTCTCCACCGCAGTTTCCTGGAAATAGAGTTGGAGTTTTTCTGACCCATGAACTTAGTCAGGATTCAGAGCTATCCATCTTCACTTGGTCTTGAGATTGATGGGAATTGCCTGATTTCACTCCACTCAAGTCAACATTTTTGCAGTCATTTAAAAATCATGTAGAGACCTGTCCTCAGATGTAGTAACAGACTCCTGTTTTGTAAACCAGACTCAAGTAAGAGTCCCTTATTCCACATCACAATATATGAATTCATCAGTCTTAAAGGCCATTATCAGAAACTCCACTGAACATGACATGAGCTGTGGTATATGCCAATGCTGAGGGAATTCTGCCATGATTTTTTTATTAAGTGCTTATTAGCAGCAGCCAAATTTGCCTCACAGACAATCCTTTGGGCAAAAAGAGAAAACAAAAACAAAAATTAAAACATGCTATAGGCGTCTTGCCAACCTTACCGAACTGTCGCTAACAAAACTGCCTTTTCTTGCTTCACAGGTGTCACAATTTATGCTCTATCCATACACATTACTTGAAAAACACAGCCAGTGCCACATGGCAGCCTCTCATTTTACACCAGCAAAACCTCCTTTAGCCTATGCTGAGGGATGAGCAGTTGTGAGGGTTTGTGCTGCTCTTGCATCTCTTGGCAACTTCACAGGAAGTCTATCTGCACTAAAAGATTTTTCAAATCAAGCCCACTTTATTGTCTTAAAATCATTAGCCTGAAAAAGAAAAATCATCTCATATAGTTATTTAAGGTTTTATTTCTCTTCCAATTACAGTTTGATAGATTATGACATTGTGCACATGACATCTAAGGACAGCCTTCATTTTCATCAAATACCCCCTTAATTATGTCACACATCACATAGAACCTCCCCTAGGAGTACAATCACCCCAAAACTGCAGAGATGTTGTAGTGGCTTTGGTTCACTAATTATTTGATTTCCCGGCCAATGCACCAGTTTTTGTGGTGGTTCTAGTGCTGGCTAAACCACCAGTGAAATCTAGAATTATCTATTAATTCTCCTGCTGCAAAATAGGATTAGGAGGAGAGCAAAGGAGGCTCAAACTTTAAAGTGCATAAAGAAAACTTTATTAACAGAATTAAAAGAAAAAAAATATAAATTAGAATAAACCCTCAGAACACTTCTCCTCTCCTTAATTTTCTTTCATTTTTCCACTGGTAATGTAAAGAGACAAATTTGGTCTTTTCAATCAGTTTACCACTCTTAAAATAATCTTCTTTCAGTGCACTTAGGGAGAGGAGTCTCTCTTGCTATGCCATGGAGACTTCTCCACAAGAAACAGTTCTCTCATGGCTTTTAATTTCTATGAAAAACGGCTGCTTGGAAATCTGCAGTCCTGAAGACCCTCCCATCTTTTGCAGCCTTCTCACAGTTGTGTTCATGGGCCATGTCAAACTTACAGGGTACTATTTTAAGGATGAGCTGTTCCAAAGCAAAAGTTCTCTTTATTATCTATCTCTGAAATTATCTTCATCTCTGGGTACAGAGGTTCTCTTCTTTTTCCCTGGGGGCAAAGGGTCTTCACCGCTCTGTGTTCAAGCTTTTCATGGGATCACAGCTACTCCAAAATCTGCTTATTTCTGCATGGATGCCTCTGCTCATACCTGCAATTTGAATGCTCCATACCCCAATGCTTTTTATCATCACTTGTAGGGATATTCAGTGTATCATAGTCTATCACCAGGGCTTACAAAAGAATTTCAGCCTGAGACTAAGGCATCTCCTCATTCTCCTCTCATCTGGGATTTTTACTCTTTTTTACTGAGACCCATGAAATGGGATAGTATTTCATCCACATCCCACACAGCAGCTTTATAATGTCTGCCTTCATGTCCAGCTCATCAGGAATTATAGACCTCAGGTAAAAACTCCTGTAAAATGTCATCCCCAATTCTTTATTTGTTTTCCAGTGACTTTTAATTAAACATTGATGTGTGAAAAATGTCAAAATCCACCTTTCACAGATCCCTGAATGCAGTTGTGATTAAGTTTTAAATAAATAAATAGTTGTCATTTTAATCAACAGCACAACCTCCTGAGAGCTGAGGCAGGAAGCAGTGCAGGAATACATTCAGAATACAGCACAGGTTGGGCTACAGGTGCCCCAAGGATGCTGTCAGGCTCTTCTGGTCTTCAGGAGTAAATAGATCAAATAGGATGAGAACTCAGCAGTCTAAGAAATGGTCTAAGTTGCTGGTAGCTGGTTTTCCAGAAACTGTAATTCAGTAAAAATTTCAGGACTATCTAACATCTGCATATTCTTGTCAAAATCTAAGCTGATTACAACTCGAGTCTGCCAGAAGCCTGAAGAAACTGAGAGATATATGATAGATGTGTGAATTTATATAATTTTAAGGCTGTGGAGAGGACATAGAGTTAAAGAACTGCATTTTTTTAAATTTCAGCAGATAAAGGAAAAAAAAAAAAAGAAATATACAGGAGAAAAATGAAATAAACAGGAGTATTGTGTGCCGTCGCAGGTGGGTGGAGCTTGACAACGTTCATCAAGCCCTCACAGCTAATTGGCACAGAGATAATGAGCAACCCAGGTGAAGGTGGCATGGGAGCAGACAGAGCTGCAGGACCAAATCCATCTCTTCCTCGAGTGTGTGCCCAGGACAGTGTCAAAGGCTCTTTTGCCCAGCTCTCATTTTACAGTCCTACACCACAGTATTGCAATAATCAGGCAATCCCTCGGACCCAACTCCCCCTGCCCCATCTCTCATTCCACTCATTGTTCCACAAAACACCTTCGACCAAGGAGCATTCAAGTAAGTCAGTTCAGTTTCCTCTATGAAAATATTGTACTGTAGCTTGAATACAGATAGGCTAAAATTTATTCCAGTGGCATTTTGCTTTAATTCTACAATGACTTCTGAATTAATAAGAAGTTCTTGACAACATGAGCTCTGTTCCAAATTGATCTTTTAATGCCCCTCATATGAATGGCAGAGGTATTGCCACTGTTGATTGGTTTGCCTATTATATTCATTTTGTTACCATGCAAAAACAACTGGACTTACTAAAGCAGTGTTTGAGTCTCTAACTTCAGTGAAACAATATAGAGTATTTTCCAGAACTGAGAAATCTGTATTGTATCATATAGTTCTCATGCAAGCAAATTAAGTTGAAATAAGCAACTAAAAAAGACTATCAATGAAGTATATGAAAAATATCCTTATTAAGCCCAGTTTTAATATTTTTTTCATTTGGCTTGAATCCTAACAAGCAGGTGATCAACAGCTCCATTAATAACACAAATGCCATCCACACACTAGTACACTCCCACACAAAGAAAGCAAATATATTGTAGATTGATCAAAGAAAAGTGTTCAAAAGCATAACTTTGATAATCAGATTTGAATTAATTTTTCCTACACTGCTTTAGAAAGCATCCCACAATACTCAAGTTCAATTGAGCTGTGCTCCTGTGCAATAAGCAGAGCACTTTACTTTTAAAATGACCAGTGTCCCTTTCAAAAGGAGCTATTGCAATTAAAAAGATGTTAAGAACAATCATAATCTGATTCATAATTAAATCCATCTTCATGCTGTGGTTAATGATTGTAAATTAAATAGAAGATAACTTCTTGTGCTTGAAATCTGTAGCAGTTTTTCTCATGAATATGAGCTCATTTAGTTGACTAGAAATGCCCTGAAATCTCCATCAGCAGATATTTCCTGTAGGTTGAACATTGCTCTGTTAGAATGAGAGATGCCAGTGCATCCCAGGGTTACACAAAGGCTACAACAGAGCTGCAACCTAGAGCAAAGTGGTCCAGAAACTTGCACATAACAATAGCTGAAGAGGTAAAAAGTTACAGCTGATGCAAACGACACAGAGAGCTGTCATTCTTCCTGGAAAAATAAGATGGGGTCAAAATAAACATGGATTACTTGATTTTCTGGAGGGCAGAGTAGCCAATTTAAATCTGAACATTCTCCCTGCCCCCAGGATCTATACATTTTCTCATGCTTACATTCAGTTCCCTCTGGCCTCTATTCAAGCTTGCTTTCAAATGGGTTTTTCCTGTGCCAGTGATCACACTGTTCAATGGAGACAAGGCAGAGGATGAGGTCTGAAGCATATTTATCTGTAAGTTCACAAGACTTGAGTTTATGCAGCTGGAGATACTGAATTATCTACATCACAACACTGTCAGAGATCCCTAGGACATGCTCACCTCCTCTAATCAAATGGAGCATAGGTGCCTTTAGATGCCTAATTTTGATTAGAATTCATTGAAAACCCAGCAAATCAACCATTCTTAGACCTGGACTGGGATTGTATAATGCCATAAAATTGAAAGGATAGAAGCAGCCAGAGACAAAATGGACCAGCAATTTTGAAGTTAGAGAAACAAAAGGAATATAAGAAAAGAGTATAGGAGAAGAAAGGAGCTCAGGGTGTGCTAGGTACAGTCAATGCCTTCTCAGAAATATTGGTTAGAAACAGGCAGAGTTTGCCTATGGATCAATGATGGATGCAAAGTAGGGAAATGAGGAAGACATTTACTGAATCATAAACAGCTGGAAAAATCATTATCCTTCTTTTAAGCCTGCTCTATAATTTACATAGAAGAGTTTGGATTGGAAGGGACCTTAAAGCTCATCCAGTTTCAATCCCCTTCCATGGACAGAGACACCTTCCATGGAGCAGGGTGCTTAGAGACCCATCCAAGCTGGCCTGGAACACTTCCAGGGATGGGGAATCCAGAATTACAGTGGACAGCTTGTGCCACTGCCTCTGCCTCACTAGTAAAGAATTTCTTCCTAAGAGCTAATTTAAATCTGTCCTCCATGAGTTTGAAGACATTCTCCCTTGTTCTATCACAGCATGCCCTTGTAATCTTTTTATCTATGGGGAGTAGCCTAATCTGCAGAATACACTCATCAGACCAATTAAGACTCCATAAACATCACTCTGAAAAGGAGCCTCTCCCCAGTAAACACCCAGTCTAATATGATCACATCTCAATGCAAAGAGGGAGGGATGAAAAAGAATGCCCATGTTTGATACTTTTACAAATTTAAATTTTAAAGAACCCTGCATTAAGGGCTGTAACTCCACAAAGAATTGCAGGAGTGGGGAACAAACTAATGCACAAAACCTTTCATCCCTGCATAGCTGGGGGTCATTAACACAGAGGCCTCAGGCTAGGGCATTAATTTTCCCAGCTATGTAAGAATATGTACAAAATAAGCTTTTCATTGCATATTTGAACAGTACTAGACTGCACCAGAGCTGAGATTTGGAGCCTTGGCTCAGTGGGGCATGTATGTGTGGTATTGGTTTATTGTTGGTTTAGATTTTGTCTTTTAGAGTCTAGCTGTTTTCATCTAAGTGAATATGTCCTGCATTCTAAGACAGGCACATGTGGGTCTGAAATGCAGACTGGAGTTTAAGCTGCCCATCTTTCAGGAAACTTTAAGGATGATAAATTCTCCAAAAGCATATTCCTTCATAATCCTCGCCCTTGTTAATTCCTCAGAAATATCTTCTATGACAAAAGGTTGTCAGATGAGCCAAAAATTAATAGCAGACAGGTGAATTTTCAAATAATTTGACTTCCTATTGCCATCCATTCTGGATTTGCCACAAAAACCCACACAAATTGGGGTATAGGCATTCCCATCATGCAAACATGGAGCATCTGTTGCATCTGGAAGGCAAGGGAGAAACAGGAGAGCTGAGTTCAAGCACCAGTATCTGTGTCTCTAAGTGCTAGACCACCCATACCCTGATAAATATGAGTTTGACAGCCCTGGGTCTTTGCTTCTCAGTCTCCTTGGCTGAACCATCTCACTATCACAGTTTATTTGAGCACCAAATAAAATCACAGCATTTGTACAAGATATTCTGTGTCTGCATTTCCCACAAAAGGACATATTTCAGTTCAAGAAAAGGCTATTTAACAAAACCTATTGATAACATGAATATAAAGAAAACCTTTGTAATTTGAACAGGAGGCGGGGAAAAGTACAGGTAATTTTACAGTTTTTTTGGTTTTTTTCTATTTTCAAGGTCTCTCTGAAAGAAAGAAGTTGCAGTGATATTTTGAATGTGTTGGCCAATTGAGTGGGTTTGCAAAATAAAGCCAGATGGCAATGGATTACCCAAATGTTTCACTGTGGGAAGTCAGCCATTTGCTATGCCTCCAACAGGATTGTTTCTCAGATCCCACCCTGCTCAGGGCTCCCACAGCTCACACACCACCAGCTGCCCTGCTGGGGGGGTATGGCAAGAAGAGCAGCTAGCCACTGGCCAGCTGCAGGTGGCCACTGCTCCATCAGCTGTGGGGACAGCAGAGAATGGGGTGGAGACCCCTCCACACACAGCTTTCAGTGCAAGGTGTGAGCACCAGTGACCAGGTCCTGCTTGCTCTGAAGTCACCAGAACCTGGCATGACACTTTTTGGGGGTTAGGTTTTTCTTCCTTGTGTTCCTTTTTACTTATAGAATTTTTCCCATAAATTTCTAGGAAATACTAACAACTGGGTACTTAAGAAAACAAAAGTAGTGGCCAAGCCTCAGGGGAGGAGGGCATCTGGTTGCACTTCTGAGAGATTTTCTATGAGGGACAAGAACTGGGCAGGTAAAGGATGGGGCTGGGGTGACTGCTGGTTCTCTGTCTCTCTCTTGGCTCCAGAGCTGCTGCTTGGGGAAAGGAATTCACTGCTGCTGCTGGAGCCCAGCAATGCCAGGGGTCTGTAAAACACCCCCAGTCACCCCACAGAGCTTCCTGGGAAAACAGCATTTTAGTACCTGTTTGTACAGATAAGCTGAGGCACCTTTTATTTTTTTCATGTTACTGGTATTTCATGCAGTCTGTGCAGCCTCAGCTTCAGACAAAATTCATACAGACTGTACCCCAATCTCTTCTTTTCTTCCTTATATTCACACATAATAATGAAGGAGGAAAGAGGCTGTCAAATGCTGTAGGAAATCAGGAAAAATAGCTTCACATTTCAATTACTTTTACATATCATTAGGACTGCTCTGCAAACGTCTCCTTTGCAATTTTAGGAAACCATTTAAATCATCCTCTTCCAAGAGCACTAATTCAGACATTCCTTCAGCCAGGTAGCCCTAGAGTGACTATTTCTGCATTAAAACACTGAAACTCCGAGAGAGGAGCTTAGAGCAGCTAAGTTATAAATTCTCTTGTTGCATTAAAGGCTTTCTTGTTAAAAAAGAAAAGGTTTGTTTCTCTCTTGTGGCATGACTGAGCACTGGGATCTTTTAGTTTAGGTCATTAACACACCAGTATAAATCTATTTATTTCTTACTGTTCAGTTGCACTCAGGATCCCTGTGATAAAATATGAAGATCAGGAATTTTCAGAATAAAACTGTCAGTCAATTCAAACAAACTCATAAAGAATTACAGAATAATGAGAATGCACAAAACGTTGGATTATAAAATTATTTTTAAAGAAGTCCTGAAAGTGCAAACATTATTAAAAACAAAAAATGTGCAGATATTTTATGCAACGTTTTGCCTTTGACAAGATTAATGTGAGGGCTGAGACTTTCACACCAGCAGGACCAAAAAGCCTCACTACAAAAATGTCAGCTCCATTTCAATAACAACAAAGTATCTGTAATACTCTGTTTTTTGGGGAAGAGCAGAACTAAATTGAATTAACCATTGTCAGTTTTAAATGAGATGGGGAAAATGAAACACCTTTCCCACAGTGCTTCAAACTTCCCTGCCTTGTGCCCTTGTGCTCTTGGGCCAGAAAGGCAAACAAGCCTTATTCAATGCCTCTGACCTTCACCAATGGTACCAGAGGCCACATTACTATACTCTCACCCATTTGCAGTTAATCAGATTAAATGAAGAGGATCATTGGGTTAATTAGGTGAACAAGCCTCACTAATGGTAATAAGCAAAAGAATGCACAGAGCAGACTTCAGTGGATAAAATATAATGGCAGCTACTGGCATGGAGCATCCACAATTATTTAAATCAGTTTCTGTTGAAGAAAAAGTGAAGTCTGGTCTAGCAGAGCACAAAACCCACGGTCAGCTATCCTGGCCTCAGTACCACATGACAGTCAGGCCTGAAAAGAATTCTTGGAAAAAGATCACAAATTGCAACCTTATTCGGCAAATCTCTTCCTAACTTGGAGGCACTTCCATTAAATTTTACTGGCAAAATTTATAGTCTGGAGTTACGTCAAGGAGAAAGTAAAAGTTGCCTAATTTACCATGTGCAGCTCAGCTTTGACTCAGATTCTATTCTTGAGCATTACATTATGCAAACTACTCCATAAAGCTCCATAATCCCCTTAATGCAGCCCACACTGGTTTAAAAATTAAAAATCACTATTGTTTCCATTATCCTTTTAATTGGATGATGGCGTGACTAATATACAATATAAAAGTAAACTATTTAATCACACATAATCATCCTGACAGGTATTTCTAAATTCAGATGTTACAATGTCAATCAACATATAATTTATAGCCTTCAAGCTTTTCATACACACATTACCTCTGAGTTAGTACAATATTTTAGCATGACTGAAATGCATGGTAGAAAAGCAGTGTAAAAATCAATAATTGCATAGCAGAGAGTGGATGTTCTAAACATTTCACGGCAGGTTGTTGTGATTCCTCTGTGTGTGAGAGTGGCAGAGGGAGAAAACAAGGAGCATTAGCTCTAATGACATGGCTTGTGGCATTGGCATCAGTGCAACACTCCTGGGAAACCTAGAAATTCCTTCCTGCTTCTCTACCAGAGGATGAAGGAAGAAAAGAATGAGGAGAGCACATAACCCCTGCCTTACTCAGCAATTTGATGAGCTGATTCCTATGCTAAATTGAACACCATGAAGGAAAAAAAGCATTAGAAACTCCTATAGCCTTGCTCACCTTTCAAGAGAAATTCTTTCAGGCTGAAACAGTTCCCCCATGCAATATTACATTTATATGATAAAGATATCATCTGGTATTTTACAGTATTTAAATGGCTGACTACATAAATTGTTTGATTAGAGGAAGGACTGCACATGAATTGTAGCAGGCAATATCAAAACAGAACCAAAATGTCCATGATTAAGGTACATAAGCAGCTTTTTCTGATTGCTAATGGAGAGATCAGACAGTACATTCTGAGTAAATGTTCAGTGGTCTTGTCTGAGTTATTTTCTAAAACATCTCCATTAGAATTGCTCATTATTTTAAAGTAATTCTTAATAAATATTGATTTGCTAATCATTTTTGCAGAAACAGTTATGCCATTTTTAGAATTTATTTCCTTGTTGTGTAGATGAACTTTCTCTTCTGGCAGAAAAAAAAAGCAAACAGAAAATGATTACGTTGCTGAAAAAGTCATGTTTTGATATTTTATAACCAATTTCTTCACATAGATTTCAGAATTACAGAATGTTTTGATGTTTTTAGTTTTTGTTCTAAATCTAAGACAATAACTCAATGAAATGCCTTAATTAACTCAGTCCATACTTTTTTATATTCAGCTCACAAACCATTCCAAGGCTTGAACTTTACACTCCCACCTTAGAAATATTTTTCTAAAAGATCAGATGTTCATTAGACAGAAAAGCTTCTTATTATTCATTCCAGTTCCAGCCTGCATTCCCTCTTTAAAGATAAGCTTGCCTGTTTTCCTCATGGTGAAATATTAATGGCTCATTATTTATACAAAGGAATTAGAGAGAATGCTTCTCAGTTTCTATAAAATATACCCATTTCAATGGTGGAGAGCACACTGGATCTTTAGGAGACGTTTTTTGGGGAGGCCAGTGTATGAAACATCTGAAATACTCCAGTATTTCATAAGAGAAAGTTGAGATTTATGCATTAGAATACAGTTTGAAGTAAAGGAAAGAAGGTAGTATTTTTCATAAAAAGGTAAGAATAAGTTACATGTAATTTAAATTGTAAAGCCATTTTCAGAAAGCAGGAGTTCTTAATGCCTATATAACAGTGTTATTACAAGAAGGGGAAAAAAAAAGCTTTTTTTTCTGTTATTAGAAATAAGTAGTAACTGGCTGAGCTGCGCAATTCCAGTGCTGTCAGATGAAGTCTCTTCCTGAATTAAATAGCTGCCACCTACAAAGCAGATAGAAAACCACTTCAGATGTGCAGAATCAGTGTAATCTGAAACAAAACAAAGAACACCAGAAACACATTGGTGAGAAAGTAAGACTGCTGAAAACTGGAAATACCAAGGTTCTGCAATAATTGCCAAACAATTTCTAGAGTTTTCTATCACAAAGAGGAATCAACAAAGCTTAGGTGTTACCAGAACTAAAAGAATCTACATAAATGGAGCAACAATAAAATATTTGATTTGATTTGGGAGTTTTTGGTGGTTGGGTTGGTTTTTTCAGCAAGAATTGCACATGTAGAATTTTTAAAGGTTTTTGAGAAGTGCCTTGCAAAAACAAAAAAAAAATCCTTCATCTGTAAGGTGAAAAAATCTGGCAGTAGGTCTTGCAGAAACTATGACAGTTGGAAGGTACAGACTGATTCCAAAAATCCCTACATGAGATCTATGGGCTGTGTTAGGAAGGACGGGCAAGGTGATCCCAGCAGTCTCCTTGGTCCATAAAACCAGGGGCAGGTGGGATGGGAATGGCCAGGGAGTGTCAGTGGCTCAGCTCTTCCCCTGGCACAAACATGGAACAGAGCCTGTTTCCAGCTCTGAAAACAGGGCCAAGACACAGCAGCCCCACTGGGACAACTGGAAACAGGGCTCAGTTCAGGGATTGTGTTCCCCTGTGACACCAGCACTGTTTACAAACCATACTCCAAAGCCAGGATTCTCCTTCCCTTTTTGATCCCTGTACAGAAGGTTTCAGATCTACAAGGCACAGGAGAGCCCAGGTCAGTGCCCCTGGTTCCAGGACCAGTAAGTGTGACTGGTCAGAGCTTCCCACAGCAGAGAGATTATAAACAGGAAGAATTCCAACCCCTTTCTGCCCTGCCCTCTGCATGAAGGAAGAAAAGGAAATTTTCTGGTGTTTCTATCCACACATTAATTCCTTCCTTAGCCTGGTCCACTCCCTTCTTCCCATATTCCCCATCCCCTGCTTTGATCAGCTCTGTTAAGGGAGGCAAAATAATTGAACTTTTGAGCTTTTACCCACATCAGCTGTTGAACAGGCCCCTGGGTACATCCTCATCAATGCAAAGTATTAAAAATCCAAACCCAAACTTACTACAACAGGGTTACTGGTCTGAAGATAAGTTATAGAAGCTTGGATGAAAATTGTTACTGTGCCTGGGAAGGAGTAAAAGCCTTTCCTGAAGCAGAAACAAACGAGTGTCAGAGCCACAACTGCTGGAAAAAGATATATAATTGTTTGCTCATATTTCCTCTTTTTCCAATGAGTGGAAAGTGGCCCACAGCATCTATAAGTACCTTTATATACAGTTGCTGTTTGATCATCTGCTTTTATAGGCATGGTCTTTTTCAGAGTGCTAATGTGCTTTGTAGATGCAATAAATCTAAATAAGTATTCATAAAGACTTGGGTTTCCCCAGAATTACTCCCTTTCACATGTCTGCACAAGCTCTAGCAGAACCATTTTACTTTATTTAGTGTCTTCTGTTCAATGCTACTACATAATGCTGTTTAAGAACTACATCTATCGTTGACTTCTCCCCCTGAAAATACAAGGAATTAAATCAGCCCATGTTAAATAAGATGGCTTAAAACTGGATGTTGTTGAAAGGACTGATCTTCTCATAACTTCTGTAAGTCATTACTTTTTTTAACTTAAGCTTCAACTTCAAGCTTCAAGACACTGTGTTTGGTAGGTTTTGCTTTTGTTTCATCATGAGCAATTTAAAAGCATATTTAATTTTTTAAAAATGTACTCTTTACTCCACATGAGTTTTCTTTTATTTTTGCTTCTTGCACCGCAAATCTGTTGAAATGAATAATTGAATTGTTTTCAGTAAGACTTTAAGTAGGGAAAATTAATGTAGAATAACACAAACAGTTACATAGAAGCAAACAAAAAAAATACTTTGAGTTGGTAAACAACTGCTAAAATCAAGTCTGCCTCTGCATGAAAAAAGTATGTGAGTTTTAAAAGAAAAGAACTCAAATTTCCCGTATTGAGTAGTATAAATTTAATATTAAAGGGGAAAAAAAAAAAAAAAAGGATGTCATTTCAATGTGAATCAACAGCATCAGCAACTCCCAGTTCACATGCCAGACATTGTAGGGCTCCTGTGAGCTGAACTGGCATTCCTCAAAGGTGAAATCCCATCAGGAATCCTGCTGGGAACAGCATCCAGAGCCTGCGGGGGATCCCTGGAAAAGCCACCTACAAGTACTTCACCCCACTAAGATAAAAAGGGATTTGTGTGGCTTGGCTTTGCCTCTGCCCACAACGTGCACTGTGAACTCCACAGGTTCGTTGGGTTTTGTTTTCAGGTTTTGTATAAATTCTCTGTGCTTTTTCACACTCTCTTTCTTTAGCCTGGAGCAGATGCTGGTACAGCATCTCATCACTGCTCCTCTGGGATTAGTCAAGGAATTTATCACACAGTAAATGTTCACAGCTCTTTAGGACATTTCTTATTATGCCCAGCACCACTAATTGCTTTAGTCCATCTTGCACCACCCTTGCTCACTTTCTAGATGCTCTTCCACTCATGAAGATGCCAAAGATATTCATTCACAAGCTTGGTTTCACTGCTAAGAAATCTTTATGCCTCTTGAAATTTTAATTTCATTGGCAATTTTTGGCACTATTTCCCACAAAGCATCAGGAGATGAAAGCAAGTAAGTGGCAGGATGGATTTAATATCTGCTTCTATGTATATAACTTCTGTGAAAGCCATTAAACACCATCAGAAAAGCCAAAGTTTCAAAGGCCATGCTAAGAGAGTGCTTCTGTTTCTGCTGGAGAAAAAGGAAAGGAGAATCAGGGTTCATCTCTAAGACTGATATTTGCAGAAGGGCTTTTCTTCTTCTGCAAGCAGAGGATTCCTTTGGAAAGAACAGATCTTGAAATTAATGTATGAGTTTTCAGAGCAAGAAGGGTTAATGTTTCCATTTCTCAAGCCAAACTGATCACTCCAGTAATTGGGATGAAGTCAATGATAGAAATAAATATTGTTAATGGAGCTTATTAGAGTTACATTTAGACACCATTGTGCTGTGCATATGGGGTAGGGAAGGATTTCTGCCATGAAAACATCTGGCAAAGAAGGAAAAATACAATACATGAACTGATTAAAAAACTGATGAACTGATTCAGGTCTTTTTCTCAGGTCATGGGAGGAGTTAGTAAAGATTAAGTAAAGGAATGGAAAAAACCCTAAAAAACCAACAAAGCAACAAACAAACCAACAAAAAAAAAAAAAAAAAAAAAAAAAAAAAGCAAACCAAGAAATGACTAAGTGAAACAGAACTGAAGAAAGAGCAGGCAGTATGGAGTGAAAAATACAAATACTAGGGAAATAGGCAAACTGAGAGGAATATGGTAAAGTCCTGCCTGGTTTCTTCTGATCCTGCTCCTGCCAGCTGGGGTCTGGCTTGTTGGGGAGGATGTGGCAGGAAAGCCTTAGGTACTGAATTACCATGAAACAATAGAGTAGCCCCTGGAGATAATCCCCTCTTGATTAAACAATGGTCTCGGCCAGAGAGCAACCCAAAAGCTCACAAAAAGACTTGCCCCCGCCCATAGATTAGATCTTAGAGTTTAAAATGTAACATACTATGCTAATATCGTGATTCCTACAGGCTCTATGTAAATGCTATAGAATTTGTATCTTGTAGTACATTGATTAGTGGAAATTAGAATATTCATCATGGAAAAGGATTTATTGTTTTGCAAACTGGAAATCGCTCTCTTTCCTCCTCTCTCTTCTTTCCCTCTCTTCTCCCACTTCTCTCTCTCTTCTAATACCTCAATATCCTTTTATCCCATTACTCTCTCTCCCTCCCCTTGCCCCTCTTGCCTCCTCTCTTCTTCCTTTTCTAGCTTTCTCTTCTCCCTTCTCTCTCTCACCATTTTACCCTGCTCCGAGCTGCGCCGGGCAACTCCTAGCAGGCTCTTTACAATAAACTGCACCTGTAATGTTTAGCCTACAAGGAGCGTTTGAGTTTTGTTCCAGAATTCCCTCACTGGCTGACTTTCCTTTGGGAACAAATAAAAAAACTCTGAAAGGAGCCCACACAGCCTCCTATGCTGGAAGGATATTTTCCAAATCAGCCTTAAGAAATCACAGAGCGTTTACATGATGAAAATGCCACATATGGTACTCTTGTTTATAAACTATCTTTACTAGTAACAGACTGAGTAGCATGAGCAGATTTTTAAAAAATAATAAAATCAGCTTGGCTGGCTTCCCTACAGAACTGCAGTTGCACAAATATTCCTTCACAGAAAAGGAACAACTCAGAAAAAATAATTAAAAATATAAACATATGAATCAAAATTATCCTCCTCCCTCAGTGGGTCCCTAAAGCACCTGTACCCTGAGTGCAAACCCATTTCTTCATTCCAAATATGATGGTTTTGCAGGCAGGTGAAGGCTCAGCAACTTGCTAATGCAGTAAATTATACAGTGGGGGAAAGTGAGTGTGACAGCATCCAGCTGTAACATCAGGCACACAAAATATAGGTAAACAGTTTAATTACCCAAACCTTCTCAGCTCCATGGGAAAACTGGTGAAAGATTAAATTTCTTTTTTTTTTAAATTCCCTCACATTTCCCCCATGTGAACATTCTCCTTCCACAAGTACAACCCTTCTGTTCAGTTAAATAAACACAAACACAGCCTGACCATTCCATCTCAGTTTAAATCAAATTTTTACCACCCCTAGTACTTCTCCTTGTCTCCTGGATGGACAAATGTGTTTGCAGGAAATCAGATTTCCTTTCCTTGATATACAGTTGAGTCAAGAGGGAAATCATTCTCTGTGGAAGACTTTTGCAGCTCATAAATATAAATTTAAGGCTTAAATAATCACATATCCTATAAAATATCAAAGAGGCTCATGACCTACGGCAGCCCTGAGCTCCAGTTTGGGGTTTGGTTATAGTGGTAACATCAAGGCTGCTAGAGACTGCAGGTGAAACACAACAGATCACTGCCCTTGTCCCTCCAAAGCCACTGCCACCTCCAAAGCTCTGTCCCTTGCTCAGGGGTGCCAGCAAACAGCCCAGGCTGTGCACTGTGAGTGAGCAGAGCCAATTTCAGAGCAAAACCAGGCAAAGTCTCTCCCAAGCTGAAGAAGCAGATTTTACAATGCAAATGGCAATTGCATCAATCTTTACAGAGAAGCTGTTGACAAGCTTTAGGCAAGGTAAAAACAGACAGAGAAAAGCAATTAATTTATGATTTTCCTCAGTAAAGAACAGTGTATTGGTAATGGCCCATTGTAAGCATGAATAATACTGAAGCTGGGAGCAACATGGTATAATTTTAACATTCTACAACCTTTTAAAATCAGTCTTATTGATGTTCATCAGATCCATAAAGCTGAAAGAATGGGTTTACTAAACTTAAGGAAAAGATAAGATCTCATTTTGCGCCTTTCAGTTTCTTTATTATGTTGCCATAATGTCATCAGTGTAATATATTTCACCCCTTTGCCTCTGTTTTAGCATTCATTTTTTGATTCTGCTGTGATCATGCCTGGTTCTTTGAAGCAATAAAATGAATTATGGATATTGCTTTTACTCCACTGCCACATCCAGGAGAGGAGCAGGATGTGCTGAGAGGATGTAAGAGTCCATCTGAAAGCCTCTCGTTTGTTCTGCCCAACAACCTTCGCCTGAGGTCTAAGAAGACCCCTCAAACTGCAGCTGAAAGGTGCTGGCCAGGGATGGGAGGAACGC
This sequence comes from Luscinia megarhynchos, assembly GCA_034336665.1. NCBI lineage: Eukaryota > Metazoa > Chordata > Aves > Passeriformes > Muscicapidae > Luscinia > Luscinia megarhynchos. The sequence continues at coordinate 5,453,728 of CM067580.1, forward strand.
CAAGTGATTGTTCCAGGTGGTGCCCATTGGACCAGGACTGGTTTCTCATGAGACTGGTTTACCCAACAAGGCTCCCACAGGTGTGAGAACAATGGACTGGTCACAAGGACTGTAGGTGTGCCTGGAGCTTGCCATGGTGTGCTGCTCTCGAGCAGGCTACTTGCTGTAGCGTCCTGTTTCCACCTGTTTCTTGGAGCAATGATCACCACATACAATAGTCCATAAATCTTTTGGCCAGAAGCCACTCGCTTTGGAAAAGACTATAAAAAACATCCTCAAACAAAGACCCCCGAGATCTCCCCAGACGGCAATGGACATCTATTGGCTGGTACCACGAGGATCGTCTGCCCGTCTTGGTAGCTATAATCCCAATCCCTCTCTCTCTCTCTCTCTCTCTCTCTCTCTCTCTCTCTCTCTCTCTCTCTCTCTCTCTCTCTCTTTTATTTCCTGTCCCTCTATTGCATTTGGTTGGCACTAAATAAAGTGTATTTCTTGCAAAAGTAAACTGGTTTTGTCCCTTGCTGTATCTTTTGCGCTTTGAGATCCCTAAAAAGAACCTATCAGGACTCTGCACGTAGTGTGGACCCTGAGGACTGGGAAGTCAACACTGAAAACCAGAATATCTCCTCACCCTCCATACTGAGAGTCACACCTGGAACCAGTAGAGCCACTTGTTTTTCAGGAAGATTTCAGCCAAAGACTGGCCAGTTTAGTAACAAAACCACAGAATTGTCAAGGTTGGAAGAGACCTTCAATATCATCTAATCCAACCATCAACCCAGCAGCACCAGGACACTGTGCTGAGGTCTGTGCTAGAAAATGAGACCTAGAGAACTGCACTGTCCCCAGGATCTGTTACATCTCCCAGCCCCAGACCTTAGGGCAGAACTGTGGAACAGCCAGGTGGGCACAGCAGGCTCAAGAGCCCCATGACCACCCCTGGACAAAGACTGCAGGGTAAGGTTTATTTAAGCCAGTTCTTCCACAGAAGATATGCAGTGTTCCAGTCTGACATGGCAGATCAGCAACCTGTGATGGGCAAGATCAACACTGCACATTCCTCTGAGCCAGCAACTCGCTTTGTACTCAATGGTTTTAATTAGATAATCCAAAATGAAACAGCTCTACTGGAGGCACAGAGGTATTTTGGTTATGAATGGCTCATGAAAAGTCCAAGTCAGGCAGCAAAGGCATTTAAACTGAGACCCTTCAGCCACTGTGGCTTAAGGCACTCTTGCCAAAGTATTTCAGAGTTGGTTGGAAAAAAAAATGAATTATTGTGCTAGGGCTCATCTCATGTTCTCAGGTCTTCCTTCTGAAGGCCACCATCCTCTCACAAAACCAAGAGAGATCATTGCACAAGAGTTGAGATTTAATTAAGAAAACAAACTAAGTTTGAGAACTGAAATACATTGAATTTTGTCAAAATTGTCTTCCTGAATGAAACATCAGGATAATTTTAGACTTTCCTTGCAACCGACATAATAAAAAAGGTAAAGAACCAAAACAAAATGAAGATGCACACACAGGGAATTATCTGAAGAATTTTGCTTCCCTCAAAAAGTTTGTGTTTTACCTGCAAAGTCTTCAAAGTCATTACTGAACATCTTAAATGAAATTATTCAGAAGTTGTTTGTAAGCACATGCTTGCCCTCAATCTGCCTCATCTTAGTTTGTAATTCCTTGGGGAGAATGACACTTTTTTTAAAAACAAAAAAGTAGAAAACAATGAATTGGAATCTTGCCACTTTCTTATTAAAAATGAGTATCTACACCCAACTAGTTGCGTGCAGACAAAAATAAATAAATCTCTGAATACATAATTTGAAGCCCAACAGCATGCAAATATATTCAACAATTCATATTGCTTAAGAAGCCTGAGGAAAAAGGCACACAAAACAAAAACGTGTGTGAAGCATTCCAAGTGCATCCTGCTATGTTTGTAGTGATCCCTTAAAAACAAAAAGGGTAAAGAATGGGAATTAGATCATCTATTTCACCATGACTCTGTAAAATGGTGATCCAAAGAGACTGAGGCCACAGTGAGATGTTCAAGAGCTGGAGCAGCAGCTGCCCTGCCCACTCCCTTCTCCAAGACCCCCTAAATTAATTCACACAGCCCCATGAAAGGAGGATGAACACCTCAGGGAAGGAAAGCTCACTTAGCCTGGCAAAAAAGTTCACATGTAATTATATAGGCTAACAAAATATAGATTAACTAATAAATCCCTGAATGATCATTTGAAAAATTTAAGCCATCCAGATCTTTAAAATTATTTATCTCCATCTAATTTTCAATTAATATGATTCACTGGTAGATTTTTATCATCGCTTAATGAGTTTTAAAGAAACATCATGTAGTTCTGAAGTTTTATTTTGTTTGCTAAATCAGATCTTTAGCCTACTTTTCAACTGATAATATAGTGAAATACATAGAATTAGAAGCTTTCCAGGTAAGGCAATTAGCAGTTTTACAGATTAGCCTGCTCTGTAGTGGAAGCACAACACTCAATCAGGCACAGCCGAGTGTCTGTAGTGCAACACACACTTATCCAGACAAAAACATATTTCCACATTAGTGGGTGCCAAAAACAGTGCCTATCAAAGCTCAATTAAAAATCCAAGCTTTGGACATAGCCTTAATACAAGTATATATATTGCTCAAGCCTTTACTTACTCTCAGCAATCCAATTGCTCAAAACATTTATACACCAGCTTCCTTTAGTAAATAAACAGGAAAGTCCTCAGGGACCCAGGCTACAATGGTCAAACGTGCACCACATCCACAATCTCATACGTGGGAAGGAAATCCCAAAGTGACCAAAGTCAAAGAACCACTATCACATTCTCCTGTGGATTATATGATAATGAAATGTTCCCCCTACTTTTCTTACTTTATCAAAATTCATCACAGTGCTCAAGACTTAAGCACTCAACATATGCTTGCAAGAAATCTCTCTCATTTCAGGCAGATGTTTGTAAGAAGGTTTTTCATTTGGATAAAGGTCACTGATTACAGCTGGACAGGTCACTCTGTGCCACATGGCAAATTGTTTCTTTGACTCAATATGAGATTTAATATCCTGTGACTCAAAGCAGAACATGCTTTCTGTTTGCTTACAAAGAGGTTCATTACCAGCACATACCAGCCATCACTGGGAGAACAGAGTGCAATGACAGGGACACACAAACCTCTCTGTCCTGAATGCTCCAGCACTGGGCAGCACCCACTACGTGGTCAGAGCACAGGGAAGAAAAGGGATTACTCTGACCATAACAACAGGGGGACCTTCCTCTGCTTCTCCTAACACCACTTTTCCACAGAGACAAAACCAGAAGCACTCAGCTGCCAGGGTGTGCCTGGACCAGCATCTCCCTTGGCTTCACCATTCCTTGGCTCTAACCAGAGATTCATTCACAGTTTCAGTGGGGCTGGGACAGCTGGCTTTGTAGGTGACACAGGGGAGATAAAATCAGGCACAAGATGCTTCTGGGTTGCTTCAAGACCTCGATTGTGTGAGTTTAGTCAGCCCTGACAGCACGAAAGCATATCAAACTAGTCCATAAAATGTAAACAGGTTTCTTGTGTGCTTGGACATTTTCCAGTCTGAATTTAGGGTAAAAGGTATATTCAATACTCCACAAAAAAAACTTTCTACTCTGGATTTCACTGTTGGGATTGCTGTAGAAGAGCTGCTGTGAACAGAGGAGAGTTTGTGCTGCTCTTCTACAATATCTCAACACCAGCATCTGTTTTCATGGATCTATCTTACTTTTTCTTATCTTTATTGAATGATTACGTAGAGGGCAAGATATTTCTTTCCCATATCCTCTATGTGAACAGCATGAAATGAATAAAACCCATGACAGTGGCATTTGTGGTGTCAGAGAAAGCTCAGGACATGAGAACTTGATGTAATAATAGTTTTGCAATTGATAGAAAATGAATTCAAGAACCTTGCAGAAGCAGAAGACTGAACTCATCCCCAGGTATTCCAGATCCAGTAAAACCTTCCATGATCTTTGAATACCGTTTTTTTGTCCTGCCTCAGTCTTCCATACCCACCAATAGCCCCTGTGCTGAGAGCCCACCTAGTGAAAATTCCAAGGAAAGAGCACCACTAGAAGGGGCTAAGTCTGGCCACACAGAAAAGCCCCAACCCTAGATATGTATTTTGAGATGTTATCAAGCCTTTCAATGCATTAACATTTGGTTTAGATATTAGAAAAGACTGAATTACCAAAATATGAGTATTGGTCTAATACCAATACTCAACTGTGATGGACAAAAGACTCTCTAGCAGTTTAAAGTTAGAAAGTGTGTGTTTATTCAGCGCTGGGCAGCAGTGTGAGGTAATCCTCTAATACACACTGCAAAAGCACAGATGATAACAAAGTCTATTTATTAGCAAAGAATTCAAACAAATACATATTCATAATAACAGCCCCTCCCATCCCCTGCTTCCTATGGTAATTAGCTAGAATAGCTATTAAGCATGCATGATTGACTTTTAAATTAAGTCTGGGGTCGTTTTTGTGGGGAGGGGTCTTAAAAGGAGGAAGTAAAGCGAGTCTTCCTCACCCTAAACTCTTGACCTTTTCTATCACTGACAATACAAATGATTTCTGGGGATAGTCCAGTTTTCCAAAGAATGGGTTTCTGGTTGCATTGTCTATGTTTCTTTGGATCTTCTCACTAGTTTTGTCTTTTTCCATTGTAAGCGCAGCTGAGCAAACATGAAATGACAGACAATCAATTATTTAAATTTCAGATAACTACTCCCTTTTAACTTTTGTTTTCAGCAAGGTAACTAAAATCCTAATTTTCTAAGATTAGTGTTTCAAAGACAAAAATATAACTGCAATGGAAGTTTTCTAAGAACAGGTAGATAAATGCAGCAGGTCCTGCCTGTCAGCAGCTGCAAATCCCACACGTGTGGCTCCTGCCCCCACCACACTTCATTTGGGAGCCCAAAACTGTGAACACCAAGTGCCTGCTGTGAAGCTGAAGGCACAGAGATCTCCATGAACAGAAAGCTGAGAGACACCCCTTTGACTACTGCCAAGTGCCCCAGGAAGGAGATGGCTTAGAGCAGGAGAGTCTTAGGAGATAATTAGCCATAAATCATTTAATCACAGATTAATGAGAGAGAGCAAAGAGACTTATTTTGCAATAGTTTTTCAAAAGATAGTAATAATAATCTCATTATTCAATTAGCAGCATTCTTTAATGACCTTGTATTTGGTTTCAAGGTCTTACATTCACAAAGTATTTTACACTCAATCTACCGACATTTCATCCCAGACATTTTACAAGCAATCATTGATCTAAATTGTACTGAATTATTCTTTACAGCACCATGTACTTAAAAGATATCAAAGTATTAAACATAGCAAAACAAACACTGGTATTTGATTTTGTTACATAAAATATATTCATTGCCATCCAAAAAGATAATGCAGATAGCAATTATGATAATAGTGCAGATTATAGACTACAGCACTCATAATTTACCTGCTACAATCTTACCAAGGCAAGCATTCTGTAAGTCTCCATACTGCCTGTCTATTTGCAAATTCACTGGTCAACCTGCTCAGGCTGATGCTGTATGTATTCATAAATATTCAAATGAAAACTGAAAAAAGTAAGAATGTGACTGTGAGTGCTTATTAGAATGCATGTCTCCCAGCAGATATATTAACAGGGAGCTTTGGGTTATTAGCATTGCCAGGGCAGACTGCAAAAAGGAGCATTGTCAACCTTGCTGTTCTGGACATGCTCCAGGGCTGGTAACAGCCTCCTGCACCCGGGAATCATCCTGCATTTAGAGTCAAGACCTCCAATCCCAAATACTGAAAGCCTGTTGGAGGGACTATCGTGTGTTAAATAACTCCAATATCACAACAGAAACAGTGTCACAAGGCACTGTAGTGTGCACTGCAGAGATCAGAAGCCTCTCAGTGCAATTTAAAGGTGGCAGTCTAAAAGGAGAAAAGAAAAAGGAGGGAAAAAATAAGAAAGAAAAAAGTCCCTTCAGTTCTCAAAATGAGCTTTCTTAAAATTTGTGCTATTAAACCAGAAGTAAACCACAGAGAAAAGGAATTAAAAAACCAAATCCTTTCTATTCCTAGTGACTTGGTGGACACCCATCATATTGGTCCTGTTGGCTCATGTTCTTGATTAGCTTGTCCTCAGCATGGTGGAGGAAAACTAACAAATCAGAGAAAGAGAAAGACTTCACACTTCTCTTTCAAGATCTCTTATTAACCTCAGAGTTTTGTGTTGGGTGTTTTGGGGTTTTTTTGGGGGTTTTTTTGCCTCAGTTGAAAAGAAACTAAGAACAAAGAAAATGTCCTTACTCCACATCATTGTGTAGACACCAGACTCTGTCAAAGTGATGTGCCTCTAGGATTTGTTACAGAAGCTGACACTTCAACAGGTTTTGAAATAAATTTTAAATAAAATGAGATGGAAAAGGAAAGACATTGCAGGGAATGATGCTCAGATAGATGAATAAGAGCAGCAACACTGAAGATTCTAGAAAAACTAAGCTAAAGATCTCATATACTATTTTTTTTAAGGTAAGTGGAATTCACTGCTCAATGGACAAACTTTGTAAGACTATTTATAACAGCTCATCTGAGCCATTTGCTTGTCAGTGCAAGTGGCTCAATGCAGGGCATCTCTTCCAGGCTAATCCCAGAAGGCAGGACACCTCTTTTAGAAAGGAAAAGCAACACCACAACTTAATACACCCCATGCAATTGTTAAGCCCCTCTTGGATTCCTGTCTAATTTGAAGTACTCCTTTTCCTCACTGGTATTAGCCACAGTATTTTTATTATTTTTCCCATCTCTTTTCAAGGTTTTGGAATCTCTAAGTTAAGTCATGCTGACCCACTGGGTTCACACATCAAGAATCTCCTGCAGGTACCACAGCATCAGTTCAGCAGAAAACCCTCCTGACCTCCCTGTTTATCTTCCTGAGGCAGCCCCAGGAGGAGCAAATTAAAAACACTGAGGGAGCTCATTTCCCTTGGCTGTGAAAGGGAAGGGAACAACAGTGAATGTTGATATTTTCTGGTAGTTTTTTTATCCTTCAGAAAGATCCTCTCCTGCTCTTTCCCAAAGAATCTTGACTATATCCCAGGCAAGGAAAGAACTGCAAATATAAAACCATATATCTAGGAAAGAAAAAACAAGAAAAAAACCCCAACAAAACAAACAAAAAAGAAGACCCAGTTTATTTTGGAATCAGTGTAAGACATGACCCTCATATTTTAATACTATTTGAAGTAGTACCAATTTGGAAAAAAAAAAAAAAAATCTGTTTTAGACCAAGTATCCAAACATCTGCAGCCAGTTCAACAAATGGAGTAGGACCTGTTTTGGGGACCTCCATCACAGAGCACTTAAATTTTAAATTTCTAAGGTTTTCTAGGTACAGTTCACAACTACCTGAAACTACACCTCTGAGTAAGAATAGAAAATTCACTTAATTTTGGTTATATATAGGATGATTCACTATGCATATTCACAACAACTATGCTAGGTGCACCTCTGTGGTGGGTGTTGGCCAAATTGCAGTGCACCCACTAGAATTATTTACTTATTTTTTGCTGTGACATGGGGTTAGGAGATGAGCAAAGCAGGCTCAAATTTTTAAGGGTATAAAGAAAACGTTATTAACAGAAACTAAAAGAAAAAATAAGAAGAATCAGAATAAAACCTCAAGAACACTTTTGCTTTAATAGAACTCAATTCAGAAATAAAATGGGACTAATGTGCAAAAAGAAAAAAAACGCAGGATTTTAATAAGTAGTCATCCTGAAACTGCATATTGGAAAATATTTCAAAAATCTTACATGATAGTGAGAGGCATGTTGTAAAATGACTTCACAGTGGTTTTAAAAGGTCACTCTGTGTCTTTAAGCATTGCAAATAGTAAAGTTGCAGCTTAGACTGTAAGACAAAATTGAACTCGTGAGGAAGTAGGTGGGCATTCCCTAGGGACTGATGAAGCCACCCAAGCACAGGAGATGCCTGACTCCACAGGCAGCAGATTCTCAGAGTATTTATGCAAATTGTATAAGGTGCCTGTCTGCATCTTTTCATGTTATTTATAAGTACCTCTGGGAATTTAGCCTTCGGTACAGTATAGGAAACTCTCCCCACACACACACTAATAAACACAAAGCCAATTAAAATGAGGCTTCCAAGCTGTATTTTACCTTTTTCCTCTTTTACATAAAAGTAGAGGTATAATGTTTTACCTTCTTGAATTAATTCTAGAAGGGTAAAGCATTGTATCCTACACTTTCATTGGACGGGCTCTCAGAACACCCTCCAACACCTCACTGCTCTTCTCTAATCTAGATAAGCATCAGCAATATTTTACACAGCAGGGAATAGGGAAACACAGGTGCTAAGTGCTTTGCCCAAGGTCACAGAGCATGGCTGTACCAGACTTAGACAACCATCCATGGCTTCCAAAGATGCTGCTGAAGTGATGCTTCTCCTCTTCAATTACCAAACCTTGCAAATGCTCATGTGCAGCCTGTGAACATCTAAAATCCTTCTGAAGAGAACACCTTCCATTTTTCTGTTGTGCTGCCTGAAGTGGGGAGCAGAGCTGAGAGAAGGGGAAGGGCTCAACAGGTGCCCAACAGTGCTGTACCTTCCCTTTTTTGCTCTGTGAGCACCTGAGGTAGCCCAGAACTGAGCATGGGAAGAAGGGGAGGCCAGAGGGAATGATGTGTGCTGAGGTGTTGCACCATTCAGTAATCCTTCAAAAACCAAGAATTCTGGACTGTATTAATCTTCCATCACCCATGTTGCTAGTTAGGCACCTTTCTTAAATGTGGAAATAATAGCCACAGAGCAGTGAAGGGTCAGTGGATGTTACAGGGACATGGCAGATTTGGGGGCTTTGTTCACATGTCTGTTTCTTGGAAATGAAAGAATAATCTATAGCAAAAGAGGGAAAAAAAAAACCAATCCCAAACCACTTGATCTATATTGTTAATATAATGACATAGCTTGTTTCATTCTTCAGCTGCTTGTCACCTGAACTTGGCAGACTTCAGAATGCCAGAAATGGAGATAAGGCAGCCAGTAATTATCCAGGGCAACCCACCCATCTTACTGGTAGGAGAGGCAGAAAACATTAATTATTTGATATCTATCTATCTATTGAAAGAAAGTGGCTACAGTTTCATGACAATATGTTTCTGTTATTATGACACATCAAAAGTTACCAAAACCATCAATTTTAATCAGTATTTTTCAAGCAAGAATAAGGAATATGTGTATTCAGCCATGTTCTTTGTTAGCTGCACTGTCCCCTGTTACTGCATCAATATTGTGGGTACAGTTCAAATGGGATTAAAACAGTTTTTGCATAAAGGTAAAGCAGCAGGATTTTATCTCTTTCTCATCTACTAAGAGTTTTTGATGCACATATTTATCGTCCTTTAGCAGTTCCATAATATCTTTCCATAGTTTATTAAAAAGTAAGAAGACTAATTAAGCATCACTTTGAAAATTCATCATCTGCTAGGGGGAGAAATGTTTCCAAATATCATGGAATTACTGTTTTCTATATTAGAAAAGTGACAGTGCTTGACAGAGAGATGAGTTTTCAGCTCTTTGACTGCTATAGCTGTAACCAGACTGTAGCTGTTGGCATTATTTACCATTGTTTACCACAAGCTAACACTTTATTCACAAGAATAGTTCTTCATAAATACAAACAGGGATGCCAAAAAATTAGATTTAAGGCCCTACTGCCTGTAACTGAGCTCTTTATGAATAAGGATTACTTGCAAGAGCACAAGGTGCCCAAGGAGATCACTAAATGAAAACACAGACTCAACCCCAAAAAGGAATGTATTATAATGAGAACAGGAGAAAAGTAAACAGGGCAAACATTTGGAGCAGGAGGAGAGTGGTAACTGAGAGTAAACTGCACCTCCCACATCCTCAGTGTTGTTGAAAGAATCAGCTTTGCCTGTTGCTGGTAGGAAAGCTGGAATATTGCTTCATCAGCACTGTCCCATGGCCTCATCCCCTCCCGAATTCCTCCAAAATAACCCTCTCCTCACCTTTTTAGAAGCAAAGGGTGGCTGCAGAACAGCGACTTCCAGTAGATTTCTGATAGCAGAGATTTTTCTCTTAATCAGGAGAATTCCCCAGAACACTTCTCAGATTATTCTAAACAGACTTTGCACTTTGTGACTCCACTTGCATCCCATAAATTTGCCTAGTAAATTTAAAAATTTAGTGATGTATTATGAAAAGATGTGAATCATCAAAATGAAATGCTGAAAAGCCTTGTAGGTATAGAAGACAATAAAAATTCACCTCGTCAAAGTCCACAAATGCTACATTAGACTATGTAACAGGGTAAAATTCACAGAAAATAAATTGCAGAGGTTGAAAATGGGATCTCTAAGAGGATATTCTTTGACAGGCAGTAAGGGGATTAGTATAACAAATGTGAGGTTAGAGTAGTTGAGTTTCAAGCCTTCACAGTTTTGTTCAGAGGAAAAACCTATGAGCTGACCTTGTGGCTGGATTACTTGGGCAGGTACTGGATCTGAGGTATAATGATCACAAAATGGTTTTTACTGATTTTTACTCGATACCAAGAGCCCTGGAACTCGAGCATCCATGTTAAGAAGCTACAGGAAGCAGAAGTGTGGGACAATGTGTAGAGGGTGGGATACTGCTGGATTATCATTGTGGTTGATAATGTGTCACACCCATTCTCTATTCAACACATTTTAATGAAAAGGAGGCACACTTCACAGTGAGAACAGTCTTCCCACAGCCAAAGTGGAAAACTGGACAAAGTCCCAGCTCTTGCTCTACTTGTGTGGTTTGGTTTTCCCCTGAAAATAGGTTAATGGAATAGAAACCAAGTAGGAGACTGGGGAAGTGTGGCTGGACCATTATATTATGAGTTATTCCCAGATCCTTCAGTTCAGGTGTAGCTTTTGATAATGCATCACAGGTTGCCAGCACTAAAAAAATGCATGAGTGCCTTATGTCTGATAAAATATTTAATATCACTGTACTAGAAACCCTAATTACATGTGGAGAGTTTAAAGAGAACCATCCAGATTGGATAGTGACAATTAACCAGCTGTGATGGGGAACAAAGGGAAAATAGCCTGGACTAAGGAGCAAATAGCAAAGGCATTTACATAATTTACATACATCCAGATCATTTGTAAATCAGAATTGGGAAATGCCAAAGCTATTAGCCCCACACAGTGTCACCAGGCATTTGTGTTTCTATCCAAAACTTGATTCTGAAGCAATATACACAGGTGTGGGTAGGAATGAAAGTCATCCAGAACTCAAGGAACTCCAGATGTCATAAAAATAAGAGAAAGCAACCTTGTATTTACAAGATTAAAAGTTCCCTGTCAAACTGTAACCACTCAAACACTGTACATAATTTATTTTGGTTATATCTGAAAGGTTTGTATATTGATATTGAACATTTCCTGAGAAGGTTTCTTTAAAAATGGTCTCTTAGCTGCTTGATTACTTCCCATTGAGACAATTCAAAGAGTCATAGTTAATAAGGGCACACCAAACTTTGCCTGAAAGGGTAATCAGAGTGGAACCATTTACCCACTCTGTATAAAGAATATTACTTACCTCTCATTGACTGTCCAATGTTTGATTTAAAGCAGGATTTTTTCCTCAATTTGATTTGCAATTGACAAGATCAAGAAAGACATTTTTATTCTTTCTTACTCCTATGGAAATTTTCTGCCTTTGTATTATCTTCAAATGCAGGATCATATTCCTTTCATCAATTCATAATTCAAATAATGCATCCTTTCTTCTCTATGGGCTCTCACTGCAACAATGCACATTAGTTTGAGATGTCAACGTATGCTTTATCACAAAAGTCAAACTAGGCTTTATCCATAATTTTCTAAATCTCATTAAAGGGTCTTTCATATTGCAGATAGGATAAAGCAGCACTTTATAACTGGTGCAGTGAATCTATTGCCATGGGTAGCTCCAGCAGATGACAAAGGAATGCCTTGGGGGTGAGCCTGCTCAAATGCAGATAAGGTGCCCTGCAATGAATCACTGTCCTCTGCAAGGGACTGGCTTGTTAATAAAAGGTCAGGGATCACAGCATCACTATTTTTCCAGCAGAAAGAGAAACAGGGACTGGATTTTCTTTATAATTTTTTTCCCTTTCCTCCTCACTGAAGTACTCTCAAGCATCCATTTGTGTTCCCACTGTCTCTGGTTTGCAGATGAGCACTGCCTTTTGAGACAGCACTATTGTGTGATGCATTTCTAACTAGCCAGGGCTGCCACACAGCTGGGCTTCACACATCTCAGGCTGCTTTGCAGCATGTGATTCAGCTCCACTTTTGTTTTTAAGAACACATTTCTCAGTAATACAAAGCCTCCATTTTAACAATTAGGCTAATACCAAAATCTGTTCCTTGGAGGACATTTCTAATCAAGGATTATCCTCTAGGCCTGTCAGTTATGGCATTTTTATTACTCCTGACTAATTCCACTACATTTTCTGAGTGAAAACATAATAATAAAGGTTTCTCTATATAACTTACCAATTTATATGTGGCAGTCAAGGTGAAGTTTCCATTTGAAACTTCTTTAGCCTTGGGCTGTAATTCAGCAAAGAACTTAAGATCATGATCAAGTGCTTTGCAGCACCAGATTTTGGTGGGTGCATATGGGCTCCACAGTCATTTCACAACATAAAATTCCATAAACACCAATCACAGCTAGTTAATTCTTCTAATTTAAGTTTGCATTTGGTCAGAAGTCTGGGGATACCCCAAATACCCTGATATGTTGTTATCACAACAATTTACCTGTGGGAGTCCAATTGGGTAAAATGGACCAGGGCTTACCTAGGTTCCCTACACTGAGGGCATAAATCTAAGACTCTGGGAGGCAAACTGTTAAAAAGCAAGGCCTTAGACATAAGGTCAGGCCCCTAAAAAGACAGTACTGGCATAAGAGCTCCAGCTAGCCAGGAAATATTTCCCAACATCATATATAGTTGGTATAATCCTGTTTAAAATTATCAAAAGCACTCTAGGCAGCCTGCTCCCAGAATAAAACAATCCAAAACACATAGACAATCAGGTCCCAGAGATAATCCTTATTATTGCATTTTGCAGCAATTCTTTTTTAAAGTGATTCAAAAGGAGCAGGGCTGTAGAAGTCAACAGGATAAACAGGAAACGTTTCCTGAGAAACCTTCTTGACTGACAGATGGGAGCAAAGGGGAGATGCAAAGAACTGGGATTCCAAAGGAAGCATCTGGTCACTGCTAAAAGGATTTTATCAAGAGTGGAGGATTAGATTTCATTAACCTATACAGATACACTGGGTACAATTCACCTCAGCAGAGCAGTACATTTACACTGTAGCAGGACTTACAAGACTGTTGAAGTGTTGTGTGGGTTTTGTCTCGATATGAAATTCTGGGAAGAAAGGGAAATAATAAAGGAGAATCTTGAAAGGCGATTTCTCTCACCTGCTTTTCAATTTCCTTGTTAGAAACTTATATTACAGCCCCAGCTCATCTGACCTCATCCTTTCCCTAGAGAAATCTCACAATTTCAAAAGGATGTTTCTTGGCTGGCCAGCTATTTATTATGTAAGTAGAGAACACACTCCACACAGTATTTTATGCTTCTGATACCTAAGAATTGCCACAGAATGCAGTCTAGAAAGGAATGACAGGGGGAATCTCTCATTAAACCTCCTTTGGTCTCAGTGCAATTGTTGGATTAATCACTTGGAATGGCAGCCATAAGACTCTATGCCAGAAAAGAAGGGTTAACACTTTTTTGGGGACTGTATTTGTGCTTCCTCCAGCACCTGGGGACATTGCCCTGAATTGTTACATAGCAGGTAAGACAGTCTGAGTCTCTCTTGCAGTCATAGCTGAACAAAAGTGGTGCAAAATTTTAAGAGAACAATTTGGCAGCCTTTCCAACACCCTTCTGTGCATGACCACACCTATGTGAAGGGGAAAGGCATGAAGTGAAGTCCTGTGAAATGCCCCTATATACCAAATATTGACTCTGAAATATTTGTATTTCCCACAGAGGGATGGAGATATCCCTGCCACTTTTCCTACTTAAAATTTTAGGATGTATTGGAAATTTGGAGGAACATGCAATCTGCAGCACATTGAAGTCAATTCTCATTTATCCGAAGCTCCATTTACACCAGTCTGCCAGCTCAGAGGGCTCTGCAGCAGGAGTAATTGCACACTTCATGGCCCCATTATTCCAACAAAGTGGTGTAAAGAACCTCTGATGCAGAGGGAAATCAGGCCTACTTATTATTTAATACAGTGACTTTAATATGGTTGTGTTTTATCTTCAATTCTGTCTATATATCTCAGTCCTCTCCTGTACTTTTGTATGGTATTGCTTGATACTACAGTCAGTCTTCTTGGAGAACTGCATGTTTAATAAAATATCAGGACGTTAGAGGTGAGGAGTAAGCTCTCAATTCAAGTCACATCCTGAGTGACAGGGGAATGAAAGCCTATGTGTTTTGAACTTGGGCCATTTTCATTCTTTCAGATATATTTGTGGTTCTGCTCTGACTTCAGGTCTGCTCTCAGTGCTTTATTCATCAACAGCAGCTCCACATTCACTGCATGGTGGAGATTTCTTAACTCAGCTCCTGTGACATCTCAAAGTTTTGAGCTGATTTGATTATCCTTTCTGGCAATATTCCTTGCTCTTGTCCTTACTAGCTTTAGTAACTAGTAAACTAAAGGAAAAACGTTCTTTTCTCCCTTTTAATAATCTTACTGCTTTATTACTAAAACTTGGACAAATGCTAATAAAGCATTCCTCATTGTTGTAAGAGAAATCCACTACTTGCAATCATCTCCACAGTGACTTTGCAGAATCTTTATCTCTTCTCATCACAGAATCCCACTGTGTTGCTGTGTCTAATCTTGCTTTCCAGTCTCTTTGGGGGAAGCCAAACCCAGTGATGTGTTTCTAAATCTGGCAGAAGTGTGGAGGGGGCTTGAAAGTACTCTGACCATCGACTTTTTCATTTACACCACTGTGGACACTGCTGAAGGCTCAAGGAAGAATCCAACCCGGATTTTTCCCAGGCTGTTGGCTTTTTCAGCTCCAGCTTGGACCTTTCCCAGGCTGGGGATTTTTCTCAGAGACAAACAAGAGAAGGAAGAATGAATAACACAGATTAACACCTGGTGTTGATCACAGAGCAGCGTGTGTGTCTTGTGATATTTTGCAGAAAGCATGTTTTCAAAGAGGTGTTGCCTTCTTGGACCAATGAGTCTTTTCTATTTTGTTTTGTACAATCTATACTATATAAATTCCATAGCTTTTCAATAAATCACTTCTTCTTGCTGCTTAGAAGAAGTTGGGTGTGTGTTGCTGCATTATTCACCATTCCTAATCAGACAGTGACACACCACCTCTGTGCCAGGTTCAGTTCTTGATGAAGATCAGTGTAAGTGCTGTGTAAACCCTGTACTTCATGGTTTATAAAATATTCTAATGGCCTTGGTGATGCTGTAGGCAGAAAGGGACCTTTTATCAAACAACTGTGTTGAGGAAAGAAACCTGACTGCAGTGAACTCAAAGGTGAGGAAGGGCCCTACTTGAAAATATCTGAGTTGGCAGCATAAACTGTTTTAAAAATAAAATGTAAGGGAAAGCATCTTGGAGAAAGGATCGAGAGGGAGGCAAGAGGAGCAGGTGCCCTGCATTAGCCCTGGGTCATGGCAGCCCACCATCCATGCACACAGGGAGGGGTCAGGAGGCTGAACTGCTCCTGAGTGACCCCTCTGCATGACGTGACCTGCAGATTGGAGTGATGGCTCAGGGGAGAGCTCCTGACCTGAAACAGAGGTCAGTATGAGGGTAAGCACCTCCAGGAGGGAATAAATTTCCCCTACCTGGAGGGCAGCATACTCCACCCAGGTGCTCAATAGGTGATGCACAAACTGGAGTGCTCTCTAACTTACAGAGTGAATCTCACTAAACCCCAGGAAACATCACCCACCCCTCTGGAGGTGAGGCAGCTCACACCAGCACAGCTTATCTCTGTTTCCACAGGAAAACTCCATGAGCAAGACCTAGCACTGCCAGAAGACAGAACATTCACCAAGTGTTTGTCAGGGAAAAACAGATCAAATCCACAGGATTTCCAATTCCAGCAGTGGAATCTGTATTTCTTACAATGTCAAATGATTTGGGGTTCAGCTGTGATGGACTTTTTACTTCTGAACCCATCACCCCAAGGGACTACTTGGATGCTGGCAGAAGAAAAATAAACCACAGGTGAAAGAACTGCCTCAGCCAAGCAGAGCAAAAATGCCCTGGGTTATTTTCTGGGGGAAAAAAAAAGAAAAAAAAACAGAGCTATTTTCAGATTTATTTTCCTAAAGAATAATAAGTCTTGTGCTAGAAGCCTATTAGCACCATCTGTGATTTAAATGTCTGTAGGAAACAGATTCAAGAATGAAGGACATGAATTCTACAAGGCATATTCGTTGAAATCTATTTCTGTGATGCAAATAGAATGCATGTGAAAGCTTTGCTTCCTGCAGCATCTAATGGCTCATATCTGACAATTCTGCTAAAGAACAAGGTAATTAATTATCATGCCAGAAAATACTGTAGTGAGGCTGCCCTTCTACATTTTCTCTATGCAGGCAGCTCCACACCAGTTGTTCAGTTGTCCCTGTGCAATATTTGATTTTTTTGAAAGCAGCCTCACAAATAAAATTAGTATTTCATCTTAAAATTAAATCTAGAATGGAAATGTATTGTTGAAAGGCCACTGTTTAGAAGTATAGGGAAGCAGCTGAGCAGAGGAACAGAATGCACTGGGGAGCTGATGAATGGTGTAGATATCTTGGATTTGGTAGACCAAAACCCATAGGGAAGCTCAAACAGAAATGTGAGCGACAAAGGAAAGGGAATGGTGTCATTTGTTTTAAGGAAGCCATGTGAGGCTGCACCTGCAGAGATTGTAATTTAGCAATATTGATAAGAAACATGAACAATGTGGTTATTACTTGGCAGTAGAAAGTTCTGTTCAAAGCTGTAAGACTGTATAAAATGAGCTCTGTAATCAATAACTTGACTTGGGCATTCCCTGAAGTCCCCTCTCAACAATCACCCACAAGAAGTGATTTCAGGGTAAAAAGCAGCATGAAGGTTCATCTCATCCTGTATGAAGAGATAAAAATCTCTTTCCTGTGTTCTGGTCTGCTACAGGTTCCCTTTTCCAAATCTTGCTAACTGCATTCTGGGAAATAATTTCCTACACTCATACATATATATATATATATATATATAATATATATATATATATATATATATATATATATATATATATATTGCATTTTATGAATAAAATCTCAGATCTGTACTCCCAGAACATCACAGAAATCAGTTCTTTATAGTAGTTTCTTACTCTGATTTGCCTTAGGTCTCACATTACATTTAAGTATGTAAATGCTCTAACTTCATAGGTACATGTCCTAATACTACACCATCCTGAAAGCACATCTATGAGGCAAAGTGGTGAGGAACTAACAATTAAAAAACAACAACAACAAAAAAGAGGAAAAAAAAGCAAAAGAAAAATATTCTGATTTATCTCTGTGCAAGCAAATATATGTTCTATACATAGTATATATATATTTTAAAGTATATCTAAGGCAGGCAGTAAAAAATACACTCTTCCATGCATATTTCATGTTCTCACATCTAGACTGTTTCTCAGTGCAGAAAAATCAGGAGCAATGGCCTTGGCTGTAGACATTTCAACAGGTTTGAGCTCCCAGTCATTCCTTCTTAAACTGATAGGAATTTGCAAGGAATTATCATGTTAATTCCAGAATTTCCTGTTGCACTTAGGAAGCCTCTCCTGCTGCACATGTTCCTAGTCCAGGCTCTGGTGCTCTTCTGTGCTGGACTATTGTGGACATGATCAACCAGCACAAAACAGGACTCAGATCAAAAGATTCCCTCCATCTTACAGCCCTTTATAACTAATTTAGCACCAAAAGCATGTCACCAATTCCCTGGCAGAAGGCTGTCTACAGGGATGACTTCACTGTTTGCTGCACCATGCATGACACATTTAATAGGTGGAACAAAAAAAGAACAGGAGTGTTGAACAAGAACCAGAGGATTTGGATGCATGAATCACACTGAAAATGGTTGGTGTTGTGGTTACTAAATCCTCTACTGCCCTTTTTTTCCCCTCAAACAGACTAAATATAGAAATGTTTCACCTACTGTAGCAGTATTAATACACATGGCTGGAATAACAACAACCTTCCTCCTTGCCCTGGTCTTCCAGTTGTCCTCTTCTTTACCAATTGCTGTCACTACAGCTCAGTTAAATACTTACAGAGCCTTCCCCACAATTCCAAAGTAATTCCTGACCACATCCATAAATTATGGAGCCCTCCACTTGCTGCTGGATCTCTGGGGGAAAGTAACCAGTGAGTTTATGTATGAATGCCCTGCACAGGGGAAAACAATTGAAATAAATGGGTGTAACTTAAACTTGTTGGTCAATTCCTGTTTGTTTTATGTGTCTGAACTGTTCAGCTCAGACAGGACAGCAGTTGCAGGCAGAATTTTCAAGGAGAATTCTGTGCCTGACATCTTAAAGATATCCCTGCTAATATCAACCATTACTTTTGCATTGACACTGATATTGATGAAGTGACTTGTCCAGTGCTGGAGGCTCTAAAATGGATGATTTCTGTGTGTAACCTGCCAGAAATACAGAATATATTCTCTTTGGTGTTTCACAGAGCAATACTGCCACAGAAATATACATTATGAAGCTGTTTCCATCATGGTAACAAGTGGTGTTTCAGGAGGAAAGGAAGAAATCCACACAATGGCAAGACCAGAATACCAAGGAATCCCTAATGAGGAAAAAGGGAGAAACAGATGAGAAGGACTGGGAAATAAATGCAAAAATAGATTTATTGCAGTGCTAACAGACTGAATGAAATGTGGTGGAAAATGCAAAAAATTGGGAACTTCCCAGCTGCTCAGATAGATATGACTAATATTTATAAATTGGGAATGTATGTAATTCCAGTCAGCTGGCAGCAGATAAAGTCCTAGAAAAGACAAGGCTTTTAGTAACCTTTTCACCAGTTAGCAGGCCACTGATCCCTGACCTCTTTTGACTTGATCTGCTAACTCACAGACTGCTGTAACTTAGGATTTTACTTAATTTTACTTTTTCCTAGTGACATTTTTCTACTGAGGAGGCAAAAGAAAGAGTTTAACATGTTTTTACTATATGAATATAGAAATTATAATAAACTCATTTATAAATGATTGTCTGTAATGCTGCTGTGCAGTGCATTAAAAAAATCTAATTAACCATAGTGAGTCTAGCAGCACTTTACACTGTCAGTCAACAGAGCTGCACTACATGATGAAGTTATTATGTGTACTATTTGCTCTATACACAAATCAGCATTTTGGATGGTTACTACCATGATCCTTTTACAGGCTGATCTTCACATAAACTAAAACACACACCAAATGGAATGAAATCTAATTGAATAATGTAATACTAGCCTCAGTCCATTTCTCCCCAATCAAAGATGTAATAGCTATGGTAATACTAATTATTTATGACTTGCAACTTTTCAAACAGATTTTTTAATAGTTGAGTTAGGATACCCACCAGCCTGTAATTTTAGAATTGTCTTTTATTTACTGGGATTAGAGATTTCAATAAGTGATGAATGCCTAATGCACATAATAAATGTTGGCAAAAGATGGTTCTTGTATTCTGTATCTGCAACTTAACTGAAAAGTTATTATTATGGTCCTATTCAATAGCAGGGCACTTAAACAGCACAAACATCTCTAACCCCAAATAAAAGTCCAATAGCTCTGCAGAAAAACTCATGCAAATTTATGTGAGCAAACTTTACAAGAAGAGCAGATTGGTGGTTCTTGGTTTTGGTAAAGGTAAGTGTATAAGAGATGATTGACATGAAGAAGTAATAACAAAATTCATAGATAGTGTGGATAGATAATTTTAGAAATAGTAAAATACTGCCTCTCTTCTCTCCAGCCCAGGGGATTTCCCTCATGGACACAAAAGCAGGCAGTACCCTCTGTGTCCCACGGTGAGGGGCCATGTGTGGCAGGGATTGGCAGTGCCTTAATATAAAAACCCTCAGGCATCTCAACCTCTGGGACCTCCAGCTCCCTAAAAATGGATCAGGAGTGTCCTGTCACCACAAGTGACCACAGGGGCAGGGCCTAAGGGGTCAAAATCTGTCTCGACATACCTGCTGTTTTTAGTCATGTCATTTCCTCTTTTCCCCTCAGCAAAGTACTCTGAGCTGATCCAAGACACAACCAATGCTTAATCTTAATCATATGCTGAAGTATTTCACTTAATGAAGACTTCTGCTGGGGCCAAATTAGTCCATACATCTCTAACACTTAGTTCAGTTTACCACATCTATTATTGTAATGAAGAGAAAAAGTTCATACTATTGCTAATAAAGTGATGTACAGTGTTATGCATGTTAGTTCCAAACATTTTCCAAGTATTTCTTTTTCCTTGATGCAGATTATAACTGAAATTCTGCCCTGTATATCCATCTTATTCAAATTAAGTGTTTTGTTTCAGTGATTAAAGGCACAAGAACAGAAAGCAAATTGCAGGGCACGAAATAACTTGTTCATGAAGGAGTTAACAGTGTTCATCCAAAGGAGAACTTTGAAAACACAGGAAATTCTGATCCATCACTTAGCTGTGGGCTTATGTGACATTTACAACAAGCATGTATATTTTGAGATAGTTGACAATGACATCTTTATGTTTTTGTTATCAAAGCTTCCATCTTACAATCCCCTTTGGTCCTGAGTATTGTTAAAAATGTGCCAGGGTTATGGCTGTTCATACCTTTCCTCTTCTACGTGTTACAATGATCAGAGAAGAGCAAAGTTTTATGATCCCTTCAAGGTATTTGAAAATGACATTAAATGACGTTTATAAAGATTTCTAAAAGTCAGAAGAGCCTTCTTTTCTTTTTGTGGGCTTGTTCTCATCCTTTTGAATTGTGATAGATGCCAATTCCTCCACTCTCCTTCCAGAAAAATACAAAGCATAAGTTTCACATGTCCCATAAATCCACTGGTAGCACCTGCAGATCAGTCATCATGGACTCCTTTCAAATAACAGCTTTTCTTAGGACTCACATGGTATTTATCACCAGAGCTTGCTGTGAGCATTATCTGCTGTATTTTTACATCTTTGGGAGAGTAGTGCCATTTTACAGAGGAAAAGTGAGGGAGATGAAACCGATCAAGAAGCAGGCATCAGCACAAGCAACTAATCTCAGAACTTGGAAGATTTAGAGGAAGGAGTTAGGAGAGAAATGTTTTCTTCTGTAAATGAACACAAAAGTTCAGTTCACACTGGGGCTGAGGAAGTGCCATTCCAGCAGCAGCTATTCCAGTTATTGACTATAAACTGCAGTTGTGCTGTATGAGACATTGTGCCTCTCCAAGCCTCTAAAAAACCCCAAAACCTGAGGGCATGGTCTCTTTCAAGCACATGAATAATTCCATTTGCTCAACTACTTTTGTGATTAAAGTTATGCAGCTGAATTGAGGCCTAATTTCAAAGAAAATGTGCCAAAAATCAAAGGATGAAACTCCCATTCACTTTAATGGTGAGAAGCTCAGGCCCACAATTGCTACTTTAGAAACATTTGCAACATGTGAGAAGTTGCATGCAGCAACATTTAATGCTGAGCATATTAATCTCTGGTTTCACAGTACTCATATTAATTGATTTTGCTAAAAAATAATACTGGAGGAGTAAGATATTTTCTTGCAGAATAAAAATCTGTTTAAAGAAAACCTTAAGTGCAAAATGTTAAAAAATCTAGAGAGACAAGAAGGATATTAGCTACTAAGCATGCTCTTCATTCTTAATTGCTATTCATAGCTGCAGAAAAAGACAATGTATTTGCCAGAAAAAACAAAATGGTTCATGCATTAGTACAGAAAAACAGCAACCAGAAACAGGCAACAATTTCAACAAGATTGCGTCTCAAAACAAAACAAACCAAACCTTCTACACAGAGAGATGCCAAGAAATGTAACTTTTTTCCTAGATGTTCTTCCTTTAGGTTCTAGAACAAAGCTCGGGAGAGAACAATTTCTAATGATTCATGCACCCTGGGCAGTCACACAGGAATCAATATGTGCTCAGAATTTACCTTTTTGATGACAAATGTCCTGGTGGCAAAACTTAGCACAATGGGGAAAGTGGCAAAATACCTCTTACATTCTAGTGGAAACGTGAGTATTCAACTCAACCCATCCCAAAAGCAACATGCATTTAAAATTTCCAGCATAGCTTGGCTGACACATCCAGAATATTACTATGATACTGCAATCACCATTTCTAAGAAATTATATTAAACAGGCACCAGGTGACAATTGGCTGTCAAAGTCTGTAATGTGGAACCAGTGAGATCCATTTCAGAAAATTCTTCCAGATGTGTGTTCTTTACTTTTATAGTGAGATGACAAAGAATTCTCAATATCAAAAAATACATATTGCTTTTGATCTTTTAATTAATTCAAGCTTGCAAGAGATAAGGATGAAGGCAGAGAAACAGAAAGCAAAAAGTTCTCTTCCCTGCTTTGTAGCTACTGCAGGGTTGTTGAAATAGTCTCCCTCACACCAAGAGAAGTTGCCTGAGCGTGGCAGAAATGGTCTTGCACAGGTTCTGGGGCAAGGTGCAATTACAAACAGTGTGGGAAAGTGGCCACTTGGGACTGTTGATAAAAGAAAGGGTCACAGAAGAGGCACCAGCAGAGGCCAAATAGCCCTGCTGGCCTTAATGACCCTGCTGGAACACTGAGAGTTTGGCACAACTTCCACCTGTCCATAATCTCTGATGTGAGTCAGCCAAAAACTGGATGGAAAGAATGTCCCTTCTTATCATCCACCTCTCTGGGACTACACTTCAGTAAGTTAGTACAAAGAAAATCCAACCCCCAAATTCTGTTTTTTCATCTTTTTAATGATTTTTAACAGGCAACTTTCCTAATCTACTCCCCAATTGTGGAAATGCAAAATATGATATGAAATATGAATACTACAAGGACTGTAATCACTGTACCACCTGAAGTAAATATGACACTAACCAAAAAAAAAAAAAGAAAAAGAAAAAATGTTTTCTCACACTATGTGCCTACTCAGAAAATCCCAAATCTTCAGCAGGGCAGGACTGAGGAATGGCAGCAACCTCTTCCAGTGACACAGAGGAAGCCACAGTTCAACCTATTTTGCTCAGAAGTTCCCCAGTTCAGAATAATTTCTACAATTGATCTTTCCTAATCCAAGGTAATTTTGAGCCAAATGAATCAAGTGCTGGCTCCTCTGAGCAGGTATGAACTTGTGTTGCATTGGTATAAAAACCTTACAGCATGTGGAGTTAATAAATACCTTTTAAACTCTGTTCACAGAGCTAAAAAGGTGTTTCTATGTAAATCTGGCCTGAAGAAACTTGGGTGTCCAACTTGTAATTAATATATTGAATGCTTCTAAACTGCTGGAAATCCCAGCTGGAAATCTGAGATAGTAAAATCCTCACAACTGAACTACTCAAACATGATTCAGAGACCTGTGTCTGAATCCACTTTGCAGTCATTTTAACTTCCAGACATGAGTAGTCAGTCTCAATGACTCTAGTATAGCTTAAAGGTTGCCAAGATTAAGTTTAAGAAGTTTAGCCAATTGTATAAATAGGAATGGAATTCAAATAAGGTCTGTAAATATCAACCCCCTTCATTCTAGTGAGTTACAGGAGTTTTGAATGGACACCTCTAGAATAAAAAGAATATCAGTGCTGCAGGCAGAATTTTTGTCTGTTTGGAATGTCCCTGCAATGTGCACAGCAGAGTGATGCTCTGCTCCTCTCCCAAACACACCCTACTACATTAAACCATTTCCCTTGGCATCAGACTGTGCCAAATTCTGCCCTGAAAGCCGATCCAAACATCATCTCAGTCTGCAGAAATATTCCAATTGATTTCAGTGGGCTTTGGAACAGGGCCATATTGATATCCATTCAGCTTCATTGAACTAAGTTTTCCTGGGGAGCTTCAGGAGCCAATATGGGCATAATGACTTCAAAACCAAGCATGAAGGCCACTGTGAGTTAAATCACATCACAGCGAGGAAATGATAGCAGAATGAATTCATTATTGTTTATTTAGATTCAAAAACCCTCAAGTTTCCAAGATCACTAATGTATTTTCCAGGTGAAGGAAACTTCTAAGCTGCCTTCTATACCTCAAAGATTTTTCAGACTGAGCCACAAACTACTTATTTATCTCAGGCCACTGAAATAATTACAAGGTTTGCATGAGGATAATAAATTTACCAAAAACATGCACAAAATGTAACATATTTGGGACTGTTGGCTATCTGCTAGCAGCGAACATCAACTACCTATTTTTTTTTCTGCCATTAAACTCATATTCAGGTCTCACTGATCATCAGTAGGAATTAAACATGAGCTTTCCCTTTGGATTTGGCATTGTCTCACAACGAATTCAGTTCTTTGCTGACCTAGTGGTCACATCCTTTTACAACAGGTCATCTCACTTGTCTGAGAACTTTATTTGCCCATATGTAATGAATGCCATAATTTCAAGGAGACTAGTTTGGGAACAAAATTGACTGTGTAAATATACAAGACAAGGTCCCTTTGGGGCTTTATTATGTTCTGGATTGTGATGTTATTTTAACAAATTATTTGGGAAAACCCAAAAAAGAATTCACAGGCAAATCCATGGAAAACATGAATCTGTTTGAGTAAAGGAGTTTAGTAAACCTCAATGGAAATCTTTACTGAGCATTTCCTAGGTGTGCTTCCATACAGCTGGACTGGAGATAGATAATGCCACTCATACCTTCTGTAATCCCAGAACAGGAGATCTTAATCTGGATTTTAGTAAGGCATAAAGAAGAGAATTGCATAGAATACTTATAAGTTAGGTATTAAAATGATACTCAGTATTCTGTAAACCTGTCAGGGAAAGGATTCCCTCCTGCTGCACAGCCCCACTGTTTAATGAAAGTCCATCAATACGTTGTCCATAAGCCTTGAATGACAATGCCTCATGTCCAGACTCACTGTTCTCACTATAATAGCAGATAATAACAGATAATTGGAGAGAATCCTGAGTCTCTTTGTAAGCCATAAGCAGAGATGGGAGTAAATAACAGCAGAGACTGCTGCAGTGCAAAAAGCACTTGCACTACCCTGGGAACCAACAGAATGAACACAAGCATCACACTGACTATTAAATGCCTGCAGTCCAATTCTTCCTTTTAAAACTGATGATTTTGTCCCATCCGTTTGCTCTGAAGCACTCAAGGATTTCTTGATCTGCCACAACTAAATACCATCAGGTATATCTGAAACCTGGGAGCTCTACACATTTTTGAGAGACAATGGAAATAACGTAGCTGTATAGTTTCTTCTCTTCAAGGTGCTTTCCTTCCCCATTCAGAGATCCAGGCGTCCTCCTTTACCTAGAATCCACGCCAAAGTGCACTTTACAAGTATGCCCAGGTTTGAGAACTGTTTACAAACCTATCTGTTTTCAACCTTTTCTGCATGCATCCCCCGCCGGAGTGTTTGCAATATGACCTCTGCACACCTGCCAAGAGCCGGGAGATCAGTTTGATACCCAGAGCATCTCTCTCCCTCCCCCTTGCCGTGATCATCGAAGGCATCCGCAGTCGAGCGGTCGCACCTTCTCACACCTGCCCTGAGCCAGGGTTCTCCTTGGCAGCCCCGAGCCCGTCTCCCGTCCCGTGTTCCCGGCACACACCCCAGCCCACGGCCCCTGCTCTGCCAGCAGCTCCCCCACCCGCAGCCAGGCAAACTCTCCCCGCTCCAGCTGCGCCTCTTTTTTATTATATTTTTTTTTTATTATTTTTCCTGAGGTGGCGGGGGAGAGCAAAATCAAACTGGCCTTACATTTTGAAACCCAAGCGAGCAGCATCCTCTGGAATGCCGAAGACAGCTCGGCCAGACAGGGGCCCGCGGGCGGTGGCTCGGACGTGTCCCCCCTTCCACCCCCGTTCCGGCCGCCCCGCTCCCGGCGCAGCCCGCTCCCGGCGCAGCCCGCTCCGAGCGCCGCCGCCGCCCTCGCAGGCACCGCCTCCGCGGCGGAGCGCTCCCGCCGTGCCCGGCCCAGCCCCGCTGAGCCCGCAGCGCCGGCCGAGCCCGGGGCCATGGCGGAGTAGCGGGGCGGGGAGCGGGGCCGGCTTCGAGCCGCTCTGGTACCTCCCGGCAGCTGAGCTGGAGGCAGGCGCTGGCAGCTGGCGGCTCGCAGCTTGACCTCGATTTGTTTTTGGGACTGCAGGCTGGAGCGGCACGTGCGGTGGGCTGGGAGAGATAAAAGCCGGGAGGATTTGGGGGTAAGTGAGGGATTGCCCTAAAACTGGCCCTGCTTTTTTTTTTTTTTTTTTTTTTTAATTTATTTTTTGGCCGGGGGAGGGAGGGAAAGCGATGCCCGGGAAATGCCATCAGACACGCACTGCAGCGCGGGCACTTCGCTAACTCCCGGCTGGAGCCTCCCGCCAGCAACCCGACAGAAGTTTAGGTCTGAATCTCTTCTCCTTCTTGTTTAAATAAGTTTTAATACAGCGGCGTCCTCAGCCAAGCTGAGCCAAAGCCGCCCGCCCGGCGATGCGCACAAGCCGCGCTTGCTGCCGACTCCGCGCTTTCGGTGCTCGCGTTGAGGGACGCACACCCACACCCACATACACACATACACACACAGATACACACACACGTACATACACACACCCGCACCCTTCTGGCTCCACACAGCCCCGCTGTCGCCGGGGCCGCGGCTGATCCCGGGCAGGCCGCGGTGCGCGGGCCGAGCCCGACCCCTGCAGTCGCGTGTGGGAGCCGCGCCGGGATTGCGGCGGGGCCGGGAGCCGGAGCCGGGGCTGCTCCGGGCGCCGCGGGGCTGCCGCGGCTTGCAGCGGGCATTAATCTCCTTTCCGCTCGTTCCGCAGCAGCTGCAGCAGGAGGGGAATCCCCCCTCCCTCCCTCCGCCGCCTCCTTGCCCGGCATGCCGGCACTGCCCCGCTCAGACGTGCCAAGAGTTCTGGGGTTAACTCGCGCCTGGCCGCCCTTGGAATAGAGACTCTCCGGATATCGCATCGGTTGGGGTTTGTTGTCTATGTCGTGTTGGGAAACCTGGTGGAATTTTTTGTCGCTCGAGGAGGAAGAGCCCGGTGCTGGCAGTTGGCTTTGTGGTCTTTTTTGGAGGGCGAAGGAAGGGAAGGGATCTCGCTTGAGCCGCTCGGAGAGACAGCTCGGACATGAGTTGTCAGCGCATCTGGGGAATACAGTCTGCAAGTCCGAAAGGAAATTTGCTGGGATCGTTCAAACTGCGATATTGATCTCTGTTATTTTTTTTCGCCGAGGGATGCACTTGGCATGAGAATCGGAGGATGGAAATTGTTTGGGAGGTGCTTTTTCTTCTGCAAGCGAATTTCATCGTCTGCATTTCAGGTATGCAGCAAGCACAGAAAGGGCGAGGGAGCGGGGGAGATACCGTGCAGGGTTTCCCAGACATACCCTTATTAAGGGACGAGAGGAACAGTTAAACCGAGATCAAAACTGTAGCTGAAAAATCCATGAATGATGTACTGTGAGTGGGTTGTGACAAAAATCTACTTCATCGCTTCCCTCTCCCCCTTAATTCCAATACGTGTGTCTTAATTATCATTCTTTGGTTGCAATAGACAACCCGGTGTAATTACCAGTGTACCTGATTGTGATAATTATTTGCAACATTGCTGTGATCCCAGAATTTCATGTCTCCTGAAGTTCTTAAACTTGGCTGATGTACAGATCCTGAAGGGTTTGTGGTTTGTTGATGGAGTTGTCATGTTCTGGTGCCACGGTTCAGGGTCTGCAAAGGGAGGAATAATGGTAAAGAATATGCCTCTGCTTTTAAAATGAGCTTTACTGTGTCTGTGCTGTGAAAATGTTTTTTTTCTTTAAAAAAAAAGCCCCATTTAGAGAGCTCTGTGGTGGCTGGGATTTCCAGCTTTATTTTAAGCTTGCAAAGATCTCTCTCCCTTCAATATGTAGAAAGTCAGGTCATTTCAATTGTCACCAGAGCTTGTCCAATTAATGAATAGGCACGGCTAGGTGTCTAGCGTAAAGGATTTGAACAATGTATTCTTGGGGAAAGCATTGGCTATGCCTGCAAAAGCCCTGGCTCCCTTGTTAATTTGCCGTGTTGGTCGTGCTGGAATGATTCTGTTGTGGGAGGCAGGAGCAGGAGGTGGCCAGTTCGTGGTTTGGGACACTCCAGGGAGCCCCATGGGGATGCAGGCTGCCTGCATTGCTCCCTGCTCCCCTTCCCGCAGCTGCTCTGCCCTCCAGCCATTGCATAAGGCCACGAATGGAACACGGGCAGCACAGGCACGGCACTGCTGGGGGGAGATCAGGGGGCTGCTGAGCACCTCAGTGTCATCATCATCATCAGCCTGGATGTCTGTAGGGACAGGCAGCTCCAGAGCTCTCCTGGGACCTTGCAGAGATTGCTCTGGGCTGTGGTATAGCCGCAGCAGCACCTGCAGCATCTCCCTGCCACTTGTGAGCCCCACTGCAGCCCCTCCCAGTTTATCCACCCTTCCATCCCCTGGGCTGGGCACACACAAACACTGGGGGCTCAGCATACCTGTTCATTTGTCCTGCCTGCACCTGCCCCAAAGCTCCTTTATTCCTGAGCAAATAGCATTCTTGTCAGCCCACGGTGTGCGTCAGCCTTCCTTTTATCCCCACAGACTGGCACCATCTGCCACTAGGCACCCGGGTGACACTGCCAGCACCCCGGGCTGACCTTCCCCTCGTGCCCATTGGTACAGCAGGAAAAATCGCTCTCCTGCTTTTTACAACAGCAAAACCTGCTGCTTCTTGTCACTGAAATCTCACACTTATCTATTTAGCTCAGTGTGATGTGCCACCTGTCCAGTGCTCCTCAAATCAGGTACTTTTTAAAGTACCACGGTGAGAATGGCACACTGCAGCTCATGGCTCTCTTGGCCATTGTGACAGTAATATCCTGAGACAGAAAGAAGCTGTCCCATTCTGTGCAGCGACTTCTGCCATGCATTTAGCTGTCAGTGCTCCCTGGGCTCCTGCCCTCCTTTCCTGCTCTTCAGCCAGGGGAGCCCAGGCTTGTGAACCAGTGGGATCAGTCCTGCAGGGGCTCCCATCGCTCTCCATCTCCCTGTAGCACTAATTCCTGATACCGTACACACTCACTCCATGTCTGCTTGCTTTTTCTCTTTTTTCTTCCTTTTTCTTTGGAGTGAATAAAGGGAATAAGTGTATGGTGGGATGCTTCTGCTGCATGGTTAAAGCTGTGGTTTCAGATAATTTTGACCACACAGAGGATGTATACATGCTTCAGCCTTGTTTTCAATTTTTCTTCTTCCCAGGGATTTTTATTTTTTTTCCAGGGATCCTCACTATCTGTTATCTTAGTAAAAAGGATTAAGATCTGTAGATATCTGACTAGGCACTAACACTCTGTATGTTGTCCCTGCCATCCTTTTTACACTGGATTTTGTAGCAAATGATCTGTCTGGGATGTCTGGATAACAGTGCAAATAGGAGATGTCATGAAGCCTGTTAAGGGACTGCTTTAGCACAGGATTGCAGACACTCTGTATTTTAACACTTCAACACTGGTCATTAATTCAACATGTTACTTTAAAAACCCACTAGTTGAGCACTAGTGCTGCAAATGACAGGAATGTGAATTAAGGAGTATGGCAGTATTTATTTTCTTTTTTTTTCTTTCTTTCTTATTCATTCAGTTGTTTCAGCAGTGAAGACTCAAGACAGGTCTGTTGTACGTGGATCTTTCCTGAGCATTAGCAAATGCTTGATTCAGTGTCTGTTTAAACCTGTGGTCTTCCTCCTGCTAATTCCAGAGGTTATTTGGGTTAGGGCCTGTTAGGGGTGCTCTTCAATGGGATAATGTCCTTCACTGAATTGAACAGACTGTTAAGTACTTCAATCATTATTAATAAACTTATTAAAAACAGGTTCGGTGTTATGTCTTTTACTGCATATTTACACAACATTTAAATATAAATTATGCTGAATGTAGCACTTGTGCTGTGTTTCTTATTTAAAATAAGTAATGGTGAAGTTATGCAATTGACTTTGGTGTCTGTTACATTCATGAATTTCTTGGAGACATAGTATATGAAAAGTAGTTTAATCTATTAAAAACAGGTGTGTATATATTTTCAAAATACTTTATACTTAACATTTTTGATCAGTCAGTTACTTGTGTGTATAAGAGAATGATTTGGAAGAAAGTATACTGAGATTTAGAAATGGATTTTTTTTTATTTTTAATTATTGGCTCTTCCATGGGTTTGGAAAATAATTTATCTCTGAACTTAATGAACTGAATATTTTTTGTTTCCTTGGCATACTGAATTAAGGCTTTTGCTACTTGGAAAACAGATTCTCTTTTGTTTGAAAAGAAAATCTAGTTTCCTTGTGCAGATGCAAATGAGAAATACAAACAGGCTGAAGGACCACAAAAACCATTCCTGTGCTTTAGACAGAAATGAAATCCCTTGCTTTCCTTCAGTCATATTTATTCTTTTGAGTTGTAGTCTCTGAGAAAAATAGTTGTGATCTGTATTATGACTTTTGAGGTTTTGTCCTTTTAATGATACTGTTCAGCATAGAAGGAGCACAGAGCAGAGGAAGTGAAGATGTCCTGTAGACAAAATGCTGGAATAAGCTCTCACTAGATGTTCCTTTGAAGATGCAGATACTCTTGGCACAGGGATTATGCTGTTTATATGCAAAGAAGATAATAATTGTTGTATGATGTCCAAAATTTCCTTCCTGAGCAATAATACCACCAAAGATGAATTAGCATCAGTGTTCTCAGGTGGCTGTCACCTTTGCTTACAGTCATTTGTATGAACCACGAGGAAGGTTTTTTGGTGAATTTAGATATTAACAATCAATTTCAAGAAAAAAAAAGCTAGGAAGTTGTTTTCAAAACTTTGCAAGATTCCTGGATAAACAAGATAGTGAAGCTGTCTTGCATATTGATTAAGAAGGTTTCCACATACATTTTATCTTAATACATCACCTAAATTATTTATAAAATCTGCATGGTCAACATATTTTGTGCATTCCTATGAATTGATCTACTACCTCTTACTGGTTGGGCTTTTGGAAAGTTAAATGGATGAAAGCTGTCTTGTTATTTGAAAGTGTTTTCATCCTCTGCCATGTTGTCAAGGCACACGGGGCCAAATCCCTTTTATGATGCAACTCCCGTGGCCGATTTGGCAGCACACAAGTGCCATAAATCATGTATGATGGACAACTGAGATGGTGAAAAACCCCTCATCTATCCAGGAATTCCACTGTGCATTGAGCATCTGATGTGGCATCTCCTGGCAGTGTGGACTAGAGCTGGATTTGAAGCACATTTGCACTTGATTTTCTGTCTTGCTGCTTCTGCAGTCTCTGAGCTCTTATTACCTGGCATAACACAAAGATGCCCTATAGGAACTCTAAATTATGCCAGGGCTGGAATTACCTGCTGAATCATGGTCTGTAAGGTCTGATAACTCTTCTCATTGCATCACAGAACCTGGGATAATTCAAGCAGAAGTACTCTTGGAGACGAGAAGAATATCAAAGCTCTAATGTCCAACATTGGAACAGTGAACGGTTCATTATGTTAGGACAAAAATATTGAAACCATGTTAATTAACCTCCAATGGTGTCACAGAAATAGCTTTTCCTGTCACTTTTAAGTCAGATATGTAATATTCTAGGGGAAGGAATTATTCATATCACAGATACATGTGTATATATATGTATGTATATATGTACATATGAAAGTGAACACCAGAAATACAGGAAGGTGTAACACGTAGAGGTTTCTGGTGACTAAGAACTTTACCCATTACAGCATTTTTTCCTGCTTTAGTACCATCTCATGTCTGTGGGCAAACTTTCATGCCTGCATGGAGTTTGTTGATGTTACTGAAAATCCACATGGATTCAGTCTGTCTGCTCACATTCACAGAATGGAGGGACCATAGTTGGATCCAGAGACTCTCAGTTCCTCAGCTCTGGAATACTTTCTCACTTTAGAGATTTTTTCCACCTTCTCTAAAGGTCTGAAGATGTTTCTGCTTGAAAATTCTATGGAAATAGCCTTTGTAGTCTCCTGTAAATGTCTGCTTTTACCTTTTTTTGTGCATGTCCTGTATTGTTTATTTTATTTATTTTTATTGTTAGTTTCACAGCTAGAGTGTGACCAGATAGGTGCTAAGTGCTGGAACAACACACCTATTTTTAGCTTATTTTAAGATAGTAGAAGGGAATATTTATGAATAGTTTTTGCACATATGCTGAGCTATTTTCCATCCAATAAACTGGTGGAAAGAAACTGCTTATTGCTGCTATTATTTTCCAAATCTCTGTGATGTTAATACCCAGTTTTCAAACCTCTTCACCTTGTTGTGTTGCCTCATTTTAATCCAGTTGAACTAGATAGCAACCCTCCAAGATAAAATGATTAAAATCAGGAATCAAACCCAAGTCAAATTAAGCATTCTCAATTTAAGGGTGCTCCTCAGAATGCAACTGAGACTATAGGGAAGTTTTGCCCTTGACATTTTTGGAAAGTTCTCAGTTTTTAATTCTACAACAGCTAGATTTTAAATATAGCAGGGATGAAAATGGCTTTCCATTTGCATTTTGAATATTCCTTGCATATGAATGAACAAGGAATTCCTGCTTTCTTTAAAAGACTGGTTTTTTCTCTGTTGCTGTTGGTCAAAGTGTCACTTTCTTTGGTGGTTGAAAGGTGGTAATTTAGCTGAGGAGGAAGTTGCTGTTTTCATCGTTGCTGATTGTTTATGGCTAAACTTATCATGGCAAAGCCTGTGAAGGGGATGATTGGCCCATCTGGGCTGTTAATAGAGAACTATATAAAACTGTTCCAGCATTATCTCATTACCAGCTCAAGCAGCAGACAAAACTAGATGACAGTAAGTTATGGACAATACTGAAATACTGTGATAAGTGTTATTTTTCTGTCTTGTTTTTATCTTCACTGCACACCATGTTGGGAGGAATAGGAAATAGTGATCAAATTGTAATTGACTTGTTAGAGGCAACAGTGTACAATGGGACTGCATTTCCATTGTAATGCCATCAGAAAGCACAAAAGTGCCTGCTCACAATATCAGTTAGCAAAAAAATGTGGTAAATTAATTGAAACATTATTAGTAAATGGGAAATAATGTTTTTAAAGGATAATAATCTGCCATTTGAAAGAGGGGAGGCTTTACAGACAAAGCTATTTGCAGTTGAATTCAAAGTGGTAGACTGTTTTATTGCTGGTTTAACCACTGATAGTTAAAAAGCTGCCAAGGGTCTTTTAAAGGAATTTCTTGGAGATAAAATAGCAAGTTTTTATTGTCATGAAAATGCAGGGCTGGAACATTGTAGACCTATATCTGTGTAGCACCTTTCTGCTGATGTAGTGCCTCATTCATGCACATGGGTGTTCATAGGTGCAAACTTCCAATTTGCCAATACTGCAAAATTTATCATGTAGTGCTTAGCAGGTGACAGTTGAGGTAAAGGTAACCTAGATTTACATCCACCCTAAAATTCCTTGCAACTCCAAAAAATGTTGTTAAGGGCTTTGGTGTTACTGAGAATTGGGCCTTAAAAATTGCAAAAATTGAACTGTCAACAGTGAGAAGAGCTTTAGATGGCACGTGTCTGTGCTCCTGTAGACTGCCAGGTAAAGCCCTTCAGGATCACAGCCCTAAAATATTTAATTTACTTTTACTCATCTTGGAAAATGGAAGGTGATCGGTTTCCACATGAATTGCATTCTGAAATCAGTAGTCAGAGCTAAAGAAAAGAAACACTTTCATTGTCAGATGTATGTTTCCACATGAAAACATTTCTGTTTCGAATTCATGAATCTGTAACATTTGTATTTCTGTAGTAAAAATAGCATTAAACTTAAATGCCCCACAGTTTTAACTTTTGTGATATTGTTAAGAAAATAAAGAAAAATACCACAGCAGCTGCAAGCCACAAATAACTAATTAGAATGTACTTTTTAGCAAAATACTAAAATAAGCATTGTATTTTTTTCTTTATCATTAGTCCTTAACTTGGTCAAGCTTTAAGTGTGGAATGGAAAGAATCATGCAGTGACTTGACCAAAGTGGCTTCTAAGCACATGCATGGAGGAGGCAGCTAAGCAACATTATCCTTTTTTTTTCCCCTCTAAACGTGTTGCTATCTCTGTGTTTTGGAAATAGCATTTGAGTAGATGAATTTAGAGGGAAACGTGGTTTCTGAAAAATCATCCTCTTGTCATTTTTGTGGGTTGTTTCCAATTTGAGTTCCATCCTGCTGTTAACTACTATAGAGCCGTGTTCTGCTTCAGGAATAATCCTAAAAGGATTTTTTTGCTTTGCCAGCAGGACTCCTATGGATTATTAATGCTAAAAGAAAAAGGTAATGAGTGCTAGTGAAGGGTCTTTTGTATGTGTGACCATGGAAAACAAGTGTTTGAAGTGATGCTGAGGTGGCTGTGTTCTCCAGCAAACCCTGTAGGATGGTGTTTGGGTACCTAAGGGGGCAGGTCACAGGGGGTTCCTGCTGCCACAGCTGAAGTTCTCTTTGGCAATGTGACATTTCTGGAGCTGCTAGAAAGAGCATTAATTTGCATTTGCCATCATGGCAAAGAAAAGAAGCTTCAGGAGAAATGCAGTGCTGAAAAAATTTATACCTGCTGGTAAAAAAGGGTTACAATACTTCAGTAACATCCCTGGGAGTGAAACTTTCTGCAGAATGAGCTATTAATTTCTACATCAGTGGAATGTTACACAACTTGGGGTTGAGACCTGCTATTTCCCACCTGGGAAGCTGCAGTTAGGGGAGGTGTTTGACCCTGTGCTGGTCCTAGTCCCACTGCTGGAAGGGAAAGTTTAACTGACCCTACCCTGGTCCTAATCCCACTGCTGGAAGGGAAAGTTTAACTGACCTTACCCTGGTCCTAATGCCACTGCTGGAAGGGAAAGTTTAACTGACCCTACACTGGTCCTAATCCCACTGCTGGGGAGTGTGTAAACTTACTGACAGGAGAGTTCTCTAAATGGGGCTGCTTGTCTTGGTTTTTCTAAGAATGAAAGGTATGAATGAAAGAGCTTTGTATTATATTTCAGTTTAAAAAAAAGAACTGTGATGTCAGAACTTGGAGTAGTTTGCAGGGAATACAGTGTTGGCCACACTTTCACAGATGGAGAAGCTCAGGTAAAATGTCATGTGGAAAGTCAGTCAGCAAGACTTTGAATATTTGCAGTCCATTTTCACTCTGATTCCTGCCCTGTAACACAAGGATTGCCCTTAGCCCGTGTTTCTGGTTAGGGTGTGGGCTGGATGCTCTCAGTGAGTTCACAGTCACAGAAGGGCCCTGGTGTGCCCCTCATGGGCTGGATCCTCCTTCTTTCTCTGCCTTTCTACCAGGTGGATTTTCTCCTCATCATGTTAGCGTCAGGTACAGTTATGCTATACATAAGAATTAAGTCAATTAGAATTTAACTTAAATTAATTTCCAGGACTTAGCGTGATATGAAGGCAAAATTCAGATCCAGACAAGGTTCCTCCATAAATGTGTGGTACTTAAATCCTATTTAAATTATTAAGATTCACTCAGTTGTCTTTTTCTGGTTCTATTTGGGCTGTGAGTAACGAGTGGGTTCCTCCAAGTGCAGCACTTTCCTGCCTCGTGTTTCACATCCCCTCAGTGTGGGTGTAGGTGGCAACACACAGTGAAGGGCACCAGAGATTTTGGTTCTAAATTTTCTCTCTGAAATTTGCTCTCAGCAGCCCAACAGATTCCTTTCTGTACTGCTGGAATTCTTGGATATACTGTGAACACATGCATGAATTAGTTTTAAGGGGTGAGACCTCACCCCAGGGCATTTTGCCCATCATGTCTGAAATCCTCCCGTTTTTTATTTTGTATTATATTCACCTGGATTCAACATTTGTGGTATTTTGGGTTTTTTTGTTCACATTCCTATTTATAAGCATTATCTTATTGTCATATTGGTTTTGAACTTGATGGAAGGCAAAGTAATCTACAAGGACTCCACAGTCTCCTCTTGCTTGCCCAGACAATCATGAGGTTTCTGTGTGGCAGTAATTCCAGCTGGAATTTAAAGTTATCTGCAGATGCATAATTTTTATCTTCAGAAGCCCCCCTGGCACTGTCTCCAAGTTTTTAATAACAATTTGTCTTTGTGAGTCTGTAATGCCTTTGCTCTAGTGTCAGAGGTATTTAGCTCACAGTGAAACAGGAAGAAAAATAAAATAATAAATAATATGATTTATTTTTTTAGGTAGCATAAGTATGTTTCCATACTTGCAAGCCAAAATCCAAGTCACCCTCTTTACATTTTATTCTGATATATTGACAGGCAGATTCAGCAAAATGCAAAACTTAAGAGACATGTTTAAGTGTTCTGCTGAATCTGAGTCTTGACATGTAATTGTATAAAACAGATTAAGGATGTGCTGGAGTGCTTTGCTGAGCAGGGTATAATACATGAATAATACAAAATCTTTGGAAAAGCCTAGCTAAGATGAGCAAAAAATTTCATAACCTTTCTTTAAATTATACAGTTGTATAGAAAACAGGTTTTTATCTGGGTAAAATAATCTCAGTTCTTTGTGGGGTAAAGCAAAGATACAGACTTTTCTAGGGTTATTAGCATAGCAATCAGAATTCAAATAACTGACTGTATTTTGTTAATTCTTACTGTAAGGATGCCCTAAAAGAAACAAACATCATCTTTCACAACAGGAAACACAACCAGAAGACTAAAAAGTGTAATTACAAGAGGAGACTGGTAATATGCAATGCTTTTGTATGTGAGTTTCTGTTGCACTTTCTTCCCAGCAGAAATTTTAATTTTCTCATTATATACCTCAAGTCCTGATATAAAGAGGACATCCAGTGGGA
The DNA here is from genome assembly GCA_034336665.1 of Luscinia megarhynchos. Lineage (NCBI taxonomy): Eukaryota > Metazoa > Chordata > Aves > Passeriformes > Muscicapidae > Luscinia > Luscinia megarhynchos. The sequence continues at coordinate 5,490,942 of CM067580.1, forward strand.
TGGGGACTCAGTGTGGACCAGGTGGTACCTACATGGATGTTTGGGACACCTCATGCCAGGTTTCTGCAAGCAGCTGGCAGAGTTTAGATTGGATAAGCAGAGTTTAGTCAGACTGAGAGAAAATCGTTTTTAAGGATTGGTGTCTCTTCCAATGGCTTTTTTACTGGTGTGCTGATAACTGTTGTGGGGGACTAAATGATGAAATGTGTCTTTATCACTTAATGTCATCACATTACTGGTCATTAAAGAATTTATTCTTGTTAGTGGATGCTCCAGATGTTAATACCTTTGAAATAAAACATTCTTATATTTAAAATCAGAGTTTATGATGTAATACTAGTGCATTATTTTTAAAATTTAAGTTTTTTGGATGTAACTTTCACTGATATGATATAAACTGTACAGAAATAATCTCCTGGCATTTGCTTAGGATGACAGTCATCAATTCCTACTAAACTTCCTAAGGTTTATTTAAAATCTTACCTAGAAAATGAGTATTTGTTTTAGACAACTTTGTTTTGGACATTTTTCCAGGAAAGAAACCAAGCTTTGCTAATAAAGGCTGAAATGAAGTGCAAAATAAAATCTTTAAAATCAGATGTTAGTTCAGGGAGATAGTGTGCAGAGGAATTACTCAGCCAAAAACGTTGGCTTAGAGTTTAGTTAAACATTCAGCAGAGGTCCTTTGGTAAATAGTCCCATTAGAAAGGTGCAGTGACCTCTGCAGTGGGGATTAAGGTAGGGGGAGAATGTGCTTAGAGCTTTACCAGTCACATGCCACAATGATTTTCAATCACTTTGATTATTGCTGGATTAAAATTGAGACTGCAGAGCTTAATGGTCTGTTGTTACTAATCCACTAAACCCCTGTTCCTAGATCTTTTAAATTGACTGAACCTATAGATGGTTAAATAACTGAGAGATATGGATTTGTAATGGTTTTAACTGTCTTTCTTCATGTTTGGTGTTTAACAGTATTTTATTATGTATTGCTTTTGAGATTGATCTTGGCTATTCTTGAATGGAATGAACTTTGTACTTTTTTATTTCCCCTATTCTATAGCACACTGAGAGTGAGTAGCATTTCTAATAAACGTGGATGAAGTTACATTGTTTATGTATGGGCTGGCATTAGTAAAAACTAAAATAAGAGCTATAGAAATTAAATGTTGGTTTTATTTTGTGGTGTGACTGTCCCTAACTGTTAAAACAGCCCCTATGTCCCTTCAGTCTGTCTGCCATTAACAGGGGTGGTTGTTTTACAGGTAGGTTTTACTGACATTTGAGATGTGGCCAAAGTCAAAATGGCTGTTTAAACAGCTTTTGAAAAATTACATTTTCTAAACTAACAGAGTATTTGGAGTGTCAGAGCCCAGGCCTTTTTCCAGAGCTCTAGCACAGTGGGACAGAATGTCTGGACTTATTTTCAGTACTTAATTTCTGTGCAGGTTAAAAAAATATCCAGGTAAAAAACAGTGTACAAGTTTAAAAAAAGAAAAAAACCAGCAAAAACACAGAGGAAGAAAATAAGGAAACAATTCATCTGTCTACTGAGACATGAGTTAACTCTGGACACTACAGTGCAGTGGTTTGGGATTTCAGCAGGGGTCTATAAATAAGAGTTTAAATAGGTTTTCATCAGTACAGTATGGGTGATACAAAAATTAGGGCAGAGTGAACAGTCTGTGGGATAAACCAGACTGTGGTTGTGGCTGGGGGAGTTTGGGTGGCATGAAATCTAGGGATGTCTTTAGAGGGGAAGGAGAGGGATGGAGCACCCTCTGTGTGTTTTGGGCTCTATTTACCACCTCTGTATGAAAGACTGTGAATTGGAATTCTTTTTGGCTTTCATATCTTTGCAGTGTGATGCCATACCCCATGCTGAAAGTAAAATTGAAGAAGAATTTGATTTTGAGTTCTAGAAGAATGCAAAATACAGTCTTTCAAATAATAAGAAATTATTTCCTTTGATGAAAGGAGCTGAGTACTGCCAGAGTGATGTGAACACACACAATGTCTGCATGACATACAGAAGGGGTGTTTTATTTTTGTTTTGGTTGAATAAATAATGACAGTCTATCTCTAAACAATAAGGTTTTGGTGTTTAAATAAAATTCAATGTGACTATCTCCTTAATAGGAAACATTGTTAAATTATCACCTAATTATATCTTGCTCTGAATGTGGTTTTGATTCCTGTCTTTCTGTAATGAAAACAAGCAGAATTTTTTTTGCCTTTGCCTTCTTTGCAGAAGTTATGAAAGAGAAGCAAGTACAGTTTTATGTTTTAAATGTACTTGGAATAATCTGTTTGGAAAAAGGAAGTAATCTCTCTTTGTAATTGCATAAATTAATAACCCATTAAAATCCCTGAAAAATAATGCATTTCTGATTCAAAGGGTCGGCATTTCATAAAATATGATGATTATTAAATTACTACAAATGTATTCTACGTCTTTATACTAGCATACAGCAAGGTAATGTGGCATTAACATTATAATTGACTTAAACTCTGCCAGGGAATTCCTGGGATTAAAATAAACCCTTTATCTCATGCAACCATCTCTATTTCTGAGCCCTGGTGCCTTGGCTTATTCTTTTGCCTTCTGGTTATCTCAGTTAATGGTATGTCTTGATTAAGGACTGCAAGGAGCTTTTACATCTGTTCTTGTCACAAAGCTTTGGAGGATAAAGTAGGCCAAAGATACCTCCTCATGCAGACTATGGACCTCCAGTTATGTCTTTCCTCCAGATTTGATATTGTGTTCACATAAAACTGGGAGTGTGGAAGTAAACTCAAAGCACTTAAATGAATTTTTGGCAAGCTTTCTTGATGAAGAAGAAATTAAAAATAAAAGATTGACTGGATGAAGAAAATGTATTTTTTGTCCTATCAGCTATGAGGAAACACTGTCTTGCTTTCCTGTATAGGCAATACTTTATGTAAATCAGCATAACTCCAAAAAGCTGTTCTAGTTTGTTCACAAACAGTGAGCCCAGAGCTTGGATCCTGCAGGCTCAGGTCCTGGGTCCTGGCATTTTGGTGAGCCTGGTGTGCTCACTTGCTGTGTTAACCTGAATGTTTATTCGTTGAAATCTAGATTCAAGACTGACTTAAATATTGTAACTCCTGCAAAATAAACATGTAGTCTGCTCATTTTGGGGGATTTGTTTTTATAGCAGTCATACACAGAAAACCCAATTATTGATGGTCCGATTTTCTAAAGCTTCTGCCATCTCATGCACTTTTGGTATTGCTGTTTTTTTCTCAGTTGCTCTTAGAGGCAATATTAACAGATGGTAGGCATTGCTCATTAAATCTGCATCTACACCTCTCCAAGGACTGCAAAGATGTTGGGAAACAGACTATGTTACTGTAGTGATTGCTTAGAAGCCTGGAACTTACTGTGCTCTTCCTAAGCAGTTTTCACTATGAGTGGATTTTGAGCTGTTGCTATGGAGTATTAATACATTGGTGGAATTATTGAAGTGGTTCTAACTGAGCCAGGTATGTGCATCCATCTCCCTCATTTTTCATTCTGCATCTGAAATGAATTGACATTTTCCTGGTGGCCACTAGTAGTGAATCTGCTCTGAAATCAACCCTTTCTGAAACAGCCTTTTCCAGTGCTTTTTTCATTGGGATATTTACATGTTATTTTAAACACCTTGTCTAAGAGTCTTCAACAGTGCAGAAATGCTGAGCACCTAAATGTGACATGAGACCATACTGTCCCTTATAACTGAACAACTCTGTGAGAGGGATCATTAAGCTCATCATGGACATCTTTAAAAAAAGAAACCTGTTTTGAGGCTGGTAAAAGAATATAAGCTAATTCTCACAGATTGGGTAAAAAGTCTGTGTTTTTTCCATATTTCTTGTTGTTTGTGCTTTGGCAGTGTCATGATCAACAGCTCTTCCCTTTTATCTAAATGACTCCATGCTGGACATAAAATCTATGTATCTGTAAGGCTTAGTGGCCCACCTCCATTTCCATGTCCCCTGCGCTGCTTTTCCTTTGCCTTGAGGTCCCTTTCTGTATAATGCTGAGTTCTTCTTGCTCTTCTGTCCCCAGTGGTGACACTGATGTGAAATACAGAGATGTTCCATTGAGGCTGTGTGACCCTGAATGTGTCTTTGCTGAAGAGGCTCTGCTGTGCAAGTCCAAAGGGCTCCATGCCAGTGTGAAATTCCCTTTCCATCTAAATTGATGGGGAGAGCAATGCAGAAAGCCAACTAGCAGATAAGAATTCTCATTTGAGCTTCTTGATTGCTCTGATTTGGAGCTGATGGGTCTGACTGGCAATCCCAAACACATCAATATAACCAGAAACATGGTGCTTCCTTCTTGTTCCTCTTAAGCTTTTCTTTTCTTTATTATAAAGTGCTGGATCAGAAAGGTTAACTTATTGTTGATTCCATGGTTTGTAGAGAGTTAGGATTTAGTTCACATTCATTTCACAGCTGACCTGTGATAGGGATAAGGAAGTTCAAAAGTAGTACTGCATTAAGTGGAAATGAAATCTACCCCTGCCATTTTTACAGGAAGAAAACAACCCTTCTGTGTTTGAACTAGGCACAGCAAGGAGTAAAAATTAGGTAATCTCTCCTAGAATTCTGCATTTTCTATTTATGATTTTCTATTTTCTAATGTTCTTAAAGCAAAATCTAAACAAAAAAGGTATTTTAAATTAATCAGTTTCAATAAAGGGCTATCAAATACTGTATAGGCAGTCCTAGGATGAAGTTAGCCTGGTTTGTATTAATTTAGTTTGTTTATTTGGAAGATACTGAAGTGAATCCAATTAAACCAATCTAAATCTCTCCAGTACAATTTCTGAGCATAGTACAAGAGGATTGTCTACCTTCTATGCACTTTTTTTCCTGGCAATTTACAATATACTCAGGGAGATTTGCAATATGAAGGAGCCATCTAAAGTAGCAACAAGAAAATAAGAGATATTTTAAGTCCCCAGCATCAATAAAATGAAGAGTGGGACAGTGAAGAGTGGGATAGCATTCCTTCATATACAGTTAATAGAAATTGTGTCCCTAAGCAGGATTAATTGGCATTAATTATGAATTATTGACGTGCCAGTGATGGGGTTTTTGTCAGTAGAACAGCAGGATTGATCCTGATCCCTAAATGTGGAAGGCAGGAAATACATCAGTGCTCCATAATTTGAAGTAGTAAAAATGAGAACTGAAGGTGCTCCACTGAGTAACTGGAACACTTAAGCTGTGCTTTATTCTTCCCAGAGTCTTGCTTCTGATCCAGATAAAACCACTGAGTTGTCACCACTAACTTTCACTCTATCAGAATTGGACTGTGGGGCAGCAAGTGACTTTCACCTAAGGTATTTCAAATCTTAGGCAGTTTGAGGTCATTGACTTTCATTCCTGAGGATAATTTTCTCCTCCTCACCATTGACTGTCATGGCTTGCAGCCAGTCCTGAACTGGGAGAGAAGAAGGACATGAGGACATCAGTGAGGGATCCCCGTTACTGAGAAATTAAGAGTATTTGGTTGTGAAGGTTAAAGTAGAAGAGTGGAGAAACAGATAAAACAACATACAGATTAATAGGGAGAATGCAGGTCATGGAAGATTTGCACTGAGACTGTACTTCACCAGAAACAAATGAGAAAGGGCATTGATGACCGTCCACTTTCCTAATTCCTTTTGGTTCTGGTTCTAAATAGTTAGGAATTGGATTGGTAACTCCCATAGGAACAAGATAATCTCTTTGTCTGAAGAGTCACAGAGATAGAGATGTAGAGACCCTGACTGCTCAGTCATCAAATCTTGATTATTTTTTTAAACCCTTAACTTAGAGCACAGAAGCTGCCAGAATCCTTGAAGACAGAATTGTTAATAACTTAAATGCTGAAGTTCTCCACTGTGTTGCTGTTGACCTTTGAAGAGTCTGACTGCTCACTGAGATTATTTCATTAGTATTTGCACATTGACTTCCTGCCAAAAAGTCAATCTGCTTTTCCTTTGCATAGTTTTGTTATTTTGAAGGTCTTCAGCTGTGGAATAAAATCCACTATGTAACAAAGAGCTGACAGAGTTGGATGCTTGCCAGTAAAAGCCTTCCCAGGTACAAATGTGGTGATGCTGAAATACTACAAGTGTTTTATGTGGCCTCCTTCCCCTTGTGCCTTACCTAACATCCCTGTTCCTGGAGAAAGGCAGCAGTTAGTTTTAGTTCCCACTGTCCCCAAGAGAATTGCTATTTGAACTTGGGACCTTGACTTGGCTTTTGTTTTTTATCAGCCTCAAAACAGGGTTTTTTTAAAAGATATCTGTAATGAGCTTAATGATCCCTCTCACAGAGTTGTTCAGTTATAAGGGACAGTATGGTCTCATGTCACATTTAGGTGCTCAGCATTTCTGCACTGTTGAAGACTCTTAGACAAGGTGTTTAAAATAACATGTAAATATCTCCAATGAAAAAAGCACTAGAAAAGGCTGTTTCAGAAAGGGCTGATTTCAGTTCATTTCAGATGCAGAACAAAAATGAGGAAGATGGATGTACATCATCTCTTCTTTTTATTCTCTTTCTGTGGTTTCCTCCCCAAAAGGAGAGGAAGGTCAGAATGTCACCTGAAAGATCTGGATAGAGCTATCAACTTCCCATAGGCAGTTAAAGATGTCTGAACCATGAATGTCCTATTTATTGAGCCTACAGGGCTGAGATCAAATTTTTTTTTTATGATAGACAGAAATTGATGATCCTGTCAAGTATTTGGAGCCTGGAGGACGAAGTTTTATAACTTATCATTAGGTTCCATCCTTTAGTCTACTGGCAAGGCCTGCATTCCACAAGGGATGCACTAAAGTAATTCTCATGTTCCAGTCCAGTGAAGTAAACAAACAGCTGCAATCTGCAAATGTTGCAGAATCAGGATGAGTTTCAAGGAGAGCCCCAATTAGAAGCATATGAAGGCAGCCTGGCCTGTCTCCCTGGAATATGGCATGCCAGACTGAGGGTATTCATCTGGTGCCTGACAGGATGAAACTCTCCTCCTAATTGCAGCTTTTGGATGCTGCTACAGCCTAAGTGATATTCTGCACAGTAAGTCAGCACAGCTCCACTGATCTTTCTAAATATACACCTAAGTTGTCCTGGCTGGAGGCTGCCTCTTCCTGGAGGTGAGAGCTGTGAGGATTATTACTCTCAGTTATTCCTTGGTTAATGGAGTAGAACCTCTGGCTCAGGAGATTCTTAAACCTCTAGCTGTAATGGCAGGAAGGTTTAGAATGAAGGATCTTTGCTGCCTATTTTTGTGTTCTTTTTTTCAACATTTTGCTGCTTACTAGTGCAGTTCCCAAACTTGTTTCCACCTGCATCCAGGGCATGGGCTAACTGGAGATGGAGCAGCATTGAAGAGAAAAAGGCTGAAAAAGGAGGTGCTCAGCTCAATATCTGTGTCCCCTGGTGCTGTCCATGCTCTTCAAGTGTCCTTTCATTGCTTCCCCAGGCATATCATATCCCCTCTCCTGCTCCCAGGAGCTCTTCAGTAACACACTCTTACAGGAAGCACTCATGTCTTATCTCCTGAGTTTTTCCCAGGTTGCTTGATCTGATCTGCTGTTATCCTTCCATACAAATCACATTCACATTTATTATGGTTGCAAATACTATGCCCACAGATGCACACCACATCACACACATGCATAGATTTGCATATATGAGTGTGATAAAAATGGAGTTGGCATCTGAGGGAAACAGATTTCCTTGATGAGCTCAAAATAAGTTCCAAAGCCTATATCATACCAAGTGAAGGGCTTTGGGCTAGATTTTGGGATCTGCTCTAACTGGGAATGGCTGGGTAAAGACAGTTGTGCTGGGATGGGCAGATGAGCAGACACTTGCTGTGGAGGGAATTGTGCCCAAATGAGAAGCTGTGGAATGGTGGAGGCAGAAAGAGGGGAGAAAATTAATCTGAGACATTAGTTAGGTGAGGGACAAAGACTGGAAAGACCTCGTTTTGTAATCACCTTTGTAGGTAATAAATTTAGGTGATTTGGTAAAGAGTTTTTTTTAAGTTTTCTTTAAAAATGAGAGGAGAAACAAGAGAAGAAGTTTGTACATCTTCCCATCTAAAGTTATCTTAACACTTTAGAAATTCCATTGCAAAGGTTGTGTGGGAAAATACAAAAATTTAGCACATTCTTGTTTTAGTGCAGAGGTTGTGGGATGCAGTGAATAAATCAAGGGACTGCAGGAAGAGGAAAAGATAGTCACAAAGGAATTTAAGGCTTATCTAGAGAATAGAATTTTATCACTGTCTCTGGCAGAATTTGTGTTGCTTGGCAACACACTTTAACCAAATTTTTTGAGGGTGATCACTAATTGAGTGTTCCTAGTTCCCTCCAAGGCCTGATTTGAAGAAGTGCTGAGTATTTACAGCTGCAACAGGTCAATGGGATACATATTTTAAATGTATCAAATGACCTGCAAGTCTAAATCTTGTAAAAATGTACATTGGGGCTATCAGTTCTCTGCTGAAAGGCAGAGAATCTTTCTGTGACTCTGGCATTCATTTGCACATATGAAGAAAAGGGACACCACCTCTTCAGAAACATCCAGGGAATGAAATTGAAACATTTTAGGAGTTTGAATGGTGTGCTAAAAATCCATGATACTTTTACCTTGAAGTGGCAGGAGGCCTGGTTGATGTGACCTTTCATGGCACTGCCTGGCTGACTTCAGTTAATGAGCCTTTGAGGGTTTTCTTCAGCACTGAGGTTCCCAGCAGCATCCCTTTCTCTGAGCTCCATCCTGAATGACAAGGTGAGGAAAAAACCCTCAAGCAGCCATCTCAAGGAAAGCATAAAACAAAGCCAGTCCCCTCCTTTCACACAGCTTTTGTACTTCCAACTACCAGCCTCAGCTGAAGTTCTAATAGATCATCTGACCTAGGGACCAGGAGGTTCTTCCATAATTGCTGGGTGCAGATCTGGGTTCACATCATGTTCTGTTCAAGTCATGGTGGATTTGACCAGACTGCAGTAGAGAAGGAAGATCAGACCCTTAACAAGACAGCTTTTGTGTCCTGCTCAGCAGGGATATCACAGCCTTGTAAGGACAGCAGTCCTCATGCTCTCTGTGGTTTAGAATTAAGGTTGGAAACCTTTTCCTTCGTGAAGTCCAGGTCTTTTTGATACCTTTTTTAGAGGAAAGAGCAAACGCTAAAATGTTTTCATCATGTTACTGTAGGATATTTTTAATGTGACTGTGGGTCATATGTAATTTAGGGGCTTCATCCAGCCCCTAAAGTGCTGATTGATTTGTGTACTGAGGATCAGAGACCATCCAGCTCTACCAATGCATGGAAGAGTATTAACAAATTTCTCTATTAGCCTTTTATAAAAGAATACCAGCATGTGTAGGAGGTGAGTAAAACATGTCCTGTTCTCATCCATTAGGAATGACTGTGGTTCTTAATTGAAAGCCTGGAGAAATGTAAGCTATTAAAGCTTTACTTTCTACTTTTACAATACCTTTTAGTCTAATATCTCAAAATATTTTCCACTACTCATTATATAGAAATAAAGAGATGCTGCTGCTCAGGATGTACAAACCTCTCTGAGTAGGTCAGAGATGCACACTTCACTGCCAAATCAGAATAGTTGTGCTTTGCAGTGCATTTCACGGAGAGAATTGCCTAGACAAATTATAAAGTAATCAAAAAGCTGCCTTGAGGGTCTGGAGTCTTTCAGGTCCAAATCTTGTATTATTTTTAATGCAGATTTATGTGAGGCAGGGCAGCTTGGAGCTAGTTGATACTCAAAATAGGGTAAATTACACCAGGTTTTTATTAAATTATTTTATTAAATTTTATTAAATTAAATTTTATTAAATACTTAAACTGAATACAAATGTCTCTGTTAACATTTTAAGTGGATTCTGACCTCATTTTTGCTCATTTAGGGTTGAAATTGTGTCTGGAGTTGTGACACTAACCCTACTAGTACTGTACCAGTTTCTATTGACTGACTGCACATGAATTGATTGAGCCCCTCTGGGTGTCCACACAAGACTCTGACTTTGTTGAGGAGCAGTGCTAGGGAGAAGGATGATGATGAATAATGATGAATAATACAAAATGCCTGTTTAGGCTGGTAAATTTCCTAAGGAAATAGGCCATTTTATGTCCCTCATGTCATTTTCTACTGTCAACCACATTTCAGCACAGCACCAGTGCAGATGATGCCACACTAAATTCAAAAATGTTGAATTCATTCATTCAAGATGAACAGAAAGTGGTGCTATTGTTTAAGCAGGCATTTGGAGTCTGGATTTAATTTCTTTTTCTTAGTGGGTCTTTAGCATTTCTTGTCAGTTTTTTTACAGCAGGGGTAAATGAGGGCAGAGCAGAAAGATTGGCACTTGAGATTGGCAGTGGCAGGATTTCAGAATTGTGCTTTTTGAGACAGTTGAGATTTACTGAGCTTCCAGATCACCTTGACATTTACTCAAATTCCAGCAGAGTTATCTGTGGATTCCTGCTATGTTTGATAGCAACAGGATGGGAATGCCTAACATTTTAATGTGTGCTTAGCCTCTGATCTCTGACAGGTCTATAATTATGTACTGAAAATTCTTTCAAGATGTCTGATGAAAAGTGATTAGTGATCACTTTTAAGATTATCAACTTCATTTCCAAAATGGAATGTCTAGTCTTTGTGGGTTTGTTTGTTTTAATACTCAGCAATGTAGCTTGAAGGCCCACAAAACCTTTCTTTTTTTTTTTTTCTTTTTCTTTTACTCTTTGATGTAAAATAGCTACTTAAGGAACTAAAGGAAAGAATACATTGAAATCCTTATGTGGTAAAGGTATACACATCATTAAATACCACCTAAAGGAGAAAAATTATTATTTTACTGTGAGCTGTTTCTGAGATAAGGGGAGAGGGAAGGGTGTAGATCTTCTTTCCATCAAATCCAATCCACTGTTATCCCTACAAAGACTGTTAGAATAAATACTGCCTTACAACTGCTAAGATAAATATTGAGCATTACTGGATTGTCATTGAAGAGAAGCATCTTTTAAGAAAGGCTGAACCCAAAGTTTATTATTATTGGATAGTCTCCTGGTTCTTTGGGAGTAAACAGATACTATTTGTTTCATTAATATCAGAGGTTGCTTTGTGCACTGTCCCGACATCTCTCCCTCACTCAGGCTTGTTTTCTGAGGGCAGAAAATAATGAGATAAAGTAAATATCATCAGCATTGTGTGACTGTGCTCCTGGCATAGCCTTGTATCCAGCCAGCAGAGCTGGGCAGCAGCAGCACAAATCCAGTGCCACATTGTTCAGATTTTCTTCAACCCACTGAGGGTTGAGAAAATCCCAGTTAAAGAAATCCCTCCTCAGATTCTGATGCAGATGGGTCAGGGAAAACCTTGTTTGTTCTGTACTGGTACTCGGTGCATGTTTAGAATCATCAGGAGAATTCCTATCAGTCTGGAGTGCTTTGGAATGCTCCTGGTGTAAGCTGCAGTGAGAGCACATTTATCAAAGTGTCGTGTTCTGCAGAGTGCTGCGTCAGTCTTGTTAAATCTGATTAATCATCACTTGGACAAGGAAACTCTGGGAGTTACACAGGCTGCTGCCATTACTGAGAGTTATAGACTCAGGCTCCTTATGCTGTGCCAGTAAGAGCATAAAAACACATGGACTGGAGAGCCATGGAAAGGGGACATGATCTGACTTTGGGAGCTGGAGACACACACACAAGGGATTTGGCCAAAAGTCTGACAGAATAGTTTGAGGCAGGTGCAGCCTGCTTTAACTGCTTGTTCTCCAGAGAAATAATGGGGTCTCCCAAGTGACCTGCATTTTATACTGGTTCTACCATGTGACCACAACAACTTTCTGCAGGGCTAACAAAAAAAAAACAAAAAAAACCAAAAAACAAAACCAAAAAACAAACAAACAAAAAAACCCAACAAAAACAACAACAACAAAAAGCCAAAAACCCCACAAAACAACAAAACAGTCTTATCAACATATTGCTGCACAAAGTTGTGTTGAGGAAGAAACAAACAGATGCCACATACACAGTACCATAAGGGTGTAAGAAAACACACAATTCCTTTTAGGTACATGGCTGGATCAAGTCCAAGCATGTGTGGAAGGGTGGGGATGAGTCTGGGTGGTGTAAAGTCAGTTGGCATCTTGGTGCTGAGCTGACTTTCCTGTGTAGCTGAGGGAAAACCTGGCTTTGCCTCATGCCAGGCAGAGAAACTGGCCTGGGCTGAAGTTGAAAACTGGGTAAATGACCCTGGAGTGAGACCCTTGCCAGTTCTGTCATTCAGTTTTGACCCTAAGAATCTGCCTAACAGGTCTGAAAATCGAATTTACAGAATGCATACTACTGTTCATTGCATAATTGTATGGTCACCCAGCCAGAGATGGTGAATCCTGGTGTGCAGGATTCATTAGCCCTCACTGAGTTTCCCTGGTGGTCACTGGAGAGTTTCATCAACAGCTCAGCAGGAATTTATGCGAAGGGGAGAACCAAAATGAATTCACTCAGTATCTCCTGACAGTTTTAGTATCTGTGAGGCTAATGTCAAACTTCCTTATTTTGTGTTGACACAAGCAATATTTTGTTTATTATAGATTCATTTCAGTATTCCAAATATTTTTTTTAGAAACTGCTAATCTCCTGAGTAGTTTGTCTCTAGCATTCAGGAGGTTATTTCAAGTGGACTTGAAGATTTTGTAGGCTGGCTGAGATGCTGTGCATAAAATTCAGAATATTTTAGTTGGAAGATCAAAGGACTGGAATCAGACTTCTTCCATCAGCATCAATGATGACTCCTGCATGCCTTTCCACCCTTTCTTTGCCTTTTTTATTTGTTACTTCCAACATTTTCATCTGCAAATCCAAGGCTTGAGTGGGAAAGGCTGGAAAAAGGGGAAGGAGGTGAGTACAGTAGACACTGTGTTTAGGAAATAGATGTGTGGATATGCATATCCCACTGTTCTGTGTTCCCATCCACAGTGCTCAGCATATGTGGAGATTCAGCAGGCATTTTTTTGTGGATAATCAGCTATGGGCTGTGTGTGTCTCCAGGGTCTGTAGTGTGTTCTGCAGACAGCTGCACAGCAATGAATTTGCCAGGGTTATTACCCTGCTTTGTTCATTGAAGCATTCTCTGATCAGAATGAGTACAGTAAGAATCTTAACTGAGAGAAACAAAGCTACTCTGAATTGGCTCAATTCAAGGACGTTTCTCTCTATTTCTGATATTTTGAAAGCTGGTACTGGGCCTTTAGGAGTTACTGCTGTTAGAGTATATTATTTTGTACTGTTGCATTGTGGTTGTGGTTTTTAAGGTTAAAAATCTATTTCTATTAATAAATAGACAACTGTTCAGTACTTTTCTAAATTAAATAAGGTAGGCAGTGGGTATTATTGATGGGCAGATGTCAGAAAGCAGAACAAGAGATGTAAAACTCTCTGGTTTTTAAAGGACACTGAAAACTACTAGGATTCTGAGTTTTAGACACACCAGGCTCATAAGAAAGGAAAAACATACATTTAAAATCTGTGACTTCTATTTCCAGTTCCTTGGTTTTGCCCTCACAAAAAAAAAAAATTCTTTCCTCTTGTTACTGGCAAGAATAAAAGACTGCCTGAAACAAGTGGATTTTGACTTGGAAGAGACAGGACCACACAGATGAAAAGAGGGAAAGCTTGGAAACCCCTGATGAAATCTCTGCAGTGGCATATTTCTCATTACAGTTCTCTTGAAATAGATACATTTTTAAGTTCCTACATTTGGTGGCTTCTGGATTTTTTTTTCTTTTATCTGTATCCAAAGTCTCATATCTCAAAAGGCTGAAGGTGTCCCTAAATGAAGGTGGTTTTTTTTGGGATTTCTGCATCAGTAATGTAGAAAGCAATTAAAATTCCAGACCAGAAAAATGAAGCAGGAAGGTTCATGACAGCCAGTATGAAACACCTTCCATCTTAACTTCAGAACTAAAATGGAGAGAGAAAAGAAGCAAATCCAAATTACTGCTTTTGACTCATGGCTTAAGTGGTTCAGAAGGATGAACAGGGGACACTCTTGGAAGAACCAAGAAGCCAAGAAATGCAGTTAGCTTCAGAAGGAGCCCAAGGTGCACTATTTCTAGTCAGGAATATTGAGGTAGGGCTAACAGGACTTAATGGCATCCAAGTGCCAGAGTAGCACTGCTGCCTCAGCAATCAGTCCAGTGAGTGGGAAGGAAATAATTTCTTCCAAGATCAATGGATAAACACAGCTATGTACAGATGGATGGTAGAAGTAATCTCTGGGGGTAGTGCACAGAGTTGCAGGGAAGCAGGGCAAGCCCCTGATCCCTCCAGGAAACACGAAGACAATGGACCCTGCTCGTGTTGCAGGTAACTGCTTTCATCTGCTGAGTCTCCTCCCAGTCTTTTTCTGGGCATTTGCCCTGATGCCTTAAGTTTTAAGTTTTTCTGTTCTGTTTGGGTGTGCATTTCTGTTGTGCTTGGGTGGTGAAGACAAAACAGTCCTATTCCAGCTGGGGACTCAAACTTCAAAACTTCTCCAAACTTCAGGCCCTAAGCATAAACAATGTTAAAAGAGGAGAGTGGGCCAGCAAGGAGGATGAAACTTCACTATTTGAGGCTATTAGCTGGACAGTTGACTCCTACAGGGAATGGACTCAAAGCTATACAAACGTGAGATCTCCTGATCAATCTCTCTTTTGTTTCCACCTTGGAGCCATCCAGGCAGGACCACGACTGTGGCATTGGTACTGCCAGGGTGTGGCATTTGAAGGCCCCTCAATAAATAGCCATTTTATTCCTCTTAACTCTGTCTAGCCTCTGTTCCAGCTCCTCTGGGCATCAGCCCCACTGGCCAGTGGAGGGGTCACTCCCAGCCCCATCCTGGAAGCTTCCTCTGCCTGGACTGGCTGCCAGCACATGTACAGCCCCTTCCAGGAATTCTTCACCTCATGTGTAACACATACTGAGCCAAAAATAAAAATCAGATTGGTCCCTCTTATAATGCCAGAAAACCTGTTTGCTTTTTTTTTTTTTTTTTAACTTGGTGATCTCAGGATATTAAGTTTAAGTGCTGAGGATTTAGGTTGGCCAGTGAGCTGTGAGATGATCTGGATTAAGTGCCATGACTGTCTGCCCCATGATGACTGAAAATCTGGTATTCTGAATCCAGTTCAGTATAACCAAAATAATTTTGCCTTCCCTTTGTCATTAGCTTTTGAAAGATGCTGTTGTTTGTCACATTGCTTTTGCTTTGGTGTCAGCCAGGAGAAAAGGACTCTGCCTGTCTCAGGCATGGGCATCATTTTGTGTTGACTCAAGTGAAGTTTGTACAAGACCCACAAAGTGCCACTCCTAGTCCTGCTGAGTCCTCAAGGGACACTGAAGGCACCCTTTGCCCTTTTTCAGTTATGTCCCTTGTCAAAACCATAGGAAATGGTTATAATAGTATTGCTTAAGAATTTTGAATTCTCTGTGTAATATGAATCTCTTTGAAATGTTTTCATATCACGTTCTGGACTGCAAGTTTCCACATGCTGTATAATTACATGGGATTCAAGGCTATGTGTATTTTCTAGAATCAAGCACCCAACATTGATGCCATACCATTATTCTTGAGGTTAATTGGAAGACCTTGATTTATACCCCTTGAGTCTGCCTAAGCAGTGATGAATACTTAAATTCTGGACACTTTCATGGGAAGACTGATCAAGAAGTAATTTCTCTTTCCTGAAGTGAGAGATTTGGGAAAACAGAACAAAAAAAGTGTGCCTGTGGCAGCTAAGGGGACAGTCCCCACTTGCTTGTGCTACTCCTGATGAGAAACTTTGTGTTTAGAGAGTGCAGAGAGCAGCTGGGGGCAGAAACCCGATGAGATGTCGATACTGTATGTGCTGCTCAGGAAGAAACTTAGTGGTTTCCTTTTAGAGGAAACCCTATTAATTTAGCATTAATAATGCATTGAACTTTAAAGCTTTAAGGATATTGAGGCCATTTCTTTGAAGTTGCTGAGTGTCCCCAAACTGTGCTGAAATTGATAATTGATGGGAGTGGAGGGTATGCAGTGAAGTTGATATCACAAGGTACCTTGCTGCTTGTTATTGTGTTATTTTATAGAGATTTTCAGACTTTATATCTAGATATAATTAACTCAAGGGAGAGGAACTACCCCATCTAACACAACACAGAGCAGGCTGCTGGATGTGCTGCTGCTCCCATCAGAGACTCAGGGTAACACCAAGACAGCCAAATTGAATTAATTAGTTTGAGATCCCTGAGTGTGCCATCAGTGACTGAGGTGAAAGGTGCTGAGTCCCCCACTTCTTGCAATCAATATTATTTTCCAATTCCTGCCATACAGGTATATTTTTTCCCCCCAGCAATAATTTAATTGCCTTTTATTTCTTACAGTGCTTCATCTTTGGAGAAAGTTTGACTCTTGTGCCAGAGAAGGAGGAGACAATGCCTCCTTCAAAAGTAATATGAACCACAGATACCAATGGGAGCTGAGGAAGCAGAGGCTTGCATCTCTAATTGGTAGTAACTTGTAGGTAAAACCTTTGGTATTCTTTCACTCAGAGCTGCTCAACTTTCCCAGACAGCTGAGAGAACCATATAGAAGTTTCCTGTCTCTCAGTTGTTTCAGAAGTGAAATTTTGCCAAAGAAAACACAAGACATGCATTATTTTAAAAATTGAAGCAAATAACATTAAGTACAATGCTTCCTTATTATTCCAGAAAGTTCTTAGCTGGCAAACACCATCTTTTACATTATGTGGTCTAACTCCTGGACATGTGTTTTAGTCACATTAAAAGTAAAGCAGCTTTATAGGGATGTTTAACATTCTACAAATTGAGTTAGTGGTGGAGAGTTTAATGTCCAGTTGGGAGTTCTTCATACACATTATTGGGTATTATTCCTGCTTACACATAAGCTTACTTCAACACATTTTATAATATTCAGGGGTCAGAAGACAGAGAAGTTGTTGAATAATTTTATTTCTACCCTCCTCAAAAGCCAGCTTCAGGGGACCAGTAGGTGCCACAGTTGCTTTGTTACAGTGTGATACCGCCTTGTCACTGCTCCCTGCATCTGTATGAGCCTGCCTGTATGAAATCTAACCCTTTGGCCAAGGTTTGTAATTGGAATCTTATCAGAAAACAAAATCACAATAAATAGAAAATAGGCAGAATAGTCAAGTCTCTGTGCCAGAGCAGAGTTCCCATGGTGGTGCCTTACTTTTGCCCTCAGATGCGATAAAATCAGGTCACATTTGCTTTTCTTGTATTGAATACTGCTTGGAATTCACAGCAGCAGTGAGAGCTTTTACACATGGGGATGGAGGAAGAAGGATTTATGGAATTGGAAAGTATTAACTTAATGAAAGGGCATTTGCATGTTTTCTGAGCAAAATGTTATCCAGAAAAAAAAAAGGAAAAAATAAAAAAAAATATGGTCAAGCTGATGAAAGCATTTTATTTATTGATCCCTTTATAATCCTTTGTTTTGTTTTTCCTCCCTCAGTGCATGCTGATGCTCTCAATGTAGGCTGTGGGTTTCATAAGCAGGCCAACTTTTCTTGTCCTGTAACTGCTCATCTATAAATGATGCTTTACTTAGTGCCTCAAATGTCTGTTGTTAGGGTCTTTTAATATAAAAAGGCTGCATAAAAACATCTTAAATATAGCTGCAATTATGTACAGACTTGTTTTAAACTAAATATTAATTACAGAGGGCTGAATCTTCAGCTAATTGCATCTTCTTAGTTCCCCTGCTGCTAGGTCCACTTTGTACATGTGTATCCTATTTGCTTTAAGAGGCATTTGTTGGTGTGAGCCAAGATCTGGTACTTGTATGGCTGAAGGTGTTGAAAGTTATATTTTAGATGGAGTAAATCTATCTTCCTTCCAAATTTTAGGTAACTTATCCTTGGGTTTAACAATGCACAAAGTATCCGTATAAAATTCAGTAATCAGAACTATTTTAAATAATTACAAAGCAGGTGTTACATAAGATTGTGGAAATGGAGTTTTATTTTGTTTTAAACTGTCTGTACTGTTTTCTGCAGGACTACATTTCTCTTAGGATTCATGATCTTCTGAAACACTGCAGAGAAATTCCTCTAATTTTAATCTCTGCCATTAGGCACAGGTGTCTTGGATTACTTACCAGTGACTGACTAAGGCACCTTGAGAGTGATGAAGCTGCTCAGAGTGACCTGTTGAACTCTGATGGAAAATGGAGTAGCATTAAATAGCTCAGCATTAGGCTTATGCTGGCTGGGAGAGAACCAGGATAAGGTCTCTAAGTGAAGATCACACCAGCATCTAATACCTTGTAAATATATCTTTCACTTGCAGTGTGCACCCCTGTAATCACAGATTTGAGGATTTATTTTTCTTGCAGCAAGCCATCTGCCATTTTCCTGTGAGTTTCCTATCAAAGCATTAGCAATGACTTAATGCCTTACACTTAGTTTATTGTGAAACTGATGGCTCATAGTTGCAGCTGGTTTTCTATTTCATCTCATAACTATGCAGAAAGGGTAACAATGATAAAAAATGTTGTCATATATTATTGTCTGGGCAATACCAGTCAGGTTATCACAAGCAAGACTTCTAGGATGTAAGATGAGATAAACCTGCAGAATAATTGATACAGCAATCAGAAGAGCTCAGATCAATAAAATCCAGGTGAAGAAAGATTTTTTCTAACTGCTGCAAGCCTGATTCTCTCTAGTCTAGCGTTTTTCATCTGTGTGAAATGGCAGTAAAGTGAATGGAGAATTCTGATCTGGGAGGATTCTGCTCTTGGCTCAGGCTCAGATGTGAATGACATGAATGATGCCATCAGATAAAAGCCTTTCTGTGTTTCATGTAAGTATAGAAAGTAAATAAGTAACTGTAGAATGGCTTGTTGATATCTTGCAAATAAGCATATTTACTGAGGGGCATTCTGTATTCACTACAGCATTTTATATTATGCCAACATCAGCATTCCAGCAGGATGAAGAAGTCTTAGCACTGCAAATGCTGTGCAGGTATTCCAGCATCTGCATCGTGGTACTTGGTATCCAATACAATGCTATCTGATCATGTAAAAATACATTTACTGACCCAGTAATAGCTTTTCTTTTTTTTTCTTTTTTGAAACATGGGGCTACTCACTTTAGTCTCTAAGCTAGAGAGAGTTAACTGCTGATTTTATGGGGCATTGGCACCTTTGCTGTTTGCATTTACTGTGCATTTTTATGATCCTGTATGATGCCTGTGCATGGAAGCCACTAGGAAACAAGAATGCCCAACTTGCAGAATTTAGACTATAATTTTATGCTTCACAAAGAGACATACCTACAGTTATCTGACAGAATAAAAGAAACACGTGTCATATGAGCTCTAAATAAATATCCTGTCTGCTCTGCAGCAGCTTTATTGAAAGAGATCTGACATAATGGTGTTGTATCAGCAGAGCTGCTAATCTCAGATACCAGAGATTTCAGTGCTAGGGGAGGGAACACAGCACAAATGGAGGTCATTCAGTATCCTGGAGCACTTGGACAAGTGTGTCATTTTGGACTGTTCCTGCTAATAGCAGAATACAGCTGCTGCTAAAAATTGCTGTTGCAGAGCTCCTTGTGCAAGGAACCTGCAGCATCCGTTCAGAGGGGCTTGTTTATTTTCATGCCTTGCAAAACCACCAATGTTTCTAGGAAGCAAAAGCCATACTCTGGGTTTTAGTGGTGAAAGAAGGAGCCTCAGAGGTATCACAAATGGAAGTTGTGGTTGTTTTTTTTTAATATGTATTTAACCCTCTTCAGGAGTACAGAATTGCTTTCTAGACCTTTTGTCTCCCCGTGCCAGCTGCAGTGTTGTGTTAGGACCACAGCAGTGTCAGAGGCCACGCAGGTGTCTCTTTGTATGGTCCTTGGGTGGGAGAATTGCAGGAAGAGGTACAACAGTTTGACTGACATCAGAAGGATGCTGAGAGAATTCTGCTGTTTTCTTGAGTCATGAGGTGACACATAGGAAGAATCCATTTCCTTGGCAGCAATCCTTGAGCCATAAGGTTGAACCTGTTTACCCAGGCACAGAGCCACTCTGTCAGATGGGCTGTAATACACCAATTGCAGAGAGCCTGTGCTGTGTGTGCGTCAGGTGTGAGTGTCCCAGATAGGATTCCCAGCAAGGATTGTCCATATGGCTGCTCATTCTAATTTTATATTCCCTTGTACCATTACTAATCCAGGTATGGGTCTGATTAGGTTTCAAAAATAGGGAGCAGCTTTTTCCTGCTTTTGTAAGTCCTCTTGCCCACTTGCATAACACAGATTGGAGTGATGGTCTAGGAGAAGTTTTTGGAAGGCAAACTTTCCTCCCTGGCCTTACCAGACCTCTTCTTTCTGCATTGAGAGAAATGAGAGCTTTATAAATCTTTTCCCTTTTTAAGTGAAGTCCCTGTAGGCTCCATCCAAGTAAATCTTTGGCGCAAAGCTGGATTTCACATGCGCTGCAGAGTGGAAATCTGTGTTCAGTCACACTCTGCATTACTTTGCAGGATGTTTTGCCTGGACTGCTATAAAACATTGAGGTTCCAGGGTTCAGGAAAGAGCACAGCACTGGAGATTGTCACCCTAACTGCCCCCTCACATCCCCACCTGCCTTGCCTCTTGGTTTCCCCAGTGGACTCAATTCTCTGTACATCAGCAGTGCTGTGCTCTTCCTCTACCTTAGATATAGCCAGGTACAACATCCTAGTTTGAGATTGTATTTTCTGTGTTTCATTTTAATGTGAGTTGAAGAGATAAGGATCTGATATCTGTGGAATGTGTGGAGTGATGCGAGGTCGTGTTCTTCTCTGACAGCTGAATCAACTGCACTGGCATCCAATTATTTAGTACAGAGCTTTGATAATCTAGTTTTCTTGCTTATTTCATTCAGCCTGTTCCATACTAAGAAGATATGAAAAAAGTTATAAAAATATTTTTTTCCTGCTATTCCTTTTGGAATTAGCTATAGTAAGTATTGGGGTAACCCACTGAAGCAGAACTGCAGAGTCAGCATCTTTGGATTTTGGTTTAACATAAACTCCAAATAATGGATTATACTTTTCTTCTGGACCTGGCATATATCATTCAGATTGCCCCAGAGTGGGAAAAAGCAATATATCTTCCAATTGTATACATTTTGATGAATGCTGACATTAGGCAGCTGCATTTGAAAATACTCACCCTACCCAAAGTCTTAGCTTGCTTTTATCTATCTGTCTGTCTGTTTGTCTGTCTATCTATCTATCATTTTTTCAGCCACTTCTAAAATGCATCTGCCTCTGCCTGGCTGAACCAATTTGAGCTGTGTGTATGACTACAAGATGCACTTTAATGCAGTGTAATTTCCTGGGAAATTTTAAGTGGAAGAATTATGGCTCTACTTTGTTGGAACTCGTTAGTATCCTCTCCTACTGCCATTTTAAGAACTTCTCCTGCTGAGGACATGAAAGCAAGTGTTGAGATCCAAAAATTACAGTTCAGAACAATTTTCTGCTCATATATTTTGATTGTGGGTTGGGATTTGCCATTTTCCAAATGTTTGTACAGTGCAGTCTAGCACAACCAAGCCATGCACAGCTGGACTTCTCCAGGCAATGTTATAAAAACTAAAATATGAGGACAATTTCGTCTGCAGACTGTAAAGGGTGCACAGTGGAACAGTCCTTTCAGTGTAACACTCACTACTCAGTTAATGGAATAACATCAGTCCTGCAAGGTGAAATCTGCATCCACATGTACCCCATCCCATTGGCATGGCTGAGGCAGTGTATTGGTCCTTCTCTCAGTATATTTAATTAACTTCAGCTTTGCTTTTGTTTCTGCAATATACAGTCAGTTAAATCATAAATACTGTTTTGTAGCTTGGTAGAACAGTATGTAATGGTCCTTATCTTGTATCCCTTTTAGCCTGAATTTCACATCCTCTTCATAATTTTTAATGACAGCAACAATTTTTATTATACTGCTGGAACTTTTCCCAGGATGGTTGTGTTTTTTCATAAATAATACGTGATTTAGAAGTGAAACTGCAGCAAAAAGCTGCTAAATCCAGCATCTTCTGTAACTGCATATTTATGTAAAAAAAAAATCTTGACCCTGGTGAAAGAGATTGAAAGTGTCTTAATGTGGAATATGGGGTTATAATTGTTAAAGGTGTTAAGGCTGGTGCTCACCAGAAGGTTCTGAGGGAAAGGCACAGCTGCAGCTGGATGGTTGGGAGTAGTTGGGAGATGAGAGTTGTGGGTGAGGAGAATCAGTGACTGACAGACACATGGACAGTGTATGAATGGGATGGACATGGGGACAGCAGCACTGCAGCTGAGCCAGCCACTGGGTGCCCTTCTTCTGTTAAGTTTTTATGTCTGGGGGAGATTAAAGGTATAAAAAGGGGAATTTCTGCAATAAAGTGATCTTCAGACGCATAAGGAGGTCCGTGTTGCTTTGTTCCCATTGCTGCATCTTCAAAAGAAGACAGCCCCAAAATCTGAGTGAAATGATGCACAAGGTAACTGAGCTCAGGGAGAGTTGTTCTAAATAAGAACATCCCAAGCAGAATACAGGTGAAGGCAGAACATATTTGTGTATCAGCTCTTCTCTCTTTATGGAGATCAGCTGAATGTTTGTCTTGCTGTGTGTCTGTGTGCCCTTTGAAAATACTTCCAATTAATAGAGACCTTACATTTTGACAACAGAATTTGCTTGAATTCCAATTTCAAGGCAAAGAGAAGTGATGACAAAGAGCAGCAAACTGGGCCAATCAAGACCTTTCTGCTGTTGACTTTTCAGGGCTTGAGAGAAATCATTTAGGCAACAAATCTCATCAGGGGCAAACCTCATCCAAAGCTTAGGCTTTTTGTTGCTACAACCTTCAGAATATTGATCAAAGAAACGTTTTCTTGTGTTCCTACACTGTTCTCACCCTGTGAAGAGCTGCATGTCACAGTCACAAGCATGTTCTTGCCAAGCTACCTGGGTGGCTGAAGGGAGGAGCAGGAGCGGGTGCTGCAGAGAGGATGGAAAAAACAAATTCCTGCCTCAGCCCTGGAGGCTGAGCCAGTGCTGGGGAGGCTGTGGCTGTGCCTTTCTGGCCTGGTTTTGGAGCTCCAAGCTCGTGGGATGAGGTGCAGCAGTGACAGACACAGATGTTATTGGCTGGGGTTCACTCTGCTGCTTCTTCCCATACGAGTTGGGAGATTATTGGGAAAGGCAGGAAATGAAGGGGAGAAACTGCTTTTCAGTCAGGCAGCTTGGACTCAGATATTGACCACTGAGCACTCCGTTTTTCTCTGCATTTTTATCCCATATTGAATTTATAGGTGGCACAGAAGCCACTGGTAGTGCTATAAATGCTCATTTTCTACCTGAATTGTTAAGTTTCATTATCAGCTCCTTCAAAGCAGAGTATATTTTACTGTGTGATGAACAGGGACAAGGTTCTCCAAGATACAGAGGATTCTATAAATTGGGAACTTGAGTGACTGTTTTGTAGAGGATAGTACCCTGTTTAAAGTTCTTAACGTTTAGCTAATTAAGTTCTATGTTTTGCCCTAGTTTTATAGTTTCTTTGATTATTTCTTTCTAGCTCAACAAAATTCACCAAAAATCCATGAAGGCTGGTGGGCTTATAAGGAGGTGGTCCAAGGAAGCTTTGTACCTGGTAAGTGTAATTTTAAAATTTTAGCCTTCCTTAAATATTTTTTCACTGGAATTAATGTAGCTGAATTTGGGGAAATATTTTGGGTTGATTTGTTTTCATTACAAAGATTTTTTGGTTGACAAGTACTCAACATCACATTGTAGTGAAGGACAGAAAGGTTTCTGTTAATCCATCATCCAAAGATCATGGCTGGTTTTCAGGGAAGAAATCACTTTGATGACATTCCTGGTTTCTCTCAGTAAACCCAACCTGATGCTGCTTTGTGAGTGTGTGTGTTCTGTGTGTAGGAAAGGGACTGAAAAATATTACTGTTAACTGGATGAAATAATTTATCTTGCAGCATTTCTAGGTAATTGCATTTCTGCAATTTTAGATTAGATTTTAGAGTAGATTAGGACAGGAACCCGCTGCATGCAATTTTCACTGATTTTTGTTTAGCAAACAAAGTATGAGTGAAAAAAGAATTAGATAACTGGACTTCATTGAGATTTAGTAAATGATAAATAATTGAGGCAGCTGGAAGGATTCTGTGCAGTATCTCTCAGTGTGATTGAGATTAATATGCAATAATTTATGTATATTAGCTGTATCTTACAAGGTAAAGTAGTGCTTCAAGTGCCAAGAAAACTGCTATGTGATCCTTATTTCCTCCTAATAGTAGAAAATATTGCTTGGCTGGTGTGTGAGCTGTTCCTGAGGATCTGTAGATCTGACCCACCATCAGCTACTTTCACTGTTGTGAGAGCTGTTACAGCCTGACAGTCATCTGAAATTCCCAAAATGCTGATTGTCTTGGTAAGAATTCTAGTGCGAGATGAAATATTTCAGCCCACACATTTCTGGCACTGAAATGGTTGTGAAACCTGGAGCTTAATTACATATTGCTGTGGCATAAAGTAGCTTTTCAGATTTACTTGAGATTGGTTTGGGCTGTCAGAGACACTCCAGTGTATTGTTGTGCATGTTTAGTTCCTCATAGTGTCAGCAGGGGAAGAAACCTGGAGAATATAATCACCTGCTTTCAAGATATTTCAGCCTTCCTGATTTGCACAATTCAAGTGGATGCCCAGCAGAAAATGAATGAAAAAAATATTTGCTAAACAGGCCTAAATTTAAAGTTACTGAGAAAAATAATATAATTGCCAGGATGTAAAGAAACCTGTGATTAGTTCATGCTTGTAGTGTTCTAATCTTAATACTGTGAGAAATTTAGGGTTAGGAACATCCTTGGAAGATGAATGAGGAAACAGTGATGACTCAAAAACTTCTGGGAAGGAAGACCTTTTAGAGTGGTGTGGAGGGACACCTCCTTTCTGAGGGAAACCTAAATTACCAAATATGTGCTGAAAATCTGACTAACCCAGCACAAATCCTCAAGAGCTGGTCCAGAAAGTCAGTAATGAACAGCTCACTGAAGCAACCATGAGGAAAGCAAGGGGAATTTGGAGGTACCTTTCTTTCAAATTCAACTCTGCAACCTGTCAGCCTCAGCAGAAGAGAGAAATCCCACGAGCCTCTACAGAACAAACAACTAATTTTTTTTTTCCAGCAGCACCTAGATTTGGGAGCCTTTGAAAACCATATTTAAAGCATTTCAAGGCTGCATTTGTGGCTGTGCTCTCAGATTGACACATCACAAAGGATCTGTTGGTGCATATTAAGTTTATCCTAGCTGGTGGCAGTCACTGTCAGATCTCACATAGGATGCTCATTAGCACCTGGGAGGTGAGAGCTGCCAGGCAGGCTGAGCAGCTCTTGCTGGATTCCTGACTGATGTGCACTGAAGCAAACAGCTGCAGCCATCTGCCAGGGTGCTTTCTTCCCACAGCTGTTTGTCCTGACTCAGGGCTGGACGTGAGCACCCCCAAAGATATTGGGAAGGAGTGTCTGTCCCAGAGCCTGTCATTGTGGTTGAGAGCTGGCATCTCAGCTAATATGATTGTGTGCTGGTTTGAAGGACAGGTGCCTGCCAATAAATGCAGAAGCTTCTCTTTGAAATTGAGGATGTAACCACCCCCCTTCCAAATTATGTAGTTTTGAAATTAAGGGGCTCTCAGGCAAAGATAGGGGAATTAGGAATAACAGTTCTTTTAGAAATCCAGTATTACAAAGAACAAACCCAAAACTCTGAGTCAGAATCCAAGCTGACACCCCATCAGTGAGTCAGGGTGTTGATAGCAGTCCCATTAAATGGTGGCTGCATCCTCCTGCAGTGACAGATGTGGTTCAGCTGGAGCAGTGCTCCTGTAGAAGGTGCAGTTTTCTCTGAAGGTCCAGGGATGATGTGGAACAGGTCCAGTTTTCCTCTGGAATCCAGTGGAAAGAAGGTACCTTGGTGTCCAAAATCTCAGTTTTTATCTAGGTGGGAAAGTCTTGGCTCCTTCCCCTGGCTGGAGCATCTCCCAGTGGGATGATGTCATTTTATCAGTCATGCATTGGGACTCGATGGCCCAGCAGCAGATGATATCTTCCTGGAGGGAGGATGGGCTGTGGAAAAGATAAAGATGGTTACCCCAGCTGGTTTAAAGATGGCCCATTAGCAGATAATATGTGCCACGGAGATAAGGGTCACTGCCTCACCCGGCTCCAACAGATGGTGACAGAATACACATTTCTAGTCACATCCTGTATTGCAACCCAACACAGATTAACATGAATCCAGCTCTGTAGCTGCTTAGGGGAGCAGTCACAAATGCAGAGATTATTAATTAGGGGCAATATCATTGTAAAACACTCCAGGAAGAGTTGCTGGAGTTTGTCTATCACAGCTTTGGCTGGAATACTTTTCACCTGCTTCAAAGCAGTCACTGTCTCTCTTTGAACTCTCACTTCTTTCATGGAGAGCTGTGGAAGAATGCAGTTAGGAGGGTATCACAGTATGCATGGGTTAGAATGTGCCATTCATAAGTTTATCTGCTTAGTCTGTTTTGGAACATTTAAGTCAAGTCCTAAAAACGTGCTGGATCCTGTGCAGATTTGCCATTGAGCATTACATAAAATCAAGCCATACTTCACTATGTTCCCCAAATCCCAGACTCCCCATATTCTGGGATAGATTTTAGAAAAAAAATACTTTAAATCCCGTTCTAATGTTCATCTGGACACAGGTTTTTTTCCTGCTGTAAGCCACTTAGCTGCAGTCAGTGATGTGTATCTCACAGGAGGCAAGGATTTAGGCAGAGATGAGATACAAGACCTCTCACAGTGTCTTTCCCAAAATCACTTCAGCAGTGCTCCTAGAGGAGGCAGCATTAAGAGCTGGCAGATTCTCTCAGCACAGGAACTGTGGCTCAGGTCTGTCTTGGTGCCTAGCCTTGAAAGAGAGATGCAGAGTTCTCAAGTGCAGGAGGAAGAGTTCATCAAGGCTGGATATGTGTATCTTCTACTGCTGCAGAAACCACTCTCCATCTCCCACCTGTTGTACAAGCAAAGAATTGCTCTTATGATTTAAATCATGTAGGCAAACAAAGTAGAAAGTAAGTAGAGCTTTAAAATGTTAATTGAATGCAAATTAGGTTCCAAATTAAACTTCAGGGAGTGCTCAAGGATGGAGAAGGAATACTTTTTTTTATGCATGGTGATTTACATAATAATCAAATAATTTATATTATTGCAATACTAGATCGACTTTTTCTGGTGTGGAATATCAAAGTAGTTCTTGATGGGTTAAAAAACCTTTAAATAACCTTTTTCATGTCTTTGCTTTGGCTATGACTATGAATATGTTGTGTCACTGAAGTGGTGCAAGCAATTTCCAGGTGGCCTGGACAATCACACTCCAAATTCATTGGTACCCTTACTGTTCCTTCAAATAGATATGTATGACCTTTGATAATCTTTGTAATTGCATTGATTATTTTCATACTGGTCCTGTTTTTTCATAGCATGATGAAAGTGGGCTTTGGTAAGCATAAAATATGAAGGAAGTTAGATTTGACTTGTGATCACAGAATGCACTTGCCAAACCTCTGGACTATGTGATACACAAGCATATGAGTGTTTTGTTCCCAGGGAAGATACTGTCTTTGGGCACCCCTACTGAATTATACCAAATCTGAAGTTACTTTACAGGGTGCTAGTGCCAACCTCAGCTAACAGGAGGAAATCCATCAGATAATGAGTGAACATTGCTGAGGGAATGTTCTTTGCTAATATGGTCTCAGATGTTTGGGGTTTTTTTAACAGCCTAATTATCTTTCTTAGCTGTGGCTTTTCCTCCTCACAACTGGTACCTACAAAAGAAAAATTGCATGTAGCCAGTGTATCCTAGCCCTTGCTCTGTTATCCTGACGTGACCGAATGATTCAAGTTGTCTTCCTGCCTGTCCCTGACCCCACCAGGCACTGCAAAGGCCAAGCCTTCCCTTGCTGTGACCAGCACATGAGGTGGCAGGTTGGGGCTTGCTGTGCCACCAGCTGTCCTGCTGCAGCCGCACGTTCCCTGCCAGGACCTGAGCACTGTCCCTCTGCTGCTTCAGGAACGTGCAAAGAAGGAAAACCTGGAAGGCAGGGACTTGCAGATCCTTGTCAGTTATTGTCCCTCACACTTTGCTGCTGGTTTAGATAACATTTTTGGTTTAGGAGTACTCCAGATAGTTCCTGATGAAGTTGAAAATCCTCTTTCCCACTATCCTGAAGCAGATGCTCTTTACCTTGCAGTGACACTAAATATGGGTTACAAGCACAAAGAACAATTAAGTACAAGGAATTTTTGGTACAACTGTAGCTACCAAAACTCTGCATTGATGATGGCTTCTAGGCTGGGAGGAAATTCAAGAGGTTTAATACCATTTGGGCAGTCATATTCTCAGAGAGCAGTATCCAAAACATCTGCTGTCCTACACACTGTGTGTTTGCTCACTACAGAACCTTGAAGACCTGTACTGTTGGGAAAGTAATTGGCCTTTCTGCAAATATAATACCATTTATTTTTTAAATTATCCAAGTCCACTTTAAACCAGTTAAAAGTGAAAAGCCAGCAGCCACCTTAGTGATCTTACAAGGGTTCAGCATTGCATGATGAGCACATCCTCTTAAGAAAAGAAGGATCATCCCTGTGCACTACCTTAGCTGGACCATAAAAAAATTGGGGTTTGGGATGAAAAGGCTAAGATTAGTATTAGGAATCTTTATTTTCTTAGGTTCTTCACTGTGACCCAAAAGCAAGAGAAGGAATTCCAAGGATAAATACCAGTGTGTACAGGAAAGGGTTTAGGGGGTGTAACTGGATGATCTTTAAGGTCATTTCCAACCCAAAGCATTCTGTGATATTCTTGACAAGCTGAGTATAAAAGCAGTTGAAACAGTGGTCTGTGACTGAGTCATTAATAACTGAAAGCTCATAACTAATTACTTGGAAGGGTTATTCAGGAAAGTTCCATGGGCCAGAAGCAAGTATCTCAGTTCTTGGCACCCTTTGGCACTGGACATTTTAGTGGTATCCACGACTTAGACTAATAGAATTGAAGCACAAAAAGTCTGATAGAAGAATTAGTTGCTGCTCAGAGACTCAAGGACCTTTTAAAGCTAATAATCCAAGCTGAAAATGAGTAATGACACCTGCCACAGTTCCATATGTAAGGAGGGGACTTGGAGCTCTGGCTGTTAATTACCTTGCAGTAGTAGTTTTCTTGTGGGTGTGCATGTGTTTTTGTGCAAAACAGTAGCAATCATCACTTCCTACATAAAAAACCTCCTTTATAGATTTTCGTGGTGTAGTGTAAGATAAGTTAGTGTCCTTTGGAGAAAGAAGTCACTGAGAATAATAAGTAATAGTATTTTTCTCTGCTAATAATGTTCTTCCCCAGGGGAATGTAATTGGACTTAATCAGAGAAGGGTTACAATGCTCCAGCTTATGTTTGTTTAGGTACTTCTGCCATAAATCTGTGTGGAATGAGATAAAACGAAGGGATTGCAATATAACACAGAAATGGGGATCATGAGTGGCACTAAGATGTGGACTCGCTGCTCCTCCTGTCATTATCCCACTCACAAAAATTACTTTTGTAAAATACCGTGATGAAGAATTACATTTTAAGAGTACTACAATTACAGTTGTGATTGTCAGGTAGGAATTCACCTCCTCTTTCACAGAGACTGTTCACATCAGCACATTACAGAGACTTCAGGAAGATCATTCTGATGGACCCAGCACCAGTGAAGATTTTCTATAAACACAGTGTGCAGCTTTTGATTTGTACATCTCATTAGTGCAATTTAGTGTAGAATTTGCTACATCTTACAGAGGAAAACATGGACAATACAGCTACACTCTCATCATTAACAGGAGTTAAAATAAACTCCTGTGAAATAAGATCACACCACTGCTCTGTGCATGGTTACACAGAGTAACTGGTGGTTGTTCTCACTGAAAGCTTCTCTGGTACTAACAAAAAACCTCTCTGTCCAATCCCATCCCCTACCTAATTAAGAAATCAAAAAGTAAAGGAAATTAGTCTTACCTAAAGGTAGATCTATCCTATGGTATGCAAGTACTTTCCTAATAGACAGCTATGATTTAATTTGTAAATATGGATTCAGGGTTATTTGATCATAGCATTTCTTCAGTAACCTGCTAAACTGACTTTATTTCTGAAAGTCTGTGTCTGTATATGTAGGTTTCTTCAAACTCCTCAAATAGAGGATTGCTGGAGACTTGATAGTCTGAAACTGCTCATTTGTACTTAGTGACAATTTCCTCCTATATAACACCTCTCTAGAAAGGTCACTTGTGAATTCACTGAATCATGAATGCATTGAACACATTCAGCAGCAAAATCCATGCTCACCATTTACATCTGCCTGCCTAGGAGGACGTGGAATTATTATTTGGATAACTTTTACTGCTGTTACTTACACAGATTAAAATACAGATATCCTATACCATCACCCCATCATGGCATTTCTGGGCATATGCTGTTTGTGGCCAGTGAAAGATTTATACTCTCAGAATTCACCATAGAATACAGTCACCTACTTAATGCATATCCGGGTACTCGCTGCCCCTGTGAGCTGTAAATCACATTATTATGGTTAATGACTCTGCCCAAAAAAGGAACCTTCCTGAATCTTATTGATTTTTTTTTCTAGCACTGAAAATATTACTTTAAAATTGTCACCTTTTGCCTTTCTGAATAGAGACTGATTTTATATTAGGGCACTTTTTCATTTTATATTTATAAAACATACAAAAAATGCATTAGTGCTTCCAGACCAAGCAGTCCAACTTTATAGTCAGGACATAAACCCTGAAAATAACAGCATAACATCATAATGGGAAACCTGACAGGTCGTTAACTCTAGCAGTGCAAATGGCATTGCTGCAATTTACAGGTGCTTGTAGACAACAGCCCAGCCTGCAGCCTTGGAGAGCCTGCAGCACAGAGAAAAATACTTAGGGATGGAGCACAAAATAACCAGGTCACACTGGAAATTCTTCACTTGACACCAAAGCAGGTAGCTGATAGATGTTCTACCCCAACACAGAGATGGTTCCTAAGACCCATTTTATGACCTCCTCTAATTTATTCTTCTTGTGTCTTTAATACCTATGAGTTTGTCGTGAGGGTTTTGGTGAAGAATGGTGAAGAAGGTCTTTATTCAGAGAGGTTCATTTTACAAATATTAAATGAGATGTAGGTATGGAAAAATGGATAAAGCTGAGTTCAAGAGAGCAGTTGGAGGCTGGGAGAGAATCAAGCAGCCTGTTCAGATATGCCTATGCCAACAGGCTGGTCTGCCTGGCATCCCTGTGCTGTTGATGAAAGAAGACAAAAATGTTCCTGCAGATGCTCTGAATCAGCCCTCTCTGGCTGCTGACATGAAGCAGTGCAGCTGCCCCAGCAGAGAAGCAGCAGGATGGGCACTGAGGAGCTGGCACCTCTTGCTAGGGCATCACCAGAGCTGCCTCTGCCTTAATAGAGCTGAGGAATGCTACAAGTTACTGTCTGCTGTGACATTTTAGCACTGTCTCACACTGTAACTTCAGAGGCAAGGCAGGAAGGAGGGTGGATGTGTCCAGGTCAAGGTAGAGCCCCATTCCACAGCCACTTGTTCCAGTTCAAAATCAAACCCAAGGGCTGAAAGCAGTTGCAGTAAAGCAGTAACATTTCAATCGATAGATGAAGAGATGGGATTTTTCCTTCTTGCTAATAAAATTGGTCAAGTTGGGTTTAGTTGAGTCTCTGAAATCCAGGGATCATGTGGTTCCTACACTAGAATAATTAGGATGCAAGTCTGGCTGAAGTAGTCGCTACAAAAGCAAGAGTTGCTGCCAGTTTAGAAAATCCTAGGTTATTACTTTTGTCTGAAAATAGGTCACACTGGAAACAGTGGGATTTGCTTGCTGAGACAAATGCTACATCCCTTGAATAAAGACCATCAGAAGCTGATTATTTAAAAAAAAATTAAAAATCAATATGCACAAGATTGTATTCCCTTTAAAATAGTTTTATTTAAAACCATCTCTTTCCAAGTTCTTTAAGTGAAGTGAAATTACTTATTTCCACAGCTGTGCAGTGTCATCTCTTTTGTCCTAAAGTGTTCACACTGCAATTCCATTAATAAAGTGCTTTTTGAGGAAATCACATTTTAATACTGTATCCTTTGCTTCTCATGGAGGAGAGGGGTGAATGGGAGAATTAAACCTGTGGGATCATGCTAGTGTTACACAGCACTGACAGGTGCAGGGTGAACAGCTCTGAGAGGAGCTGCTCCTCCCAATCTCAGTCAGGTGTAGTTAAAGCCAGATCAGGATGCAGCTGGGAGTGATAGCTAATTCCCAGCTTTAGTCCCAATTTAGAAATGCAGGATTTAGCTGTTCTATATGACTCAGAATACAGCATATGACATAGGAGAGAACATCTCAGATTATGGAGTCAATTCTTCCGTATTTCCAAACTGGGCTATGTAGGTCATGGCTACAGAATTCCCTTTCACCAGTGCATGCCAGGCCATTTCCCAGGAGGGACTTCAGGTTCCATTTTGCTTTTCCTATCCTGCAGTTGGACATCTTCAAAATAAAGAATAAATGACTGAAGACTAATAGGCTATGGCTGAAACACTTATATTGCATGGCCTTGGCAGGCTCTATTATCCACACACTGACATCTTCAGAATTACTTGGTACTTTAATGTGCATTTAAAATTGGTTAACAGGAGTATAAATTAAAGCAATAGCTAAACTAGTCTCTCAAGGTTTTATTGCTCATTGTAATTTTATGTTTATGGGCTCGCTGCTTTCTGGCAGGACTTGTGTTGGTTTAGTTTTAGAGAGTGCAGTAGGGAGAAGGTGGTGCCTCACCCAGATTCTGCTGAAACCAATGAAGTCCTTCCATTTAACTGTCTTGGGGCAATGGTCACATCATTCTCACTGCCAAAGACTTGGATTTACTCTCCCAGTTAAGAACACTGTCCAGAAAAAATTCATATTTAGATAGAATTTAAAATATTTTGTCCCAACTCATGTTACATTATTCTTCATGCAGCTCCTATGCCTAGTTTAGTAAAACAATAAGAGGGGGGAAAAAAGATGAAAATTACATATTTGTTGAGCTGTGACATGAGTTGTGTGTTGAAGCAGCTGCTCCTGTTGACCTTACCAAGCACCTTTTTCCCATGAGAAGGTGCATCCCAAAGCTCATCTGCAGCCATCAAAGCCTATGTGAGAATGCTTTGATTAAACAGCCCAGGACACTGGGCCATGGAGGCTCTCTGGGATGTGTGAGATTGTCCAAGATAAACGAGCAAGAAATATCTGCTCTGCCATTTCTTTTTGTGATTGGTTAGTCTCCTAATTACTGGCTGCATGGTTTGATCCTAAACTTGTGCACTGAAAAAACATATAAATACTGGTATGTGCTCAATAAAAAGTGATTCTCTTGACTTAGAGCAGGGTCGGTGTTTTTTCCAGTCACTACACAGAGATGTGACTCAATTCCTACACCTCTCAGGGAAACCACAACGGGAAAAGTACTAATTAAAGTGGCAAAAATTTCATTGAATTAAAAGACATGAAGCTCTTCTCCTGTTCTCAGGTTTGTCTGCTTTACCATTATTTGTCCTTTGTTGCTGATTCTGTAACTACTCTTTTCACAGCCTTCTCTCAATTAATACATTAATAAATTTCATTTGGGCAGGCTCAGATACTTGCTTAAGGAATGAAACAGAGCTCCAAGTAATCAGTGTAGAAGATGACTCAGAAACTCTCCCAGCTTGTTACATCAAGTCATGAATATTTATGGCTATTGGTATCCATTTCTCATACACTTTACATTTGCATAGTTTTGCATTAAAACTCTGCCTAAAATACCACTAAGTTGTAAACATAAAGACATGAAGGAGCTCCAGAATGTGAATGTTACAAAATGCAGAAGAAAAAGAAACTTTCTTTGTTTCCCAGACATTTTTTGATTTAGAAAGTGCAGATTGAAACATAGGATTTTTTTTTTTCTAATAGTTTTCACTTTCAGAACTGGTTTAGCAGTCTAAGTTCCAGTGGCTTTTTGAGATTGATGGCCAGGTCTGCAAACTTTATTTAAGTTCTTTAAAATACAAATGACTGGCCAAAGAAGGTAAATATCTGAGATTCACAGCTTTTCCCAAAAGGCTCTGAGAGTTTGGCATCTCACTTGCTTAGGCAAAAAGGTAGGAAGATCCCAGGAGGCACCTACTGTATCATTTGGTGCCTGAAGACCCTCATAACTCTCTCTGTAAAGTTCCAAAGGACTTAAATAATCTTTAAGTAAGAACTTTAATGCCAGGAAAAGAATCCTCTGTTCTCTTAAGAGGTTGATAGTGGGGTAAAGACACTGAAGAATTAGTTAACCCCCCCAGCTCCTAAACCCTGCCACAAATGGAAATTCAAAGAAAGTTAAATGACTTTCAAGAGCTGTAGGCAGTAGAAATGGGTACAAGTGAAAGATGTTCTTGTTTCTTGCCTGCTCCTGGAAAGACTTCTGGTAACTGTTTCTAATGTGCCCTTCAGGAAGCTGTCACTGAGATACTGGCATTTAATTTTCAATTTCCTGCTTGACCTTGTTCTGCAACATGAGTTTGCATTGGTTTTCATGCACAATGAACATTAAGACACCTTCAGCTACTCAGTACAGAATAGTGTTGCTGGACAATATATTTACATTGAGGATTTTGTGGAGCTTGCTGATCCTAATTGGAAGAGAAGGCATTCTGAGGTGCAGGCTCTTAAATACAAATCTCTTGGAATAATGTCAGCTGGCTTTAGTAAGAAAATGTTTTCACAAATGTTTTAAAGATGTGGTTTGCTTACCAATCGCACACCTACAGTTTTCCTAAACTGCATTAAACTGCAGTAACATCTGCCTCTGAGAGAACAGGGCACTAAATCCTGTACCATGACCTGTCTGCAGACATCACCTCTGTGGGACTGGGCAGAGGGCTGTGCTGGGTTCTTCCCTGAATTCCATACAATTTTACACTCTAAAGAATTGACAGCAACTCAGCCTTGTACCATCCCTGGGCAGAGAGAGGCAGTGAACGTTTCTCTCATGCTTTTCTGTACTAAAGGCAAAAGGATTGGCACAAAACCTTCTGTCTTGTGTTGATAAAGCAAAGCTCCACTTTCCCTCCAAATGTCCCTCTCTGTGGCTTGGAATATCTGCTTTTATAGCCAGGATCTGCAGTCAGTCACTCCAGCCCAGTACATGCTCTTCTGTGATTATAACAAAGCTCTTCCTGATGTTACTTCTAAAACTATCTTGAGTTTCACAGCAGTCCTCCATACTGTACTGTTGAATATGCAGGAAATCCATATTTTAGGGAATTGCTTTCCTTTTACAGCAGTAGTTTAATAAATAGAACCAGATTCAAGTGTCCTTATTCAGAGACTAAATTTGGTGTGTGTTTTCACTCCCTAACTTGCCTCTTCACTTCGTGACATATTTTAAGAGAAGCCAGGATGATGCTGTGCCTCACCTCCATATAGCTGTGGGTAATCTTGTCACAGAACAACTTGATTTTCTGTTCTCTCCCTGCCATATTTCACATGAAAGAAACTTAAATATAGAGAGAATTTCATACTATGAATGGACAGAATTTCAGATACATATAGAATTTCACATTATGGATGGATATAATCCCACCTATATTTACATCTCCTCACTGGCTGTCTGAGCTAATGCCTAGATTTTTTCATTGTCAGAGTCTGAATTCACTAGAAGCTTAACAGGAATGATCAAACTTTAGCCTTTTCATGAGCTCAGTTTGGGTATTTCATCCCTTAAACCTCACTGCTTCAGCAGAGACATTCAGCCACCAGCAGAGCTCCATAAAACCACCTGCTCCAAAGAACAAGGAGAAATTCCTGTATCTTTAGGCATTGCACTAATAAATGATCAAATTCTGCTTCCTATATTTGCAACCAAAACCTCCAAACAGACCCAGCCATTGTGTAGTGCAAATCAAAACACCAATGGCCAGAGAAGATCACAGTATTACATTTCACCAGCCTCTAACACCTTGATGTTATTGTTCTCTCTATGCTGATACTGGGATTTTGGGTTTTTTCAAGCATCTTTTTTAGAACCATCTTCCTTCCCATATGGCTCTCCAGTTGAGCTTCATATAGACACATTTATATTTGTATATATACCTACACCTATAAAGATTTTTCACATTTAAGATTCAAATGTTTGATATACAAAACGTTTTTCTACAGTATGCCTTCTGTAATACCAGAAAACAATTCATGTGTGGTAAAAATTAATCTAGTGGTTGAAGAACAGCAAATGTAAATTATTTTACAAGAGAGAGCTTAATTAGAGGAATTTTATGATGTGCAAAGGATAAAGTGCTGCTTGAATGCCAAGGTCTTTGCATGAAGACACACAAATAATTTCAGGTTGGATTTTTTTTTCAAATTGCTTTTAAGAATTGAAATGACTATTGGGATGCAAAACCATTTTTTCCCAGCATTGTCTTTTCGGGAGTCTGTGCCCTTATTTTTAATATTGAAAATTTTTTGTGAATATGTCATTGATAGGATTTGGGCTCTTAAAAATCAGCTTTCTAGAAAAAATCTACAGGAAGTCAGGATATATCAGGATATAATATCTAATTCTAAATTAATATCAGTCAAGGAATGTTGGGAAGAGTCTATTGTCTTATTTGTAGATGCAGAAGGTGGATCATCTTGGGAGTTTCCCATATCTCTCTGAACATTTCTCCCCAATTTCTTACAATTCCTAAAGAATTTTTACTCTTTTTTTTTTTTTTTTTGTAATTTCACCACCCCAGGTACTACACTGTACACAATGTTCAGCTCTAGTTTCTTCACACACTTTCAGATTTCTCTTATGATTATTTTAAATAGCTTCTACTCTGTCATTTGCAAATAATGTAGAGTATTTTATCCAAACCAATGTTTTCAGTGATAGCTGAACTGGGGATTTGACCTCATTTTAAATTCCAAATACAAAATCAGTCATTGAACCCTCAAACCAGCCTGATTCTACTTTCACCTACAAAAAATACATCCCAACTTTACACAAGAAATTTTGTGCACATTTCTAGTACGGATTCTACTGCAGGTAATAAATTTGATTACAGATCACAGGAGTTTGGGTATTTCATTCCCTCCTTTATGGCTTGGTGAATGTGCAGACACAGGGAGCTACTCGGGGCCAATCAGCAAAGGGGGAGGAACAACATTTCCATATTGTGCAAAGGATAGCAGCAGAAGTTACCACTTTGACTGTGATTCAGCAATGCCACTCAGCAGGTGCTCAATCCAACATCCTTTCCAATTGTGGTGTCTAAAGTTGGGAATGTGCTTGGAGGAGGAGCAGCAACCCACAACCAAGCACAAGAATGTCAACAGCAGACTTGGCTCTCATTGCAAGGTCCATGAGTGATGGTTTTATGCAGAATTGGTTTTTGATTTGACCAAAATAAATGCAAAATTTTATTTAGTAAAACAGTGAGACCAGAATTCTTTAACAAAACTGGCAGCTGAATCCCAAGAACATATGTCCAATTTACTGTGTGGGCAAGGCATTGCTACAGAATTCTAAAAATAAGTTGTTGTGTATGTTTTCTGAAGGTGGGAGTGACCTTCTGGAGATACTTGAGCTTTTAGGAATCATGTTCAACAGGAAATGAATCACCTGCTGAATTCTCTGTGTTCTGTAGGTATTTCTTGTTCTAAATTTGGAGTCTGAGGGACTGAGCCTCTTCTCACCATTTTTACCTCAGTATAAAGGGTGTGGAGAATAATCTGGGTGTGAGGAATTGCTTCTGAATTCTACCACATCCAAAATGATAGTAATGAGGTAAGAAGTTAAAATTTGATCAGGAAGAATTACAATCCATGTGTTTGTAGGTACACATTATGTATAATTATGTAGCTCCTGTTCTAATCTCCATTTTTAAGCTGATTATAATTAACTGAATGAAATGAAGTAAAATTTCCTTGTTATAAAGCATCCCAAAGCATGTCAGTCTTAAAGCAATAACGACCATCCTGCATGTCTGAGGTTTTTGTTCCTCAGCTCTGCACAGCATTGCCATTCAGAGTGTTAAATGTGGTTGTAAACACACAATAGGGAACTTTAAAGTTCAGTTCTTGCTTCAAGACAGAAGAGGGTTCCATTTCTCTCTACTAGATAAAAAATTCCTGTTTCACTGAGAGAACAGAAAGGTAACATGAGAAACCATCACCTGTCATCAAGGAATGGAAGAAATTCAAGGATATGGAAAATTATGTAAATTGGGTATTCTTCAGGAATAGGTCATGGGAAGTGTTCAATGTGGGCAAGCCAGAAAGATGGGAGAAAAGACAAAAGTCCTGAATAAACACTTCCAGTTCTGCTGCAGAGAACCACACAGCCATGGTCCCACCACAAGCCAGTCAGGAGGAGCCCCAGAAGTTCTGAGCTGTGGAAAGAAAACCTGCTGCTCACCAGCTTTCCCAGTGAAGAGCTGCGAGCGATTCCTGTTTGGAACATGTGCTGTGATTCCATGGGCAGGCTCCCAGAGATTGTTTGGTGGCACAAAGCAGCTTGGTGACAGCAGGCCAGCTGGCACCCTCAGCAGCACACCCTGATCCCTGGAGCCCTGAGAAACAAGCAGAGCTTCCTCCCCAGATGGCTGCCAGCCTCCTCCTCCTCCGCTCCACAGCCTCCCAAATCAATATTTTCATAAGCAGCTCAGCATTCCAGCTGGATCTTCTGTGCATGTGCACTCCTCCAGCCTCTGTTTGGAACCATTTTCTTGGCTTTTTACAAGGCTTTAGCCACTGGTTTCTGCTGTTCAGAGTCTTAACCCCAATCAGCAGGGACTGCACTTTGCAAAGGAAGTTGTGGCATCACCCAGTTTGTCTTCAGGGAGCCCTGCTCTCCTCTAATAATCGACCAAAGCAGAAGAGAGTCACTTTGCAATGGCAACTGGATCACATTCTAACTTGAAGAACAGATAACTTTCTAGATCTGGTTTCTGTGTTGTCCTTGGCCCTTGTTCCGAGTTACTTGAACTCATCCTTCAACACACAGAAAAATCAGGAGTTTCAGAGAGGGACCTCCTGTTTTCTGTTAATGAACATCCTTAGTCTTATACAGGATTTTAGTCTGGCATCTTCCTATTTGAGTAGAAAAAAAATAAAAACTAATCCTATCTTGAAACTTACATCCTGAACCAGGGTTTCAGATAAAAATATTTGCACACTTGAAATTTTGTTTTAAAATGTCATAATTAAAAGAATACAAAGTGAAAAGTTCTATTAAAGCCATACTAGAGGCCTTGCTGTACCCTCAGATCTTAAGTAAACCATTTTTGCAGTTCAAGTTAAGAAATACCAAATCCATTTCCATTAAACATTGTTTTATAAGCATTTCCTTCACTGATTCATGTTACTACATCAACTTAATTGTGATTTTTTTTTCCTCTGGGGACACAGAAGTGTAAGCAATGAAAATAAAAACAGAAGTCCTAAAACATCTATACAAAAGCACTTGCTCTGAACTTTGTGTTGTCCAAAGACAATTTAAAATGATTGTTCCTCAGTTTGTATTTCAGAAATAAATGGATTACAAAGTAACATGGAATAGTGGACATGCAGCATTTCTGTTTTGCTAGATATTAAAACTTACCATCCTTGATCTCTGCTACTATTTAAATATATTTTCTGTATTCTGTCACTTGTACACTACAGTATTTAATTTCATTTCACTGAAAACCTCTTACATATGGCCAGGAACAGGACCATCACCGGAAAGCTTATTTTTAGAATATCTCAGGGCTGGTATGAAAGGGCTCTGTGTTCAAAATAACAGAATAGCTCTTTGTCAGATCTCCAACAGGATATAATTTAAAAACATTCATCATCATTTTTAACAGCAGAAGGTTGTGGCTTTGTACACTCTACATATTCCATATTTTTAATATAAATGTTAGTACCAAATTTCACTGTGTTTTGCCAGCTCTTCACATATCTCAGCTAAGGATGAAAGAGCACTGACCTGGCTGTGTGAGAGCTGGCCCAGTAGAAACCCTCGTGTCTGCAGAATGTCAAATCTTTTGTTGTACTTCTTGCTAAACCACTGCTACTGTCATGCTACATGTCCTTTTGTCATGTTTGCCAGCTTCAAACAGCTACATAGCTGAGGTCTCTTTCAGCTGTATTGTCTTTGAGATTAATTGTGAACATCTCCAGCTGGTGAGATCAGTAATTCTTGTAGTTGTTCAGCAGAGTTCCTGAAAGGACACTGGTTTATTTGTTATGTGCTTTACAATTTCTTTGTAACTTGTGTTTGGATTTTTCATTTCTCTTCCTCATTAACAGAGGGTTTATGTACAATTTTTTAAATGTTGTAAAAACTGGAAGTAGAAATCATCATCAAACAAAATGAAAATTGCCCATTAATGCTGCATTTCATTCTGGAGATGGCATCAGTCAAAAGTCTGCCCGTGTAATCTGTAGAATCCTATTCTATTGTCTGTTGGGGAGGATGTGGCAGGAAAGCCTTAGTTACTGAATTACCATGAAACAATAGAGTAGCCCCTGGACATAATCCCCTCTTGATTAAACAATGGTCTCGGCCAGAGAGCAACCCAAAAGCTCACAAAAGACTTGCCCCCGCCCATAGATTAGATCTCAGAGTGCAAAATGTAACATACTATGCTAATATCATGATTCCTATAGGCTCTATGTAAATGCTATAGAATTTGTATCTTGTAGTACATTGGTTAGTGGAAATTAGAATATTCATCATGGAAAAGGATTTACTGTATTGCAAACTGGAAATCGCTCTCTTGCTTCTTCTCTCTTCTTTCCCTCTCTTCTCCCACTTCTCCTCTCCCTCCTCTATTACCTCAATACCCTTTTATCCCATTACTCTCTCTCCCTCCCCTTGCTTCTCTTGCCTCCTCTCTTTCTCCTTTTCTTGCTTTCTCTTCTCCCTTCTCTCTCTCACCCTTTTGCCCTGCTCCAAGCTGCTCCGGGCAACTCCTAGCAGGCTCTTTACAATAAACTGCACCTGTAATGTTTAGCCTACAAGGAGCGTTTGAGTTTTGTTCCAGCGACCGTCCTTCCCGATACAAAGTACCCGCAGACTCCCGCAATTGTCAATGAAAAAAATTGATTTAAGAGTTTCACTGAAGCCTGTTCTGTAAGGAAATAAAACTTTTACACTATCACACAAGCATTTGTGAGAATCAAAAATCTCTTTCAAAGGCCAGTATGAGCAGGAATAGATGTGCACATAGACAAGCAACCTGAGCAGATGGTTGGGAAAATGGAAGTGAATGGCTGAGAAGAGGTCCCTCTGACATTCACTATCAGAGACAACTGTGGCTGTTAATAAAGCAGAGTTAATTCTATAGCAAGGAGTGAAATATTTAATCAGCAGTACTTCATACATAGTTCAATTAACTGCTTTCACTCATCAGTATTAATGAGAGTTGGAGCTTGGATTAATGTGCTTGAGCTTCATCACAACGTTCCCTGTCTGCTTAAATGCTGCCAAAACTTAATAAAGTGCTGCCAGTCAAATTATACTATCTGAGCCCAGTGCATCAATGTGCTGATATTACAAATCATCCTCTACTCACAGCATTGTTTACTAATTCCTTATTTATGCTGATCTCTGCACTAAATAGTTTAATTAGTGCACAGTGGTAGAACAAGTTAAATTTCTTATCCCTTCCTTGATGATGTCTTTAGGACCATCTGAACTACTAAGCAGTAATTATAAATGCTGCATCCATGTGTTTTCAACCCCCCTATTTTTTAAAATAATTACTTTAATCAGATACATGGATTGCCACAGCAGAATTTTTACTAGTCTGAAAAGGATAAATGATAAATTAATTTCTGTCTTTGTCCTGAAGAACATTCCTTTTGCAGTCTGTGTTTTTCTGTGTGTAACACAGCTCTCACCCTCAGTTCCTATGAATAGCCCTCATTGTGCCACTTGCTGTGGCTCATATTCCTT
Organism: Luscinia megarhynchos; assembly: GCA_034336665.1. Classification (NCBI taxonomy): domain Eukaryota; kingdom Metazoa; phylum Chordata; class Aves; order Passeriformes; family Muscicapidae; genus Luscinia; species Luscinia megarhynchos. Next base: position 5,533,149 of record CM067580.1, read on the forward strand.
GTGCTTTCTCTCCCTCCAAGAAGAGAGAAGAGACAATGAAGGTTTCCAAAGTATTTTCCTTTCTGCCATTGAGGGATTTGATTCTCCGAAGCTGATAAACCTTCCTCAGCAGATGCTGAGGAAATGATGCTTTGGCATTATATCCCATCCTGTCCTACCTGTGGCTAACCTCACCCAGGAGGCTTTGGAAGAGCTAAGCCCAACCTTAAAAACTGTTGAAGGGGAAGGGAGGGATCCTGACACTGCTTATTCCACCTTTAACTCTTTTGAAATAAATCTCGTCTGCTCCACAAAACCCTTGGCTGCTTTTCAGCTGGGTGAATTGAGGCCAGACCCTGGCATCCAAAAGGAGATTTGAAAAGTGCTTTGAAATGCAAGTTCTGGAGGCATTACAAGCTGTCATAAGAATCACAGCAAGATAAATGACATTACAGAGAAAAGGCAGAAGAGCAAGCTTTTTTTGTATTTTATTTTTTTATCTTGCCAGAAGAAGAGAAATGAAGATGTCAGTTGCAGGTTTTGGTTACAGTCAAGGTCCTGAGAGTTCAGAAGTCCACAACACAAGTTTGAAGGAAATTTTGTTGGAAAGTAATTTAGAATTGTAGAACATTCAGAAACCTGTTTTGGGGGGATGGAAAGGCATGTGCAAGTCACACTTGACTGTATTCCACCTGAATAGATTGTCCCTTTTACCTTGTCCCTTTTACTGTTCCTGTCACTTGGAAATCAAAGGTGCCAACCATCCAGTCCCTCAATCCACGAGGTGAAACCAGTGGAGGCTGAATTGGAAGTGGTGTCATTCTTTTGGGACCTGTAGCCCTGTACTTGGCATCAAGTCTCTTGAAGAGGATTAGAGAATGCAGCACAATACATGAAAGCAAGAGACAGTAGCCTGAATTTCTCAGAAGAACAGAGAAACTGGGTCAGTCAAGAACTACATAAGGAGAAATGCTATTTATGCTGTATGTTCAGCAAGTAGTGCCATTTGAGGATTTAGCAATTCATCCAAAAAATATTAGAGGTTAAAGCTAAGTTGGCTATATTTTTAAAACAGAAAACAATGGAGAATCAAACCTTCAACTCTTTAAATAAAGTCAGCATAACTCCATTAATTTAACCAGAGCCTCACCAATTCAGAACCTGGTTCTTGCAGTTAATATTTATCCTTTACCATGTTTTTATAAGAGTGTTATCAACAGCAAATTAAATGCTAAGTTGACACCAGGTATTTCCTGACCCCATGTCCTAATCAGAACCTGTATATCAGTCACAGATTTTCAGGGGTTCAGCTCTGTGCAAATGCCTTGCAGGTGGTAAAAGTTTCTCTCTTAAAGGAGCATAAAATGAGCTATGTCCATACTGGAGAAATAGTTTGAATCTGCTGATGAAGTTGAAATCCTACTTTATCCTTTTGATTTGTATTTAAAATAGAAGATATAAAGATTATCTAAAGGGAAAAGTACAGTGTCTACCCAAAATCTGGTTTAGACTAGTAAAGAGGCACTCAGGCTTTCAGCCTTTTAACAGAAGAAGGAGAACCACCTTCTAAATCAGTTTCTAAGTTTCAGGCAATTTTGGTGACATTGAAAATAAATAAAAAGATCCAAAAAAATCAGCAGACAGCCCATGATGTGAAAGTGCTGGCACAAGGAGTGTTGCAAAATGGAAACAGCAGAGCTGGTTATGAATGGGCTGCACCAGGATGTTCCTGTGCAGCGGCTGCATTTGTCAATGAGATAAAAACTTGGCAGCAAATACAGTACTATTGACTTTGAATGATCTGGACAGACTCAGTTTAAAAACAACAGAAGGAGCTCATGCAATTCACTGTAGCAAAAGAAAATATGGTTCTTGCAGGTAGGGGACATTAGAAAACTGTTTTGTTCCCCCATGTGTAGTCCTGCTAGAATTGTCAAGAAAAAAAAAATCAAAGTCTGAAGTTTTAATAGTGAAAAAAAATTAAGAGATCCTCCTGCCAACCTTTTCTGCTTGTGAGCTTTCTGCCCTGCACATGGGGAGAGGCTCCGTGCTGAATGTCACTGTGGGCCAAAGGCAGCTGCACATTCACATCTCTCGTGGTGAGAGGATGGTGCCAGATAATGGGTATGGATTTTCTGTACATCATGGCTGTGTGTCATCCAGCTACCACCTGTACTGAGCCTAATGATTTGTCTGAATAAAGCAGTACTCCATAAACTTTACTGCTGAGCAAACAGCATGCTGCTGGCAACATCAGACTCTGCTCTCCCTCTCAGCCCATCAAAAGATGGCTTAATTACCATTTAAAACCTTATACTGCCTATGAAGTCAAGGACTGGAGAATTAGTAGTCAGCTTGAAAGTATTTTGAAAAGAGCAAATGTATCTTCATGTGAAAAAGTGACAGGTTTGCATGTTAGTGCTAAAAGGACAAGCCAGTGTTGGTGTTAACACGCAGGATGAGCACAGTGAAGAACAAGCAGATGAAAATGATGTGTTCTGTCAGCATCTAAGAGGGGATGATCACCCTTCAGAGATACTCAGATTCAGGGATTAGAAACAGAAGAACTAGAAATGACAATTTATTTTCCTTCTAGACAAGTCAAGGCAAATGGTAAAATGGTTAATTAAAAATTGGCTTGTGAAGCCTGGCATATTTTCCTGTCTTAAAAGTTGTGATAGGTGTTTGGCTCTAAGGTGCTTTTATCTCATAGCAGAATTTCAGGGAAGCTGCCTTACAGGTACATCTTATTTAAGGTTGAGTCTAAATCCAAAATATGGGTAACATCTTATTTAAGAGTGGAAAGAAGCTTACTTAGTTTTAAACCTATTTATTGTGCCCCCTATATAGTCAGTGGCCAGAACAAGCACTGCCAATTTCAGGAATTTGTTTTCTAATGCAAAATTTTATAAAATTTCTACACAATTTACAATTGCTAATGTGCAAGGGATAACAAGAGCTAGAAAAAAGAAGGGAGAATTAGAAAACTTCTGATAAACTCAGGAGTTTCTATGCATTTAATTAAACCTCATTCATGACAAAATATGAGGATGTGTGTGTGCAGATCAAGAAGCTAAATATATTTCTGAGTTTCTACTCTTCTATATTGCAAGGGATTTTTAACTTATGAGTTATTAAATGTGAACCATGGAGCATCCTGTCAGATACTGCTTTACACAGCTGAATTAGGAAAGAGATAAGTAGGGAAATATGAGAGCAGATAGAGCAAGACAAGCTCTCTGCACTCATGTGACATCAAGGTAATGCACCAAAACTCATCTAATAGATGTTTTGCTGTAATCAAATTTTCTTGCATCTCAGACAACAAAAATAAGTTCAATACAGAATACTCAGTTTAAAAACAAACCAAATAAAAATATGCTGCATATCTCAGATTAAGAGGGGTTTGGTATTCATGCCAGCAAGTTGCAGTAATCATCCCAAATTTTTACTGTTACCTAAAAGCACTTTATGACAGGGATCTGGTGGACCATGACAATATCTTCTCCTAAGTTTGGGAGTCTTCATTAGGTGATTTTCCTATTGTCTGTATGTCCACAGCATTTGTAGTACCCAAGCAGGTTTTCAGGGATCCCAAGGTCTAGGATTTACCACCCAGGTGATTCTACCTGAGGGTGAACAAAACTTCTTGCAAAAGACTTGAGGAGAAGCCCCTTTTCCTGCTTGGAGAGGAACCACACATGATTTTACCAGAAAGTGCAGCTCCTGAGCAGGTAGGTAAAAATGGGCCAGTCACAAGAGCTGCCTCTAAAGCAATGCAGGGTTTTTAATACTGTTACACCTGCTTTGATGGAGAGCCTAATGCAGCCTCAGCCGTGGTTGCCTTGGAAGTTGATCTGTTTGAGTGCAGAAAATGAGGCTCATCTGCTTAATGAGTTACAGAGTGTTTTCAGACTTTTAAGGAGTTATAAGAAGTGTTACCTCAGGGAAGAAAAGAGGCTTAAAGAAACCTTGCTAGGCTGAAAAAACTGTGCTTCCTACTTTTTCAAAGAAATTTCTAGAACTGGAAGCTTCCTGATCTGTGGAGATGCCCAGGCAGGTCTGTGATAAGTGCTGGGGACTGGAGCATTAGTCAGTCCATCTGAACTGCTCTACCCTGACAACATCTCAAAAGAACTTTTGATTTAAAATGCATCGCAAAAATCCTTCCACCAGCAGAACCTCAGATGGTATCAGAGAAGAAATTTCCCAGAAGTTACAGTTTATGGGGATTTATTTCTCGCAGATTGGGAGTGTATTTTTTGAAGAGAAAGTGAAAACAGACCAAGTCAATTGTGTGAACAAAAACATTTCTTCCTCAGACCCTGAAATTATCCCCTCTGTTTAAAAGGTTGTACCACCTTTGATTTTATGATATGCTACACTGTAAAACCAGAACATGCATTAAATGTGTGGAAGTTAAAGGGGGAACTTCAGGGATTGTAAGAGATATCAGGCATAAATTTGAAATAAGATGTGGACAACTTATTTAGTATCTTTTGGCAAGTGCTGTGTATTCAGAATGTATATGTGGTTCAGGGAAGCACTTAACTGTAAGCACTATTGTTTCCTTTTAAAGCTGTTAAGATTTTCAAATTTATGATGTGGTGATGCTGAAGGTTGCAAAGGAGTGATTATTACTAAAAATCACAATCACAGCAAATCAGAGGTGTAACAAGACCACTTGTGAAGTTTCTGAAATAACTCACATGCAAATACAGTAAAAGGTATTATTCCACATCATAAGACTGATGAGCAAATCACTGGGCCAGGTCCTGAGAAATTATGTATAAAGAGAATTTTTTCTATTAAATTTGCCACAGTTAATGCTACAGAAACTAAAGTGATACTCCTCTTGTAGCAGGCTGGTTGTAAGTGGTGCAGGAATTGTCATTCTATTGCTCTGCTGGTTTCTTTAACAGCATAATAGATACATCTGCAGCTGACAACAGCAAATAGTGCAGAACAGAGGAAAGGCATCACTATTGATGGAGGTGAAGCCTCCAATGACAATTGCCTGCCTGAGAGACACAGGCTATGCCCTGTTCCTCTTGCACACAAGTTAAATTGCCAAGGAAACTTTGAGTAGCACAGTTCAGACCTTAGGAAAATTGTGCAGCTAATGCCAGCCATGAGAGCATTTGTTTTGCTATGGTTTTGTGATTGACATTCAACTTTCTACTGTTCTGACATAAGCACATTGCATTTTCATCATAACATGTTCATTCTTTTCTGCTAAAGAAGAAAAGCAGAGTGGAGCAAGTTTAGAAACTACATGTAGTTTATAGTTGCTAAACTCCTGCTGCTCTTCTGCTAAGATGACTTCAGGCCAAGAGGGATTCTATTTCCAGTTCAGCAACATCTCTACAGCTGTTTGAAAAACAGAGTAGGAACTTCTTAAAATACCTTTCTTAAAGCTCAGATCAAAAAGAGATGTATTGTCACAGATCAAGATGGAAAGCTTTTCTTAAAAGAAAAGGTTCTCTTTGTCTCCAAAATCTCAAAAATTCGTTCCATTTCCTTTCTGCCTGGGGCAGTGCTGAAACTTAGCTAAATAAATCAGAAAAACACAATTTTATTTGCAAGACTGATGTTCCCTTTGCTTTGGACAGATCATACCGAGAAAACCTCTTAATAGTAAGCACCTGTAATGAATTTGTATATGGCAATTTTAGTGGGATTTATGATACTAACTTTGGTAACTTTGTGTTAGAAGTTTTAAGAGAAGTAAGAACACTAAATAGAGCTAATCTGTGCTTACAAAGGTTTCTGAAAATTTCTTCTACTAGAAATATATAAATAATAAAAATAAATCACATTGCCAGATACCTGAAACACACAAGGCTCTTATAGAAAATAATCACTATGGCCATGAATAAGAGTCTGTGTTCTCTTTCTCACTGAGAGCACAAACTGCAATCATGTCAACTAACAGTAAATGTATTCAGGTCAGTTAATACAATTTGTGTTTTAAAATAAGCATTTTATGTTTTGCTTGTGTTAGAATCAGACTGGTGCACTGGTGGGAGGTACTGGTCAGTTATGGGACCAGTTCTGAACAGCCCTTTGGTGCAGAGAAAGTGTAGGTTTATTCAGCTAATTCAAATTAAACCTAAAAAATCAAGCAGAAACTTAAGTCAGATTTTTTTTTCTTAATAAAAAATTATGTAGGAACAGTTAGTAGTTCCAAAGTCTAAGGAATTACCATGAACTAGTCCAGGTTAGTTCTGTTTTCAGGATTATTCCATCCATTGATTTCTAAAAATATTAGCCTGTGACACAGAGGTCAACTGAAATTTATATTTTCAGTGGTTATGAAACTACAGATTTTGCCTCTAGGCAATTTTTTTATTACCTGGTGTATTTGATAATTATAATAAATTTCAGAGTTGAGTTGGAAGCTTGGATCCATGAGGTAATCCTTGACACCTTTGCAGTCTTTTCCATGTGCATAGTTATAAATTTTTTAATCAATCTCAGTGTAACCATTTAACACTTTTCTTCCTAGACCTCTTTTCATAACACAGGTGTGATTTTAGTCTTCGACTGCTGGAAAGACCATCAAATTCTATATCCACAGAATAAGATGTATTCAGTTCTGGGTGAAGGTCACAGCTAATAAAGCCTCCACGGCACTATCTTATATTGAATCTGACTGCCAAAAAGGCAACATCCATTACCTTTGACACATCTCCCTTGGAAGCAATTGGTGCTCATCCTATCTGAGCTGTTGGAGTCTGGCAGGAATGGGCCATGGGGCAGGTTCCACAGCTATGGGCCCTTTGTGACATGCTGGGGAGCAGATTCTTCTCTTTGTGCCTCCAAGAGATTTTAGAATCCCACATCCTGGCTTGCCCCCCTGACCAGTGTCCCACTGCACTGATGTTTGGTGCATGACACAAGAAATACCCTTGCACTCAGCTGTCCTGTTGCATCCCAGACAGTAATTCCTGTGCAAAGAGTTTGTCAGATGCCTCAGAGACCTGCAAGATACTGGGAGTCCCTTAAAAACACATTCATCCCAAGTGAGAGGGATCACAAAATCTTTTGTGCTTTTCCTGTTGCACGCAGAGAAACACAGAAAATACTTCAAATTAATTTCTGGGTACAAGAGATCTGTATTCTCCATGAGCATGGAAGTTTTCCTAGATAAGGCTTGTACTGGTGGTTGGCCCAGCAGCCTGTCTGCAGGACTGGGTACCACATGCTGGAACTGGATTCTGCCCCAAAAACAAATATCAGATTTTCAGGGTCTTCACCACAGAAAGAAAAATGGATCATTTAGAGAAAGATCAATCACTGCCCAGCAATTACCTGAAAAGTTGGATGTAGCACTGAGGGGAAGCCAAGGTTTTTTTCCATTCCAAAATATTTTTTAGTAATGGCTCTGTTTAGAGTTGTGTTGGCTTGGTAACATCAGGTCGGACTTCTAAGAGATCAGGATTGCCCAGACAACATTTTTTACAGCCTGTGAGTGCATCAAGTCAGCTGTGCTGACTTCTGGCCTTCCAAGAATAATCAAAGTTACAGAGTTTTGGCAATCTCACAGCAGAAGCAGCATCCTCAGGCAGAGCCAGAGCCCTGTGCGATGGGGTCAGAGAAATCTGATTACTCCAGAAAACACCAGAGCAGAGAACATCACTGTTCCTGTCTTGAACTGTCATTACAGATACAAACTGCAGCACTCAGTGCTGAACTCTGTGCTGGCTCCTCACTTGTCTTTGCAAGTCAGCAGAGGTTGGACATTTCTGCCTCCCTGCTGTCATTAACTGCAGGAATCTTGTGGGAAGCCAAAACAGTGCAGAGCTACAATTCTCAATGGGTTGCTCTCACACAAAAAATGCCTTGGAGAATGGGGCTGGTTAACCCCTCCTGAGTGCTCCTTACACCTGCCCCTCACACCTGCCTTCTCCAAATGGAATCCCCTCGTGCCCTGCAGTTCCAGAGTGAGATGCTCAGTAAACCCATCCTAATAAAAAGGATGCACCAGCAGGCATGCACTGGATTTGATAATAAATAGTTACATTCAACTTAATACCTGAGAGTTGTGTTTATTTTTTAGTAACAGTATACTGTGAGGCACTGGGATACCCAGAAAAAGTACTTTTGATAGAATAAATATGCTGTCTTTTGTTACATTTTTATGTTCCTACTTTAATTTCTATTTTTCAGCAGAGGGATCGATAGTATCCCAAAGACATTAAAATAAAGCTGAATGTACAGAATAGAGCTCAAGGTATCTGCTGGATAAGGAATCTTTTCCCTTAAAACAATAAGTTCCAAATTACTTTTCTCTGAACAACTTTTACTATTCAATTTCATCTATTTGAGTCTTTTTCACCTTTCCTCTGGATCTTCTTTAAAGTCTTATATCTCATTTATCCTGTCTCAGAACAGTCACTCATTTCAAAAGCACAGCTATAGTCCCCAGTTCTACAGCATGAGCCACAAAAAACCCAAAGATGAAGAACATGAAGAGGAAAGATAGAGATCACAGGATAGCTCAAAATCTGGGTTTCTTGCATTTTAATGCAAAGTCCCATTTCAAGTCCAGAACGACCATCACAGCTTTTTTTTTTTTGCATTTCATCTTTTTCCCTTTCAGTCTACACTTCAACCCCAGGCTGAACTCTCCCTCTTTTCCACCCCCAAAATTACAGTGAGTGCCAGGCAAATGCTCCCAGTTGTGCATGTGCCTGGTTCAAGGGAAATCTGTTGGACCCTGTCAGTGAAGCCTTGGGTTTCTTCAGCTGCTCAAGGACAAGAAATTCTAACAATGATTATGCGCCTGCAGGGTGCGTGAGAGACGTGATATTTTGCAGAAAACATGTTTCCAAAGAGGCGTTGCCTTCTTGCACCAACAAGTCTTTTCTATTCTGTTTTGCACGAACTACCCTAATAAACTGCAGTGTTTCTTTAAATAAAGCTCTCTCTCTCTCTTTTGCTTCTCCATTGCACGAGGAACTATGTTGCATTATCCTTTTCCCCGCTCTCCTATAGCCCAAATGCAACACCTCCCCTTTCTCATTTTTAATTACTTGCCAAGTAGGGTTTCCCTTACCCTTTAAGACTGACCCTTTAATGAGCAATCTGTGCCAGCTCCACTAAACATCTCAGTTGCTTTTTAACCTTTAAACCAAACTGTTCTTTAATCTGTTTTCATTTCTATATTTTTGCCAGTTGTGCTAAATCTTTCGGCAGCAGAACTTTCACTCACATTATGTGGAAAAACCCATTTTCCCCAAAACTGTAGTATCTTTTTGACTAGAATGAGAGAGAAAAACATTCTCTTTTCAAAAAAGTAATCCTGACCCTAAAAGATTGATATCTGCTTAGTTTTGGATCTGGATATACCTCTCCCTATAGGTGCCCCTTCCTACTCCTGCCATATGAATAATCAAAAGAGAAAAAGTCAATATGAAAAGCATCTGTAAACACCTTTATAAGCAGCTGACCTGTATTTTTCAGAAGCATTAGTGTTTGATTGTATAGCTTCAGTATGTAGAAACTCACCACAGAGTGGCAGAGGAACAGGTAATTACAAACTGTTGTATAACTACTCTTTACCCCAAGATTAGCATTATTTATCAAAGTGAATTAGTCTGGTTTAATCACTGTAATGAAAGGAGCAGTACTGTGTTGTACACTTGTATCCCAAATGTGTAGATAAAAATAAGCAAAAGCTTTGCAGGGACAGAGGTCACTAATTTTGATTGGTAATTACTTTTTCCAGGTAATACTCTTAATTTAAGAAAATGTTTAATTAGGCAAAAATCAGCAGCTGTAATTTAAATGGCAAATTGGAGAGGGTATTGCATGATGTTTTTATTAAAGGCACAGCAGAAAATTGCCACTTTTTAAAAGAGAGTATCTTTCCAGAATCTTAAATCTGCATTTTCCCCTTCCTGTTTTCTGTTATCTCTCATTTAATGAGTGCAGTGGTTGAGATTTTTTGTCATTGAGAATCCTTCATACAGAGGTAAGATGACATTTGAACAGACCAGTGTGGAATTACGAGTATGGAATTAGCAGTATGTAATATGATGCTTCTGAAGTTATTTAAAAAAATATTTTTTAATATGTTTTAAGATTTATTGCTGAAAAATTTTAATTTGTTTACTATCTTTTGAATAATGGCAATGCTGTCTTACTCTGGAGGATGTATTTCAATGCTTTGCTGCTTAAAAAGAAATCAGAATACTTTCAGTTCTCAAATTGTGATACTGTCTAATATTACTGCAGTCTAGAGATTTCTGTGACCAATTACTAAGATGAATGCCATTCTATACTCTGTCATTTTTTTTGTGTCCCTGATTTATCTTTCAAAACCTTTTTGACTTTACCTTTGGCTTTTATGTAGAGGCAGAGCAGGTCATGTGGTTATCCAGAGGCATTAGTATGATAATTTTCTTCAAGCTGAGTAGGTGGAAATAATTAATGGAGTGCTTTATTGATGTACATAGATTACTGATTCTCTCTGTGGTTCCAATTCCCAGCCTCAATAAAGTAGCTTGAGATTTTATCTGAGGGACCAGTAATTACACAGGGCAAGAATAATCACTGCACAAATACAATCTGATGGTGTTTTATGCCATTGCCAGGGCCAGTACTAAGGCTTAAAAATATAAACAAAGATGTGCTGCATGGATAAGTTGACACCTTTCATTTAAATTCATGAATGCTGGAGAAAGTTAAATTCAGAGAATCTGTGCTCTTGGAACTTGAGCAAACTTCAAAGAGGAATTAACAGGCTTGGTGCAGTAAAATAGAAATAGCCTGACTTTCTTCCTAGACTCCACCTCGTGTCATTGACAGGGATCAGTAGCAGATACCTTGAGAAAAACAAGCATCTATAAAAATAAACACCATAAAAATTGGATCACATTTGCCACTTTCTGTCTCTCCAAGCCTGGTGTAGATTTTGGCAGTTCACCTCACTGTGGTATTCATCCTAGAGTTCTGTCTGACCTGAATGAGTTTGTTCATTTTATCTGTTTATACTGAAAGTCACTTTTCTGATGCTTGATTCTGAGACAGTTTCTCAGATTCATTCCCCATAAAGAAGCTCCTGTGTGGGAACATCCCTTGGCACCTTTTTGTGAGCAGTAATGAACAGAACTCCTACAGCTTTACTGCCACATAATGGTGCCTGTGCTGCTCTTACAGCCTGATCACCAGCTGGTCCTGCACACTCAGCCAGTGTCCTTGCTTCTCATACTCTTAAAATAGTTACCAGTGGCTTTTAAGACCTTAGAAAATTGTTCTTTGATATCTTCTTCTGGCATGTCTTATTTTAGTTTTATATCTAGCTGGTCAGAGTATATCACCTTTTCCATTTTTCTTATTTGGACAGCATTTTTTGAAAATGCTTCCTTACTTCCAGCCATCCTATTTATTTCTTATATTTGAAGTTTTCTGGCTTCTTTCCCCTGTTTAAACAAAGGCTCAGAACAACCCAGAACCCCTTAATTCTGGTGGCCATTTAAATAAGATTCTTCATTTCTTTCTAGTTTTTCACTGGGTTACACAAAAATCAGCTACAGCAGGCTTTTCATTCCTACAGAGATCTGAGTTCACTGTAGTGGAATACCTGTTACACAATCATGGAATGACTAAGGTTGGAAAAGACCTCTAAGGTTGTAGAGTCCAACCCTTAACCCAGCACCCCAGATCCACAACTAAACCATGGCCCCAAGCACCAAATCTACATATTTTTTGGATGCAGAAGGTGCTGCTTCTATAATGCTGCTAAAGCAGAGTCCTTGCCTTGCTCAGACCCAGTCATTTACCACCTGATACCTGTCCACAGCCCTTCCAGGACCCAGACCTTTAAGTCCAGCATGATTTTTTATTACAGTCAGGCAAATGAGATTTTATACACAGTACACCCCTATTCCCATCATGGGAAAACTGTTGGCTCCTCTCAGCAGAAATGCAAACTGTTCCCTGCAGGCAATACCATTCTGCTTATCTGCAGTTTGCTGTCCCTGTGGAAGGACATCCTTCTGGGACACCATTCCCTCATTGCTTTCCTCTGGAGAGGGGAGGCTCGTATTTATTCCAGCAAATCTGTGGTACTCATCACCAGAATAGCTCTCAGTCCTTGCTTTATTGTTGTAGCTGCTTTTATTTCACTGCTGTTATGCATAGGTTTGGTAAAAGCCATCAGAATCCCTCATCCTTTTGTATCCTGCTGATATTCAACCATCGTCATCTATCTCAATATAAATTGTTCCCAGTAAATTGAAAAGAGAGCAGCTGCAATATAATACAGACTAAATAAAGACGTCAAAGATTCCTGCACAGGTATAAAATACAAGTATATATACACCTCACCATATAACACACACACACACACACACACACAAATCTGTTGACCATAGTGTGCCAGCATACAGATGACATAAACTCTGAATTTTCTGTTAGGAGAAGGTTGAAGGCATTGATCAGACGCAAACTTATGATCTGATGTCTGTGTAATATGTTTGCAACAACTCAGCTCCCAAGCAGTGCAAGTTTAGGGGATTTATAGAGGAAGCAGAGATGACACAATTGCTATATTCAGGCTTTGGGCACAATAACCAGGAGCTGGAGCACCTTGTTAAATGATATTTTGAGCTGCTTTTTGACCTGCATGCAAACTAGAGAGTCACAGTAGCTCAGTACAGCACAGGAACTGTCTAAAAATGCTTCAGAGGTCCACACAAAAAATCAGCATGTTCCACACATGAGTAGATTTTTATGGAAGTACAACATAATTGTGGGAAAGGAGATAATGTTTCATTAATGACTTAAGCCCAAGTAGAACCTTGTCTGCTAGTTAAGCTGGAATAAAAAATGATGAATATTTTAATATGTTTTCCTACATTCATACACCTGATTTCTTCAGACTAAACAATTAAACACATTACCTGTATTTAATTTAAGCCTTGGCTTCTTACATGAACCTACTTAGATTTTTCTATTACAGTTCTGAATACTGTTAGATCACTTTGGGCATCTAAGCAGCAACGCTAATTACTTTAATTAAATGCATCAGACATTAATATTGCTTGATATACCCATCCTCTAGTCACCTTTGTTGTCCTGGTTTTGGACAAAATTACGGGAGATATCTCCCAAAGGAGTCCCCCTAGGAAAATAAACCCCAGAACTCCTTCCCCCTCCCACTACCGGGTTCGGGAAGAACTTCCTCCAAGGGAAAAAAGTGGAAAAAACTTGTTTATTTTAACAAACACACAGGAAAAAAACCACTTCCCAGCACCAGGAAAGAACAATCCCCAGATGACACAAAACGTTTTCACCAAGGTGAGCGAGGATGGACGAGCTCGGTCAGTCCCTGCTGGGAAGGGTGCAGAGCTTCTTTGGCAGGCTTCCAGAGGCAGTCTCTGATGTTCAGATCCCTCCGTCATGGAGCCAGTGCAGATCTTCGGGATGAGGGGAAGAAGGGAGAGAGAAAGAGGGAGCAGCCGTGGGCAGGAGAAGCTGGGGCAAAAGCTAGGGGAAGAAGCGGCAGCCAAAGCGGCAAAAGCAGCAGCAGGCCAGCAGCAGCAGCGGGGCAGCAGCAGCAGCAGCAGCAGCGGGGCAGCAGCAGCAGCAGCCAGGGCAGCAGCAGCAGCAGCAGCGGGGCAGCAGCAGCAGCAGCCGGGGCAGCAGCAGCAGCAGCAGCAGCAGCGGGGCAGCAGCAGCAGCAGCAGCCGGGGCAGCAGCAGCAGCAGGGCAGCAGCAGCCAGGGCAGCAGCAGCAGCAGCAGCAGCAGCGGGGCAGCAGCAGCAGCAGCCAGGGCAGCAGCAGCAGCAGCAGCGGGGCAGCAGCAGCAGCAGCGAGGGCAGCAGCAGCAGCAACAGCAGCGGGGCAGCAGCAGCAGCAGCAGCGGGGCAGCAGCAGCAGCAGGGCAGCAGCAGCCAGGGCAGCAGCCGGGGCAGCAGCAGCAGCGGCGGTGGCGGCAGCAGCAGCAGCAGCAGTAGGCCAGCAGCAGCAAAAGCAGCAGCAGCCGGGGCAGCAGCAGCAGCAAAAGCAAAAGCAAAAGCAAAAGCAAAAGCAAAAGCAGCAGCAGCAGCAGCAGCAGCAGCAGCAGCCAGGGGCCCGCCAGGGGCAGGGGAGGAACGGCCACGGCGGCAGCAGCTCCGTGCAGACAGAGGGGGGGGCAGGGAGAGGAGTAGTCATAACACTAACCCAGGACATTTGTGCAGTCCTAAGTCAGTCATCTTAATTAACCTTGGGCTGAAGCACAGGCAGAATCTACTCTGATCAGTGGGGTGAGTGCAGCACTGGGGAACTCTTTGTGTGCCCAGAAGCAGCAGCAGGACTGGAGAGGTCCTAGAGCTCGAGTCTGGGGTGTTCAGAGATGAATCAAAGATTTCAGCTCAGGCTCACAGGCCTGGTGGCAGCTGTGACCTGTGCAGGGCAGCGCCACAACTCTGCAGCTCCCTCCTTCCCCAGGTTCCAGGCTGCTGTGACAGGCACAGCTCAGAATGCAGGGTTTGCTGTCAGAAACAGGAATAACATTATAAAACAGCCCCTCCTAGCAGCTCTCTTCCAGTGCAGCTTTTCTGCGTCAATCCCAGTTGCATCATAAATTGTTTTGCTATCAACTTGAAGGTAATGGGCTGACATGTTTGCTTTGCTGTTTTATTGCACTTACTATTGTCTAGGTTTTTAATTTATTTTAAAAACTTGCTAAAGACTTCGTTTTTTTACCAGTTCCAGGAATATTTCTTACCAGAATGGTTTTTTAAGTAATACTAGAAACCATTGAAACAACAGATTCCCCGTGTAATATTTTTTTCCTCTTGGTTCTACAGCTCTACAGTTTCATGAATTAATTTCTAAAATAACACAAGAGGGGGATCAATCGAGGGAAACCAGGCTCTCTCTCAATTAACCTAAACATTTATTTTAGGCCTCTGTATAAACGGGATTTTCTCTCTTACAAAAGCTGAAGTGAGCTGCTATGGTATTTCTCTTCAGAAAAGGCACAACTAGTTGTAAGATGGCTTGATTTTAATTACACTACACTTATTATATTCAATTTCAGAGCATTAGTACTATTGTTTAGTATATTCTGTGAACTTCTCTAGGCTTCTTACTCCGCAGTGGAAATGGGAATTGACTGAGAGGGCAAACAGAGCCAAAAACCTTTCTAAGACCATACTGCAAATTTATTTTTCAGATCACACAAAGCTTCACTTATTGTAAGGGCCTTCCATCTGCCCTTCTTTGGGGTGGTGGCACACAGGATTTATTACTGAAATAAAAGATTACTGACACAATTTGATATGGGCACCTGCAATTCCACCCATTTTCATGTGTTTGTTAAGCATCCCACCATCATCCCTCCTCTGAGATCTTCATGCACTATACCCCAAGAGGAGTTGCTGATTTTATTATCTGTCTTAGGTGTTAAAAAAAGATAAGTCACTAGCAAATTCAGGGTATTAGTAGCACACAGTCACATAAAATTTGTATGCAAGGCAGCTTTAAGCTCTGCTGGCTGCACCACATCAATTATAGCTGTTAGAGTTCACCTGCACCTGTGGCTGCACAGACACACTGGCACCAAGAATGAAAAAGTTTCAACTGAAAATTGAGTTCTCAGATATTTTGCAATAAGAGTTAACATCTGTAGATAATACCTGAACTACTGGAGCAGGCAACAGCTGCAAAACACTTTCCATCATTCCTGCACAGACACATACAGGGAGGTTTTGCTGTGCAAGCAGCAACCTAAGAACTCCCCAGAAAGTTTATCTAATTTTCGTAGAAAAGTGGCATGAAATATAGATTAACCCAGCCAAAGTTTTACACCTACATTCACTCAAATTCTGAAGGCAAAAAAAACTGAGTTGTTTAAAACACATAAGGAAAACACCAAGATCACCCTTGTCCTAGGGCTACATTATTCAGAAGATATTTTCCACCCTTCTCCCCTGTAAGGAATATCCTCTCAATGTGTTAATCCCAGTGTAAATGTGAGGTTCAAATCCAGCCAAAATTCTATGTAGCTCCCACGAGAGTAGCCAAAAACTGCAATCAGGAGCAAACATTCACACTACAAAGTCTTGCATCAAGCTGACCACAGCAAAATAAAATAAAATAAATAAAAAATAAAAAATAAATAAAAAAACAAAACAAAAAACAAACAAACAAAAAAACCAAACAAAAAAACTTTTTATAGCCCAGGTGGGTTCTCAGCTCCATCCACTAGGCAAGGCACCTTTGCTCCTTCCCCACTGTCCCAGTCTTCCCCAGTTTGGGTTTGGAGGCTTTGTCACACACAGTTTAGTTATCAGAAGAATGCTTTGAGGCTTAAAGGCTATGAGAACTGTTAGCAACATGTAAAAGGAAAAAAATAGAGCCAAAAACATCTCATAACAAGATTGTGAAATTTCCAGCTGCTACACAAAAGTACAGAACAATTCTGACAAGGTCAAAGTTGCAGACAGAAATCTAAATGTGTCCTTTGTGTATCTTGTAATTGCACTCCACTCATTTACAGAAATGTTTTCAGTGGCCAAAGAGAGGGTTGATCTTGTCTGTAAATTGCAGATGAGATGCAATGCAACCCTCAGCTGCAGTTCCCCGATACTCAGCAATCTGTAGTTACATCACATTTTTTTTCCAGTTAGGAAATTCAGGAAGTAACTCAGTTTATCCACAGTCAGGGTTTCCTCCTTGTTCCTCTTGGCTCCTTGGCCATTGCATGCCCAGGGAAGGAACTTACCTTTCCTCACTACCAGAGTGTGACTTCTCCAACAAGATTTTTTTTTAAATCAAAATTTCATCTGAAGAAGAATATGGGTGAATGGAACAGAAACAGGCAGAACCTCAAGAAAGCAGTCCTGTTCTCCAGTATCACAGTGTGTGTTTCTCTTACAACATTTCTGTGGGTTTTAATTAATTAGTCTAAATATTTTAATTATTTTTTTAAAAGTTGAGTAGGATGGACGAGTTTCAGTCCAAAGACATATGGAATATATGCAAAGTTCACATAAGGACTAGTGAGTCATTCCTATTCCTCAGTAAATATTCCATAACAGCAAAGGAGCTCTTTATTATTGAACCTGGGATTATATCTAAGATGAAAAGAACTAACCCACCTTTTTTTTTGATACAAAATTGTATGAAACCATATGTTTTGGTCTTGTATGAAGTTTTAAATTTCAAATGCAAGATGAATTTGCCTGTTTTCAAAGTATGTGTGTAGACATTCTGACAAGTTTAATTGCCTGGCCATCTGCCTGGCATGTACTGCCCCAGTCTTTCAGATTTCCCTTAAACTTGAACTTTCTTATATTTTGCAGTGCCCTCCTTTTGGGGTTTGGTGAACTCAGCTTGGAATCTTTGCTCTGTTGGAAAAAGACAGTCACCTGTCAATATTGAAACCAGCCATATGATTTTTGATCCCTTCCTAACTCCTCTTCGCTTAAACACAGGGGGAAGAAAGGTAGGTGGTCTCTCCTGTTCTGGTGTGTAAAATAAATGGAGTTAGGACATTTTAAAAAACATTTGCTATATTTTATTTTTCTAAAGGATTTGCTTTTATCTGTCAGTTCCAAGGCAGAATAACTCTGTAGTGTGTTTTAAAGATACTCCTTTAATCATTGAATTAATCAATTCTGTTTATCTAGCTGAAGAATTGATATTTCATTGAAATTATTGAAATTATGATTCAAATTGTGATTTAAATTATTTTATATGTAAAACATCTTGAACCTTTTAGCAGTTTTGGCAATAATCATCAGTTTATAATGGTTTTGTGTTGCTTTTCTTACGTTAAGGGTGCCTAAAAGGGTATTTCAAAGTATTTATTGCTTGCTCCATGCAGGAAGTTGTGCTTTACCCAACCTGTGTTACCTACAGTGCAGGTGAAAAGGCACCATGAATTACAATATCAGAGCAAGCAGAGACTCCAGCAGAAAGTTATTTGAAAATTATTTTTCTCCCCTTACTGTCATGACAAATGAGATGTCCACTGGAAACAGCGTGACATTGTAGGAGTTTGCTCTGTACTTCCCATGGAGGTTCTGGTGGCCCATGTGCAAATACATCACAATTGAGATGGGCTTCATCACAGAAATGCTGAAATGGTGGTGGTGTTATTACTGGAGGACAGTAATGCTTCCAACTCTGGCCCAGATTTCAGGGTAATATTTACATTTTGCTTTTTAAATGGCAATGAGTGAAGGTTTTTAGCTTTGATTAAAAAAAAAGAAAGCAAACCAAAACCCAGCATTTTAATGACTCTGCTATGTACCTAAAGGCTTGCACATTTCACATTATTTATAAATTACAGAATGACAAAACATGGAATTCAAGAATGTGGAAGTTTTTAGTGAGTCGAATGCAGTAGGTTCAGAATATTCAATGTATTCAATGTATTCAGTTCTAAGAATTCAGCTGGGTTTTTGTACCAGCTCAGAGTGAAGTAAATGTCTGATTATTGATAATATTTGGAGGCACTGACAAACTGGGAGATGCTGTATCAATGGTGAGATTCTTACCATACTCACAACTACTGACATGATGACCTTCTGTCATGTTACAAGAACAGGATTTGTTCTTGTGATTTGTCTTAGAGAGGTTTCCAAAACAGTTAAATCAAAATTCTTCTTTGAGAAAAAAGATTGCAATTTTGATGCCTTAATAAAAATTCTTTGTTCATAGTTAAGGCTTCACTGAGGATTTGATTTGGCAGATAGTGTATTTGTGTTCACTTCCTCAGCAATGTTTTTTGTCTGTTAAAAATAGAGGTGTGTTTCATATGGGCTGGAGCACTTCAGCTCTTAGTGCTCTGAACCAATTGCTGTGGAAGCCAGGGAATTTCTTGGACAAGACTTAACTGTGATTATGCTGTACATGAAAGGGTTTTATGGAACTGATCCCAAGAAAAACAGTGAATAAAAAAAAAGGGATTTGATGTGGTTTCAAATCAAAGTTATAAGCTAGTTTACATGCACAGTGAACAAGAGAGACAGCTACTTGCACACAGTCACAATTATAAACCTCTTTTGGAAGAGAAGCTGGGAGGAGACTCAAGCTCTAAGAGAGAGCAAGATGGAAGGAAAGACAGTTGAGTTGTTCTTGGAACAGAAACTTCAAATTCTTCACAATTTTTTCCTATTAATTTAGAAGTTCAGTTTTATCTGATTTTGAAAAATATTTATTTAATTTTGAAAGGAACATATCTACTTTGTGTGTTTCACTTAGGAAATTAACTTGTGGGGAACAGAAGTGGCTCACCCACAGGAACAGAATCCAAGACCAATCTGTGATCACTTGATACTTCCTCTTGCCCCTTTCACTCCTTGCCACTCATTTCTCCTGGGCTATTTTTTTTAGTGGGGAGCATTGCCTAATTTCTGTAAACTAGTTACCTTTTTAGTTCTCCCTTCTCACCTTGGCAGACCAAAACTGTTCCATTCCACTACAGATTTTTTTGTCTAAAGTTTCTATTTTAAGCACATCTCTTTCTAGTCCCTTTAGATAGTTTATTTTATTTCAGTGTTAGTAGTAAAAGCCTTTTAGTAAATCAGATTGAGACATTCCTACAATTTTTTAGACTGCTTGGAAATAAAGCAATATTTTTCTTTCTCCTTAAGAGAAGAAATTATCTGACAGGAGGGTATGAAACCCTCCAAACTTCCCTGCAAGGGGAGAAAAGCCCAGCCTGTGTCCTGTCACACAGCAGGCAACTCAACAGTTACTTGTGGTCTGAGGTTGAGAAGAAAATTCTACCCATTCCACTCAGGAGTAAAAGGGATGGCAGTGCTATTTGCCAAATATTTACACATCTTTGATCCAGTTTTTTGCAATAAGGTTGCAGTGAGCAGTGATACATTGCTTTTTGTGCTGCCCAGCGATTTCAGGGGAGTATCAGATCACACATTTGCAATTCAAGCACTGTCAGATGTTTTTCTGAGTTGTGCTCTTATTCGTTATGTGTGATTCTCCATTTCCTGAGAAAGTGGCTCTGTAGTCTTGTCATTGATAGAGATAATTGGATTTCAGTATCCAGAATCTCAGCACAAGATACTTAATGAGTTTACATGCAGAAGAAATGCTGCTTTTGAGGAAACTCCCCAGGTTCCAGTTCTCTCTCAGTCCCAGCTTTGTCTCTTAGTTATCCATTCTAATGAATTTAGCAAGCAGCTCATTTCAGATAAAAGCCTTTCTGATAAACAATGCCAACCCTTATTCATTTGCAAATCACACTCCTCCATGTCACAAAGAGCAGCACCCTTTTACTTTCTCTGCTCATTTTGCCTTGGATTCACTTAAGCACCAAAGCAATCAGCACAACAGAATATCTTACATTTAGGCAGGAAGCACCTCGGGTTTCAGCCTCCAAAGCAGGGATTTCCAGCCTGTCATGGGTGATTGAGGTGTATGCACAAACCACCCCACTTCCCACTGACCTTTACTGGTATTCCTTCCACTTCACCTCTGCAAGAACTCTGCCTTTGGTCCCCCAGATTTTGTCCCTTGACTTTCTGTAGCCCATATGTCTTTTGATTCCTGGTTCTCTGTGGACTTTATTTCAAAAGCCTGATTTCTAAAATTCCTTAAGACTCAACTACAGCTCTTGGCTATGTTTTTTTCCCTTTTTCTCCTAAAAGCATTAAGCGGCAGCATTTGCTTTAGACACCAAGTACGTCCCTGCCAGGTAATTAAAGCCTTGCCACATCAGTGACCTTTTTTCTTATAAGTCATTTTTAAGTCACACTCAAGGACTGAAATTGTTGCCTAAAGCAGGTAAAGTTCTGTTTAAAACCATTTTATTTTTAAGGCAAGCAAGGACATTATACCTGATGTTGATCTCTGGGGAAATAAAAGGAATTGATGTCTGCTGGCCAAGGACTGTTATTCTATACCTCAGTGTGCATAAAAAAGACACTCAGCAAGATCCACACATCTGCCTGCTCATATGGGGCACTAATGAATGCAATCAGATATTATTTAAATTAATATCCATATAAATAATTGGTTCATTCTATGCATCACAAGATAATGGCTACATTCAGCAGCTTCTAAACTAAAACAGGGTCGGAGAAAAGAGATTTATGGAGTAAAATCAGTTAAATGGTTTCTCTGCCAGTTTGATCTGATTCCATGCTGTTCAATCAATTCAGAGTATTACTAGCATTTTTCTCAAGAGTGCAATATATGACAACTGTCAAGCTTTGCTTTGGTGATTACTAAAAGGACAAATACTGGTATGAACCATATTTCAGCACTGCAGGAATATAAAAAATTAATTGTTAGTAATGGTCCAGGAGGAATGGATAGCAATAAGACATCAATGTCATCTGTAAACTGACTTGTGATAAATTTTTAGAGGTTTTAATAATAATTTTTCATCTAGAGTAACTTTGGAGAGTCAAAAGTCTGACACTAACATCAAAACTTTAATGAATAAACAATGAAACATAGTACTGCTGCTTAAATGTTTACCATTTGTAATGCTTCTACAATTCTGCATGTCCTGGGATGTGTTAGTGAGTGAACTTGCAGTGAAACCAGCAGGTTAAAGTAACTTGTTTATTCACCCTCATCATGGAATTTAGAACAGGAAAAATATGTTGATTTTTTTATGAGAGGTACCTGCAGTTTGTAGATCGTGCATAGGGAAAAACAAGTTCAGAGTCCACATCTTACTCTATATCAGGACCTCTCTTTGCTTATTGCTTCAGTTGTCCATGAGATTGCATCAGTTTGGAATATGTGAGGTCTCAGATGGGCATCTTGGTGTGTTCTCAGTTTCTGGTTGTCAGTGACACAGATCACCAATGAAATGAGTCCTGAACAGGCACTTCTGCAGCTTCTTCATTTCTCTGCTTGACATTTCATCCTGTCTGGTGCCATAAAACAAGCTCATTGTCTGCCATGGGAAGTTTCCTTGGAGATCCTAGGCCTGGAGAGTGATTCACTCGACAAACAGCACTGTACCCTGTGTGATGGTTTTGAAAGCAAAACCAGTGAGAGACTCCAAGTCAGAAATACTATTTAATAGGAAGAAAGAGAAAAATAAAATACATGCAGTAGTACAAAAGAAAAACTACTGACAAAGTTAGAATACAACTAGTCAGGGTGGTGGTTTAGATGAAGTGATTTTTTGAAGCAGTGATCTTGTAGAAATGCTGGCAGTGATTTTGGTAGTTTTTGTCCTCTGTAAACCATGGGTAAGGGCAGCTTTGGTGTTTGAAATCCCAGTTTTTATCTAGGTAGGAAAGGCTTGGCTCCTCCCCCTGGGTGGAGCATCTCCCAGAGGGATGATGTAATTTTATCAGTCATGCACTGGGACTCAATGGCCATTAACAGGAGGTATCTCCTGGAGGGAGGATGGGTCATGGGAAAGATAAAGAACATTGCCTCATCTGGTTTTAACAGATGGCCCATTAGCAGAGGATATCTCCCACAGAGGTAAGAATCACTGCCCCACCTGATTTCAGCAGATAGTGATAGAATACATATTTTTGGGTATATCTTTACGTTGTGACCTAGGACACCCTGGTGTTGAGCTTGGGATATGATTTCAGTTTGGCAGGAGGACCTTTCAAACCATGTATTACTGTCTCTCAGCTGCATTGTGCAGTGATTCAAAGCAGCCCATGGTGTCCTTGCAGAGGTGGCTGGAAATGCACTCAGTGGATGTAATCAGAAACACCAATAGGATTTTCTTTTCTGGACACTGGGCAGCAGATCCAATGGAAGGTTAAAGATGTTACTGAAGCTGGGCTAACAGATCCCAGCCAAAAGTCTTGCCCATCCTTTCTCCCACCTCATGTTTATTTCAGTAAGTTGCTTTCTCATTTTCAGTCCCTAATGATGACACTTAGAAAAAAAAATTGGAGCAGCATCTGGCCTCCAGCTACAGTTTGATATATTCAAAGGAATTTTCAAATTTTCCCACATTGTTCTTAATTCCCCCTTCCTGTTTTCTAGTAGACCCTGTGCACTGCATTGATAATATCTTATTTGGATTTATTTCATCCTGCACTTAGGTCTATTTATAAAACCTAGATATTGATTTCAAGTCACAGCAGTAGAAGTAACATATATCTTGTCTGTGTATGTGATTTTCTGCTTGGGAAACTACTAGTAGGACTAGTGAGCAAAACAGTGAGCAAATGTACTGAGCAAAGAAGCCTTTGGTGGGGGGGAAGGATTAAAATGTGAATTATTTTTAATCATACAAATGTACTTGTGATATTGTCACAGCCCTTCCAAATAACTGTATTTGTGTGTTTACTTTGGTAAAGCATATTATTTATGTGATGGACATTAATAGCTACTTTTGAGTGACTCAAATGGTGCAGATATACATTTGTGATCTTTTCTTTCAGTATGGTACTAAAAAACCACAGGGCTGCTGTGGTTTTTGTAGCATGAAGATGGATTGGGATATAAATCCCTGTTGGACAGATATGGGGCTATTTACTGGGTATTGCTCAATTAGAAGCACAGAAACACTGTTAAAGAGCCCTCCTGGTTTGATGTTGCCCAGGGATATATTGAATGCTGGAGACAGAACCCTGCCCTCAGAACCTCCCTGCTGAGATAGATTTGGCATGGACAGAAGGCAGTGATATTGGAGATTCTTGGATTCATCAGCCACAACAGGAAATCCATGCCTCTAAATCTCAGCTCCAGGCTTAAAACTTTGGCACTTCGTCTTGTCTATTAGAAACCTTCTCAGTAAAAGTGAACCACAGGCTACCCATGGCCAGATGGATGTTTCATCCAGAGTTTTCACAGAGCTTAGACCACGTTTCTTTATAGATGTATTTTACAGTGATTTTTTGTGATTTACAGAAGAATATTATTTGGAAGTACAAGGATGTATGCCAGTTTTGGAAAGAATATTTCTCTTTCATGCAAAGTTTTGTGCCCTCTACTTACTCATTTGTCTCAGCCTAATTTTCCAAGTCTTTGAACCACCATCATGTGATTCATGTGATTTTTTTTGTATCTTGTTTGATTTTTAGAGAGGCTTTTTTGTGATGAGTCTTCTGTTAACACAAAGTGTTCCATAAGCAGAAGAAATAATGCAGCCTGTTTTTCTACAGAAATCTCATTTTAGCTTCTTTCATTTTGGCCTCTGTCTCCCATTATCACTTCACTACTCCACAGATCCCTTCATTAAAAGCAAAGGCAGAAGATGCTGTGACTATTTCCAAGTTCTTTGTGCCAGTGAATGCTCCTGCTGGTTGCCCAGTTGACTACTGCTGACAGGAGCTCTGTACTCCTCTGTATTATGGAGTTTTACCTGCCTGGTCCTCAGCACAAAGTTGGTTTGCTCTTTTCTTCCAGCCAATTTTCACAAAATTCTGCGATTTCTTCTTTGTCAATGCTGGATGAAACTGGCCAGGAGATAATGGAGTTAGTGTGGAGAAAATAGGAAACTCTTCCCAAAACAGTTTGTTACCATTATGGTGAATATATTTGCAGTGTATTTAATCATAGGCACTTACTAAAAGCAGTGACTGTGAAGACAGAAGCTAAGGAGTTAAGTGACAAATAGTGAATTTCACAGGAAGATGTATATTAAAGGAAGAAATTGCACATCCTACAGGTTGCCACTGATCACATCACCCCAACAGTGTTTGGCTGCTGTTTTCTCCAGCAGAAATGCATCATTTTCAATATCTTTCAGGGAGCACTGAGGACTCATCATCATAAACAGAATGAAGTTAATAGATCAGTTAAAATGTAACATTGCTTAGATAAAAATCTTAAGGAGTCTCTCATCCTAAGAAGTTTTCTTGCTTGCTTTAGAAGATCTTGCAGCATTTGCTCATTAATGATCTGCTATTTCCTTTCAGTTGTGATAAATGTCAGTCAGGGAGGTAAAGCAGCACAAAGCCTTCAGAGAGCCACTGCAAGCTGCAGTGCAAGAATGCTGTAAGAACTGTGGGACTTACCCTGAGCAAGGGCACAGCCAAAATCCTCCCCAGCTCGACAGTCAAGGCTCACAGGCCAAAGGGGCATGAGGGAATGTGCTCAGAAGTAGCAAAGCCAGCTCAGAGAAGCAGCAGGAATCAGTTAAATTCTGAAAGCAGGGTGTCTGAGCTGGCACTGCACAGCTGCTGTGGCCATCTCTGCATTCATGTCTATGGCTTGGAGGAAACCTCTGCCCAAACAACAGGATATTTGTATGGACAGATATTTTTCCAAATGTCATGTTGCTTTAAATGCTGTTTGAAGTTGAAGATTTGCTCAGTTCCCCTTAGAATATCACTGCAAATATCGCCAAGATGTTTTATATGTGTCCAGCTGCTTCACCACCTCGTTTTCCTACTCTCCCAAAACAGTGCAAGGAAAGAGGAGAAATTATTTAGCAGGTAGAAGTCTGAAGCCATTTCCATGATGAATGCTCACCTCTGCAAGTGAAGCATAATGTCCTCATGGAAGGACCAATCCTTCATTCTCAGTGACTGTCATGGTGTGTGTATGGCTGCCTGGACTGCTGATGGTTACACCTCATCCCCCACAAAACAAGCCAAAAATATAAAATCAGAAACACATCTATGAATATCTTCCTCACAAACTCCAAAAATATGTTTGCTCATTGAAGGGCTATGCTAATGAAAACCTCTACATGTTGTCTTAGTTTGAAGGACAGGTGTCTGCCGAGGAAGGTGGAAACCTACCTTGTAATAGTGTAAGAGTCCGTCTAAAAGCCTCTCATTTGTTCTGCCCAACGACCTTCGCCTGAGGCCTAAGAAGACCCCTCAAACTGCAGCTGAAAGGCGCTGGCCAGGGATGGGAGGAATGCCAAGTGATTGTTCCAGGTGGTGCTCATTGGACCAGGACTGGTTTCTCATGAGACTGGCTTTACGGCTAGTCACGCTGCCCTGAACTGTTTACTCTACAAGACTCCCACAGGTGTGAGAACAATGAACTGGTCAGAGATGAGTGGTCTGTGTTTATCCCACCGACAAGGAGTTCGCTTGGACATGTTTTGGGATTGTTTTCCCCAACGGAACCCGAAGCGCACCTGAATCTTCCCACCTTTTGGCCAGAAGCCACTCGCTTTGGAAAAGACTATAAAAACATCCTCAAACAAAGACCCCCGAGATCTCCCCAGACAGCAACGGACATCTATTGGCTGGTTCCACGAGGATCGTCTGCCTGTCTTGGTAGCTATAATCCCAACCTCTCTCTCTTTCTCTCTCTGTCCCTCTATCGCATTTTGTTGGCACTAAATAAAGGTGCATTTTTTGCAAAAGTAAACTGGTTTTGTCCCCTTGCTGTATCTTTTGTGCTTTGAGATCCCTAAAAAGAACCTATCAGGACTCCGCATGAAGTGTGGACCCTGACAAATAGAAAATGTGACTCCCTTCCCTCCAAATTATTATGACTCCTAAATATTCTCCTTGCAGTATGCAACAGCTCAACCATCCTCCAATGCTGAGAGCTGAGCCCAGCCCCTCACCTCCCTGCCAAAATCTCTCAGTATCTCTGCCCTTCCCAAGAAAATGCCCCTCTGCTTTGACAGTGCAGCCAGCTGCATTCCTCCCCCCCTCCCCCTGGCTGCATCTTTTGTCTCTCTTAAGTCATTGTTTGAAAGCAACAGATGGGACAAAAATTCCATGAGAGAAAGAAACAAGAGGAAAAATCCTAACCCTCAACAAAGGTACTAGGTCAGAACCCAGAAATCATCACAAGTCAGGAAGTGTTTCACTTCATCATTCCTTGGGTGAAAACCTGTTTCATTCCCAGATGTCTGATAATGCTGTTAATAATGAGGTATTTTGCAGTCTCTTTTCTCAGGTAGTTCTAGGTTCTCTGATTATGTCATTTAAAGGATTATATATTATTTTGACTAATGGATTTTGCTCATATTCTCTCCTCCACTTAAACTTGTCTTTTCCTTAAAGCCCTTCAGCTATAAAACCACATATTGTTTCAACATCTGAAATCCTTTGTCTTTTGATGCCCTGCTGTGCCCTGCATAACTAATCACAAGCAAAGGGATGTGCAGTAAGCTGAAGAGATTCCTAGAAAGGGGAACTACTGGGAGGAGTGAAAAACTTGAACTTTTCTTCCTGCCTCTGGGAGATACCATCTGTTATCTTCAGAAGTTTTGGTGCTCCTGTGGAGGTGACTGCTGGAGACAGAGAGCTGTGCTGGTGTGGGAACATGCAGCAGCTTTTGAACACTCCACACAGAAATTAGGAGTAATATTACAGCATCTGGTGGATGTAATAGGAGAATAAACCAGCTGTGCTGCATGAAATATTGTGTATGTCAAATTATTACAATAAACTTTATAAACATTACTCTTAGGCTGACTGCAATAATTTTTAATAGCATGAGAAGACAGATAGAGAGGGGACTTCTGCACATCAAATGCTATGAAAAAGAGTGATGCTGCTGTAGAGAGCAAGAGAACCAGCTCCCAGTTAGAGCAGACAGAAACTGGCTGCAAACAAGAAGGGAATTGGAACAGCAATTCCAGAATCAGAAGGATAGTTCTCATCTCAGGATCTGCCATGGTAGCAAGAGTCCACAAAGCATTAAAGAGATGCATTTTGCAATTTTTTGCAAAATGGAAGTTACATTTCTTCAGCTTTTTATGGTATTTTGAACCCCATCAATAAGCTTTATGACCTGCATCCTCTGTTGGCTCATTGAAGCTGGCTGGGCTATCAGCTTTCTGTCCTGGTGCACTATAGATGGGCAATCACACATTATTTAATGACTCAGATGGACACCTTTGGTGATACTGGATTCTTCAATGAGATATGTAATTGTTCCCAGCTTATGTGAATTTTATTGAATTTTTATTGAAAACATCATTTCATGCTTGGTTAAGTCATACATTTAATTCATTCTCTAGCAAGATTTAGGTACAAATATGACACTACCAGTGCTCCTCCAAGGATAGCTGAGGCAGTTGTAGCTACCCAGAAACCCTGAACTGGCTGAGCACTCACTGGTTGCTTTTTAGCACTTCTGCTCGTGGATTTAAAAGTGCAGGAGAAACTTTTCCATCCAAAAGGAGGCCAGTTATGATTGAAAATTGTCACTTAGTTTTAATACATAGGTTGAGTCTTGTGGGTGCATTGCAGTCCCAGTTAGCTGAATAAAATTGAGTTGTCACTGGGTTTTTCTGGTGGCTTCAGGACACAGATGAGTCTTTGAGCAGGCAAAGGACTTTGGCTTAGGGCTTTTCATTGACCAAAAATTCAACATGCATTGATTGAGCACCTCCACAAGAACTGCCCAGTCAGTGAGAATTGTCTGAACACAGACTGTGTGCAAGGGACACCCTCTTTTTCCTTTTCAACACAAAATCCATGAGAGGCTGAGCTCAGTGAAGGCATGGATTGCTTCATGCAGGACTGACAGAAAGCTCTGCAAGCCAGCCCTGCCTTGAGTCTGTCTGTTGAACAGAACCTGGCTGCTCTAATCCTAATTTCTCTCTGGAAACATTAATTAATATTCATCTGCTTAACACAGGTATCTACAAATAGCCCTGAGGAAATGCCTGCTTTTTTTGGAAAGGAAAAACTAGCTTTTAGATGCCTGCAGTTTAATGAAATTAATTTTCCCTCTTGTTTCTTGAATATAAAGCAATTCAGACTGTCTTTGACACCTCAGAGTAAATGCATCATAAATTAAAGGTGCGAGAAACATTTTCAGTGAATTTGACGAGATTAATGGGTAAAGCATTCACTAGAAATATATTTTTCATAATACATTGGAATTTATGGAAATCCTTACTGACTTCATATTTAAGTCAGTTATATGGCATCCGCAATATTTCTTGCTTCTCTTGTTTTGCCCAATGGAAAAACTACTTAACAGCTCAAGTTCTAAATAAAAAGATAATATTTATAAAAAGGAAAACGAACCCCACAGGGGAGCAGTAAATTCTTAATTTCCACTGACCAAGAATTCACAAACTTCTTGTCAATAGCTGTGTGTTGGTTTCACGAGCTGGGGAGTGGGAGGGGTTCTCCCGCCTCTGGGGGCTTCCCCTGTGAGCTGCTGGCACCAATTGGGGAGCTCGGGAAACCAATTAGAGGTTGTTTCGCTTTCACAAATCACAGTGGATCAAGTTGACGGCCCTCTCTTTTGGCTTGGGGCCTCCAGAGGTGCGCTGGCCTCCGGCCGGGGCGCCAGCCCCCTGGTCCGGCTCCGGGTTCAGCGGGGGGGGCCCGGCCCGGCCCCGGCTCTGTGGGGAGCCCCTGGCTTGGGGAGCCCCTGGCTTGGGGAGCCCCTGGCTTGGGGGCCCCCCGGCACCGACCGCATGGCTCCAGCACCGGCCGCGTAGCCCCGGCCCTGCCGGCTCGGCTGGGCTCGCCTCTCCACGTGGCAGAAGAGGCCTTCAGCTGCTCATGTTGTTTCTTCACGATCTGGATACAATTTTTACTTCTTAATGCCTGGATAAGATTTTTCTATCTCCTGAGCTGCCCTGAATGAGAAGGAATAAAGCATGGAGACTACAGAGGTCAGCGGAATGAAGATAAAGTTCCTGATGGGAAGAGATTGAAAAGATGCAACTGATAAGTAGCTGAAAACCTTTTTTTTGCGGGCTAAGGGGATTGTGACTACACTAAAATTCCTTTAAACTGTGAAATATACTTGGGGAGGTTTGGATGCTTAAGTAGAAGACTTTTTGCCTCGGGGAAATGGAGCTCTCTCTGTTCTGGGACTCGAATATGAACAGAGACATTTGCTAGAGAAGGAGATGAAGAGAATTTTGTTTTTCGGCAGCCTGCCTTTAAAAGTGTGTAACATAACCCATAGCACAGCTCTGGAAGGACTGTGAATAAATGGGAGGAGAGTCATAATCTGCAATATTTTCCCGGGTGGATGTGGATTGTGAAGGTGAAGACAGCCCCTAAGCCATAACTAAAAAAGGGACTTTTCTCTCTTAAGTAAACTGAAATGTTTATTTGAGTGTATAACGGACTGAAATGTTCTCTGTATGTTGTTGTTAAGGAATGTGGAATGAAGGAAAAGGAAGGAGGGAATAATCTAGGAATCTTATTCTGAATTCTTTTGGTGTTATTAATAAATTTCTTATTGTACCTTTTTAAGTTTTAAGCCTGCGTTGTGTTTACTCCTAAATCCTATCCCTAAAAGAAATAAAACATAATAAAATTGGCAAAACCCAAGTCACACTGTGACAAGCTGTAAAATGCCTTATATATAGAAATATTTCAGGACATTAAAGACAATGCAGGGTATTTGGCCCTATGCCTTTGCATTCAAAACACGATTTATGTCAGCTTTATTTTTCTATTTTCCAGTAAGCCTTTCTTCTCCATCTTCTCCGGGCTACAGGGCTACACATAAGTCAGGAATTCTAGTGATACTGGAGTTTCTGCGCAGTAGTGAGATATGTCTGTCACTGCTTTGTTTGATGTTGTGCTGGACTCCCCTTTGAGTCTTTGTTCTCAAACCCAACTCTAGCACACCTTGATATTGTGATGTATTCACCAAAGTAAAAATACTTGCAAAACGACTTTAAAGACTTGCTTTGAAAGCATCATCTTTCTATGTCTGCTCGTTTCAGGAAGTAAAACTACTTTTTTATCTTATAAAGCCTTGATTATCTTCTCCTGGTTTTGGTATCTGTTCAGGAAAAATTCCTTCTGAGTGCAGGTAATGCTTCTTTGTTGTCAAAGGAAGTGCTCTCTCTAATATCACATTTTCTCATTCAAACACTCTCTCAGTGTTCTGCTCTGTTATGTTTGCAGCTGTTTTAAAGCACCTTAGCTGAAGCCTTTTGAAGTAAAATACACACAAATGCCCTTTATGAGCCTTCCTGGCTTTGTCTCTCACGATCCCTGATAATTTTCTCGGAATGCATACATCTTCCTTTGGCAGCTGCGGGTGGGGTGTCAAAGTGGCTCTCAGCAAACAAGGGTGCATTTTAAACGATCAGCAGAGTGCCTGTGAAATCATTGCACAGCATTATTATAGCTTATGTTTCTACTTTTATGGTCTGCAGCCCTCACGTGGATTTATTTCATCTGTGCTCGCACACAGCTTTGATGGTGCCTTGTACCCTGACCTGCTTAGACTCGCCATAAAGCCTCATACTTAAAGGATAATGGTCATGATGAGGGAAGTATACAAGGCAATAAACAGCTTTTGCAGGTGATTAAACACACTGAAGCAAAGCTGAGGCATTTGAAAACCCCAAAAGCTGTTTATTGTAAGCACAGCAACACGTCAGTGCTGTTCAACAAGCCACAACATTAAATAAAAGCTTCTGCCTTGTCTTGCAAGGGCTGGGAAGTTTTGTCCACCAAATAGATCCTTGCTTCTCATTTTTAATGCTGTGGGTGGCTTTCTTTGTTTCACATATGGTCTAACAGGAGGTGGTTCCTGAGCAATTGCTTGGGATAAAAGCAGCAAAATGTATTTCTTCAAATCACTGGAGGTTCCTGATGACAGTCCTTTCCTCCTCTCCATCCCCATAAGAATCTCTCTTTATTCCCAGCTTCTTTTTTCCCCTCTTGCCACTATTTCCACTGTCTGTTTCATCATTTAATTTAATTTCTTTGGTTTTTATTTTGTTTTGGTTAGGTTTTTTTTCTATTCAATGGTGTCTTCACCTCCACTTTCCCCAGCGTTTCAGAGTTTTCCTAAAAAGAATGCCTGAGGCTGCAACATTCAGCCACTTCAAGGAAGAGGTTAGAGCAGGAGTATTATGAGTCACAACATTTGTAGTGCCAGGAAATCTCTGTTTCACAAATAGCGCTGCTTTGGTACTGATGAGCTGTCTAAAAACCAAACATCTTTTGAAGCAATTATAATTTACCATGTGATCTTCAATAGTATTTTCTTTATAACAGGATTAGACTTTTTATTCCAGTGGAGCAACGTTTGATAAATTCATGCAGGTTTCTGTGGGTCTTCCTATCAAATGTAGGGAATAAAACTGCATTTACTATTTTCCAGCCCACATTTACTGGCAATTATAATAGTACATATCACCATGGCTATTTGTGCAAATCAGACTTCAGTTAACTGCTGACACAAACTGTAATTTTCTGTGAATGTCAATGGAAGGAAACTTACAGTCTAATGAAAGAATATTTAATATTTTGCAGTGGTTCACTAAGACAACATTTTTCTGTTTATTGCTGAGAATTGTAGCACAGTCTCATTTATAAATTAGACCTTGAGACAGTATCTTCGATGAAAGAAAAATATGAAAGAAATAATTGAGGTTTGGTAACCAGCTGATACTGAAGCTGGCTCCTGTGAAACAGAATTGACAGATAAAGTGATCAGAAAAAAATCTGGTTGGTAATACCAGGTAGGAGTTGGCTGAGGTTTTGTTTGGTTTTTTTTCTTTCATCTTTCCTTTAATAATTTTCATAAGACCAGTGTTTTTGGGAAACTAGTATTTATTCATTTATGCATGGAAAAATATCACAGCAGCATTATAAAAACCCTGTGTACGTTACATTCTTGTCTAGATAAACACAAATCCAGCATAATTCTGGATTTGCACTAGTATTACTGAAACGCAAATTTATCCTTGGATGTCTTTATCCATTGTGCCCTCTTAAGTTTATCTAGGGCAAATCCTGAACCACTAAAATCATGGCTCAACAGGGAGAGGGGCATATGGATTGTTTGTCACAAAAGCTAAACTCAAAACTTTGTTCTGCATTTACTCTTCTTTTGTTGGGCTCTGCAATGAATATGAAGTAAACAACATCCTCAGGTAGCTTTAGATATTTATTTGTATCTTCACATATAGTCAGAATAAAGCAGAAAACAGATTTGGAGAAATAAAATAGGATGTTTATTCTCCTAATTTTTCAATAATTTTGAGTTAAGCAAGACTGATTTTGTAAATAGATTTTCTCTCTTTTTTTTTAATTGCCAGATATGTTACATTTTTCCTTCATGAATTTCACCTGAAGATTATATATAGCCAAAATAATGTTTTCCTGAAGAGCAATCAATAAAGCCAGATGTTTTTAGTGGGAGTTCTTGGGTTAAAATAGATTTGCTGGGGCTTTTTCCACCTCGTTGTACTTTCCATCAAAATGTTTGTTGCTCATTGCAATTAAAAACATAAATTCTGTTGTTTTCTGCACTACAGAGATAAATGTCACAGTAAAGACTAATTGGAGAGAAACAAAGCTATTTTTTTTCCCAATCTGAAGCCATTCCCATTACAGAATTTCCAGAGGAAATTTAAGACTCCTGGGACCATATTTTCAACATAGTTCCATACCTAATGAAGATTTACAAATGTCCTGAATCCCGTTTTCATCAACAGAATTTAGTGCCAGAATATCTCTTTGCCTTTCCAAATCACTTTTTAGATATAGAGGAGGCTCTCTGAAAAAATCATTTCCATGGGTGTCTTTTTCCCCTCCTCACTAAATATCATATGTGCAACACCAGCACATATCTCATCTAGTCCCTCTGCATTCATATTTTATAGGACTTTAACTAATTGATTTGATTTGATTTGACCCACCACTTGGATGGCACCTTTGCCACAGGAGGCTGCACACACATAACGCAAATAATTTACTTGATTCTTTTCAGAACTATTTACCTTACCCTTGGGTTGTTTTGTGAACTTCTAGCCTTTTGGTTCTGACCAGATTAACCAGCAGACAAAGGCAAGTAAAACACAAGTCCCCAGTCCCAGGGGTAAAATCCTACTTACTTTTATCATCATATTTGCAGTGCTGTAAAATAGAATTGTCTTCATTCTAGTGCAGCAAAGACTTCAGAATTTAGCTCTGAATTTTTCTAATTTCCAAAGCACCTCCTACTTCTTGTTTTTTTCTATCTGGGCTGCCAGGTTTCATCGCCACTGGAGTCATATAAACAATACAGCTCTCACTCCTGTCTGAATTTGCTCATTTTGTGACACAGGAAAGGAAGATAAGTTTTTATTCCCAAAATCTTGGTTTTCCTGCAATATCTGCAATAACTGTGATGGTGAGGCAGAAGCAGAGCCTGAATCTCTGCTCCCACAAACAGGCATTCTGCATTATCCTTCCTCAATTTGAAACAATTTAGAACTCTATGTACTGATCAGTAAGACGTCCTTAATAAACTAATTGGGAACAGATATCAATTCTAAAAAAAACCAAAAAACAATGTTTAAAGTATTCTTAGAGAAAAATAGCACAGTCAGTCTGGGTATATTTTAAGGCTTCTTCCATTTATCTCTTTTCTATTCTCCATGTTCCTGCATCACAATGCAGGAAAAGCCAATGAATAGAGTTTTGTTTTACCTGGGGATTATCACAGGATTTTGTCCCTCTGGCACTAAACTTCCTGCTGCTTTCACAGTTGTGAATGTGTTTCTGATGGGGATTATGGCTCATTCAGAATCTTCTCTATATTTACACTAAATTTACATCTGTGGTTTCTCCCATACGTACGCTTTGGGATTTCAGTACAAATGCAAAATTCTGTCTTAAATATGTTCCTATAGTAGGCCATAGTCTTGCAACCCCTGAAGAAAAACTTGTTTAATGGCAGAGTTGCAGAGAAAAAAAAAAAATCAGAAAGGCAAATCCATCATCTTTCATTAGGAAGAGAAGCACCTGTCCTGCACATGTATGTAAAATCCTGCTCAGTGAATCTGATTCATAGCACTGTCATTTTAATTTCCTATAAAAAAGAACAACTGGAGGAATTCTCTAGTAGAAATTACTGCTATTCCCAAAGGTATCATCAGCTAGTAAAGAAATCACATTATTAACCTAAATTTCAAGGTAAAATTTATATCTCTCTGTTTTTATGACTTTCAAATTGTTAATTCACATACTTAGATGTAGGTTGACCTAGTATTGGCAAGAAACTCTACTCCAAACTGTTACTTTATAATTCTTTTTCTAGTTCAGGTTTCCTTTTTCTGCTTGTTTCTATGTTTTTTTGTGATGTTTGAATCCAAAAATCTAATTCCTGGTGTACATTCTTCAGCCGAAATCTTTACATCACAAGGATGAAAAACTAGTGGTGACTGTGTGGCTTTTAAATGTCACTTTTCTTTACAATTCCTATTTTATGTTTCATCCTCTGGCTTCACTTCAGTTTACAAACATGGCAAGATTGTTTTAAATCTCAAAGAAAGATAAAATAGTGTCCAAATAACAGGTTATAAGTGGATAACCTATTTATCTTTGGCAGGAAGGCTTTCTATGTCTGGCTGTGGCAAACAAAGGCCATTTTGAAATGGTGTTTGGGCAGTGACTGAACCCACGTGGAGGTTGCATTTACAGCACAGGAGTTGTCAAATAACACTCAAAGTAATTTGGGCATCACAGGAAATAATGGAGTGATTCTAGTGCTTTCTGTGAGAACCTTTAAACTCCCATTTCATTAAAAATTCCAGTCTGCAGCTGGTAGCAGAGATTTACTGGGTTTCACCATCTGTGCAGATTAATGTTTCCTAAAGGAGAATGAATGCAACAGATGAGATGGTTGGCTTTTCAGATCAAACAAAACCCCAAAGTACAATATCTTCCCTGACTCTTGCATCTTACACCTGTTTCCTTTTAATCACATGACTGAATTGTTTAGGAGAAACAATTCCAGCTTTCCTTAGAGCTGATTGATTTGAAGATTGCCGATCACCAAGATTCTTGTGGGTAGCTGTGGAGAATTGGTGATTTTATTAAATAGATTTTATTACAGATCAGTTGAACACCTTCTTTAGATTTTATTGTGTTCATATCCAAGAAAAATGTCTTCACCCAACAAGCACAGTGATTTAAAGGCATTCCAGTGTGTGCTTCAGGCTGGATTAGCAGTGACAACCAATTTGGGGAAGCTCACCCACACCCCTGTTGTTTTCAGTCTTATCTTTTTTTTTTTTTGACTGGCCATAACTAATCTTTCTAGGGGATTGAGAATGTGATTCATTTAAATTGCAATTTTAAATCAATCCTATGTCACTACATATCTTACAATAGTATAATTTTAAATTACATTAGCTTCACCACACATCAAACACCTAAATAAATTCTTGGCAGTGATCACTGTGTTAGGATTCATCAGTAAAATCAATAGAGTTTTTGGGTTTGCCAGGAAATGAGATCATTAATTTGACTATTTCTTTAGGGCAAGAAAGGAAAGCACAGTACCTGCTTACCAAACCAGGTATCAATCCCTGCCTGGATTTCCTGATAAATATTCCTGGTTATTTCCCTGAAATAGAAGATGTTTTACTCTATTCTATGGCTAACATCTGAGGGAAGGCAGAGCCATGGCATGGTGGGCTCAGCAGCCTCCTGGAGCAGAGAGGCAGCAAGGGTTGGGACCAGGAGTGGGGCAGGGACTTCCAGAGCCTCCTGTTCCTAAAAAAGACACTCACTCACTTCTGCATGGGGAATGAAACAGCACAGGGTGCTACCATCCCCATGGATTTAACACTAAAAAAGCCCAGAAACCACTTGCTAATACAAACATGGAAGTGGGTAATTAAACTCACTGGCAGCACTGGTCCTTGCTCTCCCTTGCATTTTCCTTTTATTGAAGCCCAGCTGTTCTCTGGCTGTTGCCAGGGGTAACCAGCAGTGACAGTCAAGGTCATCGATGAAAAGCAAGCCTTTTTCCCACTCTCTTGAAAACTTGCATCCTGGAATAAATTCCTTTGAAGCAACAAATTTTGGTCAATGTAGCACTTGGGTTTGTTTTGGGGTTTTTTTGGGTTTGTTTTTTTTTTTTATCCAATTTCCATTCAGTGCACTTCTTTGGTCAGTCCATTGCTGTTCCTCCATGTTCATTGTAAGGCACAATATTCCAAAGAGCTCCTGGTTCAAGGAGTGGCTCAGAAATGTGTCCCAGTGTCACCAAAGCTGCTGTGTCCTCCTTTAGGACAGAGTGACACCAGACTGCACGTGCACAGCACCAGAGTGGTGTGGAACCAGCATCCCTCTCCTCTCTCTCTGTGTATTCTACCTGAGCAGCTTCAGGTCTATGAATTCTGGTATTTTAAACATGTTGAAATTGTTTTTCCCCTTTCTGTAGCATCAGTGATTCATTCACAGAGTTTTCTGCTAAGGAAATAGTTCATAGAATTCATTAAAGCACTTTCAGAGGTAAAAAGTCAGAATTTCAGGGAAGATAGGGAAAAAATTTCATTCTTCTAAATGGGAATCATGTGATGATTCATCATGCAGTTCTACTTTGTATGATTTTCAAATGGTTAGCAATGTTCTGTATAGTTTAAACTGGGTTTTATTCTGTTGTTTTAACCTGCATTTGTCCATTGCTTGGTTTACACTTTTTATGTAAATAAGCTGCCTGGTTGTGAACTAGAGAGAAATTAGTATTTTCAAATATGTTGGATGTTGTCTGTGAACTCCCCTTGCATTTTTATTATTTTTTCAGCTTTCTAAACCAATATTTTTCTCCAGAAAGATGCTGCTTAAGAAATGAATATCTGGGAACAGAGGAACCAAATTACAGCTTTGCTTAGGTGAATGTAACTGCTTTTGATGCAAGTGGGAGTTTCCCTTGTTTATCTGGTGTGTAATTTGGAAAAGTGCATTTTGCATCTAATTCGACCTAGTTTTTTCTACACCATATTTGCAAGATAGAGGGAACAAACACAGCAGACATTAAAGTGTTTATTTGGTACCTACCCTAACCTGAGAGTATGAACTTTGAAGTGTTTTGCAGCCAGAGACCTGGAAGTGAAGAGAACTGTCAGGAAGGAATTCTCCATGCC
Organism: Luscinia megarhynchos; assembly: GCA_034336665.1. Taxonomy (NCBI): domain Eukaryota; kingdom Metazoa; phylum Chordata; class Aves; order Passeriformes; family Muscicapidae; genus Luscinia; species Luscinia megarhynchos. The sequence continues at coordinate 5,570,815 of CM067580.1, forward strand.
AGGCTCAGCCCAGCTTTTGCAGAGATGCCCAGTTGGTGTCTAAAGGCACTGAAGTGTTTTAGACTGGGTTATGGAAGGTGCAAATGGCAGTATTTATCTATTTTACATGCAGATGATGATGATGATGATGATGAAATATTAACTGCTTACAGTGTAGTGGGTGGATGTTAAAACTCACCAAGAAGGCTTTGCAGCTTCTCCATGGGAGTGTCCTAGGTGGATAAATGTCAGCTCCATCTCAGCAGAATAGTTGTCACCCTCAGAGTGTTCCAAGTGCAAGGGGAAGCAGCTGGGATGGAGCTGTGGGACCATTCCTGCTGGAATGGGGTGGGGAAGGATGGAACCTGCAGGTGTAGCAGGAGCTGAGGAGGATGCACAGAACCAGGTATCCCACAGCCAGAGCACCAGATGGATGAGGTTATTATCCTCTGTAGGATAAACGCTGTCATTTTATTTGTTTTCTGTGCATATTCATGGCAGTGCTGAGGATGGGAAAGTGCCTGTGTGGCTCCCAGTCTGTCACAAACGTCCTGTGAAGCACAGAGCAGCTTCCCGGACCAGTACAGAAATTCAGAGCTTAATTGGAACAGTGCTTGTGCTTCACTGCAGGAGTCAAGGCTGCTCCTCTCTTTTGTTTCATCTCCCCTCCTTTCTTCCTTTCACAGCCCAAACACTTGCAGAGGATTTCAAGTTAATTTACATCCTGCAGAAATAAATGGCAGAAACTGTTTCATACAGTTCCGCATTAGGACTGACTTCTGGAAGTTTTGCAAGGAAATCTTGTCACTCCTTATTCCATCAGGAGAGACATGTTCCTTTGGAATGGAGTTTGTTACCTGTGAGGCAGCAATTGTCTGATGGGCCTCATCTTCCACTCCCACCTGGCTGAGATGGATGCTTGTACCTGCCCAAATGCATTGGTTCATGCTGTGAAAAATAATTGGTTGGACAATGGAGCTGCTTTGAATTTACCTGTGTGACTTGTGGCACAACCCTTCCTGTGTTTGTGGGATTGGGCCTTGGATTTGGGAAAAGACTGATAAATATTCTTCTAAACAGCTCTGATTTCAGAACAATGGATGTTACTGAACTGTCAGCACTTCTGAAAATGGCAATTTGTTTACTAGGAAATGAAAAGAACAAGCAGCTTTTGATGGTCAGGGCAGCAATGTGAGTGTGCTCTTGAAATTTCTGAAAAATACATTCTGTTCTGCTTTGCCTGTGGTTCCCACATACACACTGTAATATCTCTTCAGAGAACTTGTCCTCAGGATAGATTTTGAAAGGGTGGGTCCAGCGTTAATATAAACTCCATTAACTCTAGTACATTTTGATTTGTGTAAGATTAATGGTGTATATAGGACCCAAACCACCTTTTTTGCTCCCTTATACAGATTGTTGCATTTATTTCAATGCATTTTTCAAATGAATAATGAAATACCAGGACACGACCCAGAAATATCTTATTGTTATCTATGAATAAAATGCTTTGCTCAGCATTACAGACTTTGAGTAGAACTGAAATGTAATGTATCCACACATAATTTGACACCAACTAAATATCTTGTGAAACAAGACATTTCCACAGTCTGTTCCTTTTTGTGCCACTAACCTCTTGTTAACAGGATTACGAAATCAATAGTTGTGCTGTCAAGAGAATGTAAATGTTTCCAAAGACGTAGGATATTTCTGCACAGTACTCCATTCAAAAATTGAGTGTGCTGGCTGTACTGCATGTTCATTGTGAGTTGGAACCATTTCACATCTCTGAAATTCAGGAAAGAGCTGTTAAAATGCTGGTTGTACATGACTAATTCAGAAAAAAGTACAACACATAATATTAGTTAAACCTATTTGAAATGCCTGAAGTATAAACATGTACTGGTGTAAATCCATGGATATATAGACACAGTTTTACTCTGGCACTACAAGTTTACACTGTTCATTGAATTAATACAATGCTACAATATCCCCAGTGCAGATCCCTTTAGAAGTGTTTGGGTTAAACATGTCACATTACTGAGCTGACAGACTTCAGCTTTGTTGAACATGCACAAACCAAACCTATTTTCTCACAGCTGTCTGGAATGCCAGAAATCTGTGTTTTAAAGTATTCCCATAAGATCCTGTTCCACTTCTCTGTTCATCCTATCACTGAATGCATTGTTTTATGCTCAGCTTCTCTTTTGGTAGACAATTGACTGATTTGCTGATCAGACAGGCACTTGCAAACTTGTCTTCTTGGAAATACAGGCATTTCTAGAGCAGCATATTCTTCCCATTTTATATTTCTTCCTAATATTCCTAAAATTGGTGGACCTGATGCACATTCCCACCAATCCACTTTATCCCATTTAAAAATAGCCACACTGATATTGTGAGCTCAAACAGGACAGATTTGCAGTCTTCTGTATTAAATATGGTGAAAGCTGTGTCAGCAATAAATATGTTGTTCTAGAAGAGACATGTTCCAGACTGGAGAAAGTGGGACCATCAGAGAGAGGCAATGTCAAGGCAGTGTTTATATTTCACACTCCTCATGTTTATATTTCAAATGAGAAGGCTGTGAAGAAATCTGGAGAACAGATGTAGTTCAGGGAAATGCAGACAAACAGGAAAGACAGCATGGGTTTTCAGATAACTGCAGACAAAGCTATTTTGGGTGGCCAGACACGCTGACAGAAGTGCCCATGAAAATGTTCTGCTGGTTGTGTGGAGAACTGCTCTGAGCACTGGGAATTGTTTCTCAAGGCAGAAGCTGGACTAGCAGAGTAGTCTGATATAAAACTTCTGTATCAAGTGTCCTGCTGCACTTGTGCAGAACCCTGCCAGGGTGGAATCCCAGCTCCCTGCAGCCCCTGTGCCAGGTGCACTTTGAGCACTCACTGCAGGGATTGTTTCTGCCTGGCTTTCTCAGAGGAAGGTTAAAGACACAGTGCAGAAAGGTAAAATGGAAAGGTAAACTAAGCCTTAATCAGCAATTCAGCTTTTAGAACTCTGGCTTTGAAAAAAAGGTTTATGAAAAACAGAGGGGAAATTAAGGAAGAGCAGTAAGAGACAGATTTGGGAAAACGGAGCTATTACCCACCCGTTACCCAGGACTCAGGTTTCATTCAGACTGCATCTTTATCTGCTGTGCAAAGAAACATCAGGAGAAGCTCAATGGAAAAACCATCTGTGGGAAAATTGTCCATTTTTCCTTCATTTCACCCATTTTCAGTGAAGCTTAGGGACCCAGCACCAACACTTCACTAGTAAGAGGCTTCCCCTGATATCCAGACCTTCTGACAACTTCAGTCTACCTTGGCAAGTGAAACCCTCTTGTAAAGCTCACATCACTTCCCTGGACAAAGGGGACTTCTGTTTCCACCCAGGGACTCACCAGGTCTCTCAGCTGAGAATGTTCCATGTTGGTAAAACACTCCCCACCTGCACAAATGGACATTCAAGGCACATCTCTTACTGTGTTCTCAAATACTTCCTCAGACCTCTCTCCATAGCAGGTGAGCCCCTCACACTGGACTGCAGGAATTGTCCTGATAAAGGATCCCTTTTCACCTGCATGATCAGCTCTTTATAATCCAGCCAAGCCAAGAGAGTTTCTCATATTTATAAGGGAAAAAAAAAAATCTTTTCTCACTGTAATTGCTCCAAAGCCAAGGGCATGCCCTGAGATAGCAGTGGCAAATCAGTGCCTTCCTGAGCAGATTTGTCTTGACAGCCCTGTGTAAAAATTAGAAATTAAGCCATGAGTTTACACACTCATATTTTACACAAGTTTTTCTGTCTACCCTTTAAAGTCTAAGCGTTTTTGCCTTCCTCCTAATCCTGTCTAGCAGCAGGAAATGAGTAAATAATTCTAGTGGGTGCACTGGCAATTTGGCCAGCGCTAAATCCACACCCTAAATTGGTGCATTGGCTGGGAAAGCTCAGATTGGCAAATCAAACCACTGCAGCTCCCCAGCATGTTCAAGGAGAGGGGAGCAAAGCATTAGAGGCTGAAATCACACCAGTGCATGCACATTGGACATTAAGATAACTCCAGATTTATATTAATAGAAGAAAAAGTAAAATCTGCAATCCTGTGACCTCTTTCCACCGTTCTTTGTGCTCCTCTGCAGGCTGCTGGCATCCTTTAAAGCTGTCTGAAGCATCAGCTTGAGAAATGCATTTCCAGAGTAAGCTGAGATGGCAGATAGCTACAGGAAGGATTTTAACAGCTGTTAAAAATTTTTTTTAAAAAAAGATGATGGAAGCAATTCTCTTTGGGAAATAGCTTTACATATTTCATAGCACCTGGCTTAATAGCTGTGATGCCCAATCCATGTTAGCAGTCCCCAGGCACAGGAGAAACACAAATAGTGAGCAGCTGCTTTGTGGAGGCCACAAACACATCATCAAAAATTAAAACAGGGTTCAGGGGTTGTATAATGGAGATTTACAGAGCTAACAGCAATATCTGGGCTGTTTTCACAAACCTCCCTGCAGCCAGGCTCCTTAGGTAGGCTGCTGCTTGGCCTAATAGCTTCTCTTGGACCAAGAAAAACACCCAGAAGTTTTAGTTTGATACTCTGGGAGGGTTTTCACCTGGAAACAACACAAACATACCCTGAGAAGCCTGAATAAAATCTAAGGGTCATTATGTCCTCTGGAGTTGAGGCTAAAAGTGGGAAATATGTGAGAAAAAGCTGTCCAGAAGTGGTTTTGCTCAATTTTTCCCATTCCCTCTTACAAATAAAGAACACAGGGCCTGTCCTTCCATCTGTTTTTATCCTGAAGCTTTATGGAAGATTTGGTTTTTCATAGGAGGACTTTTTGAGATGCTCAGAAATTCCTAAACTGGGGCAATCTACCTTCTTAGGAGGGTTAAAATAGAAGTATCAGCTCTGCCTGCTCCTTCTGTCTCCTGCATCCTCGGAGCACTTTAGTGTAACAGAGGAGGAGCAAGCAGCACAGCTCCATTGTTTCCAGGCTGCACCTGCTCCACAGAGCTGTAAAATACAGAAGTAATGCTGTTTTTATTGCCCTGAAGAGTGTGGATACCTGGTGGCAATGTTTTTTTCCGTGGGGGGGAATGGGAGAGGGAAGGGAATGCAGAGCAGAAGCGAGGCAGGAAGGGAGCCCTGCTCAGAGCTGGCATCCTCAGAGCTGGCAGGGGGGTTTTACAGTGCAGTAAAACAGCACTGCTGGGAGATTCACTGGGAAATAAACTGCTGATGGAGCACACAGGTTTGGAGCTTTGGAAAAGCTGAGTGGCAGTGTATTGTCTGGATGAATCTGTAGGTTTTTCTCTTTCAGTTAGAAACTGGTCCCAAACCAAATTGTCCATGTCAAACAGGCCAAAGTCTAAACAGGTTAAAATAAAATCTAGCTTTAATAAGCAAAAAGTGTAGCTCATCTTCACTGACATTTTCTTTGCTTTTTGTTTAAAAAGAACTGGATTTTTGTGGGACTGTTTTTAACTTAGTTATCTTATTTGGTTTTTAATTATGGCTGAGTACAGAATGCTTGAAACATGCACTGGAACCATATTAAACTTTTAACAAATAAAGTGCTAGAGTACCAGAGGTTTAGTGTTAGGCTAAAAAATGTTAGGTCTGGAAAAAGGAGTCCAGGTTTCCATTTTTATGTACTCACATAACATTAATAATTAATCTAGGTTTCTATTAGGGAAGAGTTTGTTGTTGATGGAAAGGATAAAAACAGCATGCAGAGGGTCAGTGAGACCAATGTAGCATGGTGCAGACTTGCTTAGTCACCAGCTTATGTGATAATGCAAACTTCAGAAAAATATCCAAGTTCTGCACAAGAATCCTTACAGGTCTTTGGCTTTAATCCCTGATTTCTACACTTTGCCAGCAGAATGAATAATTGCTACCTTTCTGCTTTTTGTTTGTATTTCCTTGTATCCCAACATACTCTGCACCATCGAGATGGGATTCAAACACAAGCAGTAAATCAAAGCAGCTGCCATGGCATCTTTATTATTCTGTGATTTCATCAGTAGACACTGGATGGATGGGACAAGATAAAGAAAAATCCCCACACTGAAAGTTATGAGTGGGAATTTAAAACTTTCTGAGCACCTAAGTTTCTTTCAAATACTGATTCAAGTTTAAGAAGTGTTACATATCTGAGCCATCCAAATAGCTTCAGGTTTCAGCAAAGTGTTTTTGTTCCTAAGATGTTCACCTACAGCTCAGATAAGGGGAGCCAAAGTCCAATTTAGCCCTAGATGTGTATTATAACAAAAAAAAATCCAGCTGCCTGTGGGTAGGGTTATAGAGGCAGAATAGCAGATCCTGTGCCCGGCACCACATCCTACTCAGAGTAATGCAGCACAGGTAACAGTCCCAAGGCATGGAAATGCCTCTTCTTCTCCAATTGACCACTTGAGCATCTCCTTAGAGAGTTTTGCAGGCTGTAAATTATAAGAAGGCAGTAAAACAGTAAAAGGAAAGACTAAGACTGTGATTCTGGATTACACTGCTGAGCCATAACAACCATATACCTAGAATTACGGGAAGAAGTAAAGAGAAAATTGAGGCTGAATATCAGGAAAAACTTTCCAACAGTGAGAGCTAGTGGGCTGTGAAGAAATCTCCCACCTGAAATAATTGAGTACTTGAGAGTCTCAAAACTGAGCTGGGCAAACTGTGCTGTGAGGAACATCCTGAAGAACTCTTGCAAGATGATCTTTTTCTCCTCATGTACACGAAGCACTATGGCCTGGAGAGGAAGCCTCCATTTCTCTACTTCTCTTGTCAGTATTGCTCCTTAAGTTTGTTATTACATGAGGTTAAAAATATTCAGCTGAAATATTTAGTTGATTTCTAACAATATTAAGTCTTCATCAGCTGGTACCTGTCAGTGTCTGATATGCACAACACAGGGCATTTATTTTTCAGTCAGGAATTTCTTTTTGTTTTTCCTAGAAACATAGGGCTTGTAACATTCATCTAAATGTATTAACCTAAAATATTTAACTGGGCTCTGTAGCCTTTTTCAGGGCAATTGTTGTTCTTATATATGACATTCCAGAAGCAGTTTATAACCATCTCTGTGCATTTCTTTGCAGTTTGATTTTGCAGGTTGAGCCTCCATAGCACAGGGTGTGACAGTTTTTATCTGGTTTTATTTTTATTACTGAGTACAAATGTAGAGTTAGTCTGTAGCATTATTGCTGCCCTGCAGCTTTGGTAGTTTTTTATACTCTGTCTTTTTAATGTGTAGTTTTTCTTCCACATGCCTCTTCTGCTGTTTACTGGAGTTGTGAAGTATTTACTAACTTCATGAGATGTGACCGCGACATAAGGAGGAAAAGGGATTTGATTATTTAAATTGCATGGAAAAATATGCACACTGTCAAAACAAACAGTGTAGCATTGCGCTTTCTCTTACACTCTGCAAATCAGGAGTAACTGCATTGGAAATAGTGGAGTCATGGCTCTGTAAAGCCAATTTAAATACCAGTAAAATCAGATCTCCCAATCTGATAAACAAGAATACTGAGGCTTAAAGATGACATTTTAATTTGAAAATTGTTTACCTTTTACTTGCTGTCACCAAGGCTAAAAGTAATTAAAACTGTCATAAAATATTTTCCAAATCACCACACTTCCTGCAATCAGTTTTTCTCATTTTATGTGGATTTTTTTGCAGTAGTCATAACATTTTGCTATTACTGCATTTATTATTCATTATTGTGGATATGACACTGCACCAATTGGCAAGGATCTCAGGGAATGTTTTCATATCAAATCTGGATTTAAAGTTTCCTTACTAAGCTGGGTATTTGGAGTTGTTTGAAGCATGCTGAGGCTGGGATTGACTTGGGTCAACCAGAATAAAGTGAGTAATGCAACGCAGAGTACTCCAGACTTGTACCAATGCAGCTGAGTTCAGGATCTGATTCCTAAACAGGGATTCACCTCCTGTCACTGGAAATGTTGAGTTTCAGTGAAACTGAGGCTGCATCAATGCAGAGAGATGGGCATTTCCAGAAGCAATTCGACCAAAAAAGATGGATTAACAAATTTTACACTGTAGATACCCTTTGCTTTCCTCTAAGTGTAATAGTAGAAAAGACAATTAGTTTAAAGCAAGAAAATTATGTATTAAACAGCAAAAATAAGATTACTCAGAAAAAAGTGGAAACACAAGCCATCTTCTCAGAAAAAAAATCTTTTAGCCTTCATTTGGGTGCTGCTTATGCCACTGCAGAAGTATTTATGCTGTAGATGGGATAACTGGTGCAACTTGAGCACATTCAGGATGTGGTCATTGCAGCCCTGACGAGTCCTGCACTCCTGTGCTGGGAGCTGCTGCTGGGACTGTGCAGCCTGCCCTTAAATCCTGATATAGAAATGTCTCTGAAATATTATGTAACTGAGAAAAGGGCCTTAGGTTGGTTTTGAAAAGGCTCTAGATATTGTTTATTAATAATTTTGTATTGTTGCTGATTTACAGTGCAGCTTATAAGAAGACAAAGTATTTATGCTCTCTTACAGTTTTCTCAAGAAAAGAAAAGATAGCATTGAGGGTCATCTGATTATATTATACTTCTCTAGTTTAAAAGATTTTCCAATTTTATCTATTGATAAAATTACTTGAAGCCAAGGATTAAAGAGAAAGGTTTAAAGCAGAAAAGCTGATTTAAGATTGAAGATCTTTCTTAGCAGCATCCATTTAAAGTTAATCTTTGATCATCTGTGAAGCTGATTACCTAATATATAAAACCTATAAAAATTATGTTCTCTTTTATTACACAATACAAATATTGTATTCTTTCAAATTCAGTTGATCATGAGTAACATTCAGAAAATCTGTTAAGAAAACATTAGTCAAATGTAACTAAGAGCTCCAGACACACCACAAGGATGGAAGGAGGGGAAGGACAGAGGAAAGCTTTGTCCCTGTCACTCTCAGCAGTGAAATGGAATCCCAGGATCACAGCAGAGAATTCCTACTCTAAAGATAGTGAAGGCTTTAATATTTAAACATACAAGAGGATCACGATATACTCCCACAGTCTGTCTATTGATTACACATCCTCTGCAGCCCAGATATGAAATACCCCAGATATTCCTTGATGCACCATCAAAGTAAAAACAAATGCTGTGTTCATCTTGCCAAGTTTCTCACTGGGCCTCCTCAATATTTGTTTATTGCAATCCCCTCAACTCTGTCTCAGGTCCAGTTACCCACAACAGCAACAACATCTGCCTGAGGCCAAGAGCATCCCTGCAATCTCTTAATAGCACAGCTCTGAAAATTACTCCACTGCAGGGTCTCTTCTGAGCATTTCTGCCTGTCAGGAGGTTACACAGAAAGTAGAACTTTCCTGAAGTTTTCACATCTCCAGACTTACTGTAAATAATGAGGTTTTCATAGAACCTTTTTACCAACTCCCCAAAACCAAAGGGGATGGGGGTGGAGGAAAGAAGATGGGAAGCAAAGGCAACATCACTGATTAGCAGAATCCAGGCAGAAATTAAACACCTGAAGAGTCATTTCTCAATTTATAAATCACTTTGTCACCCATCCCCGCACTTTGTTTTACACATTTGGTTTGAATAAGAGATTTAAAGTCCTTTCTGCTCCACATCCTGTTTGTATTCCAAAGGTTCAGTTAACAGTGCACTGTGCCAAATAAATTTAAGTCCAGAACAGTCTTGAGCAATTAAGAAAGCTGCTGGGGCATGTCATTTTCTATACCTTCAGATTGCTATCTGTTATTTACATTTATAAAACAAAACAGAGAGCATAACACTGAGATTTAGGGTTACTTTAGCTGGAAGACAAAGTCTTGCTTGCCACAGATCAAGATTTCCCATTATCCAGATGTGAAACCTTTCCATCTGATTTCTGTATGAAGCTGTGACAATTTGTTTGTCATGCCTTCTGTCACACAAACCCATCATACATTTATTTTTCATGTCCATTTGGTGGCCCTCAGCTTGAAATTAAGGGGCAGGCTTTATTAGTCATACATTCAGGCAAGCTTTGGATAAGCATTTTGAGGGGAAAAAAAATCTCTTTTCAACATCTAATTTGGACAGAAAATATTTAAGTATAGGATAATTCTGGATAAAATGTGTCACTGGCAGATCAGCAGTTCTTTTAAGTGTTTTCATGTTGTCAGAAATTGCAGCTGTTGAGATGATTCCAGGTAAAACCAATTTGCTCATTAAATGTGGCTTGGCTGGCACAAAATTTTGTCCTGGGAGGTGTATTTTCTGAACTCAGGTATGATTAAAGAGGGTGCAGGGGTGCAGAGATCCAGTCAAGGGAATCTTAGGTGTTGGACATGAAGATAATGTGCTTTTTACATGGCTTAATCCCATGAAAAGATACAACAGGGGTTCCCAGGCAGGAATTACTGGTTTATGTACTGAATTTTCCCTATGAGTAGCCACTTTTGCTTTTTATTTGTTTTCATGCTTAATCTTTGGGTTTTTATGGTTTTAGGAGGTTTGGTATCAATGAGCATTAAATAGAATTTCATGGTGTTTGTAAGACCTGTTTTCTCAGAAAAATGTTTCTCAAGGCATAAAGTTACTGTCACATCAGAGAAAAGATTCACAAAGAAAAATGGAAATATTCACAAAGATGAAAATGCTTATCTGTTTTCTAAATGACTTGGACTGTTTAAAGAGTTCCTGTTTTAAATAGCCCAAATAATTCCATTTGCTTGCTTAGAGAAATAAAATCTAATTTAGAGTAATTAAAGCACTAACTTGATTAAAAATTATCTCCATCATCCTGTATTTAATACCCAGCAGCTTTGCTGCTGAGGCAGTGGTGGTTTGCTGAGAAGGGATTGCTCTGTTGATCAGGCAAGTTCATCAGCAGATAAAATAGGGGAAACTGGAGCAGCTGAAAGTGAAAAAGAAGTTGGTAATTTTAGAAGTAGTTTTTCTACTGTGAGTTTATTTGACTGGCAGTAACACTTTTGTGGGGAAAAAGGAGATTATCCTTCAGAAACAGCTCAAAGTGCTGGAGGGTTTTTCCTCATGAATGACATGGAACTACAGCAAACTCCTGGAGGCTCAGAAAGGTCCATCCTGTCCTGGTACAGCTCTTTTAAAGTGACATTTGGGGGATGCTTTTGGCTTCAACTTCCCTGTCTGCACTTACAACCAATAAAAAAAAAGGTGAACTGGAGTAGTGCCAAGATTTTCCAAGGGTGTTTAGCCCTGAACTCCAAAAGGAAGGGAAAAATGTTAAAATTTGCTATTGTTTTAGCACATGAGATTTTTGTAAGTGGAACAAACAAGTTGTGGAATACAGCCCTGGAATTCCCCTTCTTTAGAAAGGGGTGGTACTATGGGATCCTTCCAGAATGCAAGTGTATAAAAACTTTAAGTATGAGGCATAAATTATGACTTATTAGCACAGAAAATTTTAGGTAGAGAAGTGGTATTAATCCGTGTTATTTCAATAGGAGAGGGAAAAAAACTCTTTTTAACCTTTTAGATTCTCATTCTACCTTCTATATTCCTTTGGAAATTTAGATTTAGGCTTTTTTTCTCTTGAACACTAATAGAAGTTGTTGGAATCACTACTGCACTGCACTGTAGTGTTGCATGCAAGTTCTTACTATTCTTTCCAGAGGATCAGATTCCATAAATTAGGTATTAGGAACTGCAGCCTTGCAGTAACCTTACAAAATGAGAGGCATTTCAAGCATATGAGTGCAATTCAACCTACCATCTCATTAAGTTGTTAAAAAACTCTTCTTGGAGAAAGGACAGCAAATAAGTTGAAGGTATTTTTACCATCTACAGTTCTCTAACTGTAACTCATGTTTCAAAGGAATGTAAATGATGCTTTTATTGAGTGAATTGGGAGTTCATTAGTTAGAAACAATATCCCGTTTCCCAGAGTCAAAGATCCTACACAATACAGAGAGTAAAAGGAGATACATAATCTCAGAGATACCTAATTTTTTCTAGATTTCAGTTTCCAGTGAATAAAAAAGCAAGTGCAGTGTACCATATCACATTATAAACTGGAAGTATATTAAAAATGAATCATTCTCATGCATCATATCCTGCTTTTTAAAGGAAAGATATGCATTAAAAAGATTAGTTCAATCATAGGTCTGCCTTCTAGCATCAGAGATCAATGTGCAGTCTGATTAAGTTGTGCTCTATGGATTTCTGCAGTCAAGTTCATCAAAGAACCCATTTCTCTTCCTCTAATGATGCTTGAACCCAAAGTTCTTCTCTGAAGTACTTTAATTTTCACTTGGTCATTACAAGAAGACAGTAACTTAATGAACTGCAAATAGGAGACGAAAGTAACATAAATAATTTTGCATCCTTTTTTGTGGTATTAGCATAAGACTTCTTTCATCATTTTAATGCCTCCAGTGTTTTCTGCACATATGATGGTAAGAATTAAATTACACTGCATTTTTTATAATCCAGCGTACCAATAAAAATATCAAATCATTAGAATAATCAAGATAAATTAATGCCAGCAAACTGTAATATTATTTTACATTGTGCTACAGTTACTGTTAAGAGTGAGTTTCCTGCTGAGATAAAGAACATTTAACATTTATCATAAATAATCAGTAAAAATTTGTAAACTATTCTTCTGTGAAGACCTGCTCCAAAACACTAATTTGAAAAAATAAAAGCCACTGGTGCCTTTCCTTGGTGCTTCTGACTGAAGGCAATATTCAGGACTCTAAAATGAGATAGTAATTGAAGATTTTTTCTTTCCTGACCTCCTGTTTCTAGCTTTTTACTGTGCAAAGTTTGTTTATAATCTCAAAAATCATGTTGCCAGTATATTTTTCTAAAATACCAACTAAGTCAGTCATGCCAAAGAAAATACCTGAAAATATAAAAAAAAAAAAATAAAAAAAAACACCAAACAAATAAAAAAAATCATGAATCACATTCAAATGTGGTAAAAAGCAGAGTAAAAGGATAGAAATAATTTCTGGTGTCATTTTTCTGGGTTCAGTGCACTGGTCTGGAATCTGTTGCACTGTATGGGCAGTTGGGACCCAACGGAAAATGAGAATTGCAGAGGATGTGCTTGACAGCAAACAGGCTGATTTGGACACAACACGAGCAGGGAAACCTGGCCATGTTTGGAACATGGTGCAGCCCCAGCTGCCAAACTCCCCGGATTTTGGAAAGTCCCTTTGTTTTAGAGTCATTAAAACATTTCTGCAAATTTCCGACTTCAATTCTGTGCAAAAATCTGTACTTATAGCAATAAAGAAAAGGTAATGCCACATGGTAGGAGGGCAAATATAGCTTCAAAATAATGATAATGAATTTTATAAAATGAGTGTGAAGCACCTGCTCTTAGATCCAAGGGAGTTGTCCTTGGTCTCCCTGGTACTTCCAGAGAGAGGAGCCACTCCTGCTGTCACTCTTCCCTCACTCACCCTCCTCATCCCCTCTGTGCTCTGAAACCAAAGGTGACATTTTCTCTGACAGTCTTTTTTTTTTTTTTAATCCTACGCTAATTTTGCATCCCTGTTTTTGTTCCTACAATCTGCCTATTAATGAAAAGTTTTCAATATATTAAATTAGGATATGTACCACTGGAGTGCTTGTTTTAACTCCTGGGTGTTGCTTACAGGGGTTGAGGTCCTTGCACTTGCCATGTTCTGGGAAGGCTCTGAGATATATGTATAAATAAAATTAACATTTCTGGTCACTGGAACCTCTTAACCATTTTTCAAAATGGAATTAAAAGATGGATTTAATTGCAAATGAATGATTCAAAATTGTCATTTACACTTTTGCAGCGTAATGGTTTGAAAACAGGAAATTTTTTTAGCAGAAGAGCTCCATGAAAACTGAAAGCAGTGGCTAAAAAGGGATTTTATGTAACTTTTGGAAAATAAGAGTTTTCTGAATTTGACACTGCTATACTTCACTCTATCTGAACAGCATCCTTATAAAACCAGAATGGGGAGAATATCACTGCAGTAGCTCTGCAAATGGGTCCCGTGGTGGCTTTAGGCATTTGTTATTAAACACAAAATAACACTTAGGGTACTGAGCATCCTCCAAATGATGGAAGAAATCCTTAACAGGCAATCCTGGGCAATAATATATACAGGTAATTCTCCTGCAATAGTAAACTGTTTAGCTCCATATGCTTTAATGTCTTTTATGCATTTCTTTCTTCATTTATTTTAGAAAATTATCTTATTTCAGTAGTAGCTCCAACGGGAACTATTGCACAGTATTAGGCAACAAAAGCAGCTTAGTCCTGTTAAAAAACCTTTAAATATTGTGTGGTATTTTTTTACAAACATAAGCTTCTTGAGATTTCAGTTCAGCTTCATGAACCTCTCCACAAATGCAGGATAAAGCGGTTCTTTACAGACAAAGACTGTTACTCCTGCTCCCACCTGGGATTTGCTCTAATAACCAGCAGAGGAGGAGGAGGAGGAGGAGATCTGTCACCTTTTAATTACATACAAATCACTGGCATTATCCAGCTGTATTTAGGACTGGGATCTAATCCTAAAATATAAATTCCATCATTAAAAAATTATCATTACTCTTTTGTGTATTTCATGCAAGTGAAGACTTTCCTGAAGCATTAAAATTACATTTTCAGAAATACGTGCAGTAGCAGCTGCAGTGGTCACTGTTAACCAAAAGTTAAGAAATTGCAGTTCTCTGTGTCACTCTGTTGTCATTATCTTAGAATTATAGAATGGCTTGGGTTGGAAGAGACCAACAGAGTTTCACCTCTGAAATGCAAATTAATTGGTAGGGATTTAATCCAGACTTAACTGTATCTTACTGATTCTGTAATTTAATTACATCAATGATTTAATTTTCCAGCCCTTGTGGAGAGCTGGCCAGGCCTGTGGCTGTCAAAACATTGCCCCAACCCCATGACCTGACAAGAAATAAATGCTGCTGTGGGCACCTGATTCCTCTCACACATTGCACTGAAGAGGAATAATATTTTCTGGTAGTAATTCAAAGCATAGTCTATGGAAAATACACTTACTCGTGTTATTGCAGGTAGAGCTTCTCTGACCATACCTGTAGAGTTCATAGTCACATGAAAACAGAAGAATTCATGGAATCACAGAGAGATTCAGGCATTGTCCTGGATCCCAGCCACTATTCTTGGCTCATTCTTATTAAAATACTGTTTTGCTGACAAACTGAGATGACAGCAGAGAAATGAGAGATGGTGGAGTCCCAAAATATTCAATGCACTAATTGTGCTATGCTATCCCTGTTGTTAGAAAAATTAAAGCTAAAATAAATTAAGTGATGCCAATTCTCCTGTCATATTTAGTGTGCAGAACATGGCCTTGGTTTGAAACCCTCTCAGGTCATCCTGAGGAGAAACAAAAGACATGCCTAGAAAATTTTCAGCTAGGATAGAAGGAGGGGGAAAGACCTCTCCTCATTCTTTTATATCTCTCTTGCACCCTCATCAGGCAAATTAACAGAATTTTTGAGCAAATACCTCTCCCTTATTTTTTGGTTATCCTCCCTGAGAAAAAAATCCCAACTTCTTCTCTCTGGGGAAAAGAGTTTGCATTAATTGCTGCTTCAAACAGCATATACTTAAACATGGAAATTCAGTCTGAGATGAGACAGTAATGAAAATCTTGCCCCCAAAAAGGCAAATGCTTCTCTCATAAGGATTCTAGTGCAAAAGAAAAGAGACAGAGAAAATATGCTATGGGGCACGTAAAGAATCAATTCCAAACAAAATTTGTTTCCCACAAGGCATCAGCAACTTCTTAATGCAGCTCATTCCCAAATTCCTCCTGAGACCCAGTAAATAAAGGCAGCTCATTCTGCATCTGCGCAGGTCCATGGGAAGGAGAATATTAAAATGCACAGTAAGGTGCCCAGAGCTGCCACAGCAGCCCAGGCAGAGTTGTCCATTCATTGCCTTTGGGCCTGACAATTGAGGCTGAGCAAGGGTCAGAAGTCCCTGGTGGTGCTGGGACAATTCCCTAATTGAAATCTGATGGCAGCTGGGCAGCTCATTGCCCTGGGTGCCCAGGGCTGGAGTCAGAGATGGCTAAATGAGCACACGGAATTCTCCTGGCACAGCACTGTTCAGTCACCTCTTACTCCCATGTCTAAACTCATCTGAGCCCTCCAAATTCAGCAGCAGGGCAGATATCCTAATGCAGTGCAAGGACTCTGCAGCTGAAACCAGGCTGTAACAATAACTTCACATTTGGACAAAGTACTTTTCTCCTTATACTTATTCATTCAGTTTTAAACAGCTGTAAAGAGAAACTGGAAGCAAAGAGTGACTAAGAAGGGAAAGGCCCAGTGCAGGGCTGAACCTAACTCCATTAAAGGTTAAATTTTTTCTGCAATAAATGGGTTTTTGCAAGCTCTGGAGCAGAAAATCTGATTTGTCAAGATCATCCACAAGAACTCATCAAGCAAAGTGGAACAGAAAAAAAAAATAGTTTTTTCTTGACATGGAAACATGAGATATTTCCAATTCCTGTTTTCTGAGAGTTTTCAAAAAAAAATGCATGTTCTAAATGTGAAGACTTTACACTGTGAAACGCTTTCTGAACGTGAAAGGTAGCAACAAAAAATCCTTTCAAATTCAAAATACTCAGTTATTCTAGACTCCTGCAGTAGTAGCTTGATCACCCGCACACAGTATGAAAGAAAGGTTTGTGAATTAGAAGTGAAATCCAAAAGAAGAAAATACTGCAGAAGAAATAATTATGTTGGAAATATTCTTTATGGTTTGGAGAACACCCACTGAAGTGATCAGGTCATTCCCTATGCTCCATATATTGATGATTCAAGGATATCATAAAATTGTATTTTTAGGGTAAAAGAGATGCCTGTATTTCTTATAACTTCTAAGTCAGAAAAATGCATATGTGAAAGTAGATTTAGGTATTTTTTAAAAAAATTGTTATAAAATTCCTCCTGAAGTTCAGTGATGTCTAATTTCCTCAGGCTTCCCTAAAAAACTCCGTTTGGTACTGATACAGCTGGTTAGAAATTCTAACGCCATGAAGAGCTGAAAGCAACAAAAGACTTGTTGATTTTCTTGGCCTAACACCAACCAGTTCTCTTGCTGAAAAATGAATGAAAAGTCACTGCCTGATGATAGAATTAGTCAACATGAAGCCTGCTAGAATCTCCTGCCACGAGGGCATTTTTTCATGCCATAGTCATTAAGCAGAGCAGTGAGCAGTTGTGTTTACCTTTGCTGTCAGTTAAATATCAGAACGTAGTGTTTCCTCGAAAATCCCCCAGATGCAGTGTTCATCAGCACACTGAGCTGTGCTGGGTCTCCAGCAGCCAAACTGCAGATTGGCAATGCACATAAACCTGAAAAATCTCTAGCAGCCTGCACCTGCTGCTGCCTGAGACCAGCTCTGGCTGAGGAAATGCAGGCAGGTGTGGGAATCCAGAATTCCAGCAGCATCCGACTGCCAGAGCCCATTCTGTGGTGCTTCAAAACCTGGGCAGCCAGCTGTGAGACAGGGATTCAAATGGCCTGGAAAGAAAATTTGGCAGCACTGAAATCCATGGTGGAAGTCTCATTTTCTTCAGCAGAGCCAGGATTTCACTCCTGGCAGTTGCCAAGCTGCTGTTTGCATGGAATTATTTTCCTGCTGAAGAGTGTTGGTTTGGGGTGGGAGGGGTTGTTTCTCCTTGCTATAAATGACTCAAGACTGAAGTCTTTATTAAAGTGGCTTTTTTAATTGAAGAACAGTTGGGGTACCCAAGGAGCTGCCTACACCACTGTTCTGCCAGTTCCATGCCAGAAAAGGAGGCTCCCAAGGGGATTTTGTAGCTTGCACGCCAGGACCAGGAGTTCTACCCTCACCAGCGTTATGACAAACTTGCTGCAATAACTCGTCCCTTAGGAATGTTATTTTGTTCAACTGCTCTCCAGGTGGTGGCGAGTTGACAGCAGGGAAGGCTGGGGCAGTTTTTGGTAGCGGATGGTCTCTCTAGGTGAGTGGTGGTGACCTGGTTCTTACATTAGATGTTAATATTCCGTCTTTGAAAATTTTTGGTGGTCCGACAACTTCTGCTAGGAGCAATGCCTTTTGGGAGCCTCCTGATTTACATATTGGGCGGTATCAGCTGGTTGATTGACGAGCAGGGAGCAGCAGCAGCCTAACCAGAAATTAAGGTAGGGAAACTGGAAGGAGTAGGGAATAGCAGGGAAATGAACCAATTTAATACTCTAACAATGCTTCTTATAACTTTCAATATTAACCATAATAAAAACTGTAAGTACCTCCTATCGGACATCTACAACAATTTTTATTTAACCGTTTTTGGCCACAGACTTAAAACATTTACTTCATCCTGCAACTGTTTCTGTAACCTAGCCAAGACCTAGAGAATTCATCTCAAGCAAACCACTTCCACCTTTAATTTCCAAAGGAAACTTGAAAACTTTCCTTTCCTAATGACAAGGAAATGAAGCTTCTTTTTCAGCAAATAAACCTCAGCTTGGACACAATTTGGAAGCCAGAGCAAGCTTTTATAAAGGGGAGAATTGATGAAGTTGTGCACTGAGCTGTCAACAGGCCCTGAGGAAAGGGTTTGCATCCAAATCTGGGAGAAGTCAGTGGTGAGCTCATGCTCCTATTAACCCAAATACTGTTCACTGACAGAGCCAGGGATGCAGCATTAAAGCTGGAGAGCTCCTGGTGTGCAGCTTTACGTGCTGGTCATTAAACAGGCTGGAGCTGGAGGCTCCTGGCTCAGGCACCAGAAAAATCCCAATTGCCCCCATTCCTTCTTCAGAGAATATGGGATTATCTTTTATCAAATGTTTTCTCCTTGTAAACTTCTTGTAAACGTCTTGAAAAGATGAAGTAAATTTTGCATCATCCAGTCAAAAGTGCCCAACAATGATAAATAGTTGCATTATGTGCACCATATTACCACTGCAGCTTTTCTCTCAAAACTGTGTATTAGCTTTTACTTCTGAAAAACAAGACTTTTGATAGGAATTTTTCCTTGAGTGCTTCACTTTATCATAACACTGAATATCCACCCTGCAGTTCAGAGGCAAATGGAACAAAAGTTAGGACTAAGGAGACGGTAGGTTTCTGCTTTTGAAAGAGAGTGAACCAAAATTAAAACACATATTTAAATGTAAAGGAAAACCTATTATTTTCCAGAAATAAGTTGGTGTAGTGTGAGGGAGATAGAGAGAGAGAGAGAGACTCTGTGTGTGTGTGTGTGTGATGAATTGTGGGAGTGAGTTTGATTGCAGCTGTCCAACTTTGGCAGATTAATGCAATGGAGAGAAGGTGACTTTTAAAACACCAAACCCAAATTTTTCTTCAGGAATAAGGGCTAGAGCACAGCCAAGGGTACTGTGACAGTGAGCTGGAAAGCTCATTTTGTTCAAAGATGAAGTGCTCTTCTGGTGTGTTACTAGACATGGGCAACCCAAAAAGACAGATAGGCAAAACCTGGTGAAATCTTACTATTTGATTATTATTTGAACATGATTCAGGTAAGATCAGAAGTAATTTTCCTAGTTTCTGCAAAATATATTTTCAGTTAAATATCTGCGTTATTACATATTCTTTCAGAAACACTGCATTCCTCAAAATATTAGAGGCTTTGTCTGAAAACCAGCCTGGCAGTTGAGTCAAGTAATTTCTCACTTCTTACTAGTTCAGGTCCTATTCTGTCATTGTCTTCACAAAGACATCAAAATTATGACAGGTTTCTGGTTCAAGTCTTGAAAAAGATGCACAATTAAGCAATTTTTCATGCTGTGCTTTACTATCCCACCTTATTTGCAGCTGTAAAGTCCCAGACAGACAGCAGTAGGGATTTTTGTATTTGTTTGGAGGCTGGGATTCCATTCTTTGAACTTCCAGCCCTTGTACATGTTCTCACATGGAGAAAGCCAGAACAGCACAGTTTAAATTAATGCTGCTGCTCCAGTACTGAGAGCAGGACCAGGCACAGCAACAACAACGTGCCTGAAATGTTCTGAAAGCAAAACAAGGCATAAACAGGCGCAGAATTTAGCTAATAGAAGACAAAATATTACTGCTGCAGTAAATGATGAGGGGATGTCTTGCTGATTTATGTCTCTGAGCAGTGACATTGTGTGCTGTATTCACAGGTTTGTGTAAAATTCAGCACAGCCTGCTAAAACTCGACAGCACAGACCAGCCCATCTTTATTGCTATTAAGAATCTACTTACTCCTGAAACACATGAATAGAGTGTGCAGCAGAACAAGGCATTTAAATGTTGTTTAGGTTCTTCTCCCAGAGCACCAATAAAGCTTTACTTATAAATTATTTTTTTTAAGATGGACTAAAAATACCTGTCTCTTCCAGTTACATTCCAGAAATCAATAGGAAGGAAGGTAAATTAGTGCTCCTTCTTTGACATCCCTGCTATTATGGTCTCAGTGGGGTCAAATTACTTTAATTAGATTTTCAAAAAAATCAGATGGCTTCTATATAATTCCCCTGGCTGTTTATGCACCTCCCCAGCTTTTAAAATACATTTCCAGGAGATCAGTCATTGATTTTGAGAAGATTTAATAACCCATTGGTAACTGTGTAATCACCTGCAGCTGCCATGATTGCACTGGTTAGACTTTCTAATGGCTATTTCCAGCAAAAATATGCACATATTCACAACCTAGTCCTGTAAAATCATCTGGAGTTCTGAAAATGTGCATCCACTTCAGAATGTCAGTTTTCAGCTCCCAGGTGTGCTTTCAAAGCAAATTCCTCATCCCCACTCACTGAAATTCAGTTCATATCTGGGGGACCACCCAAGGAGAGAGCAGAGGTGGAAAAATCTGACTGTGTGTGTGGGCAGCAGCATGAATGGGGATGTGGAGGGGTGTGCAGGGGATTTCAAAGACATCTCAAAAACACACTTCTCACAGCAAGATCCTCATCCAGCAAACCAAAACTTCTAGCAGTGAGTGTTGCCTCACCCAAGGCCTATTGGTTAGAAAAAGGTTTCCTATTGCTAGTGAGGAGTTTCAGAGGCAGAGAAAGAGAGCAGAATCATTTTTAAGTATTCTTATTTCTCTTTTTTGGCCATCATAATTCTATTGCTGACATTTTATCTGGGTTGGGTAAGTTGGTGCCTTGCTTTGGATTTTAACTTTGCCTTGAGGGTAAAATATAAACTGGAAAACAACATTTAAACTTTTAAAATAACCCTCCCATGTAGGTGCTGCTGTGGCTGGACAGTTTTCAGAAGCCATCTTTGGAATGTCTGGGCAAGGTGCTGAAGTTTGTAATGCTGAGATGTGCTCAGTTCCAATCTCCTGTTACTTCATCCACTTTCCTCTTGAGTTTGGGGAAGCTCCTCCTGCAGGCAGCAGCACAGAGTCCTGGCATGCAGTTTGCCCATCTTCTTGAAACATTCCCCCAAATGCTGTTATTGTCCTTAGGTGTTTTGCCATTTATAACAAGGAGATGGAAAATTATGACCTGCCTGGGTGAGAGACCACCCTGGAAATTGCCTTCAAAATTCCTGGACAATTTAATGATGTTTGCTGCCAAATCTTCAGAAATGCCTTCATAGGTAGCAGGGAAAAGCCTTCTGCTGTTTAGCTGAGGAGCCTCTGGAGCACTAGGAACTCCATCAGCACTGGGGAAATCATCCTAATCTTCCCTTTTGTTTGCACTGACATTTTTATAGGGGCTCTTCTTTCAGCACATCATTGATTGAGCTTGAAATAGCATAATCAACTCAGTGGGAATTACCAGCCATAGAATACAGCCAAATTCTGCTTTCAGTTATGGCTGGCTGAGTCCACATAATTTTGCTGCAGTTACTTACCTCAGGGTATCAGGAATCAGAATCCATGAATCTGCATTTCCAAGGCAGCATGATACTTAGAAACACTGGCTAGTAATTACTAATTTAACTTCATTATTTAACTGTAGGTTACTGTCCTGCTGAAGAGACCTACTCGTTATTATTAATTAACACTAATCAGGATCTTACTTTCCTTGTGATTTCTCAGAATACTTTTTCATTGAATGCATTCAAAGCATAATTTTGTTTCCTTATATTTGACTTTAAATATATCGTATCATTTATGACTACTTTTTCCTTCAGTCTTTTTATTGCTTTCTTCTCATGAGTATTTAATTCAGTTGTGCTGAGCTTGGTTGGCTTTTGGGAAAAGAGAGATCTATGCTTGGGGTTGAATACCAATTATAATTATGGAAGTTGTGTTTTAAATGCAGGGGATTATTCACATTCTTTCTTAGATTTTTAATTTAAAGTCCTCTTTTATGGGGAGGATTTCCTAGTAATCTGGAGTAAAAACAAGAATTCTGTTATTTTTTACCACTGCCTCTGTGTACAAGCCTGATTTCCAGTGTGATGATAACACAGCTTCCCAGTTCCTGAAATTGCTCCAAGTCCTCCAGTTTGTTCTAAGACACACAAAAGGAACCCTTCTCTGTATTAAAAAAAAGTGCTTGTTCCCAATGAATATGTAAGAAAAATATGGAAATATGACATGGAAACAGTAAAAGACAGTAAAAAAAGAATCCCTCCATATATTTCTTGAGCCACTCATTATTTCAGTATGTTTCTTGGGAGTCTGGAATAATTTGAAGTGGCCAAAAAATGAAAAGAACCAATGATAGCTGCTTATATGTATCTTGTTTTCCTTCTAATGTATAGGTGAGTCCTTTGAATGTCTCATGTTTGTTATCAATCATACCTTAATAGATAATATTTTCGATGCACTTGGTTTTTTAGTCCAATTTTCAAAGTAGTAGTAGGTGGCTTGGAAATCACTCTTTTTGAAATCCCAGCAGCTTCTGCTGCTCTCAGGTTGAGTTCATTGGTTCAACACACTGCTGCAAACGCAGACCTTGTTGGGTGTCTTGAGACTGATCAGAGTACATGTGGCATCCCTGTACTGAAGGTGACTTAAACATGACCTTGACCCTGCTTTGGGGCCATCTGAACAGAGCAAAGACCATCCCAGCATCTGAACTCTGTTCCATGGAATATCTTGAGGGGGACATCTCAAATCTGCTCACTTTTCCTGACTTACTGAACAGTTCCAGACTGCCAGTGGCTGCCACGAAAAGCAAAGTGCACACAAAAGCTGTCCATGTCTGGGTTGGTGACCAGGAAGGTGTCTGGGTCTCAGATGATTCAGAAGCAGATGGGAGCCCAGTGGGTGGATAAATTCAAACCTCACCTTCAATGAGCACTTGACAAAGAAAGGTCAGGAATGAAACAGAGGAGAGAAGTCACAAGTGAAAGGGAGCAAGTGCCTGGTGGCACCAGGGAGGAGGAAACTGTCTTTTCTCCACAGATAGACTCTCTATATAATAATTTAGCTATCAACATCTGTTCAGTTTTTAAACTACTTTAATACTGACTGACATTTCCTTTAAATTGTAACTTGTGTAATTTAATGATAGCCTTTAATTTTCTTCTGCCCTTGTAATGGGAAGCAGCAAAAATAGTAAGAACTAAATTGCAGACATAAGAAATACTTCCTATCAGAAGAAGGTAAAGAAGGGCATTCAGGCACTGTAATGGGTGAGAAATTTAGATGGCTTTCAACATTTTCTTTCCTACAATAACTGCTGTTTGGCACTACTTTGTGCATGATTAATATCTTTATTATTGTATCATGGAAGATCTCTTCTACCTTAGACTGGAGACCTAGTTTTTAGAAACTTTAAGAATTTTAATGTCCCACTGACTAGTGGGAACTGAAATTTCTGAGCTTTCTTGTGTACAAGATCAAAATGGTTATGAGTGCCCATTTACCCTTTTGGTCTGTCCACACACCCAAAAAAAGCTTTGTCATTAGTTTCTTATGGGTCATTTCCATCAGTATGTTTGATGAGATGAGTCTTCTGGCTCTCTTTGTTTAATAATGTAGTGCAGAATTGATTAAATATCTACTTCAAACACTTGTACAAGTGCTTTGGATTCCATTTATCGTTAATTGCTTTGCATGTTTGAAAAACAAATCATTCCTTAATGTGAAGCCAGTGCTTGCCATAGCTTTCCTTTTCCCCCTTGGTCCAGCTTTTATGTTACTGGAGTGTGGCAGCTCTGATAGCAGTCTCAGGAACCTGGAACTTCAGAAATAAATCCAAGCACTGCCTTACAGTGACTAAATACTGCTGCTTTTCAATTATGCTGCTGATCCTGTCTCCTGTTGTGAGACATGGGAAGGAACTTGCCCAGGAGGTTTAATTTTCACCCTGCCTTCTCTTGCACAGGCAGGGAGGTTCTCTAAGGTGAAAGGTTTGGATTTTAGCTGTGCTTTGGCTGCATGAACTCTATCAAAGGAGAGAGTTTTTACCATGAGTGCATTGCCAAGGCTGATACCAGCCCATCTATGTATTTAGGCTTGTTTTATTTTTTTCAGTTATTTTACAGAGCTGTTCTGTTCCTATTGCTGTGACCAGGTTCAGGTCAGCTCACCTACCTGGTTACTCTCGTGTCCCAGAGAACCCCATTCACAAGTTCTGTCCTTTTAGCTGAGCTGCTAAATTGAGAGAAATCTGGACATAGAAATAGAAGAATGGTTCAGCCAGGTTCACCAAATCAACCAGTTAATCTAAGTTCACCTTTCATTTCTTGGCCTGTTTATGGACACATCTGGATGTGGACACGAGTGACATAGAGGGATACAAAGACAATTAATCCTACTTGAACTACTTCAGAACCGAGTATTTTCCATTATCCAGACTTTAAAGCCATCAGAACACCTACATGGTCCAAGGTATTTAGGAGATTCTACCCCCTCATGACCCAGCCCTTGTCCCACTGCTTGGGCCATCAGTTCCTCTGGTACTGAGATCCTTGACTCTAAAAGTGTGTGTGAGGTTTGCACTTCAACAGGATCATGAATCTTCTCTGGATTTTCTCACTGGCAAGTTTAATTGAAAAATGGGGAAATCAGTGGCCCAGAGTGAACTGACAGCAGTACCTGAGCCTCTGTTCATTCATCTGAATTAAATAAAATAACTTTGACCTGAAACCAAGCAGGCGAGGCACCTGCTGCCAGCCTCACACCCACCTACTCTCCTGTTCCTTCACCCAGCATCGTGCAAGCACATGTATTTATAGCCTTGGTATTGCCTTTTTTCTCGTGCTCACAAGCCTAATTAACAGCTATCACTCAATTTATTCTAGATTCAAACATAATTAACAATATGCTTAAGTAATGATTTTGCTTATGTCTGTTAACTGCAGCCAAACTTGTCAAACTATTGCTCCATTAATTTAATTCTTCCTCTTGATTTAGGGAAATTCAATTACTGTGATCCAGTTAGTCATATAGTAAATGTTTTCAAGTTCTCTTCGGTTGCTTAGATACTTCCTTAATATTTTCTAGATTATTCTAGTTTGTTGCTGGGGGAATGCATAAGCAAAAAATTATATCTTTATAAACTGTTAGGTGTACCTGACTATTCTTAACAAGTTCTGTACAAGCATTAGATTCATCTCAGTAGAAAATAATCCAAAAGCTTTAGGTTCATTTCAGTTGTAAATAATCTACCAATTGTCTTTTCTTCCACAATATTTTACAGGAGGTAAAGGAAGTGATAAGGTCATTGTTGTGACTGATACTCTTGTGTGTCACTGCCAGCCCAGTGCAGGTTAGCAGGATCTTCCCCAGAGTCTGGAGGCAGCAGGAAGGGAAATATTCCTCCAGAAACAAAAGAGAAGCCACCTTCCACCTCTTTTCCCTGCTGGGAGCTGGACCTCAACAGCTCAGGCTCCCTTGGGCGTGTTCCCAAAAGCTGCATTTTGGAGCACAGGGTGATCTTAAAGGCTTTTTCTCTTCACTGTGTGAGAAACCAGTGTTTTCTTAAAACCCTTCAGCTCTGCCCCCACCACAGCTATTACACACATTCCTACTTGGCTGGTTTGAGCATATGTTTATTCAAGACTTTAGCCATATGAACCTTAGCAAAATCATGGAATTGCAACTGCTCAGATCATTAGTGAATTCTTCCCCCAGATTGGCTGGAGGGAATTCTCTCACACACTGAGCATGTCCCCTCAAGTCATTAATATGCTTGAGGACACTCTGGCTTGTGTTGTGGCTCCTGACACCGTGTGAGTGTTCAGGTACAGAGGCAGTTCCAGCCTCTGCTACTCTGGGTGACTAATGCCATTCACTTGCTGTAAAATCCTGATTCTTTGACTCTCCACTTTTAGCTACATTCCTCTATTCAGCTGCCTGGAACACGGCAAGACAGAGATGCTGTTATGTTGTCTCCCAGGACTTGAAAAGACAGCCCAGCATCACTGTCTCTGTTGATGTGGGGAGAGCTGCCTTGTGCATATTGCTGGCACTTCAAACATACCCTGAAAAAGGCAACGAGCAGGGAAGGACCATGGGGGAATCTGAGCACAAATGTTGGAGAGCAGCATGTGAGAGCTGCCAGCTTTTGAAAGGTTTGTGGTCATTTGGGGGGAATCTTCAGCCATCTACACAGCTCAGGGTAGGCTTGTTTTATTCAGGAGAGCT
This sequence comes from Luscinia megarhynchos, assembly GCA_034336665.1. Lineage (NCBI taxonomy): Eukaryota > Metazoa > Chordata > Aves > Passeriformes > Muscicapidae > Luscinia > Luscinia megarhynchos. The sequence continues at coordinate 5,597,316 of CM067580.1, forward strand.
GAGGACTGGGGTCTGTGTTTTCTGAGTGATTAGGCCTTTTAAAATCTCCCGTGATGAAATAAATGATATGTGCCTATGCTGTCATCATTTGAGTAAAAAATCTGGTTTGAAACTCTCCCAGCTGTAAGTTGATGCTTACAGAGCTCCACATCCAAGGGTCCTATCCACACTGCAGTTTGTATCAGTTTATGTAACAATAAATCAGCTTTCTTCCATAGATAAAGCCCCTCTTAAACAATGTCTTGTGTTTAGTTTCCCTGTCAATTAAAAATAAATGCATGTAAACTCTTACAGTTAACAAAGACTTGAGGCAATTAAAGTAAATTGATCTAGAAGTAACCAGGTCTCTCATATACAGACACACACACACAAATTTGGATGTTATTTATGAAGAACACAAAAATGGTGGGAACACACAAGGAACAAAATTGAAAGGGAAAAGTGTTCCAAGAGCTCTAAATTTAGCAGGGTGCAGCAGGCAGAGTGCTGGGCAAAGGGAAATCTGATTGTAAGGTTGTTTTCCAAGTGATCTGATGAAATGATGCCTGACTGAGCTTTTTCTCATTAATCCCCTACCTGGTGCACCCTCCCTGCTCATTACGGATAACTCTGGAGATGAAGCTGTGCAGTGCTGCTCACACATCTGGTTGTGGAAAATTACCCATCCTAAGCTACAACCAAAAGCTGTGTTGCATCTTAACTTGCTTATAAATGTGTGGTTCTTCCTGAAAAATTAAATACAAAGCTCTGGCTCTTATTCCTGGGGTGGCATGGTGGCATTTCAGCCTCACTGCAGAGTCCTTCCATCAAAACTAACATTTTAAGCTTTTCTTAAGCTTTTCACAAGAAATCAGGGTAGGGCAGTGCCTCTTTCCTCAGTAGAAAGAGACTAATTACAGCTGATCTTTGAGTCCAAAACCTGGAGGGGGGGGTTTCTTACAGGAAAACCTGCATGTCAGTTAGCTCATTGTAAATGCACAGATCTGAAAAACTCTATTTGCCAAAAATCCCCAAATCTCCTGTACTGCCAGAAGATGTTTCCTTTAAAAAAAAAAAAAAAAGATGAGGAATTTTATTTGGAATCCATGAAATGTTTTATTTCAAATCAAACTCCAGGTCTGTGGACTGCATTGCCATGTGATCTCCATAGTTTTTTAGGCAAATCCATTTGCCTAAATTCATAGCTTATGTGTGCCTGTCCTAACAAGGGGTGGGTGGCCACTTACCTTGTACAAGTAAATACGCTCTCCATTTTCAGCCATGTTGTTTAGGGCAAGTTGAAAATTTACCCTCAATCTGATTTAATACCTCATAAGCCTGATTTGTATGTGCTTTGCTATAAATGGTCATTGACTGAGGATTCAAAGCAGGAAACCAAGTGATGTATACATAAAGAATGACCACTAATCTTCACAAGGGGCCTTTCCCTGTGCATTCTGAATGCTTTATCTGGTACAAATCCTCAGCTGTAAACTCCAGGTTTGATTCTCCTCTCGCAGCAGTGTAAATCAGAAGTAGTAGTTCTGCTGAAGCCAATAAATTTATACTGCAGTAAATCCTCCATGAGAAGAGAATCAGTCAATTCCCCATTGGCATCAATAAAAAGAGCACCAGGCTTCATATAAATAAATGGCAAGAGGATTCCTTGAGTCCATCTCCACTTGACCGAAGTTATTTGATGAATACATTTTAATGAGGGCTGTTTAGGCTGTGTTGCATTTCACCTGATGTTTATATGGTAATGCTTAGAAACTGATTTACTGCCTGAAATATAACACTTTGATGCAGACATCTCTATGTATATGTGAGAATAGGAGGTTGGATGTACCTCATATAGAGAAAATTTACAATTCAGGGTTCCCAAATGGCATCTTTGCATAATTGTTAGAATACTTAGAGGAGCTGATTAGCTATAGTGGTCAAAAAGAGGAAGAGACTCATAAAGATAATGATAAATAAATAAACATTTGTACACGCATGCCACACAATAGTCACTAATTTAATGTAAGAAGAGAGGAACAGCTGCTAGCTGTATTTCCCATCATTAAAAAAATCATGTTAATTTAAATATGGCATAGATTTGAATCCTTTATTTTTCATATATTGTTAAATATTCCCTGAAGTTATACTTCCCACTATATTTTTTAGCAGTAAGAAAAAGTTTTTCTCTTTAGAAGTCTGTGGATTCTGTGAAGTGACAGATTTTGCTGTAAATAGGATTTTGCTTTAGAACAATAAAGAGGCAATTCCCTAGTTATCAATACAGCAGATTGCAGGTATTGCAGAGACCTCAGACATTGGGGCTCTTGGCAAAAATAACATCCTTTGACAGCAGTTTGAAAGCAGCCCCCTTGCATGTCAGAGACAGTGTGAACCCACAGCTGCACAGGCTTCAGCAAAGACAATTTTAAAGCAACTTGCTAGATTTAGCTCTCCAGCTAAACAGATTTAGCCAATTACTTGCCAGAGGGATCACCTTTGTTTGTGGCTCCAGGGCTGTCTCTGCCACCATCAGCTCCAGGTTTTCTGGCTGGGAACATCAGGCAGTGGGGACAAGCTCACTCTTGATATCATTTTGTTTCCCTGGAATGTGTTTAAGTAGAAGCACAGCTGGCTTGGTACCTTCTGAAAACACAATGGTTTCAGCACCAAGGTTGAGCTGGGGACATCCTGCACATCTTGGTGACGGGGAGCCAAGCACAGGGAAGGGGGGACAGAGGCCTTTGGGATCTGAGAGATGTGGCAGTGTGGATGCAAAAAAGTGTCCTCCTTTATCCCCCCAAAACACTGCACCACAAGAGTTGAAATAGAAGGAATTTTCAACTCTGCAATATGGAAATGTGGGAACTTACAGCTGAAAATGGAAACTTATCCACCCCCTGAGATGTTTGCAAGAATGGAGAGGCTCCACCTGTGGATTTATCCTGGAAAAGGGAATGCAGTAAATCCCACAGGGCTGAGCTCTGTGGAATTACTCTTTGTCACGGTGTGACTTGGGTTTGCCAACCTTAATATATTTAATTTCTTTTTGAGACAGGACCCAGGAGTAGAGACAAGGCAGGCTCAAAACTTAAAAAGGTACAAGAAGAAATTTATTAATACCAAAAAAAATAATTAGAATTCAGGATAAAATTCCTAGATTGTTCCCTCCTCCCCTTCATTCTACATTTCTTACCAACCAACATACAGAGAGAACACTTCAGTCAGTTATACACTTAAATAATCAGTTCAGCTTACTTCAGAGAGAAAAGTCCCTTTTCTGGTTATGGCTTAGGGGGTGTCTTCACCTTCACAGTCTGCGTCCGCCTGGGAACCACAGAACTATGAATTTTCCTCCCATTTACACAGTCCTTCCAGAGCCGTGTTATGGGTTACGTTACACACTTGGGGTATCACTTTTAAAGGCAGGCTGCCGAAAAACAAAATTCTCTTCATCTGCTTCTCTATCAAATGTCTCTGTTCATATTCCAGTCCCAGAACAGAGAGAGCTCAATTTCCCCAAGGCAAAAAGTCTTCTACTCAAGCATCCAAACATCCCCAAGTATATTTCACAGTCTAAAGGAACTTTAGTGAAGTCACAATCCCCACAGCCCACAAAAAAAGGTTTTCAGCTACTTGCATCTTTTCAATCTCTTCCCACCTGTAGTCTCCGTGCTTCATTTCTTCTCATTCAGGGGAACTTAGGAGATCCAGGATCCCATCCAGGCATAAAGAAGTTACAATTGTATCCAGATTGCAAAGAAACAAACGTGGGCAGCTGGAGTTCTTCTCTGCCACGTGGAAAGGCGAGCCGAGCCCAGTCGGCAGGGCCGGGACCATGTGGCTGGTGCTGGGGCCATGCAGAGCCCGGGGCCCCCCAAGCCAGGGGCTCCCCGCAGAGCCGGTGCCGGGCCGGACCCCAGACCGAGCCCGGAGCCGGGCCGGAGCCCCCAGCCAGGGACCCCCACACCTCCGGAAACCAAAAGAGCCAATCAACTCGATGCAACTGTGATTTGTGAAAGCGAAATAACTTTTTCATTGGTTTCCCGAGCTGTCCATCACCAGATCAGCTCTCTGATTGGTGCCAGCAGCTCACAGGGGAAGCTCCCAGAGACGGGAGAGTCCCTCCCACTCCCCACCTCATGGAGCCATCCCTGAGGCGCATCCACCCCTCCCCCTTACCACGTGAAACCATCACACTCTTGTAACACCTTTTTGTACAAAGAAGACAGCACTTCGATTTTTGTCTAAATTCATGTTGAATCATGTTGCATCTCATAGTAATAGCAGTAATTTTCAGATACCATTAACATTTTTTGAAGCAACTGTTAAATATTCAGGGATACTCTTTTGTCTGATTTATCAGTATCATGAGTTTAGGAGGGGCTTCAGGAGCAGCATTTGTTTGTACTGGAATACACACAATCAGGAAAAATCTTTTTTGCTTGACAAGCCAGCTCCTCCCTGCTCACTTCTAGAGTTTTCATTTGAAACCAAACTGTCTAATCTTTCTCTAAAAATTGTTTACTGCTCTTTTATTGTCACTTGCTTTCATAAATGCTGTCAGTGCACATGATACCCTATTTACTTCAGAACCTGCTTATAGCCATGTATTCATAAAGGTGATAAAATACATTTGATTTCTGAAACAAGCTTGAGGGTCCTATTTATAGAATATCTCTTACAGCCACATTAATTCCATGTTGTGGAAATTAAACTGGGAAATCCAAACAAAATAATAATCATTATGTCCAAGTGGGGTGAAGGTTGAATCTTAAGAGTATAATAAGGTTCCAGAAAATGGAATTATGCTGTGTCATAAGCAAGAAACTGTCTGCATAGTAAATACTGTAATTAAAAATTTATTAATATTACTGGAATTAATACCAATCAGAATTAATTCTTCCCTGATGCATACTCTTAACCTGTAAGTGGAGTACATGCAGTTTAAAACTTTCAGTGAGCTCTCTACGAAGCTCAAATTGGAATTCCTGAGATGCAACTTTGCTCATCAGTGTCTAACTTGTTTTTGTTGCTGTATGGTGTGTCTATATCCCTCACCTGCAAAACCAGCCCACAACTCACAAAACTGAGCCCAGGATTATTTTGCTTAACCTTGGAGAGCAGAGGAGATGGATCAGAGAGGAGCCCAGACCTCCCTGTTGTTCTGTTGGCCCCTTTCTCTGGCTGGGGCTGTGCCAGGGCTCTGCTGCTCCTCTGCAAGGGGCTGGAGCAGCTCCTGTGAGACATCATCTCGCCTCTGCCCCACCAAAGAGCTGCTGCTCCTGCTGGTGTGAGCCTGGAGAGCTGAGCCTCCAGCCTGCAGCTCCTCCCCTGATCCCTGCTACAGATCTGCAAGTGTGGAACTGGAAAATAAACTCCAAACCTCCAAGCTGCAGCTCTTCCTAAAGCTTAATGATAATCCTTTGTAGTGTTTGTGATTTGCACTATCACTGACATCTGCATCAGTAGCAGAGACCCTGAAGATAGGCTGGTCACAGATCAGAAAGATATCAGGAAACATGAAGAAGCTCCTTAATTAATTTCTAATCCTTTTCCAGCCTTAATCTTCTTTCTTACAGTAAGATCTGGCATTACTCATTTTCTGCACACATGCTTTCTAGATGATGTAGATTAAGTCTTAGGTCTCTGAATTGCTGGAAGCAGCATGTTGGTAGGTTAGCTCTTACTGCAGCCCTGTGCTGCAATGCCCAGGATTACTCTCTGTGAGCTGATATTTTCAGCTAAAATATTCATTAAAAGTATGTGAAGTCATCCAGGGTTTTAATCCATGCTCTGTTCTGTGTTTTATGAGGGTTTGTTCTCTTTGCTACAGCTGGGGCTGTTTTGTTTGTGCATTTATTCCAGAATTAGACTTACAAATAGCAGCGCTGAGATAGGGGGCAGGAAGGTACCAAGTGAATATCTTGTTTCCAGGAATAAGAATAAATAATTCTGCAGATATTTTGAGTATATACTGTATGAACCAATAGGTGGGGCTTTTTTTCTTCCTTACTAGCAACTGATAAAATGTCTACTAATTTATTTTATGAATACATAATATAAGCAGAGATGCCTCTTCTACAACCCTAACAAATAGAGATGTAAGAAAGGCACCAAGCACCCTTCTCCACTCTTATCCTGGAGGAGAATTTGAAGTCTCTCAATTTGGGACATTTGAAACATGTGTTAGAGAATTCTGTTCCTATCAAATTCTGCAGCAGAATAGTTTCAGGATCCTAAAGAAGGACCATAATTGGCTTTCTAAAGAAGCTTCTAAACTTCCCTATGGTTAAGCAGGAATTTTCCATTGAGATAGAGTTTTTTTTAATAAGGAGTTAGTCAAATTCAACAACTATCTGGGCAACTATCACCTGATCTTGCTTCTGACACTTGCAATAGGAGAGTTCCAGGCTGTAACCACAGTAGAGAACAGAATGTTCATCCTTTCAAACTGGGGAATGAAGGTAGGTCAGTGCTGACAATGTGTTTTAAATTGTTCCTGCCTCAGATGCTCTTGCAGCACTACCAGATCCACATTTAGATAAGAATTTATAATCTGTCCCACTGCCGTGGTTTGGAGGAAAATGTGTTCAGGTAGCTGGGATGCAGCACTGTGCTGTGGATGGAAAGGCTGGGTGTTCACTGAGCATTTCCTGTTGGGTGGAACACACACGTCCTTGTGCTGCACACTTTCATCAGGATTTAGGTGATTTCAGGCTTGCAGAAAGTATTCAATTCTTCTGCAAACACCAAGAACAGAGACACACAACAGACAATGAGTTCACCCAGAAGAGCAGGAGACACTTGAGACCTTACTACATGTGTTTGACTTCCTGAGGAGCACAGGGACACTACACAAAAAACAGACTTAAAGTTGTGACTATCCACTATGTATAGGACTGCAAAATGAGAGATCAAACAGATCAATTCACTGGAAGATGGAAGAAAAACACCCTTTGCACAATTGCAGATAAAAACATTGTGATTCACATTTTCCTAACAGCCTAAGGGACGTATTTAGGAGTTTATGAGGATTATTAGAAACCTAGAATTCTGTTTACTTAGCACTTTAGAGAAGGAGGTTATGTCAGCCAAGGTGCCTGGATAGGGAAAAAGCCTAGATCAGGATTTCTCTGGTTTGAAACGTGTGGAGCACTCCTAGTCTCCATGTGCTTCCAGCACGGGCTTCATCCTTTGGTAGCTGCTGGAAACAGATTGGGGGAGTTAAGTCACTAACATCTGTCACCTTGTGCCTCATTTCAGGGTGGTGGCCCAGACTTTGAGGAACACTCACCTGGAGTGCAGATATTTTATCTTAGAGCTTGCTGGTTTGACTTTGCTTTGCCTTTGTGAGACAGGACATACAATGAAAGGCAGGGATTTAGAAGTATCAACATTTTTTTTTTAATATATAAATGAAAAAGACAAACAAGCAACAGTGTTTAAACCCATCTGAAATCCCTTAAACGTGATTTGGCCATAATATTTCTGTTCAGGTTTTTACTCAATACCTATTACTAAGTTGTCAATTATAGCTTGTGTGTATCACATTTTATTCAGTAATCCCTTGCTTCTGTTATGCTGTAGCCTCTATAAAGTTATGTTTCAAGCTGGGAGTTTTTTATGCTATGAAAGCATAAGCTGGTATGTAAAAGAGAAAAAAAACAGGAAGAAACAAAAAAACCAAAACAAATAAACAAACGAAAAACCAAACAAACAAACAAAATCCAATTTTTTTTAAAAGAGCTGGAATTATACCCTGAAGGCATATCTCTGGTGGCAAATAGCTACTTATGTACTCGGATAATTATATAGATGCTTTGAGTGCCCAACTGGATCCATATATACACAAACCCACAGTTTTAATGCACAAGCTGCACTCACTCATGAGGTAGAACTTAGAAACAGAAAATTCTTTTTGATATTCTAACTGGCACATTTTAGGATGTTTGCCCCTACATGAGTTATAGTCTGAGGTGTACAAGAATTTTCTGTTGTTTCCATTTTATTTGATGGTTTTTTAACAGCTGTGCCATCATCACATGAAAATTCTGCCTGATAAACCCACAGCCACTCAGCTGTGTAAGGCTGACTGATTGAAGACGCCCTGACACTCCTAAACATGTGCAGAGGTTTCATGTACTCACAGAAAAGTCAATTCCAACAGCAATTAAAAATATTTCTGCAATTAGAGGCAGCTTTTTTTCATGTTCCAGTGTTTGTCCAGCCCTGGGTTTCCCATCACCTTTCCTCTGAGAGCCAGAATGTGATCTGGAGGTATTGGGCACTTTGGCTTAGCATTCTCATTGCAAATGAATGTCAACAAGGGAGGGATAATGGATTAGAGCTCCAGCAAAAACTTGCCTTATAAATTCAGCCCTTTGCCAAGTCTGTTCATGCCCTACTTTCAAGACTGTCATAGCAAGCAATTCTGTATAGTCTCTGTTTATTAAAAACAGAGTGCTGAAATCAAGAGAGCAATATCTTGTTGGAGAAAATTCAATTCATCAATAGGTTTGTCATTTTAAAGATGATTAAAGGACTTGTTTATTAGGCATCATCTAGGCTTTAGTAATAGTTGGTATGAAAGCAATGAGACATAAGCCATATTAGACTTACAAATCTTTAAATTACATCAGGGACTGGATATTTTTCTCTAAGTGAAGGGCTGGGAGCATTTCCTGTCTTACTTTAGCCTATATTAGTCACCAATTACATACCAAAACCTGATAGTGCTCACGGATTCCAGTGGCTCAGGGGCAGTGGAATCTGTGCATTTTAAACCATTAAAAATGCCAATAAAAATACCAAGTGTGCTGAAATGTTCATTGGACTCTTGTAAGCAGTATTCATTCTGATCTTCAGAGTTAATTTCTGAAAGCTGCTGTTCAGCCTAAGCACTGCCTAATCAGTATGAACATAAGCACATTTAAAGTGTTTTCCTCTTCTTCAGGCAAGAACAGCAAACCTGAGTGTGAGAAGAAACTCTCAAACTCATCTTTGTTAGGGATAAGGAGAGTAAGGCTGTCTTTACACTGTCAGTAACATGTTCAGCACCTCTCAGCTCCTCAGCTTTAGTGAATCCCAAATAGGACTGTGAGCACAGAAATGCTTGTGCAAAAACCCAGACCTGGGGAAGATCCCCCTGCACAGGCATTAGAGAGCATCCAGCCCCAGTTGGCCACAAAGAAGGAAAAAAGGTGTAAAAAACAAGAGGAAAAGCAATTGCTGATAAATGGGATTGTGTATCCATAGCTGAATATGGACTCTTGAGTCTTCCTGGGAAGATAATAGACATGAACTTGTCAACAAGTTCCAACAGATTAAGCATCCCTGAAACTCTTAGAATACAGGTGATAAAACACTTCTTAAAAATAAGCTTTTCTGTGTGGAAAGCTAAGATTCTCTCTAGTCTAAATTGTATCTGTACTGGAAAAGTATTTTCATATGCTGATTCCTAGCTAACTTTAGCCCATAACTCCTTCCTCTTTTCCTTAGGGATTCTTTTGCAGAGACACATAAATCTGTACTTTGTAAGCAGTGACCAAGAAAACAGAGGGGAATTGGTGGCAAATTGGCACAGTAGAAAAAAATTATTTTCTAATAGCCTTTCTCAGAATAGTTTCTCAGCATTTCTTTAGGATCTGAGCTAATGGAAAATTGTCTTTCACTGTGCATGGAATAAGGAATGTGTGGGAATGATGTAAGAGGGCAAAAGTTCTTCTTGGTATCCAGAGCCTTGGTTTTGGTTGCTTGTGAAAATACTGATTTATACAAGTGCAGCATACATGGAGCTTTACAGGAGATGGGTATGTGGAACTGGCTCTTCCCCCATAGCCATGGAATCCATAAACACAGCAGGGAATGGGGGAAAAAAATCAACAAACTGAAAAAAGAAAAAACCATACCAACCAAACATAAAAACAAAAAAAGAAAGAATTAAAATCTCCTGACAAGTTAAGCAGAGGAATGTTCCTAAGTAAATCTGGAGCTCAAATTCATGATGTCACCCAAATTTCCTGTTCCTGCATCCACCTTGCATTGTGAATTGTCAAGGGAAAAAATGAAGAGTTTTGGCACAGAGGGGAGTGTCAGGAAAAGCAAAGATAGGTTCAGGATAGGGGTTGGTCATTTGTTCTTTTATTTCTACCTTTTCTGCCGTTTTCTCAACATAAAAAGTACACAGATGCTTTTGAAGCAGACAAAATGAGAACAGTAAAACAATCCTCAGTTTAACTGGAACAGTGATATTTGCAGCTGGAAAGGCTGATTTATTCACCTTCTTTAAAGACATAGAAAAAGCAGGCCAGGACAAAACAGCTCTCTTCTATTAAAAAAAAAAGTGAAATGTGCTACTAGGCAGAAAGCTCAGGATTTTAGCATGCCAAAGGATTTGCCTTGACACATAATGAATTTTATTGAGGTCAAATTTCAAGTCTTTTAAATACTAGTTTACCTCCAGAGATACAGGGCTCAGGAAATTAGATTGCAATAATCATGCATTTTTTCCTCAGCACTGATTTGAGAAGCAGTGAATATTGTGAATAACACTGCTCTCAAAAACTTTCTAGAAAAGCTGATTAAACTATTGTCCCTTTCATGGCTAAAAAGCTGAGTTTATAAACTCCATATTTCCACTGACATAATTTCAGTAAAGCATCACCATTTCAGTAAAGCTTCTCTGGCCACAGCACAGCTCAGACACTGCAGTTTTCCTTAGAATCAGTTCATGGAATGTTGTGGCTGGAGTGGGAACAGGATCACAAGAGACAGCAGCAGCCCCTTCATTATTTTAGAGAGTTTATGAAAACTTAATAGGCCTCCTGGCAGCAAAGGAACTAGAGAAATAAATAACTGGAATGTGGTGCTTTCTGGCTCTAAAATGGAATCATTAACCTTAATAATGGTGTGTTTTGACTGTGGTGTAAAGCAGAGGAGCTTTGAGGGCTCATCCTTTACCCTGGGCAGGAAGTTTTGTGATTCTCAGGCACCCAGGTCTGCTGCTCTGCACAACAGAAGGAAAGGTTTTTTATTAATCTTGGCCTGTGTGAGAGGAAATTTTTCTCCTCCTTTCTATTAACAAAGTTAGTAAAAAATAAAATATTTCACTTCTGTAGATGTATATGTAGATATATATATATGTGTAAAGATATATAAATGCAGGCAAATAAAGCATTAATAAAAGTCCATTAATAACCTATACAACACTGCAGTGTTTATTCATTAAAATGAAAGATACTTCTCAAACTAATTCAGCACAGACTTTTTACTAATGCTGTCCAAAAAGAGTAAAGTAGAAGATGCGCCAACAGTTTAAAAGATAATTTAAATCAATCAACTGGCTAGATCTCATCCTCTCAGCAGGAAAGGATGTGTTAGGAATGAAAGTACTGAAGAAAATGCAGAAGCAAAATCAAAATCTTAAAAAGTTGGAACACATTTATTAATTACTTATGCAGTTGATCAAATGAGATTTAAGCATCAAATATCTAAGTCTGTCTTGCTAGATGGTAAACATAAGGAAATTAAAACACACTAATTTTAATATACATCCTATAAATTTCTCTCTGATCTGATTCCTTTGGAAAACCTCTGGCTTTTCAAGCCATGACATCTCTGAAAGAAGAGCTCTGAAGTCAGGCAGCTCCAAAGGTCAGTGCATCTCAGTGTAACTCACTAAAAAGGAACTCTGGCCCTCTGGTTTTTAACATACTCAATTTTAACTTTTGAACTCACATAAAAAATGGAAAGAGCAATTTTTCATTGATCTGGATTTCTCACAAATTCGTTGGCTTCTCTGCCATTTGCAACCTTTTAAATATTTATGTAAGCCTTGAGATTTTGAAAAGGCAGCTCTTTTGACATATCTTTAGCAGAGACAAAAATTATCCTTAATACAACTTTTAATGCAGATTCTTCTAACAAAACCAAACTAAATTCTCTTTATAGACTGCAAGACTATGTTTGGGTAAGAAGTTCTCCAAAACCCAGTTATTCCTTCGATTACTTTTTGACTTAGCCTATTTCTAAACTAAGGTTAATAAATTAAGAAGAGCATGCAAATGTAATTTTTCCCTCATTCATGTAATTCTTGTGACAGTCACAGCACAGGATGAGAGTTTCATCAGTGGTAAAAAAGTGGCTGTGGACACAGGATTGTGAACAGCTGAGTCCTGCAGTCAGTGAAAGCCTGGCTTAGAATGCCCCAAAATATCTTTTTTTTTTACTCACAATGGAATATTTTATATTAAGGAGAGCATGATATCACTGCAAAGCTTGTGTCAGCATGCCCAGAAATTATTAATGCAAGACACCATAAATTTGGCTACATCTGCTTTAGGCTTCACAGTTGCTACCAAGCAGAAATCATTGCATTAATGGAGTGGTGGAAACACAATGAAGCACTTTATTATCCCTAAAAGGCAGCATGTGGCACATGGGCTCTGTGGGGTGTTACCAGCATCCTTGGGGCAATTTCATTCCTTCACATCCTATGGCATATAATTATCTCAGACTAACCATGACCCTGCGGGTCCTCTGTTAAAATTATAGCTTGTTACAGAATGGAGTATGCATTATTGAAGCACATTATTTTGATCACTGAAATTTGACATATTGTGCTCATTAGCCAGTAAGCCTGAATATTTAATTTATGAGGTTAACTCCACATTTTTTCCAGACCATTCACGTATGGGAAGTAAACATGCAAAACTGCAGAGGAGTGAATGGGAAAAGTTCCTACTGAAAATGATGCTTTAAAAGCAGAAAAAAGTGTGTCATGTCATATGCTGGTAGATGGCACGTTACATTAGGCAGGTAAATGGGTTAATTTGGCTCATTAACATCATCTCCTTTTTAAAACTTTTCAACTGAGAAGATGAAAAGATTATGTTAATCTTTACACTTCTCCCTTACATTTTACATTTTTCACACGGGCCTTTTTTAGTCAAATATTGGTGATGGTGACTGTTGTTCTTCAAAGCCCTGCAATTAGATTGCAGCTTCCTCCCAGTAAGTGGTGGTTTCTTATCTTTATTTCCCTTCTCTCCACATCTTTTTTTTTCATAACACAACATAAGGTTTATTGATTTCTTGCCAGAAAAGCCACTCTGGATGTTTTATCTGATGACAAAGAAATCTGCAGAGCCTGGATCCCCCAAACCCTTTTTGAGCCATGGAACAGATCCCACAGTTCTGTCCCACAGCTGAATCCAGCACTCCTGGATTAAAGCTGCAGAATTACAGCTATGCCATAGCAACCAGATGAGTTTTCCTTTTCTTCCAGGCTGTGGCAATCCCTGTGGGATGCAGGTAAAAGCTGTATGGGATGGGTGGACGCTGCACTCTGCTGGCAGCAAGCAAAGCATGCAGGAAACAGGGAATTTCCCCTAAAATTACTTTCAAAAATAAAGCATTTCCACAATTTCTTTACCTAATGTTGCGTACAGTGATTAGGCATAAAGGCAGGAGAAAGGTATTAGATAAAATTACTCTTCAAATGTACAAATATTTATTGAAAGCACCTAGATAAAACTGCGTCTTCTGTAGAAAATAATTGCTTAAATGCAATTTTGAAAGTTCTTTTTTGTACATGTATCTCCATACACACAGAAAATACCTCAGGACCAGGGTAAAGACGTCAAAAGTTTGGAAAGTAGATAGAACAGCTGTCTCCTATTTGAAAATGGCAATCTCCTCTTTAAGAGAAGACTTCAAAACACTTCTTCTTTAAAGAACTGTTAAATAACTTAGAATAACAACTCTATGAAACCATTTTATTTTCCAGCTTGAGCCCCCTCTAGCAGCAGCCAGAGGAATCAACACCATAAAGCTACTAAAACTAACTGGATGCCATAAGCACAATATTAAGAGAATGAATGTTCTCATGTAGCAGCCACTGCTGTGAAATAAAGGAATATAATTCTGCTGCAGAGAGCAAAGTAGGTTGCTCTGGCAGGTTACTCTTTGGTTTGGTGCAATGCTTCCTCACTGCCCCTAAAATCAGATTTCAGACCTGGAGTCTGTGTCAACTCTGCTTTCAAACCCTGAAGCAGCCTCTGCTTTGCACAAGGGAGGCAAGAGTATTTGCTACAGTCCAGTCAATTTAAATCAGGGACGACAAAACTTTATATCACAGGATATAGATACTGTGAACAACCACCAGAATCACCCCATTAAAAGGAACTTGCTTGAGGGATTCAGAAGAACAATTCAGTTTATCACTGTACATAGAATCTCAGGTTCAGATGACATTAGTCAGAGAGTAAAATTTTCCATAGGACAATTCCTCCTAACTGTCAGGAGGAAAATGAAATAACCTAGCAAAGATATATCCCAGTGAGACAAATAAACAATTGTACATTTATTTTTGCATGTTTTCACCTTGACATTCATTGATGGGGGATGCTATGGCCAATTTAATATTAGTGTTACTGCTTTAATGTTTCATGGAGCACCTGTCCCTCCGTGGAGCTACTCAGGGAGAGGAGTTGAACAGAAACCCAGTGGCACATCACAGGTTCCTGGGGTCCCCAATGCCATGGGGGCATTGCTGAGTGGCAGAAACCAAAAATAATGGCAAAGTGTTTCAGGTACTGCTCACAGAGGAGGAAAGCCCATGATTCCCATCCCTCCCAGTGCCTGCAGAGCTGCTTTCCTACCCTGCTGGAACAGGGGACTCCAGGAGGAAAGGATGGAAAAGCCAGGCAGCAGATGATCCAAAAGTGGTTATTGCAGCACATAAAACCAGGGCACCATAACTCCTTCAAAACACAACTCAAACCTTGGTGATTTGTTTCCCTCCAAGGCACTAGGCCTTCTTTGGACTGTATCTATTTTCATCCTAAAGAAAAAAACATTTTACACTGCAGATAAGATCCAAGGACACCAGAGCAGGCAGCCATACACAATTGATTTTCCTGCTCCCTTAAGTTCAGCACTGACCAATGGCAGGTACTCATACAAGTTTTAAAACATTCTTGGAACTAATCTTCAGCCCACTTTTAACTTAAATAAATCCAAAATATACTATTTCACTATTTGTAAAGGCCCCAGGAAGCAGAGGGCCTGTGCCACCCCTTTGAGGAAACTGTGAGCTGCAGATGTAGCATGGAATTGAGAGGCAAAGCATCCATCCCCTTCCCTCCTGCATTCTCTGCTCCCTTTTCTAGCATGGCTGCACCCTCAAACAGGCTTCCCCTTCTCCTGCTTGGAGTTTTGAAGGCTATTCTAACAGGCTGTAATGTAAAGATGTAGGTCACAAAGGAAGTTCTGGAAAGTATTTTCTTCAGGACTATTAGTGGAAGAAAAGATGAAGGGAAGAAGGTACACAGCTGGGACAAAACAAAAATGTTTCCACAGATGCTGGGTTAAAGAATATCACAGGAAGCAAAAAAAAAAATATTTCCAGACTGGTTTTTCTGTGGCATTTTTGGTTTGGTTTAGGGATTTTGCTGTTTTCTTAAAATTATTGTGGGTTTTTTCCAATTGGCCATAAAGTCTGTAGCATTTCAAGATAAACGTGCAGCAAAGAGATTGTGTTTCTTGGATGTGTATTTTTACTGACTTTGCTTGTGTTCCACCTTTCTAAGAGCCGAATTGGGACTTTTTTTGTGGTCACAGGGCCAAGTTAAAGAGAGTCAGCACAGGATATCCAGATCTTGCTGAGAAATGAAGTGTGGACTATAACAGCAGCCCATGCCCGTGTGGATGTCTCACATTAAGATTAAGAGAGAGAAAAATACTGCTGGAGAATTATGTGCACAAAGCTCTGTGAAGCAAGAATTGAAAGTAATGAGATTAAATAGAAAATAACTACATCAGGAATATGTTAATAAATTAATTAAAACCTACCAAAGTTGAAGTGTTCTATAATTAAGATTGAAGCCCATGAGAGTGCTCTCTTTTTACTTGGGGATTTTGCCATGTGTAATATTACCTGTTTGGAAATGTTTGAAAATCTGTGAGGAAAATGAGGTCAACTGAGACTGTGGCCTGATCATTAACTTGGATTATTTTGGACTTCTCTGTTTTCTCAGAGCAGCTTTATGGATGATTTAATATGTTTTTTCTGCTGCAGTTTCATTTCTAGCACATAAGAAAAATGTGAATATTGATCTTTCTTAAAAAGAGGAGGTCATGATTTAGTGCTTACTTCTTCCCCAGGTTTGTTTGCTGAGTTTACAGCTTTGTATAACTTTGAAGTCAAATATTCAGAGACAAGGCAGAGCAAGAAGCAGCACAAAGGCCACCATGCTGAAGCACCTGAGATCCCTCTGACAAATTAAGCAATACTTATATGGTTTTTAACAGGTCTTTTTAAATGAGCCTTTTCAACTACCCTATAACATTTTATCCAGTCCACAGATAAAAAATAAATGCTGTGCTTTCTGGAGCAGCAGAGACTGTTGACTGTATCAGGAAAAGGCATCATTTTTCACATAAGGTGCCCATTGTCCATACTGTTTACTTTGTAGGGTAATGTACAAAATGCAGAAAATACTTTCTTGTTAACTTCTACACCTGCAACCTTTTGTAAAGGGCACATGCAAGTTTGCTATCCCTGAAACCAACTTGGTTTGCTGTTCTGAAAAGAGTCGCCATCACTTTAAAGGCTCAGTACTATAAACATAGAGAATCCTTTTATCAGTAGGGAACAAGATCAAAGCCTCATTTTCCTGCAGTAGCAGTTAAAACTGCACATAAGGAAAAGAAAATGCATTATTTGCTCTGCAAAAGGCATTTGTGGGTACTGAGCTTGCAAACAGAGGGTGAACTGTAAATGGTTATACTTGAAATGTACACCTGTAAAGGTGATGAGATTTTGGGGTTTTGTATAAACCAGACAATATCATGAACTGCAAGAAAGAAATTCACAGTGTTATGATGGTCCTTCCCATAATCAAGCACAGCCAACTGTAGAGCCTGGGCAAGTCACAGAGTCTCCTCACAAAAAAAAAAAAAAGTTGCTCAATATTTCAGCCTTTTCATTTAGCTGTAATCTCAGTAAAAGGTAAATATAAGACCCTGCTTCATAAATGGACATGTCCTGAAGGTGCACTTTGGTGCTGGATCTCAAGTGGTGTCTGCAGCTCCTCTTTCTTTGGGAACACACAACAGTGAAATCAGTGCTTCCCTTAAAACTAAGAGGGCACATAAAAGGGCAAGGCCTTGTATTTTCATATTGAAGATCTTGGACTTTGTTCCTGCCTGGTGCCCAATTTGTGCCCGTGCAGGAGAGTTTAAATCCCACTTCTGGTGCTCACACCTCCCTTCAGGTCAGAAAGGAGACACCTCAGATGCTTCACTGCTTTACTGGTATTCCCCCTCTGCAGCTATGCAGGGAAATTCTGGTTCCAAAAAGTCAATACCATGTCATTATGAGCACTGCATTTTTATGAAGGGGGAAATAAGAAAGACAAATGTTACTCCTGTTCATGGATATGCCTCTTATCATTTCCTCTCTCTGCTCTGTGGAGATTAATTTGATTCACATTTGGGGTTATTTGGGTCAGTTTTACTTCGAGAGAGAAAATAATGGTAACCTCATTTGAGGTTTATGCCGATTTAAGTAAGAAAATGGATTCAGAATATTTTGCATAGCTGCTGAATTTAACTGAGGGTTCAGTGAAGCATGAGCTTCCAAATGTGAATAAGAGGTTTTAACCACTTTCCCCTGTTTGTTTTTAAAATGCATTTGTTACTTATGATTAGCAATTTTGTGTCATTTATATGCAGTGTACTGAAACCGAGTCCTGACCTTCTTCCATTTATTAAGCTAAACTTAGTATTTAATTATTATGCATGCAAAGTCAAGTAGAAAAAGTAAGGAGTATTTATAAATAAAATCATTGTGGTTTATTTGCAGCAAACAGGAATATCTGTCTTTATGACTGTTCATAAGAAATTTATGACTGCTTATTTTAAATTGGAATAAACACCAAAAAAAGTAGAACATCTGTATCAAAGTGTAAAGAACCACAACAATAAAAAGCTGTTTAATCTCCTCCATTCAGTTCTAGTGCACAGTCTGTTCAGTGTAACTTTTTACAACGTACTGTGCAAGAAAACAGGTAATTTAAACTCAGTAATTAGTATTATAGATAAAATGACACTGCAGCAATGTTAATTACCATAGTACTGATGTAGTATAGGATATAATACATAATAGTCATGTCTTTCATTTTAAATTGAAGTGCAACAAAGCATATTGTTGCTATACTTCTACTTCATAAATTAAATGAATGTTATTCAAGTGTACATTTGAATCCATGCACAATGTTTTAAAATAAATCATAATTCTACTTTAATTCAAACTGGTATATTTGACTTTCTAATGGCATAAATTAAAGAACTTCTTGATCTAGAAACTTCTTCTAAGACAGTGGAAATCATGACAGAATTATATTCCATATGAAAAATGTCCACAATCATTTTCTTTTTCCATTACAGCAGCTGTAAATCAGTTTGCAACTAAAGCACAGCATTCAGCCTTTTTAAAAATAAAGATGAATCTCAAGGAGCTATTTGATGTGTAGTAGGAACTAGACATATATAATCAAATTGGAATTTATTCTGTACTTCTCTGGCTAAAAGATCTGGCAATTGTACACATAAAATATTTATAACAAAACAAAGAGTCTTGTGTGGGAAGACAGTGAAAGTTTTTACCTGCAGCTCCAGGAGGCACAGAGTTCCATATTAATGAAAAATTGCATGTCTGCTTTTTGAAGCACCTTTAGTTTTGGGCAACTTTGCTATAAATATTAAAAGAAGGGGGGGAAAAAATTAAATTTCAGATTTGTTTAAGTGTGCTTTAATAATTTATGTCAGCTGAGATGTTCCTATTTCCAGTGCAGAAATTTTGAGATGAAGCCATTATTCAGAGCTAGCATGAAAAGTACTCTAAAAACTTACTCACTTAGAAGTGCAACAGTCTATTCACCACATCAGCCCGAGGCTAAAATGTGTACATAGGGTTTTAGCACAATATTTGAATACACAGTGTAAGGTTGAAAGCAGAAATTAAGTGTGACCTGAGGTTGGTTGTGACATCTCACAAGATGCGTCGCTGCATTTGTGCGAAGGTGCGTAAAGAGCAAAATCTTCAAATGGTTTGTAAGATTTGCAGATTTTTTTGGGGGGAAAAAAATATGTTTTTTTAAATTTCTCCTCTGCACTTTTGTTCAGGTCAGTGGGACGATGTACAACACGGGGAGACATGTGTCCCTGCGGCTGGACAAGGAGCACCTGGTGAACATCTCCGGGGGCCCCATGACCTACAGCCACCGCCTGGAGGAAATCCGGTTACACTTCGGCAGCGAGGACAGCCAGGGCTCAGAGCACCTCCTCAACGGCCAGGCCTTCTCTGGGGAGGTATGTCACTCTGGGAATCTCCACCTCTCGTTTCTGCCTGCAGGTGTTTGCAAGTTAATCTGTAAAAATTGTCCTGTAGCCTTTCTGAAAATCAGGGAATTGGTTTTTTTCTTCTTTTTTAAGCAAGCGCTGTAAATTTTGTGGCTTGTATCTACAAATGGCACTGCTGTGATTGTTGCATATAGAGACACCCTCTGTCCTCATCTGTGCTGCTTACAAAGTAATCAGGTCTCTTTGGATGGGGCCTTTATGTCTCTTGTAAAGGCAAGTATGAGATTAACTACAAAGTAATGCTGGAAGTGCTTCAAGTTCCCACAGAAGTGCTGCTTTTGCTTCTCACTGGTGTGCAACACTTTACACTGAGTACCATTCTGCCTTTGATTCATGCAGAAACAAGGTGATACTTCATTCTGGAGATGGTTCCACAGAATTCTGCTCAAGAAATAAAGTTAACTGCACATGTAGTCCCTGCCAGAATATTCATGTTGTATGTTAAATACATGTCTATAATATGTTTTTTCTGTCCCAGGAAAGACCATAATTTCTTGATCCTGATACCTATTCCAGAATGGCCCATTATTATTGCTGGATAAATATTCTAGTGGCTTAGATGGGGCACTTTTTCAAGATGTACAATAAAGTTTGCAGACTTTCTCTAACAAGCAAAATGGGATCTTTCAGTTTTCCTTATATAGGGACATTTTCACATAAAAGAGATGAGGTTTGCAGTGCCCCATCCTCCTCCAGCTTGGGTCATGGCTGAGAACTGTGCAGTGTCCAACTCCACAACTCAAAATAATGCTTCACAATAAATCTTTGTTACTGTAAGGATTCTTTTTAAAGCCACTCTGTTACCATTCTTTCAGAATACCATAAAAGAGCAGCTTTTTCATTGTAAAGCACTTATTTTCTCAGAGATGACTAACCAAATTAACATATGTACTTGCATCACAGACTGATGGTGAGTCAGCAAATGTGGGGCATTTTCTTTGGCACTGAACAACAGCAGTTATTTAAGAGTAAGAAATTAATTGCAGCATTGTCATATGACGATGTCATAATTGATGGTAATGATTGGTTTTGTTTTATAAGCTACATATAGCCTGTGGCAGAATTTTTATTAAATTACTAATGTCTTACACAACTGATTTTGGTTGCCTCTGTTGAATTCTATAAGTGAACTCATCATATATTGCTCCTTTAAGAGCTGAAAGTAAAGGATGCTCTAGTAAACAGGCACACAAGAGCAATATTCAAACAAAAAAGCTTGATTGAACATGGAAGCAAAAATCTGTGGAAACATACCATGGCACTTGTGATGTATCACCACCATTTCAGATGCTTTTAGAGTTTTTAAGTTTTTAATTCATCGGTCCTAGACTATAACAATGTACAAATGTAGAGCATTGTTTGGCAACACTTTTTGTTATTAGCTAGGCTCTTCTAGTTTTGAAAGTTGGAGTTCTGAAGTACTATTAATATTTGGTGTTTCCTAACACAATATTTCAACATTTCTTCATAAAAGCAGAAAACTTATCTAAGTGGAAGCTGCTGTCAGTCAGTCAGTCAGGCACAGCTGGATGTGCAGTGTGTGCAGGTTTCATCTTGTCTGAATCCTCCTGCAGTGAACAGGAAAAGCTCAGCACCTTCAAGAGGATTAATCAGTCCTGATAGCCAGAGCTGGGTCTCTTGGGACAGGACAAATCTGTGGAGATGCATTTCCCTTGACAACAGAGCACAGACAAACAGCAGGCAGAGGAGTTGAGATTCAAAGACTCCCTTTCAGATACTGAGATGATTTCTGTCCTTTGAGGATGTGTTGTTCAAGGTTTCAAAAGCTGTTTGGGGCAGGTGGACAGCAAGGTCAAGCATTAATTACTAATTTGAACCTACACCTGCACAGTTAAGTCTTACTTGTAGAACACACTGTTCCAAAGTACAAGCCCAGATGCAAATCAGTGGTGCTGAATGGCTGCAGAGTTCTAGGGAAGGGCAGCAGCTGATGGAGTTCTTCAAGTGTCCATCCACTCGTGCAGGTGCTGCCTGTATGAATGAGTGATCTTCCACCTGCTCTCAGCACTGGGGGTGTAACATCTGCATCTCCCAGCAATGAGAGGACAGCTGTAAACAAGCCAGCTGGCTCCCTGGGAAAGTGTCTTTGTGGTGTCATGGGTGCTTTCGAGGCTTGCTGCTAATTACTATTCACTCCTGCCTTGGGATAGTGCTGTCAGTGGAGATGGGATAAAGAATAACTGCCTAGGTTCATTAGTCTAATTTCGCTGGTGCAGGTAAGAATAGCAATGAATATTTGCTGGCTTAGGCTTTAGGAACCAGGGAAAAATCATTGCAGGACTGCACTGTGTGACTGCTAATTGCAGACTGAGCTGCCAGGGCTGGCCCCATTACTGCTGTGCTGGGCAAACCCTCTGTGAGCTTTACAGAAACCTCTGTTTCACTGGGGAAGCAATTCCCAAGTTACCCAAGAAGGATGATCATTCCGGTGGATCACAATCAGAATTATTCCTGGTGCTCCTTTCCTCCATTCCCATCCTCATTTTCACTGAGGTCTCCAAGTTATATTAGAGTCAGGGCACTGCAGAGAGACAGGGGAGCCTGGGGAGGGGCAGAGGACAGGCAGCACCTCTCCCTCCCAGCACTGCCAGGCTTAGATGGGCTCAGGCCTAAATTCAATCCAAGTCCAGACAAAGCAGAAGCCTTTTAACAGCCCAAATCCACCTTGAACCAGCTGCAAGATTCTTTACACCTCTGGAAATCCTACCTGATGTCCACTCTAAGGAAGTCATTTATTTTAGGGACTTTTATTGCCTAGTTCTTCAGGTGGAACTCAGAGCAAGCTGGAGAGCACTGGAGTGGTACCATGGCATAAAAAACAGCCTAGAAATAGCAAATTGCTTCAGAATGTGCAGTGGACTGAATGATACTGAGAGGCTTATAATTTCCAGGCTTTAGCTTATAGCTAGGTGTTAAAGGCTGTCAAGAGAGATCTCTACAATAATCTGGTTACCTTTTAGCCCCCAATTATCACTTTAGTAGACAGAATAATTGAACTAATGTTTCAATAGTTTGAGTTTAAGGGCTTTAAAACTGTGTATCAGATTATCAATATGTTTAGCACTGGTAACATGGAAAGGCAGGCAGGCTTTGGAATGCTTAAATAAATAAATAGAGTATTTACTTGTCCCTACGATACAGACTTGAGTATGTTTAATTCCCTGTTCTTTGCAGGAGCATCCTACTACATCCTAGCTTTTAAAAGGAATTCCTGGCTTAGGCAAAGTCTGCAACTATGACACCAATCATTTGTGCCTGCTGCCTAATGCCTCTATGTAAAACAGGTTCTAATGCTTCAGAGTCTGTGTCATTTAATGAAAAGCCCATTTTCCATTCAAACAGCAGAATTGGCCTGAATGCTGTAGCTCAGGCACTGTCTGCCTTGTTAAAATAAAAAGATAACAACTTTCAAAAGGTTCATGGTAAAAATGGGACCCTTTACCATATGGCAAAGTCATAAAAAAACTTTTATGGTCATTTTTTTTTGCTAAGTATAAAAATGAAAAATGTGCTGGCAGGAGACCTCCAATGATTTTGTGGTTGTGCATTGTGGCAGCCTTATCAGTGCCAAGGCAGAAAGTCAAGGAGCTTAATTATTTGGGGTTATGCAGTTTTCACAAACTCAGTGGCTGGAGACTTTCAAACAAGAGACCATAGTCCAGAACACATGAAAAAAATATATTTCTTCTTTGCCCACCCTTCCAAAAAGCCATGGGTCACTTATAAACACATAATTATTTCATTTGCTACAGAAGAATTAAAATGAAAGTGAGAACAGAATCTGAATAAATGGACACGTGTTGCTGTACACACAGTTTGGAACTGAGATTTACTTTTACTGCTGCTACAAGCTGCTGAGAAAACAAACACAAAAATACAAGAAAATGAAATAAAAGGGAGAAGTGGGAAGCTCTGAAACACCATCTCCTCTTGCTACTGCCATTTCTTTAACTGCAACATATTCTGTGTGAGTGGGGGACTTCTAGTGATAGTAAAGGATTACTTATCAGGGAGCTCAGTGCTGTAAATCCAGCTTGAGATATATTTAGAACCAGGACTGTCAGATAGACAGCCTATGAGAACCAGCCAGCCAGCTGGGATAGTTTAATCCAGAATCAGAGTACTGCAGCAGAATTAGAGTACTCTGAAGTGTTAAATCACACAAACAGTGGCTCTGAGACCTTCTGTACACCCCACCCCTTGCCTGTGAGGTTCCAAACAACCTCCCCAAAACACCTAATGGTGTCATTTATAGAGGAAAAGCTGGAAATCAGATTGTACTAGCACATCATCCTTCCTCAGGGAGGAGGATTAAGTCAGGTGGTGATGCCATTGAGGAGGGAGGACAGGAATGTCCTGCTTCTTCCTACCCCCACTCCTCCAGGTGCTCACAGAACCAGCTGTGAGCAGCCCCTGCTCCACCAGGGAGCCCCTGAACTGCTGCCAATAGCTCAAAGAAGGAAATTCAAAATTCTCATTTTTTCAGTTGCCACAGGCCACTGGTATTACATTTTGGAGCCTTTCTTGGAAGTGGAGCAGGTCATTTTTAAGAGTATCAGCCAGAAGATAAGTTTAGTGTATTGTATTAAAATGCTTCTTAATGTTGAAAAATCAGCCTGTGGAAAAAATACCAGCTGAGGGGACGTGTTTAATGGAAGGAGGGCTTAGTAAAATCTCTATAGCCTTCAGGTTAATGTAGAACCTCAAAGGAGAAAGTCGATAGGTAACAAATTAAATCGCTCTAGGAACAGAATATAAATTGGGGAGAGGTGGTAGTATTGTCATCAATAAAGTGTAGGGAGACTGCTCACATGAGTAATTCAAAATCTCTGGCACATGAATATGTGCTTCAGTTGTCAGAATGCACCTATGTCCTCGCTAAAGATTACAGATGGCTTCACCCAAAATTTTATGCAATATCAATAAAAAGCAGGGTTGAAGTCCAAAAAGACACTTATCCACAGAATATTGTGTTGAAGGAACCATAAGGATCATCAAGTCCAACTCTTAAGTGAATGGCCTGTACAGGGTTATTGTGTTTTTCTAAACAAAATTCAATTTCATGTTTCAAGTTAAAAGGGCTTTTATTGCTTGTTAATATAACAAAATGCAGCTGGTGTTTCTTACCAAGAAAGCCTCTCCTTCTGAACTACTCTGTTGGAGCCCACAAGAAAGATTGCTTTCCAGGAAAAGGGAGCTGAAATTTTTGTGGTGTATTTTACATCAGAAGGCAGTAAACTTCCTGCACTGACTAAGTGCTAAAAATACATCTTAATCCTTACTGACCTTCAAATCAGTTTAATCTTTAACTTTGTTGGAGTAGTTGGCTTTTAACTTATGTTCCTGTAATGTTTTGGCTAGAGAGTGATTTCAAGCCATGGGTAATATACACTTGTTAAAACAAAAAATCCCAAACCTCAATAGCCAGGAGAAATTCTAAAATCAATTGAAGGTGTAGCAACCATAAATCATTGATCATAAATATATAAATAGAAAAATACACAGTGAGTATAACTCATTTTTATAGGAATGGCCACATTGCCAGGCTCACCAGGGTACTCCCACAGTCACAGGTTTACATTTAGTGCCACTGTAGCCACACTCCCATTTTTAAAGGAAAATTAGATTCTAGAAATACCCTATTTTATCCCTCCCATAGGAAAAACCCTTAATTACACAAATCAAAGTTATATGATGACCAAACGTCGTAACAGCAATGAAGAATTTTATTTCCTGTATAATCAACTTTTCCTATCATAACTAGCATTCCTGTTGTTTTATCACCTTTCCAAAACTTGGTTAGCAGTAGAAATACAAATAAGGCTTTTGATTTATCTTTTTTTCAAGGGAATAAGTTACAGGCCTAAGTGTGCATTTTATGATAGTTCAGGCAAAACAGAAAAAGTCAAATTATTTTATTTGTATCAAGTTGTAAAAGGTTATTTCTCTTGGTGGATAAATCCCAGAAATTCAGTTATTGACCTGATGCAGCTGTAGCTCTTCATGGATACAAGCTAAGAAAAAGATACAGGGGCAGAATTACATATTTATGTCTTTCAGCAGAAAGACTGACAATAACATATAATTGAAAGGAACAGTCATTTAATTTTATAATCCCAATCATTAGAAACCATCTGGAGATTGAATGGTGTTCAGAACAAGTGTTTAACCCCTTCTAAAATATGAGACTGAATTTCAGGTACCCAAGTAGGATTTTGGTCTTTGCTCTAGGCTTTTATTTTCTCAGATTACTGAGGTATTTTCATGGTCACTGGAGGTGAAAACTTACAGTCCACATCAAATGAAGAACCTTTAATATTTCAGTACATCATCATTCTGATTATTTAGTCGTGCTAAAATTGCACAAAACCTTTTTGGAATAATTGAATACATTAATTTGAGACAGTAAAACAATGCAAAACTCACCTGATTTCTGTAGATCATTAGCTGATTTCTAGAATGCATCTTTAAATATCTGAAAATTTTGTGGATGGTATTTGAGAGAGTTTCCCCTCAAGCACTGAATGCCAGGCTGTTGAATTTGGGTACCAGCTGCTTCTACATTGACATTCTCTTTGTCATTCCCACTGACATGCAGCAGGACATTCTCTCCCAAATCAATTCTAGCAAGAACCAGAAATGTTTCTCTCTGTGCTCACTGAAGCCTGAGAGCATCCACATTCCCTGGATTTGTTTTACTAAAGCAAATGATTACTCCTGGATTCTACGTAGCAAATTCCAGGTGCATGATATAAGGAGCTCCATTTCTGGGAACCAGTATTTTTTTTTCTGTCTCTTGCTTTCTGAGGATTTTGGAATACAAGTCCTACAGATATTGTCTGTTTACACTGAATTTCAAGAAACCCAACAAGCAGATTTTTAGAGGGGTTGTATTTCATAATCTACACCTATGTGGGCATTTCTTGCCAGAAAACTTTCCTTTATGGGAAACTACTTTTCTGAATCTTATGAACTCACCATCCATTAGTAGAATGCAAGAGCTGTCCAAGTTCCAAGCCTTATGACAATGTCAGCTCTTTAATGTAGCATGTGACACAGCAAAACATCTGCATGGAATAATAAATATTGAATTTCTTAGATACCAAGTGAAGCAGATTCCTTTAGTAATAAATATATTTTTGCACATGTTTACTTTTTGGTTACCAACTGTTCTCTTTTTTGGAGGCAGGGAGAAGTGGAAGAGAGTGTCAATGTACTGAGAGCACAGTCTGTCACTGACTGTAATCTAAATCCCTCTGGAGACTCAATTTTAAAATCCAGCGTCATAAAGCAATAAGGTGGAGTTTTTCTGCTTAGAGTAGCAGCTGTAGGATTTGCTTTTTTAAACCACTGGGACATGAAAACATTCAGTACTCTAAGCCTCCAGTGTCACTTTTGAAGTATTCACTTTGTTTCATTCCAAATTATTATCATTTGCTTGGGGTGACTTCACTTCCTGCAAGATAACTCTTCTTTAATTAAAGAGCAATTTACCTCTGAAGGAAAAAAATTATTTGTATTTTGAAATGGGTTTTGTTTTATGTCACTTGATACTCAGTTTTCCATTACACTTTTTGCAAATTTTAAATTTTTCCCCAAATACATTTAATGTAACATTCCAAAGAAAGGAGCAATCCTGCTATCAACCTGTACAAAAGCTCTTGCAACTACTATGGATAACCACAAAATAAAAAGCAAAGATAGCATTTTTATTATCATAATTTATTAAAACAATAAAAACCAGCTCCCACCTCTCCATCCTCCCTGGGAATAATCCCTGTTTTACACAGCTCCCTGACCTTCAGATTATTTCTGTAGCTTCAGCAGCTCCTCTGGTAGGTCTTTGTCCCTTACTTTATGTTTAGCAGTTTTTTAGGACACTTTTTTTGGCAAAAAGCCAACTAAATAATTCATTTCAAGCAGCTTTCTTTTTATTACGTTTTTAGGGATTGCTGGGAGGTGGCAGAGTTAGAGTTTTCATTTAGAATACTGACTTGACCTTCTTCCATCACTGTAGACCTTTCCTAGCAGGCACTGCCTCCCAGAAAGTCAAAATACTTTAAATTTGAGGTATTTCATTTTAGCCATCATTGTAATTTCAAAAAAGACCGAGAAGGAAATACTTCTAAATTTTGTTTTCTTTAGACAAAATTGTGATAGATAATGGATTGGGATGTTTTACAAAGAATAAAGGGAAGCAAAAATCCATTTTATCATCTCAGAAGCATGTCTTTCTAAAATTATTAAAATTAGAAGTTTCTCAGGCATAGCTACTTTTAAAACAGCATGCAAGTGATAGCAGCCACAACGGCATCAGTGCTAACTCTGAAGGATTAAAATTGACAAGATTAAACTACATTTATTCCAAGTCAATTTTCTTTCCATTTATCTTTTAGTATCTCACCTTTATCTGTCTGCATTCTTATCTTTGTATAAACTAACTGGATGTTACAGCATACACCTGCCAAGATTTGGTTTAAAATTCAGTAGAAATTAATTAATTGTGTTCAGCTACTTTTCAGTGCTTTGGTTGGGGTTTTTTAATCTACCTGCCATGAAAACATTTTGGCACTGACAATTTGCCATAGGCACATTAGAAAAGCACCATGTTCAAGTTATTACTCTGAAAGTTCTATCAAAGGCAAAGAGAGTTCTGGATTTTAGCTAGAAAAGGCAAGTCCATTACTGTCCATCTTCTTCCATCATCTTGAATTTTATTTACTTTTTCTTATCTGAGTATGAACATGCCACTACCTTATATTCCCTGGAAATTCTGCTAATAACAGAACCAGCTGGCAACACAGCCTTCATCTGATCAACCTCAGTGCAGGATTGGCCAGAAACAGCTGTCACCTGCTCTCAAAGGCAAAATTCTTATGAATAAAGAAAATAGATTTTAAAAACTTTTTTTTCCAAGGCATGTTCAATGTGAGCAGTATATATTTGGTGTATTCTGCTACATGAATCTTTGCTGTTCTCACCTTTAGCAATTTCCTTCCCATTTCCTCTGACAATCAAAGCACAGAGTGATCAAGGCCAGGGCTATCAGTCCACAGCACAGCATGGGGACGTGGTCCCATCACCCCCCATGCTGACACAGGAATTAATCTGGCAGCATCCATGGCTACAGGAGCTCAGCCACCCACATCCCATTAGCTGCTGCTCTTTTGCCTCTCTGAAGACTGAAATATCCTGGTGAGTTTGTGGAGACCCGACTTCCTCCTGCTCCAATCCACCAAACTCTCAGTGCAGCACTTGCTCTGCACTGAAATTCATTAAATAAAGCATTGGAGGAGCATGGCTTTCAAACTGGGATTCTGCTAAGGTTCTCCAGAAGCAGCAGACTTTTATCCTCTTTTTAATTTTATGTTTTGGGAGAACAGAAAAGCTTGTGGTAATGTGCATAAATGATAAATTAGCATACTTGCCTGAAATAAGGAATTCTGATTCAGAAAAGGATAAAAGACTTCTTAGTACTACTAAGTGTGCCACTGTCAAGTGCTTTAGAAGACAGGTTAGTGTTCAATGCTTGCTCTCTTCACATTAAAAAAACAGGAAAGGGTCAATAAAATATCACAGAAATATGCTACCAATAAAAACATCATTAAAAATACATAAAGCACTTGCAGAACAATCCACCATGGGCAGAATGTGAAGCCCTCTTCACCACACATTCCTTTAGCAGGACATGCCTGTATTTCAAAGACAAAATCTAATAATCAAAGGGCCAGACAGTGCTCTCCTCCCAGTTCTGAGTATTGTGGTTTTGGAACTCATGGGCTGTTCTGAAGGGTATTGTGGCACTGACCTGTGGAGCCAATTTAACTCAAAACACAGATTACTACACCAAGACTGCTTCAGTTCTTTTAAATTTTGGCCTGTTTTGTTCCATTTCTACCTTCAGAGCAGTGGGGGCAGTGAGATATTTACAGTGAGGCGGCTCATGGACAAGCCTGGGAGGTTTAAGTGTTAAACCCAGCCCTGCCCCTGGCTGATTTGGGGCACAGTGAGTGCCATGAAAGAGGCATCAGGCAGGAATATTTCCTTGTGCACCCAAGGCTGCCGGTCACAGCCTGATCCCAGCAATTCTGGTGTAAGGCAGAATATTCTATGGGAGCCTTGAAGCCCCTCTGCTCTTGGTACCCAGGTTGTCCCTTTGGGAGTCTGTCTGTACCCACAAACAGAATTTTATTCACACTCAGCCCTTCCTTGGGGAGGGACATCACAGGAAAACCAACCAGTTCCTGAAGGCATCTGCTCTGCAGGCTCTTGGATAAAGCACAAGACAAACTGGCAGGAAATCAGGGAGGCTTCTGATAGTCTCTGCTTGTCTTTCAAAAAAAACTCTTTGAAATCAAATTCCATCCACAAAGTACTTTGGTTTTGACACATAAGCATTTTCCAGCAAAACTCTGCTTCAGCAAAAAAAAGTCCCAACTAGTTCTGCTTATGATTAGTGCAAGGCCTTATTCTGTGTGAAGCCCAAGGGTGTGTTCAGTTAAGAGGATTTCCACTGTTTGAATTGTAGCTTAGAGCCTCCCTATCTACTGTTCCTAAGTCACAAAAGGCACAATAGAGGAACTGTTCTTCCTCCTGACTGGTAGGGCCATTCCCTGGGGCAGTTAATTAGAAAGGAAAAAAAATCATTCTTATTCTTCCAGATTCTAATGAATGTCAGTCTATTCTATCCTCATAGGATTTTCTTTCAGAAATCCAGGAAAATGATGAAAGGAAAAATGGCAGGGGAAAAAAAAAAAAAAGAAATGTTCCAAAAGCCTTTTTCCCATGGCCTATTTGAAAATACCTGACTATTTTTTAGATATAGTCAGTATTGAAGTTGAATACTTCAAAGAAAGTTGGAAATCCTTTGTTAGAATTTTGAGCTGCCAGGCAGCATATTCAGGGTTTATCCCCACAAATCTTCACATACATCAAAAACTCCCTGTAAATAAGTGACACCATGGGGACGTTGACAGATGTGATTTGGGATGTATGTTTGCTGTTACTGTCAGAAGCACAAACACTCTGGGGGTCACAATACAAGAAAAACCAGGATGCAGTCTCTAGGATTTAAAATACTTAAATCTATCTAAATTTAAAATGCAAACTCCACTGTGAGCTTTTACATTAACCTTATTTTTTCTTATTTTATGTACACAAGGTATTTCCAAATAATAAAGTACGTAAAAATTGCTAATACTGTAGAAATTGCCAAAAGATTAAGGTGAAAAGAGAATTTTTAGGACACAGGCTTCTTTTCGTAGCAAAGAATATCAGATCAGGGGTTTTTATGTCATCCATCTTTCAAATGCTCTTGTAAACTCATCAATATTTTGGTTGTGATCATCAAACAATCTTTGGGCAGCTTGAATAGATCAATTTTATCTGTGTGCTCCTAGATAGTATTCCTTATTTTGTGCTCTGAAAGTGGCAGCTTATAACTAAAAGTGAATGACTATTATTAAATCTGCAGATGTACATAATTTAAAATAAAATAATATAAAAAAGGGAGAATTCTAGAAAACCAACAGAATTACTGAGCTGTATCATCCTACATTAGCTGAAAATCTGTCCTTTAATGTTTATGAAGAGGAAAATAAAAATGCAGTGAGGAGCTGGAAGGTGCCATCTGTCTCCTTTTAGTTCATTGTTTTGTTTCTAGCTGGGTCTGAACCAAAAACCTAATTCAGAGATGTCCAGTGCTGGAAGCTGTCATGTCATGGTCCCCTTGGAAATTTGGAGCTGCTCATGGCTGCACACACTAATGACAGCCCTTGAAATTCACAGCCATTAGCACATTTCCCCATTAAGTACCAATTACTCACAGGGTAATTATTGTGTGGGTTCACAAATGACAGAGGGTGAGTCAATGCAGTCAGGACAACAGGGTGAAGACCAGGACATGAGAGCTCCTGGTGTTTGCAAAGACACAGAAATTTTAGCCTGATTTCTATTTCTCAAAATTCATTCTGTTATTATCCTGTTCCATTTATATCCTTGATGGGCACCTCAAGCAGCAGAACTTGCACTCCAGTGAAACTTCATCACCTCAGGACAGTGCATGGTGCAAACTGCAACATCCAAACACCCAAGAACAGTCATGAACCTCCCATCACGTACACACAATACTGTGCCAGCCAGAAAGCCTTTTACCTTCTATACCTGAACCTGCCTCTCACCAGCTACTTTTAAATTTCCAAACTTGCAAATATAGAAAAATAAGTAAATAAAAACAATGCCAGATAGAGAAGACTGTAGCATAATAAATATGCCAAGCTAAGTAGATCTCAAAGTACTTCTGGAGTGCAGGGCCATAAGCCTTTGAAAATATTAAAAATCAATGAAGCAGTGAAAAATAATTTACAAGATGTGTCTTCAGAGTTCATGGAATGCTGATGGGGTGAATACCTCTTGAAATGTCTCTAAATGTGTAGTAATTTTTCTTTGGAGGTATAATCTCAGATTTGTTGAACCATTTAATTATTTTGACAGAGTTCACACTTTGATTCTAATCAAGAGACCTGTGGTAGAACAACTGTTTATCAAACTGCTGTTAATGAAGCAAATAAAGCAATCCTTAACGTGCACACATTCCATCTGTATGCCTTTCCTACACCATCTATCTGTGGGGAAGTGGAGCTGCACCAGTTTCTGCAGAGCAAACTGCACTGTGTTATCAACAGCATTCTTCCTGTGTAATTTTAATTCATATTGGAAATCTCATTTACAGAAGTGACACTTTATGTTAAAGAGCCACATATGGCTGGCTGAACACCTCAACACCTCCAGCTACAGACAGTGAAACTATTGCCAACAACTTGAGAAACGAACAGGACAGTCTTTGTCATCTGAAGTCTGTGACCTGCTGTGATGCATCAGCCTTCAAGTTTTTGGGCCAAATTTTTTCAAATTATCAGCATAGTGAGAGCTAAAAACCATATGTGTGTGTGCATGCATATATAAACATAAGATAAAACCAGCAGCAGCTGAATGCTGAGCTGGTTTGAATGAATAATCCACTATGTAATAATTGGTTACACAAAAATATTTTCTTTTTTTTTAATTAAGAAGCTGTCTTTTTTTTGAGATTGTTTCAATCAACTCCTTGGAAAGGAGTCTCAGATTTATATTCACTAACCTCTGAACCCCACTGAGACAGAAAACCAGGGTGTATTTAAGGACCATTGTGCCTCTCTAGGAAATGTACAGTGGGGGATGAAGCAGCTGGATGGAAGCTGTAAGAATGACAGATTTCAAGTGACAGGAATAAACGCATCAGAAAAGGACAAGGGAGATGTTTGGTGTTCATAAAAATGTGAATATTTGGACATGCACAAGGAAAACACCATGGCTTGAGTGGCACAGGCAGCATCAGAGGAAAGGCTGGAGAAGAGCAGGGCTCAGAGGGAATCCAGCCCTGCTGGGCACAGCCAGCCATGGGCACGGCTTTGATTCCATCTTTTCATCTGCTGACACTGTCCAGAGCTGACAAGGGTGACAGGAGCAAAATTTCAGTCTGTTAAATGAAGGTGGGCAGCCTCAGTTCTGCACAGAAATATAAACTGACTCGATAAAACAACTGAGTTTACTGGGAATTACAAGGTGAAAGTAGACAAACTGACATTTGGACTGGAGGGCCAGAGCCAGCAGCAACTTTATATAATGGGGTAGAGAGATGTAATGCCCTAAAGTACTAATAAATGCATTTTTACATCTCCAGAGTCTTACAGATTTTTTCAGAAAATGTCCTAAAAATCTCAACCTTGATGTTCAGACTCACAATTGTTTTCAGCAAACCTATTTCCCTGGTGAGTTGCCCTCTTTTCTTCTGCAGCAAATTTCTTCTACTTGACTCCCAGTTATGCACAAAGTGATTTACTAGACAGATTGCATTTTTTTCCCTCTTCTCGAAAGTGTCAGTTTCTGAGCAAGATCAAATAACCTTCTGCACTTCAGTATTGACTAATTTAAATTATTAAAACTTTTCTTCGAGGAAAATCTTTTCATGCTGTTTGCTGAGAAACCAGAAATTTTTACTAGTATTCAGGGACTTCTTGAGATCAGGGAACTCTGGAGACAGAATTCTGAATTTATACTGGGCTCACACTTATACAACTTTTTTTTTTTTTTTTTTAAGTAGGAAGAACTAGATTTTTTTTTCTTTGCCTTCTTTCTATGTGTCTCCCTTTAAACTTGAGATAATGGGCTTTGCAAAGGCTAGAGAAACAGGAACACATAAATTTTTATGCAGTAAAACAAAATCATATATATGTTTAAATGAATTATAAAGCTAAACACTTACTTTGCATATATATTAAGCTTATTAAAATCAGAAATAAATCTTTTGTTATGAATCCTTTTAGTGATACACAGTCCCCCACTGACAGTTTCACATGGAATCCTTTCCTCCAGCAGCCTGGAAAATTGATATTGTTAAAGTGTCAATGAAAGAAAATAACAGCTACATTGCTATTTGAATTTCTCACATTTAAGTTCTCAGATTTTCACATCATTGACAAATAATCAGATGTTTTAGCAAGGTAAAAGGATAATTACACTGCTGCTCCAGAACTGGAAAGCTAAAGACAGCACTGCCTGCATTTAAAGTAAAACACAGCTTTGCCTACAGGCACCACAAACCAGCCTCTCACCTCGATAACAAACTGTTTACTGCAGGCCAATGAAATGAAATACATGCCTAATGATGTAAGATGGACAAAGTAATAAAGTTATAGGGAGTGTCAACATTATCTTCAATTAGGTGTCTACTTTGGTTGAAGAATTCTTAGCATCAGAGTTCAAAGAGCTGGGTTTTTATCTGCAGTAATTTTCAGCTCCATTTCATCTGTGCACTGAGAGAAAGGGTTTGTTGTTTTTTTTTTCGCTGTGCAAAAGCCATACCAGAGGATATGGTACATAACAAAGAAATTAAATAAAGGCAGAGGTGTCAGGCACAGCACTAGGACTAACTGAAGAAAGTACAGCTGGGAGAATTGGTGAATAGTAATTGCATGGGGGAAAGACTAAGAGAAAACCCCAGGAGACATTGCTTGGATAAAGCCATCATTCACTGTGCACCTAAAAAGGAACAGTAGATTTCCATCACCATGCACTAACAGTCAAACACTGGCATGGTTTTATGGGATTGGCTTCAATCCAAAGGGAACCCACATCCAGCATTCCAGTCACACTGGGAGCACCCAAACTGGGACAGCAGGAGCATCACCCTCTGAACCATCCATCCATCATCCATCCAACCATCCATCCATCCATCATCCATCCATCCATCATCCATCCATCCATCCATCCATCCATCCATCCATCATCCATCCATCCATCCATCATCCATCCATCCGTCCATCATCCATCCATCCATTCATCCATCCATCATCCATCCATCCATCCATCCATCATCCAACCATCCATCATCCATCCATCCATCTATCCATCCATCCATCCATCCATCCATCATCCAACCATCCAACCATCCATCATCCATCCATCCATCTATCCATCCATCCATCCATCCATCCGTCCATCATCCAACCATCCGACCATCCATCATCCATCCATCCATCTGTCCATCCATCATCCATCCATCCATCATCCATCCATCCATCCATAATCCATCCATCCATCCATCCATCCATCCATCCATCCATCCATCCATCCATCCATTCATCATCCATCCATCCATCCATCATCCAACCATCCGACCATCCATCCCGCCAACCATCCATCCATCCATCCATCCATCATCCATCCATCATCCATCCATCCATCCATCCATCCATCCATCATCCATCCATCCATCCATCCATCATCCAACCATCCATCATCCATCCATCCATCTATCCATCCATCCATCCATCCATCCATCCATCATCCAACCATCCAACCATCCATCATCCATCCGTCCATCTGTCCATCCATCATCCATCCATCCATCCATCATCCATCCATCATCCATCCATCCATCATCCATCCATCCATCATCCATCCATCTATCATCCATCCATCATCCAATCATCCAACTATCCATCATCCATCCATCATCCATCCATCCATCCATCCATCCATCCATCCATCCATCCATCCATCCATCCATCCATCCATCCATCCATCCATCCTCCCCAGGGTGTCCTGGCAGGGGGAGGTGGCTGCTCTTGGGGTGGGAGAGGGGCAGTCACCACTGCTGCTCTCTGCTTGCCCTCTCACAGAGTTACTCAGTCTGGAAAAACTCCTGAGCTCAGCCTTTGACTGCTCTCCACCTTGAGGTGCTGCCATCAAAGGGCACAGTGCTCCATGGGGAGGTGGAAGCAGGTTGTGCCTTTCACACCCCACTCAGACATTGTTCCCCATGGAAGCCACACCACCCCCACCCAGTTGGCATTTCAGGAGTCTGGAGCTTTCCCAGTGGGAGCTGGTGGCAGAAGAACTGATCAGTGGGTGTTGTTTGCATGGCACTCAGGAGCACTCTGAAGGCCAGGCACTTTGCCAGCCAGAGTAGAGAGCTGCTTTCACACCCTGGCTAAGGTCAGGCTTCCTGCCAGCAGAATAGCATTTACTACATGGACAAGACAAATTTCAAAGACTTCTATTGAATCACTGCCCAAAGTCATCTTTTCTAATTGAAGCAAGTCCAACAAACCAAAGATTGGTTCTTCAAGAACTCAGCATTTTAGAGCATGGCATATTCCCTGATCTTCTTTTATTAAGGCAAAATATCTCTTTGGCATTTCAGGTATTTCCATTTCATTATTTCCAGCATTTCAGCTGTATAAACTAACCTGCAAATTAACACAGATTGTGTTGTCTAATAGGGAAGAAAAGCTTTCACTTCTGTTGCCTGATGTAGAAAGCTGATAAGAAATGCAATTGTGACTTTACTGCTGCCCCTTCCACCACCATCACATCCGTGTCCTGCACTTGTTCAGCAGTGTTTGCCAGCACCCTGCTTCTTTCCCCAAAGCCTTCAGAGGAAGCTAAAGGGCTTACTTTAGAGAGATAACTGGCTTAGTTCCAGCTCTAAAGTGTCACTTATCTTCCCTGCTGAGTTTAACTCCACTCAAGTCATTCAGAAACAAGATAATTTTATATTTGTCTGCCTTAAACTGTACTATCTCACATTCTTAGATAATCCCTTTCCTCTTGTTTTTTTTCTTGCTTACTTCAAATTAGCCTATTAAATTACAAACATGAAAGTGGCTCCTATGCCATTCATATGAACACCAAAAGGCACTTGCACTTCCCTTAGCTTTAAAACAAGCTTCCAGGATATTCTTCAACAAAAATGAAACAAGCCCACTTATCTTCTGCCTGAAGGGTCGATCTGTGCCAACTTTCTCAGAATCTTTGACTCTGCACCTCTGACAGGTGTTAAATTTCTCAGAATAATTTCTAAAAATTTTAGTCTAATTTATCATCTCATTTAACACAACATTAATACCTTTAAGGACCTCTGACAATTCAATAAAGCATCATTCCAGAAATGCTCCTGGCTATTTTGAAACAAGCTGGGCTTTCTCAAACTCTTCTGTTTCTGAACTCTCAAGTTACATTCAAACAGCAACTTAACCAGCAATTATATCCATTTCAGTTTTTTTCCTCTTCTAGAGAAGATTGATGTTCTCAAAGAACAAAGATGGTTTTTTGGCAAGGTGGACTGAGAGCTCTGGTGGATTTTGGAGAAGGCTTGAACTGCTAATTCCTCTGTCAGTGACCTGCTCTGGCATCCTTTATATTCAATGTCTCAGGGCAATGCAGTGAACAACAGAAATAGCATCAGTCACCACTTCCCCACATTCTTGACATGCAGGAACCATTTTCTGCTGCTTTCTGGGCTCATTGTGAAAGAAACAGAATTTTAGCAGAAATACAGAGCAGCATTATGTAACTGAATCTACCAAATGGAGCATTCATACCGAGTTCATCATCTGAGCATCTGTTGTATTTAAAATGAGAAAATATTTTAAATGCAGTGTTCACTCAGAAAATCCTGCACGAATCCAGAAATGATGATAGACTCATCTCACAGTGGTTGTATTTTTCTAACATTACCCCTATTCTCTCTAAAGATACGACTTTTGTAGATGATGGATTGGGTCAGTGCCAAATTACAGCTGGCAGTGAAATTCTGCATCAGCCAAGACATAATCAACATTAAGCATTTGAGCCTCAAACTTCAATTTGATCCTCACACAAAGCAAATTGCAGAGAAGTGTCATTTATTTATGTTTACCCAGCTCTTGCTCATCTGCTAACAAAGAGTGACAGGAGTGGCTGAGTGGCAGGTCAGACAAAAATACTCATGTTGGGAGCAATTGGCTCAGCAATGACTCCCCTGTCAAAAACCCTCCCTGAGACACTCAGCAGCCCAGGAACTCCTCTGCACCTCTGGGTCTCAATTTGGGTTTTTCTTTCCTTGCTATTTCTGCTGTGTGGAAGAGAGTACAAATGGTTGGGACACTTGCAACAGTTCCAGAAGCATTTGGATGTCAGGAACCCATCATCTCTCACTTCTGCTTTTTCAGCCTATCGACTTAATTTTTTTTGTTGTTGGCACAAAGGGGAAAATCCTGAGAGCAAATTCTGAGATATGCACAGCAATCTGATCTCTTCAGACAGCAATTTGTACTTTTTACTGTAGTCCTGGGGATGCTCAAGAGAAACGTCAAGTTTTAAATATTACTTAAACTAGTCTTGTTTCCTACTTGCAAATAAATCAAAGTAAGATTTAGGAAAGAAATCAGAGTATATATAAACATTAAGGAAAAAGACTTAGTCTTCTACATTTCATTCAGGTCATATTTTTTAATATGTTCTAACTTCATATTTGCATGTAAACAAGGATTAAAGCTCTGTTAGAGCCTCATCAGTGTAAGATACCATATATATAAGGTATATAAAATATATATATAATTTATTCATTTTTTAGGAGCCATAATACCTGCTGAAAATAACACCCTATGTTAACATGCTACCAAGGAATGCTGGGTAAGGCTCATTGTTGAACACTTTTATTGCAAGTTAGTTCTTGTTACCAACTGCTCTAACAAAATGTTTAGGCACCATTTGTAGCTTCAGTGCTAATTCCAAGCATGCCATTATTTCTAATAAGACAGATTTTGCAGCCAAGAGTAGTTAACCCAACTGCATTTCCACTTCACTGCATGATTATTGCATTTCTCTACACAGCTGTCTGCTCAAAAGCAGGAGAATAATTAGTTCCTTTCATGCATTCTTAGTCTTATTCTTTTAATTAAAAAAGAATTCTAATATTGTTCATGTATCTAGGATACAATTGCTGGCATATAGCTATAAATGTGGATGACAAGCTTTTATTAAACTATTAAACCAGTGGTTTATATACACTTCTTTTAAATCACAAAATAATTGTCAAAATCCGTGAAAATGCAAAACAAAGCACGTTGTTGTCAGCAAAAGCCTAAATAACCTCAGTTTTAACAAAGAGAACATCAAAGAGAGTCAGATAAAAATTATTTAAATCAACTGTTTTTTTGTATTTCTCCTTAGTTTAATACAGCAAAGTTAATATTTTTAACAGATTTTAGTCTTAAAATTGCAGCTAAAATGCAAAGTAAATAATGTACAATTCCTGTTACCAATATATTAACAAAGCAAGAACACTGCACTTCTGTGGGCTTATACATAAAAAATAAAAGGTAAATCTGTGGATTAATTAATCAGGATGCAGGTAAAACCACAAACATTTTATGGTTAATACTCTGGGCATGAAAAGATGGGTTTGTTCTTCAAAGAGAAGAGAATTCCCCTGCGTCACTGCCAGGGATTGCTCCAGGAAAACCAGACAAGTCAGGTCCACAGGTTCTGAGGAGCTGGTCCATGTTATCCCAGCTGGTGCTATGCCTTTCAACAATGCAGGAGGTACATCTAATTTAATTTAATTTAATTTAGGACTACTTTAAAAACAGTTTTGTCAGTCACACAAATTGCACTGATCTCATACCTGTTCATACCCACAAAATTAATGCCATAAATAACTCTTGGGTGATGCCATATTGTTGCTCTTTCCAAAGGGTTTTACAGTAAGAGTAATTATATTTTAACAGTGGAGTAACTGTTGTTATTAATAGCTTTCAAGTCAGGAAAATTATTTTCCTCTCTGGTCACCCACCATGCAGAAACTACATTTCTTTTGCTGTTTTTATTAAACTTTGGATAAAAAAAAAAAGCACAATTATTTTCCGTAATGATATCTTAGACACTTCTTACAGGAACTCTGAATCAAAACAAACATTTAACCTGTCTTCTTGAACAATTTCATTTGCTTTTGTTCCCTGCTGTGCTGGAAACATACTTTGTGCTTGCTCTCCATGAGGTACCCCAACAATTTCTCAGGTAGTACAGCATAATGTAAATATTATGGTTATAGATGAGCTGTTCCCTGCTGCCATTTACTTCATGCTTTACCTCACTTGTCATTTACAAATCAAAAATGTTTATGGACTCAAAAATGTTTGCAACTCTTCCAGCTAGAATAAAGGGTATTCTATTATTCCCAAGAGGAGTGTGGAAAAATGTGCGTGAATACTGCAATATTTTAAATTCCCTCCTATCAGAGATGGAGAGACGGGGACATCTGAGTTGGGATAAATTTTTATTTCAATAAAATACTTTTATTGAGTGTACAAAGTGTTTATATGGGGTTTTACTTGTTGGCACTTATATAGAGTTCTGGTTTTTGGTAACAATTTCCTATTGGTTACACATTCTTAATGAGATCACATCACCTGGTAACATTATCTTATCCCAAAAGTTTCACCACATGTTTTTTGGTCGTTTTTTGCCCAGGGAGCCTTTATCTGTGCCTGTCTCTCCCATGATTTCTGTTCAATCACACCTAAGATATCAGGCCCCTTTATTGTTCCATTGTACTCTCTGTTTTATTCCCTATACCCTCAGTTTCCCATTGCTCCATGTTTGGTTGTAGCAGAACATGGACAGCCTTGAAAGGCCAAAAATCTGTTTCTGATTCTTGGTCAATGCACATTCCTGGGTGATGGAACAAGGCCACGTTCTGGTTTTTCATCAGCTAAAAGAGAGTAATTGATCTTAATTCTCTTTTTTCCCTGCAAAATAGAACTTCTGTAGCTGGAGGAAAACTAAGAGGTATAAGTTGTTCTGTGGCAAATTAATCTTAAAGGGGGAATCTTCCAAAGAAAATCAATAGGTTTGAACAAGATTCAGTATTGCCTTTGAGCCTTGAAACCCAAACTAAACTCAAAGTTTGCTTTCAGCATTGTAAGTCTGCTCTTGTTCTGATGTGCTTTTAATACAGTGTCATCATTTGAAAAGTGAGATTTTCATATATGAGCAATTTTACTTTATGTGGCTTCACCTTCACGGAAGACTCCAGTAATATTTTATACAGACCAAATGCTTACAGGTATTTCAGGCAACTTAATTATTCTCAGAGGAAATTTAATAGGGTATTTTTTTAATCCTGTTGTGTTCTGTGTTTAAGATATTTATTTGAATCTTTCTAAATTAGCCTGTTCCATGTGAGAAATTTTGAAAATTATGTCTCCTTAGATGGTCAACCTTTTTCTAAAAAAAGATAAACTGAATGAATTTAACCATGGTACCATGGAAATAGCTTTAAAATCAATTTGGGTGCAGGGAGGAAGGATACAACTGCAACACAGAGAAAGTGACGGTTTGAGAAAAAAAAAGTCTCTCTTCATTATACACTGAGACTTTTGTGGTTGAATATACTTGAGAGGTTTTATTTCCATGAGTGCCATCAGAAAAACAAGAGTTTGATGTTGACTCAGGGTGGAAGTAAAATTTTGTCCTTGCTTTTACCCATTCCTGTACTCAGCATTTTTGTTTGTTGTATAAAATGAGTTTATCTAATTCATTGTTATTCTGGCACTTTGTACAGAAGATTTCATCACTTATTTCCCTGATAATTCACAAGTTAGTTTGGCTGCCAGGGTGAAGAGTTGTACATAAAAATGCAAATATATGACTAAGCCTAAAAATTTGAGTGAGTGCACAGTCCCCAGAACAGTGATGTTATCAGAGTAGTACTATTTCAGTA
This sequence comes from Luscinia megarhynchos, assembly GCA_034336665.1. NCBI lineage: Eukaryota > Metazoa > Chordata > Aves > Passeriformes > Muscicapidae > Luscinia > Luscinia megarhynchos. The sequence continues at coordinate 5,638,831 of CM067580.1, forward strand.
GTACCACAATGATGGCTAATGAGCATTATAACCTCTGTGTGCTCTATGACACCTTCACTGTTCTGCTTCCTGGCTGTCAGAATTTTATAGAGGGACTCCATTGGCCCCTTTGACATTTTTTTCTATAGTTCCCAATTGAGACAGGACAAAAGTGATTGAAATGAACACATCAGAGCAGTACTTTCGACCCTCTTGTTATTTTTTTGGTCTGTGAACTGCTGGCTGTAAATAGGAAAGCTACAGACCAAAAATCTTCTGATCTTACCAATGCAAATTTTCTCTTTCAGAATTTCCACTGCCCCTTTTTACATCAATGTCCAAGCACTAAAATAGCATCCACAGGGATTTGGGGGGTGGTGAGAGGACAATGCTTGAGTGACTTTTATATAAAGCTTGTAAGATTACTTAAAAGAAGAATACATTTTGCATTCAGGGCAGAATGTGGGAAATGGAACTGTTTGAACACATCATCTGTTTCTTACCTTATCTTGGACTGAGATAATAATCTCAGGTTTCACATAACTTGGGATACTGCTGTGATTCAGAACAGCACATGGATTGGTGGATTTACATCTTCAGGTGGCAAAGTGAAGTTCAGTTTATTTAACTTGACTGGGCACTGCAGATCCTGTAGGGACATCATTCCTGCAGAAAAATCCTCACAATTGCATTTCAGACTGAATAACCAGACCTCACATTCATCCAAAAGAGATTTCACAAATACAGGTATTAAACTCTGTTTCAGTGAGGTTTAGGGGTTGGCTTTTTCCTTCATTATAAACTTGGACAGCACATTATAATGACATTTCTTTACTGGTAGTCTTAGTCTTGGACCATTTGTACAGTGAAAAAGATTACCAGATATAAACCAAGTTAATAGTAATCTTTTTCACAGCATGTAAGTCCAGAAATTTCTCTGGACAGCCTTTAGGAGTATAAGCACATGAAAGACAGACCTGATTTTTAAATGTGAACATCAGGCTCTGCAATTCTGACAATGCCAGAGCAAGAACCTTCCTTTTCTAATTGATATCTGAAAACTAAGAAAGATCTTTAGGCTAAATAAAGCTGACTAGCCTTTCATCTGTTCAGAGGTACTTAACCACCACTAGAGTTCATTAAATTTATTAATCTTTTTTTTTTAAAAATAAAAAGTACAAATTGCAATGTAAATTGTAACAGTGTCTGGTGATCCCAGACAAATCAAATATCAAGATTCTGTGGAAAGACATTTACATAGGCAGTGAGAGAAGGGAACTGTGCCTTTGTAATGTAAAAGTTCCAGCAAATCATAGAAGTATAAAGCAGAAGGAGAGCTGCAGGAGCTAAGAAGAGCCTGGTTAACAATAATACAGTAAATGCTTAACTGTAGGAGCCTCTGTAACCAAGTTTGCAGAATCTGGGGCCAATGAATATCAGTACTTTGAATTCTGTGAGTGCTGGTTTTATGAGTTCCAAACTCATATCCCATATGTTTCCTCAAATATTTCAACCCCTGACTCCTCAGCTTGGCTTGAGGCTGCAGAGTTCAGATTATTTGTTGCCCATGGCAAGTGCTGCTGGAGCAGGGAAGGAGTCAGCCCCTGCAGTGCAATCTGTGGCTGGATGTGGGTGAGTTCACAGGCTGGCAATTCAGACGAAAACACGCTGATCCTGTACCAGTTGGAGCCAGATGGTGACTGAAATTATTAAAATTTCAAACTCCTGAAAAACGACCCTGCTACAAAGTACCCAAAGCAGAGATGGGATCCCAATACAAACCAAGCAGTGTGGGGGGAGTATTTGCAGACACTGTATGGGATGGTTTGCCTCCAGTTAATTGTAATCCCCTTCATCCTTTTCTAGGTTCAGCTGATCCACTATAACCATGAGCTGTACACAAATGTCACAGAAGCTGCAAAGAGTCCTAATGGGTTGGTGGTAGTTTCCATATTTATGAAAGTAAGTATTCCATACTACAGATTCCTAATATACAGACTGTAAACTTTCCCCTGAACTGTAAATGTAAGAGTTAGACTCCTCATTATATTACAGCAGTGCCCAGAGGCTCTGATAGGGAATCCAGAGACAGCTTGATCCTGAACTGAGCACTCCATCTCTGCTTCAAAGCTTTTACAATATAAGGGAAATTAAACAGGATAAGGGGGGTGGGGAAAAAACCCCTCACATCATAAACATCACTCATGAAACCTTAATGGCTATGGCAGAAGTCACTAGCTTGGCAGATTTAGTGCTTCTTCATGAAATGTTATTCATCCAAATCTCCTCTAGAAGGTTGAGGCCCTGGGAAAGAAGGCATGTCATGCTGATGTGTCAAAGCCAGCAAAATCAGTTTTTCTCAGTGTTATTTAAAACATCTTAAAACTATCAAAACTGAAAGTAGAAAGTTAAAAGTAGAACTTCTAGTATCTTCCATTTCACAGAGCCACAAAGATGTGAATATTTTGTCTCCATCCTGTTGCATTCAAGGTAGATAATTAAGTCTATAATTTATAGTGCTCTAACACTGAACTCAAGACTTTGGTTTTCCCAAACCTCTTTAATTACATTGGAGAAACCTTTTCTCTCATCTTATATAAAAAAATTTGTAGCTGTTTTTCGAGGTTGGTGCTTTTCAACCCCAAGCCTAGCAGCTCCAGGCCCAGATTTTATTGGACTTAGGCTGCTGGGCTTACAGCTACCCACTAGCAGAGTACAGAAAGGTTGAGACAGTAGCACTGGTTCTGGAGATAGCTTTATTTCTTCGAAGGGAGAGTACTGCAAAGTTTGCTTACATCAGATAACAAAGGACTTTTTATAGGTTTACTGAGGATTGAGTTTTCTACCAATAAAACTACAGCTTTTAAACTAACCAATTATCTTAAAATTCTTAAGTAAAAAAGGACCAATAACTTGTTGGCTTTAAGAGCCAATAGAAATCCAAAAAGATAACAGGGTTTTTGATAAGGGAAAACGGGGGTTGGTTGCTAAGGATTCAGTAATTATGGGATGGAATTCCAGGGGTAGATTTTAGGGGGAGTAACATTCTCTACAAAAATTTATTTCTCCCCTCCAAATATTGTTAATATTCTGTCATTATGTATCTCTGTTTCGTCAGTCTAAAAAAGTGAGTAATGCTGAAGTTCACCTCATCACACCTTAGGTATGGGATAAGGGGATTAGTACTCTAATCCCATTTCATAAAGGTCCTAACAAAGCATTAACCTCAGAATTAAAAGTATGCATTTCACAGAGCATACTGAATAATTAGATGTAAAAGGACAATTTTCACATATTATATTTAAGGAAGATATTTAGGCTTTTTTTTTTCATCCAAAATGTATTGTATTATGATCCAACAATCTGACCTGCATTCATGAAAAAGGGAAAAATTAAAGCAAATACAGAGGGAATCTTATCAATATTTAGAAGTACCTGCAGGGACGTGTCAGAGGATGGACCAGGCTCTGCTGAGCAACAGGAAAGAGGCAACAAGGGGGCAGAACCTGACCCATGGAAAGTTCCACCTGAACATCATATGTTACCCAGATATAAACCAGAGGAAGAGAGCTTTAATTTGCAATTAAAATAGCCTGCTGCAAGGAAAATATATTTATCAATAAATAAAATAATAGAATACTAATGAAAATCCTGCCTAATAAATCAACCACCTGCAAATTTCATCAGAGCTGTTGGAGAAGAAACCTGTGCTCACACTTTTATTTAGGCATTAATTTCTGTTTGCCCTGTTATCCCATCTTTGTGTTTTATTTATTTTACCAACTTTCTATCAAGCTTTATTGGAAAAAGAAATAAGCAATTATTTCCTTTTCCAACAACAGTGAAAAAAAGAGAGGAGTATCAGAGAGTGAGTGTGTGTGTGTGCACACGTGGAAGAGCTGCAGTTCTGGCAAGGAAATGTTTGTGAGAAGATTTTGACATTGTGCATTTTTTCTTCTGTAGGTATCTGAATCATCAAACCCATTTCTAAATCGTATGCTTAACAGAGACACCATAACAAGAATAACGTATAAGAGTAAGTTTCTTTTCACTTCCTCTGGTAACAGCTGTGTTCTTTCAGTATCAAATGACACATTTAGTGATCCTGAAACAAGAGGCACTTCATAATGGGCAGAAATTCCAGGTTTGCCAGCAACTCTGCATGATAAACTCAGGAATGTGAAAAAGCTCATTAGGTCATCACTTTATCGAATGAATTTTGAAATTCAAAGTCTGTTTTATGTCTGAAGGTGCAACAACAGATTAATGAAATTATATTTGACATATAGATATACTGTATTCACACAGAATGCTCAGGAGAAACTGCCTACTGTTAGCAGTAAAGGGGACATGTGGAGCAGCCTGGATTATATCAGATCTGGTTATGTCAAGATGCTGCACCCTTAACTGGATTTGGTATTCATCAGTGTTTCCTTTTTGTACAGAAAAGTTCCAACATTCCTATTCCAATACTGCTGCTTTCAACATTCCTGTTCCAATACTGCTGCATTTAACAGATATAGAAAGAGGTCATTAACATAACTTGTTATTTGTTGTGTTCACATTTGAAAAGCCTTTAACTGATGATCCTCAATAATTCTATGTTCATATATTGTGGAAAACTGGAGTTTAATTAAGGTGTTTTAGAGAAAAAAAATGAAAATATGTATAAAAAATTAAACCTCTTCTCCTGAAGACCTCATTTCCTTTGTAAAATTGAAGTTTTTAAGGTCAACAATACCCAAATTTAACTTTCAGAAAGTACACAGCAAACCTGATAACACAAATAGTTCCTTGTCCTCTCCTGCACCACACACACCTTTCACCCCACTGATGTTCTTCTGATCTTACCTGACAGTTAACAAATCTTGTTACACCCTTGGTCCAAACAAGAGGCTTCTATGATAATAAAACTCAGTTCTCTACAATACCTATGGAAAGGAAGGCAACAGAGGGTTCTCCTCAGAATGTTTTTTCCAGTTGTCCTATCAGTATCAAATGTCATCTTCTCTGTGTGGAAGGAGCAGTTCAGTCCCATTTTTAAACTGCTTGTCCTGATTCCTTGCAGAAACATTGCAAGGCTGTTCTGCAGCAGCTTCCTGCCTGCCTGTGCTGCTGCACATCCTGGGAACAGGGAATTATTGTTATGGCTGTGTGTGATATTTCCAACTCTTTCCCCACCAATTCCATGTTCCCAGCTTCTGTCTGGGAACCAGCCAGATGTTCTCCCATGGGGCCACATCCTCCCAATACCAAATATTTCATTTGTATGCTACATTTACAGTAGGAACTCTTCTCTGGAGCTGTCAGCATGTCACAACTTCCCGTTGCTTGTATTGTCTCCTGACAAGGAAAACACAATTCCAATCACACCTAATTTGGGTTTACTAAATGAAATTTTGCATGAAGATGAATACACTAAACACAAGCTGGAAGAGCAGTGAGTAACAGAATTGCTTTAATTTTTAACCACTGTTTTTGCTAAGTTTATCTACTTAAAATTAAACCCCTGGTAGACACAATGCACATAATATTCCACAGGGCATTTGGTTCCTTACTGTAGTAACAAGTATTGACTGGGAATTTTTAGTGTAAATTGGGAACATGAAAGTGTTATTGAAAGTAATTTTGCAGTTGTCTTGCATGATGGATTATAGCATCATTGCTGAAAACTAATCTTACCTCTAACACTGCCAGGATTTCTAGTGTGCTTTCAGCAGCTGGAGTTTTTCAGCTTCTGCTTTAGGGCTCCACTCCTGAAGTCAGAACTCAGCACAGTGCTGACAAAATGCCCAGACCTCATGTGCTCAAAGGAGAGTGAGGAAATGATAAATGGAGCACTGCTTCAGAGTCAGGACAGTTCATAACATAAATAAAAGGTTTTGTTGTTGTTGTTGTATTTTTAAAGAACAGGAACAAAAATTAAGTGCTGTCTCTCCTGCTGCATGAAATTTCCACAGGCAAAAGAGAATTAAAAGGGAAATTTTTACTCTTAGATATTAATGGCTACAGTGAAGTAAAGTGGACCCCAAGGAATTTTTAAGGAGATTTTAAAGGCTTGTTTTATTCTGTTATCACAGCCCAAAGAATCTACTGTGAGCAAGCTGAAACAAGTTTTTTTTCAAGCAGGCTTTAGCCAGAAGCTGTGTGGATATCTCAAAAGGAAACTGCTTTATTATTCCTGGTTAAATGTGCCATTTGAGGGGATAGTTAGTTTTCTTTCAAAACACTTATGCTACATGAGCTTTCACCCAGTGTTTGATTAACATCAGGGAAAAAAGTAACTTTTTAGATGAACAAAATTCCACATAAGAATTTGGTCTTGTCATTGTCTGGTAAGCAGAGAAACTGAGGATCTCTATGTTCCTTACCCTGTAAATCTAACCTAGATCCTTTTCTGGATTATAGTGATATGAACTTTAAAATCAAATGTACCTTCCTCCATTCAATAAACAATATATTCCCTATAAAAAGCATTATTATAAAGAGAACAAACACAGATTTTGTGTGAAAGCCAACCCCACACATCTATCACAAACCTAGGGATTAAAGGATTTCCATAATTTCTTAGGTAAATTATCAAAGTCAAGGCCTTTATGTAAATGAATGTGAAATCTAATGAAATCTAATTTGTAGAGAGAAGAACTCCTGGGTTTGGAAATTACCCTAAGGCACCAGCAGATCAAGAGAAACAGATTGTGGGCTGCAGATAGGGATGATGCTGAGGATCCAGGAAAGGCTGAATGGGTTTATGAAGGGAAGTTTGTCACTGGCAAGAGATCATAAGTGGTGGTTTTGAGCATTTTTAATGCATTTGCAGTAAATACAAGCAAGACTTTGACGTGCTGCAGTCTGGTATTAATACCAAGCCACCAGGTCTGCTTCAGCTCCAGAACAAGAAACCCTTACTGAGATATGGGGAAAGGGCAGACCATGGGGAAAACATTGGTAACCAAATCTTTATTGTGTAGTCTTCTGTCATGGAGCCATGGGATATAACTCATATGCAGGCATTTATAACTGCTACATTTTCTTGGACAAACTCATTTAATTCACCTCTATCTTCCACTTTTCCTGAAGTGATATTTTCCTCCAGTTTCTCACATCAATATCTCTCATCTGTATTAATCTTCATCTAGTTTTCCATCTCCTAGCAAACATTTCAGGGCAGATTCTACCTGGTTGCAATTATTTTAGCCCAGCTGAAGCCAATATGGCTGTGAGAAAGCAGAGCTGGTCCTTAGGGATCTCTTCTGCCTGACTCTATGCCACTTGGTATTAAACACTCCACTGTCCATGACTCATAAATAATGAACAGGATGTTCATGTGGGAAAGGGAAAAGTATGTGATGATTCATTGAAAAGAGGTTCTGGCATGAAAAAAATCCATCAGTTCTCTTCTGATGCAATCCTAGCAGAATTATCAGTGCAAAATAATGTTTTTAATGACTAGGACACAGGTATACTCAGTCATCTCTACTTGATAAATATAACTGCATTCTGACTGTGTTTCCATGCTTCTGTCTAGAAGATTTGGGTTTAGAAAGAGGCTGCCATGGGCCAGTGAAGCCTGGGGGTGTTCAAAGAGGTGACAGCCACCTCCCAGACACTGGTGGCACTTTCCCTTCCCAGCCATCAGCAGGGCAGTGACCCTGGCTCAAGCTGCAGGGACAGGGCAGAGACTGTTCTGACAAACACGAGAGGACCTGCCAAGATTTTATTTTGTAAAATAAACACATTTCAAATATGAAATAAGAGTAAGGCCCTGGTCAATGAGGCAGAAACATTACACTCTCACCTTGGCACTTTAACTGATGCTGTAGCTGCCAATATTGTTGCCCCCAAACCCTATACCATGTTGACTGTGCTGTGTTAAAATAAAAAACTAGGTCACATTTGCTCTGCCTGTGTTCTTTGATTTTCTGTTGCCCAAGACAATAGTCTGCAGCCTTTCTTTTTTATTCCATTAGATTGTATAAGCATTTAGCTCATCTAAGTTATTTCCTTCAGCTACAATACGTTAAATTCAAGTTAAATTAAACCTTTCTTTTTTACCTCTTATACACTATCCTAATCATTTTGAATTTCTTTGCAAATGAAGGCCAGTTCACGTTGAGCATTGAAAGAGGGAACACCTCAGTGTGCACTTTTCCTTGCCTGCATTTTAATGTTGCCTCTGCAAATGAACCAAGTTGGAGACACCACACACCAGTGAAAGGGTTCAAAGAGATCTCACGATTTTACAAATCATAACCACCCAGCTTGCTCTGAGATACACACGAGCAGCAGTGTTACCAGTGTGTCAGTAATAAAAAATGTTTATCCCTGGGTGGATGAACTCCTACAGCCTAAGATTTGGCAGGAAAATCTGAGTTTTAGCTTTGACAGCACTGCCAAAAGTACTGCAGCATTACCCAAGAGAAACAGTGCAGGTAATACAGAAAACACTGAGGAACTCTGATGAATTTTGAAAGATATAACCATATCTCATTATATTTTGGTACATATCCACAGAATAAATTCTGCTGCAGAGGAATACACCTCATTAACTCCCACGAAGCCTTAAAATAAAAGCAGGGGCCCTGGTACTGTTTCCCAGCAAGTTTTTCACCTACAGTTTGGCTTTCTGGGGGAGCTGGCACTGCACCCACTGTGCACATGAGAGGCCAGGAGGTTCCAGAGAGCAGCTTTATTGTCATGCATTAACTGCATCTTCCTCTCCTGCCAGGACAATTAAGTTATAATTCTCTTGGCCTTCCTGAGGCTTTGTTGAGCAAAAATTCTTAATCACCCCCCAAAAAAGGAAAGTTGGCATTCTCCAAAGGCTTCTGCATCTCAATCAGTAACTGCAACTTAAAGAAGTTTTTGACTGCAGTCCCTAAATGAGATTCAGAGTTGTGCTGTGAGTGCCTGGGCTTAGGTCTCAGTGTGAGCAGGAATCTCAGTGCAGCAGCACCCAGCAGGGTCAGGGCTGTTACTTGTGCTACTTGTTCTCTGAACTGCTGGAGCATCCAGAAATGTGAATCTGTTACAGTTCTTTGGTAAAACTGAACATAATGTCATCATGTTCTGGAATTAGGAGACATGAAAAGAGTGGTGGGGTTTGTTTGGTTTGGGTTGGGCTTTGTTTTGTGTGTTTGTTTGTTTGTTTGTTTGTTTGTTTGTTTGTTTCTTTTGTGGTGCTACTGTTTTACCTGGGTCGTTTTCCTCTGTTCTCCAGATGATGCATACCTACTACAGGGGCTTAATATTGAGGAACTTTATCCAGAGACATCTAGTTTCATTACATATGATGGGTCAATGACAATTCCACCCTGCTATGAAACAGCAAGCTGGATAATAATGAACAAACCTGTCTACATAACAAGGATGCAGGTAAAGCAATTTACAAATTACTCAATCTAGAGCAGGTACAAAATATTATTTTAAACATAGTACTTACAGCTTTGCATTAGCTTCAACCCTTGTGCTTTAGGGATCTCTGCATGCAATTTATACAGTTTGCAGAACTGTAACACTGAAGAGGTTTTTTGTCAAAATAAAAATAATGACTGTTTAGAGCTTCATCAGTATCTACACACACAGATTTTGAGGGAGGCCCTGTTTTTCAGTGGGTTTGAACCAAATGGTTTTCAGCAGTCTCTTCTCAATTGCATCATTCTGTGATGCTGTGAAAAGTTACCTGGGGACTCTAAAACAGGTACAGCAGTGTTGTACAAACATAACTGAGGTTATTAAGGATAACAGAGGCATTCCTGGGTCTGAATAAACACATGATAGCACATTAATGTGACAGAGATTCAGTGTCTGGAGCCTTCTGGAAATAAAATCAGTCAATGATTTCTGGTATAGAATAAAGATTACAGGATACACCCCATAGATACCTTTGGAAAAATCAGATTTTTTATTGAAGCCCCTATTAGAGAGAAGCAGGAGAAATAAAGCAAGAGAAAACACAACTTCACATCCAAAGGGAAGCTGTTGAGGAAACACACCAGTGGAAAAATCTCAAAAACTACATTTCTGTACAACTTGCATACCATCCAGTGCCTGGCATCAGAAAACAGCAAATTTAACAGCAATTGCCCTTTTCTCCAGCGTTTCCATCAGTGAGTTGCCTACAGAGCTGTGAGCTGAACTAAAACTCCTCTCTTGCACACTGGAACCCCAAGGAATACTTGAACCACCATCTGCCTGCCCCAAGCAGGCAGGAGAAGAAATATGGCCTGAGAAATGAAATGAGGAACAAGCAAACAACCCTAAATATCACTTTGGGATTTAATCTCGTATTAACATTGTAAATAAGATGACTTTTAAAAGGCTGAGATGTTTTATTTTTGTGATATTCCTTCTGTCCAGTTTAGGCTGGAGGCAGAGAAGTCATTTTGTTTCTTTCTCTAAGTGGGTGATTTGGGAGAAGGACACAGCTGAGCACAGGCAAAAATGCTCAATTTTGTGAACTTTTCAAGCACAGGACCTGAATATTTTCCTACAAGCAGCATTTTTAGTCCAACATTAATATGCAAAATAAGGATTAGAATACTTCTAGTCTGTGCTGCTACCTATGGGTTATAACCTCATGACACTTGCTCCTTGTCATGCTTTAGTGGTTAATCACATCCTTCATTAATAGTTATATCCTCCATTATTAATGCTGCAAATGGATTTTGTGGAATAATTACTAATTATTTTGTATAAAAGCAATGCCCAGCTCGAGTTTTCCCTGGAAGCTGTTAAAGACTTCCAGTACATAAAACCCAGCTATGGATTCCCATTAAATGCCATTAAAAACCCTCTTAAACTGTACACCGACATAGAAGATATTTTTGTTTTATATCTGTAAACCTAAATATTGAGGATTTCTGGTTTGTAACTTGAAACTTTTTTTTCCCCCTCTGATTTTGGTTGACTTGAATCAATTCAGAGTTGCACTAACATAACAGCCATTTCTGCCAAGCAGTGCTGGCTGCACAGGATGATTCAGTGTTTCCCTCTGTGCTGTGAAACCATCTCAGAAGAAGGCTGGAGTGTGCTGCAGGAACTCAGTCACAGCACAGACAGTATCATGACAGATCTGTCAGCCAAAAAAAGCCTCTCACTTTTTAACATCATTAATTTCACGACTTCAACAGCATCATTGTCACTTTTCCTTCCCATCCAGCCTGCCCCTACCTGGTTCTTGAGTAACACCAGCCAAAGCTTCTCAACTGAGAGCTGCACTGATAGCTACAAAATTCAGGAAATTAGCTCTTGTCATTCATCAGGTTCATTTGCTCTGTGCCAGCTTCTGCCATCCAGCACTGTGGATTCCATTCCTTTCTGGACACTTCAATACTGTGTTCATTTGTTCCCCACAAAACTAACCAGTGTACTGGTTACTCTCATTTAAAATGGGACTCACAAACAGAGGAGCACAAAAGGAATGGTTTTAAGTTAAATCTGACTACAAACTGTCAAAGTTAAATTCTGTTTTACTGAAATTCCGTTTCACTGAAATTCTGTTTTATTTCCATGTATTAACTAATCTATTTAATAGTGTTGTATGTTGTTTACTTGCAGCAAAGACCAGTACTAAAAACCCCTTGTTTGTTTTTTATAGATGCATTCTTTACGACTGCTAAGCCAGAATCAGCCATCACAGATATTTCTGAGCATGAGTGACAATTTCAGACCAGTCCAGCCTCTCAACAATCGATGTATCCGAACCAATATCAACTTTAGTTTACAGGGAAAAGATTGTCCAAACAATAGAGCACAGAAACTACAGTATAGAGGTATGTTCCACCTCCAGAATAACCCTTTCTGTGCTTTCACTGAGCTCCTTTCTTTGAGAAGTCCAAGGGCATAACAAGGCACACAAATAAAAACACACAAAACTCCAGATCTGGGGGAATAACTGTGTCAGTCAAATGCCACACATTTGAAATAGATGAGTAAAGGTGCAGGAAAACCTGACCAAAAACAGCATGGAACATCAAATAGGTTTTTTAGAAGTACACAGAACAGGTCCTTGGTTTTCTAGTCTCATTTTCAAGTTTTCTCACCTTACAAAGTCCATTTTGCACTGGTTTACTCACCTACAAAGGGGAATGAGCTGGTCTTGATGACAACTGATCTCAAACAAAATTAATAATTGATAAGACTTAATTTTGCTTTCGAGGTGCACCACCATAACAAGCACCTGAATTGCTGAGTGTTGTGTGAAGCTTTGGATGTAAATCATGAAGCAGCTCAGTCACCTGCAGCTGGAGTCTTACACTGCCACAGCTATGGCTCACAGCTGAGCTTTGATGTTCTCATGCATCTTTGAGCCCCATGCACACAAATAAGGGTGTTGGAGTGCCCTCACAGCAGTAATATCATCATTGTGAAGGAGGAGCACTAAAGGAAAAGAAAGGACATTTTCAGCAGCAAAGCAGATGATTGTGTTGCAATATTTCAAAGAAACAATCATTCAGACTTAATTCTATTTTAGAAAGGGAGGAAACTGAACCTCCTGCCTTTTTTAGGATATTTTGTCTAAGTGCCTAATACAGTGTTAAATCACTTTGATTCACAGTATTAAATCAGTTTCATATTTGGAGTTTATTGAACCGTAATTGTTTTTGTTTATTTGTCTTCCAGTAAATGAATGGCTCCTCAAGTGAGGCAGAGCAGGCAGGACCCAAATCCTCAGTGGATGCTCCTTCTGGGAACTGACATCATCTACAATGCACCCACCTCCCTCTCTGGGCTCACGTGCACCATGTGCTGTGGGGAAAGAGCTGCCATGCTGGAAAAACTCCTCAAAATTCATTCATGTGATTGGTGGCCATTTCAAAACAAAACAAAACAAAACAAAGAAAAAGCATTGCAGTAAATGTGATTATAAATTTCCTGAACTAATTTAGAGTCACAAAGAAAGACTTTTCAGCCTTTGTACATATTAAATTCTTCCTCTTCTCCCCAGCTCTCCCTCAACTGAAAAAAAAAAAAAAAAAAAGAAAAAAAGGTGGCTCAGTACAGCATCAAAGTGGAGTTGTGTTCTGTGTGCCAAGTAATCCTTGGAAAGCTTTCATTATTTCACAATCATTAATGGATACTGACAAGACAGAACAAGACTACTGTAAAGGAAACTTATTTCTAGGTTATGATCTTTCTGTTAATATAATTTAAAAAGGGACAGACTTTGAGAGTTAAGTATTGTAAATATATCACTGCAGAATATAAAAGGAAATTGAAATATTTCCCTCTGTCACATATCCGTAGTAGGATTTGGCAAAATCAGAATATATCCATTTTCTGTTTCTTGTTTTACAACAGATCATACGTTGTGTTGGTTACTATTAACAGCTCAATAAATGTCTTTAACAAATTAATTTAGTTAAATTGCTTTGATTTCTTTTTTCCTTTCTGAAATAACGAGCCTCTACTACTTGTGGATGCATTATTTGTGTTTTTCTCTTTTTTTTCTTCTTTTTTTTCTTTGTTTTCTTACGTCATTTCTTTGTTTGCAGCCCATTAAAGTGAGTTAATGACAATTGGGAATGCACTTAGAGGTGGTACAACTTTAACTCCACTTTATCATTAACAGGAACTGGGCTCAGAAGCAGAAAGCAGTTGAAACATGTCTCAGTTTTAAATTGTCATTTTCCTTGCTGAAGCCATTATTGGAACAAACATTCAATCCTGTAAATTGGTGGTGAAAGGGATATTTTTTCTTTACAGATAAAGCAGGAGCTGACCAAGTAAAAGCAAATGCCTTTTTTTCTTATTTATAATGGTCATTCACTGTGTTTGGTTACTGTCAAGAACTCAATAAATGTGTTTAACAAGTTCACACAGCACATGTTTCACCTCCTTGAGTTCCGAGGGGTTTTTCAGGGTTGGTTTTTTTATTTTTCAGTCTGGAGAGGGGTCAGGCCTCATGATCTCCCATCCCTAATGCTCAAATGTTACCACATTTAAGTTCCTGGAAAGCAAAATCAAGCCAGAAAATGCTCTGGCACCAAGGAATTGTTTACACCAAATGGAAGAACAGGCACTCCAAGAAGTGTGAGGGCACAGCCAGGGAGCTTTAATGTGACAAAAATGTTTTATCTGTGCCTGTAGAGAGCAATGCAAGGAGCTCCTGACAGGAAAGCTGAGAATCTGTAGTTTGGAAAGATTGCAGCTTGTAAAGTGGGAAGAAGCCAGGACTGACCTTCAGGGGACCCTGATGGGGATGGAAATCTGTTGAGGAACCCAAAATTGCCAAGAGTTCAGTTGCTCAGTGCAAGGTGCAGGGAAGGTGAGAAGGGCTGGCACAGGGGTGCCCTGCCTGCACTGGATCTGGACTGCTGACCCTGGCCTGGGATCTCTCAGTACATTGAAATTACTTGATCCTCAAGTTATTTCATTTGAAGCATTTCAAATGACTTCCAACACAGTGACTGAAAAATCCACAGCACAACCACAGAAATGTCACACAGTGAGTATCACACTGTAGGTTAATACTGTCAAATTCTGCAGTTGAAAAAGCAAAATTTCCACCTCAAGGTTTACCTAGTTAATAAAAACTGAAAAACAATGGAAATCATGTGCCTTCAATATTTTTGAGTGATCTATAACTTATAAACTTGTTTCTCCTACTTGTTTGGTGTGTTTTAAGCTTCACTTAGGCTGCAGAGGAAAGTTACTGGGAGGATAAAATCCACAATGCATCAAGCTGTATTTTTGGATGAATATCCAGCAGTTGTTGGTCCAAGTTTTTCAGTGACAGAAGGTAAGGAAGATAAGCCAGTCCTCCATAATAAAATTTGTAATAAGTAATAAACCTATTTTCTATTTTAATGAAAGCTGATAGAAGGGATTTAAGGGGAGGGAGAGATGTGATAGAAGGGACTAGTCCTACGAAGGAACATGCTGTGCTTTGAATTAACCCTGCAAATTGAGAAAGAGTGCAAAACTGGGACACCATAAACATATTTGTCAACATTTCCAACTCTATTTTGTGAGTTCGGATTTCATATCTTGCCATGAATTGCTTAGGTTTATGTTTTAATCATAGTTTGCAGTAGAAATAGACCCAAATAACAGAATTAAGTGTTTTGCCTATTTCAATTGTGCTCACATTCAAACATCCAGCCTCAGTTGCTCACATCAGGCTCAGACATTTCTGTGCTCCCTCTCTCAGTTCTTTTTCAGCAGGGAGCGGGAGAGTTGTGCCCCAAAATGCACCCCAAAAAATCCCAGATGCTTGGTTCCTGAACTCAAGACACTATCAGTTTTTCAGGGTGATAAGCTATAGCTGCTCCATGTTTGGATTTTTTTAATTAGATTTTATTCCCCAGATACAGTGGCTGACAAGGCATGGAGAGTTTACTGTAAGAGTTGCTGATTTACTGGCAAGTCTCTCAGCACAGTTCTCACCAGCACACTGTAAAATTATTCAAGGAGCTCATTTGTATGGCAAAGAACAAGCACCATTTATAATATGAAATGTAATGCAGGCAAACATTTTCTGTTTCCTACAGTGTCAGGCTTTTATTCTAATAACTAAAGATATGTCAAACACATAGTCAGAAGAGAAAATGAAAAATAAGATAATAAATCTTCTAAGGACAGGAAAATAACAGTTTTTGAATTGAGGAAAAAAAACCCTTAGTAGTATTAGAAAAATAGCAAAAGTATTGAAGCAGTTTATGAATTTAGGCAGATGATCCCACTCCATTAGGGGGAAAAGAGCTGGAGCCAGAAGTAAATCCAAGGGGAGCAAAATTACAGCAGAAAATAGTGTAGTTGCCCCAGAAGGAATGTGAAGGCTCTGAAATTCACCCTTGGGTGGCTATTCCCAGCACAAGGAGACAGCCAACACCTCACATTCCACTGTCTGGAGTTCAGGCATTTGCACCCAAGGCACACGTCCGAGTGCACCAGGACCGTGGGCAAGGGATGGTGATGCTGAGTCAGGGTCAGAATGTCCTTCCCAATTCCTCGAGGGCCATTTTGGATGTGACTCCTCAAGGATTTTGTGAACCCTCCTCAAGGACTCTGCTAATAAATCACCAGAAATTCCTCGTGCTTGCTTCACTTGCTGTCCTGCTGTGCCACCTGAGCTTTAGTGACACTCTCTGGAAGTTTATTCCTGCAAAGCTGCCCTGAAGGACTCCTGGATAAGTGCCAGATTTAATGTGCTGGATGAGAAAACAATTGCAAACCTCACATGGTAAAGAGATGGGAATATGTCAACATGATGAGGAAATACCATATTAATATTAAAATATGAAATTAAAATCTTATGAAGGAGTGTTAAGACAACATAGAAAGTCATAAGAACAACAGAATAAGAATACAAGAACAATAAGAACATAATAAGTCATAAGAAGAGCAGAAAACAGAGTTTGGGAGAATCACAAGGGGAAAAGATTGATCTTTTCCCTCTGACCTGAATTTCTTCCTTAATGATGCAGCAATACAGCAGCAAGCTGATTTCAGCTTGCTGCCTCTTTTCAGACATAATTTAAATTTGACAGCACTAGGAGTAATAGTGACATTTTCAGACATTCATGCCAAAGTTTCACAATACTGGAGGCCTTGCTCATTAAACATTTATTTATATCTGTGTTCCTGGAGCTGCAGAAAGGATACAAGAATGGAACTCCATTGACAAGAATTTCACCCTGTCCTGGGTTGATGTTATGACTAGCTCCTCTCTTCCCCCGCCCGTCCCCACCCTGTCCGCATGGAGCTGTCCTCTCTCTCACTCGGTGAAATTTGGTTTTTTTTGTTATCTGGGTCTGACTGGGAAGTGTTTTCTCTTGTGTTTTGTTAATAAATAAGTTTTTTCCACTTTCCCCCTGAGGAGAATTCTTTCTGAGTTCTTTGGGAGGTCTTTCCCCAAATTTGTCCTAAACTTGGACACACCCACCTGCTGCCCGTGTTCCTCCCACACAGATGGGCAGCTGGGACACTTAAACTGAAACTAAATCACTGAGACTTCACTCCAAGCAGTGGCCTCCCCTGGAAGCATGTGAACTATCAAAGGCATGCATCACCTCCTGAGATCTTTTAAATCATGTAGCCCAAACTACAGACCAACAGGATTTTGGCTTTTGAAAGTCTTGATGGATCCCTGCGAAATTCCAGATACAAAGGATGAAGAATTGTGCAATAATTCCAGGTTTCAGTTTCAGAAATTGACTCTTTCCACTCCTTATATGTTCTTTGTCTTACAGAGAGAACTTTGTAGGAGACAAACTTTCCAGTCAGGATGGGAAATGTCAGAGGACATGGCTGTTATCCCACATAAGATTTCTGTTGGGAGTCTAAATAATCTCAGCTGAAATATCACAGCTCTGCCTTTTGGAAGGCTGATACAGCCAATGAAGTAAAACAAAACAAAAAACAGACAAACAAAAATACTTAAGAAGGTGGAATTCACTAAATATTCTCATAAACAGCTTATTTCTACTAAAGACCTACCATTCAATGCTGTCATTTTTCACCACAATGCACAAGGATTTCAGTGCCTTGTGGGGCTTCACTGAGGATGCCCAGCCCTGGTTCTGGATTTCAGCTCAGAGACCACCCACCTTCCTCCCCATGTCATTCTCATTCTGGCAGCTCAGACAGATCTTAATTTAATAATTAATTTAAAATTAGCACCTGGGGTGCTAAGAAACTACAGTTCTAATAGGTTAAGGGGTGGTGGTCTGAGTTTGTGTTTTAGCTTGTTGGGAAGATTCTACATAAGAGCATGCACTGGGGAGAGCTGCTGCTTTTTGCCATCACTTTTTGCCATTGCTTTTCTATTTTGCTTTGCTTTGCTTTGCTCACTACCACCATCCACACCCAGGAAGAAGGCAGGAGCTGCCACAGCAACATCGGCCCCACTGGGACCTCTGGGAGCAAATTCTGCTTCTGTCTGAGACTTTATACCAAAACTCAGCATGGACTTTGATATCTGTGACTGTGCCTTTTGAGACTGACATGCTTCTGCAATAAACAGCTTTATAGCAGCTATTAGCTGCTTGCTCATTTAAGATAACCCAACGAAGTTGGTGCCCAGAGCACTGGAGGTCAAACCTCACAAGGAGCCAACCAGCCTGGCCTTCCCTGCCTGTGTCACAGTGTCACACACGTGTGACAGCTGTGGCTTCCAGCACAGGAGAGTTTCCAGACTCCAACACTCCATTCTGACAGATCGTTGTCATTCCCAGCCAGTGCAAGCAACCATGGAAACAGAAGAAATCTGGGGCCAGGTTCAAGTTTAGAGGAACTGCAAGCAGCAGTAACTAAACTGTGCATGCTTTATTTACAATTCCTTTATGCTGCACTGTGATTTGGGAAGGACTGTGATCTTGCTACCCACATGAAATGGATGAGAAAGGAAACATCCCAAAGCAGGAGTGAGGTTGGATGGTTATACTGTAACAGCTTGCTTCTTTATGATGTTTGTTTGAGTGGTTACTCGGAATTTTTTGATGTTTTATTATCACTTTGATGTTAATACCTAAGAATAATAGTATCAAATTCTTTTTCCTGTATTTTTTCTTTATTTGCAGTTTTATGATAAATTTTCACAAATTAATGAGAAATTTGCTTGCTTGGGACAATTATCAGAAGAACAGATCCTATACAAATAATATTAAGGTTCCTTACATAAAGGATTCTTCAAAGTTACACTGCCAAGCAATAAGGAACCAAATTTGAGAACACCTTCATGCTTCTCAGACAAAAACACTGAAAGAGACAAACACAAAAAAAAAGAAACTTCTCCAAACTTTACTGCCTTAAAAATATATTTTTTAACAGAATTTACCTGTAGTTGATTTACAAAACAGAGCACAGGTATAACATTCTGGGAAAGCAGCACCATAAATTCTGTGAAATGACTAACAAGAGACACACAGCAATGCAATCTGGTGGCTTTTATAGTGTAGGATCTGTCACTGTGAATCAGGAGGTGTTGTGAAAGGGCAGTAAAGTCTAATGAGTGATTGTGACAGACTGGAGCCTGGCAAGGTGAGCAAAGCCCTTTGTGTCTCAGGGGTGGGCATCTTATCATGATGGGTGGAAGAGAGAAAGAAAAAAATAATCAGACAAGACTGACTTCAAGATGTTTCTCTTAATGAAAGTTTTCATGTCAACAGTCATTACAATGCTAATGTCAACACTTCTTTGGAAGTAATAACCTTATAACATTCATTAGGGATGTCATAAGCATCCCACAACATACGGTGTCTCAAATCCAATTATTTTCTATTCAAACCATGACCTTGAATGGGTTTTAAAACAAGAAAGAACACAGAAAAAAAAGCCCCTATTGCTTATTTGATGGCTCAGTGGCATAGTACTGAAATTTAGAATTATGTCAGGTTGTCTTTCTGTTTGTTCTGCTTTCCAGTTCTGTATCTCATCTAAAAAAAGTGATGGAATCTTACTTTAGAAAAGCAAGTAGTGGCAACATTTACTTCCTGTGACTGCACATTAAAAGCACTGTGTACACAGAAAAGGGAATTTTGAAATACTTCAAGCAGCCTTTGGCTGGGTTTCAAGTGTCTCTAATTCTGAGGGCTAACATTGGAGTGCCTGTATCCTGCATGGCCTGGAGCTGAAATGTTGGGGAGGGAATAGAAAAATCTTATGAGTGCCTAGCAAGTAGTTCTGAAACAATAGATGAAATAGAGATGTTAGCAATTTTTGACACAGATGCTGAAAACAGTCATGTTAAGGTTTAAGGCCTCTTCATTTGTTTAGATGATACCAAATGCCACAAATACCAAAGAACCAACAGACATTGTGTCCCAAGCCTGGCAGGAAAGGTCTGAAGATAAGGGTTACAGATAAAAAAGCCATAAAACATGGTAATTTAGTAGTTCCTATAGGTTGCATGCAAATATTAGGAAATTAGTATATTGTATTAAATTGGTTATTGGAAATTAGAATATTCATCATAGAAGAATACTTATTGTATTGTAAATGGGAAATCTCTCTCTCTCTCACCCCCTTGCTCTTATCTCTTATATCTCACTATCTTACTCTCCATGCTCTACACTCTCTCTTACACCCACACCTTCATAATAAACTCTAAACCTGAAGAACAGAAAATAGTAAGCTCCTGAGTCTGTCCAGCAACCGTCCAACCAACAATACTACCCCCACACTGAAATCCCTCTCTCTGCTGTGATAACCTCCCAGCCCAGATGTACAAGAGCCTCTCATCAACCAGCATTTCCTCACTGGAGCTGCTGCCTTGGATCATCTCTGGACATCAGTCTTTCCAGCTCAACCCATGAAAAAAAAAGCCAGAAATGTTAGAAGGGTTCCTAAGACAATGATTTAGGCTCTGGGTAATTTAAGAAATTAAAAGTAACCTTTTTATCTAAAATTTACCTTTTGAAAGCACCAATTTTGCACCAAGACTATTTGGCAACATTTTTGTTAGACAGAGTTTTTCTTCTGCAACCATCTTCCCCTACATGATTTTAACAAAAGCCCCCAAGGATATTTTAATTATGTGAAAATCTAAAAATCTGATCCATTCTATCTCAAGATTGTTACACTTCCAGAAAATAAGTTATTTATATTTATGAATGATATCTTACTGGAATTTCTTCTCTTGTTAGAATAATGGGGATAGCACTGTGCTGCTACACAAGTAATACTGGTTATAGAAAACTTACAATTCCTTGCCATGTTTTAGCAAATTCTTCCTAAATCAGATTATATTGTTACAATATAAACACTCATGCCTTTAATGGTACAATTAAATCTACAGCAATTACAGCAGATAGTTCCCATACTTCTTCATTAAGCTTTGCTGAAATATCCCAAATCATTCTTGCAGTTTAATGCATTTAAATATATAATTATGTTTAGTATATGTCCATTTATTATGCACAGTCACTGGAAATCAAGTTCACTTTGAATATATTTTCTAATTGCTACTTAGAAACACTGGCTGACAAAATAAGTGCTGAGGCTGCATTAATGCACAGATAAATACATTAACCTAAACCTCTGTTACCTTTTTAATGGTAAGAAAATTAATTCAAGATATTCAGTCATGAAAATATTATTTTTTTTATTCTTAACTTTAAAGTAACTTACAAGCAACAGAAAGATCAAATATTAATATTTTAGAAAAAAAAATACTGGTAAAAGAAAAATCCAGGGGAAAACAAGAACTCATTAAAAAAAAAAAAAGAAAGAAAGAATTGAAAGATACTTGTTTCAACAGCCATCAGGATTATTCAGGGGAATAGAGCTCAACAAGAGAGGCCATATTTTACAATATTTCACATTTGCACTGTTATTTATAGTGTGAGTTTTGCAAAATGAGAAGCTGACAAGCCCTGCAGTAGGAAGTATGGTCATTGAAGGAAAACAGTAATCATCTTTCTGCGATTTCCTCACAGCCTGGGAGATGTTTGTCCCACCAGAGACTGCTCTTGGAATCTGTGACAAATCCCTGCCCCTCCTTAGGTCTCTGTTCACACCTAAAAAAACCACAAAAAAAGCCTTGGCACAGCAGGGCTGATGTAGGAGCTACCCCATAAACAATTCAGAGGCTGCAGCAGTGGAAGCCCTTATAGAGTTTGGGATGGATTTGCATCACAGGTGTGGGAGAACAAGTAGAACAGGTGGGATGTGGAACAGAGAGCAGAGCTGTAGAGATACTCTGCCCTTGGCTGGGTGCAGACCACAGAGTAAGAAACCAAGATGGGAGAGAAGAGCTTGGAAAGCACAGACATGCAGTTATTGAGGTTTTTGAAAACTTTACTTTCCAAGTAATGCAAACAATAGGCTGATTCTTAACTAGAGGGAAATTCAGGCACGGGGTGTGGCTGATTTAGAGCTGTAACTGCTTGGGGCTGCAACACACAGGCACAGCCACAACTGTGCAGTATTTCCCATTACTGGTGCTGTGGGGTTCATTTAATGATCTCTTCAAGCATAGGAAGAAACTCAATCCCCTTGCCATGTCAGGAGGAATTGTTAAGTCTCCCTGACAGAGGGAGCTGAACTATCAAACTACAGCCAGTGATGTTTAGATAAAACATTAAGCATTTAGATAATTATGTGAATTTTCCAGATTCTTTTGAAATGACACACCACCCTTTCTAGATGTGTAACCATGGTGGACTTCAGTGGATGGTACAGGGCTGCTCCAAAAAAATGTCATTCCACCCAAATGCCAATTTCTGAGGCCAAGCTGCCCCTTCAAATTGCCATTTTCCATTCCCTGTCCATTTCACTCCTTGCATATTTTTCTCTGCATCTTCCCACTCCACACAGTGAACACAGATATGCAGGATCAGATTGTGTAAAAAAATATGCATATTAAAGAAAAAAAAGGTGATACCCAAGGTCTGTTTCATCAGTGCTTGGAACAGAGTTGCATAAACTCCAAAACCAGCAAGATAAACAGCAGAATTTGACTGCAGCAATTGGTTCTGCTGGGTGTGGAGGAAGCTGCTAGCAACTCCTCACAGAAAATCACTGCCATGCCTTTTTCCCTCCTCACCAAAAAATCAAGCTATTTAAAACCACCACACCTGTGTGTTGTGAAATGAAGAAATCTCTTCTCCAGCCCCCTGAATCATCCTTCACTGTGCTGAAGAGCTGTTGCCATGAGACAAATTTTTTTTTGTGCGCATTTGATGGCCCAAGTTCAGCAACAATCGATTTTTGATGGCAAATTTACAGAGACCTCACAATGTGTGAGTACAAAAACAAATTACAGAGCAATACTTACTGGGGAAAGCAAAGTGTGAAGCATCAGAGTCATTAGAACGCCTCAGCATGAACAATTGCTTAACCAATGCTCTCCAGCATGTGCATGATGTAATATCCTCCTCTGTGTAGTAGCACCCCTCCCCAAAGCCCTAAGCATTACTTTCTTTTTATTATTTATTTCATCCTTCACCAGGACAACACTGAGAAAGCCTTCTCTCAAAAACTGTCATAGTTGCTTTTGGAGTTTATTTTCTGTCAGCAGCTGTGCAATGGCTGTTGCTGCTTAAGGTTAAAATTCATGTCCCAGCATTTTTATTCCTCTTCTTACAGTAGTAGATGAAGTGCCCCTTTCTCCCAGATGAATCCCAGCACCCCAGGAATATCTGCACTGATTCCACTGGGAATAAATCCCTTCTAATTAGTAACCATTTTGTGCTTCTTGAAAATGGAAGGTGATACAGACATGCAAGACTTGGGCATGAGAGATGGGCTGTGAGAGAACCCTCCCAGCCCACCTGGAAATGGCAATGACAAAAACTGGCAGCAAGGCCCCAGACACCACACACAAACCTCCTGTGTTCCTACAAATGCTTGAGAAACAAGCTAAAATTAATGAATCTCATCTCATGCAGAGCTGTCACTCTTGCTAAATGAAAAATACCACAGAATCTCATCATGGATATATCCTGTATGGCTGATACCTCACCAGCTGATGCTCTGGCTGCACTGCCACGTCCCTTCCCTTACAAACACCCACAGACCTGGAAAAGGACACAGGTGTCCTGCACTCACCTTCTCTACTAATGTCAAACACAAGGGAGATGAGTCAGGCAAGATCTTCACTCAAGTTCATTCATTTAACACTTGAAACTGGAGCCAGAACCAGCACAATGCTTGTATTATTTTATAAAGTATCACAGACAGGCAGATGATGGAAGAGCTTGCTGAGTTTAGGAATAAAACTTTAAAATCCTGTCAAGCCAGGACAGTGTTCCCAGTGACTGGGATACAGGCAATGCCTCAAACCTGGTGCCCCTTTCTCCCCTCAGATCTTCATGGGATATCTGTGGCCTCATCCATCTACAGGAAAACCTTTGATCCCTTTCTTTCAGGAGGAATCAAAGACTTGATAACTAATCATCCCCATTCATAGAGCACTGTGGAATCCCCAGCAAGAGGGTCCTGGTTTGACCCCAGAGTCTCATGAATCCCAATGCCAAAACTGGTGAAAGGAGCAATGTGACCTGCAGGGAACTGAATCTTGATGAGTCAGCATGGTTCCCTCAATCCATTTATTCTGGACACAAGGAAGAATCTGCTCAGCTTTCTTATGCTTTGTCATGCAAAGCAGATGAGCAGGAGCTTCAGTCCTAAAGGCAGAAACCAAAAACGAACAGAGGTCAGAGAGAAACACTTCTGTTTCTCCACCTTTCCTGGGTCAGACAAAACTTATTTCAAGACACTTTAGTGGACAGAAAAACCCAAGCATCTGCAAGCTTTGCAGAATCTGTGTGGAGACTCAGAGACTTGGTGAAACAGAAGATTCCCACATCAACCCCCACAGTGTGCCTATACTGTAGAACACAAACCCAAAAAGAGTCCACTGTTGAAAAAAACTGAGCCACATCAGTGTTGTATCCTCACATAAAGACCCTTAGCCAGAATATTTGAAGTTTATCTGAGCACTGCAAGCATAATTACATTTACTCATTTCTTTTGTAGC
The DNA here is from genome assembly GCA_034336665.1 of Luscinia megarhynchos. NCBI lineage: Eukaryota > Metazoa > Chordata > Aves > Passeriformes > Muscicapidae > Luscinia > Luscinia megarhynchos. The sequence continues at coordinate 5,663,234 of CM067580.1, forward strand.
AAATTTCCTTCCTTTTGTCTAATCCAATATGTTCCTTTCTTCCATACAACTAAAGCTCCTTTCCACAATTTTCTCACTATTCTCAAGTACAAGATGAACATGTTTGTAAAAAGCTCATCCTATTAATTATGGTCTTGCACCTTAAGCACCTATGCAAGTTTAAATTAACTACAGAATTCTCTTAACTCTGTAGGATTTTCTTGTGTCTACCTTGGCGCTCATTGTGGAAGAAGCAGTGTTAATAAATGTATCAGTTCTTCTCTCCCCTGCAGCTCAGAGCATTGTAAGACTTATTAATGCATTTTTATACACACATACCAAGTGTCATACATGTGGCAGTCACTGATTATTCCATAAGGGTTGGGGATTCATATATCATAGCTCTGGCATACTGATGTTATCATCTTGTTTTCAGAGCCCTGAGGAGTTCCATTTTTTAGGTTGATACCATAATTTCTCCTTCTGTCCGTTCCAAAAATGTATTGACAAGGCTGTCAAGAAGTCACCTTTTATGCATTTATTTTCTCTTTCTCAGTCAATTCAAAGATTATCAAATTATAAGAAGGATAATTTAGCCTTTAAGGTGTAAATAAATCCAATGGAGACAATGCATTTAAATTTATTTTTCTTACTGTACAATTAGTTTTTCCTGTCCAATAGAGCTTTATTTTTATATGGCCTATTGTTTTTTTAACTAACATCTAACTTTTTGGTGTGGGCTTAATTCAGCAGCTACAAAATTCTTGTCACAGGCTTGTTTTAATGAATGCTAAAAATGCGTGATTTAATCCAGCTAGGTTGGTTATTTATGTACATAGGGAAGAAAATCAAACATTTCTATCCCACATTCCTACTCACCAAGCAGATCAGCTGAGTACAGGCAGCACATTTAGCCATTAAACCTGTAGGGCATTTATTTATAGAAATATTTTTATTATGGGAAAGTCACCTCCTTCCAATTCCAATGGTGTATTGAAATCGAAAATTCTTAAAATTAATTATTAAGTATTAACACATGAACAACATAGGTTATAAATAAGGTATGCAGAATGGATATTAATTTTCACATTCTGAATGCAGTATCTCTTGTTACTAAAGGATCTGAGGCACACCACAACTTCAGTGTATTTTTTATTAGCACAGTAAGTCTATCTGGCTGTATGGTATAGTGCTGTTATGCTTAAGACACCAGTAAGTGTACAAGGTAATACTCAATAACACAATTAATGGTGAAGGCAGCATTCCTTGGGCACTGAAGGAGTCAGTAAATACAGCTGAGAGTGAATCAAAAGGGGCTGCAGCAAAACTGACACCTTCAAAGCATATTTTGAAAGTGCTAAGTATTGCTACAAATGATTATTGGAGAAAATAAAACAATTTGCTGGGATCTAGTTCTTCTCTTCAATGGAAAGATGATGGAGGAGAGTTTTTAGAAGCACTCTTCAAGAAGTAAATTAACCATGTGTCCTGGAAGGTAAGCCAGCAGGTAAAACATAAATATCATGAGCAATGTACTGCTACCAAAAACATCTTCTTTATCCCACCTGTTCTCACTTTCAGACAGAAAAATGTGGCAACACTTTTCAGGAAAAAAGCCCACACTAGATAAGCACCAACACTCCTGTTCTACATCAAAGCCCTGAGAAATTCCAGCACAGGATCTCATGGCCAACCCAATTCTCAATCTTCAGTTTAAATCCTTTGTTATATGGCATTAAAACACTATATGTACACATCTAAATTTAGGCCTTCAATTAACCATAATCTCAAATATAATCAATCACTGTTCATGCAGAGCTCAAGGTGCCATGCCAGGCATAAATTGTAATTTAAATATTAAGGTTGTGTGTGCTGCATTCTTGTTTTTTTTTTGGATGAATCAACTATTGAAAGACTTTTCCAGCATTCCCTAAAGTAGTCACTGCTTCACTGCTTCAGCAATTGTGAACAGCAAAAGCAATACTTCTTTCAAAATCTTAATAAGCACTGATCAGATTCCAATTTTACTGAAAGCCTCATTCAGCAAAATGAAAAAAAAAAAGGGGGGGTAAGCAATACATTTTGGCCAAACGTTTGCAGTATATAATCAAACATCTTGATTTCAAGGACAATGGCAAAGTCAGGTCACAGAGGGTTTAGGCAGTTATTGGAATGCCAGAGGCAGGGTGGTTCTGGCTGATTTACCAGGATCCCAACTCAGATTCATGAAAAGGCTCCTCCCTGAAGTTTCTTCTTGTCCATCATCACCTCAAAAAGATGTTTTAAAAAGTCTGATGGATCCTGGGTATGGGTGATCTTAGGTTACAAAAAGGCTGCATTTTAATTTGCCAAAACTCCAGATTAGCATCTTTTTTTACAGCATATGGGAAAACTCAAATCAAGAACAGGAAAAAAAATGCAGATAGGAGATTTGGGTGGCTGCTGATTTTAAGCATAGAAGATGGACAGTGAAGAGAAAGACAGACACAATGATATTCCCAAAAGCCTAAATCTTTCTTCACTTGGAATATTGACTGGGCTGTCTCTGCTGTGCTGTGAATAAAAATCTTTTTTGGTGGTTCTGTGGTTCAGGAAAGACCTTGGAATAAGATAATTTGTGAGCTGGGATTCCAGGTAACAGGTTACTTTGGGGTCATTTGTCAGCTTTGTGTCTAATTTAGCATTCAAAAGGGCAGGACCACTTCTTATCTGCATTCAGCAGGGAGGAGTTTTCAAGTTTAGTATCCAAATTCACTACTCAGGTTACAGCCATGGCAAATAATCCCAGAGCAAATAACAGACAGTGAATTGCACCCTCACCACAGCTGACTGATTTCAGGTCGGTCTTTTCACTTTTTTTACTCTTTTATAAAAAAAATTACAAATAGGTTTGAATTCATTTACTTTGGATTTGTGGTAGAGAAAACCTTTTCTTATTCCCTTTAATTTCAAAAACAGCAGGATCATGAGGGAATTTCTATAGAGCAAGAAGTTCACAAATGTTTGTGGTTCTCTCCTGTAGGAATGCAATGCTGGTGGCATTTGTAATTATACATCTATCAGCAGCAGCACAAAACATTTAATTATATTTCTGACACATTTATTTCCACGCCCTCTGCTTCCATCAAGTGCTGGACCCTCACCTGCTATAAATCACTTGCTCAACATGGTTTATCACTTCATTTTAAAAAGCCAGAAAATCCCCAGTAAAGCTGAAAAGACCAAGCCACCCTTTCAGAAACTTCTTTATATCCCTCTGCACACACCTGGATGATGCTAAAACCTCAATCATCCTGCTGGGAACACTGAGGTACCCAGAGCTGCATCAGTGCTCACACTCCCTCAGATTTATGCTGGGGAGGGTAAAGGTGCTCAGCTCTACACATCACATTTCTTTCATATTTCTTTCAGGTCTTAAGGGCTCAGATCCCAGACAATACCAAAAATTTTCCATCCTTGCTTCTTTGAGTTCAAATAGGGAGAGCACCCTCTCAAAGCTTCCATTGAAGTTTTTACTTTTTTTTACTAAAATATAAATGTCTATCAGTTACTTAGAGAAGATTGTAAAAAGTACCCAGCAGGGGTTTTTTGAGGAGTTAAAACTCTAGGAAAAACAACACTACTTTCACACAATGTTTAGATAAGCAGTGACCTGGCAGAGGCAGAAGGTGAAGCTGTTTTAGTATCTGTTGAAACACTGTCTGCTGTGTAAATAACAAGCATAAATATTTTTCTTCTGCAGTCAAAATGTTATTTGTTAACAATTCTGAATTTTGCAAGACCCAATAGTAACCAAAACTGGGTTCAGCATGGCAAGATATTGAGAGTCTCTTATTAAAAACATGGGCTCAATTAACATGCCCAATGCACAGGTCATCAGCCTGGTCAGAGCATCGTGGCATTTGACCATATTCATAGAGAGAGAAGAAATGAGTCACTGAGCAAGTGTTCTCAGAAGTTGAAATTTCATGTGCACCATCACTTTGCATCACATAGGTCTTAGAGAACTCATACTGGCCAGAAGGATCAAATTCAGAGCAGCCTAAGCAGAAAGGAGCTGTATTTGGTATTCAAAATAAGTAACTTTTGGAGATATTCTGTGTATCACATTGTGCAATATTACTTAATTGACTACCAGAGAGGGAAAATCTCCATATTAAGAAGCATCTGCCTGACAAGAAGTGATTGTACCTCACAAGTGTGATTGGTACCCAGAATCACAGCACAGAAGAATGAAACCTGTGTGCCCTAAGATCTACATAAAGCTCCTTTCAGCAGTACAAGCTCAGTCTGAGTGAGGTTCTAGAGCCCCTGGGGTACCTTAAATGAGCTGAGGACACCAAGCAGGGCACCACAATTTCCTGCAGAGCTCCCCACACTGAGGTGGGTGATGCACCTCCATCTGCTGCAGCAGTGACACACTGGACTCTCCACATGGAGACATATATCTGCTCTCGAATGAAACAAATGTAGATATGCAGATCTGCAACATTTTTTTCATTTTTAAATATGCAGCTTGTTCAGTTTCTAGAAAATAAATCTTGCGAACCAGTAAGTGTTATGGCTTGCTGAGATTTTTGGTGGCCATCTGGCCTCAAAACAATTGATTGCCAAAGTTTTGTCTGTAATCATCATCTAAGAACATATGCTTATACCTTTCTAGCTCATCCTAAACAGCCAGAGGTTACATGTAGTACAAAAAGAGAAAAAAAGAGATATAAGCAACAAAAAAAACCCACAACCACAGCATGAATTTGATAGCACTGCAGCAATGTATTCAAATGAACCACTTCCCTGCTTCCATCCTAACAGGTCCCACAAAAACACATCTGCATTTATACTTGATGAGTTATCAACAGCACTTGTAAATCAGTGTGCTTGCTGTTGTTTATTAGTAAAACCTGGTACAAGAAGCCAATGAACTCATATAAATCTGCACACTTTAATAAGGCAATTAATTTATAAAATAGATTATACAACAAGGGAAGTTCAAATATATTGGTGCACGGGGAAATTTAAGTTTAGGTATAATTCAAAGTCTAGTTTTCTGTTGCATGCAGTAAGAATTTTCAGTGTTGTTTTACAAAAAAAACACACAGTAGATTTCAAGTCACTATATGTAAGCATTGCTTCGTGGTATAAGAAACTTCACTTTTCTTACCAAAGCAAAAAAAATTGAGGAAGGAGGAACTTCTATATTGTCAATGATCAAGGAATCCATTTAGAGCTGTTTACAAAACACTCTTTTTTCTTACTTTTTTCTGACTTAAATGTTTTTCATTCTACTCTTATAACAGGCATCACTCCAGGTACAGGACAGACCTGGCCCTTTCCAGCTCCTCTGGTCAAGACAATGATTTTGGAAGTCAAATACCCTAAACTCTTATTGTCTCTTTGTCTCTCCAAACCCACTGTCCTCAGAGAATCCACACAGTCAGGGTATGTTTCCATTTTCTCAGCCTCCCAGTGCCTTTTCCTTATTTCACAATCTTCCTTGTATCATCAAGGCTTGATAAATTACAATTTTTCATTAGTTCATTATCATATGTTCATTACATTATAGCATGGCAGAAAAAAAATTTGTTTACAATTCCCTTTGAAACAACCCATGTGGTTGTTGAAAGTGATCAAGCTATATTTTAAAAGTTTCCTCATTCTTTTAGATTTTATGTTAAATTAGAATCAGATTTAAGCACCCCATAAAAGAACTTGTCCGCCACGGGGAATTACCAAATCAGGGACACAAATTGTAATGCAGAGAATAAAGAAATTACCCTCTTACCATATAAATTGGATTAGATAATCACAAATTTATCATGCACAGTCAGAGATGTATCTTAGAATATTAAAAGACTGAGATTCCTAAAAGTCCACAGAAGAACAGGAGAGAATGGAAATACACATCATTAATTGCTTTGTGTAATTCTCCTTTGACATCTCCACATTGGTTTTCTCCTCAGCACTGAAGCAGTGTCATAGTTTACCAAGGCAGCCCCCAGCTTTAATCTGGTCTCATCTAAATCCACCTGTCATATGCATTACTTATGCCTCAGTGACTACATTTATTTTGCAATTACTCCATACTCAATGATCAATCAGAAATGGAGACACTGATCCTGGATAAGACCCCACGTAAATGCAAAAATGTATAAAAAGCTGGTTGGTTTTAAATTCAATTCCTCTCCTAACTATATAATAATGTATTTCATGGAAGTTTTCTGCTCTCTTGACTAATTAAACAAAAAAAAAAACAAAAATCCAACGAAACTCCTACACACTTGAAAACACACAAAGATGCTTAGAAATTGAAATCATCTCACTGAAGAGGTTTTCTGGATATTGTCTTGGACAAAACTGAGTGAAAGAGCTCAGGCAGAACCCAGGTCCTGGTGCCAATTTCCCTGTAACACCTTCAAATGCTGTCATGCAACACACCAGCCCTGCCAATGTTTTGTTTGCTTCTCAACCTGAACTGTTTCTCTTCTCATTCAAAACCCTCATCAAAACAGCAAAAATTCTCATCAAAATATCACATAGCAGTGGATCTCCATCTGCATCCTTTTATCCCTGAGCACCATTTGGACTCTGCATGAGGAAATGAAGGTCTGAACTGAAGCCTTGAAAATACACTGATGAATAATAGGGGTAAATGCTATTATTTACAGAAAAAAAACCAGGGTAAACATGTTTCTTTAACTTTACATAAATATCTTTGTTGTTTTCATCCTATTCATAAAACATTTCTATGTATAAATATACATACATACATACATATATATATATATATATATATAAATTATTAGATCTACTTGATGTATATTTCACTTCAATAAATATTTTGCCACTAAAACCATAGATCTCAGCTCGTGACAGGACTTTCAGGGCACAGGGTGCTTTACTCCTTTATCACACTCAGAGATTTGGGGTGTATCATCACAGACATAGTAAACACACTAGAGAACACACCAAAAATGCATTTTTCATTAGAGATAATGACTTTTTATTTCGTTGGGATTTGGATCAGACTGTAACTAGGAACCAAAGTTCACAAAACCACAAGTTGAACTAACCAACACAACAGCCACACTGCCAGAGAACTCTCAGAATATCTTCCTTTGCTGCAAAATTGGTATTTATGCATTCAAGTCATCTACAAGACTCAAGAGCATAAATTATTCTGCCACACATTGGCAGTAAATTTGCACTTACTCAACTGGCTTCAGATATGATTGTTTCAGGTGGCAGAATAGGAAAAACTTTGGTGTTTGACTAAATCTGAAAGTTCTGCCATCTGTTCACAATCAATTTGCCAACAGAAAGATGCCCAAATTCTTTAATATTTGGAGCTGCTTGCTCCAGTATTGATTGTGCATGACTGAAAGACAAAAGCAGCTCATGACCTGCCTGGATCACAGCTGACAAATAATCAGACTCACACATATAAGTTACAGAGGAATTCAAGTGGATAAAATAAATACACAGTCAGCACTGCCAGCCCTCCCACATAAATAAGCAATGATTTTATTCTTGCAGTGGATTGAAGTGAGAATTTTCCTCTTCTCACAATGAGGGAGCACTCAGGACAAGCAATGGTTCTGATTTCAGAGGAATTACTTTGTGGGTAAGAAGCTGGGGCCACAAACAAAACCTGAACAATGGAAACCACTGAGTAAAATCTATTTTAGTGCCTTCACTGAGTCTGAATAGGATCCCCAGCTTGGCTTGGGTTTTGTGATATCAAATATCCTTTCATTCATAAATTCTAGTGAGTCTCATTCATGCTGGCTCTGCCAGGTTTATCCAACAGGAAAATCCTAAACATACAACAACACACCAGCCCCAGCCAGTTCTGTGTAGGACATAGAGAGGCATCTTCAGGAAAAAACAAACAAACAAACAAGGGGAGTACAGCCCAATTGATGGAAAGTCCTCCCCATCTCAAATGTTCAAAATGCTAAGATGGAAAAATGAAAAGATTTCCAAATTTTAAAAATGTTTCAGGTTGAAATAGCTTGTGCACTTTATTGTGGAGGAATCAGAAGGAATCCTAAAAATGCACCCAAATACTAGAGAGGGACTGCTGTTTCCTAGACCATCACACCAGATATTCCATTTTTAGTGTTTGCCAGCTGGCTTATACACTACATAATCTTCTAAGCTGTTGGAGCATTTCTAATGGTTCAACGTTCTTAAAATCAGATGATGCTAATTATAATAAGAACTTAGATTATAATTTAGCTGTAGAACAAAATGTTACCAAAAAACTGGATACAAAAAGACACTTAGATTTCTAGGCTGAGGAAGAAATTCTATTCATTTTAACTGAAGTCAAGTAACATGAAAAGCAGCCATGGATTTAAAATATTAAACTATTTATTCAAATGGCTTTAACAATATGTTTACTCACTGAAGAAATCAGAGCCCCTCAGAAAAATAAGTAAGTAATCTTTATTTTAAGAAATTGATGAAGGAAGTTTGAAAAATAATGAACACTGGTGGTAATTGCCTCTGGATTTTGCCAGCCAGATGATTTAATTTAGTTGGTTGGAGCATCCTTAATTGCAACTAATGCTTTCCAAAAAAAAAAAGAGTGAATTAAAAGGGACACTTGTTCTTTCAAATGAGGACATCTCCTCTATCTAAAATTCCAGTCAGCTTTACAAATGAATAAAAACACAGGCAGGGCAAAGGAGAAGTCCTGCAGCACCCAAATGAAACTCAGGATGTTTCCCATTTTGCTTCCAAGTGGCAGCAGCACCAGAATTGCTGTGCACTGCTGAGGAGTCAGAAATTCTCAGCTTTAAGCTCCTTAGGAAGTGGAAGTTTTACTGCACACTGCCAGAGCCCCAGCAGCAGAAGATAAGGAAAGAGTTACACCTGGCTTTGGAAGCTGCTCCTCAGTGGAGCCTCTCAAACCTCCTGGCTCTGCAATGATGAACTGAGAACAGGTACAGGTAAATCAAGTTGTATACCTAATCAAATGATTAATCACTTTGACTGCTACATGAAAATTAGGTCTTCTTACATACACGTAAATTTGGGAGATTATGAGATACATGAATGTGAAATTTTTTTAAAAAAACAACCAAACACAAAAATCCCTGTCGCTTCATTATTTACTTGTAGCCAGACTGAAACAAACTTTCCATGAAGACAAAGGAGGAAATTGCTCTAAGGAATTCCACACCACCGAGTTCCTGAGAGACCCAAGCAGTGGACAAGGTTTCTCTGTCTAGCTTTTATTCAGGTAATTTGTAACTAGTCTGATTATCATTTCCTTTTTGGATGCAAATATAGCTGGAGCTCTGAACAGAAGGATACAGTGCCAACTCAAGACATCCTTGCCAGCTGGATTTTGCCAGAATAATACTGAAGGACTCATTTCCTGGGAAACCAATTTATGAAAAGCATCAAACCTTTCATATCCTAAACAAACACTAAAATGAAACAGTAACTTAATGAGTTGTTAATTACTGTCCTGAGCGTTTATTTTTGTTTTAAAGCTTAGAAATCATAAACAAAGAATTAAAACTGAGAGATATTTGTGCTAACACATCAGATCGTATTAGGTGACAGAAAAGCCATTAACAACACAGCTGAGTGTCTGCTAGTCTATGTGTGTGTGTACATATATATTTTGTTGTTGTTGTTGTTGTTTTGTGGTTTTGTTTTTTTTTAAAACAGGTACAGCACATGGAATTGTTTCAGCAGCAAAAGCCCCTTTTAAGGTTTGATCTTGCACTCATTTAGATAAATAGTGGTTCCCATTGACCTCAGTTGTGCACCATCAGGAATTTAAAAACTCAACTACTGTAACCCATTTATTTCAGATTTCTAGGTGCATTATTCAGCACAGATATAAAAGGCAGTTTACAAGTGAGGGGGGAGAAGAAATTAAAATCCAAACTCGTGGTCTGTTCAATGGGAACACACTCTGATGGAGAACCTGGAGCATCTGTCACTACAGCTGGAAGCTGCTGGGGAAGCCCCAACATGTTTTGTCTGTAGCATCTCATTGTTCAGCATTTTACATATGGAATAGAAAAATGCAACCAAACATGGTGCACAATAGATGTGTCTTTAAAATAGACTGAAATATCCAGGATGCACAAAGCTGAACACCTCCAATTCTGTGATGTCCAATCTTTAACCAAAAGACAACTTGCTTGTCTTTACATTAAAGTTTTTCCCCCTTCTCCTCTTTTTCATAATCATATAAATTCTTCCCTTCATGCATATTTTTCCTTTTTTGCATCTCCCTTTTTGGGTCAGTTATGTAAGATTGTGTACAGTCCTGTTTGCAATATTTCATTGAAATCCAGGTGTGGTCAGAGCAATAACCCAGGCAAGGGGTTCCCCTGCTGTGGCTGAGCAGTGTGCAGGGTTCAAAGGCAATGCTTGCAAAAGAAATCCTGTTAATAGGAAGCAGCTGTCAAATATTCCAGAAAAACAAATCACAGCTTCCATCATATGTTAAAAATGATGCAGCAGGGAAGCAAAGAAAGTTTATGTTGTGACTTTTGATTTATGTGATAATTGCAGTGATTGACAAGAGTCTGAGAAACAAGGAGGAAGCTATGGAAGTTTAAAATGCACTGACATTTACAGGCGAGGATGACTGTCACAATTGTCAGAACTTTAATAAATATGTTAACTTTTCAACTCCTGCAATAATGAGATCTCTTCTACTTTCTGATATTTTGTTATGAAAACTCCATTATCTGTCTTTCCCAGCCCAACATACAATAAAAGCATTCACAATGAGTCACCTTTTTAAATGTGATTTTTAAAAAAAATAAATAAATCACTGACATTTCAGGCTTGACTCTAAGATGGGCAGAGCACCAGAAATGTTCATGGAAATAGAGGAAAACCTCAAAAATTTCAGAGCTCCAGTTCCACCCCACTCTTCACATGGGCATAAATCCTGGTGCAGAGCAGCAGGAACTATGCACAGAACAAAGCAGAATTTTATTCAACAAATCTAGGTTTGAATTTCCCCAAAGCTTGACCTATTTTTTGTTTTGGACGTCCCTCACTTACAATGAAAATCCAGGAATTAAATCAGAAGCTTATACGAATCCCTAAAGTAGTTACAGTTTGTCAAGAACAAAGCAGGCAGAGCAGCACTCCAGAGGGCATTTCCCAGCCAAAAACTTCTTTATATACAGCAAGGATTAATTTAACTCTTCTAGCTTCACAGGAAACTGAGTGCTTCAAATTTTGGTAAGTAGAGCAGTTGATAAAGACTGAAAAATTATAAATGCAGGGGAAAAAATTATAAACACATCATGTTTCTTTCAAACATCACCCAGAGTCAAAGCTTCTTTATGCTTGGCTGCAAAATATTTGAGGTCAAGAATGTTATTTTAATTTTGGCACATAGGTTTTACAGAATTAGAGATTATTGCAAGTTGGGATATATTAAAAGACACATGTAATCACGCTGTCTCAATTTAAACTGGAATTCAAAAAGATGTATTTTCTGTGCTTAAAATCTTGAGCCTTCTGCCTCCAGCTCCAAGTATCTCTAAAGTATAATAAGTCCCACTGGTCTAATTTCAGGTTACCAGCTCATTGTTTCCTGTTAACAAGACAATTTTCCCAAGCATTTTTCAAATCTACTAATTTAATAGCATTATCATTGTCTTCCAACTGTGTTAATGGACTCCACAAAAATAGACCTTTGTAATGAATATTCCTGCTCTCACCTCAGCTTTTAAACTCCTTGAAGAATGAAGTGCCTAGAGATGAAAATGTAATTCATATGTCAAGTTCTGCTCCCACTGGAACCAAGTCCTGCTTCTCTGTCTGTCCAATGTAATCAAGAGCAAGAACCTCATTATGGCCCAGACCTGAGCTTCATTCTACATTTCTACATGATGAGCACAAAACCTTCCTTCTGCTCAATGCACAACCCTGGCTTTGCATTCCACCAGCACAACAAACCCTGAGAGACCTTCCCAAGTTAATCATTTACACCAATTCTCCTCAAAAGTCAAGAGGGAAATATAGGCTCTTTCTTGTCTGCTTGCTACTTCTAAATCAATCCCTCAGATACCCAAATAAATAAATTGCTATTTCATCCAAGGACAAAAAGAAAAGGGTTACTGGCCACTCATGAGGCATGGTTCAGGTGAAGTAATCCTCCTGAATGTTTCATGCAATTATAATTCACATACTACAGTGATTTGCATCAAACAGAAGATGAGGGGTAACATTATCTTTTGAGGAAATGTCAGAAAATTCAATATAACTCTATAGAACAACAACAAAACATAATCAAATAGATGTTGTACTGATCAGCCAGACTCGTGGTTTAATGAAATCAATGCAATTGATCCAGAGAGGATTTAACACCAAAAACCCAATCATGTTGTTTGTAGTCTGATTCTGAGACATTTCCTTGGATTTAAAGAGCATGGGCTGTTTCCACAGCTTGTTTTATTCAGCATTATGATTGGAATGTGGAGTAGGGTATCGCACTCAGAAACATCACAAAGGATTGTGGAATGCAAAAACCATTTCCCTCCAAATAATTTGTCTTGAATGCTTCATGTCAGAAGAGTCTGTGAATACTTGCAACCTGAGCACAGAGTTACTGTTGAAATCCCCCATTTAACAAATAGAATAATTTATTAGATGCTGAACCTCCCTGAATCCCATCACCAACAGCTAACAAAAAGCTGTTTTACAGCAGCTAGAAAAATTTCAGGGAGAAACTTAAATTCTGCCTACTCATCTTCCAGGTGGTTCCTGTTTAAGAAAAACAGACTCCACTGAAGTTCTCTCTACACACACTGCATTTCCAAGGTGATGTTAGTGCTGATTACACACTGTAGGGGTGGACATGGCAGCAGAGCTCTCACCAGCACACTGGAGAAGGATAAGGAGACTGCTTGGAGACAGCAAAGGGAGCCTCAGGTGGGAAAACCTCAGGTCTGACTCTACAGCTCTTAAGGATGCAGTGATGATCCTTTCAAGGCAATTTTTCTCTATTGTCTTGGGATTTTTTTCTCCTCCACTTCAGTAAACACAGCATCCCACCTAGTGGGAAGAGACTGACACACAGCTGGGCAGGAATCATTAGCTGATAGCACCCAGAGGCTTAACAGCATTTACACAGAGCACTCAGTAATACACATCACTGAGAGAGAGGCTGAAACTTAACATCAGTTCAGCCCTTTAAGATGAATAAAATCCTTCCATGCAGTTTGACTTCTTCCTCACTGAGTTCTCTCCAAGGCTATTTTTAGCAAGCCCAGCTGCAGGGGCTGGTGCTAAATATCAATATAATCTGTAAAGGCAAACACTTTGGCACTGAGAGACAGGGCTGCCACAATTCTGCATGAAAGGGGACATGAAAGCAGTGGTTTGTTCCTTTAGAGGATGGGAATATTGAGCACTCCCTCTCCAGGACAGAGAGGGTCAGAATGCACACAAAGGTTTTTAATTTTCACATTTAGGATCCCCATCTCTCTAAGGCAGGATTCACCTTTCCCAGGAGTTGGCTGCAGCTGGAGCAGGGAGAGGAGCTTCCAATACCCACACACAGAGCCCCTTCCCAGTCTCCTCCTGAGCTTCTCCAGTTACCAGGCAACAGCTGCACAGCCACAGGGGTATTTCCTCCATATAATAAAAAAAAGGAACAGAAAAATGGGGTGTAGTTTTGTGTCTCTCTAACCAGATACAGGTATAGACTCACAGCTTCTAGGCACAGGCAAGCAGCAAAGTAAAACCTGGACCCCAGGGAAAGCTCTGGGAACATCTCCCCTCAAATAAACACTTTTTTTTTTTGTGAAATAGAGTCACATCATGCTCACAGGCCTGCCCTCCTCCTAAACAGGATTTTTGGGGGGTACAAAAAATACAAAGTGCAGGTTTGGCTCTGCCATGAGTGGATAAAGCCCTCTTGGGCTTCATTGGAGCCACAGGCACCTCATGATGGCAAAAAGGTTCAGCCCAGTGTCCTTTAGATTTATTGGGATGCAGGTGAATGATGTGGGAAGCAGCAGAAAACATTTTCTAAAAATTAATCCAAAACAAAACATCAAACATCCTGCCCAATTTAGTTTGCTGCCTTCAAAGGCAGACAGAGGCTGGGCACTCCTGCCCTGTGCCCTCATTCTCCACAATTTCATTGCTGTGCCACACAGGAGTAGAGTTTATAAATGATTAGTGAGTATTAATCTGGAGTTCTCACAATTTATTTGTTTGGTAAACATAAGGCAGTGTGGTTTTGGTGACAAGTGTGGTTTTGCCTGCCAAGTCACATCATTTCCCTCAGATTGTTTCTTCACAAGTAAAACTTTGCACTGACATCAACCTCTGGAAAGAAATTTGAGTAAAAACTGCAAATTTCTACTATGGACAAGTCCTGCAGAATGTGAGGCTCAAAACCTTTTCAATATTCTGTCCTTGAAGCAACATGCAGTATGCTTTGTGACCTGCAGAGAAGAAAAGAAAAAAGAAAAATAGGGAAAAAACTCCCACTTTTTTTTCTTGGTATTCTTTTTTTCTTTCCCTGCTACAACAACCCAGAAGACACTGACAAGCTTGAGCACCAGGAACATGCAATAGAGACAGGATCAGGAAGGAAGCCTCAAAATACTTTACACATTCTATACCTCTGCTACTTTTAAATTATTATTCTATTCTCTCTAAAATACATTTTCAAATGTGATTATTAATGACCTGTTTTTCTTGTTTCATTTTGCTTTGTTGTCTGATGTTTTTCTCATTTTTTTTAGAGAAATAAAATTATGCAGGGGATCAGGGAGAGAAAACACATGGAACTCAAATTGTCAAAGTCTCCATACATTAGTATTGAAAAAAAAAGGTTCAAGAAATATAAGATAAGATTTGAATTTTAGTAGGGAAAAAAATGCTCATTGTGCTAGGGGCAATGAGGAAACATTCAGAGTCTAACAAGGGTTAGGATGTCTCTGTACCACAATTTGAAAATTCCTATGTGATTTTTTTTATTACTTATTATTGAAAGCTATTAAAAATATTTATTTATTTTTAAATCAAAAGACCTTATATTATTGTACCAATTTAACCAGTTATTTCCTTGCATAAACCATAAACAACAAAGACCAACCTGGACACAGAAAAAATCTCTACATTGATATTACTGCTCTTGGATTTCCATCTCTTTCACTGTGTTTGGGCACATTTACACCCTTTTAGCTTCAATCAAACCAGAACCAGAAATAATAGAATATCTTCATGGTGTTTCCAACTCACTCAATAGCAAGGATTGTTGGAAATTTCAGAAAAACAAACTGCAAATATTTCAGCATACTTATCACAGCAGGTTCAGAAGCAAAATTACCACCAAAACCCCTTTCTTGTCAGCCCACCCCCTTAGAACATTGAGGAATAAACAGGTTTTGGTAAACCAGACACAGTAAATGGAAACTTTAAATCAGAAGGTTTCTAAACTTGCCCAACTTCCTTTAAGACAAAGCATTATTCTACATCATCTGTCATTTCCAGCATTTACATAATACTGTGAATTAGAGCACCATTAACTACCTGTCCAGTGCAAAATATATGATCTGTAAAGAAACACGCTCCTGATTCCAATCCCTTCATTCATACCCACAGCAGAATTTTAATCAAATAACTTCATTTTAAATGGAACTTCATGGCAACTCATTCCAAAAGAAAGCACAGATACAAAGCAACCACAAGATATTTTTTGCCTTCATTCATATGTAAAGTTGGAGTGAGAAATGCTCTAAAACCACACAACATCTGCATTTCCCTAAAGTGATCCCTTTTTTTGCATGAATATTTGACAAGCACAGTCCTTGACTATTATCATTTTTAATGACAAGAGATGAGAGAGAGGAAGCAGACTGCAGATGCTGATCTGCAAAAGCAATTAATGTTACATATTTTGCCCTTCTGGAGGTTTATCATATCAGCACAGGAAAGCTCCTCACAAAGGAAGGGGCATAATGCAGGTCTGAACATCTGTGGGCAGCTCCAGTGTACCTGCCTCTGCATCACCCTCAACAAGAAGCACAGCAAAACAGCTCAGATCCAGTTAATTACATCCTCTGGTGCTCATAAATCCTGAATGTTTAGAGCTAGGAAGTACAAAGATAACAGGGTTAGAAAGCTGCATTTTACCAGTGTGTCTGGAAGGAAGGGCAGTCACTGATACATTCAGTTTGATTCTAATGGGCCTTGTTGTGGAAAATTAAAACTCCAGCTCTGCAAGTCTCACCAGTCAGAGGCTTTTCCATCCTATTTTTGGCCTAATTCACTAATGAAATGAGGCTTTAAGCAATTATTGTACCTGTGTGTCCATCAGTCCTTGTAATAACAACTTAACTTGCTGTCTAGCCTTAATAAAGTCAGCACGGGGCTGTTTCAGATATTAATTTCCTGCACATTTAATGGAATAATTGGGAACTCCATCTCAGATAAAACCTGTTCTCCCAGCACAAAACCTTCAAGGTATTTAAACAGGAGACATAGTTTTACTTATTTACCAGCCTACATTCTCCTGTCTGAATACAGCTACTGTTAGCCAAGCTGACAGCTTGTCACCAATTCACAGATACACTCTCAAGGCATATAAATCCCAGCCTTTTACCAGTGGCCTTCCCAGGTAAATATCCACCAAGCATTAACCTTGATAACCATTGGAAGGGTGGTTGTGTTTATGGGTTTAATTACACATTTTCAAATTTTCTAAACCAGTCTAACAGGAAAAAAATCCCAATATTTAAATTTTAACAAATGTCTTTAAAGAAGCTTCTCTTGAACAGCATTACAGCAAGAAATCTACAGCAAGAAATCACAGATGAAACTGCTTTTGACTTTGTACCTATGTGATTTTGAAATTGTAAATGTCCAAGGAACAAAACTTCTCCTTATGCCAAAATGCTAAAGACTGGTCCTGCATCCAGAAAAATCAAATCTTTGGAAAACATACAAACATTTTAGCTAGGGCAAAGTCAGGAATATGCCCACCTTCACCTCTGTCCTCTGGTGTTTGTTACATTTATTATTATTTCAAATATTTATCACAGTTACAAGCTGGAAATTCAACTTCAGGCAGCTCACACAAGTCAGCACCATGTGGTCTGCTCACTAAAATGTCATAAAATAATTCTATAGAGAACTAGAATTATTATTATTATTATTTTTATTATTATTATTATTCAAAAGAGTATTTGGGAGTAGGGAGTAGTTGTTAAATTCTGCTAAACAAGGAAGCAAGAAGCTGCTCAGCTGATACACCACAACCAGCAGAAAATTCATGTATTTGGCATCACTATCTTTTTGCACATCAGGTCTCCTATAAATAACACCTAAAATTGCTGTGATCATCCAGGGCTGCTGGACCCAGACCAGACACAACCTCCCCCAGCACCTTCCCTTAAATCTGCCCCTCTCTGCCTCACTGTGCCCAGTGGCGCTCACAGTTAATCAGATTTTGGGCAGGGAGCATTTGGCAGATTTGATCTGCTCTGGGACACCAAACAAATGAACTGCATTTTCACAAGATCAGAGGTTTTGTTGAAGGGAGACTTGAGCACCTTGCTAGCATGAAGAAGCAATAAAACATGAATTATTTTTGCAACACATTTTGCTTTAGAACATTAAATGATAGTTTGGGGCTTTGCAAGTTGCAGCTCATGAATTGCACACTGTGATTGATTTGTTTTCCCCACATAACATCAAATCATCATCCTGGTATGAGCTCAGCAAAGGCTGCTTTTAATGGGGTGAAAAACTACAGAGATTTCTCATCAAACTGATGCCTTTTCCTTGGTCCTAAAATTAAGATCCAGACATCATTAAGGGATAAAGGGTTTTCACCTCAGTATTTAATAAGAATCCTTATGGTGGGTGCAACATTGTGCCAAGGTGGAGCATTCCAAAATGCACACACATGTATACATGATCATGTATACAATTTCATAGACCTCAAAAATTAGCACATCTAACAAAGATGCCCCAATGAGAGGCTTGAATGAACAGTGTGATTATTCTCCCATCCCAAAGTATTCCCCCCTGGATGGACCTAATCTGAGTTTAGAGGATGTATTCCACGGGGCCCTTGGTTTCTCAAGATAGCCAAGGGCTTTCCAAGCTCCAGGCTGTTTGGATGTTTTAGGATGTTTGGTCTTCTGGCTTAACAGAGTACCAGGACTGTACTAAGTTATCAGACTCAAGGAAGTAAAAGTATGCATGCTAAGAGCACTGAGAATACATAAAAAGAATATAAAAGATATATAAAAGGTATATAAAAGGTATATAAAAGGTGTATAAAAGGTATCTAAAAGACAAAAAATCATCATGGCATCAAACTAATGTAGAATAGGAAATCTGGTACATTGCAAATATGCTACTAATTATGCAATTAACAGGATCATCCTTCTTAAATCACTGTATTTTTGTTATGTTTTTACTAGTTTTGGTGTTAAACCTCACTTTCCCTCAGATCCTTACAAATGACATTGATCCCTCCATTCCTTTTTTCTGTTCACTGTCTACATCTGCAGTTACAGATTTTATTTGCCATCATGAAAAGCAAAGCAGCAGAGGATGGCAGCTCATCATAAAACAGGTGACATTCCCATGCACTGCACTAGACACCCAAGTCAGGGGGAAGGATAACTAAACATTGGGTTCTGCTTGGAATATCCACAGGAATATCTCCCTGATCTAATCCAGATTTGCTTAAGAAAATACAGGTGATCTGCAGCCCAGCAAAAGTCAAATCCAGGTATTTCCAATCCCCTGTCAGTGCATCTCAGGCAGTGGGGTCTCATTCCTTGCCCCTAATACTGTGACAGTTATGAAAATAAATAAATAAATAAATAAATAAATAAATAAATAAATATCGAGAGAGAGAGAGAGAGAAAGAGAGAGAGAGAGAGAGAGAGGAGAGATTTATGAAAGAAAGGAATTAAATCACAACAAAAATCCCTCACTGGATATAACTATTTCTTTACAAATCCCTTTATATAGAAACTTCATTCTTGAAGTGGCCTGAATTGTCAGAAAACTCCAGTCTGTGCAAGGTGTCAGCTATCATCCAATCTGCAGGCGAAGTAGTGATTACAAGTTCTTTTTTTCTCATTGATGTGCAGGGAATACTTTGCTATTTCTGAGTTACAGCTCTCCTGCAGAAGTCCTGGATGGGAGTTTTGAATGTTTAATGAAAAAGAATAATCTTTAATAGCATCTTCTTTTCCATGCACCCCTCCCACCCCTTCTTCCAACCCCAAAGAGATTTGGATTTCTGACAAGTTCGCTCAGGATCATCATCTTCCAAGTCAGGAGGTGTCATGGTAATTTGTTAGTTCAGGTAATTTTGCCTTTAATCAGGTGACCATCATAATGTGGACTAAATTATGATGTGCTTGATTTCTACACAAAGTCCAAAAAGTTTGTTTTCCATGAGTGCAGGGGTGGAAACATTGAGTACTTTGACAAAATAAAATTCTACATACAAAGGAATTTCATGCAGAGAACAGTGCCTGGTGACTCCAGTTCAGCCTCTCCCAGGAAAAGTTTTATTACCCCTTGGTCTGTGCAAAAATTTGATTGAAACTGCACAAGTTATAAAAGTTGTAAAGTTACAAGTTGTAAAAACACATCTGAAAAAACACAAACCAAAGTATTCACAGTTTTCCTAGCAGTGAGATTTGTCACTCCTATGCAAGTTTATCACAATCTGCAGTGGGAAAAAGGTGGTGGTTTCAGGGCTGGGAGTGCCAGCAGTGGAATGCTAAAATCCCTTTTCAGCCTCAGGAAACAAGGATAAGTCACACAAAGATTTGCTCAGCATCTGTTGATAGCTCTAAGTAGTCAGTGCTTTAAAAAAAAAAATCAGGTTTTGTCTACAAAGAGAAATCTATTTAAGTGTCATTAATCTGGTGGTTGTTCTAACCTCCTCTGCCAGTATTTGAGGATAACAAACAGAGAAATGTCATAAGAAAAGGAAAGTACATCCTTATATAAACTCTCTCCCTCATTTTCAATGTGAAATTATATTAGAAAATGCTCAGCACCACCTGCCCCAGGCTACAAACAGAGTTTTAATGGATTCATGCAAGAAATTTGTGGAAGTCTATCCCCTGTAAACAGCTTTTCTTCCTATTCTATCAAAGGCTGTTTCAACATCAAGCAGCACCAACCACCTCCTGTGGTGAATCCAATTTTGTATCTGCAATCACTGCTCCCAGATGGTGCATCAGTCAAGAATCTGTTTTTAATAACAACATGTTTGATCTGTACAGCCTCTTGCAAGGAGGAGATCCCTCAGGCACAAAGTATTTTCACCTATATTTCTCAATTATCATAAAAGGGGGCTGCATAACCCGTCTTGAAAAGGCTCTTCACAAGTTTAATTTTTAAAAAGTAGAA
Organism: Luscinia megarhynchos; assembly: GCA_034336665.1. Taxonomy (NCBI): domain Eukaryota; kingdom Metazoa; phylum Chordata; class Aves; order Passeriformes; family Muscicapidae; genus Luscinia; species Luscinia megarhynchos. The sequence continues at coordinate 5,683,613 of CM067580.1, forward strand.
AACAAAACCAGATGCAGATTAGGACCAGAATAATTGAATGCCTTCCAAATCTTTTTAGTTAAGGGTGGGCAAAAATAATTCCCATAAATACATAGAGACTACATGGGCCACCCAAACTTTTGCCCTTTACTTTTCCAAGTGTAGACTTGTTTCAACTACAGTCAGATAACTGCTGTCCAATTTACAGATTCTTGTTCAGAGTCAGAGCTTTAAATTCAGCTAAATTTTTTATATATGCATACATATATATATGTATATATATATATATATATATATATATGCAGCATGAGTTTTACATTTGTCACATGAGGTGTGCTATGAGTTTCTCCTGTGCACTGGAAAATTTAGACAACACAAATTCTGCTGAATCTGCTCAGGAAGGTGCATGCAATAAACAGAAGTGAACAAAAGTTTGTTAATTAAGCCCTCTTGAACTTACTGTAGATAATTTGCCTTCCTTACTTTGTAATTTTTTAAATGCATCATTCTATTAATGTTTTCTTTCAATGTCACTAGTCTAGAACACACTGCTTCAAATGGAAAACAAAAAGAAGGAAACTGAAATTAATTAAGACCCAAATATAAAAGAAATGAACAGTCACATCTCTTCAACCACATCTTCACCAGATGGGAACCACAACTTTTAGAATGTGATCAGGATTTATTAAACAACTTTTACACCAGCAAGAAAGAGACTGTCATCTGTGTTATTTCATGTTCTCTGATTTAGTCGATACATGGGGCCTTTTAAACACTTTATTTTTTATTCAATATACCATTTAACAGTAGATTCAGATTCAATCTCTTCCTGGAACAGGTCTGAGTACCTTTGGAAGAATTTAGTGCAGAGAAGCAAAAGAAGACTTAGAGTTTTAAGCCAGTCTTGCTCTCCGACTCAGAGATTGATGGCAACATTACTTTATCAGCACCACTGGCAAAGCTTGGATTCTGCAAGTCTGTATTTCTATTCAACATATCCTCTGAGCCTGTCTTTCCCAGAAATGGGATAGCTTTTCATGTTCCATCAATTCATGGCACATTTGCAGCTATCAGGAAAAGGAGGGCTCCATTCACCAGAATCTATTATAGTTACAAAAAATAGTCTGCTTATGTTTTTAACAGCTCTAAAAAACTCTAAAGAAACTCATTTAGAAACAGGTTGGTCCATGTTCCCCAGATTTATGATTCTGTATCAATGCAAGTCTTATTCTGGTGGGTTTAGTGTAAGTGATGGAGCTTCATAGACCAATCTGCACTGCAAAGCTTAGTGCTTTATTTATATATAAACATACATTTTAGATATACATTTATATAGAAATATAAACAAAATCAGTCCCCAATTTCACATCCACATGCTTTGAATTCTAATCAATCCCTTCAGGGTAATTGGAGGTTATGAATAGAGACAACAAGTTCTGTGCACTCATTTTCAGAGCTATACTCTTATTTAAGCATCCTTTATTTCCTGCCCTTCGATTTGAGTTAAAAACCTTTTGTGGTTTCACATGAGAGCAAACTCTTGATGAGAAACCAACCAACAACTACTAGAACATCACAAAAACATTTAACCTCCTATGAATTATCTGTATTAACATGGATCACATGTCAATACACAGTAATGTCTAGAGAAAAACAGACGGCATTATAAGGATTGAAAGAATTTAAGTTTTAAAAGAGAAAAAAAACACATCAGAAGCACAGAAAATCAGATGTATTGGGTTGTTGATACCAGCATAAAAGGATAAGGGTGTGTGGAGGGCAGCAAGAAAGAAATTCCAAGTATCTTCTTAATACCAAGAATTGTCAGCCAAAAGCTTGTAAATATGATTATTTTTTTCTTTTAAAGAGAGCCAAGGTTGTGATTTTTGAGTCAGGAATCATGAAAAGCTCTGCCCCTAAGGCAAACAACTCCACAGAGCAGGGCAGGGAGGCTGATCACGTAGAAGGAAAGCTATTTAAGACTTTATATACTTTCTCCATGGAGACAAACATCAGTGTTTTTTCTTTCTGAGACCTGGGTGCAAGCTCAGAGCTCTGTTGTGGGGGTTACGACAGCACAGTGTGTGCTTCACCATCCACTTTGCGCCCTGGTGACACAGGGGATTGCACAGAGCTCAGCTCTGCCTGTGCAGTTCCCTCATGTCACAGTAAAAATCAAGTGCTGCAAGCACAGCACGGATGGATTTCACATCAGTGCCTGTAAGTTTGAAGCAGAACAACAAAAGACCGGGTTCTGGGATACAGAGAGCTGCATTTTCAGTTACCCCTTTGTTGTGTTGCGACCTGGTTCAAGCCCGGCACGGCAGCTCTAACCCAGAGCCACTCGGGCCATACGCTCCTGACACCAACGTGGTAAACAGCAAATGGTGTTTATTGAAAGGTCACAAGGGTTTTTATGGCTTGGGCAGTCAGTGTCATTTCCTTTAGCTCACGTCCGGCCGGGTGCGGCCAGGTACGGGGCAAGGGTCTGACCACAAGGGGGGGAAGGGGGTCCCTGGCTGTCCGTCACAACCCAATATCTTCCATACGCAAATCCCTAACTCTCCACACCCCCTGGCTCAAAGGGCCATCACTTCCTCACCTGTGCCAAAACATGCAGTTGGTGGAACAAACAGGGAATTTGTGCAGCTCCCCATCACACAGCCTTGCTGTCCCAGGAGGGCAAGAGGAAAGCAAAACCCACTTAATTGAGGGCTTCCCAACAGCCATGGCATTAGGCAGTCCTAATTTCAAATGGTGACATTATTCATCTTCCCAGGAATTTACCAATCTATATGAACGCTTGAAATAATTTTGTGTTTCTATTCCAGACTTCTAATGAAAGTCCTCTCAGTGAAATGCAGCCAACTCATTTCCCAGTATTATAAAAGCTTGTGAAATGCTCAATTTTTTATCATGTGATGATACCTTTTCAAAAGCTTAACAAAACAGCAGTAACCACTAAACAGTCTCTTAAGAGAGGCTCAAATCCATGCTTGGTAAAAGGGTTTGTGATTATTGCTTCATTCATCAGGATAAATCTATTAAGCAAACAAATTACAAACACAGAAGGTTCAGCTCTTAGGAAGCTTTCCTTTATGGTTAGCCCAGCAGAATGGGATGCATTGTAACTCTTCCAAACTGTGAAGGAGAAATTCCTCTCATGAGTAAAGTCATGCAGACAATTCCCAGCTGGATATTTTTTGTTTTTCATACTGATATTTGTTGTGCTCAGGGGACATTAGCAGCAGAGCAATGATGGAAAAAAGAAAAAATACCACCACTGCTAATAGTCTCTAACTGCTTTAAAAAAATGGTTACAGCTCATGTACATATTTATATATATGTATGTATGTGTATATATATGTGTGTGTGTGTGTGTATATGTATATATATATATACATGTATAGTGGTGGCTTACAGCTGGCCTGAAGGCCTCACAGACATAATTAATCCAAATTTTATAACTGAAAGGTAACTAATTATATAACTACCTTAATTATATAACTGTGTGTGGGAAAGTCCTTAGGAAATTTAAACCAATAAGGAAAGTGTAACTATTCTATGACTTTTGAGATATAAAAAGGCATGAGTTTCTTTCCAGCACACTAGAGGAAAAATTCAGTTTGACTGCTCAAACTTGTGGTATTTCAAACCCTTGTTCTACATCTCCCCACCCCTGAGAGAAGCCACACAATGCCATCAAGAGAGAAGGGGCTATTTTCCACAAAATTATAAAAAATTTCCAAAACACCCAGTTCTTCTCAGCTGGCAGGACAGAAAGAAAGGCTGCCTACATTTTTCTGACAGTTTTTAAGAAGGAATTCACAGTTTAGGGTCCCAAAATAACTTTAATCCCATGCACACTAAAAAAATACCCCAATGCTATGACAACATAGGAGAGCTAGCAAGAGATAAGCAAATTTTCTTTGATACATTTTCACAAGAGAACACATTCCTACACCAAATTCAATACAGCCAGCTCTCCATTTATAAACCCTTAGCAAAACCATGAAGATTAGATTACTTTTTCCCTCCCTTTTGTTTAAAGCTGAGATTCCCATGTTTCCAGGAGCTCAGATTTCAGTAAAAGCAGGGAGCACTGCTAGACTGCCACCTCTGCAATCAGCTTCAGTGCCAAGAAACGTGCAGCAATGCAGTCCCAGGCTCCTCTTCCTCTCATCTCTTGAGCTCATTTCTGTGCCTGCCTGCTGCCTTTTTTTAAAGTTGAATTATTGCCCCAAGCCCTGAGGTGGCCACCTGCCACCAGTGCAAAAATAGCCATGGTGTTTCCTGGGTACCCACAAATACAACCTCACACTCATCTCCTCAGCAAAAAAATGTCAGCCCCATCTTGCAGGAGAGCAGGTAAAGCACTACCAGTTCAAATGATTTGCTCAAGATCACAGAACTAAAATTACCAAGCCAGAGCTTGAGTCCACTTCATGTACAGCCCAGCCCAGTGCCAGCTGATATCTCTGGTCTGATATCACTGAAGTTCTGTGCTTTTCTAGCTACAATCATTTTGAAATGCAGATAAACAGCTATAAAAAGATTCAAACTACAAATAGACACAACTTTAAAATCTATTGCTTTTGATCAGAAGCATCCATATAAATTTTTCTGCAGTGGGAAATGCACCAGATTCCATCTAATATTGTCACTGGTTGCCACTTGCAATCCTGTTGGCTGGCACAGCCCATCAGTTCAGCAGCTAATGTGTAGGTGTTGGAGATTATTTGATATTTGCTGCTTCAACCTTGTCTCTTTAAATAAAACAATACTTCTCTTGATACCACTGAGATAGCTCCTCCAGGTAGTACAGGAATATCTAAATACATCCTTCAGTCTTGGCATGAGATGATTTAACTGTATTTGTTAAAAGGAAGAAAAAGTAAAACAAAAATAAAAAATTAAAATAAAGCTGATTCCTTAGCCAGAAAAAAAAGCACAAGGATTTATTTTATGACTATAGGCTAAAGTCATATTATTTTCATTGAAATTGTAGTATATGATGGTACTAGAAGGAATTACTGCAAAAGGCTCAAAGCCTAAATCAAGCCCTGCTTCAAATAAGGCCATTGGCAACATGAGAAAATCCTGTGCAGATGTGTGACCCTGATGGATATACTCACAAGGGAGAAGGTTTGGCCCTGCACCAGCACAGCAAAGGTGACCAGGACTAAACTGCCTACAACAGTGTAATTGTCAAATATCATTACTCAGATGTTGAAACAGAATCTGCTGAGACATCACAATTTTTCACATTTCATAAGAGCTGCACTGAAGACTTAATTTGCTCTAAGTGAATTGTGTTCAGGTCATCAGGCCTGACTTTCTAGCCCTCTTCCATATCTTTCTGTACACGTGGTGTCATTAATCTCCAAAGCATCACCTACAGAACACATATGCACTTTAACATCATTATAATTAATTTCACTTCATTTCATCAGCCTGGCATAGATGAAATTTGAAATTCTCAGGGAAAAACCTTGTGATTTAGTAACATTAGGTTTTTTGTCACCATTGTTGAAATATTGCATTGAAGAGTTAGTAATTCTCACAGAAACCTACAGGAATGCCCTGAATTTACATTACAGCAAAACCTGAGCAGAAAAAGTTTCCAACATCCATTTGCTTGTGTTCATTTTCACAGTGCAAGGCTGACAGTGTTTGAAAAGCTGGTTTTGTGGTTTTAAGAGGATCAGTTTCTCACATGGAAGAAGCAATATCTTCTGGAGGAAAAAAAAAAATTCACTTTCCTTCAGCTTCCCTCTACATCTAAATAAAAACCACTTTGCAAGAGTCTGGCTCAAACCACAGGACAAGGGGAGCCCACCCACTGCCAGAGGTCATCACCTAGAATATAATATTTGGGAAGCAAATCAGATCTTCCAGATATTTAATCCCATAGTATTTCAGTGGAGATTTGTACCTTATTTATCTTCTGACTAAAGCTCAACTCTTGGCACTAAGTAATACTTGAAAGCATATTTGTATTCCTGGAAGTGAGGCACAGCTCTATCCCAGTGGCTCCAGTGAGCACAGTGATATTGGAAGCTGTGCTCAGCTGAGCCCACGTGAGCACAGGTTATGTGATGGATAGCAAGAGAAGAAAGTTGAGCTAACACAGAAAAACAGGTGCAGCATCCAATTTGGGCCAATTTTCCTATTTAAAAAAGCTTTTCAATGTCCTCAGGATAACTCTCATTGCTATGGCAAACATTAAGTCCTTGTGGTGAAGTAATGAGTTCCAACAGACCTCTCAGACAAAATTTACTGTTTATATTTTAAATGAACAAGCTACAGAACAGGGGAAGTCCTTAACTGCACCTGAACAGCAGCTCTGGCAGAATACTGAGAAAACTCTTCAAAAATTTTATAGGGTGGGGTAGGGGGAGGGGGGAAATGTGACTGCTGATCTAAAATCCCTTTTATGGTTACATTTATTGCCATTCTTAGTTTAATGTCTAGGCCTGCATGAGCCCCAGGCCTCTCTCCCCACCAACTTCAAACAGAGAATTTATTACAGAAATAAGTGTGGCTTTTGCAAAAAAAAAACAGTAGACTAAACAGTGCTAACTGCAAGCAGCCCTAAATACAGAATGCTCACAGCACAGCCCATTAAAAGCCAGCCCAACAGAGCTAATAAGCAGCTGTCCCACTCACTGAAAACACCCAACATGATATATTTACTTTACAAAGCTGCAGATTATTTTCAAATCGTCAATGTCATTACATGAAAAAAAATCCTGATGTTTTGCTGTTTACAACAGGTCCCCTCTGTGTGCATCTGCTGGAACCTTTATTAATGGGAGATAGGGTGGATTTCCAGTCCACAGATTAGAAAGAGGAATAAATGATGTAGCACACCAAGGGAAAGGCTTCCTTTCAAGGCAGTGACAGCTGGAGCAGCCTGGCTTTGGCACCCTGAAGGGTCAGAGATAAAGTGGCTCCCAGCAGCTGGAGAGTAGTCCCAGTGCACAGGATGATTTTAACCTCTCCATGCTGCCAGCAGAGTGAGACAGGAGGTGACAAAAATGAGTTTGTGACGAGTCACTGTGCCTTGATGTCTCAGGACAGACTTGGCACTGCCAGGACAGCCACAACAGCCTGAAACTGTGCCAGCTCTGTTAGGAAGCACAAACCACATTCCACTCAATGTCAGAAAGGAAACAGAGCAGAGATGGGCTCTGGGCAGCAGCCATGGCAAAAGGTAAAGAGTGTTCTGCTTTCAGCTTTGAATCCAAGCTTTTTGCTTCCCTACCTTGGTGACAATTGGGATCCCACAAAATTGGGATTTAATGCAATTTAAATCAAAGAAATGAAGCAAAAGATAAATTCTTTAAAACTAATCCTTTCATGCCTGCTATACTCCAACCAAGAGAAAGCTCTTTCTTTCAAGGCCTTCATGTGTGCTATGCCTTTACTCCTGCTCTCCAGGACTAAACTGGAGACATCTGTAAAACAAATTGGAGATTCTGGCACTGCTTCTGTTCATATTTAGCTTTACAGAGTTCAGAGGAGCTTTTTATTGGGAAAATAAATCAATATTAAGAGCTGACACTGGGACTGCCAATGTTTATTATACATCACTAATTTATTGTTAGATTCAACTTTTCCACTAGGCTTAGAGGGGCTTCTTTGCCATCCCACCCCCTCATCTGACCATTTTAGTTTTGACTTGTCCCTCTAATTCTCTTCATTACACCCCTGCCTTGCCACAAAGCCACCTCTGCCTCCCTCCTCCACTCCATGATCGTCCTGGCCACTCTCCTGGCCACACTGGACCAGAACATCCAAGTGGTGGGTCAAGGAGAGAAAGCAGCACTAAGCTCCTGGCTACAGATACAAAGACACACAGGGGGAATAAAAAGCCAGTAACACCATCAATTGATTCTTTTTTCCAGCTATTCATTAAAACATTCTTATATTTAGCCTACTAATATCACACGGGCTCCATATATAAGCAGAAAATGTCATTCTGATTACAGTCTGGCATGAGCAAACTGCATCAGCCCAGAAATAACAATGCCATGACAACAGTTAAAGGAAAGGATCTAGAAAGCCTCATATGGTGTTAGACCACAGCACAAGCTCAAGCCAGTAGAAATACCAGAGGAAGAAGCTGGACTGCCTCCTGATGTGTTTATTTGTAAAATTAATTGTTGTCCCAGCCTCAAAAGGTGATGGTGATGTTTGCAATCATGGTGCTTGAGAGGAGACCCCTCCCTCCCTGCTTTGATTTGGAGGAAAGTGCAGTTGTTTAAAACATGCCTAGCCCAGTTAATTGCACCATCTTGGTCATGTCCTCACTATCCCACTGTTCACCCCCATCCAACAACAAACCACACACCCCACTGGGTGCCTTGAGGTTTAGTGGTAACACAGGTAAGTCAGGCTATTCCCCAAGTTTAAAAAGTCACCCAATAACTGCCCCTAGTGAGTGTATTACATTGTTGTGCTACCAAACACTCAGAGTTAGATCAGGACCCCAGAGCCCTGTACCTGGAAATCAACCTGGACCCAAATTACCTTCTCATAATCTTATCTTCTCTTATCTTTCCCCCCGTAATAGGGAAAAGCACAGCCTGTTGTTCCTGTATTCCTTTGAGCTTTCCCAAACTTCTTTTGCAATCATTTCTTCTGGCAGGTGACCCAGGGCAACCACGGAGTATTAGATGCACCACCACCCCTAGAGAAGGCACTTAGGAAAGCCTGAATCCCCTGTCTAGAGGGGCAAAAATCCTGATCAGAGCCTTCCAAAGAGATGGGCACAGGCACCAAGACACTGCACAGAGCTGAAGTCTGATGCTCAGGCAGGATTTCCAGCCAAGCTCTCCCAAAAGGATCCCACCCCAGATCTGCATGCCCTGCTCCAGAGGATATCATCCTCTGCAACCCGTGCTCAACTTCCCCTGACTGCAGCCACATGAAGTGGTGCCTGACTCCTGCAGATGAAGAGAAGCAGATCCAGGTGCAGAGAGAGGTGTTTTAATGGAGTGATCACACTGTGTGGGCTCTCTGCTCGAGTCCCTGCAGAAGAGGCTCAAACTAACTGTTGTTTCTGAAATAGTTCCATCAAAATCAGCACACAGTACTGCAGCCAACTCTGATAGCACTTCCATATCCACTCACACAGCAAGAAAAATGGGGAGAAAGGAGAGGAACTATTTTACAGAATGTGAAAATGGAGCCTGTAGCAGTGACGTACTGCAGAACTTGTTATTTTCTCTGTAGAAATATTTCATGTCATGCCTCTGACCCGTGAAAATAGTTTAACAGAGAACATTCCAAACCAATTTTTACAGTTAGTTTTTTGCCCTCAGGACTGAAATATAAAAGTAACCAGACAATTTCTGCAGCTTCTGGTAAAAGAGATGAAATAAAAAGGCTGCTATTAAACAGTTTTATAGTAACTATAGTATGCTGGAATCATCATACATATATTAATATAATACTGCTGCCTTTCTCTTGCCACAGCCCTAAAATGATAAAGATAAACCAGAAAAAGTTATCCCAGCAATTGCCTGGAGCAGTGAATTGTGTATTTACATACTGCACTGGGCATTTGTGGAGTTTAGGGAAGAAATACCATTTAAAGAAGCACATGCACATTTTACACACACATGGCACAGCACCTTTCTCTACCTGCTGGACCATTTATATTTTATGGGGATCTTTGCAGCCCCAGGAGCCCAGTGCTAATTTAAAAGCTGTCTTGCAGAGAGGATGGATGTTTGCTCTGTGATTGCCATCTTGTGGCCACAGAAACCTGTCCTACTCCACGTCTTCTGTTCCCAAACAAACCCACCTTGGAAGAAGCACCCTTTTGGCTATTCCTTGGGTTGTAAGGGATAATTTAGAGCTCTGGCTGACAAAAAGAGAAGTTGTGATGTCCTTATAAACAGCTCAGCCAAAGCCCCAGCCCTGTGCACCTAAATATTGGGGAAGGATGAAGTGAGCAGCTCCCAGCTGCTCCATGGCTTCAGGACAGCAGGAGCAGACTCTGACTCTTCTTTCCCAAGAGCATGGAAACTGTCCCTGGTTGTTGTCATTAATGATATCATTAAATCATCATTTGGTGACTAATGAAATACAACAGAGGTCACACAGCAAGTCACTACAATTAAAGAATTCAGCAATTCTGGCCATAACACCTTTTATCTTTATTTCAACCCACCTGGGAAAGTGCACATATGCTGGTTTAAGTGGAATTTATCATCTCTTCATTGAACAAACACCAAATACTATTTTTGATGAGTATCTTAAAAAATACATCTCTTCAAATATATACATTACAGAATGTATTGGCTGGAATTCACACACTGCTACACAGCATAAGCACAAAAAAAAATTATTAAAATTACCACCCACAGAGTGTCTTGCCATGAGTTTAGGGTATTTCATATAGTGAGACACCACAAATATGAAGGCAAATGAGACTTTTCTGCTATGGTTATAAAGTTTATAATGCAAAACATCATTTTATCCATGCCACCAACTGAGTATTTTGATCCTTGCTCTCAGACTCATTATGTAGTTTAGCACATCTCCAGCATGAAATATGAATACATTGTAATTCCAACAACCACAAAACCCAGAGACAGGAGCTTGGAAGGATTCCCAGCAAGGACTGTGAGGGAGAGAAATTGCTCAAACTCTTTAATGTTCATTAAAGGGACAAATGTAATTCAGTCTTAAATTTCCTGCACAGGTTTCAACAGAAAGGGAGCCTTGAGGCTTCCTAAATAAGAGTTGAAACATTAAACAAACAAATAAAAAAAAAGCCACAGAAACCAAACAGCAACTTCTCCCTTACAAACTGCCCTCTAAATCGAGCACCATTCTAGACCTGAAGTTTGATGGTCCCTTATGGGAAAGATGGGATGGAGTTGAGCTGCAGACTGGGGGACACATTGCAGGAGCACAGGGGCACGAAAGAGGCACAGGGGGCACATGATGGCACATGGCAGCTTTCTGAAAGCATCCACCTTACCCACCCACAAGGGATTTTTATTTTAAGGATTCCTGTTTATACAGAAAGAATAGATTATTTTAAAATCATCCTGAGGCCTGGTTATACAAACTGGGCCAAAGGCAGATAACAGATATCTGTTACCTTTTTTCTTTGGCTCTCCTGAGTTCTGTTCTACCCCAGCTCTTGTGTCCTCCAGAACTCCCAGCTATGCCAATTCTTGCAATAAATTACAGCGCCCATTTTACCTCTTCTGTGTCCATATCATAATAGCACAAGATATTTTTCCCTATTTAATCCCCATTCTGAGATATTCCAGCCAGACTTTTTCAGCCTCCCCTTTTCAAAAGAACTGTCTGGAGAAACAGAAATATCTGCTAATGGTACCAAACCCTTCCAGCCAGGGAATGGCACTTGCAGTCTCCCAGCACAGATCAGTATGTAAGTGCTTTCAGAACAAAACCAGCTTAATTATTCCACCCAAGGCTCACACACAAAGAACAGACTCGTTGGTTTAATTATTTGAGTGGGGCAGTTCACAGAGAAGAAACACAAAGCCTCAACTTGACAGTTTTCAAAATGCAACAATAAAAGTCCAATCAAAGAAAGATAAGCACTAAAGTGAGATTAACAATGTCCAGCACTTTGACATGTGATATGAGCCAGAACCAACATGAGTAGCAGGAAAAGCAAAAGAAATCCTGAATTACACTGATGTAGTTTTTCCTTAAATTTCAAGAGGAGAGGAGAGGAGAGGAGAGGAGAGGAGAGGAGAGGAGAGGAGAGGAGAGGAGAGGAGAGAGGAGAGGAGAGGAGAGGAGAGGAGAGGAGAGGAGAGGAGAGGAGAGGAGAGGAGGAGGAGAGGGAGGAGAGGAGGAGGGAGAGGAGAGGAGAGGGAGAGGAGAGGAGAGGAGAGGAGAGGAGAGGAGAGGGAGAGGAGAGGAGAGGAGAGGAGAGGAGGAGAGGAGAGGAGAGGAGAGGAGAGGAGAGGAGAGGAGAACAGCTGGGGCCAAGACTCGTAAAGACACTTGGGTCACACATCCAGGACCTCAGGCAGGTGACATGAACTGCCCTCTATGGCTGTCACCATCTCTGTGAAGTTCAGGAGCCTGGGCAGGTCTTTAGGACAGGACTAACCTGAAGTTAGGTTAGATTGATCTCAGCTTAAGTGCTTCAATATAATTTTAAAATCTTCAGGGTAAAAAAAAACCCAAACCAAACCAACAAAAACAAACAAGCAAACAACAAAAAAACCACCCTAATGAACTTCCAATATTCTGACAGTGATGTTTACTGCTGTTACTAGTAACACATCCCATCAAACAAAGCGTTTATTTTAATTGGCTTCTTGAGTGTGTGATCAGTTCGTTTCTGCAGATCTTTGACACATCCACGTAAGACAAAAACTGCAATGGTTACTGTAAATCACCAAAAGTGGAAACATTTACATGAAATTACTTAAAAGGCTTTTCTCCTCCTGATTACAGCATCCATAATGCCACCTTGTAGCATTCTCCTTGTTTAACTCTTTGACTGCCACAAGTTCATATTTGTTCAAACTCAGTATTTGGCGTGTACAATGAAGTCTACACTGAATTTGATTACTTAGTTAAAACAGACTTTGCCGTGGCTGTATTAAGTTTCAAAGGACTGGGCTGGTACTCATTTCCCTTATGTAGCCCAGCAGTAATTAAAATATTTTTCCTCTCAGATATAAATCTCTTTATATAAAGAACAAATGCCATTCTTAAAATAAAAACTAGCATACCTAGAGCTTGTGTTCTCAGAGACATGGCTAATCAATGTCTAATGTGGTGAACATAACACATCACATGTATTTTCTACAAAGGTTAAGAATACAGAACACAAAGCTGTGAAGCTGTGGTACAACAGGCAAAATGAGTAAGAACAAACAGTACATTCAGAAATGCCAGCAGAAACGAGAAAATAAAAGTGAAATGAAAAAGAAATAGAAGAAAAATATTTCACTGGCTCTATGATCAGGCTGAGTTTACACCCCCCACTTCTTGCTTACACCAACAGAGCTGGGTTTGGGGCACCCATCACTCACAGCATCCCTGCCCTGCCCCAAACACCAATAGCCATTAGATGGTCATCAATGTGCAAAGGGCTCTGGAAGGATTTCTCATTATGAAGTAACTTATTTCTCATTATGAAGTAACTTATTTCTCATTATGAAGCACAGTATTACCTCAAATACTCCAAAGAACCACAAAAGGATTGTCATTCCTTAAAACAAAACCAAGCAAACAAAAATACTCCAAGCAAACAAAAACAACAACAAAAAAAGACTTCACTAAAGTTTCTCTAAAAGGGTCTAATAGCTTCCTTTGGTCTGTGGAGGAAAATAAGCCCAAAACAACAACACAAGACCCAAACCCACAAACCACATAATGGGGAAAGGGAAGTGGTTTGGTCTGGGTTCTTTTTCTTTTCTTGTTTTTATATCATGTAATATCCGAACTCCCAACAGAATACTTTCAGTAGAGAAATAGTTTTCTAAAGTTCATTAAGATGAACAGGAAAAAGATGAGTGCCATCATGTGGCACCAGAGTGTGTAAAATTTGTGTTTATTTTCTCTAAATGGCATTATTAAATGCATACACATAGTAAAAACTCTTATAATTAAAAAAATCTGTATCTGCCAGAAATCCTTTGAACTTAAAAAGTCAATCAAATTTCAGAAGCATTAGCCCCCAATTAATTCCATGTAACCCTCTTTAAATAATGCTATGTCAGAAAGATAAAGAGACATGATTGAGAATTTCTGATACACCATTACTTAAAGAAAAATATTAATAGCTCATGAAAATTATGTAAATTAGGAGCAGAAAATGAAATTACTGGCAGGAATAAAACTAACTGTGTGGGGACAATTCTAATGGAGAAGGAGTAGCTCATACTCAAAGAAAAATTGCTGTACTGGACAACTGTCCATTGCTTAAAAATAATAATAACAACAACAACTCAAGTGCATCACAATTCCATGCCCAGAAATAATAAGGGGATGCTGCATGAGCCTTGGCTCTGATGGGAGATGTCAATCAAGGGCGATTCTTCAAAATCACTTTACTAGAGATAAATGCAGAAAATCCTGTACCAACCTCTTGTCAGTTATTATATCTCAAGACCCCTCAAACCTGAAGAAGGAGATCTCCTGTTTAATGAGCAGTAATGAGGAAGGTTACAGGGTTAAATTGTCTCTTTGCAGGACTGGGATGTGCCTCACTAGAAAAAAGTCATTTCCATCAGTGCTGCCCACACACTAATAACTAGTTTAAATATAGTTATTAACCTCATAAAATCCTCCAAAATTAGAATGGCTTTGTTTAATGACCAGCCATTTCTCAACAGCTGGTGGCACCCACTTTATCTTGTATCATATTTCTTATTTTTAAAAAAGTCAAGATAAAAACATCACTTTAAAATTCAACATCTTGGCTTCGTTTATGTTTGTCTTCAACTAACTCCTTCAGTCCCCCGTGCAGGTGCACAGCAGCAGACCCTGGCACTGTGGCAATGGGTATTTTCCTTTGTTTTCCCCCAAACCTGTTCTTGTCCTCTGCATCTCCAGAAGCAGAGGAGCCACAGTCCTGCACAGGGCTCTAAACAGGGAAGTGCATTAAGCTGAGAAGGAGCACAATGGTGTGTGGCACTGGAGATGAATGGTGTGGAAACAGGCTCTGAGCTCTCCCTGCACTCCCAGCAGGAACCCAGAGTGCTGCCTGCAGCTTAACTGGGAGGGAACCTCCAGTTGCTTTTGCAGGCAACATGTGGCACTTTCAAGCAACATTGCTCCATGTAAACATAAGAAATAGGGATTTACAGTTTCTGCTTTTCCTTCTGCCTCTCACAGAAATACTTTAAATAAGCCTCTACAACTTCCCTCTGCTTCAATTTGGCAAGCTGAGAAATATTGGATGTAAAGTATTACAGAAATGTAATGTAGTCCCACTCTACCACCAGTGCAGAATATTTCAGCATAAAGTGCTATCTTTTCCCTGAAGATTTTTATCCAAAGAGACAACAATCCAGAAGCAATGTTGAATAGGTGCCTCTCTAGACACAAAAAACCCGAGTCAATTATGTGCATAACTATAAGCAATTCTAACTTTGAACAGACTTCAAATGAGAAAATATAATGCTGAATTTACATCAAGCTAAAAAAACCCACATTTCAAATTCATTTTATTTTAGGTTTTTTCCTCCATTGCTCCAGATCAAATTTTGTATTCCTACTGTACCCCCTCCTGTGATGGGAAACCACAGCATAATTACCCCTTTTATCAAACTACAGGGTTTATCTTAAAACCAGATAAGATTTCTCCCTTCCACAACTCCAAAAGGAAGATTGTTTTCAAATCTCATTGCATCAACTATTACAAATACCTTTCTTCTTTCAAATTTGTCTATAAACAATGACATGGATAAATATGTTTTTCTTTGCACCATCATTGTTTGGACACCACATTTATTTACTCTGCTGAGAGGGATTTACTACAGGGTGCCCAAAACAGCACCAGCCCATCTCAATCTCAAGATACCAGAGCTCCTCTGCAGCCCTGTATGTTCATTTTCCACTCAAATTCCATTTTCTTGCACAAATTCCCTACATTAATAACATGGATATTGACAGATAATCACTTTTCCCTCACCTTACGAGGAATTGGAAGCAAGGCATTGTATATGAACATAAAAAGGGTATAGATTATGAAGGAAAAATCTTCAACAGTAATAAATGCACAATGATTCACCAATCAATTTTTTGAACAGATAACAATTAATTTTAACTGCTAGAAAGAAGGAAAAGTGTTAATTGAAAATGCTACAATATTGTTCACCTGTTTATTTTTATGGTCTATTTTTCTATTATCCAAAAGGAAATGGATGGACTTTCAGCTTCCAATTTATGCATGTTAATGTTATTAGTATATACAGATTATTGAAAATCTTCAAGTTTTACTTTTTGGCCACATGGATTCCCAGACTGTGATGTAAGCTCTAAGTCCTGGCTCACAGCATTTTTTGTTGTTGTTGTTTTTGCAATATTCAAGTCTTCTATATGTGCAAACAGTGTATAAAGAAAAAGTAGCTCAATTTCCAAGTGTGTGGAAACATTTCTAGAACTTTAAGTCTTTGCATTTGATAGGGTGTCTCAGGTTTAAAGTAGCTTTTATTTGCAAGATTTATTTAAAAGCACAAGCCTTTCATTAGATTTTACTACATGCATTTTCACCTATCTTTTCTATAACATACCAAAACCCAGATTTGACTTTATGTGTGTCATGCAGAGCTAAGATGCTGCTGTGAACATTTTCAATGGAAGTTTGTAGAAAGAACAAGCCACAAACAACTTCTGCTAACGGAGAAGCTATTTCACAACAGAAGCCTCGTGGAGCAGGAGCCTGCAGACAGAGCAGCACTTTGCCCAGAGTTGGACAACACTTACAAGTGCTAAAATAAACATTATTTAACTGTTTCAGCAACCTGTATTTACATAGGTTCTGAAAATGCCCAGGTGCATTGCCCTTTTCCAAGGCTCTATCATTATTAGCTTGTTACACTGCAGTGGTTTCAAAACCCTTTTTGTTCCTGTCACACTCTCTATTTTATAATCTTTAAAAGAAATGGGAAAGGAACTCTTTACTAACCTTTAAAATATTATTTACTCAATAGAGGGATGGTTTCTTTCAAGCAGTCACTACCAACTTCCCATAGCTACAAATAGAAATGATAAAGTACAAGAAACCTTCAAACAACTCTGAAAAACACTGCATTTCAGTGAACAATAACTACAACCAATATCACTTTTCTTATTCCATAAAATCTTTTATTCCCTTTTCCTC
Source organism: Luscinia megarhynchos (assembly GCA_034336665.1). Taxonomy (NCBI): domain Eukaryota; kingdom Metazoa; phylum Chordata; class Aves; order Passeriformes; family Muscicapidae; genus Luscinia; species Luscinia megarhynchos. The sequence goes on from CM067580.1 coordinate 5,700,438, forward strand.
CCCTAAGAAAATGGGTGAGCACATGTGCCAGTGGCTGTACTGTGACCAGTACAAGAACATGGTGTGCAGTCTGTACACCAAATTTCTGCCTTAACTAACAAATAAAGCCAACAAGTGACATGGGCAAGGAGGGGGAAAAGAGTTGAAAAATTGAAATTCCAAACTAAGAGGGAATATGCTTGCACATAAGAGGAAAGATTTCAAATGAGATTTTTCCATCCATACAAATACCTACTTGGTACTTACAGGCAAAAAAACAAACAAACAAAAACAAACAAACAAAAGGCCACAAACAAACAAGGGGAAAAAAAGCGGGGGAAGGCAATGATGTTATCTGGACATCATATGCCTGTGGGTTTTTGTCTGGAGCACGGGGGGTACAGGTAATATCTGCAAACAATCAATAAAAAGCACAGGTGGGTGACTCCTGTTTCACATCCCCTCCACTCTCTGCCTTTCAAACAGGTCCCTCCAGAAGAGCTCAACACCTTCATTCCCATCTGCAAAACTCCAATACTCACAGATGGAAGGTTCTATCAGAGCAGAATTGCTCTATTAGTAATAAATTAGAAGTTAAACACTTATCAGGTTGGGGGGATTTAGATGAGGAACATGAAGTTGTTTTATTAAACTAATTCCTTCATTGACTGCAGATTCCTGTGCATTTGGAATCATGCTCTTACAGTTTTATCTCTGAGAAGTAAAAAAGATCATTTCAATGGGCTAAGGCAGGTTTACTTTCCTGGAGTTCTTTGGAATGGATATCTTGCATGATTGAGCAGAGCTTTGTTCAATTCTCAAAGCAATTTACTAGGATTGAGAACAAAATGTTTGGTAGAGCAAGTTGTTCAGTCCTGGATGATTACTTCTTATTCCAAAACAATTACAATAAAGGGAAAATGGGTTATGTTCCTGTAAAAATATGACTCTTTCCAAGTAGCAGCAAAGAAACACATGGATACACGATTTACAGCCCACTAAAGAAAACAAAGTTAGTCCATATTTTGCCAAAAAGTGCCCAATTAAAACTCAATGCTTCTTCATTTTTAATAATTCCAAAAGAGCTGTATAAAGTAGGATACATCCCCCCAGAAATCAGCTTTGTGCTTTTTGCCATTCTGTGTTATTAGTTCCAGTTCCATGCAGGTTGGAAGTGGATGCTGCAGTGGTGAACAGCAGCAGAAGCAGAGCAAGGGTATTGCTTGAGACTGACTCTCATATTATCAAAGGAAATGAAAAGCCATTGCTTTGCACTGCACTTGTTCCATTGACAAAGGACTTCTCCCAGCTCTGGAAATAGGGATGTTAAATTGAAAAGCTTTGGGCTGTGTTGCTCATACCACTGCATACCATTTACCCTCTGGAGCTGCAAGTGGGGGAAGGAAAGCAGCCTCAATTTTCAGAGGTTTCTGCAACTGTAAGTGAAGCCTATTTGGAAAATTGAGACCTCATCAGCTTCTGTCTGAGGAGGCAAAGCAGGGGATAAATTAATTTCAAGCCTGTGATGAGGTTATTGAATAAAATGAAATACAATAAAAATCATTTAGCAGCCAGAGAAAGTGTAAAGAGAGACACAGAGATTTGAATTCTCAGGCTCTTCATTCAGGCCATCAAATAGAGTTTTAACCTTTACATAAATAGCTTGCTTTCAAACATTTACTAAGTGAACAGCATATCATTCAGACGTGCTCTTGCATAGCAGAGCTTCAATCATCCCCACCTGCAGCTTCACCCCAAAGTGCCTCATGCCAAAACACTGACAGGACATTGGCTGCTCTCAAGGCTTCTTAAAAATAGTGATGGTTTGCAAAAATCACTTTTCCAAAAGACAAAGGGCCACATTCCTTAATCTTGACAGTGCACAGACGTAACTGACAACAAAGTATGAGAAAAAGTACAACAAAGGACAAAAAAAATACAGAAAATGAGCAAAATCTGAGGATAAATGGATATTTTAACATTAATGTTCCTCTCTCATTTATGTATCTGGGCAATGACAGTCAGCACTGTGCCACAGTAGAGATGGACAAGACACCTTTTTTCATGTAGCAATAGTCCACCTTTATTATTCACAGCTCCTGTTTACATTGGTTTTCTGAAAGCATCATGTTTAATTCTAATTGGTTTGTAACTTGTTGCTACCCAGTTCATTGGTTAGCAGTTGCTAGAGTACATGCTCACCAAAAACTTTCTTCCCTAAAGATGTTTAGATTGTTTTTTCATGGGTACAAGAATGGTTCTCACAGTTACAAATCCCTTCCTCATGGTTACTTGTCAGGCCAGCTGTTAGCCATACTTCGCTGAAGTGTCAGGCCTGAGCCATGATTTTACAAGGCCTCTTATTTTATAAAGCTTTACATATATGCAACAGCACTGCAGCTCATTAGTGCTAAATCTGATAGGCAATTTTTGGATGATGAGCATACCTGTCTGCAAAGAACAAAATGAGATCAACATCAGGATGAGAGCAGCCATCAGGTGATTCTTTTCTGTCCATGGACTAGAAGCTGTCTCAGAGAACTAAAAATATTTGGAGTCCACCACGCCTTGCCTTACCTCCTGAGCCAGTTTTGAATTACCTGCCCTATCTTGGTGTGTCCAGCAATGAACTCATACTTTGAAAATCAGAAAAGTTGCAGATTGGTGCTTTTAGCAACATTCCATCTTTACAGGTTTTCCTGCTCTATCTCTCCAACAGATAGATGTTTTATATAAATTAATTAGGTAGAAGTTCTGCTGGTTGAATATTAACACATCTGCTTTTGCTATCCATTTGTACTGAGGAGCATGCTGAAATGCCAGGTTGCTGCAGATTTTATGCCAGCCATGTACAGAAACAATTACTTGCAAATGAAGTTGACATCATCTGCCCTCCAGTACTGGAGCCGTTCATCAGATGTCTTATCTCTGCCATGTATCACTTGATTCTCTCTGAATTATTCTGCTGGGTCATGAAACCTGCTTATTTTCAATTTTTAGAAGATTGTTACAACTTTTTAACCCCTTTTCATACTCTTCAAATGACTCTACCATCTAACTCATGGCTAAATAGCAGAATATATTAATTTACCACCTCAGAATGAAAAACAAAGTTAAGGAAAATTGATTTATTTTTACAAAAATATAACCTTGCAAATCTTTTTGGGGTAGACAACTTGCTTCTGCTTTGTGCTTGCCTACAGCAAAGGAGTTCTGGTCTGGGGCTGGATTTGCAGATGCCCCCGTAAACACACAGTGGAATTATATAGGGGAAAGGAATTCAGGGGAGAAGCTGAAAAAGGATTTTTGTCTCTGTGCATACAAATAAGATAAGCCCCAGGAAAAGAAGAAGAGGATGAAATCCAGCCATGGAACCAGTTCTTGAACACGGTTCCTTCCCCAGCTTCCACAGCTGAGGTCCCCCACCCCTTCCTGGAATGATCCATGGCTCTTGCCCTCCCAACCTGTGTCACCATGAAAAAAATCAAATTTTGCTTGAACACTGGAGAAATCTGGAGACAGCCCTTGTTCATATATGCATGCCTTGCACTGCTTTTAGGGTTTTTTTTTAAATCCCAAGTTTTGTGCCATCACCAAACTGGTGCCAAGGGACATCACAGTGGGTTGTTTAGGGGAACAGACTGTCCAATCATTCCCCCTTTTCCAGCAGCAGCCCATGAGGTTATTAAAGATTTACTAGTTCTAGTTTTAGTCCCAGGTTGCAATTAACATCCTAAGCCATAGGAGCTTTACAAAAGCTATAAATTTTACCTGGAGTGTAGAAAACCTACTCCTTGTTTTATCCCACTTGGCTTAGTTATATTAAAAAGGAAAAAATGAGGTTGGAAAGTAATGATGTAGCAGGGGGGAAATAGAATTTATCATGCTGAAAAGGATTTAGACCTGCAAATGAGTTCTTTGTAGCAGTTGTCAGAATCAGGAATGGCAGAGCAGAACCCCTGGGTGGGGGTGCTGGACCAGGGAACCTCAACAGCCCAACCCCACAGGAGTGCAGGTAAGAACAACATTCTGTTACAAGGTCTATTAACTATTTCCCTCCTGCCTTAAAAAAAAAAAAAAAAACCAAACATGTTTTCATTCTGTTTGATAAAGATTTACTAGAATCTCTGCCTGAGCAGAGGAAAAGGTGGTGGGGGGAAATGCCCCATATCAGAGCTGTGTGTTTTTACACAGTATCAGAGAAGGAGAACAAATGAAGTATTTAAATTTTGATTTGAACCTCAAAGAACATCATGTTCTCTGGGGTAGCAGAGTGCAGCACAGAGAACACTTTCCCACACCAACTACTCTGCATATGGTTCTTCTGAGTAAGAGCACCAGAAGGTTCTTTTTATTAAAAACTTGACATGGGTTTTGGTTTTTTCCAGCTGAAATTTTCCCAGTTATTTGCACATAAAATCACAATGCTCCTCTGCAGAGCTAAGACAAGCTTTCTTCTGACAAAGTAGGAGGCCTTTTTTGTGCTTACAAACTATCCACTGCTCTTTTAGCTTTAGAGGAACCTCCTCACCAAAAATATTGCTAGAAAGAACTGCACCCAGGTGCAATTCTAAACACCACAGCTCAAAGCACACTGTGGATGCAGCAGGGCTAAAACCAGGCTACAGGACCTCCAGGGTAACTGGCTGCATGCAGAGTGACCAAATTCAACACTTGCAGCAGCAACTCCCATGCATCCATGACACTGAGTGAATATGACACATAAATAAATATATACATCTGAGTTCTTTAGAGTAATCTCACTTCTACTACATGTGTGCAAGCATATGCTCTGGCAATTAATGGTGCTTAGAAGTGCTGTGATACTACTCTGGGCAGGGAATAAACACTGAAGTCTAAAGTAATTTTGCCTAATAAAGTTAATGAAGTATGTGCTACTAGCTGGAGTGTATCAGTTTCTCCCCTTTCATCACAATATATATGAATTCATTACCATAAAAATTTACTAAACTAAATTTTTTCATATTTTCTCCTCTGGTCCTCCCTACTAGGCTGATCTCTGCAGGTGACATGGCCACTTATAAAGCAAATTGTGTCTATAAGTGATATTGTCACATGCTTCACAGGAACATGTGCTCTGTGTCCTTGAGAGCAAGGGATCACTTGGTATCAAAATGCAGGAAAACTATGAAGGGAGTAAAGTAATGAAGCAACGACAAGCTCATCAGGAGCATAATCTAGATGGAGAGTAGCCCCATTAAAGCCACTGGTTAGCTTTGCACAGGTGTAAGGCTGTTATGAGTGCTAACAGGAATTATGTGCCTCATATTTTTAGATTAAGGACATTGTTGAGCTAGAGACTTCCTGCAGCCTTCTCTGAGTCTGCCTGAAAGCACAGAAGGGGTTCCCAGAGGATAGATTGGGCGAAAAGGCAGAAAAAACTTATGAATTTGGGGATTCCTTAAAGCATCGGCCTGGAGCAACCACAGGCCGTGCTGCTTTTACTGAAGCAGGAGCTGGACACACACCCAGCAGCACCCCAGGCCTCTGGGACCAGCCATCTACAATTTTTACAGTTATATACAGAATATATAACTGAAATACTGCTGCCCAGAGACCTCCTGGGTCTGGAAATCTTGGTATCTATAAGCAGTAGAAGAAAAATGAGGTTTTTCCCTCTCCTTGAACATTTTCCCCACACTGAATTGCAGCATTGAGGTGCATCACTGGTGGAGCATCAACCTTGTCTTTGTCCTCAGCCCTTTGCCAGTCCTTCTGAATCCTCCTTGCACAGAAAAGCATCCAAATAACATCCCCTGCATCTGACCAGAATAAAGCAGCTGTTTTATGGCAGGAGCAGGGCTGTGTGTCCTTGTGAGGAGTGTCTGCCTCGGCTGCCAACAACCCTGCCCATGTGGGACAAGAGGACCTGGGCATGGGTTCCCCTTCCTGCAAGAAACACCTTGATTACTTCATTTAAAAGTTAAAAAAACCTTCCACAGCTGGGAGAGTGGGATAGCAGAAGCCTGACCTCTTCATTAATTTTTCATATCACTGTCATTTGCTCTTGGTGATGTGCATAAGCACACACAGGTTCCCAGCTGAAAACATGCTGGAAAATGTTGGGGTTACTGACTGCAAGTAAAATACCAAATCAGCTACACCAACTTCAGGGTTTCACATCCTTTCAGAGCTCAAACACCCACTCATTTATTATTCTATTTGTAAAATCTTGCATCTTCCCTCTGGGGAAAATCAGCATATGGCAAAGACAGGATTAGAGCAGCAAATGCATTCAGGTGAAGTCCTGTTCCACTGGTTTAATTGCTCTGAGGTGAAGACATGATTTGATGGAGGATCTATTTGTTGGAGGATATGTTCAAACAAATCAGTGAGTTACTATGTCTAATTTTAAGCACAAGTTCCAGAGGTATTCATTGAGCTTCTTTCCAGATAGAGGTAGGAGAGGATGGAACACACTGCACAGCTCTGTGTGAATTGTAATGAGACACTTGTTTACTGCCACATCCCAAGTTCAGAGAAGCAATATAGCATTAATTAATTATTTCAGCAACAGGTCCAATGCTGGATGCATGCTATTGAACACTTTTTTCTAATTACCATTTGAGTCTTGCAGCCTGCAGAAGTCATTGCAGATGAAAATTCTCTTAGTTTCTTCTAGATTTTTTTGCCAGCTGCTGGGTGATATTTCTACCCTTGTGTATGTCACAGCCTGTAATTATCAAATCTACCCCTCAGGCTGCTGGAATTCACTATATTGACAAGGAACAATAACTGACGGTCTTTTTTAAACATGTCTATGGACGGTGACTTCACCATGGATGGGCAGATGATTCCAGCAGCCAGTTACTCCTTCAGTGAAGAATTTTTTCCTGACATCTAACCTAAACTTACCCTGGTGCAGCTTAGGACTGTGTCCTCTTGTTCTGTCAGTGGCTGCCTGGGAGAAGAGACAAACGCCATCTGACCACATCCACCTTTCAGGGAGCTGTGGAAGTGATAAGGTCACCCCTGAGTAAAGCCCAGACTGGAGTAGATTCTGTCCCTGTGGAGCAGCAAATTCTGTGCTGGGATGTGGGAATGGAGGTCCAGCTGTCTAACATCACCCAGAGTGTCATCTTGGAGAAGCCCAGGTGAGAGGAAGGCCAGGGACGACCCCTGGGGTGGGTTTGGGTGAAGTCATCATCCCGTGATGGGAGCATCTCCTAGGGTTTGGCTCATCTCCTACTGGTCTCCCAATGGTCAGTTTCCCCAAGTCCCCAGGAAGCATTAGAGGTTCAAGTCCCCTAGAAAGTATGAGGTTGTCCCAGGCAGGTATCAGGAATCCTTGTATCAAGCAAAGCTCATAGTTTAAAGAAAAATCATGCTCCACTTTCTAGTAGCACAGGCTGCCACCATCTTGACTTTGGCAGAGGAATGAAGAAAGAAAAAAGTTTCCATTTACAATTGAAGCCCAGCCCCGGCCTCATCTGGAGTTGCTTTTGTGGTGAAGTTTGGTTAATTCCTTTGCATTCTTTTTGAATTCTGAGAGTGTGCTCATATAAGAGTGGTGGTTGATTTGAGCTTGCCAGAATATCAACATGGGGATGCCCACGATATAGAAATTCTTTTGATGAGAGTATTGGAGCATGATTGAGTGTTTGCTGGGGTTTTGGAGTTGCTGTAGTTTTATGTCAGTGGCTGAGATCCTATTTGTGGGCTGGTAGCACCCTCTTGTGTCAGTTTTAGTGATTGCTGGTTTGGCAGCCTCCTCTCTCTTTCCCATTCTCCCCTCCTCATAAATACTGTTATAACTTTCAGAGGTAATAGCTCGTGTATTTGTAATTAAAGAAGATGGGGCAGGTTTCTCCTAAAACTAATGTGGGAGATGATATTCCAAATTCTCCATTGAAATGTATATTGAAAACTGGAAAGAGATAGGAGACCCAAGTAAATCCAGACCTGCACCCCTGGCTGATCCTTGCCCTACCAACAGCCACTGGATGGATCGTCCCTCAACCCAAGCAAAATGTCTTGGTGACCATGGCAAAAGCCCTCCAAGACAGCTTGTGCCTGGCCATGGATGACCTCGGTGATGTGTCTGTGTGCCTGGTGGGAATTCCAGTGACAGCAAGGCACTGTCCCTTTGTGGGTAAGGAACCCAACCCAGGGGATACCTGGGATGAATGGACAAGGATTCTGCCACATGCACCGGAGGAATCCCAAGAACTGGATCTGTTGGGGTCCTCCAGTCCATATTCTGCATTCAATTTTACTGTAAGAACACAGCAGCCTGTCCCAAAATCCAACCATATTCAATCCCTTCCCAGGAACAGAGTGAGTCCAGTTTGGAAAATCTATTTTACTGATTGGTGTCATTACACCAGTGCAACACTATCCTTGTCTGATTTAATCCTAGGGTACTCCCCCGGGGAGTGTCCCTTATCTGCAGGGATAGGGTATGGGCTGGGATTCCCTCCAGCAGGAAAGGAAAAATGCCTCCAGCAGGAGGCAGGAAAGCATAAATTGGGTGAGTTTTTTTCACCTCTTGCTTTAGGGCACCACAAAGCTACAGCTGGGAAGTTGGGTTAAGTTGGAAGTTGGGCTGTGCTGCAACACCAACATCAGCAGGTTATCAGGGAAGTGGGCTCCTCCAGGCAGCAAAATGCTGCTTCCAACCCAGCCTCAAGGGAACCAGGCTGATGGAAAAGCTCCTGCTAAATGCATGGAGCAGAGGTCAGTTTACACAAAATTTCTCTTTCAGTACTGGAATGTTTCACACATTTATAATAATTAAGACGTTTAAGCACTTCTGGAAGATACCAGCTTGAGTGCCAAGCAATAAAATCTTACTTGTGACCTTACATGAAAGCATTGGAATAAGTTGAAACAAGTTGCCTGGAAACAGGTATATTTATTTAAAACAAACAAACAATTAAACAAACTTTTTTTAAAAAATAATATATATTCTATTAATATTTTGTAGCTTCTATATGAAAAAAAAAAAGTTGATTTTATCAGTATCCTTGTACCTGCAGGTTACAACACCTGGGGAAAGACCATAATTTTGTTAGTATTTTCCAAACACTGAGCCATCACAAAATTTTATGCAAGCTTTAACATGCAGCAGTCAGAACAAGTTCAGCCTCCCCTCATTAACAGTTTTTGTCAATCTACTGTTTTACTGTCAAGGCTACAAGTCTTTCCAGTTTCCCAAGCAGACATTTAATGCACAGTAAAATCATATCTGTACATAAACTATGCTTCAAATTTCAGTAATTTTATATACATGAATAATAAATTCATGTAATGGGAATTTGAAATGATACAGACTTATCTGGGCTCACAATACTCCAGAACAGGATCAAGCAAAGTCCCTGCCAGCCTGCAGCTGTTTGCTGAGTTTGATTTAAATATAATCAGCTCACTCTGGCTGACAGTGGTTTTTAGTTGAACTATCAATTTGCTGCATTGTCAGAAAAGCTGAGAGTGACAAGGCCAGTCCTATTCCAGCCCATGAGTGACCCAGGCAGGACAGATCACACAGGGGTAAGAAATTCTTCCTGCCACCTGTAAAGAAGTGGAGGCAGCAAAATGAAAATTTTGAGGCTCCTCAGGACAACACTGTGAACAGTTCTAGTGCTATTTTTACCTCAGTTACTGATTCATTTTCTGCTGTATCTTCTTTCAGAAGGATGAATAATGTTTCAGCCTAAAGAAAAAAAAATAAGAGAGATCTAAAATTCAGTAATCTGTTGAGGGGATAATACCAAGAAGCAACAGCTCTTCAGCAGTGTCACTGAGTATCCTCAGCTGATCTGAAACATCGATTTAGTGAAAGATAGAAACATCCACCTGCTAGAATCACTTAAGTGCCATTATAATATGCAGTTCAAGTTCAAATAAAGAACAAATCATAAGATTTATTCATATTTAGGAATATTTCCCTGTCACTCTTGGTAAATCATTAAAATCTCATCTTAAAATTCAGCAGTTTTTCAAGCATCATGAAGTTGTGAGTTGAAAAAAAATAAATATTCCCTGCTTAGAGTTAGCATGGCTCCTCCCCCCTGACCACACCAGCAGGGGAGGAAAATAAAAAAGCGTGGAAACAGAGTGTATTGCATAATCAGACAAAAGAGCAAGGGCTGTTCTCCAGCAGGGAAAGCCAACTCCACCCTCTAGTAACTCATGAGGTGAAATTCAGATCAGGAATCACTTTATCACCTACAGTCATCTGCCCCATCTTACAGAACACAAATATGTTATCTGGGATTAATGGACCTAACTTAGTACCTACCTAAATAACAAAGCTTTGCCTTTGTTGTTTGCTACAGAGAAATATCCACTCCGGGAGAGAAGTCCATTGATTGAGCAAGATAAATCTGTTTTCTTCTGAACACTGGGAAGTTTGAGAATACAGTATATGAAGGAAGGTGCACCTATTGAGAAATAGGTCAGAATTTAAAGTTAGGGAAAAAAACCACTAAAAGTTAATACACTACACATGAATAATTTAAGTTCAAATGTTCAGTTATATTGCTACCCTATATAACTCGACATACAGAATTGGAGAGAAGGAGCAGGGAACCAATTATTGCAATTCTCAGGCCTACAAATCCTCAGATTAATTCAACAGTTCCACTGTTGGCCAGAATTCTGAAAAGGCTGGCAAAAAAAAAAAACAAACCATAAGATGGTTACAGTTAGCAGCTGCTGAAAGCTCACACCTGTTGCTGAGCTATACTGACAGCACTGAAATATAATCACAGGCTGCTTAGGTTGGAAGGGACCTTCAAGTTTTTATCCAGTTCCAACCCCCTGCCATGGGCTGAGACAGCTTCCACTAGACCAGGCTGCTCCAAGCCATGTCCAACCTGGCCTCAAACACTTGCAGAGTGCATTTTAAAAAGGTAAACTAAACTACAAAATGTTATTCTCAGAGCAAGTTTACCAAAGAAAATAAAATTATATTCTTGTAAACGCTGAGTGTCTTGGCAATGTCCTGATCTGGCTGGTCCAGCACCTTTTGCAGTACCTGTACCTGCTTTGTATCAGTTTCACTATGTCACCAGCAGTACTTTTAGCAAGATATAAAAGAAATATTGCAACAAAGAAGCTGAACATACCAATTTGACAGCCTCATCAGTGTCACGGGAAGCCACTGCCAAGATTTCTGTGGTGGGATTAAAGGTCACATAGGTGGCAGAGGTAACAAGGTTCATTATGGCTTTAACTGGCTTAGGACGGTTTTCTTTGAGGCAGGTATCAGTAGTGTATAAATTTACAACTCCAGAAGATGAACTAAAGAACAAAATGAACAAAGATTATACTCAAATGTAATATTTCAGTACATATTGCCTTGTTATCTATAGCCACTTCTCACCTGAAAATGAAATTTCCAATTATTTACTGGAGTTTGTAATAATATTTTGTTTGGAGCTTGCTTTTCCTTTTGGACTTTATAACAGTATTTAGTGGAGGGGTTTAGGTTTTTGCTGGTTTGGATTTTTTAACTTATTATATAATGAGATGCAACTGTGGAGAGCCTTGATGAGCCCATCTGTTATCAGGATGAATTCAAAGCAAGGAGAGATAGGTATCAAAATATCCTGAAATAACTTCAAGTTTTTTATTGTAGGGCTTTTTTTATAAGTGTAGCATAAGCTCATTTTAAAATCCTTTTCTACAGTGAGCTAGGAACATAATATTGTACTCCTGTATTTATTTGCTATTCTCATTTTAAAGAATCCAGACACTGGCTGAAACTGCATCTCAATAAATTTGCAGTAACAGTTCCAGCCTGTGATTTTGAGTTGAGGTCCTTTTGAAAGGCTAACATGCTGCCTTTGCAGGAGCCAAATTCAGAGTACAGGGAGGAGAACCAGAAAAGGGATAAGACCCTGAATCAACATTCCTGTTATAGAATTTGTGATTTTAGTCAATGTGATTTCAAAATTTACTGAACCCATACATGGCAATAGTAATACCAGCATCGCTCTCCTTTGCTTTAGGTGTACTATGGTATTTTATATGTACACAGAAAAAGTGAATTATTACCATAAAATAGGGAATATTAATCTATTCATGTCTACTCTAAGCTTATTAGAGCCAAACCATGTTCCTACACTCTCACCAGCCACCCATAAGTTCACTGAAGACCTTCAAAATGAGAGCAGAAGCTGTCCAAAGTTCAATCACTTACCCACATGCCACATACTGGTTATTTTTTGAAACAGCAATGCACTTTCCTTCTAAAGAACCTTCATCTTCAAATTTATGTAGACACTTTCTGCTTCTCACATCCCAAATGAAAACTTCACCTTCCTCTGGTTACAGGATGAAGGATATTAGAGAAAACACATATACACATCACTTTGTTGGTATATTTTGGTAAAATAAATTTAATTAGATGACAACTAGAAACTCATTTACAACTATCAAATACAGGGTATTTTAAAAAACCCAATAATTAAAGGCATACTAAAATAGTTAATTCCATTCTTTAATGATTGATCACTTGGTTGTATTTTTAGGAGAGATACTAGCATAAACTTTTTAAATTCTTTTGCTAAAACAATAAGTGACTTGTAAGAATTAATGCAATTTAACTGGAATTATGATTAGAGCTGCTGCAATACTCACTAGAATAGCTGTATATTTTACTGCTGTCTGGAGTGAAAGCAGAGGCAGTGCACCTTCCATTCACCTTCATAGTGCTGATCAGTTCTTTTGTCTGGAGGATGAAGAACAATGCTGACAGAGATTCTACCAAAAATCTACAGAAAAGTTGTTTCCTGTCCCACAAAAATCTTAAGTTAGCTACCCTGACATTCAGAGAACAGCACCAACATTTGCAGACAGAGCACAGGCTCCTGAGTCCAACTGCAGCTGGATCTACAAAAACTTGTTTGCCCCCTCACTGAAGGGTCTGAGTTATACAAAACTGAACTTTCTCCTTTAAAAGTATTTTCCCTGTGAAAGCTTAAAACAAATCCACCTGCCATCATAAGGCATTTTAAAATTCAGCTGAAAGATTGCTCTATGCATTATGAATCAGTGTTTGGCATGATTCATGAACAGGGTGCAGCAGCATGCACTAGCATGACTCCCAAAAAAGCAGTCCTATATTTCTTCCACCCCCCAGGTGCCTGTTCCCATGCAGTTTCCACTCCTTCTGCCAGCACAGTGCTTGTGCAAGCAGCTGAAATACAGCACTGACACACAACTTCTTCCAGCTGAAAACCCCATGGAACTGCCCTGAGCTCAACCAGCCCCATGGAGCTGCAGAACAAAGTCTCAGACAGTCCAAAATAATTCCCTGAAGCTGCAGTGGGCTCATTCAGCAGCACATTTTTAAGGGCTGTCACAGTATATGTCATAGCTTGGCTTCAGCTGAAAGTTAAATTGCCTTGCAGAAGAGATAAAAGCAGATTCAAAAGGGAAAAGGCACCAAGGAAGTGAAGCTACATGAACCATGCAGAGAAACTACCTTCATGGACAGCAAGTGAAGGTAACCTGAAGTTCCCATCAGCAACATAAATGATCCATCTGGAGAGAGTTCGAAGTTTTTGAGTAATTTTTCCTCCACACCTTTAAAAAGAGATTTGAAACTTGAGATTTTTGTAATTGATACTTTGGCCTCAACATTTAGAGGTAGGATGAATATGACTAAGACCTGACTTCAGCTTTTCATGCTATCAGAGAAGCTGAACTCAATCTTGCTCATGTGTGATAATGAATATCCCAGACAAATTAACACTAACAGTATTTTATTTCCTTGAAGACAAGTTAAAAATACAACCTCCAACAACCCACTGCACTTTCTTTTAAAGCAAATTCATGCTCCATCCGTCTTTGGGACAGCTTCAACTGTGCCCAGATACCCAGAGCTGCAACACATACCTCGTACTTTTGGGATAGGGATGATAGTCCCAGCTACCATGTCATACACAAAGAACATCCTGTGGTGAGTACCAGTGGCTATAACTTGTTCTCCATCCACACTGAAACGAGCCTTATAAATTGGAAAACTCTCTAAATAGATGCTCTGTATTTTTGGGTTCCTTATACCGTCCACCTTCAAAAAAGAAAGAAATAAACCAGGTTGTCATATTGAGGAATATATCAAATACTTTTACAGAGAAAAATCACATCAACTTCTCAGCTGAAACTCAAGTAGCAAAAGGTACACCACTGTGAGACCTTAAACTCTTCCTCTCTCCTACAAATTATCTAATTCTTAGCTCCTCACCCCATGTAACAGGCACTCTCTGCCTTTCTAATAGACCTCACACTTCTTTCCATTCCTCATCTTGCCCATGCTTTGTTCAAATAATCACTTCTTTTGTGCTTTTTCTAAATGGAAACATCTGCTTTGATTTGGGCTTTCTTGCAGCTCTGTGTGGGTATCACATTGCACTTGTGTGTGACCATTTCAGTGATACTGAGACATGCTAAAAGTTTCTAAGTAAAATTAGGATCCTTAGTTTTCAGAGGAGCAGAGGAGTATCTCAGGACAATCACCTTCTTCCTGCAGCACAGCTTCTCCATCCCCAATATGATTTCACAGCAATTTTACAGTCACAAAGCAAAGTGGGCTGCTCTCCCCACTACAGGCTCTCCAAACAACTTGAGAACAAAAAATCTTGTTAGTACTCATCATTGCAAACCTTCAAAATAGAAGTTTTTGAATACAAATCTTCAGCTAAAATCTCTGAGACAGAGACTTTGCCAGTATTCTACATGTACTTGGTGTGAAGTCACAGGTGGAAATTCCTTCCAAGATGCCTTTAACCAAGGAACTTCCATTGTAACCACCGACATTACACCCAGAATGCAGAGGAAGAGAGAAAACCAAGTCTATCACTCCAGGCTATTTAACACTCAAAAAAGAAAGGTTCTGTGTTAGTGACCATTAGCAGAGTACAAACTGAAGCTCTTCACCTGGAAGAGTGACACAGAACGATCGTGCCCAGCTGTCATCACTACTTGAGCTGAAGGATGAAACTGCACTGTCACCAGTTTTCCATTGGCAAAACGTTCCTGGTTTGCAGGAGGGCAGGTGCTCATCTACAACACAGATCAGACAGTTAAAAAAACCCCAACAACACTTATGCTGAATAAAAAGCCAATTACTCTTTATGTTACAAGACCTCAAGCCCTGTCATGAAGTTTTGGGCACTGTGAGGTGAGCAGAGCACACACAGCCTGTTCAGGGAGCTGCTCCAAAGCAAACACAGGCTGAACTCACTAGCCTTTCTACTTGCTTTAAAACTGAGTGTAAAACCAGCTGCATTCTGACTCATCTGAGACAGCTGTAGGGAACAGTGTGAGAAATACTCATTTAAAGCTGACTTAAAGATCATTTCAGTAGCTTCAAAATTGTGGGAGAATTCCATCCTCCCTCTGCAGAAATTGAAATCCTACTAGAGGATGGTATTTAGAGTGCAGAAAATTCTTATGTCAAACAATTCACCTCAATTTATTGTTTCATGTTTTCACATGAACTGTCCAATTTGCTTATCCTCTAGAGCTTCTAGCTGCAGAAATAAATTCACAGAATCACTAATGTTATACACAGCAAGAGTCAAACTGTGCACTTAAGTCCAACTGCAGTGAAAAGATTTGTCCTTACCTTCAAAATCCCTCTTGGCAGAGACTCTGAGCTCTTGATGAAGTTGCCAGTCCTGCGTAGCAGATCATCATCTTCATCACTATCACCTCATTAAAGCAAAGCACATGGAAACAGCTAATTGCACAAACACCACAACAAAATCAACATATTCCTCACTGAAATGAATTAAATTAAAGCACACTGAAGGAACAAAGCTGACAGATCCAGGATATTATTACACTATTGAAACTGAGAATGCATCAGAAGTAATTATCTTCTAGCAAGCTGAACAGGGAATCACAGAAACACTTATCAGAATAGTATTGGATATATTTACTATCACTTGAAGTTCTTTTGGATTTCTTCTTGTTTTTTAGATCAGCCCAGGCAGGAACTCCTCCCATGGCTTGCTGAAACCTTAGGAGTAGAGAGGAAGAGGAAAAAAAAATAACTTTTGTGCAACAGTAATTTCCTTCTGAGTTAAGTACTTAGAAGAAGCACAGTCAGTATTTTGCAGGATTACTTGTATTTAAAACACAATGCAAGTTTTTTATGTTTTCAAAAATTTTTTAAGATTTCACTGTTTCTTGTATATTCCCCAAAAGACAAATTAGTTTGGACACTTCAATACAAATATTAAAGAAGTCAATCTAGACAACACTAATACACATTTTAATTACTATTCTTAGTATCATTTGTGATTTAAAAACACTGCAAATACTGCAGGAAGCACTGGCTTTGAAGAGACACACGAGCACAGTGGATAAAGAGCAAAGGGACTTTGAATGTCAAATATATGTATTTTAGCTCACAAAATTGTTGGGTTGGAAGGGAGATCAACCCTTTGAAGATCATCCACTCCAACCCCCCCCACCAAGGCAGGGTCCCTGGAGCAGGTGACACGGGAACATGTCCAAGTGAGTTTGGAATGTCTCAGAGGGAGACTCCACAGCCTCCCTGGGCAGCTGTTCCAGTGCTCTGTCACCTTCCACAGAAAGAAATTCTTCCTCATGTTGAGATGTTTTATGTTTTAGTTGATGGTCACTGCCCCTCATCCTGTTCTGTGCACCACTGAAAAGTCTGGCACCATCCTCCTGGCACCCACCTTGGAGATCAATGATCTTATCTCAGAATAGTCAGCCACAAAAACATTAATGAAACTCACTGTTCCTCAAGTCTTTTCTTTAGCTTTTTCTTAGTAAGCGTTGTCTCGGCATCGCTTTTCATGAAATCTTTCCTGTACTTATGGGTCATATCAACACTAGAGGAGAAAAACACACAGAACACAAAGATCGTTCAAACCAAGGCCACTTACAAGCACTCCCAAGCGTGATACGTAATTCCCATCACCCAACCTGAACTTACATTTCCTCGGCTTCATCATCCTCATCCACCCACGCCGGCTTTTTGGGCAGCAAGTCACCTTTAGCTTCGTTTTCTACCTCAGAGTCGCTGGATTCTTCCTGGAGGTCTTTCCCCTCTGCGGCAGAAACCTGCAAACAACCGCACCGCAGGGTGAGCAGGGAGCCCGGGGAGCTCGGGAGTGGGGCAGCACCGAGCCCTGCCCGGGGCCGCACCGAGCCCCGAGCCCCGCCCGGGGCCGCCCCGAGCCCCGAGCCCCGCCCGGGGCCGCACCGAGCCCCGAGCCCCGAGCCCCGCCCGGGGCCGCACCGAGCCCCGAGCCCCGAGCCCCGCCCGGGGCCGCACCGAGCCCCGAGCCCCGAGCCCCGCCCGGGGCCGCGCCGAGCCCCGAGCCCCGAGCCCCGCCCGGGGCCGCCGCTGCGGGGTGAGGCAGGGCCGGGCGGGATGTGCCGTACCCGTGGGGGTCCGGCCAGCCGCCGCAGCAGATCGTCCTCCTCCACGTTGAGGCTGTCGCCGAACACCAGCTCCTCCAGCTCCCGCTCGGCGCCCGACGCGCAGCTCAGCGCCTTCAGGTGGCGGGCGCGCCGCGCCGCTTGGGCGGCCGCCGTCTGCTTCGCCGCGGCCAGCTTTGCCCTCTGCGTGGGTTTCGTCTTTTTGGCCATTTTGGTCGCTTTAGGCGCTTTCTTCGCCGCCTTCATTCCGGGCGCTTTGCCGCTCCCCGCTCCCGCCCCGCGGCCGCCGCCGGAGCCCGCATCGCGCACCGGAACCGGAACACGTGCGCGGGTGACGTCACCCCGCCGAGCCCCGCCCCCTCCCGCCATAGGCTCCCGCCGAGCCCCGCCCCCGTCCATGTGACCGAGCCCCCGCCCCCGGCGGCCACCCGCGGTCACGTGACTCCTTTCTTCACCTCCCTTTGCCCCCACGCCCCCGCCCATCCCGAGTTACACGTGACGCGGCCATGGCCAGGCCGCTCCATTGCGAGTCCGCGGGGGGAGATCCCCAACCTGTGAGGCAACACGCGGCCCTCAGCGGCTGCTCTTCGGGCCCTCACCGGGACATTCTCCGCGTACCGTCACTTACTGGCGGGAACAACTGCTCTTACCCCCCCGCAATCCCCGCCTTGGTGCGGAGTGCCCACCCCCGGTAATGAATGATTCCGCCCAGAGTGGAGGGATACGGCGGTGGGGCCGCCCCGGGTAGCCCGAGCCCGGCGGGGGCGTGTCCGCGCCTGCGCAGCCGTGCGCCCGTGTTGTTGATGTCCCGGCGGCCGCGGTCGGTCCCGGTCGCTCCCCGGCGCTCGGAGCGGCTGAACTGCCCGGGCCGCCCCCGCCCCGCCGGGCTGGGCCCCGACCGCGGGCACCCGCAGCGCCCGAGCCCCCGGGGCGAGCGCGCAGAGGCAGCGAGCAGCTCCTGCCCATGAGGGCCTGATGGAAAACACAAAGGAACTGGTGAGTACCGGAGCCCGCGGGAGGCGCGGCCCCGCGGAAGCCCCGGCGCCTGAGGGGGGGGAGCGGCGCGGGCTGAGCGACCCCCGGTGCCCGTGCGGGGGTAGGCGGCCCCGCGGTGCGGGGAGGGAGCCGGGCCCGGCGCGGGGGCTGCGCCGCCCGGGGCGGGGGCTGCGGGGGCCGGGCCGGCGCTGCCGCTCGGGGAGGGTCTGCCCGGGGCACGTGGGGGCGGCACGGCCCGGCCCCTTTGTTGCGGCCCGGTTGTGCGGGGCCGGATTTTGTCCTTCCTCCCTCTTCCCTCCTGCCTCCGAGAAAAGTTTGAGCTTCTCGCGGACGCGCTCCCATCCGCTTCTCCCCCTGCTCCGGTGTCGTGCGGGTTTTCAGTAACTTCCTCCTGTAGTTCCAGCCTTTAAAGTTCACTTTTCCAGCGTTCTTACGTTGAGTGCTGGAGAGTTCTCTTTAATATCAGCGCTTCAAAAGTTTGGGGTTCTTTGCGGCCATTTCCCCCCTCCCCGTGCAGTTTTTATGACTTCTGATATTGTGACTTTGTTCCCTTTGTAAGGAGTAGTAAACTTGTGAAACCAGTTTCACTTTCAGGTTGTTGCTGGAAATGTTTGAAAGTGTAGCAATTTCTGCCCCGCGTGGTTTTGGAAATTAAAAGTCCGGCTACAAAGCATATGCTGATGATAGTAAAAAAAAAATCTGTGTGTGAAAAAGCAATTTATTTTAAAATGTAGCTGGCAACTGTTGTGATTTTTTTCAAATCTAAACCTAGTCAAAACTGAAAGCTGCAGGGCAATCTCTTATATTTTAATAAAAAATTATTTTGCAGGCTTGAGTACCTGCATTTACTTATTTGTTATATTCAACTGTTTGATTTTGACTTAAAAGGAATGGAATAAGGCTGTGAGAGTCTAATCTGGAGCCTTTAATGAGAGCTAAAGCAATGTATTCTCTTAAGAAGGCAATAAAACTTGGCAGATCATTTGTCTTTAGTCATTTTCTTCAGCCGAGGCATCGTTTTAGAAAGTGTGTAATGTAGGCTATAGGAAACTCTGCAGAGGAATCTTCTCTCCCAGGATTAGCTCAGGTATTGTTTTTGAGAACATGTGGGCTTGTGCACGTGCAGAAAGATTGCAAACTGGAAGAATTCTCCTCATTGTTCCCTAAAGAGCAAGGTACCTCTGGCAGCAGTGGTGACATGCACAGAAGTTCCCTCTCATTGGCTTACATTTCTGTTACCTTCTAAAATTTGATTTAATTTTGCAAGGCTTTTCATATCTTCTGCAAACCACTACTGCATTCCTTCATTTCTCAGGTAAGTTGGTACACTCTGGGCATGTGGGATTATTTGCTGAACCTGGCTCTGAGCACATGAAATGAATTCAGGTGTTGAAGACTTTAGTTTTGGGTTGGTGGTGGTTTTGGGGTTCTTTACACTTAAATTTGTTATTTTATTTGAATTATTGTTTTTTTGTTTGTTTGTTTTAATGGTAGCACAGAGTTTAAAGTAAAATATTTGCCTCTTCCAGATACTCCTTTAAGGGCTTTGTAGAAACATAATGGAGTTTGTAAAAGATTTCTAGTTTTATCAAAACTCAGATATTTCACATATTAATCATCACACCCCCCTCCAAAATTTCCTGCTAATGTGATATATTTTTTTATGAAAGAGTCTCCCCTCTTGTGTGAAACCCCCTGGGGAAGAGGCTATGGACAAAACCATTGGCAAACAGCAGAAACTGGCTTCAGACAAAATGCTGTCATACATAGCAAATGAAGAGACAGGAAAAAACATTTCTGTAATTTTCCAGCAGAGATTTTACTTATAATAAGAGTGGAAGGCACATTTCCAGATAGAGGTGAGTTGCTTATATAAAAAAAGTAAGTTTGGTTGGTTCTGATTTCCAAGAATCCCAAGATGTTTAGCTTTGGGGGTTTTTGTTTGTTTGTTTTTAATGAAAGCTGAAAGTGTGTTTTCTTTAAATTGGTGCCATATTTGAATTTTCTTTTTTGGTCATGTTCTGAGGTACAATTAGGCTTCAGTCCCACAGGGACAAGCTACTATTCTACTGTAAATTATTTTTGCATTCAGAAGAGTTGTAATAAATTAGTTTCATTGTAGTGTTTCCTTAACATCCAGAGCTGAAATAAAGTTTGTAGCATAAACCATTAGTGAACTTTTGAAAACAAAACCTGTGCATCAAATTTAAGTCTAACTTGGAAATACCCTTGGATCCATTAAGGATATGTAATTAAAGTAAATCTGTCTAATGACAGACCCTTGGCTTGAAGGTTGTGTTGTTGACCTTGGCCTCAGATCCCATCTGTCCATAGTTCTGTCCTGCTTGGGGGGATTGGAGCTGAATATAGGAAGTGATGCCTCTGTTCAAGTGCTGGTGTACCTTTGCTGAGCTACAGCTCTTGGACTCCAAGCTCCAAATTGCTGCCATTCTGAATTCAAGCCCCAGATTGAATTCAAAAGTAGCAGCAACCACTTGGAGTGGTTTGAAACCTTTCTGTGGCTGTTTTGGATCATCTTCCTTTGGCCAGCTGCACTTACCTGGGGGCAAGAGGCTTGGTTGCATAATAATGGGGTGTTTTTCTTGCAAGTTTTTACCTTCAAAAGTATTTTGCATAAATTTTGCCAATACTTGAGCACAGTCTTCATAAAGATGCTAAAGCCATTCCCTGAGTGTTTGATTTCTAAATAACATGAAATGTTTTTTTTTCCATGGATTTCTCACCCTTGATGCCCACTTTTTTGTGTTATAAGAGTGATTACTACATTTAAAGAATGTATGCTATAATGTGTTGGTCAAATTCAATGTGTGTATATATGTAGAAATGTATGTTAAGAGTGAGAAACTGGTTATTTTTTTATTTGTTTAGAGTTGCCTTCCTGCTCTCAGGGAAACCAGTTTCCTTAACTATATTCCTTTTCATACCATTTACCTTATGTAATGCTTAATTAAGAGTATCTCTTAAAAATACTCTGTTGTCAAGTATTCACAGGGAGGAGGGGAAGAGCAGGAAAATGGGAAGTTGGGCAGAATAAGAAAGCAGTTCTTATGAGTTCCTTTCTCCACCCATCCCTTCAAAAAAGAAAAGTATGCAAGAAACCCCCCGAGCAAATAGTACAGGGTAATTTGCCAGTGCTGCTCACACTACATTTCACAGGGCTCTGACTGAAAACCTCTGTTGAGGAACCAGTAATCTTATTAGGAAAATAAGCCTTAGCCAGAATGCCTGAAAGTTTGTCTTGTTCTTTTGTTTGTGCATTACTTCTGCTTAATGTACAGATAGACTCTATTAGTGGAGTAGTTACTCAAGCTGCTGCTCTTTTGGCATTAACCAGCTGCCAGGTTCTGTTTTATAGCAAGCCAGGCTCCTGCTCCAAGCAGTTTTTGTGGATAGACAAGAGGCTGTTCCCTGCTTTGTTAGAAGCTGAACACTGATCAGGTTGTGTTTTGAGGAAAAGACATTCTCCTCAGCATGATTTTTGGTGCAAGTCCAGCTTTGAAGAGTAGGAAACTGGTTTGATGTTGAGTTGAGGGTTGGGGGGATTTTTTGCACACCTGTCTTTGAATCCAAGACCCGGCAGCTGCTGTGGGGAGAGGCTGGTTCAGACAGACAAGGTGTTGCTGTTGTCTGTGGAGCCTCAAAGGACTCAGCAAGAATTGCTTGTCCTTCACATGCCAAGAAATGACTTCCAACATTGCTTGTTCCATTACCTCACCAGGGATGAGATGAGGCTGTTTGACCTGTCATGTCTTGGGTTCTCCTTTTGCTGTTCCCAAAGATGGGAGGGATGACAACAAAGGGACACGGGGAATCTGTGCCAAAGGTAGATGGTTCCAATTTCCTGGTATCTCTGAAGCTCACCATGATGTATTAGAGGCCACCAGCACTTCAGGAACTGTTGGTGAGATTCTGGTTGAGAACTTCTGGAAAAAGACTGAGGCCCTAGAAAATCAGAAAGGGGGAAATTTTGTATGTAATTTTCAGAAGAAAAAGGTGAAACTAGTTAACAGGAACTCAGCAAGGACTGCAGGCTGCTGCTGTACCAAAGCTGCTGCTTTACCTTGTTTATAATTGTTTGTCCTTTTTGTAAGGATGTATCTTTGGCCTTTGATTTCAGAGCAATGCTCCAACTTTTTTCACTTCCAGATGTTAGAACTCCTTTTTTGTTCATCTGAATTCTGCAGGAAGAGTTATTGAAACTTCCTCATGTTCACTTATGTCCACAAATGCTGTTTTTCAACATGGGTTAAAAACAACCTCTGTGGTATTTATTATCAAAATAGAAGTTTTGATCTGCTCTAACAAAATTCCACTGTAGATATTTGTATATCATCTTCCCTAACTTTCACCTACTTTTGCGTACAGAGTATTTTGTTGGGGTTTCTTTCCTGCAAACTCTCCCTTTTTGAAATCTCAGAAAACATTTTGAATAGTTTCCCCAATTGCAATTCAGGTAATAACTACAAATTAACATTAAGAACTTCCTGCATAAATTATCTGGCAAATGTGGTCATCTGGTGAAAATAGGGATACAAATATTTTATAAAAGCTATGGTGTTATTTTAAAATGGTAAGCAAAGCTGCTGATTTGAATTGCAGATTTGATGTTCAGTAATTTTGAATTGGAACAGTTTGCCTAAATATTAAGTAAATGGAAAGGTTAATACATGAAATTTGTTTTAACAGTGTAGTTAAAAACTTGATGATTGCTACTTTTGAAATTGTATAATGCTGAAGAATTATTTTTTCCAAATTGAGCACCCAACTTTCCATTTACAAAGAGAAACTGTTTCCTTTCCTGTCTGTGGATATTTTGACAAAGAGAGCTTAGCAGTAATATTGAGGTTCTAAATTGGACGTGATGCAAAATAGGAACAAAAAGAGCCAGGTGTGCCCTGTTGTGGTGGTCACCTGGCCCTGTGCTTCAGCTCCTGGTCCTTCACCTTGCCCCCAGCTTCCCAATTCTTCTTCCACCTTCCCTGGCAGTGGGAGCAGAGCTGGCATGGGCAGTTGGAGAGACTGGGAATGGGCAGCATTTCAATTCCTTCTGAGTAGTAACAGCATTTCAGACCACTGAGCAAAGTTACCACCCTGTAGGTTTGGGGCTCCCAAGTCTGGAGTGGGATATCCTGAGACTGGCTTGTACTGCAGCCTCCATAAGAGGGCTGAAGACATAGAATCACGCCTTGGTATGGGATGAGACCCTAATCTCTTAGTGAAATCAGACCAGCTGACTTGAAGAGGATGAGGGCATGAGGAGGGAGATCCCCCTGGGCTCTGAAACACTACAAGTATCTGTCCATAAAATCCTCTAAGCATCAAAGTGCTCTGGTAGTACTGCTGGGAATGGTTCCTATGGAATCTTACTTTATATCTTAGTAGACACTGTGGTCAAGGGAACTTAAATACTGTGAGATATTAAGGAGCTCCTGAAATCTTGAGAAAGATGACTAGTTTTCATCTTCTGCTCTGAAAATCCCTGCCAGTGTTGGCACGACACTGTATCCATGGCAACATTGCACTCAGCTTCTGCCTTAAGCTGCACACACGTGCACACACAAACGAGTCACTGCTCATGGATGTTCATGGCACAGGGGACAGGTGACACAGGATAGGTGACACTGCTGCCAGCACAGGTCAGCTCTGGCCTTTGTCTGCCAGGCTCAGCATTTCCTCTGGGAAACAGCCCCTGGGTACCCTGATTGCTGGTTTCAGTGCTTTGAGGAAGTTGTCAGGTTATGCCCTAGTCTAAATTTGATTTGATTTAATAAATTTTTCTGAAGAGTATATTCATAATTAACATTACACTGACTTTTTGTTGTTTTATTTCAGAACTACTGTAAGTGTGTTAAAAGTGTTTGCCTTGTTGCATAACCTTTTATGCTTACTGGGTTTTTGGAGAATTGTTTTTTTTAATAATTGCATGCTAGGATTGGGTCAGTGTGGAAATCAGTCTTCCTTTGTACCTACTAGGAAATTTTTCCATAATAGGATTTATTTAGATTGCAAAGGGAGACTATAATATAATATAATAAAGGGATTGCATGGCAGAAAAAGGCTTGAACAAGATCTAACAATAAAGATGTTCAGGTATATGCTCAAGGAAAGGGATTTAGGGAGTTGTGACGAAATCTTGAAGCTGTGAGTTCAAATGCAATTTAGGAAGGAAAAGCCCAATCACATTGCTTTTCTGTCTACACTGACTTAAATAAAATTAGCTCTTGGAAAAGGAAGTTGAGCCAAAGGCTTACTTAATTTTTCTTCTGTTTGCTTGTCTGTACTTCATTCCCCTAACTTGTGCTTTTATTGTAGAATTTCTTAGTTTTCTCTTTATTTGTTATTTCTTCTCAAACTTAGTAGATACTGTTTAAGGTTATGGAAATAATATGAAGCATAACATATTTTCTTAGCTTAATGAGGGCAGCTCACATGGGAGTAGCCTTGTTTCAATAGAGCTGTGTAAGATTAATAAAGTGAAGATTGTCACTGTATCAAAATTCTTGTGGTGGATGTGCCTCAGAAAAATTACATCAGTTCATCTTTTGCTTCTTTAATGTCTTTGCTGGAAATTGCTTAACTGTCATGCCTTCTTCAAAATTGTGGTTTTATCATACTTCAGACTTTTTGCAACTATTATATATGTTTTTTGTATATGACAGTGGCAAATTAGTCACCTTTCTCTCTTTCAGCATTTGTACAGACCCTATTGCCATAGTAACTGAGCTCTTCATAATGGTTAATGTATTAATCCTCAGAACAGTCCTATGAGCTGGAGAAGTGTTCCTGCTTCACACAGGAGTCACGGATTCATAGGGGAGCTGAGTGATTTATGGATAACCCCACAAGCCAATGAGAGCAGAGAGCCTCTCATTCCTGTTCCTGTGGTATAAGTGCCCTCTTGATTGAACTGTCTTTTCTCTGCCCAGCTTTCTCAAATGAATGAATTTTAGTGGAATTGGCTGCAGCCATCTGGAATGTGCTCATTTGCATATAAGATCCATGTGGCTGTCAGTGTTCAGCACATCAGGCTTAATGAACTCTAAAGATATCGAAGAAATTATATGTATGGATGGCTCCTGTGTATTCTCAGTGGATCATGAGATAATTTTTTTTTCTTCCTGTATATCACAGCACCAAAAATAGGCCAGTTTTGATTATACCAATGCTCATGTAATTGGCAATACATGGCTCATGTCTGTCCTGGTACAGCAGTGCCTAAAACTACCTGCTTTTGACCTGTTAAACTTTTTAAGCTTGACTTTGAAATCTTTCCATTCAGAACATTCTGCTATTCTTTTGTTTTTTTGTTGTTTGGTTATTTTTAATTTTTAGACAGAACATAGTTCCCGTGTGGAAAGGAAACGCCGAGACTCGTTCGGGATGTTTGACGGTTATGATAGTTGTAGTGAGGACACCAGCAGCAGCTCCAGTTCAGATGAAAGTGAGGAGGAGGTTGCTCCTTTGCCATCCAGTCTCCCAATTATCAAGAACAATGGGCAAGTTTATACTTATCCAGATGGCAAATCTGGCATGGGTAAGTATGTGCTGTGTGCGTGCAAGGAGTTGGATATTGATGGGTTTTAGCCTTTGCTGGGTTGTGAGGGTTCCATCCCAAATGTTGGTCCCAACTGAAAAGGGAGCAAAGCAGCTAAAGGGTTGGGGTTGGTTGATTTTGGGAGGGGGAATTGTTTGGCTTCTGTTAAACTGAAATAAGAGAGGGTTTGAACCCTGCTGATAGGGAAGTAATAGTATGGGAACATCTGCCCTTTGTCAAATGTATTCTCTCTGCACGTGCATGTGTGTGTTCTCATGTGCATTGGTTTTATTCTTGGAGCTTTCAGGACAATGTCAGTGTGTTCTATCTATGCCAGGGCATACCTTCTCTCTGCCCTTTGTTACATATACAATATGCTTAAATATATTTCTCCCTATACTAGGAAAACTTCATTACTACTACTGTATAAACCTGTTAGTGCGTACCTATTCACTCTTCCCTAGCTGTGAGCTGGAGGATACTAGGAAAATAAATTTAAAAGGAAAGATTTCTTTTGTTATCAGGGAAGAACATTTAATGTGAAATCCTAGTGATTAGCTCTCTCTGGGCAGAATTTGGGTTGTTGTCTCACTGGCATTAGTTGGTTTCTGAGTCTTACTCATCGTGAAATACACTGTGGGTGATGCTGTCCACCTCTGAAACATGATTCTAGCTAGAAAGAAACATTGGTGGGCTGGGGTACTTGGGCTATACTAATTTATGAACCAAACAAGACATCTGGTTTTATTTCAGGTTGGAAGTATTCAATATCTAGAGAAAATCAAGATTGGCAGGCCCAGATTCAAAGCAGATGCTTCCTTCAGAACAGTGAAAAACCAAAACTCAGCTTGAGCTGATTTAGCTGGGTCATTCATTTGCAATGGGGGTGAAATTAGTCAGGGAGCAGAAAGAGGCACTGTTTCACCAGTGCATTTGAGCTTCTTGGTGTTTCACTGATGTTAGTGGTGGTGTTCTAAACTTTTTTTCTTGTGCAATTTTCTTTGGGCTCGAACTCTCAGAAACTATTTGATGGTACTTCCTCCAGGACTTTTATTCTGTCCACTTCATTCTGAATCTTTACTGCAGTTTCAACTACACTCTTAACATTTTGGGTTCTTTTTTTCTCTCTTCTGATTAGCTACATGTGAGATGTGTGGCATGGTTGGTGTCCGGGACGCTTTTTACTCTAAAACCAAGCGCTTCTGCAGCGTGTCGTGCTCCAGAAGCTACTCCTCCAACTCCAAGAAGGCCAGCATTCTGGCCAGGCTTCAGGTAGCGGTACAGACACCGTTTTCTTTCCATCCTTTACATTTCTGGTGGTGACACTGGCTGTTGTACAGATGGCTGCATGGTTTAAGATCAGTTTCTTGGGTTTGAGGGTTTTCTTTATAGAATTGCAAAATAGATATGTGGCCATTGACTTCAAATATTAATCAAATAATCATGTTTGTAATATTCAAGAAAAGACAGAAATATCAAGAAATATCTTGATACCCTGTCTCAAATTCATTGCAACAAATGCCAAGAAATTGCATTGCTGTAAGTTCGATTAAAAGTTCTTCATTTTGAACTGCTTTTAAGAGTTCTTTTTTTCAGATAAACAACAGTGAATCTGTAATGCTGTTCAAGTTGGGGTAGTAGTTCAAAAGTCATCCTTTGGTAGTGTTTTTAAAATTTATTTTATAATGCATGTAGTTGTGTGATACTTAGTCTCTGTGTACTTCTAATTTTAGTTTAAATCTGCCAAAGATAGCTGTGGAAATTTCCTGATGGGAGTTTGGAAAGATGTTATTTACTTGGGTTGGTTTTTGTTTGTGTTTTATTTTTTTTAGGGTAAACCTCCAACAAAGAAGTCTAAAGTTCTACAAAAACAGCCCTTAGTGGCTAAATTAGCAGCATATGCCCAGTACCAAGCAACGTTACAAAACCAAGCAAAGACAAAAGCAGGTAACAGCATATAAACGGAGCTGAGACAAAAATACTGAAAGATTTTTGACTCATTAGCAGCTTTCTAACTAAAATAACTTTCCCTTAGCAGCTGTCCCTGTGGAAGGTTTCAGCTGGGGTAACTACATTAATAGTAATAGCTTTACAGCAGCTCCTGTTACCTGCTTTAAACACGTGAGTATTTCTCAGTTTGTGCTCTCCTTCTCTGTGTGTGTATGAGTGAGTCCGTGTAAGTTCTTGAATTCATTTTTCCAAAACATTAATATCTAAATATTTTTCATGATCTGTGAAATATAACTGTGAGTATGACTACTTTTATAGATAATTTATCTGTCCTTTAAAACCATTCTGAACACCATCAGTTACTTTCATTATGCATATACTCTCATAAATAAAAAGGAAGGCTCTTACATGCTTGAGAATTGTTTTTATTATGTTCAAGTCACAAAATCATCCCATATACTGCAGAGTAACAAACCAACCAAGTGAAGCTGTACTGAAAACAGTTACAAAAATGAAGGTTGTTTAGAAATCAGAAATTTAAAACATTAGTTTTCTTTGTTTTAGAAAAAGTTGAGAAAAGTTTCAGACAAAAGACATTCTTTAATGACTGAGGAAATTGGGGTTTGGGGAAAATATTTAGCACCATCTGTCTTTATTGTGTTTGTAAAATTCCAGTAATAAGACATTAGACTGACAATTAAAATATTGTCAGTACTTTGTCTCTTAAGTAAAAGCTTTGACAGAAGGTATTTTCTCAGTGTATTTTTTAATTTGAGAAGTTGAAGTGTTCTGTATTACAAAATTTTTGTTTTGCTTGAAATGATGTGCTGAAAGTTGTAATCAAAACAAACATTTTGCTTCATGGAAGCTTTCCATGAGGGAGAAGAGACATATTTTCTGTCCAGCTCAGGAATTCCTGCTGAGCCCTCTCAGCTTGGGGGAGTTGAGGGCTCCTGGCAGTTGGCACTTTGTGAATAGTACCCTTTATGCTCAGAGGTCTCAGCTACTGCCCAGAGCAGAGCCTTGCCTTAGGAGAACTTGGGGAATTTGTATCAAATTCCCCATGCTTGGGTCAGCGTGTTTGCACTTGGCTTTCACAGCTATGTATGTGTGATAAGTGATTTCGTAAATCCATATCAAAAAGTATCATTTGATAGCATGGGCTGTGCTATTGTATCTACAGATGTCTCTGGATGGGTGGCATCCTCTGTTAGAGACAGCTGCAATTGTCAGGTCACTTGCAAATTATGCTCCAACACTACATTTTATTAAAAGGAGCTGTATCTTCCTTTCTCTCTGCTTCATTCATTCAGCTGCCCAGTGCTCCAAGACCCCACTCATGGTCACACTGTGCCTCGAAAATTTTCACAAGATAATGGCAACAGTGCTACCAAGTAGCCTGAAAGTTGTTTCCTTTCTGTCCTTGTTTTCCTTTTCCATACAATTAAAATGTAAATCCTGCAGTTTTCTTTGGAGATTTCTATTTCTTTGGTGGATATGAGTTAGTGTTATAAGGGTATGACTTGCATTAAACTTTACTGTAATTATTTTTTTGAAAAATACATAATTTAAACCAGTCAATCTGAAAAACACATCAGTGCTTTTTGTTAGATCCTTCTCTGTTCCACTCTCCACTGATAATTAAACAATATTCTTTTTGCCTTTCTGGGAAGATTATTACTGTTTTCTGTGTGTTGTATTGCTTTGATTCATAAAAGTTTGTATTAGTTTGTTTACCACACATATTATGGATTTCATACCCCTGTGTGTGTGTGATGGAATGCATAAAGCTTATTCTGCTCAAGACCAAAGTTTTGAATTGGCAGTAAAATCATGACATACCTACCCTTAAATTCATTATTCAATAAAATATATTGAATTTACTGGTTACTCTGAGTGTATCTATATGGGTATTTGATAGGGAACATTAGTATCAATATTAAAGAAAAATTAAGGGAATTATGAGATGTGAGATCTGACTTTTTAATTATTTTTTTTCTAGTAACCTGGAATATTTCAGTATCTCAGGTCTGATGCAGATTTTACAAATCCATTTTTCTGGTTTTGTTTTTTTCCTGGGAAGTTATTTCTTCTTCAATTTAAAAGTTACATTTTAGAATTAAAGTATCTAAAGCTTGGGAAGTTCTCTCTCTTTATGATAAGAATTAATCTCAAAGTATTTTGATGTGCTCTTTGTGCTTCCATGTTACCTTTATTCCAGACTTGGAGTAACACCAATGAATATCAGTAGCAATAGAGTGGCCATGCCCATGACTTCAGCATTCAGGAAACTGAAGTGGGGAACTGCTTTGGTTGATTCCTACACGAAGCCCATGATAATGCCAGAATTCCCATTTGTGCACCTTACAGCCTCATATTTTTATTTTGTCAAATTGCATTAATCAGGCACACAGCAGTAGCTGCTGCAAGGAGAGGAACTCAATGTTTTTAATACTGAGTTATGGCTTAGTCACATTCAGTGAGCTCATTGCTGACCTATATTCCACTTTTTCTTCTCTAAACACTTACACTCTTTTCTATAGTTGCTTTTATTAGTTCAAATCATTCCTACAACTGAAAGCAAGTTAGTGGTTTTAGTTGTTTTTCAGTACTACTTACTGGACAGTTTAAAGCACAATTAAGAGCAATTATTTATTTTCATCCTGTTTCTAGTGAGAGGCACATTTCCTGAAGTTCTTTCTTCCAGCTGAATTTTATTCTGAGCTGAAATATTTTCATTCTCTTGGTTTCTTGTGTTTTTAAACTATATCCAGTGATTTAAGGGAGCATTTTCAGGGTGCTACACTGGGTGGCAGTGCTCTGCTTTGAAGGTTTTTGTTTAAACCCTTTTTCATGTTTTTCCCCTCTGACACTACCTGATGTTGAGGCACTGCTCACACACGAGATCTCAGCATTCCATACAATTCAGGAATTGGTAGCATCACCATCAGGATTTGCCATTAAAATCCTGATTGAATTTAAAGTCTGGAATCATGGCAGTGTTGATGCCATCCAACACCTTTAGGAACCACTGATTTAAGCTCTTTGTTCAGGTGCGTATGTGGGAATACTTGGCCTTTAGATGCTCCTGTCAAACAGGCCCTTCCTGACTGCACCTTACCTTGCAGAGAAGGCCCTTGGTGCTCACAGATTGAGCCCTCCCAGGTCATGTCCCGGAGCAGGAAGCCAGGAACCAGCTCTTCCTTGTTTGGGAGTGATGTGAAGTGGATCTCTTCGTCATGAGTCTGAAAGGTAAATTTGTTCTTACCTGTAAATGATGGTTCTGCTAGTTCACACTATGCCAATCCAGACTGCAGTCACCTTCCAGCCAGCACATAAGTAAGACTTAACACTTCTTTGGTGCATTTGAGTTTTTAAAAGCACTCTTCAAACATTGATTAATCAGATGAGACAGAGGAGAGATGAAGATAGCTGTTACAGCCCTGGTTTATCCAGGTCTTCCTGCTTCAAGAATATCCCTATTGAGTGAAGGACACTAAGATGGTGCCATGTAGCAGGTGTGCTGTAAACTATCCCTCAGGACAGTACCATTGTCTGACATTTCAGCAGTGCTGCTGCATAGGATGGCTTCCTTCTTGAAAGGGTGAGCCATATGGATTGGTGTAGGAGAACTAGCAGAACCAATGTTTTCACAGACAAGGACAAATTTAACTTTCTGCTATTTCCGTCTATACCAATCCACACTCTAGAAATGAAATTTCTGTTATAGGTTGATGTCAGGAGAAGTGTTTGGATATACTGTTCTCTCTGAATCAACTGAATAGATGAGCAGGCAGTAAAATGTACTGCAATTGAGTGCAGCTGGATTATGAAATTTATTCAGCACTGTTATTTTTTGATTGTTTGGTCTCATTTGTATCTCTATACAGGCAACAGAATTTGCTAAAATATGCTATTTGAAAAGTTTACTTCCCAATTCAATTAAAAAACAAACACATCTCAATTTAGAGAGGGTCAATTTAAAGAGGGAAGTGAGTATGGGATGGGACTTAAGTTGTATCTGCATATTTTGTGTGTGAAAATAAGCCATCTTTTCAGTTGGATTTTTCTCTGACTGCTAGTTGGCAGAAGAGAACTCTGGTCTAGACTGGTGTAGATGGGACATAGCAGAATATGAAGAGACCAGGCTTCAAGAATGAAAACTGGCATACTTTTATTTCCTGTAAGAGTTAAAACTAGTATAAACTCAAATATTTCAATTAGTGAAGGGATTCCCTTTTTAAAGATAAACTCAGCTTTTGGTGCTGCTAGTGACAATTCCTTATTGCCACCAAAATTCTGATATTGTAATTTCCAGTCATTCAGGATTAATTCACATTCCTTTACTTGTAGCTCTCAGCAAAAATTCTATGCAATTGCAGACTATTCCCACTGAGTAGTTCAGTTCTCTGGGTTTGCCAAGTGCTTTTAAATGAGACAATGCAGAGCCAGAGGATCTCTCCTTCAGTTCTCCCAGTGATAGCTGGGTAATCTCTGAACTGATGAGAATTTGTTATTCTCAGAATTGATGCAACTGTTGTTATAAAACAGTCAAAATCTGAATCCCTCTTTCCTGAGTAGTCTCAAATTTAATGCAGACTGAGAAATTTTCTGGCTTGTTACCAATGTAACTTTGAGTTACTGTTAAGAATTTAGGTTCTTCAGTACTGTGCATTTCTGGTATCTGCAATATCGTCTTTGACTGACATTTCATTATGCTCTGTTCAAGAAAATGTTCTTCTGGAGATAGAAGTTACATTTAATTGCTATCACCAGCTTCTGCAAACTCTTACAAGTTCATCAGGCAGATATTCCTTCTTGTTCCTAACATATTCCTCACATGGGACAGTGTGAGGGATCTTGCTGTGCCTTTCTTTCTGGTGTTCATTAAAAAGGTGCCACTCAGAGCCTTCTGTTCTTTTTGCCTGCTCAATAGTGATTGTTTGCAGGTGGTGTGAAAGCCTGCTCCTCTGAGAGGATGTGAACCAGTGGGTGACAAACCCCACCATAGTAAATCATCAGGATAGATCAAAGAAATAATTTTTGTGCATTTTTCCAGCAGCATGCCTGACTTGCAGGATTTAAAGGTTTTGATGTCTGTGCTACAGGTACCATGACTTTCTTGCAAGTAGAATTGCACAGCAATTTCTACCGTTCCTACTAACAGCAGTAGTTTCTTCCTAATTGAAACATCATAGAATAAAACTGACCTTTGAGAATGTACAATTTGTACTTGTGCTTAACTGCTGTCTAAACTTGGAGTGCTATAGGTTTTTTTTCAGTAAATACACAGGAATAATTGGATACAATTACAGTATTACACATAGTTGTCAAATCAAAACCAAAGCAGGTTCTCATAGAAACAGTGGTTTCTAACCATATGTTTGTTATATGTATATGGAATGTTATGTCTTCCTTAAGTTGCTTGTAGAACACTGAGATAAAAAAATTAGTATTTTCAGATGGTGAACTGATGACTTTTTAACCCCAACCTTGACAGGCACCCATGGGGACTTGCTGGGGTGATATTGCAGAAGGAGTGCGAGTGGAGGTTCCAAACACTGACTGCAACCTACCTACCAAAGTCTTCTGGATAGCTGGAATTGTAAAATTAGCAGGTAAATGTGTTTTGGTTGAAATTAAAATAATGTGAAGGGGTCAAATACTATAGTCAGCGATCACCTGATGAGTGTAATGCTGATACTGGTGAAGCTGGCAGAGCTCTGGCTGGAGGTTACACATTGGAGTGATGTTCTGCACATTGTCACTGTTCTACACTTGCTGCTGTGGTGCCTGAGAATGTTTGTCCTTGGTTTGGTTTTTTTATATTGCCTCAGAGTGCAGTAAGAGCAGTGCAGAGCAGATAGGAGTTGTCAAGAAACCTCATTCTGTGAATCACTTGCCTTGATAAAAAGTTACAAATTCAAGGTCGCAGATGTAAGTTATGAAAAAGCAGATACTGTGC
Source organism: Luscinia megarhynchos (assembly GCA_034336665.1). Taxonomy (NCBI): domain Eukaryota; kingdom Metazoa; phylum Chordata; class Aves; order Passeriformes; family Muscicapidae; genus Luscinia; species Luscinia megarhynchos. Next base: position 5,734,274 of record CM067580.1, read on the forward strand.
ATAATTAATTTTGTCCTCTTATGTACAATTTGTAAAGGATTATACTTCAAGAATTTTAATTTTATTTAAATTTACTTACATGATAATACATGCCCATTTATCAAAGTAATCCATTCTGTGCATTAATAGCATCCAGAAATGTGCAGTAAAAAAAACCTAGCTATTAAAAATTACATTTAGAAAACCAATGTAATGTACATGATGATTGATCAAGAAGTATTCGTACATATTTTATAATCCTGCTTCACTCTTGTATTTTTTTTAATGCTTTCTTTCAGGCTACAATGCTCTGCTGAGATATGAAGGCTTTGAAAATGATTCAAGTCTTGACTTCTGGTGCAACATTTGTGGGTCTGACATCCACCCAGTTGGTTGGTGTGCAACCAGTGGGAAGCCCTTAGTTCCTCCTCGAAGTATGTAAATAGTAGCCTTATTGACTGATTTCAAAGTCTCTTCATTAAACTGAATTTGCTCATGGCCCAGATATCAAAGTATTCTTCTACTATAAGGACTCTTTAACAGTTATGAATTTATAATTTTAACTTGTGGAAAAATGAGTGATGGACTGATGCTGAAAGTGTTTCTTGGATTAGCCCATCTGATGCAACTCAAAGCTTTTGAGGTCAGGGTGGCAGCAGTTGGCTAATCAGTAATGGGAATGTGCACTGATTTTATTTACGCTTTGTTATTAAATTCTTTTCCCTGGTCTTTAAATTAGTCTTGGGTACCATTCCTTCTCTAAAGAAGCTTTTTGTTATTACTGTCATCTAGGTCTTTTAATAGTCATCTGGGATTTCTTTATATGTTCCAGACTCTAGTATTGTCTCTTAACAGGCACAATTAAAAGTCAGTGGCTTATTTTTTTCCCATTCATTTGCAACAGCCATCCAGCACAAATACACAAACTGGAAAGCTTTTCTAGTGAAACGACTTACTGGTGCCAAAACACTTCCTCCTGACTTTTCTCAGAAGGTAAGGCTGATGCAATAGCAATGATGTTCTGTAAAGAAAACTGCAGCACAGTGTGAAGAACTGCAAATATTTTACAGTGGTACATTAGCTCCTCTTGCAGTGAAGGAAATACAGTAGTTTCTTCCCTTAGATACAGTTTTCCTTGGAATCCCTTCTCCAGTTATGCCTATACTTGTCAGTATGTATTTGGAAAACTGTTTGCTCTAGAAAGAATAGCTTTCTATAAAAACTAGTTAGTCTATTTTAATTTTTAAATACCTCATTTAAAAAATCCACAGAAAACCCAAAAGTGCTCATGATATTTAAGAAAAGTGCTCATACTCTGTTATATGTAAAAAAAATTGAACACTGATTTTTCTGATTCAGGAATGATTTTTATCATGGACTCTTTCAAGAAACTGAACAGGATATGTTAGTGTAGTATGGATGTGGAAGGAATAAAAGATCATACTTTTAAATACTAGTATTTTTTTCATACTCTAGACTAGGTTTCTTTCTGTCTTAGTCATGTCTTTAGGTGTGGCAGTACAGTGCTGTACAGTGTGCTATATTGGTAAGTTTACATACCAACATTGAGATGATGATGCATATAGTTCTTAGTAGAAATATGAGGCTTAATTTGTTGTTTTACACTGTCTGTAATGTTTAAGAAAAACAACCAAAAGGCCTTTCTGCAGTTGTTAATTTTTGTTTTAAAATTGGTTCAGTTAAAAGCTGAATTAAATTGGCAAGATCTCTCTTTTGGAGAGCTGATAATGAAAATGGCAAGTGACAGATACTGATTTTTAAACACAGTCTATTTGCACAAAGCAGAGTTAACATCTGTGTCCTTTCTTTTGTGTATTTTGAAGAGGTATGTTTGTAAATGGCCAGCTTTAATTATGTTGAAGGTTTGTTTTCCATGCCTTAAAATGAAGTATTTTAATCCTGTTTTTAAAATGCTGTATTTTGAGTGGATGACAAAGCAAGAATAAAAATTAATGAGGTTTTTCTTGTTTAAGTTGTTTCTCAAGGTAACTTCACCCATTGTTAACAACTGAACAAACGTTCATTATGTCAGTGGAAAATTCCTTGAACTTAAGTGAGAATTGTATCTCATCTTAATGGATAACCTTGAAACAATTAAAGCATTGTAGCATCTATTCTAAGTTTTCTGAAATACTTTATTTCAATGAAATAGAAGAGAAATAATTTGTGGCATTTCTCCAGGTTGATTAACAAGTGCTTCAATTAAACGACAAGTGCGTCAATACTGTGTTTGAATGGACAGGAAATGGAAAACCAGAGGATATTCTCACTGAGTGTGTCTGAGGGCATCCTCACGGAGTGTGTGTTTGTGTTACCTCAAGGTGTCTGAGAGCATGCAGTACCCATTCAAAACGTGCATGAGGGTGGAAGTGGTGGACAAGACGCACCTGTGCCGGACGAGGGTGGCGGTGGTGGAGAGTGTCATTGGGGGCCGCCTCAGGCTGGTGTATGAGGAGAGTGAGGACAAAACTGATGACTTCTGGTGCCATATGTACAGCCCACTCATTCATCATATTGGCTGGTCTCGAAGTATAGGACACAGGTTCAAAAGATCTGGTAAGTTTGGTTTGGGTTAGAGGTGTTTTGTGGGCAGTGCTGGCTGGGAGGAGTTTGGGTTAAGCAGTTCTGTTGCTTTATACAATTAATCAAACTTCTTTGAATAATGATATTTTAAAATGTTGTGTAATGTGGCCCAGGGTTTTAATTTTATTAGACTCAGAAATTACAGTTAAAGTTATAATTAACATATTATACAGCAGTGGAAAAGCCACAGTAACCTTTAGGTTGATTTGTAGTGTTTAGAAGATTCAGTGATTAACCGAGGTCAGCAAACTGTAGGCAGAAAAACCTTTAACTGCACAATTCAAGCATGGTAAACTTCACTTTTCATGCTGATACCTGGAGTCACAGCCCTGCTTCACAAACTCCTAATTTCTTCACATCTAACTTATTTTTTGGTACAATATAACATGGACAAGTATCCTAGTAGATACAGAATTTCTATTTACTTGCAAGTTTAAAGACTGTCTAATATTTTATGTTGCAGTATTTATGTGATTTAGAGGGTATTGGGGAATGGGCTGGGAAGGTGAAATGACAGTCTGATAGAAGGGACACAATTAAGGCCTTTGTTACCTAAAATACAAAACAAATTGTCATTTGAAATAGTTAAGGCTTTCTAAACAAAAAAAAAAAATCTGGGTTTTTTATTATTTCCCTTAGAGCTGGTATCTCTCATCAGACAGAATTCCTGTAAAGCATTCCACAAGGGTTTCCCTTCAGGGAAAGGCCTTCAGTTTTCCTAATGCTTCAAGTTTCTCTGCACCATTTATAAACAGATAGATATAGATATACACACACACACATATATATATATATATGTATTTAAAGTTATTATATGTAATTAAATAAATATATAAATAAAAATGCAATTTTCTGTGATAGCATAGTGCAAAGTAGTTTACCTGCCAATTTTTTGCAAAAGCTTCTATGTAATACCTTCACTCAATTTTGTGACATAATCAAATGGTCTTGCAAATACTGGATATGGGGTTTTTCCCATAAATGATGTCTGTGTTATAGAGGCAGCTCTGGTTTAAGTCAGCAAGGAAAATGCATGGATGATGTCCTCCTGATTTTTGTGGTAGTGTTTCTATAAACTGTGGGTCTCTCACACCAGTTATTGTGTGGTCTTGGTTAACATTCAGAAAAACATATTGTTTGCTTTGTGAACAAAACTTCTGAACAATGTTATAGTATTATTATTATTCTTCCTTGTAGATATTACAAAGAAACAGGATGGACATTTTGATGCACCCCCACACCTATTTATGAAGGTGAGTACAGTAGCTAGAACAATCTCTGCAGAGTTAGGGACCTTTAGTTCCTGTTGTGTGTAAACCAGACCTGAAACTATTTACATCCTGGCCCAGCACAAGCGTTTCTGCTTTTATTATCCAGTCTGACCTCTTTGATACAAGCAGAGCTGGTAGAACAGATATTTCACTCTGTTGCTTTGGCACTGTGGGAGTATGTTTTGTTCCAGGCTCATTAAATTCTTTGTTTCTCCTGTTGTTCTGTGATTCTTTTAGGTAAAAGAGGTTGATGCAGCTGGAGAGTGGTTTAAAGAAGGAATGAAATTGGAAGCTATAGACCCCCTAAACCTTTCAGCAATATGTGTGGCAACTATCAGAAAGGTAAGAAAGCAAATGTATGTTTTGAGGAGGCAGAGAGGAATCCTTTTTGCCTAACCTTTATTCAGGCTTGAAACAAAAGGCTCAAAACCAAAATTAGTGGAGTTTCTTTACACAGTCAATAGGGAATGTCTGTCAGTTGTTCATATACAACTGCTATGAAAATGTGCTCATGTAAATTTGACTTTAATCTCTGGAAATTCAGCCTTACCTTTAATTAGAATGTACTTGTGAGATGAATTTGCAGAAAAATATTCTGCTAATTATACCAACTGTTTTGCAACTGTTCAAAACCAAACCTCATCTTACTGACTTGGAGAAGTCTGTGAAGATATTTTAAGGCTGTCCTTCTTTCTTAGCTTGTTTGAAAGGGAGCCAATCCATGTGAAATCTGCTTTAAAAGAGAAAATGTAAAAAGCAGCTTAGCTGAATTGTTTAACCTTTCCAGTGAAGAGCAGAATGGTTATGATTTTCAGTAATGGTGTACTGAATATCCTTGCAAGCTGAAGAATAGACTGAGTTAGCTTTAGAAGTAGAGCTGATGTTCAAGAAAAATAAACTAGAGATCAGAAAAAGGAGCTGTTAATCTCATAACTTTGCAGTTATCAAAGGTACCTGTAACACTTGTATTCACAGTCCTGGAGACAGGCATGATTTGGAGGGTTTTTGTTACAATTGAATGTCCTTCTAAGTGTGCTTCCATTATTATTGAGTTACTTTCACTCTTGAAACATGGCATGCTTTCTTTCTAGCTTTCTCACCCAGCTGAAGGTATTTAATGTGGAATTTTTTTTCTCTTTACCAAGGTGTTAGCAGATGGCTATCTTATGATTGGGATTGATGGCTCAGAAGCAGCAGATGGGTCTGATTGGTTTTGTTACCATGCCACTTCCCCTTCTATTTTCCCTGTTGGTTTCTGTGAAATTAACATGATTGAACTAACTCCACCGAGAGGTACAGGTAGCATTCTGACACCTTTTATTGTGAATATTGCTCAGTGATACTGCATGTACCATATGCTTTGTTTCTTAACTCAGCCTAGAAAATTCAGGTCACTTCTTAGGACTTTCTCAAGTCTGAAACAAATACAACAGCTTTACTTTGAAGTAATCTAAACCAGAGGTAGCCAACTCTTCATTTTGAAGAAATTAGATTAATTATTGGCTGAAATAATTTGCATTTGCTGTCAGAAATTAAGGATTCCACTTAGTCAGTGGGAAGTGTGGGAGTCACTAAACGGGCTCTTCAGAAAGTGTCACTGGTTGGGAAATCCTGGCCACCAGAACAATGAACAATGAAACAAAATGAACAATGAATTGTAAAGAATCTTAAGATAATTCACAACTATACCAGTCAATTTTTGGAAGGCTATACACAAACTTGAGCTTCAGTAATACACTGAATAAACCCCTCTATGAGGAAAAAGGTGTCTTTTCACAAGCACATGTTCCTACAGAAGACTTTATCTCCCTTTTTCCATTTTTCTGCCTTGATCTGGCACTTTTTAACAGGATCATAATTGTATAAGAGCAGAGGACAATGATTTTCTGTGGCTTTTCCCCTCCATTCTCATTCTTGCAGGCTTCTACTTGTATTTAAAGGACTATTTTTCTAGGTAATATCTATAGTGTAATGCAATATGAAGAAAGTAATTTCATGTCATTTTCGTTGTGGGTACAGTGACAACTCTGTCACCCTAGAGTATGAAAAGTGCAGTTGTACAGATTCAGTGTTATTTTTCAGTCAGCTCATTTTGTGGATTTATTGCCTAGAAATTCATGGGCACCAGCATCCCTCAAAAATCTGAGGTACAGAGACTTGCAATAGAAGCTTTTTATGGGAGGAAATGCTTGTGTATTAATATGTATCAATCAATTTAGAAATACGTGTATGAAACTGATGAGACAGAATAGGAGAAAAACTTGTTTTGGTGATGAGATTACCTCATCATTCTTGAAACACTTTCAAAATGTGGATTTTGTTGTTAGCACATTTATGATATTTAGTGTTTCTTGTGTCATGGCAACCTAATTCTTTACCTCAATGTACATTTCTCTTTTTACTGCAGTTTTCCCTAAGTCCTGTGTCATCAGTGAGAGGTGATTATCAATCACACATGCAATAATCTAAAAGTCATTTGGAAGGGAATTACTAGCAGTAAAATACAGAGCATAATGTGCATTAGCATTTTTAATAGGATCAAAGTGGTCAAAGCTCCTTAGGTCTAACAAGAAGGGTATTTTGCTTTCCAAATTATGGGCTGGAAAATGGACAGTTTCATAATTCTGCCTGGTCTGACAAGGCCCACATGCACATTTCTTGGGTGTGATGATCTTGAGTATAAATATATTGGTGTAGCAGAGCAATGTTACATTGAGAAGAAAAGTGTTAATATGCAGAACTGATACAGTGTTGCCATTATTATTAATTAGCTCTCCAGCTGTGTTTGTTCATGGAGATTATTCCATAGCCAATGCAAGCACTCTTGTCCAAGTTGCATTTAGCACTGTGGATAACTTCAGTTGCTATGAAATCATGGGACTTTGCAAGGCTCATTCCTCCCAAACATCTTCATCCCATGCTGAAATCAGTAGAAGATGAAGATGCTTAGGCATTTTGAGGGGTGGGGTTGAATTTTGAGCTGTGGCTACGAGTGTGGCAGCCCTCTGCCTCCACAGAGGTGAGACCCAGACCTCTCCTGCAGCTCTCATGCCATGCCCACTGCACTGCAGATTTTCAGGGTGTCCATCACTGCACACTGCTGCAGAGAAATCCTCCGGGCTGTTATTGCTTCAGCTAGAATTAGAAAATTATTAGTTTAAGCAGTTGTTGAAGTTGCCCAAAGGAAAAGATATTCCTGTGTTTTATGCATATTCAGTAGCTACGTATATTTTTGAGAGGTTATTTTCTTCCCTTTGTAATAGCTCTCTTTTAAGTCGTCTAATTTTTCCATATTACATATTAATGCTATTTTTACCCTTATTAAACTTCTAAAATACCCATGTTTATTCTTACCATTCTGTTCCTGACAATTTAAATGTTTCATTAGTGCAGTTGTTTCCCCACAGGGAAGAAACTGTGTTCTTAATTCCATCATCTCTTCTGGGTCATTTGTGTAAGGCATTTGTAGAGATAAGAATCTGCATGGACAAAAAACTTCCAGTTTTAGTGATTAATCTTAACTTAAACGATGCCTTTTATGTTACCCAGTGGTTCATTCTTCTTGTTTATTGCAAATGAGCAATGTCCAGGTGGCTGTTTGCCACTTAGATCAAACTTCAGAGAGTGGAAGTTTCTGATACTAATGTTTGACTTTTGTTATCCTTTTTAGCTGTAGCACACTCCCAATGTTCTATTTTTGCTGTTGTTCTTACACATGAAGTTTGCAGCTTATGTATGAAAATGTTGTTTAAAATTCACAGGTTATGCAAAACTCCCTTTTAAATGGTTCGACTACCTCAGGGAAACTGACTCAATAGCAGCACCAGTAAAGCTCTTCAATAAGGTAATGAAATTATACATCTCTGTACTGGAATTAGTAGTTTCTTTACATTTTGCATTCTGCATGGCATGGACTCATTTGTTTTAATAGAGATTTGAAAAACTAAGACTTTTAGAGATAAGAATCATTTGAGTAAGCAGAGGTTGCTATCTCTGAAATGTTAGACAGATGCAGAGGTACAGGAAACTTCATCAATGATACTCAGGGTTTTTTTCTGTATTAAGTTGATTGAAATCCCTGTTTCAGCACTGTGCTTAAACTATCCCTAATGAAGATGTCTGTTGACTGATGTTTGCCTTCTTTGCTTCCCCAGGAAGTTCCAAACCACGGCTTCCACGTTGGCATGAAGCTGGAGGCTGTGGATCTGATGGAGCCCCGGCTGGTGTGCGTGGCCACGGTGACGCGCATCATCCACCGGCTGCTGCGCATCCACTTCGATGGCTGGGAGGATGAGTACGATCAGTGGGTGGATTGTGAGTCCCCAGACCTGTATCCTGTGGGATGGTGCCAGCTTACTGGGTACCAGCTCCAGCCTCCAGCACCCCAGTGTGAGTCTTGCTTTGTCAATAATGGAAATTAGTTTTATGGGGGCTCATTTTTCTAACCTCTTCCACTTAGGTCCCTTAGGCATAACAAAACCAGAAAAAACTCTTGCTAATGCCTGGAAGTTCTAATTCACCGTTCTAATCGTTCACACTTTGATTTCTAAAGTACTTCTGAGTGTTTTTTACTGTTTTTCAGTGCCAGAAGTTGCTGATTTGATGCAGGGAAAAAAGCCTCTTGTCAGTCCTGGAGGAGTTCACTGAGAATTTCTATTGCTTTAAGACTGCCAGTGTATCTGTTTCTCCTCCTGAATTTGGTGGAACTCAGCCTGTGCAGAAGCTCTATCTAGTTTATTACATCACAACTTGTCCTGTCAGATCAAGTGATAATCACTGATGAAATGCATTCCAAGAGCTGTTTTTTTGATGAGAGGCTTATGAGAACATTTATGTTAAGCAGTTTAATGCAAGTTGGTTTTCCACAGTAAATTTCTCTTTGTTCAGTCGCTAAGCAAAAATTCTGTAACTGTGTAGCAGCTTTGACACATTCTAAAGTGTATTTTTTTTTAAATAATAAGCATAGATTTTGAATTTTTCATTTTTTTGCAGCATCAAGAGATAGCCAGTCAAGTTCATCCAAACAGAAGAAAAAAGCTAAATCACAACAGTACAAAGGACATAAGAAAAGTGGGTGACAAAATTGTGTTTGCACTTTACTTGTTGTTTTAAAGTTTGTGGTCTCTACCTAAATCCCTGTTCTATTTGCAAATGTTTGTGCCTAAACAGGTGTTATGCTTAAAGGTGCAGTATGCCACAAAAGGAACTTTTTCATTGAGAATATTTTTTATAACTCATGATAGGGTAGATGTTGCTAATAATAATAATAATAATAATCTATGAATTGTAGATGGACAATGGTAAAAATAGTTTTGTATTCTGACATAATTTCAGTTAAATAATTTATTGGCTGTGTACTATATTGGTAGTTGTACTGCCTTGTACAAAATACTCAGGTATCAACACAGTTCTCCCTCTGGTCTCTGTAACACAGGTGAAGAAATAAGAAACAAGCTACTGGGATCAGAAAGAATGAGGTGTAGAAAGTGTAAATTATCATCTAACTGGCTTCTCTTTGAAATAAAAAAGCTACTTATTTGCCAGATTTTTTTGATTTAGGCATCTATGTAAATTAAGCTTTTGTATTGTTACTTTCAGAAATAAACAGTATTGCTGTGTGTGGCTGTTCTTGTCACAGTAAAACACAGTAATGACATTTTTAATAATCTGCAGTGTTCAGGTAGTTTTCACAGTAATTGATTCCCTTGGAATCAAATTGTTAAAAATATAAAATTAGTTTTCCTAATTTAGTCTTGTTTTCAGAGTGTTTCGTTGTTGTGAGGAATTAAAACCTTATCTTCCTGGTGAATTTGTGAATGAAGCTATTAAGGCCAATTGGAACCTTCTTCCCCAGTCATTGAGAATACAACCTTTGCTGTGTTATCTGTGGGCATGAAAAGAAGTTGGCTGGTGGGTGCCATAGATAAAGCAAGTGTCTGGGAAGTTCTTAGAACCTCTTGTTAAGTGCCCCAAACATTGCACTGGTTTTCCTTTCTGCTGTTGGAGGAAATAAACAGTAAAATCCATATCCTCTTCAGAATCTTGCAGCAGTGTTTAAGTAGAATTCAGGTACTGGAAAACTCCTGATTTGAGAATATCCAGGGAGAGGTGTGAGTGCTGTTGCTTTAAGCTAGGGCAATATGGCTCTATGGTTAATTACCTTTGTGTAGGACCTGTTTTTGTGTAATTCTGCACTGTCTGAGCAGATTTTGTTTAGCAAGCTGTGCTAGATGATCATATTCCTTACCTTATCCCCTTCCTAATGCCTCTGTACCTGTCTTACAGTACATGTGACCCAAACCTGGAAAAATAATTCCTCTTACTTAGTGTCATAGGAAGCTTTAGAAAACTTAGGCTAGGGAAATTTGTTCCTAATTTCTCACTAACCTAAGGTAAGTGTTGCCTGCAGAAGCAAGGAAAACTTCTGATTGTGTTCTGGACTGTTTGCTCAATACTAAGAAATCCTCTTAATCACCAGAAGATGAGAGAGCAAGGTCAGGAACAGTTAAAGCTGGCTGCCTCCTATATGGTTTTTTTTCTAAGTAGGTTACAGCAATGGAAGTGCTGAGTCACAGGAAATAACACTAAAAATGTCTTCTGAAGCTTTTTCTTGTTCAGCACTTGTAAATAAAATAGCAAGTTATTTTGTAAAGGATTTCAGTCACTAAACCATTTAATGCAGCCACCATGTTTTTATGGTACCATGTAAAGTCACCACAGATGATTAACAAGAAATTCTGTGTCTTAAATTAGATTAGTTTTGGCAGGATTATTTCCACACATCTTTCTCATGTGCTCACAACACAGCCCAGGATGTCATTGAGTCATTTTGCTGTGTGTAATAATGCAGATTTCTGCTGCGGTGTCCCCTCCTCCTGGGAGCACTGGGAGTGCTTGTGTTCACTGGGGAGCAGAACTGATTGCATGGTAAACACTTTGAGAATCTCCCCCAGTTCCTTTTCCAATAGTGTTTGTTTCAGTGAGTAGGGTTTTGTGCTGTGTGCCTGCTGCTCAGAAGGCTGTGCAGGTGACTTCTTGGAGGCTAACGTGCCAGCCTGCCTGGATAATTAATTAACAATGAAGGATGCAATATCTGCTGGTATTGTCTGCTTCCTCTTGGGTGTATATATCAGAGTAAGGTTACTGAAATGATAGTCTGACCTCAATATTTTCAAGGTTGGGATTCTGCAGACACCATTCTGCTTCATTAATCTCTCTAAAAGGCTCATCCTGAAGTTGTCTTATAAGAAGAATATTTAAGCAGGGTGGTATCTTTAGGATATGCATAATCAGTCACCTCTTCAGGGCTGGGCTGTCTGTCTGACAGTGCTGAAGCATCAGCAGCCAGTTTTGATGTAGCTGAAAGCACTGATTTGTGTTAGAGACCTTGTACCCTCAATACTGCAGAGAAACATGCCTTGGGCACAGAATGGGAGCATCTTAGTGATGAAGGAGAAACATGGTAACTTGTATGGGAAATGTTTTAATAACATTTTTCAAGAATGCAGTGTTTAATAATTTGAGGTTTGGAAGTTTTGGAAGTTTTTTTCTGTGTGCTGAAATCGTTGTGTCTGTAAGGCACTGTAAAATGGGAAATACCATTCTAAGGGAATTAAGAGCATATATTTTAAGAGGTGATAAACTTTGTCTAGAGAGGATTATTTCCCTAGAAGCATCCTTCTGTTTCTTAGGCACACACACTGAAACAGCTGCAGTCTGAAACTGAGCCAAGATGTCTTGGGTGTCCAGGCAGAGGAATGTGTGTGACTCTGCAGTGTAGCTACAGCAGAAATCATTCACAGCATTTGTATTTCATTGATAGAGCATGAAATGAATGGGTCATGGTTTTAAGCAATGCCCTTGAAGGCCTACCCAATTCAGGGACCACAGTGTGGTTGTTGAGAACAATATTCCCATTAATAAGTGAATGGTGCCATTGTACAGGCCCTGGTTTTTGAGAATGGATGAATATCAGTCAGAACCATTTCTCAGTGAACAGTTAGAGTTGCCTGATGCACTTTAACCCGAGCGTTTATTTTAGTTTGACTTGATGTTTAGAGAGGAAGATACGAGCTGGGAAGAAACCTGTCAGTTTGTCCAGCCCAGCCATGGCAGGGGAGGTGCTGAGGAGCTTCTCTGGGGATGACAAGTTGGTTCCTCCTCCAAACCCAGCCCTTCCAGCACTGACAGCCCCTGGGGCCTTCCAGCCTCCCAGGAATAGCCAGGAGCTCAGGCCCAGCCTCCAAACAGGTAACTGCTCACAGCAGAGTGTCACTGCACAGTGGAAAGCTATGCTCCAGGGTGTCATGTGCTGACTCATCCTTTTTTTCCTTTTTTTTTTTTTTTTCTTTGAATTTTAATTAGTTCAATTTTTTCTGTTAGAGAGCTTTTCATTCTCACTGATGCACCATATCACTGAATTAATCATAGCAGAGGATTGCAGCTGCTTTAGAACTTCTGAGGAGGAAGGTTGTGGTGTGGGTTACTGAGAATCCCAGAGAGGCTCTGCAGAGTGTTAAAATACAAAAATGCACCCTGTAAAACTGAATGGTAATGTGGATCTGAGAATATTGGATGTAAGTAGGTCATTATTTTGTACCCTCCTTTGCAGAGAAAATATGCTGTAAATAAACATTTTTTTTGTTTTTTACCAGAAAAAGGCAGTTATCTGGGAAAATATCTTTGGAATATGTTACTTGAAATTTTGTGGATTACTGAGAAACTATATTTAAAGCAGTATAATTGTGCATCTGTATGGCTGAGCAGCTAAAAACTCCTAAAAATTAATCAGTAATATTGAAGTAGATTAAAATTTTGAACTTATCTAAGTATAGTTTACATAGTGTAATCAATCTTCAATCATACAAGTTCACTTCAAGGATCTGGTAGTTTTTTCTCTTCCCTTTTCCTGATATCTCTGGCAACATAATGCAGCAAATTACTGCTGGCAAATACATTCTGACAGTAGGAGCTGTCAGGCTGGATGGTGCTCTCCCTGCAGGGCAGTTGCCAGGTTGATAGATTTAACTTCAGATTTGTTTGATTACTCCCTTAAGCTTTCCTTAGTCTGCACAGGCTGCCCTGTCAGCACTTTCTGCTGACTCTGGAATACATCCAGAACAGTTTGTCTTGTCCATGTGTTAGCCATTAACAGACTGGGAGAAAAGGAACCCACGTGCCACCTTTAGGACCTGAGGAAAACCTTTACTCTCTTCTGCTCACCTCTCAACACTTCTCAAGGACCCCTTTAGTTTGACTTCATGTTCCAGCTGGTGTGTACATGCTGTGTTTAACAGTCTTTGATGCTTAGGGGAGAGTGTTCTGGAGGATCTATTTCTGCACAATTGTTCTTTTTTTGTGCAAACCTACACCTGCATTGTATTTCTGTAGTTCAAAGACACACACATCTGAATTAATTTTTTTTGTGGTGTAGCCTTGTCATTGTCCAAAGATGTTTGTGTTTATATTGTAGCCAACAAGACCATACCTTGTCAGTCTCTTGGAAGGAGGCATGACCTTGATACCATCTAATCAGTTTAGAACATGTTTGAGATTGGCCAGAACTCATTAATTACATGCATATTCCTCAGCATCATTCATTGCCTTATATTGCTGTAGCTGTAGGACATATACAGGCACAGTGCAGAATGTTTGTGGGACTTTGAATGGAGCCAGTGGAAGATTAGTAACAAAACAGCATCTGTTCTGAAACTTCTTGTGCATGGGAGATCTCAGTAAGGTTCAAACCCAATTCTTTCCCCTTTTGTATTGTCATGAGCACAGGAGAAAGGTTCAGCACTTCTTCACCTTGGTTTGTATGAAGTGCTTTTGCTCTCTAGCAATTCCTGGAGCTGCTTTAAGGTGCATGAGTACTTTGCATGTTTCAGTCATCTGAAATGATCTCTTAAGCACTGAAATTCACCTGTTAAACTGCTTCATCTTTAAAAAGAACCTACAGCAAGCCCAGTAGAGGAGGAGACTATTTCCAGAGATTCACCCAACCCTGGAGCATATCCTCCCATTGGTTTTGGGAGGTCTGAATGTCATGGCATCAGACACAGTCTGTCTCTGTGCCCTGGCATATCACTGGGACAATATGAAAAGGAAGTACCTGGCCCATCTGTATTCCTTTTCCTTCAGCTGAATGACTTCCATTAGTTTTTCTCTTTCTTTTTCCAAGTAATTTGGTGTGTAGCTGTAACTAAGCTTTTCTAATGGAGAATTTTAGTTAAAAGCTGTGTAATAGGAACAAATGAAGTAAGATGTCATTAAATATCTAAATGTCAGGACTTTGGTTCAAATGAGCCAGAGACAATCCAAATCCTGGCAACTGCTGTTACTCCTGTACCTGCAGGAGCTCCCTGCTTGGGGGAGAGAAGGGACACAAGGTGCATGGTGGGTTTGTATCCCTGACCTGTCTGTAGCCTTTGCTTAAGGCATTGCAGCATAGCCAAGTAGCCAGTTGTGTGTCTTATCATTTAGACAACACTTTGTTGCCCCCCGGAGATCAGGAATCTTGGTCAGAGTTGAGCATGATGCAGGGAAAAGTATTTGGGAGAAAAAAGTAGGGAAGGGATTGTGGGCTGTGTAGGTGGGAGGAAGAATCTATTAAAGATAGATGAGGAGAGCTTGCATTTTGCTGCAGCAACTTTTGACATCTTCTACTATTTTAATTTTCAAATTTTATTTTTGTTTAGCTCAAAAGCTTGTTTCAACATAGAATATTTATAAAAGAATAATCAAACAGTTTATAAATCACTGCAGGGCTATCAGTAACAGGCTCTGGGTTAGGGTTTTTTCCTTTCACTGCTTATTTTCTGCATTTCAAGACACATTGACAATGTATATAAACTTTATATTCAATAATGATAAACTGATACTTTTCTCATTCATTTGGTCATAGAGAAGCATTTATTTTTTATAATCAACCCTTTAATGTGGGTACTGCACCTTTAATGAACGTTTACATGTTTTATTTTCAGTGTTCTTTTCATTGTGCTCATATTTTGATAATCATCTCCATTAATAAAACTGGAAAAGTAATTGTGACATTGATACTCAAAACATCTTTGTCTTAATCTCATTTCCATTTAATTTTGACGAAAGAAGAGGGAAGATTAAAACTACAGAAAATGCTTTGCTTTAACAAAACTTACCTTCTGGGATCATTAAAATTTTAATGATGGATTGAGAATCTTTGTCAGTATATTTTGTTGTCTCACAAACTTTTTGCAGTAACTGAGCTAAATAATTTGAATTGTGGGTTAGCTGTTGGCCATTTTCAATCTCATTTTCACTTGTGTAAAGACTAAATAGAAAGCAAAGTGGTTTAAAAGTTAAAGTGGTTTAAAATACTCAGTTCTTGAGAAAATCTGGTAGAGAATATATTATTGTAAGTAATTTGAAATCTGTTAATATTGGAGCATAACTTAAGGCTCCATCTGCACACACAAAGTGTCTGTTCTCTGGGGTCCTGAGCATTAAAGCATTGCTGAAATGTGGGATATAAGAAAATGGTGAATCTGGGATGCTCTCAATGTCAATAATATTAAGTAAATTTAAGGAAAAGTTGCACTTAAAATGCTATAGATGTTTAATGTGCATTTTTGGTTTTAGTGACTTCGTTACAGCTGAAGGAGGAGTTGCTGGATGGAGAGGAGTACAGCTTCCTGCAGGGCACGTCCGACCATGAGAGCAACGGCTCTGCCAGCTACTACATCAAACAGGAGCCCTGAGCAGCTCCCAGGAGTGAGGGCACAGCACTGCTGATAGGAAAAGAACCTTTCTCCAAGACTGACTGATTTTGTTCCCACTTGGATGGTGCAGTTCAGGTGACTGTGCCTGATGTGCTTTGAGACATGTAGATGAATTAGACTCAGTTCCGAATTTTTTGGAAGGGCGGGGAAACTATTTTAGTGAAAAAGATTTTTCAATTTATTAAAAACAAAAACAAAGGACACTTTTGTGTTGTACTTGAAGCTTTTGAAAGAATTTTGTAATATTTTCAAGTTCAGATTTATTGTGCATTGTTAACAAGAACTGAAATTAATTTTTTTGTAAGATTAAAGTTTATTTAGCATGATTGTGGGAAGCAGTTGGAGGAAGATATAGCTGCAAATACAAACGAACTGTCATAACAAATGAACCTTTTTGGTACAAGTTGGGAGACTTTTAGACTCTTGTGAACTGCACTGGTCACGCCTCTGGTTTTTTAATTGTGAAAATAAGGCTTTAAAGCCCTGATTTAGAGGCATAAATTATATGTGGAAGATAGTCCTGTAACGCTCTACTCAGTGAGTAGCCCCAAGTGCAACAGAGCCATCGCCTGAAGAAGATTTTAACTTTTCAAGGTGTTTTTATTTAGTTTAAAATATCCTTTTTTATATAAGGTTTTGTTTTTTAACGTTCCTTAAGGTCTGATTCAGTGCCCATTAAAATCAGTAGCCTTGTCTCCATCGACTGCAGTGGGCATTGGATTGGATCTAAAAAACTCTTGTCTGTATATGAATGTCTGTAGTCTTGGAATGCTTCAGCAAATGTTTACAGAGCCCTATGCCAAACTGGAACTTCGGGAAATTCTCATTGGAAGGTTAGTTGTAGCTCTGAATTTTGACTGAAGAAGCAGCTTAGATGGACAGTCACTAAGGACCCTCTTGGTAGTGGGAAGGAACTTGTGAGTATTCTTGTGATATATATTTTTTTTTTTAATTTTTTTTTTTCCTATATAGAAAGCCCTAATTGTTTCCTTACCATCTTAAATATTTGTCTGTGACCATTCCTAACTGATGTGCCTCATGGTTTCAGGTGAGCTGAAAGGAGCCTGGCATTGTGGATTAAAAATTAGTTCAGTCCTGCATAGCCTGCAATATTCATGTCTTGCTGCAGTATGTAACCAAGGCACTGAGACTTGAGAACCGCATCAAAATCACATGGCTTTTAGTCTATAATTCATAAACTGGATTTGCCTGTTGCCTGGAATTCTTGTCTCATGTCAAGCATCCCATTAGCTCCATGTCCCATTAGTCAGCTTCCAGATTTTTACAAGGCAAAAGTCACATAAAAGGCTGAAAATGATGACAGCTTAAACACAAGGTATTTTTGCAGGAGGTCTTAATTTGGATTTTATCTTTCCATATTTTTAACCTTTGTACATTTTTGTAAATGGTGTTGATGAGTGAGGTGATTGATCAGCCCTGCAGAGCTGTGACTGGAGGAATGTGCATCAAGAGCTTTAGCTTTTACAAGTAAGGTTCATTAACTAAACTCAGGAATTATCTCCTAAGTTCTAAGTGCTTCTGGGTTTTCACAGGTCCCCTTCAGAGCAGTACAATGATCATCTGACTCTTGACCATAAATTAGGGCTTAAAAAAGAAATTTGATCAGAAATTATTAACATCTGTATTCCTACAGCATAAGAAATGCTTTAAGGATGTCAACCCACAGAGCCCCAGGAGACCATTTTTGTGTGTTGTTGTTTCAGCTTAAAAAAAAATGCATAGAAAGTTGAAAACCAGCAATCTGATTATTTTCTAAAATATTGCTCCATGTTTGGGTACATAGTATTGGTGATATGCACAGGTTTACCTCATTCTATGCAAGAGGGGTTAATTATGTAAAGTTTTGTATTTACTATTGGAAGTAAAACATGTCCTGTGTAGTGTAGGAATGTCTGGAATTCTTTTCTCCCTTACTGGTAACATTTCCTTATTAACAACCTGTTTTTAACAACAGCTTCTTCTGTTGACAGAATCTGTTAATCTGATTACAAGAATCTATAACTTCAGGTGGTAAAGACATTTTAGCTCTCTAAAACAGCCATAAAAAAAGATTTTGTTAGACCTGGTAGACTTCAAATAACTTATCTCAGATTCTGACCCACCCATGATGTTTATTTAGAACAGCCTAGATTGGAGAACTAGAATTAGAGACCATTGTAGTGACACTTTGAGCCTTGATTGTTTTCCTGTGTTCTCAATTTAATCTGCTGTAAAATCCAGCTCTGCAAGCATTGATTTAATTTGGTAAGTACGGCACTATTGATTTTATTTTTTTTTCTTTAATGCAACAACTTTGTAGGTTGTCCCATCATCTGGAACAAGGTTCTCACAGTCTTGTTTTCTTCTCTCATCAACTTCTCTCTCAACAGCTTCTGACTTCAGTAGAAAAACTGGTGCATTAATTAGTGTGTCATAATGTAGAAGGTGGGGCTAGTTAATGAGTGAGGTGCATTGCCAGGTCACTAAACTGAGTATTGCCTAGGCTCATCCCTGATTTTGGAGTCAAGTCTTCAAATGTCAAGAGGGAAAATTAATCCTTAACATACTTCTTGTGTTGAGAGAAATGTAAGAATCTGTTCTAAAGTCTGTCAGTCTTTATAATATTCTGTTACTCATCAAACACTAAAGTCTTTGAGGTGATATATGTTCTCGGGTATCCCTGTGACTTCAGCAGTTGGTGAAACTTTTGTGTCTCTGAGTTCATAAAATGCCTCAATTGTGTAATTGTCAAGTACAGTGACATATGTGCTGAGCAAACCATGGAAGGAGCTGCTGGAAGTCACTTGTTGAGGAGAAGCTTGGGGAAAACCTGAGCAAGGTGCTACCAGGGATGTTGATCCCAGAGAGCCTGTGGGGTGTCCCTGTGGCAGCTCCCTGGCTTTGCAAAGCATTCCAGTGCCTCTGGGATGTTTCTTGGCTCTCAAGCTGTGGTACCTGGCTGAAGGAGCAGCAAATATTGGACACCTAGAACCTGGACTAATTCTGGCATTTGGCACAGCAGGCTTTCCTGACCATGAGGCAGCCCAAGCCCTGTCCCTGACTTGGCTGCTGCCCCTTTTCTCGTTCCAGATCTCTCTGCTGATCTTTTATTTCATTATTTTCACTAGAACTCCCTAACCTGTTCTTTGCTGCATCTGAGGAGAGCTACAGCAGTTATTGATTCCTTGTTCTATGGATACTAACACGGGTTTCAGTGTTTGTTTTGGTTTTTTTTATTGTTGTTTCCTGTGATGTGAATACCCTCCCTCGATCTTTGTACAATGGTGCTAATATATTTGGTAACAATCCTTTATTGGGAAGGGATTTTTAAAAACTGTGATTTCAGCTGAATTTTTCTTCCTTTTGATTTTTTTCATATTTAAAATAAAAAGCCACAGCCATTTATACAAAAAAGGCATCAGCTTTGGCCCCTGGGAAAATGTTGGGGCGGGAATCAAGATTAAACACATGGGTTTTTACATCATTTCTGTATGTATTTGATATATAGATCAATATCTGTACAAATTTAATCTTTTATTTTCTTGGTAATTTGTGTGGTCAGTGAGAGAGTATTTAAAGCTTTCTCATGCAATGTACATAACTCAGTGAAAAAATGCTTTTGGAGAAATTAATGTTACTTTCATTTTTACGAGACTGCAGATTTTCAGCATGGATGTGAAAAACATTAAAATTATAACTTTGTGTACAAGATGAAAATAATTCACTAAATTTGCCTTTTTTACACAAAATAAAAATGATTAAAAAGATTTTTCTGAGTAGTGATTGTTTTGTTTAAAACATTCTTAGCCCTATTAAAAATACCTACAATCTATAAAAATGAGTAAATAATTTAAAGTATGTTCGTGTGACAAGACATTGTGTGAGACCCTGAGCACAAGGTTTGATAAGACAAGGTGAATCAGGTAAATGTTTAAGAGAGCAAGCTTTGCACTTGGTCTCATTTCATTAAGTATTAGTATTTGTGTAAGGAGGGAAATTTGTGGTATCCCTTTTTTCCTTCTAGCTGTGTTGGAAGTAACTCCAGCCTCCCTTCAGCTCTCCCTCTGCAAATTTGCCACTGTTTGAGTCCAGCAGCTGTGCCAGGGTCACGTGTCAGTGGCTCCTGAGTGACTAAAGTGATTTTTATGAAGATTTGACATGGGGTCAGTTGTAAGTGAATACACCACAAGGAATTAGTTCACAGCCATTTATTTGACAGTCACTTTCAGCACTAACATAACTGTGGTTGCTCCCAGGGCAGCAGCTGGAATGAGATGAGGTGTTGGAAGGCACAAATCACTGTGGGAACCCATCACTCATAGATCCAGTCGTGTGCACAGGGCTTGAAGTCGATGAGCTCATTGGGTTTGAACCACAGGTTGATCTCCTTCTGTGCACTCTCCACAGAGTCACTGCCGTGGATGATGTTCCTGTGGAAGGAGACAAACATAGTTCCCTATAAAAATACACTTTCAGCAGCCTTGTTTTTAATTTGCAAAAACTTGGATGAAGCATCTAGAGGGGGGAGACTATTGCTGTTTTTTCAGGGAGAGTGATCCTACACCCCCACTCCCCCCAAGAGCTAATTGTGCCTATCAAGGCTACTCTAGAGCTACTGTTTTACACAGCCCCTGCCTGAGCTTACATGCTGCTCTGGGACGAGCTGGACTGCAAATAAAGTCAGCTTTGTGCCACTTTCCTAGGCTGCAGCTATGCACTGTGACCTGCAAATGAAACACCATCACACTAAGATCTCTACACCAGTTCTGTGTTTCTAGAATTAAACACTGCCAACAGTTTTTGTGTTGGCAGATGAACTGTGAGTAGGAGTTGAGTTTTTTAGTATCAATTAATAGACAAACCTTCCCACTTGGATGCAGAAGTCACCACGGATGGTGCCAGGCTTGGAATCTGCAGGGTTGGTTTCCCCCAGCATTACTCTCCCAGTTTTAACCACATTGAGTCCTTCCCATACCTTAAGGTAAAAAACACAAAAATTCCATTAAGCCATGCTTATGCAAGATACTGACAGTTGATCTTTGCTCTACCAAACTTTAGCAAAGAAACAAAGGCTCTACATTAAAGATACAAACCTAGTCTAGATTCTCTCTAAGGCCTGTAAAGGTGGCAAGGGAAAAAAACATAGGAACTAGAAGTGATTTTAAGGACTATCAACATTGTTACTGCAGTGAAGGAGATGCTTTACCAAGCCTCAGAGGAAACGTACAAAGCCAACTCCCAACCCTTTGTGTGGTGGTGGAATAGGGACACCCTGCTGAGTGTTCTCTGCTCTCATCATCACACCAGGAGCTGACATTGGAGCAAGCACCTTGTTTTGGGGGCAATGTAAAAATTAATGACACACAAGCTGGGTTATTGTGTCACAGATCCTGACCTTTTTTTGCCCAAAACAGGTATTTGATGGAGAAGATTTGCTTTCAGGAATTTTGTTTTATACATTTATATATTAGGCATTTTAATACCCATTTTTATGGGCACTTTTCTCATTATATGGTAATTTCACTGTCTTAATTTCAGTTTTTTCTTTTGCCACTATCACAACTAGGTAGTTTGAAAAAAAAAATCTTTCTGCAACACTATCTCTAAATATCCTTAATAATTTATACAGCAAGACAAATATATTCAAGAAAGCAATCTTAAACTAAAATCAAGCCACTTACCATGGCCACAATAGGTCCAGAGTTCATGTATTTAACCAAACCAGGGAAGAAGGGGCGGTCCTTCAGATCAATGTAATGTTGTTTGAGAAGGTCTTCAGAGGCCTTTAAAAGGGTAGATATAACTTCAAATATAATTATCTGAATATCATTGAACAAAAGTTGATACAGGTGCACGACTATGGCGTTAGTGATTAGATTTGCAAATAATTAATGTTCCCAACAATGCTGCAGTGCAATTGTGGCAGAATGCTATTGTGCTACCACAATATTGAGCTCCTGCTGTAAAATTACAGGAGTTCTTTGTGGCAGCGCTGGGAATTGTCAATATGATTTCTTTGCACTGCAGTGACCCTCAGCGATAAGCAGAGTACAGGAATCCCAGGGTGGCGTTACCCAACACAACCTTTCAGCCAAGGCCATTCCAGCTCTCAATCGGGCTGCATTAAACCTCTGCAGCAGAATTCAGGTTTTTTTTTGGAAAGAGGAGAAGCCGCGTGCGGGGCAGGAAGCCGGGCCTGCCGCCGCTCCAGCACATCCGCCAGCAGCTCCGCGCTGGGCAGGAGGAGCCGCAGGGGGAGATTGATTCTCGGTGCGGGTGTGGGTGAGGTGCCGGTGAGGATGGGGTGCGGGTGAGGATGGGGTGCGGGTGTCGGTGAGGATGGGGTGCGGGTGAGGATGGGGTGCGGGTGTCGGTGAGGATGGGGTGCCGGTGAGGATGGGGTGCGGGTGAGGATGGGGTGCGGGTGTGCAGAGCCCTGTCGGGCAAGGCACGGACGAGGTTTGGGGACAAGGCGCGGGCACTCACGTGCACGAACTTCATGGCCACGAGCCGGAACCCTTTCTGCTCGAACCGTTTGATGATCTTCCCGACCAGCCCGCGCTGAACGCCGTCGGGCTTGATGGCGATGAAGGTGCGCTCGCCGTTCCCCGCCATGGCGCTGCGGGCGGGAAGGCGGCGTGAGGGGACGCGCGGCCTCAAGGTCGGCGGCGGCCATGACGGCACCGCCCCGCCACGCGGCACCGCCACGGAACATCCATCCCCGGCCCCGCGAGCCCGGCCCGGCCCCGCCGAGCCCCGCCGAGCCCCGCCGGGCCCTCCGCCCGCTCCCCCGTGCCCGGCCCCGCTTGGCCCGGCCCGGCCCGGCCTCACCTCTCCGCTGCCGCCGCTGCCGCCCGCGCCGCTGCCGCCGCAGGAAGAGGCGCAGGCGGGGCCGGGCGCGCCGCGGATCCCCCGCCCCGCGCAGGGGAGGAGCCGCTGGGCCGGCGGCGCTTCGGGGGCGGGATCGCCAGCGCCGCGCCGAGCGGGACCGGGCCGGGCTGCGGGGAGCGGGACGGGAGCGGCCGGAGAGCTGACACCGCCAGGCCCGGCGGCCGAGAGAGAGCGCTGGCGGCTCTGGGCCAGGCACCTGTCGCCTCCGCCGCCTCGGGGGTTATTGATTTACAGACGCAGCAACTGTGGCTTAAGCCTTTAAGGCACTGAAATGACGGCGGATGTTTAACACAACTAAATAATTTTGTACTCATTTTTTGCTGGGTTGGCTGCTTTCAGGTATTCCTGCGGCCGGCACCGCACAGCACGGCTACAGCTCCTCAAAAACGTATTTATCACAGAAATCCGTAACCAGGAACATTATCGGTGATTTTATTGGGTCAAAGCCTCACAGTCCCTGAATCCGTGTCACAACATGAAGCAGGGAGTGTGTTGTGACTTTTTATAATGCTGACTACTTGGCCCCCTCCTAGCTGATAGACCAGCTTTGCCTGAGCAAGTCATGATCGTTCACCATCACTGCAGGTGGAATATCAATGAAATAACCTCTGAAGCCCTTGTGTTGTCTCTTATTGAGAGGCCAGTTAGTGGCTTCACAGGTCAATTCGTGGTTTCACACCGGAGTTGCTCAGGCACCTCAGCCATGCAGGAATGCTGGCCTCCCCCTCTTCCCAGTCTCATCACATTAGAAACACTAATCAGCAGCTTCCTGACAACCCCACACCTCCAGATAAAACACATTTCTCTATCTTGTAGAATCAAGAAGTCTCAAGTAACCTTTCAAGCAAAGATTAAACTGGAGACTACTCATCTCATGAACAGGTTTGCCACATATTCCCTTTCCTCCAACTTCTTTTAACCTAATGATTTATCTTCTATAACACTGAATATTTTCAGAAGAGAACTTCACAGCCTCACCTACAGCTTCATAGTTAGAGAATTTGTTTCCCTCCTTATACTCATTAATTTAAGACAAAATATTTAAATTTTAATTTTAATTTAAGACAAAATATTTAAAATTTAATTTTATTTCACTTAAGAAACAGCAAATATTGTTTTATTTTGTGCCATCTCTTTTTAGGGGGTCAATATCACAATAAGGTATCATAAGCCTTCAATTCACCATTCACTGCATAGTTCAGTATTCAGATACAGGAACTCAGTATGGGGGGAAAACAATCCTGGAGCTTGAGCAACTTATTTCACAAAACTCTTGTTCTTAGTGAATAAAATGTTGCAAGGAAATAAATACATAATATCAATCCCAACTTCCTCATCCAGTACAACTTGTGCTGTTGAAACTGAAACACCTTTTGCATTTTTATGACTGTACTTCTTTACATCATTAAATAAATACAAAACCATAGTATTAAAGTCACTTCTGAAACAAATTACCCAAGGACCGTTTGCTTTGTAGTTCCAGCTACTAAAGGACTGTCTCAGTTTGAAAAGACATGTGTCTGATAGGGAAGGCAGGAAGGAGAAGGACAAGGACAAGGACAACGAGAAGAGAACAAGAAGAAGAAGAGCAAGATCAAGAAGAAGAACGGGAAGCTCTGGGCTGGGTTGTGGCAAATTCCTTTTCTCAAGCAGCAGCAGCTCCTATTGAAGCCGCAGAGTGAGAGAGGAGTAGTTGTCTCCTGCCTTTCTTTTACCTGGGCCCAGCCAACCCTTTGTTTTTTCAAGTACTCATAAGTGCCAGCAGACAGCATTTCGAAGCATCTCATGGGAAAAATTCTATAGGTAAGAAGGAACAAAAGAAAAGAAACCTAATCCCCAACAAGGACACTAAAAGAGAACAAAGCTAAATTATCAGCTGTTCAACTGGCAAAGCAAACACCACTTATTGCTCTGTGCAATGTCAGAGAACTGCTGCAGTGGCTGAAGGTAGAATCTCCCTCATCCATCCTCACATTAATCTTCTTTTCACATAAAAGGACATTTCATAAAGCCTGGCCAGTTAATCTTTAAATGCTAAATTAAATTTAAATTTTAATCTTAAAATGCTAAATAAATCCCATGTAGAAGGAAAAAAGAGCAATTGAAACAGTGTCAGTGTGCAGGCCAGATGTCATTTTAGCCAGAGCTGAGCTCTCTGTGGCCACAGCATGTTCTGGGGGGAGAAATGGGCTTTTCTTCTGCAGCTGTTTTAGGAATGGGAACACACTTGACTTAATATAAAGTAAATCCTCAACATTTGGGCATATTAGCAAATGCATTTTCACACCATCAGTTGTCCTCTAATGTTTTAGAAAAGTTAACCTCTGACTCTGAGTCATTTGCATATTTATTTACCAAATAAATTTTTACCTATTTTTGTAATGTTTACCAAAATACCCTCTATGACTATAAAGTGCTTCCAAAAATCTGGTATCTGCTCTGTGTTTCACCTCATATCTCTCAATCCCAGAAGCAGCTGTTAAAATGTGCAATTCCATCTGTAACTTGACAGCTTTTAAATCAAAGGAGCAGCAAGTACTGACTCTATTTAACATCCACAACACAACAATCTCACTGTTTTCTGAGGTTTCTATGAGGGTATTCTTCAGACTAGCTAGAGGCTGGCAGCTGCTCATGGACATGGGGATATCAGAAGATCCAGGCTGGGTGCTAATCATAGATCCACTCATGAGCACAGCTTCTGTAATCAACCAGTTCTTCAGGAGTGAACCATAAATTGATCTCTGTCTCAGCACTTTCCACAGAATCACTGCCATGAATGATGTTCCTAGAAAATGTGAATAAAAGAGTAAGAGAGTTCTTAAAGTAAAGTAAGCTTCTTGTTTTGAAGTGGTTCCCATTATGGACAGGAGCTTTAAGAAACAGTAAAGTAGGAAAAGACACAGCTTAGACAGTGCCAGCTTTGCTCCTCATTTTTGTCAATGGGGACAAACGTGACTTGATCCCCATCCTTAGATCCTAATATGACATGGGCACAGGGAATGGCAGCTCCATGTGTAGGACAGAGAAGGATGGAGCACAGTTCCTGCAGATATCATGACATAACACTTGGTATTTACTGCCTTTGGATGATACCAAAAGTTTTAAAATTTACCTTCCAACTTGGACACAGAAGTCCCCACGAATAGTGCCAGGCTTGGAATCAAATGGATTGGTTTCCCCCAGCATCAATCTCCCCGTCTTAATCACATTAAGACCTTCCCATACCTTAAAGGAAAGAAAAATAATCCATTCAGATTATTACATTTTAGCAACAGATGAATTTTACCATCCACAAGAATACTGGGGTGTCCATCAAGGCACAAATCACCATCTGAATATTTGTCACAGTGTGACATATTTTATCTTCAACTCTTCTGTCAGATTCTTGAAGCATCTGCTCACATGGTCCCCTTCTGTACAACCCCTCTCCTCACCCAGGGTGAGGAGAGAACAATTTTCCATCTCAGTAAGTCAAACAGTCTCACAGAGCTGTCTGCTCATGGGAGAGCTAGACCTCAACTACTTTACAAATACATTATCAAGGAGAAAAAGATAAGTAGAGTTAAAATATTCCACCATCCTTTTTCAGCTTCCTTCCTACACAACACTTCAGAGTGGGGCTTTTGTGCAGGTTTACTGTTTCTCAAGGTCCTGGTTTTGATTCCCTTTTGTCTCTGCCCCTCTTCTTCAACAAACTGACTCAATGGAGAGAAAAATTATGAAGAAAGATTAAAGAAAACAGCACATCTTCCTAATCTTAAATATCTGAATCCAGATTTTTAAATCCTTTTAAAAACACACTAGAATCGAACAGGTGACACAATCTCATTGCAGGGAAGACAACCAAGCAGTTTGTTTTCCTTGCCAGGAGCTCACCATGGCCACGACAGGTCCCGAGTGCATGTACTGCACCAGGCCATCGTAGAACGGCCGGTCCTTGAGGTCGATGTAGTGCTCCCTCAGAAGGTCCTCAGAGGCCTGGGTTAAAAACCAGACAGATAGAGAAAAAAGCTTACAGTAAGAACTTAAGAGCATAGTGAAATCACAGAGATTAACCACAGAGCGCTGGTAATCCTGAAACATGCACGCACTTCAAAATTCAGTATTTCCAGCACCTTCCTAGGAGCACTTTTGGTCAATACAAATTTGAACGGTTTGCTTAAGCAATAACTGAACTCAGGAAAGTTTGTGTTGCCAATACAGGCAGTTTATGTGACCTGGGATTTGTGAAAGACACTCAAAGATATTTATTAGGCATAGGATGCACCTGGAAGAATATTCTCTTCAGACTAAGGGCATCAGGTTACTAAAATTAGTGTGCTTAGCACGTCTAAAGCATTTAGCCAGAGCTGGGAATTGGAACTTTTCCAAAGAACATCCCAAGTATGACTTCTCACAATTTCAGTTTTAAGTGTTACAGAGGCCACATTTGTTGTTATAGCATGCTGCTCTACTTGAAGGCTACAGCTGATATAAAAAAGCAGGCACAGCAATTGAGGAGAGCTTACTTGTATTAATTTCATGGCTACCAGTTTGAATCCTTTTGTCTCGAAGCGTTTGATGATCTCCCCCACCAGCCCCCTCTGGACCCCGTCGGGTTTGATGGCGATGAAGGTGCGCTCGTCGATAGCAGCCATGGTCCTGAGCAGGGAGAGAATAAAACCTGTTATTCCAGGGCTGTGCGATCCCAGCCCATCCCAGCCCCGTCTGCTCTCAGTGTAATTAGATTGGCTGCATCTGAGGGTCAGTAATCCACGGTCTGCAATGTCTGGACAAATCAATGACCGCACACAGGTTTTCCCAAGTGCTGCAGGAGTGAGTTTGGAGCAGTGGAAGGGTGACAAGTGTAGGAACAATCAACGAATACTGAAATCAGAAAAGCTCTGAACAGAGAGGAAGGTAATGATCACCACTGATCCATCTTCCAGTGCCGTGCAAAGAGTTAATGAAGTAATCCACAGGCAGAGTTTTCACCTGGAAGCCAGCAGGACCGGAGGTGTCTGCACACACCTGGACGGGCAGGTGAGGGATGCGGGGGGCTGCGGGGAGGCTCCGCGGAGGTGCGGTGACCCTGCCCGGGGACACGGGGACCCTTCCCGCTGCCCGCCACCCGCTTACCCTCTGGTGTTCCGATGGCTCTCGCAAACCTTAAGCCCTTTCCCCCGCTGGTGGCCCGGTGCCGGCGGCAAACGGTGTCCTCCGCCGGTGGCCTCGGTGGGGTTCGCAGCCCGGATACCCCGCTGTGCTCCCGGGTGTCTCTCTCAGTGCGTGTCCCCCGCGGGCTCCCCGCTGGCTCTGCAACCCGTGTCCCTCTCCGGTGGCTCTGTCAAGCCGTGTCACGGCGGGTCCCCGCTCGGCTTAGCCGTGCCCCCCCGGCAGAGCGTTGCCGTGGCTACAGCGCGGCCTCCCGCCCGCAGGGAGCGCCTGTCCCGCCCGGCCGGGCGCGCCGGGTCACACGGCACCGGCCAGCGCCGCTTCGCTTCCTTCCAGCGGGGCGGGAGCAGCCCTGCCAGCGCTGCAGCCTTGCCTGCTGGATACCCATCAGAATGCTATTTTAATAGAAATCTCGTTATCGTACTGTTCTGCTTGTAATTCCTCTGTAAAGTAGGTTATTAATTTTGTTTGGGTCTTTTCTGGTTATACTATATTAGCTCTCTGAGTCAAAAGACCCTTCAAACCATTTACCACGGAGCTGCTTTGCCTCGAGCATTTTATTTCCTTCGAGAGAATTGAGAATAAAGCATCCGGATGGAAATCCATGCTTGTCCCATTTTTGTTTCCAAACTGAGATGAACTTCCTGGGCTCCACTCTCTGGTTATTCTTGAAAGCAAAACAATGAAGATTTTGCTTCCCTCTGGGCAGGACTTTGCTGCTTTACAGGGAAAAGTTCAGCTTTTTGATAACATTGATTTCCTCACTCGGGATCCCTTCTCTTCACCACAATCTATCACATAACCACGTGGTACTTTTAGTTCTGGTGGGAGACTCCAGGTATGACCAAAAATCTATTCAACCAACCTGCTTTATTTTATTTAGAGTCTTTTTCCATCATATTTTCCAAGACCTCTGACTGAATAGATGATATTTTAAAAATCATAGCATCATACATTCTAGCGAGTCCTCCTTGAGTTTATTTTGGAATTAGAGTTTCTGAGTATTCTCCTGACAATGCCAATCCAGTTTATTCTCTTGCTTTGATTCATATTTATTTAAGGTGTTTCATACTACTGAAACAAACTCTTAAGGCTGTAATCTTCCCTATGGCAAAATAATACACAAAAATAGAAGAAAGGTCTCTAGAAACAGAATGTTTATAAAAATATTAAGTTTAAAGCAACAATAGGACATCTATTTACAGCCTTGTTAAAGCTATGTCATTTAATGATTAAAACTTAATACTTCCCCTAAGGTGGGCAAGCACAACTTCCAGCTTTACCATAGGTCTGTTCTGGGATCTTTGCCAAGTCTTTTAACCTCAGTAAATACGGGTTAACTTTGTCAGTTTTGAGATTAATCCATGATTAGCAGAGCAAGTTGTTCCTGTATAAATGAGCTTTTGCTGGTGTCTTGGTTTGAAATACAGGTGTCTGCTAGGGAAGGCAGGAGCCTCCCTTGAAATGGAAAATGTAAAACCCATCCCTCCAAATTATTATGATTTTGAAATTAAGGGGCTCTCAGGCAAAGATATGGGAATAGGAATAACAGTTCTTTACTAGTGTGTATAACAAGGCAAACAAACAACAAGAGCTGCAGCATTAACACCAAACAGCACAGGAGCCCAGGGACCCTTCTGGCACTTTTTGAGAGAGGCTGGGACTGTGTTTGTGATTCTGTTTAGTGTTGCTGCCATTGCTGTTCTTTTTGTGCCTTGTTATCCATATCCATATATACATATACATAATTAGTAAAGAACTGCTATTCCTTTTCCCATCTCTTTGCCTGAAAGCCCCTTAATTTCAAAGTTATAATAATTCAGAGGGAAGGGGTCCACATTTTCCATTCCAAGGGAGGTTCCCTCCTTCCTTGGTGGACATGGGTCTTTCAAACTAGGGCAGTGTACAACTGCCAAAGAGAAACAGGGAAAAAATTCACCCCTTCATAGAGATAATTTCCAATAATTTAAATGAAAATTTTACTTGAGAAGATGCATGAGAGTACAGGTTGTGTCTATTAAAAATTATTTTTTAGCTGGAATGATGCCATTGTTTGGTAATAATTAAAAGTCAAACAGCTTTTCTTTCTTTTTGCCACGTTTATAAATTGTATTTCAACTGCCTGTGCCCTTCCTGTACTATGTTAAATATTATCTTGGGAGGATGATGATTCTAAACAGGACTCACAATAAATCAAATACACAGGGCTGGAGTCTTTTCTTCTTTGTCATTCCTGTGCAGGCTCACTGGCTCAGTGCATGAAGAGACAAGGCAGCACATGCATTTAAAGCACATTTCCTGCCTTAGAACCAGTCCAAATGAAAGAAAATTCAGTGCAAGGCTCTGCTGCTCTCCAGTGGAACTGAATGCAATCACCACAGTCAAAATTTCACCCTTTCTCAAGCTTTCTGCCTTTTTAAAAGCACATTTTCATTTCTTTGCTCCTGGACTGCTGCTGGGCCACCAGGTTCCTTAGCTGTACATGTGATATTACCTGGTGAAAAATGCTGATTTCCCCTGATTATGCAAGTTCGACTTGTATAATAGAAATTGCACCAGAGGAGGTTTAGAGTGGATATTAGGAAAAACTTCTTCACTGAAAGTGCTGTCAAGCCCTGTCAGAGGCTGCCCTGATGGAGTTACCACCCCTGGAAGCATCTAAAAAATCTGCAGATGTGGCACCTAGGGACATGGTTTAGTGGTAGCCTTTGCATGTTGGGTTAATGGATGGACTTGATGTTCCTAAAGGGTTTTTCCAACTTAAATAACCTCATGATAAAATGAGGGATATGAAACAACTCAGTAAAATTTCTATCTCAGTAGATATTTTCGTAAATGTCTCTAAAAGCTCCCATTGTTCCCGTGACAGAACACATGGTCCTGAATGGAACTCCTTGTTCCACATCCTAGGAAAATTAATCTCTCTCAGCAAGTGCAAGATGCCTTCTAAGCTGTATTGTTGCTAAGAAAACAGGATTTCTGATATTATCTGGAGACCTTATTACAAAGGAAAGGTCTTTTTGCTGCTGGACACCAGCCACCACAGAGTCCCCAGAACAGTTTGGGAGCTGCAGAGTCCCAAAATCCAGAAGCTAAGATCCTAACTCCTTCAGTCATCCCCCAGTGAATCACTGGGTCTATTTATGCCTCCATGGGTGTGATAAATAAATACCCTGGGAGCTGTCAGACTGCATTGCCTCACATCTGCCATGCACAGAGGGAGCTCCTACGGGATATCCCCACCCCACAACCCAACCAGAGCTCCCCACCCTAATCCCACACTTAGGGACAAAAGGGAACAAACTTCTGCTGTCAGGGGCCCCCAGAGCCTCCACCAACAGTGCCAGGGCTTCAGTGCTCACTCTGGTGACCTGGGGTGTTTTGGCCTGTATCAGGAATAGTGTGGTCAGCAGCACCAGGGAAGTGATTGTCCCTCTGTTCTTGGCACTGCTGTGTTCAGTTTTGGGCCACTCATTTTAAAAAGGACATTGAGGGGCTGGAGCATGTTCAGAGAAGAGGAACAAGGCTTGTAAAGGGACTAGAAAATGTCTTATGAGGCTGGGTTTGTTTAGTGCTGAAAAGAGGAGGCTTAGGAGGGACGACACAACTCTCCAGAACTACTGACAGGAGTGTGTAGTAAGGTGGGTATGGGGCTCTTCTGCTGGGCCTGCAGAGACAGGACCAAAGAAAATGGCCTTAAACTGAGATTCAGATTAAATAATATAAAATACTATTTTTACTGTTTGCGTGATCAGGAATTGGAAGGGGCTGCCCAGAGGGGTGGTGGAATCACCACACTGGAGCTGTTTAAGAGGCACCTGGAGCTGGCACTGGGTGCTGTGTTCAGTGGTTTAGGAGTTACAGCGGCAGTGCCAGGTGCATGGTCAGACTGGGTGACAGAACCACAGAATGAACGAGGTTGGAAAAGACCTTTGGGATCACCCAGTCCATCCTGTGACCCAACACCACCTTGTCAATCAGACTGTGGCACTGAGTGCCACATCCAGTCTGTCCTTAAACACCTCCAGGGACGGTGACACCTCACCCATTCCAATGCCCAGTCACCATTTCTGTGAAGAACTTCTTCCTAATTTCCAACCTGAACCTCTCCTGGCACAGCTTAGGGCTGTGTTCTCTGTCCTGTCACTGTTCCCTGGGTGCAGAGCCCGACCCTCACCTGGCCGCACACTCCTGACCAGAGCCTCCTTTTCTCCAGGCCGAGCTCCCCCAGCCGCTCCTGACCCTTCCCCAGCATCGCTGCCCTTTTAAAGGTCTCTTCCAATCTTGACTACTCGGTGATTCTGTGCCCCCTAAAGCCTCTCCAGCAGGAGAGCACAGCCCGCCCGGCACCACCCGCTCGCACCGAGCGCCTTTTCCCGAATGGCGACACCCCCGTCACCGTCACGCAAACCCCCCTCCCCCTCGATGACATCACCACACAGGCCACACGTCCGATGACATCACGGGCGCGGCTCCGCCCCGCGCCGCTGTTGCGGCAGGCCCCGCCCGGCGCGGCGGGTGAGGTCAGAGCCGCGCGCCGCTGCCCCGGCCCCGCCCAGGCGCCGCCGCCGCCGCCGGGAGCCGCTGCGAGCAGCACCCGCCGGGCCGCGCCAGGCCCCGCGCCAACCCCCGCCGCCGCCATGGAGCTGGCGGACGGCGTGGTGTACCAGGAGGACCCCGGCGGGCCCGGCCCCGCCATGATGTCGGAGCGGGTGTCGGGGCTGGCGGGCTCCATCTACCGTGAGTTCGAGCGGCTCATCGGGCGCTACGATGAGGAGGTGGTGGCCGAGCTGATGCCGCTGGTGGTGGCCGTGTTGGAGAACCTGGACTCGGTGTGCGCGCACAGCCAGGAGACCAGCGTGGAGCTGGAGCTGCTGCGGGACGACAACGAGCAGCTGCTCACGCAGTACGAGCGGGAGAAGGCGCTGCGCAAACAGGCCGAGGAGGTGAGCGCGGCGCTAGGCCGGTGCCGGGGCGGCTGCGGGCGGCCGCACCTCCCGCGCTCGGCCCGGAGCCGGAGCCGGCGCTGCCCGCCCGGCCCGGGGCCGGAGCCGCCGGGGACGAGCTGGGGTGACGAAGGCTCTGCGGGAGGATGAGGAAGGCGGGGAGTCGCTTCCGGTCCGTGCGGCTCCGTGTGCCCGCGGTCCCGCGGGGATCCCCGGTAAAAGCCCTACGGAGCGCCGCGAACGTGGAACCGTGAGCGGGCTGCGCTGTCACGGCCCCGCGGGATGCTCCCCGCACAGGGAGACGCGTTGTCCGTCTTTGCAGAAATAATGACAGCGCATTGCCAAAACCATGGAAATGCAGAGTGCCTAGGCTGAAGCCCTTCAGAGCTGGTACATAAAGCTGCAGGCAGCAACAGGTGGTGTGGACTCTCCAGTGACATCGACTCTGATAGGGATGTTAGAAGTTTTTATTTTAGTTTTTGTACCGAGAATCACTTCAGCATAAATAAGCTTGCAAGGCATTAGATGATGTGATGTTATAAAGCAATACAATAAGAGGCAGCTGTGCAGAATGACTTCCTCCAGCTCATTGTCTTGCCAAACTCCCGAAGGAAATTGGATTGGCAGCATTATCTGTAATAGAACAAGCCCTCTTACAAGTCTATTTCCAGACCCCTTGTTCTGTGCTAATCTCTCTGGTTGTGCTTGCCTTCTAAATTTTCCAAAAATCAGAAGAACAACCACGCTGAGAGTGAACACAGTATTGACAGTAAAAGCTTAAATTAAAAAACATTAACCCCTACAAAATATTTGTTTGTTTCTGTTGAGAGTGCAAAATGTTGTCTACAGTTTATTCCAGGACTCAGTTTGTCATGAAGTGCTGTAGTATGAAGGGTGTCCCCTCAACCCTTGGACTGATAGATCACTTATCCTCCTGTCAAACACGTGGTGATTTTATGATGCCTTATGGGCTCCAGTCAGGGGACTGGTGTTGCCACACTATTTCCAGCACAAGCTGATGGGAAAGGGTCTTTTAGAAAATATATTTCTATTGAGAGTAATAGGAAGGGATTGATAAATACTTTCTGAACTAATCTGTGACAAAATCCATCAGGCTTGAAGCACAGGCAGCATTTGCCCGACTGAAATAAAAAAGGCCTTTGGGAGCAGGACAGAAACCGTACCAGTGTGATGAAACTGAGCATGGGGTTAATTATGTTGTTGTAGCTTTTCAGGAACTATATGTTCCTGTACTGGTAGTGTCCTTCACTGCCATCTCCATTTCTGTGTGTCGTGATAAATTAACTTGAGGGGACAGGCTTGATGCAGTTGAGGTGCCAGTGCTCATGCTGCAAGACAGCTGGCTGGTGCTTTCAAAGTGCAGTTAGACCAAAGGCCAGATTTTCATGTGAGCACAAAGGTCATTGCTGTGGTGTGCTGAGGTCACTGTGCTGTACAGGTGTGAAAGTTTTGAGTACAGCCTGGTGTGTTCAGGAGAGGTTGTTGAATTATTTTTTTGATTCTGAGCTGACCTGATGAGTGCAGTATGGTTGAAATAAAAAGAGGGAACAGAAATTTAACACTATTTTCCTCAGGCAAAAAGTTGCTGGCTTAGCACATTTATTTCACTTGTGGAGTTTACTTGTGTCACCTGGTGGCAAAATGGAGAATTTTGAGCTGCTGAGTTCCATATTTATTGTCATCATCTCCTGATAGAATCACGCAATGGTTTGGGTTGGAAGGGACCTTAAAGTTCATGTCCCTCCAACCCCTGCCATGGGCAGGGACACCGTCCACTAGACCTGGTTGTTCCAAGCCCTTGAGCACTCCAGGGATGAGGCAGCCACAGCTTCTTTGGGCAATTAACACACCTTCTTTTACTTTCTGTTGTAAGAAATTTATTTGCAGCAGTATCTTAATGAACATTAAATAGTTTACTGTTTGGGTAGGGATCTCCTTACCTTATTTTTGTAATTTGCCTTCTTAATTTCCTGTGCTTAAAAAGTAAAAATTTTAAAGAAACATCATAAAATTTGTTGCCTGTGGATTTCTGAAATAATTTTTTTTAAAGTCACGTTGACAGAAGTTCTGGGCCTACTTGTCAACCCTCTGGGCACAATCTTGATCTTTGAAGTTGCTGTGAAATCGCTTGTCTGACTTTTAACATGGTAGTTTTTTGATAATGGAGGAACCAGCTTCTCTGCTGTTTTGCTTCCAGTTTTTACCTTCCCACTTGGTGACTGTGAGGTAGCAATTACTGCCCCAAGGGAAGTGGGAGAGAAATCAGCATTTGTGCTTCTGCTTTTTTATACCCTGATAAGAGTTATTCTGCAGCAATGTGCTGTTTCACACCTGCAGTTGTAGCTGGCATGTGTTTTGTGTGCACTTGGAAAGAGGATAAAATCTACTCCTCTTAGCCATGCCAAATTAGAATATCTTTTAGATTTTCTGCTGTTGGTGGGATTAAGCTGTTTTTGAAATCTTTTGCAACCATGAGAAAGGATTTACCACCACTAAAATTGGTTTAAGTCATGGCATGAACTTGATGTCTGCTTCTGCTTGCTGTTCCCAGATCTTCCTTAGAATTGTATGTTGAGTAAACACTGTGCTGTAAGAGTTGAAGTATTTTTCATTTGAGAGAACAAAACCAAGATGCATTTTACAGAGAACTTTCACTCTGTTTTACAGCTATCAGGTTGTTTTCATTTTCATGTGTTTTTCCGTGTCCCAAGTCCATCTGAACTGGCTTTTTAGGTGATTTTTTTTCCTCCCTGATCCAAGAAGAGTTTGCCATTGGCTGACAATCTGTCATTATTGCAATACACATTGCTGAAGGACATGTCATGGAGCAATAAAGATTGCCAAGTGGGTGTGACCCTGACATCAGATATGCTCAGCATTGCACCTGGGTCTTGTGACAGGAAAACAAGTCTAAGTGTGAAGGAACAGAAGATGACATAAATATAGGAAGAGATATTTCATTTGGCTAATAATATGCTACAGACTGGTTGTGTGCAGGGCAGAGGTGCCTGATGTGCTGGCCTGTTGTGTAGTCTGAGTTACTTGTTCCAAAGGTCTCTGCAAACTTTCAAGTAGGTTTAAAAATTATTACATGAAGATTTTTGAGTTTAGTTTGTGAGAGACTTTTTCACACTTTTTGTATGCGATCTTTAAGAACAGGTTGGACAAAGGTCTGAAATGACACACTTGATGCTGCCTGGAGAAAATGGGCTGGATTAAATGGGAGTTGCCAAACATGGCTAATGAGGGATTCACAGGCAGGGTTTTGGTAGCAGGCAAGAGGAGCTGTGCATCACATCCTCTGTTACACCTCATCATAACCTAATCAAAGTTAGGATCCAGACATCCAACACTGAGCATCAGAACCTGGAAACAAGGTGACCTTCTAAGGTCATTGCAGCTGTATTTTCTGTAATCTGATTGTTTTAAAGACAGGATGATGTCCTTCAGCTTGCTTTAAAATAAAAAAGTACCAAAAATCTCACTTCTCACACTTCGCATTAGAGTTGTAAGATACATCTTTGTGGCCCAAATAGGGCATCACTTAAAATGGGAAAAACTAGATTTTTGTCTGCCTCAGTGTTTTGTATAACCAGTAGGGATTGAAATGAGAGGATGGCTATTGAGTGCCAAACATGTTCCTATGTACTCTGCTGGATTTACATTTAACAGTGCAGGAGATATGCAGTATTTGAGTGTATTGTCAATGTAAATGAAAAAAAAAAAAAGTCTTTTAGGAAGGGTGCTCAGCCTGTCCTTGGCTGCTGTGGTGGTTTATCTGACTAGTTCTTCTGTCATACTTGTGCAGGCTTAGTCAGAAAGTGATGATCCATTTGCTGGGGCTGTGTCTGTGATTATACTACCACCAGAAGGAGAAATGTAAAATAAAATAAAAACATTCAAAGTCCAAGGTTCTCAATCCCAAGATCTGATCAGGTATAGTTTACAGTAGGGCAGGGGAGGATATTCAGCTGTAATTACAGAAATGCTTTAAAGTATAGTAATGTAATTTGAACTTAACAAAATGAAGGTAAACTAGTGGAAGGTAACAAAACTGTTTGAGGCAAAACCAGTTTTACCACTTGCAATTGAAGAACTTGAGAGGAAATGCAAAATTATATCAATCTGTAGTTTCATGAATAACAATGACATTAATGGCTCTGAATGGCTGTTTGTTATTTATGAATATAATTGTCCCTGGCCTTTAGGAAGCTATGACACATTTTTGGGAAAATGTCATAGAAACAACTAAACAAAGATGTTACAGTTTTATAATTCTTCTTTCATGTTTTCCCATGTTTAGGGTAACAAACTATGTTGGTCTTTAGCCCCAGTGCCAAATTTACGTCAAACTTTGAAGCCCTTTTTGAAAAGGGAGTCTGCCAAGAATAGGCAAACATGACTTGAATATTAAAAGGGCAAAAGTCTTGAATCAGTTACTACAAAGAAGACATGAAACAAGCTTAAACATTGAGAGTTTTAAAATTACATTGACTAATGAATATTCCAAAACTTTATGTGGAGGAGGTAGAAAGATTTCTGCACATCTGTGTTTGAAGAGGGATTTTTGATGGCAACACCCAAAGCAGAGCTACCTGGGCTGTGTCAGCTGCTCCTCAATTGTGTCGTGTTTTAGCTTCAGGCACAGTCACATGAACACCATGCCCAGTCCTGTGATAGCTCTGCTGAAAGGAACTCTTGTTTCACTTCATAGGTTTTGATGCATTTCTGCATCTGAAGTACTTTTTAGTCAAAACTTCTGATGACCCTGTTCAACTGAAGCCCTTTTTATAAGGTCATGAATTTCTGCTTTTGTAAAAGCTCTAAAACAAAATGGCTAAAATGTAGTAATAGTTCATTAACAGTTGATGTATGACCATTTGAAATATTTTTCCCACTAAATTTTCCTAACAATACATAGAAGAAAACGTTCAACTCAGATTACTGTTTTCAAGTTGCTGCCTTCACTGTCTCATTTCCTCTATGTGGTCCTCACCTGCCTTTGCCTCTTTAACTGTTGTGGGTGTTTGGGGTTTTTTCCTGCAGAGGTTTCTGGTCATCTTCTCCTCCCTGTTCTATGAACCTTCTGCATAACCTGTGTTGGGGCCTTGTCTTCTCCTTGCAGTACAGAGCATAGAGTACTGCATGACCTAAAACATCTCTGGCTTTTAGAAGTGTTCTTTGTGCCAGCAATACACACTGAATTTCTTCATTTTTTGGGTAAGATAAATAGCAGGAAAATGTGCTTATAAAGCTACTATAGTGGTGTGTTGGTCATTTTTATGTTAGGGAGTGTAAACACTGATGCATTCGTCAGTGAAACTCCAGAATATGGGGAGTCACAAAGTTGGTAAATTAAGGAAGCAGAAGGTGATGGTGATCAACACAGAGTGTTCTGTGCTGTTGACAGATTGTAGATAGTTATTAAGGATTTGATGAAGACTGTGAGAATTTATAGCAGAATTGGGTGGGAATGAAAAAGATGCCAAATAATTTTGGTTGGCACTACTGCTGGTGTGTCCCTTTTGCCGTGTCTGTACCTTTGTGGCTTATGGGTGAAAATA
This sequence comes from Luscinia megarhynchos, assembly GCA_034336665.1. NCBI lineage: Eukaryota > Metazoa > Chordata > Aves > Passeriformes > Muscicapidae > Luscinia > Luscinia megarhynchos. Next base: position 5,772,463 of record CM067580.1, read on the forward strand.
ATTTCACTGATGATCAGTCAAAGGAAGGATATCAAGACTCCCTGTGTCCACGTGCACTGTTGGCAGTTGTACATTAAGTTAAACAATAATGAAATAATTCATATTTATGCTAATCCTGAGCAGATAGTTGAAAGTTATTACACAGTATAACCTAGGCTGGGTTCTTGACTGATGGACCTGGACTGAAACAGTTCTTTGTGTTTAAATGTGGCCTGTGAATCTAGTCAGTTATTTTGGAAACCACCTTGCACCTTCCTGGCTGTAAAGGGCTGCTGTGTTGTTTCCTACCCGCTGTGAAAACCGTAATTAGCTGTTTAGTCTAACTTAACTATTTTGTTGTTGTTTAGAAATTCATTGAGTTTGAAGATTCTCAAGAACAAGAGAAAAAGGACTTACAGACCAGAGTGGAGGCATTAGAGTCACAAACACGACAACTTGAACTAAAAGCAAAAAACTATGCTGATCAAAGTAAGTAAAACATTAAAAAAAAGTAAGTGCGCTCCTTGTAAGTGGTATTAGTGCATTTGAATTTTTGTTCTGTGAAGTGATAATACATATGCTAAGTATCTGTGCCCTCTGATTCCTGTACTTAGACAGATAACTGGGTTTAAGTCTTGTGCAAGTCTATTTTCTTTAGAATTTAGGCAAACAAATCAGATACGATCTTGTGACTTGTAATCTGATTCTTCTGATATCCTGGTTGCATTGTTTGCCTTTTAGACAGTGCTGTTTTCACATTTAGCAACTTTTTCAGGAGATGCTCAGATTTCCTCCTTGCTAGTGATGATAAAATAAGCTATTTTCTTCCTTTAAAACAGTTGTCTGTGCTTAAAATAAAGGTAATCTTCAGGTTTGGAAGCACAGCTGGGATGAAAAGAGCATTGATGGTGATTCTCATTAACTTTTATATAATTTTTGTTGAATTATTTATTTCTGTGAGGCATTTAGTTTTTATAGGAAAAGAGGTATAGGTAAAACACTTTCCTTTTTAGAGATGTTCTGTGTAATTAAAAAAAAATCTGGAAGCTTTGGAAAAAGAGGAGAGTAATCAATTGTCTTGAAATGCTTGAATTTATGTATATTGTAGATTAGACATTCTGCTGTGCTGCTTCTTATCCAGCCACACAGGCATTGAATGAAATTTCATCATAAGTTTTTCTTCTTAGAGCTTCTAAGCCACGTTCTGTTGATGTGAGACTGGTGTGTTGTTCAGTTAATACATAGCTTTTATTGCTGGACCCTGCAGGAATGTAAAGTGAGATTGTGACAAGGCTGAGAGATGACCAGTTTCTAAAAGCAGTACCAGTCATCAAAAAACCCCCTTTTCACTATTCCTTCTTCCTTTATTTCTGCTCAGCCACATTTCCTGCCCCTAACACAGCAAGTTACAGCTCCTTTCCAGATGAAGCTCTAACACTGTTCCTGCAAGGTTTAATTTTCAGTGGCATGATGACTTTATGGCAGGGCAAGAGTATTAGTTTGAGAGTGTTAAGATGAATGTTGGTGGCATCTAGGGCAGAATTCTGCTGAAATTTGGACAGTTCAGAATGGTGTTGGCAAATCTGCTTCATATCCACTGTTCAAATATTCCCAGATTCTGTACAGGCAGGGGTGGAGGAACACTTCAAGCAATATTTCCTAATGAAGACCAGGGTGATTATTTCCTAAGATTGTCTCTTTGTAGATGAAATCAGGCTAAAATGGATAATTGTAGAGACTTGCACCAGAAACCCTGTGGTTCTTGTGAAATGGATGTGTGTGTGTGTATTTAAGAGAGTCGCTAGAGGGGAAAAGAAAACATTGTGGCAGGAGTTAAGTGATCTGTTTTGGTAACAAAGACACTGTTTCTAGAAGGCCTGTGCTCTAAACTCACAGCCCGAGCAGCTGTTCATGGGAGACCCTGTCTCTGACAGGATTATGGATCAGGGTTGCATGGTGTCTACAGGCCATGGCTTTATTCTGTTAGTGCAATCCAAAGAAAAAAGTGGTTGCACAAAAAAGAAAAATCAGTTGGATTTCTGGCAGTGTATGTGGTAGCATACCTGGAGTTTCCCTAGCAGAAATTACATTTGCCATGTATTGTGTACACCATTTTATATTGCTCTGTGAGTCTGTTGGTGTTAAATTCTATTTTTGCTTTGAGGCCTTCAAATATATGTATGATTTTAAAGTTTTATTTGTATATTGTGTGTATATGTGTGTGTGTATATGATAATAATAAAAGTATTTGCCCAAGAAACTCAGTTGTTCCAGTGGGAGCACTGAGGGTTGCTAGAACTACTTTTTTTTGCAAGAAGTAATATTGCTAAAAGCAGTTATCATAACTACATAAAGCTCTAGTGATAGAACAATGACTTTTAGATAGTTCCAAAATCTATTTATTGGAGAAAAAAAAATCTTCTTATTTGAGAAAAACCTTCTGTGGTGGCAAAATTGTATATTGAGAGAAACAATAGGGCTGGGTTAAATATGGAGTTTGCTTATGCTTGGCTTTGATAAGCTGTCTGGGAAAACATGAAAGGCTGCTGGGAAGATTTGACATGCTTCTGATGCAGAGCAAGATCAAAGGGGACATAAGTATATTTGTTGAACATCTAATTAATATTATGCAAGTGAACTGGTTTTTTTTTTTAGTGCTCTAAATTTCTAAGGTACAAAAACTATACAAATGTCTATACTCTATGTGAAGCAGCTTAAACTTACTGCATTACCTTGTTTTGTTTTATAGCCCAGGCAGCTGGCATGTTGTACAATCCCAATGTGTCACTTTAATTCAGCTCCAAGTCTTTTAGCTATATTTATTTTTCTTTTCTACTTCCTATAGTACTGCCTGTGCATCTAAATTAGGCTTTGGTATTGCCAACTGTGTTGCCACGTCAACATTCAAAACAGTGGCAATCTTATCACTGGTAATGGGAGGTGCAAATGTCTGGCACAGAGCAAGTAAACAAATAAAACCTGGCTTTGGAGTGCAGAGTGAGATCACATCAGTTTGTGACTTGAGTAATAGATTAGAATGAAAAACAGGTAAAACGTGGTTCTGTGTCACATTTTACCTACAAGACTTTTGCTTCTTGTGAACAAGAGCCTGTGCTCTGTTTTTCCTCAAATAAAGCCTGGTGAGAGCAAGTTTTGTCCGTTAAAAAGTTTTGACTCATTCTCTTGAACACTGTTAGTGCTGATCATTTAGTGAAGCCCTGTCATCTGGGGCAGCTCTTAAGTTACATGATTGAGTTCAGCTTGATTGTAGGTGCTTAAACCTGTGTGCCAGTTAAAATTGCTCAAGAAGTTATGGTTTTTATGTCCTGAATTTTAAGTGCTTTTTTGTGCACAGTCTAAGTGATTGTTATACTAAATCAAAAGAAAAAAAAGTATTTCTTTGCACTTAAATTTACCCTGTGGGTTTGCATCCATAGCTGTGCATTCAACCAGTTAGGTTGGAATAAAGTTACTGTTTGAAATTACAGAAGTGAAATCAAGAGGTTATTTTGTGTCCTCAAGTTACTGTATTCCTGTGGTTCACTGACTTCTTTTCCCCAGGTCAGAAATTGAAACAGTTGCTGCCAGATGAGTGAGCCAGCTTGAGGTGCTCTGCTCTTTCTTAGGAGGAGGTGGAAAGAGTGGGAGATGATAGCAAGACACTGCTGGGAGGACTGAGCCCAGCAGATGATGAAATCCCAGGTGTTGGAAGCAGATGCACTGGAGTTGCATCTCCTCCCTCAGTCCTGGTAGTTGATGGGCTGTGGTAGTTGCCTAAATCAAGTTTGTTGCCAAAAAATGGTGTAATATGTGGCTCCCTGGGATAATGAATTCAATTTTACAGCTGCTTGAAGGAGAGCAGAGGCGTAAGGATTTGCAGCTTCTGTTTGAGTGCAGGCATGTGCAGCACTGATGGAGCTCCTTGGCTTGTGATCCAGCTTTTCATCTCATTTTGCTCTGCTGCTCTGGGCTGTAACTTTCCCTGCCCCTGTCCCCTGTGTGGCCTGGCTCTCAGCAGTACCTGGACAGAGAGGGGAAGGCAGTGCCTGTGCTCTTGGGGTCTGTGCTGTGTGGAAGGTCAAATAAGTTAAACAGTACAAAGTTCCTGGGGATTTGTTTAGGAGTGATGTTGGTACAGGCAGAGTTTTTAGAAGTTCTTGCTGTGGGTCTATAGTAAACTTTTACTGAGTGTTGGCAAATGTCTATTTTTGGGTTTCTGACTTACCTAGAATTCATGTCATTTTTTCCTTCTCAGCAGCAGAGGGCACCTGTGAATACAATGATGCTATGTGTTCAGTAAATAACATTCTTCTGTTCTGCACTGGTGTATCTAAGGCCAATGCCAGACTTTGATATAATCTTAAGCGTTTCTTACAAGAACTTGAAAATACTCGACTTCCACATTATTTCAAGTCTTTGCTGTTGTGAGACCCCCTAGTTCTGCTTGTAATGTTCGACATGTCAACCCTGGACCTGGAAAATAGAGGGCTGTTAAAAACTTTGAATAGCAATACACAGCTCATTTGCCCTGCAGTGCTCTGTGAAGGCACATGATACTGCTGGGATAGTGTTCAGTTTCCAGTTACAGGAGGGGATAACATCTTCTCAGAGCTCACAGGATGTTCCACTCAGTTCTGGGGGGGGCTAAGGAAGTTTATTTTGGTTTCCTTCCTTGCCTCTCCTTCTGGGAATGTCAGTTTTCTTTAAGTATTACAGGCTATAAATTAATTAAATTTTTGGCAGTAAAAAATGTCTAGTATATTTTGACTTAGTACAGGAATGGAACAGCTTTGGCATAAGCTTTCTGGAGGAATCATTCTTGGAGTAACTTATTTATTAGAGAATCTGAAAAGCACAATATCTGCATGACTGAAGTGCTTTCTGATGGAGGTGGTAGGCTGTGGGAGTTGAAAGCTTTGCCTCCTTTTCTGGATCTGCCTGGTGCTAAACTAGATAACAAGATAACAAACTGCATTTGACAAGACAACAGATATGTCTACATGCCTGAGTTTATCAAACCTGAGCTTTGATCACAAGATATATTACATTTGGGGAAAACTACATTTGTAAAAAAAAACCTAACAAAACAAACAAAGAAACCCCAAACAAGTATAATCCCAAGAAACAGCTCTTGGGTTTTGGAGCTGTAAATGTTGTGACCCAGCTCTTGGGATGATGGTATTTCCCATATCAGGTCACACCGTGCAGCTATTGCTTGTGGAGGTTTTATTTGGGATATGAGACAGACACTTTGGAAGCTGACCTAAAAGCATTTGTTTTCCTCAGAAGCTAAACAGAGCTATTGCTTCCATTGGCTTCAAGAGAAAATGCAAGATCAGGTTTTGTTGCAATATTCTGCCAATGTTATTTGATATTTGATTTTCCTCTGAGCTCTCAGGACACCAGCATTGCTGTAATGTACACCCAGGCAGACAGCCACTCATGGATAATCTGAAGGCATCCTCTATCTGAGATATCTCTGCACATGGGATATCATGCAGCTCATGTGGATCTGTACTTGACAGGGAGACTCTGATGTGAACTTTCAGCATGAAGTTTAACAGAAACAGAAACTTCCCAGAGAGTTGTTTTGAGATTTGATTAGTGTATCTACACAGATGGTGATGTGAGTAACTAAACTGGTGTGAAACAGCTCTGTCAGTAAATGCTTCTAGGGATGGCTCAACTGTTATCTCAAGAAATACAAGAAAGCTTTTCAGTAGATCCTGGAAAGAAGTTGTAAAGTTCAGGTTTGTTCAGTGGGGGTCTGGATTGTTCCTGTTTCATTTTCACAGACTGACAGCAGCAAAACTAATCTGATTGACAGCAAAGGAGGAACAGAATGGCTTGAGTTCTTGTATTTCTTACTGTGGAACTGCACTGTTTGCTAGTGTGTTCTCATTGTGGGTGTTCCTTATCTCTGATTATGTCCATCATTATCTCAGGTTTGTTTACCAGGCAGATTCCCCCTGCCCTTTGCTACACTGTGCCTCAGGTATCAGTCAGTACACCTGAAAAATCCTTCTGTAAGAAGTGTGAGTATCAGGGTGTGCTGGAAAGGGAGGCTTTCCTCCTGACTGTGCCTTTCCTGGCTGCCCAGTGCTGTTCCCAAAGACTGCTGTCTGTGGTTTTGGGAGCTAGCAGCCCACTAGATGGAGCAGGGGGTACAGATGGCTCCAGAGCAGGCATAAGCCAAGCTATAGGACTCAAGGCTAAAATAAAATGGAGCAGTAAATTAGAGCAGTGGTTGGGCTGCTTTAAGCTTAGCTGTTAATATACAAAAGTGGTGAGAAGAGCTTGAAATTCACTAGTGTATGATGAACTGCTCTTGTGTGTTTTTAAATTAGGGGAGTATTGTAGTTTATGTGCTGGAGTTTAGTTGTTGTAGTGATTCTGTTGCTCAAAATATTGCAGTAATTAAGAAAATGACTTTAATTGTCTATAAGAATCTTGCATTCCTGAGTTTTCACTGGCTTTTAAAGCAAATCCAGTCTGCTAAAGCTTCCATGTCCACACTTACTTCATGTGGATTTTCTCAGGCAGGAACTTGTTTCAATAGTCAAGTGTATAAATGGAGCATCCCACTGTTTGCAGAGCAGTCAATCGGAAATTTTCTCAGTGAAACACTTCTTTGTACAGAGACTGGACAAGAAGTTGGATTTTTGACTTGATTTTCTGTAGAAATTTCTTGTATGTGTTCTTGATTGTTTGAGTTTGAGCCTATGTGAGGGATGTCCTGGTATGTGGTTGTCTTTATATTAAAATGTTATAGCAGAATGTTTATAGAGTTTGGCTTTTTTAAAGTTTTGTGTTGGGTTTTTGGTAACAAATTGCAGGGATTTTGTGTGCCTGAGCCATAGTGCAAACTTGAACAGTCCAGAAGTGTCAAGGGCTAAGACCATTGCTGCTGCATTGTGTTGATATTTGCTATCAACAGAGCATTCTTGACAGCTAAATTATCTTCATTATTTCAGGTACCCTACTTACTAAACTGAGATCTAGACCTGCAGTTCACAGTGTAAGAGCTACTTGAAGATGTTGGTCTTGTCAAGGGGTTGGTTTTTTCACTTGTTTTACAAATCAGTTTTCTGTGCTGGTTTGTTTTGCAGGTCTTACCACTTCCAGGTTGAACACTTGTCTGATAGCTCAGTCCTCTTTTCAGTCCACGAGTGATGTGTGTGCTCTTTGACAATTACTTAGGAGGTCATAAGGTCCTTCTGGATCTACATCTTAACTTTGCATTAGAGGATAGAACTGGATGGAAGCTGTTCAAGGAGAGTCTTCAGACAGTGCTGGTGCCAGGAAACGTTCACTAATGAGCTGGATCTCTGTCCTGGCTTGTGTAGGAGGAACTTGTAATTCCTCTTGAAGGCATCACACTGGTTGGATTTGCCATTCTAGCAGGTCTGTTTCTCTTTCTCCCCCTCAGGCTTATCAGGAGTTTGAGGCAGAGGACAACATACAGATGAAGGGTGTTCCAAACTTGGTAAAAGCCATCAGACTTGGGAGGTAAGCTCTGACTTTTGAACAGGCAGGGTGGGCAGCTTGGCTGCCTAATTCCTCATAATGCTGTCAGGAGACAGGAACTCCAGTTTCTCTAGTTTACTATTATATTTAATCTCCTATTTTTAGGCTTAATTGGTTTTCTGTGAGAGAACTTTGATCAAGATTGGTACCTCAGGTCATTAAAGGTGTTAGAACATTGACAGTGCTGGAGAAGTTTGCACTAGGCCTTGGGTTTGAGGTCATGTTCCAGGGGGATGCCTTCTCATCAGCCTAAAAGCACTAGAATATTTGCATTTTATGCTCATACTTATGGTGCTTGAATCTTTATATTTTTCCATGTGAGTTTCTAAGAGTAAGTGGTGCAACTTTTTTGTTGCATGTTATATTTTGCACATATATTATCTTAAACAATGTAATCTTACAATGTAAGATCTTCCTTGATGTAACAAAGCTTTGTAAAGACACTTTGCAACAGAGCCAATGGATACTTTTGCTTTTTGATTATATATATAATCAAACTAATTTTATCATCCACCAATAAGAATTTGACATTTTAGTGGAAAAAGGTCTGAGACAGAGCTCTCAGAGGAACTTTTTGTACTGTTACTTAAGTCAAACTGATAGGAACTATGTTTGGTTGGCACTTGGCAGGCCCAGCATGTGGCAGGCAGTGCCAGCACGCAGCTCCATTCCTCTTGGGGTGTTATCAGGGCCAGACTTCCACTCCTTTGTATGTTGGTGTATTAAAATGGAACTGGTGACAATTCAGTATAAAATGTGTTTCTGGGTGCCAGTGAAAGGCATTTTGCTCTCCTGTTTAGTTTCCCATTACTGCTGATGGGAATGTTCCTTTAAATTCTTCTGACTCTGTGTTCAAGCCAGTGGTGATCTCTGATCCTCAGGGAATATCTGGTCTCTTGCACAGTGTTTAGTTGGAAAAGGAAAGTGTGTTCTGTTAGTTTTGACAAGATCTTATTTTGATGGGAGGCATATTTTGGGTAGAATAGATTTCTGGTGTGCTGGTGTTGGAAAAACCAGTTCTGAGGACTGTTGATGTGGTGTCTGTAGAGGGCATGTCACTTAGTGTACATCCTCTTCTGACTGAAACTTCCAGCTCTAGGGGTGTCATGTATTGCACAGCTGGAAATGACTGCCAGAATAAGGTGCTAATGTCAGGTATATCATCTTCTGGCCCTTTAATCATTTTAACCTTTGTATCTAGTGAAAACGGTGGTCAGATCTAATGGAGATAGCTCCTTTGACTATGCAGCATCACTAGCTATACATTTGTCTTCAATGAACTGTTAATTATAACTGGGCCATTAAAGTTTTAAAACATTTTAAAGCATTTCTTTCTTCACAGATGGAGAAAATGGTGTGCTTTTTTATAGAACCTCTACTCTTGTGTGTTGTATCCATAACAGTGGGAAATGCTTTTGTGGATTTCCTGAAGCTGGTTTTGGGCAGCTGCATATGGGTGTTGGTAACACCTGATGTGGTGTTAACCTTCATTAAATGTGCTGTTGAGTACTTTGCCAGAATGCACTTGCAGAATTCATCCCTAGACACAAACTCACTGAACAGTGTTGGGTGCATGCTTTGTGTGGGAGCTCCGGGTGAGGCCGATGGAGCCATGACTTCACACCCAGCACGAGCAGCCAGGGATGGGGCAGCACAGCTTCTCTGGGAACCTGTGCCAGGGCCTCACCACCCTCACAGGGAAGAATTATTCCTAATATAGAATCTAAACCTACTCTTCTACTTTGAGTCCATTCCGTCCTTGTCCTGTTGTTACATGTCCATGTGAACAGTCCTCTGGCAGCTGTGACGGCCTGGGCTGGGTGGCTGAGTATCCCTGATGGGCAGCTCAGCTGTCTAACATCTCATAACTCATGACTAGGACGTCAATCAGGCAAAGGTAGTGGATAAAATATGGTCTGTCACATCACAGCTTTGTTAATTGTAAGTTCTGACTCTTGTTTCTGTAGTCTCTTACCAAAGGCTTCCATAAAACAGCACTTCAAGTGTACAAGGAGACTTAAAACACCTTGTGCCTCAAAACAGTAAACTGAACTCTTTCATTCCCTAGTGTTCTACATCACATAAATATATTTTTTAGATGCATGCATTGTGCTGTAAAGTACATTTTTTTTCTATGTTGTGTTACAGATACTTGTGCCTCCCCTGCTGCTATTTGATCCAAAGAGCTTTTGTTCCATTTGATAACAGGGCAGAAATGGAAGCATTCGATCTGGCAATGTTATAAATATTTGGTGTAATATTTTGGCAGATATTTATAGGTAGACTGCAAAAGGTTGTGTCAAGGAACTTAATGCTCTTATAAGAGCAACATTAGATTAGGAGTTCAGATTTGAGTGAGTACACAATTATGTATTTTGGTTCCAGCATTTGACTTAGGCAGAGACTTTTTTCCGTTAAAACATACTTATGATGAAATACTATGCCAAAATGCAGATATATAGATCAAAAAGTAATGGCATATTGATAGTTAATTTTCAGAAGACCTAGTTGGCAACATGGAAATATGCAAATTAAAGAGAAGATCTTGGCAATTGTCTTTAGATAATGTGTGTCTGGCAGTGACTCTCTGGAAACATGGAGCTATAAATTTGAACTTTCTCAGGGATATTTGAACCTGCCAAGTAGTATAAGCTCAGTTACACAATTTGATGCACATGCTTATGTCACATAAATATTACCTGAATAAAAATATGGAATTCACATCTAAGCAGCAAAAATGTTTTCGTGTTTGAATGACACAATAAGTTGTGTGTAGAAGGTTCTGAATTCTGTTGGTTTTTCTGGAAATTAATTGTATTGGGATATCACAGTTTGTTTCAGCTCAGTTTCATAATATAGCACAGATGAGCTGAGCAGCTCAGTTTGTTTCTTCTCCCTTTAATAAAAACTTGCTGTCTAAAGTCCTCCTAAATCCACTTGATATATTTTTAATCTTTTGGAATACCTAGAGAAGTATTCAAATGTTTTCTCTCTTTAAATTTATTGCCTTAATGCTCAGTGGAATATGAGTGAATGCCAGCTGAAACCTTGATTTCTGTATCACATAGGCTTGAACCTGTTTTAATGAATACCTTACCTGTGTTTGTCCTGGTTAAACACCTCTGGAAATGGTGTGAATATGTTTTAGGGATCTGATGTAGGACCTTGGCTGGAGCCCATGGCTTCATCTGGGATTGAGTGATGTGGCCTCTGCCTCTTCCTGCAGTTTCCATGTGAAACAATCTGGATTGGGGTGAGCAGTAAGCTGGCCTTGAACAGAAAAATCCCCTCTTACTGGCCTAGCAATCAGCAGGGGAAAATAGGGCCTGGGCTCTTTAGGGGAATGCAAATTGCAAGATTGTGCTGCTGCTGATGTACTTAGAAAGCTCAGTGGTAAGAGCTTAAAAACACAAACACTGACATACTTTTTATCCTGCTTTGTGCTATTTACTACTAGGAATACTCTGATCTGCTTGCTTAGTCCCAGGCAAGTCAGTCTCACTTACTAGAACTATGAATTTAGTTTTAATTTTTTTTTTTCTTCTTCCAGTTAGCAGACTTGAGGAGCGGGAGGCAGAACTCAAGAAGGAATACAATGCACTTCATTCAAGACATACAGAGGTAGGCTGTTACACCAAGATTTTTGGGGTATCTGTAAAAATGTAAAATTATTGAATATTTTGGTTTGTATACTGAGTTGTAACCAGGCTTCATTTGATGATGTAGTTTTCCCTCATTTACATCTAAGTGTATATTCTGTTTTTCAGTATTTGATTACGCATCTGTTAGTTTTATAGCTTTATCAGATATTGAGAAATTTTAAAAAGGAAGTTGTTCTTCCATATTTCAAAGGCAGTTCTAATAAGTTCACTAATAAGCTTCAAAAAAATAGAAATGAAATTACATTTTCATATTCTCTCTGTCAATTTTCTGTGTTGGTTTTATCTGTACCATTGAAGGAACAAATCCTTTCAAAACCTGGCCTACTGGGATTTGTGATTAAAAGAGTTCCCTGACATACTTTATTGATAGCTATTGAAAATGGGATTTGTTGATGAAGATGGAGCAAGTTTGAATTTGTTAATTTAAATAAACAAGAGCCACAATGTTTAAGTTGGGTACAAAGCATAAAAACAGGACTTGCAGTGCTTCAGTTTTCAGTAGCAGGTTGTGCCTAAGTGATACCATATTTTAGTGAGGAAGTCACTAGATCCTTTGAATTATTCTGATTAATCTGGAGTCCCACTTGAGCACAGTTCTTCTCCTCAGTCTCCTTGCTTTGCCTTTGGAAGGTCAGAGAGCTGGTTTTAGATTTTGCTACCAGAGAGAGCAATGCCATATTGACTGCTCCCAGTCCAAAAGGCCCATGTGGGGACAGGGGAAGCAGATACAGATGTGATTTGGTTATTTTAAATACTACAAGCAACCCTAAGTGTTTTATACTGACAGCAGCTAAAAAGTGAGTTGGAACCATGACCAGTCTGTAGCACTTGTGTGACAAGACTTCTGAAGCTCTTAAAAATATTCATGTATTTACTGAAATCATAGTATTTTAAAAATCACATTTGCTACTAGATAGTTGCTTTAGAATGGCACATCTGTTAAAAACTGGAAATCTAAGTAAAATGAGAAGTGACAAATCTTAATGCTGCCCAAAGAGTTCTGGCATCCTTTTGATCTGGAAGTACTTCAGAGTATTGGGTGGTTGCAGATTTCTGGGTATTGTAATTAAAACCTGTGGGTTCTGTCACAATAGAACTGGCAGATTTTTATTGAAAAAAATGGAGTTCAAGATGAAATGTATTGGGCACCATTAACTCAATGAAATGCTAATGATGTGTTCTGAATATCTTTTTACATAGGTTTTGCTCCAAAATGGACAACAGCCTCTGCTGGTTTGATTCCAATTTATTAAATGCTTTTACATCTTAAATTCACTTTCTTTGGTGTAGGGAGAGATATTTCCTTGGGCTGTACTATTACTGGGGTGACTATCCTTTCTTCATAAAGAAATGGTGTATTTGTACCTCTCTTCTCTTAAAATCACATCTCCTGTTTTCTGTACTCCTCCCTTTCAATATGATTTTGATCTTATTTTTTTGGGCGTTTTTTTTATGGTTTTCCAGACCATAGTGAATCCTGCAAAGATGCACCTCCTTAAAAGGATAGAGCATCTCAGCATTTTAATGCTGTATTTGGTGTATGTTTGAGACCAGGGGCAGAAATCCCTGGGAACTGGAAAGGACTGGCTGATAATAATGCCCAACTTCTCATTCCCTTTGTGATTTACTGCTTCCCTTTCTCCCAACAAATTCTAATAATTTAGGTCTGTGTAGTAACTTTTTTCCTTTAATGCAAGATATTTTGGAAGATATCCAACTTAGTTTCAGCATTTAAGTTTATCAGTTTTATTGGATCAAATATTTCTATTAGGTGCTTGGTTCTTAAACTTTTTTTTCCCATGTTTTACTAGGATGCAATACTTCTTTCCTTTTGAGTCCACTTGGATTGGATTACAAGTGATCCATCTTTGGTACTTACTGAAATGGCAATTGTTTTTCTTTTAATTGACCAAATAATGAACAAAGCATTGAAAAAGTTTTTGGTTTTATTTAAAATTTAGCTCTAAAAAGCTTACGTTGACAGATGTCATTTTAAAGATGCAATGTGACTGCATTTTGTGCAGTCTTAATTTCTAGCAATTCTTCTCTTCTGTCTTCGTTATTTGTTTCCTTCCACCTTTCATTCCCCCTTATTATTTCTTTCACTGATTAATATTTCAGAGTTGAATGTCTTTCTCTTCTGACTCCTGACCTGTGGTTCTGTATCCATGTCCTTCACAATACCCACCTTTAAACCCTCCCTACCTGTCTGTGGCTGCCTTTGCTGGAGTTCAGTGCCCAGCAAAGTACTGGCTCAGCACCCCAGGGAATGTCACCCATTTTCAGTCATTTTACAATGGACCAAGACCTACTGAAACTGAGTTGCCTTGGGGAGTTCCACCCAAGGGATGGGGGATGTGAAGCAGGGAGCTGAATCAATCCCTCTCTGCAGTGTGTGTGCTGTGGTGAGAGCTGGGAGTTCTCCTGGAGCTCAGCCTGCCAGAGACAGGGTCTGCATTGCAGTTCCAGCTCTAGCCTGCCCAGCAATGAGGTGTGTGCAGCTGCAGAGGTAGCAGGGCTGCCCTGGCAGGGGAGAGCTCTGGGGACAGATTTTATCCTCCATCACCCTGCTGTTAAACCAGCATCTGCCTTGCTGCTCTCTGGGAGAGGGGGTTGGGCTGCCTGCTGTGAGTGCAGCATATCCCATTAAGCCTCCTTCCCACTAAGACTCTACTTGGGCTAACTGGCTTGATTGTAAATGAATTAGGGTGTGAGAACCTGAGCAGTTGAGATGCCAGATTGGAAGGTGGGATGTAGCAGGTAGTGAAGAGAATAAAATGGTCAGAACAGAATGGGTGGAACAGCCTGAACATGTTCTGACTTCTGTGCTCTGGTTCCTTGTCTTTCCTGTGCCTGCAGTGGGTTTTGATCTTGTGCTGATCATGTGACAAAGCAGTGTGCTGGAGTTCCTGAGGTGGGACTTCTGGAACCTAACTATGCAAAGTCTTCTTTCCATCTTTTTCTGGCTGTCAAGGACCCGATGCAGGAAGCAGTGAATGCCAGGGGCAGTGTGCTGGAAAGCAGAATGGTTGACAGTGGTCTAACACAAACATCTGAAAATCTTTCTTCTTTGGCTTAGAAAAGAATTCTGCCAGTTGCCTCTTGTATCTCAGATACTGTTGTGTTTAATAAAATCTGGCTTGTTTTCATGCCTTGGTAAAAGCAGACCTGTCTGCTCTTTGTATCTGTGAGGGCTTTTTGCCTTTGCTGCTGAGATGATGCTCTGCTGCTGGTGCCTTTCCAGAGCAAACCATTCAGTGTGGTTTTGCCTGCTGAGTCAGAGGTAAAGGGTCTTACTTTCTTTTTTCTGCAGAGTTAAAGGGCATAACTTCATAACTATGGCTCTGTCCTTTTAAAGGCTTGGCTAAGGCTTTTATGTTTATTACTCAGCTGGGAAACTGAGGCAAAGCAGTACTTGAGATTTGCTGGAGAATTGACTAATACCTGTGGCCTCTGCACAGGTTTCCAAAAGAAACCTATTTTTTCTCCATGTAGGAAGTTATTCTCTTTCTCCTTTGGGAAACACCAGGCTGAGGTGGTTCAATATCTTTCCCTGACACAGAATATGGGCTTAGTTTAATGAAGCATAATTGGGCCATGGAAGTTTCTCAGTGTTCTGCACTGATACAACGTGACAGAACAGTGAGCCTGGGTCTGGCATTGGGAATGGACTTTGTCAGGTTCATTAGGATCAACATATCCCCAGCAAGTCCCTGGCCAGGGAACAGGAAGAGAAGACTAGTGGAGGTGTCTATTTACAATTTTAGCTAAGCATGGGCAGCTGTCACATTGTCTGCAAGATTAGACTTCGGATATCAGTTCAAGCAAATAGTTTTTTTTAGAGCCTTATGCTGAGCATTAACAGCTTGATCTATAAAACCTAGATTTAACTTCTTTACATACTAATGTATCTGCCAGCAACACCATCTTGTGAGTGGATAAAGATGCAACAAGCTCTCCAGTGGCAGTGGTGCTTTTACTTGGGTGAGGAACTCACCACAAACCCTGTAAGGAAAAAAGGTACTTACCTGGAAGTATGTTTAGGACTTGGATACTGAATCAAGGAGATTGTAGAAATATCTATTACCTAAATAAATCTAGGTTCTCTGGGACAAAGAAAGATCTATAGGTGCACAGTTGGGTGCACATTCCCAAAGGGAGGAGCTGTGCCCAGCCTGATTGGATCTGCAGGATAAGCAGTGAGGGCTGTAGCACTGAGCCTGGTCTGACAGCCAAAGAATTACTAAAACCTGTCTGGGGGAGCTAAAGCAGTGACTCAAAAAGGATGGAGGAGTGAAAGAGCAAGGGAAGGTATAAAGGAGATGCCCTCAACCTGGTTAAGGCAAAGGTGCAGGTAACAATATCCCCAACATGTCATATCCACATTTGTTTATGACAAGTGCCAGGCTTGTATACACTGGGAGTTGGACTTAATGATCTTAGAGGTCTCTTCCAACCTCATTATTCTGTCATTTTGTGATTCTGTACTTGTAAGTGTAGAAATGAAATGAGTGCCAGAATGTTCATTGAGTTCACTGAGTGCTGAAGTTTAAGATGTAGAAAAACCTTGTAACACTTCTGCAGTTGTAAAGCTTGTCACATGCCATATGAGGAAACCAATCTGTGTATTTTTATGAGGTGGAAAGACATTGCATTCAAAGGGAATGGATTTCATGTTCATACTGTAATGTGTTCAAAAGTGTGTTATAGTTGGTTTGCACATGTGCCTTAAAATCATTAACACCTAAACAGTGAAATGCTGTTAACTAAGGTAATTCTTCCAAGTTCTGAGTTTATCTCTAATCCCCTCAGCTCATGGTAATTGAGCAACATGTTTAATTACAACTATGCTGAAATGCTGTGTGTGATATGTGCTCTTGGAACAACTGGTTGCATTCAAATACTTATGGACTTCATGGGCAGCAGAGCAAATTGTAGTGAAAGGTTATGGATGATTAAATGTTGACTGCAGCTTGTATTGAAGAGAAGATGGGTAGACATACTCAATTATTTATTGTCTGCCCTCCAGCATAACTTCAGTAAAAATTGTGCTGAGTGGAGAGCAATTCAATCCATTTAGGTCTATTTTTAAGTCAGTAATATTAAAGCCTTTTTATTTCAACAGCTGAATAATCTCAAAACAACAGAACTTCTAATCAGATTTTGAGTCCTCAGAATTCTAGTGCATTAATTCATTACATGTTTTTGGATCAGAATGGCACTTCATGGATATTCCAAGACTTGAGGGTCATTTAGATTAAAAGGATTTTTGAATGTCATCTGGTTCAAATCCCAGTGGTTTTAGAGTGAGTCTTCAAAGTTTTATTGCTAATGAGGAGTTAGAGTGGGCTTACTTTGCAAGAAGCTGCAGTATTTATTACTTTACCCTTCAAGTGACGTTTGTGGAAGTTGGGAATTCACATACCATTTCTTGGGACTCTACAGCACCAGCTGTGGAGCTCCCAATCCCACGGGGAGGGAAAGTGAGGGACTCTTTCTCATTGTGGACACTATTCCAGTATTGTCAACTTTTATCCTTGGAACCTTGGGTTGAGGCAGAGAGTGGCCTTTACATGGTGATACCACTGTTCTGATTTTTTGGACACCACAAGCACATATAGCCTGGATCTGTGGAGAAATTGCTGTGCTGGACTGCATATGCACATAGAACCTCATGATTCTATTAATCTTAAGTTACCATGAAGCATTGCACATTTTGTTTCTCATTTTATTTTTGAGTTCCTATAGCTTATATGCATTGTGCTGAAGTATGTGATTCTACAAATTTGCTTATTTTATTATCAGCATCATTTTCAGCTGCAGAACAATATAAACTAAACAGTCCTTTAAATTGACCTGCCCTCCAGCCTCTGTGGGTAATAAATGTGATGAGACATTTCAGTAAACAAAAGAACAGAGTGAGAGGAGGGAAGAGAGTAGGATAAAACCATGCCCTTTGCAAAACATGAAAGTTGTGTGGGTTTTACTGACCCTATTCTTTCTTCCCAGGTGTTAGCAGTTCCCTGGAGAGGTACTAGACACTCATCTTCTGTTCACTGGCTGAAAACACAGTAGTTGTTCTATTTAAAATTTTATTTTGAGAGGCCAAATGGTATGCTGCAGATAGGAGTGTTTGTAGGCAGGTCAGCAATATCCTAAATATGCATTTTAAAGGTATGCACTCTTGGGGTACGACCCTGACCAAACCCCCCTGGAATTTCTAAACTGTCTGCATTGTAATAAATTTGTGTAAAACTGTGCAAAGGAACAATTGGAATACCTAGTCCTGGCTGCTTGGTTAAAATGGAAAAAAACAAATGTGGATAGTTGAAGGTGGAGCATTCAGTCCTTTTGTTTGCCTCTGTGTGAGCAAGCATTAAAAATCAGAAAACAAATGGGATGGCCTGGTGAAACACTGCGTTTTGTTGGAGGATAAATGTTGTAAGCTTTTGACAGCAGTCCAAGTATATTATATAATGTTTTTCTGAAAATAGCATGATATTTTGTTCTGGTCTGAATTATATTTATTAGTTCAGGTGAATGCTGGTAAGACCAACATCTCTATGTAACCAGCACTTAACTCAAGTTACTGATTTGTACAATATCCATCAGTCAGGATGTCTTAAGCCAGTTTGTTTGATCAGAAGAATCTGAAACTAGGAATATTTATTTCTATGTAGCTAATGCTAGCAAGCAGCATTTGAGGAGAAGCTGGCACTAGCTGAGGTTAGTGGCACCTGAAGGTCAAACTCAGATTCATCAAAGCTTCCTTGAGAGTAACACGTAAATGTAGGTTTCCAGGTCCTGCTGAGTTCAGTAGTCATGTGTGCAGCTGCCCCTAAAAGAAAAGATTATATAAACCAGTTGTACAAATGCCTGGTAATATCACTATTCTGAAGTGTTTGTATACTTTGAGTAGAATAGCAGAAGAAGTTAGTTGTTTGTTTTTTTTCCTATAGGAAGATGTTAAAATATGACCTGAATATGTCTCAGGAAGAAAAAGTACATTAAATTTCTCTTCAGTACACCTGTGATTTTTCTTCCTTTATTGTTCCTAGAGCCCTGTTCATCTGTGAACTTGAATGTTGGAAGTGCTAAAAATACCAATTTGCACATGGGCTTCTCCTCAGGCTTTCCCAGTTTTAAGTTCAGAGATGTGTGTCCAAATGAAGCCCTTGGAATGATGCAGTGATAGCTGGTCCTTCTCCCCATGCGTGTCCTGGATCAGTTACCTGCTGAGAGCAGTAGTGGCTCATTAAATAAGTCATGACTGCAGGAATACCATCTTGGTCTGTACTTGTCTCTTGTGAGAAAAAGAGAGCAGAGCTCGTCTTGAGTGCTAAAGATCCACAGCCACTCTGTCCTTTTAATGAGATACCAGTCTAGAAAATTTAAAACAAATCTTCCCTTGTAGAAAATATAGAAAGCTTATCTGTATTTGAGAAGAAATGGGGACTTCATATTTCTGCCTACAGAAATAATCTCATTATTAGCCTGTGGGTTCAGTGTTTAATATTTGAGGGGCATATTGTCTGACCTTCACAGTACTTGGCAATTAGGCCTATAGTGCCTATTATGTATCATGTAAAAAATGCTAATATCTGCTGGACATAGAGGTTTCAGGCTCAAAAATGGATTTGAACATGGTACGTCTTTTCCAAACTCGTATTTGAAATATTGCATGCACTTTCTTTACCCTTAGGGTGTTTCCTGTGCATGAATGCAAAAGGAAGTACTCCAGTATTTTTAATTTATTATGGACTTCTCTTCTGGTTTGTGGTTTTGCACACTGTATAATTTTGCTTCTTTCTTTGTTTCTTTGATGTCTCTAAATGCTTTTACTATGTAGCATTACAGGGGGAGAATACATTGGTCAAAAACTATGCAGTTGTAGTACAAGTAAATGTTACTACAAATTTCTTGCTGTTTCTGTCCTTTTAAACAGATGATACACAATTATATGGAGCACTTGGAAAGAACCAAACTTCATCAGCTAACAGGGGGTGATCAACTAGAATCCACAACACTCAGTAGAATTAGGTAAGCTATTTATTGCTCTCTCACCCTGAAATGAGAAAAAAATTCCATTCATTTGTGTTTGCAAGACTTTGTTCTTTAATCCTACAACAACGGTTCGGCTGAATCAGAAAGATTTGTTGCGTGATTAGAATGCGGTAAAAGAACAGCGTAGAAATCTGTGGAAAGAGGCTTTTGCTGTTGTGCTGCTAAGCATTGAGATATACTTGGTACATTAATTCGCCTTAGACAATTTGAGCCTTTTGGGGTGTTTGTGTTAGGGCAGGCAGGGAAAATGTCAGCGGCCGTCATGGCACGGCCGCGGTGGGGCCGCGTCTTTGTGTGCGGAGCGATGGCAGTGCGTGCGTGCAGCCCGCTGCTGCTCGGGGCTCGCCGGGAGTAGCTGCTGCAGGTCTGGGAGCTGTGCAGCTCTGAGCCCTGCGTGCGAGAAGGGAGAAGCACTGCCCGGCTGGCTGAGCCCTGCGCTGCTGCATCGCTGCTGCGAGGAGCAGGAGCGCGAGGGGGAGGCGGGCGGTGATGTCATTGCTTTGGAGCCGCTGCAGAAGAGCGGAACGCGCCGCTGCCGCCGCTGCTGATGGCATTGTTTTTGTGGTGGCGGCTGAATGACAGACTTGGCCTCCAAAGATCCCCCCTCGGCCCCTGCGTAGCCTTCCCGGAGCCGGCGTTCCACCATGCCAGCGCAGCGCCATGAATCCGGGCTGCATGCTGCTGTTTGTGTTTGGCTTCGTTGGCGGGGCGGTGGTCATTAACTCAGCCATCCTGGTGTCGCTCTCTGTCCTGCTGCTCGTGCACTTTTCCATTTCCACTGGCGTGCCAGCCTTGACACAGAACCTCCCAAGGATCCTCAGGTACTCTGAAACACTGAACCCCCTCTTCGTGTGCTCTCGCTGCTCCTCTGCTTTCTCTTCTGCTTTTTTAAACAGGGACTAATTAGAGAAATAAATTGCAAATAAATGTCAGGTTTTCTTGTAAATGTGTTTATGGCTGTACAGAGATACAATCTATTTTTTGATTGCCTTTTATTAAAGGTCATTTATGTATCTCTTGTGTGCAAAGCTCCTAACATCAGTTTATTGTAACCTGCTGCAAAAGCTGCAATGTTAATGTCAGAGATAAAGCTCACGTTCAGTGTATTGTCAGGTCCTTGGCTGATCTTGTGTAGCATAAATGTGTGCAGCCTGAGGCTTTGTACTATCAACCTGCACCTGTTTTAATCAAAAGGCTTATGTAAGATCAGTTAATTGATGTTAAAACCACAGTAATTAGTCGATCATGTTCATTTTCAAAAAA
Source organism: Luscinia megarhynchos (assembly GCA_034336665.1). NCBI lineage: Eukaryota > Metazoa > Chordata > Aves > Passeriformes > Muscicapidae > Luscinia > Luscinia megarhynchos. The sequence continues at coordinate 5,792,958 of CM067580.1, forward strand.
TCTGATTATTGGTCGGTGTGGAAAAAAAAATTAATTATTTAAGCATTAGAGCTCTTAAAACCTATTCACTATTGTTCAGCCAAATGTTATCCTCTCCTCTGTTTCTGTACTTGTATGGCAAGTTGCCAGCTGTCTGTCCCCAGTCCCCCCACCCCCCAGGTTTGTCCTACGTGCCTGGAGCAGTAGCAGACAGAAATGCATTAGAATATTGTGGCCAGAAGTAGTCTTGACATGTTTTAATACTATATTTACAGATGGAAAACAGCTGGAAAAGTTTTAAAATGCAGCTTTTTGGTCTGAAAACTTGACATGTTTTTCCTGTAGTTATAAATGTAATAGTATATTTTATTTTAAATGGAAAAAATGCTGGAAATTGGTGTTCTCTGAACAGCTATGTGACCTTTTCCTCCTTAATTCTTGGTGCATGTAGACTTTGTATGGTCCTATGCTTTTAACTTGGGTCTGTGAACACAGAAGTGTTGTTCTGAAGGTTAAAGGCAAAGGATAGATGAAAGAAATACCAATTGATACCAGTAGCTTACAAAAAACTTGAATGAATATTTAAATATGAAGAAATAAAATAAACTCTATCGATTCACCTAGTTAGGAAGGCTATGTTTGTTTAAAACATAGTTTAAATGGGGGGAAACACAAACCCAGGACAAATATTTCCTAATTCTAAAACCAAACAGAACCAAAACAGAACCTCATATTCAGTAACTTATAAGATATTTTTACATTTTAAGCAGTCAGATCATTTAAGAAGTAGATTTTTTTTTTTTTGTAATGTGCTTTTTCTCCCCTGGAGTATTTAATGGATTTGGGGGGTTTGGGGAAGCTATGCTTTTTCCTGCCCTTCTAATTTGCTTTAGGAATTACATTAATTAGAATTAATTTTCTTAGTCTTTATTCATTTAAAAAAAAGAGATATAAAAATATAGGATGAAGGAATCTAATTATAGAAGAATTGTTTGTTTTTTAACACTAGTCAGATTTTAGAACTGAGTATCTAAAAGTTCCTAAAGGTTCCTGTAAATGCTTCAGTGCATCACTTCAGAACATAAGTTTAGGCTTTCAAAATATGTGCTTCCATTCTGCTCACTGTGGCATTTTCAGATATTTTTTGGGCACTGGGAAAGCAGAAGAGGTTCTTTGCTTTCTGCTCAACAAGCAGTGAAATAAATTGAAATTGCTTCAGTCTAACTGGATCTTTTCTTCTAATGCAGACACTCTCATAACAAGATGAATTTCCAAAATGAGCCTTTTGCAAACTTAATTTACTGTACAGCCTTGCTGTACACCTGACCTCTGTTCTAACACATCAAAATATGTGTATTATAAAATTCCTTTCAAATTAATCTGGAAAAAAACCAGTGCTGTGTGTGAACTGTTTTGGTGTACCCATTTAATATCCTCTCTTTTGAGGATTGCCAAGCAGATCAGCTTTGTGGCATGTCCTGCAGGAGGGAAATGTGCTGCACCCTCAGCCTAGGGCAGGTCCCATAGAGCAGCTCTAGCAGCCACTGAAGGCAGCTTTTCTTCTCCTTTTTGTTCCTGCACTTCTTATCCAATGAAATGGTCTCAGCCCTCTTTTGACATAATCTCAGCTTCTGTGGCCTGTCTTTTGTTCCCACATGCCTGAGAGTTGTGGGAAATCTAAAGCAAAGCAGGACCTGTTACAATAATGGGAATCCTTGGAATCCACTGTGGGGTTTCTCATTCCAGAAGTTGCAGATGCTGGAGCATTATCTGATGTTTTGAATTTTGTAACCCAGATGGATTTTGCTTTTCTCACTTTGCTGCCTGCTTTGTTGTGCTAAACTACTTCACAACTAATGACTTAATTTGGAATAATATTTCTGAAAGGCCAAGATATTCCAATGTGCGAATTAAGTGCAAAGGTTTTTGTGACAAGGAGCATCTTTGTACACCTGGACTGGAAAGGTTCATGCCAATTACAGTTGTTTACTGTTTGAACATTGTGATTTTGACAAAGTAAAATATACCAAATAGAGTTTACTGATTAATTGGTAAATAAAATCCCTTCTTCACTAACTTTTCTTCAAAGTAAATAAAATAAAAAATATGTCCAAAAATGCTTAGCTTTCTTTTCATATATTTATTTGCATGTATTTTGTATGCAGATACTAATTCTCTTTTGAAAGAAAGCACAATGTGGTTGTGACTTTTTATAATGCTAAAATGTGAAAACTATGCTATCACTTCTGCACACTTTTTTATCTTCTGCCTCTACTATACTTAAAGCTGTGCTAGTTGATTACAATCACTTTTTTCTGCATTACATTATTCTGCCTGAACAAACACTTTGCTTATCTCAGTTCTAGGCCTGGCTGATATTTTTCCTTTTCAGGGCTGGCCACAGCATCCTATGAATGGCATTGCACACAATGGTTTTGTCTCTTGCTAGCAGAGACAAATAAAGCAGGAAGAATGAATCCTTTTGTTCACTTAGCACGCTACTGACCTGGGGATTTTTTGTTTCTTTTGAGGGTTACTGCATAAACCTTTGGAATTTCCAAATGCTGTTTGCCATAGGGAAGTAGAAAGAGTGAAGAAGTGAAAATTTGAGATGAAATAATTTGCTTTGCTAGTACAAGCTTTTGTGCAGCCTTAGGGTGAAGTAGAGTGTTGAACTGATCTTGGGTAAAACTACACAATTTTTAGTTGAGCTAGTTGTAGCATTGGTAATTCCCTGACCCAGTTCTTTTCTCTTACACAAATCCATGTAATTTCTGTTCAGGAATAAAATACCCAATGATTTGAGAGCAGGCTTACTCTTTACAATTTGCAAATGCTTTAGTTGATGATTGAGCTGTTTGCTGTTGTAGAAATTATGTGCTTATATCTCGGGAGAAAAAGGTGCAAAATAGTATTTTTAATAGTGGCTGTTGAAAACTATTTTCTGTCTGAAGTAAGGAAATACTTTTGTTTTATGCTTCTGTTGGTGTTTCATTTCTGTAAAACTTTTGTTTGCTACAGATTAGCTGCAGTGTAAATCAATAACTGCTATTTAAAGCCGTGGAATTGACTTGGCAATTATGAAATGAGGAATTAGTGGGTGCTGTGGCACAGTCTGGGTGTGCTGCACTGTACATTTAATGGAACAGTGTCTGGCTGTTTGAACCTGGAATTTCACCACTTCCCTGCTAATTTCAGAAGCCTGCAGGAAAATAAACTGGCACATGTGAGATGGCTGATGAACCCTGCCTGTGTTTCCACAGGAAGGAGCGTCCAATCTCCTTGGGCATCTTCCCACTAGCTGCAGGAGATGCTCTGCTCACGCCCGAGGCTCAGAGGGACGCGGCAGAAACGCCCGCAGCAGAGCACTGGAAATTCCACGAGCTGAGCCAGCCACGCTCTCACACCAGCCTCAAGGTGAGCATAGCCTGCCTGCCTTGGGTGGCAGCAAAAACTCCACAACAGCTGCTAGTTCTTTGGGAGGATGGAGAAAAACACCAAACCAATTTGAAAGAGAGGAGGTAGATCCCTAAAACGTCTCTGTATAAGCCAAGTTTGTTGTTTACTCCAGTGAGCTTTGAGGGAACTTTTAGTACAAGAAACGAAGTTTTGGGGGCATTTTCCAAAGGAGTGATAATACAGGTTAGTTCTCCTCTTATTCTCAGTACTGGGTCTTTTCTTTCTGACTAAGGACTCTTTCCAAAGGTCCCAACTGGTTTTCCACGCTAGATATGTTACTGGGTAGTGGGAACAGTCTAATTGGTTTTATTATTGCTGCTTTAGAAGGAAAGCTTTTGTTGCTACATGGGCAGTGCTCTTTGTGCAGCCTCTGCCTACTCCCAGGTGTATGGTGCAGGTAGACACAGAGCTGAGAATGATCTAAGTGTCCTAAATTAGTCTGTCATCATGATTTCCCTTGGTGGTAGCTTGGCTATAATTCCTGCAATTGTTCTGTGTTCCAGCTGTGAGAGGTGCAATGAAACAATCTGCAGGAATGGGTGCAGTGGTGTTGAAGTGTGATGAGTCTGGCAGTCTAGTGTGCACTCACAGCACTGCAGGAGGAGGATCTGCAGGGTGAAGAACTCAGGAATGTGTAAATCCTCCCAATATGTATTTCTTGATGAGTTTTTTTGGTAGCCTATGGATGTACTGTTATTTCTGGAGAGGCATACAGCTGAGAAGAGTTTCCTCTTAGGTGAACTTAATACCTGTCTAGCAGGGGAATATTAACTGATCAGAACTACAAAAACTATTTGGAGGTAATAGCAATCCATTTAATTATCGTGGAGGTCATAATGTGAAGAGTAAGTAGTGGTTAATTAAAGGGATATCAAAGTCACAATGTGAGTTTGCTTCTAAAAATTTGTGACTTATAAAGAGTGCTGTTTAGGAGGTTGGATCTTGAATATGTCCAATTCCCTTTGTCTTACAGTATTAACATCACTATATGGGCAGATTTTAGGTAATGACTGAAATATAACTTATGTATAATAAATACAAATTATGAGTAAGAGTAGGTGGAGATTAGGTGGAAAGGTAAGCTACTGATTACATCTTTCCCCTCAGAAAATTAGCTAATCCATATTGTCAAAATAGGCTTCTTGGTATAATTCATATAAAAATAATGCACTGCTAAAAGGAGAACTCACAAAATAGCACAGATTGTAGCTGTTCAAATCTGTTTATTCAGAATAAGTTCATTAAGTCCAAAACAACATATTTACTTAGTAGCTGTGAATGCAAAGTACTTCTGAAGTGAACCTGTTGAATAATAGTGAAGTCAGAACCTGTTTGAATATATTGAAGTCAAAACCAGCATTTGAAACTTTTTTCTCTAATACTTTTCTTCTGAATATTTTCAACATCCAGTGTAATGCACAAACAAGATTCTGCTGCTTTCTAGCATCTATTTTCCATTAATGCCTGAACCTTTCATTAATGGTCAGTGTTTCCTTCAAAAATATCACAAAGAGGAGGTGGCAGAGATGAAAAAATCTGGATATTCTGTAGCTTGTGCAATAGTGACATTGCTGGATATCATTGTAAGATTACAGATAATTATGTACCAGTCATTCTTTTCTACTCATTCCTGCACAGCATTGCAGATGAGTTGTGCCTTCAGATATAATGATTGAATTTTTAAACTATTTTTTCTTTTATTTCAGGAAAAGTCTTTTGGCAACATGACCAAAAAAAACCAATTTTGCTAAGTCAACACAGCACTGACTTTCAAATGTTTAGGCTTTGAGATATTCTGATTAACTCTGTGTCACTTAATAAAACCGCTTTTACTTTTCTTTAGTTCTAGTACAAACATTCATAATAGTTTAATCTTCATGGTTTCCAAGAGTAAGCTAAAAAAATACCATAGATAATAAAATCAGAAATATAAAGTAGATGGGGTGATTTGAAATTCCCTTAGGAAAAGGACCATTCTATTCTCTGTTTTTTCTTGTGCTATCAAGCAATTTTCCTTGAGCTTTGTGTGCAAAAGTCAGTGATCAGTTTGTGCTGCATAAGTTAGTGGATGCTCTTGGAATACAAAGATGCAGAAATGTTTAAACAGAGCCAGCAGCTCTGCTGAGGTTTTATTCCTCATTTGTGTGAGCTCTGGATGCCCTTGGTGAGGGGCACCACTTCCTCCTTTCTGTATCTGCTCGCTGGAGTATGAACCATTAACCAGTGCCTCAACTTCACCATTCAACAGGCATTTGGGTAAATTGCAGAGTGGTTTTTTTCTTTTCTTTTATTCCTTTAGAGGTGTCTTTGTTTCTGAATACTTTTGACAGAAAATAAAATATTAATAATTGGTTATTCTGCAATTTACTGTAAAATAATGAGAACTGTCAGTAAGTGATAGGCAGTTAGTGCTGATTTTTTTGTTTCTAGGGCTTGCAAATTCAATGTGGAGATGTTACTATAGGATGCAAGCTTTACATTTATGCTGATATATATAAATGTGTGTTTTGCTCCCTGCCCCCAAACAAATAAAAATTTTGCCTTAGTAAGTTGCAGAAGGAGAAATCTGTAAGTTACAATTCATAGCAATCTTACACTAAGTACCAGCGAGACAGTGTATATCTACCTGCAGGTCTCTTCTGTGTTTTTTAAAATAACCTTAAAATTCAGTATAATTTCCTCTTCAAAAAGGCATGCAGTGAATTTGTGCTTTGCAAAATCTAAACCTGTTTTGTTCTTGACAAGTTCAGTCACGTTCTCTTTAAAAATGTCACAGACTTGTCCAGGAGCCTTGCTTTCAGCTCTGATTTCCAAACAAGCCCTACAAGAGCTTTTAATTAAAAGCTACCATCCTGCCTTCATTTTGCACACAGCAGCCTCAACATCTTTATTTTCCCCAGCCATATTCTTCTAATAGTGTGTGCTAGAAACTATTGGCCTAAACACGCCGACTTGTTTTCCTCTCTGCAGTGAGCTGTTGTTCACTGTCACGTGCTGCTTAAGTCATAAATCAGATATCTGATGTGGGTCTGGGCATGAATGGGAGGTAAAATGTGAATGAAGGAGATGAGAGAAGAGCCAAAAAAGGGCTGTTGGGAATATTCAGGTAGTGGCCTCTGGTTGTGTCACACACAATCCACTCTGCCCTCCCAGCCAGTGCCTGATGCAGCTCTGAGTGATGGTCCCAGTCTGGAGTCCAGCACCTCGACTAAATCCATAATTAATGCCATACTTGTGGGTCTTGACACAGTGTCACTGTAAATTGTTGCCAGGAATCAGCTTCTGAGGAAGAGCTGTTAAATGATGTTCCTTGGTCGATCTGAAATCTCAGTGGACAAGTAGTTCCTGCAGTTCCATGTCCCATTCCCATTTTCAGCCTGTGCTCAGGCTGGAAAGTGCACAAAACCTGAGTGCAGTGCTTGCCAATATGGAAATGTTCAAGACCAGGTTGGACAGGGCTTGGAGCAACCTGGTCTAGTGGAAAGTGTCCCTGCCCATAGCAGGGGGTTGGAACAAAATGATCTTTAAGTCTCTCCCAACCTCAAACCATTCTGTGATTATGATTGTATGAATTACTGCAGTTGTATATCAGTTAAATCCATGTTTGCATCAGTGCTTCAGGGCTGCTTTTTAAGGTACCATGTATATTCCAAACCATTAATTTATAACAGCTTTGGGAAGATGAAGCAGTTCATTGTGCAGCTAGAAGGACTCTTAGAATGGGAATGCTGCTTGTTTTCTGGAAGACTTCATAGAAAAGTAGTGACTAAAATTGTCAGCTGAGATCAAACATTATTATTATAAATAAAGGCATTTTTATGTAGCTATAACTGCCTTAACAAAAGTGAAACAGCCATAGGCTGAAGATGACTGTACTGGCTTAAGATATTATTTTTATTCATCTGTCTTTGCATTTGCATAATTTTCAGTAAAATACAGTGGTTTTGTTGTCTATTCCTTAGTTTATATGCCCAACTCTTCTAATAACACTTTTAATGGTGCAATTGTAGGATGAGCTCTCTGATGTTAGCCAGGCAGGCTCCAAATGTACTACTCCAGCATCCACAGCTGCTTCAGATGCTCCTGTGCTGCCTGCTGAAACCCCTCAAAAGGAAAATGTTGAAGGGCTTGCAAAGGACACAGAGATGTCAAATGAGAAGCTGGATGTAAGCAAGAATACTGAAGTACAGGCAGCTCAAGAGACAAGAAATATTTGCACTGGTGAGCTGCTTTAACTTCTTAATGTAGGGTTACTCTGGACCTCATATTTGATCACTTATTAATTATCTTTTGTTGTGCCACAAATGAGAATGAGGGTTTTACTCAATATTTTAAGGAGTACAGAATATTGGACGGAGATAAGTCTGTTGTTTATTGGTGACTTTAGTCCTTTTTTTCTTCAGGATAAGAATTATTTATGACATTTATTTGGTAGTGGAAAAGGCACAAAGAGTCATTAAGTGTTGGACATCTTGGTTTCAATTACAGATGTAGTAGGAAATAACTGCTGTTGGATGACTTGTGTTAAATTCAGGAGAGACTTAGAAATTCAGTGTCTGCACTAGAGTATCAAAATCTGTGGGTCTTTTCATTTAATTACCTTGATAAGTCTTTGAACAGAAGTTATCCTAAATTGGTGATTGCTTAAGAGCTATTACATGTAGTTAATATGTCATGATGATTTTGTTCATGGACATGTATCACTTGCTTTGCCCCAGGGGGAAATGAAAATGAAGAAAAATCTGAAGTTCAGGCAATCATTGAGTCAACTCCAGAGCTGGATATGGATAAAGATCTCAGTGGATATAAGGGTTCCAGGTAAGTTGTGTGTTGTGATTTGAGGAAGAAGACAAATTTTAGAAGGTTGTTTAAAGATGCTGTGTATGGGAATTTTCCTTTTTCCTGTATTTGTTTCATTCTTATGATGCGGGGAGTAGAATTACCCTGTATGGTGAATCTTAAGGGTGTAAGTGCTTTGTGTGAAAGGAGCCCCTCCTCTGACCAGAGGAATATTTTAACCTCCTACTCTTCAGTTCTCTTGCATTCTTATTATATTGAATGACTTCCAGTTTAGCTGAGCTGTCTGTTCTTCAGGCATTTGGGCTGACTAAGTCCTGACACAACTGAATTTCTATAGGCCAAAACTTGATATGCTTTAATTTATTAAAATCCTGTCCAGCTCAGTATCAGCAACTGCTTCAAGTTTGAGATCTTGATGGCAAACCATTATTTGAAAATAAAACCTAGAACTTGTAAGCCAGCTGAAAGCTTATGGGGTTTGTTTGAGGGAACAAATGAACTACTGGTAAAAAATACAGAGAAAGCTTTTCTTTGTTGTGAGAGTGTTATCTCCCTGCTTTTTCATGTTTTGTTTAATTCTCTGCCCAGCACTCCCACCAAAGGCATCAAGAACAAAGCATTTGACCGTAACACAGAGTCACTCTTTGAAGAGCTGTCATCTGCTGGTTCTGGCCTAATTGGAGATGTGGATGAAGGTGCAGATTTACTGGGTAAGAAAGGTTATTTAAAGAGGCTGTATACAGCAATTTTCCTTTTTAGGAAGTGCTTAATTATTATTGCCAGGCTTCATTTGCATTAAAATTGTTTGAGTGGCATCCTAAGGTCGTTATTGGAATGCAAAAGAGAAGAAAGTGTTTGTTCTTTCTCTCTGTATAACGATCTTAATCTTTTGGGACACTTCTTATACTATTCTCTTTTTCTCCGTGTATGTTCTTACATAAGGATTTTTATCTCAAGGAAGGATTTTTGTCTTGAACTAGTTTTAAGTAGTTTTATTCAGGTCATGCCTGATCTGTAGTGGCCTGGCTTTATCATTCCTTAGGGATTTTAACTTGAAAAAGAATTGCAGCAAATGAAATGGTGGTAATTTGAGAATCAAACTGTTAATTGATAGGGGAGGGGAAACCCATATTTCTCCTTCCCCTAAGCAGCTTGCTATTACTTCTGTGCTGACTGAAAAAAAACCTTGAGTTTTGAGCTGAGCAAGATCAAAAAGGTCATCAGAAGAATAATCTTTCTATAAACAATATAGCAAGATATTTTTTGCTATATAATTGTTCAGGCCTCGTTTTGAAATAATGAAAGCTGGTACTGTGGAATGTATAAAATGCAGATGCCAGCCTCAGGTGCTTTCAAAATGAGTTGTGTGCAGACAATCAGCAACTTGTTTGCTTCTGAACTCTGAGCCTGCAAAAATACAGATTGTTAGGACTGCTAAAACTCCTGTGTGCAATCTGCATTTCTGATTGTTTCATGTTCCTCCAGAAACCTGTTTTACATCAAACAGGTGGCATTTCTGCAGGTATTACTCACTGGAAGTAATGGGCCTATCTCCAGTCTGAGATGGTTTTTCTTTGTTATCACTCTGAGGCTCTCCACATCCTTACTGTCATACTCCATCCAAACTCTTGGATGTCATTCCATTGTCACAGGGACAACTAATCACACATTCTGCATGCAAAAATATAGATACTGGAGAAGTATTAACATGGAGCAACATCCATCCCTTAGCTGTGATAAATTGATTAAGAAATCAAACTATTGTCAGGATGTCCTGATTCTAATGCTTTGTTTTTCATAGGTAAAAACAAAAATATACTTTTTTGTATAACTTATTAAAGGTATGTCAGTGAGTTTATCACCATTTTCTGTAAATCTACTGCTGGAAACACCAGTGTGTGCAAACTAAACCTAGGGGTCTACCTGCATTTGTTATGCAGAATGTGTTGGTCTGAAAATTTTATTTTAGAGTTGTGATTTCACATTGAGGACAACCATAGTCCAAAACCTGAAAAGCCACACCTGCATCCAGGATAGTCTGTGTGTTTGAAATTTGGACATGTTCTAAGTGAGCATTAAACTTCAGTATGGAGTTGTGTAAAAATAGTTAATTGGGATTCTCTAATCTGTTTTCTCTTGGGCTGCATACCCAGGGGAATATTCTGGTGTGTATGCTTCTTTTTTCAAAAAATCTTTCAAATCTGTTGCTTCTCCAGTTAGGCATTCTTGGCTGCTGCTCTCATAAAGTACATTCTCTGCATTTTTTCCCTGCTTGGTAACTTTTTTTTTGCTGTTGCACTCTGGCTTCCTAGTTTTTGTTCTTGCATTATAAAAGATCCTGAAACCTGTTGGACATGATCCTACGTATTTTTATCTGTGAATACTGCAAATGTTTAAAAAGCAATAGCAACTTGAGTAAAATCTCTTGATGGCTGCAATATAGGGGATTTCTTCAGATATTCATAAATATGGCTGATCTAAGTTACTTCAGTAAATGTCATTTACTTTTAATCCAAAACTGAGAGAGGGAAATGTCAAAAGAGGGAACTTGCATGTCTATTTATAGATATCTTTTTTTCTTTGTTATCCAAATATCTTTAAAGTCTTCTGCTGCCAAAGTTGCTTAGAAGATTGTGTTCCTAAAGTATTTTAAAAGGCCTCCACCATTAAGATACTTTTTGCATTCATTATGTTAATCTTGAATTAACATGATTTCTGGTGTTATCTGTGTGGTAATTATTTTGCTGTGCAAGATGCAAAATAATTATTCTCTCCTGAAATTGCCTTCTTTAAAATTCTGAAAATTGTATTAGATATGCAAAAAATAGGGTGAGAAAATAATTTCCAGAAATTTAAATAGCACTGAAGTAGTTGCTTGAAAAGTTATGGTTTTGTTCACTTTTTTTCTATAATAGCATATTAATTGGTAACTTCTGAATGGTTTTAGAATTTCTTCCAAGGACTGTGCTTCTAAATTATTTCACAGAAAATGAGAGACTTTTATTAAGTTACTGATTTTTATAAGAGGTTTAACCAATGGAAATGGTTGTGACAAACTTAAATTCTTCAACATCAGTCTTCTGTATAAATCCTGCTTCTAATCACATCACATCCCACTTCAGATTTTTGGTGGTGGCTTGTTTTAGTTCGCTCTTATTTCCTAAGTCTAAATCTCTTACTGCTCCTCGCTCATACTACACCTCACATGAAATGTTTCTTGTTCTTGTTTTTGCTCTACATGGAATGCATGGGCTTTAAAGACCATAATTTCTTTGATAAGGTATCATTTGCTCTGGGGAAATCTGCAGGGCTTTCACAATCTGAACTTTATTCAGCATGTCTTGTATCTATAACTGATACACTTTGGTATCTAACGTGGTGTAAAAGACAGTTGAGCATTTTATACTTAACTTTTTGTGGTGTAATACTTCTGCAACATGTGCTGTGTTTGGTTTTTAACTTAGTACTGTAACATCTTCTAAATATACAGAGTAGCAGCACTGGCCTGTGCTTAGTCAGGGATGTCTTTGGGCTTGAATTGAAGTCAGACTGGGAGAAAGTGGGGAGGGAAAGCTCATTGTAGAAGCTAGGTTGGACCTGAAACTTGAGATAGCTCACAGTTCTTCTGGCAAGTTTGTCATTCTTAAAATTTAGTTGACTTTAGACAATGGCAAAAAATAACTTTTGTAAACTTCCGTTTTATTTGCTAATTTCATGTGTTTATTTCCTTTGGAAAGGAATGGGGCGTGAGGTTGAAAACCTTATTTTGGAAAACACTCAGCTGCTGGAGACAAAGTAAGTGAGAATGTTAGTTAAAAATACTGACTTCCTGTTACTTCATTATCTCTTCAATATCCTGATACAGAATTGAAACTATCCAAACGTGCTTTCAGTTCTAAGAGTAGTGGGGGTGTGAGTATTGGAATTTGTAGGTGCATTTGTCTGAGTTGGTGGTCTTCTAGAAATTAAGGACCTAAGAAGCAAAATATGCTTTTATCCTTGTAAGGCTCCACGAAATGCAGTGCTGTGTCCTGATGAGATCAACTTCCTGTCAAACACACAGCTTTAAGTGCAGAATCAAATCCACTGGAACACTGTTGAGGAATTTATTCTAAACAAACTGATTTATCAGTACTTTTTTCTAATAGAGAGAATGTGAATGTGTTTGAATGTTGGAGATTTGGGGGGAGATGGTTTGACCTCTAAGAAAATGGTATCTCCTTACAGAAGCTCTTTGTAAAAAATGTGTAGGTCTTCAAAAATAAACCAAGGCTGAAGCTGAACTGCGAGAGCATGGTCATCCTTATAACCATGTGTTTTCAATGTTTGTGTAGAAATGCATTGAATGTAGTGAAGAATGATTTAATAGCAAAGGTGGATGAATTGACCTGTGAGAAGGATGTACTACAAGGTGAATTAGAGGCTGTAAAACAAGCGAAACAAAAGCTTGAAGAGAAGAATAAAGAACTGGAAGAAGAGCTGAGAAAGTAAGTTTAATTTTGTGGTTGTAAAAAGGGAAAATAAGACCTCTACTGTGGTATTTAATGCAGCCATTTTTTACTTTGTATTTAGAGCTCGTGCAGAAGCAGAGGAAGCAAGACAGAAGGCTAAAGAGGATGATGATGTAGGTGTATATGTGTGTGTGCTTTTGTGTGTGTAATTCAATGGGACATTAGAAGTCCATGTGTTCAGTGGGTTCTACTAAAACTTACTGCTTAGTATGTAGTGGTAAAGTTCCTCCTTGTATAGAAATGACAGAAGATCTAAAGAGCACAAGCAAACTTAAATTGACAGTGATTAGTTTGCTTGCTTTCCTCTCTGCCCACTATTACCACACTCTGTTTTTTTGAAGAGCTGTTTTTATTCACATTGCATTGCATTCAAAGGATGGGAGGAGAGGAAGGTAAAACTAAGGTTTCCAAAGCCCCAAACCATTTGAAATCTGGACTTGTGCTCTGGCCTGGCTAGGGCAGCTCCTGGCTGTTACCAGGAGGCAGAGGGTGGCTCTTCAGGGCCCTGTGGTGCTGCCTTGTCCCTGCCATGTTTGTCCCCCGCGTGCAGAGCGACGTCCCCACGGCGCAGCGGAAGCGCTTCACGCGGGTGGAGATGGCGCGGGTGCTGATGGAGCGGAACCAGTACAAGGAGAGGCTGATGGAGCTGCAGGAGGCTGTGCGATGGACTGAGATGATCAGGTGAAAAGGCTCTTGGAGAATCTTTGACACAGCTCCTTGTGGTATTTAGTGCAGAGTGATCTGCTCAGCAGGCTCATTGCCTTCTGCTTGTTTTCCTCATGCCCACGAGGAACATTGTTTTTAAGTAATGGGCATATAATTTGTCAGAATGGTTCTTGGTGAGACCTCAGTGAAGATGTATTACTTCATATGATGTGAAATGCACACATTTTTTCAAGGGATGCTTATTTTTGAACAGCTACAAAAGCTGATAATTGTAAATAATGTTAATCTGGTGGGCACATACCTTGTGTGTACACATACCTTGTGATGTCAAAATAGGGATAATGTATCTCAGACTGAGCATAATTCCTTTGGAAGGACTTAGGTTGTTCAGGATAAAACAGTTTAAAATCTGCAAGGTGTGTTAAATATAAGCAATAGAGATGGTCATTTGGTCTCATGTACATCCTGAATATTTAGTTATTTGGAAGGTGTGGTTTAAAAACCTAAGTCTTCTGCCTCAGACCTCAGCCCAGCTTGTACTTGTCCCTGACCACAGGAAGCAGAGGCTGTGGTGCTGCCTGCTGGCCATGGACAGCAGTGACATGTAATTGTTCCCTTTGTCCTCATGCCTGTGACCCTTGGGGGGATGGAAAATGCACATTCCTAACAGCCATGGCTTGTTCTCTGTAGCTATTGTCTGCTGTAGAAATCCCCTCCTATCTCTTATCTGTGGCTATGGCAACACTCACTTTATCAATTACTTACTTATGCATTGAAGATTAATAGGCTTTAAAACAAAAAGCAATGGTTAAAATATTAAATAGGGGGCAGAATAAGTGTTATGCAGACTTGTGTCTTCTGTCTGAAAAGTTGCCAGTTTGTTTGGGATGCAAAGAAATGTGGATGAAGTTTATTATGTAACTTTATTTTCTCTAGTGGGAATTTCAATATTGTGCTCTGATCAGTAAAGAAGTAGCAGTCTTTGTTATTTTCAAGATGTTACCCTTTTTAAAAAAATAAAGTGTTACACACTGTTCCATTCCTTTTCCTTTTTTAGTTGTTGCTTACTCAGTAAACTTGGAATTATTTCTTTTAGAGCATCCAGAGAAAATCCGGCCATGCAAGAGAAAAAAAGATCAAGCATTTGGCAATTGTAAGTATAGAAACACAACTCACTGACAGGAATAGATAAAGACCCTAACCAATTAGCTGGTGCATTTGTGTATGTTATCTTCATCTTCCAAAAAATAATTAGCTATCTTAACCATTCTTCTCTTGTTGCCCAGCATACCAACTCGGTAAGACTAGTCTGGAAGACAAAATGCATTGTAAGCTCCAGCATGTAGTGAGTGGCTGTGCACTTTGTGACATTAAATGCCAAAGTGCTGGAATTTTTTTTTTCTTGCTGAATGTGCACCAGGATTCTTGTTCTGAACATTTTTTCTGGATTCATTTTTATGATGAAAAGTAAAAGCCTGAATAGCATGTGTGGATTGCATTTATTTCAGCTTCTTTTTTCTTCTGTGAAGTACAGCTTACTGATTGTTACATTCTCCTTGCTGACTTCAAGCTCTTTAAGTCTAAACCAGTGTTTTTTCACAACAAGATATTTGTCAAATAATCCTTTTGATGTGTGATTTGCTGATAACTGTTTTATCTTGTTGCCAAGAAAATAGTGGGGTTTTTAAAATGCTCTCTGCATGAGCTAATGTCCTTCATAGAACTGTCTTCCAGTATGATGTTCACATCCTAAGTTTGTTGGTTTCCTGTAGGTGTTAAATCAAGATGAAGTTTCCATTGGATTTGATAAATGGGATAATAATCCTTTACAAATTTTTCTTGCAGAGATGAGTTTTTGTGCTTTGAGAGTGTTGCTGAGTGTGTGGTGGCTGCTGCTATGTTGAGCTCCAGTTTCTTACTTGAACAGTTTTGAGCAGGCTGGCATATGTGGTGTTTCGCCTGCATAGTCAAATGTGGATCTGACAAATCTTGACTCTTGTCTTTTTCTCTTCTTCTAGTTTTAGCAGGCTCTTCAGTTCATCCAGCAATACAGCAAAGAAACCAGAACCTCCTGTCAATGTTAAATATAATGCTCCAACCTCACACATTACTCCATCAGTCAAGAAAAGAAGCAGCACCTTATCTCAATTACCCAGTGACAAATCTAAAGCCTTTGAATTCCTCAGTGAAGAGTAAGACATTTTGGTTTTATACTAGTAGATATGGTCTATCTGGTGTTTACTCTTTTGGTTCTCTGAGATTACTAGCATGCTGCTAGATGAAGTATAATCCTTTCCTGAATGAGTGTTGATTCAAAAGGACTCAAGATAGTGCAGAGTGAAATGTGCAGCAGTGGCTGAAATATTCTACTTGGTAAATACCACTGTCTTGCAGAAAAGTATTGCATTTAGGCACAGGAGGCAATACTTAGTACACTTTTATATGCTAATGTTGTAGCTGGGCAATAACTGTACAGGTATTTCAGGTTCACTTAAGAGTCAGGCTAACAAGAATCTGCAATTATTTTTTTTCTCCTGTGCTTTTTTGGAATATATTTTTGTGAGTTACAACTTTTAAGGCTGCTAGTATAAGTACATAACCCAAGTTAATTTCTTTTAAGGATTCTGGCAATAGACTTTCTGGTTTTGCCTGTTTTTCACCAATCCCTTAAAAATAGCCCACAGGAAACCTGCTGTTTTGATAGGTAAAAAAACTAGGGATATCCTTGGTAACCCAGTGCTTCCACAGAGATCTTGGTTATTGAGTTTAACAGCAATTCTCATCGCACAAGATATTCTAAAGAGCATAAATGAGCAGTCCTTTGTTGTGGTTGTTGCCCAGAACTGAAGCCAGCTTAGCCTCACGCCGGGAGCAGAAGAGGGAGCAGTACCGCCAGGTGAAAGCTCATGTCCAGAAGGAGGATGGCAGAGTGCAGGCTTTTGGCTGGAGTCTACCTCAGAAGTACAAACAGGTAGGATGTCTTCAAGTGCAATAACAGCTTCATGTTTTGTAATATTTGAATAGGGGTATGATTTCACAGCTTGTGTTTGAGTGATTCTGGCTTTTTTTTGTTGAATTTAGCAGTAAAGAATCTTTCTAAAGGAAACAGCAATGCAAAACTCATAGTTGTGTTTAATAAATTTTGAGCAACTTATTTCAAAGATTGTAAACCTCTTTTAAAGGTCAAATTTTTCCTGTTTGTTTGTTTTTTACCTAGGTGGCAAATGGTGGACAAGGTGAAAATAAGATGAAGAACTTGCCTGTACCTGTTTATCTGAGACCTTTGGATGAGAAGGATACCTCTATGAAGGTAGGATATTTCCAGTGATGAGAAAGAGACTTGGGCAAACTATAGCTTGAATACTTTTATTTTGGATTCAATTACATTCTTATCCAAATTAAGTTGTTTATTTTTAAAACAGGGAAAAAGAATTTATGTCTCAGTAAAATATATGTGACTTTATATGTAATTAATAACTTAAAATGGACCTCAGATATATAATTATGTTGATATGACTTAGTGTATTTAACAATGCTTATGTCTCTTTTTTTAGTTTGAGATTTAAGTGAAACATTTATTTTTCTCCCAAGCTGTGGTGCGCTGTAGGGGTGAATCTGTCAGGAGGGAAGACACGAGATGGAGGGTCTGTGGTTGGTGCCAGTGTGTTCTACAATGATGTGACTGGTGTGGATGCAGATGGCAACAAGCAGCAAACAGGATCCCAGAGTAGCTTAGATAAACTAGACCAGGAGCTCAAGGTAAGGTCACTGCAAGGCACATTTAATGTATTTTGTAGTTGTACATCTTTACTAGGTAGCTGTAGAGTAATAAAGTATTTTTATTCAGGTTCATTGGTAACAAATAGATTTTTTTTGGTTAGTCATTAGCCCAGGATATTTGGGTTATTGAATCCAGCTATTAAATACTTTGATTCTTCCCTTGCTGGCAAATCTGAGGAGCGAATTAATTTTACATCAAAATGTTGTACTGCTTATGCCAGTGCTGCCTCCTTTAAAAATCATTTGTGACAGAACTGTTTATGCAATTCATATTAAGGGCATAAAAACAAAGCCTTAATTTTGAAGTGCTTTGGGATATCACATTGACCTGTGGTGATACTGAGTGTGGCAGTTGGTGTGTCAGTAATATTTTTATTTTATACTGGTCTGACTGTATAATTATGCAGTGTAATTATAATGTTTTATATATTTTTAATAGAAGTATGAAATATGAAGGAGCTTTATACTTCAGATACATAGAGAACAAGTAACTACGTGTAGTTTTCCAATGGCATTGAAGATATTTAACTTCCCACATATATATGTATATTTCTGTAGGTGAAAATGTAAGACCATAAAAGATCAAAGGTAATAATTCTATTCTTGTCCCTCTTTTTGTTGTTTGTTTCTGGCTTTGTTCTCCTTCAGGATCAGCAGAAGGAACTGAAACATCAGGAAGAATTATCCAGTCTAGTTTGGATCTGTACTAGCACACATTCTGCTACAAAAGTTATAATTATTGATGCAAATCAACCAGGGAATATTCTGGACAGTTTCATTGTTTGCAATTCTCATGTGCTTTGTATTGCCAGTGTGCCAGGTAAACACTTGGGCTGGTTCAGCTCCTGCTTTTTTAACTGCGTCTTATTCAGCTTTTCTTACACCATGAAAATACGTAGATTTGTTACCTAGTGTGATAAAAAGTTACTGTAACACAGGAGTAAGAAGGCATTTAGTTTTACATTAAACTATTTTGTACCCTACTGTTTCACTCTTTAGTTGGCTGTTGACCTAAATTAACCAAAAGTCAGAAAGATGTCAGCAGCCAAGGGGAGCTGTTTTGTTTGATGTACTACAAACTATGCAACAGTGTCAATATTTCATGGAATTGAGAACATCACAAAAAGAATAATATGTTGGTTGCTTTTTTGACCTCTTCAGACTCTTGAAGATAAACAGCAAGTCTTGGAGCTCCCTGCAGAGGGAATCCTGGTTGCATTTGAGTATATTTTAAGTCTTGAAAGTATAAGAGGATTGAACATGAGAAAAAGATTTTTCTTCCAGAGAAAAGGATCTATTGCACCTAAATTCTTCATTAAGATATAGATAGGTACCATTGTGTACGTGCACTGTTATGAAATCTAATTTTAGAGGAAGATATAATTAAAATAGAAATAAGCTATTTGGAAAACTGCAGATTGAAATACAGTGAATGACTTTGTAGTGTGGCATATGTTTATCCTGCTTTTGTTTTCTTAGCTTTGTGACAGAATCCACAAACATGATCCACGTTTGCTGATCATGTTAAAATAACCTTGTAGATAGGGGCTGTCTGCATGTGTATTCTCAGTTGCTGGAGAGCTCATTCTGTTTGAAGCTTAGTTATGAGATAATGAAATGATTCAGCTTTATCCCTATGAAAAACACCCAGTGACAGGGCCCAAGAGAATGTCCTGAAGTTGTGTCAGGGGATGTTTAGGTTAGATATCAGGAAAAGATTCTTCCCCAGAGGGTTATGGGGCACTGAAGAGGCTCCCCAGGGCAGTGATCACGGCAGCAAGAGCTCCAGGAGTGTTTGGACAATGCTCTGAGACAAAGGGTGGAATTGTCGGTGTGTGTGCAGGGCCAGGAGCTGGACTGGATCTTTTGTGGGTCCCGTTGGAGCTCAGGATATTATGTTATTCTAAGTTTAATCTCTTTCAGGGGCAAGGGAAACAGATTACCCTGCAGGAGAAGAAGGGCCCCAGGAAGCAGATTCCAGCCAAGTGGACAAATCCTCCCTGTGTGGCAGTATGACCAGCAACAGCTCTGCTGAGACTGACAGCCTGCTGGGGGGCATCACCGTGGTGGGCTGCACTGCTGAGGGTCTCACAGGGGCTCCTGCTGCCCACGACACCAATGGGGCCTCACCTGTGGCAGAGCAACAGTCAGGTATGTGATAAACACTGCAGGTGTGTCAGGGCTGGCCAAACACCTCGAGATGCAGCTGGAAATAAGTGTTGCAACTACTGAGGTTAACAGTGTGAGCTGTGGTAACACAAACTCTCTGTACATCTGTAAATTGTAACTGAAAACATGGTGGAGGTGACATGAAATGGGAATTGGCAGCTGCTTCTTGCAGGTCCTTTTGAGAGAATTATTGTGCTTGCTCTAGAGAAAGATTTTAATGTAATATTTGAAATGCAGATCTTTCCAAAGAGTGACTAAAATAAATGCCTTGGATTTTGTCAAGTCTTAATAGAGACTTAAGTGAAACTGATTATTTCGTAGACATTTTTATTGTTTTTGATCATATACCCTGCAGAGCTGTATGGTGATATGATTGTCAATGGGTATGTGGTGGTTGGCCTCATTTACTGCTGTCCTAGTTAATAGTTTAATGGCCAATCTGAGCCATCAGTCACTGGGCTGATACTTAAAATGCATTTCACATTTGTTTATACAGTCCAACCTGCTAAAATTTGGGCATTTCTGATGTGATCTTTTTGATTCTGATATGGAAATTTTAACTGTCTGGCTATAACAGTTATTCATTCAGTTTTAAGTATCAAGTTCTGGCTGTTTAAAACAATTCTATCACAGCTGTTAAAAGGTTTTTCAAATTGGTTTGTTTCATAGATATTGCAACTGAAAATAATTCAGTAGATGAGAATATTCCAACGGCAGAGGAGGCAACAGAAGCAACAGAAGTCAATGCAGGGACAGGAGAAGACACAGCTGATATTGCACAAACTGGAGTCTACACAGAGCATGTCTTTACAGATCCCTTGGGGGTGCAGCATACAACAGAGGCATCTCCAGTCTATCAGCCTAAGTACCTAATCTCAGTCTTCATACCTCTTCAAATATATTTAAGAAAAGAAATACAATGTTTGTTGGAACATAGCATGGAGACAAAATGACTACTTTTTTTTCCTCTTTTTTTCTTTTCCTTACAAGTGTCTTGAGGTTTATATAAGTAGTCTTGGTACAAGAGTGTGCTTTGTGACTCTCTTCTGCCATTCCCCAGAGATAATAATACTGACAGGCTTGAATGGAACCTGGTTTTCCTTGTAAAAGTTAATATTCACTTGAAGAAATTAATTGTTATTGATGTTTTCATCTGTATTGTACTTTCATGTGTGGTTACTGTGTTTTTAAACACCTCATGTACTTCAAAAGCCAGTGTGGGAGCTCAGTAGTGAAGTCAACACCTGGGTTATAGCCTGAGTAATCTAGGGTACTCCATTAAATGTATTTTTACTGGTGTTTTTTTCCTAGTACTGAGTCAGAGTTATATAAGGATGTTGCAGTTCTGCCAAATGAGCAAGATCTAGTGAGAGAAGAAGCACAGAAAATGAGTAGCCTTTTACCGACTATGTGGCTTGGAGCACAGAATGGATGGTGAGGAACTGCTAATCTTGTTACATTTATTTATAATAATTACTTTCAACTTGCTTCTTGTGCCTACAGGCCTGATAACCACCTCAAATCAAGATTAAGCATAGGATGATCTCAAGAGAGCCAAAACCTTGAATACTTTCCTGCATTTTTAGGCATTATAGAAGCCAAAGGAGGTATTAGCAAGCCCTTTTTTGTTAGATAATGCTTCATCTGCAGAGAAATTCTGGGGTTTTTTTGTAGTCAAAGGAGTTGTTATGGTCTGTTAATTCCATAACTTTCAATATTTTAGTATGCTAGACAAATTATTGTAATTTTTACTGCAGATGGATCTGCAAGGGAGTTTGTCATGCTTTAGGCCTCTGAAAAAGCCATTCTGCAGCTCATGCAGTTCTTTCTTTCAGTGTATACATAATTTCCAGTGGAAGATGAAAACTTATTCTCCCATTGATTGTGGATTTCAGTTTATTAGGGTTTTGCTTGTGGTTGTTTTTGTATGGTAGTGCTTTTAATCCCTCCTGATTTGTCTTTGCAGCCTGTATGTTCATTCATCAGTGGCCCAGTGGAGGAAATGTGTTCATGCCATTAAACTTAAAGATTCTATTCTCAGTATTGTGTAAGTCCTGAAAGAATGTCATGTGAATCATAATGAATTTCTGTTAAAATACTTTCCAAAGTAGTTTTATATTTCCTCCTCAGATATTGGGAATGTCAGTTGCCATAACTGCCTGCATGCTCTTTGAGGGACAGTGGAAAACTTCTGGGGAATAAGGAAAATAAAAGGAATCTTGTATACATGGTGGAAATACATAGCCCAAAGGATGAGCTGTAGCTATGCAAACAGTTATAGGTTGCTATCTTTGCTGTTTTCTTCAGGCTTTGTAGCCAGATATATTTCAAGCTCTCTGAACTGGATTTTGACCCTTTGTTACATCCCTTCTCTTGAGCTGTATTGTAGAAATCAAAACACTGGGGCTAATGTGACTGTAAACAATATGCTGAAATATCAAATACCTAGCTTTAAACTTGCCTTCTGAGCAGAGCAGTCTAACAGAGTGTGTTGTTGTTGCTCCTTTTTCCCCAGACATGTCAAAGGAATAGTCTTGGTTGCACTGGCAGATGGGACACTGGCAATTTTTCACCGGGGAGTTGGTAAGGATTGTGTTGCATCTGGAAACAAGGGAGTTTTTAAGAGAAGTCAGGAAAGAAATGTGCCATTTCCATGTTTTGATAATGTATTCCCCAATGACCTTTTTCTGGGTTGTCATGAGAAATATTTCTTGTTATTTCAGTTGCAGATTCAAGGACTGTTTTTGCACTGTGTGGTGCATTCATATGGAGTATTTTCTTACTCTGAAATGGAGAATGGGATGGATCTGAGCTAAATAGGGGAAAGCCATCTCAAAGTCCTTTAATCATCATCTCTCTTGCTTTTTCATTATGCTCAATAGTCATGTCTTCTGCTTTATTAGTGTTAAACATTGTCTCTGGGCAAGTCCTTCAATGAGAATTTTGTAAGCATCCCTTCGGAATTTCTGCTCAAACTGCTCCTGAACCAGCTTCATTTGTCAGCCTCTAGAAATAGGACCTAGAGGGGAAGGTCTTACTATGAGCAACTGGAACTTATCTATTAGCTTGTTTTATCACCCTGTTCATTTCATCTTTCCCTTGTGATGCTTAAATCCTTATGCTCAGCATTTAAAATAATTAAAAAGGTTGCACAACAGTAATGCAAATACTGGAAAAGGTACATCTGGGATGAAGTTTTTTTTAGTGGTTTTGTTTTGTTGTTTATTTTTTTAAAACCCACTGCAGTGGCTTACAATACCTAAGCCTTTCTAGTGAGCGTCATTGATGATCTGTGCCCATAGTTCAGCCTACAGAAGAATTTTACTTGGTGTTGAATGACCAAATTTAGTACTTTTAGTAGATTTCGGATCTACTAAAGTTTCTTTTTTAAGAAATTTTAGATTTTCTTTTTAAAGATCTTGCAGCATAATTTAAAAAAATCTGCACTGAACACTTCTGTGTTTAGGCCAGCAGCAGGTGTCTGTGGGAAGCTGTTTGTTTGTTGAAGGTGTTGCAGATTTGGAGCCAGGCATGAGACTGAACACACGAGTTCATGCAGCAACAGCCCAAACCTATTGATGGGCACCCCTTTTATAGGGGCTTCCAAATTCCTTCAAGAAAAAGACTTTTAAGATAGTTGCTTGTACTTCTAAATTTTCCTTTAACTAAACACAAGTTCCTATGAGTTTTGCTTTTTGTTTTCCTCCTGTTTATGCAGATGGTCAGTGGGATTTGACCAACTATCACCTCTTGGACCTGGGCCGGCCGCACCACTCAATCCGGTGCATGACAGTGGTACATGACAAGGTCTGGTGTGGCTACAGGAACAAAATCTATGTTGTTCAACCAAAGGCCATGAAAATAGAGGTAAGTTCCAATGGTGGTTACAATAATTAAATGTTGTGTTTTAATGCTGTGGCTCAGACTCCAGTGAAACTTCAGAAACATCTGTTTTCATCAGTATGGAAACAGGCTACCTAGCAAATTTTTTTACGAAATAGTTTTTTTGGGAGACTTAAAGCTGTGATGAGGCAGTTCTCACTTTGAAAACATGTTTTGGGAGATTTAGTTTTCCACTTTTGGCTGGCTAGAAACTGGAAGGTGTCCTTGTGCAGAGCTTGCAAGGCCAGCACCCAGCTTATTCTGTGTGTCTCATTTTGTTCACCCACATGCAGAGGTTTGTAAGTGTTAGTGTGGAAAGTACTCTCCTTCCAGTTAGAGAATAGTTTTTACAAAGTGTGTGAGCCGGTGTTTTATCTGTGGTGTTTAGTCTGTCATCTCAAGAGCAGAAAGTGGCTGAGGTTTCTGCAAGCCTTGAGCAAGAGAAGTGCTTCAGCTCCTGCTAATTGGCCTGAGACACAGGCCAGGCTTTTGAGGGTGACTGCTCAGCTCCTCTGAAAATATCAATCACCTAATAATAACCTGGTTTTGTGAAGGCTATAAATATATATGGGAAAACTGAAATCAAGTTCATATAAAAGTGAAATGGATTGTTTTGCTGGTGGATAGTGTGTATTTTGCACAGGTAGGGTTGTTTATGAGAGTCATTCGTGATGGAACAAGGTGGAAAGACACTTTTTGGGCACATCCACCTTGTGCTGTGGCAGCAGGATCTCAAACCAAAAAGATTCCAGGTTCAAGGGAGACAGAAGCTGCAGCAGGCTGGGATGAGATGTGTAAATGAAGACAAAGTAGGAAATTACAGCTTTGAGAACACACTCAGGGAAGGGAATCAGCAATTTTAGAGCATCACATGCTATTTGTGGTAGAACTAAACACTTCTGTGATCTTGCAAATCAGAGGCTTGTGCTTGATTTTAAATTGCCAGTTCCGACTGCGTGAGGGTAACAGAGAAACTTTTCTTACTCTTCCCTTGGTTTTACCTTGTGATTTGAACCCCAATGTTTGATAGAAGTCCTTTGATGCCCACCCAAGGAGGGAGAGCCAAGTGAGGCAGCTGGCGTGGGTGGGGGACGGGGTGTGGGTGTCCATCCGCCTGGACTCCACCCTGCGCCTCTACCATGCACACACCTACCAGCACCTGCAGGACGTGGACATCGAGCCCTATGTCAGCAAAATGCTTGGTAAGTCCCCAGGGAAACTGCTGAGTTCTTGCTGTCTGCAGCTTCCTTCTCCTGCCAGGGATCAGGCAGTTCTCAGTGCAGGTTTGGGGTAAGGATGGGTGGAAAGGCCCGTTCAAATCAGTCTGTACAAACTTTCAATCTGGAAGTAGAAGCCTGAGTAATGTGAAGCGTGATGGGGGTGATGGGTTGTCTCTTGACCTTACCTGGTGTGTAAAGTGTTCTTAAAAACTCAGAACTAATGAAGAAAATAGTGGTTGAGTTGGGCAGGTACCAACAGAGACACTACAACCTTTCTCTTATTAAATACTGATACATTTTTTTTATAGCTAAAAATGGCAAGAATCCATTACCTGCCTGGAAAAATTGCTTCTTATTTTTTTAAAAAAAAATCCTCAAAATAGTGAATTTTTATTGCTGTTGAGCCTAGTAAGCTTTCTGCTTTTTTTCATTAATATCTGTATAAGAGCAATTTGACCACCTACATTACTCGCAACAAATACAGGTAATTAGGCTCTGGGAAATCCTTCACAAGTCAGTGCTATGCATTGCATGTGGCTGCCTTCTGCTCACCTCATCATGCTAATAATGAGAAATTAATTTTAATGGATGACAAACCACTATCTTATATGTGTGTAAACTCACTTTTTTGTTTTAGAAGCTGGTAAGCCCCAAAAGATTTTACTGTGCAGCTTTAAGGAGCTACTGTTAGACTCTTGCAGTATAAGTTCTCAATTTAATTGCAGTGCTGTAGTCTTCTAGGTTATCTTTACAACTTAAATGTGCTCCTCTACTATATTTGTCAGAAGTGGGAGGGAATTACTTGTCTGTGTGATTTGGGAGTTCTCTGTTGTAGAACTAAAATTATTCTTGCTCGTAATTTTTGATGAAAAGTATCTTTTGTTTTTAGGTACTGGTAAACTGGGATTCTCATTTGTGAGAATCACAGCACTTATGGTGTCTTGTAATCGTTTATGGGTAGGAACAGGAAATGGTGTCATCATCTCCATTCCATTAACAGAAAGTAAGTAAAATATCAATGAATAGCACTGTGCAATATGCTGTAGGCATAAAAAAAGAGTATTGAACAGCATGGATAGAAAGCTTCACTGCCAGGTGTGACTCTCTGAGGTTTGTAACAGATCAGGACTGTGTGATGTTTAGCACCTAAATCTTTGTATGTGTTTACAGTTACTCTGATAAAATAACGCATCTCCAGAACCTCCTGTACTGCTGTTTGAGCAGAGTTGGCTTGAATCAAAGGGATACTTTGAAGCCTTAGAGGTGTTCTGAGCATTGGCAGCATTGATAGAAGTTTATTGCTTATACAAGAAATCATTAGTTTTCTAATTAATGTTATTTTTGATTGCCATATGATCACAAAGTGGATTTTTATTTGATTTGAGCAGGTTGGTTTTGTTGCTAATATAATTTGATTGGCTCTAGTTCTTGAGAATTCATCACAAAGTGGTATAAAGGACTGGAACAGAAGTAGCACAGACTGCTTTAAAGGACACATTCAGAGTTATAGGAGCTGTAAATACATTCTTCAAACAGGGCACTAACATCCAGGTTAAATTGCAATCATGCAAATACTGTTTTTTGCTTAGTAGTAGACCCCAGACTCTTGTCATAGGCTGAAACTAATTGAGGGCAGTTGAAGCTCAGGAGAAAAGCACAGCTCAAGGACAAACCAAGTCTTAAATAGGTAAAACTGGGGAAGAATATCTGTGTAAATGATTGCATTTAAACAATAAAAAAAAAGCCTCAAAACTTGTGCCTGAGACTGATGTTATAACAGGTGGACAGAAGTTTCAGAAAAAAAAATGCAGACCTTTGATAGTCCTAATTGTACTGTTATTACCTAGAAAATAGTGCAGTCTGACAGGTGAAGTTTTAGGGTGATTTAATAGTGGAAACTCTTCATGTTGTATCTGCTTTGTTGAACAGCAAACACATGCATTGTTTCTCATATTGTTCCATTGCATTGTCCATCCATTCAGTAACTTTTTTTTTGCTTTGCATGAATGTATTAAGGAAGGACAGACTTCCTATCATGGATTTTGAAACACTTTAAATCATGCTTTCAAAAATTACAGCTCTTAATTTGCATCAAGCTTAATTTAATGTCTCCAGATGAGTTTGTTTTAAACCAGAAGGGAACATGAAGAAATCCCTATTAAAGCTGTTCAGTTTCATTTCAGTTCTGTTGGTTGGTTGTGGGTCAGAACAGCCTTTTATGGGTAGCCTGATAGTGGGGCTGAGAACCCTGGTGAGAAACATTAATGGTTTTTAAAAGCAGTTACATCCTTGCATGAGCAGTGGCATCTCTCAGTCCCCTGGGTCTCAGTAGCAGATGATGTTCCAAAGGGTACTTGAAAACATGAGTACTTCTATATTATTCTGAAGCCTGCTGCCAAGGAAAGAGAGAAAGGGGAAACACTGTTGATCAATAATAAACCTAAAAATACGTGACAGTGCTTTTGTGGTCTATTTTGTACTGAAACTTCTATAATAAGATGCTGTTCTTTGTGACTTTTGATTGAATCTTCTGCTATTAAATATCTATTAGTTTTTTTAGGAGCTAAAATTTTAAGCTCTACCCTATCAAAAACCAAAATATGAGTGGTGGGTTCTCATTAATCCTTCTCCTCTACTGTCATACCTATCCATTTCCCCTTTCCTCCTTTCTCACTAGCTGTAATCCTCCACCAGGGACGTTTACTGGGGCTGCGGGGTAAGTGCAGATCCTGAACCAAAACCTATTTTCAGGCTTCTAATAGCCACTTTGAGGCTGTTTCCCACTCTTTATAGATTTACCCTTTGTATGTTCCTAAATGTTTTTCCACTTGCAGTTACTGCATTGCAGCAGTTTTATGTTTGCTAAATGGCCACCAATCTGCTCAGCAGTTTAGCATATCATCCTGTGTTGCAGCTGAACTTTCATCTAGAGTGTTTTTCTTCCAGCCAATGTGATACCACATCTTATAACTTTGTCATTAATCCACATCATTTGCTGTCTTGTTACAAATCACTGTTTCTTTCACTACTTTGATAGTCTTTGGAATGGAGATGGCTTGTATGTCTAGCATGAGTACTTCTCTGGTTTAATGTATTTTAAAACTTCTCAGTAAAATCTAGATGTAGAATGATAATAGGGTAGCTCTTTCATGCCCACAGGTGGCTGTTTCTAGAAGGCATACATTATGATTAGTTGGAATGAAACTGTATTTAATTACATTTTTAAGTACATGGAATTTGCTCATACTGAAATGCATCAGAACTACTTATTTTCTATGAAAGGTACAGTCCTGTCACAAATTATTTTTTCCCAAAAGTAGGATATTGAAATCTGGTGTTTATGCTAGACTAATAAGAATCCTGCTCCATTTTCTGATGTACTTAAAATAACGAAGCATGCAATCTTTTTCTTTCCAGCTCTGTCTTGAATTGGCATTGCTGCCCTCCTGTTTCATTTTTATCTAAGTTGGCTTTAGCTTTTAGATGGTACCATAAGGTTTCTTAACAAAAAACTACTTCAACAATTTGTGTTTTGAAGTAGAAAACATCCCCTCTTCTTTTACAGCCAATAAATCAGCAGCAGGCTCTGGAAATCGTCCAGGGAGTGTGATCCGTGTGTATGGAGATGAGCACAGTGACAAAGTAACTCCAGGGACATTCATCCCCTACTGTTCCATGGCACACGCACAGCTCTGCTTCCACGGCCACAGGGATGCTGTGAAATTCTTTGTTGCAGTACCAGGTGAGGTTTTGTTACCATCTTGAAAAGGGTTTTTATTTTGTTTGGGTTTTTTGTTTGTTGTTGTTGGTTTTTTCCCTTCATTCACTTAGTTAAACTCAGTGTTTAGGCAAAGATAGCAAGAGTATGAATTCACACTTTTAGAAACAATATACTTAAACAATGTATTTAGTTACAAGACTTGTCTGATTGCTAAGTGCAGCCCTGTTTAATGGGAGGAAAAGGGAGTGATCACAGACAAGGACTTCACTTCCCGCTGTGAAAAAGGTGCTGTGCCAAGTGAGCCTGTTAAGAAGGCCATCAACTGCTTTAGGCATTGTCATCCAGTGACCAAGCATAGGAGGTTTTAGTCTGAGATAAGGCATAAAAAAGTGTTCTGTTTTTCACCTAGGTCAGGTTGTTTGTCCTCAGAGTAGTGGTGGAACAGATCTAACAGCTGATAAACAAGCCCAAGAGTCCTTCAACCAGAGTCCCTTAAAATCAATATTGGTGATAAGCGGTGGAGAAGGATACATTGACTTCAGAATGGGTAAGAAACCTGAGCTTTAAATGAGTCACACTTGATACTGAAAGGGTATTAACCACATAATAAGTGCTGCTGTAATTGCAAGGAGTGCATTTGTGCGGTCAGTATATACAGTCTTTACCATACACTGCAGTATGTTTGTTCTGACACATGCCTTCAGCTTCTCCTCCCAGTAAACCATGACCTTTGGGATGACTGTGTAAGCAGGTTTATTTGAAACTCTGCTACCACCTTCCTGTTTATGCTTTCAGTCTTTCTTTGGCAAGTTAATCTTCTGTCTCAAACCTCTGGAAAACATGTCCTTAGTTAGTTAAATATGCAGCCTGACTGAAAACAAGTCGTGTTAAGTGAAGAATACTCAGTGTAAAATTTGCTCATTTTTGAGTGGGAAGGAATAAAGTAGATCACTTATCTCTGCATGCCCATCATATTTGATCACTGCTTTTCTTGGATAGCACTTTTGCATGATCTAGCCCATAAAAGAGTTCTTGTGTAAACATGTATCTCCTTTTTTAATTGAACTCTCTGGGAAAATAAAGTGAGAGCTGTTGTGATTCTGTGCTTATAATCTGCAGCTGGAGACCTTTGGTATAAAAAGGTGTCACTACTCTTAGACCTGCTTTTGACCTTTTGCCTAAATCTGTCTGTATTCTTTCAAAATCAACCAACCAGAAAAACAACCCACATAAACCATTACAAAGGAAAACCGAGGAAGGCCATCCCAAATCCTATCATCCCACTAATCATGACAAGCAGGTTCCTGGGGTGATGTGTTGGATTTCTGTGGGAGGCAGGGCTGGAGGAATTTCTGTGCCACAGTGCAGTGAAGGCTCAAGTGCTGCAGTCACTACAGGGCAGCTGGAACAGCCACATTCCAAATGTTCCTTTTGCTCTCCCTGTGAGCTGAG
This sequence comes from Luscinia megarhynchos, assembly GCA_034336665.1. NCBI lineage: Eukaryota > Metazoa > Chordata > Aves > Passeriformes > Muscicapidae > Luscinia > Luscinia megarhynchos. The sequence goes on from CM067580.1 coordinate 5,822,597, forward strand.
TGCCAGTGCTGCCTTAGGCCAGCCAGTGCCACATGAGCCCAGCAGACTGGTCAAGAGCAATTTGGGACTGCTCTGTGTTTAGCTCCCTCAGCCTTCCAAAGGAGTCCAACCAGAACAACAGCCAGAATTTGATTTGGCACCTTCCTGAAGGAGTAGTCAGTTCCTGTTTTGTCTGGTTAAAGTGAGGTCCTGGATTGATGGTCCTGGCTGTCCATGTGCAGTTCACTGTCACCTTTGGTCCCAGTCAGCTCCTGTCACCCAGAGCTCAGTGTAGCTACAAAGCTGCTCTTTTTGAAGAGCAGTAATGGAGGATATGCTCAAGGCTGTCTTTGCTGCTGTGGGTGCAGTTGTGACAAGCTGGAATAACTGGAACAGGAGGAAAGAGTGGGAAAGGTTGACAATAGACATGAATGTTGTGTTGTCTCACATGTGCTCAATTACAGCTCTTGTCCCAGGGCATTTATGTTTGGGTTTGTCCCAGAGTGGCAAAACCATCTCTGTGTCTAACATGGTAGTTTTCAGTTTAGGTCTCTCTACATTAAAGAATTATAAGTAATGAAACATGTAGAATATGGATACTTAAGAAACTGCCATTAGTTTTTGGGCTAGAAATAAAGAATATGGTCAGCAGTATGCTGGGCTCTGAGATAATTATGCAACACACTCTGTTAACATTCACAGACTTTAATATGTTTTTATATCAGCATATGGCAACATGGTCTTCTTAATGTTTTTCTCGTCCTTGTGCATGTGGTGTTGATGCTGCTCTGGTTACTGGCTGCCTCAACCAAAGCTGTTTTTTCCAGGTGATGAAGGAGGAGAATCTGAACTCCTGGGAGAAGCTCTACCACTTGAACCTTCTGTAGCCAAAGCTGAGAGGAGTCACTTAATAGTGTGGCAAGTCATGTGTGGCAGTGAGTGAGCCTGTAGGATGCAGTTGGAGACCTTAAAAATGGGGGAAAAAAAAAAAGCTTCTGCATGTTTTTTTTTATTTTGTGAACCTGTTTCACTACATGATGTTGAAGCATTTCTTTGCTGTTTAACTTTATATTGCAGACCTGTCATACCTTTAGCTATACAGGAATTAGCTTGTGCTGTTTTACTGCACCCGTGTTGAATGGAACAGTGTGAGGAAATCAGATATTTCTCTGGCTGGTGTGCACACCAGAGTGAGCAGCTGAGACAGTTTTACTGTACCACAGCAATCTCATGTGTTCACTTCTTTGGTAGTCTCACTTGAGTTCAGCTTTGTTCCAACTGAGCTTCATTTCACTATATAATGCATTGGGTGAAACAGCAAAGTTATTCCTAGGGTGTAAAAAAAATGGACAAATTAGAAGATGGATTATTAAGACTCATCCAAATACTCAGTGAGGGCTAAACTAAAGCAAACTATGTATTTCAGCTTTTGTTTTCAGTCCTGGGAAATCTTGCTCATACAGCATACACGGTTTAATTTGTTACATTCTTCAGAATTTGTGGGGGGAAAGAGGAGGCTGTATAGGAATTAAAAGGAAAATATTTAAATAAAATCGTATTTTCACTATTGAACTTTAAAGTTTGAGAACTGCTGCCCTCAGTAATGAGCAATTTTGAATATCATGTTTTTCCATCTCCCTCACATGGAGCAACTCTGTTTCCAAAGGGTATTCTTAGGTTGATATAAATTGGAAAATAACTGTAAAATTTTCAAACAGGGGATATGTTTTGTTCTCTTCTTGTCTTAACTCCTTATGTCCTAAGCACTTAGAATGATCTTCTCTGCCTAGCTGGTCAAACTCTTAAGGCACTATGTGTGTGAAGGTTGGAGACCTCAATTAGACCATGAGAAAAGACTGAGAGTGTACAGGAAAAAAAACCACATTCTGCTCAAGTGAGATCATAAAGGAAGCGTAGTTCCAGATAATTAGGTACAAAATTTATTTTTTGTAGCTCCATAACCCAATTCTAGTAAAAAAAAAAAATAAAAAATTAAACTTTAGCAACAATATTATCAGGTAACACAAAGACAGAGAAAATTACCAAAAGTCAGGAGACTAATATTAGGCTGACATTCTGTCTACTCACCATCTATTTTTTTAACCATAAATGTGAGTTTAAGACTGTCTTCCTTTTACACTGAAATTTCTGCATTAGTATCAGACCTAAGTTAAACACTTCATGATTTCTGTACTTCAGAAGATATAAAAAAACAGATTTGCTCTTTAATTTAGTGTTGGGAAAATAAAAGTTTTGAGGGGTTTTAGTAAACATCCAGCATTTATCCCCAAAAGACTGGAGCTGTTCAGATTAGCAGAGAAATTTAGTAACTTGATTATGTGAGAGAACTGAACAGTTTCAGAGGAGTAAATATAGAAACAGTTTTTTAAAACTGCCTAAACATTTTTATGCAATAGGAGCAGTTCTGGTCTATCAGGCAAACATGTGTTTATATATTTTCTTAATTTTTTAAATGAACACATTTAGCTGATGTCTATTGTGTAAATATATATTTAGGCAGCTTTTTCAAATGCATATCATAGCTGATAAACCAGAAAATCTCCATTCAGGTCTATTGGTTAGATTTATATGTATAAATACTTTTTAAGCAACATATTTTGTACACAGCTGTTCCTCTCGTAAATATGTATTTAGGACATGAACTATGTAGTAAAAATCCTTATTAAAGATGTTTAATACCTTGGTAGTATTTTTCTCTTCAGAATGCCAAAAGCAATGAGCATGTTGTTCATAATTTGCTTTCCATATTCATCTTGAATGTCACTCTTAAAGTACTTCGGCTTAAATATAAAGTCTGGAAGCTTATTAAAAATTATACAAATACTAATTATCCAAAAGTAACCTGAGTCAACACTCTTAGACCTATTTTAAACTTATAGGCATGTTTGCTGAATATGAAGCACATCTGAATTGACTAATGGGATTGGATGTCTTAAGAAAAATGCTGTCTAAACTTTTACTGTTGTGCAGAATCTTCACTGTGAGTGGTGCAGTTTAATTGCTTTTCCTGCCATTTTCTTGGATTTATTTTTTTTTTTTCTCTTTGGAAAACACAATCTCCAAAGTTTTTTTACTCACTGGTTGATTGTCACATTCTCATGTTTTTTAAAAAAAAGCGCACAATTCTGTTCCTTGGTTCTGTGTAGGATTAATTTGTTATTAGAGGCAAGCTGTTTTCTCTGAGTGGTGTTCTGCTCCAGCTGGAGCAGTGCAACCTGGCAAGTGTGCACCTGGTCTTTTGCCAAATGGAGCTGGCCCACCGTGCCATTTTAGTCATTTCAGTGGGCCAGCCCTTGCAAATATTTCAGAGAATGATTGATTGCTTCTGTCCAAAAGTGGAAGGGTTTTAAAGCAGATAGTAGTTGAACTGTGTAGCACTGTGGGTGTAGATAAAGGCATGTGCACTTCTCTGTATTTCTCATTTAAAAACGTTAGCCCTGTCTAGGGTACAGTAGATTGACTGGGTCCCTGTTGCCATCACAGTGTGCTGGGCTGTATAAACTCCCCTTAAGGTCACTTTGAAATGTGAATAAATCACACAAACCCCAGGCACTGGGATGACAATACACCCTCAACTCTGTCTCAAGAATGTGTTTATGCATTACACTCGTGATTAAAGCATCATATAAATAGGAGCTAATCTCTTGATAGCTACAGCTTGTTAATAGTTTGGAAACATTTTGAGCACAAAATCTGCAGCACATGACTTGCCTGGGAAGGGGTGTTTGCATGGTGAGGGTGAGGCTGCATTGTCCATTCCTTGGGAGGGTCTTCCTGTGCTGGGTAGGATTGAGCTGACAGAGCGTAGACACTTTATCATAGGCTGCCTTAGTAACAAATGTTAAATCTGTTTTATTATACTAACTGTTCTAAAGAACGTGTGTCTTTAAAAAATGCTGTGTAACTGAATATTTATTTCCATGTGAGTATTATAAAAGTTACCAAAGGATTAAACCTGACTTAGCACTCTGTAAGTGGCCCTGTTGAGGTGGGCCTTGTGAAGGCCCCACTCTGTAAAACGAGACACGGTAAACTCAAATACAGTTCTTCTTTAGGGAAATTAAATGTTGTTTTCTAATAGGGTTATGCCATAATGTAACAACCTATATTGCACCTCAAAGCATTTTTCTATACACTAAATGTCCCACCCTCTAACAAGATTAAGTTTCCTTTATTAATTTTGTTGATGCACATTTCTCGATCTTTTAAACATATATTTTAAACATTTTATGGTCTGTAATTTTTGCAAGTTTTGTCTGTTGGACATTTTACGCTGAATTTTACTTGCCTCTATAATCTGAGATGGATTCTACAGCGTTAAACTTGCTGTCTGTTAAAACTTGAGGCTTCTTTTCTGTGAGCAGAAGAGCTCATATAGCAGTGTAGTTATTTCAGTATTTATTTCTATTATTGAATCCATGAGGTTCAGAATGTAACTTTGTACATGAAATATATATAAATATGTATATGAAACGTGTATTGGGTCAGTGTGTTCTTTGTAATCTCATGTTAATTTTGCAGAGTTTTTGTGCTATCAGAAGACACAATTTTGGAGATTTTACACTAACACCAAATACTGTCATTATCAATGATGTGTTTGAGTCAGTCCAGAACTAGTGTTATCCTGCTCTCTCTAATGGGCCCAGACAAAAGCTGTGAAGAAAAGCTGTAGTGTCTATGCCTTTCTTGAGATACAGATCTGGAGATCTGCTTAATGCAGCTTGGATGAAATAGATGCTGACACTGAGATTTATTTTTGAAATTGTTTTAGCACAGATTCCTCACAGCTCAAGTGCTCACTGGCTACTTCCTGCTCAACAGAGGAAATGATGTGTTTTTAAGGCAGAAGAATGAGGATATGGTGACTGCAGAAACAGAACACTTGGCCAGAGCCAGGGTTTCATGTTTTCCCAGCTCTGCTGCCCCTTTCTAAGCAGGTTTGTCCCAGGTGTGTGCCCTGATCAGTGTGTCAGGAGTGTCCCTAAGAGCCCCTGGCTATCCCAGGGGTGCAGCTAGCTGTGCTGGGGACACAAAGCCCTCCTGCCCATCCCTGTGAGTGCCACTGCAGGTGTTACTGCTGCCCTTGGGCACTGGTGAAGGGCCCACATGAAGTTGTTTAAAACTTCCAGAACAAAAATGCTGCAGATCTGTTTGCACAAATGCATGTGCAAACACTGGAATCATCCTTGGATGAGAACCACCAAATGTCCTGTTGTACCACCTTGAAGATTTATAAGCCTACCATAATTTTTACTTACTTAGTGGAGTTTTCCTGCAAGATTTTTGCCTCTCCAGAACAGATGTCCTGATGCATTTCCCTCTCCTCACAGTGATGGTTCTGGGGCCATGTCCATTGCCAGGCAGGTCACACACTGCACTGTGCTAAAGCAGAGTGTCTCTGTATTAAAAGGGAAGAAACATAAATCTTTACTCTGGAGATGTTTCAGCTCTTCCAGCAGCCCTGGAGCCCCTCAGGTCTGTGTGTAAGTAATTGAATTTTTCAGATCTGTTGTTGAGAGAGATGTGAGAATAGAGTTGTGAACTGAGCTAAGGTGTTACAAGTGTTTGGAGACTGAAGTTTGAAGCCATTGGAAATAACAAACTTGTCTGCACTGGGCATGGGGTCATGGGAAAAGCACTCACTGTTTCTGAGGCAGATTTCTAAAAAGTTCCCTCAGTTGTATCAGTCTCCTACACAAACAGGTGTTCAGGGAAGAATATACACACTGTTAAACTTTTTAATACAAATGCTTTTATTGAAAAATACTTTTTTTGCTGGAAATTAAATCTCAAACTTACTGAGGGAGACTATTTCCCTTTTTCTACAGTGGAATGAATAGTTAACCAAAACCTGGGGTTCTTTTTCCTTCACCTCCCATTTTCAGCATCCTGTCTGAGCAATATAGTCTGGAGCTGGTGCTGAACATCCTGGTGATCTCTGATGCACAAGTGCCCCTTAATTCTGCTGTAGAACTTGCTGTGAGGGGCCTCTGGCCAGGCACACACCAGCTCCTGGCAGGGCCTGGAGGACTCACTGTTGTTCTGTGTGGTTACACTTAAAAAAAAAAAAAAATCATCCCTATTTTGAGTGCGAATAGTTTCCTGCTTTTTAAAATACCTCAGGATGATGGTGGGAAGTGAGCTGATGGGAAGACAGTGCTTATTACACTGCTGGAGTGAGGAGCAAGAGCAGTCTGAGTTGTGACACAAGATGGTGCTCTAACAATTCAAACACAACGTGGAGAACTCATTCTGCTGGAGCATTCCCTTCTCCAGCCCTTCTGCAGCAGCCAAGCCTCAGGTTCCCTGGAGCAGCTCTCCCAGGTGAAGCTGTTGTGTCTAAGGAAGGACAGAGGAGCCCAAGCACTTGCTCCCCTGCCCTCACCCCATGAGTGGTCCAGGTGGGATTTGTCTCTGTCTGGAGCTGGGACCTCCAGCCCAGCTCACTTAACACCTGGGAAAGGGAAAGCTTTTCCTTTATTAGACAAAGGTCCTGCTGGGCACTGGGATGGAGCCTGGCTGGGTGTGGGGACATGAGGTTTCTTGGCACTGCAAAGGCTGAGCAGCTGCTCCCCAGCAGTCCCTGCTGCTTCTCCAGCCTCCAGGGAAGCTCCTGTTTGCAGGTGGGATGTTAAAGGCCCCCTTCACTCACCGTCTGCCTGAGAGCAGCAGTTCTAAGCCCATGATCAGGTGTGGCTGCAGGGCCGAGGGGGCTGGTGCACCTTACATCTACCCCAGACCTTCCAGTGCCCAGGATTTGGGGCATGTTGTGGGGTGCTGCCATCTCCTGCTCCTGAGTGCTGCTGTTCCAGGGGTCTTTTGGGCTGTCTCAGATTTGGGGCTTAAATAAAGAGGAATGAAAAGGGAAGAAAACTCAATCATGTTGGAAACCTTCCCAGACATCACACCTGCTTTTCACTTCCACTTTCAGTACACAGGGCTGAGATGGGATCAATGTCCTGCTGTCCTGAGGCCCTGCCCTGGCTCAGGGCTGGCAGGGATGGAGCTGCCACCAGCTGAGCCCTTTGTGGTAGCAATTGTCTGTATTCCAGCAGGACTAAAAATCAGGAAATCAGAGAGCTCTGGTTTGCAGAGGCAGCTGGAATACCCTGGGTACTCTGGATGAAAATGATAGAAAATTTTGCACTTGTCCTGCCACTGCACAGGTGCTCCTGGCAATGCTGCTGCAGGGATGCAGGTGCCACACATGGATCTGTCCCTGCTTGGGGCATTTGGATTCTGCTGAGATGTCACAGAGGTATTTGTGGGATGAGCAGCACAGGATCAGGTGTGAAGTGTTTCAGTCTTTTCAGGCTAGACACGTTTTGGGATGGGTAACTGCACAAGGAAATGTTTAAGGCTGATGGGGGAAGCTGAATCCAGGGGAGAAAAGGTGCTGAGGAGTTTTTTGGCTGCTAATTGATGTGTTCAATGAGAGAACAGCAGGATGTGTGTGTGGGTGGGGAAAATTGAATCCTTGTCAAAATTGCCCAAAAGGTAATGAAATCCCTGAGATAAGAGAGAGGTGAATTGTGCAGCATCCACTAACCCATTAGAGTCCGGTTGACTCACTTGCAAATAAATACTGTGTGGGTGCTAGGGAGCTAAAAAAGCTCTTCTGCCCTTTGCAGATGTGCTTGTGTCTCATTTCCCCTGAGAAGGAAGGAAGGAGGGAGGAAGGATGGATGCTCAGAGGTTCAGGGGGTGCAGCACCAGCCCCCACCTTGGCATTGCAAACTCAGCACCAGACACAAGGTACTCATCCTTGCCTTGCTCAGGGCTGTGCAGATTTCCACATGTGGGATGAGAAAACGAGGAAGGACTTTTCCAGAGGGAAGGAAGGCACCAGCAACATCCCAGCACCATCTGAGTGGCAGTACCAGCACTAGAGAACACCAGCACAGAATGAAGATTTCATGTAAAGGGAGTGAGAAACAGCTTTGCTGCTTTTTTGGGTGATGACCTGCCATCAGCTGGGCACAGCAGGTCAATGACTGGCTTTTGCAAGCATTTTTAATGGTTCTCTGAACTTTCCAGGGTGCTCAGAAGGTCATTTCACCATAGCAACCTGCATCTGCAATAAAGCCCCAAATGTCACCTCTGAGCCAAAGCTGCAGCTGAAGTGCAGCAAGCTGTGAGCAGAGGTGAGTGTGCAGCTCTGGGAAAAGGGAGAGGTGGAGTTTTCACCATGATCCCTGTGGAGCTGCTCAGCCTGGCAAGTCGCAGCTCTTCACACCCTTCCAGTCCAGGTTCTGCTGCCATCCTGGTTTGCAGGAAGCTCAGGGCTCTGCTGGTCAGAATCTCTTTGAAATGCCTGCAAAATGGCCTGAAATGGCCTCTTCTCCAAATCAAAATGGCCTGGTTCATCAGAAGGGCCAGAGGCACAGGAGCCCCTCTCAGATGACAGCAGATAAAGGGGCAGGAGAGGGGTTCTCACTTCACTCAGCTTGGAAATCACACAAACAGGTCAGAAACCTTCAAAAGGAAGTATGGAGGAGACTTTTTGGAGGGTTGAAGAGACTTTAATAAAGCTTTGCTGAGCCACCAGCAATGTTGTGGACTGACAGCAGCAGCACTTGGGTGTTGAGCTGTTCTTGTTTTGTGGGCTCTGCAAACAGTGTGAGGTGTGAGCTGAAATCAGACATAAGAAGGTGAAGGAATTGAGAATAGGTCCCAAGGAGAGTTTTGAGGAGGCAGCACTGGCAGGGCTTTATCTGCTGGTGAAGTGGCACTTCCCATGTTCCTCTTAAGGTTCAAGAAGACTTTGCTGGGCTCTCAGTGCCTTGAGCAGCTGGGCTGCACAGTACCAGGCTGTGCTTCTCACTGCCCAGTGCTGCTGAGAAAGTCATGGCTCAGGAGAGCTGCAGATCAGACTGGCACAATCTGCAGGTTCTTAGGGCTGCTGGTGTTTGGTCCTCCAGCGTGCAGCACACCTTCCTCCAGGGAAGTTTTGGTGTTTGGACAAGAGACACAGGAGCTTTGCTCCACAGCTGCTGCAATTTCCTTTCTTGTTTGTACAGTTTCCATGTTTAAGGTATATCTCACACCCTGCTTCTCATCACTTCTCATCACCAACTAAATAAATCATTGATAATGCAGAACTCTCCTTCCCCTCCAGACATGGATCACCCAGAGATGTTCCCAAGGGTATGAAGTTTCTCCAGGGCAGTGGTCACAGCCCCAAAGCTGCCAGAGCTCCAGGAGCACTTGGACAACTCACTCAGGCACAGGAGTAGGATTGTTGGTGTGCAGGACCAGGAATTGGTTTTTTATGATCCTTGTGGGTGCATTCCAACTCAGCATTTTCCATGATTCTTCATTGCTCCTTCATGGAATAATGTGTCAGAGCTGAATCTTCAGGGAAGCCTCCAAGGCAGTAATGGCATCAGAGTGGGTTTGTGGAGGAGAGATGCTCCAGAGTCACCCCCACAAAACTTTGGGGCAGATCCTTCTGCAAGCCAAGATGTGGATATCACCCCTCTTTTTCATTTATCTCTTCAAAGGTTTTGCTTGCTGGCACCTCAAGAGATGGAGAGGGCTGAGAAAGGAGCAGTGTCACCAGCAAACTCTCTTGTTTCCAAGGGCCAAGATTGGTTTGGGGTTTTCCAACTTGGCACAGCCACAGTCCTTGTGGGAAACTGAAGGTTGGCACTTCCTGGCTCTCCTGTGCCACAGGGCCAGTGCCCAGCTGCCCTCCAAGCTCCCATATCTGCTGTGCTTTAAAAGACCCCCAAATCAAGAAATGCTCCAGAAAAAGAGCTCACTGGGGTGCTGGAATTGGAGTCTTCTCTAAGGCCAGTGGTAAATTGCATAAGACTGTAGGTCATCGCTCAAGCTAAACCTTTTATAGGCCATAAATCCACATTTCCTGGATTTTTATAGTTTCTGGTTAAAAATAAAAATACTTAGTGATTGGAATAAGCCAGCTGATCATCTCTTGACATAAATTCTGTGCTGGGGAAAGCTCCTCATCCCATGAGGATGTACCCTGTGGGAAGCCAGGGGATGTGCCCAGAGGAAAGATGGGCATAAACAAAAAATGAGGCATTGTCAGGTGTGTGTATGCTGTAATTGAGGGTCTTGGCCAGTGCCACATCACCACATGGTGACACAATATTGTGCCCTTCCTTTAAACAGTGTCAGCATCCAGCATCTTTATTTCTGCAGGTTTATGGCCGCAGAGGGTGAAAGATCTTACTGGCCTTTAACATCTTGGAGTTTTTTTCTTTGCTGGTGTCCTGGTTTGAAGGACAGGTGTCTGCCAATAAAGGCAGAAGTTTTCCTTTGAAGTAGAGACCTTAATCCAGTCCCCCCCCAAGTATTATAAATGTTTGAATCCAAGACCCTGAGGCAGAGATAAGGGGGCAGGAATAACAGCTCCTTTACTGATATATCTAACCGTACAAGCAGAAACAACAGCAGTTGTTAAAACTACAACAGCACAGAACAGATAACTCGGTCCCAGCCCTTTCTTTAGCTGCGGGCACTCTCTCTCTGCCCTCGGTCCCGGTGCTGCAGCCGGAACAAAGCGCGGCGGCCGCAGAGCGGCGGGAGCGGAGGCGGGAGGGGCGGCAGCGGCCACGCCGGTCTCGGGTGGGAGCGGCTGGAGCGGCAGCTCCTCGCTCACCGCTGTGCCCGGGGATCAGCTGTGCCCGCAGGGGCAGGAGCTGCAGCGGGGCGGATCAGGGCAGGCGATCACAGAGGGTCTGGCTCTCCTGTGTTCGGCCGTGTGGCTGCAGACGGGGCGTCCTCCTCTGAGCTCCCAGAAACACGAGTCCCCTCCGGGAGCACGAGAGCCCCTCCGCCAGCCCAGCTCCCACCTACACCCCTTTGTCCAGAGTCATCAAAGGTCCTGGGTGTGACCCGGCCAGCTCCATTGGCATGATAATGGGAAAAAATTCTTTAAATTGACACAGCAATAGCAAAACTCTCAACCCCCAACAGCTGGCTATCCCCCTCTCTCTCCTCATAGCCTGTGTTTTGGGATCATTCCCATTCCACTCTGGGTTTTGCCTCCTTGGTTCAGCCTGGGCAGTGCTGGGCAGGGTGTGTCTCAAGTGTGACTGTCCCTGTGAGGTTTCCTAAACCATGCGGCACTGGGGACCCCACTGAGCCTGCAGCACTCCCTTGCTCCCCAGTCTTTCCCTGAGGATTTTCTGCCTACCTGACTCTTATTTTTTTGCTGAGAGGTTTGTATCTTGCATTTGTGCTAATTTTCAGCTCAATCTGCAATTTGACTCATTTTAATATTGTTACTATCTCAAACCTACTCATTGTCACATATTTGGGGAGTAGGCAGGAGACATCCAAGAATCTGAAGCCAAAAATAGGGAGAATGAGAGAAAATAAAATTATGAGTTTCAAGCTCTTCTGACTCAAACCCAGTCTAGCTGTGCAGCTGCAGGTGCATGGGGCACGCCTGGGGGCACACCCTTGGCCATGGCACACAGTGGGCATCAGTCCCAGCCCCACTGCTGAGCTCCTGCTGCTCAAATCTGTGCCATGAAGCTCTCCTAAGCCTCAGCCCCTGCTGTGTCCTTCAGCCTGTTCACACACTGCACATTTAGCAGGAGCAGCACTGAGGTTTTGGCTGCTTTAACTTCTTTTAGGATCATGCTTGATTAAGCCATGTGTTTGTTTTCAAAATCCTCACCTGTTTCATGCTGGTTTTAACTACCACTCATTCTCAGAGCTGAACTGGTTTTAAATTTCCTTATTCCAGTCTGAGCTTTCCTGGTCCCAGAAGAGAAAACAGATTAGCCAAGGGCTGTTGTGGTATTGAATTTCTCCTGTATTGCAGTGTTGTAATGCTTGAGTCAAAAGTTTCCAGGGAACAGCAGCTCAGTTAAATAATCCTGCTTCTGGAGGAGTTAAAGAAGACACTTTCCACTCAATCTCATGCATGATATTCTATACAGAAACTAAAGAGCAGAATAAATTGACTTGAGAGGCAGCTTTTAGCTGACCATGACATCACTGCCATGGGCACTCAGTCAGACACTGGACCCACAGGTGATGGGGTGGGCACAGCAGCAGGGAACCAAACCTGATGGGCCACTCTTGCTCATCCCCTGGTGAAGTTTACTGGCATAAAAACACCTTTTCCTGGGGAAATGGGGCACCCCAGGAGCAGGCAGTCCCTGCTGGCTGGGGGACTCTGCCATGCTCTGCACAGCGTGGGTGTGTTGGGAGGCTGAGGCTTCATCAATGAGGAAAGGGCACATCCAGGTGTCTTGCCTTGATCATTTCAATCACTGGAGCACCAGCTGGGTGCAATCAAACCAACCTCTCAGAGGCTGGAACTCGCCTTGGAAGATGCAGCTGCCTGGGATGGGGCAGCCCAGCAAGCACAGATCACCTCCAGACTGAAGATGGCTCAGGGCTGTGGCTTCTCCTTCCAAAACCACTATGCAGGAGATGCTGATGTGCCTGAGCCTCACACAAGCTGCTCCTACATCTTGTTGGTGTATCCATGTCCCAGCAGCTCCTGAGAACTGCTGGGATCCAGCAGTGGCTCCTGCCCCAAGGGCTGCCTGTGCTGTCCTGCTTCTCCCTGCCCTTCACTGTCGCTGCAGGAGCTGTTGTTTCATCCCCTGGAAAACCCCACAGCTCCTTGGCTGGGGGTGGAAGGAGTGTGGTGGTTCCAACACAGAGCAGAGGGGCAATGCCCCACCAGTGCCTGCCATCAGCCCCTCAGAGCACTGTCCAACATCCTCTATTTTTGGCAGTGTCCAGCTGGGAGCCCAGGACACACCATTTCTCCTTTAAACCCCTGTGAGTTTCCTGTTGCTGGAGAGGCACTTGATGCCCAAAGACACTCAAGGGTTTAATTATGACCTATAACTCTGATGAGTTGTATCACCACTACTTTTAGCACTCTCACTTCTGGTATGAGCCCTGTATCTCTCTCTTTTCAGCCTTTTATTTTCAGTTTCTTATTGCTGTTTCCTAAACTCGTCCACAGCACCAGGTGGGCAGCAGCTGGGGGAGTATTTTTGTCTGCAGGCAGCACAGTGGGGACAGGACCTGCTGGTGGGGGACAGGCACAGTTTTGGCACAAAGCAGAGCCCCATCCCAGGGCAGCAGCTGCACTGCAGGCACGGCCGTGCTGGGTCTGTCTCAGCTGCTCCCCAGCACAGCTGAGGGTACAGGAATGGGCTGTTGTGTGTGTTTGGGGCTCTTGTTTCGTGGTTTGCAGCACTGAGGTGTGTGAGCTTGGTGAGGTCTCAGCCACATCCCTGCTGCACATACCACACCAAGGTGTGATCCCAGTATGGTGGGATCATCTAGAGGCGAGGGAGCAGCAGGGTGACAGGAACATGAGTCAGATGCCTCAGAGCCCCTCCCCCGTTCCTGTCAGCTCAGGGCGACCCCTCCCCTGGCACCAGGGCAGGGACCCAGAGCTGGATGGGACAGAGGAGGAAACCTGGCCCTGGGGGAAATGTCAGGGCTGGAGAGGAGCACCCCAGGGCTCCTGGCTGCTGACAGGGGGACAGAAATAGCCATGAACAGTTCCCTGGAGAGCAGGCACACAGCAGGGGCATCCACAGGAAACCCTCCCCTGGAGAGTGACTCAGGCAGTGTCTGGCTGCCTCCCATCAGTGCTGCTTCTCCCAGCTGCTGCCTGCTGGGTTACCAGCATCACTCCATCCCCTCTGGTAATCCCTTCCCTCTCTGCAGACCAGGGGCTCACCTGAAGGCCATCGGAGGGATTTAAGCTTCTAGCAGAGGAGTGAAGAGGTCTTGGAGAGAACTAAACCAGCCCTGCTGCCCTGTGTGAACTGCTGGCTGTGAGTCTGGACCCTGACTGACAGGCTGGGGTTTCTGTCCTGTTATTTTAATAACAAGGCATTTCCTGTAAAGCAGTAATCTGGAAATGCCATTGTCACAGGTCTTGGTGGGTGTCTGTGCTGTAGGCACTCAGCTGATCCTGACTTGTGTGTGCAGCTCCAGTGCAGGTCTCCAGCCAGCATCCAGAGGTGACAGCACTGCCTCACAGCCTGGGTTTGGTGTAGGAACACATCACCACACCCATCTGGCCATAATAAACCAAGCCTGCAGCCCTGAAGCAAAACAAAGTCACAGCCTAATGCTGTGTACAGGCAATCAGGATGTGAGCAGGTAAAGACACTGAGTCCTTCCAAACCCACAGCAGTGCTCTTCAGGATGTGTTCCTGCAGGGGATGCTTCCCATGTGAGTGTAAATCCAGTGAAACAAGGGCTTGTAACATTGCATGGGGCCGTGGTTGGAGGCAGAGACATGACCCTCCTGGTGGTTCATGTGACAGAAACTCTCTTTATTGTTCTGGACCCTCCTTAAACAGGGGGTTTGAATTTCCCAGGTGATTTGTAGCTGCCTTATGTCACTCATTTCCATGTCCAGTGATACCTCTGTACTTAAGGTTCAATGGATTGGCTGGGACCCTCTGCATTTGTTCAAATCCATGCAATAAGGGCTGCAGCTTTTAGGCCAGCTGCAATGTGACAGGGCTTCCAGACCTCCACCACCAGTGCTGCCACTTCCCCTCTGCTGATTGAGGCATGAGAAACGTGTCCAAGGTGGTGCAAGACAGCTGGTTACACCAAAGTGAATCTTCTGAACTTAATTCTATTTCTCCTCCTGCAGCATATGCTGAGGTGGAGCTGGGGATGGGATGGTGATGGATGGGACAGGCAGATGAAACAGCAGCAGGGGTGGGCAGGGGCAGGGGCAGTAGCATCTCAGATCTTGCTGACAGGAACATTTTAGGGCTGTGGATACACGCTGACGTGTGCTGGTGTGTGCAAGGCACAATCCTGCTGGGACAGAACATGTCACAGCCTTCAGGAGAGAGGATTTTAGGCAGCCTCTTCCAAACCAGCCACCTTCATGTCAGCCTCTGAACTTTGTTTTTGCCATGCATTTCTTCTTTTTTATTGTTGCACTTTTTAATGGCTTTTTATACCAACCTTGGTGCTAAGATTGGGTTTATTTAGTGCTGTTTTTATGCTGGATCCCCCCTGCTGCTGGTTTCTGCTGCAGCTAGGCTGAGCCCAAGCTCAGTGTGGTTTTATCAGCTGGATGCTCCCATGGGCCTTTCTGGACATGGATTTTAGTAGCAGACAGTGGATGGCTGCAGTCCTGGGATGGACATCAGGCAGGACCATGGGGTTCTCCTTGATTGACAGGCTGACCAAATGGAATAGCAGGGTATTTCTGCTGATTAACACTCCCACACACATGTATCTGCCTGTGGAGAGTTGGGGCTCTGAACAGAGTCCTTGTGTGAGAGATTCACTTCAAACCAGACAGTGTGGGAGGCCCAGCTGCTCAGCAAAGTGATGGGCCTCAAATTTAAGCTTTTAGAAAACTCCTTTTTCTCTACTTTTCTTTCTTTTTTTCCCCTTATATGAACAGGGCAATTAATCCTTTATACTGCTATGCATTATTTAATGCACACACTGCCTTCCCCCTCACTAATTTGGGTGGTAGTAGCAAAGTCTTTCTGTGTGTATTCAGAGTGAGGAGGCTCATCAGGCCCTCTGGGCAAGGCACTCTGAGGATTGCCAGTAGCAATGTCCCTGTGCCCCTGAACTTGTAATTTCTATAAGAAAACCAGGCTCAGAAGGTGGGTGAGAGGATCTGGAGCTCTGCTGCAGAGAGCATTGACTCCACGTGTCTCCTCTAGGCTGGAACACAGCTTCAACTTGGGCTTATGGGCTGGAAAAAATTAGGGGAAAAGGGATGTGTTCATGATGGGTCATGCCTGAGTTGCAGCAAGCTTCTCCTGAATTATTCCCTCCTCCTCTCACTCCATAACACTTTTTCCCCTAAAACCTTTCAGGCTTGGGCACGTCTCCAGCCCTGTGAGACAGCAGCAAAGTCTGCCTAACCCCACACTGCTGAAGTGGATGGGAGAATAAAGCAGGTTGGCTATTTTTGAGCCATGAGTAAGGTCAAAATGCACATGTTCTGACAGGCAGCAGGCACTGCTGTCACCCAGGATGGGGTGGGTGACCAAGGGCACCCACTGCACCCCCAAATCCAAAAAAACAGCAGCCAAACCCCAAACAGCCAGCAGAGTTCATGGCATGCCTGGTGCCTCACTGGGCACATGGCATTTGGATAAGGATATTGCTTTTATTCCCTTTTTCATGTGTCACATATTTTATTTAATGTGTAGCTAAAATGGACTATGGAGTAAAATTCCCAAATATTGAGGTAGAGGAATAAGAACCTGAACTTTCTGATCCTCTATCCTAATAAGCCTAATGATCATCCTGGTCCTAAGAAAGAGGGCAGCAAGTTTGGAAACTGAAGGTGATGTTTTGGCAAGGGCAGGTAAAACCAACACCAGCAGGAACTGGCTTGTTTATATTTTCATTTTCAAGGGGGTTATGAAGGATTTGTTCCACAAGCATCCCCAGCCTGTCAGCTCCAACAGCTGCCAGGTATTTAGCTGAGGGGTACCTAGGGAGGCAGAGGTTCAGGAGAGCATTCATGCATGTGCCCACTGGAATGGCATCCAAAACCATGGGTCTGAAACTTGTTTTCATTTGGAAAACACCCCAGCTCAGGAGATATGCTTTCCTGGAGAAGAGACCTTCAGTGCTGAAGAGTAGGATGGAGTTTTCTGCTCTTTTATCTGAATTTCATCTTGGGCAAGAGAATGCAGTCTTTTTTCTATATCTGCCTCCTTGCATTTGTGAGTTAAGGTCTGAGGGTTTTGGGGGTTTTTGGTAGTTTTTTGCCATATGCATGCATGCATCCATCCATCCATCCAGGTCTTACTTCATGTATTTATTTAGTGTGAGTAACAGCAATGTATTTTTACTCAAACCCTTCTGGTGCTCCAGAATTGATTTTGCAGCTCAGACCATGGGCCTCTGTGAAGATGAGCTGAAAGCAGCCCAGTCCTTGGCCATGGACACTGGGAATGGCTCAGATCTGGATTTACTCAGCTTTGCTTGCCTTTCTTTACCACCAACCAAACCAAAACCTTGGATCCAGCTCCCCATGAATAGTGGCAAACTGTGGATCTGAGCTCCTGTAATAGGCAGTTGTTTGCCCTGGCTGGAGGATTATGACTGCAGGAAAAGATATTTCTAGGTATTATTCCTAAACAGAGAATGACAGCTGAAAGAAAAACCTTGTCCAGCCATGTCATGTGTCCAACTCTTTGGGTTTTCAGGAGAAATGAATAACTAGAAAGAGACATTGAACTAGATAAATAACATTTAACTGGTACTATAATGAACCTCAGCAGTCTGCCTCTGTGGATACCCTGCAAATTCATCTTCATTTGCCATTCTGTGTGAGAGCCTTAAAAAAGGCTGTGAGTTATTTGCCAAATCCTCTGAAACACAATTGGAATTGAGCAACAAATTCCCAGTGGTGTCACTTGAAAAATCCCAGGCCTATCCCTACAGGGAGATAGAGCTGCAGGTTAAATACATCCTGAAAAGGCTTGGGTTTCTCTGTGGAGAGGGAGGTGGTTGTGTCATGTATCATCGAGCCCTTGCAGACACCAGGCTGGTTAGCAGTTCCTGGATAGCTGGGAGGGTGTTATCCACGAAGAAAATTGAGGGTGTGCCACCACAGGGCCCCAAGTGTGTGCCTGCCCAAACCCCCAGAGAGCCTCAGACCAGTGGGTTCAGCCTTTTGCCCTGGTGTGACCACTCCACCACTGGACAGGGTTTGTGGCAGGTCTGAGCTTGGCATCCTTGTTGGAGCCCTCCTGGCAGCAGGAATCTGCCTGCCTTGTTCCTGGGGTTGAAACAGAAACCACAGCAAAGAGCCAAGAGCTTTTCCAAGATAACTTTTGAGTTCACTGTTGGGCAATTCAGCTTAGGTAAAGCTTATGAAGAAATTCCCTTCGTCTTGGTCTCTGGGCAACCTTCTGGCTGCTCAAAACTTTAGAAGAAGAAATGGGAGAGACATCTGGAACCACCCTGCTGTCTTTACTGCCTTAATTGGGGTATAAAGTACCAGGGAAGTCAATCTTCTGGCTGTACACCTTCTCAGAGTGCAGCTAAGAGTAGAGCAAAGGAGTAAGAGTGGGGATCACCCTTCTCTGGAGAGCAGCACCTCTGCACACTCGCCCTTGAGTCTGTTCAGCTTCCAGGCAGTAAAAAAGCAGAAGCAGCTCCCCCTTCCAGATGTGCACAGGCAACTGAAACAGAAACTAGGCCACAGCAAAGGATGCACAGAAGGCACATGACATTGCATCTGTGGTTGTTTTTAAGATCATCTCTTTATCCTTTTTTCATTAAAAAGCAAATGGCATTTCACATCTCATAAGCTCTCCCTTTGCAGGTCTCTACCAACCCTTTGTGTGTTAACTAGATCATCCTCACAGTGTCTTTATGGAGAGGGGAAGCTCTACAATTCACATTTTTTAGGCAGATCAAACCCCCCCTCCCACGTGTCTCACCAGCCAGGAGCACATGTGGGTGAGCCCCAAAATCCCACAAGGGACTCGCTCTGGGGGGATGGCTCACCTGGAAAGGCAGCACACACTCAAACCCACTCTGCTCTGCTCAGTAGATGAGCCCTGGTGGCATCAGCTGGGATGCATAGCAATGATTTCCTTACAGGTAAGGTTTCTCCTTTTTTAAAAGAAAGTAGGAAGGGAGGGGCTGATTGATGGCATCCCTCTACTGACATCCCAATCCCAGCCCTGATTCCTTCATCTGTCCTGAGATGGGCTGGGAGGAAGAGGGGAGGAGATGGTGAAGACATCTATCAGAGTGGAGGGAATGTTTCCATGACTTATAAATCTACCTTCAAGCTTGGAAAGGGCAGACTGAAACATGTTTGCAAATATTTGGCATTCGCCAGCAAACTATGATTGCTTACTCATTCAGAAGGGGGGAAAAAAGAGCCATAAAATTAACAGACACAGACAAAACTCAAGTAGGTCTACAAAGAGGATTCCATAGATTTAAGCTCTGTCAGTGGGGCCACTTTTCCTGGATGAAGAATAACACAATTTCCACCTTTTATGTCACGTTCAGATTGTTGTGTGCCCAGGGTTTTGTGAAGATTAATTATGTTTGTGCCCTATAGTAGAGTTTAACAGTTATCCATGGATTTCCAGGGAGAGAGGTTATTTCCTAAGGCATCGTCCTGGGCTCAGCTCAGTCCAGTAAATAACTTGACAACTCCCTTGGCTCCACTCCTTGGGCATTTCTTTAAGTGCAGCCTTGGAGCACACTGTTCTTAAATCAAAGCATAAAAATAACCAAACCAGTATCAAGTGAATTGTAGCAGCTGGAGGAATGGAGGTAATAAACAAAGTTAAAGCAGCCTGATAACAATATCTTGTTACCAAAGAAGAATAAGCATTACTCTCTAATGGTGAAACACAAAACCTTTCTAGTGAGAAGGCATTGATTTTCCAAGAAAGGAAGGGGAGAACAACCCAGAGATGTAATGCAGCATGTGTGGGCACCAAGGGGGTATAACGATGACAACACTGAGCAAGTATCTCATCTCCAAAAGCTCAGGCTGCCTGACCTTTAGCAGTGCTCAGGATTGTGTGTCTGTTTAGGATGTCATTAAACAAGGCAGGCTTCCTCCAGCACAGCAGTCATTTGAGTGCATTTGGAGAGTGAGATTCCAGACCAGCTACTCAACAGACTTGGAAAAGCCACATGCCAGAAATAAACGCAACACAAAAAACTAGTTCTGGATAATAGCTCTTTACACCTTGTTCAAGTTGGCAACCTGGTTTCCATGGCACGCCCAGTGCAAATCCCAGTGCTTGGGGTGCTGGAGAACTGAGGGTGGGATAGGAACATCTTAAAGGCAAATTTAGATTGGCTGGAATATAATGGGGATCTTGGTGGTTTGGAGTGGATTTTATGTGATCACTGTCAGCTTTGTATGAGAGGGATGGCGGGATGGGAGGGAGCTGCTGGTGTTCAGCCCAGGGTTTAGTGCTCTAAAGCCAGGGGTGGTGCTATAAGTATGTCTCTCACAGCTCTGGGAGGCATTTGAAAGCCACTCTATGGAGCAGAATAATGAGTGTGAAGAATTGTAGGGTAGCTTGAAGACTGACGTTAATTACCCACTAATTTTCTAGCTGTGATCCATGAAACACTTGTTGCTGATCCCCAGACAGATGGCTAGTCACATAGGATGGGCTTCTCTTTATTTCCATCTGCTATATTTCATTAAGACAGCTAAAAATAAAAATATCCCTAATGTTATTTTTCCATGCAAGTTACTGCTACAGTGACTTGATGCGACTGTGAATAGAAGAGTTTCCAAGAGACAAGATTTTTTAAATTAATTTGTGATCTGTGGCATGAAAAGTAACTGCAAATCCCTACATGAGATTCATCATGAGCACTACACTTCTAAGAGCTATTTATCTAGAAGAGTCGGTTCAAAACAATTTTTTTTCTGGTATAAGAAGAGAAAAGAGACTGTGTCTCTTTTGAGCAGAAAAAAATTGCCATTTTTAGTCTCTAACCAATTGTAGATGGTGCCTACGAAATGGAGATGTAATCAAGGAGATTCTCCAGGCATGAAATCTTTCCCTCTGTGTAGTAGGAATATCTCCAGAAACAGCTTTTCTGCACAGCTCTGAGCCTCTTGTCAGCCAGCACAGTGCCCAAAACCCCCCTTAGGGGGAATGCATTTTTGGGAGGTTGGTTGGTTCTGTCTTTCACAGATTTTTTGGCTGCAGCTGAAGTGTCTTTGTGAGTGGAGAAGCTGGGTTCTTGCACACATAGCTCTAACAATTTAAGAGTGTAATTCCTGATGTATTGAAGTGTTTTCCTGGGAAGTTATGGTCCCCTCCACCCAGATGGCAATATACTTATTTTCTTAAAGGGACAAAAGCCTGAACCATTTCTTTCTAGTCCTTCCATGCCTTTTCCATAATTTCTTTCAGGGGGACAAAAGCTCTCCCCTATTTCATGATGAAAAAGTTTCAGTACGTTTTAGCACAAGGAACTGTGAGGTGGCACAAAAGCCCCCAAGGAAGCACAAACAGAGAGAACAGGCAGTCCAGCACTTGGTGTGTTGAGGAGCTCCAGGGACTGAGCTAACACTTGGTCAGCAGAGCTGTGGATGAAATCTGGGGCTGGTATCTTAGGCCTGGGTTATTTTTATTCTCGACTGCACAAGCCATTGCCCTAGACCTCCTGAATGGTTACCACAGATATTTATGTGGGATGAAGAGCACTATAAC
Source organism: Luscinia megarhynchos (assembly GCA_034336665.1). Classification (NCBI taxonomy): domain Eukaryota; kingdom Metazoa; phylum Chordata; class Aves; order Passeriformes; family Muscicapidae; genus Luscinia; species Luscinia megarhynchos. The sequence continues at coordinate 5,843,779 of CM067580.1, forward strand.
TTTACCCTTTCAGAGTTTTCAAGGTCTGAAGCCAGTGTGCTATTTTGGAGCCCACAACCCAAATCATCACTCCTGCTCTCTGCCAGCAGCACAGAATCTTTGTTCTCACCCCCCTTCTTCACTAGCTGCTTCAGCTTGGAAAAGCAAGCAATTTCCTCACCCTCCTGGCAGCATTCCCACGAGGAAATTCCTCCTCCCCAGCCACAGCCACAGGGCCAGTCACACAATCCTTGCTCCTCTTACTCAGTTTCCCCATTGCTGGGGCTCCCTCTGCTCACCCAGCCCACCATCCTCGGAGAGCCTTTGCCTCCATTCGTGTGCCTGTTCTTTCTCCTCCACAAGCAGCTATTTGAGTTCCACCCTAAGAGCACACTGACTTTAGGCTCCAGTTTAGGAAAGAATTTTATCACATGCTCAAGTGTGGTTGACTTAGCCCTTCAGTCTATTTTTAGCTTATCAGAGGGTGGGCAGAGCCCTGTCCCCTTAGCTCAGATGTAGGTGAGCAAAGAGCAACGTGCCTGGAGGTGAGCAGCAGCTCAGATAAGCCGAGCTGGCCTCCATCCAGCCATGGAGCCATGGCTTTTAAGGCCTCATTATGTGCACAGCACAATGCAGATGTGTCAGCCCCATGCTGGTGACACACAGCAGGTTGTTGGGTGCTCCCACCCCGACTCGCCCCCTCTGCCTGCTCATTAAACTCTGTGCAGTTTGTGTCGGGCTCTGACTTTGCCTGGGATGTTGGGAATCCTGAATAAGGACTTCAGGGTTAATATATAGTATCTTCAGAGCAGAGAATGTGGTTAAAGCAGGCAAAACCCAGTGATTACCTCCAGTTTAGACAAAAAGTAATCCAGTAGTACTACAGGGTTTTTTTCTGTTTTATTCTGCTTAAACCACAGTGAAGCTGGACACAGGAGCACCTCACTTTCCTGTAGGGCCTCATCAGAACAGAATGAAGCTTAATGACAATGGCTAAAGACACCATGGATATCACTGAGCCACTGAGGACATTCACCTTCACAGTCTGACATTTAATTCAGCTCACATAAAAGTTCCAGTGGTGAAGGGTGGAGAAAATTGAATGCTGAATGAAGACTTTTGTTTTCCTGAACAAAGCTGAAATGAAGAAGAAGGTGGGTGGTGATGATCAGATTTCTCCTATAGGTCAGAAGTTCAATGTATCATAGGATTTCATGTCATGGGGCTGCTCTCCTCCTAATTGCATCCAGCCAGGACTCTGCACATCACTGAGCTTTTACTCTGGGCTCCCTCCATAAGATATAGACTGCAGTCAGAGTACTTACTGAATAATTTTAAATGTATTTTGAAGAGTGAATCATTACCTTTCAATTCTACAACACAGCAGAAGATAAAATTAGCTGCTGGCTTGCATTCATATAAAATATAAAAACAGACACTTAACTGGATTGTTGCTACAGCAAGTTTATTTTGTACAAATTTACTACAGATATTAAGCTACAAGCCTCTGGTAGCTGTGATCTTGGATTCAAAGGTATCTGGGACCTTGCAGGGATAGAGGAAGCAAAACTCTGTGAAATGTGGCCTGGGGTCCATGTCTGACCCTGTGGAGGGTGGATGAGGGAGGGGAACTGAGCTGGGTTTGTTCAGTGGGTGATAGGGGATCTGAGCCAGCAGCACTCCTCACACAGGTCCTGAGTGATCCCACTTCATAACTGCATGAATTATTTATGCATCTTGGGGAGAGAAACTATAGCCACATCTCAAGTTGAAAAAAAGAACCAAAAAACCAATCCCAAAAAGCCACAATAGCTTAGCACTTAGCTGATGTCTGACTTTCTGAATAATTTAAGTTCAACAGGGATACCCATGGTAGACTAGCATGACCTCCTATGGACATCTGTTCATCTGCAGAATAAAATGAGACTGAGGGAGCATGTGAGCTCTCTGGCAAGCCAAATCACAATATTAAATTATCACAGAGGTGCACAAGCTCTTATGCAATAATATTGTGGGGCAGTGGCTGAGAATCAAGTTGGGATCTCACCTTCATCCAGCAGCTAATGGAGGCTGAACTACCAGTGCTAAGCCAGGTTTACATGGTGCCTGTGTCCTGCAAGCACCTTCCAGCACACCTCTGCCTGAGAAACCTGTCTCACATGGTAATTACCTCCCAAGGAGGTTTTACCCTTCCTACACCCAGCACAGACCATTGCTGACCTGCAGTGGGTTCTCTCCTTACTAACTCCTCTCCCAAACAATTTCATACTGAAAAAAAGGCTTTTGCAGGTTTCAGCACATTCTGGTTTCCCATGGGCAGAAGGACTTTTCCCATGGGAGGTTTTGCTGGTGCTGCAGGACAGCTTGGATGCAGCCAGGGAAAGCAGAGCCAGCCAAGGGGAGCAGGGCTGCACAGAAAACACTTCAGCACTCCTTGGATGCTCTGAATTTCTCTGAAAGCCAAGAAACCTGAAACTGCAGAGGCAACTCAGACTTCCTCTGCCATGGAGTCGAGGCAGGCTAATTTTAGTCACCATGCACTATGCAAATCATCATTCTGGAGCTGAGTTTATTTTTTAATGTGCTGACTGCCAAACTTGCTGCAGTGCACAGACTCTTCATATGGGTCTTAAAGAGGTTTGAAACCTCTTCAGAGGTTTCAGTCAGTGGTGCTACATTTCAGATGGAGGGGGTGGCTCAAAGGGGCTCTGTGAGAAAAGCAAACTTGCAATAGGAAAGGTCTAGGTGACTAGTTTAGATGATATACTGATTTTTTAGCTGGCCAGAATTAGCAGTAGGTGGGGTTTTCTGAATTTATTTTTGATCCTATATATAATTTTTCTTAATTCCCCTCATGAGCTCACACCATGGGCCTGCAAGAGATGCTGGGAGTGCTGCATCTGCATCACACTCAGGGGCTGCACACAAAGGAAGCAGATCACTCCTGGGTTTGAGATTTACTCTCTAAATATTTGGCACAATCACAGAGTTCACTTTTAAATGGGATTGATCTGACTTCCTAGGGAAGAAGTAATTCTTTAAACCATTGCTATTAGACTGTGATTCATGGCACTCATTTGAAAGGCAGAGGCAGACATGGGGAGCACGAAGCAGCAAGGCAGGGTACCCTTTCAGGAAGCCCAGGCTTCATCATGGACAGTAAATTGTTACATTTCTCTTCAATATTAAAAAGATTTAGCATGCAGACTTTCATCTGATAACTTTCACAATGTCTCTATCACAAGTCATGCTATGGCTGAATTGTTCTTTATGTTTAAATGAAACAATTCTCCATTATTTCTTATCAACTTATCATGGAGACCTTCAGGAATTTTCCTTTCTCAGCTTTGAGAATAACCACTTCTAGGTTTGAGGTCTTGCCCATAACCTTCAAGGCATTAATCCATGCAAAAGGTCTGCATGGACCTGAGTGCAAGAGGGCACCTGGAATCCTGAACTCAAAGTTACATGAGACAGTAAAAGCAGTAAAACTGTGAAACTTCTGTTTTCTGCAGCTGATCTTCAGTCTAAGGGCTTTGGATGTGGGGCTCAGGCCCTAGAGAGTGATCCAAGGAGAATTTCTCCTTGGAAGTTGCTCTGGGTTTTTGGCAGGACTAAGAGGAAAAAAATCTGCATGGAAAAACCTAATTTAGATACAGAAGTTGTGAAACACCCAATTGCATTTAGGACATGGGAAGGGGCTACACTGAATTCCTCTAGATGCAGGGAGCTGCAGCATTGCACATTTGTTTCCTGATTTTGCAGGAATCCAGAAATGCTCAAAGACACTACCAAGATTAAAATAAGTAACTGCAGGACTTTGTATATAACATGTAGCAGCTCCCCAGTCATTGAGGAAAAATATATTTTCCATTATAAAAGCCTAAAACAATCCAATTCCCGTGGGAGAACTCAAGGAGCTGGTGGGTGCTGAATGTCAGTGGCTCTGTGCTGCCAGCACAGGGGGCTGAAGGCCATGCAGAAGGAAATAATTCACATCTTCCCAAAAATGTATCTTCCATGATAGTGGAGCCAAGTCCCAAATCAAAGAGCAGACAGCAATAAAAAGCCTGTGCTGAGATGAATGGTGTGTTTGTGCTGTTGTTCCAGGGGGATGAGCAGACCCCTCCCCTCCCAGCATGGCTGTGCTCTATTTTTGTACATTTTCTGTGTCATTTCATCACCCCTCAGCTTCATATTAAATCTGACCTTTCCACTGCACTTGACTGGGGAAAGGTAATCACCTGCTTTGCTTTCTTCAGGGTTATACATTATTGTGTGTGACAGGTAGATAAGTGTACCTGGAAAATATGGTTGCATGTGAGACTAGGCAGGAAAAAATATCTTTGAGCAGGTCAGGATCCACTTGAAGACCTGCCAGACCTGCCTGAGTGCAAATATATTTTTCAAGCTGGATATTTAACTCTTAACTGGCTCCTGTGAAAACTCAACAATTGCAGAAAATCTTCTTTTGCTTTGAACAGTGGAGAGACACTCCAGTCCCCATTTGCATAGCCCTGAGTGAGCATGAGGAAGGATGGTTCTGTTGCAAAGAGTTGGGAAGTCAGGAAGGAAGAAAAGGAATATTTCAAGTCTCATGCAGTGGCTGAAGATGGATCTAAATACACCATTGTGCAGCTCGTGGTCTGGAACTGAGGCTGTGACTTGCACAAAATAAACATCACCCAAAAGTAGCTAAATACCTAAGTGCATCCTCAAGCATCAGGGGAATATTCCCTGGGGATAGCAATAACCTCACACAAACAGCTCTGGTAGAGCATTCTTACAGAAATCCAGAGATCTCTTCTAATTAGTGCTACTATAAAAGATATTCAGCTAGTGTGGATTTGATTTGTTGTGTAGTGAAGATAAAACCAAGTCCATACAGCTGCACCATCCAACAAAAACAAAAGCAGTTTAGCTAAAATTGAAAATACTCATTAATTAGGCAAGGTAAATTTGTATATATGTGGGCTTGCTAACACTCTTTCCCCCTCTTCCTACCTAAATGGGACTAATTATTTCTCTAATTATGATGTAATTATGTAGCCTTGGGACCATTGATTACAGATGCACTCCTTGTCTTGCTGTTCTGCCTGAATCCAAGCAGAAGAGAGGGATGCTCCTCTGGGATGTGCTGCTACTCCTTTTGGCTGCAGCCTTGACCTTAAGAAAGAGGAACAGAAAAAATTGAGTAAGCTGAGCTGTTTATAGCTCAACTAATTATTTTGATGTGCTATGACAGCAGGGTCATAATCTGTTTTCTCTTCACTCAATTAATGGCAATGGAAGAAACTTTCAGTACCCTTTAACAGTGTTTGTTGGCTGCAATACAAACCTTTTCTGAATGTCTCAAGATGCAGGATTTTGAAACACAGGAACAGGGAGCATGAGGTGTGTTGTGTTTCTGGCTGACATGAGTAGCACTGAGGAGCTGAAAGGGGGGTGCTGCTGCTGAAGAAAAAATCCAGTTTGGAGGGAAGGTGGCAGACAGCAAATCTGTGCAAAACCCTGTATAAAATTCTACAGGTCAAAGCTCCAGTGGCTTCTCATAAGGTGCTTGGTGGACACCATGGAGTTGGAAATACAAGACTTCACTATTCCCAAGTGGGGAAACTGAGGCAGAGTGCTTAACTTGGCAAAGGTTGCAAAGCAAGGTGATGGCCAGGGAGTGCCAATCTTGGGGCATGGTCTCAGAATATATTCAGGGAAGGTGGACTCACACTCACACTGTGTTTTTCCCTGTCCCTTTCCTGATACTGTGCTGTTCCTGTACACAAATTCTGTGAGGGGTGGCCTGCTGGGCTGCAAATAAACTGGGAAAGGTGGAGGGGACAGACGGGGATGTCCTGGCTGAATTTTTTCTTGCCCATTACTGAAGATTTCAGCAATAAAAACCTCCCCCTGAGCACTGTGATGTGTTTTCTAGGTCTCTGAGGAAGTTGTTAATAAAAGCTGTTGCTGCTCTCTGTTTTTTGAGCAGGACAGAATAGACTCTTTCTTGTTTGAAGCTTTTGAATTTAAAAAAAACACATGGAGTGATTCATTATATTTAACCAAGTTTTTGTGAGTTATTTCTGGTAGAAAAGCACGGTTGAACCTCAGGTCCTCCTCCCCCTCCAAGGTTTATAAAATATCTTTTCTTCCCTGCTCCTCTCCACGCTCTGGGTGTTCCACAGCTCATCCCTCTCTGTGACCACAGAACTCCTGCCAGAGGGTTTGCTGTGTTTCCAAGGCTTGCTCCTCTGTGGCAAGAGAGGAGGAAAAAATATCCGCTCTCTCCTCCTTTTACAGCTTTGATTGGGTCCCTGAAATCTGTGCATCTCTCACATTGCTTGTGGTGACCTTTAAGGCTCTCAGAAAGCAGGTGCTGTTTGTGAAGCCTTTCTGTGACTTGCTTTGTTTCCCTTTGATTTATCCTTTTTAAACTCCCGGGTCAGGCAGTTGCAGGTACAGTGCAATATTCATGAGAGGCTGATTTATGCAGGCACAAGGCTGTGCAGAAGGATTACAGGGTACTGTATGTTATATGCAGCTTTAATTTTTTTTTATGACCAAAGGACACAGCCAGAGTTTCTCAAATAGAGAATTTATGAGAGCCTCATTCATGCAGGGTTTAAAGGGCCCCTGTCTCTGTGCCCTGCTCAGATGGGGAGATCTGGGGAGATGGGGTGAGCAGTCTGTGCAGCCTCTGCCAGTGAGCAAAACTACATTAGAAACACCCAGAGGGCACTGAAATGGCCTCTGCACACAGAGCCCAGGCACTTCTCTGAGTTATAGAAAAATAAATTCTGTGAAATACTTGAGTCAAAAATCTTCCAAGAAGGCATTTTCTGTGCAGTTCAGTGCCAGAGGTTAAGTTCAGGGCTTCTAAAACCTGTGACAGTGCAAACCAAGTAACAAAGAGTATTTGTGTTAAGTACACAGCCTCCTGTCCTGCTCACCCGTAGACACTTTGCTTCTCTTCTGGCTTAATTTTGCACTTTGTATCTTACCTGCAAGTCCTTTCTTCTCAGAAAAAGCCTCTCTGCTCACCTGATGAATAGGTTTTGTGTGTGCCCAGTAGCTCACCAGGCATTTTTAATTCACCTAGAATTTGCATTGGAGATTATCAAACAGCCTGGCATAAAAATTCAAGATATTAAATGCAGTAACATGGCCCAGGAACAGAACGTGCATGTCTGATGTGGTGAATTACCCATCCCTCCCTTGCTTGGAGTGTTACACATCCCATTACATGTGCTTGCATGCCACAGGGCTATTTTGGGGAGAGAGATGATTCTTTGGAAAGTCACTGAAGTTTTTGTAGTGGAACTGGCATCGTTGGTATATTCAGACACCTGTCAGTGGGTTCCTGATGGGAAATGCCCCTGGCAGCCTGTGACTGTCTCCAGCTCCAGAGTCCCTGGGGGAGGAGGAAGGGGACCTGTTCCAGCCTTTATAAGCACAGGGGAGTAATTTCCAAGTCTGGTGTCTCAACGAGGCTCTTTCTTTTCGTGGCATTTCAGACTGGTCAGTGCATGTGCTGGCAGAGAGCTCCTGATCCTCCTCTTACAGATGTTGCAACCACCTCTGAGCCCAGCCTGGACAACTGGAAAAAGCCTTACCCATCTTCAGCTTCTATTTCTGCAGAAGGGGAGCTTTTCTTTCCATCTTGCCTGCCTGCCATGCCATCCAGGAAAACAAAAAGGCACTGCTAACATCTGCTCTTTTCTCCTCCCACGCACGGGCTCCTTCTCGCTCCCTGTTAAACCCTTCCCACGCAGCGGCGTAGGCAGCTCCTTCATGTACATCTTGGAGTACAATTTTTCTCCCCCCTCCCCATCTCTTGGGAGCAACATTTGCAAGAAGTGACTGGTGAGGGTTTATTTTTGTTCTCTGCTGAGACTTTTTTGGTTATCAGGCTCCTGATTCTCCCAGTGCAGCTCCTCAGCCTGGGCTGTGCAGTGGGGCCAGTGGATGCTCCTGGAGACACCGTGGTGGGGTGGGAAGGGATGCAGGAGGGATGGAGAACATTCCAATTGCTAAGCCATGCTCAGGTGCATTTGCTTCTACCAAGAGGGGTTACTAAGGAAACAAGGAGATAGAATTTCTGGGAAAAACACACAGACATTCCTAACGAGCAACAAGCGCTGTACACGTCCTTCAGCTTGGATGTTTGGGGTCTCTTCTTTGCTCCCCTGTAATTTTAAGTGTCTGAGTTTTTGAACCTGCCTTCACTCTCTTGTCCCTGGCTTGTTCCTGGGGTAGTTGCAGGGTGCTGAGCCTCCACCATGAAACACATAAGCTCTGAGTCACTTCTGCTTCTGGCAAAGGGAATGGGAGAATCCATCTGGGCTCGTTCCATCCTGGAAAAACTTGCCATGTTTTGCAATTTGCATTTGGTTTTGGTTTTTTTTTTTTTCATTTCTCCTCCAATCAGAGGGGATTGGCTTCTCCTGAAGCTGGCATGGCTTTTTGTGTCAACAGGAACAAAACCCATCAAAATAAATTTTGCTGGAAAGTTTAATCTGAGAGATTCAAAGCTGAACGAAGGTGCTGCTGTGCAGGGAGCTCTGCAGAAGATGTTTGGCTGTTTCCCACAGCCCCATTCAATCCCCAGTTGTTGCCAATTATCAGGTTATGTGTACCTTGCATTGTTCCTGAGGCTTTTATGAAGGAGAAAGTTATGTAGGAAACTGCCTGAAGGGTACAAACTAAAGGCAGAGGCACTGGAAGAGGCTGGACTCGCTGTTCTGGTCTCCTGCACAGCTCAGGGGATGTGAGATGGGTTTGTGATGCTGAGCCTTGGGTTGTGCAGGAAGGACTGGAGAGCAGAAACCTACAACTCCACCAGGACTTGCCAGTCAATGGAAACAGAGTGGTTTACTGTAGAAGAAATAGCAATTATCTTTGGAAATGAAACAAGATGATTAATTGCATCACAAGATGCAATCTCAAGAGCACCTACTTCATAACATCAGAACAGAAAGGGTTGTAGATCTAGTGTTACTCTAGAAGGGGGAAAATGCATTTTCCAAGTCAAGTAATCAGATCCAAACACTGAAAACATTTCAGAAAATGCTGTAAAAAGAGCATGAATAGGAGGGACATCATTAAAAAAGAACATTTCAAAGGGATTTGTAATCCCCAAGTGAAGTTCTCCAGTATAGAAGCAAAGAATAATTATTTATTTTTTAAATTTTAATTGTGTTTCCTGAATAGTGTGTTTAATTTGGGGGGATGTGACACCATTGTGTATTCTTCCAGCATTCAGAAAGTATAATTCAAGTTATCACAATGAACACTTGCTCATTTTAAAAAAAGTAATCTAAGCTTGCAAACCTGATGGGTTTTGCAGCATGATTAATTTGGTGGCTTCCAGAGTGTTTAACTCAAAATGAAGGGAAAGTTCAAAGAGAATAGTTCAGTTTATCTTAGCTATATAATTTTATTTTCCCATGAACACAGAAAATTACAAGTGACAGTTTATGTGGTTTTGATAGATTTATAATGCCATTAGATTGCACTGAGGCCATACATATTTCCCTTTTAGGCTTTGCTATCAAGGAATTTAAAATGCCAGTTCATTGGAATTTAATTCCAGAAGAAAGGAAGGGAGTTGTTCTTCTGTATTAGCTATTCTTGCTAAGCCTTGTGTGCCAATGGCAGTGGGCATGGGGAGAAAGTGGAGACTCTTGTAGCAACATATTTATTTTACAGCAGGGAAGGGAAATGTGAAATTTGTTTTATCTGCATGGGAGGGTCTGTATTGTAACCAGTTACAAATATGTCTTGTCCAGCTCTGATTTCTAGAGATAGAAAAGATGTGTGTGAAGCAGATCAGCTCCTTCTAGGAGGGATCAGTGCTTTTCCTATGGGAAATAACAGATTTTCCCTGGCACTGAAGAGCTGGTCCATCCAACCAGACACACAGGGCTGACCCAGAGCTGAAATCCATGAGAAGTCCCCATGGCAGCTGCAGCTTTGTGTACTCTTGAGAGGAATAAACTGCTTTACACCACTGTACTTACCCAAGGGATTGCACTTCAGGGCTCTGTTTCAAACAGAGAATTCCCAGGGCAGCTCCCTGGGGATGTGATGAGATTATCCCTCCTGGGAAATCCAGAACTGGCCATGGCACTCTGACAGCTGAGTTTGTCTTTACTGTGGTTTTGGGACAGTGCTGCTACCAAGAACAATAGGGGAAAACAAAGGAAGTTTTTTGATTGAAAGTTTCAGAGCTTGTTTCAGTATCCTATATATTGACTTTTGGAAGTATTTTAAAATTACCTGAAATGCAGTTATGTACTATGATCCAGCAATCACAGTCTGACCTGGGATATCACTATTTTGCACTTTTTAATAATGATGCAAAATGCCTAAAGTGAGTGTTACACTGAATAGTGGTTTGGATTAAATTATTTTGTCTGGGTTTTGTAATATTATTAACATTATGGTGCTGTTTTAAAACCAGAACAGTTTATCAGGCAAGCATGGCCACATCTTCCAATTTAGTAGATCTTTCAGAATCTACCTGGGAAGAGGGAAAAAGGGACAATATTTTCCTAAATATTGCTGCCTGATACCTGATCTCTGGGCAGGCATGGCTGAGCTGAGCTTGCTCTGCTTTGGCACCAGCACAAACTTCTCTGGACTAGCAGCTCTCATGGGTTCACAGGGTGGTCAGGAAGAGCCAACGGTGGAAATATTTTTGGGATGAGCTGGGATTCCCTCTGAGATCCCAAGTAGCACAGGCAGTGTTGCTATTTAAAACTAATTTGACATTGCAGAGCACAAACCCATTCAGCCCCCCCCACCCCCAGCTACATTTAATTTCTACCTAAATTTCTACTTGCCATTCCGCTTCTACCCAAACTTTGCTGGTTTGTATTGAGACATCTGAGAATGTGAAAACCCCTTTATCAAAGCTTTTCCATGAAACCCCTCCTTTTTCCAGGAAAAGTCTCCTGGCAAACCACCCTGAAGGCACTGACACCAGATCCAACTGAGCTGTGGTCAGCTGGGATGGAAGTCCCAAACCCCCAGGGGTGCCAGTCTGGGACAGAGGTGTGACTGTGATAGGTTTGGACTTGCACAGAACTGGTTTGACAGGGCTGAGACATGAAGGTCAGGGAGAAAGGGAATATGGGGTTATTTATACCTTGGGTGCTCGTGGCTGAGCAGCAATGTTTGATCAGGGACCTCTCCTGGATGGAACCCTCAGCACCCAGGAACACACACAGCCTGGCACACAATGTGTCTGTTGCCAGCAGGTTTTCTCCAAAATAACCCCCTTTGGGGCTGGGCTGAAGGGCAAATGCGTGAGGCTGAATTTTCCTGGCTTGGTGGCATGAGCTGGGGGCAAAATCCAACACAATTCAGGTTCCTGCAGCTGAAGCATCTCTCATCTATGTGCAAATGCTGGACTGGCACAAGGCAAAGTTTCTTTTTTTAAGGCCCCGTCCTGGTTTGTGTAGTTTAATGATTTCCTCAGATATCTTTTTAGTTATTTATTTCCACTCTCTAAAGGCTCTTCACTCTTAAACATTTTTAATGGTATTTTCTGAGCGTGTTCTCAAATTAAATGTTGCTGAAAGCTGCCTTGCTTAAGAGGATGAGAGTTTGCAGAGCACTTGGGCCTGATTCAGCAAAAGCATTTGATTATCTTCAGTTTAATTTTACAAAGTAGTTAAGCACATGCCTACAGCAAGGTATGTCCTTAAGTCCACCTCTGCTCAGCAGAGTGTTTAAACGTGCTTTGCTTTAACCCAGGGACAAGGGAGTTTGAGCATATGCTTAAATATTCCTCAAACCTGGAACCTGAGCAGTTCTGGCAGATGATTTCCCTCCTGCCTTTCTAGAACTGGCGGATCTGTCACACTGCTAAAAACACTGAGAGAAACTAAACACCCTATAATGTGCTATTTCTGGTCAAAGCAAGAGCAGCTCCTCCCCAGTTTGGGGCTGGAGGGAATTTTGTCAGGGCAGGGAAGGGGGTGATGCTCTGCAGGGAGTGAAGCTTTGTGTCTGTGCTGTTGTCTTGCTGTATATTTGGATGTTGTTGTGCAGGCACAGTGCAGGGCCCTGCCTGAAGCCCGTGGGTGCTGCTGAAATACAGATAATAAATGGCTCGTGTGATGTGACAGGAGTCACTTTGCTGAGTACATCCAAGGCCTGTTGCCTTTCCTGGATGTGCTGGCTGTGATGGGAGTTCTCCAGCACCCTTTCTGCTCTAAGGCTTCAAGTGTGTTGGTGTATTTAAGACTGGACTTCACTGAAGGGAAAGCTGAGCCCAGAGTTCAGGGTTGGGTTTGGCACTTTGTCAAAATAGTCAGCAGAGGTGGTCTGAGGCTGAGTTTAGCAGGCTGGGATCAGCAGGGCTTCCCTCAGGATCGCCTGTTTGGTTCATGTGCTGAGTTTCTCTGACACCTGGGAGATTGACAGCCTTTGATTCTCAAATCAAATTATCCTGGAAAGCAGAAAGGCTCCTTGGCTGAGCCAGACACAGCATTTTCTGGGATTCAGCAACTGCCTTAAATCACAGCTTTCCTAATCCAAATTTGGAAGAAATGCCATTCGGATTTTTGAGCCAGTGGTTCACTGTGGTACTGTGGTTCTGTAGCTGCTGCAAACACAGGACCAGTGCAGAAGGGGTGGCTCCATCCTGTGTGTTGCTGCCTGCTCCATGTGCTAAATAAAGACTTTCATTCTGTATTCAAAATAAAAAAATATCTTCAAGAACAGTGAGCCCAGCACCAGTCCCAAGTGTTCTCTCCACTGCTTTCTCTAGTGTCACAGATGCTGCCTCTCATTCTGAACTCAGAAACCAAAGGAATGATTAAACACAACTGTTACAGCAGCACTTTGGGTTCACTTGCTGCTGATTTGGGTAAAAGTTTCATTTTCCAGCATAAGGAGCCTCCTCATTCCCACTAATAAAGCCAGCAGTTGTTCACATAGTTCCACCACCAGGGGAAGGACTGGGAAAGAAGAGCAAATGTATAAAAAATTTGGTGACAGCTTTCAGATGGGGATGATCCAAGTACCACGGGAAAGATCCGATCTATTCCCAGCTGTCCAGCTGAAGCTCATCCTTTGGATGGGACAAAGCAAAAGTCTGGATCCAGAGCTCTTGATGTAGCTCTCTTCTTGCTTGTCTGGTCCCCCTCTGTATGCCTTGCAAAGCTCTATCAGTATAGACTCTGCTTACTTTCCCCAAGGCATAGGGGAGATTTAACAAGTCCTCCTTTTTTTTCCTTTCCTTTTTTTTTCATTCCTTCCCTGCAAAGCTCTCGACTATTCCTATCTTCTTAAAAAGTCTTTAGAAAAAAAAAGTTGTTTGTGGTGCTAATGGTATGGAATGAGCTAAAGCTTTATGCCATTTTTAGCACTTTTGGAACAGAGAGAATTGGAGGATCTGAAAATATATGCTTAATCGCCCCCAGGAAAGACTGCCATAATATTTTGGGTTGCATAAGCAAACTAAATTGGATATCTGGAATCTATTCAAGACCTTTTGATCAGAGAGCTTTGCAAGTGCAGAAAAGTAAAAACACAGACAGATGGGGATTAGAGTTGAGCATCAGGAGAATAATTTCCTCTTTTAATTTCAGTTCTGCCAACATATAAAAAGCATTAACAATCCAGTTACGTAACGTGCGTCAGAGCCTGGCTGGACAGGGCAGGAATTCTCGCTGTAATTAAGTCATTACCCAGCCCACGTTGTCTCCATGGAGGTGGGAGTCTCTCTGCACCAGGGAAAGACACCTCCCTGGCCCCCCTTCCTTCAAAAATCTGGGCAAATGTCCTGGCCAAAATTAGAAGCAGTTATCGAGGCTAATAGGAGCTGCAGGGGGTTCAGGGAAAATTGAAGCCTGCTCTGAGATACTGCTGGGCTCACAAAATCCAATTGACAATCACTTGCAAACCCCAATCCACTCCATTTCTCTCTATATTTGTCACTAAATCAGCTTCACTGGGAGAAGAGAGATCAGGCTGAAGAGCAAGGGGAGATATTTTTGCTGATTGTTTGATGTTGGGAACAATAGTCATAATAAACTTGTTCTAATAGTGGGGTCTTTTAGAGAAGGTGCTACAACATCCTAAGACTGGAGAGAGTCCCACAAATCTGAGGCTACAAAGGCAGATTTGACTATATTTCTGTTCTCGCCTGTTTTTCTCTGCTTGGAGTATATTTTTGTGCACAGTGGTTGATGCAGAGTGATGCAAAAAAGCACTAAGAGGATGGTCTAAATAGAAGCACTTATATTTCAGGATCAACTCACTGGACACGGCTTCTGGACAGATTTTGAAGAGTGTCTGGTATTCCTGAACATCCATATTAAGAATTATTTGCCTACTGGGATCAGCTTCTTAGACTGCTGATGTCTGCAGCCTTTAGATAAAGTCACTCCTTCCAGGTAGCTGATTTTTTTTGAGATGTTTTTGAGAATTTCTGCATGCAGATTTAACTGCAGTTACTTTTGCTTGACTTCACTCTCGTTACATTGAACTTAGAGGGGAGTAGGTGTGAGATTTCATGGACTTGGTTTGCTTTTCTTAATTTCAATTAATATGGCATAGAGGAAAATATCTGTATTTTTGGCATTGCTTTATGATACTCTGGATGAGTTCAGAGGAGTGTCCAGACAGTCTCTGCAGCAGGAGTAGAGCTGTCCTGGGAGATTTCCTCTGACCCTGAGAAATCCCAAATTGGCCAAGACAAATCCCAGGGGTTTGGAACTTGATGGTCTCCAAGGTCCCTTCCAATCCAAACCCTTCTGTGTTTCCAGGAGGCTGCACTGGGGTTTATGGATACACCATCACTTTCACTCTGAATTGCTGAGCAAGTGTGAGCCCAACCATTAATTGGACCTGGGGACTGTGATTATTTCTGGTCCACAAGAAGATCACAACAAGAAGAGTTAGTCATGTGTGAGCACTACTGATGTACCACAACAAATAAATAAAAAAAGAGAGAAGCATTAAAAAATTAGTTGTACACATAACTGGCACATAATTTCATTTCAAATGGGTTATACTGTAGGTGCAGATGAGATCACAGACTGCTATTTAAGGAGGAAACCTCTACTTACATAAATGTCTGATTATGCAACTGTCATGGAAACCACAGATGACAAAGATGTATTACATTAGCTTGTCCATTCCCTTGGAGCACAGGATTGTTTCTTGTGGTTTATTTTTCACTCAAGATTTTAAGAACTGATTTGTGGCTGCTGGGTGCTGAGAAGAAATGATTTATAGCATGAGCTAAGCTGTCCCTTTTCTAGAGGTGATTTGCTTTGGAAATAGAAATGCTTAAAGTCACTGGTCGACATCCAAGGACCCTCACACCAGTGTCTAGTCCATCCTTGTACTTGTATGCTTGGAGTATTCTGGCTTTCATTCCTTAAAATACAGACCAGTCTCAGAGACTTTATCATTCTGCCTGATCTTTCTTTAGTTTTCATCCCCTGACTCTGTTGTCTTTCCAAATAATACTCCATTTTTTCTGGTTTTGCACTCTGCCAGTGTTCCCTTCTGGTTGCTGCTTAGCCAAGCTATACAAATTTAGCTGCTCTTAATCTTTGCTCATAGGTCAGTCTTTTGAGCCACATTCATTTTTGCTGCTGCACAGGGAAATCAGCAGAGATTAGTATTTTAATCTTCTTTCCCTGTTTAAAGAAACCCCAGGATACACATTGAATGGTTTTCCTGTGACTTGAAATTAAAATGTTTTAAGGTAATTGTATTTATATCTTTTTTTTAAATTTTCACCTCTAGTTCCTCTCAGTCATTGATTTGTCTGCTCTTCTGCCTTAGAAATGGTGCTTTTTGGAACAAACTGAACTTCAGTTTGGTTTCTATCGTGAATAGAGTGACTTTATGTCATGAGCTATATGTTCTAGTCTCACCCATGTTCATTCAGCAGAATTAACCTGAACTGGTTTTAAACCAAAACCTCTGGGATGTCCAGTCCCACCAGACATGAGATTTGGGAGGATGAATAGCAAGACAAAGGTAAAGACAAAAAGATTAATGCTAAATACCAATGATATTTAGCTCATTTTTGTAAGCTGGTCCCTCTTTGATTGTGTTTTCTGCTCACTCACAACGTGTTTGGTTGGTGCTATTTTCCTTAAAGGTGGTCTCCTGGTTCTCTCTTAATCCAATGGCTGCTGAACTCAACTCCTGCTCCCCTCATGCCCAGTTCAGATAATGATAAACAATTTTAACGGGTATTTCTTGTTCTTAAGACCTACTGAGGGCCATGCTTGAAGAGTTTAAAGCAGTAAATTATTTTTTTTGTGTAGGGAGACTTCAGCTGGGATCACTGTCAGATCCCAGGAAAGAAAAAGGCTGGAGAGTTGGGCCCTCTCCTCTGACAAGAGGTTCCAGGGCCAGCCTGTACCTGGCCATGAACCATGGATGTCAGCAGGGAAGCTGCTGCTGCAGGACACAGCAGAGGCAGACACCAAATTTGGATTGCATGAATCCAAAATACAAAGCAGCTTCTCTCTGAACTATTGCAGCAGGCTTGCAAGCTAAGTCTGGTGTCCCTGAAGCAATCTGAAAAACTCTTGGTGTGGTTCTCACTGCCAGCCCTGTCAAGCACCTCAGCAGTGACCTACAGCACCTTCCCTATCTTGCTCTAGGACTATTTTAGCCAGCCCTGTCAGTGGCACGTTAGGTGGTGCCTTTGCAATGTGGAAAAGTGTTCAGGAGAGACCACTCTAACTCAGAGGGGAGTGACTCAGTCTCCAGGGCCAAATCAGTCACTGATTTTTATTTATTCATTATTTAATTTTATTTTTTCCTGAGGCAGCTGATACAGAGAGCAATTACTGTGGTGATTTTTCTGTGCTGTTGATCTTGATTGACTGCACCATGGAGGGACCTGTGCTTATTTCACATCAAACCTCACTGCATAGCAGTGCTTTACTGAACTGAGACAGATCTGACCCTAGAGATGGAAAATTTGAATTGCAATGTCTCACCCTGGATATCCTTCCATTAGAGAGAGGACAGTGAAGCACAGTGCTTGTGGGATGATTTAGAAGACAAAAGCACTCCAAGTACTCATTTTAAATCACAGCAATCGGACTATGCACAGCCAAGCCAACTGGTTTTGGAGCAGGTCAGATGAGTTCCAGCCTCCTCTTCAAGTATTTAAGGAAGTCCTTATCAACAAGAACCTGCTTTGTTGCACTTCTTAAAAAAACAAGTTACCCAAGGGAGAACTTGCTGGGTTCCCCTCCCCATTTTTCTGCAGCTGATGCCCAAGTTGCTGCCTGCATCCCACAGACACATTTCCGCAGGAATGATCCCTGAATTTCATCTAAGAGCCTCTGAGAGCCTTCTAAATAATTTCAGCATGAGCTATCCTTAGGAAGTTAAAATCAAAGGCACAAGGACCAGCATATTTAATAAGATGGAAATGGCAAAATGAGAACCACATTTGAAGGATTTGGGACTTTTCTCCCTGTGTGGATTCCAAAAGGGGTCATGGGTTTGCAGTGCTCTGGCAAGCAGAGAGATGCTGTGCATTCAGCACAGGCAGTAATTACATCTCCTCTTTCCAAATTACCAGAAAACATCTATATTGTTCATATGGGTCTAGATTATGCTCTGAGAATAGAATGTTCCCTGCACAAAGAGCACGGCTGGAGTAAATCAGTGAGGATGCACTCAGAAACATCAATTAAAGGTAATACAAGTCTTTAGTGCGGTATCAGGGAGGGAGCAGGGTTTGAAATTCTGATCTTCCCAACCCTGCCTTTCTCTCTAGGAAAGCGACAAAGCAGAACTACTCAGAAATTCATAAGGTTTAAAAATAAAATACTTGTCTCCTCTCATTCTTGTCTTAACTCCTTAACCCAACAGAACTTTGAGATCTGAAGAAAAACATTACGCTCATCTACTATGCTGGGAACCAGCACTGAGTAAAAATCTGAGTAGTCTTTCTACAAGTGTCACGAGCTGAGTACCTTGAGTTTGAAGTACATGCTTTGGGACACCTGAAATGTGATTGCCTGAGGTGCCAGGAGCCCATCAGTGATCCAGTGGAAGTCAAGAAAATCAGGTTCCAGGCTCCTTCAGAGCAGCACCTAGAAATTCAGATTTTCAAAGTTAACAGTGATGTCTGAATACATAATAACAGCAAAATTGTGATAAGGGTGGAACAAAACCTAGACTGTTTCACCTGTCAGTATGTAATGCCTGGAGCTCATCTGCAGAGGGGTGAGTAATCTGGTCACCTTTGGACATCCTTAGTAAGGGACATGTACGTAAACGCTGCCACCACATCCTCCACTGCTCCCAGATATTTCCTGTTATTGAGGCAAATGAGAAATTAATGTGAATTGTCCTTCAGCCTATTAGTTCTGCATCCCCTTTGCAGGCATTAATTCAAATCCAAAATCTGAGCCTGGGTTTGAGCCTCCCCTCCCCTGTTCTCCACACACTTCATGCACTGGGTTCCTGCTCAGGCACATTTGTTACCTACGTGACACTCATTCATCATCAGGACTGTAATTGTGAGGGGTGGAAAATTTTCTTCTCGCTACTGGGAAGGAAAAAGGACCTTACGAAGAATTTATAAGCTTCTTCAGCTGAGTTAATTATTCAGGAAAGGGTTTTTTCACTGCAAGGAGCACAGGCGAGCAGATTCCATTCATAGCTCAAATGCCAAACGACTTTTCGGTTTTAGTGGCTTATTTTATTAATATTAAGATGGTGGAGCAGGGGGGGTTAGTGTTTTGGGTCTTTTTTTTTCCTTTAATGCTTTTTCCCCTTGGGCAGAAAGCTGCTCCCTTTTCGTCACAGCCCGGATAATGAATTGCAGCGTACAAAGCCAGTCATACAATACGCAGCAGCGGCAGCGACGAGCAAGAATCTTTGGGAAGAGTTTCCATAGAAACATTGACGTCCTCCTGGTGAACAGGACACCGAGTTCCTTCAACGGGAGGTACGGGGTTTTAAAGGAGCAGTGAGGTGGCGCGAAGCCAAGCCCGCAGAGCTATGACTCTGCATCTCCCAGCAGAATAGGGGGTTGGAGCTGGTGGGAGGAGATTAAAAAAAATATAATAAAAATCACCCAATTACCCTCGCATTATCAAAATATCAGATTTGATGGTTCCTGCTCGAACGGTACTGTCCAGAGCCTGGTAAATAATTAAACTGCTGACCGCAACGTGTGCGAGAGCTGGCAGCCAAAAACCATAAATACTCAAGGCTGTGAACTAGCAGCTTCTAAAAAACCTTGTCAGATTTTTGCCACAGACTTCGTGCCCAGAAGCCTTAAATTCAGCACAAATCGTCATGACGCAGGCACAGCCCTCCCGGGGACAAGCAAGGCTGCACTCGGCGATGCGCACCCCTCCCCTGCCTGCTTGTCTTGGAATGAGACAAGTGTTTTGCTAATGTTCCAGCTCTGTGTTTTAAATAGCCCTGTGTCTACCCAGCTAAATAGTGGCACAGTAGCCCTGTCTGGAAGAAGGCTGTTTCTAGAAGGAAAACAGTCAGAGGAAATGTTTTTGCTGGAAATCATACAAAATCAAAAGGCAGCACGCGAAAGAATTCGCTGCCGAGCGCTCCCCAGTGTTCCTGTTCAGGCTCACAAAATGTTTTGTTTCAGAGCAGTTCCCAGACAGACTAATGTGGGTGACAGAGTTCCACCCCACGGCCCACCTGGCGCCAGGTGCTGTCCAGAGCCTCCCCGCGGGCCGTGGGGGTTCTGGCTCTGGTGTGAGCACACTCAGAGAAGGTGAGCAGCTGTCTGACCCAGCAGGGCTGCTCTCAGCCTTCCTGGATCCCCCCAGTTCGACTCTGAGCTGTGCATCTCTAACACAATTCAGATGGCTCTCTGCGGTCCTTGAATATGTTTTAGCATCTTAGGTGTGTCACTCTCCCAAACAGACTCATAACATGGCCTGGGCTGGGAGGGACCTTAACCCTCATCCAGTTCCAACCCCCTGCCGTGGGCAGAGATGCTTCCCACCAGACCAGGTTGCTCAGAGCCACATCCAACCTGGCTTGGAACATTTCCAGGGATGGGGCGGCCACACCTTCTCTGAACAACCTGTGCCAGGACATCACCAGCCTCACTGGGAAGAATTTCTTCTTGGTACCTAATTTAACCTGCCCTCTGTCAGCTTTAAAAATATCCAATACCCAAATATCTTCTTGGGTGAGTCACATGAGGTGAGGAGCACCCATTGTAGCTCTTCCTCCATTTCTCTCCAGTGCTGATATCTCAGGGGTGACTCATTGTTTACCCAGCAAACCCCTGTGGTGTGGGATTTCCTTTGAGCAGGTGAGCTGGTGGGAAGCTGTGTTCCACTGCGACAACATGGAGCAAGGAGGAAACTTTGCTCCATGCAGGAGCAGGTGCCATGGTTTTGAACCAGCCTTGTCCTCTCTGCAAGAAAGCTTCTGTTATTCAAAAGTATCTTGCAGGTTTCCACACATCTGTTTCTTGATCAAATCCCTCCAGAGTGATTATCAAGAAATGCAAGGCATCCACAACCCCATCCCAGTTAAATGGGAGCCCCAGGTACCCTGCACCTTCCATAGTCTGCTCCTGGCACTCTTCAAAAGCCAACCACTGCAGTGTGGCTGCTGACCTTAATCCCTGTCCTTTGCAATGCTCAGACTGTGGCTATTTATACTGCTCTTATTGCAATGCTGAAAACTCTGCTGAAAGCTAAATTATTTCAAATCTATATGGGTATGATGCCACATGAAGTTCTGGTTTATAATTTCATAGCAAAGACATCCATTTATTCAATGGGCTCCAGGTAGGGTGTCTGATACAGGATATGGCATTGATCTATTTGCAGAATGTTTGCAAGATCATTTTGGTTCAACCTGTTCAGCAAGATTCACTGTAGATGCAGAAAGACAGAAAAGTCAGTGAATCAGAGGATCTCAAAGAAATGTCTCAAGTTCCAAGGACTTATTCAGATTGTTTCACGGGATGATGGCATGAATTGCTTTGAAGGGAATAGGAAGAGAGGGTAAAACAAATGTCCATCTTCCTGAGGAGTATACTTAACTTTTCTCACCCGTTTTTCTCAGCATTTACCCTGTTTCATGGATGCAGAAGACTTAGAAGTAAGGACCCATTTAGAACAAGAGATGTTTTACTTGAGTACTTTGTCCTTACTTACAACTTAGGGGAATTTGAAAGCTCATTATTCTTTCTTGATTAACATCCTTTATAAGGTGTTCAGCTAGCATGACAATGAACTTGATTTAAATATCCACGTAGCATGGATTTGCATGTACCAGGAAAAGACAGAAGGAAAACCAGAACCCCTCATCCACCATGATAAGGCAAGCTGGGGACAATGTCTGGAGCTGATTGGAGGGGCAGGGACTGTACCCAGCCTCTGGCTGACAAACCCACAGCACATGGGACTCACGTGCTGGCAGGAATCTACTTGTGCCTACAGAGAAAGAGAGAGCTCAGTTGTACTGAATCAGGAAGAAATCCAGGTACAGCAGGGGGATGCTTTGGTCTGTCTGCAGCTGGGCCCTCCAAGCATCTTGGCATGGTATTTTTGGAACAGTGAGCAATAAGTGAAATTATCTGCTTGACTGGTATTAAACTGGTGCACTACAGCAGTCTTGAATTCCTCTGAATCAAATCTTATCACGACACTTCCAGAGGTGCTCTCTCTTCTCTTCCAGGTGATCCACAGAGCTCAGTGCTGTGCTGGGGGTGTTTTTAGGTGAGCCTCAAGCACTGTCCTGACCAAGCTGCTCTCACTCCAGCTGAACAAACCCTCTTTCAAAGACATTTCATAAAGTTAAAGTCTTATGAAACCTGCTGGCCCCTAATAGCCCCTTTGGTGCAGTGCTGAACTGGTGGGCCAGTTCCTCAATGGAAATGAAGTCATTCCCATTAAGGCAGGTTCATGTGCTGCTGGCAGGACCATGCACTGTGCCCAAGGGTTTGCAGCGATGCTGGGTGATTCTGTACTGGCTTATGCTTGGTGGAGAATTCCTGCAAATGTCTCTGCATGCTGCTTAAAACTTGTGTTTGGCTAAAAACAGAAGACAGGCAGTTCCCTTCTCATATCTTGTAGTCAAGAGCTGCCAAACATATGCAGATGTTTATATTCAGGCATTTCTGTTCAGAGGAAGCATCGGTGCCCTGTTCACTGGCTGAATGGGGAAAGTCTCCTCCTGCACCTGAGCCCCTTGGGTGGATCTTCTGGAAAACTGCAGGAGGAACCACAGCCAGCAGACACTTTGCAAACCCACTACCCAGATGCACTGCTGCTCCTGGACTAGAGCCCGTGCAAACAGCAGGCAAATTTGATTTCCTGTGATACATCATTTGAGCTTTCCTTCCAGCAGATCCCGCTTCTTTTTCACATCAGCTCCTCTGCTGAATCTAGGACACAGGAGATGCTCAATCCTGCCTTCTGGGCTCTCCATCAGATTTACAATGTTTTTGTGCTCCAACAGTAATCACAAGCTGCTCACATTAAATGCCACACAATGGGAAACTCTTTCCAAAGAGCTCTGAGTCTTTGATCATTCCTTGTAATAGCAGAAAATAACATATTTCTTTCAATAATGAAAAATTAATTCCCACTTTATCCTTCAAAATGGTGGTGGATTTCTGTGCCTTAGATGTTATACAAGCCTATAACAGTGGCCATTTTCAACACCTAAATTTCCTATAAACAGCTGAAATTTCCAAGATGAGGATCCCATTGTTGCAAATACTGCCTTGGAGAGCAAGAGCATGTGCTGAAGAATAACAAAAAGGAAGAACAGATTTTTTTAAAGATGGGGATTCAATACCAAAAATTCAGCATGGCCATGACAATTACAGCCATCTAGTGGGCAATTTTTTTTAAAAGAAAAACAATATTGATATTCAATTTCAGTAGTAAAATACTTGTAAATGAAAGAGGTCTAGCATATAACCTGAGGAGCAGCTTTCACTGTTTTGTTGGTTTTTTGGGTTTTTTTGTCCTGTTCTTCAGGAATACATAAAATCTCAAATCTTTTCCTTCTTGCATTGTAACCTACAAATATTAGGAAAATTAAATCTCATCTGGTACTACTGTTTTAATGAGGGACTTGCTGAGAGTATCCAGCAAAGTGTGTTATTGCTCACCCTGCAGCTGAAGGGACAGGACTGAATTTTTAAAGAGATTTCCCTTCTCCAACTGGTTCATTAAACTTTAAAGTTAGATATATGACAACACAAGCTTTAAGTTAAGTAGTTGGTAACAAATCAAGAGACTTCACAGAGTGATTAAGGATCTCTTTCTGCAGACGCTTTGTACATGTTCTTTTGGCTCTTGATGTCATCAATCATCTCAGGAGCTCCTTGGGCTTCACTGGGTATTTCATGTTGATAGGATCTCTGGTGAATTTCTACTGAAAAAGCAAATTGGAAAGTAAGCATTTAATTTTAATCTTTGCATATCAAAAGGAAGAAAAAGTACATCCTTTCATTTATCTTACTTTTATATGGAGCATATGGGCTGAAACACTGAATTTCAGATCTGAATTCCAAAAACTCCAAAGCATTTTGATTTAGCCCATAATAAAATCTGCACTGGGATTTCATAACAATACTTTTTAATCCACTTCCAAAGAGGGATAAGATTCTCTGTGAGAGGGTTTGCTCTGTTAGAAGTTTTTGTTTTGTTTTTGTTTTTTCTTCAAACTTACTCATCTGTATTCAAGATTTTAAATACATATTTACAGAACAAACAAACCCTCTCAGAATAATTTCCGCAGGCTTTTGATGGCATACCTCAGAGTGGAAGAACAGGCTACAGGATCTCTTAACTCTGTGACAAGAAATAACTGGCTGTGAATTTTGGAAATCCTCTCTGGCATGTGTTCAAGTCAGTATTAATGCAAACCACCCCATGCCAATCTCCTGACTTACCCCAAATGCAGTTCCCGACACTCAGCCCATTGCTGGCCCTTCCTAGGAAGAAAACAAAGCAGCTCCTCCCTTCCTTCCTGAAACCTCATGTGCCCCAGCTGCTGCTGGACAGGGCATTTTCTGTGTTTCCAAGTGGTTAACTGGGGGAGTGAGGCTGTGCCAGTGGATCTTGAAGGGGTGTTTGCAGCAGTAAAATTGGTTTCAGCTCCCCAGTCCCTGGGCACAGTGTGTCCTTCAGCCAGTCCTTGGTGGTTTCACATTTGGAGCATGGAAACCTCTTTGCAGCAACTATGTAAAATTCTCCTTGTGCCTCTGGTGCAAAGCTCTTTGAAGACAGATATATGTCAATTATAGCATCATGTTGCTTCTAAATTCTATATATATTTATAGGACTCAGTGGTCTTTCCCAACTTGAGATCCTCTATGTTCTATGGTATTTGTATATTTATGTATTATTTATGTATTATTTTGTGTATTTATGCATTATGTAGTGTATAAATATCCAAGTAACCCTTATCCAGATGCAGGCAACATTGGCAAACAAAAATACTGTTTAAATACCACAGTCCTGCAGAATCGTGGGTTGGAGGAAACCTTGTCCCACACTTGTCTGTGCCAGTTCCAGGAGGTTTTTTATTCCTTGTCCTGCAGGCGAGATGTGAGGAGTGAATGGCAGAGGCTATGCTGCTCTAACTATGAATTTCTTGACCTCTGACAGTTTTAGTTTTTTTAATCACAGCCTTTTCTAAGAACAGGCTGTGCAGTATAACTTGCCATATAAAATCCTGGATAGATATGGAGCTGGATTTGTGATGCAGTTACTGGTATTTCATTAACCTTTATCTTGACAAGTGGAAATAACACGCAGTGATTCAGGGGAAATTTTTCACTTGCAGAGAAAAATGGTGCCAAAAGAAAGCAAGTGGGCTACAAATTAATAAATACAAATCTCAACAGCACGCATCAACTCCCAGCTGGACTTGGCCATTTGTCTGTGGGATGCATCAGAGCTGTTGTGAGGATGCTCTGGGGGGGCATGACAGAGTCACAGCTCAGGAGCCCATGGGTGACCTCAGCCTCAGGGCCAGGGTGGCCCCTCCAGGCTCCCTCCTCTGTTTTTTCCCACCAGATGAAGACCTGAGCCTCAAGGATTGTCCATCCCACTGTAAGGAATAAATCTTATTTCACCACCATGTGCTGTGGTCTCTCCATGCTGTGTTGTTTCTTCAGCCTTGTGGTTCCACTGGACTCAGCTGCTAAAAGGCTTTTGCTCTGCAAAAAGGTTGCTTATACTCACAGTCCTGTTAATGTGGATATTCAACCACCAACCCTCCAAAACCCCAGGGAGAACCCTTTTTAGGAGGACCTGAGCAAAACACAGCCTCCCTACAACTGCAGCCTCAGTGGTGGCCAGCAGAGTACCCCGAAGGAGAGCTGGTGAGTAATAGGGATAACTGATGTTTTTCCAAGTGAAAACCGGCCTGACTCACCTCTATTTTGTTTCTTTTATTGTTATTTGTATTGCTATGATGCCAGACAGCAGATCTCAGTTATTGAGTCCAGGGTTTTATCACCATGCAACAGGACAAAGTGCCTGCTGAAATGCTTCCAGACTAAATCAGTAGGAGGCAAAAAAGAAAAGGCCAAGTCACTTGCTCACTGCTGCCCAATAATTCAGGGCTGCCCTACTCCTCACTAAGCACCTTCACTCACCCATAGTGGTGTTTTTTTCCTGCTGACCTTGCCTTGCTCTAAGCCCAGGTTTATAAATAAATAGCATTTTTTTTTCCAAATAAAAGATCCTCTTGGCACACATATTCCGGGCCCTGTCGTGCTCCAGGGGGAGCACTTGCTGCGGGCAGGAGCTCCTCAGATTTGAGTTTTTTATTGAGATACTGATCTGAAGCATCAGGAGAACAAAATGCAGGGGTGACCCCACACCACTCGCTCCGGCCGTGCCACCCTCCAGTGAGCAGCACAGCCCTGTACAGTCAGTTCTTCTGCTAGATTAAGTCAGGATCTATTCCTGGGCAGGGATGCCATGGAAAATGTCTCTCTGGAGCTGGTATCTGCCAGGCATAATGTCTCTCTCAAGCCAATGTCTAGCACAGGATAAGCTTCCTCCTGCCTGAGATATGCATCAGCCTCTCAAGGCCTGTGCAGCACCGTGGGTGCTGCTGATGCAGGGAAAAGGTTGCACCCACCACTGCACCTGCCATGCAGAAGAGATCCCACAGAGTTCAACAAAATATCAGGGCCCAGATCCATGCATCAACTGAAGCAGAATAATTCCCAGATCCAGAGAGAAAAGCACAAACAAAGAGAACCTAGACGTCAAAGAGACAAAAGCTGGCTGGGAAATCAATGCAGAAAAGCTCTCCCCAAGGTCTGAGGTTTAATGAGAGCTGAGTATCATGGGACTTGGCATAGACAGGAGCTATTAGGAACAGTAGAGAAGAACAGAATATGCAGATAGTGAGAGGGGAGAACAACTGGAAGAGGAGGCTAGGAGGAAAGCAGGTAGAGGGATGTAAATTTTGGCTTGTGTGCACCAGTACAACAGCTACAACCCAGCAAGATGTGGTCCTAACATGGGAAAAGTCACAGGGTTCCAGAGGGTCCCTGCAGGAAGCAAAGCTGCTCAGCTGCTCTTGGGGGACAGAAGTGGGGGTGACACTGGGAATGGGCACTCCTGCTCTCCTGCTGCTCCAAGGCTCTGTCCCAGCCCAAGGGTTGGAGGCAGTTTCTCTGGATCTCTTTCAGAGGGGTTGGTGGGGGCTTGGTTTGTTTGTTTGCTTTGAGTTTTATTTTCATTATTGTTGTTGTTTTGAGGGGGTTTTGGTGTTTTTTGTTGTCATTTTTTCTAAGGGTTCAGATGGGTTCTGCAGTGGCAGCTCTAACTCTTGCCCCAAGTTCCCTGGGCTCTCCAAGCACCCCAGCATTTGCTGAGAATGACCCTTAAATTGAACTAAGCCTGTGCCCAGTGCCACCTGTGTGACAGTGCTTGGGCTCCCCATGACAGAGGTGTTGGTGAATCTGACCCACCATGGTCAGGGTATCCCAGGCTAGCACCTCCACACAGGACCAGTCTTCACCACCCAACAGCAGCACAGCAGCTGGGCAGAGGGGTGAGGGCTTGTTTGCACTGATCTCAGCTCACATCTTGGCTTGGGAAGACATGCCTGGCACTCTGGTCAGTGATGACTGACTCTTTAAGGAAATAAACAGCCATTCTGGAGGGCTGTGCCTATGTATTAGAACAATTATTGCTTTCTTCCAACCTCAGCTATGTAAAAACGCATTGCTTCTCTTTATGAGAAATTCTTATCTCCATCTGTCAGTCATCTTGTCTCAGTGGGGAAAAAAATCCCCAAGCCCTGTCATATCAGAAAATGAGAAAATTATCAATATCTAAAGTGTGAAAAATAGGAGCTCTTTCTCCATTTGGGAGAATGAATCTTGGTTGTAATGTCTTATAAATGTTAGCAGCTTCTCAGACATTCAAAAATGTTAATGATCCTGAGGTACCAAAATAGCTTGCCTTGGAGTTCTCCATATTAAAAACATCGTCTCACCCTCTGCAGCCATCTCCAAGTCTCTGAGAGCTGAGTGGTCCTGCACATGGCTTTATGCATTCAGGAGGCAGAGGCAGGATTAGTACATTCATGCAAACACAACAGGCTCTGATGGTGCCTGCATATCGAGAATCAGGATCCAGCTCTGGTGCCTGAGATCAGCTTAATAAATACTATCAGCTTCTGCTGAGCATAGGAATAGAAAAAATCTGTCAATAGCTGTAGCTTTGAATAGGAATCCTTGAGTTAAGGAAATCTGTCTTCAGATTTCCACTGGCCTTGTTGTGTTGCCTTGGGGACAGAGGAGGGAGCACAGAGGTGACAGCCCCGAGTGTTGCAGCTGGGCTAGGAGGGGTCCCACCAGTCCCAGGGGTGATACCCACCCCTCCCCACCACACCACAGGGGTGTCTGAGCCAGTCTGGGGCCCTTCTTCCCCTGAAGAGCAGCCTCTGACTCCACCTGCTCCCCTCCAGGGGGAAGGTGGGTGTTCAGGTGTGGGTCAGCCTCCCACTCTCCTCTCCCAGAGCACACATGCATCCTGTGCTGCCCAATCCTGTGCCGTTGCTGCTGCCTTCAAAAGAGTTGATTTTGGAGTCAGCTCCCCATGGGAAAGCTGCAGGCAGCTCCTTCTCCCTCAGCCTGTTCCACACTCCAGCAGAGCCCCAGCTCCTGTGGCTGCACTCAGCTCTGTCCCGCTGCTTTGGGCTCACCCACCAACATATTCCTTCAGATATGTTCCTTCCTGAAGCAGCCAAGGCTGCTACATGCCACCACATCCCCAGGCATGCAGAAAAGTGGTTTAACTCACATCCAAGCTTTATTAAGGCAACCTGGAACCACAGGTTTGAGTTCTGGCTCCACTGAAGCTGTCTGGGGGCTCCAGTGGAAGAACGTGGCAGAACTTGCTACTTCTCCAGGCACTCCTGTGGTAGGAGTCACAATTACATCTGAACCTGTTCTGCTATTTTCCTTCTCAAATATCTGTCCCTTTTGCTTCTATGAGTCATCAACTGTTTTATTTCCCTACCAGATTAGATTGTTCCTCTCACTGTAGCTTTTGGCTTTTGCAGCTGAATGGGACCCAGGAGACCTGAGCACAGAGCATCAGGACCAAAGACACACAGAACACAGAAAGTGCAGCTGGTGCTCAGCAGACACCACAAGTCACTTAAAATGTCTTTTGTTTCTCAGCTGTTGTTGGTTCAGTGTGGTGCCTGCAGCTTGAGCAGCAGGCAGAAGCAGGGTGTTGCACTGATGGGCTGCTGTGGAGTGCAAGGTGAGGTCTCAGGCCACATGTGCCTAGAAAGCCCTTCCAGGCTGCCCATTAGCTGAGCTCCAAGGAGCCACACAAATGATGTTTATTGCGTTTCTCTGAGCCTACATTGGGCAAGTTTATTTAAATTATTTGGTGCAGGGGAAAAAGAATGAATGTTGGCAAGGCTTTGGGTTCCAGCCACGAGTAGGTGGAGCTGTGGGAGTGCTGCTCCTGCAGAGAGGTCTCACACTAGGCTCTTCTTCCTCCCACACCAAGGTGTGCTGGGCCCTGAGGAGAGGTTTCCAAACCTTCTTTAAGTCAGGCAGATTATTTCTGGGATGCTCAAACTGGATGCAAGTGTCCCACTTCCCAGCTCACAGATCAATGTCCCCATAACCTGCTGGGACCCCTGTTCCACCCCATCTGGGTATTGTGTTGTGGTGCCTCTGCTCCTTAGAGAGCAGAGGACAAGAAACATGGTGCTTTCAGACACTTTAGTAACTGCTTTCTCAAAGCTTGAGGTGCTGCTCCAAAGGGAATTACTCTTTGCATGCACCAGTCCAGAGCTTTTTGGATGCACCAAGTGAATGAAATGTAAATTCCTTCTTTTTTTCCCCCATTAAGTTCCTCTGTTCTGAAGCTGAATTGAGTTTTCTGATCTAATTGTCCTTCCCTTTTCAAACAAATAGAATGTCTTTGAAAATCTACTGTACTTTTATACACCAAACATCTGGTTTTTGGTAAAAATTCTGTAAGTTTTTAAATACTACTTGCAGTCTAGAGGGAAGGCAGGGTGATGTTTAGTAGATGATCTTTGCCCTCATTTTTTAAGAAAAAAAACCCGTCCATTAATTCTACTGCTGGCAATTGAGAAAGTAGCTGGGCTGAAAGTCTTAAGTGAACAAACACTTATGGATCTATTTATACCTGCCCTGAAGCAGGCTACCACAGGTGGAAACGCTGTAATTATTTCCTCTCCCTGGTTTCCACTGTCCTATAAAGATCTCCTGGAGCAACTTGTTAACAAGTTACTGCTGCACATGGTGAAATTAGAATCAAGTCCTTATTAACAACCAAACCAAATTGACTAAAAATTACTAAAATGGGCAGTTGCAAAGGTGAGAGGAGCTGCTTTGAGACAGCTTTTGCTTCTTAGCCCCATCTATCTAAGAAGGCTGAGAATTACAAATGACAAATGTGGCTGGCAGTTGAGTGGGGACTGGGACCTGAGAGGGACTGATGGGGTTTTTCCTGTGTTCCTTTTTCCATCACTGCATGCTTCCAAATTAATTCCTCTCCCTAAAGTGTCCCTCTGCTTTGTTATCTTCCCACTCTTCTCCCACCTCCTTCTCCCTTGGTTTATTTCTCAGAGCAGATGATCTCCTCCACTCACCATCCAGGTTAACTCCAGTTTCAGTATCAAAGATCATTTAGGCTGAAAATAGCTTTTACTGGGCCCATGTTAAAGCCCAGATGTGTCTGGTCACCAGATATCCAGCTGCTCCTCAGACAGGGCTATCCATGTGCCAGTACTCCCAGTTCCATGGTCTCCAACCATTGCTCTTCATCACAACTCAGGAGGGTCATGAACTCAGAGTTGAGTATGGACCTCATGGGAGGAGCTGAAGAAACAGGGGAAAAATATTATTAATATTCATCCAGACAGCCTGTCCTTAAGAGATTTTTTGTTTTTATGGATTTTTTTTGTTTGTTTTTTGAAGTGACCTTAAATTGTTACTGTTTTATGTTCATTAGGAAATGGCCAGTGGTGATATTTACTGTTGCCTTCTGGGGTACAGAGTCCAAATAACTCAGTTATGAAAATAAGCATTATGCTGTAAGTTTTATTCAGAAGTATGCAACGTGGCCCTACAGCCCCAAGCATGAAGTAGTGATGCTTCTGGAGTAAGAGAATATGTATGTGCTACAAATCCTGGTGCTGTGAACTTCTACCTCCCCTGCAGGACAAGGGAACAGAACCCTGAGCTGTGAACAGGTAAAGAGTCTGGAACAGCCTGGATGGAGTCAGGTGTGCTCTGTGTCTTAGTGATGCCCTAAATGTCCAGGAGCATCTTTACTATGAGAAGATCTTTAAAAAAGCATCTTTGTGCAACCTGCTCTGGGTAAGCCAGCATTAGCAGGGGGTTGCATCAGACACATCTCCAGAGGTCCCTTCCAACCACAACCATTTTATGATCCTGTGATGATATTATGAAAAATTTCTTCACCTAAATGGCTGCCAAGAGTTGGAACAGGCTGCCCAGGGCACTGGTGGAGTCACCATCCCTGGAGGTGTCTAAAAGACTTGCAGGTGTGGCACTTGGGGACATGGTTTAGTGCTGGGCTTGGCAGTGCTGGGTTACAGCTGGACTCAATCTAATAGATCTTTTCCATTTTAAAGAATCCTGGGATAAGATTCCTCACCCATGGCAGACTGGTGAGGGGAGGGAACAGAAAACTGGCTGTGGGGAGGGCTACAATGAGTCCCTAAGGTGAGAGTCATAGCAGAGATTTCAAAATCCTCACTTCATTAAGGGAGTAAACAGCCTTTTTTGACAGCAGGAGATGCAAAGCTGGTACCAATTCAGTGCCACTGTACAGCAATATCCTCTGGAAGATTTGCCAGATGGCTGGCAAGCAAGACTTTTAGATTGACTTTTTTTCCCAGCCAGCCATATCATCATCCATCAGACAGTCACTTTGGACTGACATTGCAGAGTGTGGCTGTCTCCTTTCTGCCTTGCTCCTGTTTATTTCTAGCAGACTTATTTATATCTGGAATTGATATAAGTGGCACGATTTTTTTGTTTCACTAAAAGATTCCTTATCTAAACTTTAAAAGATTTGTCTTCAGAGAGATCAAAGTCAACCCGATGTATGTCTGGCACCCCTAAGGTTTTCTTACATCCCAGTCTTCAGGGAAACCTGGAAAAGACATTTTGTGGAAGAGTAATAAACTATGGTGACAAGGTTAAAGTAGAGCTGGCCATGAATTCTTGGGTATTAATACATGCCTATCATACAGGCTTCTTAATTATTATTTTCCAAGAGGAGAAAGAATGTTGACAGAGCTTGCACTGTCAGATGCAAGTCAAGGTAAAACTCTGTGCCAACAGCAGGCATGGAAAATTACATCCCACTGCCCAGCAACTCACAGTCGAGCAAGTAAAATATGATTTGCACAGCTGAGCAGAGGCATTGTCAGGGTGCTAGCCTAGGAGCCAAGCACTCCTAAACCCCATCTGTCATGACCTGTTCCTTACTCCTGGGAAAACTACATGCAGATGGCTCCCTAAAAGAGGCTATTAATTCTGGGTACCTTATTTATTAATTTTGGGGTGTGAATCTTTATGTCCCCTGATTTCTAAACAAGCAGTGGCATGCTGTGACTAGGGCAGAGCTGTCTCATTCTTTCCTGTTGCTGGGGAAGGCATTTTTTCCCAGCTTAGCTCAATTATTCCAGGAATCAGCAGGTCTCAGTGCACACCAAGCCTCTCTGCCTGTTACCTGCCAGTGTCATGGAAAGGATGGGGTGTCTGTGGGTGCTTTGAAGGAGCAAAGCTGAACAGAATTGCTGAGTGTTATTGTGGAGGGTTGAGGTATATCCTGGATATGAATCATCTTGCTCTTTCTGACCTACTGTCCTAATTGAAACTAATTTATTCCTCAGATGCTCATCACTGCTCGGGTTGTACCTTTTCACAATGAAGCAGCAGCCTGGAGCTGCAGGTGTTTGCCTCACTCCTTCATTACGTGACAAATTAGAGGAGATTTAGTAAACAGACATGCTGAATCATGGATCCTCCCCAAACGTGACCCCAAATCCCTGCCCTTTTGCATTGTTGTTTTCTGTGCCAGGGTCAGGCCAGGACATGGCTTTCCCATTGGCTATATGAATTTTACTGCTGTGCATGTTCCAGTAAAATCAAAGGCCTTAGAAAAGAGATTCTGTGGAAGCTTTTTTTTTTGTCAGGGCCTTTACTCTCATTAGTTATAGTTTAAAGCACAAGCTGCAGGGCAGGACCAGCAGAGTTGCTCCTGTTTGATTGCACAGGTGTTGCTGTTTCTTCAGGAACCTCCATCACTTTGTGGATCAGGGATGACAGATGTCCCATCCTCATTTTTCCAACATATTTAAGAAGAAAGCTCTTCCCTGACCATCTTGTACCTCTATTTATTAAAGAGAGGACTGATTGCCTGCTCCAAGAAGCCCATGGTCACAGTCTGCCTGGCCTCATCCCTTTAAAGAATTTCCATCCAATGCAGAATGAGCTGGGACTTCCAGCCAAGGGTGTTCTGCTCCCTGCTCTGCCCACACTCCTCCTGGCAGGGTGACAGTAAATGGCAGCTGAGTAACCCACCAGTTGCTGTAGATTAAGAGGTTAAATGTTGGAGTGACTGCAATCACTGAATCCATTGCTCCCCTCAAATTCCCTGGTGCCTCCCTTGAGTCTTCCCAGGGATGTTCTTCCTTGTCATCGAGGCACTTCCTTGATTCAGCTGAATTGGGGACATGAACAATTAATTGTGCCCACTTGGATGTCACTTGGGCAGGCTGCTGTCAAACATTTAGCAAGAACAATCTGGATAGGAATATTGGGCTTTCAAAACACACTTCTGGCAATGTAAGTGAGAGAGAGCTGTCAAATGCAGCCTGGGCTGGGAGTAACAACCAACACTAACCTGTCTGGGGAAGCCATGGATGCTTTCATGTATTTCACTCCTACCTTTGAAGGGTTCACACAGCATTTTTTTTTAGTCTCAGAATGTGTTGCTTTCTTCACCATTAGCGATTCCTTTTTTCCCCCATTACATCTTTTATTTTGCAAAGGTACAGTCTTTGTGCTGATCAACCAGAAGAGACGAGATCCTTAACTCTGGCTGGATTCTGACCCAGCTTTAAATCAGCTCTGAATTTTACTTCTCCTTACCATATTTATGGTGGTTTTTTGCAGTTAGTTTTATTCTAAAGGGCTTGTCTCTGAAAACACATTTCAACCAAATTTTTTTTTTTATTCTATAGAAGAAAGCTCTTGGAGAAAATATTATCCAGCTCAGAAGAGAACTTCCAGGGAGCAGATCTCCTGGTGTGAAGGAACAATTGCATTATTATCTCTATGGAGAGGGAGATAAATGTGATTTATCCTCTTTGAGGCAAAGCATTTATCAGATAACAAAAGTTACAATTCCTGGTAAGGAACAAGGTTGGGCTGTGCAGCAACAAGTGCTTCTGGAAAATCTAAACCCAATGGCGCATGTGCTGAAGTTACTCTTTATTTTCTTATATGAAACCAGTCCCACATATAAAGGAAACAAATTTCAGCCTCTTCCTTACTCAGTTTTAAATGGCTGCTCATGCAATATTTCAGCCAGCCAGAAAGGAGATGTTCACAGATAACTGGAAACAAAACCAATTTCTGCCACTTCCATGACTGCTCTGATTTCCAGATTCTCCAGCTCAGGGCTGGCATCTTTTGCAAATCCTTGTAGGCAGGATTGCTGGTTGATAATTGCTGTAATTCATGTAGGTTATACACCTTCTTCTGCTCTCTCCTTTCACTACCTGAGGGAGAACTGAAATAGAGATCACCCAAGGCACAAGTGCTGGTTTGACTTATTGCCACAGTCAGCTAAATCTGAGCTCTCTGCCCAGTGTCCATGGCTCAGTTCACCTCAGGTCTCTGGCACTGCCTCTTACAATTGCCCTTCTTATACTTAAATTTCAGAACCTGAGAATTCTTGTGGTTTTAAGAATAATCACACAGCTATACCTCCAAATGAGTATAAGGCTATTTTCAATATTAAAAAAAATCCATTTAAAATACTTGGGTTTGTATTTTCTTGCTCATGTATGCAGGTACTTTTACTAAAATTCTGTTCTGAGCAGTGTCATGTGTGTGCAGTCTGGGATTAGACTGAAATGAAATTGTGAGAATTTATGGAAAAGCTTTTTGTGAGAAAACATCCTCAGCTACATAGCCTTAGAAACTAGAGAGTTAGAGTTGGAGCACAAAGAGTGGCTATGAATATGGAGAGCCAGGAGTTGGAATAATCATAAGGGAGGCAACTGCACCAGCCAGGGTGAAAGATGAGAGTTTCAGCAGAAAATTGATCAAGATAACGAAGCAGGGGGAAGATGCCTTGTGACAGCAGCTGGATTTGTAGCATCTAGCCTCAAATAGGAGCATGAAGCATAAGTTTGCTTGGAGGAGGAAAAAAATCAATCAGGAGATTTCACATAGGATTGTGAGACTATAGAAAGCTCCAAGGCACCCTGGAACACTCCACCATTTACCCTAATCGGGGGGTGAGTCAGCACTCAATTATGCTCAGGCAATTTTATATTCAATTTTTCCTGCGTTGGCGACAAAGCAATTTAGATAATATGGTCACACAGCAGAATCACTTTCTTTACAAATCTGAGTTCCATTAGCTACAAGAAAAAGCATGTCACTCCGAGCGTGCATTTCCCAGCATGGAAGATAATCGTCATGTGGGATCAAGAAGAAATCTCTTCTTCCCTTTGCCAAACTCATTGTAATTGTGTGACATTGCTGTTTTATCCCTGCTTCTGAAGATCTTAGTTACAGCTACTCTTGAGATTGCACAGATCCACTGCTGTGTGCAGGGGCTGTCTGAAGTCTTTGAATTAATAATAGCACATGAGATAATGGCTCCTACTGGGTTGTGTGTTCTAGAGAAAACATTCTGTTCTAATGAAGTGGGTCATATATATGTAGGGACACGAGGGTGGCTCAATCTATCCATCACAGGGTAAAGAGCTGTGACCTCTGAAACAGAAGAATCTTTGTGAAATTGTATTATTGGCAAGTCCCATGAGCACTGTTGTGGGGGATTTCAAGGTGTGGCTTTATGCAGTATTTTGACATCAGTTCAGGAAAGATGTTATGCAAATATGACCTTCTGCTTAATCTTTTAAGGCAGTTATTATATTATGTTGGGAATTACACCTTTAGGAATCAGAAGTTGGAGAGGAAATGAGTGATTTACTATTTGAACCAAGTGATCATTTCAATGCCAGTGACAGTCTGAGTCTGCCATGAACTGCTCCTTGCATGAACAGGATGTACAAACTGTGTAAAATCCACTTTGTATGTCTCAGGAGCAAACACACAGCTTGAGTCTTTATTCCCTTCCATTATTCCTGTCTTTGTGACTCAATGGACTTTAATAGGAGCTGAGTAAGGACCAGATCTGTAGCACAGCAAGCTCAAAGAGAAATTTCCATTGACTTTTTTTTCCCTATGGATAATACCCTTAAAGATTCAGGGTCAAACCTTCAGCTGTCATATCCTGACATCTTTCCACTCAACTAGCTCTTCAAGTCTGCACAAGTACTGGGTTTCTGTTCAGCTGAAAAGAAATACTATTGTTGGTTTTTGTTTGTTTTTTTAAATGAAGATAGTTTTCATTCTCGTGAGGACCATTTTCAGACTGTATTTATCATGACACAGACATTTGAACTCATTCACTTTGAAGTCACCATCACTCACACTGTCACAGCGTGACAGCACAGCAGGTTAACTCAGCACTTCTCAAATTACACTGCCTTCAGATCCAATATCAACACCTCTAACCAGTGCCTTTCCTAAAGGTGATATGCCTGTCACCTGGTAGTCACTAATTAAGCTCTCCAAGTCCCGGGTTCAGAATAAAACACTGTCACTGATAGGAATAGTATGCAGAAAGGCAAAAGAAACCCAGTCAACAGCCACATGCTCCAGAGAAAAGGGACTGCCTGAAAGCTTAAAATATGGATGGCTTTTTACTGAGCTGCACTGTTCTTGGTTGTTTTAAATTCTTAGGCAAGAACCAAGGGAGATCTTCTGGGGATGTTAAAATTATAATTTGTTCTGTTTTTTATTGCAAAAAATAGAGTGCCTTCCAATCTCATTAATACATTGACAGTGCAGGGAAATATCCTTCCTCCCCTTCTCATTTAAGGTGTGTCTACATCACTTTGTTGAAGAACTAGAAAACAGGTGAAGGCTTCACTGATCCTTCCTAAGTAAACAAAAAGCATTGCTGGGAAAGCCAAAGGGTGCAGATTTGGCTTAGAGGACATTGTGGTTAGTTAGGAAAGGTGGTATTGGCTGCATCTTTGCCTAAATAAAGTTGAGTTTCCATTTATTTCAAAAAGAAATCTCTGGTAATTATCAGATTATATTTTTTTACCCTAGCTGATGATAATCAGAATGTCAAAAAAGTAGCAGGATTTTTGTGTTTATTGGACTGTTTTGGTAAACAGTCACCCCTCCATTGCTCCTTCCTTCAGTTTAAATGGACTGAATGAAAGCTTCTTTACTGATGGTTTTTTCCCATTTATTATCTATTTTTTTTCACATTCAGTATCTCTCTTGAATAAGACTGAGCAGTTTTCTTAGAATTCCCTTTTCAGGGAAAAAAAATAATTACTTGCCTTCCTGGAAAATGTTATGCACACAAAAATCTTTAAGTAAATTCCTAGTGAGAAGTTTTCAAGCTACCTTATTCTATTCAGCAACTGAAAGGGCAAAAGATCAGCTCTTCATCTTCAATCTATATTTTTGATCTCCATGAAAGTACTGACAGTTTAAAAAACAGCTTTCTGTCTCTTTAAAACTGTTTATGAATCATTGTTTGGAATGAGCATAGTAAAGCACTTGAAGCTGATTAACTTAGAAGTTCCATGGCTATCAGCTAGGACAGTCCTCACCTCATAATTTTATCTATTAACAGATACTGCACAAGTAACTGACATTAAACTGGCAGGATCCCAGCGCAAAGGTGAACTCGAGGAAAAAATTATATTGGATTTTAATAAAACTTTCTTCAAAGGTCAACCTCTCTAATGTATGAAATCAATCTTCCTTCCTCCTTCTTCAGCCCATTTATTCACAGCTATAGGAAATTCTGATGCTCATAAAATATTTCCCATTCCCTCCCCCTCCTATTACAGTTTCTATCTACTTATGACCATTACTTTTCACAGCAGTTTTGGATTATTTACTCCTCATTTCACTCTTTTTAATGGCCTTCTCAGAATCTGTACCCCATTATGAAAATGTTGCTTATCAGGCTCCTCCTCTTCAAGAACAGAGCCTACCTTCTACCATCTTCAGGCAAAACAAGCAACTCACATTTTTACTTGAAGTTTCATTCTTGAAGGTGGTTGAAACTTTGGGAAGAAAAAACTTTGGTGCATAATCTTTATTTCTCCTGGTTTTATTTTTCCTTATTACCTAGCAGCTGTTTTCTGTGTTTTGCTCAGGACTCTATCAACTTTTTCCAGGTAAGCTATATTATTGGTAGCATTCTACTTAGGAGAGAGTGATGTCCTTGTGAGCTCTGAGCTCTGATCTCCCTACAGATCAGTTTCTTCTATTGATGTTGGCCCAGAAAAATTATATATATTCTTTTCTTATTTTTTAGTTAAGAAGAGTCACTAATATCTAAGAAAGTACCAGCTTAGGTGGTTTTTTTATGTGTACTCCTAACACAAAGCTGTGGATACCCAGATCTGGAACCTGCCTTTCAATCTGCGCATTCAAGCTCCAGCTCTTGGTAGCCAACTTTCTAAAATCTTGGCATCACCACACTGTAACAGCAGAGCAAATCCTGTTGCTGGTGTTTGGATTTGCCTGCCCAGCTAAGCTGTGGGGCAGAGCATCCCACGAGAATTGATGCCCAGATTCCAAGGTTCCCAGGATGGGGTGATCAGTGCTGGGCTGTTCTCAGCCCATCAGTGCTGTGCCGTCTGTCCCCCATTCTCCCCCTTTTACTGCAATACTTCCCTCCTTCCACTTCAAGGGCTATTCTTTCCCCCCCTAACTGTACTTCTGTGCAAACTGACAGACACTGCCAGGTCCTCCTGCCTCCATCCCACCCCCGTACGCTCCCAGGACACCACTCCTACTCCTCAGCCCTCTGAGCAGCACAGGGCCAAGCCTGGGCACAGCCCAGCTGTTTGCCCCGGGGGCAGGAGGCTGCACAGAGTCATGGCACACATCCTGCCATGTGCACTTCCTTGGCAGCTTGAGCTGTGCCAGCCCCTGCCCACCAGCTGCTCTCCACCACTGGGACCAGCACATGAACCTTGACAGGATTAGAGCTCAGGACTCACCTAGAAGGTGACCTGGCTGCTTTGCCTGAATTCTGCTCCTGCTTATTTTTTACTCCATTGTAACAACATCACTTACAAGGTGATTTTGTGGTTTCCCACCTCAAAAAACCTTTGTGGTCAGAGAGCTCTTGGTACTGGGCTACACCTGATAGGTCCAGACCCCCTTTCTAATCAGTGTTTATGGAAAAATCACTGCTGGTAAAGTGGAATGTAAGAGAATCTGCATTCCATTTCAAACTCAGTGCTAAGATATCTGCTGGAGAGCAGCCAGGCCTGGTTGCTCACACTGATAGATGGTGGGGAAAAGGAACACATGTTAAAATCAGCAAATGGATAAAATTGGGCTAGAGATGGATGAATACAATGGGGAAAGCTTTCCATTTTTTTCAAGATCAAAGCCCAGGCTCCCACGCTAAAAGGAGAATTGTGATCCTAAATAGGAAAACGTTAAAAAAGAGACAGCACTCTAGTTGGGAATGTATGATACAAAGCTCCATGTCCACCAGCAGGATAAAGCTTATATATTCGGTACAGTAACATTTATTTGGCAGAGAAAGGATTCTATGAAAAGGATGGGTGGTGGAAATTCTGAGCCTGTCTTCCTCCAAATTTAAAATTCTTGTCCTTATTGACATAACTAGTAAAAATTTTCTTGGTTACATATAATTTCTTTAAAAAACCTTTTAAATTAACATACTGTATTTTGGATTTGGACGTTGTGTTGATCAATAAACAATGCTAATTTAGATTTTTAAAGAGTACTAGTTATTATTTGAGGAACCAAATTTAGATTTTTTTTAGCAGAAAAGAAGGTCTCTCTGTCAAGACTGTGCAGTCTCTGCAAGGTTTTGTTTTACAATGCAGAGATCCTAGATTTAGAGATTATTCTGCAGAGACAAGACTGTGGAAATTGTAGTTCAGTTGCTGATGGCTGTCTGCTGACCAGCATTGCAGGATCTGGCTATGAACAGGGCATGAGATCAAATCCTTCTTATTTAATATAGATTAAGAAAGTTTTCTTACTTCTAATCTTACTCCTGCCTCCTGCCCTTGCTCTGAAATACTTGTGTTTATTTGCTCTGCTGAGGAGGAGACTTGTCAAAGTCTCTCAGGAGAGATAAGAATATATAGTTTTTCTTTTCTTTTAAGATTAATCTTCCAGCTGAATAGAATTGGCAACACGAATGCCGTTGGAGTTATTTTGTATTGATTGCATTTTCAAAGATTTTTCTATCAGGGAGGCAGACATTTTGTTATAGCTGTGTATTAATCAAAAGGACTGAAAAACACTGCAGGCCCTACTCTAACCCTTGTGAATCAAAAAGCCAGTTGAGGTTTTAAGAATACAAATGATCCTGGTTTAAACTCTGGGTTTAGGTGTTAATAATTTAACACTGCTACAGTTTGGCCTGGACCTACCTCTGACATGCTGTATATGGTACACTGCAGTTTGATAACTATTTTTTTCAGACAAACAAGGATAAATTGAAATTTTCACTGGAACACTAGAAGTGGAGTTGATTCTTCAAGAGGTTATTCCTGGGCCAATGACCCATCATTAACATTTAGAATCAAAGAATGGTTTGGGGTGGGAGGGATCTAAAAATTGGCCTAGTTGGCATTTAACACCAGATTTTTCTACAGCATGGATTGCATGAGAAGCTTCCTTTCCATAAGGCCCAAAGAAAGCACATCCTGATTTTTACAGCTTTAAAGGATCCTATGTCTGCCTTGATTACCAATATCTCAGCTCTGTACATTTAATTCAGCTCCTCATGCTTCTCATGTAACAGTAAACCATTTAAAAGAAAGTCTCTGCTTTTAAAACCTGGCTTTTTTTAGCAGCTCAGCAGCAGTTACTGGGTTTGTAAAGCTCCTTATGAAATCTCACCTGAAAACACTGATCTGTGGCGCTGTGCAGTTTTTCCCACTTCAAGGGGAAATCTGCTGCTGCCACCCCAGAACTGAGCACAGTGAGAGCTGAACCCTCACCGGGGCCTGATGTCACCTGCCAATGTGTGTTTATTCTTCCATGGAGACTCCAGAGCTCTATTGTCAAACCAAAACCAAAGCAAAACAACCTCCTCTATCTGTCTTATCACCTTCTCTGTTTAGGGAGTTGTTTCACTTTGTCTCTTTCTGATCAAAACAAATACCCAGGGCTCTCCTTCCAATTCCTGGAGATGCTGCAGCAGCTCACAGCAGACTCCCAGTCGTCAGTGCTTGTAATGTTAGAATCTTCACATTTTATTTTCCATTTGGGCTGCATAGTGACAAGTGACTCAGTTTTCATTGAAGGCGTGTTCAACCCTCTAGATTTAAAAATGGGTGAGAAATACAGGGGGAAATTGTAAACATTTTGAGTCTTAATCAAGATTTTCAAGTTGTTTGCAATACTGCAATCCTAGTATCTGAATAAAAACTATGTTTTACAAACAATTAAGCCTTCCATCAGAAATGTTAAGTTGTGGAAAATCCTAAATATTACCCTCTTCTTTCCCTTAATATTTCAGCTTTTGGGTTACTGCCTCCCATTCTCATATATACTCTGAGTTCCAAAAGGTTAAAAGTCCTGGCATTTTTTCCGAATGGCATTTCCAAATGCTTTATTATTATACAAACAAGAGCAAGGGGCGGGGAATTGGAAGAAAAAAAAACAAAAAATAAACCCAGGCCCTTCATAATTTGTCCTCCAGAACCGCGTCCTGCTGGCGAGAAGGAAACCGTCCCAGAGCCAACACTGAACAGCCCGAGGGGTGTTTGAGAGCAAACCTGGGGATGTTTTAAAGAAGACGGGGGTGGGTCCCATCTAAATGGATCGGATCGGTTCGGATCAGGATCCACTCCACGCCAAACGCCCCCAGAGCCCCCGCACGCCCCAGGCCCGGCCGGCACTGACGCGCCAGCCCTTCCCTCCCACCGCCTCTCACCCTCGCTGCCCCAAACCCGGCCCGGTCCCGCCCCCTCGGCCCCGCTGACCAATCAGCGGCGGCCGCTCGGGCAGCCAGCCAATGGCCGGGCGTTGCCACCTGTGGGGAGTATTTTTAGCTGCCGGCCGCGGGGAAGGGGGGGCCGGTGGTGATGCAGGGGTCGCCCCGCGCTCCCCTCAAGACGGAGCCCGCCCGGAGGACCCTGGAGCCTGAGGGGCGCCAGCCGTGCAGGCGGCCCCCGCCAGCCCCACTATCCGCGCTGTCGAGGCCCCCGCGGGCCACGGCGGTCATGGGAGATGTAGTTCAGCGCCCCCCCCCCTTCCCCGCGGGGCCGAGGGGCGCAAGGGCAGGGCTTTGACATCGGCAGTGACGCAACGGGGCTGCGAGGCGAGCAGCGCGCTGACGTTAGAACTGCCCCGCGCGCCGCGCCGGGGGCGGGTAGGGGAGGCAGCGGAGGGCCCGGGCGGGGGCGGAGCCTCGGGGCCGGGGGCGGGGCCGCGCGGGCGCTGCTCCGGGGAGAGCGGGGCTCGGGCAGCGTGGCCGCGCGGGACGTGTGGGGGGCGCGGCCGTGGGCGGGGCAAGGGAGGGTATAAGTAGGGGGTGCGGCGGGGCAGAAGCAGAGGGAGCGCGGCTGCGGTGGACGAGCGCGCCCGTTGTGGGGGTGTGAGCAGCGCTGCCCTCCCCCCCTTCCCTCCCCCCCTTTTTTTTTCCGACCCTTCCCCCTCCCCTTTTTTTTTTATTTTTTTTTTTTCTTCTCTTTCCTCTCCCCTCCCATCCTAGCCGAGGGAGCTGGCGCTCGGAGATGGGGGTCGGGTGCTGAGCCGCACCCCCCCGTCCCCGCCCTCAGAGCCCCGCCGGGACTGTTTGCACTACCGCCGCAGCCCTGGGTGAGTGCCGGCCGCGGGGCAGCGCGGGCGGGGGGCAGAGGCAACACCGCCCGGCCCCGGCCCTGGGCGGGGTGTGCTGGAGCGGTCACGGCCCCGCGGAGCCGCGGTGGCTCCTCGGGGAAGGGGCTGGGGGAGAGCACGGCCGGGCCATGGGGGCCGCGCTCGGGTTCGGAGCAGGGAGCGCTGCCGGCTGAGTAATGGGCGCTGGGCCGCTCCGGCAGCGCCCTGCAGGACCTGCCCGGCTGAGCGCCGGGAGAGGGGCCCTGCCACCCGCACCGGCCCTCCAGATATCCCCCTTCTTCTTCCTCCTGCGCTCTCTTACGGGCTCAGAAAATGCTCTTCCTCCTCCTCCCGCTGCCGCCGGAGCTCCGGGGCTGTGAGCAGAAATCTAATGAGATCCGACTGCCTGGTTATGTAACTCCCACTGCTTAAGGCTCCTGCCAGGGCGCTGCTGCCGGGCCACGTATGGGCTCGGATCCCCCAGAAATATTTCCCATAAATACATGAAAAGAACAAGTTCGAAACGATCAAGCCGATATGTTTGATCAGTTGCTTTTGTGGATCGGTTTCGCGTCGAGACATTTACAAGCGTCAGCCTGGTGCGCTCTGAAAGGAACATTCTTTTCTTAAAGGACGTGGGGGAAGGGAAACAGCACAGATGGATTAATAAATCATTTTTAAATGCCCAGTTTAACCACCCAATCAGCTTTTCGGTACTGATTGTGCCCCTTTTGTAAATATCTTCTGTTTGCCCTTGATCTTTTCCTTATCCCCACCCGGTGCTGATCCAGCAAACGTTTAAAGGTCGCCTTATCATACAGCCTTTCAAACTATTCCCATACCATGTTGGGGAGGACACGAATGGCTTGGAAATAGGGTTCCAGACTTTAAAAGGAGATTATTTGGAGCAAGAAATAAAAAAGCTGTGTAGTCACATTGTTAATATCAAAATCCTTTAACTCTGATTTCTCTAATCTTTAGTGACAGCCATGCTAAATTTTATTCTTAGTGATGCAGTGCAGAAAAGCCCACTGTTAATTGAAATTCTCTTTGAGCCAAAAGCAATCCCCATATTTTGTTTTATTGGAACTTTTTGACAAAGGTGTGTGGAGTGTGTGAACGTTTATACCAAGATACTGCAGGATTTATATTAGCAGTTTGTGTGCTAATACCTGCTTCTTGTCCCTTCTCTAACTTTAGACAGCTAATTTCTCTTTTGTCCTTTGTGAAGGAGTGACAACCATTATCTTATATTAAATATAAAATGTAGTCATGGAGAAGGAGAAAGGCAATCCAGTTTGACGCTGTCAAAAGCCCTGTTAGCCCAGGAACTTTTTGAAATCTGAGTTACACACGGTGCTATACAATAATTGAGTATATAATTGCATCTTGCATCTGAAAATAGAGAATAATTTGTTGAAAGAGAAAAAATTGTGGATTACTCTATCAGTCTTGGCCACCCTTCTGACAGAACATACGTGCAGCTATTATGTGTGTGCTGACTGCATTTCAGTGTGAACTGTTGGATGTGCACAGCGGACATTTTCTCCTCAGTTTGCATCGTTCCACCCGTGCAGAGTTAGGGGGAAGATTTTTTTGGTCTTAAAATAAATGTTGCATCATTTTAGCTATTTGTATGAAACCTTCTAAAGCAACTGTTAGCATTTTTATAATTCTGCAGCCTCCAGTTGCAGTCAATATGTTTCCAAACTTTGAAGTGATAAATGACCCTTGGACTAAG
Source organism: Luscinia megarhynchos (assembly GCA_034336665.1). Lineage (NCBI taxonomy): Eukaryota > Metazoa > Chordata > Aves > Passeriformes > Muscicapidae > Luscinia > Luscinia megarhynchos. The sequence goes on from CM067580.1 coordinate 5,888,175, forward strand.
ACCTTTCAGGCAAAACTAATGGTCTGGTACTAAATTTTGCAGCTGAGTACTATAAATCATCCAAATCCAGGTTGGTAATTGAACTGTTGACAGGCTTGGCAGTTCTGTGATGTCTTAAAAATTATCCTTGCTGCTTTGTGATTAACTAAACACCCTGCTCATGTGATTTGGAAGTGCCCCATGCTGTATATGTAAACACAAGCCCATCCTCTCTAGTGTTGTTTGTAAGTCAAGCTGAATGGAGCTGACATCCTCACCTTCCACAGGCAGGAACAGAAATAGTTTGATGCACATTTTTTCACTTAAAAAGTAACCTATTTTCTGCAGAAAGTGAAGCTAAAAGAATGGGCCTCAGAGCTTGATCTTACACTGTTCTTACTTGGATGTGTTTGCTTTTGTTTTTTCTTAAAGGAACAAGAGCACTCAAGGTGAAGGATAATAATCAACTGGAATCTGCACCTTGAATGAAATTTTGTTTCCCTGTGGCATCTTCAACACTTTCTTTTTCGGGTTTTGAAACAGACTTATAACTCTGTGGCACAGCAGCTATGCAGCTTGAAATCCAAGTAGCACTCAATTTTATTATTTCATATTTGTACAATAAGCTTCCCAGACGACGTGTCAACATTTTTGGTGAAGAGCTTGAAAGACTTCTGAAAAAGAAGTATGAAGGGCACTGGTATCCAGAAAAGCCATACAAAGGATCAGGGTTTAGATGTATTCATATAGGGGAGAAAGTGGACCCAGTCATAGAACAAGCATCCAAAGAGAGTGGTTTGGACATTGATGATGTTCGTGGCAACTTGCCTCAGGATCTTAGTGTTTGGATTGACCCATTTGAAGTTTCATACCAAATCGGTGAAAAGGGACCAGTGAAAGTGCTTTATGTGGATGATAATGAAAATGGATGTGAGTTGGATAAGGAAATCAAGAGCAGCTTTAACCCCGAGGCCCAGGTGTTCATGCCTATTAGTGACCCAGCATCTTCAGTGTCTAGTTCTCCTTCTCCTCCCTTTGGTCACTCAGCTGCTGTGAGCCCGACCTTCATGCCCCGCTCCACTCAGCCTTTAACCTTCACCACTGCCACATTTGCTGCCACCAAGTTTGGCTCAACCAAAATGAAGAATAGCAGCCGTGGCAACAAGGTCGCCCGCACCTCTCCCACCAACCTTGGCTTGAATGTCAATGACCTCTTGAAGCAGAAATCCCTCTCCTCCTCCATGCACTCTCTCTATGGGCTCGGCCTAGGCAGTCAGCAACAGCAACAGCAGAAGACTTCTGCCCTGTCTCCTAATGCAAAGGAGTTCATTTTCCCCAACATGCAGGGTCAAGGTAGTACCAGTAGCATCTTTCCTGGTGACAGCCCCCTTAACCTTAGTCCTCTCCAGTACAGTAATGCCTTTGATATGTTTGCAGCCTATGGAGGTCTAAATGAGAAGTCTTTTGTGGATGGGTTGAATTTTAGTTTAAACAACATGCAGTATTCTAACCAGCAATTCCAGCCAGTTATGGCTAACTAAAAATAAACTGAAAGCGAGATCCAAGTAAATACTATTGTACAAGTTAAAATGCACGTACCCAAGGGTGTATCTTTTTTTCCACCTCTTGAGATTTTTTTTAAGGCTTGTAGTATGAATACATTCAGGCTTGGTTAGATAAATACAACATGCATCATTTTTCATTTGCCAACCAAGCACAAAATTATTTTATACTGACTGTACATTACAAAAATATACTCTCAAAAATATGGCCTCTTACAGTATTTAAGATATAGCAAGGAAGTGGCTAATTTTTTTATGTATATATATGTGCTCAGACATATGTATATATATTAAAAATTGGCACTAATAGGTGGGTTTATTGGTCTTTTTCTAATTGTATAATTTAATTTAGTACAAAGTTTGTAAAATATCAGAGTATATATATATTGTTTCTACAACATGGTATTGCATTTATATCTTTTTACTACAGTGATCTGTGACAGCTGCAGCAGCTTCATGTTGTATTTTTTTTACTGAAATTGTAAGATATCCATCTTAAAGACATCAATTCTAAAAAAAGTTAAAAAGTTGTGTACAGAATATTCCTTAGTGGTGGAATTAAAATGTATGAAATATTTGCTTTTTTCAAAAGAAACACAAATTGTATTTTCTGTTAAAAGTTTAAAGATTTTTGCTATATATTATGGAAGAAAATGTAATCGTAAATATTAATTTTGTACCTACATTGTGCAATACTTGAAAAAAGGTATAAAAGTATTTTGAGTCAGTGTCTTACATGTTAAGAGGGACTGAAATAGTTTATATTAAGTTTGTATTAAAATTCTTTAAAATTACTTGGCTGTGGTGGTGTGTGTGTTCTTCGTGTCGTGCTGACGAGCCGAGCGCTGCGTTCCCTGGGCTGGCACTGCTGGGGATGCACCAGAGCCTGACTCAGCAGCAGAGGCAAGGGTGGCTCTGTGGCTGCACCTCGTGGGGGGTTCCTTACCCAAAACACCCCTGACAAAGCACAGAACCCCATTAGGGACTTGCCTGCCATTATTTGAACAAATTCTGCTTGTTATTCATAACTGCAGCTCACTGAAGCCAAAATGGAATTCTGTTTTTTTTCCTTGATAATTAAGGCTCTTAAGCTCTGTGAACATTGAGTTATGGAGAGATGGGATGTGTTTAGCAGGGACTCAGGTGATTCCTGAGGTAACATCTCCTTTGCATGTCATCAGGATTATTGGAACTATTCTCTCGGGAGGTCGTAGACAAGCAAATCAGCATTCTGCCCCTCTGTATTAGGGATTAATAGCTCAGAAACTAAACTGAATAAAAGTGCTGATTAACAGCTTACTAAACCCATTGTAAACTGGCATTTTATATGCTCTATTAAAAAGAGAAATGTAATGCGACTACACGTGACATTCTAAGGTATTTATTTTAGCAGATTTTACTGATTTTAACTGAGTAGATTCTCAAAATCAAATGGGAGTGGGAGGAGAGAGAATTCAGAGGCTGACAGAACAACTCAGTTTTTCCGGGCCTATTTTGAAGTTGCATCACTCACTCTTTTCCATCTGCTCAGCAAATAGTGTTCCTTGTTAATGGTCATTGTCAAGGGGAAGAGAAACTGCTTTAATGTGTAAATCTGACAAAGGTGAGCTCATGTTCCATGGCAGCTCCAGCCATACAGAGACCCAGTGCTAAGTGGGTAGTCCTTGGCTCTTGGCAGGGAAATGTGAGCTACAGACAGAGCATAGGATTAAAATGAGCTGAACTTCAGTGTTCTGACACTGGAATTTGAGACCAAAGGTCAGTCTTTTCCTGTTGGATGCACTTGATGTGACAAAAAGTGGGATTCCACACACTCCCCATGGTTTGGTGGGAGGGGAGCTGTGGGGCAGCAGCCTGTGCTTTTCACACCAGTGTGAGCTCCCTGCTTCGGGCAGAGGCTGGGAAGAGCTGGCCAGGCAGAGGTGGGAGGCTGACAGTGGTATCCATTTCCAGTGCCATGACAACCAGTTCAAAAGCAATAATGGAGCAAAGGGGTTTTTTGGGCATTCATCTGTCTCTGTTTAACTGGCTCCCTTTTATTGAGTTTGCCATCTGGTTTATCTTTCCACTCACGGTACAGCCACGGACAGCACTGCCCTTAAAAGCATATCATTGCTTATATCTGAAACCTCATTTTAAGTGAGTGATTTTGCTTTTAAGAGGAATTAGAAAAATGCTGGATCAATTACTGGAAAACAGAGAATGCCAGCTCTGTGTATTATTTCTATTTGAATGCCTAGACTTTAAGATTTACTAGTTTTACTATTTACAGCGTGATGGTAATAGCTAAACTGCCCAAGAGGTTGAGCAACTCTGACAGTGGAGACTCTTCATGTGTTCTGTAATATTTCTGTTCCTGTGATTTAAACTGAGATAATTTGTTTAAAGGTCAGTGAGCTTATCCTCTTCCCAGGCTGATTTGTTCCTTTCCACTGTAACCAGCTCTCTGTCTGAAGGGCCACGCAAGGAAAAATCTTTTGGAACACACATTTTTGCAGCACCTTTCAATACAAAGATTTGACAAGCAGAGTTTGGTTCTGGTGCTTTGAAAGGAGACAAGTCGGAAAGAGAGCTTCAAGTTCTCTCAATGCAAGTATGGAGATTTTTTGTTTTAATGATTTTTAACATTTCAGTGTGAATAATTTTTTAATCTTCTTAGAGAAATGAGAGCTGCCTGCTTTGTGTTCAGTCTGCTTCACCCAGTTATTTATCTTCTGCTGAAGTTTGGTGCAGAATTTCTGAGATCAAACATTTACATTGCAACATTCTGTTCTCACCAAGTGTCAGGTCAATCACTGGGGTCATTTGTGCACACTCAGTATTCAGCTGTCAGGCAAATGCACTTGCTTGGATAGAAAGGACATAAAAACAGGGGAAAGGAAGCATTTGCTCAGGTGTGCGAAATTCTTTTGTATTTTCTTATGTGAACATGCAGTTTGCTTCCTTAGAATTGCTAGGGTGAGCTAAACCTTGGAAGGTGACTTTAATTTACAGTTAAGGAAAGGGCAGAAATAGAAGTATGTGACTCCCTCAGTGCTGCTTAGTGCCTCCTATCACCTCACCCCAGGTCCCCACCCAAGCACAAGTTCGAGGTACTTTGGTCTGTAGGGATCACTTAATTCAGCACAAGTCAATTACTTGCAGTCTGGGATCCCTGAAGCTGCTCAGAGGCTCCAGAGTGGCTGCACGCAGGGTTCAGGGGACAGCTACAGTCTGTGCTTTGTTCATTCTGTGGGTAGGGAACAGACCTCTCTCCTGATCAGGAGTCTGGTAATGGCCACCAAAATTGAACTGCTCTGGTTATTTGTGCTTTGGGGAGCTGAACCGTGGCTGGAGTTCACAGAGTAGTGCTCCTTTGTTGAGAGCTGAGTCCAGGGCCTGGCATTGCAGCTCAGTGAATACAAGTTCTGCAGTTCTCAGCTTCAGCTGAGCTAATTCACACATGTTGAGGATGGGGCTCTGAGCCACCTGATTTAATTGAAGCTGTCTCTGATCATCACAGGGAGTTGGACTGGGTGAGCTATCAAGGTCCCTTCCAAACCAAACCATTTTACAGTTCTGTGAGCTACAGAAGGATCATCCTTCCTGGATGATGCAGAATTAGAAAGCTGCTGAACATTGCTTGTACAACCTCTTGGTGCACAGCCAGGACAGATACCCTAGTGCTGCACTCTGCTCCCACCACATCCCAACCTGCAAAAGCCTGGTGAGAGCAAAAAGCCCAGCTGCATTCTGAACTAACAAGTAACCAAACAACGAGTTGTTAAATCAGCTCTTTGGACTGACATGGGATCAAAGCAGAGTTCATGTACTGATCTGATGCCCCAGACTGTTCTATTAACATTTCAGGAATAAATACCTCAGGGTTTGTGTTGGTAGTTTTGGAGCAGATGAAGAAACCGGTGGTTCAGCACTCTTTTTTATATCATCAGCAAGTTGATTTAAATTGAGTGTACAGAGTTGGCTGCATTCCCCTCATGAGTTGCATAAAAAGTTTGCTAAATCGAAGTGCCAGAGCTGTAAAATCCTGCTGAAGGGACTGTTTCCAAAGATCAGTGAGAGGAATAGTTAAACTGTTACCGTGACAGCACTTGTGTGACTTTTGTCCTCTTGGCTTTGTTTTAGTGACAGTAGTAAGGAGTTTTGCCTTACAGAAGGGAAAAAGCATTAAGACTCAGGAACATAAACCACATTCCCTTTGGCACTACGAGTTCTCTACCTCATAGACAAAATATGATCAGTGTGTGGAACAAATGGCAGGTGTACAATATTTTTAGAAAAACCTTGGCATGCAGTGCAGGCATCCCTCAACCCCCATCCTTTATTCTGTCAGCTTTGGTTTGTTACAAACAACCTGCAGTATAGATGGCTGCAGTTTTGGTGGAACGTGCTGTAGTTTGCATTTGGTGATTTAGCACTTCAGAGGCCTGGAATCAGAGCTCTTTTGCTCTAAGTTTTGGGACAGAGCTGTGTTATATTTACACAGTCTGTCAGCCATGGAGCTCATTGTGCTGCATTCCCTTGTCCCCTTGGCTTCAGGATTACCAGCAGCATAAAAGAAAAGAAGCCTCTGGGAATCTAGAGCCTTAAGTATTGTTGTTTAGTGCCCCTGTGAGCTTCTCTGAGAATTTTTTATCAACTGGCTAATGCCTTTAAAACCAGGCCTGGAAATCCACCTTCTTTTCCTGGCAGAATGCACTCATTCCCTATTACACCCATAACCATGGCTTTTCTGCCTCCCACAGCATCCTCAGCAGGACTGAGATCTGTGTTGCTCCCTTTGTTCACCACCCCTTGCCACTTGCTGTGCTGCTCCAGGCTCTCATGCTGCTCCTCTCTCCAGACTCTGCTTGTACCTGAGTTCAGCTCTGAGCTGCTGTGCAGGCTGAGGCTCCAGCCAGAGGTGCCCTCTCCCAGCACCTCCTGCCCTCAGGCTTTCCTCGGCTTCACTTTAAAGACTGAAGAGCTCGGGAATGTCAGAACACAGGGAGGGGTTGCAGAAGGTGCTCTCAGTTCCAGGGAATGGGGTGAACTTGCTGCTTGGGCAGCCTCAGTAATGCAATTCCTGCAATCCAGGAGTTCTCAGCCACGCTGATGGAAACCAGAGGTGGCAAGTTAGAGAGGGGCATGGTGTCAGAGCTGATAGCTCAGGCACCCCACAGAGCTGATCCTGGACAAGCCAGTGCCCTTTTCTGTGTTGTTTCTGCCTCTGTCTCCATTGGAATCTGCTGTTAGTAAGGTCAGACTTTCCCTGGCTCTTTGCTATAAGGAATTTCACTGAGTTCCTCTGTGCCACCAGAACATCCTCTGAGGCTGACCTGCCATTCCCTCCTTTTATTGCATGTAGTCTCTGTGGCCTTGGAGTGTCTCCTTTGTTGCACAGTCCTCTTAACCTGGATTAGGTGACCTTTGTGTTTTGAAACAAGGCATGCCTACAGAAGTGAGGCACTGGGTTTTCACTGTCCATGGTATAGAGTGTGATTCATCCCTGTCAGAGCAGAAGGCCTCTGGAGCAGTGAAATTTCACATCCTGACTATTGTGATTCTCTAAAAGAATGTCTGTGGATTTTTTTGTGTAGATAGGAAAGTATATATTCCTCCAGTACAAATATGTGAAAATTTTGCAACAGACTATCTACTGATATTGCTGCTGGTCAAAATGAGATTTGCTGACAGATTTTACAAATTAAAACAAGTTCCCCTTTGATTTTCATTGGACCCTGATGTTACACATCCCACATGCCAGCAGAGACAGGGCTGCTGGGCTCTGCCACAGCCCTGCTAAGAAGTGTGTCTTCCAAAGATCAACCGGGCAAGAGTAGATTTGGTAATTTTAAGCCCATATTTGAGCCTTTGATGCCCTGCTGAGTCTCAGATGTTGAAGGTAACTGCAATGTGTTTTTAAAGCCCAGGAGTCTGTGTCTTCCAGGGTTAACCAGGTGCACACAGCACCTCTGCAACTGAGAGGAAGAGTGCAAAATTCCAATTACTGTTGACAATATTAACACTAAGGGCAATTACCTACTTTGCAGGTATATGAACACTACATATTGAATCTCATGTTGTATTTATTAACTGCTTCAAGATATAGCTCATATTTTACTTGAGAAAATTGCTGTTTAATTTTTGAGTACAGATGTTCTGCTCTTTTGCCTTTAGACTGTTGCAGTGCAGAATCCTTAAAGATTCATTTCAGCATTGCTAAACTTGAGAAATAACTTGAGAGATTGTTATTCAGTCTTCCAACAATATTTTAGAAATTACGAGGTAATCATAAATAATAATGCGCCTAATATCAGATTAATTTATCTTCTAGGTGTAGAGTTAAATAGATTTCCAGAGTTTTCTTCTCTCCACAAGTCCACTAAGAACTTATATTTATTGAAAATGTAGCTTCTTAGGAAATCACAGTTTCCCTGGAACTATCACTGCACAGGAAACAATATGGAAGGGATAGTAATGAGCTCAGAAGTGCTGGCAGTTAACCACAGCTGCTTAATGGAATCAGATTTCTAAGTGACACAGAAGGACTGAGACCTGCTACCACCCTCCTGCCTGTGTGCTTTGCATGACAGATTTGACAGGCTGGTGGCAACAACTGCAGGCAAGCACCTCAAATTAACTTGTACAAACTGATAAGGGACAGCAACACTCAGTAAAGAGATCCACCACTGCATCTCCAGCCTCCCACTCCTGACCTGCAAGGAAGGTCTCCAGAATGGCTTCAAAAGACAATCCAAGTACTAAAATTCCTGACTCCAGGATAGAAAATCACATAGATATTGATTGCATATTACATTACGATTTTTGCTGCCACCAGACATTCCTAGACAATAATTATTCCTATTTCTTACTCTCTCTTGTGCCATAAATTACATCATCAGCTGTCCTCTGGCTAGCATCCTCCCTTTGATCACAGGAACCAATCACCCTTTGTCTCAAATTGCCTCATTCATTAATAGAATGAATTTTAACACAGAACTATTCTCAACCTGTATTTAGCTCTAAAGTTATTGCTTCTATTTCAGATCTGAAGCAGCCTGATGTGCCTGCAATCACATGTTTTTCTGATGTGCCCACTGACCTAATAAACAATGTCCCCTGTCCCTGCCCTTGCCACACTTCCACCTTGCCCTGTCCTCACTGACACCTCTGCTGCACCTCTGGGCTTGTTCCTGCTGGGCTGAGTGTGCCAAGGCAGGCAGAGCCTCCAGGAGCTGCTGAGGGAGGTTCTCTGCTGGCCCAGTTTGAGGGGGAGCTGCAGGCACCGTGTGCTGGAGCTGCTCTGTCTGCACTGCCCATCCCAGCTGTGTCCCAGTGCCCCTGCCAGGGGCTGCTGGTGACACTGGAGAGCTGGGAGCAAAGCTGGCTGGATGATCATTTCCTTAGACACCACTCATTTGGGGGTGATGAGCTTTAGAGGTTGGTAAAGTTGTCTTTCATTTTTTCTTGACATCTCTATGGTTTTAAGTTTCAGTGTTTAGAGTCTCTGACCTGCCCAAAGTGAGATATCAGAAGATCTGATTAAATTCAGCATCTGGATCTAATCTGTATACATCAGACCTTTTCCAATGTTCTGCTGTACAACCTCTCTCCTACCTTGTTTAGTCCTTGAAATTTCTAGGTTTCCCCCTCCTGATTTTTCTTTCTGTTTTCCTTCAAGATCTCCCTTAAAACTTGTTTTTCTTAGTTTCCGTCCCAAAGCAAGCTGTTCTCCCCTCCTGCTTGTCTGAGGTCTGTGCCTCACCATGTATAATTTGCAGTGCATTATCTGATGGAGACTGTAATCTCTTCAGGGCAGGGCTGTGTTCTGCCCCGGACTCACTGTTGCCTGTTTTACTCTATGAGGCTGAATAAGAAGGACAGAAATAGAAGAGTACACAGACACTCCCAAATAAACTGTGTTTTGTGATCTGTGTTCCAGAAACAAATGCAGGAACAATTGTTACTAGTAACATGGTTTATGCTGTACCACTGAGGCTTGGGAAGAAGATCCTTTAGGCAAAGAAACCTCCTTTACAAAACATTTGTGGAATGTATTTATCTAAAAATACAAGGACTTATGTTAGAGAACAACTTTCCTCTGCTGATTTATAATTGTCAATGGCAACACAGGACTAAAACCTTTTAACCAGTCCTGCTGTAGTAATATCTTAATTTTATCCCTTTCCTTCTCTGCAGCATCCCTTTCAAGGCTGATTTCCTTGGCCTTTGCTGCTGCTGTTGGAAGAGTCCCACTCACTTGGCTCTCCCACTGTGGGGGGACCAGAGAAGGAGGATGGATGAGGAGCAGGATGACCCTACTCACAGAGGTAAAGGTTGGAGGTGAAACCTCAGGCATGCAGGATAGACTTCGCCTTTAGAAAAATGAAACTTCCACTGAAACATCCCTCTGCACATGTGTAATATGTGGCTAACAATGCACTTTAAAATGCATTTTGGCCAGGGATCTCCAGTGAATTGGACTTTTTGCTGCCTGCACAAATGGGCTCTGCACATAAACATCTCCCTAGTGGAACTGGAGAATGAGTGAGGTGTAAGTGGAGATGAGGATCAGCTCTGAGCCCAACTTGAAGATGCCTCCCTTCAAAAGCCAGAGTGCTTACAGAGATAGGATTTTGACTTTGCCTCTTTTCCAGAGAGATCTGGGGCTGTCTGGCCCAACCCTGCTGCTGGGGGCATTGCTGAGAGGTGGCAAGTGGCCTGCTGGAACAAAAAGCTCCTTCTGGCTGTGGCTGGGCTCTCACACTGCCCAGCTCCCAACTGCTTTTTGGAAAGAGCAGTGCTGGAGAGCCCAGTTTGAGCCCTCCTCTGGGGCACTGTCATTTTGGATATTTTGGTCTTTTGTCGTGAATAAGAAGTTATTTGTGTTATTTGCAAGCAGTTAGTCATCTCCTAGCCAGAATGGGTTTGTTTCCCTTGAGGATGTTTAGGATCACATAACTCTTCCAGGCAGAGGGGGAAATATCTGAAGATGTTGGGATTAGTCATATAACTGCTGCAGTTATCTTCATCCAGAGCCTTTTCTTTCATTCCCTGTTAGAGCCCCTGAACTTGAGGGCTGTGTCTGGTCTCCAGCGTTTTCCAGAATGACATTTATCTGGGCAGGCTGGAAGACACAGGAGCCCAGGCTGTACAACCTCTATCCAGTTATTTCTTTCTTTACTCATTTTCCCTTGGGGTTTTTGTTTATTTGTTTGTTTGTTTGTTTTCTTTTCATAACCATAAATCATGCCATGGAGAGCTGGCAATGGGAATGCTCTCCTACTCCTGCCTTCCAGCAGCAGTTCTGGTTTCTCTGGGTTCTCATTCCCTGACAGAACGAGGTGTAACCCCATTTCTGTGTCTCTAAGGTTTCCTTCTTGCCTGAGAGCTCTGGCTGACCCCAAGCTATGATACTGCTGTTGTAAAGCACCTTCTAATCACCCACAGGCTTTTATTCTCAGAAATTTCGCCTGTGTCCCTGCTTCCCCTGCTGAGGTGAGCCCTGGACTTTGACACCACGTTGGCCTTTTCCTCCTGTGAAATGCATGATTCCTCCCACAGCAGGGAAAAGGGAAAGTGATTTGCTTTCCATCCATTCAACGTCCTGTGCTTGTTTGGGATGTGCTTAAACTGGGGACAGCTGATTATGGGGTATTTCCAAGGGTGCTGATGTTGAGTAGGACTAAACAGCTGTGACTATCACTAGGCAGGGGTGCAAACCCTCTGCTGGGGATCACCTGGGCTGTGCCCCCAGTGAGGATGTTCATGGTGTTGTCCAACACTCAGTGGCATCCCAGCAGTACAGGGACAAGCCAATTGAGAGAAAAATGAAGGAAAATTGGAAATTGGTCACTGTTACTTGTAACTCTTTGAGGTCCTTTCAGAAACAGACCCCAAAGGGCCACGAAACCCCGATGGATTTAGGCTGATGGTCCCTCTGTGGTGCTGTAAGGCTGGGGTGAGGGGTCTGGGTTGCACTTGGCTGCTTTAAGAATTGTTCACAGTCACAGGGTCAGGTGCTGGGAGGCCACTTGCAGAGCAAATGCCTTTGCTGTGCACCTTGTCCTGGCGAGCTGGAAGAACCTGCAGGACTGGTGGAATGGGCACCTGCAGCCAGCTCCTGCCAGGACTCACCTGGGGATTGCTCTTTCCCTAGTCCTTCCAGAAATGAAGTAACATTTGCTGGGAGGTGCCTTCCCCCTTGGCAATTGGCCCACGAAGATGTGCCGAGGCATGGCTGGGGCTAGGATGCTCTAAAAATAAAAGTGCCAAGTGTAAACATTGCCTTTTGCCAGGGTGGGAGGGTGTCTGCAAAGAGGTGCCAGGGACAGCCAGCGGCTGCAGGTGGCACAGCAGAGGGGGGCACACGCTGTCTTCCTCTGGGTTCTTTTTAAAGGGTTTTTTGAAAAAGCATTTATTTAAAATTCTAACAGCTTCACACGTTAAAACTGCAGCTTTTCCCTGATTGTGTCGCAATAGCCACGTTTGAACAGATCGGGGAAGAGACTGCAAGGGGGAAAACAAGGAAACGAAGAAACAGGAAAATCCAATGGAAGGGGAAACGTCTCCACCTCCTCCCTCCCCTGAAGGGCTCTCATTTCGTTTCGTTTTAAGCCCTACAAGCGAACACAGCGATCAGGAGGGAGGTGTCCCGCTCCCCCGCGTGGCAGGGCCGGCACAGGGGACAGGACAAGGTGACACGGCGGTGCCACGTCAGCTCCTGGCCGCAAACAAAGGTGGCCATGGAGAGGCACGGCGAGCGAGCGCTGGCCCGGCACCGGCTGGCGCAGGCGGCTCGCACAGCCGCGTGAGCATCTCCTCCTCCTCCTCCTCCTTCTTTTCTTCTTCTTTTCTTCTTCTTCCTTGCTTCTTCTTTTTCTTTTCTTCTTCTTCTTCTTCTTCTTCTTCTCCTTCTGCTCCTCTTCCTTCTTCTTTTCTTCTTCTCCTACTTTCTCTTTTTCTTTTCTTCTTCTTATTTTCTTCTTCTTTTTCTTTCCTCCCTCTTCTTCTTCTTTTTCTTCTTCTTCTCCTTTTCCTTCTTTTTCTTTTCTTCTCCTTCTCCTTTCTCTTTTTCTTTTCTTCTTCTCCTCCTCCTTCTCCTCCTCCTTCTCCTTCTTCTTTCTTCTTCCTCTTCTTCTCCTTCTCTTCCTCCTCCTTCTCCTTCTTCTTCTCCTCCTCCTCCTTTTCTTCTCCTCCTTCTCTTCCTCCTCCTCCTTTCTCTCACAAGCTCTCTCTATCTCTGCAGAGCTGCAGTCTCCGGGGTCGTCCCCAAAAAAGGCTGCCCCCAGGTGAATGAGCAGCATCCACACAAGCACCTACAAAACAAATAAAAATGCACTTTCTCCCACCTCATTGACTGGGGTTTTTTTTTATCAGCAACAGGATAAATGAAAGCAGCTTTTTATTTCTGACTCCAGCCATCCCCCATGTGCAGCTCCAGCAGGGAGGGATAAAATTATTGTGTTTCAAGGCACTTCTGTTCCAGAGTATAAAGTTACTCAGCATTTACATGTCCAGATCTTTAGAGATATTTTTATTCTGTGCCTATTTTGCTGTGCCTGAGAGTGATGTGTTGTGGTTGCTTCTAGTTAACAGTGCCTGAATGTAAGCAATGCTTTACTCCTATTTACAAATCAAGATAATTTCTTATTGTTATTATTAGTTATGTTTACAAAAACATATTCATATTCTGATTTTCTTTTATGCAGAAATGAAGGTACCTGAACTGCAGGGCAGGGAGGGTTTGGTGAGCAGAAAGTGTAGGAGCCTGGCTGCACTGTGTTATATAAACAAAGTGCTGGTTTTGAAAGCAGACCTAGAGGAGTTTGAAATGCGTTTATTTAGGCCAGGAACCCATCTGTGCCTACCAGTAATGGGTTCACAGAGTAATTGTGTGTTTGCTCAGCTCACAGGCTGGCAGGTTTTACATATGTTACATGATTTGCAATCAATACAGGACGTGGACACATGTGCTCACATCTGGAACACATGAGCCATGAAGGCAGGGATTGAGTAGTGATCTTGCTAGCACCTGGCACTGTCTGGATCTCAGGGTAAAAATACATAGTTTTTGTTTGTTTGTTTTTAATGAGCTGTTAGACTTTTGAGCACAGAGTGGCAGTGCCCATTTCATTGCATGACTCCTGCAGGATGCAGCTCTACCACAGAGCAAAGCTGGGAGCTGCCTCCCTCACCTGGCTGGCCCAGAAGGGAAACTCCAAATTCCATGTGAATGCAGCTCAGGACAAGGATCACAACACTGGAGCAAGGATCTGCCCCTGCTCACAGCACTGCCAAGGACGTGGCAATGCATTTCAATTCTGGCTATGGAACTAGGGAAAAGAAAGTTTTATCCACAAAGAAAAAAACTAGTTCTTTGTGTGGGAAATATTCAATGGAAGCAAACCCCAAGGCTGTACCTGGAAATACCTTTCTGAGCCCTTCAGGGTGCCCATAGCCCTTGTTTCTGGTTACCTGTCCATGTCTCACAGCTTCCAGAGGCTCAGAAATCCCCCATCCTTCCAGACACAGCTCTGGAAGCAGCACATTTTCCATGGTGCTGGAGAGCAGTTGCAGAGCTCTGCCTCTGAGGCTCAGGCCAGAGCATCTGTCCCAGAGTCTGATTTAAAGCCCTGTGCTCACCCAGCAAAACCCAGGGCCTGATTTGGCAATTCTCTGCCTTGAGCAGACTGGTGAGAAAAGTGGAGGCCAGGAACTTCAATTGTATGACCTTGTAATGCCCAGAGGCTCAAACCTGTGACTAAAATCTTGTTGGTCAAGGCAATTGCTAAAAAAACAGGGAAAGAAAAACAAAAAACAACCAACCAAACTTGTAGTCTGTCCAGACTGTGAACTAAATAACTTGTAAGCTGAAATAATTCTGCAGAAGATGCTCTCAGGAGTGTTTTTTACTGTGAAAGTGGTTATAAATAATAATAAAAAAATGCATCTGTGTGTACTTTACAAAGCAAGTAAAAAATTTCTTCCTCTTCAAGCCCTTGGTCTGTGAGTAATTTGTGATCAAGAGGAGCAGCTCCATCTATCTTACACGGTGTTTGTTGCAAATCATTTGCTCTTGTGTTAATCTTCCTGTCAGGGCGGGAGCAGCAAATCCTCCTCCAGTTTTTGTCTGCTGGAAAACTTCTGGAGATAAACATGAACATTTTGACTGGTAAGTAGAAGGTGCATCCTGGGGGTAAATGTGTTCCTGGAGCTGATGGTGGAGGGGCTGTGACAGCCTTTGCCAGGCAGTTGGTGGAGGAGTTCTGGCTGCTGAGCCACAAGGGCTAATCATTTTGTAGGAAAACAAAAGCCAGGCCAAAAAGAGCATTTCCAAAACCTGCTTTCCTCCCTCCCAGGACTCCCACTGCTAGCAGACAAACAGCCACAAACAGAAATGCATCAGAGCATCCCAAGGTGGAGAAAACTCTTTTAGAGCTCTTAGGAGTCCCTAGGTGGCAACACTGGTCCTCCAGACCCTGCTGGGAGCCTCGTCCTGTGTGGGAGCTCCAGCCCCAGCTGCAGCTGAGAGAGACCTTCAACTTCCATTCCCAAAGAAATCCGAGGAAAACAGTATTTGTTTAATGCTGGTGGTGGCAAAGTGTAAACCTGTGATTGCTGGAAGGCACTGCCACCTGAAGGCAAACAGAAAGAATGAACAAAAACTGCCAACAATTAATTTTTTAAAAACAAATAGCAGGAATTTAAAGCCAAATTTTGTGATTCTGGGAAGATGTGACTAGTGATTTCTAAATGCTTTGGGTTGTCACACCTGGTATTTCAGGGGAAAAGCACCATCAGAGACCCAAGAGATTTTGGAGTAAGTCCTGCTGATAACACCTGTTAGATTAGTAATTCTGAGAAGGCCATTAACTTTTTCCTTTTAATCTGTGTTTATTTTCTGCTGACTCTTTGTGCTCACTGACTGCTCCATCACCAAAATCCAAATATCCCAAAAAAAGTAGCAATTCCATTATGTCAGATACTTTCACCCACCTTTTGATGAGGTGACACTTTGGAGCTGGCTAGCACAGCAAAAATTGAGGATTGCAAATATTGTAACCAAAATACACAATTTCAATTACCTGAATAATTAATCCATATCCATTAGTGACAATAAATTACAGCAGAAATGGAGAATTTACTTGCAATGCTACTGCAATACTCACTTTTTGGATGATCTGCTGGTGGAGTATTATCCACTAAAGAGATTCATAAATAATTTTGAAAAACTGGACCAATATCTTTAGAGACTGCAATTTGCAAACAGGGAGAGAGAAAGCCTCAAATAAATTATACATTGTGCCTTTTCCCTGCAGCTCCGGAAATGGATTTAATTGCCTTATCACACTCCCTACCTGTTTTGCTAACAAGACAATGATGAAACCAGTGAAGCAGGACCCAGCTTGGTTTTGCTTCCACTTGGAGAAAACAATTTTATTGGTGAATAATACGAACGGTGCAGGCAGGTAGGTGTCTGTGGAGCAGTTCGATGCCCGGTCCAGGCTCAGCTGCTCTCTCAGGTGCCGATGCAGCGGCTGCGGGGGGTGCCCAGGCGGTGTCGCCGCCGATGTCGCCGCCGATGTCGCGACACCTCGCGCCACCTCGTGTCGGGCGCCGGCGGCGGCTGGAGCTCCCGTCCCCGTTTCCAGCCGTGTCAGTGCTGAGAGACAAGGGCGCTTTAAAGCAATTTGCTCTCCGGTATTGCCACAATAGGAAGGCAAGCCCGTGTGATTTTGATTAATGTCCATGAGGGAAATCGAGTCCTGCCTCCGTGACATTTAGCAAGCTGCTCCCATTGCAGACCTGGATGATCCACACATGGCTCTGACCAGGGGTCCAGCCTGGCTGTCCTGGGCAGGAAGCCCCCGAGCAGACCCTCCACATCACACATCTGGATCATCCAGGTGTGCAATGGGAGCAGCTTGCTTAAGTGTGTCATAGAGCCAGGACTCGGCTTCCCCCATGGATATTAATATCACATTTCATTTGCTATTTTATCATCCTGTCACTTGGTATAACTGCAGCTCCTCGCAGTCAGCTCGTGGTTTAGGAGCCCTGAATAAATTGATCTCAACAGCAACCTTCATGTCCTACCTCTCCCATCCTTCTCCCAGATCATCTCCACAGGTTCCCTGGGACAGTGCTGATGACTTCTCACTGCACACTGACCTTTTGGTCTCACCCTTTCTGATGCTTCAACCAGTTGCTGGCTCAGGGAGGCTGTCACACCTCTTCCAGACTCAGGACAGCTAAATGACTTTAAAATCCTTGGCTGACAGAGCTGGAGCTCTAAGGTCTTGATCCAAGTCAACTTCCTGAGCTGGACCATCCCTGTCCTTGTGATTGCTTCAAAGGAAGTGTCACAGAGCATCACTTCCCTCTGCTGAAGTACACACACTCTTCTTTTTCACATCCCATTTACCACCCAGCTGTGAGTTTTAGCCTCTCTTACAGTTTCTACCAGACTTGCTGAGTTTTCATACCCAGCCCTTGGGAACCCTCCTCTAAAATTAGCCCCATGTTTGCTACCTTCTGTGCTCTGGTCCTGCCATGCACTGAAGCAAAGGTTATCTCCTGCAGTTAATGGTTAAGCAATGTTTTATGTAAGTACTTTTACCCTTGGGTGAAAACCATCTGATTCTGGAGATTTATTGCTGTTGTTTTCCTGTTTATTTCAAGCAGTGGAGGAAGCAATGTCCTTTACATGTGTTACATCCCCCCCTTGGCTCAGAGGTGTGAAGAGCAGAGCAAAGGAGAAAGAGCAGGCACAAAGCCCTTTATGGTAGTTCTTTTTATGCCAGGTGATCTAGACCAATTGTTGTAAGACCAGTTTAAGGTGAAAAAATGTTTCCCCTCCCTCCTCTGGAGGAATCTTTCTCTCTTTCTTTTGTCTCCAGCCTTCTCCTTCCCTCCTGCATATCTGGGACACATGAGAGAGGTTAGGAATTGCCAGGTGAGACAAGCCCAGTGGCCCTTTCCATCCTATGATGGCCCAGAGGACAGCACCAGGGGTCTGGGGAGGCTTGTCCCCACCCCAAAGTGTCCCTATAATTTGGAAACATGGACATTTAACTCTCATTGCCTCTGTCAGAGCTGGTCCTTGGCACAAGCAGGTCTGTGTCCACCCATGAGCCAGAGGTTTGGAGGAGACCCCCAACACTTTTTGGCTGGGCTAGCACCAGAGACAGCTGGGTGAGAAGAAAGGTGGATGTAGGCATGGGCACACAGAAAAATACTGGATTTAGAGTTCCCTCACTGAAACCTGACCCAGCTATCAGCACTTGGAAGGCTTTCCATTTGCTTTCTAAACTCTGGGGCCTAAATGTCATATAATTTGCCCAGCCATAAATAGCTGAGAATTAAACAGACTGTGCTGCTTTTTCAGCTAATAGTCCTCTAGTGCTGCAACCTTATCTTCAAATCCCACTGCTGTTTGAATTGGAGATCAGGACCTGAAGCTGACTTTTTCTTTCCAAGACTTAAAGTGCTGGCAGAACATTCATTCAGTTGTGCAACCTCCATTCAGAGGTTCTCAGGTCTTGGGCATGGGGTTAATTTTTTGACCTTTGACAGCTGCTGTAAATCAATACAGCAGCTGGAGGTCACTTGTAGTCAATCAGTAACCAGTCCTGGCAGAGGGGAAGGCACTAAATACTTGGTATTAAAACAGGGTCTAAACTGGGTGTTCTTGCTCAGGCTGACATTTTCACAGCTGTGCCTTTAAAATCTGGCTCCATCCAGCCTCATTGGAGGTGCCAGCCTGGCCATGATCTTTTCCTGGTCATTATCCACAGGGAGAATTTCCCAGCACGTGCAAATGCACAAATTACAGCCAACAGGAGCACAAGGTGCTTCAGGTGGAGGAAGTGGGTCCTGTGGTACAAGGTGCTCATTTGGTGCCAGCTGAATGAATCCTCCTTTTTGCAGGAAATCATTAGGTGTGGCTGAAGCTGTGTATGACCTTCATCACAACCACCTCCCTCAGGAACTGAGACCCATGGCCAGGGGGGAATTCTTGCAGGGGTCCCTAATTTCTTTTAAAACAAGTGGAAACAGAGCTCTTAAATACCTTTGCTGTCTGAATCATATTCCAGTGGCATCATCACCCCTTGTGGCATCATTCCTTGTTCTGGAACTGGTTGCCCATTAAATCTTCTGCCTGACCTCATCTGGAGCAATGAGAATATGCTCAATTACCTCTTTCCTTTGAGCTCAGCAGTCTGGGTGCTGTGGGTGATGCAGGATCTGTCTGTGAGTAATTGTAACATGCCAGGCCTGGGTTCTAGGGCTGGGTGTTAGCTCAGAACAGTTGGCAAAAGTCTGAGGGTGGTGAATAAAAAGAGAGATGGGCACGATTTGGTGACCTGAAAATATAATAGCCTTTAATGTGCAAAACAACAAACTTCACAGAAGGGGATGTCAGTATGGGGTGCACCAGAAAAGGCTAGGATGAAACAGCAACTTATACAGGGTAGGTTAGGGGCATAGTCTGAGGGAATGGTTCCAATCATACACTGGGGTTAGGAATATTAAAATGACTGCACCAAACATGAACCACTGCAGCTGGGGAAGTGAAGAACTTTCTAGTAACATTAACATGAGGACTCCCAGGGGGCAATGAGGGCTGAGTGGTTGCTCACCATAACTAAAGTGATTTTTCCCACAGCTTTAGGCAAAAGCCTTCATCCTGTTCAACCCCACCAAATAATCACCCAGCCAGCTCTCTATGTGTGCAGCTCCTCATGCCCTTGTGCCCAGCCCTGGGTGACACCAGCCCCACATACAATCTGTGTGCAGCAGCCACCACCATTCCTTGGCTGCTGCTGCTGCTGTCTGTGCCCTGTTAACAGAATGAGACACAATCACCTGTGGCTCCTGCAGGGATCCAGGTGCTGGATGGTGTCTGTCCAGCTGCAGGGGTTGCAGATTTGGGGGTTGCACTTCTCATCCTCGCTCCAAGCTGGGAGTGAGGGAGGTGGGCTGGTTCAGGGCTGTCAAGGTTCCATCAGATCCATCCCTGAGCCCTGGGGAACTCCTGCAGGTCTCAGACCCAGCAGTGCGGGTCTGTTCTCAGCTTCTCATGTGACTCAGTAGTCTTAGGAGGCATTTTCCAGCCTTAATGGTTCCATGATTCTGTGTTGCTTCCTGAGCCAGTGTCTGTGGGGAATGCTGTTTCCCTCCTGTCTGCATGTGCAGGAGAGCTTTGACATCAGTCACTGGCCACAGCCATGTGGCTTTGGAGGGGGCATCAATCCCCCAGCTCTTCCCCAGAGCCTCACACAGGCACTGCTGCTCCTCCTGAGCCCACAGCCACGCAGGAAAAGGACTCAAGGAAGCTTTTCGCTTTCTCTGTCTCCTCTCATATAAATATAAATTTTAAATACTGGCATTTCCTTCCAGCTTAGGACCCCACAGAGCAGGATACAACCTGAGCTCATGAGCAACACAAAAGGGAATTCCTGGTGAGGAGCCACAGGCACATGCCCATTAGTCCTGAAAGGTGGAGCAACATCCCCTAGCACTGGCCCCATGCAGCAGCATCCCTGGGCTGCTGGACTGGTCAGGCTCGAATTTTAGGCTTCTTAAGGATTTAATAAGAGGCTGAACTAAAGTATTAGCTTTGAATAGAGAGTTGAATTCTTCAAGGTCAGAAGGTGGAGAGACTTGGGGTTGGGGTCAGTCCCATGCCATGGGGAGGTGTGGTGCTCCCAGCATTGCCAGGAATGGGTTTTTTCCTGGTGAGCAGGTGAGGGATGCCTGTGGCACTGCTCCTTCTGCCTCAGGGTACCTGTGGTGGCTCTATGCAGTGGGGCACAGCCAGGAGCTCACAGGACCCGCTCATGGCTGCAGGTTTGGGCAGAGCTACATGAGAGTCGCCGTGCTGTGTTAGAGAGGTGTGTTGGTCTGTTCAGTGTCCATCTCACCCCACCACATTGGAATACCGACCCAGAGTGTCCCCCAGGGTCCCCTGTGCAGGAAAACCTTGCACACCAGGCCTGTGTGTCCCAAGGGGGTGGCAGACACCTCACACCTTGCACAGCCATGGCTCTCCGTGCCTCAGAGCACTTGCACACTGCATGTCTTAAGTGCCTGCTGCCTTCCCAGGGGATTGACCAGGAAGGAAAGCCAAAAAAGCACTTTAGAGCCAAGGCTTCAGCATTGCACGGTGCTGGCTGGAGCAGCAATCAATCCTCTGCTTTCTGCTCCCAGCTACGTTTGAACCCCAGCTCTCTTGAACAGCCAGCTCCATTTCTCCTGAATCATTCCAACACTCCCAAGTCACTTCAACACTCCCACACTTGCAAAATCCCCTAACTTTAGGAAAAAAGGAGCCATACAAACCCTGTCTTTATTAAACCTTCATCTTCCAAAACCTTTGTGTTAGAATGGCAAAAAAAGCCACTTCCTACAGGTTGCTCAAAAAAAGGCAGATGAGCTATGGTCAGTGGTGGCTGCCACAGCCAGGGATGATCTGGTGGACATGCTAGCTGCTTCAGAGGACAGCAGGGCCAGCATCTCCCATCTGCAGAAAATGGTCTCCACAAGGACATAAACAAACATTATGGGCCTTTAATTGGAGGTTTTTTCACATACACTTAGGAAAGATACAACAAAAACCCAGCAGGCATTATCTTAGTCAGTAAAGCCTGGTCCAGACTCCTCTCTCCCCTTGCCATGCAGCTTCTTGTGAAATTTTTCAAATAGCTGGAGATTTAGATCCATTCCTTTTGCAGGAACATGTCAAAAATAACCCAAGCCCAAACCACTTTCCATCCTGCAGTGTTCTCTACCCATGGCTTGGCTGCTGGTGCAGTGTGGAATCAGGGGAAGCAGAGCTGGACTCACATCCACAATGCTGTTTCTCTCATTGTGAATTTTCCTCCCTGCAATTGCCATGTGCACAGCCTTTGGGGGGCTGCAGATATCCAACATCTGCCTGTTTAATCTCCTTCCCCAGCCCTTGCCATTCCCAGCCCCAAGTCAGGCCTGCAGCAGCGTGTGTGTGCTCACTGCCAGCCTCAGCTTCCCTGCAGCGAGCCCATTAGATGGCACCATGGGGCAGCACTGCCTGCACCTTCCTGCCTCCCTTCCTTTGTCTCACCCAGACATGTCTTGACACTGCTCCAGCCCTGAACTGGCTCTTTGTGCAGGGCAGCAAGCTCTGAGCTCTGCCACAGTCACTTCCCTGAGCCCACGGAGCAAGGAGCAGGGACAAGGCTCACTGTGCCCTGCTCGCCCCTCTTCCCTGCAATCACAGTCCTCAGCAAGGCAGGATGTTTGCAGGATCAGCCTTTCTCTTTATTTAAGGATTTTGTATAGGCAAATGTTACATTGTTTGGACACACAAATGTTAAAATGATTGATCCTATGTGTACTCACCCACAGCCCGTGCTGGCTGTCTTAGGGAATTCATTCATACACCTATATATAGTGGCCTGGTGGAAAGTGTGTTCTGAGGTTTGAAAGACTCTAAAAAGGCTCTAAAAGGGTGACACTGATAAAAGCCTTTAAAGTCTTCGTCTGCTTGTGTTTGTGCAGTTCAGATTCAGAAGCTTTGCGTCGCCTAATGCTGTTTGCAGACTGCGTATTGCACTTTCCTAGGTTGAATTTTGTTCTGACTCCTCTTGCTTTGCTCTCTCATCTATAAAAGCAGGATTGCTACTGAAAATAAGCAATAAATCCCTGTGTATGCTCAGGTGTAAAGGCTTTTCAAAAGCAAGACAGCTGGCAGCATATTGCTGTCCTTCTGGCTTGGACTTTTTGTGATAGACAATATATTGATTGAAACTTAAATAGGGAACAAGGGTGTTTGCTGACCTTGTTCTGGTGACAGAAATGTCATTTCAGGGTGAGACTGTGCCTTGAGTTTTTACAGGGACCTGTTGTCCTGGGCACAGGATCAAGAGAGTTTCTCCTCCAGTAAGGATTACAAGATAGGTAGTAGTTGCCATTTAAAAATGAGATTTTTAAAAGCAAAAAAAAAAAAAAAAGGAAAATTGCAATTAAAAGAAGCAAACTCATAATGCATAGGTTGGTTAAATGTGCACCATTGTAAATGTAGACAATAATTTACAGGCTTTTCTCTTGAAATATTAGTGCTGCTATAAGAAGCCAAGCGTGTGGTTTAAAATGATGAACCAGACTGAGAATGAGACAAATTAAATTGACATTACATATTTCTTAGCTGTGTACCAACTAGCCAAACAAATGCTATGAGTTCTCTCATATATGATGGAAGCTAGATAAAAATTTTATAATTGCTGAAGTGAGTCACCTAGTTAAATGGCACTCCTATATGGACAAATTTATTTCAATGCAAGATTAATGGCCTTTTGCTGCTGGTTTACACGCCTGCCAAAGACCAAACTATGTTGTTGCTAAGCATCATTAATGGATTAAAATAGGGACTCTGCATAATTCCTACAGTGTATCTTCAAACAGTGTGTTTAGTTTGGCACTAGCCTATCACTTGTTAGCCCTACTAACACACGGATCAGGGCGGCTCACAGGTGTGAGGGAGGTTAATGCAATCCCAGGAACTCTTTCAAAAGCTCACAAGTTTTCTTGTGGATGACCTCGCGGAGCTTGCGCACGCGCCGGACGCTGGAGGTGCCCACAAAGCTGTCTGGCTGTAGCACGGCCATGCCGTTGTGGACGTCCCCCATGATGATGAGCTGGCCGTCCACCGTGGTCATGTTGGGACACGGGCAGCTCCAGTCCATGTTCAAAAGCGTGATTTCTAGCGGTTCCTTCCCCAGGAATTTTAATCCCATTTTTTCATCCTTGAGAATCTCCTCCACCGTGACCAGGGCGTGTCCCGAGTCTTGGTCTTCGGTCAGCTCTGTGATGCGGCCCAGGATGACGAAGTCGCTCTTGCAGAAGCTGGTCACCAGCTTCTGGCGGGGTTTGCAGGCCTTGCAGTGTGTGTTCTTGGGGAAGGGGCACATCTCCTCGCAGGCCTCCCGGCTCTCAAAGTTGTTCTCGTTGCCCCCACAGCCACCGTAGATGAAGGACTGGCACTGCTTGGTCAGGCTGTTGTAGGCCCACCTGGGCTCGTAGGCCTTGCAGTGGCCTTGGAGGGCCGGCAGGTTGCAGATGTTGATGGGGCCGTTCATGCACGTTAGCATGCAACTCTCGTAGGTCTCAAAGTGGTTAAGGTTGCTGTTGCAGTTCCCATAGATGAAAGTAAAGCAGTTGTTTTTCTTGGCATCGTAGTACCACCGGGTCTGCTCCTCCCCACAGTCCTCACTGTCCGGCTGCTTCAGGCACTCGTCGGTCGGAAAATGTGTTTTGTTCTGGGAAGATTCCTTGGATGTGGGCTCTCCTCTGATGACTGACAAAGGGAAATCTGCCTGCAGGAGGCCGCCGCTGTTCTGGGCAGTGCAGGTGTAGATTCCTGCATCCTGCAGCTGCGTGTTGTAGATGACCAGCTGGGCGATGTTGGTGACCACGACGTTCCCCCTGACGTGGTTTGGCTTCATGATGACTTTGTCCTTCCCATCCACCTGCTTCTCCCACGTGATTTCGGGCTTGGGTCTCCCAGTGACGTCGCAGAGGAAGCTGACGGTCTCTCCCACGTAGACAGACTGATGGACAGGGTTGTTCACCAGCGCAGGGGGCAGGATATCCACAACTGTGGTCTCGGAGTAGGCGGTGGTAGGGCGAGCTGTTGTTTCTGGGGGAATGGGGCTGGTGTTCGGCCAGGTGAGATGGTACCTACAGGTGACCACGCTCAGTGTGATGCCTTTGATGCAGGCCTCTGCATCCATGTAGCACTTGTTGTAGTAGGTGAGCCCATCAGAGGCACAGGTGAAGCTGGGCTCCTTCTCACACCTGTCCTTGCACTTGCAGACGGGCTGCCCGTCCCAGATGTCGCACTCTGAGCCTTGCTGGATGCACATGAAGCGGTCACAGGTTGCCTCTTTGGGCATCCCCACAGGCCCCTTCTTGCCCTTGATGTCCATGTAGCGAGCGGCCACACAGCTCTTGGTTCCACAGACATTGGGGCAGCACTTCTCAAAGGTCTCACACTCCTGTGGGGAAGGAAATTAAGCTGATCATTGCTGGGCACAGAGAAAAGGCCTTTTTGGAGACTCAGCAAGCAGAGAGCCCAGAAACTCAGCTCTGCCACAGATATCCATGGTCTGAAACTCAGTGCCCCGCTGTCAGTGAGCAGAAACATCCCCTCAGCGTTTCCCAGGGGGTTCTGAAGTGCTGGAGGAGAAGAGTCTTGGAAGGAAAATGTATTTCTGTTTCTTAAACACAAACCTCCTCATAAGTCTTTACCCAGAGTCACATGGACTGCTCGACTATGAACCAAGTCCCCCCTTCCACACTCTCTAATATGCCTGAAGACAAGCCCTGAGAAACAAGAGCAGATGGAAAGTCTTATCATATGGCTGTAGGCAGTAATCCTTCTTATTTTTCACAGAAGTATGTAAAGTATTATTTGAATTCCCTGAGACTAACAGCCGGCTCTTGGAGGTGAAACTGCCAAGGATTTGTAATTGTTCACATTGTCGAAGAAATAATAGAATATCTCAAAAGTAAGGCAATATGTGCTCCAAAAATAATTTTTCTATGGTATTTAGAAAAACAAACCCCAAACAGCTCATTATGGCTTCTCTGTCCTATTTTAGTCCTATTTTCAAGAGCAGCATCGCTCTTCTAGTGATTTATTACACCCCGCCTCGGCTACAGTCAGCTCTAAATTGTGGTTAATTTTAGCAGAATTTTCATCTTCTGTGCAGAAAAGGTATTTGATACATGTGATCAGGGTTGCTGGGTGGTTATGGATTACTTCAAAGGACCAGGAAAACTGATACCAAGTGCCCAACAGTGCACATTTCCACCGTGTGTTAAATCTCTACAAGCCCCCTAAAATCCATCAGTTTTCTCATGAGTGAAAACAAAATGGTTTTAAGCTACCAAGCTAAACATCTTCTCCTGAGTCCAGTATCCTTTCCTTATTGGGAAAAAGATGACCTAATACCAAAACTCTTTCCCCATTTCCAGCAGCACATTACTAGGTTTCAGAAGCAAAGCTAGAAACCAGGATTGGGGAGTTTTTCAGCTGGGGTCAAGGAGTGTGGATTGGCAGAGTCCTTGGTTGCCTGCAGTACACTTACTCTATCCAGAGTCCCAGGACTCTGTGCTGCCACTAGGCAAAAGGAATATTTGTAGCCAGTGGCTTTTGGCTTTCAGGTTTTGACCAGTCAATTATTAAAACATCATTGTCTGCTGCTGCTGGTGCTGCTGCTGCTGCTTCTGAGGTTTTGAAAGTGTTTTAGTGTTCATTGCTGCACCTGGTAGTTGGAACAGAGGCAGCTTATTTGGGAATAGCAAAAGTAAAAAGAGCACCTTCATTCCTAACACATGGGATCCATCTGAGTAAATGTCTTTGTTTACTTATGGCCAGAATTTTTGTCTGTTTTTTTCCCCCTTTTTAGCATTGCAGAAACAATATACAGAACACAAACCCAAACACAGTAAATGTTCCTGTCAGCCAGGTTTGGGCTACAGAAGCATTGTCATGGGACATGATGTAAGAGGTAGGACAAGCAGGTATTTTCAGATGCCAGCCTGAGCTGGCAGTGCTGACAGGTTGAAAAATGAATTTTATAGTGGTAAATTAAACACGTTTTGAGCTGGGAGCATCCCACAGAACATTTGCCTGGTCATTTTAGCCATGCCCTGTTCTGCACCCCAAGCAAGCATTGAGCTTCAAATGCAGCAAAGGCTGATGATTTACGTGTTGAATTAAACTATTTCATACAGGATTCCTCTCAGGAACATAAAACATTGATGATAGCCACAACAAAGATAAATACTACAGATTGGCCCCAGGGCATGCTGAGTTCTGGAGTATCGAATTCAGGCGTTTCTTTTGACATGAAAACAAGGAAAAGGATCAAAGAGAGTGAGCGCTATATCCACCCCAGCAAAACTGACAGCTGCCACACACCTCCCCTCTTAACTGATAACTCATCAAACCTTTTCTATGTTATTTAGGGCACGGGTCAGTTCAGTACATTCTCTGTCTGCACTGGGTCCTGCCGGGTGCCAGCACCCCTCCAGCTGGGACAGAAGCTCCCCCAGAGCCCCGAGAGCCGCAGCAGTGCCCGTGACGCAGAGACACAGAATTGCGCATCACTCACCAGGTCAGCGTCGCACTCCCGCTTGCAAGTGCTCTGCGCGTCGACCCACAGGTTGGGGTTCATGTCATTGGGGCATATCCCAGCGTGCGAGTAGCGGATTGGAGGTAGGGCTCTCCCCTTCAGAGAGACCTCCAGAAGCAAAAGGACACTGCTCTTCCCCAGCAAGATCCACATCCACCGAGTGAACAGCACCAACAACATCTCAGAACTTCTCCAGGGCAGTGGCAGTGTCTGAGCTGGAAGTAGTTCTTGTCTGCTTGGAGTTGCTATTTTTTTTTTTTTTTTTGTGGTAAGCCTTAAGTTTTTGAGGAACCCAGATGCACCTGACTTCAGTGAAAATTTCAGCAAGCTCCTCTGCTGCCTCTGTCGATAGCGCAGTTTGGTCTGGACCTCATTGGATTAAAGGTCTTAGGAAGTTCACCCCCTTATTTTAAGAGAAACGCTACTTGTGCGAGCAGAGTTAGGTCTATTTATACCCTGCCTCTGTTAACAAGTCAGAAAAAGTAAACTTGATTTCTTTGACAGGCACACGCTTCCTATGTCCTGGTGGCAGTCAGACAGATTTGTTGCAAGAAAAAAAAGCTGGAAAGAGTTCAAAAGGCTGGAACTGGCATGGTGGGACCCCTGCATGTTTCTGAATGCAGGGAGGCCTTCTTAACCCCTTTAGACCTAAAGTACTTCCCTATGCTAAGAATGGCATTTACTTCTGAAAGGAGACTTGTCTAAGTAACACGGACCCGCAGTCAGGGGATTTCCCCACGGCAAGGGGCTACACAATCACTTGCTAAAAGGAACAAATAATAGGATTGAAGCAATTAAAACCAGAATATAGTATTTTAACAAAGGAAGTAGGGAAGAAATAACTTATTTAAACTTAGGATCGACAAAGCAGAATGTCTTCGTAATATCTCCCAGGGCTCCTCCGGGCTTTTTTCTTTTCTTTGGTTGGGAGATTTCCATGATGTTAAGTTTAATGCTGCTTTCCAGTCCCACCAGGAAGATGTTAAAAGTGTCCCTGAATTCCTCCATATTTCCTGACAGCCAGATCTCATTGTACAGTGCATTGCTGACCCCTTTAACAGCAACAACAAAAAAATAGTAGAAGTTAAACTCTATGGAAACCTGCATAAAGGAATGTACAGCATTTTTGCATTGGGGGCTGGGAGGGAAACTCAGTCAAGCTGAGTTCCTCATTCCCTGATTATTACAGCAAGGGGCTGATCCTGCTCGTGCTGAACACGTGCCAAAATCCAGAGATGAGTGGCAGAAGTCCGAGTTGCTCAGCACCCTCCAGGATGAGGGCCTCTGGGCTGAGTTTTGGTCTAGCTTGGCTGGATCTTGCATGTTGCTAACAGCCTCCTGGGAGGATGGGGGAAGTTTACATCCCACGTGGAGGTTCTGCAGGGCTGGACCAGCAGCACTGTGCCTGGGTAGGAGGGAAGGGTGTGCATCCACCCCGTGCCCAGTGCTGAGAGCTGCTAAGCAGCCAGTCAGCCCTAACTTTTTTTCCACTGTGTTTATAAACCCAGGCTTGTTTATCATGGCTGAGTTTGGACCTGATTCTCCCCTGAGTGATGATGATACTGCCAGCCAGTACACCCAGCAGTGATCTGGGTCACCATGGGGTTCCTGCTCGTCTGCTGGAGCTCGCCAGCAGAGCACAGTGACCTGCTGGTTTTCCAGGATCACTTCTGGGAGAAAGGGAGGGCAACCTGGAGCCGACCTGCCCTGGGCTGTGGCATTTCTGTAGCAACCAGGCTTATAAAAGGGGCTGTTGCAGCTCTGATTTGTGTGCCTGCATTAGCCATATGCACAGTATTTGAATTTCATGGTACGTTCAGAGCAAAGATGTCCAAATTAGCTATTTATAAGGAGCGAAGTCAACTGCCAGGCAGCAGTTTGCAGTTGATTTATTCACTCTGAAACTTTAGAAACCTGCCATGACACTTGTACAAAGTGTGGCTGTGTGCTAAATGTTTTATTCAATACTTGTTTACAAAGACAAACGCAGCACCCTGTGATGCCTTAAAAAGCCAACCAAAAATGACACATTCCCAAAAGGTACTTAAAATTCTTACAGCTCTATTAACAACAAAATCACGTGTATGAGTGGCTCTGTTGCCTAAACAAAGACACTTTATATTGTAAGACTGACTACAGATAAGCTTTGAAACCAGCTGTATGTGGGTCTTGAGGAGTGCTGGGGAAGCTGCCTTGTTGACCTCAACAGCCACTGCACATGCAGGGAGTTTTCCCTCAATCCATAGTAGGCATGGAAATGATTTTTCCCTGCCAGCTTTAATCTTTTATGGCCATTTTATCCCCGTACCTGCTGGGCCAGAGGTGGATCTTACAGCCTCCATCTCCTCTCCTGGTGCCAGACAGCCACGTCCTTGCTAGCTTTGGTGAGTGAGACACACACTAATTTGGGCCACTGTAGGTGGAACTCTGTTCCAAACAGGAAAAAACAGCACTATCTTATTTTTAACTGTCCCTAACCAGGGATCCCTTGCCCAGAGGCACATTTCAGCTGTGGGGGAGCAGAGTGGGGCTCTGAGGAGTCAGGTACTGGTTTGCATCAGACAGACAGTGCAGCCTTCTGCTTTGCTGTCCTTCTCCATCCACAGGGATATTCTCCAGCCACAGGTAAGTCCCATTGCAGATTTCTGCTTTCATGCTCCCGGATCAGATCAGTCCTTTGGCCACTTGAGCCCAGCCAGGAGAGAGGAAAACATTGCCATAAATCTCCCTGTGAATGTGGGCAGTCAGCTCTAAAGGGCAGGGGAAGCAGTGAGGGCTCCAAACAGCCCTCGACAGCTGCCCCATTCCTGCCAGGACATCCCAGAGATGCTGTTACTCAGCCTGAGGAGCACATCCAGCGGGGAAACCACTATACAGGCTGCCCCAGCTTGGCCCAGGGACAGTGGGGTCATGACTGTCCCAGCATGGACAGCCAAGCTCTGACTAATGCACTCACTGTCTCCTGGGTTTCGCTGAGGGCTGTTTACTTGCCTGGTTTAAGTTAATTTAACTCCAGTGATCTCAGTGGATCTGACACTCCAGAGCACTATCAGTTAATGCTCAGTTGTGAACTGGGGTCTCTGTCAAGGTCCCCAGGTCCAGTTTTTCTGTTCCTCCTCATGTATAAAGGACTGTGCATTTTTATTTTAATATAAGCAATAAAGTAATCCCCATTCTCCATTGCTATGAACAAAGCCATTATGAAAGCTGATTATATGGCTTATCTTATCTCAGCCACGTCAGATACTGATGTGATAAAGGTCTTCCCAAAAGAGATCAAGCTTTGGAAGCAATTCTATTACTACCTCCAAATACTGCTTTCTGGTCAAGATGCTGGAATGAGTCTGCTGGATGGGGAACTGGGATGAACTTCTCCGGATCTCAGATGGACCTGAGCTCTGGTGGCACAAAGCAACATCCTGGGTCTGCTCCCAGCAGTGGAGACATCAGTGTATGACCAGCCCTAGTCCTGAAAAGCCCTCCTAGGGTGCCCAAGGTCCTGGTTAGAGTTGATAATCTAGAACTGGCTTAACTGTTGTTGGGTTTTTTGTAAATTATTTTTTTTGTCCTCTTCTATGCCAAGTGTTGACCCAATCTGTGGTGTGACACCTTTTAAATGAGGATGGAAACAGGATTCTCTGGTGTGCAGACAAGTATAATTTTATTTGGGTATTTTTCCTCAAGCCACTGCTAAAGGAGCAACAAACTGTTGATCAGATTTACTAAGGCAGCAGTGCTCATCTGGAGTTACTCAGTGGAGGGTAGATTGATTTGCTGGTTTTATTGTGGACAGCTCTTGGCAGGATCCATCACCCTGTGATGTTAAAACTCCAACTCCCCTTGATCTCTTCCTCGGCGCAGGGGCCCTTCCAGCCCCAGCCTCTCGTGCTCCCTGGGCCTGCTGCCACTGGCAGCCGGCTTTGCCAACATAAACAGGAGCCACCCCCTCTCCAGACAGGCTGTGACTCATCTCTGCTGGTGGCACTTTGCTGCCTGAGGCATCGAAACCCTACAGGGGTTGGATTGGAGCTGCCGTGGATGTCCCCAGCTCATGCTGCAGATTAAGGCCAGGGGTGAAGGTTGGATGCTGGACCTGCCCTGGCTTTGAGAGTAGCACAAAGCAAAGACTCTGGCTGCTCCTTGAGGCTGCCCTCCTCCTCCTCTCACAGGACAGCTGGTGACAGCAGAGCCTGGTGCCAACTCCCTGTACTGCCCACAGCATCAATCAGCCCCTTCTTCCAAATGGGACACCCAAATCTGCCCTGCCTACAGGGACCCTGGTCATGCTGGCAGCTCCAAGGACATGCTCTTCTTCAGCCTCACCATCACCATGCACCCTCTCTAGGTGGCTCTTTGTCCATGCACAGCTGAAAATATGATACCTGTATTCTAAAAAACACTGTTTCATTTAGACAGTAATGAAATTCCAGGCTGTACATAAAGCTTGCTGCACTTAAAGCTGATGGCCAGACATTAGAAAGGGAACGTCACTGCCAGATCCATTTTGGTGCACAGTTGCCAACTGTTTGTCTCAAGCAGGAACATTGCTTCCACAGAGAAATACAGATAATGCCTTGGGACCTCCGCTTTATCTTGCTTTAGACTGCAAAGTGTCAAACCTTCCCCTTTGAGTGACATCCTGAACCTCAGCAGGGTCAGGGGATGGCCAGGGATCCGAGCCTGGATGCCTCTCCACAGCCCTCAGAAGACCACACGTCTCCTGCTGGCTGGATGGCTGGCTGAGAGAGCAGGATTTTTGGCACCAGGAGATGCACCTCTGAACATCAAAGCACAGGCAAAGGCTGCTGTGCTGGCCACATGCTTTGGGACACATGCATAGGGGCCAGGCAGATTTGGGCTGAAGGTGTACAATGGGAACAGCCTGTCTGGGTCCTATTTCAGCTCTCTTCATATGCATAATTAGCAACAGAGGCATATTTCAGCTTTCCCCAAGTTAAGATAGAAATATCCCTGTAAGCACCCAGAACTAACAAGTGTTGTTTTGACTTCTGAAATAACATATCTGAGCAGATCCCAGAGAGCAGGGAAGGCTCAGTAGGCACATTTGGCATGGTGATTGCTCACCCAAAGGAGCTGCTGTTGATGTGCACGCAGCCTCACGTGCAGCTGCTCGGTAAGCAGGGAGTTAATGTGGTTAGACAAAAGGGCTCAGTTTTGGGGGGAAAATCAATAATGTCAGGGAGTTTATTACAGGGTTATGGGCCACCTGCTAGAACTCAGCATCAGGCCTGTGTTGCATTGTGTTTCAGGAAGAGCTGATGGCACTGCACTCAGACAGGGCTAGAGCTAGAATTATTATTTTATGCCTCAGCAGATGGTTTCTGCTCAGGGGTTTTATCTTTGAGTGCAGACATACGACTAATCATCATCTGCTTTCTTTTTCTCTGCTAACGTAAGCTGGGCAGGAAGCAATTGCCAGTTTGATGATGGTTCATTATTGTTTGGTTTATTCTGTCTGAAACAGCACAGCAAGAGGCACCAAGGATACAAAGGAAGATAATCAAAGAGATATCCATTATCAGTGAGATATGGGGAAAAGCTGAGCTCAGAAGCTTGTCTTTCACCAGCCCATCTCTTTCTGTCTCTGTTTCAGAGACAAAGCCTAAGATATCCCATGATAATTTGGAGAGGTCATGTTGGTATCTTTGGATTGTCAAGATTGCAAAGATGAAATGTTTGGAATGGGTTCATCCTGCCTTAGAGCAGGATGATCTAAATCACTTCCTAAAGTCCCTTCCAGCTCTGTTCTCTGTCACTGTCAATGCTGAGAGAGACCTGCTCCATCAATTAAGCTTTGAGTTAGGGAAATCTGAGGTCTGTAATGCAATCTGTAATACCAAGAAACAGAAATTACAGCCAGAGTGGCATCAGTGCAGGGCCAGCACTTTCCATGTTGGGCCCTCTCAGCTACCTGGTGCACTGGCTGGAGCAGGTCCTGTCACCTGCTGAGCTTGGCAAATACAGATGCCATGGACACAGGGCCGCAGCACGGAGCCTTGAGCATCTTGTTTTCATGCAGGTTTTAGGAGTTCATAGCTAGTTTTATAGCAAACTTGAATAACAACACTTTAGGGAGCTGGCACCAAACTTGTGGTGTGCAAATGGAGATGTTGCCATGGCTTGCAGCACTGCTAGAGCTGTGTGAGCCATAGCATAAAATCCTTGGGACTGAACCGGTGTATTTGTTGTTGTTCTTTATAACTTTCTGTTGTTCTGCTTAGCTCCAGCTTAGTTTGAATCAAAACTCAGAATAAGAGTGAGGTGAGTGCTCAGCACATCTTTCACCAGAGCCGGTGGTGTTTCTCCAGGAGTGTAAGTTAATTTATTCACCCTGTGTAGAACTAATGAATATTACCGAACCCATTGCACAGATTCACTTCATTCTACATATGACCCTAATTTAACCTCCCTTATTTACTTTTAGGAATTTAAAGCTAGGAGGAAATCACTTGCTGAGTATCACACAGCAACAGCCATGAAAGGTTGGAGTCCCAAGACCCTGCTTCCAACCCCATGGGCACCATTTCCTTCTCAAAATACAGGTTCAGTATAGAAAAGTCACATTGCTTTTGTTTGTGATGTGTTTCAATTTATACAAACAGTAGAGTTAACTGGCTGTACTAACTTAATTTAACCCCTTAATTCCCTGCGAGTTCAGCATGAAGGAACCATCTCTTTGTCACTTGGGGTCTGATCTTTTTTAGAAAGATTACGAACCTTTCAGTGGAGAAGAGCTTGTGAGGTGAGATTAAACTGCTGCAGATTTGCATGATTTTGTGCTCCACTGTGAGACTTTTACCCAACCCGTGAATCTGTGGAAGTCTGGAACTCTCCTTGTGGCTGGGAGCCTCTCCAGGAGATGCAGAGCAGCTCCCAGTGACTGGGCTTTTCATCAGGCAATGAATGTTGGCTTCTCCAGACACCCTGTAAGTTCCAGAGCTCCTCTGAGGGTTTGGTATCCAAAACTTCACTATAAACAAGCTAATTTTCACAAAATTGAACTATTTCTATTTCTGCAGATACCATGAAATCCCATTAGCAACAATTCTGTCTTCTTGGAATTTAAATTTAAACGATGACAAAATTCCGAGTTATTGTCCTGGTTTGGCTTTGCTGGCTGTTAGCAGTCCTGGCTGTTGCACAGCACATCCTCTGCCCGTGCCCAGAGGGTGACCTCTGCCAGGAGCCCTCCCTGCCTTCTAAGCTAGGCACATTCAGAGTCTTTCCAAGAGGTGAACTATTTTGTTTTTGTTTGCCCTGTGTGCCACCAGACACAAGGCATTACTCAGTCTGTACAGACAGCAGCAAACAGAAGGAGATAGAGCAGCTCTTTAGGGAGACTGCTGCCCTTACTGGAAGCACCCAAAGGAGCCAAAGTGCAGGTCTGGTTTGTAAAGATGCTCTTCTGTGTTCATTCAGCAGCACATCTGAACACAGGCTGGAGGAGGGAGTGATGTCTGCAAACCCACTTCCATTGATCTTTTGAGCAGCTAGCCCATCCTTCCTGCCCTGGCAATGGGATGTTCGTCTGCATTTAATAGCTTTTTTTCACCGTTGCTCTTCCTGATTCCAGCTAATTCAACATATATTCTTATTTTGATCTCCTATTGTTTTCAGAGTTCACCTGCAGCCCACAGCATAACAGAGCCTGCTGAGATGCAGCACTTCCTTTTCACGGCAGTTTTGGAGATATTGGGTCCTTCCTGACCTGATGGTGGTTGGCAGAGTGATCCTAGGTTAAAGATTCACATGGTTTAATCGTGCCAGCTTCCCTGTGCCTTTAGGGCCAGCACTTTGGGCTCAGTGCTCTGTCTCACCAGTTGCTGGGATTGTGTTTAATGACAGATGCAGCAGACAGTCTTTGAGCTGGGGGGTACAAAGGAACCAGAGCATCATTAGCACTGAGTGTTTCAAATGCTCTCTAATGGCCTGATTTTTCTCCAGTTGAAGTCGATGTAAATATTCTGTCGACTTCAAAGGGGAACCGGGTGAGGTAACGGCCAAGTACTCTTGGAAATCCCACCCAGTGCTTGATTTTTCCTGACCTGAATGGCAGTTCAGGCAGCTCTGTTTCCACAAAGGAGCTTTCAGGAGTCCTGGAAAAGCTGCCGGAGTGCTTTTAGCCCTGGGTTCACATGGCAGCAGCAAGTGAATTGCGGCAAGTCTAGAGGCCAATTCAGCCCTCCCAAGTTCTGACTCCACTTCTGCAGATGTCTGGCTGGCACCACGCTTGCTCTCTCCTCACTGACTGTGGGGAGTTCAGGGCAATGGGATTCCTACGGAGGCACTTCAGTTTGGTGGGGTGAACTGCAGTGAGGCAGCAGAATGTGGGGTACCTTCAGAAGACCTCTGGCTTTGCTGTGCATCAGCCAGGAGAACAAGTTGGAAATGCCTGGAAAATCCATACAGTGTGGCATGAGCTGTGGCTTTGTCTCTTCCCAGCAGAGAGAAAATGATCTTGAATTATTTTTCTCTTTCTCTCTGGTTTTTTTTTCTGGGAAGGGGTGTTTTTTCTTTCATAATTTTACACATTTTCTTCTGTGTTTGTATAACATCATACTTGAAAAACTCTATGAGAGTGGAAAATAAAACTTTTCTAAATATTTCCAAATATTTCCATTGACTAATTTCCTTTTGAAGTCAATCAGATTTGGAGTTATCTCCACAGGAACTGTTCCTGTCTTTGTCACTGACTTTGTGAGCCCAGACCACTTGCTCTCTGCACTACAGCTTCCACCTTCCTGAAGGGGACTGTAAGGCTCTCAAGTGGGTCAAGTGGCATCAATTTATCTTTGAAATCCCAACTTCTAGCCATTCCCACAGAGCCGTGTGTGCGAGGTGTGATTTGCTGCAATTGTAAAACCATTGGGAAAAACGGCAAATACAAAATGGTATCTCCAGCCATTTGTTCACGTCTCTTAACATGAACTTTAAGCACAGCCCTGTCTAATTCACACACACACACACACACACTTTTTTTTTTTAAACTTTCTGCCCATGGCCAGAAACCTAATGCTGTAATTGTTTCAGGACATCTATTTGTACTTTCTCAGCTCCTTTTTGATTTGTCTGAGGAATCTGTACCCATGGCCATAAAAACCAGGTTAGTGCACAGTAGAGGCTTTCATGGCCACTAATCTTACTGACAAAACTATTCAAACAAACACTTCTTGTGTCACCGATATATATTATGTAAAACCTTGTGACTTTGATTATGTGTCTATAATACAGATTAGTCTGTTTGGGTGTTTGGTGCTGACCTCCAATAAGCTCCTAAAGTATTAGCAAGAATTTGCAAGTGACAGGCAGGCAGAGGTGCTGTTCTGCCTAATCCCATTCTCAAAACTCTGGCTATATATGTC
The DNA here is from genome assembly GCA_034336665.1 of Luscinia megarhynchos. NCBI lineage: Eukaryota > Metazoa > Chordata > Aves > Passeriformes > Muscicapidae > Luscinia > Luscinia megarhynchos. The sequence goes on from CM067580.1 coordinate 5,924,265, forward strand.
TGAACAGTTTCTGCTGCTTATCTTGAGGCACCAACCAGGTTCTTTCTTTCTCAGCCCCCTCCCAGCCACCTTTGTCCTTCTTTCCACTGCTGTAATGTGTCACAAATGTTGGAAAATTTCACTATCCATATGGATTACATCCAGGGAAACAGTGAGAACAAATTTAGAATAGGAGGCAGAGAATGTACCAGCTAGGAGGTGATGCTGTCAATGTCCATGGAGACCTCTTTAGTTACAGCTTTGCTAATTACTCTGATGAATTGTATAGTGGATGGTGGAAAGCCTGGCCAACTCAATGGAGAGTTCCAAACTACTGGCTGTGTCTTGTGGCCATGAGGGATGCACAGGGCACAGCTCCTTGGGGTAACCAGTTATGATTTGCACTGGGGGCCTTCTCCTTTATGGCCAAAACACAGCCTAAGGAGAATCCAAACACCTTCATCTGATCTTCTGCATGATGCCAGCTTCTTCTAAAGAAAAAGAACTCTGAACAAATAAATATATATCTTGTCTTAACAAAACAATTTTTTCCTCAGGCATGCAAGTAAAACATCTCTCTCATCTTGTGAAGCTTCCACAGGAATTAGCTCCTGGAGGAGATGAAGTGGGACAGGATCCACAGAAGCCTTTTGACTCCAAATGCCTAGAGAGAACATGCCTCTATGCAGGATTCAGGCAACTAGTTATATTTGCCCCTTATCCCCAGGAAGAACGTGTTTCACGGATTAGCAGAGCAAAGGGAGGGACTATAGACATGGCAGAGAGGAATGCAGACAAAAGTCTGGAGAAAAAGCGAAGGCAGTTCCTTTTCTGCACAGTATTCTGTGTTAGGATGTCTCTAAGCTCAAAGGGCTGACACCTGGGGACACTGCCACAACCACAACACAAGCAACAACCATCCTCAGGGGGAGAAATTTGGTTCCAAGGCACTGCAGCTCAGGCTTGTTGAAGCCAAGCTGGCTTTAGGCACTAATCCACTGAACAATTTCCAGTTGTGATCAAAATCTACTGGACTTCTTAACCACAAGTCTGTGAGCCGATGTATCACACCCCTCAGGTTCCAGCTTCCTGATTTGTTTGTTCAGAAATTATTTCTTTGTTCTACAAATAGAAACAATGTTAAATTAACAACTGATTTTTAAAGGGATTTGGCTGCCTGAGCAGATCTTTCCCTTGCAGATCACCATTACCCCAAATATAAATGCCATTTTCCAACCCCTTCCTGCCAAATTTCACTCCGTGCTGCAGACATGTGCAGCTGTGTGCCAGTGTGCATAAATGTCCCTCTTTAGACACTCAGCTCCCCTTGAGCCCCTGCAGGATGCTCAGCAGGGCTGAAAATCCAGGAGATAGCTGGTTGCACTGTAATTCAGGGATTCTCCAGGGTGCTACAACCTGTCCTGAATCCCAGTCTCCTGTACCACTATCAGCGTAGCAATTCCTGCCGGGTGATTTAGTGAAAAAGCTGTCATTTATGGTCAAAAGAAGAAGGATGAGTGAGTTCCCTGCAATTCTGGAATTCACTGGAAGAATTTTTTTTATCTCATCAAAAAATAGAGAAACTATTCTTGAGTAAAGCCCTATCCACCCTGCCTCAGGTGCTCATCTTGGGCCTGGCAGTAGGCAGCTGGAAACTTTTTGGTTCAAAGCTCATTCTCTTTGGATTTTTGGCAGGGTGTAGAACACAAGGGGCATCTCCAGAGGATGATTTGGCTGTGCTATTTTAGACCCTTGCCCTGGGAGGAGATGAATCTGCCTCTGTGCTGGATGTTTTCCCCCACAGACATGAAGTGAGTGTTGGTGATACAGGCTCAGACATGATAACATACCTGAGGCTGGAATTTAACATAATTCACCTACAGGCTCTCACAGGGGGCTTCCATGGGGTCAGCCCAAAACTGGTATAGCATAAACTGCTTCTCATGTGACTTTCACTTCCTCCTTTGAAATTGTCTCCTCTGCCTTCAAACTCTCATTGAAAGGCCCAGTGTGAGCAGCACAGATTAATTTAAATCTGAGTGAATATTGGGCTTGACTTTTAATTCCATCTTTATTCTCCACTGGTCCTTCCATTTCCCTGAGCCTTAATCCCATAACAGCTTTAAATCTGTGTGTGTGCATTAAGTATCACATTTAAAGTTTCTGACTATCCCTAAATCTTATTTCTCACAAGTCCACCACTGTAGTGTTGGTTTAAATTGCCAGAAACATTATTTTGGTGGGTTGGGTGGGGACAGAGTGTTTCAAATACGATTGTACAGCTGTCAGTATCACTGTATAACTGGGAATTAAGCCTTTAAAAAGATGTTTAACCATAACTTTCAGGGACTGAGTAGTTGATTTAATGGGGAGGAATGGAGTTATGTGGGGAATGAAACCTGAAATGCAAAGGGAATAAAAAACTTCATAAGCCTTAAAAAAACCAGGAGCAAATAGCAAACAGACAGACCATGGTTTTTCAAAAAAAGCAGAAAAGAACCAACCCAGAGGATCAGGCACAGTCAGAAGCCTGCATAAAGACAGATATTAACACTTAACCAATAAAATCTGGAAAATCTGCTGTGGGGACAAAGACTGGCCCAAGCCACCCTGTGGTTACTGCAAGGCTGTGAGGTGCAGGCTCTGCCAGGTGATGCTGTGGGCTCAGGGCTATGCCCAGGGCTGGTGAACAGAGAGCCCTGAGCACCTGTAAATCACAAAGAAAACAAAACATCACAGATCTGGGCTCCAGACACAGGCTCAGAGCTCAGCATGTTCCCACTGAAGCCCAAAGTCATTTAACATTTGGGAGGCAAAGTGGCTGCTCCAGCCATGAGCACCATGTGCAATTCCCAGCAGCTTCCCAAGGTGATCGCCAGAGCTCAGCCAGCACCTAACCCGTGCCTCTAGATCCTGCTGCTGCTGCTCTCAGCAGGGAGGTGTGAGTGCAGGTGTGCCCCACGCAGGTACAGGCACAAACCCAGCTGCCACACGAGAAAGGCACAGGGGAAGGACAGGTTTTTGGCTCTGCTGGGAGCTGGTGAGTGTCACAGCAGTGCCAAAAAACGGGGAGGGGACACACGCATGCGAGAGGGGCTCTGAGGCTCCACGTGTGGGGCACGAGCAGGAGGCTCACGGCGGCGGTGGGGAACTTGCTGCTAATCCTCTTCCACACAGCCTTCCTTGGGGGAGAAGATCTCATGACTCCAGGGAGAAGTACATTGTGTAACTAAGCAATGGTGAACCCAAGCTCCATTTAACAGGGCTTGGCACAGGTGCAACACAGTAGGATACTCCTCCCAGGAGAGCGTGAAAGAGAGCATCCCAGTGCTTTTGAGTCCTTAAAAGCCCTGTGTGGCTTTGGGAGAGGAGCTCAAGTAGAGGGGAAAAAAGAAAGACGGAAAGAAGGAAAGAAGGAAGGAGAGAAAGAGAGAGAGAAAGAGAGAGAGAGAAGGAGGAAAGGAAAGGAAAGGAAAGGAAAGGAAAGGAAAGGAAAGGAAAGGAAAGGAAAGGAAAGGAAAGGAAAGGAAAGGAAAGGAAAGGAAAGGAAAGGAAAGGAAAGGAAAGGAAAGGAAAGGAAAGGAAAGGAAAGGAAAGGAAAGGAAAGGAAAGGAAAGGAAAGGAAAGGAAAGGAAAGGAAAGGAAAGGAAAGGAAAGGAAAGGAAAAGGAAAGGAAAGGAAAGGAAAGGAAAGGAAAGGAAAGGAAAGGAAAGGAAAAGGAAAGGAAAGGAAAGGAAAGGAAAGGAAAGGAAAGGAAAGGAAAGGAAAGGAAAGGAAAGGAAAGGAAAGGAAAGGAAAGGAAAGGAAAGGAAAGGAAAGGAAAGGAAAGGAAAGGAAAGGAGCCCATAACCCCCCAGATAGCAGCGCCCTGCACTGGGCTTCCCTGCACTTGTGTGGAAATGTTGCATAATGTCCCTCTGCACCACATGGAGCTCTGAAATCTGCAGGATCAAAGCTGTATGAAGACACTATGGATGTGCCAAGACAAATTTAAAGGCATTTCACAATTACAGCAAGAAGGACAAAGCCACACTCTTGAGCTCCTCTTGCTGTTCCACTGTGACATCTAGTGGCAGTGGCACTGGAGAACACCACAGGAATGGTGCTCCCGGTTTTAGGTCTGTCCCTGCACTTGCCTCCTCAGTAGATTTTCCCCATCCATCCAAGAGCTGTCTTGTATTATTTTGCAAAAAGCTCTTCTGTCACTAATCCTATTGGATTTTTATAGATGTAAAAAATCGGGATTTAAAGCTTTCGCAGCCTGCAGGAGGGCATCCTGCTTCCTAGAATGTATCACTAGGTCTCCACTTGTGGGTGCCTTGTCTTTGTTTTACATCTTTATGGCACAGACACTGAAAAAAGGCAAAAGGCACTGTGGGTTAAAAGAGTGATCATTTAAGATTCATTTACTGAAAAAGCAAATGAGTTAAAATACAAATATTTAGGTCACAGCAGTGTCCAGTTGAGGGCTGATCTTCCAGGTCTCCAAGGTTTGAATTTGCAGTTGTCATCAGGTAAATCTTGTTTGCAAACCATTCTCCAAATCCAGGTTTTTTTCATACAGTTTGTTGAATCTTTTGGTAGCAGCTGGGCAAAATTTTTGTTCAATCTGTTGCATGGGATCAAAAGCATGTGATCTGGTGTGAAAAACTTGCCACTCAGTCACCGTGTAACCTTTGCCATAGTAGTTAAAAATGTCACTGCTTGCTCCTCCCTCCTGCTTTCATGAGGGTGGTTTGCAGGGTTGCTTCTCTCTTAGAGAAACATTTGGCCTGTGGGCCTCTGCCTCTGCTGACTGATTAAAAGGAAGATGAGTGTTTGTGCTTTGAAGCTTCATTTATATAAAGAGATATTCAGGAACTGTTTGGACGGTAATGCTGAAGGCATTGTCTTCACCTAATGGCCGCAACTATGAGAGAAAGAACAGCAGAGCAAAACAACAGCAACCCAAGTCCTAAATTAAATGGTAGGTTAAAAATAATCTTGCTAATAAGAAAAGTAAGCAATAAAAGAGAGGCAATGAAATAAAAAAGCAGCTTAGTGAAAATTTCTCCTTGGTGGCAGGCACTGAAAACAAAACAGAAAGCCTGGGGTTGAATGCACTCCCCAACACATGTTGCAGTGATTTAATTAAGAGTGTGAGCAACACACTGAAGTAAGGACTGGGAACTGGGGGTGCCAGGGCTGGAAGTGTCTGGGGAAACCCATGAATTTGAACCCATCCTTGTGGTCCTTTCCCAGCCCATGGCAGCCTCACAGGTCGAAGGCAGGAGCCAGGCTGCTGGTCAAAAAACACCCCAAAAAGGGCAAGGCCATTATGGTAGGTGATGGGTTGGACTCAAAGACCTTGGAGGTCTTTTCCAACCTAAACAATTCTGTGATGTGCTTTTGCTGGCAGGTAGTATTTACCTGCAGCTTTTACCCTCTTCCCAGGAGCTCTGTCCCCCCAAGCTCCACACAGGATGTCAGGTAAGGGTAGGATGGAATCAGAGGAAACACTCCAGTCTTGGATTATCACCCTGTCCAGCCCCATCTCAGCGCCTGGGGGAAAGGGGCACAGAATCACAGAATCATTGGGGTTGGAAAGCACCTCTGGAGATCACCCCGTCCAAGGGGACAACTGGTGCAGGTGACACAGGAACGTGTCCGGTTGAGTTTGGAACGTCTCCAGAGAGGGAGACTGCACAGCCTCCCTGGGCAGCTGCTCCAGAGCTCTGTCACCCTTAATGAAAAGCATTTCTTCCTAGTGTTGAGCTGGAACATTTTGTATTTTAGTTTACAGTCATTGCTCCTCGTCTTGTCGCTGGGCACCAATGAAGAGTCTGACAGCATCCCCTGACACTCCTTGGATATACTTGAATGCATTGATGAGATCCCCTCCATTGATGCATTGATGAGATCTCCACACCAAACAGGCCCAGCTCCCGCAGCGCCTGTGCATCAGAGAGAGCTCCAGACCCCGCGTATTCTTAGTGGCCTTCGCTGAACCCTCTTAGGCATCTCCTTGTTTTTCCTGCGCTGAGGAGTCAGAACCGGACACCGAACGCCAGCCAAAGGCCGCTCCCGCCCGCCCGCGCTCAAGATGGCGGCGGCCGTGAGGGACGGAGCCGGGCCCCGGGGCGGGAAGGGCCCAGCTCCGCCGCGCTGAGGCCGCCCGGCCCCTCCCAACGGGCTCGGAGCGGCGGGGAGGGGCCGCAGGCGGGTCCGGCCATGAGCGGCGCGGCGGAGGCGCGGGAGCTGGAGGAGCGGCTGCGGGAGGCGGCGGCCCTGGGGGACGTGGCGGAGGTGCAGCGGCTGCTGGGCGCGGGGGTGGACATCGACTCCCGCAACGAGATCAACGGCTGGTGAGGGGCGGCGGCGCGCGGGTCCCGGCGCTGCGGGCGGGCCGGGGCCGCTGCGGGGCCCGGCTCCTCTCCGCTGCCCTTCCCAGCGGTGGGGTGCGGGTGGTTGCGCTCGGGGCTCCCCCCAGCCCATTTATCAGGCGCGGGGTGAGGGAGCTGCTTTGGAAATGCAGCTCTTGTGTTTGTTAGTTTTCCCATTTGCAAATACAGAAAAGCTAATCTCGGGAGGCTCGGAGATTTAGTGCTAAAGAGGATCACGATAAAAGCAGGTCGCCCTCCTTTCACCTGTCACTGCGTGTTGGCTCAAGGCCTCCATCCAGTCGTTAGTGGGAGTCACTCTGCAAGGCAAAGGAGCGCCCTGCCCTGCGCAACTTAGAGCTACAGAACTTTAGAAAGTGCCGCAGTGAAGGAAACTTTACTCCCAGTTATCACATTACGCGTAACTCGGGTGAAGTAGGACGGGGCTGGTGAGGAGGAGCCGGGGCGATGCATCCCAACCCTTCTGCTTCCTTCCCGCAGGACCTGCCTGCACTGGGCCTGTAAGCGGAACCATGCCCAAGTGGTGTCCTGCCTGCTGGAGGCTGGCGCTGACAAGCACATCCTCACTGCTAAGGGAGAGCTGGCGGCACAGCTAACATCGAAACCAGACATCCGCAAGATTTTGGGAGGTTCCCATCTTAAAAGTCATCTAGAATTCTTGGTCTAAACATTAAAAGTTTTTAGTGCTTTTATCTGAGGCAGTAATTGGCAAAACCTTGGCTAGGACCATTGTGTCTCATTAGATAGCTCACATTTATAACTGGAATTCATATTTGGGCAAATAGACGTGGGGATGTCAGATAGGAAGGCTTTGTCTTCTGAGCTGTGTCACCCAGAAGTGAAAGAGCTGTATGCTTTGGGAAGTGTGCTGCTGCACTCTTGTTGTTAAGCTCAGGTTGGCAGGCAGGCTGCAAATGGGGGCTTTACAGTTTTTTAGTTTGCTGTGGTCTGACCATGATCAATATTACAAATCCCCTCAAAACAACCTTATCACTCAGGAAGTTATGCCTTCTGAGCACCTTGTTACAGTATGACTTGCTGGTATGGTGAATTTTTGCCATGTAATTCTGCCATTTTACACTTTTCATATGCACAGCAAACCCAGTTAGATGTGTGTGACACTCCTGAACAAGAGCAAGTGCCATCAGCATCTACGTACCATGCTCCAGATTAAAATTCCAAAGTGCTTCACCTTTGGTAATGTGCTGTCTTCTGCAGTTGCACTTAGCTCTTTACAGTGATCTGCTCTTACATCAACAGTGCAGGGTCATCCTTCACAAGGTTGCAGCTACATCATGACTCAGGTTCCAACAGTTAAACCTGAAGGAATGGCATGCTCTAACTCAATACTTTGCTTTCTTTTGGGCAAGGTGCTCATCTCTTGGGCTTAGTTTATGGCAAACGACTCACCTGTTTTTAACATCTAAACTGTCAAGCACATGTGGATAAACTCTGTTCATAAATGTCTTATTTTTCTGTCTTTTAAGCTTTCATGTGTTTCCTGGGAAATAAGCACCTATCACTTACCTTCTCTCCTAGTTTTTATTCTGGGAGTGTGGTATAATTGCCAGATCTTTCTGAACTGCTTTGACATCAGTGTTTATGTTCTGTAATCCTCAGGCAGGAATGTCACTGCAGTGCTTTTATGCTAGAGTTGAGTTTGTTTGGGTATTACAGTAAGTAGTCACTTCCCTGAAAAAATACTGGGTTGAATTTGCTGGCCTAGGTCATAATAAACTATTTACAGCAGTGCTATTAAAGGCATTTTGAAATGAAATTCAATAAAGGGCTACTGGTCATCCAGTTCATTTGAAAGTGCTGGAATAACACTGCTAGAAATTGTGTGTCTTTCAAAGGTTATTTTTTCCCCTCCACTTTATTTAAAAAAAAAACCAGAATATACTGAAGACATTTATAGGTTTTTCTTTTACTTTACAGCTACTGGCCTCAAGTGTTATATGCTTCTGGAACATAGGTGTCATTCTTTGATGACCTTGGAATGTGATGTAGTTTAAAGACACAATAGGAAAACTAACTATATTCAAAATGAGAAAGATCTATCCAGTAACATGATGGGTTTTTTTCTCTCTCCATCCCCTACCCCTTATTTTTGAACTTCATCAATAGAGGAACAAACTCAATATCAAGGAGCGAAGGATTTAAATTTACCCATTGTTGCGAACTACTCAGCCAAGCCACCATTCCCTAACGTTTACAGCAAAGAAAGCATTCCAGGCAGCTTGGCAGAATCCCAGAATGAAAGTGCTTCCATCTCTTCTGCTTCCCAGAGTGAAACCAGCCCTTGTCCATCAGCACCTCAGGCCGAAAGCATCTGCACAGCCGTGTCCTGCAGCAGCGATGATGAGAGTGTCCCAGCAGCGAGCCCTGCAGCCACAGCCCCTGAGCCCCCCGTCAGCACAGCCTCAGCCTGTGCCAGCCCAGTGCTGCCCCCCGGCCCCGCCTGCCCCCCGGCCACCGCCCCCAGCCTGGGGCTCTGCTCCCCAGCACTGGCCGGCCAGGCCCTGCCCCTGCAGCCTAACACCTCCCCCAGCGGCCCTGCCTCCGCCTTCCAGCCCTTCTTCTTCACTGGAACATTGCCCTACAACATGCAAGGTAAACAGTTGCCCCGTCTCCTAGTTCTGTTACAGTTACTGGGTGAACGAAGAAGTAATCACTTCACTTCAGAGTCTAGTAGAATAGAGGCAGAGATGCTGAATCCTGTGGCCAAAGGTGCCCTGGACTTTCTTTTGCTCAGTTAAGTAAAATGTCTATTGCACTGTTATTGTAACCATGGTAATACTTTGTAAAACAATGGAATGATCAGTCCATGTAACATGAAACTACATGCACTGCATTTGCATCAAATGCAGCTGTGGTAGTTTGGTAACAACTTTGTGACTGGATGGATCAGTTTCAACAGTATTAACAGTATAACAGTATTTTTGCTGGAAGCTTCTGTTAACTGCATAGTATTTCTCAGTGAGATCACAGGGATTGTATTAAGAAACCCGTTGTTAACCTTTTAATTGTTTCTCTGTCAGAACTTGTGCTCAAGGTCAGAGTCCAGAACCTGAGAGACAATGACTTCATTGAGATTGAACTGGACAGACAAGAACTGACCTATCAAGATCTGCTCAGAGTGAGCTGCTGTGAACTGGGCATTAATCCAGAGCAAGTAGAGAAGATCAGAAAACTACCCAATACACTTGTAAGAAAGGTAGGAATAGAAATGAGAGGTTAACTTGACTTTGCCGACATCAGAGAAGGTGTTTTTGTAAAAAGATTGGCAAAATGTCACCTTTGTTAAATAAAAACTGACTTAAAACTGATTCAAAGGGACATTAGACCCTTCTTAAAACTTCATCATAACTTGTTTAAAAATATTCTTGTCAGAATAGGCAAGAATATTTTAGGTTCTAAAGCATATGGAACTATTACAGCTTGACTTTTAAAAAAACGTATCAGAAACGGTGCATTTAGGTGCTTTTAACATAATTGCCAAGTACTACTACACTGTCTGCTTGCCTGAAAAGACCAAACAGTAAGAGGAAAAACCTCCACAAATTGGCATATGAACAGTCTAAAGATAGGCTGTTAAGAAATAAACCTGCTCTTCTTTTCCAAAAATATATATTCTGTAGGTCTGTAAATGAAAGTGGTCACAACTCTTGGTTAAGTGACATGCACAAATACAGCCAAATCATGTTGAAATTAATGGAGAAGAAAAAGTCTGAGGAGAAAAACCAAACAAGCAAACCTGCTACACTTTTAACAAGTATATGCTGTTTGGGTTTATTTTTTTCATTCTTTATTGCTATTACTGGGTGTGATATCCCTGGAATTTTTGTTTATACTTCCTGTAGTTATTTTATAAATAACAACCAGCTATGTTTAAGAGTATCTTGTTGGTCTGTCTGTTCCTCACAAGGACAAGGATGTTGCCAGGCTCCAGGATTTCCAGGAGCTGGAGCTGGTCCTCATGAGAAGTGACAGCTCTCCATTCCGGAACGCTGCAGCTGTGCTGACGGAGCGGCCGTGCTACAACAGCAGAGCATCCAAACTCACCTACTGACCTGGGGGCTGCAGCTGCACTGGCAACACCTGCCAGCAACACTGGCAGCCACCTCAGTGTGTGTAAAACCTTAAGGTATTATTAGGGTTACTATTTTAACTAATATTTTATATTTAATACCCTGTTCGCTTTTATTTTTTACTTGATACTGTATTCAGCCAAGGGATACCTCATTTGTCTAGTTAAAATCACATGCTTCCAATGTACTTCAAGGGAAGTTTACTGGTTGTATCTGGCAGCAGGGGAAGCACAAAAGACATAATTACTGATATGAAAATTATGTTAAGTACACCCACTCTGACCAAGTAAGACTCATGGAAAGATTCAGGAAATTGTGTGTCTCTGTGTGTATATATGTGTTTTAAACCTCTTCATTAATTTAAATTAAAGAGACACACAATGAATACTTGCTCTCTAAAAATGTCAAAATATAAGTCCTTAACCTCTTGCCCCTCACATACACCAAGATGGATTGTCTAGAGATACCTAATGCTCAGAAGTGGCAGGAGAATCCATCTTACTCGGCTGAAAGTAAGTGGAATAAGCATTCCTATATTTAACTGCTTATTGCCCCTGTGAGAATATTGTACCTCCACTAAAAAATACAAAAGCCTCTTGTAAATGCTCCTTAATTAAGTCTCAATCGAGTTAAAGTGCCCTTTCAAGAGAAAGCCCTTGTTTCAGGAGATGGGGAGGGGACCCCCAATCTGTGTTGGTGGTTTTTACTTTCTGACTGATGTGAGCCCGTGCATTACTCACACCAGGTGTCAGTATTGTCAAGACAGGAATGCTCTGTGTGGCCCTCCCTCGTACACCAGTTCCAAGGGGGTGGTGGTTTCTGCTGTGTGAGGAGAAGCACAGCAGTGTCCTCATGGGAGATCACAGCTGGAAGGAACACAGCATGCTTTCGTGAGCCACTAAATGGGAACCACACCACGAGCAAGTAACCTGTAACTTTGACATCATGCACAGTCTACTGTCACTATTACAGAGCCTTGTTTTAGCCAGGTGAGTACTGAAATCTGCCTCCAGGCACTTTCTCACCTTTTTTTCCCCTCTTCATTGTGAGGAGTGAAAAAACCACAACTCTGGTTAAGACACAGACTGTTTAACTTGCATTTAAGCAAGTCAGTAATAAAAAAATTCACCTGTGCATTGAAGTACCTAAGTCACAGCATTGCTGGAGTATAAACAGCCTAAAGCTTTTCCTGATTAACATGGCAACCCGGAAAGTTACACTCTTGGTTTTCTTTTTTTACCAAAAAATATGATGCTGACCTTTGTACCAAAACCCTTAATTGGGTCCTGAGGTGGGTGGAGAAGTGAGTGACTTGCTTTTTCTGCACGAACTGCTTTTTCTCCCCTCTGTTCCCCCCTCTGCCCCCCACCCCAGTGTATTGATTTTCCTTCCAGCTCTGCATTGAGGCTGCACTAGAGCAGAGTTTCTGCAGAGCTGGTGCTGTTTGTTGTTGATCTGGACTGCAATGTTAACAGTCAAACTATAAATAGTACAGCACCATGTTCTGGTAGAAGCAGCATGGTTGCCACCCTCCCAAGTATCCTGCACACCAAGACAAGAACAGAAACCTCTTCTGCCAGCAGAGATGCTTGGCTCTGGGCTCAGGATTTCACCAAGTTACTCAGGCTTAAAATTCTTGCTTACTGCAGTCAAAATAATTATCACCCTTTCCTCCGTGCTCCACACACATCACCTCAACCCTGCTAATTTCATATTCTCAGTCCTGGTTTTTCTCCAGTCAGGAGCTGATCTGCTTTAATGCCAGATTCAACTCCTGGGAAGCTCAAGACTGTGACACAGTATGAAGTAAAACTTCTTAACTAAGATTCCTGCTTTGTTTTTGTTGTAGGACAGGAAAGAAGGTTTTATTTTAACAATTGTGTATTTATCTTTCCAGCATAGCTTGGAGGCTAACTCAGATTGTGTGCAATAACTGTCTGAAAAACAGTAGTGGCTAAATGGCTCAAAATTAAGACAAGTCTCTAATTTCTTTACAGTTCCTTTATTTGGGAAGTCAGTTTAAGGACTGTCTCCACTAATTACTGAGCATTCTGCTAGAGAGCAGCTGATTTAAAAAGCTTTATTTCTCTAGTTTCCACTAAGAATAACAGTTCAGGTGTTAAATCTTAAACTCTACTCATAATCTGACTGTAATAACAGTAAATCTATGCATTCAGAGAAATATTTTTGTATGTTTTATGCAGTTTGATAAACTCTAAGGCACACTAGTTATGTTAACTAGTTTTTGTTGGGCTTTTTCCTTGAACAATGAACTGCTGGAATGCAACTGAGATTAAGTTTACAAAACTTACTGTTCTTCCGAGGACAACTTTTGTTTGCACTACAAACTTGTACTGAACTGACATTGCTACTCTTCACTTATATTAAAGTATCAGTCGTTTCAAGTACCATGATCTCTTCTTTTTTCTGGGTGGGGGGTAGAAAGATGTGAAGAAGATCACTCTGGAGTGGACAGGACACTTCAAAATTTTAATGCAACTTTGAAAAATCACAGGCCATTTTTAACACCTAATTAAAGACTGTGAAAACCAGTATGGAGAAAGCATGTAAGCAGTGCTTACTGAAATGAGCTACTTGCCTTTTGCCTAGCATTCCTAGAAAATCTGGGATGGTATTTATTGTGGGCTCGAGCTCTGAAGATACTTCTCACAAAGACCAATCTCTGTAGAGACGCTTGTACAGTCAAATCTGGAGGCAGAAAGGCACAGTGTTTCCTATGCTCTGCAAAACAGAATTTTCCTTCATCTTCAAAGCACAGACTCCCCTATGAGACATGTCAGAATGTGGATCCCAGGCTAATCTACTACAAGGTACCTCATTTTTTCATTTTTACTTTTGCAAAGTAAGGGGAAATGCAAATCAACAAATAAGTGCAGTGGAAGGTGGAAGACAAACACTTTCTCTGCTGAAAGAAGTAACACATCCAGGAAGAAGCTGAGCCCTGTCTCACAAAATATCTCACAAACTGCAGCAAAAGGCACTTTTTGGGGAGACACTGAACCCAACAGCTGCAAAAATCTAATTGCTGCAAAAATAAGCCTGAAATTAAATCCTGATGGCACCCAAAAAACCTCAACCCCACAAACAGCACAGGAATAACTAAGCATTCAAATTAATGAACTAAGCTTGAAGACATGAGTAATTTATTAGGAAAGAAGCTTATTTAATATTAAATGTTCAAGGACAGAGACAATCAAATTTTTAACAGAAATTCAAAGATACTTTATTTCCATTTCTCGTATATCAAGAAGCTAGGAATTGCTTAGTTGTAAAAATGGGATTCATTTTAGTTCAATTCACACAAATACTAAACATTTATTCCTGTGTTTTAAAGTCCAAGAATGAAAACTTGCAATTAAACACTGAGCAAGCCATGTGTTCAGGTTATGTTGGTTTCTTATCTTAAAAAGCCTTAAAGAAAAAAAAGGATACAGGACTTATATTCTCAGTAGCATATGTGCTATTATCAACACATCTTTCTGAACTCTGGGAGGAAACACCAGTCCTGAGTTAAATTTTATAAAAAAAAATTTCTAACTCAACTTTATATTTTTCTACGCCACTACAGCTTTCTTTCACCTCATTTTAAAGCAGATCTTCAGTTTAAGCTGTCTTCCACTGTGTTCGCAGACTCTTCATGTAGTAGTCCTATAATGCAAAATTTTGGGAGAACAGACGATTAGACAGCATTAGGAGCATTTTGTTTACCATTCCTACACACTCGCCCAGTTGTTAGCTGTCATCTTAACTCTACAGAAACATCACCATTGAACATGACTGGCTTTAGAAGCAATGATGTAGCATTAATGGTTTCATATCAACATTAAATGTTTAAGAGTTCTTAGCATACATAATGCAACTACAGTAAAAAATTATGTTGCAAGAAGCTCATTTATCAGCTGTCATCTCCACTGTTAGTTCCTTATTTCAGGAATACAACTAAAGACCTTCTGTAAGAAAGCTATGCCAAAAATGGGGGAAAAATTTCAAGTTGTCCTTTCAATACAGTATTGATTGCCTATTGCTTAGCTGCTTCATTTCCCACAAACAGTTTCCAGCATACATTCCTGCCATCAACACTGTCATCATTTGGTGGCATCTGTCTCTGCATTTACATCTGCCTTACAAGCCTGTTACCAGGCATTCCACTGTTCTGTGCTATGGCTGACTGCAAAGTCTCCTACACAGTAGGAAATATTAAGCACATACCTCTTAAAGACTTGAATTGCATTGAAAGTAACAAGGCGAATATTATGTAGTGTTTATTGCATTTTTAACTCTTTAAAGATATCTAATTCTGGGCAGCACTGCATCCCTACACACAGTTGAAAGAAAATTCCATTCTGTTAACATCAGATTTACAGTATTCACACAATACACAAAAAGTCCTTTTCACTAGCTTCAAAATCAAAAAACACAACAGTAAGCTTAAAGATTACAGGCAACAGCATTCAAACATGGATGTGGGTAGAGAAAGGAGTACCTGGCATGAGTACCTGCTTAGTTTGACTGAATCCTTGATTTTTAATTTGGCTTTTCATGGGCCGCTCACAACACCAACGCTGTGTGAGGTATGGTAGTCAGCTGCAATAATTCATAAACCCTACACTTCCATCAATCCAATGCTACTGGCTCTCGAGTTACAGAACAAACTGCATTAGAATGCAAGGCAATAAAGCAAAAAAACTAGAAACATCCTTGACAAAGAAATACTAGCAGTTTATATGAAAACAAAGTAGTCCAACATGTGCCTCAAATATTAAGTATTTAAGCAAAAGTTTCTGCTGATGTACCAACACAATATGGACTTAAAATACAAAACTAGTTCAACCTTTTTTTAAAAAAAGATAACAAAATCCCTAAAAATAAAAAAGGATAATTAATTTTGCTATGGTGACTATATTACAAATATGTCCCAAAGAGGCACACTAATGGGGGCACAAGTCTGCTACAAAATAGCTGAGACAAAACAATGTACCTCAAAATGTTTTGCAGGACTACACTGTCATTTCCTTCAGAAGGTGCTTTACTTTGTCTTCTTACTTGACTTAGTTCCATCTTCATCTGTGCATACTTACGCTGCACTGTTAAACAGTAACAAAAAGCCCTAATCAAAGTTTGAAATAATGCACTTACCTCTGTCTGATCTGAGGTCTTATCAGATCAGTTTTAATTGGACTGAGTGTCACCTTCAGATTTAATGTCTTCATTGGTCCCATTGACCTCATTCTTAGTCTCACTCTCCTTCGAGTCTGTATTTGTGTCTTCACTCTGTTTTTCTCGACTACTGGACTTCACACTACTTTTTTTATCATCAGATCCCCTCTTTTCTGCCATGAAAGAAGACATTGACCATGGATTTCAAAGTAAAAACAAACATTGCACATGTGAGATATATATTGCATGTAACATGGGACAATTACTTTCAATAGCAATAACAGTAATACTCAGAAAGTTACAGAAATAAGCTTCAGACTACTATGCTAGAATGGAGAGGGGACAAAATAAAGCTAGAAGGGGACAGTACAGGGTGGGGGAAGAGGAGAAAGGTCAGACCTAACAGAGGCAGCTACTCAGCTCTCTGTCAACAAACTGGAGGTAAAGAGGTTAGGCAAATGTGTAATTATGGTGCATGGCTTCCTTACTTATTATGGGACTCTTCTGGTCCCCAAGTTGTGGTTTCTGATTGTGTATGGCTTGCTTTGGTTTATAATTCTCATTAATTAAGGCTCTTGAAAGAGAATCAGAAAAGAGTGGTGGGACAATGCTTGATTGCATAATCAAAGAAACTGATACTTGCCAATTAAAAACTAGCAATCTCAAACTATCAAATACTTTGGAAAACAATATTAAGCACTGACAGCTTTGAAGGTGGAGATCAGCGACAAGCAAAATTAAATTTGAAGCTGCACATTTTTCAGTGTTAATTCTCAATTTTATAAAAACAGCAGTCATTTATAATCAACTCATTAACAGGGCTTGGGGAGAAGAGCATGGAAGATATATAAAAATCAATTTTTTTCCAAAGGCAAAGAAACAGTAAGATGTGGGGGAAGGAACCCACAATTTCATCATTAATTGGGAATCTCACTGAACCATTTTGTTACAATAAAAACTCAATCTTCCAAGAAGGAAGGAAGCCAGAAGTAAAAATATTTCCATGAGAAGAAAACCATTCAGTATTAGAGCTGTGTGCCTCATCTGTAAATTCAGTATTCACAAATTTAATAAAAATACCAATTCCTGCTGTATTATTTCACACCGTAATATTCAACTCTTGATCAGTAAAGACACTCTGGAGAGAAATCCAAAAAACCAACCTCTCAGATGTCACCATACAGAACAACATTCATGCTCTTTTTTCTGATTATTCCTTGCTATCCAAGCAATCAAAATAAATAATATAAATAGAGAGATGTATCCCCAACACAGGAACACATAGATTGAGCACTCTGAAAAAGCCATTTTAAATAACATTATCACCTAGACTGGCATAGCACACTTTTATATTCCAGGAGACAAAGCAAGAAATTAAGCTTTTTAAAAGAGCAGCGACATCCCAACTTCTTTGTTTTACAACACACTACCAAAGGATAGAGTAAAATCCTCACAGAAAAATGAGGGCCACTGCCTAATGCCACCAGTAGTGAGGATTCACCTGCAGCAGCACATCCAGTGCAGTGTGCTTGGAGAAAGCGCATGGCAACATCACCCAGCTCACTGAAGGACTGAGTCCCTTTGGGTCTGTCTGCCCTCGATTTGCCAACTCCGCAGGTAGATTGCACTCTAACTAACCTTGTTAAAAAGTCTTCTTTTTGTGTCTTAAAGGTATCTCCGGTGCACACGTGGATCCACTGAGGAATAGTAGTCTTGTTTCCCCGCAGAGGACTAGTAGTCAGTCCAATAATCTTATCTTCTGTCCTATGTAGATATGGTAGATCTTAATAGCCCTATGGATGTGCAGTGTGCAGGGTTTTGTTCTGTCTTGTTTGTGTCTTGAATGTGGTCAGGAAGCGTAATTTTGTTTAAGGTTAAAAAAACCTAATAAACTGTGGTATGAAAGATCAAACTCTTCTAAAAAATTCAGTATTAAAATAGGTTTACCATAGCAAACCTCTAGTTTGCCAAGCAAAACTGAAAAAGTGTATTCAACAAATAGCCCAATAATTTTTCAACCCTTGAGTATCTGCAAGAATTTAAATTCCTCCACTGTATATTTAATCAGTAAGAGAGAAAAGCACATAAAATTAGTTTGCTGTTGAAACTGTGTGTATTATTTCAGCTGTGATGTATTAGGTATAATCACACAATACTGATTTTGCTTCCTGATTAAATACATGCAACATTTTTCTGATTGAGTTTGTGTGGGCAACTGAGATGTGTTTTGTGAGAATTCTTATCACGACAAAGTGAATTGGTTTACTGTTCAGAAAACCAAACATAACATCCAGTATTACTAAGGTGTTCTGGCAGTATTTAATGAGGTTTAATCACCAATATTAAAACATGATCATAATTATTTTTATATAAGTATCAGAATCCAGATTAGGGAAGAGAGAGAGCCAAGCCAAAGTGGTCTAGAGGCCCATTCCAGTATTAACCCTTCATGAAGGTACCTGGAAAATAGTTTTTCTTTTATTAAAACTCCCTATTTATTCGATCTTGCTCTGAAGTTTATTAACTTGAACAGTAGGTGCATTCTACTGGTTTATATTAAGCTAGTGCTCAGGTAGCGTTTATGGTTGGTGGCTCCTTTCTTTAGCAAGACTGTGAAATTTGAGTCACAAATCAGTGCCCCCATTTTTACACACACTTTTTTTGTTATAACCTTGCTGTGTTCTACAGTATCTTAGTGAATAAAAAGCCAGGACTTCTGAGTTTTCAAAGTGTGGCACTAATTTAATGTGCAATTGTACACAAGTCTTGGGCAACTGTTCCTTGAGGTTTTTTGGTGTTAATATTCATGTTTATAAAGCAGTCTAAGATTTCCAGATGAAAGGAACTACCATGATAGTTACAGCCTTTGCTGCTTACTTTTACAATCAGTGATGGCTACAAAGACAAGTAGATTCTGAAGCCAAGATTCCCAATGTAGTAAGTTAAGATTTAACTTTTAAGTTACTATTGTGCAAAAGCCACACACTTCAAATATATGAATCTCTAAAGCTTTATACTTAACTACCCACCTGAAGTGCCACATTGCAAATATGAGGATGCAATGGTGCTTACAGCTTCAGCACAGAAATTCAATGTTGCCTTATTAACTACTACTGGGTTTGGTTTTTTCCTTCCTCCCTCCCTCTTTTATATTTTTTTCTATTAAAAAATTTTCCCAACAAAGGGAAATTCACAAACTTCTTTAGCATTACAGTCCTGCTCTAAGGCCTATTTGTGTTTTTACAAATGTTAGGATGGCACAGTTAAAAAAAAGTAATTGATTTTCCCAGGTGGGATTTTCATCGCAGCTCATAGCATCACCTCACTGTTCTCATTTCTGGTGGAAGAAAGTAGCAAGCAGCAAATAAAACAGCCAGCAAGGAAATCAGTCAAGTTAAAACTAAAAATACTTGAGATGCTGAAGAAAGTTCACTAGCTCCTCTGTTTATGGGAAGATTAAGGAAAGAACTGAAAAGCTCAAAACCAGATCAAATTTGAATGAATAAGAACACAGTTATTTATATGCATAGATACACACATTCAGAACAGGACATTCTTGACCAAGTACCAGAAATCTGTTCATAAAGCAGGCAAAAAAGGCACAGTATCAGATAGGAACAGTAATAAATGGACAGATATAGGCTACAACACTGAATCAGTTTAAAGCCTGCACATCATTTCCACTGCCAATGAGCAAGCAACAAAACCCACTCTCTTACATGGCAAGGGAAAATGAGAGAAGAATCAATACTAAAGGTGCCCCAGAGTATAAACCATATAATTGAAACAGTCCAAGGAAGTCAGGGAAGAGAAATACATGAAGCATTACCAACATTTTGGCAACCAATCCACTGGATAAATACGGAGAAAAGGTTGAAGCAGACAGGCCTATGCAACCCAGACACATGCACAGAGCACCTTTCATTCCAGAGAACCTCAAAAGTACCTTAGAAACACAATTGTTTCATCCATTACTGATGATCAGCCCTTGAAGTGGGGTGGCTGTTTCAGACTGGCCGTTAGCTCCCCACCAGAGCCAGAAGTATTAGGTTCCTACAGAAGTTCCAGAAGATTTTTAAAGGGGGAAATTTAGCAGTAACAGTGAATTAGTATCTTCTCACAAAATGTCAATCTACGGTGTTCTCACTGTAGCTCTTTGTAATCCTACTTAAAGTTTGTGAGCTTCAGCCTCTGGTGAAGCAGTGAGTCACCATGAACGCTGTGGCACATGGCATGTACAGCTACAAAACCTTTCCAAGGACTAACACAGCTTTCTGTTGAGACTCACCTGAATACTGACAAAGCAAAACTCACTTCGTTTAAACAACAAACAAAAAAACCAAATTAAAAAAAAAAGTGAGAAGGGTGGGGGGGAAGAGCAGGAGACTCAGGGAGAAGGAATAAATTGTCATTTAGAGCATCACAGAGATTTTGCAATTATTTATCTTGGACTGCATTGATAGATCAGGAAAAAACTTAAAAACACTGTTAAAAGGGTAATAAAGGAAACATGATAGTGTTGAGAAGCAACAGATGGTAGAGGTAACAAGCCAGGTACCAATCCCCCACAAAACATGTACCTGCAAAGGGTAACTGCAAATATCCACTGAGAGTAGGAATATAAGACATTCATTAGGAAATTATGATTACAGGATTATGTTTTTCTAAAGGTAAAGAGGTCTTAAAATATATTAAAAAATCCTTGTACACCTCATCTGAAGACAAAGTACAACAGGTAAGAGAAGGACACTGGGGTGTAGGTATGCACACACGTGCAGTAATGGTAACTGGAAAGAACAAAATGCTTCCAATTGCTTCCAACAACACACACAGCTTTCAGAACCACGTTTGATTTGGTATTAAGAACTTTCAGTCATTCTCTGAAAAGCTAACAGCTTTTGAGACCCTAAAAAAAGATTAGTTTCAGAACTTGCTAAGAACTCAGTCTTTATACAAACATACCTTTTTCTTTTGACTTCCTGTCTTGTTCTCTCTCTCTGCTTTTGCTTCTGTGCTTGTAGGATTTCCGATCCCGGCTTTTTGACCGTCTCCTGTCCCTACTCCGAGACCTGTGTTTCCTTTCTGATCTATCATGGCTCCTGCTTCTCCTCCGGTCACGACTCCTTAACATTCAGAGAGAATTTAAAAATGTGTATCTCAGCTGCTATTTTGTAATTCAGAATATAAAACAGTAGAACAGCAGCAATTTAAATACAGTGATTACCTGCAGAAACCAAGTCTTAACATATTGCATATAAATATTTCCCAGTACATAAGAGCTGGTTTCATATTACCCTCTTCATTTACTGAAACACTTAACTACACAGTTTAGAAGCTTCTACCATCATGAAATAAAGACCAAGTGAGAAAGAAACAAGACTCTATTTTTGGGAGCATTCTTTGTCTGCTGAAAGCTCCCTCATAAAGCCACTATGGTGTCAGCTTCCAAAACTGGAGAGAAGACAGCGACACTCAGCAAAAACTTGCTTATCCTTAGAACCAATAAGGTGTGTCTTTGCTTAAGAAGCAAGACCTAAGTGAAGCTAACAAATCAGTGATGTGACTCAGGCTGACAGATCAAGCCCTTCACAAGAATTTTACCTTTTGCAAAGTTACATGAAGTTACTTAAGGGACATGCAGACACACACACAGGTACCTGCTTCGCCTTCTTTCTCTGCTTCTTGACCTTTTGTGGTCTCGTGAGCGGCTGCACCTCCTGTCAGAGGTCCTGCTGGAATGCCTGCTCCGGGAGCGGCTCCTCTTACGCCTCTCTCTGTCACGAGCCCTCTCTTTTTCCTTTTCTTCCTCCTCACGTCGTCTCTTCCTTTCCCGCTCTTCTCTTTCCCTCTCCCTCTCTTTCTCTCTCTCTTCCCGTTCTAGCTTCTCTTTTTTCAACCTTTCATCACGGTCAGGCTCTTCTGTTCTTTTTCGTAACTTTTCCTTAAAAAAACAAGTTCACAGGAAGAAATGAAGATTTCTCAAGATACTTGAGTTTATAGATTCTGAGGATGTAAAAGCCAAAACTTTTAAAACAGTTCAGTGTTATTTTCCAAACAAAGGACAGTGCGTCCTAAAATCCCTGAAATGAAAATCCTTTGTCTTGCAGAATTTTTTGCTTGTCAATCTCACAAGAACAGAGGCCACACTACATTTCTTTAAAAATCCCCACCTGAATTGACATCTTTGCTTGTATCTAACATCACAATAAATTACATCAGCAAAAGCACAGTGGAGGATTCCATTTCTTGGAGTGTTTCACTCTCCTGAGAAAATCCACTGGCCAGCCTTTTATGTGCATTAGTAAGCCTCCAAGCATTTTTCATTTCAATACCTGGAGGAAATACTTACTTTTAAATCTTCTACAGTAGCTTTTATTTTGGCATAACCCATGTGCTGCTTTCCCATCAAGTGGTCATCTACCCTAGACTGTGCATCTCCTACAATTAAAAAGGCTCCACAAACTTCACAAACTTCCATTTGTTTTTCCTGGGCTGCAAAGCTCTCAATTGTCTGAAAAAAGAATTATTATTGAAAAGGCAAAAGAAAAGTTTTAGTCAGTGAAGAGGTTTAGAACCCTATGTTACTGTTGTCAAATCCCAGGCTCTACTGAAAGCTGAAATCACATCTGCCTGCTTTGGAGCACTGCATCCATCACAGTAACTAGGGAGAAAAGAGGCCACCCTATGCCCATTCTCACATAGAAGGGGTCCATGAGAAACCATTACTCACTGCATTAACATGTAAACAATCCTATCTGCAGCTCCCTTGCAATACCAGAAAAACTGAAGAAGATTTTCTTTTAAAGCTTTCTTTTTCAGTTTTAAGATTTCTTTGGCATCAGCTGAAATGTCAGGAGCTGCAGAATTACCATGGAATATACGTCAAGGAATCAAAAGGCTAGAATATTCCATAAAGAAAAACAAAAATAAATACTGGCTTCTATTTAAAAGTATGGTGGTCAAACCACTGTTTTCAACAGACATATGAGAAGTACACTGAAATTTCAACATAAACCCAGGTGATTATTGCTGTGCAACGTTCATGAATCATATCACATGGACATAAGCACACTGCATGCAACATTTAAGAGCTCTTAAAAAATAAAACAAGAATCTCAATTTGAGCATTTCATTAAACACCAAAATAAAATCTTTATACTTAAGCTCCTTTTTATTAACAAGAACTTGGTAATTAATACATTCCCTCTGGCTTCTGTAGCTGTCTTACACTCAGGCAGTTGCCTGTCTCCAGTCACAGCCCTGACCCAAGGGCTTTCTGTAACAGCCACATTGGTAGTTCAGTAGAATTATATTGCAGAGGCTACAGGGCAAAGTTTAACTGGCACCTCAACTAGAGGAAGGTGCAAGCTCTCCTCCAGGACTGGGTGAATAATGTCACAATTTGTGTGCAGGAAGCCCAGTCTCAAGGTAGAATGCCGGATCAACACACTGGATTAACACAGCCAAATGTCCTGTTACTATGTAATAAATTCTGCACAGACCTTGCATGCCTTCAGTGGAAGGACAAGGTTATTCAGAATGTACTGTGCACCCAATTTTGATATGTCTCAGAGAACTACAAACACATTACTTACTGAAGTCGTAGACCTCAGCAGCTCTCTCTCTTCCTTCAACTGTTCAACGAGCTTCATCATTCCTTGTGCTTCTTCCACTTTGCCCTCTGAACCCAGTTCTTCAATCTAAAATTCAATAAAAAACCGAAGTTTAATTTCTGACCAAGTAACAAAAGGAAGAGATCTCTTATGGGAGTTAAAAAACACTCACCTGTTGAAGCAGTACATCAATTTTGTCAGTTAACACCTGAATCTTCTCCTCGTTTCTTACCGGTAGGGCCCTGCTCCCTGCAAGAAGTACAAGAGTGAATTGGGGCTTTTTTCTTTCCTTGTTGGGTTTTTTTCCTTCTTTTGTTAAAACTGCTTAAACACACAAATGTATGTCTTCTCATATTCCAGAGATGCTTTGGGAATAATCTCCCCCTGGCCTCTTCTCCCACGAGAAGCTACTAATAGTATAATATAAAACACTCCTCAACAAAACATACTCCACCCTTGTTCAGTCACACAAATTCCTCCCAAATCAACAAAAACGTTCAAGGTCATGGCCCATAAAAGGTAAGAAAACTGTATTTAAAGTCCTAACTTCAAACTCTGACACTCCCATGCAGCTATCACCTATCTGTGCAGACATTCAAGTACGACTTAAAAGTTCCGTGGACTTTTAATTTCAAATTCTGAGTGTAAAATGTGAAAAGAATCTCACTTCAAAGGTGTATTTGTTAGCAGTGTCCTCTCTGCAGGCTGCCAGAATAGACTTATTGCTGCCCTCCCACCTCTCCTCTGCTCCACAAGTGGTATCTCTTGACTGAATACTGTCCACAGCTCCTTCTGAAGCAACTGGACTTTGTACACAACAGTGAGGTGGGGCAGCAGAAAGGAGCAAGCCTGTCCTGGCAGTAACAAAACTCACAGAGCACTGGCCACAGTCACTGCTCCAAATCCATCAGGGGATAAGATACAGCTTGCTAGTGCAGGGAAGGAGGAATGTGCAACAAGTGGACAGAAGGTAAACTGAGGTTGTGAGGGTAAAGACAACACCTGACAGGGAGAGAACAGACACTCATTCTGAGGAAACAAGAGATGGTGAGAACAAAGAGAGCTCCTGCTGACTGTGGAGTCACTTGGCTCATCGATTAGTACCAGATGTGATCTGCTGGCTAACAGACGAAAAAACCTTATTGATCAGGAATCTTCTGGATAACAGTAAGTTTTACCTGAACAGACAAGACCCTGAAGATGCTCTCTACAGGAAAAGCTGCCTCACTGACTCTTGCAGACTCACCCCAGAAGACTGTTGGTTCTGTGACAGTGCCAAACGAGCGTGGCCCCTCCGGATCCTGCGCTCCACCTCTGCAAGCAAGCTCTGCAAATAGCGCAGGAAGTCTCTCTCATAGCCCACCTTCATAAACCGAGAGCTCTTCTCATACCTGAGAAAAGATTTCAAAATGAGAGCTCACATCAATCCATAACACATGAAAACTAAGTAACACAACACAGTATTATAAATTCTTGCTCAAAGTAAGAAAATATTATATATTTAAATAAGTAAATTTTGATTTAAATAAAAATTTAAATAAATTTATGCAAATAAAGAGAGCAAGTAATTTGTAATGCTTTGGGTTGCTACTAACAAATTTCAAAGATACCAGAAACTGTATTCGCTTTAACACATCAAACAACAAACTTACTGTTTGCGCAGATTTTCATCGTGAATTTTTTCACAGGGACCTAAGAAGACAACACAAAAAGTTTGCATTCCTAAATGTTGTACTCATATTCCACCAGCATTTGTTTGTGTACCATGACAGGGCTTAAAAAAACAAAAAAAGAAAAACTACCTATGAAGGGCAATTTCCTCAGGCATTTTCTAATCTCCAGGGTTTTCTGCAACACACTGGCTACTTAAAACATACATCTTTGGAGTGAATTAGGAGATGTGTGCCCTGAGCTCATGAAGCTGGCAGTGTTAAAATATTCCTCACCTTCCCCTTCAAACTATTCAACAGACTTAGAAACGAACTAAGACAAGAAGTCTGGTTTTGCTAGCTGCATCTCCAAACTACCTACTACATGTAGCCATCACTTGAAAACTATCAGTAATTTAGAGCTGATCTTCAGAAATAACTATTACAGTAAGTGAGTCTCTAAAAGAAAGCAGCTCAATAACATATACTCACACAAAAAATAGGTCAAATCCCTGCCCAGGAAGAATAACCCAAACTAGAAACTGACACGTGAGAAGGAGAAAAGCAACCCACAACAAGTAATTTAGCTTACACAGCAAGAAGAAAAGTGTTAAGAAGTTTTCTTTATTTAGACAAAGTAGGATCTGGAACAAATATTATTTTTAGCATACTGTATCACCGGCAACCCTTGAAATGAAAAAAAATTAAAAAAACCCCTAAGTCTTCTGACAGAGCAATTAACAATAAAAACATAGTTTGCAAACAAAAGCTTAACTGTAATTACTTTTGAAGTGAATAAAAATGTCAGGGCTTGTAAACTTACCTAAATCAGAACGGGTATTTGTAAATAATTCAGCTGGGCAAAAGCCACAAAGGTAGTATTTGCAAACCTGACAAAGAAAGAAACAGGCATCATTTTTTGCCTCCTGAATTGAAAATTTTATGTAATCACTTTTATTTCTAAAACACAGTGATAAAGTTTCCTTTGAACATAGTAAAATTTCTAAAAGTTTTACACACCCTCTGTATTTCTTGGCAGCAATAAGTACTACAAGATGCATCTTGATAATATAACACCAAAAATCTTACATTTCCTTGCAACAGTAATAGTTCTTAATTTTACCACTAAACGTTTAAGATTAGAGGAAAGTGCCATCAATTTATAAATATAAATATTTCCAAAGGAAAGTAATTAAATCAGATTGGACTATCTGATAAGCTTCACTGAAATTCTTAACGGTGATAAAAGCTACAAGAGGTGAGAACAATCACCATGGAAGCATGGAACAAGTTCCTCTGCTTGCCTGGGACAACTTTGTGTTCAGCCTTCACTTCCTCAGACCTACTGGCCTGAGAACCAGAGCCACCTGCACGCAAACATGAGGTCCTGCCCCAAGGACTTTGATGGCAATTAAAAGACTGAGAATGATCCAGAGGCTTTCCCATTCCAATGCTTTTACAATTCCCTACTTTTAACACAGGGAACAAGACATGATACAGCTCTTAAGGCAGTGAAGACATTCATTTTAACCTGGTTTTCTAGTAAGGGTTTGGTTTGTTTCTGCACAGTCTGGTTTTACATTATTGAGTCAGGTTATTTTTCTGATAACACAAAAAGACCACTAGAAAGTTCAAAAAATCAAAAGAACTTGTGATCAGTAAAGATCACAATATGAAGGGACAAAACCAGCTTTTGTTAAAAAGATTATTCACTCTCACCACCCATGAGCTTAGTCAAGTTGGTCAGTTCCTGAAGTTTGTAACACAGAAATATCTCCTGTCTATCCATCAGAACAGCCATAAGGGTAGAATCAGAAACACTTTCATCCCTAACTTCAAAACAATCTTAAATAATTAACTTTTCACTAGACCCTTCACACAGATGTGACTGCCATTAAATTAAGGTGTAAATCCAAAACCAGCCTGGACATTTTTCCAGCACTTCCTTTACATTACACCAGTTTCTAATTTTTGGCAAATCTACTAACTGTGACTGCATTACAGTCTAGCTCTAATCCTCTCACATGTCCTGTGGACAGACACTTGCAGTATCTTATGTCCCAAGATACAGACTGAAGTATTTGAAGAAAGAGGTCTGTGGAAAGAGGCTCCAAACACCACCACCTCACTGAAAAGCCTGTGATACCCACTGGGCAAATGAGATCAGCCTGATTTTTTCCAAGCTAACTGCCAGCCTGCAGATCAGGCTATGGAAGTTAAAACTCTAATGACTGCTTTACAGATTACTCAGAAAAACAATCAGGCTTTCTATTAACAAACCACGGACAAGAAATACAAACAAACAAATCTCTTATGCAATTTGAGTATTTCTCCCATGATCCAGGTTTGGACACTGGTACCTATCTGAAGCAATTTACCAAGAATAGTTAAGAAAACATGTGAAATGACCTTTTTTCCTTCTTCTCAGAAGGAAGGAGAAAGTTACTGGACAAAATCTGGTTTCAGAATCTGCTCTTCCCTGAAAGCTGCAATAATCCTTCTTTTACTAGAGTTACTTTGAAGGAGCAGTTTCTGGGATGGATTTCTGTACTAGTCCATAAAAAAAATTTCTCTGTACATTCTCTTCTTCTTCTTCCATTTTCTCATACTGACATCCAGGTATAAGGATCAGTGGAAACACACTTCCCAAAAAATTTCAGAGATGGATTAGACAATTTCCTAAGACACAGAGAGCACAGCAATGACAGTCTGACCATACTATACTGTTCAAAGGGTTGTAGAATATCTTCTATTAATCAAAAAATAGGCAAACTGGCCTGTAATAGTTTAGAAACTAATAGTAACAAAAGAAGCAAAGGAAAAGTAATTAGAAGTATGATGAACCAAACAAATCAAAAAGCCCACCCTCAATGAAAACCAGAATTACAATTATTATGAAACACAACTACTAGGAAAATCCTCTTTTTATGAACTGATAGTTACAACCAAAAGTCGCAGTAACCAATACTAAAATATGAGGTTTAAACATGCCATACACAGTATTAATATTTATATATTAAAAACCTCAAACAAAAAACTCAAACCCAAAATAATGACAAAATCTACATACACACACACAAAAAAGCTGCCATAAATTTCTCCTAACCAGCTCTAGATGCTGCCACTCTAGCACTAGCATGGCACTCAGTGAATTGCCTGACATTCTCCCCTAGGAAGCAGCCTGCAGAGGAATACTCACTTCACAGTGTCTCCAACCACTGTGGCTGAATTGATTTTCTTCCCCTCTCATGCCTATTTCATTGTGCTCTTCAACTGAGTTTGCTTCAATAGGAAAACACAACTTGCTGGAATGCTGCAGGATCTTGCAGGTATCATTCCAGCTCAGCTGCACTGAGTGTAACACCTGCCTTCCCAGGCTGAATATCAACTGCACCTCTCATCAATCCTGAGTAATCAGTGGTGACTGGGAACAGTAAGAACGGCTTAAGCATCACAGAACCATTAAAGGACTGAAACAGAGATAAGTTTCAGCTGGCACCACTCATCCACGGTTTATCAGGCTGCTGCACTAACCACAAGTATATGCAAACACATCCCATAACAGGCAGCTTGGTAGGCATAACTCCCTATGCAGGTAACAAGCATTTACTCCTTTCTGCAGAATTATTTTGCAGAGTCTGACAACTCTGCTAGTGAGAAGGTGCAACATGAAAGTGTCACTGTCAAACTGCTGCTGCAGGATAAGCCACAGCTTGGGTCTCAAAGCCCCTGAGTGCTCACATTTTGATAAGACACCACAATAAACAGCGATGCCTGGAACTTTCCACTCCTTCGTCACAAATTCACTGATCTCTGAAATCTCTTGGAGGTGCAAAAGTCGTATCCTTTCACATCCAAGTCCACTATTGCAAGCTCAGTTGGAGTTTGGGAAGCAGTTCAAAGCTTTCCCACATAAAGAAGCTACTGACAGCTCTATATTGTTAATGCTTCCACATTAACATGGTTCTCTTCTGCAAGAAATTGATTTACTGATGGAAAAGTATCTCTCCAACAGTAATAAACAGTTACAAAAATAAATTCCTTTACGGAGATAATTCCTAGTAAAAAGGCTGAGAATAAAATCCAGCAGACTTGGATAACACATCAAAACTAGTAAATTCCTTCTCATAGCTGAGTTCTTTGAATTCATTAAAGCTTACACGCAGCAGACGTTTTAAGAGCAATGCCTGCCCACCCAAACCCAAACAAACATCAGACCTTCTCTCAACCCACTCTTAAAGATAAATGTTATTTGTTTTTGGAAGAGTATTAGTAATGGAAGGTTAAGTCCTCTCCCTTTGTCCCCTGGAGGATTAAGTCCTTAAATTCTACCTAGATACAAAGCAATTTAGGTCGCTGGCATTATAAAAGCAAAAGCACAACACATGATAAATAGCTAAAACCATGCCATCAGACTCTGAATACAAACCTCCATTTTGAGAAACTGCATTATCAGAGATGATTGCTCACAGCCATTTGTCTCTAACAGCTCTTCACCCCTCTCCACTTTCTAGAAAAGCATAATTTGCCTTGAAGAAGCACCAAAATTTCAAACCTACAGAGCATGGGCAGCCCTTGCTGGGCTGTGTTGTGCCTCAGAACTCTTATGCAGTCACTATTTCCATAAGGACTTGCTTTGTGCAGCTGGCATATTAATGCAGGAAAGTGTGAATCAATAAAGAAAATATAGAACATATAAATATATGCTAGTAAGCAGAAAGACTAAAATATATGATACTAATAATTTCTTCCTGCACACAAAACAAAGCCTTTTTGCCAAAACCAGGATTGAGCACCTAAGGACATGCCATCACACTGAAATATACCACAAGTGGGATTCCAATTTTTAAAGATTAAAGGCTTTAATAATGTTGAAGTTTTAAAGTAAGAACTTAAGCTCTACAAATGCTTTTTTAATATATGATCGACATGGTTCATTGGCAATGCAAATAAATTACACACTGAGATATCACACCCTCTGCTTCCACACTTTCCACTTCCACCCTCCAGTTTGTGATAGCCACATTGATGCAATCTCCAAGTAATAAGCAAAATACACATCAGCTTCTTGTGATAATCTTCAACTGGTAAAATCTGGCACAAAATCCTACACTTTGAGATCAATACAAAATGCTGGCATTGAGCAGGTTGCATGTTGATCCCTGTCTAATCTCAAAAGAAATTACATTAGCACATGTATATCACCTGAAAAGCAGGACAGCAGGCAGAGGAATTAATGGCACCATTTGTATCTTACCTGCGGTTCCTGTCCTTTTAAAACATGTCAGCATTGCAAATTTAATCTTTAAGTGACAAAGAAAGACAAACTGAGACACGTGTTTAACAGC
This sequence comes from Luscinia megarhynchos, assembly GCA_034336665.1. Taxonomy (NCBI): domain Eukaryota; kingdom Metazoa; phylum Chordata; class Aves; order Passeriformes; family Muscicapidae; genus Luscinia; species Luscinia megarhynchos. The sequence continues at coordinate 5,954,503 of CM067580.1, forward strand.
AGTAATTGCTGGGTTTTATGAACTCATCAGTTGACCACAGGAACCTAGGAAAACAGTCTTTGCAGAAAGGTTGTATTTAATCACAAATAAAAGCAGAAGCAGAGCACACAGCAGCAGATCCTGCAGGACTGAAGGCTCAACCCTAAGCCTGTAACTTTCCCACTGCTCTCAGACACAGGACAGCTCTCACTTTCTGAACTGTCAGAGAACTGGGAAGGAGACGCAAGGCCCTGTTTCTAAAACAAAACTGAACAGCTTAGAGACAGAGTCCTTTGGTTACAGTCAACCTCTTCGGCCTGAGGTAAGTGAAAAGAAAAACTGAAAATATTCTGAGATTTGCTCATGTGAAGATGAAGAAAGTAAACTGAAGTTATTAGAAGTGAATGATGGGGAAAACAAAACACGAACTAAGAAGTCTTTCTCACCTTAAAGAACAAACCAAACCAAACCAAACCAATCCTCTTATCTGTTCTACCTGGACCAATATGGCTCAAGTTATTCACCTTGTATTTCATATATTCCATCTAACTCCTCCTAATTTTAAATTCACAATCAAAGGAAAATATCTAACTGAACACCTGAATTATTTTCTTCATGAAGTAAGTCTAGAAATACATAAACAAGGTCATGAAAACTTCCTTCACTCACAACTCCTTCCTGACCTGCACTGCTTACCTACAGAGCAGCACTTTTCAAGGGAGGGAATGGTTCCTCACATTTGAAAAATCTAAAGTAAGATAGGAATTGGTCCTAAGATCATGCAAATTCAACCAATTCAAACAAATTCAAACAAGTATTATCCTCCTTTAAAATGACCTAAATCCCATATAAAAACATGAAATCATGTCTTTGACTGAGATGCAATTTAGAACAACCGAACTCAACCATTTCTCCCTCCTCCCAAATAAAGACTCCAAGCAAATACTAAGGGGAGAAGAGCTAAATGCTTTGTGCAGCTTAAATCACAGCAATTCCTTATCACTTAAAATTATTGTGACACCTTCTTTTAACATATGCCATAACTAAAAAAAGGTATAATGAACAGGAGAAAATAAAATTTAAAAATTCATCAGTGTTCAACTCTCCCAAAGCAGAAGCTATAGGAACTCTGTAGGTACCACTGAGTTTTCCTGAAATAACTTACAATTCAACTATGATAACCAAAACTAACTCATCATTTATTAAAGCTCAACCAGTGGAGAAACAACAATAGTAACAACAACATTGCCTTACTTGGGCTACTTATTGCAGAAAATGAATGAACACCACATAACAAAAGTATGTAAGTACTCCTGAACAGCCTTGTTCAGGTTAGTGTCCGTCTCCCCCTCCCAAGCAGATTCCTCTGAGTGAAGAAATATGGAAACAATCAAATCCTCACTTTCCAAAGTCTTATGGTCTCTCCTTGTAGTACAACCTCCAGACATTAAAGTCGGTACGTGCGTGCCCCTTTTTCCTCCCCCAACACCACCTTCAGGAACAGATCCAGAGACTTTTATCTCCCAAACATGAACATCTGTCTCATCCCCTTTCGTGCAAACTAGCAGTTTCTGCTCAGAAATGCTGAATTCCTCTAACCGCTCCACCTTATTTTTGTGTTTCCCTACGGGCGACCTCCGCCACCACCACCCTTATGGAACCCCCGGTTTGCGTTAGCGGCGGCCCCGGCGGGCACAGCCTTCCCCCGCAGACCCAAACAGCGGGGCTGTCCCTCCTGCAGCCCGCCTGTGCTGGCATCTCCCTCCTCCTCCTCAGCGATGCTCGCCGCTGTTCCCGCGCAGGCCAGGCCCGGCTCGCCCAGGCCGCATGCAGGGCCCAGCACCCCGACAAACCACGCGGAACCCCCGCTCCGGCCGGCACCCCACCCCTTCCCTCCTCCCCCTGCCCGCAGTTATCTCCCCGCCTGAGAGAAGCCGCCCATGTCGTCCGGCAAATCCCCGGCCCCGCGCAGTGTGCGAGACCAACGACGGAGAGAGGTGAGAGGCGGCCCCGCTGCACTCACGCTCTCGTGGTCCCACCGCACGTTGCTGCGCTTTTCATCCGGGGCCAGGTTCCTGTCCCGGCCCATGAGCTCATCGAGGAGCTGGGCGGCCGATATCATCGTGAGCTTCGGGCCGAGTGCTCCTCGCCAGACACCAGCGCGGCCGCCTCACCCCGACCACCCGCACCGCGCCTGACAGAGACAAAATGGCGGCGGCGGCTGGCCCTGCCCACAATGCACTGCGCAGGCCGAGCCCGCCGCGCTCCGCTCCCTCACGGCGCCTCCGTCCCGCCCGGCCCGGGAGCAGCGGAGCGCGGAGCCGCGTGTGGCTCCGCCTGAGGGGCAGTGGCTGCCACACGCGGTGTCCTGCCCACTGAGGTGTCATGAGCGGCAATGTCCGGCTTCCTGTGCTGTCACTGCAGGCCGTGACCTGTCACGACAGTGTCCGGTCCAGTGCGGCGTCAGGGCGCGAGGACACAGCCCACACCCACGGTGCGGGTGGCCTTGCATGGCTGCAGGCTAAGGACACGGGCCTGGGCACAGCTGAAGCAGTGTCATGGTTCCTCTGCATCCTGGCAGGAGAAAGCCAGAGAAGTGGGTGACTTACTTTAAAACTTCATCCTTGCAGGAGAAAGTGCACCGGTGCTGAGTGCCTCCAGCCGTGCATGTTCCCATAGGAATTCAGGGAACTGTAGGATCCTTATTGTTGCAAAAGGCTTCTAAGATCATCCAGTCCAACCATCACCACTATCACCAATAAACCGTGTCCTCAAGTGCCATATCTACACGATTTTTGAACACTTCAGGGATGATGACTCCACCACTTCCCTGGAGAGCCTGTCCCCATGCTTGACAGGCTGAGGGAGAATAGAAGTCCTGCATATGTAACATAAATCTTATTCTTTGACCTTGGAACAAACCCATTTTGTTTTCCTTTCTAGATGTGACTTTGTACTCAATATATACTGAATTTCACATAGCAGTTGTCAACTATTTCCCAATTACTCAACATAATTTTGAACTTCCTAAGTACATACAATTAATTAAAATTTGAATTGTATCATATTTTTTGAAAAGCTTGAAGTCAGTGTTCATGCTGATCCTATAAAACCCACTTAGACTGACAGCAACTTTGTTCAGCATCACTGAGGGCTTCATGCAAGCACCAGTTGTTACCTGAGGAGTTTCCTTTTGGAAATCTCTCCCTGATGCAGCACTGTGAGGCAACACAAACTTCTTTTCAAGCTTTGCAATTTTGTAATGATTTAAGAACCCAATGGAACGGCTGGAACAGTGTGATTGAAATCAATGTAACACAAGTTATGGTATGAATTTTCAGTCAATATCCTCCTGCAGTCTGGGTTTGGGGAAGGGAGGAAAAGTGGGTGCTAATGCTGGGAACTGCGGCAGAACTGGGCTGTTTCAGGATTTTTGGAATGCATTGATTGCATCGAGGAAGCAAACAGGTAACAGGAAACTGGAGCCCGACTACTGCAGAACTCCTTGGCTTGCAGTCATGGCTGCACAGACCAAGCTGGAATACAGAAGTCTGAGTGGAGTTTAAAATTATTATTTTTACTTTCTATAGTGGTAAAGTTTTTACTGACTGCTCTGTGATTTAGTTTAGGACAAATCCACAACGACAAAAAACAGCTTTTCAAACCAAACTATGCAAATGGCAGGAATTACCTATAATCTTTCCAATTGCTTTGCAGACAGATAATGATCTTTATTTTACTTATTTTTTTTTAGGGATTAGTTGATTCTGCTGAGAACGCACAAAGATGATTAAAGTTTCCTATACAGGATAAGAGAGAGGATGCTCCATCCCTGGAAGTGTTCAAGGGATGTTCAAGGCTGAGTGGGGCTTGGAGCAACCTGGGAATGTGTACCAGCCCACGACAGGGGTTGGAAACTGAGTGTTATGTTCCTTCCCAACCAAAATCATCATAATCTTAAAAATTTCTTTAGTAACTCCTCATGCAGTTACCAGTTTTTCTGAATCCCTCTATTTAGCCTCTTTAGCAGCAGGTTTCTGCACAACAGTGGTTATCATAAAGTTCTTCTTTCCTTGAGTAAAACCACTGGATAAAATTAATCACAATTAAATTACTAGAGACGCTCAGCTAGAAATATGGCTCAACCCTGGAAGTGCCTCTAAATAACCTGCTCTAGTTAAAAGCGTCCATGCTCATGGCAGCGGGGTGGAACGAGATGCGCTTTAAGGTCCCTCCCAACACTCAACGTTTCTATAACTCACTCTATAAATCGAGAGCCCGCAAAAACAACCGGCAGAGCGGCAGACAACACGCACGATATATTTCGAAGTCCACTAAACGACACCCAGCGGGGGCTGCCCCGTCCGCCCGGCCCCGAGCAGCGGCCGCGCCCCGGAACCGGCTGTCGGGGCCGGGTTGTCACCGGCAATAGCGTCCCCCGGCGCGGCAGGACGGGCGGCGGGGCGCGGTGCGGCCGGGGCTGCGGAGGGATGCGGGAGGCGGTGCGGGGGGCGGGCGGCGGCTGCGGGGACATGGTGGAGCGGGAGCGGCAGGAGCGGCTGCGGGAGGCGGCGGCGCTCGGCGATGCGGAGGAGGTGCGGCGGCTCGTGGAGCTGGGGGTCGGCCTCAACTCGCAGAACGAAGTGAACGGATGGTAAGGGCTCCCCCCACCCCGATCCCTGCGGCTCTCGGGGAGCGCGGCCCGGGTCCGCTCCCCTTGGGAAAGCGAGGCGGGGTGAGCCGGGAGGAAGGGAAAGGTCGGTCCGCCTCCCAGCGCTCCGTGTGTTGCTGTCCCTATTGCAGAGAGCACAACCGGGGTCACAAACGCGGCCCCACTCTACCTTCTGCCCTCCTCGCCCCTTCTCCGGGTCGCCATGCACTTACTTTGTAGTGTTGGTTTGGATTTCTTCTTTTTCCAGCCTGGGACGGCGTGGTCGGTCAGAACACAAACCTCGGCTTTACGTGCCCTTGCCTAAGCAGAAATATTTATTATTAACTCAAGTTTGAAAATTACTTTCTCTTTCAAGTAGGGAGCTTGTTCCAGCGATGTATACAAACACTCGGGATTTGGCATCTTGTTCGGATCCACCTGAGGACACTAAAGCAAAGGCTGTTCTGTAATAGACACTTGTACGAGTAACTGTAGATATAAACACACACATAATTTTATTGGAAGGAGGATTTTACAGGGAATATACAGGCATTTTTGGAAACTGTTTTCCACAGGTTCAATTCAGCCTGTATTTACTGTGCTGTTTCATGCTTGAAATTATTAACTTTAAAAAAAAAAAAAAAGGGGGAACAACTTTTTACACAGACAGATAGTTATAAGACAAGGGGGAACAGTTTTAAATTAAGACAGGAGAGACTTAGATTAGATATAAGGAAAATATTCTTCCCTGTGAGGGTGCTGAGGCAGTGGCACAGGTTGCTCAGAAAAACTGTGGCTGGTCCTTCCCTGGAAATGTTCAAGGCTGGGTTGGACAGGGCTTGGAGCAACCTGGGATAGTGGGAAGTGTCCCTGCCCCTGGCAGGTGGTGGCAAGACATGAACTTTAAGGTCCCTTACAACTCAAACCATTCTAGGATTCTATGAATTATAATTAAAAATAAGAAAAATAAAATTAGGAAAGAAGCAAGACTTTTAAAGATGGAAGTTCAATCAGGAGTTTTGAGAGGTGTGGAACAGTTAACAACTTGAGCTTTAAATTGTGATTAAAATTTAAATTGTGATTAAAATTAAAGCATGTAAAAATTTAAAGTAGCTGATTCATTGGATACTGAATTGTCTTAGTGAGAGAGATAAAAAACAACCTGTCATCAGAATGAGTTTATGTCTAAAACTGGAATTGATGAAATAAATCTTGTAATAAAGTTAATTATCTTTAAAAATAATGATGTGGTAATTTTTAACTATGGCAATAAATGGATCTTCATTGTTGTTTAAGTTTGTACAATTAAAGTTTTTGCAGTGAGCTTCTTAGTATGTGTGATGCTTAGAAGTGCTGAGTACTTACATTTTGGTATGTATCAGGTCTGTGAGTAGATGGTTCCTCTCTGCACAGGCCATGTGGAATGGCCAGGATGATTCCCAAAATGAGGCTGTGCTGTTGAGCCTTACATATCTTCTCCAAAAACTAAACCAGCAAATTTTCTGCTCAATGCAAATACCACCCTATCTGTCTGACTTTGCTCTGACTTACTTTCTGTAAAAAAAACAAACCACCAAACCAAACCAAACCACACGACCCAAAGTGGAAAAACCTTTTTGGAGCTGGACTTTCAACTGAAAGTTTTTTCCCTTCTAAGTTGATTTATCTCTGCTTTATTTTATGTAATTTATAAAAATAAATAAACGAACTTGGAGAAGAGTTGAGTATATTCATTTTTCTGAAGAATTTCCTTCAGCTGGAGCTAAAGAATTAAAATAAAATATAAAATCTAGAGAAAGGTCAAATACCACTAGAACCTGGGATAGGAAAGAATGGTACAACTCTATAGCAAGTTATATGTGTGAGGCTGTCAGTCCTTAATGCACATATTAAATAAGATCTGAGCACTAAGCAGCTTTTAGGATGTTTCCTTAATGTATTTCTCTAGTCAGCAACTGCAAATAATAATTTGAAAATATAGAAAAGAAATTGGTTCTGTGCATAACTTACAGATTGCAGAAAATTTGTGTCTGCAGATCTAAGCTGAGGAATTACTGATGCAGCAAATGGCAACTGGGCAAAAAGCTGTTCTTAAAAACTATGCTTACAATATTTTAAATGTAATTTTCTTGCCTGAAAGTGCAGGTACTCGTGCTAGCAGCATTAATTAAAGAGTACATCTGGCATCCCCAGGAGATACTGGTAATAGGTCACATAAACACACACACACAAACACAAGTATTCTAAATACAGCTGATTCTTTCAAAGATTAAAATATACACAAACCTTACTTTCATACTTATATTTCAAGTAGCCCAAAGGCTGTAGCCTAAGAAATGATAAATTGAAAAGATCCTGAACTTTAAAAATACTACAGCAGCAAAGAGCATTGGAGCAAAGACAAAATAGCATCAGCAGGTGCCATTGCAGATTCCCAGTCCTGGGTGGATTTCCAAGGAAGTTTGCAACTCAAACCTATTTTACATGTGCAGAGGGTTATTCTCATGGGCAGCAAGAATGAGTGGAAAGGAATCTACCTAACTCAGGGTTTGACACAGCATTCATGTTTTCCCACATGCAGGACCTGCTTGCACTGGGCCTGCAAGCGAAACCATGCAGCGGTCGTGGCTTACCTGCTGCACGCCGGGGCTGACAAGGACATCCTGACCAAGAAAGGGGAGAGGCCAGCCCAGTTAACATCCAAGAGAGAGATCAGGAAGATGCTGGGAGGTAACCTATAGTGACTGTGCCATGTGATCATCAAAGACTGGTAAAAGGGTGTTCAAAGGACTGCAATCTTTGTTTTGAATGTTAAGATACATGTTTGGATTTTTTGCTTTCTAGACTGTTTACATGGTAAGAAAACAAAGTTTAAGGAAAGGGGATTATCAATAAATTCCATTCCCAGCTAGCCAAACCTTTTTTCTAAACACTAGAAATTTAGAAAAGCTGTATTTTGAAGAATGCTATGTGCCAGGTAAAAGCAGTTTCTAATATTCAGAAGGTCAGCAGGAGAGAAATCTCTTGAATTTGTAGGAAGCTCTTGTATGAGCAACACCTGATTTTCCTCATGTTCTTTGTTGGTTAAATCAAAAAATAGCAGCCCAGATAAATGGCTCATTAGAGGACATTGGTAGAGCATCTCTGTCATGTTTTCTAACCGCTGGAACAGAGCAGGTTTAGCTGCTGGAAGTGATAAGTAATTTGAAATGTGGCCGATTAACAACCTCTTGTCTCTCCTTTGTACTCCTGTGCTTGGTTTTGTTTTCATCATTGTCTCTCCCAGCTGTCGAATGGGTAATACTGCAGCTCTCCCAGTACTGCATGTTCCCTTCCTTTTATCCTCTGCCTTAATATCAAACAACACACAGCCCTTTGTTTTTTCATTGCCTACTACATTATGAAGATGACAGCATTATTCCACCAGAGACCATGCTACAATGTTCTGCTACAGATTAAAACAAGCCAAAACAGAAGCACTGTAATGTTTAGAAGGAATTAGCACCCCTAGAATTATTAGAATCAGATTCAGCTTGTATGTTTGTGTGGCAACACCTGAGCATTCTATTTATTGTAGGAAAAAAAGACACAGTACGTCCTGATGTATCTTCTAATCCATGATGCTTTTAACGCTGCATTCCCAAAAAAAGAAACCCAAAATCAGTCCTGGACAATGTTGTTTGGTTTGTTTTACAGTGGAAGATGAACTCCCAGACTTAAAGCAAGATTCAGATCTGCCAATCATCCCCAATTACCTGGCTAACCCACCTTTCCCATATGTTTACAACACCTCGAGTACCAGCATTCCAGATCCTACCTTGAATGGGGACCTCTCACACTTGGAAGCACAGGACACCAACTCTCCATCTGTAGCTGACCTGGACACCTGCAGACCAGCACAAGCACCACTGCTACAGCCTGGGAATGCTGCTCCTGAGGCATCTGCCAACGGGGACATCCCACCCCTGCCTCCAGGCTCAAATCCTGCCCTCCAGAGAGCTCCTGTTTACCAGGGGTTGGTATCTTGGGGCAGAAGCCCCTCTTCACCAGCAGGATCTAGCCAGTCCCTACCCCAGCAAGGGAACAGCTCCTGCATGGGACCTGTGCCAGCCTTTCAGCCCGTTTTCTTCACAGGAGCCTTTCCACTCAACATGCAAGGTAACACCAAAAATCTTGTCTGGCTTTGTATTGATCTTCTGTTACCCTGGGCAGTGCAGGCTAATCATGTGTTTCCAGAGACTTTCAGATTGCCATGCTTAGGCATTCAGGAAACATTTGAAGGGAATGAAATAGGCAGATACCCTGTTTCTGCTGGAACTGTTATTAAAACATTGATGTAAACATTTGCTGTCTCAGTTGCTATAAAAGCATACAGACACCAGGGTAATCTAATTCTCTAAACAGCATAGTCCAATCTGCAAATACAGATCATGAGCAAGCAGCCAGTGAGCTCAAGGAACCTCACATGGCTCAGTCTGCACTGAGCTGTTCTAGAATCTGCCTGTGCTGCAGGGAAACTTTGCCTACCTAGAGAGGGAAACATGGAATTCCAGTTACCATTCAGAATTTTGTTCTTCAGGTAAAAGGCATTCTGATACTCATGGGGTAGCAATGAGAAATGAACTGAGAGCAAGAAATACCAATAAAAGCAATCCTGATTGCTCAGGAAATTGATAACCAGTATAAGCTGCTAGCAAATGAATTAAAAAGTAATCATGCAATTGGTCAGACATGCACACATACATTGCATTAGATTTGCTATGATTTTTTCATATAGTTTGATGAAAATCAATCTAATTAAAACTGTGGTCATAAAATTTCAGGTTTTGCTTTCCTAGGAGTTGTGTATTCTTGCCAGTAACACAAACGAGGTTAATAGAACTTAGAAATACTTGGAAGTTGTTATAGAGACATTGTTTCCAATTCCTTTATACCTCTGCCTATTCATGTGACTTTTTATTTCTAATAGAACTGGTGCTTAAAGTGAGAATACAAACCCCTAATCTTAGAGAAAATGACTTCATTGAAATTGAACTGGACAGACAAGAACTGACCTACAAGGAGCTGCTCCGAGTGAGCTGCCATGAGCTGGGTGTGAACCCTGAGCACGTCCAGAAGATCAGAAAATTACCAAACACAATGTTAAGAAAGGTAAGAGCTCTACCTTTTGAAGTGCAGGAACGAAGGGATTTTTAGGTTACTCTTATAAAGGAATAATTTGTTGGTCATCTGCACTTGCCCATGTTGAAAAAAAGACCAAAAAACAAACCAAAAATGAAAAATCTCTGCTCAACTTGCAACACTGAGCACTTGTTTGGGATTTCTTTAGTAAAAAGATTCTCAAATTTCTTGATCACTTCCTTTCATAACCATTTGGTGCTAGACCCAGTTAATACCTAATTTTATGACTCCATTGTAAAATCAGTACAACACAACACCACTGTGAGCTGCCAACAGCATTTTTAAAAGGCCTTCAGAGCTCAACCAAGCTCTGTGAGTTCAGCAAGGCCTGGCTGCAGTCCTTGCACAGAGGTGTTTTTCAGGGTTACTCTGAGTGCAGGACTCTGAACATAACTGTCCTTCCTTCAGAGACATTTACCCTGCAGCCAGCAGAGAAGAGACCTGCTGACCTGTTTTACCAACCCATCACTGACCTTTCTTTCACTCTCAAATCCTTGTAGAGCATTGTTGGCGTCACTTGTGGGGCAAATCTCATTAGGAACAGATTAACTGACTTCACTCTGCTGCATCTTCACTGACAACAGGATGTATTACTCTGTGTTAGTCAAGAAGTGGAGGAAAAAGAAAAGATAATAAGCAATTCTGTCACTTTTTACAACTTTGGTTATTGTTGAAAGAACTTTTTATTTTCATCTCTAACCACTTCAGGCTCTCTGGCAGGTCTGGAGGACCCCTGCTGTTCCTGCAGTGGCACAAACCTGACTCTGTACTGCTGTTGGCAGCAGAGCACTGCTGCAGGGGCTCAGAGTTCACCTTGCTGGGTAGCTCTGAGGGAAGCCAGCCACAGGCAGGACCTCCTTGGGTAGATGCAAGCATCAGTTCATCAGCTTCCAAGAATTAGGAAGGGGGGAAAAAAAAAGAGGATTTGGGTGGCATGCAGTAGATCTTGACAAGTGTAATCCCACTAATCACTTGCACTGATCATCAGTGTTGCATTCCTTCTAAAAATAGACATAAGGGAATAGCTGAATAAGACCCCAGGGTAAATACAGGATGCAACAGGATATCTGCTTTCCAGTTCACTATAAAGAACTGTCATAGTTATGAATAAATACATACCTTGTGTTAGTATGAGCTTATTATTTTAACTTATTTTAACTTACCTCTGCAAATTACCAGACACTATCACCTAACTCCTTATTGTGTTTGTTTAAAGGACAAGGATGTTGCAAGGCTGCAGGATTTCCAAGAGCTGGAGCTTGTTCTAACAGTAAGCGACAAAAACTTACTTTTCAGAGTCCCAACACTTTCTGAACAGAGTGGGTATAACAAGAAGGCATCAGAACTTACATACTAATTAAGGAGTACAACAAAAGATTTTTATCTTTCATTTTACAATTATGTTTGAAAAACAGTATCTATAAGGGCTAATGATGTGCAAAAATCTATTTTGTTAACTGTGAAATAAACTGAAGTGGTTATACACATATACAGCTTCCAGTTAATCTAAGAACAGTGAGTCTGGTATAAAAGTAGCTCAATGCACAGGAAAGGAAGTATTGTAGAACTATCTGTTAGTGCAACACTTCCTTACAAAAAGCTAATGAAATACTGCAGAGTTAGAAGCTCTCAGGGAAAGGCATACCTTAAGCTGTTCTAATAATTTGTTTGCTATAAAATAGCACAAGTACTCAAGCTAAAGAACCTGCCATGAAGCCCATTTAATATTTGTACTGAGTCCATTACCATCAATGTTCTCTTTTTAGATCATGTTTATTAAGTACTATCTTATGTAGAGGGAAAAAAAACCAGAAGGGTTTACATCTGTGGAAGCACAAAACTGTGTCAAGTTTAAATTCTGTCAAGTGACTTATTACCTGTGATTTCTTAATTCCTGTTTACACTTTTCCCTTTCTCTCAGGTTGAAAATAAAATTGACAGTAATGATCCAAATAATAAATATGCTCTCAACCAAAATCCCTTTTAGTGTTGTCTGTCAATATGTACATGAGCAATTGACATATAATGATATGTGCAATTTAATATACTATTTTTGTTACTATGTTGACATTTCTTCAATGCTGCTTTAATTTCCCCTTTTAAAAGCACAAAAAGTGATTTTATTTTCCTTTGACCTCTACATTCTTGAGAAAAATTGCATCTTGAACCTATAAAGTTACCTGTGTAAAAAGAAACTAGTGAAGTACCCAGGGTTTTCAGGGCTGATAGCCAATCTTGATGCTCCTATGCAATGTATTCTCTTTTTTTCACTGTGACTTGTGTTTACCCATGTAGTTAACTGAAAAGAAAATCACAGTTACCTAAAATTCGGAATTTGACTATTTTGCTGTTAAATTCTTGAATAAAGAAAATGATAAGTATTTAAGAGCTGGATTTTATCGGATTTTTTAAGGATTTTAGTATTTAGTCACTCGAATTTGAGGAAGAGTTCTATTCTGGTAGGCTATGTGAAAAGCAGGTGTTGTGGATTAGATGAATAAACTAAAGCACGAGATGTAACAGGCAAACAATGTACCAAGCTGAATTTTCCTGTTTCTTTGCCTTCCCCCTCCTTCCCCCCAATTTCTTTGGAAACTGTAGCTGTCAGAGGAATTTAGCTTTGTCTCAGAGTTCAGAGCCTGAGCAGTCATGGGCTGAGTCCCTGTGCCTGGAGCTGGGGAACAAGCACAGGCTCCCCCTGTCCTGGAGGCTGTGGCAGGTAAGGGACAGCAGCTGTGTCCCTGCCTGTGTCACTGCCAATCCAGTGGGAACTGTCCCCAAAGTGCCCTGGGCTCGCTGCTCTCAGCTCCTGGAAGCTCTTGGAGCACAGGGACTGAGCACACCAGAGGGAGCTCCCAACCTGCAGTCAGGCTCAGCTGTCAGCACAGATCCTGCCAACACCTGAATTCTTTTTGTGTCAGTCACCACACTGAAGCTCAGCCTCCCCAGGTGAATACACAAGGTTTTGTCACACTGAAAAAGCTTCTTCTGCAAAGTGCCAGAGGTCAAACATAGTCCCAGTCATTGGCAATATCTGTTTTTATACCAGATTGCTGGTGGAATATTAAGTTCTCTGTAATGGAATAATAAAATTTTCATTCTTCACATCAGCCTGGCTGCTGCCTTCTCACAGGATGGTTCAGGCATTGGCTGAATCCAGGAGGATTCAGGGTTAAAGCTCAGCTGTTGGGGCAGCAGCCTTGCACAGATGCTGATCCCTATCTATGCATTCCCAGGAATATTTTTATACCTTGTGCAGTTTATACCAGGAAGATACTGTTAACACTCCCCAACCCCATCAGTGTATAACCACCTCATTCTGTGTGTGATAAATAATTAATTACTTTGTGCTCTGCTACATGAAATGTTAATGTCTAATAAATGCTTGGCTGCATATTCAGGTTTCTATTTAAGAAGTATAATTTGTAAGAATTAATAAATTATTTTTGTCTTCTCAAAGTTTTTCTGTGTTTTCCTTCTGGTAAAACATAGGAACTTTTTTTTTGCTGGGTGGTTTTCTGGAGTTCTTGGTGTAAGACACAACTAAAGCAAAAGAGATTCTAGCAACAAATGCTGTTTGAACATGGGCCTCCTTTTATCTGAGGAGGCCTGGTTACCAATAATGAAATAGAAAATGATTTCTGCAAAACAAATCACCCATTGTTTCGAATTATTAAGTATTGAACAAGATAAACCACACCTGTCTCAGCATGCATGCTCAGCTTAAGTGGAGACTTATTCTTAGTGACTTCCTACCCAAAGACATGCAGCAAAATTCTGATACTTCTGGTACTTCTGATCCAATCATGTCCCTGTGGGCTTGTGTGGGCTCTACTGAACTGGAAGAAACCTGTGTAGTTAATGTTTTACATGAAGCCATTTGTAGGTTCAGCTTTAAATACATGTTGCTTCTTAGGCTGAAGAGGGATTTTATAATGCCAAAGTTGCCCTGGACAGGGATCCCAAAGGTCCCAGCACTCCCATATCCTGGGGAAATACTGAAAGGAACAGTTTGGAACCACTCAAGAGATTACACAGCTGAGTCACAGCTTAACTGGGCCTGTCTTTTCATTTCAAATCCTATGAATCCTCCTTATGCAGAAAACACACAAATCAGGTGGATTTTGTACCATTAATATAATTTACTAATTACAAACCTGAATGCAGTACATGATTGTGTTCTAGTACATACATCTTTGTGGCAGAATATTTGTCATTCTTTGGGAAAAAAGCATATAATAAAATACTTTATGAATATAGAAAATATTTAAAAATATAAAATTCACTTCCTGGTCATTATAATTGTAAAATACTTCGTTCACATATCACAAGTTGAGTCTACTAAAAAAAAGAACTATTTTGTAAATTACAGTACATTCACAAGTCACTTTTGTGGCAAGTCAGTAATAGCAAAAAACCACCAAACCAAAACCCTAGGGGTCTTCTCTTCATGCCAGTCCAGCGTCTTTGGCCATACTGTAGAAAATACCCTTTGCTGCTATAAGGTTTGCAGGTGTGTCAAATTCAGCTATGGTTCCGTTGTCTAGAACAAGAACCCTGTACAAAACAAAAGATGGTGTGAGGGGAGAGATGTGTCAGAAAATTCCTCATGAGGAACATGATACCTGTTTGTCATAAAGCAAACTTCCCCAATCTTTGCTTTGCTTTTGTTTTCCTCAGATATTTTCGCATATTAAAACACAACAGATGATAAATGTTCTCCCTGAGCTGCTGCTTGTCTAAAAACGTTACAGGGCAGTCACTGTCTCCCAAGGGACAAGAAGAGGGAAAAAAAGCATCTGGAATTGAAACCATAGTTCCAGAAAGCCAAGGAGATAAAAGCTCGTGAAGAATACTAATATATTTTCAAGTAATTAAAATGACATGCTGTTAGTGAAGAAGTTACAGCAGCTGCTGTTTAACAAGGCTCAGAAGCTTTCAGACAGTGCCAGGAGTGCTCCTGGGCAGTGTCCCCTGCACAGCTCTGGTTTCTGAATGTAGAACCTGTTTCCTATGCCAACAGAGGCAGAGTCAGGGCTGGAAATTCTGGGATCATACAGCATATCACTGCTCACACACTGCCCCACCAGAGACAAACCAGACCCCTCCGAGTGCAGCGAGCCCAGGAGCCTGCCATGCCCTGCTCAGCTGTACCTGGTGTAATCCATGATGGTGTTCAGCCTGTGTGCAATGGTCAGCACCGTGCAGTCCACGAACTGCGTCCGAATGGTCATCTGGATGAGGTCATCAGTCTCCAGGTCGATGGCAGCCGTGGCTTCATCCAGGATGAGGATCCTGGTTTTGCGCAGGAGAGCCCTGGCTAGGCACACCAGCTGCCTCTGGCCAACGCTGCAAGCACACAGAGCCTTTCAGTACCCCCAGCTCCCCCCCTGCTCACAGCCTGTGCCCAGCTGGTCACTCACTGGGTCACCCAAAAAACCCCAAAATATTCTGTGAGCTGCCTGTTGTGCCCTGTAGCTCACACATGCAGGCTGCAGCATGGCAACTAACAGTGACAGGATCACTCACTGCCTGGCCACCAAATGTGCCTTTTATCACTGTGACAAAAGCCAGGCCAGCTAATGACAAACTTCTGCCCAAGCTTTCAGAAAGGCTCACAGTTCTGATAACACTGGGCATATGCAAACTAAGGGGGAAAAAAATAAAAAGGAAAATAAAATGTTATGAAGCTGCAAGTCCTCTCTACCATAAAAAAATAAAATATATACATATATATGAGCAACCCAGACTTCCTCCCCTGCCACAAACAGATCAGTCTCTGAGTGTCTGCAGGATGAAGAAGGAGCTGATCATTCATCACAGACAATCTGATGACACCACAGCCTCAGAAGCCAATGAAGCATATCAAAACATGGCATTTTATCATCCCCACTCATGTCTTCATGGGTCTTCCAAATGTTCATGGAAAATAAACACTGCTAAAGTGTCAGGCAGAGAACTCTTACTCAGCACAGCAGTAATGTTATCGTGGCATTTCCCTTCCTACCAATATGTGTTTAAGGGACTGCCTGTCCCTAATATCCTGTCATCCTGAAACTTCCTTCTGACAAGATGGGATTTGGGTTTGGGAGAAGAATCAGGTTTGTGGCAGAGGCAGAAGAGGAGGCAAATGTTTGAACATTGGTGGCTTTGTTGGATCAGTAATAGGTGGCCAAATAATTTTGGGTATGACAGACCAGTGTCAGCCTGTGCTCAGTGTCACAGTGCCACTGTCACAGCTGAAGGGCAGCTCAGTGAATGTTCTAGTCCAGTTCCTTACCTGAGATTCTCTCCACCCTCTGAGCACTCATAGTCCAGCATGGATGGCTGACTGCTGACAAACCTCTTCAAATGAGACAGTTCAAGTGCTTTCCATATTTCTTCATCTGAATACTTATTAAATGGATCCAGGTTCATCCTCAGTGTTCCAGAAAAGAGAACAGGATCCTGGATATAAAACCAATTTCTCATCAGACAAGTGCTTTAGCTGTTTTAATACAGAAACTACTGGCTGGGCTACTGCTTCAAGGTGTCTATTGCATTGAATGTAGGCGACCTCCCAATCCCATCCTCTCTGAAAATACATTACATTATATACCTCAAACTCAGCTTTCAGCTCTAAAGATGGTTTATCCTAAATCTTTTATAAGGTGGTAGGATGGGACCAGTTAAAATATAGTTTGTTTTTCTGAAACAATTTTCTGAGTGTAACAAAACATTTTTCTTTTTGGATAAACAATTATTAATGGCTTGTTAAGATGCTATTAAATGTTCCTTCATCATGACACACAGAAGCAGTACCTGTGGAATAATTGTCAGTCTGGATCGAAGGTCATGGAGACCAATTTCTGAAATTTTCACGCCATCAATTTTAATTTCCCCTTTCACAGCTTCCAGGATCCTGAAGAGGCAGAGTGTCATGGAGGACTTCCCTGCTCCAGTTCTGCCAACAATTCCGATCTACAACAAATTGCAGGTTTAACAACAAAGCACATAGCTAAGAAGAAAACAACAGCCAACAAAAAACTCCCAGACAACCCTCCCAGACTCCTCTAAGACGTTTGACTGAAGATTTGAATCTAAGAGAGAATGTCCCATCCTTCCCTAGAAACCCTGGGTATGCTGTAATGTACTTATTTCCACTCTTGTAATTGAAATAATATTCCATATAAATATCATATGTCATAAATATAATTAATAACACAGATCTAGAACCATCCTACATAACTCTGGGTGATTTGGAACACCCATGGTAGGTCCAGTCACTCAAGGACAAGAAACAAAGGCTCTCTAAGGGCAATTCCTACTTCATGGTAAGTATGTGTATCTCCAAGCCAGAAGGATGCTGTCATCCTGTGCTTAAAATAAGGGCAAATCTATTTTTTAGCAACAGCCTATTCAGAAAAGGACTTTCCCATGCTAATTACTTCTGTCTCCAGCAGGCAAACCTCAGAACTTTCCATCGGAAGTATGTGGAAATTAATCTTCCAGAATAAAGACCATTTCCTGATTAAGGAAACAAAGGATGTCATTTCCATCCATGCCAAAAATTTCACAGGGGAAGCCAAAGAGCAGAAAAAGTTGGAATTCCTTCTGCCATCTACACTGCTTCAGAAAAGCATTCTTCTCACTGAATTTTTGTCATTTGTGCTGGTGCCTCCTACGTGGTGTACAGGAGCCTGTTGCCAAATGAACTGAAGGTGCAGAAAATCCCATGCAATTCACTCTACTGCTTTCCAGCCAGGGGATGCTGTGACATGGGCAGCACAGGTCACTGCTGGTTCCTGCACTGGCATCAGTGTTCCTCTGGACCCTCTCCTCTATTCCACAGTTGTCACTGGAGGCCCAGAGCAAAGTTCTAGCAGACCTTCAGCTGGTAACTCACCTTTTCCCCACCGTGCACTTGGAGGTTTAGACCCTTCAGCACCAGATCCAGGCCCTTCCTGTACCTCACTGAATAATTCACAAACTCCAGCTCTCCCTTGGATGGCCAGTTTTCTGGAGGGCTCTTGCCCTCAATGATCCAGGGAGCCTGAGGAAAACAGAAGTTTTACATAGGTTTGAGAAAAAATAATTCAAGCTCAGATAAAAGAATTTTCTCTGATAAACAAAATCCCCTTGATCAAATAAATTTATAACAATGGGGGAAGGAAATGGGATCCTAAATATCTGCCCATTTGTCTTTGTTGTGAAGTTAACAGGAAAAAACTCTGAGCACAGAGGGATGAATCCTCAATGGATATAAATATTTTCCCATTAACTTTAACAGAACACTGCCAGTTTTCTGCCAGCTCAAGCTCTGGTTTCTAACATGTACCACACATCTTGTCTAGCTACCTTTTTCCTTCCAGGTTAAATATTTGTTCTCCAGAACCGTTTGCTGCAGCTCTCTTCCAGTTCCTAATTCTTAGTATGTACACAGGACTAACAAACCAGAGTGTCCAGGCAGCAGCTTTCCTGGCACAGCTCCATCTGCCACCTTCAAAAGTCTTTGGCAGCAAAGGTGGGCGATTGGATGATTTCCTGGATCAGCAGTGCAGTGTTCCTAGAGATGTTCTCTCATGGGAGGTGAGGACTGATTAAGCTGATTAAATAGAAGCTCTACTGAAAATATGTGCAAGGCCTGATAATTGCACTGCAGCTCTGCTCATGAGCAGGACCATGGCACAAGCCACGCAGGTGAGTCTGTGCATCAAACACTTCAAACTCAGAGGGACCAATATTCTGATGTGAAACTCATCTCCTGTGCTATAGCCACTCACAGCAGCAGAAAATGAGATGCTAAGCACAGGCTGCATGACAGCAATAATAATTTGGAGCTGTGATAGCATAAATTACAGTTCAAAGCATAACATTTGTTCAGGTTAAATGATAACTCTTAGAGCAGGAACCGTCTCTCAAGAGCCTCAAAAAAGATCATGTAAATGTGTGCATTAAAATTTTCAGCTTGCTGCTGAGCATGCTGGACTCGTGGTAGCTGACCTCTGTTTCAGTTTCTGAATACTCTTTTATTCTTTCCACAGCCACAATATTGGTTTCAAGTTCAGAAGTCATTCGGACCATCCAATTTAGGGACAAGGTCACCTTGGGGAAGACAAAGAACAAAATATCACCCACAGAAAAACAATACATCTAATAAAAACCACACAACCAAACCAAACCAAAACAAAGCAAAACAGAACTTCAAAACAAACAACCCTCCCCAAACAAAACCAAAACATTCCCCCCCCAAACAACAACCTCCCCAAAACAAACAGAAACCCAACAAGAACAAAACTCAAAAAACCCCAAAAACAGCAGACACTGCTATTAAGACATGGATTCACATTAATGTTACAAATGAGATAATTACCTTTGCAGTTACTGGGACAAGAAATATACAGATTATCAAGTGCTTATGTGAAGAAGCATATGATGATGCTTCTTGCTGATTTAACACTTGGCCCTCTCAAAAAAGTTGGCTGGAAGTCATTCTCCAAATCATTTGTTTCACTGGAAAACTGCTAACAGCAACTTTGCACACTCATGGTATCTAAAATGCTTCAGGCAAGAGTAGAGTTTGCCTTGTCTAATTATAAGTTCTACTGATCTGCCTGTAATTACCTGGACACACCAATGTGCTGCACAGCAGGATTGATGCACAACACATTAAACCATGCTGCTCAAATGGTCTGTTCCTGATGTTCTGACCCTTCCTGGGTCTCCCATGGGCCACCCCTGAGGGTACTGGAGTGCAGTATAGCCTTAATGCTCCCCAAGTGCCCTGAGACCCTCCTCCATGTGAGCTCGCTGATGATTTCAGCACTCAGTGAACCTCTGTTTTCCAAACATCCCACTACTACTCATTTTAATTATTTCCTTATTAACTCCAGCTTTAGCAAGCACTCAGATTACTGCTAATATATCTACATCATCTACAAAAATGTAAATCCCTCCCAAAAAAAAGCTGTAACACGTACCTGCAATGCATAGGACACTGACAGTCCCACCAGGCCAGCATTCAGGCTGTTCCTACCAATCACAGCAAAAAGGGCAGCAAAAAGGACAATGCAGTTCCCCACAAACTCAACTCGGATGCCCAGCCACCTGGAAGAATGCAGGTGTGTCAGCAGAGTGGGAAAAGGGAGCAATTTTTCAAACAAAGTAATCGAAGTGGAAACAAGAAATGGTGTTTTACCTGTTTGACACTATGCCAGGATAATAACTCTTCTGATTTTCATCCACCTTCAGATCGCTGATGCCCACGAAGGCCTTCACTCTCCTGTAGGCTCTGATGACACTGGCCCCTGACACAGTCTCTGAGAAGTGGGAGTAGATGGGGGATCTGCTTACAGACTCCAGGCGCTTCAGCTGGCGCGAGGTTGCGACATAGAACCGCTGCCATTTTTCACAGAAAGTTGAAAAGTTCATTAAATACTTCCACTTTTTTAATTAGCAGTCAAGAATTTCTTAGGTGAAGGATTTAAAGGAGATGGCTACTAACGCACTTCAACCCTCTGAAATATTGTCTATAATTAAGAAGAACATCAAGAAAGTTACCTTTACATCATTCCACAAAAGAGTACTGGGTAACTACAATTTCTATGGACTGAAAGTTGAATTTATCTATGCCCCTTTAAATTCAGTTAATATAATCTAGCAGAATGAGTCCATTTGTAGGAGCCTCATTTTCCAAGAAAACAAATTGTGCATTTGCACCTCCATTACCAGGTCTCTATTTACAGTCTGTAAAATGAGCTTGATTATTGCTCAGAAATCAATAAAATTGATGCTTTCTATTTTCAACATTTTAATTCCTCACTACCTTGGAAACTTATTAATATGTCAAATATATCCACACTTTAATATACTGATGTGCTGGCTCTAGCAGCAGGCTTACTTTTTATTACTTAAAAGCTAAAATGTTTAGGTCTACATATTTCACAGCCACATCTTGCAGGACATTTCTTTTTCTGAGAAAAGTAAATAATGTTTTGTTTATATAAACACATAGCTACTTCAGGTATTCCCATTTCCCCCCCAAATCGATGCCACTTTTAGGAATAATTGCAATAGTCACCACACATTTTTCCAGTTACCTGAACAAAGAAGTAGAGAATTGCCAGGGGGACAATCACCACGGTGAAGAGCGGGGTGCTGGCTACGATAACGATCATGGTGGACAGGGAGGTGAAGAAGGTGCCCAGGAACATGAGGATGGTGGGTGGGATGACCTCGTCGATGACATAGATGTCCTTGGAGAAGCGGTTGATGATGCGCCCGGTGGGGGTGGTGTCGTAGAAGGACTGGGGGCTGTGGAATTTGTTCTCCAGCAGCGTGGCGTGCAGCGTCCGGGCAGCGTTGATGCCTCCCAAGGCCAGGGTGAAGGAGGAGACCAGCACCAGAAGCCCTGGCAGGGAGGAGCAGATGTGTTATCCCCTGATGTCTGTGATTCTCAGCGCCCTGAGCCTTGGCAGCTCCTGCTGTGCTCCAAGCTTGTTTGGCTTCACAGAATCACCAGGTTGGAAGAGACCTTCAAGATCATCGAGTCCAACCCTAACACCTCAACTAGACCAAATGCCACATCCAGTCTTTTTTTAAACACATCCAGGGATGGTGACTCTACCACCTTCCTGAGCAGACCATCACTCTTATTCACTTTATTCCCTGCCCACCCTCTCTTCCTGTGCACATCAGCATTGCATCCACTGCTTCCTGAGGCACAGGAACATCCACAGGATTCACCATCCTGTCTGTGGAAAACACACACACAACCATCTTCCTGCTGTTTCCCTCCTTGAAGTCCTAATGCTAGAACTTCACCCCAAACTTTCATCCCCTTCTGCACTAAATTTTTCATGTTTTCATTCCAACTTGCCTCTCTCAACCCTCCCCCAGTGCTTCACAGCAAAATTAAAAGTGTTGGGCTGAGCTCAGACTGTGTAGCTCTGGCTTCCATGAGTTCCCTTGCTTAGGGCAGGAGCTGGGGGGCAATTCTCATAGAATCACTGAATGGTTTGGGTTGGAAGGGGCCTTTAAGATCACTCAGTTCCAACCTCACCACCACTATCCCAGGCTGCTCAGAGCTCCATCCAACCTAGCATTGTACACTCCCAGGGATGGGGCAGCCACAGCTTGTCTGGGCAGGGCCTCACCTCCAGCACAGTAAATAATTTATTCCTAACATGTAATCTAAACCTACCATCCTTTCAGACCACTAGGAACTGGTGCCACATCTTTCTGACCTAATACCTCATTCCTAAACATTGGGACACGATGATTTTACCTGCCCTCACCTTGCAGGAGGCCCAGGGCAGCGTAGACCCCGATTCTCATGGCTTTGTTTTGCTGAGTCCCATTTACCACGGGCTCGTTGGTCCAGTCACTGAGCCACACGTTGGCCCCGATGGCAGCAGCATTTTGGCAGCAATACAGGAAACAGATCACCAATGAAATGACAGGGCTGACAGCCTTCATGTATTGCCAGAACACTGCTAGCTTTACCTGCAAAAACACACAACAGAGCTGGTTTGCACAACCCACACAAGAAGGAGTTTAGAGAGAATAACGAGAGAGAAAAATTCCTTGTGAGAGGAACTGCTGACAAAACTTTAACACACTCTGACACCAGCCTAACTCAAAACTGCCTGAGCTCCTAAACACCACAGAGAAAGGTTCACGTGCCTGAGCTCCCTGTCAGGGTGATGGCTTTCAAAACAAGTCAGAAACATCTCTGAAATACTCTTCTCCTCCATATTGAGGGTCTGTATTACATTATTTTGTGGGGTTGTAGTTTTTAAGACTATGCCAGAGAGGGGAGAAAGAACAAAAAAAAAAAAGGAAGCAAAGAAGCCAGATCAAATAGCAGCAAAAGATGGGTAATAAGAATAGGAGCCAAGATTTTTAGGCAGAAGAAGCAACTTGGCAGGAGTATTGTACTCAAGACTACTTTAAATGGTCTATTTAAGGAAAGATGCTGAACATGCCTCCACTCTGTCTTCATAGCAACTTGAATGAGGCATCAAATGCTAATGCACCCCAAAAAGAACATAAATAGATGATGTTTATGGCAATAAGTAAAGGTGCTGTCTCTAAGTGCAAAAAGGCAGAGAAGCAAAAAGAAACAGAGACTCAGGAAAAAATTCTGTCCTTAGAAAAAAGGATAAGAAGGAATAATTAAAAGAACAAGTGTTGTTGATTAGGGACTTTGAAGGCTAAAATAATCCACAGAAAAAGCTGGTCTGTGCCATAGACCATGTACTTCAGACTAAACAGGACACACAGCCTTCTGAAGTGGAGGGAAGGGTCTTTTTTTCAATCAAACCTCCCTGCTCCTTTCTCTTCCTTTCTTTAACTTTTGTGTTCCCATCTTCTCTTTTTTCCTTGTTTCCATTTTTCTCCTTGGCCCTACTCAGCAGAAATACAGCCCCTTTGTACCTACCAGCACAAAGTGCTCTGGGGTTGGGCTGGCAGGTATTCAGGCAGAACAGCCCCACTGGCACCCAGAGGCAGCTGGTTCATGTAACCCAGTGCTGCAGCTGGACTCAGCAGCAGCCAAACAGTTTAAAAACCAATAGTGCTGAAAGCTCTGTGGGACAAAGGCAGGGCTGATAGAGTGCAAAGCTGATGGAGTGCAGGGCTCTGCAGTATCGGGTGACTGTGGAGGGAGCTGGAAGAGATTTTCTTTTTTTTGTTCTCCTCAGTATATAGGGCTAGCTAGGTGCCAAAATCTCTGCCAAAATCCCTAATATGAATGAGCAGTGGCCACCAGATTAACACCTAAAGCCTGCAGTTGTGATTTATACAACATATTTAATAGACCTGGATCAAATATTAAAACAAAAGGGATTTTTTTTTCAAACAGAAAAAAAGGTAGAAAAGGGGAGGGGGGGAATCAAACCATACCGTGCCTGTTTCAGTGGTTTCAGCCTGAATAAGTTTCTCGTTAGCATTTTTCTTTGGAACAGGAGGCTCTGCTGGCTTCTTCTCACAGACTCTTCGCTTCGTTGACATTTTGTTGGGACATTCTCCTCCCTCAGAAGACACTACACTAAGTTGCCTAGTTACAACAAAAGAGTCATTAGGAGAAAAAGGCATATTGTGGCAGTGCTAAGGCAAGGCTGGGATGTAGTGAACTGGATTTATTCCCAGCTCTTCCACTGAGCTCCCATGCCAGCCTTACTCACAGCTCTGAGTGCTTCTAGCACCTCTCTGCAGGTTCAGGGATGCCAGAAATGCAGGATCTAAGAAAGGCTATGGCACAGCCTGAGCTCCTTGGGAAAGGCCTTCAGAGGCTTCGTGGCAAGGCAGACATTTCAAAGCAAACCCTGAGCTGCTCTATTTTCATATCAGCAGTAGCTGGACTGCACCTATGGGTATGATTATAAAAACCTTCAAAGGTTTCCAAGGCTCCCAGTGGAAAGGTGCAATGCAAGGGGTTTATTTATCACACATCTGCCAGCAGTTCACTGTTGTGTGGGTAAATACACACTGTGGTGTTACCTGAGAACCAGAGAGCTGCTTTCAGAAATTGGTTCAGTCCAGACTGAAAAGAAGATTGAAGGAATAGATGTTTGATCTTGTGTGTTCACATTTATTTTTAAAAGGATAAAAACCAATTTATTTATGAGAGGAAACTGAGAAAACTGAAGCCCAGATGGAGAAGCAGCGTGTGATTGACACCTGAAAGATGGTTTTTTACCCCAGAGACAGACTAGAAAAGCAAGGGCCTCGTGTTTACCTAAGAAACTGTTTGCGGACCTCGTTTGTCACGGGCTCGTTATCAGCCAGGTCTGTGTGGATGCTCAGGGTGTCCTCAGCCAGCAGCACTTCTTCCTCCTCCAGCACTGCAATTCAAGATCACACCTTGATTTCCTGCCACAGAAAAGCACTGAGAGCACAGAGAAAGGTGGCTGCACAAAGGAAGAGCCATGAAAAACAAGAAAGGAAAACCACAGTGCATGAGCTCCCCCCTAGCTTTGCTTATATCCCTTCTGTGCATCACTTATAACAAAATTGCAAAGATCTTGTGAGGCAAGTTGGCTGCCAGATGCATTTTTATCACATCCCTTTAATCCACTAGAATGCCAGGCAGTAGTGAAAGAGTTGGTTCTAGCTAAATTCACTTATAGAGCACATTCTAGGCATGATCCTGGGCTGGGGGAGTCACACCAGGAGTCCTCAAGCCTCTGCTGTGGCTGGAAGGTTCTGTGCATGTTCCTCTGCCTGTCTGGAGAGCAGCAGTGCTGGATTAACAGTGTGGGAGCACTATCACACAGAGGAAACATCCACCAGAATGCTTTTATTTGGCATCATTTTGTCAGAATAAAACCAAGCTGATAAAGAACCCAAGATTAAAATGTCTTTTGAACTTAGCTACATGAAAAATACCTCAACCACAAATAAAGAGAGAACACACCAGACTCCACGTAGTCTCTTTGATAGCAAGCCCAGTTTGTTCTTGGCTACTGTGTCTTCCTGCTGAGCTTGACCTTTCTAATTGCAAAATGAATTCCCAAGTCTAAAATAATTTCTAAGACAATAATTGCTTTTTTTTTTGTAGGACAAACCACATGAAATTTTCATAGAAATTTCTGAAAAGATTTCTCAGTAATACAGACCTGGCCAGAGACAATAATTTTCACAGTAGCACAGAAAGACAAATGCCAGGTTGCCACGAAGTACCAGGGGACACTTTACAGAGAAAATATCTGTAATCTTGTTGACTGAAAAAGACATCTTTTAAGAAAAAACAATACTGTACTTGTTGGTTCATCCTCTTCTATGTCTTCATCCAGTGCATAATTCCGGAGGAATTCTGCAAAGGCCTTGTTTTGTTTCAGAAGCTCTTGGTAAGATCCCATTTCAGAAATTTGGCCATCTACCAGGACAATTATATGGTCAACCTGAGGCAGGAAGCTAATGCTGTGGGTCACCAGGATTCGTGTCTGGATAGGGAAAAGGAAAAAAAAAACCACATATCCCTCATTTGCACTGTGGGGAATGACAGTATCAGCAAGCCAAATTCTATCACATTTTTGGGAAAGGAATGAATTATTGTGTCAAGGTAAAATGCCCAGTGAAATAGCACTGTCTACATTAGGCAAATCAGTTTGAAATTATGTACATGAACTCACTTTGCTCCTACTGCTAACAAAAACAGAGAGGAAAATTAACACACTGAATTATCACTCCCTCCTTCCTTATGCTGATTTTCATTGCAGCCCTTCCCTTATGAGCTCCAGGATGATCTGAGAAAATGGCAGCAGGAGTGGAAGGTGCAGCAAAGCCACTGCAGTTTCTTTTTGATAAAGTCCTCTCTAAGATCCATATTTGCTGCAGCCTTCTGGCTGTGCTACCTCTGGGAAACAGCAATTAAACCACCAGCCTGTGCACGTTCCAGCACACGCCTTGATTTTCAGAGCTCTCATAGAGGAGGGATTTTAAAAGACAGGGCAGGTTTCTGTCTCTACCCACAGCATTCCTGGGCATGTATGAGCAGAGTTTCACAGCAGCCTGGTACCCACACTGCCAGCTATACACAGAAACTCAGCAATGAGCTGGGTGGTGAAACAGTGTTCCTAAGGTTGTGTGTGTTTCTGTGATAATTGATAAAAGATTCATGGCAATCACAGAAGTATTGGGGTTTGTATAAACGAGAATACTTAAGTTTGAAATGAAGCATGACACTAGAGAAAAGAAAATATGATTAAATCAATCTGTTCTAAATCCCCCTGTTATGAATATTATATTTTCTAAATAAATTGTATCTACTAACAGTTTTCAAAACAAGGCTTTCACACAGCCCAACAGATATTTGCAAAATCAGGTTTCCTGCCTTTGTGTAATCAATTGCAATCTATCTACCGAGACCAGACTTCCCAACTTCTGCCATTCCTTATCTACCAAGACCAGATGGTTATCTGTGAGACTTGACAAATTGCTCAGAGACTTCACGCTGTCCAGAGCTCCCACAAATGTTTTTTGACCACCACTGCTTACCTGGCAAAATTATGACAACAAAAAAGTAACAATTGTTGATTACTATGAGAAAACCAGACTATAAAAGAAGCTGCAAAACCAAAGTTTGGTGGAGCATGGAGTGGGCAGTGACCCCTCTGCCTCCCCAGTGCTGCGCTGCTCTGCCCACATAAAATAAATAATAATAAAATAATATCGAGGCTTCGGTTTCTCATTTATAACATTCCCAGGAGAAGCTAAACCCCAGCTTACTTTTCTCTTCAAGACCCCATCCGGGCCAATGACTTTGTCGAAGATGTGCTTGGCCACGTGCGAGTCCACGGCGGACAGGGGGTCGTCCATCAGGAACACCTCGGCGCCGCTGTACACGGCTCGGGCCAGGCTGACCCGCTGCCGCTGCCCCCCTGACAGGTTGATGCCCTGCAGCGGGACAGGACAGGGCAAAACCGGTCACACAGCAGCTCTGACTTGCCCTGGTTCTCACCCAGCCCACCGCGCTGCTGCTGAACCGGAAAACATGAGGTGCTGAAGGGAATAACCCGCCCCGAGAGAGGCACACTGCCTGGAGATGGAGGCTGTCTCTTTTTAATAAGCTACTAGAGGGAGCTGTTAAGACACAAAATTATAAAAAGTGAAACTGTCAACCAGGATGTAAAATGCAAATTTCAAAGCAGGGCTGCGGCAGCTGGAACATCTTCCACATCTTTCA
This sequence comes from Luscinia megarhynchos, assembly GCA_034336665.1. NCBI lineage: Eukaryota > Metazoa > Chordata > Aves > Passeriformes > Muscicapidae > Luscinia > Luscinia megarhynchos. The sequence continues at coordinate 5,981,982 of CM067580.1, forward strand.
TTTTACACACAAATCCCCATCTCCACGCCTTTCATGAAATCCAGCTCAAACTTAGTGGTCTATGTAAAAAGAATATCTTTATTGGTAAACACAGATGTAAATGTTTCCCATTAAAATATGTTATATTAATTAATTTTTTGTTTTTTGTTTTTTTTTACTTGAAGCACAACCACATGTTCCCTCCCTTTTTATCCCTACAGGAAAAGGAAGGCCTTCAGTGATTCTGGACAGATGCACCTTTACAATTCATAACAAATAAAGATCTTCCAGGGCTGGATGTGCAATTCTGCATCACAATACACACTCAAGCCTAAAGTTAAGAAAAAGTTCAAGTCAAGAAGTGCTTTCCAGAGAACTGCCCTGCATGTTTTGGTGTTGATTTTAGCAGGGATGCCATTGTGAAAATCAAATCAAATCAAATCAAATCAAATCAAATCAAATCAAATCAAGTGCTGACTTTACAGTATTCTCTCTTTAGCTAGAGCAAGAATCACCAGGCAGGTCTGAGTTGAGAAAAATAAAAATCTACCTAAAAAAATTACCTTCTCTCCTATCTCAGTTTGATCTCCTCCTGGCAGCACTTCCAGGTCAGTTTTTAAAGCACAGGCCTCCAGGGCATTTTGGTATTTTTCCTCATTAAGAGCTTGGCCAAACAAAATGTTATCTTTCAGCGTGGCATTCTGGATCCAGGCTTGTTGAGGCACATAAGCAACAGAACCCTAGAAAAATGAGACAGAGAGAAAACCTCTGACTTGTAACAAGCAGGAATTCATGCTCTAAGATCTTCAGCACATTTATAGCTCCTGGTACCTATACATTCACATTATATGTATATGAGTGCTCACTGCTCATGTGTCATTGATCAAATCAGGAAAGTAATTTCATAAAAAGGTAGGCAAAACTCAAACATCCTGAAAGCTGCCAGAGGAGCAACTAAAATTCCCTCTGGAGTCTGAGGTGCATTCTAAGCAAGGGAGGCATGAGCAGCATATTTCCCTACCACCATAAATGGTTTCATAAAAAACACCAACCTTCACAGCCACTTCTCCTTCCAGCTTTTCCATCTCACCCAGCAGAGCAGACACCAGGGAAGACTTTCCACAGCCAACATGGCCAACAATGGCAACCAAAGAACCACTGGGGACCAACATATTTATACTGTGGAGGAAATAGGCTGGAAATTAATTAAACATTAGTTTACTAAAGACATCAGAGGTCTTTAAACCAGGGCTGAAATACACAGTCACAGCCTGACTGGATATAATACACAAAGCTTGGTCACTGATTTTCTCTTTCTTGCATAAATCAACTGCAACCAGAATTTAAGGAGCAAATGAAAACCCAGCATAATTTATCTTGCTGGTTGCCAAAGCAGTAGGATTATTAACAAGCCTTCTATCAATCCATCAGCAAGTCAAACTGGGTTAATAAGCATTTTGAAAGTAGACAATATTCCAAAAGTATTTTGGGGTTTGATTTTAAAACCAAAAGCAGTTGTATGAAAGTAATGAGTGAATGCATCCCATCTAAAGACTTCAGAAGTGGATTTCCTGTGCTAGTAAATAGGGTTCACAATGATACAAGAAAAACAGGACTTCCCCAATTAAAATCCTTTATTGTTTTCCCCTCTGTGCTCTTAAAGGCACTACTTTAGGTCCTGAAGGCAAAATGATACAAAAATGACTGATGGATACAGTCTCTGCTGCCAAAGTGCTTTTCACTAATGAAATCAAGCCAAATTTCTATTTACATAGACCCTGAGGCATAACAGAAGGTATATATGCTTCCAGGCAAATTTTGTTTCTCTTCATTCAAATAGGCAAATGTGCAAAACATTCACCCATTTCAGTCTGGAAATGCCCTTTCCACTGCCACAAGCCTCTTCAAGGAAGAGAGCAATACTGGCACACCTAGGGTCAGACACAGATACCTCAACTGTCCTCAAAAGTCCATCAGACCAATTTGATTCCACAATGCTCCAGTTAAAGAATGTCTATTTAAGGAATTTTGGAGCCTGTCTTTCAGTAAGTAACTATTTTATGCTGGTTGCTGGGGAGTTAAAGCCTTACAGCCCTATTCTATAAAGCCTGAAGATGGCAAGGCACGAGTTCCATGTTTTAAAGGCAGAAGAGATGCTGACATGTGATGCATGTTTTTCACCAGACACCTTTCAAACAGGCTTCCCAAGAGCCAGACACCAGGTAGATGTTGTACTGCAACTGCACAAAGAAATCTTACTCTTTCAACGCTGGCTTAAGCTCCTTTCCCCAGCTGAACGTTGCATTTCTTACACTGATGGCAGTGCCTGTGTGGCAAAAACACAACAACAGAGGAGCAGGAAATGTGTTACTCACAACAGCACAACAGGCTGACAGAGGGATCTTTATTTACACACACTGCATTTCCCTTTTCTGCTGGCATGGGAAGCACAGGCTCGTGCCTGTGGGTCACAAGACAGGCTTGTTCAGAGGGAAAATAACTGAAAATAACTGCAGCTTCAGCCATAGAGTGTGACCTGACAGACCCAGGGAGCTGAGAAGATGCCCTGCTCCACCCTGCCCTGATGGGGCTGCTCCCAACATGTGCTGTTCAGCAGCACCACAACCTTATTTCAGAAACTCCTTTCAGGTCAGCAGGAGATCACTGCATGCTGTTGACTTTAATGTATCAGATTTGACACTCTGCAGCTTTTGGCTGGCCACACCTGGCTCGCCCAATTGTTTGGGGATATTGTGTGGAACAGAAGTAATCAAAATTGTTCACAAAGTTCTTGAGCATTTGTGCAGTATGAAAGGTCTGAACAAGCCTTGCTGTCCACAGTCAGTGGATGCACTCCACACACAGTGCTGTTAGCACCTGGTACATTGCAGATGCAAACTCAGGCCCAACCAGCTCAAAAACAGGACCAGAAACTTCTCTGATTTCCACTTAGCCTGAACACCAAACACTTTTCAGAGCAGCAGCTTCTTCCCTTTTTTTGTTTTTAACCCAAGATTACCATTTTTACTTCCTTTTTCCCTTTTTCTCATAGCTCAACCAGTCCAAGAGAGATGTGTCTGCTGCATTTGCATAGTTTATAAAAATAAGAACATCTTTACCTGGTGCAATCACTTTTGTTTCCACACAATTTGGATCAAGTTCATCATGACTCAGGAACTGCTGAATTCTCTTTAGGGAAACGCTTGTCTAAGAAAAGAATGTGGCATTATTTCACCATTCTTTTAATGAGGACTTAGTGAAAAAGAAAGGCATGCACAGAGCCTTGAGCTTTCCCCCATGGGCTTCCTGAACAGTGCATCATTCTTTCCCTGCAATGAGTCTTGTGCTGAGATTGAAGCTTTTAACTGTGAAATTTCTCACATCAAGCTGAGTTTATCCAAGCAAAGCAAAATTCCCACAGACAGGCTCACTCAGAAGATGTCAGGCTTTCCAATGCAGGACAGCAGGAAAGAAAGGATATTAACAGGAAAGCCAGCTAACAGGCAGATGCAAGGGATCTCTGCATTCCAGAAATCAAGGATATGCTCTTTCTGTTCAAGTTTTTCAGAACAACCCGTGCTCCAGGCCCTCCTTACCTGTGCAATGTTGCTAATGACTTGTGGAAGCATATTGAGGGGAAACTTCAAGAGATTGAACAAGGACAGGGAGACAAAAGCCTTTTCTGCATCCAGGATATTCTCATCCTTCACAGAGACATACACAGCAAATGTTGTCAGTGCTACCTGAAAGCCAGAAAGAGTTTACTGTGAGATGTCTGGTATATTCTGACATTTTAAAAGCACTCAGTCCTGACAGGCATCTTGGAAATAAAAGTATCAACCACAAAACTGGGAAATTATTTGTTTCTGACCTTTTCAACAAGCTTTAAGAATGACAAGTCCTTTGGACAAATTGGAACAAAAAAAGGGCACACAGAACAGAAGAACTTTCGGGTTTCCAGTGGCTACATTCAGCTGAACTAAGAGGTTCAAGAGATGAACTACATGATTAGGGTAAATAAAAAGCAAAAGCTGTTATCAGGTCATGGTTTCTTCCAGCTCCACCCAAGCAAATTTTCCCAATGTAAACTGCAGGCTAAGCAAATGAGATTCTATCTTATCTTCTCTAACCAGTAGAGAAGGAAGTGAAATCCAAGTTATTTGCTGGCTTGCTGTGTGACGGGCCATCCACTGTGGAAGGACCATCCTGTGCAGCAAACTGACAGTGAGCAGGAACAGGGATGTGCACAGAAGAAGGGCAGTGACTTTAAGGAACTACAAAAGGGGCAGAACCTCCAGGCTGTTCAGATCATTCCTGCAGGGCTGGGCCTTAGATCTTGAGAAAAGCTGGCCGGAAATAGTTTTGACTAGGGACTTATCTGAATGGTTTTATTCACCAAAATCCTTTCTGCAAAAGGGTTCACAGTCCAGTGAAGTGGAAAATAGAGGAAAAGGCAAAATTGAGGAAAAAGCATTTCAGAGTTGGTAACATTATCATTTGGGCTTTAGTTTTCACATTAAATCAATCTCTTTTTTGAGCTGTAGAATAATTTAAGAACTCCCTCCCTCACTAAAACAAGCAGAGCACTGTAACATGAAGGTAGAAATGAGAGCTGTAGACAGATGTTGTCCTGATTGACTCAATTAAAGTTTCTTTTGCTATTTTGTTATTCACAGATCTCTCTGAGGTTTCAAATTTTAGTTTCAATTTGTTATGGGAAGTACTTTGAAGTGGTCGGAAATTCTCCTGTGACAGCTATTCCCAGCTTCCACTGGCACGTTTTATCACAAAATACTTTAATACTGATTAACACGAGGGCTCTCAAGAACAGGGAACTCTGTATCAAAGCATGTGAATAATTTCTTCCAAAACTTTACATTTTATTCCTGTGTACATTAGCAAGCAGAAAGCCTCACATTCATCCTTCAAGGGTGCACTTTTGCAGCTTAGAGAGCTGCAAATTTAATTTACCAGGAAGGGAGCGCTGATCCAGGCAAAGGTGGACACAGAGTTGAGATAGGCAGATTTTTTCAAAACTCTCAGCTCATTCTTCCTTATCTCCAGGACCTTCTCTGAAAAGGATGGCTCCCAAGCATAGAGCTTCAGCACCTTGATGCCACCCAGGATCTCGTTCATTAATTTAATGCGGGAGTCTTTGTATCGCATCTGTTCCACCTGGGTGGAAAACACAGAGAGTCACAGCCAGAACTACAGGAGAGCTCAACATGTGTCTCACAGCTGTGCTGGCCCTCAGGCTACTTCTGAAGAGGATGCAAAAGGTAATTACAGAAAGCCAGGCTGTTATCAGTTTGTTGTGCAAGCTGAAGTCTACCTCCAAAGCAGGAGAAATCAAAGGAAATGCCTGGAAAGCAGAGGACAAAAGCTTTCCACTCCTTTTAACTCTTAGGAGCTACATTTTTAAAGAAAGATTCAGCCACTTCACAAAAAAATACTACTCTACCACTTCCTTTGATTTCTTCAGATTTTTTTTTCTTCTTTGTTTGCTTTGTTTGTTTTTATTTCTTATTCCTTGAAAATTGTGGCTACTCCTAGGGGTTTTCTTCCTCTGCATTAAAATACAGTGTTTCATTCCATCATTAAAATACAAAACATCCCTGCTCAAATTTATAGACAAAATTCACATACATATGCAAGTTATGCAGCTTGGAGCACCTCATAATGGGCAAGGGAGAAAAGGACTGTTACTATTTACCTGTCAGCATCCAAGAGATTTAAAAAGCCTGTATGTCTCTTCAAGGCATATAATAATATCACTCTGTAACTAAGGCTGTGCTTAAATGTCATAATTTATATCCAACCCTTACCTTTTTTTTACACCAATAGATTGACTTTTAATTTTTTTTATCTTCCAAACAGTCTGATAGGCTGCATCGCACAAGCCAGTTATTAGATTTTTTCTAACACAAAGCCAGAGGGCACTGTTATATTGGTATTTTTTCAGCTTTCCCTGACTAGAGACAAGTAAAACTACAAAGGAAAGGAATAAAGGATCATTTTACCTTAAGATAATATATGAAATTTGGCCCTACTCAGTAGCAGTGAACACCAAACTGGCTTTCAGCATAAAACTCTGTTAGGTTTTAGCTGCCACCTCCAAAAACATTCATTTGCAGCTTAAAGAACAGCATTTATTTGCCTTTCTCTAGATACTCCTAGAGGAAGATACCAGGTGAAGGGATATGGAGACAAAGAAACCTCTTACTAATCCCAAAAGCTGCTCCAGGGGTATGAAGAAGCCACTGACTCAATGACATACTTTTCCCTTAATTTGCATTCAATTCACTATGGAAAAAGTATCTAAAATGATACAGTTATTAAATATATCAGTATATTCTTACTCATAAGTAAATTATTGCAAATGGCATCTTATTAACAATCCCCAATGTCCTCATTTCTCATAGCACAGCAGCCAATTCATATAACATTACCTCCTCTGCTGGTACCTTACCTGGAATGCTCTGGTCTTTATTGCTATTGCAGAGTTAAATGGGATAAGCAAAACCATCACAGCAACTCCAGCCAGGACAGAAGCCCCTAAAGTCTGGATTTGAAAAGGAAGAGTAAGTTGTTGTACCCGAGTGTTCCCTACAGTCAGCACTAAAACAACAGTAAGTGATAGGAACAGAAATCAAGGTTGACAGGCTGAACTTATCCCAGTGAAGTGTTGTGATTCCACAGAGCAACTGTGAAGAGGAGACAGAAAAACAGGACAGAAATCACTCTGACTAATAATAATAAACAATAACAACTATTATTGTTGTTGTTGTTTTATCGGTGATAAGAATTTTTCTCTTAATTTTTCCCTGACCAAGGGAAAGTAATTACAGAATTAACCCAGTAGCCTCAGTGTGAGTACAAGCATACAATCTGCAGGCTACCAGAGCTCAGCTTCCAGCAGAGCATTAACTCAAAGCTGCTGCAATTTAATGGCTTTTGACTCAAAATCAATATGGTTAAATTGGTGCTACTGTTTCATGCAGTAAAAGACATTAATTGCATAGAAACAATGTGAAACCAGTGCTCAAACTGAAGGTGAAATAAACCTGAAACAATGTCACTGTAGCAAATGAAAAGATTATCGTTATTCCAGGTGAGATTTGTTTCACATTGGCTTGCACAAAACTTCTTTATGTAGTAGGATATTACCTCTACACATTTTCTACATCCAGGTTTTTGTTTGCTTTGGTCTCTAAACCATTTCCCTCAAGCTCTCATTTGTATCAACTACTGGGAACAGAGTCCAAGACTGAGCTCATCAAAGTGGAGTAAAGTCAGGGGAAAGACAAAGGAAATGTTCTGTTTCAAATGCCTATCTGGCCTATCAGCTGAACAAAATAATGGAGACACTAAGTAAGGGTGTACAGCAGTAAAAGGTATTTTACTACAGGACAGAACACTTAAAGTTTGTAAAAAATGCAGTGGAGGGTCAAACTGATTAATTTGAAAAAAGGAAAAAGAAAAAGCCTGCAAATAATTTAGATGAATTATAAATAAAATTGTGACAATGTCTGTACCTGCCAGAGGAAATACAAAGCTAGAAATATCTGGAGTGGTGCAGACCACACCATGTTCAGGAAAGTCATCAGGTCCATGAAACGCTGGGCATCCACTGACATCAGGTTGACAATTTCTCCAACAGTAGATGAGCGCTTTGCTGAGTTGGTGATGGCTAAGGACTGACAAGGCAGAGAGCTTCAGTGCATTCACAGGCTTGATATGCATGGAGGACAAATCCTCAGTTATTAGCAAAATCACACTGTCCAAGAATGTGCTTCTCCAAAAAGAATAAAATAATTTGCCTACATCAATTCCTGATCTCCAAGGAACAAGAGCTCATGAAATGGTTTTGCTTATGAGCATCTCCAGCTCAAGCAGTTTGTAGCACTCTGAAGAAAACCTTGTTGGGTCTAATCCACTCATAGCATAAACATGCTCCTCTCCTGGATCCCTTTCCCATTTTGGAATGTTTTGGGTGGGAAGGGACTTTAGAGTTCCACCCATACCATGGCAGGGACACCTTCCACTATCCCAGGGTGCTCCCAGCCCTGTCCAGTCCGGCCTTGGACACTTCCAGGGATCACAGCTGCTCTGGGCACCCTGTGCCAGGGCCTCCCCAGCCCCTCTGGAAGAATTTCTTCCTTACATCTAATCTAAGTCTCTCCTCTTTCAGCCTTTAAAGTGAACCAGTACTGGTATGTCTAGTAATCTACCAGAACACCCATATTACAGTACTGATCACTGGAAAATTCTGTAAAGTGTGAAAGAACTGCTAAAAACTCACCAAACCTCAAATCTTTTATATTCCAGAGGGCTACTCCTCTCCAACATTCCCTAAATATGTGAGAACTGAGCACAATTGCCTGGCTGGTGTTCCAGCCCACAAAATGCTTCCAGCCTTACCTTTCTGTATATCACCCCAATGATCCCAGTTCTCAGCCTCATCCCAGTAACAAAGCAGTACTGGAAGTGCTGATGGAGGATGAGTGTCTGCAGCACAGCACAGATAAACATCAGAGCTGCAATCAAAAATCCCCACCAGGCCGGGGCATCTTTGTCCTTAATGAAGCCGATTAATACACTGTTAGCAGAGTAGAGAAGGAAAAGGAAAAAAGAAACAGAAATTTAGAAACCATGCAGGAAATTTAATGGGACGTAACACAGCTTCTCCCAACGTCAGCATCCTGCCACATGCCCTCCCTCAACACAAAAAGCAAACAGCTCTCCAGGACACAGGCTGAGTTATGATTTCAGCCAAACGACATTGCAAAGATCCAACCGCAAAACCTGCAGCTCTGCCAGTGGGAAAGTCCATTTGTAAATGAGCCTGAAAATGAAATATGAAGAGAAACGCTTGGCTTCCCCTGAGATTCAGGGTTTAAAGACACAGCACACTGTCTGAGCTCTGTCAGGCAGCCCCCCAGGGCTAGAGGTGAATGATAGGACAGAGTGAGGCAGTGCAGCAGAGCAGGCAAAACCAGCTTCTTACCCAAATGCTCTTCAAGCAGCCTGAGTGCTTCTGCCTGGGGTGTTTTCCCACAACAAAAAAAATTAAAAGACATCCTTCTGGAGGCATGCATATAGTCTTCACTCCTGCTTTTTTGGGGGTCTTTTTTTTGTTTTGGTTTGGTTTTTGGTTTTTTTTGTTTGTTTGTTTGTTTGGTTTTTTGGGGTTTTTTTGTTGTTTTGTTTTGGTTTTTTTTTTTTTGTGTAAAATGGTACCATTAAACTGGCTTTAGCATCTTTTATAGTTAAGCCCTTTCTTACTCCTCACAGCTGCTCCCATTGCCAGAGCTGCACTGACACACAGCAAACAAGCAGAGTGACACATGGCAATGTCCAGTGCTCTTAAAAATCACATTTCTGATTTCAGTCTGCTGACCAGAATACTGAACTGTCAAAATATAGGAGAAACAGAGGTTTGGCTCCATGGTTCAAACAACTGGCAGGAGAAAAATGGATCTGGAAATTACAAATCAGGCAACCAAAGCTTTGTAACAGAACAGGAGGTTGCTACATCTTTCTTCTTCCAGTCCAGAAAAAATCTTATTTCTGCACTGCTCCATTCATTCATGCTGCAAAAGGGAACAGTATCAGGAAAACCTCTTCCTGGTAGTCCCAGGGATTCACCAATCTTTTTAGAAGCATAAAACTATCTTACATGCAGTCTGCCAGAGCCATGGCTTTTTCATCTTCCCTTACCACCAGAGGGGCATTTTCCCAGACTGCAGGAATTCAGACTTGAGAAGCAATTCACCATAACATGCCTTGAGATATCACTGAAATGTATTCAGGAATTCATGCAAATTGAAAAATTCCCAGAATAGATTACACTTAATGTGTTCTCAGGAGGCAGCCAGCAGCCTCCTCTTCAGCAGCAGCTCTGGGAGAAAGACACACTGCCAGCTATTAAATGTCACCATGTTCAGTCAGACCTTTTTAGCAAATTTCTGAGTATATCACAAACCACCCACAGAACAACATGATCTCAGAACACAGGTTATTTTAAGAGATACTCAGATAGGAGCTTCTTCTTCCTCTCCCTACCTCCCCCTGTGACCTCCACCCAAGCTCCACTCCACTCTCATGCATTAACAGGATTATGTGCCTTTCCATTAATAATTGTTAGGTAGAAATGCTGGTAATTCCACTATTGCTTTCTTCCTAGTTAATGATTATCTGGTGAATTCCTCACTTTAAGAACAATACTAATAGAAAAAAATGTGGGGATTGTACAAATTCCTTTATGGTTCAGGCTGAGCTACTGGCCCCCCTGGAGATGGGAGGTAGAGATGTTCCTCATACAAAGAGAATTTGAGGACAGACCACTTCTCTCATGACCTCTTTGTTTTCTGGTTGTTTTTTTTTTTAATAGAACCATAATTTTCTTTCACTGTAAATTAACTGTAACTGTGCCTCTCATATTCTCAACACAACCAAGAGCACATGAACTCATCCAAAGGCTCCAAAAGCTTTCCCAGATGACAGCAGCACGGCCAGAGGATCCCATACTGGAGCACCACACAACATCTGCACATCAAGGCATGCCACATCTGTGAGCAGCATCCACACACCAGCATATCAGCTGTCCAGAGAGCCCTGGCTCCAGCCAGCAGTGCTTCACTTTGATTTCACAGCTAATCCTTTAGAAATGGGGAGAAATGGCTTTGGATTAATCACAGAACAATAGGTAATTTGTAATTCAGAGCTGCCCATGGTGATGGGAGATTTACAAATGGAGCATTTCAGTGAAGCTTGTCCAATTTACAGCTGAGTCCACAACAAAGAGCTCATGTCTAAGGCATTGCAGGGGGAAGTGTGGGAGCACACACATGTGGCACTGTGAGGGAAACTAACTCTGCATTTCAAAAACAAATGCCCTTGCCAAAGCCAAGCCTCCACAGGGATTGCACACAGAGAACTACTCACAGAGTAAACCAACCTTAATAGCTGAGGGTTAACAAAAGAGAGCAGGTCTTGTATCAGCTTGAAGAAGGAGCCAATTAAGAAGTATGGCCCAAAGGTCCTCAACAAAGCCTTGAGAAAGGAAGGTTTCCTATTGTGCTTTTTGTCTCTGATCAGGACTTCTCCTTCCTCTGGGCCACCACCAACGTGATTCAGCACATGGTTTGATTTCTTCATGTATGACACGTCCTCTTTCCTAGGGAAACAAAACAGGTGAGGCGACTGGTAAGGAGAGTGGCACTGCCTGTGTGAACAGCACTGCAGGAGCACCCCAAAGCCTGCACCCTCCTCTGCTCTGCTGCTGACCAACAGCAGCACTTCCAGCACCATCAAGGTGTGCCCAGCATCTCTTGTGCAACTGAGTCTTGTTTTCTTTTCTTTTTTCTGCAGTACTTATGGGGTGCTATCCATAGACCAGAAAATCAAACACCATGGGATGAGAATGTGGCCCAAAGGAGGAGGAGAAGAAGGCTGGACTTCCTTACAGGACAGACTTGACTTTGGATCTCCAATTTCTTGTACAGGAATCCTCAAAGAAGTGCTATGGGCATGACACACACAGCACCCTCACCTGCTCCTTCTGAGCCTGTGCTCATTGTTCCATCAGTAGCTGTGCTAAACTTTTCCCCTTATTGATCACACAGCTGCTTCCAGAGAAGCAGAATTAATCCCCTTGGGGAAACAGGCATTGCAGCAGGCACAGCATTCTCAAAATACAAAGTTTTGCATTCCTGGAAGCTTGAAATTGGGTACCAACCACAGCACCTTCAAAGCTGGGCCATCTCCCAGATCTGGACCACAGCTGTCCTGATCTTCCAGGACAAAAACCTTGGGTTTAGGTACCTACATTTTACTCAGTTGATAATTAAGGCATGTAAACCCATTTTGTTAACCACTGGACTCAATAATCATAGTGCTTTTTTCCAAAGTTAATGATTCCAGGATTCTAGGATTCCTTTTGTACTTTTTGCTTCTTTTCTTTTGCATTTTTTGCCTCTTTCCTTTTGCCAAATAACCTAACAAAAGTGACTCTTCCACATACTCTTTTAGACTGACTGATGGAAAATGGGGCAAACGTCCAAACTGCTCTCCAGGGCTCCAGGTAGGTTTTGTAGAAGCCCCTTTGGGGTTTAGAACTTCTGCTGCCCATCAACAAATGCTACACTCTGGGAAATTATTTCCTCCATGAATTGCTCTCAAACATCAGCCGGGCAACTTTTCTACCAGAAAATATCAAATTGCTGCTGTTTCCTGGGGCCTATGGGACTGGAGAAACATTTCCTGAATGCTAGACAGGAAAGTTAAGACCAGGTGAAACAGGGAGAAGGAAATTAATCTGGGACACATAAGCTTTACAAGAAAAAACAGATGGAAAAGACACCCTAGAAACAGGGAATACTTACCAGAAGGCATTTGAAAAATAACTTGTAGGTACTACCAAGCGAGGTTGGATTTATGATTTTTCATAAAGACTGTGCAGATTTTTGGAGCTGGCTAGCTGCAGAGCCAAATAACTCCAACAGCCTGCAAGCATTCACTGTGATCACTGTGGCTAACAGTCCACATGTATAAACTTGTCTACATCCTCTCAGAAAAAGCCATTTGCAAATCCCAAGGTCTTTGCAATAAAGCTTGAGGGCAGGGGGAGAACCTAAACCAGACAATTTATTTTTTCCCCCCAGACAAGAACAAACAGTGTTCTCTTTGTCTTCCAGATCAAACCTGGAGAGTTTATGAGCAAAGCCTTGTTTTTCTGGCAACCAGACTGTTAAACTCATTGAAGGATTTCAAGAAACAAGACTACTTGCCCCTGACTTTGTGCTATTAAAAATGTTTATTACACTGAGCTAATAGCAAAGCAATGGTTCTCTGCAGCTAAGAGTCCCAAAGGGAGAAAATGCACTTTCAGTGTTTACTACCTGTAGTTAAATGAGGTCAGGTTTTCAGCAGTGTGTGGGACTGCTCACACCCAGCTTTTCATCAAAGCAAAGAGCATGTGTCTGGTTGCCATTATTTATAGCAGGGCAGACAATAGGTACTGATTTATCTCATGGGAAAACACTTGATTTCTCACTGGTGCATCTTCAACATCTTCATAAGGACAGCCTCTAAACTAAGAAGCTAAATGAAAATGAGGGGAAATGCATTCCAGCTCTCCTTTCTCCATCCAGCACAGCCCTAACTTGCTCAGAAGAAACTGCACTTATCAGTAAAGTGAGTGAGTAGAAACTTCAGCCACATAAGCAAAGAGAGCAAAAGAAAGGAAATAATACTCTCTGTGCTTTATTTTCTATAGCAACATTTTAAAACCATGCTGATCTCTCCTGTAACTCACTAGAAACAAATGAATTTTCAGCGATTATTTAACAGTAACTCACAAGACAGCTGTGAAGCAGAAAAGGATTGGGAACAACAGAAATGTGATAATCATTACCACAAAACAAGTTTAAAGCTTTAGCTTGTCAGAGCTGCAACTGATTAAGTTTTAAAAAAAAAATTACTTCTACGTACACTACAAATACTTTTCATGACACTTTCAACACGTGTACAAATTGACACAGCATTTTTAATGTCATAAGAGTTTGCTCATAGCAGATTTAATGAGAGTTAAAAGGGAAAAAAAAGTTTTTACAATGTCTCACAAGCAACTATCACTAATGTTATTTGACAGGAAGGAATAGAGACTATCTACTTACAACTGAAGAATAAGCAGAGCTTTCAGAGTTCCATGAAACCCAGAAATTTGGAGTACAGTGATTTCCTTTGTTTTTGCTCTTTCCCCCATCTTAGAATCATTAATACAGTCGCCACAAAATTTTACCTGAGCTAAACATGACTCATAATTTATGGCTAAACTCATTGCCAACTGGCCCCAGTTTATATGGATAGTTTCCAAAACACAATGAATCCCCTGACAAAACTCCAGGCACGGTTTCTGATTTCCTAGTAAAAGTCTTCCTGGACCCCATGCACTCCTGCATGATGGCTAAGCTCTCACTGTAAAACAGCCTGAGGGAGCAATATTTATGTCTCTGGAAAAAGACCAGAACCCAGACAATGCACATTATTCGACACCATAAAAATAAAGACATTAAGACAATGAAAAAAAAACCACAAAACCCAAATAAACTCTGAAGTAGAACAGTAACACATCCATGAAGAGCACTAGTGGACAGCTGCTGGTGTTGGTGCTGGAAATATTTCAAATTTTAGCTGCAAAGTAGAACTCTCCACATCATATTTAGCCTTGCCAAGAAAATTACAATTCTCTGCTAATATTATCAAATAATAGGGTCTTTCCAGTTTGGCAAAGATATGCACAAAAGAGAACAAAGGAAAGCCTCCACATGAAGAAGATCTTCACAATGAAAGGAAATGGAAGCAGAGGCCTCCTCCTTATTGACATTTTTAATTTGAAACACACTATTTTCACATCTATTTGCTTGGAAACATTTTGGACACCAAACAGTGGGAGAAGGAAGTAAGAGTTGCACAATAGGTAATTTTTAAAGATTAGATTAGGGCAGAACATGCAATAAGAAGGAAATCCTCTCAAGCAGGGGTATAACCATAGGCAAAGCTTCTCTTCACACACCTCCAGCCTTTCTCCACATGGGAAGTGGAGATTTTAAGCCCCTAAAAAGCGTGGCACACAAGCCCCACAGGGCCCGGCTTGCCTCTGCCTAAACACATTAAAATAAGAAAGTTTGACTAATAATGAGTGAAGAACAGAAAGGGTGAAGTGGTGGGTGCGTTTTTAGCTGCCTCATTTTCGTGGATGAGCAACTTGTGAGTGTTGAAAGGACCCAGATCAGTCTCTCAAGTTTGCAGACTTGTTCCTGTACTTACTGTTTGCACTCTGCTTTTTCTCTCTCCCACTCTTTACTCAGTTGTTGCACGATAGTTTTGGAAGTGTCATCTTTGTTCAGCGACCACAAATCTTTGTCTTCCAGAGGCCTTTTGTACCCATGAATTGCCATGCTGCACATATGGAGAAAAACAGCCCAATTCAATACGGGAAACAGTACTCAAAGCATTGCCAGTAACTCTAGAATTATTAAGCTAACAAAAGCAAGAAGATACTCCACAGAAAAGGAGATGGGAGAATAATTATCACCCTTTGTTCCTTTCATTGATGTTTGCAATTAAGGAAAGGACATGATGTATTTCTAATTACATGTATTTTATTGAAAACACCACTTCAGAAAAGAGACAATAAAAACCAACTACCAGAAGCATTTGGATGAAATTGTGGTGTTAAATGGAAACAGCTAAGCTTTAGAAGTAAAAATAATAAAGTCGATCTGGAATTAATGTCAGAGTGAACAAAATGAAAAAGTGGAGCTCACTGGAGTTAAAGGAAATCAGATTTTCCTGAAAACTACAGTTCCTCAACTGTAAGGGGAATTTTGTCAAGGGACACAAACATCCTGGCTGCCAAGAATCTTACTGGAGAAGCAGAACATTCTGGAAGTTTAGAAAGTTCTCATCTTCTCACTAAAAAGAACTTCATAGGGCTGTTACCAGGACAATAAAGTTAGATGGGGGAAGAATGAAGATCTCAACCACTGTGAAAAAACTGGGTCTTAACACAACCTTTGACACCTGTTCCACTTCTTTATCATGGAGCAGCAGGCCCAATCTCAAATTTGCATCTTTGATACACATTTCTTTTGTCTGTGGCCTCAGTTTGTGGCAACCATTTACATACATAACCCAGTTTACCTTTCCTTTTGCACAGAAAATGTTCTTACAAAACAGCATTACCCCCATGAACCTCAACAGAAAACCAAGTGCACCCTCAGCTGGGTGAAAGGTTGGCACAATTTCTCTTGTGGAGCACAGAGCTGTATCTGGGTTTAGGTTATATTCCAGCCAGCCTGCACACCCTATTTATCATGATCCTGCTGCTGCCAGACTTTGCAGAGAAAAAGTTTGGGCTGTGTGTTTCTAAAAAGGCAAATGCCCCAAGTGCTGACACCACTATGGATGAAAGAACATCCAACATCAACTACTCACAGCAGGAAAATCTCTGTGCTACTCACTCTGTGCAGCACAGATCACAAGCAGGTTTTGGGTTTGTCAGCTGTCCAACAGCTTGAAGAGAAAACTCACCTTGTAAACCACCAAAATGTCAATCTTGACAGGAACCCTGAATTTAACTCTGGACATGGATTCTATAATGAGTTTATGGGGGGAAAAAACCGAAAATAAATAAAGCAAGACATTTATCATTACTTTAATATGACAACAGTCTATTTTGACAATTTTTGGCATATTATAGGGTATATTACATGTGTGTACCTCTGTCCTAATGAGACATAAAATTGATTTCTTTCATTTCCCATGTGACACTGAACTCCTTTTATATCTAAAAATTGCTTCATATACTGCCTTTAAATCACACCTATAATATTAAATGTCATTCCACAGTTTCTGAGATGTTCATTTTAGGACATGAGCTCAACTTCTCTCTCAGCATGGTTCAAGCATAAATCCAATTATAGGGACTATTTTTGAATTGGAGAAGAAATTTAACCTGTGGCACTACTAATATCTTCTGTTATTAATGTTTTTCCATATCTGTTCTCAACACACATAGAACTCATTTATTAAGACAAACCTCATGGACTTTCACTAACTCGAGATGAATGTAAAGCAAGTAGAGCACCATATCCTCAAAAAACCCTCTTGAAATAACTATTCTTATACTTCAATGCTCATAAATATAATTCACACTGCTGTGAAGCAGCAAGCAGGAGAGCTGCTTTCACTACACAGCTTCAAGCCATTTCTGATGACAGACAATGGAAAAAGACTCCAAACCCCAGCATTACTCTCCATACCCACTGCTCTGTAAGAGGGTCACTAAGTAATGTCATCTCTATGACAATCCAAGGCTGCTTTCAACGACAAGTACTCTCAAAACACCACACAGTCTGTAAAATCCAAATAAAGCAGAGAAAAAATACTTACAGCATCCACATTAGCAGGGGAAAAGAATGGAGGCTTCTCTTTAAAACATGAAAGTATCAACTCAATGATTATCAAAGCAAAGTAGATGTAAAATGTGGTAAACCTGAACCTTTCATTTACATGGCCCTAGAGGGAAAAGAAACACTGTAGATTATTGTTTTATTGTACTTCCAAGCTCCCCATACTCTCTCTCCTTTTTCACTGCTTCTTTTGGAATTCCTTTCTTCCTCTACAGTTGAATACTGCAAAGCAGTTCCCAGCAGGAATTATCTCACAAAAGTATGCTTGTACTCTGATAAGTGCCTAAAAACATGCTTATTTCCACGCTTTTCATTAACTCATGTCAAGTTCAAAGTGCTTATACATCTCCACTGCATGCAGACACCCCCTGGAATCAGGTCTACATAACATCCTTTTAAATTACCTCTATCATGTCTCAAGCATAGGAATTGTCAACCCAGATCAGAGAATATCCTTTTACTTGAATATCTTGTCACTGACAAGCAGTGAGTGTTAAATGCTTTCAGCACGAAACTGCAGAAAAACCACTGCATTGCATAATAAGAGTTCCATCTGCTCTAGAGATATTTCCTTTCCTAATCATGAGTCTGCAATTTACCTAAATCTTCTTGCTGTGAGGGTATGTCCCTTAAACAGCTCTTTCATGCCTTAATGCCATTCTGAACATTCTCATTGTAAATGTTCTCACTGTGCACTTAAGATGTTTAAACCTTAAGTGCAAGAGAAGGAATATTTGGTTCTGGGCAGTCACAGGAGGAGAAATGTTACCCAGACTTGTTCTAAGGCTCTGCACCCACAACTTCAAGATGATTGTGGATTCAAACATTGTTAGTCCAATATTTTCATTTATTAAAGCTGCCTCTACGTGGTGTTTGAAATGGTCTCACCAGATTGCAGCTATTATCTGACAAAGTTCTGCCCAGGCTCTCAGTTAAGGTTTAATTCAATCTCTGCTGGAATATTTACAACAGCCTGCTACAGGAAAATCCTTGCTAACAGGATAATGCTGCTAATATCACAAAGAAGCAAGAATTAAAACAAGAAAACACCAAACAGAATCAACACTGATTTCACTGAAGAGAAGCAATCATCTTAATGTTTCCCAACCACTCTTTTTCTCTCCCAGGCTTTGATGATCTAATCACTGGAGCAATCTGCCTTGCACTACTTAGTGAAATTTGTTTCTGTGAAAAACTCAGCAAGTTTCTTACTGGGGGAGAACCTGCTATGTTTTCAAGCAGGAATCATAACAGCCCGGGTTTCTTTCCTCTCCCTTCAACTTTCTCTCTAATTCCAGCCCCAGTGGAGTCAAAATGCTGTCCTCAGCACATCAGGCACTGACACAAGAAAGCCCATGGAGCTGTCTAATGTGGCCAAGCTGCCTAAGTAAAAAAGGAACTTTACACACTAGTATGTGTCCTCTCTGATTATTACCCATCCTCATCTATGCAAAAGGCTGAAAAAGGGAAAAGACAAAAAAAGACAGGAGTCTGTTCACATATACACAGTGTTGTTATTGCTCTCTTATGTCTCTCAGGTTACCAGTATAGCCCTGGGCTAAGCAAAATCTGCTTTTTGACATTGCCTGAGACATCCAGTTCTCTCCTAGTTACACAAGTCTGAGTCAAGACAACAGAACCAAACTCTTCTCTCTCTCTCTGGCAAAACCTGGGCTCAGATCTGACTCCAAACTCGGGTGATTCATTCTTCTCACGCAGATGTGGATGCTACACTTCCTTCTGTCCAAGTGCTAACAAGGATGGCTTGTTACCTGTGCTGTTGTAGTCATGATCTTTGACCTCAAGGGCCCCACAGCACAAAGCACAGACAAAAACCAGAAGATAATGAGCACTCCAGAGGACTGAATTCCTCTCAGCCTTTCATACTGGATAAGCAGTGTGGCTAAGAGCTGTAAAAGAAAACACAGGAACACATGAACACAACCCCATCCCAGTGCTCCCCTTCTTTGCACTCTCAGTTGGCAGCTCTTAGAGCCACCATTCACTGGAAGGCCATCAGAATAGCAGGACCTCTCTGAAATGAGCCCCCATCATTCACAGAAGTCAATGTCAGAACTTCCATCATCTAAGAAGAGCAGCAAATAACTGTGAAGTAATTTGTTCTGGTGTTTTCAGAACCTCAGCTTCAGAATTCAATTTTTAAACCTTTGCACATAGGGCTGGGAACAATTAAATTTAGCTACAAACATTTTAAACAAACGTAGGAGCTGCCATTTCTCCAATCCAGATGGACCATCATGACTTGTCTGGAAAATGAGATTTAAATAAAAAAGAAAATAGCCAAGGGAATTAAAAAACGTAATGGGCAAATTTTACTGCTTTATTTTTCCTACAATAGGCACAAGGCTGTTTGTCATCACAGCCAAAGCCAACTTGTTTTGTTTAATGGAGGAACAACCACCAGATAACAGAGCTTTACAAAGCCCAATACTATACTGAACAATGCACAAACCATGCTCTATTGTATCTCTCTATTTAGGCAAAATCCTATTCAAATTCTCTCCAGACCTGGATCACAAGCCTGGAGAAATAGGTGAAAGCAGGTTGGAAGGCAGAACAATCTCTCCATTTTAAGTATTTTAATTTACAAAGCTGAATCTACTTGAGAGAGATTTGTGACTCTGGCTGTACTGGTAGCAAAATTTGCTTCAGTGATACAAATACTAATAATTCAGTTAAAAAGATGTCCAGATAAGGCAATGAAGGCAAAGAGGCTCTTCATCCTCCATCTGTCTAAAAAAAGTTATTCATGCAGGTCATAGTGAACAGAAACAGTTACGAACCACAGTGATGCCAACGACCAGAGGAGTTACAAAATAAACTGGAGGAGGGGTTCTGTTCTGCAGGAGCTCGTGGAAGGAGTAGAAGAGATCTGCCCAGCTCACACACCACAGCAGGACCCCAAACAGCTGAGAGGAGGCAAACAGAAACAGCATTTGGTAAACTCCTCTCCAGGAGAGCTAAAAAACCCCATTCTGATTCACAAATTCCCAGCAAAACAAAGCTGTGTAAACACAATCACAGCACTGATCAGCTGCAGGCTGATGAACTGTCCCACTGCACTCCAACCAAGGATCTCAGCTGCTTTCTGAGGGATTTGCAATCACTATCAGTAGAAAGACTAATGTCTTTTCCTGGATTTTCCCCCCTGTTTAGTTTTGATTGCAAACACAGGCAGCATCCAGAGTAAAGGCAGACATGCCCTGAAGCAGAAGCCTGGAGTTTTTCTCCAGGAATAACCTGAGTTATTTAATGGCCTATGGAAAGTGACCTTCTCGCCTTTCTAAGACCCAGCCACTCACAGACCTGAGGGGCTGCTGACACCAGGAACCTTTCAAGCACAAGGTGCAGATGAAATCACGTTGCTGTTGCGTGGGGAAAGCAGCTTGAATAAACCCTCCTCATGCTTATTTTCATAAAGAGATACAATTCCCACCAGCCCTACCTTAACATCTTTGCTTTGCAGCTTTCAGCGGTTTAAACATTTATTAAGGGTGAAGCAGCACAGTTTTGGCTCACAAAGGGAGGCTGCTCAAGGCAGAGCAATCTTCCCTCTACCCAGAAAGGTGAGCTCCCTAGCACGGATTTCCTTCCTCAGAGATCTGTATAAAAGGCTGTTTGTTCCTATAAGCAAACTCTTCAATGCAATAAATCAGAGGGAAATTAGTTCAAACCCTGCTGCAGCACTCCCCTGGATGCTGAGCTAATACAAGATGAGGTTCACATGGCACGTGGGGCACTGCAAAGAGCTCTCACCGTTTTGAACCTGCTCAGCATGGACAGCACGATGTAGCCTCGCTTGCTGCGCTTCAGGTAGAGAAGGTAAAAGGGCAAAGCACTCCACAGGTAAATGCTGGGGATCCACGCCAGGATGGTGTTCTGGAAACATGGTGTCAGGTCTGGGTTATCCGTGTGTATTGTAAGGTTTGAATCCTGGAAGAAGGAAGAGGCACATTTATTAACACAGAGGCAGAAGTGCTGCCAAACTGGAATACCTGCTTGCATGAAGTTGTATTCAGATCCTGATGGAGTTAGCACATGGCCTGAGTAAGAGCTTTCCCAAAATACTTACCCCAAACACTTGTGGTTAATCTGCTTTAGTGAAAGGGCTAAGTACAGCTATAAATAGGGCAAAACCTAAAGAGAAAGATTTCTGCCCTACTGTATTTCAGAGCTGGACACACATTTTGTAGCACACAATCTCTCTTTGTCTTTGCCAAGGCTTAGTTACAGGTGCTGGTAACACCATGCTCCTCAGCCTGGAGATTCCTCCTTGAGGAGAAATCCTCTACCTGAGAACTCATCCAGCAAGAATGTCCAGCCCTGAAAAAAATGATCAGATTTAGACCAACCTTATGCTAACCTGGGAAAATCCCCTCCATTTATGACTAACACTTTGTTCTTCTTACTCATATGCTTCCAACTTTAATTACTTCCCTATTCTAAACAAAGGCAAAAGGAATGTACTGAACATTCAGGTAGGAATCAGGTTTTCTTGGAAACATTTCAAGTAATGGTTTGCAGCTGTGATCCTGGACTCCACAAACCATATATGAACTTGTACTTAAAGACGTGAATGCACCACATGCAAACACAGTTACACAAGTTCACACTAAAATAGAACTTTCAGTACAGTGAAGGGGAACTTGGTTTTAATCAAACCTTCTGGAAATTCACAACTTGGATTTTGCCATCTGATGTGTCATCTTACATGTGGTAGATAAATTCCTAATTGCAGGGAATGTAAATTGACTTTGTTGTACTGTCATTAACAAGATGATGATAAATCTAAGATATCCCTGGTTCAAATATACTTTATCTCTGCACTACAACAATTTACTTCATTATCCAAATTTGGGTGTGAGTTTTCTGCAGAAGTGTTTCAGTTACACTGAGCTACTTCTCATCCCTTGTGACAGAATGCTCTGAAAATCAATTCCTCAGAGTACTTCCTAGCCCTTCTTCTGTTTACCAACACCACAGAGATCAAATGCTGAAAGCAGTGGTTGATTTTAGGGGAAGTGAAGAGCCACAATCTGCAGAGAATCTTTCCATGTCATTGATGATCTGTCAGAAGGCACATTCATTTGGCTGGGGGAAGGACAGCGTGGCTGAACTGTGACACATTTGGCATCCAGTGCCTCAGCTGTGGCAGTGGTGAAGGCTGGCACAAATCCACCAGCACCACATCTGAACTGCGCCCTTTGTGCACCTGGTGCCTCTCCAGCCAAGAAATGGCTTTTTTTTGGAGGCACTCAGGCAGCCAGCATGGGCCAGCAGGGTAAAAACAGCCCAAATTACCTCAACAGGTTTGTCCAGACCTCAGGCAACTTTCAACCACAAATCAACAACACAGGGGCAATTACACAGCACTTCAAACACAAGATCAAAACAAAACAAAAGAAAACAAAACTCCAGCCCCACATTCAAACTATTTCTGTGTTTTCCTCCAGTGAGCAACTCTCTGGCACCAGAATGGATGATAACATTTAAAGAGCACCCATTTTTTGGCTCATCATCAAAACATTTCAGCATCTCTATCATAATAAGCTCCTCTAGCAGCTACCCTGCCTGGGGCAGGAAAAGCCCTGTAGAAGTTTGGAGCTCTTTAGTTCCCAAGTAGGAGCTTATCTACTTTCATTTATTCAACAAAATATTAATTTCCTCTTCAAATTGCAAGTGGTTTAGCAGTGTCTTTAGCATGTTTGCAACTGTGATCCTTTTGCTTATTGGAAAGAATCCTGCAAGAGGAAAGCAGATGAAGAACAGCAATAACTGAAGCACAGAATAAAACAAAGACTCTGTTTCAGGGAAAAGATATTGAGAGAAACCCCTGACTGCCCCTCCCCCCTTTTTAAATTTAAACATTTCCTATAAGGCCAAAATGTCCATGAATAGCTGTCTGACAGCAACCTAGAAACTGCCCCAGATGTCCATTAACTTCTGAACAGAACACAGGCTGCCTATTGTATCCAAGACACAGACTGCAGGGCTGCCAAGCCATTGGAAGGTTTTCATTTACTGTTATTTAAACAAGGCAAAGGCCTTGCACTTCTGAATGCAAAAATGCAGCTGGCCAGAAAACAAAAATTCTGTCCTAAAAAAAAAAAGTAAGAGTCTGAGATTCAGTAGAATTATCCCTGAGAATAAAAGTGGAAAATTAAAAGTGGATAATTCCAAAATTATGTGAAACTACAGGGAGCAGTATCTATGTGATGGCCAGCAAGAACCTACCACCTTCATGGCACATGGGAACAGGGATGTGGCTGAAGGAGAGCCCTAAGGCCAAGGCAACAGGACTGACTACTGGCTTCTTGGTGAGTTATTCCAGGTCCAATTCCATTCTGGATCAGATAAGAAAAAGATCTGTTTCTGTAAGGATCTGCTTCTGCTCTGAGAGCAGACTGTTCCCATCCTGAGTAGGAGAGAGGTCCCTGTTAGAAAACACAGTGCCTAAAACACTTCAGTAGTTTAATTCTGTACAATCAACTTGCTGTCCTTGACACCAGACTGGAGTGGACTAATGTAGCTATATATATATATATATATAAATAATGTCTATATATAAAGTGTGTCCTGGGATAGAGTTCTTAAGTATTTATTTTTTTAAAATACACTTTTATTATTTTCTTCCTAGTAATTGATATATTGCTCTTTTTTTTTTTTTTTGTTGTCTCCCTTTGCATTACAATTATGTTAGTATAATTATATTCTACTTCAGTTATTAAACTGTCCTTGTCTCAGCCCATGGGATTTACCTTTTCCAAGGCTTCTGCCATCTAGCAGGGAAGTGGAAGGGATAAGTGAGCAGCTGCTGGCTGGGGTTAAACCATGGATGATGAGATGTTTCATGTAGCAGGGACTCTACAATGAATTATTATTATTGCTTTTAAATCAGCGAGTCTTCAAGTTGTGTTTTTTATCAAGCAGGATCTGTCTTCATGGAGCTGGAAGTTCCCATTTATAGCTTTATCAATTACCAGAATGACAGTGTGTATTCCAACATCCACTCCAACCCTAAACAAACCATTTTGAGTCAGAATACGACACAAAGGCTCAGTACACCCTCTCCTGACAAAGCCAACTTTATTGCATATTGCTAAATACCTTTCAACAATGCAGCAGTAAAGTTATAAAACTCCACCCTGGAGAACAAACACAAGAAGCAACGGCTGGAGGGACACACCAGCTCCTGGCTCCTGTCTTCAAGTCTTGCTCTGCTCTGGCTTTGCCTTTCTGAGCTCTGTCCTGGGAAACACAGCAAGCTGAAATGCTTCTTGTGCCCTGCTCTGGTTGAGGGTGAAAATATCCACCTTGGGCTGCCTGGGTGTGAGGGTTTATTTTGGGCTTGCTGCTGGGGGAGGTATAACAGTGATGCTGGGGAGCACCCCTGCTCCTTGGCTCGTGGCTCTTTGCCCTCCAAGAGCTGCTCCCCTTTCCCTGGACACCACAGCTCTGCCCTTCAGTGACAGCCACTCTGCAGGCAGCTCTGAGACCCTGCAACAGCCACGTTCCCCTCTCAAGGGGAAGTACTCAGCAGCAAATGTTGGGAAACAGTTTTCTCCACAAAACTCTTACCAGGGAAACCACAAGAGCCAGCATGTCCATCCACTGCTGTCATCCCTCTCACCCTCAGACAATGCTGAGGACAACAGCCTGAGATGTGTTACTAACCCAGACTCACCGTGCCCTGTGGCTTCTCCTGACTGCCAACTGCAGCATTCCCTTGGATGCTGGAGGCTCTGCTGGTGAGACACAGCACTGCAGAAATCACCAGACCATTACACTGAACTCCCTGGCATACAACCCAATCCCCTAGCACTAAAATACACAGCAAACACCCATGGGAAAATATTAGAGATGCTTGTTACAGCTTCACAGCAGAAAAGGGGTCTCTTGGAGCCTAAAACTTACAAATTAGTGGGGCTTTAAGTTAAGGATATAATTAACAGGGGACCCTTGCCACAGCTTCCACTCACACCCTTCACTCCACTGTCTTTGAATAAACACAACTCTTGTATTAAGGGCCATCTGGGCAGCAACACTTGCATTTAAATGAATAATTTTAAGTACATGATCTTCAGCTAAGGGAAGGTATTCAACAGGGGAAGCTCTGAGCAGCATTAAATCTGCTCTAATACTTAGTACTTTCTATTAGGTTCTCCAGTCTGGAAAACAACATTGCTATTGAAAAAGCCATCCTTGAAACTGATAATGCCTTTTAAAGAAATAAAAAGTTCAGTTCCATGTATCTTGGGCTCCCTGCACATCATCCATTACAGCATTTAAGAAACAGAAAGCCTAAAACTGAGTACAAAACAGAGACAGGGAAATTCCTGCCTGTCCCTTTCCCAAAATCCCCAGATGATGTAAAACAAGCCTGCTGAAAAATACCAGCCTGAGTTTTGGTATTGGATTTAAGTCTAAACCAACTCCCACTCCATTACAGAAGCTTAAAATAAAGCTGCCTCACACTGGGTTTACCCAGCAGTAAAAAAAATTGATGATGATGCCTTGGAGTGGCTACCTAGAACAGAGGCTAGACAGAGTTACAGAATAAAGTGGGGATTTATTAAAGGCCTTCAATAGGTACACCTTGGGCAGAGCAAAGCCTGCCAGAGGCTACACCCAAGATGGACAATGGTCATGAGTTTTTCAGACAGAAGTAAGTCTGGTCTATCTGAACATCAATGGTTAATTGTCCAATTACTGCTTCAGGTAATGAAGTCACATACCCCCAGTTTGTTCCTCCCCAATTCACTTTTGTTTATACTTTTCAGGGCTGAGACAGAGGGTGTGCTTGGTTCTCAGGTCTGTTTTGTCAGGATCGTTCTGTCTGACCAAAATGAGAAGAGAGCTTGCTAACACTCTGTATGGAGTTCAGAGTTATACCCTAATGCAGTACAGGATCTGAAAAATAGAAAAGCCAATATCTTGAGTGATCACTGACGCTGCAGTAATGATCCTCAAACAGCAGCAGAGAGTGTCCAAACCCTAGGGAAGACTTACAGCATCTCTGCTTGTCAAGCAGCTTTCTCCTTTAAATGGATCCATTAATACACGCTCCTCTCTAAATTTCTGCAGCTCCAAAAGAATGATGAAAAGCACAGGAAACACAAACACAACCTTTATCTGCTGGAAGGTGAAGGCCATTGGGCTGACATCATTCACACCCTACCCAAGGTTAACACAAACCTTATCAGCGCTTCCTTATCAGTTATCACTGGTGTTTGCATATCATGGAAGATTAACAATCAACTGGAAAGCTGGCTAGGAAAGGTACACATCCAGCAGGGAAGATAGAGAAGTGAATAACTGAAAGTAACAATGCTTCTCTGGGGCACATTAACATGGGAATGGTTTCTTGCCGTAGAACAAACCATTACTGGGAATTAAAATGCAAAGTAGACTCTTCCTGCCCTTTTTTGGCCCTTAGGTCTGGTCAGCACCCTGCCAGGGACTTTCACTTGCACAGCCTGGGGAAAAAAAAATAAATAAAAGGAAAAAAAATCAAAATAAAAGGAAAGAAATAAAAAAGGATGTCTTTCTCTTGGCTCTACCACACTGCCTCCTCCCAGGAATGAGAGTGGATCTGAACTACAACACTAAAATCTACCAGGGCTCAGTGTCAGCTACAGCACAAGCTTCATCTCAGCCTCTCCTCTTACCTCCCATTTCTACCTGGTGTCCATCTCCTCTGCTTGCTCCCTGTTAATAAACTCTTTGGGACCAACTCTAACAGTAATTTTAGAGCATAAATGCCAGCAGGTATAGCTGCCAGTTTCAAATTGGCTTTTCAGAGCACCATCACCCATTCACATTTCTAAAGGAACAGTGTCACCCTTACAGAAGGGGCTGGACACTGCACAGCTCAATTCTTCCTCGTGATTACAGAACAGCCTTCCCCCCACCTGGTAAGGGCAGGAGGCAACAACATTCTTCACTGCAGCAGCACTGCTCAGAGAGAAGGTTGAGGGGCATAAGCATTTACAGTTCTGCATGAACCACACATTTAATAACCAGAAATGGCATTTTTCTCTTTTACAAAAGAACATTGCACCAGTTCTCTGCATAAGTGAAGGACACTGAACTTTCCTTTCTAGCAGTAAAAGGATCTTTAGTGGCTTATTTTATGGGATCAAATCAGCCTGGCACAAGGCCAGAGCCTACAGGACTTAGTTTATGATTGTGGAGTGACTTGTCACAGGTTTTTGCTCAAACTGAAGTTCCATGAATCAAGTGCTACTAACCACACCATGTATGAGGCAGTAATTTCTTTTGTTTTTGAGTTTTAAGATTAAAAGTTTGGAGCTTCTTTGCTGTCAGGATGAAAAAAGGCAGGTTCATATTCCCCACAGCCACGGGAGCACAGGTAAAAGCCCAGGGCTTTTTTTTTTTTTTTAAGAAAAGCATCTGTAGCCTCAGGGAGATAGCAAAGGAGACCACACCATATATACATGGATCTAAGACAATATACAACTAAAGTAAAATTAAAATCCATCTACTGCAGTTGTTCCAGTAACACTCAGTCCTCTTGCTTGGACAGAGGGACATTTTTTACTTGAGAAGGGGAGGGCATGGTGCAATCACACAGGTAAAAACGCTCAAGAATCAAAAGCAGGATTGAGAAGAAAATGAAACCGGATTGTTCCTACACAAGGAAATTCCTAATTGTCTTTTAAAATTGACCAAAGCTTTGTACTGTTGGGGAGAAAACTCCTGTTATTGGCATCACTGACAGCTTTTCCTACGGCCTTGTGCAAGCACCAAAAAAGGAGTGGGGTGCCTTCTGCAGTCCAGTGTGATAATGGTACTTTCAGGCATCCCATCTCCTTCTAGTTAAAGGAATAGGGTTAATTTAAGGATCATCATAAATGCAGCTCAATTGAAGAGACAGGAACAGCTCAAACAGCTGTGAATGACACAGTCCCACTGTAATTCCATTTTAACTGCCATCCAGCTGGGCTGAAGGATTGTCACAGAAAAATTGCCATCAGTGCTGCTCCAAGAGCAGTTGGAAGATATTCTAGAATAAAAATCATTCAACTGGGAGGAAGAGGAGAGATTTTTTCTTTTAATTGCACAAATGTCAAATGAATTCTCAGATTCAGAGAGAAAAAAAAATTATTTCTGAAACTAAATGACTTTTGAAACAACTCCCATGAAACAGTTTCTCTTCCCCATCTCCTTCATTCTTCACTCTGTTCTAATTCAGGGCTTTATGACACTGGTACGTGACATTACTGTAAATTACTATATTTTAATTAATTACCGTATTTACTAATTTTTATTGCATTCACTTCACTTCTCGTGCTGCCAGGAGATTAGCACAGGGACAAGATGCCAGCTCACACAGGCCCAGTAGGGAACCAGGGAAGATCTCTGGCTCAGGGCCACTCTGCTCTCCACAAGCTCAGCCAAGGAATTTGCAAGTGGATAATGGCCCATCACAGTCAAGGGGGGATCAGGAGATAATTGGGCACGAGTTAACTGGGAAAAACCAAAGACATCCTTTAATATGTTTTTCAAAAGAATTTTTTTTTTAATTAAAAAAGTTAAATTTAAACACGAAAGATCTCCTTATTTTGATACATTTCAAATTTGCACTGTTTGAAGGAAAGGATGAACTCTCCCATGACACAGCAATTTGCCTCCAAGGTAGGTGAGGCCCATCTCAAAATGCTTTCTATTCCTATGTACAGCAATTAAATTTTAGCTACATTTTAAGGAGCTCCTCATGCAATTCCGATTTAGTTCCACTACCATTTCTTTTCAGGAGGCAAACTTTATAGCATTCAAAGTCCCAGACTCCACAGCTATCAGCTGTGTCACACAAGCTAAAATGGCCCAGGGAGGAAGAGCTGTGCTGAAAGCTGAAGAGTTTCATTAATTGACAATGTCACCAAAGGAGTCACTTGATACTGGCAGCTTTCAGTGGTATCAAGTTTTGCTCACAGCTCTCAAATCCATACTTTGTCTTTCCCAAAGAGTGTCAAATCCAGACTATTTGACTATAAGTCTTGCCATTTACACACAGATGGACACTCTCAGGTCCTGGCTAATACTGCAAATCCAATGCTAAATATTTATTTATATTTATATTGCTCCTGACATTGAGAATATCTGGCCCAAATCAATTAGCAACAGCTTCCATTCAACTGATGTCAAAAATCTGAAAATCTTGGAGAATTTGATTTTAAGTTCAGGATGTTGCCAACTCAGCTACCCTTTTGAGAGAGCACAACTTCACAGATTTGATGTCTGAAGGGACTGTTAAAGTCCCCTTCTTGATCTCCCATCTAACATGAGAAAGAACACAGGTGCCTCATGCAGCTTTTTGTGAAGAGATTTATAGGAGTGGGATTCAGCTGAAGCTGCATGCAGTTAACAAAGATTATATAGAGACATCTACAAACAATGAACATTCTGTGTTTAGCACAGGGTGGCAGAAGGAGAAACTAAAACATAAACAACAGCCAGTCTGGAGCACACTGCCCGACTGCAGGATCCTTCCTTGGCAGTGATCTCCTATCACCTCCTGCTTCACTCATCCTCTGCTGGAACTGATTCAGCTGAAAATAGAATGGAATTGTTAAAGTTAAATGCTTTATTATTAATTTAGGGCCAAACCACATAAATTGTGGGAGGGTTTAAATAGACTTGTACACGTGCTACAAGTGTACAGTATTTGCCACCTTCCTTGAAAGAAGTATTTTGGCCTTACTACAGCTATGCTGAGTCATCTTCAACTGCAAAAGAAATTGAACATGATGCAGCAAAAGAGGAAGTTATGTGGAAGAGGAACTTGTGGCACTTTTGGAAATGCATTTTCTTGCTCTGCTGGTTCAGAGACCAGCATGACTTTTAGCCCAAGTCTACCAAAATTTGTCAGAATGACTCAAGGGGAAGGAATACCCACAAACCTAAAGGTTAAAGGGGTGTTCTGTATGAGACTACCACAAAGCCAAGACAGAGGCTTTGAGAGCTTTACTCTTGAGAGTTGCTGCAATTTCCTGCTGGATTGCTCAAGAGCCTCTGGATGAAGGAGCCAGCACCCCATATGGGGTGGGGAAACACAGGACATCTCGCAGGATACCAAACACAGGGAGAGCAAGGGAACCCAGCTGTCAGCTGAGCAGGATCAAAAGGAACTGAGAAATCCTGGCCTCCCCTTTGAAATGTTCTATCACTTGTTCTCTCATTTCCCATTTATGCTGTTAAAAAAACACACCACCCAGCACCCAAGCTGCTGCTTAAAGCCCAGGAATTTTGCCTGTCTGCAGACCAAGGTGTTTATTTGCCACTCACTCCAACATTGCTCAACAACAGTGCTGAGCACCCAATGCTTTCCCCTCGCAGCAGCCACTGTGCCATTGCTTACTCAGACAGGCTGAGCTGCAGAAAAGACAAGAACAGAATTCGGTTTTTCCCAGATTTGTGCTCTTTAATCCCTAGGTTGAAACACTTGTGTAGCAAACACTCTCCAGGAGATTACTTTGCTCTCCACCCAAAGAAGCCACTTGTGTTTTACTACAGTAAAGGACACAAGCAACAAAAGAAGTGGCAATTCACGAGTATCTGCTTCTCAAAAGGGAGACTGTAGGTCACAATTAATTGGCACACCTATTTAGCACTCTCACTACCACACAGCAAATATGTGGCACAATAAATAGGTAATTATGGGCACTGGTGAAGAATACACCTAAGGTCTGCCTTGTGTGGGTATGTGCTATCACATCCATCCCTCCCCAAAGGCAATTAGCAGGGAAACACTGCCAGGAGATACTAGCAGCTAAAGCAGATAGCATGATTCCAAGTGCTCAGATGAAGATATTGTTCATAATGCATTACAAAAACACAATATTCCATACATTTTTATTAGCAATTTGCTGATTCCATGTTAAACAGGTAAAGCAGGAGCTGGAAGCCAAAAGCTTTTACAGATTTCTAATGTGATCTACAGTGTTCCCTTTCATTTCTTATTTCTGAAATGGGTTGAACAGGAAATTATTTTGCCTCTGGAAAAAAAACCACAAAAAATTCAACCAGCAAAATTTCCAGCAAAATTCCCCACCCTGAATCAGGGTGAGGAGTTGAAACCTTAAAACTTCCAATAAGCCAAAAAAATCCAACATAAATCAATCATCTGTTTAAGTTTATATATTTCAAGATAAACATTTTCATGAGCTAATTCTGAACTGTTTTGGTTTTATTCTGATCCCCTTTTAACAGAAAAGTATTGTAGCTGATTTAAACTCCAAAACAAAGAACTGATTAAATTGGAACAGCATGTTTCCTTTCACTCTAAACAGTTCCAAAACTGACACCAATACTACATTCAGCTTCCAAAAATATCTAGATTTTCTTTGATAAAAAAAAGGGGAGTCTAAGTTCATCAGCAAATGAAAAAGTGACCATTAATACTGGTTCACATTTGATCAAGTTATTGTTTTGAACTGCAGAGCTGGACACCATTCATTAGTTCAGTGCACAGAAACCCCAACTTTTGTGGGCAGATTTCAGATAGAAGCTTCTACCTACATCTTCTTATGAAACAATATATTTGGACAGTAAATCATTTCACTGTCATCTATCTGGTCATCACTTAAAATATCCCATTAAAATCAGTGCACTGTGTACACTCCTAACAGAAATTACTGCCAAAAATAGGGTGACCACTGAGTTCAAACTGCTGGTCATGAATCAGTGTTACATTTCTCAGAGTTGTTGAGTTCCACTTTTTAAAACAATTAAACAGATGGAAAGTTGTTCTGACCCCAAGCAGCTGTGGAAGAAAGGTCCACAGAGAGCACAGATACCCCAGAGAGCAGCACAGAGGGCACCGTGCTGGAGTTTACAGCATAAAGGACAGAATTACACACTTACTTCATACTTCAAACCAGGAAATCTGTCTGGAGATTTACATTAACACATCAATAAACTGCTACAAGAGTTGTTACACCACCAGCCTTCCTTGAGAAGCTAAGACCTGCTTCTGGAGGGAGCCAATAGATCAGGGAGCAGAGTCAATGTGTTAGTGCTTGTTCCTCTTCTAGAAGTGTTGATGGTAGAAACAATACATGAAAATACTTGCTTGAGCAAGCTTATCTGCCAGCTGCTGAGGCAGACAGTGCAGAGCACTTGGAAATGAAATACAAACAAAGGAATGTAACCAAGGGGCTGAGGAGCCAAACTCTTCTTTGAAATAGTAATATTGGGACAGATATTGGAAGGTAATTAGTTATCTGAGGATACAACTCAGCATAAAGTGCTGGGAGCCAACTGCTTGTGCTGTCCTGTAATAGTTTTCCAGCAGTGATGCAACTTCAGACATTCCTTTTCATTCATGCTCCTCATTTGAAAAAAAAAATCTCGAGCTAAAGCAGAGTAAAAAAAAGGGACACATAAAAACTGATTCGTTGGGGGGCAGCTCCAAATTCAGCACACGTGCTCAAATCCCCGTGGCTTCTCATGGTCTGAGCGTCTGCCTACACAGTATAGAGGCAAAAACACCACTCTGTACCTCGGGGAAACCCAGCACCAGCACTTACACTCTCTCACCATTAGAGCAGACACGGCAGCAATTCCCCAAACTTTTGTGCTTACAAACCCAGTGCCCGCTGCAATGAGACCTTCAGGGCTCCAAGCAGTGTCAGAAGTCACCGTAATCCTCCGGGGCTGGTGACCACCCTCGGCTGCCACGAACCCATCCCTGCTTGGCAGTAACAAAGCCCAGAACGGGGAGCACTGTGCCACCCATGGAAGTGACTCCGGAGAGCAGAAGGAGCTAAAACACAAAGGAAGAGCCCCGGGTTCATCAGGGTGAGCTCCAGGCGGGACTGTGCGGGGACAGCCGCATCCCACGGGGGATGGATGCTCCGTGCGGGGACAGCCACATCCCACGGGGGATGGATGCTCCGTGCGGGGACAGCCGAATCCCACG
This sequence comes from Luscinia megarhynchos, assembly GCA_034336665.1. Classification (NCBI taxonomy): domain Eukaryota; kingdom Metazoa; phylum Chordata; class Aves; order Passeriformes; family Muscicapidae; genus Luscinia; species Luscinia megarhynchos. Next base: position 6,014,904 of record CM067580.1, read on the forward strand.
GGGGATGGATGCTCCGTGCGGGGACAGCCGCATCCCACGGGGGATGGATGCTCCGTGCGGGGTCGCGGCTCTGGTGCGGGGTTGCGGAAGGACAAACAGAACGGAGCGGCCCTTGTGCTGCTGCTGCCCGAGCGGGGACACCGCACCGCCGGGACAGAGGGACAGGGGACAGCTGCCCGTGCCCGTTCGGGGACACTCGGAGACACTCGGGGCACACTCGGGGCACACTCGGGGACACTCCGGGGACACTCGGGGACACTCGGGGCACACTCGGGGCACACTCAGGGACACTCGGGGACACTCGGGGACACTCGGGGCACACGCGGGGGACACTCAGGGACACTCGGGACACACTCGGGGACACTCGGGGACACTCGGGGGACGCGGCGCTGCCCCGGCCCCTCGGCCAGGGCCAGGGGAGGGGAAGCTTACCCAGAAGCGGGAGCCGCAGAACACCTCCATGGCCGCGGAGCAGCGCCGGCAGGGCAGCACCGGGAGCGAGCAGCCGCCGGTTCCGTCCCTGCCGGGGGCGGGGGCGGGGGCGGGAGCGGCGGGGCCGGCGCTCCCCATCCCTCCCATCCCTCCCCGGGCGGGAGGAGCCCGCACTGCCCTGCCCGGCTCGGGACGGGACCGGCAGACAAGCCAAGGCGTGCCCTGCTCCGGTTCCGATGTGGGACTGCCCTTCCTCTGCTGCTGAGCCCCCCTCACGCCGTGGGTGACATCCCACCTCCTCCCCCAGCTCAGAGTGACCTGCAGGGACAGCCACACCCCTCCTTGTGGCTTTCGTGGTACCCACGTGGCAAGAAGAAGCTGTGAAAACTCCCATCCCCGGCAGCGTTCAAGGGCAGGTGGGACGGGGCCGTGAGCAATTCGGTCTAGTGAGTGGCATCTCTGCCCGTGGCAGAGGGCTGGAATGCCATGATTTTGATTTTAAGGTCCTTTGCAACCCTCATCATTCTGTGATTCAGTGAAGTGTGTGCTGAGGAGTGCATAAAGCTGAGCCACTCGCTGGCTTTGGGCTGTGTCCATCCACCCAGACCACTCAGGCTAATGGTAACATCATGGAGAGGCTTCTTGTCTGCAGAGTGCTGTGGAGTGTGATTCCCCCAGCAGGACTTAAGTGAGCATCACATTGCTTCTCCATCCATCTACAGCCTGTTTCTTGATTCACAGCTAATTGCTTCTGCTGTGATTAAACCTGTGGCATGGATCCATTTTCAAAAGCCTTCAGTCAATATATTTTCCTGATTATATGTAACTAATAGGTTTCGTAGTGTAGCACCTTGGACACAATCTGGATTTCACCTCCCTGTGATGCAGAAGCAGTGTTTGCTTTCCTCCTTATTTGGACTTGTGCAGTATTATTGACCTTCTAACACTTGCTGTTCGTTCACCCACTTACTGCAGCATCTGTTTCAATTAACATCATCTCACACAAAGTAACTCTGATGCCACAAATCAATATTTTAAGAGTCTGAGTTTCCTTCCTTTCTGTAACATGTAGAACTCTCAGGTAAAAGGATGTGGTCCAAAAATATTCACCAGAACAAAAAGGAGTAGAATAGAATCATAAATCAGAGAATAACAGAATCACAGAATGGTTTGAGTTGGAAGGGAGCTTAAAGCTCATCTAGTTCTAAGCCCCTGCCATGGGCAGAGATGCCACCCACTTGATCAGGCTGCTCAAGGCCCCTGGTCTTGAACATTTCCAGGAATGGGGCAGCCACAGCTTCTCTGGGCAACCTGTTTTAGTGCCTCAGAGAAGGGCAGTGCTGCTCTGTCCCAAAAAGATGTCATCCCTAAAGAAAAAAATATTCTGCTAGTCTTTTATGGAGATACTAGGACTGTTTCCCACCCGAAGCACTAGCTGAGAAAGCCATGAGCACTGCTAAGAATTTGCTTTAGACATTTACTATAACCTGGCTAAAGGTGTGCTGTTCTCATTAGTGTGGGAAGATAAGCCCTTGCCCAAGATAAGGTTCTCAGCGATTTACCTACAAGACCTGAAATGTCAGACTGAGCCAGGCTAATCAATAACAATCACATTGCAACCCTCTGGAGGAAACACTAGAGAGGCCCTTGCCAACTGGGTGAATGAGATCTGAGGACACAGTGGGTTGGCCTTGCAAGTCTTACTGAGAAACTTTTGTTCAGTGGAATAGCGCTACAATAAAAGTTTTAAGAAAACTCAAAATTACCTGGGCATTACTCCTTTATGACTCTTTAAATCTCTCCTGCAACAACCTCTGAGAGCAGCTGCTCTGAGAGAAGTGCTGAGAATTTCATGTCTCCTGACACGTGGACAAGCTCCACTGGGCTTCTTGCACCAAGGAGCAGGACTGGGTGCAGTTTGAGAATGTGCTCAAAATGCAGACCAGCTCTGACATTGAGAGATGTCACAGGCACAGAGGCACCTCACAAGCAGCTGCTGTAGGCTCTGTGTACAGGAAGGGAGAGGTTTACTCTATCAGTATGCTGCATAGTCCAATTGACATGTGAATTAATTCCTGATTAAATTATTGACTTTGGTGGTTCTGTTGAACCTCATGTTTTTTCTACCAAATCCATCGAGGAAGGTCCTGAATTAGGATACTTCCCTTGGTCTCACAAGACTCTAAATAAGGAGCCCTAAATAATGCTGCCATTTGTTTCATGTTCCTAATTAATGGTGGGCAGCTTCTGCTGTCAGCAGCAGTTAATGCCATTAAAGAGGGATGGCAGTGATGAGTGATGCCAGCTGGGGTGCCAACTCCCCCTGCATCCCTTCTGAGCTCAGTGGGAGCTACTGGGTAGTCTGGACCTCACAGCAGACACTGTGACTTACACTGGCTTTGCACTGACTTCCATGTGCTGTCTGGCAAAGCAGACAAGCAGAGCGGGAAAAATCAAAGGCAGGAATTAAGGAAATATTAATTTCTCAGACAGGCAAGATGGAGGGGGAAGCTTAAAAACTCCTGGGAAGGGCCATGGTGAAGGATTCTGCTGACACTGGTGCAAAGCCGAGCCTGAAGCACTGTCATGGGCAGGGCAGCTCACTTTGGTCCTGCTTCCTTTTAATGATGGAAACAGAGATGGAGGTACCTAGAACATGTCATTACTCCTGTGATGTTCCCTCAAATGCAGGGTGGCTCTGCAGGAAAATGAAATGGCACCTTTGGTGCAAATGTCAGGGAGTCATGAACTCACCTCCTCTCACCAGATATTGATTCTTTATTCTGGAAAGTGATGAGATCCGGTCTGGATCAATTCAACAGTAATGCATTTGAATCTTTTCTTTCATGCCAGCTGTACAGGCAGGGACTTTTCACCTGCTAACACCTTGAGCAGGTCAAGCCAGAGCAATCAGGAAGCGCCTCCAGGCACACCCGGGCCCTGCAGGAGAGCCCAGATAGCAACTGGAGAGATTGACTGGGGCAGGACAGCAGGAAACGTGAGGGAGAAGCTGTTTGTGTAAGCACAGTGCCAGCTATGAGGCAGGCTGCTTTTCATGTCACACCTCATGCCAATTCTCGAGGCATTAACAGCAGGATGAAGTGTGGCCAGCTCCTGAAGAGATCTGTATAAAGAGGCACATTCAGAGCTGAGGGGCTGGGGATGTTCTGAGCATGTGCAGCTCTGAAAGTTGCAGTTTTAGGGTTAGTTGACTATAAATATCACCTTCTTTCTCTGCTTGGAACAGCAGAGCTCAGCTTCCTTTCCAAGACCCACAGAGGTGTCACATTTTACAGATGGTTAGAAACAGACCCTGCCAAAGAGGGTGCATTTACAGCAAGGCCCTATAGATTTACTTCATAAAGAAGTGGGGGACACCTTGTTTTAACACACATAAGATGGGAACTTGTAACAAACTGCTTTAAGTTAACTGAATGAGTAGCAGCAGACTTGGACTTTCTTCTTCTCAATGCTGTTGCAAATATGTGCATCTCCCTTGTTGCATGAAATGATTTAATTTCCTCATTTCTGGAATGTGCAATGAGCAGTTGAGAAGCTCCATGATAAAAGAGATGTGGAAGTGGGCTGGGAATTTGCACCCTCAGTTTTTACTCACTGCACTGCTTTTGGGCATGGATCAGCAACATGTCTTTGTAGGAGTGGAAGGCAAGATTCCCTGTCTGGAAGTACAGAGGTGGCAGTTCCCTGGGAAGCAGCACAGGGAACTTGGGTCTACACTCAGTTTGTCCTGGAGCTGCACTGTTAAGGCCATTCATGCTGCAGGTGAGGTGGAGTCCACATAATTCATCAAGTATCTGTGAAAGGAGAAAATGGGGTTTGTATGACTCCTCCAGGACACTGTGTGTAATATCAGCCTGCCCCATTCCATGGGTGCTCCTGCACTTCATACTGAGAGCAATGAGCAGGAGAAGAATCTAGACATGCAGAGGACTGCCATGATCATCCCAAAGTGATCCTGGAACTGCTCCAGCTGTGAGCAGCTGAACTCTAAACGCACTGGGCATTCTCTAAGTGCACTGGGTGCTCTCTCACCTGCTAGATAACCCCACACACATGCTTTCAGGTGCCTATAAAAGTCGGCAGAAGCCACAGCAGGTGTAACACACCCTGACTTGTGGGTGGCTTGGCTGCAGGTGGAGCTCAGAGTGGTGGACAAACAGCCACAGACAAACAACACATGGCACTTGGACCTTCTGGAGCTAAGGCCCAAACTGTCCTACTTCACCCCTGATGCAATTGTCACTCAAGGCTTATACTCTCCCCAGCCAACTCTGCCACCCCACAAACTCCTCCCACTTTTAATGGGCTGAAGCTGTTCAGGATCTCACCAAAAAATGGGCTCACAGTGGTTCCATAAATACAAACACCTGGTCCTGCTTTGTTTGAACAAACATGGAGTTGTCACCAGCCCTTGGCCACACTAGCATGTGGCAGAGCAGTTCTGTCCAGCCTTTGCAGGTGTCAGCATGGCACATGCTGTCCACTCTAGTTTATATTCTTTGTAGAATGACTCCCATGCTCACTTCTTCCTGGTTTTCCCCAAAACAGCTGGATTCTGCTTTCTGTTTCCACACAGTAACTGTTAGCACAGTAAGCAATTAAGTGGTTTAACCATCCTTTCCAGTTTTCAGCTAGAGCTGGCGGGGTCTTTGGCTGCATTATTTGAAGTATTTCATAGAAATGGAAAGATAATATATTCAGGACCTCTGAAAACTTGCCAGTTATGGAACCCAGGGACTCCAGCAATAATAGAAAACGCCACAGGATGCTGCAGGATTATAATAGCGAATTTTAAATGTAATCAAAGCATTGAATACAATATGCAAGAAACAACTTAAGGTCCAATCACCCTCAATCGTGAAAACGCCAGTGAGGCTTTCACTGATGACCACACCAAAGCAAACAGGAGCAGCAGGTTTTGGGGACCTCAGCCTGAGCTCATGCTCCCAAATCTGCCGGCAGAGCTTCCCACTTTGTGGCATTGCCATCTAGTGACAGGCACTCAGCCTGCACCCGAGGAAACCCCAAGCACCTGAGAGGGCTGAGGGGGCTCAGCCTGGAGAAAAGGAGGTTCAGGAGGAACTTTTTACTCCCTATAACTCCCTGACAGGAGGGTGCAGCTAGGTGAGGGTCAGTCCTTTCTCCTGGTAACAAGCAAAAAGAAAGAGAGAAAATGTCCTCAACTTGTGCCAGGGAGGTTTAGGTTGGATCTTAGGTAAGACATCGTCACTGAAAGGGTGCTAAGGCACTGGAACAGGAGAAGTGGTGGAGTCATCATCCCTGGAGACATCTCAAAGACGTAGATGTGGCACCTGGGGACATGGCTCAGTGGTGGCATTGGCAGTACCGGGTTAGCCAGCGATGCTAGAGAGCTTTTCCAGCCTGGCCGGTTCTGTGATACCAAACACCGCGGCACAGACCCTGCTCTGTCTGCGGCATCGATTCGGGAGCACAGCACCCCTGGGGGTCCTGCTGAGCCTTTCGCCGCTCTCCAGGGGTCCCAGTCCCGGCACAGCCCTGTCCCCACGGCCTCTAGGTGGGAGCAGAACGCCGCGCTCGGAGCGCGGAGCGCGCCCAGCCCGGACCCGCCGGCACCGAGCCGCGCCCCTCTCCTGCAAGGGGCTTGGACCCCCAAACCTTAACCCCCCTGGCCTTAACCCTTTGATCTGCAGGACCCTCACTTCTGTCGGCTGGTCACAGCGGGTCTCTTACCCACCACGATGCTGGTGGTGATACAGGGAGATACCCTTTAAATTGTTTTTTCTACCTTGTTTTGGGGGATTCTAGTGCAGTTCGCATTTTAGACGTGTTTCTGTGTCTCAGCTTGTATCTCTGGAACACCTGAAATACAGAAGGTACAAACAAGCCTTTCCTATTTCTCATCTTGAAGGGTTTGGCAGAGCTCTGGCTGAGGGATGTGGTGTGCACATAGTGGGACACTGCTCTGCTGAAGCAGGGCATGGTCACCTGTCTGAACAAAGAAATAATGAAGCTCAAAGTGCTGTTTCCCCAGGCATGGTCACTATTACATAGAAAGCACCTTGGTTCCATGTGGAATCCCAATTACTCAAGAAATGGAGTAACAAAGTGCCATGCCCGAGCTCAGGAAATTGAGAGCACAGGGCAGAAGCACCAGCCTGGGTTGGAGCCTTTGAAAATCCACAGCAAAACTCAGCAGGAGAGCTTCACACAGGAGCACTCACAAACCAGAGAAGACAAACAAGCCCTCTCACAAGCTCCTCTGAACCCATGAACTCACCTGAGAGCAGAGGTGCGAAGTGCTTGAGCCTGTGAGCAGCTCTGCTTCCTCGGCTCAGCCCAGCTTACCTTAAAGCCCTGAGGATCCTCCAGCTCAGAGGGCTGGGAAGGCATTTCAGTGGTTCCAGCCTGGACAACACAGACACATTACAGAGCTCACCTGGAGTGGATTGGCACGGGATTTTGAAAAGATCCACATTTCCCTCTGTTTGAGGGCTAGTGTCCTTCCTGCTGTTTTTTTCTGAGAGATTACTCTATCAAAACATCCTCTAGACAACAAAACTAGTCTGGGTGTCAATTTAGGGTCCCTCCTGCTGCAGAGCAATCAGATCATTCCAGGCAGTGGGGAGCAGGGCTGCAGAGCACCCAGTGTCTTGTTCCTCCCTCCAGAGGCTGCTCCCCAGGAGAGAGGAGATTTCATGTTAACAGCTACATAGGTCATTCACTAAAAACCCCTGAAGAGCCTTTTAACAAGGTCCTGCAGTGACAGGACAAAAGGGTGAACGGCTTCAAAAAGAAGAAGGGCAGGTTTAGGTTAGACAGGAGAGAAGTTCTTCCCTGTGAGGGTGGGGAGGCCCTGGCACAGGCTGCCCAGAGCAGCTGTGGCTGCCCCAGCCCTGGAAATGCCCAAGGCCAGGCTGGATGGGGTTGGAGCAGCCTGGGACAGTGCAAGGTGTCCCTGCCCACGGCAGAGGGATGGAACAAGATGAACTTTAAGATCCCTCCCAACCCAAACCATTCCATGAAATGTTTCTGTGGTGCCTAAGCAGTACCTGAGCTCCCTGCTGCCCTCCAGCCCCAGGGCAGCACCAAGCCCACCAACTCCTGCTTTGCAAGGAGTTACATGACAGCAGGAGACACTGCTGGATTTCAGGCTGGAAATCCTAAAGACGTGAAGGAGTGGAAAAGTCCAGCATCTTCCTCTTCACAAACAGATCAGATCTGCCCCTTGTCCTCAGTCCTTTCTCCCCACGGGCTCAGCTCTCTGCTGCAGTTCAAGCCTTGCACAGAGCTGCTCCTGGCAGGGCACAGGGATGCAGCAGGGCACTGCTGCTGCTCTGGCTGCTCACTCTGCACACCCTGGGCGGTGCCCAGGCCCAGATTTGCTTGAAACCACATCAAATTGCTGCACAAAGGGCCATCATTCCCCATCTTCCTCCTGGCTGCCACTGCTATCTGATACCTTCTCCAGCTGTTCACAATTAAAACATGACCAAAGACTCGACTGCCTGGAGTAATACAGATTATCATCAGCAACAACAACAAAAAAAGGGAAATGCACCGATGTTTTTCTTTTCAAAAGATTTTAATAGGACACATTTGTTTTTGTCAGTTGTAAAGATTTACACTTGGTTTGGTTTTTGGTTGGTTTTTTTGTTTGTTTTTTTGTTTTTTTTTGTTTTTTAATAAAAAAGGAACATTTAAATCCCATTCTCCCCATGAGTACCACCTTTTGTTGCCCAGACCAAAAGATCTCATTTTGGCCTATACACCAGATACAGTATAACAATATATTAACTATTAAATACAAAGTTCTATCATATATACTAAGTTGTTACAGACTTTGCAATGGTACTGTGCCTACTCTAGTCACCTCTTGTAATAGTGTACATGGGTTATTATAGCCAAAGGGGCAGAAAAGGGGAGACTAGGGCATAGCCTAATTTACAGTGGTAATGCTTTTATTCTCTTTTTTTTTTCCCTTGTTTTTTATTTTCTCCTTGAACACACCTAGTGCTGAGTGCAATCCACAGAAGTCAAAAACAGTGTTTTCTTTGCCCTCCTCCAAAATATCTACAATACAAACCTCTAACCAAGTTATGAAAATCACTTCTGTCAGCGAGGGGCTGCAAGAATGGAATTTACATTTTCCCAGACAGGTCTGCAATCTCTTTTCCCCATTATGTCAGATTGGCAATAACAAAATCTCCTCCTCCCACCTGCATACTGTAAATCCATAGTAGTAAAGTGCTGGTGTGCTTGAATGAGCTGGAGAGCCATGCAACTACTTCACCATGGGCAGGGGCGAGCTCTGGGGGAGGTGTTTGGTGTGGGGACACTTCTTGGACAGTAATAGCACTGCAATATCGTGGAACTCCAGCTTAGCTGACTCCTGAACACGACCTGGGTGCAGGCTGTGAAACTGCTCTCCATGTTCTAATACAGCAGGCCTAGCTCCAGGTTTATGAAAAGAAACTCATCAGTAAGAGCTGCTTCCTTTGCCAAGACACTACGCAGACTTTTAACAATTTCTCTATAGATTTCTACAAAAATATAAAAAATTCTATCAACATAACCATTCTACAGAATTCTTGTGGATTTTGTACATTTTGTTTAAAAAAGTCAAATTCTATAAAACCCCCCGAAGATATTTAAAATTATTCGAGTATTATTGCATGCACTGCAGTACATTTGTGTTTGTCTTTCAAAAGGGCATCTAGAAAAAACTTAACTGGTTTAGAAAACAATCTATTTTACATGGATTTCTTTTCCTGAAAGCATCATCATAGAATACCTTTTATTTGCTATTCTTTACTGAATATTCATGTATGATGTAAACTTCTTGTTACTTCCACAAACCTTGGTCAGTAGGCAAAACCCCAAGCATTAAAATAGGAGAGCCTTTAGGCTTTTTGTTACATTTGGAGTTGAGCACTTGGATTAACATCACATCACTGTTTTGTGCCATGATTTCAAGCTAAAATGTTCAGTGGGTTTTTTGTAAGGAAGGATCTGAAGACTAGTATCATTCCAGCTGTGTGAACACAATCCTAATCATTAAGGAACAAGGGAAGGAAATTTTAGTGGCCTAGCTTGTTTCCCAAACTATTTAGCACATGTAAAAGGAAAAGCTAGGGTTCATTACGGGTGTAAAACCAAAAAGGGATTAAGAATATTTCTCAGGCTTAATGCACTGTAATTTTATTATTTCCTTAAATATGATCTGGAGGAAGAATTGATGAAAGGTTTGTTTGAAATCATTGCTTTAGACAGGCTTAACTCTGGATTTGGGCTGGCATATCAAAGAGAGGAGGCTCCATATGGGCCTGTGGTGAAGAGGGGAAAAATGTCCCAGCCAAGAATTAATCTAACTGCAGTAAATAGTACAGAATGTTAATCCTCCTACTTCAAATACACTGATTGCCCGACTTTCTGCTGAAAGCCCTTGCATTTCTCCTGAACATGTAAATTTTTTACGCAGTAAACATCATCAAGTGAAAATAAAGGGGCTTAGGACCTCGCCTAGGCTGTGGGGTATGAGCAGCATCTCTTTGTGTGTACACTCCAAGCTAATGCACATACACGTGGTGGAAACAGCCTAATCTCTGAATGGATAAAAGGCTGTACATCAGCATGTTGCAGTGATTTGAAAAGATCAGTATTTCTCAAAAAGTTACAAGCTCCTGACTGACAATTAGCACAAATCCTCCTCCTGCCTGTGCTGCTTCAGAGGCACAATCCCTGGACTTGGTTCCAAGCCTGTGACTATTGGCACACTTCAAAGCATGCCTGCAGTCTAATTTAGCCTTCCTCTTAATGTGATTTCATGGAAGTGGAGTGGAGTTAATGTCTGGCTTCCATCAGTCATTTGAGGAGGGGGAGGTGTTGAATGGGGCCAACATTGCCTGGTTTTCAGATTGTGCTGCCCAATTTTAGAGATTGCTTTTGGCAGAGGGCATTAGCACAGGAGTAAACAGGTAATTTTTGAGATCATTGATGTTATAAAGTAAGGACATGAATTCTGGGTTTATCCACTTTGTTTCATCATGTTGCTGCTTAAGGCTATTGATAGATTGGAAATAAAATTGCAGTCAGGGTCATGTAAATTAACTCTAGCAGTGATAGCAAAATACCTGGAATTTTACTGAAACTCAGCAGTCATTTCAGTACTTGCAGACTTTCTTCCATGTCATCTGTAAAATAACTTGCAGAAGTGCCTTGATTCAGTAGAACATGAGCATATGATTTTAGTTTTCAAGAATTACTTTAATATGATCAAGCTCTAGGCATTCTAGGCCAGATCTTAACTTAAGGCGTGTGCTTAAGCCCATTGTTGTGCCATGTCTGCCCCAATTCCACCCACTGTAAGTCCTAATCTTGACCTCACTCTCCTTTCCACAGAGTGCAGAGAGGAGGAACTCCGCTGAAAACAGAGGGATGAAGGGATGTGTAAAACTCAGCAAAATAAAAAGTCCATCCTGGAGACACTGCAACAACATCTCACAAGTGACCACAGGCCTTTGATGCCTGTTTCCTAGGAACGTAGGAAAATTAACCATTGACATGATTTTGTGAGTTGCCAGTGGATGATCTGCAACATCCTTTCATAATTCAGTATATTGTACTGTTAAATGGCTCGGTCCTCACCATCCTCAGACATCAGCATGTTGGACCTTCCTGGGTCTGTGCACTTGCTTTCACACTCTGAATGTCAATTTTATGCAGACTGGAATATTTTGTTTACAAATTGCCACTGCATTTCTGTACTATGCAAACAATCATTTTCCCAGAATATCATTGAAGTCCAAGGGGAAAAATAAATTACATTAAATAATCCTTATTTAGTGCTGACTGTGGGATACATTTCCTCTGTAATGCACTAATTGGCTACATTTTGTGCTTTGCAAAACAAAACTAAACCCAAACAAAACAAAACAAAACAAAACAAAAAAAAAAAAAAAGAGAAGGGATTAAATATATACTTTTTTAGGTTAAAATATTAGTAGAAACCAACTTTACCTCAGAAATATTCTGAGATACGTAAAATAGAAGAAAATTAAATGAGTCTTTAGTCACAAAATGTACTACATCCCGCAATACTAGATTCAATTAATTTAATAAAATATAATATACATATAGATTCTGCACATTGTATTGCTTTTACCTAAGCAGAACATATGCTTAAGTAAGCGTGATATAGGTTAACCACTCCTTTAACCAGCTGGTTCTTTAATCTTTCTTTGGAAATTTTTTACCCAGTGCCATTTTGGAGTACAGAGTTTTTAAATTTTTTTTCCTATTACATGAAAGGAAGAAGGTATTTGGCACCAACAGAAAAGTTAACTCAGGAGTCCATTTCCGTTTGATCAAAGGAAAAGCTAGGAAGTGTCAACAAGTCTTTCTTTGGGGTAGGAGATGCTGACATACTGTCTGGAAGCAGTGAATCCCCGATATCCATGGAATCCTTGGACTCACAGGACGGAGCACGCCTCCTCAAGCAAACGTCCCCACTGGCAGGTGAGATGCTGTGGGGTCCCCTAGGTACCAAGCTCTGCCCATCAGGTGGATCTATGGATATACAGGGAGGGCTCAGTTTCTTCTTCTGCCGCGTGCCTTGCAGGCATTCCATTTCACTGACCACCTGACTTATAAAGCCAGAGGAGCTGGACGTGGAATGGTGCTGGGGGCTGTTTTCTATGGAGCAGATCTCTATTGAATGTCTCCTTTGATCATCTAGCCAAGAGGGCAGTTTTTTTAGCAGACCCTGGGTGTCTACACTGTGGCATTTCTTCATGTCCTTCAGAACCACGTTGCCGGTATTGCCCACGTTCCTCTGGGGGGTGAGAGGCTGACCCTCTGAACAGGCACTCGAGGCTGTGCAAGTTTCTGAAGTGAAAGGCTCCGAGGAGCTGTTCATTTCAGATACTTCTTGGTCCATTGAATCTTCAGGGGTCTCCTGATATGAGTCTGCACAAGCACAGGATGCTGGTGCCTGCTTTGAAATATTATACTGATTGTGGGAATGCTGCTGCGTATGGACGCTCGCCCGACTCCAGGCAGCCAACTCATTCTCTTCTGAGGCTGCCAGAGCCACTGGTGATTCCTCCTTGGGAATATTTGGGTCAGAGAGTTCACTCACCTCGGTGTGGAGATTCTCCTTGCTATCCAGAGAGTCGTTCCTTATAGCCATCTGTATCAGAGCCAGAGGGGTGGGGAGGAGTTGCCAGGTGAGAGAGACAGACCAAACAAAGGTTAGAACAGGCAAGGCACAGCATTTACAGGGCACTCAGCTCTACTGAGATCCCTCAGCACAGACCCACTGACTCCTAGAACAATCTGTGGTGTGGATTCTACCAATTCTCACTGGCAGGGATCTGTCCCTGTGTGACAGCCCTTCTCTCTTCCTAAATGGAAGATTTCTCCTCTAAGGATGGAGGCCTGCAAAACCAGAACGCTCCCACCCAGACTTACTCATGTTCTTGTTATGCAAAGGATGAAGGTCTACAGCAAAGCCCTTGATAATAATTATTATAATTATAATTTCAGCAGCTCAGGTGTGAGCAGGAGAGAAAGACGTGCAAGTGAGCCTGTGTATTCCCTTCTCTAGCTCAGGTGATGCTGAGGGCCTGGAACAGGATCCCCAGAGCCTGCAACACCAGAGCAACCCTGTTGTGTGCCAGCATCAAGGCAACAGCCTGTCCCTGGCCTTGGTCCCCAGGCTGGAGCCAGAGCTCTGCACCATCTTATGGCAGGAGCTGGAAATGCTGGAGTCCAAAGCTGGACTAATAATAATCTGTAATTATTTCAATTCATTCTGATGCTCAAGTTCAGGCTTCCTAAGGCACATTTTGCATTGGCTGTCTGGAGCCTTATGCAGCATCAGTGCCTGCTGGCAGAGGGAAGCTTGGGCATGTTTCGAAGGCTTTGCCTTCTCACTGCACTGCATTCCTTGTCAAAAGGCTTTATAAAATCAGCCACGTTAACTGCCTTAAAGGCAGAGTATCAGTTTGAGAAGACTTTTAAATTATCTTAAAGATAAATATCTTCACAGGGAAATTTGGAGGAAATGCGTACAGCTGGTCCCAGTCCTTTAGAAAAGTGTAAGGAGATGAAGTTATGAAATTCCTCATGCTAAGGAATATTTTTGTGACAAATCACCCCAAAATGATCATACACTTTATGTAAGTATTGTCCCACAAGGATCATTTGAGTCAAATGATCTCTATTCAGCAAAGCTTTTATCAGCTGCAGTGTGTCCATGTGTGCACAGAAACACCAGAGCCTATTGCAGCGCCTGCAGATTGCTCTCTCTTTGTCAACAGCGGCAGCTCAGAGAACTTTTAATATGGCAAACTATTTCATCCAGTGCTGCTGTATCCTTTCTAGTTAAAATTTCACAGCTTAATGCTGGCAACTAATCAGTCAGGAGTGAAGTAATTCTGGTCTCCTCAGCACCAGTAGTTTTAATGAGCATTTGGGAGAAGATACCATGTTAATATCCTGAAGAGAGACACAGACCACACAGAAGTCAAATACAGAAGCAAAAAGTAATTGTTGCCATTACTTTTGCTTGCACACCAACCTGTGTTGCACACCACGACAGTATTAGTCACCACCAGCTCTTTCTTTGCCTATGATACAGGCATCTGTGGTTGTTGTTAGTTGCAATAGTACAAATGTTTTACTGGTTTGTTTGAAAATAAAAGGACCCTCTGCCATCCCAGAGGGCTGTACACCTGTAGCAGCCACAGCTTGGTGTGGGCTACACCTTGAATACACAGTCCTGGAACTACAAAATCAATATAGGTTTAATTTCAGGTAGAATTCCTCTGGAGAAAAGCCTTTGTGCCATGCACTGCCAAGGAGTGCAATCCTCAGCAGGAATGTTCTCCCAGAGCATCCGATCCACTCATCTTCCTCTCGCTAATTGTCAAACATTCCGGAGTCTAAACTGGACGTTACTGTGGGGGCTGTGCTCGCTCTCCAGCACTCTGGAGGAAAAGGGAGGTTAAACACACAGGTTTTAATGCTCAGGGAAAGTGCAAGGACCAGGTATGTAATGGACAAGGGTTATCTGTTATGGATTCAGGAGAGCAGAAGGCATGAGTGGGAAGGGAGGGAAAGAAAAGAAAGAAAAAGAGAAAAAGAGAAAAAGAAAAAGAAAAAGAAAAAGAGAAAAAGAAAAAGAAAAAGAAAAAGAAAGAAAAAGAAAAAGAAAAAGAAAAAGAAAAAGAAAAAGAAAAAGAAAAAGAAAAAGAAAAAGAAAAAGAAAAAGAAAAAGAAAAAGAAAAAGGAAAAAGAAAAAGAAAAAGAAAAAGAAAAAAGGAAAAGAAAAAGAAAAAGAAAAAAGAAAAAGAAAAAGAAAAAGAAAAGAAAAAGAAAAAGAAAAAGGAAAAGAAAAAGAAAAAGGAAAAGAAAAGAAAAAGAAAAAGAAAAAGAAAAAGGAAAAGAAAAAGAAAAAAAAAGAAAAAGAAAAAGAAAAAGAAAAAGAAAAAGAAAAAGAAAAAGAAAAAGAAAAAGAAAAAGAAAAAGAGAAAAAGAAAAAGGAAAAGAAAAAGAAAAATAACCAAATCAGAATTGCATGCAGTATTTGTAATGATAAGGAGAAATGGGTACTAAAAACCAAACTGCTTTGCCAGTTTGGGCTATTTGATGTGCTAATGAGAAATTAGTAGTAGCAATAAAAAGAAGTCAAGCAGACAGCACCTGACAAAGCAGAAGTGCTGGGGCTGTAAAGGGAATTTTGCCTCTTAAAGGACCAAGCTTCCCAGTGTTTGGCCATCTCAGATTGCAATTAACAATCACAGCAATATCACCAGAACAACCTCCCTGCTCCCACTAGCCAGACTGGGAGCTCTTTGCTGCTCAGGAACCTGCCCAGGGCAACCCCTCCTGCCCATGGCTGTGTCTGCTCACTGCCACAAAGCCCTTTGCTCTCTGAACTGCCTGCCACTCCAGCATGATCATGGGCATGACAGGCAGAGGCAAGCAGGGAGGGAAGGCAATAAATTGACTTCAATGTATGAAAAGGTCTAGAAAAAGAAGCTGTCAAAGATGTGAGCAAAATTAGACTGGAGAAGATGGCTAACATGGTAATTTATTCTGGCTAGATCACTTCAAAAGGATGGGGCTGTTATTCATTAGAAAGCAAGAGAGAGTGGTTATGAACTGGAATCATGACATCAATTAGTTTCTCCATTAGTGGTGATTGGGATAGCTGGCCAACCCCATGCAAATGAATACATGCAAGGAATTTCTTATGTCAATTTAGTATTACAGACAAGTGTAATTGTTAACCTTGGTACTTCACATCCATTTTTAGAGCTTAATGAATCAACTGTCTAATTTGTCAATGTTGATTAAAAGATGAAAGAAATGGCAATATTTTCATACAGGAAAGAAATTGCTTTTGAAAAAATAGAACTGATCCCCCTTTGTGTATGTAAAATCAGGCATGGAAATACTGAATAAAGCAGAGTTTTTGAATCAGATGCGCTTCTGGTCCCAGTCCAGCTGCACAATCATTGAAATATGCTTAAAAATGTGAGAGTGAAGCACAAGTTTAAGTATTTTACTAAAAAAAGATAAGTCTAAACTTATGCTTCCAATCAACCAGACTGGAATCTTTGATTAGATCCCTTAGATCTTTGATTGAATCAGGATTTAAATCAATGCCAGGCAAAAACCAGAGATAAAACTGGTTGCAAAACAAAACATGTTTCTGCTTTGCATATATCAAACTTTTAAAAGCTCACAGCCTATGGAAAAATATTTTAATTTTCAATTCTCACTGTAAAACCAGTGTGCTTCCCATGATGGCTTTGCATACGAGATAAGCAATTTCCATGAAACACTTCTCCTCTTTTGGGAAACCAAAGGAGTCACAGGAGGGGTGGCCTGAGATGGAGCCTGCAACCCTTGTGTCCTTTCAAGCACCGAAAAAATCACAGCAGTTAAGAATTAGTTCCTCAACCCCAACGAGCCCCTGGGGAGCATTTGGCTGCATTTATAAAGAGGATTTAAAAAAATAAAGTGCTAACAACGTGGAGAACATTTAGGCATGTTGCCAAAGGACATGATACTCATCACACATGTTCTTTGGAGACTCCTGGATGGCTTTCAGATCAAAAACCACCAACCTTTTTATTATTTCTGTAGGAATTACAGTTCTCTGGAGGTTTCTCTGTGAATCCCTCCTTGAATTTCAAGCATGGTTAACCAGGAAATGCACCAATATAAAAGCTCAGCAGGTTTATGACCATAACTCTGCTTACCTGCCTGCGGAGCAGCCTTTCAGCAGAAGGGGAGTGCACCTGCTGGGACACCTGGGGCTTGCTGTCCCCCACCACACGGTCATGGGCTCTCACAGGGTGGAAATGGTCCTTTGGGATTTGCAGGAGGGAGCTGGTGTCTGCTGGCTGTGACTGCACCGACGCCTTTGAACCTTGGGAGAGGGAGAAGCAATGGGACATGTTCATCCAAGGGTTGTGGGGAACCTCAGTGACCTCCCAGGGAAAACTGCTTGGCTGCACCTTGGATCAGACAGGCACAACAAAACCACTGAATTCAGCAACTGGCTCTCCAGAACCGGGAAAAAACTCCCATCTACTAATAAATGACTCCAGCATTGTCTATTATTTCATTTTTCTTGGCATTTTCTCCTGATACAACTGGGACTAGCTCCTACTGAGAACAGAAGATGAGGAACTACAAGTTCATCTGAACTGGCAATTCCTGCATACCTGCTTTTGGGCCAATAACTTTGCAAGCAGACTCACTTCTGAGCACTGCAAACATCTGACTTTGAAAGGCTCTAGAAGGTGTCTCCATGCCTGAGCCTGCATGGAGACCAACTGCTGGGATCTCCAAACCAGCACTGGAAACGAAGTGAAAGGGAGCAGACCTGGCAGCTCTCAAGGCTGGTTTCACAAAACCTCCCAGAAGAAGGAAACACACTCTCCAGTGTCTTTCTGACCCTTTGTGGTTGCTGGCTACTTCTTCTAATAGGTTTGAAACTCTGTGTGCTCCCCTCACACACAGGCTCAATGTTTTTCAAAACAATTCATTTAATCTGGACCACATCCCAGAGAATCTCATTTGTCCTGGAATCCTTCCCAGAGCAACAGCCCCATTACGAAGGAGTATTCAAACAAATGCCTCCTGCAAGTGCCAGTGTTTCTGACAACAAAACCTTCTCAGCTTGAAATATTATGCCTTGGTTGTGGTGATTTATTAGAGGTGCCTGGCACCTCTTGCTGTCTTCACTGCACTCTATAATATTACAAACTGTAAACAAGTGGGGGTGGCTTCCCCCACACTGAAAAGCAGTGACATTGGAGGTGGAAGAGGACAGTGATGTGTCAGAATTTGGGGACCTTACCCACCTCCCAGCACTCTGGCTGCTTAAGGTGATTGGAATTTCACCAGCAGGAGAAAAACACAAAAGGTTTAATTGCTTAATGTGGTTATAGACATCAGCTTTACCTCTCCAAAGTATTTTTGCTACATCTCAGTGGAACTGTTGTTCCTGTGGGTTTACAAGGGTGCAATGCCTGTCCCCAGAAAGCCAGGGCTGTCAGAGAGGGCTATTCAGGTTATCCAAACTGAAACTGGGAAGTGAAATCTTGAAAAAGAAGGAACTCAAAAATTATACAGTCCCTTGCTGGTGAAGTTTTTGTTCAAGACAGTGCAAATACATCCCAATTGTCAAAAATGAAGCACTGGAAATTCCCTCTGCAGCAAACATGATTCTTTTGTATGGTCAGGAATTTCTTGACTGTTACAGAGACCCATAAATTCTGGCTCAGCTGAAGGTAATGGGAGATTTGCTATTGTTTCCAATGGGTTTTAGCTGCACCATTAGCATTATGTGCAAACAGGTTCTTCAAAACACCACTCTTGACCTTGATAACTGTGTATTGTGGCAGAGATTTCTCACAACACCAAATTTATCTTCCTCCCTTGTGCCCACATATATTTTTTTGCTTCTGTTTCACAGTCACTATTCATCCAAATTCTTATTACTATGCAAATCTCAACATCTTATTTCTAACCTGTTAAAATCTCCTACCATTCTGAACATTGCTGAAATTATGTTCTGCTAAGAAGCTTTCAAATGGCAATGCTTGTAAAAATTTCCCTGTCTTATTGGAGACAAATATCTAAAATGATGGCATGTACAGATGAATTCAAGGTGGCTCCATTCACTTATCCCCAGGTAACCCCTGGCAGGCAGAACTGGGGGCACAGGGACAAGCCCTGGGAGGCAGCTGCAAGGACAGGGACAGAGCTCTCCCTGTACCTAAATATCTCAGAATTTAGCTCCAAGATGTATATCCCAACTGTGCACACTGGGAAGAACAATTCCACACTCTCTCATTTTCCCATTCATCTCACACTGACATGTCTCTCAATTCAGCACATTTATGTTCATTTTACAGGAATTTAGAGACACCATCTTCCCATCTTTCATAGTTGTTCCCAGACAGAGCTTCTGAACAGGTACTGCTGCAAAAAAAGCCAGACAGCAGAAAATATTTCTCTATTGGGATTTCTCTTCTGGGGCCCAGAATGGAGCCCAGGCTGTAGGGACTGTAGCCTCAGGGAACCAGGCAGGGGGACAATCAGTGTTGAGCCAGACCACTGTCGCATTGCCAAAAAATTTTGAAGGAAAAAAGTTATCTTAAACTTTGTAAATTGTGGAGGATCTTCACAAGGGTGGAGGGTCTGTTCACAGCAGTTCCACAGATCTAGACACACTGGAAACCAATGGCAATTTTCTCCCTTCAACTGAAGAGCTTGGAAAAGCACAAATCTTGCTTTATTGGGAAACCCCACTTTTGCCCCAGCCTGTCGTTGGATACTGCTGGGAGCCAGGGAAAAAGCAGCCTTGAAACCTTGGGTTTCTCAGCTGCTCAAGGACAAGAAATTCTAACAATGGTTATGCACCTGCAGGGTGCGTGAGAGACGTGATATTTTGCAGAAAGCATGTTTCCAAAGAGGTGTTGCCTTCTTGCACCAATGAGCCTTTTCCATTTTGTATGGCACAATCTACCCTATATAAGTGCAGTGTTTCTTTAAACAAAGCTCTCTCCTTTGCTTCTCCATTGCACTACGCTGCATTATCCTTTTGGCCACCCTCCTGTAGCCCAAATGCAGCACCAGCTGGCGTGTACCTGACTGGGACTTGTGGTGTGCTGGTTTCCTGTCGCCCAGGGAGGCAGGGCAGGGGCTGGAGTAGGGCTGGAACATGTAGCTGTCATTTGGCAGGGAGTGCGTGCGTCCCACCGAGGGCTTCCTCACACTCAGCAGGTCCTTGCTGGGGGACAGGGCCAGCGTGTCGTCCTTGGAGCGAAGGTCAGCCTGGGGAGAAAGAAAAACCTCAGGAAGGGAGGAGTGGGAGGGTGGGAAAGAGGAGAAGTGCCCAGAAACGTGAGCGACAGCCATTGCAACCAGGATGGCACGATGGGCATGCACAGGGTGCACGAATGGATCTACCAGGGAGCCACCCCCTCTGTTGGGGCTGTCAATAAACTCTCACACAATGCACCACAGAAACAGAGGAAGGCACACCGCAGGAATAAACCATGACTATTTCAGAGATGTGCAAAGAAGGCATCATGCCTCAAGGCCAGCAAAGGTCACATGCTTGGCAGAACTTTGACCCTCTGCTCCCTACGTGCCCTCATCAGCAAGGCAGGCTTTTGCAAAGTTTAGTAGTTTCCTCTTGTGACAATAAAAGAAAGAAAAATTAACAAAAGCAAAAAAAACCAAAAAACCCACAAAAAAACCCCAACCCAAATGCAAGAACTAGTTTATAAAAAATATTCTCTGTTCTGGCTCACAGCACAATTTTATTGGATTTTCTTTTCACATAATGAATAGCTAAACCAATTTTATTGAAAAGGATATCTAAACCTACTGCTTCAGGGTGAAAGCCATTCACTAATTAGAAGGGATCTAATGCAAGCAAGGGTTATTGTATATAATGTTGGCTGAGGAATTTTTATAGCCAAAGAGACTCTTGGAATGGGCAGCCCCAGAGACAATAATGAGTGGATTCAGGTCTGATTTCATAAGAAAATATCTCCATCCCAGAAATGTTCTTGGGTGTATTTTCTTGGAGAGTATTAGCAAAAATGGAAGCAAAGTCATCTTCCCATTGTATTTCTAATGAAACAATTATTTAATTGTTAAAATGTCTCAAGTGGAAAACACAGGAATAAGTTTGTGCCACTGTAGTCTAGTACAGTATTTGGCTGATCTTTTTTGGAAAACTTTAGATCTTATTTTCTGAAAAATTTTCCCTTCACTTAGTGCATTGCAGGTTTTCTGGAATCAACACAGATATTTTTGATCCCAATTTTATCCTTCAGTCATAAAACCAAAATTTCACTACATCATTTATTTGCACAAGAAATGCGATGAGATTAAAAGGAATTTGCAAAAAGGAAAAAAAATGAGGAAGAAAAGATGGGGAAGAGGAAAAAAAAAAGAAAATTGCTGCTGCAAATTCAACGGAAAGAACAGGTCTGCAGTGCCACGCAGCATTTGTTTCAGTCCTTGTGAAACTGATGATTTGGATAGAGCTTGGATACAACTAGATAAGGGAGACTGAAATCTCCTGATACAGCGAGGGGAGGAGAGCAAAACCTGTGCTGATAAAGCTGAGAGTTTGGAGTTGGGAACCTCTCAGTCCCCCTCTGCCTTCCCCTTCTGCCCAGCTCCTGTTTCACTGTCACAGTATGAGATTAAAGCAGAAAAGGTGGCCTGAAACCTGAGATCTCAAACTCAGACCCATCTGAATCTGAACATGAGAACTTGGATTTGAGACCCCATCCAAACCCAACCTTCAGCAAACCTTCAGCGTCAATGTGGGTCATTTCCACTTTTGGATCATCTTGGGGGAAATCTCATGGGTGAAATTCATGAAAACCTTTGGAAATGGCTGTAAAATGATCTTCCCAGCCAGCCCACAGAGCAGTGGGAGCACATGAACTTTTTTGGTTCAGTGGTACTTTTGAAAAATATGTCGTTTTGGCTTAACTGAAAATCAAATCCAAGTTATCCATGAACCAAAAAAAAAACCTAATGAACAAAAAAAAAAAAAAAAAAAATCCCAATCCAAATATTTTTCAACTAAAACCACATCTAAATGAAGTGTAAAAATATTGCATTTAGAAGAGATTTCAATGAAAGCTTTCAGTTTTTCAGAAGTTTGGGCAACTATTGTGACCAAACACTTTTTTGTATTGATAAAATTTCACAAAATCCTTTCTTCAACAGAGTTTTGTTGTTTTTTTTTTTTTTTTTGGAGAGGGGAGAAAAACTATCTTTCCTGGGTGTACCCTTGAGACTTTGCAATGCTATCAAACAAGGTTGTCTAATCTGATTCAAAACTAGGAGGATTTCTCCTCTGTCCAACTCTCCATGCTAATTTTGGAACAAAAAGCCTCCTACAAGAAGTTAAATGGAGTTCACAAAATCTTTTGCACAGGATGCCATGAAGCATGATGGGAAATATTGTCACGGTTTAAGAGATGTTTCTCAAAAAAGTGCTAATTAGGATGACAGTCAACTAATATGGCAGAAAATTTATGAAAACAACACAAACATCCAAAGGCAGGTACGTGAACAACAACAAAGAAAACAAGAATGATCTAAAAATGTTGGGAAAGGAGTTATGTCTGTTGTGCAGCAGAAAAGAAGCACTTGACCGCTACACAGTGTCTAATGTTTCAAAGAGGAGATGGTTAAGGCAGGGCTCAAAATACTGGTCATGTCAGTCAAAAAGGCACTGAATAGTCAACACGTTCGTTTTCCAGCATGGTGACTGCTAGAAAGAATTTGCAAAACAAGTAGCATCTTGGAGAGATTCCCCCTTTGATATTTGTGAAAGAAACAATCTGGCACCAATCATGCAAAAGAGCTTTGTGGTGCCCGTGTTCATAATGACAAAAATCCACTCCAAACCCAAGTGTTGGGGCTGACCCCTCAGCAGAGGACATGGGTCATGAGCTCAGGTGTCTCTTCATACACCATCACTGATTTGTTTCAGATGGGGAGGAAATTTAAATCTTGAAGTACTTTTCAAAGCTCTTTTTTTTTTACTACTTATTTTACTTGTAGAAAACGTTGTTTATACATAAGAAAAACTGAAATAACCACTGGTTCCTCTCAAGGAGCCAAGACAAGAGTGCCAAAAGCCAGGACCTAATGGCATTAAGGACAACATCCTGTTCAGGGAAGAGGTTGGTGCTATTTGGGAAGGGGCTGGAACTGGAAATGCCATTAGGCAGGTGCAGAGAGATGGGAGCAGTATTTCGAACCCTGTAAACATCAGACTACACAGCGACCAGTGTATGTACATTGCTTTCCAGAGCATTAAGTAAGAGTGTGTTAATGTCATCAGGAAAAGAGTCATCCGTCAGAGCTAAGGACCAGGACTTTTCAGAGAGAATATCTGACGTCAGAGACAGAGCCTCCATCTCAGCTAGAGGGATCTAAAGGGAGAGATGATTAAACATAAGAAACCAGGACACAAATCTTTTGGAAAAGAAAATTTTAAAAAGAAGAAAAAAGTATCATAATCTAAATACTTCCAGACACTAAAGCAATATCCCTGCAGTGGGAAAAACTACATCATAGACATTGTTACCAGAGACAGAACATTAAAG
The DNA here is from genome assembly GCA_034336665.1 of Luscinia megarhynchos. NCBI lineage: Eukaryota > Metazoa > Chordata > Aves > Passeriformes > Muscicapidae > Luscinia > Luscinia megarhynchos. The sequence continues at coordinate 6,038,012 of CM067580.1, forward strand.
AAATTAAATATAATGAAGAAATTAAAAAAGGAATGGGACATTTGTACTTTGGTGCTTACCCAGGATCTGGGAGGGGTTTCAAACCATACACCAATGCTTTGTATTGTATTGTAATGCATTGTATTTTGCTGCTCTCCTGTCTACATGAAGAACCAAAAGTAGCATTACTTTCATAATAGAGAAATTCATCCTCTTGGCTATGATCAAATACAAGAGGTTTCATGATCTGATTTCTCTGAAGTTGTTCCCCCCAGTAAAAATGCTGGTTTCTAAGCTAAACTTTTTGAGTCTGCAAAGATTCCCCAACAACAAACCTGTGTTTTCAGGTGGATTATGGAGTGTGCCTTTCCCTGTGCCCCAGGGAGGCTGCAGGGACCATCCCCACCCTCAAGAGGCAGGTGGGACCATAATTCACTTCCTCACAGCTAAAAGGGCACAGGGAGAAACTTAAAGCTCGATTTTGGTCAGCAAACACCTTCCTGGTGCTTTCAGCTCATTTTGGCTGGCTACAGAGCCTCCAGGGACACCAATAACTGTCCTACTGAAAGAGACAGCTGCATTTTCCAGCCCCAAATGCCACTCAGGCCTGGCCCCAGCTGTCTCCTCTGGCATTGAGAAATCCTGACTTGGGAATTGGCTCTACACAGACACACTCCTGTTTTCATGCATCTGGCACAAATGGATCCCCACTGATCAAACAATCAATACATGTCCTTATCAAATCACTGATGAAACTCTCTCCCAGAGGTCTTTTTATAAGAAATGTGAAAATTCATATCATATTTTGGAGGAAAAAGAGGGGGGGAAGGGGACATTTCTCTGGGATCTCCCCTAGAGAAGCAGCTCTGCTGGCAGGTACTGTAAGAGGGGGTGCAGAGCCCTGCAGCAGGCTCAATTCTCCCCAAATCCCCCCTGGGTACAGTGCTCATGGCACCAGGAATGGCATTTCACCAGGTAACCTCCAAACCTGGCTCACACTCACAGGGGCAAGTCCCAGGTGCTTCCTTTTCATTTCTCACTGTGCACTTTTTTTTGTCATCCTCTGTGCTTGAGAAGTCTTTCAACAGCAATAAATGTTCCAAGAGAAAAGAGAGAGGCCCAGATCTCTCGCATTGAAGTTGTCAAAGGACTGGGTTTTCTCACTCTTGGAAATTGCAGCCGTGGGATGGAACAAACCCAGTGATGAGTGAGCCTGGAGAGGCTCAAAATTCAGCTGAGATAAGTAAGAGGATCAGGCTCCTCTCATCTAACCTTGGCTTTCATATCTCCTCTAGCACATTCATCTGCTGGCAGTGGATGAGAGAGATGATTTGGAGCCCCTGATTTCGTATGAGGCTCCCCAAAAAGGCACCCAGCAAAGGCTGCCAGTCTGAGGACAGGAATTCCTGAGAGGGACCCAGAGCCAGGGAAAATCTGTGCAGGACTGGGATGGACACCAGCAGCTCCTGCCTGCTGGAGCTGCCCTGCTGGTTGCTGCTATTAATCAGGTTCCTTTCAGCAAGTCCCAGCACTGCTCTAAATTTTTGAGTTGCCCGAGAACATGACAAATAGTATGACAAGAAAAGCAAAAATGTAAACAAAACATCACCTCACCTCAGCCTTCCCAAACCCAAAATTGAGTTTGAAGCTGTCAAAACATTTTGTTGGAATCATCCAACAGATTTAGACCAGTTTTGATTATAGAGGGGAGGGGAAAAAAGTTTACATTTTAAAAGAAAAAAACACTGCAAACTGGAATGCTATATTTTTTCATTACAGAAGTGTCAAAACAAACCCTTTTTTTTTGCTGCAGCAGCACTTTCTGGTGAAAAATGTTGTGACAAAAAATTTTCAACCAGCTCTCACTGAGTTTCCTACTGACCCTCTGCCTTCCTTGCCAAAGCTACTGTCTCTATTCCTTTGGCAATTATTAGAGACAACCACTTCCTATAGCTTAATAGACTCTGGGATGCAATATGGAGCAATCAGAGGGAGACGTTATCCTGCTATATAAAGACCTGCAGTAGGATTTCATTTTACCTAAGCTTGTTCCTTTCCTCTAATGAACCATCAAAAGTTGGGTAATTTAGAGTGTCAGTGAGCTCATAAACAAGCACACTGATTTAACAAGAAAACTTCTGCTATTTTTAGCCAGGAAGGCGGGGGGAACAGATCAAGAAATATGGAATTTGCTCAATTCCAAGTGCAGCAAAAAATAGGTGTGCTTGAATTATTAATATGGTCACTGCTGTATTTTAGGGAAAATATTTGCTCTAAAGAATAACGCACTTTAAAAAGTAGGTATTTAATTCTAGGAAGTAAATGCAGTAATTTTAAACAAGCACTGCCTGCTCGAGAAAGCCCTGGAGCACAGGTTACTTCTGTGCATCATTAAGGGCTGCCTCCCCCCCTAAATTCACTAGAATTTAGAATTTAGATCAGAGATGAGGATCTAGTTTACACTCATCCATTTGCAAGAAGTCTCTTTAGGAAAACACTTCAAACCCTGGATTTTCACACAGTACAAGTAGGCACAGAACACAGAGATCATTTGATGGTCCCCAGCAGCTCAGGCTCTGCTCTGGGAAAACCTCACACTGCTGCAGGCTCTGCAGACATGCCCTGACATTGCTGTGGAGCCCTGCTTAGGAGCAGGAAGCCAAATACAAGAACCCCGCTGAAGGATGGAGATGGAATTTTGTGCCTTTCCCTTCTAAAACCCATGAACTGTAAATCCCAATGAAAAACTTATTGTGTTGACAAGGGAGAGTCCAAGAGTGTTCTCTTCCCTCTTGCATTGATATACAATATCATCTACTCCCACAGAAAAAGCCAAAGTGACTTATGCTTCCAAATCCCTGTGACTGCATTGCATAAACAAATTTAATTTGCTATTAAAGGTCTCAGTCGAGTTTGGATGGAGACTTTGCAGGAAATTAGGAATATTAACCTGGTTCTCAGAGTTGTAATATTCGGGAGCTGGGAGGGCATAATGATGGCACACAGAGCCTGACAGGTTGTCCATCAGCTTCAGCTCTCCTTCCAGAGATTCCTGGATCATCAGTGATATGGTATCAAACAAGTGCCTTTCCTAGGAAGGGTGGTGTATAGCATGCAGAGAGAGAGCAAGCCAAAAAGAGAGGAGGAAAAAGGCAAGGGACAGAGACAGAGGGGAAAAAAAAAGGACAGCATATCAAACCCAACAAACAAAATTAGTAAAAAAGAAATAGAAGGGGGAGAAAAAAGATGGAAACATTTAAGGAGAACAGCAGTAACAGAAACAATGGGACAGGAGAAAAGGAGAGAGAACAGTGCAGTAATATCACGGTGAGCAGAGACAGCCTTCCCAGACATTACGAGAGATAGGGTGACAGCAGCTGCCCCAAGACCACGGCTGCTCCCACCCAGGGCCCTCCTTGGGGACGACCTCCCTCTCAGCAAACACAGCTGGCCATTCCTGGGGCTGAGCAGCATCTTCCCGTCAGTGCTGCCAACTTCGACAGGACACTACTGGCTGCAAGGCTTCTGCACACATGGCCCAGGCTTTTGAGCTGCAGGACCTAATGCTTGACACCTAAATCCATATCCAGAGGGCACAGAAATTAAAATAACCCGGAGAGAAGCTGAATGTCCTGTCCATGGAAGCTGCAGCTGAGCAGGATGGACACGTGTCAGGACACTATTTCATGTGCTAGACGTGGGCTGAGGTGCCCCCAGTGTTCTGGCCAGTGTCAAACCAGCTGGCCACAGCACTGGGGCTGCAAAGAGCAGGGTCTGGCTTTTGCAGGCAGCAGGGGAGTGATTTCAGGCTGCACCTTTCATGTAGGGAATGCCCAATGCATACAGTGAGATGAGGACTGGCTCTATGGTCAAACAGTACACAGTGCAAAAATCCCAGGAAAGAGGCAAGCAAAAGAGCATGCTGTCCTTGCAGGGTCGTGTCCTGGGAATTGTATTCCTCTGCTATCATGCTCAAGCATCAGATTTGTCCTGAAGATTTTGTCTGGGAACATAAATAGTCAGAATAAGATCTTCTGGAGGTTTTTGAGGCTCTGTTTGAGGGAAAGAGCAAGAAACACACACTGAAGGTTATGGCTGGAATGCACCTTTTCCCAGGCCACCTTCAGAGAGGGCAGGTTTAACAGACTGCAGGGTGAGGGTATCATTCTGACTGATTTGTCCCACAGTTTTGCAATTTCTCTTTTTTGCCAGTGTCAGTCCTGGTGCAGGACAACAGGGCTGAGGACAGTTTGCCTATTACTCTTCTCAACACATACAGCACAAACTGGGATGTGTTGTTTCTTCCTAGAGGACGTAGTGAATCTGAATTTCCCCATAGAGCCCTGAACTCCTTTTTTTCCGAGCCAAAGAGCAGCTTTGGACTCCCATCTCAGACATCGGAGATTCTAATAGCACCAGAAATTTCCAGTAGCTTAGGAACTGAAACAAAGCTTAAGGAGGGATTTAGTCTCTTTCACCCTTGGACTAAAGATCATAAATGAGTTTTTCATGCATTTGAATACGCATTAGTCCACCCCAGGCTGAGGCCAAGATATGCTGTTGTGAAATCATGATGTAATAAAAGTTAATGAGGTCTGCATAGAGTTTAGCCCAATTTGCAATCAGCTAAGACTAAAAAATGCTGCACTGTATTTCTTGAGGAATTTCAGTTCAGTGACCTCCTAAAGAACTTGTCTGGGGTTTGACCTCACCTCTCATTCCTCAAACTGAATCTTCATCCAAAAAGTATGCTTTAGGGAGATGTGGTGCAGCTCCTAGCAGCTCCCACATTACAGCCATGCTCCTGCTGGTGGGAATTCTGCCACCAGCTCTGGTGACCTCAGGTTTGAGTTTCCTCTGGATTATTCAATTGTTAAAAGGATCTTTTCTTACAAGCCTGACTGTGGGGATGGATTTTAAATTGAGGTTACATAAAACAAATTTAATGCTGAAGCAAAGATTAGCCACGTTTTATTCCTCTTTTATGTTGTGGTTCATGGTATGTATTAGAAAAGCAAAAACATTAGGCTCATGATTTTGCTATCATAAAGGACCAGTCAAAACTCTGAATTAGAGCAAATTTGGAGCTAGCTCTGAACTCTGTGGCTTGAGCTGACCTCCAGAGTAAATTGCAAAACTCTCTCCCTCCAAACAGATGCATCCAGGTGGTCTGGAGACCTGCCTGGTGTCTCTTCCCTGCAGCACTGGCTCCCAAACCACGCAAGCGTCAGCAGCCGACAGCAGGGAATACAAGCCCAGAACATCTGGTACACGTCTCTTTCATTACCAACTCATGCAGGTCTTCCCCCAACAAAAATGCAGGTCAAGCCCTCTTCACCCTCCAACAGAGATCCTCACCATATGATAGGCTAGTGAGAGCTGAGAATCCACCTTTATTTGCATGGGGCTGGTGAATCCGCGGGGGCTCTCGGGTCTCTCTCCGCCGCTGGTGCCTGTCCACGTGAAGATGTCCGAGGGGCTATGCTGGCCGGGGCTGATGGTCTTCATCTCCATCTCCAGCTCTGCTTCCAGCTCTGCCTCCTCCTTTGCCTCCTTGTTGCTCTCCTCCAAGTGCTTCATGAGCACAGCGATCACCACGTTGACCAGGACAAACTGGGCTGTCAGCACGAAGGAGACGAAGTAGATGGGGGAGATGACGGTGTTGTAGCAGGTGGACTCCTGGTCACAGTCACGCAGCGTGTCCTGGGAACAGCAGGGGTGGCTTGGGTTGCAGTACAGGATGTGGCCAGAAATGTGTATTCTATCACCATCTGTTGCAGCTGGGTGAGGCAGTGACCCTTATCTCCGTGACACATATTATCTGCTAATGGGCCATCTTTAAACCAGCTGGGGCAATCATCTTTAGCTTTTCCACAACCCGTCCTCCCTCCAGGAAGATATCACCTGTTAATGGGCCATTCAGTCCCACTGTACGACTGGTAAAATTACATCATCCCACTGGGAGATGCTCCAGCCAGGGGGAGGAGCCAAGCTTTCCTGCCTAGATAAAAACTGAGATTTTGGACACCAAGGTACCTTCTTTCCACTGGATTCCAGAGGAACACTGGACCTTTCCACATCATCCCTGGACCTTCAGAGGAAAACTGCATCTTCTACAGGAGCACTGCTTCAGCTGAACGACATCTGCCACTGCAGGAGGATGCAGCCACCATTTAATGGGACTGCTGCCAACACTCTGACTGACTGACGGGGTGTCAGGTTGTATTCTGACTCTGGCAGTGTTTTGGGATTGCTCTTTGTAATAATGTATTTCTATTTTAATTTTCCTAGTAAAGAACTGTTATTCTGAATTCTCATATCTTTGCCTGAGAGACCCATAATTTCAAAATTACAATAATTTGGATGGAGGGGGTTTACATTCTCCATTTCAATGGGAAGCTTCTGCCTTTATTGGCACACACCTGTCCTTCAAACCAAGACAAGGGGAATGATCACAGAATCAACCATGTTGGAAAAGACCTTGGAGATCATCAAGTTCAACCTATCACCAACTTATCAAATAAACCATGGCACTAAGAGATGGAGTGAAGAGATTGCAGCACGAACCACAGCCTGCGATGGGTTCTCCTTTCGTGAAGAAAACTGAGAAGATGTGGCAAATTTCATGCCTAGAACAACTTGCTGAAAAAACCTTATCACTCACCTTCATTATCCCATTCCAGTTGTCTCCTGTGGATACTCGGAAGAGGGTCAGGAAGGCCATCCCAAAGTTCCTGAACGTGGCATGCCGTCCCAGCCCCTCGCAGGGGTGTGTGTCATCACACTCTGTGACACCAAGCACAGCCGTGAGACCCCCACTCCCACACCACTCCCACCCCTCCCACTGGCACGGGAACACTCACCTAGGTCTCCAAACAGCTCCACTCCAAGAGCTGCAAATATGAAAAACAACAACATGAAGAGAAGGCCCAGATTCCCCACCTGAAAAGAGAAAAAGAAATGGGGGGGAAAAACACAAAAAAAGAACATTCATTGATTTTTTTTTTGTTCCAGACCTGTTTCTTGCTGTATTCTTTAATCCAAAACTTAAATTGCTTCAGGGCAAAAATGACCTCAATGTGAGGACTGTATCTCAGTGCTTCAGGAGGGAAATGTGATTCTCTAATGACAGCAAAGATAAAATGATTAGCATTCCTCTGCAATAGGAAAGGAGCAGTGGGCCAGAGGAGCTCTGGTTTGATGTGGCAGGGGGTTACCTGCGGCAGTGCTTGCATCACGGTGTCCAGGAGGGCCCTCATCCCCACAGCCATCTTCAGCAACTTTAGCACTGTGGAAACACATTTGCAGGATGGTAACAGCAGCATTAGCAGAGAGGCACAAACTCAGTCCCTCTCCCAGGAGCCACAGATTAGAGGAAGAGAAATATGAAATCTTGTCAAGTGTTCTCCATTAGCTGCTACAGTCCTTGGCCTTTTTACATCGCTCCTGTTGCCTGGATACTATCAAAATCCCGTCAATAGCAGCATCACCTACTCCGAGACTTGGAGAAAGTGTTATCACTCTGCCTGGCTCTTCCTTCCCCACTTTATCTGTGTTGGACTCATCTCCTTCCTGTGGTTATCATGAGAAGTTCCTTTCTCAGCCCTGGGGCTACTTTTCCACTTCCATTGGTTACCCACTTTCATCCATGATTCACTGAGGAATGATTAATCTCTTCCAGAAGGTTGCATTTCCAATTGGAAGCTGCATGTATTTTTAATTCTGAAAGGGATCCAATGCACAGAAAACCCACTTTTTCCCCCTCTTGAGACACAGCAGCATTTAATTTCTCCTCCAGCTCCTTCTCTGCTTAGATGAGGGCTGCAATCAAAACAATTATTCCTCAGAGCACAATACCCTTCAGGAGGGCCTGGAAGAACTTCCTTAAGGGCCTGAGCACTCACATTTTATATTTTCATCATTTGGCCCTGACACCTCCCTGTTTTGAAAAATCAGGTCCTCAAGAAGTTGGCTCCCTGACTTGGGAACAAGTCTGAGGGGACAGATGGATACCGAGTGACAAGGCATGCTCTGTCACCAAGTGGCGTGATATAAAGCCTCGTGGGAATTTAAATTTATTAGATGCTCATCTTTTAAAGCAAATTTACTCAAGCTTGTGTTCTCTAATCCCTGTTAGATATTACTTTAATTCAACTGAAGCAATTTCCCCAGGTACTTCTCTGGGAGTTACTGCCACAGCTACTTCTCCTGAATTTCTAAGCTCTCAGCCTTCAAGTCCTCTTAAGGCAGAAACACATGGTCAGTTGGCTCAGCTTTTTGGCTCCTTGCAAGTATTTCCCCCATTGTTTTTTTATTTGTTTAGAGCCTGTCGATGCCAAAACTATGTACATCATGATGGGGGATGTGCCCCAGGACTGTTACCCAATGCTTAACTCTCTCCTGGTGCCAACCATGTACCTCAAACACGAGTCAATTCTGCTTTATCCCTCTCACCTCGAGCAATCCTGAGAACCCTCATGATCCGGATAATCGTGGGGTTAATTGGAAGTGAAGCGTTCACCTCGATCTCTTCCAAAGTGATGCCCATGATAGACAGCAGCACAATTGCCAGATCTAATTGGTTCCATCTGGAGACAACACAAAGTGAAGTTCAACATCTACTAAGAAGCTGGCAATGGGAGGCAGCTTGTTTCACACGAATTCCAGTCATTTCAATGGTTTGAGCACTCGAATCTTTCAAATGAATCAGTATTTTTCTGAGGGTATTATACAAAAGCAGTGATGTTATGAAATCATTATAACTAATGCATCTCATTAGAAAACCAGCCAGTTCCAAAGATATCCTTGACTGGGGGGAAAGAAGAACAAAAGCTGGGCAGTTTTCTAGCCAGGGGCTCCAAACCTCAGGAGAGACACTGTGTTGTCTGTCCAGCCACTTCTAGACATGACACTCGTGGACCTCAATGTGAGATCTGCCCCAGAGAGAACAGGACCCCATGTCCAGTCCTTAGAAAAAAACATGTTTTGGGTGAAGGAAAGACCCCACGGATTTGTGCCAGGCTGGAGAGAGTGGTGATTCCAGCACAGACACACAAAATGTGGGGACAGGGATGGAACACCCATGGGATGCTGAAGGGCTCATGTGAAGGCCTGCTTGGTGCCCTGTTCTTGGTATTAACATTGAAGAAGGCAAAAATGGAAAAAAGATCCACCAAAGACATAAAATTTGTGTTTGTGAGGTAAGAGAGTGGAAATCTAGATAAAGACACAATGTCATCCACTGCTCCTCATCTGTGTAACAGAGAGGTTCCTTCTCTCTTTCATGTTTATTCAGGGCTAGATTCTTTCTCTTGACATACATTTTATCACTTCACCAGGTTCTCTTGATTATATGGACATGTAACTGGCATGAGAAGAGGACTGGCTCCATGGTGGAGATCTGTTCATCTGCTCCCAATGGTGCAATCCCACTCCTTGGCCTGCACAGTCCATCCTCCAGCTCACATCCCATCGCTGCACTTACCCAGCCTTCAACCAGTCACACCAAAAAGCCTTCATACACAGCAGACTCACAGCATGGGTCAGAGCCCAGGAACTCAGGACATGGAATGCACAGAGCCTGCTGCTGACCCCGTGGTCACAATGGGTCTTTTGTTACCTGTCTTGGAAGAAGCGGCGAAACCCGAAGGCAATAAGCTTGAAAACAGATTCCAGGACAAAGATAACGGTGAAGATGTAATTGCAAATCTTCAGGGCTTCGTCAAGAACCTGGGATGTGAACATAGATGTTAGCTCTGCAGAGGGGCTTTGCAGAAAGTCCAAACCTGACTCTTGTGTCACCACTTACCCATTACAGTTAAAAGTCTTCAAACACGAGCTCGATCTGATGAAAAATGTCCCAGGGAAAACTCCCAGGGATTCACTTGCTGCCTGGTGATAAAATCCCAGGAGGGGCTGCCACAGGCCCAAGGCAGAGCTCATCCCCCTGGCAGCACAGCCCCAGTTGGGATTGCTGGGGTGCACAGAAAGAGCTGCTGCATTTGCTGGTCTTGGCAGCACAAGACCTCTTGTGCTTTTGTCAGAGAGCTGAATTTCATCCCACTTGCTCGTTAGTGCAAGTGCTGGCCAAATGGCTCCTTGGTGACAGCCTGCCATTGCTCCTCACCTTGAGCTTTTGGCAAGGAGCACGACAGAGGGATGACATGCCAGGAGAAGCAAGTGCCTTGCATTTTTCTCTGCCCCCCTTCCCTCTGCAGAAGTCAGTCTGGTGGTCTTTAATCCAAATGCATCCTGGCTGGGACAACTCTTGCACAGTCAAGAATTAAGCTACATCAGAAGTGATGTCATCCCCAAAAGCCTAGCTCATGAAGGAGCACTGTGGTAGCAGCATCCTCCAAGGCCTCTTAAGCAATGTGCATTGAATTTCTCCTGGCTGGCAAAGAGGATGGCAATAACAATATCTAGGGCAGTGTTAGGGAACAGGGAGATGTGCCAACGGACCAAAGCCAACATTCACTGACCCCTGAGTGGGAGAAATCATAGGAGAAGGAGTTTAAGTCATGCACTCTGCCTTTGTGCTACAGTTTAGCTTCAAGCATCCATGGACAAAAATCACCTAATCTGACCAGGAAGCACAAGCCTAGCTGCTGAAGGAATCCTCTCTGCCATACTGCAGGGCACCTGGCTCTGCAGCAAATGAGCATATTTAACTGGCAGAAACTCTGTACTCAAACCATCTCTCTGCACACTGCAGCATTCCCTCCTCTCCAGGAGCTGCAGCATCTCCATCTGGGGTACATCCAGATGGGCTGTTTGGGATATACCAGGGTGCCCTGGGGTATATGCAGCATCTCACCCCCAGGACATCCTGGTATAGCCCAAAACCAACCCCTTTCAGCTCCAAGGAATCACTAGTTTGGTAGCAAACTTCTTAGTTACATTTAGCCTTCAAATATCTTCAGGATCCCAGCCATCCATCACCCAGACCAGAGGGATTCCCAGGCCCCAGTTCAGCAGGACTCAAGCATGTGTATGACTCTGACCATGCTGTCATCCCAGCACGACCCAAGCTTGGACTTATTACCCACATGTTGCATACCAGAGGCTTAGAGACAAAATGCTATTTTTCTAAAGAAAATGAAAAACAAAAGCCTGCCTGACATTTTTATAATACAAGAGAAAATGTAGTTGCAAAGTGACTGCAGCAATATACACGCTCTAGAATGACTCCAGCCCAGGCTCTTTTGCCAACAACCTTTATCATCATCAAATGACTGAGCCATACAATGAGCCTTCCAGGGTATGTAAAGGTGACCTGGACAGAAAAAAAAATTGAACTTGTTCCATTTAATTTTAGCTTATGATAGACTGGAGAATATTTCCCCCTGCCCCTGTTGTTTGCAGGTTTTGGGTTTTTTTTAGTATTGAGTATTCAAGTCCTGTCTAATTTTAAAGAATATTTCCTCCTATTGTGTGTTATATTTATTCATTCTGAAAGTTGCTAATAGAAGCAAGTACAACTTATGTGGCAAAGGCAGCTATTTCCATTTCATTCTTATGCACAAAAGACTTGACATCTCAGGACAGGCTGTTTTTATTTTCACAGTGTGACAAAGACCAGGAACTTAAGCACACTAATATATTGAAATGCTTTTTAAAGACCAGCATGGAATCCCATTCCTGTGAAAACTAGATCCTATGGGACACTGGGGATTTAGCAGAAACTTTGCGAAAAAAAAAACCCAACAAAAATTTCCCAAATTCTTCAAACTGCCAGCTCTGTCTGTGCCCCTGCGCGTACCTTTGGCTGCTGGTAGTGCTCCATAGCCATGGTGATGACGTTGAGGCCGATCACGCCAGTGATGAACAGGTCCAGGTAGTGGCTGGTGCACATCTGGTGGATCAGGAGGCGGAAGCGGGAGTAATCCGAGTAGTAGGGCTTGCACTGAGCTTCTGCAGCGGGAGGAGAGCGACAGGCAAGTCAAGGGATTCCTCTGCGCCTTTCTCAAGGCACCCTCACTCTCCAGCTCCAGGGGTGTTAAACTCTACACCAACCACAGCAACACGCTGTCTTTTTCATTTCCTTTTCTCCTTGCTGGCATGTTACCGGTTTTAATACGCAGCAGGGCTCCCTGTAAGTCATCTTACATCCATTAAATATCTCCATGCTCTATACTCAGCCTTGTGGCATCAGGGATGAGGTGAGCTGGGACTAGTGTGCTGCTAAATATAACTTTTCTCTGCAGGGAAATTTCAGTTGAATTTAAATTAAAACAACAATTTTTGTTTCTGCTGATCTTAAAAGTCCCCAAAGCATCTGAAAAGCCAATTAACAGTCAGATGCTGGGGACAGACTTTACTAACAATTGTCTAAAAACACAGGCCATTGAGTTTGTGGTGATATTTGAAAGAGTGCAAACATATTATGTTCTTTGCAATAAACTGTAGAGACAACAGAATTCAACACTTTGGCTGTCAGAAAAATGGTCCATAAAAATACCAGGAAAACTGATCAATGAGCCTTAATGATCAGAAAATAGAGATTCTCCATTTAAACAAAATTATCAAAGCCCAGATTTCACTGTCCAACTCAGACAGTATTCAGCTCCCTTGGGGATGACACATGGGCTTTAGACCCCAAATGTTCCTAGAGATAAACTCATTTCCTCACCTAATCTCTAATGAGGAAATGCCAAGGCTGAGTATATAATTCAGTACAATTTTCAAGGAGGCATTATAATGCAGATTGAAGTGGAAAGGGCTGTCTTGAAGATGTCAGAGTATAACATCACCCTCATAATTAGATGCTGAACTGGTTATGAAAATTATTGAGCTCTAAGAATTGCACAGTTGATATTTAGTGCTCCAGAGCAAATGTACAGTTTGACACATCAGTCCAAGAAAAATGTTGGGCAAGAATGATGCCAGGAAGCACAGGTTTGGGTTGCCCTAGGGAAAACTAATTCTAGAAGATTATATTTTGCCTGGAAATAGAGTTCACTTTATCAATGATTGCAATGGCATTGCAGTCAAATTCATAGATTTAATGGTTTCATGTGCTCCCTGCTTCATAGCAGGATCCTGAAAAATCAGTTTTGTTTTTTTCTATAGAGACAGACCTTTCCCTTCCAGCCCAGGGACCAAAGGGAAAAAACACTCAGTGGTTTTATTCTGTAGGGGTTTGGAAAGCCCAAATTTCTGTTTCAGTGTCATCCAATGAAAGACAGTATTAATATTCACTTTCTGATCTGCAGTGGGCTTTAGGTGATCTGCATCTGAGTGCTAAAGCAGAGTATTGATGGAAAGGTCTATAAAATTAATTTTCATGCTGATTCTATTGAGTGCTTATGAAAAAAAGCAGACTAGTAGTTGCTGACTCACTCATAAGACTTTGTCAGATATCTCAGAATCTGCATAAATCTCCATAAAGTCAAGATATCTTGATCACATTATGCTAAATTATGAGTAGCAAATTAACTAAAATGTTTGAATACAATTAGGTTAGGAATAGGACCTATTTTTATGAACCAACTTATCATCTCGGAAAGAAACACCATCGGAATTGGATCACTTACTTCTTCTACATTTATGCATAATTCACATTCAAAAAGAAAAATGTCAATGTTTCTACCTTTTCCTGCAATGGATTTACTTATGAATAATTACACTGGAATTCAATTTTTTTTTTCTCAGCTTTTACTGACAGGTCATTCCAAATCCTACAGAATAGCACCAGTGCTGTTAGGACAGAGAGAGGATTTAGAGAGAGGTTGTAAATGTTCCCTTTGCAGGGCTCCTGCACCTGGATTAGCCAGTGCATGACCTTATAAGCAGGGTTGCTAATTGCTCAGATATCTGCAAAGGCTTTTCCCCTCTGCACCCCCCCTTTCCCAAATCTCCTGTTCACCTTTCCCAGCACCCAGAATTCCACAGCCAACCTCTCTGGATGCTGCTCTCACAGATGGCCTTGCAGCCTTCAAAAATTCCCAGTGATAAATGTTCCATCCTTCTCCATTAACTTTTTAAAGAGGGGATTTGGTAACCCATGCTTACAAGTCACGTCACCACTCCCTTCCCCGGTGTCCCCATGCCAGCCATGCATCTTGGTGCCATTCCCATGGGATGACCCCACACACAGGCTAACGTGCTGCCTGAGGGCTAGGGATAAATCCCAACTGTGTCTAGGTGGGCAGGGGAACTTTCTGAGCAGATAAACCAGTTTTTACCATTGTGAAAATACCACTCCTTTGACAGAGTTCTGCAGAGAATTTGGGGATAGGTCCAGTATAATTCCTGCAGTGCAAAGCCCGTGCCCCCTATGACACAGTGCCATTTGTAATTATTGCAATAAAGAGCTTAACAATACCAACATCTTGGGAAATACAGACATCTGTTAAATTCCAGGTGGTGAACTTCACAACTAACACAACACCACATTACTGTACTGTTACAATACACTGTGTCAAGAACAAGAGCTCTGGGTTAGTCTTGGTTATTATTGGAAAGGTTAATGTGGCTTCCAGGCACGTATGGTGTTAAAGAAAGGAGGAGGAGAGCAAACCAACAAAGAGGAATTTGCAGAATGAGAAAAGATGAGGAAATACAGCAAAAGCCTACTACGATACATCAGGCTGGTAACCAGCATGTAAATCGAGCTGCTTCAGCAGGGCTGGGGGCCAAGACAGAGGGAGATGTGGGTCAAATCTGGAGATCATTACACAGGATAAACTTGGCTCAGACAGTGGATCCTGAGAAATCTCCTCCTAACCCAGGCAGGAAGGGGATGTTGCAGCCAGCTGGGAGGGGGTTTGAGCAAGTGCCAGCTGCCCCTTCATCCTGGGTGATGGTGGTCCAAGGGGTCTGACTGCTGACAAGAGAAGTGCTTGGACTGGGGTGCACTTGGCTTTTAGCTCATCATTTCTATGGGCTCTCAACTCAGCTTGTATCCCAAGCTTGAGTACTCAACACCTGGCATCAAGCTGTAGGATCATAATTGATCCACCACATTCTCTCCTGTTGGGTTGGAAAGGAAATACCATTACTGTTGCAGGATAAACATTTGCCATTCCTAATTCCTGTCTAACATTTCCCAGGCCAGGTGCCTTTGGGGTTCAGTGATCCCAGACTGGTTTTGGGGCACTGAACCCTGTTCTGCATTTGTCTGATGGCTGTGGGATGTCACCTGTGAAGCAGCACCAGTGCCCAGCAGAGCAGCACTGGGGCACCCCTGTTTGTGCAGGGCAGTGCCACTCCCAGCTCCCAGAGTCTCACAGGGCAAGGAGTGGGACTGGGGCCCCTTTCCTCACAGGGGGGAGTCAAGCTGGGAATGCAGCTCCAAAGTATCTCCAAGGAGCATCTGCCTCTGAATATAGCCCTGTCAAGAGAGAAATTGCCACTTTCCCCGAGGTGACTTCGAGCTGGAGGTGCGTGGGCACGGGAAATTGGAATTCACAAGAGTGGGACAATTCCATTACTGTCTCCTTCAGCTTCTTCCTTTCTTATAATAAGGGAATTAACTCCTTTGCAGGTTTGAGTATCTGGAGGACAGCAGCAAACCAGTGAGCAATGAGCCCATGACGCAGCTGGATTTACAAAATGTATCAAGAATATTATTAGGTTAAAAAGTAGTTTGCACTGAAGGAACTTGTTTTATTTAAACATAGAGTTTTACTTGGCTTTTATTGTACGAGATGAATTTATTAAAAGAAAAAAAAAGGGGGGAAATGGAAAATGATAAATTATTTCCATTGCGACGATTCCAGTTGTGATAGAATGTAGACTTGGAGGAAACAAAAAAAGGAAAAAATAAAATTATAAAATATCTCACTAAGCACCAGGCAGCAGCACACGCACACACACACACAATTCCATCTTGTCTTCACAGAAAGAGAAAAGAAGCCTTCTGAAAGTGCAGAGATGTGGGCAAGCTTTGGATCACAACTCCAGATTCCTCATTGAACCACAGGAGGTTCATCTACTGCACCCAGGGACTGATTCCCTAAATTCCCAACAGTCAGGTTCAGAAATAAAATCTTTCTATTTCCTCATGTTGGTGCCTGAAGAGCAGCATGGCACATTCACTACCACTGGATCCAAAGAAAAGACAACAAAAGGGAACACAAAGCACAGACCTGACAATTGTACACGTTTTAAGGGCAAACACTAAGAGACTTTCTGAGCCTGCACGGGATAACGGAGGGGTTTGGAATGAGTTCGGTGCCTTAAAAATAACATAAAATAAGATAACCTTGATGCAACTCTGGAGGACTGGGAGAGGAGTCACAATCAAGCAAAAAGAGGAAAAAATAATCAGATCACCAACCCCAGAGAGAGCCCCTCCCTCATGCTGCCCCCATTTCACAGGAGAGGCCAGGAGGCCCAGCAAGAGCAGCAAGAAAGACAGCAAAGAAATATAAATATCAGGAATGGCAGTAGGAAGGAGATTCAGGATTTATTAAAGCATGTTGTGATAATTTCCAAAGGCCTTAGAAATACAAGGTAGAACCTCTGTCTCCTTGAGTTATCTCTTCAGTGAAAGCCAATTTTTATTTAATCAAAGCTCTCTGCAATCTTAGAGAGATGGATGGAGCCCTGCTCCCATCTCAAGCAGTGGGAGCCTGTGCACAGGTGAGAGTTTTAATGGAACAATTTTTGTGGTGTATTATTTTTGTTGAAAATTACAGCTATATTTATTTCTATGTTAGTGCCTCTTTAAATATTCAGGCTAATATTCTTAAGTTATGAATTAAACAAAATGTTTGCCAGATCAAAGCTTCTCCTAAAAATAAAAAGAGCAAGGGATGGATTTGCAGCCCTGAGCATCATCCTGAGAAGGGGGGCTGGGAAAGGGAGGTGTGAGCAAGCTGTGGGTCAAAAAGGGACAGCTCAGATCCCATCAGTGTTGAGTCTAGCTGGTCCATCTCCACCAGGACCTGGAAAGGCTTTGAGGTGGTATCTTTACTTCTTTTAATTTACAAGATGTTTCATGGATTGAGCAACTCTTCATCAACACAGAATTTCCATGCTGGGCAGCACAATGTCTAAATCCCATGCCCACAGTGGGGGTTGGTGTGGGGTTGAGCTCCCTGTTGAAGCACTGAGGCTCTGCCCTATACTGAATTTTACCCTGCTGAAAAAAAATACTTCCTGGAGCACAGTGTTTGTGGAGCAATAATCAAGGGCTAAAAAAATAATGAAATATCTTCCCTAAGCATTCCAAACACATACACCTGCAAATTATTCAGACTCCTAAGCTGGTGGTTGGAAAGCTAAAGCTAACAGTGAAGGACCCATTTCACAGTCCAGTCATTATTCTCTTCAGGAAAAAAACCAAAAACTGAAAGAACCAAAAGAAAAAAAAGAAAAGAAAAAAAAAGGCCATGAAAAGTCTGACAGTGTCATAATGAAAATCAGAGGGAAAAAAAATACTGAATAACGTAAGATGATCAAGGAGTAAATCAAGGGTTTGCAAGTGTCAGTGCTGAGGCAGGTCTGCAGACCTGCAGCTCAGGATGGGATGCATGTGCCATGGAGGAAGCAAACGAGCTTTGCACCACACACATGGTTTAGTGGGATGCCCCAGCCGCGGTGGCCAGCGTTAGTGACACAGCACTGCCATTCAGGGAGACGAGACGTGCCGGCTTCCCAGTACCTTGCACTGCACTGGCTGAGCTCTCCATTAACACATCATCCAGCATTAGATCTAAAAGAACGAAACGGCATTAATCACCCGGCAGGACACACGGCAAGACTCCCCAGACCCTGCGGAGGCTCCGACGGCTCTCGGGCTCTTGGGTGCCTCCACCACAAGTGTTTGCTTGTGGGATCCTTGTGCCTCGTGGAGGGTGGGCTCAGGCATACGTGAAAAAGGAAGGGCTCTTGTGTTTCTCCCACGGGCAGGGGTGGAAGCCCAAGACATCCCCAAGAACCTCCTCAGTCAACGATGAAGACACTGCTGAAGGACGGTCTGAGACACTTCCTGCTGGGACAGCAATACCTCACAGTGAGCACTCCTGCACCTGCCCACACCTCAGAGCCCACACACTACCCTGGTTTGCAGACACCTGATTGGATTGTCTTGGGTTACAATGCAGGATGTAGCCAGAAATGTGTATTCTACCACCATCTGTTGAAGCCGGGTGGGAGTGACCCTTATCTCTGTGTCACATATTATCTGCTAATGGGCCATCTTTAAACCAGCTGGGGCAATCATCTTTAGCTTTTCCATAACCCGTCCTCCCTCCAGGAAGATATCACCTGTTAATGGACCATTCAGTCCCACTGTACGACTGACAAAATTACATCATCCCACTGGGAGATGCTCCAGCCAGGGGGAGGAGCCAAGACTTTCCCACCTAGATAAAAACTGAGATTTTGAACACCAAGGTACCTTCTTTCCACTGGATTCCAGAGGAAAACTGGACCTTTCCACATTATCCCTGGACTTTCAGAGGAAAACTGCATCTTCTACAGGAGCACTGCTCCAGCTGAACCACATCTGCCACTGCAGGAGGATGCAGCCACCATTTAATGGGACTGCTACCAACACCCTGACTCACTGATGGGGTGTCAGGTTGTATTCTGACTCTGTCAGGGTTTTGGGTTTATTCTTTTAATACTGTATTTCTATTTTAATTTTCCTAGTAAAGAACTGTTATTCTGAATTCCCATATCTAAGAGCCCCTAATTTCAAAATTATAATAATTTGGATGGAGGGGGTTTACATTCTCCATTTCAAAGAGAAGCTTCTGCCTTTATTGGCAGACACCTGTCCATCTAACCAGGACAGATTTTGGTGCCCAGGACAGGATACATGCACTGGAAGAGTCTACAACCAAAAAGGACCGTGCCACCACTCAGATGTCAATGCCTGTCTGTATCTGTCATCCCTAAACTGGTTTGGGCATCTGGGGTCACTGAGGAAGCCCAGCTGAAAGGAACACCCATGCAGCTGCTGGCACAATTCCAGCCCTAGTCTTGGTTTCATCTGCAAGTTCCCACTGTGCACAACAAAGTTAAGCAATGGCATCTGTTGCCTCCGAGGGCAAAGCTGGACACGGTCAATTAAAACCAATGTTTTGCTGAGCACAGATTGGGAAAACGGTTTGGAAGAGATTTGGAGGACTTCATACTTTGCTCTTGAAAGGTTTTTGTGGCAATTGAATACTCAGCAATATTTGATCCTCAGTAAAATAGCTGTTTATTGCCTCTTTAATTAGGCATTTCATAGCACTGAATGAATAACTGTATCTCCAAGGATGGTTTGTGATTCCTTCCTGCTGGGAAATTGCTCAGACTTACATCTTTTCTTCATCTAGTTCCTCTAGCATTATAAATAAAGTAATTAATAATAACTAAACATCTATTTTTCTCCTGCAGAAATGTCTGCATTCCAAAACTGCAACTTTAAATAGCGATCATTCTATCCAGCCTTTAAAATCCTTTTCTAACTCATCATCCTGAAACTGTGCTTGGGAACTTGAACTAAGCAAAATAGCTTTCTAGGCATTTGCTAGAGGAGGAAAAAAAAAAACCAGAAAAATCAGCAACAAAAAACCCTCTTTCCATCTGTATCCCACTCAACTGAGAACAGTCTAATGTGTTCTCCAGCTCTCTTGAGGGAAGCCTCCTACTTTACACTGGCCAGTGAGGGAACCAGGCTCTTGGCATAAACCCAAGTTTGATGGTCAAGGGCTGATGTGGCACATCCTAGTGGCTGCAAAACCTGTGAAGCTCATGGGACTGAAAGATGTTACCAAAGGAAATGGTTGGGTAAGTGCTGAACTGAGAGAGGCTGAGGCAGCGCTGTTCATGGTTCCGTGGTTAAGCCTGTCACAGCTATTAAACACCTCTTAGGCTATTAAAAAATAAAACAGACTTAGTATCACCAGCTTTGGGAACAAGCACCTGATCAGATAGCCTCTTAAACAGTGCTGAAGTCTGTCAAAGATTGAGAAGTGAAAGGGGACAGGGAGAGAGCAGGACTGACCAGGGAGAGAAAATGCAAGGCCATGGACAGGAAGGATAAAGGAAAAAGTTCAGTCAGAAGAGAGAGCATGCAAGAAGAAGAGCACCTCCAACCTGGCTAACTAATTTCTGACTTATTCAACTACATTAAAATGAAAAGAGACTAAGTGACAAGTGTCAGGTTGAAGACTTTTGGCAGAGTGTGGTCTTTCCTCGTTTCACCTGAGCCTCCTCTAGGCAGGGCTGCACGCTTGCACATCTAGTTGGGACTTGGGTCCAGTTTGCACCAGCATTATTTTGTTCAGTTAGTTACTCTCCTTGTCTGGTTGGGTTTTTTTCTTCTAATCTGTATTTCTCAAGCAAATGCATTGATATGTTTCTCTATGGAGTTTTAAAGCATTACTAAAATGAGATGGCTCCAGTATTTTATTACATTCTTGAATAGCAGTGATGCTACCGTGCCAATAAATAAACCTGCTTGTTAAATGGGACAGGTAACATCACTGTGGCATTACAAGACTGTAATAAACCAGTGAATCCAGTTATCAGCAGTAGTGCTCATGACTGAGATTTATGTTGTCATCCAGCACTACTGATCTTTGCAGTTGTCACTATTTGTGTGACACTGAGCTCTGCTATCCAAGAAGCTCCAGGCCTGCTTATTATTATTTTTTAATTTAAATAACCCCAAATGGAAAGGTCATTGCAAATCATGCAGCCATTAAAAAGGCTTCCTTGGCTCCTTGTTCAGCCTAAAATGACACTATTTCCTTCATGCAAATTTTATAGCTGGACATGCTTTTGGGAGAAGAATTATCGCCAGGCGCGAGGCAGGGAGGGGAGGGAGGAGGGGATTGTGTGGAAGGTCAAGCAGGACTCAGAAAGATGAGGAAAGACTACCGACCAGCCATCTGTTTCTCCTTACTCCTTCTCTTTTTCTCCAGCCGCCGGAGCCTCTTCTCCTCCCGCCTCTTGGCTTCTTCCTCCTCCTGGTGCTGCCGACACTTGTGGAAATTCTCCACCACCACCCCCACAAACATGTTGAGGACGAAGAAGGCCACAATCAGCAAAAAAGAAATGAAGTAGAGGAGCATCCATGGATTGTAGTTCATGACTGGCTGCAAAGTGGAGGAAGGCAAATTTCAACTGAACCTCAAAAAGAAAAATGGGAACAAATTGATACAGCTGTGCCATCCACAGAACTCACAGGTCTTTCAGGCAGCTCAGGCTGCTCTGTTCTTCCTGAAAATTAGAGTTTTCTGAGACATTTGAACTGAATGCTCCTGAAATGTGTGTTGAGGACAGAAGCACTACCTCTCTTCTGCTAAAAAGGACAGCACCATCCTTTGCAGCTACTGTAAGTCCCTCACTGCAAACCTCTACTGACACAAAGCACTTCTTTCCTCCTTAAATGACCAAACAGCTTAAGAAGTCAAACCATCCTTTGATAGGTGCACTTCTAACATGAGTTACACCAGTCATGTTGCAAAATCTGTAGGGAAAGTGTTGAGTACAAATCCAGGCTTTTTACTGAACTCATCCCATCCCACAACTTGGATTAAACACCACCCTGGATCCTAATCCCATAACCAGCTTTGACTGTGGAAGCCCACAGTATTTCACAAAACAAGAGCTGAAATGTGTGACCTTTGACAAGTGATTTGTCAGAGCTCTGCTGCAGCCTGTACCTGCTGGTCGACTCCCACAGCATCCAAGCCATCGTACATGATATCCACCCACCCGTCCTTGGAGGCCAGGACAAAGAGAGACATCAGGGCCTAGAAATGCATGGAAAAAAAAGGCACAGTTGCACGAAAACTTTTCTTTTTAACTTGTAATATCTTGCTCCTCTCTGCCCTTTCCTGCCTGAGGAATGTCATTACCTGTCTGATAATGGGACACTTTGATGACCAAGATTTCTCTTGGCAGCAAAACTTATCAATGCCAGTGGCTGGTTCAGCAATGAGCAGTAATTCGGAAACCACAGTGCTGAAGACAAAAGCAGCTTCATTTCCACCCTCCGGGTCTCTACTGCTCCCAACTAATTAGTTCTTACCACACTGCTAAAAAAAGGCTGCGTTGCAGAGCTGGCTGAAAATGTCCAGCTCTATTAGACAAGCCCTTCTGCAAGATATATTTGGTTTGTTATGTAGCAGTGAAGCAATTAAGTGCTCCACAAAGCCACATGCGCTTGTTCTGTTCCGAAAAGAAGTGTATGCCTGCTTGGAAACACTGCCTTTGGGATTTACAGAGACAGAATGCTGTGTATGTGAACTGAATATTTACCAGGGCTGGCAGTGCCCTGTAAGAAAATCCCATGGGATAATAAGCCACAGGTTTTAAGTCAAGGAGGTAAAGGAGCAAAGAAGCAGATTACCGTTCTATTAATACCTGGCCGAGATTATCAAAATTATACTTGTGCCGGACCCATTTGTAGCTTGCTTCTGTACAATCCGATTTATTTGTGATGTTTCTGGTGTCCTCCCCCTGGCAGACGAAAAACTTGCCTTTGAAAAGCTGCAAAACACGCAAAGAAGAGAGGAAGAGCCAGGGGTCAGTCCACAGGTGATGGGCATTTCTCTGGAGCTCTCTGCACAGCCCACGCCAGCCAGAGCTGGTAAGGGAACTGACCTCATTCATGCAGGTTATTAAGAGTGTACAATACACACCTAATGAGCAAATGCATGATTTCACATGCTTTAGGACACCCACCTCATGCATTAAGCTGTCTGGTTCAGTGATCTGAGACTCACCTAAGGGCCTTTGCTCCTGAGTTGTTAGCTCAAATGTAGCCCCAACCAATAGCCTAGACCAGCTAATGGCTTCTTACCACACGTGGAACAACTCTGGTGACTCTCAGCCCAGTTAACAACAAATGAAGCATAACGAGGGCCCTTCTGTCAGCAGAGCAAAGGTGGCAGCAAAGAGGCCCAGTGATAGACTAATCTCTGCTCACAGAGGTCACAAGGGGACACTTCAGAGGGGACACAAACCCCTGGAGTGATGCTCGTGTTGAATCAAGACTGCTGTCAGTCCTGCTCTGCTCCCTGATCCTGCATGCTGTCATAAAGCTCTGCAGTCTGCTGGGTCACTGGAAATATTTCCTGTGCACAGCTTAAGGAGCCAAGTCCAGTCAGTGCTGGGTACCTGATCCTGAGCTTCTTTTCTTTGCTTTAAGCTCAGGGGAGATGCAGTTCCTGGAGAGTCAGGTCCTGATTTATATCTGCATGAGGAACAGGAGCCTCCATGTGCTCAATTCTACACCTGGTGCTTCCCATGCATGGAACAGATAAAGTGGCAGGGGATGATTGCTTCAGACAGGGTAATTGATGCTAGCAGGATGGATGGTATCAAAGCCCAGGAGACAGCCAACAAATCCACTTTTATTTGCTGACAGCAGCTATTGACATTACTGTTGGGAAGAGGAGGGAGGACTGGCAACCTGCTCTCCAGGCTCCTTAAAACATCACTTGGGTATACTGAGAAGAGACACTGATGGGGTTTGATCTGTTGTTCTAGACAAATAACAGTAGAAATAGCAGTGAACAAGATAAACCCACACACTACTCCATGGGTTTCCTTCAGAAATCAACAGCAGGAAGATGGTCTCTGGGCATGCAAAATTAATCACTGCTCAACGCAATCAGAGAATTTTTGGATGCAAGAAGTATTCCCTGATCTTCCCATGGAGAAATACTATCTGTGGTAAGGCAGACTGGGGAGATATAATCTTCACAGAGAAATGTTTTAATTAAGCAGGAAAGTAAATAACTGGTTTTACCACACTGTCTGTAAATATAACTTTTCCAGGAGCTGGACTGTAATGCCACTCAGGTGGGAGCAGTAACAGTGCTCCTGACAGGGTTTGGAAATGCAAAGCCTAATTTGCAAAAAACCTGGTCCCTGTCACTACTTCACAGTTTGGCACTTCTGCAAAGTAAAGACCCAGTGTTTCTTACTGGACTGGCTTTATCCACTTCTTGTATTTTATTTATGACTATTCACAAATGGGCAGCTCTACAATCAAAACAGTTTTGCTAAGAGGACACGCTGTTAGAAACTTCAACGTCTGGATTTTAATAGCATTAAAAACATCTAGTTTGATCCCCAGCTTATATTTAAATGGAAAGCCTAACTGCAACTTTGAGAGATCGTCTTCTAGAAAACAGCTCTGGCCTCATCTTACACCTAATTAGACATAAATATTAACTGAGAATTTTGCATCCTGAATATAGGATCAGTCTTGCTTGTATCTACCACTGAATCACATCAATAGTCATGACAATTTAATGTAAAGCTGCAAGTCACCAGGGAAAGCATCACAATTAGCAGGGATGAAATTCAAAGAGCATACTGCAAGTTTTGTGGTCTGGCATAAATTTTCTCATGTCTGAGTGTTAGATTGTTTTATGGGATATGCTTAGTTTTATGAATCTGTTTAATATAATGGATGGATGCTGTTCTGCTGTAATGTGAAACCAATCTAGCTGCTGAGGTGGTTATGGATGGCATGATTTTCTTCCCTGTTTATTTTCAATGCTGTATTTATTATTTAAGCAGTATGTTAGTGTAAAATATTATATAAGACATCTTTCCAAAACAAAGCCAAATAGAGTTGCTTTCCAAAAGATGGCTGTGACAGATCAGATAAACTTCAGAAAGAAGTAAGTGTTATGTCAGAATATTTATATGAAGCAATCTCTTCTTCTCAGGTAATGAGAAACCAATTGCACTGGAAACTGCCACTTTTCCCCTGGGTTCCTGCACTCCTGGGACTGAGGATATTGCCAGCAGAGCTGGCAGGAAACAGACTCTGAAATCTGTTTCTGCAAGCTTTCAGTTACACAAACTGACAGAATCTGAATGAATCTCCAGTTCAAGGTCTCTCTGGAGTTTACAAGCCAATGATTTCAGCTTCGAGTTTCTATTTCCCCATCAGTTTGTAACTAGAGAAAAGGTGGAGGGGAGATCATAGAATCACAGAATGGCTTGGATTGAGAGGGACCTTTATAGGTTACCCAGTCCCACTCCCTGCAGCGAGCAGGGAGTCACAGACACCCCATCCATCCTGACATCAGCTCGAGTTCAGAAAGGCTTGCACTGTGCCATGTGTGCAGATACCCTGACCTGGGACAATTTGGGGTCTGTTACACTTTCAGGTTTAGTGCTGAGGCTTACAGAGGACTCACCTGAACTCCCAAGATCCCAAAGATTATGAAAAAGGCACAGCAGATGACCACAATGTTCCCAATGGGTTTCAAGGATGACATGAGAGTCTCCACCACCAACTTCAGACCTTGGGCTCGACTAATGACTCTGTAGGGGCAAGTAATTGCAAAAGCTGTTAGTCCTGTTCCTGCCCAGTTTTGCCTCCTATCGAAATAGAAGATATGAAGAACATATCATTAGAACATTTTTTAGAATGACAAGTTACTCAAAAATCATGATGGAAAAAGCACTTCTGGAAGACTGACCTGTAAAGTTACAGAGGTCTTTGGGGGCAAGGATTTCTGCCTAATGCATGCAGATTTGCATAAATAAAGAGGAGGAGAAAACATACGAGGAGCCAGGCCAGAAAATTCAGCTGTTTTGCTTGGGCCATCCAGAGACACAGACCTTCATGCCTGTAGATTGTCTAGGACTACAAGGAGAGGGTCTCCCACTGTCCCTTCCTATACAGATTCAGGCAAGACACCTGATTTCCTTGTCTCAGTCCATTAAATGGAGCTGCCACTCTTACACATCTGCCTGCACATCTGCAGCAATTGCAGAATCACAGAATGGTTTGGGTTGGAAGGGACCTTTAAATGTCATCTAATCCAACCCCCTGCAATGAGCAAGGACATCTCCTACTAGATCAGATTGCTCAGAGCCTCTGAAATTTCCAGGGATGGAGCATTTATCACCTCTCTTGACAACCTGTGCAAGTGTTTTCACCACTCTCATTTTCAAAAATAATCTGTTGTGTCCTTACAGTGCTGCTGTGTACAGAGACCTGAGATACCCCTCAGACCATCACAATTTCTGTTTTGTACCACTGTACAGCCTCAGTTCCAAAACAGTACTGTCCTCCAGGTGAATCTTTACTGGCAGGACCAGAAGCATCCAACCTAATTTCTGTAGCTCCTCTCTGTCTGGTATCACACAGAATCTCATAACAGAAGATTAGATCATATCAGAAAGTTGAAGAAGAATAATGTGGACTTCATGACTGAAGAAAAAAAAGAAAAAAAAAGGTAGAAACTGTACTATACTCTCAAGGTTAACATTGCAAAGAAAGGACAAATCTTGTGTGATTTAGAGAAGCCATCTCACCATGCTGGGAAAGATGAACGAGATATTCAGCCTCACTGACCTGAAGGTGGGGACCAAGAAAGGCACTTGAAGAGGCTACATGCCTCCCTCCTCTTGATGCCAACTGGAATTAAGCATTTCACTAGCTCTGTAAATCAGTTTGTACTGATGCCATAGAAACTGCTTTCATGAGTCAGAAGCAGTTAAATGCTGTGAAAGTCAGAGGAGGGAAGTGCCTGTGTGTTTCTGGGTGCTGCTGGTGACTCCTTTGAACATTTGGCTCTCAAATGTGCCCCAAACTCCCCCACATTTTAGTTTCTGCCTGGGTCTCTCTTTTGCCACAGGAGTCCTCTCAGCACCTCTCCCATTTCTCCCCCAAGTCTGGCTCCACCACCTGAAGCACTGCTGGAGTTTTGCTGCCTGGACAGGGTCCAAGTTCTCCTCCACTCCCTTTCCTGGGCACGGTGCTCACAGCAGAGATCCCCATGGACACATTCACACTGATCATGTGTGGCCTCATCTGGGACCACAGCCAACCTGCACCATCCCTTTCCTGCCCCAGGACCTGCAGTGCTCAATGCATGGCCATCAGCTCTCACCAAAAAGTGTTCGGTTTAAACTGTATCCTGAAAAGCTAAAGCTTACTTCCTTTTTTTTTTTTCTGGTTAAATATTTACACAAAAATGTCAAGGGTAACTCATCAGTTATCACTTTCAGAAAGAAACAGATGGTTGTATTTTTATCTGCTCTCTTACCAGTGAAACACAAAGAGCAGATGCTGCTATTCCTCACACTGGGCATCTCTGCTAGGTGGGTGCTGTGGCTCCCTATTTCAGATGCCTCAGCTTTCCTGGCACTCAGATCTGGGGATCTTAGGGAAGGAGCTGAAGGGTGAGATGGCTGGAAGAGAAGAAGGCTGCACACCCCATGAAAAGTGTGGGGACTGGTCAGTGTGGGCTGCCAGGGATCAGCCCAGCCTGGAGACCTCACTGCTGCTGCCATGGGCTGGGAGCTGAGCCCAGCCCAGCAAACAGGGGCTGAAGACCAGCTCAGTGTGCCCAGCTCCAGCTAATGCAGCCTAACAGGCCATGTCTAGGCTGGGCAGGCTGAGCCTGAACATCTCTTCCAGCTCCTCAGAGGGACCAAAGACCTCTACACCTCTCCCATCCCTCACAGAGCCCTGGGTGAAACATAACCCTGAGGCATGGGAGAAGGGCGAGCCACATTCTCAGAGGTAGGAAGGCAACTCAATTCCAATTATTTCAATGTAAATTAGGTCCTTTGGTGCTTTTAGGGATCCTGACTTTAGGGATCATGGACTTCTGTCCACTGTCATGCAGGATGGCACCAAAGACAAGTCCTCTAAACTGGAGGTCTATGGTCTGAACTACCGGAGCATCCTTAAATTTTGGGGAACAAGGAAGGAATTTAGTTTCCAGAGTTTAACACTGATAATTTTCTCCAACAGTTATTAAGAAATGCTGCTCCAGAAATAATAAAGTGATTTCCCCTGTGAGGTACTACTTCGTATCCAGCTGAGATGGAAAATAGGAGGTTACTTGTCTGACTTTGCAAAGTCATGTGCATGTTGAGGGAAAAAGGGCTGAAAAACAGCAGCATTTGGCTGTTTCAAGCATTTTAATCAACCAGGGAATTCTTTAAATTAGAATGCATTAGGGTAAAAGCTGCTACCAGTTTAGCTCTATGCCAGTGCTGTTTTCAGCACTACAGGGGAAATACACTTTGAAAAAATCTTGAAAAATAATAGTTCTTACTAATGGAAACCTTCAGACCTTGGAGCTGCCTCAGACTAAGGGCCTGATCCAACACTGAGGCAAATCCATGTGAAGATTCCTGATATTCTCCTACAAGTCTGACAATTCTCTAAGAGGTATCAATGAAATTCTCAGCTTTTCCAGATTATTAGTACCACCTCCAATATGTCAACATATGGCATCCCCACATCTCATCAGTATTGTGAAAGTCTTGCTACTATCAGGCTTGTAAAATCTTATTATCTGACCCACATCCCTGCAATTTATGGCTGAAGGATGCAGCCAATTTGGAGCCCTGCAGTTGTGCAAGAAAAGGAGACCTGATGAGGTTCCATTCAGCACAATTCCAGTCTGCATTAGGCATATGACAAACAGGGAAATTGAAATGAGACATTCCATCTTCTTTATTTTGGTGTGAAGAAATGTTAATTCCCTCTAATTCCCCCTGGTGTGAGATGCTACAAACCCACCGCCAACCTCATCCCAGTTGGATCCATTACCAACATTAAACCTTCCTGATGAGAACTCTCACAAGTAGCAGCACTTAGATGAAGCAACCGACCAACATTAATGAAGACCTTCCTCCACAGATTAAAAAAAATTAGCAAAGGTGATAATATGATTGATAGAAGAGAGTTATGAAATGACTATTAGACCATGATAGTATAAAAGTGAATAATTTATCTGTGTGCTTTAGAAGTCAAAGCCAGGGCTCTGTAGAGAGTAAAACAGCCCTAAAATCCACCCACATTAAATCTGAATACATTTTTAATTTTGATTTCTCTTGTGTCTTAAGCTATAACACTTGATCCCAACAACAGCAGGTTGAACACATTAGGAAGGAATGTAACTGTATAAGCAATCCCTTTACTGGCTGAAACATCACAGGGACAGCGAAACATCATTAAATGTCATTCCTCTGTGAATTTATTTTTGGAATTCTGGTCATAAAGCTGGGCTTGAGTCTCCATGGATTCAATTTGGAGGCTGATAATCAATCATGCAATCAAACCCCCACAATTGGCATACAGGTGTTTTTAATGCCTGGGCAGAAGGCAGAAGCGTGTGGGGTTTTGTGTGCTGCATAAAGCAATGGGATAGTTTCCACAGGAGAAAACCAGAGGCAGAATGAGGGAGATCTTTTTTCAGGAATCTCCCCTCCAGCTGGGAATCCCCCTTTCTCTTCCAGTGGGAAAGCCAACACAGAGATTTGTCACTGCCCTGTCTCTGCCCTGGAGCTGAGTGTGACACACACAGCTGTGGCTTGGATTCTCATTGAGAGTGTCCTGTCCTCCTGCAGTCCTGCCCTGCAGTGTCCCCAGAAAGGGAGGACAGAAGGAGCCAGGTTTGCTCCTCTGTGGTGTGAGTGGAGCATTTCCTTTGCTCTCTGCCTTACGCCTTCCTGAAGAAGAAAAACTGGCTCAGCCTCCACGAGAGACTTCACCCAGACATGGCAACTGAAGCCACAGCGTGCAAAGACCTCAGGTCACCTGTCCCAGCTGTCACCCTGTGCTGATGCAGCTCCACAGCCAGGCTGTGCAGTGAGGATGTGATCCCCGAGGCAAAGGCAGCGCCGCCAGCTGTGGCCAGCTGTGGGCAGAGGCTGCTCAAGGCAGCCCAGATGTGCAGCACAGAGGCAGATGGGCTTCCACAGGAAGAGATTTATGACTTACTGAAAAGCCCCCAGTTTGATGGCTGTTTTTTTCATTTCCTACAAATCTAATATCAGGAGAACAGAACTGATTCTGAACATATTTAGGGAATGCGCTTTTTGCTGTCTTTCCTTACGTTTCCTCTGTAGTAGGAAGCAGCATGTTGGCTGAAAACATGCACTTACTCTCTTGAGAAAACAAAACAAATGCCAACAAGAATACAATAGCAATGGAGGAGCCTAATCCCACACATGCTTCAGATGGCAAGTCTTCCTTCAGTCTGCAGTTACTGAGTGGATTATTCCCCATCATGGCAGATTATTCATGCACATAGGTGACTACAGAGGAAGGCTCCAGTTAAAAAAGACACAAGTCCTGGCCAGACAGTTCTCCAGATCTACAAAGAAGAATACAGGGCTTTGACCAGGTCAGACAGGTGACTCCAGCAGAGATCAGAACAACCCAAATGTCTCTCTTTAAATCTGATTTAACCATGGAACATCAAAAGAGAAAATTGCATTCCAGAGTTCAGAGAAGAGAGATCAATCCATCTTTTACCTTGAGCCATCTTGATTATTTTATAGGTTTCTTAACATGGGTCAAAAATCAGCAGAAACAGAGCAAATCCACCCAACCAGCAACTGGGCAGAAACTACCCCAGAAACTGCAGCTGAGATACCAGGGGATACACAAAGAGACAAGAGCCTGAATTGGAATCACATAGGAATAGAGTCTACTTACATGGTGAGGGAGCTGAACTACCCCAATAGTGCCAGCTGTCCAGATAAAAATGATTAAAAGCAGCTCACATCCTAAAACTCACCAGGTACAACACACATATACAGACCAATTGAATAGAATGTCCTTTATAGCTGTCGAGAATATTTGAAAGATATGTATAGACATGGCCATTGTTATTTAGACTTATTATTCACACAGGGGTAGTAAAACAACACCTTCTATCAGAAGCAGGGTCCTATTTTTCTGTTCTGAAAGAGAAAAATCCTGACTCAAAGCGAACCTTTTTATGGAGGAAGCAGCAGTAAGATATGACAGGCACACAAAGATGCTTTGAGCAGGAAGGTTTATTAGCTGCTGCATTAACAGCAGCAGCAACAATGGTATTAAAGAGGAATTGCATTTAGCATGAAGAGAAACCTTCATGCCTTGGGGTACAGGTCACAAACAGAAGAAGTTTAGAAGAAGTTGGTCCTTGGGCAGGTTCTTATTGGAGTGGAGCCAGTCCCTGGAGCATGGGATACTGCCTACTGGCAGAATTGGGGGGACAAGCTAGCAGAATAATTGCTTTCATCTTGTCTGGGTAATTTTCAAAGTAAATGTGTCTCTAAAATTAATGGGGAGCTGGGGAAAAAAAAAAACTTCTTTGCATTCTAGGTTAACCAACAGTTGAGTCTCTACTTCCTTAAAAATGATCTACCACCTGCTACTAATTTCCTCCTTTGTTACAAAAGCCATTGACTGCCTGAAGGAAAGGGAGAGAAGAAGCTGTTAAGCTGCTCTTTACGCAGAGCAAATGAGAACACAAATAGCAGGGGATGTGTGTTTTAATAAGCAAAAGAGTCATTGATCAGTTTCCTCTTGCACTTGGGGCTGGTTCTAAAACAAGACAAGGGCGCAGAGCCGTGGCAGTTCAGCAGGACTTGGGGTGACACTGGTGACAGAAACTGTGAGCTTGTCTCATCTGCCTCTTCCTACACACATCCTACATCCCTTCTCCACTCACCTCAGGGGCCGCAGTGTCCTCAGCAGCCTCAGAACCCGCAGCATCCCCAGGATCTTCGTGCCGCTGTCGGACACCATTGAAACCAGGATGTCGATGACGGAGATGAGCACCAGCACCCCATCCAGCACATTCCAGCTGCTCTTCAAGTAGGCTTTCTCCCCAAAACACAAGCCTAGTGCCACCACCTGCCCAGACATCAAGTTGCAACAAATTATGACTGCAGCATCCAACGCGTTTGCTGTAGTTAGCAACCTGCTGAGAACGCGTTATTTACAGACACCATTCTGTGAGTCTATTTGCTTCCCAGTACAAAAGCCTAATTAGACAAACCAGCAAAGTGTTCTATTGAAAGAACTATGAAAATACCACTGCAGAAACATACCAGGTTGTCCCTTACAGCTGATGAACTTTTAATGCAGATAAACCTTCCTGCACAAAACTGTTCCTAACATTTTTAGCTCTGGCATAAAAAAATTCAATCAGATTTTATTCCTATAGACTGCAGGAGATAAAGTGCAGAGTGGTTGACCCAAGCAATCATGCACAAGCTTTGCAAATAAAGAAACTAGAAAAACTTTGCAAAGAAAGAGCAATTGTTCGGTGAGATGATTATGAATTCCACTAGAGAGATTTACTGCCATGGGTTTCTGAGCCTCCTGCCTCAAATCCAGCAAAGTATTTCAACATGCTTAAGTCTCTCTGTCCTCAAGAAAGCACACAGCATCTTAGGTTGTTGAGGACAACCGGTTGTTGAAGACAATGGGACTTACATGCATGGTTGAAGTTAAGCATGTGCTCAAGAGCTTTGCTGAATAGGGCAGGATTGCTGAATTCAAGGATCCCACTGCTCCTATAATGGTGTAAATCAAGAGCAACTTGAGTGAAATTTCTCTGATGTAAAACGTGCTTGGAATAAGGAATCTGAGTATGATTCAGAAGAGGAAAATATACACCTCACTAGCAGCTGGTAGACCTAGGGGTTTTATGAGTCCAGCACAATAAAAAACAACTAATATAATATAGGCACGCTTATCTTCCACCTGCATTTACCTTAACTGTCATCTCAGTCAGGAAGATGACTGTAAAGATGTAGTTGGAGAGTGTTAGGAAAATCCGTTCCTATGAAAAAGAAAATGAGAGACAATGTTTTATAGCCTGCTCTCTGCAGCTGTGCATCCCCCCGTGCATCTGGGTGGTTGAAAACTGTTCTCCTAATTCTGTGCTGAAACAAGCATAGTCCAAGGATTGTTTGCTAGCAAAGAGGAGAAAATCCAAATATTTAGACAGCAACACTGCGTGGTTCAGCCCTGCCAGTACTGGGCTCTGTGTCAGCACCATGGACAGGGACAACCACGGGCAACTGCCCCCAAACCTTTCCATTTGCCTCCAAACTCTCCTTAATTCCCCCCAAATCATCCTCCCCCCATAATGAAACCGGGAGATGTGCCCTCCTTGAAACGTGCTTGACAAATCTCTACCTGCCTCTCACCTGCAAACATCACTGCAAAGTGTAAATATCACTGAGTTCCCAATTCTCCTAGAAATTAAGTCAATATTAGAGTGACAGAGCTGAGAGGCAGCAGGACCCGTGGGATGCTGAAGCGCACCTGGCATGAGTTGTCACAGTTCCAGCAAAGCCAGCAAAGCTCTGGGGCTTTATGCCAGCTGAGACCTGCCCCCAAAATATTGATTCTGTTGCCCAAAGCCATGGGCTAGGCCTGGCATGAAGCCCAACAGCCTCATTTCCCAGTCTCCTGTGCTATCCACCAGACCATGCCCCCCTCAGCACCACCACTCAGCAAGAGCAGCTCGTGATTACAGATGAGCCCATGGACTGGTTCCCTATCTACAGTTAGCAGAAACCTTTATTTTAAATGATGATTATTAAATAAATTACACTTTTCCCTAATCTCTAGACAGTTTCTGATTCCCTGCACTGAGAAGGTGGAGGCTGGAGGAATGATGATGTGTGTACATGTATGTATGAGCATATGCAATTGGCCCCAGTCCTGCTTTTAACAATTTTGGATTTATTTCTGCCTCTCCCTACAGAGCAGTCCCATAAGAGATGCAGATCTCTCACTCAAAATGAGATGCAATTTAAACAAGACAAAACACCTTGGCAACCCTCTGCTTGCCATATCATGATTTACTGGAAGTGACTCAGGAACCACAGAGGAGCTTGCATCCATACATGGTCCATAATTAATTAGGCCCTAGACCTGTGCTGTGATTGCAGGAGCTGTGATACGAAACATCTCCGTTGTTAGCTGGCTGCCACACAAAAGACTGTGTCAGGGGGCAGGCACTGGGCAGGAGGGAGAGGACAGGGACCTGCTTGTGAAGCTGGAGATAAAACAGCAATAGCATGGAGGTGAGACTGAGGATATTGCATTCCTGCCTGGCAAGCATGAGGCTGTTTGGAAGGATAATCTCCCCAGGCCATGCCGTGCACTCGGCAGTGGGGAGCGCACGCTGGCTCGCAGCAGCAGCTCTGTTCTGATAAGCCAGCTGAAACTGGGACAGGGACAGAGAACTCACTTGAAGCAGTCAGAAAATCCACAGCTCAGGGAAGCCAAGAACAATTATTTTAAACAACTCAACCCAAACTAACTCTCTCTGTTTCCAGATGAGAGCTCCATCTGCACAGGCAGGGCCGATGCACTGCTCCTGGATCCCCTGTCCCACTGCCCAGCATTCCTCTTCTCCTCTGCAGCTCCCCTGGCCATGGTCCAGCTCCCTTCTTATAACCTAATGGTGAGGAACCTCACACCAGTCCCTGTCTCCTCTTTCCTTAGCACTTTCCCAATGCCAGGGGACACCATAGCTCCTCCTGTCGTCCATGAAATATTGGGTTTGTGTGCTAGAGCTCTTTGCTGTGGGCTCCTCCAAGTCACACATGTCACCCCATTTCCCTTCTCTGTGTACCTGCAGCTCCTTTTGGAGCCAGTCTTGGGGAATGGCAACTCTCAGAGGACATGGCAAGAGGCTCAAATGAAGCATTTAGGATTTTAAGGTAGTTTCTCAGGGTGCCCCATTTGGGGATAAGCAGGGTGATCTCCTCCTGCTACATCAGCTGCCAGGGAGCCCTGATCTCTTCTTGCAGCTGAGAGTTGGTGCACGACGGCATGGGAACAGGAAAAAACAAATGGCTTTAGGGAAAGGACTGCTGGGCAAACTGTTACAGTAAGAAGGACTACTAGGGAATGCTTAAAATAGGCAGAGAGCAGCCTAGACTCCAGTTTTAAGGTTTTACATTGAAAAGGCACAAAAATGAACAGCCTGACACGCCTACATAAACAAAACAGGATTCTATACGATTGTGATATGAGCAGCCTTGGGCGATAAAGCAGCAAGAGCCCAGCACATCTCAGCCCCAATCTATGCTAAAATAAAAGAGCAATAGGATGATTCTGCCCCTCTGATTGCTGGGTGCTGTGCTGCAAGGGCCTGGTTTGAGGAATCCTTACATAGCATATTAGAACAAAGATGTTCCAAGAACTGGCATTGCAGGGCTCGCATCAATTCAGTTTTTCTGGTGTCACAACAAAACTGATGCACAAAGGGGAGAGAAGAGTATGAAATGAACAGTTTCCCCCATCCCATTCACACCATACATACGTGCCTGTGGGGAACAGATGGAAGAAGTGAACATTGTGTTGAGAGAGGAGAAGTGTTTGAAGGTTTCTCAGGGAAGGAAACTGAGACAGATGTCATGCTATGTCAAGTGTTAAAACCTTGATTGTGCTTCCAGAAATGATACATTGGATATATTGCAGGCCATGATCTGTGCTCTTGTGCTTTGAAAGGAGACTGGGTAGGGGCCAGGAGAGTTGCTGCACCTAATTCAAAGGATATTCACAGGGTGTTGGCACCTCCCCATTTTAAAAAGAGAAAGGAAAACAAGACCAAGTGCACAGAAGTCACAGCTGTTTGCTCCACGAGGAGCACAGGAAAACCTCAGAAACTCACAGCACTGTGAGGCTCAATTTTGGGTCGTTCCATGGCAATGGTAATGCAGTTCAGGAAAATTATCACCAAGACAACGTGATCAAACATCTTGTGAGTGATGATTTTATTGCACATCAGACGGAATCTGTTGAGAGAGGAAAAAAAAAAAAGAGAGCAGACACAGACTAGCTATTAATGCTCAACTGGCTGGGGAGACACACAGCAGCTCAACGCAGAACAGGGGAATTGAGCACTCTGCTTGTAAGGCAGATGAGCTCCAATCTCCCAATCCCCTCCCTGGCAGAGCTGCACACTGAGGGCAGATTGGGTTATGAAGAGAAAGGGATGTGAGCTACAGAACTGAGCCACAAATTTTAAGGCCTGGGAATGTCCATAGGGGGATTTGGTCACTTGGAACAGGGCAGCTGCTTCCATGACTCAGACACACGGCCAGGCCCCTCTACCTGGTTCCTGCTGCTCAGGTTTAGCTTAAATAAAGGAAGAAATATTCCCAGTGAGCCCATAACGGGGTTGAGCACACATGGAACAAAGGAACACAAGCTATTTATTGTGACAGATGGCTGCACACTGACCCAGGATTTATAATGCCGTATTACATTTCCCAAAGTCTGTTTCTGAAAATCTCTCTAATCTTTGTATGAATGAACCTGAACGCTGTCCAGGGCCCTCAGCTCCAGCACAGGGAACCCTCGGGTGCATGGGTGTCTGTCCACAGGGACGTGTGGAGCAGCATGGAGCTCAGGTGGCTGCACGTGGCTCTGGGAAGGGCAGAGCCCCCAGGCAAGGAAAGGTGTTCTCTGAGAGAAAGGGAAGGGGGAGGACAGAGAAGCTCAGTTCAGAGGCAGGCTAAGGTCAGGGAGACCTTTGCTGTGCTGGAAGTGTTTGGTAGGGCAAATTCAGATTTTTTGGCTTGATGCTGCACTTCTCCACTTTGCTCCAAACTCACACTCCACCAAGGGAAAAACTTGCAGTGTGCTGGCATCACTGCCAAAGGAAATGAGGAACTGATGAAGCTGCAGCCATGCCCTGGGCTATGGGCCTTGACTGGACACTCCTGTGCCCTCTGCAGCCAGCAATTGCTTGCTATTCAACCCTGATGTCATGCTGGAGGGGGGTTAATTGGGGGGTTTTTATTCAGGGGAAGGGCTGGGAGTTTTGTGCACTGACACACAGAGACCCATCTGGGCTACAGAGGCAGGTGAGCCTTTGCAATGAGGGCATGCATCGTTACCATCCATCCTAGCACAGCCCCACAGGGTGCCCTGCCTTACCTGGAGTGAGGGGCGAAGATGTAGATGGACCAGGAGTCCCTGTCCTTGCAGCAGCTGGGCAGCTGTGCCCGAACCCAGGCCCTCAGGCGATCCCTCTTGCTCTGCAGGGAAAATGCACAGAGCAGGAGGAAAACACAGAACTGTTAAAACAACAACCCCCCAAAATTTCCACGTGAAGGACTCGGGGACAGCTTTTCACTAAAAAGTTATCTTCAAGTGCTCAGCGAAGCTGAAATAAAATAATGTCCCCAAAACCAGCCCTGCTAGGCAGGGGAAGGAGCTGTGGCAGGCAGATGAGGGCTGTGCCAGCCCTGTGAGCTCACAGTGCTTCGCTCCTGCTTCTTTCTCTGCACAGTAACTGCAACTGGCACACAGCTACCCAAGAGGACCAACATGATAAATAAAACCCTTGCCCAAAGGAATGATAACCCTCTCAGTCCCTCCAAATACTCATCAGTTGCTTGCCTGAATCTTCTAAGGTATTTTGGGGAATTTTTGTGGGGTATTTTTTGTTGTTGTTGTTTTTTAAAAACAATATAGAATGCTTATGGTCAGGGGTTATAAGGGAACAGGAGAAGGATTCCTGCTGCTTGCTGGGCCAAACCCTGTGTCCATGCACCACTGGAAGGCTGAAGAAATTATTTGAGGCCCAAGTTTTGCTCCAGGAACACAACAGTGATCGTCTGCCTCTCATTCAGCTTGAAGAGATTAGACAGGGGATTATAAAGGCAGAAGGGAACACCAC
This sequence comes from Luscinia megarhynchos, assembly GCA_034336665.1. Taxonomy (NCBI): domain Eukaryota; kingdom Metazoa; phylum Chordata; class Aves; order Passeriformes; family Muscicapidae; genus Luscinia; species Luscinia megarhynchos. Next base: position 6,075,370 of record CM067580.1, read on the forward strand.
GGTCAGTCTGACCTGCATGAACATGAGCCATCCAATTCCTGCAAAGTAATTCCTACTTGAAACCCCAGCACATCCTCAGCCACACATACTTATGTTACAGACTGTCTGCAAGGTCATTTCAGGCCAGGAAGGCAGACTGCAAAAGCCTGAGCCAATAAGTTAACCAAAGACATAAAAAATTGGATGCTGAGGGGAAGCCTCATCCTGCCTGCAACAACTTCTGGTTTCAGTTTATCACCTTCTCATCCACAGACCTCCAAAGGAAAATAAAGATCTTTAATCCCACTGGCAAAGCAGTGTTAGCACCCTGTGCATGGACAACCATTAAAAACCAGGCCAACATCTTCCCTGCCACACCAGGGATCCCCCAGCCCTTCCACATCAGAGCACCAGAAGATAAATGCACAGACTGGTGTGTGCACTGTCACCAGAATGCTTTGCAGATTAATAAAAACCAATTCTTGCTCTCTCATAAGCCTTATTTCTCTGCTACCAGAGATTGGATGGGCAGACCTGGAAAATATGACTGTGTGAGCTCTTTGTAGTTTCTTCTAGAAATTTCAGGGCCATGAGGCCACAGAGGGTGTGTGAAGGGCAGTGCAGGAACCACCCTCACACCCCAGGAGCACCCACACTCCAGGGCTAAGGCACTTTTATTTATTTCATCTTGGAAATGGGGGGAATTCATTTTGAGGAAAACTGTTAGCACTTGAAGTATTCTGGGCTAAAAAAATGGGATTTGTTAGGATAATTGAGTGGAGTGGAGGAAGTGCTTTCTCTTCCTAAAGACACCCAGCCTGGTGTCTCATTAGTGATGGGGAATAACTGGTTCAGTGCCTGTTTTAATGAAAGCCCTTGGTGATAACCTGAACCTTTCAGAAAATGAAAATCACCTTGGGCAAATAAGAAGAAAAGTTTGAATAACAAAATAAAAAGTTAGAGGTTTTTACCCTGCTCCTTCAGCCATCCATCCTTTCCTTAACTTCTACACACACAGACCATGCACTGCACACCAGTGTGGTTTTGGCTGTCTTGGATGTTGTCACATCCCTTTTCCAGCTTCAGGCAAGGAGTCAGAACTGCTCCCTTCTCTCTAAACTGTATTTAATAGAGCATGCATCCTTGGGGTTGTGTTATCCCTTCAAGCAGCCTGGTTAGTCTAATTATCCATAAATTTAACAAAGGTAAATAAGTGGATAAAAATCGGGTGTCTGCTCAAAGCTGTGGTGAGAGCAGAGATTGCTACCCTAGCCTCTGGACATGAAGTAATAGCTACAACTCAGTCCAGTTCATTTTGGGAGCTGGTAACTTTCCAGAAGTATCTATTATTCAAAGCAGTTCTGGTATTTATCAAGGGGATTGTAGTGAATGGTAATGCGTCAGCAGCACAGAATGCTTCTTTATATTCCTTTTGTCCAATTTTAATGCCAAAGATATTTTGGGGTTTGGCTAATTGTTGCAGCTTGCAGTTCACGGGCTAAATCAGATAAGAAAGGCAAAAAGTGATCTTCCATCATGTCTCTCTATTCACTGGGTTACAGTAAGGGTGAGCACCAGGACTCAGCTGGGGCTGAAGTACATCCCCAGAAACCTAAACTCAGAGGAATTACTCCACATTTCCACCAGTGGAACAGCAGAGCTCAGTTAATTTGACTCAAAGGTAAGGTATTTGTGAAATAAACCCTGAGTGTTTCCAGCCTGAGCCTCAGCCAAGGCTTTCCAAGTGAGGTCCAGGCAGGCTCCAAGTGCTGACAACAATGGGGGATGATTGCTGTTCAAGCCTGCATTATGTTCAAAGTGAGATGTCAATTATGTGGCATAAATCACATCTATTTGTTCATAAACAACACCTGTGCAGGATGAATGAAGATGTGGGGGGAGAAGAAAACTAATCTTTAATTCAGTTGCCAGTGATTTGGACAAAATCTCACTGGGTGAGTCCATCCAAACCCTTCACCAGGGACAGCAGGAGCCAGGACGTGGGAAGGTGCTGGGGGCTAACAGGCAGCAGTGGGAATAGAGCCCTCAGCCCCACAGCAATGAGAGCTGCTGATAAATAGTTGCTTTTTAAAATTATTGTTATCAGGAATTTCAGATATTAATGCACTTCTGAGGGTAGGATGAAGGCAGTTTGCAATAAAAGATGACTGATGCACTCCTCAGAGTAAGGAAGAGGCTTAGATTTATAAAAGATTTATTATAAGGATGGGGGAACTGCTGAAAAGTGCTCTGCAAGCAGCAGAGGACCTCCAGGCAAGCTGGAAGCTGCACAGAGGCGCTCAAGACCTGATTATTTAATTTTAATATGCAACAGGGACAGGCTGAGAGGGTTTGGGAGTGGCTGGACCATGCACCACGGAGAAAAAGTGGAGTAGGCAAAGGGAAAGGAACTGCAATAGCAAAATGCAGTGAGGTTTTGGGCAGGAGGGGACACATTGGTTGCATATTCAATATTTCTGCTGTGAGCACTGAGCAATTTGGGCAGAAAGCGCCCCAAAGCATCTAAAATCCAGCAGTTGGAAACAACAAAGACCTGGCAGCAGATCCCTGATCCCAGTCACAGCCACGTGGACCCAAGAAAGCTGTGAGAGAATCCTTGTGATGCAATGAAGAACAGATTTCAGCCCCCTGGTTTCCTGGTTCTGGGGAGAGAAGCTGTCAGGGGCCTGATTCTGGCCCCTCAGAGGGATTGAAATTCAGAATAAACTCACTGAAGGCAGCAGAGCTGCACCAATATAGGGGTAGCCTGGGAAATCCAGATGAAGCCTTTGCTCTTCCTTTAATTTCTGCACAGAGACAATCAAATCCAGGCAGCAAGGAGGGATGCAAAGCTTTGATGCAGAAGGGCATATTTAGGATTACTTTGATCTGAGTAACAGTCAAGTTCTCTTATTTTGTTGATGGGGAGCTTTGTATGTATTTTTTTCCATTTAAAATGCAATTTCTCTCCCCTCCCCACTTTGTCAAGGCTAATTTATGAGCAGTTTCACCCCAAATGTCAGGAGGGAAGCCCTGCTGCAGCCTGGGGGCACATTTTGCTAATCTAAGCAATATTTTCTTATCCATCTGGTTTAGTGATTTGCAGTGAGGACATATTTCAGAGCATGGGGAAAGGCACCAGCTAGCAGCAGGTATCCCAGCTGTGGCTATCCCATGGGCTGGGACACAATTCATTTCTCCTATTCTGTCAATTCTTCCACTTGGCATTTGCTTCTGACCATTTCATGGGAGGGATTCAGGTGATTACACCCTCCATGGCCAGACCTCAGTACACAGAGGATGATGTTTGGTTTATGGCAAAAGCATCTTATCCAACAGTTCATTGTCAGCACTGGCTGGGAGAGGAGGGACACATCACACCACACCCAGCACAAAGGGGACTGCTGGCTTTTGATCCTATGGGGGGAAAAGAAAGTTACTGGTGGGGTGATTGGACCAGGTGACCTGGAAAAGTAGCAGATGTTGGAGCATGAGAAAAAAAATCCCTAGCCAGTAATGAAGAGCATGGTCTCTTCAACACTTCTAATAGCAGGGATTTTTTCCAAAAATAATTACTGCTCCTTTTCTTAAAAATTCAATTTATTTTATGGAAGTTATAATCAGGTTAAGACAATGTGTAAAAATCCCAGGCTGAGGATCCATGCTGGAGATGTAATGGGATAATGGCTTTTTGCAAAGGCAGTTCATGGCTGAGTGACTCCATTCTGCCAGCACTAACTCTCCTTCTCCTGTAAGGAACAGAGGACTCTGGAGTCAACACTGCCTTTCACATTCCTTCACACGATCCCAATTCCATTTTCATTCATTAAACTCAGTGAAAAAGAGTAAAACCATGCCCACAATCTGCAGCTTTCCTGTTCTCAGAACAGCCCCTGCTACCATCACGTCTCTACCCAAATCCCATCTGCTCCCCCAAGGGAAACAGTCACCCCTGGGAATGATACATCAGACCATCATACTTTTAAATTTGGGAATAAGATATAATCAGAGATAACCTGGGAAGAGCAGGAAACACTCCAGAACTGGCCCCAATGCACATGTGACAACCAGAACTGTGACACCCTTGTGCCCAACTCAAGATCAGAGTGGATCTTTGGATCTTTGCCAGTCATGCAAACCACTTTGGAAAAGCAGCCAGATTCCCTTTTTTTCCCCTTTAACATACAAACATCCACCTGAAAAAAGGACAAGGAACCCTCATCCCTTCCCTGCACTTGCAGTCTTTTCAGCTTATATTTCTTAAATGACACTTTTCAGGCCTGTGAAAGAGACACTCATCAGTGAAATGCCTCCTCAGATGGAAATTAATGCAGAGCCTCTGAAATTACCACTATCTCCATGGGACTTATGCTGCCATGGGAATGGGGGACCAAGCCATGGCTTTCTTTGCCTATAGAAATTTGTGTGGGGGCAGAAAACTGAATAATAGTTGGAGAGCAGGGAGACTTACTTGTTTTGCTTTAAAAAAAACAACAAACAAACAAACAAACAACGTGACCCAGAAAAGCATATATAGCATATAAAGCATATATAGCCATATATAGCATATCCAATAGCCTTCACACTGCATGATTTAGTGGAACCTGGGCAGTTTTACCCTGACATCTCCATCATGAGCCATCTGATACAGCACTGTAATACCTACTTGGATACCAACCCCATTTCTGAGAGCATCCACTGCCCAGAGACCTTCTGGGTGACTCTGCTCTGGTGGTGATGGTGAGACCTAATCCCTTTTGCACCCACTTGTGCATCCCTGAGACGGTGACAAACTTTGTTTTAGACAAGCCATAAAGCCCAAAACGAGCACGAGGCGTTTCCTTACCATGCTGCCTTCATCATCGCCGTCATCACCATCGGGCGGGGGCTCATCCAGGTGGACCTGGTGCAGCAGCAGGCCCGGGGAGGTCCTCCCGTTGCAGTCCTGGTGCTCGGACACGGCGGTTCTGGTGCTGTGCATGCTGCCGCTGCGGTACAGGGAAGGCACCTGCAGAGTATCCTGGAGGTCAAAGGAGCCTTTGGTTTCCAGCGACTCCATGCGCTGGGGCAGAGAGCCATTGAAGCTGCCGGCGCGGCTGGAGCGCTCCTCGTCGGAGCTGTCGCCGTCCCCGGAGCTGTCATTGCCCTCCCCGGACAGCAGCGACCGCCGCTCGCCGCTCTGCGCCCGCCGCTTCAGGCTGGGCGCCCGGCCGAGGCTGTTCCAGCTGGAGCGGCGGCTGTTCCACGAGCTGCTGGCCCGCCAGGGGCTGTGCGGGGAGCTGCGGGTGCTGGGCTGCGGAAAGGACAGGGACAGCCGCATCAGCTCCGTGCCGCCCGCCCCGGGCCCGACGGACGGACAGACAGCCGCAGGGACGCGCTGAGCGCCCGCACGGGGAGGTGATGGAGGTGATGCCAGTACCGGGGACTTGAGCTCGTGGGTGGCCGCGGGCTCCACGGAGACGCCGCTGGCCCGGCGGGACTCGTAGCCCTGAGCCGCATCCCCGAACACGGCGCTCTTGGGCATGGGCATGGGCGTGGCGGCCGTGTGGATGATCAGCGGCGGGGTCAGGCTCTTCTTCAGCTCCGCCTGGTCGCTCAGGGCCATCACTGCAAGGTACAAGAGCGTTTTGGGCGTCGCGCCTCGAGTGGGAACATCTACAGGCAAAGCTGCTGCTCGGGGAGGGCTCTGCTGTGAGCATCAGCGGCCAAAAAGCCCTTCTAGACAATTGGGTGGTTCAGGCCAGCAGAGGGATGTCAAACAGGAATGGGATCGGGTGTCAGTGGGATCAGGTATCAGTGGTAGAGGAGAGCACACCCGAAATGTCACCTGCTGTCTCTCAACCCTGCAATCAACACCCACCCGCTCCAACCCTGGGAACTTCCTGCCCGCTCCTTCCCTCCTCCTTCTCCAAACTCCTCTAGCAGAGACACCCCATAAACCCAGACCTTGGGCTTGATGGGGAAATTAACAGTTGGAATGCAATCATGTCTTTCCCTGCCTGCATCCCACAATCCCACTCCAAGCCTGCTGCAAAGTCAGGCATGACACAACTGGGACCACAGCATTCCCTCTGGGAGGGGTTCTTCCCTTCAGACACACTGTTATCACAGCAAAGCAAGGTTTCTGTGGAAGGGCCTGTCCTCCCAGGGTTATTACTCACAGGCTGGATTTGACAAGTTTTTCTTAAGTTCTCCCTCCTCTTCCAGGCTGCGGGGGAAGACATCCCCCTCGGAATCAGACTTGGAAGCATCACCCTGGAGCAAAACAGAAAGCTTCAGCAAGGAGGCTGAGGGGCCACAGTGCACGGACAGCCCTCTGCAAATACGATTCCCGTGTCCAACACCACACCTTACAGATCCACTGAACTGGGACCACGATGCAACATCACCTTCCACAAAATGATGCATGCACAGGTTTATACCACAGACTAATTAACCTCCTACCAGGAAGATGGATTGCCTCTGGCTCCGAACATAGCCCCAGAAAGGGACCAGGAGAAAAACCAAACTATTGCTTAATTTTTGCTGCTGGAATTGCATATGTGGCAGATGTTAGGGAAGGACTGATATTGAACAATTTGAGGACAAAGATGATCCTACTAATCTCTCTGAATTAATACACCTAAAACTCTCTGGGTGTGGCTCTTTCTAGTGATGCTTTGATGGAGAAATCCAGGGTTCAGAAAGGGCACAACAGACCCCAAATTTGTCACCCAAAGGTGACAAATGTGATGTCCCATCAGCACAGAGAGGATCCAGGTGGCAGAACCCAACATCAAATGCCACGAGGGACCCTTTCCCTTCCAGCTGCCACACACAAGAGGAGCAGGAGTTTTGGGGATTTACGCTGGATCATCTGGGGGGTTTAAATTCTGCTGTATCATTTTGAACATTGGTGTCTGAATGAGGCCTGCCTGCTCTGATAGGTGCCCATCTCAGGCAGAGGAAGATGATGCTGAGCATTGTTCTCTGCGTGGTGCCTGGGTTCTTGCTCGGTCTGGTGGCACAGACCCTGATTCTGTCCATTGGCACTGCAGAAAGGTGCTTAGGGTGTGGTATAGTCAGGGTACACCTACAAGGGGCAGAGGTGCTTGCCAGAATGATCGATACCCATCCAAAAAGAGGAGGATTCATGGCTGAAACCACTGCTCTGGCAAAGGGCACCAAGCCCTGTCAGGATGGAGAAGAGGTGGGAAGGGGGGGAAGATGCTGGGATGGGAGAAGCCAAGCAGATCCTCACTTTAGCAGTGAGAGCCCAGGAGCCCCAGAAAACCCCACCAAGGCTAAGCTGCGTCCGCTGAGCCCCGACCAGCACTGCTGAGGTTTGGTGCTAGGGTACCCATTGATTGTAAAACCTCAGAAGGACCCCAGCATGGGACAGGAGGAAGAGATGAATCCAACACAGATCAGTGCCCCACACCTCATAATTAAGCAAAACCCCAGAGGGATGAGCCCCAATACTCCCTCCCTATTTAGTGTGGGGTTACTAAACTATTAAAGATATTTTTTCCAGGCAGGCTGGACACTCTGAGATATTTTTAAGGCAAAAGAGAGTGTGACGTGAAATGTTGGCTCAAAATTTCCTCTCCTGAGGATCCAGGACTTCTGTGCTTTTCAGGGAAGCTCCTCCTGCAGGATGCAGTCTGAGAAGGTCAGGAATGCACCTTGCAAGGGGGAGCAGTAAAGTCAGACTGGCCTGAGCTTTGCTGGAGTCAGATCCAGTCTCTGTGAGAACAGGGGCTCCAGCTGGCTCCAGGTATGCTCCCCACAAAGGCTCCCTGCTCAGCCTGTCAGAGGGCCTGCCAGGAATTACTCATTCTTCCTAATGGGTTATTAAAAAGAAATAAATACTGGGAAGAATTTTACATTGTTTGTATTCCTGGAGTGCTCTTCAATAGCCCTAAGGAAAGTTTTAAGGGGGCACAATGAGATGTGTGCTGAGAGGGAAAAGCAGAGCTCTGTGGGGACTTCCCACCCCCTTCCCAAGCACCAAACCCCATGTCTGGGGGGCAGTGAGCATCCCCTCCCAACACCACGTGCCAGACTCAGGACGGTGCAGACGAACATCTCGCAGCCAGTGCTGCTGCCCGTTACCTGTTCTTGCACTCCCAGTTTGCCTTTCTGGATAGAAAAGGGGTTATGAGAGAACAGGGAGTTAAAATCCTTTTGGGAAATGAGGGTATGTCAAGCTGGACCAGGCAGTAAAATGACTAAACCAGCCTGTACCAAAAGGGACAGACACACTGGGATACGAGGGGAAAGGGCTTTGGGGCTGAGGGAAAAGCCAGGCTTCTTGGAAAGGACAGAAAGGGAAGTGAGTGGTAAAGAGAAATAAGCTTGGCAGAAGGGTGAGGTTTGTGGTATGCTGTGCTTCAGAGATCCAAGGCTTCCTGGGACCTGAACAAGACCATTTCACACCCTGTAACGTGGCGTCACGCTGGCAAGCTCCGTGTTCCCACCAGCCTTTCTGGGACACGCCACAGTGCAACTGCTGCTGTCCTACCCTGTCCTGCAGAGCACAGGACACCCACACACACATCAACACACACACACCTATCAAAACAGGTTTGATTCCAGGTCCCTTCACTCCTGGGCATCCTCCCCCGCCTGCGTGAGGGAGCCTTGGCAGGCATGCCCTGCAATCAGCACCACCATCCACATCCCACACTGGGATGTGCCATGGAGAGGCTGTGACAGCCCCTTGGGGAGCCTTCCCCAGGACAGGCATCCAGAAAGGAGGCAGTGAGAGCTGCTGGCTGGAGCCACTTTGAAGCACCCACCTTAATTTACCTGGGTCCCTCAAAGAAGGAAGGGACTTAAAATCACGGCTGACTCAACAATGAGGGTGACAAAAAGGAAAGAAAAACCAAAGAAACACTTCCAAAACACCCAGCTAGACCCCAAAAGAATGGCAGTGACTAGGATGAGAACAGCAGCACGGAGTGTGACCAGGCACCACGAGAGAGACGAGCACTGGTGGGATGTGCTGTACGTACCCCCGACGAGTCGACAGGCAGCTGAATACAGCTTAACTGCCCACTCGCTTCTTCTCGCTTGGACATCTCCTGAAGGAGAAACGGGGGGAGGGAACAGGGAGGAAGGGGAAGGTGGGGTTCAATTTTCAGTTTCAACAGCAGGGCTGAGTGGGGAATCAAAAAAACACGGGAGAAGAGGCAGGGAAGCAGAGGGGGAGGAGGGCAATGTGTGGCCACAGTGGAGAGCCAGCACTGGATCCATTCCACTCAGCACAGGGGGAGAGAGGGAGATCCCAGGTAGGAAGAAGCCCTTTGAAGGGACCAGCCTTACACCCTTTAAATTAAGTGTTTCGAACAGAGCTTGCTTCAGCTCCTAAGTGATAATTGTGCTAATGAAACACCAGCTAATTATTGAAAACATGATTTTTTTTTTCGCAGCTGTATAATAGCATCTTTATTTATTGCTCCTTCATTAAGCAGCAATGGAGGCTTTTAACGAATGTTTGATTAACACAATATCAGTGCTCTTGCAGGCGAAATACCTAATTTAAGGAGAGTCTGCTGTGAGTTCAGATCCCTGCTCAACCCTGTTAGTGGAGACACCCATTTAAATCAGGAGTTTAAACCAGGGGTCTGCAGCCAGGGGGACACAGCCCCACCCTGGGAAATTTTGGCACACCCATGACCCCAACATTTCACAGCACCAGAATCCAGCCTTCCCCTGTCCACTTGGAAAACAGACATCATTTTTCACCTGGTTGTGTTTCCCCTTGCTCAGGAGTGGCTCTCCCAATATTCCTCAGCATTTTTCAGCAGTGTGGTAGTGCCTGGTCCTGTCCCATGGGGCAGCAGGAGGTTCCATGCTGCAGCAGCAGGGCACAGATTATCCCACCAGCTGAATTTCTTGCCTACAGGGCAATGGATCTTTCCTCTGGTTGCTAAAGCCTTACAAAACTCTTCCCAGCCTAGGCTGGGATGAAGAGTTTAAGGACTTGCCAGCAATGTGATGGACACTTAATTTGAAGTCTTTGCTTGTAACAGAGAGAGAGATGGAAAAACCATCAAAAGGGAAAAGATGGAAACGTTTCCTTCCACAAGGAAAATCCCACTGAAGCCAACAGGAATGCAATAGGCAAGGGATGCAAGAAAAACACCATCCAAAATCTCCCCTGCAGGAGGACTGTTCCCTCTGGGGAAAAGCCCAGAAGCAGCTGAACATCTATATTTTCCCAAGGATGCTAACTCTGGAGAGCAGGTAGTGTCCTGCAGAGAAAAGGATGGGGAGGGTGGAGGAGCTGGGGTGCCAGGGAGGGAGAGGGGGACAGAGGATGGAAAGGATCAAACCCATGAGTGAGGACAGATGGGGACAACAGGACACAAACTGGGAGGATTACCAATGGAAGAATACACCTTGGAGACAACACTATTAGTAATTCCCTCAGGAGAGGAGCTTTATGCCTGACTAAGAGGAGTCATTCCTTGCTTCAGAGAAGTGTCCAAGGCAGCCACCTGAGTGGTTTCCTGGCAATTTCCAGTTTGCAGCTCAGAGTCCCCTGTTCACCTTCTCCACACCAAAACCAGGGCCCAATTCAACCAGGTAATGTGCAGTCAAAAATAACCACATGGTAAAAAGACCTGCCAGTGCCTTTTCATGAGAGAAGCTGGTTACCAAATCAAAGAAAACATGGGAAAAAATCCTCCACCTCAATCCTGCAAAATACATTGCTCTGTATTTAAAGTTTGGAAGAGGCACTTTTAGTTTTTTCAGCTGCCTGTAGTCATCTGCTGCCTGGCAACTGGGGCTGCAAAGCCATGCACTAAAATTAACGAGGTGCTTGTGGATTGAGGAAAGGCACTCAAGGACCAGGGAGATAAAGGCAGCAGCCCTAGGATTGTGTTTCAGCCCAGAAATCTGAAGGAGATTGGAAAAAAAAAAAAAATCCCAGCAAACTCAACTCAGAAGAGTCAAGTGCAGACACGGGCAGTGGACGCCGGGGTTTGTTTACAGCGAGAGATGATCTCTCTATTAATTCTGCTTAGGAGAGGATCCTCTCTGTGCTGGCTTGCAAAAACCAGAACGTGATCTGTTTGCAAAACTACACACTAGCAAAGCTGAATAAACATAAACCAGCAAGGCCAGACCTGGGGCCTGACCTCCAGAGACATTTGCTCCTGGTCTGCTGCAGGAAACCTGGGCTTAGCCAAGGGATCTTTTGGTGCCATTGCACCTTACTGGGAGAATGTAGAGAACTCAGAATAACGAGGACGTGGAAGAAAGATTATTATGAAAAAGCTATCATCAAAGCCTGAGATATAAAACAGCAGTGGAGATATAAAATAGCAGTGGAGATATAAAAATAGCAGTGTAATCAGAGTCACAAATTATAGAAATATGATGTGAGTTTGTTAAAATTGTCATGGCTGAGCCTGACATGTCAGCTGACAACCCAGGTTTGGTCTTTGGGGGCTGCACTGGTTCCTGGTCCCTGTGCTCACCTCAAGACAGGCATGAGCATCACTAGCTTCAGGCTGTCCCAGTGCTGTCCCAAACCTGAGGTTCCTCCCTGATTTGCACAGCACTTAAAGCCCATTTCAGCTTACACAGAGATCCTGAAGCTGCCCTGGCAGAGGGGACGTGGGGGCATTGATGGGACAGCTCTGCTGCAGAAAACAGCCAAGAGCAAATTTGAGGAGTGCTGCAGGCACTTCCCTGACTCCAGGGGAGCCATACCCTCAAGGACATCATTACTGGAATAAAACCACAAACACATTAAGCCAGGACATGGCTTTACAGGGAGTTGCACCGTGGCACAGCTGGCCACAAGGCAAGGGATGATTTTCTGCCCAGAAGAGGCAGTGGTGGAGCAGGAGCATGCTCCAGCATGGCAAACCAGGCTGAGGCAAGGAGCAGAGGAGTCATCCTCCCTTAAAAGACCAGGGGCTGGCAAAGGGGCTGCTGCATTTAAAGGTTGTGTCCTTTCCTCTGCATAGTGGGTGCACCAGGTGATCTGTGCTGGTGACCTTCAAAGATACATTTGCCAGATTGAACAAAGATTGGGTTTCAAAGCTGTCACCAGGACCAAACAAGGAGCTTTGTACCTCTTATCACTCAAGCAAGGGAACATTTTTGCTATTTGAGAGAACTGGGCAAAGGAACATTTTGCTCTTTGAGAGGACCCAGCAGTGATTGTCCCTTTGGCTGAATGGTGGGGGGCATTTACAGACAGAAACAGCTACAACAATAACAATTAAAAAAGAAAAGCACCAACATGGAGAGAGAGATGATAAAACAAAAATATTTCTTCTCGCTATATCCTGGTATGACTTCATTAATTAAACACCAAACTTCAAAAATAGTAATGATAATAAAAACACTTCTGTTCACAGGGTGGCAGGATATTATAATACACATGCAACAAATCTTAAATAATATTTAATCACCCCAGAATGCTTTAAAAAATCAGAGATACTGTATAGAAGCACAGCCCGTACAAACAGACCCTAGTGAGGAGTTTTAGGTTATATTTACCTCTCCAACCAACCCCCCAGGCAGGGTGCAAAGGTTCCCTTCCCTTATGGGTGTTCTTGAGCAGACAGAAAACTTTTGCAAGGAGCAGGTGGGCATCACAGGTCCCCAACTCTGAGGGGTACTGGGTGACATGCACACCCACTCCAAGCTGGACAGCTGGATTGGCAGTAGGATGGAAAAAAGGGTTGAGCTCAAGCCTACGTGCCCCCTCAGAGCCTCCAGCAATGCAGGGTGTCTCATGGAAACTCCCATTGTGAGGAAGCAGATGGCAGAGACCAGAAATCATAGACTTTAAAATATGCAGAGCATTGCAGGGCTGGGAACTGGAAGAGCTCCATGAATGCATATCAAGAAAAAAAAAAGATAACCATGTCACTAATCTCTTACCAGCCTGTGTAAGTTTTCAGGAGGGGCTTTGAATCTGGATGACAAACACAGTGAAAACTGTTTCAAAGAGACTATCATAGCAGCAATCCCATCCACAGTGCCTGACTCACCCCTCAATTCCCACTCCTGCATTAATGCTAACAATGCTTTTCATTTAAGCCCTTCATTTAGAGGGTTTGCTGCATTAAATTGCACCATGGCTACGGAAACAAAAGAAGTAAAAAAAACGACAAAAGATGACCTAATATTTTACCCCACTTTTTCCCATACCACTTTTGTCCAGGTATTGCTGTCCAGCTCAGAAATCAGATTCCAGGATCTGGAGGCCCTAAAACTTGAGAAGACAGCAAAGGCAGGAGCATGAGCACATTACCTCTGTCTGGAAACCCTCCACCAGGATGGCCACCAGCAGATTGAAGAGAACGTAATTCCCAAACGTCATGAGAGCGATGAAGTAGAGAGCAGCCCAGGAGGAGGTGGAGGCCATGCCATTGTAAAGGACCTTGTTCCAGTCTTCCTGGGTCAGAATCTGCAGAGGAAGGGTATCAGGACTATGGAGATACTGGAGGATAGCATGCTGGGTATCCACGCTCTGGATACAGACAAGCATCCTGCTTTTAGGGTATTCGCTGCAGCTGGAACCACAAGAGGATAAATCCCTTCTGAGCCAGGGAAGAGAGAGGAGCAGAGGGATGTGATTGCCAACCACCAGCAAGGACCTTGTGCAAAATGCCCTGTCCCCCACGTCCAGGGACAGCCATAAGGGAGGGTAGCACAACACTGCTCAGACCTTTCCTTTGGTCATTCAGGAGGACTTAAAGTTCTCCACAGACCCCAGGGCCCAGAGCTGCTAGAGCAAAAACTGCACATGTTGGCTATAAACCAGATTCCATGATTTGTCAAAATACCACTGCAAATGGTCCTGATCTCCTCTTTTCCATCCCTTCCCTCTACATTTTCTTTCACCCCCAGTCCCTACTCTGCAAACACAAGAGCCACCTGCCTTGGCAGTCCCTCCTCACCAGGATTCTGAATTACTCTGGAAAGCAGTCTGAAAGCCCCAATAAACCTGCATTTGTGGTTTTGGCTCATCTTCTTTCCATGGCATGGAGCTTCACTAAGCTCTGTCAGATGGGTTAGAAAACAACTCCAGTCCTTTGCAGTCCCAAAACACCCATCAGTTGTGGCATTTTTCCATTTTGTACCTGGAAAACAGTGACGATGGCCCAAAGCAAGGAGTCAAAGTTCTTCCTGTCAGGCAGAGTGTCCCCATCCCGTTCTGAAGCAAACTTACAGCCAAAGAGGTGCATGCCCAGGATGCTGCAAATGGCAGGAGGCAGGGGCTCAACAACAGGACCACCACACAAATCAGTAATCATACAGCAGCGTGACTCTCTCCTCATTTCACCTGGGCAATTCCTTTTTATGTTTTTTTGGTTTTTTTTTTTTAAAAGATGGATCCTTTGTTCATTGAAAAACATGCCTTGAGAACACACAACTCAGTTGTGAATTTAGGTCAAATCTGTCAAGGAGTTTCAACCAAAAAGTATGTCTGCTCCTTGTTTTTCTTCTGCTTCATTTTTACTAAGTCAAAACATTGTCTTTCAATATTTTCTAAACAAAATGTTTTGACTTTCTGTTTTGCAATGACACATTTTCAGCAAAATATGCTTCAACTGAATTAGGAGGACAAAAAGGGTTTCTGTGAAATGCCTGAATAAGACATATCAGGGGATTCGGAACAGCTTTTTCAATTTTGACAGAAGAACAGAATACCTTTCATTATGGATAGATACTAAAAGAATAATCTTCTTTTCCCTGCTCTCTGCTAGTAACCTGGATAATCAAATTATTTACAGCTCTACTGAGCATCACAGCTGCAAATGGCAGTTTTGGAGTCTCACTGGAAGAAGGGACATTGTCCCCTGGAAGAGATTGTCTCTCTTCAGCCTTCCCAGTGCCTGCATTGCTCAAACACCACAGTTGGCTGTAGAAGGAGAAAGGCTCTTCTCAAAATCTAGACCAAAATCTAAAAATACAGGGCTACGCCAACCCTGTTTCTAACGTTTCTGCTTGTCTGAAGACGAGGCCATGAAAAAGCACAAGCTTCACCATGTCTGATATTTCTTTAGGAACATCATCCTCTTCTTGGCAATACTTTTAGCACCAGGCTTTCTGAGAGCTGGTAAGTAATGGGGTGATGTCAAGGAATCATCCAGCCTGAAAGATTTTCTTTGTAAACCATTTTGTGAAGACAAACATCTCATCTGGCTAATTTAGGGCAGCAAACCACAGCCGTGTTCCGTATGGACTCTGTCACCTCCCCGTCCCACCACGGGATCCCATCTAAAAAACTCAGGAAACACTCACCTGAAGATGAAGATGAAGAGCATCAGCAGCATGCAGAAGGTGGCCACGTTGTCCATGGTCTTCATGAGGACGACGAGCTGGCGTTGCAGGGCAGGCATGAAGCGCACCAGCTTCAGCACGCGCATCAGGCGGAAGGTGCGCAGCACCGAGAGCCCCCCACCCTGCTGGCCCACGATCTCCCACACGCTGCAAAACAGACAGGGCAGTGCAGGGGACAGCACCAACTGACTGCAGAGGCCTGGGGGAGAGGCGGTGAGGGGAAGGGGAGATCCAGAGGGATGGAAAGTGGGCAGACTTGCGCTGCCAGTGCCCGCGGTGATCTGGACTCTATCCAGGCTCGCAGAGAGCAGAGCCCCACTTGAGTGTCAAAAGTGTGCCTGGAAATCTGCCCCTGCAGCTGCAGGGGCAGTTATAGTCTTTGCAAGTGCCAAAAAAGCAGAGATACTTAATTGGGCACTGGTTGTGCCATTTGGAGCCCAGACTGTCCCAGGACATTGGGACTTATAGCTTTCTGCTTGGGCCTCTCTCTGAAATGACCATAAAATAATCCCAAGATATGTATTAGCAATCAAGCCTAAGTGCATTCCTTACAGGGAGAAAGGTAAAGTGTCACAGGAAGGTATTTATGCCAACTCTCCATTACTTTCTGTTTAATTAAACAGCCAAATGAGGAGAAACACACATAAAGAAAGCTCAAGGTTTGTACCTAATCACCACAATGATCCCATCAAAGATGTTGTATGGATTCTTAATGTAGCCAAAAGGACCATAAACAAGGACTTTCAACAGCATCTCCAGAGCAAAGAGGCTTGTGAAGACAATGTTGCTGATCTCCAGGGCATTGGTAAGTTCCTCTGGCTGGGGAAAGAAGAGGAAATTGAGAAAACAAGCAGCCAGCTCCATATCCAAAAATCACACGTGGAAACACAACAAGCCCCAGTACTGCAAGTGTGAGAATACTGATGCTAATGATGTGGTGAGAAAATGGCAATAGCTCACTAAAGCCCAGGAGATGGAAGGAAAATACTATTAGAGTGTTTAAGGTTTAGAAGTCCATTGTAAATTCAGCAGGTAAATCTGGACATGGACTTCTCGTTAATCAGAGCTTTAGTACCACCTCAGGAGGTTTAGGCAGAAGTGGCATTTACTGAGGCTTAATGCTTTGACATCCCCCACACTGATTGTCCTTATGCAGAAGGGAAAGTCAGGCCATTTTCTCACATAAATATCCCTTTAGGGCCTTTCTTTTTATTTAGTAGCTCATCAAAAGATTTGAGCTAAGATTTTTCAAAACCAGAGATCTGAGGTGATATAACCAGAATGGCTCAAAAAAAAAAATCTCATTACTCAAAAAAAACCAAACTCATTATCAGGTAGCCCCAAACCTGCAACTGAGGAAGGGCCTGATCCTGGCATTCCAGAGACACAATCTGAAAACACAGGTATGAAAAAAAACCCCAAAAAATTAAGAAAAAGTTAAGAAAAAACACTGAAAAAACTACCCAGACTCCTGGAAGTCATAAACCGAAATTAATACCTTTTGTGGTTTTTTCAGCATATTTCACAGAGGGTTCCCAACAATGCCTGCAGATGCCCAGTGCTTCACTTTCCCAACAGGTGGGTGAGCATTACTGGAACATGTGTGTCAGAAGAGAAAACCCAGTGGTGCTGCTTCCCAGCCCCACTGTGACAGTGCAGTCTGTGAGGGACCAGCCAGTGGCAAATACTGGCTGATCCTGGATCCACACATCAGATCCCTCGTCCCCATTTAAGCCCCAGCACACAGATGTGGCTGTGTTTTGTGCTGGGAGGCTCCATCACAACCAGGAGCTGCCATCCCCTGGCAGATGGCAGTGGGGTCCCAGCAGCAGTGCTGAGGTGGGCTGGCACAGCTCCCCAAACTCCTTACAGGGAGCTGCTGGGCTCCCTCTGGGGCAGGCTGGCACTGGCTGGTCTAAATCCCCACTTTTAACCACCCTAGTGGCTTTAGATGCCTGTACCACAACCATGATGGTGGGTTGTGGCCAGATGTGCACGCTCACAGCAGCCACACTATGAGCAGAGGAAAATGTGCAACACACGCAGTTAACTGCACCTTCCACTTACATGAAACACAATCAGGAGTGGCCAAAAACTTCCTGTGACAGAGCAGGAGCTGCCACACCACAGCACAGATTGTAGGGTTTGACTTGAGGTGACCCAATCCCAAAATCACAGCAACCACGAGAGTAGAGCTCAGGGCCCTAATTGGTGTGATGCTTTCCCAGCATGGTAGTGAATCCCTGAGGAATTGCACAGATATTGGCAGGAGCTTGTGATAATACAGGATAGCAAAGGATGAAACAGCAGCATTTAAAAGAAAATGTAATAAAAAAGTAAAAAAAAAAAGAGGGTGTTGAACACAACTTATACCTCAAACATCCTCGCTGAAGAACAGATCCCTTGGCTAGAGCTTGCCAAACACACCATGCACACAGCCCAAATCACCTGCCCACTGATCTACAGCTAAAACATAACTGCTACAGCTCCCAATATTAAATTTATCCGTGGTTTAATGCTGTAATACCTATGGGAACACTCAGACACAGGGTAATAAATAGGCCAAGAACTTATATGTCAAGCTGCACCTCAGGACAATTTGAAATAGCTACAATTCTACATTACTCACAAAAAAATGCCAACTCATTAATGAGTGCCCCAGTGCTGAGGCAGGCTGTGCTGTTATTAGTACTGCAGTGATATGGCAGGAAAGGAGATGTGCTCCTGGAAGCTTTCCTTCTCATCCATCAGCACCACTAACCTGGACCCTGAAGGCTGATTTCCACCCTCTGTTCCCCCTCTGCAGTGGCACAGTGAAATCTGACTGGCCCCACAGGCACAACTCAGTTAAACCCTTGCCCAGCATCTCCCACAGCCACAACATCCTTTCCATCCTTTCCTCGTGGTGGCTGACATGGAAAATCCAACAGCCCTGGAAGGGGTGATGTGTTAACAGCATGGATTAATGAAACTTTGGGCTTCATGGGCACTTTCTGGTCAGAGATGTTGTTGGAACGTGCAAATCAGGATTGGAGGGGCTGGCAGGGTGCAGCTGGGTGATGCAGGCAGGCAGATGGGGAGCAGCACTTATATTGCAGCTCTCCCAGGATCCTCAGCACACACTGGAGGGGCTGTGACACATCTGTCCCATGAAATTTCCCTCCCAGACCACCCAAGTCAGGAGGTATCCAACACCCCAATAACCCTGGCACTGCTTGTGAGGGCTATGGGTCAGCCCATGCTGACACTGCAGCAACAAATCCACCTGCCTCCCATTGCTTCACCCCAAAAAAGCTGCCTGCCCCCCACACTCCTCCTCCACACACTCTTTTCCACTTCTCTTACAGGAAAAAAAATTTAATATCTGAGACACTGGGCAGACATATTAAAAATGAAGAGTGGGAACTCCTGAACCAGAGGTGAGAATTAATATCCAAAAATCTAAGATGATTGGCCAAACTGGATTGAAAGGGAAAACTTCCATTTTATCCACCCAGAAAAAGAGAGAAGAGAAAGGGAGAAAGGGAGAAAGGGAGAAAGGGAGAAAGGGAGAAAGGGAGAAAGGGAGAAAGGGAGAAAGGGAGAAAGGGAGAAAGGGAGAAAGGGAGAAAGGGAGAAAGGGAGAAAGGGAGAAAGGGAGAGAGAGAATCCAGAGCAGCCTAGAGCTCTGCTGGAGTGGGCAAGCTGAATATCTGCTGGAAGCACACCCACTCTGACCTGAAATCAGCTGAGTTATTTTTCTTTGGGAAACTACACATCCCTAAACAGTTGAGATGGGGCAATGCAAATTACCTGGGGGGTTTCACAGCCATCTGTGAAGCAGGACACCCCCCAAGACCCTCAGTCCCACTCAGGGGTCCCCAGGGCAGCTCATGAATCCCCTGAAGCAGCTCAGCAGCCCTTTCAAGGGACACAGGGCTGCAGCTGGTCCATGGGGCACCCCTGCCATGAGCACCACTGGGATTTATTTGTACCAAGAGAGGGGGGCTGTGATCATGATCCTGCCCCAGGGAATCTCAGCCAGGCAGTGGGGATTCAGACCCTTCTAAGAATGCCAGCTATGGGATTTTTCATTCAGCCACAGATGTACATAGATAATAAGATTTTTTTAGAAGATGCTTCTACTCTAGAGAAATCACAAATATGTCTGAGACCTCTTTCCTGAGATGTCATTACAGTACAGCAGGAGTGTGATTTTCTCTCCCATGGGAATTGAAATTATCCAATTCCAAACAAGAATTCATAATTTCAGACTTGGGAAACTAAAACACAGTGCACAAAATCTTGGAGGTCCTTCCCTCTATTTCAGTCCCCATTCCTTTATCCATTTGCTTTGTACTGTAAATAAACCAAAATTGAAAAACATAAATAAAAGCCAGCTTGAAGAAGAATATGGAACTTTTTGTTCCCCAGCTGTCCAAATGGAGATTTTAAACACCTCAAACAGCATATTCCAATAAAGTTGAGGGGGGTTTTGATGCCAGTTCACTGAAACTGCTCCTCTCTCACAAACAGCTTCAAATGTGATAAACTGACAATAACCATCTAATCAAAACATTATCGACTAGCTCTAGACATGATATACCTGAGAGAGCCACTGACTGCTGGCACACAACCAGCTCCATGGATCCTCATTGGGCTGAGAGGGAAAGAGCAAAATCACTCAGATTTTCTCTCTGAGGGCCTCAACACAGCAGCTGGGGGAAGTAACATCCTTTCTTTGACTAAATGATATATTCTTGGGAAAAAAACAAACCTCCAGGACCACCCTGAAAAGGACATTTTTCAGGAAGCAGAAACTGAGGTGCAGAGCTGGGGTTTCTGTGCAGCACAAAGCCTCTGCCCACCACCCCCATCACAGCACAGCTGCCACAGCCTCAGCTTCTCCATTAAAAGAAGAGTCTGCTAATTCTCTCATCAGTAGCAGCAGTGCCTAATTAAAAGGAAAGCATCCTATGATTAAGCGAGCAACACCCAGAAAGGGTGAGATCCAAGTGTAATTCAACTGTGGTACAAAACACCAGCTCTGCCAGCGAGCCCTCAGTAAATACTGAATTTTGTTTATAGGATATCTTGCCTTGCTGGACACACAGATGTGTTGTCCTGGATAAATCATTCCCTGTTAGCCTTCTGTTTGTGTAGTGTCGATTTGCTGATGTACCAAGCAGCACATTGACAAGCTGTGGCAGCACAGAAAACCAGAGCAGACAGGGCAGAAAACAGCGAGTGGCATTGGGGCAGCAGGAGGATGTGAGCCCCAGGCACCCACCAGACCTGACCCTGCCTGCCAGGGGCACGTGTGGCAGCCAGGAGGGCAAGCTCTCTGCACCCTGCCTGGAGGGCTCAGGCACGGCTGTCTGGCACCAAGAGGGCAGGAAGAAAGGGAAGATGTTCCCAGAGTGCCTCAAGAGGTATCTCAAACCTGCACCAGCACCTTGCCCTTTTTCCGCACTCAGAAATAGGCTGTAATGCATTTCTTTCTTTCTTTCCTCCCCTTCCTATTTTTAAAGCTGAGTAGAAGCTCAGTGGTGAGATTTCCAATGGCAGAAGGGACATGCTCCATCTCTCTGGGCACATGCTGCTTTCCCTGCCCATGGGGCTCCAAGGTTTCTGCTGAGCAGGTGAAGCTGTGGGCACTGAGGACAGGAGCTGGGGCCACGCAAGCCCTGGGGCTGTGTTCCCCAATTTCTGAGAAACAAGCCCTGCTGCTGGATGAAGTGCAACCAAGTGCCCTGGCTCAGAGCTCACAAGGCTCCTGTCTTCCTCCAGCTGTGACCCATTGGGGCACAGGCTCTTCACCATCATCATCACACCTGTGCCCAGTGCAGTGGGTATGGCTCCCACTGATCCATCCACCCCACATCCCCTTGCCCAGACAATGCCCAGCCTACAGCCAAGCCTGGTCTTTTCCCTGCTTTTTCCCTGCTCCTGGGATGCCAACACAAAAGAACAGAAGCACCCTGGGGTCTTTCTATCTTATTAACAATAAAGCAGAAAACCCCACTTTGTCTCACCCCAGCACAGAGGGAGGGATGGGATGAGCAGCCAGGATCAGATCCCTCCTGATCCCAAGGGATGTCTTTGGGATATCACTCTGCTGCTGCCAGCAGATCCAGAAGACTGTGAAAACCTCTAACCCATTCAAACTGCTGCAAGAATAAGACCTTTCTGAAGTCATTACCATGGCAACTAGGAAAAATAACACAGAAAGAAAATAGCAACCTCAGCTCTTTCACAGGAAACACCAACAACGTTTTACTGACTCATCACTTGCAGATTTCTAATATATATACATAAGAAAGAAAATCAAATGGGTCACACAAAGATAGGATTTTCAACTTAACACTGCTCTGCTAAGATCCTCTCCACCCTCCACGTGGGTGCAGACACACACCAGGTCCACCCTGAAACAGGAGCCAGACCACAAGTCCCGGGGCAAAATGCAAGAAATTCTGACGAACAGAAGCAGCTCTTAATTAACAAAATGAGGTGCCCTTTCTCTGCCCTCTCCCACGCTCAGTTTCCCATGACTGACAGCTCATGGTTGTGTCCTCTCTCAACCCACAAGCCTTCTCCATGCACTGCTTCCATCACATCCATGTTAATCCCCCTGTCTCAGTGCACCCACCGAGCCACGACCATCCAAAATACCACTTTGGTTCCCTTCAGTAAATACAGCTCCTGTTGGCTCCAGAGCTGCCTGCAACTTTATAAATAGAAACTCAATCCACTTATATTTTCAGAAGTGACACTCATTGTCTTTGGGGCTCCTTAAAAGGTATCAGTCTTTAACTATTGTCCTGTGTCCAGCAGAGCAAACCTGAGCCATGCTTAACCAGGGTCTGATAGGCTTCCTCTACTTGTCCTTT
This sequence comes from Luscinia megarhynchos, assembly GCA_034336665.1. Classification (NCBI taxonomy): domain Eukaryota; kingdom Metazoa; phylum Chordata; class Aves; order Passeriformes; family Muscicapidae; genus Luscinia; species Luscinia megarhynchos. The sequence goes on from CM067580.1 coordinate 6,097,518, forward strand.
GCCAAACTGGCTAAAGAAAACAATTCAGAAAGCAGCAGGATTGCAGTAGGTTTTGCTCTGCTCCTCCTGGGACTGGAGACATGGAAAAGGGTGGTGTGCTCACTGCTCAGTGGGCTGGAGGAGGACTGCGGGGATGTTCAGGATTTATAGGCATTTATTATAAGGAAATGACTTTGACAGACAAGTGAACAAGTCCACTAACATCCCTTCACTGCATGGGAAATAAGGATTTTCTTACAGGCTGAATATTTCATGCCACAGCAAGTAATGCAGTAAGAAAGGGAGGAAAGCAGCTTTCATTTCAGAAAAATCCGAGCTGTCTGCACAGGAGGGATTCCCCCTCCACCACCTCTGCTAATCTCCTTGTCTTTCATCCATCCTCCCCCATTCCAGCCAACAAGTGTCCCTTCCCACCCCACATCAGCAGGGAGAAGGAGTTGAGTCCTGTGGACATGGAACCTCTTGGTCAGGACCTTCCTCTACAGCACATCTTTGTTGAGGAACCATGGCAAAAACCTGAATTTCCTGGTCCCAATTGCCCATATGGTGCTGAGTCCCCAGCCACCTCTTGTCTACCTTGAGAATGGGGTGCAAATGAAGGGATTAGCCCCAAATTCGATGGAGAATTTAATTGACCCACCCTGAAGGGACCTGCCCAGACCTACAAACACAGCCTGCAGACCACCCCCTCCTCCACCAAGTCCTGCAGCTGGGTTCTCTTTATCACTCTCTGGAGGCACAGCAGATATTCTTGTCTGATCTCCTTATCTCTCTCTGCTTGAGATTTCTGGATGAATATTATCCCAGAAAATGCAAGAAAAACATGAACCGGCTCATCCCTCTGCCCAGGTTTCGAAGGAGCTTAAGCTGAACAAAAGCAGCATTTCCACTTGGTCACACCTTGTAAGTACTTGAGATTTAAAGCCCTCTATTTCTGGTTAATCTAAACCAAGTTGGAAACTTATCTCCCCATTAGTACTTGAGAAGGGACAGGGAGAGAGAGGAAATAAAAAGAGGGAGAGAAAAACGCTGTCGCTGTAGGGCTCCTGCACAGTTCTGCTGAACCTGGGTTTCTGATGCTGGTAACACTATCTCTAATGCTGACAGACGTCCATGGCTTGTTTCCTAACATCAGCAAAAAGCAATTATAACAAAGAGCTGAAATCCAGCAGAGATGAGGGAAAAGCAACTCAACTGCTGTCCCCACTCCTGCTGGGGTGAGCAGGAATGGGCTCTGAGTACAGGAGTGGCAGCAGGTCACAGTCATGGGTGCCAACAGCATTGGGACAAACCTCTACCAGAAGTGGGGGAAAAAGTATGGACTGATCCCTGGGAAAACACCAACAACCAGAAGTGCTTACAGATGAAAGCGTTTGTGGTGCACGCTGAGGGTCCTCCAGATGTTCTGGATGAATTTCCTGGCTCCCACCCAAGGGGAACAACCACAATAATCAAAGAAGGAACAGAAATGCCTGGCTATCTGCAGAGAGCAGTGATTTTTCATCCACACAGGGATGAAGCAGGTTTTGAAAGCACACATAATTTTCCCATTTCACCAAGCTGGAGTCTCTTCTCAATGCTGCCTGAGCAGAGATAATACGAGGGTATGGATGGCAGCTGAAACAACAGCTGTAATGATAGGATCTAAGGCAGCTCGAGTATTTCCAGCCTCTGAACTAAATTAACAGGAAAGGACTGACACTTATGGTTCCCCAACCAGGGAACTGAAAAAACTTTAGCAGGTGTCAAGGAATCTATATAGGCTCATCCCTAAACCATGCAGAGAACTGACTTATCTGATAAAAAAAAACCAAAACCTTTCCAGTTGCATGGAACTTCATTTAATTTTGAAATCATTCAGTCTCCAGAACCACGATAAAGTCTGCTTTGTAGGCACAGCCCGTTTTTTAATGACTAAGAGGATCATGGCATTTTTTACCCCTGGAAGAGCTTCACAAGTGAGTCAAATAAAACATGTGAGTTCCTACAAGACCTTTCAAACTCTTCAAATTCCTTAGAAACAGAAGAACCCCCAAAGTCCATAAAAAGAATTACCCCCAATAACAAACAGAGAGCTGGTTTTGAAGTGATCCCAGCGATTAACAGCTCTGATGACTTCCACCAGCACTGACTCCTCCAGCCTCCAACAACAAGCCATTAATAAGAGTAATTTCTGCATCAGCAGGAGCTAATTGAACCCAGCACATGCAAACCCATAGGGCACCTCCTTTTCCTTCTGTGGGAGTGCCCCTTGCAGCTGGACTGCTGAGGAATTAGGCTGACAGTAGCTCCAAGCCCTACATTGGGCAAAGCCAGCAGGAGCTGAGGGAGGGAAAAGCCTCGCTGAGCTGCCAAGGCTTTGATTGCTTGGCTAAGAGCAGCTGGCACAGGGCTGCAGAGATGTGTAATGGAGTTAAATACTGACATGGGATGTACACCCCAGTGCAAGTGGAGATACCTCCAGAAGAGAGGGCAGTGCATGAACACAAGGACTGGAGAGCTCCTGGGAAGAGCCCAGGAGCAGATGGAGGTTTTCCAAGGAAAGGCTGAGTCATTGATCCAGGGATGGACACACCTGTGTCAGTGCCCTTCTAAAACAAAGCCTCATGAATCAGACTCACACGGGGAAGCATCAAATGAGAAATTTCAGCACAAAGCTGGTTTGTACCATTCAGTTGGAGTGAGACAGGTATACATGGTTAAGGGGTACAGCACCAGTTTGCATCAGTGTGTGATGCAGAGAGCTCCTGGTGCAGCACCAGCTGCTGCCTGGACAGGGGACAGGTCTTTGAGTCCCTGCACTTGCAGGAAACAACTCAGAAGAGACGCAAGAGATACCAAAAATATTCTACAAAACAAAAGGATTCCCTTCTCTCCTGACCTGGAGACCCGACACAAATCCATGTGTATCAAAGAAGCCAAAATATGTGCCCTGGATTGAGATGGCATGGAGCCACAGAGGCTGGAAGGGACATAGTGCTGTCCACAGCTGCCCCGTGCAGATCTCCCACACCCTCCTTAGGAGGCAAACGAATACTGGGCAAAATCTCATTTTAGATCATATGGATGGTCAAAGGAGCAGCCACCACACACCTGACAAAACTGCAGCTGCTATCCACCAGCAGCAAAATGTTCAGCTGGGCCTGAAACTGGTGGGGATTGGGTTGTTCTTGATCACCAGGTCCTGGGAGCAAATATTTCTCATCCCAAAGACACCCTTATCTCTTGAGGTAGTGCTCATACAGGGATCCAGACCTGCTACTCTCCAGTCTGCCCAGAGCTTTGGACACACAAGCACCCTGAGACCTGGGGCACCAACCTGTCACATCCCCACTGTCCAGTTCCCTTACACCATTTTTCCATGGAACAATCCAATTTTCCTCCCACATGAAGAAATCAATCAGTGGGTGTCATGACAGCTAATAATTTCCAGTTACCTTCTTCCCTGCACATTGAATTCAGGCAGAAGCAGAAGTACATAAATACCATTTGGGTGACTATTATTAATGCTTGAACCTGCAGCCTAATGGTTGCTCCATGTTGGCAGGTTTTCTAACCCTTCACCTCCCCTCTCCATCATCCTGGATACCTAAAAATTTCACATTCTGTGATGCTGATTAAGGCAACCCTCTTGTTCTTGAGCCTTGACTATTTACATAAAGAGACACTTTAATGCATTTTGCCAGCAAGGTTTCCTTTGACTCCTTGGTACAGATGGTTGGTATTTCTGTGCTGCAGCAGCTATTAGATCGTAATGTTACCAGTGACAACTCTGCATCATCTGTACCCTGCTCTCTCCCCTGCAGCAGGACGTACCAGGAATTCAGTTTGAGATACAGCCACGGGCTTAGGCTGCTCCTGTCTCCTGCAGTAGTTTGCCCACCTTGGCTTGGGGCACTGTGGCTTTGTGGATCCCTGTAATTCTGCTGGGGGATGTCAGGCATCTCCTCATCTCCCTTCCTTGAAGAACTGTCTCCCATGGGTGATAAGCTGTTTTCCTTGGGTGCTGTCTCAGTCATTCACCCTTGTCACCTCTTCAGTTTGCTGACAAAAATTAACAAAAGGCTCCCCGCAGGTCTGAACCAATTCTTTCTTCCTTCTTTCAGAGACATCAGAATTTTGGATCAATCTAGATCCAAGTCCACACAAGAGCCAGGCAGGGATATGAACCCACTGCAGCTTTGGGGAGGCCAGTGAAGGACTCTCCAGTCTCTTTCTTGTTATGTTAACAATGGCAAAACACCGCAGAGACAGCGGCTGAAATTCAAGTGCTATTTAAACAAATGAATATGTAGGGTATAGTTCATACAATGCGAGTTCACACAAGGAAACTCAGAACCTCCAGGAAGCACCATATGAACCAGATTTTAGAAACAAAAACAAAACCCCAAAGCCCTTCCTCAAGGAAGCCCTTGCTGAATTCTTTCCCCTGCTGAGGAGTCCAACATCACGCCTCATACTAAAGCCTTTGCTTTTCACTCCAAGAAAGGACTTGGAGGAAGAAAAGGAAAATAAAAGCAGCACATTATGGAACAGAGCCTGGCTTACAGCCAGGGCTGGGGGGAAAGCAGCACAGAAACCCTCTGGTTTAGCAGCACATTATACTCCTGCTCTATGGCAGAACAATCTTTGGCAAAGCTGCAGCTGTTTGAACCCGCAGTGCTGCAGAGGCTCAGCTTCCCTAAGGCGAATCAGTCACTTGGTTCAACAGTGTATTTAAAATCCCCTCGAGTCTACCTTTAAATCACATTTATATTCCTCCACCCAAAGCTAATAGTTTCTACCTGCATTTTGCTTCCTCTCTGTAGAAAAACAAGCTATTTAGCAGCCACATTAATAATCCGTGACAATCTGGTTGTCATTTCCCTGATGGAAAATTTCACAGTGCTGCCCAGCAGCCGGGACGTGGCGAGTGCTGCAAGCACCTCACACTGTGCTGCCTCCCTCCCGCTGCACCCAGAGCCAGGACAACAGCAGGAGCTGCATCTGGATGGCTGGGCTGGGCAGGAAACACTGAATTACACCCAGTCAGCTGTACCTGCAGCTCAGGCATGTGCAGGAACCACGTGGAAACAACCTGGTGTTGAGTGAGAAAGTCAGCTCATGTCAGAAGGAGCTCAGATGAAACCCACCTCTTGGAGCCCCAGCCATGTGATGGTAGAATGTGTGTTGACAATTTACTGTGGAAAAGAGGTTTGGATGGAAGAGGAGCTTCATCCAGCACCCATGGGTGCTCTGTCTGGCCAGGCTGGCTGATGGGTGAATACAAATACACAGCAGGAGATGGGGGCTAGTTTTTTCACACTCCCAATTGCCACTAATTTGTATGTGCCTTCAGAGAACCACTGTTATCTTAAATATCCAACCTGGTCTGCTCTGGTTGCTATATCTGCTAAACAAGGGACTGAAAGTTTCAGGTTCCTCCAGGCTGCCTGTCTCAAGGTGAGATGTCAAACCTTCCCAGGAGCAAACTTTTCTCCCTAGCTGTTATGAGGATCTCAGCTCACCAGCTCCTGTCTTGAAGCCCAGGATGCTCTGGTGGTCCCAGAGCTGCTGAATCCCACCCAGCATTGCTGGGGGCAGATGGGTGGGCAGAAGTCTCTTCTTTCTGGAGTAACCTCCAGCCTGTCCTTTCTCCAGAGAGGAGCAGCCCCTCTGCCAAGGGCCCACCAAACAACACAAGGCTTTGACATGACACCTTAAAACAGGCCCTTAAAATAGTTACCCTAATATAGCCCACTGTGCCCAGGGCAGCATGTGGAAAACCCAAGAGGTAAATACTGTCTAAATAAGCAGAGAGCTTAATATAGAAAATCATGGAGTCAAGTACTCTTCAAGCACCCTCATGTCTTTGCAAACATCAGTCAGTAAAGATAAATTTGACATGGTTGATCACTCACACTTTTAGGAAAGGCTCTTCTAAAAGAAAATAATCACGTTTCAGTGTTTATAATCTCTGCAGGAAGGCCTGGTCCAACATGTTGCCCCTCTAATTCCTGCTCTCCTAACTGTCAGATTATGAAATTGCCAACTCTAAGCCTTATGAGGTTGCAAAGAAACACCTCTCTGTTCTCTGCCGCCACTTTGAGCAGATGAACTAACAAAAACAAGCTCTGCTATTCCCTCCCAATGCCTGGGAGAAAGGCATCTGGAACAGTAGTAGCTTCAAAATACCATTAAAGAAAGCAACCACCCACAGTGTCTGGAGTCTCCCCATGCTTATCAGCTCCCTTCACCCCTGTTACCCGGAAAACCATACAGAAGTCTGCCTCTCGACATCCAGATGTTTGCTGGGACTCACCACTGGCCAGAGCAGACACCAGAAACCTCCTGCCCCACTTTTCCCAAGGCAAAGAAGTTGTGTTGTACTTAGGGTGTTGGATGATGGGAGCTTGCTCAGCCCCATCCCCACACCAGCATCTCCAAAGATGCTCCTGGTAAAGGGCAACAAGCTTTGACAATCCATCCCCTTGGGCAATTCTAGCAAAGACACCTTGGATCTGCTTTCACTCTTCAGCCAAGGGAGGAATAAAACTGTTTATTGGTTTCTGTGAGCCACCTCCTCCCAGCTTCTTTGGAGATGATCTTCCCGAGATTATTAAATAAAGGTAGAATCAGTCAAGCTTCCCTGCAGAGCTCCCACCAAGGGCAGCAAATGAAGGTGAAACCAGCAGGACTTTGGAGTGCACCACTGTTTAATGTGTACTGAAAACAATACCTAGCCAGCCAGACTGCATCAGGGCATCAGGGGGAAGGTGCTGGCTGGAAGGGACACATTGAGCACAGCCACGTCCCCCTGCCACTCAGTCACTGAGGCATTAATGCCACAGGAGGACAGGGGAACTGGCAGCTGATCCACAGCCACCACGGGCAGCTGGGGGAGAAACACCTCTGCATGCAATCATCAGCAACCCAGCAAACATGAAACATGCAAGGAAGGGAGAAAATCAGAGTCACGACTTGAGATGCAATGAGCTCCCAGCCAAAACTGGCACAGAGTGGCTGTGTCTTCCTGGGAGCACAGAGCTCTGACATCCCAGGAGAAGCAACATGCTGGGAGCCCTCAAGAATAGGAGTGGTCTATAATAAGGTTTGCAACATGCCTGCATCCCCACTAATAAAGTCATCACCCCAGAGGAAGCATGCACCTGCAGCCCCACGACACGCTGTGCTTCAGGCAGGATCAAGGGCACCATGCCAGCAGCAACCACAAAACCCATGTGAGGCCACAGCATGCAAAGCCTCTGAAGGCAGAGTTCTTGTCATCCTCATGGAGATGTTTAAAGAAGAATGTGGCAACTCCTTTTCTTAATGACTATATATAGGGAAAGCTCTGCTAGGTGACAGCAGTGAGAGGCTGGAGCAGAGGCAGTCTCTTGCCTTCAAGGACTCAGATAATTGAGCAGAGGAATAGCCAGTGATGAGTCTATTTTGGACTCATCATGCTGCTGCTGGAGCGTTCACCGAGGAGGCAAGGCCATTTGTTACCTTCTCTCCAAGGAGTGCAAATTCAATAGAGTTCCCTGCCTGCAGCTGCACTGACCCCAGAGCCCACAGCTGCCAGCAGCATCCCAAGCACTGCCAGGCTCACACTGAGCTGGTGGCAAAGGGCTGCTTCCTCTCCTTAGTCCCCTCACCACAGACCCCAGGGGACAGTGGTCTCAGCATGGTGCTGACCATCCCTGGCAGGGCTAGGATACTCACATAGCCAGCTACCAGTCAAGGGGATTGCTGCTGGAAGCAGGCTCAGAGGAAAAACCTGCCTTATTCCACTCTGGGACCCTTCGCAGAGCATCCCAATGCCTCTCACCCCAAACCATCCCACCAGCAGCTGGATTGGGACTCATAAACCCCCCGACAGCCCCTCTGCAGCAGGAGCTGCCAGGACAGCACTCACCTGCTCATGGTACTCGATTCCCATGCTGAGCGTGTTGATGAGAATGGCTACCATGATCCCACGGCCGAAATACTTGCTGTCCACGATCTTGCGGAAGGTCTCACACACCACCTGCCAGAAGGCTAGCACCAGGTGGACTCTCCTGGCCCTGGCTCTGCCCCTCTGGGGGTCCCTCTGGTCACTGTAGTGGGCATCCTGTGTGAACTCGTAGACCCCCTCGCTGTCGGAGTCGGCCGTCTCGTTGTCCGACAGCTCGGCCTCGCCTGCCAGCGCTGCCAGGCAGTAGGGGCAGCTCTCGGGGGTGCAGGAGCCACCTTCCAGCTTGGTGCAGGAGCTGGAGATCTTGCAGGAGCTTTGGCAGGGACCTGAAATGTCAGCAGAGCAGGGAAAGGGCAGCTCGTGAGCTGGGACAGGGGGCTGCAGGAAGCAACACCCACTCCCTGTTAGCATCAAGCTTTTCTCCTAGTGTGGCAGGCATTTCCTAATGGGAAAAAGGCTTCTGCTGGGTTAAACCTGGGCTCCCCAAGTGCCTTCTCTCTGTTTTTGCAGTTCTCTTTGCTGCCCCCAATGTCAGCCCAGCCCTGGACCCTGAGCACATCTCATTACATCTCTAGCCACCACAGGAAGGAGGAAGCAATTGGTTTCTCTGGTCCTGGCAGGATCCTGGCTGTAATTATCAGGAGGACTGTTAGCAACCTTCTTTCCAGTTCCCTCTGCTGATGCTCCAAAACCACTAGCTGCCCTCTCCACATGCTGGCCTTAGTGGCAGCTGCCAGGTGTCTCCTGGGTGAAATACCAGTAGGATATTCCCCAAAATTCCGATCAGCTGGCAATGCATGTGCCTGACTCCTGCACAGCAGCACCCAGCAGTGAGATGCAAACCCTGCTCTAAACCAACTCAGGGCCCAGCTCTGTGTGTTTAGTTTCTGGGCAGTGCTGGGCTGGGGGCAGGATTTGGTCTCTTCCCTGCACAGCTCCTGGCTGGAATGGTGGAAAAGGCACTGACTGCCTGAGAAAGCTTGGCCAGGAACACTTCTTGGAGGCTTACGAGTATTTGGACTAGACTGGCCTGAACTCCCAATTATCAGGATGTGGAGGGAGAAAAGAGCATCTTGCAGTGAAGATACAAAATTCTCTGATTCAAGAAAGATGAATTCAGTGTCTGACTCTTACAGGCTTTCCTGTGCAAATCACAGATTTTCAATACTCAGCATCTGTGACTGCCCTTGAGCGCTCACACAAAGCAGACACTCAATCTCCCTGAGCCTTGTGTCCCATGGGAGCAGAGCTACACAGTGCTCAGGGGTGTGACAGGACTCAGGTCTGGAAGGTGTCCATCTGCAAGCTCTAGCTGATTTTGGGAGTACAGGATTTGTGAAGTGTTCCCTGTAAATGGTTTGGGAGTGGAGGGAAATAATGGAATTTTGTCCTAACATTTAATCTAAGCCCACTCTCTGCAAAATTTAAAGTCATTCCCTCCTTCCTATCACTCCATGTCCTTGTGAAAGTCCCACTCCAGCTCTCCTGTACTTTTCTAATCTACAAGATGGGACTTGCAAAGAAAATGGATTCACTGAAAACCCTTCATATCCCTTGGATTATTGCAGGTATGAAGTCTGGGAGGCTGAAACCTCTCTCCTAAATTTGGCTATAAGAGGCATTAGGTAGGTCAGAAGATTCCTGTTCATCTCACCTGGAAAGCCATCGCCTTTCTCTGTAACATGGACTGAAAAGAACCCTGCAAAAATTCAGAGAGAAAAAAAAATTAGGACAAAAATTGTATTTCTGGAAAGCAGCCCTAAATGCAGATCCAAGCCCAGCTCACCTGTGCTCTGTGTCTCCAGCAGCTTGTGCATGGTGCTGTAGGGCCCGGGTGGGATGTTGAGGCTCGTCAAGGTGCTGCTCCCAGCACCCACGGCCGCCTCCCCCAGGTTCTTCTCCTTCAGCACCTCGTGGGAGGTGCTGGAGTGCACTGTGGGGTACACCTTGCTGCCCACCATGCTCTTGGGGATCCCTTCTGGGCTGGGCAGGCCGAGGCTGGGCTGCGTGAGGGACGCCCGGCAGCGCACGGGCTCGAAGTGGCAGTCGGCGTGGTAGATGCTGTGCACGGACTCGGTGTTGCTGGGAGAAGCGCTGGGGGCCCCCAGGGAGTTGGGGGCCGAGGGGGGCAGCATCAGGCGGTTGGTGCCGTTGTGCAGCGAGCCGGTCTCCACGTCGCTGATCTCGGGGCTGGCGCGGGGCGCGCGCAGGGTGCCGTTGCCCAGGTGGTAGTGGTGGTGGTGGTGGTGGTGGTGGTGGATGAGGTGGTGCACGGAGGATCTCTTCCTGCCCCGGCGCTTCCTGGCATGCCGCTCGGCCCCCGCCTTGCTGCTGGGGCTGCTGAGGATGCCCATCCTCACGCCTGCGGCCCTGTAGGCCTTCACCAGCTGCTTGCTGCCCTTCCGGGTGATGTACACCAGGTACTTAAGGAGCTCGTCGTAGCAGCTGCCCGGCTCGGAGAAGCTGGCCAGGGTGCTGGCGTTGGACAGGTAGCGCACACGCTGCTCCTTCATCAGCTGGCTCTCGCGCTGCTTGGTCTCAGAGAACTGCGTGGCTATCACCACCAGGCACAGGTTGATCATGAAGAAGGAGCCCACCTAAGGGGACATCAGCCACATCACACTCCGTGGTGGCCGTGGCACCCCACAGATCTGCAGGGCACAAAGAGTTGGGGGCAAACCCCACCAACCCCACCCCCAGTGTCACTCACCACGGGCTGGGCTGAGTCACCCCCCAAGCTCCTACCCCAGGGACTCCCACGCCAGCCCTCCGTGGAGGACGTCAGCGATCAAAGACGAGAGAAGATTATTTTGACAAAAATCTCTTGCTCTTTTAAGACGGTGTTTTTCTCTCTCCACAGACAGCAGTTGTAATTATCACAATTAGTGGCATTAGGATGAATACTGAGCCTTCCTGATAGGAGCGTTTTTATCTGCCAGTGTGTGGGCAGCTTGCGAGCAGATCCCTTTCCCCTGCTAACGGGATTTGCGGGTGACTGTTATGCAAGGGCATCAACAGCCTGTACCCACAGCTTGGAGATTTTCTTTCCAACCAGGGTTTCATGAGGTTCTGCCTTCTGCACAGCCCAGCCTGGATCACAGGGAATTACTTACATACTAACAGGCTATCACACACTGCTAACGTTACTCGCACGGCATCTGGAAAAGTACTGCTTGCTCTACCTCTTTGTCATCTTGAGGAGGCTGAGAGGAAGGGTTTGTTTCTCTCTTGGGGAAGCTAATATTAAAAAACAACATCATGGACTAAACAACCATCTACTTTCTTGTCAGGGTTTGAGTCCTGATTTGATGAGGAGCAGAAATCCCCACAATGACCTAACTGATGATGTGCAGCTATTTTTCTGGATTTAGACCAATTGTGCAGCAAGACAAGGAGTCATCTCACTTAGCTACATCTGAATGAGGCACCTAATGATCCTTTAGAGTCAAGAGAGAAATAGGTGCATCAAGTCTGCAATGCATCTAATTTATTTTGAATGTCTACCTTCAGAGGAGATGAATCACCCCTTTCGAGCACCTATTTTTCTCCCTTGATGATAAAGGGAGTCTAGACAACGAGCTCAGCCAGTCACTGTAGACAATTCTGCTTGCACAGATGAAGCCCATCATGGAGCCCACCCCATAGAAACTCTTTGTTGGCTCCTTTGTGGGTGGCCTCAGATGATGCTGTGAAGTGTGGGTGGGCTGTGGGCAGTAATCTCTTCCCTCCTTTCTTAACGTGCTCTCTGAAGTTTGGGATTGTTTTCCTGAAACATCGCCACTGCACCAAGGACCCAGCCAGATGGGTTCTTCAATGGCGGGGAACTTTTTCTGGCACTCAAAAACTGACCAGGTGAAATTTGCCTACTTTAAAACCTAAATTCAAGGTGGCAAGCAAGAGAGAAGCTTGAAGCATAAGGAGAGAAGTAGTAGAAGCAGCAACAACAATAGAAGTGTATCTACCACTGCTTGAGCATATCTTTCTTTCCTTCTTCATATTTGCAGCAAAATGCAGCTGCAGCTGTAGCTGTAGGGAAGCTGCATTTCACCCAGAGGGCTGGTTGCTGCTTCAGCTTTTATATTCACTGCACCCTCTGCCCTGTTCCTCTGGGTAACTCTGCCCTCTCCAAATTCCAGGAGGACCCCCCTGCTCCCCTAAGGCCACTCACAATGATCAGGAGGATGAAGTAGATGAAGTTGTAGAAGGAGTGTGCATCCATGACAAAGTACATGATGTCCACCCAGCCTTCTAGCGTGATGACCTGGTGGAGACAGGAAGGGAAAACAAACTCCTCAAGGCTCAGTTACAACAAAGCACACAGGCAGTGTTTCTTCTGGCTGGGTCATGTCTGACACCCCATAGTAAGTGTTGGTGTAGTACAAGATGCTGAGGAGCCAACTCCTGCTCCTCCCAATGCCAACAGCCACATTGCCAGCTGCCCAGACTGAATCTAGCCCCTTTCCAGCTGTGCATTTTGCAGAGAGAAGAGCAGTCTGTAGGTTCTGCCCCACACCAGCATCATCAGACTGCACACCCACAGGGTTTTGTCCGTGCATGTGAGGTGGAGACATTCTCAAAACAGGCATTATATTGTATCCCCAACACTTTGAGCACCTGTGCACTACCATATAATACTTACTAGTGCCAAACAGCCCCCAGGAGTGCAATTCCACAGCCTGGGAACACGCTGGGGGACAGGACCTGCTGTTTGCCCATGGTTTGACAGCTGGCAGGCAGGGCTCACCTGAAATATGGCAATCCAGGCGTAGCCAATGTTATCGAAGTTGATGGCTCCCTTGAAGGGGTTGTGCTCCCCAGCAGAGCAGTTGGTGTAGTACTGGTTCCAGTTCACACAAGAGGTGTTGGTGGTGTCGTTGTAGGAATAATAATCCAGGGTGCACTCCAGGCCCTCCTCCCTCCGTGTGGGGATGCTCCGGCAGTAGCGCATCCCGTTCTCCCGGGGCTGGGAGCAGATGAAGGGATTCTCATCCTCGTTCTCTGTCTGGTAGTACCGCTCCAAATCTACTGTGTAGGGGCTGAAAAAGTCCAGACAGGGCTGGGGCTTGCAAACTGACTGCAGGCAATCTGGCAAGGAGACAGCTGTAACAGCACAGTCTGATATCTGCTTTGCTGGATCTCAAAGCTGTTTTTTTAAAGAAGGAATCCCCTCGGACTTACTGCAGCCTCACAGGGTGAGCTGATGTCCTTATCTGGGTTTTGAGAAACTGAGGCAGTGCACTCAGCCCCTTGGCAATCCCTCTGATGGCATTACTAAACATTACTCCCCCTGGAAGCACTCTGGCTTTGACTTTAGGAGACTAAGAGAAGGATTCAGCGTGACAAGGCTTCTCTGAAGTGTCTTTGCTGCAGTAGCATGGAAATTGGAGGGTTTATGTCCTGTATGTCCTGTCCTTCTGTAGATGCTGAGAATCATTTAGGGAGGCTCTATCTACAAAGGACCTCCCAAGATTCCTAAAAATCAGAGATAGGGACTTCATCTGCATTTCACCGTGTCAGTTCAGCCCACAGATAAGCTTTAAATTCCCTCTGAGGGTGGCCTTACCACAGCAAACCAGGCAAAAATACTCTTCAGGGAGGTGAAACAACCCATGGCCAGTCAGATACTGGCTCCTTGCTCTGCATGCTATCTCCTTAATGCTGCCAGGACTCCCACTAAAGCTTGCAAAGATATTTTTAAGCCTAGTTCAGCCCGGTTAATTCCTGCAGAATTGCCTGTAATACCCTTCAAAGCCTATCTAAACCCCTGGAATTCTGGCTCAATTAAACAGCACCCAAACCTGTGGCTCTATTGGATTTACTCAGTGGTGAAGCTGTCCCCCTGCTCTGACATTTACTTAACAGGAACTTGTGCTGGAAATGACACTTCAGCCACCCTTTGAGGGCATGACCTGCAGGAGGGGTGGGAGTTCAGGAGGTGGGTGGGAGAGGTTGGAAGGTGCCTTGTGCCAGCCTGGCCACAGCAGCAGCAGCAGCAGCAATGTGGTCCTGCTGTGTACAGAAAAGAACATTTGGGCTCGGAGGATTCCTCCATCCAGATGTGAATCCAGCCAGATCCACCCTGGGGAGTCAGCAATCCACTGAAATGTGACCTGCATGGCAGAACTTGACAGAACCATCAAGGATTTGCAGTCACCTGCCTTTCTCCAAGCATTTGAAGGGATGGAGGTGGTGCAAAACAAGCAGGTAGGTAAAACAGGCATGGAAACCTGAAAGAGGCTGTCAGCTACCAGGTATTTCAACCACCGTTCAGACAGTGCTGCATCAGGCCAGAAAACTGATCACAACTGTTCTTTTGGCCTTAAAATTCAGGGATCTGCAAAAATTAACATTTTGGTGTAGGGACTATGTCTTGCTCTGAGGCTAAAAAACATGTAAAATGCGCAGTAGTTTCATTAGCTTTTCCTGGAGTTTAGGTGAGACTACAAAGGTTGTGGTAGTAAACACCCCCAGCCTCTGGAGGGGATTCAGACCTGGGCATCTCCACACAGAAAAGGTCTGAATTTAGAAGGCCTGAACCCCCATTCTCAGAGGGTATTTTTGGAGGTTTTTAGCAATCAGAGAGGTTCCCAAGTGCCAGCTGAGGGTTAAGAACAGCCTGCAAATGCAAATGGTAAATTGTCACAGCTTGCTGTGCGTGCCCAAGCAGGAGAGACGGTGGCATTCAGGAGCAGGGAGCATTTACAGAAGAGAAGGGCTTTTTTACAGAGCAGATCCTGCAGGGACAGCCTCCCCCAGGCTGGGGAGACTCTGCAGCTGCCCACACAGACTCACATGCTGAAGTTCTCAGGGAGGAAGCAGCGGTTCCTGAGCAAACCTGCCCACAGCTGCACTCCCACAATGCCGAAGATGAAGAAGACGAAGAAGCAGAGCAGGAGGACGTTCCCCAGCATGGGCAGCGTGTCCAAGAGCAGCGTCACCAGGATGCGCATACCTGAGGCAGAGGGGAGAATGCACATTGAAACATTTCTTGTTCCAGCTCTGTCCTCCTGACCTTTTCCTTCCCACAGATACTTCTCCACCTGTATTTCCTTCTGCTGTTTTCCTTCTACCCTCACATCCACATGTGGCTTGTGAACAGTCACATCTTCCCATCCCCTTTGGCTTCCCCTCAAAACCCCTGGAACACCTCCTTTCATTCCTGCCTTGCTTCTGGACACCAGACCTGCCTTCCCTGTTCCTCAGGTCCTCTTCTCCAAAGTTTTCTAGCAAGTATGTTTTCTTTCTTCCCTCAGATTGAATTCTGATGTTCTCCTTTGCTCAAACGTATTTCTTTCTCCACGCAGTATATTTCAAAATTCCCTTCCCTCCCTCTTTCCCCTCATCTACCCTAATTGTCCTCTCTTCCTTAAAATACAGAATTCTCTCTGGCAGTTAATTCTCACAACAGAGAACAGCCAGTTCTGTAACAAAGACAAATGGATGGTGACTTCAACTTGACATTTACACACAAAAAATTGATTTAATCTGACATCTGTGGAATATTCTGCTCATCTCTCAAGCTCCTTCTTTCCCCATGTTCTGCATTCTCTCACTTGCTTATATTGGCTTTTATCTAAAGAAAGCTTTACTGTTGCACTCTTTACTTTGATACTTCAGAAAGACTTTTTTTCTCTTATCCTGATGCTGTCAACTTCTCTCTCAGGGTTTTTCTTCTACTCCTTTACTGGGGAACAACGACCTTGCATCAACTCCTAATTAACTAAAATTACTTTCTGTGGTTATTGCATTGATCATCATACAAAGCTCATTTTTTATTTTTCCCACCTTGCATTTCTATCCCACTGTAACTACATTGCAGAGAAGACAAGATAAATTACCCAGGATTTCAAAACACATTAAGTGAATTACATCCCCAGTTAGACAGTGGTGGATAAATTCAGCTGTCCACCAGTTCAGCAGTAGGGATAAAAAAAAAAAAACAACCATTGCAAACAGGATTCTGAAGCTTCTGTAATGATTGAAACATCAGCAGCAAAGCCAGATTAAGTTCAAGAGTCAGGAGCAGGAAAATAAATAGATCCCAGGCACTTCCAGCATCAGCAGAGAGAACTGAAGCAGATTAGTTCTCATCAAGGCATTGGGCCAGTTCAGATAGGGGAGCACAGACTTGGATTCAATTTGGCTAAAACAGTACTTTTTTGATGATTTGATGACCAGGATTGTAGGACCAGGAAAAGGATGCTTCTGGTGCAATTGTACAGTTTAACACACCTGACCATACAGCATCTGAGATGGACAGTGCTCAGTGTCTGTCATGGAGCACTGGTGTTTGCCCAGCACGGGGCAGAGGGAGGGTTTGTGATGGCCAGTGCCATCTGGGGCTGGGCTGCCGTGCAGCAGCAGGCAGTGCCACCCACTGCTGCCTCAGGCAGGGCTGGGACCCTCGTCCATGACCTGATACAGCAGGACTGAGGAGCCACTGCCCAGCCCAGCCAGGTCTGCCTTGGAGATGCTGGGGATTTGGGCTGTATGGACCAGCTCTGGGTTCCTCAGCACCTCCCAGGGGGCTGCCTCCAGGCACAACAAGACTGCCTCACCCCAATTCCTCTGGGGAAGGATGAAGTATCCCAGGAAAGGTGGGAGCAGCATGGCTCAGACCCCACTGCCTGTACTGCCTGGCAAAGGCTGTTGGCTCAGTCAGTCCCTATCACCTGCAGCCCTTTAGCAGCCTCCTCAGACCCTCTCCAGATGAGAAAGGAAGGTGTTAGAAGGCAGTCCTGGATAACTTACTGACTCATCTCTGATGCCATGGTGTCAAAAGGAACCCAGGTAGTGTGGTAGGACCCAGCACTGCCAGGCTTGAGCAAACACTTGAGCTGTGATGTAAGATCAAAGCATCTGGGTTTGCCCTCCCATCTTTGGGGCATGGATCCAGACAGCTTTGGGACATGGATCCACAACAGGGAGGAATAAGGATCTGACTTACTGGGGACCCTGTTGATGGCCCTGAGCGGCCGCAGGACTCGCACGGTGCGGACAGCTGAGAAGCTGACATTCTGCAGGTCCAGGGAGTACTCCAGCATCCTGGGAGAGACACAGAACCACAGAGCAGTGTCATGGATCCAGTGGAAAAATGTTAGATTGTCAAACATTATAAAGCAAACATTAAATGCCAGCCACTCACAGAGGAGCTTGTTACTGCATCTCTCTCATCAGGAAAGTTTGCCAGAGGAATTAATTAAGGCTTGTTTGTGTGTCAGGATAAAGTCAATGAGGGGGGAATGTGATACACCAGCTCACACAGCCACAGATATCTCTCTCTTCTGCTTTGGTTACTGTTTTTGCACAGGGCCAGGCAGAAGCTTCTGAAAGTCCCTGCACGCTCCAGAGAGGAAATTTCCATCAAGAGAACAGATACTGGAATGAATCGGAGTTTGTTGTGCTGAGCACCACCACAGTCCTGAAAGGAAGAATATCTCCTGGTGCAGCCCCCTCTATGGGCCACAGGAGATGAGCAGCACAGGACACTGAGCTCTGCTGCCTCTGCCCACGGAGACCCTTAGCAGGTGGGACCAAAACTGGTGACACTTGCAGCTAAATAATGGAGTCAATATGGACCTAGGAACCTCCCAGTGTTCCCACTGTCTGATTGGGTTATTTCCCAGCTCCATAGAGGAGCATCATTCACAAGACTTAGTCTTAGGATGCACCCTGGATGGCTGCAAGTACCTGAGGTGCCCCAGCACCTCTTACTCTTCTCATGGCACCTTTGTTCAAGCAAAACAGAGTCCCCAGTCACAATACCTCCAGGACTTTGCTCTCTGGTCGTGGAAAATCCAAGAGCTCTGCCCAGAATATTCTTGAAGAGGCAGAGCCAGGAAAAGGTAAGAAAGACAATCCTGGGGCTGCCTGGACAGTCAGGTTCCCACTGCCACAGGCAACCACAGCATATAAATCTCTTCTGAAAATTATGAAATTCCATCTCCAAACAAGCTGGGTGGTTCCCTCCTTCCAACTCTGATGGCTAGAATTCCAGCCTGAATTTATTCAGGACAAGCTCATATCCATTTTTTTTCTTAAAGTAGCTTCTCTAGATGTTATTTGTCCCTGATGTTTACCCACCCATGTATTTACAGAGGACAAAGCACATCTCCTCTCAGCCTTGATTTTGCAAAGTCAAACAAATCAAGTTCTTCCATCCCCATTTCACAGACAGGCTCTCTGCTCCTCAGTCACAACCTTCCTCCACCCTTGACCTGGTCTGAATTAATCTCACCTGATTAGGCATCAAGTTTCTGGAGGAGGTTTTGGCTCCTCCTCACACAAAGGCATCAGTGCTGTCCCTTTCCTCCCTGCTGAAATCCCACAGGATCCATCAGTGCTGTGTTGGGTTTGCCATGCCTGCAGCACTGCAGGCTCCTGTTCCTGCTGTGATCAGCCAAACCCACTCTCCTCCCTCATCCCTCCTGCAGGTGAGGGGTGCCCCAGGGTAAATACAGGGTGGAGAAGGCTCCCCTTCCATCTGCCAAATAAACAACTCTGTTTTCAATGCAGTGAGGCTTTATTTAATAGGCTCTAATGAGGATGATGATGATGATGATCAAACCATATCTAAGACTAAAATAAACTCAACATATTGCTGTCTGCTTAGCAATGGGTCAGTTCCAGGATTTGGAGGTTGGACAGGCACATATGGATACTACAAATTTATTCTCAGCTGCTGACCAGAATGGAAGGCATCATGTTCACAAAATCCCACCTGACCTGGGGTAGAAAACCAGCCCCCTTCCTCCAGTGCACAGGACTTCCTGCATTGGGCAAGCTTTGGCTAAGGTGAGAAGAGGTGCAGTGGTTTCCCTGGCTTTCATTGCTGTCAAGTTTCACTCGCTGTTCAAAAAGATTTCTGTGTGGTTGGCAATATTCAGGTAAAAAGCCCATATCAAACACACAGCTTTTCTTTCATCCATTATTAAAACAGAGGCTGCCAGCAAAACTCAGAGCAGCACGTGGTTTACATGCACCAAGACAAATAATTTTCTGATTAATGACAGCTCCAGACACACTTCCAGAGATGCAACTGCTTGTAAGCTGCAAAGGACGTGCTGTAAAATGCATTTTGATTTAACTTATTAAAAAACAATTATAATGCCATATTTAAAGCAACAAGCCAAACAACAACCCAGAGACTTGAGCAAACACTTAAACACCATGACCAAGAGCAAGAAGGTGGCCTCCTGCCTGTGTTGCTGGACACTGCTACCAGAACTGGTGTCACAGCACTGCCATGCTCAGCCACAGGCTACAATATCCACACCTTGCTGGTAACCAACAGCTCAAATGCCTTGAGAAAACTCAGTATTAGAGGAAAAAATGCCAGAAAAGCTCAGTCACTAAAGAGCAAGTCCAGTGAGAACACCACCAGTCCCCAGCTCTAAGGTCACGTCCCAAGGCAAGGGGAAGCACGGGAAGAATCAATCCACATCCCCTGCCAAGGGAAGACACTCAGGGAGAGCAAATGTCAGGATGTCACCAGCTGGTGAAGTGACAAGTACATTTACCAGCATATATAGCATTTATGCATTGGGAATCTGCAGTGTAAAAGGCTCTTGATGAAGCTTCAATTCAAATGTCATCTCTGCTCAGAGGGAAGGCGCGATGCCTGTCAGCACCGCTGCCACCAACCTGGTGCCCAGCCAAGTTAAAGGCTCAGAGAGAAACTCAGCATTAAATAGGATAGATTCACAGCTCGTCAGAGTGATCATCAACCCCCGATCACTGGAGTTATTCAGAAGGAAAGCGGAAATATCTAGGACTTTCTAAGAATAAAAGTGGAGCATCTGCAAAGCCAGACGTACAACGGGCTGCTGGTGGGAGGCAGAGAGGGAGCTGATGCAAACCTTTGGCAAATGCTTCTGCAAGCAGGAAAACTCCCAGAGCTCAGCTGACAGGCAACAGGGATGGCTCAGGATGGACCAGGCAGGTGAAACTCATTTCTATTCCACCTGGAGACAGTGAGTTGGAGCATGCTGGGGTTTCTCTCATGTAAAACCGGGAAGGATTGCCTGAGTGCAGTGCCAGGCAGCAGCCCTGAGGCAAAGCGTTTTCAAAAGTGAAGCTCAGGGCCTCACAGGAAGGGTTCAAGGGGCTCTGCTTACCCAGAGTAACAGAGCACAGAAATTCCAGTGAAGTCCTGCCCACACCTAGCCAGCACCTGACTCTGCTCCCATCGCCAGGATCCCTCCTGCTCAGGAAGCAGAAGATGTGAGAACCCAACAGAGTCACACAAAGATTTTCTGCTGAGGGCACTTTCCATGGAAAGCTTGAACTGTCCCCTTTCACAGCTGGGTGCTGGGGATGCTGCACAACCGAGGTGACACGAGGAAATGGTGGCAAAGCAGTGGTGGCTGCAGGCAGGGCCACCCCTGAGAGCTGCCCACCCCTGCACGCTCAGAGCCCTGCGCTGCTGGGGAGAGATAGGCTGAGATTTATTCAGCGTTAAAAACCACTCCAAACTGGGCATATAGACACCCTTTATCTACACAGCACAGCCATCAGTGGGTGATATTAAGCCATCGGTGCTGGAAAAGACAAGGGGAAATTATTTAGGCGGCATTGTATCTTCAGAAAGCTGGAATGAAATCTCCCCCGGCTCTTGCCAGCTTGGCTGTGCTCTGCTTTCACTCAGCCTTGCGAGTCTCACCGCATCCGTGGGTGTTGCTTAATTTTAAAAATACTCATTTCAATCAAGCTGAACAGAAGAAAAAGAATAGCACACAGAGAGCATGAACCCTGCAGCCTGCTGGATCTGGCTGCACCGTGTGTCTCAGCCAGGACACTTGACTAATGAGGCTTTTGAAGCAGCAGCAAGTTCAGCTGAAGAACTGAAAAGAAACTAAAGAATTACCTTTTAAAAGGTCCTAAAACTTAAAAAAAAACCCTTCAGGCTTTTCACAGGTGGATTTGAGTCAGCTCAGCAGCAAGGGAGATTGCTGAGGGCTTTCTTTTACCCAGCAGGTTTCTGTGAGTCAGGGATGCTTGTTCTGGATGCTCTGCTCCCAAGGCTGTGGGAAGGCAACACAGAGCATCCACAGCCATGGATTTCATCTGTGCCCAGGTCTTGGCTACCCCTTTATCCACCTAAAAGTAACTTAAAACATTAAACTGCATAGCTCAGCTGCAGAAATCAAAGTCCTGGAGGTTCATGATGACAAGTATTGGTTTGATGTTGTGCTGGCACCTCTGCTCAGAGCACAAAACACCTAATTTGGGATTAGTCAGGACACAGTGGGGCTGTGGAGGAGGTTCCCAGTTTCCAGGACACTCATATCCATCCTGGAAAGCCCAGGAGAGGGCCAGGCTGCTGGGAGCAGGTTTGGTGCAGCTCTCCCTGCAGCACAGAGGGGCTGTGGCTGTGGCTGCACATTGGGTAATTATGTGTGCAAATCTTCCTCCTCCATGGGCACTGCTGCCACGTCCTCCTGTGCTGCTCCTGGAGTCAGACAGCTCAACAGAGGCAGGTGGGATGAAAAACCAACATTCATCCTGCCTCCTTCTTAGTTTAATTTTTAAGGGATGACAGGACTAACATATGGGGGAAGAGCAGCCTTTTTCTGTAGGCAGTCCCATACCAGCTCTTTCTTCCCTGTGTCTGAAACAGGGAGCTGAAACAGCCCCTTGATCAGCCTTGTACAGCTAAAATACCCTTCAGAGGAGCCCTCCCTGCCCATGGAAACTTCACCAAGAGCACTCAGCAGGAATCCTGTCACCTATGAACACAACAGGGCTTCCTGCAGCCTATTTCATCCCTGAAATTCAGTGCTCAAAACCAGGAGGGAGAAAAACATCCTTAAGGTTGTTTATGAAGGCTTCAGTGAAGCTCACTGTTTAATACAGCCTTCAACAGAGAGAGAAAAAAATCATAACAAAGATTAGAAATGCTCAGGAAGCAAAGAGAGAAAGAAGTAGTGTCTGTTCCTGAATTAAGCAGCCTGCCAACCACCTCCAGCCCCAGCTCCTCTTCAATCATAAGCAAAATATTCCAGAAGTGTTTAACTTTCCTACAAAGTCTTTGAAGAGGCTCATTAACATTACAATGAGCAAAGCACAAACAGGGCTCCTCAGTCCTGGCCAAACAAGTGCCTGAGCCTGGAGTAACCCCAGACCCAGAGAGCTCAAACAGGGGATGATGCACAGCCCTGCTCTGTGGGGAGCAGGACGTGGGCACAGGAAGGCAGAGAGGAGCCCCATGAGCTCTGACAGCTCCAAATTATCCCCTGGTGTAAAGCTCTCTCACAGGAAAACAATAAACCATTAGGGATTTTTGTTGTTTTGGGCTTAGAAGAATAGAATAGAGTCATAAAATCTCCTGAGCTGGAAGGGAACCAAGATCAAAGCCTAGTTCCTGGCCCTGCACAGGGTAACTCCAAAATCACACCATGGGGTTTTTTGATGAGGATGGCTTAAAGCCCATTTCAATCCACACAGATGCAGAGGTCATGGAAATCCTTATCTGAACAAAGCCAGAACAAGCTGTGTTCCTGCAAGCTGCTGGGCCTGCAGCAAAGTGTGGGCAGATATCAGTCTGTGGCCACCCTGTTCCCACAGCTGAGCAGGGAAGGTGCACCTGTGCCCTGCCAAGAAGACACTGGGTGTTGGGTCTCACAGTGACCAGGGAGACACCAAGGCAGGGCACATCTCCATCCCACAGCTCTGCCTCACCAGCCCAAGCCCCAATCCCATTAAACCCAAACCACTTCTGCATATTTTGGGATGCAAACAAACATCCATCCTCAGTACATCTGTGTCTTATGCTGGGAGAGGTCAAAATGATATTGAATCATCTTTAGAGGGCAAGAGCTGCTTGCAGTGCCTGTTAACCTTCAAAGTCTTCTCTTGCAAGCAAACTCCCCACATCCCCTCCTCTAAAAATAATGCAACATAATTATGCCATTCATCACTTTTTCCCTCCTCTTTTTCCCCATGCAACTCTGTAACCTCCAGCCAAAGGCGTGTTTCCCTAAGCAGAGTTTTGATAATACAGCACTATTCTCATCTCCAGCAAGTTTTACTGTAATTACAGATGTGTTGCAGACATTACACACTTTATAATTAGCACTAATTGCATTACATTGTCACAAAGAAGTCATTTACTCTCCATGAGTTCATGAGATTGATCTGGACAGTTTAACAGAGATGAGAAGCACTTAATGGCATCCCTTGGAAGTGGCCAGCAGGAGCAAGGACAGCATCCAGGAGGCAGATTTGGGGCAAAAATGCACAAAGTGGCTTCTCCACAATGATAACCTCTGTCAGATCTAGAAAGTTCTCAGAGAATGGGGAAGATGAAATGATACAAGTTGGGGTTTTAGTTTGTTTGGGGGTTTTTGGGTGGTTTTTTGTTTTTGTTTTTGTTTTTGTTTTTGTTTTTTGCTTGTTTGTTTTTGTTTGGGTTTTTTGTGGATTTTTTTTGTTGTTATTGTTGTTGGGTTTGGGGGGTTTTTTTGGTGTTGTTGTTGTTGTTGGGTTTTGGGGTTTTTTTTGGTGTTGTTGGGGGAGCAGTGTGGGTTGAAGCCTGTTCTAAACTGGTGGTGGCTGGGAAGGATTTCTTTGGATGCTGTGTCTGTGGGAGTGCTCAGCCCCAGTATGACATGCTTTCCCCACCTGATGCTGCCCCACAGATGGAGTTTTCTGCTTCACTCCTCCCCTGACATCATGAAAAGGGGCAGGGAAAGCAGGAGAGCTGGAGCTCAGGGTCCTGCTGGGTGCTGGGGAGCTCACACTACACCCCTGCTTCCCTCCTCCCATGTCTTACACATAAAGAGCAGAGAAAAAATGTGAAGGCAAACACAGAATTGCTTCATTGTGGTCACCAGGACCAGATGGAAACCTCAGTCTCCTCCCCTGGCATTTCACTGGGGAACCTGGTTGAGGCCCTTATGTGACACCTCCATAAAAACATGACCCACCTCATCTGGTATGTAAGCAAACCCAGCTGGGTTTTGAGGATTGCCCTGGCACACACTCTCCAGGGCCCCAGTTTGGCTCTGGCCTCTTTCCTGACACCTGCTCAATGCAGGATTCCTCCATGCAGCTCAGCTCATCCCCTGCTCCTGTGCTCTGCTCACTGGGGCAGTCTGCCCCATCTGGGAACCAAAGAGCTGCACTAAGGGCTACCTGAGGAATTTCCCTCTGCCTGGTTGGGATCTGACCATGCAGCACTTTTATCCCTTATCCCTTACAGTGGTTTTTACCTGTATCTTAAGTCTACTAAGGGCTTGAGATCTCTATTTTTTTCTCTGCCACAGCAGTGTCCCATTCCTGCTGCCCCTTTGGCTTTCCAGGATTGCAGCAATGCTCTGAGTGGGATGCAGCATCCAAGAGGGATTGGAGGAGAGCAAAAGGGCACAAAAGGGAGCAGAGAAAGCCAGTGCTGGAGGAGGAGAGGCTCTGCTTTGCATTTAAATCCAGTTCGATCCTTTGCCAGCTGAATTGGTTTTGACAGAGCCCAGATGGGAACAGTTCATGCACATGAAGGAAAGAGCCATCACTTAGTGAGAGGCAAAGCCAGCCTGGCAGGAGGCACGAGAGGGTCAGGCTGCCATGCTGCAAAATCCTCCCCAGCACAAAAAAGGCTCTGCATGTTGGGGATGGGGGAGCAGCTGCTGCAGGGGGGATCTGTGCCATGATGTGACTGCTCAGGAAGGAGATAATCTCACATACCCAAACACCTGGCCAGGTATGCAGAGGTTTCTTTGCTTAAGCAAAGAGCAGTGTGATATTTTGGCACAGGAATAAGGATGGTCCCTGCTGGTGTCCCTCTGGAGTGATGATGATCATGATGGGGTCCCCACAGAAGGACATCAGGGATAAGTCTGGCTCCAAAGGCTTTGCAAGATCAACAAGCAAAGGCAGGCCCAGGCTGGGAGGGCAAGGTGGCAGCACCCAGCACAGTGGAGTTGGGAACAGCCCAGCATCTGTGACCATGCTCCCCCAGATGGGATGTCTGGCCTTGCTTGGGTTGGGCTCTTCATCATTATTAATTCCAGTATAAGACATAATAAACATGAAGAAACAAAGGTGGATTAGCAAGCTTCAGCCCTTGGATGTGCTGCTGGTGTCTACAACCCTGGACCTGACTAGACCTGTGGTTCCCCCTTATCCAGCATCCCATCACTGCTGTCCCTAACATTGCTCAGACATTTCAGGAGGAAACCCTGAGCCTTCCCCTAAACTGAGGAGCCAGAGGCTGGTGGGGCTGGAAAGCAGGAGGTTGTGGCTTCCTGCAGAATACAAGTTTCTGGGGACAATTACAGCTCCTGGGTCTGAAGCTCACTGCATCTTCTCACCTCTGCAACAATGAATTTTTCAATCCAAGGATGCCCTGGGAGGCCTGACACCTCCATTTTACCTCTCTCAGTTGACTAGCAGAGGCACAGGCCATGTCCCTGTGAGGCCAGCAATGGACCACAAACAAAACTCATTAAGAGGCTGCCCCACACCAAACCCATGCCAGGCAAACAAGCTGGGAGAAACCTCTGCTTCCTTCCAAGAAAATCTAGTAAATTTGATCCCTAGCTCTATCAAAAGAGGCAAACCCCCATTGTTTTCCCAAAAGTCTTGAAGCTCCTGGGGCAGGGAGGGGAGGCAAGGGCCAGAAAGAGATTCATGTGTCAAAGGAACTCAGCTCACTGGCCGCTGGCCAAAGACTTTTCATGTGGATTTCCAGCCTCTGCCAGGAGACTCTCAGATGCTGGAAGAGCCTTTAATTCAAACCAGGTGCCTCTGAAAGGAAAACATTCTGAAAGGCAAACTTGATCACTTTCCCTCAAGGGGAAAAAAAAAAAAAGATACAATAGTGAGGGCAATCCTGCACATTCCAGTGAGTGATCCTTCAGGCACAGCCCTCCCTGCTCCCAACTGCCCACTGCAAACTTAGAAATTAAACCTCTGGTGTGCTGGAGAGAAGAGAGAGGAGAGCCAAGCCCAGGGCCCAGCAAAGGAGCCCCAGGCTGGCCAAAATCCACCACAAACAACTTTTGTCACCCTGCCCTGCTGTGTCTGTGAGCTGAGCATCAGTTCTTCCTCAAGCTACTGAGAGCACCAGAGGGGAGGCTGCAGCTCAGGAATGATCCCTGCTGGGAAAATCACTGTCCTGGGATGGACAACACCAACAGCACTGACACCAGCCAGCCCCCAGCCCCCTCTGCTGGGAACCAGCTGCTCCCCAAGTCCAGTGCTTGCAAGCAGAGCCATAAATAACAAAAGAGACCCACGGGAAGAAGGGGAGCTGCCCCCCCAGACCTACCCTGCAATGACGATGAAGAAGTCCAGGCGGTTCCACGTGTCTCCCAGGTAGCATTTCTTCCCAAAAATCCCCAGTGCGATCATTTTGACAATCATTTCCACAGCAAAGAAGGCAAAGATGAAGTCATCAAAGCTCTGCAAAAGAAAGGAAGGGAGGAGGGATGCTCCTGCACACTTGCACCAAGGGAGGGAATTAGAAACCTGAGTCTAGCATCTCTCAAAGCTAAATCACTGGGGAGAAGCTGTGCTGAGAGCAGCCCTGTGTCTTCCCCAGCCCAGGTGGTCCAACAGCACCCATAGTGCCAGGAAAATAGGACAGGCCTATTTTGGGCACTGCTGTCACTGACCACTAGATGGTTTGCCTTCCCCAAGCACCCCAAGAAAGGCTTGGCTCGGCCGGGGCTGGCACAGCCTGGCAGGGGCTTTGCCTGACAGCACTGCACGTTCTCATCCGAGCACCAAAACCATCTCCCGAGTGCTGGCAGCACAGGCAGCGGGGCACACCACCCCCACAGCAGGAGGCAGCCCTGCCCTGCCCTCTCCCGCAGCCTGGGGCTGTGCTGAGCTCCAGCTCCGTACCTGGAGGATCCTGCAGCGCGGCGAGTCGCAGGCGATGTCCTCGCAGGGGTGGAACATGCCCAGCGTCACGCAGTTGAGCAGGATCACCAGCATGCTGACCCTCTCAAACCACCTGCACACAGCCGTCAAGGAGCCAGCACAGCCAGAGCTGCACCCACCAGCTGAGCTGGAAAGGTTTTCCTGGTCTTTGAGGAGCAGAGCAGCTTCCCTGCCCCAGGATTTACATGTTGAGGTACCTGCATGTGTTCTCCCCATCAGCAGCCACAGCTGATGTGAAAACCACTCTAAAATGGAAGTTGCGTGGCAAGAGTGCTGAATGCTGATGTGATGGATTAAAACATTTAATTAAATGAGCAATATCAACTTTTAGAAAAAATTTTAAAACCCCACACCATTAATTTCCTCTCCTGGCATTTTACAGAGAAAGCACTTTAACAACATTACAATTTCTATTAACCATGTCACAGCTTATCCCAGGGGTGTTTCCCTGAAGCAACTGCTTGAACTTTCATTCCCAATCCAAATGAAGACAGCCAAAACCATTAATGAACTGCCTAAAAGCCTTTAAGTGAGGGCCAGCAGAACCCATTCCCTACCCTGCCTCTCAGAGCAGTTTTAAAGAGCTGAGCTGCTGGGACAGATGTTGGATGCACTTTTGGGCAGAATAAAGTGTGCAGCATATCTCCATAGGGATGGCTCAAACCTGGTACCCAATTCCTGCATCCTTCTTGGGGCATTTCCAAGAGCACAGAGGTGGGAAATCCAGGCTGGTTCAGGGTTATCTTGCAGCCTAGCATGAAAAACACCCTCTCAACTGCCAGAACCCACAGACAGCAGGGCCGTGCTCCTGCCTGAGTGCCAGCAGCAGCTTCTATGCTCCAGGAAAATAAGCATGGCCCTTGTCAGACGAGAGTTTTCAGTGCAACACAGCAGCGGGTGGTGTTGAGGAGCCCGTGCTGTAGCGTTATCTGCCTGGGGAAGGGGAAGGTGAGGATGAATCAGCAGGTGCCTCCCTTGGGCATGCAGGTCTGGGGCTCGCAGCTCCTGCCACCCATCCTGTGTGAATTCCTGGAAAACCACACGGGGCTGAGTCACCGTTCAGTTGTCGGCAATCTGGATCTTTTAATTGGGAGAAATGTTTACAGGATATTGGGATAGACATTCCAACTGTCAGGTTGGGGCTATGGGCTGGGATATTTAGCCTAAATATAGTCCTGTGGGGGCAGGCATGGAGGGCAGCCAGAGGAGGGGGCAGCTACTGAAGGGAATCCCCAGTTTGGGGGGCTGGGGGAAGATCCCCCAGCAAAACCAGCCCGGACCAGCAAGGAGCTGCAAAGCCCTTGGGAACATAAAGAATTTAAAAACACCCTGTATAATCCCAAAGGGGTGACAGAAGGAATGTCGCCTGCATGGGCTGTGCCAGATATGCAGCAGGGAAGGGAGGAGGTCCCAGGACAGCTGGGTTGGTCAGGTCAAAACCTGCAGGGAGAGATGGGCAAGTCAAACACCCACTCAGATTCATCCATGGCAGTGGACAAGAGCCTTCACTGCATCTCCTCCACACTCTCCAGCCCAGCTGGGGGTGCTTTTACCCCAGTGGGCAAGCAGAGATGGGCACACAGCCATGGTGGGCAGCAGCTTGGAGCCACTCTGATCTCACCTCCTCCCTGTGCAAGACCCAGCAGGGCCCTAGTGCCCACCCAGGGCAGCTGAGCAGAGCCAAGCCCCGTGTCCAGCACAGAGGGACGAGCAAGGCCTGAGATGGAGGAGCCCAGGATGGCACCAAAGACACCCTGCCTGTCACTCCCTGGCCTGCCACAGCCTGCACAATGCCTCAGACGCCCCTCAATGCTCATCAGAGTGCTGGCACTGGGACCAGTGACCTATTGCAAGAGGAGGGAGGCCAGGAGAGTGCAGCCCCCCAAGATACCACAACCTGCCACACACAGGGCACCAGCTGTGGCCAGCAGGGAGATTTGGGGAGCAGAACCACACCTGTATCCCCAGGAGGATCCCCATGGTGCAGCCAGCAGCCCCTACCTTCCCAAAGACCTGCTGCCCTGGGCCAGCACCTCCCATCCTGGCACAGCCAGACCTCCCCCCTGCTGCCCACCCTGCCCATGGTGAAGGTGCTCCCACCCTACCTTGTCCCCCCATCAGGGCTGCCCTCCCCAAATCCCAACTTGTCTTGCAGGAACAAGCATCTGCGGGCAAGAAAACAGCCTGGAGAGGGAGGGGGACCCAGGGAGCAGGAGGGGTGTTTATTTGCTGACAGCAGAAGTTTTTTACCCCAAATTTAACTGCAGACCACATTTCAGCACATTGCTCCCTGGAGCACATATATTTCAGTCCAATATAACACTTCACTCTGATTAAATATTCCCAGGACAGGCACCCCAGCAGTGCCCAGGGCAGTATGTTAATGTGCAGCTGATAGATCAGAAGGTTGGGGGGGGGGTGTTATTTTTTTTCTCTTTTTTTTTTTTTCCAGCTGAATGAAAATTCAAGCTCTTTCTTCTGCTAATGGGATTTTCAGAGACACACAAAGTGCTGCTGGCTATGGCTTTGTACCGACCCTCCTTTGAGCCGAGAGGCTGACAAAGGGAAACTCTTCAATTAGCAAAAGCAGAAGGTGCTTTTTTGAATGCCTCTCACTGCTGCAGTGCAGGCAGAGAAGGGGCAAAGGGGCTTTGGGGAAGCACTGGAGCCAGTGTTGGTCCCTGGGGAGCAGTTCAGGTGAGGAGGAGAGTGTTTGAAAGGAGGGGCAGAGGTGGCATTGCCACCACCCCAGTGTGGAGCTGAGACCACAGCCCTCACTGCATGAGATAAATATTTGTTGGGAGCAGAGCAGGGTCCTGCCCCCTCCTCACACCAAGCAGGGCTGATATTTAAAAGAAAAAGGATCAATAATGGGGTTCATGCCCACACAGGAGGTGATCACCCCACTCACCCCAGAAAGTCATCACTTTTTGGGGCCACATACTCATCCCAGTGTATTCTTAAAAATCCCATCGTATTCTTACATCCCATCGTACTCTTAAAAAGCCACATTTTTACCATCAACATGCTGAAGGCAGGCAGCCAAAATCCTCACAAGATTCTTTTCAACTAAAAAAAAATCTGTTTCTGCCACACAGAAATTTGCAGTAACACTTCTGTTGTAACCTGACTCTTAAAATTCATAAGATAGAGAGAACAAAAAGACAAAAAGAAGGAAAATGTCCAGAAGTCACTCACTTGTTACAAAAGGAGCCCTTTCACAGGGCAAGAGCCCTCAGCCCCCTCCCAGCACTGCTGCTCACGGTGCCACCTGTCCGTGCTCCACAGCACCTGACCTTTGGAATTAAAAGGCAAGAGTCCCAGATTCAATTAGCCAGCCTAATACAATTAAAAGAGAGAGATATTGCATTATGCTTGCTGTAATTTGGTTGCAGAAGTTTGGATCAAATTCACCAGTGAGTGAATTAAATGGGGATCTGTTGCCCAAGGGCAGCAGTAAGCAGATGAGATGCTCTGGCCAGCTGCATCCCAGGCTCTCTCTGAGGAGCTGGAGCACTTGCACAGCTCCTGGTGGGTTCTTGGGCTTGGGGGTGAGGAGAGCAAGCATCTCTGTGCCCCAGAGATGGGGGAAGCCTTTCCCTGGGGGAAATGCCTCTGACCAAGCTGAGTACAGAGGGGGAGCATTTGGTGATGCTCTACAGGGACACACACTCTTCTATGGGGTTTATTTCTCCCCTTGATGTTCTGCTACTCCCAGGTAGCTCCCACCATTCCCCCTCTCCTTCCCTGACCCCTCTCCCACTCTCCAGTGAAGCAGCAGCTCCAAGGACATGGGAAGTGGCCCCTGCCTCCCCCTGGCCAGCAGAGCTCCGTGGGCATCAGCGGCTGCAGGTTTGTACCACACAGTGAACCTCAGCCACAGGAACACAAAAACTCCCTGGGTGCAGGCAGATGACGCTGGGCTCTCTCTGCCCCCTGTTTTTTGGGGCAAGGAGTGGTTTCCATGCAGGGATCACACCCAGGATGAAGCCCCCACCAGCACCCACAGCCATCCCTCCTGTGCCAGGAGAAGCCCTCACTCACTGGGACAGCGGCTGGGATTTGACAAATGTGTGGAAAGCGCTGGCAAGGCCTAGAAATTTTTGTGCAAATGTGATGTAAAAATTGGGTTGAAATGACAGCCTCCCCCTGCAGTGTCACCAAGTTCCACCAGCTTAGGAGTGACACCGGGATAAGCTGCAGACGTTAATGAGAGTGGAGTTTTAGGCTTCATTCATATCATCAATTCCAGAAATAGCCCCTTTGACAGGAGCATAATGGCACTTCCAGGGCCTGGCCTTTGCGAGGGTGGGAGAAGGCAGGGACTAAAATCCTAAAACATTAATTTAGGCCATTTGCAAGGGAAGTTAAAAGTCCTAAAAATTAATCTGCCTCACAGATGGAAATAATAACCCCTTCCCAGCTTTGCCTCTGACTGCAACAAGCCAACAGGAAAAGGCTCTTCATGTCATGCCCAGTTAAAGGTTACAGGAT
Source organism: Luscinia megarhynchos (assembly GCA_034336665.1). Lineage (NCBI taxonomy): Eukaryota > Metazoa > Chordata > Aves > Passeriformes > Muscicapidae > Luscinia > Luscinia megarhynchos. The sequence continues at coordinate 6,128,830 of CM067580.1, forward strand.
TCCCATCACAGTCCCGGACATTTAATTAGATTTATTTTTTTTCCCTACCACATTCCTTCGAAAGCAAGACCAACCTCTGTATTTTGCTTTCAGCATTTGCAGGAAGCATTTCCACCTCTGTGGATGCAGGTTCTCTCAAAGTATCCCTACCCAGTGAATCCCCCTTCCCTGACCTGCAGCCCCCAGTGTCATTGTAAGGTGGTTTCTACCCTACAGCACCTCCCAGATGCTTTTCCAGGCTGCTCCCACCCTGTCCCTCTGAGGGACACAAGATGAAGCAGGGAAGATGCTGCAGGTTTACAGCTTCCTGCAGCATCACAGCAGCAGCAGAGCTGCTTTTCCTGGCAGGATGGAGAAGCCACTGCAGGCAGGGCAGCCTGGTGTGCTCATGGCACACGTGTGATGGAGCTCTGCAGTCTACAGGGATTTGTGCCATGCCAGTCCTATGGCCAGAGCATTCCTGGAAAGCAAAGCTGAGAGGCTCCTCCAGTGGGGCTGCACAAAGGGGTTTAAAAATTCAAGCACTGCTCAGAGAGTGTTTCCATTTCCACCGCCTGCCCCATGCCAGGTCACTGCAGCTGGCAGGCTGAGCACAGGAGCTGGCATGACCCCACTGAGCCTGGCATATCCCCACCACAGGCTCTGAGCTGGGAAAAAGCCAGCCAGGAGCATCCCTGCCTCAGCACTGCTTCAAAACCACTTCCCTCCCAGCACAGACAGACCCAGGAGGTTCCTTTAATTCATGCAGCTTCACAATTAAACTTGGGAAACCAAAACAGGGCGATTATTCATGGCAGTGTTTTTGGAAATGTCATCTCTAATTCATTTTGGCTTGCAGATGTTCAAAGGGATGCACTGCTGGCTGCTCCCCTCTGCCATGAAAGGCAGCACTCTGCTCCCATCCTGGTGGGACCACAGAGTCTCCAACGGTCCCATAACACATAAAATGGACTGTAAAGCCCAAAAGTGGAGGAAAAGGGGCATTTCAGGGAGCAATCATCTAATCATTCTTCTCTCAAGAAGTTAGAATCAGCACTGCCAGCTGCAGGCAGAGATGCTCTCCTCTGCCTGTGAGATGCAGCCACCTCTGAAGGGAGAGGTAGGATTTGCTCAGCAGTGTGGAGGAGCCCTGTTCAGCCACCCAAGTGATGAGGCAAAGAATGATGCCATATTTAGAGGGGATGAAGAGTGATATAAAAGGTTGGTAGGGAAAAAAAATTAAACCCTTAAGTTCTTATTTGTCTTACAGTTTCACTATTGTTTCCTGGTAACCTTTTAGATTTCTACTTTAAGGGCTTTTTTCCAGCAACCAAAAGGGTTTAAAATCTTATTGCTTAAAGAGGGAAGAAAAAAATGAAGATAAAAAAATCCTGCAAGCTGAGTGACTTGCATAATCTCCAAACTTCAGGAGCTGGAGCTTTTAAGAAAAACCCTACATAATATCACTTGCAATTAACTCCTGAGATGGGAGGGCTTGGCAGCCCAGCCTTGGGACCAGCATCTGCAAGGATGGGTGCTTTAACAAAATAAATATAATATGATATAAAGTAATAAACTGTCAAGCAAGAGCACTTTAGTCTAAATTTGTTTTGGCTTCTCATCCCAGCCCTTCCCTGCTCCTCACACCTGTCCCAGCATCAAGAGCAGTGACCAAAGGAACAGCCCAGGATGAGCTGGTGCAAAGGGTCAGTGCATGGCCCCAGCCCTGGCCCAGCAGGAAGGGCCAGGTGGAGTTCCATGGGGCTCACCAGCTCCTTCACCAGCCAAAGCCGTGTGCTGGGACCCAGCTCCCACTGCTCTGCATCTCCTGGAGAGGAGAGCAGACGAGAAGAAGGTGAAGCCTTGCTCGCACAAATTGAGCTCCACAGAAGCTCCAGCTTCACCCAAACTCCTTCTCCCAACAGTTTGGAACCTTCAGCAAACATTTGGGTGGCTCAGGGACAGGCTCTTCTCCCATTCCCACCACCAGAGTGGGGCTGCAGAGGTGGGAGTGTGTCCCCATCCTCCTGCCAGAGCTGTCCCTCCCAGCTCCCAGCTCAGCCATCACCTCCTGTGACAGAGCCAGGGGATGGCTCTGTCCATCCCAGCAGCTCACACATGGCATCAACAAAGATGTTGTCATGAACAGTAAAATCCTTTCTAATGGCCAGGTCTTCCACGGGAAAACTGGGGCTGCCAGTTAAAATACTCTCCATATGCCAAAGCCACTGCTGAGGCTCAATAACTTATTTAAGACATTTTCCCCCACCACACCTTATAAAGTGCACAGTGGATGGACACTAAACCCCCAAATACATACATTTAAACTCACTCACTGCAAACATCCCTAAAGCTCAGAGGTGCCAGTTGCTCTCCAGGACACATCCACAACTCCCAGCAGTGCTACCCCTCACAAGGCACGTCCCAGCCACGCTCCAGGACAGAGGAAAACCCCCAGGAACCCAGGGAACGCTGCAGCACAGGCAGCTGCAGCTTCACTGCTGCTCACAGTGAGCAGCACCTCGTGCAGAGCTGCCAGAGGCATCTCTTCCTCACTCAGGGACTCCGGATATTTGGGATACTATTAAGTTTCTGCCATCTGTGATTCTGCTTGCTGCTACACTCAAGACAAAAAAGTGTTATGCAAGGCTGCCTAAACAAGTTGCAGTGAAATCTTTGTAACATCCTACACCGACAAATAGTTGGGATATGTCACATATTTGTCTTATTTTGTTCCTTCTTTGTCCTTTTTTTAGTCTCCTTCTACTTTTTCCCCCTTGGAAGTACGCTGGTTCCCATGGAAACAGTGATGTTACGGGTATGGACAGAGCTCCAGTGACGTCCACAAGTTCAGTATAAAAGCAGATTTATGTAACAGTTGGTGAAATGAAGGAATTGAGGGATGGCTCTGCATGGCCACACATGTGGCATCACAGCTGCCCTGCCAAGGAGCCTGTGCTGGTCAGGCAAGCTCCCACTGGAGGGGGAAAGAATGATGGGACAGGGAAGAGGAGTTCCCAGACTCATGGGAAGATGGATGAGGCTAAAACTAGTCCTAAGCATATATAGCTGTATAAATTTTTTAAATCTATATATTATTTATTATTTATATTTTAATATTGATGTGTTTCCTTGAAGAGCATCTCTCACCCTCTGCTGCTGGAGCAGAGGGCAGATGAGATGCAAGGCACTGACCCTGGGGACAGAAACTCTCCTGTCTGCACTCACTGGGAGCTGCAGGAGCACTCCTGATCCTGCTGCTGCCCCAGCCCAGGAGGGAGACACTGCTGGCAGTGCCTGGCTCCATGGCCAGGGCAGGAGATCCCTCTGAGCCAGACCTGCCTGGAGCAGGAAGGGGATCATTGTCAGGAGGCTCCTGCAGGCTTCAAAGCCTGAGCAAATCAGGCACATTTCCTCTTTTTTGCAAACCTGTGATTTAAATCCCTTCCTAGGGCAGTGCACAGATGGAGGGGATGTCTCTCCTCCTCCTCCTCCACCTCCTCCTCCTCCTCCTCTGCCATCAGTCCCCGAGGAAGAAGCAGGAACAGCTTCCAAAATGAGGCATTGCCATGCCCAGAGACGTGCCACCTTGAACCCCCACTTCCCTGCAGAGGCTTGGCTGACAGGCACCACGCTGCACAGAGCCAAGACCTCCAAAAATCAATGTATTAATAAAGCCAGGCAAGCGACAGGCTGATTGCATCCCAGGGACGTGCTGGGCAGAACAAGCCTGTGCTAATTGTCCTGGCAGCTCCTCTGCTTCCCCTACCATCCCTGACAAGCTCAGTCTCTGCTCCCACCAGCACTGGGTTAACCCTCCTTGGCCAGGAAAACTCTGTGCCCACACCTGCAGAGCCAAAATATTCCCTGTGGAGCCCAAGTGTTCCCTGTGAAGATCAGCACCCTGCCTGTCACAGGTGAAACAGGCTCTGCCTCCCTCCCCTGGGGACCACTCTCACAGACACATCCCACTGGATGCAGCCCTCTGAGCTCAAACCAAATCCCAGCCTATTCAATATACAAAATTGAGTGCATGAAAGATTCCTCCAGGCCAGGGAATGCCATTGGGGCAGTGCAGATGGGATAGGACCACCACCACCTCTGCTGATTAATCACCCACACATCACCCAGGCTAGGGGATGGCAGGATGGCAGCGAGTGAGGACCACAGAACCTGGTGAACATGGGGAGAGACAGCAATGACAGCTGGTCTGCATGCTCCCTGCAGCAATCCCAGCTGCATCTTGGGCAGAGGGAGAGAGAATTCCCTCTGCTGACTGAGGGCCAGGGGAAACCTCAGAGGAAGAGCTCTTGGTGAGCAAGCTAAACAAACAACCCCATTTCCATCCCAGACACATGACCTGTTTCTACCCTGCCCCAGCCCATCCCATTCATCCAGAGACACTGGGCAAGGGATGCTCATGTGCAGACTGAGCCTAGGAAATCATGGCACAGGGCAGGAGCCCAGGAGGGAACCCAGAGAGGCAGAGCATCCCACCCTGAAGCACAGCCCAGCCCTCACAGAAGACCCCACACTGCCAGACCCATAGTCATCACCAAGAAGTCCCAAAAGGCAAATAGGGATGGGGACACTCCACAGCATCCTCCATCTGCCCTCTTTCACTAAGCAGGGAAACATCCACTGCACCGAGACAAACATTTTCCAAGGCCCCTAGAGAGGCTCAGCTCTGGGGTTTGTCCCTTTGCACTCCCCAAATGGGCAGTGTGGGGTTTGGGGGAGGAAAAAGGAGACACGAGGAGAGGCAGAGTCCTGCCTGCAGTGGCTCCAAGGGAGCCAAAAGCAAACAGCTCTTGGCCACATCTGCTGCAGCTGTGCCCTCCGTGTCCCCAGCACAGTATCTTGATTGCAAAAGAGCACAAGCTCAAAGTCCCTGAGGAAACCTGGCCAAGCCTTACAAAAAGCTCAGAGGACAAATCAAGGACAGACCTAGAATCATTTTAAGCCTGTGGAACCAAGCCAGGGTAGAAGGGCTGGACCCTTATCATCACTTCTGAAGGGTGCAAATGGCTCCAAGCAGAGTTGGGGACACAGACCCCATGTCCCCATCCTTCCCCCCTTCCCCTTCACTGCTGCCCTGGCCTGGGGACACTGGCCTGGGAGGTCCCCAGGAGTTTTTGAGGGCAGTGCCTGACTTGCTGTGATTGGAAGGGTGGCTGAGTCTCCTTTGAGGAAACCTTTCCCTTGGAGCTGTGCCTGACCAGGGGAGAACCAAACCCTTCCCACTCACTACTTGGCATTGACAATGCTGGGTACAACTTTCCATTCAGAATAATGCTGGAAAAATACAGCTTTGGGGCAACCCAAACCACCCACCAATTTTTGTGTATGTTTTCTTACCTGGCTGCAAGTTGCAGGAAAAAGAATATTAAAGAAATTATGTTTACAAAGTCTGAACATGATGATAATTTTCCAAATGGCCTACTAAAGTGTTTCATTTAGAAACTGAGCCAATGTTTCCTTTCTAAAAAAAAAAAATCAATGTAAAATACAATATTTTGTTGCAGGTTAAGTACTAATTAGACTGGAAGCATCTTACACACTTTGGGTTTTGAAGTCTACGATCAATAAAAATAAGAAAAATAGCAGTTTTTAGTGAAAGCAACACAGAGCTTTCACAACAGGAATGAGTGGCAAGGAGGGAATTCTGCAGGTGGAGAAGTGGAGGTCAAGGCTACCCCAGCCCACAATCCTTGCATTTTTCCCTGCATGGAGGAGGCTGCAGCAGTCCATGACTGCACTGGGAGATGCTGGTGCACCTGACTCAGTCTTTGAGGTGTCTACAAAGAACAGGAATGGAAAAATCCTGACACCACATCAAAGTGCCACAGTGAAAACCCATCCAGGCTTATGTGAATTAGCAGGAGCAGGAAGCTGCTCTCTCTCCCCAGGGCTGAGCTGTGGGCAGTGGGAGCTGGAGCAGGCTGGGGGCTCAGCAGGGCTGGGTGCTGTGCCTAAGAGAACCCTGCAGGCAAATCCATGGCAGGAGCTCAGGGATTAGAATCCAGGAGGAGAAGGAGGGAGGTGGTAGAGGAAGAAAGAAGCAGGAGGATGGGGCTGGGATGGTGCTCAGTACAGGAGCCAAGCTCTGCTGTGGCATTTGCATGGACACAGGGGGATGCCACCCCAAAACACTTCCCAGTGTCACACACCCACACAGCTGCAGCCAGGGCAAACAGAGCAAGGCCAGCTTAAAAGCAGGAATCCACCCCAAATGCTTCAGCCCAAACCTTGGCCTGCACTCAGATGTGATGTCCTATACATGCCACATCCCACTGCCCAAAAAACAAAGGTAGATGTGGAGAGAGGGAAGGTGAACAGCCCCAAGAAGCAGCAGGGGCTCCACTGCAGGGTTTGCATGGTGGATGTTGGGTGGAATATCTCAAGTCTTAGAAAAGAGGACAAAAGCAGCTATTTTGTAAAAATTAAGGTGCATCCTATGGAATCTGCTTGCAGGGATGGCACTGCCCCTGGTTTACTCTCCCCAGGCAAGGACAGCAGCCAGAAAGGGGCACAGTCAACCACATCCTCTGCTCCTGCAATTCCCTCCAGCAAGCTGCTTGCTGCTGCTGGTAGCCCAAGTGTGATTCTGGTATTCCCAGGGGAAACAGAGCAGCCCAGCCTCCCCTCCAGGCAAGGAGAGACAAGGACAAAGCCTGGCTGGCAGCAGGGGCAGCTCCCCACCCTCCCAGCAGCCAAGGTGCAGGCAGAGCTCCAGAGCTTCCCGGGGGTTTGGGGCATCACATGGGTTTGATGCTTTCACTTCATGACAGAGTGTTGATGTCTCCTTGCAAAGATGGGAAGTGGGAACAGACAGGGAGTGGGGTGAGCACAGGGCTGGCTGCCTGGGGTGGCAGGAAAGGGGACAAGATGAGGCACGGCACCAGGGATGCTCACCCTGCTCCCAGGATCCCTCTGGGGATCCCAAAGTTCTGCTGGTACAGGGAGGGAGGCAGGTTTCTTCCCAAGGACCAGGCTTGCAGGAATGTGCACCCATGTGGAGTGGCACTCACAGGGCTGAGGGGTGCAGGACACTCTCAGGGAGAACCATTCCAGGGCTGCAATGGCACTGGCAGGGATCTGGCCAGGGCCCTCCTGCTGGCGTGACTCAAGTGGGAATTTATTAAACACAAAATACCCTATTTAATTAGTGTCAGGCTTCAACAGCAGATAACAACAGCCAGGGAGCTCAGCTAAAGGATGGCACGTCATCTGCAATGCCTTGGAAGGGCTCTGGCAGCAGCCAGGGACCAGCTCCCACCCCTGTGGCTCCTCCTGTGCTGGCAGCCCTGACAGTGGGTGTCACAGAGTCAACCTCTACAAAGGGAGAGCAGGGACTGAGCCACTGCCACCTCCTAAAGCCTGTCACCTGTGTCAAAACCTGGCATTTAAATGGATTTATTCCATTCATTCATGCCTGCAGAATAAGCCCTGACACCTGTAGGGTGCCCCCTGCCCTGGAAGCTTCTTGGTGTTGGAGAGAAATCAGGCAGAGCAGCCCTGGCACTGCAAAGGCTCCATTTCCACATCCCTTTCACAGCTCATCTTGACTGAGGTAGCTGGGAACAAGGATGGTTTGAGCACATTTGGGTGGAAATTGTCACTTTGGGGGTCTCTGTCCTGCCAAGGGGGACTGGGCACCTTCAGTGCAGATGTCCTGACCCTCATCACCAGCAGCTGCTGGGATGGACAGAGGTGAGACATTCTTGGCCATTAGCCCCCAGTAAGAAGCAATTCATCCTTTCCTCTCCAAAACCTTTACTAGACCCTGCTTCTGCTGCTGGATTTAGCCCTGCACACTGCTGTGCCCTGGAAAGCCCCAGGCTGCTCTGGATAAGCCTCACTCAAGGCATTTGAGTGAGGAACTTCAGGAACCTTAAACCAAATGATTTCTAATGCTTTTGATCTCCCAAAAAGCGTCATGAAAAATATATACAACTCCCCAAGTTCCCAATCTCCTGCACATCATCGAGCCTCACTCACTTTGGCTTAGGAAAAGCAACAAGGATGTCTTTTGGTATTCTAAAATATCCTTGGAGCTGTTCAGTCCCAGCCCATTCAATTGCCTCCTGACTGGGAACCCAAGGCCAGCACCACTTGCTTTGGAGCTCAGTGGGGACCAACCCACAACCAGCTAAAGGCCACAAAGAGTCCTGATATTCAGGCACTCACAGCCCAGCATATACTCATGGGATCAAAGTGAAAAATCCTGCTCCAACCACTCACGAGGATTAGCAGGCAGGGGAGAGCACACAGTGCAAACCAAGCCCTTTGGTCTGGCACACCAGAAACACAATAGGCATTCCTAAGCCCAGGTCTGGACTCAAACCTCAGATTTCTTTTCCCTTTTCTTATTATATTGCCCTCCTCTCTGCATGTGACTCATCCTCAGGCAGCATCTGCAGCCAGCACACAGCTCCTGATGAGCTGCCATTGATTTACTCCATGAGCAGACAAGCTTATTGGGGAATAAGGGTGCCGTGTTCTCCTTCAAGGATCCGTCTGTCCCTGCACATGGAGTTAATAAAAAAGAGTTCTGGGTGTGAGCAAGAACTCCTCCAGCCCCTGCACCCACCAGGGGCACAAAACCCACCCCTGGCACCTTCCACACCCCTGCCCCAAACTCTGGGTGGTGCTCAGCAGGTATGACAGGAGGGTGGGGCTGGGGTGAGAGCCTGCCCTGCTCCCCCAGCCCTGACACAAACAGGGCTCTTCCAAAACCTTTCAAAGGGCAGCTCCTCCCAGCCAGCAGCACGCTCTGGCAGGAGGCTGTAATGGGAGCAAAGCACTTTAAAATTTAATGTGGAACAAAAGAATTGCCACAAAATAAAAATTGCAGTTTCTCTTCCATTAATAAGATATTACAAGCCTTTGCTAAAGAGGCTGCAGTCTCCAGCTCCTGCCCTTTGCTGTCCTGTCTCCATCTACAGCCTCATTGTCCACTCCTGCTCCCTGCTCCCTTCTAACTCCTGCTCTCTGTGGTCAAAACTCTCTCAAAAGCTCAAACTTCCCCATCTCAGTCCATCACGGGTACCTCTCTCCGATCCCATGTGGTTTCATCATCTGCTCTCTAATGCAAAATGAATGTTCTCACTAATAAAGTGAAAAGCAACAGAAAAGCTGAAAATGAAGCCATCAAGCACGGGACCAGTGTATGTTTGTCTCCTTTCTAATCCCATTATTGCTCTGAAATGAGCTCTAGATGTTACTGCTCTCTCATTAATAGCTGCTCTGGCTTCCCTCTGAACCCCGGAGACTGGACCCCGATGAGTTTTGCAGCCAGAAAAGAAGTGTTTTTAACCACAACAACAGCAACACAGAGAGAAACTCAGATCAGAGCATCTCAACGCGCTCATATTTATCTTTCCTCTAAGCCTGCAAGGAGACAAGATATTTTGGCTGAGGAGAGGAGGTGCAGAAGAAGCCGAGTGGGACATGGATGCTTCCAGGCACGATCCATTTACACCTCATAAAATTCTTATTGCTTTTGCATGTACCAAGTGCAGTGACCGCACTGAGATATTCTGCAGCGGGCGCTGGAATGCTGCTGTCCCAGCACAGCTCGGGCCCAGGGATGCTCAGGAGAGAAGCACATGCTTACAGCCTGGGGTATCAAATATCCCATTTTACAGTGTAGGAGATTTTGGGGGAGATTTTGATCTCCTTTGCCAGCACTGCAAAGTGCAGCCAAATCGATTCCCTGAGGACTCTGTCCTTCCTCGTGTCCCAGCACAGGGCAGCGCTCTCAGATGTCTCTTCTCACCGAGTGCTGAGCTGGAGAGATAGCAGCCCTGGGGCTTCTCAGGGAATATTTTGAAGTGGTATAGCCTGGGGCAACTGCTCCAGCACCCAGCCCCTTCCCTAGAAACACCCCGTGGGTGCCCAGGGACGCTGCTGCAGTCAGGGGCTGCAAGGTTTCCCTGCTGCATCTCCCCCTCTGCCAGCTCAGGAGGGCACAGGGCAGGGCTCAGCACTTCATTTCCCCACAAGCATCCGTACTGAGGGGCTGGGGGCTCCAGTCAGTCCCCACCCAGCCATTCCCAGTGCTGTGCCTGCCCCACACGCCTGGTTTTGGCTGTGAACAGTTGTTCTGACCAAGCTCAAAATGCTCCGGGGACAGCGAGCGCTGCCAGCAAATACATTAGTGAGAGCACAGCAGCTGGGGGGAAGGAGATCAGCTCTGTGCATCTTGCCAGGCTGCTTTGCTCCTGCCTTCCCTCTCAGCAACTGTAAATAAGAAGAACTGAGCCGGATTAGAGGTTACTGTCCCCATCAAGGGGACTTCTGTATGTCCTAATTCATTTTCCCTGATCTGGTCTTTCCCATCTCACAGCCACAGCTCCTCCTGCCCTCAGTGCCACTGGGCCAGGAGTGCATTTCAGGCACTCTGAGCAGGAGATGTCTCTAAATGACAAGAAAGCAAAGGCAGGTGGGTTTCCCACAAGAGCAGCCATCTGCAAGAGGAGTTCCTTGCACTGAGCACCAAGAGAGGCAGGCAGCCCTGCTGGCAATGCCCCCGGCCCTGCAGCACAAAGGATCATGTCCAGGCTGAACAAAATGGGGAGGGAGCAAAAAACCAGGCATGGGGCCATCAGGCAGCAAGTAGAAAGCAAAATGACAAAGCCTGGGTGCCTTTCCCCTGCCAGTGCTACTGGGTGCCCAATGCCTTGCTCCTGCTGAGGGGAAATATTAAATATTCCTGCATTGTGGGTCCCAGGGCTGTAGCAGGAGCAATCAGGCAGGAATCTGCCAGTGCCAGCAGTGACCAGAGGAGCTGGATTCGTGCTTGAGCCCTGGCTGTCACACTGTCAGCTCCATCCTGAAGCAATGCAGATTTGGGATGGAGGAGTCTCAGGGGCACCTGACAGCTCTGGACATGCCCAGCCCAGCTATCCCCCTTCAGAAAGAGGGGATTTTGCAGGAGGACAAAAATGAAAATAAAGCAGAGGAGAAGATGCAGGTGCCAGAGCTGGGACTAGCCCTTGGTCACAGGAAATATTTATTACAATTCTCACTCATCAGACAGACCTTGATCACAAAGAAGGAGTTGGTGTTATACACACATAATTATGTAATGTTGTACACATTAAATTATAATTTGTTCTTGCACACAGAGAGGTGCACAAGTGAGCTCAGGGCTGTCCAAGAATGCAAAACACAAAGATGTGTATTTTGCCCTCTTCTCACATCACCACCCAGCCAGCATCTCCCCAAGGATCTCTGCTGCCCCTGCACCACAAGCTGTGGGAAGCATCTTCCCAGCTTGGACAGGTATTTTGGGAACAGGTCACACTTCCCAGCACAGCCCACCGGCCTCCATTTGTCCTCAGGTTCAACTTGTTCAGCTTTAGGATCCCAGCTAAGCCCACCTAATTCAAAGCTCCACTTCTGCAAGCATTTCACTGCTTATTCCTGGTGAGATTGACCCTGGAGACCCAGCAGACTGCTCAGCTGGGGAAGAGAGATCACATTTTCCTTTCAAGGGATTTTGGGTTATATTTGGGCAGCAGGAGCAGGATGGGAGCTGAGAGCAGCAGTCCCAGCAGCACTGCAGAGGTGGGAAATGGTCATGCATTGCATCCCTGTGCAATTCTTCACAGCAGGAGCAGCTCAGCTGCTCAGGACAGTGCAGGTCCTGCACTCGTTGCCTTCTTTTCCTTCACCATCTGCACTATTTATTACCAAATAAAATTCAGAGGTGATGATAACAGGGCTGAAAAGCCTGGATTGCTTTTGTTTTCCACACCTAGAGGGATCCAGCCCCTGTCCCTAAGAGCCACCAGGGGATCTGAACTCACACGGCTACAACAAGGCTGCTCCAAACAGAAATTCCCAATTTTTCTCTTAAGTTCAAAGAAATTCAGATAGATTCCTTCTCATTTGTTCCATTTCATCCTAAATCTGAGCAAGGTTTGTGGTGACAGTGCCAAATTAGGAGGAGGCTCCCTCTCCAGACCTAGGCCACCTTTGCAGACCTACAGAGCCTGACTTGTTCCAGGTTTCACCCTGGAGACTTGACCAGCAGTCTATTAAAATCAGGTCATTTATTTAGGTACTTAGATCTGGACTCCAAATAGCTAAAATTAGTCAGGAAAGTTGCACTTTTCAGGCTTTCTCACCCCATGCCTCAGTTTCTAAAACCAGGGAAGAGAAGAACAATTATTTCTCTCCAACCCTTTTGAAAGCACTTGGAAATCTTCAGATGACAGCACGATTTGGTGCAGACGTGTTCATTATTCTTCCCCTCCATGGAGCAGTGTTAAATCTTTCTCCATATAAAGTAATTTTCTAAATTAGGTAAAGACGGTGAGTTTTGTGCTGAGCACATGTGGATATTTTTATAAAATGTTTAAAACTTCTTGTCTGACTTTTTCTTCCCTTGAAGGACAACGTACCAAATTAAACCCTTCTGTGACCCCATTTCATTTCACCCTCGAGGAGTTCTCAGCAAGAACTTTGCCAAAAAGTAACATTAGCGAGTTCTCTTCCTCAGAGATCAGGAATGGCAAAGTTTGGCCTCGTGTGCTGTTTGGACTTAGTGGGAAGGAAGGGGCTGGTGGTGCTCTGGGACAGCCCCCACAGGGTTTAACACATTGTTTTTGCTCTCTAGAACCAGACAGGCGAGTCCACACGAATCCCACAGGAGCTGCTGTCACAAATGGAGCCTCCAGCTCATCTCCAGTTTCCATCCCTGCCTTGCTCTGCTCAGCTGGAAACGCTGCCAAAGTGGCTGTATGACCACTGGCTCCACTCCCCAAAATGTGCACCCTGGTGGAATAACCTGTGCTGGGTCCCAGGACAGACAGAGGATACTCTCCTCACCCAGGTGGGCAGGACTGGTACCCTCCGGCAGAGGGGACTAACCTTTAAAGTTCCCTCTTGAAAAAGGGATTTTTTTCCCTGCTAATAGAGGGTTGTATTGCTGGTAGTGCTACAGAGATGGGATAGATCAGCCTTTACATCTAGGTCCTTCACTGGGAAATTCACCCCCTCTAGGGAGCCTGGTTGGGGACACACTCCCTGGCTCTGGGGCACAGGGAGCCTGGCTCCCCACAAGGCTCTCCAGCAGGAAAACAAGACACAGGTGGGTCCAAGGAGATAGGCTCAAAGGCAGGAGGACAGAAATTAATAGGGTGAGCAATTCCTGCCAGGTGCTCCCCATTGCCCGCTGGCTGCTCTGGGGCTGCAGAGCACAGATGGATCCTGAGCCCAGACAGCAAACACAGGAAAGGTCACCCCTGCTCAGCCCAGCAAGATGGAGCAAAACTGGCGCTGTGTCAACAGGGAAAAGGTTTGAGCTGAAGCAAAATAAAACACTGATGCCAAGAAACGTGCCTGCACAGGGGTTTGGGAAGATTCAGCGTGCTGGCCAGCAGTGGGGTCACAGGGGACACTGTGTCACCAGCCAGCTTTAGGCTTCAGGCAGCAAAACCCTTTGGCTCTCCCTGTGCAAGGAAGCCGGGCCAGGAACATGAAGGGGAGCATCCAACTCCCACCCTGCATCCCACCCTGAGTGGCAGTGAGAGGAGCTGGGGATGCCAGAGAAGACCCCCAGGAAGGCTTTGGAAGGGCTCCAGCTGCCAGGAAGGGGGCAGCCCGTGGCTCAAGATGTGTCAGTGCAGAAGTCAGGAGCAGGGGGTGGGAGACCCTCTGACCCCGGGGGAACAATCAGCTATACTGCCAATAACCATGACCGGGGGGAGATGTCACCACACACTGTCCCCTCCCCACAGCCACCAGGACCCCTGAGCACAGCCCCAGTCGGCTCACCTCTGCACCACCACTTGGCACATCACAGTTTTTGGGGCTTCCCACGGTGCCCCCACTCTCTTTGGGAACAGAGATGACTCCTGAGAACACAAAACAGGACCCAACACTTTGGGAGGAAGGAAGGGACTGCAGACTCCCACGGGACATAGAATGGGACATCAGGGACAGAGGATGGCATCTGAATACCAAAGTAAAAGTTTCTTATCCTCCAAAACAACTTCCTGAGCTCAAATTTCTGTTATTTTTAACCTCATTGCTGCATTATAAATAACCACCGGGTCCAGTGCTTGTCTCCCAAGCCCGCTGTGGGCTCCTGCTCCAGGGGCAAACTTCATGGCTTTAGTTTTCCAAGAGCTGATCCAAACACTTGGAGGAGAGCCAGAGAAAGGCCTGACCTGCAGGGAGAGGCCAAGGGAACCAGAGCTGCCCCGTGGATCTGCAGGGTCAGGAGGAGCTGAGACCATCCCTAGCAGGAGGGGAAGGGGTCACTGGGAATTATCTGTGCGTGGGTGGGAGAGTGGGTCCAGGGAGGGGATGTTTCCCAGGAAAGTCTCCCATGGAGAGCATCCCAAAAACCTCTCGATGCACTCACATGCACAACTTGGGTTTTTCTCCCACAAATTTAGCAGCTTTTCAGGTCCAGCACCCAGTCAGCCACCCAGCTCCCTGGGGATGGAGCTGACAGGGAGCACTGGCTGCAGCTGAGCCCCAGACATTCCTGCTCTCCATGTTCACTGTCACAGCCCTGAGCAGAGCTCCTCAGGGTCAGTGTGACCCAGGGCTGGGCACCAGACCAGTGAGAAGAGAGGATGGGGGAGCGTGAGAGATGCTCGCCCCTGGGGACAGTCCCACCCACTCCAGAGGACACACTTAGGGGGCAGCACCTTTCCCAGACCCTGCCAGCATGCAGGGAGGGATGGACAAGGGCTGCTCAGCTCTTTGCCAGAGCTTCTTTTCCCTCCAGCACCTGCAGCTGGGGGTGAGCCGAGCTCCCCAGGGCAGGGAGGCTGCAATGGGGGCTGGTTCCCACTGCTATCTTCCCATCCCCTATTTGTGCAGCAAAGGTTGCTCCAGGTTCCTGGGCAATTGTTCTCACAGTCTGCAAGAGGAGATTAAAACCTCCCTGTTTGGCAGACATGAGCAGCAAAGGAATAATAAAAAACAACAACAACAACAAAAATCCAACAACAAGAAGAAAATATTCAAGCTGCTCCTAGGCACAGTCCCCATGGCACTGTGGCTGCATCCCTCTCAGTCCAGGGGGTCCCCACACAGGCAGGCTGGAGGACAGGCAGACCTTTTGTCAGCAGCTCAGAAACTTTTCCTCGTGGAAGGTTCCCCAAAGCACTGGGAATTTTGGCCCCAAGCTGTTTACTTTCTGTGGTTTTGCACGTTTCATTTGTGTTTCAGAGGAATTCAGGCACAATTAGAACCACTGCCATTCACTTGCCAAAGCCCAGCCACACCAAGACCCTCTGCCCAGGGACACCTGCCCTAAAACCCCACAGGGACAAGGGGCTCTGCCCTGCACCTCCTCTTTGCACCAGGCAATGCTGAGAGCTTCCAGAGAGATGCTTGTGGAGGACAGACTCCCACTGCCAATCCCAGATGCATACCCCAGAGCCATCCTGGCAGGGGGAACAACCTCCCATTCCTTCCAGGTGCTTTCTTGCACTGGGAAGATGAGGGTCAGATGAGGTGCTGTTGGATAAGAACCCCCTCAGTGACCCCATCCTCTTCCAGCCCTTTCTCCCCTGCCATAAGGTGAGTGCCCCACGCCAGGGCTCAGGAAGCAGCTTGGCTGCTTCACTCCCAGCTTTCAGGGGGGTTTTCCCCGCTGTGACACCCCTCCCTTCCACACTGTGCTCCCAGGGATGCCTTTGGAGGTGGCAGGACAGCTTGTGCTTCCCACGGGATGGGAGAGGCTGCTCCTCTCTACAGACACCTGTGCTCTCAGCAGGGATTTTTAAAGATTGCCTCAGACTTGAGGGCTGGGATGCAGCATCCTCCTGGCTTATTGCTTCTGCTGCACCCCCTGCTCAGCCTGCAGCCCCTGCCTTGCACACCAGACTTGCATCAGGGACTCTGCCCAAAATAGCTCAGAGGACAGGTCCAGAACCTGTGCACTTCCCAGACATTGTACCCAAGTGGGGCAAAGCAGAACAGGACCCCAGCTGGCCTTGGTCTTTCTCTGGGAAACCACTTGAACAAATCCCAGAGGCACTGGAGAGGATGGACCTGAACCTAAGTCTTGGAAAAGGAATCCAGAATTTTGGGTGGTTTGCACCCCAGCACGGCACAGCTGGACTGAGAGGGAGGATTATAGAGCACTCAGTCTGGAGAAGAGCAGCTCCAGCATTGCCTGGAGAGAGCAACCACCCCCCAAAGCAGGCAGGGAGAGGCTGAAGCAACCCTGCACTCCTCTGTCCCCTCTGTCCGCTCTGCTTCCCACGGGATCCTCCCATCTGGGGAGCGCCAGCGGTGAGAAAAATCAGCGATCGGCTGCAGAAAACAAATCTTGAATTAAAAAAAGACTGCAGCTGCTCACGGCAAAGCCCCGGTTCTCAGACAGCATCCCTCCCCACCGGGGGTCAGCCGCACCCGGAGAGAGCTACGTGCCCAAACCAAAGGCAGGCGCAATAGAGGGACCCAAGGCACACATGCACACGGGCGATTTGCAAATAAACCGAGCGAGCCGGCGGAAACGGCAGCACAAGGAATGCTCTCGGCTTTCACAAGGTTGGGATCTGCTGGTGGGCAGCCCAGGGAAAGAATGCAGTGACGTCTGTCCAGCTAATAAATTAGCGAGCTGAATAACGCTGGGTGAATGACTCGCCTGGTTTTCCTTGCCATGAGGAGGTGCTGAGCATGCAGCAGGGACCGGGCAAGAGCCAGGGAGCCCAGCGGGACCGAGGTGAAGGATTTGCTGCCAAATGCTTCCAGGCAGGGCCCGAGTTTGGGCAGTTTTCACTCTGGTGATGGAGCGAGTGG
Source organism: Luscinia megarhynchos (assembly GCA_034336665.1). Lineage (NCBI taxonomy): Eukaryota > Metazoa > Chordata > Aves > Passeriformes > Muscicapidae > Luscinia > Luscinia megarhynchos. The sequence continues at coordinate 6,145,588 of CM067580.1, forward strand.
GGAACAAGAGAGGCTGGGATGTGATGCCAGGAGATGTGGCGAGTGCTGGGGACCACACACATGTTCTCATAACGGGCTGAGGGCACGGCTAGTTTGGGTGACTAGTGTAGTGTCAGTGCAGGGATGGCCAGGCTGGGCAGAGCACTCAGCCTCTTCACCCAGCCCCCAGGGCTGTCCCACTGCCTGCCTCTGCTCCCCCAAAACTGGGGTCATGCCCACTGGTGACACCCAGAATCAGATTCACCTTAACCCCCGGCCTTGCAAGGCCATGGGGAGTAAGTGGAATCTGGGTCTCATACCCCCATCACCCCAGTCTGTCCTCTCCTGGATCAACCCATGACCCCACAGCTCATCACTTTTCAGGCTCCCTCAAACCCCACGTGCGAGTGAACAGCGAAGCCCAAGACTCTGCAGGTACAGAGCAGGATTGCTGTCCTCCACATGCAATGAAAACACTGCAATCCCACACCTGACCTGGGGAAAAGCCTTGAGCACGTGCTGAGAGCAGTGGGGAGCGTGCAGGAAGCACATCCAGCACAGCCTTCCCGTGCCCCAGCTCCCAGCCCCACACCAACCCAGCCCCCGGGCTTCTTTCCCTCTTTAACAAGCTGTCGCTCCCAGGGAGTGGTTTCCTGAGCAGTGACATGACCCTGCTCCCTGGAGAGGCAGGGATGGTGCTGGGATTCATTCTCAGGGTTATAAAACCTCACAGCCACCCCCAGGCTGGGTTTTTCCTCCACGGGGCCATGCTGGGAATCCAGCAGCAGGGAGCAAGCCTCCCCATCAGGACCCAGCATCCCCATGAGCCTTTCACTCCAGCAGTGATGAAGAGGAAAAGGAGGAAAATGGTGATGTCCTGTGCCTCTAGCACAGCAGCAAAGGGATATGTGGTCATGGCAGAGGCTGCCCCAGCTCCATAGCTGCTGGCAGGAGGATGAGGGTCCCAAAGCCATGGCAAAAGGCAGAGCGAGGATGGTGTGGGGACAAACTGCAAAGCCCCCGTGAACTGAAACCCAGAGCAGTGTCCTTGGCCAGTCAACAGACAGACCATGAGTCCACCCAGGTTATTTTATTAGAAAGCGGCAAGTCACTAAAATCCAAACCCAAAGTAGCAGCTCCATTCTCGGGGACACACCGGGGTAAACTCAAGAAGGGGAAGCTCCAGGACTGAGCCAGGACCAGCCCAAACAAGTCAACTGCCACAAAGAGCCCCCAGCAAACTCCGAGTGGGAGCAGGGAGAGGTGACCCCTGAGGAGCCCAGCCCTCCACAGCAGGGTGCAGGCAGGGAGATGCTCGCAGGAGGAGAGCAGAGCAGCAGCAAGAACGCTGCTGTGCAGTGCCATAAACAACAGGCAGGTTTATGGGGCCCCAGGGACCAGGGAGGCTGTGCCATTACCAAAGCCCCATTTCCCCAGGGAAATAGCAGGTGCTGAGGAACAGCAGCTGCCAAGATATAGTATTTATATGCATGGATATGTATTTTAAGAATTAAAATACAAAAATTGATGGTGTGAGGAAAAGAAAGGTTGTGAGTTGTGGGAGAAAAGCCAGAGAGCTGCCAGCTCCCAAATATTCATCCCACTACACTGGTTTGGAATGCCACCCTCCCTGCAATTACCACATTGCTGATTTGGGATTTCTTGAGCCCCCTGTGGACACAGGTCTCCAGGACCTGCCAGTGCAGAGACGGATCCCATAGATCCCAACCCCTGGTGCTGCTGGCATACAGGGAGGGATTCCAGCAGGACTGCAACAGAGGAGCAAGCCAGCAGAGCCACTGCAGGGTTGCTTCCATGGGACTTCCCCAGCTGAGCTGCAGGGACCTTTGGGGGGACCACAACAGCACGATGGGGGACACAGAGCCACCCAATCACCCCACGGGAACGGGATCACAGGGCTGGCTCAATCCCAAAGGGACCACCCCAGGGATGTCCCCCTCTCCCTGCTACCGCCTCCAGGCAGGAGCAAGCACCCGTGGGGCTCAGCACTGTCCCTCTGTAACCCCCCAGGAGGCAAAGCAGGAACATCAGCCCCTTTGTCAGGGGTTTCCATCACACCATGACTCATGAGGCAAGTCCTCCCTGGAGCCATCACCCAGGAGGAGCTTCCAGCACCAGCTGCTCCCCTAGGGAGGAAGGGGAGAGCCAGGGCTAGGGAAGAAGAAGGCCATGCACAGAGGGAACAGCATGAGAAAACCAACCCCACTGTCAGTTGTGCCAAGTTGTGCAACACTTGAAACGTCACTGCGGGTTCCTCTTTTGTTCCCTCAGCCCCAATCTGGAAAGCCAGACCCCCCTGCCAACGGGGCCCCCTGCCCTCTCCTCATTTCATTTCCAGCAAAGCCAAAGCCTCTCGGGTTTCCCCGCAGCATCAGGCGGGGAAATTGTGCCAATGGTGCGTGTCAGCAAGAGCGAGCTGGAGCCAGCAGGACCGTGCCCAGCCCCGGGGGTCACGGCAGCGAGGAGCCATCCCCTCCGACTGCTGCCGGCACACTGCGGTGCCTCCCTGCCCTCCCGTCCTGCCTCCCTCCTCTCTCCAAGAAAAATATTTCATCTTTTTCCTGCTTCCAGGCAGCAGCGCCTCTGCGTTTTTTCAGTGGGCCGGCAGTGCTGGAGCAGCCGCCTCATCCCGCATCCAGGGCAGCAGCGATCCCAGGTGTCCCTGTCCCCAGCCCCACCGCTGGCCCAGCGTTAAAAAAACACTCAAAACAGAATCAGACGAGATGGCGAGCAGCAGTCCCAGCCCCGTTATCCACTCAGCAGCCCTCCTTGGAAAGCAAACTCGGCGGGGATCGTGCGCCAGCTTAATTAGAGGGGAGAGAGGCAAGTGGCTGCAAAGCGGAGAGAGGAGCCTCGTTAGAGGTTACGCAACAATTTCTTAATCAATGGAGCTGCTGCTCCGAGCGCGGCTGGCGAGGCCTCTCGGGTTTGGCCGCCTGCTCCTGGCCGCGGCCGCCCGGGCTCAGGTTGCCGGCAGGGCGGGTGCGAGGCACTAACGTGACAGGATTTACCCTGCACTCCCCAAAAACACCCCTGGAGGGGTCTCCACAGCCCACCCAGGGCCAGCTGCCCCAGGCCATCTCCCCACGGAAGATGCTGCGCCATCAGCCTCTCCAGCAGCGAGGAGATGCTGAGGAAATGGGGCACACAGCACCCTGCGAGCTGTTTCCCCAGCAGGGAGCCTGCCTCGGTAATTTTAGAACATGCCAGTTTGCTAAAGCACTCTCCGCACCTCCAGCAGCAGCCTGCAAGCTCCGTGTTCTCCCCAGCTTTTATCTGGGCAAGGCGTGGGCAAGCCACGAGGAGCGAGGAGTGCCCGACGATGCCAGCTCGCCCAGCCAGCTGCTTCCCCGGCTGTCCCGGCAGCTGGAGTCGTGGGAACACACCAGAAATCGCTAGAAAAGCATGAAAACATAAATCTCACTTCTCATCTGCAGCTCAGGATGTGGCTGGAAGCAAAAAAAAAAAAAAAAATAAAGCCACTGTTTGTGCCCATTCTAAACTCGTATTGGCGGTGATGGTTTCACTGACTCCCCACCAGCACGAAGGGAGAGAACAGCCAAGGACAGGGCTGAAGCACTGAGACCACGGGCACTTCCAGGAGCTCTGCTGGATTCCCAGGGACACGGCTGGAGCACAGTGACACCGGCACTTGAACCCTGACAGCGCTCCAACTCCCCAGCCTGCCCGTGCTGCTGCACCCAGAGCAGTACATCCTGCACCCAGAGCGGTGCATCCTGCATCCAGAGCTTTACATCCATCCTGCATCCTGCACCCAGAGCAGTGCATCCTGCATCCTGCACCCAGAGCAGTACATCCTGCATCCTGCACCCAGGGTGGTGCATCCTGCATCCTGCACCCAGGGTGGTGCATCCATCCTGCATCCTGCACCCAGAGCAGTACCTCCTGCATCCTGCACCCAGGGCAGTGCATCCTGCATCCTGCCCCTGTCCTGGTACCCCATGGCCTCACAACCTGCAGCATCCTCAGCCTCGTGCTGCTCACAGGGCACTGCAGGTGGCGAGACGGGAGGAGTAGGAGAGGGAGGAAGCTCCCACTGGCACACTCGACCAGCAAACAGGGTTTTTTCCTACCTTTCCACACACACAGTAAACCCCACCTGTTTAAAGGTGATGAGGTATTTCAAACCACGTTTGTTAGCACCTGCTGCAAGCGCCTCTGAAGGAGTCCTCATTCATCCCTCTGCCCACGCTGCTTGGCAGCAATGCGGGAGGGGCCAGGGTCCCCAGGATCTGTGTCACCCTGCAGGGAGCTGGCACAGGGACACCGACACCAGCCTCTTTTCCCTATGCTCTACAGCCAGGCCAGTGAGATGCCTGCTGTTCCAGCACCCTGCAGAGACCTGCTGTTCTCATCTCCTCCACTGCCCAAGGAGGGCAGGATCAGACCCCGTGGGGGCTGCCAATGGCATTTTCCCCTTCCTCCTCCTCCAGCCCAGCTGCAGCAAGGGGCCGTGGGAGGTGGGAACGAGGCAGCAAAAAGCATCGAGCATGGCACCAAACCTGGCCATAAATAATCTCCTGAGCACAGTCAGGTTTTACAGCCTTTCCCTCACCTTCCTCCAGCAAACCTGAGAGCGTCCTGGATTCCCAACCTGGAAACGGAGAGAGAGGTGGAAATAGCAGAGACTTTCCCCCTCCTCTGAAAGGATGGGAGAAGAAAGCAGCATTGTTAAGGTGAGCTGCAGCCTCACCAAGCTCTGTGGTACAGGGACAGTGTGACCCCAAGAGGACTCAAATCACAGCTCCTCCACCCCCTTCCCGTCCCAGAAGATTTCATCTCACGTTTAAGATGCAGGATTGCCAAAAAGATCCTGCCTCACGTTGCTTTTCCTGTGTGCCTGGAGGCAAATCATCTCATCTGCCATATGCACCAGTTCAGTGAATAAAATTTGTGGAATAACAACAAGGATTTTTTTCCCTCCTCCCTGCTGTGCTCTCCTGCCTGCTGGGATGCAGACTCCCCAGGACGGCACAGGCTGCCGACACACTGTGCTGCCCAGCATGGCTGCACCCATGGGTGCCACAATCCACAAGCACGTGCTGCTGCTTAGCCCAGCTGTCTTTGGGAGATAGACCAGGAAAAACCACCAGCCCTCTCTGCCTTCCCCCAGGGTATTCAACACTAACGTGTTATAATCTCCTCTCCCCACGCACACACGGGTTTTCTTGGAAGAGCAATAAAGGAGAATAAAAATGTGAGTCTGGGAATGCTGGACATTTGCTCAGCCACCACCCTGGAAAGGCTCAGCTGGCCAGAAAATGACGGGAGGGATATCCACAGCTCCTGTCTGTCCTGATGGGGACCTAAAGGGGAAGCACTCCTCAGCACCATGGCTGCTCCCCTCCTTTCCAGGCTGGGAATCTTCCCCCTGCCCCCCAGTTTAATCTGCTCTAGCCTGAAGAACTGGTGATAGAACTGCAGCATAAGGGATCATGGTTTGGGGTGTAAGTAGATTTTCACAGGTTTCAGCAAGGCTGGAGGCAGAAGAAGCTGCCCACCAGTGCCCTCGACAGCCAGCCACCAGCTCCAGCCCACAGCATCCTCCAGGGCTGCCAGCAGCACCTCTGCCAACACCAAAACCTCTGTCAGCAGTGAAGTCTCTGCCAACACTGAAACATCCATCACAGCAGCAGCTCACCCCAGGCCAGCTCTGAGCCTGCACCAGCCCTTGGTGGGGACGTGTTAGTTCAGTCACCCAGACCTATTGATTCAGGAGCATTAATTGGTCTTCACTGTTCAAACACTGACCTCAGTTAGAGCCACTTTTCCTTTTTTCTGCTTTTTTTCCCCTTTGCTGGCTCCTTCCCCTTGGCTCTGCTAGTTTAAATACCAGAATATCTACACTGACCCTAGGGAGATGTGGTGTTAACTGTACATTTGTATCTCATTTATAGCCAGGCTCTTCACAGCCTTAATAAGCAGGTCCCTAAAAAATGGGAGGTAAAGACACCCACTGCTGGGGATGCTTGCTGCCAGCTCAGAGCTGCTCAGTCATTTAGGGGGTTTTGGAGATGGCAGTGCCAACTCTGAGCTCTGGCTTTGAACAAATCCCCGATTTGGCCAGCGCTCAGCTGCACTGGTGGCTCGGTGTTTCCCTGGGAGTGATCCCATCCATCCATGCACATCCCAGAGGAGCAGCACAGCTCAGTCTCCCTGCAGCCCCCCACTCGCCAGGAGTGCAACAGCCCTTGAAGTTGCTCTAATTATCTTTATTTCCTCTCACTGATTCCCTACCCGTGGCATCCCAAGCCAAAGCCCAGGAGAAAACAGCCGGGATTTCAGATTTAATTAAACCTTGCTGAGCAGGCTGCAGCCTTCCTCCGAGCTGTTATCACTGAGCCTCCTGCAGCAGCATCAGCATCCCAGCACCAAGGAACCAAAGGGGCAGCTCCTGCCCAGTGCTGCCATGGGGTTTCCTGCTGAACCCAGCCCCATCCCAGAAACAAATACTTGTTGGGAAAAGAAGCCTGATAATTGGAAATTTTACCACAATTCTCTATTTATTTGTTGATTTAACCAGCTTTCTGCTGGCCTGAAATCATCAATCAGGGCACAGCACAAGCACAGAGGTGTCTCTTTCCTGCCAAAAGAGCTTCAGCACAGATTTTCCAGTTGCAATGTTCATCCATCATGGCACCAGCTTCACGTCTGACCGGGATGGACCCACAGCCCCAAACTTTCCCACAGAAAACATCTCCCCCACAGCACCTGCTCTTCACTCACATTTACCTTCCCCTAACACACAAACCACAGGGAGAATTTCAAAAGTTTCCAAGTTCTCCAGTCCCACTCAAAAAGCATTTGAGCAAAGTCAGAGCTCCCATTTCCCAAACCAACAGTGGGATTTGGACACTGCTGAAGGTGTCACCTAAAGGTATCTCCCAGCCCTCCTCAGACCAAATAAAAGCTGTGAGAAAAAAAAATAAATAGGAAACAATAGGTAGATCTGAAAGTTCACAAAAAAAAGCCAAAAAACCAAAAAACAACTCAGCTCACAGCCTTTAAAACACCAAACCTGTAAACCTTCCTAAACCCATCACATTTATTCACATGTTTACAGAAACCAGGAATACTCTTAAGTGTCCATGCAGGCTTCCCATTAAAAACCCATTGCGACAATGGGGGAAGAAACACATTTGCAAGAAATGCTCCAACAGCTCCAAATAAATGAATTCCTAAAATTTTCAGCCTCTTAGTGGGTAAATTTGGGGAAGGCTGCATTTGCTACAGCAGTTCAGAGCAATTGCTGCACCCAGCACATGTAGGCAACTGGACATCCACAGTGTTTTACACGAACCCCAGCAAGGTGTGACCCCAGCAAACCCCTCGCACTCGCCAGCTACAAACCCTAATTAACCTGTAACAGCTCAGGCTGGTTAATGAGCTGCTGAGCAAGAAATGGCAGAGGCTGAGTGGAGAGACAGCATGTCCTGCTGCCTGCCCCTTGCTGAGTGCTGCCCACTGAGGAGGGGCACTCCCAGCCTCTACACCTCATTTTAGTGTCTTGGAAAAGCCCAGCTTGAGATAAGGTGACTCGAGAAACCACAAAGAGAAGCCAGCTGTGATATCCTACTGTGAAACCACAGGTGAGGCGGTTTCCAGCCCTCCAGCCCTGAGCATCTTTTGTATTTCTTCTCCTTCAATAACCCAAAGCCCATCACATTCAAATTATTTTGCACACCCCCCTGTAGCATCTGGTGTTGCTTGGGGTGATAGCAAGTAAAGAGAGCAGGAAGAGCCTTTGCAGGGGTTTTACCTGCAAAGATGTTTTATTTCAGCCACGCCTGTGCATCGTCCAGAGTTCAGGGAACAAAGGCCAGGTACTTTGTAAGGGTCTAGTTTAAATACATGGGATGAGCAGGGCGGTGAGAGCACCAGAGACCAATTACCAGGGGACACGGGGCTGTCACACCTACCCCTCCCCAAGTCCTGCTGCTGTCATGAGGAAGACAAACTGGACAGCAAGCGCCTTCCAAATCTTCATCAGCCTGGCAACACCCTTCCCATGCCGATTCCCTCCAGCCCGGGTTCCCTGCAGCCCCCGGGACCCTCCCGCTCCAGCCCAGCCCCACCTCCCCCAGCGGCGGGTTCACCCGAGGATAAGCCCACCCCATCCCGGAGCCGGGATCTGGCAGAGGATGCTGTAAAGCTACCGGGCCGTCTCCATGGGTACGGGAGGCACATGTTGCTATGTGATACTGGTCCGTTCCCATGGAGACAGCAGGGCTAGCACCACGCAGCGCTTATTAGTTGCCATGGCTATTAAAAGGCGCTTGTGCTCTGGGGACCTGCCAGGACCAAGGCCACCCCCTTTCCCTTCTCTGTCTCTCTGGGATGGCACCAGCTCTGCAGGATCCCCTGGGGACCTGGCCATGCTGACACCATAAGCTGAGTGAAGAGGGATCCCAGCCCTGCTCTTTTCCATGGAGAGCCACACGTGCCCCAGCCCGTGGGGTGCCTTCTCCATAAGTGAGCAGAGCATCCCACCACGGGCTTTTCCCACTGTGCTTCCAGCTGACAGACCCCACAAAGCACTCAGAAAGACCCAGATGCTCTCTGCCCACTGAATCCTGCCACCCCCAGAGAATTTTGCCCCACTCTGTAGGGTGGATTTGGTATGGCCAAATCCATGTGTCACCAGGCAAAACCACCACAGAGCTCAGCCCTTACAGACCAGAGCACTGTCCACCCTGCTGTGGACACCCTCCTGCCTTCCCTCAGCCACTGCAAACACCACACAGGGTGGCACAGCCCTGCCTGCTACTTCCAACGCCCAGTTTTTCCAAATCCTTACTCCTTTCTCCAGCCCCTGGTACAAGATACAGCCTCCAGTCTCACCCTGTTCCAGCAGTTCATGCCACAGCCCGGCACCCACCACTCGATCATCTCTCTATCTGCATCTTAGGAGTGGAAATAGAAATGCAATAAAGTCCTGGGTTTTATTTATTTTTTAATTTTCCCCCTTTATACAGTCCCAGGCCCCATTTCAGAGTCCCCACACAGCTTGGCCAGGACAGCATCTGAACCCATCTCCATCTTATCTCAAATCACTTCCCCAACAGCCCTAAATGGGTTTTTATGCAGCTATATAAACCTTTATGGAAAATACTCACATGCTCTATTAAATAAATTAAGGGTATTATTTTCTCATCATTCTGTTAGATTTTCTAGGAAGGATGTAATTTTTTCATTTAACTCCAATGGACCAAAATAATAAAAAAAAAGAAACACAACCAAAAACCTATAGAAAGGTATATTACCCGGTAGTGGAAAATTAGCTTCCTCCTACACGATACTATAGGATGATTTAAATATAACATATAGGAATGTAACATGTTATTAAATTGTATAGTATCTTTCTAGAAAGATCTACATTATAGGATTCTAAAAATTACTCCCAAAACCTATTATGCTTCAATCTAGCCCAGCTGGTTTCCTTTCTATTACATGCTGCAACTTTTCCTAAAAGGCTTAGGTTTTAATTGTGTCTTGAAATACTGCTGCAATCACACTCCAAGAATGGCTCTAAACTCCTCCAGAAATGACAGAGCCAAGTGGGAAGCCCCTGGCTTTGGGGTGGGATGGAAGTGGGGGTGGATGGGACTCTGCACTCTCCAGTCAAAAAATGCTATAATTAGCAGAGGGTAGAGGGGTCCAGTGAGGGCCCAGGTGCTTGGCTTCATGGGAATGAAGTAATTCTGTATTTCAATCTCATTTCTCTCCCAGCACTCACCATCTCAAATATTTGGGGTATTCAAGTAGATATTGATGCTCCGGCACGAGACACTCTTAAAAAAAAACCCAAAAAAAAGTTGCCTGTAGCAGTTGCCATAGAGATTTTCCAGCTCGGCACAGAAACCCAAAATCTTGTAAAAAAATGGAAAAATTTAAGATTTTAATCAGTGAAAACACACAGGAGGCCAGGAGCATTGAGGCACATCTCTGCCTTAGCAGCAGGAAGTGTTCACCCCTCGTTTAACAGCATCCTCAGAGCCAGCTGAGCGCAGAGACAGAAAGGGAGAGGAATGAAAACAATGACAACCTCGTCCGCTTTCGAGTATTTTCTGTCCCCAGCAAAGCAGCCTCTCGCTGCCCAGGCTGATTCTGGACCAATACCCCACCGGCCAAGCTGTTTGTGTTCTCATTTCCTTCATCCGCTGCCAGAAAAAGAAAATAAAACTCAACAATACAAGCAAGGCAAAATATTTCCCAGAACCGAGCTATTTCTCCCATAAACTTCACCTCGCCACCAGCGCAGCCAGCAGTGGGGGAGGAAAAACAAAGGAGAAAATCCCGACTTTTAGCACCACGAGATGTTTTCTGACTGTCTCGAAATTGCTCTTTTCTGCTGCACCCTCCACTGCCGCTCCCGAGCCAGCTTCCACCGTGACCACAAATCAAACAGCGTGGGATAAACTCACTGCTCTGGCATTTTCACTGCTTGGCAGAGCCCCAGCTCCAGTTGTGGCCACTGGCTAAGACAAACACGGCCCCAAGCACGCTCGGGTGGCTGCCTTTCCACTGGAATGCTGCAGCACGCCAAGGTGGCCAAAGGATCCTATTTTACCACCTTTTAAGCTTTGTGATGAGTTAGGGAAGTGATGGCATCCACCAGCAGCAGCTCAGGGACGGGGCAGTGGTTTCACCTGGCAGCAGGATACGGGGGATAACCAAAGCCACAGCATCAGGAAAAGCCTCCAGTGCCAAGGGTGTTGTGTTTCATGCCTGAGGATACGGAGCTTGAGGAATACCAAAACAAGGAACTTCAAAAAGGAGCGGTGTTGGCTCAGGGAATATTGTTGTATGAGCTCAGCCGCTTCAGAGCGATGGAAAAAATCACACAGTGACCTGAAGAGGTGATGGGAGGACTCAGTGTGCGGGGGCTGAGCTTGAGATGTGCCACCAGCATCCACCCAAGGCGCCCCAGGGGGAGCTGGGTGGGAGTGCAGGTACCTGTGGCAGCACCCCAAGCACCCCAAGCTGCTCCAAAGCCCTAAAACCAGGGAAAACCTAGATTTGGGGGCTCAGGTAACTGCCCCCACATCGTCCCAGCACGCTGATGTAGAGGCAAGGTTACTGTCAGCTCCCAGATTAGACAGAGGTGTCTCTCCAAAGTGTTCTACCAAGTCCCCAACTGCTCAGCTCCTCACTTTTGCCCTCTGCTGCACATTGAGATGCCCACCAGGATGAAGGTTCATTTGCTTTCCACTCACCCCATCCTTGGCAGCACTGGGAGATGCAGGGTGCACCCACCCTGCCACCAGCTCCTCCAGAACCCAAGAGCCAGAGTCAGGACCCAGCTGGCAAGGAAGGCCCTGGAGGGAGCGTGGATGAGGAATTACAGGCTAAAGGAATCACCCCAGCACTGGCTCATCTTTGGAAACAAGACGATTTTGGCTTGAAGGTCACTGGGAGAGGAGTTTTGCCCCTTCTCTCTGTCCCTTTGCTCTTCTTCCATTGCAAAAGCAGGTCTCACCATGGTGCAGCCATACCCTGGGCTCTGCTCAGCCCATGGTGGGGACGTGTATGTACACACACACACTGTGGGCAATTCTAAAACTGCCCAGATGCTCTTAGGGCCACTGCCAGGCTCAGGGCAAGGGCTCTGCTCGGGCACCTTTGCTCCTCTCAGCCCCTCTTTGCTCTGGACTAAAGCAGCCAGGCACTCAAACACCTGCATGGACTTGAGATACAGGGCAGAGGCATCTCCTGCCCTCAGATAAAGGCTGTGGACCACTCCCAGCAGATTTGCCAAGGCTCCCAGTGCCCATGCCACGGCCCCCAGCCCTGCCACGCTGCCCCATCCCCCTTGAGCAGCTCCCTCCCTCCCTCCCTGTGCTCTCCTCTCTTGCTGTGCCTGTGTGTGGGTGTATTTGGAAACGAGATCTTTCCAGCTGAACTGCAAAATGAAATGCAGAGATCACAACTCCTTGAATAGATTCAGTGCACACACACATCCCCCCCAAACCTCCAGGTTGGCCCCCATGCAAAATCCAGGCAAAAGTAAAAAATACCACAAAGAAGTGAATACCCCAGAAGTTTAAAAAAATTAAGGTTTTCAGCAGATGAAAGGGGCATATTGGTAGGGGGGGAGGGCAGGCACTGCAGAGTACTTTCCTTTTGTCCCCCAGTCCACCACAAGATCTGCAGCTTGACCCCCACTTGCTCAACCCTCGGGATCCCCAGAGCTGAGACAGCCTGGCTTCATGGGGCTACAGAAAAGAGAAAACAAAGCCCAGCACAAAGCCAAGCCCAGCATCCAGCTGAGATGTGAACATCACTGCTGGAGAAGCCAGAGCCCATTCACTGAGATGAAGGCAGAAGTGTCTCCACCCTCACTGTGGATACCCCGTGCTGGCCTTGGGCTCCTCTGCTCTTCCCTTCCTGGAATAAGACAGAATTCCCCTGCACTGCTGCCATGAGCAGTTTCTGAAGAAGGGGCTGTGATTAGCCCACAGAAGGGGAAATTGCTCCCATGGGAACAGCATGTTGGGGTCTGGAGGGGGCTGCTCTTGGGCAGGATGTGCACCATGCTAAGGGACAGACTGGAAGGATAAAACGGGAGCATCCTAAAAAACACCCTCACCACAGCAATGCCCCATCCAGGCAGCAGGGCCTGAAGCAATGGGTGAGAGGAAGAGGAGAGCTGGGGGCTCAGAGCACCAATCCTAGCCTGGAGACTCCTGCACTAACATTGGCTGTGACAGAGTAGGGTGAACACACACTGCTGAAAGGGGAGCCACACAGGCAGCGAGTTATCCCCCACAGAAAACAGTGCCCAAGAGGTGCAAACATCCACCTCAGCTCAGCCACACAGGGATGCTCCAGCCCAGGTTCATGAGGGGACCATACAGGTCACTTGGCCCTTGCTGCCACCACCACCAGCTTCCCAAGCTGCTGACCCTGTGTGCACCACATGAGTGGGTACAAAGCTCCAGGACACAGAGCACGCTGAGCTGTGAAATGCCCTGTGCCACCTGCCACCGCCATGGCCAGCAGGGTTTGGAGTGCCTGGGGTCAGCTCACATCCACTGGGTCATCAACAAGAGAATCCACACAGCATCAAGGGATGAAAAGGAAGAGCTCACCCCTCTCCCCGGGCTCATGGATGCCCAAAGTCCTGGGCCAGAGCTACTGAAGGGCAGGCTGAGAGACCCAGCTTATCTCCCCAAGCCATCCTTAACCCCCAAACCACTGCCTAAGGGGCACAAAATCCTAGGCACAGGATGAGATTATGAGGCTCCATCCCAATCCATCCCAATTCCAGAGCCAAGAAGCTTCACCTGCATCTCTCCTCTAGAGTTGAATCAGGCTCCACACCCTCCAATGCTGAGCTAGCCATGGATCACAAACAATAAAGCAACTTACACAAGGCAGAGACCTTCAAGATTTATGCTGCATGTCTACCATATAGTGCAAACACATTCCCCTCCACATGTGGCTGGGTTCTTTGTCAGAGGAATTTGGATTTTTGACCCTAGAAGTCAGGATGAATCTCTGCAGGAACATCAGAGACAGACCTGCACAGTGATCCTGAGCAGATTATGGTCTCAGGGGTATATCCCGAGACATATTTATGGCCCTCCAAAGCAAGATAAGTCAATAATCACATACAGTAGCAGTTACAAGTCAGATATTAATTTAATTCCTTTCCTCTCTATCTGCCCGGATAAACATTAATTCAATGGAACATCAGAGGGCTTCATTATTTATCATTCTTACTGGAGTTTGTTTTCTCCCATTAGGGTAAAATTGCTACAGCCAGGCTATCTAGACATGATGGTTCCCAAACTAAGAACATTTTACATCCAACACAGGCGCAGGGACCATCAGGCCAGACCTGGGGTGTGTGTTATTAGCATAGCACCAATGCGGAGGAGGCTTAAAGAGCAGCCCATCAAACGTACTTAGCAGCCTCGCTCACCCACAGCAGGAGGAACATTTTATTCCTACAGACCCGGGGCCAAACAGGAGCAGAGAGATTTGCTCCCTTCCACAGAGCCAGCCAGCCTAGCCCTGGGAGTTGCACACCCACCCGCAGCAGAGCTCCCACCACCTTCTCCCCTCCCCAGAGCAGGGCTCTTCCCAAGTCTAGTCTCAATTTGGAGTTAAAAATGAACCTTATTCATGATTAACATTTTTACTTGCGTGGCTGGCAGCCTAACACCAAATAAATGTTTTGGCAGCAGGAGTCGCAGGCATGGGGGCGAGCCCTGCCCTCCAGCAGGCAGCTTTAGCCTCGCCATAGGTTAATGAGCACTTTCTAATTGAATTAACAAATCATTAACGAGGCCTCTTCGCCATCTGGGCAGGGAGGGCTGTGCCTCGGGCTGCTCTGGCCACCAGCATCTCCGGAGGGAGCCCGGAGGAGGGACTGCAACGCTGACCTGATTAAGGTATGAATCACAGGAAATCCTGCAGGCATAACCCCGCCGGGGGTGGCTGGGCTGCCCAGGTGGGTGAATCCCTGTGAGTGCCCCTGCCCAGCTCCTCTGCTGCTGGCGGTGGGTTTGCCTCCAGCCCCCAAGCTGAGGGAGCATCTCCAAGCTGGTTTGGTGCATGCACTGGGGGAAACCTCTTGGAACAGAACCAAATTAGAGATAAATGTAAGGATGCTCTCCACCAGGAACGCTGTAAGTGTGGGGCTAGCACATGGATTACAGTAAATAAATCCCCTTCTCTTTATAAGCTTGTCTGTGCCATGCTCCCAGCTCTCAGTCATCACCTGTTTTAGCATTTTGTTCCCATTTTCAGCCCCCTCCTGCCCTCACCCCTAGATTTTGCATTCCAGCAGAGAGAGAGAGAATACTGGGATGACACGGGTGACAAAAAAAAATCCAATACCAAACAGCCACCAGTCCCTTGCGCCGAGGAAACACGCTAAAAATCCCAACCAAAACAACATTTCAGGCACGGGAGCCAAACCAATAGACAATTTCCATCTCCTTGTGACTAAACTGATGAACTTCTGTGGGCTGAGTCACGGGCACATCCCAGATCTATGCTCGTGTGCACAGCCACAGCTCTGCCAGGACCTGCCAGCCCTCGGGCACGGGATGCTGCTCTGGCAGCCCAAGAGCCCCTTTCCCGTAAGGCACTAACCAGCACCACAGCAGCCAGCACGGAGAGAAAGCCTCAAAGCTTCTCCCAGCAAACACTCAGGCTGAAAAATGTGTTTTTTCCATCTGCTCGAAGCCTCTTTGCTGAGGCTTTGGTAGGAAGCAGATGTGAGAGCATCCCAAAGCACGACCGGTCGTTACTCACTCCGTTATATAAAACCAGGAGAATTTCCTCCTTTTTTTTTTTTTAATATTTTTATTTCTTTGCACCAGGCCAGATTCCTGGGTGAGAGGCCAAGGCTGGAGAAAGCTAAAGCCAAATGAACCCAGGTTGGGGGAAACCTCTGCGTGCATCACCATCCAAAGGGAACATTTCACATCTAGGTTGCTCAGAAGAGAGCCAAGGCACTGGGGAAGGGAAAGCCACAATCTGGCCTCCTAACAAACCCAGAAACACTCTAGGCCTCCTAGTTAACCAGGAAATTCAACCCTCTCCAAACCACAGTGAAGCTTCAAAGCCCTCCCAACCTGACTCTGGATGCTCCTTCCACAGTTCCCCAAGGATGGCCCCGTTCCCTCAAACTCTACTTCCAGCCAGCAAAGCTGCCGGGGGCAAAGGCTCCCCATGGGTCCTCTGCCAAGGGAAAATGATTTCATGATCCAAGTGAAAAAGCCATCAGGGAGGTTCATTTTGGCCAAAGGTTTTGCTCCCTTCCAGCAAAGCAGTAGGAAAAAAAAAGGAGAGTTAAAGAAACCTGGGCAGGGAACTTGGGGTAATCTGAAACTTGGTCTTTTCAGAATGGGGGGAAAAAAACCAAAATGAAAGAGTGATTAAAATAAAAATGAGAAAGCAGCATTTTTCAGCACTTCTGCAGGGGGTGCAGGGAGAGAAGAAAGCAGAACATTTTCTCTGCATCATAAAACGCTGGGCATTTCCAGTCTGGCTCCGGCAGCCCGCAGCACTGAGCAGGGCAGAGCACACAAAAGCCGATCAAATTGCAAGCAGGGAGTCTGGAGGAGACACGTCAGCCCCATGCATGAGTGCCTAGGGTGGTCCAGCTCCATCCCAAATCATCACCACCCGCCTGTCTGTCCTGGGCATGAGGGGCTGGGGGCCAGCTGGGATCTCCTCCAGCCACCCTGCCCTGGCTCCTGGCCCCAGATGAAAAGCATCCCCGTAGGGGCCATCATCCACTGGAGAGCTGGAGACTCCATGAGTGTCCCTTCCAGCCCAGAATATTCTGTGAACTGACACCAAGCCAGTCTCCAGGGACGCTCCCCCACACCACAAGGGAGAAAGTGCTCCGGATTTCCTCCAAGGAGCCGGAGCAGAGCTGTCCCCGAGCAGCGTGGGGTCCCCAGGCAGGACGGGGCCACCCCTCCCAGCCAGGATGACATAACCACGAGCTGCATGAGGCCGAGCCTTTTGTCTGTGGGCTGGGAGAGAGGGATGGAAAGCAAGAAAGGAAGAAAGAAAGAAAACTTCTGGAAGTCATTACGATTCCTCTGCTCCAGTCTTTTTGGCAGACAGCTTCCCTCTCCCCTTCCCTCCCCCCCTCCACCCCACCCCAGCCTGCTTCAAAATGCCAGCCTATGATTTTTAAATGAGAAAAAGCTGCGCTGTACTCCAGCACTTGGATAAACTCCTACACAAACTTCCAGATGTGACACAACAGCCTGGAAGGGAGAATTCGCAGAAGAATCTCCTTAAAAAACACATCCACACGCAGGGAGCAAAGGAAGCACCTGGCTGCTGGCACGGCTGGGCCATGGATGTGTCCAGAGATCTCTGGTGAAATGAGGTGTCACCTAGATGGGGATCAAGCTGCTCCTGGCTCTTGCAGGGAGGCAGGGATGAGAGGAATGCTGGCCACTGCGCCCAGTTCTGGGAAGTGAACACCGCCTGCTGAGCTCCTGAAAGGTTTGTGAGCAGCAGGGAAGAGCATTTGCAGTGGTTCGTCTCCTGGGAGGAGGGAAATAACCACAGCACCCCTCTGCTGCCCTTACTGACAGGGGATGGGTCGAGATCATCACACAGGAGCTGGAGCAAGGCACCAGCACCTGCCCTGGGAGCAGCAGGATGCTCCATCCCCGCCAGGAGGACCAAGGGGCTGTGGGACACCCCTCAGCCAGAAAAGCCAGGTTTCTGTTCTCCCCAGGAGCCAGGGAAGGGGAACAGAGACAGTGGAGGCTCAGCCACAGCGGGAGAAATTCCATCTGTCTAGGGAGGGGCGGGAGGCACCAGCAGGCAAACTGGGTCATGGGAGAGAAACAAGCTCAGGTGCCCTGGGATGGATCAGACACAGGTGAAGCAAATGGATTCTGGCTCCTTTGTGGGGTTTTTAAATTAAAACAGGATCCATTTCAGGTCTGACCTGTCAAATCAAAGCATTTTGCTTTGTTAAACTCAGAAGTGAGGCTGGAACAAATGGATAGAAGTGTAAGGACACGACGTGCGCTTGCCCAGAAAAACACACTCTGATAATAAAAAAAATATTTTTAACCCTGCATCATTCTTCAAAGAGCAGCACAAGCAGTGTGTGGCCCTCCCCATGAGATGACATGGCTGAGGAGGGGGTGAGGACACCCCAATGTCCCACAAGGTGATGCCCACTGCCCTCAGCCCAGGCATTCCTGTGAGCAGCAGTGCTGGGAGGCCCTGCTGGGGCTGGGGAGCCCAAACCACAGCACAGGTCAGCAGGATTAGCTCTCACCCCCAGCAGGCAGGAGGGTCCTGGCTCGTGGGCAGTCAGACACACGGACATGCCCCCCCTGCATGGGAGAGCTGCATCCAGCACAGAATGGTTCCAGCACAGCAGGGGCTGGCTGTGCCCTCAATGAGGCCACTGCTGCCTTTCCTGGAGAACTAAGCTCTAGCAGAGCAGCTCCTGCCATCCTGAGAGCCAGCCTGGTGCAGATCTCAGCTACACCTCAGCATGAAGCCATGGGGCTTCCAGATCCATTCCTGGAGGAGTCTGGGCATCTGCAGCTGCCAGCAGGAGCTAGCAACCAGCACCGCCCCAGGACCCAGCTTTGGTCACCCAACTCTCCCTGCTGGGGAGTGAGCAGGGCCATGGGAGGCAGCTGCTGGGAGAGCCCTCTGTGCTTTACTGCAGACAGAGGGCAGGGCTGGCTTCTGTGTCTGGATCAAGATATGTTTCTTGGCCGAAGCCATTCCCAAGCCCCATGTCCCAGGGACAGTGCTGCAGAGCAGCCAGGCAGGAGGAGCACTCCTCCCAAACCTCCCCTTCCCAGAAAGGGAATTTGCAGAGCTGCCCTTCACCCTCCAAACCAGGAGGATCAAACAGGATTTCAGCCAGTTTGGGTACATGCCCCCAGGAATGGCTTCCTGCAGTTTTTCAGCACTCTGTTGCCGTGTGCTGCTCTCCAGGCAGCAGAGCTCTACAGGCAGGCAGGTGTGGGGGATGAGGCAGTTTTCAGTACTACAATAGATATCACAGCTCCTTTCAGTTACACTGCTATTCTCTGTTCAGAGCTCTTAATGCCAAGTGGTAGCATCCTCCCCACTTTCTCCATCCCCGCTCTTCAATCACTCCACAACTCTCAAGAAATAGCCTCGTTTCTTGTCTCTGATCACAGGAGCAGCCTGGCACAGACCCTGACACAGCCTTTCATCTCCCCATCCTTCATGGTGCTTTCATTTTACAGGTGAAAGTCCTGTAACCAGCTTGCCTCCTCTTTTCTCCCCATCAGAGGCTCCTGCTTCTCCTCTCACAGCCTTGCCAGTGCTCACACCAGGACCCCCTGCATGTGCCACAGCCTTTCTCATCTCTGTCCCTGTTCCTTCTTCCCTCTTGACCCAGGCAGTTCTCACCCAGGGAAGAACCTTCCACTCCAGAACACCAGGAACTGTCATCCTGGCTCGTCCCCTCAGGTGCTCATGGCTCCCAGAGAGGTTTTCACTCAAAGACCACAAAGGACTGGAGGCAGAAGACAGGTTGGCCATCTGGTACATGTTTAGAGTTAAAAATCCCAAGGTTGAAGGATCTGGAAAATTTCTGGATCAGGATGAACTTCATGACCTCTTTCTAGCCCTAAGGGAGAGGAGAAGCAGGAGAGCAAGGCAGTACCCCACATCTCTGCTCCAGGCAGCAAGAGAAAGAGCTCCCTGGTCCAGGCAGAGGATGCTCTAGACAAAAACATGGCAGAAAACCCAAAAAACCACCTCAATAGGACTTTGCATCCCTGCTGGATACTCAGCACCTCAACCACCATCCTCCCCTAACCTGGCCTCGGGTACCACAGCCACACAAACTGCCTGCACAGGGATATAGAGCAGAACCCCAGGAGTTCCAGCTGCACTTTGGGGGTACAAACTGCCCTTCCTGGGCAAGAATGGGTCCTGCACTTCCTCCTGATGCCCCATCAACAGTAAATTTTATCAGTCAGATTACAGCACCACAAATGTGCCTGGAAAAGCCCCAAGCTCTGCATCTCCACAAGCACAGCTTAGACCAAAGCCCTCCCATCCAGTTTCTGCAGGAGCCAATGCAGAAAGGTGAAAGCCACCTGAGAGAGTGGCAGAAGGGGGTGAAAGCTCAAAAATTCCTGGAGCTGGGGCAGGATTCACCAGCCACATCAGCCAAAGCACTGTCACTCCTCTGCTGGGCAGCTGGTGGCAAGAAAGACTTTCCAGCAACATGATTACATAGCTTTAACACTGGGGCACAATTCATGGAGGGTTACAGCCTGAGAAGGGCCACCACACTAAAGAAAAACAATAAAAGTAATAAATATAAACAAGAACAGGCTCAGTTCCAGCTCTGGAGTGGCAGAGAGGCACAAGACAAGTGATGGGACACAGTGCAGGTACCAATGTAGCTACTTCTTTCCTCTCATCTGAAGGTTGCTGCTTTTTTTTTTTTTTTTTTTTAGTACTGTTTTCAATAAACTCCCCCAATTCTGGGTCAGTGACCCTGAAAACAAATAGCTGCATGCAGCCACATGACTCAAAGATCCACAGCATCACCCTCGTGGCCCCAGGACTCCAAGCAAGATCCTTTCTCTGTCAGTAACAAGTGAAAAATTGGCAACAAAAATCCCAGCTAGTGGGACTGCACTTAATGCTCCTCCCTGGCTCACAGTGGTGTTTGCAGGTGCCCACAGTACCACTAATTTTCCAAGGACAAAAGTTAATCAGCTTGTTTTTGCAGCCACAGAGGAGAAAACACATTTCAAACTGCTACTGGGGTGGGGGATTTTACTGAAAACACTAAAACATGCAGGTGTTAACATCAGATTTAAAACATCATTTCAAAGATTAAAAATTAAAAATAATTTTTAAAAACCCCAAAGAAAGACTTGGAAACATATTTAAACCAGCAAACATAAATATTATTAGTCATAGTAGGCAACAAGAACACACTGACTTCCAGCCTGTCATTAATATTTCTTTCCAAAACAGAAGGCTTCACAAAGTTGAGAGATTTCCTAAGATGTTTAAATGAAGGCAGCTTTGAACTGCTTAGCTGGTCTGAGAGAGATCTGGGGAGAAGCTGCTGAGAGTGTTCATGACTGAGAAAAGAAATCTTGGATTTTTCCCTCCTGGGGGACATTTTAGGAGAGAAGGCAGCCTGTTTATCAGAGGAATCACTGCTGGAGCTCAAGTAAAACAATATTCACAACTCCAGCAGACCCTCACCACTCTTCCCAGAGCACACCAGCCTCGGCTGAGATGGAATCCCTGACAGCTCCCGCACACCAGGAGCGGAGCAGGACCAGCACAGGCGGTTCTGGTGCTCTGTACCATGTACCATGTCCCCCCTGCCGCTGCACAGCCTCTCCCCCTCCAGATGCGGGGCCGCTGCCCAGCCCCACTCGCCTGCCCCTCACCGGCAGCTCTGCACGGCCGCGGGAGCTCCCGGGAAGCCGCTGCCTCTCCTGCACCAGCCCCTGCTGGAAGCCACCTCGCTGCACTTTATTTCATCTCGGGGTTTTGTTTCTGCAAATAATAAATGAAGCTGGAGTTTGAGGATGGTAAAATACTCGGGATGCTACAAGCCATGTGCTGGTTGCAACTCAACTCCAAAGGGAAGCAGCTTTAAAGACACCAAGACTGTGGAAAGAAGAATTTTTTCTATTGTGTCCTCTATTTTTCTTTTGTTTTTTTTCCTTCTTTTGAAAGCCTAAACTTGACTAAAGCGGCTCGGCCTGTGCCAGAGCAGATAGGGAGCTTGGAAGGAGATCAGAAGCCTTTGGGGGGGTCATGGCTCACCCCAGGATCTGACAGACAGCTGCCCTTGGCCGATGCACAGCCGGGACCATGACCCCCACCCTGCCCCAACCCCTCCAAGCAAGGAGCATCCTCGGGGGACTGCAGGCAACGGGTCTCAAGCACCCTGAATTATTTAGGGACCCTGGAGCTGCGCAGCAACCCAACCCCCCAAAACATCCACCTCCATCCACACCCGTCTCGCACACCCTCAGGGAAGAGACCAGAGAGCCTAAAATGGGCAAGAAACGGGGTCGGGAAAGAAGAACCGTAGCGCCAGGCAAGAGAGCGGGGTTAGGGTCCCGCGGTGTGCCAGAGGAGCGGGACCGCAGGCGGTCGGTGCCCCCGGGGCGCTCCCCAGCAGCTCCCGCTCCGAGCCCCGGTGGAACGGAGCCTGGAGCCCTCGGGAGCCGCGCCGGGGCGGCCGGGGGAGGCGAGCTCCCGCAACAGCCCGGAAAACTTCCCGGGCGAGCACCGCGAGGGGTGCGGAGCACTGCCGGGTGCCCCCCGCCACCCCCCGGCTTCTCCCAGAGCCCGGCTCCTTCCCCATCACCCCGCGGGCTCCGGACGGGAGGCGTCCCCCGCCCTGCCGGCCCCTTGGGGCTTACCTCGCCGCCGAGCACCTGCAAAGGATACGGGTTACAGACCAGCCGGAGGCACCAGCTCCGCGGCCGGCTCTCCTGGCTCAGGTAGAAAAAGACGACGGGGGCCAGCGCCGGGTAGGGCAGCGCCTCCGCCTCCGAGTCGCCGCTGCCCGCCTCCCTGTCCCCCGGCCCCGAGTGGCCCCCGGCCCCGGACAGGTCATTAAGGCGGATGAAATTCTTGGCTCTGCCCGGCTCCGGATCCTCCTCGGCCGTTCGCAGTCCATCTTCGTCCATCCTCGGGCCAGCGGCCCCGGGGGAGCCGGGGGGACGCGGGGCTAGCCGGGGGGATGCCTAGAGCGGCGCGGCCATGGCGGGGCCGGGGGGCTGCGGGCTGCGGCGGGGCGGCTTCAGCGCCGGGATGCCATGGCCGGGCGAGCCCCCCTCGTCCTGCCCTGCCGTCTGCGGGCTCCGTAGCTCCTCCTCGCCGTGCCTTCGGGGCCCCGAGCCGCCCCAGCCGCGGGCAGGGAGGCGCTGCCGGTGCTGGCCCCCGCCCTTAGCGGCTCTGCCTGTGCCCTCTGCTCCCCAACATCTGCCTGGGGCGGGGCGGGGCGGGGGGGATGCTGCCCGGCGGCCCGGGGACGAGCGGCGGCGGAGGATGCTCCCGCGGCGGCCGCGCCGAGCCGAGCGCTCCGCACAGCTGGATCCCTCACTCCAACTTCAAGTCCCGGCTCCTCCTCCCCCCGCCGCCAATGGGGGCTCGCCAGCGGCCCCCCAGCGCCGCGCCATTGGCTGCTGCCCGTGTCCGTCCGGGGCCACAGCTGGACGGGCAGCGCGGTCCCCGGCGGGGCTGGACGGGGCGCACCGGCCGGGCTCCCCCTGCCCTGCGGGGACGCGCAGCGCCCAGCGCTGGAGGCCCGCAGGAGCGGAGAGCCCCGGAGGGACACTGCAGCACCGGGGAGGCGAGAGGCGGAGATGCGGCGGGGATGGATCGCCCTGCGCGGTCTCTCCTGCGGGAGGGAAGAGCGCCAGCAGAGCAAGGCAGGAAGGGCCAAAGTGCCGAGAGCGCTGCAGGAGCTGGTGTGGGCTCCCGAGTGCTGCCTGAGCCTTGCTGGAGATTCTCGCCCTGCTGCGGCTCCCCAGGGGTTGCTCCTGCCCCATCCCCCGGCCCCGCCTGAGAGCGGAGATCGCACTCGGGGCTCTGTGCTTTTGGGTCACCGCCCGGTGTTCCCCTCTCGGCAGTTCCCCGCTACTCCGGAGTGGCCACCCCGTCCCGAGCCGCTCGCCCCCGGGCTGGCTGGGCACACGAGCCCGGCCAGCAGCTCGCAGAGGGGCTCGGCCCCGGGCAGGGAAGGGAACCCGTCACCCCCAGGATCCGCGGGAGCTGCCGGTCCCCCCTGCTCGGAGGACGCGGCCGGAGCTCCCTCTGCCGGTGCGAGTCCCGCCAGCGCCCCGGGGACCGGCGGGGGACACGGCCCCGAGCGAGGGAGCACGGCCCCGCTGCGCTCCCGGCCGCTGCCGGGTCACACCTTCTTCCTGCGGGACCCGAGCAAAGATCTGCTGTCAGCACCCCGCATTTTGGCATCCCCAGGCTGAGCCAGGACTCTGCTGCTGAATGCTTAGAATTTTTTTTTTCCACTTTAGAAACAGCTTTCTCACCCTTCCCCAGTAGTCACTCCATCATATTTATATAAATATGAGCATGTCCTTCCCGAGAGTACCAGCTAGTCCAAAAACACCTGCAAGAACAACAGGCAGATGCTCCTGTCTGACCCAAAATGCCTTCTCTTGGCCAAATCCTGCTGGCCTGGGAGCACACTTGATCTTGGATTCACAGCCTGTGCTGTCCAACCCGAGACAAATCACATGGCTATTGGCAAAACTTCAAGGCCAGTCAGGCTCTGCTGCAGAGCTGTGAGCGATTGTCCAGGCAGAGGAGATCCAGATCCCACAGCCCCCCGTGCTGGGCCAGGAGACCCTCCTGCTGTCTAGAGGGACACTGGTGTGACAGCACATGGCATGTGTGACACCAGGTGAGCAGAGAGCCTGACACAGGTGCTAAACACAGAGACTCCCATTTCCCCCAGGTTTCTGAGTGGTTCCCCCCTCTGGATGCAGTGTGTGCACAGAAGGGGCAGAGCTCAGCTGTTTTGGCTTCTCCTGCCACAGCCAAAGCACAGAGCAGCCAAAGCTCATGAGCACACAGAGAGCTCCCTGAGCCCCAGCATCCCTCTCGCAGTGGGGCATGCACCAGCCCTGCTCCCTGGCAGGGCCCAGCAGCTCAGCTGTGCTACAAATGCCGTTCCTGGGAAGGTCCACAAACACATTTGCATGTACAAGGTGCAGTCTTAGATCAAGCAATTTCCTCGCTACATATGTACAGCCTGGTCACAGCTGCTTTTGATCCGATTCCCTTTGTATCCCCATAATGTACAGAGAGCCTTTGTGTGTCGGTCTGTTTATTTAAATGGATTTGGAGCAAACATTTTTTTTAAAGCTGAAGCTTTGAGCTTCTAAGTGGGTTACCAGATTATATGCTGTCTCCATTTTAATTACATTTGGCTCATTTTGTTTATTGCATACATTTTCAAGAGTTATGCTCACTGTGAGAATTGAAAGCATTTTGCTTCAGAAGATACCTGCCCTATAAAGGGATCCAACATCACACAGGAGAGACGATGCAAACCTTCCCATCTCCAGCAGTATTCTCCCTTCAACTAGGACAGGAAAAAAAGGAAGAGGATATATGATCTGTCAAGCCTAAATTTAAAGTGAAGCACCCAGGAGGATCAAGCCAGCACCACCAGCCTAACATGAGTTTGGCACAAGAAAATACTAAACTAAAAAGCTGTTCTTGCTAGGGGAAGAGTGATCTTGGTTGTGGATCTCAAGTGGATGAGAACCCAGAACCAGCCAGCATGTTCATTTGCCCACCCCTGTTTTGGGGTGGGAGCCCTTCCCAGCACTGCTCCAGCCCACAGCATCTCCCCAGGGAGCCCTTCCCTTGTCTGGGGTTGGGGTTTGTTTGAGGGGGGCTCAGCTCTCAGACAGAAGTGATCTGTCAAGGACAGGGAGCAGAGCTCTAGCCCAGAGCCTCAATGAGAAGGATGGAAAGCAGCAAGGAGTGACCCTGGAGACCAGAGCTGCACATTTAGGGATTTGGGATGTAAATGAGTAGAAATTTCAATACAGCATAAGGAACTAACGAGGTCACAGTCACCTCACACGCACAGTCCTGGCCTTCTAATTAGACCAAAGATAACACAGGAGAGAAGGGATGAGGGTGAGCCAGGGACAGCTTAAATAGTTGCAGGAGTTTTAGGGCTGTGGAAGGGGAGGAAGAGGCAAGAGGAAGGGGACTCATGCACTACAACACCAGTTATGCCCTCAACAGCAGTTAAAATGAGCCCCAAATCACTCAGCAGACCTCTGACAGGCACACCTGAGGAGGAGGAGGAGGAAGCAGCCCCACTTTCATTCCAGCACAGCCCTCTGCCACACAGTTCAGGAAGTTTCTGGGGGAGCACAGCCCTGCACCCTCTTCCTTAACAGTCCTTCTAGGAAAAGCATTGTGAGCAACGTCCAGGGGGAGGTTTAGCCAAGCTGATGCTCACCAAAAACAGCTCTGGCTCCAGCATGGGATTGGGATTTGGAATCAGCCATACAGGAGCTCCTCTGGGCTGCAATAGTGAAAGCCTACATCTGTAACCACTTTGGCAGGAGGAGGATTGAAGACAGCCTCAGCAGAGAGGCTCCAGCCCGATGGGAACCAGTCACTATTTGTTTTGCTGTTGACATACAGCTGCAGTAGCTGTGGGTGATTTTAATAAGGCAGGACAATATTTCTATCAGTTCTGGGAGCTATAGATGGAACCCATATAGTATCTGGCTCAGGGCTGAGTGATTAATCACAGCAAGGTCCAAAGCTCTTCTCATGCCTTGGAACTGGAGGGAAAACACACATTTTGTTTTGGTGTCACAGTCTGGGGGCAGAGCACGCCTCCCACGGCCAATTCAGACTCAAGTGCAGTGGAAGAGCACTTTGAGAGCAGCAAATCTGCTCTGTCCCTGCTCCCCCACCCCCCAGTGACAGCCAGGTCTGTGGGATCAGAGCCCTTGCTGTGCAAAGCAGCTCCTGGCTGCCCCATCAGCGACTTGACCCCCTGAGAAGCACCACTCACAGTGTTTGAGCTGACACCCACCAAAGCCAGCCTCACACACACCCTGCTTCCCTGCCCTCCCTGCTCCAGTGACCTGGCTGCTCCTCCCAGCCCTGACACTCTGCAGGGATGCTCCCATCCCCAGTACCCACAGCTCAAAGAATACTTTCCCTCCTAGGGACAGCAACAGACCAGCCCCACATTCCACACAGCACAAATCAGCACCTTAACTCTTCATAACCCCATGCAAACATCTGCTTTCCCCCAAGAGGTCCTTTTGCTAATGCCCTCTGTCATCATCCAGACATTTTCTTGATCTTCCCAGTTTTCCCATCAATGCCATTCCCAGTCTGGTGCTGGGTACTGGCACCAGGAACCTCCATGGAGGGTTTAGGAGAAGCTTAATGAAACTAACTGCCAGAGGCCATGAGCAGGGCTTGATGTTTCATTTTTTTTCTCTTTAATTAATGTTTTTATTGTCTCTCTCAATCTTTATTAAGTGAAGAGCCAGACAAATAGTTGGAGGAAACACATACTATGGCATGAAGCACAACCACAGTGCAAGTGGGGAGTCCGTGACCAGCACAATCTGCTCTGCTTGCATGAAGGAATTAATAATTTAGGCTGGGGAATGCTTATTGTTGGCTGATGACCAGCACTTTCCTACATGATCAATGTTTGCACCTTGACTTTTTGGTACACAATCAATCCATGCCTGAGCATGGCCTGAGTTTTGGGAACTGCAAGGGCTGAGCCCCTTGGGGCTGAAGCACTGGTGTGGCTCATTCTCCTGATTTGGCAAGAGCTGACCTGAGCCCACGTTTCAGCTCTGGGGCTCAGAACATAATTTATAGTAAAAATATAACTTATAATAAAAATCTCTCTGCCCCTGCTGTCTTTAAAAAATTTACATTCCCCTTCACCAACTCCATTAGCTCCAGAATACACGAAGAGGGAACTGCCCTTTCAAGGCTATTCTGCCTGGGCAGATTGGGTGTTTTAGTGGCCACATCCTGGCTCTGACCATCACAAGGCACAAAGACAGCACACAAAGACCCAGCCTTGTGGATATTGTCCCTGTTAAATATCCTCTTCCACTTACTGTGGCTTTCTCCCTCCAGAGGGAAACTGAACTGTGCTGAATCCAGCCAAGATCAAGGCAGGTCCCTGTGCAGTGCCCCAGAGATGCTCTGCCTTGTTCTCCCCTGGACAAGGAGGCTCAGCCCAGCCTCTGCAGACCCAGCTTTGAGGGATGAGGTTCTGAGAGAGCCAGCCCTGCCCTGACACCAGGCTCACCCCACTGACCACACACCCTGTGGATGAGGTTTTCCCCATCCCAGCCTGGTGCTGCCTCCATCCCTCTCCCATTATCCAGTGCCAGGGGCTGGAGCACACCCCCAAGCCTCCAGCCACAGAGCCAGAGAATGTTTTAGTCTGGAAAAGCCCTCCAGGATCATCAAACCAAATCATTAGTCCAGCACTGCCAAACCCACCATGAAACAATACCTGTAAGTGCCACATGCCCACATCTTTTAAATCCCTCCAGGGATGATGATTCCCTCAGTTTCCTGGGCAGCCTGTTCCAATGCCTGACCCCCCCCTCCTTCCTTTCAGTGAGGACACTTTTCCTAATATCCAATCTAAACCTCCCTTGACACAGCTTGTGGCCATTTCCTCTAATCCTCTTGCTGTTACCCAGGAGAAGTGACCAACCCCACCTGGCTCCAGCCTTAGAGAGTGATAAGGTCCTGCCTCAGCCTCATTTTCTCCAGCAGAAACACCCCCAGCTCCCTCAGCTGCTCGTCATAAAACTTGTGCTCTAAACCATCCCTCAACCCCCTCAAATCTGCATTTCTTGCTTTTTTTCTCCCAAGTTCTTCAGCTTTCATTGAGTTCCCACTAAGCAGGAGCATGGGGCACAAGCATGAGCTGGAGTCACCCCAGCTGCCACCCCAAACTTTGCTCCTTCACTGGATGGAAACCAATGAACCCCTCTCTAATTTTATTCATATTCAGTTCACCAGTAAGAACACTTGATGTGAAAAACAGGGGGGGGTTTACCCCTTCCCTTCTGATTTTTTTTCATATAAGGCATCTGCTGGGAAATCTTTGTAATTAATAGCCCTTTAAAATAAAATATAATTAAAAATGATATGGAACATGAGAAACCTGCCAGCAGCTCGCAGTGGGGGTGGCTGATGCAGGGCAGTGCACCTGAGTGGCTGCAGACAGAGGTGCCCAGGCTGTGCTGTGGGAGTCCTGCAGCACCCTGAGAGTGGGGCTCAGCCTGTCCTGACTCCACCCTGAAGCAATTTCTACACCACCAAGAGCACCTGGACTTTCTGTGCCACCTGTGGGTCATTGGGGTGCATCTCATCACCCTCCCACAGGAGATGGAACACGGGTGGCTCTGCTGGAACGAGATGCTGAACAAAGTGCTGGGGCAAGTGGAGACCAAATCCCACCCTGCAATGTGTCCACACAGACTCAGGGAGCCTTCCTGGATGGAAAAGCCTGATTTTGGCACTCTTAGAAAGCCAGGCATGGAGAAGTGGCTTGTTGAACCTCCACTGAAGCCTGTGCTCCCCAGTCAAACTCTGCAGGAGCTGAGAGCTGCAGAAGCATGGAAGGGAGGAGTGGCTCATTTAGATTTAACGTTGATGTGGAGACCTTCCTCCTCCTTCCAGCAGAGAGCAGATGTTCTCACTTCACATCAGCAAAGGCATCTCTAAATCACTTCCCCAGCAGCGATGTATATGGTGATGTCATTGTTTATGAGCTATCAGTTATTATTTCATAGACAAACCTGAATTTTTTTCCCTTTTAAAGATATATTGAGACTGATTCTGGGCTTCTGCCACCAAAAATATCCTGTTGATCCCATTAGCCTCCTTTCAAGATCGAGGCTCCTTTCCTCATGGTACATAATTAAAAGAGCACTTTGGATTTCCAGCAGATTGCAGGATGCACAGGAACCCAGGCACCAGAGGCAGCACCCCAAAAGCACAGCAGGCATGGGGACGTGGTGTGACTGGCAGAGCAGGGTGACCCTGGCTGGCCCTGGGAGCAATCCACATGCCTGGTGTCCCTGTGCTCCCTGCCTGTGCTGGTGGGGATGTGCTGGTGGTCCCCAGGGTGTTTTTAGCCATTCCACACGTTTTAGCTGATCATACCACCCGTGTGTGGCCTCTCCCTGGCATGGATCATCATCACCTTAGGGAACCCAGCAGCTCTGCTGCTGGGGTTAGCCTGGCTGGTGGCTGCTGGGGGAACCAAACCCTGGTTTGGGGCTGCCCAGCCCTTGGTGAGCACACATGGACAGAGAAAATATGGACAAAATGAGAGTCTCAGGTGTGGGAGGTGCATGTCCAGGGTGGGAGAAGGGCAGAGCTGCCCTGTGGGGTGCAGAGGACACAGGGGAATGTGGTGCTGTGAAGCCCCACAACACCAGGGCAGTCCAGTGCCACCACTCATGCTCTGCACCAGTATGTCTCTGCAACCTCCCTTTCCTTGGGATAACCTGTGGGTTTAGATTCCAAGGCATCACAGCCCCAGCCTTCCCCACAGGAGCTCTCCAAGTCTTCAAGCCAGGGATGGGGCAAAGGACTGGCAGGTGCCCCACACCAACCTCCCAGCAGCCCCACAGCAAAGCACAGGACATCAATGGGATCAAAGCCTGCCTCTGCTCCAGGGAAAGCCTGGACCTGACTGTGTCCCAAGTGCCTGCAGCTCCCTCAGCACAGCCCTGGGCAAGCCCCCATGAGACCTGGCCATGGCACTCAGTCACCCTCAGAACAGCAAGTCCCAGGACCTTCCCCAAAAGCCACCTCCCCACAGTGCCCAGGTCCTGTTTGCCTAGGACAGACACAGCTCACCCTCGTGGGACCAGCTACCACCCAAAAATCACCTGGGGCTTCCCCCCACCGTGGGTCTGACCCATTTCACCACCTAGGTGTCCAGCTGTGACAGCTCTCATCTGGCCCCTACATGGACTGGAGATGCTTTAGTCCACATCCCACTCAAGCAGCAGCAGTGTGGAGACACAATCCTGGCTTTATTTCAGCCCAATTTGGTCCTGGCCCTCCAAGACCAGATCTCTCCCAGCCCTGGAGCTGCCCCTGCCCTTCCCTGCCCATAGCAGTGTGAGCAGACACAGAGCATTGCATGCACACAGGAGACAGCAATGAAAGGGAACATATTAATGCTCCCCCAACCAACATAGGGGAGTTAATGACATCAAACTGGTTTGTTGTTGTTGGTTTTGATTATAATATTTTTAAGCTCTGGCTTCTGTCATTACTGTTATATTGCATAACCAGGGAGAAATCTGAATGAAGTTAATACCTGCAGAGTGTGGTGCAGAATATTCATGTACTGTGAACCAGAATGAGGCAAATGTGAATCTTTATTACCAGTGGAGGTTGTTAAATATTTTATTTTCTGTTTGAGACACGCTGTGACACATGAAACTCAATTAGAATATAACTAAATCCCACTCTAAATTATAGATAAATGACAACTAATGAAGGGGAACAGCCTGAGCTCCCCAGTGCACAGCCTGGGGGAACAAGGGAGACAATTTTGGGAGGAGGGCAGCCCCACTCAAGACACCTCCATCCTGGCCAGCAAGCAACAACACAGCAATGTGTCTTCTCTGCAGGGCTGATTTTTGCCCTAAGACATCCTGAAGCAGAGCCTCAGGGAAGCTGGATGGATCCCATTTCTCTGCTAACCAGCTCATGCATTCACCTGAAACAGCCCCAGCCTTCCTGCTCCCAAATACCACAAAAACTCCTGAGCCCCCCGTGCCTGGGCTGTGTTTCCTTAAATCTGACTGTGCCTGGTAATAAAAAACACAGCAAAAAGGAAAGACAGATGTTAAGGACAAATATATATCAAGGGCCAAGGCTGCACTGGTGCCATATTACAGAAATGCTGGGATTTTCTATCCCTTGGCTCATCAAAGCCAGGCTAAGGACATGGTCAGGGATGGAGAATTAGGGGTTGAGAGCCTTTGGGGTTAATTCTGGAATGCTCATCATCACTGGAGAGGTTGCACGGACTGACTGGGTTATAAGTGGCTGTTGCTGGGACCAAGCAGAGCCTCTGGGCAGTATCCACAGGGTGCACAGAACACACAGGCATGCTCTGAACACAGACTGGCATTTTCTCCCTGACCCCACCAAAGCTCCCAGGCTGCTGGGATCCCCCTTGGTGGCCTTGTAGGAGATCCAGCAGAAGCATCCCAATCCCAGTGCTGCCACAGGGACAGGGTCCAGGAGGAGTCTGGGTGCTGCAGGACCCCCACTGCACTGCAGCCCTTCCCCTTGGCTGTCCTGGGAGATAAAAGGCATTTAGGGAACTTCATTAGTGCCACAAGGATCTCATCCAAAAACAGGGGAAGGATCTGTGGTGATGATCAAAGCCCTTCATTAGTGGCAGCATCCAGGACCTTCATTAGCTCGTGATGTGGGAGCCCAGAGCAGCACAGCAGGATGGGGAGGTGCTGTGGAGAGAGAATGCACCTTCCTAGAGGGGTTTTTCCCTGTGTTTCCCAGATCTGCAAGCCTCAAAGGACACAGCTCCTTGCTGTACCCTCCACCCAGTCACCGGGACAGTGACAGTGACACCGCACCTCTGCCCTGCACTGACCCGGGTTAACGCAGCTCATTCCTCAGTGCTTTCCCTCCCCGGGCTGTGTTTCCACCCTGATTACCTCTTAATTGTGTTTCCTACCTCCTTTTGCTCTGCCTCATTGCCTCTGCCTGCCTGCTGCCAGCACAGGCTCCTCCTCATCCTCCTCCTCATCCCATCTCCTAGACCGGGCCCTCCCTGAGCTCCTCCCCAGCACCGACCACAGAAAGCAAAGCAAGAGCCCATCCCCTGCCAGAGTTTAGCCCCTGGCCAAGCCTGCCCATGGGCTGAAGGGTTTCCAAACACTATGGGGACACTTACTCTAGCCAGGGCACATCCCATCCCATGGGTTTGCTCCACTGATGCTCAGACTGCAGCTTCACACTACAGCCAGGACCCCTCCAGCACTTCTGTCTTTGTAGGCTCCTTTTAAATTAGATTCTGCTCTTTATTATCCCTGCCAACCCCTCAGGAGATGGGAAACAACTTTATCTCCATCTTTTTCCCTTTTAATTTCTACTTGTTCACCAAAACATGGGTTTCCTTTCTTTTCAGGGAGATAAACACACTTGTTCTGGCTGCATCCCAGGGGCAGCACATCCCCAGCCTGTGATGGGGGCAGCAGCTCCCACTGCCCTCAGCAGCTGATGGAGACCTCACTGACAGCCACTAAACACGAGTTTTAAAGCACAGGATGGTGAGGGAGAGGAGCCAAGAGGTGTAGAAATCTGGGTGTTATTGGTACCTATGGGCAGGCTCCCAGGAGGGACAAGAGGCAGCAGAGTCTGATTTATTGTTTACTTTTTAGTTTTAGTTATACATTTAAAGACTACTCTTTACAAGATTATGTATTTTTGATTGGTGTTTTTATGTGTTTTTTATGAGTTTTTTTAGGTATGATGATTGGTTGTTGTTTAGAATTTTGCTGTTTACTTTTATTTTGGGTTTTTAAATTTTGGTATTTTGTTTTTTAGTTTTTTGGGGTTTTTTAGTTAGTACAATTTATGTTTTAGTGGTTTTGAAGGGTTTTAATAAGTTGTAGAAAAACAAAAATGGCTTATTTTGTGTACTTGTTATAAACATTGGAAATATACAGAAAAATAACTAAATGTGTGAAGAAACAGCAAAATATGTAGAAAAACAACTAGGCAGCAAAATATGGAGAAAAACAGTTAAATACAGTTTGGTTGGTGCATATGATATAGACTAAGGGCCTGGACTTGTTCAGACATGTCACTGTGGCTTAAACTTGTTCAGTATTGCTGCACAGCCCCATTTCTGCCTTTCTGAGCACCTATCGATTCCTCCTCTATGCTCCTCACCCCACATCGATCCACTTCAGCTTCTGTGGCTCAAACTAAATTAGCTGCTGCTAATCCAGGGATAATTGCAAACTCTGCCTATCCCAGATTCAGGGTGTCAGGGACAGGGGGGAGATGCTGGGTCACACAGGGATGTTCAGGTTTCTCCTCCGTGGGTAAAAACCCCAGCCAAGCAGCAGCCCAGAGGCAAAGGGAAGGTGCCTCAGGAGATCCATGCTGTAAGGAAAATTAAGCCACAAACACCAGAGGTTTTTGTCCAAAAAGGAGACAGAGGAGTCCTTTTTGCTTTATTCGAATAAAGGGAGAGGCCATAGGGCATTCCCCTGGGATCTCTCAAATTTTTGGAGGACGCAGCCTCCCTTTTTATCCTAATTTCCCGGCCGTATTTCCCTCTCTCTTTCCCCATTGGCTGAGGTACTCGAGAGGCACAGACTTCCCGGAACGCCTGACACCTGACATTCCCCTCTAATGTATAACCCTCCCTTTTAATTTTTAATTCTTATAGAATTCGTAGTTCCACCCCCCCCGTTGCTTCTTTCATCTTCTGTTACCCAATTTCATTTACCAAAAAACCTACAGTTTGTTTGTAAAGGCAAATCTCTTTTTCCATTCATCAATCAGTGTAATCCCTCCCATTGTTTCTTTTATCTCTAGGTGCTAACTTTAACTACCAACAGATCTACAACTTGTTTGTAAAGACAAATATAACATTCTTCTCAATGCTGCAGCCAGAAACCTGGCTCCTGTGCCTGGGAGCTGCTATTCCACTGGGAGAGTTGGCCCCAAAATCTGGGCATTGCCTCCCAGCTCCAGATGGCCCCAAGCCTCAGGATTCCTGATGTGGGGTTTAGTCTCAGGTGATACCGTGAAATAGGGCTGCCTGTTCCTGCCAGCCTGCAGGACACAAGGAGTTAATGCGAAATTCCACCTGGCCATGGGACAGGAGCAGCCTCAGAGCTCCTGGAGTCCTGGATAACACCCCAGGTGGAGAGCAGAGCCTGTTCCCCTTTGATTAGCAGCAGCCCAGGCTCCCTGGGAATCCTCTGCATCTCTCATCTCTAATTCAGCAGCTCACAAAGGGCCAAAGGCAGGGATGCCATTGTCACCTCACCTGGGGACATCCCCATCCTCCACTGCAGCTCTGATTCCCCTGTACACCCCCAAAACTCCCCTCCCATCCAGGCACCCACAAACCTGCACCTTCCCCCGGACATCCTCCTCTGCCCTCCGTAAAGCCTCCAAAATAAACATTTAATTTTGATTTAATGCAACAGTTAGCACGGTCAGTAAACACCAAAACTATATTAAAGGAGGATTAATGGCCACATGCACCCCTGCCCTGGCCTGCAGTGACCAAGTGTCCATTGCATAACCCTCTAATTGATGCCACAGGGCCTTCAGCCATCCCTCCCCAGCTGTGGCCAAGGTTGGCAGTCCCTTGAGAAAAAGGTGGAATGAGAGACTTCCAGGTGGCAAAGTGTTTCTGAGCATTGGGCTGTGGGTGCAGAGCCTGTTCAGAGCAGCTGAGCATCGACGGGGATGATGGTCCCTAAAATACCTTGGCCAGTGAGCAACAGGGGACACACCCCCAGATCTCCCACAGCACAGCCTGGCTGTGTCCCCTTGGCCCCTGGCACCAATCTGCACGGAAGGGCAGTTTAAAAAGAAAAGAAGCACGTTTTGAGCAAGAGTCAGCCAGCTTCAGCTGCAAATCCACTTGTCAGGAATACTGGAACTCCTTGGAGCTGGATGGAGGGAACATCTGCACAAGGCAAATGCTGGGGCAGGGAGGGCAGCAGGGGCTGCTCAGCCCCCCAGCCCTCTCCAGCGCCTGCAGATGCTCCAGGGGATGCTAGAGGAGGGTTGGTGCAACCAACATATACCCCCACCCACATCCTGCTGCAAGGGGACCCCAGCAAGCACCCCAAAATACCCAGGAGAGCAGGCTGGAACTCACCATGGCAGTGTGCTGGCTGAAAATTCCCTCTGGGTGAATACTGGAGTACCAGGATTGGCTGTGGAGGGACTCCTCATACCAGTCCCACAACTCCTGCCCCCCTGCACCTGCCTGCCATAGGCTCCCCTAATATTTTGGGGAATTATGGAGACTTTCCATCACTTTCAGAGCAACCACTGATCAGCACTTCCAAACCTCCTGCTGCAGCAGCCCCCAGCTACCACAAAACCTGCCTGTTCATGCCCAA
The DNA here is from genome assembly GCA_034336665.1 of Luscinia megarhynchos. Classification (NCBI taxonomy): domain Eukaryota; kingdom Metazoa; phylum Chordata; class Aves; order Passeriformes; family Muscicapidae; genus Luscinia; species Luscinia megarhynchos. The sequence goes on from CM067580.1 coordinate 6,180,804, forward strand.
AATAACCCTCAGGCAGGAGCTAATCATCCACTGAGGCATAAGCAGATCAGTGCTCAGGTGCTGACTATTTGGCCACCCAAGTGTGGGACGATGGGGTGCTCAGGCGTGCCAGACATGGGTGCTCATGTGTGAATTAACCATGTGCCCAGGTTAGGAAACCTCATTATTTTGCCCAATGTACCTTCTCAAAGGCTGGCAGGCCCAAACTGCACCCCCACGTGTTTTGGATGGAGTAGGATGCAGGCTTGGGACACTCTTCTCCACCCTCCCTCTCCCACAGATTTAACACCCCCGACAAAAAACAGCTTTCAAAGCCCATCTCCCATTGATGTCACATCAATGCCACAGGAGATAAAAGCTGAGAGATCCAGAACCAGTGCTGGGTTTTCCAGAGAACATTAATTAGAGGGAAAGCCTCAGCAGCACAGCAGGGGTGGCTGCTTGCACTGCCTCCCCCTCACCCCATGTGTCCCAGACCCCCCAAAGGGGCATGGTGGGTGTCAGGCTCCCATCTGCCTTGGTGGCCTGAGCAATGGGGTGCCTGCACATCCCCCAGTGTCAGTGCTCAGTGTTAGAGCAGGTGTTTCTATTAAAAAGACACCAAGGGAAAACCTGTTTCTCCCCACTCCCAGGGGAGCCCAGAGCTTGGGGCAGGAGGGAGTGCCCCTGTGCCATCTGCAGCAGCCTCATGGCAAACCCAAGTGTTTGTGGGGGAAAAGCAACACAGCAGCTATCTGATGTGTTTTTGGAGAGCTTTTCTGACAGCTCTGCAGCTGGAGAGGAGCAGGGGGAGTGCAGGATGCTGCCTCCAGCCATCCTGAGCCTCTGCACTGGTGGAGAATGCCCCTGCCTCTGCCACTGAAGGGAATGTGGGAAGGGATCAGGAAAAAGAGCCACTGTGCAGTGGCACAGGACCCCTGAGCCCAGAAACCCCACTGCATCATCCTCCTGAGAGTCTGGGCAGGCTGTGCAGCACCCACCAGCCCTGTCCCCTGGTACCTGCCCCAGAAACAACCCTTGCAGCAAAACAGGGTTTACCATGGAATTGGAGGGCTGGTGACAGGAAAGGGATGTCAAGAAAGGACAGGAAGCACCACTGGGGGGTTTAACCACTGCAGCCACCAGGGAGGAGCAGCACCCCTGGGTGCCCCAGCACCAAGCCTGGACAAGGGGTCCAGAAGGGGAGTTGCAGCAGGATTCAAGCAAAGCCACCCAGTACCAATGCCATAAAGCCCAGGAGTGGCTCCAGGGACAGGCAGAGTATGGGAATCACAGGACATGGCCACCAGCAGCCAGGGACAGCAGCAAGGCAAAGGCCCTGGGAGGACAGAGGTGCCACAACAACAATTATCCATCACAAAGAACTCTCATTCTTTTTTGTTTTGTTTTATTGAGAGGTGAAGCCAATTCATCCTGACAGAGGTTCACAGCACAGCTCTGCCTAGGGGCTGTTCACAGAGACACCAACAAGCAGCATGGTATGGGAAGAAAGCACCCTGTGTCTGTGCCACAAGGGGCTGGTGAGCACCAGAACGGGCTCAGCATGCCCTCCCCATGCCACCTCAGGGACAGCTGCCACTGTGTCATCTCTGTGGGCTTCCCCAGACACTCAGCACCAGCCCTGCTCTCCCAGGATGCTCTCCTGGCAGACACAAACCAATCACTCTGAGCACTTCTGAGGATGGGTGTCAAATCAATCCCCACAGCAGAGATGCCAAGTTAAAAGAAAAAAAAAAAAAAGGCAAAAAAATACCAGAAGAAAGCAGGCAGACATCTGCCAAACCAGCAATTTTCAGCTGGATTTCCAGAAACACTTCAGGCTTTTAAAACCAAGAGAGGAGAGAAAACAAAACCCCTCCTCTTCCACAAGCACAGAAAACACTCAGATGAAGTGCAAAATTCCAATTTGACTTCAAAGGCATTTTTCCTGGCTAGCTACCCCCAAATCCTGGCACAACCCTCTAGAAAGCCAGTGGGTAGTGCCATTTTGCTGCCAGATGATGGCACTCAGCCAGCTGGGGTGTGAGGTGCCATGCTGGGGGAGCCCAGGGTGTCAGAGGGATGCTGAAAACCTGGTATCCACCCATTTGGAAGCAGGGAGGACAAGGAGGGGAGGAAAGGGAGAATAAACTTTACATCAGTTGCAATCAGCAGGTTTTTTTCTATGCACTATATATTGTTAATGTATGTTACAATCTCCTCTGTACCAGAAAAATACCACAGCTGTTGGAGCCAGTAACACTTTTAAGAGCATTTGACTCCCAAGCCATCCAGGTGCTTTTGACAGTGTTTACCCTGGGTTGCTATAGGAACCCTAACAGTTTTCTCATCTGACTTCTCCATTAACACTGGGATTTATGTTTAATTTGTTTTCCTTTTCCTCAGCAAGAAGAGGTGAGAAGCAAGCGTTCACACAGGGCCGGGGGACGTTCCTCCATGAGTGTCTCCTGGCCTTACCAAAAACACCACCCAGGACCACAGTCAGCTGTGGAACAATGCAAGCAGACCCCAACCTGCAGCAGGGGAGGAGGAGCACAGCCTCACTGCACTGCTAGGAGCCACAGGGGATGGTGCTCAGGGTGGCTCTGTCATGGGGCTCTCCCAGGCTCCCATGCCATCCCTCGTGCCTTCCTGCAGGCAGCAGCACTGAGGGGCTCACGGGCTGAGCATCCCACGCAGCTCCTGGACAGAGGTGACAGGCAGGGAGCAGGTGAAGTTGCTGCAGATGTAGGCAGTGGCTTTCCCCTCCTTCCTCTCCAGGGATGCAAGGAAAGGCAACTGGTGGTACAGGAACCCGGCGCTGTCTCCATCTGCGACCATCAGCACCTGCCAGAGAAGGACTGTGAGAGCCAGAGAGCACAGCCAGCACCAGCCAGCTGCTCCTTCCTGCCCCACTGACGTGCTGGGGGCTGGCAGTGTCCTCCCACACGCTCTCCCACAATGGGGAGGGGATGGGGAGCTGAAGGGACCCGCTCCAGCCCTCCCCAGGGTGCCACAGTGGTCACATCCCTATAATGCTTCCTGCATGATGGAGACGTGGCAGCTTTGTCTGCCTTGGCACTGGGATGAAGCACAGGGATCAGCACATCCCAGCCTAGCCAGCTCCTTGGGGACCCCTGCCCAGCCCAGGAACAGCCCCAGAAAGAGCTGCAGCATTGCTCCATCCCACCTGCAGCCCAGTCCCTCCTGCCCTCTCCATGCTTTCCAAAAAAATTGCAATGAGCACTGGGTCAGGGCCTCTCCTGACTGACACAGCAGCATCAGCCACAGGTGACAACTGGGCTGCCAGGATAATTAGCTTTTCTGAAAGGGAAAATGTTTGTTAAAGCCTTAGGGCTTGCAGGCTAATCAGGAGAAAGGCCAGGAGCTGGCAGCGAGCCTCATGCCGACACAGATGTAAATGGTGAGCAGAAGGCTGTCCTTTCCCAAGGCACAGAGGGAGCACCCTGCTGCTGGAGCACACAGCTCTCCCCTGCCCGCCCCAATCCCAGCCCTGCATGTGTCTGCTGAGCACGGGCACACCCACAACATGTCCCTGCTACTCACACCACTGCCAACAAGGGATGTTGACACCAAATGCTGCCCCTCATAGCACACACATCTCCCACCATGGCACCTCTCACCTGGCATGCAGAATCCTCTACACCAGGGCCAGCAGAAGACCCAGCACTGACATCCAGAGACCCCACACACATCACTCATGCCTGGCAGGGGCTGCCCACACCCGTGTCCCCAAGGGGGCACCACATCCCCAAGTCCCTGCCCTGGACAGTGGCAGTCCTGTCCCCCATCACCCCACATCTGCCTGACCCAGCTCTGGCTCTGCCTGTCTCCCTGCCTGCCTCCTGCTCCCCCCAATCTCCTCCCCCTTTGCCTTTGTTTGGAATTAATTCCAGGAGTGATTAATTACCAATTCATGTCCAATCTGAAATTCATTATTCATTTTTCTCACAAGCTCCCCAAGGTCCTCTCACGGGGCCAGGATGAAGGCGAGCGCTCTGCAGCCCAGGAGATAATGGGATCCTTCATAATTACCCTAAAGACCATTAACAGGGCAGGGATCCATACCAGGAGCTGGGATCCAATCCTCCCTGCTCCCAGCACCAGGAATACCTACCAGCATCACCCCTACTTGCTTCCCCTGCAGTAAAGGGCTACCCCAGACCCAGGGTCCATTTAAAACCACAACCTCAATGCAATTTTATCATCAGCATCTCATTACAGCAAGGATGTCAGGGTGAGGTTTGTAAGGAATTAATTACTGGAACGACCTAATTAATTGTGCTCCTGCACACAAGCCTGGCCCCCAGCACCCTGAGGGCACAAAGGCAGTGGGGGAGCAGGGGACACAGACAAAGGCAATTCCCAAATCAGCCGTGTCCCTGGAGCAGGTGACCCAGGGCTGCTCCCCTTGGGGGCTTCCCAAGGCAGGGAGGGAGACCTGAGGAGCAGCTGGAGGGGGATGGAGTCAGGTGGGAACAGAAGCATGGTCATGTCTGTGTGACACAGCATGGAAAGAGGTTCAGCTGCTCCCAAAAGTAGTGCAACCCTCTGAGAAGCAGGATTCTGCCCCCTTCCACCCATCATCTGCAAGGTGAGGAGCCATTGCTACTGCCAGAGATCATCTCCTACCACTCCTGCACACCCATGAAGAGTAGGTATGTTTCCACAGGGCTGTGCTCTTCTGGGAGAGCTCTTCCCTCCTGCCACAATTCTTCCAGGAAACAGACCCAAGCTGGAAGAGCTTCAGCTCCATCCCATTGCAACATGAGGAACACACAAGGGGCAAAGAGAGCTAGACTTCCACCCCACCTGCTGCCAGCCTCCCTAGGGGCAGCTCGTGCCCCTTGAAACACAGGTCCCCTGCAAGCACCCCTGGCAGGCATGATCAAGGCTTCATTCCCCCATGGAAATATCCATCCAGAATACCCAGACCTCATCTTCCTCCCTTCCCCAACGAATGCAAAAGCTTGGGGGAGAAAGATCCTCCCCTGGGGAAGGAGCATGCCACCAGCCAGGCTTGTTACCAGCTTTGCAGGAGGGAGCCAGAGTGCAGGGAAGAAGAGGACATGGCCATGCTGTTTTTTCTGCTCAAGACTCCAAAACTGCCAGGGTGGGCTCAGGGGACCAAGGGCTGAACCAGCTGTGGGCAGAGGGTTATTAACAGTGGTGCTGGGCTCCTGCAAATTGGGTCACCCAGTGTAATCCTTCAAAGGGACAGAGGACAAGCACGGGAATAGAGGCCTCACACACAAAATAGGGACCTGTGTGGAACGAGGGTGATGCTGGATGGGTGAGGGAAGAGGAAGGACAGAGAGCTGTGTGCCCCACTAATGCTCCTGGAAATGTGTCCCTCCTCCTCCAATGCTGGCATTAAACAGCTGGGCAAACAGGCAGAGGGTCAGGGGCAACACCTCTATGGGCTGAGCTGATGAGAGGACAGAGCAGAGGATCCTGTGCTGATGGCTCAGCCCTGCCCAGTTCACCCAGTTGGGGTTACAGAGGCAAAGTGGTGCTTCACCCTCAGCTCCCCACATACTGAGAGTGAACATGCCAGTCCCTGGCACCAGGACCCAACAGCCAGGGATGAATCCAGTCTAAACATTGAGCCCCTCACTCACAGCCCAGTCCTATTTCCCTCAGCTCCACACCTTTTCTGAGGTCACAGCCATCATCCCCAAGGCAGGGACACTGCCCAGCTGCTGTGCTGCCCCTCCCCTGCCAGCTCCAGACACAGACAACAACTCCAGCCCCTCAGTGGGATGCCCTGATACATCTCAAAGCCAGGATGAGGACAAGCAGAGCCAGGCAGGAGCCCCAATACACTGCAACTGTTGCTGAATGGGAGAAAAGCTTTGGAAAAAGCCAGCCTCTCCCAGCTGGGGAATGGTACCTAGAACTGGAGTGAGGCACTGCCTCATCCCTTCCAAGGATGAGAGTGCCTCCAGGCAGCAGGTGACCCAGACACTAACTGGGTCTGCACAGGACATGACACATCCACACTGGGTATGACACATTCACACCAGAATGAAAGGTTTCCCCTTGGGAAAGCACTGGGCTCAGACTGAGAGCAGTGTAAACAGCCAGCAGCAGTAACAACCACAGGTGCAGCCACTTCTGGGTTAGGCTGCTCGTGCTCTGTGCAGGGAGAGGGGTGAAGAGAGGTGGCCCTGCTGGCTGTGCTTAGGTATGAAAAGGACAGGATGCTTCCCAGAAGAGAGGCAGAACAGAAGAGATGGGTGCAACAGCTGCACTGGGAGAAAGGATGAAGCTCCAGCAGTGCAGGCAGCAGAGACCAGGGGAGGGCTGGCAGAGGGCACCTCTACCTTGTTTGGGCAGAAGACAGAGCGGACACAGCGCAGCATCTCTTTGGTGTCTTCTCCTTGGGGGTCCCCACAGATGACAACCTGAGCAGGGTGGGTGGCAGGAGGGAGAAAACAGAGCTGTGACTGCACCCATGCCATTGCCAGCCCCACATCCCACAGCAGGTCCTGTAGGGGACACTCAGCCCCAGCCCATACCTGTTTGAGGGTGTGGTGGAAGACAGCAGTGGCCCGGGCCATCTCTGGCAGGGTTATGGGGATCTTCTGCAGCCTCTCTGAGAAGGCAGCCAAGATCCTCCCAGCTTTCTCCACCCAGTCCATATGACCAGAGTAACAAGCTGCCCGGAGCAGGTTTGTGACAGTGACAGAGTTAGGGGTGGGCTCTGCCCCATCTTGGTCTGCAAAGGACATCTGCCATCAGCCCAGTGCCTCACCAGCATGTGCCATCAGCCCTGAGCTCCCACAGAACACATGGCTAGGTCCCTGAGCTCACCATCCTTGAGGCGCAGCAGCAGGGAGGGGTCGCCAGCCTCAGTGGAGAAATAAGCAAAGCCTTTAGGGTCCCAGAAGAGCTTGTCCTGCATGTGCTGGAGATGAAGGGCCCACTCCAGCCAGCCCTGCTCCAGTGAGGCTTCATACAGGTCAAAGAGTGCCTGGATGACAAAGACATAGTCCTCCAGGAAGCCCTGGATGGGCACAGCGCTGCAGTGGCAGACAGGGAAGGAAAATCAGAATCTCTAAACTGAGCAGGTTGGAAATGTTCTCCAACCCAGCAAAGCCCTGCTTGCTGGTCTCTGCTACCCAAGGAGATGCCACCAAACAAAGCAACAGCCGTGGCCATCACACAGCCCAGGGGTCTGTACAGGAGGGGAAGGCAGGGGAAGACACCAGCATGAAAGATGAGGAACAGGAAAGAGTTTTGACCTCAATTCTTCCTCACTGGCTGAGGGGCACTAATTCTTCCTAAACTGCACTGGAGCTCTATAGAGAACAAACAGCCTCCCTCCCTCCCAGTTCAGTCTGCCTGGAAAAGAGGACAGGGACTGCTGGGGGTCTGGGCAGCAGGTGGCCAGTCAAGTCTTGGACTCTCTGACACTCACCTCTGCTCCACTGAGTTGTCCCTGCCCCGGTAGCAGCTCCGCAGCAGCCTCCCACTGTTGGGGTCATAAAGGTGTGTCCTCAGGAAGGCAGCTGCCTCTGCAGCCCTGCTCACATATTCCTGCTCAGCCAGGGCAGCCCCAGCCTGGGCAAAGCCTGAGATCATCAGCCCTGCAGAGGCAGAGACAGCAGAACAGGTTAAGGAGGGACACATGGAACCAGTGAGAGGGTCACTGTCAGTGCTTTGAATGATGCTCAATGTGAAGCTCATCCCTCATCCTTCCTGAGCCAGCAGGACAGGTCTCAGCTTCGTTAAAATCACTAATGAAGTCACTCACTGTCACCAAAGAGACGGGCAGAGTATTGTAAGGCCAGCAAGAGCTGAGCCCTCACTTGTGGGCAGATACAGGGCTCAAGACTTTTCTAGTTTGCAGGACAACTCCAGCCCACGCCAGTCCAGACCCAAACACTCAGGAATTTACTGCTGGGAACAGAGCCTGCAGTTATTCCCTGAGGCAGGGCCCCCAGACAGACACAGTGCTGTGATCCCTCACCCATGCAGCAGTAGGGATGGCTCTGTGCCTACCAGGGTCCTGGGTACCCAACTCAGACCCTTCCCCACAACTCAGCCAGGAAGTCCAGAGGAGCTGGACTGAGCCAGGGGAAGAGTTTTGCTGCTCTCTGCTGGCAGCTGGGGAGGGAAATATAGCCAGGACAGTATCCCAAGGCTTGCAGGTGTGGGGCTACTTCCACACAAGCCCATGATCACATTCCCTGATCCCAGCCTACCCAGTGGCTCTGTGGGAGCTCTCCAGCCCTGGTGGGGCTCCAGCCAAGGCAGGTGCTCCCAGAGTGGAGCTGCCTCTCACCATTCCACGCCGCCAGCATCTTGGTGTCCAGGTGAGGGCGTGGCCGCTGTGCCCGGGCTGAGGACAGTCTCTGCCGGCATTCCTGCAGCAGGGCACTCAGCTGGCCCCGCCCCAGCCCGAACCGGGCTGCTGTCAGCTCCAGGGAGCCGCGGGCAATCAGGACGTTCTGCCCCTTCAGCTCCTGATGGGGGTCCTGAAGGGAGAGGGAGACACGTTCTGGGAATGCCACGGGGCTTGGGAGCTGCTTGACTCAGTGTTTTGGGGCTTATGGATGGATGCGGGTCCCTCCTGGCACCAGACAAGTCTTCCCTCTGCCTCACCTTCATGGGGTCCACATTGCCAGCCTCTTCCACTCCATAGTGGTGCATGAAGACATCTGCCAAGGTTGTCCCCTCTGTGGCCCCCTCGACAGGGTCAGGGAGGAGAGCCCGGAGCTCCTCAGCTGCCCACACACAGAAAGCTCCTTCTCGCTTCTCTCCAGATGTGGTGGTCGGGTAGGAATCTGCATCTTCTGCACTGCAGAAACCTCCTGCCTGGGAAAAGCACAACAGAGAGACCTTCCAGCTCCAGGACAGCACTTTCATCCAGCCCCCCATCACTGCAAGGATGGCAGTTTGGCTAATAAGCCTCAGCAGTGCTCCAGTCTGAGCACAGTTGGGAAGGAAAAGAGGGAAAAACAGCCCCAAGCCACATCCCAGGGCAGGGTAAGTGGCTCCCTTTGGCTCAGCTCAGGGAAGAGCCCACCTGGTCACTCAGGTCCCGTGAGACATAGAGCAGAATGTCTCGGACAACATCAGCATAGAATTCATCACCAGAGATCTGTGGGAGACACAGAAGGGACATCAGTGTTACATGGGGGTGGGAGGAGCAAGAAACACAGCAAGATATGGTAAGAGATTTCAACTGAAGAGCTGGCAAAAGAGTATTTAAAAGCACAAGGATTTTAAATGAGGGGTGGATTCAGAGTAAGACCTTCAACAGAAATCTACTATCAGTGAATACTGCATATCTACAAAGGGCAAGTGGAGAGCAATGCTGGAGTTATACCGAGGTCAGAGGCAGCAGTACTGTCTGCTGACTTGCAAAGACCAGCCCAGAGGCTGTCTCCTCCCCCATTATGCTCAAAGCCCTGGGGCTGCACTGTCATGGGTTTGTGCAGCACTTCTGGATAAACAACAGGAGACGAAGTGAAGAGTTGGACTGCTCTATGCCCATGGGATGGGGAGTATCCTGGGGAGCAGGCTTTGGCTCCCCAGACCAGGCCAGTCCTTGCAGCCTGCAGGAGTGGGAGCTGCACAGAGGGATGCCAGAGCTATACCTGGAAGGCTCTGCTGTACACAGCTGCCAGCTGTCCCTGGTCATAGAGCATCTTCTCAAAGTGAGGGACGTGCCAGTGCTGGTCGGTGGAGTAGCGGTGAAACCCCTGCAGAGACCATGTGAAGACATCTCTACTCCACATCTCCAGCTCACACTTTCAGGGCACGACAGGGGCTTAACCCTAAAGATTTACTCCTACCTGGCCAATGTGGTCATGGATGCCCCCATGGGCCATCATCTTGAGGGTGTGCAGTGCCATCTGCAGTGCCCGGGCACCTTCTGGAGCTGTTTGGTGCAGGGCCCAGTACGTGAACAGGAAATTCAAATTCACTGAAACACAGAGAGAAAATAGGAGGCTGATGAGTGGGCTCTGCCCCCACGGTGCTGTCTGCCCCACAGCAGGTCTCAGCAGCAGAGATCAGACTGACCTGGCGTGGGGAACTTGGGGGATTTGGAAAAGCCACCATAGTCCTCATCATAGGATCTGGAGAGCTGCTGGAAACAGGTGTCCATCACCTCTTTGGCTGGTGGGGGTGACTCCTGGCCCTGCACACGGATCTCTGATGTGTGTTGCAATGCTACCAGAATCCTCTGGCTGCTCTCCAACAGGGCGTCTTTGTTCTCCTTCCACTAAGATGCAAGGGGAAAAAGACAGCTGTTCTTGCCTTGCACCAGTCCACACCACACCTCCAGTTCCCGATCACCCTCCCCAAATCAGCTCAAACCCACTTCCAACCAAGCCAAAGCTCTGGCTTGTTCTCTGGGCTACTTTCCTTCACAACTGAGTCTCGTAACTCAGTCACCCTTCAAGCCCAGACCAATTTCCCTGTGCCCCCTTTGGTTCAGCCCTGCCTGCTACATCGTTCCTGCCCCACACCTGCTCTGCGATCCGGAGCAGCACAGTCCGAAAACCAACACGGTGAACTCCATCCTCAGGAGGGAAATATGTGCCCCCAGCAAAGGGCTTGAGGTCTGGGGTCAGCCAGACACTCATGGGCCAACCACCTCCACCACTGGTAGCCTGAAAGACAAAACACATGTGCACCAAGGTCATGCAAGAGGCACCGGCTCTCTGCCCCTCCAGCACAACCAAGGGCCTCTCTCAAAGACAGATGTGTGCTTCTGTCCACCCTTGTGACCCATCCAGACCACCCTGAGGAACAGGAACACAAACACCCTGGGGGAGCCAGTGAAAGCCTCCTGGGCCCTGCCTGTGCCTCCCTCACCTGCACAAAGGTCATGTACACTTTGTCCACATCTGGCCGCTCCTCACGATCCACTTTGATGCACACAAAGTGCTCATTCATGATCTCCCCGATCTCCTTGCTCTTGAAGGACTCCTCCTCCATGACATGGCACCAGTGGCAGGTGGAGTAGCCAACTGCAAACAAGCTCAGGGGGGTGAGGAATGGTCCTTTGCAGGGAGCAGGAAAATTAAAGATGGGGAGAGCACTCAGAGATGGGGACCCTTGCTATGGGCAATAGCTGCTGCCTCCTTGAACAAGAGACGGAGGAGAAAAGTCTCCTGAATCCTCCAGCTCTTGCTCCTAAAAGCTGGCCAAGGACTCTGATTCTGTATGTAGCCCATTTTCAGAGAGAGCTATTCCAGCACATGGTCCTCTCTTGCTTGGTGGTCATCCACACCTACATGGCTACTCACACACCAGCTCAGTCTGCAGCTCAGCTTATTTGATCATCTACTGACCAACACTTGGGGACACAAAATATGCCTTGTTTCTGCTTACCTGACAGGAATATCAGCTTGTTCTCTGTCTTTGCTTTGTCAAAGGCTTCCTGACCCCAAGGGTACCTGTGGGGGGAAGACAAGAGTCCCTGAGTCCCATGGGCACAAGGAGAGGAGGAGGGTGGCGGGGAGGGAAGGCTCCCCATTGCTCTTACCAATCCACAGGGTTGTGGGCGTGCTGCAGGAGGTACGGGGACTTCTCCTTAATCAGGCGGTTGGTGTGACGAGGGACACTGGGGGGGCTGGGTGTCCCCACGGTAGCCATGGCTGCGATCCCCGTCAGAAACGTGCACCTGTGACACCAAACAGGCTGAGGGGCTCCCTGCTCACCACAACAAAGCTCAGCCTCTGGACAGAGCTGTGACAGACCAGAGCACCAACAGCAGCAGCCCAGCTCCTGCTGTGCCCCAGCACAGGGTTCTGCTCCCCACACCCATCCTGAACCTCAGCCCCAGCCCCAGGTAGCTCTGCTGAGGCCCACTCCACCTCAATGCCCCCTAGGACCTTACAAATCCTTCCCACTCACTGGAGTGGGGGATTGTTCCCCTCTCACCCCTCCCAAGGTGGGGTGAAGGCCATTCCCAGGGCTGCCCCCCACCAGCACACTTTGGGGGCACAATTAGCAGCTGGAAATGCAGCAGCAGCATCTGCAGGGCCCGACCTGCGTGTCCTCAGGGAGAGCATCCCCGGAGGAATGGGTGCGGGCAGGGGGAGCACAGGCTCTTTATGGCGCGGGGAGTGAGGGGCAGGAGGGGAGCAGGGAGAAGCCTGTGCTGCTGGGCAGAGGCAGGGTGCGGGCATGGGGGTGCAGGAGGGGTGCAGGAGGTGGGAGAGGGGTGCAGAACGGGGGCACACAGTACGTAAAGTCGTGCAGGGGCTGCGGTAGTGCGAGGACGATTTAGGGAGGATACAGGGGGAAGCAGAGAGATATGGGGAGGATGTCGGGGAAGGCAGAAGTGTACCGGCGCGGAACTATAGGAGGAACTCGGGAAGGTGCAGGGAGAATCCAGAAGAGATGCAGGAAGTGTAAAGGGCGTAGCAGGAGAATTCAGGGACATGGACGCTGTAGCGAGGACGCGGGGAGGACTGGCGGAGCGGTGGGGACGCGGTGGGGACGCGGTGAGGGCGCAGCGGGGCGCGCAGCCACCTCACCAAGGGCCGAGCCCGAGCCCCGGCCCCTCCGGTACCTGCGGGCGCAGCGCAGCGGCGCCAACATGGCGGCGGCTCCCGGGCCCCGCCCCCGGCCTGCCGTGCGCCAATCACCGGCCCCGCTGCAGCCCCGCCCCCCGAGACCCCGCCCCAGCCCATGCCCTGCCCCCCGGGCTGCCGTGCGTCAATCACCGGCCCCGCTTCACTGAGACCCCGCCCCTCTCGGTCTCGGTCCCGCCCCCTGAGCCGTCGTGCACCAATCACCGGCCCCGCTGCAGTCCCGGCCCCGCCGCCATTGGGACCCCGCCCCTCCCGGTACGGCCCGGCCCCGGTACGGCCCGGCTGCCGCGCACCGCGGTGGCTCGGCGCTGTTTATTGTCGCACGGGGCACTCACAGGCGTACACCGGCTCGCTCGGCGCAGTTTATTGTCGCAAGGGCACCCGCAGCCGCCGTCGCAGCGCCCGAGCACCGCCGCCCCAACCCCTGGAGCGGCGGGCGGGGGGCAGTGGCGGCGGGACGGGGACGAGCCCCGCGGGGTGGAAGGAGCCGCGGGTTCCAGCCCCGTCCCCCCGCTGCCCCGGGTCGCCGCGGTTCTGCGGCAAAGCCCGGCACGCAGCCGAGCCCCGCGCACCGCCTGGCCCGCTGAGCGGAGCCCCAGCCCCGCAGCCCCCGGTGAGGCTCCGCCACGGCCCCGGCAGGGGAACGGGGGTCCGTCCTGCCCGGGGCTCACGCTGGCTGCTCACCAGGCAGTCCCCCGTGCCCCCAGCCCAGCCCTGGCAAGGGAAGGGGTCCCCTGTGACCCATCGAGCGCGGGGCTCATGCTGGCTGCCCCCGCGGTGGGCACGGGGAGGGGGCTGCGTGGGGACCCTCCAGCGCAGCTGAGCAAACCCCAAGTCTCGGTGGAGGGAAAGATCGGGGCGGATCCGAAACAGCTGGGGAGGGGGTGAGAGTCCACATGTCCAGAGGGCTCAGAGGAAGGGGTTGAGCCCCCCGGGCGCGGACGGCGGGGCCGGGGGGCCGCTCAGCGGCAGTAAAGGCTGCGGCAAGGTGCCGGGGAGTTCGGGGAAGGTGCCAGCCTGCGGAAAGGCACTGGCGGAGGCGGGCAGGGCGGCGGCGGCGGCGGGGACGCTGCTGAGCGGCAGCGGCAGGGATGCGCTGTAGGTCATGGAGTTGGCGGGGTGGCCGGCGGGCAGCCCGGGCACCGGCGAGCTGGTCCGCATCTGGTTCAGCGTCGGCTTGGGCTGCTCGGAGAGGCTGAAGGGGTTGGTGGGGGACGGCGTGCTCAGACCTGGCAAGGAGCAGCAGACGGGACATGTCAAGGCAGCCAGGCCACCCCCAGCCCTCCTCCTCCTCTTCTCCCTCCCCTGCCCACCCCCTGCCCACCATCCTGCGGCACCTACCCGAGAGAAAGGGGTTGCGGGTCTTGGAGGCCGGAGTAGGTGCAACCAGGGAGTCCAGGTTGACCAGGGAGGAGGCGGCAGGGCCAAGGAAAGCCTCAGGGGTTTTACAGTCCTTCCGCTCCTTGCCGGATTCAGGCAGGGAGTCAGCCAGGTTGGCAAGGTCAAAGCTCTTTGCCCCATCCTGCCTGGAGCTGGGGAACAGGTCTCCAAAGGGGTCGGGCTCTGGGATGGACAGAGGGGAGATGAGACACGTGAGCCATCTGGGAGACACCAAGGGTGACAGCATCCTCCCTTGTCACCACACAGGGTGGCTGACAACACATCTCACCCCAGGTCACTGCAGTGGGGCTGCCCCAGTCTCCCCCAAGCCACCACAGGAGACAGCAGGGTTTGGGACATGGGCACACACAGAGAGATTGGGGCTGCTCCCTCAGCCCATAACAAGCTTTGGCCATGCCAGCAAGCAGCTACACACACCCTGGCCAGCCCTAGAAGTGCCTCCCTGCCACCGGCAGGGACAGTCACGGTCCCCAGTGCCCCACGCCTGGCGCTTACCCGCGGGGCTGCTGCACTGGGCCGAGGAGGGCGGCTGGGAGGGCTCCTGCTCCGGCGGCTCGGGCGGCTTTGCAAATGGGTCAAAAGCGTTCCCCCCTGGAGCTGGGGGCAAGAGGGGACACTCAAGGAGGGGAGCAAGCAGGGAGGTGGGAGGCAGGAGGTGGAAGGACAGGAGAGAGACAGGGGTGGCTGCCTGCAAGAAGACAGAGAAGAGGGGGTGCAGTACGGGACATGGGGGTGGGGGTCAGGAATGTGCACTGGGCAAGGCTTAGATGAGCCAGATCGTGCGATCATTGCGGACCAAGACACCCCTACTGCTCACAGCCATTACCCCATACCAGGCAGGTCCCTTCCCCAGCCCCAGCAGGGACACGTGGAGGGAACAGGTCTGCTGGAATGCCTTACCAACCAGCACTGGCCCCCAGACCAGTCTCTGCAAACCTCACCAAGGACCAAAACTGGGGGCAACCCATGCAGGACCTGCACAGGGCTGGAGGAAACACCAAGGAGGAACTGAGAGTGACACTAAGCTTTGAAACACAGGCTGCTCCTACAACTGTTTCCCCACCTGTAATGTGGGCACCTGTGACCAGCAACGGTCCTGTCTGGTCCTGGCAGGGTGTACAGGGGTCATTTGGGTTGAGCAAATAGGTATTACTAATGGGACACAGCATCACCCCACTGCTGGAGGGGTGTGAGGCTGCCATTTTCTCCCATGGGATGGCTCTATTAACTGCTGTGGTAATTAAAGCAGCCTATTCTATACAAAAATAAAGCCTAAAAATTCCTTGAAGTCTTCAGGATGCTGAGGGGTGAGGTCCAGCTGAGGGTCAGGAAGGTGAGGAGGGGGTGTTTGAGGAGCTGGTTGAAGGAGGAAGCGGGGAGAAACCAGAGATGCCCACTTGCAGGAGGGTAGTGATGGTCAAGGCTGTCCTCAATCCTCAACAGAGCCAAAAGGTCCATTGAGCCTCTTACCAGGGGCTGGAGGCTGCTCAGGCACAGCAGCCCAAGGGTCAGGAGCTGGTGTAGAACTGGAGCCCTGGGGGGTTGAGGGGGCTGCTGTTCCCCAGGGGTCTGCAGGAGGGAAGCCAGAAGACATGGGCGCCTTCCCCCAGGGGTCAGAGGCTGCAGCGGTGCTGGGGGGAAAGTCCCAGGGCCCAGCAGAGGTTTGCTGGGATGAGGCGCTCGCCTGGGAGAGGGGCTCCCCACCAGGGTCTGGGACTGGCACCCAGGGATCCACTGCACCCGTCCAGGCAGAGGCCACCGGCTCTTTGGGTTTCATATCTGGAAAAAAAGTGAAAGTATGGGAGAGGAGAACAATGCAGAGCACAGAGGAATGCTGAGTGGTGGGGATGTGGCCAGAGGACCATGGCTTCCAGCAGTTCCACCTGGAAGTGTAGCAGAGCAGGCCCAGAGGGAGAAGAAGGCAGAGGTCCCCATTGCTGAGCTCCTGGGGACTGGGGAGGAACAGAGGCAAGGGACAACTTTGTGCCACTGTCCCAAATTTTGGCAGTCTGCAAGCTGTCCTCACCTGGCATGTCCCACGGGTCAGCAGATGTGTGGCTGGCGGGGGCTGGTGCCGGCCCGAATATATCTGCCAGCTCCTGAATAGAGGACTGCAGACAGAAAGGGAATAAAGAGGTGAGAGGAACCTGGGGCAGACCTGCAGGATCACCCCTGTGTGGCCACCCAGCCTCCAGTGCTGTACCTGGCTTTTCTTCATCTTTTCTTCTTCTTGCTCGTCATGCCTGCCTGGGGCAGTCTCCTCCGCAGGTCTCTGCTGCAGGGAGTTCTCCCCTTGCCAAGTCCTCACTTCCTGTGGGGACAAGAGATGGGGCCTGTGAGCTCAGCAACCCTGCAGCCAGCACCTTCTCTAGGAGACACACCCAGCACAGGAGCTGCCACCCGAAAAAGTCCCAGCATCTGAGCAGACAGCTCCTCCAGGGCCGAGCCCCCTGGGAGAGCATCAGCAGACAGCCCAGAGCAGCGAAAGCAAGCGGGCACCGGAGCGAGGTGATGCGCTGGGCTCCGGTGCCACAGAGAGAAGGCCAAGTGCAAGGAGAGCGGAGCCAGGGCTGCAGACACAGGTACCTTCTGGTGCTCCTCTCTGCTCAGCGCGAGCGCGAGCTGCAATTGCCTTTCTTCGTCTGTGCTGGAAAGTGGAGGAAGTGGCTTCTGGCAACAGAGGAAATTGCGTGACATTTCAGCTTGCCCTCAGCTCGCAGGACTGTGTGGAGGTTGTCCCACTCTTTCCATTCCTGTGGTCCCTTGCCTGCCTGTACAGCACCTGTGCCCATCCAGCTGGCCCTGCTTGCAGGCCCCCAGCCCAGTGTCCCTGTGCTCCCTAAGCAGCTCCTGCTCTAATAGCCCTGCAGCCCCTGCCCAGCTCCTTCCCCAGTCTCATCACCTGCTGCTGGATTGAGGCTGGTATGACCCTATATTAGGCAGTTAGCAAGTCCCTTGGGAGGTTTTTGGGGACCCTGATGCAGTCAGTGAAGGAGAGGGAATGAGCTAGGCATCCCCTTGCCCTGGCACCCTGCTGGGGAAGAGGGTTTGTGACACTGACTGGGATTCCCACCAGCCCCACACCTAGACCTGACCAGACTTCGGGGAGAGGCTGTCCCTGTACCACCATGGTGACCCTGATTACTGCCCCAAGACTTTTCCAGCAGTGTGGGGACTCTCAGGGGCTGGAACTGGGTACCCTGGTGGGGGTGTGCGTGTGCCGACACCCGTACATGTGTGCGCATGCATGTGCAGCCCAGATGGACTCCAACAAGCGGGCAACACTTCCCAGAGAGTGTTTCTACAGTGCTCATTGGAGCAGCATGAGGAGGCTATAAATACTTCAATTCCAGGATAAAAATATACACCCTGCTCTGCCTCCAGAAGAGCCTCCATTGGGCAGGGAAGACTGGCAGCAACAAGCACCATCTCCAGAGCACATCCCCTGCCCGGCAGGACTGAGCTCATGGTGCTGGGTGCTAGCTCCAGGGGATGTCCACTGGTCCAGCCATGCAGCTCCTCAGTCCCCATGTCCCCCTGACTTTGTGTACTGGCTGTACAGACTTATGCATGCCATGCCAGCTGGTTGCCAGTGAGCAAATTATCCATCCTTGGTGGAAAAGGGGCCAGCAGATAGGAGAGGGGACAGCCTGAGGTGGCTTCACACTGGACAGAACAGCTCACTTGCTTAATTCCTCCTGGGGCTGTTTCCCAGTGCTCCTTCTAGCCCAGTTTGAAAGGACCAGACTGTGGGAGGGAGCACCTGCATGCAGTGAGCCCCCAGCCCTGGGGATTCTGCTGGCCCTGCATCCACAAACCATTGTGCAAGGCTTTGCCTCCTAAAACTCTGTGGGTAGGCAAGAGAAATGGGGGAGCTTAGACAGCAGAAGAGGGCAGCCAGGTTGGAGGGTGGGGGTTGGGGTAAATCCAGAAGACCTCCCCCAAGTTCACCCTGGGGTCTGGGAGGCTGGACAGATGCCAGCCTGGTGCTGTCCTCTCTAATATGAGAACAGGGAGCAGGGGCAGCCCACGCCTCCATCTGCCCACTGGTGATTTTGGATGCCAGACACAATGCGAGCAGCCTGGTGCCGTTGTAGGTACATGCACCAGCCTCAGGCAGCCCCCAAAATCCTGCCTCTTCCCAGGGAACTGACCCACTGGATTCACAGATAAGGCAAGGTACAGGGAGATGCCTCAGGCCCCAGGACAGGCAGGGTCACTGTACCTTCTCTGCCTCCTCCCGACTCATGGCCAGTGCCAGCTGCAGCTGCAGCTCCTCCTCTCCTGTCGTCTGGGGCCGCGCCTGCTCCAGGTCAGAGGTGAACCGTGGGGATGAGGATGATGCTGGGAGATAAAAGAGGAAAAAAGAGAAGGAGTGGCATCAGGACTGAGGCTTTTTGGGGGGCACATCAGTAGTTTCCAGGCCTCCATCCCAATGCCCAGCCTCCCCAGGGGATGTAGCCACACATTAGAGCTCCATGAGTTCAAGGCTGCAGGCACCACAAGCTGCTGGGATCCACCACAGGTCCAGCCAACTCTCTGCCCTGTGGCACAGGATGGGCTTCACCACCAGCATCCCAAAAGAGGCAGAAGAACGACGGGCACCAAGCGGGTGCAAAGCAAACGCCTGCTTCCCCTGAGCGAGCCCGAGCGAGCCGCCAGCAACACTCACAGTTGAAGGAGGAGGGCGAGCCCCGAGCCCGGCTGTAATCCTCGCCGTAGGGCGATGCCCGGCGGCCGTAGCTGGCCTGGTGGCTGCCACTGCCCATGCCCTCCAGGGCCATGCGCTCCTTGGTCTGCAGCGCATGCGCCCGCTCCTGCTTCAGCCGCTCCTCGTCCTTCAGCAGCGCCATCACCTGCTTCACCTTCTCCCGGATGTTGATGCCCTGGTCCTTGCCGTCACGGTCCACGTACTGGAAGTCCTTGAGCGTCTGGATGGTGTAGAGGTTCTCGCGGCACTGGTGCGTCACCTTCTCGGAGCCGGTTTTGATGAGGTAGTCCAGGAGCGTGAGCGCTTTGTAGACGTGGCGCCAGTTCTTGCCGCTGTCGTTCAGCCGCCGCCAGATCATGCCCATGACCTCGGCGAAAGCCACCGTGTTGAAGGTGAGGTCGGCGATCTCTGACATCAGGGAGCTGGGAGGGCCCCAGGGATCATTGGAGGTGGCTTCCCGCACCTTGATCTCCGCCTCGGAGTAGTTGTGCACGATGTTCTTCACCTGCCGCCGCAGCGCCGAGGTCGTCATGGCTGTGTGGGGCTGGAGACCTGCCGGTGGCAGGCAGGAACGGTGCAGAAAGGAGGAGTGAGCACGGCCTCACCGGCGCCTGCAGCAGGGGACAGGGACACAGAGATCTCAGCATCACCCCAAGCACCAAGCCCTGTCCTCAGAGCCCTCAGCTGGCACCAGGGACATTTCTCTAGCTGGATGTGACCATCATAGGGGCATCAGGTGCACCCTGGCTGGCTGCCACAGCTCACCAGCTTGGACACACAGGACGCTCAAGGGGAAATATCATGGCAAGTGATACCCAGCATTGCAGAGCTACCACAAGTTTTGACTCTGGATTCAGCAACATTTGGAGATTGTATCCTGCACTTCTGCTTCTAAAAGTAACCATCTGAAAATGGCAGCTCCCTCCTCCAGATGCTGTCTGCCTCAGCTCCACTGTCCTGGCAAAGCTGATTTCAGACCCTCCCAGCCCCTGTGAAGCCAGGAGTTCCCCTGTACCCCAGATGCACTTCCTGCAGCTGCATGCAGCCCTGCCTGTCCCAGTTGTCAGCCCAAGGCTCTTAGTGCTGTCAAGGCTGCATCGTGCAACCCCAAAACCTCATCATGAGTCAGAGCCCATCACGACTCACTAGTGCTGGCAGCTGCTCAGGCAGGTTTCCCCAGCAAATTTGGTAATTTTGCTCCCGCGAGAGGCTGGTAAATTCAGGGTGCTAACAGCCAGGGCCAGGCCAGCCAGCAGGATGGACAATGCAATGGCCCTCTCACCAAAACCCCGAGCTGTCTGAGCCTCCTGTGGGCCTAGATGCAGGGGCTGCAGGGGTTGGCATGGCCGGGAGCTGTCCTGGTACCTCCCCACGGGCAATGCCTGTCCTTGGGATGCGCTGCACTGACACAAATACAGTGACGTGGGGCAGTCTGGACCTGACTTCACGTGAGCCCATCACAGTCTGTGCCCTGCTCCATGCTGGTGCTGAATCCTCACCTTCTCCCTGCACGGTGAGAAGACAATGTTCACTCTCATTTTGTCAGAGGGCCAAGCTGAGGCTGCCTGGAGCTGCCTTGCCCTCAGTAGGGCTGCACCGCAGGACTGGGGAGTGAACTGCTCCCAGAGCCCTCGCTGCAGCTGTGACAAAACTCACTGGCAATTTCTCCCCCAGCCAAGATAACACGTGTGAGCAGAGCAGTATCTCCCCCACACAGCAGTCTGCAGGCAGCGGTTATCAGCGTCCATCCCATCACCCAGCTCGGGCGCCGGTACCTCCCCGGACTGCAGCTCCAAACCACATCCAGCCCTCTCCCAGCTCAGGACACCTCTCCATCCCAGCAGAGCCGGGCCAGGGTCGTGCTGATGTGCCCACAAGCCGTGCAGGCACCCACCACACTCCCACCCAACCTGTGTGACCAGTCCAGCACCTCCTGCTCCCGTGGGCCAGCAGCCAGGCGCCCCAGAGCCCCGCCAGCAACATCTCCCGTGAGTCACAGGAGCCTGGCACCGCCACGCTCACAGGCGGACAGAGTTTCTCCCGAGACGCTTCCCTGCACCGATTCCTTTCGCAATGCAGCCTTTGGATCCGCCGGGACGGCCCACGGTGCCTGCCTGGCACGGAAATGCCTGCAGGACAAGGCAGCAGCACAGCAAAGTCCTCCAGGACTCGGCCCCACGCTCTGCTTCCCACCAACACCCAGGTGGAGATAAAGTCGTGTTCTCCAAAGGTGCCACCAGCCTGGAAGCACCAGCAAGCACGCTGGCAGTGCGAGGAGGAGGAGGCAGGATGGTTCCTTCTGCCTCCAACAGGTTTCCTAGCTGGACAAACCCCAGGTCCAGTGACAGGTTCCCGGCATTGCTCATCCTGGCCAGAAACCTGACCCCAGCTGGACTTTGCCCGCCATGAGACGGCCTGGGAAGTCTGAATGGAAAGAGATGGGAAGCATGGGCTGGGGAAGGGATGAGAGGAACGTAATCAGGGCTGGAGCTGCCAGCGGGGTTAAGAGCTGCGGGTTTATCAAACACAATATCATCCCCCCCCGCCCGGAATATAAAGGGACTGAAACAGAAGCCGTGTGGGAGATAAGGCGGCAGCACCCAGCAGCTCATATGGAATTACTGCAGTGACCTTGACCAAGAGGTGGCCAGGTGGGAGAAGGACACGGCTGCGGGGCTCGGTCCCCATCGCCCCGGGCCAGCGCGGGGGGCGGCGGGGGCGGCGGGGAGCGAGCAGGAGCGGCTGGGGGGGCAGCGGGAGGGATGGGGGGGCTGCAGGGCGGGGGAGCAGAAGGGTCAGGGGAGGGGAGGGGGATTACAGCTCCATCCTTAATCAGGTGCAGCGCTGAGAGCAGCAGCGGCCGCCATGGGGGGAGCAGCAGGGAGCGGCCCCGCAGCGCTCCCGCACCGCAGCCGCCGCGGGGCCCGAGCCCGGCCCGGGAGCCGGCACGGGGCCCGGCATCCCCCGATGCTCCGGCCTCCAGAACCTTCCTTCTCCTCGTCCTCGTCCGCCCCCCCGAGCGCAGCGCGGTGTCGGGCGCGCAGTCCCGCTTACCTGCGCGGAGCCGCCGGTGAGCGCGGGCTGGAGGCGGCCGCCGCCGCCGCTCCTGCCGCCGCCGCCGCCGAGTTGCCGGGCTGGCTGGGCAGGTCCCGGCGGCAGGTCCCGGCTTAACCCCTTCGGGGCCGCCCGGGCTCGGGCAGAGGCGCTGGGCCCCGCCGGCTCGGCGCGGCGCGGTGCGGTGCGGTGCCGGCCGCGGGGGATGCGGCGCCGAGCCCCTGCCCCGCCGCATGCGGGAGGCGGGGATGCTGTAAATGCTCAGTCACTGCCCCTTCTCTGGCAGCCAGCCAGGCGCTGCTCGCTGCTGCCTGCGCGCCTCTATTCCTTTGCTTTTTTTTTTTGCTCCCTCCTCCCCCCCCATTATTTTTAGATAGAAATCCACGTTCCTGGGCGCGGAAAAAGCTCCGGGGGATGTCGACCCTGCCCACCACGCAGCTCCCTCTCTGCTACCCCAAGGCCACGCTCGCAATTTGGGTTATTTTTTTTTTCTTTTTCCTTTTTTTTTTTTTTTTCCGTAGTATCTTAATTTGGAGCGGGTTCTTCCCCTGCTCTGAACAGCTCCCTGGAGCCTGGCTGTGGGGGAGAGAGGGAGGCATCAGATGACATGACAAAATAAGTCATGTCTTTCAATCATTTCAATGCCACCCCCTCTCTCCCGGCCTCTGCCTTCCATTTTAATCACTGACAGCCCTTCAAGTACTATGGATATATATAATCTTTTTAATATCACTGACATTTTTCACGGTGGAAAAGCATCTCAGGGGTGCTGAGACATTCTGGGGTGGGAGGGGGGTCGTGCCTTCCTGCGGCTGCTCCCGGCAGCCACACACAGTGCAGAGCTGCGATCCGTCCTGCCCCAGGGTCCTGTCCTGCCTGAGGTCTGGGGGAGGCCGTGTGCCTCCGGGGGCTTTGCAGATCTCAGCAGCCTGACATCGCCAACGGGCTCTGGCCGTGCAGGCTGAATAAGCACCCAGTCCCAGCCGCAGTTGGGAATAGAGCACATCCGGCATCCAAACCCTCTGCAGGTCAGCCCAGAGAACATCCCAGCCTGGGAAAGGGCAGGCATTCTTCATGGCACCCCCGAGCTCCGAGCCTTCCTCTTCCTCCATTCCCAACACTCCTGTTTCACCGTGTCAGATGGTGAGGCAGACAGCTTGCCTTTCTTCAGGCAGTGATTTTTTTATAAGCAAAGTGAACCTCTTCTGGGGAAAACACCCCAAGAGGTGTTTTTGGAGCTGTACAAATGTGGGGTTTCTTTGCTGGGGGGCCCAAAACTCCACCATGGGTATAGGACCCAGCAGAGCCTGGCTGCTCACCCAGACCCCCTGTGCCATTGAGAAAGCCCTGGAAATGCACTGTCACTTTCTGCTTGCAGCATTCTCCTGCAATTTCCCCTCTTCCCATCCTCTCTGGTGTCTCCAGGCCCCACTCACGTGATGGGTTTGGAATGCAACTCCCAAGGCCAGGAAGGTCACTCACCTTGGTTATTTAGCAAACACAACACAAATTATTAACACTAATACAAATAATGCCCACATCTGGGAGAGGAGAAGGAATAATTTCCTTGCCTGGCTGCAAGGACTCAGCCTACAGTGTCCTGCAGAGCGCAGGGCTGACAGCCCTGAGGGTCTCTGTGCTAAGGATAGAGCCCACATCTCACACTGGGCCTGTCAATAAGAGGTTTATGTTTCTAAAGCTGCTCTGTGGAAGCCACCTCTAATTCCACTGCAGTTCCTGTCCTGTTACTTCCACAAATCAATGCAAAAGAGGGAAAAAAAAAAAAAAAAAAAAAAAAAAAAGCAGCTAGCTTACAAAAAGCTGCAGCAGCCAGCAGAGTATCACAATTTTTGGCCCAGCCTATCACATCCCTTCCTGCATTCTGCTTGTACCTTGTCCCCTGAGGACACTCATCCAAGGCCCTAAGAGGCACTGGCAATATTTATGACAAAAAATTATGAAAAGAAATGAGACTATTCCCAGGTTTGTTCTCCTTTGCAGAACTCCTATGCCACCCACCTGCCCTCTGGCACCAGACTCCTCCCTTGGAAAGGGAAGATGCCAGCACAGGACATTCTTCCATTGTACGTGACTGATGTAAAACTTTCATCTACTCAGTGTTGTATTAACAGATTTTCCAGTGGGCAGATGAACACATGGAGCCTGGTTTCAATAGGCTGGACTGAAGATATGGATCCATGGAGACATGGATGGGCCTTGCCAGCCTTTAAGGTAAAGCTACCAAAGGAAAGCATTCCTGCCTCTCAGACAATCACGTTTTCTCTGGAACCTGCAGACACCTTCTCTCCTAGAAACAAACAGATGGCGTGAGCAGTTTGAGTTAGGCAGATTCACAAAGCTGATAATCATCTCCAGGGAGGCAGGAGCTAATGTCAGAGCCTTTAAGACATACCCCAACTTCAAGCCTTTTTCCTCCTAATTCTCAAACTGTTGCTGAAATTCTCATGCCAGGAATGCTGAGCAGAGACATTCCCTTTGTGGGTCTGTGCCCACTAAGCCAGAGGAGGCTCCTGCTGCTACAGAAGCCAAAATGCTTCACCACACCCCACTAAGAGAAAACATCTCAAAAGATGAGAAGCCTCACCTGGCCAGTGAAAAAAAAACAAGCTGTGCTTTGCCATGGTCCTGCTGGGAGCCAAGGGGAGGAAGAGATCCTCTCCCCAGGGACTGCACAGGAGTTAAAATGAGAAAGCAGAAGACACCAATTGAGCAGAAGGAGCAGTCATTTCTCACTACATGTGCTGTGTGCCAGCCCAGGGACAGGGCCACGTGCCCAAGGGACACACCTGGAGCCACTGAACTCATGGCTGAGCAATGCTCAGCACGGATAGGCATCTGCTGCCTCAGAGCTCCAGTGGGATCACCATCCCCAGTTAATGACCTACACTGATGTCATTGCAGGGCCAAAGCCTTCCTGGGGAATGCTGTTCAGCTGCTTTAGCAGGAAGGTGGCACTTAGTGACACCAGGCCCAAGCAGACTCCACACAGAACTCACTCTGCCTCAGGAACCTGCTCCAAGTGAAGCCCAGCGTGCCACACTCAGGCCTGGGATGCCTCCACAAAAAGCCTCCTTCCAGCAGTGATGCACACAGATGGAAAATGGTGATGAGCCCAGACACTCAGGCAGATGGACAGACACGACAGGTGGCTCTAACACGAGGCCTTACCATGGCTCACAACTTTTATAGCACAAATTACACTAATTTAAGAGTGATTATTAGTGGAAGAAAGCATGTAAAACCTGGCTCAGAATGGGGCATGGGTACATGGAGCTCAATTGAAAGAGATGGCAGGATCAGCACAAGCAGGAAATCTGTGAGTGCAAAACCAGGCAGGGTGGCACACCCCTTGGGACAGTGTTTCTACTGGAATCCAGAATGCCTCAGAGAAGCCTCCTGTCAGCAAGTCCCAAGGGCAGACTGGACAAGCAGCCAAAAACATGATAAAAACCAGGATGGATTTCTCTACTGTCCTGGTACCAGTATTCATGAGTACAACACCACCCTGCTCACTCACCTGCTACCCAAGCATAATCAAGACACAAAGAACATACCTCATGTTAACTTTTAAACTCTCCCCCTAGCAGAAATACCAGTATTTTCTAGCCTTAACATTTTCTGAAGTTGTGATACTTCTTGCCTTGTCTCTTCTTGGCAAGCATCATCTGTAAAAGTAACACATGATCTAGAAATGGTCTCACATCAGTGTGTCAGAAAAGAGGCAGCCCAGTATTTGTAATCACTGAATCACTTCAGGAAGAAGAATCTCCACTCCATCTGTGGAAATATGGTTATTTATTTATTTTTTTAAAAGCAAGTCTATTTCTACATACAAAGAGCTTCACTCCAACTTCAGAGCATGTTACTGCTTTAGATCCTCAAATAAAGACACCATTTCACTCACCATTGAATCCAGCAGCCTGTAAACCTGCAGAAATTCAGAGAAAACAGTTGCAGTGAAAACACATGAAGACATCCTGAGGCTGAGAGTGACAGAGATGGTTTTTGAGGCACATTTTCACATGGGCACACACACAACCACATAGAAGTGGCAGCCTGCTGCCAACAGAGCTCTAGTAATAATTTCCCTGGCTATGAAGTGTGTTTAACATTATCTGAGGTACAATTAATTCAGCTGATCCCTCCAGAGTCTTCAAGCAATGCTAAAGACATCCCAGATAGGAGTCCCACATGCAGCTATGTGATGGCTGGATTCTGCTAACAGATTCCAGGCTGAAACAAATTAATCTGGATTTCACACTTACCTTGCTGCAGCACAAGGGACATATGTCTGCCAGTTTTCTGAGTCTAACAAAATGTTTGCCTCTCCCCCTGAGCCTCAGTGTGCCTTACCAGAAAAGAACAAAGCCAAGATGATGATAAAAGCTTTGGACAGACTCACTTCAGTATAGAGCTTTTCCTGATATATTTCAAGTGAAGCAGAGTCCACCTCCTGAGCACGTTCTGCCTCATCTGTAGTTGCAGCTCCCTCTTTCACCTTCTGCTTCTCATCTCTTCCTCTGACAGACTCTACTCCCCCTTTCACATCCTGCAGTGAAATGGAAGATCCTTGCTTCTCGTCTTTTCCTTTCAGCTTTCTGCCACCTGAAGAATCCTAATCAGGGAGAGACCAAGGAAAAAAGGGACATAGGTCAGGCACTGCTCAGACTGCTTCAAGATGCATCTCCCAGCAGCAGCACCTCTTTCACTGGGTTGGAAACCAGCTCAAACTCGGGATACACAACCTCAGGATGGATCACACTATCCTCACCACTCAGGGCTCACCAAACATCCCAACACTTACCCCTTTCCCTGATGTCAGTCTACTTTTTTTGCTTTCTTTATCCTTTTTCTCTTCTTTCTTAGTAGCTGTTTTGTCTTCCTTTCCTCCTTTTTTTGCTCCTCCTTGCTTTACTCCCTCTACAAAAGAAAGGATTTCAATTAACCAAAAGCATCCACACATCCAGAAAGACCAGTCCACTGCACCAGCACAATGGGAACACATTACTTTTGCAGTATATTTTCCTCTTTTTATTAATCTGAGATGTACTGCACTGAAAAACAGTACCTGAAGAGTTCTTTGTTTAAATAAGGAATGAAGAGGTCTCATTGAGGCAGCGTTTGCTGGGTCAGTCTGTGTGAAAACCATGGCTAGATCTAGCTGAATTAAAATACTTTTTTATGGGGGTGTTTTTTTACTAATGCCAAACCACAGATCCCAATTAGTATTGTGACTGTCACACAATCTGCCAGTTTTTTTCCTGATGCTTTTTCCTCAGGGAGACATGTTGAAATTGACATTTCAGTTCAAATCCATCATGTTTTTTGTATTTTCAACAGCCCACAGAAAGCAGTTGCTGTGCTAAAACCATTTACCTGTTTCTCCTGGAACAGCTTCTACGTAAAAGTGTCCTCCTTAATCAAACCAAGCAGGGATCTCAGTCTCAGAGAGTGACTCACCAGGTCATCAATTGCTCCACGCCACAGCTGGAGGCTAAGAAAATGATCAGGATCAGGTCAAACTCCTTGTTTGACCCTGTGCCCAGGAGTGAGGGCACCTCATAGCTGACAGCTGCCCTGTGCAACTAAACCAACAAAGCAGCACCCACTGTTTAAATATCTGTGCAGGGGGATGCTAAATTGTTTTCCTCATCCTAGATCCCTCCGAGGGCTCAATGGTTTGCAAATCAACAGGCTCCAAGGAATCCATAAATATTACTGTGAAACTAGGTCTGCTCTTCATGACACACATTGGTAAATCAACCTGCTCTGTGTTTACCAAGAGGAACCTGCAGCCTTCTAATTTAGAAGCAATTCAAAGCTGTTGATATGTTTACAGTCTGAAAGCCTGAGCAAAGAACAGAGAGACTGTATGAGGGAGGAGACAGTTATCTGAGTAAAAGGGTACAGAAAATACCCAAAGGTTTCATAAATACAGACTGGAATAATCTTGCCAGAAATAATCTTGTACATTCTCCAAAATTACATGCATTTAATATTCTAAACTTATCTCCAGAAAAAAAAAAAGGCATTTGGGCCCCAGACAGCTGCTACAATTAAGCTATAAAAACCAGTGTAAAGATGACTTCTAGACCTTGTATAATTATGTGAACTCTGAATCACAACACTTCCAGCAGAGCTTGCTGAGGCTGTTGATCATACAATGTTTTCACAAGCTTTTCCTTGCAAAGGTAACCCACCAGAGTGGATACAGAAGGTCTGACTGAGTTGGCCTCTGTTCAACACACAGCTCCAGAGCTGCCTTATTGAGCTGGGTCAGCGCTTCTTCCCGCTGCTCCTCCCCTGAGATTGACATTATAGCCTGGAAGAGAAAATACACAGGGGCTGTGGAGCACTTCTCAGTCTTTATTCACAGAGCCTGAGCTCAGTGGAGCAGCCCACAGTTCTCTTCCTGCACACCAGTCTGAAACCAGGCTGCACTGGGCACTTATTCAGATGTGGCTTCCTACACAGCTAGGATATGGCACATTCCCCCACCAGACTGATATTAAACCCCTTTGCAACTTCAGGTGTGCTAGGAAACAGGGATTCAATCAAGCTAGAAGGCTCCCTAGTAAAGCTTAGTTATAAAAACAACAGAGATATTTCCAAGAGAGCACAAAAGAAGAACAACTGACAGAATCCAAAGCACTCTTGCTTTAATCTTGGGAGGTCTGTACTTTATCCACAGCCTGTCATGAGTGCCCCCTTAGCTCTCTGATGAATAGAAAGGACTCTCCAAGGAGAAGAGCCCTTGGGGGAGCCACAAGAGGCTGTAAGTCCAGCCTGCCCCCCACATTCAGTCCTGGGATGACAGAAAGCTAAAGGGGGAAGAGCTTAAAATATCTATTATATTGTGTGGTTCTCTTTTCTTCTTCACACAACAGCCCACAAAGACTCTGTTGGGAATCTCTTTACAAGAGCACTGAGGGTGTGGTCAGCAGAGCCAACACACATCATAAATCTCTAACTCCCAGCATACTGGCAGCAGCCCTTTAGGTGGGCTCACACTGGGGCAGGCTGAGCTGTTTGTAGGGGAATTAACACACCATCAGCTTGTGGGAACAGAGGTGACCACCTGTTTAAAGTCCTCGAAGGAAAGGTTCCATCCTGAAGGACCTGCTTCTTCCTCCTCAGTGCTCTTTTCCCTTGGAGCCTCCTCTAATGTGTGCTTCCCACGTGGGAGCTCAGTGGTGCTGCTCCGAGCAGAGGCAGGCTCCAAGGTGCTCTCCATGCCCTCTGCAGTGCTCCTCTGCTCCAAGGGCACTTCCTCCTCCACACTCAGGTGCTGTCTCCACAGTTTATGCAGCTGCTTTACCACTTGATGCTGATAATGCAACTGTGATAATGGGGGGGAAAGGTAAATGTGAGCTGCACCTTCCCTCTTCAAACCCAGCTGTTAAAGCCTCCAGGGCAGGTTCTGCCACCTCCAGAACCCAGGGATGCAGCAGCACCATGGGCCTGCCCTCCCAACTTATTTCAGTTGTGCAGTGCATTGAAGAGCAAACATCACCTGGGGATTTTTCCTGTGGAACAGCTCTTCCTCTGTGACACAGGCATCCACGGGAGATGGGGTGCGCACGGGCGTCCGGATGCGGTCAATAACTTCATTCAGGCTTTCCCTCACTATAGAAGCACCTTCTCGAGCAGCCAGCTCACTCTGAGGCACCACAACAAGAACAGCACGTGTGAGTCCCCATTCCACATGCAAACACACAAGTTCAGCCCCATCTGTAATCACACTATTCATTATACAGTTACAAGAACACGAACAACTGCAAACCCTGCCGAGCAGAGCAATACTTCCAACAGCTTTTCAAATAAACTATACAAATTCTTCCCCCAAACTGTACTTTTCAAAGCCTAGTGTAATTTTCAATTTATACCTTAACTGCCATCATAGTGTACAGCAGTTAATCCCCTTCCCACTAAGTAACTAATGAAATTAATTACCAACAGAAATTTCATTATTTAAAGGACCAGTGTGAACACTTGAGGAGACACAGTCATGTCTTTAATAACAACATTATAATATACTGCAGAGTTTCTCATGTCATTTAGCAAACCTGCTCAAGTATATGCAGACATTCTGTAAATTCACTCTCAGCAGTAATTGCACAACAATAAAAATACCATGTTGTCCACTCCCACCCTTATCATCTATTTGCATATAAAGTTCAAAGCTCAGTAACCCAGCTACATGCCCAGTTACCTCCAGTTTCTCTCTGAAGTCAGCGAATTTATCCTCATACACAGCAATTCCCCAAAGGGTCACCTGAAGCAGAGCTCCTCCTAATAACAGAGGATGTGTCCTAAATTCCCAGGGCTCACTAAAAATGCCTGCTTTCTCTGACTTGAAAATAAAAGAAAACCTCTGAGATTCTCCAGGCAAAATTACACCTGAAATAAGAGAGAAAAATGCATTGGCCTGCAAAAAGCCACCTGGTTAACCTGACACTTTTCCAACACCACCCCAAGTGGCCTTATCTCTCTAGGAGGCTCCTTCCCCATAGTTTATCTGGTTATCACACTTCATCCAGCTATTGTTCTCCTTCCAGATTTACTCTCAGTTCCTGTGTTCCAGAACTGGTGGTTATTCCCATTGTACTCTCCTCCTACAGCAAGCTCAGTTTTCTTTCCAGAAGAGAGAAACTCCCTGTTTGCCACCAGGAAATTATCCACTTCTCAATATTCCACCCATTTTTACTCAGAGCAGAAGCAACCTCCTTTCCTTTAAGTTCCAGGAGAGGGATCTGCCTTGCACAGCTCTTTTGGGGTGAGTCACCTCTGACACTCAGGCTTCCTCAGGAGAAATCACCCAGCAGTGCTCTGCCATTAGTCAGACTCCATGTCCCAGGTAACTCTCAAATTCCTGCTCTCTGCTTGAGGTACACAAAGGTCTTGGAGACCAGCAGGTCTCATACCTGGTCTGGTATCAAAGTAAAAACAGGGCATCCTCCCTCCCTTGGTTTCTCTGGAGGGGATCTGCTCAGGAAGCCTCATCCAGTTGTACCAAATGGCAGCTATGCCATCATTCATCACTGTCAGGAAGCTTTCAACCTTTTCACTAGTCACAGTCTCAAAGGTGAGCCGGGCAGCAATGCCAATTTCCTTCTACAAGAAGAGGAAAAAGAGAACAATTTTTACACTACCTGGCAGGATTTATCCTGCATGAGTCATAGCTCAGGCAAGGGATTGAGCCTTGGTAGGAGAACTTGTAAGGCAGGTCCAAGGAGTGGTCATTATACAGAGAAAGCCTGGGAATCTGAATTTCACAGCACAACCAGAGCCCTTCTGCTCCTAGATCTTTCTGGAGCAAACACAGGGATACTCTGTTATGTTCAGAGTCAGTCTCCCATTCTGGGGCCCTGGAGTGACACTTATTGTACAACTATGACTTGGGAACTCAAACAGGCTTAGCTTGACTAAACAATTAAAATCTCACAATTACCCTGCAAGCAGTGATGCCCTTGATCCAACGAGCAGGCTGGCCACAGAAAACTAAAGATGGAACCTTTTCAGCTTCTTCAACCACAATGAAGGAGTCACCTTCATTGCTAAAGGGGTCACTGCTAAAGAAAGCAAAAGGCAGCATTTTCATGGACTGAAATTCACTTCTGAGAGGGGAGAACCAGGAGTGATTTACAAGACACTCTAAGAAATAATCCCATTTAATGTTTTCTCACACAGTAATGTCTTTAGGGACAGAGCCCTAGAGATGTGGTGAACCCATCTAGCTACATGTCACAGGCAAGGAGGATAGGACAGCCAGAATATTAAAGAATGAGACCTGCTTGAAGTACATGAGTAAAAAGGGACAAGAGGCCCTCAGGCTGTGCCTGTTTAGATGGACAGGACAGAGAAAACCAGGAAATTAATGATGAAAGGCTAGAAAAAGACAATGAAATTGAGGTAATTGAGAGTAGAAACCCACCCTCCCTGATGTAAGCTCTGAAGCCACACAGACTGGAGGAAGAGCCTCAACAAAACTTTTCTCTGATTCTTGCTCCTTAGACACAAGGGCCCAGTGCACAAAGGCTGCCAGATCTGGTGATTATCACACAAGAATATGCCTTTCATTGTGTCCCAGTGGAGACTCGTCCTCATTCTGGATAACAACAGCTAAGGATATCCTCACAGATTGGTGATGCACACCCAAAATTCTTTATTTTGCCACAAAGTATGCCATGAAGTAAAACTTACAGGGTCTCAATCTCTTCAGAAATGGAAGCACATCGAAAAGCCTCAGCTGAGACAGATGTGAAAGGCTGCCCCTTCCCAATCACCTCCAGTCCTTCCAGATCCTGGACATACACAGAAATAACCAACTCACAGTTGCTCTTTCACAAAGAAAGGACATTAAAACACCATTAAAAACAACACTGAAATGGTTTTTAGAGGCATCTGAAGAATGCTCACAGGAAAGGGTCACAGGAAAGAACCAATCCTAGAGATTCCCAAGAATCCTAGAAGACTGCACTCCCCACTAGCAATGATGCATGAAGAAAGTGTTCTTCACACATTTCTCACCCTCAGAGACAGGTTTCAAAGACGAAGAAGTGAGGTTTGTTCTGTTTGCAGGAGGAGGGGCCACCTGCCTTCATGAGATTATTTCAGAGTGTCTTCCACATGGGTAAAGATCTCTTCCCTCTGCCCCATGGCACTAAATCAGAGTCCTGCACCACCACTTGGCAGGTTTTTCTTTGCCTAGGTCCTGGCAGCTGCATGCTGCTGGTTTGGGATCCTATTCTGAGGCTCCCAGACCACTCCAGGCAACATTTCAGGAGGTCAGACAACTCTTTCATAGGTGTGGCCCTTTAGAAATGTGGGAACTTCCAGGGAAAGCACTGTGGGACCAAGTTTTAGTTTGCTAATGCTTTTTTCAGATCCAACTCCTGGCAATTTTGTTACTCTACAGCACCTGACAAGAGACACAAAGAATGTCCTTGTTCCTCTGGTCTTACCGGCTTATAAAAGCCCAGATCCTCCAGGAGAGATTTTAGCTCCTGCCGCCGATGTTTCAGGAAAAGACTCTTATCCCAGTTTAGGTGGCAAGGAATCCTCTTTGGAGGCTTCAGACCTGTAAAAATACCCATTCAACAGCTCACTCTCTACACACCCACATGCCTGATCAAATTTCATTCCCTGCCAAACTTTGGGCCTTGTAGTGTTTTAAAGAGGAGGCTCAACAGGGAAGGAGCTGCTCCCTCCATTTCTTGTGCCCCATTTCTTTGGAATCAGCTCTCTGCAGTGTTTCCTTACCTGTCTCCTTCTGGATGGTTTGGGGTTTCCCCACATGAGTGAGTGGCTCTGGATATCCCCCGTTCTGTCCTGGTCAGGGTCAGAGTCAGCCCAGTGAGTTCATCCCCAATTCGCTCAGGAAGGCTCCAGAACTCGCTTCCCACTCGGTATCCCTGGGGGAGGAAACAAGGCTCCCACTGATACAGAGTTGTGCAGCTACCTGCTACTTTCACAGGCACTTGAAGCTAAAAACAAGAGGTCCTGACTATATGAGCATTTTAAAAGTCTATGAATTATCCCCTTTCTGCAGAGCAAGCCAAAATTTCTATCAGGCTGCTGTCAAAGACAAAAGAACCTTTCTTCTATCTAGTGCACATAAAGGTTCAAATGATATTAAAATAAAGCCTCACATAAATGCAAATTCTTTGATAGTGCTATAAATGTGGAAAAGGATTTTAACATGATACTCCTATAACCTTCCTGCCCTACCCATGCCCTTTTCTCTATGGCAATCACTAAAATCCAAGCTTGAAGCTATCAGATCTTTCTGCCCCTGGAACAGCAATTGTGACATGTTCCCATGCCACTTTCCAGGGCACAACAGTCTCTGGTGAGAAACAAGCAATGCCACTTGCTCGTCACCACTTTCCCCTGACTGGTATGGATAGCACAATTCAGGTTTTTATTTTTCATGTCCCTGAAAGCTCTGCTCAGGCACTAAGCTGAGGGATTCAGAGTGGCTTTGATAAACATCTCCTGACAGCACTTCAGAGGCTTACTCAGAACAGTGTCTGTGCTGTTTCTCAAGAGCACCACAACCAGGACACACAGGAAGTGGGGCTCTCACCTTTCCAGGAAAGAGGGCAGGGAGACTCCGGTCAATGAGGTCACGCTCTTCCTGGATTTGTCTGTAATTGTCCGACATGTTCATCAGCAATTCATTCTGCGGCTTCTGAAGAATTTCTATAAATAAAAAACATCACATCATTGGTGCTGCACTTCTGGGCACACCCTTTGCCACTGTTATTGTTCACCTGTAACCCACTTATACTGTTCCCTGCCAAATCCACTGTCCTCTCCACGAGCCAGAGCCACCAGCTCACCCTCCCACCATACCCAGAGCCACCAGCATGAGCAGTGTGGGAGCTCTGAGAATCATGGAATTAGACTGCAATGGCAATAGGATTAACCCTGGTGGGCAATGGCTGCTGTCTGTGGTTTGGTGTGGGGACATCAAACCTTTACATCTGCACACAAAATTTCACAGAATGAGACCTCCTTAGCTTTCCTCACCTCCTAGATGTTTCTCCTGCTTTTTCCTCATTGCCATATGATGGCTCCAGTTCTGGAAAGCTTTGTGCTCTGCTGGTTGGGCATGACGTGCCTTTACTTTCTTCTCTTCTTCATGTTCCTCTTTTAAAGCTGCTGCAGTAACATCTGGATGAGGAACCTTAATAGCATCTGCTAGCTGATGAGAGATGAAACATTAAATGAACCTCTCCATGCACATCCAAACAGGAATGGGAGAGGGGAGGAGAGAAGAATTCTTCATATTGACAGCACTGTTACATTAGCAATCTGAGAGGACAGCAACCAGGGCAGCAGGGACACACTCAGATACGATGGAAGTATTTATCTGAGTAAAGGGACTCCAGTAATGGTGTGGCTGCAACACCAGCTCCTCCCTAACACCATGAGCAGGATACAGAGGGAAGAGGAAGCCTGTATAATTGTTCCCTCTATGACCTGGTCCTGCACACAGGACTCCAAAACCTGCTGGTGCAGTTTCTCCAAAGGCAAACCCTCCCCCTGAGTGTGACGAGGTTGGAAAACCACACCTCAGGCCTGTCCTGCTCCTGATAGTGCTGGAAAGCATCAAGAGGTACTGCAGGCACCATACAGCAGCATTTTCTAACTCCATAAACCAACCTGAGTGTTTTTTCTGGCCAAGGCTTCCATCTTTAACTCCTGGAGACTTCCCAAAATGTGATGAGGGAGGATCTCTTCAGAGCCATCATCAAACTGTCTTGGTCCTACAACACACACATACAAATACCCAACCCCAGAGTCAGGTCACTAAAGTTTGGCTTAGCAAAACCAAAACCCAGAGGTAAGATGTGAAGTTGAACCCTACCAGGAAAAATCAGTGGTCCCCTGGGTGCCTTGGGGGGAACAGGATGTGCTACCAGATGTGTCACCTCCTTGGGTCGGTATTTTCTGACAATGTAACTCCTCTGGACTGGAACTCTCCCAGCACCATGGGGAAGGCGTGGAGCATGGAGCTTCAGGAAATAAACAGTCACACTGCAGTTAGGTACACACTGACTCACCTTTATTCCATCTGATCCCTTTAGGACAGGCACAGCAGTCATATCTGTACAGTTCCTGTAAGGTCCTGCGAGCCCTGGATAGGGACTTTTCATGTGGTCATGCAACAACAGGACAAGGAAGGAATGGATTCAAAGTAGAAGAGTAGGTTTGGATTACATATTAGAAAAAATTCTTCCCTGTCAGGGTGGTGAGGCCCTTGGCACAGATTCCCAGAGAAGCTGTGGCTGACCCATCCCTGGAAGTGTCCAAGGCCAGGCTGGATGGGGATTAGAACAACCTGCAATAGTGGAAGGTGTCCCTGCCCATGGCAAGGGGGGTGGAAATATATGAGTTTTAAGGTCCTTTCCATGCCAAATCTTCTATGATTCTTCCCCTACAAGATGCTTTACACAGCTGTGCAGATACTAACTCGAGTTACTGTCTTACTCCTCTGGATCCTGGTTTACAACAGGGGCACAAAAAGGAGAGTTTTAAATCACTTTCCAGAAGAGACTTCTGCTGCTGTGTCACTCAAATGCTTCCACTCACGCACTGTGACCTGAGTTTTGGAAGGAAAGCCATGAGAGCTACTGAACAACTTACAGGTCTTATTAGATCAGAAAGTTGAAGATGTAATTTTGAAGAGGCAGATGACTTATCTTTCCTTTTCAAAGGACTGTATAGGCACTTATAATCCTTTACTTTTAGCAATTGAACCTGATGAGCTGACATTTATCATGATAAAAAGCCTGGCAGACAAAATAGCATGAGATCTCAGCTGCAGGAGTGAGTTTTGGCTTAAGTAAATGAGCAGCACCCTCTCTTAAACACACAAAAGGAGAGTCTCAGTTAAGACAGCAGTAAAAATACTTATACATACTTTCTCCAGGTCCTCCACCTTAATTTCAAGTGCCTGGATATCCTCTCCTTGCAGAACATATGGAACAGGCTCAGGCTCAGGTGCAGGCTCAGGCTCTTCTGCAATTACTGAGCAGGATTGTTCAAAAGTCTTTTCCTTCCTGCCTAAAAAACAGATGAAGAGACTTTCTTTAGCCTCCCAAGAAAGGCACCATATTCCTCTCAGGTTGGTTAATGATTCCCAGCTGAACTATGTTTTGGGATTATTTCTCTTTAAGGTTGCACCAAACAATTAAATTCAGCATCTCTTGTAATTGAAAAAAATCAACCTCTGAGAAGCTGCAAAGACCAAAGTGGGTCAAGTAGGAGTGAATTGTCTCACACTTTATTCTAGATGAAGGACAACGGGCAAGATAAATGCAAATAAATACAGGTGGAACAACACATTCCTGGGAAGTTTCCAGCTCCACCTGCAAGCACAAGCACACATTCCCTGCGCTTACCCAGCACGACGGGGATAACAGAGCGCTGGGTTTCAGCGCTGCTCAGCGGCAGCACAGCTCTGAAACACCAGGGCCAGTGCGGGCCAGGCTCGGCTCAGGGGGTCCCACCAGAGGCTGCTCTCCCTTAGCCTGCGCGGGGACCTTGTGCAATAAGATATCGCCATAGTGACAGGAGGTCACTGCTGGGGAAGGGGCTGGTTCCGGCCGCAGGCCCGGCCCGGCCCGGCCGCTCGCTGCCCAGCCGCGCCCTGCTCCGGGCCGTACCAGGGGGAGTCCGGCTCCGAGCCCGGCCGCCCCGCCGCGACGCCATTTCCCGGCCGCGGCCCCGCGCTGGTCCCCGCAGGTCGCGACAGTCGCGACAGAGCGCGCGCGCACCGCCGAGCACCGCCCCCTGCCGGCGCTGCGCGGTACCGCTCCCGGGAGCGGCGCGCCGGGCGCATGCGCCGCCTGCCCCCGCGCATGCGCCCTGCGGCCGGGACAACAGCGGGGCAACGGCGCTGCGGGATATCGGGATACAGCGCGATATCGGGAGATACCGCGACATACCGCCACATACCGCGACATACCGGGACACGGAGACACCGGGGACACGGAGCACTGCGCGACTACGAACACCAGGGTGCCGGGACACCGGGATCCAGGACACCACGTGTCGCTGTTTACTACAAGCGGCAAATAACACACTTCTTAAGTGGAAGAAAAAAAGCATTTTATTAAAACCTGACCTATATTTATAGAACTGTTCGTGAATATCAAACGGGACAGCAGTTCATTGGACAATAGGAGAAAACATCCCATATCGCGTACATCATGCGCTGTCCCACGGTCTACACAGGGTGCTAATCTTATGTTTATTAATTCCTTTGTATTTGCAAGAAAGCTATCACCCTGGGAAAAATCCTGGCCGGAGCTGAAAAAGACTCAGAACCTGAGAAAAGACCTGGCTGAAATTTGCCTAAGCCTTCTGCTGTGTCCACACCCCGTGGCACCGGGATCCCGTGGCTCCGGGGTACCCCGGTACTGGCACGGGACACTGGGAACACCCGAACACCGGGACACAGGGCTTACCCTGCAGGAACACCCTGCAGGAACACCTCCCCTGCCAGCACTCTGCTCTCGTGCTTTACTGTCCATCGTGGCCGCTCACAGCCCCGGCGTCCCGGCCCTGCTTGTCCCTCGGTGGGCACCGGGCAGCGCCCAGCGCCCGCTGCAGCTGCCACAGCAGGTCGGGCAGCAGCGAGTCCAGCACGGCCAGCCCAGCCCAGGTGCACCGCAGGCCGCTGGAAAGAGGTGCTGATGAGACCAGTGTCCTGGGGAGACCCCCGGCCCTGCCCGCGGCTCCCTGGGGCTCACCCGCTGTCCAGGACGAGCCAGCCCGACTGCTGCAGCGCCCAAGCCTCCCCCGGCTCCCCGAACACATCCTGCAGGCTGAGCTGCGGGGAGAAATGCCCCCAGCGCTGTGCCCAGGGCGAGAAAGGCATGTTAGTGACGGGGCATCAGCATCCCAGCACCCAAAGGGGCTGAGAAGGGCTTTGGAGAACAGAATGTGAGTGACAGGAAAAGGGAAAGGACAGATTTGGATTAGATATTGGGAAGAAATTCTCTTGTGAGATTTCTTCGGTGAGGCCCTGACACAGGCTGCCCAGAGAAGCTGCGGGTATCATATCCCTGGAAATGTTCAAAGCCAGGTTGGACAGGGCTTGGAGCAACCTGGTCTAGTGGAAGGTTTCCCTGCCCAGGAGGTAGAACGAGATGGGCTTTAAGGTCCCCCCAATCCAAACCGTTCTGTGATTAGCGTCGGGTGATGTGGGGTGTCCCTCACCTCGTGTGTGATGCCTTCATCTGTGCGCAGTCCCAGGGTGAGCAGCTCCTCCAGCCTGTGGGGACACGGAGAGCTGTGGGCAGCACAGACCAGGAGGGGGCACGGGGGGGACCCCAGTACTCACTGCTCCAGAGGGCTTTAGCACCGCCCGACTCCTGGTGCCGTGTCCGTGGCTCTGCACCTCCCGCATCCAGCTAACAGGCTCCAGGGTCTGCACACGAGCTTCCCGGCTGCTGCCGCCCTCACCCCGCAGCACAAAGCGCCCGTGCGCCCCTGCAGCAGCCAGGCAGGGGGACAACAGAGTTCACGGGGCACATGGCCACACACTCACCCCCACTGGCCCCCATCACCCCCTTACCTGGCCCCACACCGATGTACTCATCAGCCCGCCAGTAGGAGAGGTTGTGGGTGCTGAGGGCGCCCTAGGAGAGAACCCTGGGGTGAGAGCTGAGCCTGCTGGGAGACCAGCATGACATGGGGAGACACAGCATGGGGGGCACCCCACCTTCCGTGCAAAATTGGAGACCTCATAGTGGCGGAAGCCAGCGGCCACCAGCACGTTCCGGGCAGTCTCGTACATGTCAGCCAGCAGATCCTGGGGAGGTGCAGGCAGGGCTCCCCCCCACACCTGTGCTGCCAGCGCCGTGCTCCGCTCCAGCGTCAGCTGGTACAGGGAAATGTGGTCGTCACAGAGCCCCAGGGCTGCCTCCAGCCGCTGGGCCCAGGCATCCCGGCTCTGTCCCGGCAGCCCAAACAGCAGGTCCATGGAGGTTCGGCCAGGGAAGAGCCCCCGTGCCGCTTCCACAGCCTGCCGTGCCTCTGCTGCTGTGTGCTCCCGGCCCAGCATCCTCAGCTCAGCGTCATCCAGCGACTGCGGAGGGAGCGCGGTGACAGCGGGGTGTCCCCAGGGGGACACCTGCGGGGGCTGCGGCGGGGACAGCCCGTCTCACCTGGACGCCGATGGAGAGGCGGTTCACCCCGGCTGCCCTGAAGCCGGCAAGGCGCGATGTGCTGGCGGAGCTGGGGTTGGCCTCCAGCGTGACCTCAGCGGCAGCAGCAAGGTGAGCAGCCCCCGCCACGGCCTCCAGCACCGCCGCCACCGTGCCGGGGCTGGCCAGGCTGGGGGTGCCCCCGCCGAAAAACACGGATGTGACACTGCAGGCAGAGGGTGGGGAGCTGCGGGTGGGCACGGAAGGGCGCAGCACTGCCCTTTCTGAGCGCACCCCGTACACGCACCTGTGCACCCGGCCGAGGCGGAGCAGGGTCTGCGCCTCCCGCACCAGGCAGGCGCGCACGGCCGCCTCGTCCAGCTCCCGCACCACGTACGTGTTGAAGTTGCAGTAGGAGCAGCGCTTGCGGCAGTAGGGCCACTGCGGGCACGGGGCGTGTGGGGCACGGCCCTGCCCTCACCCCCAGCCACTCCACCTCGAGGGGGAACAGCCCCAACCCAGTGCATGCACCCCGGTGCCCCCGCACGTGCCCCTCAAGGCACGCGACCCACGGTGTGTCGCTTCGTGTGCACGGCTCGGGGATCCCTCAGCTCAGGCCAGCCCCAGGACTCCACGAGGATGTGCTACACACAGCCACGTGTGTGCGAGCCCCGAGGAGCCGCATTCACCTTGCACCTTTGCCAGCTCCTCGCCCCTCGAGGTGTGCGAGCCCCAGGACCCACGTGTGCAAACCGTGACCCCCCGTGCTCCCTGCACACACACACACGCTCCACGGACCCCCGTGTCCCCTTGTCCCCGCTTACATGCACGTAGAGCGCGGCTGTGGCGGGGGCGGCCGCTTGTTGCGCCGGCTCCGGGGCCGGTTCCACGGCAGGACCCGGGGCCGCTGCTCGTCCCGGGCCGCCCCTGCCGGGCAGCGCCGCAGCGAGAGCCGCCAACTTCCCCGGCCAGCTCCGCGCCGCCGCCATGGCCCCGCGGCACCGCCCGCGCTGGGCGGGACCGCGGCGGGGCGCGGGGACCGGGGCGGGACCGGGGACACGGCCCGGCTCTGCCGAGGGGCTGTGCACGGGGTGTTCGCTGTGAATGACGCGGTGCTGCGGTCAGTGTCCTGCCCCGCAGCCGGGAACACCGGAGTCAGTGTCCTCTCTCGGTGCGGGGATGTCAGGGACGCTGTCCTCCCGCAGTGTCCTCCCCCAGTGTCCTCCCGCAGTGTCCTCCCCAGTGTCCTCCCCAGTGTCCTCCCCAGCCGCACTGCCCGAACGAGCTTTGGGACCTGCCCCCGCATCCTTCCCCGGCTGCTCCGCGGGGCCGGGCAGGGTTTTCCAGCGTTGCGGCGGAGGAAGGTGGCCTGTCCCGATTCGGGGTTGTGCAAACACCCTGACGTTAGTAGTTGTCTCTATTAATAGACACGAGGAACTCCGAAATCCCCATGACAAAGACTGTGACTGTGGATTCCCCTTCCCAGGCCAGAAACGGGTAGTTCGGTGTAACCCAGCCCTGATGTCACCTTCCCTCAGCCGGGAGTTTCCGAGCAGGCAGCGAGGACTATAAGAGAGGGACTCAGGCACGGGCAGGTGGAAGCCATGGAGCGAGCCGGGAGCACTGCACACACCGAGACCTCTCTGCCAGCCAAGAGGGCCAGCTTCTCCTCCTCCGTGAGTATTTACAGCCGGGGATGCATCCTCCCAGGGGCTGGGAAGGGGTAGGGGCACCGCGGGAGGTGTCCTGGCTGGGGAGGGCTGCATGTGCTCTAGGGAAGGCATGGGAAAGCTCAGACCCCTCATGGATGAGGGTCTTCAGAGCTCATGGATGGTGCTGCCCCACTCCCAGAACAGGAGCAGGAGGGTGGCACAGGTGTTCCCCCTGTGCTGGCTGTGACCAGGGTTTACTGTTTTCTCAGCAGTGTGTCTGTCCTCACCAGCCAGGGCTGATGTCACCTTCATTCCTTATCCACTGCCCTACGGTGAGTACGTGGGAGCACCTGTGGGCAGAGCAGGGGTTGTGCCAAGGGTGGAGGTACTGATCAGGGAGGGGAGGAGAAGCTCCACTCACTGCAGGCCTGTTCTGGACCTGGGTTAGTGCTCTGGGAAGCAAAAGAAGGTAAGCAGTCCTTCCCTAGACATCAGTTACAGAGGCTCTCTGTGTCCCCACGGTCCCTGGCTGTAGTTGCTGTCATGCAGGTAACATTCTCTTGGGAAGGAAGGTTACAGAGGTAACCAGGGAAGGGAGGATACCTGAGTGAAACGGGTTTAAGGATCAGTGCTGAAACCAATCCCATGAGCAGTGTGGGAACGGGAGAGGAACTTGCTGACAAAACCCTGTACAGAAGAACTCTGACACAAACCATCCATGTTTTTTTCTTTCTCAGAATGCAGACGTGGACCGGGGACTTGTCCCCACCGTCTGCTTCCATGGGTAGAGCCCACAGCCCAGCTGCGAGGTGAAGGATTGAGACCTCACTGATGCTTCTCCTCTCCCCCTGCCTCCCACTGCCCTCCACCACTGGAGGAAGCCACAGCAGGAGGGGGCCCAGCCCTAGCTCTGCTTGGAAAGGAACCAGGAGGGAGACAGCAGGAGGTCAGCAAGAGTTGGCAGCAACATTATCTGCTTTCCAGCTGGGGTGGGACACTCCTGCTGGCCAAGAGGAGGTCTGCTGTCCCTCCTCTCACAGGAGTGTTTCATGGTTGGGAGGTACCAAATAACTCCCGTAAAATGCTGTCCCAGGTACGCTCTGCTTCACGCTGCCAATGGGACAGGAATTTTGGTATTTCTGCAACAACCTTACTGTCTATCTTGTTTAAAACAACAAAATAAATAAAGCTATGTCTACCTTGGAGAAGTTGGTTGTTTTTTTTGGAAACACCTAGGGGAGGTGTGGGAACAGAGTGAGTTTTAGGGAGCCCCAATGCAATGCCCCTCATTCTCTGAACCCTCTGCCCCTCATTTCAAGCTCAGTCACTCTTAAATGACCCAGGAGTCTCACAATATCAAAGAAGAAAAGGCATCACCTACCCTGGGAAGCCAGGCCAGGGCATTTGGATTTAAGAGTGTCAATAAAATACCCACCAGCATCTCAACTTTTCAGCATTTCAACTCCCATGAAATGGCTGCAGCCAAACTGCTCAGAGACATGCAAAATTTTCAAACCTTCATAAGGTCTTTCAGTATCTGGACAGAATTCCAGAAATAAGCATCCCTTCCTCACACACACTACTTTCTGCTGGCAAAGAAACAAGCCCAACTGGGAAAAAAGGTGCTCTGTTTTATTGACTAAAAGTGCCATCAGCCAGGGAGGGGAAGTCTCCACTGCTTAGTCCAAGGCACAGGTGAAAAGCAGACTCAGAGCTGACTGCAATGGGGCTGATTTGTCCTGATTTTTGCTCTGCCTTCCCAACCTCAGAGCTGCAGGTGCTTCTCCATCTGCTCCCTCAACTTATATTTCTGAATCTGGAAGAGAGGGCAGAGAGGAGAGAGAGAGGCTCAGAGAGGAGCTGGGACAGAATGCCAGGGTTCCTGCCCTGCCCCAGCCCCCTCTTACCTTGCCTGAAACAGTGAGGGGGTACTGGCTCACAAACACAACA
This sequence comes from Luscinia megarhynchos, assembly GCA_034336665.1. Classification (NCBI taxonomy): domain Eukaryota; kingdom Metazoa; phylum Chordata; class Aves; order Passeriformes; family Muscicapidae; genus Luscinia; species Luscinia megarhynchos. Next base: position 6,223,816 of record CM067580.1, read on the forward strand.
TAACGGGGGATCTTGAAATGAGCGATCTGCGAAGAGAAGAACCGGGGCTACACAGCCTGACAGGAACAGCCTGGCACTGACAGGGCTGCGCCCCCCAGTGCTCTAAATCCATCCTTTCATCCACCAGTCCCCAGCAGCCACTGGGTGTACTGGTCTGGAAGGAAACTGAGGACTGGGAGCCCACCTTCCCTTTGCAGAAAGCTTTGATCTCCTCCTGGGTGCAGTCCTGCCCAGCCCGCAGCCGGATGCAGGCACAGATCTCTTCTCCCATCCTTGAATCCTTCACACCAACCACCTGGTGGGGACAGATGGAGAGTGTGACCCTTGGGGACATCCATAGGGTCTGTGTGCTGGCCCATGTGTTTTCCCTGACCCCATACCACATACAGCTTTGTGGATGCAACATGGACCTCTCATCCCTCTGCTTCCAAAAAACCGGGGCAAGAGGTTTCACAAACAACAGGGAGACTTGACAGGCTGCCACAAGTGCCTTGGGATCTCCAGATGGAATGGCAGGGGAGGGATGAGGTTGAATTAAAGGATTATTTGAAACCCTTATAACCACAGATCTCAGTGGGCCATTGCCTGTGACACCAGGAAATGGGCTTCCCAAGCCTGAGCTCTCTCAAAGTTTGTTCCCACTATTCCTCAAGAATCCTACTGTCATTCCCTGCCTTGAACCAGTATCTCAGACTGCTGGAGACATGTTGATCCTTTTGAGTCCAGAGCAGTGACAGAAAGCCCCAGAAACCACATAAACAGGGCTGGTTTGCAACCCATCTGCACTGGGACTGCTCCAAAGAGAGATGCTTGCCTGGCATAGGCAGAACCCTGACTAAATAACCAGTTTATTTATGGGGAAACTTGTCTGGCACAAAACCTGGAGAACAATCCCAGCAGACGGGGAGCAGCTGCTCAGTCCTGGAAATCTTTGCTGTCTTGTGAAGGAGTGAAACAAAGTCTCACTCCTCATCTCCAGGGACTTGTTGGAAGAGTCTTCCAGGATGTCAGAGTTGAGCAATTATCACTAAAAACTGTCCTTCCAGACTGCTTTCTGAGTAACAGTTTCAGAGGGAGCTATGAAAGCGGACAGGCAGTTTAAACCTGAAGAATGACAGGCACTTTGCAGATGTGCAGCTGGAACACAAGGGGATTGCCACAATGCATATGCCCCAAGGTAGGAGCTCTGCCTGCCCTTTCCATCCCATGAGTCTCTCCCTCCTCATTGCTAACCAATATTACACGGAATTTGATTGTGAAAACAGGGAAAGACAACGAGCTTCCAAGCAGCAATCCCAGAAGCTTTATGTACAGGATTCCCCAGAATGGCTGCTCACCCATCCCACCTCCTCCCTCTCACCTGGACCTCCTCAACCTTGGGGTGGGTGTGCAGGAACTGCTCGAGTTCTGCTGGGTAGATGTTCTCTCCTCCCCGGATAATCATGTCCTTGCAACGCCCTATAATTCTGCAGTAGCCATGCTCGTCCAGGCTGGCGAGGTCCCTGCAATGACAACACCCTCCTGGTACTGTCCCAGCTGGGTGCAAGAATGGCTGGTGCTCCCACCCAGCCAGGGCTGGGATCAGAGGATAATGGCTGAGATGCCACCTGAACACACGGAAGAGATCAAAGAGCTCCTGTTACAGAAATTGTCAGTGCCCACACAAGCAGCAGGGTTGAGGGGGAGGCAATGCCTGCTCTGCCCTGTACCCCCACAATCCCTCCATCCACATGGCCAGTGACAATCCCCTCTCCAGGGGACATCACACCAAGGGCTCTGTGCTAAAAGCAGTTCTGAAATGTCACAGACAGCTCAGAGGGATAAACTGGGGCAGTTTTCTCTACTTTGGGAATCCCAGCCGAGCACTCCTATACATACCCATGCATCCCCATCCAATGTCATCCTGTGGGACCGTCTGGGAGAAGTGGGGCTGTTCTCAGACTCACCCTGTCTTGTACCACCTCTCAGCAGTGATCACTTCACTGGTCCTGGCAGGCTCATCCCAGTAGCCCAGCATGACACAGTAACCACGGATCAGAAGCTCCCCAGGAGCATTCAGAGGCACAGGCTGCCCTGTTTCTGGATCCTCGATTTTTGCCTGGAAGAGAAGAAGTGCTTAGTTAGTCACAGTGGCAGACAGGGAGGATGGAGTGAGGTCTGCTGCTGGAGAGCACCTGGAGCATGAGGGAAAGGTCATGGTCACCTCTGTGTGGGGAAAGATGTACCCCACTGTGTCAGTTCTCCGCTCGATGCTGTCACTGGGGAAACCCCATGAAGGTGACAGGGCTGTTTTCTGTGGTCCCATAGGCAACCTGCAAACACAGAAGAGGAAATGTGTCTCAAGGGGAAAGGGGAACACACAGCTTCAGGCACAGGAAAGGCAGAGCTGGTCATGAGTGCAGGGGAGAGTGGGGTGTGAGGAGGATGCTCTCCCAAGCCACTCAGGGGACAGGAAGCCCTGCTCTGCTGCCTGTGCATGGGCCCTCTGGACACTTCTGCCACAGACTCTTGGAGAAACAGGAGCTAAAGCACCACTGCACCTGCCTGCCATGGCCTTCTTCACCTCCCTCACAGTGCTCCAGACCCCATCACCCACAGCACTTGGGGTATCATGTACTTTTGACACCCTAACTGGTATTCTTGGCCGACTCCAGGGTTTGCCATCCTCTTTTTCAGCCCCTGCTTCTCCAAGCACTGTCCTTTTGACTCCACACCACCTCTGCCAGACATTGACTTTGCCTTGCTGCCCTTGCAGCCAAGGTGCTGACTTCACCTTGCATCTCTAACAACTCAGGGAACATAGGACATCACTTTGGAAAAACCCTGGAGCCAGCAGCAGACTTCTGTGGGAGACAGTGTGTGCTGCTTGCTGCAGGTCCTTTTGTGCAGACATCAGCCCCTGTAACCCCTGTAAGAGCATCACGAGGTCACTCAGTGCTTGGCACAGCTGCCCTTACAGACCCAAAGCCTCACAGTGGGACAAACACTTCTTGCTGCTAAACCTCCCTCACAGCTAATCCCGATGGCAGGCTCTGAGCCACCTCAGCTGAAGCTCACTTCTCCTCAGAGGAAAATTCCAGTGCTTTTTGCTGAGCTCAGTGGCCAGGCTGAGGCGGCAGGAGCTGCACAGGAGGTGCCCTGGGCAGCTCTGAGCTGCACCAACAGCACCATCTCTGGGATTGTTGCTACATCCCAGCTCTTGGGAGCTGTGTTTCAGCAGTGGGAGCTGCTAGAGCACTGCTCTGGTGTCTCTGACCCACTCAGAGTAATGTCACCCCAGTAATGGCACCCCAGTAATGTCACCCAGTAATGTCACCCAGTAATGTCACCCAGTAATGGCACCCCAGTAACGTCACCCCAGTAATGTCACCCCAGTAATGGCACCTGTGGCTGCTTTGCTGGGAGAGCATGGCTGTGAAAGGGCTGGTGTGGGAAGTATTTCCTCATTTCTCCTCCAGCTCTCCAGACTGACAGGTGAGCAGCCTGACCCACCATGTTGCCCTGGCACTCAGATCTGGTCAGTTCCTTCAGAGTAAATGCCCAGGTGTGCCTACATGGTCATGGCTTGGCCATGGGGCTCACCCAACTCCAGGCACTGTGCCCCAAAATAATGTGGGGCTTTGCAAAGGACTGTGATGAAGCATGTGAACAAGGATGAAAATATCCTGAATGAGCTGAAAACAACACTGGTATAGTGTACAACAGTGTGTAATAACAGTGGAGCTCCTGGCTCTTTCCACCTCATGGAGCTGCTGCAGGATGTCATGTGGGCACAGCCCAAGTCTGGGCTCTTGTTGACTGCACCAGGGTCAGCATGAATCCAGGCTGGAACCTGCTTTTATCCAGGAATCCGGGAGAGAACCTCTCCAGGATGCTGCAGGGATCATCTGGTGCAAACTGCTCTGCCTGGAGCCTGGCAGCCCCCAATACCAGGCTCGTGCTCCCAGACACAAGGACAACCTCCCAGCCGGGTGCAAACCCACAGTGTCTCATGCTCAGACTGCATTTCTCTCCCACCCACTAATACAAGTCCTGTGGCTGGATCAAATGACTGGCCAGACCCAAATCCAAGACCTTAAACACTTATTAAAAATCCCAGTGCCTTTGTTTTTTTGTTTTGGATGAATTGCAGTGTTGGTCCCAGGATCCCAGCCAAGCCCTGAGTCAATCCTTGCTGCCTCCCCGGGTTGCTCCAGCAGTTTAATTGGATGCAGGAGCAGGCAGCTCCCTGGCAGGATGATCCTGAGTGCTGTGGCTCACCAGGCTCCTCCAGATGCCTGGCACTGTGCCCTGTACCCCAAACACCACCTATTGATGCCTTGGCCTGTGGCTTGTCCCCATGAACACCCTCACACCCTCAGGAATGGGCTTCCCAACTGCTCCAGAGAGCAAAATGGGTCTGAACCTCCAGCGCCTCATCTGCTTCCTCATCACTGCTTTCACATCAGCACATCACTCTGTAGCTGGACACCAGGATGTTGTTCCAGATCTTTCCAAGATGTTATCTCCCTCTTAGGATGGTTTTCCCCAGCTGTATTCCTGGGATGGAGGCAGGGTATGGAGCAAACCCTTGTGCCAGCACTGCTGTCCTTCCCACCCGTTATCTGACACGTGGACCATCCAACACGTCCATTGTCAGCAGCAGATGAAACAACACTTCCACAAAATTCCACACACCAATTTAAACTTGGAGATATCCATGAAGATTCCTAGCCTTCATGACCCAAAGGGACACTTAACATCATTCAGCCTTGTCATCTGGTGTAATTCAGTCCAGAAAACCTCACCCAATAATTTCAGTGTCAGCTCCATAATTTCCACTGGGGCTGTATCTGCTGTCAAAGCAGAGCTTTCCAGAGACAAAGATTCCAGCTTGGACACTTGCCTTTGAGAGGAGCCACATGAATACAAAATATAATTGACTGCAAAGCCTTTTTTTACTGTAGGACCACAAGTGATCCCCCAACACCCAGACCAGTCCTGCCCTCAGTGATGACAAGGACAGTTCCAAAAAAAACTGCTGCCTAACTTGCTCCTACCAACAAGAGATTCATTCTTTGTGAATCCCAAGCCTCTGTAAAAACCAGGAATAAAAAGAACATCTTAGCAGAACTGTGTTTTTTAAAGCACATTTCCCAAACATTTCCTGCTAGTGCTGTTCAAATACTGGTCACTGTGGAGCAGGCAAAACAGCCTGAAGAGGGAAGCATCTAAAAATTAAAAATAAAGTAAAAACAATCAGACTCCAGTCTCTTTAGTAAACATTTGGGAGGCAGGCTGATCTGGTGGGGACTGTGGGGACTCTGAAGACCCTGGGTTTTTTGCAACTGTGCTGCTTATTTACTGCATAACTTGGAACAAGCCACATCAGCCCTCTGCTCCTTGGGTTTCCCCTGCATTCAACAGCAATAAAAACACCCAGTGCCCTCCACATTCAGCTGCTGCTAAAGGCTGTCATGAAAAGGCTGGGATTTGTACCACCAGTAACCAAAGTGGGTTATACTGGGTGGGACTGGAGCAGAAGGTCAGGGCTGCAGGAGGGCAGGAGTTCCTTGGAGGAGGCCCTGCCCTGGACCTGAGCACTGCTCAGGGAGGATCTTCACACTCCTCACCACCCTCTGGTTGTGCCACGCTGGAGGATGATGATGGCAGGGCTTGAACTGCCAAACTAAAGCCTACAGAAACTGAGTTTTGCTGGACACAATACTGGCCTCAGAAAAAATGCAGCAAATTGACTGTGAAATAACAGGGATTTTCAGACTTCAAAGAGGGCATAATGAACAACAGAAAGCAGACTGGCAACCCAAGAGAAGTGCTCAGGGACGTCTAGAAGGCCCTTTGAACCCCTCTCAGTGTAACATGCTGGATAGATCTAATTATCCCTAAACCCATGTCGAGTGTCTGTCTTGGATATCTCCACCAGAGTCAACCCCAGCCCTTCCCATCACAGCCAGCTCCAAATCATTCTCAACTGAGCAACAACCTTCCCTCACTCAGCTGTTCACTCCCAAGATCACCCTAAACTCTTCTGTCCCCTGGGGACTTGTATCTCCTTGCTTTGGAGACATCCTGCTATCCCAAATGGTATTGGAATATTCCTGAAGCCTCAGGTCAACTTTGCTGCTGCAAAAAACAACTTCTGATCCCATCCAGCCTGTGTCACACCGGGATCTCATTTCCTCCCCCAGCAACAGTACCATCTTTGTGTCAAAAACACCAGGACACAAACAAACAGGTCTTGCAGGACAAATCTCCAAGGCTACTCTATTGACATCTCTCCCCACCACGAGAGCTGCCAGACAGTCCCAGTTTGGATGGGGCTTAAAACAGATCCCAAAAGTATGAGTGCCCAAAGCACTTTCTTTGTGCTGTGGCACGCAATGGCTTTGCCCCAGGAGGAGACCAAAAGGACAACCCAGTGTGCCCAGGCTGAGACTGCACGGGGAATGAATCTCCTGTTATTGCCCACTGAAGGCAAGCAGCTCCTCGTGGTCTGCAGTTAAAGCAGCCTCTCTTCTCCCCAGGCCAAGCAGAAGCTTTGAGGCTTGGAAGTGTTTCCCCCTTCCAGTAAGCAGTGCAGAAGTGCTGCCCAGTGGCAACCAGCAGAGACGTGGACAGTACTGGTGTATCCACAGTGTGATAAAAGGTCTTTGCTGTGCAATTAACTCCATCCTCCCTAGTGCTGATAACAATGCATTTTGAGAAAAGTGAAATTAAAAGGAAAAAGTGAGAGGAAATGTACAAAGTCATGTGGAAGTGGAAAACCACTGGTTTGGGGGTATTGGGATGCTCAAAGCTATTGGAGAAGGAAACTCAGCAAAAATCTAGGGGCAAAGGTAAGACCCCTATGGATTTGGAGAGCTCAGCTCCCACCAAACACCTGGCTGGAAGTCCAGAATCTTGTTGCTTCCATGAGGCATTTTAAATGTTCTCACAGCCCATTTCCACAGCTACAGAAACCACCTACTCATCAGGTCCTCCCCAAAAACAAGCTAGGGTGGGATGGGGAGGCCAGGACAAGCAGAGATGCTGTCACCACGTGGAGCCCACCTTCCATTTTGAGAACAGAGGGAACTAGTGGCTGGGGAGCATTTGGGAAAGTCAGAAGTCTTGCACGGATCAGCTCCACAAGGGAAGAAGGCTCTGCAAACCAGGACTGCCCTGGCCAGAGCAGTGGGATGCTGGGGAACATCTGATGCCCTGCAGGGTGGACATGGCAGGGCTGGGAGAGGCTGTAAGGGCTGGGTGAGCTCCACAGGAAAGGCCAAGAGCCTCATCCAGCAGCTGCTGGAATCAGCAGAAGGGAAGGGTGGGTGGATGTCAATGGGCAGCCAAACTGGCAGCAGATCAATGGAGGCCATGCTACAGTGGAACAAAACCATCAGAAGGAAGGAGGGTGGACCCACCATCACCTCCTCCAGCTCAACAACTGCTGTAATGGGGACCCTTCAAGAAATTTAAATAAAAATGGCAATTCAGGTGTGGACACAGAGCCCTGCATGCTACTGCTGGGACAGGAAAGCCTCTAGGACTCCCCTCTGCACACCCACCACTGCTCCTCCAACTCTGCCTGCAGTGTCCTCTGCTCCTGTGGCACTGCAGAACACAGGAAACCAGATCTGGAGCCCCTAAAAGCTACAGAATCAGGCTTAAAAGAGCAATGGGCTATTTTAACTATGGAGCTGTCTTGATATGCCAGAACTGTTCATACTTATAAAAATTAAGATGAAACATAGAAAATACCATCTCCACTATTGTACCAAACCAGTTCAGACCTGCAACATCAAAGAAATACCCCAAATCTATATTTATACTGCTTCAAAAACTGCATTTATTTGCTTAGCCCACAATGCCTCTGGGAAGGAGTCCAGCATCTGCAAATCACCAGGAATGTTTGCAGAACTGCTAATCATTTAAGAAGGAAAGGGTGGCAGGATAATCCTGCCTCTTCTGCACTGTCCTTGCAGTGCTGGTCCCAAGGGATGTGTGAGGTAGGAGCTGGCCAGGACCCAGGTGCCCATGACCACAGCACAGGGACACTGACACTGCTCCACTGTCACCTGCAGACTGCAAACCACCCACAGGTGGGATCCAGGCGGGCTTTTGAGGATGGCTGGACATTTGCTGGCCAGATGAGGGCTGCAAAACCTGGCATGGGGAGAGCAGAGCCGTCCAGCAAGCAGCTCAAAACACAAACAGCCAGGAGAGAGGTGCCAGCTGAGCAGAGCCCAAACAGCTCCCACCACAGGAATGTGCTCACCGAGGCAGGAAATCAAAAAATACTGAGGGAAAGAACTTCCTTTTATCCACCATTTGTGTCTGGAGAAATGGAGCTGAGGAGCAAACACCTTTCTCCCTCTTGCCACTCCACTGTGGCACCAATAATAACCTGGCATCCACCTAAACTCTACTGCAGGCTCAGGACTGGTGGGGGACAGCTTCCCACCTCCCAGCAGCATCGTGGCAGCTGTGTCCCAGCATTTTCACAAGGAAGCTCAGGTCTCACTGGTGCCCACAGCCACAGCACACACATCCCTGTAGGGACAGTGTCTCTGTCCCCCCAGATCTGCAGTCTCAGCCAGCAAACTGATACAGGGTGGAAGAAAGGGAATCTTATCCTGAGAGGAAGAAAGAGAAGGAGGTTTGAGCAGTTTAACCTTTGAAAAGGGTCTTGTTCCAGAAATACACATGGGTAGGATGTATTTATGGATGGGGTTTGCAAGGCCCTCACCAGCTTTTTGCTCCAACCTGACCCACAGTGCCCAAAATCTCTGCAGAAGCAGTAAGCTGTTAGATGATTTTTGTTTTGCAAAGGGATGGGAAATCCAAATACCAGACTCTTAGGAAAGGAGCACAGATTCAGTCCCCAGATTCAGTGCCCAGCAGAAACAGGCAGGGTTTTTAAACATCAACCACCAGTTGCTCTTGCACAGAATAACATAACTGCAGGAATTGTTCATCAAATGATTACAGTGAAAATTAAAGTGGTTGAACCTGCTCAGAGAGAAAAAATAAAATCAATTGGTAGATAGAAGATTATACTTTAAAGGTGATTTTTTTCCTTTTCCAAGCATTCACCCAGCTCCCTGCCTGAGCTTTTTGAGCAGTGCACACTCAGGGGCACTCTGAGAATCACAGAACAGCAAACTGAAGAGGCAAATGAAGGAAAACACAGAAGGTTTTGTCTATCTCCTGTTTCTCTGTCTCAAAGATCCTGATCAAGGCACTCAAAGAGCTTCTCCAGAGAGAAAGAGCATGTGCATGACCATCGTGGTGCCTACTGAACCAGGCATAAGCCAAAACACCATTGTTTTGACCAGAGTTTTAAATCCTATATTAACCAGGAGGTGCCTCCAGCAGCAGGCTGGAGCTGCCAAGGTCAGAGCATCTCTCCAGAGGTGAGAAGCTCATGGTGCTGAGGTGAGCTGCTCTATGTCAGCAGGGCTGACACCTCAGGGCTCAAAAACACCGACAGCCTGGCATGACCTGGTTTGCACCCCAAGGCCCCACATTACATCACTGTCCGGCCACAAGCTCACCAGAACCACATTCCCAGCCTAGAGCCTGTTTTCTCCCCCAGCTGAGCCCTGCAGTGCACACTCTCTCAGCCTGACAGCTGCTGAGCAGAGCAGGCTGCCAGCCCGCTTGCATAACACAGTCCGGAGCGCTCCTGGCGCCTGCTGGTTCCTCCTGCAACAATGGAAAAACCCAGAAATCTCCCTGAATGAGCCAGTCTGTGTCCTAAGTCAGCCCTTGGATTTCCTCCCTTTCTGGAGCCCGTCTCGCCCCTGCACAGGCTCCGCTGGGGCTCTGCAGCCAGCCCCGAGCTCAACAAGCTCACAGTTATGTGCTCGCGGCTCAGCTGCTTGCTGCAGCCAGGAACTGGCTGCAAATCAGTTCAAAATGTTCCAGTTCCAAACCCCAGCCCACAACCCCTGGATCGCTCTCTTCACACTCACACAAGCAGGCACTGGGGCCTTTAACTGCTTTGCTTTAGCCTTCTTTATTGGGAGAGCAGGGGACAGCTCTTGTGGTGCTAATTCACCTTTGCCACCGTTACCCCAAGGCAGATGCCACTCCCAGATCCAGAAGTGATTTGTTTTGCTTTACTTCCTCTCCATCCCTTTACCAATGCCAATGCTTTTTCCTTTCTACAACCGTGCCTCGAGAGGCACAGGCATTGCCACTGGCCTTTACACCACTGCCTGGCATTTCATATCCACCAGCCTATATCCCACCACTTCCCTGCAGGCCTGATGCTGCCCCATCCCTTGTTGGAAGGCACCAGGTGTCCTGACCATGACCATATTATCCTCAATTGCTCATAAGAAAAGACACAGTAGAAGTTAAGACTGTCTTTGTGCTCCCTTTCTTGGCCAGCTCTTCAATGCAGCCTAGATCTGGAAGTGTTCAACCAAAATGACCCTGTAGCACTCTCATCTTCTCTAATCCCTTTTTAGGCAAACTCCTCTTGAATCAGTGAAAAAAGGCACCCCCACTCCCCACCAGGACCCTTCCTCTCTGAGAACAGGATCAGGTGCTTCTCCCCAAACCACCTGAGGCTGAACAGAATCCCAGAGCCTCTGGAAGCTCCAGCAGGAGGTGGCTGTGGAGCTCAGCAGTTCACCCTGCTATGCTATTCAACCAGGACAGGCTGTTTTCCCCCCTGCAGATGAACCTGGGCCCTGCTCAGGGGGCTCTCCACAGAGCCGGTCTGCATTGGTTCTTCCTGAGTATTTGCCTCCCATTTTCCTCCAGAGATGAAAACTGCCTCTGCACATTGCTCAGCAGCAGGGCCAGGCAGGGCCGTGGACACTCCTCTGCCTGGTGCCAAGGGGTTAAGCTCACAGTAAGTTCCCAAAGCCAGTTGTTTCCAACTGGCTGCTGCCTGTGGTTTGTGGGAAGGGATTTTGCTTTTTAATAACATTATAAATAGGGCTGTGTTCAGTATGCTGCAAACCCGGTTACTCTCTCTCTCTTTCCCCCACCCATCACTCTCCTCCTCCCGCTTCTCTTCCCACCACACTTAATTCCAGATCTGACCATGAATGGGTCAGGCTTCCTCCTCGGTGTCCTCAGCCTGCTGGCATGCCTTGTCCCCACCGTGCAGGCATGTCCCCCCAGCTGCCACTGCCACGGCGGCGAGCTGCAGCACGTCATCTGCGACAACGCGGGCCTGAAGAGGATCCCTAAGGTGCCTGAGCAGACACGGCTGCTCAACCTGCAGAGGAACAACTTCCCAGTGCTGCCCGCCAACGGCTTCCGAGACATGAAGAAGCTGGTGTCCCTGCACCTGCAGGGCTCCCGCATCAGGGAGATCTCCAGCGGAGCCTTCCGTGGGCTCAAGAGCCTGGTCTACCTCTACCTCACCGACAACCAGATCAGTGTCATCAAGCCAGGAGCCTTCAGCGATCTCTCTGACCTCACCTACCTGTACCTGGACAAGAACAAGATCCCAGACCTATCCAAAGGGCTCCTCTCCCCTCTTGTCAACCTCTTCATCCTGCACTTGGGCAGCAATAAAATCCGGGAGCTGAAACCGGGGGTCTTCAGTGGGGCTAAAGATCTGCGCTGGCTCTTCCTCTCTGACAACTCCCTCACCAACCTCCTGCCTGGGGCCATGGAGGATGTGGAGAACCTTGCTGTCCTCCACCTGGACAAGAACCAGCTGAGCAGCTACCCTGTGAATGCAATGAGTAAGCTGAGAGTGCTGGAGGAGCTGAAGCTTTCTCATAACCCCATTGAGGTCATCCCTGACAACGCCTTCCAGTCCTTTGGGCGATACCTGCAGACGCTCCACCTGGACAACATGAAACTCAAGAAGGTGAGTCCTTTCTCTTTCCACTTGCTCCAGATCAGAAACACGGGGCTTGGTTTTCCTCCCCTTTGCAAAGCCCTCGGTTTGCCATTCCCCACTTGCAGAGGAGGGGGAGATGCAGGTCTCCAGGCAGGCACTGACAACACCCCGACGTGGCTCAAGCGAGGGATGAGAGAGCGCACCCCACCCCTCTGCTGAGCTATTTATGCAAAACTAAATTATCTGGAACTGATTAAGCGCTCTGGATGGATGCAAGGCATTCCCTCCCAAGCTGGAGGTGACACCAGACACCAAGAAAGGTACCTGGGATGCTCCAGGACCATTAGGAACGTTCCACACTTCCAGAAACAAGGTGAGGGATGAGAGGTAAGCATGTCCCTTTTAGTGGAGGGCACTTCCACCTTGCAGAGCTGAACTGCTCTGCCTCCTTTGCTCAGCCCAGGTACCTGCTCTAGGTAGGAGGGAGACTCCCTGGAGGGGCTGTGAATAGCCCTGGTTTTTTACCCCTGCCCTGCAGACAGGTAGGGGTACAGACCTTCACCTCCCCGCTGCCTCCCAGACCCGACACGTTACAAAGAGAGGTTTGTTTATTGATGCTCTCTCAGAAGGAACTCTCCCAGCATCTTACAAAGGAGCCCTGTTCCCACTGCAGGGGAGGAGGGACATTCAGGTATCCTGAAAGGGCAAAACAACCCCCTCCTTTTTCTGTGAGAAAGTAGGATCCACAGGCAGGAGCATCACAGTCAGGGAACCACTTGTGTCAGGACCTTGACAAGCCAGGCAGTGCTGCAGAATCCCAGCACAGCATCCTGATGCAGCCTGGTGTCCTGGGTGGATCCCCCATGGCTGAAGGGGAGGGTGCTGCAGGCAGAACAGATCAGTTCCCTCTGGGATGATGCTTTGCCAGGAAGCCCAAAGAGCATCCAGGTGAGGCAGGCTGGGACTGCATGGCAAAGCAACCCACCACATACAGGAAGATGTGATGAAAAAGAGAATTTCTTCACAGACAGTCTCACAGGGATGAGCAGATCATATGAAAGCTACAAGAAATGCATCAAGCCAGAGTTTTCAAAGGGATATAGCATCCCAAAAACCTCAAAAACTGGAATTACAACACAAACTAAACCAGTTCAGTAATACTTCAGTGTTTAAGCCCTTTGTCAACTCTGAGCATTAACCTCAGTAGGGGACTGAGCAAACTTAAAATTTGAAAAGGATCTATTGACCTTACTAGCAAGACCTCAGACAGGCTGTGACAGCACTTCTGCAGACTCAGTTCTAAGGCACCTTCAGTCAAATATTGTAACATAATATTGTACCAGCTAGAGATATCAAAGAGATATCAATGTTGAAGAAAATAGACTCTGGGGTCTTCTAGGGAAACAAACATCTTTGGTTTGGCCAAGAAACAATGGTTAACAATTCTAGCTAGCAAAAAAGACTTCTTTTTTTTTTTTACAGTGACCACATGTGGACAGGAATTTAAAAGGCTCTTGTGCAGCCAGTGCCTCCTTTCCTCCCCAGCAGCCCAACAGGACATCAGTTTATGCCATCAGCACTAATAGGGGTGGCTTCTGTAGCTTTTGAGCTTCCAAATACAAAGCTTCCAGCTCAGCATTTTCCCTTCAAATCCTCAAAGGCCTCATACTCAAACAGCCCACGTGTGAACTTTGCACTGCTAAGAGACCTCTAATCACAGAGGCTGCATGATCCAGGAAATCACCATCAAATGCTCTAAGTGCATCTTGACTGCAGCCCTTTCTCCTTCACAAACATGCTGTCCTTAGCTCTTCCCTGCATGGCTGCAAGATTTTTAAGCTGATCAAGTATAAACCCACACAATTCTACCCCAGCCTCAATTACATTTGAGCAAAAGGAAGGGCAGCCCTCGGGCTCCAGCACAGAGCTCCCATTCCCCCCCAGCATCACTGACCCACACCAGACCCCACAAGGCTGTGTTGTACAGGCCAGGACACTCCTTGTACCCCAATATTAGACCCCTGTCTGCATATTCAGTGTAAAATAACTGAACAGCAGCAATCCTTCATCTATGTAAGGGATAAAAATCATCCTTTTCTTCCCAAAGACACAGTCTGGCAGGCAGCTCAGCAGCTGTTAGCAGCAGATGTGGACTCTTCTCATGGGGCTGGGAGAGGAATGAGCAGCTGAGACAGTAACACCACTGTCCTACCCTCCCTCCCTCTGCACAGCGTGCCAGCATCCCTCAGAGCAGCTCTGCTATCAGCACAGCCCAGCCTCCTGAGGTCAGCTCCATTTTGGAAGGAGGAGGCCAGCAATGCTGAGTGTCCAACAGCTACAGGGATCTGGGAGTCTCCTAGCTGAACTCTAATCCCATCCAGCCACGCTTAATTTGGAAGATGACAAAAGTTCACAGCTTAAAATAGTGCCTCTGCAAGCTTTTCAGCTTAGAGAGCATCAACATGCCCTGATGGTCCATGAGAAGTGCAAGGCTCTTTTCAGAAATGGGAGCACAGCTCCTGGGGCTGGCAGGCTTTGGAAAGATCTGGTGAGGGTGCTCACCAACCTTTGGAGAAAGCTTTGCCCCTGCTTTGAGAGGGGGCAGAAATGGTTTGTCATGGCCAAGAAGAGCTTTGTGCTTTGTCAGGGAGCTCCTCTCTAACCCATCACTGCCATGCAAGTTTCTGCTGAGGGGTTTGCTTTCAACAACTTTCCAACTTGAGCTGAAAAATGTCAGGGATGAGGTCTCAGGGAAGAGATGAGAGGGCTGCAGAGTTGGGTCTACAGCCTCTCTTGTTTTTTGGCAGCTTTCTTAAGGGAGGCTCTACCTTAAAGCTCCCTGTTAACCAAGAAAACACAAATTTTACAGCATCCCTTGCAAAAAAAACTGCTGGAAAAGAGAAAAAAAGGAGGAGGCTGAGGTGCTGGAAACCTGCCTGTACTTCTACATTGCTCAGATGCCAAGTGTAACTTTCCACTCAGGGCCCCCAGGCACTGCCAAAGTCTACAGCCCCTTCAGAGGCCACAAACACTCCTGCTTCAGTTGCTCCAGGACAGGCAAGGCAACAGGCCTTGGGAGGATTTCCAGCCTTAGAAAGGAATATACCAGAAAATATCTTCATTTAGAAGGGAGAAGAGTGGCTCAAAAATAAAAAGAGTTGCCAGACTGCAATTTATTTAGGGTTGTGGTCGCAAAGACAACCCCACATGGATTTGGGATGTAGGTCTCAATCACCCACGAGCCCACCAGCCTGCTGCCTCCCAAGTGTACAGAGCCTCCAGCAAGCCAGCTCTCTGTTCACACCTTCTTCTCTTGCTCTCTCTGTGCTTCATACAATGACAGAATGGCCTGGGTTGGAAGGGGCATTAAAGATCATCCCTTTCCAAAATCTTTGACACAGGCAAGGACACCAGGCTGCTCCTAGCCCTGTCCAACCTGGCCGTGAACATTTCCAGGGATGGCACATTCACAACCTCTCTAGGCAACACATCCCAGTGCCTTGTTCTTACCACACTTAAAGTGTGGAACAGAGGCCCTGAGGTTTGGAGTCCCCACTCCTCATCAGGAACCTTTGTGCTTCAGTTTGCAGACAACGCGTTTGCCGGTGTGACCGTGCTGAAAACCGCCCACCTGGAGAACAACCGGCTCACCCAGCTGCCCAGGAACTTCCCTTTCGACAAAATGGAGACGCTGACCATCTCCAGAAACCCCTGGCACTGCAGCTGCCAGCTGGCACCTCTGCACAAGTAGGGCACCATCACACCCGCGCTCCCCGGGGCTCCCCGAGCTGTGCCACGCCACTGCTGGATGCTCTCCCCAGCCTGCCCTCTGATTCCCATGGCTTGCCCCTGTTTTAACTCCTCTCTCCCTCGCTGTGTCGCAGGTGGCTGAAAGGCAACCGCACCCGTGCAGAGGACGCGTGCTCCACGCCAGCCCAGCTCCGGGGCCAGCCCATCAGGGACAGCCCGGCCCTCCGCGCCTGCAGGCTGCCCACCAAGAGGTCCAGGAAGGGGAGCCGCCACTGAACGTGTAAGATGTTCCCATTTAGGCACATCAGTCCTAAATGCCACCAGGGTTTGGCTCAGAGCAGCTCATCCACCCACATCCACCCAGCTCCTGGCTCCGTGAGCTCCCAGAGCAGAGAACCTGCCCGTAGCATCAGGGATGGAGTCACAAACACAGGGCCAAAGACAGGTCTGGGGCAGAAAGAAAGGGCAAAATAAATAAATATAAAATGGAGAAATAAGGATCCTAAAAATACACACAAAATAACTTTGAAATCTTCAGAGCTTCTATTGCAACATGGGAAAAAATTTGTCTCTTTTTGGCAGCAATCATTGTACATTAGGGAAAAAAGCCAAAACCTCCACACTGTAACAGGGTTTAAGCCTCAATCATGCTTCAGGCACTATGGTGACATGCACCCTGTCCTAACACCAAAGCCCCGTATCAAATCAAGATGTAATTGTTATGCAAAATGAATAAACACCATATACCAAAACAAGGGTGGGTTTAGCCAACTCTTACCCTGAGGTGGGACCACACAAGCTTTACTTTTCTAACCACAGGGGATGCTCAGCTCTTTGCCCTACTAAGTTCCTCCAGGTCTGGTGTGAAATCCAGGGCACGGAGTTGCTGAAAAGTCTTGCCCCAGACAGCCCAGCCCGCAGGAAGGTAGATATCTTCCACAAGGAGCAGCTCTGATCCAGCACTTCCCTTGCTGCAGCTACAATTCCCTCCAAGACAGTCAGGTATTTAAAACAATGGCTGTTGCCTTCAAATGAGTATCCCAGAGAAGGGAGGTTCAAGACAGCAAATATTCTTTGGGTAAGGTGTCCTGGGCCAGGAGGTGATTCAGAGATGAAGCCTTCCCTTCCAGCCATGAGCTTTTGATGACAGCTACCAAGGCAAACACCAACTGAGAAAACAGATCACACAGACACCTTCCACAGCTGGAAACCACCAGGGCTATTAAGTTCACCCTGCAGAGGAGCAAAAAGCTACAACTGTCATCACTCCACCCCAAGCATTTTACTTTTCCCCATCCCAGAAATAGGCCTAAAGTTTGTAAAGATTCCAGAGGGCTTTGAACGAGCCTGCAAGTTTGTAATCTCCTGGGAAACGGACCTTTGCTCATTTTGTCAGGAAAGTGCAGTGATCCTGCACAGCATTGTATGAACAGAGGTGGTCATTGTGCCACATTATGGCCATTTGATTTCCATTTCACTAAGGATATGCACAACAGGATGGAGAAAGGAAATTTATGACCAAAGTGCCAGCTGCTCTGTGCCTTTCTAAAGTGGTTATTTCTCTTGTAGTGCCAGAGGGTTTTATGGATTAGAGATGGAAATACCAGTCATTCCATACAGGGCAGGAAAAGTTCTGCTCTAAGCATGGAAAAATTTCAGTGTTATAAACCACAGCACTTAAACATAGTTTATTTACAGGTCTGACCCTTCTTAATCTTCTTTTCCTGCCCTGAACTCAATCCCAGTTCACTCCTCCATGGTGAGAGTAAGAAAACCATGACAATAATACCTGGCTTTTTTCTGCAGCACTTTATATTCAGCTCCCTCAAACAGGTTTACAAGTGCTAATGAAACAGGAAACTATTTATTCCAGTCTTGTAGAAGGCAAAGCTCAGTCCCTTCAAGTGTCAGTGCCAAAATGCAGGTACACAAATCCACTGCAGTGTGGTGAGCATGAATTTTATGAAAGTACCTCTGACTTCATCAGGCACCTCATGAGAGCCAGGCAGGTGTCAGACACAGGGGTCTGCATTTCAGGATGAGGATTGACTTGGGTCACCAGCTACATTCAAGATGAAAAGCTGCTTCGTAGCTTCTAAAATACACCTGCCCTGGATTTTCAGAATCAGGGCATCAAGAACGTCCACTACTCCTGAAAATTTCACTCTGGGTTTCCTTCCTTTGCCAAGAAAATGCTCCCCAACCATCAGCACTTTGGGTAAGACCCTCAGAAGTCACAGAGAGAAGCAGAGCAGCTCAGAGACAGGACTAACCCATTTCCTCTGCTGTGGGAGGTTGTAACAGCTCCTTGACTCCATGTTCAAGTGTGGGCTTCATCCACTGATTTAGAAATGTTACAAACTGACTGCTCTGCTAGAAAAATCCCCTTAAAGCTGTGGCCTTCTCTCTTTTTAAGGCTAGCAGGCTCCAGCATGGCCCGTCCTGGTGACCGGTCACTTCAACCATCAGAAACTACTGACTTCTGAGTCCTTCCTTGAGCTTCTCCTGCCTTCAGGAAACACTTCTGATCTATCTGAACACCTGCAGCCTCCTCCAAACCCCTGCTTCTCTGCTGATCACAAGGATGGAATCCACCTTCTCACTCTTTTCCAACATCTATGTATTTTACAAGAGGCGTTTTTAAAAACCAAACCATGCATGACCACACTAAGACAAACCAAGCTAGATCCTGCCAGTAGAACACACCTTTACCAGAGAAACAAAACCCACACCCCTGATCAACCAGCTGGGCGCTGTCTGTCCCATTCCAGAGGGAAGGCAGGAGCATCCCTCCCCAGCTGCTTGTTAAGGAAAATTGGCCCCAAGCCACGCAAAGAGACTCCCCTGCCTTCCCACAGAGGGGATCCCTGCAGGCCAGGGCTCAGGGGACAGGTGAAGCAGCAACCAAGAGCTGGTGGCCCTGACACAGCAATCTCCCAAATTGGCCAGAAATCCTTTAAGGGAAGCAGCCCTGGGAACCTGCAGACCTGGGGCCATCTGAAGCCTGGATTCCCTCCTGCTCTGTGGGGTTACTCTGATGCCCAAGAGGGGAAGGTGGGCACGGTGCAGTTGGCTCAGGCACCCCTCCTCTTCTCCCCACCCCTACTCCAGAGGATCTAGCAGGACACCAGGATGACTGTGGTTTATTGTCACAGCTATTACAATGCCACAGTTGCAATTCAACTATGTTTTTTAATCCTAAGGAGTTATATAAATATATGTCTATTTATTCCTCTGTAACAGTGTAAATGACCTTTAAGAGGGTGAAAACTCCTCTGCCTCCTATATAGAAATTGAATTGTATATTTTCTTATGTACATCTTCTGTATAAAGCTCTTGCTGCAAAGATGAAATCAACAAATCTCTGTGTGTCTGTCTGAGGGCTGGAGGGATCAGGAGTAACATGAGACCAGTGGCACAAATATAGATTTAATCCTCTTTATCCCATGGGCAGCACAACTGTTTGGGAGGGTTTTATTATTCCTCTTGCTACAAAACAGGAACATGTGACACCTAATGAATCCTGAACACTCACAGTAATGCTTGAAAAAAATTTGTGAGGCCAAACTCAAGCTTACTATAAAAATAGGTAGCTGTCACCTGACAGAGATCAAGCAGCAGCACCAAGGCTGTCCCTGGTGTTTTCAGCTCGGCATTAAGAGCATCATATATGGGAAAAAAAACCTGTCTGCATCCAAGACAGCTTCAGGACAGATACCCTGGATTCCCCTAGTCTGTGGCAGAGCACAGAGTTGTCCCTGTAAATCCCTGGTGCTGGTGCAGTCAGGGTCTGCCAACAACAACAGCCTAATCTGATTGCCAGACACACATGTTTATCCATCACTACTGGCTGCTTCCTCAGCCTTGGGAAGCAGCATGGTACCAAAATAATTTCCTTTAGGGTAAAACAAAACAGTCCTTTTCTGGCTCAGCCATGCCCATGCAGATGCAGGACATGCCTAGGAAATGTGGCACCTAGAGGGCACTGAGCCCCTGGCTGGTGGCCTGTCCCCCACATGAGCACATGCTGGTGGCTCTTGCACAGGGCAATGGGACATGGTGGAGCAGCAGCACACACTGCCCTGATGGCACTGCAGCATTTGGTGCTGCACATGTGGAGGGCACCATTCCCACAGCCTGACTCAGACACGATAAAAACACTCAGTGAGGTTTTACAGGAAATCCAGGACGGGGAAAGAAACTCTACAAGGGGAATACAAGCATCCACCCACACCATGAACCAGCACTCTGCCATCATAATACTGGCAGGGTGTACTACTGAATGTCAGTGGAAGTTTTGAAATGAGCAGCAGAATTTCACTTAATGACACTGAATGTGATGCCTTGTCTTCTTCAGAAGCTTTCCCCCCAGACACCTCAGCAGCAACCAGGCAGGACCCCCACTTCTGCCTTCCAGGTGCCCTGAGCCCTCCCTCTTCAGCCTGATCCCAGCAGGATCCAGAGGATCCAGAGGATCCAGGACTGCCAGGTACCACTGTGGTCCAGAGATACCCAAACTCACTGTCTCACCATGACAAACACCCCTTGCAGCTCGGTCACAGCAACCACACTCACCACAACCTCTGGCATGTGCATCTTGGTCATAATTGTCCTCATGACCTCAGGGGGAGCAGGAGAGCCTCCAATAATTCCTAGGGAAAAAGAGGAAAAGACCTTGGAAACCAGCTATTTATTCCCAGTAGGAGTCCCTCAAATGGTTCTGCACTCCCAGATTTAATGCTGACAAGACCTGTGGGATACACTGGTTCCTGTTAAAACACTTTCTAAACCTTTTTATACAGGTCCTAGTTGTTCTAGAAGCAAAGGCTGCAGCAAGGCCAATTTGCCTTCCCCAACAGGAAAATAAACTCTGTAACACAAACCTAATCCAACCTACAGTTCTCCAAAAATGGCATGATTCAGAGCAGAAAGAGGCACAGTTTTACAGTGGGACAAACACTCTCAGCCATCACCCCATAAAACCAAAAACCTTTCCTCTTGCCTTGCATAGAGCAGCACTTTTGGGAGAGGGTAGATCCCACTGCCACCTGTTCCAACCTAGGATGACAGAGCCAAAGAGCAGGGTAATATATGGGCTTTGGTGGGGAACAGGATGAGACAGGATCATTTTGCACATAGCAGAGATGATTAGGTAACCTGCTAAAATATTTCCTTATGCTCCAGCACCACCTTCTCTCTACTTTATTACTGCCTCAGAAGGACTGGGGGTCTGCCCAGCTATTTCCAAGGTGGGCTGTGACAAGAGAGAAAGCTCCAGCACTTGATATCACACCCTCCAGAACAGGGATGAATGATTCCAGAAACAGGCAGGAAACTTCAGGTCTGAGAAGGAAATCTGAGCTTGGCTCTGCTTTCGGGACTGCACTAGCCTGAGACACAGAAAGCATCTGCTGCCACACGGTGGTGGCTGGAGAGACAAGAGTTGAGGAAAATCAGGCTATTCCTGACACCTCCCCTTGCAGCTAAAATAGAAAGGTCCTTCCCTACACTGCCTTCAGATGAAGGAGTCCTAAAATACATAATAATGGAAGGATTCCCCAAGGAAAGGAAATGTAGGATCAAATTAACAGGGGAAACACAAGGCTCATGCAACTAAATTCTTCCCACCAGAAGAGATGTTTGCTCACAAAACTAAATACAGCCTCCCAGCAGGGAACCAGGAATATCCTGGTTCCCAGGATTTTCCATTTGAGTTCTAGGGACTTACCTCCCCGGAGACTTGAGAGGTCATAGGAGTCGAAGTCCGGCTGGGAGAGCATGTCTATGAACATGGTGGGTGTGCCAAGGAGGAAGGAGCATCTTGAGGAAGAAGGGACAAAAAAGCGCAAAGCTGCAGAGGTGGAAACTGGGGGCAGCCCCAGCTCAGATCCCTGAGATCCTGTCCCGTCCCATCCTGTCCCATCTGGGGCTGCAGAGCAGCAGCACGGAGGCAGCTCAGCAGAGGTGCTGCTCATCAGCACACACAGGCACACATCTGCACACAACAGAGAGACACATGTACATGTACGGTGAAGAACCAGCTACAGCTCTTTTGTTTCCCAAGCTACACTTGAGGAACAATGTGGAAACACAATCATCCCAGCAGCAGAGCTGGACTTAGAAAAGGAGGGCAGGTGCTCAGATGTGAAAACACAGAGCCAAGACACCACTATGCTTCCCAGGCAAAGCCCTACGGGGACAGGAAGGATCCCTTGATTTCAGGAGAAGGGTGACACGCTCCCAAGCACAGCTGGAAAGGCAGGCTGTGGTCCCTGAAGTGCCTGTGCAATTGAGAGCAGCAGCAAATCTGCCTCTCCCACTGTGGGAAGGAAGAGCACAAGCAAGGTGCTGGCAGGTGGGGCAAGGGAAGAAGCAGAGCCACGAGGCCAAGAGCTGCTCCTGAGCAAAACAGGCTCTCACTTCTCTCGAGACACGGCCTCCAGCGCAGCCTTGCCCTCAAAGCTGGGCGATGAGAAGATGCAGGAGGTGCCATGCAGAGCCATCACCATGCAGCCTCCCACCGACGCCAGGCAGTGGTAGAGAGGTGCAGGGAGCCCACAGCGACTCTCCTGGGATCAACCAGACAGCAGTGAGGAGAGGACACCTCCCAGGTGTGTCCAGCCCATCTCCCTGCCCAACAGCAAAGACATTTGTTCCTGATGCGCTCGGCTGGAAATCTGCCGTTCCGCTGTGATCCTGTGAGGTGAAAATGCAACTGGCACATCCTGCCTTTAATGAAAATCAGTGTGGGATGGTTTTTATGTCAATATTTCATCCTGTAATTTTGCAATGTCTCTTCTTTGCTGGACTCCTTGGTCTGGTATTGCTTATACATTATATGCCAAGAGAGACGAATGGGAATGCCGTGAGAGGCACAAAATATGAAGGACTTTGCACATGCTATTCATTTTACTTTGTTTTTTTTTTTAAAATCACCAAAGGCTCTGAAGACTGATTGAAATAACTCATCTATTCTCTGGATCAAAGCTGATATGTTAGAAATAAGTACTTCAGAACTTCAAAGGAAAATATTTGTCTTTAAAAATTCTTAAAAGAAACCGCAAATAGAGAAGTCATACCCTGATAAGAGTTATAAGACTGTAAACATGACATGAAACAAAGTCATGTAAATCAAATTAAAACTTCATTCAACAGAATTCAAAGCTAACATCCAGAGTCTTGTAATTATTTGAAATGAGTATTCATCAAAATGAAAAGTGATTAATTTCATGTTTTTCCCCCAGAAAAATATAGCCTTTTCTGCCTAAAAAAAAGCTTCACATGAAACTAAAATGAAACATCAATGAACTCCATTGAAATGCAAAATGCTATGCATTAATATCCTTCAATGTCATTTGCAGCAAAACATCCTGCCCTTCCAGAGAGTAAAGCCCAGCATTGTCCACACGTGGTCTCTCTGTGGCAGCAGAGGCCTCTCCAACCATGTTCCCACCAAACCCACCTGGTGTGTGACCCCCAGCCTCAGACCAATCAGGTTGGCATTATTCACAATGTTCCTGTGCGACAGGGTGGCTCCTTTGGGGCTTCCTGTTGTTCCCTGGAAGACACAGGGCATTGGGCAATAACACCACCTTTTCTGAGGATGAGCTATGGGGAGATTCCCCAGGCAGACTCAGGGAGTGATCTTGCACTTTTTTTCCCTATCAGACCTGGGAAACTGTTTTTACTCCTTTAACAGCACCTGAACCCCAAAACACAGCCCAATTTCAGCTAAACAGAATTCACCTGGCACTGTCTCAGCTCCTTAACAAAGTGCTGAACAAAAAGAATGGAAGAAAAGGGAAATGCTGGAATACTTTCTCCATCCTACTGCAGAAGTTTGAAGTTTGGTCTCAAAGGGAAATAGGAAGAAAATGTGAGGTGTGGCATTGCATACATCTTTGCCCACGTCCCCAGTGAGGAACCCAAGTGCAGGGCTGGGCACAGAGCTGGCAGGGCACCTACTGAAGTGAACTGGATGTTGATGGGCTCACTGCAGGACAGGCTCTGCTGCACTGCCCTGAGCTGCTTCACGTGGCTGCTGTCCCCAGCCTGCATCACTTCATCCATGTGGAAGGTGCCAGGCAGCTTAGAGTCACACATGATGACAATGGATAAGTCAGGCAGCCTGGCAGAGAGAAAAATACCATCATCAATAACAGAACAAGGAGAAAAGTGCCCAGACAGATGCAAAACCTCTGGGCCAGCCTAACTGGTTCTCCTCAGATGAGACCTCCTGTGGGTCCTCCTTCAGCAAAGCCTGTGCAGCTGAGGGGACACAAGGCAGGACATGGCTGTGAGCTCAGTGCAAAGACATGCTCCTAACTCACCTTTGGCTCTTTATTCCCCCTGGGCTGGATTTTTCTATCTCAGGACATGACTGCTTTAGAATATCATAGTATTTCTGTGTTTTAAATTGAGTGGGGAACACCAGTGCCTTACAGCCAACCTGTGAAGGGAGACAGAAACTCATGAAGTCATGTTAGGTGGTCAGCACATGACAAAGAACAGCCACCACCAGAACAGGAACAGGAAAGTTCTCCAGTGACTAAAGCAAATGAGCCCTTGCAGAGGTGCTTTCCTAAAACCCTCCCAAAGAAATCCTGTGCCACCACTGCACACCCAGCATCCCAAGCCTGGCTCCAGCTGTGCAGCCAGAGCTTTGCTCCTCCCCAGTGCTCGATGCAGGATGAATTTTTCTGGTCAAGAAAGCAGAGCTGCAGCACAAGGTTCCCTCCTTCCCTCCCTCTTCATTGTGACCACAAGGCAAACAGCTGATTTTCCACATTATGAGTCTCAACTCTAACGAAAAGCCCAGTCTCAAAATAGGAATAAATAAATAAAGTTAAAATAAATTGATTTGTGTGGGTTTGGAATGAGGGTTTTTGAGGAAAATTGGAAAAACAAGGATTTCTAAAATCTGTCTTAAACATCAGGCCAAGATTTTTTTTTGTGGAATTTTTTGAGGTGGTCTTTTTCCTAAGATTTTCCCACTTCTTTTCAAAGCTATTTTTTAAGATAGCTCTCTTTTACTAGCTATTTTGAAAATGAAAGCATTTTTCATTCAACCCTTACATTTACATAATCCCATAACAAAACACCTTAATTAATCCAAGAATTTTCATTTCTTTTTCAGCAGCAGAGATTTGTTGAATTTGACCCAGATTTGCAAACTGTCTTCATCTTCCAAAAAAATACATTTGTGTCCAATAAACTATTTACATAAATTATTTACTCAGCTGCTCTCATTTTCTCAGAGTCTGGGAAATAAGGAGACAAAGGCTAGGCCAATAAATTATTTGTAAGTACCCTCTGGGCCTTGTCAGAAAGGAAGATAAACATTTGCTCTATTTTCTGGAACAGGCTGCCCAGAACCCAGGGGACTGAGGTTGTTTTGGGCCTCTGCAACTTTTTACTACTAATTCCTTCAAACTACAATTCTGGAAAATGAATGCTGTGTGGGAGGAGGAGGGCTGACTGAAGGGCTGATGTTGTACCAGGTAAGAGTCTCTGGCTGGGGGCCTCTCCCACTTGGTCTCAACCTGAATGGCAGCAGACCTGTCTTCAAAGAATGTAAAATATGAAAACTCGTCACCAGTTTGCTTTTACAAAGCCCTAGGAATACAGTAGGAATCCAAGGAATGGTTATTCCACAAGTATTTCCATAAATACCAGTTGGACTGCACAGATGGACAGGATCCAACTGAAAAAAGCACTAAAGTCTTCAGAAATGTTGTTATGCAAATAAACAAGCACAATAAACAAATCCTTAGGGTGGTGAGGAGCTCCAGAGATCCCAGTGTCAAAGGTGCACAATAAAACTGAGAATGCTGGCAAATCTGGGAGGGCAAGACAGCAGCAATTCCCAGTGGGGCTGAAGCACATTTCTGCTCTTACCCCATCAACATTCCAGATTACATCAGAGGAGAAAATCAGAGGAGATGAACAGGAAAAGCAAAGCCTTGCTGGGGAAAAAGGGAAGAACTGAGCTGCACATGCCAATAGGACAGAGAAGCCCAAGGACACCACCCTGGAAGAGACAGTGCTCCACTGCAGCACTGGCTTCAACCCAGTGCTTGAGGAGTGACCAGCAGGACTGCTGAGAAGATTAAATTAAGGATGAAACAAGAATTCAAATTGCAGCCCAACAACCCATTACAGAGTTACTGATGCAAAAGAAATTTGCTAAAAATTATCTACTTTCTAGGTGAAACTAACTTGGATGGTGCTGGGAACATTCAGAAGTGGCTCCCTCTCTTCTAATATCAGCTTTTCATTTATAGATGAACAAACCACAGTGAAAAAATTATCTGTTTAATCTTAATTTTTAGCTATCAAATGTTTAATAACCCGAATTTCTCATTATCTGAGCAAGGAAGCCTGAACAGTTTAAATTGATCAGTGCTCTGCACATCACAAACTGAGACCCAGGTAGTTATTCAAGGGTAGGTGAGGTGGCAGGATCAGACAGCAAAGAGATGTTAAACAGTGGCAATACCTAGGACTTAAACCAGCTTAAATCCAAGGCCAGCCAGCCTCAGGCAAACCTGGGAAGGAATCAAGCTACCAAGCAGACTGGTCCATTCTGAGCTTAAAATGAGGTCTTTCCTGAGGTTCTGTTTTCAAGGTTGAGATCCCAGATGGTGATTTTTGCCCTGAGCAGGAGGGGTAAAGAGGAGATATCAAGCCCTGCATTTCTCCCTGGTAAATGATTGCTGACAGGGGTGGTTGGGCTGGGGCAGCACTGGCTGTTAGCAGAGAGAGAGGGAGGAGGATACAGCAGTTTCCACCAGAGTGGCAGCCACAGGGAGCAGCAAGAAGTGTGGCTATTGAATTGCAGCTTCATCCCCTCTACACAATGAACACCAGCCCTGCTCTCCAGCTCTTCCCATACACCCAAATCTTGAGCAGCTCATCATGTCCCTCCCAATCCCCTTCAACACACAGTTCATGCCATACAAACCTTCCTGAGCACAAATTCCAGCTCAGAGGCCTGGTAGGCTGGATTCACAGATACCTGGAGAGCAAGAGCAAGAAACAAGAATGTGATCACCTTCTTGCCTTGAACACCCTCTCTCCTAGCACAGATTCCAACAGAAAAGTTCCCCCACGGTTAAACTACACCCAGAGCCTCTCCTCCAACACAGAACTAAGAGCTCACCACCACAGGGATTCCACATTCACAGAAAATATATCTCAATTCTGTGCTTGTGTTAAAGAAAACAATTGGAAAAGAGATGTATGTGAGGTCACATAGTCAAAACAGAGCTTCAGGAACAGAAACCAGACCTGTTTCACAGGAGTTGATCCAATTCACTAAACTAGATCAAAACTCTTGTGCAATTCCTGTTTCTTGATGGACAACCAGAACACCTTCCACCCAGCTCTCCAGAGTGGCCACTGGAGTTAAGCTCACCCACAGATTCCTACTGAGCCACACTCTTCCACCCTATTCCTGCAGACACTGGAATGAACCAGATGGAAGAAATGCAGCAGAAGGCAGGGTACAGACCTCAACACAGTGCACTGCCTAAGCAATAGCATTTTGGTCATGCTATCAAATGAAAATTGGCTTTTAGAGATATGCAGCCTGGACTAGATTTTTAAGTGAGCCTTTGTTCCATGGAGCAATACATTTTGAAGGGACCTAACCAGCTGGTAACTGGTTAGGACAGAAACATCCCACAGAAAAATGGGCCTGTAGGGAAAAGCACATCTCCTATTAACAGCCATTGCAAGCACTTTTTTTGCTGCTCCTCCCTCTGCAGCCTGCTTCCCTAGTGGAGGATAAAGATGTAGAGAGCTGCACAGATCTTCCTTAAATACTTGATTCAGTTATAGATGACATGCCAGGTAAAGAGCATGGACAAAAGAGACAAACAAACTTTATTCTCCAGTATTTCCTATTGCTTCTTTGTATGTATTTCCTTTCCCAATAGATTTCTAAAACGTGGACACAGCAAACTCCTTACCAGGATGATTCCTGCCTGGGCAGTTGCAAACTGCATGAGAACCCACTCATATCTGTTGGGTCCCCACATCCCCAGCCTGTCTCCCTTCCTCAGGCCAAGGGCCAGAAGTCCAGCTGCTGCTTGATCCACCTGAAAAATACAGCACAAGAGCCTGAGGATCACACACAGGATGCAGTGAGGGATATTGGTCTCCAGGCACTGCTTTCTGGAGAAAAAGCATCATCTTTGTAACTGAAGTGAAACAGACTGTATTTCCCCAGAACAGTCCATCAGTCCGTGGCTGCAGCAGCTTCTGAGCCTGCAGCACAGACCAGCCCCTCCTCAGCAAACCTGCAGTAATACAACAAAGCAGAAAGGAAACCAAAATAGGCAATTATGTTGTTGCAAGTTGCTTCTTGCCCAAAGACTATTGCCAAATTCCTTATCAGTTCCACTTAGGACCAAGCCTTATCTATGTGCTGGGCCCAACCACACTGTTGGATCTGCCTCCCTTCTGGGTATCACTTACTTCAAAAATTATTTGGGTGAAGAAAATTCTATCTAGTGATTTTTGCCCAGTTTTGGGTTCCTGTACTCATAAGTCCTGTGAGGAGTGACTGGGGAAGCTGGAGGGGCTCAGCCTGGAGAAAAGGAGGCTCAGAGGTGACATTCCTCCTCTCCACAACTCCTGACAGGAGGTGCAGCCAGGTTGGAGTCAGGCTCTGCTCCAGGGAACAGGGACAGGATGGGAGGAAGTGGCCACAAACTGCACCAGGCCAGGGTCAGGGCTGGACACCAGAAGAAATTTCTTCACAGAAAGGGTTAATAAATATTGGAAAGGATTTCCCAGGGAGGATTTCCCTCCTAACTCTGGAGGCATTAAAGAAACTGCTGGACATTGCACTCAGTACTCTGACCTACTGATGGCACTGTGATAGGCCAAAGGTTGGACTCAGTCTTTGAAACCTTTCCCAGCATTAATGATTCTGTGATTCTGTGATTCGTTAACTCAAATTCAGCCACTGTATTAACAACTTTATTTTGCAGGATGGTAAGTGTGTTTCAGGTCACAATTGTATATATAAATATTCTAAGACATTCAAGAAAGGTTTTATAGTTTTATTAAGTTCTCAAATGCATTATAAAATCTGAATTTGAGAAATCATTTGATTTCGTTCTGAATTACAGCCTACTTCTTAAAATCAAGGTAAACACAACTAATCTTGTTTATGTGAATGGATATGACCAAAACCATAGTAAGCCTAAAAACCCACCAAACAATTATTTCCTATCGAAGATCATATCATGCATTTATTAGAAACTTTCCAGGTAGTTAGTCCCTCCATTCCAAAAACAGAGAAACATATATTTCTTTGATGCACACACCCACACATATCTGTGCATATGATATTGAGCCCTAGTCCTTGACTTTGCTCCATTGCCTTCATGCTTGACAAAAATCTTCCCCACACTCAGGACCTCTGATAGCCAGAGGGACTAATCCAGAAGGTGGAGTCTACTCCAGCAGAGAAAAACACCATGACTCAGACCATAACCCATCAGATAAGTGTGATAATTTTAAAGTATGAATGTTCATTATGGGATATTAGCATTTTGCAAATGCCACTTCCTCCCCTTTATCCCAAGATTCTAAGGAGGGTGAAGGAAACCTGCTCTTCCCTCTGCACCAGGATGCAGATCCACAAGCAATTCATCTCAGTCCTGAGCTGAGCAAGGCACTCACCTCCTCCTTGAGCTGAGCAAACGTCTTCCGAACCCCGTCCCGGCAGAAGACCAAGGCCTCACGGTCAGGGAAAGCGCTCCACAGTCTCCTCCAGGCACTGGCCCGTGGTTTTGTCAAGAAGGGGAATGTCTGTGGGTCCCTGGATGTAGCTGCTGGTCACCTTGGGGGACACAGAGGGCACCCTTGTGTGCAGGGCACTGGGAAAGAAAAGAAGAGGCTATTTAATATAACCTAAATATAACCTGTTGATACAGTTTTCCCCATCTGGAGGGATTATCAGCCTGGGAATACCTGATGCACATTCCTGCACCAGTGGGAACCACAGGCAGCTGCTTCAGTGGGTCAGGATCAGGAAGATTTCCAAGAGAACTTGGAAAGCTTATGCTGTGTTTTGGGGCACATGGACAACCTTGGTACCCCCAGGGCAGGCACATGTGTGTCTGTACCAGAACAGGCAGAGCCTCCATCCCTGCATGGGAACCTGGTGAGGAAGGAACCCGAACCAGCCCTGCAGAACTGGCACAGCCTGCTCCTAGCATCATCCACCTGCACTGAAAACTACACTGACATGTCAGCATGCCTGGACAGAATAAGGGCTCTGCACTTCACTGAGAGATGGCAACTGGGTTTGGTCATTCTGCAACATTAAAAAGGATAAACAGCTGGGAAGTAACACAACCTAACCAGTTTGTAGATAAATTCTCCCAACTGGGTGAAAAGAGCAAATAAATGAGAACGAGAGAATTAAATTTAGAGAGGTCAGTCTCCAAAACAATCAGCAGAGAAGAGTCTAATCCTGCAGAATGAAAACTGTTTAGAAGAGTTCAGAGAAGCTGAGCTGTAACTGAGGTGTCTGCAAAGGAATGGTCTGTATTTACAACAGTGAGCAGCTGTACATTCTATCTCTGACAGCTGGAATGCAAAGAGTTTATGGAGCTGAAACAGCATCAATAAAATGAGGAGTTACCAGCAAGATGAGGGGGGAGAAGTGCAGAGGCAATACCACAGCAGGGAGGAGATGGTCCCCACTGCAAATTTGGGACAGGTGGGGAGAAGGAGAGCAGGGACAGATTTGAGAAGTGCAAACCAAGCAGGGTAGGAGCTGAGACGTACTGAAGGCCAAGAGGGAGGCCAATGAGTCAAGAGAAGTAGCAATGAGAAGATGTGGTCAGAGCAATAGGGAAAATAATTTAAAATTAATTAAGGCTTCTCCTGAGGTCTGACCATCAGTGGAAATGCAGCAATCTCCCCTCAAAGCACAGCTCCTGACTATCTGAGCACTGCAGTTCCCACCTTGGTTTCTCTCTCCACCTCTTACAAGCCTCTCTCTGCTCCAGCAGCCACCTCCCATCAAGCTGCCTTCCTCCCCAGGCAGTCCCCATGTTCTCTGTCCCTCCTCATTTCCTCTCTGCCTTCCTCCACAACTTCAGCTACTCCATTCCAACATTAGGAAACAACCAGGAGGGACAGGGGGCTAAGGGACACTTGTAGGATGCATAGTACAGAGACTGTGTGTAATTCTGTCTATAATGGGGATATCCCTGCCTTAAAGAGGAAAAATAGCTCAGCCTAAACACCCATCTACTAAGGGATCAATATTCTGAAAAGACTTGGTGTTACTGCCACAGAAGATTTGTTTTCCTGCCCACAAGAAACAAGCCTGAGCATGGAGTTACCTCCTATGTGGAGTGAAAGGCGGTGTCCAGAGAACAAAAAACTAGATTTTATCTTCAGGGGAGTACTGCTCCAAGAGATAAGTGAACTACCTGACCCTTTTTTCCCCCACTGCTTTTTAGCAGAGGGAGGATTGTGCAAACTTCCACTGGCTCTGTTCAGACATCCCTCCCCACTGAGCTCTTGGGCAACTCACATCAAAGTTGTAAGACTGCCTGAGGAGGAGGGAGGACAAGTGCTAAACTGAGATACCTTTTATTGCTTGAAAACTCTTGGGCAAAGCATGTGGATAAACGAGGAGATGAAAGAAAGCTCTGAAGAAAGGCCTTTATAAACACAGGTTCTATAAAATGGTATATGGTAGACAAAACCCTCCCTACAGCAAGGGGAGGATGAATGCCCCTGGGAGAGCAGTAAAAGCCAGTGCAGCCACCCACAGCCACTTGCTGGTTGAAACGGTGACTGGAGAAGTCCCTGTCCCCTGTCATAGCTCAGGGCAGGGAGGATGAGGAACCCTCAGGCTGTCTGTTAAAATGCTTAATGGGGCCAGCCACATTCACAACTCCCTCATCTCAGTGTCAGCAGAGGCTGTCCCTAAATTCCCATCCAGGAAGGGCTGCAGTGAGCAGGGAGCAGCTGCTGACCTGGTTGCACAAGAGCTCTTTCCCCTAGCACTGTCTCAGGGGGCACTGGGAGCCAAGCAGGCTCAGCACTGGGAAAAATAAACAGCACAAGACCACCACAAAAAGAGATGGAGAGGGGAAGAAATAGTACAAAATTCAGATGGAAAAAATTCAATCGGAATCCAAAGGGTCGAGCTGAAACATTCTCCTGCTCTCCGCAGTCAGCCTTCAAAGAGGTCATTGCACAACCCTGAAAAGGGGAACATCTTACACTGTCATGTCTTGGCAAGCATTACACAGATCAGGCTCTCTGGGCTTACTGTCTCAATATTTTTCAGACCAGAGGAGCCAAAGGGTTTCACTGACTTTTCAAAAAACAGATTTTTACACTAAATGCAAGAAGGCACAAAGCTACAAGTTTTATGGCTTGGCTTCCTCTCTACCTCCCAAACATGAGGATGAATGTGCATCAAAGAGCAGTAAAAGATACCCATTACAAAGCCACATGCTTAAAAGTACTGAGAAAATACTGCTGTACTTCTGTACTTCACACTGTGAACGCAGCTTGCTCTCAGAGGTCCCAAGCATTCACATTTTCAAATGAAAGCATCAGCAGCACTGAAATTAGAGGTTAAGAAGGCTAAGATATCTCATGCTCATAACCCAGAGTTACTGACTCCTCTCAAAGCACTAACTCACTTAATTTCTTCAAATGCATTAAAGCAAAATTCTCAGCTGCTATGGAGTCTGGCACTCACGTGCTTCAGCATTTCTGTATCACTTTGACAGTGGCAGAAGTGAAAGATGTGAGATAAAACACAGCAGCCTGTTGGAAGCACTGGGGGTCATGAGTGGAATGAAGGAGGCAGACACAAGCAGCATCATGCTGGAAATCACAAAGCACTGGTCTCCCTCCTGCCTACAGCCAGCAGCAAGTGTACATATCTGATGTGAGAGAATGTATCAAGAGACCTCTAGAAAGAAAGGGTCCAAAGGATTTAGAAATAATTTCTGCATTGATCTTTGTTACAGAAAACAAGTAATTCACCCTTCACCTCTTCCTACAAAGCATCTGGTGCTGCTGGAGATAAAACAAGACTAGTGGTCTGATATTACACCAGCTCTCATTTCCCTGACTCAGCCAAAGGAGAGCAAATAAAACTGCTTGCTCTTGGGTGTCAGCACAGACTTTTGGAGAGCACATGCCTTTTGTCAGCAGCAGAGTTTCAGCAGCAAGACAGCCTGCAAATGAGCCAGCCTCATCCACATGAGGTTCCTGCAAAACTCCAGAACCCTTGAGTTCAGCAACACAGCTCAACAGAGAGACATCACAGATCTGGGAAAAATGCATCCTCCTCCCTGCAAAAGGCAGGAGAGCAGCCAAATCCCAGCAATCCCAGAGCTCTCCTGCCTGATGACAGGAAACAAAAATTATCAGACTGAAGCAAGCACTCTGGACTAACCCTAGGAGCTGTTTGTATTTTTCTGTGAACAGCCCCAATGAACAGTCTGAAGTTGTTGATATAAGATAACCAGCTCTGTTTTCACTTTAACTCTTTACCAGTCTCTACAGAAATTATTAAACAGGATGAGAGAGAAAACACGGCAGTGTAACTTCCTGTCCCCCTTGCAGGGTGAAGGACACTGACCTGCCCTGTGGTGCCATCACCTCTGCACGTGGGAAAGGCCCTGCCTTCCCAGAGCTTGGGAACTGTCCCAGATACAGAGCTCATGCTTGGAAAGGTTCACAGATTCTGCCAGTTCCTTTGCTCATGGACATCTACCAGGAGCTTCTCTCCCCAAAGTGAGAGCTTTTGGGTCTTTTCTGTAGTATGACTTCAATTAAAGGATGGTGACAACTAACTCCGCTCTGTCCTCACTTCCACTTTAATCTGCTGACTAAAGAGTTAATCAGATACTTACTACTCTTTTTTTTTGTTTGTTTACTGTTTAAGGAGAGATCGAGTTCCCAAGGTTTTCATACTCCTCCTGCAGCAGCTTTCTGGTCTGGTTTCCCACTGTACTTCTCTGCCCTCTGCACACTCCCTGCCAAAAGGATAAACAAGCCTAGGAGCAGAATTTAATAAGCTTTTCTTATAACATTACTAGAAAGAGTTTACTCTCTAAATACATGCTCTCTATCTCCAACAGCTTTGTGTTCCTGTCCCTCAGTTTCAGCTCTGGGCTGGAGTGAACTGCAGTGAACTCTGTCATGCTTCCCTTCTATTTCATAAGAACAGATACTGAGAAGGCAATCTTCAACACACCTATGATGAAGTGGCTTCAGTCACCTCATTCCTAACGTCAAACCAGCTGAAAAAACCCACCCAAACCCTGTTTGTGAAAAACAAGGAATGCCCCACCTGGTTCTTGAAACTGCTCACTGGAAGGCATTAATCCCAGTGATTATTACTGTGAATATCAGCTAAACCTTCAGAGCCTTTCCTAAAGCCAGGTGTTTTTTTCATGTGAACTTGCTCCAAGAGGCAGCATTGAAGAAAAGCAAGGCAAAAGAACTGGCCTGACCTCCAGAGCTTCTTGGTGTCCTTGACCTGCAGGGTCATCCAGCACTCTGGGGGCTATAGGACCACAGGAGGACAGGGACACTGACTGCAAGCTGGAGCCCTGAAGGAGGGTGGGGAAGTCATTCGATGCATTTCACATTGCTGCAGTCTGGATGGAGCTGCTGCACAAAGTTCAGCCCTTGCATGCATTCACTTCCCTTCGCCAGCTGTGCAGGGTTCATCCCTGCCCCTGCCCCACTCCCAAGATGGGGCAAAGCAGATCCAGGGGAACCAGCCTGCCTTTGCCGCTTTGGAAGAGTTTTAGGTAGCCAAGGATTACACACCGAGATGAATATGCCCTCCTGCATGCAGCCACTGCCCGAGTTGGACACCCACAGCGCTCTGCAGCTGCCCTATAGCCCCTCACACGGTCTCCATCCTCTGCAGTTCTGTGCCCTACAGTTCCCCAACCCAGAGCCCTCTGCCCTATGGCCCCATTCCTTCTCACTCCTGTAATTCCTATCCCTGGCAGCCCCCACAGCTCCCCTCCCGTGTCCCAGCCCATCCCTACCTGCCCAGCGCTCGCCGCCGCTCGCCCGCCCGGCGCAGGAGCCGCAGCCCGTGCCGGGGCAGCGCTGCCAGACGGGCCGTGGCCATTCCCGCACCGAGCACCCGGCGGGACCCGAGCCGGGTGTCCTGAGCTGTGCTGTGCTGTGCTGTGCTTTGCTGTCCCGTCCCGTCCCGCCGCTCGGTGCTCGGGGGCGCTGCGCTCGGGCCCGCCCCGGCCCCGCCCGCGGCCCCGGGACCCTCCGGGAGGGGCACCGGGGAAAGGCCATCAGAGAAAGTGCTTGCCCTGCCCGCTCCGCGACAGGCACTGCAGGCTCAGGGGGAGCCCACTGCCTGACCCTTTGCTGGTCCCCGGCCCGAGCTGTGCACCACAATTTCTTCCCTGTACATTCTCGCTCCATTATCTCTTCATCCAGCCTGTTCCATCAGCCTGACGCTGTTACACCCCACATAAGCCCCTCCACTCAAATGAGTAGAGATGGATTTTGGTGCAAGACAACCACCATCATTTGTATCACTTGGTGCCTGAGCCCTGTGAGTCCCCAGCTGGCCTCCAGCCCCATCCCCTCAATCAGTTATCAGTCAGCACCCCACTAACACCTTTAGGCACTCTCTGTGGAGGAGAAGAGACCATCTGGGAACTGCAGAGCTGCTCCAGGGCTAGGCAGGCTGAGACCCCTCACCTAAGCAGAGAAGTGTGGTAACGCACCAGGTAAGAAATGATTGAATGATGCTGAAGAGGAGACAGTATATCTGTACCACATCTAGCACAAAGTGTGCTGATGAACAAGGGTGTAAATATCAACATCAGAATGGTGAACCTCAGACATCAAAGCCAGAAATGTGCTTGTAACAGAGTGAAGTACCAGCTGCAACCAGACCTCTGGTGTCTGACACTTGCTTTTAGAAACAAGAAAGATTTTCCCCAATGTGCATCTAGTTCACAATGAATTTGTTTGGTGGTAGCAATGACAACATCTTCTTTGTTAGGGAAAGGGAGGGGTTTTTTCCTTGAAATGTGAAAAATTTGCCTTGGCTGCAGAGCCATCACAGAGATCTTCCAAGAGTCTGGGAATGGTCTCCAACCCCAGACTGGCATGGCCAGCTCAGGATCATTAAATCACAATTAGATCAACTGTGTTCATCCATTTCCCTCAGCCTTTCCTGCTCCTTTCTCCTTGCTAATGTTCTTGCACCGCAGCAGAGTGCACAGATGTTCCTTGTGCTCTGCTTTGTCTGCCTTGTGAGCTTCAGAGTCCTTCTAGCTTACATGCACAGATAGCTCTTCCAGTCAGTCCCACTGAACTCAGCAGCCAGGTGAGTTTCAGGATTCCCACAGGGGTTGTAAAGCTGTGTGACATCTATGGCCAGAATTTGTCCTTCCACCATTTGGCCAGAACAGAGCAACTGTCTTTGTGTTGATAGAGCATTAGAGCTCTCAGTATTGTATAACCACATGGAAAAAAATTTGATGTTAACCTGTAATAAATAAAAATAAAGATGACTTTTGGCTTGATCTTCCCACATTATGATCATTAGCCCAGAGGGTGAATTGTGGTTAAAAAATAATTAAGCCAAGAATTATGCAGAAATTAATAAGACATTGACAATTGCGTGTTTGTTTGAGATCAAAGCAAAGGACCCCTGAAGCAGTACCATTTCATACACCATTGCATAAGGTATGACTCATTTCTAGTCAAGACTTTAAAATCTGTTAATCACAAATAAGTAGGTAGGTTTTGTAACCCAACTACACCCTTCTTTGTTCTTGCTAGGAGCCAAGGCTCTCGGATTTGTGTAAAC
Source organism: Luscinia megarhynchos (assembly GCA_034336665.1). Lineage (NCBI taxonomy): Eukaryota > Metazoa > Chordata > Aves > Passeriformes > Muscicapidae > Luscinia > Luscinia megarhynchos. The sequence goes on from CM067580.1 coordinate 6,260,229, forward strand.
AGAGATTTCAGTCTCTGTAGCACTGCGGGGACAAAGACCTTCCCCAGAGATTCCGAGGGTCTTGGTCAGGCCCCCTCAGAGCCCCTCTGGGTTTTGTTCTCCAGAGCAGGACTGTATTTGGTGCTTCCCAGCCATGGAAGGGAACAACACAGCCCAGCACATCACATGAATCCCTCAGTGGCTCAGGGTAAGGAGGGGATCAGCACTCAGCTGTCCCCCTTGGAGATCTGGCAATGAGAGGCTTCCCCACCACTCCCTGGAGCAGGTCTTCTCTGGCCCTTCCCTCCAACAACAAACATTGTTGTAAAAAGCTGAGGTATGGGGGGCGATTCTTGGATGAGTAGACTTTGCTCTTCTCAGATGAGGGCTCTGTAATTTCTGCTCACATTTGGAAGAACAATAACATGCTCTGAAAAACTTCTATAATCTCCTGGACAAGAGCACCTCTACCCAGGTGTTTTTATTGTAGTTTCTATTAAGCAAATCCTCGTGTTGGGGTGCCTTTGTTCAGATACTCCTGTCACCTCAGTTACCTCAATACGGAGCTAATGCTGGTTTCTGTGTGTTGGAAGAAATTCACTGGCATCTTAAAAATGAATTAATGCATCCATAGGGTAGATGTGCTGTGTAGTGAAAACATCTTTGCGACGTCCCAAACATCATAAATACCACAGAGATCAGGAAATTCATGGTTAATCCTTGCTGTAATCCCACTACCAGGTAATTTGGCTCTACCTCAGACTCCTTTCTCTTTCACCGACTTTCTCCACAGAGGATTAGGAGAGTGCTCTGCTCCTGTGGGACTGGAGCCTTGGGAGCAAAGCAGGAATGTCCATTAAGCATTCCTCCTGTGAAGAGACATTGTGGGGTAATGTAACAGCACACAGATATAAGCAGCTGTATCAGGTACTGCAAAACAAGGTATAAATCCCTGGACTTCTGTTGGGATTATTTGCCATAAACTGGCTGGTTCTCTGTGCAGTGGTGTGTGACAGGTGATGTGACTGGATGCAAACCTCTCCTGCCCACGGGTCTTGGAGTTCTCCTTCCTTCTGCAGGGCTGTTTCATGTAGCCCGGATCTAAACTCCTGCCAGCCTGGCCAGGGTTCCAGGAATGGTGGGACAGCTGTAGGGGTGCCCTGAGCTGTGCCAGTGTGTCACAAAATAGGTTCACCCACACGGTGTGCAAGAGGCCAACCCACACCTAGAGTCGAGGTATTGGATTTATTTACAGTTCTTCACTAGATGGCAAATCCATAAAGCCAGAATGATGACTGTCAAAACTTCTGACTATTTATATATTTTAGCAAAAAAAGGCATTAATATTCATTGGCTACAAATTACCTAGTTCTCATGTCAACTAGTATTCTATCTTCCATTGGTTAATGATTCTTTCACATCCCATGCTAATTAGTCCATGGGATTGGTCTTTCTCTTATTTTGGGTTGGTGAGTTTCTTGGGTCTATGGCCATGAGTAGGTGGTCACAATCTGCCCCTGACAGAATTACCTTTCACCCACGTGGAGCTGATTCCACCTAATTGCTGAGTTAGGTTCCTTAGCTTCTGCCTTATCTTGGGGATTCCTTGTAGCCTATAAATCCTGCATTCCTTGCTCCCGCTATCAGAACTACATCCTCCTTCCCAAGAATTGTTAACCTCCCACTGAGATCATTGGATCAAGCCTTAAACCTAAACAAGACAATCCTACCAACAAGTAATCCATCTTTCTAAGACCGCGCTTAGAGCTTATTGGCTGCTCTCTGCTCCGGGGATTAAATCTCCTTTCTTGTTGCTTACGTTTGGAAGTATGCAGAGATCAAACATGGGTTACCATCCCTCCTGAAGCCAATCCGTGTGTTTTGCGGCCCCGCTCCGGGCCGGCAGCGGGCGCGCTCGGCCCCGCGGCGGCGGCTGCAGGGCCCGCGCGGACGTGGCCGCGGAAGTGGCTGGCGGGGCCGGGCCGGGCTGGGCCGTGCCGTGCCACACCGGGACGGGACGGGCTGGGCTGTGCCGTGCCACGCCGGGACGGGACGGGCTGTACCGGGCTGAGCCGAGCCGCTCCGAACCGAGCCGCATCCCCCGCAGGCAGCCGCCGCCGGAGCCATGTCGCGGGGCAGTGGGAAGGGGCTCAGCCTGAAGGACAAGCTGGACGGCAACGAGCTGGACCTGAGCCTGTGCGACCTGAACGAGGTGCCGGTGCGGGAGCTGGTGAGTGTCCGGCCGCGTCCCGGCGGGGGTGGGAACCGGCCCCGGTCCTTGGAACGGGCAGTAGGAGAGCCGGGAGTGCTGGGGCTTGTGAGCCGGCCTGCAGGTATTTAATGCTGTAAGAGTTTGTGAGCTGGCTGCAGGTATTTAAAGCTGTAAGGTTGTGTGTGCTGAGGGTTTCTGAGCCGGCCTGCAGGTATTTAAAGCTGTAAGGCTCTGTGTTCTGAGGGTTTCTGAGCCGGCCTGCAGGTATTTAAAGCTGTAAGGTTCTGTGAGCTGGCTGCAGGTATTTAAAGCTGTAAGGCTCTGTGTACCGCGGGCCCGGCAGCCGCTAGTCACTGCTGTCCCGGGATAAGAACCTTTTTTTGGACCCAGAGATGGATCCGGAGGTGACGTGAGCTCGGAACAGCCGCGGGGGATGGACAGACTGACGCGGGAGAAAATGTTGAGGCCGAAGCAGAACTAGGAGGTGTCAGAAGGGCTCGGGTGAACCTCCATGTTCATTCAGTGCCTTATTTGTCTTCCAGGCTGCTCTTCCGAAAGCTACTGTCTTGGATTTGTCCTGTAACAACCTCGTTTCCTTGCCGGTAAGGTGCTAGAGAGTCTCCGTGGGGATGTGTGCTGGGAAATATTTGGCAAGATTCATATTTGGTGCTTCAGTAGGGGCTCAGCAGGCGCTGTAGAGCTGGCACTTTCCCTGCCCTGGGATGGCTGAATGACTCCATTATTAGTGACAGGTCGGTGCTGGCAGTGGATTTGGCTGAGGCAGGAGAGAGTGCAGGGTTGAACTGTGTGAAGGCTGCAGTACATTCCTTCCAGAGCATCCAGGTTAATACAGAGGAGTTTCATCAGCAGTGGGGTTTGTTCCTGTCGTATTGTCATCCATAACCTTCTCAGTCTGTCTTATCTGTCCCACTGCGTCTCACCTCCATCTTCCAAGGCAAGCGATTCTCCTCCATCACAGTCCTGTAGTAAGTGAAGGTTTGTGCCTGATGTGAGGAGCAGGCTATCTCTATATACTTCCACTGAGGTTCTTCTGTAAAGGTGCTGACCAGCTTTCTCTGGGTTTTCTTTGTCTGGGTTTTAGTCAGACTTCTGTAGTTTGATGCATCTGGTGAAGCTGGATTTGAGTAAAAATCGGCTGCAACAGCTGCCCTTGGACTTTGGCCGCCTGGTGAATCTGCAGCACCTGGACCTTCTGAACAACCGCCTGGTCACCCTGCCAGTCAGCTTTGCACAGCTCAAGGTAAAACTGTTTGCTGGGCAGTTACGTAAAGCTTTGGGATGCAGCCCAGGGTCTTGTGATCCTGCTCAAGTTGATTTCTCTGGTAAAGCATCCATCCTGCTGACTACCCATTCCAAAATTCAGCTGGCTCTGCACCGCTACCTCAGTGAAAATCCTCTCAATCCATTGAAAACATCTCTGCTCATCTTCTGTACCTGTTTCATCCATGTAAAAACTAAGCAGTTCTTTGCTTCAGCTTTGGATCTCTTAAATTATTCCAAGACTGCTATGCTCTTACAGCCTCCCCTTTGTTGTGTCTTTCTGCAGAATCTGAAGTGGCTGGACCTGAAGGACAATCCCCTGGATCCTGTCCTGGCTAAAGTGGCAGGAGACTGTCTGGATGAGAATCAGTGTAAGCAGGCTGCTGTCAAGGTAAGGAGTCTGCTTTTATTAATTTTGTTTTTCCTTTCATGGCTTTGCAGTGATTCTTCCTCTGTTTGCTTAGCAAGCTGGGCAGCTGCTGCAGGAGCCTGAAGTTTCTTCACGAGGTGTAAGGTGCAGGTCCACTGCACTGACTCCACTGCTGCTGTGCCTGTGGAGGGCAAATAACAGGCTAAGGAGGATGCTTCTCCATTAGTGGAGTTAAGAGAGGATTAAATGCTGGTTGCCCAGAAAGTGGAGGCATAATCAGACATAATAATCCATGCCTGTGTTGATAGTACAACAACCTCTGGAGAAGTTCTGGCAAACATAAATAGAAATGTTCTGTGATCCTCTGTATCCCTGAGCACCAGTTTGCCATGTTTGTTTTTAATGGGAAGATCTGTTTTTTAAACAACACAGACTCATGGAGGTAGTGAGTTTTTTTCAGAGCCATAGCTGTAGGGGTAGGTGAGGGTTGGGGGTCAGCTGACCTCAGCCACACTCCAGCTGTGCTGTTTTGAGCTGACTGTGCCACAAGGCTTCTGCACAGCCCTCAGGTAGTTTTCTTGGCCCTTTAAGGTACTGCAGCACATGAAAGCAATCCAGTCCGAGCAAGATCGACAACGGCAGCGGAAACTCCAGGCAGAGAGAGGTAGGCACGAAGAACCCCACGTGCTGTCTGCTGAGGACTGCTCTTGGTCTCTCTAACACACCCAAACATTCTGATCACCATCTAAAACATTGCCATTTATCACATACTTGTAGCCACCCAAACCCAAAGTACTCAGGGAGTAGTAGGGTAAAAGGGTTGGACGAGAAAGATAGCAGGGGGCTAAGTATGTGATTTCTTGGCCTGAGGAATAGTTAAATCTCTAAATGGAATGTGCTATAGCTTACCTATAAAAACATGAAAGAAAAGCACAGCAAAATGCAGGTATGTAATACTAAATAAAATGTTAAAAAAGAGGATAGTTGTTTAATTGGTTTCCTCGTTCCAGTTGGGATAATAAGGTAATAAGGAAAATGGCAGTGACAACCCTTTACATAAAAGGGAAAAACTTGCTGTTAACCCCCAGAAATGGAGAAGAAGCGTGAAGCAGAGCAGCGAGCAAAGGAGGCTCAGGAGAGAGAACTGCGGAAGCGAGAGAAGGCAGAGGAGAAGGAGCGCAGGAGGCGGGAGTACGATGCTCAGAAAGCTGCAAAACAGGAGATGGAAAAGAAAACTAAAAAGGAAACGGTACACACCCGAAGTAAGTAGAGTCCATTTTGGGTGGGATTGTGTCAGGTTTCATTGTCATCAGATTGTGGTGCTGCCAGAATTGCTTTCATGCAGTCCAGGTACTGAGAGACAGTGGGAGAGGGTAGGGGGGATCTTACAGGAGTTCTGATAAACTCTGCTGCTGTGCCCTTTTCCCCTTTGCCTGTGTTCCCATGAACTGTGAAGCTACAAGTCAGGAAGTTCCCACTGTTCCTAATGAGATCTTCACTCATTTTTTCTTGAGTTTACTGAACTACATTTACATAATCAGATCTTGTACAACATGGAGGTTAAACTGGATCTGAAACTTTTCATCCTAAGCAGTTAAATCCTGCAAATCTACTTATTTATCAGAACAAGCGGTGAAAATTCACAACCAAAGACAACTGCAGCAGAGGATTAAGTATCTTGCCTGAACAGTTTGTTTGTGAGCATAGCCTGTTGTAGTTGATTAACGGCTCACTTTCTGTGCTGTTCATGTTCTCACTGCAGAGCCAGCCTCCAGCGCCCGTCCCCCTCAGCCCCCCCGGCACAAGCCCTCGTGGTCGCGGTCGGTGCTGAGGGTCCTGCTCTTTCTGCTCTTCTGCATCCTCTGCACTCTGGCTGCCTGCAAACTGACGGAGCTGCAGCACCAACCTCTGTGTGTCAGCGTCAACACCCTCTACGGGGACGTGGTGGCTGCTCTGCAAAACCACAAAACCCTGCAGAACATGCTACAGCACAACTCGCAGCAGTGATTGTCCTGGATGGGCACTTGCTCCGTCAGCATCTCCTTCCACCATCTACGCAGCCAGAATTCCTATGGAATTGTGTTCTGATGAAACTGCTTTGAACCCATTGGTTTGCTGCTCCACTCCACAGAGCAGAGCTATTGTTCAAACCATCTTTGTTGTGCATGTCTCTCAGTCAGCCTGTAACTCCCATTATTTGTGCACGGAACCTAAACTTGTTACCACTCCTTGCTTCCAAGTGGTATCCACCAGGACTGTGAGGTACAGGAAGCTGACAGTCTATAGGAATGGGGGCAAGCAGCCCTCACATCACCTGGGGGAGACAGCTGTAGCTCTGACTTGGAGGTGGAAGGTTTTTAATACGTATCCATTCCTTGCTCTCATTTCTGTTTGTGGTAAAATTGGTGGTATGGCTGTATGGGAATAATACACTAAGGCCCCACTCCAGGACCAGTTACAGGCATGTAGGATGGCTGTGTATCCCTGTGTTGGAGCAAAGAAGCTGATGTGCTATTGAAAGGAGTTGAAAATTTTCAATACAACAGTTTTCACAGCAATTTGTCTGAACTGAATGTTTATGTTGTTAACATGGTTTTAATTTTAATTAGGCCTTTTAGGAACAGCCACAAATGGTTTCCAAGGACGTGGGGATAATTCCTGCCTGCTGCAGCAGCAGCACTGGGTGGCACTGTGGGAGCACTGTTGGAAAGGGGAAGCCTCAGGGTTGGGGAAGGTTTGGTGGTTTGCACCTCGAGAGGAAAACTCAGCTCTGCAATGGTCTGAATTATTTCAAATAACTTTAAAGGAAATTCTAAATAATTAATTCCTTTAAAAACCCCCAGCAAGCAATCATTTTTCATATCCTTAAGAGTTTTGCAAGTACTTAAAATGCAGTGCAAGTTTCAGACTTGTATATCTGTATCAAATATACAGACTGTATATACAGTCTATATATGTTCATCTACAGAGATATATCTGTACACAGACTCCACTGAGACATCCTACACTGGTCTCCAGAATCATTCCCTCTTCTCATACCTGGGATTATTGCCCCAGGAGCAGTGCTATGGGGAAACCATCATAGCATTAAATCCTAATTTTTCTGTAACCCAGTGAAAAGATTATGATTCCCTGAATATCACACAGGAGAGAGCAGCAGCAGAAGTATCAGATAGGGGAAAAAAAGGAAGGGCTGCCTCTGCCATAGGAGGGTGCATGTTTTCAAAGCTTCCTTCAAACACCTTTAAGCTTTGCTTTGGGTGACTAACTCATCCCATTCTTTAAAAGATCATTACTCCATATCCAGAAATGTTCAGGAAAATGACAAGCAGCAGCTAAAGCAATGTTTCCTCCATGCAGCCCTTCCTACCAACAACCAGATGAGTGTTGCATAGGTTGGTGAGCACTAGGCTTATACAGTTTATAGGTTCAGGTCAGCAGCACTTCTGGCCAGGCCAGGGCTCCTGCTGAATAACTGGAATGAGCAGGTCAGGTTGGGATTTTTCCACTGGAGGCAACAGGGTTCCAAAGAGTTAACTTACACATATGGAATGCAGCTTAATTCTCTGAGCACTCATCTCAGCAATGCTGTTACAAAAACCCTCAACTGTCCTTGTGTGCACACAAGTGCTGATGGACAGGCCATGGTCCCCAATCTAATTAAAAGGAAGCTTTTTCTGCCAACTGTTTAGACCTCATAATTCCAGCACATATAATCAGATTTCAAGACCCTCAGTAGATTAAGCTGTCTGAAGACTGACTCAGAGCACTCTAAACTTATATCTGAAAATTAGTCTTTCTCATTCCCATCTGCTACAGTGGAACAATGAGAGACTGTTCTGTGAGGTAAAGTTCTTCCACCTCATTAGAGCAGGTGCTGGGGGGGGCAGCACCATGTTGCTCTAGCATCAGGATTTGTCCCAAAGGAGGAAGAAGATAAGTCCTTGCAGTTCAGGAGAGCAAGAGGAAGTATTCCTGTCTATGTTCAAGATGCCATGTTAAGGAGCAAAGGTTATTCTTCAAAATTATTTATTTTACAGAAAGAAAAGTAAAACAACATCAGTACTATAAGCTGTGTGCAACTCCTGTGGCTTAGGGAAGATGTTCCCCATCTTTCTTGTGTGAACTCCCGCTATTCATCAACTTGATATCCAACTTTTTTCCTACTACAATAAAGTTTAAATGTGCTTCAAGTCTTTGAACAAGGATCAATGAGTGTTGTCTAAGCACTTCTTCACAGAAGAAAACTGAAAACTTGACCAGACAAATGGTAAAACCCTTATTCCCTGGAGCTACCCAGTGAAATCCAAAACTGAACACTTAACTGGACAAACAGTAAAACCCTTTTTCCCAGTGCTACCCAGTAGAATCCAGACAGAGGTCAGGATCATGGGAAGTCATCTGCAGGTAGATGCGTCGGGACAGCTCGGGCCCGATGCGGCGGCAGGTGGCAGTCACCCCCTCCCCACGGTGCACAGGGATGTTGGACAGCATGTTCTCCCGCTCCTGCTCCGAGGAGCATCTCTCATAGGCCTAAAGACAGCACAAAGGGAACAATGGCATCACCCACTTGCATCCATTGCTCAAAGAAACAATCAAAGCTATGCACCTGTACCTGCTCTGCCCTTTCATAATGTCCACTCATTTTTCACTTGGTTTCTGCCCAAGTCCCATCTGTGAGCTTGGAGGCTGGGGCCAGTGCTACTCCCTCAGGAGGAGGCCAGAACAGAGGATGCCAAGGAATCAGTTCCTTCACTAACTTACTGAACCACTTATACGGAATCACTGTGTCTAATTTAATTCTGATTCAATTACTTCTTCCACCCCCTGCATGAGCTGGCTGCCTGTGCACAGTGCTGGGTATCCCTGAGGCATCCTCACCTGGATCAGAAGCTGAGGAGAAGGGTAGGCAGACACAATAGCCTCAGCCATCTCAGAGCTGACACGGTTAAATTGCTGGATCTGCCTCTTCCAAACTTTCAAGAGACCCTTTCCAGAAGGATCCACCTTCACTCCTCCAGAACAGCCCTTCTCCAAGTAGAAAGAGAATGCTGTGTTGTCTCGCTCTCGCCTAGGGAGAACAAGGAATGAGGAAGCAAATGAGACAATGAGGCTGTGAAGAAAATCCTGTCCCTGCCATCTGTTGTCACACAGAGAGTCGTCCCTCACTGAGCTGTCAGACACAACTGGCATCAAAGGAAACATGAACAATTTGACCCTGTTTTCTTTACGTGCATTACCAATTTCTCTAAGACCCAGATTGCTGCTGAAAAAGAAACAATCCTGTACCCAGCAGCAATCCTGACACAAGCCAACTTGCAGACAAAGTGGTAAACAAGAATTCACATTCTGGCTGTCTGCCATAATCAAACACTCTCAGATGTCATTTTTAATGACATCTCATCTCTTGTCATGGCTGACATGAAAACCCAACAGTTGCTGTGATGGGAATGCCAGGACTGTGTGAGACTGCACAAGATGGCTTTCTTAGCTACCACTGCAACAAGCTGCTTTCCTCCCTTGTCAATGGAAAGAGCCAAGTGCTTCATTCTCAGGCACTTGGTTACATACTGAAGAAGAAAAGCTGGCACTCTAAGAGCCAACCCTACTTGCATTCCCTTCCCACTCTAAAAATCTGACTCAGAACAAGACCTCTACTTGATGTCAAGGCTCCAGTGTGAAACCTGAAGATGGTGAGGCACCAGATCACACTGCCCAAAGAAGTTGCAGATATCCCATCCCTGGAAGTGTTCAGTGCCAGGCTGGATGGAGCACTAAGCAACCTGGTCTAGTGGAAGGTGTCCCTGCCCATGGCAGAGGGGTTGGATTAGATGATCTTTAAGGTGCCCTCCAACCCAAACCAGCCTGTGACTATGAAACCAGGATCTGTCCTGACCCCTCTGTGGGCAGGACATCAATTTCAAGAATAAGTCCTGCATTGAAGGAGCTGCAATAGCAGCTGCTCTGTCACCTGTGCCTTTAAGAACCATTATGCCCTGTGTTGTACCTGCTATTCCTTCCCAATAGCTTAAAGTGCAGCCTCTCCAAAGGTAGGACCAAACCTCTGCTTACTCACTTGTACGGTGCCTCAGCCACAGCTTTTGTGAACATAGTGGCATATTCCCCAAGCTCCTCAGTGCTCTCAAAAATGCTTATTTGGACTTGTGTGCTCAGCTGTAGATCCACCAGGGCCTGTATCACCATTGGGAACAACAAATGGCACAATCAGTCTTGTTGCATTAAAATCCATTTTTGTCTGAAGCAGAAAAGGGTCACAAACGTCCTGCTGTAGGACAAGAACCTTCACTCTTTCTTCACTTTGGGAACAGTTAATTTAACACACTGAAGCATTTAGGGGCAGTCTGTCTCCTGACAGTTAATACCATCTTGGTGTCCTCTGAGCTGCCTCAGCTCCTCTGTGGCTCTTGTTACAAACAGGCCACCACCAGTGTGCTTTGCCAGTGGGCCATGAAGGGCAGGAGGTGCTGAGACTGACATCACTATCCAGGTGAATGGAACACATCAGTCTTTGTGGGAGCAGGCACATGACTGAGCAGTGGGAAGCTCAACCCAAAGAGTTCTGTCCACAGTCTGATGGACGAATGAATAATGAAAGCCATGTACGCCCATCCACAAAATTCTGTGACTGGGTCAAATGTCCAAATACTGGGAGACAACAGATGATGGCTGCATGTCTGTTTTAAAAGTACTCACTTCTTTCACATCCATTCTGGATAAGTCCAGACCAGAATCCTTAACCTCCTTTTTTCTCCTTTCTCCCCGTTTCTCTTGATTCCCACTTGCTGCTGTCTGTCGCAGCCTTTGTTTTGTCTGAACCTGGAGAGACCTAAAAAGAGTCAAGTAAGACTAGGGTGACAGTTTGGATGGACCTTTGCTTCTGCTTCTGTATAAAAAGTGGTGGAGCAGTTCTGGGAATACCTCTCATACTTCAGTTTTTGCTAGACAAAATTAACATAAATACCTATGGCATTTTTCAAGGCCAGAGAAAACACAGAAACATTTGGAGGGAAGAAGTCTGACCTGAAATAATTTTCTACTCCAACTACTGCCAGAGCCAGAATTCTCCCAGGCATTTTCTCCATCATGTGAGCTACATAGCTCTGCAGGGTCTCCTGCCTTTCTGCACAGCCATCAGTGTTCTACAAAGATGAATGGGAAAAATAAGGAGTTAAACCATTTTGAGGTACACAGAGAAGCACAGCAAATTATGGCCCTGGTTGCAGGTCTGCAGATGAGTCTGTTCATCCTTGCTCTTCAGGGCAAGCAGGCAATACTTGATCCCACATGAAGTTAGAGCAGAAAGAAAAAAAAAACCAACCCACTTGATGTAACAATGCAACTCTTCAGGAACGTGTCAATAATTTTAACTAGCAAAGAAAGCTTGTCAGGACTTAACATGGCTCCTAAACCCAGATTTCTGTTTTAGTGAAACCCTGCATTCCTCCCACACAAAAACCTTCCTGCCACTAAGAGAGATGACAAAACACTGGTTTTGCATCAAGGCATATTCAGGAGCACAAAAGTCATGAGCATTCTCACTTGCTTGTAGCTGCGAGCCATGGACAAAAACTCCTCCAAGCCAAGCAGAACAAGGACATTTGGTTCTTCTGTCCATTCATCTCCTCCTCCCATCTGTTCAAAAATGAAAACAAACAGGCCACAGTCTACTTCGAATTCACTCAGACTCCCACTCAGAGCTCTGAGCAGGGAGATCAGAGGGTGTTTACTTGGGTTGCTAAATACAATTACTAACGTCTGCGAATAACCCATGAAGAAATGGGCAAGATTATCAAAATTTTGCTCGCATACCTGTGATGACACTGTCTTTCTCCTCCAGGTGATGCTGCAGGGAACAGCTTGGTTCTCAAACACACAGGAATAACTGGCAGCCTGCAAAGCACTAAGGATCTGCTCTCCACCTTCTACCTGTAAGATGACTGAAATCGATGCACGGGTCAGGCCTCCAGAGAGAGGAGACAACAGTCAATACAAGGCAGATGCAGGCTGTGAGGACAACTACCTGGATCTAGCACCACTGTTATGTATTTCTGGCACTCTCCTGGCCGCTGAGCTCTCAGCATCCTGGCAACGGCTCTTTTCCTCTCTTTCTCCTCCTCCTGCTCCCTCCTCTTTGCCTCTTGCTCCTTCCTTCTCTGCAACGCATTCTGGCAGATTGCCTCCCGTTCCTTCTGACTATATTGTCGCTTCTTGAGAGGGAGCGATGCTTCTGGCCTTTCTCTGCTTACCGGGGGGCTACTAGGCCTGTCTGAGTCGACTGGCGAGGAGCACAAGGAGACTCTCTCAGCACTGCGTGCACCATTCTCACCGTCGCAAGCCACTTCTCCAGACGGTACCAGGTCCTCCTGCAGCCCTCCGCTCCCAGGAGCCATCAGGTCACCACTAGGACAATACTCAGATGCCTCTCCTGTATCACCAGCGCCCACGTTGAAAGGCTCAGGCTCCGCTCCCACCCTCATCTCGACCGTCTCATGCAAAGGGACGACGTCCATCTCCTCCTCATCCCCCTCTTCGCCCCCGCTGGTCACCATCATAACAACCTCTGCCGCTCCAGGATTAAGAGGCGGCGATCGCGGGCGGCTCGGCTCTCCGAGGCATGGGGACGGCTGCAGCAGGTAGGCGAAGGAGGGTAGATTCTCCTCCTCGCTGCTCTCAGACCCCGACTCGCTCTCCGCCATCCCCCGACTCCTCAGGGCCACCCGCTCCCGCCTGAGGGGAAAGCGCGCGCCGGCCGCTGGTTGGCCCGGGGCCGCGTGCGTTGCGCGGCCATTGGTCGGAACGCTCGCGGGGGCGCGCGGTCGGACCAATCGCTGCCTGGCGCGCGCGCGCGCGCGTGGCCTTCCCAGCGGAAGGACGACGGGGAAGCGGCGCCGCCAAGATGGCGGCGCTGGGGCGATTGTGTGAGTTGGGGCCTGTGTCGGCTTATTTCCCTCTGAGGGGCGGGGAGCGGGGTCTGCCCGTGGACCGGGAGGGATGAGCTCGGGAGAAGGTGCCCCAGGGAGGTCACCGCCGGTAGCGCGAGCCCGAGGCTTTCGCCCTTGCCAGGAGCAGAGGCGGAGCTGTGGTGATGGACGGGTTTGCGTATGTGAAACTGTAGCTATAGTTCGTCCTGCAAATTGTCAAGTCTCGGAAGCTCTAATTTACTTAATGGGTCATCTCCTGAAATTAATGGGGTTTTGTACCCTTTACTGAACAGCATTTCATAGAATAATGGACAGGTTTGGGTTGTAAGGAATCTTAAAGATCATCCTGTTCCAGTTCCCTGCCGTGGGCAGATGCCTTCCATTAGCCCGGGTTGCATTAAGCCCCATCCAACCTGTGCTTGTACACTTCCAGTGATAGGACATATTTCCAGCTCACTGAGTATCCGCGATGATTTAATTAAGTTAAACCAGTGGTTTTGCTCAGGTTAAGGAAATAAGATAACCACTGTTCTGCACTAACCTGCTCCTTAACAGGCTAAGTAGAGGGATTCAGGAAAATTAGGTTTGTCTCCTAACTGCATGAAAGGTGGTACTGCAGAGATTTTTAAGATAATGATGACTTGGGTTGGGATGAAACTTAAAGATCACCCAGTTCCTACCCACTGCCATGGGCAGGGACACCTTTCACTAGACCAGGCTGCTCCAAGCCCTGTTCAACCTAGCCTTAAACACTTCCCTTAAACTGGGAGGGTTAATGAAAAGACTGTGCTCCAGACTCCCTTTTTTGCCACTCCCAAGGCTCTGTATTCCTTCTTAGAGCCTTTAATAATAGAATCACAGAATCAGTAAGGTTGGAAAATACCTCCAATACCAGCAAGTCCAACCTTTATGCTCCTTTTGGATACGTCTCAGACTTTTTCTGGCTGGTCATAGATGTTTATATATTTTCCAGAATTGGAGTGTGCTCATTTGTAAGATTTCAGGATGTAACTGTGTAAGTAAATGCCATTTAAATGATCAAAGGGGAAACTGAAGCAAATCACAACCCATCTTTTCTCAAAGCACTGTAAGAGCAACCAGTGACATCTGTGCTATTTCACAAGAATGAAACGGGAATTTGTGCACATCATTTAACATTGTTGCTCAGAGTTTTATTCTACCTGGGCAGCAGCAGCACTTGTGGCCTTTTTTAGGGAAACTTAGGCCATTTTGGTCTAATTTATATTGGAATACTTTTTGTTTTACCCAGGGCTTTGTCTTTAATTTTCAAGCCTGTCTTAACTGATATCCTTTACATCTGACAGAAGGAATTATGTATGATGGTTTTTCCAGCTGATGTTGTTCTTTCTCTTCACCTAGTTCTAACCACTCAAAATACAAGCCTGGTTGCTGTCAGATGGGCTTCTAAGAAAAGTGGGGGCAGCTCGAAAAACCTCGGTGGCCGCAGCCCTGGGAAACGCCACGGGTTCAAAAAAGTCGAAGGTAGATCTGAGTGTCTTATTTGCATTTCACTGGATTCTTCAGAGGAGGTGGGCAGGGTACTTTTCCAGGAGAAAGAGAAGGGGAGGATCAGTGAAACCTTATGATCCAGGGTCGTTGGTGGGTGTGCAGGGTGAGTCAGCTCCCCCCTGATGAGCCCAGCAGCTACCAGCTGAAACTGCCTACAGAAAATGTACTTTGGTTCTAACTTTGCCTCTCCAGAGAGCCCAGGAGGCGGGAACACTGTGGGACACCTCATCACTGCACTGCACTTTCCCCCCATGCTGGGTGGAAAAACTGAGCATTTCCAGTGTTTACAAAGGAGAGAATTATGAGGCTTAGCAGAAGGCAAAGTGCAGATTCTTGCAGTTGAGTGCTTAATAATTATTAGCTTTGCTGATGGAAACACATCTATGTAAATGTAATAAAACAAATGCCTTCAGCAGCCAGAAAATGCCTTGTACCCTAGAAGCAATTTTTTCAGAGATTTCACTTTTTGCCACGATCTATTCATTGTCTTTTATTTCCTGCTAACAGCATTTTTGTTCAGATGCTTTTAGCATTTGAAGTAATTTTTCCTTAGAAAATACCTCAGAAAGCTGGGATTTGTAAGTCCTGGAATGATTTGTGTTCTGCCAGGGCTCTGGGGAGCTGTTTCTCTGCAGTCTGACTGTGTCACTCTGTTGCAGGTGCATTTGTCCACGCTGGAAACATTTTGGCCACGCAGCGGTTGATCCGCTGGCATCCTGGCGCTCACGTAAGGCCTTTTCTCTCTCTTTGGTTCTCAGAGAAGATCAGTTTCCCCCAGAGTCCCACACTCACTGCCTCCTCTCTGTGAGTCTCATGCTTAATGCTCATCCCTGTGTTCTGTGGTATTAGTCCCAGAGCCTGCTCAGAGCAGCACCTGTGTTCATGGGGCTCAGGGAAGGCATGTCCCAAAACACCTCTGTGACCTGACTGGGCACTTGTGCTTCAGGCTGGAATGGGTGTCTCATATCTCATACTGAGCACCATTGCAGACTGCTTGCTGGAAGCAAGTTGTGTGATTCTATTTTAAAAAATAAAGCAACAGATGCTGTTGAAGCCAGGATATCAAGCAAGGCAGACCAATGATCAGAACTGCTTTAGTTGTGGATGTCCAGCCTCCCCTTTCTAACGCTCCTCATCCTCTCCCAGGTGGGGATGGGCCGGAACAAGACACTCTATGCCCTGGAGGATGGCATTGTGAGATACACCAAAGAGGTCTTCGTGCCCCCACCCCGCAGCAGCGAGAGCAGGGATGTGATCTGCCAGCTGCCCAAAGGAGCAGTCCTTTATAAAACTTTTATCAGTGTTGTCCCTTCCACAGAGGTGGGAAGCTTCAAACTCATCACCATGCTGTGAACCTGCTGTGCCATGTGGGCACAGATGGAAAGGACAGACCACTACAGCTACACTGGCATCTGAGAACAAGAGTGGCTCTGAAGATACCATTTTAGGACTTGGTTTTGCTCCTGAAGTGCTTATGATCTGTGTTCAGGCACTGAGATCACCTGCTGGCATTTTTAAGAATGTTTAATAAAGGCTGTGGGGCAGCTGAAGGTCTTGGCTGCTTATGGAATGTGTCACCATGGTAATTTAGTATCTGGAGAGCCTGGTCTGTTGTGCCACTGGATGAATTCCCTCTAGAATCACTCTTGTGTCAGTACTTGTCCTGCTAACAATTCCTTCTATTCTTGCTTATTTTTAGTCATTACTGTTCTATTTGTACCTTAATTCACAATACTGCAGAACAGATCCTTTTCCACATGCACCTAAGGCTGTGTACCCGGAAGCTGGATTTTTCTCTCTGCCTTACCTCAATGATTAACTCAAATATCTGAGTGTTCCATTCAATGGCCATGTGAGGCAAGTTCATAGGCCTGACCAACTCATTATTGAGTTCAGGGGACCTGGCCAGATTCCCAAATCTGGGCTGGTATTTGAAGCTCAGCAGCTGGAGGTGTATGATAAAGAATTTTCCAGGCTATTCATCCTTTTTATCTTTGAGTCATTACATGACATTTTTGAGCTTGTATTGCTCAAAATAAAGGAGCCCCAATGCATTGTGCCCAAACTAATCTCATTTTATCTACAGGTTTGTAAACAATCTGAAACATTAACTCTGCAGTAGAAAACAGGTTATCAAAATCAGTAGTGTAAGGACACCGGTGTTGACATTATTTAGACAATTCTTCTGCTCTGCAGAAGACCAGGTGAACTAGGTCAGCCACACGTGTACACCTGTGCTTCACAGTCTTCATGTAGACCTCCAGCTATTCAGTCCGTGCATCTGTCCCAGCCTGCAAATCCAGTCCCACGGTTCATCTTGGTGGTCTGTGTTTGTGTATAACCCATGGAGCCCATCCAGATCCGTGTGTGGGGTCTGTACAGAACCACTGTCACAGAGGCTGTTGGTGCTAGAGCATGCAGCAATGCTCCACAGCACATCCCTTCACCATGCACAGGTGAGGATTTCCACCTGGCAGGCAATCCAGATACAGTAAAACACTTGATAAACTAAGAAACAGGTGAAGCAGCACGACACCACCGTGCCTAAGGTCTGATCCTTTGCACAGCCAGCAGTACTGCCCCACAGAGGTATGAAATGCTGCTCCTGAGGAGCTCTGGCCTAGCACACCTTCCCTTGGCTTTGCCCTGTGCAGCTCCAGCAGCTGGACTTTTGCCTTTGGTGTGTGCCAGAGAATGAGCAGATGTCCCTGGTTCCTCTGCTCAGTGCAGCACCCAGCAATGGCTTTGTGGTTGTTCTTGTGCTGCAAGAGGGAGTCACTGATGGCTGGGTTGGGCTTGCCTGTGTCTCAGCTGATTGTGGATCTGGTGAAGGTTTGGCCATTCCCTGTAGAGGAAAGTGGTATCCCAGGCACTTGTGTTGCTGACAGCAGGGGAAGCAGCAGTACACTGAGGCCAACCCTTACACTGCAGTGTTTCGCTGAGTTTGGTAGCTGAAGGGGGCATGGAAAGGCTCTGGCACACCATGTCTGTCCAAGGTCTCCGAGCTTATTCCTGTTCCTGAGAAAGCTGGAGGGTGCCTCAGAGCGTGCTCATAAGGAGGTGGCATCTATTGAGGAGAGAGGAAGAGCATTATAGCAGATCAGAAATAACCAGGAGATTATCCCACCTCTTCTTACAGAGATAAAAAGGCTCACAGCTGCCACCAGCCTGAAATGAAACCCCCACAGTCCCCCAGCGCAGCTGGCTGTAGGCTGGGGAACACCTGGAGATGAGAGCATCAGTCTGGAACACAGCACAAACCTGCTGAGAGACATATTCTCCTCTCACACTCTGTGCCGTGTTCCTGCTCTTCCCTGTTCCCACTTCAAGGACTTGGCAGAAGGCCAGAACAAACTTGACTTTTCTTGAGACAGGGCTGTCATTTGCTTTCCCTTGACTAAAGAAAAGTTACTGGGATTTACACAAGTACCTATAAACCAGGTGTTATACCCAGATTTCAGCAGCAAGTCTGACTGCACAGAGAGAAAAACCTCCAGGCCTTGTCACATTTATTTTGGCAGAGCTGGGCTAGCTTAACTCTCCTGTGCCCGTGCTGCCCAGGTTTCATAGAATCACAGAATGGTTTGGGTTGCAAGGGACCTTAAAGATCATCTAATTCCAAACCCTGCATGGGCAGGGACACGTTCCACCATATCAGGCTAGTAGTTTTCAGGCAGGTGTCATTAGATACAGTCCTAAATACTGAGTGGCAAGGGCTGACTATGCCAGGCTCTATGGTACAGCTTTAAGAGTTCAAAATCCAGGGAAATCAGTGAACTTTTAATGCTTTGCTCAGGGTTTCAAACGTCTTTGTTCTGCTTTAGACAATGAGGTCTCTGAACAGGAGCATGCTGCCACAGGACCTGCTCTGCAGGATGCACTCACTTTTCCCTGTTCTACTGTGGGAGTGCAAATCTTAAATATCATAACAAGCAAAGCCTCTTGCTCATAAATAAGCCATAAACACTTCAAGGTAATAACAAGGGGTCTCCCCAGGAGTGTCCTGCAGGGAGTAGGAAGCAAGAACCCATGAAAGCTTTAGAGATCCAAAAATAACACTCCCAGCCTGGACTTGTATGGAGCAGGTGATCAGAAGAGCCTGTTGGCCCCTTCTCCCTGGGGCTCTGCCCTGCCTCCTGGTACAGGCATTTCTGCAAATGCACTGGGGGAGGGGAGATAGATCATTAACCAGCACAGATGTACGCCAAAGGAGCCTCCCGATACACTTTGTGCTGTCCCAGAGATAAAAGCTATCAGGGGAAGGCAATCATAGAGCACAGAGTCCTCGGCTACCGCCAGCTCAGATAGGAACCACAGTGGTGACTGCCATGTGCCAGCCCCCCCCTGCAGGGAGGAGAGCTCACCTCCTGGGATGGCTCAGCCCACAGCCCAAACCTGTCGGCAATCATCTGATGGATCTCCCGCTGGCGATCTTTCTTGCGCACGCTCTCGTAGCTGGGCAGGCGGGGCTGCTCCCAGGACGGCAGCTGGTACGTGCTTGGGGGTCCCACACAGAACAGCTCGTCTCCCTAGAAATGCCCATCCCCAGAAAAGGGTCAGTGTGATGGTGGCTCTTATCAGTACAAGTTCATGCCCTGGTACAACCATGAGTTTATTCGGGGTTCAAAGCTGCAGGTGGTTGTAGGCTCCTCTGAACGCCCACAGAGGATGTTTCCCCTCCCAGGAGGAAATTATGCCACGACCTTCACTGCAGGATCCCAAGCCCTCAGGATTTACCACTGGCACATCATGCCAAATCAGCTCAGGGCACTGTGGTGTCCCCTGCAATATTCCTTCCCTCCACATGCTGCCTACCCCAGAGTTTTTACATACTGGCACCACTTCCAAAGTTGTGGGATAGCACCAGAAGATGCTGCCCAGCACTTTTTGCCCCAGGCAAACCCCATAACCAGAGTCTCTTTCCCAGCTCACAAGCACCTTTGCTATCATTCCCACCCAGGTCCCAGCATCACCTGCATGCTGGGGTTCTCAGCAGTGCTCTCCAGCCGTGAGGCTCCACGCTGGGGTCCCACCAGCTGCTGGCTGCTGCTGAAGTAGGGCGGGGGACGGTCCTGGAAAGAGGAGCACATGAGCAAAGCCAAAATCCCTCACATCCTTCCAGCAGAGAGCAGAGCTCGACCAGCTCTCATGGGACAGCAGGACCCTGGCAGAGGAAGAGCTGCTCCCTCTGCCCATGTGGCTCCTGCAGCTCTCGCTGATGGCAGTGCCTGCTCAGTGACACCAGCCGCTCCGGGACATCCTCCCTGGCAGCACAGGGTCTGGTCCAAGGGCTGCAGCCAGCTGGAGCAGAGCATAGCCACAGGGACAGTCTGGAACCCAGGGCAGGGTTTTGTTGAAAATCAGTAGAATCATCTCTTTTTGGGGGAAAACAATAAACAACCCAAGTATTCCACTGGTGTAGATAAGAGCTCCATCACATGTTCAGGGTTACAGAATTTGTAAGCTCTTATCTACTGAGGTTGTCATTTCAGGATAATGCAGCAAGCAAATCTGCAGGGGCTGTTCCCAAGGTGTCTCACTCCTAGTTAAATTGGACTCCCTGTCAAGGTGTTGAGCAACAGTGAGCAGAAGTCCTGTTCACAGAGAACAGCCCCTCCAGCCAGAGCCAGGTCTTGAGCCATGGCTGTACCTTGCTCTCGGAAAACCCCATCTCTGCCAGCAGAAACCAGCCCAGAAACTTCCAGGGCAACCAGGGATACGCAGGGAGGACTATGAGCATTTACTTTTGCTCTTAACAACCAAGGAACTGTTTGTCTTGGCCCTACAGCACAACCACAGAAGGTGCACAGAAGGAAAACTGCCAGCTGTTGATTCAATAACTGATGAGCAAAACCAGTGCAACTATTCCTACCCAAAAGGTGCCTCACATACTACAACTACTTTGCTTTTTCCTGAAGAAAATACACTCTATATATGTTCCCTTTCCATACATAATTCTTTGCATCCATCCTTCCACACAGCCCTTTGCTAAAGGCAAGATACCCACTCAAAGTTTCCACCTGAGAGCTCAGGGAGCATCCCACTCTGCCTCAGGGAGCAGCTTCACAGGGCAGGGAGCACAGCAGCAGGGCCCATTCCCAACTTGTGCCATGGGCAGGCAACAGGAGGGAAGAGAGGGAAAGGAGTGGAGACAATCAAACAAGGACACCATCAGTGCAGCCTATTTTCACTGTGATTTCTGCTAGGGACTTCCCAGCCTGTGCTGGACTATTAAATTTGCCTTTCATAGCACTAGTTTCTCCACCCCTTGCTAGTGAGACTGAATGTCCACTCTTCTCCCAGGTACCTGCAGCCCTCCCCTCAAGAACCATCCTTGCAGCTGTGGAGGCTGAGCTTTCCCCAGGCAGTCACTGCCACAAAAGCAACGCTGGCTACACGCACTGCTCTTTTTCCATCAGCTTCCCTAGCTGAAAGCCAGCCCCAGGAAATTACAGATGCGAGCGAAAGGGCTTTGTGTCTCACTGCTCCTTCCCCAGGAGCCGTGCACAAGAGAGCCAGTTGTCAGGGATGCGGGTGGCTTTGTCTGCCTTTGCCCTCAGCTTCCAGTTCCCTTCCCTTCTGGGCCCCTTCCTATAAAGCACAGCTCGACCTCACACGACTGTGCAGGGGGAGGAGAACCTCCCTCCCGAGCTGTGTGGAGAGCTGGGAAGCCTGTTAGTGGTGAGCCTTGGTGATACAACCACAATGGCACAGGCAGGACTTGGTGGGTGGATGGATGGATCTCTTGGATGGAATGAGAGACGGTGGCAGAGCCCAGCTCCACTTGGAGGACCCACATCCATCAGCAATCCCAGCCTGGCTGCAGGATGGTAACCCAGCAGTGCAGCCCCACAGACCCAGCACAAGGGAGCAGGAGCTTGGGGGACAGAGGGGATTCGTGGGCAGGAGGAAGAGAGGGAGGACTCGGAGGGCACTCACATACTGGCTGGGGGTCTGGAACAGGCGGCAGGAGCAGAGGAACCGGCAGCACATGGGGTCCCGGTGGTACAACAGCAGCAGCAGGATGAGGATTGCCACGATGAACACGGAGGTGGACACGGCTGCCAAGAGACGGGAGAGGCGAGAGAGCCGCAGGTTGGACGGGCCCGCGGGCCTCCTGCTGCCGCCCGCTCTCGCCCCGCGGCTGCCGCTCGGAGAAGCCCCCGAGAAGCCGATTCCACCTGCTACCCGTCCCAAGAGCGCTAAAGCCCCTTTGTAGCCGACATCTCTCTCTCCCTACGAGCCGGGAACAACCTGCAGAGCCAGGAGGGGCTCGCCCCATCCCGGACCGCGGCGGCAGGGACCGGCACCGCCCGCCCCCTCCGTCTCTTCTTGCCCGGGGCTCTTGGCTCCCTCAGCACCACGGCAGGGCGCCGGTTCGCCAGGGGTCCGGTCTCCCGGGAACCCGCGGCTCCTCCCCGGGCCACCGGGGGATCCGCGGAGCCCACCAGCAATGCCAGCCCCGCCGGCACCGCCAGCGCCGCTCCGCTCCGGCCCCGATGCTAGCGGGACCGCCCGGAGCAGGACAGGCCGCTGCAGCGACCGCTCCCCCGCCCGCCCCCAGGTACCGGTACAGCCTGCGAGGCACCGGCAAGAGGCCGATCCCGCCCGGCGGCCGCCCCCGCTCCTCTCCCGGCACCTCCGCAGCCCCCGCCCGCCTCTCACTGGCGGCGATGACGATGGCCAGGACGTTGTTGTCCATGCTGGCGCTGGCGGTCGCGGTGTGGCCCGAAGCCTCCGCGGACTGCGCCATCCCGACCCCGCGCCGGCAGCCCCTGCCCGCCGCCCGCGCCCGCAGCCCGCGAGGGGCGGGGCCGGGGCGGGGCCGGAGACCGGGGCGGGCGGGCTCAGCGCGGGGCTCCCGGGGCTCCCCCTTCGGACCCGCGGCGGGGCCGGCCCGGCTCATCCGCGGGTGCCGCGGCTCCGGCCGAGCGGCACCAGCCCGCGGGTCAGTGCCGGATCGGCGGCACAACGCAGCGCGGCCCCGCTCTTGCGGAGGGAAAGCTGGGCTGTGCCGCGGGAGACTCCTGGCCCCGCAGGCAGCACGAGGTGCCCGTTCATTAGTTGATTAACACCTTAATTAAGTGCCATGTCAAGGCTAAGTATCCGGGTACCTTCAGGGCACCCGCTGCCAGGATGGAACTGGACTCAGCCCGTGGCTCCGGGTCGCTTCCGAGCTCTCACTCTCCAGCTATAGGCTTTGAAAACCCCGAGGTTGATTTTGTGTCATACGTCACCCCATCTGAGGAAGGTGACCCTGCCCCAACACCCTCACAGCTCCTGACCCGGTGCCCAGGAGGAATTTACACCCCCACCGGGTATGGCCAAGCTTCTTTCACCCATTTCAGTACACCACAAAAATCCAACACACCAAACCGTAGAGATATAGATGTATTTGTGGTGATGTTGCATATTTAACACAACTTTACATAACGGTTCTGACACAGAGTTTTGGCATCCTCCCCTGTGTGGCCCCTCTCTTCCTACATCCTTCCACAGTCCCAAAGCACCCCAGGCAGCAGTGGGTGCAGGGCAGGGGGGCTGAGTGCCAGCAGGTACCTGCCCTCACACAGAGGTCTCAGTCCCCTCCATTTTACAGTACATATCTTGCAACACCCACATCCTTAAATTTGGAGACTGGGAGTGTCAGACCTGCTAGGCAGAGAGAGCTGGGACCTGGGAGAAAAGTTAGGATGGCACAGATCTGTGGAGACAGCTTTGAGCAGAGGGTTGGGTCAGACGCACTCCAGATTGTCCCCAGCTGTGAAGTGTCTCCCCAGGATGAAACCAAACCCAGACTTCTCCAGGCAGCGTCATTCTTGGAGAGAAGAATGTTGGAGGCAGACCCCAAGGACAGCACGGGGGGACTGCAGGGAAGGAGGATGCTCAACTACAACCCCTCCCAAGAGGAGGTGGCACCTCTTCCCTCTGGAGCAGTGGGGAGCAGAAACAGCAGAGGGAGGATGGAGCTAGCTGGACCTTGTCTCGCTGCTTTGCTTTTTGGCCAGGGAAGTGCAGCAGATCCCAAGAGCTTCTGCCGACGTGGGAGAAAAGAAAAGGTTGGGTCAAGGAGCTGTGGCACAGGGCAGCCCTCCAGGCACGGCTCATCCACACAGGACATCGGCTCTGTGGACGGTATTTTGGCAGGGGATCAGGACGTCCTTTTGCTGAAGTGGAGATAGAAGTGGCGAGTCTACAGCACAGCTTGTTGGACCTGAACCACACACAGAGCACTCCCTGCTCGCTGTCACACAGCACACCAGGGCTCCAGACATTTGGCATAGTTGGGCAGTTGCCCTACAACCCGGGGGCAACCCTACCGCAAGGCCAGCAGGCTACAGGTCCCCAGCAGCCCTCAGCAGGAAATGGGCAAACGGCAAAACAATAATAATAATAATAAAAAAGTATGTAAACAACCCAGCACCCTGTCCTATAGCACCAGGACACCCAAGGGAACAAGGTATGTTACAGTCTGAGGGGAGATGGAGACACAAGGACTTCCCGGCCAATGCGGGGTCTCGTCTCTATTGCACTTTGCATCATATATATTTCTATATATATATTTATAAAAATACAAACTAAAGGGCTGGGGTGGAAGGGATGAGATGCAAAGCCTGGGCCAGCAGCAGCTCCATGCACATGGCAGGTTTTGACCCAGTCTGCTTTTGCCTATCCCCAGTCCCTTATCAGCGCACCAGGGCAGCAAGGGCCCATCCTGCCAAGTTCTAGCCTGGGGCTGGGCAGGATGCTGAGCTGATCCAGAGCCTGCCCACCTGCCAGCTGTCCCTCCCTCTCACATCACCCTTTCCTGAGGCTCCAAGGCCTGGAGTAACAAACACATAGCACTTCCCAGGTGCCTGCCGTGCCCCCTCAGAGATGGGCACTCCAGCACATCCTCCCTGGCCAGCAAGGGCTCATTCCTGCAGAGATGGGAAAGACTCACCTCATGCCTCTCTCTATGCCCAAAAGACCCCACAGGAGAAGGTTTTCCCCTGCCTGGAGGTTCTCTTCCTCAAGTGACTATGGTGCAAATGGCACAGGGTGATGTGGTCCAGAGACACCCCCCAAATCAGAAACGGAGGATGCTCCTTGCTCCCAAGGCTGCCCTCCGGCTGCTCCTGCTACCTCAGCCGCCCGTCAGGTTTGACGGGCCCCAGTTCTGATTTGGGGTCTGGGGAGAGGGAGCTCCAGGAGGTTTTGCTGCAGGTCTCCAGGGAAGCGCAGGCCGAGGGGCTGCTGACACAGACGTTGGCTGCAGACCAGAAGGTGCTGATGGCAGCATCTGCCCAGTCCTCCAGTTCTTTGCCCGTCAGCCGCACCTTCCGCGCCGCCTCCTCCTCCGCCGCCTCCGAGCGCGGCAGGTTCAGGATCCCGCCCAGCCCCTGGAAGTTCTGGTCCATGTACTCGTTGTGGGGGGGGCCACCATGCAGCCAGTCGCTGTCATCTAGGAAGGACAGGGAGAGAAGAGAGCGGATGAGCTGCACAGCAACATTCTGGCACCCTGCAGGTCCTACCTCCAACTCCGAGAGATGGGGCACAGCACCCCATCCCTCTGCAACCCCAGCTCCCCTTCTGCACAAGGAAAGGGATGCTGCTGCAGGAAGGACCGACTGACATGCCAATGGGCTCTCCACAGCCGCCAAGAGGACAACCCAGTCTAAAGATTCACATGGGCAAGGGGACACCAGTGAAAAATTGGCTCCTGCCTGGTCATCAGTTGCAGCCCAGGGG
Source organism: Luscinia megarhynchos (assembly GCA_034336665.1). Lineage (NCBI taxonomy): Eukaryota > Metazoa > Chordata > Aves > Passeriformes > Muscicapidae > Luscinia > Luscinia megarhynchos. The sequence goes on from CM067580.1 coordinate 6,285,274, forward strand.
CCAGCACAGGGGGAAGCGCTTTGGACTGTGCACAGGGACACGCTCTCATCCAGCCCCAAACTCCAGAGCATACTCACCTTTCCTGAGAGGCTGCTTGTGGTTGAATGTCTGAGGCACCACCAGGAACTGGTTCTCCCCCAGAGGCTCCCAGAACTGGAGGAGGCGGATAGTCCAGACGCCAGGGCGCAGGGGGTGATTGAGGGGGGGCTTGTACTGGGTGAACTCTGCCTCAGCATCCACTGTAATGTCGTAGGAGGCGGCAATGACATAGGTGGGATCAATCCAGACCACCGTGGCCGTCAGGTTGGGGCCCCGTGACCACTTCTGCATGGCCACCGGCTCGTCAAAAGGACCCATCAAGCCTCCAAAATTGCGGAAGAGTCTTTCCTTGGGGTCCCATTCTGTGCCCACCTGAAGGAACAGGAAGCACAAGCAGTGGGACACTGGGCAAGGAGACACTATCAGCTGAGGTTCTGTGTTTCACTTTCCCAAAACAGAGAACACATAAACCTTGGAGTCCAAAGCAATGGACACCCCACCCTCCACGGATCACACTCCAGCAGTGATTCAGCAGCTGTGCAAGAGCTCCTGTAGCTGCAGGTGATGGATCTCACCTGCCTCTGAAAGATCCCCTGAAGGCCTGTTCTCTAACCATCTGCTCCTCACAAATAAACCAATAAATTCCCAGATAAAGGTTTATTCTTAGACACAATGGCAGCTCTGTGTCCTGCTGTCCCCATGGCATGCAGGTGGGGCAGAGGAATGGTAGCACAGTGTGGGAAAGCCAGGGAGGAAAGCACCTCATTTACCTCAAGGTTTTGCAGGCGATTTGCCTGCCCTCCATGACTTGACAGCTTCAGAGCTCCTTGGGGCATCATCCACACCTCCAAGGACTCTGCCTGCCCAGTTGCCAAATTCTGCACTTCCTGGATCACCAGGTAACCCTGGAAACGGTCGTCATAGAAATATAAGTGCACACTGGAGGGGAAGCCTTGAGGCTCAAATCTGAAGAAATAGAGAGGTTGCACAGCTAAGCATAAGCATCCTTCCAGCACAAGATAAAGGCCTCCATTTGGAGCCTGGGTCGAAACCACAGAGAATATCCCACCTGCAGAGCTTGTCAGCCTTGGCTGCGGGTGTGGATGAGGCTTTGTGGAGCCCCAGCCTGGAGAAGGCTGTGTAGAAGGTGAGGGTGACATCGGTGAGCCCACTGAGCCCATCAACACGGTCATAGACGTTTTCCCAGTAGGCCTTGAGGGCCGGGGTGTTGGCAGGGTAGCTGCCGTAGAGGTGCGTGTCCAGGATATCCAGCACCTCCTGATTCACCGTCGACTCAAACTTGCGGGCGAAGAAGGTGGGTCTGGAGAGTTGCTGGAAGAGCACAGGCATTTCTAACAGTGTTGGCTGCAACCACTCTGCCCTCCCACTCTAGCAGGAGCCATCCTGCCCACTCTGAAGGCACAGGCTAAGGAGCAGCACAGCACAGCCAGCCTGAATGTGGGATCCTCTACGACAGGATCAGTGGGAGCACACCACCAGTTACTGGTAATGCAGATGGGTCCTCATCTCTCCCACCACCTCCCCCTTTCCATGCTCAGAAGCAGCCATGTGTCATTCAGCTCCTCTGCTGCAATCTCTACTCTGATAGGATCCCACCCACCAGAGACACTGCTGAGCCCTGTGTTAGCTCTGACCATGTGGCACTGCCTGCAGGAACATGGTCTTGGGCTCTGCAAGCCTGGGACTGCTGGAAAATCCTGCCACAACTGCTCTTTTCAGGGCTGGCTCTATCTCCTCCAAACCTCCTATGTTCAGTCCACGTCCCCATGCACTGAGAGCATGGGAGACGTTTTGTCACAAGGCATTCTGATCTGCCAAAGAAACAGCACTCTGAAGGAGTTTTTCTAAAAAGGTATTTGCCCCAAGTGATACATTTGCAGGGAAAGAGCAGGAAAACAGAGGAGAGAAAGTCTAGGGAACAGGAGCAATGCTGCAAGCAGAAACCTGGCTGCAAGACAGTATAGTCAGGATAATCCCTCTACCTGTTTACAGACACATCTCCACTGAGCCCCACTGGGGGACCTGACCATGCTCCAGTCTCTTGTGCACAGCAGCTGGCACTGCAGCCTGGGGTGCCCGTAGAACAGCTCAGAGAGGAGAGGACAGGGAGCAGGGGAAAGAGCAGGAAGAAAAAGGAGGATCTTTTTCACCTGTAGCCGAAGGAAGTCCTGGGGTTTGAAGTCATTTGGGGAGCACCCGCACCAGTCGACTATGTGTTTATATTGGCACTTACAGCCCAGCTTCCGGTTCCAGTTGGTCACACGGAGGTTGTTATCCACCAGCGTCTCGCAGGCGTGGCTGTTCTCCAGGACCGTGTGGAAGAAGGACTGTGTAAGGCAGAGAAGGGACAGGACACCCAGTGGGATGGAGGACAGGTGGTTAATGGAGACCCCCACTCATAGAGAAAGATAGACCTCAACTGCTACTGTTCCCAGCACAGGAGAACACTAAAGGGACCAGGCTTGCACCAATTCTTATCTGGCCCAGAGGGTGACTGGACCTAAAGCTGGGCTGTATGTAAACATGATCCCTGACCCCTGACCTGTCTGCTCTTCTTTTCCTTCTTTCATACCTAAGTCTGGAATAGGGGAGGCACAAGACTGCCTGAGCAAAACCAGCAACACCCTTTGCAGCTACCCAGAGTAGGGACAAAGTGGGAAAGAGATGTTAAGCACACTGGGTAGAAAATCTGTTCCATGGTCCACAGCCAGCACCCACCTCAGCTGGCAGGAGTGTGTAGGTGTAGAACTGGCGCAGCTGGGACACCAGCTGGTCGTCAGCATAGACCACGTATTCCACAAAGCTGCGAGTCAGCGAGAACCAGTCAGAGCCCCCGTCCACCACAATGCCCTCGGGGATGCGGCGCTCGCCCAGCCGCCACATGTGGGAGTCACACTCGTGGAACAAGCGGTCCAGGCCCTGCTTCTTGATAAACCTGGGCATGGGGATGAGAAGTGTCAACCACCTTGCTAAGTGCAGATGCAGAACATCCCCTCCCTGCCACAGCTGTTTCAGTTCTTTTCTGAAATCCCTCGTTTTCTGTTCCTCCAGTTCAGCTCTGCCTCTAGCTGAGATTACCTGGCGTTGTCTCGGCCATGTGACTTCAGGAAGTTCTTATCTCGGTATTTGGACAGGAACATCACCAGCTCATCATTGGTCCTGAGATGCAAATCAGGAATCATTAATGCTCCTGGGCTGAAGCAGCCCAGTAAACATTAATTCTGCAAGAGCCATTAGACGCAATGAGCCCAAAGCTGCTGACTCAAACCCTTGTTCCATCACCGGGCAGAAACAGACACAGCCTCTCTGCTGTCTGGCGCCTCACATGCATATTCTCCTGCAATACCCAGACCACAGGAAAAAACAGCTTCTGAGCTACTGGCTGGGCTGCTGTGCATACATGGGAACAGCCTGGCCCCAGAGCATCATCACCAGCACATCGGGTGCAATTCCCAACCCCATCTCCCTCAGCTCCCCACTCGTCCCTGCCCCTCCCAAGGCATCACACAGCCCAACACTTCCAGCCCCTCTCCTGCCCCAGCAAGGCCCTCACCTTGTGGGGTAGTCAGTTGCACTCAAGTTGATAAAGAAGTCCCAGGGCCACTCAGACAGTTCCAGCAGGTCCTTCATGCTACGCAGGTACATCTTCAGGAGGCTGGCACCTCCCCAGATGGTCACCATGCGCCAGGGTGTCACACGGATGTTGGGGTAGTGCCGGGCCAGCTCCACAGCCTCGCGATGCAGGTAGTTGGAGCGCTGCCAGAGAACATGGCCACCCTCAGCAAGGAGTTCATCCTCCCAAGGCCCTGCTTTCCTTTCCACCAGCCTCCATAAGGAGGGAAGCAGTGAAAAGGATAGGGGGGACAGATCTTGCTTCCGTGGGGTTGCAGAAGTAGTGGCAGAGGGTCACAGCTCCACAGCAGCAAGGACTAACCCTATCCAGCCACATCCCTCACTCACCACCAGTGCCTCGGCTCTGCCCCCTCTCCCAGGGACCGATGGAGCACTGTTAGCACCCACTCCCTCCCCCCTGCCACACACCTTGTCAACATGAATGTAGAAGAAGTGCTGCTGGTGGTACACGGCCTTGATGAGCCGCTTCAGCTGGCGGATGGCCCTGCCATGCACCACCAGCATGTAGGCAATGCGCACAGGCTTGCTGGGGGCCCCCTGCTGCAGCCGGCTTTCGTCCCACTGGATCACAGGGCTGACCTTGCCTGCATGGGGAGGGACAGGGGTGTCAGCCACCCCCAGTCTTGGTATCTGCTACCTGCAGCTCCTGAGCAAGGCAGGGGACAGCAGGGAAGCACTCAATCTCAGGCAAACCCCAAATTGGCTGCAGTGCCAGGGCATGGTGGCACATGCAGCCCCTTGTGTTACACTGATGGGGGGTTTTGGGAAAGAAGGTGTCCTCCTCTGGTGCCTTAAAACAGAAACTGCAGCTAGGCCTGGTTCTGACCCCTGCAGAATTGCAGGCTGGGATGAACAGCCCGATTTAAGAAGGCTGGCACAGCTTTGATTGGATTACAGAGGCAGCAGTAATCTGGGAATCAGTGACAGATTGAGGCCACTGTTTGCCAGGTGGGGTAGTTTGGTGACATAAGGAAGGTGGCCCACGAGCCTCCCTGGGATATTCCTAATGCCCAGGGTGACCAGGAGCACTCCAGCAGGACTCACCTGAGAGCTGGCAGTGGCGAGGCACGGACTGGGGCATGAGGGTGCCAGCCTGGTGCAGACACACCACATTGGCAATCTCCTGTTGGCACTGCTTGCTGCTGGCCCGGGCCAGCGCCGACAGGGCGTCTTTGCCCGTGATTTCGCACTTGGGAGTGAAACTGTTGTCGGTGGGCTGGGGAGCCCCCTCCACGCTGCCCGTGTCGCCCTGCTGGAAGACGGCCAGCTGGGCCTCCCTCCGCAGCTCCGTCAGGTTCCTGCGGCTGGAGGAGTCCAGCATGGCGGGCAGCCTCCAGCCTGGCCTGTGCCTGGCCGTGACGGCTCTCACCACCCTGGACACGGCGGCGCCGGGGCTGTCGGGCCGACCCCGCCAGCGGCCGTGCTTGCGGCTGGCGCTGCTGCGGCGCCCTGCGGAGCTGTCCGAGTCCTTGGAGCCCTCGCTGCTCTCGGGAAACCCAGCTTTCTTCTGCCGCTCCTGTTGCAAGTCCATGTGGATGCAGAAGAGAGGACAGACAGCGTTAACTCGGCCTGTTTCCCCCTAGATCTGTCAGCATGCTCCTCGGAGCATCCCTGTTCCCAGTCCCCACAGAGCTCAATGCTGCAGCACGGCAGGTGCTCAGGACCAGTCACTGTGCAGCACAGGACACTGCACAGCCCCTTCGCCACCTAAAACCCCAGGCTAACACCCAACAGCAGTCCCCTGCCTATGCCCTCATCTTGGGGACACCTAAACGGTCTCACTCTCTGATGCTGGAGATGAGCACTGGGCTGTACTGGCTGGTGATGGTTACTTCACTGGGAGGCTATTGGACCAGCTCTTCCCTGCTACGACTCTGCTGTGAGCCCTAGCCCAGCACAGGCAGAGTCCCAAGCAGCTGCAGCTGTGCTTTCTGGGCTGAAAGCACTGGACAGGAATAGACCAATGCTCAGCCCATGCTCCCCTCCCCAGACCCCCAGCTCTCCCCGCTGGGCTGGGGCAGGCACCGCCATCACCACCTTCCCTAGAAATCCAGTCACAAACCCTCCTGTGGACCCAAGTGGATGTACAAAGGGAGCAGTTAATTGCACTTCATTACCTCTGCCAGGCTGGCTGACCAGCAGAGACAGTCAGCCTTGGGGAGAGCAAGGAGCTGGGAAATTTGGGTAAAGTGAGTGGTAGCTGTGATGTCAGGGCCATGTGCCCCAGCCCACCGCAGGCACTCCCGGATGACAGCAGGCAGCTGACTGCTCCAGCCCAGCCTCCCAGGGCTGTCTCACAGCACCACCAAGCCCTGACTGCCCAGCAGCTGTACCAGCACCACAGGGAGCTGTAAGGAACATCCAGGGGCATTCCTGAGCAGCAGCATCTCACAAGGATGGACAGATGCCTCACAAGGACAGCAGGACTGAACTAGTCCTTGGTACAAGACTCCCCTGAGGGTGTAGCTGCTGGGAAGGTCACAGTCAGGAGAAAGCACAGAGTGAAAAGGCTGGAAAGCATTTGGTGTGATCTGCCCATTTCACACTCCCCAGACTACCCATGTGGTGCTGGCACAGCCATAGCCAAACCACTGCTTAAATCCTGAAGGGTTGGTTCAGCAGGGATCAGCCAAGCCTGCTTCCACCCAGACAGGCATCACAGGAGCCCGAGACAGGCAGCAAACCCGTCATCAGTCACCATGCAGGACCATCTGTTCCAGAGCTGTAAACCTGTTTTCCCCACAGAGCATCAAAGGAGAGGGCAGCAGGAAGGCAAGTGAGGAGAGAGTCTCTTCCAGGTTCCTACAGGAAGACACTCACTGATCCCACACACACCCTGCACTCCCCAACACACCTGACTCTGGGGACACCCCTTCCTCAATGCCCACCCGTGGTTACAGTCCCGCTCACCCTCCTGGAAGGAGAGCTGTTCCCAGCTCAGGAGTATGCCTAGCTGCCTTTCCCAGTAGGAAAGTTGTTAGAAGCACTGCCAGCCCTTCCAGAGCTGCCAGCCAAGGAGCTCAAGGGTTTCTAATTACTGCACCACAGCAGAGTGATCCTCCACCCCAGCCTGGCAGGGAATGGGTCCAGCCACATTGTTCTGCTGTATTTAAGACCTGTATGGGACAGTCAGTAAGGCTCCCCATCCCCATCCCCTCCTTCTGACACACACATATATGACTCCAGGCACCAGCCAGAGCTCACTTAGAATCACAGAATCATTTAGGTTAGAAAGATTCACTAAGATCATCCAAGTATTAAACCCATCAAGGCCACCACTAAACCATGTCCCCAAGTGCCACATCTACACGTCTTTTAGATACCTCCAGAGACTGTGACTCCACCACTTCCTCATTCAGCCTGTTCAAGGGCTTCACAGCCCTTTTGGTGAAGAAATTTTTGCTAATATCCAACCTAAACCTCCCCTGGTACAACCTGAGGCCATTTCCTCTTGTCCTGTTGCTTGTTACTGGAGAGACTTGTCCTGTTCTGCCTTCCCCAAGGTGACAGCACCACCCCAGAGTGACACAGAGCCGTGGGTCATGTATCTACCCGCACCCCATCCCCAGCACAGGTCCTGCTGTCCCACTGGGAGGGGTAGAGCTAACAGCACCTGGTTCCTGCAGGATTCCCTCTCTGGCTGTCTGACTCTGGTTTCTGCCACATACCAGAACTCATCAGGCAAAACCAGCACCAAAGCATTCCAAAGCTACCAGAGGAATCTCGAGTTTAAATGGCTGAAGTCCCCTAAAAACAAGCTCTTTGGCAGAAAAAGTAACTATCAAGGAATCTCTTCTCTGGAAGAAAAGACACTTTATAGGAAGCTTCTCTTATGGCCACAGCACACAGAGGACACCAGCACACAGGCCCAGAGAGGTGCCACCCCTTCCTGGACAGACAAAGATAGGAGGCCAAGTGGCTAAAACACTGCAGTGACAGATCCTCTTCTCCACCCACAAGGAAACTCTGTGGTTTGAGTTTTACTGGTGCCAGCTCCACCATGGACTAAGAGCTTCAGGAAGCTCATGTGCTCACTCTGGAGCTGTGGGTGTCACAATGACAGAGGCAGGATTGCTCTGGCCTCTTGAACTCCCACTTGTGTGGGGAGACACTCATGCTGACCACAGCAGGAATGGGAATTTCCTCTCTCATCCATCAGTCTGGATAGGGATTGTGTTGTTTCATCCTCGTGGAACAAGATTAATTTGGTTTCCATGAGGAAACACAGTGTTGACTTGGGAATATGGAGACAGATCCACATACTCCTAGTCTGCACCCCATAAAGCATCTGCTTGGTGAATGCAGAGAGCCTGCAAGACCCCAAAATAAAACTTGGGAAGAGAACTGATGGATCCAAGAGGCACAGCCAGCTCTACAGTGCTTCCAGGATTTGAGTGTCTCTTTCTTTCTCCACAGCCAGTCACAGCCCACTCATTGTGGGGACGAGCTGTGTCCATTAGTGGGAAGGAGCCATTTACCGTGGCAATTCCAAATTTCCACAAAGCCTTTCTGCAAGGTCAGACTCTCCTGGGACTGTTCCTCTGACTTTACCAGAAATGCCCTAGGGAAATGGTGTCTCCTCTAGGTCTGGCCAAAATCAGAAGCTGCAGGACGGCACAGAAACCAAAAGCTCTGCATTTTATAAGAAATAAAGGTTAATTGGACTTTTCCCAGCTTGCTAATGGGTTTGGGCTGTCCATGGAGTTAAGGATGGTTCTTGTCTTCTCCAAAGAGGCTTGTCAATTCCCAGGACTGCTGGTGGTTCAGCTGCCCAGCTCAGTTTTGGGATCAGACATGGGGAAACCAGGCAAGGACCAAGGCAGAATGAGCCAACCCAGGAAGCTGTGAAGGGCAGGAACAGAGGACAGCAGATAAGCAGTGCAGGATGGTGCAGAGGGAAGAAGCCAGGATGGGTGGAGTAATGTGATCAAGGTCACAGAACAGGTAAAGGAGCAGCTGGGCATTCCTTGGTGCCAGATAAGTTTGCCCTCACACTTCCAGTGCCTCCAGACCACAACCCTCTCCTTGACACATTCATTCCCTGGTGACGGGCATATGGCAGCACATGAGAGTGCTCATGGCCGTTCCCTGTGGCCCAGGAGGAGGCCTAAGGCTGGGAATTAACCTGCTGAAAGAGTGGTGCCACTTTAGAGACCTTCCCCACTGCAAGGGGCAGCCCCATTCCCCTTCTCATCTCTTTGCTCTCAAGGAAAGCTTTCTAGACCTGCTGACCATGGGATCCCTCCACACCAGGGAGCCAAGCACGAGGCTTCAGCCACTGGTCCACACAGACATAGCACAGTCTGGGCAGTTCCCAACAAATAAACAAATCCAAGTTAACAACCCAGGGGTGGGAGCTTGGTTTGATAGTGGCAGCAGTGTGCTTCATCAGCCTGGGTCCTCTTTGATACCTGCTCTGTGTCTGACCTTGGACAAACTCCTTCACCAGACCATGCCTCAGTTTCCCCACACTCACAAGAAAGAAGTGCTGCATTTGGCCTTAGCAGGGTGTTCTGGTATACAGACATCAGCAACTCCAAAAGGTCCTTGTACTCTCCCAATTCACAGGGATACCTCTCACCAAAACACCTACACAGCAGCTCACACAAACCTCCCAGCTCTCTGAATTCCATGTATTTTGGTTTGGGTGTCTCTGACCCCAGATTCCCACAAAATCCCCCAAACCACAAGTGCAAGATCCCCATCAAACCCCCACACTCCCCACTCCATGCCAGACCCAAAACAATCCACTCTGCGCCACAAGCTCCCCTTCCCCCGTGCTGTGACCCTGCACTGCTGCAGCCAGAAGCCCCCCGGGCAACATCCACTGCACACCGCCAGCACCTCGAGCAGCCTGAGGCGGCAGGACCCGCACCCAGGAACCCCAGCCTGGGTCTGGCCTTGCCAATCCCAGAGCCCACCCTCTTGTCCCCGTTCCTGAGCGAGGGGACACTCCGACCCCCAGGGCACTGTCCCTCCGCAGGGCTCCCCACAGAGCTCCCTCCAGCACCCACCGCTCTCCGTGACCCCTCAGCCCACTTCGATCCCCCAGCCCTTTCACCGCCCTCCTTCAGCACGGCCCCCTCACACCCTTCACCGTCCCCCCGCAAGGCCCCGGCCGCCCCCCCTCCCTCCCGCGGCACACCTTGGCCGGACCCTCCTCGTCGAGGCCGGCGGAGCTCCAGAGCACGAGCCCCTGGAGCAGGAGGATGGCCAGGGCCGTGGCAGCCGCCAGCCGATAACGCCGCAGCAGCTTCCGCGCCCGCCCGCCGGCCACCATCGCCCCGCCGGCCACCATGGCCCGCCGCGCCCGCCAGTGCGCATGCGCGGGCACCGGGGCGGGGCTGGCGGGGAAAGGGGCGGGGCGACGGGAAGGGGCGGGGCTTGGGAGAGAATATGTAAATCTGAGTGAATTAATTAGTGAGTTAAATTAAGTGTGAGAGTGAATGGCTATGAGTGTGAGTGTAAATGTGAGGGTGAATGAATGTGAGTGCATTAAAGTAAATGTGCGAGTGAATGAACGTGAGTGTTAAAATAAATGCGAGAGTGAATTAATGGGAGTGAATTAATGAGTGTTTAAGTAAATGTGAGAGTGAATGAATGTGTGAGTGCAAGTAAATGAGAGTGAATGAATGTGAGTGCGTTAAAGTAAATGTGAAAGTGAAAGAACATGAGTGTTAAAGTAAATGCGAGAGTGAATGAATGTGAGTGTGAGTAAATGTGAGAGTGAATGAATGTGTGTTAAAGTAAATGTGAGAGTGGATGAGTATGTAAATGTGAGAGTGAATTAATGTGTCAGTGAATTTGTATCAGCAAATTAATGTGTGAGTGAATGAGTGTGAATGAATGAGTGTGAGCATGTTAGTAAATGAGCGAATGAATGAGTGAATGAATGTGTAAATGCGAGAGTAAATGTGTGAGAGTGAGTGTGCAAATGAATGTGTGAGTGGGTGTGAATGAATGAGTGTGAGCATGTAAGTGGATGTGAGACTGAATGTGAGTGTGAGTGAATTAATGTGTGAGTGAATGAATGTGAGGAAATGAGTGTGAATTAATGTGAGTGTGAGCATGTTAGTTAATGGTCGAATGAATGTGAGTGAGAGTGAATTCATGTGAATGTGAGAGTAAATATGTGAGAGTGAGTGTGCAAATGAATGTGTGAGTGTGTGAATGGATGTGAATGGGTGAGTGGGTGTGAATGAATGAGTGTAAGCATGTAAGTGAATGTGTGAGTGAGACAACGTGAGTGTGAATGAGTGTGAGTGAATATGAGTGAATATGTGTGTGTGTGTGCTTTGAGAGGTGAGTGAATGTGTGTGGGACTGTGAGTGATGTGCACATGTGGCTGTGTGTGGCCACCCGTGCCCTGCTGTGTGTGCCTGTGCCACTGTGCCAGCCCCCCTGCCATGGCAGGGACACCCTCCACTATCCCAAGCTCCTCCAAGCCCTGTCCAACCTGGCCTTGGACACTTCCAGGGATGGAGCAGCCACATCTTCTCTGGGCATCCTGTGCCAGGGCCTCCCCACCTTCCCAGGGATTAATTCCCTCTCAATATCCCATCCAACCCTGCCCTCTCTGGCCCTGTGAAGCCATTCCCCTCATCCTGGCACTCTTCTAAGTGACACTTGTTCTAAGCCTCCCTAGCTCTTTTGGACCCCCTTTAGGCACTGGAAGGGGCTCTGAGGTCTCCTTGGAGCCTTCTCCTCTCCAGGCTGAACACCCCCAGCTCTCTCAGCCTTTCCCCTGTGAAAGCTGCTGGGGGGAAGAATTTCAGCAGAGGAAATAGGAAGCAGTGGCTGGGTGGTGATAGCAGCTCCTGGGAGTTCCATGACCTCCTGTGAGCTTGGCAGGCAGATTCTGTCAATGAAGCTGAGGGAACACTGCAGACTCAACACCCCTGAGGGTTTTAAGAGGAAGAGATTTTGACAAGAGGGAGTTCCCTAGGCTAAAGAAGGGCTCTGAGCAGCCTGCTGAGCTCTGGGAGGGCTTCCCCTTTGAGAGGAGCAATTTGGTCCATGACTCAAAGCTGACAGCTGCAAGGTTGCCTCAGCATCTCCACACCAGCAGGAAAAGGCTCCCTACATAGAATCCTTTAGGTTGCAAAAGACCCCTACGAACATCAACACCATCCATTAACTCAGCACCACCAAGGCCACCACTAAAGCCATGTCCATGAGTGCCATATCTACATGTCCTTTAGACTCCTCCAGGGATTGTGACTCTACCATTTCCCTCAGCAGCTTGTTCCACAGCTTCACAGCCCCTCTGGTGAAGAAATTACACTAATATCCAATCTAAACCTCCACTGGCACAACTTGCAGAATTTTTTCCCCTTGTGGCACCATTTCCCCTTATCTTGTTGCTTGTTACCTGGGTGAAGAGACCAACCTGACTACAACCTCCTTTCAGGTGTCTGGAGAGAGTGAGAAGCTCCCACCTCAGCCTCCTCCTGGTTGTGGTGTAAATCAGCAGCCCTGCCCTGAAACCAACCTCGCTGCAAAAACCTACAGTCCCCAAATTCTCATGGCAAGGAAAAATTCATCTTTTTGTCAAAAACACTTGCATAGAACTGTGTATGTGTAAGAGCTCAGGTTTTCCAAGCCCATCACAAATGGACACCCAGCCCTATGGCCTGTTTTTCATGGGAAGGGATGGATGAATTGCCTGATAGTGGGCTGGAGGAAAAGTGAACACTCATGGGGGAGGGCACCAGCATGCCAGGAGCTGGAATACATGGAATATTCCAGTGGGGAGGGATGCTGCAGCAGCTGGTGGTGGGGCTGTGGTTTTGTGCTGTAGCCCCAAGGGTTCTTGTCCTTAAAGATGTGAGTGCTCACACTGCTGGAGCCCAGCTGGGCACCAGCAAGGGGCTGGAGCTGTTTTCAGGGTGGCACTCTGCAAGAAACCCTTTAGCCTGCTGTACAAACACAGTCACACACTGGGCTGATGCCATCAGATTCTCAGTGTCACTGAGGAAGTTCAGAAAGTGTTTTGTGGGTGCCAGAAAAAAGGTTATCAGCAAAGCAGAGAAGAGCAAGGTGATGGTTACAGCACATCTGTGTGCTCCCAGCTTGGGGTCCTCAGGGCTGGTGGAAGAGAAAGAGCAGGAGCAAATTGCTTGGGAGCCTGTGGGACCAGGGGTTGGGGAGATGCCATTTCTGCACCGAGATCCTGGTACACCTCACCCTCCACATGAGCACCCATGCAAATGCACTTGGATATAACATTTCCCACTATCCCGGCTCCCAGGAGCTGCCAGCTGGCATTAGCACGAAAAAATGCCAGTCTGAGGTGACCAGTGGGTTTGGGAGCTCAGCCCACACGAACAATGCAGCCAGAGGAGCACATGGGATGAGTGGTGAGCACAGGGAGCCAGCCCACCTTCCCTGCCCACCTCTCCCACACCCTGCTTGCTGGGTCTCTGGCCTGGACTACCCCACTTCAAGGAGGAGAGCTTTATTCCAGCACCACTGCTTTACAGATGAGAACTCCAAATCGCATTTGCAAAGGGATGACTTTATCTTCAACCCTCTCTGTGCCTCCACACAACCTCATCCTTTCTGATGTTGCTTCAGAGAAACATCCAAGCCTCGGAGAGCAGCAGCTCTGCTGTCGAGCTGGCTCCTGCCTGAGCAGAGCATCATGTCCTCTGTGCAAGTCTCAGTGCTGGCAGCAGCAGGAGCAGCCCATGGGGCCGGGTGCCCGCTCATCTCCCCCACACTGTGCTGTAGAGCTCTTCACTGGGCCGTGGAGCTGCTGGCACGTTGGCGTAGATGTGCTCCTGCTGTGGCACGGGCTTCTGCACTTTGGTGTATAATGCCTCTATTTCCTCTTCCAAAGGCTGGGAAAGGAGGGAGATAAACAAAAAACATCCCTCATGGGGTTGCTGCAGGCGAACACTGTCTGCTAGAACCTCTCTGTGGTGTTTTAAGCACGCAGGAGCAGCCCAGGGACCGCGGAACCCACGCTAGCCAGGGTCACTTGCACCCCAGTGTGGCACTTCCCTTAGCAGCCCCCTCCTTCCCCGTTCTGTCACCCAGCCACCCCTCCAGCCTGGCCGTGCTCGGCGTTCTCCTACCTGAGCGCTCTGCCTGACCTCCCCGTACTCCAGAGGGGGCGTTTCCAGGGGGCGCGCAGCCCCGGCATTGCTGTACGCGCCCCCAGCCCCGCCCGTGCCGTGGTTAATGTCCGCATAGTTCAAGGCTCCTGCGTCCTGATGGAGAAGGATGAGCTTTTACCCTGCTGTCACTCCCTGCCTGCATCCACAGGGGTGGAAATATCTCCCAACCTGCTGCCTGGGGCACTGGGTGGAAATAAAAATTGAAGCAAGTACTGGCTCAATATTCCCCAGGGGAATTCTAGTGACACCAGCCCCTCCTCAAGACCTGGCAGAAAATATCAGAAAATACTTTCCAAGCAGTAAGCAAGGAGCAGCTACCCTGCAGCCACTTCAGGTATGCTTTGCTGCAGGTTCCCAAAGCAAAGCTTCACCCAGAGAAGCAGCTCCCATGCTTGGAGAGGTTTGGAGAGAAACCCCTCAGCTCAATCCTAAATTCCTTTCCCAGGAATACTGTGTGATAGTCACACAAAGTTCCTGGTTGTGTCTCTCTGTTGGTAAACAGAGCCCAAAGGTTCCCTCCCAACCTAAAGCACCATGAGCTTGGCTGAAAGAAGCGGCTCTGGGAGCTCAGGGTGCAGTGTTTCCCCTCTCCATGTGAATTGGAGCACAGAATCCCAAGAGCTCATGAGGTTTCCTTACTGTAGATGACATGCTGCGAGTCCTGTCCATCTCTATGTCTGTGCTGGAAAGGGCTGGGTGAGTGAAAACAGAGGAGAAGAAATGTATTGAGAAATTGCACTGCCACTGCAAACCTTGCCATAAAGCAGGACAGGAACCTGACACTCCACGAGCCATCTAAACTGGAGCAGTTCTTCAAACGTAGCCACACCCCACCTGCCAGCTGGGAATGTCCCCTCCTGTCCCTCCCCATCCTTCACGCTGGCCTTAAACTTTGCATCGAGCCTAGTGTAAGCCTGGCCCATGCAAGTGAGCCCATCTGAGGAAGCTGCTGGTACCCAGACAAACCCAAGCAGATTCTGTGCCCAGCAGCACCCACATCGAGGGCTGCCATTCCCTGCTCCCAGGGGACAGCACCCATGGGGTAACACCCATGGGATGGTCCCACTGTTCCCTTGAGGGAAGAAAACCTCTTTGGTGGAGGTATCAATGATGGGCTGAGGAACTGATGGATCAGGAAGGAAATGGGAGAGGAAAAAGAAACAGAGGGGAAAATAAGGGAAGCAGAGCAGGCTCTGTTACAGAAACAGGATGTGTGTGGCACTGACAACTTCACTCACCCTTCTTCTTCCTGGAGAGTATTACCAGAACACCAGCAGCCACTACAAGCAAAAAAAGTACCACAATGACGGCAGGAGTGAGGATGTGCTCAGCCACATTCAAGCTGCAAGAAAAAATGAGTATATGTTGTCACACTTGTCAGGATGAAGCAGCATGGAGCAGGGCTGCAGGAAGCAGCTGTGTGGTGCAGCCTTTGCCCATCACAGCAGGCATGGGATGGTCAGGCTGCCAGCTGGGCGTGGAGCAGAGCAAACCAAAAATTGCAGAACCAAAATGACGCTTGGGTCTGAGAGCTGCTGTGTCTTCAGTGATTTAAGGATGGATTTGCTCTGGTTTAACTCCACTCTTTGTTAACCTTGCTTGCAATGGACAAGCAGGAGAAGTTGGTGAACAAGCACACTTTGAGTGTGCTGATAGGGAGTGTCAGTTTTGTCTGCTGCTGGCATTTCCTCCCAGTCAGGAGAGAAGCAGGGAAGATCTAACACCCTGGTTTCATGCTTTTCCAACTCGCTCTGCCAGGCTGTGTCTGACTACAAAGAACTGGGCAGCACTTGACTTCCCACAAACAGTCTCTACAGAGTTTTGGGGAAGGAAATTAGGTCAATGCTGCCAGCAGAAACCACTTCTCCCACTTGACTATAGGCGCTAGAATTTCTGTCATAGAATTAGAGAATTATTTGTGTCAGAAGGGACCTTAATGGCCATCCAGTTGCAACCCTCTCCCATGGGAAGGGACACTTCCCACTAGGCCAGGTTGCTCTGAGCCCCATCCAGCATGGCCCTGAACACTTCCAGGGATGGGGCATCCACAATGTGTCTGGACAACCTGTGTCAGGACCTCCCTACCCTCACATGGAAGAATTTTTCCATGTGGAGTGGTTTCTAAATGCAAAAACAGGAGGTGTGGATCCTTAAGGGAGGGGTGAAGAGCTCAGTGGTTGCAGGGCTCCAGCTGCACCACAGAGCTCATGGAGGAAAGGGGCTGCTGTAAGCAGGAGCTGCTACTCACACTGGAGGGGTGGAGGGGTTTGATGTTGATTGCACAATTTCCCCCTGGGAAACTGTCTGTGTGTGGCCTGTTACAGAGAGAGTAAGATCAGAGAACGTGGTGGTGGTGGTGCAGATCGATGATGGGAGGGTGGAAGAAGCTGCAAGAAAAAGAGGAGAGGCTTGGTTGATCTCTGTGGGGGAAAATGGTGTGGGTTTTGCAGTGGGTCAGAAGTGACCTACCTGTGTGCTGTCACAGCGGGAGAAGCTGGGTCCCCTCTGCCACATCCAGAGGACACACCTCGAGGTCAGAGTGTTCTGAGACCCTTCCCCTGCCCACGAGGCTTTTCACAGCCTCAGTCCCCCCCAAAACATGCACAAAACAGATTCACCCTGTAGAAAGTGGGTCTGGGCACCCTATGCCCCATTTAGTACCAACATAACAACCCCACATACATATTGTCCTGCTATGTGGGTTGATCCCTGGCAGGGCAATGCAGAGGGATGTTTCCTAAGCCCAGGGCCCGGTGCCCAGAGGTGCTGCCTGTCCCAAGCACATTGCAATGAGGAACTCCCCAGTGTTACACAGTAAGGCAAGGAGGGCACAGAAAAGGCCAACAAGAGCTACTGAGGAAGAAAATTGGACACAGAGAGGGCAGTGCACCTCAGTAATGGAGATGGCTGATGCTGGGGTGCCAAGAATGGGGCTCTGGGGAGAACTGAGAATAGGGAATGAGTGATGGTGGCACCTACTACACCACTCTGGGGACACACCCTGGTGCTGTCCCACCTGCATGGTCACCCATCAGCTCCAGGCTGCCCCCATTGCAGCCCCTGCTCTGAGCAGCTGGAGGGGGACACATCCATGCTGAACCTGGGGGACCTGCAACCCACAAGTACTGACCTGTGTCCACGATCACCTTCACAGCACGCTTATCATTCCAAATATACCCGTCTTCTACCCCACAGAAGAAGGTGCCCTCATCCTCCTCGGACAGACCATCCACGGTCACCGTGAACGCCCGGTGTGTGCGGTTGTCTCGGATGGAGTACCGGCCTTTCTGAGCCCTGGGCTCCGACTCCGAGGTCTTGATGATGCCCTTATCACAGGAACCCCAAAGTGTTCTTGGTCCGCACCAGAATTTCGGGTACTTCTCCTGGCCCGGCTTATACGTGCAGGTGATCGACAGAGAACCCCCCCGGAATCCCCGCACTTCGCCGGGTCCCATCACCGCTCCGCAGCCTGTGGGGACACATGGAGCCGCGGGAGTGCTGCCGCCGCCCCGGCACCTCCCGCCGAGCCGGGGGCTCCGGCACAGCCTTACCTGGGAGCAGCGCCCAGGCCAGCAGGGCCAGCAGCCGCATGGCGCTCCGGGCGCCGGGGCTCAGCTCGCTGCCGCTCCCGGTCCCCCGGCGGAGCCCGGCCCGCCCCGCGCCGCCCCCGGGCACGATCACCGCGCTGGGCGGAGCGCGGGGATCCCCGACAGACCAGGGCGGGGGGCGGCAGCGTTTGCTGGAGCTGGAAGGGCCCGGCGGGACCCCGGTGCTGCCCTATCCCTGCCCGGGGGTCGAGCGGGTCCGCGGGGTCCCTCAGGCTGACCCAAAGCACTGCCAGCAGCGCCAGCAGCGCCAGCCCGGCCAGCGCTGGGAAGCACTGGAAGATGCTGCCGGTATCCTCAGGAGCGTCGGGGGTGCAGATGCGGAGGAAGAACAGGATGGATGCAGCGGGTGCCGGACGGGCACCGTGCTCTGTCACGCACAGGTGTAACCTCCTCCCTTAATCCGTCGCTGTGGGGAAAACGTTCAAGGATCGGCCTGGGGTTATGATCACCTCCACATCAGCACTCTGATGTACCGGGAAAAATCCCTTTTGCATCCCACAGCGGAACGTGCCCTCATCCTCCTCGACCAGACGCTCCACAGCCACCCTGAGTGCCCGGCGCACTCCGGAACGCAGAACCGGTGCTGCCGCATCTCGGGCTGCACTTCCGAGGTGCTGGCGATGTAAGCGGCACAGGTAGCACCAGTACGTGCACTCGGCTTGCACCAGAATTTCGGCAATATGTCCCGGCCGGGCAGGTGACAGACAGGGCTTCCCTCAGGAATCCGTGCCCGGTGCCGGGCACTGTCCCTGTCCCGCAGCCTGTGCGGACACAAGGACGGGCGGGAGCGCTGCCGCTGCACCTCCCGCTTCTTCCAGCTGATCCAGGGTGGGGCTCCAGCCCCGGCGGTCACTCAGCTCTACCTGGCAGCAGTTTCGGGGCCAGCACCAGCAGGAGCCACATGTACGTGTCGGGGCAGCCCTCCTGCTACTCTTCGCTGTGTCTCTGGGGCTTCGCTTCCCCTTTTGCCTCTGGTACCACCTCCGTTACTGCTGGAGATTCAGCAAGATCATGGCGTTTCCTGTTTCCTAGAGTTTCAGCTTCTCCTGGTCACTGAGATTGCTTGCTGTGCACTGTCCCCTGTGCTCCTCCCTCTTCTTCTCTTTCTTCCTCCGGCAGGATCCTCATGTCGGGACACAGCCTGCCTCTCACTGCCACATTGCCCAGCCTCTCTGGACAATCAGGGCACCCAGTCGGAGAGGTACAGCACAGCACAGGGACCAGCTGAACCCCAGACATTCCTCCATGCTCCTGCGTGGCCACCCTGTCCTTCCCAGGGGAATGAAATGGGTAACCCCAGCCCCTTATCCCAGTGCCTGCACATCTCCCCAGCCCCTCTGTGGCTCTGGAGCCCCATGCTCTGAGAAGGTCCCTCCAGGCCTCCCCCTGTGTCCCCAGTCCCTGCAGTGCTGAGTGGAGGGGCACAGTTGTGGAGGGACACTCTTCCCTGGCTGTTTCTCAGCTGGAGACAGGCATTTGGTGGATCAGGCGGAGGTGGCAAGGCTGAGGGCTCCTGGGGCTGAGGGCTCCTCTCCCCAGTCCAGCTGGGCCACGGCAGAGCCTGCCCAGCCCCTGTGACCCCATGTCCCTCCAGCCAAAATGCAGCATGTCCCCACACAGGTGTGTATGTGCATCACCACAGGCCTCCACGGGCATCCTGGGCAGTGCTAGCAGCTGAAGGAAGGAGCAGACTGACAGACAGACAAGCAGACAAGGTCCTGCAGGATACCTGCCTTTATTGCAAAATTGTCTGTGGTTGGCAGCTGCAGTTTAACAGACACAGGCTCCCTGCACCCCAAACCCTTCCCTCTCCAGTGTGGGGGCTGCCAGGAGGGGCTGAGGGTTTCCAGGGGCAGAAGTAGCTAGAGCTGAGCCCTTCCCAGCACGGGGGGGCCGTGAGGGGTGGCACAGCCCCAGCAGGGTGGGGGCCAGGGCAGCAGGAGGGTGTCCCTGGGGCTGGGAGGTGGTCAGAGTGGGTGGGCAGCCCCGTGCCCTGGTGCTGCTGGATGCCTCCAAGAGCTGCAGGTTTTCCTGGCCGTGGCTCCTGCCCCGGCTCCTCACCCAGGCTGCCCCACACACCATGGCCAGTGCCACGGGTACCTTGATACTGAGCAGGAGCAGCAAGACAACACTGAACTGGGACCTGTGTAGGAGAAAGGAGTTTATGCTAGAGCTTTAGTAGGGTCTGGGAAATGAGGATGGGGACTGGGGCATTTGCATGTCTGCCAGCTGCCCTTCTTGCCCCCAGGATGCTTCTTGGGGACTCAAAGCTGGGAGATAAATGAATGGGAAAAGAAGGTTTTGGCCAGGGATGCTCTTGGGGGCTTGGCCAGATCCCTAGGCCTGACTCACAGCTCTGGAAGCTCCTCACAGCCTCTGGGACACAGAGGATTGGTGGTCAACGGGCTCACGTTGCTGTCCTCAGTCGTGTTTGAAACAGCTGGAGGGGAAAACAGAGTCAGAGCAAAGTGGAGACCCCCCACACCCCCTGTCCTGCACCCTGCACAGGAGTCTCTTCAGCAATGAAGGTGCAGGGGTGGGTATGGAGGTATGTGGGCACTGCAGAGGAGGAGGAGGGAAAAGGGGGAAGTTTAATGCCAGCTTTGCTTCCAGCCTGTTGTACCTGCAGAGACCATCACCTTGGTGCTGTGCCACCGCTTGATGCCCAGTTTCCTCCTCACCCCGCAGGAGTACCGGCCCGCATCTGCCAGTGTGACACTGCTCAGTGTCACTGTGAATGAATTTGCTGTGTGGTTGTCCCTGATGGACACCCTGTCCCGTGTCACTGTCACCTCTGAGCCATTGGTTTGGATGATGTAGGTCAAACAAAACCCGGGAGAGCTTTTGCGGCACCAGTACTTGGAGTTAAGCTTGTAGCGTGGCTTGTAGCTGCAGGACACTGCCAGTGAGCTGCCCTGCTCCACTGTCACCTGCCTGGGGCCTGTCACTGCCTGGCCACCTGCAGGGAACAGAGAGAGGTGCTGTAAACCCATCCTGGCATTGCCTCAAGAACCGTGAAGGATTTGAGCCCAGGTTTCTTTGGGGTACAGCCCTGAGGAAAGCTGTGTCTGTGCACCCACTATGCAGTGGTGAGGTGAGAGGTCCCCAGTCATTAAAAAAAGAGCCCTCAGCGGGTGTATGTTAGTAAGAGAGCAAGAGAAGGGTGTGTGCTAGTAGGAGAAAAAGCTTATTCCCAGGGTTCACATGACAGAACAAGCGAATCTCCGAGATCACGCCCTGTAACCGCCTGGGGAAGAGTTTGGGATCAGCTGGTCTTTTGCCATGACCACAGTGAGCTTCCCTCAGCCCCAGCCTCTCCACAGCTCTGCCAGAACCCCCAGTACAGATTTGCCTGACCTGTGCTCGTGGCTCTCATGAGGAAAAGGGTCCAAACCAAGAAAATCTTCATCTTCCAGCTTCTTGCTCCCAAAGTCGAATTTTCCCAGTGGTTTTTCACAAAAAATCCTTCAGGAAGAAGCCAGGCCCACATGCACATGGATATCCTAAAGTTTTCCAAGCTGTCTTCTCCTGCAACTTCTCTTTGGGCAGTACTTACCCACAGACCCTGCATGTCTTCTTTTTAGGACAGTTGCTTCCTCCTCTCCACGCAGGGCTCATGACTCACCTCGGGGGTGTTCCATGACAGAGACTCTGCTTTTGCTTTGAAATAGTCACAGAGTTCCCAGAAAAATGCCAAAATGCAGCAGGTTCCTCCACTGTGATGCCCATCACAGCAGGGACCAACGACCCTTCCTCTGCACAGAGTCCAAAAGATTTGGGGGAGTTTTGGAGGGCCTGGCCAGAGCAGGGATGCAGGGACAGGGGTAGAGTGAGTGCAGCTCAATCCCTGTTGATGGGCTGGTTGGGATGCTGAGTTGCTGTTCTATGATGGATTGGGATGATGAGCAGCCATCCAAACCCCTGCACCACTGCTCCCTGGATTTGGAGTGGGCTGCCAGCTTGAGCTGGGCTGCTTTTGTTTGTTTTCTCCAGCAGAAGTGTCTCATTTCCTTCCCAAACCACCTTTTTTAGCACAGCTGTGGGGCTTTGAGTGGTAATGCTGTTCTTCCCCAGAATTAAATGCTTCCACTAAAAGTTTTGGAAACCCAAACACACAAAGCAAAGCTACTTCCCTGGCTTTTTTTCCAATATGCCCCTTGGAAAGGGCAGAAAGCACGAACCTTCAGAATCCCCTCCTCTCTCAATGCCTTGCCATGGCAAGAGGAAGCTCTGGGTTTTCCTTTTGTTCACCAAGTCCTTCCCAGCTGACCGGTCTTTGGTTGTGAGCCAAAACGTTGTGAGTAACAGCAAGACCTAAATTTTAAAAGTGGCTGGAGAGGGCAAACCTACTTTGTGCTGAGAAGCTTCCCACTCCAGTCACTTGGGAATGCATCCCTGCCACTGCCTGGAAAATTACAATGCATCCTTCCCACCCTTCCCTTGGAATGAGAGGAGGATTGGAGAAGTGGCTCGGAGGTAGAGGATGGAATGTGTACAGGGAAGGTGCCTACAAACGTATTTGCTGCAAAAGGATTTCTCAGTACCTGAAAGCAGACAGGAGCACTCCTTCAAAGAGCCACTTTGGTCGAGTTGTTGGGGAATTTTTCAAGCCACACCCACGCTGTGTTTTCTATCACATCACGCTGTGATTACTGTCACATCGCCATCAGATGTGAGGTGTCATTTCCCCATTTCCCAGGTTTGGGTCCTGGACAGGACGAGCAGCTGCCCTGTCCAGTGTAGAGGGTGGCACACCCTGCACAGACTGAGGCCGCCTTCTCCCCATCATGCCAGTCCCCAGGACTGGGTTACACCCCAGGGCGTTCCTGGGTGTGTCAGCGGGTGAAGGAAGATCTCCTTCCATCCCCTGAGGATGATGCAGCAATGATTTACAGCCACTCAACACCAGCATTGTGACTTCCACATGAGGTTTTACTCCTCTCCTTTATTTCTCCTCTCACCTGCTGTGTGAAGGGGCCCTGGCTGAGTGGGACACTGGCCAGGGGCTGTCAGTGAGGGGTTTGCAAAGGGGAGGCTCCAGCTCAGTGCCTCAGCCCCAGACAAGCAGCAGTGTGTGAACATCCTCCTGGAGCAGAAGGTCAAGATGAGAGCAGGCAGAAATGAGGAACCCCAGAGTGCTGACACAGAAGTCTGTCACAGGAGGAGCCGTGATGTTTATCCCAATTAAAGTGAGGGTCAGCTGGAAGGCAGAACAGAAAGGGAGCAGAGCAATTCAGGCACAAATCAGTGCAACAGAGTGTGATGAGGAATCTCTTCCTAAAGTGGGGGGAGCCCTGCAGAGAGCCCTCCCCACACTCTGCAGCCAGGCACAGGTGCTGAGGTGCTCCAGAAGCCCGGGGGGATGGATAAACACAGCCCCTGCACAGGGGGGCACTCTGCTCTGAACCAGCATCTCTGGGGGCTTGCAGGACCCTGCAAGCCAAGACCTCTCTCTCTTTTGGCAGAAAGAAGCTCGGGAAGAACAAGGCGAGGCTGCTGGAGAGAAGCAGCATTGCTGGAACGACTTCTGGGGAATCCCTGACAGGAGCACATCAACTTGCCTTTCGGTCTGTGCTGCACAGGGGATGGGATGAGATGACACTTGCAGCCCTTGCAGCCCCTGCCCAGCAGCAGTGGGACATTGCCTGACACCGTCAGATGATGCTTTTGCTCTAGTTTTTCAAGATTATTAATCTGGCTTTACTCTCTGGTGTTGGTCTTAAGAAAAAGACTCAAAGCCTTCCTAAGGCAGACAGTAATTGAGTTAATTCTTGCCCAGTAAGAACAGATCTTCCCCAGTTCTCATCCCACTGTATCACCTACCACCACAGCTGAGCCTTCCCAGAGTCCTGTCTTCTCTGGACTTCAATGATATTTCCAATCCCCGACTCTGTCATTTAATCTAGGGCCTTTGAAAAATAATCAAGTAGTTTCAGTTTGTTCTTCAAGGGCAGATTTAGCAAGTTGGGTGAAATTGTCTTTAGGAGATAAGGCTGAGTATAATGATGTAGTTCCTTTAGTGCTGCCTGATTGAGCAGGCACTGTCTCATCTCTCCTTTCTGCTACCATCTCAGATAACCAAGATAAATCCACCAAGATAAATCCAGATCATTCCCAGATCTCCCGATTTTGCAAAACCAGTAAAAGTGGCAAAACCTACTTGTCGAATTTGTTGTGGTGGAGGATTTGCTCTGGTCTCCACCTGAGGCTGGACTTAGCCAGAAAGGGTCAATGTAGGGGTTATTTAATGCTAAGAAATTAAGAATCCATACTTGGTGTATTTGGAGGATGAAATTCTGATCCCTTCCTGGCTCATGGGGAAGGAATGACTTCAGCAAGGCTCCAGTTTCCCCTAGATGTGTTGTACAGGCAATCCAGGGAGATTCTGCAGCAGTTAATGGGGTTGGCAGCAGAGAGCAAGCAGGAATAGGCCAGGAGGACAGTGAAGCAGGAACTCCTGAGCTGGATTTAAATGATCCACTGTTAGAGCTGTACTTCTCAAGGCAAATACACAAGTAATTAAGCTACCAGAGATACAGTCTGAGAGCAAACACACGAAATAATAGATCTAAATTGCAAGTTCATTTGGAATCACTCCTGCCTTTTACAGGCCATTTCCTCTGATTTCATTGCTCTGCATTGATTTCAGCTGGTCAGCACTTGCTCGGGGCTATAAACTGCCCACTGACTGCCAGAAACCTCTGCTGGGTCTGGGGGAGGCTGGTGGAGTGAGTGTTTTGCTTTGGGTGGTAGGGGAAATGCATTCCTTGGTGTCTGGAGGGAGGCAGTGATGCAGTTGTTGGGCTGCTAGGCTCTGATAGAGCTGCTGCTGCCACTTATCTACAATGGATCAGGTCCTCCAGCATGAGAAAGTGGGATAAACCCTTTGGAGCAGGGCTGGTGCCTGTGTTTTGCCAGCAATCTGTGTTGTCTCATTAGGCTGCATTAATTACATTTGGAGATATGATAGACAGGAAAATATTCTTCCTCCTGAGTGAGGTTAAACCTGCAGGGCCAAGTGTGTCTGTGGTGCAGCACCAGTGCCTGCAGAGGGAATGGACAACTTGGCTCTGTGAGCTCTTCAGTCAACAGCAGCTCCTCCCTGCTCTCCTTTGTGTTCAGGGTAGTTAACAAATTGTTGCTCGAGCTAGAAGTCAGAGAATGCTTTCTGAGCCTCAGAGCTTCTCCTGCACCAGGGACCTGCCAGAAATTCCCATCCAGAGATTAAGCAGACCTGAAGCCTCAGACGACAGTGAGATGTTGGAGGGTTACTGTCCTCTACACCCCCATCTTCCAGGAGAGGTTTGTTGGAGTACCTGCACAGTTTGGGTGCCCAGGGCAGTCCCTGCAGTAGGTCTGGTCTGGGGGGCCCAGCAGACAGCTGGGGTCAGGCAGCACCACCCCTCTGGGCCAGGAGAAGGCTGAGCATGCACTCAGGATGGTGGCATGAAGTCTGGAGTTTTGACAAGTTCTTGGTGTGTTTAAGAGTTGCCCTAGCTTTGGTTGAAGCCCCGCTGAGGTTTGCTGCTCTCTATTTCTTGGCCTTTCTTGCTGTGGGGTGTGTGCACTATGTTGAAGCACTTGTTAATTTTCTGATCCAGACACCAGGGCTTGTGATGTCATTTATTTTTATGCTGTTGATTGTCTTCCAGTGCATGAGGCCATGGTCTGGGTTGGGTTGGGCTTTTTGGCTTCAGGCAAGCCTGAACCCCACTGTCCCTATTGGTTTTAAATTTTTTTTCTGTCTGTTGTTTCTGAGTCCAATCATCTGACCCTGGCAGAACCATCTCTGCAGTCAGAGGAAATAATGGGCATATTATTATTAGATATAAGTAACGATGGCAGGCCCAGGCATTCAAACAGCAATCGGATGGGTGCAGATGGCTCTTGGAAACATAGTCTGCTCCTCTGGCTTGAGGCCATCTGCTGATCTGGAGGGAGGGAACTGGAGACTGAACTGAGTCTCTCTTAAATAAGCGTTTGAGTAAAGATTAATATATTTCCCAGTGCAATCGACAACATCCAATTGCTCTGAAGAGAGTCATAAAGAAAAGGATCTCAGCTGGATATTGACTGTCACATTCAGGTTTAGGCATAGCTTCATCCTGTTTCTAATAACGATTGTTTTTTTTGCTCTGAGCAGGGTCCTAACTGGGCTCTGTAAACGTAGTGGGATCCCAAAGTGGGCCTGCCGGGGTAAACCAGGCTCAGCACCAGTTTGGTAAAGAAGCTGAAGTGGCCTGGCTAGCACGATTTGGGGTGACAGGCTGGTGACCACAGCTTGTGGTGCTGATGACAGCTGCTCTGAGCTTCGCCGTGCCCGTGGGCTCCGTGGGCTGGAGTCTGGAGGGGTGTCAGCCACAGCTGCCTCGGTGCAGGCATCAGGCTCCTTAAGTGCCAACGAGCCCGCAGTGAAATCCGGGCTGGAGCAGCGCTCCGTGCTCTCAGCTGGGCACTGAGCGGAGCTGGCGCCCAAAATCTCTGCCAGGGCAGCGGTGCCGGGAGGGACCCGCGGCTGTGCGGGGCCGGGGGCTCCATCGCGGTGTGCAGAGCCGGGCAGGGACCCGCGGCTGTGCGGGGCCGGGGGCTCCATCGCGGTGTGCAGAGCCGGGCAGGGACCCGCGGCTGTGCGGGGCCGGGGGCTCCATCGCGGTGCACAGAGCCAGGAACGGACCCCAGCTGTGCGGGGTCGGGGGCTCCATCGCGGTGCACAGAGCCAGGAACGGACCCCAGCTGTGCGGGGTCGGGGGCTCCATCGCGGTGCACAGAGCCCGGCAGGGACCCGCGGCTGTGCGGGGCCGGGGGCTCCATCGCGGGGCGCAGAGCCGGCAGGGACCCGCGGCTGTGCGGGGCCGGGGGCTCCATCGCGGGGCACAGAGCTGGGCAGGGACCCGCGGCTGTGCGGGGCCGGGGGCTCCATCGCGGTGCACAGAGCTGGGCAGGGACCCGCGGCTGTGCTGGAGGTCGGCAGGCTCTGCCGGCCTGGGCGCCGCTCCCGCCGCCTCCCCGCCCCGGGGCGGGACCGGCCTCTCCGCGCTCCCCCCGCCTGCCGGGGGAGCTGCGAGTGGCGGTAGCGAGCACCGGGCAGCGCAGGACAGCGGTGCCGAACCGGGCGGGGCCGGGCCGGGCCGAGCCGGCCGGGCGGGCGCTGCCCGCGGTGCTGAGCGGGACGGGCGCTGTCCGCGGTGCCTCCGGGGACGGTCCGAGCATCCCCAACCCCCCCGGCCATGGTGGGGGACGGCTACAACGAGGCGCTGCTGCACAAGGTATGGCTGGGGATGGGGGCTGCAGGGCGGGGAAATGGGGCGGGGATCCTGCTTGAACTTCCCGACAAATTCCATCCCTCTGCCTCGCTCACTGCTGGTCTCCCGGCGGGGTCCGTCGGTCAGCCCCGCGCCGGTGCGGCGGCAGTCTCTCCCCGCTGTGGGGATGGGCAGCCTGCAGGGGCTGGCCCCGCTCCCAGCCGCATCCCGGCTGGTGGAAGGCAGGGGCGGCGGGGTTCGGGGAGCCGGGGCTGCTGGAGCCGGGCCAGCCCCGGGCACTGCCCGCAGCCGCCCTTGAGCCGCTCCCCGCTGTCCTGTGCGGGCTCAGCGTCCGGGGCAGCTGAACCCCGTTTTTCTGGCTCCGTTTGCCAGAAACACATTTAACGGGCCGGCACTTCCCTGCCATGAAATAGCCGTGTCCCAGAGACGTCCATTCCTGCCCTTGCTGCTTTGAAATCTTTTGCAGCGTTCCTGGGCTGTGCTTTTTTGGCTCCCGGGACTGTTTTGTAACTGTTTTGCACGGAGGGAGGTCGGGGCTGGCGCTATCCCTGCAGGACGCGGGGCGTTTCTGCTGTCTGGAGCGATGGAGGAGATGCTGATTTATGATAGACCCACATCACTCCCTCCCTGCTGTCCTCACGCTGCTTCCCTGCAGTCCCCAGTGATTGTGCAGGAGCTGGCACCCTCGGGAAAAGCAGGGATGAAGATAGAGGAAGGGCTAGGGTTCTGTGGATCCCTCTTCACAAATCCCACTCTGTTCTGTACCCTGCTTGTACTTAGGGCAAGGTGCCCAGCCCCTGATTAGCAGAAAAATATAAGTTACTAGCAGCTCTCATTTCTGTTGTACATGGAATACATAGAACACGCCCCTAGGGATGACTTGAGAAACTTTGATCCTTTGCAAAGCCTTAACTCTCTCTTCTCCAGGGAGGGAGCTGAAGCAGTTAAGGAATGAAACTGGTGGAAATGAGGCTCTGGGCAGAATAACCCAGGCAAATAACCATTCCAGTCTCCAAGTTCCCTGCTGTTTCCCTTGGTAATTTTCTGCCTCTCCTGGCAGGGCTGCTTGTCTTGCAGAAACAAGGTTGCTCTCACTCCAGGGAAGTGAGGCAGCAAATACCTCACGAGATCTTGTGTCTAAGCAAGCAATCACATCTTAGATGTGCTGAAAAACCTCAAGACAGGTTTGCAGTCTGAAGACAATGATTAAATGATTTCTGGTTGGTGGTTAAACCCAGGCCTTGAGATGAAATGGGCCAGGAGCTAACCAAAGCAACAACAGCAGAGGTTTATTCTGGGCTGTTCCAGAAAAGTTTTCCTTGGTACAAAATGATGAATTCTGCTCTCAGGTGGTTTGACCCATTGCCAAATCGTTTCTTCCTCCTATGTGATTCCTGGAACTGTATGGCTGGAGCAGGACCCAAAGGCAGAGGGATGTGTTCCTTGGCTGTGGTTGATCCCAAGGTGTTAACAGGGCTTTGCAAACAGGGATCTGCTGCATGATCTGAGCCAGGGTTTTGTTTGATGCACAGCCCTAGAGCTCCTGTCTGCAAGGCTGAGGTATAGCCTATGCCAAGGCAAGGGCCCAGCCAGGCTGGCAGAGGGCTCCAGGCTCTCTCTCGAGCCAGTGCAAGTATCCTGGCCACGGTGAAATAGTGCCTGGGCAGGTGGGGACAGCCCTGTACTGTCCCTGTGGCACACAGCAGCTTCTAGCAGCATCCAACTCCATCCCTGGGTACTGCCTGGAGCAGGGGGGAGGCAGCACAATTCTGTATAAAGAGCAGGTGGAAAAGAAGTCTCAGAGACTGAGTGTCAGCCAGAAAGGCCATGAGAGTGCTGGTGAGGGGCAGCAAGCAGCCACGTCTTCACCCTCAGAGCTCCCCCAGTGCCATGGCCCAGCTGAGCTCTGCAGGCTACACCTACACATTTGCCACAATTTGTTGTGATAAATCCTGCTCACCTGGGTACAAACCTGTGGGTTTGGGGCTTCATCAGCTCCCTGAGAGCAACACCAGAGCCTGTGGACAGCACTTCTCCCTTCCCTGCATCCCCTGACTGGAGTTTTACCCTGTCAAGCTTCCATTAGCTATATTTAGCTCAGGTCCAGGTTCTGGTTGTTAAATCTTGAGAATGAACTGGGAAGACAACCTCAGCCCACACATGCTGTCCCAGATCTCCTTCTGCTTGGCTGGCACTGGAATTGCAGCCATTGCCTCCCTGCATTGCCTTGACAGCCGTGCAAAACCTCCCTTCCCTTGGCAGGTTAGACCAAAATCTCTCTTTTCCTTGCAAGTATGGGAATTTTGAATTCTTTTGCCTTGTCCCTGCAGCCCATGACAAGCCAGCAATGATTTTGACTGGAAGTGATCCATCTACATTTGAATTAGCTCCAAAACTAACTCGGGGTATAGAGAGGATATTTGCTCTTCCCTTAAGGAAGAGTAGACAGACAAGTTTTTCAGGAGGGTGTTACAAGCTGTACCTGCTTTTCTGTGGGGCTGAGAGGTGGTGGAGAAGTCAGGTTGCCTCTGCCCACCAGTGGAAATAATTTCCTTTACGTGGAAACAAGGATTGCTTTGATTGCACTGGGACTCAGCAGTGATGTGGGGCTGTCACCAAGTGAGTCTCCAGATCTCAGTCAGATTTCCCTCTGTACCTTGCCCAGCCCTGGCAAAACACTGCTCCATCTCCACCAGGCAGAGAGGATCGACAGCACCAAAAGAAATCTGCAACATTTTACTAAAGTTTCCCATGGCGGGGGGAAAAAAAACCAACCAAACAAAAAACTCCTGGGAAAACCTGGGGGCTGAGGAGGTGAGGGAGACGTCAGTGTGTGGCTGAGATGGCAGAAGAGTCAGCACAGCTACGGAACTTTGTCACTGGGAGACTTTTTACTACCATGACTCACTTATGTCCAGCCTGAGGTTTCAAGGGCTAGCTAGCCACGTCTTTCCCCACAGTGGGGTTTTTGTTCTTGTTTTTTGTTTATTTGGTAACCAGGAAGGCCACAGTGATTTCCACTGAGCTGTCCCTTCACAGAGCCCTCTCTTGGCTGATCCAGGCCAAATGTTAGTGTTATTATTAAGTCATGAAGCAATTCATGAGTTATCTCTATTATGAATCCCATTTAAATTATTAATAGAGGAATCTGCCTTTTATACATGTTCTCTGTAAGCCCTGGGCTCTGGAGGCTTTCTGGTGCTCATTCCAACCAGCTCTTCTCCCTCCATAATTAATGCTGTTCTCTGCATTAACTATTCCCAAAGACAGCACTGCAGGGTGCACCCAGTCTTGTTGCACATCCCAGCATCAGTATTTTACCTGGAAATAGTATCTAAGACCAAAGTACACAGCACTGATGTGCAGGAGCCCTGTGGTAATGAATTATTGGAGTGCTTTCCTATCCAGCTGCTCCTGGGCATATCCTTTTCTCTGCACTGGGAAGAGTTCTGGGCCCTAGGGAAAAAGGGAAAAGCCAAGGGGGGTTTGGGCAAGGAGATTTCCCTCAGATCCTCTGGCCCAGAGATTTCTGCCTTCCAACATTCCCCCAGATCCTGTACAAGCTCTCAGCTCACGAGGCTGCTCTGAATGTACAAGTGACCTGCAAACAGCCCAGGCAGGGAGGGGGGAGCAATCTCTGGCTGTGGATCTGGGCACAGGCTGCTGCCTCTCAGCACACAGGTCTGTGCAGCAGCCTGCATCTAGCAGAGGGGCAGGGCTCTGTCCTGCCAACAGCTCTACTCAGCAGGTCAGGCTTTTCCCAGGACAGGTTTGGTGTTTGGGGTGTGGTTTCCAAGTGGAAGTGATGATTCACTGAGGCAAGCATTCACCCAAGTGTATTGGCATGAACAGGCTCTAGGCAGGTTGTGGAGTGGTGCTTTATGCAGGGCAGGATGCTGATTTCCTGCCAGCCTGCATCCCTGTGCTGTTTGTGGTCCTCAAGCTCCTTTTGGTTTCAGCCCACTTCTTTGCCACATGGCTTCCCAGGGTATGGAATCAGGCCTTCATCTGCTGGGGCTGTTCAGGCATTTGATTAAACATATTCCTTCACACTCATCCTGTGGTTCACAAGGGGAAGTGCAGTGCCTGAAGCAGTGCCAGGGTTGGTCACACGCCAGGGCACTTTGGGGCAGGAGAGGGATAGGACAGGATGTGCACAGAGGCTCCCCCACATGTTGGGGAGGCACTGAAGGCCCGTCAGGGTGGAGACGAAGGACTGAGTGTCACAGGATAGAGCAAGGCTGCTGGAGCTGCACAAACACAAAGCAAGCAGGGGAAAAACAGCTGCAGCCAAGTGTAGCAGAGGTGGATGCAGAGAGTGGGGACGTTTAGTCCCAACAGCTCGCTGGCTCATCCCTGCAGCCTCAGGGGTGACAGGGAACCAGTAAGAGAGGGAACACTGTGTTTGCCAGAGCTGCAGCTTCAGGAACACCCCTGTCCTGAATGACAAAGCACAAACCACTTCTAGCAAGAGGGCTGGTAGCAGAGTGTTTATTTTAATTCGTGTCCTGCGAAAGGGTTGAAAGTTCCTTGGTTTCCTGAAAGGATGGGAATGTTTGCCAGTGGCTCTGTGAACAAAACCCAGACAGCAGCAGAGGGAAGGGAGGGACTCTGTTTGCACTGTCTCTGTCAGGTCAGGGATTTTGAGGGACACTGGCAGGAGCAGAAGGGAAGATGAGCTCCCCAGGGATGCAGTGTGAGTACCAGGGCTGTGGG
The DNA here is from genome assembly GCA_034336665.1 of Luscinia megarhynchos. NCBI lineage: Eukaryota > Metazoa > Chordata > Aves > Passeriformes > Muscicapidae > Luscinia > Luscinia megarhynchos. The sequence goes on from CM067580.1 coordinate 6,316,675, forward strand.
TTGGCCGTGTGGGAGCTGCTTAAGAGGTGACAGCTCTGTCACCAGCACAGCTCCCTTGTCCCTTCTGCTCAGGGGTGGGAGTGGTCTGGGTCTTCCCACAGAGGCTGGAGAGGCAGAGACTCCACGACTTCAAACCCATCACTTTGCAGGGGGAGAGTGCTGTGGGTCCACACTCTTAAGGCAGCACAAAGGCAGCCCAGTGTCCCAGAGAGGTTATGTGTCTGTGGCAGCAGCTGTCTGCAGTAGCTGCAGGAGATGCTCTCTTTAGTAAAGAGTTTGGAGTCACTGGATTAAGTCCAAAAGTCCTCCCAAAGAGATTTTCCAATAAGCCTGTGTGAGCCAAAGCTGCTTCTGCCCGGCAGCTTCCTGAGCTGGGGTAGGATCACCTCTCCTGCTCACTCTCTGTGACAGGCTGTGCTTTACTTTCCCTCCCATCTCTCCTCTCTTGGACAATGTGCAGTGGGTTTCAGTCCTGAAAGCTCACCCAGAGCTCATTAATTTCATTAATTACAGAGATGGACAGAAGAGTGGAAATTCCTCTCTGGGCAAGTGGCAGAACCAAACGTGACAGATCTGGGGCTGGGTGGGATTCTTCTTGCTCTTGCTACATTTGCTGCCACATCCCCTCAGCCCAATGTCTGGCCCCCAGCTCCCCCATCATCTGCACCTGCATTGATGCTTCTTTATCTGGTCCTTGCAGACAATCCTGGTTGGAGACAGTGGTGTGGGGAAGACATCTCTTCTGGTCCAGTTTGACCAGGGCAAGTTCATTCCTGGCTCCTTCTCTGCCACTGTGGGCATTGGGTTCACGGTAAGTGCCCAGTCCCTGGTCCCTGGGCTTTGCACTCACCCTTGGGGAGCAGCTTTATTTGGGCAATCAGAATCTATGAATCTGTGGTAAGCACAAAGAATTGGATACTTTGCTTTGGGTGCTGCTGGATGAAGAGTTTGGTTTGGCTGTGTGTTTCTTGGCATGCTTTGGATTACTGGGAGGGACGAAGGGTAGGTAAAGCTCCATATTCCAAAACCCTTGATGGGGATGTGTCTGAGGGCAGCCTTATGCTTCACACACAGAAATCTGTCCTTGGAGCTGTCCTGCTCTGTCAGGGAGATGCCAGCCTGTGTCCTGCCTGTGTCCTGCCTGTGTCCTGCCCGGGGCCCTGCTGAAAGTCAGGCAGATGGTGACAGTGCCTGGGAAAAGCACTGGGCTGCCATCCAGAGCTATTTGTGGAGCTGCCATGGGGTCTCAAGTGACTCTGATGTATGTGTCCCCTCTCCTAGGGGAGCTCAGCACAGGGACAGTGCTTGGGACCTTACTCCAGAGAGACTGTCACCCCTTCAGCATTGTGACAAGGCTGGAACTCCTCATGGGGCTGGTATCCATGGGGATGCAATTACCCACAGGAATCTTCTTTTTAGTCCAAGCAAAGGAAGCAGGAAAATGTGGTGCCAGTGGGGATGGTCTGGGGTCAAGCAGCCCAGGGATCAGCAACCAAGGGTGCCCCTGCTGAGCTGTGGGTAGGCAGAGGAGGCTCAGCCACACCTCTGATCTCCACCAGCGTCTGGCTGCCTTGTTTCTCCCACAGCAAATGCCAGTGTGTGTAAGGGATGCTCAGCCGGGTGTTTTTCCTGCCCAGGCAAATCCAGGAGCTCCAGCATGGTTTTCTATATCCTTCCAGCCCCTCCCCATCTGACTGCAGGAAAGCTCAGCCACTTCCAGGAGCTCCAAGTGCCTCCAGCCTCCATGTCTGGGCACTTTCCTGGCCAAAGAGCACATATAAGCTATAAATCCCCTGGCTGAGCACAGTTACAGGACTGGAAATACAGGTTCTATTTCCCGGGGGCAGAGGAAGGCTTGGCTGGTGCAGGAGCTGGCAGCCCCAGAAGGCACGGAGCTGGATGCCATTCCAGAGGGCATCTCTGCCACTGCCCCTCCTGCCGTGCATGGCCTTCACCTAGACAGCAGCGAGGGGCACAGCTCTGCACTGCACCTCTGAACCCCAGCGGTGTGAGCAGGGGAGATTAGCCCTGAGATCAGCCCTGATGTGGGGAGAGATGAGATATTCCACGGAAAATAGATCAGGGAGGGCTCAAGGCTCCTGTACACGAAGTGATGCCTGTAAGGCTGAAGATCTCGGGCAGCTGTAGTGCATGACTTGTATGGGGTTTTTACGGGGTGGGGTTTTGGGTAACACAACATCTCTCTCCGGGGATTTCTCCCACATTCCCATTTGGGCTTTTCCCAGATGGAGTGCGGTATGAGCAGGGTCCCGATGGCTGGTGTGGGATGCAGGGGAGAGGGAGGCCTGGCAGCAGTCCCGGGTGAGATGCAAGTGCTGAACCGGCTCGGCACCGCTCGTGGTTTCCGGCTAGCGGCTCTGCTCCGCTTCCTCTCGGCTTCGCCGGGGCGCGGCTCAGCCCCGCCGGGGCTGCGGCAGCCGGGGCGAGCCCGCACCCTGGGCTGGAGGGGCGAGCTGCCATCCCCACCGTCCCGCCGGGGCACGGTGGGCTTCGGCAGCACCGGAGTCTCCATCCCCAGACTCTGTTGGGGCGGGGTGCCTGTTCATTAGCGGGGTGAGCGGCTCCTGCTCTCCCCAGCGTGTGTCATGAGCGATGTGCCGGGCTCTGCCCGCCGCCCAGCCGCCAGCAAACCCAAGCACTGTGAGGATGCAGGGGGGCAGGTTTCCACTCTTCAGCCTCTTTCTCCCCATCCCGTGCCGGGGCTGGGCAGAGAGGCACGGCCTCGGGGATGGCATCGGCCGGGGAGGAGGAGGAGGAGGAAGAGGAGGAGGAAGGCGGGTGGGGCCGCGGCTCCCGCTGGCTCCGGGACACGGCGGCTCCTGTCGCACGCACCATGGGCGGCCCCGGTGGGGCGGAGGGGAGTGAGACCCCCGAGGGGAGCGGAGAGCCCCCGAGGAGCGGCGGGGATCCCCGGCGGTGCCCCGGGACCACGAACTGTCCGGCAAGGTGGGGAGCGGCGCGGGGTGAGCGGGATGGACCCTCCCAGCTCTGCCAGACGGGAAGGTTTGGGTCCGCTCCCCGTCTCGGGGAGGGTTTAGGAAGGGTCCCGGGGGCCCCCGCTTCCTCCGCTGCTGCGATCGTGCCCAGGAAGCGGCCGCGAAGCGGGGAAGGAGAAGGGGAAGGTGGCGGCAGCCCCGGCCGATCCCCCAGCCCTTCTCTGCCCCGGGAGTCCCCCGGTGCTGCGGGAACGGGGATTGGGATTTCGTCCCAGGGAGGTGGTGATGGGGGATCCCTGCCCAGCAGTGGCTGTAGGAGGGGCGGGCTGCAGGAACAGGGATTTGGGGGGCTCCCTGGGGGAAGAGGAGCATTACCGAGCTCTGCCCCCACAAAGCCCGTCAGACTTTTCCCAGGGCAAGCAGCTCCTCCAGCCCCGCAGCAGTGCTCCCTGTGGCAGGGCAGGGAGAGCAGGACCCCATCCAGGCCGTCGCAGCACCCCGAGGGCTTCGAGGTGGGAGAAGCATCTGAGCCCCGGATCCTGCCCAGGGCCCCCTTCACCCACACCGCAGCACGCTGCTTGTGAATGTCTCTGCACCCCTGCCAGGCCTTGGGGCAGGGGGTGCCCTCCCTCCTGAATGCCCCCCTCTTCCCCACTCCACCCCAGCCCAGGAAGCACCTTCCTTATCCAAGCAGCTCAGGGGAGGCACGGGGCTGATGAACCTTTTACCCCAAATTTAATATACGAGCCCCAGGCTGAACCCAGCATTGATGGTGTCAGCCCTGACACCCCGTGCTACCTCACTGGGCTGATTCCAAAGTGGTCCTGCACACTGCCATCTTCTCTAAACTGCTTTCATTCCTTTGCCTTTATCCTCCCCTCTCTGACTCCTTCCCGTGGAGGGGCAATTTCCGTGCTTGAGGGAGAAAACCAGTTTTCAGCTTGCTCTAGAGTGAGATGGAGACAGAACTGAGCAGTGTTCCCAGCTCCCCAAAAGTCCTGGAAAAAGATGTGACCAGCAAAGTGGTAGCAGGAGGTAGAGCATTTCCAGCTGCCAGCTTTGGCATTTTGCTGTGCCATCCCTGTGGAAGGTGGCCATGGCCTGCTGTGTTTGTCTGCCCCAGAGGCAGTGGGGCTGCAGGGATTTACTTTGCAAGCTCCAGCACACATCCATCAGGGTGGGCATGTGGGGTGGACCTTCCTGCTGAAGTCCTGCTCACTGCTTTTTTTCTTAAGGGGCCAGATGCAGTCAGGTTAATGATTGCTGGGCAGGAACAGGTTGCTGCAGGTAGGCAGAAGGAACACAGCATCAGGAAAGGCTGTGCCTGTGGAGCCCAGAATTGCTCCCTGCCTGAGCCCGGCAGTGCTGGAGCCCAGGAGAGCCTGGGCTGATCCTGTTTGCTTAGCAGGAGGGGAAAGGCACGGTGTTTGCTTTGGTGTCCGCAGCAGGCACCGCAGGGAGCAGAGTCCCGGACACGCAGGGTTTGCCCAAGCCATGCACCAGCCCTCGGGCTGGGCACGCCCGGGCCAGGGGCAGAGCGTGGGCAGAGGTGGCATCACGCACCTGGGAGCTGTGGCTGGTACTCCAGAACCACCTGGGAGCTGTGGCTGGCTCTCCAGGAACCACCTGGGAGCTGTGGCTGGCTCTCCAGAACCACCTGGGAGCTGTGGCTGGTTCTCCAGGAACCACCTGGGAGCTGTGGCTGGTTCTCCAGAACCACCTGGGAGCTGTGGCTGGCTCTCCAGAACCACCTGGGCTGGGAGATGGCCAGGGGCTGGCCAGGAGAGACCTTTTCTTGCTGCAGTACTTGCTTTCACACCAGCTCTCCCCCTTTTTCATGGCTGGGGGCTACTCTGCTGCCCTGCTTGGCTGCACCCTCAGGGGTCCCATCCCACACCCAGCTCCCTGTGGGGCTTCCCAGACACATAAGGACCAGCCCTGGGGAAAGAAACTAAGGGAGAGAAGGAGCTGGGGAGGGCTCAGCACCAGTCAGGGGTGCTGCTCCCTCCCTGTCCTGCTGACATCTCTCCCTGCGCCCATCTTGCAGGTGATGTTACTCGGAGACTCGGGCGTGGGGAAAACCTGCTTCCTGCTCCAGTTCAAAGACGGGGCCTTTCTCTCCGGGACATTCATAGCCACCGTGGGCATAGATTTCCGGGTGAGACCACACGGCTGCCAGCCTCTCGCCCCCCTCTACCCACACCTTGGCCAGGACAGGGTGCTGGGGAGGGGAACAGGGGGTTTCCAGCCTCTGTACCCCAAATTTTCTCCCAACCAGTGGCAGGTGCTTGCTGGAACCCTTCCTGGAGAGAGCAGGAACAGGCAGAAGAGCCCGCTGGTACTGTTGCCTCTTACCTTTAAATCAGCAAACAGCCCAGGTTTAGCCCATCCCAGCTGTGGGCTGGGGGTGTGTGCTGGGCAGCCAGCGTGCTCCACCATTCAGGCTAAAGCCAACAGCTGGGGACAAACACTGCTTGCTGTAATTTCATGCCTTGAAAGGGCTGAAGTGGGCTGCTGAGGAGTTGTTAGGGTTACCAGATCCCGGTGATCTGCTTTCTGCTCACCAAATTTCAGCTGCAGGGTCTCTCTAAGGGTGTGCAGGGAGGCAGGGCTGTTGGCAGCACAGGGCAGAGCAGGAAGGAAGCCACGGGGGTGTCCCTGGCAGGCTCTGCCCACACCACTGACACGTGCCGAGTGCGGTCAGAGCTTCCTCTGCCCCTGGCTGTGTTTGGCTCTTGGTGGAACTGGGGGCTTGGTGATCAGGAGCTGGGGAAAAGAGGGGGCTGTGGGCTTGGTTTGAAGGAGTCATGAGGCCTGTCCTTGTGATAAAGCCATGAAAGAAGGAAAATCTGCTGTGTTCCTCTGCTGGGCTCAACGCTGGTGTCCCCAGAGGTGTTGCCAGCCCGTAGGTATCTGCTCTGCCTCGTGCAAGCATCCCCTCCAGCAGCTCATGGCTCACTGCTCTAGGTAATCTCCAGAGTCTCCTAGGACATGTTTTTGTTTTATCCAGCCCATTTGCTCAAATGCTGTCTTCTCCACATGGGCTGAATTTCCATTTCAAACAATTCCAGGCAACCAAATTATTTATAGGGGTCTTCTCTTTTCAGACTCCAAGTATGATTCTTTAAGAGTCTTAAAATAGCTTTTCAGTAGTTTTTGCTTTTCTTTTTTTCTGGCCTCTGGAGAGAAGCCCCTGCATTTCTGAGATGAGAACAATGATTGCTTAAGCCTCAATAGCTGCCTTCCCAGCTCAGTTGGAAATGTCTCTTTCCTTTCCCAATCCCAGCCCAGCCTGGCTGCAAACCATCCTGACCCAGGAGATTTCCTCCTTCCATTCTGTGTGCTACATGCAGCCCCTCCAGCTCAGTGTTCTCTACCTTCTTTAAGAACCAAGCAAGGAAACCTGAGCAGGACATCCAGCATCATCGAGTGAGCATTCCCAGGCAGTTTGTAGCATGCAAAGTCCTTAAACTACTGAATTTTTAGTGCAGCAGTTGTTCTTGAGTACCTGGAGCTGAAGAGTCCCGTCAGAAATATCAGAGGTTTTTGGTGAGCAAACATAAAGCACACCAAGATGTTATTAACAAATGAAAATTTATACGTGGTTCATGCATGCCTCCCCAACTCCTCAGCTCTGGCAACTTCCCAGGGGCTGCTGCAATCCCAGAGCTTCCCAGCAGGAGCCAGAGCAGGTCGGTGTTGCTGGGATTTGCTGGACACCAACGTCATTAACTGACTCATTAGGGGACTTGGGAGCCACAGGACTCTGGCTGTAGGACATGAACGAGGCACTGGATCCAAGGCAGGCTGGGATCTTGCTGTCTCATCTCCGCTGATTCTGCTCTTCACCCTGACTCGAGGGGTTGCTGCTCTGGGCTGTGCCTGTAGCTGCCAAACAAGCAGGATCATGGTTTGTAGCAATGAGGCTTCAACCCAGTTCCAGCCCCACAGGCAGCCTAAATTCATCCCACTGGCTGGGGAGAGCAGCTCAGGGGCTGTGGAATGCCAGCTCAGCACCAGGGCTGGCTGGCACATGCACCAGGACATGCTTTGGGCTAATAAACCTGCTCTCCTTGTCTTCTGCAGAACAAAGTGGTGGCCGTGGATGGTGTGAAGGTGAAGTTGCAGGTGAGCTTTGGGAGGGGGGAAGAAATTTCCAGATGGAAATCCAGCTCAGGCTGAGCGTGCTGGCCCAGCAGGGCTGGGAGGCACAGGAGCAGACCCAGCTTGGGGAGTTGCTCTCCCTGCTCTCATCGGGGCAGTTTCTTGGCAGATCTGGGACACAGCTGGGCAGGAGCGTTTCCGCAGTGTCACCCATGCCTACTACCGGGATGCCCAAGGTGAGTTTGGGGTCCAGCAGGGGTGGGGAGACCATCCAGAGCACATGGTAACAATGAGCCCCTTTCCTCTCCAGCCCTGCTCCTGCTCTATGATATCACCAGCAAGATGTCCTTTGACAACATCCGTGTGAGTCCCACCGTGGGCTGGAAGTGTTTCTCCCCAGGGAATGGTGCTGTGGGTGCCCTGCTTGGCTGGCTGGGTGTTTGGGGCAGTTGGGAGCCTGTTTTCCCTGTAAATACTGGCTGTTCTGGCCAGACCCAGCCAGCTGGGAGCTCATCCCAGGGCACCTGGCTGGGTGCTGCATGGCTGGGTGAGTTTTGTTTAAGGACATGGTGAATGCCTGAGGGAGAAAACATGGTTTGGGAAGGATGTGAACTACAGCTTGGGCTGCAGCCAGGAGACAGGGTGTTTTCAGGACTGCTTGTCTGTGATACTGGAATAATTCCCATGCCAAGAAAAGTCATTATGTCTGTCCTCGTGGGGGAGAGATGGGGGTGTGAGGGCTGAGAGGGAAGAGAGGGGGTATTGAGGGGTGGAAGGCTGAGTTGGGGGAGACAGGAGCACCCCTCACCCTGACCCAGTCCTGCTGCCCCACAGGCCTGGCTGACAGAGATCCATGAGTACGCCCAGAAGGACGTGGTCATCATGCTGCTGGGCAATAAGGTGTGTGCAGGGTCCCCATCCACCCTGGGGTTTGCTCTGCTCTGCTGTGCCCTTGCCATCCCCATGGTTGTGCAGACTGGGGCTCTGCCTGCACCCCGGCTGGGCTCAGCTGCTTTCTGGGCTCAGCTCAGCCCAGCGCTGATCCCAGGGGTTTGGGGTCGGGGAGGGCAGTGTTCCCTGGAGCCAGAGGGTGGCAGCACGAGGCTGAGGCTCCTCCTATGGGATGTTTTACTATGGGACACTGCTGACTATGGAATCCCACCCAGGCCTGCATGCCCAGACCCAAGCCCTAGAGACCCAACAAGGTCCCAGATTCTCTCCAGGGGTCCTAGATGCTTCTTGGATGTCCAACTGGATTTCCTCCTGGGACTGGATGATGCTGGGTACTTGATGCTCAGCAGGGTACCAGAGCCTGCCTGGGTTCTGGATGCTCTCAGGTCCTCAGTGTCCCCAGGTCCCAGGTACCTCCTGACATCCTCAATGCCACGAGGTTCCAGATGCTCCACAGATCCCAGATTCTCCGGGCAGTGAATCTTTCTGGATCTATGATGCCCCTTGTTCCTGTCACCTCCCCTCAACACCCCACAGTTCTGGTTTGCCAGATGCCCCAGGGTGCCAGCCTGGTGTGTGGTTTTCCTTTCCTTGGCAGGCTGATGTGAGCAGCGGGAGGGCTGTGAGGACAGAGGATGGAGCATCACTGGCCAGGGTGAGTTGTGCCAGGGTCTAACCTGACTTAAGCACCCAGACAATTTCATGTCACTCAGGGTTCCCATGCAGCTGTGCCATCCCCTTTGAGTGCCCAGACCTGCCTGGCTGTTGCAGGGGCAGCATAGCAGTCACTTGTATGCAAAACCTGGGGCAAGGCAGGGAGGGGCTGACCCTCAAGCCTTGTCCAGGCTACAGGGATGATTCAGAGGGCCAGGAGGCCATGTGGGGACAGCCACTGCTGGAACCATGCTGCTCTTGCAGGAGTATGGAGTGCCTTTCATGGAGACGAGTGCCAAGACAGGCATGAACGTGGAGCTGGCCTTCCTGGCCATTGCCAAGTGAGTACCTGGGGCCAGGGGACTCAGCAAGGGAGGTGTCCCCTGCAGCCCCACCACCTCCCACACACCAGCAGAGTGGGAGGGGGTAACACAGCCCCACCACTCTAGGGAGCTGAAGCAGCGCTCGGTGCAGCCACGCTGGATGAGCCCCGCTTCCAGATCCATGAGTACATTGAGTCACAGAAGAAGAAATCCAGCTGCTGTGCCTTCTCCTGAGGGTGGCCCAGAGGAACTGGCAGGCCTGGGGGCCCAGGCAGGAGGCAAAGCAGGGCCCAATCCTGCCCTCAAGCACCGGAGGGAACCAAGCTCTGACAAGCCACGGTGGATGGGACAGTACAGTGAAGCAGAGTGCACGAGGAGGGCCCTTGCCCTGGTGCCAGGACTCAGATCCTGCTGCCCTGCAGAGCAATGACCTGTGTGCCACCGTGGGAATCACTCTGCTGTGGTGGCTGCCAGCCTGGCCAGCGAGCCATGGTGATCCAATACCTCCATCACATGAGCAGGGTGCAGGACACAGCCACACACCCCACTGACCCTTGGGACCCTTGGAGCAGCTGTGCCATGGATGAGCCCCCTGCAGCCCCCAGTCCTACCCTCCTGCAGCTACTCCTGCTCACAGTGCTGCTCCTGTCCAACTGGAAGGACCTGGTCCAGCCCCTGTGTCCCTGGTGCTGCCAGGCTCTGGCTTCCTTCCAAGGAACCTCAGCTCTGCCCCACACCCCAATGCCCACGCTCAGCTGTGGCTCCTCATTTCTGCTGCCAATGGCTTTTATCCTCCTGCCACCACAAAGCCAATGATGTCCCCATTGTATCCTGGCTCTGCTCGAGGCAAGGGCTGGGATGGGGAAGGGTCCAGCCAAACCTGCTGCCCCCACACAGCTGGTGTGAGAAGTAAAATTCCCCTGGGAGCATCCGAGCAATGCTTGGGGCACTTCTGGTACACAGAGCAATTTGGAAAAGCTTTGCTTCCCCCATGTTGTAGCAACAGAAATCAGAGAATTTTTTATTTTTTAACAAGAAAAGGCTTTTTCATTTCAGACTAGCCTCCAGACTAAACCATCTCCAGCCTCACGCAGGAGATGCCCACAGTGGCATCACCTGGGGTGATGCTCCAGCCCTGCCACCTCCCATGCCAGGCTGGATTTCTCTCCCATGCAATACAACCATCCCTTGCTGCTGCTGGCAAATAGCAGCTGGAACCCACTTTTTGGAGACCAGATGCCTGAGAGCCTTCAGCCAGCAAATGCTGCTCTCTTGGGCACTGGTGGGGCTCAGGGGACATCCCTGGTGCTCAGCCCAGCTTTGTTGCTCTCTTGAGCACACTGTCCACTCCCCTGAGCACTACCCAGAGCAGTCAGATGGTGAATATTTAGGTTGTGTAGCTGAAGCACTGATGCAGGGAGCAGCTGTGGAGGGCATGGCACTGCTGCACGTAGGACTCAGGGACTGTCCAGCACATCTGTCCCCATAATCTTCCCTGGCCCTGTGCCTGACTGCTCCTGTCTCACCTGCCCCCGTGCCTCCTTCACCTCTGCTTCTGGGTCTCTCTTTGCAAGTTTACAGATTAAAGCTGAGTATTTTTGAGGCTTTGCATCTGTCTGATTGTTTATTGCGTGAGAAATCCCTGCCCCGGGTCTGCAACGTGGGAGGCTGCTGCACACAGGCGCTGCACACAGCCGGGCTGGGGGCCCTGGGAGCAGCCAGGGGAGGGGGAGGCACCACAGCCCCTTCCTCTCTGCCTTCCTGCCGGGAGGGGGGCTTAATTGCACTTTTCAGACAGACCAAAGGTGAGAGGGGAAGAGTAAACATGGCCTGTTAAATTAAAACCAACCTCCTCCCCTGCTGTTCTCATGGTGCGGAGTCCAGCATTCCCCAAATAACTCCGTCTTCCCACCAATGGCATTGCTGCTGCTGCTTGGCTGATGTCTGCAAAAAAATGCTGGATGGCTTCAACACAAACAGACGTTGGCTCTTTTCTCTTTCCCCCCTCCTGCCTGAGCTCCTTTAACTTCACTCCAAGAGGCAAAGGGCAGGAGGGGACAGCTGGGGCACGACGGTCCTGCCTGTGCCCAGCCATCCCGCAGGCACTATTGGACCCAAAAGCAGTTTCAGCTGTTTCCTTTGCTGCTGCCTTTCTTCCTTATCACGGTCCCGTGCTCAAACCAGTCCTGCTGGAGCTGGGTTTTGTTTCCTGACTTAGATGCTCTGCATCTGCCCTTCCCAGAAGCTCACTTGTGGGGCTGTGCTGCTCACAACCCCCTTGCCAATCACATGGGTGATAGATCCCCTCGTCCCGGGGTCGTACCACAACATGCTTGCCCTGGTTTTCCTCTCCACAGGCATTTGCTGCCGGCTGCCGTGGGATTCCTCTCCGACGCTTTTCTCAGGGCCCAGTGGCTGCGAGCGAATGCTCAGCCGAGTGGAGGAAACAAATGAGTCCACCCTCCGCTCCCAGCTGGGTCCCGCAGAGCCGGGGCACGGCCACCCCGAGCACACGGGGGCTTCCTGAGCAGGGTTTTGGGGCACAGCACCTTGTGAGAGACATGTCCCATGGCTCGCAGCTGTCCCCTCCTTGCTCGCCTGTCTGCAGCTCAGTTAGACGTGATCTGGCTGCCCTGAGGACCTTTGCCCAGGAACTTCAGCCAGGCTCTGCACTAGGAGACACCGATGGTATCTCTGTGCCACTCCGCCTGGGACAGTCCCAGGAGCCAGCTCTGCCTGGCACCAGCAGCGTCGCTGGACCAGCCCAGGATTGTTGCTGCCTTGCTCTGCCCTGGTTGAGCCCAAACCATAGGATCTCACAAGCTCAAGACCCCCTGCAGCTACTTCTGCTCCTCAGTCCGTGAGCAGAGAACATGGAGCCAGGGCAGAGCAAATTCCCTGCGGTTCTGGGGCTCCCTCCATCTTCCCCCCTCGGGCCTCCAGCTCTAGGGTGCTGAGCAAGGTTCAGAGGAAGCTGGGGGAACAGAGCTGGTATCTCATTTCCACTGCAAAGCGAGTTACCTGCCCTCTTCCCGGCCTGCTTTCCCACGCAGTTTCGATTCGGGGATTTTATTTTACTGTCAAAGCTTGGAGCATCCCTCCACCCTACACACCGGAGCAGCGCTGGGACCGACTGCAGCCTTCGAGGACTGGGCGATTGTTATGGGATGGATGTTTCCCGAGAGGCCACCCGGGATGTGCCGAGGAGCGGGACCAGCTGGGAGCGTCCCTCCGGTCACCGTCGGGGCTGTCTCCGTTCCGATGCACGGTGCGGGGGGCACAGCGGGAGCTGCTGGGGTGACCCGGGGAGAGGCGGAGGTGGCTGCGGGGGTGGCCTGGCCCAGTGAGGAGCGGCCGGGCCCCAGAGGGGAGCGGTCCGGTCCCGCTGAGGGCGCCCAGCCCGCCCCACCGGGCGAGGACATTTGCATACCCACAGCCCTCATTTGCATAACCACACCTTAATATTTGCATAGACACGCCCAGTTGCTATCCTTATTTGGCGGGAATAATCCCATCCCCCTCTCCCATTGGCGGCCGCCGGCTCTCCGGCCCCGCCCCCCTATATAAGGCCCGCGGCAGGCCGGTTGCCGCGCAGTGCGCTGAGAGCGGGTGGGAGGACGGACCGGCTGCTGCTCCCGTGCCTGCCCCGCCATGAGCAGCGGCGCGGGCCCCGCCGCCCGGCTGTGCCGCCTGGAGCGCGGCCCGGACGGGTACGGCTTCCACTTGCACGGCGAGAAGGGCAAGCCGGGCCAGTTCATCCGCCTAGTGGAGGCGGGCTCGCCGGCCGAGCGGTCGGGGCTGCGCGCTGGGGACCGGCTGGTGGAGGTGGATGGAGAGAACGTGGAGCGGGAGAGCCATCAGCAGGTGGTGGAGCGGATCCGCGCCGCCGCCGGCACCGTCAGCCTCCTGGTCGTAGACTCGACGGCCGAGGATCAGCTGCCGAAGCGGGACGGGCCGGGGGCCGAGCCGCCGGTGGTCGGCGGGCAGGCGGCGCCGGTGCCGGCGGAGCTGCCGGCGCGGGAGCCCAGCGGCGGCGAACAGCGGGTAAATGAGCGGCCGGGGCGCTGGGGCACGAAAGTTTTCGGTGCAGAGAGTGTTGTCCGAGGAGGAGGGGTCGCCACCGACGCGGCGAGCGAGCGAACGGGAGCCGCGGCTGCCATGGGCGTCGTGTGCGGTTTCGGTCTCGATTATTTCTTTTTTTGCTTTGCTTTAAACGCGGCTCCCCAGAAGCTCCGAGTCCTGCCGCGCCTGGCTGCTTTGGCTTTTTTATTGTAAATAATTATTTTTCCCCCCATGGTCCCGTCTCCCAGCAGTGCCTGTGAGGGCGGGGCAGACGGGTCGGACCCGAAACTGCACCCGGCGAGTCCCGGAGCTCTTGGGCCCTTCCTGGTGCTGCGGGGCTGGAACACGGCGTGAGAAAAGCAACAGGGCGAGCTTAGCCGTGCAGGACTGGCACTAACCCACCCCAAAATACAACAAAAAGCCCGTGGCAGAGGGTGGTTTTGTGGCTGATACTGCAGGTATTGGTGGTAGTCACTCCTATTTTTAGTGCGTTCAGTGCCTGCTGTGGAGATCGCAGAGCCCTTCCCGAGCTGGGGGCTCGGTCGTGGCACTCAGATCCCACAGACACTTCCTAACTCAGGAATGTCGACCTTAAGCACGCGTGGGAGCGAGCAGTTGCACAAGCAAAGTGATGTAGAAAGGTGAGGAATTGAGAAACAGCTGACCTTTTTATGCCCCAAGTGGTTCCTAAGAGACGCTCTGGGAGATAATACTGCTTTTTATTTACCCAGCAAAGACGTGTTTGTTGTTACAACAAACGTGTGGATGGCTCCCTGGGCAGCAGCCTCTCGGTGTCCCCAGTGTAAGGAGCCTTCGGGGGAAATCTCATGACCTGTTCTCAGAGAAATTGGTGCAGCGGAGCCTTCTCAGTGTTGATGCTGAGCCCCAGGAAGACCCTGGTGCCTCACTGAGCTGTTGTCACATTGGGTTTTGCTGAGGATTAGGTGGTTTTGAGCTGTGTCTCCTGTTGGACTTTAGCCTTGTGCTTGTTCCTCTGGTTGGGCTGATCCACTGCAGGCACACCTCTCATCCCTGCCTAGCTAAAACATCACTCCAGCACCTCCTTGATGGGCTTATTTATGTGGGAACAGCCATGCTGTATCCCTATTCTGTCTCTCTTGCTCACTGTCCCCTGTATTATCCCACGTCCCTCGCGTGTGGCCCCGTGCTGGGCTCTGGTGCTGCCCCATGCAGGGACAATGTGCCTGCTCTCCCCTATGTCACAGTGCCAGCACTCCCTCAGGGTGAGTGAGACTGTCTGTGCTCTGCTTTCTGCTCCCAGACCTCTCCATGAGCTGGGAAAAATAAAAGGGATGCTGTTAATGCAGCTCAGGTGAGTCCCCTGCCAGGCTTGGGGGCTGAGGATGTGCTGTCCCCAAAGAGGAGCCCTCTCGTGCTCTGGGACAGCTGCCTGCTCACTGTGTTGGCTGGAGTGATGAAAAGAGCTTGGGAAGCTGAAGGTGCCCTACAAGATTTTGGGAGACAGCTCTAGCTGGAGATACTCATGGGCTTTGGGGCTGAAGATTCCCCACAGTCTTCGGGAGGCAGGCTCGGGGCACAGCTGATGCACAGTTACTACTGGCGGTTTCTCTCCGCACTAGAGCAGGAAGCGGGTGACATGGGGTGACATTGCCACAAGGCCCCAAACGGTTTCTCAACAGGTAGCAGCAGGAAATGTTGCGGCTGGGGGCAGGGCCCAGTGGAAAAGGCAAGTGGGTTTAGAGGCATCGCCCTGGCCAGGCACCCCCCGAGCAGGGTGGGAAGATGCTGGGTGGGATGCCGAGCCACACCAGAGCAGGCAGAAAGGGATTTCTTTCCAGTGAGGCAGGAACACACTGGTGACCTGTTCCTGGCCACTGGCAGGCAACTGCTGCTGGCTGCTCCATCTCCCCACAGCCCCATCCCATCACTGTGGGTTGGTGGGATTCCCTGGGATCACTGGAGAAGCGGGAGATTTGCACATGTCAGAGTCCTGTTTGCTTTATTGGGTTGGACTTGCCTTTATTTGTTTAACAAGCCTGGAGATGCTCAAGAGCTGGGAGAGCTGCTTGTGGTGAGCAATGTTTTGTTGGCATCTCCCACCTTCCAGCAGAATCTATTCTCTCTCTAAACCGTGCTGGGTCCTGCATGACTGGGACTGCCGGGGGCTCGGACACCCCCACAGATCCCTGAGGCAGCTGTGGGAGACTTGTCATGGGATCCTTTTTCATTCCTATCAAACCTTGAGTGTGCAAATCCCCCTGGTGCTGTGGTGGAGGTTTTGGGCCTCCCTGGGGAGCTGATCCATGCACCCCTGTCTGTGGTGCAGAGCCAGCATGGTGAAAGTTTTACTCTTCTCAGGTCAGCCCCATTTCCTGGGGCCCTGTGCTATGGGGGTGTCCCCCACCAAGAGCTGTGACAGTTTGTCTCCCCCCACGTTTGTTTCTGAAGGTTTCAGCTGCTCAAAAGTGTCTTGAGAAAGTTTCACGCAAACCACACAGTGTTCCTAGGGCAGCATCAGTGCTGCCAGCATGGTGGCCTGGTACCAGGGCAAGGCATTTGCTACCAGCCCCAGCTTCCCTCTTGCAAATTCAGTGTTAAATTAGAGTCCTCCCTGCCAGCAAGGCTCCTTGTAAAACCTGGGAGAGCCTCCCAGGGCTGGGTTTCAGAGTGTAACAGGGAGCAGTTCCCCCGGCGCTGGGAGTGTTGCGCTGGGGTAGCTGGTGTTTAATTAGGAAATGAATTAAATTTCCTCTCAAGGCAGCTGCATGAAAAGCAGCTCCAGTCAAACAGGACGTGACAGGGATGCTGCAAGGAGGCTGCTTTGCATCCCCTTTGTATGAAGCCCGAATGTGTGCGCCAGATTTTGGGACCCGTGTGAATTTGCTGGCCCAGGCATCCTCAGAGCTGTTGTGTTCCTCTTTGAGTAACTGGGAATGTTGCTGCCGCCAGCAGGCTTGATGCTGCTTGTAGGGCTGCAGGGAATTTCCTGGGACTTGAGGCTTCAAAAGCTGTCCTGAAATTGTTGTTGGGGGGCTGGGAAATGAGGGGTGAGTCCTGACATACTGTGCAGCTGGGTCCCCACAATCCTGGGATTGCTGGTCCTGCCAGGTGGCTGAAGGCACTGTGGAGGGAGAAGCATCTGGGTGTTTCAGGGTTGGAACAGCAGTGCAGTGCTGCAGGAGTCCTCATCCCAAACAGGCATCTCTGCAGACAGAGGCCTCTCTGCCTTGCCTGGGTGTAGAGGAAAGGGGTGGCATGGGATGCCTGTGCAGGGGGCTGGTTCCAGCTTCCCCCGCTGCCCTCCCTGACCAAGGCTGTAATTGCTGCTAACGAGGCTCTGCCGGCTAATCCAGCGCGGTGGGAGAGCTGCTGGCCCTGCAGGACAGGATGCAGCGGCTTAGAGAAATTAGGGGCATTTCCGCTTCCCAGGTCCATAGCCACGGGTCTTCTCACATCCCGGGGGTGGCCCCAAACCCTCTTGCCTCGCGTTGCTCAGCCCAAAGGGGACTTGGGGGCTGGAAGGATGCCCTGCCATGGGGTGCTCACCCCGTGCACAGGCAGGATACAGCTGCTGGAGGATCAGATGCGTTTGTTTTCCTCCGTAGGAGGCAGAATGGTGGCTGCCTGCGGGGTTTCTGTGTTTGGGCTGGCACTGGCAGCCTTGCTGGGCTGGGGGGATGCTGGGGGCCGGGTCATGGCTTGGCCAGGCTGCCCTTGCACGAAGTGCTGCTGCCTTGGCCAGCTGCCTTTGCAGGATCAGTGCCTCCCTCACTGCTGTGACCTGTCCCTGTGTCCTGAGACATCTGTCCACCCATCCCCCCCCAAAAAACTCAAAGCACCAGCATCTCAGGGAGCCCAGGCTGCCAGGGCTTTGTTGGCATGGGTGGGAGCGAAACCCTCCCTCCTCCTCCTCGCCCGGGAGCGCTGCCAGCACCACTTGCTGGGTGCTCCCTCTGGCTTTGTCCTGAGCTATCGGCGTGGAGCAGCCCCACAGCGCTGCCAAGGGCACCAGCAGCATGGGTGCTCCAGAGCCTGAACCCCTTGCTCAGGGTCGCACCAGGGCAGGGATCTGGGGAGGTGCTGCCTTCCTGCAGGCTCCAGCAGCTCCTGCCTTTTGTCTTTATTTTGGGTATTGTCTGTCCGCACTATTGCTTGGGATTTCTGCCTGGGTGGAGGATGCTGTCACACCCTGTGAACTCGCTGCTAACTGGGCACGGGATGGGAGGGTGGAAGGAGCGAAGTCGAGGGGGTCACAGTCCTCCACCCAGCCAGGGAATCCACAGCTGGGCTGTTGCACTGGGCGTGGAGAGCGAGTCCGGCATGACAGTGCTGAGACATCTCGGGATCACCTTCACTCCTGGCAGATGTGCTGGGTGCTGCCTGCACCTCCCTTCCCAGGCTGTTGTCAAGTGCTGCTGGGGTGGTGGCCGGCCTTGACCATGAAGGAAGGCGTTGTGCAAGAGGATGGGGCTGTATCGGGCCTTTATCAGTGCTTTATCTCAGTGTTGTGCTTAGTAATTTTAAGTCCATCACCCTGTCTCCTGTGGGACTCCGTGCCACACCAGTGTGTCAGATATGGGGTGTCAGCACCCCAGGACCCAGGTTGTCCCTGTGCTGTGCAGAGGGTGCACCTGATGCAGGTATGGGAGGGCAAATTCCTGCAGTGCCCATCCTCAGTGATGCTATGGGTATGAACAGAGAAAAAATTATCTTGGATGAAAGGTTAAATACTAGCCCCCTTGGTTAGAAATATTCCAGCAGTTTGAGTGAGGCTGGGAGAGCCCAACCAAAGCCCAGGTTCTGGTGGTCAAGGTGGGATAAAATAATTTTATATATAAACTGTAAAAGTGGTATTGGGTGCTAAGGTCAGAGCAGCTCTGACAGTGCCACATGCAGTGTCTGGTTTGTGTCTCCCGGTTCCTCTGATGCTTCCTGGACATCCTACTCCCTGCTGGGTGAGCAGAGGCAGTTCCTGTGTGCCAGGCTCCTGGGGATGCTCCTGCTTCTTCCTGCTGCTCACCATGTGGGGAGCTCAGAGGGCACCAGGTGGGCCAAGTGAGTGGCTGTGGCTGCCCCAGCAGGGTTCCCTGGCTCCAGGTACTGGTGGGTCCATAGGTGAAAGCAGGTGCAGATGAGCTGGGTGTTGCCTCTGGAGAGGTGAACATCCCAGTCACACCACCCCACTGGAGCTGGTTTCTGATTTGCAATCCTGGAAGTTCATGCTGGGGCATTACAGCTGCTCCAGCTGGGTTCCAGCTGCCTGCCCGAGCCCTGTGTGCCCCTTCCCTGCTGGCAATTAGTTGTGGGGTGCTCTGGGGTGGGGGATCTCCCTGAGCCCGTGGCTGGGTTTTCCATGGAGAGGGGCTACATTTGGCAAGGGGGTGATGGAGGGGACCTGTGCCAGCACCTGAGTGGGATGGGGTGGAGTGGGGGTGCTTCCCAGCAGCCTGGGCTGTGTTTCCTCCTCCACCTTCATGGCAATTGCAATCCTGATCCCAAAAGGAAGAGCGTGGTCTGGAAACACACACATAATAACATGTTTCTTCAATGTTTCACTGCAATTAGTGTGCCCTGCACCTAATTAATTAATTAGAGCAGAGGGTGTTTGGCCCCCTGCCTCCCATCTTGTGGTGTCAGTGCCCACAGGTGGCCAGCCAAGGATGGTGTCCCTGCCACTCCAGCAGCTGTCTGGGGCTCCTGGTGCTGTCCTTGGGTGTTGGGGGTCCAGGAGCAGTTCACCCACAGATTGTTCCCATTGCAGGGGGAGCTGAGACCTCGGCTGTGCCACATGAAGAAGGGCCCTGATGGCTATGGCTTCAACCTGCACAGTGACAAGAGCCGCCCAGGGCAGTACGTGCGCGCCGTGGACCCCGGCTCGCCGGCTGAGGCAGCAGGGCTGGCACCCCAGGACCGCATCATCGAGGTGTGCTGGGCTCAGGGCAGGGCTGAGGGGTGTCTCTGAAAAGCTTGCACTCCCTCACATCCTGGTGCCTGGCAGACAGCTGCCCTTGGCTGGGAAGGTGTGCGGTGTCCCTGCTGCCGGCAGTGACTCACGGCACAGCTGCCCGACCTGCACCAGCCTGCTGGTCCCCACCCAGGGGTGCAACAGTGGGGAAGGCTGGACTGAGCAGTAATTAGCTGTCTAAGGGTTAATTAGCAGTAGCACTGTCCCCGGGATGCCCCTGGGGTGGGGCAGGCTGGGGACAAGGTGCACGATGGTCACAAGTCCTGCTGTCAGCTGTGACCGGAGTGGGGATGAGCTCAGGTTTGTGCCAGCTCAGGTGGGATGATGATCCACAAGAGCAAGGACCAGCTGAGCCTCAGCCCTGCTGCTCACCAGGGTGTGGGGCTGCTGCCTGTTCTGGGGTAAAGCTTTTGGGATTTCTGGAGACCATGGCACTGCACAAGGCTTTTGTGCCAGCCTTGAATCCATGTGCTGCTGGGAGTTCCCTGCCAGCTCTGCCCATTCAATCCCATGCCAGTCACTCAGAGGAAAATCTGCTTTTAATAAGGTTTTTCTGGCTTCACTGGTAATCCTTGTGAGGCCACAAATGCCTGTGGCTATGGGGTGTCTGTGCTGGGACTGTGACTGGTATCAAGGCTGGTACCTGACCCCTCCATGGTGCTTCTGAGGGATGGATGTGCCCTGGTTTCAGTGGTAATGTGGTGCCTGCAGGTGAATGGTGTGTGCATGGAAGGCAAGCAGCACAGTGACGTGGTGGCAGCCATCAAGGCAAGTGGTGATGAGACCAGGCTGCTGGTGGTGGACGTCCTCACAGATGAGTTCTTCAAGAAGTGCAAGGTGGTGCCTTCGGAGCAGCACCTGACAGGTGGGCTGGGGACTGTGCTGCTGGGTGGGGTTTGTGCCACCTCTGCTGGCTCTGTGTCACCTCACCAAACCTAAGGGTGCTGAGCCCTGGGAGGTGGTCTTATCACCCTGGAGCCAAGCAGAGTCACCTGGCTTTGGTGTCTGCCTGCCTGGCCGAGGGCCCAGTGCTGGGCTGGTGGGGCTGACGTGGGCAGGTTTATGGCCCTGGGTTGCACTTTGGAAGGGTTTATGGCTTGGGTAGCAAACAGGCATCAGCTGCTCTTTGCTCTCCTCTGTGGCCCTCTCCTTGCTGTCACAGTGGTCCCCAGGAGGATGGGGAGGGGGTCTCACTGGGCTCCACATCACAGCTGCCATCATGGGGATGCATCTGGCAGCATTCCCCTGTGCCACAGGGCTGGCTGCAGTGAGTGGTTAAAAAATTCAGGACCTGGCCAGACCCTGGGCAGTGTTGTGTGAGCATTGGCCATTACAGCCTTGGCTTGCTGTCCATTGGCAAGAGGACAAAGCAAACACATCCTCACCCAGTGCCCACATCCTTATCCCACAGGTCCCTTGCCAGAACCAGTTGCCAACGGTGATGTAGGGAAGGTAAGAGCCTCGTCTTGATTTTAATTCCATCTGTGACCATCTGCAGTCAGGGACCCTCCTGTTCATGTCCCCTCTGCCCATGGGTGGGTGATGCCACCAGACACCACAGTGATCTCAGGCTGCCACACAAGAGCTGGTGCCACTGGGATGGGAACTGGTGTCCTCCAGGAAGGGGGATTGTGGTGCTCAGCGTCATGTAGATGGCTGTTTTCCTCCTCTCTTTTGCTCTCTGATGCTCCAGGGCTGGGAGCCCTCCTGCTGCAGCAGGGAAGTAGCACCCAGCCCTGCAGCCGCTCTCCTCCTGCCGCTCCTGCTGAAGCCAGGGCGGTCAGGCCGGGCTTTAATCCTTCCCCGCCCCGGATGGGCAGTGCTGGAGGTATTTATGTGCCTGCAGCTTGCAGGGGATTACGTATGGGGAGGATGGATTTCATCGCACCCTGGGTGGGAGTTGCAGCTCTGGAGGCTGTTCTCAAGCCCCAGGGCTGGAGCTCACACTCCTCCCTGCTCCCCTCAGGAAAATGGAGGAGAGCCACAGTCCAACTCGGTGTCTGAGAGCCCGTCCAGCCCCGCACCACTGGCTGTGTCCCCCAACTCCAGCAAGACCCACAGCGAGGTAGGGCTGAGAATGCTGGGGAAGGCTGGAGAGCAGCACGTGGGCTGCATCCCCACCGTGGGGCTGTGCAGGGGACACTCAGTGGGGCTGACACTGCCTCTCATCCCCAGCCTGTCACACAGGAGGGTGACAAACGCCATTCAGCGCCCGGCTCCCTCCTGGACCTGGACATCCCGCTGGCCGTGGCCAAGGAGCGGGCGCACCAGAAGCGCACCAGCAAGAGGGCACCCCAGATGGACTGGAGCAAGAAAAATGAATTGTTCAGCAACCTGTGAAGGCCCTAAGGCAGGGTGAGGGTCTTCTAGCTACCCCCAGCCCCATACCCACCTCTCCTACACTCCTCCCCTCCCTGCCACGTGCTTCTGGTGGAGATGTGGGGCTGCTCCCTACCACCCTGACCCAGGTGCTGGGGTTTGGTGGCCGGTGAGCATCCCTGCAGAGGGGTTCTGGGCTGGGGGTGCTGGGGGTGCCCCCTCCCAAAAGCTCATCCCCAGGGTGCTTCTCCAGCCCTGCCTTGAAGCCCTGCACACCCTGGTAGGCACAAGCAGGGTTTTGGGAGGGATCATGGATTTGGGGTGGCCGGATGCCCAACACTCCTCATCCCCATTGTTCCCTGTTTTTTTCCCCACTCCAAACCCCATCTCCATTTGAGATTCCCTCTAAATTACCCTTTAACTGCAAAACCTGAGGCTTTTAGTGTCTTCTACCAAACCCCACCTTCCCAGCCACTGACCACAGCCGGGGTGTTTGACCCTGCCCTGGCAAGCTCCGTCCACAGTGACCCTGTCCCTTTGCCTCTTCAGCTGCAAGGAGGGGTATGGGTGCCCAGCACTGGGGAGTGCCCAGCACCCTGCCCTGGGGCAATTTTGGGAGAGTAGAGGGTGTCTGGAGCCAGCACAGCAAGCAATAATAGTCTCCTTTGCTCCTGCAAACTTCTGGAGACAGCCAATCAGGGTTTTAATCCAACACTGTTTAATTTAAAAGCTTCTCATAGGCTTTGTTGTTTTATGGGTTTTTTTTTCTGAAATAAGCGTTTTTCCAATCACATCTTTGGGTTTTTTTTTACCTGTATTTTATGGAAATTCTTCCTGTGGATGTTTTGTTTCCATGTGCTGCAATCAGGTGTTGTTGTACTGTTGAGCTCAAGAAAAATTCTGTTTACTGGAATAAACCTTTCTGACTTCACAAGTGTGGTTTAAGGCTAAATCCTTCCAGAAGTAGAGGGGGGGCAGAGGCCTGGGTGAAAGGTAACTGGGGGACACTGGGCCTAGTTTGGGGACCCCTCAGCACCTGAGGGGACAGGTTGAGGGGGTTGGGGGAGGCACTGTCTGGTCCCAGTGGGGGTTAATGCCTCGGGGTGATTAATGGGCTCTAATCCCCTGGGGAGTGCTGGGGGTGGGGAAGGGGAGGAGGGGGAGGGGGAGGTGGGGGTGATGCAAAGCTCTAATCTGTGTCTGCTGGCCAGGTTGGAGGGCAGCAGCTCTCTTGGGGACAGCCCCTATGTGCCCCCAGCCCCTATGGGGGTTTTTGGCATGGCCCTGGGTTGAGGGAAGGTAATGGGGGGTTGGTGAGGAGAGGGGTGCTTGTCCCTCTGAATGAATGGATGTAGCCCTGGGTGGCTCAGGGGGGCCAGACTGGTGGCACAGTAGGACAAGGCAGGGCTGTGCCTGGCCTCTGTCTGGTATCTTCACTTCCTCTCTTCCTCCCTTAATGTACACTCTTGTGCTGCAAAAGAAGCTTTTCCACCTGAGCACATGAGTGGTCACTGATCTTTGCACCTCAAATGACACCCAGGTGACAAAGTGCCACCAGATTTCCAGGGGATGTATAGGCTGTCACTTCCTCCTGGAAGCTGGGGGAGCCCATTCCAACCTGTCTCATCCTCTGAGGGAAGGTGAGCCCCCATCCCCTGCTTTGCCATCCTCATCCCGTTGGGCAGCAGGGATGGATGCCCCAGGGTGGGGCAGGGCAGGACTGGGGGCACCCAGTGGGTCCCAGCAGCATCTTTTGCCTCTTGGCCTGGTCAGAGCAGCTGGGCACTGGTTCCCTGTGGGAAGCCTGTTTGAGCCCTGCTGGGACTCTTCTCCCCACCTTCTGGGGCGGGCTGAGCTCCAGGACAGACCCAACTTTGTTTGGAGTTGCCAGGAAAAGCTGTTCCCAGCCGCCCGCAGAGCCGGGCAGCGCCGGCGTTGCCGGGACCGGGGATGCCAAGCAGGGCCCTTGCTGGCTCCAGAGCAACCAGCTGGGCAGGGCAGCTGACAGGCATCACCCTGCCCCTTCCCCCTGCCAGCAGAGGTGGAAAGAAATTATTTTTTCCCACCTTGGTCAGGTTTTAGGGGAGCAAATCCCAGACCTGCTGGTTTGGCCTTGCTGCTCTGGCACAGGGATGAGACACTTCAGGGAAGGAGCACCAAAGGCAGCAGCTCACCCAGCAGGTTCTGTAAATCTTGCTCACGAGGACAGAATCCATTTCTGCCTGCAGCAGGTGACGAGGAGCAGGAGGATTAGTAGCCCTTGTCATGGTAATCCCAGAGGGAAGTAGAGCTGCTCTTCACTTCATTACCATACAGAGCTTTCACTACAACTAAATCCACACTAAATACTTGTTTAAAATGCCATGATACACTGTTCCCACGTTTGGCCTTAATATTAGTCACAGGAGTCATGTATTTAAATTAGCTAAAATTGGAAAGCTGAAGCCCCCAGGCCCTAAAAATACAGGCACAGCAACACTAAAAATTCCACAGACTGCCAAACTGCAAAACATCCCTGGGCAAATCTGAAAGTTACTACCTGATCCTCCATCACTGAAACAGGTAATTTGTGGTCTAGGATTAGCCATTACAGCTGCTGTTACCAAAGGAAAACACACAGGAGCATCAGTTATCCTTCTTACCTTCTGTCCTCTCCTCTTAGCAGCTTCCCTGCTGTGGACAGCCTGTGTAGGGCAGGAGAGGTCAGGCTGAGTAACTGCACAGGGAAGTTTGTCCAGTGAGAGTCAGGCAAGTGCCTCTTTTTCATCCATGGATCTCAGCTCTACTGCAGCAGACGCTGGATAACTCCTGCCCTAAATATATCTGCCCCCCAGTAAGAGATATTTTCCCCACATTCATTTTTATCTTAGTGGAGAGCAGCAAATGAAGCCTCCAGGCTCAGCAGAGCAAGTCCTGAGCTGGTGGAAGAAGGGAGCTATCTCTTTTTCAGTGTGTTCTCCATGCTTTCATCAAAGGAAAGCCAAGGAAAATAAAGTGCAACATCACTGCTGGCCTGAGGTTTTCAGATCTGGAGCACAGCCCTGAAGCTGAAGGGGGTTTGTCTCAAAAGCCTCCTGCAACTCTCAGCTCCCTCATCGTGGTGGGGCTCAGCTCTAGTCTTGATCAGCCAATATCAACAATCTCCCTCATCTTAACTTGCCCTTTGTTTGTGCTCACCCACATCTGGGCTTCTCCCTGCCAGGACCCAGCAGTGCCCCCCTGCAACCTCCCAGACCCCAGGAAACTGGCTTTAGAGAGTCTCTGCTGTCCTTTACAGCTTCTAAAGCACTCCTTGAGCTGCCAAAGAGAGCAGCTGAGCCCCATGTAGTGCTCAGGCACCTCAGATCTTTGTGATTTTTTTTTTTTTTTAATTCAAGAGTAAAAAAGACTGAGCTGCCATTATATGAAAACTCCTCGCTGATGAATCCTGATTTAAGAGCAGTGAGAGAAGTTTCTGCTTGTCCAGGAATCAACTGAGAATCATTCCTAGCCAAACCTGGGAGTTAGTGGCTGATCCCCAGGATCAACTTTCAGGCAGTAATCCTGGCTGGCAGAGCAAAGTGCAAAGTTGACAAGATGACAAAGCAGCTGAAGGAGACAGATGAAAACAGTTCCAGAGTTAGCTCACTGGTGTGCTCCACACCCAAGCTTTAAAACTATGTCCAAGCTCTCCCTGGAAGCCCAGCTGGTGTCTGGAGGTGTGTGTCAGCTGGCCAGCGCCCCAGCTGGCTGCTTCAGCTCAGTGTAGCTCTTCTCCTCCACGTGCTTTGTCTGCTCCAGGAGCCACCGCCTCTCCTGCTCACTGACATCCAGCCTCAGCGTCACCTCCTGGAAAATGCTGTTCACAGCAACCTGTAGCACACAGAGAGAAAGCAGCTCAGCCTCAGCCACAGGGCAAACAAATGCTGCTCACATTCTCTGGGGAGGTGGGCTGTTACTGCACCTCCTTAAAGTGAAGCTTTTTGAACATGCAGATACTGGCTTCATTTTCCTGACCAATCTTAGCCTCAAACTTGGTGATCCCCAGTTTTTTCACTCCTGCAGGGGAAATCAGAGAGAAGCACTTCTGTTATGTGCCACATCTATAAAAACACAGGACTCCAGTTTGGGGCAGATGCATCCCTCACTGCCCTGCCTGTATCACCAGGATTATGTGCTCCCAGATCCCAGCCCCACCACACTCCTGCTCCTGTGCACTGAGCCACCCTCACCATAGGCCATCATCAGCAGAGTTGCCTCCTTGCCAAACCCTCTGCCACGGCAGCTGGGCTCTGAAAGAGACAGCACAGTTAGGGCAGACAAACCAGCCACACCAGACACTTCTGAGAACAGGCTGTGTGTGACCTGGACACACCATGGACCGATCAGCTATGGTAAAGCAAGAGAACAAAAGGCTGATGCAGGAACATCAACACCTGTCTGTAGCACACAGCCACAATGACAAAGCCCCAAGCTATGAAGCAGAACTTGACCTGCAATCATGATTTCAATCTCGCCCAGAGTCGGGTCCTCAGTGTTGGTGAGGAAGAGGTTCACATCCCCCACCATGGAGTTCTCCTCTGCCTGCCCAGGCCAGCGCCCCGAGTCCAGCACAATGAAGGTGCACTCTGGGGAAAACAAGAATGTGGCAGCATCTTCAGAGTGTGCTGATAATTAGTCATAAATTACCAAAGGATGAAATTGAAGGTGTATAAGGGACAGAGGAACAACAGTTTCCACGTGTTAACAGCAAGGAAGAGCTAATAATTTGGCTTCCCACACCAGGTGTGCCTGTTCCCACCCACTGAAATGAAAGAAATACTTGGGGAAAATCCATTTGTGAGGGTGGCACAGACACCAAGACTAGAAAAAGCCTGTGGATGAAGTGTGAAAACTTCCTTCTCATGTCTGAGGTGTCCTTGCCTTGTCTTACTCAGCAGCAAGTTGGGGCAAAGAATTGTTGGGTGCACAAGAAGCTGAGACTGAGTGATTCACCTGGTTCATGTTATTGCCACTCTGAGTAAGGTTTTTAATGCTACCTAAGACAAATGCTCCAGACTGAGGTCTTTGCCAGCTTCAGTATTTTCCAGCTCACTAAATTTCTACCAGGCTTTTATGGGCAGTGATTCATATAGGAGAGTCAGGGAACCAATTCAATCAACACACCTCAACTAGGTGATCATAAAATCATTCAGTTTATCAAGGAGAAATACAACCTCCTTCCACCTTATTGCAACGATCAGACCTGGGGAGTGCAGGAGTGATGTTTAATGATTCTTAGCTCAGCACAAAACACTGTGGGAAATTAATCATTACAGTCTCTGGAAAACTGCAACAAAGAAAGGACACAAACAGCTCGAGGAAGTGGATATTCCCCCCTTCTCTGAGTATATACTAGCTGTAACAAGAAAACCAGTTAAAACTGCTGTTGTAGAAAGTCTCACATCCCCTCTGGTTTAGGGGAACCCACTCAGGGGCACTCCCAGCCCACTGTGGGTCCTTCCCAGAATGCAAAGAACCTGCCTCCACTCCCACCCTCCCTCAGAAAGTGCTCCAGATGCTCACTGTCAGTGTCATCCCGCCAGCTGTGCTGCATTTCATACTCCTGCTCCAGGCTGAGGGGCTCCGAGGCCGTCAGTCGCTGCAGCTCCTCCGACTGCATCCACTGGTGGTACCTGCCAATGGACCCAGCCCCCACATCGGTGCCCAGCTGAGCGCCAGGGCTCAGGCCAGCACAAAGCAGCTCTGCAAACACCAGCTGTTGTGGCAATTTAAAATGTACCCACAAGTCCCTTATCTAACACGGATAGAATTTCCACACAATCTAACACAGATTTCTCGGTGGAAACCCATTGTGTGGCTTTGTCTGGATCACCCAATGGAAACCTGACGTTTTTCAGTTCTGGTGCATTTCATCCCACAGCACCTCCTGGGCGCTGACCGAACACTAACGCTGGTATCTTTGTGCTGATTGACTTTACAAACCGTTGGCATGCCAATTTATCCAACATCCACCTGGCTGTACCTGCTGAAGCCTTGCTCTTCCCCCATCACCAGGGAAAGGCCTCAATGAACAGAGGAGCTGCTGTGTTCACTCACAGCCAGGTATTTCTCAGTGGCACAGGTGAAGTTCTCTGTCCCTCACGGCAGGGCTGGCACAGGGCTGGTGCTGCCGGGCACGGAGGGCACCTCTCGTGACCGAGTCACAGCGAGGAGCGGGCCCTGCACCTTCCCTGGTCCCTTCAGGGGGAGAAGTGGAACCAGACCATGCAGGGCACGGGGCACGTACCGGGGCACATGTGCAGCCGTGTAGGGCACCAGCGTCACCTTCTTTCCCCGCAGCACCGTGTCCTGGTTAATCTTCATGGCCTCTGCATTGAGGGAGAGACCCAACACCCCGCTCCGCGTCCGGGCCGAGGCCAAGGGATGGGACGGCTTTCACTGTCCGGATCTCCCAGGCCACACCAATACCCCCCATTAACAATCCCGAATCCCTATTCCAACATCCCGAGGGACCCTCGGGGCTGGGGGAGGATCCGGGCCCAGGGATCAGGAACCGGCACCGCGCTCTGCCCGCCCTACGGCTTCCACGCATGCGCACAGACCCCGGCACCGCCCCGCCACGAAACTCAAGACGTCATCGCTCCGCCCCTCGTGACCCCGCCCCTTCCGTGCCTCGCCCACGCCCCGCCCCTCCCGTGGCCCAATCGCGGTGGGCGCCTTCATCCTGTCCCCGCCCCTCGGGGTACGGCCGCGCCCCTCTCTGGCCCCACCCCATGAACGCTGCCACGCCTCTTTCTGGGCCGCGCCCACTCGTGCTCCCGCCCCCTGCAGGCCCCGCCCCGTCCCCACCCGCGCCCCGCCCCTTACCCTCACCCAATCACTTCATCGCTCCCCGCCCAGCGGGCCGGTCACGTGCGCGGAAGGCCCCGCGCCGGGGCAGCGCGTGCGCCGTGAGTGCCCCCGCGCGGCCGGGGGCGGGGCCGCGGCACGAGCCGCTGCTGCCGGTGCCGGTGAGGGGCCGGGGGGGTCCCGGGGGCCCGGGCGGGACGCGGCCCTCAGACGAGATTTGGGGGACGGCCCTGTGTGAGGACAGCGTGGGATGAGGGCCGGGGAGGGGCTCCACGGGCGGGGAGAGGCCTGGGGAGGGTCCTGGTGTGGGGCGGGGTGTGCAGCGGAGCGGCGGGACCCGGGTGTGGGGAGGAAGCCGCGGAGTTGCGGGGGGCTGCCGGGGTTGTAGGCGCTCTGTGGGGCGGGGGGAGTTCCCCCAGAGAGGGCAGGGGGCGAGCAGCGTTCCGTGTGTGGGACAGGCCCGGGTAGGGCCGGGATCTCTGGTGCCCTCGGGGGCCCTGGGGTCGGTTCCCCCCGCCTGCGGTGCTGTCCTGCTGTCCCAGAGTGTCCCTTGTCTTGCTCTTTGCTCTGCGTTTGCCTTCCGTGTTTTGAGCCGAGGTTTGTTATAAAAGGTGGTGTTTGATCTCTTTTTCTGAGGCTGGTCCAGTTATGACCTCAGTGAGCTATGCTGCCTGATTCTTTTCTGGCGTTCAGCGTGGGTGTACAAGATTATAACTGTTGTTTTTTAGTGGAGCTCATCTTGTGCTCGTGGTTTGTCCCAGTTGGTGTGGCTGAGTAGAAGCACATGTGGAAGTGTGAAGCCCTTAATTCAATTATGGGTAGTCATTGACACTGAAACTTTCCAGAAGACTTCAGTTCCCGCACACCCATATAGTTTTTTTGATATAATGTAAAGCTTCCCAAATGCTTCTACTTTAGAAATGCATGAAAAGCATATTGGTGTTTCTTTAATAGGTCCGATATTTTCATTTGACTACTTATTTCTTTACTTGAATTTAGGAAGAGGTACTTTAGACTGGTTTTCTGGTTTGCAGGAAGCACATGTTTGCCAGGAGTAGTAGCTGCATGAGAAGCAGAAGTTTGGGATAATCCTCAAGGCAGTCATTTTTCCTCTTGAGGTTTTAGTTATCTGAAACAGCCCCTCTGGCTGTTTGGAGAAGATGAAATTTGGTCATCACATGCTGTGAAAGGGCAGGGTCTTTTGGTTGCTTTTAAAACCAGTTTAACAGGTATGAAAACTTCTCACAGAGTATTGAACCAAGTGGTGCTGGTGAGTGGGGTCTGCCTGAAGGGCAAGGTCCTGCTGGAATCTGTTCAAATACCACAAAACTGGTGTGCCAAAACTAACTTGTGAGTTCTTCCTTTTTCCAGCAAAGACGACACAGTGTTATGATGTTTCCCTAGGTTAAAGACGACAGAAGTTGAAAACACTCTCTCAAAAATACCCTTCTGGCTTTGCTCTGGGGCTCCCCTCCCTCTCCAGGATGGCAGGTGGCATCACTGATACAGGAGAGCTTTACTCTCCCTATGTAAGTTCCACTGCTTGGGGGTTTGGTCACAAGATACTTTTTCAAAATTGTCTTTCCTCAGCATTTTGTTTGCAAATCCTACTTCCTCATGGACATGACCTCGGCATTTCAGGAGATGATGGAGGTCAAAGGGTGGTTAAAGATGCTTAGTGTTTGTAGTTATGTGGGTTTTTTTACATCACAGATCACTTTTCAGAAAGTAAAGGGATGATGTGTGCTTAACATATAGATTTAAAAGTGCTAAAAATAGGTTCATGTCCCATACCAGCTTTTCATCTTTTTGCCCACTTTCTTTCATTTTGTTAATGTTTTCATCAACCAAAATTGTCATTGGCATAAATATTGAAACCATCCCACTTTCTTTCCTTTCATTGCTTTATATAAACATTCTCCCCTGAATTTCTCAAAGTTTACTTAGCTACAGCTGTTGCAGTAACTTGTTTTATACCACTTCACTGAAAGTGAGTAATTAAGAGGTTTCTTCCCTGTAATGTGGCATCCTGTGCAACTGCAGAGCAAATTACTGCTTTCCTATATTACTGGAAATACCAGTTTTCATAGCCACAGGTCTTCACAAAATGTCAGCTTTTCAAAACAGCAATTTGTAAATTTTTTTCTTAAAGTGAACTTAATAAATTGAAATTTGTGTGTTGGATTTTAAATGCTTTAAAACTTTCATCTCCATGTTAGTGATTAAATGTAGGAGAAGTGGATATTAGGCTGCAGAAATAGGTCACAACTGAGAAAATGGAAAAGTAAGACAGTAACTGGGATGTCTGGGCCCTCAAGATTTAGTGTCACCTGCTCTCATGTTGTTATGCTGGTGCTGCATGAATTACCTGGAGTCATCTCTGAGGCTGAGACTCTCCCCTTTCCCTGAAGATGTCTAACCAGGCTGAACACTACAGGCACCATTCTCATTTCTGCTTGACCAAAGGAAAATCATCGTTCTGGGATGTTCAGCAAAAGATGAAATTGCTGTGCTTATGCCAGTGAAGTGCTGTCAGGGTCATTGGGGAATAGTTCTCCTGATGTTAATTGCTCCATGCCCAGAAAAGTCTTCTCATACACAGCTCTTTACTGGCTTTCCTCTGGAGGGACTCTGACCTATATTAAAAAATAAAACAAAACACTAAAGCACAACAACTTTGGCAGTTTTTGATCTTGAATTGAGCTAAATTCATAGCCTGGAGGGTTCTGTCCAGGTGCAGAGTTCTCTTTTGTCTCGGGACACTGAAAAAGCTCATTGCCAGAGAAGATAAAATCCTTTCCCTTCAGAAATGTAAAATCCCTTCTTCAGAATATGCTCAGCTTCTAACTGGTAAAATGGCAAGCTGGCTTTGAATTAGAATTCTGTTTGGATATTCCCTGCTTGACTGAGAGTAAAAGGTCCTGAAAGGTTCATAGTCATAACTACTTGTGTTCAGGTCAGAAAAAAAGGAAACCCTGACCCACAGCACAGTCCTTCAGGTAGAAGGCAGTGATTTGAAAACAAACAAACAAAATCTCATGTACTTTATAACTCTACAACCTAGAGAGAAAAAATTGTTTTAAATAATTAGAAAAATGGAGGGGAATATCACTTTTTCCAGAAATGTGCTGACACTCACATTGTTCTCTTTGGATTTCAGTCGCCCCTCCTCCAGTTATTTCTCACATGGACTTGTTCCCACGCTGCTGGCTCAGAGATTGCCCCCTCCATTTAAATCAGGGTGTATGTGTGATGCTCTGGATGATTCCTGGCACACTCTGATGCTGGCTCATGTGGCTGATTGCAGGTTGGCCTGGTGTACATGTTCAACCTCATCGTGGGAACAGGAGCCCTGACCATGCCCAAGGCCTTTGCCACAGCAGGGTGGCTCGTCAGCCTCGTCCTGCTGATGTTCCTGGGATTTATGAGGTAGGATGTGTGTGTGTGTGTGTGTCTATAGGGGACTGGGAGCTTCAGCTGGGTGAGGACAGTGCAAAGACTTCTGCTGTTTTCCTGTGTGCTCTGTCCCTCTGCTCCTTGAGTGCTGGTTTCTGCGGTGATGTGGCTTGTGGACCTGGTTTGGAGGATGCACTTCCTGACTCTGGTACATCCCATTTCTGACTTTTCCTCCAGTCCAGATTCTTCTGGGACCTTTATCCCAGCTACCTTTTTGGCATTGTCCTCACTGTGGATGCATTCCATGCTTGCCTCTGTCTTTGCTTTGCTGCTTTGTGATGTGCAGAAGTGTAAACTTTCTCTGGTAATGCTTTCACAGCTACAAGAGTGTCAGGAACACAAATTCCTGTATAGCCAGGCCTGTCTTAGCTCCTCTAGACCCTTGCTGCTCAAGACCTTGGAGATGTTTGTCACACTGGTTCACTGGAGCAGCAGGTGGAGCTGAAGGCTGTGGATAGAGCACTGATTTCTAAGGAGTTACTGCTACAATTGCCATCTTCTGGTGGGCTGAGAATCCCTGCTTGCTTCTTGCTTGGTTTTAAAATAAAATAAACCAAAATTCCTTCCTGCCATTTGTACAAGTGGACTTTTGAAGTGCTAGCCTTTTTAAGTAATAACCAGCTCTGCCAGCCTGAATGTGCCTTTGGTTTGGAGGCACAGCTTTTGGGATCTGTTCTGTGCTGCTGTGTAGGGACACTGTATTTTCAAATGCTTGTGAGTGCCCCACCTCAGAGTTGGGTGCTGCAAAGGCTTGGTAAAATGATATCTGTGGGATTACCAGCAACTGGGAGCTTTAGAAGGAATTCCTTTTAGCTATGTTAGTTTAAAAGCATAAATTCAATATATGGAATTCAGCACCAGCAGACAATCCTTCAAGGTCAGCAGGAGAGCACAAACTTCTAAATCTGTGCACCAGAACTGCATTGGATTAAGCTGAGAAGACACAGCTCAAAGTGCTACATGCCCTGGGAGTTCTGTTGCTTTTGTTATGATACTTGTGACTTCCTCATGCCCATTGGGCACCTTTGGTGCAGGAAAAGCCTGGGTGGAAATTGCTACAAAGGCTCTGCACTTCCTTTTATTCTTGCAAAACTGGTCTCTTATTTGAGCTTGATAGGTTTCTCAGTGAGAAACCACTCTAAAGCCTTAAATAGGATTGTTTTGAAGGTGTTTTAAAATGTATTGATTGACATTATAGGCCTGGTTTTAGTTGAGATAATGATATTCCTTCCATCAGTAGCTCTCCCTGTCTCCCTGGACAGCTTTTTCACTGCCTCTAGTATATACCTGCATGTGTGAAATGCTCCTTGTTCTTGTATTGCTGCTTTGCTTCTGATGCCATGTGTAAGAATCTTTAAGGGACCAGAGTACCTTTGCCATGAGTTTCAGAATAAAACTCATTTTACCTAGGTTCTAACAAGAGGAAGGAAATTTGCTTTCTAGCAAAGGCCAAAGTTCTCTTGTTGCCTTCAACCCACAGGAACACCAGGAATGTGCCTTCCAAATATCTAAAGTGTCTTTTTGTATCTGAAAGTGTGTTATATTTTACTGCATATTGTGGTCTGCTTGAACACCTGAATCTCAAGAGCAGAAGGGAGCAATAAACTGAGATGAAATGCTATCAAAAAACAGTGTGTGGGGAGCTGGCAAAAGGATTGTTTTGGTTTGTTTGTTTGCTCCTACAAACAGATGGGAATTATTCTCCATCTCTCTTCAGTGACAGTTCTTGACTATTACTGATGATATCAATTGAATTCTTCTCTCTGTAGCTATATGACTACGACCTTTGTGGTGGAAGCCATGGCTGCTGCAAATGCCCAGCTGAGATGGAAGAGAATGGAAAAACGCAAAGTTTGTGTGGGGTTTAATTCTCCTTTTCCTCCTGTTGTTTTATCATTAGGATTTTCCTGGCATTCCCCTGCATCTTTGCCTTGCCTTGTTACTTACTCTAAAGAAATAAATTTATACTGTACTTAACTTTGCCATATAAAATATAGCTCTCAGTTCCCTGTGGGGTTGCTCATTAAAGACAGGATTTTCTGCTTCTGCTTTGAAAAATCTGTTGTGCTGTTCACATTTCTTACTGAAGTTTCTTCTTCACGCTCTCCTTGCTCAGAAGCACTGCTCAATGAATGTGGAGAAGTGGCAGCCAATATATTGGTGCTATTTGGAGTGTGCTGAGGACTATAAATCCTTGCTGATCTCAGGTCATTTAACTGGGACAGGCTGGGATGTCCTTGCTGTTACTTGGGCAGTATCCCAGGTTGTGGACAGCTCTGAATTACGTCCTTGCTGTAAAACTTACTTGTGGCTTTGCTGGATCAGAGGGAGGCATAATTGTTTGCACTGATTTAGACCCCTGGCTTGGTGTTAGTGGGATGGAGTTAGGAACTAGACCTGCTTGTATGGGTTAGATGTGCATGGATTTATTTTTTTTCCTCTGGGTTCTGCAACACTGCAGATCTGCCTGAACTTTCCAACTTCCTCGTGCTGCTTATCACTACATGAATTGGGCAGTGTTGCTGTGTGTGTGTGTGTGACCTGGGGCTGGGACAGCAGAGCCTGTCACTCACTTCAGCCTGCTCTGCTAGTGTCCTGTTCTGCCCTCCACAGCATACCCTGGGCTCCCTGGTATTGCCTTTGCTTGCATGTCGTCCCCTCCCTGTTTGGGACCTTCCTTTGAATGTCTGCAAGTGACCATGACACTGGGGGTGACACAGTCTATACTGTGGGCAGCAGGTATCTCACAGTCATCTGGTCTTTTCATCCAGGAGGATGATGAAGATGAGGATTCTTCCTCTGGAGTGTCTGACAGTGATGTTCTCCTCCAGGATGGCTACGAGCGAGCAGAGACACGGCCTATCCTGTCAGTTCGTGAGTACCCAGTTCCTGCTTTCACCAGTCTGAGGCCTCTTCTCTGTAGACAGTGTTCCAGTGGAACTCCTCTGCCCATTTCACCTTAATTCCACGTGCTCTCATCCCAAAGTCCTCAGCACTTGCAAGATAAGACTCATTGAGAATTCAATTTGCCTTCTGCAGCCTGATAAAGATCTTTTCCTTCTAGGTCACTAAGATGTGAACATCTTATTTTCTAAATACCTTTAAACTAGCTTCAGCAGAGTAATTGGCCCAGTGACTGCAGCTGTGGAGTTGTACATAGTGTCCTTCAAACTGCTGCTAGAGCTTCCCAATTATCCAGGTAATCTGGCATCAGGGTTTATTGGAGGGACTGGTTGAAACTCTTGTTTTTTAACTTGCAGAGAGACGTGGCTCAGCCAATATCTTTGAAATCACTGAGAGGGTGGAAATGGGTCAGATGGCTTCCATGTTCTTCAATAAAGGTAAGTGAATATTTTCAAAAGCCCCTTCGGGTCCTCCTGCACATTGTGTGTATGGCTGTTCCATAAGTTTTCATGCTTCTCAGTGTGGGTTTGCATCCTGAGTTTGTGATAATTCCACCCAAAGGTGCTGTTCTTTCTTTCTGTGGACTGTATTCATCCTCCTGTGTGGTATTTCTATAAAGTATTTATGGGCTGGATGGGCCAGAACCTGCTGTAATGGGCATGGAACCAGCAGAACACTGCAGATTATGGGAGCAGTTTCTTGATACAGGCAAGTGTAAGTCGTGCCTTTCCTGACTGCACTTCATCTGCCTCTGAACTGCATCTGTCCTCTCTGATCTCCACTGTCTGAAGCAGTAGAGCCTAGTGTAATGTTTTCCAGTTGCATTTGAGAATAAGACATTCAGGCTTCCCTGAGCCTTGTAAATAGCAGTCTGAAGGAGAGAGATTCTGATAGGAGCTTCTAGGAATTGCCTGGGGAATCATCAAGAGAACTGGGACATGAAGGGTTGAAGAGGTCCCTGCTGAGGATGTGATAGACAGCTGGCTTGTCTTTTTGCTTTTAAGTATCTTTTTGTATGCCAGGGAGCAAACTTGTAACCCTGCTCTAATAAAGCCCCATCCATTGCTGCCCGTGATAGAAATGCAAACCACAGCGATGAGGATTCTGAAACCTGTAAAGCAGGAGAATGAAATGCTGCACAGAGCCAGAACATCATCAGACACCATGGCTGTGCAGTTTTGAGCCTGTCAGGCTCCCATTTTTTGTGGAAAGTGATGTTTTCCCTTGTTTGCTGGCCACCTTGTAAAGAGGTGATGGAAGGCTGGGTTTTTTCCACTACATTACATCAGGGTTATGCCAGCGTAAAGCTGTTGCCTCTGAAGGACAGCTGGGCTTAAGGAGTGAATATTCTTTGAACTTTATTTATTTATTTATTTTAAAGTTAAATTGGAAAAAAAACTTTTTAATTTTCCTGCATGCCTCTTCTGGGATTTTGTAGATTTGAATCACTTTGGACTATCAAAATAATCCACCTTGGACTAGGCTGCCATGTTTTTAGTCAGAGAAGTGACGTGTGTCAGAAATATCTTGTTCCTGGTTTTTCCTGTAGCACTGAGTTGTTGTGACCTTAGGCAAGTTTTCTTGCTTGTTTGCTTTGCTGTATGTAAAATATGGTGAACACATCCCTGTCTTGATGTTCTTCTGAGGAGTAATATTTAAGAAGTGCTTTGAGAGCAATCATGTAACAGGGCTTAGCAGTATTGCTGAGGATTGGGCAGTGAAGGGATGGGGATCACAGGAGTCACTGTTTTCCTCAAGTTTCAGGAGACCCCTTCCTTGCTTGTGCTTCAGAGAGGAGCTGGAAAGGACCCCCAAAAGCCAGGCAGGTTCTGGGCCTCTCTGGTGCTCAGCCAGTAGAGGGTGCTGGGAATATGTGTCCTTCTCCATCAGCACTAATGGAGCTTCTGAGCAAAGTTAAATAAACTGCTTAGTACTCTTAAAACTTAATCCCTCTTCTTAATGTTGCTTTAGCGAGAGTTATCTGATTTCTGTGTTAGGGATCCTCCCCAGGGTCTACTCAGCCCATCCAAAGGGGTGAATCCATCTGCAGGAAGGTGGCTGGAACAGCTGCAGGCCATGGCCTGACCCTACTTGTGACTTCCAGATGGGATGAGGTGCCTGCAGCAAAGGGCCTGAGGTAGCTGTGGCCCGTTTGCTGCTTTCCCTTTGATCTCAACAGTAAGACTCCATCTCTGTCACCGATTCAGAGACACCCTGTGGCCTTTGAGTGGCTGCAGAGACAGATGAAGGACCTCCCTCTGCAGGTCCCTGTTAAGGTGCTGCCTCCACACAGCTGCACAGAGCCTTCAGCAAGGGCAGCTGCTCAGTGACCACTTAGTGCTGAGAAACTGGGCTACACTGAGGAATTCTTAGCTCCGGGCACCAGCCTGTGAGGTTTCATGGCTGGCAAATGTCTGGGTGTTTACTCATGATATACAAAGTATGGATCCAAACCCAAGGTGATGGAGGGCTTTACAGCCTCCAGAGGAAAGGCTGATGAAAGCTGTGCAGTAGACCTCAAAACCCCTGATTTCTAGTGAGTTCTCTGCTTCTTTCCTTTGACTGATTCTTATTTTCAACAATCTGACAGGAGTTGAATCTGCAGTCCTAGGAGGTAAGCTGGGGATAAATCTCAATTTCAGATTGTCTGCTTTCTTAAAGGGAGCTGACTTAGGTTTAGGCTGTAAAGAGACTGTGTGTTCTTTTGAAAGAGCTGGCTCTGAAAAACTACTTTTTTCTTGATTTAATTTTTTTATTTTTTAATGTTGGGTGCTTTCTTCTGGGGATGAGCAGTCATTTATTGCAGTAATAGATTTTAGGCACATCTGTCATGCTGTTTCCTCATAGGAAGTAATTGCTTCTTTTTTTCTCAGCCCGTTTTGTGCCCAGTAATGAAAGTATTGATCAGGGAGGGTGAGCAGCAGTTTATAAAAGAGCTGACGCTGAAGTCTTCCTGTCTTGGAGAGCATGAGTTTGGGAGAGGAGTGTCACCTGTGCTTCCTGCACACAGAGAGGTCTGCATTTGGATGGAGGTGCTGGGTACTGGCTGGTGCTGCTGTGGCTTAGCTGGTCATGTCAGCTTTGTGTGTGAGGGGCAGCTGAGTCCTGAGACCAATCACAGATCCCAAAACAGAGTATCTGTCTGAGTCTGTGTTGTCCTGAGTGTCTCTGCAGCTTCTGTCCTATGTCAGACATTTTTTAAAACCTTCAACCCTTCTTAATGGAAATTGGAGAAGACTGGTAGGTAGTTTGTTGCTGTCTCCAGAACAATGCAGAGACTCCCTAACTGTGAAGACATCTTTCACAGAGCAAGAAAACAAGAGGAGAACTATATAGAATGATCTCAAAATTTTTGTAGAAAGTTTATTTGTCTCCAGGAGCAACTCTAGAGCACTGATTTAGTGTGCTACTGTACAGAAGCAGGGAAGTTCTCTCAGTGCTTTCCTGATACAGCCCCTTTCATGCTAAGCAGGCTTAGCATGTGGAATATTTAAATATTAAATATTTAAATATTAAATATTTAAACGAAGGAGATTGCCTAATAATGTTTCCAGACATCCAGGGGCAGTATGATAGCAAAGCTTTGGGGCACCCAAGCACTGTAGGAATGAGTTCTCATTCCTGCAGCAGCACTGTCCTTTTTTGATAGTTGCCACAGCTGTGAGTGTGAGGTTTGCTCTATCTGTACTGGGATTAAGCATCAGGTGGCATCACAACTTGTAAGTATGGGCAGATTTCTTGAGCTGTTTTCCTTCAATGTCAACTTCCTAAATTAAATAAATTTGAGGCTTTTATTCTCTTACTCATCTGACTCTGGAAATAAAATATCTTCCAATTTGTTGGTGAGATTTATACAGACTTGCTTACAAGAAGAGAATCCTGGAGTCTCATCAAGCATTTCTTTATCCCTTTAGATTTTAGCCCTTCACAGCAGTGTCTTGTGCCTTGCTAAGGCTGTTCTGTGCACCCAATTAATTTGTGTGAGATTTTCTTTTAATCTCATAGGTGAAGGCACGGCAAGCTTTAAATTAAAAATAATTTTTAAAAAAAGAGAAAAAACTTATCCAAAGAAATTAGTAGGGGCAGGAACAGTGTATGTGGTGGCATTAAGGTAAGTGGGATGCAGAAACAGTTTTAAAGGTTTGCAGAATTGTACCTTGGCTCAGTTGCCAGTGGTAGGGAATCTCCCAAAGCAGCTCCATTTCAGCCCATTGGAATCTGAGCTCTGTAGGGCCAAATCCCTCTCCTACAAATCCATATTGTGAAAGTCCTGCAGGTTTGCAGTCAGGGGATTTGGAATCAGCAGAGCCTAAAAACATTCTCTCTGCATTTTACTTTGTGCTCACACTGAGTCAGAACATCATCTGGATGTTTGCCTGTGGCTGTTCAGAGTCGACAGCTTTGTCTGGCAGGTGACTTATGTGAAACCTGTTGGTCTTGGCTGCAGGATGGGCTTGAACCCTTGATAGAGTGTTTATTTAGTGTCAGTGACAGGCACTGAAGGAGGCAGAGTGAAGCTCTGAGACCCCTCATGCCCCATCAGTTCTGTTCCCTGAGCTTGGGTGGAGTTTGCTGCAGAAACTATGGAGGCAAATGGTGATTTAAGATCTTCAAAATTTTGTATATTTGAAGAGCAGAGAACAAGACTCTCTGTGTACTCTTACTGAATCTGGACAATATTTTCTTTTTCTGCAGTGGGTGTCAACCTCTTCTATTTCTGCATAATTATCTACCTCTATGGAGATCTGGCAATCTATGCAGCAGCGGTGCCAGTCTCCCTAATGCAGGTAACCTGGTAAGTGTGCTTACTCCTGAGGGGCTGTGGGCTGCCAGGGAGCAGGGCAGGCTTAGGGTCAGCTGTGCTTTCCAAAGCATGGGGTGGAGAAATGACTCAAGGACAGCTCACCTCTTGTGGGTGGGAGGTGAAGTTGTTTTGTATTCCCCACCCGAGTGCCTGCTGCCTGCCTGCAAAGTAGCTGACCTGATTCCAGACAAGTCCTCAGGTGTGAAATATTTCCAACTTCATCACTTGCAGACATGAGACTTGTTGCTCCATAGTTTGACTGCAATACTCTGCAGTATGTTGCCTTCTCTGTCTCTTTGGGTAAGAGTTGAGGGTGTGATGCTTACTAAGCCTGAGGCCAGTAAGTGGTGATGGTGCATGGACTTAGCTCTGGACTGAGAGTGATGCCTTTCTCAAAGAAACAGATAATAAAAAAGATTGGTTTGATCAAATCTGGGCCTGATTTAGACTTTTATCTCGAAAATGGAAAACCTCAGCAATCCATAAAAGATCTAAGCTTGCCAGTTTGATGATTAAATGATGAAACTTGCAAATAACTGCAGACAATTCAAGAATTTGCCTTTAAATCTCTGGTACTCAGTGACTTGCTGTGTTACACAGTCCAGAAAATGTAAGGGAGTGAGTGTGATCAGGGATAGAGAGGAGGATTGGCTTCTGCTCATTCTTCTTTCTCGAATGCAGGAGAGGGGAAGACATCTGCTAGGAGTTAATTACTGTCTTTTGTTTCTCCCTCCTTTCCCAGCAGTGTCACTGGCAACCATTCTTGCAGTGTTGGAGATGGCACAAAGTACAACGACACGGACAAGTGCTGGGGGCCAATTCGAAGGATTGATGCTTACAGGCTGTATCTGGTGAGCTTCTGGAATTGGGATGACCACTGTTGCCATTTAAACTTTGCTTCTAGTGTGTAGGGATTTTTTTTTCTTTTAGAAATAATATTGTTGAAGTGAACAATAGAACATGAAACTTTTGGTTCAGTCTGGCTTTTTTGGCCAAATACTCCCTCCCTATTTTTGGTGACATGGCTGTGTTTGAACTTGTTTGCCATCATAATGATCCCTATGGTTTTGAGTTTGAGTTCTGTCCATCTTGGTGTGTAGCTTTATATTGCTTAAGCAGGTGAGATGTTTTTGCCAAAGGCTGGGTTTTTCTTCACTGGGTTTTTCAATGGCTGGCTAAGTAATTTTCACTTGGGGGTAATTGTTGTCAAGATACTGAAGTATATTAAGCTCACTTGAGTGCTTAGAATATAAAATACCCAGAGTTGGAAGGGACTCACAAGGATCATTGACTCCATTCTTATGTGAATAAAATTGCTACTTGAAAGATGATGGAAACAACCAGCTTAGACAACATCCAGGGCTATACACTGCCTTAGTAATAGCTTTGTCTAGTTCAGGATTGTCTATTGCATCTAATGCTGTTCTGGGGTTCTGCTCTGAACCCAGGGTTTTTCCCAGAGGATGATGAACATGGCTTCTCTAGAGCCTGGGGAATGCTGAGTGCTTGTATTTGGAGACAGATGTCAGTAGGGCAGAATGGGAGGAAGAAAGGATGCTAGTGCTGCACAGTGTGGCTTCTGTTAAGGGTCTCAGTGAGAATTTTAAGTAGAAGGAATGAGGGTTGCTCTGTGTGTGCAGGGAGATCCAGAGGTAATTTTGGAGATAGTGCATTTTGGACATGAAGTGGATCACATTCAGTGATTGCAAAAGTAAGAGCTGGGCCTCAGAAATATTAGTGAATGTCAAGGTCTAGTTAATTATTTAAGAGAAATATTATTGCTTTATTAAATTTTGTCTCAGTCTGTTTCTTTAAAACTTCTAGAAGATTGAAGATTTCCTTCCTGAATTTCAATAAATAACTCTCCCTGACCCAGCAGAAGGAGCTAGTCAGAAAAGGCAGACATGCATTAATTACTGCCTGTGTCTCTCCGATATTATGTCTATAATTCATGAAGATAATTGTTGTTAGGACTTGCAAAATTAAAAAAATTAAGACTGTGTAAGCATTAGACTTGCAGTCTGTGTACATAACTCTCAGAGGAGCTTTTCCCTCTGCTTGTCTTGTGGATTTGGAGAATAAATATCTGCCAAGTCTTTGCTAGTGGTTAATCCTTTCCTGCTCAGTAATTGGGATGAGGCTTCAGTGTTGTTCTCTGTGCCCTCTTAGATGGAGGGTGGGATTGTTTGTGGGACAGCAGACCAGTCTGCAGTGGGTTACTGCTGGAGGTCAGTTCTCACAATCACTGTTCTCAGGATACTTCTGGGTGTCAGCATTGCCTCTGAGTTCTGTTTTTCTGTTAAAAGTCTCTAATGCTTCTTACTGGGTGAGGGTGGGAATAAATTGGGACTTGTTCTGCCTCAGCTCTTCTGGTCCCACTCCCTGGTTGCCCATGTGTGATTTCATTCTCCAGAAAACAGGGACGATGGTGACCTCTTTAGAGAGGGATAAGAGATGTAATCATTTATAAAACACTCAGACCACATTACTGACCCTGGATTTGAGTTTGAGTACCTCTGAAGTGGCTGTGCTGGCTAAGATTTTTCACCTGCTGTCCTGGTTAATATTTTCCCTACTGTCCTGTTTGCAGTGTGGATAACTAGTGACCAGCTGAACTCTTAAACTTTCTGAGAGAAACCTAGAGGTGGGAGGGCAGGGCAAGGAAATCACTTGATTTCAAGAAAATAATTTAGTAGTAACCATTGTAATTATCTCTATACCTTTTGTCCAAGCTTCTTGTGTATAGAAGTAGAGTTTTGAACATGCCAGAAAAGCTGAAACCTGCTTGTCTGAAGGGAAAAATGCAACATGAAAGTGAGGAGGGGAGAGATGCATCAAGAGTACAGCATCTCTTGGTCCCAGGGGATCATGCCCATAGAGAACTATCCAACTTTCTATTTTGAATTCTTGCCTGGTGGAATAATTCAGGTTCCACATTTCAGTGGACAAACAAGGTCTCTTTCTGCAAGCAAGTTTCCCCTGTGGCAAGGGGACAGATGGACACTGTGATCCCAAAAGAAAGCAGCTGAGTTTTTGGATCAGTCCTTTTGTCCTAGATGCCTGCCTCTAGTTTTCCTACCTTATCTTAGTACTGTATTTAAGTTTAAGTGACTTTTAGGAGGAAGATGTATGCATGTAACTGAAACTTCTTGCCTGTTTCAGTGAAGCAGTTCTCTGGAAGAAGTGTTATATTTCATACTCTGTGTATGACCCTACAGAAAACCTATTTTGGAGGAGAATAATCTATTTGAGGTTTTCTGGACAAATGGTGCCAATGGGAGCTGCTTTGTGCCAAGTCCCACCAGTCTGCCAAAGACCCGTGCTGCCTTCCGCCTGTCAACTTTTTCTCTCCCAACACTGTGTCTTCTTTTCAACAAAAACCATTTCAAACATTGACTCTTCAAACTGGGGATGGAGAGAAGAATAATGGCTGACGTAAAAGTCCTTCTTCACGCCTTACTGTCTAAAAAGGCTTCTGGAAGCTGTCTCTGCTCTGATTACTGTGAATGGAAGCTGAAAACTATGTACATAATGAGAATATTTAGACAGATTAAATTCTTCTCTTGAGACTTGCTTGTCTGTGCAGCATCTTTATTGCTGCTCCAAGATTTCACACCTAAGTGTGTCTGCAGAGTCTACAGAGACTGCTAGGCCCCTATTAACCTTTGTCTGAATAAACGGTTGTTTCGCTTCTTGTTTATAAATTGCTTTGGAAAATAAAAACAAATAAGTGAAGGCAAGTGCAGGAAATATGTAAATAGACTTCTGCTCCTGTCCCATCACCTGCTGCTAATATTTGCCTCCTTTTTGGGACCATAAAAGACTTGGGAGGTTTGAAGGGTGAGCTTTGCAGTGCTGTTCCACCCCTGTGAGGGCAGGAACCTGCAGGACAGATTTTCTTCCAAGAAAGGTGTGTGTTGGGCAGCCCAGCGACCTTGTTTAAGGCAAGCAGTGATCACAGTTAAAGCAGATCGATGGCTTTCTATCTTTGCTTCAGACCCGTTACCACCCTGCTATGTCCTCAACAGCTGGAGTGACTCCCAAGTCCCTTGGCTGTCTCTGGCAATGCTGAGGTAGGGTCACGTTCTCTCAGTGCTGAATTCACACTTCAGTGCAGCTGCTTTATCATGCTCTCTGTAGGTTCCACTGGGCTGTGCTGGGGAGGTCACAGGGAAGGGGCAGCAGATTTAAGTTTCAGATCTTTCATTGTAATGCTTTCTTTGTCTTTCTGTCCAAGTCATGTGGGAATGTGATATGATAGTCCCTGTTTCTAGAAAGCAGGTACCAAGATAAGTAAGAGATTAAATCCTGGGGATCAGCAGCCATTCAGAGTGTCTGATCCAAATTGTGTTCATGACCTGGCAAACAGTACTTCTGTTCTGCACCAGGGCAGCCATTGAGGCTGAAACCTCGACTCTGTTCTCAGCCCTTCCTCTTCTGGCAATCTGGGACATGATGTCTTCCCATGATGGCAAGGAAATGGCTTAAAGTTCTCCAGGGGAGCCGTGTGCCTTTCAGGAGAAGCACTGGCACAGGTACTCCTGGTAGCCTGGCTCAGTAGCGCGTCAGAGCCACCAGGTGCATCTGTTCTGTCTGAGTCTCCGTTGGTTTTTTTAGCTGCCTGGGGAAGGGACGTGGCATCCGCTTGTGCCGGCTCACAGCTGCTGCAGTTTCGCAGGCAGCCCAGCGGGTGCGGGCCGGGCGAGCATGGCAGCGCAGATGGTTCAGTGGAGATTATCCCAGTTGGAAACGTGCTTGTGCAGTGAATGCAATGAGCAGGCTCACAGGCGCTCACTGTCCCCCCTCAGGAGGGGACAATGTCACCCTGGCCCGCCGCTCTGACCGGGGCTGCAGCGCAGGGGGCTGTGCAGGGGGGTCAGGGCTGCTCTGAGGACGCACACACTGCTGTGCCATTGCTCAGCACCAGCAGAACTCAGTCGGCAAATGCAAAGGCTGAGCTGATAAGTGTGCTTGCTCTGCTTCCCTCCACGGCATTTCTCCTTCCTGCCTTCCTGCCTGTGCCCTTCTCTGGGTAAAGGAATCTCAAATTTTTATTGTCAAAATAGATCTTTTAAAATGCATTTACCTGCACTGGGGCAGTTTTACCAGCTTGTTTGGTACACGATGCTCTTGTGGCCTCTCGGTCCGTTGTTGGCTTCGGTTGATTTTTTTTTGTTGTTGGTTTTTTAGATTTTGTTGTTGTTGTTGTTGGTTTTTTCTTTTATATTTTGCCTCCTAGCAGTGATATGAGAGGAACCCTCATGGCAGTAC
Organism: Luscinia megarhynchos; assembly: GCA_034336665.1. NCBI lineage: Eukaryota > Metazoa > Chordata > Aves > Passeriformes > Muscicapidae > Luscinia > Luscinia megarhynchos. The sequence goes on from CM067580.1 coordinate 6,361,258, forward strand.
TTGTACATCCCTGCTTGATCTAAGCTGTCTGTTGTCAGCTGGGAGCTGGAGCAGTGCTGCAAGCAGAATACTTCTTCCAAGGGCACCTGGATTTTCTCCACCATGCCCTTTGCAGCAAGTGCTCTTCCTGTGCCCTGCCTTCCTCAGCTGCAGCAACATTTAGTAATAAATGGGTCACAGCTGCTGTCTCCTGGATATTTATTCTCACAGGTCTCAATGTCTAGGGACCTTGAAAACCCACGGTGGGGAAAGAAGCTGCCTCAGTGGCAGGAGCTGGACCAGGGAGGGCTGATTTCACAGCACATCAATCAAAAACGTTTAGGGCACTTGTCCTGGGCTCCCAAAGCAAGCCAGTAAAAAGGAAGGAAAGCTGATGGAAGCTTATCCTGATGGTGTGAAGTCATCATCTTGTTTAAATAAATTACTTGAACTGTAGCGTTGTTGTGTTCTAGGTTACTTTAGCTTGCAGTAAGGATGCAGCAGGACTGGGACACTATTAGCTTGTCACCCTGCATATGCTATAAGAAGTTATTCAGGGTAAGACCTTCTTGCCAAAAATACTGCATTATATTCCTTACCACGAAATAGAAATAAATGTACAAAAAAGGCAGCTTCTACTTCTGTGCATAAAGGCAGTTCTGAAAGCCTTCAAAATAAGAAAAAGCTTTTCAAGAGTCCAGAATATTATACCATTTCTGTGTGTACAGGCCACCTGAGTTTTTGAAGCATTGCTGTGACACAAGAGGAATTAGTACTGCATTAAGTATCAATATCAGTAGGCCACATTGTTATAGGTGCCTCTGAAATATAGCTTTGCTTGGCTAAATGCCCTGTCTCAGCGGCTGACTGGAGTCTTCTCATGCCTCTTGTGTACTCAGCTTCCAAAAAGTAAGGTCAGTTAAGTTGTTGCTTTGGTCTAAAGTGGTTGAAGAGGGATAGGAGCCAAGTTCTGCTAAAATAAATGGTGTCTGGATGTGGGATGGGAAGGCAAGTCTCAACTCTTTTTATTGTGCAACTAATAGGTTGAAATTGGCAGACAGCCTTGTTAATATGGCATAAATCCTGCCTCCTTCATCCTGGTCCTTGCTTCTGTGGGCTCATCAATAAATCCTTTCAATTGCTTGCTCATCATATGCCTGTGACAGATAAACTGGCTCTCCTAGAGGTTGCCACACTCCTTGTGCTTCCTAATGCAAAGGGAGCTTCAGATAATAACTGGCCTTGTGAAAAAGAGGTTCCTCCTGAGCCATCAGGAGGAGAGGCAGATCAGTGTTGTGTTGTGGAAGTGAAATATAAACTTGTTGTACCAGTGACCTAAGAGCTGGAGTTCAGCTTCTGATGGGTGATTTTTCTTGCTTCCTTGTAACTGATGGCCTTTTGAGTAAAAGAAACATCAGCCAGAAGGCAAACACTGGGTGAGAGAGTCAGCCTTTGGGACGAGACTGAAGCAACTGCAAGACCACGCTTTGAAGCAACTAACATTAATGGATTAGCTTGTCTCTTTTCACTGGAAAATCAATAGTGTAGGGGACTGGAATGTGTTTTCTGTACAGAGCTGTCTGTTCACTTCACAATGAGAAGTGGGTTTTTCCTAAGTGGAGCTTGGGTTGAGCTTGTCACTTGGACACTGAGCTTTTCCAAAGGACCAATCCTGCTCCTCTGGCACTTTCAGTAGGCTGGCAAGGGCTGTCTGGAAGGAAAGAATGCATAGCCAGGTGTGCTGCAGGTGCTACCAGCCCTGCAGAGAAGCAACGTGCAAGAGATGCAGAGATACAATGGGCAGAGGCCATCAGTGGGCTCAGACACTCTTGGCTTCCCCAAGGAGGAATGTCCTGCACACTTTGGTGCTTGGTTTGACTTATGTGGTGTTGGATGGGAGATCATGAACCTTGGATGTAAACCAACTAAACAAATTGGGTGAAGCTGTGGCTTTAGATAGATTTCTGTTTGCTTTTCTGCACGTTCTGCAGTTGGGAGCTCACCAGAGGTGATGTTGGGCTCAAACCACAGCCCTGCTGCACAGCACAGCCACCCTGCCAAGGCTGACTCCATGCTTCTGCTTTCCCTGAATAAAGCTGTCCTTTGGAGTCAGCTCACTTGGGCAGCAAGGCACCAAAGCTGACACTGTTCTCTCCTGATATTGGAGACCAATGTCTCCTGAATAGGGCAGGTGTCAGAACAAATATCTGTGATCACCCCCTCCCTACACTGAGTGGTAAAGGTTTAAAAAGGGCCTCTTTACATTCCTTTCTTGGACTAGGCTGTTCCAGCAGAGCCACAAATCTTAGGTTTTCAGAACATTTGTAGAAAATAAGTAATAAATACATTTCTCCCGTGCAGTGTTACTTTTTGCAGTGATTGTGACAGCATCCTAGGAGCCAGAGTTGGAGAAGACCTGTTAAGTCAGCTAAACAATCCCTTGGGAAATGCAATATAAGCCTTTTTCTTAACAGCATATTTTCCAGTGTTCTGTTTGGTGCTTTAGCACCAGCTTTGTTTTTAAATAGAGGTCTGACATTGCTGCCTGCTTGATTCACATCAGTGTTTCCATCGAGTAAGACAGCAGTCTTGGTCTCTCATCCCCTGAAATTACCATTAATTCCTTAATATACAGGTAGGAAGTACCAGGGCTGCAGAACTGTGCAGTTCTGCTGCTGTGAACATTATCAGAAGCTGTGGAGGATAGCTCTGGGACAGACCCATATATCTTTTTACTCCTAAATAAGTCTGCAACTTAACACCATCCTAAATTGCACTGTATGTCTGAGTGAGATCACTGATGCTCTTGTCCAAAAATGTGGATTTTTGGACTACATCAGCAAATCCCACACGTAGCTCATGCTTCTGTAAGCAGGACTATAAATACAAATAATGCAGCTGGGATTTATCTTGTAAGTTGAAGTCAGTATAATGCTCTGGGGCAGAGCTGATCTCTCAAGCCTGTTGCACCTGTTTGGTGTGCACTGTACAGGGAGGAAGGCTGGAAGTGAACAGACACCCCACTAACCCCACCAGCAACAAGGCTTCATCTCTTATCTTGTGCTAAGTATTTTCAAAGTGAGGGACTTTCCTTCCCTTCAGGCAACTCCTGCATGGCAGTGAGCAGGATGATGCTGTCCCTGAAGCTGCATCCTCCAGGCAGCTGGAGAATCCTGTGCAACTCAACTGAGAAGTTTGTAGGGTGAAAAAAGTAAAGGGGACAAATAACAGCTTAGTGGTGGAAGCACTGTTGGTGTTGTGGCAGACAAGGGCTTGGTGGCTGTCAGGAACATTCATCCTTGCTGAGCCCAAGTACCTCCTAACCCTGGCAGTTTGTACTTGACATGTTTGCAGGGCCCTCTGTGCATCCGTGTCGTGCTGGTCCACATCTCCCTTGCTTTGTGCTAACCCAGAGGCTTTTGTAGTCAATATAAATATTGTTGTAGTTGCCAATGCCCTGCCAGGAGAGGCTACAAATATGCAGGAATTTGGGGCAGTATTTGTGTATAAAGATGATGCCCTCACACTTTCTTAGATGAAACTCATTAATGTCTTATACCATGTTAATGAATTGGGGAGGCAGAGAACAACTCCTCAAGGTCACCCGGTGTCAGGAAGGAGGAAAGCTCCACTTGCATAAGCTGTAGGAGATCAGAGCAAGCTGGTGGTGGGGGGTACAGCCAAACTTGGCCCTGCACCTCCTCTGCTGTCCTTCCAAGTATCACAACCCAAGCATTCAGCTGTCCTGCATCTATCCACTTTGCTGCTTCCCTCCTGCTTGTTCAGATGAAATTAGGAGATGCAGAATAAGGGGGAGCCAGGGGTCAAGGAGGCAGTAAAGTGATTACAAGATGCTGCAAATGGCTGTGCCATAAATACTCCAATGATAAAAAATTAGATTTCAGTCACCTCGGGGTTACTGCTGGCCTCTATCTCTCTCTTGTGAAAAATGATAATGGAAGTGTATTTACCCCAGAGAGTGTAAGCTTGCTGCTGGCTGTGATCCTGCACACCTCAGGTATGCCAGGAACAGAATTCTTGCACCTAATGACTTTCTGAGAACAGTTTGTGCCTGAATTCCTTCGAATTAAGTGGAAAAAGAGCTGGTATTTCAGGGTATATTTCCAAAGTGGAAAGTTCCTGGTGCTCAGAGATTGACCAGCTCTAGAAACAGGCTGTGGCACTGAGTAGGGATGGGGAGAGGAGAGCAGTACTCCCAGGTATTGCCTTGCTGTCCATGTATTGCCTCTGCCTTGGCCTCCCAGAGCTGCCTGTGGAGGCTGCCCAGTTCAGAGCTGGTTTTTGGTGTGTTGGATGACCAGCAAGGTCAGAACTTAAGGAGCTGGCACGACTACACCTTTTTGCTGGGTGGGCAGTTAGATTTAAATACTGGTGCTGAGCTCGAGCCTTTGAAAATCTCTAGATTTGATATCTTTGGGGATACAAGCACCTCTTTTCATCCCTTGCTGAAGGTCTTCCATTTTGGAAGAGGCATTAGGATCACTGTGGCACAGGAACTGTTGGGAGGAAGCATCCAGCTTAAAGGGTACTGTGGGTGAAAGGCCACTTTGCTTCGCTGGCAAAAACCAGCCTGGCAGCAGCCGAGGTCTTAATTCCTGGAGGATGCCTCCTCCCTGCTGAAGGAGCTGGGGAAGAAGGTGGGTGAGGGCTCCTCAGTGCCAGGAATGTGCCTGGTGTGAGTTATGATTATAAAGCTCTGCCAGGTGTCCCGAGTGCAGCACGTTAATTACCGGAGCTGCTGTGGCAGCTGCCTGCTGTACCCAAAGCAGAACTGCCCTTGTTTCTTCAGCTATAAATATTCCTTGTGGATTGTCTGCTGGCTATGGCCTCCCTCCATTGTGACTTCCTTGCTCTGCAGGGGATCTGGAGGTTAAAATCCCTCTTGCCTCTCAACTTCTTTGAGCAATCCTTGTTCTGTGGCTGGTTTATCTCTTTTCAACCAACTTTGAGCTTCATAACAGCTTGTCTGCTGATAACTTACTGCCTATCAGCACAGCCCCGGCTGCAGCCCTGCCTCCAACCTTGAGAGGCTGTGGATTTTCAGCCTTTTTTTTTAGCTCTCTAAAAAGCTCCTTCCTGAGCAATCAGACTCTTTCCATGTATTTATATTTGTACTGTCCGCTGCAAGGGGTAAAGCTTTACCAAGGAAAGCTTGGATCGCCGCCCTTGCTGATGGGCCATCTGGCTCTGTAGCTTGAGATATGAGCTCATGTAGGACAGAAACATGGCCTTGTTACCCTAGTGAAGGGGACAGGAGGTGGCAGAGGGGACACCACACTCAAGACCCTTTTCCCTTAAGGTGTTTTAGCTGAAATGCCCTGGGGCCCTGGCAGGAGTAACTAGAGCCCACCTTGGGGCTAGCATTGCAGTAGCCACAACTTGAAGTGAGTCAACGGAGGAGCTTGCAGAGGCTGCAGGTGTGTGCTGGGAGAGCTGCAGGTAGGTCTGAAATGCCATGAGGCTGTTTTCCTTATCTAGGAGTTCCAAACAAGAGTGGGGAAAGCACCATGCATGTGATATTTCTCTCCAAAGTGAGCCCTAAAAATTCCCCAAGGATGCGAATAGAACACCAGTTCCTAAGGAATTACTAAAGGTGATAGGTCTGGTTCAGCCTTCCAAGCAGGAATAAAACCTCTGATTTGTGCCCATGCCAATAAATCCAGTTTTGCTTTTTGGACTTCTTTTTCCCTGTGTGTGACACACTCTAGTGAGAAGCAGCTGAGGTGGGAACAGAGTATCCCAGTTCCCTGACATCTTGTTTGCTCTCTGTACTTGTGCAGTCTGGTTTTGTTGGATTGTTTCATCTGTCCCTTCTAGTGCTCATCTGAGTTGTGAAATAGCTCTGAGCTCGGGGACGTCTTGCAGAAGCAGAGCGAGTGTCAGAGTTCCCACTCCTGACAGCATGTAAGAAATGTCTGCTTTTTCCTGCCGTGCTCAAGGAGACTTTCCTTGCTTCTGAGCACTGAATCAAGCAAAGCTTCCTTTGGGAAGTGTTCGTCCAGTCAAGCCTGTGTCTTGTTGGTGTCAGGCTTTGCTGTGGGAATGTTATGTACCCACAGTCCAGTATCAAGCACTCAACCCTTGTCTTTCCTGCAAAAGTGTCAAAGTCTTCCAAGGAGAGTGATCCGTTTTATTAAACCAGTGACTTTTTAATGAGATCTTATCTTGCCACTCTCTAGAGTTATTTCCTGTGCTGTCTTGTGGGGCAGAGCTGTGAAATCTAAACATCAGTATCTGCAGAGACGGAGCTGATACCATCTTAAAGTGAAGTTTGTCTGAGATGTCACTTCTATCAAAGGGAAGCAAGAACTCCAAGGAATGTTCTGGTTTGGGGGAGTTCTAATTTTGAATGAGGATGTAAAAGGCAGGGAGGAGGAAAGGAAAAGGCAGGGTGGCTGAGGGCCCAAAGGGAGATGGGTATCTAAGGAGTGAGCACTGCAACACCTCCTCTCCATCTTCACTTTAAAACTGAGGGATCATTGCTCTGTTATCTGAAACTTAGCAACTTCTCATTGGTATGATAGCCCTGTGCTGCATAATGATTTTATTCCAAAAGTCTTGCATGTTTTGCACTGCTCCTGGCACATTTGCTGCATTTAACAATCATGGTCTCACTTTGCTCAGGTACATTCCCTGCTTCCACCCAATCGTTCTGAAAGTTGCAAGGCTCTGAATCAATAAGAAGCAATAGCTACTGTTTTTAATTCACTACTTGGCAAGCACCAAAACCAGATGCAATTCTTCCAGATGAGTTTGTGTAGCATGAAAACAAGCAAGTTCTGATGACAGTTATGAATGAGGCTGGTTTTTCAGATGGTCCTCTTGCAAATGTATGCAGGCACTAGCCATAATGCTCTAACTACTGTATCTAATACATGAATCAGCCACATTTTGGATGCTAATTGTGCTTCCTGAGCTTTATTGGATTCTGCTGTAAAAGCCACATGCTAAGCAGCAGATGAAAGCTATTGAACCGTACTGGTTCAGAGTGATAGATGGACCCTTCAGGTCAATAAAGAGCCTCTTTGGTCAAACAGCCCTCTGACCGGCTTAAACCATGTTTGTATGGTCTGAAAGACTCCTGGCATTAGCTGGCCATCACTTAGTGGTTGAGAGCTGTCTTGGTGGTCCTCTTGGCTGCAGCTAAGCTGATAAAAACCAACCAGATGTCCTATTAACGCTTGATCTTACTCTTGCTTTTGTAAGATAATCCAATAAACAAAGTTATGTAACCAAGTTTTAACATAAGAGCTTTAATAAAATATACTTTTAGAAATATATAGATATATTAAAAAATATATTCCAGGCAATGGTAAGCCCTAGTTAGTTCCCCTGTGGCAACAAGACTCAAGTTGACCAGCCTGCTTTTTCATTTTGAAATACTGAGAGCTGACAGGTGCAGAAGCTGGGAAAGTGGTATCAGCTGAGTTGCCAGCCCAGGGAAGATCCCAAACCTTGGTGTCTGTGTTGCTGTGGCTTGGTGGGAGGAATGGTTTTGAAGTCCCTCCCAGGGGTTGAGCAAGCTTGAGTGCTGCTTGTGGCTCCTGCTAGCCTGCAGGGTAGAGTGTAATTCAGGGTGACAAGATGCTGTTCTTTCTTCTTCCCTCACTGGTTTCTCATTTTTTGGCTGGAAATGTCAATAAAAGCAACAAAAACACCATCTTTTTTAGTTATTAGTATGCTGGATTTTCATGCTGTTTCTCAGCATGAGAAAGGAAGAAAAAATAAAGAATTTTGCACTTACTTGCTGTGTGTGGAAGCCACATAGCCTCCACTATGAGCCTGGTGATTTACCTGGCCTTTCCCATTTAATGGAGGAGCTTGGAGGGAAATGAGGGAATAATTCTTAATAGCCAGCCCTGTAATGGTTTCTCTCTGCCATCCTGTGAATTTAGACAGCATTTAATAGATTCAGTTCCCTTTCTTAGCTGAAGGAGGTATTTCTTTACCTTGTTTCAGTTTAGCAATGAATCAGTCCCCTATGCCTGCTTGTTTCTGATAAACTACTTCACTAGCAAAAAAATCTTAATCAAAATAGACTGTTCTTATTCTGCCTTGGGTGGGTTTATTTGCTGAATTTTAGGAAGAGAATTATAATCTCCTAGAAAATACCTCAGCTGACTCAAGAGGTGAACTGGAAAACTTGAGAGGGTTTTTTTTTCATCTTCCTGGGATCTGCATATTTGACTTCTGAAAGGGCTGACTGGTACAGTTTTCTATGTAGGTTCTAGATTGTTTGAATTACATGTGTAATGAAGTACTTTTTAAATTATTTCTCTCCGGGAGAGACTAGAGCTTGGAAAACATTAGGTAGAAAGTTTGGGATATGTCTGAGGTGCTTATTTGGCTTGCTTTTTCCTTAGGGAGAAGTTATGAAACTAATTAACTTAATGGGTTGGAAGAGCATTGAGGTGTCTGGCACAGTGAGGTAGAGGAAGTAGACATCCTCCTGCTAAGCACTATGGTCTCTTCTCATCCTTTTGGGGATGTATTTTTAAATAGGATTCGTGGCCTTGGGACTCTTCTGGTGGTTGATGGTGAGATTAGCTCTAATCCAGGGACTGAGTCCTTGTCTTCATGTCCTGGCTGTTGGTGAGAAACTGGCCCCTTCTTCCTGCCCTGTGCTCAATCCTGTTGAGCTGTATGCAGTTTCACTTCAAAATTATGTTGATCTGGATGTTTAATGTCCAGTTCTGCCCAGGCTTTCTTCTTCCAAGCAGTCCAGTGTGTTCTACACCTTTCCTGCCTAACAGTAGTTGGCACAAATCCCTGCAAAGCAAGGCAACCTCCTCTCATTGCAGGCCTTAGCATTGTTTGTATTGATCCATGGGTATTCATCTTGGATCATTAATGGGTGTCAAGTGGAAAAGGTAATAAATTTCTGTTGCACTAGAATTGATCCCTCACTTGGCTCTTTTGGACTGGGCCCTTGTTAAGAGCAGAAGACACTGATCATCCTAAAGGATGGGGGGAACATTAAACCATTCAAGCACAACAACTTGTATCTCTTCCCGATGAGTTAAGCAGTAATGGCCAGAGTGGAGGAGAGTTGAAAACTTTGCTGAATGGATTTGGTTGTTTAAGGTGCTCTGAGAACCAGAGAATAACTGCAAAAGCTGAAGGACACCCAGGTTCTTCCAGTACCTAAGGATGCTTTTTGATGCTTTTCAGCAACTGAGCCCCAAATCCACCTTGACACATCTCCTTTTCTCGGTGGGTGAGGCAAATCTGGGTTTCAGACTCAGCTGCTTTGGTGCTTGATGATTCTGTGTCAATCCTCGCTATGGTTTGAGGGTTTGTTTTGCCAATTGGTTCTGGAGCATTCTCATTTGCAGCAGGCACCTGCTCCTTAATTATCACATCCTTAGTTTGTCTCTCTGTGTTCAGTGCTTTCTGACGCAGGAGCTATGAAGTGATTTGAGGGGAGGCTGTGTTGAGCAGTGTTGGGAGAGAAAGTTGAAAGAGATTAGTCACAAAGTCAAGAATACTTGTCAGTAAGACGGTGTCAACTTTTTTTTTGTTTGCTTTGGGGCCTTGCCCTACATCACTTTTTAGTCTAAGGTTTATTTAGTCTGTTGGGGTTTATGCACTGCTCTAGAATGGAGTGGCAGTCCTAGTGGGCAGGAGGATGGATTTAAGGTCCCAATTAGAAGAAAGGGACAAGAGAGAGTAGAGTAAAGAAAGGTTTGTAACTGACTGGTTTGCTTCTGTGTTAAAACCTCAAGTCCCATAACTGTTCAACCTGATTTGGCTCTTAGTCTTGCCAGTTATGCCTGTGGCATTGTGTTCTGTGTGATTTCAGCATTTCCTCCAACAACCATCAGTTGCTTCACAAATCTGAATTCTGTGCATGCTTCTTGTCCTTTTTATTAACCTGAGCAGTAAAAGCAGGACTTGGTCTCAGATCAGAATATATCCCCATGAACCAACGTGTCAAACCGAGGGTTCTGTCCCCTGCTCCCCATCTGGGTTTACTTTCGTCACCTGAGAATACTTGTGATGCGAAGCATTTCCAATTTGCCTTGCAGATATTCTGAAACTGTCTCAAAAAAGGTTTCTTGGGGTTGTGCTAGTCTTAAAATAGCTTGGATTCTGTTCTGTCCTGACTCTGTTGGGGCTGACAGAGACCTTGAGGCTTGGCAGACCTGCCCCTTTGAGTCCCAGTTCTTCGCTTCTAGTGACACCTTTTCTTGAACTGTGTTAAGGAGTCATGGAAAAGAGCAATGTGTAAATATTAATGTTGAATATTTGTCTTTAAAAATCTCTTTGGGATGCTCCATAAACCTGTGCTGTGTGTGCTGTGGCTTTCTAAGCACTGCCTGCCTACAGCATTTGGACCTGTTAGTGTATTGCTAGCCAGTGCTATCCCATGGAGGACAGGCAGGGCTCTCTTCTCTAACACCCATTTTGTCTCCCTCTTAAAAGTAGCTTCTCTCATCTATGTTCAGACTGCAACCAGGATCTGTTTTTTCCTGCAGTGAAGCCTTTTCTCTCTGGGTAGGTAAGGCTCGAGTGCTGCTTCATGCCTGAGCAGAGGTGACAGTGCTGCACAGGACATGTCACCTCTGGGCATGGGCTGATAGCATGGCTGCCTTGTGTGCTTTCATGGGAAGAAACTCTCATAGGAAGCTTTATAGTCCAGATTCCTAGGATGGATCTTTGTTGGATGTATTTTGCAGCCCAGCTGAAAGATTTGCAACAGACTGGTGCTGCAGTATACCCCAATTTAATTTGCCCCATCCTGGAAGTGTTCAAGACCAGGTTGGACAGGGCTTTGAGCAGCTTGGTCTAGAGGAAGCTCTCTCCACATGGCAGGGGATTGGAACGAGATTGTCTTCAAGGTCCCTTCCAACCCAAACCATTCTGTGATTCTGTGAAGCACTGGTCTCTTAACAGACATTCAAGAAGGCACTGAGGAAGTTCTTTATTAAAGAACCTTTACTTTCCACACTGAATTAAGTTCTCTCTTATGAATATCTCTTTGATCGCTCACTTCACACAGGTTTTCAGCTTCCTAGAGCTGAACTGTTACACTGTAGCTTCCCACTATTTTTACCTGTATAAAAAACCCTCTGTGTTTTACACGGGCCACTTAAAGCATGAGGGTAAAAAAGCTCCAGGCAGACTTGGCTCCATTGCTGTTGAGCCTGGGATTCCCCGAAGCCACCCCATCAATGTTAATGGAAGCAGACTGGTGAGGGCTATTGCTATTCATACGTAAAGTGAGCATGTACTTGGGCAAAGAGGCCACAGTTTAATATTTAATGTTCCGTAAGGCTGCACTGAGAGCTTTTACTGAAATGTGTCAGTAAAGGAGTGCTGTAGCAGTGATAGCAAACGGCTGAGAGCCAAGAGATCCTGAGCTCTACTTCTTCCCCAGGCATGTTCTCTGATACCCTACAGGTTACTTGACCCCCTTGTGTCTCAGCCAACTTAGCTGTAAAATTAAGCAGCAAAGAAAGCTTCATGATAAACTGACATGTCTGGAGGTGAACTTTCAATGCAAGCTTTGTTCTTCTGATAAATTCATCTCGCTGGCAGAATTTCTGGTTTTTAATCTAATGTGTGATTTTGTTGTCCTTCCAGGCAGCATTCACGCTCCTCCTGGGTCCTTTCACCTTCTTCAATGTGCAGAAGACCAAGTATCTTCAAATCATGACATCCCTCATGAGATGGATAGGTGAGTCTTGGCAGAGGCTTGGCCACCTCTTTACCATTAATGGAACCTGAGTCATGCCACTGACGCTTCTCTTTGGCAAGATCTTCTTGTTTGGAAGCAAGTGCTTGTCAAAGCAACATCTTTGAGGACAATTGTGCAGGACTAATAAATCTTTGAGGAGAAAGGTTTTAGTCTAAGATGAGATTTCTGATTAAAACAAAACAAATTGTTCTCAATTAGACATGGCTAGTAAATGAGGTTTTAGTCTGGTTTGTGTGAGGGGCAGAAGAGGTTGGGCAGAATCTCCTGTCTGGGTGCTGGCTGTGATACTTACCAGCTGGAAGTTTCTCATTCTCACAGCATATGCACAACAGATTTTGGACAATCTTTGTTTTGATCTGAGTAAAAAATGGCATTTCTGTCAGACTTTCCACCTTAGTTTTATCGTCTGCTTGCATTTATTTTCCTCGGTCTTCTTTTATGGTAGGATGTGCTGCATTGGAAACACCCAAACCAATGTGTGTTGTCCTTGGGAAGTCCTGCTCCCATGAGTTCTATCAAAATATTGTCATGAACTTCTGGGAAGACAGATCATTCCCTTAAGGGAAGTAATACATCACTCCTTTTTTTTTTTTTTTTCCCCCAATGTCTTTGTCATTCAAATATGCAGCTGCCTCATGTCTGGCTTGTGTGTGTGTGTATGCCCTTAAAGGCTGAGAGGTGTGTGTGGGTTGGGAAGGTTTATGTTCAGGTTTGTCTATTTTTGTGTCACCTAGACAGAGTGACTGATACTCAGGGCTAATAAAGAGTATTTCTGCAGGTTAATGGCCAGCATTCCTGCCAGTTAACAGTCTCCTGGTATGTGAATCCAGACCATTTAGACACAGAATTAGTTCTGTTTATACCCATCACTGGAATAAGAAGAAAAGCTGCTTCTCTAACTATTTCCCATTACACCCATACTCTTGACCAGACTGCAGTTGGGTATTGTTCTTTCTCTGTGAATTCATCCTGTTTGGAGGTGAATGGCAGTCACTGCAGAGAAATAGAGATCCTCTATTCTAGAGAATTCCTGAGATGGGGTTAAGCAGTTGACACCCAGGAAAATTAAGTTGGATTTTAAGCTCCCAAGTCTCAGATGTTGAACAGTTTGAGTTAATAAATCCTGACTTTGGATGGTGTGAAAATCCTGAATGCTTGTTTTTCTCCTTTGTTGTCTGAGCACATGAAAGGTTTGAAAGCACCCCCATTCTTCAGAGAAAGAGGTTATCACATTAAGGGATACTAAAGAAAATGAGAAAGTTTTGCATGAGGTTTTTTTGTGCTTTTTTTTTTTTTTTCTTTCTTTATAAGAGTGATCTCTGCTCAGCTGACTGGCCTGATTCCAATCACCCTGCCTTCTCTTTCCTGGTAAAGACATCAGTCAGACCTCATCCTGTCTCTGTGACTCTGATGCCTGCCTCATCTGCCATTGGTTTCCCTTTAGCCAGCTCCTTCCAGTATGAGGATTGCTGAACCTTGGCATGATGGCAGGACTGTTCCTCTCTTTCATGGCTTGATGGAGAAGGATAAAGGCAGTGTTTGGAGAAGTGTAGGGGAAATTAATACTTTAGCCTGATTGATTCCTGCGTCAGCACGCTGGGGAACAGCTGCCCCAGATAATGATAGTTAATGACCCTGACAGCACCTCAGTGGCTACTTAGAAGAACAGATTCCGTATGTGTACAATGAGGGATAGATTTATTGGGAAAGACAATTTGTCAAAAAGCCATGTGATGCAGGGAGCAGAGAAAAGCTCCTGCTGCAGATCCCAGCATAAGGATCAATCCCATACTGCTGAGATTTGTCAAACTGGCTTCTCCCATGTCCTCACATAACTGCTGTCACCTCCTCCAAAAGCAAGGCTGTGAGTTAAACACAGGTTGGTGTTTAGAGAGCTTAGATCCTAAAGAATTGTCTTGGGTAGTGTTTTGTGGTCATCTGGACTTTTCCTGCCTGCATGCCAATGGCCAGATGTGAATTCTCTGTCCTAGTGTAAGCTGTGTCTTTCCTTCACCTTCCTTGGCTTGGTTTTAGCCATGTGGTGCTGAGGGTGGTTCTGCAAAGCACTCTGAGCAGCAGGGCAACACTGCAGCTTCCTGCCTACCTGTTTATTGTGTGGGGGAAAGAAAACCTTCCCATGTGGACAGTGGCTTATTCAGTTTACCTGTGCTCATTGGCTTGGTGTGGATGGGAATCTGACCCATGCTTTGCATCATGATTTGAAAAAACCAAGCCTCTCAGCTGGGAGGTCAGTACAGACTTTGCAAGGTGCTTCTCACAGGACCCACCACACATTCTTCTCCCCAGCCCAGTGGAAAGTCCCTGGATTTCAGAGTAGAAGAGGCTGATGTCAAGCAGCACTGCCTCAGGTGTGTTGGTGATTCAAATGATAGCAGCTGAGAGGATGGTTCTTGGCAGCAGAGAGAGCTAGCTGTGTGTGAAGGTCATTTCTGCTGGTGTTTGTAACAGTGTCAGCCTTGCCTTTGAAAGTTGCTTTCCCTCTTTCTCCTGATCTAAGTGATAATCAAATGTCACCAGCCTCTTCCAGAGCCCTGTGCTCATCACAAGCAGCACGTTGGCTATCAAAGCCTACAGCAGTCTCATTCCACATCTCACAGATAAAAAATAAACCAAAACTCATTCTCTCTCTGAAAAATAGGCTTAAACTCTGGGATCTGAGCTGGAAATTAAAAATGGGCCAGCTCAAAGAATGGGAGCTGTTCCAGGGATCAGCCCTTTATCTGGCATCCTCCTAGGATAAGGGACTAAGCCAGGACAGGCACCTCTGAAGCCTCTAAAAGGAGAAAGTTGAAGGAGGAGCTTGCAAGCCCAAGTGCTGTGCTGCTAGAGAGCCCAGACAGATGGGCTCTCCTTGTCTGGGCCTGTTGATCACAAACAGCTCATCTGGAAAGAAGGCTGGCATGGCAAGGCACTTCCCTGCCAGGACTGATAGGAGCACAGAGGGTGGATCTGTGCCTCCAGGTGGAGTGGAGCTGGTGGCAGAGAAAATTTCCAGAGGAATCGAGCTGTTGCCAGTCTTCTGAAGAGCAGCAGCTTACCTGGCTGCAATCTGATTGTCACTTGGCATTGGTGAATGCCAATGTTAGATTTAATGCAGCAGTTGGTGCTTGAACTGCTGGCCTTATCCTTGCTTAGAGATCTCTGGTCTCCAGGAGCTGGCAGATGAGTAAGGCTTTGCCTACCCAAGTTCTCATCCCTTTCCCGGTGCTCTGCCAACCTTTTGCAGGTACCTAAGCTGCCTTGGGAGGTGGAGCAGAGGCACCCTAAGGTGTGCAACAGGGAGCCTGCCCTCTGTACTTCCCTGGAGAGAGGGCCAGTCATGAAAATCATTTGGTTTAAATGGTGCCTACAGTGAAGCCTTGTGATTTGTTGGCTCACCCAGTCCTGGGGCCATGTGAGTACAAATTGTTCCTATGGAGTGAGGAGGGTCCTTCCCTAAAGTGTAATTCCTTCCTTCCTTTCAGCTCTCTTCCACCTCAGCCTTGGGAAAGTGTAGAGGTGTTATTAGGTCAATTCCTTTACCAGTTTTTGAGCCTTTTTCTGGGTATCTTACAAAGTTACTGGAGCAGGGCTTTCTGCAGAAGGCTAAACCAACTAAGCCATCAAAAAATTTAGAGCTGCTGGTATTTCCAATTCTGCTGTTTGGATTTCAGACTTTTTTTTTTTCTGGAGGATTTAAATCTATGGTGGCAATGGATTGCTCTCTAAAGAGACTTGCTTATCTAGCTGGTTTTTTTTCCCCCTCTCATTCTTCAATCCTGATCAAGTGGATACTGTTAGGGGTGAGCTGCTGAAGGGCATGGCCCAACAAGAGGGACTGAGCCAGGCAACTCCCATGCACCCCTCACAGCAGAGGGGAGATACAGCTCACTGGGGCACAGCCCTACCTCTTTATTATTGGATAATATTGGATTATAACTGTCTAGCAGCATCATGGGATAGGATATGGATTAGGAAAGATAACAAAAGGACAGAGCTTGGTGGAGCTGAGCAGCAAACATTGGGCTATTGTGTATTAAGCAGCTAACCCGATTAATTGCAGCCTGTTGCAGCCCGAGATGTCCAGCTCTATAGGTGAGGACTGCTGGCTCTAAAGACTTTGGTAGCGTGATTATCGCTGCTATTATTAAATTGTCTCTGCCAAATGTTCCCAGACAGCTCCCACATGAGGCCTGTGCTCTGTGTGCTGCTCATGATGCTGTATTGTAGCTATTAGAAAGTATTGTATTTTAATGAAGAGATAGTTTATAAAGTAATAAACTTCTGGGTTTGGTTCAGGCTCGGTTCTCTCTCCCTGTTGGATCACAGCACATCTATTCAAGTAAATGCAGCCCTTGAGACAGAGCCTTCCCAGCCCTGCCCAAACAATGATCTCACAATTACATGCCCAGGAATAAAATCTCTACTCCAGCTCTTTCCCCTGGCCAATAAGATAGAGGGAAAACAAAGAATTTCTGGAAAGTCTGTGTTAAACCCTTCTTTTCTCCATCCCATTCCCTTCCAGGATACTTGATAGAAGGCTTATGGGGCAGAAACTAGGAAAGGGCTGTCCAGAGCCTGCTAGTGGGGCTGACTTGCTGTGTCTGGTGGCTTCTCTGGTAGTTGTGATCTTTCTACCAGAGCCCTGCTTTTGATAGCACTGCTCTGCAGAGATCTGGTCTCAGACCATCTCACCTTGTGAGCAGTCTCAGGTAACTGTCGCTGCCATCCTTAGCAGCAGAACTATCTGTGCTGGAGTTGACTGGCTGCAGAAACCTGGAGTCACTGTGCTACATCCCTTCAAGTGCTGAGACTGAGAATTACACAGGAGGCTGATTTAGGAGGGGGTGACAGTTATCTAAAGTCCTACATTTCCAGTCCCCTGCTGAGAAATTAGTCTGCCAGTGCCCACAGTCCTCAAGGTGGGTGGCCTCTTTTCACATCAGAAATTGAGCTTTCTGCAAATAGCTTAAGGAGGGATCATTGTGATCTCTGCCTCTCTCCTTTAACACGGCAGGGCGTACAGGAGGATGAGGGAATTGGACTGTAAATCAGGACACTGTTGCATGTTCATTCTGACAAGCTTCTTCAACAAAGTTACTTCATGTTCTTATATCCCTTTTGGAGCAGATGAAGCTGCTGCCAGAGCCCAGGGTAAATAATTCACTAAGAGAAGTGAATATATTTATGAAGAGTTAGTTAAAATGCTGTGCTTCTGTCAGGCCTGCTTTTGGAACTGTCGGCTGAGGAGCTCATTTCAGCGCTGTTTGTGGGGGGCAATGGGGTGAAGCAGTGCCTGTGTGAGAGAAAGAGCTTTGTGAGCTTCAGACACAGATGGAGAGTGATTTGCAGTGCTGGCCTAAGATCCTGCCTAAGGAGCTGATGCTCCTGAAAAGAGCACTTTATTCAGGCAGCAGGAGACACTGATGGGCCTGAGAGCTGAAGAAACAGAGCTGGAATGTAAGGGCACATTCAACCCTGCAGAAGGGTCTGGATGATGGTGCCCACACAGGTTTTCAGAGTGGGGCTGTGGCATGAGAAGCTGCTTTCTGTTCAGAGTGGAACAAGATGATAAAAAACTTTGCTGTGTAGGGCCCAAGGGAGGATGGGCAAGATGTGGCTAAGTCTGCAGAGCACCTGGATGTCATGGGACATGGGTGCTCTGCAGCCAGTGCTTTCCAAAGCATGCAAAGCCATAGTTTGGGCTCATGGTGACACCAAAGTGTGTATTATTCCCTTCTCTCAGAAGAGTAAATTATGGCATGGACAGAGAGGTGACTGTCAGAGCTAATAGGCCAAGCCAGCAGTAGAGCTGAGAGCAGAGTCCTGGTTGCAGAAGTTTTATGGTTCTTCTGCCAAAGGTGACCGGCAGACAGAGGTCCATAAACTACACAGTAATTTTCCCCCAGAAGCAAACAAGCCTCACTGGCTGCTTTCCTTCCCATATGTTGAGAAAAAGCATCTGTGATAAACACCCGAGTGCAAGGCCATATTTCTCCTGTGGACTTGCTGTTGTTCAGATGTCTGTGGGACCAGCTGATGTGGGCTGAGATGGGGCAGCTATGCTGGTTTCATAGCAGGTGTTGTTACCACAGCTGGGGAAGCTACTTGTAAATCCTGGTTATGGTATTGCAAGCCTGATGAAGAAAAGCAGGGAAATGATGCCCTTAGAGCAGAGAAACTCCACTGAACTGCTTTTGGCTGCCAAAGAGTCCTGGTAATACTTTTTAAATGGAATTTCCCTTTGTGAAGAAAAGGGGCTCCACCTGGCCCAAGGCAACAGTGTCTGAGTTGGCTGCAGCAGGAGCAAGCCAGGCCTGGGGGAGTGGAGGTGCCTGAGAGGCTTTTTCCTGCTTTCTTGGTAAGCTGTCACATTTCTATGTATGAGCAACAGTCCCCTGCCATGTGGACCCTGCCTCAGGCTTCAGGGCAGGGAGGGTAACACTGTCCGGACAAGTCCCTGCTCTCCACTGGAGAAAAGAGCCACAGTGATATTCCACAACTTTTGTTCATACCTTTCTTCTGGGGAGTAATTTCCTTCCTCTTCTCCTCCTGACGTTTCTCTCCAGAGAATTGCTGTCTTCTATGAGCATATCCATCTTGCTTCCCCACAGCCTCTGCACTCATAAATCCTTCATCTTCCTCGAGATGGTGTTTTAGGCACTGTGATTCTCAAATCCGATCCTTAACTACTCTAGCTTCCATATCTAATTGAGGAAAACCTGGTTTTCATGTTACTTCTTTACTGTCAATTCATATAGAAACCCCCTCTGAAGGTTGGAGAAGTTAATCACTTGCTGTTCTGGAGTTTGTGGGGAGCTGGAGGTCATGAACAAGTGGCAGGATATAGCTTCTGCAAGAGAAACTGGCTAAATGAGTTTTAAATTTAAAAATCAATGTCTTAATTTCAGATACTTTGTTCTGCCAGCATGTTGAACTCCAGCTGTGCTTTAATACTTCAAATGCCACAGGATCCAGAATGCCTGGTGGTTCCAGAGTTGCAGTGGGCTTTTCAGCTTGCCCACATCACTGCTGGAAGGCAGCTGGCACTGAGAAGGGGCACCAACATCCTAGAAAGACATCAGCAGGGAAGTAGACAGCACAAGTGTCAGGTGGGGATGCAGAAGGTAGGACTGTCATGACGTGTTCCTGGCCCGTTCAGTGTGTACAGAGCAGATGCTGCTGTTTTTGTACCCTTCCTATGACAGAGCTGCCTAATGTTAAACTAAATGAGATCTGTTCCTCTGTTTAAGAGTGGCCTGCTGTGTTTTGACTCAGTACAGAAGTGAGGTGGGAAGAAATCTTCTCCTTTCCAGAGAGACTGAGTTTAGGAATCTCCTGAAAACATCTTCCTCTTGGAATCCGTCATGCTGCTTAATGTATGAAAAGGGGGAAGGAAGTGCTGGGTGTTGGGATAGGGTGATCCATTATCATTATTTCCTGGCATATTGATTCTCTGCTTGGACAGGAAAGCTCTGTCACACCCTCAGCCGGCGGTGACGGATGGCCCTGCCACAAATGTGTCATGGCACCAGCTCAGACAAATGGCTGGGGGTAGGGGAGCTGCCAGGCGTGGGGTGGCTGCACACCACGGCCTCTCTGCTCCCTGGAGCGTGGCAGGCACATGTGGTGATGTTCTCTCCAGGCTTTCCTTGCAGAAGGAGGAATGGGAGTAGGGACAGGACTGGAGAAGATGTGAACATCTCACAAGTACGTCTCACATCTTGCAGGGATGTAAGTGGGGGTTAAACCAGAAGCTCCTTCTGAGCTTCTGTTCTTGCAGGAACCTACCATGACAGGAAAAAAATGTGTCTGAGGCTTGGACTTATTTTCTTTTCTGCAACAGCCTTTCTGCAGAGAGATGAAGCTCATGTACAAACACCATTTTTCATTTACAGAGGTGTTTTCTCTGACTCTGTAAAACGATCCTTAAACTCGGAATGGCTAGATTATCTTCACTGCTTCTCTGCAGCTCTGTTATGTTTCTATCAAAATGCACAAAAATGTATTTCTTAATATCCCCAGACTCTCATATTTCCCAAACTGTACTACTTTGGACGTCTGCTCATTCATATTCATCCTTACTTCACCTGCAAGAACCAGAGCAGAATTGCCCTGTCTCTGAATCAACATCTTAGTCAAGCAGGAGAGGCAGCAGTAGCTGACTTCAAGGTCTGCTTTATCTGAGAAGAACATTTGTTCTTCAAATAGTGAGGGGAGCAAAGAGAGTCTGCAGGAGAGGCAGTTGGATGGTTTGGATGAGATTCATCACAATATTCCTTTATGGTGTAGCCCCTCAATTTTTTTCCTCAGGCTCACTTAGATCCTTCACTAAAAATGATGCTTGAACATCTAGAGGAGACAAGATGAGACAAGAAGTGGCCTCTGTGCCTTGCTGACTGCCAAGCCTGTGGTATGGGGTTTGGAGTGGGTTTAACACTGTGGAAAAATCAGGACAAGCAAAACCCTTGGTTGGTTTTTAAGCATTTATATAAAACAAGGCTTAAAGCAAATTTTTCATGTAACCAACTAGCAATTCATGGTGCCATCACTGTTGACCTTGCTTTGTGGCTCTGGGTGCTGTTGATCATGGTCTGAAGGTGTTTCATACCTGAACACGTTGCTTGTGTTCTCTGTTCTGTGCGGAGAGGAGCCCATCAAAGTTTTTTTTCTTACTTCACCAGGATCCTTGTGCTGAAGGAACGCTGTTGGACTGCTGTGTGACAGCAGTAGGTGACATGAAATAGTGTTGTGTGACTCTGCCTTCAGCCTGCTGTCCTGGGTAGGGGATGTGAGTGGTAGCTTTTTGTGTGCCTGAGGATCCTGTGCTGCCTCTTTTCTGCTCAAAGCTGCCTGTCCATCAGCCTGTCATCTTCTTTTCATTTTGACTTATCATCCAAACCAGATCTAGGTTTCAGAGTTTCATTTTTTGGCTTGCCTCCTCTCAGGGACAGAGAGATAAATTTGACAGGCAAGTGTTTTAGCTCTCCAGTTCCAGGAGTGAGAAACTCTTCTGCCTCAGGGATTAAGAGAAAACAACCATGGGGCAGGGCTTTTGTTGTCCTCTCTGAGGCTGGAATTGTGCAGGGGAGGTTTCCAGTTTATCCAGCACCATTTTTCTCAAGGATCTTGCATCTGCAGAGCACCAGTGCTCAGGCAGGGGAAGCAGAGCTTGCCTTGTTGGAAGCAAAACTAGTTTGGATCTCAGTATTTGGATCCTCACTCCTTGTAATTCTAATAAATTTCTGAAATGCATATATAATGAAAAACAAATGTATTAAATTCTAGTTGCTTAAGCCAAACGACCATCCATCATTTAAGGAGTCCACAAAAATTCTGTTCCTTCAGTGTTCCCTGCCAGAAAAGCACAAGTTAGGGCAGAGGAGAGTCTGTGGGAGATGCTTCAAGGATGGGTTACCTGCCTGAAAGTTCCCCTGACCTGGTCCTGTTGGCACTGGTGCAGAAAGTGGGACTTTGAGCCAATGGTGAGAATGGATTTGGGGGATGGAAATAGTTACTCGTTACTGTGTTGAGCAGAGTGTGAGAAGAGTCACTGTCTAGTGTGCAGGGGAAGAGGTGTGAGACCTCTGAGTCATGTCTTAGCCCAGATACAGGATGGGGCTGCAGAGCCTGACCACCTCTCCCAGGCAAGAAGGAAAGGTACAGTCTCTGCACATTTCCAGAGCTGCCCAACCTGCTTTGTCTTACTGCTCAGGGCATCTTTTCCTCTTCCTTGTAGCCTGTGCAGCCCTGGGGAGTGCAGCAATGTCACATCACGTGGAATACAGCTCTTTCTGCATCTCTTGCTGAGCAGATATGGCTGGCAAGCACCTCCCCTCTGGGGAGCCATGGGGAAGGCACAACAACTGTACCCCTGTTCACTGTGCCCCTCACCTGCTGGGCTTGAGTGAAGGCAAGGGGAATTGCACACCCCCAGAGCAATGAGCTGTTGCCTTCCATAGCTCTCTGTGACTGCCCTTGGGGGGGGGAAGTAGGTCCACCACTCCCAAAACAACCTGGCCTCATGGCACTGTGAAGGAATGGATGTGCTGCTGTCAGTGCAGTGTTTGGGGAGGGCTGGTAGACTTGTCCTGTCACTGAAAAACAGTTGGAAGCAAGAGGTTTCCTGAGGCAACACAGGATGAAATGCAGCGTGTGGCTTGGGAAGGGTTCAACATGGAGCTGCTGTTTGCTGCAGAACATGAATTTCTGAGAGAGGGTTTTGGAGGGTGCTGGGGGTATATGGGAGGCAATGTTCAGTGAGGTTAATCTGATCTTGCTGGGCACAAGAAGAGGCAGCATCCATTAACTGCTCTGTAACTGTTTTCCATAGCTCCATCCCTGGCAGTGTTTCCTATCTCCAGCTGCCTGTTGTTGGGAGCAGGAGCAAGCAGAGCAAGCCTGTGATCTTGTCACCCCATGGTGAGCCTGCCCAGCTCCTGGCACTGGGCTTGAACTGTGCACTGCTCTGCTTAATTCCTCTGGATTTATATTCATGACATTCAAAGTTGTCTGTAGTAGTTGTCTTAGTATTTTGTTGATTTTTTCATTACCTGATAATTCACAGCTCTGCTCCTGTGCCTCAGACTGGTGCAAGGACAGCTCTGTGCAAGCCACAGTGGCTCACCCATTGCAGCAGCAGACTGTAAATCTCATTGCTTGCTACCCTGCCAGGCAGGTCCTTTTCTCCCCATTACTTGTTAACTCCAGCAGCTGATGATCATCTTTCCCAGGTTGATGCAATTTTTGTGACACCAGAATTAGTTTTCTGCTGCTTTTATATGCCATGCTAGGAATTAAAGTCTTGCAGTTACTCCTCTGGCTCAAATTTCCACCCTCAAAGTAATAAGGGCATTAGCCCAATCGCCTCAATTCATTTTGTCCCTGGCACGTTGTTATTTGTAATAAGCTTTGTAAAATGTTGTTAGGCTTTTTCCTGACATAAGTGATGGGTAGACGAGCAGACTTTGTCTAGAAACAATGAATTTTAATAGCAGTCTTTCAGTGCTGCTTTAGTCCCTTCCAGACTGGCTTCTCCACCCTGGGATTAGCTACAGACAGCCTGTTCCTCCTGCCCAGGAAATGGCTGGCTAGTTCTTGCTCTATCATGCTTGACAGATCCCAGGGACAGGAAAGCTTGCTAGTAGCTGCTGCTCCTGTGCACATAGGGGAGGTTTGAAAACCAGTTGGAAATGTGTAGGACTGTTATTGAGGTTGGCTGGAGCCAAGTCAGAGCTCAGACATCTCTGAGCCTTTGTGAAATGATGGTGTTTAACCTGTGTGTATGTGGCAGAAGCATCCATGGACTAAAACCCTTGAGGGCTTAGGGTTCACCAGCTCTGTCAGCCTGCTGCTTCTGAAGGGCTCAGCACAGCCCTGTGCTCTTGGGGGTAGGAAGGAGACTGGAGGGAGATGCCTGAGCCCATTCCCTTATCTGCTGACTGGCATTGACAGCAAATCATGATTAATTCCTTTGCACCTCGCCTTTAATGTAGCACCCTCAGATAAGGTGGTGCATCAAAGAGATAAGGACATGCTTCTGCATAGCAGGAGAGAGCTGGTGCCAAGACTGCCAGTGCAGTGGGAGGAGGTCATGAGGAATGGGAGTCTGGGCTTGACCTGAGACCTTCTCTCTCTCTCCAGCTTTCATCCTCATGATTATTCTGGCCCTCATCCGCATCAGCAGAGGCCAAGCTGAAGGTCACCCGTCCATGGCCCAGCTGTCGGGCATCCGCAATCTGTTTGGGGTGTGCGTCTATTCCTTCATGTGCCAGCACTCCCTGCCTTCCCTCATCACCCCCATCTCCAAGAAGAAGCACGTCAACAAGCTGGTGCTGCTGGATTACGTCCTGATCTTGGCGTTCTACAGCCTCCTGTCCTTCACCGCCATTTACTGCTTCCGCAACGACACCCTGATGGACATGTACACGCTCAACTTCACCAACTGTGACATCATCAGTGTGGCCTTCATTCGCTACTTCCTGGGCCTCTTCCCGGTCTTCACCATCAGCACCAATTTCCCCATCATCGCAGTGACCCTGCGCAACAACTGGAAGACGCTTTTCCACCGGGAGGGGGGCACCTACCCGTGGCTGGTGGATAGGATTGTCTTTCCTGCCATCACGCTGATCCCCCCGGTGCTGGTGGCTTTCTGCACCCATGATCTGGAGTCCCTGGTGGGGATCACGGGAGCCTATGCTGGCAATGGGATCCAGTATCTCATCCCGGCTTTCCTGGCCTACTGCAGCAGGAAGGACACCCAGCTGGTCTTCGGCAGTGGGACAGTGAACAAGCACCTCTCCCCTTTCCGGCACAGCTTCTGGATTGTGTTCGTGCTCATCTGGGGCTTCTCTTGCTTCGTGTTTGTGACTGCAAACATTGTCCTGAGTGAGTCAAAGCTCTGATGGAGCTCCAGAGACTCCAGCATTTCAGCTCCCCCTCTGGAACTCTGCAGTGAGGGGGAAAGGCAGTATGAAGGGAAGTTTCCAGGCTGTTGCATGGTGACACAGACTTTCTTAGCGCTCCACTTTGGGTGTGAGTGGAGTGGACTCAGCCTTGTTACAGTTCTGGTTCTCAGACAAAGCCCTGGGGCTGAGCCCTTGGCAGCCTACACCGTTAACCAATGTCCAGCCATTCCTGCCTTTGGCCCTGTTAGGGCAGCACATTCTCTGTCTGTCCCTCTGTGGTTCTCTGTGTGCTGCAGGTCTCGGCACACAGGAGAGAGACAGCCTTGGCTGCATCACTAAATGTCCCTTCTCCCAAAGGCAGGAATGTGCTGTGCAGAATCCAGCAGGAGTTTGGGATAACTGAGTCTCCTCTTTCTGATGAGACTCCTTCAGACCAACCTCCTGTGCCAGCTGAAGGAAAACATAAGGGTAGAAATAGACCTAATTAAGAAGGAAATAATTTTGTGCTGTTACATTTTCTTTTTCTAGAAGCATTATCATGTTTGTGCACATTGCCTGGGATCGGGGATCTTTTGCTTAGAGCTGGATTTCTCCAGCCTGGGAGTTTACATTCACACTTCCATCCTGTTCTCCTGTGCTGTGGCAGCTCGGTTGGGCAGAGCAGTGCCCCTCTGCATGCAGGGATACAGCTCTTCCCCCTGGAAGGGAAATGAGCATCAGCGCAGGACTCGGAGCTTTCCACTGGCAGAGCCCTTCTCCCCTTCTCAGCTTTGCCCGGGGCTGGTGCAAGTGGCCGGGATTGGGATCGGTGTGAGGTGCTAATTACCCAGTCCTGACACGCGAGAGCCTCTGGCTGTGCACACTGATGCGTTCCCGGCTCCCGCGTTGGGTAATTAGCCTTGAAACAAGGTGGGTGTTAACTCGGGAATGAGCCCGTTCGGGAGGGAGCGGCTGTGCCCTGCCTCAGCCCTGGCTGCCGCAGCAGAGCTCCCGAAACAAGGGAGCAAATCCTGAAACCCTGCTGGAACTGGGCTTGTGTTTCTGCACGGGGTTAAGGTGGGCTTGTGGCTGCTCCTGCTCTGCTTCTTTCAGAATTGGGCTGCTCCTACCTTAGGCAGCTCTAGGAGAGTCTCTGCTTTCAGGATGACCACACTTTGTCACTGGGTCCTGTGTTCAGAAGCCCTGGGGCACAGCTCATACGGGGTCTCCTGACAGAAGGAAGAACTTAGTTTTCACCCGAACTATTTTAAACCCCCTGTTATCAAAGCAGGTTGAAAGCCAGGTGCATGGCAGATCCTCCTGCCCTCTGCACTTGCTGCAATATTAAATGTCATCGCTCTCTAAAACAAGCTTTGAACTGCAGCTCTTTTTAATCAAGCTCTGTTTTCAAGTAGGACTTTCTGGTTTCCATATGACCTGAAGTGCTCCTCCTGGGGGAATATGCAAGTACCTGGATCTGTATAAAACCACTTCATGGCTTTTAAAGCAAAACCCTGCACCTCTCAAGCCTGAGCACCGCCACTGTGTCCTTGCTGAGCTGCATGGAGAGAATTTGGAGAGACTGTTCATCTTCTCTCCACCTTGATCCTAAACAGGCATTGGCAGCCCCTGCTAGTGAGTTTAAACATCCCCAAGTGCTTCTGGAAAGCTGATGTGGCATCTTCAACACCAAATTAAGAAGGTATTTTACAGGTATCTGGTGCTGGTGTCTCGTTTAGGAAGCAGTAGTTTGGAGGGCAGATTCATGGGGCAGCTGTGCTGGGAGCCACCTGTGTGGCAGCTGGGAGCTGGGCAGAGCTGGCAGGAGAATGGAATGCATTGATGAAATGAGCCTTTGGAAGCTGGAGATGCTGAGGGGGCTGTTCCTCTGCATGAGTGTGCAGGTGTGGGTTCATGGAGGGCCTGAGGGCTGTCTGCCCTGAGCTGCCCATGCGTTGCAAAGCCCTTGGCTCAGCCCCTGCACTCCACATGCCCATTTCAGCCTCTTGCCTTCACATTTCATTGCAGCCAGGCATCAGGGCTGTTCTCTGTTATTTCATCTCCTTTCACCCTCCCTTCCCTTCTCAGGAGGGAGGGAGCCTAGCCTGGCACCCTCTTCCCTACCATCTCTCGCATTTAAAGATGTGCCTTCTGTTCCCTGGCCTGTGTGTACCCCTCTCCCCCTCAAAAATGTGTGACAGTGGCTTCTGAGGGGCTGCTTCTCCAAGAGCTGCTTGGATCCAGGTTTTGGATGCAATGGGATGCTGAGGGCTTGTGTTCCAGCCCCGGCCTTTGCCCCAGTACCTTGCTGGGAAGGACTGTGCTCCCCAAGGAGCACAAGTGCTTCTCAAATAAATAACCGTGAATTCCCAGACACCTGCTGTCCTTGCACAGCAGCAAAACAAATATATCCGAGGAATTGGGGTGATTAACAGAAAGAAGTTCTACAGCAAAGAGCATTTTTCATATAAAACATGACATAGCAATGCCTTAAAAATTACTTGAGAAAGCAGGAAGGGGATGGTTCAGTGCAGCCAGCCCTGGCTGAGGGGATGCTGCGTGACCCCATGGTGCAGGGCACAAGCTCTCTCCTCTCACTCATCACGAATAAGTCTATTTTTATTTGGCCATTATCAGCACTAACAATTCATTATTGCAGATTCACACGTGATGCTTTGTCCTGACTGTAATTAGTTTTTAAAAAATGGGATTAAAACCAATAAAATGTACATTATACATCTGGTTTGATCTGTCTTCTTTTTCCATCCCTTTCTTCCTCGTGCTTAGGCACGGAGCAGCTATTCCTGGAGGGGATGGCCATGACGGATGGGGCTGCAGGTCAAGGAGAAATTGCAAGTGGAGAGGCTAATGGAGACCCTCACCTCTTCTCTATTAGCCTACTGCAACTCTGCAAACTCAATTAAAACATCTGTACTTTCCCCTTCTCAATTACGGCTCCTTACACTTAAAGCCAAACAAATTGAATTTCTCTGCTGCCTCAGGCTGCAAAGGAGTTTCTGCCAGCAAATTTATTATCACCATAAAGCGCAGCTTGATTTATGTTAAAATATTAAAGCAGATCTTTATGATGGAAATAAACACTTTCTGCTGTTATTCTCTCGAAGGACCTCACAAGCAGCGGCAGATTCTGGGGCTTGGGCTGTAAATCTGAGGCCAAACCAGCAATCAGGGAGGAATTCAGTCTATTGCAGAACTTGGAAGAGCAATGGCCAGGGAAAGAAAAACTTTGAACTTGAGAAGAAGCTTTAGGCAAAGCTTCACCACCATCAAGGAGCTGTGTGTCCCTGAGGGGATTCAGCTGTTTGAAAGTTTGGGGAAAGTGCTCACCAGCCTTTTCCCCTGGATGGATTTGGGGAGCCCAGGAGCTGTCAGTGGCTCAGGGATGGGCACCTGCTGCAGAGTCTCAGCTGGGGAAGGTTTTGTGCCATGGCTTTGCCTTGGCAGGAGGCAGGAAGCAGGAGGTGAGTACACCTGCTGCTCCCTCAGGCATCCTTGGGCACAGGCATGGCAGCTGTCCCCAGCACCTTCTTGGCCCTGTATGTGTCACTGGTTTGTGATTTAACCAGTTCCCCCTGCTCTAACCTGAGTCACCATCTCCCCAAAGCAGCACCAGCATGTCCTTGCCATTGGAACCCCTTACCAGTGGCTGATCTCTGCTGTCCTGCTTTGTTCCCCTGCTATGGAGATGTCATAGCTGGCAGAGGCAGGGGTGCGTCTTGGGGGGACACTGCCTGCCCCCTGCAGTGGGGCTGAGCCCCAGAGGAGGGTGCCCAGCAGTGATCCAGCCTTATTTCTCTCTGCATAGCAGCCTCCTGGGGTGTCCCGGGTGCCAGAGCAGGCTGAATTAAAAAGTGATTGATTAGACAATTTCACCAAAAAGAAATAATATCCCTCAACGTCTGTTAAAAACTAAATTACCCAGCCCTTCTTTGAAAAGCCTAACCAGAGGGTGCTTCCAGACTGCTGCTTCCCTGAAGGTTTGTCCCTGGTGTACCCATGAGCAGGAAAATGCTGCAGAAGCAGCTCAGTCCTTCCTTGGTCCTTGAGGGTCACAGATCTCTCCTGCACTGGACTGGTCATGCCCCAGACATCTTTCCCACCAGTGCCCAGTGCCTGGCACCAGGAATGGGAGAAAAACTGCTTTTTCATCCCAATGGTCATGTAAAGATGATTGTGCAAATGCTACCATTTGCAGGGACCTGGGCATTCACATGAGGCACCCAGAATAGCCCTGGCCTTACACTGGGTGCTGACACCCAACCCTGGGGCCACCTTCCCTGGGAGCACCCCCTGCACCCCATTTGCCTGTCCCTTGCTGTCCTCAGCCTCCTGCTGCAAAGCCCTTCTATAAAACATGAAGCAGCTCCATTTGGCCTCTGCTTAGTCACCAGGGACATCACTAATTAATTTAAAACGTGGGTTGGGGATTTTTAGTACTTTTTTTTTTCCTTTTTCTGCTCCCCTTTGCTGTCACAGTCCCAACCTTAGCTCAGGTTTGACTGCAGCTGTGTGTGCTGGCTTCCTCGAGCCAGAGAGCCACAATTTGAGGGAAAGTTCCTAAGGCCACACTGAAGCTTCTGGGGGACCAGCCTGTCACTGCAGGGGGCATCTGGGGCACTCTGCTGGAAGAGCTGCCCCGGGTGAATGAGTGCCATCACCTGTGGCAGCCTGGATTCATACCCTCCTCTTCAATCAGATTTATTTATTTATGACTTTTATTTATACACCAGCACCTCCCACCCTCGCCAGGAGGCTTGGAGGGGCTGCCAAAGCCATTAAGAGACAATTGCAATGATAAATAAGTAAAGGAATTAAAGCGTCGGCACCAATGTGTGATGGCAGCCAGGCTGGGGGATGGGGGAACTGGCTGGATTTAACCCCAGACAGATGGATGGATGCATTGATGGACAGATGGATGGACAGCCAGATTTGCCAATGCTTTTGAGCCTGGACCACACGTGGCTGGGCCCTTCTGGACCTCC
Source organism: Luscinia megarhynchos (assembly GCA_034336665.1). Classification (NCBI taxonomy): domain Eukaryota; kingdom Metazoa; phylum Chordata; class Aves; order Passeriformes; family Muscicapidae; genus Luscinia; species Luscinia megarhynchos. The sequence goes on from CM067580.1 coordinate 6,390,348, forward strand.
TCGGGGTTTTGCGGCCGTCCCTGGGGCAGGGCTGGGATGTCCCTGCCATCGTCCCCTCGCTGTTATCAGCCCCGGCTCTGCTGGCTGCCAGCAACCCCCAACAACTGTGTTTTAATAGAGAAAAAAAAGGAGCTCTAGAGCGGCGTCTCGGGGAGACACTCATGGAGGAAGGCGATGCCAAAGCAGCTGAGAAGAGGGGCTGAGGGTTGGCATCTCCCTGGGTCAGCCTGCCAGCCAGCCAGGGGCAGCTCTGTAGTCCTGGTGGCTGCTCTGGGGTGGGGCTGGAAGCGCCCGGCACAGCCCTGGGGTCCCAGAGCCTCAATGGCCATTTCCCAAAGCCCCTCTCCCCTGCCTGGGGCTGCTGAGAGTCGCGGCCGCCTCTGCTCGCGCCCCAGCCCGGCAGGGAAAGGGCTGTGTCAGACGTACATGAAGAGAAGAATTAAACCCGGCTCATCTATCACACCTGATTTATGGCTCCGTCAGCCTGGGAAGGTGGGAGGAATTTTTCCCTTTCTCATTCCCCACAGCGCACCTTCCTGGGGCTGCTGTGCCGAGCTGGAGATCCCTGCTGGGCTGCGGTTTGCAGCCGTGACAGCATCGCTCACTGAGCCGAGCCCAGGGCCAGCAGTGCCCAACACCCCAAAGCCTGAGCAGGGGCATGAACCCCGGCTCCAGCACAGGCTGACGGCTCCTAATTAAACCCTCGGAGCCGTTGCCATTTTCCTTTTCCAGCTTTCCTTTGCCGGTGGAACGAGCCTGTGCCGCGGCTCAGCAGTAACGGGACACGGACGGGGATGGGGTGCACAGGACCATGAATATTCATGGAAATCCACGATGCCAAGGGCAGCCCCAGAGGTTGGAAGAAGGGTCCCCAAGCAGCTGAAAATGTCTTTTTAATGACCTGGAAATGGCGTTTCGAGTCCTTTGCATGAAACCAAAACGTGACGGCGAAACGGCGGCGGTGCATTTGGCGTCCCCGATACCAGCCCCGCCTGAAGGGAGAACCCAACCCAGCATGTACCGGCCCTTGCCAGGCTCCCCGTGACTCCCCCAAAGAGCGCACCGGGACCCGCCGAGCCGCTTGGAGCATCCCGCCGCCGGCGGAGCAGGAGCCCGGCGGGCCGGAGCCCGGCCGGGAGCCGCTGGCTGGCCCGTGGGGACACCCGGGCAGAGGGCAGGCAGAGGGGTGCGGACACTCCCCTGTCCCCCCATCACACCTCCGACTCCAGGCTGGAGACCCGCCGCCAGGACCCGCCGGCGCAGGGACTCGCCAGCCCGCGGGCCAGCGGCGGGTCCCTCCTGTCCGCCCGCAGCACGGCCGGCTCCCCGCGCCTCCCGCAGTCTCTGCAGGCGCCGTCCCAGCGCCCCGAGCCCCGCTCGCAGCGGTGCGGCCCGGGGCGCTCCCGGGGCGGCGGGGACCCCCGCCACAGGGGTCTGGCGTAGAGGGGCAAGTTGGCGTAGGAGTTCATGCAGGCGTGGGGAGCGCACGCCGGCACGGTGGCGGTGGCACGGGGGTTTTGCCGGCAAGCCTCCCGGTAGGACGGCAGCCTGGTCACGGGCGAGTGCGGTGGCAGCCGGCCAGCGGCCTGTGGGCAGCGGGAGCCGCAGCCGTGCCCGGGCTCGGCTTCGGGGAACAGGTCGGGCACGTCGGAGCGGGCGGGCGGGCGAGCGACCCCGCAGCGCCGCAGCCCCGCGGCACGCCGCTTGTCGCCGCGCTCCCCGGGCAGCCTGGCCGAGCTCGCCCATCGGCTCAGCTTCTCCCGCTCCATCGCCGCCGCCTCCGGCCGCGCCGGCTCGGCCCTGGCTCTGCAAGTCCTGGTGACTCTGGGGAAGGCTCCGCGAGAGCAGGATGGAGGCAGGAAGGCGCTGCCCAGCTCCCGCTTCTTCTCCGCTGCCGACAGCAGGCGGGGCACAGTCCCCGAGCCTCCGTGCGTGCCGTCCCTCTGGAGCAGCGGGGTGTTCTGCAGCCGCTCCCCCCGTCCCGACGGCCGCTTGTGCTCCCTGTAGATGTCCGGCGGTGGGAGGTCCCTGGGGGATGTAGGGGGCGGGAGGGGAGCCCCGATATGGTTCCCCACCAGCATCTGCTCCCCATAATCCTCTCCTGGAGAAGTCTTAACCAGGAGGTGGGGGAAATTTGTGAGGGCTTCATCCCCTACACAGACCCCCCGAAACTTCAGGGGGTGAATCAGGCGGGGGTGCTCGTTTTCTCCTCTCCAGTTCTCCTCCCCGTGCAGACGGGGGTCCACAGGGATGGGCTGGGGCAGCGGCAGCCCCAGGGGAGCACCCCTAGCAGCGTGGGCTCTCCCCAGCCTCTCGGCGGGGTGCGGGCTGGAGGGGGGGCCCCGGTGTGCGCCGGTGCTGTTCTGCACCACGAGCTGGGGTGTCCTCAGCGAGAAGGTGGTCTGGAGGCGCTCGCTGTGGTTGCTCCAGTCCTCGATGGTGCGGGTGGCCTGCTCCAGCGAGCCGCCCACGCTGGCCGTCTGCACCATCTCTTTGGCCGCCTGCAGCATTTTCAGCACATTGGCCTGGGCTGAGCTGGCAGTGACATCGGGTCTGGGTGCCCGCCCGGGGCTCGACAGGGTCTGCACCCCATTGAAGCAGCTGTAGATGCCCTGTGGGGAGAAATGGGCCCCCCTCATTGTCAGCAAGGTCAGTGGGGTCCTGCCTCCCTGACACCACCCTGCTGAGCTGAATTTATGCTGCTGAGGCTGAGGTAGCTTCAGAGGACTGACGCCCTCTTCCCAGCATTCCCCAGCACTTGTCAGCGTGGGTGACACCATCCTCCATCACCCTTTTCCCCAGGCGTGATAATAAGAATGTGGGGTCATTCCCAGGACTGAGCCCTTTCCCCAAAAGCTGGCTTTTGTCACCAGGATCTCACATCAACATCTCCAGTCCTTCCCATGCAGGTCAAAGGACGATGCCCACCTAGCTGTGTCCACCCCTGTGACACTGTGTTCACACACATTTGGGCCCCTTGGAATCCCCTGTCAGCATCCCTCACCCTGCTGATGGCCAGGAGGAAGTCAAGCTTGTGGGACTTGGGGACAGAGTGACGCAGCTTCCAGTAGATGAGGTGCTCCCAGGCGAAGACCAGCAGGCTCAGCCCCATGGCCACCAGCAGCATGTAGAAAACCCCAGCCATGTTGTCGATGTCCAGCTTGCTGCTCATCACCTCATTCTTCTCATTCTGGCAGATCCCTGACAGCCAAACTGTCTCCAGCTTCTGGGTGTCACCTGGGACATGCACAACAGTGCAGGGGGTGAAAATCCACCCCTGGAATCATCTTCCCAAGCACATCCCTGTCCCTTCCCACCCTACTGTGGGTGGAGGAGGATAAAGAGACCCCTGAGCCTCTGGAGCTGGAATCACCTAGTGCTTGCTGCTGCCATTGGGCCTGAGCATCCCACCAGCCACTTGTCCCTCTGCAGAACCCTCTCATGACTCTGTCCCCACCCATGTGCCAGGCAGCCATACTTACTGTCCTCATCCTAGGCTTCTCCTCACGACCCTCAAATGTTGTGCACAACCGTCTCCAGGATTTTACAACCCTAGAGAGAATGCTACCCACAACATCGAGAGGATTTCATATCCCCTGAAAGGAGCTGGTGAAGTCCCTCACTGCCATCCTGCCATGAGGATGTCAGCTGTGAAGGCTGCACAGAGTTTGAGGACCAAAGCCCTGTGCCCTGGGTTAACCTGCAGGGCAGGAGCAGGGTGAGGATGGGGCAGGGCTAATGGGGAGCTCACGCAGCACCCACCATCTCCCAGGAACTGGAGCAGGGCCAGGTCAATGGCCCTCTTCCAGCGCGAGTCCTTCTGCAGGGCGATGCCGTAGCCCGTGGTGGCAAACACCTTCCCGCTGCCGATGGTCACCAGCTTGCAGCCCTCGTCCTTGCCCGCCATGTAGTTCAGCACCGCCGCGTCGTAGATGAAGGCATCCAGCTTCCTGCCCCACCAACAGGAGGAAGGGTGAGAGGGGGCCTGAAAGCCCATTTTTGAAGGACTGTGCCTATTTGGGGAGCTCTATCCCTTCAGCCCATCTGGAGGGGTTCTATGTGCTCCTGGGGTCCCTGACCCATCCTCGAGTGCTGTAACCACACTTGGAGGGGAAGTATCCAACTTTGGGGGAACCATGCCCAATCTGGGATGAGCTGCATCACTTTTGAGGGGAGCTGTATGAAGCTGTACCCCATCTGCAGCAGGCTGTGCCCTGTTTGGGGGTCCTGTACTTCATGCAGGGAAGATGCACAGAGCCATACCCTGTCTGGGAGAGCTGTATCCAGCCTGAGGGACTCACAGGCAATTTCTGGGGGATTGTACCCCAGCTGAGAAACCCCTTCTCCATCTGGGAGGTCCTGTACCCCATTTCAGGGAGCCATAGTTATTTGGGGGTGCTGTATGCCATTTGGAGCAGCTCTGAGCACCATACCCCATCTCAGGGAGCCATACCCCATTTTGAGGCTGGTGAGGGCATCCTCCACAGTGCGCTGGTTGTACTTCACCATGTGGGTGTGCATGTCGGGGTAGTTGCTGCGGATGTTCCTCTCGGTGCTGCCGTTGGGGACAGTGCCGAAGCGGAACGGTGGGTACTGCTCCTGTGGCCTCTGGAACTGCAATGGGGAGCCCAGGGGGTGGCATCACACACTGCCCTGCGTGTCCCCAGCATGTGCCCTCCCCACAGCCAGCCCTCTACTCATGCACTCATGCCCAGCCAACTGGCAGTGACGTGTAGCTCCACACACATCACTGCCAGTAACTTCCAAAAGGTTTTTTTTAAGGATTTTTTTAGGGTTCCCACCGCGATGATCAGCCCCACCTTCCTGTCACTCAGCCCCGACACAGTGTCAATGTACTGCTCCTGGATCATGAAGGCAGCCAGGTTGGCTGTGTAGCTGGCGAGGAAGATGACGGCGAAGAAGGCCCAGATGAGCACCATGATCTTGCTGGTGGTGCCCTTGGGGTTCTCGATGGGGACTGAGTTGTTGAAGACCAGAGCCCACAGCAGCCAGATGGACTTGCCGATGGTGAAGGAGGGACCCCCCGGCCCTGCAGGGACAGGGAACAGAGGGGAGGGCTGTCAGCCCAGCCAGGGGGTGTCTCCCCTCCCAGCTCCCACCTCCCCAACTCACTCTTGCCACTGGTGAGGTTCTGGTTGTAGCCAACGGGGCTGAAATACTCGAACACGAAGACGGTGATGGCCACCACAGTGAGGCACATGACGAACATCATGACCCACACGGCTGGGCTGTAAGGCTCTGTGAAGCAAACAGAACTCTGTGAGCCTCCAAGAAGACCCCCTGGTCCTCTGAGGACTGCCAGGAGCCCTCCTGGATGGATGGGGCTCATTCTGCATATTGCCCCTCCTGAGAGAGGTTGGCAGCACCAGGGCCAAACAGCTGCACAGGGAATCAGGAGAGAAGAGGGTTGATGCAGAGCTTGAGGATGCAGCCATGCTCCCCTGTCTAGACCAAATCAGGTTCTCACCAACAGGAATATGTTTACAAAATGCAGCCCAACACCAGGGTCACTGCAGGAGGGTCTCCCATGGGATCACAGATTGTCCCCCATGATGGTTCTGGCCACAGGATTGTGCCTGCATCAGGCACAGAACCAGAACCACATCCCTGCTCAGCCATGGGGAGAGCCCCATGAGTGGGGACAGGCCATGAGCCCCTGCCTGCCCCAGATGATGTGGGATGGAGCAGCAGGAGCACTGGGGATGCATCCGAGCCATCCCCACGCAGCCGCTGAGCTCCATTTATCAGCACGTCCTTTGCTGTCAGGGAGGAGAGGCCTCCCCTGATGGGGATGTGGCTCATTAGCACAGAGCCAGGACACACGGGGACATGGAGACAGCAGACCCTGGCCCTGCCAAACCAGGGCAGGATGCTCTGTCTGTCCCTGGGGCTGGTGAAGGTGACCCTGCTGCTGTGGGAGTTTGGGCTCCGTGGTGTGGAGGGATAGGATGAGGAGGATGTGCCCAGTTGATGGTCCCACCTTCCATGGCATGCCCAGCACCCACCTGCACCCTCCCCACACGAGAGCCTAGCACCAGCTGAGCTGGGACATTGCTGCTGTGCCCTTGCCAAGAGCTGAGAGCCCTGCCCAAGCTGAATTTCCTGATTACCTTGGCCAGTCTCCTCCCCTTCCCAGGCTGCAGCTTTGCTGGTGTAAAGCTCATTAAATAAAACTTTTAGCACTGGTGGTTTCCTACACTTGGCTTAACCACTGCCTCTGGTGACGGTGTCAGAGATGTGTCCCCAAAGCAGAGGTCCAAGCTGGCAAATCCCCCCATGTCCCCATCCACCATCCTCCACACAAAAAACGAAGAGGAGAAAACCACTGAGCTCAGCCTCAGTCTCCAGCTTCCATCTCCATAATAAAAGGATTATTCAGGCAGGGAAGGAAGAAGCCCCAAAGCCAACAGCACAATCTCCTTCCCGTATGACTTAGGCTTTTTTCCTTGAAAGTTATTAAAACTGAACAATATTACCAATTTGTATTTGCAGGAAGCATGGGATGAACCTGCAGAAAGCCAGGGGGGACAGGGCTCACCCAGGAAGGCAGAGGGGGACACGGTGCCGTTGCTCCGGGCCACCATGACACTGATGCCCGTCTCCACAAAGGGCACGGAGAAATCCACGATCTCAGACCGCTCCTCGTTGATGGTGAGGGAGCCAATGGCCATGTCTGCACGCTTGTAGTACACCTGGAAAAGGGGCAGGTGGGCTTGGGATGGGCAGGGGGACAAGCAGAGGGATCTCCAGCGTTTCAAAATCAGCTTTCAAGTGAGCAGTGGCACAGACACAAACTGCTGTGGGGTTGTAAGTGTTCGTCTCACTCCACCAAAGAGCTCATGCCAAGCTGTCCCCTGCCCACAACAAATCCCATCCTCAGCAGGAAAGCTCCAGGTCAGGGGTGAGTGGTGCTCTCCAGGGAATGCCAAAGCAGGGGTCTGAGCCATGCCCATCCCTACCTCACCAATCATGCCATTCCAGACCCCACGGACAATCTTGCCATGTTTGCCATTGGTCACCAGGTAGAGGTCGTAGGAGAACTTCACCGTCTTGGCCAGCTTCTTCAGGATGTCAATGCAGAAACCTTTGCAGCACAGCTTGGTGTAGGGGTCCACAAGGCCATCACCACTGGAAACACACCAGGAAAGATGAGTTGTGTATCTGCCTGAGGTAAGATGGTTCTTGCTTCAGGCTGCTACGGGGTCTGGGTAGCTCCAGGAGCCCCTGAGGCAGAAGGTCAGCTTCTCAGCTAGCTAGGAATGAGATCCTGGGAGCTGCTGTAGAAGTTCTTAGGCAGCTTTATTTCTTCGAAGGGTTCTACCAGCAAAATCCAGATACATAGCATAGCAAGGGGTTTTTATAGGGTTTAGAGGGATTGAGATTCTAACCAGTAAAATTATAAGTTGAGAACTATCCAATTACTTTGAGATTCTAGGTGAGAAAAGACCAATCATTTAGTAAAGTCAAAGACCAATAGAAATCCTAAATAATAACAGTTTCAGTAGAGGAGGGGGAACATTTCTCATGAAAGGTTTCATTGTCTCAGGGCATGAGATCCCAGGGACCCTTTTCAGAGACAGTTGTATCATCCACCGGTTGGAGCAAACAGAGATGCTCTGAGCACCCTGGCCACCATGTGCCAAGGGAGTGGTGGCCATTAGCTGCTATGCCAGGCCCCTGCTCACCTGTGGGAGGAGTTGGTCTGCTTGCGGCAGGGCACGGTGTTGCGCACGCACACCCCCGTGCTGGGGTCCGTGTTCTCCACGATGACAAAGGGTCTCTCCTCCAGGGTGGCCACGGTCAGGTGCCGGTTGTCCACCACGGGCTGCATGAAGGAGCCGTAGCGGGGCCACACCGGGTACTTCATGTGGATGATGCCTTTCTCCCACTTGCCCACCTGCCCCCAGGGGAGAGCGCACGGTCACCCCAGCGTGGGCTCTGTGGGTCACACGTGCTCCCATATCCATCCTCCCACCTTTGGGGCTTATCCTGGTGAGCCCCATCTTAGCATCCCTTTCCCCTGGACCATGGGGGTGAGGTGTTTCCTCCTGAGCCCCAAGCTTCACACTCAGATGAGCACAAACCTGGCCAAACTTTACCCAAAATACTTTCAAACTACCAAAAAACACTCCATGCATCTTGTTTCAGGTCTAAGTGTTTGGCTGCTTTGTTTTGTTTCAGGTCTAAGTGTTTGGCTAAGTGTTTTGTTCTCCAGAGGGCATCTGCATTTCTGACTTTTTTGTACTTATCAGCAGAATTGCAAGGGAAAACTGGGAAAACTGGGAAAACTAACAACTCTTGGCAGAGCTTGGGTGCTCATCATTGCTGCAAATCCCCACCATGGCACCATGGGACCAGCCTTTTGGGTTTTGCAGGGTACAACCCACCCCAGGGTGGGAGCCCAGCCTGTGCATGGCCCCAGGCTCACCCTGCCCAGCCACCCTGCAGTGTGCTCATCCCAGGGGGCTGGGGGTCCTACCATCTCCCAGAGCCGGTGCTGGTTGAGCGTGATCACCACCATCGTGGGCCTGATCAGGTAGCCACCTTCATTGAAGGAGAAGTCCTTGTGCTCCCATGTCACATTGAGGAGGTGCCTGGTGGGACACAGAGCCTGTAAGCCCCTGGCTGTGCAGCCCTGCACTGTACAGCCCTCCTCCTCCTCCTTCTTCTCCTCCTCCTTCTCCTCCTCCTCCTTCTCCTCCTCCTCCTCCTCTTCCTCTTCCTCCTTCTCCTTCTCCTCCTCCTTCTCCTCCTCCTCCTCCACCACCTTCAAGCCAGGCTGCCACAGGTCCCATGTAGACATGTGGGGCTGAGAGTTGGGAACCAGCTTTAACCCCCATGCAAGGGGCAGAGGGGAGCTGGAGAGAGTTCTTCCAGCAAGGGGACATCAAGGATGCTGGCCCACTGCAGGGCTGAGGGTGCACAGACTGCCACAGAGCTATGATAGACCCTCAGGGGTCCTGAGTTGCCAAGAAACATGGGAAAAGGTAAGGGAGATACTGGAAGATCTCTGGGGAGATGCCTCAGGAGAATCCCAGCCAAGAGGCACAGGCTATCAGCTGCAGCCCTCAGTGAGCATCATCCCTGCTGCTCACCAGCTCCATCCCTCGCTCCCCTGCCCCTTCCCTCCCCTTTCCCCCTCTCCTCCCATTTCCCATCGCAGGGGTCCCCGTGCTCACTGGTAGAAGCTCGTGTTGGTGGTGGTGGCCCTGGCGGGGGCCCAGCAGTCCCGCCCCACCTCCGGGAGGTAGCCATGGGCACGGAAGAAGCTGGCTGCCCCCATGGCAATGACGGCCACGCCATCCCGCACCTTCTGCCGCAGGCTCAGCTTCCAGCTCTCCGTCACCACGCTGATGAGGCCCACGGGGAAGGAGGAGGGTGGCACCTCCATGTTGCCCACGGTCATGCTGGGCACGATCCAGATGTATCCTGGCCCCACCAGCCCGGCTTGCTCCGCCATGGAGAAGAGATACTCGGCCTCCTCTCGGGAGCAGTAAACAATGAGGACCTGGGCATCGATCTGGCGCAGGAGCCGCTGCGTCCTGGAGCTGCCCTGCTCCTGGCTCATCTCGAAGGTGAGCACCTCCTGCAGCTCCCAGCCGAAGTAGCTGGCGTCTGTGAAGGAGCGAATGACATCCAGGAAGATGTTGTAGCCTGGGTAGAGGCTGGTGATGACAGCGAAGGAGCCCCAGTCGTATTCCTCCAACACCTTGAAGATCACCTGGATTTGCTGCTCGATGGAGACACCCAACTGCAGGAAAGCTGATCCGGGCTCCTGAGGGAGGAGAGGGGTCAGGGGCTGCTCTGGCATCGTGATCTATGTCTCTTGCACCCATGCAAGCCTGCTTGAATTTGCCATCATGAAAAGTTCAAGATTGCCACAAACTGGTGCAGTCCACGGGCTGGAGACACCCAAAATCAGATTAACCCTCCTCCAAAGAGCTTCACCCCAGGCAAAGGATCAACTCCTGCAGCTTCACGTCCATTTCTTAGCATATTGACCAAAAATTCCTCTGTCCTCCAAAGGAGATATCAGATTCTCCTTAAACCAGGAGAAGGAGGTGGGCAAGAGCTCTGCCAGGAGCATAGATCCCATCCCTGCTTCATCTCACTACCTGCAGCCAGAGCCTGTGTGGCTCCTTCCCTCCCGCTCCACCTCCCCGGCCATCTGGCCTCTCATTAGCAAGCCTTAATTGGTCTGATTCTGTCTTAAATGATTCAGCGAATGGCAGTTGCCGAAGGTCACGTGCAGGCAGCAGGGTTTTGCCACCCAGATCCCCTCCACCTCCAGAGAAGTAGTCTGGGGTGAGCCCCAGAGAATCCCAGACAGGGAGGAGAAGACAAATCCCTTCACTGGCCCCGAAATACCCAACCCCTGGAGAAAGCTGCAGAAAATCACCCGGACAGCAAAGCCAGGGATATATTTCCATTGCTCCGGGCTCCATCTGAGCCCTCTACACCCACCTGAGTCCACTGCACCAACCAGAGCCCACTGCACCCTCTACCACCCACCCACAATGAGCTCAAGGTGCTCAAGGTGGGTACAGGTTGGGCTGTGGGGATGCAATCCAGGAGGATTGGACCTCAAACTAGGCAAGAAAAGCACAAAATCTGTTCCCAGCCACAGGAAAGAGCAAGCACTGAAACCCCTCCAGCACCCAGGCCAGGCAGGGTAGGATAAGCTGCTATGAGGGGATAAGCCAAATCTCCACACCCAGGACCCTCCAGCCTGGCTCCAACTCTCCCTACCACCAGCAGCTCCCATCAGGCAGGTGACAGTGACTGACAGTGTCTGATGGCAGTGAGGAGCAAAGACAGAAACCCTGTGTCAGCCATGGTGCACCTGAGATCATCACCACAGCTGAGCAAGGCTTCTTCATGCCACCCACCCGGCCGTTCCAGGGCAGAGAAGGAGGAAGATAAGGTTGTGACAACCCTGCCCCTGCCCCAGTGCCACCAACCCAGCATCCCGTGGTGGGCACAGGAAGCAGCACACCAGGGAAGGCCTTTCCACAGGGTGTTGAGGTCCTCTCCCACCTCCCATTAATGGGGCCCCTCCTTGAAGTCCCCACCATGTCCCACCACCCCACACTGCCACAGCCACTGATCCACCACTCCTGCTGCTGATCCCAAAGGCTGCAGCCCAGAATTTCCTCTGCCCTCCAGCCCTGCTCTAACAGTTCCTCATTTCTCTCATCCCCCCTGGAAACACCAAGAGAGCTCCTCACCTTTGGGGTCAGGACCACTGCAGACCCGCCACTGATGCTGAGGATGGGGACCTGTGTCTGGGAGGAGATGAAGTCAAGGATCTGGGCCACGGCCTCCGTGCCCACGTTGTCCTCAAAGACGATGCCGTGGATCTTGTGGCTGGCGAGGATGTCGCAGATCTGGGTGAGGAGGGTGCTGGGGTTGGTGTTGTTGACGACAACAGTGATGGGGTGGATCTCCAGGGGCATGTCCAGGAAGCTCTGGGGGCTCAGGCGGGAGCGGATGTGCAGGGGGTAGGACGTGCCCCCGAACACCACGGCCACGTTGACCACTGGCTCCTCGGGGCCCGGCAGCAGGATGTCCGTGAAGGCAGCCGAGCAGCCCAGCACCATCCACAGTAGCAGAGTGTGGGCCGGCGCTCTGCCCATGTCCACCAGCGTGTCCCTGCCAGCACAGCACACAGCCCCTCGCATCCAGCTGCCCCTCAGGATCCTGAGCCCACTCACCCCGCCCTCCCCACTGCCCTGGGGCGTCACCACTGAGGGCTGACCCCAGGGAAAGAGGGGACCCCCATCCCTTGGACACGTGGTGAAGGAATGACCACAGTACCCACCACTCGCTGTACCCCTCGGTGCTGTGTCACTTGTCTCCAGTCTTATCAACCACTGACTCTTCACAGCCAGTCCTGCTTCCCACCACCACCCTGTCCTTATCTCCCCATCACCATCTCCCTCCCACTGCCCTCCCATCCCATCCAAAACCCACCACTGCTACACTGGTCCATGCAATTCCTTCACTCAAGGACAGGGACAGCTGCAAGAGGTGCCAGGAGGGGCTGGCAGCTCCATGGTGCCTCTCTCTGCAGCAGACAGACGCCTACAATATTCAAAAATCTTTTGCCCTTGAGGGATGGTCCAGGTCTGCATCCCTGCTTGTTGGGATTTTGCAAATCACATTCACTGGAGTAGCTGGTCCCCTGCCTGTCCTGCTGCTGTCTCCAGCCCATCACTCTACCTCAGCCCCTTCTCTGCCACAAAATCCCAACCAATGCACCTACCTGGGTCTGTATCTCCAAGTTTTCCCTCCAAGTTTTCCACAGCATCCTTCAGCTCTCCTTCCTCTTCTCTTTACCCACAGTGTGTTCCCCCCTGCTGGCAGTGCCCACCCAGATGGGACATCTTTCACACTGTTTCTCTGCACCCCAAATCCAGGCTCTCAGGGGCTGTTTGGGCATCTCCTCCCTACCAGGTCCCCAGTTCCCCACTGCCAGTGGGTGCTCACGCTGCAGCAGTTGGGGTGACAGTCCCCTGAAGGGGGACACATCCCTGCCCACAGTGAGGCACCCTTGTGCTGGATTTCACCTCTCAGAGACCACCAGCAAACCAACCTGTGGCCAGGGGTATCCAAGCCCCTCTGAGCCCCATTTCCCCAGGGCTGTCACCCTCATGCCAAGCTGGGCAGCAGGGAGGGGGACAAGCAGCCTTCCACAGTGGCATCAGCCACGCACCAGTGTTGCTTCATGCAGCAAGGTGCCAGCTGGTGCTAAGAAACGTCACTTGCAATTAAAAGCTGCTGTTGCTTAACGTGTCTCCAGCACAGCCAGATGCTCCTTTCACTGAGTCCCAGCTGGTTTTGGGGTCTGGGCTGCCCCAGTGACCTGCACCCCAGCACTCCATGCCGCAGTGACGGACACTGCTCCAGCACAGTGTGAAAACGCTGCGTGTTGGGCTGAAAATGCAGGATATAAACCAAACAGCTGCCGGGCTGGGCACCCTGCAAGAGCTGCTTGGTGCAGATTTAAGCACTGGGGCTGTCACCTCCAGAGAGACAGGGAACACAAACCACACATTGCCCTCCTGTACCCCTATGGTTACCAGGAAGTCTCGGGCACCTGTCTGGGCACTGGGCAGCATCTCTCTCAACCAGGTGAGTTTTGTAGGGAATCATCCACTCCCAGCACCCACCATCACCCAGGGGGGTCACCCTACCAGCCTGCATCCCCCACCCCACTCCACATCACAGCTGGTGGAGCTGCAGGAGCCACAACGCCGCACGGATGGCCGCAGCCAGGGCCCCTTGCCTAGAGAGGGCAGCAGGTGAGTCATGCCATGCTGGCAGCGTCCCATGCTCCAGCACGGCCAGCTCAGTGGCAGGGCAGCCTGCACTGCCTGCTCCTCACTGCAAATTCCCAAGTATTTTTAGTCCTGTGATAAATAATTCATCGGGAATCCGGCATCAGCTACCCGAGCAGAGAGGAAGGGGAGCAGCACGCCACCCAAAACAAACAGAACTGCCCTGCCAGCAGCACTGCCCGTCTGAGCCCTCCTCAAGGACATTTAAATATACTCTGGGCCCTTGTGGTGATTGATGGGGTTTGCTCGTGCCAGCCCTGGCACCTCACCTACTCCAGGCCCTTACCCTCCTCTTCCTCGACCCAGCTCCTGCCCAAGCTCAGGAGCCTCTTCCAGTACCAAGCAATCCAGGCATAGACCAGTGGTCATCCCTTGCCATGCCAAGCTCTGTCACCCCCTGCTCCCTGGCTGGGACTGGGGACAGGGCTGAGCAATCTGGCTTCTCACGGACCAAGCCGCAGGTGGAAAATATCCCCACCCCTCACAGCCAGAGCACAAATGGCAGCAGCGGAGGGGAGGTGGGCATGGGCTCACCCCATCGTCCAGCCACTGCTGAGACAACCAGGACAATGAATTTCCATCCTTTCCAGGATTCCAGTGCCACCACACAGAGTCTGGCTCACCACAGCCTTTGGTGGACATGGAAGAGGGTGGAGGGGTTAAGGCCAGAGATCCTATGGCTGGCAAGGGCTCCTTGTGCAGGTTGGAGACAAGGCTGATCCAAAATGGCTGAATTTGGGAGGAAAAGGGGAGCCAGCTCCTCCAGCCCAGCTAACACCATGTGTTTCCAGCCTACTGTTTCTCATACTGAGCTAGAGGGGTGCAGGACAATTTGGGGTTTTTTGAGGGTGATGACAGATAGCAGGAAAGTGGTGGAGGCTGAGGAGAAACTGAGCCATCCCAGAGCTACTGCCAGAGCTGGGGCTGCTCTTGGGGTCAGCACAACACAGCAAAGCCCCTGACAACTTCAAAGAAAATCCACATTTTCCAACCCCTTGCAGGAAGCACTGCAGAATTGGTCCCTTGGGAAAAGACTTTCCCAAAAGGGAGGTTTTCCAGCCGGGTGAAAGGCCAGTGGCCAGTCAGGATCAGGAGGAAGGTGGCCATGGCCAGGGCAAGGCAATGCCACCTCTTGGCAGCCTCCCCAAGGACTAGAGGACACCACAAAGCTGCTTGGTGGTTTTGGCACTTGTTTTCTGTTGCTTTGGGGTAGTTTTGAGCAGGTTAACCACGTTCCTAGGCACAACTTCCCCTGGTGCACCACAGCCACAGAAACCTCGTGCTAAAGGCACCAACAGAACCCTTACCTCTCACCAGACCCTGAAATGCCGTTTTAATGACACGGGGAAAGTTTGCTCCTCATTTTAATTCCCATTGTTTGTCCTCACTCCTTCCCCTGCTCTAAGAAAAGGAGAGTTCATGCAGATATTTTTGACCTCGGGAATGGGAGAAATAAAATTCCAAAATGCAAAATATCATTCAGGAAAGAGAAACCTTATCCCCGCCAAAAAAGCCTCCGAGGCTGAAATCAGAGGGAAAACACAGCCTGCGCCAGGGGATGAGGAACTGCTGCTGATGGACGGAAAGGACAGAGCAAAGCCAGACCCGATGAGAGCCGTGTGGGGAGGACAGGGGGCACAGAGGAGGGCATCAGAATGTGCTGGCTTGTCATTTCCCCGATGGGGACACCCCTGTGGAGCAAGGAGACCTCGATGAAGCCCCTCAGAAGGGAACAAAAGCTGCAAAACCTCCTCAAACAAAACTCATCCCCATGTCTGTCCCCATGCCTGGGGGATGACTCGGGAGGGAGAAGCACTGGCAGCCCCCGGCAAGCACCGTCTCCTTTCAACCTTCATCCGTCACCCCCCGGGCATCATCCTTCTCTTCCTCCTCACCCTCCCCTTCCTCGCCCGCGCCTCCGACAGCAACAGTTGAGGGCCGGGGGCTGCGGGCCGGGCCGATGCTCAGGGCCCCACACACGCACGCACCCAAACGCAGCTTTAAAAGGTCGAATATGGATTAACCAAAAATAAACGCCAAGTGTCCTGCCTGCAGCTGGGTTACGCAAGGTGGCGGCGGGGGACACAGGGCTGGTGGCACCCAGGGAGGTCTCCTCAGTTTTTCCTGCCTCCCTCTCCCCCCAGCACCCCCCAGAGCAGCGCCCAGGACCAAGGCTCGTTCCCGTCCCGTGCTCGGGATGGGGAGCAGCAGCTCCGGGGATGCTCAGGGGGCAGGGAAAACCACCACCCCGCAAAACCAAAAAAAACAGCCTCTTCATCCCCAAAAGTTGCTGGCGCGGGTGGCAGGGCGGCAGCGGAGCCCGTCGGGCCCCGGCTGCCCCCGGCCCGCCCGGTACTTACGGGAGCGCTGCTGCTCGGTGCCTACATGCCCCGCGGCTCCGGCGGGGCTCGTCCCACCGGGGGCTGGGCTGTTGCAAAGCTGCTGGAGCTGCGGGGCAGCCCCCCGGGGCTGGCGGGGGGCTCCGGCGGCCGCCGTCGGTCCCGGCTCGTCCTTGGCGGCGGCGGCGGCGGCTCTGCAGCGGCGGCTGGAGGCAGGGACGGCAGCGGGGGAAGGAGGGAGCGGGAGCAGAGCGGGTGTGCACGGGGGGGGGCCCGGTGGCAGCAGGTGTCTCGGCGACCTCCGAGCCCCGGAATCCATGTCCCCCCGGCCCGGGAGCGGCGGGGCTGCCCGGGCGGGACGGCCGGGAGGAGCGCGGGGGAGGGATGCGGGGATGGAGGCTGGGGGGAGCCCGGCGGCGGTGGAAGGACAGGACGTGTGTCCTCCCGCCTCGCCGCAACTTCGGGGCTGGCCGCCAGCCCCGGTGGAAGGGGGGGGGGACGGGGGACAGGCAGCCCTTCCTCCAGAAACCGGCCCGCCTCTCCTGGCACCGCGGCCGGAGAGACAAGGGGGCAAGACCCCCTCCTTTCCTTCGCCCCTCTCCTCCATCTCCAGCAGTGAAAACCCATGGCAAAATGGCACAGACTCCCTCTCTGGGCAGTGCCCGTCCCTAGTCCTGGTGAGGGCTGGAGGAATGCGGTTGGACTCATTCCCTCCCGCCAGTATCTTCCATCCCTTTGCAGACTGAACTGGTGGACACTGGCCAGCTGCCCACCTCGGTGCCCCCCAGCCGGTGCAGGACAGCGCCAGGGTCCCCATCGGTCACAGGGAGGGGGGTGACTCTGAGCAAAGCCCCCGCAGGCAGCAGCATCCTCCAGCTGTCGCCAGGGCCAGTATTAAAGCATCAGCTGATCCCGCAGCACTGGTTTAGAGCGAGCCAGACTGGGAGACGGGGGGAAGGGGGAGGGGGGTAGAAGAGGGGAGAGATACAGCAAAGGAGGGGGGAGACAGACAGGGGCCCTCCTGGGGCTCTCTTGTCCCTGGGCGGTGCCCCAAAATGAGTCCATGGCTGTGGGCAAAGGGACCACGGCTCTGGCAGGCCCTGGCAGGGGTTAGAGCCCAACTCACTGTGGGGGGCAGATTGTCCCAAATCTCCCGATGTCCCGGCTCAGAGCCACCAGAACACTGGGCAGCACCACCAGAGCACATGCCCTCTCCGAGGGAGCCGGTGCCAGCAGCGCCCGTGCCCAGCACTGCCCTTCTGCCATCCCCAGGGACAGATGCCTGGCTCGGGGACACGGCCACCCAAACGGGTTGTTGGGTGTCTGCCACCCAGGCTGGCACTGCAGCCACCTGCAATAGCATCCTTGTGGCTGCTGGGCTTGGAGAGGCCGTTCCCAGAGAGGTTTTAACTTCCCTAAAAACCTTCTGCCTGTACTTAGCCAGATGCAGGACCTCCACACACCATCCCTGGTGCCTGAGACAGCCTGCCCACCTCTGCCTGATGCTGGCAGCACTGTCCACTCTCTTGCCCAAAGAAAGATTTAAGGGTTGGCAACAGGTCATCAATACCTCAAATTCTTCTCCCAGGTTGACAAAAGGGCCAGTCTTGGGTTTAACATTGCAGAAAGCAGTGGCTGCATTTAACCCTTTGCTGCCTTCATGATCCACTGTGACAGGGCCTGTGGGACCAGCTTTCCAGGGATCTGGTTCTTTGGGGCTGGCATAGAATCACTGAGCTGTTTCCCATGCCTTTATTACTCCTCCTGCAGCTCAGGGCCTTCATTTATCTCTCCCAAGACTGGCTGCTCCCTGGGCTGGATCCCTCAGAGGGTCATGGCTCACAAATATTTCCCAGCAGAGCTTCCAGGTGGATTGAGGGGGGACAGCAGCCCCACACCTGGGACAATACCCAGCTCCACCACAGCATCCATGACTCCCCAGCACCCCCATCACATGGGACATTTAATCCCCATCACAGCCCAATCCCCACACATGAGACAGAAACAACCCCAAGTCTGGTGCACAACTGGGCACACCTGGAAAGGTGTCTGCAGTTGGGACAAGCAGTGGAGGACAAGGACTGGTGGTGACACTCATGCCAGGCCCCCCAGCCACATCTCCTCTCCATTGGGTCCAGTGGCTCGCAGTGAGCAACTGCCCTGAGAGCCCAACTGCAGTTCTACAGTTTTCCTGGCAAAGTCCTTCAGTATCTTAAAAACAAAACCCCCAACCAACACTTTTCTTTGGGAAAAGGCAGTGAATTCCCAAATCCAACCTGCTCCCTTAACCACGGCACAGAGAAAGGGAGCTCAGCCAGCTTCTCCATCGCCTCGTTACCTTTCCCTGGCATCTCCTCTTGCAGGAGGCTCTGTAAGCAGGTTGATAAATGCAAGGCATGGTGCTCTGACAGCTCCTGGTGTGCAGCCACCTCCTGCAGGGAAGAGCTCTCTGGCAGCCAGGCCAGGGGAGCAAGGGGAATGTGGAAGAGCCGTGTTGGGACCCTGATGTTTGTCCAGATTTGCACTGGCCCATCCAGGCCAACACCAGTCAGAGAAGTGCCCTGGGCTCCATGCAGACTCCTCAGACTCCACTGCAACCCCAGAGGCATCTCACATCCTAAACTGGGGTAAAGCCATAAATCCTGCCCTAGTTCCCTCTATCTGGTTCCCCCAGAACTCCAGCCTTGCAGAGCCCCTGGGAGGCTCCACCTCCAGCACAAACCTGCACCCCAAACCCTAATCCAAACATCCACCCCCAGCCAGGACAGCAGCACACCGAGGCTTTGGTATCTCCAGCTCTGCAAGACAAACCCCAGCATCAGCCCCCTGTTCCTTAGAGAAAATTAGTGCAAGGTTTCTAACCCATCCTGGACCAGGACTTGGAGAAGGAGAGGACCTTCATCTGTACACTGCCAGCACGAAGCCAGAGCTGTTCCTGGGAAGGTAGGGATGGCATCTGGGTGACACAGCCCTCTTGGGCTGTCCTCACAGGCACCTGCATCCCACTAATGGCATCTGACATCAGATACCCACAGGTCTCTCTGCCAGAGCTGAGTCTTGCAGGTGACACATGGGATTTGGCCATGGACCGACACCCATTCCCTGCCCTGTACTCATCCCAGTGCTGCATCCATCCCAATCCTTTCTGTTGGCTGCCAACCTCCCCTTCCCAAGAAGTCTGGCTTAAAATTGAGAAGTTCTGAGCCCAGGTGCTCCTAGTCCTGTCCCTGTCCTGTTGGGTCTCACTTAAGATATAAACATAGGTGTAGATCACATTCCTCCACCCTGTGCCACCCTGAGCTGACAGAACCACCCTCCTTCCCCACCTCCCCTGTCTGCTCCATCCCCTAGAGAATTCAGTGCTTCAATAATCACACAGTGCTGGCTGGTATCTTGGATCCCAGCAGCCATAAAAGCAATCAAGGCAGAGAGTGGAGCAAGGAGAAAGGTGGGACAGAAGTCACAGGGGATGGTGCTGTGCATGGTGCATGCCTGGCATGGATCTGTGCTCCAATCTGACACAGCTCTGCTCCCCTGCCACCACGTCCTACCCTCACAGTAATTAAGGGAGCAAAAATAAACGGGGATGGTTTTATCCCTGCAGGGATAATTCCTCCCCCTGGGGTGGTGTGTGCCTGCAGGGCTGCCCCAGAGGTTGGGGATGAGGCAGACAAAGCTGCTGAAAATGGAAATTTCCCAGGAAGGAAGGAAATAATTTCTTTCTGGGGTGTAACCAGCCATCACTCGCCAACAACTTTATTTGCTGCTGTTGTATCCCTAAATAACTCCTGGAAACAGCTGCTTGGAGTTTGCATCTCCTACACCTCTGCTTCTCTCTTGACCTTCAGAAATGGACTCAAGCAGTCCCAATTTCCAAAGTCATCTATCCCAAGCAGAGGGAAACATCTGGACCTGTAGCACCACTACCTGACCCTGCATAACCCTTCAACCAGGAGCAAGACCTTGGCAAGTGCAGAGCCCTGGCAGGGCTGGATCTGTAAGACTGGGTGTGGAAAACACGAGCCTGTGGTGGGTCCGGGGTCAAGGATGTGCTTGGGGTCCTCTGGGAGAAGGGATGATGTTGTCCCATGGGTGAAATGTCTTCTGAGCACAGTGGGGCTGGTATCCTGCTCCAATGACTCCAGAGCTCGGTACGCAATGTGCTCTCCGTCCCTGCCCGGGGGATGGATCTGGAGGGGAAGAGCACATGAGGGAGGTGCCCGGGAGAGCAGGTGAGGGCGGGCTGGGGCAGGGCGGGGCTGCGCTCGGCCAGGGCTCTGAAGTCAGCGCTCTCTGGAGCCATCTGCTCCCGGGCCCGCCCGCAGCTCGGTGACTCACGCAGCGAGCGGCCGGCGGAGAGCCCGGCCCGCCTCTGCGCCAGCTCCGGGCTGGGACTGGGAAATCGTGTATTAGCCACGCTGGGGAAAAGCCTTCTCTACCATTTTTCTGGTCGCATAAGCTGGCTTTTAAACAGTGACACAGCTCCTGAGCGCCAGGCCAGAGATCCAACCCAATCTGGTTTCTCTCTTATTCCAGAGCACAGGAAACCTCCTGCTTTATGGGCTCTAAATGCTCATTGGAAAAGGCCAACTTCAGCAGGCAGTCAACGAGCAAAGCCAGTGAGAGATCTGCACTTGTCTTCTGGGAGTGATTGGAAAATGAAGCATCAACAGGAGCTTCTGGGATGTGCCAGACCTGCTGCTCCAAGGCAGAAGCCCACGAACCCCAAGAGCTTGCCTGGACAGACTTCGGACAGGGAAACTGAGGCACAGCAGTGCAAAGCAGCAAGAGGGAGCTGCAAAGACCCGAATGGAACCGTGCCATCACCCCACAGTGTGACGTGCTCGGCCCCACAGCCAGCCCAGCTGCCTGGCACAGCAGCACACAGGAGACAGCAAGGAGAGCAGGGAGCAGGGAGCCGTGTCCAGGCCATCGCTCACCACATGCTGACCTCCAGCAGCTTTGTGCAGCCTCATTAAAGCTAAGCTAAGCCACAACTCATCCAAGCGGGGCATTCCACATGCAGAGCTGGCAGCGACGACTTTCAGTGTTTCAGGCCTCTTTCCAACAGCAGGCGGGTGTCACTCACAGCATTGCCTTCCCAGCTCCTCACCTGGCTCTGAAAATGGCCTTGGAGCTGCTCCTGTGGCAGCTCAGGGGAGAGGATGGCAAGGGGATGGCTGCCCAGCCCGGCTGCCCTCTCGCAGCTCCGCGGTGGGGACACACCGGGGGCACACACAAGGTTATTCGTGCCTAAGAGCAGAGCCCGAATGCGAGCGGGAGCGCACACCCAGAGCCCCGGTGGGCAGCAAGAACACAGGGACCCCGGGGTGCCCGGTCACCCCCATCCGTGCCTGGTCACCCCCATCCCTGCCCCGTCACCCCCCTAGCCCTGCCCGGTCACCCCCTATCCCCACCCGGTCACCTCCATCCCCACCCGGTCTCCCCCATCCGTGCCCGGTCACCTCCATCCCCACCCGGTCACCTCCATCCCCACCCGGTCTCCCCCGTCCGTGCCCGGTCCCCCATCCCCACCCGGTCTCCCCGTCCGTGCCCGGTCACCCCCATCCCTCCCGGCCGCGCCGACCCCGGTGCGGGCTCCCAGCGCCACCTAACGGCACGGCGGCGGGGACCGGGACCGACCCTCCCGGGCTGGGTGCGTGCCGCTGCCCCGGCGAGGATGGAGGGAGGGACAGCGAGGGGGAGGCAGAAGGAACCCGGACACGGGGCTAGGGCTTGGCTGGGTAAGCAGCAGAGGGAAGGGAGCTGGAAGTGTTTAATAAGAATTTACATGATTGTAACCATCCTCCTGCCCGTGAGGCTCGGTCCCCTGCCCCTGCCCTTCACTGACCTTCATCATCCCATGGTTTTCCCACAGACCAGGATTAACCCCAGGGCCTTGGCCAAGGTCAGGGTTGAGCAAAGTCACTGAGCTCAGCAAGGACAGACACTCCCGTTAATCTGTTACCACAGCCCAAAAATCACCCTGAAGCATCCTCAGCCTGGGAACAGGAGCGTGCCAGGCTCAGCACGTGCACAGTGGCCTTTACCACAGCTACAAAAGCACCCTGGCATCAACATTCAAGGCAATGTGGAAGAAAATCCTGGGGAGGATCTGTCTCCTCTCTTCCCAAAATCTTCAGATTTGATGCAGTCACAACAACTCCTTTGCCATCACGTTCTTGGCTGGGCTGCCAACCTGAACCGCTGCTCCCTGTGGCATGGTGCAGCCCCCCCTCACCTCCACACCCCCCTTCCCAAAGCTCTGATTCACCTCGGAACCCAGCACTGATGTAATCTCCTGCTCGAGAGTTCAGCATCAGGACTGCATCAGTCGTGAGACGTAAGGAGAGGCACATCACACAAACAGCTGTTCCACAAAAGCTTTATTGCTCGTTTGAGTACGAGCTCCCATTATCACATTTCCTGAGTTTCTTAATGAGCTTTCAAATGAGATTTAAATAGAAAAGGATGGGAGAGAAAAAGGGAAAAATAGGGAGAAGTCAGAGATCTCCCTTCCTTGAGTCGAGACAGAGATGAGGTGGGAGAACGGTGCCCTGTGGGCAAGTCCTCTGCCGTGAGAGGGGGCTGGGCTGAGGTGGAGGCTGCCCTAGCTCGATTTCCCCTCTGCCTCCATCACAGAGCCACTGCCACTGTCACCGTTTCCACAGGCTGGGGAGGAGGGGTTGCAATCCTGCAGTGCTCTGGCAGGGAAGAGCAAGGGGGGTGGGGGACAGCCAGGGAAGGGGCCCTGCTGATGCTGCCCCTGCACCACGGATAAAGAGGAGATTACAGCTCACGGTTTGTAATCTGGCTTAAAACCTGACACCGTCACCGTAACCAATCTGGGCTAAGAGAAGCATTTAATAGGCTTCAAAACACACAGGCAAAAAAATATAACCCCACCAGTGAAAGGAGAGAAAGAGCTCAAGGCACTGCTTGCACCAGTCAGCACTGGCAGGTGCCCATTGACACAGGATGCCTCACCATCCTGAACATGGCAATTACATGCTTGTTATCCCAATCTATCCCGTAAAACAAAACACAGTCTCCACTGGGATTTAACTGGGGGAAGCAGAAGGCAAATTAATGCCCTTTGCTGCTTGTGTAGAGCTCACAGGAGCACCCAGAGCTGCATTGCCTTGGATGTCACAGGAGCTGCAGCACTTTGGGGGCTGCTCTGAGGTTAAGGCAGTGGCAGGCAAAGGAGCCAGACTCAAGCTGCAGGTCCATTTAGGCTTCCCTGGAAGGGTTTATTTAAAAAAAAACAATCATTGTTAAAAGATGCCTGCTCTGTCACGAATGACAAGGCAACAAACCCATCTGGCTTGTGGCTAAAAGGGGAGGCAGGAAGGCACAGGGAAGCTTCTCCATGTGACTTGCTGTGGGAAAGTGGCTGGCCAGGAGTCCCCCAGGTGCACACACACCTCCCCTTACCTGAACTGCATGATTCACTAATGCTTCAGACAGACAAGAATCACCCCCAGGAATGGCAGCTGGCTGCAGGGATGTGGGGCCAGCCAGCAGCCTGAAGACTTAGGGAACCCAGAGTTCATTGTTACCAGAGAGTCACACATCCCTCCAGAGCCACCATCAGCCCCAGACACATCCCTGCACTCCCAGGCTCTGCTCACGAGCCACTGGTGCTGCCCCAGGATGGAGCAGTGCCACTTTCCCACCACTGCTGCCTCAGTGACCGATGATCTGCAGCATCTCCGCAGGATCCACGATCTTCTCCCGGGGTTTGCCAGCAGCTTTGCCTCTCGCCACCTCAGCAGCATCAATCTTCTGCCAGTCCGAGAAGGAAACAGGACGGACCCCTGGAGTGATGGTGAGAGACAGGAGAGAGAACTTAACCAAGTAAGAACAAGTTCAGCCTCACCTCTCCATTGGCAGGGCCCTGATGTGGCAGCAAGCTGCCCTTTTCTGACACGGTGTCAGAGCTCAGCCTCACAAAGGAGAAATGATTTCTAAAGCCACAAGGAGAGGGGTGGCAGGTTCCAGTCGGCTCAGATCAGTCAGACCTTTGCAAACCGTAACAACAGCGAGCACAAACCACCTCAGGGGACAAAATGCTTCCAGTTCACTGTTAAACCTCAGACAGTTTAAGAGGCAAAACACACACACACACTTTAATTGAATGTCTTTAAATACAGCCACAGCAAATTACTCTCCTGGGCATTTTAATCTTTCCCCTAATTTGCTTGGAAGGATTACTAGGAAAACCACTCAAGAGCCATAGCTCACTGTCTCGGCAGCTGACAGTGACATTTTACCCAAGGTCTGTGCTACTTTTAATGGCCCTTCCCAGAAAGTGGTCATTAACCTTAGCAATGACACAGATATTTGAGAGAATTTAGGTCCTGTTCTCCCTGGGCTTCGGAACATCAAAACAGCAGAAAAATCCATTCCCATGGTTCAGCCTCTGCTCCCTCACAGATCCAGGAGTTTGGCTGTGTTGAACCCTCACACTGACCTCGGCTGCGCAGGATGCTCTCCACGAGCCCAAAGCCTTCTCTGGAGGGGGAGACATCCAGCACACCCCCCTGAAGATCCTCCAGCACAGACTGGGCAGTGTCAAAGCTGTCGTTCATGGTGGTGATGATCACGCCTGTGGGTCCTCTCTTCACCCACCCGCTGCAGTACAGACCTGCAGGGGCACATGGAACAGCCAAGCTCGGGTCAGCACGTGGCCTTGGACACTTCTGGCTGCAAGTCCTTGCCCTGTTTCCCACCTTGGCGGTGTAAACAGACCCCTTAGACAGTGCTGTGGTGGGAATTTGTGTACCTACAGATCAGCACTAAGGCAGCTGCACGGGTTGTGTCACTTCAGTAACAGGATGCAGCAAAACCCCTGTGCTAAACCAGACAACCCTAAAAAGAGATGGAGACTGGCCAGCTCTTAACCCCTGATAGAGGCAGCTCATCTCCTCAGTTTCCACTCTCCAAAGTGTGCAATATACCCTTGGTGAATGAACTTCCCACCCCAAAGCCCCCAAGCCACCAGCTGTGCTCAGCATGTCCCCTGCAAATCGCTGTGCACACAGACCTGGCACACCCTCCACTCTGCCCGAGCTGTTGGGGATGACCCCGCGCTGGCTGTCGAAGGGCACAGCCGGGTCCAGCGGCAGGCTCCGGTAGCCAATGCTGCTGAGCACCAGCCCACACTCCAGCTCCTCCACATCTCCAGTGGGAACGGCCTTGGCAGAGTCACCCGAGCCCTGAGAGAGGCAGGAAAAGGCTGCTGACCACCACAGTGACCACTGCAGAGCAGCAGCCCCCTCCAGTCCCCTCTGGCATCTTTGACCCCTGGGTATTTGCTAGAAGTCATTCTGCAGCAGCAGCAGGGAAAGAGCTCCCTTTGGAAAAACTCTGGTACCAGAAGCTCTTTTGGTACCAGATTCCCTGAGAGCCTGCCACAGGCAACTCTAGCCAGACAGGGAACACAGAGTTGCCTCTGGAGAGATTCCTGCTCCATCCCAGCCCCCAGGGCCAGCAGCCCCCGGTACCTCCAGGCGGGTCAGGGCCATGCGGACGCCCCTCGCCCTCCTCCCGTCAGCACTGGGCAGCACTGCCTGGGGGCTGCGCTGGAACTTCAGCCCCCACTCCCGGGGGGCTCCTGCCCCTGCCTGCACCTCCACTGGCTTCTCCAGGGCTGTTTTCATCATCAGCTCAGTCAGTCGCTTCCTGGGCCTGGGAGCATCTAGGAAAAGAGAGAAATCTTCACAACAGGCATCAGCAAAAGCCCCTTGGGACACAGCACTGGGCCAAGGCCATGTCAGGGCAGCGTCAGTATGTGAGTCTGTCATGTCAGTGGGAGCCCAGTGCCTTTGAGATGACAAACTGCAAGTCAAAGTGACCAGGGGACCTCCCGAGGCTTGAGGCAGTGGGACACACAAATCAAAGTCTGCAATTTCCTGTCTTGCTGGTGCTTGGAGGCAGGAGCCCGTGGAGAAGAGCAGGTTTCTGGACACCCTTGTACTCAGTGTTTTCTTTTTAGGTCTACAGGAAGCTCTTAAATCAACAGCCTTGGGATCCCCCCTGCAAGGTTCTCTCAGCCCTCCTGAGTCTCCTGCCCTCATCACTGAGTGTAAGCAGTGAGTGGCTGCACAAACAGAGATACACAATGTTCCTTTATCTTGGTGCCTCCTGGCACTCTGAGGACGTGACATACCATGGTAATTAACTGAGCTTCACGAGCCAGGCATTAAGTACAGGACAAGGGTTTCTCTGATGTACACTCTGGGCACTTGCAGATCACTCCTGGTTGCTCACCTGCCAAGGTGAGTCCCAGTCTGGAGGAGCAGGGCACACTTCCCTCACCTTTGACAGCACTTTCGAGGCCTGTGAAGTCAGCAGGGTCCAGGACAGCTCTGGCACCAGGCAGGTTTATCATCTCCCGCAGCTCCTGGGAATTGTGGGCAGGAGAATGTTACCTCCAGCAGAGAAAGGACAGCTCCAGACCCCTAGGATCCAGGAAATGGGTGCAGGAAGGGGATGCTGGGATCCACACTCACCCCCAAACCACGTCTCCCCACCAGGGATGGGCAGTTTGGGGCTCAACTCTGGGAAACAGGAGCACCTCCAGTCTCACCTTGATGGTGAAAGCGACTTGGAGAGGTCCCCTCCTCCCAACCAGCCAGACACGCTTCACCTTGCTGCAAGCAAGAGCTGCCAGGGAGCTGTCAGTGATGTCTGTCTTCTGCAAAACAGAGACGGCAGAGTGGGACGAGGGCAGGTCTGGAGGGAGCTGGGGAAGGCAGAGCCTCTGAAGGTGAAAAATCAGCAGAAAAGCTGGCTGTGCATGCAGAGAGCCCGGGTGAGGATGGAAAACAAGTCATCTCCCTTTGCACAGAGCTGTTTGAACAGCTGGTCCCTCATCACTGAATGTTCTTCCCGAGGCCATAATGCACCAGAGGTAACGAGCCAGCAGCCCGTGACTGCCTCGGGGGATCCACCCAGCAGGTTCACCTTGGGGCTAACACAGCAGAGCCTTCCAGTGAGCTCCATGCCTGCAGATGCTGTTGGGGGACTTCCCAGCTCAGGATATACAGGTTCTGGGTGAAACCTGCTGCAAACCACAGCTCAAATCACCACCTGCCTGTCCCAGCTCCAGCACAAGCACAAGGACGGCCAGGCCTCGCCCTGGTGTTGGCACCTCACAGAAATCCTGTGCTCCATTTCATTCACATGTGTTTATCTAGACTGCAACATCTTCAGCAGAGAAAACATGATGCAACAGACACAAGGTAACCAGGATAAACCATTCCAGACCAATGCTCCTATCAGGGAACTATCTGCCCACCCTGGCATTCATACCAGTGCCATGTCTTTTGCAGCACTGCTCCCAGCTGGCTTTAGTCACTGGTTGGCAGTCCCTCCAAGTTTGGGGTTTTTTTAAAATTTAATTTAGATATTAAGATAGGAAGTTGTTGCACAGCTGTAACAAACCTCATGGCATTTCTCCCAGAGGGAAAGCATTTATTGCCAACATCTGGGGCAGCATCTGGTGCACAGCAGCTCCCAGCTGTCTCTAGGGATGAGGCCCACCAGTCTGCCCAGTGCCACCAGCTGAAACCAGCTGCTGCCCTCATCTCCAGTTGGAAAAGATAAACCCCAACAGAAGTTTCTGGTTTGGTGGCAGAAGAGGGAAAGTGGCTCCTTTTTTGCTTCTCATAGGAAAGCAAGGGATGATGCTCGATTTCCAACTTTTTGGGTGTCAGCAGAGCAATCCAGAGGGCTGTGCAGCATCACCCAAATTACAGCCACAGCCTTCCTGGGGAAAGATCCTAAAGACAGGAGTCTGAGGTTTTGTCTGAGATGTCTGAGCCAGCAGCCACCCAGCAGGGGAGGGCAGTTTGGGGCCCAGGCTGCCCTCATGGTGCAGAACACCTCACTCACCCTGAGGAGCTGCAGTGGGGACAGCAGGATCCGGGCAATGTCCAGTGCCACGTTGCCATGACCCAGAATCAGTGCTGTCTCACAGCTCAGGTCAGGCTTTAGCTGTGGGGAGAGACCAGCTGTGACTGAATCCCCATGGCCTCCACAATGTCCAGACCTTTAGACCTGCTTCTACTATCCAAATTCCCTTCCATCTTGCTTTGCCCCAAAAAGGTGATGCAGATTAGGAAACTCCACATCAGCCTCCTCCCCAAGCAGACACAGCTGCTCCAGGCACCCCAGATGATCCCTCTTTCCACCTTTCCTGCTCTCCTGGGAGCAGGAGCTGTTTTGATCAAAAAGTCTCCTCAGGAAGCAGAGCATCACCCCTATAGGTTCCTATCTGGCCTTGCCAAAATGTGCTGCTAACTTGCAGAGACAGCTAATCCACTCTCACTGATGTGCAAATTGTTCACATTTCAACCATCTAAGAAGGATTTAACATGTCTCCTGCTAATCTTTTCCAATTGCAGGCCTTTCAGGACTTAATCTGGAGCTGAATGCCTGCATTGGGATGGGAAGAAGGACGGGAGGAAGGGCAGGGAAGCACAGGGAGGAAGGACAGGGAAGCACAGGCTGTACTCACACCCTGGTTCTCGGGCAGCCCATTGTACCAGCCCACGAAGGCTCGGGCTGAGTAAACACCAGCAAGGTTCTCCCCTGGGATCCCCAGGATCCGGTTGTCTTCAGCACCATAACTCTGAGGAGGGAGCAGACACAGTCAGAGATGTCGCTATGCACAGAGTTTGACACCAAAACACAAATGCTCCCTTCCAGCTGCTGTCAGGGTCACTGCACAGCTGTGATATCCCCTCCCAAGGGCTGAGATACTCAGTGGAAAGGCTAAACACAGCCCAAGCACAGGGGCTTCATCAGCCTCATTATCGGGCTCCAGAGCCAAATTTGATGTCCTTGGTCCAAGGCAGAGCATGACAAGCTGAGGACTGAGCAGCAAGGACAAATCCATGGCAGGCTAAAATAAGCACTGGCCAGCACAAGGAGAGGTTTCAGAGACCTGCACATGATGCCAAGCTCCAGCACACGGCCCCTGTAAGGGTTTTGGACACACCTTGGAGCACCTGAGCTGTCCCAAGGCTGGGAAGAGTTTCCCATTGTAACGAGGCACCCAGAAACACCTCACCCAAACACTCTTTCCAAGATCCCAGCAGAGAATAACCCTGCAGACCTTTCCCAGGACTCCTGGGGCACGAGGCTGTGGGTACCCACCAGCACCACGGCGTGGTACGCCCGCTGCAGCTCTGGCACTGTCACATCCCTTCCCACGGTGACATTCCCGTAGTAGGTGCAGCGCTCTGACTGTGCTGTCTGTGTGAAGGTGTTGATCACGTTCTGCAGAGATCACAGACCTGGAGTTACATCCCACAGCCAGGGCCAAGGCCTGCTGCTGACAGGAGATCCCTGGGCCTGTCCCCTCCAGCCTTGAGATGCTTCATGTCCTCATCCCAGTCAAGTTATTCTGAGACTCTTATCTACTGACAGCCAGAGATAACTCACAGGGAGATAAGCACAGCTGTAACTTGGCACTCTCTCCACCACCCTCTGTGAAAGGAAAATCTATATTTTGCACCCACCTGGGGAGGACAGGACCTTTCCAGTACATTCAATTCCTCAGAATAAACCCCCCTGCAGGGGAAAACTCCTTCCCAAAAGTGAGGTTTGCAGCCCACCTGGCCTCCTTTGCCAGCATCTCATCTCAACCCTCCCTGAAAGCCATTTCCTGGAGAGAGGATGAAGGGCAGGATGGCATCCAGACCTTTTTCTTCTGAGTGATCAGGGCCACAAAGCAAAACCACCGCTCCCTGCAGCTCCAGATGGACTCAGTGTAGGGACAGGACAGATGCCACCAAAACAGCTGGGGCAGTGTCTGCAGTATGTCCATTCCTCCCCTCTCACACAAAGGGATCCAGACATTTTGGTCTTAGGATCTCCAGGGATTAGAGGAAATCATTGCAACATATTGCTGTGTCTGGATTTTCTGTGTCCTACACTTCCAACCACCTGCACTCAGATATAGCAGATACTCCTGGGTACAGCTCACTGACAGGCAAAGGAAAATGGCTGGGAAATCTTTGGTTTAACTTTTCCTTGCTCAGGAGAGCACCCACAGCCCAAGTTCCATGGCTCCCCTAAGGAGATCTGTGTGTTCCCAGAACGGATATTGACTGAGGGGCAAATGGCAGCAGCAATGAGAAGGTGAGATCTTGCTGGCAAAAAGTGCCCAGGAACAAAGAAACCCATCTGTGCTCCTTGGCCTTCCTCTAGGCCAGGCTGACCAGCACCAGGAGCAGCACTTCCCATCACAAGCCCCTGGTTCTGGCCTGCTGTGCAGAGTCCTAATGCCAGGTATCCCATGTCACCCATCCATGGCCTTAGCAGGGACAAGGAGGAGATCTGGATCTCTCTGGTCTGACACCTCCATGTCACAGAGAGCCTGAGGCACTAGGAAGGACAGCAACCACCCCAGCTGCACCCACCACTGTCACCACAACCACACAGACAAGGGCAGTGAGCAGCACCAACCTTCACCTCAGGGTGGTCTGGGGCCACTCCAAAACGGACGAGCCCGAAGGGAATGGGCAGCTTCTCGTAGATATCCACCAGGGCCCCACCATGGTGCTGTGGGAGAAGAAAGCCACAGTCAGGATGAGGACAAAAAGGTCACAGGAGCCTAGCAACACTCATCTGCAGCAGGGGAAATACAGGGCAGGAGGACAGGCTGCAGCAAACCAGAAACAGCCTCTTCCAGACTTTTCCATGAGCAGGATGATGCTGCACCTGTTACTGCCAGCTCAGACCACAAAATGTAGCACAGAGTGACCCCAACCACCACCAAGTCCATCTTGTGGGGCTCATCTCCCTACCCAGTCCTGAGCTCCCTAACCCGGGGGGCTGATCAGAGAGCCCCCATGCCAGATGGGAAGCAGCCAGTGCAGCACCCTGGGTGCTGGGGGACCTGCCAGAAGCTCCCAGTCCTGAGATGCCCATGCCTTGAGTCACCTCAGGGTCAGAGCCTTAGACAGATGTTTGACTGCAAGGCTTCTGTTATCTTGTATTTTGAGTCTGCCTCTTCCCAAGATTAAGCAGCCCTGAAATTCGTCCCTGAGGCTTAGTAACAGCTATTTTCCAACACATTCCAGAGACAACACAGCATGGTTTAATGATGGGGTTAAGCTGCTGTATCTCTGGAGGGTGCCAGCAGCCCAGTTCTGTGTTCAGGTCTCATTTCCCAACAGACCTGACTGCCCAGAGCACTGAAATTTGCAGACACAAGGTAAAGCATCATCCATGCGTCTTAATTCTGTTGGGGAACAAGGAGAGAGGAGAGCAGATCCCACACATCCACTTTTAACTGTGTGTTATTCCTGCTAGGTGACAACAGCTTTGAGTGAGGTAGATTTCTGCTGATTATTTGATTCTAGAAAAATCACTTGGGATGAACTCGCAGCAACAAACCGAAGTCCTGAATGGACGGCCCAGGGGCGGGGCAGGGACGAAGGCAGCGGTATGCACCCCAACCAAAGAGGCTCAGGAAGACCTTGTGGGGCCCCAACAACACCGACCTGGCTGGAGCAGGGCCAGGAGCCCACTAAACCACCCCAGAGCCAGGCAGGGACAGGCTCCAGCCCTCCCCCGCGGGCAGATCCCCCGCCGGTACCTTGAGGATGTGCTGAGCCGTGTAGAAGCCGGCGGGGCCGCTGCCCACCACGCAGACCCGAGGCGCCGGGGCAGGCGAGGACAACCAGCGGCGCAGACCTGCGGGGGAGAGCGACAGCAGGGCGTGAGGCCACACGGGCTGCCACCCGCCAGGGCGGCACAGCCCCGCCCGAGCCCGGCACCCACCCAGCGGGGCTCGGCCCCCCGCGCCAGCCATGGCCGCAGGGCAGCGGAGCGGGGCCGAGCTCTATGCACCGCACCGGGGAGGCGGGAAGGCCTCAGGTCAGGGACAGCGGCGGGGTGTCAACTGCTCCAGAGCGCCGGAACCGAGACCCCGACCCCGCGCACCGGGGGGCCCGCGCCTCTCACGGTGGAGCACGGGCCTGCGGGCGCGGGTCGCGCAGCCCCACGGCCGCGGCTCCCCGGTTCGCTTCTCCCGGTTCGCTTCTCCCGGTCCCGTCCCTGTCCCCCCGGCACGTGTCCCCCGGGCCCGGGTTCCGCTGCCGCCCCTCACCGGCCCGGCCCCGCCCCTCACCGGGCTGACCCCGCCCCTTTTCCTCGTCGGCCAATCGCAAGGCGGGACAGCGCGCTGTTTAGCATAGCCCCTCCTCCCGTGGCCGCCTGGCCCCGCCCCCGCGCCGACAGCCAATGGTAGCGCGCCGTTTCTGACCGGGCTGACCGGAAGCGAGCGGTACCACAGAGAGGCGGGGCAGGAAGAGCGGCTGGGCCCCTCGCGCCGCCGCTCTCTATGGTCAGGCGGCCGCGGCACCCGGCGCGCCCTCGCAGCAAAATCACCGCTGATGCTGCTAATTGCCTGCTCTCCTGTATCGCCTGAAAAGCGACCAGCTGCCCAGGTGTACCGGGGAAAGCGCTGCACAGCGATCCTGCTCTTGGCAGGAGAAACCCCCAGCATCCTTCGATAAAGGGTAAAACATTAACGGCAGAGAGAATGGATAAATGATGCTGACAGAACCTGCCCCTGCGTCCCCATGGTCTTTGCTTTATTTCCTCCTTCATCCCCATCATCAGCACATTTCAAATGCTGGTCCTCACACCACCACATCCCATCTTGGTTCAGCTCCTGCAAAACACACCAGCCAGAAAAATCATCTCAGCAGGCACAGCAGATATTTTAAAGTTGGCCAGATGCCAGAGCACACAGGCAAGTGCTTGACGAGGCTTTTAAAATGCAATTAAGACCGTGAGGAATTCACAGTCAAGGAGCTGGTTGTAATATGGATCATAAAACCCACACATTTTTTCTCCTGGTCTTGGAAATGAGTTGATGGCTTTCTGCAAAGGCATGCTGAGAATGGCAGCTGGCTCTGTGCCTCCTTCTGCAGCAGCTCCTTCGCCTCCTCCTGGTGAGGACCAGGAATCCAGACGGCTCCAAACCCTCTTCCTCAGGTCAGCACAGCAATTATTGAGCCCCTGCCCAGAGAGGCAAGGCAGAAGGCTCCAAATATCAGCATAGAGGTCACCCACAAAACCAGTTGGTTTAAATTTGGAGAGTTCCAAGCACAGGAGTCAGAATCCTCCTTTTTTTCCCAGAATTCTCCCTTTCCCCCATTAACTTTTGTATCCACCAGTTCAGGCAGGGAATAACCCATCTATTTCCCAAATCACAGGCCATCTCCCACTGGCTGAGGGACCTGCAAACACTTGCCTTCAGATGGCATTGCTTTAAACAACATCCATAAAACCCAGCTGGGAAAAGACATGTTGCTCTGACCAATGCTCAGGATAATTTTGGGGCTGATCTCTTTACAACAGGAGAGGGCAAAAGAGCATTTTGTGCCCACAAACAGGAACATGTGAGGTTAAGATTACCCTGCCTGAACCAAAAGCACTTTTAGTGCTCCCTCACCCCCTCGCTGGAGCTGGGAATGCCAGTACTTTGTCACATTTATCTTATTTATCTCTGATTTTCAATTGAGAGATGAATGGGGGGGGGAACGACACACAGTTCTGGGGAGGGTCTTTAACCCCAGAGTATTCAGGCTATTTGCTCTGGCCATGCCCTTCCAGCTGCTCCCCTACCTACAGACCCAGCCTAACCCCTGCCCAAAGGATAAGAATTTGCCCTTTGGGTGTTTCACAATGTCCTGGGTCGATGACCCACATGGGCCTGGATAGAGGTGGCAATGCCACCAGAGCAGTTCATCAGCAGCCCCTGGGCCCCAGCCCAGGATAAATCAATAATTCAACATTTCTGATGCTAAAGGGGTCACACTGGATGGATCCAGGGCCACTCATCTGAGTCTTGATCATCTGCACAGGGATGCCACTGCCATCCCAGCTCCAGCCTCAATCACAGGGACACTTCTCCAGTGCATCTGAGGATGCTCCTGGACTTGGTGGAGGAGAAGCAGAGTAAATCACCATGGATTGCATGCTGCAATGGGCCAGGACCAGGGCAGAGCATCCTTGTGCCTTGGAACACATTTACCTGTGAAGCCTTATAAATCCACAGTGTGGGACTACAGGGTCCAGCTCAGATGGGAGGACGACTCAAATCAGGGAGCAAAACCCCAGGCTCAGAGCAAAACCACTCTGGTCTCAGTTTGGCCACCTGCCCTTTCTGCTGCCAGCTCCCCACCGTGATACTGGGGTGGACTTTGTCATCAATCCTGCAAGTGGGACAGCAGAGCACCCTGCAAAGCCAGACACAGCTTCCCAGAGGGCTTGAACTGGCCACAGGAGCAGCCCAGCCCAGCAGCACAGGGGGCAGAGTTCACCCTCCCTAAGCAGGGAAGTCACATGCTGCCTCTGGCAGATGATTCCCTTGATAAATTCTCACCATAGCAATAACCAGGTCTGGGGTCACCTCTGGCACCCCAACACAGACACCCCCCTGGGGACAGGGTCTTTCCCCCACTCCTACCCTGGGCACCAAAGGGTACCAGCAAAACTTCCTCCAGCAACAAAACCTATTGATAAAGGAAATCCACTCCAAAGTGTTAAGGCTGAATTTGCCAAATCTTTGTTCCTAGAAGGGTCTGATTAAGCCCAAAGTCAGGCAAAGCACAAACAGCAGTGACATAACCCTCTCCCCACCATCCATCCCTTCCCTGACACCCAGCCACACAGCTGCAGCTCCATCCTACAGATCCTGGTGCTTCTCAGTTTGGGATGTCCTGGAAGTGGTGCTGCATCTCCCATGGATGGAGGGGTTTCCTCTCCCCAAGTGTGAAAGCAGAGTGGAAAAAACTAAGCCTGGGAATAACTGTGGGGGCACCCTGATTTTTCTGCCCCTGGCGTTGCACCACCTGGTTCTCCCTCTGCAGTGGCACTGTGCCCCATTTTCCAGCCAAAAGCAAGACTTCAGGGAGGGATGTTTCCTACGCCGTGACTTCATGGAGGTGTTGGTGCTACTAAAACCATCCCTCTGAATGCCCCTGTGGGAAACAGCCCCTCGAGGTCCTCACTGGATGCCCACCAGCTCTGTTATGGGGGGAGCATGGACCATCAGCTCCTCGTATCTCTGGAGGAAGAGCCAGAGCCTGGAGCTGTAGGTGTCCTCATTGTAGGGCAGCTTCTTCTGCTTCAGGTACTGGGAGACGATGGGTTTGATCTGCAAAGGCAAAGGTAACATCACTGCTGTGCAGGATGACTGGTGTTTGTACAAGATGCCTGAAATGTGCCCAAAAAACCCATCCCACATACCCAAAGCTGGGCTGGCAGCACCAGCTATAGTGTCTTTGTTGTGAGTATTAGGAGGAAGGTGGCTTCCAATTGCAGCATCACAGGGAGTTCACCCTGGCAAAATGCCTTTGTAGGGCTCCAAATTAGGAGAGATGCCCTAATGAGGCTTCTAATGAGAGCCAGCCATGAATGCTCATTGTTCACACCCACAGTCATTCCCACATGCCCATACAGCCAGCTCAGTGATGGGACTGGCAGGTTGCCACAGACTTAATTACCTCCTTCCCTGCACCACCTCTTTGGGGGAGGTGGGTGCTGCCAGCCAGGTGAGCTCAAGCAAAGGACACTGAAAACAGGGGCACAGCACGAAGCATGAGTGGTGATCCTGTGCTGAAGGGCAGAGTATGAACCTGCCTTGGGATCCCCCACAGCTGGGCAGTGCTCACAGCCCATGTTTTGAATGCACCCTGCACCTCAGAGCAGCAAGTAAGGGCATGACCAAAGCGATAGGAAGTTTGCCAGGATGTTGTCTGAAAACGTCTGAAACCAAAAACTGAACTGCGTAATGCTGAGGATGCTTTCCCAATGGAATAATTGGGAGGATCCTGAACTGCTGGAAGGCTGCTTAAGGCTGGAATTGGGACCAGGAGAAGGAGCAGGGAGCAGAAACCCAGGAGAAACAGGAATGGGATGGCAGGAGATGGGCTAGGGGCTGTTGCAAAGCCGTGAGTGGTTTCAGCACGGGAAGGAGCAGCACAGACAAGTCTGGCAGTGGGGTGGGCAGATGGATGTCTTGTCCCCATGTCACCTCCCAGCCACCCTGTGTGATGTCACCTTCAGGCACATGTTGTCGGAGAGGCTGGGGAAGAGGTGGTGCTCCACATGGCAGCTGATGAGCGAGTGGCCGAAGGACCAGTCGAGGAGGGCGTTGCGGGGCAGGTTGAGGACGCCCAGGCTCATCAGGTGGATCCGCTTGGGCTTGCGGTCGGCCGCGAACATGGGGAGCCCGATGTGCTGCGGGAGAGGCAGGGTGGGCACCGTGTGGCACCTGTCACCTCCCCTGCCCCCTCCCTGCAGAGCCAACAGCAGCTCTGCCTGTGTGTGAGCGTGGAGAGCCACGTTTTGGGGTCTCTCTGCCAGCCCCAGATCTGGGTTTGTCCCTAAAGTCACTCCATCCTGTGTTTGTCTGTCCATGGAGCCACCAAGGAGCTCCCAGGCTCTGTTCCCCCAGTACATTCACACTTAGAGCCCCCAGCCTCTCCCCACCCCAGGGCCTGTAACACCACCTGAAGCACACATCTGCCCTCCCAATCCTGCCAGCCACTGCAGAGGACACCATCCTCACACCTGTGCACTCCTTTGCTCTGACATTTCCACTTTCCATCCATCACCACCAGCCTGATCCTCCTGGTGTCAACATCAGCACATGGGAGGTGACGGCTGAACCCACTCGCCTTAAGGTGGCACAGGCTCCAGCCAGCAGCATCAGGGCTTTGTCACCACCTCTGGCTGGTGGCTCACCTGACTCCAGAACTGTTGGGATACCTTGAAGGTTCAGATCTCTACCTGGAATATGTTGACATGGATGTAGGGATGGGCCAGGAGGGAGCGGGTGAGCAGCATGCAGAGCAGGGCAGACCACGGCGAC
Organism: Luscinia megarhynchos; assembly: GCA_034336665.1. NCBI lineage: Eukaryota > Metazoa > Chordata > Aves > Passeriformes > Muscicapidae > Luscinia > Luscinia megarhynchos. The sequence continues at coordinate 6,426,956 of CM067580.1, forward strand.
TGGAAGCCTGAGATGTGGAGCAGGAGCCAGTAATGGCAGTAAAACCCCAGAAACATGCAGAACAGGGTCCGGAGAGCTGCTTTCCACTCCACATTCCTCAATAAACCTGTACAAGGAAGAGGAGGCAGTGCATGGGAGAGGTGTTGGTGTTTCCCTACCACCACTGCTGCTCCAGCAGTCAGGCTGACCACTGTGCCAACAGCCCCACAGCCCAGCCCAGCCCATGAACCCATTTTCCCCATCCTCCAGGATGGCCCAAACCCTACAGAACTGCTGGGGTATGGGTCTGAGAGCAGCAGATTCAGCTGTGCATCATCACTCAGGGGATTCAGATGCACCTTCATTTCTTACAATTTGCCAAGTCATTGTCCATGCATTTGGCACTGCCCAGAGCTGGACCATGCAGCCTGAAGGGCCTTGCTTCCCCAGCCTCTTACTGCTCTCTGGGCTCTCCTCCTTGATTGTTTTGGTAGTATCTCCCTGGAGACCCACCTTTCCTGCCCAAGCTCTTTGTGTCTGGCCCCTGCAGCCCCCCAAACCTCCACCCCACACATGGCCAAACACCCTGAACAATGCTCTGATCAACCTGAGACCCACGTGTGACACTGAACTCCATTATGGCCACAGATCTGAGTTAAAGAATGGATTTTGCATGCTTCAGGCTCATGATGGCTTTTGCCAGAGGTTTCAACATCCAGCACTGGAAAAAGTGAAGTGTTTTCTCAGCATCAGCAGAATTTAGATGCAGCAGATGTGGTCCCCAGGAAAAGTGCAACGTCTCTTGTCTTTCCTGCAGCCTAGTGTCCCACTGGGGCTGGCACAGCTAATGTGATGCCTCCAAACAAAGCAGAACCCTTGGGTGGGGTGAGACCTGGGCAGTCACAAGCTTCCCATACCCAGCAGCCTGTCCCAAGGCTCCTGGGACACATACCAAGTGCAACCAGCGGGGTGAGGATGGGCACTGCAAGGGGCGCAATGAACATGTAAACGTAGCGGTTCAGGAAAGGAACCTTCCACGTGCTGGAGTCCCCCAGGCCGATGATGTTGGTGTAGCCGTGGTGGATCTTCACATGGTTGTAGGTGCCCTGCTCGACTGTGAACGCTGAGCAGAGCTGGGAGGGAAGAGAGAGAAGTTGTCGTGCCAGGGTTGGGCACTGCCTGGCTTGGGCTTGTGTGGGAGGAACCCGGGGACATGCTCTGGCACCATAACAAAGGAACCCGGGGAGATGCTCTGCACCCCACAGACCCCAAACCAGCCTGGAAATGGACTTATAAGAGTTAAGCACCCAAAACCTTTCCCACCATTCCAAACATTTCCCCACCACCGCAAGGTGCTGATTCTGAGGGCTTCCCCACTCACCTCAATGAAGAAGACAGCCCACACTTTAGCCCAGGACTTGGACTCGGTCAAGGCATTGTGGCTGGCCAGGTGGCTGCCCTTGACACTCAGGGTATGATGCACCACGCCAAGGATGAGGACACCCACCAGGAAAGGGATGGCCTGGGCTGACCGCAGGCACAGGAACCCTGTGGAGAAACCAGTGGGGCAGGAGCATGGCCATGCACACGTCCTGCAGCCCTCTGAGCCAGGCTGGAGGTGTTGCTACACCCAAACACGCCAGCCACTGCCCTAAACCTGTTCTTCAGCTGCAGTTACAGGTATTTAAACCATGCAAGTCAGAGTTTGCCTCCTCGTCGTCCTCATGACTGGACAAGCGACACTCACCCTTGTGCTGAGGATTTGGCCACTTCCAGCCTCGATGGCAACGAGTGCTGCAGGCATCTGATCCCACCCCACAGTTCTGGGATGTGGGATTCCACTGGCGTCGTTACTCTGCCAGGATTTCAGCATCCCCAGGAGTTCAACAGCAAGAGAAGGTCCCAGATTCCCAGCCATGCCACCAGAGACCCAGGCTCAGCTGTTTTCCCTGCACCCACCACAGCCAGAGCCATTGCCACCAAAACCACCACGGTTTCCCTGTCCCATGGTGGGACACATCACCCACTGTCCTGCCTGTGTGTATCTGCTGGGCACCATCCCCTCAGCCCAGGCTGTACCCCCAGACACCACTGTGTCCTCCCCCTGTACCCTGGGTGTCACTGTCACCCGCTGTGGGTCAGAGTGCACCAGCCATGCAGTGAAGGAGTTATTGTAGCTTTGTCACAACCTCAAGAGGTGCCTACAGGCTCCCAGCACAAAGCAGTCATGAGGAGGCAGTGGGACCCCTGGGGACATGGTTTTGGGGGGCTGGGACAGGTTACCTGCCGGGAGCAGGAGGAAGCTGCAGGCAAGGATGCTGATGTCCACGCCGTGCCGTTCCCACCAGCTGCTGCTCTTCACCACCCTCTGCACCAGCTCCGAAAGCTCGCTCATCAAGGCTTCCTCGGGCTGCCCTGCTCGCCGTGGGGCTTCCCGGGCAGCCACATCCCCGTCACACAGCGCTGGCTCCCAGCCCTCTGCCACCATGTCAGTCCTGCTGCCACCAGGTGCTGTCGCGCCCCGGAGCGGGGGGACACCGCTGACCTCACCGCTGACCTGCTGTCCCCTCGGCCTCACCGTGTCCCCATCCTCCAGCGCCATCTCCTCGCTGAGCAGAGGTGTCACCCCCAGAATCAGCCCCAGCACCCCGACCCAGCGCTGCCGCGAAGGACACGGGAAGGACAGCGACGGAAAAAAAAAAAATAAACAACACGAGGAGGACGCGGCCAGCGGAGAGCGGAGGGTCCCCCGGCTGCCAGCACAGGGACAGCACAGGGACAGCACGGCCACCACCGCCCCTACTCACGGCAGCCCGGGCCGGTGCTCGCCATCCCCGTGGCCGCGATCGCTGCGGCTGCGAGCGGGGAAGGGAAGGGAGGAGCAGGGCAGCGCCGGGAGGAGGGCGAATGCAGATGAGCGATGGCAATAATCCGCCCTCGTGGCCCATTTAGGGGAGCAGCGCGGGGAGGACGCTGGGCGAGGGCACAGGGAGCGACAGCGGCAGAGGAGGGAGGCGGTGGGAAAAAGCTGGAGAGAGGCGATGGAAATGTTGAGGGGAAGGAGCCAAGCGCCAGTAACAGCCCTGAGAAACCCAAGCGGAGCGCTGAGGAGAGGGATAGGGTTTCGCTTTTGCCAGGGAGAGGGAGCAAACGTTGCCTGTCCCACGAGGGAGCTGTTTTGGGGAGAAATGCAGCTTTTTCCACTGCGAGGAGCAGGCTGCAGGAAGGAGGGGCTGCCTGCCCAAACTGCTGCTGCCGCCGAGCCGCCCTGGCACCCAAATCTGTCCCTCGCAGCTCTGGCACCGAGCTCTGACCCCAGCAGGGTCTCTTTTCTCTTCTGACCTGATTCTGTATGAATTTTCCCCCATTTTCCATCACTGCCTCCTGACTTATCACCCAGACACGGGCATCCAAAAGCTTTGGGTATGCTCCTGAACAGACCAAGACCTACAGAGCACTATTTCATTATGAAGGAAAGCTTTGTTCCTTTCTGTAGCACTGGATTTCCTCTTGCTTTGTTATTTCTCCTTGCCAAACCTCAAATCAGCTCAACTGATCCACCAAAACATTTATGAACATTGACATCCCTCAAATCCCTATGGATTTGCAACAAACAAGGCTGGTTTGCTATGCTCATCACTAGGATATCACAACCCCAAACTAGGGATGGGCTCAGCACCTCCAGTAACATCACATCACTGCTGCGATTTGCAAGGAAGCAAACCTCACACCCAAGTTCCACCAGGCCCCAGGGAATTGTCAACACCATCTGGAAAAAAAATAATTAAAAAATCCTAGCTACTGCAAAAGGGGCAGAGTTGAGAGTGCATCAGAGACCTGCTGAGGTTTCATTTCCACTGTAAGGATGTGGATTAGGAAAGACCATTTCAAAGGCCAGGGGCACTGAGGATGCACTGTGGTGTGTGAAGCCCAGCCAGTGACTCATTCTGGACTTTTGAATGGCTTTTGCCACCTGCCCACAGCTGGGAGAGCACCCCTGGGTGCCCAGGCCAGGGCAGGCAGGTGTCAGACCCAAAGGCACATTGGGTGGGGCTGCTCCTGAGGGACACATACCTTCATTGTCACACCTCAGATGTCACCACAAGGCAGAGGCAGCAGGGTGACAGCCCTGCTCTGAGGGTGCCACTTGGCAGGGGCAAGGATGAGCTGCTCTGGAGCTGCCATTGCACAGCTGGGCAGAAATGGTTATGTGGGGGCTGCTGAGGAGGAGGAGGGAGTGGGGATCAGCCACACATCCAAGATGGACATGACCCATGAGGATCCCACTGCAGCTGGCACAGGGAGAGGCAGGTGCCTGGCATCACTCAGTTCTGTGCTGTCACTAGGACCAGAGACCACCTGGGAGAAGAGAACAAATAGTGGGTTGAAAACTACATGGGAGAGGATGAATTTTGGTTTCTGAGGAAACGTGCTGAACTCAAAAGAGGTGCAGCCAAAATGGGAGTCACAATGCTGACAATAGACCAGAAACTGTAAGAAGAGTCTGCAGAGCCATAAGGACAGTCAGCAGGTTCAGGATTGTAGCTCTAAATCTGCCTTACAGAGCTCCATTCCAAAAGAAACTTTTAAACCCCAAATTACATCTGATTTCCCACCACACACAGGCCAAGTCACACAATTGCCCTGACCAGCTGAGATCTTAGGGATCAAAGCAAACGCTGACCTGGCCCTTGCACTGTGGACACAAACACCTCCAATTTAGCAGGGAAAACATGTGTAAGACTCAGAAATCCTTCAGCACACAGCAGGGCAGCTGGAGGGGATCAACATAATCCCTGAAGCAGCGAGCTCTGGCCAGCAGCTGCTGACCCTGTGGCTGTCTGTTGCCCTGGGCACCACCAGGGTCCCACAGGCAGCCTCCACCTCCTCCCCAGGCATCTGCCTTCTGGAGGGAGCCCTGGGAACCAGACCCCACCACTGTCCTCATCTGACCTACTCCACCCCAGAACTGAGCCCAGCCCCTAGAAAGGCCAAATCTGGCTTCCAGCAAGCTCCTCCCATGTCCCTGCTCCCCAAAGAGGGGGAAAAGGGCCATTTGAGCCTGGCAGAAGGACTCACATGTCAGGCTATCAGGATCAGCAGCTGCAAGGGCTGCCTTGCACTCCCAGGGTCCCACCAGCTCGGGGTACAGCACCTGCTGCAGCCCCAGAAGTGAAGTTTCCAGCCCAAATCCAGGAGTGTGGAGAAGCTGCCTTATTTGCAGCCCAGGGTTGTGGTGAGGGGGCAGCAGCCTTTCCCTCCCTAGAGCTGCCCACCTTTGCACACCCTCCTCCTCCCCCCTAAGAGAGGAAGGCTCAGGCTGCAGGGGCTGGCAGTAGGGACACCCCAAAACCACCATCTCCCCTTCCCCTGACATGGCTAAATCTGCAGAGATTCACATTTATAATACCTGGGTTTGGGCAGCACTTCCTCCCATCTCTTTCAGACCAAGTGTTTTTGGGTAATTAACTTAATCAGGGATTAATTACGTCTGTCTCCTGTCCAGCAAGGAGACTTTAAGCACCACTTCTCTTTGTCTTTTGGTGTCTGGCAGAACTGTGGGGTTTTCAAGAAGCAGAAATTCTCCGGATTCATCAGCTCACTCCAACCCTTTCAACTCCAGCCCAGCGGCTGAGCGAGGAGCTCCATCTGCAGGCAGAGCTCTGCCTTCCCGAAACCAGCTGCTTCCCCCCAAATTCGGGCCCTGGCACATCCCTGGTGTTTGGCACATCCTGAGTTCCACAGCTGAGCAGCTCCCAAGCTGCTGCCAAGGTATGAAATCAGCTCTGGTCGCCACTCACCCATCCACCCTGGGGCTGCCCTGAGCCCAGCTGGGGCACCCCAAACCTTCCCTCCCTGTGGGATGAGGAAAGAGAGAAGGACAAGATCGGGAGCCACGGGGCAGGCACCAGAGGGAGTCATAGCTCTGTGCAGTGCCTGCTTGGGCTGCAGTTTCCCAAAAGTGCAGGAAATTGAGCTGCTGAGCTCCCAAGGGATGCTTAGCCCTGGTCTGGTGGGCTCCCAAGGGATGCTTAGCCCTGACCTTGTGGATTTCCAAAAGGTGACACCCAGCCTGCTCCATGTCAGGGCAACAAACTCTCAGCAGATGCTAGAGCCTCCAGCCATCAAGCCCTTACCCATGGGATACAAAATCCCTTTCCAAGGACCAAAACCGTGGACACTGGGGGGATATAGCCACTGAGCCCCATCCCATGGGTCCCCTTTTAGGGACTGAGACCTTGGGTGCAGCCTCAGCTCTCTGAGAGCTCCTGTGGTGCCAGGCTGGGACGGGGCTGGCAGGAGGGCTGAGCTGCCAGATCTACCAAGGGCTGGTTTTTAGCCCACATCCTCCCAGCCCTGCAAAACTTGGCAAGGTCATGCTTTTAACCTTAAACAAATGCCTTTTTCGGGATATCTGACTGTTTGCAGGGCCCAAATAGGCACTTAAGGCCAGGGAGAACTTCCCGCTCTTGCTCAGCAGCTCCGGGAAGGAGCTGGGTCCCGGTGCTGGCTAATCTGGCCGGGTTGTTTGCGTGGCACAGACCGGACGGCGGCGAGACGGGGCGGGCAGAGCCCTGGGCCGTGCACTGCCTGCGGGGGAGGCACCGTGCACAATGCCTGGTCTTATCCAGCCCCTGTGTGGGTCTTATTCAGCCTCTGTGTGGGTCTTATCCAGCCTCTGTGTGGGTCTTATCCAGCCTCTGTGTGGGTCTTATCCAGCCTCTGTGTGGGTCTTATCCAGCCTCTGTGCGGGTCTTATCCAGCCTCTGTGTGGGTCTTATCCAGGCTCTGTGCAGGTCTTATCCAGGCTCTGTGTTGGTCCAGTGCTGCCCTGCAGTGCCCTGGCATTTCCACATGGAAGTGGCTGAATGGCAAAACGCCACCAAGGCCGTTGTCCAGACAGAAAGGAGGTGGAGGTACCATGCACTCTGTATCATTCACACCATCCTTTCCATTGCTGCTGTGTTTTTCTCATCCATTTGACCCCAAGGTGGGTGCTGGAGGGATGGTAGGTGGGGAATTGCTCTGCCAAACATCAGTGATGTTCACTCCAGCGTGACAGCAGGTGGGATTTACCTGCCAGCAGCAGCCAGGTATGGAGATATCAGCCTAGCTCCTCACTCTTCAAGCTTTAGGGACTACATGGCATTGCAGAGCCTGGACCCTCTTGGCTGCCGAGTTGGGACAACTATCCACCAGGTCCTGGTTAGGCCAGAGTGCTGCTGTGCTGCAGAAATAGACCACAAATATCTCTGCACTTGCATGGTAGAGACAGACCCTTGGGACAGCCTGACAGAGTGGGAGACTCTTCCCTGTGTGGAGTTAAACACATGCCTGATATCAGCTATGTCATGGCTCCAAACACAACCACCTCGCCTCTTCCCTTTCTAATAGCCTGCAAACACAAGAATCCCAAAGCCCAGGGATAAGCACCAGGTGTAATTTCTTTACTTTCCAAGGCTTTGTGAGACTCACAGCAGTGGCTGGTGAAGGGAGGTTTATTCAAAGCTCATGGAAACCAAATCCAACAGACAGCCCTGCCCTGAGCTGTTGGACATCCCAGCCCAGGCTGCAAAGCCACAGCACCAAAAGCCACCTTTCCCCATGAGCACCCCCAAAGCCCCTGGGGACTCGCTGCATATCCACCACCAGCATATCCTGATACTGTACCCAGGCTGTGTTTTCAGTTTTATATATCAGCAGTGAATAAAGCACTTGTCATCCACCCCTGCTCCAGCCAAGCTTCAAATCCAAAGCCTGGCTGGAGGTGTCAACTAATCACAGACTTCCTCCACTTAGAAGCTCAGGGCCAAGGTAATCACTGGTTTGGATGCCTCTGCTCTTGCCCCGACCGAAACTGCTTGCCCCCACCCCTGTGTCCCTGGCGTCACTGCCTGGCCAGGTGTTACCCAACGCAGGTGTGCGGTGCAGATGCCGTGGGCTCTGTCCTTCTGTGCTGCCATCATGCTCAGCCTGCCACCAACAGTGCCACCAAGGGGTGCTTGATCTTCTCTCCTGCCAGCCTGGCAGCTCTTCTGTAATGCTGAAGTTTTGTGGGGTCCTGTCCTGGCGAGGATCAGCCCTGAGAAGGGAACCAGCCAAGGCTCCAGTTCCAGTCAGCAGGCAGCGATTGGAATGATGTTTCTGGACACAACTCTACACTTCCAGTCCTCAAAAATTAAATATGTTTCTCCTTGTAAGCATGGCACTACCCAACCCCAGCCTTCCCACATCCCTTCTGGTCCCCAACCAGGGCCACTGGGGCTGGCCACACACATATCCCCACAGGCAGGCACCCGGGCTAGCAGCTCCCTATCAGACGCCCACACAACATTTTTACCATTTGGTGCAGGCAGTGTATCTCCAGGCTCCATCCTCTGCCCTCTCGAGGAAAGAGGGACATTTCCAACCTCCTCAGTGTGTGGAAGGAAGGAGGATGTGGACCCCAGGATGGCATTTTCCAGCACCTCCCCTCTTGGGCTGACCTGTGACTGAGCAAGGATGCTTTGCCAGGGTGGCTGAGTGTCACTACCCACAGCTCCTTTTGGGGGACAGTTCTCCCTGCCAGCTTCCACTGCTGGCTTCACATGCTAGAAGGGAAAGGGCCTGGGAGGCAGTGCAGGGCTCAAGGGTGAGTGCCTCCTCCTTTCTCCCCCAGGAGTTTTTGAACAGGCTCTGCTGGGGTTGTTGCACTTGCCTGGTTTAAGAAACCAGAGCTAAGGTGGGTACTGGCCAGTACCTGTGTCTTTTCTCTGTTCCTGTTCTTTGTAGTATCAGGATACCTTAAATTCATGGAAACCAGGAACTCCTGCAAGACCCAAAGCTCCCTGCTCATTAAAAAGCCCAAGTACATCTTCAATTGGCAAGAGGAGAGACTGCACAATGCAGCCCCTGCGTTTGAGATGGGCACCGCGCTTTTGTGGGCAGACACCCTTGCTTTTCCCTGGCACAGCAAGCTGGTGCCACCCTGGGTGCAAACAGCAATTAGGCACCACGGTGCCCAGGCAGGTGCTCAATCCCACGCTGCTTCAGCCGCAGGGTAGGCGAGGGCAGCCAGGGCCGTGATGTAACCGGCCGTGCCCGGGAGGCAGAGCTGGAAGGGAGCGAGCCACCCAGCCTGGCTGGCAATCCAATGTGCTGCGTCACTCCTTCAGGCTGGAAAGTTGGTTGGGAGCCAAAGGGCTGCCCAAATCCAGCTGGATTCCAAGAATGCACCCCCACCTCGCCAATCTAGCGTGGCTGTAACTTATTTTCCCACTTTTGGCAGCTGTGGAGAGATTACAGTAGAGCTGAGGGGATGAGCAGAGGGTCTGTCTCAGCTCCATCTTCCTGCCAGACCTAGGGACACATCCAAAGGTGCCCAGTGTGTCCCCTTTGTCCAGTACATCCTTCCCAGCGGGCACAGGCAGCCCACCAGTGCACAGGCACTCACCAAGGGCAGTTTGTGTTTCTTCTTCCAAGCGAGTACCCAAAGCTCCCTGCCATCCAGAGGGATAACTCACATACTGCCTGGCAGCTATTTCATCAGCACAGCCAGACCCATACAACCAGTTAGCTCAGAAAAACACGATTCTTCTAATGATACCTTTGGAGAAGCTGTGCTCTGAATCCCAGTCGACCAAGGGAATATCTGGAGGAGCCCTGAGGAGCCTGTGGGTTAGCTCTGGCTGGCACAGGGCTTCAAACCCAGCCTGACAGCAGCACTGGGTGAAGAAGCTGCCTTCCATCCCCACTGCCTTAAAAACAGCATTTTTGCAGCCCACTAAGAAAACATAAGCACCAGGAAAGCTGTTACTCCTCCAACTAGTTTTCCCATGAAAGAAAAGTCTCCCTGGCCCCATTCCTTCTGCTTTTCCCCTCCTACCATAAGCCATTGCAAGTAAATCCAATGTGCTGCTCCTTAATCCCAGCCTGGGGAAGCAGGAGCCACCCTGACCCAAGCAACTTCACCTCACTGGTACATTTTATTACTGACTGCAGCCAGGTCCTGCTGGGATCAGGGTCAGCAGCAGCCAGAGCTCACTGACAGGAGGGCAAAGTGGGACACAGCAAAAGAGGGAGGAGACCCATGAAAAAAAAAATAGGGCTTAGAATAGAAACCAGGCTAAGCTGTGGGTGTAGAAGCTGTTGTGGAGCAAGTAGAGCTGGCTGCCCTGCCAGCCCAGGGGACCAGAGGGCCTCCGAGACATCCTCAGCATCCTCATCAGATTTCCAGGATTTTCCATCCTCTGGTTCTGGGAGTTGCTGGGCTTGAGGAGAGCAGGACTATAGGGATGAGGCTGGGTGAAAAATGACCAAGAGCTGAGCCCTAAAGCCACTGCTTCATCCTGCAAGGGCTCTTCTGGTCCGTTGGATGGCCACACGCCTCCTTGCTGCCCCAGGAGTGTCAGACCTGGACAGTGACGCATCAGGAATGGAGACTCAGAGAGCAGTTCTGCAGAAAAAGTAGGGTTTGTTTTTACCTCCCTTCCTGACTGGGAAGAGAACAATCAACAATGAGCCAAGCTTGGCACGAGGTGAGATAAGGCTGGCCTCCTGCAGCGCCCGCAGTGGCAGCGGGAGCGTCACGGGGCCCTTGGCACAGCCCAGAGGGTTCCTCCGAAACACCCACAGGGCTCACGAGGTGCCACCAGAACCACCCTGGCACCTGCCAGCCCAGGAGAACCAAGGGCAGCTGGATCTGCTAAAAACACAGAAGGCATCTTGTAGCCACATCCCTGGCTGGGCCATGGTCAGCTGGAGCCAGGCAGGGAGCTGATAGCAGAATTTACCAAGAGAGGCCAGAGGCACTTCTGGGAATAGCCCTGCTGCCCAGTCTGAGCCTGCTTCCAAGAAGGATGTTTCCTTCTGGCATGTGGCAAAGGTGATGCCCTCAGGAACGTGACTAAGACTCACGTTTTGTTGGGAAAAGAGGTGAAAGCAGACTCCTTGGAGCTCATGGGAAACCTCAGGTTCAGCCTGCACAGGGATGGATGGCTTTTCCCAATCCCACAAGACAACTTATCATCTAGGAATGCACTCCATCTGCTCCAGAGTGGGAGAAAACCTGCTGTCAGAAGTAGAAAAATATTCCTATAAGCTCTGCTTTCCCCTAGCAATAGGTTTCCCTTTCCCGTAGTAAAAAGTCCTCTGGGTAACAAAATTACCTTTCCAAAAGACAAGTCCACAGTGACATTTTGAGTGGGTTCCCGTGCCCATTCACTGCCCCATGGAAGTGCAGGGCAGATTGCCATCAGTCCCCTGGGAAGGTTCTGCTGGTGGCAGGGCTGGTGGGGATCCAGGGTGGGGAGGATGTTCGAGAAGAGACAGTCAGAGCTGCCAGCTCCCACCCCTTCTTTACACACATAATAATTTTGGGAAGAAAAAGTGCAAAAAGGTAATTCTTTAAGCCTTCAGTCCCATCACAGCCTTATCTTGCTGTCAGGGCTGGCACAGTCCTTGGCATCTGGTGAGGAAGCGAGCTTGTGGCACCCTTCAGAGAAGAAGACACCCATTCCATGTCACCTCCTCCAGCCCCTGGTGTCTGTGGGATGCCTGGGGAGGGCTGGGGACCTGCCCATCCTCTTTGGCGTGGAAATCCACCCAGGAGGCACTTGCTGATCCTCCCTTGGGAAAGGAGGTTTGAGCACGTGGCATCTCTGCCCGGTGGAGCGGAGCAGCCCCAGGCCAGGTGAGCAACACCTTCAGCCTGCCTCGAATACCGGGAGCTGATCTCTCACCTGGTGCCGGCAGGGAGGAGCCATGCTGCTCCATGGCACCAGGGAGCCTATCTTGGCACCTCCAAAGTGCCTCCTGGGGAGGGTCAGGGAGCCCTCACTGCCACCCTGGGCTTTTGTGAAGGATGCCCAGCACAGGGCAGGGCTGTCCCTATTCCTGTGGGTGTTATCCTGGAGCCAGAGCAGGGCTCTGCTCACAGACATGCCGATGCTGCTCCCAGCACCCTGCCTGCACTGCATTGTATAACCTCTTACGTCAGGCTGAGCCAGCTCCTGTCCCAGCCCATCCTGGGATATTGCCTGTCACTGCATCCAGTCCTGGGACACAAAGGTCTCACTTCCTGGGGATCCCTGCATCTTCTGAGTGCCCTGGGGGTCCTCCACCCTGCAGCTTTCTTGCGGGGATGCTCGCAGGTGCTGTCACCTGATCCCCACTGTGACCCAAGGAGGCTCATCCTCCACCTCAGGACCTTTTGGGGCACAGTCCTGCTTCACACGGAGCAGCACTTGTCATTGTTTGTGAAAGCAACTGGGAAAAAAAAAAAAAAAAAAAAAAGCACCTGCTTTTCCCAGGTGAGAGGAGAGGAGAAGGGGCAGGATGTGGCCAGAGCTGCTCCCTGACCGGCAGTGGAGATGAGTCCAGCACATCCCATCACGCTCTGACAGGTGCCCATAAAGTCTCCACCTCCCCAGCCATCTCTGGGGATTTCCAAATCTGACTGTTCGGGTTTCGGGTACTGGAGGTGTGCCAAAGCACCAGGACAGCAGGGTGAAGGCATTCCCTGGCACTAAAGCAGGCAGGACACCATGCCAAGAGCAGCATCTGCTGCTCACCTGCCCTTGCCAGCCCCTGACGGGCGAGCAAAGCCCCTGGGGAGATGCTGTCAGTGAGTGCCCTGGAGGGCTGTGCAGCACCCACGAAACCACAGCGGGGTCCACTCTCCCGGGCACCGGTGACCCGGCCGTCGAGCAGCCACTGTCACCCCTCGGGCAGCCCTCGAGTGTCCCAGCGCCGCAGGATTCGGTTTGGATGCCCCATAAGGGTGCTCTTATGTAAAGGAGCAGGAGAGCGGTGGGGATGAGCTCGGCTCTGTAGGTCAGAGAATGGAAGTGCGGGGCACTTCGGGGATTGGGCTGGGTCAGCCCGTGAGTCAGTGGCAAAGGAGGGACCGGCGGAGGCTTTATTAGCGGCGAGGGGTGGAGCGAGGCGGGCGAGGAGCGAGGCTCGGCACCGACGGAGCCGGGGCTCGTCCTGCTGCTCCCGAGCGTCCCGCCAGCGATGCGCCCGCAGCCCCGCTCCTCATCCTCATCCTCATCCTCATCCTCGCCGTGGCCCTGAAGGGCGCCGAGCCCCCGCCGCAGCCCCGCAGCCCCCGCCGCAGCCAGGAAGGCGGTGATGGAGCAAGGTCAGTGGAACAGGTTTCTCCTCCCGGATCCCTGGAGCCGGCGTCCTTCCTGCGCCGGCTGGGGAGCTGCGGACTTGTTGACAGCGGCTCTCGTTAGCTCGGTTATTGCGCGGGGCCGGGAGCCGGGCTCGCTGCTCCGGTGGGGCCAGGGATGCCCTGTGCAGCTCCCCATCCCTCCCCGAGGGGCGGCCGTACTGCTCAGCCTTCCTCACGGGACCCCAGGGGATCCCCCTGCCCTGGGAAGTCTGCTCCGAAACACTCGTGGGGTCGAGGTACTGAAATAAGGGGTGCTGGTGTGGGGTGTGGAAGGGTTTGGGGTGGCATCCCCGTCTGGATCCGGTGCTGTGACCTGCGGCCATCCCGGGTCAGCCGAGCCACAGTGCCACGCTCAGGGGCTGTTTGTGACTATGGGGAAGGGCTGGGCTGTGGGGTTATCGCCGACAGAAAAGGCAGCACCAGGCTGGCTTCCAGAATGTGCCTTCTGCCCTGTTCAGGCCTTTTGACATTCTGGAATCCCTGTGCATTCCTCCACAGTGGTCACCAGCAGTGCCCACAGCTGACAGCACTGCACTCCAGGGATGGGGGCGTGTGAAGTCCAGCCATGGGTGCATTTCCAAAACACAGTCAGAGAGCCCAGGGCAGTATCCTGGGGGGATAAGCATGGGTGAGGGTCCCAGGCTCTGCTTCGACATGGTCATGCCTGCCCAGTGTTGCTGGTTTCCTGAGGTGGAGATAATGGATGGGAACAAAGGGATGTTGTGGCAGACAGATCTGTCGCTGGCGCCTCCTGCGAGGGCAGAGCCCGTCCTTGGACCAGAGCAGCTGCTACCTCTGCCCAAGAGCAGTGACTGCAGCCTCAACAGAGGAGATGGGAAATCCATCCATGCTTGCTTACTGTCTGGGTTTGGGTGGTTTCTGGGCTGAATGCCACTCTGACAGCCCTGCTCTTGATGCTCCAGCCACTGCAGCTCCATGAGAAGCTGAGTGGCCCAGCCTTCACCCAGGTGTCTCCTTTGGAAATGGCTGCTCCTGGTCCCACCAGGACTTTCTGGGCTGGGTGGCTCAGCTGGCTATGTAGAGTGCTGATGTGTTACATCTTGGTGTCCTGCAACAGGAAGATATAGTTGTTGTGAAAGTACAGTCTGAAAGGTTAAAGCTTAGATCAGGAGCAGCAGGAAAGTTGTCTCTGTCACTCCAAGAAAGTGAGAGATAATGATGAAAGCTGGGATCACCACAGCCCTCAGAGCCACCCTGGAGCTCAGGCTCTGCGAGCAGGGATCCCCAGTGCCACAGGACATGTAGTGACAGTCACTGGCCTGGCCCCACACCAGCCAAGGGTCCCATGGCCTCCTCAGTGCCTTTGCCCTCCAGCTTTCTCCCACAAAGTGTCCAGGGCAGGTTTATAGGCTATCCAGAGCATCAATCCTGCAGTGCAAGTGTTTGCCCAAGGCACAGCATGGTCACAGCTACCTGCACTGCTGAGAAGCCACTGTTGGTATTGTCCCAGCTACTGAGGGTTTCCCACCTGCTATCACCCCTGGCACCCCCGTGTCCCTGCTGAGCTGATCCATCACCCTGGCACCCCCGTGTCTCTGCTGAGCTGATCCATCACCCTGGCACCCCCGTGTCCCTGCTGAGCTGATCCATCACCCCTGGGACCCCCGTGTCCCTGCTGAGTTGTCCCTTTGTTCGTGCAGGGGATGCTGTGGTGCTGGGGCTGTGCCTTCCTGCTCAGTGAGCAGCGTTTGTTCATTGTGCCACATCCATCCCTGTGCTGGGCAGCCAGGGGGCACCATGCAAGGCACAGCAAAGCCAGAGCATGCTGGGGGTGCTCTGCAACAGTCCCCTTGCCCCTTGCCTCCATCCTGGCCATGCACCTTCCTGCAGCCATGCATTACTCAGCTGCTGGGCCAGGAAGTGAATCCCTGGTGGGATGGGCAGGAAATAGTTAAGCAAGTGGGGTGAAATGGTCCACGCTGGCCTGGCAGGTCCTGGACCCCAGAGTCACCCTCTGGTGTGGGCACTGTGGCTGTCACCAACTCCAGGTGAGCCTGGGGGAGAGGAGCACCAGGCAGGGCTGAGGACAAGATGCTCCAGCCCAAGGAAAATGGCTTTGCCTGGTCCTCTCTGCATGTAGGACCTATCTGGTGTCCTGTGGTCCTACCTGGTGCCCCGTGATTGGTGTCCTTTCTCAGTCCCACATGGCAAAGCTGAGCACATGTGCTATCCAAGGGCAGCAGCCATAACCTGGTGCTGCCAGAAGCCTGGGGAAGCAGCCACGTCTTCATGGGCCAGCAGTGGTACCCAGCAGCTGAGCAGACATGCTGCAGTGGTGCCTGCAAACCCACATCTCCAATGCCACCACCATATGGCCTCAGTCACCCCCAAAAAACTCCCCTGCTCTCTCCCCACTCCAGACTGTGGTCTGGACCACTGAAGAGCTAATGGGTGCCAATACAACCCTCCTTGCAGCAGCTGCCTGGGATAAAGGCAGGACCTGGGAATCAGCATCACTTTTGTGAGCAATGCTCCTTCAGCAGAGGAGCTGAGGCTGTCCAGCTCAAGGATGGAGTGTCCATGCCATGGCCTTTCTCCATTCCCTACACACCACCTCCTACACCGTCAGGGATAAGGAAATGTGTCCAAGCTAAACCCAGGGGACTGGTTTTGCTGGGAAGCCCCATTTAACGCAGGCACAGGGCAGTTTGGGGTTTGTGGCTTGGGATGTTACAGCACAACCATCCCCAGGATCACTGGTTCCCTGATAGGGACATTCTGCCTCCCACTGCAGGGCCTGCCCTGTGTCTGACTGCTCTGGTGCCAAAGGCAGGGACAGGGGACAGTGTTTGCTCATTGGCAGCAGTGGGTCGGGGAAACCTGCTGCCTGCCTGGGTTTCTGTTTGGGAGGGTATTTAAGGGTGTTCTCCAGGGTGTGCCAGCCCTGGCCTCCACCCTGCTTTCACAAGCGCCCTCTCCGAAAGGAGCTTGTTGTTCTCGGTCGTGGAGTGTAATGAGCACCGTGAGGTTTCCCCGTGGAAGCTGTGATGGGCAGAGCACCACTGGGCAAGCTGAGCTCTGAGAACCTGAGGACAGCCACGTTCCCATCTCATGCTCCATCATGAGCTCTGTGGGATGCAGCAACCCAGCTGGACAGGGGGGTTGGAATGCAGGAAGCATCTCTTTGGCCAGGACTTTGGATGCTGTGTCCTGCAAGGGCTGCAGCCCCACACTTTGTAGGACAAACCTGGTTGGAAGCCATGGACCAAACCTCAAGACAAGGAACACGCATAACATCCAAATGCAGGTGTTTGTTCTGGGGCTTTTAGTGCCAATGACAGCCACCCCATGTCAACAGACCACCCTCCTCATCCCACAGAGCCCATCTCTTGGGCTCTGCCACAGTGTATTGATGGCACAGCTCAGCTTTGGTCTCTCCCTGCATCATGGAGGTGACCACGTTGATTTCAGGGCTTGGTGATCCCAAGTGGCATTTCTGGGCTTGGTTTTAGCTATGCAGGGACACATACTATGGCATCTGGGTACTGTCAAGTCACCAAACCTTTCACTGGCTCTTTGAAGGAAAGACAAGTTGGGAGAAAGGATCTCTGTCAGCATCAGCTCAACATCAGCAACTTCATAGGTGCTCCTGAGCAAAACGGCAAAAGTTAGGGAATGTGCACACCCCAGGTGCCCAGAGCTCTGAAATACCCTCCACATCCCAGTGCCTGGCCTGCTAAAGTCTCCAGTGGGTGCCAGGCCAATAGATCCACTTCTCTTTGTCATCTGCTGGGATAAACTGGTTCCCATTGCACTGGAGTGAGCCATGGCAAATCACTCCCCTCCTGCACCCAGCACAGACCCAAAGGCACAATCCATCCTGGGGAAATTGGGGCTGGGGACTGGGTCATGGTGGGCAGCTGGTGCTCTGGCACTTATCCAGAGAAGGGGCAGAGGGCTTGGATGAGGTTCCCATGTGCATGAGGAAGAAGGTGAATTCAGTGATCACAGACTCACCTGGAGCTCACCTGGGGTGCAGGTCCTGCTGGCAGCAGTGGGTCCCAGTGGGCTGTGGGTCCTACCCTGCTGTCCCTGACCCGGTCCCGGCAGAGGGAGCTGTGGCATCAGCCAAGCCATCGCTGTCCCTGGGACACCAGCCCCGGGTTTGGAAAGGGACCAAAGGAAACAGAGCTGGGGCCGGGGTAGTGCAGCCTTCTTGGAGAACTCACTGACTCAGCACATCTGATCCTCACCCTCTTGCCTGTACACTGAGCCAAGAGTTACACAGAACTTGTAATCTCAAATACAAATGCACTGTTACGTCTTTTAAAATGCTTTAAAAACTGAATCAGTTTACATTGGTGCAGAAAGATCTCAGACCCTCAGCACAGTGATGGTGTTTAGGGGATGCCAGAGCATGTCTGTGTGCAGTGACACGAGGCTGGGACCCCACACTCTCCTGGTGGGGATTCAGCCACTCAGGGAGAATCAGGGCAGAGAAACACCTGAGTATTTCTAACTTGCAAAGAGTAATTTTCCTCCCCTACACCCACACACCTAGGGCAAGCACAGGCAGGGAGCAGCACAGCTGCTTCACACCAAACAAACTCCCATCTTCCAACCAGCATAACCACAGCCTCTGCAGCTCCAAAGGCACAAATGTGGTCCAAATCCCAGCCTGGCCTGGGATGAGCACACACAGGTAATTCCTTATCATTTTCATGCCTGAGATAAAGTGGGTAAGCAATGCCAGTAATGTCTGCAGCATTTTTCTGATCTGTGGCAGTCGGCATCACAGCCTGAACAGGCACTTTGCCAACACCCCATGGCACAGGCTGCTGAGTCTCCCTCAATAGGATATGTCACTGCCCATCCTGCTGCTGCACCCCAGAAACTCCTGCAACCCAGGAGCCATTCATAGATCACATATAAAATGGCACAGTGGAGCTGGGAGTGCACTGGTCAGTGTGGAAACACCTGGCACTGCAGATCAGAGCTGTGCTTTGAGCACTGATGCATCAAGGATGCTCAGAAGAGGCTCTGGGCTGCAGCCTGGTGCTGTGCTCAGTCCTGGGAAATTGCTGGATTTGAGAGACAAGGTCCTTTGCACACAAACTGCTGACACAGCTCAGTGCCCTGGAGAAATGGGACAGAAACATTGCATCTGTGAAACAACCATTTTGACCACTGGAAGACAGCTACCAACATGTTCAAAGCATCATCTTCATTCTGAATTTTGCCCTCAAGACAGCACATGCTGGACTCACAAACTTGTTGGGCACCTGCTGGCCAAAGTCAGGGCTGGTGCATTTCAAACTGAGACCACAGCCATCAGAACTCTCTTCCAAACACATAGCACCAGACAAGATGATGCTTCTCACCAAATGAGAACCAGGAGACAGGGCAGAATTCCCAAACCCTCTGCTCTTCAAGCCCAAACCCCAAAACAACCACTGGCTCAGGGAAGAATGGATTGTAATTATTTATTCTGGGTCCTTTTGAAAATATCATGTTATCTCCTTCCGTTCATGGCTTGGTGTGGTCTCACAGCCTGTGACAGCAGCGTCCCAGCCATCTGTGCAGCTCCCTCCTTCCTCCAGCGAGTGGAAGACCACGGTCCCTTGAAGGTTGGCAGGTTGGAGCTGCCTGGTCCAATCTCAGCTGTTGTCCCTCCGTGCCAGGAACTGCCTGGAGAGCATCACAAGACAGGGAGCAGAGCGAGGGAGCAGTCCTGTGGGACTGGTGGGGATGGCTGTAGCTTTCAGCTGCCCCAGGAAAGGAGTCTCTGGCTTGTGTTTTCTGGCAACTTAGAACTGGGTTTGTTTCTCAAGCATTTTTTAAAAAATTAAAAATAAAAAATGCTGCTGCTATCTGCAAAGGAAAAGAGAAAAATCTATCAGCACCCTGAGGATCCAAGAACAAGCTGTACTGAAAGGCTGTAAAAGCAGCACACAGGTACCTGAAGGCTGGGGAGCCCAAACAACACAGTTAATTAGGGTGTCAGTGCATGTGGTCTTCCCTTCACCTCTCTGACAGGTACACAGTCCTTTAACCCTACCAGCCAAACCCTGGAAACATCATAAAACAGCAACAACTCCAACCCAGGCATGCAATCTCCAGAGGCCTGAGTAAGATCTCAAGCATCTGTGGAAGGATTCCCAGTACAACTGGCACTGCCATCATTCTGCTACCACCGGGAATTGCGGTTGATTTCCTAATGTCTTCAGAAAGGTGAAGAGTCAAGACAAGCCTGAGCGTGGTTGAAAATCTGTTACATAGACTGAGTAGCATCAGACCACAAAGCAGTCTGCATTCAAATGGGTTATGAAACAAAACCAGGCTTCATGTCCTGCCCAGTTACATTAAGGTTGTTGAGTAATGAACTAACGCTATTGCTACCTCTCCAAACTCTCATCCTTTCCACATGAGCAGGAATTTGCCCACACACAGAAGTGCTGAGGTTACTCTTCCAAAGCAGGTTGAAAACAAGACCTTACATTATCCACATCTCCACCTGCTTAAGGGTTTAACCTCTCAGACCCCGTCTCCTACTTACAGTTCGGTGTCTACAATGACATCTGGCTTCTCCAGCGTTAGTCGTCTCCTCTGGATGGCATCCACAATCTTTTTCCTGGGGCCCAATGGGATATTGATGCTCTTCAGGTCATTGTCTGAACACAGCATGAGGGCCTCCAAGTCAATCTTTTCCTTCTTCAGGATGGAGATGAACTCAAACATGTGCAGGGAAGCCAGAAAAGTTTCCAAGGGGCTGGTGTCCGGTTCATCATCATCGTCCAAGCCCAGCTCCAGCTCGTCCCAGGGCAGCTCCTCCTCGTTCCTCTCCTGCAGGCTGTTGGCACTGCCAATGCTGTCATTGAGACTTGGCGAGCGCTGCAGGCGGCTCCGCAGCCGGACGCCCACGCCGTCGGCACCGTCGTCCCCCGGCGCGGCCCCGTCCTCCCGGCCCATCCCGAAGAGCCCGCTGCTGACGTAGTTGCGCCGGAACACCATGGTGCCCAGCCCGGGCCGGTTGAACAGGGACTCGTGTCCCGAGTCGGTGCTGACCTCGGAGTGGGCCGAGTCCATGTGCAAACCCGGGTCGCTTATGGCACGGGAGACGGTGTCTTCATCCGTGAGGAACATGTCTCGGATATTGCGGCGAGTCCATTCCTTGGGGCTGGCGTAGGTGCCCTGCTTCACGAACATGACGTCGCTGCCCAGCTGCAGGCCAGACAGAGACCGCACGCTTTTCCTCCCATCCTCGTAGATCTTGAATGTCCCGTCCACCTGCTTCTTCTTCTCTAATTTCTTCTGTATTTTGGTCTTTCCCTTGGCTGTGCCGTGGATGGTGGCTTGTGAATATGGCAGGGAAGTCACCATAGACATGTGCTGAAACTTCTTGCTTAAGGTGCTGCTTGAGTAGCTGGAAAAGCTCATGGTGTCCGAATTATCTGACATCTCCTTTCTGTACTGTTTCTCCATCCTTTCGTGGTGCTTCTTCTGCAGCTTCACGCAGTCCTTAATCCTGCGCTCCGCGTCCCGAAAGGCCTTGTCCTTCAGTTTGCTCACCAGCTTGGGGTTGAGGCTGCTCTGCTTGGCAGCAATGGAGTCCAGGTACCTCACGCACTCCATGTGCCCCTTCATGGCTGCCATGTCCAGTGGGGTGTGGTAGTCATTGTCCAGGCACCAGATGTTGGCCCCAAAGGAGATGAGGAAGGAGAGGCAGTTCAGGTGGCCGTTGGCTGCTGCCAGGTGGAGGGGGGTGTTCCCCCAGATGTCACATTTGTCCGGGTCACCCCTAGGCAGCAAGAAAAACAACTGGTTAGCATGCAGGGATTGATGACAGACTCCACTGAGATATTCCCAGCTGTGCAGGGGCAAATCAGCCCTATGAAATTTGACTCATTGAAATATCAAGATATGTACCTCTGGTTCCTGCAACTTAATTTTAAAAAGGTCTTCTGGAGGGGTGTACTACCGACATGGAGTCACGTGCCCCATATGCAAGTCTGTGACAATTTGACTTGAATTTAGGTCTCAAGAAAAATGTGTTCCCACATCAAACCAACTTCTGGAGAAAGGCAAGCAGGTTCTAAATAGTCCAGAACTGAGATATAGATCTGATTCCAGCTCAGACCTTAAGCTTGTGATAAAATTTCAAATCTCAAATATCCCATTAAATCCTAGTCAGATCCTGTCTTCAGATCTTGGCTTTATTCAGACTCTGTGGTGGGGCATGCCAAAATGCCTCTCTCTATGCCACATCCTGGGTTGGACACCTTGGAATCCCACCATGAAACATCCATCCTCAGCAATGGTTCTGAAACACCCCCAGCTGCTGTACCTTCCCACCCACCCCTTCCTTGGCACCTGGGGAAATTGCAGCACAAAGGGGAATATTGGCAGGAGAGAATAAGAGTGATTTTTTTGTCATTGGCCTCGGCATTGGGGTTTTGTGGGGGATTTTGCTGTACCTTACATGGTCTTGATAGCACAGCTGGAAGCACATTGGTATTAGCACATCCTGCGAATCCAGTTTCAGAGAAAGTGGAGATTAGGTTTCTGCACTCCTTAAGAGCTGGACACTGCCAGTAGCATCTCCATTCGCACCATGCCAGCCCCTGCCCCAGCAAGCTGCTGGCAGACAAAACAGCTTGTCCTCATCTCCTGCCTCCCGTGCCAGGACAAACACAAACCTGGGATCCAAGGGGAGTCTGTCCTGCTGACATTCCTCTGTATTTGTGCTCAGGTGAAACGAGAGAGTTCACACCCCTGCTGGCACCAGCCCTCTCCCGAGCTGTGTGCTAATGATATGCAGGCAGCAGCAGTATCTGTCAACAGGGCACTCTCCCTCCATGCACATGGGCATGGCAAAGCTTTTATTAAGGCCGGGCAGCTCCACCACCCTCAGGAGCAGCTCCTCGTGGGCAGCAGGGCTCAGCACAGCTCCTGCCTGTTCCCACACCACCCTTTCAGTGAGCTCCAGAGGAACCCAGCACTGCTCCTCCTCCACACAGACCTCAGCGCCAATCCATGGTGACACCAGGAGTACAAAAAGCAAATCATAAAATATAGAGAGCTGAAAGTGACCCATCAAGGATCATCAGATCCAGCTCCTTAAATGCACACTTGAGACCTTCAGCAAGGGTTACTTAACTCCTTGCTGCTTAAGGGTCTGTGTTGGCAAGAGCTGGGAGCAGCAGAGCCTAGCACCCTCTCCCAAATCCCATGTGCTCTGAGCTATGGCTTGTCTGACTTAAAGTGTCTAAAAACTCCTCCAGGAAAAGAGCAGGAGATCACAGGAGCAGAGAGACTTTTTTGCCCAGCTGCTTTGCACCTTCATCACTTTGTGCCAATGCAAAACCCCAGACATAGCCTCATTCAGCACATTCATCCCCACACAGGGACCCACTGCCTGCTTGGAACGCTGTCCAAGGGGCAGCAGAGACACAGAGGAACTGCCCAGTCAGTGTAATGCCAAGTTTGCAATCCTCAGGCTTTAAAGAAGCTATAAAGCCTGTCCAGATGTTAAGCTGGAGATTATTTGCACCCAGAGCATGAACTTCCTAACTTCAGTCCCTGAAAGCTGCTATGAGGTGCACTCAGCTTTCTCTGTGGGAGCATGAACAGCAACTCCATCATAAACATGTTTTCACTAAATTTACAGAAACACAACAAGTACGACCTTGAGCTCATTGGCAAATTCAGCAAGTTAATCAAAAGGTTTGAAACTCCATAAGGCCAAAAAAACCCACAAGCCCTTCAGGACTTCGGAGCCAGAGCCTTTGACATCTCTCATAGAAGGAGAAAAAGGTTTCAGAGATGGGTGATGAGGAGGGGGAAGGCAGAAGATCATAGGCTTGAGGAGCCATGAAGCCAAGAAAAGGAGAGAAGGGATCTGATCATACTCTGACAATGCTGAGTTTCCAGGAGCAGTAACTCCCCAGCCCTTGCCTCTACCCTCATAGTGATATGTCCAGGCTGGGAAATGCATGGGGAGGATAAATATTTGATGAATTGCAAGAGAGAAGTAAATTATTGATAGAGCTGGATTTAAAGAGCCAGTGAACCTGTTCCACATGGAGCTGCTGGTGCTGGTGAGAGAGACTCCAGTGTGTGAAGGGATGCTGGTTTGGTTTGTGTGCTCTGAAAGGGTGTTTCTGTGCCTGGCAGGTGTGGGCAGATGAGCCAGGACACCCCGAGGGTCCCAGTGGTGTGGACTCACGATGTGCACAGAGTCTGAGCAGTGGAAACAGTCCTGGTCCCTAAAACAAGTGTGTGGATGCCCAATCCATCAACCTTTTGGAGCCTATCCTCAGGTCTGCCTGGTTCAGGGGACAGAGGGCAAAGCCAGGGAGCTCTTGGGGGTTTCATATGTGAAGGTCTGCTTTCCTCAGAGAGTGAGGGGAAAGAATATCAACACCAGCTTTCCCTGGTCATTTCCACTGAGTAGAAACGAGTATTAGAGCAAAATTAGATATCTCAGGCCCTGTGCCCTACAAACGTCTGCCGCAGGCGCTAAAAATGCATCAGAAGGAAAGAACAGTGACTTGCAAAGTAGAGATGTTTGATTCAACTCAGATAATAAACATGAGGCCCTCCCTCTGGCAGGTGTCTGAGCAAAACTTCACCTCTGGGGTGCTGCACATGAGGAGATGCTGACTGCAGGGTCCACTAAGTGGGAACGTATTTTAATAACAGGTGTAAAGTGCAGCACTTCTCAGCTTCAAAGCGTTTTTGAGCACTTAGTCAACTCCTGTAATAATCATTATTAAAACACTGTTAATTGGGCCCCTTAGGTGCACATGTGCATCTCTTGAGTCACTGTGTTTGCACCATGACATGCATGCTCACTCCCTTCCTGCTGGTTTTTCCCCTCTGCTTCTCCCGTGGGATCTCAATTAGCTGGGGAATCCAGTGGCACTTACATATGCTCTTCCCTGGCTGCATGTATGGAGTTCCTCTGATAGCAAAGGGCTGGCTCACCCTTGGCTCATGGGTGTGTGTGGGGAATCAGGCCCTCAGACCAGGAGCCAACTGGTTGGGGATAAAATGATTTTGGATAGAGGAAGAGTGAAAAAAATAATTTACGGCTTGAGGAGCAATCCTCATAAAATGGTTTTGAATAGAGGAAGAGTGAAAGAAAACTAATTTATGGTTTGAGGAGCAATCGTCACTACTTTCAGCATAGCCAGTCCTAGAAAAGAGCAGAAAAGATGAGGTTTTGGCCCAGAGCAGAGCTTTGGGTCCTGTATAGTGAGTTTTTCCCAGGTGGTGGTAGCCCAAGGATTCAGCTGTCCCCCAGGTTCAAATCCCCAAAAATCCGTGAGAGATGCTTTAGAGGTCATGCCAGGGCTCTCTGCCCTTGTCCCAGCAGAGGCTGGCAGTTGCTGTGCCAGGTGACCGTGGTGCTGGGGCAGTGCCTGGGGCCACGTCTCCTGGTTCAGCACCTCGCCTGCCCCGGGCTCACCCTCGCTGCCAGCAGACAGCTCAGGTGCCGAAGCCAGGAAGCTGCAACAGTGCCCCACCCTGCTCCTCCACCTTCCAGGCAGGTCATCACCCGGGGAAGGTCCCCACCAACACAGCCAGGCTGTCCCAGCTCCCACGTGGCCTCCAGCCCTGCAGAGGATGCACATCACCTTCACATGCCTGTGCTGCAACCTCCGCTGCAGCCCTGCCCCAGCTGGGCTGGTGTGATGCCCTGGAGCAGCCTGGCTGATGTCAGGAGCTGCTGTCACCCCCAAACCACTGAGCCACGTGTCCTCCCTGCCACTGACATCCAAAGTATCTGTGCCCCCTGTTTGTGTAGGAAGGGAAAATGAGGACCAGCTCTGCTGAGTGACAAACCTGCAGACACATTCTCACTTCTGCTGTCCACTCCAAGGCAGTTCTGGCTGATCCCAGGCAAGGCCCCCAGACCTGCCTATAACAGGAGCTGGACTGGTGCCCACCACTGCCACAGCAGTGCCTAACGAGCCCCACTGAGGAATTACTGTGTCTGAAAAGCTGCAGTGCTAAATGCCAGCTCGCCAGCCTCTTCCCAGCCATCATGTTAATTGAGTTTGTTTTCCTCACTGGAGCCCAGCCAGCAGGAAGAAAAAGGCTTTTTGTGTGGCAAACAAGAGGGATGAGCCATTGCTGATCCCTCCATCTCAAACCCTCTCTGTGCCCATTGCAAAGGGGACACAGAGGCACAGAGCCTCCTTCCTTACCCCTTCCCTGTGGGTTGGGGCAATAAGCTTCCCTCAAGGATCTACCAAAGGATTTTTTTTTTCCCTTCCTTGTTTCAGCTCTACACCACAATCTGCTGAACACATGGATGAGGCTTCTTCACTGATGGCAGAGCCTAGGTGTGTCCATCAGCCTGACATGACCATTAGAGCCATGATTTTGGCCCCCAGGAGCCCCTTCCCACAGCCCTGCTTTCTCAGGGCTCTTCTGGCCACCCTCACCAGGGCATTTCATAACAGCCTGGTCCCAGCACTCAATGTCCTGGCGTGTTTGGGCACTGCCTAGCTGTGGCAAGGAGATTTTGGGTTTTCTTGCTGCCCCAGGACTCCCCCATCACCCTCTGTGCCTTGACAGCCCCATACAACCCAGATGGAGGCTCAGCAGCCCCCTCAGACCCTGAAGATGCCTCCCACCCCATCCCTGCATGCAGCCAGCCCAGCCCTAAAGCCTCCACTCCCCCAGACCCTGCTCCATGCCATAGTCCAACACCCCCCTGTCTCATAGTGCAGGGCTCTCTCAACCAAAGGAGGAATATTTTGGCAGCAGAGGCCAGAGAGCAATTCCCTGACATTCTGGGATAGTCAGGGATCCTCTCTCTTGCCTCACAGTGGTTATAGTGTAGGTGTAATAGTGCCATTTACAGCACAGCATTAAGTTTCATCTCTGAACAAGGCTTAAATACTGTGGCACATCATCCTGGGCACTGGCAGAAAATGACAGGGTCTGCCCTCAGGCTCTGCTGGGTCTTGCACAATTCCACCTCTCTGGCACCCTCATGCCCAGGCTGGGGCTTTCCTGCCTCTCAGAGACCCAAAGCCAGCTCCAAGGAGCAGGGGTGTGCCTGCCTCCATGCCAAGCACTTTGCTGGTCTCTCTGTGGCCCTGGGCAAAGATCTGACACAGGGAGATAAATGCACAAATGCAAACACATCCTGCAGTCCCACAGCCACACACCTTGCTCCACCATCCATCATGTAAAGGGCACTGGGCTTTTGCCAGGCTATTTTCCTTGTCAGGAACAAATGTATATTAGGTTGTTAATTAAACAGCAGCCAAGCTGCACTCAAACACGATTTGAACCTACAAGGACCTTTTAATCCAATGTGAGTTTATAAAAGCAGCCCTTGGGCTTTGTGAAGAGGCAGAAACTGCTGGCTTGGATGGGGGTTGGCAGGGCAGGCAGTGGTGCTGCAGGGTGCCCTGTGATGGAGGAGCAGTATGAGGACATACAGTGATATAAAGAGATTATAAAGTTAGTCCAAAAGGCTTTGCCACGGCTTGGGCCTTCCAGATTGACTTTTTGGCCATAAAGAGTCTTTGAAATAATTTTTAACCTCAGGGTCTCATGCCCTGGGCATTCCTCCCACTCTTTGGCCCTGGCTATCAATTCTTGTCCTGACAGGAGCTCTGGGCAGGTTTTGCTGGGCACAGTCTTTCCTGGGAGGTACACAGGGGGTCACAGAGCCCCACCCAGGGAAGCATCACAGGGCTCTCAGCCCAGGACCACTCAGGATGCTCCACTCAGAGGGAGCACTGTCTTGCTCTCTCCCTTCCAGACTCAAAAATAATCTTTTCCTGAACAGATTCCTATTGCATCAGGTGTGCAAGGACTTCTCAAAGCCACTCTGTACACAGCCTTCAGTTCAGGATCTGAAAGGAAATGATTTACAATGAAAGGACAACAATGGATGGAGGAGCTCTGCCTGTGAGCACAGCTGAGGTACTGGCTGAATTTTTTGCACAAGCAGACCAGAGTATCAGGAGATGGCAAGAGCCCAGGACCAGGTGCAGTGGAGATATGGCTGGTCAGATACAAGAGCTGCTAACACTGCCCAAGGTGGACAAAAAAACCCTGCATGGGAGGTGACAGGGCCACCAAGCCCTCCCAAGGAGGTGTGATGTCCATCCAGGCTGCTGACCTCACTACCATTCCTCAATATTAGAAAGACAGAAATCAAAATCAGCACTACCAATCTCTCAACACAAGGCAGAAGCCAGTCCAGCTTGGATGGCTTTGGATGAGGTGCTCAGAAGAGCTACTGGAGCAGAAGGAAGCACTGGGATGTGTCCTTGGGGGGTTGGTAAGAATGGGAGAGTCACAGACTGCCCCAGAGGGAATGAGGAATGGCAGGTCGTGCTTTTGCACAGCCCTTGTGTGGTTCCCCCAACAAGGTGTAAATCCCTCCAGTCTGACAAGTCCCACTCCCACCTCCCCACCACATCCACATTTAGGGAGACAGAAACTCTTAAGATTTGGCAGCCCAGGGTGAGGTACAGACCAGTACAGAGTGAGAGACAGACCAGTATGGAGCAGGCCCTGTGGAGGAGACTGGGCTTAAAGAAATCTGCTCTTGGAAAACTTGAATTTCCAAGGCTCTAAGTGTACAGCAAGCTGTCCAGGGGTCACATACTGAGACCTTGCTTTGGGTAAAAGAAACAAATGCCACCCTCTGCCAGCTGGCACTGCACATGTCCCTGTGTGAGCATTCTTGGGACAGAGGGAGCAGTTATTTGCCTCCTCACTTAAAAGGACTTTTTTCATGCCAGCAACACAATGTGTTTATCTTTACAGGACCTGTAAAAGACCACAAAGCACTTGGAAAGGGGAACTCGTCCCTGCCCAGGGTGCTGCAAGCAGGCTGGGGACAGGAGCACTTAGAGGGGTCAGAGGAGCTGGGAAAACACAGAGCACTTATCAGGAGTGTTGGATTATATTCAAAGCACCAAAAGTGAAGAAAAGTAAGAGCAGGGAGGACAGGAATAGGGGCCTTATGGACAAAAAATGATGTCTTATGGACAGGAGCCATGATTTCGTGGGGCACACTGACCGGGAGCAGGGAAGGGGGAAGAAGGGGGTCCCAGCTGCTCTGTCCCGCACAGCAGCACCGCGGCCAGCACTCACCCTCTGCTGACGATGAGGCGCAGGGCGTCCAGGTTGCCGTGGTAGGCGGCCCATAGCGTCGGGGTCATGCCATCCTCATCCGGCGAGTTCAGGTCCTTCTTGGTGGCCTCCTTCAGCAGGTCCAGGTAGCCGTCGCGGGCGGCTCGGTGGTACTGGTCATTCATGGTGCGCACGGGTGCCCGGGCCAGCGCATGGGTGCCCAGCGCGGTGGGGCAGGGCCGGCGCCGGCAGCGCCCCGCTCGCCAGGCACAGCTCCGCGGGCAGGACACCTGAGAAGCGCTGGCTGGAGGCAGGAGCGGCTCCCAGCCCAGCCAGCCGGGCTCCACAGCGCATCCCCTGGGTCCTAAGCATCCTCCGGCCCCGCCGCATTAAAAGCTCCAATTAAGCAGCGTCGCTCTGTTGGGCTCAGCACGGGGGCACACGGCAGCAATTTTAAGAGTTCCCAAAGCAGAGCAGGCTGTCAGGAAGGATGCTAGGTTGTGTCCTGCCCTGTTCCAGAGCCGGCCCATCCCAAGCAAAGGGCAGCCGGAGGAGGAGCAGTGGGTCAGTGCAGCACCTGCCCCACGGCCTCTGCTCAGCCCTGTCAGAGCTGGGACCTGGAGAGATAATCCACTCTGTGCGGAGTTGGCTGAGGGCAGTTTGGGGACTGCAGTTTGGGGGTGTTCACAGCTCAGCTTTTCCTCACTAAAAAATAAAATTTCATTTATATATTTGTTTTATCTCTCTCTACTGTCACTAGACTCAGTCACCATCCCTATCGCCCCCATTCTGCCTATACCCACAGAATTCTGCTTTCCAAGGAGCTGCACAACAAACTGCAGAACGGGAATGTGATAAACCAAAGAAACTCACAAGGGCTGGAAACATTCCTTTCCTCATCTCTTTCCCCTCTCTGGAGACTAAAACCCCTAACCCTGTGTGTAACTCGTACTGCCCTGGTGTGCGGGGCTGCGGTGTTCTGGTGTCTTGTGCTGACAGAATTGCCGGCAGGGTGGGACCCTGGGGATCTGGACAGCCCCAGGCGGTGTCTCCAGCACGGCATTCCCGGTTCCCGGGCACCCTCTGCTGTCGGAAAGCTGGAGCCAATCCTGGATGTTGGCCGAAGCACGAAGCTGCCCCAGTACATTACACCCGAGGGTGAATCGATGGATTGTATCCCCGGCACATGCTGACATGGAGGAGGGATTTCCTGCTGCTCTCTTGTTGGTTTTACCTGTAATGTCCTAACTGGGAATGGAGATCTCCAGGGCTGGACTCTGCGTGTGTGACCACGGTCTGTGGCAGGCACAGGGTTTGGAGAGGGTCAAAACAGAGCCATCAGATGGATGAGAAATGGGAGGAGAGTGGAAAAATTATGTAAGACAGCATCAGGGGGGCTTGGAAGGCAATGAGCAGAGAGGAACCAAAACAGTGAGAAACACAGCTTATTTTTGTAAGGGGAAGAAAAATGCCCCAAGATAGGAGGGTGGCCCTAAAGCAGTGCCAGGTGCACCCACGCAAGCTGCAGTGATTAATCCCTGGGTGACTGACACAGCGTCAGTGTCCTGGCTGCATCAGAGCCAAGGGCTGCTCCCTGCGGGCTTTGCTCACCTCAACAGGTTCCTTTGCACCTGCTCAGCCTCCCTGGGCAAGTTCTGATGGGATGTAGTGGCCACTGCAGGTGAAAAGCAGCACAGTAATGTCTGCAATTCATTACTGACATTACTTAATGATTCTTGTATGGTTATTAATTAAATTTCTTGGCTGCCGGGGGGCGGGGGGACTGGGAGCATTGCCCGAGGCAGTAAACACTCTTTCCTCTGTTGCTGGTAAGGACAAAAGAGGCAGGGTAAACCAGCACGTTTAGCCCGAGGGGCCTCTGAACCTCTGGCCTCTGCAAAACATCATTATCAGCTCGGATTTACTTCTGAGAGGCCTGGGCTTCCCCTGGGAAAGGCTGCAGAGTGAGAAAAGCTCAAGCACTCACCCCAGAAGGAATAGCTATGGCTCAGCAGAGGCCAGACAGGGCAGAGCTGGTGGCAGCACAGGAGGGACACACGGGGCTCTCCCTGGGCTGGAGAGAAGATCCTGAGCTCTCCTTCCCCATCCAACACAAATTTGGTGCTGTACCTGCAGTGCAGCAAGAAGGACACAAGCGGGCAGGAATGGGACTGAGAAAACACACAGCAAATGGCCCCAGCTCTGTGCTTGCCCTGAAGGGGGAAAAGCATCAGAGACATCTCCAAAAGAGGCATTTCAAGGGCTAGAACTTGTCCCCATCCACCCAGAACTGCCATGGGACTCCTATAGCTCCCCCACAAAATGTAGCTGGGTGAAAGGGACCTTGAGCAGAAACTGTCCCTTACCAGACAAACGTTTAAATATCTGCCCTGTGGTTTGTGACACGGTTACTCCTTGGAAGGAAAGGAGTTAAGGTCCTGAGGTCCAGAGAAAAGTGATCCCACCCTGAAAAAGCAAAGGCAGTGCGTCAGCAAAGGAGAACAAATTCCGGTCCCTAAATCCTGCCCTTTTCTAGTTCTAAATCTTCCTCGTTGATGACACCATGGGTGGGAAAGGATTGAGTTACCTGTGGCACTGAACAAGTATAAATGCAAATTTCTTCCTTTTCCTCAAGAACCTTCGAGGCATGGAGTGGACTGATTTGAATAGCACAGGGTGGGGCACAATGTTTAATGTGCTCCAGTAAGCGGAAAGCCAAGCACAAAATCATCACCAAAGATAAGTTCATCACCTAAACCATCACCTCTCAAGGGAAGAGACCTCATGCATGTGGGGAGATGGATTTGGTGGGGTGGCCTTGCTCTGTGGTGACCATGACCCTGTGGCCGAGCAGTCCATGCCATGCTTAGCAGTGTTGTCAACTCATGCTCTTGCTAGGTAAATAACCCTTATCTCCTCATCTCTTTCCAGCTTCCCCAAAATCAGCTATTGCACAAAATGGATCACATGAGTTTCTCTGAGAAGCCCATGAAGCCCTGCTGTCAGCTCCAGACATGGTATAAATTACAGAGAAGTCCCAACGGGTGTAAATTCTTCAACTGACCAAGCTGCAGCAACAGGGAAACTTCTCAGTCTGGCAGGAGCAGAGGTTTGGATTCCAGGCAGCAAAACAGGTTGGTGGAATGGCTTTGTTTGGATGGTTAATTCACTTTGTTTCAGGCTTTTCACTGAGAATCAATGAAATGCCAAACTTGGCACAGGCAAAGGGCTTTAGAGGCAGTGACAGCTCAGGTAGTTCACACCCTTCCTGCAGGAACTGATGCAAATTGGGATGTGATGTTCCAAAGATTCCCGGGGGTTTCTTACCTTTTGGTGGCCTGCTCTTCAGCAAGGAAGTACAACAATTTCTCTGAATGTTTAGTGTTTGACATTTAGAATTTAAACCACACTGGCTGTTTGCCCCAGGACATTTGATCCTGCAGTGCTTTTTGGTGCTTTTCCAAATCTTACGTCAATAAACATATAAATGTTGTGTGACCAATCAGACGTGCTTCATTAAACTGACCTAGGATCTCCCTGAGCAAGAGCATCTTAAGTCAAAAAAGCCTTCAGGGAACCAGGAAAGGAAAGTTAGAAAATTAGCTCATCCCTCTTCTTGCACTCCCTGCCCCAGCCTTCCCTGTTCCTGTGATCTATCCTGTCCTCCTCATCACGTGTGCTGCTCTGGCCAGTCCTGGGCTGTCCCAAGTGCTACTCTCACTCATGGGGCTCTCTCCTCCCAGCAGCACTGACCCTCAGCAGAGCCTTGGCTGCACCATGACCGAGGAGCCCGGGCAGAAGGACAGCGAGCTCGGACACGCGCACTGCAGCATGGGCTGCGGGCACAAGGACGACAAAGCCAGCCTGGCTTCCAGCCAGATTGCACCTTTCAGCCACCAGCCCCCCTGCACTCCTGCCTCCAAGGAGGTGTGGAAGAAGGGTGGCCGCATGTTCTCCATCCTGCTGGCCGTGCACCTGGCCCTGCTGGCCTGCACGCTGGTCAGCAGCGGGGCCTTCGAGAAGATCGCCGTGCATGACTACGACGTCTTCTTCCTGCTGACTGTCATGATGCTGGTTGTCATCATCTGGATCATCTTCTACCTGGCCGGCACCTCGCGCTGCCCGGGCGCCATCCTGGGCAAGGACTCGCACGCCGGGCCCATCTGGCTGAGAGGTAGGGCTGGGCTGGAGGGGACAGGGCGGGCAGGCCATGGCAGCATCGGTTATTGCAAGGCAAGCAGCAAAGATCTGGGCACAGCCTCATCCTGCTGAGGGGCTGGGGCATGGCACCGTGCCCTGCTGCAGGTCAGCTCCTGCTCCCTGCGCTGGGTTCACTGCCAGCTGTCCCTGAATCCATCCTTTGGATCTCTCCCGCTGCTTTTGCAAGAGCTGTTAGCCCCAGCATACCAGGCTGATTGAAAATCGCTTCCAGCCAAAATTATTGTATGATTTTGTTGCTGCCAAGATAATTTGGGTGTTGGGAGAGAAAAACAGCAGTAGAAGCAAAGCCTCTTCATGACATTTCCTCTTCTTCCTCTCATCCATCTGCATTAGCACATGTGTGCACACATCTATCCAACCACAGATATTTTTGTTCCCCAACAGGAGGCCTGATCCTATTTGCCATTTTCAGCCTTGTCATGGATGTGTTCAAAATAGGATACTACTCAAGCTTCTACAGCTGCCTGTCTGCAATCAAAATCATCTACCCTATTGTGCAGGCAATATTTGTGATTGTCCAGGTGAGATGGTTGTGGCTCTGTCTTGGGGAGCAGTACAGAGACACAGACACCAGTGGCAGGAGCTCTGGTCTCTTGGATTTAGTTCAACTGCCCCTACAGCAAATGCAGGGGCTTAACTCAGCCCCCCACCCAGCCCACATCTTCTCCCTCCAGCCACAACAGCTCCCATCTATGGCAACTCAGCTCACTCTAAGGCAGTGATTTAAACTTGTTACCATCCCGTGATGTTTTTGTCACAAACTCTGAGCTGCCCCTAGCCAGCCAGGCCTCCTTTTCCATGAAGAACAGAGGAGGAGAAGGACAGTCAAGGCAGAGGCTACCTTGCACACACAGTCCCTGCTCTGGGACAATGCCAGGGAGGGAAGAGACCAGAGAGGGACAATTTAGACAGAACAAGGAGTGGCCATGGGCAGAGCAGTGGCAGTGGGAGCAAAGAAAGAACGTCCAGCAGAGGGCCAGCGTTATGAACTAGGCTGAGCCCGGATGGACTCGAGCAAAAGGGGCTCCAGCTTGCTCTCTGCTCTGCAGGGAGATCCCCCCTTCAGAGGGATGTGCTTTGTTTTCTTGTTTTGCTGGAAATAACAACTTATTTTCTTTCCCCTGCAGACATATTTCCTGTGGGTCTCTGCCAAAGACTGCATCCATGTGCACCTGAACGTTACCAGGTGAGAACTGCTGCTCCTTGAATCCCCCTGGCCCAGCACTGGGTCCCCACAAGCACTCTGTACTCTCTCACACAGCTAAGATGTAACCAGGGGACAATCCCTTAATGTTGTTGGAAACTAAACCTGCTCAATCTCCAGCTAAACTTGGTTCCCAGCTCAAGTAGCTGTGGTTAATGACCTGTGGATCTATCAGGGTTGGGATTCCATTCAAGAATTCAAGCATTACTCAAAGCAGATAGTATTAAATAAATAATTATCATTAAATAATGATTCATAGTTGACTTTTTCTTCCCTGGGAAGAAAACTATGCAAAGGGCAAGCCTCAGGCTAAAATAAGATCTTGTCCACTTTTGCAAGACTGGATCTACTGGAGACCAATTAATTTATTCACTATTGAGAAGCTCTTTCAAAAGCAACAGTGGGAATCAAGCCTTGATAATTCTCATGAGCATGGACAAAAATAGGAAGAGAGTGAGGGCAGCAAAGAAAGGCTCAAGATTTCTAACTGAGGCCACTGCAGTCCTCACACCACTTCAGGCAGATGCCACAGTCCCTCTGAGCACATCTAAACCATGGATGGGAGAAACAGGGCCTAGAGCCACTGCTTTAATGTCACAAGCCTTCTCCTCCTGCAGGTGTGGCTTGATGCTAACGCTGACTACAAACCTGGCAGTGTGGATGTCAGCAGTGACAGATGAGTCTGTCCACAAGGCACATTCAAAGCTGAAGAAAAACATGACAGAGGAAATCTTCAGGTGGCTCCTGAAAGGTAATCTGCCTCTTTGCAAAGCCATCTGGTTCAGAGAGAGATCCCATCAGGTAGAAATGGTTTCCCAGCAAGTCAGATTTTATCCTTTTCTCAGAAGGTGTGTTCAGAGCTGGAGGTACCTTTGTCAGAGCTGGTTTGTTAAAAGCCAAGCCTAACCTCTGTCAGAGAGGAATCAGAGAGGTGGAAGACTGTACAAATGGGATGGGATTGAGGAAGGGAAGGAAAAAGAAAAGTTTAACCTGACAGTTAACTTTTTTAAGAAAGAACCTGGGCACAAGAAAGCTGAGGGTGAAGTGTCCTTTTTTTCAAAGTGGTCACATATTGTTTTGTTCTTTGTCTTGATTTTCACTGACCCCCAAACAGTTCTTCAGGGAGAAGTGTTGGTCCTTGTGTTAATACCAGGGCACCTGTCTGGTTTTGTCTTGTTTCAGTGGGAATGAGAAGCAGCTCGGTTGAAGAATGCAATTGCAATAGCCAAATCTGCCAGATCTTCAAAAATGGCTACTTTTGGCTGTACCCCTTCAACATTGAGTACAGCCTCTTTGCCTCTGCCATGGTCTATGTCATGTGGAAGAACGTTGGACGCTTCATAGACCACCACTCCCACCACATCCAGCGCCTGAAGTTCAGGCTCTTCCGAAGGACCTTCTTTGTAGGCATCATGTTAGGCCTCATCATCCTTGTGAGTGGCTTGGGAGTCCTCATCCTGTATGAGGTGCAGGTAAATTCCAGCACTGAATCCAGCAAGAAGAGCCAAGCACTCACCATGTACTACATCTTCAACATAGTTTGTCTGAGCCTGATGTCCCTTGTCTGCATTGGCGGCTCCGTCATCTACCGGTTCGACAAGAGGGACATGGACCGGCACAAGAACCCCACCAGGACCCTGGACGTGGCCCTGCTGATGGGGGCAGCGCTGGGCCAATATGCCATTTCCTACTACTCCATTGTGGCCATCGTGGCCAGCACGCCGAGGGACAGCATCAGCGCGCTCAACCTCACCTACGCCCTGCTGATGATCGCCCAGCACACCTTCCAGAACGTCTTCATCATCGAGGGGCTCCACCGGCAGCCCCCCAAGGAGGACTGCAAGCACCAGGGCCACCAGAAGGATCTCTATGGGCTCACCTTCGTCAACATCAGCGCCGTGTCCCTGCGGGTGCCCGACACCGGCAGCGCCGCGGCAGCCACGCACAGTTCGGAGCTGGCCAGCTCCCTCACTGCCCCCAAGAAGATGAACTGGAGGAGGAAGTTCTTGAGGGAGATTTCCATGTTCCTGCTGCTCAGCAATATCATAGTGAGTACCGCGGGGACAAGAGTTTGTGGGGGAAGGAGAGGGCTATGAGCATGAGAGAAAGGGTGTGGCCTATGGAAAAACAATCCTTTCTGTGCCTCTGCTGTACAGAAAGTACATTAGTTATATTTATAAATGTAGAATTCTGATTCCCTTGTCCCCTAAAAAAAGCCCCAGCCTGAAGTTAGGACATTTCAGGCTACATCAACAGACCTGTCACTTATCACCAGAATATCAGACACAAGAGGTGGGTGCAAGAGAATAATCAGTTTCAGTATTGCTATTGTGTGTTAGTGGATGTGTGGGATAGCTTATAAAATCAATAAATTACATTCCCTTCACACTCCCAAGAAAGGATGTGAAGTGACAAAAATCTAGGGTGAAGTCTGGGTTTTCTTGAGAAATGGCAGCACATCTCTTCTCGAAACCCATGGCCTAGGAGGTTGCTCCTTTCCTGGGCAGCTGTGGCTGCAGGTGCCTGATGTACCACACACCTTTCTCACTGCTCTCCTGTTCCCCCCCACAGCTCTGGATCATGCCAGCCTTCGGTGCCCGGCCCCAGTTTGACAACGACACAGAACTGAACTTCTACGGTGATTCCATGTGGCCGGCCATCGTGGACATTTGCCTGCCCTTTGGGATCTTCTACCGAATGCACGCTGTGGCCAGTCTGCTGGAGGTCTACATCATGTCCTAAGGAGTTCCCTTGCTAGGAAGATGAGATCCTCCTCAAGCAATCAACTCTTTCCTGCCCCAGGGCTGGGAAGCTGCTCAGATGTTCCCAGTGGTCTCCAGCACTGCCTGAATTGTGTTCCCTTGCAGTGCTGGGGCATTTATGAACTGTGTGTGAAGATCATCCAAACATAGTCCAGATTTTATTTTTGCTACTTGTGTATGGATGTGTCTGTGTGTGTTTGAAGTTCTTAAAGCTTAAAAGATAATAGATTTTAAAAAAAAAGGAAGATACCTAGGGGGATCGTGGTGATTACCCTTGGTTCATGCAGAGACTCAACTTCCTTGTAAAGCTTGTTCACTCCATGGACTCCAGTCCACTGATGGACTCTCCAGAGTGTTCTCAGCACCCTTGGGCAGTCAGAGCCTCCCTGCACACACAGAACTGGAGAGTGCAAGGGGCTGACACAGGCCTAGAAGGACAGAAAGTGAAACCACTTCACCTCCTGGTATGGCCAGTCGGAAATCACTCCCCTGCAGAGATGTGAAAAACAAACTGGTGACCACCAAAGGCTTTGGGAAACGTTTGAATCTTTCCTCTCTGTATTGCCTATGTGTATGGGCCCTCTCAACCCTTCCCTGTGCCAGCCCCTGCCCTCCTCTCCAGGGAAGCTCCACTGCAGCCTCCTCTTCCCAAAGAGTAGAGCTGTGCATGTGGTCCTAGGCTAACCCTGATATGGGATTGCTTTAGCATACTTTTTTCTCAGCTTTCCTGAATCAGGGCTCAAGAATCATAAGATGATGTGGGCAATACAGTCTGGGGGATAATAAAGAGATTTTTCTTTTTTTCTTTTTTTTTTTTTTTTTTCTTTTTTTTTCTTTTTTTTTAAATACATAATAATTTTTTTTAATATATGAACATTTTTGTATGTCAAGTTATTTATTGATTTTCACTGTAACTGAACTCCTGAAGGGACCCTGTGACACAGAAATCAATGCAATGCCATGGCCAGTTTGATCTCCAGGACCCTGAAGGGATGCTGGTGCTGCACCCTCGAGCTGTGAGTGCTTTGAGGCTTAGAGCACAGCCCTGCACCCAGACCCTGGAACCCTGACTCAGGTTTCTGGGTGCCTGCAGCTCTCCATGAACCACTGAATGACTGAGGGGGCTTTCAGAGCAGGAGTCCTGGGCTGCAGGAGGTGGAAATGGGCCCATCTGCTGTACCCAGCATCCAAGCAGAGCCTCAGAAAGCCCTCCCTGCCAGGACAGGAGGGTGCATGTCAAACTGGCACAGCTGAGCTCTGTTTGAATCCTGAGAAGTCAGGGTTTAACTGCTCTAATAAAGGCTTTATTGTTCCATCAGGGTTTATCGTTCCAATAAAAAACACTGCAGAGGGGGCAGACACCATCAAGCCTTTCCCTACGGACATGTGTGCATCTGCCAAAGGAAAAATAATAAGTGGAAATCGTGGTACTTGAAATGGAGTGATGCAATTTTCCACCCCACAGCCCAGGCCAACGTGTTTCCAGCCACCTTCCCCTCCAAGCCCAGATCACCAAGCCAGCAGGGACCAGTGGCTCTGGCTGGTCTGACACCAGTGTTCCCCCCTGCCAACAGCCTTTCTCTGAGCTGGATAGAGCATGGGAGGAAGCTGCAATTTCCCCTGCTCTCAGAGGGGATCCAGCACTGGTCCAGCATCTCCCCTTGGGTCAATCCTTCCCCTCACCAGCCTGGGAGTCTTTCCAAGTCCAACTGACCCTGCAAAGGCCTGGTTCTATTTTTGCCGTTGATCTGGTAAAGATAAAATCTTTCTCTAGAAACCTTACCTTTCCTAAAACAAAAGCCTCATTATTCTGTGGCTCCCACAGTTGAAATTAAGTCAGAAAAGAGACGCAAGCAGTGCAGACGTCAGTCCTGCTTCCAGCTCCACACATTGTTTGAGCCCAAGCTGCTGAGCACACACAGGGGCAGAAAACACTTTTAATCACTCAATCTGTTCCCAGGGGTTTCCTCCTACGTGCTCTTGATGGTTCCTGCTCCCAGGTTCCCAGGAGAATAGGTGCACTGGGTCAAGCAGGACACACTTTGAACTGCTCTTTTCTTCTGGTCAGCTGTTGTAGGGCCACTTCCAGGGCCAAAAGGATTCAGGATGGGTGTCAGAAGAACCCCCAGCATCTCAAGCAGCTCATACAAGCAATAATCCCAAATCAACCACTCCAGGGTGCTGGATCAGCTGGAACCACAACGTCCAACCACAGTCCTGTTGGGATAAACCAAAACATTCTGGGCATGGCAGAGGCTCCAAAGGATCCCTGGCTAACCTGAGGTGTCTCCAGGCTGCAAGCACAGGGATGACAGGGGCTTCCAACCAAGGGCTGAATTGTTCTTCTGCCCTCCAGCCACAACCACGTATCTTGGGAGAAGCAGCAGATTGGGAAAGAGCTAGTGAGCACCAGCTATACACCAAAAAAAGGAGTATATAAATATAGGGGGTATATATATATTTGGCCTGAGGGAAAGTGAACACAAATCCAAAGAAGAAATAAAAAAGAAGCCTAAAAATCCAAACCCTAAGAAAACTCCACTGTAAACCCTCTTGTGTGCTCAAGGATACTAGAAGGTATCAGCTCATGGTCAGTTCCTGTGCAAAGGGGTGTGCTCCAAGGCTGATGGAGAATCATCCAAATGTTCCTGGGCAACTCCTTGGCACATCCAGCCTCCAGGTGTGTCACCCAAACCCTGGCACACCCCTGGAGCATGCACTGCCACATCCTAAGTGCACAGATCCTTGCCTTTCCATGGATTCCCCTTTGCAGGTGATGATGCAGCTGAGTGCTGCTGGCTGCTCCACCATGCCCCTTTCCCCAGAGCTGGGACACAGCTCCTCACAGTCCAGTTAATGAGGGGATGCATCTTCTAGATGGAGGGTTTGGTGGAAGGGGAGGACACCACAAACAGAGTACCCAAGTTACAGGAAGGGACCATGTTTGGCCCTTTGTGCACACATCCTTGTGTCAGATCCCTGCAGAAAAGCCTGTTGGTAGCTCCATCTTCTGTGCCTGGAAGGAGGGAAGCTGAGGCACAGGAGCTGGGTGAGCAGAGCAGAGAACAAGGCTGGGCCCCAAGGCCACCCCAAGCAAAGAGCTGGCTGCTCCTGCAAGAGCATCCTTAGGGAGCAGAGATCCATCCCCATTAAGGGATGGGGAGCCAGGACAGAGATGTGCCTCAGGGTGACTGTTTAAATGCAGGCACTGCAAATGAAGAGCTGCAGGGAAGCAAAGGCTGCCCTGAGGTGCTCCAGGTCCTGCCAGGGGCGCCCAGATTCACCCACTTTGGTGTAAAATCCACCTTGGCCTCACAGGTGCTTTAGGCCTCTGCTGTGCTGCAGAGTTTGGTGGAACTCTGAACCCCACAAATAAAAATCACTCCCTGGGGGCTTGCAGGGTTGAGAGCTCAGCACTTGTTGAGCTCAGGAGCTCCAGTCCCAGGACTTGAGACACTGTGTGAGTGTCAAAAAGGTCTCAATTCAGACCCTGGCCTGAGGGACACAGGGCCAGTAAGGGAAAGAAGCAAGAGAGGGCAGAGATGAAGAGCAGGAGATCAGAAATCATTGCTCAGAAAAGAGCAGGGAAAGCCACAGCCAGGGTCAGATCTGAGACATCATCCCACCTCTACCTGGGTTTTGCATCCTCTCCTCTGCTTCTTAATCATGTTATTGAAGGGTGAGATTTGTTTTATTAGGGAAAAAAACCCGAAACAAACCACCATTTATCTGGGTGATTAGCTGTGAGGTGTGTCGAAGACAGGAGGAATCCAAGTTAATTATTATCTGTCAGTGCAGTAGATGGAAAGTGGATGGATTGAGAAGGTCACAAGGCTGGCGATGAGGGATGGGATTGCAGCACAAGGTGCCTGGGAGCAGGATCAGTTCCAGCAGTGTGCTGAGCACCAAGTCAGCAGGTGGTGGCACAGGTGGTCCTTAGCAGCGAGGAGGAGCTCAATGCTGGCAGGAGGACAAGAGGACCTGTACCAAGAGCCAGCAGGGAAGATGGAGACTGTGATTATAGATAAAAGATTTGTGTTAATCATCAAAGTATTGGGGTTTGTATAAACCAGAATACTTAGGTCTGAAATGAAGCATGACACTAAAGAAAGGAAAATATATGATTAAATATTTTCATTTTAAATCTTATGTTTTCTAAACAAGTTGTATCTACTGACAGCTTGCAAAACAAGGCTTTCACAGAGCCCAACAGATTCTGCAGAATCAGATTTCCTGCCTTTCTGTGATCAATTGCAAACTATCTGCTAAAGATCAGGCTTCCTACCTCTCCTGGTTTTTATCTACCAAGACCAGATGGTTGCATGACCAATTGTCCGAAGAGCTGTCCCTGGAAGTTTTCTTTGACCACCAATGCTTACCTTGCAGAATTACTACAACAAAACAATAACAATTATTGATTACTACACGGAAAACCATCCTATAAAAAGGGAGCTGCAAACCAAGTTCGGTGCAAGTGTGGAGTGGGCGGTGACCCGTCACATTTTCCCCTGTGTGTATATATTTTGCTCTGTGTATATAAAATAAACCAATCGAAATTTTGCTGAATATCGAGACGTTGTTTCTCATTTCTAACAAGACACACTCAAGTGGAGGCAGCCATACCCCAGAGCCCATCAGAGGGGACGGAGCTGGGCAGTGCAGCACAGCTGGGTGAAGCTGCTCTTTGCAGCCACCCCAGAAGTCTCTGGCTGCCAGTCCCGAGGAGGCGTCAGCGCTGCAGCTGCCAGGGCCGAAGGAAGGGTGTGGGAGATGTGAGAGCCCCGCGTTCCTCAGGTGGCCCTTGGGCAAACACAGCCCTGGGCACGGAGCTCCTTCCTGCAGGGCTGTTTACAGAGCCGCCGGGCCCAGCCTGGCTGCTATCGCTGCTGAGTGCACAGATAGCACCGTTAATAGCACACTGCTGATAGCGGAGGGGCAAACATCGCTCCTGACGTGCAGCAGCTCTGCCCCGGGCTCTGAGTGAAGGCAGCTTCTCCAGGGCAGCATTTCTGTCATCGATCCGCTGAGCTGGGCTCACCTCTCCTTTCCTGCACGCTTGCTTACTTAATGACCTAGTTAAACTCGTGTCAATACATTCCAGTAAAACAGCTGCTCTTCTTCAAATTAAAGACCAAATAAGGATTAACCCGTCTCCCAGGGCTTTAAAACTCCTCTGGGTTCCATTTCAGCTCCAAAGCCAAGACAGGGCAAGTCAGGCTAGGAAGGATGCCTCATCTTTACAGCACAGATACCCAGTCCCATTGACAAAACTACTGAAGCACAGCAGGCACCAGCATTTTATTTCAGACCCATCTTTGAAGGAAAAACCTCCAATTTCAGCCAAACTTTAGGAAACATTTGGACTCATTGCCTCCATTTCCCACTTCTGTATGGCCACCCAAGTTTAGTATCATAGCTGAAAAGGAGCAGGTACCTGGCTTTGGCCAATAAGGAGGCCACCAAAGAGCTCAGTTCCTCTCAGGGGATGTGAAAACATGAAAGCAAGGAGCAAGGACATCCAAGCAGGCTGATGCTTTGGGGGAAGGCAGAACAAATCCAGCCATGGGTATTCATGGACACCTGCCCAGACTGGAGCACCTGGGTTCCACAAAA
The DNA here is from genome assembly GCA_034336665.1 of Luscinia megarhynchos. Lineage (NCBI taxonomy): Eukaryota > Metazoa > Chordata > Aves > Passeriformes > Muscicapidae > Luscinia > Luscinia megarhynchos. The sequence goes on from CM067580.1 coordinate 6,468,966, forward strand.
GCAGTGCAAGGGGTTGGTCAGACATTAAACATGACCCTGCTGCTGGCAGACACCAAACAGTGGCTGCAGCAGCACACACCAGGTGTGTGTGTCTCACCCAGGAGGAATGGGCCCCTTTCAGCCTTGTTTTCCATCCCTTTCGTCACATCCCCACACACGATAACCTGTGCTTCCCCCAACCACTCCTACCCCTAATCAGTTTCTTGGGAATTATTTCGTGGCTCTGCACTCCTAGCTCATGTATTTGCCAGCTGTAAGGACCTCAGGGCTTGGAGGTTCATCCCAGGACACACAAATAAGTCCTCTCCTTCCAAGGAGAGGTCCAACCTTTCCTGATGGACCCTCTAAACTCATCAACTCAGAAATGCTGAATCCCTCCTGCCAGCCACAAAACCTGAGGCATCAGCTCACCACAGAGTCCCAAGCCAGAATCAGTTTGCCCTGCAAAAGGACAGGGATCAAGAACAGCACAGCTTGGACCTAAAGCTGACCACACATAGCCAAGACTGTGGGGTTGGAATATGTGGGTCTCACTCTGAAGTCAGCATTAGTAGGTTGTAGTTATCACCCTCCAGAGCAGCACCTTTCTGCCCAAAAGGTGTCAAACTGGTGTCACTCCTGCACCAGTGCAGGGATGGACTGTGAGCTTTAGCTTTTGGATCAGATTTGTGATTTTTTTGGATAAAAGTAAAAAGAAATGGTACACATGAGGAAAAAAAAAATCTTAGGATCTACCTAAAAACAAGGGAGTGGGGAATTCAAGTGAATTTTGGCCAAGGCAGTGTAGGTAAGCACTCCCAGCACAAGCTTGTGCCAGGAGATTAGCTCTACACCTGCCTGAGCCATGGCACAAATTAGTCACCACCGTTTGTGGTTTTACCAGTTGGCACATCCTGCACCAAGCCTGTTGGTGTGAGGCAACCCAGCAGGTGCATAAAAGAGCTGCTCCTCATTGGCTGCCTGTGGCAGAGCTGAGAGCTTCCCACTGAGTAATTAATGTAATGACAATAATAGACACAAAGTAAACAAGGTGGAAAGAAAATAAATCAATGGGGTGGGAGCAGAGGCTGCATTCAGTGAGGAGCAGCCCTGAAGGCTCCTGTCTGCACCTCGGAGTCTCCTCTGCATCCTGGTGGCTTTGCAGCCACGGGTTTGGGACCAGCTGCCTCCAAGGCTGTGCCAGCTCCTCGGGCAGCAGCAGCTGCAGGCAGGTAAGGGCTGTGTTTGGCTGCTCCCCCAGCACAGCTATGGGGTCAAGGGCTTGGGGTTCCCTCTGTGTGCAGCCCTGTCTGGGCACTGGGGCACCTCCTGGTGCAGCCTGAATGGGCTTCCTGCTGATTTTATGGCCTCTAAGCTCCCTTTGGAGCAGAGGAGTTATGGCCCTAGAAGAGAGGAGGGAGTTTGCCCCTCTGCTACCAAGTTAGGAGAATTTTAGAGTAAAATGGGGAAGATTTTAGGATCAATCTCCACCGAGAAGTGCCAAGGAACTCAGGGCTTGGGGGTTCATACTGGGACACACAAATTAATCTTCTCCTTCCGTGGAAAGGTCCATCCTCTCCTAATGGACCCTCTAAACTCACCAACTTAGAGAGAAATGCTGAATCCCTGCTGCCAGCCACAAAACCCAGGGGATCAGCTCACCTCAGAGTCCCAGGGGTAAGGGCAGACAGAGAACCCCTGTGCACTTGCAAAAGAAAAGGGAAACACTAAATTTCAATCTCTTCTCAAACAATTTCGCCCTAAGACTACCTACCACAGAATGCTAAAAGTTCCCCCCACTCTCAAACACATCTCAGGAGGCTTTTTTTTCACTCCAGCCACCCTTCACTACAACCAGAGCCATGCCCTGGAATGAAAGCATCTTTACATCTTTACAAATCTATAGAGGGGCTGATCTTGCCTGATTTCTTTATGTGAGCAAGATTTCCCTCTCAAGACCAATATAGTCCTACCAAGATTTTATCAAAAGGTGGATGGAAAATCTCCCAGGCTGAATGTCTACCTGGGCAAATCCCCAATCCCTCCAGCTCCTCTGTGCCAGTGTCCTCACAGCCTTGTGCTACAAGAGGAAAAAGAAAGAAAATCAGGTACTAATTGTTTCCCAGTCTCAGCCCACCTGGGTGGGAGTTTGGATCTTCTCCCAGCAGCTTATTCCAAATTTTACAGACCCTTTGTTTATTCTCTCCAACTCTGCCACAATTTGTGTGACCATTCAAGGAGCCTGTAACTCTCAAGAGTGCAAAAACCAAAAGGAAGATATTGGACCCATCAACTGAAAATCAAACAGCTCTGAATTTCACAGAGCAGGTCTAAGCTTGCTCTTTATTTCCATTTAATCCTTACAGCAACATAGGGAAAGGAGAAAACCTGAACCCAGGGCTGGAAAAGGTGTGAAAGGTGAGGGTGAGAATGGTTTCACTGGTGGGGCAGGGCAGTGACATCAAACACCCACTTTAATGCCATTGTCTCTGGACAGGATTTGGCAGAAGAGCCTTTCCCCAGTGCCCTACAATGGCTCTGTCCACTGGGAAATTTTTAATGCCTATCCTGGGCTGAAAAACTATCTCCTTTTCCCCTTCATCCAGCTTTCAGGAGAAGCTGCAAAGCAAGGAAGGGGAGGTCACAAGTGGCCTTCACAAGAGAGCACACAACCTCCCATCTCAGCACATCCCCCCTTTAAACCTCCCCTCTTTTCAATGCAGCGACCCCAGGCAGATGAGCCATGTCTGACAAGAAAGACTCCAGGCCCTGCCATCACTGCAAGAGCAAGTCAGCATCAGCCCCAGCAGACACCTCCAAGGTCCACTATGAGAAGCTGTGGCTGTACCGTCACTGCTCCTCGCTGCAGCAGAGGGACCGGCAGGCTCAGAAGGCTGGGCAGCTCTTCTCGGGGCTGCTGGCCATGAACGTGGTGTTTCTGGGCAGTGCCTTCATCAGCAGCATGATCTTCAACAAGGTGGCCATCACTCTGGCAGATGTCTGGATCCTGCTCTCCATCCTCAAGGTGCTGTGCCTGCTCTGGATTATTTACTACCTGCTGGGCACCAGCCGGCAGCCGCACGCCGTGCTCTACCGGGACTCCCACGCCGGAGCCATCTGGATCAGGGGTAAATTCTGCTTTTATTTGTTCTCTCACGCCTCCTTCCAAAAACTTGGAAGGCAAAGATATTCTCCCCCTGTCGCTAGAAGAGCTAGAAGCCGTGGGATGTGCAGTTGGGGCATTGGGAATCTCCCAGCTCCTGTCAGGCTGATGGAGCAGTGGGTGCCACAGAGTGGAACCACAGCAGACAGGAAAGGCTGAAACTCTCTTTAGCCTCTAGTCAAACTTTGCTCTCTGGTCCCTTCACAAAGAGAAATCCAGGTATAACCCTTTTCCAGGACAGCAGCTGAGCACCATAGGAAAGGTTTTAGGCAGAAGCACTTTGAAAAGTGAGAATCACTGTGTTTATCCTCCAAGAGCACCAGTGGCCCTATGTCACCGTCATCCTTGTTTAAAATCACCACAGCCTTGTTGCCAGGGAAGGATTCTTACCCACTGAATCACATCCCAGTGACACCCAGGCTTTCCTGAGAGATTTTCCCTTCAGTATTTGCCCCACTTTGAGAAATTACCCTTCTCCCAGCAGCCCTGCCTCTGGTTTATCATGGAATTTTTAATTAGGCACTGTCTTGTTAACTAAGCACGGAGAAGCAATTGAAGGAAGGTGCAAGGTACTTGAGTACCTAAAGCTGGAGAGACATGTCCAAGGCAAAGGGGAGAAACAATCAAAAGGTCCCAACTTCTGCAGATGGGGCTGCTACAAGCCTTAGCAGACCTGTGGTCTTCTCAGGTTTCCTCCACAAGGCAGAAAGCATCAGCCCACCATTAACTTACTCCCCATCGTAACAGATTGTACAGAAAAGCCAGAAAACACCATCCCCACCTTATATCCAAGCACAAGAAAATACCTTGCATTTTCCTAACACCTTTAACCAATCAATGCACACAATCAGGTCCAGGAATAAATCTCTCCTTTGTCCTCTTCTCCTAAAATCATGAGAATTCCAGGAGAAAGACTGCCAGCTCCACACAAATCCAAGAAGCACAAGGTCTCCTGTCCCCAGCCAAGCTCAGATGCTCCACAGACACCTCTGTGTTTATTTACTGGTCCTTTGCTGTTTGTTCAGGGTCAGTGCTGCTGTTTGGCAGTTGCAGCATCCTCCTGAATGTGTTTCAGATTGGCTACAGCACAATCCTCGTCCACTGCAAATCCAGGGTGGAAATTGTGTTCCCCAGCATTGGAATCCTTTTTATTTGCACCCAGGTACTGCACATGACCCTTCTGGAAGCTTGTTTATCCTCTCTGTCCCATTCCTGGGAGCCCCAGGGTTGGGGGGAAGCTGGGAGATGTGGGAAAGTGAATGAACATGGGGCGTTCTCCTGAGCATTAAAAGCATTAAAGCATCACACACCACTTCAAATGCTATCTGCACTCCCCATGTGCCACACTGAGAGACAGGGGAGAAAGATTCAAAAATTACTCTAGAAATACTTGACATAGCATAGGGTCCAGATGAATTTGCTTTGAAGCAAAGTAAGAGAAAAGAAAATTTCAGGTTTTTCCAGAGATGCCTTTGCACCAGTCTGAGCCTCAGCCCCTCATTGTATTTGCCAATGCATCCGCCCAACAAAATCCTTTGCACACAAAGATATCTTGCACCATTTTCACCATGTTATTCAACACCAGCCCTCTTCTTTACAGATGCAAAGCCATATTTGAAAAGTAAACTCATTCCCACCTCAGCAGCAAATACCCACATGAACAGGACAGAGGAACACAGAGCTCCAGGAAGTGCTTTCAGTGCAGCCACACATAAATGCTGCCCTTACCCAAAGATGCCAGCACCAGCCTCAGCACAGGGCTGCAGGTGTACACATGTTCCTGCAGCCTTGCACAGAGGCAGGTTTGCTCCTGCTTGGACCTGTACCTTCTTGTCTACCTGTTCCTTTCCACCCTGTGTGCAGCCAGCTGCCAACTTCACCCTGCTCACGCTGTTATTGTTCTCCACTTGCAGGCTTACTTTCTGTGGCATCACTCTAAGGACTGCATTCAAGTCCAGCACAATTTCACCAGGTAAAAAATTAGGATTAAAAATGCCTCTACTGCTCTAAAGGAACTTTTCCTTTCTGCCTCTGATGTCCATTATGATTTCTGCTAGAACTGTTCATCTGATCCTACACAGAGCTTACATTTTGGGTCACACAAGAACCAAACTATGCATTGTTCAGACCCATCCTCCCTCCACTGACCTGGGCTCACCAGCTCCCTTCAGTTTTCCTTTGTGCCTTGGGGTGCTGCAAAGCTTGTTCCTTCCTCCCAAACATCTTCCTGCTGCTTGTCTCAGGGACCAGCTCCCAGACTGGAGGATGGGGGAGGGTGGTCTCCCCATTCCTATCACTGGGAGATGTCTGGCCAGTTTCACCAGGCACTGCCTGTCCTGCTGCTTTGGAAATGGCAAATGGGAATGTGCTCAGCTGTGTTTGTGCAAAGCCACACCCCACGGGCCTCAGAGTGGTCACACACACCCCACGTGTGCTCAGATCTGTGCATGGGCCAGCGAGAGGGGAAGGACACACTGGCCTGAACCTTCTCCAAACACTGTGCAAGTCCTGTGTCTCCTCCCAGGTGTGGGCTGATGCTGACCATAGCCACCAACCTCCTTCTGTGGCTGCTGGCCGTGACCAACGACACCCTGCACATCGAGATCGAGTCGCAGCTGCGCGAGGTGGAGCGGCGGTTCGCAGGTCAGGCTCCTTCTCCACACCCCCACTGCTGTTAGCCTGACACAGCTGACTCCTAGGAAATAGCATTTCACAGAATCACAGAATATACTGAGCTGGAAGGGACCCACAAGTCCAGTTCTTGGCCCTGTACAAGACCATGCCCAAGTACTCCACCTTGTGCCCCAGAGTATTGTCCAACACTTTGTGAGCTCTGTCAGGCTTGGTGCTGCTGCACTTCTCTGGAGAGCCTCTGGGTCTCAGTGGTTCAGATATCTCCTGTTCCCCCAAATGCTGCAACTTCCCTATTATTGGAGGTTGTCTCAAGGATATGGGCTGCAAGGGGAAAAGATCTTCACCTGGAGGGAGGGGATGTGCTATGAAACCCTGAAACTGAGGGCTAGGAGAGGAAAAAACACCATAAATTAGTATTTTTGCTCACTTTTTCCTATTAACTGCAATCACAAGATTGCCAGACTAGAAGAGGCTCATGTAATTGCAGTGATCTTCTTTCTGAGGATATGAAGAAACAAAGGGAAATCTAATATTGCAGGGGTAGAAATAGAGAAGGCTTTCTTGTGAAGGAAGAGGAGTCTCTCATCCAGCACCTATGGTGTTGATTATAGGTAGGAAGAGACATGAGCTAAACTGTGTTATTCTGAATCCTCATATCCTTTAGGTCTGAGCAGTAGCTATTTAATTTCCAGCTGATCCCTGTTTCTGAGGCACAGACACACGTTGTACCTGCACATAAGAAACACCCAAAGACAGCAGTGACATCTGGGCCATCTCCCTCCTAATTGTCACCTTCCTCTTCTCATGCTCCAGGCAACGACACTACCTTGTGCACATGCCCAAACATGACCATCTGCAAAGTCTTCCAGAAGGGCTACATCCTGCTCTACCCCTTCAACACCGAGTACTGCCTGGTCTGCTGCTCCGTGCTCTACGTCATGTGGAAGAATGTGGGGAGACGCATCAGCCACCACCACATCCCGCACACCAAGCCCAAATTCAAGCTCCAGGGCGTGGTCTTTGGGCCACTGCTGGGCACCAGTGCTGTAATCATTGGGGCCTGTGTCTTCATGATGTACCAGATCCAGGCCACCAGCCTGGTCCCCAGCCGCCAGGTCTTTGTGATCTATTATTCCTACTACATTGTGCTCCTGCCCGTGATGAGCGTGGGCGCCGTGATCGGGACAATCATCCACGCCTTGGAGAAGAAGGAGCTGGACACGCTGAAGAACCCAACCCGCAGCCTGGACGTGGTGCTGCTGATGGGAGCTGCCCTCGGCCAAATCGGCATGTCCTACTTCTCCATTGTGGCCCTGGTGGCCACTGACCCCAGGGACCTGCTGAACAGCCTCACCCTCTCCTACTCTGTCCTCATCATCTTTCAGAACATCACCCAAAATGTTTTTGTCATCGACGGGCTCCACCGGCGGCGCGTTGGAGCAGAAACTGAGGCCAAACATGCTGGAGAATCTGGGCAGCACACAGTGGCTGCAGAGCTGCCTGGGGAAGAGGTGACCACGCTGAGCAGCAAACAGGGGCACAGGCAGACACCTCCTGGCAAGGAGGAGGACACTAAAGAGGAGCAGAATGGTGAAGCCTACAGCCAGAGACGAGTGAGCGTGCTGGAGCTGGGGCAGGAGATCCGGAAAGCTTCCCTGTCCTACATCCATACCTACTCTAACCTGAGCTGGAAGAGAAGAGTGTTGAGGGAGATCTCATTCTTCTTGGTTCTGTGCAACATTATAGTAAGTATTGTGCCCTCTGCTCCGTCACAGCTCTGGCTTAGCCACAGTGTCCTGTGACATAGACACGCTCTCTTGGTCTTTCTCTTATATTCCAGACAAAAAAACCTTTGCCCACCACGTTTCAACCTACTGGTGAGGCAAGCCAAGACCAGTTTTGCTGTTAATACCCCACCCTCATAATTGGAAAGTCTCTCTTTTACCCTTAGAGTCAAGTATTACAGGGTTTCATGGGTGCAGGGAAGAGACAGTAATAAATCCTTATTTGCCAAGATTTTAGCCTCTGGAAAAAAACCATTAGGCTCACAAAAGGTATTTAATGAGAAATGTGAAAGAAAATGTGAGGCTGCAGCACTAAGTCTCTGTAAACATGAGTCTCCAGGCTTGAAACTCAGCCCAATAAAATACACTGTGGTCTGGGATCTTGAAAAATGCTGCAGCCTTAATCGAGTGAAAACACATTGCCCAGGGAAATAGTGAAACCCTGTGGAAAGATGAAGCAGGCTAGGGCAGAATGGGGCTGTTAGGTTTCCAGGGATTCAACAAGATTTTAATCACAGCAAGGAGTAAATAGCATAACTGTGGGATTTTCCTTCTCCTCTCTGGCAAGGAGACTACTGTGATGCTCCCAAAATATTCCTACAACCACTTGAGCCAGTGCTGAGATTAGGGTGCAGGTAGAGGGCATTTTATCATCCTCTGACTTGTTTCTTTCCCTCACATCTCTCCAGCTGTGGGTCATGCCCACATTTGGGGCTCACCCCATCTTTGAGAACGGAATGGAAAGGTCATTTTACGGCTACTCCACCTGGTTTGTGATCGTGAACTTCGGGCTCCCCTTGGGTGTGTTTTACCGCATGCACTCGGTCGGGGGACTCCTGGAGATCTATGTGACAGCCTGAGCCAAGCTGGGCCCCCACCCCAGGGGCTGGGGACAATCAATGATGCTGAACAAAGATGCAGTAAGCAGCAGATATGCACGTGGAAGCTTCTAAGATTTTTTTTTCCCTCCAGCTTCTGCCTGGACTTCTCCTTGTACAACATCACCATCAATTTCAGAAAAGGTTCTTTCATATTATCCTCTTCCACCATAAAGAATAGATCAAAGCCCATAAGCAAACTCTCACTGCTCTCAGGAATCATGCATGCAGTCAGCAGTGGATGCTGTTTGGCAGCAAGTGGGACCTTACTGACTTGTATTGAGATTTTCCAGATAAAAGAATGCAAAGGCAGCCTCCAGCAAAAGCAACGAAGACTGCCCTGCACCAATACAGAAAATCAAAAGCAATCAAAAAATAAAAGCTATAACATGACCTTACCTTACTGAGAATAAACACTACTTCTTCCTACAGGCACACCCAGAGCCTCAAGTGGGAATCACTAGGGAAGCACTGTGGGTGATCTTTGCTCATCACAGATGGATGTTTTCACTGCTGTGGACTAGCCAAGGTCCCATCCTTGCACACAGGGCTAGTTCAAGAGCAAGCCACTGCCACATCCACTGTGAATCTGTCCCCACACCAACACTTTGGGCCTTGCTGCTGCCTTGCACATCCACAAACCTTTCCCGAGGTCACCATGCACAAGGGAAGGTGGCTGAGGTGCTGCCTGATCAGACCCATCAGGATGTGTTCCATAGAGATGTCTGCTTTGAAAGCACATGAGAGAGCAAGGGGCTTGTGGCTGTGGGTCCCAAATCCAGAGACTGATGAATGGAAATAAAGAGATTGAATTTTCATGCGTGTCTTGTAAAATCTCTGGGTCTGCTCTGTACTCAATGGGCTCAAAGTCAACTCACTCAAATCGCTCCTGCATTCAGAGGTTGTATCGGGCTCTGGGCACTGGCATAGAGGAAAAACTTCCTGCCCGTGGCAGATGAGCTTTATGGTCCCTTCCAACCCAAACCATTCTGGGATTCTATGAGATTTAAGAGCAGGTCTGCTCTATAATCAATCAAAATATGTCATGACCCTTGCCCAAGCATGGCACAAAAGGCATTCTCATTACTGCTTCTGTTCCTTTGTAAATCAATCCCAGGATCAGTGTGGTTTAGGATTAGAGCCTATTTATGGGGGTTTTTGGCATTCCCTCGTAAAGCAAACTCCCCCAAGACAGTAACAGTGAGGATTCAGCATTCAGTCAGTGATAGCACCTTTCTGTAAAACTCTAAGGGAGACTGCACAAGCATGAACTTTGCCCAATAAATGTTTGTATTTTGGGCCCATGTCAACAGAAATATGTAATGAGAAATAACAGCTGGATAAATTAGGCTGCAATAAAGTTAATTATTATTCTCATGTCAGTGTTTGTACCATGGGATCCACAGGACATACATGCTAAGGTCTGACCCCAAACCTTCTTCCTAGTGATTGACAGCCTGGGGACAAGGAAAGATTGCTCTTCATGGACAAACCATGACCTGGATTTTACCCAGTTTAATGGATAAAACACTGGTTAAAGTTACTGAGCTTTCACAGAGCAGGTGACTTTGGAATGAATACTGAATACATGACTGAAGACATGATCAGCATGGACAGGAATGAAGCCCACCAGCTCCAACTCTCACCTATTGCCACCACAGATCAGATAAACAGTCAAGGCCCTCCATGTCATTTCCTAACAACCCCCAGGGCCAGGGTGCCTGTTTTACAGGTCTCAATTGCACAAAGGTTTTAGCACATGGTTCACTAACTCAGGAGACTGGATCATGTTTGATCTGTGATAGAAATAGCCAAACCCACACAATTCAGACTCATTTCCCAGAGCCAAATCTTCATTTCTGATTATAAAAAAAAATTACCACTGCAGAGGAAGCATGGTCCCCTAGTGGCACAAATCACCTCAACATAAGACAAACAAGATTATCAACCTCTCTCTGGGGAAGGAAAAAAAAAAAAAAAAAAAAGAAATACACAAGTGCATGTTTCAGTTAATCTTTATCTTTCTCTCCATAAGTAAGCAAAGAGTTTACAGTGCAAGTTGATTTCCACAGAACAAGGATCAGACTCCAAACACCAAGAAACAAACAAAAAGGCTTCCAGAGGAATTCACAAAGAAACAAAGCAGAAAAGAGAGGACGGAAGAGATCATGAGAACCAGCAGATCCATGGGAGGGAAGAGGCAAAGCACATGGGACACGAGAGGTCCTGTTCCAGCTGTGAGGTGTGAGTGCCATACAATCAGAGTCTGGCCCCAACTAATCACATTCTTACACATGAGAATCTCCAAGTGAAACAGAGCCCTCACCCTGTTTACACCTGAGCAGAGGTGGGGTCAGGATGGGAATAGTGCTGGGTTGGAGATGGAACACAAGTGGGGGAATAACCTTTCTCTCTTTCACGTATTTCTTATCCTTCAGAAAACCGTTCCGATTTTATTTCACTTTCTACTGGCCTGGGACTCCATCTTCCTTCAGTGCCCAGAGGAGGAAACCACTTGACTACAGACCATTGGGAGCCAGCAGTACACTGGAGCAGCTCTGTGGGAGAAGATGATCATGCTGTTACCACTGCAGCTGCCAAGCTTAGTCCAAGGTTACAAGTCACACAGTGTGTCACACCGTCCCTGTACTTTATGTGACAGACCTGTTTCCATGCAGTGATGCCACTGGGTCTAACCTGTAGCAAACAGCTCATGGCCAGCAATCCTCACAAGAGCCTGAGTAAAAGAGCACCAAGGACTATGCTTTGATTGAAAGGTCTCAGTTCATGACAAGACTCCTCACATTTTATTGTCTAAAGACCACGTGGGTCTAAGACAGCAGCCCCTCTAGGCAGAATATAAAATTTTACTCAAACCCTAGGGTGGTTTCCACTCACCATTTTGTAACCCCATGATACTGAACCAAGCCAACAACAGCAGATCTCCCATCACTTCCCATTCTGGCTTCCCAAAATTCACACATGCTTGGGACCCAATACATTCAAGATCCAGTAACTTGGTTAATAAGCAAAATGCCCTGAAAAATTAAACTTTGCCTGAGCACTCTCCACTTCCTACTGACATGGAGATGATTTTCCTCCTACAACTTCCAAATTCCTCCTACAACTTCCCTGAGTGCATCCCTCAAACCCTTGCCTTAACAGTAGTGTGCAAAAGACTCTTCTGCTCCCTGCATTGCATCAGCCTGCCGGGCAAAGATGGAAGGATATGGTTCCTTTCAAACCCAGGTGATGCTGTCCTTTCAGCCAGTGGGAGAAGACTTCAAAGAGTTTAACAGTCAGGTCTCTTCTTGCTCTCACTGAGACAGTTCCTTCCTCCCTGTGTGCTCACATGGATTAAACAGGGCTTTCAAAGGTAAGACAGGCTTCTTTACAACAGCCCACCATGAAAGACAGACTGCTGGACCTGGAAGCCAAGGAAAAACTTCTCAAGCACCTTTCCAGGAAAGGACTAGAGAGATTTGGAACTGAGACACAAAGTTTTCCTTCAACATCTTCTCCTTTCATTTAGGTGGGAAAGACTTCCCTATATGTAACTGAGATACCAGGGAGACATCTGCAGCCAGAAGGGATGCCTGGAAACTTTATGGAGCTACATGGAAGTAACTGCAGTTTCCAAACCCTGTCTCCTGCAGGAATAGCAGCTTCTCCCTTTGCACCCAACTTACAGTTAGTCTTTTTCAGTTAAATGCTGGCTCTGACCAGGACAAGGACAAGGTCAGATTGGTTTCCAAACCACATCCAGAAGCAAAAGAGTACAGAGGAGCTAAGAACAGTCTGATTTCTAGTGCAACCACAACAGTGGACAATCCCTTAGGTATCTTTAACTCAAGGTTCGTGGTGAAGGGTGAGGGAAGAGAAGTGAGCTGAGGGGAGGGATGCCCAAGCAGGTCCCGATTAAAGCTTTAAATGACAGGGAGGTAAATGAAGTGATTGTCCTTTTGGTCTCTCAGCTGGATGTGAAATGCAGGAGGAGCTGTGATGAAGCAGAAAGCCGCAGTCCTTAGATCCAGTGTATTTCTCTCAGTAGAGGTAAGTGCTCTCTTCAGACCCGTTGAATCTCAAACAGCTTAACATCTGTGTCATACCAGATCGGGGGATCCACATTCCTGCGAGAGAAAGACAAGAGCCACTTTACTCCCTCTGGCCAGTTACAGAGAATACAAATCTCACAGCCACGATTACAGGAGCTGGCTGCATAGCATGCCTTCAGCTTTGCATAAAAGGAAATCAGTGGTTGAGAGACACTGCACAGTACAGGGATGACAGTATCTACAACATCCCACAAAGCCAGAGCTTTGCATAAAATCTCTGCACCAGACCCTCTGGGCAGCTTTTCTATTCCCTGCTGCTGCCAGTTCCCAAACAAGCAGCACTCGCAGAACAACCCCCTTCATGTCACCCACTGAAAGTTTTGGAGCCACTGATTTACCCCAGTCTCTTCTAAGAGAACAACATCTTTCTATCCTGTAAATATGAGATAACCTAGGGATGGCTGAGTGCATGCAATTCTCTCTGTAGGCCTGCCAAAAGTCTGGAAAAGACCAAGCCAGGTTGCAGCCAGCTGGCTTACCTCAAATAAATAACTCCCCACATGTAGGTGCGGAACCACATGGCAGTGCCCGAATTTGCCTGGTACTTGCGGATGAGGATGGGGTGAGGCACTGGCAGCAGCCCCACCAAGGTGCCATGCTGCAGGAACTTGAGGATCTCCGACTCATCTGTGAGACCCCTGCCAAGACACAGACCAGACATCCTTAGTATGTCCCACAGACACCTCCAAAACTGCTGCTGCAGAAGGATCAGCATAAACAAACACAGGCACTGAGCTGTGGCCAAGGAAAACACACCCCCTCTCCTCTGTAAACAGAGTGGAGAAGGGATCAGACAAACAAGATGTCTGGCAAGGAAAGTAACAGCTCTGCTGAGCCAAGGATGCATTCAATTAAACTTTACAAGGTTTTCCTCAGGGGCACTCCAAATTCAAATTCTGTTAACCTCATTAAACATCACACAGCCCTTCCTCTCCAAAAATCTCCTTACTTGTCAATGCAGATCTTCTCCACCTGAGGGACCAGCACCTGTAAGAGCCGCATGATTGTCTGCAAGGGAAGCTTTGACTTCCAAGACATCACCTGTAGGTAGGAAAACAGCAGGCAAATGAGTGTGCTGTGTTAGCAGGTTTTTACAGCTGTCTCCACAATCTCTGCAACAAATGAAGTTTACAATAATCACAAAGCTGGTGGGTGAACTGAGTGCACAGGAGCAATACAATAAATCCTGGAGCACTAGAATTATGAGGCACTCAATGAGACAAGTGGGGCATTGGTTTGAAATAGGTAAATAAAGTATTTCTTTGCAAATGTCAGTAAAGTTCTGGAGCTTTGACCTCAAGTGCCTGTGAGGAAATGCTGCTCTGGGAGACCTTCTGATGGCAGGGAGTGTGAGGCATTTCTGCAACAACTCTTTCTCATTATTTTTCCCTCTGTCCAGATGCCCTTACCCAGTCAGGAGTCGGAGTCCACTGTCCACTGGAGGATGCACTAGAGAGACGCCTTCGATCCCGCCGGGAATGTGATGCCTCCTATCAATAAACATTATTTTTAACAAATAAAAACAAATGCAAATCACACATACAAGTAAGAAATACAATCCATTTTCTGCTGATATTCTCCCCAGATTTTTTAGACCTCTACTGGGAAAGGCAGCTCAAGCCTGTCCCTGGAACATGTCAAACCCACTCAGCCTTCATTCACCAAACCCATGGGCTCTGACCAGAGAGTGACAATATCTGATGAAGCTGGAGGACCCTGTGGAAGGTCACAGCTCCAGCTACCACTGTTGACACTCTACTGGAACAATCCACAGTGGCAGAGTTAAAACAGGATGGAGAAGAGACTGTTCAGGCATGCTTCTTTCTTTTGGCACAGAGATTATATAGCTAAAGGCCACATATTTTTCAGCTTCTCTCTACTGAGTATCTCTGGGATTTTTTGTGTCCATTCTGGACTATCTTAAAGAGCATTTTTCCAAGGGTAGGTTCCCAGCAGCTTCTATCTAAAAACTCTTGCCTCTTGAGCACTCAACCTGGCTTTCCATATTCATGGTGGGAAGGAGGGAAGGAAATAACCCCCTAAAATCCTCTACCAGAGAGGCTTTTTCCTTTAGCAATGCTCCCTGACCATTCACTGCTACAGCCTAGAGCTGACTTTTCTACAAAACAAATGGGCACAGCACTTCCTTCCAACAGCCATCCTTCACCTCCACATGCACAGACTCATTCACTCATCACCTTCAAAACCAGAAACAGGTAGTTTGGGGTAGTGCTGTGCAGTGCTTTTTAAGCTGGGGCAGCTCAAGCCAGCTGCTGGACACAGATAGAAAGACCTATGATCATGTTTTATGGCCTGCTGGAAGAAGAAAACCTTCCACAAGTTTTCAGTCAAGATCTCATTTAATGACAACATAATTAATTGTGTGCTTAAGATGTCTTGCTGGCCACAGGCCTTCATCTGGTACCAGGGAAGGCCAGGAAGAGTAAAGCAAAATTGGTCTTAGGGTATTTTGGAATTCTGTACATTCCAATTTATTCAAAGCCACTCTGAGGGCAGCATCTCAGCCCAGCCTTCATGGGCACACATTGTTCACAGCACAAGGTAGCTAAAAGATTCTGGTAGAGCTCTCAATCCCAAGGGAGATGAAAAAGAAGCAGCAGTAAGAACCTGAGCTGAAAAGACCAGGATCAGGAGGTTTCATGAACATCCTCTGGCAATTCTGCACTTGCTGCTCTGTCATAGTCTTCATGACAGAGAAAGCTCACTCAAGTGCCCCAGCTCTTCTGTCACAGCACAAACATGAAACACCCAAGATGATGTAACAGCCCTTTTGAACCACTTTGTGTCCCAGCACTCTGCATGTGCGCACACTGTCTTTAGTGTGATGCCCTTCTTCAATGGGCCAGCAGATCTCTTCTGACCCCTCATTTCTGTTCACTTCATACCTAGACCTTCCCTGCACACCAGTGTCTGGCCTTACCCCACTCCAGGGCTCCCCATCACTCAGGGCTGCAGGTGGGTTTCCCTCTGGTGACAACTGGGAAGCCTCAGGCTCCAGTGAACGCATGGTCCCATCCTCTGACACCTGGGACTTCTCTGTGAGCTTGTCAATCCCTGTGTTCAAAAGAGGAAAGCTCAGAAACACAAACTAATTAAATATGTTCAAAAGCAGAGGGTTCTTCTCTGCCCCACTATGCACAGACATCCTGTGTCTCTGCTGATACTGGAAAAGCTCCCTTTCAACAGAAGAAGCAAGATTTAGCTTTGATTTCACAACCCCAAAGGAGTTTTTCTCTATGAAAATGCTCCCTAGAGGAGGAAGAACACAGGTTCACATGGATAGAGTTAACCTAAGGCAACAGGTCAAGATTAGGACAAATGGTCATGTGGACACTAAGTCTGAGAGGACAGAAACTCAATGCAGTTTGTTTGTGATCAGCTTGGGCCAACTGAACTGAAACTCAGACTGCAAGGCAGTTAAGTTATTCACAAATGTAAACTCTTAATCGCTCCACACCCAGTGAATGGGTGAGTCCACACCATATTCCAGAGAAAACAAACCTCTCTCCAGTCCCAAAGGTAAACTAAAGCTCACCTGGAGTAGCCACCAGACTGGTCTTCAGTGTCCCTGGCTCAGCAGGGGCAGCAGGACGTGACCCTTCCATGGAGACCCCATCCTGGGAGTTGGTGCGAGAAATGGGCTCAGGGCTTTTCTTCTTGCGCTGCAGCCCCTTCTGGATGGACTGGGAGTCCGTAGGCAGGTTGGCCAGCTGGTGAAACACATTCCGCTTGCGGATAACAGCATACACCAGATTGGAGTTCCCTGGAATTACAGCAGAGAAGTAAGGCTCAAAGAGCTCTGCCAACCCAGCACAGCTCGCTGGGTACACAAAGCCTGACTGCTCTCACCCACAAAGGCAGTGGCACAGGGCAGAAAGAGCAGAGCTTAATATCCTTTTATCTGCTACAAAGCAATACAGAAAATTCAGTGAAATCCTTCCTAGGCTGGAAAGCTGACAAGAAATGGCTTGGTGAGGGATACTCAAACAGCTGAGAGGAAAAAGGATGGTTTAAACCACATATTAGCATCTATTTTGAAAGAAAAGGTTACTAGCCCAGGTTCAACATTTTTCAGTCTTCAAAAAACTCACAAAACACATCAGGGTATTTAATTTGAGGAGACACAGGCTTGAAATAGCAAAGCCAAAAGGCCAGAATTCTTACTGCCTGCAAGACAGCACAGAACAGAATGAAACCACCCTCTAAACACAAATATAAAGCATGAATTACACCCACAAAGGTGGGAATCCGGTTTTGGATTTGGCAATTGCCACATGCAAGATTCCCATCACAGAAGCAGAATGGCCATTCTTGATTTGCAAGTTTAAAGCAAAAAACTAAATTTTGCCCAGGTTTAGGGGTTTTATTATTTACTAGGGAAAAGACTGTCATTAAGAGGGAAAGCATAAGGCATTTCTTGGAAAGTAGCAAACATCAGAACTTTCTTTGGATGAGGGTGGTTGGTTTGGTCTTCAGCCCCCAGAGACCTACCAAAACAGAAATGAGAGGCACTTGAAAGTTGTTTTGTCCCATTATCTACATTGCTGAGCAACATGAGCAGTTTCACAGCAACTTTCAGGCAGTCACAATTTGCATGTTAACACACTCACTTTATGTTTCTTTTCCTCTCTGTGCATCCCACCTTCTGCAAGAGAGCTGAGGTTACACTGATAATTAGCTGCCATCTCATTTTGCTCTAACCAAAGTTGCCTGGGCCAGGACCCAATGCTGATTATCTACTAACCAAACTTCTCAGCCCTATGTAGCTGACTTCTACACTTCTCACCTCCTCTCATCTCCTTGGACTCTCTTTGAACTTCCATCTGACATTCCCTTAGACTAAACTAGTGCAAACCCACTAAATAAAGCAGTCTGTTACCATCAAACTGGTACTGAATGATGTTGTTGAAAACTTCCAGCAAGAAGAAAACAAGATGGTGGTTCTGTACAGCAGAGAATAGGAACCAGGTGGTGGAAAAAGCCTCCAAGAGATGCAGTAACTTGTTAGCAGCCACCATGGAGAGAGACTTCAGGTATGGAGAAACTGTGGAAGGCAAACAAATTAAAACTAGAGAATAAATACATCTTGGTTCTTTCTCAAAAATACACCACTAAAAATGTTGCTTTTATGGCCTTCCCACCGTTGCACTTCTAAGAAAGCCTCATGGAATAGCTGAGCCAAACAGCTCCACAAAAACATTTCCAAATACAAAGCAATGAAATAGAGATATTGCCTAGTAGAAGGACGCATTGCTGTTTTTAGAGGGTTTATTTAGTCTAACACTAATAACTGCACCTCTGCTGGGCCTCCTGAAAAGCTTCACAACTGCAGCCTGCCGGGCACTAAGTCCAAGGGAAGCACTGCGACCATGAGGAGGTGGCACTCCCTGCTGGAAAGGGACAGAACTGCTAACAACCCTCACCAGGCCTGCTGGCAAATGTCCTGTTGCCACCCCAAGGGAGCTCCAGGACCCTGCTGTCCCTCCCTCTGCCCCATCTGACCATGCAGGCAGATCTTATCCAGCACAGGCTGGAAGGGATGAGTTTCCAGCAGCAGGCACTGGCCAGTGTTAGGGAACACAGGTAAGGGCACAGGGAGAGGGGAGTGAGAGCAGTGTGGGCTGTGGTTTCTCCCCCACAGCACTCACCATTTACAACAATGGTGAGCAGGCAGTCGAAGAGGGGCTGCAGCCGCTGGTGCCCGCTGGTGATGATCTTGTGAAAGACCTGTGGAAGGAAGGAGCTCTTGAGCAAGGCAGCACCTTACTGGAAGCACCCTCTCAACCAAAACCAGTGCCACCCCCACACTAATCGCCTGCTGACACCATTCCTTCCTAGGCAGGGCCCTGCACACACAATTACACAGGTGGGGAAGGCTGCTCTCACTGCAGACTCACGCTCCAGGAGTACAAGCTTTCATTTACAAGGAATCCTTTGGGAATGTGATTGGGGCCCTATAACACCACAA
Source organism: Luscinia megarhynchos (assembly GCA_034336665.1). Lineage (NCBI taxonomy): Eukaryota > Metazoa > Chordata > Aves > Passeriformes > Muscicapidae > Luscinia > Luscinia megarhynchos. The sequence continues at coordinate 6,487,508 of CM067580.1, forward strand.
ACAGAAACTGACTGTAAGCTGTTCCACAATGTTCAGGCAGCCTGGGACAAAACTAAACTGCCAGGAAGTAAGAGACACCTCCACCTCCAACAGACTTTGACTGATCCTTGATAGCTGCTTGAAACGCCACATAACTAATCATTTTACATTTGATTTTAGTGTAAACTTCTAACTCAAATGTTTGTCCTATTTTTAACTATATCCTCAGACATGAAAAGATTCAAGTGCCTTGTAACCAGTTCAGACATTGGCAATCTTGGCCTTCCCACCTTTAGCTGGCATGTCTGTAGGGAAGCCCTAAGCATAATTAAAAAACAAAGAGATGATCTGAGATAAATGGAATGCAAGAGCAAAACACATAGCATATAGAGCAGTTATGGTGGGCAGGTTTCTTCCTACTCCTTTTAATACAGATCTCCTCTTGGAGATTTATCAGAAGCTGCTGAGAGATTCTTCTCTGGCAAATGAGAACATGACAAAAGGGAAGCACCTGAGGCTCATACTGCAAAGCACACAACTGCTCATAGGCAGTGTTGTGGGCAGACTGAAAAGTCAGTTAAACTTGCAGTGATCTAAAGCTGTAGTGATGAGATTGGCGTCACTGTTGTCCCCATTGACAGATGTGTTCCACAGACCTCTGGTTGCCTGGGTTAGAGTCAGGTCTCCTACCTCCCCTACCAACAATCATGTCTAGCAGAGGGCATGCACCCACCTCCTCATGACAGCAGTGCAGCACCATGAGGAGTCCTGTTCTTTGGCATCATACCATGCAGATGGAATTGCACCTCATACACATGCACCCTGCCAGACACATCACCTCAGGTTAACAGTGTGCATCCCACACACTTCCTAGCTATTCAGTGGCCTTCCAGTCTAGGGAGGGCAAGTATATTGAAGGAGGACAATTATTTGTGGAGCTAGGAGGGTTCAGAAGTGCTGGAGCTGTACTCACTATGATGAGCAGATCTGCATGTGTCCCTGTGAAGACAGGGATGTCCATAGGCACTCGTACAGAATACGGCTTGTTCAGTCGCACCCCAAAGTTGCGCTCCCCACTGAGGAGCAGCAGGATAAAGACCCCAATGTGCATCAAGCCCACTCGTGCTGCAAGGAGGGGAAAAAAAACAACAGAAAAACATGTCACAGTGAGGCCAGTGGAATTCTGTGAGAGGCAGTGAGGAGAGAGGAAAAACACTACGGGACTGATAAAAAACTGCACAGACTAAACCATCCTGATAAGGGACATCCCACACAGACCTCCCTCCATTGCCAGCACCAGTGTCCTTCCCAAGCACATCTGTGTTAAGTCTTATCAGTTAAGTTTTGGATGCTTTTCTTCATTATGTTCTTAATGTAAACCCATCATCACAGTAGGGAAGATGTGACTACTTCACTACACAATGATCTCCCTTCCCTATACTGCAGGACAGATTGTGTCCTGCTTCTAGACTTTTACAGACATTAAAACCCAATTAACTGGACAACTCCACTCCATGTCTGTAGGTCAGGAACATGCACTCAAGACGCTGTCAAGTGGTAGGGAGGAAACATCTCAAAAGCATTCTAGCTCAACTGTCAAGCATAAATCATTCCAAATACTGAAAATAACCAACTTACACTGGTCTGCTCTGGCATCATTGAGAAAATACAAGATTGGGACAAGAATGTCCAGAACATCACTGCTCTTCAGCACAAAGAAGAGGAATTTCTGGAAGAAAGGGGAGGATTTCAGACAATCATAAGCATATACTGTGCACCATCCACAGGACTCAGGACCGGCAGTCTCAAGCTAATCAGCCTCTCAAGAACATTAAAAAGGCTGGTGTATGCACTACCTCATAACTCCAGCGTTATTTGTACAGTTATTGTAACACCTGCTGCAGAACCTGCTTCCAGCACAGACCTTCAGGAGCTGCAGCCCCTCTCCCAGGCTGTCACCACAGCCAGACCCCTAGCCCCTGCTGAGCACAGCACCCCAGAGCCACTGCCAACTACCCACCACAGCCCTTCACCAGGGCTTGGTCCAGCCACAGCCACAACAGCCAAGCTGGGGTGAAGCTCAGCAAGAAGCAGATCCACACCTTGTTGAAGTCACAGAGTTTCCAGAAGAGGACAAGGAGTTCCTGATGGAATTGTATCTTCTTTGCAGAGTTTGGCAGGTATGTCTGGACCAGTGGGTTTGATAACAAGCGAGCCACTCCTTTCAGGATGAACTGGAAATCCTGCCAACAGATCAGGAAAGAGACTGTGGTGGGCCCAGGGCTAACACAACCAGCAGGAAATCAGACAGGGAACAGTGCAGGATGGGAACATGTTACCTCCTCCCGGTGTATCCTTGAGAGGTAATTCACAAACAGATTGTCTGGTCCAGGAGGCTGTGTTCAAAGAAAAGGAGGGAAATGCTTACTGGCAATAAAGTGTATTCAGGAAGCTGAAGTATAACCACCAAAGTTTCTCACTTCAGTTTTCTGCTCTGGATGATCCAGCTTTAAACGGAAGGAGAGAAAGCACTCATGGAATAGTGAAGTCAGAAGCTTTTCACTTACATGCTCCTGATTCAAGTCAGTGACCAAATTTGGTATTTTGGTCATGTACAGGTCTTTAGTGACTACAGGACTGAAGCAGGATTGGAACAGAGAGACTAGACTGTGAGGGCAGCAGCAGTGCTGAGTCCTACAGGTCAACATTCAATACAAGCTGGTGTGAGAGAACCCCAGTGAGTTCAGGAGAGCAGCAAACACAGATTCCAGTATCACTCACATCCACATCATCCATGGCTGTGCCAGTGGTTGTGCCATCCACAGTGGGACTTGAACTGGTGGAGCTGTCATAGTCCAGGGTGACGATCAGCACCTGGGCCGCCTCCTCCACCAGCGGCTCACGGTAGTCAGAGAAAAGCAGGTGATTGTAAGGAATCCCATAACCCACGGGGTCGTAGGCACAGACAACGTTCAGGAGAGAGGTGAAGAGTGGGAGTGCATGTCTGAGGAGGAGAAAACACTCTCAGAAAGCAGCAGCAGGAAACAAAAGGCACTGCCTTGGAGAGGGACAGGCATATCTCTCCACAGGAGTCTGGGGCCATGAAAAAACACAATCATTCTCTCTAACCTGTGAAAACAGGCCATGATTGAGCATCTCAGAACCAAGAGCCAGCTCCCAGCTGGGTTCCTAGACTACAGCTCAGAGGAGAGAGGAGGGGAGATGAAAAAGCCCACATGGGCTCCCAGAGGAATCTTGTGCAAAATGTGAAAACGGGAAAGGACCTCAAAGCTCTCTAGCCTCTGGAAAGACAAAACTATGTTTTCAGCCTCCAGCGAGGTTTGTACTCCCCTAGGATGAGTGCCACCTGAGGAGCTGAAAGCCCCAGAGGTACAATGTCACTAGAGGGCAGCATTCATCAGCCACCAATACCACACCCCCTTCCCAAGGGAGCAGGGTCTACAGCAGGGAACAGGACCTGCCATTTCCCACAGGGCAGGGATCAGTCCCTGCAGCAAACTCCAGTGGGCACCATGCTCAGATTCTCCTTTTGCTGCCCAGAAACACTTCTCACTAAGCAGAAATACTAATGGGGTGGACATGAGGCAGAGACAAAGTAAAAGAAGAGCCCCTGGATGTTGGAGGTAACAACTCCTACAGTTTCCTATTACCAAAACACTCCATGGAACAGATTTGAAGGTATTTCTCCCCCTGGCACCCAGGCTCCCACCCTTTACCCTCACCTGTTCTCTGTAGAGCAGAAAAACTGTACCCAGGGGTTGGTGTTGCTGCTGTCTGAGGAGGGAGGCAGGTACATGGCCTCAGAGAAACAGGTCAGCAGCAGCTTCAGCAGCTCTGTCCTGGAAGGAGAAGTAAAGGTCTGGAGCCATTCAGGAGCAGGGACCGGGCGTAAGAGGCACAATCACCACAACAACACGTAAGGAAGGCTCAGCCCTGTCTAGAAAACCCTTCTGAGAGAGAGCTAAGCCCATCTAACTTCCTAAGCCATATGTCTCTCACTGGCACAAAGCTGAGCAGAATTGCTGCCTTACAAAAATGAAATCCAGTACAGAGCTCCTTGGCATTTCTAGAACAGCAGTGTTTACCCAGTTGCTGCAGACAGTCCAACTCCCATCTTACACTAGGAAAAGCAATTCAAAAGGTCTGCTGGGGTTTTTTTTCCTGTTGCCAGTCCTGTTACCTTGGAAAGGAGCAAGCAAAAAGCTCCTTGAGAATCATGGATACTCAAAGAGGGAATGACAGCTCATCTCCCACACATCTCTCTCTCCTGAGCCCAGTTTCCTTCCATTCTGCCTTAGCAGAAGCTCTTACCTATTCAAGTCATGGATGTAGTTGGGTTGTGGAGAATGAGCAAAGCCCACTCCTGCCTCCCAGATGTACTCACAGCTGTCAATGGAGTGGATATCTTCTGCTGTGTCCTGTGGGAGAAATAAGAGGCTGAATTACAGAATGCAGGAACAGAATTGGCAGCAATGGTGGTATATCCAAGGCAGTTCAGCCCCTCTCTCTAGGAAAAAAAACAGCAGAGAAGCATCCAGCCAGTTGAACTGTACAAAAGCTCCCTCCCAGGCCTGAAAAAGTAGGTACTGATATCTTCAAAGAGCTCAGCCTCTGCAAGCAAGGGATAAAACACAGAGGTACAAGTATCTTCCATGATGGAGGAAGCCCAGATTTCCAACCATAATTTTAGGACTGACTTCAGTGGGAATATGGGTCAGTGTCTCTTTTGCCCATTGTCTCACTGTTCTTCCTCTTTATTCAGTGGTACTTCAGCCAACATCCACCACAACCTGTATGTCCGGGGCCATATGCTGCTGAACATGAACATGAGGTGCTGGTACCCATCTCTCTGCTCTTAGGCTGCAGTCAGACCAAGGCCAGAGAAGGAAAATCAGCTCAGCAAAGACCACAGAGGCTGCAGGCAGCAGACAGGCAACCAGCAGCAAGGAACATAAATCATTCACAATCTCAGTGTGTAATTCCAGTTGCCCAGAACCCTGAAAAACCAGTCTGGCTGCTCAAGGGAAAAATCACAGGTGCAAGTGGTGGAGGAAGGCTCTTCCAGGAAAACCCATTATCACCCTGAGTTGTGCAATCCATCCCAGGTGACAGCACTGGACAGCAAGTCCATCTGTTTCAGCACACTTACTCATAGCACATGGGTAGCTCTGATCTAGCCTTGCCCCTTCAGCCCCAGGTGACAGATTTCAACTCTCTTTCTATTATTCAGAAACCCCAAGCAATCAATTCAATTCTCAGATTTGTCAAGGAATTCTGCAGCCATCAAACACTCCATGGTTTAGCATGTTCATTTTTAGTTTGTGTCAGATCTATCCCAAAAAGGAGTGGTTTTTTTTGTTTACAGACTGAATCTACAGAAAACACAAGAGTCACTTGCAAGGAGAAAGAAGGAGGGAGATGCACCACAAGCTGTTCTCTGTTCTTAGCACACCTGGTAGGAGATCCCTGCTTCAGGAAACTTCTCTGAAGTACAGACAGCCACCATAAGGATCAGAATATACTTCAATGTCTTTGCTGCCATGATACAAAGAGGGAGAAGAGGTGGAAAGACACAACAGAAGCCATCTACTCATTCACATCACAGCACACGTGAGCAGACAAACAGCTGCTTCCTGCCCTGGGCTGCACCAAACTGCCAGAGAAAGGAATAAGGTGCTAAAGGTCTCTGCTCTGCTGGCAACAACAGAAGAGCAATTGTTTGCCAGCACAACCACCTTTTCCTGAGGGGTGAGCTGCAGAGTGGGGGTAGCTGCCAGCCACTCCATTTGAGATTCATCCCCACAACATCTGTTCTAGAAAGCACAAACACCATACTATGAACCCAAAAGATGATCAATATTACTCTCTGTGGGCTCAAGCTCAGCAAATCTGTATTTTCCTGTCTGCAGGTTTGCAGGAAGCTGCTGGGGTTTCTCACCATGCAGGAAATCTGCCTCTATGCAGATAATCTCATGATTCATCTTTCAACTCACCACCATGCTCCTCCTGTGGCTCTGCACAGTGAAGTCGGGACAAAAGAGCAGATCTGTGACAGCCAGGAGCAACGACTCAGCCAGTGGCCGGGCATTCTCATCATCTTCATCTCCCTGAAGTGACAAAAAAGAGCACTGTCAGTTCAGGGTGAGCAAAGAGCACACACTAACACCAGTGTGGTACATCACAAGAAGATACACTCCCCAAAAACACACAGGAAGGCAAGACATTACACAGGAACAAGAGGGAACAAAAGGAACAAAGGAACAAAAATTCAGACAGTACAGGAAAGAAATTTCTCTCCGTATGGCAATGACTAAATAGGAACAAGCTCTTTAATGACAGCAAACTGAGCAGACAAAGGCCTGGAGATGCCAGGGAAAAAGAACAGTAACACTGGGTACACCTTGCCACGTGGGCTGGCTTCTTAAGGACAAAAGGAACGAGAAGCATTGGCACAGAAGAGGGTTTTACATTCATGAAGGAGGATGATTTGGATAGTGCACGGAGACAGCAATAGGGAGAAGACAACCAGCAGCATTAAGGTGTAAAATTCCTGAAAGTCCTTCCTGCATGGGCTGAGCAGAACTGGAGGTGACAGAACAGGGTGAGACTATGTGCATCAGGCAAAGGGCTGCCCCAGCCTGCCACAGAAGAGCAAGCATGACAGCAGAGAGGATTGTGCCATCTCCAGCATTCAAAGAAATCTCTCCAAGCACGCATGGCTACTCCTCTGCAGCCGTTGCCACGGGAAACCTCAGCAGATCCTGCCTGTCAAGGAGCATCCTGCTTGGGAGGCCTTCCCATCACATACGGGTGCTGGAGGGAAAGGCAGAGAGCAGGAATGGCAGGAGCTTATCTTCCTCAGCCAGGCCTCTGTCAGCCTGAGCACAAGACACAGCTCTTCAATCACAGCATGAAGCTATGGAGGAAATGGTCTGTGTGGCTCTGAATCTGTCTTGGTGACAGCAGGGAGGATACCACAAACAGAGCCCGGATGTAAGAACAGGCACAGAGAGGATGGATGGAGCCAGCGAAGATGCTTTGAACTGTGCTCATAGTCAGAAGTGAAATGACAACCATTACGGTCCAAGGGGATTTCTTTTCCAAGAGTGATCTTTGCTAAGATCTTGACTGCCAGAAAAAATGTCCCTGCAGGCTGCAGGTACCACCACATCCAAAACAGTGACACACAACAAGCCAGTAGATCTCAACACAATACAGATTGCCACAGAGGAAGGAGGAGCCATTGCTCCAGGGATGCCATCCATCACTCCATCATGAAGCAGGTAAAGGATAATCACAGAGATATTTACTAAGAGTCCAGGCATATCATCATCTTCAGTTCCCAGAAAGAAATCCACCACCAGACAGCAAAGCTGTGACCCCAGATTAGATGTGATCCCAGTTTCCCTAAGATCTCAGGGCTGTATTTGTTATCTCAGCCTTACAGGTTAAATGCACGTGGTTAAATGACTGAACAACAACAGCTACACCCACACTCAGGAGGGTTCTCCAACACAGCACAAGTGGACTGGGCTGTATCACCTTGGGGTGACCCCATGACTCTGAGGCTGAGAAATTCTCTTCTAGGTGCTGAACAAAGTGGAAAAACAGGAGTAACAGCAGTCTGGCTGGATCAGAGCACCAGTCACCCCTGCATGTTCCTTCCCAAAACAAGTTCCTCCATTGTTAAGCCTCTCCAGCACTCCCTGGCCCCTGCAGGGATGAAAGGATGGACAACCACCAACCTCCTAACCACACAAATCACAAAGCAAGACTAGCAAAGACTTTCCTTCTCACCACCCAGAACTTCCTTTTGACATGCCCTCAGGCAAAGCAGATTAGAGGTGACAAGCAGAGACAGCAAGAGCTGCCAGTTTATACTGCACCAACCACTGACAACCCTTCCCAACTGTTCTCCAAGACATGAGAACTACATTCTTCAGTACAGCCACACTGACCTGCAGATCAGAAACTCATAGGAGAGGGCTCTCTATGCACAGAGCAGGAGGGAGCAAGCAAGTAAATACATACTCCTGGTACAACTTAGCTGTTCTCTCAGTGCTGCTATTCCTCCTGTTTGTAGAAGATCATAAAGCACTTTCACCCTGTTCCTCTGAGAGATGCAAAAGAGCTCCAGACACAGAAATGTAGGGAGGCTGAGGTACTCCCCAGGGTTATACATGTCACTGACAGAGCCATAAACAGAACCACTCTCTAACCACTCCTGCTCAGTTGAGGACTTCATCTTCCAGGTTAGGCCCCTGGCTAAAACTTTATCACTTAGCTCAGAAGCCGGGTATTGAGTCATGATGCCAAGAGCTTCTCTGGCACTCCTCACTTTAAATGTGACATTGTAAAATCAGTGCAAACAATACCCTGTTGCATTTTGATTTGAAACTTAAATTAACTGTAATTAATGGAACAAGGACATTTCAGTCTAAGAAAGTCATACAGCCCTCAGTAAAGCTCTCATATTCATTAAGAGTCATACCTCCAGTTGTACTGGAGAAGCACTTCCTCGCTTATCAGTGCTCTCCTACAGCTACACACAAGTGAAACATTCAGAAGATGCAGCAAGAACCAAAGGAAGTCAAAGATTTTAGAAAGTGCTACTTAACTTCTGACCACATAGAAATAACTGGAATAAAGTTTCACCCAAATATACATAGTGTCTCCTTACTGCAGCCTCCCCATCACCCTCCAGAAAGATGAGTGACAAGAGACAGACCCCTCCTCGGCCAGCCCCAGGGACAGTTGACCAGAAGAAACCTCTCCAGTCTGGGTCCTCGAAGATGTAAGGCAGGATACGGGTCAGGAGCCGACAGCAGTTCAAGACAATTTGTCTCTCCTTCTCTGTATGGCAGCCACTCTCTGCTCCTTGCACCAGCTTCTCTACAGCCTGAAGGAAACAAAACCAAGGAAGGCAGCATTAGCCTGGGCACAAGTTAGCAAGAGCTAGGCAGGTCTGTCCTGCTAGTGATACCCTCACACAGACCTATAAGCAGTTCTTGGGAATCCATTTTCTCTCAGTTTAATGGCACTGCTGCTGTTTGAAACTCTGTAAAAAAAAGGGTTAATGATTTTAAACAGACCTTCTTGAATTTCTGCTGTTCCTCTGCAAGAGACCTCAAATGCCAGGGCTAATCCATGCAGCACACGTGTGGTGCCACGTGAGACAGACAGCCAAAGCACCAGAAGGCTCCTCTAGCACTGCTCCATGACACCACACATTGAAAAGGGCAGATGAGATTAATCAGCTGCAGCAAGTACCCGAGATGCAGGCAGGAAAGACCAAGGCAGCAGCACTGTGCTGCACTGTGTGAGGCACTGGAAGGAGATGATCACACACAAACACACAGTCTGACAGTTCTATCTGTGTGATTACAGCAGGGACCTCTCCTGACTCAGGAGGTGGGAGCTAAGCTGCTGCCTGTGTTAAGCACAGGGATACAGCCTCCAGCAGCATCTGTCAAGGTTCTGCTTCAGAAGAGGGTTGTAGCCCAGGTTTCCCTACTGCCCTCTGTGAACAGGACTCTGGAACAGCTCTGGAAAGAACTTCTGAGCTGAGAATCTGCAGCCCACCCAGTGGCTGCTGCAACTGCCAGTGGAGGGTCACTGGGCTTTTCAGAATAGATGTGGGTCTCACCAGGCAGCAACCACAGCCACAGGAGGCAGTGACAGGAGGTTTTACCCCCAGATAGAACAAAGCAGTCTCTTCCCTCCACGGCTGCACCCACTTGCTCTTACTCCCTGATCCCAAGGGGAAACAGAGGGGAGATGAAAGCCAAAACATTTAACAAGGATTCACCTTGCTGCTTTTCAATTCATGAGGTCATGTGCCCCTGCTTATTTTCATGGCAGACTGCCTGGGTCACCGACTCTGCCAGATTGCGTCACTGCATTAATGGGTATTTAAGTGCTGTTTGTCCCAGCCTGTCACACACTAACTGAGCTTAACAATTTTTTCAGGCACACTGATGACTGTACCGCCTGAATCTTCAACCATGGCTGTAAATGACATTTCTCCACAAACACACAGCATTGTTAAGTCCAGTAGAACATTGCACATGGCCCAGGTCAGGGCCCTCAGACTGGCAAAAGCACTGCTGGAGTCTCGTGGGCTCCTATGACACAGTGTATTGGTTTTGGTTTGCCAATTTGAGTTTTATCCCAATATCCATGGCTCATGGATAAACAGTCCTGCAGTCACAAGGCCTCCCAACACACCTGTTTCCAGTAGTGAGAAGAGACCATATTTTAGTATTGGTTTTGCAAGAAAGCAGACACAGTCAAAAGGGTTACAGATCTCCTAAGCCCTTCTCAACTCCCTAACTGCTCACTGCCAGGAGTCAATACCAGGGAAAAAAACACTGCAGTTCTCCTCATGCCCATAATCAGAGGTACCTTCACTATGATTCAGAAAGTCTCATTCACATGTTGTAGAGGAGGAAAGAAAAACAGGATGGCAGCAACTATTTAAAACTGGAAAAATGCCATTCCAAATGTTTCCAACTACAAATTCAAAGCTACTCTTGGCATGGCTCAAATCAGGAGCATTGTTAACACCTGCACTTTCCCAGGCAGAGTAAGTCTCAGGCTGTTGCTCACCAGTTTGACAATTTGCTAAACCTGGCAGGGTAGGAAATGGTGTTCAATGTCCCTGTGCTCCATACAAGGACATGACAGCAGCAGAAGCAGCCTCAACAATGTTCTGTTATCACAGCAGAAGGAAGAAAAGTCTTAAGATATTCCTTGAACTTTATCTAGGCATTTGTGCAGTGACAGTCTGGACATCCCTCTGGGATCTCTCAGCTTGAAGCCAGACCAGTGCATGGTGAGGTACAATTAGGTGCAGAACAAGGAACAGGATGTTTCAGCCTCACCACAAATATGCAGCCTTGCTACAAAGTCCCCTGAGCAAGAAGCAGTTTATAGAGCAGTCAAGACCCAAGAGGACAGAGTGGAACACAGGAAGGGGACAAGAGGAAAAAGACTCCAAACTGATCAAATGCCAGCTATGGTCTGTGCTGACCTGTGAGAGGAAGGGTTGAGAATTGCCCTCAGGAGGAAACAGGGACAAGCAAGCATATTGTGTGGTACAACGTACCTGTTATCCCTTGGAAACCACAATGCTGTTGATCCAGGGATCCCTGCTAGCATAGCTTCAAGGAATGTAACAGCACCAAACTCACCTTGTAACACAAAGTTGCCAAATTTGAAGGCGATTCTTCTCTCACTGCTCGGATTTCTGCAGCTGGTACAAGGGCAAAGACATCCTGCACTGAAGTGGCTGTGTCTGCCCAGAACTGGTCCCAAAAGGCATCATCCGTGGCCTCCACAGGCTGTGAAGAGACAAATGTGGTTACAGATGTAGGACTACCATTCCATAAGACCCAATCATCAGCAATTATGCCTGTCTTGAGGGATGGGATGAGGCAAGAACAGGTTCAATAAAACATACTAGCACTGGTTTTATAGGTCAGCCTCTGTTTCCAGAACTTTGGATGATTTATCTCCCAAACTGAACATCCCTTCAGACTTGCAGGAAGCTTTATGTTTGTCTGCAACTGCTGCAAGTAACCCAAGATCTTTACCACTGCACATGGGCCAGGCAGTCCTTGTGCACACTGCCACCTTCAGAGCAAATCAAGGAAGCCCTAAGTGTGCACTGGAATTACTTCTGTTGTAACCAGAGTCTAAAGCAAGCAGTCAGGAACATCTCATCCAGGCACAAACAGGCCAACAAAACTGACAGACCCACCTCAAAGCATTTACAGATAAAACACAATTGATCTTTCTGAATCAAATATTTATAGAGAACTGGACTCGGTGCAGCTGGTTGCTGCCAAGGCTTTGTTCTTAAAAAACACTAAGTGTGCCATTCAAAGAGGAGATGGAAGAAGGAGACCAAAGAAAACAATCCATCTCAAACCTGTGGTCTCAGAAGCCCAGCCCCCAATCCGGCCCCCGGAACACACCTCTTTCCACTACATTTTCTGCTAATACTTGCCAGAGATAGGCACTGTCCAAACACAGCTGGGAGTGCTCATCCCACCCAGGGGTCCAGCTACAGGATGGGATGAGATGGGATGGGATAAATACATGCCTGTTTATGGCAAGCAGTGTGAAAGAGATGGATCCGTTATTTCAATCAGAAGAGGAAAATGGGAGCTTTCCCAGTAGTTTCAGCAGCCATGCTGTGGGCATGCTTGGCAGGTGAGAAGAGCTGCTCACCTGAGTACCTACAGCCCTTGGTTTGGGGCGAGGAGGAGCCTCCTGCCCGTGAACAGCACCAGCTCCAAAGCAAACAGCAGTGCTGGCTGAGGGCAATAATCAGAACTGTTCGGTGAGTCTTGCATGTCAGGTATGAAAGGGGTAAAAATATGACTGTGTGTTTAATTTAACCATCTCCTGCCCACTCCCAGATCTGCTGTAGAAGGCAGAAAATTTGCTCAGCTCTATGCTGTGTCTAAATGCAGCTCAGACACTGCTTCTGGGAGAACAGGTCAATTCACAGCTCTGACAGAGAAGTGGCTGCACTGCCCCATTTGCTCTCACCTCCTGAACTAATAGCCACAGCCCACAGGTGTGTGACGTGCCACCACTGCCAAAGGCCAGAAAGTGAGAGGGGCCAACTATCCCAGACTGGTACAGCAGGTTATTGCCATTAATGCTTAATGCTTCAGTGCTGCTGGTCCTAGTCCTGCCAGTCATGCAGTGAACCAGCCCAAGCAACTCCCCAGTCTTTAAAACAAAACCAGAAAAAAAGCCTGTGTGTGTTCAGATATCTTATTAAACTTAGCTCTGGTGTTGAAAACCTAATTTTTTTCACCTGGACCCCAAAGCAAGATCCCACCAATACTCTTCCCAAGGGAAGAGCAACCTTTTCCAAATGGTTCAAGACCACAGCTCCTCAGAGGGGATGTGTAGGAACAATCCAATCCAATATTCATAGCCTGACTTTCAGCTGAGCATGTGAAGGAGCTGAGTTCTTTGTAACCTGGACAGGAAATGCTTAAATGGAAGGAAAGCTATTTTGCACATCTCATCTCTAATTGTACTCCTCAAAAAGAGCCAAGTATTTGGAAATCTGATCTATATAATGCAGGAAATACCCTACAAATCCTACACCCCATTTCAAACCACACACCACAACTTCATGTAGAACTGCCACATGTACATCCTGGCTGCCTGCCACAGCCACTCCCACTGACAACAGCAAGCAGCAAGTGCTGCTAATTGGGCATCATGCATAAATAATGCCTTCACCCTCATCTGGAGGGGAAGCAGAAAACCATTTCCCTCTAGTAGACACGGATCCCTTTACCTCCCACTAGCCTGAGGCCTCCTAAGCAGTTGAACATAGCCGCTGTTTTACAGATGGCAGCACAACACGGATTGAGACTCTGACTGCAGTCCCTTGGAGCCGGGAAGCACAGGGGTGATTCCCTGAGCTGCAACGTTGCATGCACAGCAGTGTTCATGTCAGCTGCCATCTTGGTAACCAGATAACACTAAAACACTAGTACCTCACACTTTTAGTAGCCACAGCAAATCAGCTCTTCATTAACAGATGGCTTCCCATGTACAAACCTGGGACATGGACTCAGTACTGAGTCACCCGCATCTCCACTGCCCCCCTGTTTTTAATTACCAGCCTGGCATCATGAAGCTACTCAATCCACATAATAGTCATCTCCCTGATAGAACATTACTGGCTGTTTTTAAGATGATTGTATTCTGCATGCAGCATCTCTGGGGATCTAAATATCCATTTCCTCAGCTGAGCTCAACCAACAGACTGTATCCAGTCTCACAGAGGAGAGAAATACAGAGACCTAGATCAGCCTTGTTCACCAGCCAGGAATATCTTAATTTGGAAATGTCAAGATTTAGGTACAAGTGTTGGTACAGCACACGCTGCAGTAACAAATCCCAGAGCACCCTTAGCATTGACGGTACTTGATCCAGAGAGCTCACAAGGAGCTGAATCCTCAGCACAGGTAAGAAAGAGCCTAATGTTCCTCCAGGACAGTGAAGACAACCAGCTTTTCACCAGCAGAGCAATGAGGGGAAGAATTGAACGATCAGTAGCTCGACTCTGCTCTGGAAACACAACTGACATATTTGGAGAGCAAAAGGAACTTCCTGACCCACACACATCTCATGGCAGAGGCTGCTGAAGGTACGGAGCTGACTGGCAGGGAGAAACTGTGATGCCCAAATTAAGCTCCACACCAAAGAGGCGAGGTAACTGTAAAGCAGAGTGTTGCTGAGGACATTGTAGGCAGATCCAAGGTGATGTGACAGAGCAGGCAAGGAAGGGAGACTTTTGCCTTCAGTAAAGACCTCCCGCCTGCACACTGGCCAAACAACGGTAAAACCACTCACTCTGGACACCTCCATTCTTTGTTTTCTACTAGCTGTAAATGTGTTTTAGGTTCTTTGAAGCACACCACACACACGCTGCAAGAGTTAGGAAAGGAAGACATTCGGTTTGCAAGTCTCATGCCAGTTACTGAGCAGAGAATCACAGCCTGAGCAAGCAATCCCCAAACAGGATACCTCACAGGAAACAGGAAAACAGAGAGGGCCTGACCGTGTCCTAAAAACAGGAAAAGCTCCCAAGGCACAGTCTCCCCTATTTGTTACTGTCCTCACTCTGACACCAGCACCACCTTCACTTTCTCTTTCAGACACAATTCCTCACAAACTCCAGCTGTGTGTTTGTGTGCATGTTTGTATCTCCTCCCAACCAAGAACTCTCTGCACTTACTTAAATCAAACATCCATTCCTAACAATTCCTCCAACAGGACCCAACTGGAAGATAGTCTTAAAACTAATTCTAAGGTTGCTGCAGACCATCAGCAGAGAACCAAGGCACAAGAAGCCACTAGCTTTGCTCAGCCCTTTTTGCTTCTTGCCAGCACTGCAACTAAGCATCCCACAGCCAAGGCAGCAATCCTTTGGAGCAGGAGCTCTCCTTTTTCTGGGACTCAACAGCAGAGCAAGTCCCTCGTCCCTGAGCAAAGGCTCAGGTGATATGTTACAGCATATGTTTCCACCCCAAAAGCGGCAGAACTGTGGTGTGTAACAGCCATTCAAGAAGCACCTGGTTGAGCTTTAGATCAGATAACTCTGCAGGTCCAGGGATTAGTTTGAGGCAATTCACACACCTTTGTAACACCTGTTTGTGAGCCACTGTGCAAAAGGAAAGCCTATGGACAGACTTATTCAAAATATAAACAACTAGTAAGATTTTATGCCTCCTGCCAAGGACAGCACCTCTACACAGGCTTCAGAACAGTAATAATTTTTTTTACAGGATCTTTGCAGTCAGCAGTGCGGAATCAATGAGACTTCAAATCTACCACCAGTTCTCTGCTCTCACAGCAGAGACAGTATTGCAAAGAAAACTGGAAAATGGGATTTGTAGAAGTCTGGCAGGGAAAGCCCAGGATAAAAGTCAGCTGTGTGAAGTGTTAGTTACAGCTTTGCTTTTAAGACAACTTTGCTTTTGATCAACCTGAGACTCTTGGACAGCTGAGTCAAGCTTGAATACTCTAAGAAAAAGGGTCTGCCAAGGACCAACCTTTCTCCAAGTACAAGATGTGCTTTTATCAAACTCAAGTTAACAGCCCATTGTACTCCTGGATTGCGACACCAGGGAAAAGGAAAGGACTGGGGTTTGTCCCTTAATATTGGATTCTTCCTTGTCTCTTTAAAAGCAGAGCACAGCTCTTATTAAAATCTAACAAGCTGGTACACAAGATCAAAATTTCTTATCTTCCAGCTGGTTGCTGGCAGGAACCCCAACTGACTGGGAAAAGAAAAGGTGGTTCCCCAGCAGTTAAAGCTCCCAGTCCAGTTCCCTGCAGTTGACCAGCCTTGAAGAACTGTCATGTTCACAATCCATGTTTCCCTTCATCTGTTAAATAGGCAGCACTTTTATGGGCAATTTGGGAGGGTTCACACATTCTTTATTATGATGCACATCTGTTTCATTATCAAAGGGATGGGCCCTACCAGTAGAATGTGTGCAGTGTAATGTAATATACCATATAAAAATCCTAAAGACCATTTCTCCATGTGTGACTATAAATATACATCTGTGGCACAAGTTAATTTCCTCCTTCTGGTAATACTGTGCTTTTTAATCACTGAAATAATTCTGGAGTGATTTTTCTTTTTTAATACTCTTAGACCTTTAGAGTTTCTCTTTGGCAGCTAAAAAAATCAATTAAGTCAATTCCATTTGCGTCCAGACTTGGTTCCACTTTCAAGTTCTGAGCTCCACGTGTGCTCTAAGCATTCAAGTGTTTTCTTCCTTACAGATTTAATTTTTTTAAATGCTGACATGGGAACACTTGTTTTTTAATTAAGAAAAGCCTGGAGATTATAAAAACTTGTTTTCAAGAAAAATTAACTTCTGTGCCAACTCTAAACCTTCAACAATGAGAGAACAGTGACTTCTGCTCAACCACTTCTTCCCACCAGAGCCTTAGGAACACCTCACGGTGCATTCAAAGCTCAGAGTTTCACATTACAGATGATTTAACGAAAATCTCTTTGTCCAGCACCCTAATGTCAGAGGAGAAGGCTGCAAAACAGGAGACAGGCTGCTGAGGAAGCAAAGCATGTTATGAGCCAATAGCCTGGAAGGATTTGGCTCTGTCCATTATCACAGCCTGGTTTTGGATCCAGGATGTCATGGACCAGGAGGTTTTACTGCTGGTAAGAGATCAGAAGGCTCCAGGAGAGCCCAGTCACGCATTCTGCACAAACACTGGTGCCCTTCTACAGAATGTAAATATGGGAGCGCCAACACCCCACCCTTTTCCACATGCAGTCAGTCTCACCTAAATCACAGAGACGTGAAATGAATCCAGCCAAGAACGAAGCTTTTGCTCCTTCCTTTTTATTCCGGGCCCCAGAGAACCTCCTTCCCTTACACAGGTCGATAAACCAGGGGAGGGGAGGGGAGTGCTGTCGCCTGGGCTGCTGATCCAAAGGATTGCCTCATACAGGATTTTCTTTGTGACCAGCAGACTAGGCAGAGCCCTGTAGGCCTGATTTATTGGCCCCACTTTATAAGCACATAAGTCTCACTTTATAAGCACATTTCCCCATGAAGGAAGGACAGCCCAACGCTGAGGATACCCTGAACTATTCGGCATGCATAAGAGACTTTGGAAGAATCCCTTAAAAACATTAATTCCCCTACTTTTCTCTTTACCTACATCCACTAGTGGTTTTTAAGAATATATTCACAAAAGCCATTCTTTAGCAATGCAGATAAATGTGATACTGCTTTAGAAAGCACAAACATGTTTTTTCCAGGCTTTTCCACAGCATTACCCATCTATAATTCAATTCCCAGTAGTAGCCTGTATCTCTCGAGTTTTCAGATTTTCTCCTACCACCCTTTACCCTTTTTCATCCATACCCCTTTCTTGTGCATTCATTCCGCATCATTAACTTTCTGCCATCACCCCCACATTTTCTTAGCAGCTGTTATTACCTCACTTCTAAAGGTGGATTGTAACAGCTGTTCTCCACTGTAGCTCAGAAGAACCAGAGATGTGACTCTTCAATACAGCAAAATCCCTCTGCTCCTTAGACAGAAGGACAGGCTACTAATTTTCTGCCAGTGTGCTGCTAGTGCTGGGCACTCCACTTAAATCAAAAATTAAGCAAGCTCCCAGGACAGGCACAACATATGTTAGACCTCTAGACAGCGACCCTCCCTTCACACAGCCCTCACTTTCACTTAACTCCTTCTCCACCTCAGCCTGCAGAAATAAAGCTTTATTTCACAGGTCACAGACAGAAACCTCTGCTGCAAACAGCACAGCTGCCCACCAGCCCTTTCCACCAGCTACTACCTAAAAACAGGGCAAGGTTCTCCAGCCATTATGGGCGGGGGTGGGGGAAAGGATACAGTGAAGGGAGCAGCGGCAAACCGTGTGATGTAAACCCGCAAGCTGAATATATTAGGAGCTGTGGACATCCCTTATGACAGTAGCGTCTGCTCTGTAAGCACAAGACGCTGTTCAGCAAGGCACAAGATGTCACCAGAGGCGGTGACAGGGCCCGGCCGGTGCCCCTCCAAGCCCCGGTGACACGGTGACGGGCACAGCCTGCCCTGAGCCCCTCGGCCTTCGGACACGGCCTCGGCGGGAGAGCCCGGCCAGGGTCGGCCGTGACTGCAGCCCCGGCCCTGCAAGTGCGCAGCAGCTCCAGCCCCGGCCCCACAGGCAGGGACCCGCTCGGGGACCGCGCACGGGAGCGCCGGGGGTGCCTGGGCAGGGCCCGGGGCGAGGCGGCGGTTCCCGACATGGCGCGGCCCCCTCGCCCCCCGCCCGAGATGGCGGCCCTCACCTGTGTCTTGGTGGTGAGCTGGATCACCGCCTTCCTGAAGTTGAGCTTGGAGTCGGCACTGCCCATGGTGCGGCCCGGCGGCGGGCAGGGCCGGGCAGGGCTGTCCCCTCACGCCGCCGCTCCTCGGGCCGCCGCTGACGCCATGCCCGTCCCCGCGCCGGCGGATCCCGCTGCCTGCCTCCCTCCTCCTGTCAAACCGGGGCTCGCCGCTCCCGGCCCTCCCCACCCTCCGCCCGCATCCCTCCCTCCCTCTGCCCGCGGCTCCTCCTCCGCCAGCTCTCTCTCCATCCCTACATCCCGCCCCGCCGCCTCTCTTTTCCCACCTCCGCCTGTCATCCGTCCGCCGCTACCCCCTTTCCTTCTTGCCCTCCTTCTCGCAGTCCCTTCCATTCATTCCCTTCCCTTTCCTCCCACACTTTGCCTGCCACGGGCCGTGGTCCCCACAGCCCCTGCCTCATCTCCACTCATGGCAGAGCACGGCTTTTCTCATTTCTCCTTCCCCACTATCCCCTCCTGCCTAAGCTCCCTCCGCCTTCTCTTCTGCTCCACCCTTTGCCTTATCCCTGCATGAAGCTCCTCTGCTCCCATGTCACCGCTTTTCTCCTTCTCTTGCCCCTTTTCCCATCCTTCTGCCTGCAGCCTTTGTCCCCTGGAGCTCCTTTCCCAGTGACTGCTCTGTCGAGCCATCACCGGCCACTGTCAGAGCCTGGTCCCAAGCCCAGATGCTCCAGAGGTGCAAGCAGGATGACAGGCGCAGGACAAGAGCCAGGTCCGGTCTGTCCCTGGTTGAAAGGAGCCAGGAACAAGCACGCTTGGAACACAGCACCTTGTTAAAAGCTCATTGCATGCGGTGGCCCATTAACCCTAATGAAATTCCACCCACACACAAGGAGAATATGTTTTATAACCCTGGGTGCTGGGAATTCAGGATTTGGCACTCACTGAGCACCCCAAAGCAGATGTTTGAGGGCATTCAGTGTTGTCTTTGAGGCCATCGCAAAATTGGTTTTCTGCTTCAAGCAGCTCTGTGAACAGCAACCAGGTTTTTTTGGTGTCCCTGAGTTACATTTCACAGGCTTAGCTCTGCAAACCTCCTTTCTTCAGAGGAAGTGAGGTAATTCCAATCATCCTGCAAAAGAAAGCAGTGTGCTGACTCTCCAGCTGGGGCAGACTGTGGGAATTCTCATTTGCTGGCATATAACCTGTACAGTGATGTTTGATTTGACTGAGTGACATATCAGATCTGAGACATTCTGGTAAAACCTACAGGAAAAAATGTTTTCACGAAATCTACATGTAATCTAGCTTTTGCTGCCAAACAGCCTGGGGCTTTGCATCCAAGTACTCAATATGGCTACAATATACAGATAAATTATAAGAATTTATTGCTAGGAGCAGAATACTTTTGAAAAGCAATTTTTTCTCACAAATAATATGAGAGCTCTAGTCCAACTGGCCAACCACTTCAGGGCTCACCAAAAGTTGAAGCATATCATTAAGGGCATTGTCCACATGACTCCTCAACAGGCATGAAAAAGTTAAGATTTCCCCATTTCCATATTAAAATTGCTTAGAAAAAGAGATGGCTTTCTCCCAGATACACCAGAAGTGCTTGATTATTTTTGCTGAGTTATGCCAGCAAAAATACCAGGTTAAAGAGACTCCTTGATTCTGGTCTGTGACTGTATCAAGGCAGATGACTTTCCAGGCAGTCACAGAATTTTCAGAATGTGTATATGTGATGGAGAGGTCTATGAGGAGAAAAGGGGAGAGGAATAGCCTGTAATTCCTCTCTTATTCCCATCTTTATCCCCTTCCTCTGCTGCTGTACACAAGAGCTGAGTACTAGCCCTTGCTTTAATCATCCAGGGGCTCCCGGCTGCCTGTCACTGCTGGATTGGATAGAGTTTTCTGACACAAATCCCATCTTTTCTGGATGCACAGTCTGCTGCTCTTGCGTAGACACTTTATATTGCCTTTTCTGTAGGCACCACTGCAAGGTAATGCGATCAAACATAAATCCGTGGAGTTCCACCACACAGAAG
The DNA here is from genome assembly GCA_034336665.1 of Luscinia megarhynchos. Taxonomy (NCBI): domain Eukaryota; kingdom Metazoa; phylum Chordata; class Aves; order Passeriformes; family Muscicapidae; genus Luscinia; species Luscinia megarhynchos. The sequence goes on from CM067580.1 coordinate 6,507,935, forward strand.
AAAAAAAAAACAAAACAAAAAAACCCTCACTGCCACCAACAAAAAACCAGCATTATCTAAACCCACTGTTACTGTCACAGAAGTTGATTTGGATCTTAGAATCTCTGATAGATTTCAGTACTGACAAGCATAAATAAATTCCCAAACTCCAGCTAGGAGAAAGACCACCATCTCTAACCCTTATTCCATTAAGGTGGAAAACACCAAAATCCCAAGACTTTTTCTGAATTTACATATATGTAACAGACATATTTCCTCCTCAGAACTCCATAAATCCTGATGTCCCTGAATTTTAAGTTCATTCCATCCTTCACAAAGATATGAAAAATGAAAAAGGAACCCGCATCAGAGTCACTGACTTCCCATCAGTGTAAAATAACATAGGGTTGGAGGAAGACACCACACTGAGGAATTGCTGTGGGGCTGTTTGAATGGGGTGTCCCCTTTTGCAGCCCCAGCTAATGGGGGATGGATTATCTTCTTGAAGAACAACCCACACAAATCCAGCAAGGCAGAGAAGGCACTGAAACCACTGAGAGATCCCGACCATTGCCCCAAGTCACCGCGAAGCCCACGGCAAGGCCAGGACACGGCATTCCAGCCGCAAGCCCTGCCCCTGGCAGAGCTCCCAGCCGGGAGGGACAGAGCAGGGGACAGCGGGACAGCTCCCCTTGTCCCATTCCCCGCAGCCCGGGCGAGCCGCAGCCCCGAGGCAGCGCTGGGCGGAGAGGAGGCGGAGAAGAAGGAGGCGAAGGAGGCCGGTCTCGCCTCGCCTCCCCCTTCCCTCTCGCCGGTTTTCTTTGCAGCATTTCCATGCTAGAGGTCCCCACCGAGCTGCGGAGCGAGGATCTGCCTGGCTGCGCCGGGCCCTCTTCCTTCCTTTGTGCATCCCCCAGCCCCGTGCGAGCCGTGCCCCCCGCCCCGGCCGCCACGTCCCCGCTGCATCCCCGGCTCCGGAGCCGCCCCCGGCCTTACAGGCAGGAGGAAGCCTCCCCTCCGGGCACGCAGAGCCGGGGCAGCCGCCAGGCATCGACTGCCACGTCGTGCCACCTCCTGCTTGCCGGCCCGGCCGGGGCACCGAGGCCGCATCCCCGCCCGCATCCCCGCCCGCATCCCTGCCCGCATCCCCGCATCCATCCCGCTCCGCGCTCCGGAGGCTCCGGGCCCCCCTTCAGCGGATGCTGCGCGTCTCCCCGGGCCGCTGGTGCTAAATGCTGAGCGCCGACAGGATGGATGAGTTTCAGAGCGAGGAAGAGGAGCCCTGGTACGACCAGCAGGACCTGGAGCAGGGTAAGGATGGGGGCACGCCGCAAGCTGCCGGGGATGCGTGGGCAAGAAGAAAACGGGCAGACCCCGGGGACGGGAGGGTGGGATGCCTTCTCTCTGGACTTCTATTTGCTTGGCAAAGCCACTGCCTCATCCTGCAGCGAGTCCGCTGCTCCAGACTGCTGTCCTGGCCGAGGAAAGTTTAAAGCCGATGGATAGAGGCAGGGAGCCCAGAGCTGTCCTAAGCACCAGGGCAGTAAATAATTTGTTGCGTTAAATCTTCAAGGAAGATGGTTCCCAAAAAAACTTGCTGCAGGCAGAATCAAACAGAGATAGTTATGACACTGCTTTTATTTCAGAGTAGTCCAAGGTAGAGTTACCCGACACCTTAGTTAGAAATTAATATGTGGGAAATAATGTATTGATAAGGATGCTGAAAGTCTCTCTCAAAAGCTTTTGCTGTCCAAGCCCAAATCCAAACAGATCTCGAGCTTCTTAGTCACCTAATTACTTCTGGAAATTTTTCCAATCAGCCATAAAACCGGAGAAATATGGGAGGAAAGGAAAAAAAAAAAACAAGGCCAAGTTTCAAGCAGCAAAAGAAGCCTTGTTAGAAGATAAACCTTCATTTTTCATTGTTGTTTGCTTTGAAGTAGCTATACCTAGTTCAATGGAATGTTTGCGCTAAGGCTGGACGTTGGTGTCTGTATTTGGGGCTATTTTAAATTTTATTTTTCTTATCTTAATATTTTGAGTCAACATGCAGTAAGTAAATAACTGGAAGAAGTCCCATTTCAGGCCAGTGGCCCAGGAATGAACGGAATTGATTTGCCAATGCATAGCAAAAAATCATTCCTACCTAAACACAGTTCCCCTCTGGCATATTGTGCTATAGATACAGTTTTATATTTGCTTTTCCCAGCTGGCTGTCAGCAGGGGTGTGCAGTCCAGCTGCAGTGCCTCAGCCCACCATCACTCCAGTACATTATGTCATGAAGTTTATACAACTTCAGCTGCAGGACAGGGGCCCAGCAAGGAATGATAACCAGTCCCCCAAGGGTTGCCACAGCTGGGCTTTAATCCAAATTTCTCAATTGACAGGAAGTAGTGGGATACTGGGCCCTGTTCTTTGAAACACAACACTCAAACAAAGCCAAGAGCACAGAGATGAAGCTATCAGCTGGATAAACAGTGAAGCCTTTGAATGCTCAGAAATTCACATTTCTGGGTGACGTCTTCCCATGGCTCACAAGGGGCCTGGGCACTGGTCCAGGGGTGGGACACAGGCTGAGGAACAGCAGAACTAGGAATGAATATAGGAAGTGTTGAACAACGTGGGACCAATTGATTTTCAGTCTAACGCTGTCCCTAGTGTCAGGTTCATGAGTCAGCACTGGCACTGTACTGGCTCACAACAATAAAAGCACCTTCCTACTGCAGGCCAGGTTCCCAGCTCTGCCCCAGCAGCCTAGAAACAGAATGACTGTCTCCCAATGATGGATTGATGCTGGCTATGGGCTCCACTTTTGAGCACATACAGAACTGGAGGAAAACACAAACCCAAAACAAAGCCCAGCTGTGGGTTTGCAGCCTCCTGTGAATGAATAGGGGCTGCTAAGATTTGCACAAACTCAAGGAGAGATGCAGGAAGGCTTTAACTGGAATCAGCCAACTGGAAAGGTCCTACAGGGTAATTACAACCGTAATTAATTTGCATGATGCACAAAGCATCACAGAGGACAGTGCTAGACTTTGTCCACATACACTGTGCCTTTGCATGACACCCAGAGGTCTTTGGTGGCGGCACAGCCGTGGAGCTGTTGATTTGGGAATGGGGGGTGGAAGCACAGCACAGTACATCCAGCATGGCTCGATTAGAGGCGTTACTGAGAGGATTGGCATGCCAAGAGCCCAGGGTCGAACAGAAACCCACGCCTGGCAGCAGCACCGGGAGGGCAGAGGACAAAAGCAGAGGCTTAAAGACCATTCCTTAGGAGCAAGGGGTGGGAGAAACAAGGAACAATCCAAGCTAGGAGAGCAGATTCTTCTGTGAACCAGTTGGTTGCTGGGCCTTTATCGTCATTTCACAGCATCATCAAATATTTATTACATTTACATCCAAAACTGTTTGCTAAGCAACAGATGGCTTAACTGGGAGCTCTGTGATAATTATGTTAATTAACCATTTTAGCACCGGAGTGGAAATCATGCCTCCAGCTCCACACCAAGCACCTGTTACTTTCTTTGTCATCCTCCATGAGCTTCACCTTACCAAAGGAACTGGTTTTTTTCAAAATAATAATAAATCCCAATCAATCTTTCTTTCCCCTGAAGTGTCCACAGCAACTGGGTGCATCCACCACATGCTTTGGAAGCAGCAAGATATGGTCCCCAGCCTCAAGGCCCTTCCAGCCTTGTACAGATTAAGCCAGTGCCTTTCAGATGCTCTTACCCGTTTCCTGCACACTGTAACACTTTGTGGCTCAAGGCATTGTACCAAGATGCCTTAGCACATGGAAGCAGAGACTCAAATCCCAGCCAGGACCCTCAGCAATGACATGGTAACAGCAGTGGTGTGCTGTGAGGTTTCCTTTGCAATGATGTTGCTCCTGGGAAGGCTTTCTGATTTGAGGAAAGTGGTAAAAATGGAGCTGCAATTCCCTCACACCATGACTTAGCTTATTGCTTTGTAAGCATGAAGAGGTATCAGTGCTGCTTTGGTCCAGCCACCTGCCATGGGCCAGGGAATCTGTGCTTCTAAGTGTTAAAACTATAATAAAATTCTGGTGAGCCTTTTCCAGCTGTTGAGAACTGATGATGTGGCTATAGTTGCATCACACCCTGCGCACAGAGCCTACGTGCAGCCAGACCCCAAGAGAATGAATGAGCTAAAATTAGAGAGCCTGAGCTGCAGATGAGTGGGGGCACCTTTCCTGTTCATCAGGAGCGTTTGTGTTTGGGAGGCTGTTTGTGTTTGGTGTGCCAACTCAGTTGCATCTGGATCCAAATACACCCAGCAGCTCTGCCAGCCACTTCCAGCCTTCATCTCCCCCGCAGCAATCTCACAAGATAAATCCTCCTTGCAGTCATCCCACTGCATTCCCTGATCTTCCCAGCCTCCCTATCCCCCTGCCAGCATTCAGGCCTCAGAGCAGAGAGGAGCCTTCTCAAAGCCACCCTTCTGATCCCTGGTCCTAACCATAGCCTAAGGCACATGGGGTGATCTGTGTGTCCAGCATGGGGCCAGGAGCTGGACCTGCTGATCCTGATGGGTCCCTTCCTACTCAGTGTATTCTAGGATTCTGTAAGTGTGGGATGATTCCTCCCATGTCAATAAGCAGCACTGAGATAGGCACTGCTCTGAGATAGGCAGCAGGACCAGAGGGAGTGCAGGAACCAGCACATCACCTCATTGCCACTGTGAGACCAACTGTCCTCCTGGGCAGCCACAGAAACATTTGAGCCAAACCATCTGCAATGCAGGCTTAGGATGTTACAGCTGTAACCTCTAAAGGTCTCCAGATTTAAGGATCTCTTTTAATTCCTCCTCCTCTTGCCAAGCATCTGACTGCTTGAGCACTAAGAAGGAAAATGACACAAGGTGCTGAGTTTGCACCACTGCCAGCTCATCTGTAAAGACACAGGGTCACCAGTGCTCCAGTGACCCGATCCTGTCATTGGATCCCAAAGCATTCACTGCACAGGGGAGCTGGTGAAACTCCATATTCTGCCCCTCATGAGGCAGTTATCCCAGCAGTGCAGCGACAAGGCACACACCTTGCCTGTCCTCCAGGAGCACAGCAGTTATCTACCCACCCTCCCTCCCTCCCCAGAGGCAAGCCAGAAGGACAGAGCTTTGCCTGCAGTGGCTGAGCCACTTATTTATTTAGCAGTACCATACAGCAGGTAGCTTATGGAAGTGGAAAGTTTTCAGTGACTAATTGCTGAGCTGCTTACGAATGACAAGAGAGACTAGAAAAGTCACAGGAGACAAGGAAATAAGGTGACAGGTTTGTCTAAGGAAGTGATGAGAAGCTTCAAATATGAGGGGGGAAAAGAATATATATAGATGTATTTTCCTAGGGTGAAAATTCCCCAGTTACATGAGGCAGCAAGAAAAAGGGGCACAAGAAAGCCCCACACAGCAACTTTCAGTGAGAGACCACAAGCTCCTCTCCACATCTGCTGAGCTCAGACACATAGTTCCAGCTGTGGGAGGGAGGAGAATTAGAGGAACTGCTGGAAAGCAAAAAGGGAAACAAAAAACCAACCCAAAAAAAAACCCACTGAAAAAACCAAAAACAAACAAACAAATCAGCGTTTTTCATATCTCACATCCTGAAACAATCAGTTAACAGTGGCAATTCTCCTTGGCAAGGGTATGCACAAAGGATTTATGGTCTGAATCCTGAAGGACGTTTTCTCCCAGCAGCTCTGAGCCTGAGGGACTGGGATCCAAGGCACTGGCCACTAACACCCTGCACATGGAGCCTGTCCCCCCACGCCAGCATTTTCCAATCCTCTTTCTTTGCTCCTGTACTAGCCAGTGCTGGCTGGTGACAGGGCAGGTGCCCTGACTCAGTGTGACAGGCAGGAACCCCTTGGAGCAGGTGACAGCACCAGGGTCCCATCCTGCTCCTGCTAAAAGCAGTGCCAGCACTCAGGATAATGCACTGTTCACTCACTCCCACACTCACACGCTCTCTCCTCTCCCAAAAGGCTTCCCCAGGGCAGCACAGTGCTAAATTCCCACCCCATCTCACTGCAACAGATCTGTGTGCTTGCACCAAGCACACATTCAAAGCTTCTACTTAATCTGTCCAAAAACAGGTACGTGGGCCAAGAATTTAGGAAAATATCTCCAATACTAAATACCCCAAAGGAAAGAAACCAGATGTTACACAACTGCTGCTTTTTGCACAGCTGGGAATTTAAAACGGATTTTATGTTATAGATGGGTTATTTTTTTTTTCCCCACGTGTATTTAACAAACAGTTAACAAACATCTCTCCAAAAAGCAACTGTTCCTCTGCTGCTTTCTGGGAAGTCACTGTTGCATATTCCATGTGTTGTGCAGCTGCCCTGGCCCTGCTCAGTTAAATTACCTCCTCCCTGAAGAATTCAGACCCTTCTAGTGTGTAATATCCAGGTCCGTGCTGGCCTCTTCCAAATATGCAGCTGCAGTGCCCAGCATTTGTAGCGGGGAGATGATCATGCCATCTTCCAAGTTTTCTTGGTGCACAAGGAAGTGTTGAGTCCTGAGAACTACCTGAACTGGGAGGTGGTGGCCAAGCACTGGTGTCTGCTGGAAGAGGCAAAGCAAGGAGAAGCACAGCAAACCCCACAAGCATTAGTCTTTGCAGCAGAACTGTGTCAGGGACACTGGTTTTGGTGTTGGGCCCCCCAAAAGAAGCATTGCTCTGCATCCTGCTCAAGACTAGTGGTGGACGTAACATCATTTTGAGAGTATGTCAAGTATTTCATCACTCCCTTTCCCTGCAAACTCAGACTGGAAGGTTACAGCCCTGTGCTCTTCCTGTGCAGCTGCACAAACAGCACTGATCACTCATCTGAGGTCAGGATCTCTTCCCACATGGGCAGCATGTCCAATAGCCAGGCACAAGGCAGCTGGGCTGTGAGATGAGCACCTGGAGGAACAGGGCTTCCTAAACTGCCCAGCACCAGATGGGAAGGGGCAGCACCCTGCAAGATGATACACTTTTCTTCAAAGTCAACAATAAGGGTTGCTGGAGAAGAGGTGGGCAGGTTTTTGGCATTGCTGCAGAGGGTCAGGCTGTTTCTGCATTTAGCTGTAACACGTGCAAGAAAGGTCTCTGTACCTATATGCCTGTGGACATGAGAGGTAGCAGACAGAAGTAACCAGCAGTGGCAGTGCTGGCAGGGGTCTTGGGGGCTGCCACAGCTGCACAGTGACAGTTGTGCTGGAATTGTTGCTCCCCCAGTGTCCAAATCACTCAGTATCAGTGTCCCACCTGCCTCCCCCCAGCAAGAGAGGAGCAAGGGCATCCAAGGTGGCTGGGAATGGCTCAGAGCAGGGGAATATGTTGTGTGAGCAGGAACAGGGCAGGAGAACTGACACAGTTGTGGCAGCCCAGTGCTGTGGGCACCATCCCCTGCCACGTGAGCACAGTGACCTGTCCTTCACAGAGTGGCTTTGCTTGGGGCTCTGCATATGCACTGCACTGTGCTGAGCACCCTGGTGCTCTTCCTCCGTGTCCATCCTGGGTCACTTACAACCTCCTGCCCCCAAAACACACAGGGGAGAGGAGTTCTGCCACACGGCAGCCATCCACATGCCTGTGTCTTTAGCTTTAAAAGAGTATGAGCCTTTATTCACGGTTTTCTGCAACCCAACATAATTAATTAGTAGGAGATTTGCTGCCCGGGAGAGTAGCGCACACAGGAAAGCTCTGGCTGCCTTTCTCCCTGCTTTTTCTTCACTCCTTCTCTTCAACAGCCCCACTTGTATATATTTATTTAGGACATTCTGATCCAGGTGCACTATCAGAGCCTTGCAGCCACCAGTCACCAAGCTCTTACAAAGCATTTTAGCCTGTAAGGCAAACACAGGCATTGAGGCTGTTTAGATAAGAGAACAGCAGGAAAAGATGCAGACGGAGACTCAGCCATGGTCTAATAACATCCTCTGTCTTCTCATGCTTTAACAACTTGGTAAAAGGCACAGCAATTGCTGTGGGCACAGGGATGTAACTGTGTGTGTTTGTAGAGACACAGCTCATAAGCAGAGGTGACCATCCTGGGTCTCAAGCATTAATATACATGGGAGAATTTAGGGGTGCAGGATAATAAGAGGGAAGAAAGAAAAGGCAGAAATCAAATTTTAAAAGTCTGGTGAGATTCTAAGAAGAATAGAAGAGACCTGATAGAGTGAAATATCAAATAGAACTGAAAAATATAGAAGGCAAGGAAGGGAGCAGCAGGGGCTGAGAGAGCTGGAGGGCTTCAATGCAGCACAGCACAGTACAGTGTCCCCCTGAGCCCCTTGTCAGGGATTTTCACTCCTTTTGCCCAGAGGGCTCAAAAAAGCCTGGAAGGAGCTGTTCTCAGAGCACTGGGCTTACCTTGACCCCCTGCCAAACACTCCCCTGCCACCACCTGAGCCCCTCCCACCAGGGACGCTTGCACAGCAAAAAGCAGCACAGGAGAACGTAACAGATTACACAAGAGAAAGAAAAGGAATAAAAAAAAACAAGCAGGAAATCCAGCAAATCTCATTAGGGTAACAAAAATGCCAGTGTGACCAACATCAGCTCAGCCCAGCAAGAGCCACAGTTTGAAAGGACGAGAAGCAAGAGGAGGAGGCAGCTGTGCTGCCACGGATTTAGGCACCCTGTTTGCTCTCACCCAGCCCTAACAGAGGCTTTTCCCCATCTGCTTCATTGGGGCTGTTTTACAAAGCAAGCTCTGCCTTTGTGGAACACCCCACTACACCAAAATAGCAGATCCTCCCAAAAAACACACAGAACACCAAGTGCAAAGCTGAACTGAGCAGCAATGTTTGAATTATGCCAGTGTAAAAGTGATGGGGAATCCACGTCTCAGCAGTAGCGCTGGTGACTGACTCTGGAAGCTCTTGGAAAACACTATCTTCTGTGGAATGGGCATGTTGGAAGGGTCTTTTCAGGTTGTTTTTGAGATGCTGCTAGATGGCATTTTCTTCCCTGCACCCTAGCAGGTTCCACTGCAATGCCTTATACAGGCCAAGTACAGAGATTGCTTCCATCACCTACCATGGAGCAGCAGTAAGAAATATACAGAAGCTGATCTTCTTTGTAATATACCCAGACAGCACAATCCCTTGCAACTATGAAGGAAAATAAATGAGTAGCAAGTATACCCTACCCCAGGGTAAACCAGCATAGCATCATTCATTTAGACTTTGAAAGGAATAATTGCACCCACCCTTGACTTTAAGTACCCATGTGTAATGGAGCAGAGAGCAAATGCCATTAAATTAAACGTCAACAGCATTAAACATCAGTTCTTAACTCTCAATGTACCCCATCCATCAGCTCACAAGCACCCTGAGCTTCCTCCAGAGACCTTCCCACACTTCTGCCTGCTCTTCAGCAGAGGCACTCACCATGTGCAGCACAGGACAGGAGCAGCCCTTTCCACAGCCCCACATTTAGGAAGGGTCCACAAATAATTCCTTTATACATGCTCAGCTGGAAAGGACCTGCAAAACCATAAACCCTTGCTCATCTGTGCCACATAGCAAAGGACTTCTGTGCCCCCTGCAAGCTGCTGGCTTTGCAGGACAGGGACAGGGCTGCTTTATTAAAGGTGAGGAGACAAGTGCAGCATTCCCAGTGTGTTCTCTCACAGCCGAAATGTGAGAATCCTTGCTGCAAGAGAGATGACAGGGAGAAGTCCAAAGCATCTGCACCAGATGGTGGCTTCCTCAGAAAGCTGCATTTATGAGGAGCATCTGAACAGCTACTGGATCATCACCGTGCCAAGAGCAGCCAAAACCTGCCTGGCACCAGGCTTATGCTCTCCCAAAGTCACAACCAGGAGATGCTGGAGGGAAGAAACCCCTCCAGAGGGCTGTGGCAGAGTGCTCTGCTCAAACAGATGCAGGCCAGCACTGGGAAGGCAGAAACAGCTCCAAGTCCTCTTTGAGCCTTGTACAAGGCTGGGGAAGCACCAAGCTCTGCTGCAGCCCCAGGCAGGTAACATCTACCTGTAACACTGCCACAGGATGTGCCATGAGGGAACACCCCACAGTTTGTCCCTCAGCCTCTTTCCAGCAAAGGCAACCTGCTACAGCTTCTGGATCAGGATGGGGTTTTTTCAAATTTCCTCAGTGGCACAGAGGTAGTGGAATTATTACTGGGCTGCTGCTGCTGCTGATCCCTGCAGCTCCAGGATGGTGCCTTCTTGATGTTCTGCCCAGCCTGCTCCCCTGTACTGAGCACTGCTTGGATTCAGCTCTCACTCCCTTCCCACCATGTGGTATCCCTTCTCATCCCCACCCTCCTTGCTCAGAGGTTTTCCCATGGAAGCTTCCAGAGAAATGCAGCCTCCATCCGTCCCTCCCAGAGAGTCCGCCCTTTGTTTGGGGACACAGCATGTGTCCTTGGCTGCTGTTAATTGGAAGGGTCACGCCAGTGCCTGCAGTGCAGGGAGCCAGAGGGTGACCAGAGGCTGGTGCTGCCCGGGACAGTTTCCATCCACAGTTCTCTCCTGATAGGATTTGGCAGCATCAAGACCCCATTTTTGAAGCTGAACATTGGCCATTTCACAGTGGTGCGTTCAGCATAGGCAGGATGTGGAGGGATGGGGCACATCCAGCGGACACACAGCACTACATTTCTCCTCCTGCATCCAGAGGGGAGGGGGAAGGGAGGAATCAGCATATCTGCTAAATTAGGGCAAGTCCTTCAGCACTGGCTGGCTTATCTGACAGTGGAGAAGCAAAGATGAATACAAAAAACTATAGGTTAAACCACAGTACTATGTAGAAAGGATTCCTGAATTCCTAAACAGTTCTTTTTCTCCCCCAAATAACTTGGTGACATTTCACATTCAGCCTTGGGTTTCCAAGGTCTCTGTGGAGAGGAGCTGTGTGTTCCCTCAGCCCATGCAGAGCCACAATTAGTACAAAGATCAAGAGGGATCTGGTCTAAAGATGACATTAAAGCACTTCCACAGCATCCCCTCCCTCCCCCAAGCCCCACAAGCTGGGAGGAGGGACAGGTGGGGAAGAACTCGGGCACAAGGGGGTGGATGAGACAGGATTACCAAGGATACTTTGGCTGGCGGGCAGAGAGTGGGGGAGTGTGTGTGACAATGGCTGAGGCAGTTAAAAGGCACTAAAAGAACCAATTCCCCCATGTCCTTCAAGCCCGGAGTCTCCCAGGCCCTTATGCTCAAAATGGAAACAAAGACTCAATTTCCTCCTCAGAGCCCAGCCCCATTCTTTCTTCTTTCCCACTAGTCCCCAAACACTGCCCATTTCCCCCACTAAATTATTGCTGACAGAGCCCTTTAAATTACAATGCAGGATCTTGCACTGCCTAATCCACTTAACTCAACCCCAGCTGATTAAATTGGATGCCATATGGTGGGAGAGCACTAGTGTAATCCACAGGGATGGGGACACACTTGACTCATTACCTGGAGCACAGCACGGAGCCCTCTCATCCACACCTCCACATCGGGGCCCTGCCTGCTGCCAGGGATGTGATTTCCAAGGTGCCACTCTCCAGCAACAACAGTAGCTCTGGCAAGGTGGTGCTGACATTAAACACAGCCCTAAGCAGCTTAAAGGCACAAATTATCCTTCATCACTGCTGGCATCTCGCTGTTCCCCCAGCCTCAGCTGGTGTAGCAAACACTCAGGTCTCCCAAGGGCACTTTATAAACTAGGGAAATCTGGTGCTTGGAAAAAACCAAATAGGTGGAGGAAGTCTGTCCACAGGGAAATGTGTCAATAACTTGATTGCAGGGAGAGCTGCAACTACAGCTCTTGGGCTGGGTCCCTGTGCAATGAAGAGGATTATAATTTAAAAGGTCATAGCCCTTTTAATAATAACACCCTGCAATGCAGGGCACAGCTGGAGAGCACATTCCCATGGAAAGGGGAGATTCGAGGACATACTGAGCAGCTGTTGGCAGCACCACATCTGGGGAGCCAGCAGAAAGAAACATGGGCAACACAAAAACTAGTAACATATCAGCACACCCCACAGCACAGCATTATCCATCCATCCATCCATCCATCCATCCATCCATCCCAGGCACTGACAGCACTACAGCTCACCCCCTAGCAAGCACTTGTGTCCAAGGTCAGAGTGAGCCTCATTTTGTGATGTGTGAGAGGTCAGGGGTTTCCCAGGCTCAGAATACATCCCAGGAGTCCTGGTTCCCCTTCTTATTATCTTAGTGACCAAGTATCCCTCTTTCCCAATCAACTGCATGGCAAAACGAACCACTGGAGAAAATTATAGCTACTCTCAGCCCTGGCAGAGCCTTTGCAAAACACATCATTAGATGCAGACTAGAGGGGAGCATTACAACAGGCTAAGAAAATGCCACGGCAGGAGACTCAGGTCCCCTTACACCCTGCAGGATTGTCACTTACCTAACCAGGGAAAGAAAGAGCAATAACACACACCAGGACCCGTTTCCTTACCTTTTGGAAGAATTAAGGTCAGATTTTCACTCTGCCATCCTGAGCTGTTACCTCTAGAAGCCCCAAGAGTACTGGAGCCCACCTGTTCAGTCAGGTTTTAAGAACCAATTCCTGCGTGAAAGCTAAGGGCTGTTCTCAGAGCCAGCTGTGCTGTCACAGCCTCACAAACAGCATCCCCTGTGTGCTCAAGCTTTGGCCAACACAGGATTCACAGGGCCTGGAGGCTTTTTCTTTTCCCAGCAGCAAAAACAGCATTTTAAACTGACCACACTATCCACATCTACTTTTTGCATTTCTCCTGAAGTCCAACTATTTCAGTAGCTTTTTAAGTGTGTTTCGAGGTGGCTGAGAGTGAACAAAGTGGTTTGCCCTTTCCCTGGAGCTGCCCCAAGGAAAGAGCCTTGGATTTGGCCACTGCAGCACTGCCAGGGCAGCACATCTGGAAGGTGCCTCCAGCCCCCTCGGGCCAGGCAGGGTTTTATTACTCCTGTCAGTCTATTAGGGGGTGATGGATGGAGGCTGACAGGGAAGGCAAGGCACTCCCTTCGTTAGAGACAATAATGTAATTTAGAGAGCATCCCCAAGGCCCTGCAGAGCTTTACCAACCTTTTGCTCCATCCTGACGGGTGCTGAGCCCTTCTCAGCGATAGGGGATGGAGGTGCTGAGCACCTGCCACAGCCCAGATCCTGGGCTGATCCTGGTTACAGTGTGCAGGGGAGTCCAGGAGGGTTTTGCAGCCAGCAAAGCACCAAATCGTCATTGCATGGAGGAGCTGCAGAGTCCTGAGCTCAGCCTCCCCTTGTTCCTGCAGCCCAGCAAGAAAAGAGGCCAGATCCTGTATATTCTGTGAACATGCATCCAGGTGAAAACGTGCCAGTAAAACCAGTGCCATGAAAAATGTGCTGCTGTGCTTGGTGTGGGTCATTTCTTGGGAATGTGGGGAGAGATCCCACACACCCAGCCCTGGAGCTGTGGGAAGTGCAGCAGCTTTGTCCCTCTGCTTTTCAGACTTGCAGTTGGCTGCAGAGCTGGGGAAGACACTGCTGGAGCGAAACAAAGAGCTGGAGGACTCCCTGCAGCAGATGTATGCCACCAACGAGGAGCAAGTGCAGGAGATTGAGGTAGGGACACAGTAGGGACAGGGGTGGGGACAGAGGCTGCTCGGCCACCTCTGTCACCTACGGGTAAGGTGGGAAAGGGGCACTTCCACCAGTGCCAGCAGAAAGGCAGGGATGTGCTCTGGGACATGGAAGCTGAAGTATCTTCTGTAAGTGCCTGAAGCCGGATGGATTAAAGTCTGTTTGAGTTTTAAAGTCTGTTTTAAAGTCTGCTGATGGATTAAAGCTCATCCCAGCCCTGGGGAGGGTCTCGTTCCCCCATTAACTGGCATTTTCCCTATTCTCACATCCTCACTCCCTGCCCAGATGTGCACACCAGATTTTGGCACCAGGCTGAATCTGGATCACATTTGGCTTTCCCCTGCACATCCATCACCCTTCACACTCCTATCTCTCTGCTCTGCTGCAGCTTTCCCTTGATCCCAGAGACTCAGAATTGCATTTGTTCCCAGCTGGCCCCTCAGCACCCCCATAACACAGCCCCCTTTGTTAGAGGCATAAAATAGCTCTTTCTCCAAGAGCTCCAACCCAAACCCCCATTTCATGCATACTGTGGGGTCAGGGCAGTATTTCTAGGAGCTCACAGAACTGATCTCAGAGGCTTAAACCTGCTGTGCCTGGGAGGGTTTTCATCCACTGGAAACCTTCTAGGGATCTATGAGTTTAAAAAGATTGGACACCCTCTGATTTAAAAGGACACAGGGCAGAGGAGGGCTGCCAGTTCACAAGAGCAGCATATGATGCTGCAGGGATCAGACAGCTGATGTTTGAGGGAGCTAGTGGATGGATTTAGCCATCCCCCCTCCAGCAGCATGTCAGAAGCACATTCACCATAGGATCTGAAATCTAGCCCCACTGAGAGTGAGCACCTGAGTAGATGCTCCTCTCCTAGTCTTCCAAGGATAAGATTTTGCAATGGCAGACTTACAGAAAAGGGTGTACAAATCCACAGAAACCACTCTTCGTATTTCACAGACTCAGAGTTTTAGCCTGAACTCCCAATGAAACAGCTTCTGCAATCGATCTGTCAGAGGATCCAGTAACCAACTGGCCAATTTCAGTCAAGTTTCAGTCCCAGGGATATCAACTTTCTTTGGTACTGGGAATAATAAAGCAGCTGAATAGAGAGAGAGAGGTTAGTGCCCTTCACAGAGGGCAGGGGAAGTTCAATCGTATTTTAGACACAAAAATATTTACAGTGGTTGGGGGGATGATTATTTCATCTGTGGAAGAGACTTTAATCAGGCAGAGCCACAGAACACATTGTCAGAGGAAGGAAAAGCTGTAGGAATTTCTGCTTGTGAAAAAACTGGTTTTTTGGAGTGCTCATGCTTCCCTTTTCCTGGCAGTACCTGACCAAGCAACTGGAGATGCTGCGGCAGATGAACGAACAGCACGCAAAAGTCTATGAGCAGCTGGACCTGACTGCACGGGACCTGGAGCTGGCTAACCAGAAGCTTGTGCTGGAAAGCAAGACTTCCCAACAGAAGATCCAGTGGTACAGCCTCCCCTGGATCTTCAAGATCCAAGAGCCTTCAGCTCACCTTTTGCCTGCCCCAAAGTGCAGCCTGTCATTGCTCTTTGAGCCAATCTCTTTTGTATCAGCCCACTGTGGCAGCTGTTTAGAACAAAAGTGTGTTGCAGTAATGCTGGTGAGCAGGGTCAGCTGCAGCACAGACATCCCTAGGATGAGGGCTGGATAAAGGAGTGTCTGAAGCAACTTGGAGAGAGGCACAGCAGCCTCTCCTCAGATGTGTTTTCTTTGAGAAAAGGCACATAATCCTATCAGGGAGATCCCCAGTACACAGCCCTGAAGAAACACCAGGCACAGATCCAGCAACTCATGAAACCCTGGCTAGTGCTGAAACACCAGTTTATCAATAGTACTTCTTTCCTAAAATAAGCCCATGATCAAGGTCATCCCTAGAAACAACAGCCTAAGCTATGTCCTTGTAATGCAGCATCATTTGCAAACAACTGTGTAGAGAAGGAATTTCTGAGCAGTGTTTTACAAACTATCTGCAAACAGAACAAAAATCTCTGCCCAATCTGTTTCTCTACAAGATTAAAAAAAAAAAAAAAAGAATAGATGCTTGTTTTAAGTGCAGAGATGTTCCAGGATAGTGCTTAGAGGTGACTATTTCAGCCAACTGATTTGAGGACAGAAAGACTCAAATCAATCCCCCTGTCTCTTTTTTATAACCAACCCCATTCAAGAGTGACCACACAGAGAAAGACCAACAAAAAACAAGTGCTGTCATAATCCCTAGACTGGATTTCTCTACAGGGAAAAAACACTTTTTAGGAACCTGTAGTGCCTGGCTCTTCACTTGTGCTCCCTCCTCTCTCTGCAGCTTGACAGAAACAATCGAGGGGCTGCAGAACCAGGTGGAGGAGCTGCAGAAGCAGGTGGAGGAGATGAGGAGCTTGGAGCAGCTCCGCATCCGGAGGGAGAAGAGGGAGCGGCGCCGAACCATCCACACCTTCCCCTGCCTTAAGGAGCTGTGCTCCAGCCCCAGGTACGGAGCCCTGGCTTTGGCAACCCCTCCAAAATGCTCTCCACAAACAGGGAGGTGCTGGGTGAGCCCCTCTGGGGGTGCACAGAAACCCCTCAGACACAGAGGTTGGGCATCAGAAACCATGGCTGGAGCTGAAGAGGGGATGTTCTCTCACCAGCCCACCTGCCTGAGGTGGTGTTGGCAATGCAGAGCCTTCATCATCCCAGCTCAGTGACACTTCCCTTCCCAGACCTGAACAGCTTGTTTTCCCTTTCCAGCTGCCTTCCAGCACAGCACCAGCACCTCCAGCTCACCAAAACCAGTTGGGATGGTGCATTTTGCGCTGTGTGACTCCAGCACACCCCAGGATCACCAGTCACATACCCGGATACACCACGTGCTGCCAAGTGCTGTACAAACACCTTCAGCACTACTGCACCCTTAATCCTCCTCAAAACCTGCCACTGTGTTAAATCACTAACCTCATCAGGGCATTTCTTGCTCAGCTTTGTCCACAAAAGAGGGTTCTTTAAATAGATAAGCAATCAATAAACTTTGTAACTAAAAGCATCCTCTGCCAGAGGATACAAACCAAAGACATTTTCACTGCAGCAGCAATGGGGAAGTTAATCAGGCCATAATCTGACCCCCAGCAAAATCCACTTAATGTCTCTGTGGTTCTTTTCCCCCCAGTCCCACTCTCTCCCCCTACCACAGGACCTTGCAGCCCCGCAGTTGGCTCTGAAGGTCAGGCTGCCCTTCAGTGCCTTGAAATTTGTTCAATACGCCCCACCACAGCCATGCCTTCCAGCGGAACCCATGGAGCTTGCACTTTTCCAGTCTGTTCTAAACAAACAGGATGCCATGAGTGCTTCATTGAGGAGGAAAACACGAATTCCCGAAGGGAAGGGGGAAGTTCTTGTTATCACTTCCCACGCAATGAAAAAGGGGCACCTCTACCAAAAATCTCTGTCTGCCTTGCCGTGTACATCTGCCCTCACTCCTTTCAGAGCAGCTCCCAGTCACAGGGCTGCATAGGCAGCAGCACATGTGCTTCAGGGTTTTGGCTGGGTGGGTCTGGGGTTGTTGCCATATGTAGTTGGTGAAGTCCATGGTGCAGAGAGCAGCTGATGAAGTCTAGGAAAAACCCAAAGCCACCTACTTTCAGTTCATACTGATGGCACTTGAACACTCATTCTTGCTTCACTGCTATGCTGGTGGCTTGTCTGTTAACCAGATGCATCTTTTACCTTCTAGGATCTCATTTCCCTCCTGTCTTTTATTACTGCTGCCCAATAAAACAGCAAGTTCTGTGAGACGGAGATTTGTCTCTGTGTCCAGAAAAGCCACACCCTGTAGTCTCCTGGCACATGGAGAAGGCACATCTCACTCCATGAGCTCATGTCCTTTTCGGACATCAGTGAATTGTTACTTACATATATTGCTACTTACATAACAATAAAGCACAAATCCCTCATGGGAGTACTGCTTGGTCAGACTCTCTCATGCATCTTTCTCCTCTTTCAGGTATGAGGACGCGTTCCAGGTCCACAGCTCTTCCACAGAATTCAACCAGAAGCCGCTGGAGAGGGAGAACGAGCGTCTCCAAGCCATGGTGAACTCGCTGCGGTCCCAGGTGAACCAGGAGAAGCAGCGGAAGGAGAGGGTGGAGCGCGAGTACACCTCGGTTATCCAGGAGTACTCGGACCTGGAGCAGCGGGTGTGCGAGATGGAGAACTGCAAACTGCGCATCAAGGAGCTGGAGGCAGAGCTCCTGGAGCTGCAGCAGATGAAACAAGTCAAGAAGTACCTGCTCAGCAGAGAGGACAACCTGTCCGAAGCCCTCCTCGAGCCGCTGAACAACGCCCCAGAAGCGGATTACATCGACCTGTCCGAGGAGGAGGGAGGGAAGAGCCACGGGACATCCATGAGCCCCTCCCCGAATCACCCCGTGCGGAAAAGCTGCAGCGACACGGCGCTGAACGCCATCGTGGCCAAGGACGCCGTGAGCCGGCACGAGGGCAATTACACCCTGCACGCCAACAACGTGCGCAAGCGGGGCATGTCCATCCTGCGCGAGGTGGACGAGCAGTACCACGCCCTGCTGGAGAAGTACGAGGAGCTGCTCAGCAAGTGCCGGCAGCACAAGGACAGCGTGCGCCACACGGGCGTCCAGACCTCCCGGCCCATCTCCCGCGACAGCTCCTTCAGGGACTTCCGAGGAGAGGGCCACGAGCTGGAAGAGCGGAAAACCATGGAAAAGACCATCAGCAAACACGTGGAGGCCGTGGACAAGCGGCTGGAGCAGAGCCAGCCCGAGTACAAGGCTCTTTTTAAGGAGATCTTCTCCCGCATCCAGAAAACAAAAGCGGACATCAACGCCACAAAGGTGAAAAACAAGAGCAGCAAATGAGTCCTGGCTCTCCGCAGCTCCCACGTGCAATTGCAACAGCCACATCTTCTCTTGAGCCCCAGGAAATGCCACATGGCCCCTCTGCTTTGAAGGTTCGAGAGGTCTGCAAGCAAGAGAATGTCACAGGGACCCAACTCACTTTTTTAAGCTCTGGACAACCCGTTGGGACAATTGTACATTGTAGTTAGAGGATTTCAGAAACCACATGACAGATCTCTGCATGAGTTACTGCCACTGCCAGACATCACAACAGCAATGTAAACTCCACCACGAAAGAAAAGAAACCAATCCTTCCCTTCACCCTTTTTCAGCTTGTCCTACAGCCCAATTATCTGCAAGCAAAAGCCTGGATGTCCTCCAGTGTTCTGCTACAGCTGGAGTACAGCATCTCAAAGTAAAACAAAAAGCCATTAGAACCTTAGGAGCTGCCTCAGCACAGCAGCCCAATCCTCCAGTTAGGTTTTACAGCTGAGAACCTACACCTGAACCCAAGAGACTTCTATGTCTGCCTTCCTCAGAGGACGGTATGGTCTTGCTACTTAAGCCATTCTCTAATCAGTTAGGTTTTTCAGCTCTTAAAAATGCAAGCTCGTTGCAACTGGAAAAACTTGAAGAGAAACATAAAACTGATTGTTCCATCTCCATCAGCGTCACTCAGTGTTTCAGTCCACACTCTCCAGACCTTGCAGGCATATGGGATTTACTCGCTTTAAGTCTGCCCTGGTACTTCACCCCAGGTGAAGCACCATGCCTGGTAGGAACTCAGTGCCCAGGGCTTTCCCACAGCGAGACAAGAAGTGCTATTACAATATCAGAGACACACTTTCATCTCACGGTCTGGGTACCAGCTCTGTGCTGTGCTCTTCAAGAGGTCATTGTCCCATCGTAGCAAATCCCTTAAAAACAGTTTGCATGGGCTTACAAAACTGACTGCCAGGCACACAAGGCAGGGGATACAGCATCTCCCAGGTCAGGAGCCTGGCCCTGGCAGTAGCATGGATCACACATCACCCCTGACTCCTGCTCCAAACATCTCCCCAGCCACCAGGACAGATTTCAGCTTCCTGCTGAAAATAATCTTTCTTGGCTGAGACACTGTCGCCTCTCATGTTCCAGTTCCCTTTCCAGCACTGAAATCTCCTCACTTTGGCTTCCACAGACATGCAAATATGCAGCCAAAAGGCTGCTGCAGTCTCAGGAATCATCAGTTTCCAATTTCCATGAACTAGATGATGACCTTGTACAGTCAGACGTGTTTTAGGCAGAGAAGCAGCAGCTCATTACAGCTTAGGCAATACCCTGAGCATTGAGACACAAAACCCAGCAGTTCAGTGTAAGCAACCTGCTCTGTACTTACCTGGAGCAACCATCAGCTGCATCTGGATTTTCTTTTCACCAGCTTACATGCCAAAATCTTGAGTCAACAGCTGGAACCTTTGCAACATTGAAATAAAGAAATGTGAATGTGGCTTTGGAAGGGGAAGACTGTTCAAATGGAATTATCCCCCATGTCCAGGGCTTTGATGCTACAAGGAGCAACCTTTCTTTCACTCCCCATGGAATTAATGCAGAAAACCCCCAAAAATGCCCTGTTTTGTTAAGCTGAGTACCACAGAGGTAAGTTGGCAGGAGTGTGATGCTCAAACCACTCTTGCTCCAGAGGTTTCCTCCTCAAAACCACCAGTGGCTCTGCTCTTCCACACTCTGCATTTCCAGGTGCCCCATGGCCCCAGACACATCAGGAGCCGCATGCACGACTATGGCTACCAGCTCTGTATCAGTATGGAGAACCTTCATGCCTTATTTATTTATAATGGAAAGCAGTTGTCTAATAAAATAAAATAAATAAAAATGAACAACAGCAAGAGAAATGTTGTTGATTTCCTGGGAGCGTTCACCACCCATGACTTGGCACTTGTAGCAGTGTTGGTTTAAGCCAGGCAGTGCTTGCCCTGCAGCCAGTTGATGCTACAAAGGTGTGGGAAAGGAGTCACCCTCACTTTCTGATTTAAACAATCCCATATGGATCAGCATCACAGTTAAGTGCATAACACATTAAATATCTTTCTAAATGCTCTATTCTCCCCTCAAATACAAAGAAACACCGATTTTCTCACAGCTCTTACAGTTCTTTTTACTTTTAAGAAGAGCACAAGAGTTAATTCTTTGATTGTCATGTACAATTTGGGTCGAGAAAGTGCTCCAGGCACCCTTGCAGAAAGGAAAGAGAATATGCTGAACTACTCTGCTGCATTATTTATATAACACACATTTTTGTGCACTTGGACTGCCAACACTGCCATGCAATAAAACCCCTCTTTTGTCAGCTCAGAAGTCTCTGTAAAACCACACAATTTCTAAGCTCCCAATTCAAATCCTATTTTTCTGTTGGCCTTTTTTGCAAACCACAAATCCAAAAATGACTGATGCAAGTAACATGATATTAGTACTTGGCTTGACAAAGGCACAGCTGCCGTGTATCAGTGGCACGTTCAGCAAAGTGCTGAGAGCAATTTTCTTCTGCATCCAAAAATATTAGTGGCCATATACACATCTTGATTGACTGTGTGAGTCAGAGTCATTTGATTCCTGCCTTAAGTGAGGCTTTCAGTCATCAGAGGAGAAGAAAATAAGCATCTTCTAGCCTTTTGTGCCACCTTTGATCTAAACTTTTCCAATTGCTTTTGGAGCACCAAGGAAAGCTACACAATTCCACTGAGAGGGAAGAAGTGAGTGCTGAGCAGCCACTCTGCCAGGGAAACTGGTGTAACAGAGAGCAGCAGCTACTTAACAGCACACCCCCATGGTTCACGACAGAAAGGAAAATTGCTGCATGCAATTAAAATGGATGAGGAAAAGTCAGAGGAAATAATTCTTAATTTCAGAATTTGGCAAAATCAGTGACCCTACTCAGCTCACAGCATTAAGATCAGCTTGTCAACTATCTGGTTTCATGCTGAATTTGAAAGCTGGCATTTAGACATGTGCAGTTCCATTAGATCTGGCCTGGCTTCTCACTGTAGCACCATCTAGAATAACACTTCAGAAGGGCACCTGTTGTTATAAACAGGGAGGGGCCACTTGAAGCACAAATCCAAGGGATTTACAGAGCTCAAGCTCCCACAGGAAGGATTCAGCATCTCTCTTACAGCAACTGGGACCTTCTGGAAGGCCTCTCAAAGGGCCTTCCCCCAAGGGACCTTGCTCCAGTATTAACAGCCTGTACCCTCACTTACACAAGGAGTGAGCAGATCCTTGGACTCCTCAGCCTTTCCCAGGGATGGCTCTTGACAGCATTTGCTCACCAGTGACCACCAAAGGGTTGAGGTGGCTTCCTCAGCCAGGACCAATGACAAAGCAGTTCATTTCTCCAGCTGGAATGCCAAAGGTCTTTTGGCTCACTCCAAAGTCAGACCTTGCCATCCCAAGCCCTGCCTCACAGGGAGAGCAGTTTCCAACCATCCAAGCAGAGATCGCCCAGCTTTTTACCAAGGCTCTGTGGACCAACACAGCATGGGAATGAAGCAAAACCAGACAAATGCCCTTTTAGACTGGTCTGGTTTCACCTGTGAGACCTTCCAGCTCCCTTCCCAGCCCCTCTGTGGCACTGTCCTTGGAGGGTGCTCCTGCACAATAACCACCAGACACGTTTGACAACAGCTGCTAAATGAGTTATCCTGCCTTGAGTATTTTTCCCATCCCTCTGGCTACAAATCGCAAATATTTACCTGCTCCCTGTTATAAATTAAGGTCACCAGATGGCATGGTTTGCCTCTGACAGCTCTGGGTTTTTTCCTTAAAGCATTTTATTTTCAGTTGAGTTTGGACAAGGGCAGTGGAGCAGAACTACAGGACTCAGAAATTCGATTAAAGCAAAGTGAGGAGCCCTTTGTGGCCCTGAGCTGCTCAGCTGCAGCCAGGGCAGAGAACCATCCATGATCAGGACTTGCTTCTTTCCAAGGACTGAGTTCCCTGACTTTAAATGGATTATCTGGGTGGGACTCAGCTCAGATCATTCACACAGTTTGTATCGGTTTCTGAACACCCATTTTGGCTTCATCCGCAGTTTGAAATAAGAGATTGTCAGCTCCTGTCAAAACACCAGAGCAAATGACAGCCCATCCCTGCCTGTGCATTTTCCTGCTGCCAGGAATAGCAATCCCTGCCCCTCTGGAACGCACACCCTTCTTGTCAAGCCAGCCTGACAGCTCCAACAAGAGTAAAAGCTGAAGGATTTCCACGACTGCCGCACTCCCCTGCATCCCACATCCACAGCTGCTATATCAGCTTTCAAATAAATAATTGTGTATATGCGTGTGCTTGTATGTAATTCTTTAGCACTCTTGAGAGGATAAAAATGTGAAAATTGAAGCAGTCCAGGTGCAAAAACTCCACGATACACTAAAAGAGCTGGATGTATTTTCATTTTCAGTACTGGCCAGCAGCAGGTCTGGGGTGCCCAGACACCACAACCAGCCCGGGCCTCCCTCATCCCCCCGCGGCCCCACAGGGCCCGTGCGCCCCCACAGCCCCATACACCTTCCCCGCCCCACAGACCCCCAGCACGGACGTGACACGCTCAAGATCCATCCCCACAGCCCCACAAGAGCCACCTTATCGCTCTCTTATTCCTCTAAATCGCCCCCTTACTCCCTCCGCCCCGCCCCGGAACGCGGCGCGCCGCCGCTGTTTCCGCGGGGAAGCCTGGCGGGGAGCGCACCGAGTGGGCCAACATGGCGGCGCACACACTGCGGGGCCTGTGCCGGCCGCGCCCGGCGCTGGGGATTCTGTGCGCCCGCTTCTCGCAGTGGGCCGCCGCCGGCACCGAATACCGGAGCTCCCACAGCCTGGACAAGCTGTACCCTCCGCGGCAGGACGGAACTGCCAGCCGCACCACGGTCAGAGGGGTGGGGGGGAAGAGGAAGACGGCGTCTGGGCGGGGTTTGATTGATGGACAGCGGGTGGGCGGGATTTATTGCATTGTGTCTCGCGGGGTGGGCGCGGTTATTGGTGATGATGGGCGGGGCCTGTCCGAGCCCGTGCCCCCGGGTCCAGCGGGACCCCCGGCACCCCCGACGCCACCCCGGTGTCTCTTCCAGGAGGAGCAGCAGCCACCCGCCCTCGACATCCCCATGGGTGAGTGAGCCCCCCGCCAAGCACAGGCGTGCCGGAGCCGGGCAGCGCCCGGGGCACCGAGCTCGGCTCTCCCGCCTCAGCCCCTTCTTCTCTTGCAGCTCGCCTGACCGTGTCCTACAGCCGGAGCAGCGGCCCCGGCGGGCAGAACGTTAATAAAGGTGAGCAACAGCTTCTCCCTTGGAAAAACCACCATTTTCGGGTTTTTTTCTGTGGCAAAATATTGAGAACTTGAAGTTAAACGGTGGACACTTATTTTTCATTGTCATCACCCTGCATTTTAACACAACCTCTGAGTCTTCATAGTGCTGGAGACCAGTGGTGACACTTTTGATGTCTCTAGGAACAAATCAAACTTTGAGATTTACAGACTTACAGGGATCATTGCTGCTACAGGTACCACAAGGCACCTCTATCTATAGATCAAATATAATAGAGCCAACTGGATTCTGAAAGTTCACTCTGCAATAAATTCTCAGCTTAATTCAAATAAACTTAAAATACTGCCTGTTCTGCCATTAAAAATGGCATAGGCAGTGGCTGGCAATAAATTCTGTAGTGTCTAGAAAGGCAAATACCACGACAGAGTAGAGTGGTGTGTAAAAATAGAGTGAGAAAAGAATTGTGACCTTTCAAGAAATTCATGGAATCATCCCATGTTGAAAGCCATAAATCTGAGAAAGGCAGGGTGTGGCATGGAAACAAAGACCCTGTTTTTCCTCCCAGTGAATTCCAAGGCAGAGGTTCGGTTCCACCTGGCATCAGCCGACTGGATTCCCGAAGCTGTGAGACAAAAAATGGCTCTGATGGTACCAATCCTCCCCTTCCAACCAGGGTTTCTGTCAGAACATGACAGCTCCACCGAGGTTTCAGTGGTCACATCACGTTTTCCCATCCCTTCAGCACAGGAATAAGATAAACAGGGCTGGTGAGCTGATTGTGACCTCGGAGGAGAGTCGCTACCAGATGAGGAATCTGGCGATTTGCCTGGAAAAAATCCGGACCATGGTCACGGAGGCGATCGAGAAACCCAAGGTGGTGTCTAAGGAGACAGCACAGCAACTCATAGAGAGGTATCTTCTTTATTTGGGTTCAGGCTGTCACGTTACACAATTTAGTTTGCAGCACTTTAAAACACTTTTGTTCATGCTCCTTTCAATTTCCTTTTTAAAGGAATATCACCGATCCATTAGGTTTTAACTGCTTTGCTGGGTAATATCACCAGAACAGGGACTGGTTTTTTTTCTCTCTGAGTATGTTTGTTGGTTCATCAGATTTCAAAACTTGAATATTTAAATGTTTTCTTTGTATACTGAGGGATCTTTTGATTTTGTTTTAGGGTGGAAAAAATGAACCGTGAACGGCTACGACAGAAAAAAATACACTCAGCTATAAAACAGAGCAGGAAGGCAGATTTTGACTGAGAAGAGCAGAGATCCAAGCCCTTGGCATTCCATCTTCCTAAAGAAGTGTTGTTTACAGCTGTAAATGATGCTAAACTCATGAGCTGTATTGAATAAAAATAGCCTAAAAGTGTAAATAAAAATATTTGACATCTTCTTTTGTAGCCAATGGTACACTGTGATGGCCTGTCAATAATTTTTCAGAATAATTATTGTTCTCATTTGAGAGGAACTAAAAATTCTTGTCAGCCACTTTTTTTTCATAATGTTCTTTGTGTTCTTCAAGCAGCCTGTGCTCCATCAGAGCACCCTCTTCTGCTGAACACAAAGCTACAGTAGATTTTTGGGGAAAGAAAAGGAAGAGTAACAGCAGTCTCAACAACATATCTCAATAGAAAATAGAATCTTAAAGCATTAAGTTTGGAAAAGACCTCAAGGGTCATCAAGTCCATCCCTTAGAGTATCCACTGTTTCTTTCCTTCTAATTCCCTTCAGCTTTATTCCTTTTGTTGATTTTTATCTAACCCAACAAAGCACATAATTTGGTTATAAGCTAAAGCCACATCAGGAATTTGGCAGAAATCTCAGCACTAGGAGACAGAACTCAACCTGTAAGTGCAGGAGGCTTCTGGCCTTTGAAGTGGGACACCAAAATCCTTTGGATGAGTCCTCCAAGCTCGTCAGTGGACCCTCTTTAAGGAGAATGAAGCTCTGTGGTGTGATGTGTTTCACCACTGCCAAGTGGGGTTATTGGGAGGCTCAAAGAAAGCAAAATTATCCTTTTTTTATGTCTGGCAGGGCCCCTAATGGATAAGGCAGTGACCTTCTAAGTCAGGGATTGTGGGTTTGAGTCCCACCCGGGTGGGAGAGGTGGTTCTGTTTTAGAAAAACCTCAAATAAGAGAGGGAAGTCATCCCTGGGGTTTATTTGGGGCACATGTGGGTATCAGGGCTCTGCTTCATCCCCTTTGGAAGGGGAGCTCTTCCCTGACAGAATGTTTGCATCTGCAAAAACAACCTTTAAAGCCCAGATCCCAAAATGGATTGTGGGGGGCATGCAGGAGCACATCCCAGAAAACCCTGCCCCAGCCTCTGCACTCCTGCTCAGCACCAGGAGCACACACCTCATTTCACATTTTCCCTCACCCAAAGCTTTTCTGCAAGGAATCACTGAAAGATTTGGGGTGGAAAAGACATCTAAGATTTATCAAGTCCAATCCAGCACTGCCATGCTCACCATCAAACCATGTTTCCAAATGCCACAAAACAAGGTTCATTTTTCCTGGTAAATTTTAAAAGGTTTAATAAAAGACAAAAAGAGCCAAACAATAAAGCTATTTTATACAGCCAGGTACTTAGCCTTTAGCCAAGAGCACGCACTAACTCAGAAAACACTTCTTTAAATGCATTGTTCAAAATCATCCTCCCCAACCTGTAAATCAACATGTCGTACTCCCTGATAATGGAAGATCAATAAATTCTTTCCCTGGGGTTCTGGTGTCACCAATAATCCAAGAATGTAAAGAATTTCCTGATTATATTTTTTTTTTTTTTTACCTTTCTCTGAGCTAGTTACATGAAAAAAAGCTTTTTACATTACCATGTTATAGTCCGAGGGAAAATATATATTTATCACACTACTATTTCTAAGTTTTGTTAATAGCAGAACTATTCATACAGCAAAGCTTTTCAACATTATACATATAGTATTCATTTTAATATTTGCGAAAAGCCAGGAATATAATATGTACTTATAACACACATCCACACACGTTTTGAACACTTCCAGGGATGGTGAATCCCCTTTTTTCCTGGCACGGGAGGGGTCCCCTCTCACAGGTACAGGTGTCTGAAGCTTCATGCTGTGCCCTGACCTTTACAAACGAAGGGATGTCGCTGCTTTCGATGTTTTTGTGACACTGAACGTTCGCTATCACAACCATGGCCATCCAGGACAGCAGCAGCCTCAGCCGAGCCTCCCCATCCCCAGCAGAACTCTCTGCCAGGACCACCCCCTGCTCGGCGCTCCTTAGATTTGTAAAACTTTGCTTCATGCAAAGCCCTCGGCGAGCAGGTGACAGCGCGGGCGCGGAGGAGCTGGGAATTTCAGGGATTAAAAGCAGATTCCGAGTTTGCGCGTCGTTTAACACGATGAAAAATGTGCGACTGGTGCCCGGAGGTGCCAGACGGAGAGCGGGGACGCCGCGCGGGCTGCGGGAAAGGACGAACTGAGCCGCGCTCCCGCCGCGGCGGAGCGATCGCGGACCCGCCGCGGGAAAAGAGTCACCCCAGATGGGACTCGAACCCACAATCCCTGGCTTAGGAGGCCAGTGCCTTATCCATTAGGCCACTGGGGCCGCGCACTCGCCATTTCGAGGCGCCGTCACTTAACTCTCTGCTAGCCAGGCGGGAGTGCAGTGCCACAGGTAGAGATGGGGGCTCCCAGCCCGTCCTTCCGGGACCACCCCAGTCTGAACGGCGAGGCCCCGCTCCCCGCCCCTCCAGCTCCCGCACCTCCGCTCACAAACGCCAACGCGAGGTGAGGATGTGTGCGTGTGTGGGGGGGAATGAAGATTCCCGCGCAGCCCCTCCGCCCCCTCGGCCCCACCGGGAGCCGGCGGTGCCGGTTCGGTGAAGCCCCGAACCACCCTCGGAACCGAGCGCTCGCTCCGCACCCGCGGAGGCAGCGCGGGGGGTGCTGAAGTGACGGGAAAACTGCTGTGGCCGAGCGGCAAAACACTGCTCTCAAAAATACTGTTCTCAGTAAGTGAGAGTACACGTGTTCAAGTCCCACTTCGAGTGTATAATGAACCTCTGACCTTCCTTACTGTAGCTGAGTCCAGCAACGTAGTAAACTCATAGTCCGCACTGAAATGCGACAAGATGAACCGCGACTCCAGCGCCCGGCATTCCTGGCAGTAGGGAAAGCCTGGCTTATTTCCTTTTCCCAGAAATCGGTTCCTCTCCCCGCTTCCGACCTCCCATTCACCCGCCCGCGAGCGCTGCCCCAACGACGGACGTGAATTGCCCCTCACTGGTTGGGACCTCCGGGGCAAAATCCCACCCTAAATGAGCTGAAACTCTCACCTACCCTCGAGGGAAACTGAATGCCCCGAGTATCTCTACATGGGTTTAAAACAACCACGAAGGGACTCGAACCCTCAATCTTCTGATCCGAAGTCAGACGCCTTGTCCATTAGGCCACGTGGTCACGCACACGGGGGCTCCCCGGCAGTGTCACACAGCGGGGGCTCCCGGGCACCCCCCCCGGGTACCCCCACATCCACCCCAGGGCATCCCCGCTCTCCATCCCGCCTGCAAGCGTGGCTGGTGTTCCGACCCAGCCCTGGTGATGGAAGAACCCTCCCCTGGGACATTGTGTGCCACTAGGCCAGTGTAGATGTGACGGTCACAGTGCTACCGTGCCACCAGTGACAGGCACCGCTGCAGCAGAACGCCCTAACACTGCTGGAAAAACACCACTGGCCTCATTAACCTCCTGCTTGTTCTCCGCCTGCTGCAGCCGCTCTCCTTAAAATCCCTGTTTCTTATCTAATCCCAAAAAATGTTTCCCAAAGCCCACCATAGGAAGGTTTTTTAATCAGTGATACAGTGCCCAGGGCTTGGGCAGGTTCATTATTTTCCAGTCAGCACAGCCTCCCACACCTAAGTGAAAAAAACTACTTAAGAAGAAACTTCACTTTGTGTTTTACTGGGGCAGCATTACCCTGACCACAGCTGCCTTTAAAATCCATTAGCTCTGCAGGAAGAGACCCTCAGGCAGCTTTTTCAATGTAACAAATCTGAGAGGGCGTTATCCCAACAGCACTTACGGGGAGGACTTCGGCCCCAGGGCAGCACAGCTGAACTCTGTGACCCCATTGACCAGCCCCTCATGGAGAGTGGTTTCTGATGGAGTAAAGCTTCCCGACCATCCCATCTCCTGCTCTGGAGAGGTCCCCCATGCAAGGTAGATATGAACCAGCATCAATGGGCTTCTTGTTGAGGCTCAGGTGCAGCTGATAATACAGGGAGCACCTGGAAGGAGAGAAAAATGCAGCTGAAATTCAAGAAAAACCCAGCTCTGCCCAGACAAAGGTAACCAAACAATAACTGCAACTGCTCTACTTTGGCACTTTCTGGGACATCTTGAGGGATATCCATGACCTGCCCAGAGCCGTCCTTTCACTAACATCCCTAAAAAATCAGCCTTTCATTAACACCTCTCCTCTCATCCACAGGTCCCAAAGCAAAGCTGTTTGTTGTCCCCTCGATCACAGCCTCACCTGAGCTCTGGGACCACACAGTTTGCTGGACAAAACATCCACCCAAGCCTGGGGCAGTCTGTAGCTGCTCCTCGTTGTTTCCCTTTTCCATGAAATCTGAACAGGGACCACTGGCCAGGAGCAATCACATCATCGCGTCCACAGCTGCTCTTTGCACATGGAGAGAGCCTGTGGCTGCCACAGGGACCTCGCTGTCCCAAAACACCTCACGGACCACCATGACCACCCTCTTTGATCCTTCCCCACGCCAGGCTCCATGTCCAGCGCTGTGTTCAGACAGGCGACTGCTCTATCCACACCTCTGGGCTCTCCCGGCGCATCAACCTCCTCACCTGGCATGTCCCACCCGTATGGGGAACGTCTTCCCACCAAGCAGCCATAACCAGCAGAGGCAGGAGGAGGAGGAGGAGGGGGCCCGGCCCACTGAAACGGGGAGAAAGGGCGCGGAAACACGGCACGGCTGAGGCAAAACGGAGGAGTCACCCCAGATGGGACTCGAACCCACAATCCCTGGCTTAGGAGGCCAGTGCCTTATCCATTAGGCCACTGGGGCTGCGCAGGGCGCGCGCCCCGGCCCGCGGGAACGGCCCCGACCCCGCTGAGGGGGTGGACCGGGCCCCGTGGGACGGGGCCACACCGGGGCTGCGGCGGGGCCGCGGCGAGCAAAGCTGGGCTCCCGCTTTACCTTCGCTCCCGGAGGGGCAGAGATGCGATGGGAGAGACGGGAAAAGGTGTTTTCAAAGTGTGGGGCAGGGGGCAAAAAAAGGCCGACCACGAAGGGACTCGAACCCTCAATCTTCTGATCCGAAGTCAGACGCCTTATCCATTAGGCCACGCGGTCGCTCGGCGGACGCCCACCCAGTGATGGTGGCAACCGCCGGCATCGCCCCCGCGCCCCTCACGGGCAACTCTGGAGCCCCGGCAGCGCGGGGGACACGGGGAACACGGGGGGCTGCGGGGGACATGGGGGTCTGAGGGGAATACGGGGACACGGGGGACACGGGGATCTGTGAGATACATGGGGGGGCCAGAGGGACACAGGGGTCAGTGGGGGAGACAGGTCTGTGGGGAACACAGGGGGTCTGTGAGGGACATGGGGGGTCTGTGAGGGACAGAGGTGTCTATGGGGGGGGACACAGGGGGTCTGTGAGGGACACGGGGGTTCTGTGAGGGACAGAGGTGTCTATGGGGGGGACACAGGGGTCTGTGGAGGGACACGGGGGGTCTGTGAGGGACAGAGGTGTCTATGGGGGGGACACAGGGGTCTGTGAGGGACATGGGGGTCTGTGAGGGACAGAGGTGTCTATGGGGGGGACACAGAGGTCTGTGGAGGGACACAGAGGTCTGTGGGGGACACGGGGGCCCAGGGAGAGAAAAATGTCCTCACACGGGGGTCTCTGAGATACATGGGAGGCCAGGGGGACACGGGGGCCAGGGTGGACATGGCAATCCAGGGGATCTGTGGGGAACATGGGATTCCTGGGGGACAGAGGGGTGGCAGGGGACACGGCTGGGGAGGGACCATCCGCTGCCATGGGGAATTCTGCTGCTGGAGGGGGGATCCAGTGTGGGATTTGCTGACTGCAATTGCTGCCATGGAGCCGTTCATGGAATCACAGAATCATGGAATATCCTGGGCTGGATGGGACCCACAAGGATCACTGGGATGACAGCAGGAAAAAAAGGCAGAGATGGAGAGGAGGGCAGCAGAGGAAAATACAGGCAGATAAAAAAACCCAGAAGTCTCTGAGCCTTTCATCTTAACTGTGAGGAGTATGGGAGATGAGCAAGGAGGCAGAACCAGAAAATCCATGGGTGCATGGAAGGCTCGGTGGGAAATGAGGACATGGTGGGGTCTGCTGGGGAGCAGGACGGGGCTCAAAGGAGACCAGCCCCCCACAGCCCTCAGTCACACAGGCACTAATTCCTGATCCATTTCAGTGGGGTTGCAACAAACTCTCAGCCCTGTAAATGAGACCAAATTTGCTACTGAGTAGCTCTGGCTCATTGCCTTTTCTTTGTGGAGATGGGCCCTTTTCTTTTCCTCTCCCTCAAACTGTCGGATTTTTTTTAATGACCTTATTTTTCCTTGACCACAACTAAAGGCTACTCCCAAGAGCCAGCTGAGTGCATCAAACCATTAGCAAATTCTCTCTTCCAACAGATAAAATATCTGTTTACAAAAATCCATCCCTCATTAATAAATATCAAATCAGCTTCCACATAACAAATGACGTGTCCTGGTCCAGTTCATAAGACACACGGTAGCATTCTCCTCCTTATTTGGAAGCAGGAGATGATGCAGGGAGTTTTTGTAGCAATCCTCACCTTTTCTCTTGGGACAGGTAAGTGCAAGGGGGATAGATAACCTTTGAGGAATTCTGTTCTCATCTGTGTGAGAAGGGATTTTTGTGTATTAACGGTGTTTCTCACATCCACAGCTCTACACTCTTTCTCTTTTGATGCATCTCTCACAGGTTGAGGTCTTGCCTTGATGTTTTTGTGTTTCAAGTGGAATTCTCTTTCCAGCAGGGGCTGCTCCAAAGTACCTCTGCACCTACTATGACATTGTTGACTACCTGAACATCTCCTCTCACAACAAGCTGCACACGTACATTCTGCCCAAGATAAACCTGGAGCCTGTGGAAGTGACTCTGGATTTCATGCTGGTGGCAATTCTCTCTGTGGTAAGGACCAAAATGAGTCTTTACTACAGGAAAGGGGACTATTACTAGGTCAGGGTTTGAGTCTTCTGACAGCAAGTCCGCAGGGGTGAGAATCAGCCCCTTACAGTTCAGCTCTCTGCTGTTGGAAAGCACTTTTGGAAGATCTGGAGTAAATACTCCAACTCCTTCCAGCACTCACATCCAGACGAGCAGCCTGCTTTGTAGCAAGCTCCAAAAACCCTGCAGAGTGCCTGAGCTGGGCAGGGCATTTGCAGGACACTGCCATGGAAAAGTTAACAATAATCTCTTTTTTTCCTAACCCTTGGACTGTGTGCTCCCATCTTCAGCCACAGGATCAAGAGCCACGAGCTCTCCTCCCAAGCCCAGTTACTGCAGTCTGTGCCCAGGGAAGAGCTTCTGCATTGGATACATCTAAGAAAATCAGCTAAATATCTTTGTTTCTCCAGGTGGAAAAGCTCCAGACAGTCAGTTTTTACTTCGTCCTGAACCTGGTAGGTCCCTCAAGAACATTTCTCACCTGATGCCCAACACAAAGTCTGGTGCCCAGCCCAGAGCTCATCTCTCTCCTGCAACTTCTTCCCTCAGGAGTGGCAGAATCCTTTTGCAACCTGGGACCCACTGGATTTCTGTAACATTTCTGAAATTATTCTGCCCATGGACACGTATTGGTCACCCCCCATCTTCATCTTAGAGCGGTAGGTTCCTCTTTCATTTTTATTCACTGGCTTAACAGAAATACAATGGATGCAAAGTCTTTTGTTATATTATAGGAAAGGGATAAACTCAGATGATTGAAGTTGTTCCCTTGAGTTTTCTGTAACCAAGAGCATCCTAATTTAGATTAATGGTGACCACAGTTTATACAAAGCACTTAGTGGCTCTGTAATACTGTAACAGCTCCTGAAATATCCCATCTGGGCTGTAGCTAAAGCTGAGGAAGCAGCAGAAACCAGCACTGCTGTGGAATAAAGTGACCTTTGTGTGTGGAAAGATACAGGGCAGAGCACTGAGGGTCTGATAGAGGGATGGGCACCTTCACCGCCTCTCCGGAGGGAGAAAGGAGTGGGAAGCAGAGCCAGGAATGAGCCCCTTCCCTGGTGAGGGCAGGAAGCAGAGGGCAGAGAGGCAGGAGGTGCTCAGGAGGTGTGGAGCTGCAGCAAAACTTGGTCCCAAAGGGCTCCTGAGCCTTTCTCCCAGCCCTGGTTTCCTCTCCTGCTGATGCATCCCGTGGCTGGGTGATGGCTCAGAGCCCCACAAACAGGGTGTTCACAGCCTGGTTTTATGGGCCTGAGGCACAGGCAGCATCTCAGGCGCAGTTCCTCTCCCCATCTATTCCCTGCAGAGTGAATGGGCAAGACCCAGAGCTGAATTACATGGTCCTCACCCACAATGGCAGCTTCAACTCCACCCGGCCCTTCCAGGTCACCCTGACGTGCAGCCTGATAATCCTCAAGTTCCCCTTCGACACCCAGACCTGCAACCTGAGCATAGCTTCATTCCTTTACCCAGGTACAGCTGCAGGCTGAGTTTTACCCCTCTGGACTGCATTTGGGGAAGGACTAGATGAGTGGGCCCTGGTAACTCCTGGGCTCCTGAGCAGCACCACATGCTCACAGTGGGGTTGAGGTCATATGAGACCATGGAAAATGAGTTAAAATGATGCCATTCTGTCCTGGCACATTTCCCAGCAACACCTCTGGAACAATCTGGATATTCTGTGGCAAGCCCCTCCCAGCACTGGTTTCTACAAGAGACCCGAGACCAGGAGGCTTCCTGCAAAACTGCTACTTGTTCACATAGAATTTTGCAGGACTGGTCTTTAAACACACTTGAAAGCCATGGAAATGGGAGGAAATTAATCATAGAATCCTAAGGTTGGAAAATATTTCCAAGGGCATCAAATCCAATCATTAAAAAGACAGTTTCAGGGATTCAAACTGCAGTTAGAATTCATCCCAACAGGAAAGGCTGAAATATAAGCAGAGGTGATGCAAAATCTTCCTGGTCCCATCTGCAAAGGACAACTGCCCTAATTCACCAGATGTTTCCCCTCTGATCCACATTCCCAGAGGTACAGCCAAGCCTCTTTACAGACACTTTTTAATTTCTCCCTCATGGGGCTGAAAAACCCAAGCAACGCATGAAACCTTCCCCTACTCTGTCTGCACACACCCTCAGTTGGGTGGGAAAGGGAGAGGAATAACTGACCTCTAATAAATTCCTAAATTCTTCAACTTCCCTCCCTCCTCTGCCTCCTGCCCGAGCAGTAACAGACTTTGTCATGAAGACGAGACGGACACCAGCTGAGATCATGAAAGACAGCCAGAGTTACTTTCTAACTGATGGAGAATGGAAGTTCACCAACCTGAGCATCGTTGAATACACAGAAATTCTGGATGACAAAGGTTTTTCTGTGGTCACCTATCTGGTATGGCAGTACTTCTACATTATATTGCACTGATTTTGGCACCAAAAAACCCAGTATAAAACAAGATTATTGTTTACATTAGGGGATTGCATTTGCCAACACACTGAGTCATCTCCTGCTTATCAAATTTTGCTCATCTTCATCAACAGATTTCCATGGAGAGACGACCCACCCTCTACATTCTGAACCTGATTCTCCCAACATGTGCCCTGTACTTGCTGGACATGGCTGTGTTGTTTGGACCCAGCTCCCTTGAGGAGAAAATCAACTTCCAGATTGCCATCATCCTTGGCAGCTCCATGCTGGCTGTGATTCTCAACAACAGCCTCCCAACTTCCTCCAACAAACCACCCATAATAGGTATCCACCTTTATTGAATAAACCCTGGATGTCACCCAGGTGTCAGCCCTAAGGAAGGTCTTTGGGTGTTTAGAGATACGTTCATGATCACTGAAGTCATGAACAGCTAAGCTTGATTAGCTTGCTGAGTTAGACTTTCCCTGTTCCCCACCAGGCAATGGAATGTAAGAAAATGCCAATTACCCAGCTTTCTGTGTTTTCCTGTTGTTCTGCAGTGGTGTTTTTCCTGGGCACCTTCCTGCTCATGATCATGGCTGTGTTAGACACCTTCTTCCTGCTGTACCAGCAGCGCAAATCCCTGCGCTTGGACAAGCTCCTCAGAGGCTTCCAGCAAGGTAAAAGAGCCCGTAACACCTTTCACAGAGAAGGTCTGGGGCATTTTCCTGCACATTTGCTGGAGCCAGGGTGGGTTTCCAGTGCCCAGGCAGTGTGAGCCATGCTGACCCTGCTGTGCTGACACTGCCCTTTGCTCCCTGCAGACCCACAGGAGCTGCCCAAGAGACCCCCAGGCAACCTGGCCAAGGGGGGTCCCCAACTGCTGCACCTTCCCAAGAAGGCCCAGGGACAAGGGCAGCCAACCAAGCACCTCTGGCAGCTGCAGGAGCTGGACCCATTTCTGCCAGTTCTGGAGAAGGTGCTTCTCTACAGCCACCTCTTCCTGTCCCTGTTCTTTTTTACTGTGATTTCTGTAAAATGGAGCAGCTGAAGATCAGCTCTGCCCAGCGCTGGCTCAGTTGTTCTCCACTGTCTTGCTTCTGACCCCCTGCTGTAATTTGCTCCTGCTCAATTCAGAGCCGCAGTTCAATTGCCTGAATAAAATAAAATTAAATTAAAATCCAATGCCACAGGACCTGGTATCTGCATGCATAGTGCTTTGTACTCTGGTTCAGTAGAACTACAGATGTTCTTGAAGTATTTTGTGGGCTACTAAGCTATTTGAATAAAATAGTTGGAAAATCTGGGGATAACATCTTCATTCTACCCATCAGTAATTCCGACCTCAAACATGACAAAGAGGAAAAGGAGTTGATTGCCTTCTCTTAGAGGAGTTTCCATCTTAAAGGAAAGTGTTTAAGAATTCTATCTCATATTATTAAATAAAACAATGCAAGTCTTTACTATTGTTTCTGTGAGTTCTAGTGAGATCACCAGCATCCAGAAATCCAGGGCAAAGAGAAAAGGAGCACCAGGATTGTGTTCTTAAAAATAATTTAAAAAGTAACTTTTTTATGTGCATCTCAACACACTCCTTCAACTCCTTTTGCAATTGGCTTCTCCTAAACAATCACAATCAGCCCAGAAAACAGCCCCAGACCTGTGCCTATAGAAGTCCTGAGACATTCCAGACACACACAAATCACTGCCAAATACACTCCAGCACCTCAAAGGGCTACACACCTTGACCTTCTGAGCAAGTGTCTGCCTGCAGGGCAGGAGAACTCCATTCCCTGCACCTCATGGTTACAGAGAAAGACAGGAGGTTTATTTGCATTACACAAGGCTCAGTTTGATCAGCAGGACAGGGAGCTTGGTCCCTGCTACCAAAGCAAGCTCATGGGTAGAAAACACAAAATCCAGGAAAAATTGAATGTGAGTTACTGTATTGCTTCATATTACTCAGAACTCATGTCTCAGATTTAAGCCACAGACAGAGAAAGTTCTTTATTTATAAGATCATGGAGTCTGACAGTCATCAAACTGCTCCCACTTTACAGATCAGCAATTGGCTTGTGGGGCCAGTATGGATATTTCTCCTTGTTCAGTTTGCTTTCAGGGAAGGCATCACACAAGTCTTCAAATGTCATCTGTTCAAAGGGAATCATGCTCTTGAGCTTCTGGAGCTGTGGAAGCAGGGACAGACACATCACAAGTCAAGGTCAGCAGGAAGGAGCAAAGCACATCCAGGAGAGCAAGGGGTGTGCAGGGTGGGGTCCAGAGAATATTCCCTAAGCAAAGTTCAGCTCACCTGCTGCTCGTACTCGGCGATGCGGGCCTTGGAAGCCTGGATGTACTCAGCAGTGTTCTTGGCCTGGGGAGGGCAGAGCACGGGGGGAGTGTGGTTATGATAAAGACACTGACCCAGAGGGAACCTGCACACACACCCCCACCATGCTTTCAGCTGGCATTAAAATCCATCATTGTTACACTGGGTAACTGATGGAATCTCCAGCAGATCCCCAACAGCCAAACCCTTCCCTGTGCAGGGATCTCCTTGCTCAGAAAGCCGGGGGCACATGTGAAGGGCTGAGCTGTGCCCTGGCTCAGGCTGCCCTGCCCATGTAGGAGCACATCCAGAACATCACCTCCCTCTCACCCCTTCCCATCCCCACAGAAGACAGGGACAGCCTCAGTGGTAGGGAATGGTTCACTTACAGCTTCCTTCTCCTGGACATCAATCTTGGCAGTTTGTGTATCCACTGGCTCAGGAACCTTTAGTGCACTGAACTGTACATTGAAATACAAATTTTTGTAAGGTTTGTTTGACTGAAACAATCCTTCACATCGAGGTCATCTTCCCTGGCAGCAGGGGAGCATTCCCTCCTTTCTTCCTGGGATTTGCTCACAACCATGTAAGTTAATGAGCTAAAAGTGATCAGTGCAGCTGTCCCCTGTCCTTCCCAAGCAGCACTTGCTCACCCAGGAGCTTCCAGCTATCTCCTCTGTCCTACTCACCACCCCACAGACAGACACCACCACCCATTCCTCACAGCACTGTAAGGAAGCTGAAGGTCCAACACCACAGACTCACCCTGAGTTATTACCCCCAGCACAAAGCGCCCAAACCCATCTGAGCTCAGTGGGTGCCTCCAGTCCTGGGAGGCAAATTTTCATAGTGACACAACCAGCTCTCTCTGCTAATCCTGGTGTTTTCCTCTCAATGCCCCAATTAAACTCCAAAGAGCAATACCCAGCTGGCAAGGAGACTGACCTTCTTCTGGAACTCATCCACCATTCCAGCTTTGGCAACATTAGCTTTGTAGAAAGCCCAGTCGATGGTCGGTGGCTTTTCCGGCAGCGCAGCCAACCTGAAGGGATAAAGCACAGCAGACATGAGGAGCAACCTGAACATCAGCACAGCCTGCCATGCTGTCCTGGGTTGATGTTATGACTAGCTCCTCTCCCTGCTCCTACCCCCCCTGTCTGCATGGAGCTGTTTAGGTGTTCTCAGGTTTGAAACAACCATTTCTGCAAATCCCTCTGCCCTTGGAACAGGATCCTCTGGACAAACAAGCAGAGCTCAGCCTGCAGATCTGCCCTTGGAACAGGCTCCTCTGGACAAACAAGCAGAGCTCAGCCTGCAGCTCTGCCCTGCTTCACTAAGCCCCTCTGGGTGCAGCCCTTAAGGAAGGATGAGGCTGTTTCACAACACTGAGCCAGAGGCAATCAGCAACATTTCCTGTGACAGCCAGCACTTGTATCAGGCAGAGGATGCTAAAGGATTTGGGAATCATGAATTTGTAGAGCACTTAACAGCAACGAACTTGTGCCAAAGCAAAGAGCGTTCACAGAGCTGCAGCTACGGCTTTACTCTGGGGAAGATTAACTAAAGGTGATTTGCCAAAAAAAGCCACCAGCCGCCTCAAGGTGACCTGCTTTAATACCTGCGAGGCCACTGGTGCGGGACCACAGGCAGCGACAGCCAGCAGTACTCCCAGCTGGGCGGCTGGGGAGCGCTGAGCTCCGCGGGGCGGGGCGGGCACTCACCGGGCCGTCAGCGCATCGTTGCGGGTCTTCAGCGCGTTGAACATGGCTCGCTGGTTCGGGGGCACTCGCTCGGCGAAAGCCGCCCAGTCCACGGCCTTAAGGGCAGCTCTGCGTCCCGCCATGGCGCCGCCTGGCCCGGGAGATAGCGGTGGGTCACAGCGGGGACCGCGGAGCGGGGCTGGGAGGGCGGCACCGAGGGGGCGCGATGGGGCGGGACACGGGGGACGGGGACGTGGAAGGGGTCAGGGTCACGGAACAGGACGGGGACACTGGGGGATCGGGGCACGGACAGAATGCGGACACTGGGGGATCGGGACACGAGGGGCGCTCCTGAGCCCCGCCGCGACCTCCCGCTGGCCCCCCGTCCCGTCCCGTCCCATCAGCCGCCCAACACCGAGGACGTCCCCAGCCCGTCCTGTCCCCCAGCCTCGGGAATTCCGGATCCCGCTCCCCGTCCCCGGGACCCCTTTCCCGCAGCCCCTCCCGCTCCCCGTTCCCGGTCCCGCTCTCACCTTCACTGACCGACACCGCAGCCCCACCGCCGGAAGTACCGCCCCCTCGGCTCCCATCGCCCAATCAGAACTCGGCCTCACCGGAAGCCATCATCTCCGGAAGCGGCGCGGGCCGGAAGCGGCGCGGGCGGCGATGGCGGCGGGCGGGCGCTGAGGCTCCGCCATGGCTGAGGGGCCGCCGAGGGGCCGCACGCCCAGCCCGGGCCCCGGGGGGACACCGGGGCCGCCCAGCCCCCGCGCAGCCGGAGCGGCGGCGGGCTCCGCCGGGGCGCTGTCCCCACCCGCCGCCGCCTCCAAGTGGGTGCGGCTGAACGTGGGCGGCACGTACTTCGTGAGCACCCGGCAGACGCTGTGCCGGGAGCCCAAGTCCTTCCTGTGCCGGCTCTGCTGCCAGGAGGGGCCCGAGCTCGGCTCCGACAAGGTGAGGCCGCGGCGGGGCCGGGACCCCCCCACACCGGGACAGCCCCTCCCTGAGCCGCCACGGCACCGGTGTCACCCAGGTGTCACCGAGACTTGTCCCACGGGCGGGGCACGCCCCGGGCTGCCGCTGTCCCCGAGCCTCCTGGCTGATCCGCTCCGGCTCTGGGGCACTTCACTCTGACACGTCATCGGCTTGTCCCTCGTGTCCCACGGGCAGGGAGGGGGTGGCATCCCCAGGAATGGGACTTGGCTCTGTCCTCCCAGATGCCACCGGTTCTGATCCCTCCACCCTCCATGGACTCCGCTCAAGGAGAAGCCACCTCCCCACAGTAGTTAGAGCAGGGAAGGAAACTCCTAGAAACAGGAATGTTACCATTTCTCACCCCGGGCATGTTTGTTGTTTCTGGGTTTTAATATATTTCACTTCACTCTCATAAAAGATCATGGTGTACATTCTTTGCATGGCGGGGCAGTTCTGAAGTCACTGCAGTTTATTGTAAGGACCTTGCAAACTACTGTTCTTCCAGTTGCAGATTTTCCATAGGATCAGCTGCACAAGGTGTTGTAAATAGGTTTTGAATGGGTCTGTCAGAATTAGTCAAGTCTGTTGCTGCTCCATTCAGAGTTTAATCACAAGATAAATCCTTGTTGTGATCGAAATATCAGTCAGCAGCACCAGTTAGGAAAGGAGGTATTTCAGAATGGGTTTGCACAGTTTCTTATAGCTTTAGAGTAGATTGGCAGGAGAAACAATGCTTTAAATTCATTAAAAGAGGGATGTGAGAGTTCTGCAGAGGGCTTGTCAGTGCTTCAAAACTGCTCAAGAGATTTTTTTGAGTGAGTTGTTGGTTATTTAATGCCAG
The DNA here is from genome assembly GCA_034336665.1 of Luscinia megarhynchos. NCBI lineage: Eukaryota > Metazoa > Chordata > Aves > Passeriformes > Muscicapidae > Luscinia > Luscinia megarhynchos. Next base: position 6,548,209 of record CM067580.1, read on the forward strand.
TAGTTGTTGTATTGCTGGACACATGTGGCTGGAGTGTTTGTAGTACTGGAAAGGGGAAAAAATGAACTGTTTTGGTTGTGAGGTGCCATTAGCTAGAACTGGAGATCCTATTTTTCTCCAGAGCCTCCTAATTAAACTAGTCTGGAGATCAGGCTTAGCCAGAACACAACTGCCAGGTTTTGGTTCTTACTGTAGTGAAAAAACCCTCCTAAACCCAGCTTTTTTCTCCAGGTCCATAAACTGTGAGTACAAGTGCTTCACTTAAGGCATCTGCTGGCATTGCTGGACTCGTAGATCAGATACTGAAAAATAAAAATGGTTTAAATGTAGCATCATTTGTACACCTCCCACAGGCAAATGAGTCCAGGTTCTCAAATAGAAACTGTTTAATTTATTGTGTTAGATTGAAATGATTTTTTTCCTGGTACCACTGAGCCATCCCTGTTTTGTTGTCAGGATGAGACAGGGGCCTATCTCATTGACAGAGACCCCACGTACTTTGGTCCCATACTGAACTACCTCCGGCACGGGAAGCTCATCATAAACAAGGAGCTTGCAGAGGAAGGTAAGAGCAAAACACCAGGAAAGGCTGGAAGTGCTGTTTGATAGCACATCCAGGAGTCCTCACCAAAGACTGGTGTGAGGGTGTGAGCAAGTTTCCCAGGAGTGCTGTTAGTACTGTTAATTGCTCATTAGTGGGGATTATGTCATCAGATTCTGTGTCTTCCTGGAAGCAGAGGCTGCAGCTCAGCACACCCTGTCACTGTTCTGCTGAGCCCAACGTCTGGTTCAGCCCATCTGCCCCTCACAGACCATGGTTCTCCCCAAACAGGCAGCTCTGAGGGCTTTCCCTTGATGGAGCTGGGTGAAGAAATAGACATTGTACCATGAGATTTCTGATAATCCCAGGGAAAGGGGAATAATCTTTCTTAAAGATCCTCATAAGTCACAAAAGGAGGTGACAGCTAGTCAGGCGTTTTCTCCTAGCCTGGGAGCAGGAGGTGGGTGGCACATTTGGGATTCTGACATTTGGGCTAGATTTGGAGTCAGAAGCAGGTGTTGCATCCTTGTGACAGAATCATCTTCATTCTACCCTGTGCAAAGTACCAGAATTTGTGCTTTGGGTTCCTCCTCAGGGGTGCTGGAAGAGGCTGAGTTTTACAACATCGCATCCCTCGTGCGGCTGGTGAAGGAGCGGATACGGGACAACGAGAACAGAACCTCTCAAGTAATGCACCTCTGGCTTATGGAGTCACTTCTGGGGTGCAGCAGGACAAGCATGGCTGCAGGCCTTTGCAGCATTTCTTTGGTTCAGCACTAACAGGAATAAATGCTGTTAGGTGGATGCAGGGCATGGCTAGGAGAGAGTCTCCAGTGTGGCTTTATAAAGCACAGAACCATCCCAGCACTGTAGGGAAAGGCAAGGGACACTCACAGGAGAGAGGCCAGGAGCAGAAAGGGTGGTTATAAAGCAAAACATACTGCTTTGGTAAAGAACAGCTCAAACTCTTCCTTCTCTAAACCATTTCTTCCCTTTGTCTCTCTGTGACATTTTTGCTGCTGATGCTCAGCTAATACCAGCACACCCAGTAGATGCAATTTAAAAAATATTTTCGAAAAGCAGCAAATGGCTTTGAAAGCTAACTAAGTTTTGCTTTCACTATAGCTTAGACACCTAGAAAGCTTTTAAGAGTGCCAGGCATGTGGTTCTCTTTTGGAATCAGTGGGATTAAAAAGCCTTTAGAAAGCCTATGTGGCTCTGATTTCCTAAGACAAGAGCAGGAATGGCTTATTAATTTTCTAGAGTGATATTAGTAAAGCAATTACTAAACTACAATAATTGTTCTCTACTCCAGGGACCCGTGAAACACGTGTACAGAGTGCTGCAGTGCCAAGAGGAAGAGCTCACACAGATGGTCTCCACCATGTCCGACGGATGGAAATTTGAACAGGTACCATTACCAAAAAATGGCAGAATTCCTTTGAAAACTGGATATGGAATAAGCAGAGTTGCCTGTTGAGTTGCACTTTACACTGCTCTGCTCTTCTGGATAAGCAGCCTAACCTGAGCAGCAATCCACTTGTGTCCAGTTACTGACAGAGGAGAGCAGAAGTCACTCAAGCTGCCAGAGAGATCTCATTTTCTCTCAGATCTTGTCTCCTTGTGAAATCCCAGAGCAGTTCTTCCCTTCCCCTGCATTTCATCACATACACCAGGCCACAGTATAACAGTCCTATCCAGGAAAATTACCAGAGCCATAAAAAAACACAGCACAACTTTCTTGGAACCTCAAAGCCACGACTGCTGCATTTGCTAAAGAGGCACTGAGTGACATGAGAACTTCTTGCAGATACCTTTGCAATGCAGCTGGTTCCAGGGCTGGGTGTTGCATATGGCATTAGTTCCAGGTTTGGTTTCTGGAATCAAGCACAGTACTCTTCTTTCTGAGGAGGCAGAACTAGAGCTGGCTGGCCTGTGTGTTATGTTATATATGTTAACAGGCTCTGTGGATTACAGCAGTGTCCCATTTAGTCCAGCTTCGGTACAAGTAGATGCTGGGGGAAATGTGCTGACGTGAAGTAAAGCAGAGGATTAGGAACTGCACTTCCCATCAGTTGTTCCTATGGATCTGTTCTGTAATGCCTGAAAACTATCTCAGAGTGGAGAGGTGGCCAAAACTCTGCCCCTGTGAGGAAACAGTGAAATCTTGTGGTCAAGAACCACTCACTGCTCCATGGAAATGCAGTTCTCAACACCCAGGTTTTGCTGTCCAACATTTTACAGAATCTGTCTTTCACACAACCACATCTACACCCAAAACCTTGAGGCTACAGGCAGTGCCTTCCATGGGAACCTGCACCCTTAGATCTTTCCTGATCTTCCTTTACAAATCTATAATCTATAAATATAGAGCTGGCTCTTCTAAAATCTATTAGGACATGGAAGCAAAGGTTCACGCTGCACAATAAAGTTTCCTGCATACACAGTTGGTAAGAATCACAATCCTTTCTTCAGATGACTTGGATTGCTTTTCTGGAAAGCAAAACTGAATTGTAAATGACAAATTAGCTCTGCACTCCAGGATGTCCTTTTAATGTAATAATGATGAATGAGACAGATGGTATTTCTTGGATTGAGTCCAGACCCCTCAACACAACAGTAATAGAATATAATCCCGTTTACACAGATACCAGACTCCATCTTGGCAGCATCCACATAAAGGACAGTGTCTGTTTGCCACATGTCCCCAGTTAATCCAACATCTGCCTGAGGTAAAGATTTCCCATTTCCACATCAGTCACAAGGCAGGTTGAGAGCTGAGTTCAGCAAGGACCAGACAATTTGCAATGCCTGCCCACATCTGAGTGAACTGGATATTATATATTGCATAATCTGTTTTCCCTTTTTCCACTCTCAGAAACAGGGCAATGTTGTGCTGTGTTCAGCATTAGTTTCAAGCTGGAATTCCTTCCCGGGGCTCCAGGTGCCACTAGAGGGCTGTGGAGCTTGGATGTATCCCTGCCTTGTACACACACACAGGAGGCTGCAGGGGGAACTTTGTCCAGAACAGATCTCCTGGGACAGTCCCATCTCACAGCAACTGTAGGAATAAGATCAAGACTTATTGATAGTTACCTTGTTTGTCTCCTCTTGCACAGCTGATTAGCATTGGATCTTCCTATAACTACGGAAATGAAGACCAGGCAGAATTCCTCTGTGTTGTGTCCAGGGAGCTCAACAATTCTACCAATGGCATTGTCAAGGAGCCAAGTGAGAAGGCCAAGGTAAGGCACCTGCTGAGATGTATCAATTTCAATTCCCCTTGAAAGAAAAATCTTTCCTGCACCAAGCTGCAGCAGTAGTTCTGTGGATCAGCTTTCCTATTGCCTTTTCTATCATCCCCTCTTGGAAGATTTCATGATTTACAATAGGACAAGAGCTAAGGCTCTTTGTGCCTTTCAAATTAATACCCAAATACTGAAGGAAAGAGTAACTTGAAGAGGGAAAACAGAGTAGCAAGGACCTTTGAGATTAGTCAGGTTTTGTGGTTGAAGGATGTTGCAGGGAGAAACAAGATTTTTGTTCTCTTTCAATCCTGCCTATCCCTGGAAGTGTTCAAGGCCAGGTTGGATAGGGCTCTGAGCAGCCTGGTCTAGTGTGAGGTGTCCTTGCCCATGGCAGAGGAGTCAAACAAGATAAGCTTTAAGGTCCCTTTCAAACCAAGCCATTCTATGAATCCACTTTTTTTTTCTTTTTTTTCTCCCCAGAATAGAACAAAGGCAACATCTTTATCTCCTGACTAGTGGCTGAGTAGGATTTCTAGAGAAACCAGACTATCAGTTGTTGTGGTGGCATAAAAGCCTGCAAGCTTCCCTCACATTAGTCCGTGTTTCCTTTCTGTGCAAAAAACAAGGGCTCTGAACAGGAACTTTTGCATTTGAACTTGTCTGAGGTTTTCACAGAAGGTCTCATCTGTTTCAGATTCTTCAGGAGCGAGGATCCCGGATGTAATTCAAGTGTCCACTCCATCACACTCCCGGATGTCACAGGGCAGTCCAGCTGGGCAGAGCATCTCTCCGGAGAGCAGCCCAGCCCTTGTACAATAACCAAGCTAATGCAAAGCAAAGCCAAGCCTGTCCTGCAATGGCAAATAATTCTGGTCATAACCAAAGGCTTTTCTCACCCTGGAAACGGAGGAAGGAAAAGACTCTTCCAGCTGGATAGTCCTTTCCACAAGTATTTGTTTTATTTACTTGGCCAGCACTGTATTGAATTTTTCCGACAATGGCTGGGCCGGATTCCCAGTCAGAGCCTTTGTGAAGGTTGCTCAGGTCCTCAGGCCCTTGTAATCAATCCCACCTTTCACAGGCTGCTGTGGGTGGGAAGGTCTGTATTTGAGCTGTGCCATTTCTTGCACCCAGGTCTGCCACCAGAAAAGTGCAGGGACCTTGCAGTGCTCCCCACTTCTTCCCCAAATCTGAAGAACAGGGCTTTAAAAGTAGGAACAAAACATCCATTTCTAAAAAACCCACACAAACTTTTCCATCCGTGCTTTGTATTTGTTCCTTGTTCAGTTCCTAAGAGCTGAGTTTAGATCTGAGGGGAGGGGAGTTGTGTGTTCATCTGACACAGGTCTCACTGGTAACACTATTACACATGGGCTCCTGGTGTTTTCCAAAGCCCATTACTTTGCATGCATAAACAAAGGGGCCTGTGTTCACCCAAAATAGTGATAGAGTGATAGTTCTGTCCTTTACACTTCTCCACAGAGCAAGAGTGGTGACATCTTCCCCTCCAGTACCCTGCCATGGCCATATCTTAGCCTGGTGCAAAGTCACAAGGTTTAGGGACTTGCTGCTGCCAAGTTCAGCTTTGCCTTGTTTGTCTCCAGCAGTGTGGGCTCTGTCTCCTTCCCTCTCACCAGGGAAGGCTTCAGGCAGAATTTCTTTTGTACTGTACCAAGCAGGTAGGTTTGTCTGACCCCACAAGATCCTTTGCAGAGGAGATCCCCTATTTACACGCAGTGATTTACCTGCAACCCCCACCTCTAAGAGATCACCTCAAATTACAGTGGAACATCACAGAACTGGGGTGGGGGGATTTGGTGAAAAGTTGCCAAACTATTGTAATGTTTTTGTCCAAAGTGATGTGTCAACTTTTGTGACTTTTCTTTCCTTTTTTTTTTTGGAATGCCTTGGATGGATGTGCAAAATGTTCGTTTGTGCCTCTCTTGAATTCTAATCTTAGCCAAACTGCAGTCACTGGTTCCCCTCTGTTATTCTGTGCCACCCCTAACCAAGGGCATGTCCCTCCTAGTCTGGTAAATGGAATTTCATAGGAATTTGCTGCATGTTTTTCCCCTTTCATCCTGGCTTTGTTCTTTGTAGCCCAAGTGTCCTGGCACTTGGGTCATTTTCAGTCAAGTCCCAAACTGACATTACAGCAAAGCTTCAGAGATGCTGGAATTCAGACATTGACAAGCTCAGAGCTGATGTTTCTCAATAAGCTACTTGAAAATTTCTCACCTGGACTGAGGGGTTGGGCTCCTTTCCGGAGGGCTTCAGCTACCCATGTTCTCCTGAAAGTTCTGACACAGAATTAGGCAGGTTTTCCATCTTAATCACTTGTTGCTGAGAGGGTCCTACCAGTTCAGTGACCAAGGTGTACAGCAGAGACACTGAGTGGGTGGTACTGCTGTGCTCTGCCTCTCTCCAGTCCTTCTGCACATCCTCTTGCCTGTCCTCCATCCTGCTCTGCCAGTGCACCTCCTCCAGTGGAGCCTTTGCCTTTTCTCAAGACAGACTGGTTAATTGTGCTAGATTAGTCCTGGTAACAACAGACTGTGCCAAATGTCTTTGAATTCACATTGTATCAGTGACAGGCTGTTGAATCACAGCTGGCTTTCCACCACACTGAAAAACACAGCTCTGCTTCCCTCCATCTGCCCTGTTTATAACGTGGTGAGCTGGTGTTGGTGTGATCAGACTACACACCTTGGCTGGGCCTGAACAACACTGTGATGTGTACAGATCTCCCTCCTCTGTCCTTATCCTGTAGCCTCAGCCACTGTCTGTGCTCACAGCTAAGAAATCAAGAAGCATATGCATGCAAGTTAGCAGCCTGAAAAGCCCTTTAACACTCTCATTTGTCTTATTCCCCTTCCTCAGAGGAGGGAGTTTTGGGAACTGGTCAAGAAATACCAAACTAAAGGCAACAGGAACTGGTCAGGCTGTATTTGTCAGATTGATGCCAGCTGAGCACTTTGTTAAACCATGGACATCCAAGCAGCACTGGCTGCAGAGGGAGACTTTCTGTCCAGTACAGCTCAAGTAGATAATAATAACAAACATTTCCCTAGCTTTTTTGTGTCACCAAAAATGCAACATGTGGTGAAGCCCACTGGAGGGTTGCCTGATGCAGTGATGCTATTGCTGTCCCCTCTGAGTCACAGAGGGCCTAAAAGTGACAATTAGCAGGTGAATGGCACAGCTGCTTAACTGATGAGCACAAGAAAGATCAGAGTTGCCTCTTGGTTTTCCCTTTCATGCTGCTTTTTGGCAGTGAGAAAGTGCCAAGGGACCATGGACTCTTTGGGTTCCATTGCAGGGTCCTTTGAAATGCAGCAGAACAAGTTTATGGTAGAAAAGCAGTCATTGGTTCTGGATGCTCAAGTTTTTGGGTGATACGTAGGACCAGGCATGAAGTCATCCAGAGCAGGTACATTCCCAGTGAAGGATTTCTCCTTCCCTGACTGTGCTAGGTCACCTTTACCCTGAGACAGGGCTGGTTTCAGCATTATGCACCAGTTGCATTCCTTCTATGCTCAAACAGGGCTTTTCCTTCCATTGCCTTTCACTCAGTCACAACTATATCAAAATTAGTGCTGAATTAGGATGAAATTTGTCCCATTCACTCTAAAAAAAGTGTAGCACGTGGTGAGTAGAGTAGGAGAGCAGGGGTAGATCTACTGGCTGTCCAAGAGTGCTTGTGCCTCTTGGGAAGGTTCACTTTAAAGCATTAATCCTGGGAATGGAGCATATGACACTTTGATTTTTTTAAAAAACTTTCCCAGTGGCCTAAATTGTTCCATTATGGCAAGACTGGAAATAACCTCTTGAAGTGTCTTTGTTTCTGCACATTTTTAAAAACTGATTTTTCTCAGGGGTGACTGAGTGGGCTGAGGCGAAGGGGGCCTGGTTGGCTGCGGGGCAGGGGCCAGAGCAGCCAGGCTGTGGGCTCCTACCCGGAGGTTTTGTACAGTTTGTCACGTGTCAGTGCCCTTTGCTACTGTTTCTCTTTGTTTATTAAATGTGTTTGAATAACAGTTGAGAAGCTGTGATTTTTTTTTTTCCAATAAATATTCTGACATGGGTTTGAAAAGTTTGAAGGGCAGTCTGCTTTGCCTGCACCACACAGATTCTGCATTATGGGGGAAGAAAGGTGTGTGACACCCTGGGTGTGACAGCCAGAGCTGGTCTGTAAGCTCTCAGAAAGACTGGCCATAACAGACCTCACCTGGAGCAGCCTGGTTCATTAGAGAATAGAAATAAATGAGTCCCAGGTAAGGTAATTACAGGTTAGATTGGAGCTCCAGCAGGGACCCCAGCCAATCCCATTCATCTCAAATGCAGACATCTGATTGGTCAGTGAGCTGGGCGGGGCTAAGAGCCCAGCCAATCAGATGTTCCAGTGGGAATTTGGAAGCCCCTTTAAAAGGGGTGCCCATCAATAGACTCGGGCTGTTGGTGCATGAGCTTGTGAGTTCAGTTCTGTGCTTCCTTCAAAACTGTGACAATTGGGCACTTGCATCTGGTTTCAATTCACTTCTAACAATCATTTGCCAAAAGGAGAATAATGAAATTCTGGAGTCTTCCTAGGCTGCTTTCAGGGATAAAGGTACAACTGAAGCTTGTTTCTAATGTTATCATCTATAAAGCAATCTCAAATTCCACATTTATTGTAACCACTTCCACTGATAACCACAAGCAAGTAGAACATTAATACAACCACTAAATGTGAGTAGCTAAAACAGGAAGAGGATTTTTTTTGGTCAGCTGTCATTTGCTAAACCCCTACTCAACACTGGACCACATGGAGGAAGGGTCTGGCTGTTTCAGATTTGGTGCTGCCAGAAGTTGCATGACATTGGCAATTCAGGCCCAACACAGGGAAAAGGAAGAGCAAGGACACATGTGAAGAATGGGAAGTCTTGGATTGAGTTAATCCTACTCTTGATTACAAGTGGCTGTTGCCTCCTAAGGTAGTCTGAAGGCTGTCCATCTCCATCCTCACTGCCAAGGGCCTCAAAGCCACAGAGCAGGGATGGGCTGACGCATCCCAAAACCAGGGTTTAACACCAGCACAGGCCACTGCTTGGCCTGGGGGCTCCAGCAAAATGCAGTGCAAACTGAGGCTGCATTTCTCCTCTGCACACGTGGGAGGGTGAAATGCAGCAGTGCAGAGGTCCTGCCACAGCCATTTGTGCATCTTGCACAACCCCTGCACATGCTTTTCTCTCTGCCTCAGGCTCTCACACACAGACGAAGGTCAGTTCGTCACTTACCCACCCACCCTCACCCGGAACAAAGTAATCAAGCCAGATCTGTCTGCAGACAGGAAGCCTGCAGATATTTTCAACTCAGCTTGCTGACTTGTTTGGGAAACAAGGACCTTGGCCATGTCCTTCCACCTAGATCTGGTTTTGAGGCAGTTATTGACAGTTAACCCAACTTTCACCTAGGTAGATAACCACCATAAACTCTCTTCCTTTCCAGGCTGGAGAAACACATTGGTTACTCCAATGTAATTACCTTCAGACTGGTGTAACAGATGAGCAAAGGCTTATCTCAAAAGGTAATTGATTTTCTGGTAATATTTCCTGTTAGAGGTATCCATGCCTCCTAGGTATTTCCCAGACTTCAGCAGATGGGAATCTGACCCAAGTCCACCAGCAGTCTGAAGTGCACAGAGTCCTCAAGTTTCACCAGTGAGCTGAGAACTCCACAGGTCTCTGTCACCAAGAATATCCCTGATCTCAGAGCCATCTGGCAGCAGGTCCTTTAGCACAGCCAGGAAAACATGCACCAGTGATCTCAATGAATTCAAATGACAGTGTTTAAAAATGAGGAAAACCATTTGGGCAACCAAGCAAGCAGACAGGTCTTTAACCTGGGCACTGAGTTCAAGATGTGTTGGAAAATCAGGCAGATTAGACCTAAACTGATAGAAAACACTTAATAAATGGTCATCCTCAACTTAGTGTTCCAGTGTGTTTTAATCTAAAATTTTAATACAAAGAAACATGTAAACAGTAAGAAGGGAAGGGTCATATTTGCCAAACCAAAGGGGACTTTTGCCCATGAAACAAAGGCTCAAGGCCACAATTTGCTGTTTCCATACCTCCCCACCTCAAAATGATCCTAAGGTACACAGGGACCTGCACCTTCCACTGGTACAAAGAGCTCCTGCTTTTCCTTTTCCAGAAATCACAGAACTGAACATAGTGATCCATCTGGATATGGGCAGGAAGAGCCTCAGTGTCAGCACTAAATTGCTGGATCTTCTCTCCTACACTGTTGTGACCTCAAGCATCATCTGTATCTTCCTCAGAGCAGGACATCTTCCTTGGACAGGAGACCTGAGCAGGGCCAGGCTGGGATGGCAGAGCATCTGCTGAGAGCTAAACAGCCAAAGCTGGATAGCTGGAGCCCAAAAACCAGCTGGCTTCCTAAAAACCATGCTCCAAAATTTCTGGCTGAACACCTTCAACCCCCCACAACCTCTTCCACCTGTTCCATGGACCCAGAAGTCAGCCACAAGGAAATACTTCTCTTGATCCTACTCCCACTGAGTCCCTTATTCCATATTATAAAAGCCAATTTAAATGATAATTAGAAGTCTGTTAGAGGGAACCTTCAGCCACTGCTCAGGATCAAAATGTCAATCTATGAAAGAGATGTCCTGCAGCAGGGTTAGACTGTACCCACAGCTGCATCACATCCCATTTCTCCCTTCCTCTTCCACATCATCACCTACTGCAGGAGCCTTCCTACAGCTAATGACAAGGTAACTTCATTTCTCGAAAAGCCTCATTTTCCCAGGAACATCCCCCCTTTTCATCTTCCCAAATGCAGGCAATTGCTGAAACAAAAGTACCAGCAGCTTCCAGATATCCTCAGTAACCTCAGCCAGGTTCCTAGCAAGGACCTCCATCTGTTCAGATACTCCATGCCACCACTGGTCCCTCTCTCTGTCCACTCCCAGGGCAGCCCAGGGCAGTGTTGCAGGTTAGAGTACGAGCCAGAGCCCCTCCCAAAGCCACCTTCAGCGTGAGACTATGCAATGTCTTCCTCAGACTCATCTCCAGATCCCCATTGCCTCAGGGAATGTTGCCCTTGGCACCACACTCGTACACAAAGAACAGGCTCTGGGACAGCCAGGGACCAGAGGGATGGTGGCAGTCAGGAGGGCAAGGGCCAGCATGCCCACAAACCAGCTGCAGTCACCCACCAGCCAGAGATCTACCACCAGGATAAAGAGCAGGGACAAGCCACATCTTGCTGAATTCCTGCAGGCCAATGGGAGCTGTCAGTGCATGCTCTGGTGCCAGCTGCCTCCTCAGCTCCCATTTCCCATTTCCAGGCTAAGCTCTGTTATCCCAGAGCTGGCTACTGGCCATTAAACCTAGTCCCAAAAGGGGGATTTCTAACTTGGTCTTATATCCACATTATCAGTAATTAATAGCACAAAGCAGCTAGGCAGACCCAAAGTCAATCCAGGAGAGCAGAAAGCAGTGGTGAAACTGAGCAAAAAGCAATCCATACAAGGATCTGGAGTTAAATGCAGCTGGGGAACAAACAGGATGGAGGGGGTGTGGGACGAGGACACAGATGAGGCTGGTCGGGCTAATTAAGACCAATTAGTGCAGGTAGGACCCTGATCCCTTTTGCAGGGGGAGGATGTGGGAGTGATGCTATAGGAACTGCTTGGGAAAGTCAGGATAAACCAGCACTTCCCCCATCCTTGGCACAGCACCATTCTCTCAGTACTAGCAGAGCTGGTCTGAAGGGGTGTTCAGGGTTGTTCAGATCCTGTCCCAGCCTCAGGAACCTGTTTTCAAGTGCTCTGAGACCTTGGGTCTGTCTATGTTCCAGGGATGGATCAGAGTTAGAGTTTAATTTGTGACTGAACCTGGGACAGGAGCAGCTCCCTGCCACAAAGAGCTCTGCAATCCCACAGCTGAAACGTCACTTCATTTCCCTTGCTTTAGACAAAAAACAAAACAAGCTCCCACACTTCCTCTGCAAGAATCAATCTGCCAGAGGATTTGCTAATCTGGATCTCTGGAACAAATTCAACTGGTCTTTCTCAAGTGTGATTTGCAAGTTCTGAGGCGTTTGCACTTTGGTTTCCAGCCACAAAGAATCACAGAACCATTTCCAACCAAAAGTTGGAAAATACCTTTAGGATTATTGAGTCCAACCGTTAACCCAGCACTGCCAAGGCCACCACTAAACCATGATTTTAAGCCCCAAAGCTGCTGCTGAGGCTCCTAAGCACAGGGCTGGTTTACCAAGCTGTAACATGCTGGTAGGGACAGGGAGAGAGCTGGGGACTTGCAGCACCTCCACCATGCCCCAGGCACAGGCTGTCCCCTGAGGGCTGCAGCCAACTGCTGACAAGTGGCATCCAGCAGAGACAAGCCCATAGTGCTGGGCCAGGCTGCACCACTTGGGCTGATGCTTTAATCAGAGCTAAATCTGGATTCTCTGCTGTCACCTCACTGGATGACCTTGAAAAAGTCAGCTGGGATGTAATATAAGCTACATGGGAGAGGATGGCAAAGAAAGCCATGTTCTCAGGATGAAAATGTACTTTAAAAGCCATTTATAAAGGTATTTACCAAGAAAAGTGCTTGCCTTTCCTACCCTCAACAGACACTGAGTGACCCCAAAAAGCAGTTTACCACTGTGCTCAGTTTACAGTAAACATCTTGCTTTTGTACATGCAGCTTATTTTACACATTCATAAAATATGTGTCCAGTGCATGCCAGGGCTGAGCTCGATGGCAGGAAGGTGCGAGAAACCTTCTTCTCCATTGCCATTCCTGCCCTCAAGCTGCAGGCATTGTCCCTCCAAGCCCCATTGCTTTGGGCGTGGTTCTGCATACCCCCAGGCACACTCCTGGCTTCCCTGCTGGACCCTGTGGCCAGGTCTCCCTTCTCAGTGGCTCCAGAGAAGTGGGCTGCTCATCTCCCTGCAGAGGTGCCACCACCTACAAGCTCTTACTGAAGACTATAAATATCATTATTTGGATAACATAAACCTGAGTTTGTAAAATATAAACCTCTTTCTTTGAGGTGAGCTACATAAATGCCCCAGGGCCCTGTGCCTCTTGGCATAAAGGGCTCCCTGTCCTTGCAGGGAGCAGCCAGCAGCCCTCATGCCAGCAGCAGTCTGTCCTCCATCGGAGCTGAAGGAAACTGAGGCACAGAAGAAGAAGGGAGAATCACTGTGTGAGCACTCCTGGTCTGCTGCCATGAACAACAGCTACCAGGGCTGCTCCACAACCGCTAGGGAAATAAATCCAAGGTTTGAATGCTGATGTCTTGAGGATCACTGGAAGAAGAAACAACATTCAGACATGAACAGGAGAGGATTAGCTTATCAGAGCAGACAGTGTCTGACAGAGAGTGGCTGGAGAGAAAGACTGAAACAAGCAGCTGCTCCCTATGTCCCATCCAGGGCACCCATGTGTCCTCAGGTGCTCCGCGGGCTGGTAGAGAGAAGCACCTTTGCACTGTTCACCTCCCAACAAAAGCACACTGTTTGCAGGAGGCACCCAGGTGTGGCTATCGCTGTGAACTCCAACCTTATTCCCAGCCCTACTAATCTGGGATGATCACATACGTGTTCCGCAGGTGTCCCTGTCACGTTCACTGCTCTACACCAAGTGCAGGTTGCCTGAGAGCACCAAGTCCTTAGGAGCAGAACAATACACAACAGCCCTGTACTTTCACACTTTTATCTGGATACCTTGGAAGGGTTAATCCGAGGGCTTGTGGCGCTGCTGATGCTCAGTGTGGCACAGCCGACTAAGCCAGAGCTGGAAAAAACTTGTTCCTTTACCTTTGTGCAGGCAGGAGGCAGTGAGGAGGCAGAGGAGGTCTTGTGGTGCCTGGCAGCACATCCCCAGGTCCTTCAGAGACTGTGCAGGTCGGGCTGCCCAGGGGAACAGGTGTCCTGCAGCCAGGGGCACAAGGTGGACGAAAGCCATGGGGTCTGAAGCCCAACTGGAGAGTCCTCCCCTGTAAGCAGGCACCCAGGGAGATGTGAAGGGAGCCAGGAATCTGCTGGACAAACACAAAAGTTGAACAGGGCAGCTGGGAACAGAGAAGAGCTGTGCTTCTGCCTTTTTTTGCAGGTTTGCTGTTGCCGGGGAGAGGTTTTAGGCTGTCATCCAGCTAATTCACACCACAGAGACAAGCCCTTGAATTAGTTGCATTATCTGCACCCAGCTAAAGTGGACAAAAGATTAAAGTGTGCTGAGCACCACCACCGTGATTTGCATCTGAGAGCCCCTTCCCACGGGCCCCCTCTGCTCCCAGCCTTTTTTTTTTTTTTTTCGTTTTCTGGCTGTCAGCCAGCCAGCATAAGAGCCCTGTTTACAGAAATGATGCCTAGGTTAATATTGCAAAAGACTTCATCAAAGCCTGTAGCTGCTCCTGGAGCAGAAGGGTCGGAGGATGGGCCATGAGCTGCGCACAGAGGGGATGAGCCGCAGCCACGCGGCGCCGCCCTCCGCCTGACAAACCCTGGTCTCAGCCTGAGGTACGAAACTTTCTGCCACCATGGCATATTTGAAATAATCAAGCTATTATTCATCTCTAAAGCTGCACACAAAACCTAAATGCAGCTGTTGTTTTAGGGGAAAAAACACCATTAGAGTGCTAAGTAAATATTGCGCTGTGCAGTGACCTTATGGGCACTCTTTCTGAGCTCATCCAGCTGCCAGAGATTATTATTTTATGCATGTTTATTCATGTGGAGAGGATGGGGAATGCTATTGCTATACGTTCCATGCTGTCAGTCTCAGAGAAATCCAAACTGGGATCTCTCAAAACCAGATCTAGGTCTAGAAGGGTAAAGCAAAAGCCTATCTACCATCACTGGATTCTAGTATTAATTAATGGCTTTTTAAAATGTTTTTGCACCACTAGCACTGTGTAGGAAGGTGTAGTTTTCCTGAAAGGTTCACACTGAGCTCTGCTGTGACACGCAACCTTTATAGGTTTCTATTTTACCTGGCATTTGCACTTTTTCCTTCTTGGCACGGGGACTGAGTGACCTTAACAATTGCCAGCAAGGGGACTCCATATGATGAAAGCAGGTGAAAGGGAAAATAAGGGCGGAGAGCTAGGTAAAGCCAATTCCTACCTCAGAGGAGGTGTGGTCCTGTCCTCTACCTGGCTGTGGTCACAGTCTTGTGAAATATAAAAGGAGAAGGCAGTGGTTTCTTAAGCAATCTGGTGCCAGGATCCTGTAGTGAGAAGGAAGGGAGGTGCTGGAAGAAATGCAGAGCAAAAAGTCAAGAGTGTCAGCCGGGAAAGGTGTGGGACACAGCGGTGCTCTGAGCCTCAGGAACACCATCAGCTGTTCCCTGAAGGCTTGTTTGCTGGGCTGAGGGTTGCATGGTAGCTGCACTCCCTTCCCCAGCAGGCTGGCTCAGAGCAGAACGGAGCTATCATGCCCCAAGGAGAAGCAGCAGGACGCGGAGCTGCCAAGCCCCAGGACCAGGGCTGGGCATGGATGGTGCTGCTGGCTGCAGTGGTGCTGCAGGGGCTGACGCTGGGATTCCCCTGCTGCATTGGTGTCTTCTTCACGGACCTCCAGTACGAGTTCCAGGCCAGCAACAGCCAGACATCGTGGTTCCCATCCATCATGGTGGCCGTGCTGCACGGAGGGGGTGAGTGATTGCAGGGAATGGCCTCCTCCACCTCCTGCCCTTGTGCTGCTGCTGGGGGGATGTAACAAGGATGCTTTCAGCATTTCATTAAGGCAGGGGGTGAAAGGGACTGGGAGGTCCAAGTAGGCTGTTTGGCAGTACACAGCATCTCCAAGCCACTTGGATCCCACAGTCCAAATCTAAATGTCCACAGGTTCCATGCTCCCTTTCGTCACTCTCAGAGTCAGCCAAGACCCTTGGTCAAAGAAGGCAATTCCCTTTCTCAGCCCAGTTTTTCCAGATCAGCAAGAATATAGTTATTTCTCAAAGAAGCTCTTTGAATAAGCCAGCACATAGTGCTGGAGCTCTGGTGCTTTCTTAGTTCATCTTGTCCTCAAGAGCACATCTCTTTCCAAGTGCCACATGACAGCTGTGTTCTTTGTGGCTGAAGAGATGCCAAAAGCTGAGCTCCTTAGAGCTGCCAGCTGAGGCAAAGCCTTAAAAGCAGCTCCTTGGGCAGTGGCATGGAGTGCACACCTATGCTGGCACCAGGGGTGGATGTGAGCAGGGCTAGGTCAGTGCAGAATGTGGGTCAGGCTCCGGCTGCAGGGAGCCTTGGGCTCAGTGGATAGTGGAGGAAATCACTGGTTTTCCCCTCGAAATAAAATATGGGAGCAGCACAGGGCAGTGTTCCCAGATTCCACACACAGATGTGGGGATTGTTTTTTTGCAGGAGAAAAGCAAATCCCCAGCAGCTCAAGGACTTCCCAATGAGTGGTCTGGTGCTTTGTGACCCATACAAATCCTGCACTTATTCCATAAACAGACAACCCGAACCCTACCAGACAACAGAAGGAAAGTTCTCAGTGTTGCCCATGTATCTGAGCTTCTCCCTGAGTTCATTCCTGCTCCCTTGCAATGCTGGTGAAAGCTGATACTACATTATAAAGGAAAAAAACAACCCCAGAGCCCTGAGTCATGCTGATGCGAAGGCCATAGCAGGTTCAGTCTGTCCTGTGCAGGATATGGAACTTACCTGCATGGAATTGAGAGTTTGCACCTCAGCAGAAACAGCCAGGTCCAGAATATCAAGGTGCAGATCAAAAAAGATGAAAGAAAGAGATGTTGAGGGAAGAGACAAGGGGAGGAATCACCACTGAGAGTCAGCAGAAATAGAGCAGTATCCTCAGGGCTTAGAATTTGGAAGCTGTTGGGCATTCTCCATCCTGCTTTCCAGTCCCCATGATCCTTCTGTGATTAGTGGGAAGGATTCAGCTGGGACCTGCTGCCTTTGAGAAATGGTTTCAGAAGCAGCTTGGTCCCAGAATGTCCAGGAAGGATAACTCTGGCAGTATCCACAGGAATGTCAATTATCCTGTCATCTTTAATGAAGTAATTGTAGGAGGTTAGAACCACAGCAAAGGTAATACAAAGCCAGCCAATACATAGATGCAAAAGTTATACATTAGATAAAGAAAGAATAGCCTTGTGTTGATATTCACAATAGAATTTGTCAGAGCCAAAGTTGTACTTTGCTTGCCAGTTATGTCTCCTATGACAGGAGTAGTCTAGAGGGTGTTACAGCAAAGGAGGGCTTGTTCGTGGCCCCCAGTAGCACAAGGCAACAATAACAAAAGCCAGGAGAAAACAACAAAATAAACAGAGATCAAAGCTTCCCTCTCAGGCCAAGCACATATGGCTTTTGCTACAACGTCTGACCTCCTTTGGAGGGGGCCAGGCTTTACTTGATTCCGGTTCTCGGTTACATGCATCATTTCAGCACTTAAATCTTTCCCAAAAATTATGTGCTGTTATCACAGTATCTCTTAGAGGTGCTACTCTCTTTTCTTCACCTTTATTCTTTTTAATTCAGAGGAATTGAAGGGGGAAAAAATTATTAGTTGCAAAAACTGGAAGAGGAAGGGAAATGGGCAGCCTGTTCTCAGAGCAGCCCATGCTGGGAGAAGGTTCCATGCAGGAGAGCTATGGAAGGAAATGGGGAAGGGCACAGGGCAAACAATAGCTCATAACTTGGCCAAACATATCCCATTATCGGTGCTACGTTCCTAGGTAAAAGCCATTAACGATTATTTTGTTATAAGATCATTTGAGAGACCTCAGGGTCCTACATCTGTCTCCAAAAGAGGAAGTCAGGCCCTTACAGATTCCTGCTCCTAGATATCCACGTACACAGAACACTCTGCACTAACTCATACAAATACAGCGCTTTTGTTGATATTATTCTTGCAAAAGGAAAGCACAAAAGCCCCAGGCAAGTGAGAAATAACATTTGAAACCCAGACAACAAGTAACCAGGAACTAATCAAGAAATACCCTTATGGTTTTTAGAGCTAAGTAGTGTTCAATTTATGCCTTCTTGGGCTAGTTAAACACCTAGTTAATCCTTAATGTCTTCAGCAGGAGGAAAAATAATCCAGTCACATTTGCTAGACACTTTTTCAAAGGCCAGTGAAGTCTGAGGCAAAAATCTCTCAAGCAGATCAAAATACAGACAGCTGCACTCCTAATTTTTATAATGTTCCACTGTTCACTTGATTGTGTGGATTTTATTTCAAACCAGACATTGATTTAGGTCACAAAATCACAAAATGCCACAGGTTATATTCCCTACACCAACTGACTCCTAATTCTGCAGCTTAAGTCATTTTGCATTTTCTTCTATAGCCATAAATGTTCAGAATTGGGAAAAAAAAGTTAATAAAAAACCTGGAAAACCTTGAGGACCCTCGAGGGAACAGGAAAATAAACTCTGTCTTTAGATCCTCTTCTGCCAGAGCATGCAGAGAGAAGCACCTTCCCACTAGTGGGCTGCAGGTGTGAACTAGTATTTCCCTGCCCCAAAGTGATGGATGTTAAAATGTCATTAACAAAAAAGTAATTTATCATAATCTTATAACATTCACCAGAAGTCCATTTTCAATGGTTTTAATGAAAATCCATCACATCCTCCTTGATGGTCAAAATCCCAGCAGATCACAGACTTTCCCCCAGCCAACAACCTGGCCAAGCACTTGGGAGAATCATGGAATATATTTTCTCTTCCTGTCTCCCCCACTACATTAACCTGCTGGGAAAACCCTCAGGGTCTCTAGCTACATCATTTGATAATTGCAGCAATCCAGCAGGTACAAAGTACTTCTTTCCTCCCTAACAGCTTCCCTTTTCATGCTCTACTTCCAGGGCCCCTCTGCAGCATCCTGGTGAAGCGCTTTGGCTGCAGGTTTGTGGTGATGCTGGGTGGGCTGCTCAGCGGGCTGGGAATGGTGTCCAGCTCCTTCTGCCAGTCCATCAGCCAGCTGTACCTCACAGCTGGCCTCATCACTGGTACGTACTGGAGAGCAGGGAAACTCAGCTGCTGGGCTGAAGATGGGAAATGGGACAGCCCTGACTAGGCAGTCACATTTTTCCACTCATCTATGAAATATGAGAACTCATCAGCCCCCCAGCACTGCAGAAATCCTACAGCCACTAGACTTGGCCTCCACACCCCTTTAGCACACACCTCACCCACTCAAACTCGCTGGGAAGTGCTTCTCTCTGGAAAAAGCTACAGGTCTCCAGAGGGTAAAATGGAGGAAAAGGATGTATGTTCTTTTTAGTAGCTTCTTAGACTTTTGTCTTTCAAGAAGGGAGAGTTTTTTGTTGTTTTTCCAATCTTGGAACCTAATGTGTTGGGATAATGTTCTTCCCAGGTTCCCTGGGCTTGTATTTTACCACTCCCAAACTGGGGAAGAATGGAGACATCTTTTTCTAAAAAAGACTCTGTTGGTTTTGAACAGAAGTAACAGATGGGAACTTTTCCTTTCCAAATATTTCTCCTATGTAACTGACGTTCAACTCTTGGTTTTTAATAACACAGAACAATGAATTCCTTATTCTGGAACCAATCCTGCTGGATTTTACAAGTTAAGCAGTGTCCACTGCATAGTGAGAAAAACAAGCAATTCCCTGAGCCCTGATGAAAGCATCAGGAAAGCAGCACTGCTTGTTGCATGTGGTATAAAACCCAAGTTTTTAATGAACAATTCCATAACAACTTTAGGAATTGCAATGTGTCCCAGAAAAATGTCCGTTTAGATCAGTATATTTACTATACTCAAGAACACAAATAGTTTAATTCACACACATCCTTCTTCATCCTTGGTGTGGGGTTTCTGAGTATTAATCAATACCCTGTGGGGCTGTGTGGCCTGGCAGGTCAGAAAATGCTTCAGTGGCAGCTGAAGTAATCTGTGGGTACACCCTGAATTTGGGCTCTTTTCACCCTTTAAGACAACAACAAAAGGATCATCTATTCTCTCTGTTATAAATGGGTATTGGATGTGTTCAATTTTGTCCAATTAATCAAACACCCAAAGTTAAATTTAGCAGTAATTTATTAATAGCAACTGTATATAAATGAATACAATCAAAGTATATGAGTTATATAAATTTGAGTAAATACAAAATTCAGCAGCAATTTAAGTATAATAGAGGTCCAATGGTTCGGTTGAATAAAGCATAAGTGAAACCGACCGGGGAACACCCTGACCGGGGGTACGGGCAGGGCCATTCCTCACACTGTACCAAATCAGCCAAGCTAAAATCTCACTTATATACTGCTTACTAATGCATATTAATACAGAATCTTCTAGAAAGCTCCTCCTCGTTTCTATTCCTAAAATCTACGTCACTGTGTTGTGTTGTGCTTGCGTCACCAGTGGTCGGGGGTCTCTCTCCTTTCGGGCTCTTGTTTCCGATGAAGGCTCTGGCTCTTCCTCAGTGTTTGCTGTTTGACCTCTCAGGTAGCGCAGGAGCACTGAGCTTAAAGTTATATAATAAATATATATTCCCACAAGAGGCCTCAGTCCAGTGACCAACTCTTTGGAATCATCCCAATTTGGCCCAGTTCAAGGTCGAAAGCCTATTTCTAGACACTTGTTCTTAGACCTATACCCTTCCTATCCTGCCTCCCACCTAACATCTGGAGGACGATTTTTTTCTGCTTTGTTTAACCATTTCCTTTCTCTTTTTGCTTTATAGCAATTAAATACAATTTTTTGATTATTTATAATGCAACAGTATTGCCAGTATTGTTACAATTTAATTAGCACGAATCACATATACAACATCTCTTTAGGTCTGGGATCATGTTTCAGCTTCCAGGCAGGAGTGACTACGCTGGGCTACTACTTTGTACGGTGGCGAACACTGGCCAATGCTGTGGCCTCCACTGGTGTCTCCCTCGGTTTCACACTGTGGCCACTGCTGTCTCAATACCTGCTGGACAAGATGGGTTGGAGAAACACCTTCCTCATCTTTGGAGGAATACTACTGAACTGCTGTGTTTGTGGAGCCATCATGAGACCCATTCAGCTGGCATCAGAGTCACTTCTAGAGTCTGCCAAGCCTGAAGAGGAGCCAGGGAGCAAAGCAGAAGAGGCACAGCTGTCTAATGGAGAATCTCCTCACCACCCCACACTCCAGCAGCACACCACAAGGACAAAATGCTTCCAGATGCTGCAGAAGTACCTGGCTTTTGACATCTTCTGTCAAAACAAAGGTTACCAGATTTACACTATTGGAGTGACCTGGATGATGATGGGGTTTGCCTTACCCCATGTCTACCTTGTGCCTTACGCCATCCACAACGGGGTGGAGGAGCACAAGGCAGCGCTCCTCATCTCCATCATTGGCCTCATCAACATCTTCATCCGCCCTGTCACCGGGCTGCTCTCAGGACACAGAGTCTTCTCAGGGAGACGCATCTACTTGTTCAGCCTGGCGGCGCTGCTCTGCGGGCTCAGCAACTTCATCTGTGTCATTTCAGCCCACTTCAGCGTGCTCATCCTCTACTGCGTCATCCTCAGCATAGCCATGAGCGGTGTCGGAGCGCTCACCTTCCAGGTGCTGATGGATGTGGTGGAGATGGACAGGTTCTCCAGCGCTCTAGGGCTCTTCACCATCCTAGAGAGCATCACCCTCCTCATCGGGCCCCCGCTCACAGGTGAGAGAGGCTGTGAAAGCTGGCTGGGGGAAAGGTGATGGTTTGGAAACTGGTGACAAGTGTTTGGCAGCATCAAGGAGAGAAATCAGGGAGTTTCCCAACCTATGGTATAGATGAGTTATGCAAAGGGAGTAATATAAAAGGTAGGGTCAGAAAGGAATCATCAGTCTCTTGTGACAGCTGGAAAGTAATTTCTGCAGCTGCATCAAGAGCACACTGAAAAAAAATGACTCACTTGGTAAGTGATCTGATATGTATGGGAGCAATGACTGCTTTTTTCCAGTGGCAAGAAGCTGTCAGGAATTGCTGTTAACTTTGTCACCATTTTGCCAGTTTGCATTGTTTTATCCATGAAATCTCAAGGAATTGTGAACATCCCATTAAACAAATTATTTGTGTTCAAAGCTATCACCAGTCCTACATTATTCAAAAGCCCCATAGTAAAAGCTTCTGTTAAAACTTCTTTCCAGGCTCTGGAGCGTATTAATTTTTCTCTGGAGACAAGAAAGGAGCTAGTTATGACTCTCAGTCCAATAAATTATTCACAGTTTATTCCAAATGCCATTTAGTGACCTGTCCAAGACACACCTGCTCCTGCAGCACAGGAGTAAATTCAAAAGATTACCAAACAACAAATGTCAACCTGAATATGTCAGCCTCAGTTCAGGCTTTAGTTCTCTTCTCCAGACAAAGAACTGTGGCTACTCAGGAGGAAAACTATGTCTGGTTCAATATTGTGATGGCAACATGCAGTGTATTTCATGACACTCCCTGGCATTAGTGTGTCAGTCACTTTTCTCAAAGAGCAAAAAGGTCCTTTCTTGGTCATTTCTGACAGGAGCAGCAGATGGGCAAAGCAAAGCACAGTAAAAGCAGCTCCCATTGGTAATCCTAAAATCTGCTACAGAAAAGTACACTATGGGAAGAAACATTACCAATCCTGACTGAAAAATACAAGCAAATATTCCAGTGTTTCCACATTGTTAAGCAGCCTTTGGAAGGCATCATGTATTTGGCTGAAGTATCACTTTTCCATCTCTAATATTAGTGTTAAATTATTCCCTTGATATCTCAGATTTCTAAATGGTTTATACTGAGGTCACGTAATGTCAGTCATAATCTTGCTGTGCTGTGAATTTCCTTATCCCATCATTACACAGGATTAGAGACAAATGGTCAGTTTAGAGAACCTACTACGTAAATTTCTGACCTATTTCTCTATCTAGTTGTTCTATTTTCTGCCCTAGGATGTAACAGGGTCACTCTCCAAAAGCCACTGAGTGGCAGTGGCACAAGGGTCCTCTGCAGAGCAAACGAAATGAAGTAGCAGGTTGGGGAAAAATTACAATTTCCTTTCTTTCCTGATTTCTTTGTATATTGAGAAATACTTTCTACAGAAATATCACTTGACTTGTGACTACAAATAAAAAACTAAACCACTAGAATCCAGAGAGGAGGAGAGAACCCATATAAGAATGCCTGTCTTTTGTATAGGGCAGTTTGCTGAATGACTCAGGTTTAACATTCAAGTAATTGTATGCCTTTAGTGTGCCTCTTCTCTTTGGCTAAGCTATGACTTCTATTTCAGGTTTCCTGGTAGACATAACCAGTGATTTCCACTACGTCTTCTACAATTCCAGCTTCTTCATGATATCTGCTGCATTATTTATGGGGCTCAGCTTCTGTGCTCTGGAAAAAAAAAACAAATTGAGAGAGGCTTCCAAAGCATGTTTGGACAATCCCTCCAGATATCAATACAGTGAAACAACAGAACCAAAGGCTGAAAGTCAATCCCCTCCAGTAATTCAGTACATCACAAGCATATGAAAATAAAATGAGGAAAAGAGCAACAAGTGGTCTGCACAAAGCAATACATGGCTCAACACATGAGACATGATGACAGATGAGAAAAGAACAGTCTGCTTTCCACAACTGTCATCTTCCCTTTGCACTTCCACTCCATAGGGCCTTGTCAGGCTCCAAGACAGTGATCCAGACCACGGGTCCAGCCCAGAACCCAGCCAAGGAAACGAAGCACAAAGAGATCTGAGCTCTCCTAAAGCAAACCATGGGATAACAGCCATGGGACCCAGTGCTGGGAGACAAAAGCTGAGACAGTTCAACTGGGTTAAGTCACCGCCTTTTAGAAGTCACTGGAATTTCACAAGCACGTTCCAGTTGGAAGTGCTGGATAACATATATTAATGGGTAGTTCTTCACAAAGAAGTATTGTTGCTTCATCTGAGTATGCGACTTTGGCGCACAGGCTTCGTGTTTGCTTCCCATATTGGGGGTGGCAAGATGAACACTTTCCACAGGTAGTGTGTTATTATTTTCCACATCTCTAAATATTTTACAAAAGCAGCTACATGGGTTGTAGAGCTCAGACAAGCTTCCAGTGAGATCAACTATTTTCTCCTATGAAGCATATACAGGAATTCTTCATGCCAAGGACCATTTCAAAGCCTCAAAATTCAACTCCAGAACCTCAAAAAACCCCCCACAACATCCCACCAAGCCTTGGAGTGCCGGCTTTGTATAACTCCTGATATCTCAAGTGCTGTTGAATGTATCATAAAAGAGGGCTCATGGCTCATGTAAACACACTTCAGTGTTAACTGGAACCCACTTGGGGCAGGGAGGGTGATATCAGATCTAAGAATAAGGATATACATCCTTTTATAGGGCAAAATTCAAAGCAACTGTAGTTCCTCTTTGCGGAGATCAGTTCAGCTCTTTAGTCTTAGACTTTTGAACTTAATTACACCAGCATTCTCATTTTAGAGAACTTTGTACAAACAGCTTATATTTCTTATAAGCACAAGCAGAACTTATGTGGAAATCTGTGGGGAAAGCATACTGAGAAAAGCTAGTGTTGCTGACTTTCTATCCATACAGCCCTGACTGTAAGTGGTTTTCTCTGACACATTCCCAGGATTTAGGCTTGTCACTGCTCAGGCAATGGCTGCAGCAGCCTCAGCAGAAGCTCAAGATACAAACTGGACATTTTCTGTATCATCCCTGATCCAACACATGTGGATAACAGCTCATGAAGCACACAGATAAAGATAACCCAACACATCAGAACAATCAAAAAGATGGAAGCACAAAATGGGAGTGAAATGGAAGAAGTAACAGCTTTCAATGGAACTTCGGTGCCTGGCTAAGAACTGTTATATCAAACCCAGCTGCAGTGCTTATCTGGAGAACTGTCCTATCAGATTCCTAGTGACAAACCCACAGCTTTCATTAGAGCTCCACAGATAAAACAAACAAACCAATAAAAAAACACCACTCTGGATGAAACCACTGGAAAACTGACTGCAAGGTCTTCAGAGACTATGATGGCTTCACAGGTGGCTTTTGCACAGAAGGAGCATCAGCCTTTCAGAAGAGTTCCCACTCCCACAGCTCAGTATCTTCTCCCTGGGATTACAGACCCAGGAGGATTTGCATTTCCTCATCAAATCTATAATTAAATAAAATTACTAGTGAGAGATATACATATCTAATCTCTCAGCACATGTGTTTATTAACTTATGTAATGCTTACATGGTCCATAACTATGAAGTAAACAGGGACTGGTGCTTCTCAGCTTACCAAAACAGATTGCTGTACATTCCTAGGAAAATGAGGGGGTTTTCTCTCTCACAAAAAAGCAATAAAAAGGGATTAAGTCCCAAATCTCTTCTAGCTATTGCAAATAAACAGCTAAGCAGCTGATCAGATTGCCATTTTCTCTGTGTGTAATTCTTAAATTGTAAATTCTGTTTGCCTTTCTACATTCCCTTTCTGTTTTCTTACGGAAATATGAGGTTATGTGGCCTCAGATCCTCTCACTGCTACAAAAGAGGCAAGATACAGTGTAAGCTACAATCCACCAAAATTTCTCACAGGAAAAAATGGTTGGGTGAAGGAGCAACGGAAGGCACCTCCTGCATGGAGCCAATTGATCCACCTGTAAAGCTTTCACCCTGGCTGCTTCATAAAAAAGGAAATGTACAGGACAAAACCAAAAAATCTTCACCAACTGAAGCTGACATAGAGATCAGCTCCTCCTACGCCAAGGCAAAGATACCTGTTTCGATCATTTCTTGATTGTGCACAGCAGTGCAAGATAATTTAGGATGGAAGGCAGAGAGAGTGCTTTTCAGAAGTGCTTTTTGATACTCCCAGACTCATCATGGGGGTCACTGGGACTTATTTGCAAGCACAAAGAGAGGTTTCTGGGGGAAAAAACCAACCAAATCACAAACTTGTTATTTTGACATTTTTCAACTTGCTGACTAAAACCTTTCTAATAAACTCAAGCCTGAAAATGGGGTTGTCTATCCTGGTTACATTCCACAGACCCTTTAAAAGTAATTCACAACCCACAGGTTTGAAGCAAATCCTGAGCAGACAAGAAGTAACCTTTTATGCTGTTTCCACAGGTGGATGTCTGAGTTCCCATAATAGAGAAAACAACCCCCCTCCCCTTGTTTCCATGGGTCTCCTCTCCCATGTGTATTTCCAACCCGAAATCCAAGCTGCCTTGAGCAGGAGCTTGGCAAAGGATAACAGGAGGGACCTGAGCACGCTACAGAATAATAAATATTCTCCCTTAGAGTGATCCTACAGGTGCAATACTCAGTCCTCAGGAATCTTGGGGACCAGAAGGAAAAGAAGCCAAGAAAAGCTCCCCTCATTAGTTTAAGGTCAGCCCTTTACACAAGGCAACTGCAGCTCCACTGAAGCACTTTCTTTAACGCGTGCAGACAGTAAAATAACCCTGCCTTTAATTTGGGACAAACACTAATAACTCAGCCAGGTTACAAATCTCTGAGAAACAGCAGAGCCACAAAAATTGACCAGAATCAAATGTTCCTTGCTCCCCATGTCCCCTCTTGCCCCTCCTCTGCTCCTTTTATCATTGAAAATATTCTGACCACCGCAAGACAAGCATTTTGGCAAGAAGCACCTTTCCTCACTGAAATGAAACATTCACTGGGAAATTCACACTGAAATATTGCAAGACCATGATCCGTAAAAGCCTAAGATGCTCTGCCAGGGTGATGCTTGGGAAAGATTAATACTAATATTAACTATTTGTATTTAATAGCAATAAGTCCCAAATAAAGGTTACAGCAATCTTACACACTAAGACACCTCTGAAGTGCAAAATCACTTGATTTATGAGCTTGGCTTGCTGTTTGCAGACATGGCTAATAGCTACAAGAAAATAAATTGCATAGCTATAAGAAAATAGAAATTACAATTTCCTGAATTCTGGCTTTGGTGTGCTAGGAAGTCACCAGAACAACCCCTGGAGCTGTGACTACCCCGGCCAGACCAGCTCCTGCTCTGGGAGCTGCTCTGGCAAACAGCAAGTGCTTGGAGCACTCAGACCATTAAACTATACAGCCACTATATGCTGGGTAAATGCAGTTCTTATAAACAGAAGTAATTGTATTTTTCCTTTTTAATCACAGTTTCCCCCCTTATTAGTCAATCTTAGTAGCACTCTGTTTGTATGGACTAGCTCCCTGTGTTTGCTTTCTCTGCTCCTGCTTTCCCACATTACTCATTCACCTTCTATTTAATGACAGATGAGGCTTTAAAGTATATCAACACTTACCACTTACAAAGGCACACATGAGACTTTTTACTACAGTAGCAAAACATTCTAATATAGACATATTTTGTAGCACCTTTGCTGATCACTTTCAGATAGATATCCTCAAATATGCAGATAAAAATGCATATATATATTTAGACATATACATAAACATTCAGTTGATAATCATTCTGAGAGCTGAAGTTGCTAGCGCTTAACCTGGATTGAACCTTTATACCTGGTAGAAATAAATATCTTCCCTTTCATGTCTGCATCTTCCCACACCATTACAATGTTTAAATATTTATCATTACTGCATTCAGTGAAGCTTCTTTGCTCATCCTTCCATTTAATGTAGTCATGGGCAGATACTTTAGTGCCCCCAGCTGTGTGGGTTATCAGCCCACCACTCTTGTCACTGGTGCCATGTGGACCAGTCCATGACTAATTTGCTTGATATGAAAATCAATTGTATTTGAGATAGCACAAAGACAACGTGTTCTCACGGCCTGTTCCTTGCCTTATCCACAGAAGAACAGCCATGCATGTAATTGCTTCAATAAAAGCAGTACAAATTTCTGCAGAGTCCACTCCTACAGTTTATGATCTTTATTAACCTTTACCTTGTATATTTACATGACATGAACCACAACTGAACCCTCTTGCAGCACGTAAAATTGCGGTGGTTTCACTGAGCTTAGTTCAAGACAGGGGAATTGCTCCGCTCTGTGCCCAAACCACTGTACAACCAAGGTGGAATCACCTGCTGCTTTTTTAATTCATTCTTTGGCTTTGTTTCATTTTTTTCCCAGATAATCTACCTCAACACGCACGTATTGTGCCCTGTTTTTATCAGTTCTCCCTTAGCTTCGTGAATTGCAATCCCGTTATTTAAACTGGAACTGATCCAGGAGCAGCTACCACAACAACAGCAGCGTTGGGATGGAACAGCAGAACATATACAGAGGTGAAAATTCTCTAAGTTATCAGTGGGAAAAGGTCAGTTGCTTTGCAGAATAAAGCATTTAAACAGCAAGGCTTTGCCATATAATGAGACAGTCAAATATCTAGACACAGGGCTCATTTATTTTTATATATTTTATGCATTTTTATAAAAATATATAATTATATAAAATATATTTCGAAAGAGAGAGACACGAGGAGCACCCCCCCCTCTTCGCCTGAGAGGAGCGGATCTGCCCCCCCCCCACAAAATGGCGGCCGCTCCCGCCCCGCCTGAGGGGAGACGGTGCCGCCCTCGCCCGCCCACAAAATGGCGGCGGGCGGGCTCGTTCCGCCGAGCAGGGGAGGTCGCTTCTTCCCTGTTCCTCGGTACACCCGGTCCCGGAGCTCGGGGGAACGGGCAGCCCAGTGCGGTGTCCCGCGATGGAACTGGGTCGGCTGGAGTACCTGCAGGCGCTTGTCACCGAGTTCCAGGTGACGGACAGCACAGGTAACAAACGCCGCCGCTCGCTCGCGCTCTCCGTGTCCGGCATTTCCTCACGCCCCCGACCCTTTTCCCTTGCAGAGGCAAAGGAGCAGGTGCTGGCCAACCTGGCCAACTTCGCCTACGATCCCAGCAACTACGAGTACCTCCGGCAGCTCCAGGTGCTGGACCTGTTCCTCGATATGCTCACCGAGGACAACGAGAACCTGGTGGAGTTTGCCATGGGTAAGGACTCGGCTGTCACCCGGCCAGGGGACACCGGTTTGCTCGGGAATCCGCCCCAAATTCACCCAGGGCTCCAAAAACAAACGCACACTATGCTGATAAAGCTTCGTTCAGTGCAGAATGGGAGAGAAGTCAGAGGCAGGTATGACCCTCCATGTCTTTACAGAGCTTAACGAAGACACTGTCTGGAAGGTGGTTTGGGTTGTTTTGTTTTTTTTCCTAAACATTACCTGATTAACTTTTATTGAAATTTCTCCTGTAGAGAAGCAGTCACTAATACATAGATTTTGCCAGGTACATTGTACAGATCCATGTAACCATTCTGCTATTGGCAACTGGTCTAGAATATTTACTTGACATTTTTTAATAAGTCTTCTGAGGAACTGCCTTACCACAATTTTTCATGGTCTGAACATAAGCTGAAGGGCCTGATGCTGTGAGTGGTTCTGTGAGATGATACTAAATGGATTTGATTTTTAAGGTTTATGGCTGCATCTCAAAGTTTCAAACATTCTGTGCTTCTTGGCCACGAACTCTGTTACCTCCGTTCTCTGGCTTTTCTATAGCACCTGCAATAAGCTGCTGGCTTGTGTCTTCCATTAGGGATGAGTGAGCATTCCTGGAATCATTCCGTGGAAGCAGTTATGTACAGCAGTAACAGTGCCCTCTAATGACATGCAGGAGGAGGAGTGTGCTAGTGGCCTAGGGAACTGTTAAGAATTTTCTGTCCATGTGGATGTAGATGTGGATGGTAGAATCAGGATGAGCGGTGAATTTGCATCACCTCAGACACTTTCCTCTTGCCTTTCCAGGTGGTCTTTGCAACCTGTGCTTGGATAAAACAAACAAAGAGTACATCCTGGAGGCCAACGGGGTGGAGCCCATCATCAACTGCCTGTCCAGCTCCAACGAGGAGACCGTGGTGTCGGCCGTGAGCGCGCTGATGTTCCTGACGACGCCGCGGTCGCGCGCGCAGACCACGGCGCTGCCCGTGGTGGAGTGCATGCTGCGCTTCTCGCTCTCGGCCAACAGGCGCCTCAGCAACCTGGCATCCATCTTCCTGCAGGACTACTGCACTGCACCCCCAGCTGGAGGAGGCCAGGAACCTCAGCAAGCACACGGCGGTGGGGATCCCTCTGCCCAAGGACTGAGCAGGGGTGTGGAGAGGGGAAACTGTTCTGGCTTTCTGCTCAGCAGGTCAAGAGCAGCATTAAAGAGGGCAGTTGGTGCCACCACTGCTGGTGTTTAGTTAACAAACAGGATGGAACAGCACTAACATGGCAGCTGGGCCAACAGCTAAGCCTGCAAATATTTAAAATAAAGTGGGTCATGGCTGCGCATTGGAAAGTGCTTTGCCAAGTGGAGCTCAGCAACAGCTTGCACAAATAACCCTTCCCAGCAAGGAGGGGTGTTCTGCTTGGGTTATTGGGCAGAATTAGATCCACTCCAGTTCCTGGCTAGTTGTGCTGCACCTCTCCCCTTCAGTGTCTGTGACAACTGATGCTAAGTGTCAAGTCACTGAAATGCCACAGAAACTTATTCCTTCTGCAGAAAAAGGAGTTTCCCTGCCCTGGCAGTTCACAATCTCTTCACCCCTGTGGCACTAGTTATGCCATCCTCTAATCATGGCAGAGGCAGCCAGCTAGGGAATCATTGCATAGGGCAGGCTGTAGCTACTCTATAAATGAAGAAGTGCTAAGTTTGTCTTTCATTACCACTGGTGAGAAAGGTGAAGTAAAAAAAAAAAGAGAGGCTCAGGGCAGTCTGGCTCGTGAGAACAATGGTCTTGTAAAAGCTTCTGTTAATAAAGCATTAACTTAAATGCTTGTGTAATCAGTTCTGTGTGAGCTCACGAATATTTTTCTCCACCACTTGCAGCCTTTGCCCACTCTAACTCAAGCACATGGGCCAAGAAATCAAAGCCAGCCAGTCTCCATTATCAGCTATGATGCAAGAGAAAGCCCAATAACCCAGGGTGGCTAAATACGTAAAATTTAAAAGGTTTTACTGTTTACAGTGCTTCCTGACAGACACCCACACTGGATCTGCTCATGTTTGAGAGCCCTCTTCCTCTTTTTCTCTCCCCTCTGCCCCCAGACAGCATAAACCAAAGAGGAGTGAGGTTAAACACACACACAAAACTCCAGCCACAGCTGTTTGTAGTTTATAGTTTCTCTTCTCCAACAGCAAACATCCAAAACACTACAGAGATTAACTGAGTGTAGAGCAATCTTCCAGAGCTTGTGTCTGACAGGAGCAGCTCATTTCTTACTGTGGCTGATCCCTGCAGTGACAGTGCTGGGCATGGCCGGGGCTGGGCTGGTGCCCTGGCAGTGGGAAGGGCACAGCATTCCCTTCCCGCACTATTTCCTGCGCTTGCTCTCCAGGATGCCCTTCCAGTCGTCGGCCCAGGAGTGCAGGCGCCGGCGCGGGGCCGGCAGCTGCACGTGCCTGTTGTGGCAGCAGGTGAACAGGATGTGCTCCCAGCTCGGGTTTGGCTCTGCACCTGTGGGAAGGGAGGAAAAGCTGCAATCAGCTGGGGGTGGCTCCCCAGCCAGCAGCCAGCCGTGGAAATGCTGTTCAGACCTTGGATGGTGTCCTTGTCATCAAACAGCAGGTCAGCAGCCACCACGGTCTTGTCTCGGGTCAGAATAATCCGCTCCACAAACTCGGGTCCCAAGTGTTTCTCAACCCACTTATACTGCAGAGACAAGCAATAGGAGAAAATCCTGCTGTGCTCTCAGTTTGCACATCACTCACGTCAGACCAGCCCTAAGAGCAATTTCTTCCCCTGTAAACCTTTACCTGTGTCTAGGAATCCCCACATGTAGACTGGCTGCAGCCCAGGATGCTGATTAAACCTGTTTTGCCTTCATTTAGCACTGCTCTGGCTGTGCCAACTGTTGAGTTTATGAGGAGCACTGGCTGCTTGCCCAGAGCATGTGGGTTGTACCCATCTAAGTCATTCCAGTGACCCAAGTCCCTCTTCCATCTTGCCTATGCCACAGGCAAAAAGGATTTATCCAAACACTACAGCCTCCTCAACACAGCACTGACCTCTTCTGGGACATCTCAGGTTCCAGATTTAGACTGAAGTAGGTTTTGTTGGTTGGTGGCTCTGAGGAGTGGAATCCCCTGAGA
Organism: Luscinia megarhynchos; assembly: GCA_034336665.1. Taxonomy (NCBI): domain Eukaryota; kingdom Metazoa; phylum Chordata; class Aves; order Passeriformes; family Muscicapidae; genus Luscinia; species Luscinia megarhynchos. The sequence continues at coordinate 6,580,071 of CM067580.1, forward strand.
ATCCCCCATCCCTGTGGGCTGCACAACAGTTCCTTTGCTGTCACCTGCTGACACAGCTGGTCCCTGTTTCAAGAACCCAGGGCTCATGTGGTCCTCAGTAATTCTGGCACCATGTGGCACTTGGAGATTCCCTGTCCCGAGTTACTGCTCTGTGTGTGGGAAGCTATCCCGCAGATAGGGGATTGAGGGAAGCCCAGCAGCTGGAGCAGCTGCTGTCTTTAGAAAGGATAGGTAGTATGAAACAGCAAGGACTTCCAAAAGCAGCATTAAAACAAATAAAAACAATTCTCTCCTACCTTTTCCACGATGCAGTGCTCGTATTTCCGCAGAGGGCTCGTGCAAATGAAGACTTCAGTGCTGAAAAGAAACAGCCTTTGTTAGCAGCCAGGGGAAAGTGTGTTAGATACCGGTAAAGGGCTGCAGGGTGCAAAGTGTCCTTACTCCTGCATGTGGAGCATCTCCTGCGCAGCTTCCAAGGCTCCTGGAATGGGATCCAAGTCGAGGAAGAAGCCAGGTGACTCATAGACACTGGCTACCTTGTCCTGCAGGGGACAGAGCACGATGAGCAGTGGCTGTGCTGTCACAGCGCTCTCCAGTCACCCCCTATTGAACAGCCCACTGCTTCCCCATAGGAGTGGATTATGACATTTCTCACCTTTGGGTTCTGGGAAAGGTCCAGCTTGGGCACACAAGAAGGAGAAGTCACTTTGTGGTGGCTTGTAAGCTGCCCTTTCCTGGCTTTGCTCCCACAACCAGCCCTGACCCACAGGAGTCTCAGGGGGCTGAGGGAGGCAGAGCTCCCACACCACCTCTTCCCAGCAGGATCCTCTCACTGGCTCTAGTGAAAACCAAAGGAACAAGCTGGAGGCTTCTTCCTCCTATGTCACATTTGGCTGATGATTAGCTGAGGGCTCAGGAATTCTGGGCATGGGTGGGCAGACACAGCACTGCCATCAGCCCCTTTCCCTTCAGAGCAGTGACCATCCCCATGGCCAGCCCAGCACAGCCACACTGGGGGGAATCCCTTCAGCAAGAGGGAAGGATGAGCATGGGAGCACTGGGAAAGCTCCATGTCTCTGCTGCTTTTTGATTTTCAATCACCCACTTAAAATACTGTTGAAGGAGTTCCTGGATGGAGCTGTTCCCCTGAGGTAACAGGCTGGTGCAAAGTCTGAGATTGCAGCAGGAAGTTCAGAGGTGATCCCTGTGCCTCCCCAAGAACTTCTGGCTCTGTAAGGTGACCTGTGCACCCCATGAGCCCCATCTGGGCTGGGTCTGAGGGTGCTGTGGGACTCAGTTCCTTTCACCTGGCTCAGCACTGGGCTGAGCTCTGCAATTAAGGGCTTTATCCCTTTTGTGTCTGCACCTGCTCTCAGTGTAAATCCACCTTCCATACAGGCAGGTGGGATGCCCATGAACCAAAGAGGAAGTTAATGATAATGAAGTGGTGAAGGAGGTTAGCTCTAAAGGTAGAATTATTTTTAAGTGAGTGTAAATAGGAAAGAAATAAGAATACTGAAGGAGCAATATTATTCCAGGCTAACGTAGCCAAAAATGGGACACAAAGGTATTTAATATGATAGAATACAGTGGCAACTTTAATCTCTGAAAGGAAGGGCAATTTTTAGGTAGGACTGTCCTATGAGTCCTTTTTCTTCTTGATTTACTGTAAGACATTTTCACACCTTTTATTTTGAGGAAATTTACTGGTTTGAATCCAGCTCTGGTTAGTTAATTTTAAGAATTGCTCCCTGGTGACTATCCAGTGGCCTGTGTTAAATGAGTATTTCACAGCAGAGCACAGCTGATGGGTTTTCCCCTTCTTCATCCTACATCCCATCATGGCAAAGAACCCACAGCAGCACCAAGGGCTGAGGCCCCTTCCAGGCCTAAGTTTCACCTTCAGACAGTGACATTAAGCTTCCAATATCTCATTACCCTCAGACACACAAATCTTAACTTCCTTGGGGTCACATAGTGAACTTCAGAGGTGTCAAAGCAGCATTTTTCCACAAGCATTAAAGTCATACATTTCCATGCCACTCAAGAGTTTGGAAAACTTAATTCTTGTTTAGTATTCTTCAAAGGCAGGCTGCAGCCTTTGCTTAGAAGGGTCCAGCTCTTTAGAGTCCAGCTGAAGGTCTCCTTGCTCTATACCACCAGTGGAACATCAACAAAAACTAATTTCAATTAAGCAGCTGTGAGGAAGAGTCAGCATTAAACCAGGCTCCCAGATCCTGAGGCTCACTCAGTTATCAGCACCTACAAATACTCATAAATCAACAGGCAGCAAGTTGGAAGCATGCCTGGTTTCACATGAAGATCAGGAGAGGTTAAGGAGCCTGTCTAGGTTCAGACACAGCAATCAGATCTGCCTGGATCTCTGTTTCCATGCAAAGCCTCCCTGATCCCACCAACAATTCCCTGGAGCTCTTCCCAAGGAGATTGAATTACAAACTTGGGACTCATGTCTGAAAGCTCTTTTATCCTACAGCAAGACACCAGAAACTGGCAAGTTTCCACCACGTCACAAAAAAGTCTGGCTTTGTTGGAGAAAGAAATTTGACTTGATGACTCTTGGAACCAAAAGCCATTTCCTCTCATAAAAAAGTGACTAGGAAAAGAAAGTAAAACCATTTTCTTTCCTCATTTTCATGCCATCAATGCTGAACATTTCCTTCTAACTTAAGATAACAATTTGGATACAGAACTGGAGGGACTACATCTGTCCCTATGCTTTCCCATTCGCAGGACTTAAAAATAATTCTTGAATTTTTTTTACCACTGGTGGGGATGTTGAATCCTTTTCTTGAACCTGCTTGGGGCCAGGAAACATGGGGATAAATCCCCACCAACAAAATGGCCACACACACAGGAGGGCAAATAAGCAAGTGCAGTGAAAAGATCTTTAGAAGTCTTTCTAAATAAAGTGAATTTACAGTGTGAAATTAATGATCAACTTGCAATCAAAACAGAAACAAAAATGAAGTAACGGCTCAAGTTTCAAGGGGCAGGTGCAGCACCAACTAAGCATGAACACCACTCAGGAAGTGGTAAATGCATAAATCACCACCTCAGCACTTCCCAGGCCCTGCCACAGGAATATCCCAAACCCTGAAGTTCATGGACAGGCGCAGCCAACACCTGCCACAAAGAGCCTGGTGTCCAGTGACCCTCTGGTGTCCAGTGACCCTTTGGTGTCCAGTGACCCTCTGGTGTCCAGTTGACCCTCGTGTCCAGCTGATCCCCTCCTTTCAGCACTGACAAACTGCAGGCTCACTGTCCCTGCATCGACACATGGCCCCACAAACTGCCCTGGGTGAGCTGCTGGCTCCTGCCAAAACTTTCCCTGCAGCTGGAACCATGGAGATTTTCCACAGGGATTCTCCTGTCCCACAGACACTCTATAGAGCCATAGCAGAACAAACAAGGGCTCTGTTTTTAAACTAATGTATGACATTTACATAAAATCCAAAGGACCCTCAAGTCTTTAAAACTATGGCTTTATTGTTCTGCCAAACATACCTAAACCAGCCCAAAGCTCCAGAGATTACTGAAGGAGACAGACACACAGCCCAGCTTCATAAAGCTAATTTCCTTAGGAAGTCAGGCTAGAAGAGCAAGATAAGAGCTTTCAGCCACTGCTGGTGTGCGTGGGAGCCAAACCAGTTATCTGGTTATTCCATTGCCACACCTAAGGTCTGGGGAGGAACAGGATGAGCATCAACCAAATTAGGGAATGAGGATTCCAGAAATAGAACAAAGGGCAATTTTCTGAGATCAGATTATAGGCCTTCCAAAAAAAGAAAAAATAAAAAGTCATGACCCCTTAAATTACCTGCAACATTTTTTTTGTCCATGGGATTTGTTTAAAGAATACTCATTTAAACAAAAAAAAAATCACGTTTGTTTATGCAATGTAACAGCCAAATTTATGTCTACTGACTGTGTTTACAGGCTTTTGCTTCCAGGAACTTTTGACCACCAATAGTCATTGATCAGAACTCTGGCAGTTTGGAGCCTGTGGAAATGTTGACTGGATCCAGCACTCCTGCCCCTTACTCTGATGCAGAAGCCTTTACCTCACTTTGGAACAGAAGTGAAATGAATACAAATTGTCATTTCTTAGCGGTAAAAAACCCCCAGGCCCAGTACAGGATCTTAAAATGAGCAATGAACTTTTCAGAAAAAGTGTTCAGCACTGCCTAGATCAGCAGTTTCCTTACAGAGTCCTCGACTGTCCTGTGGTGACCAGAAGGGTAAAGTCTGGATTCACAGTATTTCTGTTCCATGCAGCCTTAATTTGTGTTGTCACTGGTAATCAGTGACTTCTTCCAGGAGGATAACCAGGCCTTTACAGAGGGATCTTTGTGTGGGAATACTGCCATCAAATCATTCACTGAATCACCTTCTTCTTTACCTACTCATGTTCTTGCACTTGCTTTGCAGCAGAATAACAACTTACCCAAAGCTCCCTGAGCACTCTGTACATGCTCACAGAACTCCACAGCAGGACAAGAACTATCTATTTTCTATCTGGGTTTATACAGAATGAAATCCTCTACCCGTATTCCCTCTGCATGCCCTGACAAACCCAGTACACGGCAGGTAAGAGATCAGGAACACCAGGAGAAAGCTGGAGGAGCTTCCAGGCAAACTGCTGCCATTTTTAATGTTTGCTGATAGCTGAATGAGTAGCAGAGAGGCTTGCAAGGCAAAATTACAAATACTATAAATCCAGACTTCTCCTTTCCTTCTGGTCACCATGAGAGTCGAGGACTCTATAAGGAAATGGAACAGATGCTGACCGAGGCTGTGCTGGACACTTTCCCTGAGAAGTTTACTGCTCATTTTAAGATCATGTACTGAGCCTGGGGTCTTTTACTGCTAAGAAACGACAATTTCATTTCCCTTCTGTCCTGTAGAGAAATACAGGCTCCTTACACTGGCTGATAGGAGTATGAATCCAGTCAGCATTTCCAAACTGCCAGAGCTCTGATCAATGACTATTGATGGTCAGAAGTTCCTGGAATTGTAACCTGTAAATATAGCGAGTAGGCATGAATTTGGGTATTATCTTACATAAATAAACACGAGTTACTTAAGTCACTTAATATTCACGTTTAAGTGAGTAAATAAGTCACTTATTTATAAGTCACTTATTTATACACTTCCCCCTGGCTGGAGCATTTCTTAATAGGATGGTGTAATTTTGTCAGTCATACAGTGGGATTTACTGGTTTACTAGCAGATGATATCTTCCTGGAGAGAGGATGGGTTGTGGAAAAGATAAAGATGACTGCCCCACCTGGTTTTAAAGATGGCCTATTATAGCAGATAGTATGTGCTACGGAGATAAGGATAACTGCCCCACCCAGCTTCAACAAATGGTGATAGAATACACATTTTTTGGTTACATCCTGTATTGCAACCCAAGACAGTCACTTATTTATACTCACTCAATACTCACGTTTAAGTGAGTATTCCTTAAACGAATCCCATCTGTACACGGATAAAAACCCTGCAGGCAATATCAGGGTTTTTTTGAAAGCCCTGATCCTTGCAGAGGCGGCGGGCAGGGTGTGCGGCGCTCACTCACCGCCAGGTCCGGCCGCAGGCTGCGGTACTGCTCCCGCACCGAGAACCCGCGGCGCTCCGCCAGCTCCACGCGCGGCTCCCGCGGGCAGCGGGCGCGGAACCCGCGCAGCACCGCGCCCTCGAAATCGGCCAGGACCCCGTCCATGTCCAGCAGCACCCGCAGCGGCGCGGCCCCGCTCCCCATCCCGCTCCCGATTCACGCGGGCGCAGCGCTCCCTGCTCGGCACACGCTGATGCATATTCATTAATCGTGAATATGCACATGGGGCGGAGCGCAGCGAGCAGGGCTGGGCTCCGGCAGCAACAGAGCACAAGCCACAAAAGCTGCTGCATACAAGCTGGGCTGGGCTCCGGCAGCAACAGAGCACCAGCCACACAAGCCGAGCCCCGCCACCTCTGGGGACGCCGCCGGTGCCAGGTCCCCGCCCCGAGGAGGAGGAATCACACGGCAGCCTCAGCAGCCATCGAGGAGCAGCCACAGGTTCCCCTGGGCATGGGGCTTGCAAAGGAAATATTAATTTACGGGTTATTCCCCGTGCTCTCTATGCATGGTGCACGGCAGCTACAGGGAATTCCCACCCCCCGCGGATGGAGAAAACCTCAGAGCAAATCCAGTTCCATGGGTTCAGCTCCCCAGGGTGCTTTCAGGCACTGGTTCTTCCAGGAGAAGGGTAGAAAAGGCACCAGCAGACACAGCAGCTCCACACAGATCCTCTGCTGTGGTTATTGGGCAGCAGAGCCCTTCCAGGACAGCAGACAACTTCATGGTTTGGCCACAATTCCACCCCCTCCCTTTTTAGGGTCCTCCTTTTTTATGAGGAAAATAAAACTTTTCCCAGTTTTCTTGAGAAAAAACCAGTATGTTAGATAAAACAGATTATATATATCAAGCTGTATTCCAGAGTTTTTTGTCTTCTGATCTAGAAGACAAAAATGAAGAGATAAGTCAAGATTCTCTCTTCAGTGGAAGATGCACAAGGTGGTGACCTCAAGCCAGGTGTAAGAACTCTCCTCTGTTAGAGCAGAGGAGGACAACTGAGAACAAAGCAAAACCAAACCCATGAAATAAAACCCACACAGGAAACATTGCTTCAAAATTTCTATATTATTTACTTTTAAGCAACAATCCAGCTTTGTGAAATTACAACACACACTTTAAAGGATGAGATTTTCACCTCATGGTCAAGCACCAGCATGATCATGCACAGCATTGAGTCAGTTGTAAAAAAAAATGCCCTGTAATTCTTATTTATACCATCCACTCCACCTTTGCTGAATAACATCTGCATCAGCCCCTTCCCAGCACATGGCCAGGTGGCTCTGGTCATCAGCCCTCTATTTGGCACAGACTCTGTGTCATAGTAGTCCAGTATCAAGATTTATTTTGTTTTTAAAGGCAGCATGGTGTACATTAACCACTTAATGATTTATATGGCACACCAGGGCTCAAGGCATTCACCACATGCAGTCAAATGAAGCCTTTTAGATCCCTAAATCCCACATGTGGAGGAAGGGACTGCTCTTGCTGATTGTTTGCTGGCCTGGTTAACCAGGATTCTAGACCCTTGTAAAGCTAAGGGGTTCTAAAAAAAAATCTCAGTACAAAAACCCTCTAAGCACACTTAGAACCAAGCTACTCTCCTTTGAATTACATTACAATACTTCATAAAGCTTTCCCTCAAGTCTATCACTAGAAACACTCATGTCACTTCCAGTAGATCTGGGGGAAACACAGGACAGAAGTGGAAAAAAACCTTTAATTTCAAAAAAAAGATGGAGTACATAAAGTGCTTCTTTTTAATGAAAGAAATTTGAGATGTACAGTCAGGCTCAAGTTGTGCAGATCACAAGCATGGGGGAAAGAAAACAGACACGAGTTCAAAACAGTCAGGGAGGGAAAGGTTTAACCGAGCACTAGGCTGGACTTGCCACCGGGTGGATTTCTCCTGGAGGGTGCAGGTGCTGGTGCTACTGGGCTAGGAACAGGTGCAGCAGGCAGGGACTTTTCTTCACTCTGACCTGGGGCAGCTTCTATATCAGCCTCAGTGTTTTCTAGAAGAAAAGAAGCTTTTAAAGTGTTTGATGTGGATGATGAGAGCCAGATGTTGGGCTGGCTCAGATGGAAGCTCAGCTCCTGGCAGTTTTGTCCAGGGGTACAGACACACTGCAACACTGTCACCCACTGGCAGGGCAGATTCAGCTCTCAGAAGTGTTTCTCAGATGAAATCTAAGGCCTTACAGCTCAGACTCAAAAGCCACATTCACCCAGCTGTTATTAGGTGACACTAGCAATTCGTTTTTTTTAATGACAAGCAGATTAAGGCTTAAATCTTCTCTGTATAATCAGCCAGTGTTGTGACTCTGGCATTGTCACTCAGGTCTGAGCAGGTGCTGGGAACCACAGCAGCACCAGCAAGAGCTCAAACTGCATCCCAAATTTCCTAACTGGAGGGAAAAGGATCTGACACACTTCTGAGGCTTCACACAGGACACACCAGGGAACAGCCATGCATGGGGAGGCTCTGATTGTACACTCCCTGGAAAGCATGTGATGGTTTATTTTAAATCCTTCTGAGCAACCACAAGTGAAGATAGGGCACAGAAGGAAATCTTCACAGGAAGCACTTTAGATACTGGAGCAAACAACTGATGTATCTGCATTGTTGACAACTGAGTACAGCAAGTACATCAGCATCACAAATTTTTACAGACCAGCATGACCAGTTCTGAGCCACAGGCCCAAATCAGCACCAAGTAGCCCCTGATACTGGGGTTGATAATGAACCTCACCTGTTTTCAACAGATCCCTTGTTTCCTCTCATGATCACTAATTCTAGATTGGGAGAATTCAGAGAACTGCTGCATTCATAATTTAGTAGATCTTGATCAAATTCCCTCTCCCAGTCTTCTCTTCAAACTGAACAGGCATAACTATTCCAATCTGCATCCCTTTCACCTTCCCCTTCACTACAACCCCCTGCCCTTCACGTGTCAAGGACTGTGCACAGTTCTAGATATGAGGGGTATGACCATTGTTTACAGAAGAAATGATGCAATTTTCCATCCTCTCCCTGATGACATTCAGTATTTTGCTGGCACCTTCAAACACCTCAAAGAATTTCAAGGGGGAGGACTTGAGGCAGATCCTGGGAGCACCACAGCACAGAGCTGAACACAAGGCTTCCATGGTTTAGTTTTTAGGATTTTTTCCCCCATAGATTCATTACTTTACACTTGCTTACACAGGGACTATCCTGCCTTTATACCCACCTGCCTCATTTAGCTGAGTCCTTCTGGCAGTGAGATTTTCCCACCATCAGCACAATTTGACTTCTTGAAAGAGGTAATATTACCAACAAAATTGGAGACTTCACTGTTCATTACCTTTTCCAGGTCACAGACAAAGGCACTGAATAAAACTACCTCCAGCACCACATCCCATAGCTCATTTTTCCAACCTGAAAGGTAATTACTAAGTCCTACCCTTTGCTTCCTATTCTTTCCTACCCCTAGCAGCAGATTTCCTCACATCCTGTGTCAACTCAGTTTATTTTTTTCAATGCAAAATATTTTCAGAAACACCAAAACCCCACTTGTATCCACTGAACCTCCCTTATATCCAAGCTTATAATAATCTCAAAGAACTCCAGCATCTGAGCACAGTCCCTATGCAATCAGGAATAATCTCCACCACAGATTCTCTGCTCATTAACCCAGCACAGCTGAAACAAACACCACATTTTAAGACTGAAGCTCCTGTAGCTGCTGTGTCCCAGTGTCTGCTGACTCAGCAAGTGCTGAATGTCCCTGCCTGGGGACAGACCCAGCTCTGTGCAGGATCCAGGCTCCACCTTCCTGTGGGTCATGTACAGTCAGGCACTGCTGACACTCAATCAGGAACTGTCTCATTCTCCTTAGCTGCTCACATTCATTCAGCTCACACTGCCCCTGAATCACAAAAGAAACAAGAACTACCAGCACAGGAGGCTTTGGGGGAGATTTCTGTAGCTCCTTGTGCAGCTGATACATGTTGGCACTTCCCACATAATCAAGGTAAGTTTGCCAACCTGATGAGTGAAGTGGTAAAACCAATAAGATCAGATAAAATATCAAAGCTCTTTCCTTTTGAAAAAGGGTCTAATCTCTGAAACAGCTCCCTGCTGAGTGCACTGCAAGCTACTGGGAACTCTGATGCCCAGAAAGGAACTACAGCTCCCAAAGAGGAAACAAAGAGCCATGCTGCTAAAGAAATGGGGTTTTTTACCTTAGATAGGCTTGATTAATATATACACACATCCCACCTGACACATACTTGGGGTTTTATAATCAGTTACATGCAGAAAGTAATTTCCACGTTCAAAAGAAGAAACATTTTTTAATGTTTTAATGAAACCTGTTAAGAATCTGGTTGTGCTGTGAACCTGTCAGCAGACAGCTTGTGGAATTGTGTTAATTGTTCCTTTCCAATCTCCAGAGACAGCCCTACAAGGCCAGTACAAAGTCACAGATGTGCCAGTGGGATGTTCAGCAGCCCAGGCCTGCCCTCCCATAGCAGGATAATCCATGGGAGGACTGACAGCCAGATCAGCAAGGCTGGGCTCCACTGAGCTACAACACCCAAATCAACTAATGGTATTCATTTAACAATCCATCAGGATGTCCAGGTATCTGCCACAGACACCATTTCCAGGAGGCATTAATTTCTACTCCTTCCTAAGTACCATCAGTGGAAGTTTAACATTCAAACCTTTGCCTGCCATTTTTATTTCATCTTGGCCACCTTCAAAAATTTAATATTAAGTCATGGCCACTACAGGAAACAATTCCAGTTACTTTCCATAACACTTGTTTTTTAACCACCTCCCAGCATAGATTCACCTGACCCTTGATAGGAACTTCCTTCACTGTCACTTGCCAGAAACAAAGGACAAACACAACACCTGTAAAAATGTGAACTTTTTTAAAAAGTCAGGGACACCACTCTGCACTCCAAATTCCAGCCAGCTGTCCTGATCCCAGGCAGCCCTATTTCTGCTTCCTGGCATCTCAGCCCTTCTCACCTCCCTGCTGTAAGTGGGATCTCCTCTGCCCTGTGGGGAGCTGGTTTAAACAAGCACCAGGAAAAGCAGCAGAGCCCTTAGAGCAGTTTTCTTGTATTAGCAAACCACATCCTCCTACTCAAGGCATAAACACTAGATGCCTACAGTGCTAATTAAGATCAGACAGACATGAGAATGAAATCCTAGAGCCTGTACAGTTAAATTAGAAACAGCCTGCTAGAGAGCCAACACTTATTTTGAGCACAGATCCCACTCAGAGGTGGTGGAAATGTCGAGGAAAAGCTCTTCCCCCTCCCAACAAAAGTCCTTCCAGGACATGGAGGTGCTAATGGCCTCTGGGATGTCCCACCACTCCTAGGTGTTGAAAGTAGCACTTGGAAAGCAGCGGTCAACTCACACATTCCTGTCATCAGGAAGTCAGACATTACTATAGTGAATCTTGCAAAGGAGACATTTCCAGCCTCAGAGCTCGAAAAAGCACTTGAAGGGGAAATGCTTGTTTACAGGAGATTTGCAGTATGTAGATCAACTTCCTTGGCAAGAATCAGCATTTAAAAAGCAAGAGGAAGTCAAGAGCTGGTTAAGGCAGACACTTGCAGAAGCAGTAGCTGGGTTTGATTCTTTCTGTGAATGTGGAGTTTGCTATATGAGAAGACAATGGGAAAGAAGGAAACTGCTAAAAGTAAAATCAATTATGTTGACTGTCCTATTTAATTATAAGCAACTCTAACAGCAGCATGGCCTTTCAATTACTGAACTCTTTGCAAGAGTATCCACCTTACCTTCTAGTACTTAGACTAATCTTACAGCTGCTGGCAAAACAAACCAGCAGGACTGTTCTCCTTCTTACCCTGATGAGCAACAGCACTCCACCATTTCCCTCCATGCCCACACTCCCACTGAAGCAGTTGGTCACACTGCTGATCTGATGGGTTCCAGGAACAACCCCAGGCTGCCTCTCTCCTCATAAATGACCATTTATAGATCTTACATCCTCTTCTTCTGCAAAGCCACCTGCAACAGGTTTTTACTAGAGGGGCCCAAGGAAGTTACTCACCAAAAATGTCACCACCAACATCTCCTCCCTAGAAAAGAGAGAGGAACATGTTACATCTCGTGTTTCAAAAAGCATTTTCCTATTCCATGGAGTGGACACTCCTCCACAGTGTGACCATGGTGACTGGGCACTCTGCTCTATGTGCACCACATTCTGAGTCACAGGCTCAGGGAGGCACTTTCAGAGCAGCAACAGCCTCTGAGGGACAGAACCAAGAGTGGAACAGTGACTTCTGCACTCCTAATTCTGCACACTGAAATCATGGGTTTGTAAGCACCATTTCTTACAGATTGACTTGTAATTTAACCAGTTCTTTATGTGCCTAACATACTTGTAAAAGTTGAAACATTGGAGTAATCCTGATGACACGTGGCAGATTTGTTATTCCCACAGTGAAGGACAGAGGTGGGCAGGAACACTTTATTGTACAAAGCATCCCACAGCAAGCAGCACTGACAGGATCCACAATACTCCCACTGCCCAGCAGGAAGGGGAAAAAAAATGACTCTGACAGCAACAAGCAAGAGTTGAATGTCCTCTGCTTTCTGCTGAGCAACTCTTTGCATTTATCTGTTGGCAAGGCCAAGACCATTTGTTCTGTCCAGGGTATTTAACTTCATTTGTGAAACACAGATCAGCTTTTTTTTTTTCCTGACAAAGTTTCCTTCACTACATAAACAGTTAAACATTCTTTACATGCTGAATCTGTTCTCAGGCTGCAGCTTGGCACAAAGATAGAATGTTTTCCAGCAGCAGTCAAGGCTCCTCAATGGCATCAGGTTTATCAACTTTCATAGATTTAATATTGCTAATTACACAGTGAAACTGCAGAAATTGGGATTAAAAACAGCACAGAAACTGACACAAATGTATCTCTCCTTAAGTCTCAGGCTGTTTGCAGCTGAATTACTGCATAAAAGTCAAGTGTTCCACAAGGGAAGAATCTGTTTGCAAAGCTGAGAACTACAGGATTTAAAACAATTTAGTAGAAAGAATTAGACTAAATGTTAAATTTATAGCTGAAAATATACCACAGAAAATAAACTCACTTATATTTGCTAAATTGAAACAAAGAACAGTTTCATGACTTAAAGCTGCAATTAATAACAAAAACGGGTTGTGGTGCTTGATGCCAATTACCAAAATAAAACCTAAGCTAAAAGGTGTCTGCTACAAAGTTTGAGATAATTATTTACCTACCCAGTTCTTTTCAGAAAATCTAAGGCTGGAGAGTTTTAATTCAGATTTAAAGATTTCTTTTTTCCACTTTGTTCGTACAAATACAGGCCATCCAACATTGCTATGGATCTAAGTTAATTTTACTTGCTTTTTTTTACTGAATTTATTGTGTTTCAAAAGAACCCTGTTTTTCCCATTAAATGTAATTACACATCTAGCAAATTTTACTCAACACCATTCATTAACACTACAAACCATGCTCCATACTGCTACTAGGTAAAGAGTTTATATAGAAAATAACATACCCAATGGTATTATTAAAACAAAAAAACATTTATATTACTGAGGTAAGAATTTGCTGGGATGTGAAACCAAGCTCTTTGTCAGACTCACACAGTCTGCTGTAGTAACTGTTGTTTGTGAGATGTTTAAACCCACAATCACACACAGAGCTGAAATTAGATTTCACATCACTGTTTCAGCAATGAGATGGGATAAGAGCTCTACAAAGTGGTCCTTGTGAAAAATCCAGCCCTTCCTTCCTCAGCATACTGGAAGAGTATCAGATGGAAAGGGGAACCTTCAGGATAAAATAAATTTGAGAGAAAGGATTCACATCCTACAATGCTGTGTGAACATCCGTGATAAATCAATCCCACACAGAGTGTGAATTGTCCATTATCAAGTTCTTTGTAGTCAAGTACTGACCTTGGGATCTATGAAGTCTCCACAGTTTGCCTCAGTTGAGTTTGTTCTTTGTGGTCCAGAGGATTCACAGCTGTCTCTGGTTTCACCTGGCTTAGCCCCTAAAAACAAAGATTGATTCTAATCAGGTTGCAAGATAAACTTCATGTAAAAGCAGATCATAAGTAGTCACAGGTTTGGGTACTTTGGGAGAGGTTTTTCTTTGAAATTACAGCTTTACCATTCTAAAAAGTCCTGCTCCTTTAGATAATAACTCACAAATTGTCTTACAGCAGCACCCCATGAGGTGAGAGTGTCATTTAAGCAGATGGAGTCTGGGGTCCCAAGGCCACCCATACTGGCAGTGCTCAGCAGAAAGGGAAGCTTAAACCCAGTGTGAGAACACGAGGCTAAACTTCCTCTGAATAATCAAGAGCAATCATTGCTAGTCCAAACAGCAAGACACAAGTCCACTTGTATAACTTAACTTGGAGAAATTGCATCCAAAATAAAGGTCTCTGCTTGCAACATGCCCATGACTTGCATAAAACAAACCCTACTGGAAGAAATTAATGAGAAACAAACAATTCTCTGCAAGCAGACATCGTTTATAACCCCATAGTACCAAGCAGGTAGGGAACTCGGGTTTCCACACCAGCCACCCGCAGCATCAGGCTGAGTGAATGACTCAAATAACAAAATAAACCAATGTTGGCCAGCAGATGTGGAAACAAAGCACTACAGCCTTACCTGATGCTTTAGCCCAGGAAGGTGGGTTCTCCTCAGGAGTTCCAAATATGCTGGATGCCATTTTGTTCCTCCTCACAGGCTGCTCTTGGGGCTCATCAAAGCCCAGGGAGAAGTTGGAGCCGCCGCCAGGAGGACGCAGCACTCTGTGGAGAGAGGCAGCTTTATTTTACACCCTGTGCCAGCCCCCAGCTGCACTCCCAACACATCACTTATCCAGGTAAGCTCCTGCCAGAATTCCATCCTGGCACTCTGTCTCCACTGCTCTTCAATGGCACTTACAAAAATAAAACGCTCTCACGCCCTACTCATGCCTTTGTTCCATCCAGTATCACACCAAGGGCTGCTCCCACCAGTCTGAGCCAAACAAAAAAATAAAAATAACTATGTGGGCATGTCAAATTCCACCTTTTTAAAGAGCACCCTGGGAAGGATAATATTAATCTTCAAACTGGCTGCAGAGCAAAAACTGAAGTTTGAACCAAAGGACTTGTTGCACCACTGATGGCCGGGGGCTGCAGCCTTTATTTAGATTTGTTTCCTCAGGAAAAAACCCTCAAGTCTGCAGCATGCTGCTGGTCTAGAAGTAAAAGATGAAATTAAACAGCTTGGAGTTGACTATTATTAGGAGAGACACGTGTACAAAGCTCCAGATATGTAACCTAAATCTAACAATCTGCTCTCAGACACAAAAGGAGCCTGCTCAGTGCTTCAAGAGCTTGACTGCAGTCTGCTTTCCAACCTGCAGAACCCAACCAAAATGAACAGCTGCAGCAAAATAAATATTGAAACAAACTCCTCCTGATCTTACTTTCATAAGCAGGAGCTCTTAGATTAGCTGGAGAAACAAGACAAAAGCCAGGAGAGCAAAACTGAGTGAGAGAACTTTCAAAACTCCCAGAGAGGTGTGAAGACACCAACAGAACCCGGGGCTTCTTGGGCTTTCAAGACCTCCAGTACTCCAGAATGAAAATCAGGACAAACTAAGGATGGTTAGAACAGGAAATGGTACCCAGCTTCTTAATGCTCCAAACCTGGGAATTCAACACAAAGCATGTCCAATTGTACAGTTCACATCTTGGGAGAATTTGTGCCTGTTACATTCCAGCTGCAACACAAAAAACACTTCTCCAGCCTACAGAGCTCAAACACCCCAATGGCAAGAGAAATTCCTAAAGGTATGTGACACGAATATTTACTGTTACATAACAACAACAAAAAAAAAAAAGCACCTTTTTGTAACAAAATCATTTTTCTAAGAATTACTAATGCTCAGCTGCTAATGGGAGGATCCCAGCAGACGGGAGAGAATGTTTTATTGACTTGTTTTGTCTCCTTTCTGAATCAAGATGTCGTGTAATGGCCTTGAATCACTCCTTACCTTTTCTTCTCTGAGGAAACATTTAGAAGGTTTATTTTTGTAGTTATAGCTGCTGCAGTTACTAATCTGAAGAGCAGTGTGTTCAAAGCAAGGACTGTTCCAAGCCTCAGATTCCCTCTTTTTACCAGAGCAGTGAAACCAGTACTCTCTTAAGGGCACAACAGTTTCCACTGACAGACTTAATGACATTAACAGAAGAGGCAAGTGAAGGGGGCGGGGGGTGGGAGGGGGGAAGTATCCCTCACTGGAATTGTTAGAAAGGAATAATCCCTTTTACCAACCTCAGGTAGAGGCTGACAGATTTTATTAGAAGCCTCTCACAGCTTCGAAATGCTGTAACCTGCTTTAAGAAAGCCACGTTTAACATTTCAAGCAATGAAATGCGGTTAAAATTCCACCTGATACCCAGTGATGTCCACTGAGAACCCACCCAGAGCTCAAGGAAGAGCTCTGGTAAAAGGTTTGGATACAAGGTTTGTAAGGAATTTTTTTTCCGCTTTAAAATACACCCTGAAAAACCAAAAGGGAACAGGAAGCATCCGTTTTATCAGGCCAAAACCTTGCATACAAAGCCACGAGAGCTTAGAAAACCCGATCCTCTCCAGCTGTGACTCCCGAGATCGCGAGTGCCCGACCTAGCACCGTGCATCTCCTCCAGACCAACCTGCCAAGTTCTCTTTGTTTCCATACAGGCTCCACTTCCCCCCCGCCCCTTCGAGCCCTGGGGTCGCACCCGGGCCCGGGGAAGGGGAGACCCCGGCCCCGAGCAGCGGCAGCGAACGGGCCCCCCGGGCAGAGCGGAGCGGGCAGGGGGGCCGGCACCGCAGACAATGGAGCCCGCCCGGCCCCACCCAGCCCGCGGCGGCTCCCGGGCGCGGGGGCCGCGGCGATGGGGGAAGGCAGGCGGGCGGAGGGGCGCGGTGCCCCCCGCCCCCGCGCCGTGGCTGCGCGGCGAGGCGGGGAGTCACCTCCCTTCTTTGTTCGGCGGCGGCGGCGGGGCCGCACCGAGCGGCCCGGGCGGGTCTCGGCGGCTCCCGCACCGCCCTCCCCCGGGCACGGTGCGGCCCCGGGATGCCCCCACAGCCCATCCGCGTGGGCGCGGCCGCCCCCGCCTCAGGCCAACGCGCCCGGGAGGGGCCGGGAGGAACCGCATCCCCACAGCCCCGGCCCGGCCGGAGCCCCCGCCCCGGCACCGCTCCCTAGCACCGCTCCGCAGCTGCTCCGGACATGCCTTCCCCGGGACCCCCAGACCCACCGCCCTCTGGGTCCCTGCGGCCCTCGCCCCCCGCAGACCTGGAGCTGTTCCTGCCATTGGGGTCCATGCCCTGGAACGTGGCCGTGGTGGTCATGGCGGAAGGGCCGGACCAAGGGAAGGGCTCTGTACAGTGTCGGTCCCGGGGGGAAGAGCAGCTCGTCACGACCACTCCCGCCGCTACCGGTGACAACTGCGGCCGCCGCCCGCCCCGCCGCGCCTTTTATATGCACCGCAAGCCTTTCCCACCTGCGGCCTTCTCATTGGGCGGTTCAAACGCAATGGCGAGCTCCTAGTGGGCAGCGCCCTGCCACTCTCCCCTTTGCCCCGCCTCTCTGTCTATTCCGGGGCGCCTTGCCTCTCCGCTGAGAGCCCATTGGTGAAGCACTACGTATGCTCTGTGCTGATTGGCTGTGGGCAGTGGCTCCCGTTGTTGCTGATTGGCGGGACGGCTGTCACTCACCACCGGCGAGCCGTGATTGGCCCAGCCGCACCTAAGGCCAGACAAAAGTCCCCGCGGAGCCACCCCGCTGAGGGGCTGCGGGAGCGGGTCGGGGTGTGAGGGGTGTTGTGCTGCCCCACTGCTGGCTCGGCCACCCCCGCATGGTTCCTGTCCCCAGACACCGCGCAGGACACACCACCAAGGCGGCCATCGCGCCACCAAACCCACCCCGGCACCCCCTCGGCCGCGCAAGTTCCGGCTCACTCACATCATTGCCGTGCCCGGCACGGGCGAGCCCTGCAGGTGCCTCAGAGGTGTCATGGAGCAGCTCCAAGGCACAGGATGAACCGCACCGAGGCCACCGCGGTGCGGGAGGTGCTGGCACAAGGCTGGTGTGGCTTTGGAGGTCGGATCCGACAAGGGCTAACACACAGCCGAGGGCCTGCAGGGGCCCAGGCCTGGTGTGGTATGCCAACACCTCAAAAATCATGGCAGAATAAAATAATTTGCAATATCAGTGTATTATTTTGGATTATTGTGTGAAATTTGAGTTCTAGCACGGCTAGTGTAGCTGGAGTACAAGGCCCAGCAATGCTGCTCACCTGGCTGTCAAAAGCACAAGGCTGCACATTTTGGGTTGTGCATCTGCCTCCAGCACCAGCACAAAACTCAGGACAGATTTCAAATCACTACATTTTGGCTGCTGACCCTTCTATCACATCCACCTGTGATTTGGTGACTGGGGCCTCCCTGCAACTTCCACAGACACAGATGCCTCCCTGATCACAATTTTTACTCCAAAACCTATGTGTCAGCAATATTGCATAAAGGAGAGACAAAGGGGAAAGAAAACCCATCTTTTCCAGCCACACCTCCCAGTTTCCACTATTGACAGCAGTTAATATCCCCAAAACATTTTCTAGAGAAAAGTATTTCTTTTTGGTCTGGAGAACACAAGGATTGTGTTACATCCCTCTCTGCACAACATGAGTTTTCCAGCATCTGAATTAAACACCAGCCTTAATATTAACTCAGATCATGAAAGAGAACTGTTAAATATAAACAAACGTGACTAGTGTTTTATTTTTTCTAATCTACAATCCATTTTAAAAGATTGTTTTTTCTAAAAAGCTCCAACCACTATTTAGATCCCCAGGGAATTCTCTGTTGCACCACATTTTTTTAGAGGCAAATTAAAGGGAAATTTTAAGTAACATGACATAGTGTTTTTAATTCTATTATCCCTTAGGCTTGGGCATTAGGAAGTCAAATGATATCCATCTGCACACAGGTAAACATCTCCTCTCTCAGGAACTTGCAGAAGTATTTTGTCATCTAAATGCTTCTTATTCAAACCCACATTTACTTTTTAATTTGTATCCCTGAGACACACAGAGAGCCACTTCTTAAAGTCAAGATGAAGAAAAACCCGTTCCTTATGACAAAGCCAGTTTTCACACGAAGCTTTAGAATTCTAAACCTTAAGTGTTTCCAAGGGGCCCCACTGATCTCTCACAGGCCTGGCTGTAGGTTGGCCCTTAAATAAAAGCTGCTTTTCTGATTATTCATCCATTACAAGATGAAGGGGTTTATGAAGATGGCTACAGAAAGTGCCTTACAATCCATCTCAGGATGATGACATTTGACCAAAACAATTCTCAGCAGCTGTCTGGAGAACTCAGACACCAAACAATTCCACCTGTTGTTGAAACTCCACCAGCAAGGAATGCACAATGCATGTGGAAGTCTGAACAAGAACCCAGGAAATGCAAGGGTTAGGCAAGGAGAGATTCCATTGGTTTGGGAAAAGCCTCAGCTTGGTCATCCTTCTGTGAACAAGGGTTTCTTCATTCCAGTCTCTGCTAGTTATGGCTGCCACAGAGTGCATCCCTTCTTTATTCCAAACCAAGGCACAAAAAAAGAGGGTTTGCCTCAGTCTTCTCTTGCCCCATTTCATTCACAGCTGAAGATAAAATGCCAGCTAATAAACAATCCTTGCCACAGCTGGATTTGCTGCTGTCATATTTTGGCATCTGGAATGATGCGTGGAGGTTCAGTGGTTTGTCCCAATGGTTTGTCCCACAGAGCTGATGCTGTTGTTTCAAGAGTTAGTAAAGTTGCTCTGCTACCTCTCTACATCTTCAGGAAAAGTTCCCAACAGCCTGTCATTGTTTGGGAAGGGGAATTGTATCACAGACTCCTCTCAGAGCTGCAGAGATGTAGCTCTGAACACCACAAAAAGCAAAGCAACCAACTTATGCTGCTGTTCTTGCCTGAGCATCCAACAGCACCAAGCCTGGTCATGGACTCCAGTGTTCCAGTGTTCCTCCTTACTAAGAAAAGGCAGAGATGCCTGGAAAGGAAAGTCAGTGTCTCAGTTTTGTTTTGTTTCAGTTTTCTTAAAACGGTGAAGTTTTCTTGTACAAGTGATCCTTCAAGAGCCCTTGCAGGGCTTCAGATGTGCTTTGAATGGGATCCAAGGACCGGATGCTGGAAGGGAGAGATCTAAGCCACCAAAACCAGCAGAAAATTCACCACAAAGGGTATCCTTTGCATTCATGTTTCCCTGAAGCATATTCCTTTCCAAGGAAGAAACTCTATTTGCTAGTTGGGCTTCCACAACCTTAGCCTTTCCCCAGTACTCCAAAGACATCCTCATATTGGATCATTTAGACCTATAGCTCTTCCTACAGAAGACCTTCCCCATTCCCACTGCAGCTCCTCACTGACTCACACACATCCCTTGTCCTTCTCCAGCACCTGCTGACCTTCCCTTCTGGGATCTCTGCTGACACCCAGCCACTCCTTTCACAGCACCAACCAGCACCCCTCCCACATAAACTGAAATCCTTCTGGGATAAGGGAAAACTCTTCCTTAAAGGGACTTCAACCATTCCATAAACACTGGGTAGGGCTCCCAGCACCTGAATGCTAAAGTAAGATCACCACACCATGCTGCTAGGGAAGAAATCAGGAAACCCCTGCAATTAAACATCTTGGAGGTCAAGCAAAAACTGAGAACAGGGATCAAAATTCCATTTATTCTCACACTCCTACATCCTTATCACCCAGGAGAAGTGCTGTACCACCAATTCCTTCTGCCACCAAGTACTAAAAACCAAGATAAACTAAAGGAATGATTATTCCCTATCAGCACACATTGTCTGGAAACTCATTACAGGCAGAATGAGCAAACCTCAATAAACCAAAGAATACATTAATTACGCTGGTAATATAATTAATAATAATCCAAGTTACTTAAATGCTTTTAGATTAATACTCCACAAGAGTCCATCACAGCAGCTGACACACATGTACTGAGAAGAGGCCACTACCTAAAATTCTAAGAAAAATACTTGGATGTATTGTTCACATGATGACCAAGGAGGCATCTTTTCATCTTTAGCTTTGAAAACAAATTGCTATTCCTTAGAAATTCAGTTATTTCTAGCTGGCTGAAGCCTAGGCAGTCTCCTCTCTCTGAGCCAGTCACATTATGGCTTTTCATTAATGTTGCAGTAAGAGACACAATAGAACCAGCATCCACCAGGCAAATGACAGCACTTATATTACACTGACTCAGAAGCAACGAAGTAGAGGTAGTAGAAAGGAAAATTCCTGCTGGAAAATCATCTCACTTTCACCTTAACCCTTGCAGAAATGCTGTCTCTGTTCTGATACTGTAGTTATCTTGAAGCAGCAATTATATTAGTGTTACTTTAAGAATTTTTCTTCTGTTAAGAACACCTCCATTCACCAGTACCAGAATCTCTCTCATGTTACCACATGGAGTATTTCCTTACAGTTCTGGCAGCTTGGAAGATTCCATATCAGAGCAGCCTTGCACTCCTGAACCCCTTCTGGATCAGCACCTCAGGCCAGTTACCACTGAGCCCCACAGGAGCCCCCTGAGTGGGTGTGATCCCCACTGTGCAGATAAACATTTGATTTTCAGGTGTCAGCCACCCAAACCAGCCCTGACTTCAATCTGTCATTATCTCCCCTGCCCATGAATAAAAATGCCTTACTTAAGGAACCTGAAACAATTCTGGTTACCTATTTTTAAATAACTGGTCACATCCATAACTCATTTTATTTTTAAATAACTGGTCACATCCATAACTCATTTGAGGGACTAAAACCTCAGCACAGGCTGAAGGCAGGGTCCAACCATCCACCAGAACTCACTTACTCCATCCTTTTTCATTTAAAAACCATGGGAGAAATAATAACTAAATTGGATGGCCATCACTTTAGAACACATTATTTGAAAATTGTGGGTAATTTTTCCAGGCTCTTGAAAGATCCCAGCTGCTTAATTAAACATGAAGAACTTACCTCCCAACTAGCCTGACAAAACCTCTTTGCCCAGGTTTCCTTTATCCTCCACATGTGGACTTCCAGAAGTCCATGTGGCTACCAGTGTAAACCTGGGAAATGCCACAAACCAAGCCAAGCAGCAAAGTGAACTCCAAATAAGTTGATTCAAATTGTTCACATCCCTGTACTCCATACTACTTCCAAGTCATCACCCCCAGCAGCAGCTTCCTTAAAAGAGACAGCCACAGTAAATCCACTGAGGGTTTCAGCAATCAGGAATCCACAGGTAAATAAATCTATAGCACCAGAGGAGCAGTACAGAGAAAAACAAGTTCTGACAGAGTATTTGCAAGACCACGCAGGAAGAGCGCTAATTTTCTTTTTTTAAAAAGGACTGTATTTCTGGATTACTGTTACACAAATGTGTTATATATAAGAATCAGAAATTAGCCCACTTTAGTTTGCTACACTAATGGAAATTCAACATTTGAGGCTCTTGAAGAACTAAGTCACTGAAGTTAAGATGTTTTTGTGGTTAGATTAAAAAACCAAGAAACTATCTCAGAAAAGACTAACAGTTTTTGGCTGCAGACACCACCTAAGATAACACCATTCAGCATTGTTAGAAGAATAATTTCAGGAACACGAGCAAGCTCAGGTAACAGCAAAAAGATGTGAAAAACAGAGGAATGTAGGTGAATGTTGCACTGAAGTTCATGACAGATGAAGCAACACTTGGTTAACTCAGGAAATGAAGACATTGTTTTTAAAAGCTCTTCAGTACCTGACACTTGACTTCTGTTGCCTCAGGAAATAAAAAGTACAAGACAAGATACAACAGGGAGCTTTAAGCTTCATGATCTTAAGTTGAGCTGAAAACAAATTGTGTTTAAGGAGACCTCACCCTTTCTTCAGAAACTAAAGCAAGTACAAACACCTTTTTTGGCCAAACAAGATAAAGACAACTTTCTCCTGGGAAAAGTCTTGGCATGACATCAAGTTGAAAGAATTTTATACACTGATATCAGAAGCTAGGCCATCTTAAAAGCCAGAGATTCTAAAACCAAAGAGAAAGGTATTCCATGTGTAACCTAGGAAAGATATTGAAATATATTACCACACCACCCTCTTTTTTTCTTCAAACTAGATTTTTCTAGGCTTTTTAGAGTTTGGACATGTAAACATTTGTTCACAAGAAAGAAATTTCAATCCTGCCAAACACCACAAAAGTCTACAAGATACATCCCAGAATGAGAAGTAATCTGCTTAGCAGTAGCATTTCCTTGAACTAAAACAGGGATACACAGTAGATTGCATTCTTCAGCTACAAAGTGAAAGGCAACTGCAAAAACAGATGTTAATTTTCCCTGTATCTCCATTAGATGCAACTAATGTAGCATCAAATGTGTTATTCCTGACAGAATACAAATAAATCACAACTCATCAGCTAAATGCACACACCCATCATTCTGCCACAAAACTTTCAGCTCAAGCAGGCACAGGCCCCACACATAATAAACATTCCTTGAATTAACTGTTAGAAAAACCACCACCAGAGTGGTGTCTTCTAAGAAATTTATACCTAAAAAAGCATTAACTTACTGCAAACACCAAAATATTGGAACATTCCTAGGACATCAGAGAATGCTGTTGGCTTGACAGGTATATAATCTTCCATGAACACCCATGGATTGCACTCCAACCTCTACACCTCCCCCAAAAAATTCCCTAAGAACTCAGTAACTGTGGAAAAAACTTGTGAAAAACACCATCACTGCATCTCCCTTCAGTACTTCCAGCCTCTTTCCCTCCTCCAAACAGAACAGCAGAGTAGGGTAAAGCAGAGCTTGGAATCTCCACCACCATAGCTAAATACACCCAAAAACAGAACTCAATTTTTTATTTTTGCTTTACATTTCCAAGCAGCTCCCATTTGATGCCATGGTAAACTGAATGGTTAATTAAATTATTTGCTCTCTTTAACTTAATGTTTACATCAATAAGCATTCAAGTACAGAGTCTCAAATATAACTACTGCAACAACAATATTGATGCTTCTATTAAAGACTGACAAAAAGAGCTCAACCCAAAGGCATTACTAAATAGTTCAGTATTTAGCAGTTTGCCTAATCAAACAGTTTTAGCTTAGCAGAACATTCACAAAAAAAAATAAAAAAGAAATCAAAATAAGAGAAAACTGGCTTCCATTTCCAGTTCAACTGCTGACTGACAGGTCTCAAGGAAGCCTTTCCTTTTCCAACAGTCTTCTGCCTAGACAAGTGGGATTATGCTTACTTACCAAAGAGAAAGCTGAGATTTGAGAAGCATAAAGTGCTGCAGAGAAAAAAATACAGGTGCTGAGTACTATTACTCCACAGAAAAAGAAAGAAAACTGGTTATTTTAAACAAGAAGTTTATTTAAACAACAAGACGTTTTACTGGAAGGGAAAACTATCTAGGATTTTTTTTCCTTTTTTTTTTTTAAAGAGTAATTTACCCCTACTTAGACAGAGATTGCTCTACATGTAACAGCTACGTACAAAAAAGTTATAAAATTGCCCTTGGTTTTACAATGATAAAAGAAAAACATTGAAATTATCCAATCAAACAAGGTATGCAAGGTTTTTGTTTTTGAACAGTGAGAGCAAAATAACTTACTGGAATATAAAGATAACTCGGCTTATTCTGTGATTCTGTAAAAGTAGAAGGAGCATGCCACTAACGGAGAGAGGGGCATTTTCACAGAACCAGTTTGTTTTCCCACCCCATCTCCATTAAATGTTGATCAAAACATACCATTGGCCATTTAGTCAAAAAAAAATATGCATTATGTCTGTGCACATCACCAGTTACTTTATGTACAATAAAAGGAATAAGAAAAAAATTCAGAGAGAAGAGAGAAAACTATACTGCAGTAGTCAGGATGTGGCTGAACCAAGTCTCATTTTTCTAATTGTGAAGTGTTGCCTGTGGGAGCACAGTTCTGGAGAGGAAAGTAGCAGGTTCTTTTTTGTGTGTTTGTTTTAGTAAACTCCTCCTGTTTGCTGCTGGAACACATCAATTGTATCTTCATCCTCCATTTCCAACTACAATAGAAACAAGAAAAAAGTAAACTTGAGGTTTACTTTTTATGCAACTCAAGCAGAGAAGCCCCAGTCCCCTCCATCACCACCCCTTTGTACATTTAATGAAGCCTCACTCAAAAGCAATGAAACAGCAAAGAAAAAATGCCAATTTATAACTGTTGGCCTAGAGTGAACGCTAGTACCAACTTCAGGGTACACTGTGGACTCCTAAGAAACAGATTTACAATATTTGATTTCTGTTGCCTGCTTTGCCATTGCACC
Organism: Luscinia megarhynchos; assembly: GCA_034336665.1. Lineage (NCBI taxonomy): Eukaryota > Metazoa > Chordata > Aves > Passeriformes > Muscicapidae > Luscinia > Luscinia megarhynchos. The sequence goes on from CM067580.1 coordinate 6,605,138, forward strand.
TTTGTTCTCCTATTTACTCCCTCAGTTTACTTTAGAACATTGCCACAATTCCAGCTGGCTGCTGCTGCTCAAATGGCTACAGCACTGGAGAAGCAGACTGGAACTAAGGCCTCTGCCCAACCAGGCAGTAAAACCAAGGATCAGCAAGTACCAAAAAACTAAAAACACTTTGCATGTAACCATGTAACAATTACCAGTGAAGAACAATACTTCATTAATACAGCTCTCTTCTTTCACCCTAATTTTTATAGTTGATATTCCTGGGACGTTAATGGAACCTACTGACAAAATCTGTACCAAAACTAAAGGAGCTGCTGTAACTAATGCAAGTTGTATTTCTAAACAGACTCAATTGCTGCTCAGGAAACCAAATTGGTCTATGCCATTTACCACAGCTATAAACAGACTGATCCTGAGCTTCAGCAAAACATGGATGGAAAGAAAAATCATCCTGTTGCCTCAATTATCAGTATTGCAAATTAAGAAGTTGCATAGATTGGGGTCACAAGAGGCACAATATTTGAAGCTACAGCTTGGAAAATTCAGAACTAAAACCTAAAGTCCATTATTTCATTACAAGTGGCTCTGAACAGCAGATAAAACTATCACTTAGTCAGACTGATTAAACACAGCTCCATGGATCAGGACAGAAAAATGCTCCAGAGCCACAGTGAACCATTCTGTTCTTGGAATGGCCTTCATTCAAACACTTATGGACAACCCCAAGCTTCACCATATTCATTAACTCAGTGCTGCTGAGACAGCTTCAGATTACAAACAACAAAAAATTACTTTTGTATTACAAATGTAAGCTTGCAAACAAGATCTCTCTGATAACATCTGGCAAGTTTTTATATAAAAAACAAAGCCATTGCTTCAAGAAAAACTCAATTCTTATCATCCTGATTTCAGAGCCATGAATCAATAAAGCAAAAGTTTTATACGACTCACCACCTGTACATTGTACTTAGTTTTTCTGTTTTATTATTACAATGATACAGATTTATTATTCAAAACACTAAATAAAATCCTGAGTCCATTTCTAATTCTCCTAAACTAGTTACAGCGAAATAATGGCAAAAGAGATCCAGTTTCATCACCAATATACACATTTACAGAAATATTTGATAGGAAACAGAAGCATCAAACTCCTACAACAAATTTCAAGTAGTTCTTTAACCTTGCTTGTGCTGTTTACCTGTGCAGGTGTGTCTGTTTCATTAATGGGCTGCCCATCAAACCGGAATCTGATTTGCCTCATCGACAACCCCTGGACAAAGAGAAGCAACACAAAGGGAAATAAATCTGATGTAAAAGTATTCAGTAGTTTACTCTTGAACTTGTCACTGAATTGCAGCACCATCATTAAAAGCCACCAGAGATTCTGTTCTTCCCTCATGCCCTGACTTTTAGGCATTTCACTCCAAATCACTGCAATCTGTTTTGTATTAAACACTGCATTGTGTTCAACAACTTAAGAGAAGCAACAGTGCCCCCACTGACTGTTAAAATAAAGTCATTTCTGCTGCATCCCAAAGGCCAGTAGGTTTGTTGTGCTTCTGAGTAATTCACTTAAAAACTAGGTGCAACACTCTAGGTAACAAATGTCCAACAGTGACACTCAACACTCCTTTTTGATCTTCTCCAAAAACAAAGGTGTTCTAAAATATTTCTTCCAGAAACGCAACAACAAAACTAGTCTGCAGAAGCAAGGAGTAAGAAATGGGAACTTATTGACCTCCAATTACCATTAAAAAAACGTTAGTGCATCAAAAGCTTTTCCATGCACAGATAGAAAAAAATAAAAGAATTTTTTACTTCCAGAAATTAGCCAGTTTTTTGGATAAAATAAGAGTTTTGGATTTTCACCACACAACACTCATCTTGCTGACCTCTTCCATACCTAGAAGACTATCTCTCATTCTCACCTGAGCCAACAGACTGCAAAATGGGAATAACAACCAACCTCTCCTACTGATAACACCAGCTCCAAAATCTGAGTTTTCCATGGTATTTTACAGCACCCCACATTCTGCAAAGGCAGGGCAGTGACATTTGAGGATACAAACTTCCTTTCCAGTTCTATCCATTCTATCCAGAATATCTAAATATCCAAGAGCCCAATCTGGTTTTGAAGCCATCCCAATGGATTGCAGGGTCGTGCTTTGGCATCTCAGAGTTAGAAGCCTCCATTCAGCCTGGCAAGAGCGGATGTCACATACAACAGAAAACAATGTAGTAATTATTTCTGAAGAGTAAATTTGTCAGGAAAAATATTTTAATAAATGTGAGGAAACTTTTTTTTATTAACTGTATGGTTGTCAGCAAAATGCTGTCTCCAGCATGACCAAGACATTGCAGTGTTCACTCAGGACTTCAGCTGGTCTAAGGACAGTGTGTGTCTCATGGCAGCAACACATTTCTGCACAGCAATACTTGGTTTCAGCTGTTTTATCTGACATTGTGCTTCTAAAAACATGTATTTCCTATTCCCAGAGTGTTGGTTTTTTTCAGGTTTTATGAGCTAAACATATGTTAGCTGAAAACACACTGAAAAACTGTCCTTTGGTGAGCCTAGTGTTCACAAAACATGAAGTATGGTCCATGGATGACTTTTTCACCACTTCAAATAATCACAGATAGTCTTGATCTTCTCAACAGATCGCTCAAGTTTAGTTACTTCCATTCTATATCTACTACACACAACACATGATTATCATCCTTTATAGTTGCTAAGTTCTCTACCACCTCTCCAAAAATCTGAAGTCCACAGTTTAAGGATTTAAGTTGGGGTGTACACAGGTAAATATATTACTAAAATCTAACTTCTAGACACATGCAGAACAAATGTTTTTAAGCAAAATTTCAGAAGTAAGCACCTAAAGACAAATCTACATCCACAAAAATATTCTTTGGATACTTACTAGCTTAAAACTGAGATCAGAAAAAAATGTCTTCCATTCTCAAGATTTACTGATTTTTTTCCTTCAATTGATACCTGGGGTTTTTTTTCTAGTTTTGGTTTTGTTTTTCTTTAAGCAGAGTAAGCACTTAGCCAATCTAAGACAATTTGGAATGTTACTTGTTTCAAACTCAGAATCATACTTTTAAAATTTTATATGCCAGGACTTTATAGACAAATAACCAATCCTAAAATTCCCTGAAAGGCAGATATAACTGCACTCTATTACTGGCAAAAGCAACACAAGTGATTTAAAAATATAACAAGGGCTTGTATGACTGAGGCAGGAAAAACAACCCCACAGCTTTCAACATTCACTAATTTCTCCACAGAATGCTCATACAAGAACACATCCACATGTTAGCAAGAGGTAATTTTTCCTGTCTTTACTCTCATTCTGTTGTGGCACAGGATAAACTGAAGAGGTTTTACCACTCTTTATGTGAATCACAGGGTTTTCTTCCTGCTGATGAAACAGCTGCACCAATATCTTACGCTGACTTTACTGTATGCAATAGTATCCTTGAATATTTGTTTTAAAAATTTAAAAATGCGCTAATTCTGAACACTTTTGTAGAGCTAGAACTTTCTAAAGGTAGACAGCCACTAAAAATACCGTGGATAACAGTGATAAAATTTCCCTAATTATGAGCTTCAGAAGGAAGATTTCCACAGCTCTATTCAAACAGGTGTTTTTAAAACTTTCAATAGCTGCCTGCAGCCTCACACACTGGCTGCAGCTGCCACCACATCAGTAACTGCATGGGATGTGTTTGTCTCTCAGAAGATTAATTTGTCAACCAGGCCACAAGAGAAAAAACAAAGCTCATCATTAAATGTACAAGCTCCTTCTCCAGGTATCTCCTCATCTCAGCACAATTAAGCTAATAAATCAATAGTCAATGACCAGTCCAAGAAGTTACTCAGGGTTATAAAAATCCCTGATTATCACTTTGCTCCCTCTCCCCTAAGTTCATCCCAAATCCACCCTTTTCACATTAATATTTCTGAGCAGTAGAGCAGCAGTTACCTCCACCTATAACTGCAGATTTCATAGACGACAACTGATCTTTATTTCACCCATTTCCTGTAACAACCCTCTCAGTCCACCCCGTAACAGGTCCCCAAAGACAATAAACTTCCTACAGCACAATTAGTTTCTGATCAATCTCTATCATTTTGCATATTTACTTAAGTTTTAAGACTTTAACTATCTTCTTCTCTCCCTGTGGAGAGCAGCTCTCCCCCAAAAACTGTTCTCCTGGGATCGTACCTGTCGTTCACAATAGGCTTTCATTAGTTTACTAAGTGGTGTGTGCCTCTTAATCTTAAACTGCACCACAGACCCATCTTGCCCTGCCACCTTCAGATTAATGTGGTCATTGTTTTCAGTCTTCACTCCTTCCTGTGGAGGAAATAAAAGAAAAAAATAATAACCAACACTTTTTAAAAAAGGTATGAAACAAGAAGTTAGCATTTTACCAAAGTGCAACAGGTTATTAAGAAGGAGGAAATAAAGATATTAAAGCTGTTTACTGACTTGAAACCTTGAATTAGGGAATAAAGGTCATCACTTTTCAGTTGAAAATTCAAAAGAAAAAAGTCACATACAAAAAAAATCTGATATTAGCTGTCATTCTGCAGACTGGAAATTTAGCAATGAAGAATTACCAGGCCAGGAGTTCAAAGCGGATTTAAAAAAAAAAAAAAAAAAAGTTCTTTTTATCAAAAGCACAACAACATGCAACTCCAATGTTCAAGGAATTAAGTTACCTATGTTATAACTATGATCTGTTATGGCTGATTTGTGTTATAACTGTGATTCTAACCATCAGCAAGGCTCTTTGTCATTGCATCTCAAACTTTTTCCTACCGTTTCACGTTCTTATTAAAAAAACTTTCCAGGTACTTTACAGAGCTATATCGAAACCGTGATAAAACCTGAAGCGGCCCAAGTCTTCTCCTTCAGAAAATGTTTAAAAAAACTCCACATCAGGCAGCCCAACCCTCCTGGAGTGCAAAACTTCGGAGGATCAACTTGCAGCTCGGTCCCTCGTGTTGTGGCCGGGCCTGAGGGCAGAGGGACGGGGAGTGGGGCTGTCCCGCTCCGGGGGTCACCAGCACTCCCGTTCCAGCTTTATTTTTTGTTTTCCGGCTTTTCTGGGAGCCGGGTCGCGCCATGTGTCAGCCCGCGCGCGGCCCCGCGCCCTCCGCCACTTCCAACTCGGTTTGAAAAACGTGTGGGGGAGGGAAGGAAAAAAAAAAAAAAAAAAAAAAAGGAAGGAGGGGTAAGGCGAAAGAAAAAGAGAGGGGAAAAAAAAAAAAAAAAAAAAAAAGGTAAAAAAAAACTCCCCGGCAGTTATCTCTGTTAATTCCTGCCGTGTGGAGCGGAGCCCCCGCGGCCCCCCCGGCCCCGAGGCGGCACAAAGGGGCCGGAGCTGTGCGGAGACTGTGAGGGCAGCGGCTGCCGAGGCGGCCGGCGGGGATGCTGCAGCCGCGGAGGAGGAGGAGGAGGAGGAGGAAGGCAACAACAACCGCCTCCAGACCTGCCTCTCTCCCCGCGGAGGGCGGGAAGGCAGCCCGGGCTCGCTCCCCCTCTCCCCGGGGATCCCCCGCCCGCCCCGGGAGCCGCGGCCTCAGCCCCCCCCACCCGCGCAGGAAAATGGCGCGCAAAGGCGGCGCGGGGGCTGCGGGCCGGGGCCGCCGCCTGAGGGGCCGAGCACGGCGGCGGGAGCTGCGGAGGGCGCCGGCCTCACCTTGGGCTTCTCGTCGGCCATGGCGAGTCGGCGATGCGGGGGCGGCTCGGAGCGCGCACAAAGGGGGGCAGAGCCGGCCGAGCGCGGCGGAGAGAGGGAGAGAGAGGGACACAGAGAGAGGGGAAGGCGGGGGGGGGCCGGGAGCGCGCACGCACAGCCGCGGGAGCCGCGCCTTGCCCCGTGCGTGCGCGCACCCGGCGCGCTCTCCCCTCCCCCCCGGGCGCGTTCCCGCCGCCCATTGGGCACCGGCGCGCGGGAAGGGGGCGGAGCCAGGGCCGGGCGGGGGGGCGAGGCGGAAGGGAGGGGGAAGGGGGGTGGAGAGCGCGCGCGCGCGCCTCGCGGCCGTTACATAACGCGGCGGCGGCGGCAGCCGAGGGGAGGGGCGCGCGCGCGACCGCGGCAGCGCTGCTCGCGCGCTGCGTGCGCGCGCCCCCGTCCCGCCCCGCGCGGCGGGCATTGTCCTTCGCAAAATGGCCGCCGGGCCGCCCTCAGCGCCCCACGCCGCGCCTCGCACCGCGCCCTGTCCCGACACAACTTCCCCTGGCCATCCCCAGCATCCTTGGGCCCCTCAAATCTTCCATCTCCTCAAATCTCCTCAAAGCCGCCGGGCCGCCTGCCACAGCCCCCTCAGTGCCCCCTCAGTGCCCCACATGGTGCTCTTTGCCCACACACGTTCCCGTGCCTGCCCCCAGCCCCATCGCTCAGGCCGCCGAGGCGGTGATGGAGTCCCTGTCCCTGGAGGCGTTCAGGGGAGGCTGGATGTGGCTCTCAGTGCCATGCTCTGGTTGACACGGTGCTGTTGGGGCACAGGTTGAACTCGCAGATGTCAGAGGCCTTTTCCGACCTCCATTGATCGCTGCCTCATCAAATCTCTCCTTCCTGGCTGTGCCCCTTGCTGTGCTATGGAGGACACTGATGGTGTGGCAGCCTCCCCAAAACCCTGGGCTGTCCCTGTAAGAGGGAGTTGTCCTGAGAGAGGTGCCATGTCTGTGAGGGAGCTGAGCACCTGCAGCACCCCAACAATTACACTACATAAATTAATCAGGGGATATACTACCAGTGATGTGGTTTCTTGCAGTTCATTCCAATGGAAGGGAGGAGAAAATTCTCAATAACTCCAGAGATTTCACAGGTTCACACAAAACAGTTCCTGTGCCTTTTTTTATCAGCATTACACTTGCCACCATCATTTGTCAAATGCTTCTCTACATCATGTAGGAGGAAAAGAAACAGCAGAAAAATGATCCCTGTGGACCCCCAGGGATGGATTTTCCAGGAGGGCATCACTCCACACTGCTGCTGCTCTGTGTGGGAACACTGGGTCCTGACACCAAGGTGGCCATGTGTGGTCACACACGTCCTGCTCCTGGCAGGACAAAACTTTCTGCACCATTTCAGAGATGCTCCTTGTCCAGAATAAACTGTTTGAGTAGTGAAATATTGACTGAAGAGAAGCTTCACTTAAGGGCAGAGCTGCAGACTTGCTCTTCACTGTCAGTTCTGGTCCCTCTCCTCTGCCTTTGTCACATTACTTCACATTCCAGCTCCCTCCTTCTGAGCACAGATTTGATTTCTACTGAAATTTCTGGAAATTGCAGAAGAGTAACACCCACTGGGCAGAGGAAACTGAAGCCAAACCTTTATCCAAGTCCCTGTTTGAGGAAATGGCACAGCCATGGCCCTGCCTGAGGCAGGAGGATGGCCCAGACAGCCCCCTGAACTTCCACAAAACGTGAGCAGTGAAGCCTTTACCATCCCTTTTAGTCCAAAATTCAGCCTGAAATTTCATATAACATTTTAGTATTTTAATCCTCCTGAAGAGTCTTAATGAGTCAGTTCTGAAAAAATCCCAGGCACTGAAGTGTTCAGTTTGACCCAAGAAGGCAACAGATGCTTTTTCAAATTGTGACTGCGACTCAAACAGATCCTCCTTTGAGCTCTGCTTTACACTCCTACCTGCGTCAATTTACTAGATTTATCATCAAAAGCTCAATCAGTTGATCCTGCCTCTTTTTTCTGTGTTTAATTCCTCGTGCTAGAAGCACCCTGGCTGGGGAAGACCATGTGCTTCTACCCAAATTTCATGGGTGATGCTTCAGGCTCCTATGATCTCCCTTCCCCTTTCATTTGAGCTCTGAAAAGCAGTGGACAACTTGGCTTGGACCTTCTCAAGTCCATAATCACCACTAAGGAGTAGGACTACAAGTGAGAACAAGGAAAGCACCTTAATCCCACCCTTCTATCTCATCCATGGCTTTTTAAAGCAAAGCTCCAAACCCATGGGGTACTTCACAGTACAAAAGATGACTTGTGATTCTCAATGGACCTTAAGTTCTATTTTTAGAGATGATGCAACTTCACAGAGAAGTATGAGGAAGAGCATCATTGGATTGATGGTGCTGTTTCATTTTATTCTTGTCACTTCTTCCTCTTCCCTCTTTGAAGATCCCTGTGCTGCAGGCCCAGGAGGAGGATTTTTTGGGGAGTGGGATGAAACTGGCCAAGGCCTGAGCATGGCATGAAAGAACTGAACGCAGGGATGGCATCAAGTGAGACACACGTTAAGGCAGAATCACAAATAGAACAAATGTGCTAAAAAAGACAGGAAAAATACTCCAGAATTTATGAGAACATATGGGAGTTAGACGTGCTCAGAAAGGCTGAAAATGGCTTCAGCTGCACCAGCACTGGTCTCACCACCAATCACAAAGATCCCAAATCACAGAGCAGGTTTCTACAAACCTCATCTCTGTGTGGCTTTTCTTTTTACATAGCAACAGAGGAAACTCTGAGAAACTGGAGCTGACAATAATCAGTGCTAAAACCTGCAAAGGAGCTGGCCAGACGGCTGCACTGGGAGTGAGCAGCAGGGGAGAAGCCACACTGGGAACTACAAAAGCCCCACTCCTGCAGGGTCCAGGCTGCAGGAGAGGGGAGCAAAGCAAAGCTTTTTGTTCCTCCCAGCTCCTCGTCTTCAAGGCACCAAGCTGAGGGGAATTGAATGGGGAAGCATCACAGTGAGAATTCCTGAGAAACTCCATCTCTGAGAAAAAAATTTCACGTGTTGTTTCTTAAAATATTTCCATGCTTTGTTTCATTCTTGTACTCCAGTTTTATAAGGAAGAAATCTAGATTTTGCAGAGCTCTTTGGCTTAATTCTCCACCCTCTGATGAAGAGGGCAGGGAACACAGGCGTTCCATATATATGCCCTTCATGCTGGGATTTTAAAACATTAAGTTTTTTGACACCAAAGCAGCTACAGGCAGAGGATATGTGCTCCTGCACATCAGCAAGCATTAGCCTACAAAACCAACTCCAGCCCCTTTAGAATTGGGTGTTGTTTTGCACTGAGTCCAAGGTAAGAACCAAAAGCAAATAATAATTTGGAGGTGTAAACGAGTGTGATGGGTTACTGGCTCAGACTCTGCAGGTCTGACTGCTTTACTCAGGCTTTGCTCTTCATTAATTCTGGCTTAGCCCTGGGAATAGAAAATACCTTTTGCCTACAGCCCTGCCTGTGCTGTGCCTTCCCTGTTCATGATGCTGATCATTCCCTCTGTTCCCCAAATAGCTTCCAAACCTCCTATTTCACAAAGTAGAAACTCCTATCCTCATCAGACCTTTGGGTTGGTTTTTTTTTTTCTTTTTCTCTGGACTGTAAAGCACACAGTTTCTCTTTGCTTTCCATGCTGGACCCACAGCCCATACTCCAAAGCCTTTCTGAGCAATATGAAGTTCCACACTGACACGGAAATTCCCAGTTCTGGTCAATTATATGGAATGGAGAGGCAGAGAAGCCTCCTTGAGAGGTGAGCAGGAAGGTTTCCGTTCTAGATATGAGCAGAGCTCCAGCCAGTGTTCATGAGGACTAAAAAATATCAAGATTTCATATACAACTCACCTTTCCCAAGATGATTTTTGCAGGAATTATCCATTTAAGAACAACAGATGCTGCGGATATGAAAAGCCACTGACACTTTTAGGGAGTGAGGAAAGTGGATGCTGTGTGCCAAGAGACAGCAGGAGAAGATCAAAGAGTTCCAACTTTCAGTGTCTCTTTACACAGATGGATCTAGGAGCAGCAGAGGACAGTGTCCCACTCCTAAATCCACCTCTCACACGGTAGGATCCCTACACAGTGTTACATGGATATTCTAAATATATTCTTCCACTCACAAGAAACTGCTGCAGTTAAAAAAGCAGCACCTTAGCCTTGAGAAACAGTGGCAGGAGGCCTCGTACTCCTGGGTTTTGAGACATCTGATTTTGATTTGCATCTAGAGCTTTTAGTGATGTGTGGAATGGTATTTTGGATCTAGGCTGCCCACTAACATCCTCAGAAGTCTGCAGCACAGAGCAGGACCATTGTGTACGACAATGGTGAATTTGGTGAATTTGACTTTATACAGCAGAGATTCAAATACATCCTCAAATAATAAAACACAGACCCTTACCCATGATAAATGGTGAGGGGTTTAAAATTGATGAGTCTTCAGTTTCTCAAGCAGCTTTCTCAGTATTTAATTTGTGCTACCTGCAAAAATTCATTCCTTCTGACCTGAACAGACACCACTTGCTTCTCTCAGCATGACTGGTTACATGACATGCTCTTCCCAGAGAAAATTTTTATTGGAAATGATGGATACAGCAGCTGATAAGTAAAAATGGGCAATTTAGCCATGGAGTGTTGCAGCATTTGTCATATGAGGACAGCAAATTATTTACGTTATCTTGAAAAGTTAATTTTTAGTGAGGGTCCTGGGAAGGCACCAGCCTAAGAGGGACTGGGTCCAGCTGTGAGACCAACAAAGCAGCACTGCTAATACTTGTCTTAAAAAGTGTATTGCTGAAGAACTCGGTTATTTGTTAGCACAAGCAAAAAGTGAGGACTGCACAGAAATGGGGAGGAGAGCAGAATGGAGGGAGAGGAGCAGGGTACTGTTAGTGTTTGATCACCCCAGGTTATTGAGCTGAATGCCAGGGTAGGTGAGCTCCCAGCGTTCACAGGGAGATGATGAGCCTCCAGCACCCTCAGGAGCTGCCTCTGTCCAATGTCCAGGGGACACCGACGTCCTCTTGGACCCTGAGGGAGTGAGTGAGCCAGGCACAGTGGCAGCTCTTCCTGCTGCCATCCTACTTCAGTACATTCCTTCCCCAACCTGCAAGCAACTCACTGAAGTCAGAGCACATAATTCGATTAATCAGCTTTATCAATGCCCAGGAGCTCCAGAGCTTCACCTTCAGCATCCCAGAGGCTTCTCTACCTGCACGAGTTTGACATGCATAAAGAAATAGGGGACACTGGTTGTTACACAGCAATCAGTCAATGAAGCGAGCATGAAAACAACACTGTGCGAGTGACTGACTGTGCACTTGAACAGAGATCAGACAGGGTGTGAGGGATATTCCGGAACTGTCCGGACACAATGAACTGCTGTGTGCTCTGGGATGAGCCTGCTGGAGCAGAGCAGGAAGCTTGGACCCGAGTTTGTGGTGCTTCCAACCTGACCAACTCGATAAATCTGTGAACGCTGACTGACCAGCTACATCACTGCACTACACACCCGGGGTGCCAGCAATGGTCCCACCCAGCACTGAATCTGTGCTGACAGGAAAATGAGGCAGATTGTGATGGGGTGGCATCCATCCATCCGTCCGTCCGCACGGCCCGCCCGCATGGCCCGCCCGGAGCACCCCCCGCCCGCATGGCCCCAGGCCGGCGGCTCGGGCGGGGCGGAGCGGCGCCTGTCCCGCCCCGTCGGGGCCTCGGGAGCGGCGGCGCTTCCGGGGCGGGCGGCGGTGCCTGTCCCGGGGCGGCGGAGAGCCGCGGTCCCGCTGTGCCCGTGCCGTGTGCGGGCGGCGGCTGCGCCGGGGCAGCAGCGGCCGGGCCGGCGCGGGGCGCGGGGCGCGCAGGCGGCAGCGCGGGCAGCCCGGGGGCCTGCAGAGCTCCGGCGGGCAGGAGCGGGAGCGGGAGCAAGGCGGCGGCGCCATGGATGAGCCGGACACGGAGCCGCCGCTCGTGGTGCGGGATGGGGGTGCGGGGTCGGGGCGGTGCGGGGCCGGGGCGGTGCGGGGCCGGGGCGCCGCTGACCGACAGCGTCCCCTCACAGGTGGTGCCGGGCGCGGACCCGTCGGCCCGGCAGCTCTGCTTCGCCTGGGGCCCCGCGGAGGTGCTGGTGTGCGAGACCCTGTTCGACCGCGCAGGTGGGTCCCGCTGCCGGTGCTGCCCCGCTCTCCGTGCCCGTCCCGGGTCTGCCGTGAGGGCGCGGCGGGCGCTGCTACCCGGCGCTGACGGTCTCTGTTGCAGGTACCGGGCATGGAGCGCCCAGCTCCTCCCAGGTCTTCGTGGTCCGCAGGGATCAGGACATTTACATCCAGACCCTGCGGAAACTCTTCAACGAGTCGCACGGGATTTTCATGGGGCTGCAGCGGAGCGAGGAGGAGCTGGCGGGGAAGTCGCGGAAGGCGCAGTGAGTGGATGGGGAGCGTGGGAGGCACCCGCTGCCGCTTGTGCAGCCGGGAGCCAACGAAACCCCTCCGGCGGGGCAATGCCGCTGGCCAGGCTGCTTTTACCAGCACTGGAATGGGCAGCGGGGCCGATAGAATGACCATTTGGGGGGGATTTTACAAATCAAGGCTCAGATCCTTCCAATAACCACTCTGGTACAGTGTGGCACTCGTCTCACTGATTCCAGCTGGATGCACCCAGGTACTGGGCGTTGCTGCTGCAGAGAAACTTTCAAGGCTTTAGAGGGCATAATACTAAAACTCCAACAGCTCCCTCCAACCAAAGTAATTTTGTGTTTGGCAGGTTGGTTCAAGTGAGTAAAAACTACCGGTCAGTAATAAGAGCCTGCATGGAGGACATGCACGAGGCAGCTGGTAAGTTTGTTTGTTTGTTCTCTTACTGCAGGAAAAGGAAACACCAGTTGCAATTATGAAAGTAGGATTGTAATGGTAACTTACTGCAACTACTGTACAATAGAATGTGTTGGTTTCAGTAATTACCAAGACTATTTCCATGCTGGAGATTTTCAAGTTGTTTGAAATCTGGTCAGGGACTGATTTTTCCCACCGTATTGTAACTGATTTTCTGGGGACTTGCAGCCTTTTCATATCTCATGTGGCAGATATTGGGAAAGCTATCAAAGCTCAGAAGGGACTGTCAAAGGTAAATATGTTGCTCTTTGACTTTCCTTGTTTTTCCCCTCAGTTTCAACCCGGGACCCTGCCCTGCAAGGCCAGTACAGCACTCAGGTAATCTGCAGTCCTGTCAGGTTGAAGGTAGATTACTGGCTGGTGCATTCACCCATGCCACCACTGGGGCATGAGGCACTTGAGATTTAACTCTGCTTTATATATGAGATGCAGTTCATGACCAAGAATAAATGGAAATAAATAGTTAATTCTTATACTTCTAAAACAGTAATGCCCAACACCTCAATTCACTGCCATATCATAAACATATTTGCTGTTGTAGATGTGATCTTTTCTTGTCATCCCAAAGCTGACAAGAAAAGTTTCAGAATGGCTGTGTGGTGTTTTACCTCTCAAACTCTGCTTCCACTCAGCTGCATCTCAGCCTCCTAGCAACCTCTGGGTGTTCACAGTGAGCTGTCAGATCCATGGGAGTGTTCTGGGAAGCGCAGAGTGCTCACACCAGTTCTGTCCTACCAGCTGCAGAGATGTTGCTTCATTGGCTGTTCTTTCTTCCTCTGATGTTTGTACTGAGTGTTAAAAGTGCAGGAAGGCTGAAAATAAGACCAGTTAGGTTGCTCACTGGTGACAGATTATTGCTGCATTTCATTGCACATTGTCAATGTTTTCTGACCAAAAAAAGTGTAAAATTGTGGTCTGTGTCTTTTAATTTTTATCTCTGAAATGTCAGAATTATATTTCTCTGTAAGAGCTGATTGCTGTGGACAGCAGATACCTTTGTGTGGTTAAAAAACCCAACTGGAATAATGACTAGCTCTGAAACTAGGCCCTGCTTTCCTTTAGGTTTCCATTCTCTCTGCAATGGAGCTGATCTGGAACCTGTGTGAGATTCTGTTTGTTGAAGCAGCTACAGGTGAGCTGTGAACTATCTGGTGTAAAGACTGAAGGGTTTCTTCTTTTGCATATTTATTTGCTTAAAATGTATATCATATTCACTGAGTCATAGTTTAATGTTTTAGAGATGTGCAAAGTGTCGATAAGCTTTTTAATACCCCTTCTGCTTCAGTTAATTGCCTTCTTTATATTGAATTATGTCAAGCTACTCAGTTTGCCTTCTGCTTTTCTTCCTCACTCTGATTAAAATTGTTTCTTTGTCAGAAAGGTTATGAAGAGGAGGGATATCAAAAGTTGTTGCCAATCTGCTTTATTTATAAGCTTAAACAGGTCTTTAAGCATCAAATGTGTCGATGCCAGTTGACATTTATACGAGCTCTGATACAACTTCTTTAACTTTAGGTTACCATTTTTGAGGTTAGTCTGTTTACATTGGCATTTTAAAGTAGGAAATAATTTTTGAAGGAAATGCTGTTATGCAAACAAGTGTGCTATTTACACAGTCCCAGAATTCAGGAGAGATTCACAAATTACAGATTAAGTAATCTAAATTAATCACCTAGTGCCAAATTTCTTCCTCACACTCAGTAATAATGAAATTATGCTAAAAGAAACAGAAATATTCTATTTGTCTCTTGGTATTGCAAGATTTATGATCTGGATCACTCACTTTTTATTTCTTCAAGTTTGGGGTTTCTGTTGGATTGTGTTGCCACAGGAAATCCTGTCAGAGATTGGGTGCTCCCAGGGCCTCTCTTCTTAAGGAACTCTGTAATCTGGGGGTGGAAGGTAGAAATCCAGTCAGTAAATCTCATCTAGTGATGTCCAACTGTTACAAAATGTGTGAGAGCAGTTTGGGAACCAACACATGGGAACTGACAGAGGGAAATGTGTCTGCACAGCTGGGCCCCTGCTGCTGCGCCTCCTGGACTGGGTGCGGCTCCACGTGTGTGACGTGGACAGCATGGTCAGGGAAGTCCTGAGCAGTGAGAGCCCATCCAAACACAAGCTCTTCTGGAACGTGGTGAGTATCACCACCTGGAAGATTCTTAAACAAAAGGAATTCATGTCTGTGCTTTCCTTCCTCTTCCCTGTCTGCCTGTGCAGGCTTTAGAATGAAGCCATTCTCATTGCCTGCTCATCCTTCATGACCCTTACACTCTTACTTGAATTAACAGTGCCTACAGTTTAAACATTTTAACTCCATTTCCCTTGTCTGAATCACAGGTTTAAATGCCCCTCTCATCCCTTTCCTGGGTATTCCAGAATCTTGCCCAGCGTGGAGCTGATGTAGCTCATGGTTTTTGCAGGTGGATATCTTTGTGCTCCAAGGCCGGATGGACGAAGCACGGCACCTGCTCTCCAAGGAAGCCAGTGCCAACCCCACATCCATGAACATGTACAAAATCTTGGATGAGTTGATGAAGAAGATGCCTGTGCCCAGTGTATGTACAAGTGTTTTTTCATGCAGTTTGTTGGGAAAAGCCGCCCAGTTGTGTCCCCTTGTGTTCTCCTTCAGAAAATCTCAGTCTTACTCCTTTACAGTAACAATATTTGTGTTCTTGAATTGTCCAAGGATCCAATAATTCAGATAAAAGTCTGTTAGGTGACAAATCAATGTAGAAAGATGACAGGCACAGCCTCATGTTTAGCTTTTTATCAGGAGTGACCATGAGTTTGGTACAAGAGCCAGGTGTGATTTGACTTGGTGTTTCCTTTATTTCCTCTGTTCAGATTGGCAACACCCAGACACTGACAGAGCTGGAGCTGAAGTGGCAGCACTGGCACGAGGAATGCCAGAGGTATCTACAGGATGGAACTTTTGCTTCCAATCCCCACATGGAGTCCATCTGCAAGGTGTGTTGTTGCTGGGAACAAAGGAAACTTTGGACTAAAGTATTGAATCCATCCTTGTGGATTTCAGGAGCCCAGTGTAACTTTAATGTCTCTTGTCCTCTGTTGATAGTTTGCCAGCCTGAGCAGATAGGTTTCTCTCCCTGTCCAAAGCCCTAAGGCGATTTAGAAACTGGGCTGTGAGAAGGATCTTTGTTATATAATTTTGAATAAATCCTCACCTTTGCAGAGCAGGAGTAACGCCTCTGGAGAGCTGGAGTGCAGCTGTGTCCATTGCTGAGTCTGCAGCATTCCTGCTGTGTTTTGTCCCATTAGATCCTGCTGGGAGATGAGGATGCCATTTTGGAGAAGAAGGAGCTGATGACCACGTGGTATCACTTCCTGGTCACCCGGCTCCTGTACTCCCACCCAACGGTGAAGCCGATGGAGCTGCGTTTCTATGCACAGGCAGGAAATCCCATTATTCAAATATTCTCCACTGTTTCAAGCACACAAGGGTTACTACACTGAAAGAAAATCTTTGGGAAAAATTTTACAGCAATGACATGCCTGTAAGATGTTGTCTGGAGTTTCTGAAAGGACTGGGCAAGTGATAAAGTTGACAAATAATTATTGGAGACCCACTTTTCAGTGTCATAACATTGCCAGTCTTCCTGCAAATTGTTTGCCCAGTTCCCTTATGCTAAAATGAGGAAAATTCCATTTTGTTAATGTGTTCTGCCTCTATGACCTGTTATTTCCCATAAAATAACTGCTACATCCAAACAAATGTCTTGCTTCTGCATTTATCATGTCTTGTCATCTCATTCCACAGTCTAGTATGGACCTGTTCCTGGGTGGAGAGAGCAGCCCTGAGCCACTAGACATGATTTTAATGGCAGCCTTTGAATTTGAGATCCATCAAGTGATCAAGGAATGCAGGTTGAGTTTTAAGGTTTTTGATTCTCTAGTTCTACAATATTGCTTCTGTGTACTTGGGGAGGGGGGTATGGGTACAGAGCCCTGATCATCCTTGTAAATAATATAGCAAAAATACATGAAGCTGGCAGCAACTAAAAGTATTCCATTAGGTTTGGGACATTGCAGTCAGACCTTGGATTGTAACCGAGTGTATTGGTAA
Organism: Luscinia megarhynchos; assembly: GCA_034336665.1. NCBI lineage: Eukaryota > Metazoa > Chordata > Aves > Passeriformes > Muscicapidae > Luscinia > Luscinia megarhynchos. The sequence continues at coordinate 6,621,883 of CM067580.1, forward strand.
AAAATGCCTGTGGAAACCTGACACAGTCCCTTGTAGTGTTAGGCTTAACTTTTTCTTTTGCTACAAACACAGCATTGTCCTGAGCAACTGGTGGTTTGTGGCTCATCTGACTGACCTGTTGGATCACTGCAAACTCCTGCAGTCTCACAATCTCTAGTAAGTATTTATTTGCATTATTTGAATAAATCTGATTAAGATAGCCCACAGGAAAGAAAAAAAGAAAACATGCTGCAGAGATTGACAGTACTTGTGAAATAAAGTCATCAGGTTTTTCCAATGAGATGCAAATAATAATATCTGGATTATTGCTCTCTTTGCCCCCAGTTTTGGTTCAAATATGCGTGAATTCCTCCTGCTGGAGTATGCCTCAGGACTCTTCTCCCATCACAGGTACCAACTTTTGTTTTATTACTCATAGGACAGACTTAGACTGAGGCAGCCAAAACAAATAACTGCATGTTCATGAAGTAAAAGGGCAAAACTTAGAGCAACCACTGTTAGAATTTCAGCAGAGCAATCCCTAAGGGATTGTACAAGATTGGCACATTTCCCTTCCTGAATGGAGACAAAAGCTGTCTGTTAGAGCCCTTCACACCTCATGACCTGGGCACAGCCACTCCTGCCACTGTGCAGAGTGTCTTGCACTGAAGCTCTTATAAGCTGCACATATTCCAAAGTTGTGGTACAGCGAACTGGCGTGGGGTAGAAAGGAAAAGCCATTTCAGGACAATACAAAGTTAATCAGAGCTAACAGTTATTAATGCAAGCTCAGATTCTCCTTGGGGCTTTACTGTTGTGCTCATTGAAGATTTCTAGGGTTGGAAAGGTGGTGATTTCTCCTCTCTCTCAGCCTGTGGCAGCTGGGGGTGGATTACTTTGACCACTGCCCGGAGTACGGCCGGGTGTACCTGGAGCTGCACATCGAGCGCATCCCACTCAGCACCGAGCAGAAGGCCCTGAAGGTGCTGAGGATCTGTGAGCAGAGGCAGATGCAGGAACAAGGTAGTGCATTTTGAATTCTGCAACGCTCCAGTTGAACCTACTGGCACTCACTGTTCCCCTCTTTGCCCCATTCCCCAGTGCGTAGCATCTGTAAGATCATGGCCATGAAGGCTCTGCGCAACAACCGCCTGGGCTCGGCCCTGTCCTGGAGCATCCGAGCCAAGGACGCCGCCTTCGCCACCCTCATCTCGGACCGGTGAGCTGGGCCAGCAGCTCCCAGCCTGGGGGGACAGGGGGAGTGGCTGCTGTGCCAAGGGCCAGGAAAGCTCCCACTGCAGCAGTGAGGCCAGGCACCTTCTGAAGCAGAAAACACCTTCGGGTGTTTTTCTCTGCAGTACCCCAGCTGTGCCTTCTCTGTGTTGTTTTCCTTCCTGATAGCTAGAGACAAAACAGATTGGCTTTATCTGAGAGTCCAACTCCCTTAGACCTTGCTTGGGTAAACATTTCTTTTAACAACTTCTCTTCTCTGCCCTTCCCTTGCTGTGACAGAGATGTTTGATGGGCCAGACAGTGATCTAAGGGGCTGATTTGGGTAGAGGATAATCCCTGCCTGTGCTTTATTCAGCTGATTATTTATAATCAAGTTCGCCTCACAACCTCCAAACAAGTGTGTAGGAGTCACTTAAGCCATCGTTTCTACTAAAAATCTCGTTGTTTCTACTAAAAGTTTTCATCAAGGAGTGGTTTTATTGTGTCTTCGGCTTTGTATGAACCTCTCAAAATTCCTGACCTTTTCTAGAGTGGGAAAGTTGATAACAAAGTGAGGACAATACTGACACTTGGCTCAGGCTTCAGCAAAAGCTCTGGCAACTCTTTATGCTTTGTAATCTCTAACAATCCATGTCGTGTGGGTTTTGCTAATTGGAAATAGGGGAGACCAGTCTCTGCATAGTTAGGAGTATAATTTTGAAATTACTCTCTGGGTAGGTGGCCAGACAACACTCTGTCTTCAACACTGGAAAAAGGAGTGGTAAGAGATTGCTAGGCTGAGGTTTGGGGGTTGTTTTTTTTGTTTGTTATTTGAGGGAGTGGGAATCATTAAATTTCCTTCAACCAAAGTATGAAAAAAAAATCACAGGAAGCAGCTCTGCAGAAAGCAGCATAATGGATGCTGTGACAAGACAGATGAAAAGCTTTTAGCATTGTTTTTATTCCTACTGCTTATCAACTTTTTTACACAGCAGAAAAGCAGAGCTTTTGTTATGATCTGAGTGTTACTTAGGTATCCACCAGCCTCAGCTTCCTGCCTTCCTTCACTTATTTCTTTTAAAAAGTAGATCTCAAGTACCACAGAATGCAGAAGAATCAATCAAGTGTCTGTTAAATGTAGATTACACGAGTTCCTTGGCCACTTCCAGGGAATGTTTGACAACGTCTGAAACCCTTGGGGAGGTTGATTAAGATGGAACTGAGCCTACAGTCAAGTTTTCTGGGAAGGGATTAGGAGGTACAGAATGGATGTGGATGATGTCCTCCCCTCTAAGCCTTCCTTGTGTTTCACTTTCTCCCCAGATTCCTTAAGGACTATTGTGAAAGGGGGTGTTTCTCTGACCTGGACCTCATTGACAATCTGGGCCCGTCTATGCTGCTCAGTGACCGGCTCACGTTCCTTGGTGAGAGCTGCCTGCAGTGTCCATACTGGTCTGTTGTGGAGAACTCCTTGGAATTACTTGGGTTTATGCTTTCTTCCATCTGGCTACCTCCTGGTTTAGTGATGAGGGGAAAGCAAATGGTGAATGTGGTTTGGGATGCAGCTTGTACCAGGGCTGGCCTTTACCACTGCCCTCACACCAGGTTCCTGCTCTGCTCTGCTCTGAGCAGGACACTGTTAACATCTCCTTCCTTCTTTTTCCAGACTGTATCAGTACCTTGAGAGGCTCTGAAATACTAACAAATGCTGCTACTTGGGGGGTTCATTGGAACAGTAATCCACTAGTTTAAGTTATGTTGACCTTGCTATAATTTTACCAAGTTCTCCAAAGTCTCCAGTGTATGGGTTCAGTGTGCCAGTTGAGCTCACTGGAACAAGAGCCTCTCTGCCCTCTCACTGAACACTTGTGCCAAGAAACTGAGGGCCTCCAGCTCATTTCCTTTCAGGTGCCACAGCTTCCTTCTCCTGCCTGGCACAAGGCAGGCTGTGGTAACCTGCCCCTCTGCCTGCAGCTTATCTGTGGCCTTTGATTCATGGACCACACCAGGAAATTTATTTCTCTGATGCTGTGAGTTAGGAATCGCAATATCAGGGCCAGAATCTGATAGGAATTTGGAATAGCTGTCAGCATTGCACCAGCTCCCCTCTATGTGATGCCACCCTGGCATCACATAGGTGAGCATGGGTGAGCACCTGCATGAGGGTAAGCATGAATTTTATGTTTCCACTTGGTCCAGCTTGCAAAACTGGAATTTTCTTCATTAAAAGCTTGTCCTAAGTTAGGTCTAGAACCTAAACATAATTTATCAAATTGGTAATCCCTCAGCTCTGCATGCCAGCATCATCTGGTAACTGTCATCCCCAGAGAAGCCATTTCCCTTTCTGCTCTTTCTAAACAATCCTGAAAGGCCTGAAAATATTTCTGCCTGTTTTTCCCCTGGAGTTTTTAGAACATGCTAGACAACTTCCCCATGTCTCTGCCTTGACCTCAAGCATTAGTCAAGGTGAATCTGAATGGAAATCATTAACCTCCAGTATTGTGACAGTTTAGTGGATATAGAATGAACCCCACTTTCATCCTCAGCCACTTCTCTCATGCTTGATCTTACTGATTCTTAGCAAATGCAGAACTCTCCCTACTAACAGAAATTCCAGTTTCCATTTAAACAACCAAGGAAGATGGTGCAGCCTTTCAGACCTCCTCATACTCTGTGACCTCAGAAAGGATATTCTCTCTGCTTTCTAAGCCACTGGGGCATTGCTCCCCTGCAGACACTCAGCATGAGGCAGCAGCAGCCATTGACCAGGCTGATGCAAACCCTGAAGCTCACCAGAACAGCAGCAAGGTTTGGCTGCCCTTTCAGGAGGCTCTGTTGTCACCTTTCTTCCTGCACCAGATTCCCCCAGCCGGGGCTGCTTTGGGCTCGTTTTGGCCGGGGGTGTTTCTGCCAGCGGTTTGTTGGAGCAGAGGGCTCTCGCAGAGCCCAGCAGCCCCTGATGGCTCGTCCCCTCCACCCCTGGCAGGGAAGTACCGGGAGTTCCACCGGCTGTACGGGGAGAAGCGCTTCGCGGAGGCGGCGCGGCTGCTGCTGACGCTGATGACGGCGCACATCGCCCCCTGCTCCTTCTGGATGACGCTGCTCACCGACGCGCTCCCGCTGCTGGAGCAGAAGGAGGTGAGGTCCTGCTCACACCACACAGCCCCCCAGGGGGCCTCTTCTTTTTTCCTGACAAGGGAGCTCAAGGTGGTGAACCCCCCTTCCTGCTCCTGCCAGGACCTGTCCATGGCAGTTCCAAGTGTCCCAGCAGTAGGAACACCCAGGGACCCAGTAAGGGATAAATTGACTCTCACCTTATTTCCCTGCTGTTACAACAGCAGTGGAATTCATCTACACTGGTAATTTTAGCACACTGCATCCAGCTCCTTTGGGTAGTTGGCTCAAAGATTGTTCCAGTGCCTCCTTCTAAGCACAGTTTTTCCTTTAAGATCCATCAAGGACAATTCAGCAATTACAGACCCAGAGCAGCCACTCTGACTTCACAGCTGACTCTGCTTGGTGCAGGAGGTGGCACTAGAGACCTCCCAAAGTCACATCCAGTCTGAATTATCCTTGGATCCTGTGATTTCAGGGGTCAGAATGGATCTGTGGGAGTATAAAAGCATTCTCTTTCTTTCAACTGCATTATCTTCTTAGCCTATGCTGTCTTTACATTTGATCTTTTTCAGTAAATACTTTGATTTCCACAGGTCATATTTTCAGCAGAGCAGACTTACGAGCTGATGCGATGCCTGGAAGATCTGACAGCAGGGAATCCAGATAAGCAGAAATTCCAGGTAGCCCCAGTTCTGAGAATAACCTGGATAATGAATTGAGGGCGGCCACAGGAGTGGTCAGAAAGGGAAACTGCATAGTAAGGGCATAAGAGAGGGAGAGCCCAAGTCCCAGAGACTGGCACAGTGGCTTCAGGGCAGTCAAATGAAGCATCAACAAGAGACTGAAGTATTCACAAACCCAGTGCAGGAATGCTCCTACTCCTCATGTTCTGATGGTTTGCACTGGACCGTGGTACTGTATTCCAAGAAAAATAATTGCACCTTACAGGGGCAGTGAAGAGCTGAGATGTTGCTATCCAGCAGCTCTGGCTCTGAGCATTCCAGGCACAGAACAGGGAACCATTGGCTGCACATGCAAAGCCCTGCAGCATCCAGGGAATGAAAAGGCTTGGCAGTGCTACCTTGGGTTGAGCTATTAAGTAGGAAATGCAGCTTTTGCTCTTCTCAGGAGGTCCATGTAAAATGTGAGATAAATACCTCTCACTGACACCTGCATCTTTACTTTCCAAACCCCTAGACAGAGCCTGTCACAGCTCCTCACTGTGTGCAGTTCCCTAACCCAGGCTCTGCTCCCTTCCAGGATGATGATGTTGAGACAACCAAAGTGGAAATGCTGAGGCTTGCTCTTGCACGGAATCTTGCACGAGTCATTGTCAAAGAAGGCACCGTGGAAGGGTCTTGAAGACTGCAGGGTGTTCCTCTGGGGCTTGGCTGTACATAAACTGACTTTTTCTAAGAATAAATGTTTTGTTTTGCAGATTGCTTGGTCATTTGTTTTTGTTTTCCAAGAACAACTTTACATAGTTGTTTTTTTGTTTTTTTTTTTTACCTTTTATGAAGGAGTTGCATCAAAATGCTATGGTTGCTTGTTCCAGCTTGGTTTGGCAGCCCACCCCTGGTGAAGTGAGCCTCACTACAGCTCTTCCTTGGATTTTATGTTCTCTTTGCCTCTAACACCCAGAACTGAAATAAACCAGTAGGGTTTTAGAAACAGCATCCTCTCTATTTTTGCTTGGGAAGGTCTTGAGTTGATAGTTGGAGTTTGAGGATTTCCAGAAGCAGCACCATCATGAGAAAGGGCCAGCACAGAGCCAGATAGGGAAAATGATTTATTCAACATGCAGCAGCACAAATGCATTGAAGATGTATGTACAGGTAGGATTGCTGGGGATGAAGCAGGAACCTCACCCTACAAACAAGGAACATTCATAGTTTAATTTCCAAAGCAGCAGGACTGGTGCATGTCCAGCTGGCTGCTGCTGTTCACAGAAAGCACCTGTGCTCTCCTGCCTTCCTCCAAGTCACAGTGAGATCCATGTGCAGGGAAGTGGTGATCCTGCTCCTCAGGACCCACCACCCAGGCACTGCCCCCATGCCTACTGTGTCTAAAGTGCTGGCAAGAACATGTATGAGGCAGAAAGAATTCTCTCCTTGTCCCTTGTCTCCCAGTCCATCAATTTAAAACAATTTTCTTTAGGATCCAAACAACCCATCCCTCGCCCCTGCCTTCTACATCAGGGAGCTGACAAAGCTGAGCTCTCCACAGGACCAGGAATTTCACCTTCAGGGGCTCCTGCAGCTGCCTGGTGCCTCTGGCTTGTGACTCCCCTGTTTTTCATCTCTAGGGATTTTTACCCTGTAGCACAGTAAAGAAAATTCAACTATGAGTAACTGCAAGCTGTGTTTGCAGCGATGGTTTTACAGCCACCATTAATTCCAGCATCATGTTCTCCTGTGGAGTTTTCCTACATGAGGCAGGAGCCCTCTGTGTACTGCTTTTCTCTGTGCTGCTCCCACTCCATGTTTGAGAAGAGCTGTTGCTTGACAGCCCTGCTGGAAATGCAGAGCTGAGTGTGCAAGGACTGAGCAAGCACCTCTCTGTGCTTGTGTCAGTGGGTGCTAAAAATTCCCATTAATTTACAACAGTCTGTCTCAGAGCTCACTGAGGCACTGCTTGAAACTGAAAACAGAAGGGGCGGGGTGCTGGAACCAAGTTTTGGTGATTTAAACCTTATTTCTGGGAGGTTGTAGCTAAGAGATCAGCTCTTCTGTTAACACTGACATCCAGCAAAACTGCTTCCCCCTTTGTGGGGACAATTGCACTTTGCCACTTAATACAGAGAACAAAGAAAATGGGACATTAACCCAGCACATGCCCCATCACAGCCCAGGGGAGCCTCTTCCTTTCTCTGCCTGTTTGTTCTGTTGTAATAGCCTACAGCTCTATTATTTACATCTTGTAGGTCATTGTACTCAGCAATATAACAGTATTTGACTATACCAGTAACACTGCCTGCATGAGGGGACATGAGAGGCATCTCTCCTTATCCCTGGATTCAGTCACTGGCCTTAACTAGTGATTGTAAAGACAGCTCTGTGCTCCAGGTGCTGTCCTCTAATACTGACCAATACCCTCCAGCCCTCTTTCCTCCTCACTATGCATATCCTCTTTTCCCCACAATATGGAATGCAATGAAGGACGAAAAAATAACCAGTGTAACCATTTGCAGACAAAACTCAGCCCCGGATGCCCCAGGGTGGCAGCCAGCAGTGTAAAATAAATATAACAAGTAAAGATAAAGCAGTATGGCACACATGGAGCAAGGGGCTGCTTACATGGGCCCTTGGGAATGAAGCAGGAGAGGGGGAAGGGAGCTAAGTGCTATTTCAGTGTAAAAAAGGAAGCAATCCCTCATGGAGCAGCATTATTGCTCAGCATGCTCACGGCCCACGTGGCACAAGGAGTCCCAGTCCCAGGGAGGGCTCTGTCAGGGCTCTGCGCTGAGCTCGCGGCATCATCACCCCACAGCCTGTTGGGATCTCTGGACAGCAGTGCAGGAAAAGCCAACTAAATCCCCTTCTGCTGACAGGTCTTCCCTCAAAATACAATAACTTCAAGTTTAATAGAGTGGAAGATAGAACCAGATTCACCCAGAGGTCAAGGTAAGAGCAGCCAGCACTGCCTGTCACTGGCTGCCTTTCAGTTCATGCTTGGCATAAGTGTTCCAGGGCCCCTTCAAATGTGGGGCACAACATTCTGGACTAAAGCTACAAGCAGAGTGGTCAGGACATGTAAACAAAGCTGAACATCACCAGTGGATAGCATGTGTGTCCCTCCCCACGGCACATCCATTCTAGTCCTGTGGGATCCTGCCCTGGTCCTGTCAGAGTCTCTGGCAGTGTCCTAAGGTCATAGATTCCCCCACTGCTCAACTGGGGGAAACTGATCCACTTCGCCCACTTCTGTGCTGGGCTGATCTCCCAGGGTGAAGGTCAGTCTGTACCTCAGCCTCACCTTCTCCTGCAGGAAAGACAAAACCCAGAAGCAATGTGAGAACAGTCTCAGCTCAACAGCCCTGAACAAAACACTTCACTGTTACAGCTCTACAGAGAGCACAAGACCTTTGTTGTACAGAGCAGGGGCAGGAGGCCTCAGATTAAGTTCATTGAGTTCAGCTATTTACAAACCTGACTTATTCACCTTACACTTTTTATACCAAAAAACTTTTACAGCTTAGCATGGAGCAGAACGAGAAAAGCATAAATGACCTGTGAGCACAGACTGAACAGACATGGCCAGCTGCTCTCCAGAGCCCAAAGCCTGCTGCTGGAAAAGTTCCAAAAATTAAATTCCTCATCATGTGGAGGAAGGTAAAATAGTTCCTGCTCTGAAAAATGCCTTCCAATACAGTAAGCATGGAAGGAACCCTTCAATAAGAGCACCTTCCTGTACCCACAAAGTTCTTTAAACATCCACTGAACCCCTTTGACATTCATCCTTTTATCTCAGAGCTTTCAGCAGATACTTGAAGGGCACTTTTGTTATAAATCTCAAGTATAAACATCTAAATTTGTCAAACAATTAGAAAGTCCTTCAGCTTTGGGCTTTCAAAGCTGGCTGACTGAATGAGTGACTACAGCAAGGAAAAATAGCTTCTCAGATGCTCCCAGTATCATCAGCAGAAAGGAAAGTGTCAACCCCATTATGTCCCTGGTCACAGGTACTTCCCCAGACAATGATGGAACAGACATGATCTGACATTTGTCTGTTGGTTCATCAAAAGTACTGCTACAGCACCAGTTAATTTAGCATTGATCTAATTATCAGCAAAGCCAGGCATGTTCAGTGCACAGAACAGTCAAACTCCTGATACAGCTTTGCTACCTTTTAAAGCTGAGCCTGACATGATCCTTGCCTTTTTGCTGGAAGAAGTGTACTGTCCCTTCTCATACCTCTCCCTACCAAAGACTGTTGGGAAGAGCCTCCTCTAAACCTGAACTGAAACACCAACATTTCATAGTAACCACTTCTGGAGGGCCCATTAGAATCACAGATAATTAAGGCTGGAAAAGATCCCCAAGATAATCAAGTCCAAACTTTTAGGAACAAATAGCTGTAGCTGCTCAAATGTTTGGTCCCACCCCTCCACAGAGTTCAGCTGATATCAAATGTGCCTGAAGAGGGCAGGATAAATCCCACTGTCCCTCTCACCTTTGAAGGATTTGCCAGAAGCATGACTTGGGTGATGGCAGCTGGTGGCTGGATGGGATTGAACGGAGACAGCTCAGTGCCAGAGGGTGGCTGTAGCTTCACTTTCATGGACTGCAAGTGAAATAAAAACCAGAACCTTAGGGATGATCTCCTGCCTTGGAGACAACAAAGGATGCATGCACAGGCTGAGGGGACAACAGGAAGAGAATCAACCCACAAGTGAGGATGAGGGAACAAGAGCCAGCCCAGCTTGCAAAACACAACATGAACAGGCAGATCTTGACTTATCCTGTTTAGCATTTTCTGCCTCTGACAAGAACCTTTGTGTTCTGGAAAGGGGCAGTGCACAGCCTATGAACAGGTCAGAGCAGGCTGTGCCAAGTCCCTGGATGCAGTCTCTGCCCTGCTGCCCCTACCTTGGGCACAGCTGCCTGCAGCACGATGTTCCTCACGGGCAGAGGAGCCGTGTTCAGCATGGACACCACCACCACCAGCACGTCCGAGCGGCCCGGCGGGCACTCCCTGGCAAAGTGCAGCAGGATGCGGAAGCCGTTCTTGTCATAGGCTGTCACGGGCAGGGCACTGCCTGCCACAGGGAGAGAAGGGAGAGGATCCAGGCTCATGCTGCAGCACGTGGTCTGAGGCAGCATTGGGATGTTTGGTTGGAGCTGCTCATCCCTTCTTTCTATTCCACGAACTTTGCCAAGGAGCCTTACAAACCTGAAATACTTACTGGGTTTAATGGATTCCAAGGGAACATGGACATTGGCCAAAGAAATTTCAGGTGCTTTCATGGGACTGCCTTGCTGCTGGAATAATGCTGGCTGGAAGAGAGGACTTCCCGACCTAGCAGTGCAGCTGCTTGGGAAGGGAGCTGGAGGGGCTCCAGAGGTAGTGGCTGGCAGCCCTGCAGGTGCTGCTAATGGGGCAGGGGTGACAGTGCTTGGCAAAGTAACCCCAGGGAACACTGAAGGTGTCACCATCCCTTGGGTGGCACTCCTGCAAAAGAGACAGAAAAGTGGTAAATGGAGCTGGAAGTGAAGCAGGAATTTCACCAGTACCTGGAGATACCAGCACAAAGCAGCAGCCCACAGTCAGGCTGGAGTCTGTGACTGTGCATGGTCTGCCATGAGGAGAACTACAAGGACAGGGGTGGTGGTTGGGTGGGGTCACTTCTCTAAGTCAGGAAGGAAACAAGGCTTCTATACCCCAACAGCTTGTTCCCCTTCACACCACAACTGTAGATCAGGCAACAGTACATCTGTGTGCTCTGCCTGCCTTTCTCTCCCAGAGGCGGGAAACTTGTATTAGTTTGTAAACTGAAACCTCTGAGAAGAAAAATACCAATTCCACATTTCTACCAAACCAGAGTTGAAAGTCATCCTCAGAACCTGGCACTGCATGAGCTCGGCTTTCTAACTGCAGAGCCAAAGCAAAGTCAGGACTTTTGGTTACCCTTTAGCTTCTTCAAGGAGTTGTCCCAATGCATCCATCTTGTGTGACATGTTGCTCCCCACAGATGAGCTGAAGTACCCAGAAGAAGCTGGAATAGTCTTAGGAGGCCCTGCAGGGGCAGCTGGTACAGCAGGAAATACAAATGGTGCTGAGTTTGGTGCTGGGATGCTGGCAGCAGTCTGGGAGGCTGGGAAAGCAGAAGGCAGCGTGGCTGATGTCCCACACATGGTCTGTGATGTGTGATGGAGAAGAGGGTTCCCTGCAGGGTTGCAAGCAACAGTCACCATCTTCGGATTAAAGAAATCCAGGTCCAACTGCTCATTCTGAAAGAGAGGACAGGCAGATGCTCTAACTCACTGCTGGCCCTGATGCAGAGAAGGCACTGCTCTGTTACACAGGGACAGAGGTTTACCACAAAAACAGGTGCTGGGTGACAGCAAACTCTGCAGCCTAAGCCAGGGCTACAACTGATCTGTAATTTAAGCAAAGCAAGGACTAACATCATGGGGACAGATGGGACACTGAGAAAGCCAGGTTCAGGGACACCTACCCTGTTTAAACACAGTTGTCCCAGATTTTAGGGCTCAGCCCCTTTGCCTGTGTGTGTGATCACATGATTCTCCGAGGTGACAGTGTGTCCTGAGACCTCCCACAATGACAATCTCTCCCTCCCTCCCCTTCCCTGAGACTCCTTTGTACCTCAAACATGCTCCACTGGTTGTTTTCAGAGGTCTCCTTCCCTGCTGCAGGGGCTGGGTCATTCAGGCCTGGAGTGAAAAACAACAGGAGGAGAAAATTAGTTCAGTGTCATTCCTTGGCTGGTGTTTCAGTACCACTAAAACTTAATTCAGCTCTTCCAGAGCCCAAGAATCTGATGAAACACTGAGATGGACTGCAAGTCTATGATGAGGAAGAGACTGGCAGCACCAGCAGCCAACAGCCATGCCCTGCACACAGCTCTTCTAACCCATCCTGATTAGCACTGCCTTCTGCTGTTCACATCTGGGCTCCACAGACAGGCATCCTGCAGGCTCCTATGCACAGCCCCTCTGAGGCACCTTCTCTTCAGCACAACCCCAACAATCAGGCCTTCATCTGTCCCAAACTTCAGTTTGTACACACAATATGTCCCATCAGCCCCAGAGATCAGACTGCAACTGCACTGAACAGTTACTTTCTTGCAGCCAGCTCTGAAAACAGATATTAATGCTGACTCACTGACCAGGTCTAACATGCAGAATGATGCAAGGGAGTGTTCCCTGCAATCCAGGAGCATGGAGAACGCAGAAGTAGCCTTTGTTAGGATGGATTGAGCAGCCCTTTTGCAGACCCCTCAGCATCTTACCCAAGCACAGAAGCTCCTCATCCAGCAAGGACAGGGAGTTGGTTGTGCTGCCCTGGTGGGTGGGTGCTGTTTCCACCTGGCTGGAGGAGCTGCTGCGCAGCGGCGCCAACGTCTGGGGAGGAGGAGGGAGGATGGGGATCTCAGCTGGGCCAGGGGCTGTGCTGGGGGCTGTGCTGGGGGCTGCTGCCAGGCTGCTGGGTGGCATCACAACTGCTGGGGTGCTGCTGACATCCAGTCCAGCAAGGTCAATGAGGGTGTTGAGATTATTGGTGGAGTTACTCCCTGCAGCAGACAAGAGAAGAGCACTACTAGGAAAGAAGGCAAAAGGCTCAGAGCAAACTGAGTGTGCAGGAGAAATTAGCAGAGAGGTGGTTTAGATCCTCATTTGAGCATCGTTTATGGCTCTTTGTAACAAAGAAAGGATATTTGCAGTCTGGACTATGTAAATCAACACAGATAATTAAAGAATTTCCACATGAAAATCTGCTGCAACCACTGCTTCTTCCTCAGTGCTTCACAATTCACAATCTCTTCAAAATCTTTTGAAATCAAATGAGGCTTTGGGAGATCCTACAGCACTATGATAAACAGAAGTTACCAGAGAGCTGAAGGAAATTCATACCTCAATTCTCATATTTAGAACAGTCTTGTCTCAGTCAGATGCTGCCAGGCAGCAGCAAAAATGTCTGAGTCTGAAAGGGTAATTCTATCACACTCCTATCCAGAGCATTGAGTGGTGAAGCTGAAGTGTGAAGTGGGCAACTGGCCTGAATTCACAAGTGGAAAACCAGGAAAAGGACCCCTGGTCCAGCTCCTACTCTTCAGCTCTTGTGTTTTTGACAAAATTATCTTCTTCTTACACATTACCATTAAGAAACAGGACAAATGATGGGAGGAAAATATATGAGAACTTCCAGCCACACAAACTGTTCACATGCAGTCATCAAACCTTTGATGTCATCAAAGTTTTCAACAATATGGACTGAGCAATGGAGAATGCAAAGCTGCAGCACTGCTGCTCCTGTCCAGAATTGTTTATCCACAGCCTTCTTGCTCCCCTCCAATTCACAAACTGATAGCCACAAGAACCATCAAATGCTACTTTAACAAAACATGAAACATTGTTCAAAAGACTTAGAATTACAGGAGTCAAAAATTATATAATTGGCATCCCAGGAACTCACCTTCCACTACGGGGAGATCCACTTCACCATTGATCACTTGCCCTTCTATTATTTTTTTATAGGAATTTATCACACGTGATAAATTGTCACTGGCCTGCAGAATATCCCCTACAAGAGAGAAAAAAATTACCTCCAAGGCTTTGTCACTTTGCTCCCACTAATGCTGAGAGTGCTCAGTTATCAGCTAAATAATCAGCAAGAAAAATCATGAATATTTGGCTATGAGCTCCATCACTCTGCCCGTGCCACATTTCTATAAGCAATACCTGACCTTTTCTAGATCCATACACGTTGCAGTAACAAAAAAAAAAATATTCAGCTCAAGGTTGTTCCCCACAGCAACTCCCTTCCCCTCCCAAAGCAGCAGCTGTCCCCAATTACTGCTCCCATCCTCCTGAACCACCAACTTTACTGTCCAGTCCTTGCCTGAACAGAAATGATAAGCACAAAGAGGGAAGGACTGTCCTTTAACAAAGCAACAGGAACCCAATTTAAAAAGGACAAGTGTAGCTCAGTTTACCCAAACTGCTGTCATTATCCTCTGTCTCACTGGCCAGCTTGAACAGTGTCCGTCTTTTGGTTTCACACCTTTCATAGAGCTCCTGGAAGACAGATGAGGACAAAGGGTTTCACCAGCCAGGAGCCACTGCCAACAGCACCAGTCAGCACAGAACGACCTCCAGAACAGACCAGTGTCACTGTGCTCACTGTGCCAGTGGGACTGCACAGCCAGAATGGCCCTCTGTGCCCAACTCACAATGCTGAGCAGCAATACATGAGCCTGGCATAACACAACCTGCATTCCCAACACATCTCTCAGTCCTCCCTCACATCAGCACTTTTAGCCAAATTCTAGTCCAAAAGAGATGTTCCTTCCTCCTATCGTACTCCCTTAAAAGCTTGAGGAAGAGCAGAATCCTGCTTCAGCAGTTAGGTTTCAATTGTGCTGCAACCACTAGTCTGCAACCACACAGCAGAAAGGTGGCAATAACAAAATGCTTCACAGAAACAAACAAGTTCCTTAAGCATCTTACCACTGTTTAAAGATGCTGTCATTAAAAAGAAGTGGATTTCATTTTTTTAATAAAATAATGTGCAATTCTTAAAGGCTCTGTGCCTACCAAGTCAACCCTGGTGGTTGTTTCGATTTTTACTTTGCTGATGTTCTCCTAACCTAGTAACATAATCTAAAACTCTTCCTCTGAAGGTGAGGGACCATTTTATGCCCCAGCCAGCCTTTAGTTAATCCATCCACAGAGCTGCAAGGGACAGCAGCGATCTGCAATGACCTGCAATTCCTGTGTCCTTATAGGATCCAGAATTACAAACTGCAGTTTCTTGGTTCTGCCACGCTGCGCCTTTGGCGAACAGCTGTACCTCACTTCAAGCATACATGAAACTGAGCTACTCCCCCCACCATTTTGGTCAAAGGCACTAAACACATGGATATTTTGCCTGCTGTTTGCAGCAACAAAAAACTCCTGTTTCTCATCCCTGCTCTCCATTTTAGTGCAGTGTTTGTAATTCTCAAGTCTGTAAGAAAGGACTAACTCCAGGACTGTTGGGAAGAAGGAGCAGCTCAGACCCACCTTCATAAGCTCCCTGTCAGCCTCTGATGAGTCCTCTTTGCTGTAATGAACCAGCATCTCATTCAGCAGCTTCACATTGTTGTTCACCTCCTCCAGCGTGTGCATGCGCTTTGTCACCTTCTGGATCCGAGCCTCATCCTTCAGGGTGAAAAGCACAGACAGAAAGGGTGAGTTTCCTTCTAAAAGTTCACAGTAACACAACCACAGGTATCTGCAAACGTGTTAAGTAATGACTATTTAAGGTTAAGCTAGAAAAAAGCAAACGAAACCCTTCTTTGTTCATGTGAAGCTTTGTTTATTTTATTGTCTTTTCACCACCATTCTGAAATTACAGGCAACTCCACATTTCCAATAAGTCTCGTTAAATAGACTTCAATGTATAATTACATCACTAAAAAAGTTTCCAGAAGTTCCTTTCTGACCTTTTCAGAAGATGTTTTTTTGTTCACTTGATGCCATTTAACAAATGAGATGTGTTTGAAGCAAAACATTTACTAGGAACAACAAGCACACTCTGGTGGAAAATGTCCACCCATCTCTGATTGGAGATTCCAACTGAAGACATAGGAGAGCCTGCCCTGGGGACAAGAGGAGCTTGAATGAAATATCTTGGTAACCTATACAACCACTAAAACCCTTGTATTTGCCAGAATCCCAGTGAGTAACTTCCTGGACTCTAAAGTTTGGAATGACTGCCTGGGTGGATGCAGCACAGCTCTACAAACAGGAAGCTGCTTCCATGAACTTCGTTTGTGAGAAGACCCAGTCCAGTGACTCAGTCCTTAGCATCTAGGAGTGGTACCACAATGCTCCCATCAAACCTTGATGTGAAATCCCACTTTGAATGATGGGAATGTGGTTATTTACAACAAGGGACATTCAATTCCTGTCCCATCCCCCACCAGAGACACCAACTGTAGACATTTCTGTGACACATACATCTCCTAGGTACAAGCTAAAGACTAAATCCTAAGCTCTCCACCATTTGAAGTCAAATTGCTTAAAACCTGGAAGGCAGACTGCTGATCTGAACCAATCCTACAGGAATTTCTTACCTCTTTTACCATAGATTTTATAAGTTTGTTGGCCTCTTGTAAATCATCTGGGTTTTTGCTTTTCAGCAGCTTGGCTAGAAGCTGAAAGACAAGAAGATGATAGTCAGTAAAAAAATAAAAACCTTTGTGCAAGGGGAAAGGAATCTATATGAACAATTCAGGGGAAAAGGGAAAAGCCCAGTATTACAAAGCTTACACAGCTTCCATAGTTACAGGAGACTTCAGCAGAAGTAATTTACAGTTTATTATCTGTGTGAGTTGCTGCATTCCTCCTTTTACACAGGACATATTCTGTGAAACCTCAGAAACTTTTGGAACTAGATAGTTATTACTCCCATACATTATTTTTCCTCCTGTGTGTGAAACATTCCCTGCTACCCAGTACTTCAGCAGGATAGCACTTTAACAGGAGCAACCCCATTATGGTTAAGACAAGGTCTTAACCAGAACTTTGGGATAAGCAGGTGGACAAAGCAGTGAATCCTGCTAAAGTACAGACTATCCACCCCCCCATCCCAAATAAAAGCCCTATTACTATACTTTGCTTCCTTATTCTAAATGTGCACTGAGTAATTACTTTTCATTCATGATTTTGACACAAGTCTTCACTGTACCTTGGATTTCTCCTCATCATCAAACACTGGGTTCTTGGGACGAGGTGGTGGGGAAGGGATCAGTGTTCTGTCTGCAGGAATCACGGGGTCAAACATGACAATCCCTGAAAGTAGAGAGGGAACCCCATGGGTCAGCACACACACACCAGGCAGGGCACACAGGTACTGCCAGGCTGCTGCCAAAGCCAACACACACCTGCCCCTGACACTGCCATGCTGTTCCAGAGAACTATACATCCAAATCCCTGAGCTGACTTCTACCTGGATGTTCTCCCAACACCACAACATGAGCTAAAACTCTCCCTCTGAAGGGGAGGAACCCTTTTCAGCCCCATTCAGCCTTTAGTTTACCCATCCACAGTGCTGCAAGGGACAGATATGACTTGCAGTCTGTGTGTCCTAATAGGACAGGATGGTTTCCAGAGCTTTCATGGAATCTTTTTCTTGTGAAGCTACTGCATTTTTTTCATTGTGCCTACACAAGAAATGTGTGTCAGCTGAATAAAGGTACAGCTGCAAAGCCATTTAGTTAAAAGAACACAAAAAGCTACTTGGAAGCTCTTATTTTGCTTTAAATTGGACTTGTTCAAATCATCTAATAACTACTTCCACCAAAAAAAAACCAACTTAAAAAAGGCCCTTCAAACCAAAACAAAAGTATTTGCAAGGTATTTCACTAATTTAATTACCAGAGCAAACCAAATCCTGCCCAAGGCATTTATACATAATGAAAAGCTTTCCTGAGAATTTCTCTCTTGTTCTATCTCCCCTCAGAGCTTGCTTTGACCCCATTTAATTAGAAGCTGTATATTTTGTGACACTCTTGCTCAAAGCCCAGGCTGGAGAGAATGCATGAGTGAGCAGTTGACTCCCTACCTTGTCTCTTCAGCATATAATAGGCATCCTTGATTTTGGATTCCTCTGGCAATGCCACAGTCCAGCTATACAGCAATTCAATGACTTTGGACTTCACTTTCTCTGAGACTCGGTCTCCCAGGTACTAAGTGTGGGAAAAAAGATCCAAATTCTTCATGTTCTTAATTTCTTTTTAAAAATAAAGCTCTGTGGAATCTCAGTGAAATACATTCAAAGGTGTATGATCTAAGTTCCAAGATGATCTAAGGTACATCTCATTAGGAGGAAAAAATTGCTCCTTTAATAGATTGGAAATAACAGTGAAGAGAAGCTTTCTGATTATCTTCAGCAAAAGAAAAAGCAGCTATTCTGCTGGCTCCAGGATTTTGCTATTTTAAAAATTACATCAATACAGAGAACCACCCCCTCCTCTGTCTTATGGGAGAGAATCTGGGAATGCATTGCTGCATCAATCACACCATAGGGAAGATTTTCAGCACATTAAACTCATCATGAATGTTGAGGGACTTAGTCTGGCACTCTTTACACAACCAGTAAGCAGAATGAGGACTAGAACTCCATGGTGTGTTGTCAAACCTCTTGTTTTAACCTCTGCGTCACATTTCCCTTTCACTATCACTGGAATTTTGCTTTTTAAAACAATGGAGCCCAAATTCTAGAAGACCTTAAGGTACCTGGAGGATTAGAACAACCCAGAAACTGCAAAGTGATAGCAAATTAGTACAGCTTCCTGAAAAATTTAGTAAGGCATAAAAAACCCCAAACAACAAGAGCTTAGCTAACAAATGCTCTTGAATATAGACTAATAAGTGCAATGAGCCAAACAGAACACTGCAAATATTTTGGATGCTGCCTGTAGCTTACAGAGGTCAAATAAAAAGCAGCTGCAGCTGAAAGACTCAGGGACTAACCTTTGGAGACACAACTTTTATTAACTCATTTAAAAAGCGAAACTTCCCAACTTCATTATGAAATCTTCTCCCACAATTCTTCATACAAGCTTCCAGCACCTGCATTCAAGGAACAGAAACAGGGGCTGAAAGCAACACCAAAACCCTACAATAGCAGTGTGTGTTCTGCTTAGAGGGGAGGTGAAGGGCCCTTGTCAGTGAGACAAATATTCCTGCTCCATGCATCAATCTCCCATCTTTAGGGATGACACATCAAGGCAGGCTGGTGCCCCAGCCTCAGTCAGGTGTATCTGTGTTATCTCAGTACTTGACCTCAACAACAAACACAAATCTTGCCTGAAGAGAACAAAGAAAAGCAGCTCAAATTAACTCAGAGGTGTTTCCAGACACTTTAGGGATGGAACTGTGCTCCCTCCCACCTCCTCCCAGGGATGAGGACACTCAGCCCCCAGATGACCCCATGGACACAGCCTGGGCCCCCTCTGCTCCACCCAGGTGATGCAGCAATAGGATACATGCCTGGATTTAAGAGGAGGGGTAAGGACTACCTACTGTCAGGGCTTGGACTGCCTCCCATTCCTGTGGTGACTGGATTTTATGAGCCAGGAGTCTCACAGCTATCTGCGGCCTGGAACAGAGCAGGTAAACACCACAGAGGATTTTCACACTTTCACAAATTCTGCTGTTTAAGCAAAGTATCTTGCAAGTAAAGATTTTAAAGATGTGAAGCCCTACCAGCACTATCAGGGATAACCCCATTTTACAGACTGGCAAATGGAATAATTTTGGCCAGATGAGAACCCTGGAGCTGCAGAACTTGAAATTAGAAGCAGATTCAGAATTGCCAGTTTCCCAGTGCTCAGTCTGGATTAGCCATGCTGCCTTTCACAGGAGAGGCAGCATCTATCTTCTCTTCTCTCTTTTGTAACCAGCTCTTCCTTGTGATATTAGTATATATAAAAGAAAATATAAATGTTTGACAATAGAATTTCACACTTTAAACTGTGAATGTAATTTATTAAGTCTAGAGTAGTTTGGGACACCCACCCTTCAAGTTCCTTGTTGATCTGGTCACAGAATCCAATGATATATTCCCAGTCTTCTTGCCTGTTGGATGGGTTGGTGGCTTTATCTTTGGCAAGGGAAAGAGAACATATTACCAATCAAGAGAAGAAACAGTATAAAAGGTCACACATTTCCTAGAGAAAAGCATCTGACATCCATTGCCAGCTCTAAAATAGGAGAAAGAGGTTCACATGTGGTATGTCTGTTCAGAGAAAAGGGTGTGTCCAAGCTTAGACGTCCAAACACCCAGTAAGACCCACTGCTTTCCAAAGGAAACAGGTGCCAAATCTCAAGTATTTAGAGACAGGCTATTCCCATATCCTAAATGAGAGCACAGGATAAAATATTTCAGCTCATAATTTCCTCTGCCTTAAATGTTGTCTCTTTCTATTTGGTTCTAACATTAAACTCTTTAAAGGTTAAACCCTCACACTTTCTACATATGAAATAATTTTTGTATTCCCTAGGAATTTTGCAGAAGCAAGAACTGGAACATCAGGTGTTTAATATCAGTCATTTAGCATTAGCCCTTGCTTTTGGAGTGCCAGCTGATTTGATTGATGCCTTAGCATTTCTCCTGGGATTTATGAACTAAAATTTATTATTATACATTGAGTTCTTCTTGCAAGTAATAAACACTACAGCCTGCACCTGATCAGGAACTCAAATACTACATGCTGAAGCCAAGTGATCACTGCTTTACTGACAGGGCTATTTCAGTCTCCTGAAGGATCCTCCCTTAAGCAGCAGGACCTCATTGACTGTACTGATTGCAGAGTAGTGAAGCTTCAGCAACTCTTTGGTTATGAATGTATCTTCTCCATGGATTTTTCTTAACCCTGATGCAGAATGGACAGATCAAATTCCTGCTTTAACCTAATTTTCCAGCCAAGATGACCAGATATTATGGTTTTTCTTTCTTGTAAGGGAAGAAACAATGCACTGTACCTGTCCCTATATATCTAAGAGCTAGCATTTAAGAAACATTCCTAAAATTTTTAATATAATGGAAATTAAATATTGCTTAGTCCGATAGTATAGAGCAGGGGATGAAGGGCAGGAAAAAACTTAGCACACATCCCCCCTGCACTTTCATCTCAGAGGGAAGCATAACAAAACAAACACATGCTGCATTACCAAGTGCCATATTTTATCATAATTAAAACATATCCTTTTACCTTTTCAGGGACAGCTAAACAGCTGTCAGGCATCTACTCCAAACTCTCCCTTTCCCAGTGCACCTCCTGTGCCCATCCTGCAAGGTTTGCTCAGGTTTTCCTCCTCACTGAATGATACTTGTAAAGCAAGTAAATTTTTCCGTGGATTGCATGGTAAAATATTCCACATGTCAATGTCTGTGCCCCCTGCTGACCTTCACGGGCCCCTAGATAAGCAGAAGACAGCTGCCAGGGAGGAATAACTGCAAGGAAATATCCTGTAGAACTCACTGAGCTACAGGCTGCTTTCAAACTCAAGAGATTCAAGGGAAGCTCAGTTTAAAAGACAACTTCTGCAGGGCCAAACAACTGTTTGGAGCAGTTGTTCCTGGCACCTAAATCTTATCACCACATTTCCAACTGATGAAGACCTTGCAAGCCTCAAGAAACCATGGACTTACAACAATCTAAGGCCTCTTCATTAGGTCAAACAGCACTGTGGTAGTTTGGGGCTCCAAAGCACCTCTTGTGCTTGGCAGACCCAGAAGAGAAACACTCAGTTCCTGGCTGGAATTAAGGGAATTTACTTAATAAATTCAGGAGGAGCACAAAAAGATAAGGACCTACAACCAACTGGACTCTGTTGGCTGCACATCCTGAAATTAGGAAAATGATGTGGTACAAACAGGAAAATGTAACCAAGATTTCTATGTTCAAAGCTTTTATGCTCCAAAAACTCCAAAAACTTTTTGCAATGATTATTTCATGTTCTCAGATATCTAGGATTTTTCTGCAAAAGTTCTGACATGAAGACAGTGAAGTCTCAGAAGGAGAGAGTGATTGTCAAAGGGAAGTGCTGTTCCACATGAAGAAACTCCTTATTTCCAACATGCATAAAACCTCCATATGAAATCTTGGTTCATAAAAATTAATGAGCCTGATCCCAAGTCTTGCCCTGGCTCTGGAGATTGATGTGCTCACATGACACAACACAACAGGGTGTATGGATAGCTGTTCCCAGTCTCAGCACTGCCACATGAACTCAGCATCCCAGGGAAGTAGAATCACCTCATTTCACCTTTCCAGCCCTACAGGAAGCTGTGTCATGTCTATCAAGTTGTCATTTAAAATCCTCTCTATTTTTGTAAAGAATGCTTAAAATGTGGGCAAGGAGCTCGTCTGTGCTGCTTTATAAATATGCTTCAACCCTTATGTGAAAGGATTCACTCCAGGATGAAAAGTTGCTCTGGAATATCAAGTCCTTGTCTTTTCTGTTGAAACTGCCAACCAAGGCCCATTTGGTACCAGTTATTTGCTTCCAGAGACATTTGTCCACCTGGTCCCCTCCTGAAAATCCCATTTCACACTGGCAACCACATGAATCTAAACTAGCAATCTAGGCACTACCCCAGTCCTGCCACCACTTCTGCCTCAGTTTTCAGCTTTTTTTAATGTGCTCAGGAGAAACAAAGCTGCATCACATCCACCCTATCAGAGCCACTCAGCCCTCAGGTGCTCTGCCAGACTGAAATGCTAATGAGGCAATATTCAGATTAATAATTAGATATGAAACAAAGGTGTCTGTTTTCTCTGGAGATAAATGATGCTGGAATGCAGAGAACCACAGAGCAGCTGGAATGAAGAGAACCACAGACCATTAACCGGCTGGGAATGAATGCTCCTGTTTTCCTGGGTTCACTTCTCTACTGAAATGAGCTAAAAGCCACCCCAACAAAGAGTCTCCCTCAGGCCAGGCTTAGCCTCTGATTCCCAGCCCAGGCATGACCAGTCTAAGAGTAGACTCTGCAGTCCTGGGCAGAAAAGAATGCTGAGCCAGACCAACCAAGGAAAAAGGAAATCAAGACAATTATATTTTATCCATTTGCATCTGTTCCACAGTGGAATACTGCCTTAGCCTGACATGAGTGGGGTACAAGAAGCTTCCTTTTGGATGCAGCAGAAAAAGCAGCTCCAGTAGTGTTTGTACAATTGACATTATCTGCTAACCTTCTTCTGTTTCAGCTCAGAGCAGGAGCAGAGCCTGCCAGGCAGGCAGGGACAGGAAGGATCACCTTCTCTCATCACAGCTGCCTGGAATGAGGCAGGACATGCAGATGCCAGATCATCCCAGGCTGAGGCGCAGATCCTGCTGCAGAGCAGGACACGAGGATGATGTTACTTCATGGGTCTGTGACTCCACCTGATGCCACAGGCAGGGCAGCAGAAGGCTGCACACCACCACAGGGGAAAAAAAAAACCACAAAACCTTTTCACTAAGAAATTCTTCATCTTCTCGTGGCTGGGAAGTTGGCTGTGCTGCTGAGCCGTTCCCTTAGGAAGGGCACAGCATGGCACACCCCCAAGGCTGGCATTAACCATAGCTTTGTCATGATTACAGAAAAAAACCCTCGGGAGGGCAGATGAAAGGCGGGAGCTGCAGCAGCTCTGCCTGCCCGACCTCACCATTCCAGCGGCAATTCGCTCCCTGCGATGGGAGGGGCGATCCAGCCACACCAGCAGCGATCACTGTAGCAGTGACCTGGCATAAAAGTATCCTCTGAAACCAGAGAGCAGCACTCAAGCCTTGAAAAATGTGTGCCCACTGCAATCAGGCTCGCTGCAATGCTTCTCACAGTGAGTAAGGCCTTTGCAACTCTTCCCTTTAGCCCCTTGGCCAAGGACACATCACCTCTCCCTTAACTTCCTCAATTAAAAAATTATCCCCACAAAACAAGCAGTCAGGAAGCATTCCAGGCTATACAACCCAAAATATCCTTCCTACTAGAGATATTTTCACACACAAACTGAACTGGGTGAGTCAGCTCTCCTCAGAGGAAGATTGCAAGGAAGGGATGTGGGTGTTCCTTCTTGTGTCTCACTGGCTACAACAAAAGATATTGACAAATTGTGGGAGTTCAGAGGAGGAGCAAAAACCGCTGAAGGGTCAGAAGGGATTGAGCTAAAATGAGAAGGGCTGAAAACATCTTTCAGCCAGTAACTCATATAACAGATGCAAGTGTTTGAATTTTATGTAAAAATATCAAGAAAGAAGGGTAACAGGTTTTCCACTCAGGTATTTGGGGTAGTGACCATCTTCTGCTGTTTGCCCAGAGCCTGACTACTTGGAACTTCACTTGCTGCCATAATCAAACAAATAACTATTAAAAAAAAAAAAAGAAAAAAAGAAAAATAAAATCTAGGCAACAGGCTATGATGTGCAGCATGGCCTCCCAGGGACAGCAGCAAGAGCTCCTGTGTGTGGAATATAAGAAAAGCAATTACAGTTATGACTGGTTCATTCAGGAATCACATCCCTGTGTCTGTACAGCCAGAGCCCAATGGGCAGCATGGACATATACACAGGCAGGGGAAACTCAGCAGGGGCTGGGCATCTACAGACAGGGGTTTGCTCCCTCTAACCTTTAAGGTACTTTATTCTGACAAAGGGTTTTGATATATTCCAGCCTGTACAGAATGGATGCCCACAACTACCCTGAAACTGCAGCCGGGCATAAAGCGGGATTTGTCTACTTGAAAATCACAGTTGTGTAACACATAAACACAATTCATCGGGGAAACCCCACAATTCTGAACCTCACGAACAGCAGTCAGGCTGTACACTTGGCGGGCCACAACCCCGACAAGGGAACAGACGGGAGGGACAGACACGAACCACGACCCTTTACGGACAAGAAAAAGCAGCAGCCTCGCAGGTGCGGAGCAGGGCGAGCCGCAGACCCGCCCGTTGCCCACATCTCCCTCACGAGGCCGGTACCGGCCCCGGCCGCGCCCCTCACGGAGCTGAGCCGGCAGCGGCGGACCCGGCTCTTCCCCGGCACGGGACTGCTGAGACCCCGTGCTCGGGCTGCTGAAACTCCCCCGCGCCCGAGGGGCTGTGCCAACCCATCCCCAAGGCGCTGTCACCCCCTGGTCTTCCCGGGATGGCTGAGGGGGTGGCGGGAGCGGGCGAGCGGAGGCCGCAGGGAGGCGCTGGGAAGGGGCTGAGGGGCCGGGGGGCAGCGGGGCCGGAGGTGGGAGGGGGCCGGGAGGTGCCCCCACGCCCGCGGTACTCACTCAGCCACGACTCCAGGCTCTCCCCCTCAGCCTCCGCCATGTCGTCGGAGCGAGCCGAGGGCCCCGCCCAGCCCGCGCGAGACCCGCACGAGCGGGGCGGGACTGGCGCTGGCCCCGCCCCCAGACGCCCCGGGCCCGCCCCGCGCGGCCGCGCACGCACGGAAGATGGCGGCGCCCAGCGCGGCGGGGCTGGGCCGGAGGCTGCGGGCCTGGCTGCCCCGGTGAGCGGGGAGAGGGACCGGGGGGCTCCCCGGGGGATTCTCCCCACCGGGGAGCACGGGAGGCGCGGGGGAGGCCCGGGGGTGGCTCGCCGGGAGCGCCTCGCGGGGAGCGCACGAGCGGTGCGGGGAGGGCACACGGACAAACAGGCCGCCTGTTCCTGCCAGGCTCATACACACATAGAACTGTCAGGGCTGGAAGAAACCTTTCAGGCCATCTAGTCCGAGCCCTGCAGCAACACTGCTGCTCTAATCGCTAAACCTCATCACCCAGGTGCAAACTCGAACAGCTCCAGGGATGGTGGTTCCACCGCCCCTCTACACAGCCGCTTCCGATGCCTGGCCACAGGAACAGTGACAAATGGGACAGAATCCCTCACTGAGCTGCTCGCCCGCTGCCATGTGATGCTTCTCACATCTAGCATGTCCTTCTGTTCACATCTGTCCACATCTGTCTGCATCCCTGTCGCGACACAGCACGTGCACTGCGTTACAGCCCCGCTTCTCTTGTTCCTTGCAGGATAATGCCGGTGAGATGGAGCCGCTACAACCCCAGCTACCTGGAGCCAGAGGTGAAAAAGGAATCGTATCAGAAACCTTTAGAGGAGCTGACTGAGGAGGAAAGGGAACTAATGGAGCTTAAGGCTGTTCGCCCAATCAAAGCTGCTCCTCCCACTCTGTCCAGTTCCGTGTTCAGCGACCCTATGATCAGGTCAGAGAAAGAAGCAGCTCCTCCTCTCCAAAAATGCCTGGGAGCTGTGCTGCCCTCCTCTACCTTCACCTGCTGGCTGCACAATGTTGTTACAGCACAATCCCTATATTCTGCGTTAATCTTTTCCCATCACCGTGTCCATTGTCCTGCAGTGATTAGAGATAATTACAGCAGCACCCACCTTTAACTATGGGAACACAAAGGAATGGGGATGGGGGGCTTATTTCTGTGGGTGATAAAATCAGAATTCATATCATATCCTTTCTGACCTTCTTACAGTAAATTCACTAATATGATGATGAAGAGTGGAAATAAAGTGCTAGCCAGAAGCCTCATGTCTCAGGTAAGAACTCAGGTTTCTTCTCACTGTTATGTTAAAACGAGACAAAATGGAAGGCTGGGATGTCAAACCCACTGAAATTGGGAATTACCAGAACTTGGGTAGTCCATCTCTGTGGTCCTGCCACATGTTGCTCACAGCATGATTCCAAACCATAATTTGTTTGATAAAATGTATATTGCCCCAGCCTCATTAGCTCACAGACCAGCAGGTGACAGCAGCTTCATGGAGACCCCTCTCTTTCCATCCTTCAGTATCCCTGTGTCCTTTTGTACTGCATAAACACAGGGAATACCCTTAAAAAGCATAATTTTCTCTAAATATCATCTTTGCAGCTGTCATGCCTTATCTTCTGCATAACTTGCCCTTGAAGTCCCACAGATGTCACCTACATGACACAGCTTTGAGCCTGCTCTGACCCACAGCAACTGGTATTAACTGGTGGTCCCATCTGGTCTGTTCCACACTTGAAATCCCTTGAAATGGGAACACATTTTGCCCAAATGTTCCCAACTAACTGCTGATTCCTTGTTGCAGAAGAGCACAGGGGCTTTGGGCTCTGCAGTCCAGGCTTTGCAGGAGAGGATGCTCAGTGCACAGATCCCTATTCCTGGCTCCACTTTGTCTCTGCCCTTCCCTGGCTTCTGGCCCACATTTGTGCTGCTAATCCCTCTCACCCAAAAAGCAATGACTGATAAAATAGACTGAAGAGCTGGAAGAGAGTGAAGTAAAACTTGAGTTAAAGAATTCCCAATGGGTCTTTTGCCTCTGGGTCTGGAGGACCAGTTGCTCAGATGAAAATGGGGTGCCTGTAAAAGTGATATAACCTTATGGAGTGGGAGAATCCATCTGCTCTATATGTCTCCTTTCTTGTCTTTCTTCCAAGACTCTGGAGAACATTAAAAGGAAGCAGCTGGAGAAGTACCACAAAGCTCCAGAAAATGAGAAGGAGACAATTGAATGTAACCCCTACGTAATTTTCCACCAGGCTCTCAAGAACTGCCAGCCCATCATCGGCCTTAGCAGCATCACCAAAGGAGGCAAAACCTACCAGGTGAAAGGGGGGCTGGGAGAACACGTGGTTGGGAGATAATTAGCTAGGGAGGCAGATGAACTGGTTTCTACCCCATCAGCTCAAGATCCTCTCTCTCTCTGGAAAGAGCCACTTTGCAATCTGGAATAAAACAGCACCTAGAAGCTGTCCAAAATCAGGATAGTCACCTCTGAGTATTGTGCTTCCCCTGTCACAGAATCACTAAGGTCAGAAAAGACTTCTATGATTAATCAAGTCCAGGCATTAATCAGCAGCAGTCTCTGATTCTCTGACTAGATGTGAGGAGAAATATGCAGCGTTTTCTAAAGAGACAGAGGTCAGCAGCAAAGAATTGGTAGTCCTTGGACTACTAGTCCCATCTTTTCCACTGCACCATGTTGCTTAGGGAGAGGTCCCAAACCCCTGGGGCAGGTCAGCGTGGCAAAATGGGTCACCTAAATCCAGTGGGATATTGAAAACACATCTGTCTCTGAGTACAGGCTCTGCAAGCCTTGGGGCCTGAAGGAGAGATGAGATGTGGAGGCATTTGGAATGAGATTAAGGTCCCTTCCAATCCAAACCATGCTCTGATTCTGTGACTTCTCTCTATTGAGTGCAGAGAGGGGGTGACCATCTCCCATCTCTGCAAACTCAAACCAGCCTGGACCCACTTCTCAAATAGGCCAGAATTTCCATTTGGGTAGCAGTGCCAGTTCCTATGGACAGAGCAGATCTGGCAGGGCTCAGCTGTCAGGAGTGGGTCTGGCTGCAGAGAGCAGCACAGTGAACATGTGAAGGTGCCAGCTGGTGCTGTGTGGCTGCTGGGAGGAGCAGGTTCTGATGGCTGCCATGCTTTAACCCTTCCCAGGTGCCTGTCCCACTGACGGACAATCGGAAGCGCTTCCTGGCCATGAAGTGGTTGATCACAGAGTGCAGGGACAACAAGCACCGCCGGACAATGATGCCAGAAAAGCTCTCCCAGGAGCTGCTCCTGGCCTTCAACAACGAGGGGCCTGTCATCAAGAGGAAGCACGTCCTGCACAAGATGGCAGAGGCCAACAGGGCTTATGCCCACTTCCGCTGGTGGTAGGGACTCTGCATGGGACAGCTGCCACAGCCTGGAGAGCAGAGCCCCGGGGCTGCCAGCCTGGGACAGGGAAGGGTGGAATATCCCTTGCAGGCAGCTTCTGATCCAGCCTAGGGAAAGCTCACACATTCCCACAAGGTTCTTTTTCTTTGTGCTTGTTTGGATGGGGGAAGGGGGAATCTGAGTTACCAGCCCCAGCAGGGCTGCTCCAGTTATTTCATAATCACTTCCCTGTGAAGACAAGCCTTAGATGTTTTTCTTTCAGCAATGCTAAACAAAACCATCTTTCACTTACCTGTTTCCTGGGGATCTGAAAGTCTCTCTCCTCCTCAAATCAGCAATGTCTTTGGCTGCAGAGCTAAGAGCAGAGCTGGATGCTTTTCCACAGAGATTGGTACAACAGGCAATAAGAGGCCCTTTTTGATTTTTTTGTTTGTTTTGGTCATCAGCAATATGGTCTGCACAGATTTGATGGGAATGTTGACAAAATAAAACCAGTTTTATGAGAAAGATCTGGAATCGGGGAAACCTTTGTCTCTGTTGCTCCAACTACCCTGTTTGTGTAAAGCCCTGAGGCCTTAGACTGGAGCAGACACTGAGTTATCACAGCCTTAGGGCTTCAGTCAGGAGCAACCCTTCAGTACTGCTCAGCACTCAGCAGCTTTGCAGGGAGAAAGCATAATTTAGTGGAAAACTTTTATTAGGAAAAAATCCTTCAATAGACTATTTTGTTTCCTTTCTTCCTCTCCTGTTCTTATAAGAAATATACCATAGCTGAAACTTGCAAAAATCTAAAAAAAAAGTGGCAGTTATTGTATAAAACCTATAAAACCAGTTCCTACATGTGCTCAGGGACCTCTCCTGTCGCAGACTCCTCGTGGCAGGTATTCCTGGCTGTGGGAGAGGCTGTGTGCATGCAGGTGCAGCCAGCATGCTGGAAGCAGTCTGGGAAAAAAAGCACTTGGTTGAGCTGTTTGTGAGGCCATGATGTGTTCTGTGACCTGTCCCACAGAAACAGGTACAACCTGAGCTGGGAGATTTCCCTGCTGCCTCCCACAGCTCTGCTGGCTTTGGGGTGAAGCAAAATGTTCTCAGCCTAAACTGTGCTTTCCTTAACGCTCATAGAAAATGCTGGTGTTAGCTAGAAGCCTCCCGAGCCCTTTGCTGGCAGCAGCCCAATATTGAGACAAAATCAGTGGGAGAATTTGCTGGGTCAAGTGTGCCCTTCCCACCACTCTGAACCTCCAAAGTCAGACCAGCACCAGTGCATCTCACAGTAGGTGCAGAAAGGCTCTAGCCAGTATAAATCCTAATTTACAGGAAGTGCTAGAAAATTAGTGTGAAAAATTCCAACTTGGTACAAAGCTTGCTGGTGAAGGTGCTGGGGACTCCTCTGCCACGGGAGGTTAATCTGTCACTTCGCTGTAATAATATTTCTGGGCAGCGTCCGTCATCTTCCATTCAGCAGCCCGGAACTCGATGATCTCCAGCAGCAGGAGCTGGGACAGGGAGCTGAGCCCCTCCTGCAGAAGGAAACCATCTCGGAGGAGGGAGAAGAGCTCATCCATGCGCTGGGAATTCATCTTCTCCAGCTGCTCCCCGATGCGGTGGAGCTGCAGGACCAAGCAGTCCACCTTCAGAAGGAAGAGCAGATGGCTGAGCACAAAGCAATGGAGGCTCCTCTGCACCCCCCAGGGCTTTGCTTTTTACAGGTCCTTGGTAGGACAGCAGGCACATCAGCAGCTCTTCCCTGCACTCACCTCCTCCTCCTTCTGCAGGCTGTCGGGCTGTGCCAGCCGGAACAGGCAGTCGTACACAGGGTTCACCAGAGCCATCATGGGCATGTTGTTCACCTGCAAGGAGAGCAGAGTCAGCCTGGGGCCAGAAAGGGAGTCTGCAGCCATTTTAAATAGTTATTCTCTTGCTGCTCTCCAAAGGAGAAGTGAGCTGCATTTAGTTGTGCTGTGTTAGAGGGATTTACATCAGAGATCAGACATTTGATTCTCCAGGAACCAGAGGAGCTGAACAAATGATGTAAAAAATATCTATTTTTAAATGTAAGGTAGTAATGGGAAATACACTTGTTCCAACAGTGTATTTCCTACCTGCAGTTCTACTCTTGCATCATTTTTACATCTACTCCAAGCAGGAATTCAAAGTTCATACACTGCACAAAGGGCCTGAAGCCAAACTCCATCAGCAAACCCCACAGCAACGAAACCAGTCCAATCTGGGACATCTGGGAACAGGCAAATCAGGGCATTTCAAGCACCAGGTACAAAATGAAGAAGCTGAGACTTTGTGACTGTTCCTGAAGGCTTGCTCTGCCTCTCCAAGCCCGTAGGTAGCACCAGCCTTGTCAGCGTCCTTGTGCTAAGAACCAGCTCTGGCCCCCTGTGGCTCTGGGGCTCTGTACAACACCCACCCAACAGCCTTGCTCTGGTATCCTGGGATGCCCAGGCCCTCCTGGCACTCCAGACAGCAGCAGCCAGCTGCTGCTCCTGCTCCAGCTCCTCACCCTCAGGTAGTCAAAGATGTTGCAGATGAAGGTGACGTAGCAGATCCAGGCCTGGAGGGAGCGGGTGCGCAGCTCCTCCCTGTCCTTGTACTCCTGCTGCAGCCGGTTCAGCAGGCTCCTCCGGAAGATGCTCTGGCCAACTTGTTTGCTCTCTGCCTGTAAGCCCACAAAAACAGGACAGGATGGAGGGATGAAACTGGTCCAGAGGGGCAGGGGGATGCAGTACCACACAGACACCCTCCTGTGATTCCCAGAGGCAGAAAAGCTGCAACTTGCTGCCTGTGTTTGTCCCAATGCTCTTCTGGATGCTGCCACTGCATGAGGTAAGTGGCAGGAGAGGAGAGATGGGCAAGGGGGCAGAGCAAAGCCCTTCCAGGCCCAGCCCAGGGACAAGACATGCAACAGCCCAGGCGTTTCACTGTCCAGACACAACCTCTTACCTGGATGATGGTGTAGCAGATTCGCCCAGCCTCCTTGCTGAACACAGAGTCTTTGAGGGACTGGTCCACTATAATATTGGCCACTTTTTCCAGGTCCACATTACTGGGGTCTGCAGAGAAGAGGAAGACTGTTAGGACCCAGCCCTCTTTGGCCCCTGATTCTTTGAGGCACTGGGAAAGCAACCAAGGTCTGTGCAGGGCCCAGTACAAGTCAAATGGTGCAGAAACCGTGTGTGGGAGAGGAGTTCATAAAAACTTGCTGACCTTTGAGGGCTGTTTTCAGCAGCTTCTGAGTCTCGGAGTCGAAGGACTGTATTTTGTACTCTTCTTTGCCTGTTTCCCCCATGGCTGGTTTTCTCCAAGGGCAACAATCAGCGCAGTGGATGAGCTAATGACAGTCCCTGGGGAAGGAGCACATAGAGCTTACTTGGACAGAAGCAAACCTTCACCCATTTGCCATTTGGCACATGCCAGGTAGTGTTGAAGCACAGGCTGTTTCCTGACAGCTCCCCACCCCAAGGAAACTCCTCTTTTATTAGGGCAGCAACTCCACCCTTAGATGTATGCAAATCCTCATTCCCACATCTTTTTAATTCTTGTCTCCTACCAGCTGATGATAGAACTTCATCTTCAGAGCCTTTATATTTTTCTGATAAGAGAAACATATTACAGGCAAAGCAGACCTAAAATAGATTTGGCTGTGTCACAGGAAGGCACATACTGCTCCCTTGGGCCTTTTAAACACCAATTCAGCAGCTTTCATACAAAAATCTGGGAAGAATCAAAGCCAGTACAAAAGCATCCAACACACTCATCAGAGCACCTCTCCTGCACCAGAGCCAGGCTTCCTCAGCTCCCAGCATGACACAGCAACTCAGCAGCCAAATCCCCAACAGCAACAGCTCCCATCTCTGTCATCCCTCTGCAGTCAAACACTGCTGCAGCACCAGCAGTGCTCCTAACTAGTCTCTAGATTGATTTTCTTCTGCTTCATGATACAGCGAAGACAGCAAGAGGGTACGCACGGCACAGAGAGGAAGAGCTTGCTTTGACTCACAGAGGATCTGCTGGATAGAAATGCAGGGCTGGCCAGATCGACAGCACAAACAGGAGAAGGCAATCGGCCAAATGAGTTTTGCCAGCTCGTCGAAATTCCTCGGCCATTACTCACCCCTCTCTGCAAACAGGTCCCTACTCAGATCAAAGCCCAAGAGCGTTTAGGGGCATGGGGCAGGTACCGTGGGCATTCCCCTCACATACAGCACAGCAGTAACTCAGAGCAGAGAGCAGCCCGGTGGGAGTGACCACCTGCCGACGCTGCTCTCGCAGCCAAAGCTCTCACCTACCCTGAGACTGGCACAGAGGTTTCTTTCCCAGGTGGATTCACAAGCAGCTGGGTGCCCCTCCGTGCCGTGCCTGGTTAGCAAACACCTTCCTAGCCGACCTCTCCTCTCTGTCCATCTGCACTCCTGCCATGCTGCAGTGCCAGTGGAGCAGCCCGGGGTCAGCAGCAGCCCCGTGTCCCACCGGCAGCATCTCCCCGCAGCAGCAGCCCGGTGAGAGCACAGCGCCTCACGGAGCGCGGCGGGAAGCGCCCGAGCCCGTCTGGCAGCGTCTGAGCCGCCGCCGCTCCCGGAGCTCCCGCTCCACGGCTCCCTGCTATGGCCACGGCTGCTTTGAAGTGCTGTGCCAAATAACCCTGCCCAGAGCAAACCACAGCGTGTGAACACCGAGCCAGACAGGTCTCGCCTGCACCAGAGACCCTCCTGCCGGCACGAACTTATCGGAAAGGCTGGTGGCAGTGGGTGACATGGGGCACCTGTGGCACCGACTGCTCCTCTGCCACTGGCCCCTGCTAGACGAGCCGTCCCGGGGGCTGGCACGGTTGGGGTCAGCACCCTCAATCTGCCGGTGACCCACCAGCTCAGCTGCCAGGGCACCTGTGACCTACGGGGTCACACCTGGTAGTATGGGCTGGACAAGTCCTGCCCACTACAAGGAGAGGGAGAAGTGCAGAGAGTCGCTCTGCCACCCCACAGCGTCTGCCACAAGGGCTCTACCAGCCCCTGGAAGCCCCATCCCAACCCCGCCGAGCCTCAAGTGGAACCCCCAGCGCCGAGACGCCTCTTGCCCGGGGCAGCCAGAGCACCGGAGCCCCCAGGAACCCTGGCCGCTGCCTCCCTCGCTCCAGCCCCGCGGCTGCCACAAAGCCCTAGGGCCACCGGACGGAGGAAGAGGCGGATCCCGAGGAAAGCAGTCCCCACGCTGCCTCGGGCAGGGCAGGGGGAGCCGGGCGCAGCCCCACCGACCTGCCGGCCGCCCCCGCTGTGTCCTCCGGCCGCCGGGACATCGCCGGCACGTCCCGTGCCCCGCGCCCTCCCGGCACGGCCCAGGTTTCCTCTTAGGTCATTTCCTCGCCCGAGCCGGGGGAGGGCCGGGCCGGGCCGGGCGGGCGGGAGAGCGGCTGGAGCGGCGGCAGCGCCACCGCCTGCGAGCGCCGGGGCACGGCGGGCTGAGCCCGGGTACGGCCGGCTGCTCCTCGGGAAGTTCCCGGGCTTCCCCAGGCTGCACCCCCAGACACCGTCCTGGGCACGGCCGCTGCTTTCCCGACTCGCCCCGCCGGTGGGTCGCGGGCAGCCTCACCCCTCTGCCCCCGTGCCCCCGCGGGGCTCTCCCGGCGCTCTGCGGCCGGTAGCGGCGTGAATTCCGCCCTTCCCTCCCGGCCAAGGCAGGCTGCAGCCGAATGGTATTAAAACATGAGTAGGAAAAAAGTCAGGAAAGGGGAGATAGGCTGAACGACGCACTGCAACGAGAGCTGAGTATGGTATAACACACTTCACGTTTTTCCTCTCAAATCTCAACCATTTAATAAAGTAAGATCCCGCAGGGGGTGAAGCCATCACCGCAGAGCAGCCAGGCTGCTGAAACCAGGGAATGGCTGAGGGAGCACAGAACGAACAGTTTGGGAACATTTTCTGTAGGGCCTGGCTGGATACAAAGGCTGAACTCATCCAACGAGGGTGTGAGGCTCAGGACTGGCTACCACAGCCTCTCTAGGACACAGCAGTGGGACTGGGCTGCAAAAATCCCCCTTGGCTGATCCTTTTGGTGCAGTTCTCAACAGCAATACCCAACACAGAGGGTACAGTTCTGCCTATGGCTGAGGAGCACCCACAAGCCAGCAACGGGAAGCCCAAATGGCTTCTGTTGCCCCATTCTCTGGGCCCTGATTATTCTCCCTTTTGGGCAACAGGAAGGCCACGATGTCCTCTGCAGGGTCCAGTATAGGCACAGAGCAGAAAGGAATAAACCAACTGCATCCAGACACTGCATAACAAAATATTTAATGTACCTTGTCTTAAAGGTAGGCACACACTGTGTGTGTTGTGCTCGGATGCTTTAAGGAAAAAGCAGCTGCAAAAGATCCACTCAGGCAACACATCAAAATGCCACAGTTACAGTTTCTACATCACAAGAGAAACTTAAATCTAAATAAATACAATCTACTCCAGTCTAACTGTAAAACATTAATTTCCTATCAAAAATGATGCTGTGCAGCTCTGCATGAGCATTCTGAGAGTGGGACTGTCCTAGGAGCTCGGTGAGCCAACCAGCACTGCAGGGAGCAGCATGTTCCTTGCAGATCTTGTGCATACCAGGCTTGCTCAGTGCTTGGTGGAGCTGCAAACAACCACAGCACAACTCCTCACCAATGTTCTGCCTGCTAAGGAGCTTTTGGATGTTCTCATGGTAAAAGGCACTAGAAGAAAACAAACACAGCTGCTGAGCAGCTTGTGAGGTGAACTGCAGGCAAATCCCTGGTGAGAGGATTAACTTGGAAAGAAATCCTAATGGCCAAATTCAGCCAAGTCTCACAGCAAGGCATTTGCCACATTGAGTCACTTCACACTGAACGGGAGTGTGCAGCTTCCAAGAGCAAATCTGTCCCAGCACCTGGGAGAACAAGGTGACCACAGATCTCTCCCATCTCCTGCTCCTCTAATTCTAAGAGATTTAGCTCCTAACAGCATGTGTTTTGCCAGAGCAGCATGAGAAATAAAACCTGTCCTCCTAGTGCTTCATTCAGCCTCAATCCCATGGAGAAATCGATATTCCTCTTACAGTGCTTTCCCCAGCAAAGTGCACATGAGAAATCTATGAAGGACAGATGCTGCTGATCAGAGGTGAAGAAGTGATTGTTGGATGCAGCTCCTAATATTGTTGAGGTTGTCACATCTTTCTCCCTCTCACTGGAAGCCCAGATGCCTTTATGGGCCTGTAACATTTGTGACTCACAGCCCAAAGGCCCCTGACCGGCGAGTGTCTCTTCCACAGCCTAGGCCAGACAGGCACAACTTAAACTCTGGCTTTGCCACCTGTTGGGTGGAGGCAAGGTCAGTTAATGCAGAGTGGAGGAAAAAACATCCCCAGAGAGGAAAAGCTGCTCCATACTCTCCAGTGCTGCTCCCTCTCTGGAGCAGGCCAGCTGCCCATGCCAGCATCACCCCAAGCTCCACAGCACTCTCAAGGAACATCATCTTAATAGAGCATAGATCTTTCTGTTCTTTTCCTGCTGCTGAGTTCCCAGTTTCCCCCTGTTTTGTGCGGTTTAACAGCAGCTCTTTGACAACAAATGGAAAACAAGTCTTGCAATGTTTAGACAGGATGGATGAGTCTCCCATTTCCTAAGGAAGCCTAGGTCAGCAGCAAATATTTTCTGCTCTGGCCTGTCCCTGCTAACCATGACAGCATTCATCTCACCAGCAACAAAAGGCAGTAACAAAGCCAACATGTTTGTGTCTGATTTGAAAAGAGACATTTCTCTCCCTCAGAAGGATGTCTGTCATGAGGCTGAGTGAGTTCATTACTCCGTATGATGTATTTCCAAGAACAACAGGTAGACAATAAACAAAGGCTAAACATTGTTAAGAAGATTTTGAGAAATCTCAGAAGAGACTAAATAACACAAGAAAATGCCAATAGGATTGAGGCACTTGAAGAAACTCCACATTTCCTGCATTTTCTGCTCTAAACAAAACAGCCATTTTTAGAGTATATGCAGCTCTCTCTCCCTCTTTTCAGACTCACATATTGGACTCCTGCCTGACACTGACACTACTCAATGAATTTAATTTTACACAGCTCAGTCACCTGCAGGCCACTTTGTACTCCAAGATCTCAAACACATAGCAGACACAAAGTTATTCAGCCTGGGCTTGCAAGGAATTTCTCCAGATACCTCAGCCAGCAGTGAAACAGCTGTTTTTTAAAAACAGCCTCTCACAATAGCTCAGGGTAAGTGAGCAATGCTGATATGCTCAAAATTGCCAGAAGTTGCGTCAACGGAATGGAATTGGTCACGCTGGAATTTGGCCAGACCATTTAGGATTAACACTCTGAATACTGCAAAAAAGCTGGGAAAATCTCTGTGTTAAGAACCATCAAACCATCCTCCAAATAATTGCAATGCTCTGCCTTAACCACTCCTTGCAGATGACTAACATGCTTTTGTAGGAAGGGCTGGGAACTCTGCCTTCCACACAGTCCAGCCACACCCTGCTAGGCTTGAAAAAACACAGAATAAAAAAGAAGGAAGAAAAGTAATTTTCCTCTTTTCCACCGTTATGTAAATCAGAGTTGCTGTAGACTGTTTTGTTGGTTTTTTTAACCACTCATAAAACCTCTGAAACTCCAGAAAAACACTTCTCCATCTCTAATTAAATCACCCATGTGAAACATCACATTCAGCCAACCAACTCCCATTTAATGTTCATTCCTTTCACTTCAGCAAATCTTGTCAAAACATTTTCATCTGCTAGCACCAGTGCAGGACTGAGATTCTGAAATATTTTGAGGCCACTACAGAAATACTTCTTAGACACATTCAAAGGTGCTATTAAATAAATAATGATTAAAAAATTGCTAGTTTTCATAGGACTTTCCCTTCATTATTCCAACTTAGAATAATTATTACTTAACTCTATACAGCATTTGTTTACTTGCTGCTTTGAAGCAAAGAACCCTGAAGTAAAAATTGGGTTTGTGTGTTGAATCCCCTTAGAATGGGGCTCTTAATAGGCAGATTTGCTCGTAAACAGTGTGTGAGGCACTGCAAATCTCAAAGAGACACCCAGGAAGAGAAATGGGAATTCAGCATACAGTCAAGCTCACTGGAGTTAAAGGAAAAACTGGTCCAGCACGATCAGAGAAGATGTTGTGTTTAAGATGACAGAGAATGCTCAGCCAGCAAGTGGTGACCAAGAAGCAGCAGCTGGCAGCAAAGGAAAGGAAAACTGAGGGTCTGTGCACTAACGTGGCTTTAACTGATTCACACCAGCAGGGTAGAGCGACCTGTGCCAAACCAAGACAAGTATCTGGTGCAAACAGCAGGCACAGAGCAAGAGAATAGAGCTGTGCAGATGCAGTGCTAGGAAGTGGTGTTTGGTTGGTTAAGCAACACTAGGCTGGGCCAGAATCCCCTCTCTGGGACCCAGGGCGAGCTCAGGGATTCACCCACTTTACTGGGTGCCTTTCCAGAGCACAGGCATTGCTAAGGAAGTGGTCTGTTGGTTCCCCCTCTCTCCACTAAAGGTGCACTGATAATGAGAGGAGACAGAAGAAAAGTGCTCTGTTGAACGGCTTCCAGCTGAGCAGTTCAGTGTCTTCAGCAGAACTGCAGTCACCTTCTCCTTCTGCTTGGTCCCTGGAGGTGATTCCCTGTAGGCTGGGGGAGCTCTGGGAGCTCTGAGGTTTCCAGCATGCTCCTGACAGAGCAGGACCATCAGTCTCCCCTCCTGAGGAGAACAGCAGGCAGCCACACACATCCCCTTCAGCCTTCCTTCCTCTTCGTGCTCTCAGGGCTCTTCAGGGCACAGAGGAGGCCACAGAACAGTTCATACCAAAAGAAGATGAGGCCAGAGGAGAAGGCAGCCTTCAGCAAGCTGGGAGAGAGGCCCTTGAAGAACCCACCTGGGCCCTCCTCTCGCATTATCTGCCTCATGCAGTCCAGGAAACCCCCATATGTCCGTACCTGGGAGAGAAATGGCAACAAGGTTCAACAAAAAAACTTCAGGACAAGTGGAAAAAGCCACAAAGATCCTCAAACTATATCACAGAAACATTATCTTAACGTGCAGCCTGGAGACGTCTTTCTGGATAATATTATAACTGAAAGTTTCAGAGACAGTTTAGAGAGAGCAGGACAGAGGAAATGTAGACATTTAGCATCAGCAATGGTTTATGCACATCATTCACTGAATGGCTGTAAAACCTCTGCATGCAACAACAGCAGGACTTTAAATTTATGGCACAGGTATGTGAAGACATTATTTCAGTTTGTGCACATGCTATTTTCTATCCCCTTTACTGTCTAAGAAGGAAAAACTTTTGAGTTTTCTGACAGAAAGACAGCACAGCTACAGCACTTAGAAGTTTCCAAATTAGTTGTCTGCATGTTGTCATGTTACACTGTGCAGTTTTAATATCTTGTGACACATCAATGCTAAGAACAAATTTTGTATCTCACTGCAAGAGGAAAAGCATCCAATGCAATGGGCTGAGACAACAAAATCCTATTCAAGAATTTTCTAGGGTACAACCTGCTTTCCTTCTCAGATCCAATAAATTTTAAGGAAAAGAGAAAATTTCCACATTTCATGGAAAAAAAGAGAAAGTTCCACGAAAGAGCTGTATTTGTCTTCAAGGTGGTAACATTGGTGCTAAAGAACACCAGAGTATTTAATTAGCTTTGAATTTCAGGCTATTCTCATAATAAAACACATGTTGAACACTTGGTGCCTATTTCTTGTGTCAAAACATTAATTGCAGAAGAGGAGCCTGACAGCCAGGTGATGCCAGCACAGAGCTAGTGTCATCCTCTGCTAGTAATTTGGTTCTGAATCAGAAAAACCAAACTGCAACTAGAAAAGTAATTCAAAACCCCTTTGCCTGTCTGACTCATCCCCAGCTCCAAGACACATTTGATGGAGAGGGATGACAAGCCAGAGCACAGGTAAGTTGTACAGCCAACAGGTCCCCTCCTGGGACCTATCAGAAAATAAACCCAGTATGTTCATGTATAAATGCACATTATTAAATGAGACCAGTGCTCACTAGGAGCTCCCAACCCAAATGTGAACTCAACAGGTACCACTGGTCGATTGTCACTGCACTCCAGTGCACTGGACTAGCTCCACACTTGGGAAAACCCAGCACTTGCAGCATTTCTCACCTGCCCAAAGGCTGCCCGAGCATGCTCAAAGCCACCCACTTGCAGTCGCTTTTTGACCACGTCCAAAGGGTACGTGAGGCTTTTGCTGACAACTCCAGCACAGCTGCCACAGAGAAGGTCTTTAATGCTGGCTGAGAAGCAGAAAGGGAAAGGATAGCAGGGAGGAAAAAACCAGGATTATCAGGGAATTCTGACTGAAGATCATACGAGGTAAGTTAAAAATCACTTTTCACAAGAAGTAAGGCCAAAAAAGTCCTTTGAAGTTACATCACCTCTTCTACAATAGTTGGCCAAAGAATCTCAAGCTGTATTTTTTCAGGCTTGCAATTTCTGTTGAATCAGAGGACCAGCTCCTCTTGGTCTGTTACACTGACTTATGGTTTTGCTCTGCTCAAAAAACTCCAATCCCCAGTCACAAGATAACTTGCTGCCAGTGGATGGAAGTTTTCATGCCTCCCCTCACCAGTAAAAGCCTGGAAATCTTGCACCCCTGACTGCTCAGGCCGATGTATTCTGGATTGGAATGTCACAAGCTGACACTGCCTGATGATTTCAGTGGCTTGTAGGAAATTAGTTCTGTATTAGACTTTTTGGTGTTAAACAGGAGGTCCCAGCACAAAACCACCATCAGCCTCTGCCACCTAAAATTAAATATGCAGACATGATATTGAAAAGTCTAGTTCCTCTGCTGAAAAAATTCCATTGAGGAACAAAGTCATGCTGCTGCCTCTTGCTCAAGAAGGCTCAGGTATCTAGAACTGCCAAGGTGACAGGTTGCATCAGGATGAGGTTCTCTTACAATGGAGCTAGAAATCAACATAAAAACATCAAATCAAGACACTGGGAGCTTTAAATTAGAGTAAATGAATCCTCTCCTCTAACAGCTGAATCTGCAGGCAGATTTACTAAGGAAATCCAAGAGTCCTGTCCCCACAACACTAATGAAACAGAAAGATTATGGCAGCAAGGTCTTCCCTCAGTATCAGTAATGTGACACTGTTAAAGAAAGAGCACCCTGGCCTGTGACACTTCACTTTCCCATCCACCCACTTCCACCATGGTTATTCCACAATGGGATCTATTTGTGAACTTTGCTGTACTTAATCCAGCATTTCCATGCAGGGGTTAAAATGAGAGGGGGCAAATTGAGACACTTTTCAGATGTTGCATCAAAAAATGTGAAAGGATCACAGAGCTGACATCAGATACCCAAATCAGCATTCATCCTCTTTCTCTCCTGACTGCAGCTATCACTGTCCCAAGTTCCTACCTGCACTCTTTGCTTCAGCTGGAATCACCCATTTGGAAAACTGCTGCAGGATGTTGTAGAAGAAGAACTGGAGACCAGCATATGGGAAGATAGCAATGACTGTGGGGGTCAAACCTCTGTAGAAAGTCTGAGGCCCCTCTGTCTGGTACATTGTCACCACTGCATGGCGAAGGTTGGGGTAGATCTGCACAACAGGGAAGAGGCTGAGTGACTTTCCAGTGAACTTAAAAACAGCAAACTAAAGGTCAGGTAATTTCTCAGTAATGAGTATAGGAATTTCCCACTGCCTAAAATACAACTGACTGTCTTCAGCACAAAGTGATGAGCAAGGTGATTTTCTACACCCTCACAGTGTTCTCTGCTAAGCCCTTGTGACTTAAAAGAAACAAGGCATGGAGGTGAGTCCTGAGACCACCTGCATCACAGACATGATTTTTTTTTTTTAACAGTTCTTAACTCCTGCAACACAATTCATATAATACATACTGTAATTCTACTGCAGACTATATACAGAAATGGCTCTGATACAAATATATCCCATTATTACAGACCTAGTTAGCACAGTGACCAATTCTTGTGCAAATAAGAACATGAAGCACAGGTTAAAGGTAACTGGTTTGAAGCATCATCCTGATCATTATTTAAACATGACTCTCTGCATGTGGAAAGTTTCAAAAATGCAATGTTCAACAGCCTGGCGAGTGGGTTCTATAAAAACCCAACAGCCAAAGCAAAAATTGAGTTATCCTGTTAAGGACAGTTTCTCCTTTCTGCATCACCTGTCAGGATCAGAAGAAGCAAAACACAATTAGGAAAGCTGTGTCAACAGCACGAACGGTAATTTGGCAACAGTGCAAACACTGGTAGTAACAGCACCTGCTCCTTCATTTTAACCCACAATGCTGTACGTGCTTTCAAACCTCCTGAATCTTCAGACCTGTGCAATCTTGCTACTGCTATGGAGGACAACACAGAATGCTGAATCTCACCTTTGGCTCCCCCTGGGCAGCAAAGCGGGTGCGCAGCGTGTCCACGGGCTGGACCGCGACCGTGGCTGTGCAGGCAGCCAGGCCCCCGCACACCAGGTGCACGAAGGAGTGCCGGGCGTTGAAGGAGGTGACGTTGTGCACCAGCTCCGTCAGGCTCTCGAACGCCATGAACTTGCAGAAACAAAAGAGCAGGAAGCTGATCTTTATGACTCACAAAAGTGTCCCACTCCTCTCTCGTTTCACTAACAGCTTCACCCCTCCCCCCTTGTACCACCTTCTACGTCCTTCAAAAGACCTCCCCAGCTTGCCACGTCTAAAAGTCACTAAGTAGCCCGGGAAATGCTTGGGATACTGTGGTGTTCCACACTTCTGCTAATTCTTGCATTTAGAAACGTGAAAAACTCATTTCAATGTTCTGTGGATCCAGAAGAGTGTTTACTATGTCACAGATATGCTGTCCTTTACCATTTCAGCCACTGCTCCTAAAGCTGTTATTAATGTTTACAAATTAATCATAACAATGCTGTGTACCCACATCAGCTTAACTGATTTTTTCCTAACAAGCCCTGAGGGTGACAGCATGACTAGAAGCAAAAATCTGCCCAGGCTTGGGGCATGAACAGCTAAGCCAAGTGTCAGGAGTAGAGAGGGCATATCTATGACACCAGATACAGAGATCAGTTTGCTATCACTGTGCTCCAGTCTATTCAGCAAGCTCAGGAATATTAGGAATTATACACGGCTTTATACAGCTACACAACCTTCCCACTCCTGAACACAGACAGTCTGAGGGGGCAGAGCAGCGTCCTGTGTACACACAGTGTGCCCGGGTCACGCCTGCTCCCTTCACCTGAACAGCTCCGAAGCCGACGGACAGGAACTGAGCAGGCACATGGCCCTTCCAGAAGGCTGCCAAGCCCTCCTCCCGGAAGATGCGCTGCACGGCCTGCAGGATGCCGTGGTAC
Organism: Luscinia megarhynchos; assembly: GCA_034336665.1. Classification (NCBI taxonomy): domain Eukaryota; kingdom Metazoa; phylum Chordata; class Aves; order Passeriformes; family Muscicapidae; genus Luscinia; species Luscinia megarhynchos. The sequence goes on from CM067580.1 coordinate 6,664,490, forward strand.
TTGGCCCTGGGGTTTCTGGAGGAGAGCTGCTCGATCTGGAGCTGGAGGAAATGGGAGAAAGTATTTTCAATTTCACCCTTCAACACTGGTTCAAGTGTCCACTTCAGGAATTCACAACCCTGTCAGCCAGCCAATGCTAAGGGATAACATTCTGTCTTCCCACAGAACTACACTAAGATCTGACTGGGATGTTATTTATGAAGGGCTCTAAAAGAATAAAAATGCGCATGAACACAAAGATAAGCAGGAGGGACGATGGTGAAATTCAGTCAGACAGTGGAAGTCATTCACAAAACCAGAAAGAGAACGAACTCTGAGAAACACAAGAATCCAATCCCACACAAGTTAAGTTGTATAAATAGAAGTGGTGGACACAAGATAGCCCTACTTCCTTGCATAACCTGTACACAACGTGAGGGCTGACGAGCGGATTTTGTGTGCTCTGGCTGCACAGGTGACCTGCTCACCCAGGGCAGGATCAGCTCTGCTCCCTCACAGGCTCTGTCATCCCCGCCCCGGGCACGCCGCGAGTGAGGTACCTGAAAGCGGATCTTGAGGACATCCAGGGGGCTGACAAGGACTCGAGTGACCAAGCCAGACGCGGATCCTGCTGCAGCCGCTTCCGCCGCGGACACGCACTTGGCTTCGGGGTCGTAACCCACCATGCCTGCCCCAGCCTGGGCAGGGACACAGGGACAGTGAGCCCCCACACCGAGCCCCAACTCTACAGCCCGCTCACGCCAAGGCCCACAGCACCTCCTTACCCCAAACTGCCTCCTCACCCCACGGGACACACAGACCCTCTGCCCCGCAGCTCCCGGCCCCGCCCGTGGCAGCCACCAGCGGGCAGGCCGAGCGGAGCCCGGTGGGACCGGGAGCGTCCGGCCCTGGCCCGGCTCCCGCCGCGCCGCCTCACGGCCCCGCCGGCTCCGCACTGCGCCTGCGCGCCGCGGGGGCCGCTGGGAGATGTAGTCCCGGGAACGGCGCCCACGTGCGCAACACGCGCGGGGTGACGCGCTCGCAGAACTATGGGGTCAGCGGGGGCCGGACAACACCTGAGACCTTAAATCCAACCTGTGAGCCAACACCACCTTGTCAGCCACACCATGGCACTGAGTGCCACATCCAGCCTTTCCTTAGACACACCCAGGGACAGTGACAACTCCCTGGGCTGCCCGTTCCAATGTCTAATCACCCTTTCCATGAAGAAATTCTTCCTGATGTCCAACCTAAAGCTCCCCTGGTGCAGCCTAAGATCATGCCCTGTCACTTTTTACCTGGGAGAAGAGCCTGACTCCCACCTGGCTGCATTCTCTTATCAGGGAGTTGTAGATAGCAAAAAGGTCACCCCAGACCTTCCCTTCTCCAGGTTAAACAAGCCCAGCTCCCTCAGCCACTCCTCATCACACTCGTGATCCAGACTGTTCCCCAGCTCTGCTGCCCTTCTCTGGTCCCACGAGCTGTGAAAGGTCAGCACACAGCACACGCTGCCCTCAGCACTGCTCCCACCTCCACCTTACAAAACCACAGACCAACAACCTTCTCTTGTCTCAATAAAGCACAGGGGAAGCAAGATTCTCTAAGCAACCCAAGGTACAGTAAAACACCAATTCGAGAAACCTATTCTGCTACAGCATTACACAACAAGCCAAGCAGTTCAAGTCACACCATGAATTTTCCATACTGACTTCTGGCACAAAAAAAAGAAAAATAAAGAACTTATCATAGGAATATCCAGGCATTTCCACCTTGACATCATCAGTACTTAAACATAACAACTAAGAGCAACTGTTTAAAAACTACTCAAAACTCCCATGTAGGCCTTTTCCTATTGTATGTTAAAATGGACTACAACATTCACACTCTCAGGTACTTTCTGACCACCAGCGAAGGCTGGGGAGAAGCTGCAGAGAGCTGCCCACACACCTTGCTAACCAAACAGAACCATTCTTCTTTAACTAACAGAAATGAAAACCTGCAGGGCCCTGATGGAGCAGAGCCAAAGCCACAACAGCCTGAGTCTGGTTGTTGTGTTTACACCAGCCCAACACCCACCTCCCCTTTTAGGACAAGGCTCAGATGTGTCTGAACTACAAGCTCAGTCATAGCTTGGTCAGTTAACTGAAATAACAGACAGATACTCAAGTGAAGAATTCAATGTATATTTATTATTCACAGTTAATTACTATCTACCAAATGCTGCTGCAGAGTTAAAGGATTAAGTACATAGGCCTTTTTTTTTATTTAAACACGGAAATTTTTTTTAATATATATACACACACAAGACATATGTCTGCAAGGCTGCATGATATACACCAATTCCAAAATAAGGAAACAATCAAATGGTCTAGGTGTAGAATGCCATAGATTCTTTTCCAATCACTTTACAAAGTGGAAAGAAAGTGAGTGACAGCTAGCAAGGAGAGGGGGAAAAAGTAATACTCTACAGGGTAGCTCTCTCTTTCATTTGCTGGAAAATCAAAGTGTAAGGCAGAGTCCATCTCAGGAGTAAAACTTTTTGTAACACTACCAAAAAAGGCACCCTCCAACAAAAGATTGCCGGTGCTGAGGCAGGGAGGGAAGAGATCTCCGCTACAGGTTGGGATGTTGGTGGGGTGAAGGGATCCAGCCAAACGGCCACCAAGGGAAAAACAACGCAACTGAAGATTGGCACAGAGAGCGCTGCGGGCTGATTGCTTTCCTTCTGTCCAATTTAATGTCACACTGCTCTGGTGAGCAAAGGGCCACCAGAAATGCCCCGAGGGTGCAGGGTGGGGAGAACAGTCACACACAGCCTGCTGTGAACAGGAGCGGGCGGGGAGCTACTTCAACAGGAACACTGACCTGAGGAGGGAGGAGAGACTGGAGAACAGGGATGCCAACTCCACTTCTCAAGAGCAACATGACTGCAAATACTGCCTATCCAGGCCGAGGAGACAGGCTGATCACATGCATCACGTAGAAACATTCACTAAGAGCGTAAAGTTTTTTTCAAGCACTATTTCTTGAGGTTTCTCTGCATTTTGAAGTTTTCCACCAAAGGAATGTACATTTTGTAGGACATCTCAGGGCTATTATTTCTCAAATTCCCCCCTTAACCCTCCCTCCCCAAAATATTCTTCCTCATCATAATTTTCCCCTTTCTCTTACTTCTTTTGAGGCTCCTGGTTGCAGCTCTCCACCTCTGAGCAGCCTAAGTTGCCACTTGAATGCCTTGATTTTATTTTCCTTGGAATAAGGGAAGTTGAACAGTAAGACAAATCTGAAGATTAAAGCTCCATCTCTGTTTGTAGATTTTTCTCAAGTGTCCATTGATAAAACCACCCTCCTTTGCCCCCTTCCCCCAAAGTATTTATTTACACATAGGCAGAAAAAAAAACCCCTCTGAAAAGCTCTGGACTGTCCTTTTAACTTAAAAAATAATAAAAAAGAAAATAAGGGGAAGGCACTATGGAAAAAATTACAGAATGTGCTCAACCGTACACCTTTAAGAAAAAACAAAAAAGCTGTCAGCACAGCATTAATAGACTTCAGTTGTACGTTGGAGTTTCTCAAAGCAGCTCTGTGACTCAAAAGTAAAAAATAGAACAAAAAGCCACACAACTCTTCTCCCTTCCTCTGTTTGGAAGCTGCTGAGCTTCAGAAGAAAGTGCCAAAGGAGAAGAGACAATAAAAATTAGATTAACACATCTTTCCCAGGCAAGAAATGCTGAATGTTGAAGGCAAAAGCAGAAACTGATGATTTTTGTTTTTTTTTAAAGGCAGGACTGTGGATTTGGTTCTTCTCTCATGTCCCTTCATGTCAAATGAAGACCGTTTGCAGAGAGAGAAAATACCAGCAGAGTTTCTCCCTTTTCCTTTAACTGCATGGCTAGGACTTTATATGGCATTAAAACTTCATGCACTGATGGACAGAGGAGGAGGGGGAAACAAGAAGAGTTGTGGTGGTGAGACCTTAAGTGACCTTAAAACACTCATTCGCAACAAGAGTGAATAAAAGGGGATAACCCAGGAGCAGCTGAGGAAATTTGTTATTTTTTTTTCTCTCTCACTCTCTCTCCTTTTTCTATTTTCCATTTTTTTTTCCTTTAAGATAAGTTTTGGTGTGTAAGTTGAACTCTTCCCCCCCGTGAAGTTCCGTACTGAGGGAAGGAGGATCACCTCACGGTGAAAGGTGACTCCGGTTTTACCGCCGTGTGATTTTTAGGTCACTGGCTGCAGTTAGGCTCTGTATGTGTATTTACTGTTTCTCTGGTTTCCTTAAATAATCTCTAATATTTATCTCTAGATGTTCCGGTTCACTGGGGTGACGTAGTTGCGTGGGAACATGCCCGTCTGTCCACGGCATGCTCCCTTCCACCAGTTGGGGTCAGAATTGTCAAGGACTTGGATAAAGTCTCCACGATGGAAGCCCAGCTCTCCTTCTTCTTGAGGATCAAAATCAAACAGGGCCTGAACGTATGTTGGTTGCTGAAAGGGGAAGGAGAAACATACACACAGTGAGAATCACCCACGGCACTGCAGGCACCTGCTCCCCTGGGCAGGAGCTGTCTTACACCACAGATTAACAATAAACATTTGGGCTGTTCCCTTTCCCTGCAAGCCAGCTCCCAACAGCTGCAACAAAGTGCTAAAATAGCAACAGACAGGCTATAGAACACCACAGGAAAAGGTCAAGTTTCTGTGAAAGAGCTGAAATAGAGCAGATGATTCGGATGTTTTTCTAATATTTTGCACTCTTTGTGGCATACTGTAAATCTGTGTTCTATTGCAATAATAATACTACTGTTTACTTGTCCTGTTTTCATAATTGACAGCACAAATATTATTGATCTACACAAAGCTTCCCCTAAAAACTAGATGTTTACATTTTACACATTTTCCTTAACTCTTCTGTCACAGAACATTTTGCCTGGTCTGCAAGTCTTTCTGATGGAAAAGCTAGCTTTATTCAAAATACATTTGCAGTCCTAAAATCGTGAAGCCAGGAAGGTCTCTTCATGCTTGTCATTTTCAGCCAGCTGTTCTCTCACCCTGTTTATCCCTGACCTGGCAGAGCCAAGGGTTAAGTGCAGACAAACTGTGACAAAGTTGCCTGTGGCACCTGGACAGCTGCACAAATTCCACACCCCTGGTCTTCAGGCTAGAACCAGAATGCTGTACAAGGAAGCAAAAGGATTTACTCAGAACTGACAAAACATGCAGTTACATGAAACACTCTGTAACAGAGTAACATTCTAATTGACCTGGGAAAGGAACAAAATAAAGAGTTGAACATATACAAGCTGCTCTGATGGCACTTCACTACAGTTTTTGGATTCTCTTCACACTGGCTAGACCCAAACCAGAGATGCTCCATATGCTGTAACCACCTCTTCAGGAAAGCCCAGCATTAAAGCCTCACTAAGGGCTGCACTTGACCATCCTTTCTTACTGTGCCCTATAACAGGAGCAAATCAATTTTTTATTCACAGCAGATTATCTTCCTGCAACAGAATCCATAAACATTACAAGTCAAATGCTCAAGCAGTAACAATAATTTTGCCTCAGCTCCAGGGAGGGCAGGAGTGCAGGTAGGCTTTGCACAAGAATGCAGCTGATTTACCAGTAAAATTTTGACTGCATGATGTAAAGGTACACTTCAACTGGTGAAAATATCAGTAAGCTTCTTTCTGACTCTAAAAGGGAATCCCACTTCATAGTGATTGCAACAGCCTGACCAGGGCACTCTGCAGGGACACTTCTCTTACCTGTGGCACCTGCTCAATGTCTCGGAGAAATATCTGCTGGTTCCTGGAGACAGATGTGGATCTGTGATAATCTACCAGCTCGTTCAAAGAATTGAACTTCACCACCCAAAGGAAATACTTGCCAGCCCCATCTCTAAGCACCTTGAAGTGCTGCACATCATTTCCAAACCTGTGTGGAAAGAATAAAGAACATAAAAGAGCACATCATTAGCCATGAGAACTCCTTTTGGGGTCATCAGCACAGAGCTTGGAACAAAAAGGTCCTTCAGGGCACAGTGAAAACTGTCAATGACATTGATGACATAGATGAAATCCCATAGCTGGCATCACATGTACTTCTTGATGTATGTTACACATGCTGTCACCTGTGCTGCTGAAGATGGTGCAGAATCTCAAGGACAAATGCCAGGGTCTGTGCAAGGTCACAGTAACACAGCAGCACCCTGGAGCTTTCAATTTCACATCCCCAAACACAAGATTGCCAATCAAACAGCACAAGCACTTTGGCTCAAGTTAGTTGTGAAACTGACGGGTGTGAAGAGCTAAACCATTTTCAGTCTGTGCTACTCTAGCCATGGTTCTCTGCTTCTCACAGACCCAGTCCCTCCTTCCCACAGCACCACTGGGTACGTGCAACAAAGCAATGCATAAGCAGCAGTCCCATTACAGGTAAATTCCTGGGAAAACACTGCCACAGGCAGGGCAAGATTGGCTCCTTTGGCAACCAGAAAGGACTTGTGCAAAGGGCTCTATTATGAAACAAAAGGACCTCTCTGGTCTTTAAAAACCCCCCCAAAACAAAATGTAACAGAAAAAAAACGCTCAACCCCCAAAGTGTTCAAAGGTGATGCTGCACACATAAACCAGCCACTTTAATTCTGTGCTAATAATTTTTCCCCAATAAATAATGGTATTCAGTTTAAACTACATTTCCAATGAGTTAATCAGAATAAAGAGGAACTCTGGAGAGGTCCACTGGCATTTTTGAGATGAACATTGGTATTTTCACTTCAGCCTAAAACACTAAAAATAGAAAAAACTGCTCCCCCTTGGCACGCATGGCTCCTATCAATCAGTGGGGAAAGCAGACACTGCCTTGAAACAACTCCTGGGTGCTGCCTCTGCTCAACCTGTGAGCTTCTCAGCATTTCAAATCCTATAGATCATTGTTTAGGAAAAGGACTTTCCTAAATTATACACACAGGAAAAACCACCCAACTGAGACATTACCACCAGGTGGCAACACCAGGCTGAACAGGCAGGCTCAGCTATGCCATTGTAACTTTCTGTTTCTTAAAGGAATGCACTTTCTGCAATTGAAGCTTCCATTCATATCTAATGTTCCAGCCCAGATGACTCTACCCAAGACAGAAATATAAACATCTCTAAAATCACTGGCTTTAATCCAGTTTGCTGGCATGACTCAGTGCTGCTGTACAAAAGGACAAAAATTTGGTTACAGACCAAAGATGACCAAAGAAAAAAAAAGAAACAAATGTTGTTGAGACAGAATCACTGACTGCCACAGAAAACAGAGCCAGCTGGAATTGTGCATTAATAATAAAAAATATTGTAAGGATTCTAAAGAAAATCTTGTTTATTTATGGTAGAAAAGGAGAAGATTATAGAAAATAATTAAAAAATCAAAAAAAGCCAAAATCAACTGCTGAGGACAGATTCCCTCTCATCCTGCATTAAATTACTTCACAGATGTTCTCAAGTTTCTAATCCCTCTATTTGAGTGACTTCAGATCAGAGAATCACAGAATTCCTTGTGTTGGGAACCACATCATTCCAAGCCTCCTCCCATGGGCAGGGACACCTTCCAGTAGACCAGGTTGCTCCAAGCCCTGTTCAGCCTGGCATTTACCACTTCCAGGGATGGGGCAGGCACATCTTTGGGCAACATGTGTCATGGCCTCACCACCCTCACAGAAAAGAATTTCTTTCTAACCCATGTGGAATATACTTGTATGAGTTCAAATGGACCTCTGGTTTCACAGCTCCATGTCCCAGTGCTAGTCAATAGGAATATCACCAACTCATACTTGCAAATGTACTACACAGAGGGAAGATAAAGTAATAACTTGCACTGCAGAGGAGGAATGAAAGAGGATGGGAGGTTGTTCACACTGGGTGCTTTGTGGCTGTAAGAGGGAGGAATGTGATCCACAAAGAAACCACCAGACAGTGCCTGGGCCTCTGTGAGCCATGTGCCACCAGGTCAGTCCTGTGGGCTCACTGCAAACCAGAGCAAAGATGTTTGTTCTATTAGAGAGGAAACAAACGTCACTAGAAGAACAGGAATGCTCTAGGGCATCTGTGAGATTATTTCTGCTTCAGTGTTGACAATCACCTGCCCTTTACTCAACAGTCCAAAGGAGCAGCAGAAGCCTGATTAGCACACAATTGCTCCTGGGCATGACTTACTTGACTGAGAGGGAGAAGTCCCCAGGAGCACTCTCACTCTCCCTGATGAGGAAGGCACCATCATGTCTCTGTTTGCCCAACATTTCTTCAGCCTTCGCTCGGGGAATCTTTCCAAAAAACCATCTGTGTGGGGAGGAAAAGAAAACAATAGGAAAAGTTAAGAATTTTAACCCAATCGTGGAAGAGCCAGAAACACCACAGTTCTGGAAACAAAGACCTTGTCTATGCACTGCCCCATACTGCACATGAGGAAGGTGCATTTTGTATCTAAATCAATTTTTTGTCTCTTTCAGATCAGGTGGTAAGACATTACTTTAGTAAAGAGAATCAATATCTTCATCCAGCAGCTGTTTGCTCCTGCAGCCCAGAGCACAATCTCTGAGCTCTACCAGAGTCCAAGACAAGTATCAGCTGTCAGAAAGCTGAGGCAGGTGCCAGGACTGCAGTTACACACAGACGAAAGTAAGAAAAGCTCCTTCAAGGTCTCTCTGCTCCATTGCAGAGGAGTGCTGAGCTAGGCATGGATTCCATTCCAGAAAAGATGCTGATGACACTTGTTTCAGGAGCCTCTTTTCTTGCTTTCTCCCACAGGCAGGACAATCCAGCAGCTTTCACAGGAGTCACATGAAGTAGCTGCCTCATGCAAACCACATCCAAAATTCTCACCAGCCACAGGCTGACCATGACACCAAGGGCTGAACCTACCTCAGGCCACCAGATCATCAGCACTGACCAACAGCCTGGTCATGGGATCCTTGCCCCCATTTATATTTGCATTTCCAGACTAATCCAAGATTAAAGGCAAAGAAGGGATAAGTGGTAGGTCACATGGCATGAGAAAAGCAGAAGCATCTTCACAACTAAAAAGCAGAGCTTTCAGCTCTGAGGAACAGATCACACAGGACAGCAGCACTATCACACCCACACCCATGCAGATGACTGACCTTAGAGGAAAGCATTTCATAACAAGAGCTCCACTCACACAGCCCACTGTCTGCAGTGAAGGTTTTGCTGCAGCAACAAGGCAGGAGTTGCAGAATCCTTCCTGAAACAGTCATTCTTAAGAGAAGCTGGAGCTCTCGTGACGTCAAAAAGTCACCACATCTTTCTCTCTAAGGGGAAATTACCTCTAGAACTGAGGAAGGACTGATTACTTGGTTACCAAACACACTTCACTTGCTTGAAACTCTCATTGTGTACTTTTTATCCCCTGGAATGAAAAGGAAAAGCTTCCTTCCTCAACCATCCTATTTCCAGTGATCATGGCATTTTGTATATTCTGGGTGGCTTAGAACCTGTGCTGCTTTTTGGTACCTGAGGTAAAGTGGTGGCAGACCACCACAGGAGACCCACCTGCCTCTCACTGCACTCTACTGCCCATAAAAACCAACCAAGAGAAATCAGTAAGTGAAACTCCTTCCAAATTCAAAGGCAGTATTTAATTTCCTGGGCTCTTGGCACTACTCTCAGAAAGGCAAGTACTGAATTTTCTCTCTGCCAAATGCTGCTTGAAGCAAGCTTTATATTATGATTTTAGATATCTCACCATATTTCTTGTTTACAAAGTGCCTTAATCGTGTTTAGTTCGTAAATAATTCTCAATTACTCACATAAAAAAGTCTTATCTTAAACACAAACAAAAAACAACTTGACCGTTTTCTATAAAGTAAGATGGAAAGCCTGAAAGAGCTTAACAGAATCCTTCCTGAAGCCTCAAAAGTTTACTTGTTTCCCCCGCTAAATTTTACTGAATCACTACAAAGTAGAAGTGTACTATTCTTTTAAAAGAAATAACATTTCCAAAGTGACAATGCCAAACTATGCAAGTTTTCTGCCAGCTGCTTCTAAGGCACTTCAAATAGAAACACTAAAAATATTTGACAATATTTGAGTTTCCTTGCAGTTTTATAGCTTTACTACTATATTAGCCAGAGTAAAAGAGCCTCGATTAAATTAAAAGAAAACCCCGGAGATGAAACAAAGTTATTTTGCAGGATACTGTCTACTTAAGAACACTGTTGTAAAGCAGTAGAAGTGTTGTACACATATCTTTGCTACAGAATGTCTGAAAAAATTAACAAACATCAAAGCATGTCAAAAAATCACTTGTGGAGAATTAGGCAAAGTGACAATGACATTCCCACAATTTTTCTTCTGAAGGGCTAAGCCTGGTAAGGCTTGACTCCAACAAGCTCTGTGCTGCAGGTGAAACTCATCCTGTCAGCACTGCAGAACCAAATGCAGGCATTCCTGCTGATGCTGCACAGCCAGAGGGAGCTGCACGGATTGTACAGCACAGGCTCTCATCGCTTCCAGTCTCCCCTCAATCGGCACTTTGGCAATTCCCTCGGCTTCACTTCGCACAATCATTTCACTTGGCCAAGTTCCACACAAGAAATTACAATACTGCAAAGTGAGACTTCGGCAATATCCCCAGGACAAGCTGATAACAAACACAAAGACCTGAGATAGCTTGGATCAGATCCATGGTATGTTTCATAAACAGCAAAGTCTTCCCTGCCCCCTTCAAGAGCAAGGTGCTGCTGTGCACCCCCCTGCCCAGAGCTTCCCGTAGCTCTTCTCTGTCCTGCCTAGTTCTGCTCAGTCTTTGCTTTGTTAATTGGGGTGGTAATTAAAATTAACCCTTCAGGTCAATCCCCAGTTAAAAGTCTGGTCACTGAGAGGTGTCACATTTTCCTTTCAGCTTCATATGCTGATAGTAACAAAGTGATCTGAAAGATTTGCAAAATACAAATCAAAATACAAAAATACAAGCAATATGGCGTTTAATACCAGCTGTGCAGTTGGAAGATTTAAGTCTTGGATCCTAAGACAGGATTTAAATCCATATTCAGTTGCTTTCTTTCCAAAACCTCTTGAAAACTATTTGATGATAGTGTGAGTAAAGGAACATTCTCACTGCTCAGCTGCCTGCAGTTTGCTTTTTGTATGGCCTGTATGACTAGAGAGCTCTGCACTACAGCTAAGCCAACATTATGCCATAAAAACTTTTGCATAATTTCCCAGGGTTGTTAAAATGCAGTAGTTAAGACTCCCAGCATTGCTGACACATGGCACTGCCTCCATCCAGATGCCATCAGTAGTTTAAAACATCTTCAGATAAGATCAAATTAACTATGCTCAAAAACCACTACCAAATTCGCCCACTTGCAGGCTCAAATATTGCTCATTCCCTTTTCATACAAAAAAGTGAAAAACTGACAGCTCTATTCTTCTAAAACAAAATACCATAGAGGATCACAGAATAAACTGATCATCAGAGGAGACATCACTGCAGGATAACTCAAATGCCTGGAAAGTTGTCACGAGAAGGTACAAGCATCAAATCAATGTGAGAGAAATTGCAATGTGAATTTGTGATCCCCAGTGGACTGATACAATCAGGGTAAACCAGACATGTTACTACAGAAAACAAGGCTTAAACAATTTCAGAATTTTCTTGTGTGTCCTTGCTTCACTTCCCACTTGGCTGCTCTAAAGTATGACACCTCTTCTTCCTTCTTGTGGCCAGGCCCTCAGAAGCTTCCTTCTGCTATTTCAAAAGGGCCCTGAGAAAAATAATTCTTGATTGCATTTAACTGCAATATCTTCATTATATAATGACAGTTAACACTTACATAAATCATCAGTTTTTGTGAGCGAATAAAATGCTATAGCTCCTTGTAAAACCTCCTGATTACAGGTTCTGCCTTGAATCTGTTACCCAGAGCTTGCTGTTCTTGTTCAGATATTGCAGGATCTCAAAGGTTGGCAAAATGTTTAGCAGAAGACAGCAGAAACACATGAACTGACACAAAGAAAATACCCAGTCATGAAATGCTACAGATTTTATATGCTGGCTCCATTACACTTAGGGGGAAAGGTTCAAAGTAGTTACTCAAACAGCTCTCTGGAGCAGCAGTGCAAGGCAACAATACTTGTGTAACAGCACTATGAGGTCAGCCTGTTTTGTGAGGAAGGTTACAAATTACAAGTCCTGTCCAATCTTAACAGTTCTGAGATTCTATACTCAGGATGTGACAGACATACTCCAAGTTCAGCCCCAAATACCCTTCACCTTTTGCAGAGCATGATTTTTACTCTTAGCTGCTCAGTAAGTAAAATTGAGAATCATCACAAGAATACTGACATTTTTCCTGGGGCAGTGGTAGTGACAACTCTCTACTAAAGGGTTTTCTGCTGGTTTATGGCTGCTAACCCCAAGGTTGTTCTGTCTGACCCTAAAAAACACCAGAGCAAGCACCAGAAAATCCTCCCAAAACACTCTGCTATGCAGCTACTGTGAAAGGAGTTAAAACAAACACTACAGCCAGAGACACACAACTCACCAGCCATCCTTTATCTGTCCATACATTTGAGTAGATCTAGTAAAATTTTAGCAGACAGCCATCCTTCTGTGTGTGAGGATGCCCAGAGTAAGACCAAGGAAACCTATCCCAAAAGCTCTACTCACGGATGGGGTTTCATTTCTATGTAGTTCTTGGGAATGAAGCCGTCTTTTCCATTGAGTTCTGCCTTGTACCAATTCTGATCACATTCTTCATTCAAAACCTGAAGGAAGCAAGCAAACAAAAATTAAGTTTGAGATACAGTCAAGATATCAACAAGGTACCAGGTTACTCTTCACATTTGTGTTGAGAAGTTTTTACATTAATAAAACTAAACACATTCAAACAGCAAATGCAGATGAGCAAAGTTCTATCTTTTTATCTTTTAAGGGGATACTTTTCTTGCTGTAATTTTAAACATGAATGAAAGATCAGGAGTCACAAGAGAGGAGCCACATGAAAAGATAGTTTTAAAAAGCACAAATTGGTATTTCAAGGCATGCTTGCTCTAAGAACTTTGATGCTTCATTTTTCATTGAATTTCTGTCAACTGGAACAGAGCAATAGGCAAACCTGGTGCACTTGACTGAAAGGGGTCCCTCCAATACTGTATTATGTTCTGTAAGTAAAACCACACTATTGTTTGAAACTAGCTCTCCTCAAGATGATTTTGTGTTGGAAATAAACACCTCAGAGAACCTGCCCCCTTCCCTTTAAGATGAAACACCACAACACCACTTTTCCTCGAGCACTTTATTTCTTCTCAAGTTTTCTCAGGAGGATCCAACAAAAAGCTAGATCTGAGTTAAAAAAATAAAAAAGCCTCAAGTCACAGAAGTATCACATGATTAGCATTGCCTGAATGCAGGAAGATGAAGAAACGCAAAGAGAAAGAAACACGAATGCAGATCCAGAGATTACATCCTACACACACACAGTTATGGTGAAGATATCCACCAAACCCTCAAACTAACTGTTTTACTATGTAATTGTGTTTCTTTATTTCAAGGGTGGTGAGAGGAAATTAAAAGAGAAAGTAAAAGCAGACAAGAATTTTTAAGTGCATGTCCTATTCTTACAGTTGACAGGAGTGCTTCAGAGAATTAAACTCTAAAGATTGGTGCTTGCTGCCTTTCAAAAATGTGACACACCAACACTCTAAATCTGCCCCACTGCTGCTACCTGTGACAGAGAAAAACCTCAAAAAACCTACTGAAAAATTAAATGTGGCAAAGGAAAGAGAGCAAAATGTGATGCTCCTCAGTGAACTACAGTTGGTAGTAGTTACTTGGATGTTCCTTAACTCCCAAGGGAAGAGGCTGATGGGATGTATTGTACATTTCGGGTGTCAGCACTTCCACTGGGGGACTAGCACAGCAGCAGGGCCACATCTACAGAACTCAGGTGGGCAAAGATATCCGTCTTCACAGCCCATTTCAGGATATTTTCAGCTGAAGATGCTTTAACACTGAAAATATCCCAAGTACTTACATGTGGATGAAACATTCAAGCTGTCTTTCGTGCAGTTACTACTTTGGGCTTCCATGCATTTATTTACAAGCACTGCTCCAGCGTGCACAGCAGAGTTCAGTCATTTAACTGGGATAATCTGAGCACAGGTCATGAGCAGTTCAAGCGTGGCTCTGTGACAGGCTCTGAGGTAAGAGCTCACACATGGAGAGCTGCCCCGGATCAGCTGATGTCTGCTGGACTGCCTTGGAGCCCAGTGACCTGGGCAGGGACCGATTCCTCCTCAGCATGAAATACAGGGAGAGATACCAGCAGGAACTCTGGGATACTGAACAGGGATGACAGAGATCAAGAACAGGGGTGTAAAAAGTGAATTGCACAGAGACCAGGGAGGGTATGAGCTGAAACACAGATCTGTAACTCAGTCATGTAAAGATTTCAGCACACAGTTTCCAAGAATCAGTAATTTGGGGCTGTTCTGTAACTCAAGCTGCCTTCACTAGAGTCCAGTACAATAGAACACAATTCAAACACAACATATTTTAAATATGATTTCTAATAAACCAAATCTTACACAATGGTGTGCATTCCTTTATCAGAGATATCCCCCACAAGCTTTGATAAGCTCATGTGCTACAGACTCATTTCATCACCATCAGAGAGCAGTTAAGGGATCTGTCAGTCTGTTCTTTTCTCAGAAAGAATGGGTAAATTGTAGTTTCACCTGAAGGCCAGTGCCACAGTTTTGGGGGTTTGGCAGTAGGTATTAAAAAATTATCAGAAATTCTAATGCCCAAATGTAAATTACTTTAATGAGTTTTATCTTGCTCTGAAGATATGCTAATAGATCTGGAGGAGCCAAATCTCATTGGGCTTGGGGTACTCATTAATGCCTGGCCTGAAGCCAAATGCCAGCGAGGGAGCAGTGCTAAGGGATGCATTAAGCTTTGTGACCAGAGTAAAAAATAGCTGATTAAAGGCAGGATAAGGTAACTGCCTAAGTATCTGCACATCCAATGTGTTCAGGGGACTTCTGCTGTAGTGATGAGCCCTCCACAGCTCCCTCCTCAGCGGCTTTGTTTGCTCCCAAGACCTCTTCCTGCCTCACACCCAGGCTGACTTTATCTTCGCAGCCCGTTGTCCTTTCTAGGATCATTTTAACGAGCTGTCACAGCTCCATTCACACTCTGGCAGGCAGCCAGGGATCCCTGCCCTGTGCTCTCTCACACACACTCACCCTGGAAACACTCCTGGGTTCTCCTTTCTGGCTCTTCCAGAGAGAACAGAACACACTGTTTTCTTTCCAAAGCTCCACGTTCCTGTCTCATTTCAGCAGGAGTCATCTCCACAACACAGATCTACAAAACCATTTCTTCCGACAGTGTCAGACATCCCTGGAGCTGCTCCCGATGCTTAGCTAAGCAAAACTGACTTGTACTGAAGTGCCTTAAATTCAGGACAACTTTGCAGTCATGTGCACAAGGCTGGAATTCTGATAGTTCCTATGAAGTTATGGAGCTATTGTCATGAAATCTGCAGAACAGTCCTGTAAAATTTCAGCTTTCAAAAAAAAAAAGCTATACCATCAACACCCTTTAGTAACTAAAGTTGCTAAAATATTACTAAAAAGTAAGTCAGAAACAGACAAAGGAATTTTGTTCATTGATGTATCTGTCTTTGATGTTTACATCTGACACTGCTCTGTTATTTTAAATCATAAATCCACTGAAATGAAACAACTCACTTTAAGTAATTAAACCATTTTACCACAAAGCATCTTATGAAAAGAAGCCAGTAAATCCATCTATTCTATACCTCCAAGTGACTTCCAGATAATAAATCATATTAAAATTTATCATTTGGATATTAAAACACAGTGCTATGCCTCTAAGAAAAAGAATGATTCTTAACTGAAATACAGTAAGATTTACCAGACTTATCAAAGCTACAAAATTTAATCTAAGTACCACATGAATCACTGGACTTTTGCTTTGAATAATTTGCCAAGTATGAAATGAAACACAGATAAATTAAATAACAAAATGAAACTTTAAAGATTCGCTGCTCCAAACTGGACAGCCTTCAAGGTCTGCAAAAGATCTGAAACACTCTTTTAGATCAACTGTTCAAAACTGCTGCTCTTTGGGTAGGTCAAAACCTAAAGCATCCCAATGCCATGGACTGGGATCCAGTCAGGTCCATGCCAGAGTGACTCTTCACACTGGGACACGTGTGCCTGAGAGGAGGAAGGAGGAAGGGTATTTTTATCCCCTCCATTTGCAGCCATGCTGCCATGTGATGTCCTCAGCCTGCAGTCAGCCCTGCTTTACAGCAAGAGTGGCTCAACTTTGTCCAGCAGTTTCCCAGTTTGATAGCAGCTCTTATCAACAAAAGCCCATCTGTTCCCATGGAAGTGCACAAGAGTTGCCTGGCAAGGCGGTTCCCAAGTCCCAGCAAGAACAGCTCACACACAGCAACCATCCACAGCCATGTTCAATTCCACACCTAGTGAATATTTCTAAACACACCTTGGGAATTGTACACCAGTCTCAAACCTCTCAAAACCAAATCACTTGCAGGAAAACACATGCACTAAACTGGAATATAACAAGCAAATGTGGCTCAGCTCTCAAGCTGACACCCATAAGCAAACATGAAACTAAACAATGCCTCGAATATTATGTGCTGTGAATTTCGCCAAATTAATCAGCATGCTATGGTTTTGGAGAGACAAATCCCAAAATATGCATTCAGAGAGGGCTCTGAGTTTTGGCTGAAGCTCCTCTTTTTCCTGAACTCCAAAGTTTTGGGACTCTTGCTGTGGTAACTGAAACAGAAAGTAACACAACTGCTGCAGTAGCACCTTTTTTGCCAATGAAGTTTTTCTCCTCCACAGAGTCACACTGACAATGCCACAAAGAAAACAATGCAGTATATTAGAAACATTCCCAAAATCTGAAGAATCCAATGAAAGCACTCACGACACTCAAACTAGGGCAGGGATTAAAATTTATTAAGTGAACAAATGTTTCAAAGAGAGCAATTCTGCAACTGAATTTCTAAGCCTGGAAATTACTTGTCCCAGGATGGAATAGCCCCTGGGAGCACGATTCTCACCCTCAGAGAAGGTTTTAAAGCAGAGGGGTTTTCAATTCAGAGGAAAAAATGGCTCCTTTTCTGCTCTGAGAGTTACAAACTAGGTATAAACCAGCAAGTAAAAACTGTTTCAAGGGGAAGCTGTCTGGATTCAACAAAGCGAGTTCACCACAGCCCATATAAAACATTTTTGTTCTCTGTGTAATAAATGGATAGCGTGATGTTTGCTCTCACTAATGTTGAATGTAAGATCTGGGGTTTTTATACGTAAGTTTTGTAATGCTGAAAGCTGATCTCTGACCATGGCGAGGGTTGAAGCACAAAGCACAGACTCCAAGAGGAGGGATGAAGGAGGAGCTGGCTCAGAACAGTGACATCTGCACAAGTGTGGGGAGGGCTGCTTATCAATATATAAGGGTTGTTATGGGTGTGAGCAGTGTGTCTCTGGCTGCAGCTAAGCACCCAGCACTGCCTCTTTTTCCTTATTCAGTCCCTTGGTGAGGGTCTACAAACCTCTTAAAATTTTTAAAAGTGAAGTGTCATTTCTCACATCTGCAAATTTATGTAAATGACACCACAGGATATTCAAATTCATCTCTTCAGGACCTTGCAAAGACAACCCAAGATATGGCCTGGTCACCTGCAGCTCCTGTCTCATCCTCAGGTTCCTCTGGCTGGGTGTCACCAAGGGGGCTGTGAGGCAGGAATGGCATCTTAAGGAAACCTGGGGAAATCTGCCCATCAAAATGACACTGTGACAATAACCAGGCCAAATGAGTTTTTCTTTTCTTGATTTACTCATCACACACAGTACAGTTAAGTTTAACTGCAAACTTTCAATACAAAAAGATACATTGGACAATTAGGGTGACTCAAGAACATACAACTGCTGAAATATTTTAGTCTTTTCCTTAAATTCAATTTACCATGATAACACATAGGAAATGCAAAATATCCACATTTTTCAGATCAAAACCTACAGTACCACGTCTGGACATCCTTTAAGACTGTGCATACTTGTTCTCTAGATAGATACAAAAAGCTGTGGAAATGCTTAACAATCACTGAGCAAATATTACGAAAACAGCTAGAGAAAGATTGTTCCTTAAATTGCACTCAACTACCAAGCATTATAATATAATACCTAAATAATGGATGTAGATTGCACTATAATGCAGTAATGTGTTATGGATACAGGTTTTCATCCTCATTCTCCCCAATTCCCATTATAACCATAGAAACACTTCTTCCACCCACAGCTTTTTAAAGGCACAAGAAGAGCACAAAACACAAACTCAAAAGAAAGTAATTCAGAAAGTCTGTCTCCCCACCACAACGAAATCCAGAGGTCTTTCTTCCCCACACCTCAGTGGTGCTTTTGTCATAAGCCTTATCTGAAATGATGCTACTCCAACACACAGGGACTTTGCACATGCACACCCACAGCCTTTTACAACAGCCATGCAGCTGGAAGCAAGAGTCTAGAAGAGAAAATTTTGAAGCTTTTCAAAGCAGAAGGCTGGTGTCTGGGTTACCAACTGCTGTCTTTAGTTTCTTTGTGAAGAATTTATGTCTAAGTTATTTCCATTCATCTTGAAGGAATCTGGAAACTCCTCCAAAGTAAAATATATGACAAAATTGTGACAACAAGCCAACAATAAAGTCACAGGTCAAGGCCACTCCAGGATCTAAGCTTCTCTTTCCAAACCCTAAATAATATTGCCCTCCATATATGCTGCACAAAACTATTCACCACTGGAGGTTTGTGCCATATAAACAGATTTGTGCCGTATTTACAGATAAATTCAGAATTACCTTAAACTTCTGAAAGAGTTGATAGGGAGAAGTAGCTGGGTAAGATTAGAGGAAATGATGTTATTTTTAACTGCATGAGATAAAGACAAGTTGTTACTACAATTCCATGTAATATTTCACCATGCAAAACTGAAATCCATAGGAGAACTAACTAAAGTCATCAAGAAATCCAGAGTTGCAGTGGCTGGCAAGCACAGTAAAATCTGTTGTAACAGGGAAGACTCCAAATAGAGGACTGGAGCAAGGAATTAGCATTCGATCTCTCACAAAACCACATTTTATATTTTTTTGTAGGTAACACAAGAATACTTGAGACAACTTTATGTGGGCTGAGGCACAGTCAAGTCTAGCCACAAGGACAGAACTCAGCAGAGACTCACTGTGCCTCCCAGGTCTTACCAGTCTGGTACTACCCACGTCCCCTCTGGCAAAAGTCTTCAGTTGTGAAGAGTTATTTATTGATGATAATAGGAAAAATAAATAAAAGAAACAATCTAGACAACCATTCTCTTTCCCTATGGCTCACACGCCATAAAGATGGGAGGAAAAAACTCCTGTATTTTAAAGTATACTGCAGTGAGTTCCAAAATGTTTAATGGAGATCCTGGAAGGAATCAATAAAGTTCAAGAAACATTGACACAGGTTTTGCATTCCTTCTGTGTAGGAAGCTCTCACTAGCACAAACACATGGAGGTAAAATGGAGGAAATGTGCGAGTTCTGCCTTTGCTCTTGTGGTGGATAGAGAAATATCAGCCCCAGTGACTACAGAATTCCCTTTGCATTAATCCTCCCACTATTACCACCTGTAAAAAGGTTAAGCTGTAGATACCACAAATAGCCTATTTTCAAAGAGATAGATGGAAAATCTCCCTAACAGAAAGCATGGCAGCCTCAAGCAAAATTCAGTATTAGTGATTTTACAACTCAAATAAAAATGGCTTTACAGAGCTTGAAGTAGCTACAGCTCACATTCTAATTAGGCTTTCCACATCTCAAAGACCCCCAAGTGTTTCCAAAACAGCAGGGACTCTGAGAAGTGAGATTCATTTTATGTCCAGCAACTTTTATGGTACTTAAATGAGCACTAATTCTGACAAACTTGATAATGTAAGACTACTTCAACATTTGATGCTGCAAGGAATGCATGGTCTCATTCCAGTGCCTGGTCAAAATGGAGTGCAAACCAGTAAAAAGCTTGTTAGCACAGCCTAAGCTCCACAGCTTGGCCCTGTTAGAGATGGGTAATACCACGGTTGGTTCCCACAATTAAGAGATGAATATTATGTGTATGTTCAAAAAAGTTTTATTGCTGTATAGTTATTGTGATGTGCTCTCCCCATAGTCCCCTTTCCCCTCCCCTTTTGTTGTTTTTGTTGGTAGCTGGAGCATTTGGGAGGAGGCACAGCATGGCAACACCTGACCTCCAACCAAGAGATCAGAAAATAGTCCCTACCACGGGACAGCAAAGAAGAGTTAACTGACACACTTTGGGAAGGCCAGGGCTGTCTAATGCAATTCCCACAGGTATAAAAAGGGGGAGCAGCCATTTTGCAGAAAGTCATATGCTCCCAAGTGCTGGGTTCTCTTTCCTTATTCAGTCATTCTGCTGTATTTGTTAAAGTTTAATAAACATTTTAAGTTTTAAAAGTGAGCATCGTTTCTCACAGCCCGAATATGCAGAGAGCAGAATGCTCAGGGATTCACAAGAGCAGTTTCTTAAAAAGAGGAAGGGGAGTGTTGTTTTCCCCCAACAGACCAAGGGTTAGTTTACAGTGACTAAAGACCAGGACCAGCCACCTTTTATAACAAGCTGGAGTGCTCAGGATGTTATCACGGAAACAGAAGACAAAACATCCTTCCTTAATCTCAAACCCAATCCACACCAAATTTGGAAGCCCTGAAGAGCACAGCATTTGGTCAGTTTTCTGTTGTGCAGTGTGGATTAATCCTCTCAGGTACTAATAGGGATGGGCATTTGCTTGTGATTCAGTTATTCACTGAGTTTTTATTTAGCATTGCTTAATTTAGGATTAAACAGGGTCCTAGAAAAACCACCATTGGTGAAGCACAAACTGAAGAAGAGGTCATGTGCTGAAGCCTGGAGAGCTCCACACATTTTCCCTCTTTTTCCTGAGGAAAAAAAGCCAGCCTTGAATTCTGAGTACAAACCTGCTCTATCTGGAAAGGTTCAAAATCCAAAACCAGACCCCAAAACAACCCAAGTGCATATATGCACATGTCTACATAAGGAACAGAGCACACATTGCTTTAAGCACCCAAAATAAACCCTCAATTTTGAGAGGAAAAATTTTAAAAGAAGTCTTTTTACCTACTGGTCAGAGTAAGGTCCCCTGGTTTCTATTCCTATACCTGCTGCTAACACTAGTGCTATAAATTCCAGGCCATCTTACAAGGGCTGTTTCAAGCACCAACTTCAAGTTTAGCAACGTGGACACCAAGCAGAAAAAAATCTGTTATCACATGCTCTAGACTACTTATCCAAGTACAACCAACTACAACCTTTCAGTCCTTTAATGAAATTGTGAGGATTTTGTAAGAGCTTTTGGCAAAAGCTCTGAGGGATGACGGTAGAAAGTCACCAGTAGAAAATAATAAAAAAGAGCTATCAAACATTCCAATGAGAGTGTTTCAGAATCAGTTTTGAGCTTAACAGAAAAACAGCAGAAATATCAGCAGTGGGTTTGTGGCAGTTTGCAAAGTGTATCAGAATTATACATTTCTCACCTTCTGCACTTCTCACATTGTGCTGTCTCCCTTGTAAGCCAGGACTTGATAGTGTATCTCAAGCAAAAAATGAAAAAGGTAATGAAGGAACAAGCACTCATAGCACTGCTTGTCCTTTTAGAGCTTTAGAATACAAATGAAGCTAGTCACTACTGAAGATACCCTGGGAAATACACACACCAGACAGCCCATAGGTCAGACATTCACAGCTTGCAAAAACCATCCCTAACCTGCTTTGTATAACAATTTTATTTGAATATCCAGCAGTTGCTACTTCTGTTTGCATGTGTCCTACTTTGTCCTGCTATCCCCCACTAAAATGCACCGCTGGAGAATGTACTTCTCACCACCTCAGGAGGAAGCAGATATACCTGTCCCAGTGACAGGGACAATGCCCCTGATTATACAGCAGAGGCAGGACCAGAAGGCAGAGCTCCTGGCTGGCTCTCTCACATTTGCTTTTGAACTCACCACTCAAGGAACAAAACATTCACTAGAGGACAAGGGAAGATTTGCATAAAGCACAGGATAGTGCACCACTAACAACCAGCTCTTGATCACTTCATGCTTTGTACCCCAAACCTCTACAGATATAAAATTCTCAAAATTCCTCTGGCAAGAATGAAAGAGAAAATATGCTGAAATTATGACAGTTGTCCTTTCTGTTCTAAATGGAGGGTGTGTATCATTACCTCTGCTACACTTCACTGCCCAAAAAACCACCAAACCCAACACTCCACTCCAAAACTTTCACTCTTACTTACTGCTTCCCCTAGCACACAAACTTACCTATCACTTTTAACCAGATAGGAATAGTTATTTGTGGAGTCACATCCAGCAACTGCTTCATGTAGGACATTCTCCATTACAACCATTCTAATGCTTGTACACAACAGAGGGGCTGTGATGTATGTAAGTAACAGCAGGCAAAGTCCAAAAGGATGTTAAGGGAAATAAACTAATTATGAATACTTGGCATCCTGTAAAAATACCACACTACATAAGGCACCTCAATCCCAGTGCTGGAAAAGCTGGGTGGGAGAAATGATGATTATTAGTGGGACAACCTGGACTTAATCTTCGATCAGAAATTTAGGATATGTGACCAGAGGGTAGTTTTGCAGTAGCCCTGTGGACATCAATCTACAGAGTAAAGCTACAGCCTTACATGCAGCGAGTGGAAGAATTACTTAGGATGGTGAGCAGGTATTACAGCCCTGTCTGTACAGCTCAATAGGAGGTGACATCACTTCTGATTTCAACCAATTTTCCACTGTAATGTTTGGGGTATTTTCAGATGAACTGATACCAAGTGATTTACTCTCTGTCCTGCATTGGTGCA
Organism: Luscinia megarhynchos; assembly: GCA_034336665.1. NCBI lineage: Eukaryota > Metazoa > Chordata > Aves > Passeriformes > Muscicapidae > Luscinia > Luscinia megarhynchos. The sequence goes on from CM067580.1 coordinate 6,687,489, forward strand.
GTTGATTATTTCTGCCTACAACTCTGATACTTCACTGATTGTTGTTGAACATCTTTCTCCAAACCATCATGACAGGAGGTGTCACCTAAATGAGGTCACTCTGCTTGTAAGACAGACTGACAACGACAGTGGACACAGCTCAAGAAGCCCTCAGGGACCTCCTGTGACTCTTGTCCATGCAGGATCAGGAGCTGGACTTGATGATCCTTGTGGGTCCCTTCCAACTCAGGATATTCTATGATTCTATGACAACCAGGATTGATAACCCAGGATGGGTTATCACTGGAAAGTCTGAGTGACTAACAACATGATGTATTTAGAAAACCTGAAAGAAGTTAAAAGAGAAAATGTACATGCCTTGCACTGATCACCAATCTGGTGAGGAGCAAGCCACATACCAACACTGCCTTCTACAAAGCAAAAATGAAGGGAAAAAATGTAAAGGTTGTCCAAAGCCCAACTACATTTCTGTGGAAAGTACAATTAGAAATAGTATATGCTGCATTTTAAAACACACCAAGAAAAGGTACAACCCCATAAAGGCCTTAAAAAAACTTACATGACTTCAAAGTACCAACTTTGAGGTTTTGTGTATAAGGGAAGCAAATTAACTTGAGCTGCAGCTGCTGTTTTTTCCAGTGAAAAGGCAAACATACAAGCAAAGGGTCCAACATGTTTCCAAAGATCAAACCAGGCAGATTTCTGCTATTAACAACAGTAATGTAAGTAAGAGAGAGGTAAAAAAAACCAAAAAAATAAAAAACAGGCTTTCAGCACAATTGGCATACATTTACAGGACAGACAACGTTTTAAGGCTTTTTTTTTCTCCAAATGTATGGTTTTGTTTAAACTGTTTTATTACAGTACTCAGTACACATTCATTTTACTCTGCACACAAGTTAACAGAGCAATAAAAAACCTTAACTTTGCTTTATCTGGTTTTAAAATTTAAAAGGTTTAGGATTCTATTAGCATATATTCTTATTTAATATTGATTGCTTAATATATTATAGCATTGTAAATTTTACAATTTCTTAGTCAGAAAGACTTCAGGAATTATGTCTGACAACTAATTATCTACAGGACAAAGTTTCCTAGGTTAATTAAACCCGACAGGACATTGGAAAATGTATTTGAAAAACTATGCAATACTGTAGTTATTCTGATACTACTGAACTTTTGTGCATCTGTTAATGATGGTCTTCAAAATCCACAGTTAAGTCATGCCTTGAAAGGCACAAAAACTTCACCTACTAAAAACAGAGCTATAAGCCAAAATCTAGTTGTTTTAAGCCATTATTCAGGAATAAGGATAACTGCAGGCATCTCTCACCACAGCCAGCAATAATGTTAATACTGACACTGCACACATCTTGATCTGGGAATTAACAACCTTACTTGGAAATTCATACTTCTGAGCAGGAATTCCTACCCAGCTACAAACTCAGAGGCTACACTCTCAGTTTGGGATGTGTCCAAGTTTGGCAGCAGCTCTGTGAGTTGGTTTTTGCCATGGCTGTACCCTTCCATTTGTGCTCCCCGAAGTGGGAACAGGCACTTGTTTAGTTCCCCACACTGGAGAACTGATGTGCAGAACAGTTTAGGGAGGTGCTGTATTTCCCACCAGCCTGGTTGGCTCCACAGAAAGTGCAGGGCACAGCTCTGGGAGTGAATCAACAGAGCAGATGGGAAGGAAAGGAATAGGGCAGGACTGCTGGAGTGGGCACTGCCATGAAGGAAACAGACTTGGTTCCAGTTCCAAAGGACACAAAAGGCTTCTCCAAAATTCTTGCAGCAATCCACCTCGAAACGTTCACACGCAAGAACAGTTCCACTTGCTCAGAGATTTAACACAGCAGATTAGGGGAAGGAAGAGACAAGAGTTCAAGAAGGAGCACGTGGGTAGTCCTGCTCTGGGGCAACAAAAATTCAGAACTCACTGACTGCAAGTGGGAGGAATGGAGTTGGGGAAGCAGGAGTGAGTGACTCAGCTGAGACCTAGATATATTTGTGTTCCCTGATGACAGGCTTGTTTGCACAAGTGTTAAGACTGCTTTTTTTTCAAACTGTATACAAGCTGGGACCTTTAATGGATAAAGATGGAAAGGAGAGTCAGGTCAGCCATACTTTCATGTCAGCCAGCAGGTCAAGCTAATGGATCCTGGCAAGCCACATCTAAAGATTTCTGCAGCATAGACAGAAAAAACTCAGACTTCACACATGAAACAGCTCTGAAGTTCAGGGACACACAAGAAATGCTGGTGGGCTCATACATCAAGTCTCTTTTTGTGCTCTGTACTGCCAACTGTGACAGCTGCTGGTCCTTCTGACAAGTTTAATTCTTCACAGGTTACCTCACCCAGGTGCAGTGCAAAAGTCATCCCTTCCATCCAACCACACATTGCAAAACTGCACACAGGAGAAAGCAGGGCTTTATGGTGCTGGAAATTACACGTTAATACTAGTGTACAAACCTCATACCTTTTGGATGTAGAACAGCAAGTGATTGCTAATTGCAATAACCTCTCTGCAGCAACTGAACGATCAGAATTTGACAATTAATTTTTTTCACACCTAAGACCCACATGGACTTTTCTGCCTGGCCCCAGGGCACTCTCTGCAATTTGCATTTGAAAGTACAGAAGGGAAAGCCCACGTTCCACTACCATTCCACTACCCTAAGACAGATGCCCCAAATGTCACCACCCCCTGGGTCAGGCCCCAGCTGCAAAGGCTCATCACTGGCCAATGAAGCTCAAGTTGCCATTTCCTCTTAGCACCAAAAAGGTTTTACAGCTTCAGTGATCTAAGAATAGTACTATCACCATCTATTTGAACTGCATTTTCCCCAATTTCAAAATACATCCTGACCTCCCCATCCATGCATTTCAATCCCCATCCTACCGAGAAGAATGAAATAAAGGGTGTTAAAATCTCATTTTGAGATGAAAAATGAAAATTACTTTCAAAAGGACCGCACACAATTTTCTGAGCAAATTGCTGCAAAGCAACAGTGCCAAGAGAGCTGAAAACCCTTCCACAAACTACTGTCAGTCTGTGCAAAAGAAGCCTCTTTAAATACATACCTATAAAATACATATGTTTCAATATAATATATTTCAAGATAAATATATAAATAAATTTATAAAAATACATTTTCCTATTGTTGTTAGGATGGGCAACAGCAGCTGCACCTGCACCTTCGGAAAAGCAGAATTTAGCTTTGGCCATAAAATTTCCCAGGCTTATTGGTGGAGAATAAAATTATATAAATGCTTGTGGGATGGAAGGACAAAGATTTTTATTAAGCAGACTTCACAACAAAATGGAAAAGAATAACTAAGTGATAGTTAGACAAGAAAATAGTATTTAAAGTAATCTAGAAAGCCTCATTACTTTTCTACTGTGTTATGAAAAATCATCATCCAATCTCAGGGCTATATGAGGCGTTCAGATGCAAGGCTTACTGCAGCTGCCTTACACCACAAATCAATCCAGGCTTACTGCAGCTGCCTTACACCACCTCATCAACCCAGGGCTTCAACAACTCTGCCTGCTAGAATTTTGTGAAGGAGTCTTATGGATCCTGTTCACAGAGCCAACTCCTGCCTCAAAGCGACTGCAATCTAGGCTCTGCTTTGCCAAGAACCAAGTTCAGGAGAGAAAAGAAGAAAAGCTTTGTGTTTGCCACAGGAACAGCTCACTGTGTTAATTTGAATTATCCTCCCCCTACAACAGAGGAGATATGATTCCTATCAAGTGTCAAAGTCAACGAATTCTCAACATCTTTATTTTTCCTTCCACCCTTGACAGTTCCTCACTGAAGTGATTACCAGGAGAGTGTCACAGAAACAGTTCTTACCTCACCATCTATTCCCCCTTCCTCCTCCACTACCCCAAATGGAACAGGCTTGCTATCACTGAGCCAACTCATGCAATTCTTTATTCTTTGCAATTTCCTACCTCTCATTTGAAAAAACAAATACTTCACTGTTATCTAAAAATATATTAAAACATTGCCAGCAACTCAGCACTTAAAGCAAAACAACCATCACCACCCAGTGTGAATGCACAATAGAAGTAGCATTTTTGGTAAGGCAAGTGTTTGAAGAGTTCTTGAGAACTGCAAGAAAAATAACTCAAATTACAAAAAGAAAGGGCTGCTTTGCCATCATGAGACTTAGCTAAATGCACAGCCCCAGGGCAGGAATGGAGACTGCCATCCAGGTCAGCTTGGGGTGGCTGAGCCAACTTGCATGGGAGTGCGCCCAGCACAACTACTTTATATCAAATCAAAGACAACCTTACCTTAGAAAGGTAAACTCCCACACAAGTCCAAAAAACCAAGCCAAAACAAAAAAACCCAAACCCAAACCCCACCAAACCCTTGTCGAGTTCACAGTGGAACTCTATAAATGTCTGTGGTACCACGACACAGTGACACTGAGCACAGGGTGTCCTGTCCGTAAAGCTCGGGCATGTCCCCCAGACAACTCCACAAGCAGAGTTTGTGAAAGAGCTCAGGTCAGCTTCTCCCTGTATTTTCTTCCTTCCAGCCATTTATTCTCACCTCTTACTCTCCACTCCCATGCTGTGCTGGCCCAAGTGTTAGAGGAGTTAGGATAGGACAGAGTGAAAGAAAAAACCAAACATCATTTTCAAGGACTCCATTTTTCCCAACTTACTAAGTCCCAGTGAAACTTGGTTACTTGGGTGAATTCTGTTTCCACAAAGCACAGGAATTACAACTAGAGGAGAAGCTCAAGTGGCCCCTGTACTGCACAAAACATAAGTCCTGATCAGACTGAGACACTCCAAGGACTTGGGAGTTCCAGGCAGCAACTTCAGCGATGTTCCAGCATTGCAGATTCTCCCAAAACCAGGTGTAACAATAACCACCGACTGTACAGAAAGGCACTGTTTAGATGACCTATAAAAATGGCAGACCAAACACAAGAGCAGAAGGAACTTGCTTCTTCCTATCCAGCTTCAAAGCACTATCACATCTTTTCCCCCTTCTCCAAATACAGTTTCAGAATGGGAACTGGCAGTACACTCCATGTTCAAAGATGACCAGCAAAATACTCAGAGAAGTATCCAAATGCTTTTAAAAGAATTCCCTACACTATCTAACCTAGAACTCCATCAGTGTAGTACAATAAAAATCTCGATTATCCTATTAATCTGTTCAAACAGGAGGTACAATAAAATACCAATCTTTTAAAGACAGAGAATCACATTTTCAACTCCCACCAGCAGCTGTCCTTTTGCTTCCTTTTCATTTCCAGGCCTGAAGAAGCAATACCACTTGTTCTCATAACTGATGCCCAAAACAGCGTAGAGAGGACAGAGCTTCCTCCCCAGGTTACAGACAAAGAGCTCTTGTAATCTTCAAAGTCCACCTGACAATGTTTGTTCAGTAAAACATGTTAGCCCAGTGCAGAAGTCTTCTCTGTCACAAACTAGAGTTAACCCTTTACAGTCAGTTAAAACTGAAATGACTCGCCAGTAACTGGAATGAAGCTGTAGATAAGGAAAAAACAGGAAATTCTGTGCTCCATTTGAGTTGTCCCTTCTGCATTTTAACTACCCAGCTACATATTTTCCAGCATTTTGCATTAACTTCTGTGTCTGTGTAAGAAGATGAGGAGACTGTCCATGAAGTTTTATATTTTTGTGTGTCAAAGATTGAGACAAAGCTCTGGAAAATCCCATTTCGTTTCAGAAAAGCTAGTAAATAAAATAGGTCTGACCTATCAGGAACTGAGAATTTCCCAATCTTCTGAACTGTAATATCCACGACTAATTCATCATCATATGTGAACTGCATCCTTTGTAACTCAAAAGAGTTGATTTACTCATAATTTTAGACTGCCTGTTAAGAAAAAAAACCCCAACCAAAAAAACCCCAACCAAAAAACCCTCTGAAACAACAACCAACCACCACCACCATAGTGTATGACTCCAAGCAGCAGTCTTTGAGTGCTTTACTATTTAAGGATAAAAACCCATTTAATCTGAGGTTTGTAGAACACACCTCAACCACACTTTTTCACTACATTTTTGTAGCTGTTGAAGAAAGGGTTAAAGCCAGGACATTTTCAAATCTAGAGATTAAGTGTAATGAGATCAGAATAATAAGATTACCATAATCTGCCTCACACACATAGCTAAGATCAGCCCTAATCTCTTCATTTTGAGACAGATGGAAAAAGCATGAAATCAGAGATAACAGGAGGCCAATTTCCTAGAACTTCCAGCTTTACAAAGTTCACCATTGCTGTAAGTCAATATTTTGCTAGATTTGTACCTATTTAACCAATTCCAACATAACTGGAAGGGAGAATCAGACACCTCTAAATCTATACCACAAACTGTAATACATCAGTGTAATTTTGTAATATATTGCAGAATATTGAAGATTAATTTACTGAGACTGCAGCCAGTATCATATCCAGATTCTTTAGCTGGGAATTAAGCGAGTAAAGAGCAAACCATTTGAAAAACAAAAGATCTTAAAACTGCGCATGACCAGAGGCTGCTCATTGATTTTTCCTATGGGGTGGATAAACACGTAGCAATTTGCATCTGTGAGTTGCCTGACAGAAAGCAGGAAGGCACAGTTTTAATCTCACTTTAAGAAAAAGTATTAAAGAAATGCAGCATGGAACCATCCCTTAACTCTTCTTTCTGGCAGGGGGGAGAAGGGAGGTACGAAATAGCCTCAAAAATACAAGAGAGAGGTTATGGTGCTACTGTCCTCCTACCGCAGTGGAAGCTGGCCAAGAATCAACAATAGGGAAACTTAAGAAAAAAAAATATTAAAGAAAAAAGAAAAAAAAAGAAAAGCATCCTGGATTTTAGCACTAAATAGGCTCAGTATGATGCCTTAGGATTAAGTAATACTGTTAAAGGAAAAAGTTAAGCAAGAAACCATTCAAAGAATTAAAAACAGACTGATGGCTGTAAGATAAATAGAAAATTGTGTTTCAAACAGCTAATAGCTCCTAACTTTTTCCTGAAAAAAAAACCAGCCCTATGTTGCAGGACAGTAAAACCTCAGTCCCTTTAAATTAGATCCTGCAACATGACACCTTCGAGATTCAATGTGAGGATTTAGCAGCACTTTAAGAGTTATGCAAAAAACCTGAAAAAGGGGGAGAAAAAGAAGTGCCATAAGATCCAATCTCTTACTGAGCAGGTTCACCTGTCAGTTCAGACTAATTACTCCATAAGTCTCAGAGCACCGTTCCCATGCATCTGCTCTTGGCCAGTGATTTTACAACATGTCTTAATTAAGCCCACAAAAAGCTGGTTCACACTCTCACAGCCCTTGTGATTTTGTATTGTATTATATAGACACAGCCACAATTAGGAATCTGGTTGTCTCCACACAAAGCTCTTTATTGCGTCAACCCTGTTTGTACATATGCAGAACTTGCTGCCCCACCTCTTATCTATCCATTTAAAATGTTAAATTTAACTCTTTTTGTGGGGAAGAGTGGACATCTGCCAGAAGCACTTATCACCCATTTTATTTTGGGATGGCTCCCTGGGGAAAGCCAGAAGGGGAGACCTGATCCCATCAGTTCTGCAGCGCTGCACCAACAATCCCATCCCCACAAAAAGAACAGCAGCACCAATAGTGTAATTTTACCCTCCTGGCAGAAATGAAATTTTGCTGTCAGAATCTTACACTGCATGTAATCAAACCCTTGCTTAAAACAAGACACTTTCATAACTAGATTAGAAATTCACTTATAAAGCAGCATTGACTAAAGTAAAGAGAAATTGATGAAGTTTATTTTCTCTGTACAAATCAAGGCAATTTCAGTGCATAGAGCCAACATTTTGGCTCAGTGTGAGATAAGAGCTCAGTTTTCTACAATATAAAAAACGCTTTTTAAGGGATTTAAACCACTAATTTACCACTGAGGAAGTGCAAAGATACTTATCAGAGATTTGTCCCCTGCAGAGAGACGGTTCTAATCAGTACATTTTTGTTTAAGTTTATTTAATGTTTTTACTGACTTATGTCTAGCAACACCTTGAATTGAAGAGGAAAGGGACAGGTATTTAGTCTGACTGATCTTCAGAGTAAGAATATTTAACAGAAAAGGGAACTCTCCTCATTTTCCTGTAACTGCAAAGCTGTTCCCACTTCCCTTGCTGCTGGTGGGACATGCACACACAAGAGGAAGACACTTGCAAATGGTTTCTGGTCCGAATATTTAACATCATCTGACTCATCCCTGCCCCATTTGCATAATGCAAAGCACCCCAAGAGCGTGCAAGCCGGAGTGTGACAGATCAGACCACTCTGGGGGCACTTTGCACCACTGGCCCTAGAACACCAAACTCACAAACATTTCACACGAATCTCCAATCTCACCAAACGAGGAGAGAAGAGATGAACCTTTCCTGTACAACATTACATTAACACCAGTGATTTCCCTGCTCGTGTAACATCGAACAGGGGAGAAAGAAAGGATAACAAAGAGGTAATTTAATGCAAAAAGACTTTTATGGGACTTGCTTTTAAAGGCTTGAGAAGGCACACTGCTGTTTCCTTGCAGCCCGTGTTTAAATGGATGGGTGCAGGTCATCAGTCACACTTCAAAAGACACCCACCAAAAAAAATAAACAACCTGGTTCGTTTAAAAACAACAACAACAACAAGCACCCAACCAGAATTATGCTACTGTTGCACTAATAGCCCAAAGTTAAGTGACAGTTCAAACAATCCATTCTTACAGGCTGTTCAAGCCACCTCTGAAGGCTGTTAAGAGATGCAACTCTGTTCATTTCCACTTGGCCAGGTTCTACTAAGAGAAAAAGATTTCAAATAATAGACGTACTGAAAGATCTTTGTTCACCAAAGCCATGATTAACAGTGGAATTCAAACTTCTGGGCATGCAAGAAGCAAACCTTAATGTCACAAAAAAAACCAGTCAGTCACCAAGGCAAACACATTAAATAAAACACATATTAAAAAAAACCATACAGTAAAAATGGGTTTCAGTTAAATGGATTTTGCAGTTAAATAATCTTTCTGAAAATATATTTAATCAAAACTTTGCTTCACAGGTTGTTCTGAGCAGTTATTCTAACAGTTTCAAAAGCCAGTAGAACCAAACTGCACCAACTGGTTATGCTCAGTGATCTTTCCAAATCTACAGTTTCCCAAACAACTGCTTTCAGCTATAAATCCTTAATCTCTTTTCCAGGTTTCCATAGGTCTTTGATCATGAGACATACAACTTGTATGTCAATATCCTTAATATTGTATCTTGAGTAATTTTATGAGCAAGACTTGGGCAATCCACTTATCCACTATCAATCCCATCTTTTACACGAGTGCCAATATTCCACCTCTCTGGCACAAAGCTTCCTCGGTGCTTTTCCAGTGACTTTAGCATATGCAAACCTCAATAGGGCAAACACATCAAATTCTCTAAAAACAGAGCAGGGCTGGTGTACCAACGTCTCATGTTGATCTTCAATCCATGACAATTTTCAGAAGAAACATATGATTGTTTTCAGGCTGCTACAGGATAATGAACAATTAGATCCCAAAAATCTTTTAATGACATTTAAGTTTAGCCTACCTTTGGGTCACAACAGGCTTGAGTCAAAAAGTTATGATTCATTCCAACATTAATATCTTTTTCTTTCTTCTCCAAACTCATCATTAAATGAAGGTTCAATTAGTGGAGAACCAATAGGATCCAGAATGAAACACACTCAATTCTGTACTCATAAATCTGGAATAATAATTTCTGGAGTCACAGTGGCCTCAATTTAACCATAAAAAGCTCAACAATTTCTGGCCAAACAGGAAAGCTTAGCCTTTTTTCAAAGAGAAAAGAAAAACACCCTCCCACCAGAGCCTGTAAAAATACTCCTCAGGAGACTGAAAAAAGAACATGCTTTGAGATAACTCCTGATGGAGAGAGAAGGCCACCAAAACCACAGACCTGGAATTAGATGGTAAAGGATAAGGATCATTCCTTCAAACAACAAAAGCCATCAGAACTAAATGGCCTTTGTCTAAGCCCAAAAAGAAGTGCCAGGAGTCACTGTGAATGGCAAAAAGTGGAAAGACACCTCTTTAGGAAAGGAGGAGGGAAGATGACACTGTACAGCAAGGACCACACAGCCATAGCTGCTGATGGTCTGTGACACCCACTCATGCCAAAATACTGCTCCGACTCTGACTTCCACTGGAAAGTACAAGGCCAAGAACTCCAAAACAAATTTTACTTTCATTCTACCTCAGAAAAAGTCCAAAATCACAGCTGTGAGGGTTTACTGAAAGGAGACTGCTGAATTACACAATGGAAGGGAGGGGAGAGGGGAAAAAGAGAATTTTAAAAAAAGAAAAAAAAAAAAAAAAAAAAAAAGGGGGGCAACATTTGCACATCACAGTGATGCTTAAAAAAAAACCCCTTGTGTAGTAAAGTTCCTCTTTCACTTCAGAACTAATAAAATAGCATTTGTTCATGTCCCATTCTCTCCATAAAAGGAAAATAAAGTATTCAAATGCCATTTACTCACACAAAGTTAGAGCAGAACTTTGTATCCTTAACAGACTGAGCCTATACTAGTCTCTTGTAGCTCACTATCCCATGGATTGGGCTAAGAAACAGTTGTCCACAGTTACTCAGGATCAGGAAAAAATCAGTATCCTAATATAGGAATAAGTCTTTTTAATTTAAAGACATACAACTTACGTTACCTCAGAGGAACAGAAGATATGAAAGTGATAAAAGCTGCCTTTTAAAAAATATACTATTAGAAATATCAGCTGTATCGACAATAAAAGTCTATTGCTGCTCTCTTGGCTTGTGGGGAAAAATAAATCCAAGAGTCTCCTTATATGAATAATGCAGAAATGCAGATACAAAATGCTAAAAGCAGTAACTTCCTCCAAAATCTTAAAGTCAAGACAGCTGAAGCACAAAATTCTTTATGGGAAAGATCAGAGATAAGTAAAACCATCTCCTAATTAGTGTCTCAAATTAGAAGAAGTGTTCCAGGTCAAGAACAAATTAGAACAAGAACAGGACTCGTTATTGCTCCATTGCAATAACCTGGAAGGGACATCACAATGCAGGTCACTGACACCCCAGGGTGTCTTATTTGACCACAGACTAATTTTAAGCTACAAAGTGCATTATAGCAGCACAGTATCTCCATTGTAAGTCACAATAAAAGGTAAAACATTAAAACTCTCCCTTACTGGGAGATTCTGATCAGGAGATCAATGCCTTGGCCACAAAAAACTCCCCCCAGGGTCCTGACAAGGGGTCAATCATTCCTACACAACAAAATGGGATTTTCTGACCATGCATTAGTGTGAATGCATCCAAAAAGATTCCCAACAGTGGAGTTCTGGGAAGATCTCAGTATGTGAAAACCAGCTCATAGATGTACTCACCAACCAGGACCAGGCCTTATCTACAGATTTTAAAGTACATATGAGATGACAGATGCTAGTTGGTCCCAGCTGCTTTGCAGCAATATTGCCAGGCCACAGCCATAAAACCTCCCTGGAAGTACAGAAAATATCCAATTAAGTTGACTCTTGACAGGCAGCTGTTTGGAGGCTGGGCTCTTCTGGCAAAGCTATAAAAGCAATCTTCACCTCAGACCTTCACTTAATCAGTGGCAGAAGAGAACAAATATATTACTTCATACACAGGACAGCTGAATTACTCACTGCGATGAACTGGAAATAGTCACAAGGCTGTTCCAGGCTTTATTTGAGGTGCTTCATTTAAAAATCCAACAACTCGACTTTTGGCTACTCGTCCCCACGAATGTGCTCATTAACAACACAAGAATCCCTCCCTTGGTGGTTAAAAAGGCAAATCAAAGGGTCAGTGCCTGCAGCAGAGGCTGTGCAACAGGATCTCAGGACTGGCTGCAGCTTCAGCAGCCATCCAAGAAACTAACAGAGGGGAGAAGTGACAAAGCTCATCAAGACAGTGAAGAGATGTACTCAAATTCGAAAATTCATCAGTTACACTGATAACTTTTAGTATTAAAAGACCAAGTGATAAATGTCGATTAAATACAATATGCAAAACAGCACGTGTGAGGAAAAACACAACCCAAAATCCCCAAAGAACTGTAAATGTATGAAGCGAAGGGTTTTCAACTATAACTCCTCAGCAATTATAACACAATCAAGGGGGCAGCAATCTGAAAATAAACTAGAAACATTATCTGTTTCTCTCCTAAGAACAAAACAAAACACAAATATTTTCACACTAAATTTGTGTCAGCCCCTCTGTACTTTGAGTACCTACGTTGACCATTTTTGGAGATTAGTTAAAATGAATTAAAAGAAGTTGCAAAATGAACCTAGATAAATCAAAGTACAGAATGGGTTTTGGACTATAAGAGATCAGACTCTCCCTACTTCCTTCTCAGAAAAAAAGCAACAAAGTCAATAAGACATTTGCAAATCAATTCTCCCCCTGAGAAATACAAGGGAGATGCTTTCCTATTGTCTCTTGCAAGGGGAGGGTGAGAGAAGAAAAGAGAAAATTAGTAAAACTCCTACATATCATGCTTCAATAGAAGCAAGTGACTTTAATCCACTTAATACATGCTTACATTGTGAAGATTTCATGCTGTAAAGTACAGATGGATTCAAAGCGAGTTTAGAAAACGCACAGAAGGTGTGGCCACCAATATTCAGGCACAGCCTCCAGCTGAGTGAGTCACTCCAGCCTGACTGAAGGAAGCCAACACCTTACACTAAGAGGAAGATGATGTCCAGGGCTAAAGATCTGACCAACACAGTCAGCACTAGAGGGGTCCATCTAGCCCAGTCTAGAATGGCAAATATTCAGAGTAGAGAGAAGAACAGATGAAAAATTTATGTGTAAAGAATCTTCTATTTCTTTTAATTGCAAAAATTGTGTAATTCACTTCAGATGGGAACTGCACCCAGAACACAGTGAAGAGTAGAATTTACTTCCATCAAAGAAAGTTTAAATCATAATACATAATCCATTATAAAGGTACAATAAAATGAGTTTTATCTGTGGCAACCAGCAGTGAGTGGGAGAAAGGTGACTAATACAGGTAGCTGGCAGCACAGTACAAAGGCCATGTGAAATCAGCTCAAATCTGTCTGTGGGGGCTGAAAAACCTTGGCAAACCCAAGCACACCCCAGGAGTGCTACTTGATCCCTGCCATTGGGATAGGAGAGTTAATTTTCACCCATTTGGATGATGGCTTTTCCCTCTCACAATTAGTAAACTGGGAATTTTGGGAACCATGAGTGGGGGCAAACAGATGCTTTTATAAAATTTTGATTAAGTATGGCCAGACTTTTCAGTTTTGACTGCAATTCTGACCAAGAACAGCTAAATCCAGTTAGGAGTCAATGTAAACTTAGAAGATTGAATAACAGTATTCTCTTTGTGAGGACTTTAAACTAGGGAGTCCCTAAGGGTTCAGAAAAATACCCTGGGGGGTAGTTCAGCCACTTCTACAGAATTTCAACCTGCAGCACACCTGAGTCACCCATGGATTGCTTTCAGTAGCTGACCAGCCTGCAGAGCAGCTCTTTTATCAACATATTGCCCTATGTTTAGTAACTTCAGCCTTTTTGGAAAGTTAAAAATAGTGTTTTCTTCTCAACAAACAAGCTTTAGGGGGAATTTATTACTCATCATGCAAATAGAATCAACAGTGCTTCTAATCTTACTGCGACATCACGCAGGTGTTTGTAATCCAAACAGAGACAGGTGGACTGAAACACAAAGTTTTCAAAGGAAAGAAAGCTCAAAGTTTAGAGAAATGCTGGAAGCCTTTTTACTCATGCCCTTCCTTATTACTCACTAAAGAGAGTAAAGGTAACAGCTTGTGAGATTTCCAGACACAACAGCTGTAATGGGAAGGGTGGAAATCAGGAAGTGTGGGTCAACTGTAATCACTTTGGTTATCCTTTATTTTTTGTGACCCTGCAGAGAAAGTTGTTGGTCTCAATCTGAATTTTTCTAGGTAGGAAGGTTGGACATGATGATCTTAGGGGTCTTTTCCAACCTAGGAAACTCAATGATTTTAGGGAGAGTCACAAGAGTCTTCAGCTGCCCATCCTGGCAGAGAACAAGTGACACTCTTAACCTTACAGGCAATTTTCAGGGAAGAAAAATGAGGAATGTATCTCTTCTTAGTAAAGTGAATAGAAGTGTCAAGACAGCTTGATGCTGGAAGGAAGTTTAAACACCCTGGCACAAACAGTCAAAACAGACAAATCCACACAACTTTTGACAAACTATAGTTTCAGGAGAGGTAGGGCAGAGGCGTTGGTGCAAAATGTATTTTAAGAAATAGGGACAGAAGTGAAGGCAAGGAGGAAGTAGAAGCAACTTCTGCTTCCTCCATTCCAGTAATCAGCAGGGAGCTGAACTGCCAGCCCTGCTTGAGCACTTCCAGGATTAAGGACACATCTAGTCCAAGTAGTCTTTGAGGACATTTAGAACATCACAGAAACAAAATTTAGCCGTGAAATATATGCACAACAGGCTCCCCTAATACAGCCTGGACAAGGCAAATCTGTCAAGCTGGTGTTCACATCACCAAAATCCAAGCATTGCTCAAAGGCAAGCTTGGGAAAAAGAACATTTTAAATGCCAGATTTAATCTTTAAAAGTGTTCACTTTCTTGGCTGCCACTTTCTCCTCATCTTCCTCCGTGCATTTGGTTCTTCCCTTCTTTTGCAACTGTAGGAAGCATTTTGAATCCTTGCTTCCCTCCCCCCCTCCCATGAATTTCCTTGATTAGTTGTGTCCCCAGAAGTAGGAAAGATTAGAGCACAAGACCTGAAATGCACAGAAGCTCAGGAAAATACCTCTTGAGCAAAAGTGGCAGATTTTCCAGAGGAACTCACAAGTGGTAGACATTTCTGCAGCTTAAAATCCTACCTATTCTAAAATAAATCCACTAAGACCAGTTATCAAAGCATAGCTCTTCCAAGCAGATCATAATCTGTTGTTAACAGCAGTAAGTAGAAACTAGATCAAATGGTTAAAGTGCCATTTTCATATTTATGCTAAAGAAGTGCGGGTAACAAAAGAATACTTAAAATTTGACTGTACATCAGGACTTATAATGGCAAAACCTACTCAAGCTCAGCAAGAGTTACAAGAATTTAAAATTTTGTGCCAATTTCTCACAAACCAGAGGGCTGACTAGTTCACACTACAAGCCTTCAGCACTAGCAGAGCTGCTATGATTAGTGGAACCTGCTGGCTCATACATAACTCATGAAGAATTCCCCCCTTTCCTCCCAAGGGAAACAATTTTGCATAACAGCAGCACTTCCCCCCCACCCCCCCACGTAAACCTGTAGAGTTTTAGTACAAGTTAGAGCAAGTAGGTTGGCTCCATGGAGAAAGCATGAATTCCAGAGACAAATTATTTAAATAAGAGGTTTTAGAGACTAACTGTATAATTACAGCTCAGCTGGAGAGAAAAAAAAAAAGCTTTCTGCTCTCTCTGCATGAGGTCCAGCTGCAGTGGAGCCAACAGGCAGCTCCCAACACAGCGTGCAGACTGACACGAACTCATTCAAACCAGTAAATCCTGCAGGTACAAACAGAATCATTCTACTCTGTCAAGTATTCTCTTCTTATATTTTATTTATAAAGGGCAGTAACATTTGAACATCACCATTCCAAATTAATTACTCTACAGAGGCTGACAATCTACTTCCTAGACAGAAATAGCTGTTCCTGGTTTTTGCCTTATTCCAGTCACTGTTCTGATCTACCACCACAGGGTCAAAACCCACCAGATTTCATGAGTCCCCAGTACCAGAACTATTTGCTTTTCACAACCTCAAACAGTTGGAGACAAAAGAATCCAAGATCAGGTACTGTGAGCAGTCATTCCTGAAGGGGATAAAAAGCCTCTTAAGCTCTTCCAAACATTTAAAACATTTTTTAAATGGGCTTAAAGTTAGTATCTATAGAAAAAACACAATTTTTTTTCTTAAAGAGAGACACACAGGCTCAGGAAAATTATGAACACAACCATTTAAAATGCAAATTTCAGATGCATCTAGTAACTAATCAGGAAGTATTGTAGAGTAGCATCTGGGATTCAGGAATATAATAAATATCCTAAAAATAATTTTCATGAGCAGTTTTGGAGACTGTCAGTTCACTTTTTGCTCCATAAGAACTCAGCTGTACACTCCGTGTGTTTAGCACATGTCATCATGAAAAAAACACACTCTTAAGTTTGTTAAACCAATTCTCACTTGAGTTGTCAGATGGTGGCACCAATCATGCATACAAGCCATGGGAACAAGTTCAGGCTCCACCACAGACATTCTGCTTCTCAATATTTTCTGTTCCATTTGAACACCTACTCCTAGGAGGTGTTACAAGATGTCTTCAAAGCTGAAGGCATGTGCCACTCACACTGTGCTTTAAATACTCAGCAACAGGGCAGGAGCCTCAAAGTGACAAACAAGGACAAGCCCCAGGCTTGACAGATTGAAATGGACAATGCTGCTGGTCTGTCTAAAAAGATTTGGCTGTTTGAAGGAAAGAAACCACTTTATCCAGCATTTCCCAACATAGAAAATGAAAACAAACCCAACCCACCCCCAAAACCATAGAAAGTATTCTCCTGTCCTATTTTCCCTCCCAACAGCCAAAGCATCCAAAAACCATATTTATTTCCAAGTGTGTATTAATTATTCCAGTCACTGGTGCTTGCCCAGCCTGGGAGATAACTGCCACTGCAGGACCAGCAAAGGAAATGAAAGAGCAAGAACAGCTGGGGGAATAAAGCTGCAGATAAGAACTCTGTAACAAACTGCTGCAATATCAGCCTCCTGATCTGCCTTGAAATGCAGAGCACACACAAGTCACCTACTCATTTGCATTTAAAATCTAACACAATTTTCAGAGAAAACTGGAAATGATAGAGATCAAAGGCAGCTTTCCTAGCAAAATGCTAAATGAAGCAAGCAAAACATAAAAACCTAGTGCCTCTTTTCATGAGTGCCCCAGTGAAACACATAACTACACAAATGCTCCCTTCCTAAGGCTGTAAGATAAAACTCATCTCCACTAGGTCCTGTCTGCTGTTGAATTCTTTGTGATGTGAACGGCTTTAAATGTACTTTTTTGGGGGAGGTGGAGGATGTGGTGTAGATGTGTTGGTTGGATTTTTAAAGCTGTTTGTTGCTTTGGTTCTAAAATTAGCTTTGATTCTTCCAACCTTTTAAAATGCATATAAATAGAATTATTAAAAATTTAGCAAAGGTTGTAATTCAGGGATAAAGAACAAGTATGGAAATCTGCCATCTTCAGTATCATATCTTATAATACAAACATCTCACAGCAACTGTGAAAATGTTGGACATTATCTTCAATAGTTCTTCTAGTTCAGATTCCTACTGTAAAATTAATCAAGTTCAGTAAATTAAAGCCCCTTTTTGCTCAATTTGAGATTACAAGGTTTATTTGCTCCAGTGTTGATAGGGCAGTAATGCCTCATTTTCTTACACTTTCATAAAACAGGATTAGTTTAGCCCAGCACTTTTTTTACCTGAAGTTCAGGCTTTAGTATTTGATTTATGGCATGTTGCCCCTGGCAATTTTAAAGCACAAGGGATTTTATGAAGGGGTTGTATAGTTTAATCCTTGTTAAGCTGAGCTCTACACACAAAAACTGGATTTCTTATCTTCCCTTGCTTAGTTGGATCCTTATTAATTGTTGAGAGAAATCAGGAAAGTCTGAATATCACTACAAACAGGATCCCTCCTCCAGAAATTAGCAGGGCTCTGAACACAAACTGGAAATACATGAATACACTCCCAAACCTTAATACATGCCACTAAAAATCATAATCCTTCTTTTCTCCCCTCAAGCTGCGATAAAGCTTTCACCATATTAATTTACAACAATAAATTAAATCAAAGCAAGTTCATTAACACCCAGGATGTCCAAAAGAATAACAGATGTTATTGATCTGAAATTCTCAGACAATCCTTAATCACAATAGTTAACACAACAGAAATGTTACCTGACCAAAGAAGGGAGGCAGCATTTTTGTGTTGCCAGTGAATAAAAACAAAAGTTCATCAGGTTGGTTGCAGTCTGACAAGCAGGTTGAACAAAGCAGATAAATAATTTATCAAGCCAAAATGTGATTTGCTGCTATGCCTGTGCTAACACTTGTCTGTCATGCCTGACATATCACAAGCTGGACCTTGCAGAGAGGCTGTAACAGCTCTTCCATTAAACTGGCAAAGGCTCCTGAGCTTCAAATTAGCACCATCTCCCTCGTTATCACAGAATGCAACACATGCTAAGAGAGTGTCACAAAATCAGCTGAGCTGACCACTAGCTATAGCCAGTGTTTGTTCAACATTCAGAATTCCTGCAGCCTTCAGGCAGCTCACAGAACTCATCTTTCTCCACTTTCAGGGTCAAGTTTAAATAATCATCACAAAAATCTTCTAAATAAAAACAAAGATGCCATATTTAAGGTGGAATGCTTGCAAAGACCACTTTACACCTTCAGACTGGAAACTCCATCCATATTTATGTCTCCTGCACAGA
The DNA here is from genome assembly GCA_034336665.1 of Luscinia megarhynchos. Taxonomy (NCBI): domain Eukaryota; kingdom Metazoa; phylum Chordata; class Aves; order Passeriformes; family Muscicapidae; genus Luscinia; species Luscinia megarhynchos. The sequence continues at coordinate 6,706,094 of CM067580.1, forward strand.
AATACCTTCAGCAACACAATCGTGGTCTAAGCTCTTCTACAAATACAGAACACACGCTTTGTTAAGATTAGTTATGTCCTTCCCACACACTTCACCCTGATGCCTACAGAAATTGGCTAATGGAACATAACCCACCTTCAGATTACTTTTATACATAAGAGGAACAATATTTGAGAAGTTTGCACTCAAACCAGGCCTTGAACACTTTGGCAGATCAGAAGAATGCAGCCCCTTATAGCAGCATCTCTTTGTGACACAGATTTCCAACTATGTCTCTGTAATGTTCTGACAGTTTAATAATCTTAGACTGCAATATTGATCACATATTGATGGCAATTATCATCCTTCGTCGAGGCCACCAGCCAGGGAACATGACCTAAGCACAACTCTACAAATCAACATCACACAGAGCTGCCACTCACAGCTAAGTCACAGAATAATGGAGCTTGGAAGGGCCTCTGGAAGTCACTCAATCCACCCTCCTGCTCAAAGCAGTTCTAATTAGATTAGAGTGCTCAGGGACTTGTCTGGGTGTCTCCAAGGATGGGGATTCCACAACTTTTCTGGGCAACCTATTCTAATATTTGACCTATTTCACTAGAAAACACATAGTGCTTGCAATCTAGCAGAATCGTTAATTCAGAAAATTGTTTCTCACACATTAAAATTATCAAGACCACACTCAGTCCATCCCATTACAACAAATGGGAAATGATGGAAGAGTGTGTAAAGAAGGGAGAGGAAGGATGAATGTGAAGACAGTTTACTCAAACCAGGAAAAATACTGGCACTTCTCTACAGCAAGCCGTGAATTTCTGCTCTGTAGGACAGACACCATGACATAACAGCCAATGCAGGTGAAGTCACAGATCAGAGAGGGGAAAGAGCAGAAGGGAGACAGTGCTCCCCTCATTAATCATTCTGCCTCTATTCAAAACTGTTCCACTCTATCCTTACACAGAAAAATGGTTTTCATGCAGGAACTGAAAATGCCATCTCAGCATCAAGTGTTAGCATACACTCAATCCTTTTAAGGGCTGACAAAGAAAATAAGTGTGGTGACAAACACTCATGTGGACAGAACCAGTGGTGACTGTCAAGTATATCAGAATGGGAAAAATAATCTTGACTTTGCTTAACAAAACTGTGAAGTGATCAAAATCCTATCAAGGAAATCCTTCTTTTAACACATAAGGAACCTGGTTTGTGTATCACACAAGACTGAAAATCTCAAAATTCAAGAGGATGGCCTTCTGCTTAAAAGGTATTTACCTTCAGGTGGCCTTCTACCACCTGAACAATTTGAATAATAAAAACAATATCCAAGCACTCATGAATTAATTATGCTGACATCTACTGGGAACAGGAACTTACTTCTTCAGAAGAACATTTTCTAGCTATGCTCCCAATAGCTAGAGAAAGAGGAAACTGAGCAGTAATTTCAAGTTAAAAACAGAACAATTCTAACACTTAAGATATTAATTAATATGTTTAGTGCTCCTGTATTAATCATACAGAAACAGTTCTCAGAGCACCATGGCATTAACTTTACACTTCTGATTAAATTTAGGAGGAGTAGAGAAAAGAAATTACAATGAGATGACAAAGAACTGTGATTTTTCTTCTCTTTTCTCCCCCTGGTTCCTGCCAAACCATCAGCAAGTATTAGTACACTTTAGATCTGGGTATTTGCCACTTAGCATGAAGGCCAATAGCTCTGAATAACAAATACAGAGTCTGAATTTAACTCCTCCTAACTTCAATATAGACAGAAAAAAATAAAAGGTGAAGACTGTAAAGACATCAGGACAACTGTCAACTGTTCAAAGTGAAGAAACAGTAAACCAAGATTTCAAGTAGGAATCCCTCAGCTTCCTTTGCTTTTTTAAGTAACAGGACAGCCACCTTCATCCCTCCCAGTAGGACCCCAGTCACCAACAAGTTCCTGTGAAGCAACAGGAAATGCACAAAGCTAGAGAGCTACAGCACTGTCAGAAGAGACAGAAGGAAGCAGCAATCTTTCCTTTCTTTGAAAAAGGCTCAGCAAGTAGTATTTAGAGTATGTGAAGTTTAGAGAAACCTGTCAGTGATCATCTCCTGAGAGGCACCACCACACACTGCTACAGAGCCACTGGACAGAAGGGCAGGGGACTCACTGAACTGCCTGGGTTACAGAAACCATAGAAGTAGCTTTTACCACCTAGTGCCCACAAAAAAAAAAAAAAAAAAAAAAAAAGGCCAAGCACTTTTCCTCTTCACTCAGCTGTTTTACAATTGCAAGACAAAGGTCAACTATCTTCACTCACTTTTGGAAACCAGCCACAAGATTACTAACAACCAGCTTAATGGCTCCAGTTCAAGTGCTATTCAATCAGGCTCTGAATCAGTGGGTAGGCAGCAGTAATGGCTCATGACATCACAGGCAAGTTATCTGCTGAGGTCACAGCAGCCAGACTGGGCATCTCTGCCCTCTCTCCCCACAGGGAGAAACATGGACTTGCAAGGAATGGGAATTAAACTGTTGCAGATTTTGTTCTAGCCTTGTATGACACATTTTGCTACAAATCAATCCTCTGCCATCCTCAAATGGCCACCTGGCTGATGTGGCTCTCTGGAGTGCATCACCACAGTTAAAAGGTTTCACTACACAGGAAGGTGCATTCAACACGTTGCAAGTTTATTCCTCTTCCCAACTCCTTTGAGGACAGGAGGCTTGACCGGTTAATGAGAGACATCACACAGGGCACATGACTGGGATACCCAAAGATTTCTGAGTCATGAGCAGAGCTCTAACAACAGATCTGGTATTTCCATGAAAATTAATTTCTGCAACCTCAAACACATTTGAAGTGAAACAGATTTTTCAAAGTAACAAAGTGCCACAGAAGTTTGTCAGTTTGGGTAAACTGGAACACTTCTAACTTGTTTGGGTTTATTTGTCTAATATTCACCAGCTTTACACAGTGAATCTCATCACACTGCACAGAACTCAGTCAATTCTGTGCTTAAGGACTCCTGAAACTCCTGATGCTTACACTGACTTTAGGGATAATCTTGAGCAATTTACCATTTCTATGGCTCGCTTTATACATCAATGAGGTAAACATGTAAAATTTGTGAGCATTTTCACATGAATATGAGCTGAAAAGAAAGGAAATACAGATTGAAGAACTGTTTATAAATGCTTTGAAAAAATGTTCGGTCTAGGTTTTGGGTTAAGTAGGAAAATCCTTCTTTGTATTCCAGGAAAAGTGTAATTTTAATGCAGTATAACAGCATACATATGTTTCAATTTGTGTGACAAAATTTGTATCTATGGGATGACATCAAGCAGAGAGGACTCAAGAACATCTTACTATCAGCCACTGTGCACAGATGCAAGACTTTTAACAGACTAAACTTTAAAAGCACTAAAAAAATGTGTTCTTCCTTTACTTCTTAGAGAAGAACATATTTTTAAACAAATGAAAATTTTATTATATTTCTTCATGTACTTAAGCAAACTTTTACCCCAAACTAAATGAAAATAGCTGAGAATACACTTTACAATAAACTATATTTCATTACACTTCATTTTTCCTTCCTATTCAACATTTTCTACAAGCTGACTTCAGCTATAACTCTACTTCAAATACACTAGAAAAGTTGAGGGCAGCTAGTAGTAACCCAAAATAGAAGAATACAGCTGAGGTTAAAAATAAACAAAACAAAAACAAACAAATCAAGGTTATCACTAAAGGTGACAGTCTGAAACATTTAAAAATAGCTCTAGGAAATATCCTGGTAATTTACACACACAGTGGCACTGAGGTGTGAAGGTTTAACAAGAGTTTTCAGGTCAGTTATGAGTCGTCAGGGATGTGTAGGATATACACAGATGGAGTCATTTTTTTAGTTAAAATCTCAAAGAATTATATGCTTTAGCAACCTTTATCTGTTTTCTGCTACACACTTTTAACAAAGCCACAATTGAAATATCAGTTATAAAAGACACATGTAAGGCTTACACATAAAGGTTATTTTTTCCAGCTTATTTTAAGATGTAGTTAAAAATCAAGCCCTTCCCTGTCAAAAATGTTGAGCAGATGAGTAATCCCAGTGAGGTCTGCTGGACTTGACTTGTCAGCATACACACAGTTAGAGCCTTACATCTGTAGGAAAAGCACCCCTCAACGCTGTTTCTACTCTAAGCATTTTATAAAAAAAGCAGCTTAAAAGTACCTTAACACCAAATATATCACACTAGGAAGGTAAAGCCCACCTTTATGGAGAAATAGTGACTAGGTGAATGAATTTCATTAAAGCATTTTGCTTTACAATATGGCTCTTATTACTTGGAAGCAACAAAGCTCTGAGCTACATTTCACAGAGGTCAAATCACTAAGGATTTTTGCATTTTACTCCTCCTCAAAATAAAATTTTGGGCTTGTTCTGTGTGTCCAGTTTTATTACAGTTGTAGAAACTCAATTGTTTTTTAAAATTCCTGTAATATAGCCAAGATGAAGTCTAAAAAGCCTTTGATATATTGAAAGAACCATAGACCAAAATTCCTCTTATGCACTCCAACACTCACTTACATCTGCACAGATCCATTATATATTCAGCCACAAGCTTATCACTGCAGTTCATCAGGAGTGAAGATAAAACTCAGCTTCGATATTTGACAGCCTGATGCTAAAAGATTATCTACTGAGAAATAATCAAATGACTGTTCTTTGATATTAGAATCCTTGGCAGGAGGCAAAGAAAAGGAATACCAAATTGATCTTGATTACTTTATGGGGCTTCCTCTCATAATCTGTACACTGAATTCCCCTTTCTCTTGCACTTCTGCTTATTTGCTGCTGTGTTTATGACTAAGTTTTCAAATATTCCAATCGCAGAATAGAGAATTGGGAGACTTTGGTATGCATGCTTAATACTGAAACAAAACAGCCTCTCCTGCTCTCAGAGAGGTGTGACTGGGATTTAGAAGATCTTGAGGCTCCGTATTAAAAGGAGATGACATTCTCTGGGGACCCAAAAGAGAGTCAGGTCAGACGGACAGGAAGAGACTCAGAGAGAAACTGAACAGCCCAAGGGTAAAAAGAGGCAACTCCCGAGCCTGAGCCCTCCACTTACCTTAAGGATATCGCCCCGTTTGAAGCTCAGCTCGTCGTCCGCGGTGGCTTTGAAGTCGTACTTGGCGATGGCTTCCATGCTGGGGCTGCCGCGCCCGGCGGTGCGGGCGGTGGGCAGGAAGCGCTCCCTGAAGCCTCCGCTCCTCCCGCGGCGGCGGCTCCCGGCTCCGTGCGAGGCGCCGGCCCCGTCTCTCACATACAGGGAGGCCGGGGGACGATCCGCCCTAGGGGAGGAGGAGGAGGAGGAAGAGACGGGCCATTAGGGGAAGTGGTACGGATCGATGGCCGGGGCCGCGCCCAGCGCCGCTCCCTCCGCGCGGCGCGGCTCGGCTCGGCCGCCGCTTCCTCCCGCCGCCGCTCGCCCGGGCCCGGCTCGCCCGAGTGACGCGTGCCGCGGCCAATGACAGCCCCGGGGCTGCCGGGGGCGGGAGCGGCACCAGCACCGGCCCGCCGGGAGCCACTGCCGGCCCCGCCCCGGGGCTGCGGGAGCAGCACCGACACCGGCCCGCCGGGAGCCATTGCCGGCCTTGGCCCCGGGGCTGCGGGAGCGGCACCGACACCGGCCCGCCGGGAGCCACTGCCGGCCTTGGCCCCGGGGCTGCGGGAGCGGCACCGACACCGGCCCGCCGGGAGCCACTGCCGGCCTTGGCCCCGGGGCTGCGGGAGCGGCACCGACACCGGCCCGCCGGGAGCCACTGCCGGCCCTGGCCCCGGGGCTGCGGGAGCGGCACCGACACCGGCCCTGGCCCCGGGGCTGCGGGAGCGGCACCGACACCGGCCCTGGCCCCGGGGCTGCGGGAGCGGCACCGACACCGGCCCGCCGGGAGCCACTGCCAGCCCTGGCCCCGGGGCTCGCAGCGCCCCGCTGCCCGCGGCGCGGCCCTCCCCACTCCCGCCTCTCCCGGGAATCTCTCCCGTTCCTCGCACCGGTAATTACAGCGATGCGGGGGGAGGACGTGGCCAGCCGGGCCCCGGGCTCGGCACCACGGGACCGCTCCGCTCCCCACCGGCTGCCCTGAGAAAGACCCGTCTGGAAATGCCCGCATCGATGGTTTGGGTTCTGCCCATTCATACAGCTCATGTGGATTTAAATACAAGGTAGACAAAGCAGAGAGTGCAACTGGGTTTTTGGAATGGAAATGCCTATCAGCAAGTGTCCTCAAATAATATGACACAGAAACAAAAGTTTGGGCTGACTCTAAGTAAAAGCAAACATCCTGAAATTGCAGTGTTTTGAGCAGTAGAACATGTTAAAAAATCTTTGTAATTCAGTGCGACAATCAACAAGTTTGTATCTCTTACAGGCTCAGGGAAGACATTGAATCAAACCTGGCAAGTCATATATACACACTGAAACAAATGCAAAGGCTTAAATCTTGCTCTCAGGTTTGAATAGGAATGATTCACTATAACTCCAACTACACTTGATAGCAGAGAAGCTAAATAATCGGAGAAAAAACACCAAAACACAAGTAAGACAGTCTGTAAGTTAAAACCCACCATGAATACCCCCTTGAAGAGCTAACAGAGAGCTGGCATTTGTCAATGACAATTCACGACAGAAGAGATCTGACAAACACTGGTGAACCCACGCACCTGCTAATTCAGGCTCTATAGTTGTGGCCCAGAAAGAGCCCTGCTGCATGCAAAGGCAGCAGATGGCAACAGCAATTCTCATTTTAGAGAAAAACCTGCCTTATAAAAATACAGTTCAGCAATTAAGATGCTTATATTCCGTGAGCCCCAGGTTTGCCCAAGCTTCAGCTCCCTGGAGAGAGCAATGAAGCTCTAGGCAAACACCAGTACTGAGATTGTATCACAGGAATCTAGCAGAATGAGAGGAGCTATTTACAGGATTTGCCTTGATCAAAATAAGACCAGTTTAGCAGGGTCCCCACATGGACAGATCTTTAGGATTTCTTTGGTCCTCCTACACAGCACTACTGAAACGACAGCAAGACTGAAAACAGAGTCACCTGTCACAAAGATTCCAAGAGAACAATGTCCTCGTGGTGTCATGACTGATGGAAATAAATTACTGGATCCAAGCTTTCGACCAACACACATAATGAAATCCATAAAAGGGATCATCATAACTACATTTTGGTAATTATGAAAGACTTGATTTTTGTCTCAAGGCTGATAAAAAACCTGATGTGAGTCTTCCATCATACCAGCACACCCATCCGAACAGCAACAATTACTTCCCTTCACCAGAAGTATTTTCTCTTTGCTGCTTCTACTGTGTTGTGTTCACTAACTCCTCACCTTTCCAACCTGGCCTCTTGGGTTTGTCAACTAATGGTACTGATAATTTTCTGCTATTATAGCACCATTAAAGGGCAACATGAATGACACTGTATGAAGCAATGGAAAATGCAAACTGCTCAATGCTTGCTCTCTACCTGTCCTGTATCTTTCATGGTAAAAAAAATGTATTTCTAGTACTTCTCAAATACTACTTGCAGCAGCCTTTGGGTGTTTCTAACACCACCACCACATAGGTGAAGACAAACATCTTCAGCCAAGGGAGCGTGGCTTGAAAGCTCCCAAGTTCAAAACCTAAGAACATAACACCAAGTTGCACAGACCTTAAAGTACATACAAAGCTTGAGACACATTTAAAGAATGAAACTACTTATAAACATTCCTTTTTTTGGGGGCACACAAATATTGCTACCTATGCTGCATTACTAGCTAAGAATTACTGGTTTTAACTGAAGATGTTAATTCACAACTTTCTTAGAGAAACTGATGCAGCATTTCCAAGAACTATACTGGCATTTCCCTGAGCTTAGTTACAGCACAATGTCGGGAAATTTTCCAGCACAATTCCAGATGAAAGAGATTCATCATGCAATACTCTTTAAACATGCATTAGTATTACTACCACCATCAGATATACTGTCAACATACAAAGGAGTGATGTTTCCAGGTAACAATGTTAGCAGCAGCTGCAGTGTAAAACAAAACTTTAACCTTCCTGACTTTAGACAAAAGTGTAGCTGAAGTTTAGGCACAAAAGTTACACATGAAACAGGAAAAAGCTTTGAAAAAATTAAACCAAGATACTCACGCAGCAAATGTCAGGAAAGGTAAAGTCAAGGTATAATTCCCTAAAGTCTCTTAAGGAAGCATTTGCTATTCATAATCTTATTAAATTAGTTCTTACACACATTCAGCCATGTCGTTATTAAAATATGAACAAACCAACTGCATGAGGGGCAAAAAAGCACAGTTGTATCTGCATCAGGCAGAGAGCAGTGCAACAGGACTTGTTACTGCAGTGAACCCAGTGCACAGACTGCAAATGGAGTAAGACTGGTATGAATGAATAACAGTCAATATATGAACACAATGATTACATGTTACAAAAATTATCAGATGATCTTGATAGAGAAATGACTAAGACTTCTCAAAATATCTATGCTTCTCACCTTACTGTGACTTGGGGTAAGACTTCCTTTGCTCTTAAAAATGCTGGGAGGGGTGAGAGGAAGAAAAGGCAGCAGATGCAGCCAACAGTAAATGCTCATTAGCAGTAGTGCTGCAGCTCAAGATGGAATAAAAGTAATTATAAATACAAACCTCCCTGTTGTGGCCAACAGGAAACAATTCTCATGTTCACTTCAACAGATATTTCAAAAAGCACACAGGCAAAGGTGGGCTTTTTACATTACTCCTAGAAACATCATGGTGCTCAAACAAAAGAGAGCTTTCTCATTGTTCCCTTTTTACTGTTTTACTGCTCTTCTGGAAAGTGATACAGGCAGGAATAGAACAACAGACAGTTTAGAAAAGCCAAAGAGAGGCGAGAGAGATTCAGTGGGAGATTTTGGAAAGAATCAGATCCTAAACTTCATCATCTGCTTTAGGACAAAACATTACTGAGGGTGGTAGAAAGAAAATGTGTGCATACATCATCTGGAAGACATGCAGAAATGCAAGTGTCAGGCTCTAGACAAAACAATAGAAAGTAATTATAAGAGCAGAACACTAATTCAAATTAGCCAAATAAGGAAGTATAACATAATAAAGGAACAAAGTATAGTATCAATTATATTATCAACATATAAACCCCAGAAAATTCAGGATCACAAATGATCCACCTGATCAATCAGCTTAAAGTGATTCAACTTACTTCAGCACCAATCACTTACAAAACTAAGCTACAGCACAAAGCACAGATAATACTTATCAGATCAAAACATTTTATCAGGTAACTGAAAACTTCACCTCTGCCAGAATTTATTTACTGGCAGTTCTTTTTTTTCTAAAACTGTCTAAAACTGTCTAAAACTGCTTTAAATGTTGCATGTTATGAAATATTCAAAATACTGCATGACAATCTACCTAAGAGCAATAACAACTGAAAGGTCTTTTTGTGGCACAAATTCTCAATATCCCAAGTTTGCACAGAAATGGATTACCAACAACACCGTGTTTGAAGATTGATTAACCATCTGCAGTCCTTCAGATTTTGTCCCTTGACTCCAGGCATTTGATAATTTTTGAAACAAAGAATTAACTTCCCTAAGCACTGTATCTGTGAATTGCTCTTGCAGTTACTAACTGCTACAGAATAGTTTTCACTGTAGGTTATAAAAGAGGAGGTCTGAGTCAGATGTTGTGGGAGTTAACAAGGCTGCATCCTTGTCTTCCACAGATTATTTGAAACTATATTGGCAAGTCTAACCTTATCCCGCAAAACCAGCACTGGTTCTCAAGCAGGAAGTTCAGAAGAGAACGAAGAGGCCAAGAGAAAAACGTCCTTCTCCATCACAGAAAGTCCCGTTTGAAGCATGACCCCAAAGACGTTTGAAGACAGTGCGCCAGGGATGTTATCCTGCCTACAGGCTACTTGCAGCCCTTTAACCTTTAGAAGCGGCCTTAAGCCATAGAACTAGTTTTTTGGGGAATACAAAAGATAAGCCCCAAGAACCACGACCAGTGAGCACTCCCCAGCCGTAGGGCAGAGAGGAAAGCGACCCCAGCCCGGTGTTCCCGGTACGTGAGCCGGGAATCTCGCAGAGCAGATGACGCCTCTAAAGCCCAGAGCTTATTTCAATCAGCCCCCGTCCTCCACCAGAGCCTACATCCCCTCCACGCCCGGCGGCCCGGGCAGGCCGGGACCCGGCGGGACACGGGGCCGACGCCGAGCGCAGCGCGGAGAGCGGAGCACGGCGGGGCGCAGGCCGCGGCACCGGGGGCTCAGCGTATGCCCTCCCCTCTCCCCTCTCCCCGCCCCGGCACGGTCCGCGGTGGGCGGCGGCTGAGGGGGCTCGGCGGCCCTCCACACGGCCGGACTCACCGCACAGCGCTGGGCGTTCCCGCCGCCTGCCCGGCCCCGCGCGGCCCGGCCCGGCCGCCGCTCCAGCGCCGCCTCAGCCGCCGCTCCGGCCCCGGCTCGGCCCCCCGCCCGCCGCGCCGCCGATCCCGCAGCAACTCTCGCGAGAGCCGCCCTGGCAGCGCCCTCCGCGGGAGCGGCGCCTGCGCGCTCCCCGCCCTGTCGGGGGCGCGGGCACGCCCCGCGCCTGCGCAGTGCCTGCTCGGCCTGCCCTGCCCCAGCCCTGGGCGGCGGCTCCGGGCACCGCCGGGAAACGCGGGGTTCGTGCAGGAGAGAGCGTGGAGCGGCGGGGATGGGCGGCGTTCGAGCAGCGCAGCGGCACGGGCCGGGCTATATACCTGAAAGGAAGGTGTAGCCCGGCGGGGGTCGGGCTCTTCCAGGCATCTAGCCATAGGACAAGAGCCCCAGGGGAGGTTCTGGTTGTACATCAGGAAGAAATTTCTCATCGAAATGGTTATTAACCACTGCAACAGGCTGCCCAGGAGGTGGTGGAGGCACCGTTCCTTCAGGTGTTTAAGGAAACATTGAATGTGGCACTCAATGTCACGGTCTGATTGACATCGTGGTATTTGATCACAGGTTGGCCTCGTTGGTCTCCGAGGTCTTTGCCAACCAAATTAATTCGTGTTTCTGCTATCGAAGCTCTATTCACACACCGGGGAGGAGACCCTGAATACTGGTTCTGGAGGAGAAACCGCTCCGGTTTTGTGCAAAATACTTGCCTAATTTGTCAGTGTCTCCACTTGTCTGTAAAACAGGGCAATCTACCACATCATGGAGCCAGTAGGGAGGAATTGATTTAGAAGTTCTCTGACTAACCAGAGGCACACCCCAGCTAGTCCAGGCAGTGTTTGAGCAGACACCAAGGGGTGCAGAGCTGCTCGCCAAGCTCAGAGCAAAGAACACACCTGGTGAGCCATCACTTGACAACTGCATCTCTCCTGAGCAGTGATTAAGGCACCCATGCTGTAGGAACAAATAGTTTAATCACATGTGGCAATTACAGCATCCACAGAGGCCAGAATTCAGATTGCACAGGCAACTAATGTTAGGGTTTGCATGGATAACCCTCCTGACATTGTTTTAGTTTAAAATACTCTTAATTATACAGTACAACAGTTGCTCAGGTAAACATCAGGCCTCAATCCTTTGATAAAGGCATAAATAAAAAAACTTACCTCTGGCTCTAGAAAGGAAAGGTGGTTTCTGAAAGCCTAGAGGCTTTCTAGGACTGTACTCCCACCCCATGAAAGGATGAGTTACTACAGGGTTACTTTTATCCATCCCCATTCCCCCACCTCCAAAAAGACACCAAGACTGGAAGTGAGCAGTCAAAAGCACAACCACAGTGTCCAGACATCCATCACCTGCAGAGCTCACAGCTGGGCTCATGTAAGTTTGGGATTATTATGACCAAAGTGTACAATTTAGGCACAGGTAACTGGTATTTTGTTTTATGACAGAGATGCACATTTTCAGTCTCCAATTAAACCCTTTTTTTTTAAAAATAAAACATGATACTGGTTGCTCTCCCCAGCTGGACTGCACCAGGGGGTTATGGTTACATCCATACCAAGACCAGAGTACCATCAGGATTTTGCCACAACCTCAGACAGTCCAGCTTACAAATCCTGTTCTGCAAGCATTGTCTGCTAACATTCTCATTATAAATGCTTAAGCAGCTTGATAAAAATTGGATTAAACTTGTGCTTTAAAGCCTTGGCAAGTTCATTTTCTCACCCTAACAACATTGTCTTTCAGGAGTTTTAACTTATTCCCAGATTTGGGCAGTGGGGAAAGATGTGAGTTCTTCCCATACTTCATTCAAAACATTGGAAAGGGTGGAGAAAATGAGCTTTAGGAGTTGAGATGTTGTAAATGTTTCAGACATTCTTTCTGAGAATGCAGAAATTATTAATTTAGAAGTGACACCAAGATTGATGAAATTAGAGTTGAATTCCAAGATCCCTCATGCCCTCAGTACTTGTTCCTAGAACAGCCCTACAGAATCTCTGGTTTCATGTATGCCCTCAAGATGGGGATTCAGAAGTTTGTAGTAACTTTCTGTAAGTTAAATAACATCTCAGAAATTACAGGAGCTACTTTTAGCTGGACGTGAAAAGCCAGCTATGGCCAACAGCTGCCAGTTGAATGACAGCTACTTTATGAGGTTGCAGCTGCCTGACTGTAAAAGGGCAGTCCTAGAAAATCAAACAAGCAACAAATTTCAGAAATAGCAGAGATTAGAGCATTACAGAAAGATATTCCTGAGGAGTTGCTGAGATGTACTTGCTTGCAAACCAATCCATGCAGAATGTTCCCTCAGCTTGCAAACAAGTTAATACTTTATAGAAACACACAACTTATTGTGCAATACTGCGAGGCTTTGCTACAGCAAAAGCCAAAATCCTGACATTGCTGTGAGCAAGGGTGAAAAAGGCAACAGATACATTGTTTTGCTAAGGGTTCAATTTCAATTTTTTTTTTTGCAGTCTAGGAATAGCTTGAATTTTCTATGACAGTTGATGATGATAAAATATAATCCAAGATTAGCTCTGAGTATTTCAAGAAGGTGAGAAAAATCCTTGTGTCTGACATTTCTTTTTAAACTTCTCAGAGCAGTCTAGGGAAATAAATGTATGGGTTTTGCTATCAATAGATCAGAGGAATATTTGTTAAAATGGGTCAAGCAGCCACTAAAGGTTTAAAATTACTGCTTGGAATAGTCGTATTAATGCCATGTTCCTAAGTCTGTTCTCCTCAGACATGAGGATCTGTCATCATCATGAACTACAATACACTACTGACAATTTAAGGAACTTTGTGCTTGTTGCAATGTTGTTTTTTTTAAAGGCATCTGGAACACTAATTGTAATGAAATACATTTATAATATGCACCTTTCTTCCTCTGACGCATTTCCTGCTTTCAAAGAATTGTAGTAGGGTTTTTTTAAAAGAAACCCCTGACTGGCTCAGCACATCTAAAGATGCTCCAAATTTCATGCTGTGATTCTGCATTGTAATGCTGCAATTTGTATAGGGTAACACTGTTGTGTGTAAGTTGTATCTAAGCAGCCTGGTGTATGAAGCAGGACACAAAGCTTGCTCTCATGGAAAATCAGACATTCTGCCTCAAGGGAATGTGCAGTAGATGTAGACAGGGCCTGATCAATTTTCTTCCAAGCTGAAAATTTATTGCCACAAGTCTGTTCTGACAGCTGTGGGGGGACTGCCTGGATATACACCTCTGTCTAAGATGTGCAGGGATACAGTGGGTGTGGCACAGAGGGAATGACAGGAATGTAGGCACAGCATGGAGGGAATGGGGAATGCTGGGAATGGGGCTACTGAGATTTATTGCATTAGTATTACATTCTTGCCTTTGTCTTCCCATATCAAGCCATGTTAGCCTCAGTGTGATAATCAAACCAGGGACATTAGCCATAAAATCCAAAACTATTCCATTTACTACATATTTGGGTCTGTTTTGGAACAAAGTTGCTTCAAACATGCCTGATGCAAACAAAAAGCAAATATGACCTGCTCAGATACTGATCACCTTGAGAAAACCTAACATTGAGGTTCTAGTCTAAAGTCAGACCACAGACTGGAACAAAACTGCAGGTACCACATACACATAGAACGGGCAACAAATTCACTTTCTTTGTCAGCTCATATTCAAATGGACACAAGGAGGGGAGTCTACAAGACTTAACTGCTGTTACTAGAGTTTCTCTAAAACCTTAATTCAAGATTTAGGTTTCTGGTCTATAGGATTTCCCCACATGCCCTTATTTGGAACATTGTGAGACAGGACTAATTAGGGAATCAGACAGCAAAGCCAAGGAAAAAACCCTGTCCAAATGTGTTTTATGTGTCTGCTCTTTAGAGAGCAGGATAATGAATGAATTTGGTAACTACTTTGCTGTCTATTGGTGAGTTGGTCTCATTTTGATTTGCAGCTTTAGGTTAGTGCTAAAGGCAACAATATCAAAGGAATAGATGTATGATAACAGATAATAGATGTGTACATATATAGATATCCATATTCTGCAAACAGGGGAAACAGAGGCATAGAGGCTTGCCCAAAGCCATACAATAAACTAACACAGTGTTCAGCAGCATTAGGAACAGAATTGGTAGTTTTTGACTTCTGAGCCAGCTGGAACCCTAATTCTCTGACTCCACACACACCCTGAACCTTGTTATCACAATGGTCTGTCTCTGTTAATCTGCCCAAGTGCAATCAATAAGTGTTGATGCTTGTGACCCAGACAGAACAGCTGATCTGTCAGAACAGCTTCACAGTTTTCCTGATTACAGTACCCCAAGAGTACTTCTGAGCAGTTTACTCACCATGTGAGACAAACAGGGGCTGTTCTGACTTTTATAGACCATGAGACAAAAACACTTAGGCTCAAAACCAAAACCACCCATGAGTCTTACATTCAAACAGATTCCTTTCCATAGCACCTATGTTTCTATGGTCACAGAGAAGAAACTACAAGATTTACACAACTGACTGTGTAGGAAAGGCTGTTCCACCTGGACCTGCAATAGCTGTCACTGATACTAAGAAATTAAACAATAGAATCAGTTGGCTGGGGTCACCCAGAGCTGCTTAAGCTCTGAAAAAGATCTGTAAAAGAGAACCAGATCCAACTATAATGTGCCATCCCCCTTTCTTCAGTACAAAAGGACTTCTGCTTTCTTCTTACTCCCAATCCAGTCATCTGTCATTTTCATGACAGCCTGGAATTGTCCGTTCAATCACCTCTCTGTTTGGAGAAAAACAAAGCAGATGCTGCTTCTTACAAAAAGGCAGAACCTCTCTCTTTTGAGAAATATCTCATTTTTTATAATTAGACATTGAATTACATGCAAGTCCATTATTTATTAAGCAATACACAGGAGCTGGGAAGTAATGTAATTGAGCTAAAATAAAATACTATCTTCCCTTCAGCTTTGGTAAAGGTGGTGGTCAACTCAACTACTTCTTTTAAGATTCAGACAGCCTTTGTATCAATCTTCCCCTTTCAATTCCTTTTTCCACTACATACATTATAATTATAGTAATTTCTTAGCATCTGTCATGAAATATGCAAAGGGGGGTGGAATCAGACAAACAGCAACTACCTGTTCTAAACGATATAAAATTTTCTCATTGATTCAATTATATTTAAAATATTTTGCACTACTGTTCAGAAACTATTTGTCAAATACCGATTACAATGCAACTTCAACACTTTGTCAGAGAGCTTAACTAAAAAAAAAAAAGGCAAAGACAGGTTTGGGGTTTTTTTGCATACAATACCTGCTTTAAAGTGGTTCTACTGAAATTCTCATATCTGCTCTACCCGCAGCTGCCACTCTGGCGAGGACTGACTGAAAGGCACAGGCAGGGAGGTCAAAGAGTTCCCGTGGATCTGCCAGGCTCCACAAGCTGTTCCAGGCAGAGGCTCACAGCAAACTGAGCCCTGCCTCTGCCCATATGTTGTGGTCCCAGGAGGAGCCAGCAAATCCCTGTGCTGAGACATGGGGAGCATGAAATGAAGCTTTTGCAGGCTACCCACACAGGTTTGTGTTGGAGTGTGTATAAGGATGTGGAGAAGAAAAGCACTCAAGGAATGGTTTTGATAGCTATTTAGAAGCAAGTATGGGAAGTGATCTTAATTTGCAGGCAAAATTGATTATCTGTGGTTTTCTCCGTACCAAAATATTACATTGCTATAAACATCCAGAACTAACTTACCTTGTTTACCATTCATTCACAATTCTGCAATATTAAAAAATAGAGGATGATGACTTGAGCACTGTCCTGAAGACCAGGTCTTTACAGCAAAGTTCTCAGGTTCAAAAATCACACCAGCTTAGTGCCTCTTGAGTGCTTCAGAGCATTTGTCTCATGTTTCCCTTTGTCACCCAATCCTAAAACACATGGGAAAAGTGCTCTCTGGATACCTGTCCTATTTCTGAAGCTGTAGCAACAGTGGCAAATTCAAGGGTGTATCTGCTCCTCTAACCTCCTCTGTAATAATGCATTTTGATGTTTTTCATTTATTCTTAGCACTTTGCAAGCATGAGGTCCCTGAGGTGAGCAGTTAGATCAGGTTTACCAAGGAGGTAGTAAAAGCACCAACAGGTTAAAGGTCCAGCCTGCCAGCCCCTGTAAGTGAAAATTTCATTGACAGAAATTCTATACACAGTGTACTTACGAGTGAAAACAGGGGTTTATTAGGGGCTTGTTTAAGACCCACAGGGAATCCTCGTCAGAGGGAAAATAACCCAGATTCCAGATTTCTGTTCAGGATGTATCTGACCTTTTACTTAAAACCTTCAACTAATTAAGTAGATTTTATTGGGGTAAAACAATCTAAACAGGAACTAATAACCTTGTGCAGCACTAAGCACAATTCATGACTTCATGAAGTAGGACATTTATCTCCTTTCCCTTTTCTGCACCATCTCTAAATGACACCGTCAATTCTCCAGATCTGTCCTTTTGTTTCCTTCTAAGTCACCAAAACCACTCCCAGCGTCACTCAGGTGTTGTGGGTTTTTTTTTTCTTAACTAATTCTAGAGAACTCTTCGGAGTAACAAGATCAGAAAATCCAGGAATTCTGTGGCCTTGATTCTCCTCACTAAAATTTTAAATTGTATTTAGAAGAACTGAAATCACACCTTTAGAATCCTGGACTGTGTGTATCCAGACACCGTCAAAGTAAATTGTTTCAAGAGTCTGGAGAAAGCTCCCAAAATGCTACATTCTTGTCCTACACTGCATCTGCAGGGAAAACAATGCAAAGCTTAAGCTCTTTATACAAAATTGTAAACAACTGCACCAGTTTGGCATTTGTAGTTTAGCAAACTAGTTGAGATGAGTTTTGTAACAAAATATCGCACATGGGAACTGCCACTTCGCAATTCAGGGTAATACAGGCTCTGCAACGAATTACAGGAATAGGAAAGGAGTTAAAACTGACAAACATACATATTCTCAATTTACCCAATTTACTGTGAATTCAGAAGTCAAGCCCCAAATGTCTGCAGGCAGAGGCACAGCATTGCAGCATCACTGTCTCACACCTCTGATTTCCTTTCCAGATTCTGCAGAGGTTTTGATTTCATGTTAAGATTACCAGGCTGAGTAGGTTTGTGTGCTCATCTCTGCCACGGTTTCCTGTGCACCTGGCACCCTGCGTCTGCCTTCACCTCATGGCTCCTGAGACTGCCAGTCTGCTGGTTTTCTATGGCAAAAATGGCTTTTCAGAGGGAGATCTGCAGGTGTCACCCTCCTCTTGCAGGTGTCACCTCCTCCTGCAGCGGCACAGCCCCTAAAAGGGACTCACCTTCTTTGTCTCCCCCTTCCCTGGGGTACCCACCACGTCCCGTTATCGATGAGGGCATGGAGAGGGCCCGAGAGCGGTCCGAGGCTCCATGCCCTCCCGCGTTCCCTTCACCCCAGAGTCACTCTACTGCCCCTCACCACCGTCCCCACGACGAGTCCCCAGCAGCTTTGGGGTGACCCTTGCCCTGAGTATCCGCTCCGCCCGCCGCCCCCTCAGCGCTGCCGGCCCCTCAGCGTAGCGCCCTTTCCCCTCAGCCTCCCCTCCCGGCCGGCCCGGAGCCGCCGCCAGGGCGGGCGCCTGGCTTCGCGCGCCACCCCGGTCCAGCCAATCAGCGCGCGGCGTGCCGGCGGCCGCGCGGGCTCGCACCAACCAGACAGCGGCTTCTTGCGGCGGCCCCGAAGCGCCCCCGCGGGCCCCCGGCGCCGGGGCGTCCCGCCTGCCAGTGACCGAGATGGCGGCCCCGGCCCCGGCGGCGCGGCGGGCGAGTGGGCCCGCCGGCAGCGCCCGGCGCGGCGGGTGAGTACGGGCCGGGCGGCGGGACAGGGCCGGGCTGGGGCCCGCCGGGGAGCGCGGCCGTGGGTCCCTACCTCGGCTGGGGGCTGCCCGCCATGAGGGGGGGAAGCCCGAGGCAGAGCCCGCCGCGGTCCCGCAGCCCTGCGGCCCCATTGCCCGCAGTTCGCCGGAGCGTTAGCCAGCGGCTTAGGAGGGAGAGGAAATTAGGAAAGGACACACAAAAGGCCGACCAAACACGTGTTGGCAGCTCAGCACACCGGCGGGGCTTCTCCCGCAGCTGCGGGACAGGCTCCGGCTCGCAGCCCTACGGAGCATCCCCCGGGCTCGGAGCATCCCCCGGGCTCGGAGCATCCCCCGGGCTCGGAGCATCCCCCGGAGCATCCCCCCGGCTCGGAGCATCCCCCGGAGCATCCCCGGGCTCGGAGCATCCCCCGGGCTCGGAGGATCCCCCGGGCATCCCCGGCTGAGCATCCCCGGGCTCGGAGCATCCCCCGGAGCACCCCCGGGCTCGGAGCATCCCCCGGAGCATCCCCCGGGGCATCCCCGGGCTCGGAGCATCCCCCGGGCTCGGAGCATCCCCCGGGATGCACCGGGCTCGGAGCCAGGCCAGGGGGTGGCCATCAGCCATGGGTGCACTTGGGGTAGCTGTAGTTTCGTAAAGCGCCTAAATTGTGGCGTTTAGGAGGTTTTCCAGAGTCCTTCCTGCCGGGATAGCAGCTTTCCCTGAGCTGGTTCTTTCATATTGCTTCACTCCTGTACCCCCTTCATCGCAGTGTTTTGATCAGCAGAAGTTCGTGGCACACAATTTTTTGTCCCAGATGTCCACCTGTTCTATTTTCAAAAGTTGTGATCCATACAGTCCTTTCTATTTGTTCCTTTGGGAGCTTTCCCCTGTCAGGATAACAGAGGCTGTTACTGATAAGGAAAACAAATCCCCTTTAAAAATGCCATTACGTAAAGCACGAAAAGTTTGTCTTGGATGATACTATCTGCCCAGAAAATGGAGAGGAAAGGAAAACCCATAGGCAAGAATGGAAAGTGTTTTAGTTACACATTTAACACTGAGTTTTCACAGGATATCTTGTGCCATAGAAGAGTTTCCTTAAGTTAGGCTTACCATTCTAAAAAGTTACTGAGACAGTAGCAGAGACCATAAGCACTTGTCCATCTTCCTAAGGCAGCTACAAAGGCATAGATATTTTCATGCTTTCTCAGGAAAGGAAGCTACTAAGGACTGCTTTAAAATCCTATCCTTTCCCCCTGCAATTGTAGAATAAAATTTCTAGTTGAACAGACAGCTCACACACAATGGAATAGTAGCACATTGAACACTTTAAGTTACTTAGAAATGCAGGTTTCTATGTAAACAAACTGTTACTCAACAGCTGCTGTACTGCATTCATCAACAAGGCTTGCTCAGATATAGTAAAATTTGAATACCCTAGCAAGCAAACTAAATTTATTTTCCAAGAAGCCTGCCTAATATAGGCATACATAGAAATAACTACATGGTGCTGGTTTTGTGCTAGATATGTTTTGTTCTTTACAGAAGTGGTTTATATTTCCTATCTTTTACTCAAGCTTCTTGAAAAAAATTTCCATAATATTCTTCTTGACCATGACCTTTTAAACAAACACCTTGCCAACATTTTTTGTCTGATGAGAGGATTAAGATATTAGTGCTTCTAGCAAATCAATATTGGTGCTGCAGGTGGAAGCAAGAAAACAAACCTTTGTCCTCTAATCTTTGCGTTACAGCTCTGTTTGCATCTTGATCTATCAGAGCCCTACCCAAATTAGGTGCTGGAAGCCACTGCAGACACTCAGAGTGATGCCTAGAGAAGCTGATCTGGAACAGAGACTAGACAGAGCTACAGGAATAAAGTGGCATTTATTGAAAGGCCTTTAAAGGATACACCTTGGACAGTACAAGAGCCTGGTTAGGGCTTCACCCAGGGTGGATCCTGGTCACGAGTTTTACACTTTTATGAGTTTTGGTCCATTTGCATATTGGGATCAATTGTCCAATTACAGCCTCAGGTCATGAAGTCCCATCCTCCTTGTTTGCTCTCTTCAGTTCCCTGTTGTTTATGCTTTTTGGGTCTGAAGCTTGTAAGGGTTGTCCTTGGTCTCAAGCTGGAAAAGGATTGTTTTGTTTGCCTACCCTGTGAAGAGAACATGCTGACACTTAATATGAAAATAAAAGCTAAAACCTAAGGCATCAAGAACAATCTGCTCCAGCCAGAGACACAACCCTGAGAAGGTGTGGCTTGGGAGGGTTGATAGCCCCTGTGGCTGGCTGGGACTGGCCAGGAGCAGTAGCCAGGGGCCGTGAGGTATTGGCCAAAAGGCAAATCCTTGGGTTGGGTTGGCCAAAGAGAGTGACCTGCTTGGGCAGCATTGCCCTTTGCTTAAACATAAGGGAGCAGGGTTTGGTTTGGGTTGGTTGGGTTCACATCTGTGATAATGTATGAGTTTGAACACTAAATAGTGCACTTTGCATCTCTGAAATGCTCTTGAGTGAAGACTGGAGGAAGGTTTTTCAGGAGCTGCAGAGAGCTCCTGTTATCCTTTCACAGTGGTGAGGCAGCTCACTGCCCTGTTTCTAGACACTGCTCATCCTACATGTGTCCATCACAAAACTTTCATGGGGCTTGTGAGAGCAGCAAAATACACAATCTGTGAACTGCCTTTTGTAGGTGAGGGCTGTGCTGTGCTTGGAATGGGTGTTTGAGCTTGGTCTGAACTGCCTTCAGGTGCTGAGTCTGCTTTGGGGAGCTCCCAGAGAACACCTTCCCCTTGGCACAGTGTTTATCAAATATCTCCAAATGGCAAACGCTGGTGTGAGAATGTTTTTTAACCTAGATTTCCTATCAACTATGAATGCAAGACCTTTATTTATAACCTAGAATTAAGAGGAAAAGCTGCACTTTTGTTTCTGAGTCAGTGTATATTGGCAAAAATTGATTTGTTAAAAGGTCCTATAAATACAGCACAAGCTTTTAAAATTTTGTTTTGAGCCATTTTCTTTCTGTGTTTTTTTTAACTTTTCAGTATTATTTCTTTTTAAATGGAGGTAGATATTCAATCCTGGTTACCATAATAACCAATATAATGATGATGAATGACAGCTGTCACTTTTGCAGTGAATTCTTCCATAGATTTGCTGTAAAAATTTCTGTTCAAGACATTGTGGCACAACCCCTTGTCTCTCTGCAGAAGCTGGAGAGGCTATTCCACCTTTCAGAGTTGTGCCTTTTGTTACATTTTTCACTTTGATCCATACTCTTTACATGCTATGTCTTTCTGTGGCAGGCACTACCTGAAGCAGAAAAATTAAAGCAATCCTTTATTTCCCAAACACTCTTCTTTCCTTTTTAACCAAGTAAGGAAAAATGAACACAGCAAATACTTTTCAGATTTACAATAATTTGAATCAGTATCAGCCCCTGTGAAAACAGTAAAATAGACTAAACTAGCTTTATAATTATTTTGATCGTATTTCTTTTGGTAATTGCTTCTCAGCTCACCAAAATGGAATTTAAACAAAAATAGAAG
The DNA here is from genome assembly GCA_034336665.1 of Luscinia megarhynchos. Lineage (NCBI taxonomy): Eukaryota > Metazoa > Chordata > Aves > Passeriformes > Muscicapidae > Luscinia > Luscinia megarhynchos. The sequence goes on from CM067580.1 coordinate 6,727,983, forward strand.
TATTTTTTCACTTGTGGAACATCTTGTTTTATCAATCTTAGTCTCATAAGTAAACCACAGGTCTGACTCTTACAAGTGTGCCAAAGAGATTCCCTACTCCCCTTCTTCCTCTTTGCTGCTCAGGTTTCATTTTGAACAATGACTCTCTTTTGAAACAGTCCAATGTACAAGTCCTGAAAGTAGGAAAGTGTCAGATATTTTTTAGTGGAAAACTCTCAGCAGGTAAGGTTTAAACAAAATGTAATTTCACCCCAAGAGTTGTCAATGGATGACAGTTCTTTTCAAGTTTAGTCCTGTTTGTGATTCAGTGCAGAATAGACCTCTCTCTGATTCCTGTCATTTAGGAAGGGAAGCAGTGACTGTGTGAAATCAGCTTCTGATTCTTCACAGCCAGGCTCAAATTAGATATTTGACTGCTGCTGGGTTGATAATACTTAGCACATGGACAACACTATTTCAGAGGATCTCACTTTCCAGGTACTAATAAATTGATTTCACAGTCTCCCTCTGAAGCAGATATGCATATTCTTATCTACAATCTGGGGTTATTGAGGCAGAGAATGTTTAGCTGGCCCAAATTCTGACAAGTCTTTTTTCACAAGCAGGTACTGAAGCCAAGAAGTGTGGCTGCCAGCTCCCTTGCTGTAATTATTCCATGCTCTCAATGGGTCTCAAAGCAGTTGACACTATCACTTGATGCACCTTTGGAAGGCCATATATCAGCAAATGTGCCCATGTTACAAATTATCAGGCAGACATCAGCTCCTCATGAGTAAGAAGACCATATGGTTCTGCTGATATCAAAACAATCAGTTCAAATCAAAGCCATTTTCTCCAAGGCAGCTGCTTTTTTTGGTTATTATCTGTTCCCCCGTGTTTCTATTCTCGGTGGCAGATCAGGCTTCTGTTCTTGAGGAATTCACTTTTGGCAGCAAGAAATGTTCACACTCCCCATCATTTTTCATAGACTAATCTGTGTTGGGAATTTTCAGTAAATAACATGAAAGCATTAGTGATTGAACACTTTAGGGAAACTAGTATCATTAGATTGATTTATTTTTCTCCCTAAAGACAGCAGCTTCTGAAACACATTTCTCTTTCCAATTGTCTATAGGTTCTATAATTACCTGATCTTCCTTTTTGCTAGTTGTTTTATAAGTTTGGTAGGTAATACTGTATAGCTTTTTATTGAAATTCAACACTGCTATCTCATACTGATGGTTAAGTGATCTGAAATCCTTGGATTTCAAAGGGAAATCTGAGCCATGGTATTTTTACCTATATAAATACACTGGCTGCATAAGGCATTGTTATTTAAGAGATGATCTGGTGAAGAAAAGGGTGAATGGACCCTTGCAGAGTTCTGTTGTCCAGAGGGATGTTTCAAACACTTGTTGATACTCAGATTGAGCTACAAGACTTGCTCTTTGCATAGGGCACATCCAAACTGGAACAAGATGTGGGAGGGATGTGGATTTGTTTTCCAATTAAAAAAAGATGTCAGACACACATGGCAACCCAGGCACAGGACTCAGTTGTGTAAAATAGAGATATTCTAAGGTGGGTTGCAGACCTATCCTCACAGCTGTGGGATAACCATTGCCTGGGTTTGGCATACAGGGCTTCCAGACAGTTAGCTTGCTCTTAGCATTGGATTATTTGGTGAACCCTATCCTGGTTTCACTCTTGCCCAACTATTTGGAAATATTTTTCAGGCTGAATGCAACATGATGACACTTGAACACCACAACCAGCCATTCCCAAGTTTCACAAACTGCTCTAGGCTTGAAAATCCTGAGGAGAATGGAGTATGCTGGGAAAGTGGAAGGGGTAAACTGGCTGCACTGGGAGCATGTGGTGTCTAATTAGAGCAGCCACAGCTTCAGGCATCTCTGGTTGTCTGCCCTGAGTATTTGACACCCTCCAACATGTCCCAGCAAAGCAGTCCCACTTCATTTCTGTCCTGCAGAGTGTAACATGTCGACGTGAATAATTGCTTGGGCAGACAGAACAGAGATAAGAACAGGGAGGACAGAAGGAAGCAGATATTGCTGTGTGGAATAGCAGTGCACAAAACTAGGATGGGTCCAGAGTGTGGATAGTCGCTGCATCAGGGCAGGGATGGAGGTGGGAATTGCAGGAGTCCCTGAAACACAGGCATCTGGGAGGGGTAGCATGCAAGGACCTTGCTGGGTCAGGAGTGAGTGGATGTGCAACTCTGCAGATTTGCAGGCTGCCTCCAGAATTTATTAAATTGCTGCAACCTCAGTGTGTGAAGCTATTTCCTGAGTGTTTGTAAGACTTCTGTAATGCATGGGAGGTGTTTAGTTGGAATGACAAAATTATTGCAGTTTTATTTTGATAGAATCTGCCTTTAAAAGAAAGCACACAAATCACATCTATGGTTCCAGTGCCAGTCCAGGTGCAGAAATTGAGGAAGGTTGGTTTCTCATCCTAGCCTGTCTTTGCTATTGGCTTCAGTTACCTCAATACTAAGATATTCTAACCTGTCTGGGGTTAGCTGTGTGTAGAATTTTTTATTCTAAATTAAAAGCCTTTTTAAAAATTAGAAAACTAAACATTCATTCTTGTTCTGTGCATCCAGATTGGCACAGGAGAGACTTGCCTTCTTTCTTTCTTTCTCTGTGTGAAATTTCTGGAGTCTACCACTGCTGGTACCTTAAATCAGGGATGTGACAAAAGTAAACTGCATCTGGGCTGGTCAGAGTGTTTCAATTTTGGAGAAGCCCTCAACATGTACGGTGATGAACCAGTGTTTTGTGCACCACTGATTATTTTCACAAGCTCTTGTTATGTTGTCCATTATAACAGCTTTTGAATTTCTCTAAACAGGAATATTCACTCTTTCCAACCAATCCTTCATATTTTTAACACCCTCGGTGTGTATCCTGCTTCCTAGCACTGAAGGACTCCAGGGTGGTGTTCTAAGCATGCAGATGATGTGCTGTGAACTTTAGGGAATGGCGTGTTTTGCATTCAGGATCACATTTCAGTTCGCTGCCAGAACCAGAATGTCACTGAGGGCAGTGCAGAAATCCTGCCTAGCTCAGCCCTCTGCCCTCTAGCCATAACCACCCACCCCTGCTGGATGCTTTTGAAATCCACATCTAGAGAGAAATTCAGGCTCTTAGTTTTGTTTGAACAAGTGAGAGCATGGTGCATAAGTCTTTCAGTACATCAACCAATAAGTCTTATCTTGGAGGCAACTAAAAAGAAGGATCATGGCATTTTCTTAGTTCTTTTATTGTTAGTGACCATTTTCTCCTTAAAATAATCTTGTCTTACCTTCCTTTATATAGAAATCAGTCTCAAATTAAAGGCAAAATACTAAAGATCTAAACTCCTGTGTGTAAACACACCAAAAGTACTTTTTCCTCCTTCCCACTCCCGCAGCCCTTTGGCTGGGAGCTTTTTGTCTGCTTCACACCAGTAACTTTGTCTGATCTTCTCTTTGCAGTTGCTAATTTGCCTGGCAGGGATATGAAGTGACTGAAAATAACTTTATTCCCTCATTGTGTGCACATTGAAAGGGTCACAGAATAGAAAAGTAGGGCAGAGTCCAGACTGGTGGCTCATTCCAACCAACCTGGCATCCAGAAAATGGCACTTGAAGGTGCTGGTTGTGGTCCTGAGGGCAGTTCTCTGATAACCAGCACTCTGGATGTTGAATGCCTTCTCCTTCTGTTCTGTAATGCAGGTGCAGGATTACCTGCAGGAGAGGAAATACTGAAATCTAACTACAGAGTGGGACAGAGTGGCTTTCTGAGTAAGCTTTTGGATGCCTTTTGTTTTCCTTGAAATTATGCAGCATTATCAGAGCCATGCTGTAGGTGACTGCCACAAGGATGGGATCTCCAGAATCCCTCTTTGAAGAAGGCAGTGTTGTATAAACCAAGGTAGTAATTCCCAGGTGACAAAGGCCAGTCCTGTTGTATCTAGGAGGTGTGTGGGTGGTTTGGATTGATTTGCATATCTAGCTGCTTCCTTTTTTGGATTTAGGAGAAGGATATGTCCAAGCCCTGAGCTTCTGTGTGGTATTAAAAAATAGAACCAGAAATTATTAACCAACAGAAAAGACTTTCCCAAGACAATCTAGCATAATCTTATAGTACCATGTTGTGTTTATATGTAAGAGAGTCCTCTGGAGCAATGACCACAGGTCCATTGTTTCAACCAGAAGATACATTTTGTTTAAGGAGAACAAATTTGTGCCATGGGAGGTAGAAGAGGATGAGCTGGAAGAAGGATGTGAGTTCCAGAGCTGCTTCCTACCTCAATTCTGTTAGAGTCCCACTTTTGCTGAAAAGAGAAAAGGCCTAGATCCATGGTCATCTGGAAATGTTTTGAGGAGTTCTGACCTACTTACTGGTGATCAGATCCATACTCAGCCCAGCAGCACACCTTGTCAAAGGTTGGATGTGATGTTCAGCAAAGGGAAGAATGGTTATTGCTGCCTCCATTAGAGATTAGCTGGACAAAGCTCTGGTAGATAAGAGTAACAAGACAAATAGCTGTGGGTGACAGCTTGCTCCAACACCTGGTGGAATCCAGGCTTTGTCAGCCTTTTTTTGGAGGCTTGCCCAAAAGCCTGTCAGGACTGCTATCATACTCTTACTCTGCACTGCAGGGAACTTAAATCATCTGTGGATGCCAGATTTTGGGGAGAGTTAAGATGACTTCTGAGTTACAGGGTGGATTGATGCACTATTAGAAGGACTTTTATCTCCCTAGTCTCTTTCTTTTAAAGACCAATCCTGTAATTTGAATTTTGTGAATTTCATCACTTTCTTATCCTAAAGGAAGCAATGTGGGAGACTTGATTGCTTCCCCTTCTGTTTCTGCAGATGGTGATGTGGTAAATGTAGCCAAGCTCTCTCTACCTAGGAGACATTCTCCCCTGAGGAGCAGCCGCCTTTTACTGGACATGCTTACAGAACTGCACAGCCATGGACCTCAAGGAGAAGTGTCAGGTAGGTTTGCTGATAGCAATCACACCCAACTTAAGTGTTGAGTCATTTTAAAGTCTTTATTATTTTGGGTCAAGATTCACCAGGTGGCATTATTATGCAATGGTGTAATCCATGGTTAGTATGGAAGCTGAGAGTTCTGTCACCTTCACATCCCTGTGTCAGCAGGGAAATCCTTTGGAGGGTGGGACTGAAGCAGTGCAGTGGAACAGTACAGGTGGGGAATTCTCTGTCACACCTGCAGTGCCTCTCTTTTGAGCTCTCAGCTGGGGCTCCATTCCCATGGACACTCAGCTCAGCTTTACTTGAAAGGCTGAATTTGTGGAAAGAGTTTCTAAATAAACCAAGGCAATGAAATCATCTGAATCCAGTTTTGCTGATGGTAACTTGGGGTCTCAGCCAGCTTTGGTAAGAGAACACTCTCTGCTTTACTCTCTGGTATCCCTTTCCCCACCACACCATGAGCTTTTGTCTGTTGGCTGTCTCTGTTTTCTCCTTTTCTCCATGCACCCTTTCCTTGCTGTTTTGTTTGCAGCAGTGAGAAATGGTTTTGTTGATTAGTGCAAAGTACCTTTTAGGGACTCACCTAGGCTAAGAGATACATAGCAGTGTAAGTGACTTTTAAAGGTCAGTTTTTCACATTGGCTGTGGCACTTGCCTACTCAGCTGCTGTTTTGCTGGGTTTCTGTTCTGAGCTGTGCTAGACCAGGAAGCTTGGGCTCACTCCTGCCCAACCTCTTGGTTCTGGAGTGCTCAGAGGACATATTTGACCTATGTTGTTTTGTATCAAATTGCTTTATTACCATGGAGTTAACATTCCAATGAGGACAATTATCTACTTGTTCTCTTGTTAATAACATCATGGGCTAATCTGGTATTGATCATTTTAAAAGATGGTGCAATTACCACTGTGTGGAGGGGTGTATTCTGTGTAGGATCTGAGAGCACCAAAGGGAGCAGGGCATAGCAGGGACATTTTCACTGTAGGTCACAATCTTTGGCTCACCTTTCTCATATGACATTCTCCACAGTGCAGGAAGATCATATCAAATTGCTGGACAGGCAACAGCATGGTCAGTATTGTAATAGACCTTTAAAAGGCTTATTAGGAAAGTGTCCTGACAAGGAGGTTACAGGGGGAATCATGGTGTTCTCAAGTCCTAATCTCCTCTCCTGAATTCCTGAAATTTTTCCTCTTTCCTTTCTGCGTGGGAATTAAAAATGAAGGCAAGAGATCACCACAATCTTTTAAACAGGAATTAAAAAACCGCACAGATACATAAAGCTGCATTTTACAACTTATTTTGTTTAGATTCTGGGGAAAGACCATGATTTTATTCTTGTTAGCAGCCCCAAGCAAGGGGCCTGGAACTAGATGATCTTTCAAGTCCCTTTCAATCCAAACCATTCTGTAATTATTATTTAAGGTGGAATCCACCTTCCTTCCCAAAGTGAAGAACTTGGACACATACGCGCTGATAAGGGAACAAATCAACCTGCTTTGTAACCTCAGCAGTAAATTCAATGTGCAGGGTTTATTTTAAAAGGCTAAAAATAAAATGAACCCACGTGAAAACATCAGTCCCAAATCTGGTTGAAAGCAATCTGTTCAATATATGTGTGTGATGGAGAGTTAGCACTCCTGGAGCAGGAGATGTGCTCAGAGCACTGCTGCAGCACAGACATCTGTCACTCAGATGAGAGACTTGTCCTCTGGCTCCACTTGGCTAATAAGGTGCCTTGTCAGGAATGGCTGGGGATCAGAATTTGTCAGGTGTAATGCAGACTGCCTTCCAGTTTTTGCCAGAAGCCAGACACCACAGAGAAAGGCAGAGAGTATTTTAGGAGCAGAGCCAAAACCTTCTTAAATTAAATGTGCTGATATCTTGTTCTTTCTCCTCCTCCTCTGACTTTTTAATTTTCTGTGTATTTCTGGAGTGAATTCAATCCTTGTGAAAGGTGCCAGAATCTCTGCTCCAAGACCACTCAGCACATACTGAGAGAGCAACACTGATTGCCACAGGACAGTGGGAGGCTCCTGAGTTTGAGTTGCATTAGACAGAAGCTGGATTTGCAGCCACACAACTAATAAAGATTATTGACATCATCCATTCCACAGTTCCTCATAACAACTGAGCTGTATTGTCCCAGTGTAATTGCTGCAGCCTGGATACAGCACTGTGCCTCCTGGCCAGAGCCTGGAAACGTGTTCAGGGAGTCTGTGCTGGGCTCCAGCACTGCTGCTCCTTGTTCCAGGCTGTCTAACAAGAGCTACAGTCCTACCTTTGGACTGAAAAGTAGCCCAAGTCCTTTGCCACTTCTCATCCTGCCAGTGGCAGTGTCTCTGTTTTTATTCCCTGCTCTTCTTCCAAGGGCTTTTTCACAAGCTGATCCCTTTTCCACAGGCATCTCTCATTTATGCTTCAGGTTTTGTCTAGGTCAGTCCCTGCCTTTATACTCAGCCTTCTATTTCAAGCTCCAGTTTTAACTTCAGATCTTCTGTCTTCTGCTCTTTCATTCTATTATTTAATGCACAAATGCATCTCCAGATGCAATTTCTGATACCAGTTGATATCAGAAGGAGGCTACATAGTAAAAATTACTGCCCTACACAAAACACTTTAGAGCAAGGTCTCTCAGCAGTGGGGTAAACAAGAAGAAGCATTTTGATCCAACTCCATTTTTGTCTATGACCAAAGCTGGAGGTTTTGAGGCTGAGACCTCTAACTGCATGAAGCACAAGGATTGTTCCTGGTATTGCACAAGTAAACTGTTTTATTCACTTTCATTTGAGTCTCCAAAAGGTACAAAGCCATGGGAAACAGATCAGCAAACACTGTAATAAAAAGGGGGTCTTAGAAGTATGATGTGTGAGGGTTTATCCACTCTTAACCAGTCTTGTTGTTGATGTTTTCCTTTTTCTCTCCTCTTTATTTTTGTGATTTAAAGGAGTAGATGAGTAGTTCCTTAGCAGGCAGGAAAGAAAAATTGTGCCATTAGTACATTTTCTTGTTTTCTGCAGTATAAAATTGTTGTCTAGGAAACAAAATGCCCTGTAGAAGGATAAAGGATGTTTTACCTCTCTTCTGCTTTCTCCTGAAGTTACATTAAATAAATACGAAGTGTCTGCTTCCCTTCACCTTTGGCTCATGGAGCTTTGTGAAATTGCACACCCATGTGTAACTCTGTGCCAACACACAGGTGATAACCAGACTCTGTGTTGGGTTTATTGTGAATATTGAGGCCACTTAATCTCTGCCCTTCTGGTTTAAAACACAGAACATGGGCTGTGCCTAAAGAGGCATTTGAACCTCAGGAAAGGAAAGAAAAGACTTGTCCAGGCAGGGTAGGTGAGTCCTGACACCTGTACATGGTCTTCAGAGCTGCACAGTGCTAGGACTGGAAGCCTTGGCAGTGCCTGTCCTGTTTGGTACCAGCCAGCTGTAATCCTTGGCAAGCTATTGAGGTGGTGCTTAGCTGGGCCACTTCTTTACCCCTTTCTGTGTGAAATGAAAGCAGTTGTTTTAGTGATTGCTCTGTAGAACTAGGAAGCCCCAGACAGAATTAGGACAGCACTGAAATAGGAGCTAAATAAAAACTCACTTATAAAGGTACATCCCTCCAACAGTGAGAAGGAAACATTCCTGCAAAAGATGAGAATGAGAGAGAAGGCTCTTTCCTTCTTCACCTTTTTATCCCCTTGTTGTTGCTCTATGCAGCCCTTCCCAGTCTACACTTATCCTTTCCCTCATGTGTGCCATGCCCAAGTAAATGTGGAGCCCCAGGCATGGCTGTGGTGAATTTATGTGCACCTTTTGCAGATTGTGTGGCTCAGGATGAATATGAGATGCTGAGAGGGGCTTTTGGTGCATTTTTTATGAACAAGAGAAGAGGGAGGGAACACTTCAGATGGGACCTGTAACCATCTCAACTTGTTTAAATAGCAAATACTTTTGGTTTTGAATTGAGCTTGAATCCAAAGCTGTGGAGTCATCTGTGGGCCAATTAGTATTCCAGGGTCTCTTGATCTCAATTTAGTTTTTTTTCCATGCCCACTCAGGTGTTCCTTCCCCTGTAGTCCATTTTATAGCACTTTGTCCTACCTAATTTGCCATCTGCTTTTGCACAGACTCCTGTATGTCAGCATCATTCCTTCCTGTGCATGCATATGCAGCTCTGCAGGCAGTGAGCCCAGGGATCCTCACTGTGTCGGCTCCATACGATGAATGAAGCATTCTCATAGACATCTGGTGCTATCCTGGGCAAACTTTCTTCCCTCTCTGCTTTTTTCTCCCCCTCTTTCTGTCCCTCATCCTCCCTCATCCCCCACCCCCATCTGCCGCCTCCTTGCTGGATCTGCAGCGTGACTGGAACAGGCTGAATTAATCAGCACACTGGTGCTTCACTCTGCTGCTTCTGCCTCATTCTCTGCAGCGCTGGGCTCTGCACAGTCTTGCTCCCTCTCCCTCTTTGCTCCCTCATTTTTGGAGAGCAGCAGCAGCAGTGCAAGTTGCTGGGGAAACTGGTGCAGGAATTTAGCCCAGATGCTCTTCAAGCAGGCTGATCTCTGGATCCCCCACCAAGGCAAATGTCGCAAAGTAAGTTCCTCTCCCTTAACATTTAATTTCAAAATGGCTTTCCCTGTCTCCCTCCCCAGTCTGCATCCTGCCTGATGTGATGGGGCATGAAGAGCTTTGAGGTTTTGGGGGAAGGAGGTTATGGCAGGACATGAAACAGAGAGTGATGATTTTAGCTAGGGAATAGCTTGTTTTTGGTGGTGATGGGAAAAGAAACTGTTTTAAACTGCAGTTTTAACCCCAGGACCAATAGGAAGATCCATACAGGATTTTAGCTGCTGACTCTTGCTTTGCTGCCCTTCTGCCTCATGGCTTAAATTTGTCTGTTGCTTCTGTAGGCTTTGATCTGTAGCTGTTGAACCTCCTCATCCCTGTGGGATCTGTCCGGCAGTGCACCTGCCAGACTGGGTCACCCTTTAATCCCCAAAGTGTTCAGCTGAAGAAGCAGGGATAGGAAGGAAACTATCAAGGGGATGAAAGATGAACTGAAGTTCTGTGGATTTCTGAGCATTGCTGGCTTCTGGGAGGGGATTAGCATTCCCTGGAGGGAGCTCTGCACTGGCATAAAGCACTGCTGCGTGTCGAAGCCAGGATAAATGCAGACCCCTAACTGCTCTCTGAACTTGGAGGAGTAATGCAACTGGCTAAATTACAGTAATTAAAGCTTAATAATTGTGTAGTGCTTCAAAGTGCTGCATAAACCCTGTCTCATCCTGCCAGCAGCCTGGTGGGACAGATAACTGTGGTTGGGGGTGTGCTGCTCCAAACAGGTCTGAAGGGATGGACGGAGGAATGTGCAGTTCCAAACTGGGCTGTTTCCTGGGGAGCTGTCTCTTTCTCTGCTGCTGGGGAGAAGCAAAGTGTTGGGCTTTGTATTACCTGTGTAGAAAGGTTGATTGTGCCTATTGGCATCTTTACTCCATGCTTTATGGAGAGCATAAGACGTGGATGTTGTTGCATGGATTAAAATGGACCCTGTGCACAGCAAAGTGCAGCAGTGATTCAGGCTGGTGAGTGCTGCTTTGGCCACATCTCAGAGCTCTGTGCTCCTGCAGCTCTGTCTTTTCACAGGGGGAATCTGCTAGAGAGCTTCAAAGCATCCCCCATGGAGCCTCTGCAGGGACCCAGTTACCCAGCTGGGGGGTTCTTTTGTGCAGGGGCAGTGGGAGGTTTGGGCTGCCTTTCATCCTGGGCTGCATGGGGAGGAGACAGTTGCTGCCTATTGCTCTGTCCTTTAACTTTGGGCACTGCTGTGCTGAAGGCTCTGCTTGTTTCACTTGATTTGAGACCACCAACAGCTAAGCTGAGCCTGCCAAGGTGCACTCAAACCAAGTTTAATAGCTACGTTCCTCATGCCTTCTGGTGCTTTTCCCAGCATGTCCAGGTTTAAAGGCAGTTTTTCCCACAGAGCTGTGGTCTGCTTGGTAGAGCTGCCTGAATTGTGCAGGTATCAACATACATTTCTTTTTCCTGAGCTCCCCAGTAGTGTTCAGGTGGGCTGGTGAATGTTATAATCTTTACAGTTACAGCAGTTGGTGGGGAGTTGGTAGCCCCATCACCGAATGACAAACTAAGGCACAGAGGAGTATCTGATTTTCCCAGTGTCATGCAGAAACCAGTGGCAGAAGGAATTAGAGAATCCAGCTGTCCTGACAGTCAAAGTCAAAAGTCCTGACAGTCTTAGTCAAAAGTTCATCACATGGAGTAGGAATGTGTCAGGAGATGATTGATGTAGCCTGGGTCACTAGAGAAATATTCTTGCCTGGACTCAGGGATCTGATCTCTTAGGAAAAGTAGGCAGGAGAGCACCAAGAAAGGCAGAAAGCAAGATAAGGACCAAGGATGGAATAATAAAGGGAAGTTTCTGCCCAGACTGACTGATGGATTTGCCCTGCTGGTTCCTGTGTCACTCTGTAGCAGGGATGAGCCATTTCAGGCAGTCTGAGCACTAAATCAGCAGCTGGAGGTGTACAGGAGCTGTAGCATCCTGATGGGTGATTTGCTTTAGAGCAAGAATAAATCCCTCTCTAGCACTAGGCTGCTGTAGGAAATAGTACCCCAAGAAATTGTGTGCTGTCATGTATTTGATGTCTGTCATCCTCTCTGATCAGACCCAAAACCCCCACTTTGTGCCATATTGTGACTTATCCTATATAAGAATCCGACTTACAGTAATAAATGCAAATATATTTGGTGGAGTTACTCCTTATCATGTATTTTTGAACCTGTGAATAATGCTTACATTTCAGGAGATGTAATCCCTGAAGTAGATTAATCGCCTGCAAAGTGTCATTGTTAAATTAAAAACTGTCTTATTTTTCTGCTAAGGAATGCAAAATAGCACTCAGGAAAAGTAAGAACATTCTGCTGCCCGGTTTCCCACCTCCAGCTGTTCAGATCTGAAAAGCAATTGTGTAGAGGTGTTACAAAAGGAGCCTAGTGAGTGCAGCCTGGAAAGAGAGAGAGTCTGACAACTGCCTTGCAGGAGTTTTCCACTAGTCTGAATCAGAGGGGTGGATCTGCAGTCTATGAGAATTGAAACTTGCAGCAAATATTTTGTATTCTGTTCATTTGTTTGTTTAAACAGTCTTTGTAAAGGCACTTACACTCAAGTGTACAGCAGTCTTGGTGAGAATTCCTTATTCTGCAGGATTCTGAATCCACAGAGGATGGAGGATGATTCAACCCACTTTGCACTGGAAAGCAAGGAATATGTTTTCCTGTATTAAAAAATATCTGGCACATATTATATCAACATTTACTCATACAACAAATAAATATGCTACTATGGATGTGTAATGGCTGTGAGAAAATATAAGAGGACTTAAATATACTAGTATTTCATTCTGGGCTCTACTTCTTTGTTCCTCTGGAAAGAAGCTGCAAGACCTCTGTCTTTCATTTTCCTCAGGTAGCAGAGAGTGTGAGATGGCTGATAAACTTTTAAGGTGATTTTAAACAGTTCTATGTGTAAAAGAGCAAGATGTGAATTTTAGGAAGAGAGCTCGGTGGTGAATTTGTGTGAGGATGAAGGTGGGCTGCAGGAAGCAGACATGGGTGGGTGGTGTTGCTCGGGAACAACTTCACGTTGTAGGAGGAAAAATCAGAAAATAACCACACTTTTCCTACCTATCAGGCTGAAAATGCTCCTGCAACCCCTGAGGAAGGCAGAGAGAAGCTATTTGCCATGAGCCAGGCAAAGCTATGGATTTAAACAAGCTCTTGGGTATTTGACAACTTATTTATCCCTATCAACTATGGAAAGGACAAGGCAAAGAAAAGTTTATAGATTCTGTGGCTCCTCATCTCCTGCCTCTGAGCTGCTTCTTGTTTCCTTCCTGAAGAGCCAAACCAGCTCCTAATCCTGGACATTTGCAAGATCTATCTCAGGTTCCCTTTCCCTAATGTTTTCGGGCAAGCTAAGCACTAATTTAACATGTAGAATATTTACTACCAGTGAAGAAATTCACACACCTTTTCACGTTCCCATGCAGTCCACACCCCAGCACATTCATTGCCTTTAGAAAATAAAATCACATGCACAAAGGAAATGTCCTGCACTATTTTCCCTTAACAGCCATCTCATAGATCACAACTCTTGAGAGCCCTGATACCATCCCAAAGCAGCAGGATGCAGTCATCCCCATTTTACCTGGCTCCTGCCATGCCTCTCACACTGAGACTGGGATGGCCAGGGCAGGGGTCAGCTCCAGAGGAGCCCTAAGTGCACTTAGAGCCTTCTGTGCTCTCCAGGGTGAAGGAGGAAGCAACTGCTCATTTTGTCCTTAGGACTTTTTGCCTTTAGGCACAGGCAAAGGGGAAGTACAGCTTTTTAAAATGCCTCCTGGTACCCATCAGGGGTTTGCTTTCACTGTAACCTGGAATTCACTGTCTGCTCTTTCTTTGTTGTTCTTCAGAGGAAGCCCTATGCTGAGGCAGCTGGGTGGGAAGGTGTCTTGCTGTTTCTGTTTGGACTAGAAAATTAGTGGCTTTATCTTTGTAACTTTCCAAAGCAAAGATGTGAATGTTGAGGTTTTTTATTAATGAATTGACACCTCCTGTGAACAGCTTCTTCACCCTGGGGTGCTCACTTCCTGCTTTGTGGCAGGAACAGCACTTGCAGCTGATGAAAGGCTGGCAAGATCCCTCTGGGACAGCTTCAGAGCCTGGGTTTGCCAAAGGTTTACTTAAGGGCATTTGAAAAATGCCTCATTAGCAGTTGATGACTTAGCAGGGCAGCTTTTGTTGCGTAAACCTGGAGCTGCCACTTGCCAGGAGCTCAGGGTGGCTCTTCTGTCCCTTTCATTTGGGTCCCAGGCTCTTTCCCTTCACCCACAGCAGGTTACCTGAGAGCCCCCAGCAGCCCTCACTCACAGTATTACAGTGTTTACCAGATTGGCTCTGCCTCCTTTGCCAAATACTCCATGTTCTAAGTGTCAGGATGGGTGTTCAGCAATCCCTGCCCTTCCTGCCCTTCCTCTTCCCCAGCCCTGCCACACTGCCCTTGTCCTTTGTCACCTGCTACAGCCACGTTCCCTTGTGGCTGCCCTTGTCTTGTCTGACACTGTGCCAAACTGGTGACTCCTGTGTAAAGTCTGGAGCAGGTGTGCAAGTGTTTCAGGAACCTTTTTCGATTATCTCTGGATTTGTTGCCTTTTTGTGCTCACTGCCTGCTGAGCTGTGGCAGTTTCTCTTTCCAGGCACTGTGTGACTGTAGTAGATATTGGCATTAAGTTCAGCTTTCCTCTCATTTCTTCTGTAGCTCCTGATGTATCCATTGGAATGAGCTTGGTGTCGGAGCAGAGTTTGCTTTTCAGTTCAAGTCCCTATTATTTTTGCTGCCTTTCATTCTGTTTTATTTATCTGTCTGTTTTCCTCATGTTGTTTTTTTTCTGTGGGTGCCTTGCTGCCCCAGACAGGCAGCAATCAGACAAGAGAGAGCCCTGATTGTCCCTTACTCGGTGTTGCTCTCAGACACTCCTGTTTGCAGCACTCTGTGGTGCAGCAGCATGGCTGGTGCCAGCTCCACTGCCATCTTCTCCTCTGGGAGTCTTTGAGACACTCCTATGTTTAGTCCTGTGCTGATGTTACCTGGGCTGCTTCCAAGAACAACACAGAACTGCTTCCTCTATTCCTAAAACTGACACAGAGAATGAAAACTGCAGCAGGATTATTTTTAGTTCTTTAAAAGTGCAGCTAAAGCAGCATTGCTGGACTCTGCTTGCACAGAATTTGCTGTTGCACGTTGTCCCTGATAGGAGGGGAGAGTGTGTGTGTATGTGTAGTAGATGATATTTGAAAGAAAATTTATGTTTTGTTTCCTCAACACTGCATTACAGTTTTGGATTGTACCATCAACGCAAATTAGTCTGAAGTCCAAGATGAGTTTCCAGTAAATGTTCATCATGAAACCATGCAGTTAAGGAACAGGAAGAACAGATGAGAGCCAAGCTGCACTTGCAGAGCTGGCTGTGTGCAAGCAGCTCCTGAGGAGCAGAACTGCTGCAGTTTGAGACCACAGTGGATTTGGCAGGGCTGGGAAGAGCTACAAGAGCAGGAAGAGCTGCAGCTTCTGACTGAGCTCTGGGCTGGTGGGGACAGGAGGGCACAAACTTCCTGCCTGTTTATGTTCAATGGTTCTGTACTCTGGGCACAGTGTGACACACGTGAGCATTTCTAACATGCAGGATATCCTGTGTGCTGTACATGCTCAATGTGTTTGCATTAAAACATGAAATGCTCGTGAGAACTTTGATTTAGCAGCTCTCTGCTGTAGCCCTCTCATGGACTGCTCTTCCCTGTTGATTAGCTGTCAGTGATCTGGTGCCTCACTGCAATCTGGGGTTTGAAAGAAAGTGCTCATGCTCCTGGCCCAGAAATGCAAGTGTTTACCCACTTTGTTACCAGCACTTTATGGCAGTGTTTTCCATATGGCACCCTCCTGGGATGTGTCCTTTGGGACTGCTGCCCCTTTGCTGAGCACTGAGGGAGTGCTGCTGTGAACTCTGTGCTTCCTGCAAATCCAGATGTCTCCCTTGCAGTTCAGCACTTAAAACTCCAGTGTTTGCTTTTGTAAAAGGATCCATGTAAGCTGATCCATGCCTTAGCATTTAAATCTGGGAGCTTTTGCATCAAAGTAGTCACAGAAGCAGGACTCACAAACAAAAATCTGTAGCAAGCAGTTGTGGAAATTGGACTGCTCTTGTTTTGAATTGCAGATATTCTACTACATAGTTTTTACTACTGTTAGCAAAATTCATACTGTATCATTAAAATTCTACCGTAACTGTGTTCTCTTGTCTCTTGAAGCTGATACAAGTTCAAGCCTGTGTAACCTCTGTTTGTATTGTCCTCAGCCTCTACTGATTAGATCTTGTTTCACAGAAATGACTTGGTATTGTGCTTTGATAAAGTATTTATCAGCACAGTCAGGACCAGTTTGTTTACCTGATACTATCTAAGTGCTCTAATTCCAGCCAGCAGTCTAAAGTTCACAGGAGGAAAGATGATTTCAGGGAAATGGAGAATCAGACTGGTGATGGTGAGTGCAGGGCATTCACAGTCACATGCTCTGTCAGCCACCAGGAAAAAGCCTAAAAGGAAAATAGGGAAGCACTAACCAGTTTATTTTTCTGGCACCTCAGGATGAGATGACCTCAAGTTTGGGCCTTACCACAAAGAAAGCCCTCACGATCCTGAGAGACCAATTGTCAGCACTGCTGGAGGGGCATCAGAAGGAGCGGAAAAAAGGGACCTCATGGAAGGTGAGGCACCAAACAGCACAAGTTGGGCACTTGGTTTCGCCTTCTCAAAGTAAAGATGAGGGATAAACAGAAGTTGACTGCATTCCCTCCCAGAGTATCCAGCTGTAGAAGTGCTAAAGTCCTTGGGAACAAAGAAAGGAATCTAGCTGAGGGTGAGTTTTTGTCAGCACTTCTCTCCTGGATGCCAGAGCTCAGTGGGAAGATGCCTCTTGCCCTGTGAAGGATCTCAGGCCTTCAAGAGTCACTAAGGACAGTGAGCTTAGAGGGTCCATCTCAGGTGGAGATAAAGAGCTGTGAAGCTCAACAGGCTCTCCTTGTCCACCATGTTTTCCTGGCATGGTGTTGAATACAGAGTGCTAGTGTTTATGCACAGTGCTTAAAAGTGTTCTTGATTGGTCAGTGACAATGGGACAGCCTGGCACAGAAGCCTTTTCATTTTTCCAATCAAGAAAAAAGCAGAGAGTGTTCACCCAAACTCACCAGCTGAGTATCCATTGGTGCTGAAGGAGTCACACAATGGATCTGGGATGCTCTGTGTCATGTTCAGGGGTTTTGCAAAGTTCTGTTCTCCCTGGAGCACCAGCTGCTGTCTTCACCCTTTCTCATTCTGCTTTCTCAAATGTCTGGCTCTGTACTCCATGAGTGCTGACTGTGTGCTGCTCTCCCTTTGCAGGAGGTGTGGAGGAGCAGTTTCCTGTACCATGGTAACCGCTGCTCCTGCTTCCACTGGCCTGGTGCGTCTCTGATGCTGCTGGCAGTGCTGCTGCTGCTGTGCTGCTATGGGAGCCAGCCACAGGGGAGGTGAGCAGAGCTTCCTGTGCTGCTTAACTGAGGCAAGGTGGTGCTTTTATATCATCTTAGTACTGGGTGTGATTGACATAAGTGTTGTCCCTCATTCTGTCTAGGTATCTAGATATCAGCATATTCACACACTTCAGCCAACTTAATTCTACTTCTAATAGACCCAAAGAATGTCCTATGGAGAGACTGAGGGTTTTTTTTCTACAGCATTCCTAGATCTTTAAAACTCCTAAGGCATTATCATAGGAAATGTTTTGAAACTGGAGAAATGAGTAGCACATGGGAGAAGATAATGTGTTATACATGCCTTGACCATATTTGTAAAGTATTTTTTAATTGAGATGGGTCTTTTCAGTCGTCTCTGGTGTCGTTATCCTAAAGAAGAATTGTGATCATGCGTTTCTTTTTGAGCCATAAATCTGTGAGATGTGGGAATAAACAACTAGGCAGTTGTATGTTTATCTCTGTGGGTGTCTGGCAGTGTATTCTGCTCGTTTACTCAAACCTCATCTGCATTCTGCTTCCTCCTGTTTTGCTGTGTGAAGCCAAGGTGCTGAGATAGTCAATGCACTGGCACTCTTCCTCCTGCTCCTCTTGGATCTTCTCATGATCGGGCGTCAAGACAGGCTGAAGTGCAGAGAGGTGGAGAGGAGGCTTCAGACCATTGTTGATAAGATAAACGGTGAGGTCTCCTTCATCTGTCCTGTTTTTACTTGTGTTTTCCTCCCATTGAATCTTTTCCCAAACCTGATCACATGCATTCCTAATTAAGCTTGCTGACCTTCCCCTGTGTTGTACAGAAACAGGCTGTGGGAAGTGTGTTCTCCTCATGCCTGTCCTGTAAAATAGTTATTTTGAGCTGTCATGTGGCCATGTGCTTCCAAGCTGTGTGTTAGCAGGTGGGTGTCTGTTATGGCTGTGCTTTGGAGTAATTCAAATCCTCATATCCTTATAAAAATATCTGCCTTGCAGCAGATGATGAGGAGAGAACACATGGGGTTGTACCACAACATCGGAGCAGAAGGAAATAAATTGCTGTGCATGAGCAGCAGGGGCTTTGGGACCTGGGGGGCAGTTCATTTCAGTGGGGCAGTTTTAAGGACAGCCTTTAGCTTTTCTGTTGCACAGGTTTTTAAATGACTGTTTACTTGTTAGTACTGGGTGGAGAGAGAAGGGAAAAGCCATCAAGGAGGAAGAGGGAGATGATAAAAGATCATGGGAATGGGCTGAGCTTAGCATTGAGTGACTTATAACCACTACAAGATGTAAATCCAGAATTGCTACCACTTCATTCTTTCCCACTTTGTGCTTTCAGATACACTTGGCAAAGAGGTGAAATGGCCAGACTCCATGTACCCTGACCTGCACATGCCTTATGCCCCATCCTGGTCCCTTCACTGGGCCTACAGGGATGGCCATCTTGTCAACCTGCCCGTGAGCCTCTTGGTAGAAGGAGATGTTGTTGCTTTGAGGCCAGGCCAGGAGTCATTTGCTTCTCTGAGAGGGATTAAGGTAACTTGTTTGTCTAATTTCCCTGGCCTGTAACAATATATTTCACAGGATTTTCTTGCTAATATTCTAATTTCCAGAGTACAGATTATTGGAGTGTTTGGTTTCTTCTCACCTTGAAAATAGCTTGAAATTCCAGTTCAGTCAAGGATGGTGCATAGTTAGCCAGACTGCATCTTCTCTATGAGCTCCCAAACCCACTGAACAGGAGACACTAATGTTATACAAAAGCACCATATTTCCTCCTCTCTCAGGTCAAGGGGAGAATGTAATGTGCTGCTAAATATAAGTGGAGTGAATCTATCCAGTAGGATAATATGACATACAAACCTCATCCTTTATCCTGCTTTTTATGTGCAGAAATAAAGTTTGTCTGCTTTGACCTTCTCCTTACTACTAATTTATTATAGAATAAAGTAATATAAAATACCTGATGTAGAAGTAAATTAACTACTCACTTACAAGATCTATACAAAGATTTTACTGCTTGAAGAAGGTTGGGAAAAGTTTAAAGCTTGAAATTTACCTTTGGTGGTTTTAATTGTAACTTTCACTCCAAATGCCAATTTTCATGAAATAACCAAATGTGCTTGAACACAAGCCTTTGGGCTCTCTGACCTTTTTTCTAGGATGATGAGCACATTGTTCTGGAGCCTGGAGATCTATTCCCACCTTTCTCACCCCCACCCTCCCCAAGGGGAGAAGTGAAGAAGGGACCTCAGAATCCTCAGCTCTATCGTCTCTTCCGTGTGCTGAAGACCCCAATAATTGATAATGTCAGGTGGGTTAAGTGCAGGGCACAGTGCTGCCCTCCTGCTGAGCAGGTGAGGAGACCTGAGGAGTTTGCTTGGCAACAATGCAAATTTACACTGGCAGGTGCCACAGTCTTATTGTAGGTGTTGGCTTCTCTTTTGATAGCCCTCCTCCATAGCACAGTTTGAGCACAGTGCTCTAATCAGGTCTGCTAGGAGGCTTATATCCAAGGAAAGTGAAGGGTTAGGGTCTTGGTTGCTGAAATTTCAAGCTGTTTTCTGTGTTTTAGGTGGTGCCTGGAAATGGCTCTGTCACGGCCTGTGACTGCCCTGGATAATGAGAGGTTCACTGTGCAGTCAGTGATGCTGAAATATGCTGTCCCTATTGTGCTGGTAGGTCTCATTCCAAGCCTTTGTCCTTGAGAATAGCCATGTTTTGTCAACAAATCTGAAGAATTTGCTGTCATCAACAGGAAGTTGTGGCCAGGCTCACTCATGCAGCTGACTCTGTGTTTACCCTGGGCAGTTCAGAGATGCTGAGCCACGTAACCATGAGAGTAGAGGGAGGAACTGCAGCAGCAGATCAAAAATATATTTTTCATACTTACCCCAGGGCTGAAAATGTTACAAGGCACTGAAAACACTTTCCCTGCAAGTGCCAGCAGTTAGGTGACAGTGTCATCTCTGAATTGCAGGCTGGATTCCTGATCACCAATGCCGTGCGCTTCATTTTCCATGCCCCTGGAATTGCCTCCTGGCAGTACACTCTTCTTCAGCTGCAGGTAAAGGAGGGCACTGAGCTTCTCTACACCTCCTCCCCAGAGCACCACTGAGATGAATTCCTTCCCTCAGTGACTTAGTTGATGCTCTGACAGCATCCTGTGCTTCCTGGCTCTGGAAGCATGCTGGATCCAGGGGCATTCAGTGGAGGGGGACAACAGAACTTCCCTGGCCATTCCTTACAGACTTAACTTTAAGTGTTTTGCTCTCATTTGCCATGTATGTGTTTATCTATATTTATCTATGGTATCCTTTGCCTTTAAACTCATTAGAGTTTATGCCAAATTCAGCAGGAAAAACAGCTGCAAGTTGGTGTGATTGATTCATTACCTCCTTCATTAAACACCCCTAAGGTGTGCACTGTTTGGCACTGTTCCCTGTTCCCTTCCTTCTTCCCCTGGCCTTTTATCCTTATCCTCTCACTGTGGTGGAAAAAATGTCATATGAGAAGTTCTGACTTCGTGTTGTCTCTGTGCTTGCTGGTGATCACAGGTTGTTTTTTTCAGGTGAATGGTGTCTTACCCATCCTTCCATTGCTCTTTCCTGTCCTATGGATTCTTGCTACAGCCTTTGGAGAAGCCAGAGTGTTGGCCCAGATGAGCAAGGCCTCATCCTCCTCACTGGTAGGTTTCTCTCCATATCAAACCACTGCACAGACAAGGGCAGTTGATGAAAAGGCTCTGTGAAGTGAGCACACTTAATTCAGCAGACGTGTCCACATAACTGTAAAACCTTGTTAGATCCTTGGTTGTCCCAGCTGTGCCCTCTCCCTGGAATACAATATTACTTCTTGAACAGATGCTTTAATTTTTTCAACATCTCTACAGATTTCCCAAGGTGATAGGAAGCTCTGGTGATTCCATAAAACTCTTCAAGGCATGTTCCTTCTGTCAGATAATTACAATTTGTCAGAGGGGTCAACATGGAGAGTTATGCCCTGTGGTAGCTGTAACTTGCCAATGTGTAGGAAGGAATGAGAAGGAATGAGATACATCATATCCTCTGCAATGCCCTGTGGGCTGAACAATCCTTTCCTGAGGCTCTGGGGCTTTGTTTGCAGGCATGGCCTCTGAGTAGGTTGGGGAGTAAGAACAGTTTCTGGTGGTTGTGCTGGTTTGGGGAATGGAGTTTGGTGGTCTGATGGGATGTGATCCTGAGCTGGATGTGCTTTTGCATGTCCCTTCTTTTGTCCTGGTGGCAGTGCTGGTAAGATGCACTGAGCTATGTTTGTCTTCTGTGCTGATTTCTGTTACTTGGACAGAGTTTCTCTCTCCTTCTTGTCCTTCCTTGGCCTCTGTGGCTCTGGGTCTGTGTTTTCTATTCTTTTCTCTCTAGTTGAGCGTGACTAAGCTGCCCATGTCCTGGGAGGAAGGACATTACATCCCTTAGTAGCATTTGCACCTTTAGAATCTCTTCTCAGTGTTTTTGCCCCTTTACCTTTCCTACTCATTCTCAGCATCACTTGGTTTGTACTTTTGAAATCTCCCTCTTGTCCTTCACAATTCACCATTCAGCTGGGAAAAGCAGGAGCTCCTTGGCTTCCTTGATTCATCATTCTCAATGTTCCCATTTGCCCTGTCACTCATACTTGCACCTGCCTTTTTTTCTTTCCTGTCTTCTTTTTCTTGTCCAGGCAACTCTGTCTGTCCAGCCAGCTCTTTCTATGGCATCTCAGACATGATCCTCCATCCTTGCTGCTGCAGCTGTGATCTGCCTTGGTCACCCTGACCAGGGCAGTCACTTGGCCTCTCTATTTCTGTCCTTCCTTGTCTCTCCTTTGTTCAAAATGTAGCAGGTAAGACCCTTCTCTTCTCCAATCACTTGGTCTACTTGGTGGCAACTTGGCCACTTCTCCACCTTCTTCCATTTCCTGTCATGTTCAAGCTGTTTGATTCCCAATTTTTCAAGGCCAGAGGTGACCCTTGTGACTGGTTGAAAGGACAAAAACCAGTGCCCCCCTAAACAATCCCGTGCCTCAAATTTCATTACTACAGTTGGACTGCAGCAACATTCCTTTTGTAAAGGAATTTGCTGTTGGTTTGAAAATATTTGTACTGCCTTTGATAGGTTGTCTCAGTAATTATTTACCTTCACTGCTAAAAATGGACATTCTGTGTTAGTGGGAATTCCTGCAGTATCTGATTTCCAGCCCTTGGAAAATTTACATCTTTTGTCTCCTAGATTTAAGAGCAAAGAACACGTCAATCAAAATTCTGCTCTGTTGTAACTACTCACATTCCTTTTTACCATGTCTGGTTAAGTAAACAGTTCAAGCACCTTGAGGCACTATAAACATATTTTCCAAACCTCTAATCTTTCTCTTGGCCCCTCTTAGTTTTCTCCACTGCTTCAGGATCATTGTAGGGTTATGAATCTCAAACCCCACAAAATATTCCAGTAACAGCAGTGCTTCTGATAAATTTCAGAATGATTTGGACTTTCTGCTCTGTGTTCTCTTGTTTGTACAACAAAGGATCCCATTAGATCTTTCAGCCACTGCTTTAAAAGGCCAGGCTTTGTTCAGCTGCAGTTACTGCTTTCTGAGAACCCTCATCCTGCAATCCAGCCTTCATTTTTGCACCTAAATACAGCCTTAGTTTTGTGCCTGTTGGGATACATGTTTTTGCCTATTGCCCAAGCAATCCATATGGTTCTGTGATAGTGGTCTCTCCTCTTTACATTGCACCCTGCCCTAAACTTTGTGTCCTTTACAGTCTCTATCAGTAATGTGTTATTTTTAGTTTTCTCTCAGGCTATTGACAAAATACGAGATTTATCCCTGCTTGAGCTAGTAACACATTATTGCAAATAATTTCTGTTTCTGTTCCATTTAGAGATAGTCTATTTCTTATATATCTGACATGGGCCTTATTACCTAGGAATTTTCATTAGCAAACTAGTCAAGCATTTACAAATTACCAAATAGCCTATGTCAAAAGCAGTACTTTTATCAGTCAAATTTGTAATTTTGTAAAAAAAAAATAACACAATAGTTTGAGGGAGATTTGCTGCTCAGTTGTGGTGTTTGGCACTGATTGTATTATTCCACTTCTTTTTTTTTTAAATTGGGTCTCATATTAGCTGCTCTTTTATTCTGTCTGAAATCAAAGTCTGTCTGGCATCCTGTGGTAACTTGGATGGTTCTCCTTCCCTTTTTGGGCATTGGCACCACTTCCACTGAACTGGGACTTAATCCATAGTTCAAGCCTTGTGCAAAATCAGCAGTTACAGTCATTGTCCAGGCCTGCTAATTTAACGTATTTACTTTTGGTAGCTGGTGTTGGAATGGAAAATATTTCATAGTTATCATATGGTATGATTGTATCACTGAATAAGGAATAGCAATATTTATTTAACATGTCTGCCTTGGCTATAATGTTCATTTGCAATTTCACTTTAACTTTACAAGCAGTGGTCTGGTTTTAATTACCTCCTGGTATACTTTTCCTTATTTTCTATGTTTATTCTTACTTCTATTTTTGCTTTTACTCAAAACTGGTCTCTTATTTTTATTATGGAATTGTTGCTTTTTAAAATTGTAACAAAATTTTCTTCACCAGTTCCTAATTATTCTTCGTAGTTCTCAGTTGAAATGATTTCTGACAGATTTCTCTTGGCTTTTTTCAGCTTTGTTAAACTGATCCTTTTTCAAGTGCCAGATATATGCATTATTTGGACTATAGCTCTATTTACATATAAATGTAATTGCCATGTTCATTTATGGCTATGAATAGACTTAAATTTAAACTTTTTCAAAATTACGTCTGGTGTGGATTACCTTTGTACTGGATACAAAAATTCTGAGTTAGTGAATTTCTCAGTGTGATTCCCAGAGCACTGTGGTGGTGCCCTGCTACAATTTCTTTTCATTTCCTATCCACATCCCATTCATATCACCTCATTCCTCTGTGTCCATTGTGTTCCAGGCACCTGCTTTTCCAGTCCCTCTTCCAGCTCCCTTCCTGTCTGTAACTGACCCATATAAGTTAAAATCAGATCACTCAATCCTGTCTCTTTCTGACTAAAAATAACCACCCAGAAGGAGCCTTCCCTGGGTCTAATTGCTATTATTTTCTCTGTAGACATTTAGGTAATGACTGTGTGTTCCTCTGTGATGTACAGCACCAAGCACTTTGCCTGTGCTTCACAAGTAGATAAAACCAGAGTCCATTAAAGACTTAATTGCTTTGATGAGTTATCGGTCTGCCTTGGTACAGCGATTCCCACGGAGCAGGACTCCTGTTTTCTCCTCCCTGAAGGCACATCCTGAGGGAAGGATGTTCCTCATGGCACATTTCTGAGCACAATTATAGTAACTGGTCTCTTCTCTTGCTGCAGCTTGCTAAGTTTTCAGAGGACACTCTCAGCAGCTACACAGAGATGGTATCTTCTCAGGTACTATTATTATGAATTGTTTTCCTCCATCTTCACTGCAGAACTTCATGATATCCTTTCCCTTCCTCTCTGATCTGCTTGCTGCTAGACCCTTTTTACTTGTGTCAGTTGTCCATTGTCACTCATTTGTTGCTTTAATTTGCTGTGCATGCAGGTTGCATGTCTTCCCCTCTGCCTCCCCATGTAAATACTGCTGTGCTGACCAGAGATGGAGGTGACCTCGATACTGAGTCTACTTATGCTTTTCTGAATATTGCAATTGGTTTGAAATCAACATTTTCTATCCTGGAGACAGTACCTCTTCTAAGTCCTGTTCCACAAGTAAAATAAACTTTGTATGGTGTGTGTCTGAAAGAAGGGAAGTATTTTGCTTGTACCAGAAAAACCTTGTTCAAGCCAAATCTAAAACCCAAAGGGAATGACCCAGACCAAACTGTAGAGGGGACCAGGGGATGTTCAGGCTTTTAAAAAGTCTGATCCTGCTCCATAGGCTTCTTACCAGGCTTAAGCACATTACTGGTGCTTCCAAAGCTGGGGCAATGAAACATTCAGGAGTTCTTTTTCTGGGGAAGGAACTGATCTGGTCACTCTATAAATTGCATCATGCAGATTAAACAGGTTGGTAGAGGAAAGATACTTCTCTGTCTAATCTGGTGTTACAATTCCTCTTTCTGTAAGGAGGCAGATGGACTCCAGGAATTATTAAAGATCCCTAGATATGTTAAGAATCAATTCCTGTCTCCTTGCTCCCAGTCACTCAGAGGAATGCACATGGGTGCACACATGTGTTTCCTTTGCTAAAAATTTTGTTGCCTTTCTGTGGCAGTTCATCATTTAGCTGAGATGTTTTTCAGGTATTCAGTGGGATTGATTTTACCTGACCTACCTTGTTGAGAAGGTCTGTTTCCTTCCTTTTGTAACATTTTTGCTTAGAAAAAACTGGTTTAGATACGAGCTTTTTTTTCTTGGTGATAGCTCTGGATTGTTTTGCATTTGAGCTTACTACTGTAGTAACCATTAGGATCCAGGGAACATGATTTGAAGAGCTTAGAGGGAAGTGCTCTGCAGTCACTGTATTCCAGAATAACTGCTAAAAAGGAGTAAAATAACAAAGTAATTCAATCCTGGTTTTGCTGGCTTTAGGATTGCCAGAGAAAAACACACAGCTCTGGTGCTTGGATTGATTGCTGCTATCCAGACTCCCTCTGAAACATGTTTGTGTGGAAAATGAAGGAACATTTTAATTTTGCAAAATATCCCCTTCTTTCTGTTCCATTACAATTCCTTTGTGAGAATGGAGTAGTCAGGGCACCTTGGCTTTGTTTCTGATTTTATCATTACTGCAGTAAGTAACCTTGGGCAAGTGACCTCACCACAGGGACCCCTGATGTGCAGCATGGTGGTAGGAAACCAAAGAGCTCAAACCTCACAATCCAAGGGCTTGAGTTATTTCAGGATAAAAATACCAAGAGGTGACAACTGATCCACTCAAAATGAACTCCAGAATTCATTTCTGTGTTTTTGGGTAGACAAGAGGTAGTTTCAGTGAATTCTCAATTCAACAATCAGACTGACTGTTAGCAATCAGTGGACAGGGGAAGAACTGCTTTTCCCTGGAGAACACCAGCACTGTATCAGGTAACAGGTTCCCACAGAGACTGATGTCTATCTTACAGTGTATCCCTGTGTGGAAAGTGAAAGCAGGTAATGTCATACTCCCTTTTTTCCTTCTCTCCCTTCATCTGCCACTGAATGAGTCTCTAACTGGCTGATGTCCTCTGCTTCCCTCCTCAGGAAATGATACGCTGTATCTGGAGCCACTTCCTCTGTGTTTTAAAAGGCAAATCCCCAACTCTGAGCTTCACTTCCAGCTTGCTCCACAGTCTGGGATCTGTCACTGTGAGTATTGCTGGGTTGTCAGAATTAGGAGCCCTGTGAGGATGCTTCATTTGCATCATTCATATCATCCTTCCCTGAGCACAGACTGTTAGCAATCAGTTCACTCTGCTGCCCTTCAGGCATCTGTCTTTGTAGAAGAGTTTATAACTGTCTTGTCATGTCCAAGCATATTTACAGGCTAAAACAATGGTTGGAGATACTCTGTGACATCTGACAGGATGTCTGTATTTTCCAGCTCTGGTTCTGGTCAATTTACCCTCTGGATTCCTGTGCAAGAACCAGCTGGTTTGGGTCTTGGTATGGTATTAGCTGGTGAAATAGATTGAGCGGTTCCCTTCTTTCCTTCATGCCTATTTTTGTAATATTCTGAAGTAAAATTGGTGTTAAACAACCCATCAATCTTGTTAGAGCAAGGAATTCTTGGATTTTTTGGAGTGTTATTAGATGCAGTTTCTTAAGAGAGAAAGTTGGTGAAGGAGAGGTTTGTCTATCATCCCATGTGTTTATTAAAGTCATGATATTTATAACTGTGCTTGAACACTGAGATGTTTTCACTAAGCTTTTGCTTTCTTGGGGGTGTTGTGGGATGTTCTAGGTGCTCTGCTGTGTAGACAAGCAGGGGATTCTTTCCTGGCCAAACCCCAGCCCAGAGACTGTTCTGTTCTTCAGTGGGAAGGTGGAACCACCTCATGACAGCCATGAAGACCTGACTGACGAGCTCTCCACACGATCCTTCTGCCATCCTGAGATGGAAGATGAGGTGAGTGATCCTCAGTCCATAGTGCAGTGTGCTGGCTGCAATCATAGTTTGACTGACACACAATGTGATATTAAGAGGGACTTTGAGGCAAGACATGTGCCATAATTCTTTGCTTAAAGACGAGGAAGCAAGCGAGGATCCTTTTCTGCAGGAGTCCTGAAGCAGCAGGTGAATCAGCAGTGCCTTGTGTTCAGCCTCTGAATCACCACCCTTCGCTCTGTTGGTCTCCCACAGCCCCATGAAAGAGATGCTTTGCTGTCTGGCCCACTGGCAGACACAGTGCACATGGCCAATGAACAGGAGAGAAACAACTGGTCTGGTGATGCTCCGAAGGCTCCTGAAGCCTCTGCCCACCGAAAGCCAAACAGCAGAAGCAAACATCCCTCTGGATCCAACGTGAGCTTTAGCAAGGACACAGAGGGTGGAGAGGAGGAACACACTCAGGTAAGACTTACTGGAAGGGCACACAAGTAGGCTTTTGTGGGGCTGTAACACAAACTCAATCCCATAGAGTCCCCACTGCTGGTGAATTGAACTGGGAATTCCCTGCAGGATTCTAGGCTCAAGCTGTATTCATTGTGACCACCTACGGTTTCTCTCTGTTGGACCAGGTTGTTGGGGACAGCGAGGTGTTGGCTTGTGAGGCTGAAGACTTTGTGTGTGACTACCACCTGGAGATGCTCAGCCTGTCCCAAGACCAGCAGAACCCCTCCTGCATCCAGTTTGATGACTCCAACTGGCACATGCACTTGAATTCCCTCAAGCCTCTGGGCCTGAACGTGCTGCTCAACCTGTGCAACGCCGGCGTGACCGAGCGGCTGTGCCGCTTCTCCGACCATCTCTGCAACATTGCCCTGCAGGAGACTCACAGTGCTGTGCTGCCTGTCCACGTGCCCTGGGGCCTCTGTGAGCTTGCCAGGCTGATAGGTGAGGAGGAACTGGATGAGAAGACATGGAGAAATCAGAGCTGTCAATAGACACTTAGTCCTTAGAGAGCATGGGAATATTTCCCCAGTCGTGTTTGCTGAAGAGGTGGAAATGCAGAGCTGGCTCTGTTGTTCGGTTGCCAAAAGAGTTTATTAAAGAGATGGCTTTTGGCAAGTTCTGACATTGTCAGTGCTATTCAAGGAACAAATGCCATCAAGGATAGTGCCAGCCAGTCCTGGCTAGGCTTCATATACTTCTGGTGTGAGTCTGCCAGTCTCATCAGGAGACAAAGAATACCTGCTAATGAACAGATATCTGGCCTGTCTTTACAGTAGGGCTTTAGAGGGAGTTTGGGAATAAATTATGTACCTCAGCTCATTTTACAGATGGGAAAATGGAGGCATAGGGGTAGTAAGAGGTTGGAGGTAACACTAGGATTAAAACCTGGAAACTTGAACTCAGTTCCGTGCCTGTCCTGTGATGTCACAGTTACTCTCATCAGTGAACAAGAGCATGGACACTAATTATTAATCTAGTCCTTTTGAGTGTTTTTCATCCTAGATCGTGAGCCATATTTACACAGATGCACAGTAAGCACAGCTTACCTACCAGTTGCTGGGGAGGTGTCAGAATGAGCACAGGCAAAGTGGGTGGCACAGAAGCAGGAGAAGGGACTTTTCTTCTGCATTGATTAGAGCCTGATTTTCCTCCTTGTGTTCATGTTTCAGGTTTCACACCAGGTGCTAAAGATCTTTTCAAGCAGGAGAACTATTTGGCTTTGTACCGCTTGCCAAGTGATGAGATGGTTAAGGAAACCATCCTGGGGAAGCTTTCATCCATCACCAAGAGGAGACCCCCCCTGAGCCACATGATTAACCTGTTTGTGAAGGACACCACTACCAGTAAGGCTGCCTCTTTCTCTGGGCATGCACTTGGCACAGAGTGAGCTTTTCCTCAGAGAGCCCAGAAAATGTCAGGATGGAAGAGCCTGGAGTCCCTGTGGGGTGATACCCACCTCTACCCATGGCCAGTGCAGATATGATTGACAAACTTCAGTGATCATCTGTGGTATACTGAGAGGGCCTTGACTCACTCCAGAATCATAAATAATTTTTAAAAGCTATCTTAGCACATAGCAGACCTGTTTTCTGGGAACAAATGGCAGTGTAGAACATGGTATGGGTTTATTGAGCTTGTAATAGGCATCATGATGGTAGTGAAACTAATACTACACAGGGTTGAATATCACTCTAGGTTTTAGTTCTTCTGATAAATAATAAACCAATATATTTTTGAGTTGTCTAGTGTATTACATTACACGCTCCTATATTGCATACTTATAAGAAATTACAAAACTCCCATGAAAACTCACAGTGACCATGAATATAAACCTGAAGCCATGCAGACTTCTCCGTTCTTTCTACTGCTTCCTACTCCCATAGGAATGGGCTAGGATGGAAAGGATGTACAGCTGGTTGAGGTCTTAAAGCACCTCAGAAAGATTTAACAGCTTGCCTGTCAGAGCTCTAAGTCTCTTTGTAATTCCTTAAATTGACTGAACTTGGCTCTCTAGAGTTGACATATGTTCAATATTGAATCTGAAATATGATCATTGTGTTGGCCAGAGTTTTACCAGGTTAACTGTCTTCTCTCACCCACTTCTTAAATTTTTATCTTAATCTGGGAAGGAGCTTTCTCATTTGTGCTGCTGTCTTGCCTTTGTAAGTAGGAATTATTTTGATGCTGAGATTTTAGTGAAGAGAAAAAAACCTTTAATGTTGCCTCATTTCAACTCCTTATCCTCACTTTTAAACGGTTTAGGTTAGAGCCTGGAGCTCAGACGAATAGGTGTGACCTGGATTAGGCTGTCTAGAGTAAATTCTAAGAGGAATTTTGCCAGTTGGGTTTAGTTAACCATTGGAACACCTCTCACACAATAGTCTTGTCCCTTAAAATTTCCTAAAATACTGCCATTTGAGACCAGAAATACTGGATTGTGCAGATAATATTGGGTGAAGTCAAATGGGCTCTGTTTATGCAGAAGTCAGACCAGATGATCATAATTTACCTCTCTCCACACATTATTTGTGAATAAATCTTTGAATCCACCCACTCCCATGACATGCTGCAGTCAAAGCAAGATACATAAATTCTACAGCTGCAGCAGAAATAGGAGGCAGCTTATCTGTATGTTCCCTTACTATTCCATTGAAATACATGTCTCACCATCTGGCAGTGTTCATCCCAGATCCATAGTAACCACACAGAAATGAGGAGCTTCCACAGAGTAAAACCATCTCTGCCTCCCTTTGCTGGAGCTGCACTGCTCCATCCATTCCTTTTGATCTGTCTCATTGGCTCAGCTGGAGCAGTTTGGTTCTTTCCAATGAGTCCCAGCAGCCATGAATGGCTGCTTATACCCCCTGCCCTATTCATTCGTTTTTCCCCCTTTTGCCAGAAAAATCCTGGCCTGAGAGTTCATGATTTGGGAAGGGAAAGGGCTGAGCTCATTTTACTGGCAAGGACAGCTCAGTGAACTCCTTGCAGTTTATATTGTCTGCAGTCACTGCCACTTTCCCCTTAGCAGGGCTGTGGTGTGGGATTCTGGTGGGAATGAATGGGAAATGGATTGCAGTTGCTGTCAGGAATGAACATGGGTACATCTGTGCATGTGGTCATTGCAAGCTCTTGCTCTGTGTCCAGGATATAGGTTTTTCATGGATAAACATCTCCTGTTCCCTCTTTCCCAGCAAGGACTATCTGACCTTAGGAGCAAGGTGGGAAGGATTAGATGTTTATACAATAAAATTAACAAAAGCTCTGCACAAGTGCTCCTTTGTGTCCCTGAGACAGGCTCCTTCTTTCACACACAACTCTTATTCATCTTGGGGGTTTGTTATGCTGAAAACTTGGCTTGTGATGACTATTTATAGCAAAAGCAGAGAGCTGCTATGTTTTGGAAAATCCTCTGGTGTTTCTGAAGGTCTCTGCCTGGTTTGTGTTGAGGGGATATTCTTGGCTCTGGATTTCACCACCAGTGTGAGCATTAGCAATCAGCAACAATGCCTGTGAGAAGCCTTTGGGCTCATTTTACTTGGCAGTGGGTTTTTGGTGTTTTGCTGTTTTGGGTTTTTTTTTTTTTTCATTAGCTCAGCTTTGAAGCTGTTGGGGGCAAAGTCACAGAGCAGCTGGAGGAGGGAAGGGAGACTCTATGTGCAGGAAATGTTAATGAGTCGATACAAATGAGAGGGAGCAGGAGGGGAGGCAGCCCCACATCCCTGAACTTGTGTCCTGTGCCTGGGCCCTGCATCAGGGACATCACACACCTCTGACAAAAACTTTTTAACACCTCTGACTATGAGAGAGAATGAGAGATTTTGAGTCTGTATTAAAAAGTAAAATAGGGGGAGAAAGGAAAACAGGACAAGCTGTAGTGTCTGTTGATGTTCAGTTCTTCCCTAAAGACAGCACAAGTTATGTTTTAGAGTCTCTTATGTTGAACTTTTGACCCATCCTGATTTAACACATTTTCAGGGTGAAAATGTGAAACAGGCTGTTATCTGGCAGGTCACACTGTCATATTCTGCTATTTGAATGAAAAGTATTCAAGAATAGCTCCTACCCTTTAGTTCCACGTCTGGCCTAAAAATGAATGCACTTTGCAGTGCAGGCAGACTTTGATCCCCAAAGGCTCATCATTGCTGCTTGTTCTTTCATGACAAGAGGCACAAAGGAATTTCTCTTCTGCTCTGTGGGATGCAGGAGCAAGATATTATCCCACCTTTATAGAAGCAGGATTGATACACAGGATTAGGGGAGAATAGGAAGGGCTCACATTTTATCACAGCCTTTGAACCCACAATTAGACAAAGGGCAGTTGCAGGTGCATCATCAATCCTGAACAGTTTCTTGATGGAGACTGAAGACTTTCAGCAAAGGAAAAGGTGATATCTGGAATGCATCAAAGCATTTTGTGGTAACACTCATATTTTAACAAATAAAGGAGCAGTTGGTGTGATATCCCCTTCCTGGGAGCTGTGTATGTGATGCTGACTCATTGTTCTCCTACACTTCAGGCACTGAGCAGATGTTTTCTCATGGGACAGCTGACATCATCCTTGAGGCCTGCACTGACTTTTGGGATGGTACTGATATCTACCCCCTCTCTGGCTCTGACAGGTGGGCAGCTTTCTCATTTGGGGAATTCAGGAGCTGCAGATAAAATGCAGAGGGAACCTGGTCACTCTGTTAAAATTCTTTTCTTGAAAAGCTTGTTAAGCTGACAGTGTGTGCTGTCAGGCTGAATTGCTGTTCCTGTTGGCACAGCAGACCAATAATGATTAGTTTCACTGACTTTTCACGTCGTTCTTCTAAATCTGCTTATCCTCAGGTGTGAAAAAACTGCCACTGATCCTTTTTGGAATATTGATCATGATACAAGCAAATTAAAAATCTGATTTATAGTCTAATTTGTTACCTCTGTGAGTTCATCTTAGAGAAGGAACTTTACCTTATTTCAGTGACTGAATATTGACTAAATACAGCTCCTGGAACCCAGACTCTGAAAGGGAATAGGAAAAATATTTGCTCCTATCTCTGCCATAGATCCTGTTGACAGAGTCGTCAGTTCCCTCTTTGGTGTTTATCTCCCTACAGATAAATGATGTCTGATGAATTAAGCTTCTGCTGTCATGCAATGAACTTCCTTGGAGTCATCTGGCAGCCATATAAGCATATTATATTAATAAGTGTATTTGAAGAGCTCTGTTCATACCAATCAATGTGATGAGCAAATAGAAACATTCACCACTGCCCCTGTTGGAATATGTGTTCTTGTTGCCCTGCAGTGCCTGCAAGTCTTCTTCAGACTTTCTAACCACTTTTTATGGAAGACATTTTTCCAAATACATGAAACTGCAGCATTTCTCTATTGTCAGAAATGTGGCACATTTTTGCTAACTTTGCCTGTTTTTTTCTCTTTTCCACATAGGAAGAAGGTGCTGGATTTCTACCAGCGAGCCTGCCTGTCAGGATACTGCTCTGCCTTTGCTTACAAGCCCATGCACTGTGCCTTGTCCTCCCAGCTCAATGGCAAGTGCATCGAGCTGGTGCAGGTGCCGGGGCAGAGCGCGATCTTCACGTGCTGCGACCTGCCCGGGACCACTCCCATCAAACAGAGCAGCAGGAGGAACAGCTGGAGCTCAGATGGTACGTGTGGCTGCAGTCCTGCCTGCAGCCAGGGCTGCTGCTGGCCCAGGGAGAGCTGTAAGAACATTGGTGTTCAGAGTAGCAGGTGGAAGTTTGGAAGGAAGCGTTTCTGGAGTAGATTCGTTTTCAGAGGAAGTAATGATGTGGCAGCTGGTAGGGGGGTTTCTAGTTAAGTTATTGAAGGTTACAGAAAAATTCTTCTCCTTGTGGGAAGTGTTTCTAAAGCAGGCTACAGAGAGTCAAGACTTGTGGGTATTTCAGTACTTGGTTTGCTCTTTATCTGATTTTAAGGAAATCATGTGTGGTGGGCTTTTCAAAGGATTGAAATGTTTAGTGCTGTGTAGCTGTTACTCCTTGATAGATTTTGTTGCTGTACTGTACTGATTCCCACTAGATGAACTGTACATGTCCTTCAGAACAACAAAGAAAACTGAGAAAGAAGCACATACCATTACATAAATCCAGGAGGCTCTTTTGGAAAACCAGTTTTAACCTCCTTCTGCCTTGGTCTCCCATTCTGTAAAATGTGACTGGTGGAGTTTCCAACAGCTAGGAACAGTTGTGACTCTTTTCAAAACACTTTTGAGTCCCACCTGTGGCAAACCTTCCAACTGTGTGAAGTGTTTTATTCTTTTGTTCTTCATGCTGCATCCAACCCCCATTCACCACAGGCTGATGTGGTGATGGTGAAGGAACCCTGTCAAAGGGCCTTTGCAGGCTTTTTGGAAGTGTTTGCAGGGAACATGATTCAGTTCCTTTGCATCAGCCCCTCGTGCTCTGATGCCACTGTGCCTCACCAAATTGTTTAGGCACAGTAGGATGTGTTTAAAATACACATGTGAACATTATGAAGCACACATCCTTGACCTTTCTACCCAAATTCCACGTGACTGATCCCTGCCTTCTGTTTTATCTTTTTCCTTTCCATGCTTGCTGTTTCCCACTTGTGTTCTTGGTCTCCTGTGTGGGGATGTCCTGAAACCACTTCTGTGACTGGGTATGCTGGGACAAATGGATGTCTCTTCATCTTTCCTCCTGTGTTTGTGTTCCTGCACATTTCTCTGTCTGGACTCCGTGTCCTTGGGTGTCACCTTGGTGGCCTCCCCACCTTGTGTCCTTTGTCTGATGTGGCCCTGGTGTCTCAATGTGCTTGCGTGTTGTTTGCATGCCTGAAGAAGGGATTGGGGAAGTGATGGAGAAGGAAGATTGTATCCAGGCTCTGAGTGGACAGATCTTCATGGGAATGGTCTCATCTCAGTATCAGGCCCGCCTTGACATTGTCCGCCTCATTGATGGATTGGTCAATGCCTGCATTCGTTTTGTCTACTTCTCCCTGGAAGATGAGCTCAAAAGCAAGGTAAGCTGTGTTTGCTGACCCCCCTGACCTGGCCTGGCCCCTGGTTGTCTGACTGGGGGGTTTAGCTCCAGTGCAATCTAAGGTTAATCTGATTCAGCCCACTAATGAGTCCAGAAGGTACCTGTGCTCCAGTATGGCATCAGTCTGCAGTACTCTGGCCTGGGCAGCCATTCTAAAACCCTTGTCTGCTCACCCACAGGTGTTTGCTGAGAAAATGGGTCTGGAGACTGGCTGGAATTGCCACATATCCTTAACACCCAATGGTGACGTGCCTGGCTCAGAGATCCCCCCCTCCAGCCCCAGCCATGCTGGCTCCCTGCATGATGACCTCCACCAGGGTGAGAACTTGGCCTTGGCCACTCTGAATGTCATGTATTTCCTGGGTGGTTCATTCATAAGTTCCTGTGTCCACACCAGACACTTGATCTGACAGAGCTTTGAGCACAAAAGTGGATGGGTCTCAGGTGTGTGTGTGTAAGCAACATCACTTTACATTTGTAGCCTTTCTAGCCAGCCAGTACCCAGTTTTTGGAAGCAGACATCCTTCTGTGCACCAGGTGCCATGAATTTATGTGCTCAGGAGTACTTCTGGTTCTTGCTGGGGCCCTGGTCAAGCTACTGAAGGTTCCTTGCTTGCGCATTGCTCTTTTTTTTCTTACTTCTACTGGGATTTTTTTATTCGCTTCCCATAGAAGGACAGTAGAACAGATAAAGTATCATGTCTCAAAAGAGCAGAGACTAGGCTCACATATCTACCTCTGAACAGATTAGTCATCTAAAAATACTGCATTTTAGATGACTGAGTGGGAGGTCTGAGTGTTGCTAACCCAGAAAAGCAGGCCTCACGTTTCCTGGCTTCTGCAGCGCCACGTGCGTGTCCCCAGTGGGTGGCACAGGGGTGGCAGAGGCAGGTTGGGATTGTTGTTTATGCTGCTTCTCTCTGCTCCAGTTTCTCGAGATGATGTGGAGGGGCTTCTGCTGATGGAAGAGGAGGGGCACTCAGATCTCATCAGCTTTCAGCCAACAGACAGTGATATCCCCAGCTTCCTGGAGGACTGCAACAGGGTGAGCGCCCCTTTCCCTGCACCTTCTGCTGTTGCCATGGTCAGGAGTGTCACCTCATTGCTCCCAGAGGAAATTCCTCTTCAAAGGAGATTGCTTTACAGTAGGACCTCTGATTTCCCTCACTCTCTTCCAGCTTGGTATCTAGAGCCTGGGAAATTTGTGATTCTCTCATTTAGTGACTTTTGTTGGACAGCTCTTTGCTTTGGAGTTTAGGAATGGAGGTTACCAAGCATGGGGTAACCTTGAGAGCTGCATCTCAGTTCCTCTGGGTCCCATGGGCTGGGCAGGGAGTGGGAACATCCTCACTTTCCATGCAGACAGAAGAGACACACTCTTTTCCAGCTGTGAGCCACAGACTGGTGCTGCCCAATGGTCAGAGTGAGACAAGCCCTTCCTGCTTCATAAAGACCTCACATGTGCTCAGTAGAGATTACAGGAATATCAGAGATACAGATTAAGAAAGTCTTTTAGGCCTGGTTTTATCAGGCAAGAACACTTCTTGCCTTGCTGCACATTGATGTGGCTGCCATGGAAATAGATCCTGGAGTAGTTGCTGGAAGACAGCAGATGTGTCCTGCTAGATTCTCCACACAGGCAAAAAGTCCAAGAAATCCTCGAGCATAGGTTTGTCACACTGATCTTACAAACCCTGAGGGCAAGCACAGGCAGCTTGGCAGGCCAGTGTAGAACTTCATCAGAAAACTTTTAACTTGGGAAAGCCAGTTCTATCTGCAGGAACATGAATTTGTATCTGATCTTAAAGTTGCATAATTGTAGAAATCATCATTCTCATTTCAGCAGTTCCCTCTGCAATGCCTCTCTCTCACACTCCCTGCTTAATCTGTCCTTTCTCTTTCTCAGGCCAAACTCCCCCGGGGGATCCACCAGGTGAGACCTCACCTGCAGAACATTGACAACGTGCCTTTGTTGGTGCCCCTGTTCACAGACTGCACCCCAGAGAGTAAGTGGCCTTTCCTCCTCCTGACCATGAATTCCTTCCCCAGCTCCTTGGTCTGGCTCATCCAAGTGTGGACCTGGATGAAGGGAAGTGGATACATTCCAGAAATCCAGGAGGACATATTGATATTAATTACCTTCTGTTGCTACCTGTGGGGAGCCAGGTGTTAACTGAATTTTAGTGCAGCTGTTGCCCAGCTGCTGAATTGGGCTGAGAACCACTCCTTTCAACTTGCACTCGTAAGAGACACAAAAGCAAACATCCAAAATGCTACTGCCTTCCATTAAATAAGTGTTATCAGTGTACCAGGAGACTTTGATCTCTGCTAACAACTCTTATATAACTTGGAAATCACTTCCCAGAAGAATTTTCCCCTGGCAGTTGCTGTTAACACCTTCTGCTGCTTTGCAGAAGGTTTTTGATTGCAGGAAACAGAAAGGACAAAATTTCTCTCTCTCTGAGGCATTACTTAAAGAAAGGAGCTGAGTGCTCAACTGGCAGATACCTGCCAAATCTCCAGTGAGTATGGAGCATCATAATGATCTGCCATTTTAGTACTTCTGATCACAGTTTCCAGCATGTCAGTCACAGTGCAGTCTGCCTTCACACTTAGTGCCCAAATTTCCTCTCTCTGACAGAAGTGGCAGCTTCCCCCCTTGACCCAGCCCCTCACTGTGCTGCAGGTCTTTGTGCACCAGGAATTTTGTGAAGGTGTTTACAAGGGCATCTGCAGAGGGGAGGCTTGGGCTTTTTTGCCTGGAGCATTCTAGAAAATCCATGTATACACAGACCACTGTGCATGGAGCTACAGAACTAAAATCAGATCAAGGAGCAGCTTGGACTTAGAGGCCCCAGGAATGTCAAGAAACATATTGATAAAGGGTAGAGGTGGTGGTGGGTAGGAGTCCATGAGCAGAGTCTGGCTCTGAGTATGGCTAAACATGGCACTGCTTTTGGAGTGGTTTGTTACATTCCCTCCCTTCCTTTAGACTTACAGCACCACTAGTGATGTGCTACTGAGCAGAGTTTGGAACACTGTATTTATTTTCAGTTTGAATTATTTAGGTTTATTTCATTTCTGCTGTTTTCTAGCAAGACCATTTGATGCTGAAGCTGTTTTATGCACCCAGGCTATACCCACAGCTCTGGTCTGAAAGAGGTGTGCTGGAGATGCAAATCTCTGGGTTATAGGTCTGTGAACCAACTGCAGTGGCAGGTATATAGAGTACCTGGTCTGCAGTTAATTAACTATCTAATTGTGTGCTAACTGTGGATCTCAATGTACACAAGTGGTGAGTATCAGATGGGGCTGTTTTAAAGGATCTGTTTGTTATCCAGATTGGAAAGGGTGTGAAACTGCATTTTTGTGTGTGCATAATGACATCATTGCTCCTTCTGTCCCTCTGCAGCCATGTGTGAGATGATCAAGATCATGCAGGAGTATGGGGAGGTGACCTGCTGTCTGGGCAGCTCTGCCAACCTGCGGAACAGCTGCCTCTTCCTGCAGAGTGATATCAGGTGGGGCAGGATCTAGTCCTCCTCCAGCTGCCTTTGCCCTCATCTTAGCAAGTACCCAGCTGTGGGTCACAGCACACTGTGGACTGTGCAGGGAGGTGCTCACAAATGCTCTGTCCATTTTTAGGTGTGTTTGTCTCCAAGAGGGAGATTTGGGGGGATAGGATGGGAGTGTCTGTTTAACACCCTTGACACACAGAGATATTTCCATGTCTGAAAGGAACATATTCTCTTGCATGCTGGGCTGTTGTGCCCCAACTGCCACTACAGATTCTTCCTATTGGGTGAAAGAGTGGAAGTACCCTGTGGATCAGCCAATTTAGGTGCCACAAACCCAATTATGTTCATTATTTCTCTGTGAATAACTGAAAGTCAAGGGAGATTGATCCTAAATTCATGTTACAGCTCAGGCTTCTCTACCTGAGCAAGGTATACAGAGCATGGCCCAGCAGTGAGACAGTTTCCTTTTCTGGGATGAGGCTTTTCACCAGCACCCCTTGTGTTGTCCTTGCAGTATAGCCCTGGACCCTCTGTACCCATCCCGCTGCTCCTGGGAGACCTTTGGCTATGCCACCAGCACCACCCTGAGCAATGGCTCTGAGGAGCTCACCCCCCTGCAGCTCTCAGGGCAGCTCAACAGCCTGCCCTGCTCCATGTCCTTCCGCCAGGAGGAGAGCACCAGCATCATCAGGCTCATAGAGCAGGTGAGCCAACAGCCCCCTCTCCCCTCTGTGAGGAGCAGAGCCAGGAGCTCACAGGAGCACTCTGCTTGAGGTGCCCACAATGCTGCAGCAGGAGCTTTGCTTGTCTCTCCTGGCCTTTGTCCAGGAAGCACAAGAGGGAGAATCTTCCTGCCTGGCCCTCCTGGTCCAATGGTTTGGAAATGGTGACTTGTGGCAACAGAACACGAATATTGTTCATTTGGATGAAGTGTAATCTTACAGAGATCCCTGGCCAGATAGCAATGCAGTATTAAGGACATGCATAACCCCAGAAAAGCCAGGAGTTTAAACACTCCCCTTGGCTAAATCCTGCCTTTCCTTTAGAACCTCTCCATATAGGCAAGAGACCTTCCCTTTTTGCTTTCCCTGTGTCCAGATCCTCTCCCCTCCCACTTCCCCTGCAGCCCCCTTTGCTCTGTCCCTGTGTGCTGGCAGCTGCTCCCAGCAGGGCTCTGAGGTTTGTGCTTCCTTCCAGGCCAGGCATGCAACCTATGGGATCCGAAAGTGTTTCCTCTTCCTGCTGCAGTGCCAGCTGACCTTGGTTGTCATTCAGGTGAGTCCTGGCCTGCCTGGGGATGGTTTTTAGCCCAGAGGACAGGAGGGCTCACATGGGTATGGGTGGCTGCAGTGGGGCAGCCTTGAGAGAGGAACATGGCCTTCAGTCAGGTTTACACAGTGTGTTTGGGGAAGGTATAGATGGAGAATTTGTCATCTCAGCCTGAGCTGCCCCTTCTCCCTGATCCTCATATATTTACTTTCAAACCCTTTTTCCCTGAAGAAAAGCATCCCCTGCAACTCCTGCCACAGGAATATATGGAGGGGCTGTGCAGTGGCAGCCCTGTGCTCATCCCAGTGTTTTGGGGAAGACAGCAGCATTTTGCATAACTCTCTGTTCTAGCACTGTTCATCCTCTTCACTCTGGTTGTTTCTGTCCAGTTCCTCTCCTGCCTAGTGCAGCTGCCTCCCATCCTCAGTACCACA
Organism: Luscinia megarhynchos; assembly: GCA_034336665.1. Lineage (NCBI taxonomy): Eukaryota > Metazoa > Chordata > Aves > Passeriformes > Muscicapidae > Luscinia > Luscinia megarhynchos. The sequence goes on from CM067580.1 coordinate 6,767,941, forward strand.
GACATCGTGTGGCTCTCCTGTTTCTGCTACCCACTGCTCAGGTGAGTCTGTCAGGGTGGAATCTCCTCCCACCCCCCCAGGATGCACAGACCACCCCCTCAGCCTCACTGTGTCTGTGCTAAAAGCAAGCTGACATCCTCCACAGCATGCTGAGAAGCCTACAAGGATTATTCCAAGCACCTGCTTTGACAAGGTGCTTGAAAACAGGGACAGGAGCATTTGTGTCCTTCTGTGTTAACCCCTGCCTTGTGTGATGGAAAGTCTGGGGTGTCAGGTGGAGGCCAAGGTAACACAGGTGGTTTTTTTTCCTCCCTCATACATCTGGAGGTTACTTCTGTCTCTGTCTGCACCTGCAAGGAATAACCTTTTATGGCATATGTAAAGATAAGTGTCAATTCTTCAAGCAGTCTGAGCAGGTTATTTGGGTTCAAATTTTAGATAAAAGCACAATAGCTCTGGTGCCTGAACACATTACTGAAACACTTCACTTACCTTTCTCCAGTATCTCGCTGCTGGGCAAGCCTCCCCACAGCTCCATCATGACCATGGCAACAGGAAAAAACTTGACTTCCATTCCCAAGAAGGTAGGTCACTCCTCAGATTTAAATTATCCACACATTTTTTCTCTTCAGTTTTGTCCCAATGTTGATGTATAACTGAGTGAGCCTTCCTAGCTCACTCAGTAAATTGATCCATGGCATGAGCTAGGGAGAGAATCCCCTATTCCAGCATGCCCAGAGGGCAGATCCTCAGTGCAGCATCTCATCTGTACTGCAGCTTGTCTTTTGCAGCCACTGAGTCTCTGATGGCCCATGGGGAGGAGGTTGAGTATCAATGACATGCCCATGTCATCCTCCTTGCTTTCCCTTGTTCACAGACTCAGCACTACTTCCTGCTCTGCTTCCTGCTGAAATTCAGCCTGACCATCTGCTCCTGCCTCATCTGCTTCGGGTTCACCCTGCATGAGTCCTGCAGAGGTGTGAACACCACCAGGCTCAACCTCACAGCCTGCTCCTCCATCATGCTGCACAGGTGAGGAACTGGCCACACACATCCCTACTGCTCCTGCCCTTTCCAAGGAGGATTGATTCCAGTCCTTTAACAAGCTTCACCCTCTTCCATGACCCACAAGGGCTGTAGCCCTGACAGCTACATCATTGCCCACTGTCACCTCCTGGTACCAGCACAGCCTGAGCTCACACACAGATCTCTCAGCTGTTAAGGGAGGACATGGCTTTGGTGGGAGCAGGTCAGACAGTTAAGTGCCCACTGTTGACTTTCCTGTGTCCTCTCATTCACTAGCAATGCTTATGGTGCTCCTGACTGGTTTGGGACATTCTCCAATGCTCTCCTGGTAGCCCAGAAGCTCACAGCTGGCCTGATTGTTTTACACACAGGTAAGTCCCTGTTCCCAGAACCCCATTCCCTGCTCTGGGGGAAAACTTACATCTTCTGTCTCTTTCTTTGCCCCCTATGCCAGAGCACAAACCCCCTGATAGCAGCAGACTCTGCCACGGCCTCACAGCACAAGCATAAATCCTCCTGTCTCACTAAACATAACCCTGGCAGATTAAAAACACCCTCAGAACTGATTCTGCTTCCTACCAGCCTGGTGAAGTGCTGGTTCTGTCCAGTCTCACCAGAAGAGCCAAATCCCTTTTGCCTTTCTTGAAAGTTAGTAGCAGCACCTGTAGCTCTCCAAAAGTATTCCCTGTTTCAAAAGTGTTTATATCCCTGCTGCTATTCTGTGAAGTACCCCACTGCCTTCCCACAAAGGGCACTGGTGCAGCTGTGACTGTTTGAGAGCTGGAAGCCTTTTTAAACCCTCTGGAGGGGTGTGGAGCCAGCTCTTAGCTGATTCTCATCACCTGCACCCATTGCCTGGCAGAGCAAGTCCAGCTGCTCCCCGGCAGCACTGAAGGATCTCAGCTCCCAGTCCCATATATCCCACGGTGCTGGGCAGAGCACAGTGTGTTGAGATGTGCTGATATCCAGTCCAACAGAAATGCTTCCTGATTTGATCCCCAGCTTTGGAGAGGGTGGGTTGCAGTACTTGTATGTCCCTCAGACCACGGAGGCAAGGCAGAGGTGTTTTGCCTGGCAGCTGTTTGGAAGAGCCCAAGTGAAAGCTGAGCAAATGCTGAGTCCTGTACAGACAGCCCTGGGTCTCTGGCTAAATCTGTGTCTGGGCTGGAGCTTTCCTCCTTTGCAGCCCTGGAGCAAGGGCACACCCACCCTTGTCCCACTCCGGAGACTTGGGCCTTTGCCTGCTCTGTTTTAGCTGCCAGGCTGTGAACCAAGCTCAGAGTGAATACCTGTAGTGCAGTACAACCACTGCACTGCCCCCACCTGCATTCCAGGGACTTGGAAGAAGTGAACTGGTGAGGGGTCTCCAGGCTGTGAGCAGCCTGGTCTGAAAGAGCCCTGAATGGTAGGCTGGTTCCAGGGACATGCACCCCACATCCCTTAGGAGTAACAGGTGTTGATGTACCTTGTGAAGTGCTGTATCTGTGTGGTGCTAAATGATCCCCTTTTCCCTGCAGTGTTCATATCCATCACCCACGTCCATCGCACAAAGCCCCTGTGGAAGAAGAGCCCCCTCTCCAACCGCTGGTGGACGCTCACTGTGGCTGTTGTGTGAGTACCCCAGGCCCTGGGGAGGTGTTCCAGGGTGCTGGAGCAAGGAGGGCCCCAGGCCTACTCCAGCACCAGTTTGGAGAATTAAGTACATGGCAATTGATCTCCACTGCTGAACTGGTGAGGGGTCTCTGTTGTGAGCGTTTCATCTGGGCCTGAACAGGTTCATCTGCAAATCCTGGGAGGTCAGGTCTGCTGAGATTTGCTGTGTTTGTTTTTCATCTTAGGGTGCTGGGGCAAGTGGCACAGACTGTGCTGGACCTGAAACTCTGGGAAAACCTCAACTCTTCTTTGACTTTTAACCACGTCTCCATCTCTCCAGTCTCATGGCTCCTGGGTTTTCTTTCCTTGGTCCTTGTGGTTATCATCAATGAGATTGTCAAGCTGCATGAAATCAGGTATGGGGGTTGTAGGGAGGATGAGGAGAAAGGGCTGAAGCCTTCCTCCAGCCTGGCCTTGAGCTGCAAAAAATAATGATGCCCAGGGAACAGGGTGGGGAACAAAAAGGAAAAGCTGATTGCATTGTGTAAATCACCTGGCTATTGTGTGCAGGCTCGTGTTCCACCTCCCAGGGAGGAAGTGCAGGGGAGGAAGGAGGGTCAAAGAAGGGCAGGGGCAGTGATTGGGAGCAGGAAGGGAGAACAAAATTTCCTTATCTCAAACCAAAGGGAGACAGCCAAGGTCTATGCAACACCAGCATGGAACTGGGGAGGGCTGTTCTCTCCATCTTGTCCCATGAGGACAGAGAGGCATTGAATCACAGCAGAGGAAATGTGCCTTCACACAAAACCTGGACTGTGGCACTCGTTTTCACGGGAAGTGGCTGAAGCCAAGAATGAGCAGCAGGCAAAGTGACTGGCTGTTCTTCCCAGCACAGGGAGCAGCCAGAGCTGGGAGTTAACACTAATGAACATTGATTCAGGAAATGGGCTGGGAAGGAAAGGCAGGGATTACAGGGAGCCCTAGTGGGGATAGAGACACCATCGCAGTTCCTGTGAAGGGTTTCTGGACCTTTCTGTGCCGTGTCTGGTGTCCCTGGAGATGGGATTTAGCTGGATGGGGTAACACTGAGACCATGGGTTGCTCTCTGGATTTGATTCCCCTCCCAGACTACCAGAGCCCAGGCCAGGGGCTTTCCTGCCTCTTGGGGCTATCAGCTCAGTAATGGCAGTGGGGCAGTCTTACCTTTCACCCCTCTGCCTACTGACTCTCTTCTTTCTTCTCCAGGGTCCGTGTCCGTTACCAAAAGAGGCAGAAGTTGCAGTTTGAAACCAAGTTGGGGATGAATTCACCATTTTAAAAGCACCCAGCTCAAGTTCCCTGGAGCCAGGGCCAAACAGCCACTGAGAGAGTGGCTGCAGCAAAGGCCCAGGGAGTTTTCCATCACAAATGCAAACCCAGACATCTCCTGCAAAACTACATCTGTACCTTCCCAGGGCCCCAGGCAGGGATCCCCCCACAGGTATGCAGCCCCTTCCCAGCCTGCCAGGTGCCCTCACAGGAACCTGCAAGCTCTGCTGCTTGTTCAGGCTGCTCTTCCTTTATTTATTTATTACTGGAGGTATTTGTTAGTATCATGGTGATGCTAAAATGAAGTGGCTCCTTTCCTCTGTGAGCAGATGGGTTTCCTGGGCCTGGCAGGAGAATCTGGGCCAGTAGGGCTGCTGAAGCAGGAGATCTCTATTGAAACTCGTTTTGGTTTTCCATCTCTGCCTGCTCTCCGTGTGTGTGTGCCTGTGCATGCCCTGTCTCCCTGCCCTGTGTCCTGGGGCAAAGGAGCCATCCCTCCTGCAGTCCCAAAAGTGCTGGGAGCTCAATTTCCCAAGGGGACAGTGGAAAGGGTCTCTGGACAGCTGGGCTGGGCCAGCGCTGCCTTCTAGTGTTGTTGTCACAGCCATGTACTGGCTGTGTCAGGAGAGGGATGAGAGATGGCTTTGGGAAAAGCTGCCTGTGATCCTCTGGTCTGGTGCAGAGGGAGGGCAGCTCCTCTTGCAGAGAGCCAGCATGGTTCAGCTTCCTGCAGCCCTGTTGAACCAGCTATTATCTTCTTTAACACCCCCCAGAGAGGTTTTATAGCTGTTCTCCTGTTTGTGATCCAAACTGCTGTTCTGCTTTAGTGATGTGCCTGCTTGAGAAAACCAGAGATAAAGCCTCAGCCCTGACTGTCCCGCCCTAGAGGAAGGGGATGTCTTTCCAGGCAGGATATCTGCAACTTGCAGTTGTGACTAATACAGAGCTGGTGAATGGCTCTTTTTCCAATCCCAGGGTTGTGCTGCATCCAGTTCTTGCTCCCCAAGGCACAGGGAACCCTGCCCAATCATGTCTGTCTGTGATAGTGCTGGGAAGTCTCTCCCCTCTGTGCTAATGCCTTCACACAGAACCACAGAGTGGTTTGGGTTGGAAGAGGCCTTAAAGCTTATCTTGTTCCACCCCCTGCCATGGGGGTGACACCTTCCTCTATCCCAGGATGCTCTAAGCCCTGTCCAACCTGACCTTTAACAATTCCAGGGATGAGGCAGCCACAACTTCCCTGGGAAACATCTGCTCAGTGTTTTTCTGGAGGTCTTCTCATTTGCCTGGGGAGACTCTCCCCTGGGGGCTGCAGCAAACCATGATCTGCCCCAGTGCAGCACACAGGCTCCTGAGCTCTGACCAGACCCCATCTGTACTGGGAGCACTGGTCCTGTTGTGGGCTGACAGCCAAGGGCCACAGAGGAGCACACAGGCTTGGCTACCAGAATATTTGCAGCTCATGGAGATGTTGACTCTAATTCTAAACACTGACTAAAGCTGGTAAATCCTGGCCCTGCTTTTGGTTCCAACATTAACACTACAATATTTGGCTGCTACTTCTTTGGTACCCAGGATTAGCAAGTGGTAGCTGCTCTCCTGGGCAGGCAGGGAGCTTTCTGGAACCCCCAAGCTCTGCCCTGCTGCTCCACCTTGTCTTCCTCACTTTTCAGCATAACCAGAGAGCATGGATAGAGCTGAGTGTCTCTAAGCAATACCCTCATCCTGCTGTGGGGCTGGTAGAGGAGCAGAGCTGGGTACAGCCAACCCCTGAACACTCTGAGGATGCTGGAGGGAGGCAGCAGAGGGGGTTCAAACCCTGGACCCAGCTCCTGCAGTGGGGATGGATGTGGAGATCCCATGTTGGCAGAATTCACAGGATAGGGAGCCAGCAGCTCCCTGGGGAAGCACAGGGCTCTCCTCTGCACCACAGCAGTGTCTGCCCACCTTTGCCAGCCAGGCTGGACTGTGCCCTCACTCCCCTGGCACCTGCAGGGCTCGGGGAGAACAAGCTGCACCTTTCTCAGCCTCAGTTCACTAAATGCCACTTCCAGATCTGTGACACCTGGCCCCTGAGAAATCAGCTTTCTTCCTGATGCCAGGGCTGGATCACAAGTGGGATGTGATCTCCTCTGTGGCCAAGCTGAGCTGGAGTCAGAGGCAGCTCAGCTGCTCACTGCTGTCCCAGCTTTCCCCTCAGCCACACCTCATCTCTTGCCCTGTGCCATGAACTGTTGTAGGTGTTAAAAGGCAGCAGAGTCCAGAGCTTCCTGCTGGCCTCACCTTCTTCTGGAGGAGGCACCTTCAAGGTTTCCTCCTCTGGGTGATCTCAAATGTTTATTTTCCTGCATCCTCCTTCCCCAGCTAGACTTGGAGGGAGCTAAAGTGTATGAATGGAGCCTTTAGGATGGTCTTGCCAGTGTCACCCTTCCCTCAGCCACTGAAGTGTCTAAGGGTCAGAGTGCATGGCTTCAGAAGAAAATTTCCTACATCAAGATGTTTTTAAATGCTGTATATTTTATATTAAAATTTTTGGGATGTATGTAAAAATATTTCATTTGTATTAAAACTTGTAAATTGTATAAAATAGAGAAAAAAAAAAGAAACAAACCCAGATCCACAAGCATCCAGTATAAGAATGGCAATAAATGATTTTGTCTTGGCTAACAAACCCAGGAGTTGGGAACGAGTTTGCACCTAGCAAAGAAAAAAAGGTAAAATGTCTGTGGCTGCTGGAGTCACAGGGTGTGAATTTCCTGTTGTAGGGACACAGCCTGAGAGCTTGATGCTCCTGGGATCCAGTTTTGGCCTTTTTTCCAGTTTCTGCTCAGCTTTGGGCAAGTCTGTCCATCTCTGAAAGCCTCTTCCTACAGAGAAGGTTTAGTTATGTGGTGGTTTCCTGGATCCCAGGCACTGCTTCAGTCGAGGCTGGCAGCAGAGTTTGAATCCCTCTGCATGGGTGAGAGTTGGGGTGAGCTGGGAGAGGCACTGGGAGCAGTTGGGGGATAAGGAGGCCTGGGCTGCTTGTCCTGAGCAAATCAGGCACTGGGGTGACAGTGGCCACACTCCCAGGCAGGATCAGGAGGAGGGAGGAATGCTCTGCCTGGCACGTGGGGAGAGTGGAGGTGCCACATGGGCAGAGCTGGGCACTGGAACACCAGGACACAGTGCTGTCACCATGTTACTGCTGTGGTGCTGAGACTCACACTGAGCATTAACCTCACTGGAGGTGACTGGGACTCACCAGGGGAGATTATCTGAGGAGCCCTGGAGCACAGGGAACAGGATAAAGCTGATCTCCATGGACTTCAAGCAGCAGGAGACAAGCTTATGCCATTTGACACTAAGGACACAACTAGGCAAAACTATCAAAAGGGTAAAATATGCCCCACTGTTTAATAGAATTTAGTCTTAATGGATGTTAGTGGAAAACAAAACACATGATTAACACAAACAGAGCAGATGGTTTAAAATCTGTTGTCAGTCTGGTGATTACATGGGCTATTTTTTCCCCTCACTGTCTCGCTGCACGGAGCAGGTGCAGCTGGGGTCAGTTAGTCCCAGTTGCAGTGTACATAACTTACACACCATACAGTAGCTTCAAAATAGAGATCTAGAGCTCAAAAAATAGGCATTCTTCTGCAAAATCAAATGTTTAGTTCCCTTATTGACAATGAGAGCAGTGTTCTGCTGCCCTCAGGTGGCTCAGACAGCGGCAGCTCCACCCCAGTGTCCTCTTTATCCCTGACCCAAGACTTGCAGTTCTGGTTAGTAAATATATAGAATAAATCACATTTTAAATATATACATTGGCCTTTAAAAAAACCCAAAACATTTACAGTTTATCAACATATGAAAAAAAAAAAAAAACTGGGCTTGTCCCAGGTTGACTTGTGAGAGTAAAAATCAGCTTTAAAAGGTTTCTGTGAACCTCTTTATAAAAGTGCCACAGGTTGTAGTTATTTGAAAACATCATGTCCATGATGTGGCACTCAGACACAGGCAATGGATACACTCAGTGTGGGACAGAAAGCAGAGCCAGGGAAGAAGTGTTGTTACCCTCCTCACACTGACCTCAAGTCCTGGACAATGATGGGATTTTAGGTTTTTTCAGGGCTTTTTGTCTTTGCTTTTCAGCCCAGAAACTAGGCTGGCACCTCTTGCCTGCCCAGCCCATGGCATAGCTGCCCTCAGGAGCAGAGACCTGCAGGAATGTTCAGGTGGGCTTTGCTCCCCCTTCCTATGCAACAGCACGGGGGCTGCAAACAATCCAACCCAGCTGCAAACTGCCAATAGGATTGGGAAGCAGCTGCCTTCTCAGCCACCTTCTCCCTCCAGTTTGGTTTTGCATTGGTGATTTTTTTTAATTTTCTTTTTTAAAAGGGAAATATGCAGAATTTTCTTTCCCTTTGTTTGGAATTTTTGTAGCAAATGGCACTTCAGCACAATCTTTGGTTCCCTTCTGGTGCTCCGATGCTTTCATTTGCTTGGCATGCCGAACACGAGCCAAGTTCCGGGCTCTTGGACATATTTAGCCATGCACTAGTGAGCAGATCCTGCGAGAGAAATCTGTCTGGGAGCGATGCAGCCGCTCCTCCTGCCTGGATGCAGAGAGCTCTCACTGCAGCCAGGGGCTGTGGGCTGCATCCAGCAGGCAGGAGCTGCTCCCCAGCCGAATTCCCGGTGCAGCCGGGGTCAGCTCCCCCACCGTGCTGCAGAGCTGTGAGCAAGGGTCACTCCCAAACTGCTACTGTTGAACAATGCTCACGGCGGGGTTTGTGCCAGCAGCTTCCCACTGGGAGGGGCACTGCCAAAAGGGACTGTTTTCTCCCAAAAAAGGGATAAGGGAGGAGAGAAATAAAATTTAAAAGTGTTAATCATGCTGCTGCTGTTGCACTCTGGAAGGACCAGGGTGGGGGTTTGCGTAGGCACGGTGTTGGCAGAGGGCAAACTCCATTGAGCAGCATGATCCAGATGGACTGGCCCAAATTCCCAGGTTTTTGGCACTGCCATCACCATCCTGATCACTCTGGGAAGGGGCAGGAAGGCTCCCGTGTCCGGCAGGGCTGTGGCAGAACATCCCCTGCTCCACAGGCTGTGCCAGCCCCACCTCGAGGGGTCTGTGCAGGGATTTCCGTCCACTCGGATTTCACGCTGCCGGACGCTGAGGCGTTTGGAAAAGCAGCAAATAAAGCAGAAAGGTTCCTCCTCGCTCTGCAAGCTGCCAAACTGCGACAAGCCCCGTCTTCTTTGAGCTGCTGTCGGGCCTGGCCGGGGCTGCGGCTGCACAGTGAATCGCCAGCTCGGTGCTGGCTGCCTGGGGAGGTGACACATTGTTGGCAGGGGATAAATAGTAAGAGGCAGGACTCGACAATGCAGTGGGGAAAGAGAAAGGTCCCTTGTGGAGGCTCCTCAGCTCTGTGCAAGGGAGCAAGGGCTTCTCCATGGCCTCCAGGGCTGTATGTGCAGCCCCTCTGGGCTCTTCTCCTGCTGCCAGTCTGGTGGGAAACGCCTGACCCCCTCGGAAACCGGCCCAAGGCCATGCTGTCAGATGTGACACGGAGCCAGGGGTGGGCAGGGAGAGCAGCTTTGTTCCCAGCCGCAGTGCAGAGCGTGGGGAGGAGGCAGCTGCAGAGACCTGCAGGCACCGCTGGTGCCGGATCCGCTCTCCCCCATCACCAGGGGTGCTGGTGGAGCGGCCAGAGGTGGGGAGGGGAAGGAGGGAGCAAGCCTCAGTCCAGCATTGCATCCAGCTGGTCAGCCAGGTCGTCAAACATGTTGCTGATGTCTTCCAAGATGTTCTTAGCCGAGTGCATGGTCCCAGGGGGGCTGGAGAGGAAAGGGAGAGAGTCAAAGCACTGCTCAAAGGCTGCAGGTGCTGATGGGGAAGGTTTGGCCAGGCTGGACCTTACCCAGCAGCAGGAGCTCAGCACAGAGCTGGGCTTGAGCATGTGTGAGCTGTGTGGTGCAGGCATGATGTGCCCATACACAGCTTTTTTCCTGCCCTTCCTGAGACCTTCCCAACCCCACCTCGGGCCCAGTCCCAGCATCTTCCTCACCTCTCTGCCTCTTCCACCATGATCTTCTTCTCAGCCGCCTGCAGTGTGGCAGCCAGGCTGGAGCTGCTCTGCTCCTGCCGCTGCTGGGCCAGGGTGGCCCCCGGGGCAACTGCCAAAGGCTTTGCTGAGATCTTGCTGCCTGTTTCCAGCGTCAGAGAGCTGGGACTGGGCAGGGACCCAATCACATCCGGCATCGCCTCGGTGGCCGCCCAGGGAGCAACGGTGTGGCGGGAGGGCTGCAGGACCTGCTGGTAGATGGTCTTGGGTCCAGAGAAGACGAGCTTGGTGGATGCCACAGAGGTGTGCTTGGCAGGGATATCTGCAAAGGGAGGGGACTCATGGTAGGTGGTGGCACAGGAACTTCTCACCTCCCACCTCAACACGGGAGGGAGCCCCACACCACCTTGGAGACAGACATACCTGGAGTGGGTGTCCTCACCACAGCCGTGCCTACCAGCTCTGTGGGGCTGGGGGCTTTGGTGGGGCTTGGGGCCTTCTTCATGCCTTTCTCCAGCGACAAGATGCTTTTCTCTATCTCAGCAATCCTGAATTCCACGCTGTCATCGTCGAAGGCATCCCCAGCCAGCGCGGGCCGCAGTGCCAGTGTTGGGGCGGGGGGGCCCGCAATGCTCACGGCCTGGGCCTGGGCGTACTGGGGTGTGGGGCTGCCCCCTGGCTCCGCCTGCCCCGCCATGCTGAACGCCTTCAGCACCGCCTGCAGTGGCTCCCGCTCCCTGAAGCGCGGCCGGCGCTTCACCGTGTCCGACTCGGTCAGGTTGAACTCCAGCACGGGCGGCTCCTTGGGCACAGCGGGGGCTGCTGGCTCCTTCCCAGAGGAGCCCTGGGGCTCTGCTGGCTGGGAACCAGGCTCCGTGTCCGGCACGGCCGCCTCGGCCTTGGAATGGCCGCTGGGCTTTGGCCGCTGTTTGATGGTTAAATTGCCTTCTTCTGCAAAGGGGATGCACTCACTGGAGCTGTTCTGGGACGATGAAGAGGAGACCCCTGGCTTGGCCTCCTCCTCTGTGTCTGAGCAGGCATCCTCCTGCTCACCCTGTGCAGCCACTTCTGTCATAGGAGCGCTGGGCTCACTCACTGTCCGCCTCCGTGGCTTGCTGCTCTCAAAGGGGTCCCTGCTGCCATCGGAGACTGTGGCACTGCTGGCATCGCTGCCATTGTGGGACCCCCCACCCACATCTGCCCGGGGGACACAGTCCTGAGTCAGGTGCAGCGGTTTTGGGGCCAGGAGGGGCTTGGACGGACTAGGGGATGTTCCCTCCAGCGCAGCTGCCAGGCTCTTCACTGTCCTGCCACGGCCGGCATCACTGGGGGTGGCCCCTGCATCAGCCATGTCCTGAGTGGCTGCGGGCTGGCGCTCAGGGCTGGGGGGCTGCTCGCCGTCCGCCTCAGCAGCGAGGGCGCTGGACACGGAGCTGAGGCGCTTGGGGGGCGGCGGCGGAGGGCCCTTGCGCTTGGCCCGGATGGCGAAGGACTGGCTGCGCGTCACCTTGGCATCCGCCTGCGCGCAGGCCCGCGGCATCTGGCTGCGGCCCGGCCGCCGTGTCAGCGTGGCGTAGGAGCCCAGCGTGCTGCTGGGGGCCCCCTCCTCCTCCTCGTGCTCCCCATCCGACAGCGCGTAGCGGTTCAGGCTGTGCGAGCGCTTCTTGTGCTTCAAGCCTTCGCCCCCGTTGTGCTGCTCTCCGGCTGTGGGGGCTGTGCTGGGTGGCTCCGTGGGGCCGCACTGGCTGTGCAGGTAGGAGAAGCCTTTTTGGGCTGTGGTCTGCAGGCTGCTCTTCTGTCCAGGGGAGACGGAGGGGTATGGGTGTGCCTTGGACTGCTCTGTTCCCAGGACAGATGGGGCCGTTGGGGATTTCAGGGAGACATGTGGGTACATGAAGACGTAGGGAGCTGTTCCCTTGCTGGGAGTCTGGGGAGGAGTACAGGGAGTGACTGCTGGAGTCCCGGCTCCTTTCTGAGCCATAGGCCGTGTGTACTGATCCGTGCCTTCCGGCAGGTTCCTCTCCTTGAGAGGGCTGCCCCCAGCGCCGTTGGCAAAGCCGTTCAACCCCTCGGGGGACACGAGTTTGCCACAGGGCTCAGGGCTAGGCAGGCCGGCCGGGCTCTCCTTGCTGCGGGGCGGGGCACAGGACTGGCCACTGCTGCTGCTGCTCTCACCGCTGCCCAGGCTCTCCTGCGAGGGGCTGGAGAGGCACCGGGACAGCACGTTGTCCTGAGAGTGCCCCGAGCCCCGCGAGCGCACCCCAATGCTCTCCTGGCTCCGTGACATTCCCTGGCTGCTCTTGATGCCGAGTGTGTCGTGGCAGCTGTTGGACATGGCTGTCTGCAGCTCATAGCTGAGCTCGCTGTCCTGGAAGGTTGTCATTTTGGGCGTGTGTGGGGACTGGCACTCCCCATTCTCCAGGGACTCAATGGTGACAATGTCCAGGGAACCGGGGACTTTGCGTCTAGCCAGAGTTGCTTCTGCTTGGTTGAGGCTTTTGCGGAGGTCTCTGAGCTTCTTGACAGCCAACATGATCTTCTTCTGGTGGCCTGCAGGAAGGAAAGGACACAGGGTCAGCTCCAGCCTTCAAGGCCTGTTTCCAGACCAAGAAGGGTAGTAGTTATGTCACACACTGGAGCAAAGGCCTCAGAGTTATCTAAACCCTGCCTATGGGAGGAGACAAACTACTGCTGCCATCTACCTAGCTAGGCAGAGCTCCAGCTGGCCAAGGAGAATTCTTAGGGACAGCCAGGAACTGCTCTTTCTGGGTGCCCAAGACATGCCTGCACCTCCCAGCCTGAGGGAGAATGGGAGCATGGGGACCTGGGTGGGAAACTTGGCTGCCCTGGGCCACCCCAGCATGGCAGTAGAGACTCACCCAGCTTGTTGATGCCAATCTCTTGCAGATCCTCCCAGGTCAGGTCTGTCACGATGGTGATGGAATCGTAGCCATTGTTCACCAGCTTTTTGTGGTACTGGGGCAGCCCAATGGCACTCAGCCAGTCCATCAGGTCAGCCTGGAAAGAGCATGGAGCCCTGCCATGAGCAGCAAGGAATGGGCAGCACCTTCAGCATCCCCTCCCTGCCCAGGAGACTGTGTTTTTAGGGTGTCTCTGACTGCTTTAAAGCAGTCAAAGCTATTTACTTACAGATCTCTGTAAGTGTCTGTCCTGGGGTCAGAGATCTCTGAGAAAAGACCTGAAGAAAGGGGGTGACTAAAGCCTCAGTGCCAGGGACTCACCGGGATGTAGTTGGGCAGCCACTCAGCAATGCTGAGCTGCCCGATTTCTGTGGAGATCTTTTTCCTGTGGCCTGGTTTGGTCACGCCAATGGCTGTCAGATCCTAGGGGAGCAGAGTGAGGCTGTGCTCAGCAGTGCTCAGGGAGCTTGGGGCAATGTGCACCCACTGCTGACAGCTCTGGGTGGGGAAGGAAGGCCCTGCCTCACCTCCGGGGTCATGCGGCTGATGGTGGGGACGTCGTAGCCAGCGTTGAGGAAGTTGACAGTGTACGACTCCAGCTGGAACTCACGCAGCCAGTTGTAAATGGCTTCTGCATCCTGGGGAGAGGACAGGACACAGAACAACCCATGATGGTGGCTGCAGGGCTGGAAGCACCTGACTGCTCCAAACAAAATGATAGGATCTCCCTGGGCACACTTGTGTCCTGAAGACCCAGTACCCTGTGTCCCTGGTGCAGTGAGAGCTGGGCTGAGTGCCCCAAACATGGCCAGCTCACCCAGCACACCATTCCCCAGCTGTTCCAGATACCTTCCCCTCGAGGAGCTGCTCAGGACGTAAGAACTGGTGGGAGAAGACCCTGTCTCCAGGGGGGCAGCTGCCTGGAGTCTGGAGGCCCTGTGGCCCTGGCAGAAAGGAGAATGGAGATTTGTCACAGGGGCACACGAACAATGAATAGCCCCTAGGGCTGTGGGGACAGTTGTCCCCAAGGCCCAATGGAGTTGGGACAGCCCTCACCTGCTGGGGAGGTCCCATTGTGTGGCTCTGATCCCAAAAGGTGTTGCTGGAGGTTGTCACCAGTGGAGGGCAGAGGCTGAAGGAGAGAAGGAATGACCCATCTTTGGAGACCAGCTTTATCACACCCCCAGGAGCAGAGTGGGGGCCCCCATGCTGGGCTGCTGGTCACAGCTTCACCCAGCAACAGGCTGGCCCCCAGCAAGAGACCTGGGCAGGATTTGGCTCAGGGCCTTTTATTATCCTCTCAGGTGACATAGCACATAATGGAGATGCTGTGTGATGCCAACCACAGCCTCCAGCTCCACTCAAAAAAGCCAGCTGTGCTTTGGGGAGCAACTGAGATGCCCCAGGAGCATTTCCCTGCAGAGTCCTGGCAGCAAGTAGCTGTTTGGTGTAGGATACTCAACTCTAACAGCTCCTCCTTTGCTAGGAGGGGGCATGGAAGGGGATGGGGCTCCATCTCCAGCCTGAGCCAGCACAGGAAAGCAGCACAGGCAGCAGGGGTTGGTACCTACCCTGGCATTCTCAATGAGGATGCTGGTGCTCTGCCCATTGGTGCCCTCGGTGCTCTGGCCGCTGCCGGCGCTGCGGATGCTGCCAATGCTGCCCTCACTGCCCACACTGTTCCTGTCTCCTGCTGCTTGGGACAAGTAGGGAGCCTGTCAGCAGGGTGACACAGGGCACAGAGGTCCCCAGCAAGGACCTGTGTGCCAACACACTGATGCCACTGATCTCCCACAGGATCCCTCCAGCCACAGACAGTGCATCAGCTCCCTCCCACCTCCCAGCATCCACAACACAGACAGGGTGACCTGGGCTGGCACAGGACACACAGAGGGCTGAGATACAGGGAGAGAACAGGCTGCTCTAAGGGCTCCCCAAAACTCCCTTCTGTGCATCTGCTCCCGCTCATCTGGCTGCTTCCCTATGGAGAGGTGGAAGGAGAGTCTCCCCCTGTGCCCCTGGCCAGACAGGGCCAGGAACAGGGGAAGGCTCCCAGTCCCTCTCCCTCCCCAGGTGCTCCCCTGACCTGAGCTGTCAGGGCCTGGGGCCGTCCGGGTTAGGGTGAGGTGACCGAAGGCCGCTGGGCCGCTTGGGGCTGCCGGGTGTGGACACTCGTCGGGGAGGTGCTGCAGCCCCCCAGGGGGGGCTGGGAGGGCCCCGGGGGGACCCTGGCGCTGCTGCACGGGTGCCACACGGGGGACAACCATGCCTGCATTCAAAGACAAAACACACGTGGTCAGAGCTCATGCAGGAGGCAGGGATGGGGGGGAGAGCTGAGCCACAGTCCCTAAGGTAGTGTCCCAACCATGGTGACACTCCCTGAGTCCTTCCCTTCCCCCCTAGCTAGCCAGAGCTGCAGGGCCTGTCTGACAGGAGGTACTGGGAAGTGTGGGAAGGTTTCACACAGGAGACTGTCCCCAGCATGCCCAGGATGGCCACTGACCTGTCCGCTTGCTGATGACTTCAGCGATGGAGGGCGGGAAGTACCCGACCCGGTCGGTGCCTTTCTGGGCGTCGTGGATGTGCCCCTTCCATCGGCCATCAGGATGCTGCTCTAGGACCTGCCATGGGAAAAGATGGGTGGGGCTGGTACCCAGGGCCATGGTGGGCCAGGGGGATGCAAAGCAGAGAGCAGCCTCACCGTGATGACGTCTCCTGCTCGGACATTGAGAGCAGTTGGGTCATGGAGGTTCCAAAAATCCTTCAAAGCTCGGACCTTCAGGATTCCTGATGCCTCTAAAGGCAAGGGACAGAGGAAGAAAGAAGGCACCAGAGCGTAGGGAGGAAAGAGAGGAGTCCAGGGAGGGCCAGAAGGAGAAAGCAAAAGCAAGGAGAGGAGAGAAGAAAACATTAATAGTGCAGAAAGGAACTCAATCCCCAGACACTGCCCCACATATAGGATGGGGGCAATGTGAGAGGGGACTGAGATGCTGGCACTGATTCAGGAGGAGCGCTGGGAGCCCAGGCAGGTCTCTGGGGGAAGAAACCCCTCTCAGTGCCATCCCCACCTCACCTCTTAACAGCTGCTTGATGTCCTTGCTGGCGTGTGAGGTGGTGAACTGGTTGACAATGTCCAGCGCTGTCTGGTTGTAGGTGTTCCTGATGTTCACATCGACGCCACCCTGCCCAGGAGGAAACATGGTCAAGGCCAGATCCCTCCCTGCCACCAGAGTCAAAGGAGGCAAGGGACCGAGGGGGAAGGGTGCTGAGTGACCCCCAGGGGCTGTCTCCCCACGCAGCCCTGGTCCCCTGTGCTCACCTCCAGCAGGAGCCGCACCACCTCTGTTTTGCCATAGAGAGCAGCCTCGTGAAGGGCTGTGCCTGTCTTTGTCTGCTTGTTGATCTCAATCCCAGCCTTCAGCAGCTGCCTGGTAGGAAGGAGGTAGAGGCATGAACAGCATGACATGAACATCAGGGCCAGGCACTTGGCTGCTTTATGATGGGATGGGAACAACAGCTTGCACTTGCTTTGGGGACAAGGGGCTGAAGCTTGCAGGAGGAAAGCGTGTTTGGGAGGAAGTGGGACTGAAGCCATGATGGGTTTCTCCAGCATAAAGGAGGGAGTTACCTGATGATCTCCTTGTGCCCGTTCTTGGCTGCCAAGTGCAGAGGAGTGGTGTAGTTGGGGTCAGTGGCATCCTTGGATTGTCCCTCCAGCAGAGCGACACACAGATGGCTGTTGAGCAGCAGCTGAGCCACCTGCATGAGACACTGGTAAGCAATGGGGTGCAGGTACCCCCACCTGCATCCTCCCAGTGAAGAGATCATCCTTGGGGCCAGCTCACCACTCCCCATCCTGCCACTCCCTTCCATCCACAGCCCCAGGCTTGGCTGGAGCTTGACAGTGCTTGGCATGGCCACCCTGTCGTGAGGTTCTGTAAAAGGTCACAACAGCCAGAAAGAGTCTTCCCATAATCAGGCTTTTCAGACCAAGCCCTAAAAACCTCCAGTCTCTCCAGCCCAGAGCAACTCTCAGCATCTCAGGGCAACCCAGAGGCACAGAGGAGTTATTTTTACTGCCCTGTTTATAGCTGCAGACATTATAGATACTCCAAAAACGGAAACATCCCCCTGATCCCCTCCCAGTGGGGCACAGAACAGTCTGGCTGGCCGTGCTCCAGCCCAATCCAGTGGTGCTGGCTGGGCCAGGGTCTCCCAGGGCACGGTGTGGCCCTTCCCCAGGAACTGTGCCGGGGACTTGGAGCAGGGCTGGATGCTCAGAGCTTGCTGAGATTAGCCAGCTCAGCCTATCCATGCTTAACTGTGACCAAAGCTGGAGTGGGTGGGGGAAGACTGTGGAGAACCAGGAACAACAACTCCTGGCTTCACTCCTGGTCTGACACTGCCCTGCTGTTGAGGTCAGGGGTAAAACCCACAGCTCCCAGGTTCAGGATCCGGCTGTGTCTGGCCACGGGAGGAGGCAGGTGCTGCCTGCCAGGCTCTGAGTCTCATGGTGGAGGGAGAGCAGTTGTGGCCAGACCCTGCACTTTGCTCCCGGAGCCAGTGGGCTTCAGAGCTGCCCCTGGAGAAGCCCTTGGTGCAGAGCAGAGCCCACAGCACTCACCTTCAGCCGCCCGAACTCGCAGGCCAAGTCCAGCGGGGTTTTCTTCGCCTTGTTAATGAGGCACGGGTTGGACTGGTGCTGGAGCAGCATCTCTGACTGCAGGGGAGCAATGCGGTGAGGGGCTCAGCATCACCCGCAGGGAGGGGTGTGCCCCCTCCCAGCACCCCAGAGAGCCCCAGGGCAGCTCTGGGCTCTCACTTACCACCTCATAGTGGCCGTACTGTGCCGAGAGGTGCAGCGGGATCTGTCCGTCCAGCGAGGCCATGTTGACGGAGGCGGCGGCACGGAGCAGCACCCGCACGGGCTCCAGGCGGCCCTGCCAGGCCGCGTAGTGCAGGGGCCGCATCCCTGTGGGCAACGGGGTCAGCAGGGCCGACACGGCCCCCGGCTGCCACGGGGGCGGAGCTGGCAGCCTCGGGGGCCGTGCCTGCGGGTCACCCCTTACCGTTGCTGTCCTTGATGTCGACGGTGGCCTGTGCCTCCAGCAGCAGTGAGATGAGGTCCAGGCTGCCGCCCAGGGCTGCATGGTGCAGCGCTGAGAACCTGTGGCACAAGGGAGGGCTCAGCCCAGCCCTCAGCCCCGCTGTGCTGTCCCCACAGCCCCCTAGGGAGGGCTCAGCCCGGCCCTCAGCCCCGCTGAGCTGTCCCCACAGCCCGCAAGGGAAGGCTCAGCCCGGCCCTCAGCCCCGCTGTGCTGTCCCCACAGCCCCCAAGGGAGGGCTCAGCCCGGCCCTCAGCCCTGCTGTGCTGTCCCCACAGCCCCCAAGGGAGGGCTCAGCCCAGCCCTCAGCCCCACTGTGCTGTCCCCACAGCCCCCAAGGGAGGGCTCAGCCCGGCCCTCAGCCCCGCTGTGCTGTCCCCACAGCCCCCAAGGGAGGGCTCAGCCCGGCCCTCAGCCCCGCTGTGCTGTCCCCACAGCCCCCAAGGGAGGGCTCAGCCCGGCCCTCAGCCCCGCTGTGCTGTCCCCACAGCCCCCAAGGGAGGGCTCAGCCCAGCCCTCAGCCCCACTGTGCTGTCCCCACAGCCCCCAAGGGGGGGCTCAGCCCAGCCCTCAGCCCCACTGTGCTGTCCCCATAGCCCCCAAGGGAGGGCTCAGCCCGGCCCTCAGCCCCGCTGTGCTGTCCCCACAGCCCCTCCCCGCCACGGGGACATGGGATTGTCACTGGCTGTTCACGGCTATGTGCTCCCTGACTCCCCACTCCCAGTGCCTCAGATTCCCCACAGCAAAACACTGATAAATCCCTCCAAGTCGTCTGTATCCCAAGGCTCAGTGGTGGATGCAGGCACACTGTGTACCTTGGGAAACCCCAGGGGGAGGAGTCCCTCACTCCATGCCCTGTGTTGGGGGAAACAGGCAGGGATGGAGAGAGATGCATCTCCCCTCTCCACAGAGCAGCCAGGCAGCC
The DNA here is from genome assembly GCA_034336665.1 of Luscinia megarhynchos. Taxonomy (NCBI): domain Eukaryota; kingdom Metazoa; phylum Chordata; class Aves; order Passeriformes; family Muscicapidae; genus Luscinia; species Luscinia megarhynchos. The sequence goes on from CM067580.1 coordinate 6,786,875, forward strand.
CCAATGCTGCTCACAGCATCTGGCAAACACATCAGCCCCGTGACCACTCCTGCCCCCTCTTCCAGCTGCCCCCTCCCCATGCCAGCAGGGCTGCCAGGAGCCCATGGCAGAGCGTGGGAGGCCGCTGGTAATGAAAGAGCCCAGTGTGCTGGGGCTGTGAAAGGGGTCTGTCTGCCTGGCGCTCCCCCTGAGCCGTCACGTGAAGGGCCAAGGCCAAGGAGGGGTCTCTGTGTCACTGGGGATTAGCCCGTGAGCCACTCCAAGGGACATGGGGTTCCTGACAGCACCAGCCTGGAGGTCTCATGGGCTCTGCCATGTCCAAATCTATTGCCAAGGATGCTGCTCATCCAGCATGGATCTAATGATCTGCAGTCCCAGAGCATCCTCAAATCCCTGTGCAAGTCTCAACATTGCAGGAGGGCTACACAGCCATCCCCATGCTCGTGTCTCACTTCCCCATCATCCTCTTCCTGTGCTCCAGCAAAACCCTGCCCGTGTCCCTCAGGCAGCCCAGTTCCCACCATCAGCCCTCCTGGAGCTGCCCAAGCACAAACCCTGTGCCCTATCAGAATCAGATCATTGCTTCTATTATTAAATTCTTTTTCTATTAAGCTCCATCTGTACAGTATTATTTTAAGACAGAGCCATCCTGCACGTTCCCAACCCCCCACTGGCCTGTTAGGACTCATCATGGACACCTCTTCCTACAGAGTCCTCCAAAAGAAAACATGGAGAAATTAGGTACAACAGCACATAAAAACAATGCTAATGACTGACAGGTCAGAGTTAATTCAATAAGAATAATGTGCTTATTTATTTTATGGGCCTTTGTGGTTTCTTTAACTCTCAGTACCCAGCTTATTAAGTACTTGGATTTTGGAAGTGATGAACTACACAAATATGCTGTGGTCACTTGGCAACCTCATATTTTCCTTCTCTAACTCCCCCTAAAACAATGGGATTTTGCTTTTGGGATATTAAACAGAGGCATGAGCACGTGCAGGCACTGAGGCTGCCCGGGTGCTCATCTGGGCTTCAACCAGGGGGACATGGGGCACTGGCTGGACACACTGCTATCCCAGTTCAACCCCATCCCTACAGAGGGGCACATAAATCACTTGATTTATGAAGGACTTTCAGGAGAGACTGAGCAAAGCCCTCAGCTCGAGATCCAGGCAGGCAGTGGCTCTGCCTGTGCAGGGCTTGCCCTGGCTCTGGGATGTTGATGTGCTCTCCAGCTCCCCTGGAAGGCTGTACGATAACCTGAGCTGCAGGACTGACTGGATACAGGGGAGAGGAGCCCTCCCCAGGCTGGCAGAGCACCCAGCACCGTCCAAAGCAGCACTCACCCGTCCGCATCCTGGTAGTTCACGTTCAGGCGCTTGGCAGATCCCAGGAGCTCTGCAGAGACAAGAGGTGAAGGTCAGGGCAGGAGGCAGAGCCTGCAGGCCCCCAGATGAACCCCACACCCACCTCCCAGCGTGCAGAACAGCGCCTGGCCCATCCCGGGGGTCTCTCCTCTGCTCTCCTCTGCCTTCAGTTCACCTCCACAAACCCTCAGTGGGCTGACCCAGCTCCAGCTTAGCACTTTCCTCCCTTCATCTCTCCTGCCCCCCACCCATGTGTGCCCCCAGGATGGGTCAGACCCCGCAGCTCCTGCCACCCCGGCCTGGCAGAACAGTGAGTGCTTCCCTCCCCTTTATAGGCACTGACACCCCAAAACTGCTGAGTGGGGCCATTTTGCCCCTGTGCCCACCACTGTCACTGAGGCCTGGCCCACAGACCACATGGTTGGCATTTTTATCGCCAGGGCAGAGGCTGAAGCTTTTAGCTGTGAATGCAAGGATTGTGCTACCTTGGATATCCCCATCCCCCTGCCCAGCCCTCCCTCCTCTCCAGGAACCCAAGGATTATGCCACCTTGGATGTCCCTATCCCCCTGCCCATCCCTCCCTCCCCTTTGGGGACCACTGGGCAGCAGAGGATGCTCAGCCCACCCTCAGCACATGCACCCCCAGTGCCCCCCCAGCTCCCTGCTCCTTCCCACAATTAATTCGAATGGATTCCTTCCTCCCACACAGAGAGGACATTTTATTCTACACTGAGGGGTTGAGAGCGGATTAACATCTCTGGAATTCATCGGCCAAGTCAAAAGGGACAGAAAGGGGAAGGTATGTAGGGGGGCCAAGAAATGCCACTGCTCCTCTGCCTTTCCAGGCAGCCACTAAGCCAGGCAGGATTAAATGCTGTGAATGGTTTCTGTGCTTTTTCCTACAGAAAATCAAAGTCCGAGTGCCAGGCTCTGAGCCTGGGGTGAAACAGCTCTTCAAACCCCACTCTACTGTGGTGGGGTATTGGAGAAGGAGCCCCCTTCCTCGCAGCCAGGTAGATCTCCAGGGCTGAAGATCCCTCTCCTTTTCCTTCCTCTCCTCCTACTTAATTCCCTTCTCTTCTCCCTCTCTCCCAAGGTCTCTGCCCACCTTGCATGGCAGATCCCATATAAAGCCATACTGGGCTGTGTGACCTCTCTGCTGGAAAAGAAAAGCTGAAGAGGGGCTGGCTCATTCATCATGCAAATGGATAATTAAAGGAAACCAAGGACCAGGCTGTTCATTACTGCAATTTACACTGTTTTGTAAACAGCCTAATTAACACAAAATGGGCTTGGAGTGGCTGCTGGTGAAGGACTCATGACTCCTCACCACAGCTGAGGGGATCAGGACAGGATCACCCTAATTACCTCTTCCAGGGACTGTTTGTCTTGGAGCCTCAGCCACCAATCCAACAGCCCTTCCCAAAGGAACTGGCTCCCAAAGCCATCACTCAACAGAGCTCCCACTTCCCGCTCCCAGCCCCAAGAGCCCAGGTCTTCATCAAGGACAAGTCACTTTCCTTGAGCTCAGCAGCCAGGAAAAAATAACATTTCACTTGTAAATGGGCCACTTCTGATCTGAGTCCTGGAGAACTGTAACCACTGGGATTGCTCCCATCATCTGCAGCTGAAAAATGCCACTGGAAAAGGGTTGGGAAGGGGAGGAGGAAGAAGAGGAGGAAGAGGGGTCCTTACTCAGGGCAGGAGGGGCAGACCCTCAGTGATGACCACTGGGAGTGCAATGCTGGGAAAAGAGAGGGGCTGGATGGAGATGCCCAGTGAGCACCAGCAACTCCAAAGGAGGCAGAAACATTCCACAGCCCCTGGGGGCTGATCCTGGAGTTGAGCAATGCCCACTACTTGAAGAAGGAGAGTTCACCCCAAAATCCCATCCCTAATCCCACTTTTGAGGGGACTGAGCTGGCCAGTGGGGCCCAGTAAGAAGGGCTGGGATGTCCCAGAACATGGTGGGTGTCCCTGCCTGCTTCCAGACAGCTGTCAGCATCCACATCTCCCTGAGCAACATTCCTCAGATTTATTCCCTGCTCCAACAGCCCAGCCAAGTCAGGACACAGGGCAGGATCACATGGACATGGTGAGAGTGGCTAAGAAAGCAGCAGGTCACAAATAGCAGAGCCAGGAGCAGCATTCCCTTTGGGCGTCTTCCTAAATGCTTGGCTCCACCTTGGGCAAGAAAGGAAGGAGTTCATCCCTGGTTTGCAGCTGGGTAAATCACTGCTTGGAGAGCTGGAGGGTTTTCAGCAAGGCTGGAAGGCGAAGTGTGGGTGCGAAAGTGTCGGGATATCCCAGCATGAAGGCATGGGAAAGGAGAAGGATGGAGGGGAAGCAGAGCACAGCCCGGCAGCTGGGACCCCTCCACCCGTGCCATCCTGCTGCACAGCCTCAAACTGCAGGGACCTGGTGACAGGAAGGCACCTGATGGACATTTTCCCGCATCCCCCTTCCTCATTCCGTCCATGTGCTCCTTTTGACCAATTCCCCAGGTTTTCCCTGCATTTCTTCAGCCCCTTCTCTCCCATTTAGTGTCCAGGCTACCCATCCTTTTCCACACAGATGCTCTGGAGCTCAGCAGAGGCTGAGCCAAGCTGTTCCCAATCCCACAGCCCTCCCAGGCTGGCCTGTTCAGCTTTGGCCAGGGGGCTGCAGAGCTGGGCTGGGAAAGGGCTGTAGGGTTAATGCAGACACAGCACCGGGATGGTGCAGCCAGACCCTTCCCAGCCACATCATCACCCCGTGGGTTTGCACTGGGGCGGGGGCACTCTCAGGCCTGACCCGCGAACTGCATTCCCCACCAGGAGCACACTCATACCCCAAAAAAAGAACCCAGAAGACGGACCCAACGCTAAAATACAAAACACCCTGAAGGAGTTATTTATTTATTTCCAGGGAAACCCCAGGTGGGCGCATCCCAAGGGTTAACCCCACCGAGGGGCCCGCGGCCCGGCCCGCGCTCCGCGGCGCTGCCGGCACAGGACGCGGCTCCGAGCGCAGGGCCGGGCCAGAGCGCGGCCTCGAGGGAGCCCGCGAGCTTCTGTGCGGCGTCTGGCTGCCAAGCGGCAGCGGGAAGCACCTCCGGAACGCTCCGGCAAATTGCTTACAAATGTCGGGCCGGCCGCCGGCCGTGGCGAAGGCAGTGCGGCCGCCCAGCGCCAGAGGCCCGGGACCCTCATCCCCGGCACAGCTTGGCTGCGGCCCTTGGATCTCCACAGCCCCGCTCGGCGCATTCCCGAGCAGCCCCTTCCCCGTGCCTCAGTTTCCCCGCGGGTTCACTGCCAGGCTGGGCTGGGCTCCCCGTGGGGTGCGGGGGGTACCCGGGGAGCGGCCGGCCGGCTCGGGCACCTCACCCGCCGCGCTGGCAGCCGGCCCGGCACGAACCGTATTTACCCCCCCGAGGCACTCGCCTGGCGCCGGCTGTGCCGGCTGCGTGGAGCCAGGCGTGCCCTCGCCCGGCCCAGCGCCCCTGTGCCAGCACAGCGGGCACCCTGAGTCACCCCCTGCCCTCCGAGGGAGCGCTCCTTCCCGCGGGGACAGCCCTGGGCTGCACCGCCAGCTCCTGCAGACCCACACCATCCCTCCGAAGCGCTCCTGGGGAAGCGGTGACACGTGCTCGCCTGGGTTTGGCTGCGGAAGGAAATGCCCAAATATCCCGTGGTCCTGCCCTTTGGAGACTCCTGCCCTGGCTCTCACACGGGAATCGGGCTCCAGAAAGTGTTTTCTTTGCCGCCGGTTTTGTCCATCCAGGGCAGCCACAGCAAAACTCCACCACTTGCAAGGCTTTGTTGCTGTGAAGGATGACACACAGATCCATAACTGGAGATCCACCTCCTTGGAAAAACACTGCTTTCTGCTGGTCCTATGTCACAGCCTCTCATCGCATACCCTTGTGCTGGGAAATGACATCCCCACACGGCTGGCTGCAAGTACTCCTGTGCCATGACCCTCCCTGTGCTGCAGTCTGATCATCCCAGTGTAATGAACATCCCTGTACTGCCAGCCACAACATCAACCCTGAGTATCCCCTGTACCATGAGCATCCCTGAACATCCAGTCCTGAGCACCCCTACACTGCCTGCTACAAGTACCCTGCACACAGGAAAGCTCTGCAAGGGCACTGCAGGAACACCATCCTGCTTCCCTGGGCAGTGGGAGAGGGACAGTGGGCATTGAACACGCCAAATACATGCACGTACACTCTTGGGAAAATGAAATCCACCTGGGGACTGTCACCACTGAGCCAATAAACTAGCTAGAGGAGCTCATCAGCTGCTATTCTACAGCGCACCAGCCATCTATGATGGTGGTGGCACACTCTGGAGCTGGAGGCGGAGGTGGCAGGAGGTGGCAGCTTCACCCAACCTGCCCTGTGATGGCCTGGGGGTGGCCCTGCCTTGGCATATGGTGGGCTCGTGCCAGGGCTCAGAACAGACTCACTGTCTTGGCCAAAATCAAGACCCAAGGAGGAGATGTCCATCCCTCTTCCGCAGGAATCACCCTTCCCTGTCGCCTCTCTGTCCACAGGCACGTCCGCTGTGGCCACCCACACCCGGCTCCTCCCGGCGCAGCCTCCCGGCAGACCGGCTGCGTCTGCAGCAGTTTCCCAATAGGTTCACGAGATTCACCCACCTTGATAGGGAAGGAGTTCAGCCACAGAGATGTTAAGAAACTCAACCAAAGCCGCCCAGCCAGCTCAGAACAGAGGCTGGGTGAGAGCCAAGGGCTCCTGACCCCAGCTCTCTACTGCAGCCACCACTGCACCCCAAACTCTGAGCCCAGTGCTGTGCCCAGTTCCCAAACCAGGGGGTCCCCTAATTCCCCCATGGTGATGGTCGGTGAATTTGGCTGCCAAGGTGCTGCTGGCTGGGATACCTGGCTGAGCACCCATCCCTGTGCCCAAATGCCATGGCTGTCCAAATGCCACAGGTGTCCAAATGCCAGGTGTGCCTTTCCTGCCCACAAAGAGCCTGTGCTAGGTTTGAGGCTCTGCAGCATCACTGAGAATGGGCTCCCCACCAACGCTGACAAACAGGCCCCGCACCAAGCCAGGCACTGTGAGGTTGGTGTGACTGGGGCAAAGCCACTGGGTTAACTGGCAGGGATGGGGAGGCTGCAATCAAGGATGTGGATTCCCATCAGCAGAGGCAAATGAGAGTGACATGAGAGCAGCTGGGAGCACCTCACTGTCCCTACACCAATATCTGGCAACTTCTCAAGAGTAATTGGCATTTTCATCCCTTGGGAAACCTACCAAACCCTGGACCAGACCAGGGCCCTCCCTGCTCTGACACTGCACAAGCTGCAGGATGGCTGTCACATAAAGCCCTGCTTCCAGTTTCAGCAGCCTGGAATACCCCAGCAGGAGCAATAACCTTCCAGGAGCTGAGCTTTGGGCAGCTCCTCACAGCATCCTGAGGCTGGATACAGCACCCCTCTGCTGTGAGTATCCCTGCACCTAATGCTTATTTCTAACCTCAACACAAGTCACCATTTACCCCTGGCTGGAGCCCCAAATCTTAAGGCTCACAGCCACACCGAGCCCAAGCTGTTCCTGTCACCAAACTCGTCTCTGCTGATGGCATGTCTGAGTCTCTTCTGGCAGCTTGGCCTCCTTCCTCATCTCCTTCTTTAAGCAATACTGTCCTGCAACATGTTCAGATATGATGGTGGATGATGGTGAAGGCAGGTGATGGCAAAGGCAGAGGAGTTTGAGTAGTCCAAGGATCTGCCTTCCACCCTGGGATAGGCTGGAGGCCCACCAAAGGCAAAGAGGGATAGGGCAACAGGACAATGGGGTCAACTGGGAGCCTTTTTCCTTCTTTGGTAAAGGCTGGGAATATTTTTCCCAGGGGAAATCAAAATTTTAAGGTTTTTTTAAGAGGCTGGCAGAAGGTGAGACATTGGGCAGCATCCTCATACAGCACAGACACTGATCACTTACCCCCAGCCCAGCCACTCCAGGACCCCCATCCAAACCCCCAATTCCCCCCTGCTGCATCCCCTCACAAGCAAAGCAGGAAAAAACAGGCAGTTTGTTCAAAGTGAAGGCTCCCAGAACAATGAAAGGAAAAGCAGAATCGGAAACCTTGTCTCCATCCACACAGCTGGGAAGAAGGTGCAGCTCTCAGCTCTCGACCCCAAGGTTTGATGGCCACAGGGGACAGAGGGGACAAAAGCCAAGCAGGAAAAAGAGCATCACAGGAATCCTCTGGGGCTGGATTCACCCCTTGCAAAAGCCAAACACATGCTCCTGCTCTGAGTTTCAGGCCCCCAGAAGTATTTCAGCTGGGGTGAGATGAATGGTGCTTGCTCCCCTTCTTGACAATAATTTGTGGGTTTGCAGTGGCTGCCTACCCCAAAGTGATGCAGCCCAGCCCAGCTCCCCTGGCCAGGAAAAGTGGTAACACCCCTTCCCCACAGAGCCAAAATTGCATCCCCCAGCCCCATCCAGGATGGAAACAGCTGGGAAAGGCTTTGGGTGGGGGAAGCCAGGCAGCTCCTTCGGAGATATACAAGGGCTCCTTTCCCAGCTGGCCAGGGAAACGCGTTACCGGGAGGTGAAGTCACCGTCCCTGCTGGGACCTGGCTATTCCGCTCTCCAGGATATGAACTCAGAGGAGCTGTATTTGCCCAGGGAAGAGGTGGAGCCTTTTCCATTTCCCCCATCCTTCCGAAAGGACAGGACGCCTCCCGAGCGGGAAGAGATGGGCCGATAGCGGTGGGGGCCAGCAGCCAAGTGTGAGCACAGCCTGAACCTGCAGCGGGCACCCTGTGGGGAAAAGGGCCACCCTGGGCTGTGGACACAGCAGAGCATTGGCACCAGCATTAACAATGCACCTTAGCTCATGTCCAACTGTTCCCTGGAAGGCAAGGAAGGGCAATCCCAGAGACTCTCGGCAAAGGGGCTGCACCTACAGACACTCTCAGTGCTGTCATTAAGGCCATACCCAGCAAATGGTGCATTAAAAATAATCTGTGGTGGATGTGCTACAGATTGACAAGGGCAGAAATAACACGAAAAGGACTTAGAGGGATTAGGAGAACAAACCCAGGCAGATTTAACCTGGGAAAAATGCAGATTGCAGCATCTGGGGAGAAATAATCCAACCGGCAGCAGGTCAATAGGAGGAAGAAAGAGGGGAAGCAGGATGTGGGGGGACGGTGAGAGGAGCAGTGTGAGCGTGGGCACAGAGGCAGCTGCTGGTCAGGAATGCAACCTTGGCAGCCCTGCATGGGGGGGGGAAGGGATGATGCTCCCCAGGGTACCATCTCCCCCCATGTATTATGTTACTTCCTGGGGTACCAGGAACATCACATACCCTGGGCTGTGAACATGAGAGAGGCTCACAGGGGACATGAGAGGTGAGTGACAGGAGCCAGCAGTGAAGGGCTGGCCTTGCATGGGAAGATTAGGCAGGTCAGTAAGTCTGGATTAGCTGAGCAACAGTTAATTAGGGAGGGCGGGCAGGGACGCAGCAACCCAGCAACCCACCTACACCTGGAGGGGTTTGACGCTCCAGAGCAGCACGTACCTATTTAGTTTTATGGTTCTAACATGAGCCCCAGATAAAAATTAGAGCAGCCAACATTGGCCAGAAAAACCCTGTGGGCTCAAGGGAGTGAAATGAGGATCCAGCCCCTACATTGTAGCTTGAAGGTTGCAGCAACCATGCAGCTCCCGGGGGAAGCAGGGCAAGGCTGAGGCTGGAGGACTGGGCTGCCACAGCCCTATGGCACCATGTTGCCATCAGTGCCAGCCCCGTGCCTGCACATGGCAACTTGGCACCCAGGAGCTGCTCCAGCCGGTGGAGCCAGTACTCAAAGTACACAGCGATGCGGAGGCTGGAAATCCTGTGACATCCTCCTCCTTTGGCCCCAGGGAAGCTGCCGTGCACCTGGAGCAGGCGCTGCCAGGGCGCACAGAGTGGCTGTCCCCACCCTGGCTGCACTAATCTGGGCAAGGCACATGCAGGATGGGAGGGGAGGCAGCGGGAGGTGAAGCTGTTTGCTCGAGGTCACCCAGAAGGTCGATGGTTCAAGTGCTGCCACTCCTTCCCGAGGCCGCCACACGGCTGGGAACTGAATTTGACTCAAAACTCCCCCCCTCACCAGCAGCCCGTGGGCAATCAGCTGTCAGCAGCCCAGGACTAACCTCAGCCGGCTGCTGGCGGCCAGAGCTGGGAGTCACAGTTAAAAATACCTTGCGGATGCCTTTCCTCAACTCTGACCCTCGAGCGGGTGCTGCCGCCAGCCCCGCTCGGGGATGTGCTGGCGGGGTCCCCTGGACAGTCACAGCCTGAGCTGTGCCGGGACATGGCAGCTGCTGCTTGGGGACTGGGTTTTCCTAAAAACCAAGGATTTCCACTTCTGGGGGGCTGTGACTATTCTCTCTTGCCAAACTGAAAGGCTCAGCTTCTTAAAGCTTCCTTCCAGCAAGCGATGCCTGCACTGTCTGGCTCCCTCTGAACTGCAGCCTGGATTTCAGCAGCTTCAGCAAAACGTCTCCTTTCCTCCAGGACAGAGTCAAAACATGGCCTCTGGTTCCTACCAGTCTCAAGGGATGCTGCTCGTGCAGATTCCATGGTGTTGCAGCCATTTGTGACATCTGCATTGGGAAAGAGTGTAAGGATCTCACCCAGCAGTGGCTGTTCAGCCCCAAAGCCCTGATGGACAGGAGGGATCCCTTTCCAAATCCCTTCTCCAGTGATGGTAAGGGGGCACAGGACACCTCGCTGTTTTCATTCTCTGTGCAAAGGTCACCTACCAAAACACATGAGAACTGACTGGCTGCTCCATGCTGCTGGGAAGTTGCAATGGGAGAGGGATGGGTCCATCCCCAGCAGGCACATCCCAAACTCTCTCCAGCCTGGGACAAGCAGCCTGAGAGAGGTGGTCCCACTGCCATTCTCTCCTTTCCCTCCCAAGATGGGGAAAGGTTTGTCCATGCCCAGAGTGAGTGGTCTTTTCCAGACGAATCAAGACTGCATACCTAGGTTTCTGGCTGGACAATGCCAAAGTGGGAGAAGCCATTGCCAAAATCTTGCCCACTGCCTTAGCTGGATTGGGATATTTTCATGCAGCTGTGGCAGTGAAGGATTTTCCTGGGATCCTGGTGTACAATGGGGTTTCATATGCAGTGGACAGGAGATGGATATGACAGCTACATGACCAGGATGTCCTGTACCACCCTGCATGTCCCCACAGGGAAGCAGCAATCACTGAGCAGCTGGTGACAGTCTGTGTCCTGGGGAGAGGCATCACCCTGTCCTGGAAGCAGGAACCCGCCCCAGGACCCCACACCCACCTTCCCATCCCTTTGGGGCCCTTGGTGACTGCTGAGTTATTCTGGGCACTGCGTTCCTGACCCCCTCCCCTTATCCCAGCTGCTGCAGGGCCAGCAGAGAGTGCAGCAGGTTCCTCCCATTGCCCAGCCCAGACGCCAGGGTCGGGCAGCAGCTGCCTGGGGACCAGCTGGGGACAAAGGCGACACAGAGCAGCCCCATCCCCCCATATACCTTGGAAGGGACAAGGGCTGAATTACAGCAAGGTCAAAGGCATCACAATGCCAGGAGAAAAGAAGGAGCTGGATCTGAGGACCCCCAGTCCATAGGCTGAGCTCTGGGCAGCAGCTCCCCATAAAGGGATCAGGAATGGGTTTGGGGGCAGCACATCAACACCTCCCACTCCCCAAAGAAAAGGCCCACCTCAGCACCAGAGGTTACAGAGGCAACATCTTTGGCTCCTTGTCAAACCAATGTCGTGCCCAGCTTCCTGCAGGGACTCCACTGCCCGCAGAGACCCCTCTGCCAGGTCAGCCCCTCCATCCCAGCGCTGCCTGGGTGCTCCCCACACCCCATCCCGACGGAGCAGTGGGACACAAGCCAAGGCCTGCCCGCTGCCTGGACCCCTGCCTGGAAGCCGATCTGTTTCAACCCGATCTGTTTACGCCTTCCCGGCGCGGCGGGTGCGTGTCGGGAGCGGCCCCGGCAAGCCCGACTTGGCGCAGGCAGGACGTGGGAGCGAGCCCTGGAACCCCCACCTGCTGCCCCGCAGCATCCTGGGGGTGTGGGGAGAAAGTGGGGCAACACAGGGAGAAATGGGACCCTCTGCCTCCATCTGCTCCTTTCTGTAGGTAAAGGCACCACTTCTTGCTCTGTGCTATCCCTCCTGGGGCATCCAGTGCCCCCACCCTGGCCACGGCGGGTTGCTCCACCCTCAGGCCTGGCAGGGAACGGCTTTCTGAGCAGTGGCAATCCTTCTGGGAAAGTACTGGGAGAGCCAACCAGCCCTGGAAGCCTCATGTCCCTTCCTGGAAAACAAGGTACTGTTTTTGCAAACACATGGGGTCAGGGGGCTGACAGCCACATGCTGGTCCCTGTCCCAGGCTCTCTGGGCTGTGCCCCACTGGGGCTGAGAAGAGGCACCCACCTGCACTGCTCCTGGGAGGAGATGTTCATCCAGGACCACTCACCTGCTGTGAATTCAGTCCCCCAAAGCCACAGGCATTTGGAGCAGGCTGCAGTAGGACAGAGTAGAGCCATGACTTTGGGGACTCGGAGCTGGACACCTGCACACCTACACCAGGTTTGGGGTGAAAGGAACAGAGAAGCAGCTCAAGGATATCCATGTGCTGCTAAATATAACCAGTGTGACAGATGCTCCAAGACAGGGAGTTGCCTGTGCCTCAACACTGTTGAGGAGGAAACTGAGGACTCTCCCAGTGCTTAAGTAGCTCTTGAGGTTTGGAGACACAGAGCAGGGTCAGAGGCAGCACCTCATTCTGTGCAGGAGCCTCCTTCCCTCTAAGGAGGAGTGTCTCCCTTCTTTTTAAGCCAGCAGGATTAGCAGGTACTGGTTCAGGGAAGCCAGGACGGCTCATGAAGCCCTTCCCATCTGTGTCAGCCCCACAAGCCAAACCAGGGCCACTTGAGACCAACCTCTTTGGGTTGCAGCCCAAAGCAATCTGGGCCATGGTTGTGCTGGACCCCACACTGCTGGCCACACTCACTGTGTCCCTGTGTCCCCTGTGTAGGCAATGATTAGCCACCAGGGAGGACTCTGGCCCCCTTTGGAGGCCACTGAGGCAAGTGGCTCTCACGTGGCCTTGCCAAGGTGGGGACACATCCCAGGTCCCTGAGGAGATGAGGCTGTGAGCAGAGTGTCCTGCCCAGGGAGACAGCACACCCACAGAAGGGGAAGATCAGTGGGGTCCCAGTTTCCATACTGCTATTTGCACCCAGTTCACCTCCAGCTGGAAATTCCCTTCAGGCTTTTCCATGCCTGTCCTGGCATAGAAACAAGGCAATGCCTCACAAGGGGGAGAGTGAGGCAGGCAGCCCCTGGGATAGATGTTCCATGGGGGAAAAGAGGCACCTGCAGAGTGGGTGGCAGAGCCTGAGCCAACCTTGCTGCTGGGGACACCTGGGTGACAGGCACCAGATGCCCTTGCCATGCTTGCCAACCCCCTTCCAAGCAGACAGGCCCTTACACAACCAGCCATGCCCAGCATTACGAAATCCCAGGAGTTTTCACCCCTCCCAGCACAGCCACCCACCTGGGGTGGCCGAGCCAGGCCCAGCTGCTGGGGCAGCACCAGGGAGGACGGGGCAGGGGTCTGGGCATGGCACCAATGCCAGGGGCCACGCGCTCCCTGCGCAGCCGTGATGGGAGCGGCGCTGGCAGCGCCTGGCGGAAGCACAGCCGGACGTGTTGCACCAGGCCTGGGATGCTGCGGGAGCCGCATACCTGCCTCACTCGCAGCTTCTGCCTGCTCCCTTATCTCACCATCACTGCTCACTTGCAGCTCCGGCCTTTCTCCCTGGGGTTGCAAACAGCTCCTACCCCGGGCAGCATCCCGCAGGAGCGAGGGATGGGCCAGAGTATCCAGCCCTTCCCTGGGAGGGTAGAGATCATCCCGACAGAGCCATTTCCAAGCAGTTTGGGCATCTCCAGACAGGTCTGTGACTCACCAGGACACCTCGGCAAGGCTTGGGTGATATTACAGCCCCAAGGTTCAAACAGATCCCTCCCTCTCCATCCCAGGCATGATTTTTTAGGAAAGCCAGGCTGGGATTTAGGGGGAGCGGGAATGCTCACAGCTCCTCCCCACCCTCTTGCTTGCTAGAGCAGCCAGGAAAAAAAGGTGGTTTATTGTTATTTAGTTTCTTGCCCCTTTCATACTCCTTTGCCGGAGTTTTTGCCAGCGGCGGGCCCCGGGTCTGGCGGGGATCCAGGACAGCCGAGGCGCTTTTAAAAACAAAGCAGGGCGCGTGCATGCACACATACACGCACGGCATCCAACCCGCTTTTAACTCTTGCCGGAGCAACGCTGGTGGAAGCATCCATTTCCAGCAGGAAACCATCTTACACGCGGTCCATCGCCACTGGGATCCAGCAATTCATTTCCCACTTTCCCAGAAAAACCTCTCTGCAGCACTGGGATCCTGACAGAGAAGTGGCAGAAGTGATGCTGGTCCTTGTCGTGGTCCACCAGCTCCCTGCTGGAACCAGCCAAGCCAGAGCAGGGAATGCCTGTGCTGGCAGTGTCCTTGCCATGTCCCCTTCTCTGCAGCCCTGGGGAGCACCGTCCTGGTTCCCACACCTGTGTGCTGCTGGCAGCTGGGTACATGGAGTCCCAGGGCTCTGGGCTGCCCTCCCTGCCTGCCTTCAAGCTGTCCTCATCTGCATTGTCGCATGTTTCTGGGTCAGACAGCCAAAACGGCCTCTGCAGCCCTTAGGAAGGGGCGGCTGAGCCCCCTGGCCTGGGCTGAGTCACCAAGAAATGCCCAAGGGATGGAAATTCCCCTCCTGTCCCAAACCTCAGCCTCCTGCCTGTGACATTGGGGATGGCTGCCAGCCTGGCTCTGTCCACGGCCCTGAGGGACCTCCACATTTCCAGGAGATCCCAGATTGCCTGGGATACCCCAGTGCTGTCTGGCCATCTCGAAAGGATGGCAGCACAGCCTGGAACAGGCTCAGAAGTCCCTCCATTCATCCTCTTCCCCATAATTAGCCTGTTTTTTTCCCCCCCCATTCTTTTACAAAGACAAGAAAAAGTCAGCTGCAGTGGCCCAGGCTGACAGCAGGGACCACAGGTTGCCATGTCAAAAGGCTGGGGACAGAAAGTCAGACCTGAGACAGGGGGAGATGCGGAGCTGGGAAATGGGGTGCAGAGGGACAGGGGCTGATGCCCAGCACAGGCTCCTCCATCTCCCCATGTGACGCTGTTTGCTCGTGCCTTATCTCCCACACTCGGCACAGCGACTCCTTCCCTGGCTCCGGGCGCTCCGGTGGCAGCCGGGCCCCTTTCCAAACACAACACCCGCTGGAGCCCAGCTTTGAAAACCAACTGTCCCTTCACTCCTTCCGCTGCCTGTGCGGGGCTTTTCCTTCCCAGCAATAGAGGTGGGAACTCCAGGATGTGGACGGGAAAACCCACCCAGCAAACACCAGGCTACCAGAGGAGACCCCCCCTTCCAGGGAGGTCAGGAGCCACAGGAGGAGGAAGAAAGGATTGACCCCACCTTGCCACGGAGCTGCAGCCCCACCACCATCCAGCCCCGTGGCTGCCGCACTCTGGAGCCTTTGAAGCCTCTTTTCTCCCGCTCCTACCACCCACCCAGCGCAGGCTGGCTCGGGAGCAGGTTTGGGCACGCTGTGGGGTGCTGGGGTCCCCGGCACGGGGCCGGGCCAGCCCGGCTCCCCGGGCACGGTGCCTCGCCCCGCTCCTGGCTCGGCCTGGAGGAAGAGGCAGTTTTGCCCGTTTCGGCAGAGTTTCTCAGCGTCTCTCCGCAGGCGTGCCCACAGCCTTTCCAAGCCGGAGCGCGGCTGCGGAGCCGGTCCAGCCCGTCAGACCTACAGCGTGCGGGGAGAGGAGGGGAGGACACAGCCAGGGAAGCTTTGGAACTCGTCCTCAAAACTTGGGCTATAAGGGACGTGGCGAGGGCCACACTTGTGCTCAGTGGCAGAGCCGGGCCCAGCTGCCTGCACTGCCCGAGGGCAGGAGTGGAGCAGGAAAGGCACCCAGGCACCCCTGCACACTGCCAGCAGGGAAAGCCATCGGGTGTAACAGAGCCTGACACGATAAGGATCCTGCCCAAGGCTCTGCCCTGCAGCCAGACCAGGAATAGCACCTGCAGTACTGGAGGGTTTGGGACAAGCCTTGCTGGTAGCAGCAGCGAAGGGGAGGATGGTTCTCTTCCTCACTGAGCTTGCTGCCTGGCACAAAGGCACATCCAACACCATTATAAAATAACTCCCAGATTGCAAAAAGGAGCAACTTCTCCCCCAAACAAATACAGACCTGCTGCTGTTGGGAGAAGCGGAAATCCCAGCAGGTCATGAAAGGAGGGCGGATGTTTCTGAGGAGGACAAGGACACAGAGCACCAGTGGCAAATGGTAACAAATCACAGGAGAGTTATTAAACCTCATACTTTGAGGCTTAAGCTGATACAGCTACTTGGGATTAGGGAAAAAATTCAAGGGGAGAGAAGAAGTGAGTTATCCCACATCTGCCTGCTACAGTGTCATAGCATGCGGAGCAGCAGCATCCTGCTGCCAAGCTGGATGGTGGCAGCAGCATCTGAGGGCTGGCACAGCTCTTGAGAAAACCTTAACATGCTTTGTGCTGCCAGGACACAGCAGTGAGAGGCTCCAACACAGGCACGGAGATAAAGCCAAGACCCCTCTGCAAGCTTTGCTGGCATTTAACACCTTGATAGGTCATGACCCAAACACAGCCATGTCCCAGGAGCCCACCCCAGTCCTTAATATCTAAGGTCTGGAAAGCACCAACATAGCTGGTGAAATAGGGCAAATGGCTGACTGAACCTCCTCAAGGCAGCAGCTGAACCCCAGCAGGGCTTTGCTCCCTGTCCTTGAGAGTTTCACACCAGTTTGCTCAGCTGCTGCCCTTTCTTTGCACTTCGCATAGGTCTAAACAAAAACCTTCACCACTCCCTTGAGGAAGGCAAACAGTGAGCCCAGCTCCCATCACCTTCCACAGCTCCTCCAGCCCCCGGCTATCACAGGGACACCCCCTCTCCCAGCATCACCCTGGCATCCCCCCATCCCCTGTCCCTTGATCCTGCATTCAGGGATGGGGACACCCAAACTTTGCCGGGCACTGTCCAGCTCCAGGAGATCTCTGGCCAGACGGGCTTTGCCTCTCATCTCCCCCGGGAGCTCCAAGCCCACAGTGCTGGCCCTGGCCGGGCCAACTGGTGCATTGTTGGTGAGGGCAGCAGCTCAGAGACGTGATTGATCGTGGGGGAGAGAGGCCAAAGCCGTGATGGGTCGTTTAACAATTTCAATTAAACTCTGCAGTGCTCTCGAGGCAGAGGGGAGGGGAGAGGGAGAAGGAAAATAAAAAGCGGGATGTTTCCATTGCCAGGGAACCTTAGCAAAGCACGGCTGGCCCGGCAGGAGCAGCCTGGCTCTCCCAGACCAGAACCCCGTCCCTGGCTGCAGGAGTGACCACGGCGCCGCGCCGACATCCCCTTCCCGCAGGCAGGACAGCTGCCCTCACCTGCCCCTTCCCTCCTGGCTCCTGTCCCCAAAAATCCTGTCCCTGCCCACCCCACCACCTTGGAATGAGGGGTGCCGTGACCCACTTGTGCGGCGGCGCTTGCGCGGGGAGGAGGCTGCGCACGGAGAATATTAAACAACGTGTCCCCGAAGTTCCCGCTGCCAGGACTGGCGCTTGGATTTTGCTTACGTGCGGTGACTTTTTTAGGCACAGAGAGCCCCAGAGGGCTGATCACAGCGATCGAGCTCCCAATCCACTGAGACAGCAGAAGAACTCTTAGAGGGATTTAAAAAAATATATGATAAAAAAAATAAAGTAAAAATCAGCATCTCAGCCTGTCATATGGAAAAGGCGCTTTAATGAACAGCAAAGACAGCAAATGCTTGGCTCACATGGCATCAGTGAGAAGAGGGAGAGGGAACCATAAGGGATGGGGAACAGTGGTGCCCTCCATGCCAGGGATGAGCCTCCAGGACCAGGCAAGCCCCATAGCAAGTCAAGCGCAGTGGCCTTGGAGGGGTCAGGGGTTTTTGGTCCCTTCTTAAAAAGGAATAAAATGAAAATATGCTGAGGGAGCTGCTGGTGCAGCTGCAGCAGGGGAGTTAAACACACATGTTCACGTGGGTGCTCCAAGGCTGCAGGGAGGGCAAGACTCCAGAGAGAAAACAGATGGGATTGAACTGGGAGAGAGTTACTGGAGGGTACTGGAGAAAACAAGTGTGACTTCACCCCTCTGGGTGAAGGAGAAGAGAGACATGGGCACCCCAGCCTGCACACACTGCCTGGCCACGGGACACCAGCTCAGGGGACGGGGTTGTGTCAGCCAGCAGAACACTCACGTTATTTATTGCCTTGGGGGTGTCCTTCAACCACTCACATGGACAGACTGCTCTTGTTCAGCCCAGCGACCCTGTCCCTGAGCAGCAGGGGCAATGGCACCCAGTACCTTCACCCAGGGAAGGGGCACCAGATGCCCTTGTTCTGGGAGGAGGTGGCTCCCAGCCCTTCTGGAAGCCCAGCATTTCAGACTTCCAAAGTTCTGGCCACAGTCAAAGCTTTCCAGTAGATGACCCAGGGGAGCTGATCCCCCCCTCACGTTTACAATCCTCAGCCTAACTCGGGTTTCTTCGCACCAGCCTCTCCGCTCTGAGCTGCTCCTAAGAAGCCTTAAAGCTTCTCCTGCCTGAGATTCCTCTCTCCCTCCTCCAGACAGCTTATCCCCCTTCAGCTTTCCCACACACCCCCGTGAGACCCCCCACGATGAGCAGCCTTGGCAGGGGTATCCACACTCCCAACAGCCTGGGCAGCCAGGGTGCACCTCCCTCCAGCCAGACACGGCATCGAGAGCCCTTTTATTTACTTTTCCCAGTTTCCTTCTCTTGGTCTGTCAGGAGAAATGATCAGGAGCTCAGCTCTATACAAGGGCTCCATGGCACTAGCCACGATCTCGTTGATCCTTCCACCCTCCCCATCTCCTCCAGACGCCGTGCAGCGTCTGCAGGACCCTGGTGCCCTTGAGGACACCCCTGAGCCCTCTGTTCACTCCAAGCTCTGCTTGCTGCTGACCTTTCTGAGAGCACAGGCAAGAAAACAGCCCTGCTCAAGGGTTAAACATTACCGGACTGAAATTCAAGGCTTGACGATTGGTTCCAGTCGACTGGCTGGGATGATAATTTTTCACAAGATAAATACGGCTGGGAGTGAGCACAGCCGCTAAAGACCCTTTGTAGCAGCGTCCCCCCCAAAGCGGTTCACTTCCCCCTGCCACGGCTGCTTCCCTTCACCCATCCCTGCTCAGTGGCCCACACTGCAGGGCCCCTGGCCCCGAGCCCAAGGGGAACCCCAGCTCAGCTGTGGGATTGCTTACAGCCCAGCCATTCATCTGCACGGGCTGTGCCTGCACTCCCGCCTCCAGCCACAGCACAGCTCCTGTGCCGGGGGTCAGAGTCAGCACTGTGACTTGCACCCCGGGACTGGCAGGAGTGCCCAGCCAGGGGCAGGGAGCCCACGTCTCTCTGCCCAGGTACTCACTGCTCTTGGACGCCTTGATCTTGGCCACCAGTTTCTGCACGCCAGGTACGTCCCCATTCTTCACGGCCTGGATCAGCTCCTGCTCGCGCCCCATCGCAGGCAGGTGGGAGCAGCGGCAACGTAGAAACCCTCAGATCCCAGAAGTTTATAAAGCCATGGGAAAAAGCCCCTAATTCCTCAGTACACACTTTGATGAGAGATGAAATCCAGGAAGAAAGACACTTTACAATCCCACAGGGCATAAAAACCAGAAGGAAGAAGTCTTTCTGTTAAGGGCAGAAGTCCCTTTCTGTGTCGGAAGGAGCAGAACACAGATGAGGTTTGGTTGGAGAACATGCAATCAGTTAAAACAAAAAATACTTCAGTGCTCAGGGACAGGCTCCCGGCAGCACCAGAGCTCTGTGAGACAAAGCCAGGCAGCTCGGGGCAGGGTGTCCAGCGCTGGCAGCATTGGGATGCCCTCAGCCTCTCACAGCACTCCTGGAACCAGAGGTGTTGTGCTTTGCTCCCTTCAGCAGGCTCTGCTGCGCTGACGAGTCCCTAATTCTTCCCAAAGGGATTATGGGCTCGTTGCCATCTGGAAGTCATAGATCCTCCCTCTCTGGTGCTCATTAGCCCCTTCGTTTCGGCATTCCTCTCGGTGACGGCACTGCAGGCACGCTGGGGAGCCCCGCGCGCGGCCAAGCCCCCCACGGCAGCCGGGACCTGCGAAGGGAAGAGCAGAGTCAGCCCCCAAAGGCCATTTACCTCCCGGCTCCGTCGCGACAGCTTTTGTATCCGTGCCGAAGAACGAATACTTTGACTATATTTAGTCCTGGAAGGACTTGGCTCATCCTTATGTGAAATGGAGAGGGAAGAACCTGTGGAGAAAACCTCCTGAGGGTGCTCAGGGGCACAGCTCTTCCTCTGCCCTCCCGGGGCCAACGCACAGCACGTTCTCCCTAAAGGCAGCACACCGGGCTTGGGGTACAGGACGTCTCCCCCTCTCATTTCCTGGTGGCAGCACACAAGGGATGGAGCTGGGAAGGTTTAGCCAAAGCCCTCTGCAGCCCACAGGAGTGGGTCTTGTCTGCTTGAGCCTGCCTTGCACTCTTCTCCTCCTGTGCAAAGATAAACCTTCACCATTCAAACTTCCCGGGATGCTCACTGCCCTGGGACTCAAGACATTTCACCAGTCCAGGAGCTCTCTCTGGCCCCAGTGAGGAGCTGGGTGTAATTCAGCAGGACAGCTGTGCTCAGGACAGGATCAAGGCCATATCCTGGCCAGCCAGGGTACCCTGGAGAGGGCACAGGGTCTTGCAGAAGCAGTTCACATGTCCCAGCCTGGGCTCCCACACTGCACCCGGGCTGCCCAAACTGTGTGGCAAGAAAATCCCTCCTAGTTCAGGGCCATGCATCTGGCAGAATGCTCCAGCACTGGGGAGGAGCGTGCGTGCAGGGAAGCAGGGAGCACACACCGTGCCAGCTGCAAGGCCATGGCCAGATCACCCCACAGCCTCCCCTCTGCCCATCCAGGGCGGATCAGAACCAGCTCTGGTTCCCCCGGCCATGGCTCAGTGGAGTCTCCCTTCCCAGAGCGCTCGCCCTCCACGGTTTATGTAACAGCGGGTGTCGCTTCCTCCGAGCAATCGAGGTCACTGTTCGGAGCATGGAAATCACAGGGGACACAAGGCAACAGTGACAGGTCCCTTTGGGCTGGGGGCAAAACCAGAAGGAGAATCCCATGGCACAGCATTGTTCAGCCAGGAGCTGCAGCTGCCCATAAACACGGACCCCTCCTGGCGTCCCTGTGTTCCAGCACCACAGGGCAGACGAAATGATCCTCAGGTAATGGCTGAGCTTCTGGCACGAAGGGGCTGTGTGATTCCCACACCCACAGCTCATTCAGCTGATGAACCCCTCGGCACTGAAGCTGGTGCCCGTCGGGGTCAGCTGTCACCTCCCTCGTCCTGGGGCACCTGCGCAAGCTTATCTACCTTACAACAAAGTTTCAGCCACTTGACTCAGACTAACCTCTCGCTGCAAACAAATCCCCTCCCGAAACCTCCCGTGCCGCACCGTCTTCAGAACTATTTCGTTTAACCCTGTGCACTGCATCCAACTCTGTGCTGCTCCTCCAGACGCTCACAAGAATCGAACGTGACGCGGTGAGACGAGCTTGTATTTGAAAAGTCTGCCCGGCCTCACTCGGAAAACGGCCCCGGTGCTGCTGCCGCGGCTCCCGAACACGCGGGGCTCAGCGGGCAGCTGGAGGAACGAGAGCTCCGATTGCCGACGTGACCTCCTCAGCTTCTCCAGAGAGGAGAAGCGAAGGTAAAATTCGAGAAACGCAAAAAGCTGGAAAAGCAACAGCAAAACATCTCTCACACGAGCAGAGCTGAGCCTCCAGCCCAGGAATCCACCTGGAGAACCAAAGTATCCCAAACATTCCCGCAGCCAACGGTAGCGCCGGGGGAAAAAAAGGAGGGAGAGGAGGGGAAAAAAACCCCAAACAAACCTAAACCAGTTACGTAAGTGGCGGAGGAAAGATGCAAAGGAGGTGAAGGCACCCAGCCGGCTCCCGAGGGGCGGCGGGGGCAGCTCGGCGCCCCGGGCGGGCAGCGAGGGGGGAGAGCCGCGCCTCCCCGAGACCCCCTGGCGGGGCGGCTCCTTCCTCCGGGGGGATCGGTGCCCCCACCGAGCCGGGCTGAACGCGGCTCCTGGGGCGAGCTGCTCCGCCGGCCCCACTCACCTGGCGGCGCTCCCAGCCCGCCGCACAGGGGCGAACCGAACCGCGCCGGGGCGAACCGACGGCACCGGACCGGACCGGAGCCGCTCCGGAGCGCGGCGCGCCGAGCAGTGCCGAGCCCGGCCCGGCCGCAACTTCCCGAGCCGCGCGGGGCGGGAGCGGCGCCGGTACCGGAGCGGAGCCGCGGATCCCGGCGAGCAGGCGGCGCGGCACTCCGCAAAGTCCCGCTCGGGCCGGCCCCGTCCCGGCAGGAAATCCCTCCCCGGCCCGGCCTGATTGGAAAAGCCCGGCGGGTTGTGCGGCGGGGCCGGGCCGGGGCGGCTGTCACTCACCGTGATGCGGCGCCGAGCGGGGCAGGGGCCGCGCCGCCCATCCCGCCGCACCGGCACCGCTCCGCCCCCGGCGGGGCTGCCCCGCGCTCCCGGGCATCCGCTCGCTTCCACGGGCGTCCGGCTGAGCGCGCAGCGCCGTCCGGTACCGGCGGCGGGGAGCGGGACCGGCGTGGTACGAGACCGACCCGATGCTCCAGGACCGGCGGGGTTCGGGACCGACGCGATGCTCCGAGTCCCACCCGATGCTCCAGGACCAGCGGAGTTCGGGACCGACCCGATGCTCCGGGACCGGCGGGGTTCGGGACTGGTCCGATCCTCCAAGACCGGCGGGCTCGGGACCGGTCCGATGCTCCGGGACCGGCGGGGTTCGGGACTGGTCCGATCCTCCAAGACCGGCGGGGTTCGGGACCGGTCCGATGCCGGGGCTCAGCACCGAACTGGTGGGAGGTTCCCCATTCTCGATCCAGGACCGAGCCAGTGGTTCTGGACCGGCTCCCTTGGGAATCCTCCATCCTCCTCTATCCAGCTCCGAGCCGGTGGTCTGGGACTGGATACGGGACCGATGTGCTTGATCTGGAACTGGTGCAGTGCTACAGGAGCAGCCTCGAGAGAGGTCCCCATCACCCATTCAGGAGCAGCACGGTGGGCTCCACGGTGGAACCAGCCCCCACTCTCACCCCCAGCCCTCCCCCATCAGCCCTTTGCCCCCTCTGCTCCCAGACCCCTTGGCAGAGGGGCTGCTTAATGCCACTGATGGCACCCATGGGACCAAAATCCACCGATCCCCAGCTGTCCAAACCCCAAATTAATCTTACTCTCACAAAGCACTAAAACCACCGAAAATTACCCATTTCTGTCAATCTTTAGCAGAAACAGCAGAGGCAAGCGCTCCCTCGAGCACAGTTCTTTTAAAAATGAGATTGCCTAATAAAGCTGGACAGTTTTTGTTGCATGATACCACTGGATTATCATCAACTAATCAGATTAAAAACACTCGGAGGCTTTGGTTTTATTCACTAAATGGCCAGCCCACAGCTCCCTGGGGCAAAGATCCTACACCTCTTCAAACCAGGCCCCGAGACATTTCACCAAATGATGGTTTCATGAGCAGCCCCAATGAGGGGGATCCTTGGCAAGGAGGAGGGACTGACGTCTCCAGACACACCCTGTTTTTTCAGCTCCAGAATGAAGAGATTATTATGCACATCTAATTATAAATGTCAACATTTTATGGCTGCTGTGCTGAAGCAGGAAGCTCTAAGTAGCCCTGCTAGAAAGGGCTCTGAAGTGAAAGGTCTTGTTATTCCTCCTCATAGTTTTTCCGGAGCTTGTAAAGCGCAGTGACATTTATAATAATCCACTGAATTTATGTGGCACCTTTGGTCCTTTTAAGGATCTTAATTAAGCTTTGCAGCTCCCTGAGCATAGACCCACTTTGCAAAAGAGGAGCCAGGTCCTGCTTTGGACAAAATGTGTGTCCCATTTCAGGCAGGGGAAGGACTTTTTCACCCCAGCGACCTGCAGCACATGCTGTTACACCACAGTAAGGGCACGGCACCCTGAGATCCCCAGCCAAAGTTGTGCTGCTGCAGCCACACTTGTGTGACTAAAGCTGGGTGATTCAAACTTAATTTCTGGTGTCACACAAGCCTTTTGAATGGAGGGTGCCACTGGAGGGATTTGAGAAATCAACAGTTTCTAGTGCAGCCTTCAAACATTTTACCATATACTGGCAGCCCTGGCACTGCACCAAAGCTCAGCCCCTTCCCTCCATGGCCCTGCCTGCAGGGAGTGGGGCTGGAAGGAGCAGGCAGCCTCCATTTCCCACCACGAATCACAGTTTTCCAGCAACTCTTGAATAGACAGCTGGTTGTGACACCAGCACAAAGAGCTGCCAGTGGCTTCTACCGTATCCACCTTGCAGAGCTGACAGACCCCCCACGACATTTATTCCCCTGTGCCTGCAGAGCAGGTGCTGAGAGCATCGATTGAGTTTGCCCTGCAGAGAAAGTCCTTTAACAATTCCCCCCCTTCTCTGCACCAGTACCAAATGTTTTAGAGTGCAGGGGGCTTCAAGGTGCAGGCACAGTTGTGTGGCCAGCTCTGCCCTCAGCCTCTGCAGAAAGATGCCCAAGGCAGCGCTGACTTGTGTTCCCCACTTCGGGTGAGGGGCCTGGGGGCTCCAGCCAGGTCAGGCTGCTCAGTTCTGCTGCTCAGAGCTTTGCAGCTCCTCAGGTCGATGTTGCCATCTAGAGGTCCCTGCTACAGCGATCGGCGCCTTGTAAAACATTGGGAAGGAAGTTGTTGGGTTTTTTAAAATTCAATGCAACATTTTAAAGCAGATTTTTTTTTTTTTTAGGTTAGCTCATGTCTTTGCGTGCTGGCTCCAGGTGACAGACACGGCTCCAAATTTTGGAGTGCAAAACTTCCACTCTCAAATCTCACCCAGGAAAACCAAACTTGGAAGTTCATGGCCATTTCATCCCCACTGAGTGAGCAAGAGGTCTGCAAAGCCCCATTCCAGACACCCAAAACATTTAAAATATGTTATGAGCCAGCTGGATGGAAATACACTTCACCCCTTTCAGCTGTGACTCAGGCTTCTCTTTCACTGCTGGTTTTTTAAAGCATGCCCAGGTTGACCCAAGGCCTTGCTGCAATCCCAGGGCTGCATCTCACACCTGGGCAGGAGGAGGTTCAGGCAAACAAGGCAGCAAAGGCAGTTTGATGCCCATGGCAGACAGGGCTCGTTCCCTGGATGGGTGTGCAGGCACTCCCAGTTCAGGGTCAGCACAGGGCTGATGTCTGGCAGCACAAGGGCAGCACTGCCATGGCAGAGGCTGTGTTGGACCACGGGATCTGTCCTGCAGGGAGGAGAGTGCAGGCTGAGGATGAAGCAGGGTGAGGAAGAGCCTCTCCGGCACTGAATCAGGCCACGGCAGAAAGCAGGTTATTGCCCAGATTTAAAGCCACCCACAGGAGCCCTTCCTGCAGCTCCTGACATCGATTCACACATCACCTGGCTCCCTGAGCACTGAGGGGTGATGGGTGCCCCACTGCTGGGCTTGGCTCATGTCCTTAAGCAGCCCAGCAACTGTCAGGCTCATTCCTGATCCTCAGAAGTCACATCCTGTCCCCATGGAGCCTTTCCTGTAGTGACATCTATCTCCTCCCACATTACATCCAGGCCAAGCATTTCTCACCCTGCCCAGCACTCCACCTTGTTGGCAGCACAGTCAAGGGCAAAGTGAGAGCAGGATGGAGGATCTGGACAAAAGGTGCTTACATAGGTATTTACTCCATTGCCTCTTCACATCCTCATGGCAATAGCTGCTCCTGGAAGCAGTCCAAGAAGATGAATTAGGGGACTTGATCAAGAGAGATATTCACTGCCTGCAAGGAGGAGGAGGAAGAGGAGGAGGATCACTGCTCCCTCCCAGAGACCACACAAAGGTTTGGGCTGGTTTGGCCCCCAACATCTCCTGTCATGCCACAGCACAGCTGCTGCCTGCAGCTGGCCACTGCCACCAGAAGGGCTTCAATGCCAGGACACATCCCAGACCCAAGCCAGAGCACAGACACAACTCCATGAACTCACACCCTGTGAAGCTGAACATCAGCCTGAGTATGAAATGCAGCAGTGACTGCCCTTAGCAGAGCAGGTGGGACCTGCTGGTGGCAAAGAGCCACAGAAACCCACCCAGAGTCGGCTCTCATACAGGTAGCAGGGCTTGGAGGTTTAGGAAGCTCTGCTCTGGTAGTATATTTTGCAAAAAATAGTTTTCCCCCACAAAAGTAATCAGGTAAACCAACCCTTTGCTACATCATTCCTGGACAGTCCAGCTCTGAGCTCCCTTGAAAAGCAACTCCACAGCCCTGGCTTGGAGTTACAGCCCTCACCAGCCCCTGTCCTGGCACAGCAAACCCAAACCCTTCCCCTGAATCCCTGTGGGAGCTTGGGCAGGTGCTGGCAGGGGGCTCCTTCCCTGTGCCAGTCTGGACTCACCTCTCCAGGCACACATGAGCTGCTGCTTGCACTGTCCTCACCCTGCCTTCCTCTTCATCCTCCTCCTCCAGCCTCCCTGTGCTGACAGCCACTTCTTTCTGGTCTTGTGCCTTTCTTTTCTCCGTCTCCCTTGCTTAGTCCCTCACTCAGGAAATTAAAGATAATCCTCCCTTTTTTTTGCAGCCGGATTCCCTGTTTAACATTCGCTGCATGTGCTTGCACTGATTCAAAACGGGATTAGACTTTCTGTTGCTTTGATGTCAGTTGGGCTTTGCACTTAAGGCAGAGGGGGGAAAGAAAATGCCTGTTAACAAACCTCTTGGATCCCACCTATCCACTTGCATCCATCCTGGAAATGAAGGTCAGGCACATGCAGAAAAGGAGCTCCCTTCCAGGATTGATTTGGGAGGAATAAACCAACTCACAACTGCAGCACTGCACTCCCTGCATGTGGGCCTTATTCTCTGGAAACACCCGAATTTCGCTCTGGCTCTGTTATCATCCAGCTGTGTGGAGGCTGAATGGCTCCCATGAGGAGGGAGGTGTCGTTAATCATCAGCAAACCACAGCTCGCTGGCTGTCAGTGGGTGTTGCATCCTCCAGCTGCCGTGCAGCGGGAGCGCGTGGGCCACCGGCACCGCTCCAGCGCCGGGGCTCGGGGAATACCCCGGGCTGCTCATTCCAAGGGGGAAGCAGGTGCTGGAAATCCATATCCTGCTCCCTGGGGTGTGACATTTGTGCAGTGGCACAGTCCATAACTTTCCAGGGCGTTTTCTTCTGCTTCCTCAGGCCTGAGCTTCTCTCCCTTTGGAAGATGAGGATTTGGAGTTGTTCTCACTGCTGGTCCATCCAACACCAGTACAAAGCAGATGAAGAACATTTTTCTCATGTTGCCTGGCAATAATCTTTCTTTGCTTCCAAGACAGCACTCCTTGAATCCATGATGTCCAAAGCAGCACAGTTCAGAGCTGGAACAGGATCTCACACCAGAAAAGAGCCTTTCACGAGGAATTCTGCAGAGCCATGGCTAGGGCTGGGATGTGACAGTGGATCCTATTCCTGCTTATCCAGAACAGCCCTTTCCCACAGTCTCCAGAGCCTCACAGGGGGCTTCTGCTGCCTGATGCTCCTTCTCCATTCTTACAAGAGCTTCCCTTTGCAGGCAGCTGGGTCTCCTCTGAGTAACAGGCAGATCTGGGAGCTGAATAACTGGAGATGATCCAATGTCCCTGAAACCATCCCAGGACCTTCTGCAGGCTCTTCAGAAGAGCAGCTCCACGGACGAGCACAATCCAGCCATGACCAGAACCCAGCTCCCAGCCCTGAGCCCCTGGGGAGGCACAGCCAGCAGCAGCAGAGCAGAAGTGGGGACACACCCAGGCAATCCTGGGCTCTGGCAGCTACAATCCCTGTCACCCACACCCCATGGCTGTGCTGCAGCCTGACTGGCACTGCCACAATGCCAGGCTTCCTCCATGACTGCCCAGGGACTCGGGACATGCCTCTGCCAACAGCACAGTGTCTAATCCATTTTGCCTGGTGCACATTCACAGACTTGATTAATGTCTGCAGTGAGCTCCATCCATCATCGGGGAGTAAAGGAGATTAACTCTGCAGCACGCCTGCCTTGCACTGATCCCATTCTCCAGGCCTCCTGATTAATGGCGAGGCTGCCTTATCTGCCAGGCCAGGAAACATGAATATCCAAATATCCAAATATCCGGGGTGCCTGTGGGTGAAGGGAAGCTGTGGGAGCTCGGGAGCAGCCGGGGCAGTCCTGGCACAGCCACAGCACGCTCTGCCATCAGGGCCATGCTGCTGCACCTCTGCTCCCCAGCTGCCAGCTGCTCTCCATTCCTATTGATCCCTCCATGCCCATTGCTCCCTCTCTTCCTTCCTCCTGGCCCTTCTCAGCCATGCTAACAGGGATGCTGGAAGGAGAGCAGTAGTTGGAGTGCTGATGCATCCATGCAGGAATGCATGGAAACCAAAGTCTGGGGCTCCATTTTCCCTCGATGGGTCAGCAGGGAAGATGTCATTCCCCATCCACAGAGGGAATTCAGGTGTTGATCTGGACACCTGGAATAACCCAGGCAAATCCCTTCCTGGGGGTGGGGCGAGGCTGCAGCTGACCAGTGCAGCGGAGAGCGGCCGCTGGGCTGAGCTGCTCCCGGGAGCACACGCTTGTGAAGTGGATGCAGGGAATTAGCTGTGCCATCTGGATGGGCTCCAGCTCCTGCCCCTGGCTCGCTGCTGATGCTTCATTAACAGCTCCCTCCTTTCAGCTCCATCTCCTCAGCTTCTGCTGCGATCAGCTGGGCTGGAGTTTTGTTGTCTTGGGTTTTTTCCAAGTGGAAATTATTTCTCATTTCTTTTAACAATCAGGACAGAGAGAAAGAGACAGGAGAGGAAGGAATTTCTAGGAGATGAAAGGGCAGGATTAAGGACACGGCTTTCACTTTGTTATCCCTCTAGTGTGGCTAAGAAATTCCTTTCAGAAGAAGGCTTTAATTAACTATGATTTCTGATGGGAATAAATCCTGGACCTAGAGATAGGTCTGGCTTCTTGGTCTGCTGACAACCCCACCTGCAACCTCAGCAGCCCAGAGTCACACACACACACACACGGTCTTATACAAAACTTAGCACGTTTAAAATGGCTTTGCAAAGGCACTGACTGTCACCCCAGCCTGGAAAATAAGGATCAGAGGAAGAAACCCCAGGCATCAGCAGCCCACTGTGCACGGTGCTAGTGGAAAGACAACCCTGAGTGAGCTGAACCATGGGCTATGGTGGCTCAAGATGTGGAAAAGGGCCTTTTGCATAGAGTAACAACCCAGGGCAGGAGGAAATAGAAATATCTCTGTTGCCTTCTAGACCAACAGCCCTTCTCACACAGCAGGAAAAATCAGGGAGAGAGGAGAGAAAGACACCCAGTGGCAAACTGGGACATTTAGAAAGCATTGCAGTGATGTATCCGCATCTTCCACT
Organism: Luscinia megarhynchos; assembly: GCA_034336665.1. Lineage (NCBI taxonomy): Eukaryota > Metazoa > Chordata > Aves > Passeriformes > Muscicapidae > Luscinia > Luscinia megarhynchos. The sequence continues at coordinate 6,815,876 of CM067580.1, forward strand.
GCCACAAAACCCTCCAGGAACTGAGTCAATCACAAATAACATTTGGGACTGATTTTTATCCAGATGAACTCTCTCCAAATATTTTAAGACAGCCAGCAAAACGGCCAGCTTCTGCTTGTTTAACCCTTCTCCTGGAACCTGCACTGATTCTGAAAGAAGGCACCATTGGAGAAAGAATTTTTTTCTGTGGGCTTGATCTGCAGAACTAGATGTGACACGATGCTGTTCATCTCCATCACCCTGGTCACCTCCCTGTGCCCTAACTCTGTTCTGACTCACTCAGTGTTTCTGCAGCTCAGCTTTCTGTGCAGATCTGGACATGAAAGATGAAGAATCTACATAGGTTTACAGAGGAAGCCTCAGCCCCACTTTACACAACAGTAACTCCTGCCAGGGAAACATCACAGCAAGTCCCCCCAAGAATCACATTTCCCTTTTTCTGAGCCATGCTAAACAGGGAGCTCATACTGAACCCACACCTTGCTCCTCTCCCATCTTTCCAACTAATGAACTCCCAGCTGATAACAAATGCTGGCTGCTGTTGCTGGAGCATCTGCCTCTGCTCTCAGTGTTTAACAGCCCAAGAGGCAAAGCGCTTTGCTGATTATTGTTTTCACAAGTGAGCATCATTTTACTTTTTCATTATCATTTTAAAAGGTTCCCACCTCTTCCACTGCCCTGAGCCACTGCCTCCAACCCCAGCAGATGCCTCCATGCCCTGCAGCAGCACAGGGAACATATGGTTGGTTCCCCTGGGGTAAAATGGAGAGCAAAGGAACATCTGGCTGCTCCAGTGACCCAGCTGCTGAGGTGAGCAGAGCTTTTCCTGCAGCTTTGTGTCAGGAGGGTTTCCCATCCCATGATACCCCTGCTAACAGCCCCCTTGACACAAGGCTTTGGGCTCACTTGGGATTTAATTCGTTATTAATTTTACAGATTCTGTGCTTGTTCACATCTTCTGCAAACTGAAAATTTCCTGTGACATGCTGTATCAAGTGTTTTACTGGACTTCAGGTAGATTTGAAAAATCGACTATTACTGCTTTCTTCCCCTTCCTGCCTCTTTGCAGAACTAGGCAGCAGGATTGTCACTGGTTATAAAACACTGCTTTTTTTATTAGCTCTGTCATAAATCCTTACACTTGGATTTGCAATTTCATTTGACAGCTCTTTCCAGACACCAAATGGAGTTTATCTTTCCCTGACTTGAACCTCTCAGGATTTTCCCTTTAGCTTCATCTTGGATCTGTAATTTCCATTTCCAATCTTACCAACATCCTAATTCTCATTGAAAAGAAGGATGGCATAGCACTCATTTTGGGTTGGGCAGACACCTATTGTTGGTCGTCAACCCTCCACATCAATCCTCCTGCTCTGTCTCCTCTTGAGGTCCATGAACAGTTATCCACAGATCCAAGCCAAAACTTTTTTCGTCCCAGTTCAGACTCACAAGGAATTCAGGTTACAGCTGCCTTCTCCTTGTGCTTCTTCATGTAAAAGGGAATCAGTGACTAAGAAGAAATACATACCCTGAGGCAGGATTTGTCTCCTTGAGGGCTCCTGGCTGTTCCTGTCCAACATCAAGATGTGCTGGCAGCTTCTTATCTCCCAACAAGGAACATGGGATGTGCCCATTTCACCAAGCACACATCCACATCCCTGACCTCAGCACATCAGCTGACCCAGCCCTGGAGCCCACCAGCCTCTCTCAGGGCAAATCCTGCTTAGCCCCATGTTATTTTTGGCCGTGCCTTTGTCTCTGGGATCCTCTAACCTTTAGCAATGAAAACAAAACCACAGAAGGTGCTGCCCTGGCCTTTGGCTCACTGAGAGCAGTGGGATGGGCAAAGGCTGAGGGCTTAAACCTCAAATTAGCAGTGTGGGACTGGAATGAGCCAGGCAGCTCTGACCTGTCCTTTCAAGGGCAGGAACCTGCAGGGAGAGAGGAGGTCATCATCTGGTTTCAGATAAATGGCCCACTTTGTGTTAATTAATTAGAAATCCAGCACAGATAACAGAAGAGCTTAGATGACCATTTAGCTGAAGAATTCCTGTAAAGCCACATGTGGCTATTGAGCAGCTGAGAAAGGGAATTCACCTGCTGCTTTCATTAGAGGTGCTCATGCCTTAGAGAAAGCAGAGCCTGGGAGTTGGGAAATCAGGAGTTTGCTCATGGCTCAGGCTCCTTGCTCGTTAATACCAGCTCAGGGCAGAACTGGGTCACGCAACAGCACCGACCTGAACCAAGTCACCAACACAACATCAGCTTCTCTCCAACCTGCCAGACCATACATACAGCTGTGCACATCTGGATCAATGACAGCAGCACCTGAGTCACCACCAACCTACCTTCACAAACCTACTCCTCCAAACATTTGAGTTTTCTGTGTTTAGTTTCATAATCAGATCATTACGTTCAGTACACATCCCGCTGTGAAGATACAAAAGTAGTGCTGAGACAGACATTGCAAGAAAATGGATAAGATGCTGCCTAAGCCAGGGCTGTAGAGTCAATTTTTCACCTCAAGCTCAGCATGTGGCTTTAGGGAAATAATTTAAGTTTGCTATCACTTCTCATCTACGGGGAAGAAAAGCATTAGGTGGCAAAGACCCACTTTCCAGAATCAAAGGAGATAAAATGGAACAGCACTTGGAAACTGCTTTATCAATCTTGCCTGGAAAGAAGGGAGACTGGTGTGCAGCTATCAGACACAGACAGCACCCAGCCAGCATGGAGGGCTCATGCACCATGTCTAACGCATCCTGAGCGAGATCATCCCTATCCCTAAGGCCACTACAAGGACAAAGCTTCACCCATTAGGCTACTTGATCAATATAATCACAGTCAAAGAGCTGGGTAATAAAAATGCAGAAGCCCATTCTGTAAGTCTGGACTCGTGAGTAAGGAGAGCAGTGAGTTCAAGGGGAGGATTTGCAACTTGGCTCTTAGCGAGGGCTCCTCTCTCCAGAGTGCAAATCAGAGCAGCAGCCAGGTGCTAAATAAATATTTAGCAAATGAGAAAGTCTCCATTTAATGAGAAATTATTTGGTGAAACCAGCAGGGAAATGGTTTCAGTAGCACGGTAACAGAAGCTGGCGCTGCTCTCTGCCCCACGGGATGCTGCGGTTCCACTCGCCTTGCGTAAGTCAGGATCTCCAGCTGGGACAGGCGCAGGAAGTATAACTCATTACTGAAATGCAAGAGCCTTTCAGGGTTAAACCACTGTCAGACCAGCCAGATTCATTCCCTGGTTGCAGAATTTGCCTAGCAGCAGCTTTGGATGATTACTATCTTTCTTCATTACAGCGATGTTGCAGACAGGATGGTCTAAGTCTAGTGGCGATGCCAAGTTTGTAGGAAGAAGTAATTTTTATTTCTTTTATGTTCAAGGGCTGAGTTCCATTTCCTCACTTTTATCTACATCATTAGGCTGTCGAGATGGCGGTTCCCTGCCTAAATGTTAATTACTATATCTCTCTTTTAAGAGGTGTTTTTCAAGGGGTTAGTGCCTCAATCTTCCTTGTAATTACATGCAGTGGTTAGCACAACTCATCGGCTATATCCCAAGGTCCCCTGAGAGCTCATCCCTGCTGCAGTTTCCAGCAGATGAACACTCACAGAACCAGTCCTTCAGAGAGCTGCTGTCTTCAAGTGTTCAGGCAGATAATGAGCCGATTACTGTGCCTGCTTCTGCAGCTCTGTGCACAGACAGGCTGTGCATCACCAGTTGATAACATCCCTCCCTTCTCTCTACCTCTTCAACTCGGCAGAACTCGGTACAACCAGTCCCTCCCTGGGGCAAGAGCTTCCAGATTATTGACAGAGAAAAAAAGGGGAAAACAAATCTTGTCAAAGCCTGAATAAAAAAGCTCTATAACAAAACAGTGACACAGAAATGGTGGCGAGGCAGATCTCAGATGCTGAGCATGGCTTTGTATGTCAGGGACAGAACTGCTGTGGGTTTTTATGCCTCTACAGCTGAGAAGAAGGAATTACAGCTTTCTCACATCTGAGGATTTTCTAAGTGAACAGCAATAGTTGAGATTGCAAAGTAAAACTAAAGTTGTGCTTTGGAACAACTGCTAGATTTAAATGTCAGATTCTTTCTTTGAAAAGTATAAGATAGCACATTGCTCTCCAGGGGGAAAGTGAGCAGGAGCTTGTCTGTGCAAGGAAAATGTTTGGAATAGCAACTGCCTATTAGTTTCCCATGCAAACACTCCTAATCCATACTTCAAGCCTGGATAAAACTAGATTATCTGAAGGCACTCTGTTCACAACACTCCAACACCCACATACAAACCACTGCTTGCTTTGGAGCAGTAACCCCATCCAGATGAACACTAATATTCGCCCAAGATGTGAAGGAAAGAGTTTTTAAAGAAAATATTAATTGAGAAACACCACTTTTGCACAAGTTGTACATGTTCAAAACTTAGATACCACAGATACCTGTAATGGAAAAAAAAACCCCAGGCAAATCATAGACTGAGGCAACTCCAGAGACTCAACAAAAACTACAGCAGAGCAGACAAAGTGACCTCAGACTGTCTCTGATTGCTAAGAGCTTCAGTGCCAGGGCAAAAGGTGCTCCAGGTTTCTGTCTGCTTCCGATCCACTAGAGGACAACCTAACAATGATGAACTCCTTTGGGTTACACAAAAATGGCCTGTACCGAAAATGCTGCTGCCAAATCTGGCTGACAGCGCATGCTGGGATTGCTGCTCTGTGTGTGCTGGGCCTCCCTTTCACCAGCACAGATTGATTCCTACTAACTCATGAAGCTCCAAAAAATGTCTCCTGCAGTTGATGCCAGCCTCTGCAACTACAGAAAAAAAGAGACAGAAGCAAGGGAGATTTCCAGACAAACACATGTAGTTTTTATAAAGCAAACCAAATTCCCTGCACCCTGCTCTGCCACAGAGAAAACCTTGCCTGTTGCTGCCGGATTTCTCACAGGCTTCTGACATAATATCGTGGGGTTTGTTTTTTTTTTCACTGCAGGAAGTGCTCCGAGGTACAGAACGATCTGTTTGCCTTGGTAACATGTGATTTATCAAACCCTAATGGAGGAATCCATCTCATGTATAAACAGTGGCCAGGAGCACAAAAAAACCATCAGCTCAAAACCATGGAAAAGCACAGGCTACTGCTCTGGCAAGGCAAAGAAAAAGAGTAAAACAGCTTCTCAAAACCCAAGGGAGTCCTTGCCTAGTATTTTTAAAGGCAAGTAGAAAACAAATAAAATCTGAGCTAGCAACAGAGCTAATTTCTGGAGCTAGGAAACAAACGAGCTGTGGCAAGAAGCAGAACAGTAGAAAAGAGCAGAGAATTAATTACAAGTGAAGTGGCTCCAGTTAGAATTGAAGTTAGAGGCATCAGAGGTCAAAGCAACAGTTTTCAGTCGGTAATTCGCTTCCTTAACATCCTTCAGCCCCACTGGGGCTGTGCCTATGACTCGGGGACGAAAAGTGCATGTGTCTGTAAAGAGAAAAATACACACTGAAGGCAGTTCAGAGCTATTTAAAAACCAAAAATCTGATACTCCCGCTGCCGCCGCGAGCGCGGGCTGGCTGTGCCCGGGAGGGCGCGGATCGCAGCATCCCTCGGGGTGGGATGTGAGGGGCTCTGCCCAGCCCCTTCCCTCCCAGCAATGCTCCGTGTCTGCCCGAGTCAGCTGCTCCTTGATGTCAGAACCTGCTCCGGGCTCGGCGGGGCGGCAGAACCCAGCGCAGCCGAGCCTCAGCCGCCGCTCGCCGGCTGTGCCAGGGCTCCTTGAGCCCGCACCCCGCCGGGGAAGAGCGGGGACCCAGCCCGTCCCACCGCCGAGCCGCAGACGGAACTCGCCCAACTTTCTCCGAGCCGGGTCCCGGCACCAGCTGCCATGGCCCCCGGCAACTCTTCCCGCAACTTCTCGGCGCCGGAGGCTCGGAACGGCTCAGGTGAGCGGGGCCGGGGCTCAGCGGGGCCGGGGCTCAGCGGGGCTGCGGGTGATACGGGGTTGAGGGTGATGGGGGGCTGCGGGTGATATGGGGATGAGCGTGATGGGGGCTGGGGGTGATGTGGGGCTGAGGGTGATGGACCAGGGGCCAGGGACTCCCCCGGACCCCGCCCGGGCTGCGCCGCCTTCAGCACCCGCGGCCGGACAGCGCCGGGCGGGCGGAGGGACGGGCTGAGCCCCCGGGGGTGCGGGACCGTCCCGGGCACCGCACAGCGCTGAGAGACAGCACCGAGATACAGCCCGACCCTTCCCAGGCACCGCACAGCGCTGAGACACAGCTCTGAAACACAGCCCGACCCTCCCGGGCACCGCAAACACAGCCCGGCCCCAGTCGCTACCTGTTGGCTGCCAGGGTCCCCGAGTCGTAGGCACAGCCCCAGTGGGGCTGAAGGATGTTAAGGAAGCGAATTACCGACTGAAAGCTGTTCCTTTGACCCTCTGACGCCTCTTAACTTCAATTCTAACCGGAGACACTTCACTTGTAATTAATTCTCCGCTGTTTTCTGCTATTCTGCTCCTTGCCACAGCTCATTTGCTTCCTAGCTCCAGAAATTAGCTCTGTTGCTAGCTCAGATTTTATTTGTCTTCCATTTGCCTTTAAAAATACTAGGCAAGGACTCCCTTGGGTTTTGAGAAGCTGTCCTGGCCGCTGGGAAGGGAGGAACCAGCGTGGCCAGACAGGAGGGAAGCACAGAGAGATGAGACAGTGGTGGAGAGGGATGCAGAGATCCTCACCAGTCTCCCTTTTTCTCCATACAACCCTGTTTTCAGATCAACAGGTTAGGGTCAGGCAAGACAGTTCTCAATGGTTCAGGTTCGTGAAACTCTCCAACAGAAGGTGGTTTATACGTGGTCTTTGGCTCTCTCTGCATCAGCACAGTGCTTTAGAAACCAAAAGTGTGCCTTAGGTACTTCCTTCTGAAATGCAGTGAAAATGAAGTATCTTACACATCAGGGTATGGCTTAGAATGACAGCCCCTTAGAGAAAAAGAAAAAAATTAGCCCAGCCCTCATTCAGTTCACATAGTGCAGCCCCTTTGGGACTTTTTAAAAAAACTGTCAGGGCAGCCACAGCCCTACAAAATCAAGAACAAATCAATGCCTGAAGTAGCTGCTTAAATACAAAATATATTCACTTGGATATGCTCAAAAGCAGCACTGAAAATTCAGATTCAATGATGTCTCTAGATGAAAGAGACTTTAGAAAAGACAGAACTTTTGAGAATTTGACAGATGTGCTTGCTCTTCTGACTCCAGCCTACAAAACACACATGAACTACAGCTTCAAATTAGTGCAGCTGATAATTCTTGCAAGTCCTGCTTGTACAGACACCATCAGCAGGACAGAGGCTACAGCAGTGCACAGACTACCTCTCACACAAAGCCTTGGGTGTGCACACATCCTGCTTTGAGGTTGGCTGAGCTCATTCCAAATGCCACAGAATCACCATGAGCACTATATTGATTATACAGCAGGAAAAGGGACATTTTGACCCAATTTCCAGCTAACCATGTGGCATTTATGTTTCACTCACAATCCTTTCCCACCACACTCATAAAATTTGTGGTTAAAAGAAAGGAGATCACATCTCCTAACAGCTACAATCAGAACAGCAGGACCAGAATAATCATCTTCCAGCTTCTAGTCTATTCACCTTCCAGCATTAAGGAGGCTTGAGATGTCTTTGGATGCTCAGGAGTGTCAGGTTCCAAGAGGGTGCTGATGGCTGTAGGTTACCTTCCAAAAATCACATAACAGGGGACATTTCCTTGCATTAATGGGTCACCAGGAGGAACAGGGACTACTTAAACTGCCATAAATTGTCTGGACAAGGCTTTTTTGTCTTATCAGCCAAGCCTGGCTTCCACCTTCAGGCCCCTGCTAGTTCTCCTGTGCCTCACTGGCTGCTTTCCGACACCTGCAGAGAGGTTTCCCAATAAAATGGTGCAGGAAGTGCTTTATTGGGTTCTGGCATTGGCCTTGGATTTGTTCATGTCTAAGCTGGCTGCTTCCTAATGCCAGAAGGACTGAGCCAGTGGCAGATCATCATGGCCCACTTCTAAGAGCAGTGAAATATGGCACACTCATTTGCAGCCACAGGCCAGCAGCGTAGCCCCAGATATCTTGCCAATTCTATCAAACTTCTCTGTCACACCAAAGTAAATGTGGAGAAGTTTGTGCTCAAGAATTCCAGAGGTCAAAGTCAGCAAATACCCCTTCAGCAGACGGACACTGCTTTGGCAAAGATTACACCTGTAAGTATCTGTTATTTCACTTAATCTCATTTTCAAGATTTCCCTAGATTCTTTTGGAGGAGGCTTCCCCACTCCTGCTGATAAGGACATGGAACAGTTTGGTGACTGAAAGCATTTCCAATTAACAGCACATTGAATAATCTGTGATTCAATGAAAGGCAGCCTAGACTGAGGGGTTGTCACACACAGTCCTTGTAACAGCTACATAAATAACTCACACAAAATCATTTCCTAGAAAAAAACCCACCAGGTCCCATAGGAGAGGAGTAATGAGATGAAATGAGATTTGCCTCAGCTAAGAAGGGCTATTTTAGACTTCAGCACACAGGAACCCTGCAGAACAGAGAACATCACCATCCCTGCCTTCAACACCACCTCCTGTGCCCAAGAGCTTGTGGCTTCAAAATGTGATTTTACACCCAGGTGAGGGACAAGGTCAATGGGAATTTGATTATGTTTGGGGTCCCACCCCAAAGAGCAAGAGTCAAGATTTGGTGTGGATAAGCTCAGTATTATCGGGCAAGAATTTTGCCTTGGAAATCCACTCACATCCAGAACTCAAAGACTTTTAAACATCTTTAAACTGTTTTTCTTCTAGGACAATCCCTGTTGAAGGGCCTCTCTGAAACACACTCCCAGTCCTTGTCTGGCCACACACTTGGATTTCTTTGTAGGAAATAAACTAGAGAAAGGGAGAGAGGCAGCGAAGGAAGGCAGAAAGAATGTTCTCTGGCCTAACCTTGAATAGAGGACAGGGACACTGCCAGGGGACAGTCCCAGATCTCACAACACAGACAAGCATGAGCTGTCTGCCTGCACGGTCAATGAATTCTGTTTCATACTATACAATAGATAAACTACCTAACAGATGAACTGAAGCTTTCTGACAGCAGCTTGAGCATTGACTTTATCCAGATTTTGGCACCCACAGAAATGCTTTACTCCTTCAAAGTGTAAAGCACAAGCTGCCTCACCCACTCCCCTCAAAAACAGCTAAAAACACTTCACTCTATGGAATAAAAGTTACTCTCAACTCTCTGAGGTGCTGGTGAATGCAGAGGCATGCCAGCCAGAGGTTAGTGCTGCAAAAAAGGGCTGGGGAGTTGCAGAGCAGGACAGAAGCACATCAGGTGAGCTGAGGAAAGATGCCTGCACATAGCCAGGTTTGGGTGGCATGCTGCAGGTACTGAGGGGCAGAGAGGGAGGAGCCAAATCCCCAGCTAAGCCTCTCCAGGTGCTGGAAAGGGTATTAAAAATCATCCAAATCTATGTCTTTAATAGGGATGGGTCCATATGCAGGACAGGGCAAGAACACCAAGTGGTAAAGAGCTTGTCTCTGGGTTGCACTCACTGCTTTGGTTTGTTTTGGCAGCACCAGAGAAGCCAGCACCACACACCAATGTGATAATGCCCAGTCTCTTCAGCATCATCTGCTTCCTGGGCATCATGGGGAACCTCATTGTGATCTACACTATTGTCAAGAAGAAGAAGCTGAGATGCAAACAGACCGTGCCCGACATTTTCATCTTCAACCTCTCCATCGTGGACCTCCTCTTCCTCTTGGGCATGCCCTTCCTCATCCACCAGCTCTTGGGCAACGGCTCGTGGTACTTTGGAGCTCCCCTGTGCACCATCATCACGGCCCTGGACACAAACAGCCAGATCACCAGCACCAACATCCTCACCGTGATGACACTGGACCGGTACCTGGCCACCGTCCACCCGCTGAAATCCACGTCGGTGCGCACGCCGTGCGTGGCCGCTCTCGTCATCGGCCTGGTGTGGCTGCTGTCCTTCCTCACCATCATCCCTGTGTGGATGTATGCTGGCCTCATGCCCCTGGAGGACGGCACTGTGCGCTGTGCCCTGCTGCTCCCCAACCCAGAGACTGACATCTACTGGTTCACTCTCTACCAGTTCATGCTGGCCTTTGCCGTGCCCCTGCTCATCATCTGCGTGGTTTATTTCAAGATCCTGCAGCACATGGCCACCACCGTGGTCCCGCTGCCCCAGAGGAGCCTCCGGGTGCGCACCAAGAAGGTCACCCGCATGGCAGTGGCCATCTGCTCTGCCTTCTTTATCTGCTGGGCTCCCTTCTACATCCTGCAGCTGGTTCACCTGGGCATCGACACCCCATCCGTGGCCTTCTTCTATGCCTACAACTTTGCCATTAGCTTGGGCTATGCCAACAGCTGCCTCAACCCCTTTCTGTATATCGCCCTCAGCGAGACCTTCAAGCGCCAGTTCCTGGTGGCCATTCGCCCTGCCAAGGAGCCCTGTCGCAACAGCAGCTCTGCCAACAACAACAGCATGACAGAGGCCAGCGTGTGCCTGAAGCTGGCGCCAGAATCCACCCAGCAGACTCAGTTCCTGGAGGACTTTTCCCCACGCTCGCTGCCGGTGACTGTGGCTGTTCACTAGGGCACTCTGAGCAGCAGAAAGCTCTGGATCTGTGTGCTGATGGAGGAGCAGCAGCTTCAGGCAGGTCTTGGAGATGCCTGTGGACTACAAACTTCCACCTCCAAAATGCAGGTGCCTCTCTTTCCCATTTCTCTGCTCCTGCACTGCTCCCAGCCTGTGAGATGCTATGTGCTGCCGCTTTTCATCCTGCACAGGAGGAGACTCTGCCACCACTGGGCCCCCAAAGAGGATGAGTGGAATAGGGAAAAATGTCAGAAAGAGGATTTCCAGGGGGAATATTCACTCTACACGAGTAAAACTTCTATCAACGCTGCCCAACCTTTCCTCACCTCTTGGCCCAACCAGGGCTTCTAAGCAGCTTGTCAACACAGAGCTTCTTCATTCAGAACTTGAACCTTTGAACCACAATGCCATCTATTTACTTTTTTTAATAAGTAATCTGCAGAGTTTGCTGGCTGTGCTGATATCCTAGAAGCACGCAGCACAGAGATCCTGGGGAGAGAAATCTCACCCTGACCTGTTGCTTGGCCTTTCAGTCCAGCCCCATCTGCCTCCAGTGGGCTGTATTGTTTAGCAGTCAAAACATTTCAAGAACTGGCTCATTTTGATGCCAATCCGAAATATTTCAAGCAAAATCAGACACATAATAATCACACTGCTTCAAGGGACTGCAAAGAATTTTCAAAACTACTGCTGCTAATGCCAGCTTTGTGGTTTTTCATGGCAATGAGCAGATTTTCACAGTGCTAGTTCTTCATGCTGCTCTTGTGCCTCACAGTCTGCAGGGCCATTGGGGAACCCCTGGCAGAGGGTTTTAAGCAGGACTAAAAATCTCAATGTGCAGAGATCTGTGGAGCGAGAAGCCGTGAAAAAGCAGCTCAGGGGAAGCAGAGTTGCTTATGCAGCTTCCTCAAAAATAACAAATGCTTTACACAAAGTTAAAAGAGGGAAAATTAAATGTCTGTGTGTTGTATACGCGGCTTTAACAGTCGGAGGTTAGGAAGTAACTCTGCTCATTATAAAGCAGAGAAAAGACAGCAGAGATCAGCTCAAAGCAGGGATTACACCGACAGCCTGTGCCGGGCTCCACAGGGACCACACAGGCTTTGTTCAACACTTTGTCAGACACCGAGGGACTGGTTACTGTAGATGGATTTAATTTAAAGAATTAAAAACATCAAACAGTCCAAAGGAATTTGTCATACCACACTTATGGTTTCATGCCACCAGCCACCCACAATATGCCCAGCACAGAATTTCACCTTTACTCAGCTCCAAAGCACAACTGTGTCACCTGCACAGGATGTCCTAAAGCACCCACATCACACTTGTAAGCACATTCAAACCAACACTTCAGACTACACCCTGTAGAGAGCACCCAGCCATTCGCTCACCTCCAGCCATCAAAGCAGTCAGGTGTGCAGCACCAGCACCTTTGACACCATCAGATGCAGCATGTTGCTTTCTGAGTCATTGAACAAACCTCAGGACAGGGTCTCTCTGTATTTTCTTCCAGGCTCTGTCACAACCAGCACATCCAGACTGAGAGTGTCTTGTGGATTTTTCGCCTGCCTTTCCCCAGCCGACAAAGCCAGACACCTGCAGAACGTTCAAGCTTTATGGCTCTAAAGTCTTTGCTCTGTTTTTACTGCCAGGAATTTTCACCTGCTGTTTTTCATGGAGCTGCTTTGCTCTTTGGTCAGTACTCTCCCTGAAGGGCTCGGATGGAGCGAAGGTCGAGGAGGATGTGTGCTGTGCCAGCCAGACTTGCCCTCGGGACAAGGGAAGCTATTGTGTCACCTTTCTCCCATTAGGCAGGGAAGGGAAGAACTGGCACATTTTCTGGGAAAGGAGGTGGTAATGACTGGGTGGGTGTTTCTTCCTCTAGTGCCAGCCATAAGGAAAGTATGAGAAGTGAAAACAGACTGAGTTATCAGGGCTCTCCGGAGAGCAGAACGTTGGCGATATTATCTTGCTTACACAGTAAAGGTGTTTATGGTTGAACAAGTCTGTTCCCATCTGAAGTGAGTGGATCTGACCCGTGTGGCCAAGATGTGCTAAAAACCACAGGGGCAAGTGGCTAACCAAGGAGGGAGGCCCCCCCAGCACCAAGTGCAGCACTCAGAAGGGGTTTTGTGGGGCAAACCTTTCCCAGATCTCAACACATCTCTCCAACACTGACCATAACATGGGCACCTTCCCAGCTTGAAGTCCTGTAGATCTCATTGGCGTGAGGTGGAAAGCCATACTGGAGAGCCTGGTCCCAACACCATGGATAAGTTTTCCATTTAGCCAATGTCCCAGGAGAAGCATGTGTCCCTTCCCACCACCCTGCAAAGGCTCATGGTTTCCATTCCCTCATGTTTCCTAGTCCAAATGTTCAAATACTGGCTGTTGGTTCCTTCCCTTTCCGTGTACATCCATAAAAGGGTGACAAATACCCCTTGGGAAGACAACGATGTGGACCCCTGTGCATGTATTGAGAGGCTGGGAAGAGAGGCACAGACAGGAAGCAAACTAGCAAAAAACACAGCCAGCATAAAACTCTTGTCAGCTTCCCAAAATCACCCCAAAGCATAGGGCAAGATGAACAAAAGCCTGTCCTTAGGAGCAAACCTATTGATCCAATGCCTTCAGAGGTGTCACCCTACCTAGGTGATAAGGAAAGGCCTAAAGGAGCTAAAAGTCTCTGTGCACCTTGGTGTGACCTCCTCCAAACATCCTGTCCCTTTTCCAACTTTTTCAGAGCTGGCTTTATTCAGTCAGAGAGTTCCATTGACATTCTGGTTTGTGTTCAACTTCACCTCTTCGTTGCTCTGCTCTTTGTATTTATTATGTGATCTCCTGTCTCAGTGCCTTGGTTACCAAGGGCAGAGCCTGAATAAAGGGAATTGCAAAGTAGGGAAGGGCACAGCTACTGTGCAGGCATGGAGAGCTCAGAGTGCTGTAAGGGCTGCCCCAGAGCTTCTGTGAGAAGGGCACAGAGATAAGGCAGCTCATTTCCCAGCAGTCTTGCTTCCCATACATACCCCGTTTTCTATCTTGAGAGAAATCAAAGTGAAATCCAGCTGAAAAACCAGGGGGAAAACACCCCCAAAACCAAAGGGTGATAGAAAAACTATTCAATCTGGTTCTTCAGATGAACAGCCTACTATGCTTGAGGAGACAAATTTCCTCTGCTCATTTTGCCAGCACTCATCCCATGTTTTTGTGGGCTGCCTTGTCAGACAGCAGGGCGACAGATGGGTTCATTCTCCAGCCCCTCCTCTTCCCCTCATTGTCCTCAGAGGTGCAAGTGAAGCCACATGTCACAGCTCTGCTCTTGATAAACTCCCACAAAAGGGCAGATGGCCCAGTTACTCTTACTCTTCCTTTCCCTGCTGGTGCCAAAGGTATCCTTGGCTGCTTGTGGCAGGACTCAGTGCCTGGCTCACCCTTCAGTCACCTCTATTCCATCTCCACCTCCCAGCAAAGCAAACTCCTGCCTCCCTCCAGTCACAGCTCTGCCAGACCATCCCTGACATCCTCCCCTGGACCCTTCTCGACCTGAAGTCTGCACAGCTGAGCCTGCCCAGGAGAGGATTTCAGCACACGATGGAGGCTGCAGGGTGGGGAGGAGGGAAAGGTGGAGTGACTCACTGGCCCCTGAGACACAGCCAGAGCCTGACTAATCCTGTTTCCTCAGCCCTCCTGGGCTGCTAATTGAACACATTTCATTCACCAGACTCACCGGTGGGAGAGCAGCCACGTGGCAGGTACGGATTCGTTCCCAGCCCACTCGCTTCTCCTAAATCCTCCTGCCAGATGCAGAGACCACACAGCAGTGCCCTTCCCTGCTCACCTCCCATCAGCAAAGCAGCACAGCCAAACCCCCACAGCCTTTCCACAGCCCCATCCCCACCGTGGGGCTGGGGAGGGGCAGCAGAAAGGAAACAGCCACAGGAGAGAAGTAAAGGGGGGAGGATGTCTCATCTACAGGCCCCCATATCCCAGTGAAGGGCTCCTCCAGCTCACAGGAGAGCTCCAGGCTCCAGAATCTGCATCCACAGGGCAGCATTTGAACAGGGAACTCACTGCACCACTGGGGGGAAAATCTGCTAAGAGATGTAGACCACAATTGCAGAACAGCATGGGAGAGGATCCAGCTCTGTCACTATCCATATGCCCTTTGGGAAACAGCTCTTGTGATCATATAGGACACAATAATTGTTCCTCTCATATCTTTCTACCAGTTGGGCTATGGAAAGCACCACTCCTGCTGTCCCAGTCTGGCTCAGGGAGACCAGCAGCACTGGTTCCTCCCAAAGGGCAGAGCTGCGCTTCAACAACTGCAGAGTCACTCTTGAGAAGTGGTGGTGCACAGAGTGGGGCTTCCAGAGGCACTTCAGGAGTGCTGAGGACAAGCATATCAGCAAAGCCATCAGGGTGTCACTCAGTACCTCCCACCATCTCTAAACACTGCTGCAGTCAGGTCCAGGCTCCCTGGGTCCAGTCCTTGCAGGAAGCCCTCCCTCCTCTGCTCCTCCAAAGCCAAGGCTCTGCACCAGCCTCAGCCTCCCCACACAGCAGCTGAGCAGCACAAACAACACTGAAGGCTCAAGGCAGGGCCACACAGGGCCAGTCCTTTGGAAATGGGAGCCAGGTTCTGCCCCTCACACCAGGGCTGAGGTGACACCACAGCAGTGAGGGGGTTTTAGCACATCAGGGATCAGATCCTACCCCAGGTACCAACTCTGTCATCACCCAGCACTGCATTGCAATAGGACCTGCAGGGCCTGGATCCACAGAAATGCATTTGGGGCAATGATTTTTCCAAGCTTCAGTTAAACCAAAACTGGAGTGAGTCCCTGTTTAAGCCTTTAAACCTTATTTCTTCCACTTAAAACTGAATTAACAGATGAGTCAGCCCTTCCCTCCAACCTGTGGTCTCATGTCCCCTGCAGGTTTCCACTCACAGAGTAGGCAGCCTGAGAGTCAGTGACATCATTTTAATTATTCTGGTGCTCAATTACTATTCAGTTGCCTTTGCTAAGTCTGGAGGAGCTCTTACAATTATCTTCCTGCACATGCTGCTGTAAGCACAGCAGCTTGGAAACACCAGGCTGCTGTTCCCTGCTCCAGCAGCCACTTCAGGGGAGAGAGCAGAGCTCTGCTCAGCAGCCACAGCAAGGAAAACTCCTGCCTCATCCTGGAGCATGATGTCTCACACCCACATTCCCCTCCAGGCTCCAATCCTCCCCCCCTTCACCCAGGCAGCTTGAACACAAAAAGCCAAATTCTAACATTTTCATGCACATTTTGGCCCAGAGTAACAGTACTGACTGATCTCTTCAATCTTCCCAGCATCTGTTTTCCTCCACACTGCCTGTATCATCACCCTTGGTCATGGATCTTGTTTAAAGATATTTCACTCCCTGATATTTGATGAAAACTGTCCAACTTTTTCCAGATGACGTAGCCAGGTCCCAGCTCTTGTCCCCTTGCTGCTGTCAGTGCTATCCCAGATCTCTCCTGGGTAGGATTTACAAGTCAGACCCAGTTTGTGTAACACAGCCCTTTTCTAGCTCATCATCGAGGTGAGGAAGGACCAGACTGAAGGAACTGTGGAATTTGCTTAAAACTTGATTTCCTCACAAGTTATCCCAGTCCTCTTTAAAGAAGGGATTAAACAGTCCTGGAAAACACAGCTGGCAGATCCAGGTACCCCAGCTCCTCCCTGGCGACTGGAATCTGTTTTCTGTGAGCAATCCTGTGCATCAGCTTGTGTCACCTTGTCCTGTACTCACCTGAAGCAATACTCACTGCTGGGCCATCTCCCCCAGCCCATGGGATGTATCTGAGATCTTTACAGCTTTAGAAATAAGCATATTTTAAAGAATTAGGACCCTGAGGTGATTTGGGGAGATTAGAGGAATGGAGGTATGTGCTGTCTTCAACATGTCAAGGCTCAGCTGCTCTGCCTGGTCCCTGGTGCTGCAGCTCCTCAGCAGCTTTGGTGTCACTGGTGGCTGTGTCTTTTCTTGAGCCACCCACTGCTCCCTCCTGGTTTCCTTTCCTCTACTAGCAGTTGCTTTTCTCAGCAGTACTGTGGATTTTATCTGAGACAACAGCCCACACTTTCCAAAGATAAAATGATCCTCATTATTCTCCTGTCTCCAGCCTTCATCAGAGATTTTGGTCATAAATACTTGTAAAACATCTGAAATTTTTAGAGTCAGGAACTAGAGGACAGCAACATGTCAGCTTTCCTTCTCAGTAGCTCATTTTGGTGGTGAAATCAGAGCCCTGAGATGTCAAACTCCACTCTTAGGCAGCCAGAAGAAGCTTTTGGCATGACTCAAACCTTGTTTGGCTTGGCTTTTCTCTAATCCTGTGTCATTAATTTCAGAGGAAGCAGTGGTGAGTGAGAGGAGGCTCTGGATTTCCATGGGGCCAAGGGGTCTGAGGCTGCCTGTGCCCCTGGCTCATTTCCTTGTGCCACTGTGGCCTGGGCAGTGCTGTCACTGCCTCCTGCATGCACATCTGCAGGGTGCCATCCCATTTTGGAACAGGTATCCCACACCTTGGGAGGGGTGGTTTGGTCCCAGAGCATGTTCAAGGCAGGTTTCCTGGTGAACTACTCTTGAGGGTGACTTTGGAGGTAAAATAAAGCATTTTTAGGTTTTTGTGATGTTCTTCTGATAGATAACTCAGCTCAGCCTGTTCTTCCTGTAGCCTTCAGAGCACCAGAACTGGCAGGACCAAAGACAGAACCTGAGTGTACCCAGCACAGCCCTTTCCCAGCTGCACACAAAGCTGGGCTGCTCCTCTTCCCACTGAAGCCAGGAGTAATTAGCTGTGCTGTAGCAATATAATGAACAGTGGGGCTGGATTTGCTGGGTAAAGCCTCCCTCAGCACACAGGAGACATATTAATTAGCCTGATTGGGCCACTACACAATTCAGGGTTGATGGGGAGATGATGGAATGTTGTTTTCTTTTTTTTTTTCCTTTTACCCTGAGTCCTGAGAGTGTCAGGAAAAGAGGGGGGAGGTTTTGTTAAAATCCTCCCAAGAAAGACACATGATTTATTTCTCACAGAACAATCAATGCTTCCCATTCTGCAGAAAAGCTAAATATTAATTACAGCAAATGAGCCCCTTCTCATTGAGCTGCCAGTGTTTGTTCTTAGACCTGAGCCCCAGGACTGACTGGGGGCTGTGGCTGGCACAGCCTGGCAGTAAATGTTCTGGTGCTTTCTTCAGTGGCAGCAGTTGGCTGAGGAAAAATATCTGGATCTGAATGAAAGCAAAAGACTTGTTCTCACTCTGGGAGGTGACATTTTACTCTTTTCTTTTTCTTCTCAAATAGTTTCTGTGTTGATAACATGACAGATGTACAAGTCCAGAGTCCTTGAAGGCCTAAGCTGAAATCCTAGCTAGAATCTAGGTGGTTGTAATGAGTTGACCTTTAAGAAAACCAAAAGTGTGAGGGAGTTAAGTCCCCAAACTGTTTTCTGCAAGTTGAAATTTAAGTTTTAATTCATGAGCAGAGAGGAAGGAGAACAGGGAGCCCTGATGTGAACAGTCTGCTCCTTTCATAATCTATTTCAATTTTATTGTGGGAGGGACCTGGCTTCTGGAGAAGCTGCACCTCCAAGAGAAAAGCTCCTAAGGAATTAAGTCAATAAGAACTTTTGGAAACTCTCATCAGTGATAACTTCACCCACTGTTTCCATCCCTCTGCTTATCCCTGTTGATAGTGGAAATAGGGAAAACAGGGGAATAGTCAAAAGAAGTGAGCAGCACCCTTGGGAGGATTGTTCTGAGCTCCAGAAGGAGCAATGGGCACTGGACACTCAGACAATTCCAGCACTGAGGGAAGGGCAGCCAAAGGGAAACAATCTTCTTGTTCTTTATGAAAGAAAGAATGGATTTGTTTTCTTCATTTTACATATATCACCTCCAGAAGTTAGCTCCTGCTACTTTGTCTTAGGGAAGAAAATTAAAAAAACCTCAGAGTCAATTCCAAGCCCTCCAAGCAAACTCTGAGAATAGAATTATTGAGCTGCTTAAAACCAGAGGCAAGTTTTACCAAAATCTATTGCACTCTGATTACCTTGTTAGTGGCTCTGTCAGGACAGTTGATTTTGGCTGTCTGTAATTCTCCAGTCCAGCTGGCACAGGGGTTCCACCCAGGCATTCCCTGGCCATGCTGCTGCCACAACACCCCACACAGCAAAGTGACCCCAACAAAGCACAGAGTGTCAGGGGATGCTGGCAACACAATCATCTAGCACAGGAATGGAACATCCTTCCTGAGCCTCTAGGAGTTTCTGCTCTGCACATTTTCATTTCCTCCCTGACAGACAAAAAATCACTTTAACCAGTCAGAGTGAAGCTGGTGCTTCGAGTATCTCTGCTGAGATACTGCAGAAATTGGGTGCTTGAATTGAATGAACACTTCATTTTCTGTTCTGGACTTTGGAAAGGCCCTGCTCTCATACACACCTACCTAAAAGCAGTTGCCAGCCTTTTTTGGGCTGAACCTGAAAGGGACATCTGCATCCCCTGAGCGTGCACTGAGGGCTGGCACACACCTGGCTGTGCCTCCAGCTCCCCCCAGGTTTGTTTCCATAACCATTTCAGGGTCAAGCAGGGATATTATTTCAGCAAAGCTTCCTTTTCTTCTGGGGAATTATTATTGATGTTTCTATGGTTCCCATCTTCAGCACTGCAGTGTGCAAATTGGGGGAATTTTCCAATTGCACACCCATAGCACAAAGGGATTCTGGCTCTCTATATAAAAAACATACTTTGTTTTTATTTATCATATTCGTGTGGAGAGATAAGTTCTCTTTGTGCTATACAGTCCTCAAATCATCAGCACTTAAAACACACCAGTCAATAAACCTTTTTTAATTTGAAAGCTGAATGAATTTCCACTGTACAAATGACTTGTACAGCTTTTTGCCCCTATTGCAACATTAGTTTAAAAAATGAACTCCTACATTTGATTTTCTGTGAAGTCAGAAACAGATTTCAGCCTCTTCTGGTGTACAGTAACAGATCCAGAATGGAACAAATCAATACCTTTTGAATGGATTTGCCTGCAGCTGTGCTCACACCTTTATTTACTTCCTCCAAAATTCTAGGTTTATTTACTTTGCTTGGATAAGCTGAAGCCTGGGCTTATTATTCTAGGTGTGTAGGTAAGAACTGCTCCTGCTGTTCATGCACAGTTGGACCAATATAAGAGAAGGATTAAACATGATGTTTTATTATGAGCACAACTGTGCACACACAGAGTCATCAGACGCTGGCACGGAGTATTTAACAAACCTGAAATGCATGTGAAACTGCTCTAAATGCAGTGATTATTCAGATAGTCACAGAGAGGGTGTCCACACAGGGGAGGCAGATCTGAATAGCTACACCACAATTACAGCCCTACCATCTCTCTGGATAATTTCCTAGCAGACATGCCAGTCTCCCCCAGCACACAACACAGCCTTAGAGCCAGAGATCCATAAGCCAATTTACATGGAAAATTAGGAGGTGTCAGAAGAGGCAGAACTAGACAGGTCTCAAGGATATTCATTCCTGCTGCCTTAGCCTTGAGCTTTCAACATATCATTAATTTGAGATCGTTGATGTTGTGCTGTCGTCGGTGCTGTGAAAAGAGGGAATACTTCACTCATGCCGTGCTTGTGCTGGGTGAAGATAAAACCAGCTCCAGAAGCAGCCTGCACGTGCAGGTCAAGGCACTTCCAGCCCAGGCACAGCGAGACCCTTGGTCCTACAGGGAACAGGGACCAGTCTCAGCTCCCAGAGCTCACCCAGCACCACAGACTCCAATGCAGCAAAGAGACAACAAACGACACCAAGATACTTCCACAAAGAGCTGCTTATCTCAAAGCTTAGCCAGCACCACCCTCTTCCTATTTTTACTCCCTTTCAGGCTCCCTGAGCAAGGCTGGAGGCACTCAGGGCTGGGATGACTTTACTCTGGCACACATCTCCCTCCCTCTCTCCCAGCACTGCCAGTCAGTTTGATGCAGAGTGGTGCAGAGCACACCCAGCACCACACCAGTCTAGTTCACTGTCCTTGAATTTATGATACATCTGCAAGCAATTTGCTCTGGGACAATGAAGTCCCAATTAATTTGCAGCTGGGTGCAGTTACTGCAATAACAAAGTGGGTAAGGGATGCAAACAAGTAGTGCCTGCACAGAGCATATAACCATCCTTTCAGGCAGAGCAGCACACAGCGAGCCCATGGCTGCACCAGTGAGTCATTACAGGAGAGAATAGAGCTCCCTTTGGATGCTGCTATCAATTTTTAGCTCTTCCCAGAAGCTGGGGTTCACACAAAGCCACGGCAGCAAAGGGCTGTTTGTTGGATTTACCAAACACAGCTGTGAGATGCTGGGGTTTGGTCACACTGATTCTCACACCTCCAGCCCACAGCTGAAGTGTTCCCCAGCCTGCTCTGCATCCCCTGCCTGTGACACCCTCTGAGCATCCACACACTCAGCTCTTCTTCTCTGACTGGGAGCAGCTCAGCTCCACAAGAAGGGCTGTGCAAGCTCACCCCAGTGCCCCCACCCTGCCCAAGAAGCACATTTGCTGGTTTTAATACAGACACTTGGCATTAGTTTTTTCCCTCCTCTCCTTTTCCTAAACAGCAAAGGCTGGGAGCCCGAAGGATCATTATAACCTATTGGTGCGTCAGACACAGAAATTCCCACCCTGGATCCCCTGATCTGGCATTTTGGGCATGATTACAGTATCAAGACATGACTTGTTCCAGTTAATGCTTGCAGTGCTGCAAACCCCAAGGATGCAGGAACATCAGCCTTGGCACCAACTATAACCCAGTAACACAGGCAGCATCCTTCCTCCTCCACAGGGCAGGAAATTCAGCCTTTCAGGGGCTGCAAGGATAAATGTCAGCAGGTTCCCAGCTCTCCATATCCCTGGATCCTGTGACCCTACAGCCACCAGTCATTTTGGGCTCTTTTCCTTGACTTCTGGTGCTGGTGTGAAGGGATTTTAACCCTCTGGCAACTTGACTCTGCCATAACAGGTTCAGCATCGGTGGGGTATGTGCTGGCCATGACAAATCTCTCCCCAGGATCTCATATAATTTCCTCCACCTTGGGAGGGAAGCTGCCTCTGAAGAACAAGGCAGCAGCAGCTAAAAATCAAAGCAGACAGCCAGAGCAGGACTGGAGCACACAGCCACGCTGCTGCTGGAGGCAGTGCTGCTCCAGTGCCTTCACACTGAATTCACACCCACCTCGTTAATAAGACCTTTTGAGACAGCCCATGAAATTGCATTAAATTAAATACCAAGACAGACTACCACAGCAGAGGCTCTTCTTCCCATGAGCCTGAATGCATTTTAACTCAAAATTAAGAGGACAGGTGAGGGGAAATGTTGTATTTTCCCATTAGCATTTCTCCACTTCTCAGAAGAAACAGCAAGCAACAGCTACAAAAATTAATTTCTCTTGTGAGTTAAAGTAGGGGAGGAGAACAGCCTGGCAGTGCTGCTGCAGACCAGTGGAGGAGGGAGATGCCCCAGCAGCTATTTCAGCCTTCCAGCTGAAATAAAGACCCTGCCCAGCTGTAGCTCCTCATCCAATTTTAACCTTGCAAGAAGGCAACAAGCTCTGATCTCTCTGTAGACACCCCAAGCCCCAGCCTGCCAAACCAGCCGTCCCTGCAGCAAGGCACTTCATCCTCCCAAATCTCTACTTCAACCTGCAGCTTTTTCACTTAAAGGCACAATTAAAGCTCAACCTTTCATGTTCTTTATCCTTAAAGAGCTGCAAAACTGGAAAGTCGTTCACAGCTGAGCAAGACCAGGTCATCCTGCATTAAAGATTGGGCAACAGAGTTGCATCTGTGTAGTGGTTAAAGTTAACTTTTAATTAGCAGATGCTGAACCCAACCCAGGCCAGTCCCTAGTTGGCTGAGCAGCCACACAAGAATATTGGACATTTTTCAGCAGCACCTGCTGAGACGTCTGTGGAAGGACAACCAAATGATTTAAAATAATTTAAATTAAAAATTTATTAAATATTATTATTCAATTCAGCTCTCTCCCCACGCTCTAAATGGGGGGAAACACTTTCCTGCAGCCAGCAGCTCATGACTCAGGCCACCCCCTGGGCCACAGGGACAGAGGCATTTTTAGTGCAGCCAGTGTTTTCTAAACAAGAAACGGCACTTTCCCCCCGATTTACTGACCATGCTTGCAGAGGAATGGTGGGGTCACTACCCCTGGTGTGTTTAAAAGCCTGGATGTGGCACTTGGTGCCATGGCCTAGTTGAGGTGTTGGGGCATGGGCTGGACTCAATGACCTTGAAGGTCTCTTCCAACCTGGTGATTCTGTGTATTCTGTGAGAGCTGCTGCCTTAAGCAGTGGTGAGGAGCAGGAGCAAGATGCAGAGTCCAGAGGGATGAATCAGGCAGAGCAGTGAGGCTTGGAGGAGCTTTGGGGATGCCTTTGCTCCTGAGGCCAGCCCAGGCCCGTGTGCTGCATCCTCCAACAGGAGCCTGCTCTGAGCTCTCCACAGCTCGTTTTACCCATTCACATCGAGCTGGAGATTCTCACTTCTGCCTATGGAGAGCTCAAGTGGCAAAAAGCAAACCCAAGAAGTTTTGGCTAAGGAAAAAGCCAGAAGTGCTGTTCCCAGCAGCTGGGCAGGCAGCAGTGGCTCAGGACCCCTCTGGGGGTCACAGTGGCTCTTTCACCATGGACTGGTGACCCTCCAGTGATGTGGGACACAGTTCTGGAGGAGTTCCCTCTCTGGCACTGTGGTGGACAATCTGTTCCCAGACTGGCAGGGAAAAAGATCCAGTTTTCCAAGCACACTGGAGGATGAAGGCAGCGAAGCACTGCCAGCACTGGGTAACAGGATCCATTATCCTCTCAGGCAAGCTACATCCTAGGGAAGTCACAGCACTATTTCACTTGGACAGGATGAGGGGAAAATGGGCTCATCCAAAGCAAAGACTCCTGAGCTCACTTGGCAAGATTTAATTCACTACATTGCCCTCCAGAAACTGATACTAACTAAACCCTGTCAGTCACACAGCAAACAATTCCAGCTTTGTAGGTCGATCAAGAGCAGTTTTTTGAGCAGATGACATGTGAGATGGAGTATGTCTTAGTTATTTTCACTAAGTGCAAGATATCATTTGGCTTCCAGGCCAAAACGCATTTTTATTTCAAAAGGCAGATAAGCAGCTTCCAGAGTTCATTACTCTCATAAGCTTTTCTTTCAGGAAACATTCTATTCAAGGTGGAAAAGAAATTCCTTGTATGAGACAGGGAGAAGCCATTCAAGGGTCTGCTCATTTTAAATTGAAGCACTTCAGAAGGCAGCAGCCACTTCCAGAGCACCTCAGCATCTCTAAATTGGGAAAGTTTTATTTTAAGGATACTTAATGGTCTGCAAAGAGCTAACTAGCTTATTCACATCCAACCTGGGAGGACTTATTCCATTCCACTTCTGCAACGCAATCATTGCACTTTCTGTAAGGAAAAAAAAAAAATAAATCACACAACACAGGCAACAAAGCAAGTTCCCCAAACCTTGTCCCACCACACCAGGAGCCTGACTCAGAGTCCCTTGTCCCCCAGAGAGCCACAGAGCAGGAGCTTTGGGCTCACAGTCATCCTTGCCCAGGTCACAGCAGCTCACCTAGCATAGGAAAATCCTGTTGTGCCATGGACACACATGGGACCCAGCCCAGCTGTGATGGGAAGCTGGGCAGGCTGAGCTCCAGTGTCTCTTTTGTTTGGAATTAAATCTGCTCTTCCAGAAACGTTAAAGGCAGAGCTTGTGATTTCCATGGGGACAAGTCCAAGAGAAGGGATCAGATGGAATGAGGCAGCAGAGATGCCACTGCCATCTCCTCCCAGAAATCCAAGAAGCCTCTCCCATGCCTCCAGGAGGGAAAGCAGCTCCTTGGTTTGGATCCCGGCCCCTCCAGAGCTGTAAGGGCTCCCACACAGCCAGAAAAGGGTCATTGTCCTGACAGGCACATTTGCAATCACATGGACCCAAAGCCCAGCACTCCTCTGAGCACAGGCTGGAACAAACATCAGGGCAGGAGCTACACAACACCTTCAGAAAAACTAATCAGCAAATCTCTTTGCTTTAATCATGTGCACCGGAGGCCAGAGCAGCACAGAGGCATCTCATTAAAACTGACCTATCTGCCCTGGAAAATTCATCTCATCCCCTCGAGCGCGGGAGGCACAGGGACAGAGCGACACAAAAGGAACAGGGACCTGTTCCTGCTTTGTCCCTGCCCAGCACCGCGGCTGCCACTCCATTACAGGAGACCTCAGCCTCATCTGCACACAGGCGAACCTCAAAGAGAACAAAGTACTGAAATGAACAGCTTTTATTTCCGAAGAGAAGATGAATTCCTACTTGTTTTCAGGATTGCAATTTTCTCCCCACGCTGCAGAGGATGCGAACAAACGAGCAGGGAATGAAAGGGATTAATGAATGAATGAGGGGGTGGGAGCTGGGCTCCCAGCTGCAGGGAGAAGGGGGGACACCCACAGGAGGGAGAACCAGCCTGGCCAGTGCTCAGCACCACAGACACCCCGGGACCCCCTGCTCAAATGTGGATGGATTCACAACCACCTCTGAAAGCATTCACTTAAGGGGAAATCAAACAAAAGGAGGGTCTAAAGTTTAGATCAACCACACATGGCATAGGAAGGGCTGTTTTTACAGAAACACTGAACTTCCATCTGCTGACACCACTCAGTTCCCAGCAGCTTTTGTCCTTTTAGATGATGGACTCACCCACGTGACGTGACAGTAGTTTCCTCCCCAAGCCTTAAAAGATGCAGAAAACCAAAAAGGCATTTGGTATTTACTGAGGAATTCACACCAAGCATTGCTCATTTGAGACCTATTGACTCTCCCAGCTGGATCACAGAGATGCAGCCCTGTGGAAGCTGCAAAACAAGGAAAAATTAAATCTTCTTTCCCCCTTATTCTCAAGCTATTTTAAATCAAGTCCAACATCAGGGGATTAGAGGCAAAGTTTGGGATTAGGATTAGTTTTTAACCTGGTGCATGAGAGCTGCTCTGCTTCACATGGCAAGTTGGTTTCTGGTGCTGATGGCTTTCAACAAATTGAATGAACTCACCCTTTGCTCTCAGTGCTCCAAAATTAATCTTTACTTTGGCTTCCCAGTGCTTGGGGATGATGTGACACATGAAAGCCACCATGGTTTGTTGTGGTGGAAGAAGTGACACTGCCTTCTTAATCCAGAGCTGGCATTTACCCATCCTGCTGCTATAATGTATGGCTTAATTTAAGGGCAAACTCAATTTGCAGATTAATTATTATAGCCTGTGACTGGTTGAGCTTGTGATAAAACATCTGGGTGAGAAATTGCACAGCAATTACCTGATTGTACATTGAGCATGTAAATGTTGGTAAAGAGCTGTCACCTAATGGAGACTGATGTTGGGGAATTGCAGGCTGCAGCCAGCAGAAGAAAGTCACAGTGCAAAGCAGGTCAGGGGAGTGGGTGGCAAACAAAATCAGAGGCCAAAATACTTAAAAACATTCAAAACAGCCTTCAGGAACAATAGGCAAAACCAATGCAGGATTTTCAGGGACTGACAAATTATAGTGGAAGCTGCTGGGATTTCTTTCAGGTAGTGCTGGGACAGCAGATCTGGGAGATGAGCCAGTGGTCAGGAGAGCCCCTGCTCATGAGAATCAATCTCCAGGTGACTGACCCTCAAACCACAGGGAGAAGGTCACAGCAGATGAAGCTCTCTGCCTGCCATAAGCCTGATTTCAGGAGCATCACTTCTCACCCAGTCCTGCCAAGCTATTCCCTTCTGACAGCTCTTCCCCTGCAGCATCCTTTGGATCAGACCTCATTGTCCTGCTGATCCCAGGGTGGGTGTCCCTGGGACCTTGGGGTGCACAAGCAGGAGATTCCCCAGCTGAGTCCCAGCCCTGCCAGGGAACAGCTGGGCTCTCCCAGGAGCACTGACACAGTGTCCCCCTCACCAGGGAAGGTCTGAACCAGCCTCTTGCCACCACAGGGGCTGCCCCAGGTGGCTCCTTTCTGATAGAGGCAGAGCAGTAACAGGTGAGTTTGTGACCTCGGTGTAACTCTCACAAACCCATGGAGAAACTCCCCTTTGCTTTTGGGAGTTTCACTGCCCAGCAGTGCCAGGCTTTGGTTCTGTTTGGGAACCTCCCTTCAGAGGAACCAGATTTTCACCCTAATTATTAAAGTCCAAAGCTGTGAGACACCTAAGGCTAGAAATGGCTTTAGAATAGCAAGCCCAAATGTCTTATCTTTCCTAAGACAAGAGAAACCAGAAAGAAGGCAAGTTTAGAAGTTATTTTTTCACTGTAGAAGGGCTCAAGCCTTGGAGAGCACTTTGTCATCTTCAGGGCTCACCTGTGGGATGTCCAGGTGACCTCTCCCCCTCCACAGCACCAGCACTCCCACTCCAGGACACTCTTCTCTGGCAGCCCAAGGACTCCCTGTCAGCACAGCACTGCTGGCACAGGCAGCCCAAGAGGCAGAGGGAGGGAAATCATATCTTTGGACATGATCCCAAAATGGGCTGAGGAGAGGTGGCAGCATCCTTCAGAGCTGAAGGAAGCTGGGGGACAGCAGAGCACCTCAGCCCATCAGTGTTAACAGCTCTCACAGACTCCCAGGTGAGACTCAATTTGCCAAAGGATCTGGGATTTATTACCAGGATCAAAGCACTAGGAACAAATGCAAACACTGTTGGATGGAATCTGTGAGCACTACAGCACTGTGAACACTCACCCAGGCCTTGAGTGAAGACAAGTGGCCAAACCAGGCTGCAGCTGCATCCAGGACCTTGATTAGAGGCAGCAGATGTGGATCCTTCCCTAATTCACAGCCCCCTCCTTCACTGCCAGCTGCCCTCAGAGTTGCTCAGCAACACAAGGGCTGATCTGGCCAATTTACCCAGAGTGAGCTCCCAGGAGGAGATGCTCTTACCTGGCACTGTGTTCCCTGTGCACTGAGCCAAGGAGAGTTGCCAGGGAAAACCAGGAGCCCCCAGCACCCCAAGGCAAAGGGAGAGATCCCCCCAGGGCTGTACCCCTGCCTGCATGGGATGCACCAAGAAAAAGCAGCATGATTTCCTGGCACAGGTGCCTGCAGCCCCCATTTACATCCCTTCCCAGCAAAACAGGACCCAAGCAAGCAGCAAGCCTCACTTGTCTAAATTTACAATAAGGTTAGGTCCATGACTCTCCACTGTTTCCCAGTAAATTCTTGTCCTGAGACAGACCTTGCAGGCAGAGGAAGCACAGAGCTGCAGCTGCCTTTGACAACACATTCAGAGACACAGCAGGATCACCAGGATCCTTTTCCAGGATGATAACAGGCCAACATTCAAGTCCTGCAGCCCTTGCAGCCCACAACTGCAGGATTTCCGTCACATTCTTTCCCTTTAGCTCCCAAATGCAGCATTTTGGCAGCAGCAGGCCCTTGATACACTGGACACTCCTGGAAGAGGATTTGCTGTACATGGTCTCTCCACCAGAGAATCAGGATTTGTCCAAAACCCCATAGCAGCCCCTGGCAGCATCCACTGGTTTAAATTTCTCCTTAACCCGAAGGAATCCCAGCAAACCAGCAAGAACCCCAAATGCAGCTCTGCCTACAAAAACCAAAGAGAAAATGTGGGAAGTTCAAATTAATTTTTATGATTCTTGATTATCTGCATTATCAAGAATTTAACAATACAGTTGGGGGAGCAGAGAGAAACTGTTCCTACAGCCCCAGAAAGCCCCATAAGCCACACCTGGAAGGACTGAAGGTAGAAAGAAAAAAGTTCATTCTTCACTGAGAAAGAAAACTTTCCTGAGGAATGAAAAGATGACAAAATCTGCTTTGCTGTGGCAAAGCTTCCAGGGAAATGGGGCCAATTACAAAACCTGCCTGGGATTTAGCAGGCAGCTGCTGGGAAACGTGTTGGTTTGTAAGGAGAAAGAGAAATTAGGTTGGAGAATTATTAGTGATGAAAGAGAGGAGCTTTCCATTCTCCACACCCAAAGTCAATGTGTCTGTAGCACTTAATCCTTATCAACATCAGGGTGCACAGCTGGAGTTCCAGCCCGGTCACCCTGGGGATCAGAGAGTGCCCAGGGCTCCAGCCTGGCTCTCCATCCTGCTGTGGGGAGTTTCAGCCTCACCCTGCAGCACTGCAGCCTTTGGCTCTTCCCCCTGTGACTCTCTGTGAGGTTTCTTGCTCTTTAACACCACCTGCAGTGGGTGGAAACGTTCTGATTTTCAGTTTTGCACGAGTTTTCACAAGTAGGATTGGGACAGTCACACATGCTGTGCAAAGGAGCAGCTCTAGGAGCAGCACTGGGACCCAGCAACACTCAAAGCTGATCCTGTGTGAGGTCCCAGTCCTGCAGTCTTGCTCCTGGGCCTCCAACACCTCTTTGAGACATCTCTGCTCTCCCCATGGAATTATTTACCTTTGGGCTGACACATCCAGTTTATTTGCCTGCTTGCCTGGGAGCTGGTTACTTTGCTGCTGATGGTTTGGTCCCCACAAAAAGCTATTGCACCTTTGGTGTCCATAAGCAGCGAGGGCACCTCTGGAAGGGTCTGGGCTTTCATTAGTCTCAGACAGTTTTCCATGCACGTAAGAAGGGAGAGGTTTCATTAATTACAAGGTGAGCCATTCCCCAAGCAAGGCAGCAGCTAACAAAGGAAATTACTCACTGGCCTCCCAACAGCTACAACTTAATTAAACGAGGATCCTTCCTCAAAGGCACCATCAGATTCCTGGAGCCTTGCTAGAGCTGAGAAGGAACCAAGCAGCCTTCAGCCCCAGGGCTGCATTTGCAGGTGGAATTTCCAGAGAAAGGCACTCCATTTTCTTGCAAATGGATCTCATCAAAAGCAATTCTGCCCTGGAGGTTTTGCATCCCTCAGTGCTGCCACAGCCCAGTGCTGCACCATCCTATTTCAGCCTTGCACACAGTGCTCAGATCTGGGCAAGCACAAAGGGAGCAGCATTTTGGGTGACTCTTCCACACTCCTGTATCCTCCTTGGGATCCCTGGTACCTCCTTGCAACAGGAGAGCTGCTTAACCCACAAAGCTTTCATCTCCAGTCCATAAAAAAAAGACAAAAACTTTTATTACCAGGTGTTCTAAGCCTGGTGCTCCAGTTCTCTCTACACCACTAGGCAGATCCACCACCAGCTTTTCCATCTGCAGATATATCATTTAAATGGAATTATGCCAGCAGCAGGGATCATGCTGTTCCTCTTCTATAGCCAGGCTTTGGAAAGGGATGCAGATTTATTTAATATCAAATTCTGACTTTTCTCAGCTCTATCAGCACAGCTCCCTTGGCTTCAACCTAGCTGAAGTGCGGGGTGCAACTGAAAGCAAGATCCAGCACACAGCACTCTGGAGTTATTAGCAGGGCGTGAATAATCTGGGTACAATGCCCTTCTAATGCAAACAGCAGCATTAAAAGTGCAAAAACACAGCCAGCAGAAGCAATTTCTCTGCTCTCATATGAGCACAGGCTGCTTTCCCCCTGCTGCATCCAGCAAGCTCGGCACCAGGGAACACCAGGTCTGCCTCTAGCTCACTGAACATGCTCTGGACACCAGTTTGTGGATGTTGAGACCATCATCCATCTTAGGCAGGATGGCAGGACCATCATCCCACTTACCTGCACAGCTGCTTTGTCACAGCCAGTACAAAGATGTTGGCCAGATGTCCAAAACCCCAGAAATTGGACCCTGCAGCCTCACAGTGCTGAAAACAGAGCCCGCTGCCCCCATTCCATCCTCATTCCATTCTTCCCACCTGACCACTCCAATGATTGTCTTTTCCAGCCAAATTAGGTGCTCCGTTTAGTCCATATGCAAGTCTGGCCAATTCATGCCATCCCACCAGGAGACAGAATTTCCCCCTTTGGGGTGGAAGTCATTACCAGATTGCACAGTATTTCTAGTTGGCAATTGGTCTGATTTTATCCTTCAGACAAGCTCTCATTGTGCCTTTTTTTCTGCACGATTAAAGTGCTCTTTGTTATCTGGAAAAGTACTTAAGTGTAATTAAGTCACCCAGTCCTTCATTTGATAAGACTAAGCAGATCGAGTTCTTGCATTCCTTTCCTCCAAGGCATTTCCCTCCACATGCCTTCCAAGCTTTCAGTATCTTTTTAAAAACCCCCGATACCAAAGTTGTAGGAGTCGCTTTAGCATTTCTGGCCCAAAGGGGGGACAGATCACCTCCCACCCTGAAACCAATTCTCCTTCCCACCCAGCAGCAAAAGGCAGGGAGACTTTCCCTTGCTTTGGGCCAGAAATGCTGAAGTTCTGCCCTCTGGTACTACCAGCCAGGGCAGGCATCCTGTTACAGCCTTGCACACGATAACAGAAGGGTTTCTGTATGCAGGGTTACCTCTGGATGTGTAGGTGTAGCCAAACGTTGCCTGTTCCCACCCCAAATCCTGCTGGGCTGGTGGGATCATTGCTCACACACATTACAGACCAATTTCAATGAAACTCCATCCTCATGCTGTCCCCTGCATGCAGGGCAGGGTGTTTGAGCATAAATACCATCTCCTTTCAGGAGTGTACCAAGGAAAAATAAAAGTCTCTCCAGTTGCATTAGGATAAAGTTATACCTGGCTTGAGTTGACACTGTGAAGCCATTTCTGCTGGAACAGCTTCTTGATTAAATCTATCTATCCCTAGAGCTACTACAGCTCCTAGCAATGCCTGAAAAAAGGAAAATGAGGCTTTCAGGAGAAAGGAGCATAGCTGATCAGTGGCATCACAATCACTTTTCCAAGTCATTTAGATCAGTACCTACAAAGATTGCATCCCAGCCTGTTCCCCAAGTTCAACCTGAACACACCTTTTAAAACCCCACAGATGGACACAGAGATTCCTGATACCAGTTCTCTGTGCTCCCAACTGAAATAAATTAAATAAAAACTTTAATTTAGCTGCACACCAATGAGAGCTGCTCTGGAGGCACATGAGAAGCACAGCTCAAGTGGGCAGAGGTTGGCAGTGAGAGGCACAGCCCTTGCACCCAGTGAAGCTCAGAGCCCCCAGGATGACCAAGAGCAGCAGCTGTCAGGACATAAAACACTCCCCAAAACAGCCAGGAGCTCTGCCAGCTTCTCTGAGGCAAGCACAGGCCCAGCATGGATGCAGGATTTTTCAAATTAGTTTAATTTTTTAGCAACAAATTTATGGGAGAAGAGGGGGAAAGCAGCTTGGTTATTGGTTAAAGATTTATGGGACAATCCCTGCACGTGTGGCAGGAGCTGCCACATGCAATTTTCATCCAAATGTCCCAGGGCTGCTGCACACACAGACTGGACTCCATGCCTCCCCCAAGGGCTCCATCTAACACATCTGCTGCCAATGTAGTTTTAGAGGACTAAAAAAATACCTTTGCTGTGTCAGGTGAAAATTACTCTATCCTTCAGCATAAAGCCTTGTTGAAGAGCAAAAAGCAGACACTGCCTTTACAATCTGCACCCAGACCCATACGTGACTGGCAAAAAGATAACAGCCCCCAGGCACTGAGTGGTTTTCAATTTACACAATTCTTTCAGTGCAGAAATGCACCACCCCTACAAACCTGGGTCTTTTTATTCCAGATGGAATCCAATCACACAAAATACCATGTACACATTTGAGAGAGAATTCTCAGGTTATCAATTTAAAACAAAAGGGAATTACAGCCACCAAACTGCCTTGGTGCAGGCTCTGAAAGTTGTGCACAGCTTCAAATGCAAGAAGCAGCATTTGGCTGGGAAGTGTCAATCAAGGCCAGCCCTGTGCAGGGGTCAGAGTCTTTAACATCTGTTTAATGGCTCCAAAGACAGAGCACTCTGCAGGATCCCAAAAGCAGTGGGACATTTGTGATCAAAAACCTTCTGGGCATCATATCAACCCCAGCAGGCTCCCAGCTTGGCTCCTGAAGCCACACACTCAGGAGGGAGGGACACCAAAGAGGATATTCAAGGGGCTGCAAGTGTCATATAGTGGCAAACCTTCTCCTAGCATTGATGAGAGAAAGCTGGTGGAGAAAGAGCAGAAAGCATCAGACAAAGGAGTCAGCAATCAGCACATGAAGCCTCCTCCCACCTTCCTCCTCAGAGAAGGGCATGCCAGCTCCTCCAGCCCACCCCACAAGTGCTGCCATGGGCAGCTTTCAAAGAGCACAAAGCATCATCACAACCAGCCTGACTTCCCACCCCTCAGTGCCTGCTTCACAGCAGCTGCAGACTCATCCCTTCCCACTCCATCCAGTAACTCTGCTGGCAGTTTGCTTCCCATAAGAAAAGGAAGTGAGCAATGTCCTCTTCAGCCTTGTGGACCAAGAAAAAAATTAACCTGCTGTAGTGTCTGACTGAAGCTGTCTCAACCTGTCATGGTGCTGTAGATGGCACCCAGTCTTCACAAGGCTGATTTGTTTGTTGGAGCTGATAAAATATCATTATTCTAAAATCTTGCAGCACTTGAATGAAACTCAAGAGCTCAGAGAGGTACACACCAGCATCCCAAATAAACTAAGCAGAGACCTTTGAAGCACACACACAGAGGAGAGTTCAGTGGTGCTGGGACTGCTGGTGCAGACACTGAACAGCCCTTCACCCTTTCTGAGCACAGAATCACCTGCTGCTCCACATCTCATCCTGCTCATGGACTCAGCCACACAGGCAGCATGAACTGTTCATTCCATTTGGTTTAAAGTCTGGCATGCACAGAACAGGTGAGGAATAGCCTGAAGCTTCACAAGCTAATGAGACACTGCCGAGCAGATCCTTAATCTCCCAATTCCTTGCCTTAAACAATATTTCCTCCCTCTCAGTGTCCAGCACAAGCCAAAGGCACCCTGGGGTGTCCTGACTCAGTGGCTTGTCTCTGACCTGAAGGCATTTCCCTGCCAGGCATTTCCTCTCATGGAATACCCAGCAAGAGGCAGCAGGATTTTGAGTGCTTCTCCAGACCAAAGCCAGGGAAGACATTTCCAACTACCTGGTGAGCACAAACACATTGCAGAAGTTATGAAACTCAAGCAAGGAGCATAATCTGAAGCCTCAAACTCTGCATAGTGAGGCTCATTGACTCCAGGCAGGCACCCCAGTGTCAGTCTGTCCAGCTGAACCATGAGCAGGGTGCCAAGGCAAATTGGGGAAATGAGAAAGCTTCAGCCATTCTCTCCAGACAGAAATAACTCAGCGTTTCTCCCAGCCCATCACTGAGGTAAGAAAGGCTCCTGACTATTTCAATCAATCTTGCTGGACTTGGTCCATGGTTCCTTGGTTCTCACATGTAATTAACAAAGTGCAGTTTCCAGTAAGTGATTGCAAATAAATCCTTAGATGCCCAACAGACAGCAGCTCCAGAAGGTCACACAGTGGCATTTAAAGCCCAGATTCAGATCAGTACTGGGGTTTCCAGTAGCTGATTGTGTCCCACAGCCCTGAATAATGATACTAACTCTGTTTTCCTGCCTCTGAGCAGAGCCCCAGGTATTGTCCTGCACTATGGAAAGTCACACAAAGGCAATTTCTAGCACAAATTTAGAAGACAGAGTGAAATTTAAGCTCTTTTCATTTATCAGCCATCAAGAGTCAGTGGTAGATGTCAGCAAACCAGAGCACATGGTGGTTATGGAGAGGTATTTACTGCTTAATCCCCAAAGGCCTATTCTCAATGACATGTTTGTTTGGATTTTTTTCTGAAAAATCTCCTTCTATCTTCCAAGCCCAGCCCTGATGAGTGACAATAGAGGTTTAGCCCAGAAACCCTTCTCCTGTAATCTCCTGACAAAAGTCTCTTTCCATTGCCCTGCCCAAACTCCCAGCTGTAACAGGCTGTGGGAATGATCACAGGCATCCTACAGCAATAAGGAATTTGCCAGAAGACCCCCAGGTGAGGCTAGAAAATAGATCCCACACCTCCCAGACAAGCTGTAACACCTGACACCATTACCTGCTTTGCATCCAAACCCAAATACTTCAGTGTATGTTCAAGCTCTGCCAAATCCAGTTGGAAAGGACTGCCAAACCACCCCTTCTCGTGGTCCACTGTAAGAAGTTTAAGTTGTCTAAATGATGCTCTGAAAAATCAGAATTGAGATGTTTCCACTAGAATATAATTAATAAAAATCAGACAATTGATTGCTGAACTACAGCTAAGCTGTGATTACAGGCTTGTTGGGCAGTCATGAAGTGGGCATAGCTCAGAGCAACTGTGATAACACCACAGGTATTGCAACACACACAACTGGCACTTGCCAGTTTTAGGGTGTTTCAAAGAATCACAGAATGGTTTGGGTTGGGACCCTAAAGCTCATCCCTTTCCAGACCCCTGCCTTGAGCAGGGGCACCTTCCACTAGACCAGGCTGCTCAAAGCCCCATCCAACTTGGTCTTGAACATTTGTAACATCCTTTTCTGTCCCAAAGCACACAAAGCATCTGCACACAAATCCTCCTGGATTCTGAACATACTCCATGGGTTGCAATGAAGGCAAGAAGATGGGCCATGTTATCCATCTCAGACACTGTTTTCCAAGTGTTACCATTTGGGAAGTCCAAGGCACAGCTGGTTTTTGCAGAATTACTAAAATATTTCCAAACACTCTGCCAGGAGCTGCAGGAGTTGTTAATACAAGGATTAAAGCAGGTAGCTGTACCTGGCAGAGCTGTTCTGCTCCAGCACAGAGCATACAATTCCCACCTGGCTGTGCTACATGAAACTAGAAAAACAATCCCAAGGCCAAATGTTCTCCTGTTTTTTCAAAAACACTGAGTCTATTTACACCAAGTTCATCCAGGAGTTAACCACAAGGAACTTGTGAATACAGGGACTGCACAAACACGACTTGAGCACAACAGAAA
Source organism: Luscinia megarhynchos (assembly GCA_034336665.1). Lineage (NCBI taxonomy): Eukaryota > Metazoa > Chordata > Aves > Passeriformes > Muscicapidae > Luscinia > Luscinia megarhynchos. The sequence goes on from CM067580.1 coordinate 6,851,497, forward strand.
AGGACTGGAAGGACTCAAACCCATCCTCACAATCACAGCTGTGCTCTGCTCACCCCTGGAGTGGGGTCAGGGCAGGAGGGAGAACCAGGAGCAGGCTGCCCTCTTCAGAAGAGGCAGCCAGTCCCCATTTTTAATCCTAATGGTCTTTTACACTTTATAAATATTTTCCCCCAATCACAAAAAAACAAAAAAACAAAAAAACAAAAAAACAAAAAAACAAAACAAAACAAAAAAAAAACCCAAACAAACAAATAAAACAAAAAACCCCAAACAAAAAACAAAACAAAAAAAAATCCCAAAAACAAACAAAAACCCCAAAACAAACCCAAAAAACAAACCCACCATTGCAAAGTGGGCAAATGCACCACACTCACCTGCTCCAAGAGCCCACATGCACTGCTCTGGTTTATTCAGTGTGGTGTCTCTCCAGTCAAATTGAGCTCTTTCTCTCTTGGGGTGAGGGCAGTGTCCCACTGGGAAGTCAGGAGCAGCTTTGGCCTCCACCATCAGCTTCCTCCATGGCTTCTCCTGCCAGCCAGACAGCAAGGGCTGGATCCTGCTCTGCTCCCTGTGCCACACACCCACACTCTTCCTCCCTGGAGCCTCCAGGCTCACAGTCCCACATCCAGCTCCCCTGAGCAGACCATTCACTCACAGTGCCAGGTTTCACCACTGCTCAGCTCAGTGACCTTTATTTTAGCTTCTTTTCGCGATCCTGTCCACAAAGAGAACCCAAGCTCCACTCAAAATGCATTCAAGTTTCACCCTGAACAAAGGTAAAAAGATCCCAAATTTAAAGAAAGAAACCCATTTTAAAAATCCCACCACAGCTACGATTTCAAAGCAGCTGGACAGAAACCTAATGCTTAAAAATCCTAACATAAAACCATACCCACCTCACCCTCCGTTTGTAAGTGGAGAATAAGAAGTGCAGCCCCAGGACCACCCACACCCAGCTGATGACACTCGGAATTAGGGCTGATAAAGAGGATCCAGTGGGGGGAAAAGAGGAGTCCCATCCCAACAGGGCTCTGCTGGTGCCCCTGAGAGGAGCAGGACATCCCCCCCACCACATGACAGCCAAAATCCCAGCATTGAAAAGAAACATGAACTGAGATTAGTCTTGACATTTCTGGGTCTTGTAATCACAGTGGGTGACAAAAGCAAATTCTGGATCAGAGCTTTTCCCTGAGCAATTTAAACACAGCTATTTTAAGGGAAGGCTGAGCTAAACAAAGGGGTGACAGCCCGAAAGTTGAAAGCCACAGGATGCAGAGTTCTGGGATTATGTGATAATCAGGCAGTCCAAGCAGTCTCTAAACTAAATGTATTTTTTGGAAATCAGGGTGAAAATGCACTGCCCCTGCACAGCCTTCTTCCCCCTGCCCCATCCACGGATTCTTGTCCCCCCACGTGCCAGGGACAGGCACTGCTGGCCAAAATCAATTGACCCCCTCACAAGGTGAAAGCTCAATTCAGGAGGAGGAAATAATGAGGCAGGAAGCAAAAATTAAATAATTTCAGTGGAAAATGGAAGGGAATGGTTTTTACATTCATCTCCCTATGTTGGCATCTTGTCAAAGGGATTTTATTGGGAAACCACAGTTGGAACCAGGGACTCTGGTGGGGAGAAAAGCTGTGTTTTTCCTACTTGAGGCTCAGTGCCTCCTGTGAGATATCCCACAGCAACAGGAGACGGGTTTGAGGTGAAACTTGAACTTTTGGTACGTTTCCCCATCAGATGTGTCCATGCCTTCCCTGGCAGCCAGTCCAGCCGTGCTGGCAGAGGTGTGAGGTTGTGCTGCAGGGGGGTTTCATGTTTTCCAGCCCCGCTGCACTCTCCAGGCGGTCGATGGCACCAGCCAGAGCCAGGACAAACAGTGACAGCACTGGAGGGACAATCCACAGCCACTTCCAGACACTCCTGGCTGGTTCCACATGGTTCCACAGCCTCATGGCAGGGTACAGCTGAGCCTGCCAGTGATGCTGGGGAAACGAACTGAAGAATTTATCAGATTTTAAGAATTTATGAAAACTTCAGAATTATTTATATCATAATTACTACGAATTTATTATTTAAGAGCGTATTTTCCTTTGGGGAAATGTATTTAAGAAAGGGCAAAATACAGGGAGGAGAGAGGGGTAAAAACATGATAGGAGGTCCTGTGAGCAGCATGGTTGGGGAAGAGAGGGGAGGGACAGGTGGTCCAGGTGCTGCATTGCTTTCCAGAAGCCCAAACAGAGCAGATATCCAAGCCCGGGACTAATATTAATTAGCAACAAATAAACTTTTTGGTGTTGTTTTTAAATTTGTTTGGGGTTGGTTTTTTTGGGGTTTTTTTTTTTTTTTTGGTTGGTTGGGTTTTTTTTCTTCTTCTTCTTCAACCCTGCCTGTTTTACCCGGTAATATACGGGTGCGTGATCTTCCTGCCCTTTATCCCAACCCATGATTCGTTTACCCTCCCTTCTCCCCATGCCGGCGGGTGTTTAGCGGGTCAGATCCCGGGGTAAAACCCGGTGCACGGTCAGGGACGTCCCGTCCCGTCCCGCCCCCGGTACCCCGCTTGCAGTCCTCCGAGCCGCCAGGGGGCGCGCTGGCGGCGCCCGCCGCTGCTGGCGGCGCTCGTGCCCGGCGGCGGAAGGACGCTGGTCCGGCACGTGCCCATGGAGCCCGGCGGGTCCCGCCGCCTCAGGTGGGGCGCGGGGATAAACGGGGAGGCACCGGGGGAACCTGCGGTGAGGGGGGTCAGGAGCTGCCGTGGGGAACCTACGGGAGGCTGCGCTATGGGGGACCTGCGAGGCACCGGCGGGAAGCACCGATGAGGGGGCCAGGGAGGTGACCCGCGGTACGGGCCCCGGGGAAGCACCGCAGCAACCCTTGGTACGGGGATCCGCGGAGGCACCGGGGAGGCCGAGTGGGCACTGCAGTCCGGGGCAGTCGGCCGCTGTGCGGTGCCGTCCCTCACCGCCCCGTGTCGCCCCGCAGCACGGCGGAGCAGCCGGAGGGTCGCCAGGCCCCGCGGAGCCCCCGCGGGCAGAAGGATTTCCTCCCCGACGGCTCGGCCCGGCAGGCCGAGCGGCTGCGGCGCTGCTGCGAGGAGCAGTGGCGGCTGCTGTGCGAGGAGCGCCCGGAGCGGCCGTGAGTCCATCCCTGGGAGTCGGGTGATGCCGGCGGCAGGCGCGGCTCGGGGATGCGGGTGCTGAGCTGGTGGTAGCAGGAGGGTCGGTCAGCACTGTTCACCTGCACTCAGTGCCCGGGTGGAGCAGCCCCAGTGCGACAGCCTGGCTGTCCCTGCAGGGGCACAGGGACATGCAGCACAGCTGTGGCTTCAGAGAGTCCCTCACGGGACTTTTACTTTTCACAGGGGCATGTATAATCCTGTAGCCTTTGCAGGTAGCACCCACTGCCTTCCTGGGCCTATTCCGAGTGCCAGTGTCTTGTCGGTGCTTCTGTGTGGCCTTGTGCAGATTTGACCAGGTGTCAGTGTCCCTGCTTTATCAGTTTTGGTGCTGCTAGACTTTGGTGCTTATCACTTGGGAGGCATTCACACCCACTTCTCAACACACACCTCCTTTACTTGGCCTGCAGCTATTAATTTTTCCCTGTGAGTCCCCGTAGGTGGGGTACAGTGATTTGAAGGTGTCTTGGCAGCAGCTGAGTAATTGAATGATACAGAAAACACAGAATTGTTTGGGTTGGATGAGACCTTAAGGATCACCCCACCCCACCCCTGCCATACTCAAGGACATCTTCCTCTAGACTAGGTTGCTCAGAGCCTTGTCCAGCCTAGTCTTGAACACTTCCAGGAGCATGGCAGCCACAGCTTCTCTGGGCAACCTGTGTTAGTTCCTCAATATCCACATATCCTGGCTTAGGCCATGCATCTCCAGCAAGTTGCTGAAGCCTATGGACATGTCTCTATGGTTCTGGCTGAAGACACTTTTAGCTGGTTGGTGATGATAAACTGGTGCTGCTAGATCCAGAGGATGATGTCTTTCTAAAGATCTAAAATCTAAAAATGCCACCTGGAAATTTCCTGCGTTTTGACACCTTCCTGAGCTTGTTTTGGTTTCTACAGCAGGAACTGATTGTAGGTCACGCTAGCAGTAACAAACTAATCTTTAACCTACTCAGGAGGAATCTGGTGAAGGCTGAGTGGAAGCCAGAGCAGGGCATCGTGGAGCTGAAGTCCCCTGCGGTGAGTGCTACAGAGTGTGTTCAGTGCCATCATCTCCTGCTGCCTCACAGATTCCTTAATTTGCTCATTGCAAAGGGAGGGAGCCTGGCTGTCAGCAGGGAACAGCCAGAGCCCATCAGGGATTTGTGCTCCTGTTCCAGGGGAAGTTCTGGCACACCATGGGGTTCTCGGAACGAGGCAAACAGTGTCTGCTGCCTGAGGAGGCTCTGTACCTGCTGGAGTGTGTAAGTAGGATGGGCCACTGGGTCCTCACTGCTTGGAGGAGCTGTAACAACTGATGAACATCTGTTTCTCAAGGAATTGTGTCTTTTAGTGTGTTGCTGATGGCTTGTCCTTTAGTGTGTCCTGTTTGTCACCAGGCTGTGGGTTCACACCTTGTACTCTCAAGCAGCAGTGTGTCACTGACAGAGTGTTAGTTGGATCTATGGCTAGTTCATTCAGCTTAAGCAGAGATCTTTGGGTTGCTGCTTGGGATTTCTTCCCAGTATACATGGCAGAAAGAAATTTAAATGTGGCAGACAGAGTAGTGAGACCACGTTGTGTTCAGTGCTTCTCTGCTTGCAGAAATGCTGCTTAGGGCTCAGTTGGATTTCTTTGCTGTAGAAAGGGTTGGGTTTTTTTTTCTTGTCTCTCCACCAAAGCCTGTTATCAGTAGAATTGGTGCATTGATCTAAAGGGAACTTTTATCCCTCAGCAAAACAAACAGGTTGTAAGCATCTGATGCCATCCCTTAAATCCTGACAGCAAAGGTGGGGCTTTTTTGCTCCTGGCATTCTGACAAATAGTTTGTAAACAAATTGGTGGCAATAAAATGGTTTAGTCAGGTGGTGAGTACAAGATCCCCTCAAAAGCTGAGAAAAGACCAGTGAGATGTTTTCAGCCTATGTCATGGAAAAGGTGTGGTTGCTAGGGTTTTCTTTTATTTATGAGTAAACACCATTTAAAAAAAAAAAAAAAAAGGAGGAAAAAGAGGTGTAGCCTAAAACTGCCTCCTGGAGGTCATTTGCTATTCCCTAGGGAAGTTACCAATGGGATCTCTATAAAGGAAGTAAATGCTTCTGAGGAGGCACCAATTGATGCCAGCTGAAGCTTCCATTCATTCCTCTGCTCCAGTTCTCAGTTATGCTGGTCATAAGTGCTTTTCTTGTGCTGTGTCCTGAATCACTCACATCATCAAAATTAAATTATGTCTCCAAGCAGTGGTTATTTTATCAGCTAAGCATTTTGCTCCCAGCTGCATCCTCCAAAGAGATGCAGGAGCTGAGAGCTGTGGGTGGGAACTTCTTACCTGGCTGCTCAAACCAGGGTATGGGGGAACTGGTATGGGAAAAGGACTGTAAGAAGTCCAGGTGGCACATGGGGAGAGATGGATATCATGTCAGGGAGGGTGCTGGGACCAGCTGTCAGGACCAGTGGGAAAGGACTGGTGTGAGCTTGCATAGATTTGTTCCAGTGATTCACACCAAGCTTCTGCCCTGCAGGGCTCTGTCCAGCTCTTTTACAGAGATTTGCCCCTGTCAATCCAGGAAGCCTATGAGACCCTGTTGTGCCAGGAGACAGTGAGCCTGTCACATTACCAGGTGTGTTGGGACCTCCAGCTGTTGCAGGAGGATGAAGGTAGAAAGCCCAGCCTCTGCCACACAAGCCCTTCCAGTGGCTGGAAGCAGGGTAGGATGATCTGGGAGGGAAGGGGAGGGAAGGTATCCTCAGTTGTTCCCACTCACCTTCTTCCAGATGTTTCCTCACCTTTGCTTTGGGTCCTAACCCTGGCATTTTCTCCTCTGCCAGCACACACTGTGTTCACTCAATCATAGTGGAACTGAAGTAACTTGTTTGTGTTTAGGGCTGTCATTTAACCTTCTTGCTTTCCTTTGCTCTAAGGTGTTCAGCCACTTGAAGCAGCTGGGTTATATTGTACTGAGATTCGACCCCAGGTAACTAACGTTTCCTTCCTGTGCTGCTTTCTCCTTCCTGAAGACCCTGAGACTCTCTGTACCTACTGCCTGGCCCCAGGGGATGGCAGAGAAGAGGGCTTTGGCCCTGAATTCCACCTCTTGGAAGGGTTAAAGGCTAAAAGTGGTATTCTACCTTCCTTGCTCCTCCCTCCTGAGGAGGTGATTTGGAACATGAAATGGGGCATGAGTTGAAGGCCACCCTGGTCCCACTTGGGCATTTTCTATGCCTTTGGTTGCTGTGTCCTGGGGTCTGAGCAGTAAGTAGTTCCATTACCTAACCCTGCTCTCAGCCTCCATGTTGGTCTCTCCTTGCAGCACCATCCCATCTCCCTATGAGAGGCAGCTGAACTTGGAAAGCCACTGCAAGAGCTCTGGGAAACACCATCGCAAGAGGAGGAGAAGTTCCAGCCCCCGGTAAGGATGTGGCCCGGTGCCTTCTCCCATCCTCTTCAGGCCACACTGGATCAGGAACAGCTGCTTTGCTTTGCTGCAGTGTCCCCAGGCCCTCCTGCTGGGACTGACCTTGTTTGGCACAGTTGCTCTTGGCTGTCCCCAAGCAGTGCAGTACTTTTCCAGAATGCTTTGCAGTGTTCCCTTTTGTCACTTGTGTGCTTCATGCCAGGGCTAAGAGGGGCAAACTGCCCCCAGCACTCCCAACTGTGGTTCTGAGATGCCACAAGAGAAAGGTGGAGAGGTCAGTGCAAAAGGAACATGTGTCAGGTGCCTCCTCCTACTCTTTTTTAGCAGGAGCACAGCTACCACAATGCACATCTTGCATTTATTCACCTCCTCAGTCCAACTTACCTGCCAAGACTCAACAGTGGAGAGCAGAGTCACGTCCTGGGGCTTGCACATGTCCAGAACATCACCACAAACTGACAATGAGTAATTTTGCTCATAATTCTGACAGTTCCCAGGAGGTGGCGTCAGCCTTTCAGAAACGGGGCGGACAAGGCTGGGGAGTCTCTGTTGACAGTAAATCAATGCCTGAGGAGTTGTGGAATTGTATGAACTGGGAGTCTAGAACTGCCCCATCTTCTCTGGAATCAGGGTCTGAATCTCGCACCAATAAGAGGTGCTGGCAGGTTTCTCCTGGCCTGTGCTGCTTTGGCTGAAGTCCATAGTGTTTGCATGGAGGTGTTTGGGTCAGTGTCTGGGGTGTGGACCTGGCATGGCAGGTTGGGAAATTGTCTATACAAATCAAGGCTGGCATTCTCTTGGGTGTTGAAGTCAAACCTTGTGCAGAACTTCTCAAAAGTTTAATCTGCCTTTGACATTCACTGTTTAATTTTGGCCTGCTTTTTTCTTTTCTCATTTGTCTCAAACAAGGAGGTTGTTGTGAAGGTTTTGCAGACATATCTGGGTGTTCCTGCCACCTTTGCTGCCCTTCCTCCGGCTTGGCAGACTGCATTCTGCCTGTTAGCAGGGAGCAGGCAGGATTTAAAGGAAAAAAAGTTCTACCACATGCTCTCCCTGAATTTTTTACTGTTCCTTTGTCTTCAGGTTGCATGAGAAGAAGCATAAAGGATATGAGGACCTTCCAGAAGCTGAAGGGACCTCCAGCAAAGATGGAGATGACTCTGGAAACTCCATTCCCATGGATGAAAAGCCCTTGTCAGTGCAGCCAAAGGAATCAGATGCTGGCACTGCAGAGGAAGAGTCAATGCCAGTTCCTCTTGATACAGAACAAAAGGACTCTCTGAGCTTCTCCAGCAGGCAGGCTGGAGACCAGAAGGAGAATAGCACCGGCACCCATGCACCCCGCTGGGATTTTAGCACCATCACCTTTCCCAACGTGGCCTCAGACCAGCCATGCACACATCTGCCCTCCCCTGACAACAGGCTCCTGCCAGAGAACGTGCTGGGCAGGGAGCTGGATGCAGCTTCCTGGTGCACACGGATCAACCAGAAACAGGAGAAGCTGTCGCGGAAGGAGAGGAAGCAGCGGGAGAGGGAGAGCAGGTACAAGAGCAGTGTCAATGCTGACCAGGAGGTGAGGCAGTGCTCTAACTGGCAGGAGTACAAAGCCCTCTTGCAGCAGAGGAGACAGCAGAGAGTCTGGAAACGGCCGTCACACCTCTGGGAGCAAGCTGTCACACCACTGCTGCGGCCAGAAGAAGTGACCTCACCAGGTAGTGGCTCTGGGATTTGACAGGGACCATTCTCTCCCCAGCAGCCCTGAGAAAGAGTACCTGGTATGCAGCAGCAGAAGGGGTGGCATGGGGAAGCTGAACATTAGTTTTGGGGACAGTACTTTGAGCAGGAGACTCTTTCTATAGCCCACTCAAGTGCCAGGATAAACGGCCTTGGGAGGGCTTCTAATCCATTCCCCATGTCCTGCAGTCCTTCCTGCTGGGTTGTTAGGCATGTGCAATCAGGGCCAGCAAGATCCAAAGCAACTGCAGAGTGTCTGGGCTGTGTGCTGGGAGGAGATGAGGAAGTTGAGGTCTTTGAAGTAGCCAGTGGTGACTGTGGAGCTGCCAGCCATTGTCAGAGGAGGAAGGCCCGTGGGTGGTGTGGAGTGCTTGGAGTGCCCTGGGAGGGAAATTGCTGGTGTGATCCTTTCCCATTGCTTCTCCCTCCAGCTGAGCTCCTCCAGCAGATCAGTGTGTTGCAGCCCTCCCACATCCTGGATGGAGCCTCCCGGTTAGTATCCAGCCAGTCAGCTTGGAGCTGTTGGGGAGTGGGGAGTGTCTTGTGACTGTCTCTCTTGTGAGGTCTGTGAGGTGCCCCCAGAAGCAGTTTGGGAGTTGCCTCAAATCCAGGGTGCCAAGAGAATCCAGTGCTCTATTCCATGCCCCCCTTGCATCTCTAGTGAGGGGTGACATTTCCATGAGGTGCCAGGACCTGCAGCAACAGAGCCAGGGCTTTCCAGGCCAATTAAAACAGCAGGGTTCTTCTCTTTCCCTTCCCTCTCTGCACCCCAGCCAGGTATCTCCTCCAGAGGTTTGATTGGATTTGACCTGTGCCTCATCCCTGGAATGTGCTGCCATCCCTGCTACAAAACCTTGGCTTTGGGACTTTGGGTTCTGCTCCTGCCTCAGAGTCTGTGTGGTTCTTGTGTGCAGTCCCTGCAGTGCTTTGCTCCTGTCTTCATTAGTGCTGCTTCTTGTGAGGGCATGGGGTAGATGTGAGCCTGAATCTTGCTGTGGTCTGACTACAGGAAAGCCCTGGAAAGTGATTAAGATAGTTGCAAGGTCAGTCCTTTGAGGAGTGAAGCCTTTCAAGGGACCCAAACTGGTCAAAATTAGACCCAAACTAAAGGGAGTTTTTGCTCCCTCTTTTCTCTGCTGTACCTGTACCCTGCAGTGTTTCCACCCATACCTCTGTGGGTGTGTTCCCCTGCAGGCTGCAGGAGGACCCAGAGGCCATGAAGATAGACTTCAACGTGTATCAAGCAGACGCTGTGGCCAAGTTTAAGAAGACAAACCCTGGGAAGCCCCATGTCAGGATGTGTGTTCGGAGGTACCTTGAGTCTTGTGCTATTTCTGAAACTTTGCAGTTGTTGTTGTGGAAATGAAGTGCTAATGATCTGTAAATGACCCAGCATCTTGTGAGCTTTACAGATCGTCAGAGTGTCTTGCTTGAGGGTGGTCCTACCCAGGATTTTTTTTTTTTTTTCTTTCAGTTCCTCCTCCTTCGTTGGAGGCTGTGGCTGACAGTTTCCCCCCTTCCCCTCCCCCCTTGCTCTCAACCCACACTATTTGGTCATCTGGTTGCTGCTCATGTTTGAGTATTACCGCACGTCAGGAGAAAGAAGCCACAGGTTTTATGCAATGTTTGTGAAATTCAGGTAGAACCCGGTGCTGCGGGAGCTGAATCCTCAGTCAGTGCAGATCAGGCTCTGAGCCATGGGTTCAGTATTTTGATCTTTGTCAAGTGTAATATTAAGATCTTTAAGAACAGAAGGTGTCCCCTTTCTTGCTGGATCCTTATCTTGCTGATACTTAAACTCCATAGATGGGTACAAAGTTCAGTTTCTGCCTTTTCTCAGTTTGCTTTACTAAAACTGTCCCTCTGCTCTCTGCAGCTGTAGTGGACAGAGCAAGGAAGGTGGTAATGCAGTTTTACCAAGGTATGTCATGAGCAAGTAGGATGATCCTTGTTGCATAAATATTTTCATTGATGAGCAAACAGACTCTGCAGAATTGAAAGGAAGGAAAAGCAGGTCAGCAACCTAAAGATCTTCCCAGCACGAAAGTATTAAGATTGCAGTGAATTGGCCATTTGCCAATATCCTCGTGAGCCGCATCTAATGGGCACAGCATGGAGCAGTGTGCAGTTATCCCTGTTTTTGGCAAAGGATTCAACAGCTCCCACTTCCCAGCGTGCTGGGTACTCATTCTCAGGGCTGGCAGCTTCCTATGTGACTGAAATGGGTGGGGAGGATCACTACCAGCTCCTCAGGCCAAAGGGAGCTGTTGTGATGGCTGGCCAGAGCTTTGCCTCTGTGTTCCTCTGGCTTGGAGAACAAACAGGATGTTTTTTTTCTCTCTGTAGCTTTGATGAGCAGATCCCATCCCTGCGGGCTTTGAAGCAGGTGACGTATCTGAGTGGGGATGTCCCTCTGGTCTTTGCACTGGTGGATCATGGAGAAATCACCTTCTATTCACTGAAGGAGTTCAAGCTTCCCATTGATGTTAATCACTGAAGTTGCTGTCACTTGCAGAAATGGGATAAAGGGAAGAGCTTTACTCAGGAGTTGTTTTCCTGGTCAATGAAATATTATAGAAAACAGAGCCTGTGATAATTGGAACCTTGGGAAGTTGGCCACTTTATTGGCTGTTCACAGCCAGACTTCACCCACCCAGATGGCTCAGGTATAATGTATAATTTACAGCACACAAGTGTGCTTGGCTTAGCTGGGCATTTCTGGGCTGAAGTACACACTGCTTTGTTCTTGAAGCCACTGACTCTCCAGCTTTTTCACCTCACAGACCACCAGCCTGCCTTTCCTGAGTCATCTTTTGCTGACTGTGGACCATTAGAAAACACCGCTGGTGATCCTTTTGTCACATGTAAAGAACCACTGTGCTACACCAATGGAATGGTTGGAGTGTCACTGAGGTCACAGGGACAGAATAAGCTGATCAGTGCTGGTGGCCTGAGCCTCTTGTCATTCAGCTGTGCCAACGACCATCAGATCAGAGTCTAGTCTGAAAAACGCACAGCCATAAACTCAGTCACTTGGAGGAAAGTTTCCAGACACTTGAGAGCAAAAAACTGTGCCTTGAACACAATTTCATCAGCCAGAAGTCACAGCCCCAGAGCATTGCAGATGGGAGCTTGGCCTCCTGCAGCAGCTGTGCTGAGATGCATTTTGCCCACACAGTGTTAAGCCATGCTAAAATTTGACTACCACTATCAGCACACTGCATCTGACAGTTTCACCAGGGCTGAACTGCAGCCCCTCTCTTTCAGCCCAACATCCTCTTTCATGGCTGTGGATCCTTGTTATTTCTCTTGCATGTGGGAGGTCCCTGAGTAAAGAAAAAAGCTACAAATTCCTCATGAGCCTCCCAATCTTCTCTCCACCAGGATATCTAGGTACCAGATTTGCTTTAGCCTCTATGCCAAAAGTGCCAGGTGCCAGCAGGTCTGCTCAGTGGGTGGAAGTGAGCTAAACATGGCTGTGTTTGATATCAAAGTTTTCAGAACTGTAATAGCAACTGGTTTAGATGTGTTTTATTTGGTATTTTTAAAATTTCTTTTGGAGATGTGTAGAAGGGTAAGCAATAAAAAAAAATCTTTTTTCAACGGTGCAAACTCCTTGGTGTGGTTCTTAATTCCCCTAGAAACGTTAAATTATGCAGAGGGAGACTGTGGAGGCTACTGGGACCCGAGCAGCAGCAGCTGGTGAATGGCTGCTCAAGGTCACCGAGCCCTGTGGCTGTGTAACCCTGGTAACCCTGCTCCTACGCCTCTGTGCTTGGCTGCAGCCGCTGCCCTGTTCCGGGGAGGGCAGCGTGACTCAGCCTGGAGCTGTCCCTACATCCGCGTGCAGCTCCTGCCGGCACACGGCACCTCTTCCTCCTTCATCTTCCTCCTGCGTGGTCAGAGGTATCGTAGCCCAGGGTGCCGGGGCTCTGCTGCCAGCGCCTGCTCCCGTTTCACACACACGCCCCGGTAATCAGAAGCTGGAAGTGGGCAGAGCTCTCCTGAGGTGAGGGTCTGACGGCTCCTCCCCGCTCCCTCCCCTTCCTCTTCCTCCTTCCAGCAGTGCTTTGGCTCTGACAGTTCTTAAAGCCGGGGTTGGCAGCCCCAGCTGACCTCAGCATTCTCCCAGACTGTTTCACAGATTAAAGGAAGTGGGAAGGGGGTTTCTAAGAACAGGCACAGCCAGCAGAGCTCCAGCCTGACCCACAGGGCTCATGTTTGTCCTGGAATTAGGTCAAACTCACTCTGTTGATTTCGATCAGTCTCATCTCCTTATGCTAAGGTGGAATTGTATCGATGAACTCTACGAGAGCCACCCAGTGAGTTTCACTGGGGCAGACTCCCTGATTCAGCACAAGACAATTACAATTTAATAACCACTGCAGAGAGGATTGAGAAACTGCGGCTGCCTTGCTCAGCACTGTAACATCTGATGGTGCCTTTACCCACCCCAGAATAGGAGCATGATCCAGGCTGATACCAGCGCTCCATTTTGGCCTGTGAAGCAGTTCCACTGAGAATTGCAAGAAGATGAGAGAACTGAATATTTAATTGAAAAACATCACTTTTGGAAATGTGGGTGAAATACTGTTACTGGACCCTTAGAGGTAATTTCAAGCTTTTGCATGAATGCAGACCTTCACCTGCCATTGCCCTCTACATAAACACAGCTTCCTTGTCCATGTGCTGTCCCCTGGAGCAGGACACGGGCTGGCTGCTGCGGCGCTGTGCCGCGAGACTTGTGTTTCTCTCTCCGGCGAAGGCTTCGACTTTTGTAAAGTGCCAATTTCCCCAGGCAAGGCTGTGAAAGTTGGGAGCTGCCTCGCGGGGCTGGAGCCGGGAGGAAGGGCCCTGGAGCGCGGCCGCCTTTCCCGGGCCGCCTTTCCCGGGCCGCCTTCCCGGTGCCGGCTGCCCGCGCTCCCCGCGCCGCGCGGCGCCGCTCCCTGATTGGCTGCAGGGAGCGCGCTGCTGAATTATTCATGAGCGCGCCGGCTCAGCGGGAGGCGGAGCCGCGGCTCGGCTTTATTTGCATGCGATGCCCCGCCCACACGCGCGGTTCGCACGGCGAGGCCCCGCCCCCGGGGCGGTCCCGCGCAGGCCCCGCCCCGCCCCGCCCCGCCCGGAGGTGCCCGCGGAGCGAGGCCGCCGCCGCCGCGCAGCTGAGGGGAGCGGGCGCGGAGCGGAGCGCGGCCGGGGCGGCCCGGCCCCAGCCCCCGCAGGTGAGCGCCGCTCGCTGGGGCCGCGCGGGGAGGCGGGAGGGGCTCCCGGGAGGGGCCCGGCGGGGGGGTCCGGCAGAGCTGGCCGGGGCGGCCCCGCCATGCCCGCCCGTGCTGAGCTGCGCGGCGGGGCCGGCAGGTGCCCGTGCCGGGGCTGCGCGCACCCGAAGCCCGGCGCACCGGGGACTCCGGCGGTGTCTCCCCATGGCACTCGCAGCCGCGGCGCTGGGAGCTCCGTGGGTTTTGTTCGCCGTGTGTCCGTTCCCGGGCTCGCTGCGCTGTGCCCGTCCCGCATCCCGGGATTCCCGGGGAGCTGGCGGCAGTGGCCGCTCCGGGACTCCCTGCCCGGGGCGCTCCCGGCGTGCGGAGCCGCCGCGGGGCTGCGGGAGCCACTCCCGCCCCGTCCTGCGCTGGAGATCCCCCTGCCCGCGGCTCGTCCCCGCAGAGGGTCTTGCAGAAGACAAGAACTGCAGTGACTCTGACTCCCTCGGGATAGTCTGTTAGGATTTTCTCTCTCTCTCTTTTTTTTTTTCCCTATTCCTGTATTAAGTTCATCTTGTCACTATTACTGGTTTTTCTTTCCCCTCCCCAAAGTTGTGAGAGCTTGCTGGATGAAGGAGCACGTTACTTCCAGCAGGCAGCAAATAGGTATAATCAAACGGTGAACAAGGTGTTCAGCCTTTGTCCCAGGTTGCCCTTCGCTGTGTCATGAAACAGGCTCTTGCTGGTATCTCCCCTCCTGGAGCTGAGGCTTCACCTTGGCGTTGGAGAAAGCTTTGTGTCTTTCTGTTTAGTGTTGCTGGTGGTGTAGAGCAGTGGAATCGGACTCCCGGGTCAGTGTTTCTGCAGCCAATGGCACAAAGCCTTGAGCTGGTGTGGGGATAGTGACAGGACAAGGGGCACAGCTCCACTGAGATGGTAGAAGTTAAAATTGTCCGTTGTCATGTCTTACTTGATGGGGAATGCTGCTCTTTGTAGTCATCTGAGAGTACTTCAGTCAACTGGAATATCTGGCTTTACCAAGCCTCAGCTGAAGCTGTGTGCCCAGAGCAGCTGCCTGGTGATCTTAGCTTTGATTCGGGAAGCTGGTGCTTCTGGCAAGTGGAATGCAAAGTGCCAGTATGTCCCAAGGCTCCTCCGTGCCTCCTGGCACGTTCCTTGTAGGGATGGATTGGCCCATGGAAGAGATGAGGATGATCTGTGCCAGTAGTGAGCGGTCCCTAATCCTGCTCAGTGCAGCTTGTAGCCTGTCAAGGGACTCTACAGTTCATGGTGTTGGAAAGGGAGAAGAGTTCTCAGACATCTTCATAGGATGGTGCTGAACAACATGTTTGATTTGGTTTTGAACTCATTTCATCTGCTATGACAGCTGACCAAAGAAAAGTACTGGAGGAGTTAAGCCAGTTGAGAGCCCTTTATCTTCCAGTGGCCTTCTGGTATGGTAACATAATTATTCCTGGGAATTGCTTATTGTAGAGGTGTGTCTTGGCTGACACAGAGGCTTGAGAAATGTCAAAGAGCAAGGGAGGTTTTCAACATTTGTCTTGCAGTTACTACGTGGCAATAAATGTGATACTGCTAATACCATCATCTTTCTTTAAAATACCAAAGGGGGCACTGGTTTGGTTTCTGTGCAGAAATTTTATGGAAACTCCAGTTCTCGTATAAAAGTTTCTCATAGCTGCATCTCATTGTGTTGCTTTATGAAGCAAATTCTTTTGTGTTTTGCTCCATCGACCCACTGTGTGTAAAGTGCTGCTCCAAAGTTGCAAGCCACTTTTCTGTTTGCTTCACACTTCTGAGCAAAACCTACAAAGGGCTTTGCATCATGGGCAATAATGCCGTTCAGTGCAAAGACTTTGATCTGCTGTAGCATTTTGAAACTTCATGTTGTCATGCCCCCATGACAAGGAGAACACAATAGGAGTCACAATGACACACAAGGTTTGCACAATTCCCAAATTCATTGTAGGTGGGCGGTTCCTGGTAACTCCAGCACAAGGCTGTTGGAAGTACCTGAACTTTCCAGAGTTGTGTGATTAGTTCTCCATTATTTTCAAAGAGTTCTTGGAGAATCAATGTCTGATATTTATTTAATATTGTTTGTGTTTTAGGAGGGCAGCCACCTGCGTGTAGCGTTGCCACAGTCTGTTCAGTTGTTCATTTCACTGTCTGTCTCTCCAGGTTCACTGAAATAAATTCTTTTGAGAGGATCTTTTGGTTTTCCTCTCTGACTACTGTATGCAAGGTGCACCTGAACACTCTCCTGTTTCTGAAACTGCAAGTAGCAGTGGCTCAGCAGTTGTGTAAGGGAGATCTCTCCATGATCTCATTAAACTGAGATTAATGTTAGAGCATCTTCCTTCTCCTGGGAAAAGGAGGTGGTGTCTTACACTTCTCTCTATGTACTGCAACTGCTCCTTCCCTTGCTTTAGCTGTTCTGCTTGGCTTGTGCTTTCTTCTTGAGTATCTGCCTTGACAGTGTGTCACAGCCAAGCAGGGTGGTAGAGATGAACAGTTAAAGAATAGCTCAGGCTCGTTTCATTGATTTCAAGCTAAAATTGTTCTTAAACTTGCCCTTTCACAGTGAGTCATGGCACCTGTAATCGATAAATGTGGTAAATCTGGTATTTAACTGATACTTAGCTCAGTTCTGTTAGTGTGAAATCACGGTGCTATGAAAGAGCTTTTTGCTGTGCACTGACCTCTGTTCTCTTGCTGCTGGCTGTGTTGTAACAGCAATAAGGCAAACTCCTGGTGCAGGAGAGAACCTGGTTCAGGCAAGGCCATGGCAGTGACGGTTTGTTATAGCAGCACCAGCTGCCTGGAGTTCAAACAAAGCTGCTTGATAAGGCCTCCTTTATTTTAGCAGGGTTGATAAAGTGTTATCAGCTGCATAGGTAGAAGTTCTCCCTTTAAGGACCTGTAAGCAGGAAGGAGTGCTGAGGAAGGAATGAGAAGGAGACCTAAATCAAGGCAGGATTTAAGAGTTCTTGAGATACTTGCTGGTATTTTGAAAAGAAAGCTCTTGGACTGTATCCCATTGAAAACCTGTTCAAGTTGAGTAAAGGTTGCCAAGGAAGCACACAGATGGTACCCTTGCAACTCTGCTACGTGAGCAAAATAAACTCATTATGGGCATGTTTTTGTTGTGGGGTTCATTTGAGACTGCATCCACACTTAATACTGTCTACGTAGTAAAAACTTCTGACCTGGGCTTCCTCTTCTTGCAAGACTGGATTAACTTGTGTGATTGGGACTTACAACATTTTGGCTGGAAATTCCACTCTCATGGGAGGACATAAGGAAAAATTGCAACAAATTTCTGCACAGGGTAGTTCCCTGCCAGCCTTTGCCAAGCTGATGGAGAAAATGATGGAGTGTCTCAGCAAGCTGTGCACAGGCATCAAGATACATTGCTGTGTGCAGAAGCAAGGAAGCCACAGGAAAACGTGGAGCTCTGGATTGGTGACACTCAGCAGTGAGGAACAATTGATGCTGCTCTTGGGAAGGAGCATTTGTCCTTCTATTGAATATGGGTTCACATGCCACCTCTCACAGCATCTGAAATGAATGGAGCTGAGCAAGGAAGACAAAATGAAATCTGCTTGTGATGTTAAACTGCTCCTTAGTCTCTGATTGGAAACAGGATTGTCTTGTGCATGAATTGTGAGGAGATTTTGCTTTGTGTCTGGACCTAACCCAATGAGGTGAAAAAGGGGACATTACTGTATTTAGCTGACTATTCAGGTAAGGAAGCAGCAGGAGTTTGATTTTCAGGGCTCTGAGCTCTGCTATCAGGTATCCATGTCCTGAGTATGAGCAAAACTTGGGTTGGCTCAGCCTTGGGCTATTGTTGCCTCTAAACAGCTGCCCTCAATGCATCTTAAAAGAAGAGAATGATGCACATAGTTTCTGGTAAAAGACTTGTCTTTGTAAGCCTAAAGAATTGTTTCCCTGGAAAATAAGAACATTAGATACATGCAGACCTGGCATAGCTTCAGAGGCTACTGGAGAATTCCTCTCTGGCTACTGGTAGCCACAACTGTTACCAGATGGTTGTAAATGCTGACTGGCAGACAGCTGCAGAGCACATGGGGCTGGAGTTTTATGTAAGATTCCAAAGGTGTGTGGGAGAGAAACTGGCCTGCTAAAATGTAAATGTGCATCTGGAAGATAAGATTATACAGATTGTGGAATCTATTTCTAGAATTGGAAGAGATACTTGCTTATTGTACTAAAACCAAAATTCTTCTCTTTGATAAGAGCTTTGTAAACTTGTGATAATAACTCTGCTTGGACAACCTGTGCTGCAGTGGATGCTATTCCTTCTTTGCCTTTGCTCAGAACTGCTTGTCCTCTCATCCTCAGCCATACTGTGACACTCTAAGGTTCTTTGGTCAGAAAGAAACTCTGATGCCAGTCTATGAGAGGTAACTTTTGTAGCTTGCCTTCTCTGATCCTCTCAGCCCTTCAGGGTGATGGTTCTTCAGGTGACTTACTGCTCAGTTCAGAACTACTACACTTCTTAGCCTGTTCAACAAGTTGTTGTGGGCTGGAGTGTGAATGCTGGAGCTCTTGCATAAGCAGGCTCAAACAGACTGCTTCAGGATGCCGTTAATATTTCAGGATAAAACATTCTAGCAAGTTTTTAAATGTAAAGTTGTGTCTCTCTTAAATCAAGCCCCCTCTTCTTGGCTCCTGACACTGAGTTTGCCTCTGCTGGCACAGCTGAGGTCTTTTGTTCTGAAGTGGGGAGGGTAATTAGTAGAGTTTCTCTGTGGGTTTGCCTCGTTTAGCAGGTCCAGGATATTGATTGACAGTGGGAAAGGGTGCGTCTCCTTGGCACTTTCCTTTCCTCGTCTGGCTAAGGGCAAGTTGTGTGTTAGACATGGGTGTGATGTGCTCTCCTTTCATTGCACAGCACCTTGTCACTGCTCTGTAACTTCTGCTAACTTAAAGTGAATGTAGCTTTTTGAAAATATGTCCTTCTCTCAGGGATGTCTAATGAAAGAAGACTTGCTATCTGACACTATTTATGAAATTTCTGTTGAGGTGCTAAATCATTGGAGAGGGATTTACTTTGCAAGTAAACTGCACTTGTATTCTTCCTCTCTTTTCTGAGGTCCTCATACATTTGTTCTGTGCACATTCTTCACTCCTGCATGTGCTGGTGGCCCATGGACACAGACACCTGTGGCTCAGAGACAGTTTTTCTGTGTTGATTGGTGCTGCCAGTGATTCCAGGTGACTGGAATGTCACACGTAGGTGGCATGTTCCAGTCGCCTAGATCCTAGTAATTCTAGGGACTGAGTGACTCAGGTGAATGATCCTCAAGTGATCCTCTGGTCCTGTGAGCTCAGGGCTGTGCTGCACAGGTGCCTGGAGATGTTGGAGTGTGAGCAGGAAAGGTAAAAGGACAGTAGTGCAACAAAGAGGTACGAGTTCAAGCTCAGGGAGTTTTCTAAAGGGAGTTCTCAAAATATGCCTGTGGAGCATCCTGTTTATCACACCATTTCCTTCTTTTGGACCTTCACAGCTGGTGCAAGGCCTTGCTGGAACTCTTTGAAAAACAACTCAAGCTCCTCAGGGGTGGCTGCTTTGGATCATTATCCAAAGGCCATAGTAGCTGTCAGGAGCACAGCAGCAGCCACCCTGTTTCCAGCTGTGCTGTTCAGAAGCAGCCACCCTGTTTCCAGCTGTGCTGTTCCCATCTGTACAGGTGTGAAAGCTCCTCCCCTCACTTACCTCCAGCCCCACTGTTTGAAGGGTTCAAGGCTCTCTGTTCACAGTTCCTTTGGTGCTCCTGGTCCCTCTCTTTCTTATCATCCCCCTGCTCCCCACCTTGCTGTAGGTGTATATGAACCTCTTCTGACCATGTGTAATATCCATTCTGATCCTTCATTGCCCCTCAGAAGTTCTGGCCCCCACTGCACATGTACATAGTAGCTGGCAAATTGCTCCCTGTCCAGCAAATTAAAGTACCGAGGGACGTGTCTGTGAACTGCAGCCTGTGAGAGATGGGCAGGCAGGAGCACTAACAGCAGGGTGAGCTGTCAGGATGTGAATTCAAACCTTTGCACTTGGGTTGGCAGGGTTTTATTGTCACTGAGTACCTGTGCACAGGGGAGATGTGAGAGTAGGCAGCTGGAGCCTGGGATTCCCCCTGTGATTGCTGGTTTGAGTCAGGTCTGATTTGTCCTGTTTGGATCCTCCTGTTGCTGTGAAAGACCAGGCACTGGGATTTGCTGCTTTGTGTTTCAGCTGCTCGGTGAATTGCAGGTGCGAAATTCCCTTCCCCTGCCCCCACTTCGAGAAGAGAGTTGATATTTTACAAAAGCAAGTTAATAATTAATGCAGCTCCCCTGCAGGCAGCACAGCGCCCTTTCTGCCATGCCCATGGAGAGACCTGAAAATGGGATTCTTTCTCTTTGGCTCAATAGCTGGAGGGTTACCTGGGGTGAAAACTGATGCTAGTCAATAATGCCTGAGCCTGGGAGTTGGCCTTTAGGTTGGGTTTGTCTGAATGTTTATGCAAATGCTGCAGTTTTGCCTTTTCTTTGGATAAGGTCAACTCAAGGGATCGCAAAATGGCCAAGTGCAAAACCCCTTTTTATAATCCTCTTGTTTTATCTGTGCTCGTTTGCTTTATCAATGTGAAAATGGAATTGTGAAGTGCTGCAGCAGAGAGCTGTGCTAGACTGGTATCAGGTTTTAGTCACTCGATAGTGATGTTGTCTCAGTCTGCTCAGGCTGATTTGTTACCTGCTAAACTAAAATAAATAACCTGCTTCTGCCTGCTTTCTGCTCAGGCTGCTTTTGTTTATATAGGCTTTTCTTTTCTATTTTGTTAGGATTTTTGTTGTCAAGATACTACAGCAAGGAAGATGAGAAGGTTCTTAAGACCCGGCCACGATCCAGTGCGGGAGAGGCTCAAACGCGACCTCTTCCAGTTTAACAAGGTATGGGGCTTTCCTCAGACTTCAGATCTGAGCCACTGCATCCTGCAAAAGGATGGGATAAACTCCTTGAGTGTGGGTGGAAAAGTTAAATTTAGGAGAAGTGCCGGTTTGTTCTCTTTTTGTCCTTTTCTCCCCCGATGTGCCTGCGTAGTTTCCTTTAAGCTCCTGGGCATGTTCTCAGTTCTGCCTGTCCTTTTTTGAGAGGAAGGATATTGTGATGCTGTTGAGTGGCACTTGCTGAAAGAAGAGATCTTCACGGCAGCTTTTTTACCCTCTGAGTGGTCTGTCATTTGTCCTGCTGTGTGCTGGGACTGTTTCTGTTATAGGTAGTACTTGTTAGGAAAATAAACATTTTTCTAAAGATACACATAAGCCACAGCTTTTGATGCAGCTGAAGCCAGAGTTCTTTGTCCCTAAATATGCTTTGGATTTACAAGTGTACCCCATGCTTTTAAATGTGCATTTAAAAGGCTATGCTAGCACCTAGGCAGCACAATGGCCATTAATAATGAATTTACTATTATCTCGGTCTGAATCTGTTTCTTGTTTTTTTTCCTTTTCTCTGTGAAGAAGAAATGGCAATGGCTGTGCTATCTATCCAACACTCTGGGCATTTTTCTTTTGAGCTCTGGCCAGGAGCATAGTGCTTTTATCTTTGAAAATGCTTAGTATTAAATCATGGCTAGGCTAATGGTTACTTACCCTCTTTGGGGAGCAGAAATACATTTCTAGGTTTTGTGTTTCCAAGGTTTAAGTGGAATTTTGCTGAAAAGTGTAATGGATAAATGAAATCAGCCTAGGAAATAACCTCCTTGATTCATTAGAATTGTAGTGTAGATGGATACTTGAAGTGGAACTGTGGATATTTGAGATAAATGATTTAATGTAATTGGTACTAAGCAGCACCAATTCCATGCATACCTTCCTGCCATTGGGGAGACAAAGGAACTCAAGAGTGCTTTGGGTCTGTTTTCTGCCTGCTACCACCAGGAAATCCTAGTGCAGATGCAGTAGAAAAATCAGTGAATGCAGGTTTGAATTGTTTGCACCTGGCTAAATGTAATGTCATCTTGAGAAAATATGTCCCAGGGATGGGTCAGAGCTGCTTATAAGCATTTAAAATTATATATACCTTGGAAAAACTTTGCTGTTTTAGGGATGGCTCTTCCTTGAATATGCCTTTCTCTTATGTTTGGCTAAGCTTTACTTGCCAGAGACACACTAATTTGGATAATGCAAAACAGTTGAAAGAGCTGGCTTTTACAGCAGAGGGAAACTTCTATATGTATTAGAAGCTGACATCAGGATTTGTGACTCCATTTGATTCAGTCCTGAAGGTAAATATGACATCTTGTTTCTAGGGAGACAACTACTCTGGACACTTCCTAATGTTTTACTCTCATTAACAGCTTGGTAATTAAAGGCCTTGTAAAATGCATTTGCACCTTTAAGCCACAGTAACTTGTTATTTTCTAATAAAAATCAGAAGGGAATGAGCATTATACCAGAATCTTTTACACTTTACTTTTTTCTTCCATAAAAGTGAGGAGTTTTTTCTTGTGTCTCCCATTCTAGTATTTCCAGAGATAATGGCTCATTTGAAAGCTTCTATCCTTTCATCCAGTAAACATCTACTCACAGCTAGGCAGACTGAGAAAATCTGGGAAAGTCAGACCTTAATTCTGAGCTGTTGAATGTTGTGGCTTCAAGGAGCCAAGAATCAGAGTGCTTTGTGTGCCAAGGTTGTCCTGGTCTAATGTGCTATTAGAGCAAGCACATTAGTGCTGGTAAGCAGGTTTGGGTTTTTTTTTAAACACTTGTTATTTGAGGTCTTTGAAAGACTTCTGGTTAAGAACCTGCTTGGGAAATATTTTGTGGGCCTGTAAAGTTGCTGATCAGAGAAATTGCACTATGGATTTGCACCTCTTCAGTGTGTGATGACTAAAGGCAAGGTCTGTACCTTAAAGGTGCTGGGGATTCCTGCCCTCATTTTACACTGGAGTTGAATATAAATGCATGGTGCCACATAGATTTAGTGTTAGTGTAGTGAAATGTGTTTGACCACGCTGGCCTAGCCTGGACTTCAATTTAGAAAGTCTGTGTAATTGGTAATGGTGGATTTTTGTTTGTTTGTTTACTCTGTCAGGTATTAATAGGCTGTGATCTTCTTAATGTTTCTCTCTTGCATTTCTGTTTTGCATAAGAGGTGGTCCAGATGGTTCTAAAGGACTGATTGATGACTGGACTGGTGCTTCAGACTCTCTTCAAAGTTGTGTTTGTTTCAAAAAACACCTTCCTAAATTCTGCTAGTCACTTAGCTTTGCATATCTGTTTCTCTGTATGAGTAAGAACTTCCCATGCTTGTGTGTACCTGTTGCAAGAATCTGTTTTTAGCTCAGTGGATAGAATGAAGGATAAGGTATGTGGACTTGGCAGTCTACTTCTTTGAGTTTATCCTGCTTTTGGAAGTAGTATTTGGATGCCTTTGGCTCAGTCCAAGCCCTGCAGAGGAAACATGTTCAGGCTGGCATTGTCAGACTAGATGATGGGTAACACACAGGTGAACCAGCCTGTCTTACAGCTGAATGTTACCCAACTGGGAGCATTGTGTTTAATTTATGGCTTCATGTTTTTTCCCCTGTTTCCAGCCTTCCTGCCCCTTTGCTGATGGGTGTGATGGAGAGCTTTCCTGAAATCTGAATTAGTGTCTAAGCAAAGTGGAGTTAGCACATACAGGTTTCATTGTTTCTTCAGGAGAGGAGTTAACAAAGGGACAGGGCTTGTACTGCCTATGGTTGGGTTTGTCTCTGTCATAAAACAATCTGAGAGGAAAGCAGAGACAAGTGGAAGGAGAAAGGCAGAGATGAATTTAATCAGCACAGCTTTAGTGTGGGCTGGGAGCAACTGTTCAGTTTGGTCACATTTTTTCCTGCAGTAAATATGACTGACATGAAGCATTTCTATCAGTGCTGCTGACACCAGGCTTGTTTGAGTCTGACAAATCTGTGGAGAGTGAAAAAAAGCTCCTACCTTTTCCCCATAGAAACAAAGGTCCTTTTGAGAAGGAGGGCATTGTGGGCACTGCAGTTTCTTATTTCAGCTCTGCTGAAAGACTCCTTTGTAACCTGTGCTGCTCCTGCCCCCTCTCTCCCCCTGCTGCGTTTACCTGCTGGGCAGGTGAAAGGATTGCCTGATGAAAGGGGAGGAAAGGAGGGCAGCCCAAAGCTGCCTTGATGTGATTTAACAACTGGGTGCAAATAAGTGCAGGGAAAAGATCTGGGTAATCAGGACAGTGAATGTGAATGCCTGGCCCTGGTGGTGTCAAATGCAGCCCAAAAGTCACCCTGAAGCCTTTATTGTCCAGCTGTGGAAACAAATGACATAAGAGAGAGTTATCTTTGTTGCATTTTATGGGCATCTTGGTTGAAGATTCAGAGCTACCAAAAAGCTTTAGTACATTTACTGCTCTCCATGAGCAGCTGTGTAGCACACTATGGTTGTTACTGATACTTTTCTTTTGCAATTATATCTGTGGAATGGGGGATATTTCTAATTTTTGGTTGAATGAAAACCTGGAGTAAAAAAAAATATCACCCTCCTATTATTATTACTGAATCATACACACTTGGTTGTGAAGTTCATAGGTCTCATACTTGAAAATTAAAGCTTTTATTGACTTGTCTAATGTGTTTACAAATTAACACATCAAACTCAAGATATAATTAGGCCAGTATTAAGGCTGTTGTTGACAGCTTCCTAACAAGTACTGCAGTATTGTATAAGTCATGGCTTTCTGAGAGTTGTGGCTAAAGCTTTATCTTCTGGGCTGGATGAAATCTTAGAATAATCACAGTTTCTAATTGATGTGTCACTGAAAATTGCACCTGGTTGTGCTGATAACATGACAGTGCAGTGACTGTGAACAAGTTGAAACTAAAACTGTCAAGGGAGTTACACTGGTGTCTCCCTAACAAGTTCCTCACTTTGTTTTGGGTGAGAGTGGAATGATGTTTATTGCCTGTGCTACACCTGATTCATTTAAATGTCTGATTTGTTGTTAAGATAATGTTACCTTGGATCTTCTTCCCAGAAGAAGAATTTTGCACCGTAGCTTTATACTCCCACAACTTTGACAATTAGGAAGCTTTTCTATGTTGCCTCAGTATCACAATGCAGACAAATTCTTCTTTGCCTGCACTGGATTAGAAAACTGCTCTGTTTCAAATCTGAGTCCATTGATAAATTCCTAATTTCATACAGCCTTCTCCAGGATGTTTTATATGTGTATCTATGCAAAGGTTGGTTAGCAGCAGCTTCAAGGGTGACAGTAAAAAGATTGACTGCTCAAAATTTGTTTTTAATAATGCAAACCTAACACTTAATTTACCTTCTTAGAATATGAATAGGTAAGGCTGGAGGTTAAGTTATCAGAAAAGGAAGTAAACTCAGTAGTCTTGGAGCTTGTAGTACTAATCTTGGCTTACTAGCTATAAAAGGTAAAAAAATTACTATCTACTCTTTTGCCCTAATGAGCAAGCATAATGAGTTGGCAAGCAGAAAATTGGGAAATGCTCCAATATTTTCTGTTTTATCTTCTAAAGAGGCTCATCTTCCCTTAAGAGAACCTCAGGCTTGGCTACCCAGTATTTAGAGGAGGGAGGTCTTTTCTTACAGCTTAGAAATTGTGATCAAATGGGGAAAACCAAAGCAAACTGGCAGACTCTGGAGTCAGCTGGATCCACCTGTGCTGTGTCTTTGAGCAGGACATTAAAGTGCTCTGCACAGCTGGGGCACCTCAGGCTATGGCCTGACCACGGAAATGAAACCAGCTCCATTTGATTCTTGTGCAGGGGATTAAGTTGGGAAATCACTGTGCAGGAAATAAAGTCCAGGTGTTACTTTTAGGCTGAATAAAGCATAAAATTTAAGTGATGTGGTATCTTTGCTCCAGACAGGATGGAAATGAGGATGGGAGTGAGGTGCAAGTAGATGGAGATTCTCTGCTTTTTTTTTTTTTTTTCCCAATAGTGACTGTAATGGATTCCTATTGCTTGCCTTAGAAGAAGGTCTTTTCCAGAAGTTGGGCCTGTAAGGATCAGCTTTTTCCAGGAAGCATCCCTCTTAATCATCCCTATTAATCTGTGTGCACACCAGCCCTCTTTCCCTGGCTGTGTGTTGGTGCATACTGGTTTTGCCTCAACCAGGGTAAGAGCTGTGCATTAGCACTTCTGAAAACCTCACTGAGCTGTTTTCCAGGGAGCTTGGTGGCATCCTGTAAGCATGGCAGGATATTATTCCCTGCTGTGTAAATACATCAGGCTTGCTCAGTGTGGTGTGTGCAAACACTCCAAATCTCCCTCCTGGAGCAGTTGTTAATTGTACTTTAGGGAAGACACCAAGGCCAAGCAACACTGCTCCCTGTGACAGTAACATGTTTTTAGTCCCAGATATCTTGGAATTACTCTGAGGTGACCTAGCAGGCTCCTGCTCTCATTAAATTCCAGTGTTCCCTCTGGAAAATGGATATGACTTACATGAGTTTTCCTGAGAGCTCACAGGAAATCTGTTTTGTTTCCTTGATGAGCACTGATGTTCACTCATAGCTCTGCATTGCTTTGCACCATTTCTTCATGTCAGTCACAAAAAGAGGTCAGGAAGGCTGACCTGTGTGGAATTTGTCAGATAAAGCTGATCTTACAGCTCACAGTATTTGTGTCAGACTTTGCAATTGTGCTGAGCGCTTGGTTTACAGAAGTGCAGCTGATGTGGAGTGATGGAATGTGTTGTATTGACTGGCTAAGCTGTGCTTATGCAGAGTTATTTATAATCTTAACATCAGGAGCTGCTCAGGCTACTGTTTTCAGAATACTTCTCTTTAATTTTTGTTACACTTCTGGATATCCTGGCTGTGGAGTCAGGGATTTTTGGCACACATTCATCATTAGGCTGAGGTTCAGCAAATCAGAAAGGCTTGAACACCTTTCAGCAGAAAACGTCCATTAAATGGCTCTATTTCAGAGTGCCAGGCTGTGCTGACTTCCTGGCCAGCAATGCCCATGAAACAAGCTGCTGATCATGATTTTTCCTTCTCTCCCCCAGACTGTGGAACATGGATTTCCCCACCAGCCCAGTGCCCTGGGCTACAGCCCCTTCCTCCGTCTCATGGCCATTGGCACACGGTCAGGAGCCATCAAATTGTATCCTTTCAACACTTGGGTGAGAGTTCTCTAACCTCAACACAATTAGTACAGCTTTGAAGACACTTCAAAAGTTAAATTAAGGATGAATTTGCAAGCAAGGCTTGCTGGAACACTGAAACAGTTTGCCAAGGTTTGGAGTAATTTGGGTCTGATCAGGGTAGGATTATCTTTCCAAGAGCTGAGCTGCAGCTCCAACAGAAGTTGAGCTGTTGCAGATATTAAACAAGACTCTGCTCTTGCTATGCAGAAGGTCAGACTAGATCTGGCCTAAGTTTAGCAATCCTTCACATTGTAAATTCCAGGGTTGTTTAAATATTTGGAGCAGGGTTCCTTTTTATTCTTTTTTTTTTTCCTAAAGCAATTCTATTTCAAAGGTTAAAGCTGAAGTCAGAAATGCATTCTACTTCCTGAGTTTTTGACCATCCAGGAATTAAAGACCTAAACATTGAAGGTGGTAATTTATTTTTTTTTAGCTGATGACGTCCAGTCTGATTTTTTTTGTGTGTGTGAAATGATTCTCATGGCAGAGACAAGTTAGATGAGCTGTAAAACAGGCATGTCACCCAGCCCAGAAAGGAAAAGTTGGTGCTGTCTCTGCCAGCTTAATCATTCACTGCTGGTGTTTGTGCTCAGAGGCTGGGCTCCACATGCAGGCAGTAGCCATCTGTCTCCTGGTTACAAATTAGTTAAGCAGGATTGTAGTGTCTGGGAAACCACTGAACATCCTTGAGAAAAAAAACAGGGTCCAGGCACCTCTTCTGCATATACTGAAGGAAGAAGTGAACTTCCCTGTTCTCCACAGTGAACACAGTCTGCAAATTTTACAAGCATGTAAAATCAAAAGATTTGCATTGATTCTTTGCAGCTCACCAACAGTAAAACCTGGTTTCAAACTAATCTCTTTTTGTCTTGCTTGCTAGCAAGCTTCTTATCAATTAATTGTAGCTGTGGGTCACCTTAAATACTGTAGATCCTCAACAAACTCATCAGATATGGTGCTCCTGGGGTGGAGTTCATGGGTTTACATGAAGAAAACAACACTGTAATGCAGATTCACTTTATACCTGATCAGGTAAGTGCATTTCCAGTACCTCTGTGGCATAAGTAGATCTCTCCTAAACAGGTGTTGGTTTTATTCCAGGGATCTGGGCTCCTATTTCCAAGTATATTCAATTGCTGCTTGGTTGGGAATGTTTATCCCAGTGTATTTTGTGCTCTCAGCAGTGCTTGTTGCTGTGGAGATGCTCAGTAAAACTAAAAGAGAAGCTTTAAACTGAAGAGTAGCTTTTTTGTTCATAACTGTTACTCATTTATCTCCAGCAACATCCTGGGAATGGCAATAAGGCCAGGATAGTTCAATCTGCTGCAGAGGCAAGAGCTTCCTTTTCCTTTTGCAGCCCCTATTTTTTTCAGTAGTACTGGGTGGTCTTTGCACAACAAATAGAACAGGAGTTGCTGCTGAGCTGATTTAATTATTTTCAGGACTCAGAGCAGCACTGCTAACCTCATCTGCTGTTAAGTTTGTTGCCTTTGTGTTTGGGAGTATTGAATCTTGCTCCTGGGGATTGCTGAGCAGTTATTGCCACACTCTAAAAATAGGAAAGCAGAATTTTCCAAATGTCTGGTGGCTGTCTAACCACTTTCCCTTGACTGTCAGACTGGTGTCTTGGTCACAGACTTTGTTGCCTGATGCCCCCAGTGTAGCACAAATGGCCTCTTTATGAGAGGGATTTAATTCTTGAGGCAGTTTTGGGTGTCTGTTTGCTTAACTAATGGTATAAACTGAAACTCCCATGGGGAGTGTTGCACCAGGTGTGGCTGCAGCAGGTAAAATGCTTCAATTTAAACATCCAGCCAGCAGGGCAGGGCTCATAAAAGGATTCTGACACAACCCTCCAGAATGAGGTTGGACACGAAGAATGTGAGGAGTGTGGTGTAGCAGTGTATCAGCCCCACCCAAAGCTCTGGGGTGTGTTCAGCAAACCTGTGCTGAGCCTGCAGGAGGTGAGAGACAGCCTGCAGCTGCATGGCTAGGCTTTATACAGCACAGCCTGAGCTTCTTCAGGAGCCTGAATCCTTGTCATCCCCCTCAGTGATAACCTGTGCCTGGGTTTTGAGCCTCTAGGCTGCTTCTTGTCTCCCTCCACCCCCCAAATCCCATTGCTGCAGTGTTTGTCCACTGCCATAAAAAACTGAACCAGCTCCCCAGTCCTGTTTTAGCAGGGAATTATGAACAGCAGCAACTCTACTGCTAAATTTACTGTGTTATATTTAATACTGGCATTCTGAAAAAAGCAAGTTGTGTGATTTTTGCAGTGCCAGCTGGTGACACTGCTGGATGATAACAGCTTGCACCTCTGGAGCCTGAAGCAGCAGGGAGGAGCATCTGAGCTGCGGGAAGAGCATCGCTTCACCCTCAAAGGGCCACCGGGGTGAGGCACAGCAGGGCTTGGAGCTGCTCTGGGGATAAGCAAGCCAGAAAATTCTGCTGTTGTTTAAGCTAGAGCCTGTCCAGTTCTTACAGCCTGCCACTCCTCTGAATCCATTGAAAGGGCATCTATGGAAACCAACCAGGAGCTGGCTAGACCATGGGAGACCAGCTTTTAAAAGTGCTCAAGCAGTGTGACATCTTTTAAAATATTGTGCATTCACTGCTGTGAGTATGGGAATTATTAATCTTAAGGTTTGGTAAATTTAACTGTGCCTTAAGTCAGATTTTGAAATGCTGTTGTGGTTTTAGTTTCACTTGATCTTGCCACTTTTTGGTGAGCTATTTTTAGGAACATTTAGAGAGGGTTCTGTAAAAAAGGTGTCTGGTTCTTTGTCCATGCACTTGTCAAATTACTGACATGATTAGTCTTAAAGTTGATGTTTTCTTCCTTAAAAAAAAAAAAATTAAAATCATGCCTCCAAAACAAATGACAATGATAAATGTCTGTGTTCTGTTGTTAACTCTCCCAAATTCAGTAACAAGAGTCTCTTTACATCCCCAGCTCTCCACCAAGTGCCACCCAGGTCACAGCTGTGCTTCCACATTCCTCACGGGAGGTGCTGTACCTCGGCACAGAGAGTGGCAACATCTTTGTGGTGGAGCTGCCGTCGCTGCGGGTGCTGGAGGGCAGGACCATCAGCCCCGAGGCTGTGCTGCAGCGGTGAGTGAGCAAACAAGAGGTGGAATCCCATTAGCAGACACATCCTTTGTTCAAGTGTCACCCCAGATTATCTGCTGGGGCCTCGCTGTTGTGTTAAGCTTTGTCCATATCTGCCTGACTCTCGTGAAAGTAACTTTTGGTCCTGGTGTGTGTTAAGTAACAGTTTCTGTCCTAGTCCAGCCTGTACTGTGGAGGTACAGCATGTTCACTTTGCAATCTGCAAAGCTTGTGCCCTAGCCCTTGTGTTTAGTTTTAGGAAAAAAAATTATTTAGCTGTGATTATCCATTTATTTTTTCAACCACTGGCTGAACGTCTGATGCTGCTTTGTTCAAATGGGGTTTTCATCACTCTGCTGAAAACTGTGCTACTGCACATCTCCATCTTACCTTTATTCTGTAAGAGAATAGGGTGAGTGGTTCAAACTGTCTGTACATTTCTGGAATTCATTGTAAACCTTGAAGAAAATGGACCTGGGTCCATGTGCATGTGGTAGGCCTGGTGTGATGTCTCCCATAAGATATTTCTGCTGCTTGAAGGATTCTGTGGGAAGATTGCAATTACCTGTTTCAACTTTGTAGCTTAATTTTTCATTTTTACACCTTTTATTATAGTCCTTTCAGATTGTACCTGGAATTAGCTTCTCATGGTTTTCTCTTCTGCTCCTGCAGGATACCAGAAGATAACTGCAACAGGAGATCCTGTGAACTGGTGGAAGCCCTCCAGGAGCATCCTAAGAACCCTGACCAGATCCTAATTGGATACAGCAGGGGCTTGATTGTCCTCTGGGACCTGCAGAATAACAAAGCATCACAGCATTTCCTGGGCAGCCAGGTATTGATTCAGTCCAGAGTCAGTTCAGCAGGGCAGGAAGGCTCTCACTGACACTCTAAAGACAAATCAGGTGCAGGGAGAGCCTGACAAAGCTGCTTTTTTAGTAAGAATGGGTTGTATTGGGGAGATAACAGCTCTCTGGAGAGCAGTCATTTGTATGGCTTTCTTTCAGCAGCTGGAGAACCTCTACTGGCAGAGGGATGGCAGTAAATTCATTAGTTGTCACTACGATGGAAGTTACACCCAGTGGCCAGTATCCAGTGACAACAAGCAGTCAGAGCCTCTGGAAAACACTGTGCCTTATGGTCAGTATGTGAGATTTAACTCTTGTGTAATTATCCAAACTCAAACTAATTCTGAGCTTGTGTAGGATATTCAAGTCACAGTTCTCCCTAGTATTTAATGGCAAAATGCAGAGGTGCCTCTTGAACAGCTTGTGAGCCTTTACTAAGGGATTTCACACCAGTTTTTCTCTTGGATTTGAAACTCCTTTGCATTGTTGAAGTCTGTCCTGAGCATGGAGAGCAAGTCTTGACAATATTAGTGCCCCTTATGAAGAAGGGGTTGGTGATTCATCTTTTTATTTAGCTGGTGTCCTTTTCAGCAGGAGTTGCTTGGATCCTGTGTAATTAATAGTGAGCTGAGTGTATTTTTTGTCTGCCTGAGCAGTGATTAAATGAAGCTTCTGATTTGCTGGAAACCATCAAATGGGGATGATGTCACCTTTCGAGTGCAGAGGAGCTTCTAAAGCTCTATCACTTTATATTAGTGTCAGGAATGGCTGTGATTGTAGCAGTCCTTTCCAGTTAATCACCTCCTCCAGCAGCACTTCACTCCCTGGAAGTGAGGGAGTGGCCCTCAGCAGCATGGTTTAGAACTTCCCCTGAGCCTGAGCTGTGTTTTGCTGCAGAGTTCTGTGGTCAGTGTGTCCCAGAAGATTTGTCTGATGTGGCTTGGTCTGGGGAGGTGGTGCTGGCTCCTACGAATTTAGGTGGCTCCCCTTGGGGTGGAGGGTGAGGTGACCTGGCTGAAGCAGAATCAGCAAGTTCTGATGTAAAGATGCACTTCTTGAATTGTAGCAAATAACTGTTTTCTCAGGTCCTTTTCCTTGCAAGGCCATCTCCAAGATCTACTGGCAGACAACAAAAAATGGGTGAGTTTGTGGTGTATCCCTTCAATTCACCTGTTTGAAGGGTGCAGTGTGCAATGCCATATGAACCCTTTAGAGTAACATTACAAGAACTTGTTGTCAAACTTTCTTTGACATTTCTTTAAAATTTTCCTTGCTCCTCTCTTGCAGCAAGACCACTTTAACTCTTTCTTTCTCTTAAGGCTTCCTTACATAATATTCCAAGGAGGAATGCCCCGGGCTAGCTATGGGGACCGGCACAGTATCTCTGTTATCCACGGCAGCCAGCAGACAGCCTTTGACTTTACCTCAAGAGTGATTGACTTCTTTATAATCTTCAGCTCAGATCCTGCTGCAGGTATGTGGTGGAAGGGCATTATGAGGAATTAGGGTAGCTATGTACGTGTGTGGGAATCTGCCTGGTATAAATAGCATATGAAATGTGATAAGGAGGTCAGTTGTTTGGGGAGTTTCTGAGACTTCAGCAGAGAATCACAGAATCATTTCATTTGGCAAGGACCTTTAAGATTGAGTCCAGTAAAAGATTCCCATTTAAAAGTGAAATGTAAAGTACTGATGTAAAAAAAGGGCTAGTTACAAATGCCATACATTCCTCAAAAAAATAGGCTACTCTGGTAATGAGAAGATCTCTTAAGCTTACATCTGCTTAAGCTGGACATTGGGCATAAGCAGGTCATGAAATGAGGATCTGAATATTGTTGTTTGGAAATAGCACTTCAAAGGAGGCTAATAATTAAAACCAGAATTTACTCCCACTGAGACACTGCTTCTTTTAATTAGTACCTGGATTTGTGTCTGGAGCTCTGGGTAATAAATCAGCAAAGGGTGACATAGAACCAAGGGCCAGTATATGAAGAACTTAATTTCCTTATTGCTGGTGAGCATGAGTGTAAACTGAATAGTTCTCATTCCTGGAATTGAGTAGAGCTTGTCAGATTCTTGCTTCTGCAGTAACTGTACATTTTTCCTTTTTATGGAACTGTAAAGGGTTTTCCCCAAGAACTTGTTGTTTGATGCTGGTGTAGTTCTTGCTTTTGGCTAACTTGGAGTAACTGAGTATAAAATGCTGTTTCAAGCTCCAAAAATGTGCAGTGTTGGAAGCTGAATCAGACTAAATTGCAAATTGTTTAGGAGCTTGTAAGTAAATCTTTTATTACTGGATCTTCTCAGGCTTTCTAGTCTCTGATGTACCGGCTAGACTGGTTTCCAAACGAATTTGTCCTGTGTCCTGCCAGAGAGGGTGGTGACAGCCACAGCTCCACATCAGTCTGTCAGTGCAGTTGGATCCCTTTGGCCTGTTCTGGGAAGCAGAACATGGATCCAGGGCAGGAATATCCTGGGAGAAAAGGCAGAAAGAAACAGCTTTTGGATTCCCTCCTGCCTCTCTTCCTAGATCTTAACAGGTCACTGAAAGGAGAGCAGAGAAATGCAGTGTAGCTGAGCAGAAGTGCCTGTATGTGTCTGTCACTGATTTTCCCTGCACAGCACTGCCTTCATGAACATCATCCAAGTGTGCAGAACCTACAGGACTAAACCTTCAAGCTCCCAGTGCTGATAAACTGGAGATACTATTTCATACCTCAAGTTCAATGCCTTTTGGTGTTAGCAAAGGAGACCCTTTTACTTTCTATGGAATTATCAGAGTGGAGATTCTGGAGGATGGAACAAAAGTCTTAAAGATTAAAGAAATCTGAGGGGTTTTTTCAGGTCAGAGTTGGCCTGGTTCAGGTTCTGCATATGATTAGAAATCCTTTAAGATGAAATAACTTAACAAACAGGCTTTATATTTCTACTTCCCAAGAGTTGAATTATCCAGTGTTATTGAATTGACACCACTGCAAGTGGGTACTGGAGCTGCTACAGGAAACTGAAACTGTTGCATTCAGATGAGGAAGTTTTTTACAATAAAATGAGGTTTCTGTGGTTGACAAGCTTCCTTGTGGCTGATTGCCCAACCTTAGTGGATCTACCTAGCTTGCCTTGTTTGCCCTTAAGCAGTCTTCCCTGCAATGGCAATACCAAGGTATTAATTGTATACCAAAGCCACTTAATTTAATAAGCACAAAGCTAATGCACTGCAGCATGGTCGTAGCTGGTGACTTTCCACTACCCTGAATATGCTGTGGAAACAGTTTTTAAAAAGGCCAGCCCTTCCTGGTTTGTTTTTTTATGTTGGTGGTGTTGGTTTTGTTTGTTTCTTTTGGAGGGGTGTGTTTTGGTTTTGTTTTATATTTTTAAATTAGGTGGGTGAGTGTATGGCAATAATGACAAATTCTACTGTGCCTGCTACTTCAGCAACTTAAAATAGGTTCTTACCATAAAAAATGAGCTCAGATGTGTGTTTTTGTAGGGAAATACATTGTTAAAACAGAGCACTTTTGGTTAATGTTGGCAACAGCAAACTGCAGGGCTGTTACAGTACAGGGATAATATTATTTGTTTTATTATGAAGTCCTGTGGGCAGCTGCAAATGATACATAGAAAAGCAAAGTAAAACTGAATAGAAAACTTTTTTTTTGTCATGTAGAGACTGAACTAATTAGTGAGGTGTTGTGGCTGGGCCTAGTCAGAGGTGAAACTAGTGATGCCAAGTACTAATTACTTGAATTTAATTTTGCTGAGTGAGCAGTGTTGGTATGTGCCTTCTTGCAAGTGTGTACCAGGTAATCAACCAAGCAAAGGAGGGAAGTAAAAGTGCAGTTTAGGAGGGAAGGTCAGAGAAAAGCTGAGATAGGTAGTTTGCTAATGGCTCACTGTTTTATCAACCCCAATCCAGCTTTATATTCACTCAGATTTCTGTAGCTGTGTTAATTGTCACTGCTGTGAACTGGTCTGTGGTTTTGGTTTTCCCCACCAGTTTGCTGCTGTGGCTGACTTGGGAACCTTGCTGCAATAATGTCCTTGTAGACTAAACTTTTTTTCACTCAAGATTTTCCATTGTAACTAGAAATAAAAAACCTTGTTTGTGTCAGATGTCACCAGTCAAGTTACATTAACATATTTCTTTTTATAGATGTTCCTAATAAACATAAGAATTATTAGATGATGTACAGATCTTTAAAAGGAAAGTCTGGAGGATGTGTCAGAACATATGAGAAGAAGAGAAAATGAAAAGTAAAAGAGCTGAATTGTAAATACTTGTCAGTTCAAGCAGAGAAGCATTCTGCAGAACCCAAGGCATTAGCATGTTTAAGCAGCTTAGCCTGGAAGGACTGTGGTCCTAACACAGCACTAAATGGGTCACTGCTGGTATGCATGTCTTTCCACACAGTGCTGTTAATTAGCTGCAGGTAAAGTCTTTGGAATCCTGGCTGTTACAGTAGTAAGTATGAACTTTGTGTTATTTAGTCATTGTTGTTAACAAA
Source organism: Luscinia megarhynchos (assembly GCA_034336665.1). NCBI lineage: Eukaryota > Metazoa > Chordata > Aves > Passeriformes > Muscicapidae > Luscinia > Luscinia megarhynchos. The sequence goes on from CM067580.1 coordinate 6,886,686, forward strand.
TTTTTTACTCTGTAGTGGAATGTATTAAAAGTCACTGTACACTCCCAGGAGTGATGTAAAGAAAAATGAATTTGCAGTAAATCTGTGAGTGTTTTCAGGCCCAGTTAACACAGAAGCTTTTAAGATTTTTTTCCAACAAAAATGTTGGTGTGGAGCTGTGACAGTTTTCAAAGCAGCCTTACCTCGGACAGTGAGTTTTGTCAGCCTCAGTGAATGTTGTTTGTGCAGAATTTGATGACCCCTCTGCCCTGGTGGCGTTGGCAGAAGAAGAGCTTGTGGTCATAGACTTGAAAAGTGCAGGCTGGCCAGCAGTGCACCCCCCATACCTGGCCTCCCTGCACTGCTCAGCCATCACCTGCTCTCACCACGTCTCCAACATCCCCCTGAAGCTCTGGGAGAGGATTATCAGCGCTGGGAGCAAGCAGAACATTCACTACTCCAGTATGGTATGGCAGCTGTGTCCCCCTGTGTGTCCCCCCATGTTTCTATGTGTTTAGGTCAGTGTGACTGCCCAGGGTGTGGGTGGTCTGTGTTGCTGATGATCTGCAGAGTTCAGCCCACCAGTCACTGTCCTGCCTCTTAACAGGGTCGAGATAGGCTTTTCCTAAAGCACCACCAGTACAGTTACACTGGGGAATTAAAATGTGGCGGTTTTTTTTAAGCTTTGACAAGCCAGAGGAGAAGTCTGAGTGTTCCCAGCTGTTGGTGGTAACAAAGTTCTCATGCATAAGCATGAAGCTTCTTGGGGAAATGTGTAGAATGCCTTCTAAAATGCACAGTTGGTGTCAGAATGGGAACATCTAATCCAAACAAAAGCTGACAGCATGGACTGTTTCACTGCCACTTGCACTGGTGTTCTTGCCCTCCTGCTGGCTCTGTATTCTCTCCACACTCCGTGCCCAGGCAGTCACACTCTCCTCTCCCTGTGTTTTAGCCGTGGCCGATTGATGGTGGCACCAACATCGCGCCGGATCCTCCGCAGAGGGACTTGCTGCTGACAGGGTGGGTGCTGACCTCAGAGCCATCAGGGAGCCCTTTCCAGTTCCCCTTTTCAACTGACTGGGGTTTTCCTGTGGAGTTGAAGTCTTCTTATTTTTCAGGGCAGAGACTGCAGCTTTCCAGTGCAGCTTCTCAGAGCTGTGCTGCTGGCTTTGTAAAGCCAATTTATTTTGCTGCTTCTGAGCAAACGGGTCATGGTGTCCACAGATAACCCAGAAAGTGGCTGATTTTTAGTTTTGTTGTGTTATCCATTCCCCCTACTCCCAAAGTGTGTAGGAGTGCAGGCACTAATCCAGCCTGGTTCAAAGGCAGCAGTGTGAAAGTGGAGCTTAATCTTTCATGTTTTGAAGCGTTTTTCCCTCTACCTTACCTTCTGAATCTTAAAATAGAGGTTAGCTTGGACTCCTGTCTGCTTTGATCAGCATGAACAGATCTGGCTAAGGGGTGGCAGTAGCTAGTGAGAGAGTCTCATTGCAGAAAAATGTACCATTTTCTTTTCAAAGCACTTTTGAGAGTTTCAGTGGGCTGTTCCTGAGATTTCCTTCTTGATGGAGCATGTTAGAAGCTCCTGCCCTTGCATTGGAATACTGTTGCAAATTTTCACCTGGAGAAATAGGAGTAAAGCTTGATTTTTAATTTTTTTTTAAATTTTTTTTCCCTTCCCTTGCAGTAACAGTATTTTTGTCTGGATGAGTTTTTCCTTCCATATGCTAAGCTTTTTGCTTTTTCCACATCTTTTTGGCATGATCTTAAATTAGTGTAATGGTGTCAGATCACCAAGAACAGCTGGATTAAAGAAACCCAACAACCTAAAACAAATAAAAACCCACAAAAATACACAAGAAGCCAAAAATCTTTCTCTTTGTGGTTTGGTTTTTTTGATTCTGTATTTTCCCCTTTGTTTTTCTGTGTTTTATCCCTCCATGTACTGTGTGTGATATGTGCTCCTGTATCCTTTCCCCCCAGGCATGAGGATGGCACAGTGAGGTTTTGGGATGCCTCTGGTGTCTGCTTGCACCTCCTTTATAAGCTGAGCACAGTGAGAGTGTTCCTGACAGATGCTGATCCTAATGACAACATGAACACCCTGGGGGAGGATGAGTGGCCTCCCCTCCGAAAGGTAAGTGAGCTGCTGCTGTAGAAACTTCCTGAAAGCCTGGGGAGTTCTGATTGCTGCCCCAGTTAAAGACCAGCCCCTCTCTGTTCTCTTGCCTAGGTTGGTACCTTGATCCTTACAGTGATGATCCAAGACTTGGGATCCAGAAGATCTACCTGTGTAAATACAGTGGATACTTGGCTGTAGCTGGTACAGCAGGACAGGTATTGGAATATGAACAATCAACATAAATATTGTTTTCAGTGCAGGTTTCAGTGTAATCTGGAGATCTACTCTTACCATTTCTCTCATGGTAAATTGATCTGTTTTGTGGAAGTGCTTGATGGGACCCCACTCTGGTGGAGCCCCACCTGGAGCACTGCATCCAGCACAGGAAGGACATGGAGCTGGTGGAGTGAGTCCAGAGGAGGCCACCAAGTTGATTAGAGGGATGGAACAACTCTGCTATGAGGAAAGGCTGAGAGAATTGGGATTGTTCAGCCTGGAGAAGGGAAGGTTTGGGGTCACCTAATTTCAGCCTTCTGGTACCTGAATAGAGCCTACAAAAACATGATAGAGACTACTTACAGTGTCCTGGAGTGACAGAACAAGGGGGAGTAGCTTCAAACTGAAAGACAGGGGATTTAGATTAGATATTAGATAGGAAGAACTTTGCTGTGAGGGTAGTGAGGCACTGTAACAGGTTGCCTGGAGAAGTTGTGGATGCCCTGTCCCTGAAAATGTTTAAGGCCAGGTTGGATGGAGCTCTGGCCAGAAAAGGTTTCCCTGTGCATGGCAGGGATTAGAAGTAGGTGATCTTTACCTTCCAACACAAACCATTCTGGGATTTTCTGTTTTCTGTAGTTGGTATTTTAGACATTTTTGCTGTTATTTATCTGTCCTGAGAGGTGCTGTAGTTTAGGATCTGTAGGGAAGGGCTGCAGCTTGGAGGTCTGCCTGCACAGCAAAAGCTGCAGCAAAGTTGTTCTCTTCCTTTCAGGTGCTGGTGATGGAACTGAATGATGAGGATGCAGAGCACGTGGTGGACCATGCTGAAGCAGATCTCCTGCAGGACCAAGAGGGCTATCGATGGAAGGGTCACGAGAAGCTGAAAACTCGAGATGGGCCTGTTCGATTTGAAGCTGGTTTTCAGCCATTTGTCCTTGTCCAGTGTCAGCCACCAGCTGTGGTCACCTCTTTGGCCCTGCACTCAGAGTGGAAGCTTGTGGCCTTTGGTACCAGTCATGGCTTTGGGCTTTTTGACCATCAGCAGAAGCGACTGGTCTTTGTCAAGTAAGTGTCATCTTTCCAGGGGGTCTGTGATAGTCGTTGTGTTAATGATGACCTGGAATTACTAACAAAGTGAGGTGTGATAAGTGATTTCTCAAGAGCTGTCACTGTAGCAAGAACTGCTTCTTTTTTCTCCACCCTTGAAGATCTTCTAGAATATATAAGTGTCTTCCAACATTTTTGTGTATCCTGTTGGACTCTTGGGGGTGATTGCCACCCAGTAGAAAGTGACCATGTGGCTGCTTTCTCTCTCTTCCAGGTGCACACTGCATCCCAGTGACCAGCTGGCCCTAGAAGGTCCCTTGTCTCGGGTGAAGTCCTTGAAGAAGTCCCTCCGTCAGTCGTTCCGGCGGATCAGGAGAAGCCGCGTGTCCAGCAGGAAGCGGCGAGGAGCTGCTGGGAATGCCTCAGAGGTGAGGGGTTCACCTTTTTGGGGTCTGTCTGTTGGCAGCTTGGAGCCTGCTGAGACTGCCTAGAGCAGGAGGTGGTCTCAGGATATTGGTATGAGGGAAAAATGGGAATTTCTGATGCTGCTGTGTTAGATAAAAACAGGCACGTTTTTAGAGATCAGTTCAGGGGACAAGGTCACTGTGATTCTGCTATGCCTTTTGGTTGTTGCCACACTCTCTCCCTGCTCTGTCTATCCCTGACTGTCTTCTCACCTGTGAAGGTGCAAGAAGCAAATGCCAAGTTTGACCAGGATGCGTTGCAGGAGATGGAGCTGGCTCCGGTCCAGCGCAAGATCGAAGCGCGCTCAGCAGAAGACTCCTTCACTGGCTTTGTGCGAACCTTGTATTTTGCTGATACCTTCCTGAGAGACAGTGAGTAGGAAAAGCATCTCTCTCTTCTTCCAAATGGGTTTTTACTTCTTCTGCCAAGGAGTGTGTTAGGATTTACTGCCAGGAGAATTTGGCACCTCCTGTGTCCTACTTTGTGCTGTGCTGAAAAACCAATATAGAACAAGAGCATATGTTGTCGTGTAGAATTGTTCTTTAGCCATTCTGGGCTGCTGGCTAATCCAAGACAAGTGGCCATTCATCTTTGAATCAAGTCTCTATATATGATCTTCAAATGTGCTGGATTGGCATCTGACTTTTCAGTATAAACTTTTCTTTCTCTCTTTGCTCTGAAGTTCACCCCTGTCTCCAGCAGAGCCTTTTAATTTTGGTGAAGGTGGTGGCTGGTTGTGCATCAGAGCCCAAACTAACAGCATGCACAAGTTTACTCTGCTCATCTGTAGTATAAATGTGTGAAAACTGGACACAGCAATTGTGGTGGTTCATCTGGTGGTGCTTTTGCCTTTGCTCTTGTGCAGTGCCCTTTCTAAGGGCTGCTGGTGCACATGTATTGGGAAAAGAATGTTAAGAACTTGCAGTTTGCCTAGCAGGTCTCTCCCTAATATAAAGATATTTAGGGGGCAAACAGAGGGAGGTTTTGTGTAGCTAGGGAAAGCTGTTGTGTCAGGGATGGTGCCTTGCTCATGGGCTTTTTTGTCACTGCAGGCTCCCGGCACTGCCCGTCCCTGTGGGCTGGCACCAATGGGGGGACAGTCTATGCTTTCTGTTTACGTGTTCCTCCAGCTGAGAGGAGGATGGATGAGCCTGTGAGGGCAGAGCAGGGTAAGTGTCTGTGAAAGCAGGGCTCTGCTGGTCTGAGCCATCACTCACAGCAGTTATGGCCAGAAAAGCAGGGTCGCTCAATTAGTGCTGTTTATCAGTGATTGGAGCCAAGTGTGGCAGTGGCTGAGCTAAGCAATGCTCACTGCAGCAGCTGAACTGGAGCTGCAGCACTGCTTGATGTGCCTCAGCCTGGTTTCCTATTCACTTCAGAAATGGGAATTTGTGTCAGCTGTCACTGAAGTTTGCCATCAACCCTCTCTGCACGTCCCTTGTTCTGACAGCTGGGCCTGTTATGTTTATGTAACAATGGTTTCTGTTTAACACAGATCAGTCCAGTCAGAATGCCCTAATGCCCTTCAACTACCAATCTTTTTAGGCAGTGTTTCTGTAGCCACATTATATAGGTCTCCAGCACTGAGAGGATGTGAATGAGTTTCAAACAGTGTTTCTGACTAGACTCCTGTTTGTTTTTTCTATTTGTTTTTCCTCCTTATCTTGCCTGTCTAGCCAAAGAGATTCAGCTGATGCACAGGAGCTCCTGTTGTGGGGATACTTGTGTTGGATGGACGCAGCACTCCCCTCCCAGAACCTCTAGAAGTAGCACATGACCTTTCCAAGAGTCCTGATATGCAAGGCAGCCACCAGCTGCTGGTGGTATCTGAAGAGCAATTTAAGGTGAGTGTCACCTATTGGGGGAGGGAGGGGAGGTGCCTGTGAATGGTGCATGAAATCTGCTAAAGCAGTGGGCACTGCTCAGTGGAGAGAACTCGTGGGAGTGCTGAAGAACAGTCCTGGGACAGCACTTCTCTTTGGCACAGTTCATAAATCAGGTGTGTGCTGGCAAACTGGGTGTTCAGCATAGTTCTGCACATGCTGAATATAGAAATTTTATGCCTATATTACATGATACTCTTTGGACAAGACTTCTTTTGGGTAAGAACTTTTCTGTTGTTAGTGCAGAAGCAGGGATTTGTAGGTATTTTTGTGAAGTAGCTTAAAAGCTTTTTGTTTTGCACTCTAACTCAAACCCTGTATTAATTTGTAGCCAAATAGGGAAGAGTTTTGAAAACATAGGGTAGAAGTCTGGTTACAGCCTGAAGGGTTAAAGTGATGTCAGAACAGGAAGAAGTTCTCACACTGCCTGTGGCTGATTCATTCTCATGCCATGAGCAGGGGGATGGCTCTGGTTACACCTGTGTGTATTCCCTGTGAATGGAAACTTTATCCAGGCAGGGAGCAGCAGATGTCAGCTGCTGCTGGCTCTGTGCAGGAGGAGGTGTCAGTGTCTCATTTCTGTGACAGGTCTTCACGTTGCCCAAGGTCAGCTCCAAGCTGAAGCTCAAGCTGACAGCCCTGGAGGGCTGCAGGGTACGGAAGGTGACAGTTGCCAACTTTGGCAGCTGCAAGACTGATGATTACAGTGAGAACGACCTGGCAGTGCTGACCAACCTGGGAGACATCCAGATCATCTCCCTGCCCTTCCTCAAGCTGCAGATCCGCTACCCCTGCATCCGCAAGGAGGATGTGAGTGGCATTGCCTCCTGTGTCTTCACCAAATACGGCCAAGGTGAGGTGGGCTCCTCCCAGAGCAGCCCTCTTGGGGTGTGTTTGAGACAGTGGGAAACAGCTTAGTGGTTTTTAGCTGTGTACACATGTGGGGCTATTTCTGAAATGTATTCATTGTGTGATTCTGGGCTGTACCAGCTGCCAACAGGCACCAAGACATGAGTTAGAAGAAACAGGAGAGCGTTTATTTCATTACCGTTGATGAATGCAGGAGTGAACAGTGGTTTTCAGCTTGGATGTGCCCCTTAGATAACTTCCACCTGGCCACCCGACTCTTGTCTGGTGGGGAGGGAATGGCTCTCCAAGCAGTGGGCTCTGGGAAATGGCTCCTGTACATGCCTGTGTCTCAGCACTCACTCTGTAAAACTGGGATCCAGCATCCTGTGGCTGCTGAAGATGGATCACTGCTTTCCAGTTCATTTTTTGTGTCTTTCTATGCTGTTTTTCCCAAGTGTCAGCACAAGACAACAGAATGATGTCTCAGCATAACCTTAAATTGCACAGTCTCTAGGCTAACCAGGAGGGGAGCTGGGGTCATACCTTCCTCAATGATCCCTCCTTGCTTAGATAGAAGGAAAAGCAAACCAAACATAGCTCGTGTCTAGATCTATTCTTTTTTAGTATCACATTGGTTCTGGGAACTGTTTCCTGAGAATTGCCCTTATGAATTCCCAATCCCCTGTAGGTTTCTATCTGATCTCACCCTCGGAGTTTGAGAGGTTTTCCCTCTCCACCAAATGGTTGGTGGAGCCCCGGTGCATCGTGGACATGCCAGAAGTGACAAGCAACAATCACATACACAACAAGTCTGGCACAGAGAATGCTGCAAGGAAATCCAGGTGATGTCTGTAACACTCTTGCACACTGATTGTCTGAGTAGGGAGGAAAGAAAACCCCTATGAAGTTAACATCCACAGAGGGGCTGGCATCAGGAAATGTAACCTTCTCCCTGATGGTGTTCCTGCTTGGGGTACATGTGGTAGGACAAAGCAGGAAGCTTGGAATGGTATCCCTAAGCTGGAGTCCAAACTTAGGGCAAGCCCTGGCTTGCTTTGCTTGTTCCCAAGTGCTGGGGCTGAGCTGTTGTTCTGTGAAGGGAAATCTGGCATTCCTCCTCTCCTCTTGGAGTATCAGCGAGTAAGAGTAGATCTGACACAGAGATCCATCCTACAGGAGTTTTATTCCAAGAGTTTAGAAGTGTTCTGCAGACTTCTGCATCATCAGTGTGTGGTGAAGCCCTTCCTACACTCAGCAAACCATTTAGTTGATGTGCACCAGAGCCTCCTGTAGCTGAATTCTCTACACCCCTGTTCCTCAGCATCAGTAATTGTTTTCTGCCTCCTTTCCTTTTTTAGGGGATCAGGAAAGAGTCCAGATGACTGTGGAGAAGAAGATGGTAAGTGAAAAAAATAAGGGTACTGAGGGTAGCACGCTGTGTGCAAACCTCCAAATGTCTTTCCTATTGCTACAGTTGATATTTTCTACCTAAGAAAGGGAAAAATAAGGAGGGATGTGGGGGAAACGTTGTGACCTGCCTGGTCTGTGTTTAGTTGATAGCTCTGAAGTAAGTTGCATGTGGAAGATTCCCTTAAAGGCTAGAACAGAGATTTTCCTGGAGGAAAGGTCTGAATTTACTTAGATCTTCTGTTATCCAAACTAGTATTGCTGAAAAAAACAATTCAGTGTGTGAGACTTTAAGGACTAGTTGTGAAACATTCAGTAAAGTCAAAAAATACTTAGTGTGGGGAAAAAAAATCCAGTTTCATTGTGTGTTTCTCCAAAACTGCACTTATTTCAGGAAAAGAAGAAAATATTGTTGGGTAAAAGCTCTTTTTCTTACTCTTTTTTAGAAAGGAAGTCTGGGAGGCTGATGGAACATGCCTTACTCAATGATGAAAGTGAGTGAGATGAAGTCTTGGTGCTGAGAGGGAAAGTGCCTTTCTGGGTGGGAAAAGAAGAAATCTGCTGGGAATTTTGTGGATTCCAGTTCCAAGGGATCTGTAATTGCTGGTAGAAATGCTGGGACATGGACAGCTAGCCATGCCCTTGGGCAGGGGCTTGTTCTGCAGAGCTGCATTCCCTGCTGAGATAAGAGAAGGATCTTTATTTCCAGTAGGACTTGTGTAAGATGACAGCTGGAACAGACAGTTCTTTTGGGGCTCTGGTACACAGGGATTGGCAACATTTCCTCTGGCAAATGACTGCCTCAGTCCTGTGTGCCAGCCTGCCCAGTAAAAACCTGGTTGGAGAGGCAGAGATGATCTAAGGAGTGACCTCTGAGCTGTGGGGGAGGCAGGTTCTGGAGGCTGTTCAGGGGGAGGTGGAATGTGGTTAGGCAGCTGCCTGGAAAGCAGATCCCCACTGGTTTGGCTCACTGCTTTAACCCTCTGCTTTCCAGAAGTGCTGAAGGAGATCCAGAGTACTCTGGAGGGAGGCAGAGGGTGAGTATCAACCAACTTCTCTTCCTGGTGGCCGGGGCTGGCAGGGGAGGGCAGCTGGCAGTGGCAGACAGCAGGGGGATGCCCACTTGATGGCAGGGATCCTTCTGCTGGAATCTGATCACATGTGCATCCCACAAGCTACCAAAGGGCAATAATGAGAGGCAGGTTCTCTTTCACTTGCTGTCCCTTGACATATTTTATGAATAATGCTTTGTCTCTTTCTCTCCGAAAAGCAGGAGAGATCACATTCCCACAGCCCCAAGGAGCAGGACTCTGAGTGTTCGCATACAGGTTTCTATTTGTGTCAACCCATACTGATCTAAGGGCAGGCCACACGGGCTTAGTTGGTCAAGGATGGGACTCTGGAGTTTTAATCCTGGCTTGACACTGTCCCTTGGATGTGTTCAGTGTCTCTGCTCCCGTTCTGTCTGTACAGTAGAGCTGAGCTACCACCACGGCTGCGGGGCTTTGTCTCATCTCCCTACAGTGGTCAGGGGCTACCGAGTGTAGGCAAAGGACTCCTGTCTGCAACGGATGCAGGAAGCTTGGTGGGGTTGGTAACTGCTGGTGTGGAAGGATCAGTGACTGCCTGACATGCTCTGCTCTGTGCACTTCCTCTGGACATTGCCTCATCCTGGTCTTCTGTCGGCATCTGGGAGTGGCTGGGATGAGACTGCATTGCAATAAGGAATCTCTCCTTGTGTCATTGTAGGAGCTATGCAGAAAGAAATTCGGCAAGAAGTCCGTTAGGACATGGACTAAGTAATGGAGGAGGTGAGTGAGGCTAAAGAGATTGGAAGTAGGCAAAGGAAGCAGAAAGTAGAATGAAACTTCTTTATAAGCTTCAGCTTATTTAAGTGCTTTGTGCAGAACTCTGACCTGAATTTTCAGGGTGGGAAGCTGCTGGCTGAGTGGAGTGTGGGCACTGTTCAGCCCCTTACACTAGTGCTACACTGGGAGTAAAGGAGGAGCTAAAAATCCTTTGAAGGCTCCTGACTCTTATCACAAAGTGAGCTGCTGAGGCAGCCAGAGCTCCCAGCAGCGATCTGAGTGTATCACCTCATTAGCTCTCATTAGCTGTCAATGGCTGCCTGTTCAAATGGCTTTTGCATTCTTCCCTCCTGCAGCAGATTGACCAGAACTCATCGAGGACTTGCTGGCATTGGATGAGTGCCATAACACTACTGATGGGCAAACCGTCCCTGGGGAGAGGGCACCAGTGCTCCCAGCAGCCAGACTGGGCAGCTGCAGCTGCTGTGCTGTGCTTCTGCCTCTGCCTCCCCTTAGTGCCTCTTGGAGACCTCTCCTGCTGGAGCCTGCCTTGCTTTAGGACAGCAGTGGATGCCAGGTCTGATGCACCACAAGCCTCTGAGTACATCTAACATTCAAATGTTTGCACATTTCTCTTTTCTACTGGGCTGGGTTTTAAATTATAAATGTTTTACTGCCTTGGTGCAGGATTTTAATAAACGCACACTGTTACCTCCAACAATTATTTTTTGTACTTTTTTAAAAAATCTTATGGGTATTTCAGTTTTAACAGAAACATTTAGAAATTTACTTTAAGAAAAAAAACATTAAGTAATATATGCTAGATTTCCTGTGACTGCTGTATGTGGTATCTGAAAGTAATTTTGGGGTTTGTTTGTTATGGTACTGTTAACTGGCTTTATGGATTTGGGTAGAATCTATTTTTGTAGCCATTCAAATCGGAGGAAAACTAATTGAATTTGATTTTTGTTTCAACACTACATTGCTTTTTTTTTTTTTTTTTTTTGGAAATAAAACTCTGAATTCCCTTTTATGATCCTTGTCTCCTCTCATATCTATTCTGTCCTTCAGCAGCTTCTTTTATATTGCCCACAGATCCCTGGGAGAAGGTGGAGCTGCCCTCTGAGCTGAGGAGGGCAAAGAGCACTCCTGGAGGCAAAGCGAGGTGGTGGGTGGGAGAAGCAAAGTGATTGTGTCACCATCCTGCAATCCATATGGGGTGGGGGATGGTTCAGATGATGGTTCCTGGAAGGTCATTGCTGGTTTGTCCTGAAATAACGTGGGTGATAACACTGAAGGCAGACAGGATTGATCTGGCACTGCTGCTGTGCTGTCTGCCAGTGGATTTGAAATTGAAGCTGGTGAAACTCTGCAGAGAGCAGTTTACTCCTCTTTAAAATTTCCTTCCTTTGTCCCCTCACCCCACTTTTTTTTCCCAGATAAGAAAAAGAACAAAGTACTCTGGAATTTCTCTACTGTAACGTGTTAGTAGCACTGTGACAGTGAGGAAGAACTAAATCCTCCTGGGATGGTGCTGAGTTGCTGTCTTTGGCACACTTTGGAAACCTCTCCTTGGAAGTCCTTTTGTTTCAGGCTCTGTCTTGATCTTCCCAAGCAAGGCTGGGATCCTTCCTTGCCTACAGCACTAGGATGGCACATTCTGTTCTGCAGGAAAAAATGCTTCTGGAGTTGCTCAGCTGGTGCTTCAGGCACCCTTCCTTCTAAAAGTATTAATACCTCCTTTGAGACCTATTTTATTGCTAATCAGGTTTTAGAGAGCCTTCTCCTTCAGTTTCCATTTCCAAAGTAGTTTTCACTTCCTTATTTGTTTGCTTCATTATTTCGTTGTCTCTTGCTGCAGGACTGAAGCTGGCAGGGAGGTGTCCTGCTGTTTCCACCTCTTGTGCCAGGCATTGATGCTGCAAATTTACAGGAAATTATGGTTTAATCAGCAGCTTCTGAGCTGCTGTGACCCTGTGCATGTGCATCATCCTGGTGCACCCAGCTGCTTCTTTCTGCTCCTCACAGATGGGCCTGATTCTAAAGCCTTTTCTGAGTATTTATTTGTTGGCAGGTTTGGGATGTGACAGTTCTACTCAGAAAGGGCAGAAGCAATTTATTATCTTCTCCCTGTTTTCACCCACATAACTTGAAAAATCCAGTAGGTGCACTGGAAGAGTGAGTCAGTCACAAAAATGCCACCATTTTTTGTAAACCCTGACGTGCATTTAGTTTCAAAACTAACAGCAAAAAAAAAAAAATTAATCCAGGCTTCTTATTTTCCCCAAAGCACAATCCAGACTACAAATGGAATTGAATAGTTTAGGATATGTGCTGATATGGCAGATTTTTTTTTTCTAGCAGAGCTTCAGAACTTAAGATTCACTGAAATGAGATCCTTGACTTGTGGGCAGAGACATGAAGAATTCTTTTTGAGCTCCTATGCCTAAAATACAGGAGAAATTGCAAAGGGACAAAGGAGGGCAAGACTGGAACTAATGAATTGTGTTTTCAGTTGTGTTCTGAGCTGAGCAGGAGGGGATGGAAAGGCTTGTGACAGAATTAGGGTGTATTTTTTGTGCTGTCAGAAAAACCAAGTAAAATCAGTGATGGGATGAGATGATCATGAAGGGTAGAGCCTTTAATGAATGAATGTAAACAGCTTTTGAATGTGGTGGTGGGGGGGAAATCTCTCTTCATTTCTCTCAGGAGCTGCCTTCTGAGCCTTGTGGTTACTCTTAGCCTGCCCCTCAGCTGACACTAAAAATAATGGCCTGCCTCTGATCAGAGGATTCAGCTGCTGCCAAACCCCTTGAATTTTGTGCCTACTCTACTTTTCACTTGGACTCCTTGTCTGGGGTCTGATAGAAGTTTGCTGGCTTCTCTAAGAGCTAATGCTTTAATGCTTGGAAGCACTGGGGGCTCCTTGGCCCTCATTAAGGTTATTGCCAGGCAGGCTTTGGCAGAGCTTCCCTTCTCCTGCTTTGTGCAGGCTCACAGGGCTCTGGCACTGGGAAGTGTCCCTTGGCTGCAGGACCAGAGTTGTTGTTAACACTGACTTGAAAAAAATCCTTCCAGCAATGCTGGCACAGTGTTCCCTGACTTCCCCCCAGACCTGCTGCTCTGCAGAGGGGACAGTCTTGGATCACAACTAAAGAACAAATTTTCCCCATCTGAGTACACATATTGGGTCCCTAATATGGGATGCTGTTTTATAGTGGCCTGAGTTTTAGGTCAAATGCTTTCTGGTAATGTGAGCTCTTTTATAGGGTGGTGTGTTTGCTGCCAAAATTCTCTACTCCTAGAAAAGCTTGGCCTGGAGCATTTTTTTTTAATATTTATTTTTCAATAGTAATACAAGCTTTCCTCAGATGTTTAGCAATTGAATATTTGCAAAATTTGTCTCACAGTTCTATTAGAAGAACATAATGTTGGAAGGAAAAGTACTTTTCATCTTGGTCATGAAGCCTGAGGTCTGTCTGGTTAGTGAGAGAATGAATTGGTTTTTTACAGCTTAATTGGTCTGCTTCTTAGAATATGGTTTATGTCTATGACAGCTCAAACAATTTCGTGCCTGGGCTGTGGTCCTGAATTCAGCCTCCAAACCTCTGCCTATGTGGCCTCATGGACTAGGATGTCTTTAATTGGAGAAGGAATTGGTATGGCTGAAAGATGAGACAGACTTCTAAAACCCAGCAGCCCTTGCTAAGCCACATTAGACTTTTTCAAGCAAGCACCAAGGTTGTGTTGCAGCTGTAGCTGATTCCCAGGGGTAAACCAGGTGGGAAAATTCCTTCAATATCTGCCACAAGCTCTTGGTCACAGGGAGCTCAATGCCTTCACTCACAGCCACAAGGGTTATTCCCATGCACTCTCAGCTTCTTTCTCCAACATGATGATGATGAGGATGTCTGATGAGCTTTCTGGGTTAGGTGCAGCTTTCCAGAGGATCTGCAAATCCCTGTGTGAAAAGGCTGCTCAAGCAGCAGGATGGTCCTGGAGATCATCCTGGTGTTGGTTAATTTGTCCCAGCCGTTGCTCAGGTAGAAATGGCCTCTCCCAGGTGTTATTTTCTTGTAATGAAGCTGTGGTATGACCAAACTCCTTATTTCTATCTTGTCTCTCATGCCTTTTATGCATGTTGGCTGATCCATGGGGATGGGAGGAATGAGTTTGCTGGGAACACAACCAAGACAGGAGAGCTAAAAGGCTCCTTGCACTTGTGGCCTGTTTCAACAGGGAGAAAAACAGATAAAAACTTTGAGGCTCTTCCCCAGCTAAATGAGTAGAAACTGATCTCTGCAGCTCTTTGTGGCACAGCTCTGTATGCAGAGAGCTAAGTTATATTTTAAAGGATCTTTTTGGCAAGGGAGCTGTCTTTAAGATGGATGGTCCTGAGCCCACGCTGACAGCATCAGGCAGAGTCACCTGGGGTTGGAAGGGCCTGTGTCTGCAAGGGCAGAGCCCAGCCTGTCCTGACTCTTGCCCTTCAAAGACAATGATCTCTTCCTGCTGTCTGCTCCTCTGGCAGATGGGTCTGTGCATTGTGCTTGTTCCTACAGACTCTGCATATTGTTCATTTGTTTAAAGCCAATCTTCTCTGCTTATGCTTAAGGCAGGGACTTCAAAAAATGAAGCTTGGATTCTGCTCACACTCTCCTTCCTTAAAGGGAACTTATCTGTATCAGAGTGCTGTGCTGAGCCCTTGAAAAGCAGGCTGAGCTCCTAAAAACCCCAAATTGACAACACAAGGACATCTCTGAGCTGCTCAACATCCCAAAAGTCAGATATTGCAGCTCAAGCCCTGATGGAGTAAGAGTCCAAGGAAGCAGAGAAGATGGCAGGATCAGGAAAAGGCTTTGTGTTATTTCTTAGGCAGAATATTGAGGCAAAGTTGGCGTCAGCTATAGCTGAGGGAGCTTTATTCAAACTACAAGTTAGGCACAGGAGTAGAATTTGGAGAGGGGATTTTCAAGGGTGTGATTGTTGTGCAGACAAATACATCCTCCTGACTTTATTCTAACACTGATAAGAGCAGATGAAATGCAGGCTGTGACCAAGGGAGGTGTCACAGTCCTTAATCAGTTTGATTACCTGTGATCTTGTCAGTGCTGTGACAGTTTGCTCACAGTTCAGACCTGGTGACATTTGCCTGTACTTTCATTACAGCAAGATGTTTTAAATGTAAATTAACAGTAATGAGGATGTGAAAAAAAATCCATCTCAAGGAAATTCAGTTCTGTCAAGGTAGATTCATGAGGCACAGTTTTTGGAAATAATAGAATTTAAGCATTAAATGATAATTGCTTACTATGGATTTAACCTTTGAAAAAGACTGGTTTAATTTTATACTTAACTTACTGGAGCTCCAGAGCAGGTGGCAACCTCAGCCCTAAAGGCTCCTGAAGCCCTTTGCTTAGATCAGTGTCAGTCCAGGCACTGGGATTTCTGCTGTGCAGCATCCAGGGTACATCCTTAAAACACCCTGTTTTGAGACTGTGCTAAGGGATGCATGGGAATTTCAGAGTGGAATAATATCATGTCATGTCTCTGAAGTGCTTTGCCCTTTTAAAGCCTTGGATTGGATGGAAACCACTCCTGTTCCAATTCATCTCTGTTAACTGATGTTGCACAGGCAGATTCCTCCTGACACTTCTCTGGGCCCATTCAGCTGTTCCTCAGAGGAATTTTTTAAACCATTAAAAAATCATTTTTGAGGGTGAGATCTTCAACTGGTAATTTTTAGACACAAGAAAAAGGCTCATTTCTCAGTAACTCAATTCATAGGCATGAATTAATGTATCAGAGCTCCATGTGCCTCATTAATTAATAACATGGGATGCAGGTACCATTAATCTGGTAGATTTTCTTTGAGAAGAAGGAACAAAAAGTAGCTGTGGTCACTTGTTTCATAAGACTGACCAGGCTTGATTCTGCAGATGAACCTGCTCACTGATGTGTTTGTTCTGGATCTGCTTATGCACAGAAAGAACTTCCCATTGGAATGTATCCTGCATGGAAGTGGCTCAAATTCTATAAACATTTCCTTGTCACAGTGATATCTGGTGAGAGAGATTTATGTGAGGACCTCTCCTGTGCACAGGGAGAGGTGAGACCTCCCATAAAACCAGGAGGGATCTATCTACAGAAAATTAAGGGAGTTAAATATCTGCAGTGGAACAGAGAATAAGATACAGGGTAGTTAATATTAAATGAGAGAAAATGTTTGTCATCCTATAAAATAAATGTCAAGTTTTGGAAGCAATCCCCTTGAGAAGAATCTGAGTGTCTTCAAATGCCTGGCTCAGCAAACAACTCCCAGGTTGTTTCAGATCTTCAGTAGCAAACCATAATAACAGTGCCTGTGCCTCAGAACTGTAAAGACAATATCACAGGGCATAAAAAAAATGTGTGTGGCCCAATATCTCATGAAATTTGTGATTCCACTCTAGGATAATCTGCTTTTGCAGAGCCTCTGTCCAAGTTTCCAGATCAAAGTTTCTTCCAGGTGCAGTGGGCCTTCCTATACCCTCTTATTCATTCCCTCACAGAGTTCAGGAAGAAAAGAATTTCAGGAGAAAAGAATTTCACCTTTGTGGCTAAGGTCTGTTCTGCCCTCCTGTGTTGCTTGCTCCTACTCCCTTTCTTCTCTTGGTGCACATTTGTGCTTTTAAATTTAATTTTTAACTAACTAATGCCTTATAATCTGGAATATGGGAATAACCAGCAAGAGCAATTCCAGGCAAGCAGGCCATTATTTAGTAGGAAGCTCAACACTGGGTCACCTTACCTGGAAAATCAAATTACACTGAGGTGACCACCAGCACTGCTGCAAAGGAAGCAGCTGGGGAATACAGAAGACACTGGAAGGAAGGAGTGGCCCCATAAAGTCACTTAGGCTGTAACATGAGACCTCACCCTTGGCTGCACCATTCCTCTACCTTTATCTCTGCAAGCTTATTACAATCTGCTGGGGATTTTCAACTATCTGGGTGTAATCAATTCAGTCTGCACAGTCTGACATTCCACTCAGAGCCTTTGATTTGTGCTTGGGGGGCTCAGCTGCTTTCTGCAGAGCACTCATTTCCCACGGGAGCACTGCCCTGGGGGCTGTAGCCCACCCCCACCATTAAAAACCTCTTGCTTTCATGTATAATTGGGTTAAAACTCAGTTTAAATCCAGGGGATTTCACTGACTCAAAGGAATTCTCCATCAAACCCATGGCTCCCAGCTATGCAGGAACAGGGAAGGAGAGCAAGGACAGCTCCTGTGAGGCCACACAGGCTCCTTTACTGGTGTACCCAGTAAAAAACCATACAAACATCACATCCTGAGTCCCAGAGCAGCACAGGACACAGCAGCAGGGTTGGGGTGACCCATGGGGCTGTTCCTGCCTGCTGCCCATGCCAGAGCTGCTGCTGCTGGCACTGCTCTGCCAGGAGCTCGCTGCTGCTACAAACCAGGACTGAATTCAGTACAGGCTTGAATTTAGTATAGATTTGAATTTGGTATGGGCTTGAATTTGGTATAGGCTTGAATTTAGTATAGGTTTGAATTTAGTATAGGTTTGAATTTAGTACAGGCTTGAATTTAGTATAGGTTTGAATTTAGTATAGGTTTGAATTTAGTATAGGCTTGAATTTGGTATGGGCTTGAATTTAGTATAGGTTTGAATTTGGTATGGGCTTGAATTTGGTATAGGCTTGCCTGGCCTTGCTCCTTTTAGACACAGAGGTCACTCAGGGGATTGGAAGGGAGAAGTCTGAGCTGTGATTTAGCACAGGGCAGAGTCCTTCAGCTCCCCCAGATCATCTCCATCCCTGCCCAGAGCCTGGGGCTGTCTGAGCCCTGGGCTGGGGCCACAGGACACTGCCTTGCAGTGAAACAGGATCATCCAGCCCTGCAGACAATTGGGCAACAAAGTGCTCCTGAAATATTTAAAGGAGCTGTTTTCAAACCTATGTAACTTAATTGTTTTGGTTTCTCCTTGCAATCATGAATATTTTATTTGGCTTCCTCGGGTTATGGCTGGGGAAGAGGCCCTTGGAGACCTTTTGGCTTGTCTTAAAATAGCTGGAAGAAGGCAGCAGAGCCCTCACCAGTCTGAAACAGTGAGAGGTCAGGAATTCTCCCTCAGTATCCTGGGTTACAGGCTCAAAGGAGAATATTTTCCATCAATATGAGGTAGCATATTATATAGAAGCAAGAGTGGAGATATTTTTTTTATTAATGATATGGGCATTGGGGGAAAGGAAGGGAGATACATAAAAAAGATATATTTTTTAACAGGTTTTATAGGCTTCAGGATCCTGACTGGATTGTCAATTCTACTTGCTGTGAAGTCAAAGTAACAGGAGACCATATTTATACATTTAGTGAGTTTAATCTTAAAAACAGATGTTCCTAAGAATAGCTTTGACCAATCTCTTTACCTGAGCTATTACCAAAGCAAACAAGGTGCCTGGGAATTTATGCAACATGTAATTAATTTCTCTGAACAATCACAGCCAGTTTCTAGTCCTTGATTTCTGTGATTTAGTAATTTTTTAAAACGGAGTTACCTTTTCATGTCTCTTTCATGCAATAGTATGAAAAGCTTTTATTTTATGTAATTGACTCAAGAATTTGCAGTGAAAAGGTGATTTGATATTTTATCACTCTCTAATAAATTTTTTAAATCATAGTGGCTGAATTCTGGCTGCAAGGACCCGGTATTTTGCATAACTGGAGAAATCTTTAGGAAACTCCACTACCCAGTCTACTCAGGGATCTGGAGCTGAAATCTGGAAGGGTTTCATCTTTCCTGGTGCTTATCTCCCTCTCCCTTAACGAGACACGAACCAACTGCCAGCATCTTGCCAGGAGCACTTTGAAAGGCAAACAAATGTGTTCAGTCTGTGCAGAGAATTCAGGTTAGAGGTGCTGGGCCAGCCAGGCTGGAGATGGGCTGGGGAGGGAGCACCTGCACACACCAGCTCAGCCTTTCCCAGGAGTCTGAAGTGAGTGTGAGCATGGCTTTGTCTCAGCCATCCCAGGTGAGTCCCAAACACCTGAGCTTCTGACAGATCACAGAAATCAGAGCAGCAGCTCTGGTGCCCCTTGAAGAGGCTCCAGCTGATGCTGATGGAGTTTGTTAGAGCCATTTCCTCCTCCAGAGTTGAATTTTTCAGAGCAGCTTCTCCTCCCTGCCACACACACACATTAGAAGCTTAGAGCTAAGGAGCCCAGGGCTTTTCTCCAAGTCTTGTTCAGGAATAAATGATCCAGATGCCATCAGTCATTCTGGGCTTTACAGGAGAGATTTCTGTTTTCTGCACAGAGGGATACAGATTTATTTGTGGACAGTTAATAAGAGAATGTGATGAAATAATTCATTACATTGTTGCTTTACAGCCTCATTCTTGTAAATTAAGAGAAGGGAGGATGCAGGGACAGAGCTCAGGTAAAATGTTTCTTGAGCTCTCAGCTCAAGCCCCAGTTTTTATCTTTGCTCCTTAATGGAGGAGTCCTCAAGGGACAGAACGTAACAGCCAGGGGCTCCTGGAAGGAGGTGGACAAACAGGTCCTGCTCAAACTAATGCTGCAAAGCATCTAAAATCTTATCACATTTCATGTTTGGGTCACTTGTTCTGGTGGCTGGCCAAAGCTGAGTTCATTTTGTTTAATCTCCAGCTCCTCTGGAAAGGTTTCTTGGGAGGGGGCAGGAACCCTTACAGAGCCAGGGACATCCTTGGGGCAGTGAAATCCTCCTGTGCCTTTGCAGCCCGGGGAGGCTGCACATGCAGCTCACACTGAGCATTTCTGCCTGCCCTGCTACCTGATTTCTTGAGAACAACCCAGGCAGGGCAAAACCATCCCTGAATCAATCAGTTTCATGGGCATAAACACTGGCTGTGAGTAACCTCAGCCTGTTTGCAACAGCAGGACAACTTTATTTGGAAATTTGAGTTGAAAAGAGATTTAGTCATTCTGCTTGATTTGGACTGGATTTAGGCATAATGAGGGCAAAAAAATGATGCCAGTTTTGCTGTATTTTCAGTGCCAAGCTGGGACTGCTTTCCTGTTTCAGCAGAAAGCTTGGTACTGGCAAGGACAGAGCAGAGGCTGAGCTGTCCGTGCTTGGCTCCCTGGAATAAAACTCGAGGGCTGCAGAAGAAAGGGGCCTATGATTTAGTTCTTTTCACTGGCCTAAGCTTTTTTTTTTTTTTTAGGTGGTTTTCATTGTGCTTTATCTGGTAGCCTGTTGCTACCACATCTAGCAGATGTGTTTTGGTTTTGGAATTGACCCTTTCTGTCTTTCTTTGGGAATGCACCTAATCACACCACATCTGACCCTGACCTAGGTGAAACCCCACCTCTTCTTTTATCCCCAACTCTGCAAGCCAGCTGCTGATATTGCTGGTTGAAAAGGTCAAAAGGTACCATGAGAAAGCTTGAATTATTGATGCCACTTTCCTTCCATATACTGTAATTATCTGCCCTTGGAGCACAGCCCAGCCAGAATCCCTGTTAGATTCCACAGCTGGGCAGGCTTGCAAGAGCTCTGGAGCAGACTGGACACAAGGAATGAGAGAGGGGATGTGTTATACTGCATGGATGTGACCTGTGATCCAGGTATGGGGCAGCTAGCTGGAATCAGTGTAGGTGTGTTACAAAAATTACTGTGCACAGTGATAAAAGAAAGGGTTTGAGCAGTTTGTACAGTGAATGAAAATAGAAAAGAATTAAGTTCCAGGCAGGTTCCTTTAATATTAATGATTGTACTTTCCTCTGTATGAGTTGAGAGAATCCACTGTGCTCAGGGAAGACAGAAAATTCCCTTTTGGGCTCAAAATAGCAGCGTGAGCTTTCTGCTCTTCCTTTTATCTGTAGGTTCATGCTGTGATTCCTGACAGCACTGAGGATCTCCTCTCTCTGATGTGAGTTATTCTCATTTCATCCAAAAAGGGAGAATGCCATGGAATTGTTCTTTTTCCTGTGGTGTTTTAGGTGAAGTTGGTGTGGTGAGGGGAGCTGAAAAACTGGTGAGCAGCATCTTTCACCTGCTGCAGAGTGTCCAGCAGGCAGATGGTCCAGGGCAGTTAATCAGAGCAGGTCTGATGTCAAAGGAATTGTTTATATAAGCAGTGATTCATCTTCCCAGTCCCAGTAATAACAGTGGTGCTACAAACCAATCTGCTCTAAAACCCTGTCTCTGAAGAATTGTGAACTCCAGTTTTTCACTTCCTAACCCAGATTCAGTCTGGGGTCCTGTCTTTACTGTGAGTCAAACCAAACTCCTGTGTCTGAGCTCCCTACAAATGTGGGCAGTGTCCCTGACCTTCCTTCTCATCCAATAATTTCAGCATTTTTGCTTTATGGAAGGCTTTAGCTCTGCAGACACATGGCTATCTAGAGACAGCACATAAAAGCAGACTTTTATTTATTATTTTCCTCTGCATTTGGCACTGTAGAGAAGCTGAATCAACTTTAAGCCCCCAGGAGGGCAGAATATTAACAACTATTCTGTACTGAGGATTTAGGGTCTAATTCAGCTGCCATTAATCTCAGTAACAAAAGTCTTGTTGCAGGATTTAGAGATCTAGGCCAGGAGTATTGGGGTATTAAGTGGGGAGGGGGGGCTGAAATGAGGTGACCAGACACCTACATGTGACAGTCCTGTTCAAAGAGAGGGAGGGGAGAGGATTGGGGTTAAGAGATGAACCCTGCACTGTGCACAGTGTCCTGGAGGGTTTGAACAGAGCCAGCTCCAGACCAGAACAAAAAAAGAAAGTTTAGAGGGAATCCTAAGGACACGTTTTTGGGGAAACCTTAATTGTATGTAGCTGCTTTCAGGGCAGCAGCTTTTTGTTTCAGTTGCAGCTGGGGGAAAGGGAGATGCTGTTCTTCCCCATTGCAGATTGTTCTGTGGTGCAGAACAGCACAAAATAGGTGGTACAGAAAAGGAACCAACATTTGCAATAAACTCCCTGTGCTTTATGCACACCAAATGTGCTTTTCTTAGAGCATCATCCTTCCTGAGCTGTGGAAATCTCAAATGTGGTTTTGCTGCCCTCCTTGGAGTGACTGGGGTGAGACACTGAGTGGTTTCTTACAGAGTTGCTCCCACAGTACTGGAATGTACTTTTTAAGGGTCTTTTTTCAAAATTTATTTTAATAACTTGGGCAGGTTTCAGTCTGCAATCAGGTCATAAGATATTATGGAGAGTGGCTGGATTTCCATCTTTCTTGAGGTACTAAATGCTAAAAATTCTCATTCCTTGTCAGACTTTATAGCAGCTGTAAAGGTTTAAAGCTTTTAAAGCTTGCTGGATTGCAATCTTGACTGTGTGCCTTTCCCCCATCCCCTTCCCTGGGGCTCCACAGGGAGATGCCTGTGGATGGAAGTTCCAGGAAACCTTGGCCAAAACTCTTTTGGGCTTGTAAGCCTGTCTACAGACACTGCACCCACGGCCACTGGAGTGCAGGGTCAGAGTGTCAGACAGGTAAATATATTGCCAGCATCCCATAATAGCCTAGCAAGTGACTGGACTTCCAGATACTGAATTTCAGCCTTTAAATGAGTGAATGCCTGGTGGAGTTAGGAGGAATCAGTAACAAAATCTTGACTGCTCCATCCTCTGTCACCCACTGACAGAATTTGTAAGTCTGTGCTGACTGGAAGTTTCTCTTCTGCCTGTGGAGAATCCACAGAATTGGCTGAAAAACAAAGTGAAAGAAAAGGGAGAAATGGAGAGAAGACTTTAACAGAGAAAGAGATGATAGGACAAAATATATCATGGAATTTCCCTGTCCCATGTGCTGGTTTGTTCCCTGCTCATCACTGGGTAATGTAATTTCCAAGATAGTCCCAAACAGCCCCAAAAGACCCTTTTTATCTTTTTCCTTTGGGAAGAAGTTGCATTGATGGGTTTCCTTTCTGTAAGATTTTTCCCTCAGTCCCATTCTCCACATCCACTCACCTCCAAGTTTTCCTTTCCCTGATCCATCATTTCCTTTCAGTTGTGCTCTTGCTGTTTTGTGGTTTGGAGCCTTTCCTTGCAGTGTTTGCTGTTGGGGACCCAAACCCAGGCTCTATCCACCAGCACTTCATTCACTCACAGGGCCCCAGGGGGATGTCTGAGGTTGACCCATAAAATAAAGGGTCTGGAAAGGATACAAGTGATATTTTGCATCAGCCTGAAAGATCAGGACCAATCCTTTGGGCACTTTTACACCCTTTATTCCATACATGTGATTAGAGGAAAGATGAAAGATAAACAGGTTAACAGCTGGAATACTGAACATTTCCCACACTGCCAGTGCACTCAGGGGCAGCTGAGTGCAGATGTGACACACTGGAGTAGTGTTTGCTTCTGACATTTATTTCACAAAGATCAGTAGATGTGTTCCTCTCTTCTTCAGCTCAAAAAAGGATACTGGAGAAACAGAGACTGAACTTAAATAAACATTCTGTCTTGAGCTACAGTGTGTTCAAACCTTTGCCAGCTGTAGAAAATCATGGACACATGGACTTATTATGGGATTCTTGGTTGTCCTGTGCAGGCCCAGGAGCTGGACTTGGATGATCCTGATGGGTCCCTTCCAGCTCATCATATTCTATTTGTGACAAAATAAGCCAGAAATTATACAGGGAACAGGGCAGTCAGTTTGGCACTGCACAGGCAAGGCTCTGCAAACATTTATTTTAGAAATGAGGTAAATTAGTGCAGAAATTGGAGACATCTGGCTTCCCTTTGTAGCTTCTTTCACAACAAAATGCACGTTTCCTTTCACAGGTGAGTCAAGATAGGCCCTCACATATTCCTGAGCACTGAGGAAATGCCTCCTTCCAGATCCAAGACCTGGCAGAAAAAGGCTGGAAAAGAGAAGGAGTTCAAGTGTGAGAAAAACTCTGCAGGAGACTCAAAGATCCACTCTGGGAAGCAGAGGAGGGGTAAGAGCAGGGGACAAGTGAAGGACAAAGAGTCACTGCCTGGACAAGGGGACAGCCTTGGAGAGGAGCCCTTAAAAATCCAGAGGCTGGGGAGGCCTCAGGAAAGCAAAGAAAATGAGCACAAGAAGTCATTCAGGAGAAAAAGAGCCTGCAGGAGAAATGAGAAAAGTGAATCTGGTCTGGGGAGAAAACACAGAGTGTTCAGGCTGGAGGAGAAAAAAGGAAAGGTCTGCAAGCAATGGGAAATGACATCAGGGCAGGAGACTGAGGACAGCAGTGACAAGGAGGGAAAAACCATCACAAAGAGAAAGAAACAGGATTTTAAAAAGAGGTGTGGGAGGAGATTTGGTGTTTGTGAAGCAGGCACTGAGCTGGGGGCTGTAAAGGTGATCACAGAGCAAGGTGCTGAAGGTTCTTCTCAGAAACAGAACTTGGCAGAAAAGGCACAGAATCCCAGGGGATGGCACCGAGAGAATCAAAGCTTCAAGGAGGCTTCTGAGCAGAAATCAGGTTCTCAATCCCAAGGCAGCACAGCACAGGGGAAAGGTGAGAGGACTAGGAAAAAGCAAGTTGACAATGTTACCAGGATTGTCATCACTGAAAGTGAGGATGAAAATATTCTGGAAACCTCAGGAAGCTCCTGCTCAGACTCCAGCAGCAAAGGCCATGGAAGCCACAAAACAGGTACAGAGGCTGTGGTGGGCACTGCCTGCAGAGCAGAGAGGAGCAGCTCTTCTGAGGAGAGGAGCAGCTCTTCTGAGGAAGGTGGCAGCAGTGGGAAAGAAACTGTGCTCAAAGATCCTCCTGGGAGTGAAGGAAAAGGCCACAATAAACTGGTTTATGAAAGCAAGGAAGCGTCTGTGGAACCTGAAAAGGAGCAGGTGATCACAGGTGGAAAAATTGAATCTGAGGCTGAAGGCACTGAATTTGCAGGATTGGAGGCAGAGAAGATGGGGAAGGCAGACAAGATGCTGAGAGAACCAGAATGTGCTCCAGCTGAGAGCAGTGAGGAAGATGATCAGCTAAGCACTTCAGGACTCCAAGTTCAAAGTGTTAAGAACAGGGAAAATACTGAAGTAGACAGGGAAAATATTGAAGTAGACAAGGAAAATATACTAGAAAATGACAGAGTTAAAGATATGTCAAAAGATGGACACGTGAATTCTGACAGCACTGGGGAGAGCAGCACTGCAGAGAACACTGATGAAGTAAAAGAAAACAAACCAGAACCACTCCCAACTGCTGTGGAAGCAAAACTCCCCGTTCACCTCAGCAAATATGAACAGGAGGAGAAGGAAGATGAAGGCAGAGAGCTGGAAGATGGCTCTTTCCTCTCCAAGCAGCAGAGGACATTGAAGGAGAAACCTGGGAAGAGTGAGATCCCAGAACAAGGTGAGGAGGCTGGACACAGACAGAGGGACAGTTCAGACTGCAGCAGGCAGGACCTGCCAGCACTGGTGCTTACAAAGAAATGTTCTTCTCAATCCCAAATTCCCCTCAGTCTGGAAAACCAACATAAAAGTGCTGAGACCAAATTATCAGCAAGCCAGAAACCAAACCCTGCCCAGATGGCTTTGGGAACCAGCTCAGACCTGAACAATGTTGGAAGCATCTGCTCAAAACCCATGACTCCAGAAACTCCCAGTAAACAAAAAGAACCCAACACAGCTCAGAGCTTTGGAGAGAAAAGATTAAATACATCAAGCTGCTCCACAGTTACAAAAAAATCATCTGATAAACAGCTCCTTGGAAAGACGAATAAAGTTGGAAAAGTTATTGGAAAAGTTAAACAGAGTTCAGGCCAGTCTATAAAGGCAAAGAAAGACAAAGCAGAAGAAGCAGTTGCAGAGGCACCTTCTGAAACAGAAGCTGTGCACAGTGGGGAAGGATCCAAGCACTTGCACACCCATTCTGCTTTTAGAAAAGTCACCAGCTGGCTTGGCCAAAAACCTGCCAAGAAAGCAAGGCTGAAAACTCGACTGCTGAGTGTGGCACGTGCAGTTGGGATCTCCAGATGGCTCTTGAAGAAATTTGGGAAGAAGAAGAGGAGCAGCAAACCTTTGGGATTCAGAAGCAGAATGGCAATCCAGATTCTGAGCACTGCTGGGTGGGTTGGTCCAACTGGCAAAACTGGGCAGCTGGAGAGGGCTGAGCAGAGGGACAAAGAATCTTCTGCTTCATTAGTGGAGGGGAAAGGTCCTGAAATGGTGGAGGAAGTGGGACACATTGATTTGCCTCCTGATGATTCTCCTCTTCATGGAACCAGCTCCTTTCCATGCTCAGAGGAGAAGAACAGTGTTACTGATCCCAAGTTTGCTGTGGTGTTCCCCAGAGTCCACAGCCTGGTTAAGGCTAGGAACTCCTTGTCCAGGGCTTCTGGCAATGCTTATTCCCTACAGAAACTGAAATCTCCATCAGACAGAAAATCTGTCACTCCTGTGCAACAGGGCTGCAGATTCAAGTGTGACCTTCCCAAATCTCTGATGGATCCAAGCCAGAGAAGCAGTGAGCAGGGCTTCCCTCCCACCTCGAGAAGAGGAGCCAGTTCCTACACCAGATCATTGCAGTGAGGCAGATGCCAAGGAGGGCTCAGGTGTCCCCCAGGCTGCAGGATCCATGGTCACTCCTGGTGTGCACTGGTCCCAGCAGCAGGGCCAGGGATGTGACCCTGCAGCGTGTCTCAGCTCCCAGCTGCTGCTGCCACGGGCCACCATGGAGAACCTGAGCAAATGGGCCACCTCCAAGGACCCCCAGCTGGCCAGCAGCCGGGTGAGGGTCTGCAAGGAGACCCCTGGGAGGCAGAAGATGTTGCTGATGATGTGCTGGAGATGGAGTTCATGCAGAAACAGGTACAGTTGCTGTCCCCAGTACTGGAATGGAGCTGAACTTCCCCTGACTTTCAGTCGTGTGTCTGTGCATTTCAGGTGTACCTGTGTGAAGAGCACTGTGCAGAAGCTGAGGAGATTGAAGATCTAACAAGACTGCAGTAAGTGTCCTCAGTGTCTGCAGCTCATTCAGGTCACAGGGAGCTTGCTTGTTATCCTGCAAGCAAGGACAACAACAATAGAAAACACATTATAGATCCTTAGCTAGATAAGAGAAAATAAAATTTTTCCTCCATGGGAGAAAATAGAATTGATTGGATGCATATCATAGCTGAGTAACTGATGCTCTGCTGGAAAGCTAAGTAAAAGTCTCAATTTTAGTAGTTAATTTATAGTAGTTAATAATCCTGGGGAGGAGAAGAGGTGCAGATGTAACTCCTGACCGTGACACAGAGGGTGTCCCCAGGCTCTGCTACACAGAGAGGAGACATTGAACCTCTGCAGTCTCCCCCCAGAGCCAGCAGCTCAGCCTGCTTAACAGACTGCTGTACAGCTGCATCCCTGCAACTCTGTCTCTCCTGTTAAATGGCTCCCAGTCCTGAAAGGGGTTCTAAAAAAACCCCAAAACACTTAAAGGGTAGGGGAAATTAAGTTTAGAGGCTGATATGGCTTCTGTGATGTAGCAGAAGGGCAGAATTGGGAATTTAACATGGGTTTATTATTGTGTGAAGTGAGTGGTAAGAAAGGACAGCCTGAGGATGAGAAGCACATTTCTATGTTCTTTGCCTACTCACACTGGCATCTGTGGATTTAGTGACTCCTGTTGCCTTCAGCTGTGAAAATTCAGGTGCCACATCTTTAAGAGCTCTTAAAGCCTTGGTTCACTGCTGCTGTTGGAAGATAAGCCCCTGACACTGCTGCTCACACATCCTCCTGCTGAGATAAACCCCTGGAAAGGCTGTGCAAGGAGCTGTGATCACTCTGAGGAAGTTCTGGGCTTTAATGCTCCATTCTCTGGTGTGTTTATTCCTGGAGATGTTGGAACCACATGGAGGCAGTGAAGAGTTTCAGTCCCAGCTCCCCACAAAATCTTCAATCACCAAATTCACTTCAGAGTTGGATTCCATGATCCCTGTGGGTCCCTTTCAACTCCAAATATTCTGTGGTCCTTGGGAGGGCAGAAAGGTTAATATTTAATATTAACACATACAAGTGAAGCTTATGACTGATGAGTCCTTTCCTCTGTTTGTAGGGAAGTCTCTGAGAGCTCAGTCCTGTTGTGCCTGAAGAAGAGGTTCCATTGCAATCTCATTTATGTACGGATGGTGATGTTTGGTTTGGTTTTCTTCAGTGCTTATTCACTCTGAACAACGAGCTTTAGGAGAAAATAATTTATTATATTATATCATCAAGCTTTAATAATGCACCAAGTGTCTCACTCATTACTGGGAACAATGATAAAAATATACTCACACAGCTTTTGCTCAGAAATCAGGTAGCATGAAATATTTGGGGTAAAATCTGAAAGTTCTGGAGTTTCTCTGTAATTTTGGTATTTGTTGCCAACCTGTGAGCATACTTGGGCTCCTTTTTAGCCTCTGCTGCGCCTAGCAGGAATCTCCTATTTTAGCAGAGAAGTTCTGAGTTAAAAATTGTGGATCTTGAGAAGAAACCTCGGAGTTTCTGCAGGCATTTCACAGTGTTGTGATCCAGATCTGATTGTAGATAGTTAATTGTTCTCTTTTCCATTTACTGTCTCAAGTGTTCAAACCTGTGCCTGTAATTTTATGTGGAGCTTGGAGAATAGATAGTGGCCAGAGAAGATGACACAGACCAGTGAGTGCTCACTTATCCCAAATTATTAATGACAGAGCATTGAAAATGATCACTGAAAAGCTGTGTCCTCGATAAATTGGCAGTATAGTCAGAATAAATAACATTCCTTTAAAGGGAATTTGTGCACTTGTATTAGTATCTGCACTCAGCTGCATTCCTCATTCAAAAAATTCTAAGAAGCCACCAGCTTTTTCTCCCTTTCTTATTTTTGTCCTAGACTTATATTGGGCAAGTTTTGATTTCTGTGAATCCTTTCAAAGACCTCAGTATCTACTCTGAAGATGTGGCTACCGAGTACCAGCAAGGGACTCTCTCCAAGAATGCCCCGTATGTTTTTCTTTCTCAAATAACTCTCTAAGCCCTGTTCTGTTTGTGCTCCAGAAAGTATTTAACTTTCCTCCAGTTTTCTGGTAGAGCAGGGTGAATGTCACAGGAAGGGAACAGCCCATTTGGCAAAGCTGTAGTTGCTTGGGTCTATAATTCTACAAGCTAAAGTTCATCCCTGGAAATGTCCAAGGCCAGGCTTGGAAAAACCAGGTCTGGTGGAAATTATCCCTGTCCATAGCAGAGGAATGAGATGGTCTTTAAACCATTCTGTGATTTTTAGGTCTTTGACCAAGACACTGGCTCAAGTCTAACACATATCCCTGATGAGGAACCTTCTGTGAGGATGAGATGTGGGGTCAGGTAATGAGGATTTCTTTCTGTCCATGCAGACACATCTTTGCCATAGCAGAGAGGGCTTACACGCTGTCCCAGTCATCAGGGCAGGAGCAGTGTGTCCTCATCAGGTAGGAACTGAAGGGCTTTGTTGGATGCCCTTGAATTTCTTTGTGTGAAAGTTCCACTTTTGTATTTCACTGCCTGTAAGTTGATCCTTCTGGCTCTTACACAAGGGCTGCCTGTGGAGAACCTGAATAAGGTGGATTTTTGTTTCACTCTGTGCAAATACAGTTTGAATTTAGTTTCACTTCAATTCAGAGAAGTGGGGGAGAAGGAGTCTGATATTCCCCAGTGGAATCCTATTTGGGCAATGGGATTTTCAAGCAATGGTAAAATAAATCTTCAGCTGTCAATCAGCACAGCCCCTCTGATGTGCCTAGATCAGGTACCTCTGTTCTGATGCCAACTTCTCCACCTCTTGCTCCTGCAGTGGGCACAGTGGATCGGGTAAAACAGAAGCTGCCAAAGCCATTGTGCAATACCTGACCGTGCTGCACCAGGGATCTGACAGCCACAGGATCAGACAGGTAACAGGCAAGTGAGCTTGGCTGGAGCCCTGAGGGCTGGGCAGGGAAAAGGAGCCTGAGACAGGGACAGAGGCCATATGCTGATGTTATTTCTTTGGCTGGACTTGGGAGGGTCTGTGGTCCAAGGTGAAGTCCCATAAAGACTCAAGGACAGCTGGTGTATTTGTAGTTCTGTGTTTGAATACCTGGGAGATCTGGTGCTGTGAAAAAGTGCTCTGTGTGTTTGAACAGAGAGCTGGTAGCTGCCATGGAGAGATTTTAGCAGAGTCTAGGAGGTGAATCCGAGCAAACAGAGCAGAAGGAAAGCAAAACATTATAGCAGGGAGGGTAAAGAGCTCACAGAGGAACTCACCACTGGCTAGAGATAATGATTGCAGGATACATTTAGAAATATATCTTTTGCCCATGCCAGAATTATATCGGTGAAGTCCTGGTTTGTTTGGTTTTTTT
The DNA here is from genome assembly GCA_034336665.1 of Luscinia megarhynchos. Taxonomy (NCBI): domain Eukaryota; kingdom Metazoa; phylum Chordata; class Aves; order Passeriformes; family Muscicapidae; genus Luscinia; species Luscinia megarhynchos. The sequence continues at coordinate 6,916,766 of CM067580.1, forward strand.
TTAATCTTTTCAAACTGACAGGTACATAAACCCATTTTGAGTTAAAAACCTGAGATTGCTACTAAAGTGTTCCCTCCCTCTTTTCTTTACAGCCCTGCAACGTCCTCCCCATCCTGGAGAGTTTTGGAAATGCAAGAACCATCCTCAATGACAACTCCAGCCGTTTTGGAAAGCTGCTGAATGTCCACCTGCGACAGTGAGTTAAGAATCAGCTCGGGTCCCTCCAGCTGCCAAGGGGTGTTTGGGACCAGGTGGAGCAGTGCTCAGAGCTCACACAATAACATAATAACCCCCTCCCCGTCACTCTTGTTACCATCAGGGCGGGAAGAGGGTGAGTTTACACCCCTATTTTGCTTTCTTTTTGAGTTTCCTCCGAAAAAGTAAGAGATTTTAGGTCTCAAGATGAGTGTTAAATTAAGAACATAAGAATGGCTGAACTGGTTTATACCAAGGACCCATCTGATACCCTGCTGTGTCAAGCACTGCCTGAGGCACACAGAGCTTTTCCCACTCATGCTTTTCCCCAAAACCCCTTGAGCTCTTTAACATTTGCAGCAGCTCAGGAGTTTCCCTCAGTCTCCTGAGGTTTTCCAGTTTCCTCTTGGACTCAGACAAACTTGATGCCTCTGCAACAGCCTTCAATAAGTGTTCCACAGGTCTAACCAGTTCTGTGAAAAACACCTTTCTGTTTGGAGCCTGCCTCCTTTCTTTCTCGGTTTGGTTGATTGGTTTGGGGATTTTTTCTGACTGTTGCCAAGCTCTGAGCTGATTCTTTCATGGAGCTGTCTATCAAAACCCTCAGGTCTCAGTCCTAAGGAGCAGTGGTTAAATTGGAGCCTGTCAGATTATATGTGAGGCTGGGTCTGTACCCATCTCCTCCCATTTATCTGCAGTGGGTTCCATGTGCCATTTTCTGGTCTGTTCCCTTCTCCTCCCATTTATCTGCAGTGGGTTCCATGTGCCATTTTCTGGTCTGTACCCATCCCTTCCCATTTATCTGCAGTGGGTTCCATGTGCCATTTTCTGGTCTGTACCCATCCCTTCCCATTTATCTGCAGTGGGTTCCATGTGCCATTTTCTTGCTCACTCTCTCTGCACTGTAAGATCTGTCTGCATTTATTCACAATTGGCCTTCAGCCTCCCTACCCTGAATAATTTCATGCAAGCAGGAAACTTTGTCCCATTGCTGTTCAGCTCCTCTTCTAGGTCACTTCTCAAACCCTCAGTTGCACTCCCAGGTCAGGTACAGACACTTTGTGGAACTCTGATGGTTTTTTCAGAGTGTTAAGAGTATTCACCTTTATTCCTACCCACGTTAGGACTTTCCTCCTTATTCTCTGCTTGCTTGGTTTCCAAGACTTACAGTTTTGTCAAAATATTTTGGAAATTCATGTAGATTATGTCCCTAAGATCATTCTTACCTGCTGAGACCCAAGTCTGGAAATAACCTGTCCCCAGCTTCTGACAGGATCTGTTGTCTCGTGCTCAGTGGCATCGTGGTGGGAACATCCATCTCCCAGTACCTGCTGGAGAAGTCTCGTGTGGTGTTTCAGGTGAGGACCAGTGCTCTCTTTCTCCCTTATTAACGTTTAATCTTAAATTTACTGTTAATAACAGGGCTGGGAGTTAGTGTAAGAATTGTTTTTAATTTCTTCTACTAGCAAGAACTATGTCCCCTCCATGTAGCACAGAGTGATCAATTTCTTTTATTTGAATGAAATAGGAGGCTTCTCTGTTGAATTAAGCCACTTGTTAGGGGTTACTGAAAGCTGAATCTTCCCTCAATTAGTTTTTCTTAATGGTCAAATATTAGAGCAAATATTCTCTCAGATGGAATATTCTTCAGGTGTCAGTGGGAAACACTGGAAACCTTTCCAATAAGTGGTTCTGGCTTTGTCCTGCTGCCCCCAGAATGTGTGTCCTGCTCGTGTTCTGGGGGATTTTGGAGCTGGATCTGATCAGGTCCATGCATGTGTCCCATCAGGCCCACGGTGAGAGGAATTACCACGTGTTTTACGAGCTGCTGGCAGGGCTGCCCGTGCAGCAGAAAGAGGAGCTGTACCTGCAGGAGGCTGAGTCCTACTTTTACCTGAACCAGGTGAGAGAGCTGGGGTGTCCTGCAGCAGCTGGCAGAGAAGGGACCCAGGCATCCCTTCTCTGTAGTTACAGAGGCACCAAATCTCTCTGCTCCCCTGCAAAGCCCTCTCAGGACTGTGCTCTGCTCCTTCTCTCGCCCGATTTAAGAATCAAAATCTTCGTCTCTTTTGTGACCATTTTCTCACCTTTCAGGCCCCTTGTGCTCTGCAAGGACAGGCTTTAACGAGAAGTCCTTGAGTAGACTCATGGCTCCATCGTGTGGTGTAAAACTCCTTTTCTCAGTGCCTTTCCTTGCATTTGCCATTTACTGTGGGACTGCAAAAAGCAGGGAGGATTTCTTTCTGTCTTCTGCAAAACACTTGCTTTATTGACTGAGTCAATATATGCAGATTTTAAACCACTGAAATATACCACTGAATTTATACCACTGAAATATACTGCTGATTGCAAATATTTAAGTTTAATTTGTTTGTCAGACTTACATCAAGTCACAATCTCGGAACACCTTTTTTTTCATTATCTTTGGTTTTTTTCTATTTATCTTTTTTTGGGGGGGGTGTGAGTTTTGTTTTGTTTGAATTTTTAAAATATCGTTCTTCATAATCAAGGAGGTCACAACAATAGCAAGAGATTTCTCATATTTCAGTGTGAGTCAGCTTTCCCAGGTGGCAAATTCAAATTCTTCCAGCAGCTGCGGTCAGGAGGAATCCTCGGTAGGGATTGCAATCACCTCACCCCAGGCCAGGAATGGACAACAACAACCATTAATGACCCAAGGATGGAGGGCAATTAAGGGCCCAGCCCTTAATGGGTGATTAATGGCTCCTGGCTGCCAAAGCATTGTAAAACAAAGTCTTCAAGGTGATAATTAACAGGAATATCCCAGCCTGCTGCAGAGAAGGAAAGGTCAGATTAGGTACAAAAGAGTTAGCAGAGATTGACAAAATCTCCCTTGGATCTTGGCGAGAAGCCCAAGGGCTGCCTGGACTTCATCCTTGTCTCACCAAAATCTGCTGGGTGCTGGGAACTGTGGTGAAAGAATGCCCTTGAACACAAACGGGTCCGGCAGAGCCCCCTGGCCCAGGATTCCTGTCACCTTTAGGGTCACTGGGAGTGTCCTCCTGTCGAGACAAAGAGAAGCAGAGCAGTGCTAAGCCCACGTTGCAGTGGAGTTCTGGGCTGAGGCTGTAACCCTGGGGGCTCCCTGGGTCCACAGATCCCGTCTGGGGGATCAACCCTGCCATCATTTATTTGGGAGTGCACTCAGGCTCCACTTCTCTCAAATCCCACCCGAGCAGGGGCATCCTGGGGAGCTCGGACTGGAATTCCAGCAGAAACTTGGCAAGTGTGGGTAAGAGAGATCTTAATCTAAAACTCCAGAGTGAAGAGACTGGCCTCTCACCAATGCTGAGTTTCCACTGGTGGTGTCCTTCATCTCTTGAGATTCCTCCAGCCCTTAAAACACTGAATTACCTCTCTGAAGATTCCTGATGGTTGCTTAACCCCAGCCTGAGGCTAAAGGGGCTGATCACGATTTTCTGTCCCCTTTCTCTCAGGGCAGAGCATGTGAAGTCCTGGGGAAGGAGGACAGTCAGGATTTTCTGGTCCTGGTGCAAGCTCTGGAGGGAATCAGCCTCTCAGAAGATCAGCTGAGCTCCACCTGGGCTGTGCTGGCTGCTGTTCTGCAGCTGGGGAACATCTGCTTTACCTCCTATGAGGTACAGTAACCCAACAGCTTGGGGATGGGAAATTTATACTGAATATTGCTGTTGTCCCATGTGGGGGGATGTAGGACATAATTCCTGACTGAGGATGACATCCTTTAGAGGCCTTTTTATCTTTTCAGTGTTGGGCTCTAGATTGGTCTAGGGACAGAAGATGGGAGGCAACCAAAGGTTATTAGAGTTTGGGTGGCTTTTTAAGGAGCCAAAATGAACCTGGTGCTCTGCCCAGGCTGTGACCAGCTCTCAACAGGTGCTGTTGAAAATATTAATACAAGAGGGACTCTGTATCCCATCCATTGTTCCTATCTATAATATATAGCAATATAGATGGTATTATATGTATAGTAATGTGCAATAAAGAACATTTTTTTATTTAGAAAGAATCCCTTGAGCATGCAGCCATTGCCAGTGCCACTGAAATCCAGATTGTGGCCAGTCTGCTGCGTGTGTCAGCAGAGCTCCTGCAGAGAGCTGTCACCCACCGTGTCACTGTGAGTACCTTCCTGGGGACTCCTCATTCCTCCTGCAGCACACAGTGTCCTGCCCCACTGTCCTCAGCTTAGGAGGCTCAAAATCTGGGAGGTAACAGCAGGAATGAAATGGTTGGGATGGGCTGAACCCCCCAAGGCAGCTCTGTAAAGACGGCAGAGCTCACATCTAGGAGGGCTCTTTTCTGACACAAGTGATTTCAGGTTTATCACCTTGGCCAGCTGACTCCCACCTCACGCAGCAGAATTCTGGGTTGAGTTTTTCTTTTGATGTCTGGGTAAATTCTCAGCCAAATAGAAAAAATTCCATTTATTAACTGGGTTGACTTGTGAATTAAAAAAAAAGAAAAGAAAAGAGGTGTTTTTGTGAGATAATAAGAGTGAATTCTGTCTCTTCGTGTATCCAGGTTACATCTTATGATCGGATCTTCACCCCTCTGTCTGTGGAAGGAGCCATTGATGCCAGGTGACTTCTGCTGATGTCTGGGTGGGTGAGATGCACCCAGAGGTGCTGTCTTTGCAGTAACTGGTTCTTGTCCCCTCTCCCACTCAGGGACTCCATTGCCAAGGCTCTGTACTACCTGCTCTTTGAGTGGCTGCTGCTGAGGATCAATGAGTGGTTGGCTCCCTGGGAGTCTGACTGTGCTGTGGGCATTGTGGATATCCATGGCTTTGAGGTTATTTTTAATGTTCTTTTGCTATGGCCTGAGCAGTGAGGGCATGTGTTCACTAAGGCCTTGGAGTATTTTACTAAGGGCTCCTGTTAAATCCTCTGTGTCCCAATGAGTGCTGAAAACAATGGAAAACAGAGGTGGGGCTGTGCATCCAAGAGTGGATCTTTTTTTTTTTATGCTCCTTCACAGCCTGTCTCACTTCTGGCTGTTCAGCCTCATCACTAAGCCAGGCTGAGGGCTGAGAGCTTGCAAACCAGAGACTGAGGATGGTTTGAACTGGCTGGGTTCACTCACACCAGCCAGAACCAGCAGCTCAGCACAGCTCAGCCTGTGCTGCACTTAGAGGGAGCCACAGCTCCCTGGGCCTTGGGAGGGATGATCCCTTTCTGTCTTTGCAGGATCTGGGAGTGAACAGCTTAGAGCAGCTCTGCATCAACTTTGCCAATGAGCACCTCCAGTGGTTCTTCAGCCAGACTGTCATTGCCCAGGAAGAGGTGAGTGGGGCTCAGGGAACTCACACCAGCTTGAGGCAGCACACCTGGACTGAGCTAAGGCATCCTTGGATGCCTGTTCATTCAGCAGGAACATTTCCTGCTCCTCTAAGAAATATGCATGGAATCCTAGCCCAGAGAGCTGCCTATTTAATATCTTTTATTAATTATACAGTAAATTAAGGGAAGGAGATTTTGTCAGTACCTTGCTCCCTTTTCCAGATTTTGTGAGTGAGTTGGTCAGGGTCAGAGCCCAGACCTCTGTGGGTGCTTCTAAAGCCTGTTTGGCTTCTCTGTAGCATTTTCTGTACCATTTATGTCCTGGGGGTGAAGGTGTATTTATCAGACTTATTGCCTTCTACAGTTCACTCCATCACTCATCTTATGAGCCTTCCTCTCTCAAATCAGGAAAATCATTAGTGGCATTAGAGGAAGCCACTGTTCCATGAGACAAACCCAGACAATTCTGGGCAAGTTCCTAACAGGAGTGGAACACTAACTTCCTGATGAACAACCCAAACCCCTCTGTTAATTCTGTCCATTTGTCCTTGTTTGCATGACTGGATTTGGCCTTTACCATGCAGGAGGAATACAGCCAGGAGCAGTTAACCTGGATTCCCATTTCCAAGATGTACAGCCAGTCGTGCCTGGATTTCCTTACTGCAAAGCCCCATGGCATCCTGTGCATCCTGGATGACCAGACCTCCCTGTCTCAGGTGAGGAGCTCCCAGCCTCTCATGGGATCCCTTTCAATGGATGGTTAAGGTGAGGCTGTTTTCCACAATGATTGCACAAGTATTCAATGTTTTTACCTTCAGTTTAACAGTGGCTGTGCAGCCCACTGAGTGTGTTGCAGCATCAGGAAATCTCTTTTGCAGGCCACAGACCACACTTTCCTCCAGAAGTGTCACTACCACCATGGGAACAGCCCTTGGTACACCAAGCCCAAGCTGCCTTTGCCTGAGTTCACTGTGCAGCACTATGCTGGCCCTGTCACCTACCAGGTGAGCTGGCAGGGGCTCAGAGCAGCTGGAGGAATAATCTATCCTGGGGACAAGCTGAGGGTGTCCTGATGGACCAGCTCCATGAGCAAAGCTCTCCCCTTGTGGCTGCACATCCCTCCAGAGCATCAGTTCATCAGAAGAGAGGAGGTTGTTATTAACAGAGCCAACTAAGCTGCTTCTGGGCAGAAGCAAAATAACAATTGCCCTCAGTGACACAACAGCCTCAGAGCCCTGGAAATGCAGGAAAGCTCTTGCTGCTGGGGAAAAAAAAAAAGGTGAAAGCCTGCTGGGTGATGTGAAGGAGAAGCAGAAGTCATTGTCCTGTCTACCCTGGTGACAGCAGGAAGAACCAGCTTCATTCTCCAGGGCTTTCCCCTTGCTCCACCTCTCCTGCCTGCCCCCAGACCAGTGTGTTTGCCTGAGTGATGCTTTAAATTAGACTTTGCCTCTGCAGGTCCACAAGTTTCTCAGTAAAAACCGTGACCAGCTGAGGCCAGAGGTGCTGGATATCTTCTCCCAGAGCCGCCTCAAGGTACAGCAGTGGGTCAGGGGGAAGATCTCTACTGCAGACACCCAGTGATCCACTCACTGTCTTTATGTGAGAAGCAGAAAGCTGCTGGTCAGGTGTCAGGAGAACCTGGAGAAGCAGCAAGTTTTATTTTACTGAATTTACTGAGGAATTGGGCTAATTGTCTTTGCCTGCAATTGATGCACTTTAAATATAAAACACTCAGAATGCCTGAGGATGCATTCCTGACACTGCCAGGGACAAGGGGAAATGGCTTAAGCTTCAGGTAGAAGAGGTTATTTTTTCCCCATAGTTGAGTGAGTTTTGGTAATTTCTTTGTGTTTGCAGGTGGTGTCTCACATTTTCCAGAGGGCCAAAGCTGCCTGTGGCCAGCGAAGGGAGCTGGGGGGCAAAGGGCTCAGGCCTCAGAGCTCCACACTGGTGTCCAAATTCCAGCAGTCTTTGCAGGAGCTCACAGCCAAGCTGAGAGGGTGAGAGATGCTGCTGGCACACACAGGTGTGGAGTCTTCCAGGGCCAGCACAGAGAGGAGGGTGACCCAAGTTCTCCCTTCTGCTTCCCAGGAGCCATTCCTTCTTCATCCGCTGCATCGCCCCCAACCCCAGGAAGGTAGGGCAGCACCCCGGGCTCCTCCTGGAGTCCCTCGTCCTTCATTCTTCTCCAACAGCTCTGCTTTCACAGCTGGGATTTAAACTGCTTTGTTTCATTGGATAGATTGAGACTTTTCTTTCCTGTTCTGTGTCCCACCCTTCCCTGTGGCCATGTGAGTTAGTCCTGTGCTGCAGAAGCAGAACCAGGGTCAGCTGGACACCTAAGTCTTCCTTGGGCTTTGTGTTCCATGGCAAGATCCAACCCAAGGATAGGACAAGAGAAGGAAAATCTTTCTAAACTTCCTGCCTTCAGTCTCTCTTTTCTCTTTTTTAATTCTTCATTTTTTTCTTCTGCTCTATCTTGGCAGCTTTCAAATATCTTTGATGTGGAGTATGTGAAGTGTCAGCTGCGACATTCTGGGATTCTGGAGGCCATCCACATTCAAAAGGAGGGATTCCCAGTCCATCTGCCATTCCAGAGCTTCCTGGCCAGGTACAGGGCTGTCCTGGCTGGGGATCCCCCAGCCCTGGATGGTTTGTTCTCTGAGGGCTCCGTGTACAGCCCTGGTTTTTGTCACAGCCACTCCTCCTGTCCCAGGTACGGGCTCCTGGCTGGGGGCAGCCCCAGCAGCCTGCAGCAGAGGGAAGGCTGTGCAGCAGTGCTGGCTCACGTCCTGGGGAGCCCCTCGGATCTCTATCAGATGGGAGTGACAAAGGTGACACCTGCAGAGAATCCCAGCTGGATCCCACAGCCCCACCCAGCCATTGCCAGGCTGGCAAGGCACAGAGAGGAGCTCAGCCTCTGCCCGGAGAGGGAGGACCTTGCACACCTTCCCCTCTCACCTTTGCCTCTTGTCTCAAGTACTGAGGAGGCATTTTTAGCACTTCACATTAACAGGGAGACTCCAGCTCCAGGCTATTGTAGCATGGCCAAATCCTTTGTACACCCAGCATTCCTGGGCTTCTACTTTTGCTACCTGCTAACCTTCATCACTCCTTGATTCCTTATGCACCACAACTCCATCCATCTCTGCCACCTGCACCCCCAGTTTCCTTAGCAAGAACCCTTAAAGGCTACAAAGGGATAAAGCAGAAGTTTTTGTTATTGGTCAGCTCTGGGTGAAGCTGCAGCTTCCCCGGTGGCTCAGCATCTGCTGCCTTTGCCCAGGTGTTCCTGAAGGAGGAGGCCAGGCAGCTGCTGGAGAGGCTGTGGCAGCAGAGGCAGAGCTGGGCTGTTGTCACCCTGCAGAGGAAATTCCGGCGCCTGCTCCAGCGCCGGCGGCTGCTCCTGCTGCAGGAGAAGGTGACGCTGATCCAGGCTCACTTCCGAGGCTACCAGGCAAGGTCAGCAGGGCCAGGACCCCCCATGGAACTGCCAAGGGACAGCCAGGTGGGGGGATATCCAGGTGGGGGTATCCTGGTTTGAAGGTGTCTGCCAGTAAAGGCAGAAGCTTCTCTTGAAATGGAGAATGTAAACCCCTCCCTCCAAATTATTATAATTTTGAAATTAAGGGGCTCTCAGGCAAAGATATGGGAATTAGGAATAACAGTTCTTTACTAGGAAAATTAAACTAGAAATGCAGCATTACAAAGAACAGTCCCAAAGCACTGCCAGAGTCAGAATCCAAGCTGACACCCGTCAGTCAGGCAGGATGTTGGCAGCAGTCCCATTCCATGGTGGCTGCATCCTCCTGCAGTGGCAGATGTGGTTCAGCTGGAGCAGTGCTCCTGTACGAAGGTGCAGTTTCCTCTGAAGCTCCAGGGATGATGTGGAAGGGTCTGGTTTTCCTCTGGAATCCAGTGGAAAAGGCTGCTTTGGTGTTCCAAATCTCAGTTTTATCTGGGTAGGAAATGTTTGGTTTTTCCCCCTGGCTGGAGCATCTCCCAGTGGGATGATGTAATTTTATCAGTCATGCACTGGGACTCAATGGCCCAGCAGCAGATGAGATCTTCCTGGAGGGAGGATGGGTTGTGGAAAAGATAAAGATGATTGCCCAGCTGGTTTAAAGATGGCCCATTAGCAGAGGATACCTCCCATGGAGATCAGGGTCACTGCCCCACCCGGCTGCAACAGATGGGGGACAGAATCCACATTGCTGGCCACATCCTGTATTGCCACCCAAGACACCAGGTGTCTCCTCACCTTAGCTCCTGGCCTGCTCCATGAGTATTTGTGTGGCTGATGAGTCCCTCATTAGCCAATTCTTTTCTTTCTCCATCCTCTAGGAAGCGTTACAAGAGGTTGAAGAAGACTTTGGTGCAATTTAAAACCATGATTTTAATCTCCAGACCTCTGATTCAGTGGAGGAGGCGCTGCCAGGTAACAGCAGTGCTCTCAGAGCAGGGGGTGCAGGAGGGGCCATTGCTGCCCTGAGCAGGGCGAGCTGGCAACTGGGTGAGGCCAGGGCAGGGATGGCATTGGAGGGTTTGTGGGGAATGACCCACGGAGGTGTCCTTCACCCTCTGTCTGACACAAATGTAGTCAAATGAAGGAGCCACAGAGGCTGGAGCCTTCTCTCTCTAAATGACATTCAGAACTGGCACAGGTGTTGCAAACACAGCTGAGTCACAGCTCTGGCTGCGAGCCAGGGTGGGAATGATGACTTTAGTTTTAGCTTTTCTATTTTTCAGATCCTGCACTGCATTAGGGTATAACTGAACTCCATATGGAGTCTTAGCAAGCTCTCCTCAGTTTTTGGTCAGACAAAATAATCCTTCCAGGCCTGAGAACCAAGGTCACCATCACAGCCTCAGGCCCAAAAAGTATAAACAAAAGTGAATTGGGGGGGAGCAAACTGGGGGGAATGTAACTTCATTACCTGAAGGTGCAATTGAACAATTAACCTCTGATATGCAGATAGACCAAAGCTTATTTCTGTCTGAAAAACTCATGGCCATTGTCTCTCTTGGGTGTAACCTCTGTGAGGTTTTTGCTCCGCCCAAAGTGTATCTATTGAAGGCCTTTAATAAATCCCCTCTTTATTCTCTAACTCTGTCCAGCCTCTGTTCTAGGTAGCCACTCCAGGCATCACTCCAGGCTGCACTATGAGACAAGAGCTAGTTCCATCTATGATCTTCAGAGCTGCTGTTCTGCTCAGGCTGTAAGGAGTCATTCATTTTGCTTTTTTTGTTGCCCAGTTCAATTTCTGATGGTGATGGAAATGCAAGATTTTTTCAGTCCACGATTATCCAGCCTCAGGCTGCTCAAGCCCTTGGCTTTTGGAAATCAGCTGGGCTGAGAACAGGATGGCAGATTTTTGAGAGGATGAAAAATAATGTACAGGAGAGAGCCATGGTTCTGTCAAACCTGGGTATAATGTATTCTGCACAAACTATTAAAATAAAACTGGAAAGAGGAAATCAGACCATTCATCCAAACATCTCACAGCTGTCAGCTTCACAAGGGAAGGAGCCTGCACAGCTGCTGGTGTGGCTGAGGGCATGATGTTGATACAAACCTGCCGAGGTGCCTCCTCTCCTGCCATGCCCAGCCCAGCGTGAGTTTCTATTGTTTCTTGCCCTTCCCACTTGGACAGGATCCAGCTTTTCTTTCTCCCAGGTAACCACAACAGTGCAGCTCTTTTGAATTTGTTTCTATTCCTTCAGTGTTTGCTTGCTGAGGTCTCTTTACGTGCTGTAGCAGCAGCAAAGGTCTCAAAGTTCATCTGCTGCAAAGTTCCTCCTTTCCCCCACCCCACAGCCCTGCCCTTTGGACTTTAGCTTGTCACTGTCTTTCTGAGCCCAGCCCTCCTAAGTTCCCATGTAGTCACCGTGCTCTGCACACCTGAGAGGCAGGAGAGAGACAGAGGCAGAGACAGAGACCCTCCTTCCCCATCTGGAGTAGGAGTCAGGTGAGTGGTGAGGCTGGTGAACAAAAGAATGGATGGGAAAGGGCAGAGTGGAGAGGGATTTTAGCTTTTGGTATCCCCCCACCTTTCTAAAGGGTTTCCCCTCCATGGATGAGTTCACCTGTCCGTGTTCAGGCTGTTATCATGGGCTTTGGTGCTGAAGGAGGCAGGGAAATATTTCTGGCAGCTGCTGGGTGCTTTAGTTGAGCCACATCAAATGCTCAGCAAGGGAAGGTTGGCAGGGTGCTGGGCAAGGGCTGGAGGTTCCTGCTGTTGAATTGTGAATTGTTGAATTGTTGTGAATGGCAGGAGGTGTTTCAGCAAAGCTCAGGTGTTTGCCTGGGCAGCCCCTTCTCAAGACACTGTGTTGGTGTCCCAAGGAGGCTCTGTAGCTGTTCTGTCTTTTTATCTGCTGGAGCAGGACACCATCTCCTGCCCACCCACAGCATCTGCCCCCAGAATAGCTGGATTTTACTTCATACACATCTTTTCCCACCCTTCATCCCTTTTCATCTCCTAACAGCAGGAGATAAAGGAAGCAAAGAAGGAGCTCCCTGGCCTGTGGTGGCACAGAGAATAGTCCCAGCCAAGGAATGGTGAGTTGTCAAACGGGTGGGAGGGGCTGAGATCAGAAACATCAGGTTCTCCAGGTGTTCTCCCTCCCTTGTGCCTCCTCAGCCCAGGCTTGCTGAACATCTAAAGGGGGCACACATGTGTGGAACCCAGTACAGAATGCAGGCTAGTTGGTATAAAAAGCCTTCTCATGCAGGAATATCTCATTAGTTCAGTGCTTCCCAAACTCTGGGCACAGCCAGGCATTGTAAATCAGTCCTGAGTCAGAGCACTGTGCTTGTTCACAGCACTGGACCTGGTCTTCAGAGATGGAGGGAAGATTATTTTTGGGGATCATCTTCTCTTGTGAGGGCTAGGAATGAGACATTTCTGCATAAATATATTGACAGAAGCTGATGTAGAGGAAGGGATGTATTAAAGGCTTTATAACACATTTAGCCTGCATCAACACTTCTAACTAATGCCATTATTTATGTGTCTAGACTGGACACACGTTTGCTGCAGTGTCTGATCAAGGGAATCTGAATTTATATTATCCACAATTATGTATAGGTCTGTCAATAACAACAAGAATAATTAGCCCTGGATGCTCTTGTATCACCTGATTCCTCAGGTGTGGATCCAGAACTGTGGAATTTCACAGTCCACTTGCTGAATACACCATTGAAAAGCCAGACTTGAAGTCAAGCATCTTCTCATGAGTAAAATCAAACTGATCAAAAATGCTGTGAATCTGTCTTTAAGTTTTATGTGGAGACAGATGTCAGAATAATGTGCTGGTCACAAGAGGCTTTACTATGCAGATCTTAAAAAAGAAACAAACAACACACACACAAAAAAAGAAACCAAAAAACCCCAAAAGCTCCAGTTTTGGCTTGGTTTTATAGTGCCTTAACCTGAGTAATTCTGTCTGAAATGCCCTGAGCTGTCTCTTCATGCAGTGATGCTGGCACACACTGTGTTGTATTGGCCCATTTGCTTCCTACCCTGCAGCAGTGCAAGGTGCAAACCAGTGCAAGATCAAGACTCAGTGGCCAGATTCTCATCTGGATTATCCAGGTAGAGATCTGAGCTTCCTTAGGAGCCTCCAACATATATCAAAAATCAGAATCAAGACTCATTTTATGCTGTAGCACTTGTGGATACTAAAAAATGAAAAGAAAAAAGTCAGGAAAGTGCAGGAAAAATGGCCCTTACCCTTCAGGTGCAATCTCTGCAGTGCAATATGCCAGACTTGGCAGGAATGAGGGTTAAGTCAAAGAAAGCCAACTTTCCTGTCATTCCCCTTGTGGCAATTGATGTTTTATTTAGGAATTGCTCCCTTTCCCTCCTTTGCAGACCCGTGTCACACAGCTGTGCTCATGCAATACCTCCCTGTTTGCAATGGTTCTGAATGCTGTGGAGGCAGAAGTCACTGCTTTAGCTCAGGTGCTCCATCCCTGTCCTGGCAGCTTTTCCAAAGCAGCTTCACCCAGTCTCAGCTCAGGGTTTTTATGTGATTTCCCTGCTGGCAGCCAGTGGCTGATTTGTCTCTCTCTGCAGGACGTGGGGCTGCTGGAGATCCCTGCAGAGCTCTCAGCCCTCCTGCACCTTGTGGAAGGTGAGGCATCCTCTTCCTTCCCTCCCTTCTCTGTTTCACTGAGGATTTCCTTGTTTATATCACTGTGTGTGTTTGTTCTCCCTGCTGCCTGTCACTGGGCTGGATTTGGTTCATTATCATTGCAATGTAAATATGGTAAAGGCAAATGGATGGATGTTTCCTGAAATGGTAGGGAGGAAAAGCAACTTGGGCCAGGGGGCAGAACACCAGCTTAAAAACCAGTATATTTATTGATTTTTTTAGCTTGTCTTTTGAACTGGGCTGGTAGAACTGATGGCAGGGATGGTGCAAAACTCTTTGGTCAAAGTTATGTGACAGCAAACTGCTTAATGAACCCAAGTCTCTGGCAGAGATGAATCTGGGGTGGAAGAACTTAAACCCATCATCTTCTACCTACTCTAAAATATTTAAGGAAATTAAAGGGGAAGAAAATGACAGTTTTGGCAATTTCAAAGAAATATTTTTGGTTTTCATCAAAAATTACTTCCTCAAAAGGAAGTTTAAAATAGAGGGAAGGAAAAAGTAACGATGTGATTGTGGAACAATGTGATAACTTGAGATAAAACAATTTATCAGTCCAAGGATAACAATTTAAAAACTTGAGGATGTAACAATGTAACAAGTTGAGCATACATTAAAATATCAATTCAGGGATGCACCAATTGGTTTTCAAATCACCAAAATACCACTGACTGCAATAATTTCACAAGCTGTTGATCTGACCTTGAGCATTAAGTTGGGGGCAGTTGTGTTTCCTCTGTAGCTCTCTACAATGTGAATATTTCAGCTGCAAATAGGTTGGGGCAGGATTTGCCCCTCTCTGTCTGTGTGGTGTCAAACCCAAAGCCAGCAGAGCCTGTGGCCCTCTGTGGGGCACAGGAAGGGACACAATCAGGCAGAAGGGTCTGGTGAATCAGAGCAGACTGTGCTGGATCCCCAAATAACTCACATTTCGTGGCAGAGCCCTCCAGGGACTCTCAGCTGGTCTAGTGAGCAATGTGAGCCAGAGGGGCTTGGAGCAGGGAAACTGCTGGAAATGAAAACTGATGGGATGTAGATGGGGAGGAGGGAGAGCATCAGGGGACACGGCTGGAGGTGGAGGAATGCACAGGAGCTCTGCTGCATTGAGGAAATCCCTTAATTTAGTGATGCTTGCTTCTCTCTTATCCATGATAAATCCCTCATTGCAAAGCCCTCTCATTTCCTGTGGACTGGGCAGTTGTCAGCAGTGTCCCTGTATGGGCTCAGCATTTCCTGCCTGTAAATGCTGCAGGGCAGACTCAAATCTCCAGGGGTTCCCTGGGGAGAAGAGTTCTGAGAGCTGTAAAATCTCCTGCCTGAAGAGAGTCCTGGTGGTCTCAGGGAGATGAGGCTGTGCCTGCTGGGGGTCTGGGCAGCAGGGCTGGGTGTCCCTGGAGCCAGGGGCTGGGGCAGGGTGAGGTGCAGGTCAGCCAGGAGCTGCTGTGTGAATTGTCTCTGTCCTGCCACCATCAGACCTCCTTCCCTTGCAGGACACCGAGCCCAGGCCAACCAGATAACAGAGACACAGCTCCCAGAAGTCAAGGTCAAGGATGGCCTCTCCCTCCCACCCACCATCAACAGCTATCCCTTCTCCTCCTTCATCAAATCACACTTCCAGGTGGGAACTCTTTTTATTCCTCTTCACTGCCTCCCCTGTGGGCAGACACACTGGTTTTAGCAACTATTTCTTTTTGTTTGTTTGTTTGTTTCTTTGTAGAAACCAGATTTCCCTGCCCCTGGTCAGCCTCTGCAGCAACCCCTTAACCCACCTGGATGCTGAGCAGCAGGAGAGTGCACTTGAGATAAACAAACTGGTAAGAGACTCCTTCTTGACCTTGCTGAAGAACAGGTGGGCACAGACAATGTTTTAATGCCTTTATACAAGAAGTTGCTGGAGGTAGATACTGTTCCTAGGATACATGGAGAGCTGGAAAAGCAGAATAAATTCTAGGCTCTGGAGCAGCCTGACAGAAATCACACACAGCTCCTTAGGGTTGCTGTGTTTTTGGGGAGGCACAGACCAGCCACAGACTACTGGGATCAAACTGAATTGCCTGGTGATGGAGCCTCAGAGTTTGGCAGGACATATAGGAACAGGACTGCTAAACTTTAATATCCCACTACTGCAGACTCAGCAGCAATGATAAAGGAAGTCTGTCTTCTCAACCACTTACTCATTCATCTATCAGTCATAAAGAAGTTTAATTTAACCCAGATCTTTTCCATGATGTGGTTTATAGCAAACATCTTGATTGCACCTCGGGCTCACAGATGTGTCAGTTCCCAACAGGGGACAGTGAACTGTTGTTTAAAGGCTGGAAAAGGGCAGGGACTTTGCCATCAGGACAAGTACACCTGGAACCACACCCTCACTCTGTAGTGTTTGTGTGAAGGGGATGGTGCTATGTCATCTCTGTGGATGTGAATCACATATGTCTTTATATTTCTTCTTTAAAATGGTTGAAAATAGAATGAAACTCCAGATATTTTCTAAGTAAATCTGGTAGTCTTTTGGGGAATTACATAGAATTAAATAAGCTCATTAAGAAAGTTAATACCTAAAAACAGGCTCTTATTTTGTCCTCGTGATCCCAATTATAGAGGAACATAAGCTTCAATAAAATCTTGTGAATAGGATTGTGTTTAAGCGGAATACTATTATTTTTCTAAAGATCAAAGGCAGTTTTTCTCCCCTGCTAATGAAGCAGGGATTTGCTACAATGAATTCCATGAGAACTGAACAACTACCATCCCCTGTTCTCTCAGTGAATCTCTGACGTGCACTAAGTGTTTTTAGAAGTGTTGTTACTCATAAATGCTCTTTCCAAAGCTGTACATTTTAGAAAAATATTAATTGGTGACACACTGAAGTGTAGAGATGAAAGAAATCATTCTGTACCTAAGGGTGAGAAACACAAACTAGAAAGGCATTGAAGGTGTTGATGTGCATAGCCAAGAAGCTGAATCATTTCTTCAGTGAGTGTGTTGAGACACCACATCCCATAGTACTTGGTATAATATTAACTGTACCAAAGGTTTTAAACACTCAGTGGGCACAGCAGCAAGTACCCTGTGGTGATTTACTTGTGTGTCTGAGCCCTGCCCAAGGGGAAATATTTTGCTCTAGACCAAATTCTCAGTCATACCTCAGAAGAGACTGAGGTCACCCTGACTTTTAGTCAGGATCCAGCCTCTGTAAACGTTGCCTCCCAAATTGCCCAGCACTTTGGTGGTGCACAAAAACCTGAGGACAGACCCCAGTCAGGCTCACAGACATCCTGGTGTCTGCAGCTCCTTCCAGCTCAGTTTGGGACAGAGGGTCACAGCTCCAGTTCTCTCTTTTTTGCTCCCAGATTCTGCGGTTCATCGGTGACAAGAGCCTCCACGGCTGGCAGGAGGTCCTGCTGGGCAACTACATTGCTGGGAGAGGTTTGAGTGATGCTGCTCTGCGGGATGAAATCTTCAGCCAGGTGGTTTCCCAGACCTGGAGGAACCCAGACACGGAGCACAGCCAGCGAGGCTGGGTCCTGATGGCAACTCTGCTGAGCTGCTTTGGCCCCTCACCAGCACTAGAGAAGCCACTGCTGAAGTAAGAGGAGAAAACACTAAGCCAGGTTTCTAGAGGGGTTGAGAGCAGTGCTCCATGCAGTTGCCTTCTCCCAGGTTTGTGTCAGACCATGGCCTGGAGGGCTACAGCGCTGTTTGCCAGCGCAAGATGCTGACGGCAGCTCAGAGCTCAGACACGGAGCCTGCGCCCTCCAGGGCTTACCCTCCCACCCAGCTGGAGTGGACAGCAAACCAGAGGAGAGGGAAGATGGTGCTGGATGTCCACACCTTCAATGGTAACTCACTCTTCTGCCCTCCTGCTGTCTTCTAGTCTCTAAGGACTTTTCCAGTGCAGAAATCAGCATTTGGGAAATAATTCCTTCAGCTAAGTAAAGTGGATCAGAACACTGTTTGCTGGTACAGCCATGGGGGAAAAAAGCATCTGAATTTAGACCCAAAACTTGCAAGGTCTAGGCCTGGTGGGACCTGCTCCTCAGGCTGAGGGATGAGACTGTCCTGGGTTTGGAGGCTGCACAATAGAGGGCTGTTCAGGCTGCAGGGCTGCTATCCATTACAGCAGAATTTTGTTACAGGGGCTCTTTGCCCTTCTCCCTTCTCAAGTATTACCTGAAGCTGCCTCTTGAGCAGCCAGCAGCTCTGTGAATTGAACACAGAACATTCCTACTCTGGGTCCTTATGGATGGAGTGATCCCAAAGCAAACCAGGACACTGCAAGAGTTTTCACCTATCCAGTTGGAAATGCCAAACAGTATCCAAAACAGATATTTTGAATGTGTCCATGTGGAGCCTTCCAAGAGCTTTCAGTCCTCCCATGGCCCTGCTCAGGAGTGTGTGAAACTTCCCAGCTGGGCCCTGCCACATGGAATGTGGGTGTTGCTTTGGGTCCTGCCAGGGAGGCTGTGGGTACTGACTTTGCTCTCTGTGCCAGAGGAGAAGTTCTCAGCTGAGGTGGAGTCCTGGATGACTGGGGAGCAGTATGCAGCCTGCATCCTGAGTGCAAGGTACTGCCAGAGGGTGGGAGAAGGTCTGGGGGTGTGAGAGAGGCTGTCACCAGCTCTAAGGTTCAGACTGGTTTGGTCTGCAGGCTGGGATTTATATGACCACGTGTAGAATATTCACTTCTTGCCCACTCCAGCTTGTGCTCCCTTCTTCACCCTTCACATAACCCTCAGCTATAAATAGTGGGCTCCTTTAAGAACAGAGGAACCACTGGTATGATCTGTGAGAGCAGTTTCAAAGAAAAAAAATAATAAAAAGGACAAATCTTGAATTATTCTTGTTTTTTTTTCTAACCCTTGGGAACTTAGTAGTTGGCTCACACTCTAAATCTGAAGGACTTAAGCCAGGATAGACAAGGCAAGAAGAAACTGAATGTGATGTTTTCCTTCCTCTCCCTTTCCCCTGCCTGCCTGGACACCTTTCCTCTCCCAGGGGCTGTGACAAGAAGACTCGAGGGTGGTCTGTCTCCATGTTCACTGGCAGCACATGGCAGGACCTGCTGGGCTGTGACTTTGTGCTGGACCTCATTGGGGAGATGGAGGTGACCAGCAACTTCAGCAGCTCTTCCCAGGCCCCCACTGAGTACCCCATCACCCCAGAAAGGGACAGGAGCACCCTCCAGACCTCTGACCTGGACACGTGAGCCACCTGCTCCTCCTGCCCCGCTGTGTGTGCTGCCCCACTGTCACCCATCTTTCAGCACTGTCCTCATCTCGTTCTGCTCTTCAACAGGATCCCTCCTGCTCCAGGTATCCAGGCCCCTGCCTTCCCCCCACCCAGCCTGCCTCCAGAACTTATTGGTCTCCATCCAGGTGAGCCTCAGCCCAGGACTGTGGCTGACCCTGGGAAGGGCCAGGTGGGCTCCAGCCAGGGCAGGGGGAGTCAGTGATTCTGATTGTAGGGCTCCACTCTGAATCATGACTAACAGGGGCTGAGGAAGGGGAATATTTCCTAACTGCCTTGTCACCAGACTTCTCTCTGCCCCAGACCCAAGGCTTAGAGAAGACCTGAGGACCCCTGTAGGCTTGGATCACTATGTGGATGATCTCTTCAGCCCTGTGCTGCATCAGGGCTCCAGAGTGCCTGTAAGTCCCCTGCTGCTCCCTCCTGCTTCTCTCTGCAGCTCTCCTGTCCCTGGAGTCCTTCAGGCTTTTTCCTGCCTGCTCACTGCCCCTGCTCAGCTCAGACATGCCTTTGAATGTCTGTCCCTCTGGGAAGTCTGTCCCTCTGAGCTCAGATAACTGCTTTGGGTTTGTTTTGATGCAGGAGATGGAGAACAGGGAGATTCTCACCAGACGCATGAAAGGAGGGGGGAAGATTGGACCCACACAGAGAGGAATCTTTCCTTCTGCAGGTCTGTAAGGGCAGGAGACACCTGGAAACACCTGGGACCACATGGCCTCCAGTGAGCACAAGTCAGGGAGCCCCTTAAATGCTAATTATTGCTTGTTCAGCTGATTCATGCAGTGCACTGGGCTTTAGCACAGACTGCACTCCTCACTCCCAGGTGAGACAGATTCTTTGGGGAAGATGTTAGAAAAGGGAACTGCTTTGTGCTGTTCATTTCTCTTTTGAGCTGCTCTTGGGGTCAAGGCAGCAAGTAGCTTGTTTCTGACCCAGGACATCTCTTCCCTAGACAAATACTTGTAAGTCATGTATTCACCTTCTATTCACCCCATGCTTTTACAGAGCTGTTGCTGCCTTTATCAAGGGTGGTTTTAATCTTTCTTATTAATTCCTTACAGAACTTCCCATCATCTGTAGCTATTCCATGGGTTAGTAAGTCTGAGCCCTGAAGAGGTTCTGGTTTGTGTGTTTGGTTTCTTTATTTTTCCTCATTTCTGTGGAGCTAAGACTGGCATTTGCAGCAGGGTGGAGTCAAACACCAATACATTAATGGCACTGACAAATCTGCATGGATGGGAACACGCCCAGCAGTCTCAGAGAGCTGGGGAATGTCCAGCTCAGACTACTTCTGGCTGTTGGAGAGCCTCTGGGGCATGACAAGCCCTATTCCAGATAACTGGCCTGGGGCCAGTTTACCACTTATGTCCTTCCTAGATGAGTGAGGTACATGAGGATCTTCCCATATCCCAGGGCCATTCTCACTGGTGAGGACACCATGATTCAGTGGATCTGTGCTGTGCTGACTCCTCCCAGCTGAGTCTGACTCCACAGCCCATGCTCTGCTGCCTTTGCACTCAGTGGTGCTTGCTTGTGACCCCATTTGGGACTTGACTGCTGAGAGCAGAATTCCTTTCTCCCCAGAGCTCCTCCCCATGGCACACAGTGCCATCCAGGCCAGGGCTCGTTGTTCATCCAGCCTTGCCACCCACTGCAGAGAGCCCAGTATGGATGTGACAGCCCCAGCCCCAGAGATCTCTGCCAGTCCTCAAGAGAAACCTTCTGTAATCATACAGGAATTATTTATAAGCTAAATCATGAAGAATGGTGGTGTCCTAAGCTAGAATGCAGAAACTGAGTCTGGACACTGTTATTTAAAATCTGACAGGCCACACATTTTTGTCAGGTTTCCTTTTTCCACCTGAGTTTTGCTGTGTCCTGCTGTGGTTGGTGCATGTGGAGAGCACCAGCAGTGCTCTCTGGAGTTGCTCAGGATATTCTCATTTGGGATTCTCCAAATGTGCACTTGGTTTTTTGCCTCTAGGCTTCTCTGGAATGACTCAAACCCCAGTTTACCAGCCCATGCCCTCCATGGTGGGGATACCAGCAGCCATGCCCATGATGCCAGGGGCTGGTGGGATTGCACCTATGCCAGGTAACAGCAGTGTTTCTGTGGCTGCAGAGGGGAGGGGGTGGAAGAGAGTCAGTGGGTGCTCAGGCTGGTGCTCAGGCTCTGTGGGGAATGTTCACCTGTAGCATTTTGAAGTGTGTGTGTTGTCATCCACAGCCATGGTGATGCCCCAGCCCATGGTTCCAGCTGTAGACCCCAGCCAGCTGGCAGCACAGCAGCAAGCTTTTATCAACCAGCAAGCCATGCTCATGGTGAGTGGAAGGGCCCCAGGACCTGGGGAAGAGCCACACGTTGGTGTTTGTGCCCTGGAGGGGGCCCAGCTCTCCTGCCCTTTGTGCCTGCTCTGTGTAACTCCCTGCTCTGTGCTGAGATGAGCTCTAGGAAGTGGGGATTAAGACCACAAAATTGGGAACCCTCTTTTTGCCCCTTTGTATCCATGGGGACACTGAGGCAGCTCCAATGAGTCAGGAGCAGGGACAGGAGCAGGTCCTGAGAAGATTCAGCTGTAATTCCCATGGGGTTTGAAGCTGGGATTTGCTACAGATGCAGGTCTGCAGTGTTGTGCTTTCTGTGCAAAGCCCTGTGAGTGTAGGGCAGTCTCAGGCTGGCAGCTGAGCCTTTGGGGGGGTTAGGAGCTCTGCATCCTTGGCCAGGTGGGAGAAGACTCCCTGGAAATGCCTTGTCCACACACTGGAAAATTTGCTGTGCACTATGTGGATGTTTGGGGGTTGATTAACAGTGAAAAAACACCTTTGGGTGATGGCTGGGTTTGTGCAGCCTAGAGCTCATGGACATTGCAATTCCTTCCCCAGGCCCAGCAGATGACCCTTCAAGCCTTGAGCATTTCCCAGCAGCAGCAGCAGGAGCTGCAGATGCAGCAAAAGTCTCTTGAGAACTCAAGGCCAAGAGTCTCAAGCCCAGCACGAGCCTCAGCCCCAGCCACTCTCCCAAAACCCAAGAATCCTTTCAGCAGCCAGGCTGCTGCAACATCATCAAATTCTCCAGAGCCACCAGCTAAGGCAAAAGAGCAGGTATGAGAAACAAACAGCTGAGGTGGACTTGGTTTGAATTTTGTGTTTAGTGTTTGCTCTGTGTCCATCTGTGTGTGGCAGAGAGGAGAGCAGAGATTTGTGCTTACTGATGATACTGGGACCTTTCAAACTCTGCTTGATGAGCCTTGAAGGATCAAACCTTAGTGGTTTTTGCTCAGTGGAGGTTTGACTGCAGGTTGGCCAACTCCTTTCCAGTTAAGATCAATTTTTCCACAGGAGAATTAATTACTCTGAGCTCTTTATCTTCCACCAAGATGTGTTGGGCCTCTAACATAATCCCCCTTCTCTGTGCTTGGCTGGGGGTTCCTCGTGTTTAAAACTGACTTAGAGGTTCTAGATGAGAACTTTTTGAGACAAAATCACCCCTGAGCTGAAGGGCACTGCAGAGGTACTTGTTTAGAAAGTTGTGCACTCCCTGCAGGATTATGACTACGTGGAAGAGGAGTTCTCCAGCAATGAGGATGATGATTATCCTCGGGAAACCTTCCAGCAGAAGAGAGAGTACTTCCAGAAGATGGGTGAGCCTCTGCCACTTTGGGAATTTCACTCATCATCACACCTTGCTCTGCAGCTTTCCTGGCATGCCCAGGTGTTCTTGTCTCCCTGTCTGGAATTCAGCTAATCCCTGCAGGAGCTGCTGCTGATGTGTGTACAGGGGTTTGGGGTTCTTGTTCAGCTAGCTACAATTCAGATTGTGAGCTGTTGTGGGGCTGGTGTTCTAGAAGTCTCTGTGTTTGTGACTGCTACATTCTCCCTCACTCTAGGAAAAGAGATTTTTGCTGACTGAGGCAAGAGTGGCAACTGTGCCACCAGTGCCAGGTTTTTGGTGTGGGTTTGACCAGCTCAAGTCCCCCTTTCTATGCAGGAGAGCAGCACATCCGAGTGAAGAAAGTCAGACCTAGCAAAGCCTGGACTCCTCCAGCAAAACCCCACCCAAAGGAGGAGGAGGAGGAGGAGAAAAGAGAGCAGCTGGAGAAGAGGAAAGAAGTGAAGCCTGTCCCTAAACCAGAGCCAGGTAAGATGT
Source organism: Luscinia megarhynchos (assembly GCA_034336665.1). Taxonomy (NCBI): domain Eukaryota; kingdom Metazoa; phylum Chordata; class Aves; order Passeriformes; family Muscicapidae; genus Luscinia; species Luscinia megarhynchos. The sequence continues at coordinate 6,939,800 of CM067580.1, forward strand.
TGTGCAGTGGAGACCCATGCAGGTTGACAAGAAAGAACTTTCCAGGAACATCAGGCCAGGATTTAGGCAGAAGAGGGAAGGATCTGGCTCTTCTGGGACTCTGCATCTTGACAGGAGAGGAAAGAGAAATGTCAGGCCATTGCCAGTCAGCATCAGAGGGAAAGAAAGGGAAGGTTGAATGAGATAAAGGGATTTCTCCTGTGTCTTTGCTGCTCTGTTGATTAAAGCTGTCACCCCAATAGTTCCTGCTTCCCCTTTGCCACCTCCTGAGCCAAAACCAAAAATGGAGACACCAAAACCAAGGAAGGAGCCGCCTGTAGTGAAGCCTTCAGGCCCTGAGGCACGTCCTGCACCCAGCCATGAGATTGGGAACATCATCAAAATGTACCAGAGCAGACCAGCCCCCGAGCCCCTGCCCCTCCAGCCTGTCAGGTGAGAGTGGGGGATCCCCCTGGGCAGGAGGGTCCTGGGGCTGCTCTGTCCCAGCTCTGCCACCTGCACCATTGTGCCCCAACCCCACAGTGCTGCTCCCTGTTCCCTTGCAGGAAAGTGTCCAAACCATTTATAAAGAAGAACGACCCCAAAGATGAGGCTCTGGCCAAGCTGGGAATGATGAAATCCTCACCTCAGCCACCAGTGAGTCCTTTGCTCTCTGGTTACTTCAGGAGCTCAGCAGAGAGAGCCTGTCCATCCCATTTCCAGCAGGCTGGGATCTCCCTGGTGCTGCAGTAGCAGCCAGCTGATTCCTGCTTGGGCTGTGACATAACTGGGAGCTCACACCATGGTGCTGCCACCCTAGACTGGGTTCCAGCCTGTAAAGTCATCTGAAGTCCTGAAGAAAAGGCTCTGGAGCAGCAAGTCCTATTGTGAGATGCTTAATGGCAACTCATGTTCTCCATGGGTGGCACCAAGGCTTTGGCTTGCTAACACCCTTTTTTCCTTCCCAAAGGAAAAAGAAAGATGAAAAGTTTACACAAGTGCCTGTGCATTTTGGTGAAAGAAGATCCAAAGTATTTGATCTCAAATACTTGGTGCTCTGGGTTTAGTTGATCATCTCCTTGCAGATTTTGTGTTGATCTAAAGGCAGTGGTGGGCTGCTCACACAGACCTTGCCCTAGGATGATTTTTAGAACAGCAGAGTCAGGACAGAGCCCAGGAACGCAGGGAGAGACTGGCTCAAATGTTTTCGCTGTCTTGCAGCCATCTCCTGTGCCAGAGGAGAAGAAAACACCTCCACCTGTCAAACCCAAGCCAGGCCCAGCCTCCAGCTCTATCAAGGAGAAGCAGCTGCCTCTCCTGTCCATCTTCAGAGCAGAGGGCCCCCCCCCAGCTCCCCAGGCCCCTGCTGCTCCCCCTCAACCCCCACCAACACCTGAGGACCAAGGCAGGCAGGAACCCAGAGGGGAAGGTGAGAACTGACTTCAGCCAGGTGGGGTTTGGTAGCAGGGCAGGGATGGGATGGGAATGGGGAATGGGGTGGGGATGGGAAATGGGGATGGGGATGGGGAATGAGGATGGGATGGGGCTGGGGATGGAGATGGAGATGAGGATGGGGCTGGAATCAGCCCAGGAGAGCCAAGGCACAGGTGCTGGCATCAGCCAGTGGGCAGGGACTGAGCTGTGGGACAGCAGGGGAATGGTGCAATCTGATCTGTGAGCAATCACAGAGATGTCACAGCTCCAGCCTGGCCCAGCAACCAGCATGGCACTTCCCAGCTCTTAACACTTCCCTTCAGCTGAAAAATGCAGCTAAAAATAGAAAGGTCCTTTGGGCTACAGCTTTATCAAGGTCCAGCCCACCATGCTTTTATTGTTTACCTGCAGCATAATTATCAATGTGGCAATTAGTGGGTGGACTTTAGACCAGGGAGGGATGGGAAGCCAGGTCTTTCTCTTACAAATCCCTGGAGGGATCTTAGGCTGCAGAATGAGAGAATGTTTGTCAGAGGGAGGCTGAGCCTGGGAGACCTTGGACACCCAAAGAGTGATTGGAAGCTGTCCATTTTAAAAAAGTAGAGCTAATGCTTATCAGCAGTAGTTTGCAGGTTTTATTCAGTCTTAGTTTTGCCTCTGAATTTCAGTGTGAGTCTGAATTCATTTTATACATTGGATATCTGTACCAATGTATTTCAAGCTATTTAAAATTCTCATCAGCATCACATTTCATGACCTGCAAGGAACAGTCAGTCAAACACATTACTGAAGGACTCCATCCTGCAGCAACTTCCCTGGTAAAAAAGAATTTCCCTGTTAGCTCCTCCTCTCTTCAAAAATGATTCTTTAGGAAGTCCTGTGAAAGTAACTGGATTAGCCTGAAAAACTATTTCATGCTTTGGAATAGGGATATAGAAATAGCTGAAGAATGGGAATTACTACATGATTTGTCTACAAACTCTGAAGTTTAGAAAGTTTGAAGTGCTTAAATGAAGACATTCCTACCTCATAAAGTAACTTTGAACAGTTGCCTTCAGACTGAGCCTGTCTCTAACACATCTGCAGAGAGACAATCCAGTGCTAGTTTTGGGTGCCCTGTACCAGAGCCTTGCAGCCTCCAAGCTCTGGGGAGAACTTTCATGTCCTTTGAAACCTCCAGCAGCCTGTTTATAATGACAGAAAGTGAAACCTGTGTCTTCAACCTCAAGCACCAGGGGAGAATTTTGTGTGGCATGCTGAGTGCTCCCCATGTCTGGAATTATTCTGTTCTTAGCAATGAACTTACAGGAAGTGTAAATGCTACCAGAAATTCTGGGAATGACTGGTTTGTGCTCACATGAGCTGGTTGCTGACCTTCAGGAGAATCTCTGACAGGAATATTCCAGCAGGAACTGCCCCCTTTCTCCTGGCAAGTCTTTGGTGGGTGGAAAGGATCTTGTAACCCTCCCAGCCCATCTTCACTGCTTTTTCTGCCCACACAGACTCTGCTGTGACAATGGAAGGTGATGATGGGATCAAGACCCAGCTGTACAAGCTCACCACCAGTGTCAGCTTTTCCTATGTCGACCCTGCCTGGAAAATTTTTCTGCGCAAAGAGGTTCAGTTCCTCTGCTGAGGATTGGCTGTGGGGGGAGCTCCTCTCATCTTTGGTTAAAATGGGTTTTTTTGGCATAGGCACACAATGTAAGATAAGAGCACGAAGATAATTCTGGGATCAGACACAGGAGTTGGAGGCAGGGGATCCATGTCATGGGGAAAATGAGTCCTGCTCTGCCTTACTGACACTTGTGTCTCAGTTTCTCTGCCTGTCCTTTCCTTCTTCTGTAGGGAAATCCAAAAGTGAATTTGTTGTTGCCTGGTGCTTTCCTGTTAAAATAGTACAAATATGTTTAAAACCAAGTATTAGAGAGTGTGCTAAATGCACCAGGGTTCATCCTTTGGGCTGACCACTCAGGTTTTAGTCCTTCTGTTCACATTCAGTGTCTTCTCTCTGCCTGTCTCTGGAGATGAACTCACTCCTCCCTGGCAGCAGGGATTGCAAAAAATAAATCCCTGGGGAGGTACTTCTGCAATATCTGTAACACCACTTTTCCCTCCTCGTGCAGGTGTTTTACCCCAAAGAAAATTTCAGCCACCCTTATTGCCTGAACTTGCTGTGTGAACAGGTAAGCACTGCAGTGTGGCTCAAGGCCAGTTGTCTCTCTGGGGACAAAACACTCCATAATTACATTGCATAAGTCACCTCCACTTCTCCATCCCTGAGCAGGGCAAGTCTCTTCTCCAGATCCATCCAGTCCAGTCCCTGTTCACTGCTCTCTGAGACTCAGTTTAACAGCCCCAGGTGCTCCAGCAGAGCCGGGTGTGGCCTTTGCAATGGAAGCCTGTCTGTTCCCTTCCCTGCAGATCATCCGTGACACCTTCTCTGAGTCCTGCTTCCGGATCTCCAGGGAGGAGAAGCGCAAGATGAAAGATCTGCTGAGTAATTAACAGCCCCTTCCCCTCTGTGCCCAGCCCAGTTTCTGGTCTGGAATGAGAAACTGGCCTCCAAGCCTTTCAATCAGTACTTAGGGCACAGGAGAAATGTCTGGCACTGCAGCAGGAAAGCACGTTTGTGGAGTGCAGTGCAGGAATGTTTGTTTATTCCAAATGGCCCTGAAATTTCTGTGAGCCAGAAAAACCTAGTTCTGAAATGTTTATTGTGGGGAGAGGAAACTGGAGCCCAAGGATAGGATTTTGATTTGTTTCACATTCCAACTGTCATCTCTGACATGATCTTCATGGAGACAGGGGTGGAAACCAGTGACACACTGGTCTGAGCAGGTGTCCTTTCTGTGCTGTGCACACAGAGGGATGGCTGGGAATGAATCCCTGGGAAGAGGGAGACTTGGCCACCTGTCTTTCTGAGAAGTAACTGTTTTGTAACCTTGCCAGCCGAGTTCCAGGTCGGCAGCAATGCCCAGTCCATTCAGGAGGAGGGGATAAAGAAAAGGATTGTAGTGGCTGCTCGGGACAACTGGGCCAACTACTTCTCCCGCCTTTTCCCTGTTCAGGTGAGTCCTAATCCTCTCACCAGACACTGGGCTTGCTTTAGCTGTGGCTGCAGTTCCCTCTTTGTGTCCTCTTGCCTGGCCACACTGCAGTGATTCTGTACCTCCCACACCTTGCAGGGTTTCACTCCTCTTTTGTGGCATCTCCTTTCTCTGGTGCCACCACCCGTGCAGGTGGGATGGAGCCTTGATTCTCTGTGCTACACTTGCCTTACAGGGTGAAAAGGGAAGTGATGTGCAGATCCTGGGTGTTTCTCACCGGGGCATGAGGCTGCTGAAGGTGGAGAAAGCAGCTGGATACCACCCTGAGCACCTCAAGATCCTACGCAGCTACTGGTGAGCAGAGGGGCCCTGCTGTGCAGGACAGTTTGTGTCTGGCAGGGTGCTGGTGGCAAACTGAATTCCAAGTTGTGCTGTGCTCTCTAGGATTATCCTAGGCCAGCTGTGACTCACTGACCCTCCTTTGAATGAGTCTGGCTTCTCCTTTTCCTTCCCACCTTGACCTTTGCTTACAGCAAGTGAGCTGGGGGTGAATCAGCTCCGTGTGTCATCACAGGAGTTCCTCATGGAAAGCCATGAGCAGCCAGCATGGAGAATGTTGAGGCATGTCTCCATTTCCAGTCCTTGGAATGGGCTCCCATCCCACATTCTGCATCCCCAGCTCTGGCAGGAGGAGCCTGAGCATGCTGGCTTGTGTTCTCAGCTTTGCAGATGTGCTGTCAGTGGAGATGAAAGGCAGCAATTCCCTGGAGTTCTCCCTGAAGACAGAGCAGCTCATCCTGCACTCTGCAAAGGCTCCGTGCATCAAGGCCATGGTGGAACTCTTCATGCAGGAGCTGAGGCAGGTGAGGCAGCAGCTGGAGTGCAGTAGGGAATGAAGGTGAACCTGACAGTGTCCATGGGATGACATGATCCGAGCCCTTCACACCTTGGGATGAGATCTGAGCTGGCTGTGCCTTTTCCCCAGGACTCCAACTATGTGGTGGCTCTGCGCAGCTACATCGTGGATGACAAGAGCCTGCTCAGCTTCAGGAAGGGAGATCTCATCGAGCTGCTGACCGTGCAGGGTGTGGAGCCAGGTGAGGTGTGCTGGGACTGGCAGGAGCAGGATCAAGGGCCTGCTGGCTCCAAGGTGCCCAGAGCCAGAGGAGCACAGGGCAGGCTGGCATCAAGGACGAGCCTTGTCCCAGCTCAGCGACAGGAATATATGTTCTAGGTTTCCTTAGGGTGCAGGAAAACCTGGTGTGTCTGACGCTCTCCTTTGCCAGCAGAGAGGTTCAGTGCTGGTTTCCCTGGGCTGCCCTGCTCCTGACTGTCCTCTGCTGCCTTTGCAGGGTGGCAGTTCGGCTCCTGCGGGGGCCGCTGTGGTCTGTTCCCCACCAGCCTGGTGCAGCTGGCTCCTGCCCCCGACTACCTGAGCAGCAGCATGGACAGACGGGCAGAGCAGAGGAGGAGCACCAGGGCTTCCCCAGAGAGCAGGAACACCAGCAGGGAGGTGGGCAGCCCTGGCAGGAGCAGCCAGGGGACATGGCTGGGCTCTGTGGGAGCTGCCAGGGTGGTCCATGGCTTCGGGGAGGGTCTGACCTCTGAGGGAGGATGGTGAGTGCTTAGTCTGCAGATGGGACACTCAAATCCATCACAGTGTTGGAGGGGAGGCCTGGCAGCTGAGGATGCACACTGCAGTTCCTCAGCTGATGTTTTAGGGTGGGTTTGGTGGTGTTCCTGCAGAGTTCTGTCCTCAGCCTGGCATCAGGAGCCACCAGCACCATGTTAGTCCCTGCTGGTGACCATTACACCATGATTGACTTTGCCACTGCCTATTTCCGAGAGGCTCAGTCCATGTGAGTGCATGTGCTCCTTCCCAAACACCTGGGTAGCCTGACCCACACCAGGCCCTTCCTGGGGGTATTTCTTGGACTGTTTGTTCCCTTTCCTCTGCCTAGGCAGGGCCTGAAGGGGAGCTCTGCTGAGAAGAAGAGTGTTGCTGAGCTGGTGCGGCACAGCAAGGTGAGCTCAGCCTCTCCCCTGGCCACAGCCAGCCCAGCACTGCCCCTGGCTTTGTCCCCACGTGCCCCAAGAACAGAGCCTTGGCTGCAGCCTCTGGACAAGTGCAGGTGTCCCCTGCTCTGGGGGCTGCCTGTGGAGTCTGTGGTGCAGCCTGCAGAGCTCAGCTCTGTGTGATCCCAGCCCTGGCTCAGCCCTGTGCTCTGCCCTGCAGGTCCCAATCCAGGCCTCTCTGCTCCGCTACTCTGACAGTGAGCTGAACGAGCTGGCCACAAAGAACTTCCAGAGTAAGGGACACAGCACTGCAGAGGGGGCAGTGGGGTGGGCAGGGCGGGCACACACATCGTGGGGTGGGCACACAGACATTGTGGGGTGCTCAGGGTGGCACACAGACATCGTGGGGTGGGCACACAGACATTGTGGGGTGCTCAGGGTGGCACACACAGACATTATGGGGTGCTCAGGGTGGCACACAGACATCGTGGGGTGGGCACACAGACATTGTGGGGTGCTCAGGGTGGGCACACAGACATTGTGGGGTGCTCAGGGTGGCACACACAGACATTGTGGGGTGCTCAGGGTGGCACACACAGACATTATGGGGTGGTCGGGGGCACACACAGACATTATGGGGTGGTCAGGGGGCACACACAGACATTGTGGGGTGCTCAGGGTGGCACACAGACATTGTGGGGTGGGCACACAGACATTGTGGGGTGGTCAGGGGGCACACACACACCTTGTGGGGCTGGGTGGCTGTGCAGACTGGGTGAGCAGGGCTCCTTGAAAGGCATTTCTGCAGTTCATAACCCCCTGAGTGCTTGCTGAAAGCTTCCACCAAATGGGACTTTGAGTGCAAAGTGTCCCAGAGCACTGCCTGGGCTTTGGGCTGGCTCCACATGTGCAATGCAAGCCATGTAACAGCAGAGGAGTTTTCAGGACATTTCCTTGCCCACTGCCAGCCCATGGCAGAGCCACCCCTGCTCAGACTAAAGGCCAGGCTTTGCCTTGCAGCACTGATGAGGTTGATGGGAGACCAGCCAAAGCACAAGCACCAGACTGAAGTCCGATGCATCTATGAAATCCTCCAGGTTTGTGGGCTTCCCCTGGGAAAAGTGTGAAAGCACCAGTGGGGATGGAGGGCCAAGACCTTGCTGGGAAGGAAAGGAGCAGGGAGAGCCATAATGGCACCTCCTACTTGAGGAAGGAGCTGAAACAGGCTGTGGGGAGGGGCTGCATGTAAATGGTTTCCCTGGTATCACTGGATGAGAGCACAACCTGCCTCTCCTCTCTCCTTCTTTAAGCCTAAATAGCATTAGACACCAGAAGCTGCAAAGCCCAAGCTTTAAGCCAAACTGGCAGAGCTCTGAAGCTGGGAGAGGAAGGGCACAGAGATGACCTGGGGACATCTCTGATGCTCTCATCCCTCTCTGATGCTGTTTTCTCCTCTCTGGATGCAGCTGTGCAAGGAGAAGGAGAATTTGCACGATGAGATCTACTGCCAGGTCTTCAAACAGGTCACCCACAACCCTCAGCAGTGAGTACCAGCACTGCCAGCTCCTGTGTGTGCACAGCTGGAGAGGAACCAAGTGCTGCAGGGCACCAGGGCCAGGGGGAGGGTGTCCCCTTGTGATGGGCTGTCCCCAGCTGCTCCAGTGCTGAATCTCCTGCTGAGCACTCAGGACATTTTGCCTGTGTAAAATCACTGGTCTGGCATTCTCACTTTAGTGATATTTTTCCATATGTTTCTGGCTGCTGATCTATCTGGACACCAGTAAACATTCCTGGTGGCTCCTGACCGTGGTGCTGCTCAGAGCCCTGATTTCCTCCTCCCAGCCTTGGGGAATTGATAAGCACCAGTCAAGGACTGCCTTGGCACCTGTGAGGTGGCAGCAGTGGCATTGGAGTGGCCTTCATTGCTCCCCTTCTTCGCTTGCTGTTGGAATAAACAAATCAATCTCTTGCTGAGCACAGAAACCTCTGTCCAAGGGCTGACACCTCCTTCTCTGCCCCCTGCCAGAGGTGTTCAGAAGGGCACAAGTTCACTTTGAGCTGCCCAGAGCAGGAATTGTCCTGTCCCAAGGTGCCCACAGTACTTTCTGGTCCACAGGCAGAGTGAGATGCGGGGCTGGCTGCTCCTCAACCTGCTCACTGGGTACTTTCTGCCTTCCAAAATCCTGATGCCCTATGCCACCAAGTTCCTGCAGCTGGCCAGCAGTGATCCATCCAGCAGCCACCATGGTAAGACTGTCCTGTAAAGCAAATATTCCAGATCTAATCCCCCATCCTGCCATTCCTCTTTCCTGGACACTGCCATGGTTTGGATGTGTCCTGGAAGGTTGGGAGGTGAGGTCAAGTCTCTTTGCTCCCCTAACAGTGACCAGGGGTTAAATTCCACCCAGCCAGGATGAGCCAACACCACAGGACATGATGTTTAGTTCTCTGTTTGGCTCAGCACGTGGAGCTTTCTCTTTTTTGGTAGATATTGCCAAGATCTGCCAGAGCAACCTGCGCAAAAACTTCCTGTTCGGGGGCCGCCGGCACCTCCCCTTCGCTGTGGAGATGGAGGCACTGCTGGTACGGGGGGGCTGGGAACTTGGGGGGTGCTGGGAAGGGGAGAGGCTTTGTTGGAGGTGCCAGGTGCAGTGTGGCAGGGGCAGCTGGTGTTTCAGGAGAGGAGATGGAGCATGTGGATGGAAGGAGCTTGGGAAGTGCAGTGCCATGGAGCAGGCAGGGAACAGGCAGGTGCTGTGCATAAACAGAGAGGGAGGAGGATGAGGAAGGAGGATGAGGAAGGAGGATGGAGGATGAGGAAGGAGAGGGAGAAGCACACGTGGGGCTGGTGGGAGCCTGTCTGACATTGTCCTTTGCAGAAGGGACACGGTGCCCGCCGGCTGGTGGTGCTGATGCCTGGAGGCATGGAGTACCTCACCAGGATCAGGACATTCACTGTGAGTCCCCAGCTGGGAATTCCTTCGTTGGTCTGGACTCTGAGCCATACCAGGGAAATCCCTTATCTGACAGGGAATAATGTGTCTACCTGCTCTTGGGCTTGCCTGCTCATGGTATTCAATTCCTTCTTTCCTTGCTTCAGGTGGCCAAGGAGCTCTTGCAGGAGATCTGTGAGCAGATGGGAATAGGTGAACAGCAAGAGATAGAGGACTTTGTTCTCTTTGCTGTCAGGAGTGGTGACAAAAATCTTGGTAAGTAGAGACCAGCATGGAGCTTCTCTCTTCCAGCAGCCTCTGCAACAGGGAGCATCACAGCTCCCTGCTTGGAATAGTTCCTCCACCCCTGCTGGCTCCTGGGGGGGTCCTCCTAAGCTGTTTCCCTCTGTATTAGGATTAAGAACTGATCCTTCTCAGGGGCCGTGTTGGTTGTTCCTCAAAGAGCTGTGAGGCTCCGTGTCTCTTTGGAATGGCTGATGGTTGGAGTCTCAGGGCAGGGTGGAACTGAGGTGTGCAGGAAGGTTCCTGTCCCAGCCTCTCCACCAAGAGGGATGGATGACCCTGTCTCTGTGTCATGTAGGTAAAATGGTGAGGCCAATAAAACTGGAGGAGTATCTCCATGATTACCTGCTGGAGGACAAGCTGGTCAGCGTGACCTTACGCAGGCTCATCTGGAGGGCACCTCTGCACTTCGACAACCAAGTTTACACAGATGTCCACTATGGACAGGTAAGCAAGAGCAGGACCCTCCCTGGCAGGGATAGGTATGTCCCAGCCAGCAGGAAGGTCCCAAGGGGGCTGGAAAAGCAGGAGGGCTTGGGCTGATAGGCTTTGTGTGCTGTTTCTGGGAGTGGCTAAACACTGAAGCTATGGGTGGCAGGAAGGCTCTGTGCCTGTGGCCTCAGCCTGTGGCAGTGCTGTTCCACACACTGTGCAGCTCCCCAGGCTCTTCCTGAGCCTAGAGAGCTTTGTTGTACATTACCAGCAAGGCAGGCTGTGGGTCTGTGCAGCCTGGCACTGCCCAGACTTGCCTGTACCCTGTCAGCTGTAACAAAGGCTGTGTTGTCCCCCAGGTGCTGTGGGATTACCTGAATGGGAGGATCCTGCTGAGCCAGAGTAAAGAAATGGAGATGCAGGTGGGCCTTTTGGCAATGCTCCAGCATTGGGCCAAAGGGGAGCAGCAGAGCTCTGCTCCCTCCAGGTATGTCTGGGGTAGAGGGGATCTCTCTTTGGCAATAGGTACCACAGGGGATAGGTACAGGTACCTGGAAGTCCTCTCTGAATAATTAAGACATGTCCAGTTCTGGAGAACAGAGAAGGTCATGAGGGTGGCATGGTAATTTGACTTGATTGCCATGGATTTGTAACACCAAGAAGGAAGGGCATGAGCTCGTGGTTTGGATGAATCCTGCTTTGTTCTCTCTCACAAGTGCCAGAGGTTTCAACCCTGGACACCTGAAATCTGTGGTGAGATGCCCAATGGGAACAAACCTGTCCCTGGATACTAGAAACCTTCAGCCCTGCAGTTCCAAGCTGTACTTTGCCCCTCCTTCCTTTCCTGATGCACTTTGACTTAGAGTTGAGGTAATGCCCCTATCAGATTCCCTTAAAGCACCAGCAGCAGGGAAATGGCAGAACCCTCCTGGTCACTGAAGAGCTCTTGCTGTCTCCAGAAAGGAGGGATCTCTCTCCCTGCACTGGTCAGTGGTGCACAGCCGAATTCTCTGGGGACAAGGGTGGTCTCACTGTCTCTGATGGTTCCTTCCACCTTACCCAATGCAGGCATCATCTGCTGTGCTGTTCCTCTCACCCTTGTTCCCAGATAAACAATGGAAAATTGGTTTTTTTTCCCTCCTCCTTAATCCCCTGGCTGATATTTGATTTTAGCTGGGCAGAGGGTGAAATAGAATCTGGTTTTTGGCACAGGGAAGAGCTGATGGAATACACTCCAAAGAGCCTGCAGGCCTCCATCAGCCCCAAGGATCTGCACAACCACGTGGCCACCCTGCTGAGAGCAAGGCAGCCCCTCCAGCCTCTGGATGCAAAAATCCAGTTCATAGGTGAGGAGACATCCAGCTCTGTGTCTGTGCTGTTTCTGGAAGCTGCTCTGAATGCACTTTTGGGACAATTCAAGAGGTTGCTGATGATTCTTGGAGGCTGGAATGGTCTATGAGAATGGAATTCCCTGACAGCTCCTCACTGTGGATTAGATCTTGTTCCCAAGCATGGTGATCATGTAGAAGTTTCATCTCTTGTAGGAGTCTGCAATGGATTTTCAGAGCTCTGTAGAAGCTGTAGTTTAATTGATATTCTGCCTGCATGTTTTCAGGTCAGAAAAGGGCAGGACATAGACTCAAGCTGCTGAAAATTGAGTCTCAGAGGCCAGGGAGAGAGGCAGAAGTTGTCAATATTGCTTTTTAATGTAGAAAATCTTGGGAATGCTGGCAGCTTTGATCACCCCAGGTTGGTGCAGTAATTTGCTGGCTGAAAGCTGCTGCTCTCAGGTCACTTTTTGCTCTCTTCTAGAACATGTGATGAAATTGCCTTTCTTTGGCTACACCATCTTCGTGGTGGAGAGAATCAGCGATGAGAGGGTCCCTGTGCCCTGTTTCTTTGGTGTGAACAATGAGGAGATCATTGTGGTGGATGGCACCAGCCAGGTATGCCAGACAATTCCCCCTGATGTCTGTCAGATACTAACTGAGACTTCAGAAGAACTTGTGCAGGAAGAGGCTGGACATCCCTGCATCACAGCCACTCTGACAGCAGCACTGGCCCAAGGCAGGAGAGTGTAGAACAGGATTACTGCCATGGGCTCTTTGCAAGTCCAGTGTGCATGCTAACAAGCACGATCCACAGTAAAACTAAATGTAGAAATTCCTGTTTGTCCCAATCCTGTGGAAGTGCCAGGGCTGTGCTGGGCAGCTCTGTATCCTGCACACACCACCCTGTGCCCCAGACCTTCCCTCCTGGAGTGACCAGTGGTGAGAATCAGATGGTTTCACTCCCGGGGCTGCCCCTGGGAGTGGCTGCTTGCGAGGAAGGCTTTCCCCGGCAGGCGGTGTCCCAGGCCGTGCCCCTGCGGCAGCTGCAGAAGATGCGCACGCTGAGGCCCATCTCCGAGCGGGGCCTCCCGGGCCTGGAGCTGCACTACGGCTCCCCTGAGAGCCCCAGGGCCCTGTGGGTGGAACTGTCACAGGTGAGACCTGCCCCTTCCTCCTGGCACCTCCCCTGCCCCGCTGAGCCTCTGCTAAGGGACGCTGCTGCTGCTCCTCCCTCCTGTCCCAGAGGAGGAGGGGGATGCTGCATTTCCAGGCTCCAAAGTGCAGCTTGGCCCCAGCACGTGGCTGATATTTAATGATGGGAAGTGATTTATGGGGATATTATTTAGGAGAAGCAGGTCTTTCTGGGGTAGAGTGATTGATGCTGGTTTGTGTTTTGCCAGGCCAAAGAACTGTACCACACCATTGTTGTCATCCTGGATAAAACAGAGCTGCACTCCTAGAGCCTAAGAGGGAGGAGACTGGCCAAGGAAAACAGCACTGTTTCCCTTTCTCTGAACTTGACCAGTGCTCCCTGACCTGTCTTTGGGAGAGAACTGTTCCAGAAGAAACCCATGACCTCAGCCAGCTGCTTTCTAAGAATGCCACCACAGTGTTTGTTGATGGAGTGACCATAACCCTCGTGCCCTGCCCTTCAGTCCCCAAGCACTTCCCTGAAACAATCCACACTGTGGCTAAACAAACCCCAAGGGCCTCTCCACACCACAGCCCATTCCAACAAAGAGCAGCTGACCCAAAGCAAGCACTTGCCTTCAAGCTTTGCACTGTACAACTCCTCCTTTCTGTTTTGAATTAATTATTATGAGCAAAGCCTGGTGCTTGCTAGAGATTTGTGTATCCTGATGCAGCTGATGGGCCTGCATGGGCTGCTGGTGTTTTCCAGGAGTCAGATTTTTCTCTGAATTGATAGGCAGAGGTCCAGTAGCAGGACTTGTGAAGCAGGAGTTTGTAGAATTGAAAAGCAGATCAGTGTTAATCATACAATTAACACATATGCTGGGCCACAGATTGAGCTGCAATTGTAAGGAAGTTTATTGTTAATTAATTTCTCATTGACATAATTATATGCATATGGTTCTGTCTACTATAAAGAAGTCAGTCATGGCTGTGCAGCTGTCAGACTTCAATGATGGCTCCATGCCCCTGGAGCAAGCATCTTCAAACAGAACTTGTATTATACTGAAGTGTTTTGAGTTGTACAAAAATATTTAATTTATTTTTATTGCCACAGCTCTCCTAATGACCTGAGGAGTAACTGCCCTTTAGGAAATTGCAATAAAATAATCACAGAGATGTTTTGAAGGTATGATATGATAGATTTTACATCTAACCTGGAAAAACTTAACTGCAGGAAATGGGCAAAGCTTGAGGAAAATGTTGTCACTGTTGGCAAGGAAGGGGGACAGATCTGGGGGTGCTCAGTGCAAGCCCTGATGCACAGTTAGACTTTTGCCAGTGGGAACTACAGCATCTTCCCTGGCAGGTGCTTCCCTTTGAGTGCTGCTCAATGTACCTCTGACCAGTCTGTGCAACTGAGTGGTAAGAAAAAGCTTCCAGGAACAATCCACAGCAGTTGTAACATTGTTTTATTGTCAGTTCTGCATATACCCTTCAGAATATTTTAAAAATACAGCTATGGATACAGTGATCCAAACCCCTGGGCAGCCTCTGAGTCTGCATATTCCTCTAGCAGCACTTGAACCTGAGGCCACCAGCCCCTATAGGTATGGAATAGAGGCAGAACCCAAGAGAAATCTAACAGGAAGGACTTGTGCCAGGGAATCAGGATCAGGTTCCATATAAACACAGCAGCAGAGGTACCACAGTGTCAGTTTGAGGGTCACAGCAGAACCTTATCCAGCTGTAACAGCAGCACTGCTCCCTGTACTGCAGACTTTTGGTGAGGCACAGGGAGCAAATATGGCTTTAGGGATTACAAGCAAAGGCTGGAAGTGTTGCAGAGGTTAATACTGAAAGAGTATCAGCACTTAAATTAAAGGGCAGATAGAACTGGACAAAGTTAAAGAAGTTCACATTAAAAGAAAAAGAATCTAAGTTTCTCCTCCTTTAGAAAGCAAGCACTGCCTCCACGGTAATTGCAAAATGCTCCTCCCCTGCCCTTCAAACAAAAATATTCCATCCAGGAACTCAAACATTGAGTTTGTTACTAGCAGCCCTGAGCAAAGCATAAGAACTTGTAGTATATTTGTGACACTGAAACAAGAGCAGGAGAGAGAAGCAAGGGGAGGAGCCATTTAGAAAGCAAGGTGCCATCCCAAAGCAGAGTCCCAGCTGGAATGTCTGAGCCCTGCCCAGACTTGCAGGTAGTAGGGGTTGCAGACAGTGCAGAACACCCAAGGCAGCAGCCCCTAACAAACACAGCAGGTACAACTTCACACCTCTTGGTCCTTGAGGGTTTCAGCACCCCATTTACTGGGGAAGCTCACCATGAGCTCATAAAAACTGGTTCCCTGGGAATGTGTGTCACTAAGGACAGAAGTGAGCAAAAATGCAGTGGGGAAAAGAAAAATAAATCTCATTTCTGCAGTCTCATAAAACTCTCTATGGCTGAGTTCTTCCACATCCCCTGGTGCTGCTGCTGCAGGAAGGAAGAGCCCACAACAGCAGGGATCAACTCTCGGAGCTCTGCAGCTCCTCCCAGTCCGCCTCACTCTCACACCTGAGCCTTGTTTTGAAAAACTCCTTGATGAGTCTCTGGGCTTCCTCCTTCACTGCAAGAGAGGAAACACCATCTTTTGAGTTGATAGTTAGGACATCTGCCCCCTCTAAAGCCATGAACCCATCTGGCATTGAAATCACCCCAGACACACCTGTCCTGCGGGCAGAGCTCTGCTCCTGGGTCAGTAAGTGAGATAGGTGCCTGGCAAAGCCCTTGAAGAGATCCTGCAGCATTGGGGAAGACAAAGAGCACAAAGCAAAAACCAGTTACCTCACCAGTCTGTTTCCATGCTTGTCTTGCCCTTAGCACAGAGTGCTGTAGCACAAACCCCTCCTCGACTGAACACATCCAGCTGGCCCTGCAGTGCTGGAGAAGCCCAGGCACACAAATCCTGTCTCTGCAGGGCACAGCAAGGAAACTACACCAGCACTGAACCTGAGCTGTTGCTACTCCACAGGTGGGAGTTAAAAACGTGCCAGGGTTTAATGTGAAAATATGAACAACCACAAGGAAGTGTGGAACCAACACACACCAACCCTTCTCTGGGAGAGGGGAGTTGCTGCACCTGGAGCCACTAAAACAGCACATACCAAAATGTAACTTGGAAATAAAGGGTGGGGTCCAGATCACCTCCCCCTTCTCAGAGCCTCAGATCCCTAGAGAGATGAATTCTCTGAAAGAGGGCCTTGAGCTATACCCTACCTTGGAAGCAAATTTGCCTCCCTTGTAGAACGGCGTCAAACACTTGACAACGATGTCTGCAGTCTCTTTGAGGGACATGCCTTTGGTCACTGGCTGTATGCTCTTGCTGCTTCCTTCTTTATCACACTGTGCTAAGTTTGAGTCAAAAGTCACCTTCTTCTTTGTTGGAGCACCACTTCTGCCCTCTGGCTGGGTCAGAATTGAAGATTTTGCTGCTGTCCGGAGCCGTTTTTTTGCAGGACTTTCCATATCCTGGAGAGGAGACAGAAGAAAGCCAAACCTACCAATTCCTGTGGCAGCATTGCCCTTCCAAGCAGCAGAATGTGAATCTTTGCAGTATCCTGTAGCCTCTCCCTCCAGTGAATACCAAGTAGGAATCTCTGTAACCCCTTTTAATAGTGCAGACACTATTTCCCACACAAAGAGACTTTGAAAAAAACCTTTTAAAGAATACCACACTTAGAACTATCCTGTGCTCCTATTGGGGCAGCTAATTGCTAGACCCTGTCCTGCAGAGGAAAACTGACTGGAAAAGATTTCTCAGAATGCCTGCTAAGAATACATCCCTCAAGAAGAATCAGCCACATCAGGAGAGTCATGCTCCTGCTCAGTTTGAAAGAGAAAGGAAACTGCAGTGTGGCAGAGACAGCTGCCAAATGCAGAAGCACAGACTGAATGGCAAGGCAGGCTGTGAGCAGGGGTCACTTCCCAATGGTCCCCTGTGTCTCTGGCCTGTGTCTGTGCCCTTGCCTTGAGAGAGCAGCCCCCTAATTATAGTTAGTGACAGATATCAAGGGGTGGAGACACTCATTCCAGGCAAGTCACCAGCAAGGGCACAGTCACATGAGCTGCACAGAGGAGGGAACAAAGCAGTGGAGGGAGAGCTCTGCACTGCAGCCCAAGGTGTTGGCACAGCCCAAAGGGCAGCAGGGAAACACCAGGAATGCAACACAACCGGGGCTCTCCTTTCTGCTGCAACTGCAGCTGGGCCCTCCCCAGATAAATGACACTCTCAGAGCAGGAGCATGTCACTCCCAGAGAGAAATTTGGCACAAGATGAGCAGAAGGAATAGAGGAAATCAGCATTCATTGAAATCTTACCTCATCTGATCCTGGTCGTTTCCCACTGTCACCTTCCCCAACAACAGGCAGCTCAGATTCTGCAACATTTTCAGCAGCACTAAAGGGAAGAGTGGAGAGAAGGCCAACTGTAATCATTTCACAGTGAAAATATCTCTGCATTTACTGTCAGTGGCCATGAGACTGCATGGTAAAGCAAGAGTCTCCTTCACTCACCCAGACCTCATACAGGTTTCCAGAACAAGGCTGGTGGGGCTCTGGACAACACAGGGAGCAGAGAAGTAGAGATTTTACCTGGACTTCACATCCATTTCCTCCTCAAGGAATTCAGAATCAGCAGCCTGCTGGGTCTTAGAATTCTCCCCTCTCTCAGTCAGTGTTACATCTGTTTCTCTCAGTTCTTTATCCTCTGCCTGGAATTGCCCAGTCAGATCTCCAGAGGCATCTTTGCTTTCCTGAGGTGTCAGTTTCTCTTGACACACGCTTTGAGAAGAAGCCTGAGCTAGTGTGCTTGCAGAACAGCCATCTCCCTTTGCTACACTGCAGCTTTGAGCTTTAGAGCCACTTTTGGGGAGGGAGAAGAATTTGGAAATATCCTGTGATTCCTTTTTGGCTGCTTCTGCAAGCATTTGCTGCTTCTTGCTAAGTTTGGGCTTCTTAGCAGGGCTGTCCCCAAGGGCAGTTTTTTTGTCTGGACTGGTTTGCTGCTCCTTCTTTTCTGGGTGCAGTTCTACCCTTGCACTCTCACCCACTGCTTCGGTTGCAGTTTCTTCCCTCTGGAGAACAGAGTTTCTGGTGTCCAGGTCCAGACTGCAGCTGCTGTTGTCCTGCCCACTTAGGCAGTCTTTTTTGACAGGCTTTGTATCACTCTCCTCCTTGATCTTCAGCAGTTCTGAAGCTGTCTGGAACAAGCTGGATTTCTTTGGAAATCCTGCTCCCACACGCTTGGGTTTGAACTGGGAAGACAGGAAGAAGAAATTTTGGATGTGAGATCCCTGTGTGCAGCAGCATAAAAGCAGCTAAGTTTGTACACACAAGACACCAGTGTGGGCAGCTGTAAGCTAGGAGAGGCTCTAAATCTGACTGATCATCACACCCAATCAACAGAGACATGGAATGGATTAGGTGGAAGTCCTAGGCCAGCAATAAGAAAACAAGGCAGCATCCTTAGACAGAGCAAGATGAGAAAAAACTTATTTAAGCTGTGGCCTGCACACAGATTATTCACTAATAACAATGTGACAGATAGGAAAAAGCAATTACAGTAGAAATGTGCAGTAGTGCCCACAGAAAGCACACCAAATAAATTTATAAAAAGGCAAACAGACAAAACACACAATTCCCTTGTGTCTGTCTCACCAGTACTTACCGAGGGAACCTGGGATGCAGGGACAAAGTCTCCTTCCAGAGACACAGATTTTGTTTCCAAATTGCTGTTACTACCTCTTCCAGACCCAAAGACTGAGAACAATTCCCCTTGTTTGGAGGCTTTATTGATTTCTGCCACCTGAAAAGAGAACAGAAATATTCTCTAATGGCCAGAAATCTTTATGCCCTTGTACATACTAGAAGCCATAATAACAAAACAAGTATCTGCCCTGGAGAGGCACCTGCCTCAAGAACACAAACATCTTCAGAGAGAATGATGACAACAAGATAACCTAAACCAGCAGCAGCCTGAGGAATTCCCAAATATCTGTATTACTAGAACATTTCTGGATAAGCCTGCACTGCTATGTAGGTTTTCAGAGTCTGTAAAGCCAACAAAGATGTGAACCTGAGGTGATTCTGGGCCCTCCTGGAAACAAAATCAAGAAGAAAGATTTGTAAGATACCCAAGACAAAACAGAGCTTGTCCTTCACCTTTCCCACACAAACTCTGCCCTATTTGCCCTGGAGCTCCCACATGCCAGGGAGCAGCAGGTGTAGATGTTTGTCCCTACCTTCTTTAGCACAGCTGCCTTGTAGGAATTTGCCATTTTGCTAGTCTGGAAAGCTTCATATTCCATTTCCACTGCACAGGCACCAGGGTCTGACCTGAAACACAGGCTGGGGTGATTCCTGGCAAGACACACTTCTGCATCTGCAAAGTGAACACTAATGCTTAAGCGTCTCCCAGAAAGTACAAAATTCACTCCCTCTGGTGCAAGAATAAGTGATAACTTCCAGTTAAGTCCTAAGGGATGTAGTGGTGAGTTGATGGAGAATGGAAAGGGTGATGAAAATGGTTTTAAATGAAGATTCTTGCCCACTGCTCCATTTGAGAAGTACACTATCCCCATCTTGTGGGATAGGGAAGAACTGCTGCTCCTGGGATCAAGCTGATAACATTGATCAGCCACAGGAATCCTCAGGTCTGATCTTCAACATCACTGCCAGAAAGATGCTGTTAAGTAAAACTTCATCCTTGGACAAAATAACTTTAAAAAGCATTCCCTGAGAATGGTAATTGTGCTCAGAGAGGAGAAGGCCCTGTGTTAAAGGACTCAGTATACACCCCTTTTTCCTCATCTCATACCATTTTCCCTCTGCTGCTGGAATCTTTTGGTTGTTGCTCAAAGCTTCTTCCAGCATCTTCAGGCAGTGTTCCCGGCCCTAGGAAACATGGGATACTCAGACATGTTCTACAGAAGTGTCAGTGCCCCTTGGACTTCACCCCTGAAGAAGTAAGGACAGGCCAGGCAGAAGCCTTGTTGGTCTTTGCAACATCACTTACCTTCACAGTGAGCTTGGAGATCCTCCTGCTGGCAGCATCCTTCAGGGGACAGTCTGCACCTGCCACAGGAGAGGAATTTGGGAAAGGAGCCATGGCAGGGCTAGGCTGATGGAGAACATCTCAGCTGTCACAGAGAGGTGCAGGTCCAGGACTGCCTGGCTTTCTCCTCCCTGAATTGTCACCCCAAGGAACATTGTGGTCACCCTTTCTACCTGGAGAAGCTACACACTCCAAAAGAGTAGGCAGAAATCAAAGTGAGAATGTTTTCTCTGATTGAGAACATCTACTTTGAAGTTCAGGACTAACATCTTTCCAAAACCTTCCCACCTCAGAAAACCTTTCTTTAAGGCTCTTAGGAAACTCAAATCTTTTTTGCTCCCCACAACATCAACCATAAAAATCAGGCTGGAGAGTAACCTGACCTATCAACAGTGCCAGACAGGGCCCCCAGCAGCACAGTTACTAACAACAAAGGTTTTCAGAAGTTTTCTTATAGCATTATTATGATTATTATTATTGTTATTGTTATTATTATTGCTGCTGCATAACCTCTGCAGAAATAGCCAACACTACAAAGTCAGGTTAGACAGGAGTTTTCCTTCTCTCTTGCTTATTTGGAAATGTTGTTCAGAAAGATTCATTCCATATCTTCACCCCAACCAAAGCTAAGCTGTGGTCCATCTCCTCCAGCCAAGTTTTCACAGCCAAAAGCTTGACCTCTGTGCCTAGGGACTGATCCCTCCAGTGGTGATGGTGTACAAATTGCATGCAGCTGCAAAATACAAGACTTTCTTCTCCCAAAGAAAACCCATTACAAATCAAAGAAGATATTTACTTGGAGGAACAAATTCTTCCTTTTCTGGTTCTTTGCCCTGGAAGAAAACAAAGATCAGTCAGACATTTCCATTCCTACTACACACATGCAGATCTAGAAGCACAAAAGACATGTTTTATATCCCTGCTCCAGGGAAAATTTAAGCTGAAGTTAAAAAGGCATTGAATAAGTGCCAAAACAGGGCCGAGAAGACAAAGAATGGGAATCAAATCCAAAAGTTCACCTCTGCTATAGGAATATTTAAGAGAAGCTGAATAGGAAAATCTGTTTTTACTACTACCATGGGCACTAAAACCAACAGGCTCCTCTTGTTTAGCACTACAGAGAAACCAGCACATGAATAAACTGCATTTCTTCCTATTATGGGACTGGCCCAGAACATGGAGAGCACAGCAAAAGCAGAGGTACAAGAAGTGAAAGGCAACAAGCAACACCAAGATGAAATAATTTATGTCATTGGTGCCAGGAGGCCGTTATGGCAGTCAGACAAGCTCACAGCACACCCCCTGGGCACCCCTCAAAACCTGACCCCACTCACCTTGCGCAGACTCATCTGTTTCTTGTAGAAGTTGTCCCACTCCCGTTTCCGACGCTCCTCGTTCTCTTCCTCCCAATTCCCACCACCCTCCTCATCATACCTGGGGAAGGCAGGACAGCAAGAGGAACAAGCATTTCTGTAGCTGCAGCATTAACTGGGGAACAAGTTTGGGAAGTCATCCCAGTGATGCATCCCACGTCATTTTTGACCATGTCTTCACTTTGAGTTCCTCTGCCATTCCCAATCAGAGCAGCAGTGAGTGTCCTCCAAAAACTCACAGCATTTGTTAATCCCACAAAATAGTAGGCAGTGGCATGAACTAAGAGCATGTAACAAATGTCCTGAGAATGGAGGGCTCCATTTCAGAAGCTCTGTCAGATCCTCCCAGGGGGTTCAGGAGTTACTGCCTCAGGCCATGTATCCCATCTGTCAGTCCCTCCTGCCATGGGAGCAGAGATGGCAGAAAGGGCACAACATCCATTCCTCAGCCTCACTTGTTCACAGGCTGCTGCAATAAATGAAAGCCCCATCTCTAATACACTGAAGTGCAGCAGCTGATCCTCATCAGATGTAGCCCAGGAGTTCACTGCTTCCCACAGCTGCCAAACTTATAGGTATCACAAATCTGAGTTTTAGAGCTGCTGACTATTACAACTTCCAAAGGAAAACTACAATCAGGTCATGGAAAGGTTCAATAAACCAAGTGGCAAACACTGTTCTGTACAACAGCATTGGCTGTGGCTTCTCAGGTCCTGAGACCAAGCACAGGCTTAAGTCACAAGTCCTGGTTCCCTCTGACTCAGCTGGACTTGGCCAAAGAACAAAGGCATCAATCTCGAGCTTTTTAAGGTAAAGCAGAGGGCCTGGCCAGCCTACAGCACTGTGTATCCTGGCACAGCTTCATGGGCAATGCCAGCAGAGAAATTTCATCCTGACACAGCTGCACAGTCACTGCAACTCTGCCAGGGAACAAGGGGAAAGAGAAGTTGTCACTTCCACACTGCCAAACATTTTACAGAATTCATCATATTTCCCACTGCACATCTTCCTTTTGCTGTCAGCCTGATAGGAAAATGCAGCAATCTGCAGAAGAATCTGACACTGGCACTTCATAACATCTGTGGTGACCAAGTCCTGTCAGTGGCCCCTGGCCTGCTGGCCCACAGACAGTTGTGTTAAATCAGGAATAAACTTTGGACCATGTCATCTTGGTCTCAATTTTACACATTTTTTTGATCCTTGTGACTATGAAGAGGCTGAGCCCATTTGCTGTTTTAAAAAACTTTCAGGCTAGTTTCTTGAGCCAATTACATTGTACAGGGCAATTCTCAGCTCTGTCAAAACAGCTTTTGGTTCTCTGGGACACGAATGTGAACGAGGCTGCCAAATTGTGTGGAAAATGAAATTCCAGCTGCTGCTGCCAGAAAGTTACAGGAAAATACCATCCCCACAGAAACATGTGCTGAAAATAGGAGTGTCTGGGCCTGCTGCTGGTGGATGCTCTTATGAGATGAGTGTAAGCTCTCAGGTACAGACCTGCTGAAGCCTCTGCAGCCTCTCCTGCCGCCCTCGTACAGCTCTGGGTCGCAGCTATCCCAGGAGGACCCTGTGGGCCCAATGCAGGTTTTGCTCCAGGGGCTGCTGCAGCGTTCCAGGTCCTCCAGCTGCCTTTTCACTGCCCCTGGGTTCTTGCAGAAGTCACAGCACTTGTTGCAAGGTGGGGTGACATCACCAAAGTACTTCGCTATGGCAGCGTGGCGACAGCTTGGAAACACAAGGCAAAATCATCTGGTCATCACTTCTATCCACAAAAACTCCACCCTTCAAATGCAACGTCTTTGGATAAATATTTGAGTCTTATTTTTTCACAGAGAATGTCTATTCCAGCAGGAATCACAGGGATTAGTCCATGGAGCAGAATGAGGGCTCTATTCCTGGCACCTTAAAGTTTCTGTCCTCCACTTCTCCATATGTAAAAAAAATGTTAATCTCCTCTGCTAAACCCTTTCAGACTTTTGAGATCTGCAAAAGGAGCAGTTAATAAAATATATATCAACTGAAATGAAATATACATATATTAATTCTATATCTTTGGCTAAAAATACTCCCAGTCCTGTCAGGTAAAGAGGCTCCATTGATCACTACACTCAGAGTATATCTATATATCTCACACTGAAAAGCTTCTAGGTTTATTATTTGTGATTCGAAGGTGAAGAAATATATATTTGAAGACACAGAAATGTAAAGCAAGTCCCAGAAATAGAGTCCAGAGTGAGGTCACAAGGGAGCACCATTCAGATAACACGGTCTGGATCTTGATGGGCTCATGCTCCAGATCAGCACCCAAAGTTTGGGTAGAGTCCTACATGAAAACCAGTCCATTTGCTCACACAGGATTGCACAACCAGTTTACCAGGATTAGCAAACCAGCCATGCGATGATGATTAGATTCTTCCAGAAATTTTCAAAAGATTCTTGGCAGGCATCAGTGTTTTGGGGTACATAAAAAAGAATTTGGTGACAATATGCTCACTGGCAATACAGGCAGAAAGTAATTTCTCTTCTAAAATACTCCCTAACTTAAACCAGAATACACTGATTTTGCCAAAGAATGATCAGACCCCCTTTTTAAAAGAAAGCAGAATTTAGAGGAGAATTTTAAAACTGAAGTTTCACAGCAGAGGTGGCTGGTTGTGTGTTAGTCAAAATGCTGATACTAAATATATGAAAACATTCACTTCATCAGGCATTTAGAGATCAAATCCTGCAGCCAAGTGGGAACAAAAGTTATTTTATAAGAAAATTAGTTTTACTACAAGGAAGAACAAGGTGGAACTTTTTTCTTCTCTACCAAGGTGTGCCCTAGCGGGCTTCCCAACTTTATCTGCAGAAAGTGGGTCACAGACAGGAAAAGTAAGAGAGTGAACACCTCATTTACTCTTATTTTAAACCCTTTAAGGCATGTCAGAACTTGCCAGAGATCTTACAAACACAGTTTTCTTCTTCAGTTATGTCTGTGTGTGTCTGGGGGTAACACAACTGTGTGTTCCCAAAGCACCCCAGAGGGGCTGCAGTGGCTGCAGCTCACTCCCTCCCACGGCCTGGGGGTTGATCTGGAAGGCAGCAGAGCCGCAGGTCACAGGTTCCTGTCCCCCAGCAGTGACCTGAGCGTGCTGCAGTGCCAGGGAGCTGGCAGTGCTCAGGTAAGGGGCTGCAGCAGGGTGTGTGCACTGTGCAGGGCACCAAAGCCTGGAGAGGGCTCTGACAAAGCTGCCTTTCTATCCCCCTGCAGAGCCACACTGACTTGCTCTGCTGCAGCACTCAAAGAGCTCCTTTCACATGCAGGGCAAGGGTGGGGGGACCGTGATGGGGGCAACACATTCGATCCCCTTGTCCTGCCTTTCCAAAAGAACTACTGGTGCTGCCTGGCTTGCCAGTGCAACGTGACTATAGAAATGTCAGCGAGCTGCAAGTCAGCTTTTTGTTTCCCCAAAAGAAAACAGGCAGGCATTCTCATTAGAGAATGAGTGTCTCTTCCCCTCGCACGCACTGATCTGTGTTAGAGCTAACTGAGGCATTCAGAGAGGGACAAGCCCTCTCCCCACTCCCACAGCTCACCAGGCTTATGCTGGGGAAGGACAGCCACACACACCTCTGTCCTTTAGATGCCCCAGGAGAGGGCTTTGGTGGAAGCAGAGATCAGCTGTGAGCTCACTGGAATTTAGAGTTCCAGTTCCTAACCCATCAGGCTTGTAAAGCCAAGCCCTTTCCACTCAGCCTCCTGTAACTGCCTTTTTCTTCCTGAAGAATTACCCACATTGGGGCCACAGCCCCAGTTTAGCCAATGGTTTTGCAGGAGTTGGGTCATAACGGAAATTCAGCTGCAAAACTAAAATTGCAATCCTATAATTAAGGTCAAAAGGCAAAACCCAAAAGTTACCAACAGGGATGCTGGGGTTAATCACTGGATTAATGCTTAACACAAGAGTTCCTGAAACATAGTTGGTTATGCATTAACATGTGAGGGGAAAGCTTCCCCAGTCACACCAACATCTGACTAATGTCCACAAGATGGAAATGATTTACATAAATTACTGTAAATTAATTTTATATTATTATACATCTCCTAAAATTATTTCATCTTTTAAATATGCAACTGTATTATTTGTCTCCCCTTGCCCTTCATAAAGAGTATGTATGAGCTGACCATTGGCCTCTGAAATGTCTAAACAAAATCATTATGTCATTTCAGACACACCCCCCCTCTCCATTTGACACTATGGAATGGGATGAAAACCAAATAACAATGAGGTTTATTAATGCATTTTTGTCTCTGGCAATACATTTCAGGAAAGTGCTAAAGTGACCACAAAGCTGCCTGCACCTATGTCGTTTTGGTAGTCCTTGTTTTTATACACCACATAAAACAGGAGCCCTATTCCTGCAATTAGAGAAGCAGATGGACAGCCAGAGAAGCAGAGTCACATATCCCAAAAGAAGTTCTGCCTCTCCCAAAAAATACCAGCAAAAAGCATTCCCTTGTAAAAGCCAAAGTGTAGAGAGCCTCATCAGAAATGCTTCGTGAAATAAACAACTCAGCAAGTCTTGGAATAATGTGAAGTGAAAGGGTTAAAAAAGATAAAAATCATGAGGGCAAATTAGTTATGCAGTTGTCAAGCAAAAGCCACTTAATGAGCTTTATCTAAGAGAAGAGCAAGTGATGAGGTTGATGAGAACTTCTAATTTTGCACCTCTCTGAATGGCTGTGTCCTTCCAGAATCACCCTCTGAGACACGGCAGTGGCAGTCAGCTGTCCCCAGAACACAAGACGATAAAAGCTCAGCATCAAGAGAGTGAATGACTTGGCCAAGGGCACGGAGCAAATTCACCATCCCAGCACGAAATGCACTGCCCCAGCACTGCCCGGCTGCCCTGTCCAGGGCAGGGCTCTCACAGTGCTGCACTGTCCTTGTTCAATGAACACAAGAGAAAAGCTCCTTCCCCCGGTAGCCGGAAGGAAACTGGACAGCATAAAGAAAAGTTATTCGCTTCAACATTGCCTCAAACTATCGATTCAAGTCTCAGGGCAGAACAAGCGTCATTAAAAGGTAAAGAAGAAACTCTCAGGGAGGAGATGCACGGAGGAAGGCAGCAACAAGTGCCGGCCCTCGGGCGCCCCGGGGAGCTGGCACCGGCTCTGGATCAGCCTGCACTGCCTCCTCTCCCTCCCTCTTTGGCACACATGTAACACGAAACTTCGCATCTCCGGGACAACCAGCAACAAAAAAAAAGGAAGAAAGGCAGAGACAACAGCTGGCTGTCAGCAGCGGAGCAGAGAGGAGCCGAGCGAGCAGCAAGCCAGGATGAAGGGAGAGATGACGTGAAACTTTAAGAAGACGGAAAGAAAAACAAGAGGAGAAGAGCTGGCGGTCGGGGTAAGGCTGAGCTATCGCTGCTGTTCGGTCAAGCGAGGCACCCTCCGCTCTTAGCGAGGGGCTGGAGCCTGGGGAGCTCCCCCTGCTCGCCCAGCCACGGAGCGGAGCTTGGGAGGCTGGATTTGCTCGCCAGGGAACCGAGGAGCGGAGGTGGCAGGAGAAAAGCTTTTAATGGGATTGCGGAGAGCTGCTGTGCCGCAGCCGCCCTGTAACAAAAGGAGCTGCGAGCCCGAGCGGGACTCTGCGACTCCTCTGCCGGGGACAAAGGCTCGGGTTTCTGTGCTCTTACACAGTGTGTGTCCTGATAAGCTGTGACCTGACAGAAATAGTCGGTGTGGACAAGGCAGCTGGCTCCGAGGCTATGCGTGCCTTTAGCAGCGCGTACGGAACCCGACGGGTGCCAGCCACAGCTTTTCCCCGGAGCTCCTCCCAGCTCCAGCCAAGTTTTATCCCCCAAATCCTGAAGCAGAGAGCTTAGAAAACAAGCCCTGGTCGGGGAACTAGCACACTGTGCACGTTAAGCATCTGTGTCCAATAGAAATAAACGGAAAGATTTTACACGGTTTCTAATGAGAACATTTTAAAAAGAAGAATTCAGCCAGTGTATCAGGCACAGATGCTGGATTAGTGCTCAAAGCAGCGTGAGAACCCGCTGCTCTGAGAGGCACGTTCATGCACATACACAGCTCATGGCTTACAGTAACCAGACTGTCAAGTTTGAATGCAGTGAGAAGGGAAGAAAGAGTAAAAGTATCACCAAAATACATGAAATTATATAACACAGAATCATTTAAGTTGAAAAAGACATTTTAGGCCATTGTGTCCAAGCTTTGGTTTTACAGAGGTGTCCCACCGCCTGTGCTCCCATCTCTGTTTTGCTGTTGGGTAGGGGAGGAGGGGCTGGTAATGGAGACTGGCCATATAAATCCCCATTTGCTGCCATCTGAAGCTGACTTTTCTGTTTGGAAGCTTCTGCAACTCCCAGCACTGAGCTGGGACCCCCAGGAGGTGCATGGGCAATCAGCTGTTTACAAACAGGAGCAGAAAGCCAATTCTCACAGAAAGAGGTCTTCCCAATCCTACACATGCCTGTAGGGAGGAATGCTAAGGATCAGGTATTTCCACTTCTCTCCGTTTCCATTAACGAGGAATGGAGGGCAGGTCTTTCTGACCTAGTGTTGTATAAACATGGAATTGGAACTGCCTAAGTGAGGAGATGTTCTAGTTCAGACCCACAGGCCTCCAGCCTGGCCTTAAGGCTCAGGGGAGGGAGGGAAGTTTCCACCCTGCTAATGGAGAGTCTCGCTAGGTTGGTTGTTGCAGTTAAGACAGTTTCTTTAAAAAGCATGTGAAAAAGTTTAGGGAAACAACAACCAAAAAGAAAAAAAAATTAAAGAGGGAGGAGTGAGGGGAGAAGAGCAGGGGAGGGAAGGAGGTAGAGAAACATGCCAAGTTTTCCTGGCCAAAAGAAAATCTTAATGGGTTTGGCTGGGGGCTTGTCCAGCTGCAGCCGTGCTGTTCATGTGTAGGGGGAGAGGAACAGCAATGTGAAACACATGTCTGGATAAAAGCAGCAGGACATGGCTTGTGTTACAGCTGTCACAGTGCCTCAGCCTGACTGCACCCAGCAGTGGTTGTGAGAAGGAAGGTACAAAGTTTGATAGAGCTGCTCCTACCTGTAAGATAACCCCCTGATCACAGAGTGTGCAATGAGCCAGAGGCACCCACTGGACAGCAGGGACTGTGAGGAGCTGGGAGAGAAATGGGGACAGGGAGCAGCATCCACCCCACACCTCCATGCAGGCTCTCCCCACTACCCCATGCAGCCACAGCTGATGAGGTTCCAAACAATTCCTCCTGAGGTAGCAGCTGCTGCAGATTCTGGTTTTGAGTTCCTACACGTTTAGTAGGATTAGTCCAGGATATTTCACAAAACTCAAAAATGCATGTAATTTATGAGAGTGGTAGATGTGAGATCAAGGACAGGGCACAGAGGTGACTGTTAAAAGGTGGAGGAGTTTCCAGCACTCTCAGGGCCTCCAGATGCTGGACCTCAAACACCAACTACTGATAAATCCCACTATGTTTGTGAAGTCACTAAAAGGCTTTCACAGGCACACAGCTACCTCTCAGTCAGCTTCTTGGGAAATGGATATTTTGCTAATATTAGAATAGACTTTTAGACTAGATTCAAGCATCACCAACCCTAAAAAAAGTTCTCTCGTGGAAGAGCTACAGGTTTATTTTTAAAATTGACCTTTTCCTTTCATTGGATGGCTTAGTGTTTTGGTTTCCCCACTTAAGAAATTTCTAGTAGTGAGGAATTATCTCATGGGGTTTTGTGGACATATTTGTGGGATGGCCTGGAGAAAACCAGGGTGCTCTGCAGAGGTGTACAGATTCCCAGCTCAGTGCCCCAGTGGGTACCTCTGCTACTGAAACTGGGAATTCAGTGCCTTTTTATATTAATCTAATATTAGGTTGTAGGGAATAGAAGGCACATTTACAGTGCTGCCTTAAAACCCACCTCCTAACAGTGGTGGTGGAGATGACAGGGTATTCCAGCCAAAGGGTGACCCAGGCAGGGCAGCTTTAAAATCTCAGGAATGTGTGGCCTTCTCTTCCAAACCAACTGACAAAGTCCCAGCTTTTCTCCCATGGGCATTGAGCTACAATTTACCAGTTTGGGTGTGTGCTGTTAAACGGCTGAATTCTCTTGATACTGGAAACTATTTTCATCTGCTTGGGAATGAATTATAGGTCTGTCTGGCTCTGTGCACTCCTGTTTTAGGAAAAATGGGCTTGTCTGAACTATAGTTAAGATTCACATGGCTGGTCAACTACAGTCATGGCAGCAAACACTGCATTAACAATGATGAGGGAAAGCCATGCATTGATAATACAACTGCATTTCTATGGCCCTTTTCATCTCAGCAGTACACCAAAAGCTTAGAACAATGAACAGGCAGGCAGGAATTATGACACATTATGCCAAAATACATCTACACTATAGGCACACCTAGCAACCCAGCATTGTTTGAGAACAGGAAGCACTGCAAACCTTATCCATATAAAATCAGAAGAACATTTCAGGGTCCAAGAACAAAGCTGGTACGTCCTGAAACTGGCCAAGCCTTCACGTTCTTTAGAAAGTGGCCAAGTACAGTCAGAGCTTATTTTAGAGTTTTAGAGCAGAATAAAAACTCTCCCCTGCCCTTTGGCTGCTCAGCACCCTCCTTCCATGAGGTTGGGCTTGCCTTGTAAGATTTCCTACCAGATAAGGCCCCACAATCCATAGGCTTCCCATCCCTGTACAGGTCCAATTTCAACCAAGTC
Source organism: Luscinia megarhynchos (assembly GCA_034336665.1). Classification (NCBI taxonomy): domain Eukaryota; kingdom Metazoa; phylum Chordata; class Aves; order Passeriformes; family Muscicapidae; genus Luscinia; species Luscinia megarhynchos. The sequence continues at coordinate 6,969,617 of CM067580.1, forward strand.
ATTGGACTTGTCTGAGTAAGAACAATACAACTTTTGCTTCTTCAGAGCCACACTCTTAGGGAAAAGCCAAGGTTGCAATGAGAATGTTGCCCTGCCATTCTACTTGATGGGAACATCAGGAAGGTTCTGCTTTGTAAGGTCTCTGGAACACTCTTGCTGTGGGCAGTGGGCAGTGGAGGAGAGCCAACTCACCATCATTGGGACTTGCTGCAACAGGACTAGAGGCATTGGCAGCTTCTTGTTTCCCCCAAAAATTTCCCCCTCCAAAGCTTTATCTCCACTTTTAGGTTACAACAGCAACAAATCTATGCAAGCACCGTAAAACCAATGGATCAAGATCATGGCAAGAACAATATGAGGAGCATGGTTGGGTTAGGAGCAAACAAGAGTGGAAACCACACTTTCATCTACATCCATCCTAAACAGGCTCAGTGAACAACATGTCAGAAATTCTGAGCAAAATAATGGCCAGTTCAGTTTGGAACTGCAGCAAAACCAGGGACTTGTTGCCTTTCTATCTAAAGATTGCCAAGCATGCTGGAAACTTGGACACACAACAATTAACAGACAAAGCTCTGATGTGGTTCCATGTTCCGCTGTCTTGCAGAGATGAAGTCACCCAACAGTGGGATGTGATGACTTACCAAAGTCACACAACCAGGGAGCATCACTGGCAGGCCAGGGAGATTGACTATATTTACTAACTTCCAGTCCTGGGGCTAAACCACAGACTTAAATTTGTGCCTTTTGCACTAAAAAAGGCTGCTCAAATACCCCCAGGGTTATGTGTAAACAAGTGTCTCATTCTCAGCAGTAAATTTCAGCTCACCCACTCCCTACAGTTCACCTTTGGATGCAGCTGTTTCCACACACATCAGGACAGACTAAAAAAACTCTGATCAATGTACAGCAATTCCAAAAGACTCACAGCAGCCTCACCAGCTTTTGGCAGACACAGGGATGTCAGCCCCACTGCACATGGTCACTCTAAAGCTCTTTTTCTTGGAAGAAGCCTCCATATGCAGCCAGATGACAGCTAAAAGGAATCTTGATGGAGGCTTTTCTCTTGAATTTCTAGACTGAGGCTTTTTAATGGCTTTATTCTCCAAAGGGCTGAGCAGCCAACTTCTTTGAGTGCTTCAGCATGGCATGAGTCCATTAAAACAACTCAGAAAGATAACTTCAGTGCTATTATGGCAATTTTCACAGCTTTCTTTGGTGGGCACAGCAAGATGAATCTGCATTAGTGCTTTCTGGGAATCTAAATCTATGTATATCCTAAACACAGGACCTACCTGCACTTTGGTTTTACAGGGTCATGTAATCCTTGCAGCTGAGCAACATACCTGCAGCTCTTTGCCATTCCCCTGCATCATTTCTGTGCTCTGTCCTTTCAACCAAGGCTAATAACTCATGGCATATGGCAGAATGAGCCTTTTTTTCATCAAAACCAAATAAACCCTAATTAAATTATTTGTTTTATTCCCTCCTCCTGCTGGGCCTTCTAACATTAGAGGAGGGCAGAAAGGTTTGATGTTCTAGTTCCACTGGTTACATGATTTATTTCTTAAGTCAAAATCATGAATTTCAGGCTGCCACCCCATCCCAGCAGGATGTCACAAACTACCTGTCACAAGACATTGTGTTACTTTCTTTTCTATGTGAGATTCTTATCTTTCCTCTCCTCATCTGATTTTCACTTCATGTGAGCTCTAACTACAGCTGTGGAGCAGAATTTCCTGACATCAGTCTGACAATGTGCTATGAAGACCACATTGCACTGTGGTCATTTGGGATTTTTTCCATAACATGGATCAGTTCCATCAGCTCTGCTGCCCTACAGCCAAGTCTCCTCTGCTCTGGAGGGTTCCCATCCTCAGTGGGTGGTATTTTGAGAAGGATAACGGTGAGCAAGAAGAAATTCCCAATTGAGGAAAACACTGGCAGACAATTATGTTTGCTCCAAACCCCTGAGAACCTCTGAGGTTCTAATCTGAGTGGCTCTCCCAGGCTCTAAAACAGCATTCCAGACCTAGAAAGTAAACTGTCAATTAAGGCCTACAACCTTAATTTTCAAACCTTTTAAGACTTCCCTGTTTTAATAATAATCATCACAGTTACTGCTTCAAATGAATATCTTGCACCACCTGGCCTTACTACTGCTGGTGACTGGAAGCTTATTTGAACACAATATAATAAGACAAATTAATTCTCACAGCTCCACTCTGTTATTATAATGAATGTCATCACCCTTGTGTTGTAAATGATGCAGATGCATAAGACAACTGGTTTAAATCACACTATCCTTACCCTTGTGCTAATCCCAAGGGTAAAATATTGGTTCCACTGAAAGCAATTGGGAAAAGGTCACAACAAAACTAATCCTGAATAAAGATTTTACATCACAGGTAGAATGGAACATACAAAAGTCCATGAATGTAAGTGGCTTTCTTGGGGTAATTTTACATTTTTCCTTTAAGAATTATTTTATTCTTCACCCTTCTGCCTTGCTGCAGAAACAGAAATCCCAAAGCAGAGAGCCCTTGGAAACAGCAGAAAGTGCAGACAAGCTGAAAAACATTTGCTTGCTCACGAGTAGGTTGGAGACTGCACCACCACCATTAAACTTTGTCCCTGATGTAATTCAGACCAAGGTAAACAAGCAACATTCACTGCATGTTTTAGAACAAAACCTCCTTCACTAAGCTCCAGATCAGGTACCATTGGCAGAGAGGAATGTCCATTAGAGAGACAGGCTTTATCATTTTTGACCAAGCACTAATCCACATGGAGTTCTACAATCATCAGTCATTTTACCCTGTATAACCAAACTTCACGAGCCTGGCTCTTATTATACCTGTTGCCTCTGGTGCAACCCAAAGCATGATATGGAAACTTAGAGCAAATTCCTATGAGGAGAGCTTCTGGACAGGCAGAACCACCTCCAAAGGGAACAAACATTTTCACAATGTTAGATCCAGAAATTTAGTTTTTGAATTTTTTTCTTCTAGAGGCAAGAGCAGAAAACACAAATCACTTCACCTCTGCCTCCTCCACCATCTCTTGGAATGGAAACAAAATTGAAAACCTCCTGAAACTGAATCCCACAGCACTAAGGATAAAGCAGGCATTTCTGGAGCAGCTCACTTGGGGTATGCAATCATCTGGAAAGAAGTATTTAACCCTAGTCTCAAAAGTGACCTTTTCAGGTCAAAAGACCACAGCTCTGCCTCCTTCCTAAGTTGCACAGTGATTTTTCTGTGGATGTAGATTTTCCATCCACCCCTATTTCTAAGAAACCAGCTGGTTCCGATTTTTATTCCTTAGCTTGGATTTAAAAGAACAAAGAAACTCCTTTTTGAATTGCATAAACATACAAAACTAATTTAACTTGGCACTGCAGTACTTAAGCCCAGCATGCAAAGAAACAGCCAAGGTCTCTCTGTCCTCAGTGTGTTTAGAAAAACTGAACTCCAAGCATCCATTTGTTTGAGTAACCAAGCCAGATGTGCAATAAGGAACTAGCTGGTTTGTACTGGAAGTGCTGTCTTGGTCACTTGGATTTGTGTTATCACCAAGATCAGGATATTAAATTGCAGTGTTCAAGTCCCAAAACGCAGTGTTGACTGTTACAACACACACAAACCAGTACATGCTGATATAACAATGAAGTAAGATTTATAACCCATTCAAATGTTGCCCTGTCCAAACACTTGTTTTAGTGGAACTATGGATATTTCTCAAAAATATCCAATTCCAATTCCTGACTAAAGCAAAATTTGAAGATTTGTAAATCTTATGCCCAGCTAGTTTGTTGCAATGCCTCCCAAAATCTTGCTCATGGGGTAAAAGAACAGCAGATATTGGTGACAAAACTGAGGTACTTAACTTAGCTAGACTAATAATATTTTCAGTAACAATAGCTCCTGATGATCACTCTGAGGATAAAGAAGACCTAAGATTACTGAGCAGGGCAGGAGAGATTAGCTCCATAAGGGAGGTATCTCCCTGAGAGATCCAGGAGCTTTTGCTTTGCTCATCAGCAGCAGTGATGGGCTGAATCCACTGTTCAATTCATATATTGCTTTGTGGCTTGAAAGAAAAAAAACCCTAGACTTAGCTTTCTTTAAAAATTGCATTTATCTGTAAGAACTTGTAAAGTATCCAGCTGTCCCTAGTGTATGCAGACTTTAAATTTAATATCACATACAGTAAAACAGGTTAATAAAACATTATTAATGCTCTTGTATTGAGGTGTTGAGGTAAATGCCTTTGCTTTTGAAGGGGGGTTCTGTAGCTCAAAGTGCAAGAAGCCTTCAAGGGAGTCTGCTTTGTGTTACTCAGTAAGAAACAACTGGAGACTATGTACAGTGGAGTTCAGCATTCAGAAGTCAAGTTGGGTCAGAACTGCATTTGTTTCTGGAAGGACAAGTTAGCACAACCGGGAAAAAAAGTACTTTCATTGGGTGAGAGCCATGAGCAGGCACTGTCCAGCCAAAACTCAGTGTCTGCTGGAAAAAGTGTCCTTGTAGAAGGAAGACTGTTTGGGCTTTGCTTAACAGTGAAGTTGACAAAAAAACACTCAAAGCTGGATTTTGAAATTAAAACAGTCCCAGAACATGTAGACAATAAATAGTCCTTCACCTCAGCTACTGGGAACAAGGACTGAGACCAGATAAACTTGTTTTCCTTGTGATCACCAGCTGTATAAGAAGGCTGGGAGCTCCCTAGCATTAGTCAGTGAAAAGGTTTATTCTCTGCTTCTCCCACAGCATAAAGCCTGGAGAGGCTGTGACAGAATGTCTTCTGAACACTTTCTGAAGGAAGTTCAAGCCATTGGTGAGAAGTTTCTCCTTAAGCTCCAGAGACTGCCCAAGGCTGACCCAGTGGAGATTGTCAGCTTTTCTGTGGTTCTTCTGTTTATTGGTGAGTTTGTGGGTGGAGGCAAAGGGGTGTCAGAATTTCCGTCCTTTCCTCTGGGGGTAACTTGCTCCCCAGGCTGTGTAGGTGGGGTGGTGGTGTTGGCTGCTGATTTCTAGGCTGGGCTTTAAGACCCAGGTTAATTCCTAGGTGATTTTTTAGCACTCAACATGTACCTCTACATGGTTGCAGGGCATGACAGGCAACAGTACAGCTTCCCCCAAAACTCCCATTTTAAACATTAGTTAAATCAGCAATATTTTAACCAACCCAGAGCTACTGTAATGTTTTGATGAATAGGAGATAGTTTATGACAAAAGGTCTAAGAGCATCTCCCTGCCACAGAAGACACTTAAGAGACACTCTGAGTGTCATTCCTGTATTGGCTCAGTGGAAGCCAATATGCTTCAGATAAGCCTATTTTTTCTCCTCTGGTAATGGCAGGATCCCTCCTGCTGCTCTGTGTGGGGATGGCATGAGAGGAATAACAGAGAACTGATGGATCAAGGGGGATGAAGTTTGTTTATGCCATGGGAAAACAACCAGGAAGGAAGACAGGCCCTGCTCCCCAAAGACAGGGCTTGCTCCCGGCCAAAAGGAAGGGTGTGTATCCAGCTGGACACTCCTCCCTGGGCTGGAATTCACAGTCACACCTGCTGCTTTATTGGGTTCATCCCTACAGCTGGTTCCTCACAGGTCTGGTTACATGTCAGCCCACGTCCAGGCTTTAAAGGAACACATGCACATACACATGCATGCTCACACTCTTACATGTTCTGCAGGATGGAACATCCTTTTCTACTCCAGATAAACTAACACACCCCTGCCAACACCAACCATCCTGGCTAGAGTAGAGGACAGTAAGTTAGCCCACTGTTCTGTGAAACAAACCCTTGCAGTTGAAGTATCTTATTTTTTCAAGCTAAATACAGAAGAGTAAAGCCAACCCAGTCATGAGTCTCCATGCTTAAAGAGTATGCTGAACTCACTCTTCAGAAATATAGCTGCCAGTTTGAGTAACCAAACTTCCTCAAGTCTGGATATTTGTCCTTTCCAGGCACATAGCTGTGCTTAGGTACTGCATGTCAGCTCTCAAATAACAGCCCATTAAGGGGGTAAAGAAACCCTCACATGGTTTGGAATGTAGCTCTTAAGGTCTTGAAATACCTGGTAATGATTGTCCAGATTAAATGGAAAGCCAATACAAAGGAGCAGGAACTTAGGAGGAGGAAGATGGGAGATATTGGGCAAAAAGAATTTTCAAGAAACCAGGCTTTGCTCTTTTTGCTGCTCACCAAACAGCTTGGAGGAGACACAGGGTTACTCCTGCAGGGATTGCTCCTACACTATGAATATCCTTTGTTTCTCTTTGCAGTTACTGTGCTGGTGCTCACGATCATTGGCTGCAGTTGCTGCTGCTGCAGCTGTGATGGACGCCCTGACCCCAGGCACAGGAAGAGTCAAGTCCGCCCAGCTGCCCATTCATGAAGTGACACAATTGAGGACACGCATGGACATCATGATTCAGCGCTATGGGAATGACTTTCCACACTAGCCCACTGAAAATGGCAATAACAGTATTCATGAACATGACTCAAAGGACCAGAAATCACAGTGTGGAATTCCTTCTCTCTGTGACAGCCACTACTGTGACCAGAAAGGTAAAGCTCCTTTACCATCACTGCTTCCCTCTTCTGGGCTGGGATGAGGTGGGAGGGCATGGACACAGATTGCTGAGAAGAGAGACAGCTTTCCCAAAGACAGCCCTGCAGCTGGGCCAGCTGAGGATCTCCTCTGGGACATGGAGCCACAGAGCAAAGCAGAGGCCAGGCACACAGCCACACACAAGGCACTGCCTGCTCTGCTCACCAGAAGAATGGTACTGGGCATTAGCAAAACCCACTGACACCACTGGGAGGTCCAACTGCTCAGGTCATCGTGGATCAAGGCCAAAACCTGCTGCAACAAATGGTGGACCTTGTGATCCAGATGTGCCAGCTGAGGCTCTAAGTGCAGCTGGTAACAACTGCCCCAATGTCATTTCATTGGTGATGCAATGATGGGAAATTGCCAAAGAAAAAACCAGATCATGTGGAATAATCTCTGTAAACAGAAAGATGAAGGCAAAAGGGAAAAACTCACCAATCCAATGGTTTATTTTGATCATTCTCTAATCAACATGCTCCCTCTCCATCCCCTGTGTTCTACTCTTCTACTTATTGCAGATGAATGGTCTTTGCAGAGCATGGGAGCTCCAGGAGATGAACAAATCCCAATCCTTACTTGAGGGATCTGTGTGCCTGACTCCCTGCACTGTGTGCAGTTTATTTTAGCAGACATGAACATGATGCCAGGGGTGTATTTATGAGCATGCACAGAGGTATTTCAGAGGAGTGGCTCATGATGGGAGCCATTACTTCAGGGTATGTGTGCAGCAGCTGACAGCAGGCACGGTGACAGAGCAGAGCCAGGAATGGGCTGGAGTTGCAAGTGCAAATAAATCCCTTTTCCATGCTGCAGTACTGTGTATGTTTGGTTTACACTCTGGTGAACTTCCGAAAGGGATTTATGGACATACAAGGCTGTGGCACAGGCCACGACTCCACAACTGGCACAGCACAAAAAGGCCATAATTAATTCTGCACTAAACTCTGAACCAGTGGTGTTTCAGCCCCAGATGGGAGACCAACCACCTTTGTGAGAAGGTATAAAAAATTACATGCATATAGAGAAGTCATCTTGTGCCTCTGTATCCCAACTAAGTGTATGTACTAAAGCCAGTGTCTAGCCAGGGAGAACAGAATCATCAAGCTTTTAACAGTGGGCTTTAAAATTGTCTTTACACTTCAGAAGGTACAGAAAAAAAAACAACAACTCTGTAAAGAAATGTATTTTCTCTGTTGCCTGCACCCATATTAGTAAAAGGCACATTACATCAGCTTCTTATGTATTTAATGCACTTTATTTTTTGCCAACAGACTGGATTTAGGTATTTGGTATTTTTGTACTGCTGCACATTGGAATATATCTGCAGCCAGAGGATAGTGAATAGTTTAAGAATTATAAGAAAATAAAATTCCTGAAACTACCGGTGTTACTTTTAAATTAATAAAAAGAAAAACTTTCTAGTAGGAAATGAGGATGTTCTTTAGAAATAAATATTTGAGACTCAACTGAGACAATTACTCAACCAAGAACAGACTGCAGTAGCATGAGCTACTGCATGCACAGTTACACTGAGACTAACAAAGTGTTAAAAAAAAAAGAAAAAAAGAATTTATTAGGCTGTCTCAAAACTGTCACTGACAACCAACATGTTAGGGGGAAACAATCTCAAGCACAGCATCAATTTAAACATTCAGAGGTGCATCACACCAATCTCCTGTCACATAAATCTTTACTCACTTCACTCACAAACAAGTGGCAATCGAAGTGACATCAGGAGCCTCAGAACCTCTTTTGCAGAGACAGACTGAGCAGATGTTTTTGTATCTAGATTAAGTCACGAGACCCAGGCAAGAACAGAGCTCACTTTCCTTCCAGGCTTGTGCCAGACAGTGCCAGCTGCAGACATTAGCAGCATCCCATTGAGGGCTGTTCCAGCAGCACGGAGCCAGCCTGTGCTGAGACAGGGAGAAGCTTGGCAGGCTGGACACACACCAAGGGCTGACAGGTTGCTGTCACTAGGGAACAAGCTGCCAGGCCTTATCTCAACAGGAAAAGCCACAAATGCATGTTTCCCAGTGGTGGTACAAGTTAAACCACTGACAGATACCGGGCAGAGGAACAAGAGAAATGGCTCCTGTCTTATCTTGGCCACTCTGAGTTCCTGAATTAGAAACAGAATAAACACAGCACTGCTCAAGAAAGGGAAGGAAAGAAAAATAGGCAATCCTCTAAAGGATTCAGGTGGCCTTCTGGAGCAGAGGACCAGTTACCATGTAGAGGGGGCCAATATCTACACACCTGTCTGGACTTCACAGGCCTAACGTTCTGCTTTGGACTAGTTTGTACCACTGCACTCAGCTGGACTATTCCTACAGCTGGGGTTCAGAAATGCCAGTTGCTTGCATGCATTCAGGGTAGCCTGAAAGATGCCAGCAAGTGCCCAGCTTCCTGCAGCTCTTCAGCTTCTGCTGACTACAAACCTGCTGGTCCCTGGGTCCCTGCTCAGCACTCACACAAGGTTTTGTGTTTTGCCTTCAATCAATACTCAAATACAGGCACCTATAGGGAGCAGCAGTGAGGATGGATCCTCTTGTTTCAACCTGCACAGGGGAGATTTAGAAAAGCACAGAATAAGGCAAGGCTGCCTCTAACACAGCAACTGCCACTGATACTGTGAAAGCCAAGGAACTGCATGGGAATACTGTCACTTCAGCCATGATGACAAAAGTGTTGAAATAGTTTCTTTCCCTGAGGAACCTCAAAGAGCTAGCAAGGCCAGCCCCTCCAGCATAAGTGGTTTAAGTTCTACTGATGACTTAATGGAACAGCTTATCTTCTGTAACATTATGCCTCTGGTTTGCTTGGCTTGTGAAAAATAAGTCTCCTTTTACACACAGACAGTCTCACACACCTTACTCCTCCCTCTCCCCTTCCTCCTCCCTCCAGCACCATCCCTCTGGTCTTCTCCAGTCAGGAAAGTGATAGAGTTTTATTGCAGCTCACAGCAGTGCAGTGCTCTGGAATGGGTTTATTCACCTAAACTGTCACAGTGAATTTTGGACTGCAGGGCAGACTTGTTGGCAGTCTCACTTCAGTCTCCTACTGGAGCTTGCAACACAAATGCAGTCAGAATCTGGGAAATACATCCCTCTTCTCTCCCACCACATCCTGCAGTCTGCCCCAGACAGAGGCCACAGTGGGCCTTTACAAGCACTGCAACAGCTGTAGGAGTGCATAAAGCCATGAAGAGGAAGAAATGTCTGAGGAACAGCTGAATTAGGACATTTTAGTCAGGTTCAAGGCCTTCGATTTGATTAGATTAGCCACACCTTTGCAGGAAAATCAGCTGTTAATCATTTACTTCAGCCCAAAGAGGCAACTTCCAGGCTACCTCTACAATTCTCCAGGTACAGCAAGGGGTCCCTCACCATAGGCCAAGATCTCTTGGAGGGGTGAAGAGGAGGCAACAGAGGAAACACCTACTACAAACCACAACAGCTTCAGGTATTTATAAAATGTTATACTGCTCTCTTATTCTGGGAGGTGAACTGCAGTTAGCAAAAGAGACAGGAACTTCCTGAGATGTGCAGTCCCATGGGATTTCTGCTTTGGGGTCTGTGGAACTTAGATCTAAATTGCCTCCTTTTTGAAGGCAAAGGAATTCAGAACAGCTTTGATGTCCTGTGTGCTGGTTGCTTAAAGACTGAGTACCCAGAAAACAAACCATGAACTGAATAAATCTGACTGTTGAGAAAGAAACAAAAACTTCAGTAAGTGTGAGCTTGTGCTTCAAGTCAACAAGCTGGAGATGGAACCCTTTACAGGAGTAATTATTTTTCTTAGAATATTCAGGATACAGATATAAGAGGCAGCAAGTCAAGTAAATTTTCAAAAATAACCAATATCTCTTCCTGTATTACATCTGCATAGTCACATTTGCAAGAAAGTGTGAGAAATATTCCATCCTTTCCCTTGACAAGCCAGGAAGCTTTAGTAAAACCACAAGATGCTCATAAAGAGATGCTGGATGTTCTTTAGAAAGCTGACAGCCAAGTCATTATTATCAAAGTATCAGTGAAAGAGCAAGTGAGTAGAACCCACTGAGATCCCAGTTTAAATTATTACTGGACCTCCCTGTGGGAGGAAAATTTATGCTTCTATTGCACAGTAACAGAAACCATTACTAAAGCAAACTCCATTAGCAGGACACCCTTTTTAATATAATTGGACTATTCTAAGCCCTATGGAAGAAACAAGTTGGACATGATCCTTGCTTATTATTGGTGGGGCTTTTTGCTTGTTTGCTTTTAAATAAGTGTTCATTTAATCTCCATTGTGTCCTCAGAGTTTAAAGCCCCCAACTCTCCTTTTTAGAGATCCTTCCAATGGTGTCAAGGAATTTCTCCCATTGAATACCAGCCTCTCATGTATAGATTGTACAGCTGACAAAGAGTTCATATTGAACATGCTGGAGAGACACTGTATTATTTAAAATATTGATAAGCTATGATTCAAACAAATCTCAACTGCCAAAATGCTGTAGAGTGAGCAGCTTTTCCTCTTTACATGTCTATAGATGTGATTATTAAAACAGTCTCAGCCACATTTCCTCTGGCTTATGCTCCCATTTCTGTGACTCTCCTTTTGGAGAGGGATGCCTGCAGGCACAGACACTCTGCATACCTGCACTGGTTTTGGGGCTGTGGCTGAGAGCATGGAGAGAATACAACACCTGACCCTGTTGTTGTCTGTCCCCAGCAGGGTGGAAGCCAGCATGTCACTAGAGCAAGAGGCATCCTCAGTTCCAGAAGACCTAAAGACACTGATTGCAACAAGTGACTGGGCTCTTGGAGGGCTGGTGGTGATTGTCATCTTCTGTTTTGTTTTTCTTGTTCTCATTTTATTTGCTACTCTTTTTGGGTGCTGCACATCTCCAAGGCATAAACGGGGTAACTTGTAGACAGCAAAGTGGGGACACAGAACTTGGTACAGATGAGCCAGAACCAGCCTGGGTACAACCCGATTGTGTTGTTCACAGAAAACTCTCATCTTGCTCCCCACATGGTTATTTCTCTCCATGCAACTTCCCTGCATCAAGAGCAACGTCCCAATGCCAGCAAGTTGTTCTGGCACAGAACTGTTGGCTGTCCACAGCAAACTCAATGGATGAGACTGTCTGGATTCAGGAACTGCAACATTTGCCAAATACCAAAGTAAACTCATCTCTGATTTTCATCTTTCAAGCAAAATCATCAGCTAGAAGTGGCAAATGGTCAGCCACCACCTAAAGAAGACAAAGATGTGTTCTGCTGCTGCTGCAGCTGTGTGGGTTGGGGCTATTTTTTCACCTTGCAGAAGAGCAATAGGAAACTCTGGCCACTGAAAGCTTTGTCTGAACCCACTCTCTAAAAGCAGTTTAGACCATTGCTCTCCTGTCATACTCAGGCCTAAATACACTATGCAAAAACTTGTTTGCCAGCACACAGTCTGACTTTATTTGTTCTTATTTATAACCTTGCAAGGTCAGAGTTTGAGGTTTGCTTTCATTGTTTGGACAGTGAGTAGAACTGTATTAATTCAATATGTAAAAAAGAAATGCAACGTGGCTTTGCTTTCCCCAGCACCTCAGTTTCCTGCAGAGTTATGAGCAGGGAAGCCAGGCAGGGTGCTGCAATATGTGACTCTGGGATATACATCCCATAATCTACAGCTGGAAGAATGGATCAAGCTGAGTAAGGGAAGAAAAATTCTGGGAGGGGTGATTTCTAATTAGGTCAGTGATATTCCCTTACTCAGATTATCATTTAAGGATGGTGAGATACTGGCATAGGTTTTCCAGAGAGGTTATGGATGTCCCATCCCTTGGAAGGCCAGGTTGGATGGGGCTTGGAGCAACCAGGCCCAGGGGAAAGTGTCCCTGCACATGGCAAGGGATTGAATTAGGTCACCTTTAAGGTCTCTTCCAACCCAAACTATTCTATGATTATATAAAACCCAGCCACAACAGCCATCTGTGAGCTGGGAAAACACCTCAGAAGGAGCAGAGCTCCTCACACAAGTGGATCAAATTCTTAGAACAAGGAGCCTCCCAGCAGCTACTTCACAGCATCACCCTGACTTTGGGCAAAGAAGCCCCTTCAAGTGCCCCAGGGCTCAGTGTTGTGCCTCACATCAGTACAAGCAAGACTATCCCATAAACCCAGGATTTGTTGCTAAACATGACAAGGAGAGAACACTCTCACCAAGGCACCAGAAAAGCAGCACGTGTTACATTCGTGCTGAAAAAGCTGTCCTAGACCCACCTGTGAAAAATGAAACAAACAGAAGAACTTGTAAGCATGGCACACAAATACCATTTTCAGTTAGTGAACATACACTGCTCTCTTCCTGGCAAAATTATAGCTTTGATGTCTTATCCAGCACAGAACAGCAATTAGTGCAATTATAGCATACAAGGCATGAACTAAACCTGAACAAGGCATGTTGTGGTTGCTAGTCTGCATTTAGATTGAGCACATCCATAATTTGAGCCTGTTTCTGAAACATTCTAAGCACCATCAGGTCCTTCTAAGGTCAGTGAGAATCACAGACACTTTGCAGAACAGAGACACTGAGATTTACAGAAACAATAAATCTAAATGCTTCCATCCCATGGCTTTCTGTTTACCCCTAAGAAGAGGGGTGATGTACTGAAGGAGAGTCAAAGGAAAAGCAAATGCAACTAAGTCAACCCATCATCAAAGACAGAATATTGTAAAATGCATCACTAGAGAAGTTAAACATCCCCCTGACTTGGTCAGACTCCCAGACAAACATCTCAGTTAACTCAGAGGTGGGAGTGATGAGAGATTTCTCAGGGACACAGACAGGATCTCAGCCATAACAGTTTCTTGGAAGAACAGGGCATGTTTTCCCCAGCATTAACAGTGGTGTTTGAAAGAAATGCACTCACCCCAGCTTCTCACAGAAGTTCACAATGGCATCAAAAGCTGTCATCACAGCTTTGTCAGACTCTTTTAAGGTGCCTTTTTTTTCCTGAAAGTAGATGGGAAAAGGAACTGTAGTCTTCAATTTCAGTATACACAGATAGAGTAACTAGCAATGATCAAATCCAACCCTTCTGAGCTACATGGCAACCAGCTACAGACACCTCTCTGTCTCTGCTCCAACTTCTGCTCACCCATTCCTCTCCAACAGGGCTGTCTCTGGCAGCCTTTTCCTTCCCTGCCTCCCTTCCTTCTGCTATCCCTTGAAATTGGGCTGCACACGGCTCTAGACTCAGAAAACTTAATTTCTTCTTTTCATATTCAGAGGTTGCTGCAGGCAAACCAGAGCAGAGCCAAGGCAGTGTAGCCAGGCAGATGGGTACTGTTCTGCAGCTCTCACCTGGAGGTTAGAGAGCTCCTTCTTGATCAGGAAGCTGACTTGATCCCGGTCATTCCTTGAGTAATAGAGGCGGCAGCAGGATGGTTTTCCATCTCTCCCAGCTCTGCCAGACTCCTGGTAATACCCAGCCATTGACTTGGCAATATTCCAGTGGGCAACAAATCTGCATGTGGTAGAACAGGGAACGTGAGGCTGCAGGTTTCTGAGAGCACTGCTCACACCAGTGTGGTGTCTGTGGGCATCAACAATAGCAAAAAACAGGGCAGCAAAACATAAAAGAGGATGGAGCACAGCAAGAGAATTTGCACACTGAAGTTTTAGTTCTCTTAACACACAGACATGAAAGCAGCAGAGCTGTAAGGATACATGTGGACCTGGACAGCATGTGAGCAGGATATCACTCCAAATGGATGGAAAAGAATGAGCACATGAGTATCCCAAACATGCATACAACTGTGCAGCTATGAAGACTGAGAATAAGGACACTGAATGAAGGAGTTTGGGAGATTTTACCATAAAATACAGCCTTAATAAAAGAGTCATATTTATTGTGTGGGACTCAACTGCACCATTACGAAACACATTTTTAAATACTTAATTTTAAAAAGACATTTAACCAAAATCTCCACGGGAAATTCAACCTCACTATGCTTCTCAGATTAAGGCAACTTTCCTAACCAGCAGATATAACTACAGGATCATTACTAAATTTTATATAATCTCTGCAGGAAGATTTTCAACACAGCACTGCAAGACTGCTTAAACCTGCTTGTACCTGACTATTCAGCAATTCAGCTTTTACCTGTTTAGAGAGGATTTGACAGTATAGTAATGCTGCCAATGTTTTCAAGTCTTCCTCAAAGCCAGCATGACCCAAGGGCAGGTATGATGCATATGGGTGTAGCTAAAGATTAAATGACAAAAGCAAGCAAACATATTTCTTCAAACACAAACAGCCCAGGAACAGGCCAAGCAGGAAGCATCAGAGCCCTGCACATTTAAACACCATCAGGAAGTTTGTTGAAGAAATTGATAAATAATTTCAAGCAGAACTGAATTAACAGTGAAGAGAGAGGAGCAGATTCCACCAGAAAAAAAGGGACACCACCTCTGTTTTCCCTTTTGTCCAGAAGAGTCACCTCCAGAAGTTGTCAGACCTGATCTTATTTGATAACATATGCACAAATACTCAGAATTCTGCCAATGCAGAGCAAAGGTTAAGCAGCAGTGCCTTATTAACTAGGCTTGGGTATAATGTTCTTTAAGTTATTTTCTAAAAAGTCCTGTAAAGTGTCATTTTAACTCCATTCCTTGTAAACAAATCAGATTACAAGCATATTTCAGCTATGTTTCACTTTCAGTCAGCCCTATGCACTTCAGCTGCTCTTTGCCTTTTTAAATGGCCACTGGACAGGACAGAATGGCTTCAGCAGGTCATTAATTCATGTCCTAGGAGACTCCTCACTTCTCTGTTTGGAAAGATGCATCAAGGAGTAAAATTGTCACTGCTATGGGATCCTGTTCCTGGCAGCAAAGGGACACAAGGCAGAGGGATGACACAGTTGTGAACTGATGGGATTGGCTCAGTGATATCCTGCCCTTCTCTCACAGTATTCAGAGCAACTTCTGTATGTGGATTTTAGAGATCAGATCTGTTGTGGGCTGCACCTGAATGATCCCTTTAGTAAGTGATCACAATACTCAGCACAGCCATATTGCAGGGCAGGAATTCTAACCCAGAGCTCCTATGGGGACAGCAGTCTCAGACAAACAGCAATGGAAACCATGTGCAAAGTTTCTGTCCTTGGACCAGAGCTGTATTTTTATATGGTTATTGCCATTTGTGAAGGGCTATTTTTCTCCCCATTGCATTGCAAGAGATCTCCAAGAAAAGCTGGCTCTGACTATTTTTACAGAGGGTGGATGAATTATTTTAGGTGCAGATTTTCTTTCCACTGTTTTTTAACAGCAGCTATTGCACTAAGAGAAGTGAAAGAGACAGCTGTGATTGCACTGAGATGGCTCTTTCTGAAACCCTGGAGGGTGTGGCAGAAAAGCATCCCTCCAGTTGTCTTGATTTTGAGGATGGCTGGCATAGAGGAGTTCTGCTGCCCTGTGTTTAATGTTTTTACAAAGCCCTCCCAGGTTTGGTTTTGCTGCTTCTAAGATAAAAAACCTCCAGCACTGGTTTTGTTGGTTTAAGCAAGTGTTAATCAGGCAGTTGAGTCAGGTGTGTTAGGTAACAGAGCCTGAGACTTTTCCCTCCCCGTGCTCAGGTTTCAGTCTCAGATTGTGCAAAACACTCAGCATCACACACCTGACATTTGCTTTGTCTACTCCCATTCCAAAACTGATGGTTGCAACAATGACAGGGATCTTCTCCTCCATCCATTCATTCTGGACAGAAGTCCTGTCAGCTGCCTTGAGCCCTGGGAAGGATAAGAGAAGAGAGTAAACAACACCACAAAAAATAAAACAAAATAAACAAACAAACCCCACCCTCAACAAGGAAAAACAAAAAAACCACCACAAACAAAAAAACCAAACCAAACCCAAAAAAACAAAACAAACAAACAAACAAAACCTTCCCAATAAAACAAAGAAAAAAACCCCCAAAACCCTAAAAACCACAAAGAAAACAAAACCCCCCAAAAAAGCAAAGAAAGAAACAAGAGGATTTTCTTTCTCATCCATTCCCCCATTGCAGGCCAACTCCCTCACTAAAACTGACTGATGTACACACTCCTCTCTTCCCAGTGACCAAGCAGATGTCAGCAGCAGCTGTTTTTATTCCAAAGAAAAAATCCAGCTCCCCAGGATAAAAGCAGTTGTTAAATTCAGGCCATGAAAAATCCAACAAAACCAACAGCTCTGGAGACAAAGGAATGCCACTGTGGTGAAGGGCCTGCACTTACCTCACAGACCTGATGTGTGAGCATCACACAGAGTGCAGAGCATGCCTAGAAAGCTCTTTTCTAGTAGCCCCAACCCAGGTGGCAGAGTTCAGTTCTCCCAGCTAGTAAGAGATGCAGACTCCAGTACCTGCATGGTAGGCTTTGGCTTTCAGCCCTCGGTAGCTCAGCTCAATGGCCAGCTGGTCACACACATCCCTCATCCTGCAGTACACGATGCCACAGCCAGAGTACACCTGGGAGCCAGGAGACAAAGGCCAGGACACTGCCTGAAGTAAACAACAAAGCTGCAAATACAGCCCCTCATCCTCTCCTAGCAGACACAATGCAAGAAGCATCTCACAAACACACCCAGGTGCAGAGGTTATAGCTGAGCTGCACAGAGTTGTTAGGAGAATTCGTGTTAGAGCAGGAAATTTAACACTTCAAATGCTTCTGCTCACCCTCACCACACTAAAAGAGCAGAACACAAACATACAATGGTCATGGAGGATGTGACAAATCATGTGGAAATGCTTGTTCCATACTCCTAGTCAATTTTCTTTTAGACTAACCCCCTTCTGAGGACACCTCTGACAGGAGCACAACCTTTACATTCTACTTGTTTTAGGGGAACTAAAAAACATGAGTGAGCACTTTTAGAGGATTTAGAAAATACACATGAGCACTTTCCTTCCTGGGACCTCCTCCTTTCCTGCCACAGATCTGTCAGGGCCCTACCAACCCCTAGAAAGTTTTAGGGACCATCAAGGTAGATTTTGTCCAGTTTAACTTTCTTCCCTAAAGGTCAGACCTACCCCAGTGGCGCCCTTCACTTCAAGCGCTTTCAGACAGAAATCCTTCAAGTTGGCGTAGGGATCAGCCAGGAGCTCTTTGAACTGCACATCATAGAACAAGTTAGATCTGAAACAAGGAGTCTTAAAGGTGGAAAGTGGCTGCTTGAGCTTGAGTGCTGCCACCACGTCCTCCTGGACCTGCTTGGTGGCAGTGGCAGTCAGGGCAACGCAGGGGGTGTGGGGGATGCGGGCGCGCAGGGAGCCCAGGCGCAGGTAGTCGGGGCGGAAGTCGTGTCCCCACTGGGACACACAGTGAGCTTCATCAATGACCAAGTAGGACAGGAGGTTTCTGGACACCAGGGAGTTCAGGGTTGGCTGGAAGGAAGAGGCAGCTGCCATCTCTGGAGTGATGTACAGCAGCTTTACTTGAGGCTTCTCGCTTGCCAAGTCAGCCAGGATGGTTTTCTTCTCCTGGGCAGACAGCTTGGAGTTGAGAGAGCAGGCTTTGACCTTCAGAGCCAGCAGGTGATCCACTTGATCCTAGAGTGAATACAAAACAGAAATTAAAATCAAATGGGAATAAAGAAAGTCACTAGCACCAAGAAAGATTAGTAGGGAGGCTCAGGTGAGGCCCCAGCTTCCACCTCCAGGATCAAATCCCAGGACAACACACACCTACAGTCCTGTTATTTAAAATTTCAACTCTACATTCCTTTTTCTTCTCCTGTGAGCTCCATGCAACTGCTTTTTTGTGCATCCACTCACTTTAAGACAGACTTAACACTTTAAGGTGTTCCCTTTTTGCTGCTAGGAAACAGCAGCAAGGATCTGTGCAAAACTGCTCATCACAGGCACCGTGACCTGAACTCATCTCAGTATTTACAAACCAGAGCTGTCACAGATGGAAAACGAACACTCCCACCCTGTAGAACAGGGAGCAATTCACTCCAAAATAACTGAAGGATGTTCTAACACAATGAGACAGGACAAAGTACAAGGATCAGGCAAATAACTACTGCAGCAGGACCAGAAGCATGGATGAGAATCGTGTCAGGAAAACCAAGATGAAAATGTGGCATCACATCCAGATGAACACTGGCCATACAAATTCACTTCCCTGTCCCCTGCTCTCTTGCACTTGACTAGCACCTGACATTTCTGGATATGAAGAGTCCTGAAAAACAGGTATCTCATTGTTTTACTCAATATCTGATTTCAGTCATTAATTTAATGTCTGTTTCTGTTTTCTGTTCACAGTCACCCCTCAGCCTTCCCTATAATGAATTGCACAGGCTGAACTCTTTAAGTTTGGCTACACTGAAATACATCATTGATCATTTCAGGCACAGCAGCTCCTTCTCAGGGCTTGATAAGAAGACTCCAGCTCTTTCCCCTAACTCTCATCAAGCCCATCTCAACCTATTTGTAACTCTCTTATCAATGGTATATCTTAACCTCCATTTCACTAATTGGCCATGCTGGAGTTTAATCAGTGGTCTTCACACTTGGAAAAAATTTACTCTTTTTAGTATCTTTGTGAGAAGTATCACCAAGCCTGTTATTGTCCTTAATATGTATTACAGGGAGAATATAAAAGAGTTAAAATAATTCCACAAATAACAAATCCCAAACCAGAAGCCTGCAGCAGATGTCATGCAGTGCTAATGGTCTACACAAGGCTAAGCAATGTTACAGCTGCTCTTACAGGGATTTGTTTCTCCCAACAGGTGATGAAACAGGAGAAAAGGCAGAGATAAAAAAGTCTCACAGATGAAAGTGCTCATGGAGCAGCTCTTCTAAACCAGCTTCTTCCCATCACAGATTGACTGCAATGAAAAGACATTTATGCAGAATGAATTGTGCCTTCAAAGGCAACTTCATCACTCCTGGAGTTACTACTTTATAGGTAAAGTGGCAGATTTTTACTGGGGAAGGATCCATCTTTTGGTGCATTTGAGTTACTCTGCTTTGCTGCTTATGTCTGGAGAAAATAAAAACCACCAGATTATTATTAAAGGCAAAACCATCCTTTTAGAGAAATGCAAAGTATCATACCAGAGATACTCTGCTGTCCTCGCCTATCCTAGGGCAAGGAAAGCACACTGAGACATCAAGAGAACCCAGAGGCAGTCAGCAGCAGAGACTCATGGGCAGAAAGACAAGCAGGCAGCTGTTGTGTTTCTGGAGTCTCCTGATCCCTTCCCTAACTGCTATTCCCCAGCTAACAGGAGACAGTTACCTGAATCAGTGCAATCAGAGGTGAAATGACAATGGTGATGCCCACTGCCAGAACTGCAGGAAGCTGGTAGCACAAGGATTTCCCTGCCCCTGTGGGCATGCACACAAAGACATCCTTCTCTCCTGCAAAAACAACAGAAGAAAGCTCAAGGCCTCTGAGTGGTGCTGAGTTCCTGGGGCTTGGGCTGGAGGGGTGGGCAAAAACTGCACATGTGTGCATAGCTACAAAACACTTCAGTTTAGGTTCTAAAAGCACAGCAATACTTTGCATGCCAGCAGTGGTTTCCTTCAAAGAACCTCAGACTGCTTTGTAAACATTTAGAGGCAGCTGTACAAAAGTACCAGAAGATACACAGAAACCAAGATAAAAAGAAGTTAAGTTATTCATGCTGAATCTCCTCCAGAAAAGCTGCTTTTGCTAATTTTACAGACCACCACTTACCACATTACCAGCCCCATGACAGAACTTCACCACATCCTCTTAAAGCTTATCCCAGAAAGGCCCCTCACACGAAACAGGACTTGGAAATCTCAACCACATTGATAATATCCTGCACTAACCAGAATCCAATTCAAGTCAGGAAGGTGCCAGTGACACCAGAGATATCTTGCATGCAGAATCCCACATCTGACAGGCCTGCTGACAGAATCAACAGATGGAAACTGGACTGGGCACTGCTCTGATTCACACTGAGAGCTGCTGGGGGAGCTGGCAGCTCGTTTGTGTGACTTGCCTGTCCACCCCCAGCTGGCTGTTAGGGAGTGTGTCAACATCAGCACAAAAATGTTTCTGATAATGGTCCCATGATTCCGAGGATCTCAGCTATGCCAAGAAATCAAGTCCTCTAGTGGTACTGTCTTTAACACAAGGACAGTTTTACTCTGAAAATGTCTGAATGTTTGATGTCATCTGACCACAGACACATTGGCAGGTGTGAGGGGACAACTAGAAATGACACCAACAGTGCTGCACTTTCCTATTTCCCATTTCCATGGCTAATGCAATGGCAGTGTTACAAAACAAATGAAAGGAAAATATGCAGAGGGCCACCAAAACCATCTCCGAGCAGAGGAGGGCGTGGAGGGCTGGGCACTCCTGCTTAGTGCAGGTGAGCTCTGCTCACATCAGGCACAACAGCAACTCCTGCAGTGTCACCGCACACGGGGATGGACTCCCGGCCGTGTTCCACACGAGAATGGACACCCGGCCGTGTCCCACACGTCTCCCATGCCAAGCCTCACCTCTCACCACAGCCATGGTCGCACTTTCCTGCAGGGAAGTCTTGAAGGACTCGAACCCGAAGACCTTCTGCAGTGTTCTCCGGACCCTGCCCTCCAGGCCCGGGGGAGCCTTCCCGCTCATCCTAAGGATGCTGCGAATGGCGACAGGGGCCTGAGCTCGGCCCGGACGCTGCCGCCCTCCTCTCCTCTGCCCCAGGCCTGCCCCGACCCCCGGCACCTGCACGACCTCCCCCAGACCTTCCCTGGCACACTGCCCCTGTTTCCGGGTCTCTCAGGGATGCTTATCCACACCCCCTCATGGAGAGGGCCACGATGTTTATTCTGGGTCAGTCCCCTTCCAATGGGCACAGCAGAGGGGGATTCGTGGCGGAGGGCCCTCAGTGCCCACGGAGAGGGGTGTGAGGGCAGGCGGCTCCTCCTCACCCACCCCCCTTCCCTTCCTTCCCACAGGCCTGTGTCCTTGCACACCCTGTCCCCTGCCCCACCTCCGCCCTGTCCCGGCCCCCACCCTCCGCGCTCGCTCCACACCCGGCAGGTGCTGTCGCGGCGCCACAAAATGACGTCAAAAGCTCCAATTAAAGGGCCAGCCGCGCACTTTTCATCCCCTCTCCTCTCCCAAGCCGCTCCGCTCCGCCTCGCTGGGGGTTTCCCCTCCGCCCGTGAGTCCCCGCGCAGTTTCTCCCCTGGCCGTGCGGACGGGATTCCCCTGCTGAGGGCGGAAGAAGGGCAGCGTTGCCATGGTGACAGCGCCGTTACGCCATCCCCGCGCGCCGGAAGTGCACGGCGGCCGGGGCGGAAGATGGCGGCGGCGAAGCGCAGCGTTCTCTCCTCGCTGGCGGTTTATGCCGAGGACTCGGACCCGGAGTCGGACAGCGAGGCCGGCACGGCGGGGAGCGATGGGGGAGCGGCCGCGGGTGAGGGCGGGCAGGGGCCAGACAGGCCAGCGTTCCCCCGTGCGGCCCGCGCCGGCCTGGCGCTTTCCTCTGTGTGGAGGGAAGGCCCCGCACGCTGCCGCCTCCCCTTTCCTCACCGTTTTCCTTATCTCTTCCTCCTTAGGAGAGAAAGGAGGCCTGGTCTCAGTTGGGTACGGAGAAGATGACTTTAGCCGCGTGGATGGGGACGAGGAAGGGTACGAAGAGGAGGACGATGAGAACAGCAGGCAGTCAGTAAGTACCTCCTGCTCCGGGAGCTTGTCTTGGCCCCTTACGCAGGTTATAAAGACTTTTTTCTTTCAAATAAAAGCCCGGAATAGTGACCTGTGATGGAACCTGGAATATCTGATTCCTGGTGTGGGTTTCAGCACTTTCCACCTACTCCTTTCCACTTTGTTTTCAAAGTAGAAAGCGTTTGCCCTGAAACCCATCAGCAGCTTGGCACAGCTCGTGTTGCTCGTTACTGTGTTGGTGTCGTTGGACTCTTTTATGGGAAAAAGTCTATTACAGCCACTCCAAATAAAAGCTATTTTTAAACATAGTTGACATATAAGAACTTTGTGAGAGGATCATGCTGTCAGCTGGTGGATTAAAAAGAATAAACTTCTATGCTGACTTAAATAATTCTTTTGTGTGTAGCTCAGTCCACTCCCTGCATCAGGTCACGTGATGTAGCAGTGTCCTGTCTGCACGTGGGTGGCTTCTGTGTGTCACAGTGCATGGCCCGTGTCTGATATCACCTGAATTCTCAGATAATGACAGGCTGGGGGGACCCGACACGGAGCTCACAGTCTGAATGCAGCTGCATGACACAGAAGGATGTGTAGTTCTGCCCTGGGTCTGGGGAAGTGAAAAAATGAGTTTGGAGGGGAAAAGGGAACGTTTTCATCTCCTTTCTTTATTGTCACCCTTTTTCTCAGCACTGTGTTATCTTCTGCCTGTTCCAGTTCTTTCTTCTCCCACATAGCCAAAACCCCAGGGTTACTCCTATAACTTTTCCTCACTGAAATCTGCTTTGTGTGTGTTAGATCAGTTTCTTAGCAGACACTATTTTCTGCCATCTGTCTGCCCAAGTAGCAGCCAAGAAATTCCTCAGTCTCTTGTTTCTGCTTTAAGTTCTGTACTGTTGCCCTTGGTGTCTCCCTTAGCAAAGCAGTGAAACTTTTCTACTGCTTCAGTGATTCTTCTTTTTATATCCAGGACTTGTAGACTCTGTTTCATTGAGGTCTCTCTAGTTTAAAGGAAGCTCTGTGTGTAATCCAGGGGTTGCCAAGGCCAGCTGTGTTTAGTTAGTATTGTAAAGGGGTTGGAAATGCAGTGGCTTTATTGCATACACAGCTTTTGCTGCAGGCTGCACCTGTCCATCATCAGCTGCTGTTCAGGAAATGACCCTCAGTCACTCTGGTGTCAGCCAGGGGATCTTGCAGAGGTTTGTGGTTACAGTGCAGGTTGCACAAGTTACTCTCCTTGGTTTTTTTTCCATTAAACATTCTTTGAGAAGGCTTGAAAACTTCCTTGGCATTGCTTTTGCTCATGGGAATTATGAGTTGTTTTTAGAAAGCAGGATGAGGTGGACTCAGTGCTTTGCTCTGTACAACTCAGTGGGTGTTTTAACTACTTTAACAGTAACTGAAAAACCTCTGTTTTATTCAGAGCCAGTTCTCAGTAATGCTGCTTTGTTTGTTAATGTTGTTACTTACTACTAGATCAGAAATTTTTAAGAGCTGTTTCAATTACTGTCTGCAACATGGATAATTCAATCCATTGTTGCTTTTTTTTTAAATCACTTTTATCTATATAATAGAGACTGCAGAGGGGAGAGCAATCTTGTTTGTGGTAAACACCAAGTTAGTTGGTTTTTTTGTGGTTACAAACTCACTGTAAAAAACCTTTGACAGTCTGGACTGAATTATTGTCATATGTGCATCTTTCAGAAAGGGAAGGTGGAGTAGCTGAAGTGAAGGAGCTGTGTCTCAAATCTGTAAGAGAGGCATCTTAATTCAGTCAATTAAAACCTCCTGAGGTTATTGTGTGCTCAGTCTCTAGCTTGCCAGTCAGAACTGGCTCATGTGCCAATACTTTGAGGTGGGCAATTCCTTGTAAACTCTTCCCTTCAGTTGCACCTCTCTCACTTTCTCTTTTGTTTCCCTTTTTGAAGCTGAAACACCAAGTTCTTGTTTTGGGGCAAACACTGAAATTTGTGGGAAAATTTTGAAGAAAAACCATTTTGCTGAGTTATGTGAGCATGAAAAACACTTTTCTGCTCCTCAGACTTATTTTGAACCCAGAGTATGTACTTATGTCTAGAAACAGGGGTACCTGGAGGATGCCCAGTGAGGGAACAGCAGCAGGTTTACTGCCAGTGGGGACCAAACTGGAGCTTCCTGCTCACCTGTGTGGATTTACACACAATGCTGTGTTCAGTATTTTAAGCTTCACAGGGCAGAAGTTTCCCCAGTTCTGTGGTTTATTTCTAGTTCATAAAATAATTTTTTAAAAGTGGAGACTGTTACCTGAAATTTGTCAGTGTTCCCTTCTGTGGAGGTTCACAGCATCTGCAAGCAAGGCACAAGAGCTCTGCACCAGCAAGGAAGTTGTGTCTGCTGGATCCCTGGAACTTGGTGCTAGGCCAGAGCCTCTCCAGGCCTGCATGTGTGGTTTGGTGGCAGGCCAGCTGTGTGTCCTGTGTGTGTTGCTTGGGACTATCATAGGTCTTGCAAATGCTGCTTTTTCTGTGGGTACTGCTGAACAGAGGCTCTTCAATCACCACCTGCCAACTGGATGGGACAGAATTACCAAAGGACAAATGCTTTTTCCCCAGTTCTGCTGCTTCTTGTTGTCTAATTCTGAGCATTCCAGAGCTGCATGAGTTTTGTAGGGACAACTGCTACTGAGTGATGCTTTTGTCTACAGAAACCCCCAAAACCAAACAAACACTTCTTTCCCTGACTGTAGGACTTATCTGCTGGTTGTGAGTGGGTGGGGCAATACTACCTTCCATGGAAAGGGTCTTGGACTGCTGCTGGGCTGCTGAATGCCCTTTGCTGTAAGTTCAGTTACTTGCCAGGCCTGGTCTTTAAGCTTAATCCTGTAAATTCTTGTCTTGTAGGAAGATGACGATTCAGAGACTGAAAAACCTGAGGCTGGTGACCTAAAGGTATTTGAAAGTGTGGTCTGGTGGTGGTGGGGAAGCTCAGTACAAGAGGAGTAAGTCTTAACAGCATGGCTTGGTGTTCATGTGTGATCTCTAGTTAGTTGCACACCTTTTGTAGCTTTAACCTGTTTCTGACTTTAGTTCTGGCTTCTGCCAAAGGCAGTTAACAGATCACAGGCTCTGAGACACAATGAAGATTGGCCTTCATGAATTTGGTCATGTTGAGCATTAGATCTGAAGTTTGCTGACAGCATCTCACCTGTTTTGCAGTGATATGGGAGATGCAGTACAGAATTCTGTATGACCAGTGTTAGCTGGAAGAATTTCTTCATTTAGGACAACTTTATGAATAAATGATCCTGTGCTCTTAGAGACCATGGAACGTGTCAAAACCAATTCATTCTCTCCAGCTCTGTCCTTCTGAATGAAGCAGTTTTGTAAAAGTCATAGATAAATTTAAAAATTGAAATAAGATCCCCAGAAAATAGCTATATTATAGCTATTAGTAGTTGAAATCATCTTTATCTTGGCATTTCACCTTGTTTCTGCTGAACAGCAGGTGTTTAAGAGCACACAGGACATGGATCAGGCTAAAAGCTGGAGGACAGAAGACTAAATCCATTTGAAACTATAGACAACTGTGCTTAAATTTTTTTATGTTAGTTCAGTAGAAGCAGTCCTGTTCATCAGGGATGCTGAGTGATGAACAATTGCAAGGGAATTTATTTTATCCAGCAGCTTCCTCAAGGATGCAGACAGTCTCTAAACTCTGCTACAAAAACCAGGGGACTGTACTGCAAAGCAAAGTTCTGTAGAGAATTTGATTTAGCACAGGGCTTTGATAGGCTAAGATGAAGGCAAATGGATGTGTTTAGCTATTCTATTTGAATTAGTTTCATAGCAGCACCTTTTTCCAGGTCCCACAATATTCTCATAGATTTATGGTGATACACAGCTGGAAATCTTGGCAGCTGCACTGCAGCTGGTAAAGTCTCAGTGTGTGAAATGACTCCCAGCACTTGGAAATGGAATGTATTGTCTCCTTTCCTTGTTGCAAGAAAGAAAAATTTTTGAAAGAAAGGAAAAGGGAATCTCTCACTTTAATCCTTTTTCTACTTCTACTTTTTTGCCATGGTAAACATGCTAGCAAAATGTTTCTGTGAGAACTGCTGGATTCAAATGTGTACTATGAAGTAAAATATGAGATTTCCTTAGAAAATAAATTTGGTGTAAATCGAGTTTTTGAAGTTGTGTAGTAGGGCCCTGTTGCAAGTGTGTACATTTCTGTCTTCTCTAAAAGGATTGTAGGGCTTCAGGGCAGTGGAGAATAGGTCTGGCAGAAAGAACAGAATTAGGCTGTGGGTGCTCTTATCTGAGAAATCATATGTGACAGAAACCTCACCTCTGAATTGTGTGTTTGCTGCTTCAGTATGACACTGACATTTCATGTTGGCAGCCTCTTGCTGTCAGTTTTGTGTGCAGCTGTCCAGGTGCATTTTGTGCTTCTGAAGAAGAGTCACACATGGCCACAGAGCAGCATTTCAGCTTCAGTGAGGAAGCAAAGAAATAATGAATGCATTAAAAATAAAAAGGCACTTTGTATCTTTGTAGACTGTGGAGTAGTAACTCTGCAAGAACTGAAAATGTGAGTTAAAGGAAATAAATAAAATAAAGGTAAAATGTAATTCCTGCCATCCCAGTGTGGTATGAAAGGTGGGGATTTGAGAAGAGTAGGAGAGAGGCAAAGCTAAACTGAGTCTGAAACTCAGAAGTTTCAGACTCCCATATCATCCTTAATAGATGTCTTCAAACACAGGTGAAAAAGGGAATTATCTCCTTTGGCCTTTTGGGTTTTTTGAATATGAAGTCAGAAGAAGCAGCTGGCACTGGGCAGAGTGGGGCTGTGGAGGCAGCCCAGTGCTGTACTGGGGTGTGGCTGTGGGAGCACTGCTGCAGCTGAACCAGCTCTTAAAAATTCACTTGGGATGGGGGAGAGATGGAACATCCCTGTGCACGTATTTGTGCTTGGAGCAGTTGGAAATGTTTCCTCTCCCCTTTTTCCACCAAGTGGCAGTGTTCTCCTCCATCCTCACTGCTTGGAGCTTGCAATGTCTGTGACAGCTAACAAGTGTTGCAGTTACTGTAAATCCCAAGTGCAGCAAAAAGGGAGGCCCTGATTGTGACTTGCTAACACTTTTGGGTAACTTAATTTTGTTTTGAACCTTCTGTAGTTGTGCCTGCTCCGTTTCATGGAGACATCAGATACCTGCAAACATGTTTAAACAATTCCCCATGCTCTTTATATATGGCTAGGGCTTTTCCAAGCTCTGAATCTGACCATAGGCAGAAAAGAAATAATTTTAAAAGCATGAATGAATGAAAAAAAATGCAGTTTGTGGGGGTTTTTTTGTTTGTTTGTTTTTGCTGGTGCTTTGCCTCTTTGTTCATGTTGTAAATGAACTACACAGAGTTTATACTTTGAATAATGGAGCCAGTTTATGTGGAGCAGTTCCCTTGTTGCTGGTGCATCCTTTGATTTGGCCTCGTTGTGCACTTGGATAGTGCCAGACACAAAACCTCCCAAAGGGCCAGTTGGTGTCAGTTGTGGATGGAGACACAAAATGGGGAATGATGTAAAAATTCTTTGGTAAAGTGATGATGGGGAGGGTGGAATTTGGATCCTGCCTCAAATAGCCCCACTAGGAAGATATTTATTTTGTATTTGTCGCAGATTTTTTTTCTTGATTCCAGGGAATCTGCCCTTCTTGTTTTTGATGAAGGGGCACCTCTCTGGCTGTTCAGCCCTAGTTCCTCCCTGGAGGAGAAGCCAGTACAAAGTGCTGCTTGGGACTGCAGCTTTCCTCTGGGTTATTTTTTTTTGCCAAGGAGCAAGTCACAATAGGCTTTCCAAGTTCCAACATTTTTATGTCAAACCACTGCTTTCCCTCTACTCTTGGCAAGATAGAGAATTTTTTAAACACCTGTTTGGAGGAAAAGGTGTGCCAGGAGGAGGAGAATATTTAAGCCTCATCAGTCACCTGCTAGCATTCTTCCAGAGCAGACTTCTGGCCCATGGAGTTCATGTTACTGGGCATCTGTGAGTTATTAAAAAACACACTGTGCTTGCTGCAAAAAGCAGAATTCTTCTCTTTAAGCAGCAGATTCAGATATATTCAGATGTGTTCAGTAGCATCCTGTAACTGCATTTTGAAGTGCTTCAGGCACTCATGTGGAACTGGAGATTCAAATCTGGGTAGAATTAACTACTCTTCCAGAAACCAAATCTGGATGGATGTGCTCAGGCTCCTGGAACAGGACAGTTTTTTGAACCAGCATGATAGCTTTTACCTGAGCAGTCACCAATTGTAAACAAACATCTGCCTTAAAAGCAGTTTAGAAACAAAACCTTCTGCTTTGAAGGGAAAAGAAACAGGCAACAAAGCCTGTTGTTTAACAGTGATGTTAAAACACTGAAATCCACGGCCTGGGTGAGTTCTTTGTGCCCTTTCCTCAGCTGATGGAGCCCTGGATACAAGCTGGAGTTTGGGGTTGGGTGTGAAATGTGGTGCTGTGCTGGTTTGGAAGCACAGGGTTAAAGGGCTGCCGGGGGTGCGGGTTGCTGAGGCTCTGGTTACAGCCCTGATGCAGTAACAAGATACAAGCTGCCAGAGCTCACTAAACGGACAGCCCTGCTGCAAAACCAAAAATGAACCTTAAAATACTGACCTTGTGCTCCAAGCCTCACCTGAGCAGTTCTGTGCTTCATATTGGAGGGCTGGATGAATAACAGGTTGCAAGTGTTGATCAAGGACAGAGCCCAGCCCTGCAGCTTGGCTGCTGGAGCTTTCCCAGAGGGAAATCATTAACTCTTGAGCCTTGGTTATTGTATCAGGACCAGCCAGTGCAGGAAAGCTAAGAAATTTGCCACTCCCTTGGCAGGTGAATGCCTGACACATGGTAGTAATTTTGAAGACCAGATGTTTTCCTTTCCTTTTGGTTTTGTTTTAAGGGTCCTCTCTGCATCCTCTGGGTGTTGAACAGAGAGGCAGCCAAACTGGAATCTAGCAGAAGGCTGTCAAATTTTCAGAGGAATACTGTGCCTCTAAGCATGTCTAAGTACCTCCTCTTAATAATCATCAGCTCTTTATTATGTTTAGCTTTTATTGATCCAGCATACCTGTAAAGTAATTCTACTGTTATGATGTGTAGGTGTGTTCTAATACTTAGAGGCTTTTGACTGCGGTGGCTTTTTTATCTTGCCTACCCATTAACCTGTTTGTTTAACTACCAAAATTATCTTGATTTAAAGTAAAAGTGGTAAGTGCTGAGAACCAATAAATGGGTGTGTGTGCAGTTTTGTAATCCCTGAAATTAACTCTTACTTTGATAAGGCATATTATTTTTTCTGAATTCTCCATACATTCATCAAGCCAAGTTCTCAAAAAATGCTTCAACCTGCTCATTAACTTTCATCTCAGGTATAATTATTTTGGTCCAAAGAAGGGGAAAAGTATGTTTGGGAAAGGTTTTATCCTTAATGTGGCCCTGCATTATGCATGGTTGTGAGCATACCTCCCTGAACACTTTCAAAGCATGAACTGTGCAGTTCCCAGGGTCGGGGTCAAGGTTGGAACTCCAATAATTTGTTTCCTCACTCATTCCTTTGCCTGGAAACACAGCCTGAAGCTGCCAGTGATAAGCACTCAGATTCTTTTTCTGTGTTTTAACTTCCTTTTAATATAATTGTATAAAATACTGTCTGTGCTTCCAACTCTGTGTGGTTTTCCCTTGTTTTGGGTTTGACAGATGCATTTTCAGAGCTCTGTAGAGAGAATCGGAGAGTTTTGCAGAGTTTGGAGGGGAGTAGAGGTAGCTCAGCTGCAAATACTGTTTTCTTCACTGCTACAGTGAATGCCCAGACATGAGACAGCTGAAACCTGGTTCCCATTTTATCTGGGTGAACCTTGATTATTGCCAGAGAATATCACAGGCAGTCAAAGCTGTTCTGCGTGCAGGAAGTAAAACAACATTTGGCATCTGGGATTATTTTGCCCCTTGCCACACGTACTCCTGTCTCCAGCTCTGTCTGAGAGGGAGACAGATCACAGCCTTAGAGCTGGAATACCTCCTGGAGAGCTCTTGGCTTCCATCCAGCTCTGGAGCTGTTTGGAAGATGAGACATGTCCATGGACATGCTTGTTCCTTCCTCCCCGCAGGGCATACATGTTGCAGCAGACTCTTCACTCCCTGCAGTACTAAATACCAGGGATTATTGACACAGGTGTGGCTTGCCTTCCTCCAAAGAAGAGCCAGCCTTGTTCTGTTTGTCTTTAAACTTGAAGAAAAGTCCTTTCTGGAGCTGCTTCCCCCCGCATATTTTACCTGATCAAGGTCTGAGTTCTTCAAGTCCAGCTCTGTAGCTGCAATTATTTCTGGCTGCTGTTCTCAAATAGGCTGTTGTGAGTGTGCAGGTCTGTGCATGTCAGAGAGAGGCTGAGCAGTCAGCACACATGGACTACTGCCTCCAACACCAGCAAACAGCTGAAAATAGCTCCTTCCATCTGGGCACAGAAGGAGCAAAATCTGGATAAACTCCATGGGATCCATTCATGGAGGAGTGAATTTCTCACTGAGGATACTTGCTCTTACACCTTGCCTCTACTCCAAATGGAGAATTTTTAGTACTGTCTACTAGGGGAGAAAGCTTGTGCAAGAAGTTAGTTTTGTTAAGTCTCCTGAGCCCTTGCTTTGCTGCTGTGAGGCTTCAGAATTTTCACAGCCCACCTTTACCTTCTACTTGATTCTGCACTGCAACAAGCTGTAAAAAATAAAATCATCAGAGTACCTTGACACCTCCAGCCTTGTCATGTCTTGCTGGTACTTCACCAGAGAATTTATGTTTCACTGTAGTAAACAAAAGTGACTTGAAAGCAGAATTTTTGGGCTGTGCAGATGAGGGGCAATCTGCTGGGAGCTCTTTTGCTCCTGGGGCTGTGAAGGGAAGCAGGTAGCTTTGGGAAGCAGGTGTTATTAACTGTGCCTCCATATAGAAAGCAAAAGTTCTGGCACACAGTTCCTTGACTGGAAATTACTCCTAACAAATAATCTTTGTCAAATATTGAAATACCATATGTCAGGTGAATAGAGTCAAGTTTCAAAGAAGCTGTTTAAGGGCTTTATTCAATGAATGCTTCCTTTCTAAAGCACTTTCTCACTGAAATGTTTTGCCAGGTCTTGGTTGAGATTTTTTCAGTGGGTTTTTTGTTTGTTTGTTTGTTTCCATTTCATTAACAAATGTGGATTTTTAGATGTAGTTTAGCTGGAAAAGTAAGAGGTAGTGTCAGCTAGACACATTTTGATAGGGAATGTCTCAGGAGCTGACTCTGATTTGTTCTTCCTTCTCTTTCTTTCTGTGACTGTATCTCCAAACAGATTTGTAAAGCCTGTACATAAATGTCACTAATGGGGATGTATCAGGGTTTTTTTCTATGGTGACTTATTTCTGAGCTGTTGGACTTCTCTTGGTATCTAGATCATGGTCCCTACAGGTTTTTCTTAGTTAAATTTCTTATGCTGAACTGGGCACTTTGCCTGGAGCTATGTAGCAGAGCTGGCAAACAGGATGTGGCTGTGGAAATATGCTTGTTTCAAGCTTTCTCTTGGGATTCTCCTCTCTCACAATACAAGAAAAAAAAAAAAAGGGGTGGATGGGGGAGGAATAAAGGCATTGTACTCTTGTTGCCTGGCTTTCTCTTCCCCAGACTCTAAATACACTTGACATGCATTCTGTTTGCTGCCTTCAGCCTGGGTGCACACCAACATCAGGCAGATCTGGGGAGCAAGGAATGAAATCGCTGCTGTCATGAACTTTTAATATTAAATGAGACATTTCTGGTGTTCTGTTCCCATAAGCACTTCTGATCTTTGTAGAGGAAAAGCAAGAACATAGTTGCTACCATGTTCCTTTAAAAAAAGAAAATAAAGGGAAGAAAAAAAAGCACAGTGCAGGGTTTGGGGTTGTCTTTCTCCTGCTGCATGATGTAGATGTTTCACCTGTTGGCTCTGGCAAGGCCATCCCCACTATTGGCTTAGACAACTCTTCTAACACTTTCTGCTAAATTATAATTTCTTTCCATCATACTCAGCCAAGTGAGGCTGTTTGTGTGTTGGGACTACAGGAAATATTCTGAATTGTAGAGAGGAGGGAAAATTACAAAAACTTGTTGCTGGCACTTGCTCAGATTCAAGAAATGCACTGTAACAGCTGTTAAGAGCCAGATCCCCTTGCTGCTGGTGGAAGGACCATACTGAAAAATTCTGTGCAATATCTTCAAACTAATACACTGCTTGACAATGATGTGACTGGTCTGTAGATTTTTGTGGCTGGCAGTTTTAAACTGGCATTAAATTTATGTGACAACAATCAGATGAAGTAGTTGGGAGAGAGAAAAAATTCTGAAACACAAGAGCTTTGCTGAAAAAAATAGAAAATGTTGAGGGAGGAGATACTGTCTGAGCTAGTTGTTTTTATTATTACCTGGAAGTCAGTGGAAAAATGAAGCTGCAGGATTTAATTGGCTGCAAGTCTGGGAATTCAACTGAGTGATGGCAAACCTGGCATCAACTACACCATTTCTTAAAATTTACATCTTAGTTACTAAGTCATCAGGGTCGGTGTTGTATCTTCTGCCTCCCTCTTGAACCCTTTCTCCTGGTAGTTTGAAGTGCACCTGCACTGACACGTGCACCTGCTTCTGCAAGCATTGCTTGTATTTGTACCTTGTGGTGGCAGTTCATGCCAGCAGTTATGCTGGATTTTATGGATCTTGTTTCAGCAAGTATTTAGTGAGCATTGTTTAAAGTCAATCCATTCTTTCCATTAAATAAAGCTGTTCTGGACAAGCCGGTCCTAACTGGAATTCTTCAGTCTCAGATTCATATTGTTTTGCTTCCTTCCTTTAATCTCTGTTCTGTGCTGTGATGATTGTGTTTGGTTGTTTTTATTTTCCATGGAGCCTGAGCAGACACTGTTTTTTATGTAACTGGATGGAGACACTGTAGGACTGAAAGATGGTCTGTATTTCACCCCAGTGAGGTGAAAGCTTCAGGCAAAATGCAGCACTTCCCTTATGTGTGTACACACACTCCCTTCATCTTGCTCCTCTTTAACTGATGATGATACATAAAAACTGAACCAGCACTCTGGGTGCTCATGAGCCAGGCTCTTGCCTGCAGAGTCATCCTGTCCAGAGCTTGAAAAAAAACATTTGTCTTGGGAAAGTGGAAAAAATTAAAAGCCTTTTCCTATACTCAAACAGGATTAGTAACAACGTAAGCATTGTCTGCCATCAGTGAGCTGATGTGCACAATTGTTCTTGGAAGCACAGAAATCTATGAAAAAGATGTGGTTTGGGGTTTTTTTAATACTTTGCCCATAGCAGCTTTTGCTCTTCAGAGTTTGCTCTTTATTAGTCTCCAGAACAGGGGAAAGGATTCTCCCCCCTGCTTTATTTTTGTATTTCTGATCTTCTTCCAGCTTGGCTCTGGAGCACCATGGCATCCCTTGGCTCCTTTCAGTGGCTCTGTTGGAGTGAGGCTATCTGGCTTTGGGCCCTTAAACTGTTGGTCTTGTGAGATCAAGGCTGCAGAGTAGATGGCAGCCAGAAAATGAATTTGCTGAGTGCATGATAAAGCACAGTACTGCTTTTCTTTTAGTTATTTTTTTAACTCAGTCAAGCTAGAAGTGAATTTAGAGTTGCTTCTGTACAGATTTTCAGGGGTTTGGTTTGTGAAAACTCTGTGGTACAGATGCCACTAGCAAAGTCTTAATCTTGTTATTCTTTGAAATGCCCCAGAATTCAAATGGAAATGAACCCTTTAAGTGATGCCTTTAGCTCTGGGATGCTTGAAATCTCTAATAATTTCATATATTTACTGTGATAGGGAGATTTGACATAAAACCCCTCCTGCTGGAACCACTCACATGCTTGATTTTCTGCTCCATGTGAGATCCTGATACATAACACAGTGGGTATTGGTGATGTTATCTACAGAGAGATCACGTTTGCCTAAGTGGATTTTGGATTTAGGTCACTATCCTGTATAAAATTCAGTTACCTTCAAATTTTCCATTGTTTAAATGCTTTGGAATTCCTTTGGACATCTCTCATCCATGCATAAATATTTATTCTCTTTCATAACCAAAAGGTAGCAACTTTTCAGTATTTATTGTACCTTATTTTTCCACTTGGTGATTCTTCATTTCATTCCACTTAATGGATTAGATTAGATCTGCAGATTGGTGGTTTTTATGCTGTCTTCCCTAATCAGTTCATTGTACTCATCGTTTGTCTCGAACTTCAATTAGCCTAAGGGAGTGAAGAACAGTTCTTGTTGTGTGATTGCTCCACTGGAGGTTTTTAGAAGTTCTGGATCTTCAGTAGATGCTCAGAGGTTTGAACAAGACTCCTTAAATCTTGCATCTGCCAACCTTTGGTCAAGTTGTTGGTGCTTGCCTTGTAGTTTTCAACAGCAAGCTGAGCAAATATGAACAAGCACTGCAGGAGAAGTTGGTCATCCATTTGTTTTTTGAAGGCATTTAAGAGGTTTGAAAGCAGCCTGAGTTAGTGTTGATGTCTCAGGATGGGTGGAGGTATGAAGGAACTCATCACTAAGCAAAATTCCTGTCCCCTGGGCAGTGAGGTGTGGCTGCAATGCAGTGCTGAACGTGTTTGCTTTTGCTTGGTGTAGCTCTGGGCTCTCTGATGTCTTGGCTGAGACCTGCAGCTGTGGGTTCTGGACTTGCTGGAGCAGCTGTGGTGGGAAAGTGTGGGCCAGGGCTTGATTTAGCCTATTATAAATGGGACAGACTCAAAGGGTTGCAAATTAAAGAAGAAAATTCTGGTAAAAGCAAACTTACTGATGATTCTGGAAGGTCATAGAACGGACTATTTAACACAGCAGAGATCATTGTCTAATAGAAGTTACATGACAGGACAGGGTTTGGCCATCAGATTCTCTCCAGCATATTGCTTCATGTTTCCTGAGAGCTGTGTGCTTATGCTTGCTACTAACTCCAGGCATACAGGAGACTTGAAAGTGGACTTCTGGAAAAGTCAGAAATGCCACACAGCCTCTTGCAAGGCTGTTAGTGGCCCAGGTAAGAAGGCAGACTTTTTGGGGCCACATAGCCAGTGTCTAAGGCACCTGAATTTGTCTGTGCCACTGGGTTTGCTTAAGTGCCTGCTTGGCAATATTGCTATTTTGGGGGGTTATTTCTCTTACCCTTGAGGACAAGTGGGCAGAAGGAGATGAGGAGCATAATGGAATAATAAATGCAGTGCTGGATATGGGGAAGGACCAAGAGATGCTCAGGGACATAGCCTGTCTCTTCCACTTCCCTTTCAGTTCCACTTTAAACTTCCAAGAGGTGAGTGGGATGTAGTTTAGTCAAGGTTGGAGCTAAAGGAGTTCCCTCCTTTCACCTCAACAAAAATTTGCTTGTTTCAAAACAAAGGTGAGAAATACTTTTAATTACCCATCTAGCAAGTTCTCCCCTGAAAGGGAATGAGCAGCCTGCTGCCCACATGTATTTGCTGCTGGTGAGTCACTGGATGTGCCTGGACAGATGTTACCTTGCATCTGCAGCTCTGTGAGCTTCTCCAGCCTATGTGTTCATCTGGATTTGTCTTCACAGCCCATCCATTACCACAGAATTGCTTCCACTTCTCCTGTGGTGACCTCAGTCCCCACTGAGACTGTGAACTCCCCATCCTGTAGGTTTGTGGAGAGCACAGTTTGGATTCCCTGGATTCCTGTCCAGTGCTCTCACTAAAGAGAGCTACTGCTTTGGCATAAATTTCCTACTTTGAAATGTCATGTTCCTGTTTAATTTTTTCTCAGTCTGTGCTGCTGGAGGCCCTGGGAGAAGAGCTGTTGATGCACACACCAAAGGCATTGTCTCAGATGTTGGAGCTGTGACACTTCAGCCATCTCAGAGGGGCCAGCTGGCCAGGGAAAGATGCATGTTCCTCTCTGTACTTCTTTCTTTTCTAAAATAGCTTTAGCCTTGTATTTTTGTGATCCAAGTGTACTAATGCAGAAATAGTGCTTTCCTTTTTCTTTTCTTTTTTTTTTTTTTTTTTTGTGTGTGTGTGTGTCTTCCATGAATAGCTAGAAAAATGCCCTGTAGCAGTTAGTGCCACACAAAGAATTTGTTTTTCTGCTTTCAGAGGCTTTGGCATCTCTGAAAATGGGTCATTTTCAGAGTGAGTTTGGCACAGGCTGTTCCCACATCTGGCTTGGTGACCTCACTGCTCTCTCCTCACCTGATGCACCTCTCACCTGACTGGAAATGGAGAAAAGGAGGGTGGCAGGGTGCAGTTACCAAGCAGCAAGGAGGCAGCATTCTGTCAGTGTCAGTTCAATGAATGGCTTCAGTGTTTGGAGGCACTGAGGAATTTTTGGAAAGAACAGTCCAGTCAGTCACAAAAGGTCTTTGGGAGGGAGGCAGGGAGAGAGGGCAATGTTGGGATGCAGCTGGTACTGTTTCAGAAAGTTTATTTGTGCTGAACTTGATATTGCTTGTGACTCTCCTGGGATCTCCCAGAAGCACCAAAATATTTGGGTGTTGGTCTCAGTGTGGTGAAACCATATTTAAGAGTGTCTTATCCTACATAATGCCCCCTGCTCAGCACACTCTGCTGCAAACATCTGCAAATGAAGTGTCCTTAAATTCTATAACCAGGCAGGGATTAGCTGTGTGGAGATCTCCAAGCAGAGCACTGCAAGCCAGTGGAGCTTGCCCTTGAGTCTCTGGTGGAGCAGGTTGGCTGTATCACTCCTGGAAAGCAGCAGCAAGAGAACTGACAGTGGGATCATCCTGAGTTTCATTCTTAAAATAAAAAAAATTGATAAATTTAAGTTTCATTCTTAATTTTTATTCTCTTGTCTCAGAATAAAGTTGTACATTTCTAAATGAATAAACAGCGAAGCATTTTAGGTTGGAGGCATAACTTGATTAAAATCTGTTTCTTTCTCCTCTTTGCAGGAATTATCAGAAGTGGAGAAAAGAGATCCTCAGGAGCTAGTTGGTAAGTTTACTCAGAAGTATTTATTCCCAGTGGTTTTTTCAAGATAGACCTTGTAAGTCCCACTTTGTAAAAAGCATCTTCCCTCTGCCCTGGCAATGCTGAAGTTTCAATTGCTGCCTGAATATTTTCAGTGAACTTTTCTTCTGCGAGAAAGGTTTCATGCCTAAAAATAGGAAAATAATTTAATGCTTAAAACATGTATGTAAAGGGCAGTTTTAGTTTTTTTTCTAGATGAGCTTAAAACCAATAATGTAGCTTTGTCTGGACTGAGCCAGTGGAACCAGAAGTGATAAATTTGTTCTGTGGCTTCCAAAACTTACCAAAAGCATCTCCATTTAAATGTGAGCCACTTAGAGATTTACAGCTGCTATGCTGACATAGTACTGTATGTTTTCTAGTGGTTACTAAAACTTATTTGATTTTTGTAACATCTCATTTATTCATTGCACTATATTAGATTTATAAAGTCCAGGGCTGTCAGTTTGAAATACAATCCTCTGCTTGGTCTCTTTGGAGCTCCACAGAATCAATATTTTATATTGCATTTCTGACTGTCTTGAACTGATCCTCTGTTCCTGAGGTTACTCCTGCAGTTGTATGGTATTATGTAATAATATAATTAAAAACTAATGATTTTGGGAGGTGCATTAGCTGATATTTCAGCCATAAAATGTGATAAGTGTAAATTAAGGTGGTAAATACTCAGGTGGTGAGCTTTGACTTGTACAGCAGCCATCACTGAGTTCTGGGATTTTTAAGTCCTTTTTAGTTGGCCTGCCCAGACTTTGCAACTGCTCTGTTGGATTTTCTGCCTTTAGAGGGCAAAACTGCTTCAACCAATCTCATCATCAAATGCAACAGAAATCTTTCTCCAATCAAAATGCACCCTGGAAACATGGATGAGACAACAGCATTTGGGGTAAAAAGCACAGCAAAATCTCTGGAAGCCAGCTGCTCTTCTCTTCTGTATTTTACATATGGGTGAAGCTGTGCAGTTGTGAAGCAACATAGTGGGAAGTTCTTCTTAATGAAGGTGTAAGACTCAGGTTACAATTCTGTTTTTTCCTCCAGTGACTGCCCAGACTGGATTTCTTTGTTCTCACGATGGTTGAGACTTGCATATGGATTTAAAAGCAGCACAGGGAGCACTTAGTAGTGTCACAACTCATGGGTGAACAGTTTTGGAGGGTCTGAGACCTGGGTTGAGGTCTCTACAATCTTATCTTTAATATTCTTTCCCAGCAGCAGTGTGCAGGCTGGCTTTGTGCAGATGCAGGTTATTAGAGGTCAGCATACTTGCCGTGCAGGATTCTGTAGCTCTGTTCCATTTTAGACCATATCTTATCTAGTTAAAATGGAGCTGTTGCAAGAGGCTTACAATTGGAGTAATGTAAGAGCCACTCCCTTTCTGGAAGCTTGGACTTTCACAGTTAAAATTCTTTATGGAAAAAGGTGCAAGATTTTGTGACACAAGGCAAGTAACAGCTCCAATCTGGGCACCTCAAGTTTTGTCTACCAGTCTGTGGAAGTCAAGGTCCTCCTTGGACAGTTTTCCACAACTGCTTTTTGCAATAAAAGTGTAGAGGTCTGCCCTTCTCAGAAGATAACCCTACATTTTTCAGCATCACCTTTATTAAAGTCTGTGATTGTGCAGTTGCTAAGTATTAAATAAATGTAGGCTCCTGCCAAAAGCTCTGTTTGTGTTCTCCCTCCCCCGGATGCAAAGTAATGTTGGAGCAGCTCTGGGAGTGGGAGCCAGCTGGTATCCATCTTCACTGCTCTTTTTTTGTTGTTCCTTTTTTTTTTTTTTTTTTTTTTTTTTTTAGCTCCCTGTGAGGCTTCCAGCTGGATCCATTCCCTGGTGTGCTTAGTGCATTTTAGGTGGGCACTGGAGTTGGCACAAAGAAAGCAGTAGGGATGAGCTTCTGGGATGGGCATGGTTGTCCTGACTTGTGCCAAAGCAGTGATCACATAGTCAGTGGCTGACAGAATGAGATGGAAGGTTTCAGCCCCGTGGTTGAGAAGGAAATATGAGTGAAACTTCTTTTCATAGATTCCTACATCAACATTGTCCTTTTGGGCTTTTTGTACCACTCTGAAGAGTTCATGGTGCTGCCACAACATTGCATTTGCTATTTCCTGCAGCCTTGCAAAATAATACTTTTAGGATGTAGGGGCTTTGTTGCCCTGAAGTGCTTTGCAGCATGATTGTTTACCTTTTGGATCATAAGAAATGTTCTCTCCAGTCCTTGGGATATCTAAGCACAAAGTCAGTGTTCATAAGAGCAGAAAATATGGCTGAGTTGCAGGTCTCCCTCTGCATTTCTCAGCCCACGGAGCAGAAAGGGACCTGGTGTCCTTCCATGGATGGGTGACTCACTGGCATGTTGTTGTCTCCAGTTCTTCCCTCTGATTTGGCTGTTCTGGTGCCAGGAAATCAGAACCCCCCACACCCTGTTTTATGCCAAGCCTTGACTGGAGTGCCAGGGAATGCATTTTTAGAGACCAGGCACCACCGGTTTGCATGTCTCCAGGGGAAACCCTTGTCACTGATCACTCTTTCCTTGTTTTTTTTTTTTTTTTTTGTATAATGTGACCTTTAGA
Source organism: Luscinia megarhynchos (assembly GCA_034336665.1). Lineage (NCBI taxonomy): Eukaryota > Metazoa > Chordata > Aves > Passeriformes > Muscicapidae > Luscinia > Luscinia megarhynchos. The sequence goes on from CM067580.1 coordinate 7,009,541, forward strand.
AACAAACTGGCACCTGAACTGCCTCTAATCCCTTGTGGCTGCTTCAAGCACAGCATATAAGTGACTCCTGAAGGGGACAGGAGTTCTTCATCCTGCCTGGGAGCAGCATTATTCCAAGAGCCATGATCCATACCATGTCTGTCCTGCACAGCCAGCTCCTGTGCTCTCTGTTCTTTTGGTTTTCTTTGAACTAGGAAAACATTCCTACACATCTGTAGGAAACAAAATTCCTGTGTGCTCTGTGACAGTGTCTCCAGCACAGCCTTTGGACTGAGAGCAGTAGTTTTCTTCTGGAAGTGGAGCTCACATTTCTCGCTGTGCCACTTTCTCTCCTGCTTTGCAGACTGTCTCCTGCTATTGGGTGTAGGTCACAATCCATCCATCTCAAACTGAAGCACATTAAATGTAGCATTTCCATTTAGTTTTCTGCCTCACCCAGATGGGGTGAGCAGATATCCTTCTCTGACTGCTGAGGTGCTGAGTCTTTGCAGGGTACCCCTAATATTTCCTTTACCACAGTGCATGTGCTGACTGCACAAAAAGCTACAAACACCAATTGCTTGTGCTGATGAAGGTTTTAATTTTTAGGCCAGCTTCCAGTGGAAGGAAAATGCATGCACTAAGCACCAGCAGCAGTGTCCTTTAGCAGCAGAATGCTTTCAGGGCCAGTGGCCCCTGCTGTCTTGAACCCCCCATCTGACTCATGGGATCTGCTTCACAGCCTTAGTTCTTTGTCAGGACTGAGAATCTGATTGGGGAAGGTATTTACTTACTGTGAGCCAGAATCTGGGTGTGCCTGGAATGATTAATTGTGCCAACAGCCACTTCCTGAGGTCCACACTTGGAGATCCTCTAGGCTGTGAGCCTGCAAATCACAGGGCAAATTAGGGGCTGAAGCCAGTGTCACTACCTGTGACTCATGGCAAAGTAAAACTTTGATCATGGCAGGAATAACAGGATGCACAGAGCAGTTGGATATATCCTGTGAGGACACACCTTGCTGTGAGCTGTTCATCTGCAGTTATTGCTGTAGAGATGGTGGAAAGCTGCCCTTGGGACTTGGAAAACACAAAATGTTTTATACAAGAGTGTGTGGCCATACATGCAGGTGCCAGGGCCTTTCTTCTAGGGAGAGAGCTGTTTGAAGATGCTGTGAATTTAACCATTCTCTCTGTTTAGGGAACAAGTTTGAGGACTTGCTGGAGGGCATGGATAATTTTTACTTCCTTACTGTAAATAAGCCCAAAGGGGTTAAACTCACCCTTAAACTCACCCTTAAACTCACCCTTTTCTTCCTAATGATGTGGCAAAGTGATGAAATAACTGACTAATGCTGCAAGTTTGTGCTCAGTTTATGAGGTGCATGTCCTGCCTTGCTGCTGGCAGTGTTCAGCTGCCTCCAGCTCTGGTGGGATTGCAGAAGGCAAAGATTCCTTAGTTCCAGTTCCTTGTAAACCATTAAAAGATGCTTCCCCCCATAATGCTGATAAAGGATTGTTTTCACAAGGCTCAAACAAAAGAGGAAATGAGCACCAATCTGAAAAGTCATGCATCAAAATATATTGTCTCACTGGGAGCTCTTGTTCTGCCTCCAAAATGATTTATTTTTCAAGGGGGCTTTGAATGGATTGCTGAAGATACTCTTCTGACTTCAATGTTTTTTGCTGGTAGAACAGAGGTCCTGCCCAGAGTTCCTGAGTTTGCATGAGCACACAGTTCCCCTCCCATAAATGTTTGGTTTCTCTGTGGCTCATCTGCAAAGACAAGGGAGCCTGTGAGATGTCTAATGGGGAGCTAGGCTTGATTTTTTGTAAAAAATTTTTTTGAAGTGCTTTCTTTGCCTTATGGAGCCTGGATTTAATGGCTTTTTTTTTTTTTTTTTTATGTTTCTGCTGTTGGTGTGAACCTCTTAAGCCATTAATCAGCTTTTACCTTTCCCAGCAAGCCTTGTGTGCTGTGTATTATCCACACTTCTGTGTCTTTGCCACTGTCTTTCTGGCTTTCCTGGAGCTCTAATTAACCCAGAGGCCTCCCCATCCCACCAGCAGCTGTAACCTGTAATAAATGTATGCCTTGTTGTCAGGGAGCTCCCTTTGCCTGCCTTTCTTTGGGGACTCTGGCAAGCTTTCCTCCTATAAATGGTAAATGCCAAAGGACGCTTTTTGTTCATTACTGGCAACTGCTGAAGAATTTAACCCTCAGCAACATCTTGATGGAATAGAATCGGTGGTTGCCTGCCAGCTTTTCCTCTCCAAAGGATATTGTCCTTAGTGTTTTTCATGTTTTTACAAAGGACATGGAAACTGTAGCAGCACTGATGGTGTATGGTGTTGTTTGTCTGCAGCCTCAGGTCTCCAGGGTTCCAGCAGCCCTGTCTGGCCTTTGGGCCCTCCTGGCCTTTATTCAGAGGAGCTGAGCTCTGGGTGCTGGAGCTGCAGCTCAGGCAGCTCTATTGAGGAATGTGTAACTGAGGAGCTGCACTTGTGAAAAACTTGCTTGATGTGACTTCTGTGCTGCTCTCAGGTCTCTTATCCACTACAGAGCAACTCTGGGATTTGTTCCCTGGACAAGTTATGCTTGAAAACAATCCCAGCTGCTTAAATGGGCACAAATCTCTGCTCCAAGGCTTGGACAGAAACCCATAGTAGTGGGAAAGTAGCAAGCAGTGGGGGGAAATGTGGCCATTTCTTTTGCTGATAACTCTGTGAACTAATCTTTACAGGGCAATCAGGTACTTCAGCAGTACATCCCAGTACAGACAGCTGTGGAAATTTGGCAGTCTGGACTGGGCTGTTCCCAGTCCTGCAGGACGAGTTGTTCTTTCTAGCAGTAGTCTGTCTCTGTAAGCAAAGATCAAAGTGCCTGTTAAGGAAGTGTTAACTTAAAAATGAAATGTAATTTCTTGTGGTTAACTCCTGCCAGCCTTGGGGAGCGTTGTTCCTTCCTTGAACCATCTTGGTTCATCCAGGTATGTCCTGAACTGAGTAGTCACCAAGTGATAATCTCCCCCAAAATGGCAAAGAGACAGACTGCAGAAAATGGATCCTGTGCTCCTCCACATGCATGGTGCAATTCTCTCTCTCTCCAAGAGTGTAGGTATCAATAAAACAACCATCACATCTCTCTTCTAATGACCCAATCTTTAGGTTCTGTGGTTGCTTCTTGCTCAGCACCTTGAAAACACCAGAATTACCATTCTCAGCATTCTCATCACCTTTGCCTTGGATTCCCAATGAGGGAGTAGTGCTGACAAAGACATAAAACAAATTTAATGACTTGTATGGCTGAAATTCCTGTCAGTAGTGCCAGAACTCATCCCAGTTTGCTCTCTCCAGCCTCTTTTTCAGAGAGAGTACGGAACATGTCTCCAGATGAGATCAAAATCCCTCCTGAGCCTCCTGGCAGATGTTCTAACCAATTGCAGGTTGGTATAAGTCCACTTCATTTTTTATTTTTTTTTTTTAAGACTTGCAGTTCAGGGCATATTTGGGAACCCTGCTCAGAAATTTTGCACGAGGCAAAGCTCCAGCATTAAAGCTTGGTTTTACCACACTGAGTTTATGAACACACCATGTTAATGCTTTAGGCTTTACAGCAGTTCTACTTTAGGAATCTCAAAGTAGCTTTAAGCTGTTTTCCAGTCTCTGTGAGTTATTTATGCTTTGTAACAGCTCTTGATCCCAGCAGTGACACAGAAGCAATGTTTACTGTCAGGGCTGCTTTCCTCTTACCTCAGCAAATTCAGCTCCCTAGAAAAGAGCAAATTGTTTTTCTATACAGGCCCAAAATCCCCTAAACTGGAATAGTTGAGGCAGCAATGCCTGGATTCCTTTTCCACCTACATGCCTCTGGATGGTAAACATTTAGAGGGAAGGCTGGTAGCTTAGAGGCAACAAAAAACACAAATGCATGTTTTCTCTGGTGCACACCCAAATAACAGCAGTGACCAAGATTGCAATAAATTTTTGTGTTCTCTTGGAGTGCAAATGAAAGAGCAGGGACTGCTGTCTCCTAACACGTGCTTGAGTTTAACTCTGGTTGTCTGCCCAGCAGAAATACAAGTAAAGAATCATTCCTGGACTACTGTATAAAGTAGCCCCTGCCGTGGTGGTGATTCAGAGTGACTCACCATCCAGATGATGCTCTCTTCTCCACATGCCACACCTGGGCACACCCAAACCTCCTCTAGTGCTCTAGGAGGATTTTACTGTTCTGATGTCAATGAAATGGAGTGTGCTAGACCTGAGGAATGCACAGAGCTTGACAGGGCAGACAGAATAAAGCAGAATTTTTCCCCTTTGACAGCAGTTTAGTGTGCTACATCAAAGGGAGCTTGTCCTCTTTGGCAGGTCAAACCACATCTTAGATCACTTTGAGCAAGGAGATGGGATTGTTCCTTAGAAATGCAAAATGTTCTGGGCTTTTCACTGGTGGTTTGCTCTTTTGTCAAATTTTTCCTCTGATAAACTGTATTTTGGACTCTGCCAAAGGGAGGATTTCCTACTATAAAGCTAACTTAGTAGATGCCCATCTGTGGACTTGGGGAACCCCTTTGCTACTCCATGGGGAAGAGATAAAAGGGAGCACCTATTCAATCATTTCTGCTTCCCAGCTTCACCTTTTTGCAGTTTGTTTCTTCAAACCTCACTATGTGCTGGATGTGGAGATTGTGTCAATTCCTCCTGATGATTTTGTGACAACCTGATGAAAATTTATCTTAAAGATTTTTTTTTTTATGTTGTTGAGTCTCATATCAGCTCTTAACAATCCTCCTTTATTCAGGCTGCAGCAAGCCCTTAAACAATAGTCAGCTCTGTGTTTGACTGTCCAGGGAAGGGAGACATGAAGTGACTTAGCCAGAAGCAACAAAGGAAAATTGACTCAGCTTCTCCCATCTTGAAAGACTGAAGGCCCAGCCTCTGGTCTTGTTCTGTGTGCCTCTTGTACATGAGAAATTGCTATCATAAAGAAAAGATAATGGCAAATACTGAGGATGTTTTAGCAGTACCATGTAACTCTCTGATCTGTCTGAAAGCTCCTCTGCTCTCCCTTCACCATCACCAGAGTAGGAATACTTTTACATGCTTCCATCCACCTTGCTGAGGAAGGAAAGAATCTTGTTTGATTTGAAATCTTTTAGCCTTTTCGGAGAGTAGGCTGCTTGACCTCTGTAACCTGAGTCAGTTAAGTTGCCTTTGGCATGGGCTTGTGCCTTGTGGGTGACATGCAAAGAGAAGCTGATTGCATCTGACTGGTACCAAAGCAAGGATTTATGAGCACATTGTTCCTAAGAGCATTGGCTGCCAGTGGGCACCCCCAGCAATACCTGATGATCACACTGGGTTTAGTTCTCCAGCAGAACTTGGCTCTGGCTCTGGCTCTGCCTGGGGAACAGATGAGCAGGATCTTTGCCCTGTGGGCAGTGTAGCCCAGCTGCTGTTTCTCAGTTGCTCACCTGAGGCTGCAGTTGGTGGTTGCTGTGAGTTGTGGGACAACCTCTGGATTTCAGAATTGGTTTCTCTGTGTCGTGGCTGTAAAGGGAAACAACAGACTGGGAAGGAGGAGTCTGTGCCTTCTATGCAGATCTTTAATCACTAAAGCCTTCAGTGAGTGCAAAGATAATTCCTTTTCCAGTCAGACAGTTTATGAATGTACTTCAGGCATTCAAGGAGAAAGTGTCTCTTAAGCAGCCTGGCCCTGGTGCAAAGGTCTGCTCAAGGAGGTCACTGGTTCAGTTGGCTTCTCTCCACATGAACAGTCGTCAGCTGGTGTGCTCCTCCTTTTCATCCTGGCTCACCCTGTAACCTTTCTGCTTTAGGATAAAATTCAAAAGCTGTATGAGAGGAAAGTGAAAGAGGGCATGGATATGAACTACATCATCCAGAGGAAAAAGGAATTTCGTAATCCCAGGTGAGCCACCATTTTTTCATGTGACCACAGAGCAAATTTGAAGAATCTTCTTCTTTGTTGGAGTCGTAGCAGAAGGATCCTGAACAGGAAGGACTACTGCTTCCAAATTGTCTTTCTCAATTTTATGACTGAAACAGTAAAACTCTTCTTTGTGTCTGGTAAAGCAGCAGTTAGATTGTTGATTAGATTTTAAATGTGAAGGCTCAGGATGAAGTCCTTTAGAAGATATAACTCTTCTGGGAGCTGGGAGATGTTTTGGGGAGTAGGAAATACTGTGGATAATGGGGTGTCACATCCATCATGGCAGGTGTAGCTTCCCAGGGTCTCATTTCACTTTGTAATATGAAGAGGTGACAACCCCTCTCTGTTGACACATCTGAAATACTTCTGTTCCCTTCTGCCTCCCTGGTTGTGTTCTGACCTCTTGCTTTTCCTTTGCAGCATCTATGAAAAGCTGATCCAGTTTTGTTCCATTGATGAACTTGGTACCAATTATCCAAAGGTGAGGGGCAGTGCTTTTCAGTGGAAAAGGAGTGGGTAAAGGTAGCACAGAGGTGTAAAGTCTCACCTCAGGCTTTCTTGAGCCTGCTTGCTTAGACATCCTGTAGGGCAGCCTCAGTCAGAGTCTCTGTAATGAAGTGAACATTTTTGTGTAGCACTGAGCCTCAGTGCCTCAGCCTTTGCTACAACAATTCTGCACAAAAACTGCTGAAGTGTGAAGGTCTGAATGGAACTCCTTGAGGGGGGAAAGAAGCTGAGTAGCAGAAAAATGCATGACTTACCCCAGCATCCTTTTTGCTCCAGAGCTGTTTCTTCGTTCACAACTGAACAAGGTCCCATAGAGGAAGGTCTGATGGGATCTTTGTGTCACTGGGTACAGGAAGAAATCAGTGATGATTCTCATTGTCACCTCTGATTATCATCAGGGAACAGAAATGCCTAAAACATTTTTGCACTGGGTTTTGTGTTTCTGTGGGAATAGCCCTAATCTGATTTCTTTCTTTTTTTTCAGGACATGTTTGATCCTCATGGCTGGTCAGAGGATTCATATTATGAAGCACTAGGTAATTCCAGGAAGTCTTTTTTTTTTGTCCTGGCTTAGGTTTTTGTGTTTTGTACTTAATTAACTGCACTGGAGTCTTCACTTTCTGTATAAATGAGAAGTCATCACATGCTGCTCTTCAATGACTCCATTCTGGTTGGATGTGCCTGAATGTTATTGATGCTTCATCAGTTTGGAAAGGCTTTTAATTTAAATTGGTTCTGCAATGTTTTCATCTCTCAAATCATTAAATTGGTGCTGCAATGATTTGTTTAAAAAGCAGCAGTTGCTTTCAAGGCAGTTTAATTTTTCTATATAGAATTTAAATTATTTTTTTTTTTATCATGGGAAGTGTGTGAATGAGAACTATAGAATTTTACTGATCTCAGTGCTTCACATCTTCTGCTCTTTCTCAGCTAAAGCCCAGAAGATCGAGATGGACAAACTGGAGAAGGCCAAGAAGGAACGCACAAAGGTACCTACTCAAACCTAAAGAGATGCAGGTGCAGGGCTTTTGTGTCTTTCCCTGCTGAAATTTAATCTATTGCTTTGCTATTTCTGTGCTGGAACTGCTTGTTTTATCCCAGATCTCTCCTTTCTTCTTGCATGTCTTTTCCCAAACAGCACAGATTAAGTTATTTGCCCTTCCTTATAGGTCCATTTATAGGTTGTTTATTCCACTGGATTTCCTGCTGTTTTGTCAGTATTTTTAAACCAGAACTCTAAAAATGGCATTCACTAAATCAGATACAGGCTAGATAATGAATAAAGAACAGCTTTTTCCTTAATTTATGACATTTTGCCTGGTGCCTAGTTAAAGCTTAATTTCCTCACCATGTCTCAGTGTGAGACAATATCTGCTTTCTGTTCTCTGTGATATTGCCTTGTTGCATCCAATTTCCTGAAAAGCTGGGCCTGTTTTAACTTTATGCATTTTGTGACAAGCCCAGTTATTCTTAGCTATGGCCCCAAAAAGAACACAGACATCCTTCAGAAGAGATTTCATTCCTGTCCTGTGTCAGTGGCTGGCATTAGAACATGTCTAATGTAAGAGATTTCCACCTAAGCTGCAGAAGACTCCTTCCATCTCCAATTCATGGAGGGTTTTCTGTGCAGTGCATGCTGTGTCTTGCTGCTTGTTTTGTTGTTTTGCACAGTAGCCCAGGTATCTGATCATGCCCTTGCCTAGATCTGCAGTTCTGAGGCTGCAGTGCTCCTGGAGCTCTTGTTACCAGGTTTCCTGCTGTGATGCAGTCACAATAAATTGTGCAAGCAGGGACTTGCTTTGCATGTTCCTTAAAGGAAAATTAGTAAGAACTTCTGAATGTATAAATACAGTGTTTAATGACCAGGATCTCTCCTGTCTGAGCTGTATCAAATCTTGTGCTTGTACCAGTTGACAAACACATTTTTATTGTATCAGACTTAGGAGATGGGTTTCAGTTTAGTTAATCCTTAATTCTCATGGCCTGAAGTCTGTGTCTTCCTTCCTGCATGATGGGCAGCTCAGAGGCCAGTCCAGAGCCTTACATCACATTAAAGCTGTTTTTAAAAAACATAGAGAGGTGCTGTGGGTTAGAAAAAAAGGCTGTGTATTTTAACACTTCATTTTATCTTCTCCCCTTTCTCCTGTGTGTCTCTTCCTTCCCAGATTGAATTTGTGACTGGCACTAAGAAGGGTACAACAACAAGTGCTGCTTCCACAACCACCACAACGTCCAGCACCACTGTGGGAGGTAAAGAATAGCTGTGAATGTACCCATTGAGCTGCAGTAATGCTGGGATTAGTGCTTCCTCAAGCCTGGAGGCTCCTTAGTGATCCTGTAGATAATGCATGGCAGTGTTTCTTCTAGGGGTGTTGGACTGGCTTTCCTCTGGTCCCTATATTCCATGCTTATCCTTCTGGAATGAAAGATTAGGGCCAGATGGGATAATGAAGAGACTTATTAGTGGGTCAAGAAGCCTGCTGCTGTCTGTGGTTGTAGAGTATCCCTGGGACTGATAGATTTTGAGATTTGGAAACACTGGAAATCATTCTCCTGCCTCAGAAACCAAGGGGAAGGGAGAAAAGCCACTGAAGGCCTGTGTGAGTGCCTGTAGCTGAGCAAGTGGGGTACATGTGCTCTGTTGTAATTAAATCTGCTTTGGGGCAGGGAGTGAGTGATCCTGTCTCCCCTTTGGCTGGAGTTCAGGTCTAAAGTTCTACTCTGACTCCTGGCACCCCCAGAGAAAAGTTGCCTTTCCTCCTCACCATTTACTGCCAGTGTGTGCTGAAATTAATGTGAGGGGCAGCTGTCCAGTCAAGCAGTGGGATATTAAGGGTTGACAGGACAGGCTGTTAAGAAGGGATTGGTGACCTCTAAGGTGATGCTAATCCTTGTGTGCTTGGTTTAATCAAATTCACAGATGCCCAGAAGAGGAAGAGCAAATGGGACTCTGCCATCCCTGTCACGACGATAGCTCAGCCCACCATCCTCACCACCACTGCAACACTGCCAGGTGTTGTCACAGTGACAACCAGTGCCAGTGGCTCTAAAACCACAGTGATCTCAGCTGTGGGCACCATTGTGAAAAAGGCCAAGCAGTGACTGCTGTGCTGGGCCTGGATTCTTGGACTTGTTTGTCACTGAAGCCATTGTCCTTGGAAGGGAGGGGTGGCTTTCTCCTTTGGTAAAAGATGACAGGATTCTTTGAAGCAGCCCACAGTTCCCCTTTGGAAGGCTGGGGGCATGAGCAGGATGCCAGCTGTGTGCCCACAGGAATGGACCTCTGCCCACCATGCCTCTGCCTTTGCTTGCTGTGAGAAGAACCAGGCTGCCTGTGTTGTGCTGGAGGAAGGTGGTATCTGGAGTCAGCTTGTAAAAGTTTGCTTACTAATCACTGCACTGGGGTCTTACCTACTTGCAAGTTTGGTTTAGGGGGAAAAAAGAAAATAAATGAAAAGGGCAAGCAGTGACAGACTGTCAGTGTGACCCCTGTGTGTGCCAGGTGGTGCTCCAGGACTGCCTGCAGCCTGTGTAGGTGCCTCCCTCCAGAGTCAGCTCAGTTCTGAGGGAGCTGAAGCAGAGACAACCACTCAGTGTCCACGTGCAGATGTGTAGCAGAGACTTGAAGCAAACTGCATCAGTGAGTGTAGGCTCACTCTGTTCTAGCACTGACACCTGTACCCTGTGCTCTCTGTGTAGATCTTAGTGTGAAACTGTGCAACTCTTGAGGAAACTGTGCTGGAACATCCTGTTACCATCTCACAGGGATGGAGATTTCTATGCAGAACCCTCAAGCTGTAGAGGTTTGATTTGTGAACTCTTTGCAAAGACCTGTGCAGAAAACACTTGCATTGCCACGGAATGAGGTTGGACAGCAGATAAGCAGAGGAGAGTGTCTGATCCTGTTTGTGATGTTGTCCATCTTTGTTTTAGCTTGTGATGTTCTGTGAATGCACACATGGCAGTTACTGCTTGCTCCACTGTTGTGAAAAAGTATTTTCAGTTGAAAATTTTGTTGTATAAAAATTGCAAAGTCTTTTAAAAAAACCACTGGTGTCATTGATGTGTCTGCATTTCTTTAGAGTTAAATTTCTACCCAGAGCTTCTTTGTCCTAGTGTATAAGCAATGATAGGAGAAATAGTTGTCAGATCAGCAAAAGTGTAAGCTTCTGAGAATTCAGTGGTTTGGGGTTGCTTTTTCTTTTTTTATTTTTTTTTCTTTCAGTTTTTTATGTAGCTTGTGTCACTCCTGATCAAAACTTTGCATATATGGAGACTTAAGGAAGAAATAACAGGTTGATATCCTGCTTGTTGATATCCTGGTTTTAGATAATTTTAAAACATGTTAAAAACTTTGTCCTGGTGGTCATTTAAGCTTTAAAAAAAAGCCAAAAACCAAACCATCTGTGTATCCAGGAATGCTCATGGAAGCTATACCAGAGGACTGATGTGACTGTAGCATGGGAATTTTGGGACATGGTGGAATTGCTCTTTTGAAAGCAATAAAATATCAAAAGTCATGACAATAGTTAGATGGAAACATCTCTTAATTTGCTTTGCCTTGGGCTGCTGCCTTGGCTCCTGCAGGTTTGTACAGGTGCCTTAACTCCATCCCCCTCCTGTGGAGTAACAACTGTGCCCTGGCACTGTCATTGGGGTGAGCACAAGCTGGGAGAGCCTGATGCCACCACATTAACTGATCAGCTTAGCAGTTAATCCCCTGACAGGGTAGGTGCTGGAGTTCTTGGGGTTGAATCCCTCTACAGAAGGTCCTGAACATTGTTTAAATGTATGTTGTTCCTATTACACACCCTGGCATCCCAGTCCTTCCCTGTACCCTCTTCCTCCTGGCTCTGCAGCATCCAGAGTCACTCCAAACCTCTGGATGGCTTTGTGGATTTTAGGATCAGAACTAAGGAGTCGTGGTTCAGCTGCTTTGCTCTGGCAGCAGGGAGTGACCCTGAGTGACACTGTCCAGCATTGGAGCGGTGGGAAAATGCTGATCACAGGGGTTTGGTGCTGCTGCATGAGGGATGAGGAGAAAGCTTCCTGAGCTCTGCTGGGCAGAGTTGCCACGAGACCCCTGGAGCAGCAGTTTCCAGACTCCTGCAGTAACAGCTTCTGCAAGAGACCTGCAGGACTGGGCTGTGCTCTAGCAGTTCCCTCCTGAGCTCCCAGGAACTGGTGTTTGCTGTCTGCAGTGGAGAAAGCAGCTTAAACAGGCGTGGTTTAGGTTTTTTTCCCCCGAAAAAGCTGGAGTGAGGATGCCAACCCCTGTATAACAAACTTGTAGCCAATAACTCACTGCTCTTGTTTGTCTTGCATGTTATATTGGAGGTAAAAGATGGGTGCTCAGGTTGGAAACTGCAGTTCTGAGGGAAAAGCCTTTTTCCCTGCTCTGAAAATGGGATTGGACAGGTTGATGACTTGCTGGGCTGTGGTCAGTCAGTGACCCTGAGAAGCTGGAGGGAGCATCAGGCACACAGGGTGATGTGGGAGGGACAAGGATCCTTCCTGGCCTGAAGCCCTGACACAGGAGTTTGGGCTGGTGTTTTTGGAGCTCTGGCTGTGTGAGCCCTGCTGAGTGTGTCACTGAACAGCCCCTGAGGATGCAGCAGCCCCAGTGTGCCCTGAGGCAAACTCAGAGCTGACACAGAGAAAAAGTTCCTCATGCTGCTGCAGCAGTGCCTGCTCAGGCTGCACTTGGGATCTAAAAGCTGCACATACTCATTCTTACCTCTCCTTCCAAAGAGATGTAACCATACCCAGGAGAGTAAAACCAGTCCTGTTTTCATCATTCCTTAGTCCAACAATTAAATCTCTGCTCCTCGAACACCAAAGGGTTTCTCTCTGCCTGTCTCCTTCCTAAGCAGTGGTGTCTCCTAGCTCCAGGAGCTTTGTCTCAGCTGAAACTCCACGTTCAATCTGTGTCTCTCTCAGGAGAGCTGCAGCAGTGAAGTCATCCTTGGCAGAGCTGGTTTTGCTCTCCCTCTCCCTTCTGAAGTCTTTTCTTCCACCTCCATGCCCCGAGGTGTTGATTTTCTCTCCTATTTGCTTGTTGTGCTTTAGAGATCTGCCCTCCTTTGATGCTGGTGTGGGAAGGGATTTTGTGTGTTCAGGACTCTTTTATTTTCTGTCTCACTGGGTGCTGCTGGGCCCAGGGAGCAGGTGGGGAGGGCAGCCCTTGCCAGCCCCACCCCAAACCATGGAATGGCAGCACCTGAAGCTATGTTTTAGTTGGATTGCTGCTGCACTGTCTGGTTTAGGAGAGTTATGCACTGAGATGAACAAAAAATGAAAGAAAGAATCTTCCTTGCCAGGGCTTTGCTGATGACAGCTCCAGCAGTGAGGGGGGTGACAGAGCCAACACCTGCACAAGCTCCTTTCCAGCTCTTCTCCATTGCAGGGCAGAATTTAGCTCCGTGGAAGCCTCTCAGACAGATGAGCTTTGTAAAGTGCCCAGAGAGCCATCAAAGGGTGGGAGCTGCTCGTTCCTGGGGAATGGTGTGAGCCTGGGAAAGCCCAGAGTTGGTACCTGAATCACAGGATGGGTGAGGCTGGGAAGGACTGCAGTGGCCCAACCTCCCTGCTCAAGCACTTGGCACGGGGTTGTGTCCAGACAGCTCTGGAATATCTCCAGAGAGGGAGTGAGAAATGCAGATCATCTCAGCAGGGCTCCCCAGGACTGTCTAGTGTTCAATGCTCAGATAAATGAATTGCTATGGAGGCTCAAGACCCCTTGAAAGGGCAAAAAAGTTCCACCAAAGTCTCCTCTTCCCTTTGGGGGGAACGTTTCCCTCAGCACATTCCTGCATGGCTTTTACAGAGCAGTTCTCCACCTCTGAGCCTTCCCTGCACTGCTGTTCCTCTGACTGTTTATATTCCACTTCCTTCCTTTTGTTCTAAGCGAGAACCATGGACACCAATGACTTCCAATAGTTGGTCTTTGTTTATTTGAAGCTTGTCTTTGGCTGGGGCTGGGCTCGTGCTCTGTGTTGCCAATAAACAGCAGAGCTCTGGGGTTTCACAAGGAGAGGTTTTGCCTTTTTGCAGAGAAGACATCAGCGTGTGCCCAGCCTCTGGCAGGTGGGTGAGGTGCTGATATATCCCTGAATTAGGTGGTAGGATTGTCCCAGGCTGAGGTTGTATCCTGGATCCTTTACTGATGTTTTCTATCTGTGTCCCACTTCACCCTTGCTCTTCCAGAGGCAAATGTTCATCAGGGATGTTCATCAGAGAGATTTTCCTTGAGGAACGTGTTCATGACAAGGAGCATCCCCTGGAAAATAAGGGGCATGTGTAGTTAATGCTGCCTTGGGGGAAAGGCTGAGGGAGAGAATATGGCAGGATTTCATCTGGCACTTTTAATTGCACAGGGATCATTTAGTGCCATAAATTATATGCATGTTAATGTACTTTAAAAATACATTATTACACATTCCTTTTATTTAAGCCACATAGCAGGATATTGTCACTACAGTGTACAGTGCAGTGATGGGATTAAGTGTTTATTTTTCTTTTAGTAATCTGTGTTGTTACAGAATTTGAAAAGGGGATGAATGTGCTCCAGCAGTAGGATTTTGGCTGTAACTGCTCAATAAAGACCTAGAAAAAGCCCCAAAGCTGTCTCCAGGCACGCTGTGGTGGCAGGACAGAAAGAAGAAAGGCTCTGTTGCAAGCTGGCGTGGCATTAAAAAAAGAAAATAATTAACCCTGAAATCTCTTGTAATTATCAGTAATTGGCACTCGGACTGGTAGTCTCAGCAGAGAGAGCAATTTCGTGTGAGCTATAAAATTACTTGTTTTCCCTCCTAGGGCAAAAACTTCTAGGCCACGTTGCCACCACAGAAAATCACTGATTTATAAATGGGAGATTCACCACAGATGTGGCTGTGAGCTGTGGTGGAGCCATCTGCACTGAAATCTGCTGACCCTGCCTCTAAAGTCCCTGTTCTCTGTTCTTAAAAACAGCAAATTTGTGTGGCAAAAGCCTGATCCAGCAGGCAGAGAGAGCTAGGTGTGGAACCAAGGCAAGAACTTGAGTTCACCAGGTGTTCTTCCCTGGTGGAAGTAATTTGGAGAAGTTGCCTGAAAGACAACTCATAAAACAATCATTTTTTTGTTTCTTTCTTTTAAACACAAGATGAAGTAAAAACCTTTTAAATTCTTGTGAGTATTTACATAAAATTTCTAATTCCTCTCTGCTTTTTTGCTCTAAAAATTTGGTGGTGAAGTTTCCTTTATATTGGAAAGGTGTCTTTATCAGCCCTGAAAACTCATGTTCCCTGGGCTTGGGGTCTCTTAGGTGATCACAGAGGTGTTTCAAAGAAAGGTGTAAAATTGGTATTGAGCTCTTCTGGCAGCACCCAGAGGGTGCAACTGAGCTTTTCCTCACAGCTGGGAACACTGGAGGGAGCTGGTTCTTCCTTGCTGCTGCAGGGATGAAGGGGAGGCAGAGGATGTCAGGAAGCCCTGGGGCTGTCAGGGTCTGCAGGTGAGAGCAGAGCTCCTCTACAGGAGGCAACACAAACGTTCTCCATCTCAGGTGGAGAAAGGACATCCAGGAAATCAGGACACCGAGTATTGTGGTAGAAGGTGGGTACTCATGAGCTTTTGGGGTTGGCTTCAGGATTCCTGTTAGGGATCTATCACTAAAATAACTGGGTTTTTTACTACTGTGCTTCTTGCAGCCCAAATTGGCTTTTTCAACGACAGTGGCAGCATTGCTTACCTCGAAGAGGGGAATTGCAGCAGTGGGAGGTGGGGTGGGGCTGGCTGGGCTGGGTGCTGCTGGTGGACAGGGCCAGGTGAGGTGACCAGAAATGTCTGTGAGCACCAGCACAAGCTCCCCTCCCATCCTGGGAACTGAAACTCAGTTTTAATTCATCTGCAGTGCTCAGCATCTGCTGCAGCTGAGGCTCCTGAGACAAAACAGAACCCTCTGCCTTCAGTCCCTCCATGGGATCTGCTCTTCACCAGCAGCTCAAGCATCAGCACCTGGCACTCACAGCCTGGTCCTGTCTGCCTTTATTTTGTCTCCTGTCCCAGCTCTCATGTTGCAGTTGCTGTCTTGATGTGTTTCTAAAAAAACAACAGCAAACCTCCTTCATTTTCAGAACTTTTGTTTAAACGTAGGAAATCACATCTCCAAAAGGGCTGGGGTTGCCAAGTCATGTGTTGGGAAACTCGGAAATGCCAGATTTAAACTGCCTGGGCCATCTTCCCCTGCACCCCTGCCTGTTTCCCATTTGCTGCACTTTTTAATGGCACAAGCACATCCTCCTTTATCCTGAGGGTAAGGCAGTTTGCATATATTAATTTGAGCTTCTTAATTTCTTGTAGTGAAAGGAATCCTACTCCTCACCTTTCAATCAGTTCTGGTAAAGAGGGAGCAGCCTCTGTAATGCATGCCACATTGATAGCAAGGAGGGCAAAATTGCCCTGCTCAGAATTTTAATCTCCAAGTCAGGCAGGAAAAGTGCCATTTTTTCATCTGGCTGTTGCTATTGTTTGTGTTGAAGCTCAGGGGATGTAGTTTTCCTTGTGAGGATCTATCAGGGAGCTGAAATGCAGCCTTTGCCATTCCATTTGCTCCAGGATGTGTGTGCTCCACTCTGTGGGAAGTGTGAGTGGTTGTGAGCTGTGACCAGCCCCAGACTCTAAAGGAAAAGGGTGCTATGGACAGAAAAACAACCTCACCTGAGCTCCAAACCCTCTTCTGCTGTTCCTTGGGTTGGGGAAGGGGTTTTGGATCCAGCTCAGCAGGACTGGAACCAGCTGTGGGACTGCTGCTGTTGCAGCCCTGGACCATGGTGGGATGCAGGTGTGGATGGGTCTCGTTCATGGTGCTGCAGGGGGAGCTTTGGCTCTAGAGGCAGGTTTGCTGCAGGTGAGGAGTGCATAAAGCAGGATGCAGATCCATCCTCTCTGCACAGAGCACCGAGGCTGGGCTCTGTCTCTGCGGGTTGTCGGGGCAGGAATTTCCCTGATATTTCAGCGAGGCTCTGGGGGTGACACCTCGCAGTCGTGCCGGGGGGAAATTCGGAGAAATCCCTGCCAGGGAGGGTCGGGAAGCTCCTCCAGGTGAAGCGGAGCAGCCACTCCGGGCTCCTGCTCCCGTTTCCCGTGGGATGTGCCTGTGCGGAGGGAGGGTCCGAGGGCTGTGCCCGCCCGGCCAGGTGTGCAGGCAGCGAGTGCCAGCCCTGCGTCACGGGCATCCTCTCCTCCCTCCCAGCTGCCATAAAACTTCTCCTCACCTGGGATCCAATCTCATTTATCGCTGCTCGCACCTTTCCTGCCTGCCAGCCCCTCGGGAGAACAAAGCGGGTATTTGGCTGGAAGGTGCGGGGACCCGCGGGGAGTGATGCGGGATCGCGGGCTGGCTGCGCTCCCCGCCGCACCGGGACTGGACGTTTAACCGGAAAGAGAAAAGGGACACAGAATAGAGAGGAGGGAGAAAGGAAAAAAAAACCAGAAAGAAAAGCCCAAAGCTGGAAATCAAACCGCAGCAGCGAAGCAGCACGTTCCCCCTCTGCCTTCGGAAGAATTTCTTGGCTTGCTGTGTGGGTGCCTGTTATTCGGGACGGGATTTGGACTGAGCCAGACCCAGCGCTAATGAGGTTTGTGGAATTAATTCACCCGTGCTCTGCGGCGTGCAGCTCGCCCGAACTTCGCTGCGTTGAAGCGGGCAGTGGATTAATGCGCGGGCAGGACACGGAGCGGGGCTCAGCGCCCGCTCCCTCTGCTTTTCCCGGGGTTTTCCCTGGTTTTTGGCTGTCGGACACCGTCCGGTGCCCAGGGCCGGCTGGGGAAGGGTCCGGGTTGTGTCCCCAGGTGTTTGGGGTGGCACAGCACAGCCCTTGGGGACAGATGTCGGAGGTTTCTGGGACTGTCCTGTCCCTCTGCCCAGCTCCGGGGAAAGGCTGTGGTGCCTGCTGGCACCCAGGGGAAGCTTTCAGGGGTGGAAATGTGCAGGGTCAGCCGGGCTGGGGGTGTTTTCCAGAACTGGGGGCTGCCCCTGCAAGGGGGCAGCGAGGGAAGGGGGGATCCCGGAGGAAAAGGCCAGCAGAGAGTGGGGGGTTCAGGGTGGGCTTTGCTGGGCTGCAGGTGTTGGGGTATTTGCGAATTGGTGGATCTGGAATGGACAAGGGAACGGGACAGGAGGATTGGTGTGAGGGGGCTGACAGGCGTGGGGAAAAGGGGGATGAGGAGCACCCATGGAGAGGAAGGAGAGAAAAAGTGTTTTGTGGGGCCAAAGGGGCAGAGAAAGTGGCAGGAAGAGCACATGGAGGGAACGGGGGGTTCCGGGGCTGTGCTGGAATTTGGGCAGTGCCCAGGCAGGGTCCTGCCCTTCCCACCTCTGCTCTGGGGGCTCCCCCCTGCCCGGGATGGCAGGAGATGGGACCAGGACCAGCCCTTCTCCCCAGCACGGGGTGTTGGCCACAAAGCAGCTCCGTGAGGGTGCCCAGGTGGCTCCTGCTGGGTTCTGTCCCTGGCTGGAGGCTGCTGGGGGCTGTGTCTGGGGTCTGGAGCTCAGCCTGGGAGCTAAAAAACAAATGGAGACACTCAGATGGAGTGAGGAGCACACCTGGGGAAGGCAAACAAAACAAGACCAGTAGAATTTTTGTGTGTAAGCAATGATTTGATTTTTGGTTCAAGTTTTTGGTAGTTTGGGGGAGTCTGGCTTGATAATTTCCAAGTTTTGGAGGATGATCCAGCAGCTCTGTGCCACTAGGGGAGAGCATGAGCTGTGTCCCTGATGCCCTGGGCTGTGGCTGGACTGGCTGTCAGCACACAGGGATACATGGATGGTCCTTGATGCCAGGGACCAGGGTCAGTCCTGCACAGCCCCCCATGGCTGCAGCCAAGAAACGAGCAATTCCCACCCAAGAGAGGAAAGGCTGCTCTTGGGAACTCCTTGCTTGAGCATCTCCCTCCCTTTCCTGCTCCTGTGTCCCAGCCTGCCAGGTGTTCTCCAGCTGGGACCAGGCTCCTGCTGTTGCTTTGTGGCTCATCACAACCTGCTCTCTGTTCCCTCTCCCCCAGCTGCCATTCCACCCCTGCCCCATTGCACCAGTGCTTTGTTTGGAGCATTGCCTGGATTTTTGGGGATGAGGCAGCCAGCCCCAGCTTCTCCAGACTCAGGGGTTCTTGGCATATTCAGATTTTTGGCTGTGCTGAGGGGCAGGGCAAAGGCTGGGGGAGCAAGAGGAGACCAAGAGGAAATGCTGGAGCAGGTCTGGGAAGTGGAAGGAAGTTTATGTGCAGCCAGGAGCTGCTCTGACTTTCTCCTTGTTTTTGCACAACTGAACAGATTTTGTTTTGTTGTTGTCGCCATGAAAACCCAACCAAATCCTTCAGCTTTCCTAAGTGAAAGTGGCGTTTTCCCTTGCAGAGGACACTTCTGAAAGCCAGGGGTGGCCGCTCCCATATTTTTGCACAAATATTGCAGCTGCATTCCTGCAGTGGCCCCGCTCTGTGCCGCCAGCACCCACCTGCTGGCACCTGCCCAGCAAAATCCTTGAAGGCTGGTGGCTCACAGGGCAACAGGACGTTAATATTGAGCAGGATTTTATGGCCTTTTATCTCAGCACTTGAAAAGACATGATGGCAATTTACGTGCCCGAGGCCCAGGGTGTGTCCGTCTGTTCTTTGGTTGCTTTTCCTCGCTGGTGATTAAAGGCAGAGGCGTTAGGTGCTGGTGAGCTGAGCAGTCTCATCCCATACTCAGTCCTTTCCTTGTGGCCCCTGGTGGAAGATGGGATTTGCTGTGTTCAGGTGATGTTTTCAGTTGTGTCTCTGAGGATTTCTTCCCTGTCTTTTCATCCCACCTCTAATTGGCACCTCCCCACATCTTCCTGGCACTGTCCTGGGCTGGGGCACAGCAAGGGGAAAATGGACTTTCCTGGTTTCAACATCTGCCTGTGTTGGTAGCAAGGGACAATATTTGCCAGTGAGTGCTGGTGTGAGGACTGGCACTGAAGGAGGTCACAGGCATGTCCAGGATGAGGAATTTTGGCTTCAGAGCCAGAGCTGCACCTGGATTTGGGGGGACAGGGACCACCCAAAGCCAAACCTGCAAAGGGCCCGACTGGGGACAGTCAGTATGGCAGGGAGGGAAGCAGAGGAGTTCCCTTGGTGCATTTTACCTTTACATTTACATTTTACCTGTAAGAAAAGCAGCTCACTGGCAAAAGGGCACATTGGTGACAGGTCCTGTGGAGCAGCAAATCTTCCCAGAGAGGCTGCCCTGAGGCTCCTGTGCTGCTCAGGTTCGAGCCCCTGGGCATGGATGGCTGTGATAAATCCCTCTGGGCACAGCTGGCAGGATGAAGGAGACACCAATGTCCTGTCAGCTGCTGCTGGGTGCCCAGGGGCTCCCACATGGAGCCAAGTGCAGCCACCAGGGGAGATGTCCTGTGGTGTCAGGGCTGGGTTGGTTGAGCCCTGTGCCACAATTGCTGCATTCAATATATTCACTGGCTGCAGAGGCCAGGTGTGATCTGGTGCTTTTGAGACCAGGCTGGGTTTTTCCAGGGGGTTCCCTGCAGCCCAGGCCAGGCTGTGAGTGGCTGAGTCTCCAGGTGACTGCTCTGTGTGCTGGATGTCCCTCAGGGAACTTGGACTTGTTACTGCACACAACAACTCCTGTTTCCTTTCCCTGGTTTAAGTGATTTTCACATTCTTTTCATTTTAGAGTCAGGGCTGACACAGCAAGAAGCTGTAAAACAATTCATTCACATTTTATATTTCACAATTACATCTGCCAGGAAGGAGATGCCTTAATGATATCTTCACACTGTTGTTTCTTCCTTGACTGCTCTGGCTTGCCCTGCTGGGTGCAAGGATGAAGCTCTGGCACAGCAGCTGCAGAACTCGAGTTCCAGCTTTGTGCCTTTTGTTTACCACATGCCAATGCTGACTTCTGGATGGCACCAAGTTTTCTCAGTCACGTGTGATGCAGGGAGAATGGTTCCCTCTGTTTAGGATTTGATCTCTGTGTCCATCAAGAGGTCCTGCTGCCCTGGACAGGACAAAGAGGAGCTGCCAGGCTCTCAAAACCACGGATTCATTCAACAGCTCCAAACCCCCAAGCCTGGCATTTCCCATGGCCTCGCCCTCACTTTATTGTTGCCTTGACCATCCTGGAAACTCTTAGTGTGATGGGAAATAGCTGAAGGGAGGGGTCAGTGTTGCTTTGGGGGAGAGATGTTGACAGTCACTTTGTTTTCCTGCATTTTATTTTTCCCTAACCTGCCAGAAAAAGCAACATCTTGGCCTGGCCAGTGCTCACACTGTGGATGGTGCTGGGCTCTGGCTGGGAGCCTCCTGTGCTCCAGCACCAACCCTGCTGTCGAGCTGGGCACCCCAACTCCAGGCATTGCTGAGAATTTTGAGCCTTTTGCAGATGCCTGAGCAGGGAACAAACCATCCTTGGCTTTGCTTTAGTGCCCTGCCTTGCTCAGCGATTGCTTCCAGCCCTGGCTTCCCTGGGATGTGAGGCTGTCCCACTCTGGTGGGGCTGGGAAGGGGCTCTGTGGGAGCTGCCCTGCTCATATCCAGGTGCATTTCCATCCCCTGGCTCTCTGCAATGTCACAATTCCTTTGTTTCAGGAGGAAGAGGATGAATGTGCTGCCAGGGGTGTGTGCCAGGCTGCTGCTCCTGACCATGCTCTGCACCACCAGCCTCTGCCAATGGAGCAAAAGTGAGTGGAGCCATGGTAGCTCTGCCTGCCACCTCCCCTTGGGGACTGTGTGTACCTGTGCTGGGCTCCAGAAACACCAGTCCTCTCGTGGAGAACACCTGCTGTGTGCTTTTCCTGCTCTTTCCATCTCCCCAGCTTTTGGGGACCTCCCTTGCTAGCTGATGCTGTTTTGCAGGCAGTTTCCACTAACCAGGCAAAACCTCCATCAGCCTTTCTCACACCCTTCCACTCTGTTTTCCCCATCCCTGATGTGTCCTGGCAGACAACCGCTGCGTGCTGTCCCGGGCAAGGAGCTGCACCGAGTGCCTCCGGGTGGATAAGGATTGCTCCTTCTGCACTGATGAGGTGAGGCCTTGGAGGGCAGCCTGGGGCTGCATTCCCACCCTGCTGGTGGAGGGATCCCCCCCCCCTCAGTGGGACAGGGGCACCAGAGCAGGGGCAGCTTCTGGATCCAGCCAGGATGGGCAACGCTGCAATGTGGATTTCCTTTTGGTGTGGAAAATGGGGAGGGAGGGGAGTCCAGGGCAGCATTGCAGCAATGCAGGGGTTTACCAGGAAATGTCACCAGAAACAGGGTATGAAGGGGATGGAGGGAGAGCTCTATCCCACACAACCAGTAACTCACTGGTGGCCACGTTTCAGCCAGGGGGTTCTGTGTGAGACTTGTCCCCATCTCTGCCCCCCTCTGTTCCCAAAGGCTCACAGCTGTAGGCACAGGACCCTGCTTCCTGCCCTGCTAGCTGCCTGGGCTAGGGTGGTTCTTGCTTCGGGCTGCTATGGGGTCTGGGTAGCTCCAGGAGCCCCTGAGGCAGAATTCAGCTTCTCAGCTAGCCAGGAATGAGATCCTGGGAGCTGCTGTAGAAGTTCTTAGGCAGCTTTATTTCTTCGAAGGGTTCTACCAGCAAAATCCAGATACATAGCATAGCAAGGGGTTTTTATAGGGTTTAGGGGGATTGAGATTCTAACCAGTAAAATTATAAATTGAGAACTATCCAATTACTTTAAGATTCTAGGTGAGAAAAGACCAATCATCTAGTTAAAGACCAATAGAAATCCTAAATGATAACAGGGGTTTCAGTAGAGGGGGGGAACGTTTCTCATGAGACGTTTCATTGTCTCAGGGCATGAGATCCCAGGGGACCCTTTTCAGGGACAGTTATATCGTCCACACTGCCCTGTCCCAGTGGTGCTGCCTGTGCTCTGATGCTGTCCTGCCCCTGCAGAGCTTCGAGGAGCCGCGCTGTGACCTGCGGGAGAACCTGCTGCGCTCGGGCTGCGGCGAGGCCGGCGTCGTGTACAGCCGGGGGCACATGAGGACACTGCAGGTGTGTGCTGGGACCCAGCCCCTCCCCAGGGCTCCTGCCTCCTCCTTCTATCCCAGAGAGAAATTCTGCCTTGGAGAAATACTTTATTCTCCTAACCAGGACAGCATGTGACAGTGCTGAAAGGAACCTCAGTGATAACACGGCACTGAAGGCTCTGGTTATGGGTTTGGGAGTTTTCCCTGATGCTGCAGCTGGACTGTGCCCTGTTCAGGCCTACATAAAGACTCTTGCACAAATGTACAACCCATATGTTGACTTTCATTAGTGTAAGGCAGGATAACCTGCATTTCACCCTGCAGAGAACAAGCTGTTTTGCTTCTGCCCTGTGCTGCCTCTTTCTGCTGCTCCAACACCATCTTCTTGCTTAACTCTAGCCCTCAGTGATTTATCCTTTATGCTTAGACCTGCTGGTTACACCATCACAGGAAACTGGTGGAGGTTGTGATGGCTCCTCATCAGGAAAAATACAAACCAGATTGCTGTTTGTGTAGGGTCTACTTAAAAGCAATGTCTTTGCTGCCTGGGGCACCAGTCCTGATCCAGGCCGGGGTGACTTTGCAGGCAAAGCAGCTGTCAGCAGAATGCTCACATCCCTCTGCAGGAGGAGCCTGCAGGACACCAGTGGGTGTGGGGGAGGCTGTGGGACAGTACTTGAGGGAGGGGAGCTCATCCCTGCCCCTGTACTTCCCACACATCTCCCTGCTCCTTGCCTCCTCCTCACTGCACATGGAGCATCCCCTTCACATCACTCTCCTTCACAGAATTCCAGTATCAACACGTTCCTGCAGAGGACCCAGGTGTCCCCCCAGGCCATGTTCATGAGGCTGCGGGCTGGGGAGGAGATGAGCTTCGACATGGATGTCTTCCAGCCCAAGGAGAGCCCTGTGGATCTCTACATCCTCATGGACTTCTCCTACTCCATGTCTGATGATCTGGACAACCTCAAAAGCATGGGGCATAACCTAGGTGAGGGCAGAGCTGGGAGAGGAGGGGAGCCTGCTCCTGTGCTGATGAAGGCAGCAGCTTTCTCCTGCCTGTGGCTACGAGTCCTGGCAGCACCAGAGAGAGGGATGCAGCTGGCAATGGGCTGAGAGGTGTCTGTTTTAATTAGAGCTTCTCATTATCACTGCTCTGTGCAGCGTTGTGTGGGGATGTCTCTCTGGCCCTGCAGGGATCCTCACATGCTCCAGCCCAGCTGGTGCTCCTCAGAGCTGGTCTGTGCAGGGCCTTTGGCATCTTGAATCTGCTGGGTGCTATTGCAGAAGCTCCAGTTTTGGGGCTGCCAAAGGGGCAGGGTGCAAGTTTCTGCCCTATAAAAGCCCAAAGATCTTAAAAAATGACAGTTTGGGCATCTTACCTATGAACTGACCAGCAGAGGAGATGCCAACAAAAGCTCCCTGGAGCAGGGAGCTCGCAGGCATCTCTTTATTTATGTGTCTCCCCCCTCCTTTGCTCTCCTCCCAGCGGACTTCTTGCAAGCCCTGACTTCTAATTACACCATTGGATTTGGCAAGTTTGTGGACAAAGTCTCATCCCCTCAGACAGACATGAGACCTGAAAAGTGAGTGAGCCCCATGGTCCCTGAGGTGGGAGGAGAGGGGGTGGAAAGTGCCCTGTTTGTCCGTGGCTTTCAGTGTTGGTGATGCAGGAGCCTCCATCCACCTCTCTACCTTCACTGCCAGTGTCTTCCCTGGTCTCCCCATCCCTCAGGGCTTGCTGTAGCACTGTGACAGTGTCAGCAGTGCCATCCCCTGCTCTGCCACAACACACTGCACGTGTTGTCTCCTCTGTCTCTGCCCTCATCCCTTCTCCCCCTCAGTGCTGAGCTGAGCCGCAGTCCTTGAGCGACTCCCCACACTCCTCTCCTTGCCCCCAGCACCCCGTGGCTCCAGCCCCACACGAGAGCCCTGCTTCCATCTCTCCTAGGCTGCGTGAGCCCTGGCACAACGCGGACTCGCCCTTCTCCTTCCGGAACGTCATCCGCCTGACCAGCAACATCAGCGACTTCAGCCGCGAGCTGCGCAAGGAGCGCATCTCGGGCAACCTGGACGCGCCCGAGGGCGGCTTCGACGCCATCCTGCAGACAGCTGTGTGCAAGGTGAGGCTGGCAGTTCTGTGTGTGCAATGACTGCACCTTCCTGGCCCGTCTCCTGCCCACTGACGAGCAGGAGAGGCGCACACTGGCAGCTGGAGCCCCGGTTCAGCTGCAGCTGGTTCTTGCTCTCCCAGTGCCAAGCTGTTTTGGATTCCCAATTTTCCCTAAGCCTTAGAGTGTCTGTCCTGGTGTTTGATGCCCAGCACAGGAGCTGCTTGCTGGGCACCCTGCGTGTGCTCTTTGCTCTGTCCCCCTCCACACCTGCCATGATGAAACTCTGCTCCCTGGAAACGAGCCCACCTGGGCTTGGCAGAGAGACGAGCACAGCTCCAGACACGTCCAGGGAAGCGTGGGCTTGCCCCCTGTACACACATGAGCTGCTGGGTGGGAGACACCCCGTGCTTTGGGGGTGCAGATGGGTGCTGGGATTCCTGGGGACACGTGGCTGGTTGTGTTTGCTGCCAGGTGCAGGTGGTGCATTATCCCTTGGCTATTCCAGCTCCTGTCGGTGCTGGCTTGCCAAGGTGCTGTGCAGGGGTTTGGCAGGCACAGAGATAAAGGTTCCTTCTCCCCCTCCCTGGCTGCAGGATAAGATTGGCTGGAGAAAGGACAGCACTCACCTGCTCGTGTTCTCCACCGAGTCTGCCTTTCACTATGAAGCTGATGGTACCAACGTCCTGGCAGGGATCCTGGCGAGGAACGACGAGCAGTGTCACCTGGACAGCCACGGCACCTACGTGTACGACACCAAGCAGGACTATCCCTCCGTGCCCACCCTCGTGCGCCTCCTGGGCCAGCACAACATCATCCCCATCTTTGCTGTCACCAACCACTCCTACAGCTACTACGAGGTGAGGAGAGCACGGCAGTGATGTCAGCTTCCCTCCAGGGCTCTAGCTCAGCTGTGAGGAGAAAGTGTTCTCCCAGCAGTTGTCCCTAAGCCAACACCTTGGTATTTGGGGTGCAACATAGTGTTGGGGTGCTGCTCTGGGCTGTGGGAGGTCTCAGGGTGTATCACTGGGTGCAGGAATCCGGGCTCCTAGAGGCCTCCCTGTGTTGGTTTCTGCTTCTTGTGAAGCAGTGGAAGTGCAGAGCTGGAGAGTAATTTAGGTTGGCAGGGATGTTTGGTCCAAGTCCTGCTCAAAGCAGAGCCCAGTCCTGTGATAGAGGAGGGCTCTCAAGGCCTTGGCTCAGGGAGATCCTGTCTCTCTGCAGAAGCTGCACAAGTATTTCCCCATCTCTGAGATCGGGGTGCTCCAGGAAGACTCTTCCAACATCGTGGAGCTGCTCCGCACAGCCTTTGAGGTAACGGTGCTCCCTGGAGCTTCACTCCTGCTCCCAGGGCAGGAGAGCAGGCACAGGGCAGGATGTGCCTCTGGAGCAGGCTGGGGTGTCACAGAGCACTGCTGAAAATCCATATGTTGATCCTCTGCCCCCCAGCGCATCCGCTCCAAGATGGACATCAGGGCTGACTTCACCCCCAGAGCCCTGAAGACAGAGTTCACCTCCTCAATGTTTGAAAGGACAGAATCCGGCTCTTTCCACATCACCCGTGGGAAAGTGGTAAGTGCTGAGGTGGCAGTGGAGGGAGGGCACGTGGGAAGGGGGGCTGAGCTCCCCGTGCCCGGCAGAGCTGGCTCACCCCTGCAGCGTGTCCCTTCCTGCAGGGCAAGTTCCACATGCACGTCAAGGCTCTGGAGCACGTTGGTGGGCAGCACGTCTGCAGCCTGCCCGAGAGGGAGCGGCAGGGAGTGATCCACGTGAAACCCACGTCCCTGAGCGACAGCCTCACCGTGTCAGCCGCTGTCGTCTGCGACGTGTGTCCCTGTGAGCAGGTGGGGTACCACAGAGCTGCCTTCTCCCGGCCAGCCTGGGCTGGGAATGTGCTGGCTGCTGCATGCGGGTCCTGCTCGACCCCGCAGGGACGCTCAGCCTGGCTGATCCAAGCTGGGTGTGGTGTCCTATGGCAGAGTTTGCTCTTCAGGACAGAACTTTCACTTGGGTCTGCCCTTCTGATTGCTGAGGTGGTCTTGGGGGCAGCTGGGCCCATTCAGCAATGCCTCTTCTCTCTTCACTTCCAGCAACAAGAGTTGGACTCGCCCAAGTGCAGTTTCCACGGGAACTTTGTCTGCGGACAGTGCATCTGCCACCCGGGCTGGTAGGGACCAGATCCACCCTCTGCAGGCAGCCAGGGACCACAGTGACACACGTTGATCCCTGGGCATCCTGCATGCACCCACAGTGCCACACATTGATCCCTGGGCATCCTGCAGGGACCACAGCGGCACACATTGATCCCTGGGCATCCTGCATGCACCCACAGTGGCACACATTGATCCCTGGGCATCCTGCATGCACCCACAGTGGCACACATTGATCCCTGGGCATCCTGCATGCACCCACAGTGGCACACATTGATCCCTGGGCATCCTGCATGCACCCACAGTGGCACACGGTCCTGTGATCCCTGGGCATCACCATATGCAGGGACCACAGTGGCACACATTGATCCCTGGGCATCCTGCAGGGACCACAGTGGCACACATTGATCCCTGGGCATCCTGCATGGGCACACATTGATCCCTGGGCATCCTGCAGGGACCCACAGTGACACACATTGATCCCTGGGCATCCTGCATGCACCCACAGTGACACACGTTCATCCCTGGCCATCCTGCCCAGCACCCCACTGTGCTGTGCCCTGCTCCTGCCTCTCTCAGCACCGTCTCTGTCCCCAGGAGAGGGGACACGTGTGACTGCTCCCCGGCGTCATCCCCTAACAATGAGGCCTGTATCCGCCCCGGGGACGTGGAGCCGTGCTCGGGGAGGGGCGAGTGCCTGTGCGGGAAGTGCCAGTGCTACTCCGAGGATCACACCCTGCGCTTCGACGGCGCCTTCTGCGAGTTCGATGTGCTGCAGTGCCCGCGCACCTCCGGCTTCCTCTGCAACGGTGAGAGCACCCCCAGAGCCCAGCTGGAGCTGTGCTGGCACACAGAGGTGTCCTGGGCTGGGGGCACTGGCACGGGGGGGGTGAGCAGGGCGGATGCAGGGAGGATGCTCTGCAGTGTGTCTGCAGCCCCTGTGCGCCCCAAAGGAAGCGGGGGAGCCACAGGCAGGGCTGGGCAGCGGCAGAATGGCAGAGGTGACCCCTGCTCTCCCCCAGATCGTGGCCGCTGCTCCAGGGGCGCCTGCGTGTGCGAGAGCGGCTGGGAGGGCCCGGGCTGCGAGTGCCCCACCAGCAATGACACCTGCATCGACAGCCGCGGGGTAGGTGCTGCCCTGCCCTGCCCTCCCCGACCCTGCCGTGCCCCGGTGCTGCCATCTCGGGCTCTGAGCTGCCTTGCTGACTCCCAGGGCTGCTCTCACCTCTTCTCTCCCAGGGCATTTGCAATAACCACGGCAGGTGTGAGTGTGGCAGGTGCATCTGTGACATGGCCTCGCTGTACACCAGCTCCACCTGTGAAATCAGCTACTCCCTGGTGAGTCCCGCCAGGTTTGTCACTTACTCCCACGAGGAACCTCCAGGGAAGAAAGGCAAAGCAGAGATTGTGGCACATCATCACACAATCCTGAGCAAGGGTTTGTGTGCTGTGGCCAGGGAGGGGCTGCCATGGGAGCTGCTTTGCAGCCACAGGTTTTCTTTGCCCTCCTGTTCACCAGCAGCAGCTCTTGAGAGTCTGTCTGTGTTTATCTGCACCCTGGTGATGGGCAGAGGTGAGGCTCAGCTTGTGGCTTGTTCTGATTTGCCTCAAGACTGGGAAAAAAGCTAATTTCCTAGAGTCAGACTGGTTTGGGTTGGAAGGGATCTTAAAACTTATCTCATTCCAACTCCTCTGCCATGGGCAGGGACACCTTCCACTGGATCAGGTTGCTCAGAGCCTCACCCAACCTGGCCTTGAACACATTTGATTTCCCATCGACAAACATGGGCTAATCCCACAGTGAGGGATGGAGAAAGCTGGCTTGATTATGTTTTGGAAAGGCCAGTGAAACCCTTGGAGGAGATCTAATTGCTGCCCGAATGCAGGCTGTTGGTATAAGAGATTTTGGAGTCAACTGGGCTTATAAATCCTTCATTAACTGCTTGTTCTCAGTGACTTCTCTTTTTTACCTGGACCTTGCCCTGACTCTGGGATGAGGAGCTGCCTTTCAGGGCTGTGTCCCCTGTCCCTGCTGGGGTGTCCCTGACCATCCACCCCCTCTGCAGGGCTTCCAGGCCGTGTGTGAGAGCATCCGGGACTGTGTCCGCTGCCAGACCTGGGGGACAGGCAACCTCAAAGGGAACTGCAGCTCCTGCCAGCTCCAGATCCAGATGGTGGAGGAGCTGAAGAAAGGTGACATGAGAGGGTGCAGCTGTGTGTGGTGTCTCCTGTGTGCCCTGCCCCGTGTGTGTGTGTGCACCTAGGGCTGCTCCCCGAGCCTTTGCTGGCCCTGGTGACTTCACAGCTGTGTCCCCTCTCCCCACAGAGGAGGGTGGTGAGTACTGCTCCTTCCAGGATGAGGATGATGACTGCACCTACCACTACAACCTGGAGGGAGACCCCAGTGTCCTTCCCAACACCACTGTCCGTGTGCAGAAGAATAAAGGTGAGCAGGGGCCTGGGAGGAGCAGGGGGTGACCAGCCTGGGATCTGGATCAGAGTGACCAACCCCACAGTGCCTCCAATCCCTGCTCTGTGCCCTTGCTGTGCCCCTGGGCAGGCTCAGCTGCAGGCAGCACCTCCCTTCCCACCTTGCTGGGTGGGTGACACTGTCTGTCATATGAACTGCAAGGGGGGGAGTGTGGCACCCTCAGAGAGACCTTTGGAGATCCTTTCCCCTGCTGCCATGGGCAGGGGTTGCTGCAAGGTGCTGCCTGTGAGCAGGGGTGTGAGCACTTCTCATGGCCAAGGTTAGCTGGGCTGCTCCATCCCTCAGAGAGCCGTGGTCCTGCCCTTCCCTCAGTCCCTGCCTCCCTGCTCACCCCACACGGGGCTGATGTTGCTGTCCCTTGCAGAGTGCCCACCTGGGAGCTTCCTCTGGCTCATCCCGCTGCTCATCTTCCTCATCCTGCTCCTGGGGCTGCTGCTCCTGCTCTGCTGGAAGTTCTGTGCCTGCTGCAAGGTGAGTGTCTCAGCTGGCTTCCCCAGCCCAGGGAGAGAACCAGATATGGCCAAAAACATGACAAATTTCCAGGATCCACCCAGCCTCCCAGCATGGCCAGATTGGCAGGGATGTCCCTGTGGTATCCAACCCTCTGGTGTTGCTGATACCAGCTGCTGGTGAAATTCTGGCCAGATTTCCCCCATCTGGCTAAAATCAGCTTGAGAGCCCCATCCACCCCAGTGCCCATGCATCCCTGCTGATGTGGATCCTCCCTGATGGGGATTGGAAGGGTTTTGTCCTTGGCCTCAAGGTGATTGTGTCTCTGTCCATTTGTTTTCTAGGCTTGCCTGGCCCTGCTCCCCTGCTGTGCACGAGGTACCAGCCCTGCTCCCGGGGGGAGGCCTCTGGGGGTGCACTGCCTTCCTGGGTTTGGGGTGTGCTGGGATGAGCATCCCTCCTCTCTGAGCTGGATCAGGGGGAAGGCTTTTAGCACAGGAGTTCTGGAGCTGCTGGTCCACCCTCCTTCCCTGTCCCACATCCTGGGATGCCCTGCTGGGAATCCCACTGCTGGCTCTCCCTGTAGTGCTTAGAGTGCTCTCCCCACTCATGAGCCCCCCCGGCTGCCCCCATCCCCCTCCCCTCCTGCCCTCCCAACACCCTCAGCATGCTGAAAACCCTGAGCACCCCCCAGAACAGAATCTCTGGCGCTGGGGAGCTGCTGGCTGGCGCTGTCCCAGCGTGCCCCTGGCCCTGCAGGTCGCACTGTTGGCTTCAAGGAGGATCACTACATGCTGCGGCACAGCCTCATGTCCTGCGACCACCTGGACACGCCCCTGGTGCGCAGCGGCTCGCTGCAGGGCCGGGACACGGTGCGCTGGAGAATCCGCAACAACGCCCACAGGCAGGGCGGGGCCCCCCCTGCCCCCAGCCCCAAGGAGCTCGGTGAGTGTCCGATGGGGAGGAAACGCCAAAACCTGACAGATATGAGTGCTTAGCGAAAAGATTCTGAAACTGTAAGTGAAATAGAAATAATAGCAGTTTTTAACTGCGAGGCTGAAAGCAACTATGTGAAGGTTTAGGGCCTCTTCCTTTGTTTAGATAATGCCAAGTGCCCCAAATACCAAAGAACCAACAGACATCCTTTTCCAAGTATGGCAGGAAAGGTTTAGAGATAAGGTTTATAGACAAGAAAGCAGTAAAACATGGTAATTTAGTAATTCCTATAGGTTGCAAATATTAGGAAATTAGTATATTGTAGTAGATTGGTTAGTAGAAATTGGAATATTCAACATAGAAGAATACTTATTGTATTGTAAATGGGAAATCGCCCTCTTATTGGCTATTCTCTCTTATTCTCTCTATGCTCTATTCTCTATTCTCCCTTATCCTCTTTACTCTCTATTCTCTATTCTCCCTTATCCTCTTTACTCTCTATGCTCTATTCTCTATTTTCTCTTATCCTCTTTATTCTCTATGCTCTATTCTCCCTTATCCTCTTTACTCTCTATGCTCTATTCTCTATTCTCACTTATCCTCTTTACTCTCTATGCTCTATTCTCTCTTACACTCTCTCCCTCATATACCCATGCCCTAATAATAAACTACAAACTTCAAGACCAAAACATAGAAAGCTCCTAAGTCTGTCCTGACGACCGTCCACCCGACATTAACCCCCACAGGTGTCCCTGTCTGTGGGGTCTCCTGAACTGGAGATCACCCCCAACAGGACAGTTAGGTGGTTTAAAGTTCAGGTTTTCCCAGCTCAAGCTCTGAAGAAGCAGTCACAAGCTGTTTTCTGAGGTTTCCAAGGTTGTTTGTTCTTTCTTTATCTAAAGAATTCTTTTTCTGACTAACAGAGGTCCGACTAGCTAGTCAACCCAAGGCACACTGCTCTTATCTTTTATACTATAAATTATGTACCTAATGTTTACAATTACTTTCCAATACATGACCCTTACATTGCCCTGTCCAGTTTTCCCTCACACCAATCCAAAAGTGCCATCCTAACTCAGAAAATGGATGACAAGAAGAAGAGACATGCTACGCCCAAAATCCTCCATCTTAGCTTTAAACCCCCTAATATAAACATTTCTAAAAATTCACTTTTTTACCTTCTAACAATCTAATTTATACTCTACTTATGTTTTGTGACTTGTAATTCTTCCTGCAATCCCAGGGGCTTAAATCCAGTCCACAGGAGTCCTGGGTACTGTGCCAAGACCCCTGCCCAGGGAGGGTCTGGAGGCATCCAGGGAAGCCAGGGGAACACCCTGGACTCCCACAACTAACCAACCTAGTACAAGATACAAATTCTTTAACATTTACATACAACCTGTAGGAATGGCTACATTACCATGTTTTACTACTTTCTTATCCTGGACCCTTCCTGTCATGCCAGGAGGGGGGTCTCTGCTGGCTTTTTGGTGTGCTTGCAGCAGCTGGCATTAACAAAGGGAGAAGACTTTCAGGCATCCCCACTGCTGCTCTCCAGCCACTCAGTCGAGCACTGCTTTCATCTCAATCTCACCTACAGTTTCTATATTCTTAGCATCTTTTGCCAGGCAATAATATCTACAGGCATTTCTATTTCTCCTCCCCTACGTGGGGGTGGGCATTTCTCTGAGGGAAAAGGATGGAGTTCCACGTGGGAATTTCTCTTTCCAGTTCCCTACGGGCTGTCTCTGAGGCTGGCCCGGATTTTCACGCAGAGCCTGGGCAAGCAGGACAGCCGGGAGTACGAGCAGCTGCGCAAGGAGGTGGAGGAGAACGTAAGAGCCTGGCACGAGGGGGGCCTTGGGGACAGCCACCCAGGGGCTGGGCAGTGAAAGGAAGGAGCAGTTTTTCCTCTTTTGTGAGAAAGCACCATTTTTAAGGTCACAATTGTAAGAATTAGCAAAGCATCTCGTTGAGATTTCAGGTTTTCTTTGGGGTGTGTGATCTGAAGCTCCTGTTTGGTTTCACTTTGCAGCCTCTTGCCATGTCCTGGGAAGAAACCTGGTGTGGGAGGGCCTGGGGTGGGTTAGGGTGGGGTGGTCAGAGGGCTGCTGTGTTTTGGTAGCAGCCCCTGCTCCCTGAGCACATCCCTTTCAGTGAGGGGCACACTGTGACAGTCCCTCTTGCTCCTTGCAGCTGAATGACATTTTCAAGCACATTCCTGGCTGCCACAAGGTCCAGCAGACCAAGTTCAGGTGAGTCAGTGGGGGAGAGACTCCTGCAGGGCAGAGTTCCCCTGGAGCACTGCTGAGGATGGGGACCAGAGGGCTGGGGTGTGAGATCTGTGATGCTGGGAGGAAAGGGTGGTCTGTGACACAAGCCTGGTGTGGTGCCTCACCCACCCAGGGCTGCAGAGCTGTGGAGGAGGTCTCAGCTGAATTTGGCTTTGGAGCAGCAGGAGCAAATCCTGGTTGCGTGGTGCTCAGTGGGAGAATTCCCACTGGCTTCAGAAGTTTCAGCCTGATGCAAACTTAGGAGTGCCTGGTGCAGGCTGGAAGGAATTTGGGGATGCCAGTGCTGAGCAGGGAGTGGCATCTCCTCCCCACAGCCTGATCCAGATGTGATCTCCCCTGTGGGCACGTTCCTTGCTGCGTTGGGAAACCCGGGGTGGGAGGGAGCAGCTGGGCAGGAGGGAGCATGTGCTGGGGCTCTGTGGGGATGGGCTGGCACCCGCAGGGCAGTGCTGCAGCTCAGACCTGCACAGGGCTGTGATTCACACAGCACTTGGTCTCTCAAAGCTGTTAGTCACTCTGATTGGGTTGTTTTGGTTTGTTTTTTTTTATTCCCCCAGGTTACAGCCAAATTCTGGGAAAAGGTAAGAGGAATTTGCAGCTCCCTGATGCAGCTTCTCCCTCTTTGTACCCACATGTGGGGTGACTGAGTGCCCCACACACTCACTGCTCCCCAGCTGCTGTGTGAGATGTTACCTTGGTCTCAGCTCTCACCTGCCTTTCCCTCCCCTGCTCCCAGGCAGGAATACACCATTGTGGACACAGTGCTAACTGCCCCTCACTCAGCCAAGCCAGACATTATCAAAGTGGTGGAAAAACACGTTTCCCACGAGGCTTTCAATGAGCTGAAGGTCGCACCGGGTTATTACACTGTGACCTCAGACCAAGGTAGGCAGCAGAGCCCGCTGCTGGCTCCTGGCTGGGTGCAGGGGGTTATTTCCCACCTCTCACCCTTGCCTTTTCCCCAGATGCTGAGGGGATGGTGGAGTTCCAGGAGGCCGTGGAGCTGGTGGATGTCCGTGTCCCGCTCTTCATCAGGGACGAGGATGATGATGAGAAGCAGCTGCAGGTGGAGGCCCTGGAGGTTCCCAATGGCATCGCAAAGATTGGGCGCAGGGTGGTCAACATCACCATCATCAAAGAGCAAGGTGAAGGGCTGTGACTGTGGGGGGTGTTTGTGTTTGAGTGTCCTGTGTCCAGGCTGATGTGGTTTGTAAGGCTCAGTCTGAGCACCCCCGGGTCACAGAGCACAGACGTGCTTGGTGACTCCTTTCTGAAGTCTCTAAACTGGAACATCATTTAATGATCCAAAGGAAGGTCATCGTCCCTGCTGACAGGAACATTAACCATCACAAGTTTAGATGCTGCCAGTTCCTGGCAGAATGAGGGCTGACCCCATCCCTCTGCTGCTCCAGTTCACTGAGTGGTGGAATGAAGCAGAACCTCTTTGATGTTACTGTGCTAATATCCTCAGAACTTTCCTTGTGCTTCCCACCTGGCTATTATGAGCAGGGAGCACAAAGGGGAAGTGGGAAAGGCTCCAGCCCATGCAATGATACTTCATGCACAGTTCACACCTGTGGGTGACTGGAATTCTGTTCGGTGAGGACACCTGTTTGGGATGTGACTCTGTGTATTTGCTCTACACATTCCTTCTGTCCTGCCCCTTCCAGCCAGCAGCCTCATCACCTTCCTGCAGCCAGCCTATTCCCACAGCCGCTTCGACAAGCTGGCCAAGATCCCTGTCCTGCGGGAGATCATAGACAACGGGAAATCCCAAGTCACCTACAGGACCCGGGATCTCACCGCCAAGAACGGCAGGGTGAGGGTGCTTGGAGGGACTGGGAATGCAGGGCTGGGAAAGGGGCAGCGCTGGGGTTGCAGAAGAGGGGTTGTCAGGATGTGGCTGGGACAGAGGGGACCCAAGGCTCGAGGTCAGCACAAGGGTAAGTGTTCCTCTCCATCCCTTGCTCCCCTGGGGGACACACCTGAGAGGATGCCTGTGCCTGAGGCAGAGGGTGCCAGCTGCCCCTGGAGCTGTGGGCACTGGGAGGTGAATGAGGGCTGACTGGGGGATGAGGGGAAGCTCTTTGGGAGTCTCCTCAGGGATACTGCAGCCTGCAGTGATAGAATCACAGAACAGCTTGGGTTGGAAGGGACCTTACAGACCACCTCCTTCCAACCCCCTGCCATGGCTGGAACACACCTCTCCCTTCTGCTCCAGGACTACATCTTCACGGAGGGTGAGCTGGTCTTCCAGCCTGGGGAGACCCGAAAGGAGGTGCAGGTGCCCTTGCTGGAGCTGACAGAGATTGACACCCTCCTCAACAACTGCCAGCTCAAGCAATTCGCCATCGACCTCCTCCACCCCAAGTACGGCGCCAAGATCGGCCGCTACCCCCAGACCACGGTGACCATTGCTGACCCAGGTGGGTGTGGCAGGTGACACCCAGGGCAGTGACAGTGACAGTGGCTGAGGGGGCTCCTCCCCACACCAGCCCGCGATGCCGTGCGCAGAGTTCCATCCTCTCTGAAAAAGCTCCTCCAGCTCCCACTGGTAGATTTGGGTCCCCCTCTAGAGGCACGAGTGGGAATAGTCAGTGGGTGGGGAGGAGATGGATCGTCTCCCTCAGTACAGGAAATAGAATGGATTCTTTATTCCTTTTCATTGGGAATTTGAATGAAAAGCCATTAAAAATAAGGGGGAGGTAGGACTCGCTATGAATGGTGCGTGGTGGTTCCTGCAGCTGGACAAGAAAAACTGTCATTAAGTGGGTCAATAACATAAATAATGTATTTATCACAGCAAGGCAGGGCAGTGCTGAGAGAGGCACACTTCCTTTTTTTTCATCTGAGGGGGGAGGACTGGCACTGATACAAACTTTCTTGTCTGCAGAGCTGGTGGATGGTGTCCCCCCGATGACTGGCCTGGCCCAGGTCCCCCAGTCCCCCAAAGGCCGCCTGAGTGCACCACTTAATCCCCACGCCCGAGCCCTTGGCTCCAGGGAAATCAGCTTCAACTGGTTTCCTCCACCGGGAAAACCCCTGGGGTACAAGGTAAGGGGTGAGTGGATCCCAGGGACGGGTGTGGGTCCCCTCCTGCAGGTGTTTCACACAGTACCAAAGGGGTCCAAGTACACACCCAAAAGATGGAGCAAGTTCACCCCTTCTGGTCCCCTCCATCCTTGAGGGACCATCACTGGTGAATGAGGAATATGCAAGAAAGATTCCTGGTGGCTTCATCTCCCTTTCCATCACTTATGACTGTCCTGGCCTCCCATTTCAGAGGAATGGCACAACACCATTCCCAGAGCTGATTTAGTAAGAAACAAGGAATTTCTCACATATTATGTGAGGATCTGAGGGAATCACAGCTTGCACTTGCTTTGCCAGGTGAAATACTGGATCCAGGGAGACCCTGAGTCAGAGGCCCATCTCATTGATGTCAAAGCCCCATCAGCAGAGCTGACAAACCTTTACCCCTTCTGCGACTACGAGATGCAAGTCTGTGCCTACAATGCCATGGGAGAAGGGACTTACTCGGACATCGTCCAGTGCCGCACGCTGGAGGAGGGTCAGTGACCCCACACCCCCAGTGTGGGACCTGCACCAGCCCTGAGCTTCTGCTGGTCAAGCACAGAGTGTCTCCAGCTGTGATCTCAGGAGCTCTGGGCACCCCCTGGCTCCTGACTTGCCCTGATGGGAGCTCTGCCCTTCCCTCCGCAGTGCCCAGCGAGCCCGGGCGCTTGGCTTTCAATGTCGTGTCTTCCACCGTGACCCAGCTGAGCTGGGCTGAGCCTGCAGAGACCAACGGGGACATCACGGCCTATGAAGTCAGTTATGGGCCTGTCAACGAGGACAATGGTAAGAGTGTGTTTTTGGGACAGTCCAGCCAGGCTGAGGGGCTGCAGGATGCTTCCTGCAGCCTGGGCTGGTCCCAAGCTCAGCAGCAGAGCCAGAAGAGCTGCAGGAATCTTTTTTGAGAACTGGGATTTGGATGGATCACTTCTTGATGAAAAAGTTGCCAGTCAGGATTTCACCCTGCAAATGCCAGAAAACTCTGTTCCCATTCACTTCCATAGTGTTTTATGTTGTTTTTCATCTCAAAAACTTAGTTCACAGGTCTAGATAAAGGGGTGGGGTGCCAGGAAGGTGTTATCTGTGACACACAAACAACAGAAGAGTTCTGTAGCATGACTTCAGCATTGGGTTTGGGAGTTTGGGAGTTACCCTGAGATGATGCTGCTTGCTGTGAGCAGCCCAAAGAGCTGCTGCAGTTTTTCCCGGAGCCAGGCTGTGTCCTGGCACCGAAGTGCAGGGTGTTGTGTGGTCTCCGTGCCCGGTGGTGGCAGGCTGCCCGTGCCTTGCAGCCCCCGCTGGGCCCATGAAGAAGGTGCTGGTTGAGGACCCCAAGAAGCGCGTGGTGCTGATCGAGAACCTGCGGGAGTCGCAGCCCTACCGCTACACGGTGAAGGCCAGGAACGGCGCGGGCTGGGGGCCCGAGAGAGAGGCCACCATCAACCTGGCCACGCAGCCCAAGCGCCCCATGTCCAGTGAGTGCCAGCCTGGGGGGCAGGGGACAGGAGCAGGGCTGGGCAGAGCTCCCCATCGCCCCAGCTGCTCCCCCAGCTCCTGTTTGCTCTGCTGCTCCAGCCAGCCTGGCAGTGCTGAGGGTCAGCCTGAGCGCTGTGTGGTGTTTTTGCTGCTTGTCTGATGGCACTTTCCACCTCTCCTGCAGTCCCCATTATCCCTGATGTCCCCATCATTGATGCAGAGGGAGGTGAGGACTATGACAGCTACCTGATGTACAGCACGGATGTGCTCCGCTCTCCAGCTGGCAGCAAGAGGCCCAGTGTCTCTGATGATTCAGGTTTGTGTCTCTGAGTTTGAAAAGATCATTTCTAACATTCATTTTCCTTAACAGCAGCTTTCAGCAATGAGCTTCACTGCTCCTTTCCATCTCTCAGGGATGGGGAGATCCAGGTTGTGGAGATGGTAGACATCAGCCTTTCCAAAGCTCAGTAGCTGCATCCATGGGAACACTTGGCTGGTCACAGTGCAAATAGGGCCAGTGCCTCCTTGTCATAGCCATGGGGCAAAGAGAAATCTCAGTGTGAGGTGGGAGAGGAGCTTTTCATGACCCTCCCTGCTCATCTTCCCTTTGTGTTGCCATTTGGCTGGACCATGAGAGTTAACATCAGCAAACAAGCACCAGCAAAGGCACAGACCTCTGAGTCCCTCGGGATCTAGGCCAAGCCAGCAGGAGGGATCTCAGCAGTGCTGGGAAGGCACTGGCCTCTCTTCCTCCATCCCCTCACTGAATGAGGCTTGTGCTGGGACAAGAGCCATAGTGATAAGATGAGGTGTGTCTGTAGGATCTTCTCTGGAGGGCTCTCCAGGGTCTGGGACCCAGAGTGAGTCCCTGGTCCTTTCTGAGAGCAAGGTGATGGGAACATCAGGAGTTCAACCACCCTGAGTGCACACCAAGGAGTGATGAAACCTCTCCTGAGCAGAGCACAATTGTTGCAGACTCATCAGGCAGGGACTTTGAATCTTATCTTTTGTCACGATGGACACAGGGCTGGAAATCAGTCTGGGGGTTGAAGAATCCCCAATCCCACCATTCTGCACCTACCAGCTGTTTGCACCACCCGGACTCCTGAGCCCAGCCTTGGACCACGGGCTGTGAGCAGCCATCGTCCCCACTGCTGCTTGTCCCTTGCTGTCCCCAGCAAGGAGCTGGTGGCTGGCCCACCCTGACCCCTGCAGACCAACACCAGTGCTTGCCTTGTCCCAAAAGGCTCCAGGTGGAAATTTGTGCCGCTGCTGGGAGAAGAGCTGGACCTTCGCCGCATCACCTGGAGGCTCCCGCCCGAAACCATTCCCCGGCTCTCCGGCAGCAGCCGCCTCTCCTCGGACGCCGAGGGGCTCCTCCCGGAGGAGGACAGCGCCGGGAGCGGCGGGACGCCCCGGCCCCCCGCAGGTGAAGGACGGCTCTGGTACAGCACTGAGTGTCCTGTCCCGCCCTGCTCAGAGCCGAGGCTCTGGGCTCCCCTGTGTGCCCGCCCTCGTGTCGCTGTGATCTGCTCCAAAGCCTTGTCCTGCTGTGTCTGCTCCTGGAGTGTCAAGGTAACCCCATCTCGGCACCGACTTGGGAGCCTGCCAGCAAGTTCCTTCTGCCAAAGCTGGACCTTCGAGGCAGGAGCAAACTCAGATGATACCTGCTAAGTGCCACCTCCAAGGGCAGCTCTTCAGCTAGATTAAGTGCCCTGAGCTTCTGGGGCAGATCTGCTGGACTGTTAAACAGAAGTCACTCTCTCGTAGCTGGCTGATCTCCCCTGCTGGGAGGGGATGGGGATTTGTTTGTCAAGGACCAGAACAACGGAGCAGGAGTTTGCTTTTCAGATCCAGCTGAGATGGGATCCAGAATGAGATCTGGAGAAACCTTCTTCATAAAGGGCCACTTTCCTTCTTCCACCTTCTTTTAAAATCTGAAATTATAAACCAGTGCTTGCGTCCAAGGGGAGATGTGAGAGGATGTGGTGAGAACCACGAGGCAGTGCCCCAGCAAGGCCGAGGTCTGGAGTTACCTTGGGCACCATGGTGTTTGTGTGCAGGGAGAAGTCTTTGTTCACCTCTTGTTTTTGTGTCTCACGTTGGGTCTTGTGGCTTGCTCTGGATGTAGCATTCCAGAGTCACCTTCCAGGGTGGCTGAACCTGGGATTCAGCCAAGGCAGGGGGGGCACCATGACGCCTCCTGCTTCCTCCCCGTGGGAAGTGGAGCAGCAGCTTTGTCCGCAGCCACATTCCTCATGCCGTGCCCTCTTCCACAGAGCACTTGCTGAATGGCCGGGTGGACTTCTCCTTCCCTGGCAGTGGCAGTGGCACCCTGACCAGGACAGCCAACACCAGCTACCACCAGCTGAGCTCCCACGTGCACCAGGAGCACAGGGTGATGGGCAGCTCCTCGCTGACCAGAGACTACTCCACAGTGCTGCTGGGGCATGGTGAGTGCCACAGGGATGGGACCTGTGCCTCCATCCCATCACTGCGTCCTGAAGTCCTTGTGGGGCTGAGGAATGTGCTCAAAGCTAAGGGGGCCTATGAACTGCGGGTCTAGAAGGTCATGTCCCCACCACTGATGTCTTGGTGCTTTGCTGAGGCTCCTCTGCTTGCAGACCAGTTTGGAAAGGGTTCCCACCCCTTCATAGGCAGGGAGCTTCATCCTTTTCCTCACACCCCAAAGCACTCCAGGGAGAGCACGTCTCTCCTCCTCACTCTGTCCAGCAGTGTGGTTGTCTTTCAGCTCCATGTGTGTCCATCAGCTGGTGCTGACGGAAGGTTGTTTAAAGGTTCTTCAGACCTGAGCCTTAAGAAGCCACCTGTGCAGGAGCCTGGGCTGAACCTGCTCTGAAATCTCCAATGGTGTTTTTCTCTTTCTTCTTGCACTGCTTCTGTAGATTACCCAGGGACACTCCTCCCTCCCATCCATGAAGATGCTGGGAGGACACTCCTCTGGCCCCGGGACGTGGGTTTCAGGAGCAGGGCAAAGGTGAAGGGTTACTACCCCAGCATTGGCTGTCGGGACTCTGTAATCATGGCTGATGGGTCTGCAGGGATGTGCAAGTACATAGGTACAGCTTGTCCAGTGCTTCCTCCCAGCCACACATCCCATAACAGCCCAGCCACCATCCATCCATGAGCTGCTGCCATCCACTGCTCACCCCAAAGCTCCTCTCCATGGCTTGCTGTGTGCTGTGCTGATCTTCCTTCTGACCCAGCCTGCACCTCCATCACATCACCTTCCCATTTGCAGGTGAATTGCAGGTTTCAACCCACCTGGACTGATTAACATTCACCACCACTGCTGCCACCGGTGCTCTGATCAACCCATTGTGCCCATTCTCTTCATTCCTAACAAGCTTCTTGTTCTCAGTCTTACTCCACAGGCCTTTGGAGAGCTCTTGGGGAGAACGTGTGCTCTTTATGAGATGTCCCTCTGCAAGCTCCTTGTCATTGAAGGGCTTCAGTCCCTGAGTGTCACCTGGCAGGCTGCTGTGCTCTCTGTGAGCTTTGTGTCCCAGTGGGATGAGCTGAGGAGCACCCAGGTGTGGTCCCAGGCCACATGAGCAGGGCCTGATTTAGCTCTGGATTAAGGGCCAGATTGATTGACCTACACCTGATGAAGTCTGTGAAGCTTCTGGCAGACTGGACAGGGTGCTTAGGGCTGAGGAAGGTCACAGCCAGCTCCAGGCCCTTTCTGTATTCTTACATTCAGTTGTCCCACCCAAGCTTGACATCCTGAGGCTGTGGGACATCCCTGTAGCTGTGTAGAGCCAGCCAGTCCCCCCTCATGACAAGTCAGCTTGCAGAGATGACACCTCACCACATCCTCCAAACCATCAGGACCATCCCATATTTACCTGTGCCACCCCCTCCTCTCCCCCAGCCCCCTTAACCCCCATCCCCAAAATCTCCAGGCTGATGTTCCCTCTGTGCCTCAGACCCCAGGAAGCCTCTGGGCATCCCGGACACCCCCACCAGGCTGGTGTTCTCTGCGCTGGGCCCCACGTCCCTGAAGGTGAGCTGGCAGGAGCCGCGCTGCGACAAGGAGCTGCAGGGCTACAGCGTGCACTACCAGCTGCTCAGCGGAGGTCAGTGGGCACTGGGGACAGAGGGTCTGCTCTGGGGCTCCTGGCTCTGCCTGAGCCTGCTCTGAGCAACAGGATTGATCTCCAGAGGTGCCTTCCAGCCTCGACCATTCTGGGGTTCTGCATCCGAAATTTGCTTCTTGCGTTGCCTTTTTTGTGCAGGAAATGTTGCAGCTACCTGACAGCTTTCACTCCTTGTTTCTCCTAGAGGGAGAGCAATTCCTGGAGTTGCTTGTAGAATCATCTCTCCTCCAAAAAACACCCCCCCTTTGATCTTTCTCCATCAGCCAAAATATCTTACATGAATTTTTTTCCAACACGTGGGGCTTACAAGATATTTTCATTTCAATCCTTCTTCTACCTACACAAATCTCAGGGCAGTATTAGTGAAAATATAATTCTTTTGTTGGAAACTTCTTGAGTTTTCAAGAAGCTGTTGTTTGTCCCAAACCTTTGTTTGGGAAAACATCTCGTCCTGCACTATCCATTGTTGGTGCAAGGTGTGATGCAGGTGGTTGGGGAGGGATCCTGGATGGCTTTTGCAGGCAGTCTGTCTGAGACAGAGTTTAGGTGAAAGTCTCTTTGTGCCTGTACCCTGGTGTTGACATCCCCTTCCCTGTGTGTCCCAGGAGAGGTGCACAGGATCACCATCCCCAACCCCAGCCAGAACTCGGTGGTGGTGGAGGACCTGCTGCCCAACCACTCCTACATCTTCAAGGTGAAGGCGCAGAGCGAGGAGGGCTGGGGCCCCGAGAGGGAGGGGGTCATCACCATCGAGTCCCAGGTGGACCCGCAGAGCCCGCTCAGCCCCGTGCCAGGTGAGGAGCCAGGGACAGAGGGTGCCACTGGTTCTGTGCTGCTGTCTGCAGTGCTGGCTGTTTTCTCTCCCCTTGCCACATCCTCAGCTCTCCTTTCCTTCCTCTCTTTTTGGAGCAGAACCTTCTTACCCACACATTCACTTCACACTCGTTGTCCAGGGAGCTGAGCACATTCCATAAATGCTCTGTGCAGATCCCTCCCAGCTCCCTTTGCTGTGATTCTGACGTGTCCCCTGTGCCCTTGCAGGTACCCCCTTCACCCTGAGCACCCCCTGTGCCCCTGGACCACTGGTTTTCACTGCCCTCAGCCCGGATTCTCTGCACCTCAGCTGGGAGAGACCCCGCGAGCCCAACGGGCCCATCCTGGGCTACAGGATCACCTGTGAGATGCTGCATGGAGGAGGTACAGCATGGGCTGAGTATAGACACAGCTCCCTTAGGATCCCACAGGATACCTCCAGCTAAGGCAACAATCTGCTGCACTTTGGCTGGGACCAGTAAAAGAGTTGTTTGCTTACATCAGTGCAGACAAAGTGAGACATGAGGCTGATTCCAGGCCTGGGAGCTGGTGGCTCCTGACACTTTGCTCTAACAGATGTGGTGGGAAGAGGAAGAACCTGTTCATTATTGCAGCCAAAGCCCCGTGGAGGTTGGTTGTTGAGGTTGCCCACTGTAGTGAAATTTTTGGGGTTGTTTTAACCCTTGGTAGAAGTGGGTGCAATCCTACAGCCCATGGGCTGTATAAAGCTCAGGGAAAGCCAAGGCAGCAGATTTGGGGGGGAGTGAGTTGGAGCACCATCACTCTGGTCTGTATTCACCACTCTGTGTCTCTGTGGATTAGGGGAGCCCAGGACAATCTATGTTGAAGGAGACAACCTGGAAACCACCCTGACTGTGCCCCACCTGAGCGAGAACGTCCCGTACAAGTTCAAAGTGCAAGCCAACACCACCCAAGGCTTTGGGCCAGAGAGAGAAGGCCTCATCACCATTGAATCTCAGGACAGAGGTACAGGACTGTGTGGAGGTGCAAAAGAAACCTCTCAGAGCAGGGAACACAACTCCTGCAGTCACCTTCCAGCTCTGGTGGTGACTCCATGCTCCAGGGAAAACATGGGGACAGTTTTCCATGAAGGCAGTGCTGTCCCAGTCCTGTGCACTGAATGAGGGAATGCCTGGCAGTGTGTTACTGATGGTGAAACTTCTGCCTGTTTCTACAAATACCTGGAGGCAGCTTCTTACTGCCCAGGTGTGAGACCTTCCCAGTCCTCCCAGTTCCTCCTGAACCTGCTCTGATATCAGCAAGGAAAGATTCCTGAGCTTGCTGGTGCTCACTGTGCAGGGTTGAGGAGTTGGAAGATCTTTGTTATTTCTTGACTGACTTGTTCCTTATCCTTCTCCCCAGGTGCTTTCTCCCAGTTTGGAGGACAGCAATACACAAGAGAAGTTTACAAATTCCCCACTGAATACACCACCAAAACCAGTATCAGCCATTCCTCCCTGGATCCCCATTTCACAGGTAGGAGCTCATTGTTGCCTTGCAACC
Organism: Luscinia megarhynchos; assembly: GCA_034336665.1. NCBI lineage: Eukaryota > Metazoa > Chordata > Aves > Passeriformes > Muscicapidae > Luscinia > Luscinia megarhynchos. Next base: position 7,053,425 of record CM067580.1, read on the forward strand.
CTCAGGAAGCAAAGGGAAATTCTGCTTGTCCAAAGGTGTGAGGCTGCTTTTACCTCGAGTGCCAAAGGCAGGGGAGGAGGGTCCCTCAGGTGGGAATGGGGAGGGTCAGCCCTTTTCCTACATTGTGTCCCTGCCTTGCCCCAGGGACAGCTGCAGTCACACATGCTGCCCAGTCCTGGAGGGAATGCTGTATTCCAAAGCTCTCCAGCACATCACTAGAGACCAAGTCATAGCTCTTCCTGCAAGGTTCTATCTCTTCAGAGCAGAAAAAAGCAGAGCAGTGGGACAAACATCTTTACTCACATTGATGTAGTTGTCCTGTGTTGTCCCACTTGAGCTTATGGGTTCATGCTGCAGCACAGAGAATTTGGGAGCTGTTGGGAGATTCATGTTCTTGACTGACCCTGAATCCCTTGGTGTGGAGAGGTTGTCCTGGTTTGGAGGACAGGTGTCTGCCAATGAAGGCAGAAGCTTCTCTTGAAATGGACAATGTAAACCCCCTCCCTCCAAATTATTGTAATTTTGAAATTAAGGGGCTCTCAGGCAAAGATATGGGAATTAGGAATAACAGTTCTTTACTAGGAAAATTAAAATAGAAATACAGTATTACAAAGAACAATCCCAAAGCACTGCCAGAGTCAGAATCCAAGCTGACACCCGTCAGTCAGTCAGGGTGTTGGCAGCAGTCCCATTCAATGGTGGCTGCATCCTCCTGCAGTGGCAGATGTGGTTCAGCTGGAGCAGTGCTCCTGTAGAAGGTGCAGTTTCCTCTGAAGCTCCAGGGATGATGTGGAAAGGTCTGGCTTTCCTCTGGAATCCAGTGGAAAGAAGGTGCCTTGGTGTCCAAAATCTCAGTTTTTATCTGGGTAGGAAAGGCTTGGCTCCTGCCCTGGCTGGAGCATCTCCCAGTGGGATGATGTAATTTTATCAGTCATGCACTGGGACTCAATGGCCATTAACAGGAGACATCTCCTGGAGGGAGGATGGGCTGTGGGAAGATAAAGATGATTGCCCAGCTGGTTTTTAACAATGGCCTATTAACAGGAGATATTCCCACAGAGATAAGGATCACTGCCACACCCAGTTTTTAACAATGGCCCGTTAACAGGAGATATTCCCACAGAGAGAAGGGTCACTGCCACACCCAGTTTTTAACAATGGCCCATTAACAGGAGATATTCCCACAGAGAGAAGGGTCACTGCCACACCCAGTTTTTAACAATGGCCCGTTAACAGGAGATATTCCCACAGAGAGAAGGGTCACTGCCACACCCAGTTTTTAACAATGGCCCGTTAACAGGAGATATTCCCACAGAGAGAAGGGTCCCTGCCACACCCAGTTTTTAACAATGGCCCGTTAACAGGAGATATTCCCACAGAGAGAAGGATCACTGCCACACCCAGTTTTTAACAATGGCCCGTTAACAGGAGATATTCCCACAGAGAGAAGGATCACTGCCACACCCAGTTTTTAACAATGGCCCATGAACAGGAGATATTCCCACAGAGAGAAGGATCACTGCCACACCCAGTTTTTAACAATGGCCCATGAACAGGAGATATCTCCTGGAGGGAGGATGGGCTGTGGGAAGATAAAGATGATTGCCCAGCTGGTTTAAAGCTGGCCCATTAGTAGATAATATGTGCCAGGAGATCAGGGTCACTGCCCCACCCGGCTGCAGCAGATGGGGACAGAATTCACATTGCTGGCCACATCAACCCAACACGAGGTCCTTAAATCCTTTCTGTGATGCCAAACACACTGCCTGGAGTGGTGAGGCAGGGCAGCCCCTGCTGCCTGTGACCCCAGGCCTGTGCCTCCCCCTGCAGACGGGGTTCTGGTGAGCACCCAGCGCGTGGAGAACTCCAGCAGCACCCTGACCCAGGAGTTTGTGAGCCACACCGTGATGGCCAGCGGGACCCTCACCCAGCACCTGGAGAGGCAGTTCTACGAGGCCTGAGCCCCAGCACCAGCAGGACTTCTGGGATCAGAGGCCAGGATTTTATGGGACAACCCAAGGTGCTTCATCCAGGCAGCTCCTCCTGCAGGCACAGCCCCTCGGTGGCACTGCAGGCTCTGGGCTTCTCCTTTGGGCCCAGCACACCCAGAGCTCTGGCACAGCTCAGTCTGTAACTCAGGGGGGTGTCTCTCCATGGCTTCAGCCTCTCCAGGTAAATGGAATGAAAGTATTTTTTTGTCAGGTCCTCGGTTTTGAGAGGATCTCAGGTGTCAAAATCATCATTTATAGAGAGTCACCATTTCCAACTTTGCTCCAGGCTCTCTGGCAACTCACCTGTCCACTGGAGATGGTTCTTTTGTTCAGTATGGGGGTTTTTATGAGAGCTGCAAGGTAGGGTTTTGGGTTAACCTGTGCTTTCTTACTGCACCTGTTTGTGCCTGTCCTTTGCTGCTGACATTTGGTACCACGATAGCAAAGAATAACTTTTCATTTGTGTTGCATTTGTGTTGATGGCCTCTGATGCTTTTTTTTGGTTTTTTTGCATACAATATTGTACAGTTTTAATAGTATATATATAAATATATATAAAAGTATTTTATTATTTTATAAAAAAATGGAGATGGATGAGATCTATGCTGAATGTGGAGGCTACACTGGGATTGTGGCTGCTGGGAAACATGAATAACTGGAAGAAATGAGTTAAGGGCTTGATCCAAAGGCCACTTGAACCCTGTGATGAGGCTGGTGGGCTCTGCCTCGGACCTTGAATCCTTCAGCACCAGAGACTCCAGCAGAAGGCTGCAAGGGGCTGGATCCACTCACAGCAGAGCATCCCCCAGCTGGAGCACTTGGCCATGGAAGGAGGTGAGGGACGGGGGTGGCCCCAGCAGCCAAGATGGGAACTGCACTGGGATTCCTTACAGCTGACGTGGAGAGTGAGATTTCAGGACACAGGATCTTGGGTATCTTTTAAAAGACTTTTTGCCCAGCAGCAACATCCATAAAGGGACTTCAGTAAACACAAAGAGCAAGCCTGGGAACAACAGGCACTCCCACTCCTGAACCAGTCTGAGACTCCTTCAGCTCCCCTCACACAGCTCTGGGCTGATCTGAGACCCTGCTGGGCTCCATGTCCCAGTGCTGGGCAGGCTCCCTGCCCTCTGCCAGGAGGAACAAACAGACTGCCTGTCTTGCAGAGCAGTGCAAGGTTTCCCTGTGTGTCCCACCTGCATGGGAGCAGGTGAGGAGCCTGCCCAGAGCCTGCCTGGAGCAGCAGCTGCCTCTGCTCTGGGTCAGAGCTTCCAACCAAAGCAGCAGCTGCCTGGCAGCATCACCAGCCTGCTTTGATCTCACAATGAACCTTAGCTTTTTTTGTGGTTTTCTTTTTTTAATTTTTTTTTCTTTTGGACTCTGAAGAAGAGCTCACAACTAACATTTCCCTCTCCTCTTCACTTTTTATTTCACTGGAGGAAGGGCTGTACATCTTTTAGCCAAAGATGGATGTGAGTAAATCAATCCACAGGATTCTCCATGACTGCAGATGGAGCTGGGTCAGTTTTGAACTCGGATCAAGGGATCCTTCACCTGCCCTGAGGTTTTACTGTGCCTGCAAGAAGCACTTATTTCTCCTGAGCAAGTGCCAATGGCATGAGGCTGCCTCCCTCCCTGCTCCCTTCTTGCCTGGGGTTGGGATTTTCTCTCCTTCTATACACGGACTCCGTGACTCTTTCCCTGGGCTCTGTGGTCCAGGGTCAACTGAGAACTGCCTAAACAGGGAGTTTCCCAAGCATTTTAACCAAAGATGATTCTGTTCCCCAAGAGCAGAGCATGGCCCATCAGCTGCTCTCCAGGGAATCAGGCTTTCCTCATGCACTAACCCAGGCCTGTCTTTTTTAATTTCATCTGGTTCTTGGAGCTGGTGCTGTTTCAGCCTTTCCAAGCTGGATCCAGAGCAGGTCTTTGATCAGATGGCTTCCTCTTGCACTCAATAAATATTTTCTCTATATCCTGCCTCTTTTTTCTTCTTGTTGTTGGTTTTTTGTTTTTTGGCTTTTTTTAAAGTAAACAAAAAAATCCTCCCCCCATCACTATCCTCCATCTGCAGCAGCTGCAGGGCAGGGGCCAGAGGCAGATTCCCAAGCAGGAACTTCTGCCACATGTGAGTGCCTGCTGCTGCTCCACTGCCATCCCCTCCTGTGCTGCAGCTCTGCTGGACTCCACAGCCCTGGCACTGGCTCCTTACACCAGTGCAAACTGGAGATAAACCAGTATCCTCTGAGGAACAGTCCCGAGTGATTTTGGCTCACATGGGCGCAGTACAATTGTGCAAATGTTTTGCTTTTATTAGGCAAATCATGCAGGACAAACTGATCCCCTTGGGAAAGCCTTGGGGAAGGAGGCAATGCCAGCCCAAGGTTCCCAGGTGAGGTGGTCACTCCTCTACAGGGGCAGAGCCCTTGCCCCTCCCGAGGGCTTGGTGAGGTAGAAGGTGGCTGTGCCACTGTACTTCTCCTGGAAAAGAAGAGGAGCAGTGAAGGCTGGGGCTCTGGGGATGGGGGATCCAGAGCTGGAGGGAGAGGCCTCTACCTGCACTCTTCACTGGGCTGTAACTCCTGGTCATGTTTCCTCTCTCCCACCTTTGCCAGAGGCCAAAGCCCTTTTGGTCTCTCCTCATTTCAGACCCTCCTTTCCCTCTTCTCCAGCTATTTACAGGGTACACCATGATCTCACAGAGCAGGAAAATGATGCTCTGCCTTGTTCCAGGCCCCATGTCCCAACATTCCCATTCTGCTGCCATTTCCAGCTCCCTGTGCACGCCAAGGTTAGGTGTTAGGGAGTTAGAAAACGCTGGTGCTGGTAGTGAGATTTTCCCTGAGCTATAACTGCCAGTATTCAGCTCAGCAGTGCCCAAGCTCAGCTCAGATCACTTTTCTGTAGGTGGATTTGGAATTCCTGAAGCTCCCCCAGCACCTTTTCATTCCCTTTCTCGATGCAATGAGGTCCTGGGGCAGGGCTCTGTGAGTGGCACAGTGCTGAATGCCTGCGAGGGCTTAGTGGCATCAACAGACTCAGGGCTACCTCTGCACGGCCCTGGATGGGATCCACCAACCCCAAATGGCTCAGGAGTGACAGTTCAACAGTGTCCCTGTGCTGTGCCCCTGAGTGCTCCCTCGGGATCTTCCAGTCAGTGTCCTTTTCTGCCACATACCTGGATGTGCTGCTGGGCTCTGTCTGCAGCTCCAGCTTCCAGCAGCGTCACTGTGCAGCCTCCAAAGCCTCCCCCGGTCATCCTGCTGCCATAAACCCCATCCACTTCCAGGGCTGCTGCCACCAGCTCGTCCAGCTCCGGGCAGCTCACTTCATAGTCATCCCTGGAGAGAGGAGAGCCCTGTCCTGCACCCTGGGAGCAAGCACTGCACCCCCACAGCTCCAGCTTGTGTCCTGGTGCAGCCACTGCCGTGGCAGCGATGCTGGGTGCTGCGGGTGCTGCAGGGTGCTGCAGGGTGCTGCAGGGTGCTGCTGGGTGCTGCAGGTGCTGGCCCAGCTCTGCCTAGAGGGGCTGTCAGCATCCCTGGCCATCCTCACCTGAGGGAGTTGTGGCTCTCCACCATCAGCCTCCCGAAGGTTCTGTAGTCCCTGTGCTGCAGTGCCTGTGCCGCCTGCGCTGTCCGGGCGATCTCGCCGATGACGTGCCTGGCCCTGCGGAACACCTCATCCCCCAGGCTGCTCCTGGCCTCTGCAGGGACATGTGTGCCTCTGCAGCAAAGCCTCACAGCCTGCAACACGCTGCAGGGGTGCATCCTGCAACCATCCCGCGCCACAGCTTCTCTGCCTGCAGCCCCACGCCCCTGCCCCAGGTCCCAGCTCTCGATGTCCCAAGGAGTGGCCAGAGATGAGGGCGGGACTGTCCCCACCTTCCAGCTCGGCCAGGGTGGCGTCCCTGAGGCTGGCCTTGCCGAGAGCCGCTGCCGCCCGCTCGCAGTGCCGCCGGCGCGCGGGGTACTCGCTGCCCGCCAGCGTGTGCCGCACGTTCGAGTTGGTGATGAGCACGGCCAGGCTGGCGTCGGCCAGCGGGACGGGGACGGTCTGCAGGGACCTGCAGGGACAGCTCAGCCATGTGCCCGCCCTCCCTGCCCGCCCTGGCTCTCAGTGAGGTCAGCGGCAGGCAGACCTGAGCTGCAGAGGCAAAGTCCAGGTGGTTTAGGGTTTCACTCAAGCATGTCACTCCCTCCCAACTAGTAGTCCCATAATAGACCCTGCAGGTAAAACAGCCCAGGCAAGCAGCAGAAAGGTTGCAGAAGGAGGAATCAAGACAAGGAGGAATTAAACCTCACCACGAGGTTTTGGGCTGGGTTCATGGCCACAGGGCCAGCTCATCCCCAACTGCCCAAGGAGGTGGGCACAGCACAGAGAGCTCAGTGCCAGACCCTGACCTGCAGTCGATGAGTAGTGCATGGCCTTCCTTGCCCATCACAGATATGAGCTGGTCCATGATCCCACAGGGCATCCCAGCAAACGTGTGCTCTGCTTTCTGGCATGCCAGTGCCTTGGCCACCAAATCCCCGTCATCTGTGCCACAGCAGAGACACTCAGGTTAGCAGCTCCTGCAACTTTGTCCCTTGCCTGGCAGCAGGGGAAGCAAACATGGAGGTGAAGGGCTGTTTTCCTACAGAATGGGGTTTTGCAGCTGCAGATGCCCTGCACCACTGCATGGCATCTGTGCCAGGCTGGGCCCCCAGATCCAGCTGGATGTGGTAGCTGACATTGGTGTTTCAGGTATCTTGACTTTTTGGGGCATTAGGGTGGGGAGAGAATGCACCCAAGGGAACTTCCTCTCATCCCCCTGGCCAGCCCCAGGAGGGGTCCATGGATTTTAGAAGTCTGGGCAGGTCAGGCTGGATGAGCCAGGGGAGGCACACAGGCAGGGCAGTGCCAGCTGGGGAGTTGTTACCCACTCACAGCAGCATTTCCCAAGGGCTGTGGGATCCAGCTAAGGGCACCCCCCTTACCCCAGCTCCCACCTGGAGACAGATGTGGGGGCCCAGGGCTGCCTTACCAGGGCAGAGCTGCTGCAGGAAGGTGTACGTGGCCACCTCCAGAGCAGCCGAGCTGGAGAGGCCCCCGCCCAGGGGGATGTCACTGGCCATGACAGCACTGAAGCCTGGCACGGGACCACCTGCAGGAAGAGAAGGGAGGAGGGGGCCATGAGCTCCTGCAGGGCTGTGTGTGCCCCACAGCTCATGGGGAACGACACAAGGAGCCCCTGTGCAGCATGTCACAACACAGGGTGACCCACAGTAGTGTGACCCGGCAGCCCCCAGGCACAGGAACTTTGGAGCTGAGATTGAGTTTGCTGGAGCCTGGTCCTGGCAGAACTGTGGGATCACACAGACACTAGAGGAGCCCCTGGAGCACCCCCAAAGCTGGACCTGAACACCAGTGCGCTGCCAGGGGGGCTCTGACCCGCCCCCAGCCCAGGCCTTACCCCGGTAGTGCTGGATGACACCCTTGACGTAGTTGGCCCAGCGAGGCAGCCCCGGGCTCAGGGCGCTGCCGGGGCCGGGAGCCGGGAACTGCACCCGGCGGGGCTCGTCCGCCTCTGCCGAGGTGGTGACGATGGAGATGGTCCCGTCCTGCCTGGGGGATCCCACCAGCACCGTGCCCAGCTGCAGGGCCTGCGGGGGGGGAAGGTGGGCTCAGACCCCGCAGCACCCCTTGAACCATCCCCACAGGCAGGGGATAGCTGTGGCTGCCTCAGCATCCGAGTGTTCTCCCCACTGCACACTGCTGCCTCTCACAGAATTAAACTTCCTGCCTATTTACTGACACACAGGGTCAGTTTTCGCACTGAATGTTGTGAACCAGCCCCACAGCTTGGTTCCGGGTGCTGCTTATTTGGCTCCGGGGCAGTGGTAACCACGTCAAGAATGGGAGAGGCTTCGCGAAGTTTTCTTGCCTGCCAGGGAACTCAGCTGACCTGCTCCCACGCTGCTCGGCCCCACAGTAATTAGCTGTAGCTTCGATTTAGGACTGAGTGGGGACTTCCCCGATGAGCCAAAGGGGCTCCGAAGGAAAAGGAAGCTCCTGCTGTTCTGAATCATCTCTCTGCCATCGCTTTCTGGGAACGGGAAGTTGCTTGACGGGATTGCAAAAAAAAGGCTTCAGCCTCTCGGAGAGGTGGCTGGGAATTCTCTAATCATTCCCCGTGCAGGGAGCGAGGAGCTGGGCTGCGGGGGTGACTCCGAACCCCACGGAGGGTCCTGGGTGGGTATCCCGGAGGGGACACCTGGGACACGGGTGGCCGAGGGCTCCCGCCGGCGGCCAGAGGAGGAGCGGAAAGGGTGACCCGGCCAGAGCCCGGGGCGGCGGAGCACGGCCCTTACCATGGGCAGCACGAAGCCGCCGTTGTAGTCGGTGTGCTCCCCGATCAGGTTCACCCGCCCGGGGGCCCAGGCCGCCAGCACCGCCGCACCCCCGAACGCCGCTTCGTGCGCCCGGCGAGCGGCCGCCAGCAGCGGGGACGAACCGGGATCCAGCGGGGACGAACCGGGATCCAGCGGCTCCGCCATGGCCGAGCTGCACCGCCCCCGGTGTGCCCGCACCGCCCCCGATGGGTCCCGCACCGCCCCCGGTGTGCCCGCACCGCCCCCGGTGTGCTCCGCACCGCCCCGGTGTGCCCGCACCGCCCCCGAGCATCCCGCACCGCCCCCGAGCATCCCGCACCGCCCCCCGGTGTGCCCGCACCGCCCCCGGTGTGCTCCGCACCGCCCCCGGTGTGCTCCGCACCGCCCCGGTGTGCCCGCACCGCCCCCGGTGTGCCCGCACCGCCCCCGAGCATCCCGCACCGCCCCCGGTGTGCCCGCACCGCCCCCGGTGTGCTCCGCACCGCCCCGGTGTGCCCGCACCGCCCCCCGATGGGTCCCGCACCGCCCCCGATGGGTCCCGCACCGCCCCCGATGGGTCCCGCACCGCCCCCGGTGTGCCCGCACCGCCCCCGGTGTGCTCCGCACCGCCCCCGATGGGTCCCGTACCGCCCCCCGGTGTGCCCGCACCGCCCCCGGTGTGCTTTATAACACACATATCCATATCCCAAAGCCTGTCCTAATACATGTAGCGATAAATATGTTTGTATCTTTTGCCCATGTGTCTCCTGCGTGGGGGTTCTGTCCATACAATGTATGGAGTTTATCTGTGTGATACCGATCAACAGGTGTATGTGTGAGTGCGTTACACCTGTGTACATCTGTGTTGTGCTTTCAGTTTAGGTACACGTACACCTGTGTGAGTGTGCGAGGTTCCCTCCGCTCCTGGGGCGGGGCCCGTTCCCTGTTCCCGGTTCCCCGTTCCCCGTTCCCGGTTCCCGGTTCCCGGTTCCTGGTTCCCGTCCACCTGCGGTCTCGGGACCACCCGATCCTGGGGGACAAGGAGCCCATGGCCAGGAAGGAGCCGCTTCTGAGCGCCCTTAAAGGTGAGCGTGGGCCCCCGTCACCGGTACCGGTCTGACCGGCCCCCGGCGGGGCCGCGCTGGGGCTCCCCAGCCCTTGGCTTCCAGGAAGTTTTTCCCAATTTCTGCCCGGTGCAGCAGCGGCAGCCGGGGGGTGTCGGACCCCGCTCAGAGCTGTCCCCGGGGCACCCCCTCGCCTTTCCCGGCCGAGCACCCACGGGCGCTGCCGCTGTCTGCCCCGCAGGAGCGGTGCTGCGGCTGCGGGAGGGCGGCGGTCCCTGCACGGACACCTCGCCGCACCTCGTGTCGCTGTGCCAGCTGCTGGAGAGCATCCTGCGCAAGGGGCTCCGGCGTGAGTGACCCTTGCTGGCCGGGCGGGCGGTGGCAGCGTCCCCGGGCCCGCGGCGAGGGCTCCGCACTCCCTTTCTCCCGCAGAACCCGCCTGGGGCTTCCGCAGACGGGATTATTGGCACTGGCTGGAGCAGCTCCCCGCGGGGACCAGCGGCCGGTGAGCGTCCCCGAGCTGCACTGGGGCCATAATCTGAGCTCTGTCTGTCGCGACAGAGCCCAGGGGCAGGGAGGATCTCCCATGTGCCGCAGCTGCTTCCCCTGTGCCCAAACAGGCCGAGCCCCGTGTCCAGCGGCATCCGGAGCGCCGGGCGCTGCGAGCGGACGCGCACGGCGCAGGGCCGGGGGCGGCTCTTCGTGCGCTTGGCGCTGCAGGGGAAGGTGCTGGCGGCGGCCGTGGGGCAGCTGGCACAGACCCCACGGCTCCTGGAGGTGCGGCCCGCGGGGGGAGCTGCTACCCTCGGGCGGTGGGCTGCGAAACGGAGGCGTAATTTGTGCTATTTCACTGTTTCAGTTTTATGATCCGGGGAGCTCCATCCTCGGCAGTGAGGATCTCCGGGGTAAGATGGTGGCTCACCCGAGGCAGGATGCAGCCTGTGTTATGGCACTGCACTTCTGCAGGGGAGGGGGAAGAGTCCACTGTGATTTTTCTAATCCAAACTTAGCGCTGGAATCTAAATACATTGCTGCTGTGATGGGGAAAAAAAACCCATGTAAATATTTAAACACGATTTCAGTCCGTCTAAGGTTGGCTTTAGTGGCATGGGATAAGGAAATTGCTTCTGAAGTATCTTCCATGTTGTTCCTTTGTACCAAGGATTCTGGCTTAAGCAGACCCAATCTGGCTTTGAGGGGAGGTTGTGTCATGGGCCTGAGCTGAGGGGTGGCACGGGGGTTTAAATGTCTGCATTGCCTTGACAGGCTGCAGCACTCCATCCATCCACAGCCAGGCTCCTTGGGGGGCCAGGCCAGGGTGGAAGCCTTTAATCTTTTGATGATGATGAATAACCCCATGTTAAACCTGTACGTCAATGGTTTATAAATCACCCGCGCTGCTGGTGCATGAGCAGATTGCAGACCCAGCAGTGTGATTGCAAGGCTTGTGCAGGAGAGCCTGGGCAGCTTTGCTGTGCTTCTAAGGGGAGAAATAGTCAGTAGCATTCACTACAAGTCTTCATTTGAATTTTGGGAAAAAAGCTGCACCTGTGCCGGCAGCAGGAACCTGGGATGAGCCCCCAGCAGCAGCCTGGGTGCATGGTGCTGGGATTCTCTCAAGGCCTCACTCCCAGGACTCAGTAGTTAAACTGCAAAAGGCTTTATTCTGTCCTCTGCCGTGCCCCTGTGAGGCTGTGGCTGCCAGGAACCCGGCGGTGACACTGCCTCTCCATCCCCATCCCTCTGCAGAGCCTTTCCTCTCACTGCTGCTGGTGCTGACAGAGATAGATTTCTCCCTGGACCTGCAGGTGCAGTAGTGAATCACTGGGGTGGTGACCAGCACAGGGCTTGCCCCTTCCTTGCCAGGACTGATGGTGCTGACACTCCTTTGTTTGCAGAATTGCAGCTTCTTGGACGAGAGCTGGCTGCTGCCGGTAAGAGCCCGTGGCTCCTGGGAGCCACCCTTCTGCCTCCTGGCTCTCCCTGAAAAGTCAAAGGAGGAAGATAAGGAATGGTTTGGTGGGGAGGGACTGCCATGCACCTCGGGGTGAATCAGCTCAGGATCACCAGGATGAGCAGAGCTGCCTCTGCTCTCGAGGTTGGATCCTGCTCTGTCACCTGGAGCAGATCGCAGCATTCCTGGGAGTAAAACCAAGCAGGAGAAGTACCCAGGCCTGAATTGCTGATATAAGTGAAGTTTTCCCGTGCTCCCTTTTCTGATTTCTTGCCAAAAAAAAATCCCCATTTCCCTGGGCTGACACAGATTCCGCATCAGTTGGTTTCACTCTTGGTTTGCTCAGTGAAACATCAGTGCGTTATTGAGAACAGCAGGGACGCCTTCATGTCTTTTAACAATGAAGAGCATCCCTCCACAGCCTTTAAAACCCAAAAGAATCCCCAAAAAGCTCAAGGCAGTTTTGGGGCTGGTCAAGGCGTGCACTGAGCCGTGCTGCTGCTGCAGAGCCTGGGATCCCGCTGGCTTTGGGGCATTTCTGGCAGCCAGTGCCCCCGGCCGAGCCGGCCGTGTCTCGTGTCCCCGGCTAATGCGATGTGACAGTAAGTGCTGCTGCAAACAGCAGTGGCTTTGGGGAGGGGCAGCTGTGTCCCCTGGCTGCGTGGGGACATGTGGGGTGAGGCAGGAGGGCTCTTCAATGAGCTAAGGGTTTGCTGTTGCTTTGCCATCCCATCCACAGAGCAGCTTTGTCCCTTCAGGGTATGGGCACAGCTGATTCCTGAGAGAGGACAGAGACAGGCGGCCACTGATGGTCCCAGCTCAGCCTCAGGGACTTGCCTCTCTCTGGGCTCCCAAAGCCCTGGGTTGGCATCAGTGCCAGAAATTATCCAGGGCATGGGGTCCCTTGGATGTCCCGTGGCCATTGCCAGGGCCACTGTCACCTTCCACTCTCTTTCAGGTGTGCAGTACTTACGAGACAGTCCCGTGCCGAGCTCTGGGGATGGTGCTCAGGTAGGAACTCTTGATCCTCCTCTCCACTCTCCAGAGGGATCTGGTCATCACAGCACTGAAAATACCCCCAAAAAGGAAATAAACATCTTGCTGAGAGCACTGGGGCTGCCTTGAGTGCTTTTCTCCCCATCAGCTCAGCCTTGCCAGTATCTGCTGCCCATGAGGTGGCTTTTCCCTGCATTCTGTGTATGGGTGAAATGTCATGGATGTACAAGAGGGGAGCCAGGCAGTTGAGTTGAGGCTTGGCTGCACCTCCAGGTACGTGGACGGCCGAGTCTTTGTCACCAAGGTTCTCCCGGGGAGCCAGGCAGAGGTGGACGAGGTGGTGCTGGCCGGTGACATCCTGGATGAAATCAATGGCTGCTCACTGAGATACGCCTCTCCCGGGCAGGTGGGTGGGGACAGGGGGCTGGGGTGCCCCCCTCTTGTGCCTCCTGCTGCCCTCTGTGCCGCCCCTCCAGGCTGGGGCCGTGCTGCAGAGGCTGAGGGGACAGCCGCTCACCCTCCGCCTGCTCCGCTGGCGCTGGCACGACGGGACGGTCTTTGAGCCACTGCTGCCCTACCTGAGGGCCCTGGAGGAGAAGGAGCCCCACTTCCAGCTGCAGCACAGCCCCCAGCACAGGGGCCAGGGGCAGCCCCGGCAGCTGCAGGGGGGCAGGTGGGTCTGTGCCGTGGGCAGAGGGCTGGCTGAGGCTCCTGGCGCTGGGGGAGCCCCGTGCCCGCTGTCCCTGATCCCTGCTCAAGGCTGTGGGGCCAAGGCTGCCCCCATGGCCTGGAGGTGAGGAGGGGGCTGGGGGCATCTTTCCCTGCAAAGAGCAGCAGGGAGGAAGTGTGGGGTCCTTCCTCTGATGCCCCCAAGCCTTTTCTCCCCAGACTGCTCTACAACCTGCAGTTCCTGGGCCAGACCAGCGTCGGGACGGTGAGGCTGTGGGGCAGACACCTACCATGGGGTGAAGCATCTCCTCTGCAGGTTTTTCATGTCTCCAAGGGTTATTCCCTCCTTCCCATTCCATTTCAGTATGGTGGCAAAGAGGTGCTGGAGGGAGCCATCCCTGCCGTGCTGGAGGGGGACTTGGCAGCTCGGGTGAGTGGCTGGGGACATCCTGGGAAGGGCTCTGGGAGAGAATGCAGGCAAACAGGGTCTCTGCCATGCATATTTTTTCCTGCCAGCTTCAGGTTCACTTGACTTGGCTGAATATTTGCCACCCCATCATCCCTGTGGGGTTTTTTGAGGTCAGAAACATCTCAGCAGCCAGGATAGGAAAGGGCATGAAGGAAAAAAAAAATGCAACCACATGCAGTAAAACACTTGGGAAACTCTGGGAAGGCTAAGCTCGGTTCTGGGGATGCTTTAGGGCTCAGGTCACTGTTTGAGCTTCTGGGAGTTGCTTGTGAAAAGATTGAAGTGTGGAAGAGCACAGAGGAAACTTGAAAAAGCTGAGGTTGACTGTTCTTCATCACCTCAGCATTTAGATAATCTCTGGTGAGTGTCTGATTAAAAACAGAGCTCAGGGCTGTGCTGACTGGGGCTTCTTCCCACTCATCCCCCCTGCAGGAGGTTTTATTTGATGTGAAGGAGGCAGAAGTGCTTGTGCAGGAGAAGGTTTCTTCCAAGGTGAGTGAGTGACATCCAAGGTCCGGGAGTCTGGTGGCGTGGGGAGCCCATCTGGAGGGGTCCTGGGGACAGTATAAACCGGGGCTGGGGCCCCGGTGCCTGAGCACAGCCCCAGCTCCGGCCCCTTCCCGTGCCCTGCGCAGCTCCTGAGCCGCCACCCCTACCCCTCCATCTCCTGCGTGGGACGCTGCCCGTGGAGCCCCAGCATCTTTGCCTTCTGCGTGGTGTGAGCACTGCCGTGGGCCCTGGAGGGGGGCACAGGGGTCTGGGGCTGGGAGAACCAGCCAGGGAGGCCCAGAGCCGCCTGGAGCTGGGCCCCTGGTGCGGCTGCAGGCAGGGCTGGGCTCCGAGCTCCGCTGGATAATGGACGTGTTTCCATTTTTAGCTCTTCCCCCGAGAGCCCTGATGGGAGCACGTTCGACTGCCTGGTGTTTGCATCCAGCTCTGAACAAGAATGCGAGGAAATCGTGGGGAGAATCGGTAAGGGAAGGGTTTATGGCTTCAGTCACACTGTGGAATACCAGGAATTCTGTTCTGGTCCACCACATGGAGGATCTGACTTAATTCCTTTTGTTGAGGTTACTAACATGAAGAGACTTTGATATTTTTCTGGTGTGGGGTTTTTCTTAAAGACCACTAGACAATGATTTTATTTTAAGAAACAGCTTCTAGGCATACCCAGATGCTTCACTGATTACAGTAAGGACTTGGAGGAAATACCGTTTTCAAGGGACGTTATTTTAAACATATTTTTGTTGCAGGAGCTGAAGCTTCTACTGCAGCTCAGCACCAAACCAAGCATTCACAAACAAATCCCATGACGTGGCATTTTTCATTTTCAATTGGCCTAAATGCAAGCTGTGTGGTTCGTCCTCAATTACACGGGTACAGAGTATCCTCAGATTCCCCATGGGGACATTCTTGACAGGCAGTGTCCTTGAAGAAAACTGCCCAGGTGATTGACCTGAGATCACTGAGCCTCACCTAAAGTTTGGGCTGGTGCTTAACTTTGTGTCTAAATTGTGACCTTAATTACTTTATATCAAAGGAATCTTTTCCCCTACAGCTTAAGCAAGGATAGGAAAACACTTGTTTAAAACCTGTAATTTCAGAACAGGATGTGAGCCAGGGGCTGGGTTTGCAGTGCAGGATAGGGCAGTGAGGAGGAGCTTGTGTGAGAAGGTGGGTGAGGAGTGCCTGTTCCTCCAGCTGCAGGGTTTAGGCACACGGAGTGGTTTGTCTGAGGAAGAACTGCACCATGAGGCAGCACTGCAGGCCCTGGCTTCCCGAGTGAGGTGGGATGGTTTTCCATGGTGGGACACCATGGACAGCCAGCACCCAATTTGCCCAAGTCTGCTTGGAACTGCTGCCACTCTTCTCCCAGAACACCACAGCACTGCCACTGGAATAAATCAAGCTGAGCTGGCTCAACCACCTCCCTGTGCTGCTTTCTGTGACAGCTCCAGCCTTACTCGTAGAGCCTGTTCGGGCAGGGCTTGCCCTCCAAGCTCAGTGTTAATTACCCACGGCTCAGATGCAGTCTGAGCACCTTCCTCCACCCAGCAGATGGAGAACCCAGACCTGCCTTAGCCAAGCCTGAAGGTTCCAGTATAACCCCACGGCCTCCAAAGGAATGTGGATAGGAAATGAGAATGCCATGGAGCACCCACCGTGTGCTCAGCAGCCCATCTGCCCCCAGGGTGTAGAATCAGCTGCTCCCCCTGCACACCTGCCCCTGTGCACAGCCCCATCCCATGGGAATGCTCCCCCCACACCTTGGCATCAGCACTGCTCGAGAACGTGGTTTTGGCTTCAGCCAGACCAGTCAAAATTACCGAATAAACTTTCCTTGCATCCATTGAAAGGAGGAAAGAACTTAAGAGCTGTGTTTATGCCCTGATTAGAGAAAATCCCCCCAAAAAGCCACTGCAGCCTCAGCCAGTCCTCCTACACAGCTGTAGGGTTTCCACTCTCACTGGCCACAGCAAGGACTCAAGCTGCACAGAATCTCCAAAATACTCCTGAAGTTCTCCATTCTGTTGCCAGCCAAGCTTAAGTTGCCACAGCAGCAGCAGCCCAGCATTAGAGGAAGCTGTAGGAGGAGGCAGAAGCTTCTTCAAGCCCATTCAAACCAAATGACAAAGACTCCTCACATGTGAATGTAAAACATTTAATTTAAAAATGTTGACACTACAATATATAAAATAGCTATTATAAATGCACATAGTGTATTCTATAGCTGCCAGGTTTACGTTTTTTAGGAAACTGTAAGTTACACTGTGGTTAAGACTTGTAGTTTCACCCTCTGAAGGAAGTCCACATTTGATCACAGTGATGCATGGTCAGACTAACAGCCCCAATTGTTAAACACTTGGATCAAGTCATAACCAGTTTTATTGCAAAAGGACCCTGTACACATTTATATCAATTCTAGTACCTTACAAGTTTATCTACCCAACAAGTCATTAACATACAGAAACATGCATGAGAAGCAAGAAAGAACACCCATCCCTTCTGCATATTAGCAACTTGTCACTCCCGAGCCCGAGGCTCAACATCACTGAGGTTTATGTGAACAGTCACTTTTAGCATTCATCCTGAGTGAAAGATGGAATGACTTAAGTACAAATGCAACATATTATAAACAATTTCTTACAAAAAAAGTCACAAATTAAAACCAAAGTATTTTACAGAATTAACTACAAAACACCATAAAAACAGCCTTCACTTAAGCCCTCTCTCCCCGTATCCTGCGAGCCAACTGGATATCTTTGGGCATGATGGTGACTCTCTTGGCATGGATGGCACACAGGTTTGTGTCTTCAAACAGACCCACCAGATATGCCTCGCTGGCCTCCTGTTTCAAGAGCACAAGAAGAAATGTTAAAAACCCTCAGCGCAGCTGCCCCGGCGCCGCGGCCCAGCCGGCCCTCAGCAGTACCTGCAGCGCACCGATGGCCGCACTCTGGAACCTCAAGTCTGTTTTGAAATCTTGGGCGATTTCCCTGACCAGCCGCTGGAAGGGCAGCTTGCGGATCAGCAGCTCCGTGGATTTCTGATAACGACGGATCTCACGGAGCGCGACGGTTCCCGGCCTGGACGGAGGAAGGAGGGGGCGGTGAGGCGGGGCAGGGCTGCGGCGGCCGGGGCCGAGCCGCGGGCCTTACCTGTAGCGGTGAGGCTTCTTGACGCCGCCGGTAGAGGGGGCGCTTTTCCGGGCCGCCTTCGTGGCCAGCTGCTTGCGCGGCGCCTTCCCCCCAGTGGACTTGCGGGCGGTCTGCTTTGTACGGGCCATTTTTCCTCACTTACCTACAGAGACAGGCACGCGTGACACGGGGGCCCGGCTCTCCCCGTCCCCCCTAGGCCCGACGTCACATCGGCCAAATTCCCTCAAGCTGGAAGCGCCCCCCTCCCCCGGCGCGGGCAGGCGGCCAGCGCGCTCCCCCGGGACGGGAGGAGGAGTAACGGTTACCCCGCCGCCCCCGCCGCGCGGCCCGGCCGCTCCCCTCCCCGGGGAACGCGGACTGAGTCACGCCGCCTCCTCCTTCCTCCCAGGCCGCTCCGGGGCGGGGGGGGAGGTGCGATGGGGGGATGGGAACCGGCCGTGACTCAGGGCACGTAGGCAAGGCCCGGCCTATCCGCCGCGCTCCGGGAGAATCCAAGGCCGCTGCCGGCCGCGCAGCACCACCGCCCCCGTCGGGACGCGTCCGCTATCCGGTACTTACCGGTAGGAAGAGAAGGAAACGCCGGTGCCGGTAGCGCTGCGCGCCGAAGTCTCTACGCTGTAGAGCTAACCCGAACCGCTCCTCAGCCGCCGCGCCGCTCACTGCGCCCTCCCCGCCGCGGGGACACGCATTTTATAGTGGGGGCGCCCGCGCGGCGCGGTGACGTCACAATGCCTGTAAGCAACGCGCCGCGCTATTGGCCGGGACCTCCGCCGGCGCCGCTGCGTCACCACACACAAAGGCCGTGCTCCGGTTCCCCGGCGCTGATTGGGCGCGCGGCCGGGCGCTGATTGGTTGTTAAAGTAGGAGTCTGATTGGCTGTTGAGGGAGGAGAAGGATCCAATCGGTTGCGGGCGGGCGCTCTGCGCGCTGATTGGACGAAACGGGGCAGGGTTTGGATCCTACCCTTTGTTGCGAAGCTCCACAATGGGAAGTCAATAGGAACGGGGCGAGCGGCGGCGGCGCCGCGGGATCCCCCGGGCACCCCCGGCCGGGCCCGGCCGCCCCCGCCGCAGCGCGCCGGCCCCGGCCTGATCAGCGGAGCGCCCGGCGGGGGCTGCGAGCGGCGGGGGACGGGCCGCGGGGTCCCCCCGCCTCCGCCGCCTCTCCCCCGGGAGCCGCCGGTGTGCGGCCGCTCCACACCCGCGCTCGGGGTGTCACGGCGGCGAGCGGGGCCATCGCGACGGAAGGGTCTGGCAGCGCCTCCGGCAGCCCTTGCCCGGGCTTGTCATTCCCGCTGCCAAGGAAGGGCTGTCACGGGGCTTGGGTTGGCCGTGGGCAGTGGGCTGAGGTGTGACTGCCCCGAGCCAGAGCCTGACCTTTGGCCCTGGGAAGGGAGCGTTCAGCAGTTGGGGCTCAGCCCCTCCGCGCTGCCATTCCCCAAATCACACTGACTCTGTGGGTCACCTTCATCCCCAAAGCGAATCCAAAAGTTTCATTGCAAGTAGAAATCCAGAATCCATGCTCCGTATTGGTGCCATCTTAGCATTTATCTTCCTAAGATAAATAATAATTCGATTAAAAAGACTTGTCTTTTGGGGAAAACTGCTGCCTAAAGTTATTTCTTGATTTATATCACTATTTTACTGTATTTGCACTGACTGTGGAGGCAAGTCCCTCCCTGGGAAGGCTCCCAGGATCAAGAAGAACAGGTCCCAGATGCCCTGGAGCTGTAGCACGTAGGATATGCAGGGAACACAAACAGAAGTTCCTAAAGGCGTCCCTGAGCTCCCCAAAGTGGAGCACAGCTGGAATCACCCACTCTCTGCATCCTCGGCCTCTGGGTCAGCGCTGGCCCGCTGGGAAGAGCCAGGATGGAGCTTGGCACGTTGGGAATGCGTTGGGAATGCTCCACCATCCACTCAAGCAAACGTGGCACCGTGGTGTGACAGGGCTGTCACATGTGTCTAGACTGTTGCTGCCGGAGAGATGTCATGTCCCCTGCCTCTGGTCCTCATTTTCAGGTTCATTTTCTCTCTTCTAAAGGAAAATGTTAATTATTTATCAGAGGCAAAAAACTGTGTAGCCATGTAGTGGCTTGGGAGGTGTAGCTAAACACTCACTGCGCTGTTTTGGAAGGCGGAAAAGGGAAGAATTCCCCTTTCGTCTGAGTTGTTCACGCTTAGAGAATATAAATTAGGACCCGGCTCTGGCGGTAACAGCGTTAATTCATGTAATTTGTTACTTTTGGGAGCTCACTGCACTGTCACTAATGCTAAGAGGCCGGGTGAAACTTTGTTATCAGGAGTCTCCTTAATAATTTCTTTCCCCACTTTTCATAGCAATGGCTACTTGTCCTTTTCATTTTGCAAATGAAACTTTAGATTTTTTAGAAACTTTCAGATCTTTTGCTCTCCTGGAGAAAAGCCAGGTGCCCTCTGGGGTGGAGCAGAGTGAGAGACAGGTGTACACACAGGAGAGCAAACCAGCACACGTTAGCAAAAGTGGAATAAAGGCACCCTGGGCACATCACCTGGAGTGTCCTCAGTGTTTCCCCATCACTTGGCAGGGCATGTGGCCAGGCGTGAAACAACTGGAAGAGGAAACAGTGTCAGCACCAGGTTGTAAACATCAGCCACGAGGGATTGGAACCTGTGACATGCAAATCCCTCTGGACAAAGCGCAGATTGGTGGCGTTTTCAGGGTTTTCCAGTGACTCTGTGGGTGTACAGGTGTGTGTGGAGACACCCACTGAAACACCTGCACATGCTTTGACTGAGGAAAAGCCCTGCTTGACCAGGAGCTGTATAATTTCAGTGCTCTAGCTTCCCATGGAGGGTGATTAGATGAATAAGAAGGTATGGATATCCTGTGACTTACTCCTGCAAATGCCTGGGAATAAGCTAAATCACCTCAGGACAAGCAGTGCCTGCTGTAGATACTAAATCAGTATAAACAGGAATTTTAATAGTGATTTGCCTCCCCAAACCAGCTGCAGAGACTAGGCCTAAAGTTTATTATTAACACTGCTCACCCCATGTGGGCTGGCAGAGGTAAAGAAGGTGTTTGCCTGATAAATGCCGTGTGCCCTTTCCCACACCGCTGGAGATCCCAGCGCCAGGAGCGTTTCTGTGCGGAGCCCAAGAGATCAAAGTCCTATTAAAAGAAACTCGTATCATTTCCTCTCCTGGGAGAGGAGTTAATTGGCAGAGGAAGCGCTCCGCATGGGAATTCGGCCGATCCCTCGGTCACGGCTGCTTCGGTGGGGGGTTTCTCCCAGGGGAGGACGGGGAGCCCGTGCTCCGATGTCCCAGCAGCCAGGTGCCACTGGTGTCACCTGCTCCGAGGTAGGTTCAACACGCGCTTGCTGGGCCTTCCTCCCCGCCCTCCTCCTCCTCGGGCCGCTGTGCTATTCCCGGGCACTTCCTGCACGGCGCTGTCCCGTGGGTGGGGAGGGCCGTGGAGCGATGAGCGATGCCAGCACTAAAATAACCCTCTGGCCGCGCTCCCGCGTCCACGCTCAGCCCCTGAGGCAGAGGAAGAGGGGGGAGGAAGGAAGTGAGGCCGCCTGACACAAATAACTCCCGGCCCCTCCTCACCAGCCCCCCGCACCGGCCTCCTGCGCTCCCGTCCCAGCCGGCCTGCAGGGGCTGGGCCGAGCGGGCTGGGCCGCCCCCGGGGCCGGTTCTCGTCAGGGCTCGGTGCCGCCCTGTAGCTCACTCCTCACCCTCAGGAGCTCGGTGTCCCCCTGAGGGTCGGTGCCGCCCCTGGGCTCGGGGCTCCTCCGGCCCCAATCCCGCCCTACCACCGGGGGGCGCCCCGGCGCGCCGCCCTCACGCCCTGCGCACTACACCTCCCGCCGCGCCCCGCGCGACAGGAAGGCGAAGGCCGCTCCGCCGCGGGGCGCCTCTGGGAGTTGTAGTCCCGCCGGCCGGAAGCCACCGCCCGCCGCGTCCCGGGCTGGCGGGCGGCGCGCGCGCGACGGGACTACAAGTCCCACCCCGCCCCGCGCGCCACCGGGGCGGCAATGGCGGCGGCGGCGCCTGCGCGCGGCGCCCTCCGTGCGGACCGCGCAGAGTGAATAATAAAGGTCTCCTCGGCGGCGGCGGCGGCGGAAGGCGGGAGGCATGTCCAAGGGCCCGGTGGCGGGTGGCCCCGCCGCGGCCGGGCCGGCGAGCGCCGCCAGCGCGCTGCAGGCGCAGCCCGAGAAGCCGCAGCACTACACGTACGTAGAGCCGGGAGCTTCCCCGCCGCCGCCCGCCCGCCCGCGCGCCAACACGCGCCTGACGTCAGCGTGCGGCGCGCGCGGGGGCGCGCGGGGGGACGCGCGGGCACCGGCTGGAACCGGCCTCGGCCGGCGCGGGCCGGGGGCGGCGGGGGGAGAGGGAGGGGCGGGGGATGAGCGACCCCCCCCCGCAACCCCCGTGATGCACCGGGGCCGCCGCGCCTCCCCCGGGGCTGAGGGGACCCCCGGACCCGCGGGTGACAGCGCCGGCCCCTCGCTCCCCGCTCCCTCCCTCTCGGGTGACACCTCCGCCTGGGGCGGGGGTCCGTCCCCCGGGGTGTGAGGGCACCCCCGATCCGTTCGGCGGCGGGTGACGGGGACCCGCGAGTGACACCCCTGGTCCCTCCCCCGTGTGCTGGAGGAGCGCCGGGCCCCGTGGTGACACCCCCGCCCGAGGCCGGGCCGCTGTCCCACGGGCTGTCAGGGGACCCCTGGCTCCCCAGCGGCTTGGGGGGTTGAGGATTTGGTGAGCTGCCCCCCAGGGCTGTCACTCCTGTCCTCCGTCCCCTGCGGGGTCCCGCGGGTTCCTTGGCACCTGTGGAGCGAGGTGTGAGGTGACAAGAGGTCCCCAGGGTCGCAGCCTCCGTGGTTGGTTCTGGAGGGTCCCTCTCAGGGCAGGTGTCTTTGGGAATGACACAAGTGTGTGGAATATCCCCCTTGGAGGGCTCACACCGAAATGCTGATGAGTGTTTGCCCTGTTCACACTGCTCAGGTGCAATCTGGCTGTGCAGGGCACACGGTTGGTGTGTGTCACCTCCATCACTGGACATACTCCCTTCGGGAGCACTTGTTGCTGGAATGTGTCTTTCCTAACCAAAAAATACCTTTTCACTGCGTTGTCCCAAGGAAACACAACCTGTCAGAGCTGTGTGAAGTTCCCTGTGGTCACTTGTTGGAGTTGGAGGTTTTGGTGATCATATTCCCACTCTCTTGTACAGTAGGGATAATGGATTGGGAGCGAGTATTGTCTTTGTGAGGTGGGCTGGTGATGGATGGGTATGGTTGGAAATAAGTCATGTGTTCCCTGTCCTTAAAAGAGAAAACTTTGGAACTGTTCTTTGTGAACAAAATACATGTGTTGAGCCGTTTGCCCTTATCATTTTAGGGTGTTGTCCTACAAATACCCTACAAATACTCGTATCGCTGGCTTGTGTTGATGCCCCCACCCAAACTAAGACGTGCTTTTAATTTTCATTTTCGTAAGGTTGGTGGTGGACTTCCCTGCATCCACACTGTCATATCTGTAATAAAAAGAGCTTTGAGGAATTCACAGGCATGGCTCCATACTACCTGCGTGCTTGCTGCTGGGATCACAGGTTACCTGCCATCCCTTTCCTTCAGGCTGTTTGAAATACCATGGCAGAGTGAGGGCTTCCAGCTTTTATTGTCATCGGGAAGATCCTGTCATGATCTTCAGGGAACTGGCAAGCCACAGTCTCCCTGATTGTGTAGATTCTGGTGTGGTCTACAGGTTTGACAGTTTTATGGGGGAAATGGGCATGGAAGGGACATTCTGCTGGGAATGTTGCTGTAGGGGAAAAGAGGGAACAGGAGTTGCCTATAGAAGTGGAATGACACCAGTGATGGGAGAAAGAATTCGGTCAAAAGCGAGAAGGAAAAAAAGGAGATGAGGTTGAGAGAGTGAGGATACTGGGTAGAGGAAGGTGAAGGTGATAACTTGGCTAAGCATGACTGTGGAAATAAGGATGTCAAGTGTTAGGAGAAATAGAGGAAGAAAGACTTCAAGAAAGAGGACGGAAATGGGACAGCGTGGAACAAAGCTGGTGGTGCAATTAGCTTCTTTCCAGAGGGCAAAACTTATGTTTTGAAGATGGATGCTAAAAATACTTCAGTGAAAACAGTTGCAGAGGAGCTGAATAACCATAAGTGAAAGACAGGTTTGGGGGCTGCTGAGTGCTGACAGTGGGATGTGAGCCATCCTTTGGAAGTCTAGGATGTGTACACTGGGTCACATCAGACTGTAAACCTCCTCCTGATAACATATGGGAGCTTATTTGTTGGTTCCTCATGTGAACAAGTTGTATGTTGTCAAAATGTAAATATTTTCTTCCTTTTTTTTTTCCCCCTTAAATACAGTTTGTTTCCATAAAATGACACAAAGGTTACAAGTTGTAAACTCGAGTAAGCTTAATTATCTGCATACTTTGCTGTTCCCTGGGGACAGGCAATCTGGTGCTGGGGATCTCTCAGAAAGTTTTAGTTGTATTTGTAAGGAAATGTTCCAATTTCTGTATTAGTGTGAATTTCTAAACTCTTGGTGTTACTTGTATGAGATTTTTTTGATACTTCAGACCTCTGTTTTTTTGTTAGGAAGCCTTTATGTTTACTTTAGATGTGCAGCAAAAGAAAATGTGGGAAGAATAGAGCTGGTGATGCTCTCTCACACCTTTGTCAGTTTGTTAGCAGAAGAGGCCAAACTTCCATGATTTGTGTCCTTTGGTAGCAGTTGTAGCCTGCAGCTGGATATTCCTGGGGACAAGCTGCTGGCAGATGCCAAAGTTTGCTGTTTAATTATGGATGTCGTGCTCCTTGTCTGGGGATCTGGTATTCCATTTGTAGAACCTGAGTGAGTAACAAAATCCTCCATGGCTGCTGCTGTGCTCTCCCCGGGTCGCTGGATTAGATGTTCCTGCGTGTGGCTGCTTTCTGATCCCATAGCAGGATGAGAGCAGCGTGTTCCCAGGAGCAAAGGGGTGAGACAGCCTCCTTCCAGGGCTCCTGGAGGCTGGGATCAGCTTGGGGTGATGTGCTCTGCAGGGGCTGGATGGGAAGTGGGTTTTGTTTGGGTCGGCTCTGTCAAACCTCGGCTGAGGATTGGTTTTGCAGCGTTTCTCGGCTCTGTCTAGCGTGTCATTTCTGCAGGTACCTCTGTCTTTAATGTGTATCTACATGTGGGTAGAGCTTGAGGTGGAAGAAACTGAAAGCAGTGCTCAGTCACTGGAGCTGTAGGTACGAGTGCTCCGGAGTTT
This sequence comes from Luscinia megarhynchos, assembly GCA_034336665.1. Taxonomy (NCBI): domain Eukaryota; kingdom Metazoa; phylum Chordata; class Aves; order Passeriformes; family Muscicapidae; genus Luscinia; species Luscinia megarhynchos. The sequence continues at coordinate 7,077,852 of CM067580.1, forward strand.
TGTTTTGATACAGTTTCTCCATTCAGCTGCTGGCAGCATGGTTGGTTTCAGTCAGACTTGATGCCTTAATTGTGAATTGTAAAGATTGTTTCCACTGCTTGGGTGTTTATTGATCTGGCAGAATTTAGATAAGTGAAAGTGGAGCAGCCTTTTGTTCACTGTGCATTCACCTGAAAGTCAGACAGTTTAATAACTCTGCAGGAAAACAAACGTTCAGGTGGAGATAAATTAACACATTTAATAAGAAATAGAGTCCCTTTAGTCTGGTGCATTCAGAGTACACACATTCACAAGTAGCATTGAAAATACTCTAATTTAGGTGATAAACTCTTTGGGACACAGATTTGTTGTGCATAACCAAAGTCATTGCTACTCAAGACATTTCTCTTGAGTGTGCCCATCTTAAATAGGAGCAGCACCCTTGGAAGGGACCTTTAGGATTCCGTGTCCTGACCGGCTGTACCCTCACTTGAGATCTGGGTGAGATGCCAGGGAGCACATCCTGTCCTCTTTTGCAGTGCATCAAGATAAGCTTTATGATTATGCCTCTGCAGCATAAGAAGCAAAACTCTTGTCTTTCCTTTTGCACAATGTGAGGAACTGTGGGAAATTCCTGAAGGATTAGTACCCTGTAAGTCATGCTGGAGCTGCATCCATTTGTCTGCTTGGGCTGTCATGTAGTGACTCCTGGCTTGTTGTCACCCAGGCTTTGTCTTGCAACCATTCTGCTGCAATTTAGGCATGGAAGGACCAGAGGACTTGGATGAAGGACATTGTAAATGGGGATGAAAATGGAGCTGGTGCAATACTTTGGCTGTCACAGAAGTCGAAGACACTCTGTGTCTGCATCATGCTGTCTGGTGGTTTCTTGGCCTTAAATAGGAACTCAGATTAGGACAGCGACAGAAACGTGGGTGAAGAAGAAGTAAAAATACCAAGACCATAGGTGTGCTTATTCAAAGTCTTATTTACCTCAAAACTGTATGTGTGAATTCTTACTCAAAACTGGCAGCTCTCAGAAACAGACCTTGGAACATCCATAGTAGCAGAGTAATCCTTATCTCCTTATCAGTGGATGGTGTCTAACTACTGGCAGAGCAAACAAATGTCTGATCTCAAAAGTGCAAACTGAATGTCTGTGGGAAGAAAACCAAAAATCAGATGTGTAGCTAACAATTTTTCAGGGTTGCTGTTTGCTCTTCCAGGGCCCATAATGTTTGCCTGCACGGTCTGTTAGATTATACATTTGGTGTGTTTGAGTTGGGTGGTCTTTACACCATACTGCCTGAGTTGAGGCTTTGGAAATTGTTTTTAGAAACCTTTTGTGCTCTTTTTAAACCATCAGGACTCTTGAAATAACAAACTGCTGCCCTGATTCTGCTTTGGTTTTACTGGTGATAACCCTTAGATCAATAAGCTGATAAGGACTTATAGAAGTTGTAGAAACTAACCCTGTTGTTTGAATTAAAAAAAAAAAGCCACTTCAACAAAACAAAGCACAAAACTAAATAAAGAATAAAAAAGCCCAACTAACCCAGAAAACAAAAACAACAAAAAGAAATCCAGCTGTTTTTAGGTTTCAAGTTTGGTAGTACCTTTGGCGAAAGCAAAGAAGATGTATCATAGATTGTATTATTATTGTATTATATGCAATGTTTGGTAATGTTTCCCTTAAGAAAGCACAGAGTGGGTCAGTACTTCTAAACCTGTGTCTTACCAGTGGTCTACTACATCATTACCTGTAAATGTCATCTTACCAGGACAGTGTAAGCTGGTTATTATTATTGGTATTTTGGAGTTTGTGTGAACTTCACTGAATGCACATCCACTGCCAGCTGTTATTAGGAAGTGTGAATAGTTACAGGAAGTTGGAAATATAAAGTGCTGGAGTGTGAACAGGAAGAGCTGCCTTCACAATATGCTCTCACCACTGAACACATGTGCTGAAAATAACATTTTAGATTTTATGGTTCTTCAAAGGCCGAGTGTTGAAAGGCTCCAGCTTGAGAAAGGGGCTGGCAAGGGGCATTTGGGCCCAGTCTGTGCCCCAAATATGTTTGGGCAAAAAGGAGTTTTTTTCCTTGTGTTGAAGTGGGGCTGGACCTGTGGTTTGCTTGCTGCATTCCCACTTCTTGAGTACTTCTGGATATCAGTCTGACAGGGAATTCACATGTGGATAACTGCTCTAGAGGTGTGATATCAATATTTTGCAGAGCAAAAAGCTTTGTGTACTGTGATGTTTTCAGAATTAGTTTTGGTCTGGCAAGGTTTGCTGTTTCAAAAATCCAAAACTTTGAAAGAGGAGAGGGGTTCAATGGTGCAGGATTTTTTCAATGTGGAAGATGGTTCTTTAATTTTTAATTTAATAATAAGTATTATATTGATGGTTTTATGTTGCTTACGAGTATGTTGCTTAAGTTTTTTGTGGCATGGGAGGCAATATTAAAATTAATAATTGTTCTAGAAAAATCTAGGACTTGGTGAATCTATGGGTCCCTCCCAATTTCATTTATTCTATGATCCTAAGAATCTCAGAGCTTAGAGTTGCCCATTATACCAGTTTTTCTCATTTTGGAGGTTTATGTATTGTTTTGTATTTTTTACATCATGTGCCTTTATATTAAGGAAAATAAACATTTTACTGTCTTTAGATCTATTCTTCTTCCAGAAAAAGGTTTTACTATCTTCTAGGAGCAGCTGAAACACTGATCCTTCTTGTTCCAAGGGGTCTGACCAGTGTCCTCAGAAAAATCTTCCTGCAGTGTGTTCCAGCATCCCTGCCTGGCTGCTTGCTGCATGTCCCTGCCCCTGTGACAGCGTGGCAGGAGGGAATGTGTCAGGACATCAGTTAATCACACTTATTGTGTGGCATATTAGCATGAGCTGTCACTGGGGACTGTGTTAATGCACAGGCTGAGCCTGGGCAGGGACACAGCCCTTCTGTGGTCCATTTTAAAGGAGCTGTAATTTCCGAGAGAGGAGCAAAATAAAGAGGCAATAATACCTTTAATTGCTGTGTTGAGGCTCGTGAGAACCTGCTTGTCAGGGCATGAAGAGCAGTGTTCACTTTCAGAGGATGCTGAGGAGAGGTTTTGTTCCTTCCATTAACTTTCTGCTTTTAAAAACTTCGTAAATCTTTTTGAAAGCAGCAGAAATAGGCTGAAAGAGATGGTGAGAAGTTACCTGGTCCCTTTGCCCAAGAGTCACCTATATCACTTTAGCAAAGATTTTTTTGAGTCCAATTGTCATTGATTTTTAATATTGTATCAGTTTCCACTTTAAACTGGATTTTGGTGAAATTGTGAATTATAAGGGGGAGTAAATCACAGCAGTTTCTATCTCATAAAGAATTTATGTACACTGTAAACTTCCTGTAACGTTCAGCACAACACTTTCAAATCAGGTACAGAGCTGTTGCTGAAAGCTGTGTGTGCACAGAGCCAGCCAGCAATTCCCCTAAATTAATGGGTGTTCACATGCTAGCAGGCTGTGCAGCAAGTGCTATTTCTTAGCTACCTTTTCCCCCCTCTAATTTCTTGAGAGAGAGTTTGTCTTTTATATCAGGGCATCAAAAATAGGAGCCTCAGCAGAAGGGTGCATGGGGAGATGCTAAAGGCTTGTACCTTCCCAAACTCCTCCTAGTGATGACAGCCAATTTAGATGCTTGTGATGATTTCCTCAGCAATCTCCTGTGTATTTTGATCAGTGCTTGATGCAGTTAATACCAGCTTGACATTCAAAATATCAGTTGGAATGAATGTTCCCTTGAAATGAATACCAACAATTCCTGCTCTCCTTAGCTCTGGTGCAGGCTGGCTTCTGACTCACAGACCCTCACCCTGCTCTAGTGTTCATTCAGGTTTAGGTGGTGATTGTTACAACAAGGAAAGTTCTAGGTTTGATTTGAAAGAAGTATTTTAAGCAGTTTTAAGCACTAAAGTGCAGTGATGGCAGTGAAAGACCCAGATCACTGAAATGCTCAACGCTGGCCTGATTCTTATCTCTTGTTGGAAGTCAGAGATATTTAATTGAATGAAATTGCCATAGCAGTGGTAGAGAAGAAACTTGCACTGAATTTGTGGTCAAACAAGAAAAATCTCATACCATCTCTCCCTGTTGGTCAAAATGTCAAATCCATTTCAGCAGACCATATACTGCCTTCCTAAGAAGTGCCATCAATGGCACTGTTAAGTACACCAAAAAATTAAGGTAGGATGGCTTTTCATCATTGTATACCTAAAATTTGTTTTGATTAATATGCAATCATGGCCACATGAGAAGGCAATTAGTTATTTGAAACTATTCTGGATGAACTTGGAACCAGAACTTGGGGGTTGAAACTGGATGATCATTAAAGTCTTTTCCAACTCAGGCCATTCTATGATTCTAGGAATATCTGCAAAAAATGAATTAAAGTCAATATTATTTGTTATCCTTTGTATTCAGCATGTCATCCCAGCTCAAAAAGAGGCTGTCAGTCCACACCCAGTGTGCTCAGAAGTGATTCTTTTTTTCTCCTCTAAAGTTTTCAGTAGGCTGTGAGTTTTCATTGATGGCACTTGACTGTTACTGTCATAGCAGAAATACAAACAGCAGATGCCTGAGGACAACTGTGCAGCTTTACAGCAACAAAAAAAAATATTGTTTGCACATTTAAAATATCATGAGAGTGCCATCAGATTTATCAGCGCATTGATTAGTCAAAGTGGGAAGTGAGAAGCTCATAGCCTGGGGTTTGCCTGCTTTCCCCTTGAGGAGAGCTGGTGTCATCGTGCAGTGGGGCTGCTGTGGACACCAGAGCGTGCAGGACTGTCATTCAGAGGTGTGCCTGTGTGTGGAGTGTTGGAAGAATCCACTGGGCCACAGCAGGCACAGATGAAGTCTGATTTGAGTGCTGAATGGAAAAGAAAATCGATTGAATGGTTGGCATTGATTCTTCAAAATCAACCAGCAAGGGTTGGCTTTTATCTTTGTGCTGGCACATATGTTGTGGATGCAGGTTCATGCCTGTTAGATAATCACCGTGCTTTGTTTCAAACTCACAGCAGAAAATGTGTGTTCACAAATGAAAGCCTTTCCAAAGAGGCTGCTGCAAATCTGGTTGGTGTTTAACCTGAGAAGAAGCAGATGCTGTTTCATTTCCAATGTAGATGGGGCTGGGTGAGAGCACTATAGAGCTGTCATGTCATGTGGAGCTTTGGTTGTCTGGTTTTGGTCCTGTGTAAATACAGCCCTTCAAACAGCTCATGTTCTGTCTTAAAACTGTTGAGAGTGTGGGGCTGCAGCTGATCTATGAGCTGCCTGTTAAATCATGAGGGTCTTGGCATGGCCAGGAGAGAGGGAAGGCTACTGTGCTGTGTTTCCAAAGCACCTCGTGTGAGACAAGATCTGGAGGCTTAGCTGGCTAAAAATGCTCCTAACAGTCTGCAGCTGAAAGCCTGAGCTGTGGAATGGCTTGTATGGAAATAATATTTTTCTGAATTGGCCATTATGAATTCTTGCATGTGGGATGTTTTGTTTTAGGGAACTAGCAGAGTGAGTAACACAAGTTTTCAAACAGCCCAGCCCTGTTCCCAGCCTTCCCTGATGTTTCTACAGTTGTAAGCCCTGGGTAGGCTTTGTTAGTGCTTGAATCGGTGGTGAGAGAAGTACAGTGTGAAAAAACCTTTGCTGGAAACTGGAACTTTAATTTTTAGAGCACATGATATCAGGGTGTTATTCAGACTTTAATTTGTTGTACCAAACCTGGGGTGGCTCTATCTTTCTGAGGCTATAAACACTAACACTGGGATAAAGAGACATCACCTACCCCATCCATAAGAGATGGGATAATATAAGTTAACATATGAGACAATATATACCTGGCTTATAGCTGAATAAATGACCATAATAGGTAAATCTGGGAATGGATGTTTTTGTGAAGTAATTAGTAGTAAAATAGTTAGCTGCTCATATTTAGGCATGTGTTGATATATGGTGCTGACAACTGAAGCAGGCACAGACCTTCAGCAGTGTGCAGCTGTCTGGATGCAGTGAGCTCCAGTGTTTTCCCTGCAACAGGCTCAACCCACGTTACTGAAAAATAATTATTTCCATATGATTGTGTTTTCATAGACTCAGCACTTACACAGGTGCTGTAGGGAAGGATTAATGACAACTAAATAGTTTGTGGAGCAAAAACCAGCTCAGAGAGGGATGAGGATTGTCTCAGTCAGGGTGATCCATGCTTGAAAACAGGAAAATGTGCTTTAGGCACAGTTTACATAAACTAACGGTGTCAAATTGCAAATATGTCATTTAAACTTGGAAAAATGGGCTGTGTGTTTAAAACATTGCATGAACTGCCTAAATACTGAGTTAATTTTTAGGTCATGTCTAATGCATATTCATTGCCAAGTAATTTGGGAAAAAAAGGATAACTAACTCAAGGAAATGTAAATGTAAGTTCAAGGCTTTATGCAGAATTCTGGATCTTGGTGAATGACTTTTAAGGAAATGCCTCTGAAATGTAGTGCCATTAAGTGTTTGCCTTTGCCAGTGCTTGGGTTGTTTTAATGAAAAAGGTGAAAGCTCTGTGTAAACAAACACTTATGTTTGAAATTGGTTTTATTGATATGACTTGGTTATATACATTTCATGGTCTGCTGATGCAACAAGTGCCTGCTTTTTAAAGACAGCATGCCAAAAAATGATTCAAATTGCTTTATTTGTCAGGTTTTGAGTGACACAACTTGAGGGGTTCCAAGCAAAGGGATGCACAGCTCCTGAGAAGTCTGAACAAGCACCTCTTCCCCAACACCCAGGGACAGGAGCACAGTTGTGCCTCGTGGAGCTCCTGTCTGGCTGCTCACAAATGTGATAAATCTCAGTTTTATCAAGTGAACTCTGCTTTGAAAGCCTTGATATTTGTTCCTCATCAGGACAAAGTGTTGGTGAACTTCTTAGCAGCCACGTGGCATTTCTCTCCAAACAAAGCCATTTTTGCTGTGTGGAAACTGAACAATGTTTTGCCTGAAGCTGGTGCAAATCTCTCTTCCCATGATGGGTCAGCACCACACAGTAGTGCTTCTCTGTTTTCCCTTAGTTTTTCAGTGTAGACAAGGCACAACTGTTTGTCTGACTTTTTCCTTCTAATTGAGGAATGTCCTGATGGTTTCTGATAGTTGCCAACACGTGTTATTTTTAGCCTGAACTCTTGCAGTCACTCAGTTATCTGTGAAGTATTGGTAGTACTGAATTCATTCGTCACGGCTGAAATGAATTTGCTGTGTTCTTGTCCAGCCTGTGATCTCCTTTGAAATCCAGAAATGGAGCTCCAGCAGGGATCAGGTTACTGTTGAATATGACTGTGTGCATTTTGGTGTGTTATCCTCAGTTTCCTGTAATCTGGCAGTTTGTATTTTACCTTCTGCAGCACGTTCTGCGTTTCCACTTATTTGGAAGCATCCAGCTCAACTTTGCTTTCTAAATCATTCAGGTATCTACAAAATGGAAGAGTTGAGTGCTGCCTACCTATTTCTGCAACAAAAACTGGGGAGCAATGGGTTATGGATGTGAGCAATTGTCATTTTGACCACTGAGGTACACAGTGAATTATATGAAGTCTTAAAACAAAAAACCTCCACAACCAAACAAACCCAACTCCATGCATCTGTAATAAGTCTTTCCAACTGTCACTTTCTTTATTTGCCCTCAGACTGACATTGTTGTCAAGCTCTAATGGAGAAGGGGAAATCTAACAGCTTTAAAATCACACACTGCTGTCTGCTGTGTGCCCTTTTTCCAGTTGATGGTTCAATTTATTTAGGTGATAAAGAAAACACTGAGGCATGTGAACTCTATCTTCTTGACAGATCTGAGCTTACTGAAACTTTCTCCTCATCCTTTTTTCCTTCTCCACATTCACAGTCAGCCTTTTGTTTTTATAAAGTGATCCTTTCATTTTTCTTTGAGATTTAAATGCTTTCTAATCTTTTCAAGGTTTGCAGAACTTGCACCTGGCTGCTGAGGGTGTGCAAAGGCAGGTGGACTGATGGTGGTGGAGATGTCCTGAGAGATGTTTGCCTTTTGTGCCAAGTGGTGCATGGTGTATGCAAAAAGCTTGGTGTGTGAAGTGTGGGGGCTTGGTCAGGTCTATGAGGTTATTTTTCTAAATACTGTTAAATGTGGTAAAAGGGGAAATATCCAATATTGTGGAGACACATTGGATAGATCTCATCTAGTGTGTGAGCATCCCTGCCCATGGCAAGGGGTTGGAAATAGATGATCTTTAAGGTCTCTTGACATGCCTTGACACAGATTTCTGGTAGAACTTGATGAGAATTTTTTCCAGAATTATGATTAAAACTTTGGAGATTGCTGCTAAAAGTGTTTGTTATTGTTTCATATTCAACAGTGATTCATGCGAGGCTGTGTTTCAATATTAAATTTTATCTGCCAGTCAGTAAAAAATATTTATTGAAACGGACTTGTCTTAACTTCTGTTCTTACTAGAAGGACACTAAACATTGCAGAGTTGTAAACCAGGCTGCTGGTGGTCACATCTGCTGCTTCAGGGATTTGCTTGACTCTTGCCACCCCAAGGAACAAGGAACTACAACTCCCATGAAGTCAGATTGTTTTACTTCTTTTCCTCCCAAGTTCCAAGAAATCTTGAGTTGAAGGTTCTGTTCCCTGTCAGGAAGCTTTGCATTGAAATGTCAGCATTTCCTAAGCCATTGTGTGAATGCTGGTATCAAATACCAAATTATTTACCTTTCTGTTTTTATCTCACTTATTCTGAAACATCTCCCTTGCCCCAAGAGCAAAAACTCCTGAGCAATGTCAGGGCTGCATATCATGGGTTTTCTCTATCAGTAATATGTTAAATGAAAGGTGCATTAGTAGGATTTTTATTGAGTATCCTGTTGGAATAAGTAGATTCTGTCATGCACCACTGACTCATTTCAATTGCAATACCACAGTTCAGTAAAAGAAAATAATTGAGTCATGGGTTTCTTACTTAAAGTGTGTCTGATATCATCTTTTGCAATAAAATTTTATGAGGGTGAAGTGAATTTAGAGAGCTGATTTAATATGGACAGCTCTCTTCCTCTTGTGTTGGGGTGGCTCTCTGAGCTTAAGGAGAAAATAGCAGTTCTGAAAATATTCCCAAAAGATAAGCATTATTGAATTAGAAATATCAATATCTATAGTTAGATATTTTCTCCTGGGTTTTGCAATGCTGTCTGCTGAACAGACAGTCTGTTGGGTAAGCACACACTGGTTTGCTTCAGAAAATTTTATCTGTGTTAGCTCAAACCACTGATTTAAATTTTTAAATGCAGCTGGTGGGTTACATATATATATGTATGTATTTTTATATATGGGGTTTTTTGTCTTTTTATTTTTTGTTTTTTTTAAACTTTCCTAACCCGAATTAGGAAAACTTTCTCCATCCTGCTATTTGGACTGATCAATGCCACTCAGAGCTTCCAGAGTAGGAAAGCTGATGAGCAGCTGAGAGCAGTGACATCTCAGTCAGACTGTATTTTATCAGGAAGGATGTGAATTGAGGCCACCTGAGACTTTATAGAGTGGTCCATGGCCTCATGCAGTCCTGTCTGAAACAGCAGGACATGACTGATATAAAAATGCCAACAAGTGTCCCCAGCATTCCCATGTACTTCTGTGCCAATGAAATGGCATTTTTGCCAGTGTAATACTTTGAGAGAAGGCATACATGACTAAAATAAATGGTAATGGCAGAAGAGCATTTTCTCCCTGATAAGGAATGTAAGACTAGGTTTGAAAAAAAAACCCTAAACCAAAACACAAGACAAAACACACAACCTAAAAATTAATTTGTAGATTTCTTGTTAGATTTGCCTCTGGTGGCTCTTCTGGACGGTGGCTGAGAATCTCTATACAGCCCTGAACTAGTAATTTCTAATATTAATGCTAATAACAAAGTGAAGTGCTCACACCAGGCTGGACTGTACAGAACCAAGCCAGGCCTGGGCTGCCTTCTCTGGGTTGGTTTGTTTGACCCAGGAGCAGCTGCAGGGAGGGGAGCCCCAGTGACAGTGAGGACCTGGTGTAAAAGCTGCTCATAGTTTACACTGCTGTGACACCAGACAAGCAGTGCTGCTACAGCCTCTCAGCACAGTTTCAGGGGTGTAAACACACCCCCAGCCTGTGTGGAATGTAGATGATGGTGGTGTTAGATCTCACTACTGCCCTACATTTGCAGACTGTGTCCTAGTCTGGATTAGCCAGACTGTAATGGTTGTGTTATCTAATGGTTTTCTCTTGGGTGTCATTCTGCTGCAGAAGGTTCAGGTCCTGTTTGTGAGCCCCTCTTTGGGACTGAGGGGAATTTTGGCAGAAAGAGGGGTTGCCTGGCAGAGCAAGAAGGGCTGCAAAGGAGAGGAGCTCATCTTGGGACCTGCATAAAGATCTCAGACAGTGCAAGGGGTGTTGGAAGGAAAGCTTTGCATCACAGAAGCCACAAGAGTTTTAAGGAGTTGGTTTTAATCTTTTCATTTGCTTGCTCATTGGTATTGTTTCTCTCCCTGGTCTTTCTGATCCCTCTGTTACAAAGCAGACTGTCTTGGCATCAGTGTGCATCTTCCAGTGATTTCTGGGAGCTTTGGATTAAGGCTTTTATAAGGAATTTGGAGCTGAGCTGTGCATTACCAGCACATTTTCCTGAATTGAGCTCACTCCACTGCAAGTGTGACTTAGGTCAAGTTTGACAGGAGCTGCAACCCTGGAAGCAGATGGATGCAGGAATCCTCTCGTACCAAGCTGCTTGAGCACACCAGTGTGAACCAGGAAAGCTGCAGAAAAACAAGAGATCTCTGCACTAGGAGGCAAGGAGGGGACCAGGACACAGCTGCGATTGTGGAGGATAAAAATGGATCTTCTAGGTTAAAAATTCTTCTTAGGTTCTCACTTTGGTTTTTTTTTCCCTCCTTCTTTCTAGGTTTGAATTTTTTCTTCTCCCCCTGCTGCACTTATCATTTTTCCCTGCAGCTCCCAGAGCAGGTTCCTGCTCCATTCCTCCAGGGCAGAGGGGCAGCTCCTGTAATTCCTGCAGAGGTAAACACTTGCTACCCTGCCCTGGAGACTTGAGCTGCTACTGGCAATTAAACACAGTGAGCTGCTCCCCACTAGTGTAAATAATTGCAGAATAATCCCTGCCCCTTCCCTCATCTCAGAGGAACTGGAATTTCAGCAAAGTAGCATTTAGGTTTTTCTAAATCTTTGCTGCTTCTGATCTCTGGGAGTTCCCAAAACTACTCCCAAGAACCTCTCCTCTTGTCTTCCTAGGGAAAAAAAATATTAATTTCCAGCAGCTTCCATCCTGTTTGACAGCAAGTTCAGCTCAGCCTGGGGACTTTGATCTGCATTGTTCTGGTCAGTCTTGTCCTATTTGTTTAGAATTGCATTCATCTTTGTTTACTAAGGCTCATAAATGATAACATTTCCTCCAGGAATCTGGGTGTTGCTGTTGATGTTAATGTATCAGAAGACACTGCTATGTGCTTTCCACTTTTTAATAATTGCATAGGTATGAAAATACAACATATACTTAGATTTATTTTTTTTTTACAAAAGAAATATGGAAGTACCTCCAGTATAAAATAAGGGTAATAATTCTTCTGTCCCTCAAGTGAGGGCTGTAGAGTTTCCTGAGAGGAGTTGACAAATGCAAGTTATCGTTGCTGGATTTCCTCTTCCTGTACAGACACAGCGTTTGGCTGACATGCTGTGAAATGTGTACCAGTCATCAACGTGTTTTCAGCTTCGAGGATCATTCCAAAATTCATTTTTTCAGCTGTTCTGGGGGAAAAAAAAATTACAGAGACCATTGACACCAGAAGGATCTGTCATGACAGTGTTCTCTGCGTTTTGTTTAAAGTCTTTTCAAAGAGGCTTCTGAAATATTAATGGCTTTCTGCTTTGTGAGACATCACATTGCAGTGGAACAGGCTCTGTGTCCTCTCTGTGTTCCCAAAACACACGTGGTTCAGAGGCCTTTTATATATTTTAATACAAAGTGGCTGGTTGAGTGGTCTGTGTTCTCCCAGAGGAGCCAAAACTCACTTCATGGATCAAGAAAATAAAGGGCTGTAAGGCAATTTACCATTCAGGCTATTGTGAAGGAGGGTGATTTAAAACGTTGTAGTGGCTTGGAAAAAAGGAAAACCCAAAGCAGTGATTGAAAGGCTTGAAATGACTGAGTTAATGTGACAACTCCCCTTCCCTCAGCTGGGTCTGCTGCAGAGGTGACTGTGCACAGTTGATGTCTGTGGAGCTCGGTGGTACCTGTTTGCAGGGCTTGCTTTGAAATTAAGAGTGAGACGTCATTTATTTAATAGAGACCATTAAAGAGCGACTTTCTGATGAAGCAAGTTAAGTGTTAAACACTTTTCAGGTGAACCATTTACTTATGTAATTATCTCTTGTTAACATTACAATAAATGTTTCTCCAGGGAGTTTAGCCAATCATGAAATGCAATTAATTTTCAAATACTCTTCAGCAACAATTGAGATACTAGAGACTGAAATCCCTAGCCAGTGTGTAGATTCTTAGACTTCCCTGCTGAAGGGAAGCAGCTTCAGCTCAGCTGATTGTGGAGTTGTTAAACTCTTGGATTTTTAAGTGTTTCATTTGGGCCTATCACAAGTGTGGAGTGCTGGGCTTGATACCCAGGTTGTTGCCTGATCTCTCTCCTTAGTTTCCAGAGCACTGAGGAGGTTCAGGATGCTGTTCTTGAACTTAAGCCCAGCACTGGGTGAGGATGGAGGAGTTAAAATGCTCTTGGTTTCTGTCTGGGGTTCCAGTTACTGTGTGATACCAGCTGGGGCTCATAGCCAGCTGTGCTGCCGTTTGTCTGTGTGTAAAATGGGAGTAACACCAACTCGTGTCTCTAAGGTGTACATGGAGATGTGTAAGTGGAAAGTGGTGATTGTATCATCTGTGGACAGCATCCTCTTGCTTCAGGTTACTTAATTCACTTTCTAACTAAAATGTTGTTACAGTCGCTTTTGTTCCAAGTCTTCCTGGTGTGCTGATAAAATAAAATAATCCGTGAAATTCCACCTTGTAGAGCTACTTGGTCCAACAACTTGGAAAGCTTTTTGAGCATAGATGAATTTACCACAGCTTGCAGTTTCCAGATGAATTGCTGGTGTGCCTGAAGTAGAGATGAACAGAGCTGGATTTTTAAATGGGAAAAGGAGCAAAGTGATGTTGTTAGCCCTCACCTACGCCAAGCAGACCTGGTTCTGCAACTGGCTCTGGTTTTTTGGCTGTTAAGCCCTGGGCCTCAGTGCAGATACTGTTCCAGCCACTCTGGATTGCAGGGGACAGATGGGCTTGAGTAGAGAAGGGCTTACAGTCGGCTGTGGAGGCTTCCAGCCCCAGCAGCTCACAGATCCCAGGCAGTGGAACCTGCAAACCTCACATATTTAGACGTTGAAGAAGAGGAAGAGCTTTTATCCTTTCATGCTTGCAAAATCCAATGTAGAAAGCTCTTGCCACTGATACTGTCTTTTTGTAGCAGACAAATAAAACCACTTCGGTTGAATCTGTGCATTTTCCTGAGGCTTCTCCTCAGCTGGGGTAAAGAGGAAAGGAGGCTTTATTTACAGATGTTGCTTTCAGAATGAGCCTAGCGTTGTGATATTATCTGTAAATACATCTTTGGGCATCAGGCATCTTTCCATTTATTTAGAAACAGGAGATAAAGACTGTCTGACATGGGAATGAATTCCTACACTCCTTTTTGTTGCCTTGGAGTACATGCGCAGTTTGAAATGAGTCCTGCTGAATCTGCTGTTATATCACCCTGTTGCTTCCAGCAGAATACTTGTATTTTTTTATTTTTTACCTACAAATCTTGGTCCTTGCTATTTACACTGACACCTCTAAATATAAGAGACCAGAATGCTCTGGGTTTTCTGCCTTGTTCCTGGATATGTCTCTGAGATCGAACCTGGTGGGATTCGGGTCTGAGCTCCTGGAGCTGTTTGGATGTTCCCTGTAAATACAGGGCAGCCCGTGGGTTTCAGCAGTGTGGATTTTGTAAGCACCTACACACAGATCACAGTCAGATCATTATGTTGATCCAAACCATTTTGTAATCCTCTACAATCTGGGTTTAGAGACTGTTATTAGTGTCACAAATAAAAGCTTGTGACTTCTTTAGTTCTCGGGATAAAAGAAGCCATGTACTTTCAGGGAATTACATATTAAAATTAAAGCAACATAAACATGTGGGAGTTCGAGGATAGTTATCCCACTTTTCAAGGCTGAGCCCTGAATTCATATGATTGCTAGAGAGAAATTGGTTCATTTTTATTTCATAATTGACCATGTACTGACAAAGCAGAGCTAAACCAGGAGGACAAGGCATGAAAGAGTCTTTTAAAAATCATTCTCAGTAACTTGAAGCTTTAAATACAGCTCAAAAAAGTGTATTCTATTTGGATTTTTTTTTTTAACTGAACATGTAGGAAGGAAACTCCTTTTTGCCCAGATAGATTTAAAAAGGGGTAGAAAGGTGCTTAAGAGTTCTATTTTCTCACAAACTGAGCTCATGAAAAGCCTCTTCAAAACGATCCCGACAGAAAGTGATTTCAGCTCTTGTTACATTCCTGTGTGTAATGGATATCTTGCCATTACAAACACCGGCAGCTCCCAGCCTCCATCCTGGGAGGGGAAGCAGGGAGGGTGTGGGAAGCGCAGCAATGTCAGTGCCGGGCGCGGGGTCTCACCCCGCTCCCCTGGCGGTTCCCGCAGGTACCTGAAGGAGTTCCGCACGGAGCAGTGCCCGCTCTTCGTGCAGCACAAGTGCACCCAGCACCGGCCCTACACCTGCTTCCACTGGCACTTTGTGAACCAGCGCCGGCGCAGGTCCATCCGCCGCCGCGACGGCACCTTCAACTACAGCCCCGACATCTACTGCACCAAGTACGACGAGACCACGGGCATCTGCCCCGAGGGAGATGAGTGAGTAAAGGCTGCTCCCTGCCCTTCAGGCATTAGGCTTTTGGGATCAGGCCAGGTGATGCTTCCAGCCCGTTCTTGCAGAGATGAGGCAAGTCAGCAGTAAAGCAGCTTTGTCACATACGTAACATGAGACCAGATGTAAAATCTGGAATAGCAGCCCGTGTGCTCCAGGCCTGCTGCACAGACAGTGCTGAGGGTGGCTTAGATGGGAACTCAGCTCTTGGGAACTCATTGTGCTCGCAAGCTTCAGCATCCTCAGCAAAGCTGAAGTGAGTAAAACAGCTCAGTGAGACCGATGAGTTTGGAAACACTCTGTTCTCTACGTCCCTGACTCTCAGCTCTTGCTCGCTAGCTTAGTTTTCCACAGATTGAAGAAAGAGGAGGAACTTTGTCCTCCAGTCTGTCCCCTGAGTTATCTGTCCCAGCTTTTTAACTCATATCAGTTTATTTTGTCTTTCTGAACTTTTAAGAAGCCAGTAGAGAACCGAGAGGTACCCAGAATAAGGCAACACAAGGAAGAGTTTGGGTTTTTTGGGTGTTCTTCCTGCCCTGACTGCAGTAGGTTTAACTGGGGCAAAACCACAAATATTTCTGCTGTGTGTGGCAGACCCCAGCAATTAAGGGGTTAACCTGATAATATAGCTTTAGCCGTGTGACAGATATGGGATAAATAGTGCAGCCAAACTGTGGTCAAATACGGAGAGTGTTTTATAGAGAGATGCTGTAAAAAGATGGAATTTCAGTTCCCTTTTTTGGTGCCAGTATAAACATACAAAATTGCTATTTATTGGCAAAACTTTTTAGTTTTCAACTCGATTAAGTAAAGTTTTTTGTGACTACAACAGAATGGAATAGTCCCTCAGGCCTGAGGCTTCAGTTTCAATACTTTCTTGATTGCTAGAAGAGATCTGGAAGGAACTGGAAATGGGATGTTTGTGGGCTTTGGCTTCTAGAACACTGGTTGATACATGGCTCAAACTCAGTGAATAAAGCTGTTATCTTCTAGGAACCTTTGCTCATTTATATTTTTACCTTGATGTGGCAATATCTGGAATTTTCTCATTCCATCTTGTTATATTTCTGTTTCATTTCTCAATGTAGATTGTTGTTCTGCCTAAAAGGGGAAACAAAACAAGTTAAAATGGTAGTTTTATAATTGCTTCCTTGTTCCACATCCTTACTCTTTTCCAGATCCCTAGCTGCCACTCATCCATACTAATAAGTTGCTGCTGGATTAATAATCCAGTTTTCTTTTAGGGAGACAAACTCTTACATCCTTTGTAGTGACAGGTTTGGGGGTTCTCTGGAGTGTTGGAAGGCACAGCATAAGAGAAGGGGCAGAGTTAGCAAAGATGGTGTCAACTGCAGCATCTCTCAGCAAAGTGCCTTCTGATAGTTGAATCCTGTCTGTTCCTCCCCTCCTTCCTTCCTCAGGTGTCCCTTCTTGCATAGAACTACTGGAGACACAGAGAGGAGGTATCACCTGCGCTACTACAAAACTGGAATCTGCATCCATGAGACAGACTCCAAGGGGAACTGCACCAAGAACGGAGTGCACTGCGCCTTCGCTCATGGGCCCCATGACCTGCGCTCACCCGTGTATGACATCAGGTCAGTAGAGCTTGGGGCTCCTGGGAAAAGGGTCATTTCTGGACCCAAATGAAAAAGGGGATGATGGAAAAGGTGATTTCTGTACCCAAGTGAAAAGTGAGATGGTTAAAGGACAGTACTGTTCCAGCCTGAAATGAAGTGATGGTGAACTTTCCCTTCCTAATAAGGAAAATCTAAAAAACCTCCAGGAGGATTCTCAAAATGGGGGTGTCCAAGTTTAGGATCACACTTTGGAATCTGATGGAGGGGGTCAAAACAGTGCATCTGGAATTCCCAGGGAATGAAGACTTATTTTATTGCAGTTGCTGTTCAGCTAAAGATGTTCTGACAAAACACACATGGCTGAAATGCACCCACTTAGCAAATACTCCAGTGTGTCAGTTTTTATACACATTTATCTGCCTCTTCCTCTGCTCAGTCAGTCTGTTCATTTAACTCTGTCCCTGAAGGGAGCTTCAGGCGATGGAAGCTTTACAGAATGGTCAGACAACATCTGAAGGAGGCATCGAGGGTCAGTCTGCAGTTGCTGCCAGCCATGCCATGATAGAGAAAATACTCACTGAGGAGCCAAGGTGGCAAGGTGAGTGTCACTGAGGGTCTGGGAAAGTTTGGTCTCTGTGGAGTGCCTGCTCCTGTGCAAAACTTTTCTGTAGTAAAAACTTTTCTGTGGTCATCTCTGTTGACTCATGGGGTTTTTTTTTTGCAGAAACAACGTACGTGTTGGGAAATTACAAGACAGAGCAGTGTAAGAAACCCCCCCGGCTCTGTCGCCAGGGTTATGCCTGTCCCTACTACCACAACAGCAAAGACAGAAGACGAAGTCCAAGAAAACACAAATACAGGTACTGTGATCCTGGATATTGTACTTCCCAGCTGAGTGGTGCAGGAGGCAGGATTCTGGCCATTAGTTGTTTTTAGTGTGTCTCCAAGCCATGTACTGAGAAGTATGATGAAGTATTATTTCTTCCTAGCAGAAAGATAACAGACTAGTCAAAGAGTTTTCCTGTATGTAGAAACCAGTACTCTAATAAATGAATTGTTAAATCATGTTACAACTCTGTTTTTATAGCTAAGAGAACCTGTGTCTGGCTTCCCCTTACTACCTCTGCTTTAGAAAGCAGTGCAGGGAAGAGAAAACAAAAGAAAGTTTTAATCCCCATCTAGAAACAATCTCACACAACAATGTGTTCATGGTGAAGGATTCAGAATCATCAGGCTGCTTGTTGTGTGTGCCTGGTGATGGGGATCATGAGGAGGGACTGTAGCTGGACATGCATTCCTAACCAGCTGCTAAAGGCTCTGCTTTTGAGGCACCGGGGTGTTCTGTCACTCAGCTGTCGCTGGGTTTTTCAGCATGCTGTGTCTCCCTGAACGCATTTCATCCAAATTATAGGCCCTCATTTCCTCCAACACAACAGAGCTTTTGTTGTGGTCTCAGTGGGGCTTTTCCTTAGTTCCTTTTTGAAAAACATCGGAGTAGACCAGAAAGCCAGGAGAGAAAATACCAGGGATGTTCTCGCTTCTCTTCCCCACCCCCAACATTCACAGAAATTTTAGAATTGGCACTGAAATTCCATATTTAAAAAAATCAAACAGGCAGCAATCAAAGGAATGTTAATCTCAATGCTTTAAGGAGAAATAGATCCATGCACTCTTCAGGCAGCAGCTATGTGCTTTTAGCCCCTCTCTGGGCCCTTTGGGAAGGGAAGAGGTGAAAGCTTCTCTGCTGCTCTGCACTCCCTCCTGTGTTTTCCCTACCCCAGCTGATGTGGCTGTGCTGTTGCTGCTATCTGCTTCCCTCTGCTGTTGTTTGAGGGAATGGTTAAGAGCATAAAGAGCAGGGGAAGTAGGTCACAGCAAAAATTCAGATCTGAGAAAAGGAACTGGTCCTGGCTGGGAGAAAGAACATGGACTTGCCTTTTCCCCAGTGACCTGACTCAGCCTCTTTTCTACATGGCCACACTATAAACCTGGAAACATACTGCTGTAAGGGTATTATGTGTTTTAGGATTAGCCAATTAACTTCTTAGCTTTCTATGAAGGTGCAGTTCCAAAACAGAAACCAGACCCAGCATCTCTGACACTAATCACATCAGCTGCTAATATTGTTATGCTGGTTCAAGTATTTCATTTCAAATGGAGAATTAAGCCTTTTTTTCATTGGGAAATTGGAAGAAGGGGGAGAAGATGCAATAGCAGCTGGGTGGGGGCTGGGGAAGCAGCAGCCAAGCAGATTGTACAGCTGAGGGTGGGCAGCCAAACCTGCCCCTGACTGAGGAATTGTAACATCATGGAATGATTTGGGTTGGAAGGGACCTTAAAGCTCATCTTGTTCCACCCCCTGCCATGGGCAGGGACACCTTCCACTAGCCCCATCCAGCCTGGCCTTGGACGCTGCCAGGGATCCAAGGGCAGCCACAGCTTCTCTGGGCACCCTGGGCCAGGGCCTGCCCACCTTCACAGGGAGGAATTTCTCCCTTGTATTTAATCTAAACCTATTCTCTTTCCATTTAAAGCCATTCCCCCTTGTCCTGGCACTCCAGGCTGTTGTTCCCAGTCCCTCTTCAGCTCTTCTGGAGCCCCTTTAGGCACTGGAAGGGGCTCTGAGGTCTCCCTGGAGCCTTCTCTTCTTCAGGCTGAACACCCCCAGCACTCCCAGCCTGGCTCCAGAGCAGAGGGACCCTCAGAGCACCTTTTTGGCTCTCTCTGGACTTGCTCCAGCAGGTCCACATCCTCCTGCTATTGGGGAAAACAGAGCTGGATGCAGTCCTCTAGGAGTGGGTCAGAGGGGGAGAAGCACCTCCCTCCACCTGCCCAAAGTAGTCAAAGCTCAGAGCAGGTCTGTGAGTCTGATGCCTTCTCCTGCTCCCTTATTCCACAGATCTTCTCCGTGTCCCAGTGTGAAACACGGGGACGAGTGGGGAGACCCCAGTAAGTGTGAAAATGGAGACTCCTGCCAGTACTGCCACACTCGCACAGAGCAGCAGTTCCATCCAGAGGTACAGTAACCTCCTCTCTCCACTGGGAAAAGCAAAAGCATTCCAGTCTTGCACAGTAAATTACTGGGCCAGGAGGGAGAGGATGTGGGCTGCTTGTAGTGTGGTCCTGGGGTACAGAGAAGGTGCATGTTGGGAGTAAGCTGCAATTCAGCTGCTTAACAGAATTGACTGTATGGGAGAAAGTAAGAAAAGTGGGGGAAAACTCCAGTGTAGGAGCAGTCTCAGGTATGGGGTCCTTTGGAAAGCATGTGGGTCTGCATGTGAGCAAACAGCATGTTTCCTTGACTAAGAGTTTGTGGTTCATGTTGACAGCACTAAACACCACCAAGCTCTTAGCTGTGAGCATGCCCAGAGCATTCCAGTATCCTTACAGAAAGTGTAATTAAGACCTTTTCGTAGTCTGCTTCATGTTACAGTGTTGAAAAGCTTTGTGGGGCCCGTATCTGCACAGTAACCATTGTCACCGCCTGTCAAACTGGGGGGAAAGGGAATAATCCATTTGCTACAGTCCTTGTCAATGGTTTGTTATTTTCCTTGCAAACACGTGGCTGCAACTTTCTGTGCTGTCATCTGTCAGCTGTTTCCTACCTTTTGCCATTTGCAATGTCCATGGAGCTTCCAGTGAGTCTGAGGGACTTCATGGCAGGTGGTGACCTTTGGGTGAGCTGGTGTGTGGTGGGTTGGTCTCTGGGTGAACTCCAGCTCTCATGGGCGTATTTTGGTGTTTCCAGAACTATAGTGGGTTTTCCTTTCATTGAAGCAAAGCACTGAAATGGTCACCCTGAGCTCTGCTGGCCTTTCCACCTCTTATCTGTGTCATTACCTTGCTGTTGAATTTCTTCATAATACTTCTGTACCTGGTGGTCACTGTTATTATCTGTTCATTTCTGTTTGGTGTTTTTGTTTTGTTTTGGTTTTTCTCATCCTTAGATCTACAAATCCACCAAATGCAATGACATGCAGCAGTCTGGCAGCTGTCCCCGAGGACCCTTCTGTGCCTTTGCACACGTAGAACGTACGTGCACTACGTCTCTCCTCTTTCCTTGATGTTTGAGCTATGGAAAGTTTCTAACCCAAGAAAGTTTAAATGTAGAGCTGCAAAACTAGAGTTTCTGTGAAGGGTTAAGTGGGAGGTGTTGGCAGAGCTGGAGGCAGTAGGTGGTCTGTAGGACTCAGCTTTTAGCTCTCACTGCATTGTCCCTTGAAGGATCTCCCTCTGTTTCCTCTCTCCTGCTCAGTTCTCTGGGTGTCAGTTCAGGAGGATGGAAGGGGAGAAAGCTGCTTCTCTTCTGTACATGGATGAACTAGCTAAATTGCCAAGCATCATATCTTTAAAAGCTGAAGATAAAATTGCTGAGTGTAGATAATTTATGGATCCATTAAAAAAAAAACTATTTTACTCTTTATGAGGTTTTACTTAGAGTTTAGGTCTTTAAGTCAGGTTGGAGAAGAAAAATATGTAGCTTTTTTTTACTGCTTTATCTCAAATCCTCTTTCCTTAATAGCTCCCTGACTTATAGGGCATTATTTTAATCCTCACTTTAATCAACTATAAACTAGTGATTCAGTTTTAGTTGTGGAAGTTCTACCTGCAGGTGGTCCTAACATTCATAAATAATGGTTAGTTCCTTTCCTGGGGCTCCTCCTCAGATGCTGCTCTGCAATCTCACTGCTGAATTTGCAACAATTAGAATAGGTTACTCACTAGGTTTGCTCTGATACTGACTCACTGCATGGCCTTGAGAAAATCTCTTTGTTATTTGATTATCCTTTGTAAATGAGGGAATTAGTAATTGCTGCCTTTGACACGGAAAGGAGAGAGTAAATTCCCTACAGGTTATGCAGTTCCTTTTATAGGAAGCCTTGTTGACAAGCAGTAATTATAGCTGGAGCTGTGGGCTGTAATGGCCCAAAACACAGCAGTGCAGCTACTCAGTGGGATCCAGCAAGCTTTAGGAAATGAATCTTGGTAAAGGAACAGTGTTTAGCAAACTTCCTTGGTATAACATAGTATTTTTGTTTAGGGATTCCTAATAAGATTATTTCACTTAATATTATATTACTTAGAGTAACATTCAGTGGCATTTAGGTAATTTCAACTTGGTTATTTCTTGTGCTGTCTTATGGATTTGTATCTTTTGGTCCTTCCTACAAGATCAACAAGGACAGGTCTAATGCAATTAAAATACCAGGAGTCTATTTATTGTATCTGCTCTTAAACCTGAGTTTTACTAATTAATAGCAAGAAACCAGCATTTTGAGGATGTTAAAATATAGATGTAGTGTCAGTTCTATAGTTGTTGTGAAGATGCTGAGTATTAGATGTAAATCCTACAAATCTACAGTAGCTCTGCCTTCCAAACCAGTGCCACTTTTTTTTTTAATGATTTGTACTGAGCACAGATGGAAACTTTGACTCCCTCAGCTAATTATAATGCACCCATCAACTTAGTGCCAAGCATAGAAGGAAACTCTGCTTAGTTCAAGAGAGCTGAATGAATAACACACAATTCATCCAGGGAAGATAATTTTAGAGCAGCATTAATGAGCTAAAGAGCAGCACAGTGTGTATGTGATGACAGTAAAAATGTGAGGAATATTAGATAAGCAAATAAGCCAAATAAGGTTTCTCCTTACTTCTATATTTATAAGTAGGTGCTTGTGGAGTGTTTTTTCTCTCAGGAATATCTGGGTATTCTTGTTCCTCAGTGTCTCCATGGCAATTGCCCAGCTGTGAGTGTGTTCCTGTGCTTTGTCTCCCACAGAGCCGGCGCTCAGTGAAGATTTACAGCAATCCTCAGCCGTGTCCAGCCCCACCCAGACAGCACCAGTGATGTACATGCCCTCAGCAGCTGGAGACTCTGTTCCAGTCAGCCCTTCCAGTCCACATGCCCCAGACCTTAGCAATGTATGTAGCCCTGTGAAGAAACCTCATCCATATTGTACAAATCTGTGTTTCTCTGAGTTTCTCCTAAGAAAAGTATCCAAAAGGCCCAGAGGATATGAGGTTCTTCTGTTAGTTCTCAGCTCCACACTTTTTAGGGGGATGTGTTTTTTTGGAACATACATTCAATGGCTTTAGTATTGTCCTCTCACCTATAAAAATTCCAGGCCTTCCTTTCTGTGCAGGGTTTGTTGATGTACTTTCAGGAAAGTGGAATACATCCGCACATGAGGTCCAACTCCTTCCTGTCTGGAGGTACATATTGGGCTGAGCTTCCAGGACCTATAATTAAAGGCTGTGAGCCAACAGCCTCTAAAGTACATAACTACAATTGGCTTTGTTTACATATGTAATCTCAGAGCCTTAGCCTGTGCATATTGTGTGTTGCATTATAGGATATCCTTAGTTCCCTCCCTCTTGTACTTCTGGAGATAGAACTCTGGGATATGTTTCAGTAATGCCCCAGATTGTTGGTAGTTAGTTGTGTGTGCAAGAAAGGAGATGTCTAAGTGCTGAACAGATACTCAGAATCAAATTAGAAACCCATGGAATGCCAGACTACATTTTTACTTAGCTTTTTCTTTTATTTTTTTTGTTAAGTCTTCCTGTTTGTACTGCACTTGACAAGGTGTGTAACCTTTTCAAATGATTGGCTGAGATTTTGAGAAGGTACAGTGACATGAATTTAACTCATTTGAAACTGGTCAGGCTAAGGTGAACTCATCTAGGACCTCTGCTTTATTTTATTCCCTCTCTTTGAAAAGAGAAGCTGTGTTTGAGCCAACCTAGCAGTTCATAGTTGTCCTGAATTGGGTTGCAGGTAGAATTCCAAACAGATCTTGAAAAGTCTGGACATAATATTGTCTCTTGCTAAATAACACTGGAAAGCAATAAAAACCAAAACCCCTCCATCTTATGAAGGTATTGTTTAAATTCTCTGAGCAGAGCAGTTGAAGATATCTCCTACTTTTAGGCTGTTCAGGTCTTGTCTGTCTGAAGCTCTTAGTCTTTCAAACAGTCTTTCCTAATCCTTGGTTACGTGCCAAATGGCAACACATGTCTGTCTATGACTTCATCACTCCACAGGGCATCTGCGTGTAGCTTGCAAACAAATATGGCTTTGCTGGTGATCATTTTACATGATGAATTAATCAGAGAAAAAGGTCCCTGTAGCAGCCAGCCTCACGTGGCCTGTTCTGTTTTGTATTTGTACTGTAGGTGTGGAATAAATCAGGAACTCTGCCAACTAGCCCCACCTCCACCACAGTGAGTAGTTATCTTTGCGACTGTAGGGAAGCGTGGACAGCAGAATGTCTGTATAAAAATAAAATAAAAACATTGTAGGCTGCTCCTTTTTTTTTCCCCCCTAATGCCAGCCCAGACTCTGCCACATTTGAATCTGTGATGTCTGAAGCACAGTTGTGCTTGCCAGTGGAGGCAAATAATTTCTTGTCCCAGAGAAATGGGATATTTGCGCTCATCCAGGTGGACACATTCTCTAAAACTCAACTTCCTTAGCTGCTGTCTGTGGCTTCATCTGCAGTGCAAAACTAGCCTTGTTGCATGTGATTGTGATCCCTGGTATTACTCCAAAGAATGGAAGTGTTGGAAATCATTGGATATTCTTTATTGTCACTGTTGATACCTTACTTATGTCTATATTAAAACTTCGAGATTTCCAACTGGAAAGCAAAAAAATACAGTATTACATATAGGTCAGATATGCCTGATTGTTGTGACTGCCACAGCACCTTTCCAGGTTCCACAGCACTACCCAGAATCAGACAGGACCCACTGTAGCCTAAGGGAAGGGAAGAGTGTTTTGGTCATGTTGGGAACCTGATCAGTCACCTCTGAGGCCTCAGAAAGAATAAATTTCACTAGAGCTGTAGGTTAGGTTTTACAAGACTTCACAGTAACAGCAATAAAACCATAATTATGGGACTGTGTAAATTCAGTGGAGCTTTTTCCTGTTTTTTTAATGGGTGTTTACTGGAAGCTTGTATGGTTGTGTTGGCTGTCAGTGTAACTGATCTACAAACAGTGACATGATTGAGCATTTCCATGGATGCCTCTCTCTGAGCAGTTCCTGCTGTCTGGCTGTACGTTCCTGACACTTGTTCCCTCTGTTAGATTCTTTGTAGGAACAGCAGTCTTGGAAGCCCATCTAATATATGTGGGTCTCCTCCTGGTGCCATTGGGAAGCCCCACAGCTTGGAGACCATTGGTTTTCCTCCAGACTCAGTCACAGCAGCCGGCAGCTACAAGAAGGCACCGGGGTTTGAGCGAGAAGATCAGGTGGGGGCCGAGTATTTGAAGAGTTTCAAATGCCAGGTTAGTGGGGAATATTGGCTGGAAGAGTTGGGGGGATGAGAAAGAATGAGAAATTGCCCAGTCTAGCTTGAATGGGGTTTTGTTTCTGATGGAACAAAAGTGGGAAAGCACTGTTCTCATATGAGCAGTTTCTGGATCTACTCTGGCTTTCAGCCTCCCTTCCAGCCTCTTTCATCTCACATCTGGTCTTGTCTCCCTTGCTGCCATCACACATCCAGTTTGTAGAAGTCAAGCTGCTGCTTGTTTTCCTAACCCCTTTCAACTTCTGTCTTGTGTTGACCCTGGGTAGCTTCCCACATCACTTCTTGCTCTTTCTTTTTCTGTGTTTAGGTCCTTGCCAAGAGTTGCTGTGTCTTTTGCTGCATTGTCTCATGGAAGCTCATCCTTCCTTCTGTCTTCCCACTCCAAACTCTTACCTTGATCTCCATGACTCGGTTTGTCCTCTGTTCACCATTCCTCTGGTGTATTAAAGATGTCATGTTAGTTGTCTCTTGCCTCTGTGGCTGTATCATTCTGATCTCTGACTCTCTCCTGTGGCTTCTGTATTAAATTAGAATTCCTCATTCTTATTTGAGAAACCCTCTGAGTATTACCCAACCCACATTTCTTAATGACATTCCCTCTTATCCCTTTTGGGTGTCCCAGTCTTGCCTTACTCCTTCCTCAGTCTTCTTCCTGGTATTGTGCCTTATTCATGCTTCTCCTTAGGCCTGGAACAGTCTCTTCCAGCTCTTTTGCCACACATGAGCTTTTCCACAGTCAGCTTCTTGCTGTGAATTTCCTTTCTTGATGGTACAATTAATAGTTTCTAATAGTTTCACCCTTCCTACCTGAGCCCAACCCAGAGCTTGGGTTTTTATTTCAGTTTTAATTTCTCACTAGGTCTGTAATTTTATCTTGATTTAGGGGGAGGGGAATAGCTACTTGTAGGAGGAGGTGCCTGCAAAAGTATCTCCTACAAGTTCTTTTGGACAGGAGTATAAAAAGGGATAAGAATAGCAGGTCTGTGTTGCCTGAGAACAGAGAGGACAAAAAGTGCTGCTTTCAGCCTGACTATGTTTTAACTTTGGTCTGTGACATTAAAGAAGTCAGTCTTAATGAGCCTGTACTGCTGTGAGAAAACTGTGGAAATATCCTGTCCAGACAAGGTCTTGCATAAAACAGTTGAATTTAGAAGCAGACTCCATGGGTTTTATTTATTTTTATGGCTTTGGGAAAATATGGCCAAGCTTTGCAGTAGGGCCAGTCTTGAGCACTGTTTAGTCTAATTAAAATGATGCAGTGACAAATCCAGATTAAGCTATATGCATGTGTGCTCTCTTATCAATGCTCCCTTTGTCTGGCTTAAGGGGGATGTGCCTTAGGAAACTGCAAATTGATGCAACACGTCTTTGGGGGTAAAGAGCAGAGCATGCTGTGATCCTGGCACTTCTTGCAGGCACAGCAGCTTGTAACAGTTGTTTAGAAACAAAAGGAAAAACATGTCCTCGTTCTCTGTGGCCTCTGCTGCAAAGGAGGAGTGAACCCAGAGCTGAAGGACTGAGAGAACCCCTGTCTGCTGCCAGCAGAGGCAGGGTGCCAAGGAGGCCCTGCTTTGGAGAAAATGGGCAGCAAGCCTAAGCCAAGGAGAAAGGGGATGGAGCATGAATAGGACTTCTAAAAGGAGGGCCAGATGATGAGCATTTGTATCTGAAGTCAGATCTGTGCTATAAAGATACATTATTCACAGAACTGCTTAATTATGTGACTTTAATTAAGCAAAACCTGTGTTAAATAGGAATAAATAGCTACTAAGATATAGACAGAAATAATCACAGTTGCCTTATGCTAGGCTTCTACAGACAAAATTAGTTGTCTCATAAGTGTCCTGATTTAATTTTACTTTAATCTATAATTACTTACTTTTTAAATTCTACTGTAATTCCCTTTGGCTGCAGTGGGCACCAGAGATTCTCAAATACCCTGTAAATTAGACCAATAATGAGGCATTTAACTTTGTCAGCTCCTGAATGAAAATGTCAGAGGAGACTCTCTGGCTCAGTTCTGCAATGGCCTTGTCATTTTTCCCCTGCAGAATTGGTACAAATAGTTTCTAACTTATTAGAATGAAAAATGCACCTTCTGTCTTAAGTTTTTAGTAAGGCTGAGCCAGCAGTTAAAGCTAAAAATACTTTTCCCAAGTCCCAAAAGATTTAGCAAGCTGGAAAAATGCTGGCTGCACTGGAAGGACTTGAATGCCATGACCAGGAGGTGTTCCCAAGTCTTGACACACAACACAGTAGGTTTGTTCCATGCTGGACAGAAAACATTTAATTTCACTCATAATTTATGTCCCTTGTTCTCTTCCCTGACTGCAGCAGAGGGAGCTGGAGAATTTCAGCCTGTCCTTTGA
Organism: Luscinia megarhynchos; assembly: GCA_034336665.1. Lineage (NCBI taxonomy): Eukaryota > Metazoa > Chordata > Aves > Passeriformes > Muscicapidae > Luscinia > Luscinia megarhynchos. The sequence goes on from CM067580.1 coordinate 7,105,133, forward strand.
ATGTCTGTCTCGATGTGTGCCCTTTCTGATGTTATTCAGAGCTAAAGGAGACTGGTTTAGTGGTGACATTTTGTTTGTTCTATTTTTCCCTTGTGCTCTGTGAATTCCAGGCAGTGGGAACTGGGGCTAACTTGGAAATATGTTCACTTTTCTCCTCCTTCAAGAAGGAAGAGTGTTTTCAGTAAGACTGAGCTGCAGCAGAGCCAGCTCCCCACGTTGGCAGGAAGCCTCTCAGTGGGGGCATGGCTGTGTGTGCCCTCCCCTGAGCTGCTGACGTCTGAGATAGCACATTTTGTCTTCAGATGAGTGTCAGATGGGGCAGGGCTGTGCTGGATAATGCAGCAGGAGCATTATCAGACACACACAGAGGCACTCACAGAGCATGGCTCTCCCACACAGAGTGAAGCCATCGTGGCTCCTGGGTTGTGAACATGTTCAGGTCCCCACTGCAGAAGGCTCTTTGTGTCCATCTTCCAGCTGTGTGCCAGGCTTTGACCTCTCTGTCTGCCCATGGGCATAGAGCTGAGCAGAGAAAATGATTTAATGAAGTAAAACCAAGGGAGGAATTCTTCTGCTCTTTTGCCTGTCTGGTTACATCACCCCTCTCCAGCATTCCTTTATCTTTGTCATGAGACTGTTCAGGCCAAAAAGTCAGTGGGTGTCATTTCAGCTCAGAGTGGTGCCTCGTGTGCTGCTGTTGCACATCATGCCTCTGTTCCTGCAGAGATGGTGCCTGCCTGGATTTGGGATGAAAATCAAGCTTGCTTTATGGCTGGAATATGTCTGTGTTTCACACTGAGGGGGTTGGAGAGTGAGTGAAAAAGCAGGGCTGACTCCCAGCACCTTTTTACTGGCTCTTGTGCCCCCAGGGTGGGATTGATCTCCCAGTGCCAGGTCACAGCACGGGAGGAAGGGAGCAAAGCCTGCAGACAGAGTTACACACTGACAGGCTCCTGAGGCCACTTCCCAGCTGCATCCCAGCTGAACTGACTGATGTTGCAAGGCAAGACAGTTGATATCCATTAAGGATATAATGCTGGAAGGACCTTAAGCTGAATTTATAGCCTGGATAGTGGGATTCTAAATGTGTGTTGGCATTCATGCAGTTTTGCAATTCCAAACAGCCTTATGTTTTCTACCTTTGAGCTCTTATGTTAATAGATGAGGGGAGGATTTTAAAATAAAGTTAGTTTGATGATGTTGCTTTGAAAATTGGTTGGTTATCACTGTGTTTTACTTTGCAATCCTAGCTGGGAGCTGAAAAAGTTTGAGGGAAAATATAATCTACCATACTTTTATTTTCCCCAAACTGAAAAATATTTGCATAATTAACAATGCAAAGTGTGCCTCCCACCATTTCTGGCCCTTTCTGGGTGTTAGATGCTAGTAGTGCTGATGAGTTAGTTATAGCAAGGCAAAATAATTTGGTTTTGATCTTGGTTCTTAGGATGTGCTTTGTGCTAGCAGGGGTCTTAGAGCAGCAGTAAAGGCAAATGTCACTGTGACAATTTCTGCATTACACTAGGGGTGATGTCTTGGTATACAGAAAGCAAATTACTTGGAATGTTTTCAGCTTGCTGTGTTTTTCCTCTCTCCAAATTCACCAGTGCCTTGAGCAGCCTAAAAAAAAGAGTGGTCTGTGTTTCCCATGGTCTCTCCAAAGCCAGCAGCCAGGCATTTTTAATTTTGCTAAATAATCCCTCTTCTTATCTTTTGTTTTCTTTCTTTATTGCAGCAAGCAAAGATGAAGTCCCACTCCCTGGAACACAGGAGCCAGGAGCAACCTTTGTTACAGCCCAAACAGGTATGGAACTGCTGGCAAGGCTCTGAACCCAGCTCAGGGCTTCCAGCACCACAGAAATCTGTGGATCCAGACAGCTCTGCAGGGAGTAAATAACAGTCCAGACACCATTAGGGATGCTCAGCTGGGGGGATTACTTTATGAAGATGGGATGATTTGCTGGAGGTGCTATTTGTGAGTAGTTAGACCTGAGTGAATTCAGGGTAGATTCATAGGGCTGGACTGTGCAGGAGAGAGTCTTCAAATTACAGAAAATTGAGCTGGAATGGATCTCTGGAGTCATCTAAGTTCAAGGATTTGGCAAAGGGAATTTAATATCAGGTTCTAAGTCGTGTGCTGAACTAAGGCTGAGTGAGTGATTGTGTGGCCCATGGCTGTGATTGCATGCAACCTGTGGGTCACAGGAGTTAATTCTGGGGCAGTCTGAGAGATGTTCAGAATACTGGGGAGGGAGATGGGGGTCATGGAATAAAGAGAACAGTCGACAGCAATTAAAGAAAAGCTGTTAATCTCTCCCCACCCCCAGCCCAGTGGTAGCAGTAGCCATCTGTCAGGTTGGAAACAGGTTTGCTGCTGGCACTTGGCTCGTTCCTGCACGTTTCTGAAGGGGTTGTTCTATCAACATGTTTTATTTCCTAGCTCTTTTGCTTTTCACACTCTTGTTTCAGGACATCCTGGGCATTCTCCCAGTGGGGAGCCCACTGACATCCAGCATCTCCTCTAGTATCACCTCCAGTCTGGCTGCAACCCCCCCAAGCCCCGCCGGCACCAGCAGCATTCCAGGCATGAATGCCAATGCCCTTCCCTTCTACCCAACCAGTGACACCGTTGAGTCTGTCATAGGTAACTTTGCCTTTTGCACTTATGAAAATAGGGCTTCCTCAGCCATGGATCAAGGTATGAGACTTTCAATAACCTGGGTGTTCCAGTGACCTCCAGTTTTCCGTGTCTGTCAGTGCTGGCAGATTCCTGAAGCTTGTTCTGTGACTGTGACACATCTGATGTTTCCTGCAGGTCATTTTGGATGAAATTCACCCACGGGACCAACTGAAGGCCACTCAGAATGTCACATAGTGTAAAAGGGCCTTAGTTTTAGCTTTGTCAAAGTGACAAAGAGGTCTTGGACTAGGCAGGAAATCACAGGGGCATTTTCCACAGTTACAACCCCTCAGTTCTAAATGACAGTTTTATAGCCAGAGCTACCACCACGTAGATTGTAAGGACTTTGCCCTTTGTAGAGTGTAGGACAGAGGCTGTAAGAGAAAGGAAAACAGGAGAGTCCAGAAAGTAGTCACTCTTAGATAGGCACAGGCTTTTTTGGTCACCTGTTTTTCTTCTTCCTTTTTTTTTCTTTTTTTTTTCTTTTTTTTAATTAAATGTAACGTTTCTGAGGTGATCTCACTAATTTGTTAAAAATAATAATAGAAATGAGTGGGCATGTGTGGGATGGAATTATATTGATCATCATTAGTGATGAGGCATGTTCAAATAGATATAACAGTTTCAGGCATTAATAAGCTTTATTTTACCCAATATCTGAACCTCAGAGATGTTTTTCAAGTGTTTCCTTCTCCTGGTATTTCTTTTTCAAGTGGCTTTTCAGGAAAGCAGGGACAAAGCACAAACCAGACCCAGACATGCCATAAGCCAGTGTTCCTGTATGTAAGGGACAGACTTAAAAGAGCAGTTTGGGGAAGACTTATGGGATCTGCTGTTAATTCATCAGATTTTTGTTTTCATGTTACCATTTGGGAGTACTTTAAGACAAAAAGAAACAAGTCAGGTTAAAGAACCTGGACTGAAAAGCTGCCCATGACACTTCTGCCAAATCATCAGAGAGCAGGATGGAGAGTAGGGTCCTGAGAGGTAGCAAGCACAGGCTCCTCTGCATGTAGGCTCTTTGGGCCATCCTATCTCTTGAAGTTGTTGGTCCTTTATAACATAATTGGTACCTCTGTGTCTGGCAGAGTCTGCCTTGGATGACCTGGACCTGAATGAATTCGGAGTGGCTGCCCTGGAGAAGACATTTGACAGCAGCACAGTGCCCCACACGAGTGGCATCATGATAGGTACATGAAAGCAACAGAGCTTTCTTTATCTTCTGCCAAGCAGTGTTGCCCAGTCACCTCAGTGGAGCCAGCCCAAGCAAGTTCTAAAACCAGTCCCCAAATTACATTGGTTAAAACAGCAGTTACAACAAACTCTGGCAACCCCTGAGCTCTCTGAAGTGAGAGCTTGCCCTTACTGACTAGCAGAGCTGAGTTGTTGCCATTGGGCCCAGGTGTCTTGGGGATGTTTCTTGAGACTGAATGGGACTTGCCTGCTTTTTTTCCTTTTTTTTTTCTCCTTTTTTTTTCTTTTTTCTTTTTCCTTTTTTCCTTTTTTTCTTTTTTTTTTTGGAGTGTGTAAGTGGACTCTAGAAGCATCTGATGCATTTCAAATCAGGCCAAAGTATAACAATTTGCATCTTAAGCAGAAAACTCTCCCTAGCTGTAACAGGAAGCTCACTGACCTGGTAATGCCATCCATCTGTCAGAGTGTCATCATGGTCTGCTGATTTGGTTCCTGTAATGTCTGTCTCATTTTGATACATGGAGCTGGGCTAAGGCCTCTTCTGCCTGTCTCTGATGGATGTACAGGGAAAAAAGAAACATTTTTGGAAATGGTTGCAGTTTCTGGCTATCCTTGCTGTGTAAAGCAGGTGTTAGAACAGGAGCTAACTCTGGTTGTCTGAAGGTTTCCAAGGGAACTGCACTGCCTGGAGCTGTATTGAGGTTGGAAAGGACCTGCCAAAGATTAGAGCCTGTTGGAGGTTTACTGTCCCTGTCTGCTGCCAGCCCTGCTGCTGCTCCCCACCTGCAGTGCCTTAGGGATCTCCCCTTCTCCCTCTCTTCACATCACACCTGGGTGTTACCTGGTGACCTTCTAAGGAGGGACAGATGAGCAGAGAGCAGGGCTGAGATCTCCCTCAATCTGTGAGTGGCAGGCAGAACAACCTCTGGTGTGAGGGAAGTTGATGTGTTTTGTGGTTAGGCTTTTGTTTATTTGGGGTTTTTTTACTGATACATCCAGGCACTCAAGTATGTGTAACTACAGCTAGTCACTGGTTTTTAGTGGTTGAGATCATGAGCTCACCCAAGTGGTCTTCTTACTACAGGTTGTTTTGAAGTATTAAAGGCAGAGGCACATGTTTTAGAGGTGAATTTTTCGTGATGATGTATTTCACCAGATACCAAATTTATCTTCTCCAGACTGACAGGGACTGAGCTGTGCTCAGAAAACATTCTGTTCCTTTGGCCATTGAAAGAGTAATCCATTGAATTGTGGAGGGTCTTAAGCTGTGTGGGTGATGGGATGGCAGCTTCAGTGCTCCTCTTAAAGGCTGAGAGGGGAATGAAACCTCAGGAGAAGTGGAGGGAATCCCGAGGGGCTCAGGGAGAAGAAAGGGAACGTGACACCTCCTGCTCTGAACTCCTGCCTGTGCCCACACCTCATGGTCATACATAGCCATCCTCTCTGTGTGTTCTTTGTCCAGGTGGGAGTTTGCTGCAGAGTTCTGCTCCTGTAAATATCCCCGGGTCCCTTGGAAGCTCTGCCTCCTTTCACTCCGCCTCTCCTTCTCCACCGGTCAGCCTCTCATCGCATTTCCTCCATCAGCCCCAGGGACACTTAAGCCAGTCAGAAAACACGTTCCTGGGGACATCAGCTTCTCATGGATCATTAGGTAAATGCACAGTGTGTGTGTCCCATGTACATGCCTGTCTGTGCCATGTAAGTATTTTCTTTTCAGTTGGCTTTAATTTCAATGTGTATTTCACTGCTGCCATGTATCTCTTCTTCCCATGAGAACAGCAATGGGACTAGAAGCTGTTTTACCAAAAGTCAGCTAATACCTCGTGAACAAGGAGGCAATTCCCTCTACTTCCCTTGTTTCTAGGCTGGGAAAAAGGGGCAAACAGGTTAATTGCCTTGCTCTGATGGTGCCTTTCAGGGTAAAGAGCTCTGCCTTTTCCAGCCAGCAGTGCTTTGCTGAGACTTCATATAAAACTCAGAGCTGGGTCCTCATCTTGGCTTAGTTTAGGTAGGGATTACAGTTTGCCCTGTAATGCTTGGAGTAGATTGGCTTCTGGGAGCTCTTGAGCAGGCCTGGGCCACTGGAACTTTTTCTTCTGTTTGACCCTGCACCAGTTCTGCAGTGTGGACTTCCCAAAAAGTCAGTGTTCCAGTTTTGTCCTCTTTGCTCCTTCCCCTCCTCGAGGGTCTTTCTCCTGTATGAGGGACTGATGGAAGAGAAATTACTTTGGAGTTTCAGGAGTGTGAGGAAGAACAGGGAATTTAGCAGACAAATCTATTTTGTTATCAAGACACAAGATTACCTTGAGAAATAAAATTGTTTGGCCTCCAGGCTACAGGGACACCAGTTCTGCTCATTTCTGTTTGTAACAGTAAATATTAATTCTCTCTATTGATGCTGGACATAAATGCCTCTTAAAATCTGAGATACACTTTAATCTTTAATATTCAGCTTAACCTAATAAAATGATTACATGCTTGTGTAAGCTATTTTTGCATGCACTTATGTGTAACTTCATCCCTTGTTTGCACAGCCCAAGCCAATGCTTCCATGCTTGCTATTGCTGCTTGTTTAGTTTTAACAGCTTTTACAATTACTGTAATAAAAGACATCAGAGGCTACCTCTCCTCTTAATTAGGTAGAGGTTGGCTGTTCATCCCAGTTTTTGTAAGGAAAGGAAAAATTGCTATTTCAGAAGAAGTGAGTTATATTTATCTTGACTCTGTATTTATACAAATAAAAAGCCAAAATTGCAGGAAATTCACAAATGCTTTTAAATAATTTATTTATAAGATTTATTTTTTCCATAAGCACAACAAATCCTTTGCTGGGGTTTTGAGAAGATATTTAAATAGTTTCTTAGCAGTTGGCAGTCATCTGTTCCATTTAAATTAGTGAATGTACATAACATGTCAAGTGTGTAGTTATCACTTATTTGTATTGAAATTGAGTTAAAAATACCTAGTTCTGGGCTGGTTTCCACTGTGCTAGGTGCAAAATGTGCAAAAAAGGCTTTCCTGCCCAAAGGGGCTTGATAAATTCCAATGTGAAATGAGAACAGCAGATGGAAAGAGGGAGTTAAAACAAATTACAAGATCAGCTTGGTCAGAACTGTGGCAGAATTTGTGGCTTGCCAGCATCCTGCTTAATGCTGGATTCCCATTCAAGAAAACTGAGGTTTAAAAAACAAAATGTGAGTTGGGATTCCATTAAAACTACTTGCTTTCAACTGGGCATCCTTCAGAGCAGCTGAAATGGATCTGTGGTAAGTGAGCCAGCAAAGATCCCTTGCTGCTCTGCTGAACCAGTTAATGTGCCTAAGCCCTTGGTGAAGACAAGTTGCTGTTTTTCAGATGTATATTTTGTAACTATGTGTTTTGGCTGGGAAGTCAGTGGTGCTGGGACAGACCTCCGTGAGAGGCTGTTGACTCCAGGGTTCACTTGCAGGCACAGTTTTTAGCTGCTGTGAGATCAGAATTATCAATTGCAGCTCCGGTGTAGGAATGTTCCCAGCCAGTGGTGAGCACCACTGCATGAAAATGACTCCCACATCAAACTGCAGCAAACTGTGTGCCACACTGTTTCAATATCACCTTTTCCTACAGTTTTCCCCTGAATGCAAAGTGTGGGTGCCTATCTTAAGTGAAAGTTATTGAAAGAGTGCGAATATTGGACTCTGGAAAAATAGCCAGTTTTGTCTACAACTGATACTCTACTCTTTATCTCCTAAGCCTTGAATTTCTTCCTGAAAGGACAGTTTATTTGAACAAGCTAAAATAGGGAAATGGCTAATTAGTTTTCTTTGATGATGCTCACTAACTCAGTGCTAGAACTCTGCAGAGGATGAAGCAGATACAGAAACTATTGTCTCTACTTGTTTATAAACAGGATTTTCCAGTTCTGTTCCTTGTGTATGGAAACAGTAATGACTTGGAGCATTTCTGTGTCACTGTTTGGAAGTGACACTCCTTTTCTAAGCCCCACGCTGAGGAGACAAAAGCAGAAATTTCTCAGGGTGTAGGGTGGGAGGAAGCACCACCTGGGGTCTGTGAACCAGCTCTGGCTGTGCTGCACTAAAAAGTGGGAAGGTAGAAGCAGGTCAGGAGTTCTCCTGAAAGAAGGGGGATTCAAGCTGACAGTCAGCTCTGCTGTAAAAGTGAAGCTTCTAAACACAGCCTGATTCAAGGGTTGCCTCCACTCAGTGTCATGGTTCTTCCCTGCATCACTAAAGATGAGGCCTAATGGTGTGAAATTTCCCTATAAAGTCCCTCTATGATGGACTCTGGGGGCACGGGGATGAAACCAATTCTTAAGATGAACTTTTTATCCTATTTACACATTTTTGAATCCTGGACTTCACAGGGTTAGGGAGGAAATGGGGAAATTGCCAGCACCTGTGACATAACCCTCTCTATTTCCCTGTGAAACAGGTTTAAATGGGATGAACAGCAGCATATGGGAACACTTTGCTTCGGGGAGTTTTTCGCCCAGTACCTCACCTGCATTTCTGTCAGGTCCAGGTGCTGCGGAGATGGCACGGCTACGGCAAGAGCTGGATGAAGCCAACGGCACAATAAAGCAGTGGGAAGAGTCTTGGAAACAAGCCAAGCAGGTACTTGGGCAAATCCTGGGATTAGGGAGTGTAAAGGAGCATTGGGTGACAGCCTTTCAACAGGTTTGCTCTGGACATGGAGGTGATGGACAGCTGTAGGTTTTACAGGTTCTCAGCTTTCTTTCCTCTCCCTTGGAAATCACCAAATCACTGGGTCTGGTGTGTTCAGGTGCTGGAAGTGCAAGGCCAGATGTCACAACAAATTCCCTGAAGTGTTTGACAGGCTCTCAGAGCTTTGATCCATGATAATTTGTCAGTATGCAGAGTTCATCCCCTGAACACTGTGAGCCAGATGAGTAGAGCCACAGCCCAGGCAGCTGGGATATGTGGAATGAGCAGTGCATTGAAGTCAGGCTCCAAATGTGTTTCAGAACTTGGGAACAGGGCAGGTTGGTGTGAGGAGTGTGTGGAAATTGAGAGTTTTGCCTGGGTTTCTCTTTGGAGACAGACCAAATTTTCAGACCACTTCTTTTACCCTCTTTGTTGGAACTTGCAGGCTTGTGATGCTTGGAAAAAGGAGGCAGAGGAAGCAAATGATCGCGCCAACACAGCTAACATGGAATGTGAGCTGGCCCGGGAGCAGAGGGAGGCCTTGGAGCTGCAAGTGAAGAAGCTGCAGGAGGAGCTGGAGAGGATCCACACGGGCCAGGACCCGCAGTTCCTGCGCTCCTTCTCTGACCTGGAGACGCTCTCGCTCTCATCACTCTACACCCTGCAGAAACAGCTGCGGGCAAACCTGGAGAAAGTGGACAAGGTGAGTGCCAGGGCCTGGCAGGGCAGGGCTCTGCCCTCTCTGCTCCTACAGGTCACAGTTTTTTCCCTTTTCTTTAATAGACCCAGAAATCAGAAGCCTATCATAGATGTAATCAAAGTGAGCTCTAGCTGGCTCTCCGTGTTCTTTGTGCCTAAAGTACAGAGTTTAAATCAATCAAAGCTGCTCTGTTGATACTAAAGGTTCTGAAAGGCATCACACTGTGCTTTCTTTACTTTTGCTTCAGGAGATGAACAGGTGTCCTGGTTTGGAGGACAGATGTCTGCTAAGAAAGGCAGTAGCCTCTCTTTGAAAATGGAGAATGTAAACCCCCTCCCTCCAAATTATTATAATTTTGAAATTAAGGGGCTTTCAGGCAAAGATATGGGAATTAGGAATAACAGTTCTTTACTAGGAAAATTAAAATAGAAATACAGTATTACAAAGAACAATCCCAAAACACTGACAGAGTCAGAATCCAAGCTGACACACCATCAGTCAGTCAGGGTGTTGGCAGCAGTCCTGTTAAATGGTGGCTGCATCCTCCTGCAGTGGGCAGATGTGGTTCAGCTGGAGCAGTGCTCCTGTAGAAGGTGCAATTTTCCTCTGAAGGTCCAGGGATGATGTGGAAAGGTCCAGTGTTCCTCTGGAATCCAGTGGAAAGAAGGTATTTTGCTGTCCAAAATCCCAGTTTTTATCTAGGTAGGAAAGGCTTGGCTCCTCCCCTGGCTGGAGCATCTCCCAGTGGGATGATGTAAATTTATCAGTTATGCACTGGGACTCAATGGCCATTAACAGGAGATATCTCCTGGAGGAAAGATGGGCTATGGGAAGCTAAAGATGACTGCCCCACCTGTTTTTTAACAGATGGCCCATTAGCAGAGGATATATCCCACAGAGATAAGGGTCACTGCCCCACCTGGTTTTAACAGATGGTGATAGAGTACAAACTTTTGGTCATATCTTGTATTGCAGCCTAAGACAGGGTAGACAGCTGCTCTTCCTCCCTGCCCTTCCCCAAGGCACTTCCCCTTGCAGTGTGTGTGATGCTGTGCTTCCCCCTCTCTTGCAGGCGGTATTTCAGATGCAGTCAGTGAAATGCCTTAAGTGTCAGCAGGAGAAGCGGGTGGTGCTGCCGTGCCAACACGCGGTGCTGTGCGAGACGTGCGCTGAGGAGGGCGAGTGCCCCATCTGCCACCCCAGCAGGCCCCACTCCCTGCAGTCGTGACCTCCCGAGGACACTCCTCCAGATCATATCCTATAGAACTTTTTAACTTTATACATCCGTACATATATATGTATGTGTATATATATATATGTATATATGTGTGTGGATGGGCGTGGCTGTGCACGCCTAGGGACGTGCACACACACGCACATGCACACATGAAAACAGAAATTAGTTGCAGAGCACTTTTTAATATTTTACATCCCGTATCTAAACTGCCCCTCACCCGTGCCCCACTAATTCTAACTCTTGATGAACTTTGAGAGCTGTTTTTAATACAGATCAAAGGGCCATTTGCAAAGAGTCTGTGTTTCTCCTCTTTTCTATTTAGGTGATAACAAATTTTTGACTATTTCCAGAAGGACTTAGAGTGGGCAAGAGGGGCTTCCACGTGCTTTCCAGAGGAAGAGTTGAGATCACACAGGGAGGATCGAGGTGGATTGAAGTGATTTGCTCTTGCCTTCGGTCCCCCTGCTCTTTCACTGACCCAGCTTGGTTAAAGCTGTCCTCCCTGATGGGAGCTCTGCCAGGCTCCTGCCTGCAGGGCCTCACACTGCCCATCTCTGAATGTGCAGGAACTTTGTCTGTCATTTCATCAGCAAAGTTCACTTTTTAAATTTTTTTACACTCTTTGTATATTTGTATGAAAAGAAGAAAAGAGGGAAAAAAAAATTTATATTGGATCTAGAGCAAGCCAAGCCCCAAAATTCAGTGACCAATGTTCACTGCTGATGCAGCCAACATGTTCCAGGTCTGAGCAGCCTTGGAAGTATTGCCCTTAGGTGACCCAAAGCCCTTTATGAAGGAAATTTGGATGCAGAGCTTAGTTCTCTCCAGGCACCCCTTTGTCTGGTGGCTGTCTAGAGACTTTTTACTGTTTCAGACCAGATTTGTTTTGTTTTAGCCACAGGGACCTGATTTGTAGTCACTGCTGAAGTGCATGAACCAATTCCAGGTAGGCTGAGGACATTTTTGTTGCCTGTGTCAGCAGCTCAGGGGTGGTTTGTGGATTGCTGGCTCCAGAACCTTGTGCTGGAGATGTGTGGTGACAGAAATAATCCAGCAGGACAGAGAAATGCCACCAACTCAGACCTGCCCAGCTGCTGAGTTTTCCTGTGACTTTCCTTACCAGCTTGTTCATTGGATTTTTACATCAGGTGGATTGCAGTAACCTGCTGGGATCTCAACCAGAAGGCCACTCAGTTGATTAAACATTTTTATTTTGCACAGGGATGCTCCTGTGCTGCCCCTCTGTGACCTGGAAAAGCACTGGAACCTCCAGCAGCCCACTATTGTAGGAAAACTGAATTTTTACCAGAGCCTCTCAGAAAGCTTCATATTTAATACAAACACATAATTAGGTTTGTTTCCATAATTCCACCTTTCCTCTCCATGGAAGGGGTTAATATGCATTCCCAGATGATCTCTTAAGTGCAGCTCTGTGTAGTTCTTTTTTATGTTTTCCCATTAACTTGTTTTTGGGTTTTTTGGTAAAAATGCTTTTTTTCCATGTGTATTTTATTGTAACTAGCATCAGGTTTTTTAATTTTTTTAATGGAGAGACACTGTTGAGTGACTATTGTGGCTATGTTGTTTGGTTATAGCCTTTGAATGTCTGTGCCATGGGGCAGCACATCTGCCTTGGTCTGATCTTAAGGAAAGACCTTTTATTAAAATACGTGAACATTTCTCTTTTTTTTAGGAAAAATAAAAAATAAAAAAAAAATAAAAGTGGGGGAGGAGGAGGAAAAAGCCCAATTAAGAAAAAAAAATTTACTACAAAGTTTTTTTTGTAACTAACTTAAATCATAGGAAATAAACTCTTGAATCAGATCTTTAATATTTATAAGCAGCAGAGCTGATCAGCCCGTTTTTGGCTATGGTTTGTAACACTTTTTATGGGCGTGGGGGTTTCTCTGCTCCTCTGCCTCCCCAGGGGCTGCTCAGGGGTGATGCTGCCTTTTGCCAACCCTCTTTTTGCAGATCTGTCCAGCACCAGCTCCCTGATTCCAGCAGGGAATCCCTCCACATGGAACTGGTTCCCAGTCTCTGTGGGACTTCCAGTCATGGGGTGATGCAGGACTTGGGGGTGTTAAGGGGAAAGAGCTGTTTGCCCCCAGTTTCCCTGGGGTACAAGGAAAAATTCCAGGCCAGAGAAAATGTGTTTTTTCCCTTTTGAGTAAAACAGTTTCTCTGTTTTAAAACTTTTACTGAAGGACCAAAGAATTCAGAATTTCACCTGTTTGTGGCCCTTAAATTTTAACTTTCCATTGCCACACTGCACTCATGGCAGAGCAGCCTGAAGGAATTAGCACTAGACCCTTCCCTTGCCCCCACCCCAACCTCTCTCAGCACTCTCTTTGCACAAGCACATTGACTTTCTCACTTTCCTCTGGTTCTTGAAGAAACACTTCCTAAATTTAGGTGTCTATCAATTTGTTTGCTGCTTTAAAAAAAAAAGGAGAGAAATATTGAAATGTGAATTTATTTTCTTAAGCATCAGATGGAAAAGAGAACTTAATCTTTGCATATTTTGTGAATGTTCTGGTGGGCCATTTAATGACAATTTCTGAACCAAATGAGGTGGGAGCAGGGGGAAGGAGCAGCATTCCTGACCCACTCCAGCAGTTGTTGCTGCCTGCTCTGTGCAGGAAGGACAAACCATAATCACAGCACTGCAGTTGAGGCTTAAGAGTCTGTGATCAGCTTTTGTATGGTGTAAAAAGAGCTGAAATAAACCTGGTGCTAATAAGTGCAGCCCCTGTCACGTACTGTCAGGCTTCCTTCTGAAGCAGGAACTCCCTTTACAGGACACACAGTAACACGGTAGAGCTGAGGGGGCTTCAAAACAAAAGTGGGGTCCACAGGGTTCCTTGGGGAGCAGCCCCACGTCTGGGTCCTGCCTCCTCACACAGACTCCTTCGTGGATAATGACATTTTCCTCCCCAAATTTTTGGGAGCTTCAGAAGAGCTGACCTTGGTGACGAATTGGGCAGGTCAGACACTTCTGAGTTGAGAGCTGGGGGAAGGGAGTTGTGGTTGTGTTGTGAAACCACAGCATCCTAAAGGTCAATAAACTTTTACATTATTACAGAAACCCTACCTAGAAGCAGGTGACTTGTGGGACAACACTAGCCTGGGTAGATCCAGAGCAACAGGCAGGGTCAGAGCTGTAGGTGAGAGCTAGGAGCTAAAGGATTTTAGCATTTTGGGCTAACAGGAGCACTTTGAGCTCTTCTCCAGCCTTAGGTGCTGTAGCCATGTGCCTGTGGGGCACAGGAGGGACCCAGGAAAGGGCTCGGAGCTGGAGCACACGTCCTAAAGCAGATCCCACCCCTGGGGGGTCCCTGCAGCTGATCCCCTGCTGAAGGGTTTTACACTGTGTACATCTCTGAAGCTGAACCTGAGCCACTGGCAAGGCTTGTGCAGCTGAGACAATGAAGAGAATTCCTTACCCTGAATGGACTCAGTCATCCCTTGCTGTTCCACCAGCCTCTAAACCTCCTCTCTTCCTCCTTTTCCCCTAGCTGAGAAGGAAGAATATTACCAGTGTTTTCCTCCAGAGTTTCTATAATCCTTGGAGTGATGGCCAACAGCAAAATAGATGTTACTGATGTAAAACCTAGTATTTTAAAGGTGAAGTATTCCTGCAAAGTAGTGACTGCATTGGAGAGATTTCTGGGGCTTCCCCACTCCGTAGCTTCCAATGTTAAAACAAAATAAATACAGTATACGTTTTAAAGAAATAATAATAATACACACTGCAGTATTTCTGGTGGCAATTCTTGCCCAGTCCCTTCCCTGCTCTCCCCAGGAGGAAGGGCACTGGGCAGAGGCGCCCCTAGTCCGTGTAGAAGTTGGCAGAATGGTGATCAGTGGTGTAAAACGTGTTGTTGATTCCATGTATAGAACTGTGATTTCAGCTGTCGTTCTCTCGTACTCTGTAAATATGTGTTTTGGCTGTCGGAAACCTGGTTTAGACTCTTTTCTTGGCAGAGTGAATTTGCATGTGGGGCTGGAAAGAACTCAATCTGTGTCACAGTTTCCAAGGGCAGGATGGATTTTTTTTTTTTTTTAGAGGACAATAAATTTTTATTTTTTTGCTAAGAAAAAAAAAATACAAACTGAAGCGGTGTGTGTGTGTGTGCATGCGTGCCCAGGTGGATGTGCAGCCCCAGCCTCTGCTCTGGGCCTTGGGAGGGTGGAGAAATCTGGCTTTTGGAGCCCTCAAAACAACAGATCTGTGGCAAATTTTCACACAACCAAGAATTATTTCTGAGCTCCCCTCCCCTTTTCAGGGTGTTGCAATTGACTTTCCTGATGGAGGTATGGTGAAAGAGGGGGAACATCAATGCAATGTGTTTAAGGTGGAGCAGAAACCGCTTTGGAAGTGACAAATACAAAAATTTCTCACCCAAATTCTTTGTCTGGACATGGATTAATGTCCTGGAAAAGCCAGGCTGGGCAGAGGTGAGCTGTGCCTGCACAGTGAATACAAACAGTGTTTTGTGTGTTGGTACCCAAAAGAACACACCTGGCCTGTGGATCCAAAAATTACCTGTTAATTTTGGTCTAATTAATGCTTCAAAGATTCATCAACCACTTCCCATTAGTCCAATCACAAAAATAATCTGAATGGGCCCATTTGTATTGCAGATTATTGGTAACACAATAAAATCAGTAGATCTAAGTGCCAGCCCCTCTTGTGTTCTGGCCATCTGCCTGTGTCGGGTTCCTCACCAGGATTAGGAGGAGGATGATGATTTCTTCCTCTTTGTCATCCTTGCATTGCTAGGAGCTGTTCTTGTGTGCTTCAAGCCTTGTTTTTTAATGCTTGGGCTGTTCTCCTGCTCCATAGGGTTAGTGGTGCTCTGACTGATGAAGATTTATTAATCTTTCTCTCTAAAAGGTGAGATTTATTTTAGGGTGGGGAGAAGACCCACACAACTGCCTGGAGCTGAGCAAAAATTAAACTTTAACACCTTAAATAATCCAGTGCAAACAATCTCAAAAGAGAGGTCAGCCTTGCTCCCTGGGACATGCATGGCTTGTGGCAGCCTAGAGCAAGGTGGGACACAGTGATTTTTTTAAAAACAGCTAAAAATGAGCTGAGACCATATCCAAACCTCCAGCCTCGTAGTAAACCTCCTAATAAAGCATGAGGTGGCTGCAGATGAGCTGCAGATGAGCTGCAGGGTGCAGGCACAGGGTGCTGGACCCAGCTGAAATGACACCCTGGGACAGCATCCCCACAATCCCAAACCCAGCTCTGCAATATTATTTCTCTGCACTGAAGCCTAAGCCCCCAAATGGCTTCCTTGAGAGCTTGCAGTGCCTTAATCCCTCCTGCTGTGGGCTCTGTCACACAGATACCAAAGGAGCTTTTTTCTTTTCCCACCCCCGCATCCAGGATTTGACCTGAGCTGACCCAGCGGCTGCTCTGCCCACCGAGGGAGCAGCTGCTGCTCAGGCACCCGGGAGGGGAATGATTTTAACTCCCTGGTCCCTGGCAGCTCCCAGGGACCCACTGCAGCTCAAACACGGCCACCCCCGTTGCAGGGTGGAGGCAGAGAGAGCTCCAGGTGTATAATTAGCACTTAAAATTGCAGCAAAAACAAGCTCCAAAAAGCCCAACAAATTGTTACAACCTTGTCAGGCATTTTTGCTGTCATACTGGGTCACCCCACATGGATGCACCCTGCAGAGCTTCCCACCACTTCCAGAGGGACTCAGCAGGCTGGGAGTGATGCCGGGGACCTGCACCCCATGTCTGGGCTGTCAGCTGCCCAAAATGCCTCCTGGTTTGGCTTCCAGGGCTGTGATGCTCTTTATTGCTGCCCAGGATCCAGCAAGTACCAAGGCTCCCAGAAGGTCAATAAAATTGGTGGTAAAATAAAAAAAAAATCAAAACAGACACAAGAGCTATGCACATTTTAAGAAAGGAGAATTTCAGCAGCTCCCACCAGTCCTCAAATGCCTTGTCCCACTCCACTGTGCTGGGCCACTGCCCCAAAGCACACAGCCCACGCATCAGCTTTGTGGCTTTTCATTTAAAATAAGAGGCTTATCCACAACAAAATGAGGGGGGAAAGAAACTGGAAAAAAAAAAAAGGAAGAAGAAGGCAGGTTTGGTCATGCCTGAATCAGTCGTGTTGCAGACAGGAGGGTTGGGGACACGGCCAGGAGATGCAGCACTGGCAGTGACAAGCTCCAGGGGGATGGACAGGGACAGCCACACTCTCACATCCCTCGTGTAGTGTTACTAGTCCAGGCAGGCAGGGAAATCGCCTGGAATGCAGCTGCCCAGCCTTGTGTTGCTGCCGAAGATGGGGTGAGCTGTGCTGGGGCAGGCACAGGGACCCCTCTGTCCCCTGCAGGTGGCTCTGGCTCCAACAGCAAAGTCCCGGGGTGCAGTCCCTCCTTTCAGGGCCATCTCCCTGCCCCTCCCTCACTCCGTCTCCTTGGACTGCTTGGCTCGCTGCTTGCGGAGCTTAACGAAGGCCTGAGCTTCTTTATCCCTTTTCCTGGACTCCAGCAGCCGCAGGATCTCGTCTGCCAGGGAAGAGGGAGCCATGGTGGGCGATGCTGCCCAGCCCTGTGCCCCCCGCAGCCCGGCTGGGGCAGCACGTACCCGTGGGTTTGGGGTGGGTCAGGGGCAGCCGGGTCTGGGGCACCCGGCCCGGGTCAGCCCCGTCCTGCTCGGGCTCCAGGCCGGGCAGGCGGCACAGGGGCAGGAAGGCTTCGCCCTCCAGGTCGTTGGCTCCCAGCACATCGTAGTCAAACACGGTGAGCAGCAGGCAGGCGCCCTCCTGCCGGCACTTCTCGGCGGGGATCAGGCTGCAGGCGCACGGCAGGCAGGGGTCAGCACATCCCACCCTCAATCCCAACCCTCCGGCAGGCAGGGGTCAGCACATCCCACCCTCAATCCCAACCCTCCGGCAGGCAGGGGATCAGCACATCCCACCCTCAATCCCAACCCTCCGGCAGGCAGGGATCAGCACACCCCACCCTCAATCCCAGCCCTCCGGCAGGCAGGGGTCAGCACATCCCACCCTCAATCCCAACCCTCCGGCAGGCAGGGGTCAGCACATCCCACCCTCAATCCCAACCCTCCGGCAGGCAGGGGTCAGCACATCCCACCCTCAATCCCAACCCTCCGGGAGGCAGGGATCAGCACACCCCACCATCAATCCCAACCCTCCAGGCTCCATGGGAGCCACAGCCCCACGCTGACCCCACACAGCCCCGCGCCCTCCCAGAGTTTGGGGACCCCACTGGGGTGCAGGGGGTGAAATCCCAGTTCCCGGGTCAGCAGCCCCATAGCAGGGGCTCTGCTGAAGCCTGGGGGGCCCCGCTGGGTGCAGCCCCTACGTACAAGTCGAAGGCTTCGTCGAAGAGGGGGTGCAGCTCGTTCTTCTTGCACTGGGTGGTCCGAGCCACCACCTCGGGGAACTCGTGCCGGGGCTCCAGGGTGAGCTGCACGAAGGGGTCGCTGGAGCCTGGGGGGGTGCAGACAGACCTCAGCCCCCTGCCCTGGCCCCTGTGCCCGGGATGAGCCCCACCGCGGCTCGCACACGCTGGGGGGGCTGCAGGGGGGCCAGGGCAGGGCCCCCAGCCCAGCCCGGGCTCCCGGAGGCTGCGGGAGCATCCCTGACCCTCTCCTGGAGAGCTCCCAAGCGGCAGCAGCGCGGCAGGAGCTCGCTGCTCGCTCACCCCGCCGTACTGTTTTACCTGGGGCTGCTGGGCGTGATGAAGAGAAGCCGCCTGCCCTGGCTGCTGGCTTGTGCCACAAACACAACGTGGGCACCGTGTCCTGCCACATCCCACCGAACCACCCAGAACCAGTGCAAAAACCCCTGCTTTCCCCCAAACCCAGCTCCTGGCATAAACATGCGAATCGAGAGAGCCCAAGCACTGCCAGCAGCTCTCCTGGGCCAAGCACAGGGACCCCGGGGCAGGGTGGCTCCCACACCCACCGTTGGAGTCCAGCGGGATGAGGTTGGTGGCGTTGAGCACTTCCACACGGAGTTTCTGCTCCGAGGGCCGGTACAGAGCCTTGATGGTCACAGCCCCGTACTTCTCTGAGCTGGTGTCCAGCTGGGCAGTGGGGTACAAGGATAAGGATGCTGTCCTTATCCCCATCATGGAGGGGGTGCACAGGGCCTGGCAGAGGCCCAGCAGGAATTTTGGGGTACCAGGATGTGCTGGAATCCTCTGGGATGCATTGAGCCCCCTCCTGCTCAATGCTGTGGAAAAACCCCAACAGCCCCAGGAGTGGGGAAACTCCACATTTCCACAGGCAGGGCCTGTGAGCAAGGGTGGATGTGGGAAGAGGCTGGGAGCACCATCCAGCTCCTACCTGCTGCTGGATCCTGTTGCTGAAGTATTTCTGGATGAGTTTGCGGCTTGGGGCAGAGCAGAGAGCCAGGTGAGTCTCCAGCGTCTGTGGGGAGGGTGAGAGGGGATGGCCAAGCCCATGGACAGGTGCACAGCCCAGGGATGTCCCCCTGGCATCCCTTCCTGCCGAAGGAGCCCATCCCCATCCCCATACCTGGAAGGCTGCACTGTTGATGGTCTCCAGGGGCAGCCCACAGCCCTCGGCGTGGAAGCACCGCTCCAGGCTCTGGGGACAAGGACGCTGTCAGCATCCACACACAAACACACCCCTGTCCTTGCCAGGGACCCCCTGCTTCCCCTTGGTACCTTCAGGGCACAGAACAGCCTCTGGCAGTGCTGGACCGAGGGCACCTGCGGGCCCCGGAATGCCGAGAGCACAGACAGGGTGTGGTGCCACAGCAGGGTGAGGAGGCTGCAGGGCAGAGGGAGGCTGTGAGCAGGACCCAGGGGCTGGGCTGGATTCAGATCTTCAGCTGAAGGGTTTTGCCAAGCCCCAGAAGGAAGTGCCTCATCCTGCCCAGCCCTGAAGAGGGATGGCCCCAAGCCCAGGGAGATGAGGGGATGCTCCTGCCAAGGGGTGGTGATGCTGGTGGCCTCTGCCACATCCCAAGTGCTCTGGTCACCTTTTGAAGTTCTCCTGGACCAGATGCTCGTTGAGGTACTGCAGCTCTGACTCCAGGAACTTCATGAGCGGGATGATGGACTGCAGTGAGAGGAGAGGGGCATTGGGGAGGGCAGGGGGTGAATCCAGCAGGGCAGGGAGGATCCCAGAGAGACTCCTTCCCATGGGCAGGCTGTGCCTGGTGTGCTCCTGCTGCTGACACAGGCATTTTGGCTGCCCAAGAAGGATGCTCCAGGAGGGCCTGGGGCAGATACTTACATCCTCAGGCTTCTGGGTGTCACTGCAGGATGAGAGCTCCTGGATGTGTCTGGCGATGCCCTTTTCCAGCTGCCGGGGAGAAACACAGGAAGAAACTTGGACTTTGCCCTCTGCAGCAGCCTCCCCATGCCCAGCTCCACCTGGTCTCCATCCCAGGAGCACTATGGGCTTGAGGACACCTTGGGTGAAACTGCTCTGGGCCAGGTGAGGGCAGGTGGTCACCTTGGTGGCCAGGGCTTGCACCACATCCCGGACCTCGTGGTCCAGGCAGGCCACGGTGCTGTCCAGCTGGTTGTGCAGAGCATTCTGGATCTGCTGGGGGTCGATGATGCCCCTCATGTGCTGCTCCAGCTGGTTCCAGTCCAGCTGCACCGGCACCTTCAGCATCAGCAGCCGGAGCTGCTCGATGTTGTTCACCACGATGCAGAGCTGGGGGAGGAGGGTCTGCCTCAGGGTCCACGCCCCCTGAGCACCCCACATCCCCATCCCAATGCAATCTCCATCTTTATTCCATCCCCATCCTCACCTGTGTCCCACCTCCATCACCATCTCCATTCTCCTTTTCATCCTCACCTGTGTCCCCATCCCCACCCTGCTCCCCCTGCTCACATCATTTCTCTCCTGATGTTCCAGGATTATGGCTTTTGGTGGCCAAGTGGTCCCTGTGGAACCCAAACTGGGGATGTCAGCTGGGTTCTCAGCAGCTCAGCTCCCTTTTGTCCAGAAACCAGTGCTGAATCCTGCCCTTCCTGGAGCAGCCAGGACAGGTTCCAACACCAACCTTGTTGGCCGCCTCGCCCTCGTTCTGCTCACTCAGTGACAGAGCCTCAGCCCTCTCCTTGATGAGCTTGCAGTACATCAGGGAGATCTTGCACATGTCCTGCAGGACACGGGA
Source organism: Luscinia megarhynchos (assembly GCA_034336665.1). Classification (NCBI taxonomy): domain Eukaryota; kingdom Metazoa; phylum Chordata; class Aves; order Passeriformes; family Muscicapidae; genus Luscinia; species Luscinia megarhynchos. Next base: position 7,125,771 of record CM067580.1, read on the forward strand.
GGAAACCAGCAGGACTGAACCAGGCACCACCGGGACACTGTGGGGTGCTGCCTCCTTCACAGAGACACTCCCCAAGAGCAGGAGGAGGAAGCTCCAGGTGCTGGTGCCCAGGTGTACAAACCTCCAGCAGATTGACCATGATCATGAAGGCTTTCTCAGGGTCTGGCCAGTTGAGCTGCTGCCAGGTTGTCACGATCTGGGCGTAGCAGGTGGACAGGTCCACGGTGGATGTGCTGTGCTTGTGATACCCATAAGGCTTCAGCTGAGGGGCAGAGAAGGGAAATGCAGCTTTTAGAGACAGATGCAGTCCCAGAGAGCAGAGCTGCTCCTTCACTTTGGGTCCATCATCAGCTCCTTATGTCCCAGCATCACTTTGGAGAGTGGAGATGAGGATGGATGGAGCAGCACGAGCTCCCTGCTCCCCTCCTTACACCCACCCAGTGTTGCTGGACCCCACTGAAGAGCAGCCTGTGGCTGCCTTTCCTCCCCTCTTCAGAGAGGTTGGAAACAAAGCAGATTCTCCCACCATGGCCCAAACTCAGGGTCCTCAGATCATTTGAGCTGCCAGGGAGCAGCGAGGGAAGGGACACAGGGACATTGTGTGAGCCAGGGTAGGTGGGATCAACTGGCCCAGGGCACCACATACTCGGTTATGCATTTGGGAGAGGAACCAGGCTGCTCCTGGGCTGCCAGAGGCACTGATGTGGTGGTCTCAGGGCTGTGAGCCAGGCACAGCAGCAAGGCAGGGAGGACAGCTGGAGTGTCCCCAGAGGGGGGAGGGAGGTTTCTCCTGCCCAAAAGGAGGAGGGAGGTTTCTCCTGCCCCAAGGGAGGTTTCTCCTGCCCCAAGGGAGGAGGGAGGTTTCTCCTCCCACGTTACCTGGTCCATCTGGATGGCTCTGTGAGCTCTCTCCAGCGTGGTGCTGTAGGCCTTCTGCAGCCACAGGGGCAACGCTTCCTCGAACCACTGGTGGAAATTGCTCAGAGCCAGAGGTCCATCCCTGGGGATGAAGGCACTGGCTTCTCCAACTGCACAGCTGCAGCACAGGACCCTCACCCCTCCTGCTCTCACACCAACCCCACCCAGAGATGAGCCCAAAACCCTCCTGTGATGCTCCCCTCGGCACCAGCAGCCTGCTCTGCCTGGTGTGCAGTTAGTGTTGTAGGGCATGTTGGATCCAGAGACCCTCTCAGTTAAACTGCTGGATCCCTCCCTTTCACCTCTCCTCCCTGGGTACCTGCTGGGGAGGAACTCCTTCATCTGGCAGAGCTCCTGCAGCTTCCTGTAGAGATCAAAGAGGCTCTCGGCCGTGGGCTTGGACATGCTGCTGTCCAGCCTGTGCAGCTGCTCCTGCACGTGCTCTGCCACCTGCATGGGAGCAAGGGCAGGGGACACAGTGAGGTCAGGCCAGCAAGGGTCAGCTCAGGGCACTGCTATTCTTCTGGGTGGCATTTCAGGAGATTTGTTGGGTCAAACAGTCCCACAGTCACTCTGTGGGCACACAGGGAGAGAGGGGGAGTTTCTCTTGCTCCCCTTCCACACTTGCAACAAGCAGGTGCCACCTGAAGGGTGGCCAAAAACCTCAGCCTGGCTGCAGATCTTAGTCCCCTGAGGGCTGAGCAGCCCAGGCTTGCTCACCAGGCTCTCCAGCTCCAGGTAGGCAATGGAGAAGATATTCAACTTCAGGTTGCTGCAGGAGAGAAACGTGGAGTCAGGAGCCTGCCAACCCCAGCCCAGCTAAGCCAGCCCAGCTAAGCCAGGCAGGCCACATCCTTGGTGAGGAAACACAGCTCTGAGGGGCAGAGATGGGACCAAAGATCCCACCTGTGCAGCCCAAGGGTCAAGGAATGAGGCACCCAAGTGCCCTGTCACTCTTGATCCCAGGGAAGGGGAATAGGGCTGAGATCAAGCACTGAAACCTACATGATGAACAGTTTATTCCAGATTTTTTGGCATTGCTTAAGATCTTCTATCACCTCCAGGAGGAGCTTGGACAAGGCTTTGCTATTCTCCTCTATGCTCTGCAAATGAAAGAACAGCTGGTTTTGGATGCTCAGACATTTTGAGGTGACCTTTATCACGTCAGAGGGACAGAGATGGGAACTGACCTTCACCATGGGCTTGAGGTGCTGCTTCTGCATGTGAAACCACTCTGCTGTGCCTGACTGCAAGAGAGGAGTCCTGGTGGGATGGCAGGGAAGCAGGAGGAGCAAAGCCAGCTCTGCCACCCCCTTCACTCTCCCTGTCCCCTGGGTGAGGTGAGAACCTGTGCTGGGAACCACAGGCTGGGGCCACCAGGTTGAAGGGGTGATCCATGTGGATCCATGAGGATTTGCTGAGCTGTGGGCATTGGGCAGGGGATGGAAGGAAAGGGAGACCCCCACCCTGCAGGGGCTGGGGTGGGTGAGACCCCCAGTACCTTCAGAGCTGTGGAGACCATCTGGGGCAGGTCAGGGTTGGGTGTGCACAGCTCATGGAAAGCTTTAGTTTTGCACATCTGGACAAGGACCCTGCAAAGAGAGAACCTCAAGTGAAACCCAGCAGCTGCCCCCAGAAACAGACACCTCTGCCCCCAGAGACCCTGCCCAGAGAGCCTCCCCCCACAGGGAGCCCAGGGTGAGGGGTGGGACAGTCACAGCAGCCCAGATGGGGCAGAAAGGGCTCACACAGAGTTTGCTCAAGCTCAGGGGCTCGTCCATCAGAGTGCAGCTGGCACCAGTGAGCCACTCACCGCAGCAGGGACTGGAGCCTGTCCTTGGACCTCGGGACAGACAGGGGGAAAACGATGCGGAACCTACGGATGAGGGAGACCCCGTAGGTCAGCAGGGACTGGAAGGACTCGGCCAGCTCTGCTTTCTGGGGAGAAGAAAGGAAACATGCACTGTCCTCCTCAGATGCTGGCAGGACCACAGCACCACAGGGGAGGGAGCTGGTGCTCTCATTCCTTTCCAGCCTGCTCCAGGGATGGGAAAAAAAAACCAAACTGATGTGTCTGGTAGCTTCTCCCTGGAGGGACTGAACTGAGCTTTGTGCCTAAACCTCATTGCTATGCATGGAAAATGCAGTGTCTCAGCAGGGTGCAGGGATGCTCTGGGAAAACAGGCTGGGAGAAGCAGAAATTGGGTCATATTTAAGTTTTGCAGGGGGTTGTGATGGCAGGGGTAGGGCAGGGGAGTGTCAGTGCACAGGGTAAGGGGTTCTCCACAGAGAGGGGGGACAAACCACTGGGAAATGCCCTCCAGACACCCTGGCACCCCTGTACCCCACAATGTCCTGGAACAGGGGAGGGAAACAGCCCCAGGGGCAGCTGGAGGAGGGGCTCAGGGCCTGGGGCACCTGTCCCTGACCTGCTCCCTCACCTGCTCCGGCCTCAGGCGCTCCTGCACCCAGCGGTACTCGATGCTGGTGATCTGGTGCAGGAGGCAGCTGCTGTTGAACTCCAGGCTCTGGTAGAGTTTGCTGTAGGCCAGCCACTGCCTGGGGAGGAGGGAGGGCTGGGCTGAGCCCCCAGGGGCACCCAGGAGCCAGCCACAGGCACAGCTGGGGGAGCCACAGGAGTGCTGGGGACAACACCTGAGCTCGTGGGACAGACCAGCTGCGGCCAGGGGTCCCAGGAGGGCCCCAGGTGCTGCACTGGGATGCTCTGGGGGTGGGGACTCACGCCATGTCCTGGTGGAAGTCAGACAGGTCCTTCTGTGTGGCGTGCAGGTACAGCACAGTGCTGGCATGGCTGCTCAGCTCCCCATCCCAGGAGGTGCTGCCAGCCTGCCAGGAGGAAAGGGGAGGGAAATGTGTCCTGGAGCAATACAGGATCAGCAAGGAGGGGGACAGGCACCATGGGGTGTCTGCAGGAGTGGGGAGGATGCCAGGCATCACCCTGGCCCATTCCCATCACACAGTGCCAGGGTGTGGGCTGCAGAGGAGCCTCCCCCAGCCCTGCTGGAGGCTGCTCCTGCTGCTGGCAGCAGCTCTGCTGGCACCTGGTGCTGGAGGATCTCGTGGGACACCAGCTGCTGCAGGAGGTGGCGATGGACGGTGTAGCTGGGCTGTGTCCGGCTGCTCGTGGTGGCCCTCTGGAAAGAGACAAGGCACAGAGAGCCACCAGCTGCCTGGCACACAGGGACACGGCCACAGCGGGGACACAGGGCCCAGAAAGCAGGGCTGCAGAGCCAAGGGCTGCAGGTGCACCAGGAGCAGGGTCTGCTGCTGGCTCAGAGCTCAGGGGAGGCTGCAGCACCTGCAGACCCTGGGCTGGCACCTCTGCTCCTGGGACAGGCACCCAGAGGAGCCCCAGGGGACAGGCAGCTGTCCCATCCTGCCAGGGCAATGGGAAAGGACATCCCATCCCATCCCATCCCATCCCATCCCCATCCCATCACCCCCATTCCCATCCCCATCCCCATCCCCATCCCCATCCCCCATCCCTATCCCCATCCCCATCCCCATTCCCATTCCCATTCCCATCCCCATTCCCCATCCCCATTCCATCCCATCCCCATCCCACCCCACCCCACCTTCTTGTGGGTCAGCAGGAACTGCAGGTGGCAGTGTCCCCGCTCAGGGTAAGTCTCTGTCCGTGGCTCCAGCTGGTACCACTGGTCATTCCAGCAGTGCAGGTCCTGCAGGCACAGAGGGACAAGAGGGAAGCCCTGGGCACCCTTCCCAGGAGAAGGATCTCATTCAGAGACCCGGGCATCTTCATCCCACTGCGTTCAGGGGCAGGAAGATTCTGCATTGGGTTAAAAACACGGGATGTGCAGTGACCCGGTGTGGAATGATGTGGCACAGGGAGGGACCTGTCGACAGAGCTTGTGGCTCTGGGTGCTGCTCAGCGCTGGGATCCTGGGCAGGAGGGGAGGCACCCTCACCTTCAGTCGAACGACCACATTCCCCAGGAAATCATCCTGCCCTTTGTCTTTGCGAGCGTCCTTAAAGATCCTGAAAGGCACAAAGAGCGGAGGGGTGGGGAGCTGTCCTGCTGCCCTCCCTCCCTCCCTGCGATTTTTACAATCCAGGAGGTGATTGAGGGTTTCCCACCCCCTCTTTCCCCAGCACCAACCTTTTGAGGCCGTGCAGGTCCGTCAGCTCCCCCAGCTTGTGCCGCATCGACTCCACCACGTCCGAGTCCCTGCGAGGCAAAACCCGCCGGGGGAGAGGGGCAGATCCAGGGGGTGGAACCAGAGCAGGGCGTTGCAGTGATGGTGGAGAAGGGAAAGTACAGGAGCAGGGGGGTGTCAGGGCTGAGGGCACCCCCAAACCCAGCCCAAATCTGTGAGCATGTGGTTTCTCTCCATGAATTAAACCAGGGTTTAGGACTAGCCCGAGCTCAGCCAGCCTGCTGCTGGTCACATCTGCACTGAGCACTGCTCCACAGAAAGTGCTGGGCAAAGGGGTTCCCAGCTGCCTTCTGGGCCTTTAAAGAAGCTGCAGATTGAATCTGAGGAGGCAGAGCCCCCTGGGGCAGGGTGCTGGGGTCACTCACCACATGTCCAGGTGGAAGCTGGCTGTCTCCACGTCTTTAAACTCCCTGCAAGGCACCAGGGGATGCTGTTACTCATTAAAATATGAGTGGTGAGCCCCCACCCACAGCCAGGAGCCCTGGGCACAGCCTGGGTGGCCCAGGGAGCAGAGCCAAGGGCTGGGGGTGCATTACAGGATGAAGGTCTCGTTCCACACGGGGCTCAGGGTCTGGTTCATGACTTGGGTGCGGTGGATTTGGTCTTCAGGGATGAGGTCTTTGACCACAGCCTTCATCCTCTTCTTGTGCTCGGGGTGGGCTGGCTCCTGGCTCCTGGCCTCGATGCCCAGCAGGCAGTAGGGGTCACTGAGCCCTGCCGGGGGGGGTGTGGGAATTCCACTGGGAGCAGCAGCTGCCCCCTTCCCACGGGACCCCCGCCCGCCTCCACTCACCACTGACATCTTTACCCAAAATCCCCTTGGCCTCCTTCACAGTGGCTTTCAGGCAGTAGATGGGGCTCTGGAAAAATGGAAAAACAGTGATTAATGTGCAGGGTCACCAACCCTGTGAGGAAGGATGGGGTTGGAGCAGACCCTGCCATCAGCTCCCACCCAAGCAGTGACAACCCCAGGGCACCCCAAATCCCAGCCCAGGGGCTCCGAGGAACTGCAGCCCCCCAGCTCCACCCCACTGCACACTGGGGACACTGTACCTCCAGCTCCATGACCTGCTGCATGATGGCACTGTGCTCCTCCGGGTCCATGCCAAAGGCCTGCGTGGGTAATGGGGCTGGTGATGGATGCTGCCCCATTAACAGGGGCTGGAGAGCAGCCAGCGGCTTCCCTCTGCTCCCTGGGAGCAGCCCAAGGGAGAGGAGAGTGGCAGAGGCCAGCAGGAAGGCTGGGGAGCAGCCCTTGAGGGAGAGCTTCTTCCCACCACCCCAGCCTAAGATAAACACTTCTCCCCAGGGCTCTTTCCCAGCACAGGATGCTCCCAGCCCTCCAGCTGGATGCTGCTGCTGCATCTTTCATGGTGCTTGTGAAAAGCTCCCTCTGAGTGACCCTGTAGGGCGCCAGAGGAATGATTATTGGCTCAAAAAAAACGGAGAGAAATTGCCTGTGGGGGGGTCAGGACAAGTTCTGCATAAGAGGGATGAGGCACTTCCACATCCTGGCCCCTGGAGCCTCTGGTCCAGTCCAAGCCTCTGGCACATGGAAAGCCCAACCTTATTCAACATTAATATTCTCAAGTTTGCAAGTAAAAGTTTGTTATCCAACCTCCTGAGAATTTTGCTGTGAACCACCAGAGTAAATCAAAGCCCCTTTAAAAACTCACTGAGCGAGCTTCGGGACAGAGAGCCCCCTCCCACCCGCTCGTGCCGGCAGGATGGACACGTCAGGGGACAGGTTTGGGGACTCACCTTCTGCACGTAGCAGTAGAGCTCCTGGCTGTCCCCGACGTGCTGCGGCTCGGGCTTGCCCAGGCGGTGCAGGATGGTGTAGAGAACCTCCTCGTAGAGCAGGGCCAGCTGCGGGGCACAGGGCTGGCAGCTCGGGGGGACAGCAGCTCCGTGCACGCCCCGACCGGCGGGATCCCCTGCCAGCTCCCAGCGCCGCTCCCCGCCCGCAGCGCTCCTACCTGCTCCCTGCAGAGCCGGTGGGACAGCTCCATCTGCGGGGGCGAGACAGGACAAACGTCGCTGTGACAAGGTTACAGAGCACGGAAAGGATACAGCAACGAGACGGCTTCATGCACGCTGCAAGGAAGGACAGTTTATTGAAGGAAGCCGTGGCTTTAAATAAGGTAGTTTGTGAAAAACAAGATACAGACAGTTCATTGGTTAGAGAAAGAGACACTTTTTGTCTCAGGCTTTCCTACAGATCTAGCAGGTGTTTATCTTGTGTTATAATTTTTTCTCTCGTGTTTATAGCTTTTAGGCCTGGGAAAAATCCTGGCTGGAGCTGAGAAAGTTTCACGGCCTGAGAAAAAGACTCAGAAGGTGGGAAAAGGCCTGGCTAAAACGTGCCCAGGCCTTCAGCAGCGTGCACAGAGAAGCAGGCAGGTTTCCTTCCCACCAAGGGCATGGTGTGAGGAGGAAACGGTGGCTGGGCAGGGCAGGGCAGGGCGGGGCAGCATCACCCACAGCACAGGAGGGTGGGATGTCCCCAGGGATGCTGTGACACCCCACGGCCAAGGGACAGCAGCAGGGCAGCACGGGGGGCTTCACCCCCACCCCCATTAATCGAGGAGGGGGCTGAGAGGGTGGAACAGCAGCTTGGGGTGACCCAAGGAGGCTTTAAAAGACAATCACCCACGCCTCACCCCCAGAACCACTCAGTGCAGCAGCTCCAGGCTGGAGAACAGAGCAGCTGAGGGACAGGGCACAGTGAGGAGCCCCAGGCTGGGCAAGGAGATGCCAAAAGCCACCAGGACTTGGTGCAGTGCTACAAATCTCTGAGAGCTGCAAGGGGACACTTGCTCATTCCTCTCCTGAAGGATGACAGCAGCAGCACTGAGCTTCCAAACAACAATGAAATCCAAGCAGTGACACCACCAGAGGAAGGGGAGCACTGTCCCTGGGCCATCTGTTACTGGTCCTGGCACTGGAGCCTCTGGGAGTACAAGGCGGTGACACCAGAAATGTGACAGAAGTTTTTAAAATGAGTTTGGGCTTTTCTGGGCTGAGGGGTGTTTGCAGAGCATGGTCCCAGCATCTGCCCACGCAGGGCTGGTGGGGATGGATGGATTGCTGGATGGACAGACAGACAAATCCTACCCATGGGTCAGCCCAGGCCCCAAAGTGACCTCAGGAACCCCTAACAGAAAAAAACAAACCAACTCCAAGCTTGAACATTAACATTTGCTTGTGGCAAATCTAGGGCTGGCATAATCCCCCAGCCATCTGGACTGAATTCAGCCCTTCCAGCCCAGCAAGTTTAACTCTTGTGCTGCTTCTCTCCCTTACTCTGCCTCCACATCCCTTCTTGTACCCACTGCTGGCTGCTGGGGGCTCTGGTGGCTCGGCAACCCCCTGGGAGAGGGGTCCTGTTGCACTCAGGAGGGTCCCAGCCTGCCCCTGCCCAGGTTCCAAGCACCTTCTGCTGCTGCTGACACTATCCTGCCCGTGCCAAGCTTTGGCCCCATCCCAAATCTTTCAGCATCCCCACAGTCAGTGCTGCCCCATTGCAAGGTCACAAATGCAAAGGGGACAGGAAAAGGACTTTATTTCTCTGCTGCTGTTATTTATCAGCAGGGCAGGAGCATCTGCTCCTTGCCCAGCAGTGGGGCAGCACAGGAGGGCGGGGGGAGGAATCCCTGCTGGTTTTGGGGGAAGCTCCCTGCTGTCCCATCCTGCCTCAGACCTGCTCTGTGCACACAGGACTGGTCAAGCTAAAGCTGAGCTGAGCCACCAGGACGTGTTTACTGCTGCTAATCCTCATGCCAAGAGCCCAGCTCAAACCCAGGTCTGGATACAGCAGCAGCACCAGCCCAGCAGCTGCAGGGGGGGAGGCAGCGGGACAGGGGCACTTGGGAGGGAGGAGAAGTGCCTGAGTGGGGACACCAGCAGGGCAGACCATGCCAGGAGGGCAGGACAGACTCTCAGGAGTGAATCCAGCACAGCCCACCCCAGGGGTGGATCCAGCACAGCCCATCCCAGGGGTGAATCCAGGACAGCCCATCCCAGGGCAGCACAGCCCATCCCAGGAGTGGATCCAGCACAGCCCGTCCCAGGAGTGGATCCAGCACAGCCCATCCCCGGGTGAATCCAGCACAGCCCATCCCAGGGGTGCACACGGGCACTGTGCCCTGGTGCTCCCAGCAGCACTGGGCAGAGCTGGGGGTCCCATCTCACCAGGACAGACACAGGGACCCAGAGGCAGTCGGTGGGGTTGGGATGGCCTAGAGCAGGGGTTTGGGGGAGCTGCCAGCAGCAGGGAGCTCAGAGGGGCTGGGAGGTGCTGGGAAGCTCAGAGGGGACCCTCAGTGGGGGCACAGAGCTGCAGCTGACCCCTTGCTCACCCTGGGGTGCCCATTTACATGGGTACAGTACCTCCATCTCTCAGTCACGCCCATGCCTTGGTCCCTTCTCTGCCATTTACAGCCCCCAGCAGTGCCCCAGCACAGCACCTGACCCTGCCTGCTGCCATCACACCCCAAACTCCGTCCCAGCCCCCCCGAGCCCAAAGCCACCTACCTCGGGGCTCTCCTCCCCGGGGAGGGTCCCTGGGGGGCTCTCAGCAGCAGGATCCATCTCGGGGGGAGCCGAGCTCTGCCTGGAACTGCAGCCTCCCCCAGCCTGGCTGGCTCAGAGGAGGAAACCACAGCCCTTATCGGAGCGTGGCCGTGTTACAGGGCGGAAACGCGCCCGGGGCTCCGGCAGAGCGCCCCGAGCTGCTCCCTGCACCCCGCGGGGCACAAGGAGGCTGCCACATCCAGCCCCTGCTGTCACTTACGAGCAAGGAATCGGGAGCAACTGGGAGAAACAGTCCTGAGAAGGCAAAGCCCAGCAGGGGAAGGGGGGGATGGAGAGGATCAGTGGGGGCAACACTAAGGATCTGATGTGTCTTTGGGATCTTTGCCCTGAGAGCAGAGGCAGACACCTGGCACAGAGCAGGGTCTTCAGCCCTGGGGGATGGAGGGGATTTGAAACCCCATGCAAAAGCTGCAGGATGAGAAATTCTTGCAACACCCAGGACAGTTGCACAAGGTTGAGTTGAGAACAGTTAAGAGCCAAGAACAGCACTGAGAAAAGGTCTGTGGCCTTTTCTCCAAAAGGGCTGTCCAGAAAGAGCTGGTTACTGAGAAAAAAAAGCAGAAAGAAATGACGTTGAAAACTTGTTCTTTACCATTAGCTTTCATTTCTTGTAAACACTTTATCTGAGTGCAGCTGCCAGGCAGTTTCCCCTCCCCTGGCAGATCCCTATCAGGATGCTCTCACTGATAACAAACTGGGTGGGGGAAGGCTGGGCTGGGCATCAGGAGCTGGCCAGGGGAAGAGCCAGTCTGCTCCGGGTGTGTTTGTGTCTGCAGGCACAGCTGAGAGCAGCCTGGGCTTTGGAGGAGCTGTTGAGCTGCACAAGCATTTCCCACGTTCTGGGGAAGGACATCAGCCTGTGCTCAGTGTCACTGCTGGGGTTTGGTGTCATGCTGAGGAGCCACAGGCCCCGTGCAGCAGGGCAGTGACTCCCCAAAGGGAGGTTTTGCCTTCCCCACACCTTTTTGGCCCCTGGATGGTCCAAAAGCCATAAAAAGTATGTAAAAAGATGCACACTGTGATCAGTGGCACTACGGGATTTGTGCTGAAGCCAAAGAGGAAACCATGACCATGGAAACTGCACTGCAAAGTTTGTGTCCTCCACACCAGTGGAGGAATCAGAGTCCATCAGCACAGAGCCCCACAGCATGCTGGCTCCAAGCAGGGCTGCAGGAGGATGCTGGCAGCATCCCTGTGAGAGGGGGAGGGCAGCCAGTCCCTTCCAGCCTTGCACTCACCCAATCCTTTAATTGAGGCAGGTTGTACTGATTTAATTGCTTTAAGAGAAACACAACCTCCTTTTCCCCTGGGACCCTGTAAGAGCAGGTTATAATGGCAGAAGAGGCTCCTTGAAGCTGAGGACCAGGAGATGGAAAAAGGGCTGAGAGCAGAGGCAGGGGGTTGATGAGGGGCAGATTTTCTTTATCCAGGTCAGCCAGCATAGGACTGGGGCCAGGAGGGGCTGCACAGCATAAAAACTGTGCAGTTTGTACTCCTGAATTTCCAGGAGTAGGGGGATGCCAAGATAATCTACAGAATAAAAACCTAGAGATACAGTTAGACACCAAAAAGCTGAAATGCACTCCTGAGATTTTTCAGCCTTGTCCCCTGAGGTCTGAAATAAGCTGCTTGTTGCACTTCTGCTCCCTCCCCTGTCAGGAGGGGTCTGGTAACTGTCCCCAGGAACTGGGTGCACTCCCCAGTTTGGCACTGGGGTCACACTTGGTGAGGATGCCTGCTCCCTTTGCTGTCAGAGGTGCTTTCCCAGCCCTGCCAGCCTCAGCCTTGGCTTTTTCCAGCCTTTTTCCATTGGCTCACCTGGGGCAAACAGCTTAAAAGCATCTCCTCCCTCGCTGCTGGAGGGGGATGTCCTGTCCCATGGCATGCACAAATGCAGTTTATTGATCTGGGACATCAGCTCTGTGCTCCTTGCAAAATACTGTTAGTGGGAACTAGAGAAAAGTGCATGATGGCCTCTGGAACCCATTGCTGCCAGCTTGGCTTTTAGCTTTGATTGCAAAAGCAAAATCTGGCCCAGAGGTAAATGCAGGACATGGACTCAGTATCCTTGAGCTGCTCCCACTTTTCACTGCTCCTTGCCAACAAAAAATAACAGCAATCAGGATGTCTCTTACCTCAACCAGCACAGAGAGAACAGCTGAAAGCCTTTAGTCAATCCTCAAATCCACTTCTCTCCTCCTTGTAACACTGGAGAAATAAAATCCACTCATAACTATTGCTAAACATCAGCAGAGACCCTCCAGCCAGGAGCTGGTGGCTGGGCTGGGGCTGTGCAGGCTTTAGAAAGCAAAAGTTCAGCTGCAGTGTGGAAGTGTCTGTTTCAAGGCACTTTCCCCAGCAGCTCCCCAGCTGGCCACTGCACTGGTTTGGAAATGCCCAGGCACAGCCCAGCAGGGTGGGAGCACACAGCTCCCATCCTTGGGAAGGACTTTTTGCAGGGATCACATGGATTGAAGCCTCTGTGTGTGCCATGGGGGAACTCTTTGGTGAGCAGGTCTCAAAAGCAGCAAATATCCTTTTTCCCCCTGGCTTTTACCAGCAGCCACCTGTTCCACAAAATACCAGTGACAAAAATCACTGAGCTCCAGTATTTGCACCTCCAATTACTCCTTGTCCAGGAAACAATGAGAGGAACCCTAAAAGCAGCTCCAGAATGAGCAAGGATTTCTGGTTAGTAGACACAATCCCAATAAACTCCATTCCCCACACTGGCAGATAACTAGCAAAAGCATCCCAGACATCCAAGGCAGGACTTCCCAAAGGGAGTGGTTAGTATTCTCCAAAATAGCCCCTGCTTCCCTGCTGTCATTCTGCCTCCCAAAATAACCAACATATATATGCACAATATGGACTGGAGCCTTACATTCCTTTTAAAAACAAGTCATTCTAAAGGAAAACCCTTTATACCTGTCCCCAAAATAAATAAAGTCCACAGTTCACTTGTGAATGGGGTTATAGGTGCTGCTGAGAAAACAGAGAACAAGAATAATCACCTTCTTTATAGAAAATCACCTTCCCCTTAAAGGAGAACCTGCTAGGAAAGCACCCTACACAGCATTAATAGGAATTTATCTCCTACCTCTTGTCCTGGTCCCGAAGCCGCAGCCTGGCCTCACTCTTATCTCTCGGGTGGAAATGGGCAAATAGTCAAAAACCTGATTTCAACATGCCCCTCCCTCACTTCTCCTTTTAAACACGGGGTCTGATGACTCTGCAGAAGGCAGTGGAGCCTGCCAGGCATTGGCACAGGGGACAGAGCAGGCAGCAGGCAGGGGCACAAAGGTGGTTTCAGAGTGAGATATCCCTGCTCCCCTCTTTGGGGCTGCCCAGGTGAGGTGTCCCCTGGGAGCCACTGTGCTGTGGGGCCAGTGATTCCATACCCAGGAGGGATGCCAGTCATCCCCCCTCCCTGTGCCCTGTGGGGCCCTCCAGTTACCCCAGCCCTGACCCCCCCATCTCTCCTGAGCACTTTGGGAGCACCTCACCCAGATAGTGGCAGCTGGGAAGGAAGTGGGGAACACACGTCTCCCACCACATTTGGGACATCTTAGAAGGATGTCAAGGCCAACTCCATCCCTCTGGGAGGAGCAAAGGGAACTTCCAGCCACCCACACAGGACAGGGCAGCTGTGAAAGCTCTGTTCACCCTGGGAGCCCTGTGCAGGAGCAGAGGTTTGGCACAAGAGCTGCCAGCTCCATGGCAGGGACGTGCAAGGATGACTCTGAGGCAGTCACAGACTTCATGTGAAGACCTGGATGTCCCTCATTTGCCTCACAGCATCTTTTGACCACTTTAAAATGTTTTCACCATCACTGTCATGTGCTGTCTTCCACTTCCCTCTCCCAGTGAGATAATTCCGTTTCAGACACTGGATTTATCATCCCCTCACTGCAGGGACAGAGAATGGGGTACACAGATTTCAAAGCCATTGTTTGCTGGTTAGGGGGCTGAGTTGAGAGCACCAGGACCTACAGCACGTGTCTGAGCTGAGGAGGGACCTGGGGGATGCTTGTGAGGGTGGAAGAACCCAGGGCTGACACCCAGGTACCTCCAGGCCCCCATGGTGCCCATTAACCAGGTTATCCTGGGAGCACAGATGCCAAATTACTGACCAGCTCCAGCACAGAGCATTCTCCCCATGGCTTTCCCACCACACACTTGCCAAAGCCCCTGAGGAGCCCACCAGGAGACAAAGGCTTGGGTGACGGGAGGAGGCTGCAGGACAACCCCTCCCACCGCCCCCACATTCCAGAGGGACACGCCAAAAGATGGAATATTATTGCAGTCAGTCTGTGCCACGGGAAGAGCCAGAGTGTCCCAGCCAGAGCCCAGCCCTCACAGAGCAAAGGACATGGAAAAGGAGGAGGAGGAGGAGACACAACTTGAGCAGGAGAAAGGAAAAGTTTAGAAAGAGGATTTGCTGAGCTGAGGTCATAAACGGAGCCAATTTGGTACCTTTTGTTCCAGCATCCAGAAACCATAGGAGCTGTGCAGGGAAGGGCAGGGAGGGATCCTGCTCCAGCTGTACCTGAGGTGTGAGATCCAGCAGGTCTGAGCCCCTGCTCTGCTCCCCTTGCCCGGGGCCACTCCATGTCCCGCTGGGGCCTCTCCCGGTGGCACAGGGCCAGCCCTCGGGCAGGGAGGGGGCTGAAATACTGGTTCCAGCCTCCTGGAGCACAGGTGAGTAACACCTGCTGTGGCTGCAGAGAGAGCCTGGACTGAAATAAAGATCCCTACCCTGCACATCTCAGCGTTCTGTCCCCACCCACAAACCTCACGCTTGTCCCTCGGGCTTTTCTGTGCATCTTTAACCCGAAACTCCTCCTGATCACAGCCTGCCTTGGCAAAACTCACCTCCAACACACCCCTGGCAGCTCTTTACAGGAGCTGGTGCTTGTGTGCCACAAGAGCTGCTCACTGGCAAGGGCTGGCTCTGCTCCTGGATGTTTTGGGAGCAGCTGGAGCCAAACCTCACCCCACATCTCCTGCCACCTCCAGCAGTGCTTGCAAAGGAGACAGTGCTGTGAGCCAGAGCTGATAAATCGCTGTGGCAGAGGCAGCTGGACCATCTACAGCTCTGAGAGTGCTGGGAACTCCTCATGCTCTCCAAAGGAAGACACACAGGATGGGGAGGTGCTGGCCAGGTGGGCTTCACCCCACTCCCTACAACTGCTTAGTGCATCCCCCCAGCCAGAAAATGAATGCATGAAGCTAGAGCACTTGAGGTAAAACCTGGGCAGAATGCTGTGGAGGAAGAGGAGGACTCTGCTTCTTCCTTAGTCTGGAGGCAACCCCAGGCAAGCACACACAGGATGGGGCAATCCTTCCAGGGTAAGGATCCTTAATCCCTAAGGATTGGGCAATCCTTCCAAGGTAAGGACCTTCCCCAGCCCCCAAGGGCAGCAGCAGGATTTCAGGGCTGACAGTAGGAAATCTGTCAGCAGCACCTGTGGTTCCTGCAGCAACACTTCCTTGCATAAGGTCTCAAAGCACTTTGGAAATACCCAGTTACCCCACACTCTCCAGAGGAGAGAAGCAGCTGCATTTCCCAGCATCAGGGGCAGGGAGAGACTTCTCAAGTGAAGAGCCAAAGAGACAGAACTGTAGGTGGTGGAAAAATCTGCCTCTGCCAAGGGATCCAACACTAATTGTTCCCTGTGCCTCTTCCTTCAGCAGTATAACACCATCCAGCTACTGGAATTTAATGGCACCAATCTGGCTGTCACATGGCAGCTCCTGCTGCACTGCCAGTTAATCATTGAGGCAGGGGCCAGACCTGGAGACGTGTCAATGCACAACATTTCTTCCTGCTCTACTCCCACCCTGCTTCCAGAGCAGCAGCAGAGTTCACATTGCATTTCCCTGCTTTAATATTTAAAACCTGCGTGGGCAGCAGGACTGGTGACCCCTTCCACCCTCCCTGAGCCCTTTCCCCAGCAGAGAGCAGCTCCCAGTTTCCATCGGGGGATGGCAGGCAGTGCTGAGTACCAAAGCCAAATTTTGGGGTTTTGGCAGGGATTTTCACCAGCACCCAAAAATCTGGATTCCCAAATCGTGCTGGCCCACCCAGCCCAATACCTGCCCGACTGTATAACCTGCCCAGCCTTTTGGCTCCACAGTTTCAGCATTCCCAAAACGTCCTTCACTTCCCAGAAGCACACTCCAAACACATCGAGACCACACCCAACCTCTTTTCTTGGCTTGCTCCTCCTCCCCTCCCCACAGACCGTGCTCAGCTCCAGCCTGGGGGAATGGGAACATTCCCCCTCAAACCACTGTGGAAAGCCCACAGCTTCAACTCCAGATTTAGCCCAGACACCCGTGCTAAGGAATATTTCATTTATTCCAGCCTGACTCATCCTTTGAGTGCATTTCCCTTTTGCCAGACAGAAACCTCATGGTGTCTCTGGAGGTCTTGCCACTTCTCCACTCTGCGGGAAGTGACTCAGCTTGAGCCATGGAGCTGAGTTCCCATGGGAGCAGATATCTAAATAGTTCTCTGTCAAGCACACTTAGTTGAGTAAAGGTTTTAAAAGAACTTCATGGATTTGTTCTGATTGTTGGCCTAAGAGCTGTACAGGGAATGGGGCTAGGCAAGAGCTCTGGAAAGTTCATGCAATCTGTGTTTTCTAGGATTCTGTCTCAGAGCAGAAGCAACTGGGAATGAGCCAGAACAGAAAGGTTTCAGCACCATCTTACAGTTGGACAGATGTGACTGAGGAAACCTTGATTTGAAGTAATTTAATTCACAAATCAGGATTTATTCAGCTCCTACAGGACTGTAAAATTTTAATCTCAATGCTTTCCTCCTTCAGCCACCTTTTCTACAGGAAACAAACCCAAGTAGCTCAGCCAGGTTTGAAATGAAGTCAAACAGCCATGTGGGAGGATGTGGGAGACAAAAGGGGTGTAAAAATGAGCAGAATCTGGAAGATGTCCCTGCTGGCTGGTCAGGGAATTCAAGAGAATGGAGGCAGCCACAGCCCAGCTGCTGGGAAGAGGAATGAAACCAAGCAAGGTTTGGAGGATACCTGGAGAGCAGCTCCTGTTTACAGGTGTCAGTGTGAGCCAGGGGCACTGAGCAGGACCTGATCCCACGTGGAACACACCTGTGCTGCCCTGCCAAGTGGGACTGACACACCTGGCTCAGCTCAGAGGGAGGAAGGGCCCTGGCAGTGCTGCTGGAGCACAACTCCTGGCTTTTCCAGGGACAGGAGCACAGGGGGAGCACACCTGAGTCATGGGCACAACCACCCAGGCACCTCAGCACACTTACAGGAAAAAAAAAGATAAAATTGTGGCTTGCTTCTAATTAGAGACATATTTTAGAGACATTAATTATGCTGAATTGCTGAGCTAGTTCTTGCAAAGTAAAACAGTAAACAGGCTGTAACTTTTATGAGGATAATTGGTCTGGAAAAACAACCCTGGGTGACACATCTGGGTACAGTAAAGCAGCTGCTACACCAGCTTCCAACAGGAACTGTGAAATGGGAGTTTGCTGAAACATTTTAACATCTTATTTTCATTCACAAAGTCACCCAAGAGAAACCAAGCAACTGATGTCACCAGTGAAAAGCCAAGTGATTTTGCTTCTAATAATAAAATATAAAATCCAAGTGGTTTTGCTTCTAATTCCTCCTCTCTGCATCCAAAGCTACCAACTCACCAGAAGTTTACCCACTCATACACACCAACACCCAAATTTTTGAGCTGATTTCTTTTTACTTCACAGTCTTAGCAAAACAAATCTGCATTCAAAAGTCATTTCACATGAATATATTAATCAAATGCTTTCAAAATAAATATTTTTTTAAATAACAATTTCTTTACATCACCGCAGTAGCAATTCTAGAAAAGTCAGTGCACAAACAGTAGCAATTTCATTAATTAGCTAAACTCAAAGAAAAAGAAAACAAGAGGTGGACCTTTTTTCTCTCCAAGCAGGCTGCATGCAGCAAGTCTCAGCAGTTCCCTAGCACAGGATCTTCTATCACACTTTGCTGGGATGAATTTTCACTCTCAGCTGACTGAGGTCAGTGAAGTGTACAACACAAGAGTTTCCCAGCCCAGATTCTGATCAGTCCTGCAGAGGTTCTGCACTGGAGTTGTTGCTAAAGAGACCAAGGAATCAATGCTATGAGGAGTCCAGGTTTGGGTGATTGGGAATTCACAGCTGGACCAGGAACACAAACAGCAATAAACACCACTCTGTACCTTACAGCTTATTCCAATGTTTTGCATATTCTCAGTGCTTCCAGGGCAGAAGTAAACTGCTTTCTGCCCATCAGCTGTTAATTCACCAGGTAAATGCACAGCAGGAAGATGCTTCACTGGCCAAAAAGTGTAACTTGTGTTACAACAAAGGAAAAACAAAAGTGCATTATAGACTATGAGGAGAATGTTCAGGACTCAGTGAACTCACATATCTAACTGGAAAATAGAGAAATATTAGTGTTCCCATGGGATCTAAACTGGCCAGATGCTACTGGAGAGCCCTGTGAAAAGCAGCATGTCTGAGGAAGGGAAGTTGGTCAGCACTGTCATACATGGTGAGCAGCAGAGAAATCTGAAGGGCCACCAGATTATTTGCTATGATTGTCAGGAATGACTTAGATTTTAAAAAAAATATTTAAAAAAAAGAAACCCAAGGAAATTTAATATGTATCTGAAAAATATCATAGGTGTGCACTTCCTTTGAGATCCCAAAGGTTGCCTTTTAAGTCCTTTCTCAGAGCAAAGAGTTGGATGTGACACTCTGGATTAAAAAGAATAACCAGAGGCATCCCTGTGTCCAGAGGTGCTCTTGGATGCACACTAAGGTAAATTCAAGACACCTCCCACCCCAAGAGCCTTGTTTCCCTGTCATGATCATGTTAATTAGCAATTTAGAGCAGATGCTGACTCTAAAGAGGTATAATTTAAGTATCAAAAGAAA
Source organism: Luscinia megarhynchos (assembly GCA_034336665.1). NCBI lineage: Eukaryota > Metazoa > Chordata > Aves > Passeriformes > Muscicapidae > Luscinia > Luscinia megarhynchos. The sequence continues at coordinate 7,144,443 of CM067580.1, forward strand.
CAGAGCTTAGGGAAGCAGTCACAGGTGAAGAGAACCCGAGGTGTAGTGATGCTGTGCACAGGGAGGAGGGAAGGCTGCAGGACAGCAAACCCCCAGAGCTCCACAGATGATCCAGGCTGCCAAAATCCCTCCCCTTGCTCTGCACAGACCTACTCCTAGAGCCCCTGAAGCAGTGTGCCTTGGGGGAAGGCTCTACTCCTCAGTGCTATGGACTGTGCCCCAGAATTCTGCCAAAATGGAAAAAACAGAAAGCAATGAATGGTGCAGAAGTTCTGTGTCAGCTTATTGGTTCTTCTTGTCCTCTGGTGGGAAGTATGGAGGAGGGGGTGGCTGGTCCTGCAATAAAGATGACAAAAGGCCATCAGTGCATGGCTAAGAATAAAATATTAAACTCAAAGCCCCCAAAAAACCCAAGACACCAACACCAGCTCAGACCAACTTTGCTGTGCCATTGAGAGAAGATGTGCCAGACACACCTGGGCTCCCCTGCAAGCCCAGAGCAGCAGGGACTCACCGTAGGCATGTAGACATTGTGGGGGTTGCCTGGGCTGTAGTAAGCACTGGCAGCAGCTTCAGCAGCCTTGGCTTCAGCTGTCACAGGGACAGAAGTGACAGGTTAGGAACACACAGAGAACTCTGACAATAAAGCAAGAACTCCTGGCCATCAAGGGTTACTAACAGAGCACCCCATGACCAGTGCTCAAGTTGCAGAATAGTTACAACAAACACAATTGAGCATTATCTCTTCCAGTTACCACAGAATTGTCAATTCCCAGTGAAACAGAGGAAGATTGAGTTGGGAAATGTCACCTGGGACTTGCATGTCAGGCAAATAAATAAATGCTTGCTGCTGCCTTGCCTAAATACAGACAATACCCTTTACAAAGAGGCAGTGAACAAACCATCCTTCCTGGGAGTGAAATCAACAGGCAAAACAAAAAGCAGCACAAGTTTATAGCAGCTCAGGGGATGTATTAAAGATGGTAATTTATGAGGATAATCCAGATTCTCCATTTCTGCAGAACACAAAAATCTTGTACAGCCCTCTGGAGCAATGCCACTTTCCAAATAATAGTTCAAAGATGAATAGTTGTTTATTCAAACCAAAAAGGAAAGTTAAATCCTTATCCAAACTAATATTCTTATCTGCAAGAGATCTATGGCTGTGCCCAACCACAATAGCTCTTTTTTCATTTTAATAAATCCCAAATGAGTGAAAAATGAGGCTGATATTTCCCCAGCTCCTTTCCATCATCTCTTCCCCTATTTCATATTGTTTCATCCAAAATAATCACATTAAGAGTGAAACAGGGGAAGTGGAAGCAAGTATCACCAAAGCCACCGTTGTGAAGTAAAATGGACCACAAACACATTTCACCATCAGTTTCCTTGTATTCATCCATTAGGGCAAGATTACCATCACAAGAGAATCACAAACTGTTTTTTTTTTTTGAAAAGAAGAATAAATCCAATGTGTAAAATACCCATTAATGGTGTCTACCCTGGAGAGAATCAGGCTGGACTCCAGACTGAGCTGGATATACAAAGCTGGAGATCAGGGGAGCTCCCTAATCCCCTTTCTAAACAAATTTCAACTTCTAAGTGGAGCTTCAAAGCTCCCCAAAATACAAGAAACAAAGTCTGCTTCATTCCTAGGAAAACTGTTGTGGGTTCATTCTCCTGGACACGCTCCTTACCTGCAGGAGTGGAGGGCAGGTCTGGGCCACTGACAGGGGGTTCCATGGGCCCTGGGTATGGGGGGGGTGGAAGCTGCATGTAGCCCATGTTTCCATCTGCTGCAGGAGGGCCAGGATAAAAGTCTGTCAGGAAAGGAGATCACACAGCAAGAGAATTAACTCCTCTAGGTGGGGTTATCAACCAAAAGAAGCCAAGGTAAACATAATTAAAGTCAGGAACAAAAGCTGCACAAGTCATTACTAAAACACTGTGTAAAATTTGTGTTTCTTGCCCTTTTTACCTATTTTAACTCTTACTCACTGGAAAAATCCCCAGCCTCACTTCCCAGGCTTACCTGGAGGAGGAGGTGGGTATGGATAGCCCCCATTAGCTGCAGGTGGTGCAAAAGCATAGGATCCATTTGGCATGTAGGAATAGCCATAAGCTCCACTGGGTATTTCACCTCTGGAGACTGGAAAGGCAAAGACAAGACCTCATCAGAACATCAAGCCTGCTTCAGATGCAGGCCAAGGACTCCAAACTTAGAGTTTCCTTATCAGAAAAACAAGTAAGTGTCACCCCAATAAATCTGCTGCTTGTTGGATGTGAAAAAAGTATTTTTTAAAGCAAGCTTCAGGCAAGGGCTCCTGAAACCACAGAACTCTGGCAGACACCCCCAGACTTCCATACCTTGTGATGCCACCTGCAGCATCCTCTGCCCAAATTCAATTGCACCCCCAGCTGAAAAGGTCATCTTGAATGTGGCAGATCCTTCCCAGCCACCTGAGGGAGGAAAGACAGCACTAAGGAGCAAGGAGAAGCCATTTCCATGCTATTTAGGTTACATGCTGCATCTACAGATGCTCTGTATATAATTCTTTAAAGAGCTTATCCCTAAAATCCAAATTTAAAAAAAAAAAAAAGAAAGCAGAGGAAGTGGGAGAATTATGGTATCATCACAAAAATTCACATAGGGGTACTGTCAGGTCAAGAGACACCTGAAGCAGAAACATCCACAAGGGAGAGCTTCAAAAGCTTTCTGGAGTTGTGGCTGTTGCCACTGTAGCTGTCACAGGCAAAGCTATCAGGAGTGCTGGATTTGCTCTTGCTTTGGATAAGATTAGTGCAGAAGACAGGGATTTTGTTAATTCCATTTGCTAAAAAGCCTTTGCAACTACACCTAACTGTCAGCTCCAAATTTGTTTGGGAGTCTGAGTGCCCAACAAAGCAGAAAGCTTAATGAAAAACATCGACCACATAAATCGATTAGAGCCCGTGGAAGATATTTCAAGTCAGGATAAAAATAATTTAAAAACAAATAAATTAATGACATCTCACATTACAGTATGAAAAAGAAAAACATGCACAGTCCAGAGCCCCAAGAAAGCATCAAAGCAGAAGCTGTGCTGAAGCAGAAACAAGTAGATTAAAGAGCCTTTTAAGGAAACCAGACTCTCATGGCTGTTAAGACAACATCATCATTAAAAGAGATGGCCTCTGGGGAAAATTCACAAAGATTTAGCTAAAGCCTTCTGCCTTTCCCACAGCTGAGTTCGTTAATGCTCAGGCTCCCTCTCATGCTGGATGGTCCCACTCAGCTCCTGGGCAGAAGCTACAATGCTGATTTCAGAACTCCAGCTGAAGGCTCTAACACCCTGTGCTGTGATTTCTTTGCAACTACTGGACTGAATCAAGCTGAGGATGAAAGATTGCTGAACTCTGTGCCTTTGGATAAAAACAAACAAACAAACAGTCAAAACCAAATTATTCTTGAAAATGTCTGCCACAGCCTTCTCATTGAATTTAATGTGAAGCAGCTCCTTAAATTTATTGATTTCAAGTCAGTCCATTCCCTTTCATGCCATTTTCACTGCCAGGATGCACTACAGCAATAGCACACCTGTCCTTGAACTGCACAAGGAACACAATGGGGAAAGTGCTCTGGGGATCTGCACCTGAACCCAAACAGAGCCAGAAAGGATCTGACTTTTTGGCACAGGAGAACCTGGATGCAGGTGGGATAGGTGATCCCAAAATTACAACCTCATTCTTGCTGACTCCACTCTGATGTTTATTTGCTGAGATCATTTATTTGATTGAACTTTATATTTTGCAGAGGGCAGGAATGAGTTTGAGTTGCAGAGCACATGTGCTCATTTTAACTGAACTGGGAGTTGGTAAGGAGAATGTTTTTAGCTGCCAATGAAAGAAGCACGTTTTCACAGGAGTGTGAAAACCCATTTGGACAGTGTCAAGGTTTGGTTAGCCAGGATTTTGCTATGAATTGAGCAGCTGAACTGAGACACAGAACATACACTATGTGATACCTACCTCCTGCCTCTGCTTTCACTGTGCCCTTGATGTAATTTGCTCCAAACACTGGCTGCTTAATCTCACAATCTTTCAACAAGTAAAAGGGCATCACAAATGACTGCATAGCATCCTTCCCCTTCGACACAAAGATAACCTGAAAAGAAAATAATGTTACAAGAGCTATTCAAAACAAACAGGAAACATGGCCCTGATTTATTATATGAACAGACTTCTCCATGGACTGAAACTCCCTCCCACATCACCAGTTCCACAAGCCAAAAGCTGCACACAACAGCCACAGAAGGTAAACCAAATCCTCAAGGTACTAAAGCCTTCCAGGAAGTCTCTTGCTCAGATAATGCTCCACCCAGCTTCCAGAGAACCTGCTGCTCCACACAGCTATGATTTAGTAGCTGTGCTGTTGCATTCAGCATTTCCAGACCACTGCTAATTTCCAGTTCAATGGACTAAACAGCTGCCTGTACAAGAACTAATCAGATTTAATATCTGTTGACAAATAGATGGGATATGCCATGAATTCATAATGCTTCCCAGAGGGAGAGGATGAGCCATACTTCAAGCAGGAGTAGATTACCCTGACTTTTATGCATTGAGGACATTTAAATACAGACTCCAGGGCTGTTATCTCCTTAGACAAGATAAAGCCTTTCACCACTTACCCGATAGGGAGTCAGGAAAACACTCCCTTTCTTGGTCCCCTTGAAGGCCTCTGGCATTGGCTCCAGATCACTGAAGGTAATTTCTATATGGTCATAGGTCATCAAAACACTGCAAACAGTGACACAAGGACAGGAGTTACAGCTCAAGGCTGAAGTGCAGCATGCATAGAAGTGTACTGACCTACCAAAACCACCTGTAACCTCAGCACTGATGGAGATGCTGAGCAGTTAAAATCAGTTCTGGTTTGCCTTTGTTGTTGTTGCTGCTGGCAGCAGCAACTGAAGTAGCACTGGCTGCTTGTTCTCTTCCCAGAGTGCTGACACAGCTGCTGCTGTCTGCACGACCAGGCAGCAAACCTGGTCAACTGAACTGATCAAAATCTCAAGATTTCCATCTCTTTTGTTTATTTTAAATTGTTTTGCATTTCTGCTGAATCAGTTCCCTAATTCAGTTGTCCCCAAGCAACATGACAGAGGAAGGACTGCAGGAGAAGAAACTGCTCAGGCTGGCTTATGCAACACGGCTGTTGAAAGTCTCACCACAGCTCAAGCACCTCTGACACAAAAATGTGATGCAGAGCAACTCCCATTCATTGCCACAAGACTTCATTAACTCGTGTTGCCAGCACTGATTCATTAATTCTCAATTACAATCTGATTAAAACCGTTATATGGGCACAGCAGGTAACTTGTACTGACATTACAGCACCTACATTAGGGACTCTAATCCCTAAAGCTGCAGAAATCTCCACCACCTCTATCTTTGGCAGCTGACGTGTTTCCATGCTCAGTCATTTGCCAGCAAATACCTGTCCCTCCAGGAAGAGCTCGGGAAGGGCAGTGGGAGCAGCTCTGCTCAGGCTGCAGCATTTCAGCTGCATCAGCCCAGGGACAGGCAGGGAACAGCAACACCTTCAGCTGCTGCAGTTCTCTCAGGGAATGCAAACCTGAGTACCTGAGCTGATGTTACTAAAGCCTTCCCAAGTGGAAGTCGGGCAGAACTTCTACACCAACGTTTAAGTGCCCTGTGGAAAAAAGCCCTGGAGGATGAAGCACTCCGTTGTCCCCGAAGCAGATGACTGCCACGTCAGAACCACGCTGGCAGCCAGCGGGCGCGGGCAGCAAAGGGCAGCAGACAGAGGCAGCTCTGTGCAGGCTTGCCGTTTCCATGGTTATATCCAGCGCCTTTTTCCAACACGGCGCTCCCTCCCGCACACACAGAAAGGGGGCTGTGCTCCAGGAACCCGGAGAACCACGGCGGGCAGCCTTTGAGCTGAGGCACGATGCAGGTGCAGTATCGCCGAGGGGCAGGGCCTGGGCCCAGGCCACATCACCTGCGGGAGCTGAGCTCTGCCAGCCCTTCCAGAGCCCGCGGGGGAGAGGCTGGGGACAGCAGCCTGGGGGGGACAGCAGCCTGGGGGGACAGCAGCCTGGGGGGGGACAGCAGCGGGCTGGGGGAAACAGCAGGATGCTGAGGGAAGCGGTGCAGGGAGAGAAGGCCCGCGGCTGGAGCCCAGCAGTGCTCTCCCCGCACAGGCCCTGGGACAGGAGATTGTGTACAAGCCCTAAGCCCTAGGGAGGTGAGGGGAGGACGAGCAACACCGGCACCGAGAGGGTTAAACCATCCCCTTTACCCGCCGCGCCCCCCATGACCCACACAACCAAGGCAGGAGGAGGGCGGGAGGAGAAGGCAACTCGCCACTGTCCCCCGGCTCCCGAGGCCGGAGGAGGGGAGAAGGGGATAGCACCTCACTTCTCGCTGTTGTTAACGATGACACCGCCGCCCTCCGAGTGGTTCTTGTTAAGCGCCATCGCCGCCGCCTCCGCCTCCTCCTCCTCACAGCATCGAGCCCGCTCTGCGCCTGCGCGGGAAAAAGGTTGTTGCCGCCCATGGGACCGACGGGCACGCTGGGAGTTGTAGTCCTCCCAATCAGTGGAGCGGGTCACTTCAGTTTCTCCGCGCGGTGCATACTGGGAGTTGTAGTTCACACCGCACTACCTCAACGCTGCGCCGTTTGTTCGCGCGATGTATTCCGGGAGCTGTAGTCCGTCCATGCGCGGTATTAACACCCTCCTCGTCGGTCACGCGGTGCATGCTGGGAGTTGTAGGCCGGCCGCCATGATACCCCCCTTCCCCGCCTCAGGGCCTGGCACCCTGCCTCTCATAATTGTGCTGTTTGGTGAAGTAAAATAAAAATAATCCCGGATATCTGGCGGTTCTGTACATGAAATGAGATTTAGTCTCTTAAACAGCAAAGATACTTCATTTCCAAAGACTTTTAAAATTCCCACTTGATGTGCATTTTCTGTTTCGCACACTTGCAAACAGATTTTTGATCCTGTTATTGGCTGCTTTCAGTGATGGCACCAAACACATCCAAAAATTACTCTTTTATATTTAAGTGACTAACTGGTAAACAAGGCAGGACCGTGTCTCTCTGTTAGGAATCTGAGAAAATAGCTGTGGCATCCTGCAGATCTGCAGGAAGGGTCTAAACTCTTGCCTCCAGCTGTGCAAGTAGGAGGAATTTTAAAAAAAATTAATGATTGCCTAAATTAATTAAAAATCAGAACCCTGCAAAACTAATCTGTTTGAAGGGCTCCCTCAGATCAATAACTGAAGCTGTATATCAGTGATATATATTAATATAATATATATATATAATGTATATCAATAATAAATAAGAGCATGTATTACCCTCTATTACATCATTTTAGATGGATCTGAGCTCTTCCCTGGATTTGCAGCCCAGTCCTGTCTGAGTGCCTGAGAACTAGATGTGGGTGGGGGGGGAAAGCAGAAAAACATAATGGAAACCAGATTTAAATAAACGTGGTGACATAATCTGTACTTTCTTGGCAGGAAAAGAACAAGTTTGTGCTTTTCATATCCGCTTTTTCAATAAGCAGTAAGTTTCCCTTTTAAGAAACAGCCATAACAAACAGTTCTGATTCTTCTCCTATTAAAGTCAGGAGCAGAACCCACTCGGCTTCCACCGAAATGCCCAGATGGAGCACTGGCACCTCGCACGAACTAAGGCTCACCAAAAAACATATTTATCCTAACTCCAGCTGACATTTGGGATTAAGAAAAGCAGCCTTCACTTTAAAAAAATATGCTGCTGTAATTACCAGTGTGTGTGTGAAGCTCTAGACCTCATCACACAGAAAACCTTGGAAATTTATACTCTAAAACTTGAAATTGCTAAGGAAAAAATACCTAATCTGATAATCTTTTTTTTATTTGTAGGGTGAGGAGAGACATAGAAGAGAGAACTGAGACAATTCATTGTTTTGAATTGCTCAAGGCTGACAATTATTATTGGATTTTAAGGTTCTTCTGCTCATTTTGCAATAAAAATGTGTATGTGGCAGAATTCCCTTGGACACACTTGGAAAATAAAATCTGTGTTATTTTATGCCAGATGTACAGGACACAGAAAAGTAAACATGAGATAATGGGACAATTCAAATGGTTTGGTATTTAAAAGAAACACAACTCAGGCCAATGACTGTATCATATTTAATGAACAAATCATAGTCTCTAACACCATTATATTATTCTGTTACAGTTTTTTCACACACTGTAAAACACCCTACAGTTACTGTATTTAAAAAACCCTAATTAAAAAGAGGAACACTCTGTGACAGCAGAAACAACCCAAGGGAACAAGGAAAGGCTGTCTAAATTGCCAAGTGCTATCAAACCATCTCAACTCATCTCACCCTGTGCTTAACCCTTTGCTTACAGCAAAATCAGGGATCCAGAGCTGGTGCAGTGCACATTCCCTGACAGTTCCAGTTTACAGCCCAAATTACAACAGCACAGAGCAAACTCTGACCCAGCTCCCAAGGGGATTGCTCCTATTGTAAATCATCCCTAAACCAGGAGGGTTTTTGAGCACTCCCAACCAGGATAAAAGCAAGCAGCAGGAAAGAGAGGGCTGGGCAGCACTTCCCAACAGCAGCACCCACAGGAACCCCCCAGATGCTCCTCATGGAGCTGCATCCATGAATCCACCCAAAGCAGCAGCACAGCCACACACCATGCCCAGACACCCCCGCAGCCTCCTGAGCTGCTCCCGTGTGGGGAGAGAGGATCTCTGAGCCTGCCAAGCCCTGAGGGAGGTCAGAGGTTTGTGTCAGTGCACTGGGAAAGTGCAGAAGGGTGGGATGCACGGCTCCAGCCTGGCTTTCCCCTTGGAGCAATCAATCCGCCCACAGTGAGCCGAGACAGGGCAAAGGCCCAGATCTGCCGTGTTTGCTCTGGCAGAACTCCTCGCTGCAAACTGTGGCAGCTCAGCCTGAGTAAATGAGATTGAGGGCCCGACGTGGGGCCACATGGGAGATCTCTTCCTGCAGAGATGAAGGTTCCTTCCCCTCCTCCTCCTCCTCCTCCCCAGGCACGGGCTGTGGCACGGCTCCCCTTTCCCAGTCCAGCAGGAACTCCTGGCACCAGGCTGTGCTGTGAGCAGCAGTGATGCCTGCTCTGTGTCACCGCTGACATCTCCTGCCAGGCCGGGCTCTGCGGGGCCGCCGGCGCCAGCCAAACAAAGAGGGTTTGGAGCTCAGGATGCAGGGAATGAATTCCCATCCGGACAGAAGTCTGGGCAGCATTCCCACCAGCCAGGAAAGGCCAAGATTTCAGCTGAAGATTTCACTCTGCAAGACCTCCTGTTCCTTTTCCCACTGCTCGCAGCAGTTCAGGAGTCACCTCATGCAGGCAGGAGGAGGAATTTGCAGACAGATCCCAGCAAGCCCCTTCCCAAACTGACTCATCAGCCTCGCCCTGGGGAAGGATGGCTGAATCAGACCCTTCACCCACTCAAGTATCCTAATTTTCAGGGCGCTGGCAGCTCTTTCTGCAGCAGCAGAAATTAGCAGTGCTGGCGAAGGAGCAACAGTAAAGGAGCTCTTTGAGCCTCAGCATGTAAACGTGGCTTTATATGTAACTTTAACTTAAAACCTCCCAGCTTTGTGCCTGCCTTTTATTCATGTTCACATTTTTCCCTTTGCTTCACTTGAATATAGCACTATGATTTCCAGCTTATCCTTTGGGGAAAAGAAATATATATCATATATTTAGCTAAATGGGCTGTTTATTATCCCTGCTGATGGTTGTTGCATCATCCTTGACTCACTCATGCCAGTGAAGAACCTGACCCTCTGTATTTTTTCTCCAGGTGTACATTACACAGCACCATGGTTCTGTAAAGCAAGCTTTGGGAGGTAGGTAGCAAAATAACCCCAGAAAAAATAAACTTGTAGAAAGGCACGCTGTGCTGAGACAGGGGCTGCTCTGTGCTGCCCTCACAGGCAGTATTTCTGTGTTTTCCTCCTGAAAAAGCTCCCTTAGGGCATGTGAACTGGCAGTTTTGTCTCTCAGCCTTGAGTTTCCACCTTTCCTGAAGGGACCAGTGTTCCCTCTCGGCTTGAGAGTAGTTTTTGTTAATTGTTACTTATTCCCAGACTCTAAAGGGTCATTTAGTAGCTGACTGATGCTGCACCTTTTTCGAGGCACTCACAGCTGTCCCTAGAACACTAAACCATACCATTTATCTCTGGAACATATTCACAGCACCTCTGTCACTTAAAAATCTCTAAGCCAAAGGACAGATTTTCAGCTCAAGTGTGCCCAGGGTTCTTGAAGAGCTGGTGGTTTAACAGTACTAAAATCCCCCAGAACAGCACTGTCATCAAAAACACGGGGGAAAACCTGGCAGTAAAGCTTTGCTAAGAGTTACCAAAGAATGTGTTTACTTAAAGCACATCCTCAAAACTTGGTTTGTGCTGTTCTCTTCCCCATGTCCAAGTGGGAAGAGTGGTGCTGCAGGAGGTTTCTCCCTTTCCCAGCTGGGTGGAGATTTGTTTCACATTTGCAGCACTAATGGGTGGGCAGCCCTGCAAGGAGAGGTGCTGCATCACCCCAGCACCACCCCAGCACCCAGGCAGGCTCCTCCACGTCCCCCTCCCTGGAGCCCCCCCTCTCCCATGCCAGGGCACAGTGGTGATGTGGCACCAGGGAAGTGACCACATCTGCCTTGGGGCTTCACCTGGTCTACACAGGGCTTGCTCCATCAAAGGCACTTTGTGAGGAGCATGCAGAAGGTGTTGATGAAGCATCACTTAAAAAAGCATCAGCAACAGAGCCTGAGATAAGGCACAAAGCATCTGCACAACTGCTGGGGCAGAGCGAGCAGAGGTGAAGGAGAGGGACTGGGCAGGTGGCCAAGGCACAGCTCCAAATCCATGTGGCACTTCTGAGCAGCACACTTTACCAAGAAAGGTTGTTGCAGTCCCTGATGTCCAGAAAGGGAAGCTGAGGGGCAGGGAGCAGCACAGGGCCGTGCCCAAGCTCCCCCCAATGCCAGAGCTGGCACTCAGACCCAGCCCCATCCTGCCCCCACCCTGCCCAACAGGAGCTTCGTCCAGCCCCGGGTCCCAGCAGCGCAGAGAGGAGGGAGGGCTGCCACAGAGACACACAGGGCTACCAAAGAGAGGTGGCAGTAATCTCCAGGAGAGACTTTGGTGGGTGCCCCTCTCCCTGGGCAGTCAGCGGCGCTTCAGCACCGACACACAGTCCTTCTTCAGCGGCCCGATCTGCAGGTGGGCGTCCACGCTCTCCAGGAAGAAGGCTGGCTTCAGCCTGCACGAGAAAAGAGAGCCAAAGTGCCTGTTGATCTTGTTCTGGAACGGGTCAAGCTTCCCCTTGGCAGAAGGGCAGACCTTGAGCTGCTGCAGGCAGGTCATTTTGGAGTCCTTGACTCCGTAGAAGGTCAAAGCCTTTTCGGAGTACTCCAGGAAGACGCCGATGGTGTGGAAGAAGGGCTGCTGGACGCTGCACTCGAAGCCGCCGAACCAGGCCGCGTAGCTGTGGCCGTTCCACTGCAGGCAGCAGGACCTGTCGTTCCTGCCCAGCCGCCCCTGGCTGTAGGCCTCGCGCGGGTCGAAGTCCTCGGCGATGACCCCGATGCTCACCCAGCCGTCGATCAGCTCCACCTCCCAGTAGTAGTTGCCCCTGTTCATGAGGTTGAGCCCCAGCACCTGCTCGCAGTTGATGAAGCGCGTGGGGCTCTCCGGGTAGGGGATGGGGCACAGCACCCGCTTGGCGCCCTTGGTGCCGAACAGCTGGATGAACTTGTCGGCTGTGTCGCTGTCCAGGTCGATGATGAAGGCAACTGTGTGAGGCAAGAGGGAGAAGTGAGCGTGTGAGGAAATCCTCCCTGCCCCAGCGTTTGATGATGAACATTACCCTTTCTGACCTTTCCCCTCACTTTTAATCCCATGGCAAATTTCAGTCAATGAGGATGAAAGGCTGAAAGAGCTGACACTCCCACAAGCAGGATGAATACAGGGAACTGGGCAGAGGAGAGAGCAGAGAGGCTGCTTGATGAGCTCAGACATTGGAGAATCCATCTGACAGAGTGGTGGTAAGAAAATCTCACATAGAAGTCTATTTCAGGCAACCACAGATAAATGCAGTGTAGAGAGACCCCAAGAAGAGAGAACAGCCAGGTATGCCACAGCTACAAACAGCAAGTGGGGCCATGGGCCATGTGAGGACCACTGATGGATCCCAAACACAGGGGATGCCCAAGGGAACAACCCTGGACATGGATCACTGTGAACTGCATTGCAGTCTGAACATGTCCCAGCCTGACCCCACGTCCCCTGTAAGGCTGGGGACACACAGGTGGGGTGTGGGAGCTCCAGCCCAGCCCTGGACCCTCCAGCCTCAGCCTCTCCTGCCTCACTCTGCTCCACCACTGTCTGATCCCTGTCATCCTGCTGCTGCAGACAACTCTCACCAGCCCAGAATCCTGCAGCAAAAAAGGCAGATGCACAAACTCTGATCTAATTTAAAGAGGATCCATTTTGCCAAGGGCTGGAAGGCAGCAGGAATTACACAGGACGCCTACAGCCCTGCTGGGGCAGCTGGGCCAGCAGAACCACAGACAAGGGAAAAAAGCCATCACCTAACCAGGCTGTGACTGTTGTCAGGAAAGCCAGGAGGCTTCCCTGTTAGCCAAGCAGTATTTCCTCTGTTGGTGGCAGCACTCCCACAGCTGCTGGATCAGCGCTGCCACGCAGGGGGAAGGAGAGAGGAAAGGGAAGATGGGCCTTAGCAACAACCACCACAGCAAAAGTCCCCTGCTTACATTTCAGGAAATAATCACGGTGCTCCATGCAGGCAGGATTGTTTGACTTGTCTGGAAATCGGGATTCAGCCAATGCTGCAGAGACAGGGACAGAAAGGGTTTGCATCAGCAAAGGAACCAAACCACCAACAAGGGGGGTACTGGAGCATTGTCCCCTGCTCCTGATGGCACTCTCCACTCCCCCTGCACATCCCACACAAGAAAGGGCAGACATCACTTCTGTCACCCCAGGGAGGTGGGCAGCAGGGCAAGGAACTGGCTGCAATTCCCATGGGCATCCAAGAAAATGAGAAAGGAGAGAGCTCAGGTTAAATGACACATCATGGGAGAGAGCTGCCACATCAGCTCTCTGACCCTGGCATGTTTGGGAGCCCACAGCCTGCCCTGTGAGGAGGACTGTCTGTCCTGGGAAGAAGAGTCCCCTTTCACAGGAGGCCACTTTGGCCACTTGCCCCCTCCCACAGGGCCCTGCCTAACACCCAGGCTGTTTGTTGCCTCTCCAGTCTCCAGTCTCCGTGGAAAAGAGGCGTAAGCCCAGACAAGGATTGTGCAACGTGCAGGGAACCCGTGCTGAGCAGCTTCCAGGGCTGGAAGGACAGGGGTGAGCACTCACAGGGGCCATGGAGCCTGCAGCCACCTTCCACCCACACAGGGAAGAGGGAAAGGGACAGGGAACCATCCAGGCAGAGCAGAGAGGTGAACACAAACCTTCCTCCATCTCCTGGCAATTCAATCCATCAACTCCTTTCCCCTGCAAGTGGTTCCACTGGTTTTTGCAGGCAGTGGACAGCACATCCTTCATGGCACCCACGGCTTGGGTGCACTTAGTGAAGTTCAGTTCTTTCTGGAAGCTCAAAGGTGGAGAGAGGTTTTCTTCCAAGGCTACTTTCAAGGCCTGAAATTCCTGAGCCAAAAAAGACAGAGTTTCAGGAGGTTTCAAACAAGCCAAAATTGTCTCTTGTTCCACAACCCCACCCGGCCCTGGAGGATTTGGGATCTGGCAGCTCTCAGGACTTGGCCCAAGGACAACACAAGGGAGGAGAGCACTTTCCCAGCCACGTGTTCCTGGCACCTTCTCTTCACTCCCTTTCAAACCCAGACTCAGACCATGCCTACCTCACATGGAGCAGCATCTCTTCCCTAAAATGTCCCCTCTGACAGCTGGGCTGTCAGGGGGTGCTGGATGCTGGAGGAGGCAGTTGAGGCACCCCAAACTTTTGCTCTCCCCCACACCCAGGTACCCACTCTGGGCAGCACATCAGCCTCTCCTGAGTCACAGACAGGACACAGAGGTGGGGGCAGTGGAGGGGAAAATCTTGGCTGCACATCTCCCTGGAGAGGGGCGGGGAGAGGACTGTACTAACAGGAGTGAGACTGCAGCCTGCACATCCCAGGGTTCCTGGCCCCCAGCTCCATGGGAAACGGGACAAAACCCCAAAATACAACACTGTCAGCTCCTTCTTGCCACCCCACCTGGAGGAAGTAGATGGTGTCGGTGCTGGGGACGTTCTGCAGGTTCTGCTTGCACTGTGCCAGCTTGGCTCGTCTCTCCTCCTTCCAGCGGAGATCGGCCTCGGCCTCCCCCAGCATGGAGCGCTCCCCGTCCTCCAGGAACCCCATCACCTCCTTCTGGAAGGTCGCCAGCACCTCAGAGGCCTCTGCAAAGAGCTTCTCCACCCTTTCCCTCTCCTTTGTGGCAGCACCCTGGCAAGGAGAGAGGGGTCAGCCCCACAGGTGGGGGTGTGCCCCGCCCAGCACCCAGTTCTCAGCTCTGTGGAATCCCCCTGGCTCCACCACCCTTCAGCCAAGAACTCAGATCACAGCACAGCTGTCAAGAGACCTGGCTGGGCACTGCCACTTACTGCTGCACCACGTTTGGTGTCCCCAAGCAGGAAAGTGACATGTTTGCACAAGGGCCAAAGGGGACAATCCCCCATGAGCCTGGGGAGAGAAGGTGCAAGAGCCAGAGGATGCCCTAGCATGGCCCTTGCCCTGTTCCTTCTTCCTTGTTAAAAACTAAAGCAACCAGAGATGCCATGAATGTTAGCAGAGATGAGGAGAAAGAATCCTCAGGGATGTCTGCCAGGATCACCATTGTTTCATGGTGCTCCTGTGAGCATCATCTCTACACTCCAAAATCTCACAGCCCCTTCTCCTCCACCCCCAGCCCAGCAGAGTCACCTTAATGAGCTCCACCATCTTCTTGGCCTGGGTGATGGTGACTGCCAGCTCCTCCAGCTCATTCTCCACATCGCTGAGGAATTTGGCTTGTTGGGCCTGCAGACATGAAGGACAAACACTGAGCTTTACCCCCAATCCCACTGGAGCCATAGGGCATTCAGCCTCTCCCTAAGCACAAGCCACAGACCCTCTCCGACTGTGACCTCGCTTTGGGTGAAGGATACAAGGGGAACCACGAGTTGTTTGCCTGTTTTCCTTCCCTGCAACATCCAACATGCAAACTTCCCTTCTCACTCAGCTGGAAAGCGAAAGAGTCATGTCCAGCTCCACGTTCCCACTCTGGTCCCAGTGGAAACCATGCAAAACAAGAATCTGAAAGCAAACCCATCAGGCAGTGATTGCAGCTAAGGGAGTGCTGTTAGCGAGTACCCAGGGCTGGGAAAAATCCACCTGGGTTTGGTGGAGAAGCTGAAAGGCAGGTCTGAAACACTCAGAAACTCAGCAGAGAGTCCCCTGGAGGTTTTGTGTTTAGGAGCAAAGCAAAGCAGCTCCGGAGCACGGGCTGCAAAGGAAGCACCTTCCGAACACGGCGTTTCCTGAGACGCTATTGTTGGCTCAGCCATTGCCCATCACGAGGACGGGTCCCTCGGGAGCCAGGAGGGCACTCCCCAGCCACAGCAGCTCCCCGCTGATGCTCAGCCCCCTGCCCTGCTCCCTGCAGTGCTTGTGCCCCTGGAGCAGGTACAGGTGCTTTCCCCGTGCGTCCATCCCAGCCCGCAGCCAGGGCGGGGGCCCGGGCGACATTCAGCAGCGCCTGCCGAGGTCTGACAGCTCCTCGGGGCTGGGATTACGCACACTTTCTATTTTAAGGCACCCCATGACTAATAATGCCGATAAAAGGGTTTTCCTAGCTGTCCATCAGGAGTGGGACCTGGCTCGGGGCTGGGCTCCTCCCTGGAAAAGGCAAACTTTCCCAAGGTCTCCAAATGCCTCATGGCCATGCGAGATGCCATCACACCGAGAGCCTCACACGTTCCCCTCTGCCTGCAGCCCCACAGGGGCCCCACACTTTCAAAGCAGCAGTGCCCAGGAAGGCAGCACCACCTCGGGACTGGAGCCCCGGCTATGGGAAGGCTCGAGGGTGTGAGTTTAGGAGGTGACTCAGTCACATCTGGGAATGGGAGTGATGGAAAAACCCCTGCTGCCAAAACGGCAGGACGCGAAGGGCTGGGGGAGCGGGAGCGGCGGGCGGGCCGGCTGCCAGCGCGGCCAGAAAAACCGCTTTGGCGGAGCTGTGGGAACGGGAGCCCCGGGAGCGGGGGCGGCCGCTGTGGGGTGTCCCGGGCAGCCTCGCCCCAGCCCGACACCCACGGCATTGCGAGTTCGGGAAGATTCCCCACGGGATGCCTTGGCAGCGGCTCTGCCTCGATACCCGTCCCCACCTGCCCATCCTGTGCCAGTCCCGGGGGTTCCTGTCCGTATGTTGGGGTGGGATCCCCCGAGGGGTGAGAGTACAGCACCCCCTCCCACGTGGCACCCCAGCAGCGCCGTACCTGCACACAGCCCGCGGGGGGACCGGGCTCCCCGTGGGGCCGGGGGTGCAGGATGAGCCCCTCCGAGGGATGCCGCACCTCGCGCCACCCCGGCACCCCCACAGCTCATCCCCTCCCCGCCCCACGCACCTGCTTGTGCTCTCGCTCCTGCTCGAGGGGCACCACGTCGTGGGCGCGGTGCTCGTGGGCGCGGCAGCGGGAGCAGACGCAGCTCTGCTCCGTGCGGCAGAAGCCGTCCAGGGGCTGCAGGTGCCGGGGGCACAGCCCTTCCTCCAGCCGGCGCAGCGGGGCCACCAGGCGGTGTGCGCGGAAAGCCGGGGCGCGCCGGTGCGGCTCCAGGTGCGCCCCGCAGAAGGACGCCAGGCACACCAGGCACGACCGCTCCGCCGGCAGCCGGGACTCGGGCGGGCACACATCGCACAGCACCGCCGCGCCTTCCTCCCCCGCGGCATCCTCCTCCTCGGCTCCCGGCGCCATCGGGGACGCGGCGGCCGGGGGCGATGGGGACGGTGGGGACGCCAGCAGCGGCAGGAGCTCGCACAGGGCGCGGTTCTTGCAGAGCCGCAGCCCCGCGGGGACGGGCTCCTGGCACAGCGGGCAGCGGGCGGCCCCGCCCGCCCCAGCGCCGTCGGGGGGGCCCGGCCGCTGGCGGAGCGCCTGCAAGCAGCCCTGGCAGAAGTTGTGTCCGCACGGCACCGTCACCGGGTCCCGCAGCACGTCCAGGCAGATGGGGCAGCCCAGCGGACCCTCGGGCAGCCGCAGCGCCGCGCCGCAGGACGGCGGGGCGCTCCCGGGCGCGGCATCCATCCCTGAGCGCCCCGAGCGGCGCCGGCCCCGCTCGCAGCCCCGGCGGAGGCGGGGGCACCGCGCCCCGCCCGCCCGCTCCGCCTCCCGCCGCCGCGCTCCGCTCCCCGCCGTTAGAAACCCGAAACAAAAGTTTCGATATTCACCAAAATTTGCTGCCGGGGCACCGAGCCACAGCATCAACCCCGGCACCTGGTCCCGGGGCACCGCCCTCCCGGGAAGGGTCTCACCCCAAATGGGATCTGCTCCCATCTGGTCCCTCTGTCCGGCATCTGCTGCCTTCAGGGAGATCAGCCCCGGGGGATGTCACCCTGCTCCCCACCTAGGGTCTGCCAGCTCCTAAAGGATCTGCCCCACTGGGAGCTGGACTCTCCCCAGCGTTCTGCTGCTCCCAAGAGAAGCTGCTGACCTTCCCTAAATCTCCCATCCGGGGAAGCTGTTGCCGGCCCATTCCAACCCCCCTCCCAAGGATCTGCTGCTCCCCTTGGGCATTCCTTCTGCCTTTAGGACCTGCTGCTACTCCATTGCTCCCCATCCTGGGGCCGCATGGAAGGTCCTGAGCCCCCCCAGTGCCCAGGTGCAGGTGCTTTCCTGCCAGCCCTCGTGTCCATGGACCTACATCAGCCCTCCCCATGGCCAAAAAGGGCTGCAGTGCTGCCTCAGCCACTGCCCCCTTTTCCTCTGGGGTTGGGCAGGCACCAGAGAGGGATGGGAGACCC
Organism: Luscinia megarhynchos; assembly: GCA_034336665.1. Taxonomy (NCBI): domain Eukaryota; kingdom Metazoa; phylum Chordata; class Aves; order Passeriformes; family Muscicapidae; genus Luscinia; species Luscinia megarhynchos. The sequence continues at coordinate 7,162,529 of CM067580.1, forward strand.
TGACATGCTTTTAGAGGGAAGATCTGCCTCATGAGATCTCTGGACCCTTTCTGTGCAGGATACACAGGCAATTTCTTGACTTGGATAAGTTCCCAGGTGCATGCTGGCCCAAGGCCTCACCCAAGGCCAGGGCTGGGAGGAGCAGGGAGGTGTCGAGAGAAGCAGGAAGCACAAGACAAATAACATCTGTTATTGAAGAAGGGGATTGATCCTTTTAAGCTTCTTGTCCCCAAAGGAAAAAATGATGTGATTCACTCCCCAGGCATTCACATCCTCAGCACCTTTGAACCTAGTGCCCAGTTTCACCCTGTTAATCCTCACCAGCACTCCCACAGGAGCCAGAGGAGATGTCGGATCTGTGGTCTCACTCTTGGAAAGACATCAATGAAAACTTTAGATTTTCCTCTGTGACAAATCAACCTTGGAGCAGAGCAGTAGGAAACCAGGTTTCCTTATCACAGGGCTACATTAAATAAAGCACCTTCTGGCTCTGCTGCCATCTGTCACTCCAGGGGTTGGTCATGGGCCCCATGGGGACACAGAGGGACAGGATGGGGCCCTGCAGGGATGGCTGTGAGAACAGGGGTACCCTCCCCCCACGACCCAGTGCTGCTGGGTCTCACATCTCCCAAGAGCAGCAAGGTCAAACCAGCAAGAAAATAAAGCTTTATTGGGAAAAGCAGCATTGTACAAAGAGCTGCAGTGTAGATCCCTGAGAAGATGCTCTGCCATGCCTGAAAACGACAAGAGGAAACCAAGAAGGGGGTGGGGGAAGCAGGACCTGCCTGCATATGAGACTGTGTGAGCACAGAGGTGCCTGTGAATTGTTTCAGAGCACCCTGTGGCAGCAGCACCTTCCTCTGGGGTCCCCCTCATCCCAAACCTTCCCCAAGTTCGGGAAGTTTGGCAGGGATGGAAGAAAGAGGACAATGTCATTTTTTCACCCTCCTTATCCCCCCTTCCCTTGCTCTGTCTGCGGGGACAGGGGCACCCATGGTGAGCTCCAGGCCTGCCATGTGTCCCTAGTGATACTCGCACATGCAAGTCAAACAGGTTAATTTACATGTCTGTCCCCATCAGCTCTTGTTAAAACACTGCACTCCACACCTGCCTCAGCACTGAGCTCCCACTGTACCATGACAGCCTCAGCTGCAGCTGCACTGTGGCACCAGCCTGGCTATGGCTCAGTGTGGTGGCACAGTGTCACCACTCTCCCCTCACACAGCCAAAACACGGGGTACAGGGGCTCAGTGAAGACACCGTGGAAGGAGTGGATGAGCTTTGTCCTCTCCCCGAGGCCGTAGAAGGAGAGGAGCCCCTTGCCATAATCCAGGCTGACCCCCAGGTTCTTGTAGAGCTGCTCCTGGATTTTCTCAGCCCGGCCCTTGTGCCAGGCCAGGTAACAATCCTCCCTCACCTGCAGCCCCCAGGAGCCCCCATCCAGCCCGATGTTGAACCTGTGGCCCTGCTGCTGCTCCCGGGGGAGCCCCTGGTAGGTGACCCCCAGGATGACAGAGTGGCTGGAGATCTTCACCTCCCAGTAGTGGTGGCCAGGGGCCGAAGCCCTGCGTGCACAGCACCTGCCAGGGCTGGAAGCGCGGGCCCTGCTCCCGCCCAGGGGCAGCGCTGGGGCTGTGCGCGGCTCTCCGGGCTCCTCGCGACAGCTGCAGGTACTTGTTGGCTGTCTGGGGATCGAAGGTCAGGTTGCGGTGGCCTGGGGAGAGCGAGGGCATGGATGGGGCTGAAGTGATTCCTCTGACCTTTATGCCCCCCCAGCAGTGATGGGGCTTAAATTCTGTAGGGCTGGCTCCCGAAATGGAGGGGAACAGATTGTTTGGAGGGAGAGAGGGGAGGGATGCACTACCTGCCCTAGAGGGATGGAAAAGCCCAGAAACAGCTGTTGAGGCACTGAGAGATGATGCCTTGCACAGTCCTTGCACAGCCCAGCTCACAACCAACACATGGCCATTGTGCATACAGTGGCTCTGTGGCCATTTTGGCAGGGATGTGCTTGGTTTTAAGAGCAAAAAATACCAGTGTGGGTTGGGAGAGTGGGAGAAACCAGGTGTTAAGTGAGCAAATAAGGTATTGCAGGGAGTTACTCTCCTCTGCACAGGCTGTGATAGCTCCTGCCATGGGCATTCACTGGCTACCAGCACCTCACCTTCCTCCCCCACACTTGGGCCTGGCAGCTGGCTGGGCTCCTGCCTGCTGCCCATAAATAACAGGGGGGTCCCATTAATAATCCTGAGAATGTTCTGTGGGGCCTGATGGAGGGAATTCCTACAGGTCCCATAGGCAGTGATTGCCTCCTGGGCAAGAGTGACATGACCAACCCCCTTCCCAACAGGGAGGAGATGGGAAGAGGAGCACAGAGGAGTTTCCTAAAAGCAGGAGAGGGATGGGCCTGGGAAGGAAAAGTGGACATGGAGGACTGTATATAGGAATGCTCAGGCCATATCCCTGGATAGAGGGAAATGACTGCAGGCAGGGCAGTGACTGATCCAGCATCAGACAGCCTCAGTTCCATGGGAAAGCAATTCCTGGCATTGCTAATCCCCCTAATAACTCCTTTCCCATCCCAGCCCATCCATCCTGTCCCTACACCACCCTTCTTTTTGCATTTAGGGAGACATATTGGAAGAACCAGGGAAGGAGCCCCTGTCCCTGCAGCCACAACCACCCCCCTCCCAGGAAGGAGCCAGGCTTGGTGACATCTCTTCCTGCTGGGGACCCCAGTGAGCTCCTGTCCCTCCAGGGCCCCTGTGCTCCTTACCCTTCAGAAGCTCAGCTCGGAGCTGGCACCTGGGGAGAGAGGCCACGGCCTTCACTCTCAGCTCCTGGGGATGCACTGGGCCTGTGGAGGATGGGAACAGGCATTTTGAGTCATGTGCCACCATGGTTCAGCATTCCCAGCAAGGAGGGGCCACAGGGAGACCACCCAGCTCATCCCACTTTATCTGCTGAACAGTAAATGTGTCCCATCCCAAACCCCTGTGCCCAGCAGCTGTGTCCCCAGCAGTGACACAGGCCAGGCTCATCTTCAGGATGACTCAGAGCCCTTCAAAGTACCCCTGAGAGCAGGAGGGTTACCTTGGCCAGCGGGGTCTGGGGCTTTGGGGGCCACAGAGCCAGGCAGGTCCTCCAGCAGGAGCCTGGAGATGCTGGTGAGGATCTCAGAGATGGGCTTGATCACAGCAGCCACATCAAACTCCACGGGCACCAGCGCCTCTGGGCTCTCCAGAGGTGGGAGCAGGGGAAGCTCCTGCAGACAGACACAGACACCATGCACCAGTCTGGAGGACTGTGCACACCCATTTGCACTCAGTGTCTCCTGGGCAACAGGAACATCCCAGCAATGCCCACACAGCTTTACACAGACCCCCAAAACCAGCTCTTCCCTGTAGCCCCATCACATCCCTGAGCCAGACTGAGGATGCATTCCCAGTGGGAATGGGTTGAACACAATTCTGCTGTCATCAAAAGGGTACAAGCAAACACAAGGACACAGTGCCAGGGTGTACCTGGAGGAAGGTCCTGTGGTCAGGGCAGGCCAGCAGGCTCTGAGCCCTCTCCCTGTGTTGGCCAAGCACATCCAGGCGATCCTTACACAGGTTCCAGTTCTTGTCCACACGCTCCAGTGCTGCCCCCTTCTCTTGCTCAATCCTGGCCATTGTCTGATGCTGGAGATCCTCCAGAGCTGTCCTCAGGTGGGTGAATTTACTCTGAATACCAGCTTTGAGCTCAGAGCAGTCCTGGGCAGGAAGAGCCATAAGAACCAGCATGCTCCCACCCACAGGCCAGCACAGGGAGGCAGCAGCGTTACCTCGATGCTCAATGTTTGCAACTCCAGCTCCTTCATTGCCAGCTCAATCCTCTCTGATTCCTCCTGGGCTTTTTCCAGGGATTCTTTCAAAAATGTCTGTGAACAGAGGCACCAACATAGAATATAGTTGGAAAAGACCTCCAAGATCATCGAGTTCAACCTATGACTGAACACTCTCAACTAGCCCAGAGCACTGAGTTTTTTATCCAGTCATTTCTCCCAGTTGTGTCCAGTTGCACATCCTGTGAAACAGCCCAATGCTGCCCACCCAGTCCCCAGGACTCTGTCAGTGCTGCAGGACAAGGCTAACAGGGAAGGAGGCAGCCTGGGAAGCTCAGGATAACACAGAGTATTAACAGAAGTGATGCTTTGTGCTGCCTTTCACTTTTTTTTAGCTGTTTCCTCTAGATCAGAGAGTAACAAACACATGGCATCGTTCATCTCGTGCTGCTGGATTTCCCCAGCTTGCTGCTGCTCCTGACAACACCAGGGAGCAGCTGGGCACTGGTGACATCTCCCTGGCCAGCCCCACGTCCAGCTGAGGCTGGGCAGTCTGGCACACAGAGGGACATCACACCCCTGCAGCAGGACACAGGGCAGTGGAAGTGGATGTGGTGTGTGCCTGACAACATCCCTGCTCTCCCATCGCCCCAGCCCTGTCACCTGTTGGAGTCAGTGAGTCAGGGGTCTCTCTGAATTCTTCAGAGAGAAATCAGAGTGCAGGGATTGAATTAAAGCCTTTGGATGGATTGAAGTATATTAAACTTCTCACATGTAAAGTAGACATTTAAATAGAAGTAAGTTAGTAATTTTAGGGTACATTCTAATGCTTTTAGTAAGTGAAAGGTTCCAAATGCCAGAGCAGCAGAGCGAATTCTAGTGAAGGTTGAAACATACTGATATCTTCAGCAAGAGGCTCCAGGTCCACAGTTGGTAGACAGGACATAGACATAATAGAGCTATAGTAAGAATATTGCTTACATTTTTCAGATAGAACAAGATAGATTTTATGAGTAGTTGTATACGTAACCTGGTGTGCTAAGAAACTAGAATTCTAATAGGTTAAGGAGTGGTGGTCTGAGTTTGCATCTTAGCTAGTTGGAAAAACCCTGTATAAGTGTATGTATTGGGGAGAGTTGGTGCTTTTAGCCATTCGGATTCTAGCCATTCGCCTATTGCCACTGCATTTGCCTTTGCTTTGCCATTGCTTTTGCTATTGCCTGTTGAGACTGATGTGCTCTGTAATAAGATGTGCTTTGTAATAAATAACCTTTTTAACTATTAGCTGCTTTGCTTATTTAGAAGATAACCCAACGAAGTAGGAGCCAAGAGCTCCGGAGTAGGTGCCATAGAGCACCTGGAGGTCCGAGAAGCTCACAGTCACCCACCTGCTTTTTGGCCCGCTCCTCCTCGAAGAGCACCCGCCGGTGGCGCTGGCAGTCCCGCACGGTGCAGATGCAGCAGATGCAGCGCCGCTCGTCCTGGCAGTACAGCTCCAGCGGCCGCCCGTGCTGCCGGCACAGCTCGCCCGGGGCCAGCTCGCACCGGCCCGTGGCCGAGCCCCGCGCGTCGCTGTCCCGAGCCAGCTCCACCACGCTGTCCAGGATGACATTCTTCTCCAGCTCCGGGCACCGCCCGAAGCCCCTGCGGCACTCGGGGCAGGTGCAGCTCCCGGCCCCCGCCTGCTTTTGCTTGTCCCAGTGGTTGCCGATGCAGCGCTTACAGAAGTTGTGGCCGCACGGCAAAGTGACGGGCACCCGGAACAGCTCCAGGCAGATGGAGCACACCAGCTTCTCCTCCAGCTTCTGCGAGATGGGGGATGCCATGCTGTGCCGAGATCGGGGCGAGAAGCCGGGAAACAGAAACTCAGGAGCGCAGAGGAAGAAGAGGCGGTGCCGCTGTGCCCAGAGGCGGGGCAGGGCTCCCGGCCAGACGCGCGCCTAAAGTGACACCCGGTGGCTGTCCCCTCGTCACAGCGGCTGTGCCGGAGGGCGGGAGCTTTCCCCCTGCAGAGGGAGGGCTGTGAAGCACAGTGGGACACTCCCGAGCGGATGGAACGCTGAGTGACAGCACAGGGAGACACGCAGGAGGCAGACAGGGATCAGAGTAATGTGTATTTCCATGAACGTGTTTCCATGAACAATTGGATTTTCACTCCTCTATTGCCCTTTGAGGGAACTTCCAGGCATCCTCAGTTCTGCCAGGGCTGATCCCTGAGCTGAGCATGGCAGCCCCCCTGGCACAGAGATCTCTGTACAGAGCTCCTGCCTGGGAGCCAGCAGAGAGAGGCACCCACTGCTGCTGCAGCCCCATGTCACCTCCACGTGACACACACCAGCACCACGTTCTGCCTTAGCATCTTTTAAACCACAGCTCCTGCTGTTTGCCATGTCCCCATGCACACCCACCACACCTTTTCCTACGAACTTCCTTGCAACACCTGTGTACATCAGCACCCTGAAATGCAATAAAGATGGCACCTGGGCCACCTGGCCCTGCTCAGATGGCAGGTGGAGTCTCCTGCCCGCAGGCCTGTGCACTGCAAACCTTCACCTCATTGTCACATAGTTCAGTTTTCCCAGCCCAAGCCTTATCTCTGAACCAAGCCCATGTGCTATCTTGCACACGTTCCCAGGCTGCTGGGACAGCCTTGTTTTTCAGCAGCTCTGCAGCCTCCCCTCATGAGCAGCTTCCCTTTCACCTGCACAGGTAAGGGGCAAGCAGGGAGCAGGTCTCTGGTGGATTATCCAAACCAGCTTCCATACCACAGGGAGCCTCAGAGACACCCCCCTGACCACAGGAGAGAACTTGGGATATGTCACAACTCCCTGCATGTCCCAGCAAGCTTCAGCTCCAAAACATTCCTTTGGGTTGCATCTGTCAATTCTGATCTAATATTTAAAGCCCAGAGATGCATAGCATGCATGACCTGTGTGTCTGCCTGGAACCTGTGTTCTCACCATGGGCACCTCCCCAGTGCACTCACCCCAGCTTAAACCAGGCCCCAGAACCCTTCAGGGTGGGAGGGGAATTCAGGAAGCTCTGGGGTAACTGGTAACAGCCCTGAGCACAGGCAGCAGGGGGGCATTTCAGCCCAATCTCAGCTGTTTGCTGAAGACTCCAATTTCCCGGCAGAAGGAACCTCAGAAAAAGTCACTGGGAACCAGAGCTGGGAAGAGGCAGCTGTACCAGCAGGAACATGTGGGTATTTGGGGGGTCCATGTGAACAGGAGATGCACAGTGGAGCACAGCAGAAAGCAGAGGCTCTCCAAGGCTTGGGAACAGGACCAGCAGCAGCAGCAGCTCTGCTTCTGCTCTCTCTGACCAAACCAGGTACGTCCTGTCCAGGGAAGGAGACTGAGGTCCATGTGCTTGGCTGGAGCCACCTCCACAAACACCAATCTTGTGCAGGTTTACCACCTGTGTATCACTCTTCCCAAATTACAACATCCAAGAAGGGAAGTGATTTTGGCCAGCAGAAGGGCTGCCCATCTCCCCTGCACCCTGCTGAGCTCCCCAGCTCTGTGCCAGCTGGCCAGGGTAACAGGCTCTTCCCAATAAAGACAGTTCTGCCAGCATTGCTCACAAAGTGTTTAATCAGACTCATCTCTCCAGGAGGACTGCACAAAGAAAATCTGACACAGTCCTGAACTGCAGCACCGTGAGAGGAGAAAATCCAGGCTGGCCTGGCTCTGCTTGTTCCATAAACAGGCAAAAGGAGAACTGTGATCCTTGCAGGGAAGCAAAGCAGAGCATCTCTGGGGAGATGCACCATGCCAGCCACTGCTCAGCTCTGATGCAGAATCAGGAGCAAGGTTTCAGCCTGGCCATGGATTCACTTTGAACGTTCTTGTTAAGCAGCCTCTTGACCACACAGCTGCCAGCCCTGTGAGCACCCAATGCCAGCTCCCAGCACAAGGGAACTGGGAGCTGAGGGGCTGAGACTTCGTTATTTCCCTCCTGAGGCACTGAGGGGAGCACAGGAAATCCAGGAGCCAGCACCCCATGGACACAGAGGGGAACAGCTCCTAGTAGATGCCATAGGTGGGCTCCTGTGTGTCCCGGTACCTGTCCAGGTACCTCAGGGGCTGGTGGCGAGGGAACTTCACCTGGGGAGGGTGGTAGGCGGGCGGCCGCACGAACTCGAACACGGGCTCCCTCATGTCTGCAAAGGGACAGGGTCAGCAGCAGGGCTCACATCTGAACCCCTGTGGGGGTTGATGTGACCAGAAATGTGGATTCTGTCCCCATCTGCTGCAGCGGGTGGGGCAGTGACCCTGATCTCCTGGCACATATTATCTGCTAATGGGCCAGCTTTAAACCAGCTAGGGCAATCATCTTTATCTTTCCACAGCCCATCCCTCCCTCCAGGAGATATCTCCTGTTAATGGGCCATTGTTAAAAACCGGGTGTGACAGTGATCCTTATCTCTGTGGGAATATCTCCTGTTAATGGGCCATTGTTAAAAACTGGGTGTGGCAGTGATCCTTATCTCTGTGGGAATATCTCCTGTTAATGGGCCATTGTTAAAAACCGGGTGTGACAGTGATCCTTATCTCTGTGGGAATGTCTCCTGTTAATGGGCCATTGTTAAAAACTGGGTGTGGCAGTGATCCTTATCTCTGTGGGAATATCTCCTGTTAACGGGCCATTGTTAAAAACCAGCTGGGCAATCATCTTTATCTTCCCACAGCCCATCCTCCCTCCAGGAGTTATCTCCTGTTCATGGCCATTGAGTCCCAGGGCATGACTGATAAAATTACATCATCCCACTGGGAGATGCTCCAGCCAGGGGCAGGAGCCAAGCCTTTCCTACCCAGATAAAAACTGAGATCTTGGACACCAAGGGCACCTTCTTTCCACTGGATTCCAGAGGAAAACCAGACCTTTCCACATCATCCCTGGACCTTCAGAGGAAAACTGCATCTTCTACAGGAGCACTGCTCCAGCTGAACCACACCTGCCACTGCAGGAGGATGCAGCCACCATTGAATGGGACTGCTGCCAGCACCCTGACTGACTGACGGGTGTCAGCTTGGATTCTGACTCTGGCAGTGTTTTTGGGATTGTTCTTTGTAATCCTGTATTTCTATTTTAATTTCCTAGTAAAGAACTGTTATTCCTAATTCCCATATCTTTGCCTGAGAGCCCCTTAATTTCAAAATTATAATAATAATTTGGAGGAGGAGGGTTTACATTCTCCATTTCAAAGAGACACCTCTGCCTTTATTGGCAGACACCTGTCCTTCAAACCAGGACACCCCACACCCCCCTTCACCCACACACAACTAGGGCTGCTCAAACACTTGGAGTTATTTTAAAATCCTCATCCAAGGATTAGGGGCTGTTCCTTCAGGCTGCTGTTAGTTTTGAGGAGGATGGCTCAGGAAGGGTTTAGTCTGTGCTGATCCTGGACAAGTGCCAAGACCAAGTGAGAGCCTGCAGCCACAGGGCCATGTCCCACCCACAGAACCCCTTCAACATCCCCATTCCTTACTGAGCAGCTGATGGAAGGTGGAAGTGACAGAGCTGTCCCACTGACACTGGAAAAATGCCAGTCCTGCTGGGGTCATAGCATCCTTATGCTTTCTGTAGAAGTCAAATGTGCTAAAGGTTCTCATCTTCAGGCTGTAGCTGGAAAAAAGAGACAAGCACTAGGTGAACCTCTCCTTGCAGCAGTACCTTGCTCCACATCACCCTCAGAGCATATGCAAGAGGTAGAAAAGAAAGCCACTAAAAGGAAATCCCCCAGTGTCTCCAGGTCTGTGCACATTTCTGGGCAGGACAAACCACTCTCTAACAGCCTGTTCTGTAACAACAGAACTCTGCAGTGCTGGGATTGTGGCTGCAGAGGACACACAAACCCAAAGCAGCCCTGCAGAACTCTGCAGAGTGACAGGAGCTGCTCCTCTACTGCAGTGACAGTCCATGAACCCCACAAGCAGCAGCCAAGCCCAGCACGTGAGCAGAGGAATTACCACGGTGCTGGCCGAGCGTCCTGGCTGAAGTCGATGGGGCCGTGCTGCTTGAAGAGCAGGAAGATGAAGCGGTGGTAGCCTGTCCCCATGGCAGGGAAGGGGGGCAGGTAGTGGCACATCTCCTTACCAGCCTTGATGTCACTGCCTGGGATGTTGGTCCTGAACACAAACACATTTACACTCATTTTCCTCCAGCAGATTCATCCAGGACTGCAAATCACTCTGCCATGCTGTGATGGGATTTCTGCCCCATTTGATAAGAGAACAGATAGTAGAGATTGCTTTCACCAAAGGAAAAATCCCACCCAGTGACTGGAGTGCTGAACAGCAGCAACATCTGGAACTCCTGCATCCCTAGCAGGATCCAGAACACAGGGCTAAAGGAACTAATGGCAGGAGCACCAGGAAAAGCCGTGGATTCTGAGCTGTTGGAGGAGTTTGTGCCCAGTCCACAAGCAGAGCACATGGCTCTGATGTACTCACACCAGCCAGTGGAGGTACTCCGAGTCTGCATCCCTCAAATGTCCATCTGCCAACACACAACAGAGAAAAGTGACTTAGGGACACCCCTGGTGTCAGCATCAACCCCAAAGTGAGAATGCTCAGACCTGCCTTGACCAGAGGGAGCAGCTAAAGACCTCCCAGCATTCCTTCCCTAGCAGAAAAGGAACTCATTCCTATAGGACTGAGTTTAAAATGAGGAGCAAAGAAATCTGCAGATCTAATTCCAAGATTCTTGAAATCTTGGGCAGCTGCATCCCTTCACTGTCTCTCAGGGTCAACAGTGTCCGTAAAGCTGACAGTAAAGCTGAAGAGTTTGGAGGTAAACAAAGACAGGAGTCAGGAAATTGTTTCCTCTATAGTGTGACACAGGTCCTGTTGTGTCACTGTCCCGTCTTTCATCTGCTAGAGATTTGGGGAGGCTACAATCTTTTCTCCATATGTAATATGTCCCAATCTAACAGATATAACATCACAGAATCACAGAACACTTTGGGCTGGAAGGGACCTTAAAGCTTATCTCATCCCACCCCCTGCTCAGAGGCAGGGACACCTTCCACTAGACCAGGTTGCTCCAACTTGGCCTTGAACCATTTCAGTGTTCATCATCTCTGTGAAGCCAAAAGAATCAGGAGCTAACCTGAAGCTGAGTGAAATGACCCAGTTTAAACATGTTCCTTTAAAGAACTCACTGCTCACCTGGATTTGTGAGTAACAGGGTCCAGAGGGAGCCTTTGTCTGCCTCATATGACACTGCAGGGGCACTGGAAGCCTAAAAGAGCAACATAAAGAGAATGTAAATCACTCACACAACAGCTTCCATGAACTGTGTCTGGGCAAGTCTTGGACACAACATAGACTGGGCACTGCCAGGCCACTGAGGAATTCACCTGGAGAGCCCTAGGGCATAAATAACCTGACAGACAAGATAGGGACAATCTCTGTCCCTATCACATGCATAAAATGTTTCCTTCAGCACAGAGGAAACACCCTTGTGAAAGGCATCCCCTGGAATGAACCATGCTGGTTGGAAGCACCTGGCAGAAAGAGGCATTCCAGAGGCTCCAGGCTGTTCCCAGCTCCCCTCACACACCTCTGATGGAGTCACCATGTTCCCATAGTAGACTGGCACGAGGTGCTCGTCCTCCTGGCTGTACTGCACCCTCAGGGCCACCCAGGGGGTGAAGGTGGCCCCCCCGAACAGGTCCCGGAACACCCCGCAGTGCTTGGCCACGCGCTGCTTGTGGAACGGGCCACTGGTCCTCTCCCACTCAGCCCTGACATCCTCGAGGGGAATGAGCACTGCAAGGAGAGAGGGAGGATGTGCAGGCAGCAGCTGGACACCCAGAGCAGCTGGAGCAGGAAGGGAGGTGCTGGGGCACTGACCAGTCCGGAGCCGCGCTGCTCGCTCCATCTCAGCATTCTGGCGGTTCTCCCTCAGGATCCTCTTTCTTTCCTTCAGCTCCTTTGCCCGTGACAGCCTCTCATGTGGCAGGCCAATGTCTGTCTGGGGCTCTTCAGGGAGGGGTGAAAACAGAGGAGGTGAAACATGAGGACCCAAACCACCTAAACACAAACCCCTGTGAAACACCTGTGAGTGTGAGACAGAGACTTCCAGAGATCAGGACCACAGAAGGGTTTGGGTTGGGAGGGGCATTGAAGACCATCCACTTCCAACCCCTGCCACAGACAAAGGACACCTTGTCTGCTCTCTGTGGCATCACTGGGGCTCCAAAGAATCACTTATTTGCTCCAAGTCTTTTGGCAGGTCCTGCCTCCCTCCCTCCCTCCCTCCGGAAAACTGCCACCCTTTTTACCTGGAGACATCTGCACTCTGCACACTTGCACACGGGTGCTGGGAAGGATGAATCAGGAAAACCTTATAAATATGAGTGCTTAGCAAAAGATTTTGAAACCATAAGCGAGATAGAAATGATAGCAGTCTTCAACTGTGTGGCTGAGAGCAACAATGTGAATGCTTGAAGGCCTCCTTCCTTTGTTTAGATAATGCCAAATACCACAAACACCAAAAAGCTAGCAGACATCCTCCCCAAGCATGACAGGAAAGGTCTGAGCTAAGGTTTAGAGATAAGAGAGCAGTAAAACATGATAATATAGTGATTCCTATAGGTTACATGCAAATGTTAGAGAATTTGTATCTTGTATTAAATTGGTTAGTGGAAATTAAAATATTCAACATAGAAGAAGATTTACTGTGTTGTAAATGGGAAAATCTCTCTCTTACATCGCCCTCTTCTCTCTCTCTTACCTCTTACATCGTTCCCCTCTCTTATCTCTTAGAACTTCTACCCCCCACCCTCTCTCAGTCCTGCTCTGAGCTGTGTCTGGCAGCTCCCAGCAGGGCCCTTTTCACCCACGCCCTTCGTAATGAACCGTAAACTTCCAGACCAGAATACAGAGAGCGCCTGAGTCTGTCCTGACCACCGCCCCCAGCAAAGACTCCCACGCACGGGAAAGGGCTGAGCTGTGCCAGAGCACCTCCCAGGTGTTTGGGGACGAGCCCGTGCTGCAGAGCCGCAGGGGTACCTGCAGGGGGGTTGGTGTGTTTGCGGTACGTGTTCCACCAGGGCTGCTTGCGGCTCTCCAGCTGCGCCTGCCGGAAGTAGCGCCTGAAGCTGCGGTACTTCTCCAGCGCCTCCAGCTTCCCCACGTCCACATCCTCGTTGGGCATCGGGCCCCAGCGGGGCTGCCTGCTTCCAGAGCACGGCTGCAGGGCACACAGAGCCCACGGGGTCAGAGGGACAGAGCAGGGACAGCGCCACAGCCACCCCGCCCCCACAGGCACACTCATGGAGCCACGGGAGGGGTGAGGCTGGAAGGGACCGGAGTCGTCTGAGGTTTGTGTCCAGATGGCTCTGGAATGTCTCCAGATATCCCCCTCTGGATAATCTGTCCAGGTGGAGTTTCCTGGGCACCCCTTTGTGTCCCTGGCCTCTGGTGCCATTGCTGGCCCCTGGAGCAGAGGCTGGGCCCTGCTCTGCCCCTCCCTGCAGACAGGGACAGACAGGGGTGAGGGCTCCTCTCAGCCCAGCACCTCGGCCTTCCCCAGCACTGAGCTGCTCCATCCCCATCGTCTCTCCACAGGGCCCCTCCAGGAGCTCCGTGTCTCTCTCATCCCAGAACTGAGCAGAGGGGCAGCTTCACTCCCTGACCTGCTGGAAATGCTCTTCCTGACGCTCCCCGGGACACCAGAGCCCTTCTGTCCCCTGGGGCACGGTGCTGGTCTGGGGCAGCTCATTGTCCACCAGGCCCCAGAGCTCCTTCCCCACAGAGCTGCTCTTCCAGCCGCTCAGTCCCGGCCTGTGCTGGGCTGGGCTTGTTCCTCCGCAGGTCAAGGACCCCGCACTGGCCTCTGATGAACTTCGGACAGTTCCTCTCTGCCCTTCTCCCCAGCATGTCCAGCTCCCTCTGAAGGGCTCACAGCACTCTGGGCCATCGGCCACCCCTCCCAGCTTTGTGCCACCAGCGAACTTGCTGAGGAGGCATCGACCCCTCATCCAAGTCACTGAGGAACAAATTAAACAACACTGAGCCCAGTACTGAACCCTGGGGGACACCACTAGTGGTAAAGCCTGGCGCTCGGGACACAGCCGTCCGAGAGCACCCTCCCCTTCGCTCCCCATTCCCCGGCGGGTTTCGGGGCTCCCCTGGTTCTCCCGTCTCTCACCGGCCGTGCCGAAGCTCCGCCCGCCGCGGGCCCCGCGGAGCGCCGCGCTCAACAAGGGCGCCGCCATGTTGTGCGCCGCGCTCAGGGAAGGACCCCGTTGCCATCGTGACGGGCGCTGCGCCGCGCAGGCCTGGCCTGGAAGGCCCGCCCACCAAGGGGCTGCCCCTCGCACCGCCTGACTCGGGCGGTCCCCGCGGCGGGGCTGTCCCTGCTGGAGCCTGATTAGAAACGTCCCTACAGCCGTAGCTGTTCCCTCGCCCCGGGCTCCCGCTGAGGGAAGTGCTCCAAACATCCTTCATACCGTGCGCAGTTCACACCAAGGCTGAGTACAGGATAAAGCCAGCCCCGTTCCTGCCTTGTTTGTACTCCAGTTCCTGCTTCCCTCAAATCCCTGGGAACCACCTGTCTCTGATATTTTATAACCCGCAGAGCCACCCCGCAGTGGTGCCAGCCCCTCTGGGAACACGGGCTCCTTGTGAAGCTGTCCCCAAAGGTGACATTTTTTTTAAAGAGTCCATTGCTCCTACCAGGCGAACCCCTAGCCACAGATGCCTGTCAAGACTCTGCAGAACAGTCACTTACAGGTGTCATTGCTTGACACTGAAATTACTCCTACACCAAAAGATGCTCAGCACTTTCTGAAATGCCACCTTTGGAAATGGCACCACAGTGTTGCCCAAAGATGGAGGAGGCTGCAGGGCCGTCAGGCAGAGTTTAAACACTGTTTGTCTGAGACACGGCAAATCACAAAGTGCACAATGACCTCACCAGCAGCAAGGAAGGAAAATGTTTCCCAATACATCAGCTCCAAAAAGGAATGGAAAACAACTTCTGTGAATTGAAGCTGCTGCTGCCCAGCACCATGGCCAGACCCTTGCTGTGGGCACTGCTCACCTTTGCTGGTGCTGGAGCTGCAGTGACACCGAGCAAATGCCACAGCCAGCTCTGCCCTGTGCCAGCTGTGCTCCCCCTGTGGCTGGGAGCAGCAGGGAAAGGCTGGATGGCTGTGGGATGGGACAGGGATTCCATGGGATGGCACTGCAGAGCAAAGCCAGGGAGGTCACACTCTAGCAAACACCAAAATCCACCTAATTGGAGGGCTTCTGAGTACTTCATTCTACTTCCCCCACTACTTTACATGAGATCCACTGAAGGCAGTGCGTGAAAAGAAAGACATTTTGTCTGAAAACACATTTTTGTAATTTATTAGTTCAGTACACAGCTAGTGCTGTTCTCATTAGCTTATTTTTAACCTGCTCCTCCCTCCCCCCTCCCCAGGCCAGCAGACTGTTCCACTGGACACAGGGAAGGCAGAGCACTCAGCCTCCTGTGGCATCCTGAACTTCCACAGCACCTGAAACACTCGAGAGCCACAAGGCAAGTTGGATTAGTTTATTTAAAATTAAACATTTCTTTCTGTTCAGCTACTGCACATGGAGCCAAACCTTGTGTCTGATCATTGTTAGTGCCAGAAAACCGATTCAAAATTACAGACTAAGAGACCAAAGCTGCAAAGAAGCAGCTTCTCAGGTGCTGCCTCAAAACTGCAGGATTTGGGTTTATGCTGAAGGTTTTTACCACTTTAAGCTCAGAGTTGCCCTTCTCTAGTGTGAAGAGATTTTATGGTTACTGGACAGAGTTACTGGTGTGGAAAAGCAGCAATGATTTTGCTTGGTTGTAGTTGTTGCACTGATTTCCCTGGGCAGCAGGCTGTTCTCTTCCAAGCTAAATTCTTCCTGTTCAATCAGACAGCACTGTGCAAGGCCCAAGTCGTTATCTCAACAAAATTAAGCAAATCAGAGAAAGCTCCTTGGAAATGCATGGGTAGGAAAAAAAAATTAAAATCTGGACACTTCACTCGGGATTGTCGTTTTCTTGACAAATGCCTTTAAAAAACCAGGAAAACATCCCAGAAAAATCAGAAGACCCAAGGACTGTGGTCAACTGATCTCTGCTCTCCAATACTGGCTTCATCATTCCAAGTCAAATTTGCAGTTTTTACCACTACATGTGGTTTTTTCCCACCAAATCAACATAAGTAACATTTGTAAAGTGCTTTGAGATAGTGCTAGAAAATGCTAAGAGTGAAAACAGGAGCAGAACATCAGCACCCAGCTGATTACTACGAGTTGGTTTTTATCCTCAGAGCAGCATCACTGTGTTCTCCTTTGACCTCCTATTAACCAAGAGCTGGCACAAAGGGAAAAGGAGTTTGTGCAGGGCAGTGAAAAGAAGAAAACCGAAGGCAACATGAGGATTTCTTCTGGGAAGATGCCTGAAGCAGAGCTCCAGAGGGAAGGAGGAGTTTTTACTTCCCAGGTCCATTAGGAAAACAGTGCCACACACAGACTCACATGCATAGAGCTCTGCAGGTGGCTTCACACAGCACAAACATTTGCCAAATGAGGAGAGAGGTGTGATTAATTTAAAAAAAAATTAGAAAATCAAGACACTGATGCTTTTTTTGAGGGGAGGACATAACTGCTCACCAGAAGCTACTGCCTAAGGGCTGTCAACTACGTTGTAGTAAAGTCCTGCCACCTTTTCCAGTTGACAGGGAACTCATCTCTAGTTAGCAGCTTCACAAAAACAATCCTTGTATAAATCCATAAAGCTTTCCCAGATTTTTAAAAGGTTAATTTTACCATTATAATTGCACTTTAAAAACAGGCATCAATCCCTACACGCACTCTCCCCGAACACCTCCTCCATTTATAAAAGAGGAAAAAAAGGCTACAATTATTCACTGTCCTACAGCTACAGGATTCAAAGGTTTGATTTAGGTGCCTGAAGGAAGAATGCAAACACCCAATTTTCAGGGCAGGGCAAGAGTGCATTTTAAAAAACCTGCAGGCTTCACAGCTTGGCTTGCATTGGCTTCAGGTGTTTGTGGAAAGATTCATGAACCTGCAAGAAACAAGACAGTGGTTACAAGGTCAGCTTTGATCTTTGAAAGTTTTACCTCCTCACATCTTGCAGTGCATTTGTGTACTAAGAAAATTTGAATTAGAGGCACTTTGGAGATTTAAGAACAGCCAGATAACTTCTATATTTCAGGGTCTACATGATACAAAGCATGAGGATATAAAAACCAGCCTGCCCCACTAGCTTTCTGTGAAGAAAGAAGTGAAAGATTTTTGTCCATACAATTGTTTGGCATTTTAATTACAAGAAAACTGGTGCAGATTTCCTAAGAGACTGTAATGAAGCTCCTAAGCCCCACTGACTTAAGAAGTACAGAAATCTGAGCAAGTTGTGGTGGGATTTAACTCCAGCTGCAGTCTCTGGGAGCCCATTGTAGGAGATACAGTCTGCACTCCTCAAATAAAGGCACCAGGAGACAGGATTTACCATTCTGGCTGAAGGAGCAAGGACACTTCAGTTTATTTTAGCTCAGCTACAGCTCCAATCCTAGGCCAGATATACAACATCTGACACATAAGTACTACAGAGGAGCAATTTATTTTCTCCTCCACTCACTGCTACTGCCTGAAGACTGGAAGGTTTGCCAGAAAATGAGCAAGGCTTCCACAGCTACTGTCACTAAGCAGAATCAACAGCAAGTGATAATTGCTTTTGAATTTGCTGAGATAGCTCAGCTGTTTCTCTGTGGAGTGCACCATTTCCTCCCTCAACTGAGAAACTCAAGAGATCCCACAGGGATGAATACAAGGTACAGCTGGAAGAGAAACTCCAGAAAGCAAACTGAAAGTAGATTGTTAGTTTTGGTCCATTACTACTTGTGAGTTTTCTCCCCCCTTCCTCAATTACCTGCTGAGATCCTGGAGCATAATTAGCCCTAAACTGAGTTATTTCTCTGGTCATGTGAGAAAAAGAAAAGAGGTTTCTTTACCTGTGTTTTGTTCAGGGGGGATTTCTTTGCCCACTCAAACATGTTCTCGTAGACGTTGCCGTCGTAGCGGCCGAGCACAGATCCCAGGTGCACATCATGGAAGTCAAAGGAATCCACCAGTGCCACTGCATTGGGACGAATGACAGCCAGCAGCTCCTTCACACGTTGGTTCACTTGGGTTATTTGGGCACTGGTCAAGATACCAGCCTTGAGAAGGAAAGAAAAAAATTCACAAATCACAAATCCTTCCCTTCCCCAAGGTCTCACACAGGTCAGCTTTCCCACACACAAAAATGCAGCAGTTTATAAAACACCAAGGATTTTTTTTTTTCTTCACTAAATAATTAAATTGGCAATTTGCCACAGTGCACAAGCAGGAGATACCCTCCACACTGCCCAGCTGTTAATCCTGGGTGGGAGACTCACTCCGTGAGTACCTGTAAATTAACTGCAGCAGTAAGTTTTCTCAGAGAGTATACATATAAGGATAATAAATTGTGCCTGGCTTCAGGGAAATTTTTAGTAAGCAACAAAGAGGAAAATGAGAAGACAAAACGTACCATACTCTGCCTGAAGAGCAAACAAAACACTGCTGCACAAATGCGTTCTCAAACTGACAGAATGAAGAAAAGCAATGCCTCACAATGTAAAGCCATTCATTGAAGGATGGGTTAGAATCTGGAGCACAAGATCCCTCTGGAGGGATATTAGTTGTGGAGCACATCTAAGTGCAGCTCCTTTATTAATTCCTTGCTTTTTAACACACACCAGCTGGTCACCAACTGGAAACCATTTCAGCTAAACCTTGGCACATGCCTGGTTTCCATTTATCACAAGGGAAACCCAATAAGAGCCATCCAGCAGAATGACCTTCTGCCAGCCTACAGCCAAGAACTTACACCAATAACATCCACACAGCTTGGCATTTGAAGCACATTAGCAAGCAGGGAACCTGGCTCCAGAGCTGGAGAAGACACTAACCTGCAGGAAATCGCCGGCGTTCCTGCTGATGCCGAACAGGGCGTACAGGAGGCACAGCTCGGTCAGCACCGCGCGCACGGCGGCGTCGCCCACCTCGGCCAGCTTGGCTGTGAACAGCTTCACTATCACATAGTGACAGTGGGCCTGCAGAAACCAAACAGGCTCAGTCAGGGCCACAGGAGGATGAGGAGCTCTCACAGCACATTTCTTTAGCAGGCACACCACTGACCTCTGATGCCCGCACAAGATCAACGGAAGTTCTGTTCCAGGCATCCTCCTTGCTCCGTCTGTGGTTCAGCTCAGCTTGCAGATTCTTGGCTGCAGATTCTACAAGCCTGTTTCATATGAAGGAGAAAAACAGTTTACATCATAACATCACATTAGCAGCATGACATACTCTGAATTCATACATGTCAGTCCTGGCACGAGCTCAGAATCCTTCTCATGTGCCGTAAGTGAAGACAGTGACTGGAGTGACAAGTTGTGCCCTAAAACACCAATAACACAGCTAAAGAGGACTTCTGACAGCACACATGTGGTGCTTCAATACCTACTCACAAGTAGGTGTCTGTTCTACTCTCCCACTTCCCTCACAATGAACTTCAATATCAGGATTGTTTCTCTCCAGAGATCTCTGACTAGTTTGGCATTTTTAAGTTGGAATATACTTTACACATAAATGAAAAAAATATAAATCCCAAAGGAATGGGGAGCAGAGTAACCAGACTATGAGGAGCCTCCTACAGCCTCAAAGCACTTAACCCTGGCCCCAACCCAGTAAAGTGTGTCACTTCCTAAAAGCAACACGCAGATCAAAGCTTCGCCAGCCATGCCTCAAGAATCCAGCACAAACAGAGCAGTGCATCACCACCACCTCACCCAGTTTTTTCTGGCTCAGCCCAGTCAGTGTGAGCTCACCGGGCAGCACGTGACTTGTAGGCCTCCACCAAGCTGGTGGGGTCGTTGATCCTCACGGTGACAGTCCTGGCAGCCACGTGCTGGGGCTGGATGCGCTGCCTGGAGAGGTCGTTCAGGTAGGACACCATGCCTGTGACCTGCTGCCCAGAGGTCACCTGGGTGTAGCTTTTCATAAGGAACCTGGAAATACAGACAGCAGATGGCAGCTCTTACTCATGAGTTGTTTGAATGGACAAAAGCCCTCAGGCACTGAGGCTCAGGCCAAAAATAACAATTGTAGGCACACAATTATCTATCAAAAATGGGCTAGGAGACAGAAACATGACATAGGTTTTGTGGCAATATAGAAACAACTTCTCACTTTGTCACCAAATTTACTTCAAACCAGTCAAATAAAAGACTCCTTAACACCAATTTAGTGTTAAGAAGGGTATGATTTATTACATTTATTATGCCTGGTTGCATGGGGGTAACTTCTCCCTGTGTGCATATGATTTTTTACAAGTGTGTTGCTTACATACAGTCACTACATGCATATTATAATTAACTCATTACCATTAAACCCTTCCCAAGCTCCCAGATTCAGTCCTTGTTTTGGCTATAGCTGCATTCCTAAGCCAGATGTCTCCCCCTTATCTTCCAACTGTCCTTGCTGGCATAGCAGATTCTGCTTGCCTTGTTTCTCTGCTCAAAATTACACAGACACAGCTGAAATTGAATTAACCCTTTGGGTACCAACTTTAGCCACAAGGACCATGAGGAGAGGCTGGAAGATCCCTGTGCAGAGCTCCCTTACCTGGCTGTCTGCAGCATCATGACCGTGTTCTCCCCCTCGTAGGTGCAGGACGGGGTGAAGGTGACGTAGATGTCAGGAATGCCACTGCAGCGGGAGTAGCCGTGCCCACCGCAGGCCATCCGGCACTCCTCAATGCCAGCGTTGGCAGTCCACGAGGTGAATGCCTTCAGCCCTGCTGTCAGGGCATGCAGCTGAGGGGCAACAGCAAACCAGGTTTATTTTCAAGTTTTAGTTCACACACATACATGTTAAGGACTGCAACTCCCAGGAAAAAAAAAAGTAGAGTCAATGCGCTGTTCCACAGGGTCTTGTTTTTCTTGAAGGAACTCTTTCCTGAGCCAAATATTTATATGAAAACCCTTGTACATGGAAAGACTTCCACTCCTTCTGCCCCTACACATTTTATGTACTAGACTGTTTTTAACTGCCCATTGTCACAAACTCTAACAGAAAATTAACATTTCACAACCCTGACTCCTCAGTATAGTACTGATACTTTTATCAACACACCTATTTTTTGATCACACCCTAGGCACTTGGAAGAACATTTAAGAAGTTACAGCACAAGCACAAGACCAGTCTTAACACCCAAACAGTACCCATCATTCCTGGAAAGGCACCTTTTGAATAAAAATATATTCCCAGTAGCTTTCTCACTGTGCATTACTCCCTGTTTTTTATAGAGGGCTAAATGAATAGAGCAAATAAATGTCACCAGCACATACTAGACTTGGGAGCTTCTGAAACTACAGAAGTAGAAGACATCTCATGAGTGAAAGCCAGAAAGGCTCAATGCCTTTTTTCCCATGCTGTAAAGAAACCTCACACAAATCCAACCAACACTCTGGTTTCCAGAGGACACAGTACCTCTGGCAGCTCAGTGAGGTCCCCCTGTGCTGATGTCCCCACTGATACGATGATAGGTGTCCTTTATGTAGGCTCCCACAAAATGGAAAGCATATGCTGTTGCCAGGAGAGGAAAGAGCTTGTATTGTTGGGTTTGATAATCCAGGATCTGGGGTTCTGGTTCCCTAGAACAGAACACAGATGAGTTAGCATGAGTGGTAGCAAACTGCTGCAGAAATCCCATTTATCCCTACTCTAAGCACGTTCACCATCCATATCAAGCCAGACTCTCTAAGACCATCCAGCAAAAGCCTCTGGCAGGGGAGAATGTTCCAAGAATGAACGATTATGTACTCCCCAGGACAAACAGTGTTGTGAAGCCATACCGAGTGCCAAAGCAAATATCAGCCACGGCCCCCATTCCTCCCAGTACTTCAGAATATTCCCCCAGCAGTTCAGGCTGCCCTGGGTCTCCCTGCACTCACCCTGGCTTCAGCTCAGACTGGTGTCTGACGGCGCTGTAGCGAATGGCGATGGTGCAGGCCCGGGACAGCGAGCGAGCAGAGTCACCCACGATGAGGGAACGGATGAACACCATGGTCCCATAGGTCAGCTTGTCACTGACTGGTTTCACATAGGTGCCATCTGGTTCAACCTGCCAAAAAATAAAAGATTAAAACAAAAATACAGCCTGTTGATTCATAAAGTTTACATGTTCACACTTTAAACTCATCAAGCAGCATTTACAAGCCACCCACAAGCCTTTTGGTGCAGTACTCAACCTCACAGGAGCACTCAGCATGCCCATTTCTAACAGATGTGGAACTCACTGCTTTACCTGGGCATATTTCATCAGCATGTTTTCCCGAGGAATTCGGAAGTTGTCCATTTTCAGGTAGCCATTATCCATTTCATCGTAGCCAAATTTGGGGCCAATGTCACCCACTGTAATACCTGCCATAGACAAAGCCACTTGCATTAAGAAATAGGAACTAAACACCACATCAGAGGTTCAATCCTTTTCCAATAAGGAGATTGTTTAGTTTTCTAGCAAGTCTTGGCAGTGTTACATGATTAAGAGTTAACAGGGACCTTAATCTCTTTGATGGAAAAGTGGTTTTGGCTGGGATGGAGTGAAATCATCTTGCCAGTGGCTGGTACAGTGCTGTGTTCTGGATTTAGCATGAGAACAATGTTGATAACACACTGATGATTCAGCTGTTGCTGAGCAGCACTTGCATCAGATGAAGGACTTTTCAATTTCCACAATGCCCCAACAGTGAGGAGGCTGGGGGGACACAAGAAGCTGGCAGGGAACACAGCCAGGACAGCTGATCCCAGCTGGACAAAGGGAAATGCCCCACCATGTGGCATCATGCTGAACAATAAAATTGGATGACACCAGCTGGGGGGGATGACAGCCTCCTGCTCAGACACTGGCATCAGTCAGCTGGTGCTGAGCAATCATACACTGACCAGTTGCTCTGCATATTCTACTACTATTATTATTGCTGTTGTTACTATTATTAATTTCTCCTCCTTTTCTGTCCTATTAAATTGTCTTTTATCTCAGCCTACAAGTTTTACCTTTTGCACAATTCTTTCCCCATCCCTCTGTGTGGAGGGAATGGCTGTGTGGGTTTAGCTGCCTGATGAGTTAAACCACAACAACTAGATGGAAATCTCCATCATTTCCATGCACCCTACTATCCACTCACTGCAGGAGCTTGTCTCTAAACTTCATCCAGCTCTCTTCCAGCTAAAGAGTGATGAAAGCTCTTCTTCCCCTTTCAGAAAGCAGGATGTGGTGCATGGAATGCATAGCTGGGAGACACTGGGGCAGAACTAAATCCCAAACTAAACTTCACAGGGGCAGAATCAAATCCCAAACTACACTTCACACTGAAGACCCAGTAGCAAAGATGATTTAGTAGTAGTTAAGTCATAAGGAAGACTCCATTAAGCCCTGTGATCTACCAGCTGAATTCAGCTAATGAAATCAGCCATGGATTTTAGCAAGACACAGCAGCTGTATACAGTCAGAGAAAGAGATTTTATCCCTGAGTGTGAATCTGTACCTGGCAGAGGTTCATGAGTGCCCAGCTGCCGGATGGGGACAATGAAGGCGTGCAGGCCTTTGCACTGGCCCTGGGTGTAGAGCTGAGCCAGAACAATGGCGTGGTTCGACGTCTTCCCAACTGCAACAGGACAGGAGTCAGCACAGGAACACAGTCAGACACACACACACAGTCTTTCTGCTGAGATAACCTCATCACATCATGAACTAGAAAACCAGACTGACCCCACTGCATGCACCCCATTGTCCAGCTCTGTGACAAAGTGTTGCTCAAGTCAATGGAAGTTGCACAACACAATTTTCTTGACTATTAAACACCAAGTCCTTGGCACACCTGCCAATGGAGCTGAAGGAACTATAAATAATTTGATACAAGCAATCAAAAACTACACCAAATCCACAGTGTGAATGGTTCTGAGCAACAGTCCAAAGCACACAGACAATGTTTAGCAGGCTCTGATAAGCCTGCTTGTTATGGAAGAATGACTGGCTTTCAGCCAACTCTTTGGATCAACTTTCAGCCATCACTCTGTGGATACAGCACACATGGCATCACCTCCCTGAGTTTTTCCATACACCTTCCAGACTTAGACACACTTACGTCCACCTGGCCACCACTTAATGGAGGTGACAGTGGGGCTGTTGAGGATGAACTCCTGCGTGGAGGGGTCGTAAGTGGCTGTAGTTTCCAGGCCCCGAAGGTGAGTCCCTGGAAACAAGCAAACACATTGTTTTGGTAGGAAGTCAGTCGCAGAACAGAGACAACGACAGAACAGGACAATGGAAAGTGGAACTCCAGTAGTAATGTTTAAATTTTAACTTTGATTTCAGACTATACATAAAAAGCTAAATATCAACAAATTAAGGAAGAAGTGAGAGCCAGATCACATTCTGGGACTGGAAACCAATTCTCAGAAAACATCGATTTTTTTTCCCCAGAGGTCTAAGACTAGTTTTCCAAGCACCTCCAATCTGACACTTTTTTGCTATCACACACCAGAAGCCTTGCCTCAGTTAAAATGTTCTACAGGAATACACTCACCTGAATTTCAAATTCAATCTGATTAAACTGCAAGATAAAACCATCCAGCTCTCAGCCACAAGAGGAAATAAACAGTGCCCATCACCTCTTCATTCCCTCATCAAGCCTACATTCTCCTCACTTGATGGAGATGATCTCCCAGAAGAGATCATCCATAGCTCCAGGACAGCAAGTAATGGCATGTGTATGCCAGGTACTGATGCAGGTAGATGAAGAGACAGCAAAAAGACCAAGCTAATTCCAGGAACAGTCTTTGTCTTCTGCCCCCAATGCTTCACTTCCCACACACCTGTCTCAGAGCAGTGGCACTGCCTCTGAATGCCTTAAAAACTCCCAAAATCACCAAGCTTACTTGCTTAAACTAGACAAGCTGTGAACACTCCTGAGAGTCTGGACTGACAGGGCAGGACAAGAGCTCCAATAGGAAAAGGGAGATCACCTTGCAGCAACCACATTCCCAAAGCATGGAGGTAATGGCAGACTTCCACAGGCAGCTCAACACAGACTTACTCTGCTGGCAAAGGATCTTCAAACCTCGCTAGTTCCAAGAGATTCTCCTCAGACTTGCAGTTACTTTACGCTTCACACAGTCTCTACATTTCCCTTCAACACAAAGGTGAATCTTGCTCATTTTTATAAAATAATTCTCATCTGCAACTCTGAGATGACCAAAATTAAAGTTTCCCAAGGCAGAATATCCTCCCTTTGAAACTTGAATTAAAAGTGTTGCAATCACAATACTGCTGGAGTTATCAAAATCCATTTCAAAGCTTGAAAGTAAAGGAAAAGCAACAAAAAGTCAGCTTGAGACAGGGAACTCAAAAAGCCCAAATTATTTAATGGTCAGTTAAAAAGAACACATGGGAGTGAACTAAGGGGGAAAAGCTCCCCAGAGAACATGAACATTGGAACCAAGTTAGTCCTGACCCATCTGACCCAAGATTAATCCTGAGGTGAACAAGCAACTCTTAACTTTTTGGCATCTCTTTCACTACCTCAAAGCTCTGTCCTTTTGTCTTTACACTGAACATTAATTAGAGCAAAGCAGACCCCACATAGGAAGAAGAGATGTGCAAAATGAACAGATGCCACCAAACTGACAGCACCAGTGATGGGCAGCAATGGTACTGGTTTGAATGCACAGGGAGCACCCAGGTGCTCATTTACAGAGCTACAGACATCAAACCCTCCCTTCAGAGGAAGAGAGGGAAGCAGCACATGGCATGATGCTCTGTTAACCCTTCCAGAGCCTGTCCACTTTTCCCTACAGCCACAGCTGCAGGTGTAAAACTGTGGGATACACACCCAGTGCTCTTCCCAGGCACAGGAATCCTCTGCATACAAAGCTATTCTTTAAAAGAGCATTTACTGAATGTACTGTACCATGGCCCATTTCAGTCTGGGCATAAGTGCCAATGATCTCCAGGTTCCAGGCAGGCATGAAGAAGCGATCCTGCTGCTCTGGGGTGGCCTGGGTGAGAAGAGTGGGGAGGAACATGCCCAGGTGAAGGTCCAGAGGCTCAGGCCGTCCACGGTGAACAAAGCTGTGAAGAATTGTCATGGGATGGGAGTGTGAAGGGAATGTTATGGGAGGGAAGCAAGCATGAGGATTCATGGTGGAGATTCAGGAAGAGACAAAAAGAAAAAAAAATGATTCATGTGTCAATCAGAATTCAGTAAGTGTATTTTAGAAAGCCAGAGCACTGTCCTTTTCTCGGGCCTGAGTAATAAATTGCAATCACTTTGAAATAAACATGCTGCAATGCATTTCTTTGTAATTAAGCAGAAAGTGCACCTCCAACATTCCCCTATTTTTGATGCACTATGATTGACTTAAAAAAAGGATAAATCCAAACCAAAAGATGGACCAGACTCTCTGGTTTGAACATCAGAGCATCCCTAAGTTCCCAGGGCTGAGGCAGTCTCCTGAGAATGTTTCAGTTTGTTGGAGATGTGATGTGGCTGAAGGCAGTGTGCTTTCAACCAAATACAGGAAATCCATTTTATATTTTTTCATGTTTTGAAGGTAGAACCTGGTGAAGTCCCAGTTTATTCAGCTAAATAAGTTAAGTTTTCAAGGAACTTTCTTTTTTTTTTTAAAGGCAAATCCTAACTGGCTGCACTATTTACTCTAATTTTTTTTAAATTAAATATCAGACACAATTAGTGTACATGGCATTTCAAATCAGCTCACTTCAACTTCTGTTATTTTAAAGAACTTTCTTAAAAGGACAGTGCTCTGTATGTGTAAGTCACAGTTGTGAACATGAAAAACTTGGAAAGAAAGCCAACATTTTTCAATCCATAAATCACCAGCACAAATTATCTCCAATTAAACGTATTTCATTAGAATTACTTTTACTCCACATTCTATCATACATCACTGTGAGGTAATTAAGTGGTCTACTAAGTTTTTCAATAAAAAGAATTAATTCACCATTAAATCTTAAAATATTGACACCTTTGAGTATTAAAATAGTGGGGATATATTTATGTATGAAATAAATTTATATGGACTTTAACAGGAATATATATATATATATTTAAATTATATGTATTACAGAAAGAGCACTGGTTTGAGCTTGGCTCAAACTTATATGACATTCTTAGTAAAGTGGGAACAATGCATCCTTGTGTTCTCCAAATACACATTAATATGAACTAGTTCTGTCCCTAGGGCTTCCCAAGAACTGTTTTTTGATATTCTCAGACTCCTACAAATAAATTCAGCTATCTGCAATGAACCTAGGAGCAAGGTTTTCTAAGCTTTCTGACCAAGCCCAACGGGGGACTGACAGCCTACCAGGAATACCAGATTTAAGTGAGTTCAGTACTGGTGAGAAGTACAGAGCTGACAGCCAAAGAGTAAAAAAAAAAAACCAAACAACCTTATTTTAACAGGAGTAGTTATAAACCAGATAGAAAACAACACAGTATTTTCACTTTTTCACTGCTCCTTCTTGTTCAATTTTCAGCCCTGTGCTATTTGTGTTTTTTCTCTCTTTGATTTTTTTTTGTTTGTTTGTTTTTTTTTGTTTTTTAAGAGAGAGAGAGACTTCTCACTACGAAACAGATTAAAATCAACACAGGCTATCACACACATAGTCACCAAGATAAAACTGAGTAACTAGTCATCCAGGACAGAGTTCAATTCAATAATCCAGAGGTTTGTTCCCCCATCACCAGATTTTAAACATCAGGATTAAATTAAGCAAAGCTCAGTTACAATTACTGCAGCAGCTTCACTGATGAAATATCAGATAATCAACATTCAGAGCAGGAATGCCAAATGTTTGCATTTTAATTATTCAGCACAGAAAGTATATCTACTTCACTCTATTAGCTCCCTTTAGTGTCAGAATACCAATTTTACCATGAAACAACATGAGAACTCTAAGGAAATCAACCATCAGCAGGCAAGAAAGTGCAATGATCTAATGTGAAATCAGAAGCAAAACAAATCACTGCAGTGTGGATGTGACTGATTTCAAGCAGCTGGTGTGAGAAAGCAAATAAGGCCAGCAGGCACTGATTGTTGCCATCCAGCTATCTCTCAGCTTCTGGTGTTGAGCTGGGTTTGTGGAGCAGGACAGAGGACAGGATTTCTTCCACTGAGTCTTCTACAAATGTTTCAGCAGCTGTAACTGAACAACCAGGCAGCTGGCATTGCCATCCAGTGGTGTCCAGACTTGACACCTCAGACTTTCCCACTTCAGATGCCAGCACAAGCACTGGAGTCCTTGTTTGTAAGCTATTCTTGCTGGTATTTAACAGCCATAATTCCAGGTTCTGCACTAAAAGACTGGTTTTGATCCATTAGATGTTTTTTCCATTTGAAGCAGTGAAAGTTGCTTTCAACAACAGCAGGAATAAGATGGTTTTTTTTTCTTTGTAAACAAGACCTTTCCAGGAAGCTGTACAGCTGCAGTGGAGCAGCATCTGGAAGAGAAGTGCCTGGAGCAAAGCATACCTGACTTTCAACCCAAAACTCACAATCTCCAAGTGCTCCACTGCTCCTATAGGAATGCTCCTGACCTGTTTCTGCAGGCCAGCCATGCACTGAGGGCTCTGGCATACATGTCCCAAAATCAGGCAAAAGTAAAAACCACAGTACTACTTTTCATTGACATGTTCCAACTGGTTCAAGTGAAATTCAGATCCTCAGGGCTTAGAACAACCTCCTCATTTCAAACCAAAGATAACAACTACCAATGCAGAGATCAGCTAAGAGGTGCGTTCTGGAAAAGACCAAAAGGAATCCTGGGACTGTCAGGATGCGAAAGGAGGCAGCTGTCTGGGTAGAGACATCAACCATTAACTGAGGAATTTTATCTTTCCCGCTTTAGACTGACCCAGGGAACATTAACAATTAACACAGTGGAGTTAGAGGAAAAGAGGTTACCCATTGCTCCCTGAAGGCAACTAACCATGTCCCATTTCGGTTTGGGCGTAGGTGCCAATTATCTTGACTCCACGGACCAGGGGCAGCCACTTCTCCTTCTGAGCAGCAGTCGTTTGGGTCTCTATGGTTTTGTGAAACATGCTGAAGTGGAGACCCAAAGGTTCAGGATAATTGCCCAAGCATGTTCTACAGGAGAGAAATAGAGGGATCTGGATCTCAGTCTTACTGTTACTATGAACCTGAAAGGCTTTTCTCCAACTGGAGCATAAGATAAATAATCTCATTGCTTTGTTCAACATTTTTTTATTTTTTTTGTCCCACAAGCAAGCTCCAAATGTGGAGACATCAGAAGCAATGCTAATAGGGGAAACAGATGTTTCTTCCAGGCATCTTCTTCAACCCCATGAATCCTGCCGTTGCTATGTAACTGGAAAAAATATTATTCTATAAAGGTTCATAAGGAACTTGGAACTAAAAAGAAATGAAAACCAAATTATTTTCTTCCCCATCTCTCAGGCTTTATGGGAATAAATCCCACTGCTGCTGGTAACCTACAAATAGGGCATTATTAGTTAGAAATATGTATTAAAAATGAATTCACTTTAGTGAGTGAATTCTTTTTGGAACAGCTCTGTATTACCCACAGCTGCTTCTATCAGCTGTGAGATCTGGAACTCACCTTCAATTAAAATTACCATTGCAGTTCAGTGCTGGAGGGAATGGAAAGAAAAACCAGACATTTTAGGTGTGCTTCACCAAAGCAGAAGTTATTTCATGAAAGAAAATTCTAACCATCTAGTAGCCACAATGGCAGGTAAAGCACATTCTCAATTAAAACGTCTTCCCTTCTGCTGCTTGAACAGTTTCTTAATCTTCAATCTACTGTACACAAATGTTTATTCTATCTAAACTCTAAGGAAGAGGAGAAAAAAATGAGTCCCTCTGCATAAATACCATAGGAGACGTCCTGCACATAGCTTGTCAATTACAGCAGCATTTGTGACTGGCATTTTTCACCATGCAGAGAGGAAATAATTGATAATTCATCTGCAGGTCCTGCACAGGCTGTGAAAACCAGCCTTAGAGTGAGAGACAAAGCAGCACTGAACTGCACGTTGCCCGTTTTAAATGAACAAGACTAAACGAGCCATGGATTCTTCCAGAACAGAACTATTGTAATCAAGTAACCTAATGCTGGTGATTAATGTATTAACTGTGCTTTAAGCTGGTGTGGGTGCAGGTACAGTGTCTCAAGTTTCTGGAATTGAAGCACACAGTTCTTTTGCCAAAAAATACTCTCTTGCCTACAGCAGCACATGTTACCAAAGCTGATGCTTTCAGGGTGACCAAGGGCTTAAATGCTGCAAGAACAGCAAGACCGAACTTTTCAACACTCTTGTGGTTTCCTAAGTGGGTCATTCTATACAGCAACAGCAGCACTCTTTTCTTCCTCATTGCCTGCACAATTATTCAATTATTGTGCACCTACTCTCTGGGCCCAAAAAGGACAAATCTACAGAGAGAAAATGAGTGCTGACCTCGAAACACAAAGTTTCAGGGCAGTTTGGGAAGAGCTTGAATGGGTCTTTAGGTATTTTCAGCAGTCATTGAAAGAACTCAAGAAAAATGTGCAGCCCATGCTTTGCTGTCAGAAAAATCAGTTCAGCCACTGCTTCTTTGAAGGTAATGCTCCAGGAAAAAATCCCAGAAATCTTCTAAAAGGTCACACCAGCAACTTTCACTGCCTATGAGGAAGTTTAATAGCAAGTGCCAGATATCTCATGATCAACTATCACCTTCTCTAACAGGAGGAAGACAACAGATATTTTGCAAGAGGATGCTTTAAAACCTGTGTCAGGTCATGATGTTTCAGTAGCCAATTGTGCAGCATTTTAACAGCTTCTTGCATTAACTAAGCTGAAAATTAAATTACAGCAGAAACTGTTCATCTCTGCATACTCCACACTGAAGATTTAGGATTTCTTTAATGTGCCTTTTAACAACTTGAATGACAATGAGAGAGAATCCTGTTTTCCCTCAAGACATGGGGCAAACAAAAGAGGTACCAGCTGTGAAGGGAGGAACAACAGGCTTTCTTCCCTTCCTTTTCTTTCTCTGAACTCTTACTGCTTCCCATCACAATTTCAACACTTCCAGCACCTGGATTGGCTGTTCTCCAAAGGCTGCAGTGTGTAACTGTTCAAATACTCTGCTCCATCAAGACCATGTGATCAATGACCAGCTGCTCTGAGGTCAGCCTTGCTACAACAACCAGTGTCACAATGAGGCTGCAGCTCCAAATCCACTTCTGGGAGAAGGCTGTGTAGTAATGTGTGCTTTGGCAATATAGATCTTCCCAGATTTCACAGCAACCAGTGCCACCCACACAGTAAAAGGCACTTATGTGACAGGTGTGTCACTGTCTCAAAGTGCACACAGGATGACAGAAGCAAAGTCTGTGTGTTCAGAGGCTCCAGAGCTGCAGGAACAGCTGCAAAGCCATTCTCAGGCTGCAGAACTGGATGACAGAACAGGGGCATTTACTTTACATTAGTCTGTGTGCAAACTTTTCTGTTCTGTGCAGTTCTTGAAGTAACTCACTCAAGGACAAGCACGAAGGGTCACCCCAGTGGAGAAGGAGCAGGAGCTGTGTTTGAGCTGTGCTAAGTGGGCTCCAGAGCTAACAACTGCTATGCCATAGCATAAGCTCCTGTTCCAGCTGTATCAAAGTAAGATCAAGCCAGGCCCATCCACTCTGCATAAATTTAGCAGTGGCCAGTAAGGCACATAGCAGAGTTTTTCTACTTCGATTTTGCTCAAAGCTACTCCAGGTCTGAATTTAGAGATGTAAGAACAAATTCCAACAGGGAAAACGCACACTCATGCAATGCTCCTGAACACAGGAATCATCTGGTGACCAGCAGCTCTCAGATCTTCTCTTCTTCCATGAGCCAGTTTGTCTCAACTGTTTTTCACTTCTTCATTTAATCCCATTTTCCTCAATGAAGGTTAATCAAAGTTGAAGGTGAATTCAAACTGAGCAGCTCACTCTCTTCCAAGACCATTGGAGCATTACACCAGAAACATTTCCCATTTTTCATGACTAATATTTTGCTGCAGTTAGACGGTAAAAGAAATCTGAAATATTGGCATTTTTAGGCTGATGGCCTTCAAAGCTGTAGTCACAACAGCTGCAACTGCAGTGTGGACATAGAATAATTCCTACAGGAAAAGGAATTAAGTATATTTAATAGATCCTCATGATTTGGAGTCCAACAAAGCCCTTTGGAAACAGGAAGGAGGAGCATTGACTTGGACATGTCACAGCAGCAGCAATTGTTTAAGTATATCTTCAGGGCAGTGAAGGAAGCAGCATTTCTCCTCACCTACTCATAAATCAAGCTATAAAGTTGGTGAGTCATGTGCAAAGCTACCTAGAGATGTTCTGGAATTTTAGGAAAGCTACAGGAAAAAATGCTTCAAAATTGCATATGTAAATCTGTCCCTTCCTTTTGGGGATAACTGACAAAATTTCTTAAGCTTCCATAAGTAGCAACGTCAATCACAATAATACAAATGTCTGGATCAAGGGTGTCAGTCTACTTCATAAACTCATTTGAGGCATGTTGCAACACCACATCCATTCAGTTTTCAGTTTGGAAAAATGAATAAGCCCAAACACTTTCTCCAGGTCAGCTTTTGCACTAATGAAGTCACTTCCAGTTGGCACCAATTAGCACATTTGGATTTGGGACAAAAATAAACAATTTTGTCAGTTTGGTGTAGTTCACCCAATTTAAAAAGTATTTAACACTCAACAGGTGGGAAAGTGGGGACAGATGTTAAAATGCAAATGAAATCAAAGGATGAAAATAAATCCTTTCATTTCATCCATGTTTTAAGCAGCAGCAAGCCCACATCCTCCCTTGTCAACACCACACATTATAGTAAAGAAGACATTTCAGAATATTAACAGTGTACAGGTCTTAAGCAAACATACTTCACGAAGTTTAAGCACTGCTCTTCATTCTATGTTATTACAGAATAAATATGGTATATAAAATAAATAAAAAATGGCAAATACAGTCAGCCTACAGTAACTGCAATTATATTTTAAAATCCTGAATGACTGCAATTAGATTTTACCTTGGAAAAAAGAAGTCTTTCAGTTGGTTTTGGACCGTGAATTCTGACTAATCACACCTAACCATTCATGTCACATTAGATATAGAGGTATCTGGTATTTGGTATTTGTATGAAATGTTACACTTTCATCCACTTAAGAACTGCTGACTCCAACATAAGTTTATGGAAGTACAAAACTAGAATGTTTCACTTGACTGTTCCAGAAAAGTTTGTTTTCATATAATATTGTCATTAGTGCTACAAAAAGACAGAAAATTTGTTAAAATTTTCCATCTGATAGAGTGGACAGACTTTGCTGAATTTTCTCTGCAGAAATAAATAAATAACTGAATAAACTTCCCTCTTACTTTCAATAAACCTTGTGCAGTAAAAAAAAAATTAATTATTAACTTTGGCTGTGCAGCACCTGAATAATCCACTACTGTCACTGAACTGCTCCCTGTTACCACTGTCCACCAATGATGATTTTCACATTATTTACATTACTTCCACAAGAACTTTCATGACACAGGTCAGTGCAGACAAGTTTATCTGAATGTAAAACTACAGTGGACAAGATGATTTTAATTTCCTAGTGGCAATGGTGGTGCCCTGGGCCCAAGACAACTTTTCTACACAACCAGTCAGAGGGGGCTTGTGGTTCCTTATTTAATGTGCCAGAGGATATATCCATGGAATTAAAACAGATTTCTAGGTCTGTGTAACCTCTCTGTTATCAGCTTCTGTTTGATTAAATCAGAAAGAGTCTAACAGAATTAGGGGGAGAAATGCATCAAAATCAGGAACTAAGTTCTAATTCCTTCTGGAAGGAATGAAAACTCAGATGTAAAGACAGTCTTATTTTCATTAACTTGATCCAAAGGTGGTACTATCAGATAAACCAAAGGTCAGATAGAACAAAAAGCCTCTGGGTCAAAGAGAACTTCTGTAGCACCAGGAGCTTAGAGGAGGAACACAGAATAGGCAATGACAAACAAGAACTTATAAACCATCTTGGAATATTTTCAAGTATCCCTGCAATGTGACTTTATTGGGTCTAAGTGCAAAGTGAAGCAATCAGCTTTTAGAGATTTCATTAGTAGCTGAAAAGTCACCAAATCTATTCAGATTTAAAATACTTCAGTATCATTTTTTTATTCCTTTTGAAAAAAAAAATCTGACTTCAAATTCTATTTTTTAGTTTTGGCACCATACATAAAGAACAGGGTATAATTTTTAATGTTGCATTTCTGTTGAAAAAAAACAAACTAAGAAAACACAACATTCAGGAATTCAGGGTTTCATCTGATATTCACTAAAGTAAAACTTGAGTGGTCTTGAGCTTCCTTTAGACAACAAACATAGGAAAAAAGCACAACCCTAGCACCCTTGGTAGTGACTGAAGCACAAGAAGCAAACTCTGGATCTTTTCAGGTACCTTTTAAACCAGTAGATCTCCTCAGGATCTGCAATTCCATATTCCCTTAGCTTCATCACCATCAAGGAACTCTTCCTGATGGCTTGTTCATAGCGTTGGCTGCGGGACAGGAAGTTCAAATCCTCATGCTGGAAGTCAGGGTCATTAAGAACTAGGGCCTCTGGGGACAGAGGAAGAAACAAGAGGAGGAAAACAAGCTTAGTTTTCACAAACCTCAGCAGGGGTTGAGCAACGACCCAGCATTTTACCCGCTCTACCTCAAGATAGAGGTATAAGAAAATTGAAAATAAAATGAGAAGTTAACAAAATGAGAAAGAAATCAAAGCTCTTTGTGAGCTCAACCGCTGGCACTCTCATGCCACATATAAACCCCATTTCCAGTTCAAGGCACTCTGGACTTGGCAGGAGGGCAATTCACTGATGTAAGACCTGCAGGCCCCTCAGCAACAGCCTCAGAGCTCAGGCACCCTTGTGAACTCTGA
This sequence comes from Luscinia megarhynchos, assembly GCA_034336665.1. Classification (NCBI taxonomy): domain Eukaryota; kingdom Metazoa; phylum Chordata; class Aves; order Passeriformes; family Muscicapidae; genus Luscinia; species Luscinia megarhynchos. Next base: position 7,197,482 of record CM067580.1, read on the forward strand.
TCCCCACGCAATTCCGGCAGAAGGGCAACATTATTCCCACTGTGATAGCTGCAAAACAAGGTGCCCAGAGACCACAGGCTTTTTGTGTCCCCTCTTTGGCACTAAAGTTACACAACAGCAGCCTGTGACAGTCCCAGCCCAGGGAACAGGCTGGAAGTCGCTCATTAATCTCTCATAACCACGTCGTGCCGGGTGACAAACAGATGACATTTGTACTGTTGGGCAAGAGCGTGCTAGGAAGGAAAAAGGAGGAGACAGAGCCCATGAAAAATGCCCATGGAAAGCCACCTCTGACCCTCTGGAGGAAGGGGAAACAGAAGTAAAAGGAGGCTGTTCTGTCAGGATCATCCTAAATCCTTTCTGGGGAAAAGAGGGGGACAGGGAACGTAACACGGCTCCTCTCTGACGCCCCTTCCTTTGCGCTGACCTTCCGCCGGCAAACTCTCTCCTCACAGCTTCTCCTCTCTTTGGGTCTTCCCTCTCCACAAAAGCTCCTGCACACCTCTCCCGCCCCACGACCCCCTACAACTCCGTGCTCCTCAGCTCCCCCGAGGCTCCTCACCGCGCTACCCCCGCTCTCCCTCACCCCGCAGGTGCCCCCTGGGTCTCCCCCGCCCTCCGAGCCCTGCCCGGGGCTGTCTCTCCCCGTCCCCACGGCCCGGGCCCTCCCTCACCGATCTCCTTGCGGCGGCGGGTGCGCTCAGGGCCGCCGTCCAGGATGTGGGTGAGCAGCTCGGGCTGGAAGGTGGCGGCGGCGCGCTCCCTCCGCAGGTCCGCGTTCACCGACATCGCGGCGGCGGCGGCTCTGCCCGATCCCGATCTCAATCCCGGTCCCGATCCAGGTCCAGGTCCAGGTCCCCTCCCGACCCCGCTGCGCCGGCCCCGCCCCGTGACGTCACTCCCGCGACCACACGTGGTTCCTGCCCACGTGGGTGCGCGCCCCGTGCGCGCCCTTCCCGCGGGAGGCGATGGCGGAGCGGTGAGAGCTGTTGGGCCGTGCTTTAATCGCGCTGTGGTGTGCAGGGAGCAGCGCCGGGAGAGCGCTCACTGACTCCAGCAGCTCGGCACATGCCACAGCGGCATGGAGTAGTTAATTATATAAACAGCTCATTAAGTGCCGTTGGATACGCGTTAAATGCGCTATTTGGTGGTGCTCTGGATCTGCGTGTAAAGGGCTGCGCTTGGGGCTGGGACTTGCCTTAAATCTCTCTGCAAGGTCTTGGCGGTGGAGGTGGCGCATGCATTAGGTAGCAGATTGGGTGGGCACAGGGTATGCCGCGATTGGGGTATGGCTTTTACAACCTAAATTATTCTACATTAAAACGTGCATTAAATGCACCATGTGCATCTTGCATCCCTGGCTGATCCATCTTGCTGCACAGTGTGATTCAGGAGCAAAAGCCGAGCGCTACAGGACAGCCTTTGCCCTTCAGGAGGTGCAGAATTGACCCTGCTTTTTAAATGTTATCTGCGGCGGGGATGCACGGAGCTGCAGAGGGAGGGGAGGTGGGTTTCCACCTCTGGGAGGGGTTTTTCAGCGCGCACTGGGTGTCCGCAGCCTGGCATGGCAATGTGGGGCAGCAGGCAGAGAGAGAGGCGTGTGCAGGATGAGCTAAGCCAGGATCGCCCTGGTTTCGGCAGCCTCCCACGGAGTCCTCCATGGGGCATTTTGCAAGGTTGCAACCCCGTGGGCAATGCATGGGGTATGCAAGGGACACCAGGCATTAAAGGCACAGCGTGTGTGTCAGCTCAGTATTTCCTCTGCTGAGTAATCGGTATCGGGGGTCCTTGACTGCCCAGGAACGGACCCACTTTTCTGAGTGGCAGGAGTCCCTGCCTGGGATGTTGTGCAGCTCGCGGGGTCCCCCACAGAGAGATAAAAGAAAGAACAGAAAAGCTGTAAATGAAGCATGCAAATACTCCAAACGCAGGCAGACTGCAAGGGAGATCAGAGAGAAAATTATGCCAAAAAATCCCGTTCAGGGCACAGCCAGGAGCCTGGCTGTGTCATTGACTGGGCAGGATTAGAACTTTGCTGAAGCTCCTTTGCATTCCTGCTTTTCTCTGTGCTGTGGCTGACTTGCCTGTGCCAGCCCTGGTCTACTGCAGGAGCTCCCAGGGAGTCCCACCTGAGCCTCCTCTTGGAATTAATCCTCCTCACTCATCACTGTCTGCTAAACCCTACTAGACTTCTGACGAAACCAGGCAGGATCCAATTTATTGTTCTCCAGCTGCAGGATCAGACACTGCCAGAAGTTTTTATGCTGCAATAAGAAAACAGGCTTGGATCATTCCTTAAATCTTGCTGCTAATACTCTGTCAACCCCAGCAGCTGAGGCTATCCCTGCATCTCTGTCCCTCAAACTCTCTGAACTGCTCAGTCACCATTCTCCCCACTTCCTTAACCTTTTTCAACTCATGCATAGCCTGGGGGAAGCCCAGAGGACCTGGTGGACTGGCTGTAGTTCATGCTGGGTTGTGTGGGACTAGGCAGCTCCTCTTTGTACCAGGATGCCCTGGGCTTGGCACATGCACTGAGCTGCAAATAGGACTCAGCAGGGGAGCTGTGAAGCTCTTGCTGCCCCCTGGATGGTTGAACCTGGGCAAGGAAGGAGTTGAAGAGCAGTATCACAATTTGGATCAAGTACTGGAGAAGCATGGAGTCGGACCTTTTGCTTTACTGCAGGCCAGCCATTGTGTGAGATGCTGCCAGGTGCTGGTGTCTATTACTTCCCATGGGAGATCGACAGCTCAGTCCCTGAGGGGAAGACTCTGAGGACATTTGGCAGGTAAGAAGGGTACCCTGGTCTCCTTGCAGGCCAAGCCTTTCCCTCACTGGCTGAGAACCCCCCTCTTTGGTTTGTAATTGGATTTCTGCACAGCTGAGCTTCCCAAACTGCTCATTTCCAGGTTGTGCCGCTATGACCTGGCCCGATCTGAAGCTGTTCTCACCACACAGCACAACTTGGCTCAGTACCAAGTCTGTGTTGACACCAAGTTTGTGGAGCCGTTCCAAGCCCAAGTGGGATCTTTCTACATGGTCCTGGGAGAGGCTGAACACAGGGAAGGTAAGTGCTTGCAGGAGCTGGTGCCCTTTGCTCCTCTTCCAGGGCTCCCTGAGTCACTGAGGGCAGCCTGGGTCAAGCTCCTCTTGTGCAGCTCCTCCAGTCACACAAGCATGTGATTCAAGGTAGGAGCAGCCTGTCTGTCCCTGCTGCCCCTGAGAAGAGCCACCCTTATGTTGGTGAAAATCTGGTCCTCTGGCACAGATCTTATAGAAACAAGAAGCATTTCAGCAGCATGGCTGAGCTTGTAAAACCTGTGCTAAAAAGCCTTCTGGAATCACTGCCAGCCACCACACCGACCATCTTCACTCCAAACATGGCAGATTGCAGCAATGCCTCATTGCAAGTGGCTGGGTTGGTCTTTGCCATCCTTGAAAGGCTCTAATTATTATCCCTGCCCTCAGACATGTGAGGAATGCAGGCAGGCTGTGTCATGCAGGGCACCCTGTTGGCCTTTCCTGAGGTGCCCTGTGTTCCAGCTGCTTGGTTCTTTGCGTGGGGATTTGATCTGAGCTGGGCCACGGGATGGTGAAGCAAACTCTTTGTTATCTTTGCCACACCTGATAAAAAACATTTGCATTCATGCCATAGAAGTCCTCAGTGGCACGTGGAAAGCCACACTGTACATGCCTCTAGAGAGCGACCTGCTAAGCCACTGCTGCAAAATTCCTGTAGAAAATTGTTATTTTTGTCATCCCAGCCTAGTAAGGAGTTTGGCCTCATTTTGCAGGGGTGAAAGGGGAGCAGACTGAGATGGTGGCTGTGTCACCAGGGCTATGTCACCAAGGTTTGGCTCCTTCTGTGCAGCTCCATGTTGTCACTTGAATGCCACCAATGAACTGTTGGTTTTAGCCAGCGTTGAACCTCTTCTAAGCCCTCTTGTCTGCACAGGGGCATTCAGAAAGGAGCTCAGATCTATCACTGCTACATTTCAGACAGGGGAAACCAAAGTGCATCCAGCCACAAAGTAGACAGATGCTGCATGGCAGGCACTGGCACTGTTCTCCAGTGCAAGGAGAGTGAGTGCAGTGTCAGTCACCAGCATTTTGTAGCCATCAGGGCAGAGGGAAAGCATGTCACTGAATTAAGCTGCTCGCATCAGTGGCAGCACGCAGCCAGTCTGGTCTCCTGAAGTTCTCAGGCTATGGTTATTTGGCCAGCTTGAGTCATGTGTTGCCTGAGGGAACTCTCTGTCTCCAAGCTGCTCTGTCTGTTTTCATTTCTCCAGAAACTTCCAGTCCTGTGGTAAAAGCACGAATATTGACCTGCGTGGAAGGGGTGAATGTGCCTCTGCTGGAACAAGCCATACAGGAGCAGAGGAAATACTTCAGTGAGAGGCAGGAGCAGAGGGAAAACAGCACATCCTCACAGCAACTGTGAGACCAGCCACATGCTGGTCCTTGCACTACCATTTGCAACAAATATGTTTAATTTAAATTAGGAGGTGTGTTTGCTGTGGCAAGCACCAAAGTCACTGAGCAGGGAAACACTTGAAGACTCTGAGTCAAGGTATGTGACTGTGGGCTGTCCAGTCCTGCTCCAGGTGTCATGACTGAAAATAGCTCTGGGAAGAAGGTTTGTTGTTTATTTGAAAGGGTGGTTAAGGAAAGAGAACACTGGTCCTTTCGTAATGCACAACATGAAGAAGTCAGAAGAAAAAATCTCTGAATCTAGAGTTAAGCAGCTCACCTTTGGCAGATGGGGGAAAAGGGCATTAGCACAAAGTTCATTAGCCCTGCCTGGCTGCAGGGCCCATGAATGCCTTTGTTGGAGTACCCTGACTCAGCTGCCACACAGGAACATTCCTGGCAAAACACTCATGTATCTGGATTAACCAAAGAAACAAGAAGAACAAAGAGTCCCTATTTTCAGTAGCACCTGCCTTAGGTGGGAAGAACTGGTATCTAAGGAGAGGATTAATTCTAATTCTAAAATAAATATTTGCAGTACTCTGAGTACTTTCTTCCTTGACACAACTAAGTTTAAGAGACCTTAAATCACTATTTTTGAAGTATCTAAAGATGTTGACTGAAATTTTCCTTAATAAAGATGAAAAATCAAGGCAGTCTGTCTTTTACTGATTAAATCCCTATTTCTTGCTAAGTCAAATGTGTTAGACCCTGCAGAAACCTTATAGATGATGTAAGTAAATTCAGTTTTCCTCCTCCTAAGTACTGGGTGTGTATGGAAGTGGCTGGATGAAGTTACATCAGAGCCACTCTGGTTGAAGAACGCGGTGCCAGGCCCACACAGCTCTATTAAAGCATTGACAAAAGGACAGAGCATTGCTAATGTCAGATAAGAATCAAATGTTTGTGCAAGAGAGAGAAGACTCCTGTACTGTAGAAATCCCCAGGTCTGGAGTGAGCTATGCCTGTGGTTTGCAGGGGAATGCAGCCATCTCCAGCCTTTTCTGCTTGCACTCAAAGATTTTGAGCTGCTGGCTCAGCAATGGGTTAAATCAACCCTTTTTTAGATCACCTAAAATTTGGTGTCTTCCCTGTGGATCCACGCAGCTGCAATGAGACATGAAGCCCCCAAGTCCTCCAGATGAAATTCCCTTTGCCTCTGCCTTTCCTAGTGCCACAATACATAAGATTATTTTAATCTTGACTTCTGTCAGCTATCAAGTCAATGATTAATTCCACCTCAAGGACATCTCCCGAAAGGCTGACTGAACAGCACAGCCAATGGTGGGGAGGTTCAAGGGACAATTGTGCAAGACAAAATAAAAGGGGGGGGAAAAAAAGAAGAAAGGTTTCTGCTGGGTGTTTGCCCTCAGCATGTCCCAGGGAGCCATAATTATGAACCCAATTACTCCACCAATGCCCAACAGTGTGCAGATAGAGCATGAAAGCTTCCCCTGGCCCTGTGCAGTTCATGCTGCTCTTCCCCAGGCCCCAAAGTGCCTCTTTACATCCATTTTCCTCAATTTCTGGCTGTAGCCAGCACGCTGCACAACCTGGGCAACAGAACAACCAGCCCTGGGTGCCTCCTGTGCGGCTCTGTCCAGCTGAACCTCCCCGGCCACCCCAGACCCCACCAGGCCGCCCTGTCCCCTCACAGCTGCCCCAGGCAGGGCCCTGAGGGTCCCTCAAGGCTGAGGGAGCAGCAAGGTGGGACCCAGACCCCGGCAGCACCTCAGGGATCACCTGAGGGCTCCAACACTTTCCCCACATTCACCTTTTCGTTTCCCGCCTTTTTTGCTCCCCTCAGAGCGCGGTGCCAGCCGCCCCCACTGGCATCTCCAGGCCGAGGCAGCCCCATGGAGGCCATCCAGGCTTCCTTTCAGAAGGTGGAGAAGATTGGGGAGGGCACCTATGGCGTGGTGTACAAGGCTCGCAACAAGCGCACGGGGCAGCTGGTGGCCCTCAAGAAGATTCGCCTGGATGCGTGAGTGGGGCAAAGCCTTGGGCCTGCCATGGTGCCAGGCCCGTGCCCAGTATGGTGGAGAGGCACAAAAAAGCCTGACATGAGGGGAAAAAAGATTATTTTAGTCTCTAGGATTAAAATAATCTTATGTATTGTGGCACCAGGAAAGGCAGAGGCAAAGGGAATGTTGTCTGGAGGGCTTGAGGGCTCCATGTCTCATGGACATGGCAGCTGTGTGCGTCCACAGGGATGATCCCAACTTTCAGGTGACCTGAAAAAGGGCTGATTTAACTCACTGCTGAGCCAGCAGCTCAAAATCTTTGAGTGCAAGTGTTTAAGGCCTGACCTAGCACCACTTGGCCCCGGGTCCATGGCACAGGGCAGGGGGAAGCAGCTGCCATGCTGTGAGGTACTGTCTCCCTCAAGGCTGTGCTGGGGGGTCGGGCAGGGTCAGCCTCGGCCCTCCAGGGTGAGACTGAGTAGGTAAAACCTTACTGCTGATCCCCTGGGCCAGCCCTGAGCTGTGTGCACAGTGGGGGTGTCTGTCTGGACTGGGAGCCAATATGCTGGGGCTGCACCCCATGGTAGGCCCTCAGAGTGAGGGAGGTGGCTGCCCAAGGGGTGAGGAGCTTTCATGTTCCCCCACCTCCAAAAAGAAAGACATAGGTATTTAATACATTATTGCTTCTCTAAATGCATCCTTAGGTGCTTCCAAATAAGCTCTAGCCCACAGCTTATATGTCTAGGTCATCCCCTCCCTCTCCTTGCCCACACCTCTATTTCCCCCTGCCTCACCCCAGCCCACCCCAGCCACTGCTGCACCCCAAACTCAAATGCTCCCTTGGGGGGCAGTGGAAGAAGGAAGTGACACAGAGCCCCATTGGGCTGGGGGATCCCCCTGGATTATGGGGTGCAGTACAGCCTGTCTCTGCCACAGGGAGTCAGAGGGTGTCCCCAGCACTGCGATCCGAGAAATCTCGCTGCTGAAGGAGCTGAAGCACCCTAACATAGTCAGGTAAGACCCAGCTCACCTGTGAGCTCCTGCTCCAGGAGCAGATAGCATGGGGGTTTTTTCTGTCCTTCCCCAACTGCATAGGCAGGGCCAAAATACACAAGAATATGCAGGAATCTCTTGCACTTCCCTGGCTTTCAGCAATACCTCATGGGTCTGCCACTTTAGCAACACACTGCTGCTGCCCCATACTAGATTCTGCCCTTACACTGCCTCTCTCTTCTCCAAAGGACCAACAGATCAGAGGCATGCGTGGGAGGAGGTATGTTTGGGAATTTGCAGAGGTCTGGAGCAGATACTGAAGGGAGAGCCTGTACTTCTTTTACAGGCTCCTGGATGTCATACACAGCCAGAAGAAGCTCTATATGGTGTTTGAGTATCTGAATCAGGACCTGAAGAAGTACATGGACTCATGCCAAGCTGGAGAGCTTCCTTTAAGCTTGGTCAAGGTACAGTGTGGAAGCAATGCCAACAGGCCTTCTGCTGGGCAGAGCCATCTCAGAGCTGCTCAGACTGGGCCTGGAAATGATTCCCCAGTCTCCCAGACCTCAAACATTTCAGCTGGGAAGCCCCCATGGCACTATTCCTCAGAAATATTTATTTCCTCTCTATTTCCAGGCTCTCCAGCCCATCTCACTGCAGAACAAAGGAGGCATCTGTTGCTAATTGCCTTTGTAGACAGTAATGGGTGGGTGGAAGGGACTGACAGTGCCTGGATTAGAGTCTCTCTGTCCCCACGAGGTGTGGCAGCAGTTTGTGTGTATCTCTGAGTAGTGGCCCATAGGCCCGATGTTGCACTGTAACAAGGGCTTTCTTCCGATTCAGATCCAAGTGATCCAAAGTGCGTTGGTTCACACAATGCAGGGTTCAAAGTGTTTTCATCATTGTCTTATCTGAAATCTCTTCTCTCCTTAGAACTACCTTTTCCAGCTGCTGCAGGGTGTGAGTTTCTGCCACTCGCACAGAGTCATCCACAGGGACTTGAAGCCGCAGAACTTGCTCATTAATGAAGCAGGAGCAATCAAGCTGGCTGATTTTGGACTGGCAAGAGCTTTCGGGGTCCCCCTACGCACATACACTCATGAGGTAGTGTCAGGCTCCCTGAGTGGGGTACACAATCCAGAGTGGGTGAACAGCAGCAGCAGCAGCACAAATAGCTCACCCATAACAGAGGCACAGCCATGCCAGGAATGTGCTCTGAACCTCACCTGCAGCTAAGGGACCTCCATGTCCCCACAAGGTGTGCTGTCTGTCTCTACCAGAGCCTGGGCTCCCACCTTCTCTCCACAGTGTACATTTAATTGTTCCAGAGAAAATTGTTGAAGAATGTTCTGTTAATCCCAATTTTGCAGGCACTAAAGTGTCTGTAAATTCAGCAAGGCCTTAGCATGCTCTGATTTGTACAGTCACTGCATTACAGCTGAGGAGGGAGGGTCCTGTGCCTCTGGTTTCATCCAGGGAAACCAGACACAACCTGTTCATTGGCTTCTTTTCCAGGTGGTGACTCTGTGGTACCGAGCCCCTGAAATACTTCTGGGATGCAGATACTACTCGACCCCTGTGGATATCTGGAGCATTGGCTGCATCTTTGCAGAAATGGTAGGATGGGTTTAAATAATCTATTTCATGAGCCAGAGGAGGCAGCTGCAGTGGGAAGGAGGGATGAGATATAGAACATCTAGCATACTGTGCTCCCACCCTCTTCTAGGGTGTGCTTTATGGAATGTCCACCTTAAGGGTTAGCTGGTCCTTATCTCAGAAGGAAATCTACCACCCTGGGGGCCTGGCAGAAGGCTGCAGTTCCAGGTACATTGGAACATGATGCTGCTGCATTGCTGCAACATTTTCACCCTGGGAGGAGATGACTCTTCCAGATGTCCCCATGGTGGGCTGCAGAGAGCAAGCCCTCTCATGGCACAGCAGAATGGATCTCCTAGGGGTCCATACTCCCCTTGGAAGAGTTCTGGTTAGCCCTGCAGTGTATTAGCACTTTTCCTCACTCCCAAAGTCCCTGAGCTGCAGAGCAGACAGGAGGGAGCTAGCCAAGAGTGGGAACAGACACCTCTGATATTCCCAACCACTGCCTGGCAGAATCACTGCATTGTAACTGCCCTGGTCTGTGCAGTTGTTTGCAGCTGCTGGGACAGAGGGTTGCTTACAGCAGGAAATAGGGCACACAACTGATAGAAAGGTGGGAACTGGGTTTTTCTTTTCCTCCTCCAGATGACCAGGAAGGCCCTGTTTCCAGGGGACTCTGAGATCGATCAGCTCTTCCAGATCTTTCGCACCCTGGGCACTCCCACCGAGGTGACCTGGCCTGGGGTGACCCAGCTCCCCGACTACAAGGGCAGCTTTCCCCGGTGGCCAAGGAAGGAGATGAAGGACATTGTTCCAAACTTAGATCGAGATGGGAGAGACTTACTGACGGTGAGTGAGGGCTCAGAACAGGGCCTGGAGATAGACAGGATGTTTTCAAACTGGGCAAAGAATATGGATATTTGAGATTTAATTACCTGGAAGTGTGTTAGCTGATCTGGGTTGAATGCTCACCTCTGACATTGCAGAAGCACCAAATCATGGAATAGGGCTCACTCCTACTCTGTCACTGCAGGTTCCTCTAGGAACCACTGTACTGGGAGTCAAAGGAAATCTTCTAACATAATCCCCAGGGTCACTTCAGTTGTGAGTGATTCCTGAAGCCCAGAAAAGCAAAAAGGCAGGACCAACATCTGGCACTGGGCCCTGCTGTGTGCAGGCGCAATCAATCACCCAGTTTTAAAATCCTAAATCTGCTGGGTTTTCTCTTGGCAGCAATTGCTCCTGTATGATCCCAGCAAGCGCATCTCAGCCAAAGCAGCCCTCAACCACCAGTACTTCCTCTGCAGAAACTCTGGGAGCCCTGAGCAGCGACCTGTGCTGCGGAGAGACTGCAGATGAGAGGACACGGCTCTCCCCAAGCTCTTGCTGCTCCAGGTAGCACTGCAGATGTGGCCTGGGGCACTTAGCAGGGGCCTGGCTGGAACCCAGGGGCTTGCTTCTCCTCAGGAGCCTGGAAGGGGACATTCTTGGCATTTAAAGACCTTCAATCTGTTGCTGGGGGAAAGTTTGGGTTACAGCCAGGAGAGCTGTTTTGAAGAGGTCATGTGCAATTTTTCAGCATAAACCACTGAAATACAGAGAAGAGAGCATCTCTCTGAGGTTTGTCCTTCCACTAGGGATTTAAGGTGACACACACTGATTTCTATCTCCAGCACTGGAGCATCCCCAGGTCTCTTGGTGGCAGTTGCTGGCACCAGGGAAGGGGGGCACTTCTCTGCTCAGCCCTTTGCTGCTGGTATCAGCCAGGCTTCTCAGCATTAGTCAGGCTGTTTAGTCTGGGCTGTTTAACAGAGCTGACATCCTGCTCTTTGGCAAGCTGAAGAGCACTATCAGGTATCTTAGTTTTTGCCTTAGCTGGAACCAAGAGGCCAAAAGATCCAGTTAGCATAAAGCAGCTCCAGTTAGGATAAAGCACTTGCTGCATATGACTGGAAACAGGGAGCAACTAAACCACCACTCTATCATCATTCCACATGTAATGCTGTTCCCTTTGCTTTATTGTATTGGAAATGTTTTTGCTGTTCAAATGTTTGGGGGATTGTCTCTGACTCTTGGTGTGGTGTTGACATCTTAATTTCTTTTTCTTCAGTATAAAATAAATACTTGACATTTGTTCAAAAACCTTGGTGTTCATTGTTTGGCAAAGCCCATCAGGCTGGTAATGCAGGACTGCCTGGCTGGTCCTTCTTTCCACAAAGCCTTTCTCCCTTCCTCATCTCCTGCACTCTTTCTTTTATCCCTTCCAGCTCAAATCCTTGGCAGGTGCGAAGATGTGCTCTCAGTCCTGTTATGGAACTGGTACCAAAAGTGTTAATCCAATTTCTCCTGTGTCTGTGTACTTTTAGCAAAGAAACAGGGTATGCAGGAGCTGCTTTCTCATCAAGGACAGAAGGAAGATAAGGGGAACACATCTGCCTTAGGAATGCAGCTATAACCAAAACAGGATTATAGAAAAAACTGAACCTGGGAACAGGGGAAGGTTTTATGATAATGCACAATTATAATACACATGCAGTGACTGTATATAAGCAACCCACTTGCAGTGAATCGTGTGCACATCAGGTGGAGCTTATTCCCCATGCCTGTGATTACTTCTTAACGCTACACCGGTGTTAAGGGGTTTTATTTTACCTGCTTTTTGGTGAATTTTGGTGACACTTATTGGCCACCCAGAGGGGAGCTCACCTCTGAGCCTCGACGGATCTGCAGTCGACAGACCTCCAGCTGGCACTGAGGGGTTCTCGGGGAGAACCTCGGCCTCAGACCATCAGGGGCTCAAGGCAAGATCCCTGGGGTGAGTAAAGGCATCATTTAAATTGTTTATCTTGGGGTTATTGACGAATCCCCTCACAGAGTTATTAGGGAGGGGTTTGAGTCACCCAACAGGGTTCAAGTCCCTCAGGAGTAGGGGGTTCGAGTTCCCTCCGAGGGGCTCCCCTGGAGCAGGGAACTTAAAGCAGCGTTGTAGTTGGCCGAGGAGAAAAAAAACAGGCTCATAACAGCGGAGCCAAAGCATTGCTGTACCTGCTTTAGTGGTGGAGTTTGCTTAGATACTCTGAGTTCTTTTTGGTCTCTGGCAGTGTGCGTGTGAGTGGACTGTGTGTTGATTTCAGCTTGCCGGCCTGTAAAATCAACACTGGAACGCCTGTGATATAAAGCTCGTTTGCTGGAAGAGTGTTGGAACGTAACTGACTGTTGGGGTTTCGAAGCGATCGGGGGATGTCTGGTATCAATTATTGATTTGTTCTCTGTGCGCGCCCGGCTGAAATCGCACTTGTGGACGCGAAGCGCCCTCTCGTGCCAGCGCACGCCGGGTTCCCGGCGCCAGTGGGACCGGGCGGGCGAGCAGGGGCTCCCTCAGCTGCAGCTTAGCCGGTCTTGACTCGGGGAGGAGGAGGAGAAGAGAAGAAACCCAGCGGACTCGCAGCACAGCAGCCCGGCCCCCGGTGGGTTCTCGCCTGCTCCAGAGCCAGCCGCCTGGGCAGCAGCACCCACCCGCTGCAGCCCAGAAACAGCCGCGGGCACTCCCCGCGCCCAGGTAATCGTTGTATTCGCTTTCCAGCCGTTGTTATATACTTGTGTTATTGAGTATGGGGGCGGTCTGTTCCAAAACTAGAGTGAGAAATGATATCCCGAATTCTCCGTTGAAAAGTGTATTGAACCACTGGGAAAAGATAGGGGGAGAGGAGCTACTTAAATCCAAACTAATCCAATATTGTAACCACTGGTGGCCTCGGTATAGACTGGATAATCAGGCGAAGTGGCCAAAGAACGGCACCTTAGATTTTCACACCATGTTACAGCTGAAGCTGTTTTGTAGAAGAGAGAGGAAGTGGCTTGAGATGCCCTATGTAGATCTGTTCTTTACTTTAAGAGACCATCTGGAATTGCAAAAGGGTTGCCTACCCAGCCTGTCAAACCCTCTCATGTTAGCTTTTGGAAAGGAAAGGGAAAAGGAGAGGAAAACGAAGCGATGTTGTTCCTCTTGTAGTATTGGGCAGGACTGTTCGAAATGCCACAGGCGATGGGAGGAGGATGATGTAGAAATGATAGAGGCACCAGATGCAGGAGACAGGGGGATAGAGAATCGGGGTGTGCCTGATAAGGGGGAAGCACAAGGAGGGGATGAGCAGTCAGGGGGGAGGCAAGAGTTAATTTCAAGTCCAGTGGTGGGGAGAAGCCAGGGTGAGCAGGAGGTGAGGACGCAAGAGGTAGGGGAGCAGGAGGTGAGAAAGCTGGAGGGGGATAAGCAGGAGACCATAGCTCAGCTCTGTGTGGGGCTGGGATCTCACAGCCTGATGGTGGTGAAGATCCCTTTCTCCCCAGTCGATCTCGAGGCATGGAGGAGACTGGCAGGGCCCTACAGAGAAGATCCAGAGAGAGTATCTAGAGTATTTGAAACCATTCTCAAGACCCATAACCCGGACTGGGGGGTTATACAAGTTCTGTTAGATGCTCTATTAGACTGCACAGAAAGAGAGGCGGTACTCAGGACTGCTATGAAAGAGGTGGACAGGGTAGGTACAGCAGGTGCATTACCAGGAGCTGTGGAAGAGCATTTTCCCTCCCAGGACCCCCACTGGGACCCTAACACAAAGGAGGGGAGGGTTTTTCTAGGACAATATCAACAATGGATATTATTTGGCTTTAAACATGCAATGCCAAAGGCAATCAATTGGTCTAAACTTTATGAGGTGAAACAAGAACCACATGAGACTCCGACTGCATTTGTGGAACGCCTAAGGACAGCTGCCAGGAGATACACTAATATTGATCCAGAAAAACCAGAGGAAGCTGTACAGCTGGCTTCCATTTTCATAGAGAACTCAGTGCCAGATATTAGAAAGAAGTTACAAAAGCTGGAGGGAGCAGAGTCTCGTGACCTAGGAGAACTCTTACAAGTGGCCTGGGCAGCTTTTAATAATAGGGGAGAAGAGGAAGAAAACAAGAACCGGGAGAGAGAAAAGGAGAAGGAGCAGAAAGAAAAGAGATGGGAAATGGAATGGGAGGAGAGAAAAAAGAAATGGGAAATGGGTAGGGAGGAGAGAGGAAAGAAACGGGAGGTGGAAAGAAAGAAAAGATGCAGGGATGCAAAGCTGAGTGCAGCCCTGCAAAGGGCGCTGTTTAACCGCAGGGCGGAGAGGGGCTCTGCCCACGGAGCGCTGCAGCCCAACCAGTGCGCGTACTGCAGAGGGCTCGGGCACTGGAAACGGGAGTGCCCCAAGAACCTGAAAGGTAACCGAGCTGTCAGCAACGACGGGAACAGGGAGTGAAACCCCCAGCTGAACCCCTGCTTACAACAGAGCTGGCAGAAAGAGACAATTCATTTGTTAATAGACATTGGGGATACTTACTTGGTATTAAATACAAATTGTGGAAAATTAAACCAAGAAACTGTAAATGTTGTTGGTGCAACAGGGAAAGAGGAAAAACAAACATTCCTTAACCCCATTAACTTTACATTCAACAAATGGTGGATAACACACCAATTTTTGTGTGTGCCTGAATGTCTAGTTCGTCTGTTAGGAAGAGACCTGGAGGCACAGATTTTGTTTAAAGATGGAGAAATGCAATTATTGGTACCTGAGACTAAAGCCATGGAGGCAAGAACTTTTATGTTGCAGGGAACACTGGGATCAGACAATTCTGGAGGAATACCAGAAGCAACAGAAAATGGAGTAAAACACCCTTGATCCTTGGAGTGGAACTCCAGGCCATTCCCAACAAGCTCCTGTAAGCATTACCCTAAAACCTGGATCAAAACCAGTAAAGCAGAAACAATATCCTTTAAAATCAATAGCTAGGAGGGGAATCAAGATTCTAATTGAAAATTTCAGGGAATTTGGATTATTGATAGAATGTATGTCAGAACACTCCCATTTTGCCAGTTAAAAAGCTTGGGACAAGTAAGTACAGGTTGGTACAGGACCTACGAGCAACCAGACAAATATTCCAGGATATCCACCCTGTTGTAGCCAATCCTTTTATCCTGTTAACATCCCTCACAAAATATCACCCATGGTTTACAGTGATAGGTTTGAAGGATGCCTTCTTTTGCATACCTCTTGATAAGCAAAGCCAGGGCATTTTTTGCCTTTGAATGGGAAAATCCTCAAACTGGTGGGAAGACTCAGCTTACTTGGACTGTGTTACCACAAGGATTTAAAAATAGTCAAACCATTCTTGGGAACCAACTGGCAAAAAGGAGAATCCTGGAGGATTGGTCCTGCAGTATGTTGATGATATCTTTATACCAACTGAAACTAATGAAAAGTATATGGGATTGACCATCAGTCTTTTAAATTTCCTGGGCCAATGAGGTTATGAAGTATTTTGGGAAAAAGCTCAAATCATGAGGCAGCAAGTTATCTACCTGTGGTATGAAATGATACCAGGACAGTGGAAATTGGGAATGGACAGAAAAGAGTCATCTGCCAAGTACCCCAGCCTGCAATTGCCTGAGACTTAACAGCATTTCTGGCTATGGCTGGGTGGTGCAGATTGTGGATTTTAAATTATGGACTTTTGATCAAACCATTGAGCTTTTAAAGGAGGCCCCAGAAGGACATTTGATTTGGACTCCTGAGAGCGAACATGTGTTCTGTAACCTAAAGATGGCCCTGATGTCTGCACCCACTCCAGGACTTCCAGACTTAACAAAGCCCTTTGAGCTTTTTGGGCAGGAATGACAGCACCTCATCCTCAGAGTTCTGGCTGAGAAGGGGGGAGACTTCAAGAGGCTTGTGGGGTGCTTTTCAAAACAACTGGACAAGGTCAGCCAGCGATGGTCTGGATGCCTGTGAGCTGTAGCAGTGACTGTTCTCCTCATCCAAGAGGCCAGGAAACTGACTTTGGGACAAAAGATTGTAGTGTACACTTCACACACCATAACCACTGTGTTAGGCCAAAAAGGGGACCTAACACAGGCTTTCCCCAAGCTGTATGCTGAAATATCAGACTGTTCTCGTGGAGCAGAAGATGTGGAGTTGAAAGTAACCACAGTGGTAAATCCAGCCCAAGTCGTGAAGAACAGCTGACCCTCAATCACCTACACACAGTTGAGCAAGTTTATGTAAACTGGCCAGACCTACAAGATGCACCAACTGAAGATCCAGAGTTCTTTACAGAAGGAAGTGGCTTGGTGCAAGATGGGAAATAAAAAGTTGGCTATGCCATAGTAAAGCCAACCAAGGTAATAGAGCTGCACCACTGCCCATGGACACCTCAGCACAAAAGGCAGAGCTCATAGTGCTGTGAAGAGCCCTGGAACTGGCAGCAGGAGGAAGAGTGAAAATATGGACTGACTTGAAATATGCTTTTAGAGTTGTTCATGCCCATGGAACCATATGGAAGGAAAGAGGTCTATTAACAGCACAGGGATCTCTGATTAATATGCACAAGAAATATTGTCCTTCCTTGATGCCATCCAGCTGCCCAGAAAAGTGTCTGCAGGGCACACCAGCGTGGGGATTCCCAAATTATTCTAGGAAACAGATTTGCAGATAAATCTGTACAAGAGGTTGCACAACAAGGCATCTTGGCATTAATACCTAAGAAAGCTGTTTCACTCCCAGAAGTTAGCCCTGGATATAGCCAGGTAGATTTAAAATTAGCTACTTACCTAGAAGCCCAGAATAGAGAGGGTGGATGGCTGGTAACTCCCAACAACCAGATCATAGTCCCACCACAAGTGATGTTTCAAATTGTCAAGGAGAAACACCAGCAAACCCACTGGGGAATCAGTACTATGGCACTTGGACCAGTGACTGCTCCAAGGACTCAGATACCAGTGTCCCTATGACAAAAAGTGTCAAGTCTGTTACAGAAAAATGCCCAATATGTCTTAAAAATAACCCTTTGGTTTCAAACAGACTGCCTCCATGGATCACTAAAAGAGGAAACACCCCCAGGCATTATTGGCAAATTGTATTTCCTGAGCTACCACACCAATAATGATACTGGTAACTCCTGATATTATTTATTGGACACCTTTTCCAGAAGTTTTCCCCTGCTGCACCAACAAAGCCAGGAAAGTCACCAAGGTACTCCTCAAAGAGATCATACCCAGGTTTGGAGTTCCTTTTGGGATGTCATCTGATAGGGGACCCCATTTTATATCTGAAACAACTTTGTAAGCAGTTGAATATAAATTGGGATTTACATACTCCATGGAGACTGCAATCTAGTGCAAAGGTTGAGTGAATTAATCAAATTTTAAAGAGACAGATTAGCAAAATGTGTCAGGAAGCTTTCTTAAAATGTCCACAGGTGTTACCAGCAGGCTTGCTATGAATTAGAGTACAGCCCCAACCTAAGTTGAAGGTGAGCTGTATGAGTTGATGTTTGGGAGATCATACTCTGCTGCAACTTTCCCTGGATCTGAGAAACTAATCAGGAATTGGGAAATAGAATAATATTAATTTTATTAGGGAAACTCTTGAATGAACTAAAAAGGTTTGTCATTCTCTCAGAACCTCTTACCCTAGACAGCCCAGTTCACTCATTTCAGCCTGGGGATCACATACACATCCAGATCTGGAAACCTGAGCCACTCCAGGAGCAGTGGAAAGGACCTTTTCTGGTTCTGTTGACTACAAGACCAGCTGTGAAAATGAATTAACTCCTGGACACATTGCTCCCAGATTAAGAGGACTCCTGACTCCGAGTGAATTGTGGAAAACATCGGATCCTTGCAGCTGAAAAAGTCAGAAACATCTGTAAACGAGCAGTGAAATGTATAGACTCATTTTTATGGGAATTATTTTATCTTTGGGTAGAGCCGTTAAAGAAAATTTAACATTGACTTGAATCCAAGGGTTTGCTAAGATGCACAATCTGTCCAGCTTTACAGCCTGCCTCCCTATCCTCCATTCAGCAGGGGAACCTATTCCTTGGGGAATCATATCCTATAATTCTGACAATGGTCATTCCATATGATAATCTGACATTACAAACAGAAGGGCCTGAGATTTATTGCTGGCCAAAGAACAAGAGGATTGTGGATATTTAAAACTGGATAGAGATAGATTGTTGTCTTCACGTCCAAATGGAACAGAAGATTACAGAAGACCACAAAATGTGGCCAGTTGCTGAGGATAGCAATGCTATCCTGAAACTAATTGGTTCAATAAAATTCTTCAAGGAATAGCATGATGATCCCTGAAAGAAAGGCTGGCTGGAATACTGGAAACCATCATAACTGTAACTGTAGTTGTAATAATTATCAACATTGCTATTGGTTATGTTCTCAAAATCAGTCATAATCTTGAGGGAATATAGATAACTATAGATAGAAATCGAGTTGGAACTTATCAAATGGCCTTAAGGAATTTGAGATGTTTCAAAGGGGGGAATTGATACCAAAAGGGTTAATCTGATTTCTGCTGTGTCTTTGTACTTTTAGCAAAAATAAATCGGGTATGCAGGAGCTGCTTTCTCAGCAAGGACCTATTGAATTCCTGAAACATCTGGCTTAGGAATGCAGCTACAGCCAAAACAAGGCTATAAAAAGCCTGAACTTAGGGGCATGGGAGGGTTTTATTGTAATGGGCTCTTATAATATGCATGTGATGACTGTACATAAGCAATGCACTTGTAGAGAATCATGTGCATGTTAGGTGGAGCTTATCCTGTAATAAATTATGTTTCTTCTTAACACTACAATGGTGTTAAGGAGTTTTATTTTACATTGTTTTCGGTGAATTTCAGTGACAGAATGAGCAGCTGATGGTTCTGCAGCTCAGTGATGCCTCAGTGTGGGGTTGCTTTCCATGAGAAGTTGCCACGCACTATTTCAGAGTTTATTCTACTTATTTAAACACTCAAAAGACAAATCTAATTTACAGAACTCAAACTTCCACACTCCTGTTTTTCATGCACGTGCACACATGCATTCCTAGTAACTGCAATCCCAGAAAAACAATTTTAGCACAACCTGACAGCTGTGCTCCTACATCTCATGGCCTCTGTGTGGTGACAGCCAGCTTGGAGGCACATATTTGTGATTGAATCCGTGGAGACATGGATGAGTTCTACTGTGGGAATCATTTCCCTGCCTTTGCATACATGTTGTAAAGTCAATGCTCCCCTGTTTGCTCTATGCAAACAATGCTCAAGTTGTACCAGACAAACTGTTTGCAGAAGAGTTTCCTTTTTGTTTTGTTTTTAAAAGATCTGCAGTAAAAAATAAATATCAAGGACATTCATCCAGTCCAGAAACATAAACAAAACACTAGAGCAAACTCAGCCCAGAAACTGAAGCAATTGACTTAAATTCAAACATTTCTTATCCACTGCTGCCAGCAAAGGGAACAGACAGCAGCTGTGTTGAAATAACTGCTCTGGGACAGCCACAGTGCAGCACCATCACCCTGTGCCTGGGAAGGGAGGAAGGAAAAGTCCTACCTGTGTTCTCCTGAGCAACTCACAACCCAGCCAGACAGCAAGGCTCTGGGGAAAGCCCCATGGCTGAGTGGTGCTTCCTATGGACACACCAGGACATGACATGAGCTGCTTTCTGCAGATAAGGGGCACTTGGTAGCAAACTAAAGGATTTTTAGTGAGTGTTTCTCAGACTAAACTGCTCAGCCACCTAATCATCTCTTAACAACTTCACCCAACCCCAGGTAAATCCCTCCCACCACACAGTTAGGGAGCACTTTGTCCAAAATGCTTAACTGCCTGCCTAATTACCAGAACTCCAAGTCTCACTGTTACAGAGCACTCCCCCAAACCATCAATCACCCCACAGGGGGAGGCTGGCACCAAACTCACCTGCTGGGCTGGGCTGCAGGAAAAGCAACAGCTCCACTGCTAATGGATGCCTGTGTGCAATGATTTTCCCTATTGTAAACCAACAAACTGCCCAGCATTGACCAGGGCAGCTGAGATGGCCAAGAACAGCAGCCATAAGTGTGACAATAACCAGAGACCCTGCAGAGCCTGAGACAGAGCCTGGGCAGATCTCAGACTGGAAACTTGCTGTTACAGATTACTGATGCTGGGCACTGCCCACCAGCAGGAAGGTAATGGGAGCTGAGTGTACTGAGCCTGCCAGAGTGGGAACAGTTTCTTCCTGGAGCCCAGACTTCAATTCCAGCTAGGCTATATGGAAATAGAGGCTATGCTGCTGGTCTGGTGGGTGAAGGAGGAGGAGAAAACCTCTACTCTCATGGATTATTTTGGGTGTGTTGGAGTACCTGAATTTCATCAGCTAGAAGTGTCCTTGGGAGAGGGGAAGGAGCAGCTGATATGAATATAGAAAGTATCTTCTCATCCCACAAACCCAGAGGATGTTCCACAATAGTATAGATACTAGGGAAGAACATTTGGGATATGAGAATTGCATGTTTCAGGAAAGACTGAGTGGTGGAAGTTACACAGGGGAGTAACTTCCTTTTAGTTCACCTAAAGAATTAGCAAGTGTGGGTTTTCCAGTACTGTTGGGTGGGACTGCACCCCTTTGGTGTTCAAGTCCCTCTTTTAGAGGTGTCCAAATGACCAAGAAGCAAAGTCCTGTTGGTTTTCAGTTTTAAAGACAAGTATAACAAAATCTTTTAATATATGGACTCACAGGTAGAAGGACACTTTAGGGTGTTCAATGCTGAGAGATCAGGGACAGCAAAAGTCTACAAAACCTGTGTGGATTGGGCTGCAGGGCATGAGATTGCATGGGGGAGGAGTAGCTGTGCCTTTAGCCACAGCTTGCAGAGATGACACAGCCACAGACACTCACTTGCTATGTTTATTGCATGCAGAATGACCCAACTGGAAAACACTCTGTCTCCCCTCTCTCTGGGCATAGCCATGTTTAACCTACTGCTCATGAAGTTCTCAGACTCAGCCCCTCTCTGGGCTGATCAGGGAACAGCACCCAGGGACTGTGAGGATTCCTCCATGGCAGACCCACGACCACATTTTCTTCCTGGCACGGCCGAGCTGTGTTGGGAGGCAGGTAGCTAAGAGAGAAGATAGGCAGCCCTAAATACTAGATCTCCATGCCTGTGAGCCTGCTGCCTCCATGGGGAGAGGTGTTCTGAAGGGATGAACTCCTGGAGGAACCAGCCCCAGTGTGTGCCTTGGTCCATTCAGTGCCTGAACCGTGAGAGCCTGGGGGAGCGGCTCGCCTGGTGGTACCGCTGGTAGCCCTCCGACGCGGCCGGCAGCAGCAGGAGCTGGCTCAGGGAATCCTTCTGGCAGAGAGCCATGGCCTCCTTGTAGTTTATCTTCTCTTTAGTGACAGGGTCAAGCAGATCTTTTTCATAGTTGGACTCATCCTGGAGCCTGTTGGCCAGGTTGCTCGTTATCATGCCCGTCTGGACAGCTTCCAGCACAGGGATGCGACCAGTTTTCTTGGGATCGATGAGCCCTCCAGTTAGATGCTGGACTTGCAGGTAGGGGAAAGCACTGTCCTTGGTCATCCAACCCTTCTGAACTGCTTCCCCCACAGACAGCCTTCGCTTGGTCACGGGGTCCTCAATGCCTGTGAAAGCTTTCTGGGCATTGAGCAGTCTCTGCATGTAGGTCCTGTCAATCAGCCCCCTCTCGATCGCCTTATGCACCGAGAACCGGTCCCTGGAAATGAGGTCTATGATGCCCCCCGTGGCAGCCTGGGCTTCCAGGAGCTTCTGAGCTGTCATGGGATCGAGCAGCTTCTTTGCAACAGCAGTTTTGATGTTGTACTTGGTGTTGGTGGTGGTGTCATAGACCCCAGCAATGGGGGATGTGTCATCACATATGCCCTTCTGTGAGGCTGGGGGGAAGAAGGTTTGGGTTTGGTGGGTGGTGGGTGATGTGAGAGGGGACTTGGAGATGATGGAGCCAATTGAGAGGGACGAGGGAGGCTTGGTTTCCCCAGCCACCAGCAAGGCAAATTCAGAGATGGGAATCTTGCCATCCCGGTACAGCTGGTACTCCTCCTTTGTGATCCTCCTCAGCCTCAGCGCATCATCGATGGAATACTGCTTCCCACTTTTCTTGTCAAGGAGAAGTGAGACCTCCCCATTTGGGCCCAGGGTGGTGACTTCTTCCCAGTCACACTCCAGCTCTTGCAGCTGGATGTACTGGCCTCTGTCTATGATACCTCGCTTGTACGCTTCGTAAGGGGACATGTCCTTCCCCGTGTCAGGGTCCAAGATAGAGATCTTGGTGGAGAGGTTCGTCTCTCTCATCTGGGTCTCGTGATTGATTTCTTCACGGTTGACCTTTGACTGGAGATCCCGAATGAACCTCTCCTTGTTGTAGATCTGGTCCTTCTCCCTAAGGATGTCTGCCTCCAGCAGGGAAACCTCATGTTCCAGCTGCTTCTTCTTCTGCCTGTCATTCTGGGTCCGCTGGCTGAGCAGTTTGGATTCCTCCCGAAGGAAGAGGACTTTCTGTTGCTTCTGCCTCTCCAGCTCCCTCAGCTCACTCTCCAAGCTGGCTCTCTCCTGGATGGCCAGGTTCCTGGCTTTCTGCAGCTCTGTCTCTTCACGAGCCCACGTCCTCTTCATGCCTTCAGCCCTCTCGATCTTCTCCCGGAGCCGCCGCACCTCTTCCTCTGCCTTTTGCTTGGCCCCCCTCTCCCTGCTCAGCAGCTCCCAGACACGTGCACGTTCACTCTCCAGCGCTCTGTCCTTTTCCACTCGAATCACCTCCTTGTAAATGGTCTTCTCCTGGGATTTTGTTTTCTGCAGGACATCAACTTGCACCTGCAAGTTCTTGCATTCTCTCTGCAAGCTCAGCACCTCCATCTTCTCCCGGTCCAGCTCCAAGCGCAGGTTGCTGGCAGACTGTTCCAGCACTGGATCCTTCTCCAGCTTCACCACTTCTTCCATAATGATCTTTTCTTGCACCGGGGCTGGGCTTTCCTCCAGCTCCTTTATTCTCAGTGTAATTTGTCTCATCTCCTTCTCCAGTGCAAGCCTCTTGCTTCGATCCTCCTGAAAGTTGAGCAGCTTCTCTTGCTCTTCCACCAGCACGCGAAGCTGCTGCACGTCGCGCTCCAGGCGGCGCCTGTTGCTCACCTCCTCATCCAGGCTGCGCCTCAGCCTGCTGTGCTCATCCCGGAGCTTTGGATCCTTTTGGGTCAGTATCACCTCTTGAACAACCACCTTCTCCTCCGGCTTCCTCCTCTCCAGGAGCATGTATTTGTTCTGCAGGTCATAGATGGCATCCTCTGCAGCTCTCCTCTTCTGGGACATGTTTCGCACCTCCTGGCGCAGGCGATCGGCTTCTTTTTCCAAGAGCGGGTCATTCTCGTATCGGATCACTTCCTTGTTGACCAGCTTGGTTTCCACCTTGGATCTCTCCCTCCTCCATTCATCCCTTTCCCCCTGCAGCCTGATGAGCTGCTCCTGGGTCCTGCCGTTGGTGTTCACAAGTTCATTGAGCTGCTCCTTCAGCCTGTCAATTTCTCTGAGAATCTCTGGACTCTTTTCATGTTTCACCACCTCCTCTATGACCTCCTTAAACTCCACCTCTGGTTTTTGCGACCTGAGGACTTTGAGCTCTGCTAAGGCCTCTTCCACTTCACTGTCGATCTTTGTCCTTTTCAGAGTGACTTCCTGCAGCTCCCTTTTCAGGTGTGCAATCTGCCTCTCCGTTTCAGGGTCCACCAAGAAGATCTCATTGACCCTCTCTTTCACCTCTATCCTGGGCTTTTTCTTCTCTGCGATGCTGTACTGGCTCTGCAGCTCTCCCAGCTCACCTGTCAGCATCAAGTTTTTGCTCCTCTCTTCTTCAATCAGAGTTTTAAGCTTGGAAGTTTCTTTCAATAACTCTGGGTCCTGCTCTACCTGTTTCACCTCCTTAACAATAATTTTGGGTTCTGCTGTCTCAATCAGTCTTTCCACCTCCTCAATCTTGTTCTTCACTTTCACTATCGCTTCTTCTGCAGATTTTCTTTTGAAGGATTCCTCATCAATTTGTAACTGCAGGGTCCTAACAGACTTCAGCATTTCTGGGTTTTTCTCCAGCTTGATGAGCTCCTTCACCACCACTTTCTCTCGGATGTTGGGCTGCTTTCGCTCCAGCATGTGCAGCTCCCTCTTGTGCTGCTCGAGCTCAGAAGCAGCAGCCAAGCTTTCCTGCTGGAGACGCTTGATCTCCTGGCGAAGACTGGCTGCTTGGCCATCCAGGCTGGGATCCTTCTCAATTTTGGTGATCTCTTTGGTGAGGAGCTGGGCAGGAGCCACCTTCTTCTCGCTCTCCATCTGGGCAAGCTTACGGCTCATCACATCAATGTCTTCTTGCAGGCTCTGCCGCTTTTTGCCTTCCTCCTCGATCTGCTGTGCCATTCTAGATAGGTTGCTCTCCACCTGTGGGTCTCTGTAGTATTCAATCACCTCTTTTTCTTCCACTCTTTCAATGGGCTTCTGAGTTTTTAACATCAGCAACTTGTTTCTGTGCTCCTCCAGGTCCTCTTCAATCCTGGCCACTTTCCTCCTTTCCTCCTCTAGCTGTGATTTCAACCCCTCAGATTCCCTGCTTGTGGCTTTGTTTTCAGCTTTCTGGGTTTGCTCATGCACAGCTTCAACGTCCTCATGCACTTCCTTCTGCAGGGAAAAAGTAAAAAAAGAATTTTAAAAAGGCAGGCAAACCAAGTCATTCCTTTAAGGTGACTCGGAGATCTTTTAAATGACATGGCATGGTGGGAGACAAAACTGGCACAAAATCCTCAGGCAGTCTTCAAATAAGGCTGTTTGTAAATGGAAAGTGAGGACACAATTCCATCTCAAGGTGAGTCTTTCTCTTGACTTGGAGGTGCTGCAGCAGCCCACAAAGGTGCTTTGTGCTGCCTTCTTGTATCTGCAGCCCATGGAGAGCATCACAGCCAGTCCCCAGCTTAATCTCTTGTGCTTCCTGAACCCATTAAAAGTCACCTGCTCTTGAGACCTTTCCTACAGATGGTTCAAGCCTTAGAAAGGTATAAAAATCCTATTGCTTTGAAGTATTTCCAGAAGGTTGTGAGCAATGAGTTCCAGCCACACCCACAAACAAATCTGAAATTCTCAATCTGTGATTGTTGATTAGCTATGAATAAGAGAACTGGACCTAAAAGCCCCATTTTTTTCCCCAAGCATAAACTACAGCTTCAGTAATGAGCTAAGGGCCCCCAGAGATAAGAGTCACAACTCAAGATCAGTGTCAGTGAAACTGGTTTCCTGTGGTCTTTGTCTCAGAGGGGTTTCCATTCCTGCCCTACCTCACATCTGGATGTGGAGACAAGGAGGGGTGGGGGAGCCCCAGGCTGAGCAGATCTGAACCCCAATCTAGAGCCCCCCAACCCTGCAGTGAGCTGTAGGCTGGTACCTTCTCCACAATCTTCTTGGCAAACTCCAGCCGGCTGAGCTGCTCTTTGCTTTCTGCTACCAGCTCCATGTAGAGCTTGGTGACATCATTTTCCTGCAAAAGAAAGAGCAGTGAGAGCCTTGTGTGCCCCACCTGGACACAGCTCTGCTGTGTGGCAAACTCTACCTGGACCAGTTTTTGTAGGGCACAGTTCTAGGGACGAGTGTCTTCCCATCTGACTCTTTACAGAGTGTAAAGATTCATGCAGGAGAACCTGTTATTTGATTGCCTGTTGGATGCCTGCAGGCCTACACAGGGTCCAGTTTGCCAAATTCGTAGCTGGAGAGCAGCTGGCAAAAGCTTCAAGGTGATGCAGGGTGTAACTGGGAAGAGAAGAGGAGCTCTGGCTCCTTCCTCTCCCCACACATCCACCCTGTAAGTTTTATCTTCACACACAATGTGGTGAGGAGGCAACATCAGCAATCTCAACCAAGGTGCCCTAATTCAGGATCTCACAAGCTGCTTTGCCCCAGGGCCAAAGGGATTCCTGAGGACTCTGGGATTAGGACCATAACCAGTGGTGGCTGTAAGAGTGGATTAAGGCCTTTGAGGGTAATGAGGCCTTTGAGGGTAATGAGCTGGACAATGGTTTCCAAGCCTTCATCTTAACATTTTACCTGGGCCTGGATGCTTTCCTGCAGGGGGGTCACACGCAGCCTCTTTGCAGCAGAGTCAGTCAGGGAAGGGTCCAGAGAAGAGCTGTATTTGCCTGCTTCAAGCTCATAGTCCTGTTCAGAGCAGACACACAAGCATCAGGTGGGATCTCTTGGGTGAAATGCTAAGAGAGTGATAAATGGGAAAACCCCTCCTTACATTGAGTGTGGACTGCACGTTCTGGGACAGCCTGACCAGGGCATTCTTCTCAGGCTCCTTGCTCTGGATCTCCCCCACCAGCCTCTGCAGGAGACACAGGTGGTGTTAAGGACACACTGACATCCAGCTGCCCAGCAATACTCTTGCAGCCTAGAGAATCAGCTCAGCTGAGGGAATGGTGGGAACAGGAAGACATTTAGGATGAGCTCCAGGGTTTTAGGGTATCTCAGCAGTGATAACTTGCCCAGGACCTCCAACACTGATTTATCACAAATAAGATAAATAGCAGCCAACACAGAGACCTCTGCAATTCCTTGTCTGAGCTAGTGAGCTTAGTCTGCTCAAGTAGAGAAAAAAAGGACTTGGATGCAACATCTCAGCCTAAGGTGCAACATTTCAGGATCTGAAAGTGTCCTCTCCATGGACATTTCAAGCTGGAGGTGACTGGCACAGATGAGGACACCAGCACTGTAGATAAACCCAGCAAGGTGAGATACACCAGGTAACACCATCCATGGGCTGCAATCCTTCCCTGGGTCATTCACTGTGATGGGGGAGCACACAACTAGGAGCTGGCTGGTGCTACTTTGCATGTGCTGTTCACAAGCAAATTGCCCCATCCCTGCAAAGTTACAGGGTGCTCTTGCCCTGGAACACACCTTCTGTGCCTGCAGCTTGTAATTGATCTGGCTTGGCCCATCAGTGGTCTTCACTTGGTGCTTGGGTAGGTTGTTCATCCAGAACATCAGGTTCTCATTGGAGTTTTGGAACTGCTGGTAGGTGAGGCTGATGTTTCTGAGGGTCTTCTCTCTGTACAGCACAAAAGTAGACAGGAACATGAAGGGGAAGGGCAAAGAGTCATGTGCAAGTTCCTAGGAAGGGAGGTAAAAGGTGAAAATATCACCACAACAAACACCAAGATAACAAAAACGAGGGGGTGACAACTGATGCCTGAGTGGGGAGCACAACTCTGGAAGCTCAAAGCCTGTGCTGTGGACACAGCAGGACACACCTGGTCCTCAGTATTACAGCACTGTGGTCAGGATCAGGGTCCCACAATGAAGAGCTCACTCAGGCTCTGAGCCCTGCCCCAGTTCCACCTCAGCCAGGAGGAGCAGAGCTGGCCCCAGGCCCTCACCGCTGGTCCAGCTGGTCAGCCACGGCATGGTAGCGATCGTTGAGGAGCTGCACCTCCCTCCTCTGCCGGGGCAGGTCAGGGCAGTACTCCTGGAAGTTGTTCTGCACAGCACTGCAGCTGTGCTCAGCATCCTTGAGCCCCCGGTTCAGCTTCAGCACACAGTCCTCCTGGGCCACCAGGTCACGCCTCATCTTCTGCAGGGGAGCAGAAACACACCTTGTGTTTGCATCTGTCAGAGCAGCAGCCAAACACCCTCCTGAAAGTGCCACTGGGGCTGGCCAGGCTCTCTGAGGGACATGCAGGGTGAAAGCTGGGAGGCAAGGTGGCTTGAACAGTGCACTGAGAAGTTTTGGGGAAGGGAAAACATCAGGTCACTGTGGGTGCCAAGAATGGGGTGAGGAGACTGGGAGCAGGAGAGATTAGGGATAGATGTGAGGCAGAGCAACAGAGATTAGATGCTAAGGGGGTCATGATGCATTTTAGGGACTGCAGAGGGAGGGACAGAGTGTTTTGCTGTCCAGTGAGAGCAGATCAGCCTGCAACACCAACATTAAACCTTCAAGGAACAACTTCTCCAAAATGCTTCATGGCTGGTGCCTCAAGGTGCTCAAATAAATGCAGCTCCTCCCACACTGCTCCCTGAGCTCCCATCCTTCATCCTCCCTGGTGTTCCCCTACCTGCAGGTCATTGGCCCGGTCCTGCAGGGCATTGGGGGATGCAGGAATGATGCTGTCCTGAGCCAGCTTGGCCTCAAACGTGCTGACAATCTTGTCTGTGTTCTCAATCTGAGTCTCCAGGTTCAGTGCAGCCTTAGCCCTAGGAAAGGGGAAAATGAAGGACAAGATTAGCTACAGAAACCCCATTCTTCTTCTTTTCTCTCTTTGATGCTTAACCTTACTAAAAATTAGAGCTTCTGCAAGACGTCAGAGAACAAGCAATGTGCACTCATGCTGCTCTCAAGTCAGATCTGTTGCAGTTCAGCACACAGCAGATCTGGGACACACACCCATTGTGGTGGATTTTCCACGGTGGGGGGAATCTACTCACAAATTACACACAGGAACTCCTTCAGAGATGCCTTTGATGATGGATGGGAGGTTCCCAACCTGTGCTGGACCTCAACCAACACTCATATAGATCAAAAGCATTTTGTGTCATGCTTCTGTGTTGGCACACCTGTGCAAGGACATCTCCTTCCCTCTTCCCCATCACTCACTTCTCGTTGTACAGGCTGGAGAGCACATTGACATCGTTGTATTTGCTCCTGAGGGCATTCAGTGTGACAGGCAGCTGGGAAGCTGAGGTGCTGGTGGGTTTCTTGGAAAGGTAGGTCTCACACTCCTTCTGCAAGGCATCCTTGGCTGCCCCCAGGTTCTCCAGTTTCTTTGTTGTTTCCTGGCACAGCAGATGGAAGCACAGTCACCCAGCACAGCCATAGCAGTGGAAATGTGTTTCCCTCAGGGGCAGATTTGGCTGTGGGGCTCAGGGTGTGGTGCCCCTCTCATAAGGAGCTGCCCCTTGGGGCACAGCCCATCCAGACTGGGGCTGTCTGGCAGTGGCAGGGTGTGGGAAAGAGATCCACATAGACAGAGGTGGAAAAAACCTACCTGCCTGAGCTGCCAGATCTGGATAAATACCCACAGACGAAGATGGCACAAGCTGAAATACTGCAAACCCAGACCTTGACCCTGAAGCTCCAGGATACTGCCTGTTTTCCTGTCTCAGTGACATTTATAAGTCTGTACATCCCATCAGGTGAGACAAGCTGACCCTTGGATTAATTCTCTTTATCCCTTAGTCTATTTGTTACAGACTTTAGAGTGTAGGGTGACAGCATTCCCCAGACTGGCACCTGGACCACAGCTCTGAAATGAGTGGACCCACCTGCTCCAGAGCCAAGGGAATGGCCTGCATTTCGTGAGGGTTTCATTCAGTCCCATTTGAAGAGTAAAGCCAGCCTGAAACCCTTGAAATTGCAGCATGGTTTTCTTGTGGAGCACCAGCTCTCACCTCCTGTGTTATTTCCATGCTGTCCTGCTTTGGGCCAAGGACACAGCTCTACCAAGCTGCTCCTGCTCCAACTCACCTGCTGCTCTTTGATCCTCCTGCCAAGGTCATCTGTGGGGTCACTGTAGTTCACAGGAGACCTCACTCTGTTCAAAACCTCCTTCTCTACCTGGACCAAGTCCTTGCCAACACCATCCAGGCTGCTGAGGAGCCTGTCAGCTTGGGGATCCTCCTGGGCTGCTGGAGGGCTCCTGGACAGAGCTGCAGTGAGACATAGCTTAGGTTAATTCCCAGGTTTTAGCTCTGCCACAGCTCCAAAGGAGAGACAAAGCCAAGAGCTGCCATGCAGGCACATCCCTTCTCAGCTCTGCTGGGAGCCTTTGAACTCCAGCTGTGGGAATAACACAGATAACCCAGGGTTGGGATTTAGCCACGGCTGCCTACTCATCCCACAGCCCCCAGCTAGGGAAGAGACCTGCAAGGGACCCAGATTACAAAGCAGGTTTAATTAAGGTTTCTGGATAGGCACATCCCCCTAAAATCCTAAATACCCTCCAGCTGTTGATGGAGCTGGAAGTCAATCTCAGAGGCTGGAGAAGGGCAGCAGATTTAGAGTGAATTGTGAGGCAGAAGTCAGGTTATGCTGCCAGCTGTTCTTTGCCATGGGGAGGAGCATCCTCCCACGGAGAGCTCTGCAGCTGCCTCTGCCCACCCTGGGTGGATGCTCACTTTCCAGAGCTGCCTCTGGAGAGGGCTGGACTGTGCAGGTGACAAACCTTGCTGGCTGGGCTGGACCTGCTCCTTTTGGCTGCGCCTCAGGCTGCTCTGGACAGCTGCTCGCTTCTGCTTCACCGTGTTCAGCTCCCCTTCCAACCTGTGAGCAGAGAGGGGCGTCCTCAGCCAGGACACAGCACTGGCAGCAGCTCCCACGGCTGTGCTGGGGACCTGTCCCCAAAGGCAAGGGAAGGTGCCCAGAGGCTGGGAGCCTGCAGCCTGATGTACTCAGAGATGTCCCTTAGGAAAGGGAACGGCAGCAAGAGCAGCTGGTTGGCTTGAGCAGCTGAGTTCTCTCAAGGAAGCCAGTGTTCCCAACTCTCAGCAGAAGTTTTCAAAGCTGGAAATTTATTTAATATGGTTGCAGTGCTTTGCAGCCTTGCAGGAAACAAGTACAAGAGGCTGCTTCTGTGGCTGCTGCACTAGAAATGCCACATCTCACTTGTAAGGATGGCTCCTGCCTAATGAAACTAGGGCTGGGGTCTGCCAGAGCTGGAAGGACCAAAAATATTTCTGGAACCAGAAGAAGGGGGAACAGGAAGGACCAGGCCAGTTCTCAGCCCTGCTGTGGTCTGTTCCAGCTAAACACTGTGTGTTAAAACCAGCAATTCCCAGCTTGCCTGGCTGCTGCCAGATGAGGGCTGTCCCTCTGTGCAGAGGAACGGAATTTCTGCTTTAAAACACTCATGAAACCCATAAAGCCAAAGGATTCAATAGTCTGGGATGTGTGAAGAGGGTTCCACACTGAGGAACACAACGAAGCAATCACAGCCATGGCACTGGGGAGCCAAGCTCCCACTTTGGGCACGGTGCATAGCTCTGAGCCTGGGCTCAGAGCTCTCCTGGGCACTGATTCACCCAAATGCCTGGGGCCAGGATTAAAAAGGCAATGCCAGCCTCCCTGCACCACCACCCCATCCTGTGGGAACTGCAGGAGCTGACTGAGCAGGCAGGCAGCAAACCTGCACAGGGGCTCAGGAAGCACTGCTCAGTCTCCACTGGGGCTGGCTGAGAGCAGATACCACAGATAACTCTGTCCTGTTTGGCAAGTCCCAAGCTCCAGACTGATTCTGCAATGAATTTAGTCAAACCTATGCAAGTCACATGTTTGGGTGAAGAAATCAAGCCTGACTGCCAGAAAACTCATTGACAGTGAGGCCTGTGCAGTGTGCAGGGATGTTGGGGAATGGTGGACACCTGGATGAGATACCTGGGTGAGAGGAAAAATCCCATTCCAGGAGGGATTCAGTACTAGATACTCGAGAGGCCTGTCCCCAGCTGCAGTTTCTCTGCAGTCAGGCTGGCTATGACCCAAGAGAGTCTGAATGTGTCTCTAGTCAGGGTCTCTGCTGCAGACTCACCTGTTGATCTTGTCTATGGACTCAGGGTCAGGAGGAGGGATGGAGAAACAAGCAGAAGGTGCCTCCTGGACCACTCCAGTGCTGCTCTGGACCACCCACATCTCTGGGTTGCTGTTGTCCTTCAGGGTGTACTTGTCCCCTCTGGTCAGCTGCACCTGGGAGAGGACACAAAACCCAGTGAGAGGCTTGGCTTTCTGGCCCTAAGGCAGTTCCTCACACCTGCAGCCAAGATCTGGAGCAAACAGAGAAGAGTCCAGTTCTCTGTCCCTCCTGAGGGTGCTGGTGGCCCAGCCCTCACCTCCCCAGCATCCCAGTCACAGAGGGTGTCCAGGCTGAGGGGCTCAGGGGGACGTGTCCTGCGCAGCTTCAGCGGGCTGATCTCTCTGCTCCTTCTCTTCAGGTCACTGATGCTCTTCTCTGCCTGCTTCAACACCTTCTCCTCGTTCTGGGCAAAACAGGGAGACTGGGGTTGTGACAGGTTTGGGTAAGAAAGGAGGAGAGGGCCACACTACAGCAGGTGTGCTGGGAATTATCTGGTTTTGTGGGGTGGAGTGGGGAGTTTCTCCATTCTCCTTCCCTCCAGGTCCCTTCTTCCCCTTTCCATTGCTCTCCTCAGTCTCCTTTGCTCACAGATCTGCTGTTGAGGACGCAGCCTGGGTTAACCTTAGGTGAACCCACACTTTCATATAAAATATCCTGAAGAAGTTTTCTTTTTCAGAAATGCTGCATTCCAGTGTCAGAAAGCACCGATATTCCAGCAGCTCCTGAGAGTGAAATGTGCTACAGCCTTGGGAAGACACCATGGTGAACGTGTCCCCTCCCTCTCTCCGGGGCAAATCTTCCTTTTCTATCTGCATCTCATGCCTGAGGTCAGATTTCTTTATTCCCTCCCTTGCCCTTGGCTCAGGAGCATGCTGAGGA
Source organism: Luscinia megarhynchos (assembly GCA_034336665.1). NCBI lineage: Eukaryota > Metazoa > Chordata > Aves > Passeriformes > Muscicapidae > Luscinia > Luscinia megarhynchos. The sequence continues at coordinate 7,229,874 of CM067580.1, forward strand.
GATGGGAGGATCTTTCCCTGCTTGGATGCCAGTGGCTCACACCCTCTGATCAGTGTCTGGTGCTGGGGACAGCACGTGGCTTCTCCCTGCACTTCTCCTCACTCTGCTGGTGACCTGGGGCCTGGCTGTGTGTCCCTGCTGGGGACAGTGCCATCTCAGGGCAGTGTGGATCTTCTGGGCTTCCCCCTCCCCAGCACAGAGCTGGGCTGAGCTGTCCCTGTGGGACAATCCACCCACCTCTGCCCCTTCCCCTCTGCCATTTACTGGGGAGTTTTTAACGTGTGATTTGCCCTGAAGGCCTCACCTCCAGCTGAAGCAGCAGGTCTGACACCACCCCAGGGCTGTCTTTGTTGAACTTGCTGTATTTGGTGTCCAGGTCAGAGCTCATCTTCTTCAGGGAGTGGCTCACAGCCTCAGCATCATCCTGGAACTGCAGGTGTGGGTAGGGAAACTGTCAGGCATGGGGGGACATTCCTGCCTCCAGGCCCACTGGGGTCTCCCAGCACCTCTAAAAGATGATATTTGAGGGTGTTTCCCCAAAATACCTTTACTAGGTGCAAGCAAAGGCTCTCCCATCCTCAGCCCTTTGCTGTCTCTCTTCCCAGCCTGCCCACTCTGGCCTGGCCTGCAGAGCCATGGCCCATGAATTTGCTTTTGTTACCTTCTTATAGCTCTCCACACTTTTCAGCTGGCTCTCCTGGCAAATGCAGAGATTCAGGAAATTCTGCCACTCATTCTTCAAGGCTTCCTGGTGAGCCTGTGGTGGGACAGAGCACATCTCAGTGGGTTCCAGCTGCTCCTACCTCCCTCAGCACAGGTCCCCTTCCCTCAGACATCCCAGAGAGCAGAGGAAGAGCAGAGACACAGCTGTGCCAGGCACTGCCTGATGCTGAGCCTGGGTGAGGACAGCCCTGGCTCATTCAGAGCAGCCATCACTTCTCAAGTGGTCTCAGCTCCAGCTGGGGACTGAGAGCCCCCTCAGCCTGGCACTGCATCTGCAGGCTGGGGAGTACAGCCCTGGGGGCTGGGAGCTGCTTTCACTCGGGACAAGCCACACCATGTCCAAGCTGGAATTCCTACACTGGGAGGGTGGCTGCACTGATGTCTGTGAGCAGCAGCAGCTGCTCCCAGCACACAGATGTTGGCCACTATCTCCTGGAAATTTTGGGAAGGGTGAAGACCCTGCACTTCCCTCGGGCTCCCTGTAGGGCTGGAGCAGGCAGAAGGATGCTGCAGTGAGTGTGGAAGGAAAGAGTAACACAACTGCAGCAGGGGTGAGTCCCCTCTGCCCCCCCACCTGAGACACAAAAACACTCTCATTCCCCCACAGGGCTGGGAAGAGACCCCCTCTCCCACCTGGATAGGTTTGATGGCTGGGTGCTTCAGCTCAATCATCCTGTCCCCATCATCCTGAAGGTGGTTCACAAACTCCTCCTGCCTGAGCAGCTCATTGGACTTGAAATCCTGGAGGGGAAAAGAAACTTTCTGCCCTTGGGAGCCTGCAGGGAGCACAGAGTGGTCTCCTGGGGCACCAAACATAACAGAGAAAAGGCTCCCAAAGCACAGCTTTGTTTGTTTGTTTTTTAAAACAGAAGGGGCTAGAAATTAGACACACTTGGACCTCAGAAAGGATCAAGGCATTTGTTCAAAGAGCATTTTCCTAAGCAATTATCCCCCTCATTTTCTGTGTCCCAGCACGTGGCAGTCAGTGTGGCTGTTTAAGCTGAGGTGGCACTGAGCCCTCCCTTCTCTCTGGCCATGGAAAGCTCCCTGGCTGTGTATGACCCCACACTCCTGCTCAGGGGCTGCAGGGCTCACACACAGCCCTCATTCCTAACTCCAGCAGGGACCCAGGGGTCTCTTCCCCCCTGTTCTGGAAAGCCTCACGCTCAGGGTGCTGTGGGTGTGCAGGAGGCTGGGGTGCACCCTGGATTTTGGGCAGCTCTCCTGGCCAGGGCTCACCTCGTACTCCCTGCGCACGCTCTGCACATCCAGCATCTGGTCACTCCAGTCCTGCTTCAGGATCTTGGTCTGCTGCTCTGTCAGGTAGCCCAGCTCCTTGGTGCAGCCCTGGAGGTGGTGGTAGAGGCTGCCAAGGCTCTGCCCTCGCCAGATGGAAGCTTTCTGCTCACACACAGGACAGAGACAGTGTCAGTGCTCAGCCTGGGCAGTCCCTTTCCAGAGAATTCTGCCACCAGTGCTCTTATCTGACAGGGCTGCTGCTCCCTTTCCCTCCTCACAGACAAGATATGTTTGTCTAACCAGAATCCCAGGTGAGGGCTGGTGCCTGGGGCAGTCTCAGAGCTCTGCTGCATTTCTCACAAATCCCATTTTCAGCATCAACCTTCATGGCTCCAGCTGGGCTAAACCCAGGACCTCCTTCCTGGGCACCTCCTTTGCTCTGGCTGCTCATTTCCTCTCTGGAGCCCTTGTCAGGAGATCAGGGCAAGCCTCCACATTTGCAATCCTGATTTGGAGCAGTGTGGGCAGGATTTCCTGGTGCCCTCAGTCACAGAGGGAACTGCAGATCCATGACCCATGAAGAGGAGAGACATGGATCTCACCCTCAGCATTGCCCTGAGGACAGCAAGAGTTCTTTCAATTTACACTTGTCCCAAAGAGGGAAGGAAATGGGGAAATGATATGAGGGACACAGCTTCACTTTGCAAGCCCAGGGGTAGCTCCTGCTCTGAACTGAGCATTCCCTGCCCTTACTCTGCTGTAAGACCCCATCTGCTCAGAAAACCACCATGAACCTTACCAGCAAATCCTTGTACTGGCTTTTTAAATCTGCCACATCCTGGATTACAACACAGACAAGACCAAGGAGGTGAACAGCAACAACAGCAAAAAAAAAGAAAAGCTGTTAGCAAAACATGTGGTGAATGCTGATGATCTGAATTATGGAATGTGCTTTAGGAACCACCCAGGAGCCACCTCCCTGGGCCCCCCTGCCCTCTGCAGAACAAGGGTGGGCATTCACCCTTGAGGAGCAGATGGACAGGCATGAGCAGGGCCAGCAGGTCCCCAGGGGTGACAAGACAGAGGGGACAGAGGGTGCCTTACCCCAGAGCGCAGGTTCTTGATCTGGAGCCCGTAGGCTTCGATCTCCTTCTGGAGGATGTTGTGCTCAGCTATTTGCTTCTCCAGCTCTGACATGCCAGGGCCATACTGTCCTGCATTGACTTGTTTCTGTGCAAAAGGAGTCAGGGCAGACACTAAAGCAAAAGGCTTCATTTCAGGGAGAAACCCCGGGCAGTGCTGGCAGGGCATGAAAAGATCTGGTACTGATAGTGGTCCAGGAGGAAGGGAGGGGATTTTTTTGTTGTTTCCCATTATTGCTGTTGGTTTCCCCAGCCATACACAGGGGCAAAGATAACCAAACCACAAAACTGAGCTGAGCCAGCCCCCTGCCCATAGTGACATGCATGGGATGCATTTAATCACCATCCAACTTTCAGGGGAATCCAAATTGGCTGCAATCTGGGCACTGCACATACCCAAACCTTGCAGTGTGAAACCTGAAAGGTGGGGATGTAAAATCCTAGGAGACATCACCTTCTCCATCCTTTCATCCCACAGCAGGACTCTACCTGACCCCCCTCTGGTAACTCTTAATCTGAAGAGGTTCATTCAGAGGATGCTCCAGAGGGTTTTGAGAGGTAGAAGGAGAGTCACTGAATTATTCCCACCACCTCCAACATCCCTGTGTTGAGCTGAGCACAGCCCTACAGACAACAGCAAGCATTATCTGGCCTGGTAGGAGATGGGAGATCACATCAAACCCATGGCTGTTACCATCTTCTGGTCCAGGATCCTGGCCCAGTCCACCCTGGGCCCCACCTCGGGGACGTTGAGCTGCTCGTAGAGGGCCCGGTACTCGGCACAGAGCTGTGTCACACGCTCATGGAGCTGCTGGATGCTGCCAGGAAAGGCACAGTCCCTGCGTCACTCAGGCAGCACGAGGAGCAGCCTGGGCTCTGGGAAGCCCAGATTTCACTTGCAAGACTCGGGGTACTTTGCTGTCCCTTTGTGGCCCTGGCCTCCTTCAGCAGTGTCCCACTGAAGAAACTTGTCCTGTTCTCCATCTTGAGGGATGTCTCAGGAATTACTGCCCAGAGGATGCTGCAGGGAGGTCAGGGCTGTCCCTTCCCTCCTGATTTCTACACAGAAAGTTCCCTCCTGATTTCTACATAGAAGGGCTGGAAGTGAAGGGGAACAAAGCACCAGAAGCCAACTGAAGCTCTTCTCCCACTCCAACACCCACCTCTGACTCTGTGCTTGCCCCAAATTAAAGACATTTTTAGGGAAGGCAGAGGAAAAGGGGATTTGCCCTGAAAGTGGAGCCACATTTTAGCTCTGCATTTTTCTAATACCTTTCATCAGGGCTCCCAAAAGACTGGGGCCTCTTGGGCAATCTCTCTGGCATCCACTCTGCATACCAATATCTTTATAATAAATTGGCATAAAATACGATTTTAAGGCTGAACTCTGTGGGAAGAAGAGTGAAGCTACCACTCATGGCAAGGACTGGAGTTCATTCTATGTCCTGAGGAGGTTCCCAGTTGCTCAGGGCCCCCATCACACCAGTCTCTGCACTGTACTCACTCTTTCTCTATCTCAGGAGCCTGTGGGTGTCTCAGCCTCTTGGCACGGTCCACATCCAGGAAGAGATCTTTCAGCAGTGTCTCAGCTTCCTTCAAGTTCCTGGCATTCTCTGTCTGGAACTCAAAAGCCTTGTTCTTCTGGTGATTGCTGGAATCCTGGAGGCCAGGGAGACAGAGGGAAAAGCCTGCTTGGACCACACAGACCTCACAACACTTTCCTTGGCCAGCACAGAGGCTCGGGATGCTCCACAGAGGAGCCCTGGTGCTCCCTCCCTCCCTGCCAGGGGCCCTGTGGGTCAGGCTGGCAGCTCAGGGGTGTGGGGGGCACAGAGCTGAGACAGCCTCAGCTCTGCAAAGCCTGAGGCAAGGAGCAGAAGGAATCCGGGAGCCTCGGGATGCAGCCCCAGGGGTTGGGAGGCTCTGTGGGGTGTCTGCTCCTCCCCAGCCTCGAGCCAGCCCCAAACCTGCACCAGCACAGAGCAGACAGCTGTCCCAGACAAGCATTTCCAGGCAAAGCCTTTCACCTCCCAGCACCCCCTGCCAGCTCTGACCTGCTTGAGCCTGGACTGAGTCTCCAGGATGTCCTTCTCCACCTGGTCAGCGTTGGTCTGCATGCGGGAGATGAGCACGGCCAGCTCGTTTGTGGAGGACCTGAGAGAGGCAACAGCAGAGCAGATGTGGCTACAGCAAAGCTCCCCCCATCACTGCCCAGCACCCTGCCCAGGCCTGGCTCTTCAGCCCTTTCCCCCACTGGGTCTCTCAGGAAGGAGTCTGAGCCGTGGCCAAGGACACACACACAGTGGTCAGTGCTGCCCTCAGCCAGGAGGAATGAGCTGCTGTGCTCAGGGTGAGCCTGCTGGGGCTCTGCACAACACCCAGCCCATCTGCACAACTCCTTGCTGCAGGTGCTCAAACCTTTGTGTGGATTCAAAAGGGGGGAAAACAATAGGGGGGGGAAAAAGGGAAAAAACCTGTTGTAGGGTTGCTCAAAGCACCAACACCACATCTATAGTGGGAAGATCTGGAGCCAGCCACAGCTGGAGGCCAGGAGAGCACCCTGCACATGCTCACCCTGTTTGGAGGTGCTTCCCTGAGTGCCTGCCCTGGGCTGCTGGCTCAGGTGGCCCTTCAGCCTGACCCAGAGCTGCCATCCTTCCAGCTGGGACACTGGAGAGCCCAAAGCTGCAGGGACAAGGACTTGCTGTGCAGACCACAAGCCCCTCTGGCTGTTGTGGTGTTTTCAGAGGTTGGGGAACAGCAGGAAGCTGAGTCAGGGCAGGTTTAGGTTGGATATCAGGAAAAGGTTTTGTACCCAGAGGGTGTTCAGGCATCACACAGGCTCCCAGGGAAGTGGTCACAGAACTGAGCCTGTCTGAGCTCAGTGAGTGCCTGGACAAGGCTCTCAGCACATGGGAGGATTCTTGGGGTGTCCTGCACAGGGCCAGGAGTTGGATTCAATGATCCTGATGGGTCCTTTCCCACTCAGGATATCCTGTGATTCCAAGACTCCCATTTCCCAAGGCCATGGCACACCCACCAGCCCTCCTCGCCCCAGTGAGGCTTCACACAATGACCTTACCCCACCACCACCCTTGGATGAGCACCCAGGTCCTGCAGCAGGCGTGGGATGGTTCCCAACGCTCCCTGCAGACAAGGAAGCACAAACCTCGGTGCCACCTTTGTCCTCGTGTCCTGTTCTCACAGCATCTGCCCCTGAGGACAGTGCTGGCCCTGCCCTGCAGGCAGGGAGGCACAGCAGTGCCAGGATGTGGCAGGAGGGTGTGGAGTGATAGCATCACGCAGGGACGGAGCCCTCGCACTGCTGCTGAGGGGACAAAGGTCAGCTGAGGCTGAGCGAATTGTGTGCTGCTGGGATCTGAGACCAGGAGCAGAGCCTGAGCAGCAACGATGGGACACCACTGGGGTCAGCTGGAGTGGGGGGACACTCCTTCAGGGCAGGTTGGTGCCTCTCTGGTGAAGAAGGAGGCAGGAGAAAGGTGAAGTTCTGCAGCAGAGCCACCACATCTGCCCTTTAGCCGTGTGCTTTCCTTCCAAGCCCCTGAATCCACAGAGGGGACAGGGGAAAATGATTCCCCTAATGCTCTGTCATTGCTCCAGCTCCTGCTCATGGCTCCAGCTGCTCCATGGTTCATTCCAAAGGCTGGAACAGAAGCTGGGATTCTCATTTATTACAGCCCCAAGTGACTGTAACGTGCTACAGTCCCCCAAGCCAAGCACTGGGTGCCACAGCCCCCTTTGGGAGTGAGCCCAGCCCACACTGAGGGTGGCTCCGGAGGAGGCTCAGCCCCAGCGCTGCTGCTCTCAGCATCCTCCTGCCCCTTCCCGCAGCTCCTCCCTCGTGTGTCATCTCCCAAGCGTGGGCACGAACAAAGCAGCTCTCAGCTGCCCCGGAGCTTTGGGGCCAGCAGCACCTCCCGGCCCTGCCCGGAACCTGCAGAGTGAGAGGGACAGCAGAGAGAGGGACAGCAGAGAGAGAGGGACTGCAGAGTGAGAGGGACTGCAGAGTGAGAGGGACTGCAGAGTGAGAGGGACAGCAGTGAGAGGGGACAGCAGAGTGAGAGGGACTGCAGAGTGAGAGGGACAGCAGAGTGAGAGGGACTGCAGAGTGAGAGGGACTGCACAGTGAGAGGGACTGCACAGTGAGAGGGACTGCACAGTGAGAGGGACAGCAGTGAGAGGGGACAGCAGAGTGAGAGGGACTGCAGAGTGAGAGGGACAGCAGAGTGAGAGGGACAGCAGAGTGAGAGGGACTGCAGAGTGAGAGGGACTGCAGTGTGAGAGGGACTGCAGAGTGAGAGGGACAGCACAGTGAGAGGGGACAGCACAGTGAGAGGGACAGCAGAGTGAGAGGGACTGCAGAGTGAGAGGGACAGCACAGTGAGAGGGACTGCACAGTGAGAGGGGACAGCAGAGTGAGATGACGGCAGCGCCGCTTCTGCAGGGTCTGATTCCAGGGAGCCTGGAGCCCGAGCAGCGCATCCACCACACAAACACCATTCCCCGCCACACGCTGTGTGTGACACGCCGCTGATGGTCGCTCCCGCCCCATCCCTGCCCTTCCCGTGCCGTGCTGGGGACGCACACAGCGCGGGCGGGAGCAGCTCTGAGCCCGGCAGTGCCGGGGCCGGGAGCTCCAGGGGCGCCCCCTCCCCAGGAGGTTACACAACCTCCCACTCATCCCTGACACGCCTGGAATGAGGTGGTGTCCCATGGGCAAATACTTGAGCACCACCCAAATTTCCTGCCCGGGCTCTGTGTGCAGGGAGGGAGAATGAGTCACGGGCTGGGCTGGGCTGCGCTGTCCGGGGACGGAGCGTCTCCCCGAGCCTCTCCATCGTCCCCCCAGCTGAATTCAGGCGAATTCAGCTCCTGCCCGAAGAGCGTGCAGGGGGTGTCCTGTTTGAGCCCATCCCAGTTTGTCCTGTGGCTGTGGATAACTCCGTGCTGCTCCAAGAGGGGAGGAGGGAGGATCCATCCTTCCAGGGATGCTAAATCACCGACAAAATCCTGTTTATTCCTGCTGGCACTCCCTTTCTGGTTGAAGGAAACACTTCATCTCTTAGTTCCTAAGGTTGGGCACAGGAATCTGCTTTGTTAGGCTGAGACACAACAAAACTATGGACTGAAAATGTGTCAGCAGCCTCCTGGTGACAGGGATCAGCCCATCCCAGCCTGTGCTGCTCGGGGCACCTGGGGCTGGAGACCAGGATCCTGCTGCAAACAGCCCGATTTTAGGGAAGCAGGGATGATTCCTGGAGAACATCATGTGAGGAGCAGCAGGGGTGTGCAAACACCCACCTGTCCCTCCTCAGGGTGTCCCTGTGCCCATCCCTGCCCAGAGCTGGGCCCTCATTTCAGGGAGAACATCTGGGCTGCACAGAGGCAGCTCATGTTGGACACCCCTCAGCCCCCCAGAATTCGGGTCCAGCTGCACACACAGAGCGTGGAACAGCCACAGCCCTGGGATGAGGACAAAGCTCCTCCTGCTCCTCCTCCTCAGGAGCCAGGGCAGCTCCTCCCTAGGGCTATCTCATGCCTAGGAGAGGCACAGCACTGTTATTATCATTATTAATTGGTTCATTTCTCGTACCACTTTCTGCCTCCTGGACAGCCCAGCTGCACACAGGGATGGTGTCTCCCAGCAGCAGGACTGTCCCCACTCCTGGTCACTCCTGGCAGGGCACTTTGGGCAGGACCAGCATCACCCACTGCAGTCCCTGACCCCTCTGTCCCCTCTGCTCCAGACTGACTGGGGAGAAGCAGAGGGAGATGGTGGGAAAAGCAGCAATCCCAGGAGACACTTAAATCCCAGGAGATGACTTGCCATCCACGTCCCCAACCACCCACAGCCTTTCCCAAAATCACACCCAGGCACAGCCAGTCCAGCCAGATCCAGTTCAATTCCACTCAAGGGTTTTCCCTTTCAGCCCTGCAGTGCCTCCACCTAGAGCAGGGCACATCCAGGATGTCCTCAGGGACAAACCTGTGCTTGTGCTGCCTCCCTGGGATGCACCCACCAAGTGGAGACAGCAAAGGAGGCTCAACACCACGGCCCCAGGGACCAAGAGCCCTCTGTGGGGGGCTAATGATGAACTCCAGAGACAGGGAAACTCAGCTGCTGCTGAGGCTGTGGCATTGAGGCCACCAGGAGCAGCCGTGGGCCACCAACATTCTTGGGGCCATCTGCAGAGCTGTGCTGGTGGCTGCTCCCAAGACACTCATCCACCTTCATTTTCTCAGCTACTCTGGGCACTGACCAAGCCCCAGGCCATGGCCAGGAGAATTAGGCTGTGTCTGATGGTTGGTGCCTCCTGAAACAAGCACAACTAGCTCAGTAATTGCTGTGCTCCTGGCTCCAGCCTCCATCCTGCAGGGGAAGAGGTGTGAGGTCTTGCTGGGATGCAGTGCAGTTATTCTGAGAGGTTCATGCTGGGGAAGAGCCTGCCCAAACCCTCTGCAGGGTCCTGAGAGATCCCCAGCCTGCTCTGGAAGCTGGCTGGAGAGGTGGAGAGATTGCATTAGCAGTGCTGGATGAAACAGAGCCTGATACAGCTCCTCTGAAGCTTCCCATGGCAGAGATCCAGCAGCCCCAACCTTCCAGGGGTCCCCTTGTCCCCAGGCCCTGCTGCCCTGCCCAGCCACCCCCTCCTCAGTGGCTGACCTGGGGTTTGGACCCCCAAAACAGCACATTTGGGGGTCAGCACTGTGTTGGGACCACCCAAACACCGTTCTGGGCTGCTGCTGGTGGTCCCAGGAGATGTGGCCAGCACCCCCTTCACCCTGCATGTCCCCTTCTCCTCAGCACAACCCCCCTGGCAACTTCCTCAGCTTCCAACCATGGCAGGGCAGAGAACTCCCATGGAACCACCAAACACATGCAAAATTGCTGAGGAAGGTGAAAAATAATCCTGAATTAACAACAGCAGGAGGGAGGGATGAGATCTCCCTGCAGGACTCCCTGATCCCAGGGAAGCATCACACATCCCATTCCCTCAGAACTGAATCTCCTCATGAAATCACACAATGGTTTGGGCTGGAAGGGACCCTAAAGACATGCAGCTCCAAGCCCTGCCATGGGCAGGGACACCTTCCACAGGAGCAGGCTGTTCCAAGCAGCTCTGAAAGAGGCAAACTCAGCGATTCGACCTGCAGAGAGCCAGGCTGGGTTAGAGCAGCCACCAGCAAAGGCATCCTCACCCATCTGAGCATCCTCCTGCAGGGATCCAGGGCAGCACCACCCCGGGGAGCCCCAGGATCTCAGAGCCAGGCTGGGATCTGCTTCACCATCGAGCAGACCCTGCTCCACCCAGGCACAGAGGCTGCTTCTATCCTGCTCCTGCCTGCCCAAAAGGGGCTTTTTGCAGCTCCCTGCTCAACGACCACAGCTCTGAGCACATCCCAGGCATTCAGCGAGCAACACAAAGCCCACCAAAGACAAGGACAACAGCCAGCAGCACATTTTGGCACCAATCCCAGAAACCCCAACCTGCTGCTGCTCCACAGCGGGATGGCACTTAGGGTGGCTTAAAGGACACGGATCACCCACCCTGACCTCCCCCAGGGTCACACAGACAGAGCAGGGGGCTCACACTTACTTGCTGGGTTTGACAGGGGAGCCTCTGCCGGGGGAGCTCCTGCTGGGGGAGCTTTTGGCCACCCCCTTGAACATGTTGGCCGGTCCCAGCGGCTGTCCCGGCTCGGCAGGGTTCTGCTGGGCTCTGCTCTGCTGCCTGCTCGGGCTCAGGGGCAGGACTCAGCCCGGCTGGTCGGGGCTCAGTAAAGAGCAGCTCCAGGGAGGCTCCTCCCCAAGGCAGGTGAGCAGCAGCAGCAGAGATGGAGGCACATCTGAAAAAATGACTCGAAAAACCAGTTTGGGGTGGAAAGAGCAGAGCCCCAGAGGGAGAACGGGAGACCCCGCCCTGGCTGGGAAAGGGTTTGGGCAGAGCCACAGCAGCAGCTTCCCTGCAGAGGGACAGGAGCACTCTGCGGGGAGGAAAAGCCTGGGAACACGCTTGGAGGGAGTGCAGGCAGCCACACAAACACATTGTAAAGCATCCCCTTGCAGCATCTGTTTAAAGTGCTGCAGGACTGCAGGATCCCCGTGGCCAAAGCCAACCAAGCGTTCTCCAAGGTGGCAGCAGCAGTTTGGGGATCAGCAGCTCTCAGAACACGAGGTTATTTTGCAGTCCAGCAAACTTTTGGCCCAGGCTCAGCACAAGGCTGGCTCCTGGGAAAGCACTGAGGGAAACCCAGCAGCCCCAGCACAGCAAGCAGGACCTCAGGCAGAGAATGCAGGCTCTGGGACAAAGCCAGCCCCAAAGGTCTGGGGCTGAGGCTCTGCCCTGTCTACACAGGAGCTTCAGCCAGGCTTTGCCTCTGGGCAGCTCTTTCCCCTCTTTCAGAGTGCCCAGTGGTTCCCAGCAAGCTCAGCAGCACCCTGGCATCCCTGTGGCTCCTGGGGATGCCCAGTGGGGCTGCCCAGCCCCACAGCTCTCCCAGCCTCAGCCAGGGCTGGCCACCTGCTGGTTTCACACAAAGCCAAGTCCAAAGGTCCCCACAAACCAGGAGCCCTGTGTTTCAGGCTGATCCAACAGGAATCCCACACGGGATCTTACCCAGTGCAGGACCAGGGAGGGAGGGCAGAGGCTGGAGGAGGAAGGGGACAGGAGAAGATGGGGCTCAGCCCCCACATAAGCACCAGAAAGACACCAGTGATGCCAACACAGGTTTGTGGCTGTTCTTCACCTTTTTTGTGTGGCCCAAGGACAAGCCAGGAGCAGAGGAAAGGGCCCAGGGTCCATTGTCCCTTCCTGGGTGACCTCTTTGTCCTCTTTAAATTTAAATCACACATCTCAGGAGAGTGAAAGACACAGGCAGGAAGGAAAGTGGCTGCTGAGAGATCCCCCCTTTGCCACTGACATCCCCTGACCCCTGACTGCACTGGTGCTCCCTGACCAGAGCTGCTGGAGCCCCAGCAGAGCCCCCAGGCCACAGCCAGCCCCTGCCATTGGCATTCAAAGGCTTTCAGTGACCTGAAGCCCTGCCAGGGATGAGAGTTGAAAGCATTTGATTCCACACAGACCTGATTTTGTACCCACACAAAACAGGAGCACGGGACAAGCTCTTCTGTGGGGAGGTTGCTGTTTGCATGGGCTGGGAAGGGATTAACTCCCTGTAGATTCAAAAGAAACTAAATTTGACAAGATCAACTGCCTGTAATCCCCAGGAAAATCCCCTGGCACGTGGAGGAAGTTCTAAGAATTAAGACCAAGAGTAAACCAAGCACATAGCAGCACAGCCCTGTGGGCAGCCTGCTTCCCCTGCCATCCATCACCCTGAGCACCTGGAGCCCAGGGCTGGGCTCCTCACCTGCACAGCTCCAGCACAGCTGCCTCCTCTCCTCTGTGTGACAGGACACAGACTGATCCTTCCCCAGCCTGGTGGAGAGCCCTGGGAAGCACAGAGTGTTCCCAAGGCAGCAGTCCTGCTGCCAGCCCTGTGCACACAGACACGCCCTGGCAGGAGGCAGCAGCCTCACAGACAGGACAGACAAACAGGGGATGGTCCTGGGAGCAGAGCAGCATCCTTGGCAGGACCTGGCTGCTCCCAGACCGTGTGAGGCACGAGCTGGAAGCCAGGCCAGCTCCTGCCTGGTGCTGAGCCTGGAGCAGGAGTGATGCTGAGCACCCAGCTGCCTCTCCCCCACTCCTCCAGCCCAGAGGTTTCTGCTGCCCAACACCTGTGGCACACAAGGAACGTTCTGCTGCTGCCAGCTGAGCCTCCCCTGCTCTGTGATGGACACCAAGACCTGCTCAGGGGAAGGGAAGTCACTATAGGAATCCTGAGGGGATTGTGACAGATCCTCACACTGGTGACAGGCACTGCTGGATTCAGCCCAGCCACTTGCAGCTCCTCCATGGGTTTTGCCCAGACTGGCCCAAGCCATGCCAGGGCAGAGCACGGTGGTTAACCCAGACCCTGCAAGAAGCAACAGGCAAGGAGACCAGTTCAACCAGTTCTCCACCACAGCCACCCACACAGCTGCACTTGGCACTGGGACCTGGCCCAAAGTGCTGGGCAGGACCTGCCTGCCCCTGTGAGCTGCAAACCTGGGCACAGGGCTGGGAGACCACCCCAGCATCACCGGGGTCCCCCAGCTCCAGAACACTCCAGCCAGGCAGCCCCAGCCAGCTCCACTCCAACAGGGTCACTGCTCAGTGGGGCTAAGCTGTCCCCTGCCACAGCTGCTGTCCCCTGCCACAGCTGCCACAGCTGGCACAGCTGCTGTCCCCTGCCACAGCTGGCACAGCTGCTGTCCCCACAGGACACAGCTCAGGGGTGGGCAGCCTGCTCCTCACCCCAGCTGTTCCAGCCTGGAAATGCTGCCCCTGATCCAAAGCCCATCCCAGAGCAGGTTGTGCCTTGCCCAGGCACATTCCCAGCTCTGTTTGGGGGCTGAGACATCTCCTGGGGGACAGACCTGGGGCTGGCTGCTCCTGCAGGGCTCCAGACACACAGCAGGTGGGTGGGAAGCCACACCACAGGCACTGCACTGGTTTCCAGAGCAGGGCTTGTCCCCGTGGCCGGGAGCTGTGCCAGCTGCAGATGCCTGGCTCTGCAGGGCAGTCACAGCCAGCAGCTGCCTCCTGCTGCTCACACAGCTGAGCAGTCCCTGCAGGGGCAGAGAGCAGCCACAGCTGCCTGGAGCACCCCAGGGTGCATGGAGCATTTCAGGGCAGGAGGAGTTCAGAACCATCCCGGGCTCACCTTTCATAAGAGACTGGCAGGGGCTGGAGGATGGCTGCTGTCCTTATCAGCTCGTTGGGATTTTACAGCGGGGATGGCAGCTAACACAGCCCACAAACGATTTACTGCTACCTGTGAGGACCATTTGCCTTCTTGCATGACAAGGAACTTTCCTCCCCTGTGCCTCTCCCCTCCTGAACACCCTCTGCACACCATTCCTTCTTTCCATTTCACCTCCTTGCTTTTGAACTTCTTCATTCTTGAACTTATCCCCCTGGGACGTGATGCAACAAAACCAAAGCACTGCACAAACCTCCTGTGCCATCACAGCACCCAGAGCTGCTTCTGGCCAGACACTGCAGGGGAAACTCCATTTTTAAGGTCTACAGAGTAGTGGGTGCCACAGCAGAGCAAGGGAAGGACCTTTACAACAAATTTAACCACTGGGAAGTAGGAGGAGAAACACAGGAACAACCAGTGTGCACACATGCAGAGAGTGGTTGGAGTTTGGTTTCCAATTGTTTGGCACCTGGAAACAGCCTGGAGCTGTTTATAAAATACCTGTGGAAAAGCAATTTGTGCATCTGCTCTCCCTGTAAGGCCCCTGCTCATGGTGACCCATATTTACACCAGATAAAACCAAGGGCCCATCTCAGCAGCAGCAGCCACCCCACATCCCCAGGGAGCCCTCTGCACCCATGAGGGATGCTCTGCTCTGTGGACATGCTGCTTGTTTGGCACCAGCAGGTACAGGCAGCCCAGGCCAAGGCTCACCTGGTCTTTGCAGCTGGAGACTGAGCCTGTAACACCTGGGCTGACCTCAGCCACAGGGAAACCCTTCTGAGTGTCCCCAAAGCCGTGGAGAGCAGTGGAGCATGGTCAGGGCCCCAGACACCACCCTGGGAGGAATCAGAGCCTGGTCCCACACACTCGTCAGCCTCTGTTTGCCTTGCAGACACCAAGGGTGGCACCTTTCCATACAATTCCCATTCCAGCCCTTTTCTCTCCTTGTGGAGCAGTTTCTTACTCCACAAGCCAAAGTGAATCTCCAGAACAGCCTAGTTGAAAAAACTGCCTCACCACTGGGATAAGAGGACACTTGATTTTCTGGAGTCTAAAATTACTGGGTCCTCCAACCTTGTTTTGCTTTGCCTTATCTTTGCCAGCTGATAAGCAGAGGGGAAGTGCAAAGGCCCCTGTAGGTGGAATTAAGGCCCATTAAAAAGCTCCCCAGGTTGGGGCAGGCTCAGCATCCTGCCAGGGTCAGGGGGCTCTGGATGCAGAGCCAGCTCAGCTCCAAGGGATCTTTCCCCAGAGCTGGCCCAATCCAGCACAGACAAATGGGCAGCTCTTGCCCTGCTCCTTTGGATCTCTCTAAATACAGAGGAGGTTCCACCAGCCATCTCCTTAACAGCCCAGTCCCAGGGCTATTGTGAGCTACTCATCCCCAGACCCTTCAGACATCAAAAGGAGCTGCCTGCTTCCCACCCCACGGCCTCTCCAGGCTCATTCCAGCATCCTGCAGCTCCCTCTGAGTTCAAGCCCCAGAGCTAAGGAGCAGGAGGACATCAGGGCACTTCCCTGCAGCAGTTAACACATTAGCCTCATTTTCCTCTCCCCAGAGGATTAGCAAGGCTCTAATAGCACTAAATCAATTCACTAATGGCAGATTCTCAGGACACTTTGTCTGGAAAACTTGCTTGTAACTTACAGGATGCAGCCTGCAAATTTGGCTTTATTATCCAGTGACAGGGCTGAAGGGAGCTGCTCCCAAACAGAGCGATTGGATCTGAACAAGATGTGTCCTAGATCATTAACGAGGCAATGAGGTAATTAAACACCTGCCTGGAGAGGCAGCCTTCACACAGGGCACAGCTGGAGAAGGAACCCATGAGATCAGAGTTTTGGAGGGTTTCTTTCCAAGCTGTTTGCCCAAACAGGAGTGCCCTGGAGAAGGGACCATCCCCTGCAAATGCTGGGATAAAGCACCAGGCAGCCAGCCCGTGTTGGGATGATGGAAAGTTAAACACGAGGGCAGGTTTGCTCTCCACACTCAGGTTCAAGACAAAGGCTCTGCAATGTGCAAAACAGCTGCAGGATGGTGCATGGCAGGTGAAAGGTGTTTGGAACAGCTCACAGATGTTCCTGCTTGGGAGAACAACCTCAACACCAAGAACTGACTGAAGCAGCTTCAAAGAAGAGGGGCCCAGCTGGAGCACCCCATCTGGCAAGAGCCAGAGGCCCTTTGAAAGGAGAGTGCTCACACCAGCCGGGAAGGATCATGCTTTAAGACACCCTCCAAACCAAACCAAGCTCCTGGAAAGGCTCTGCTTGCACCACAGGGCTACCAGGGAGAGGAGACAAACCCTTCCAGGTGACTAAGGCAGGGACAGAACAGTGACAGCCCCTGCAAAACACCTCCCAACCCATCTGTGAGGGCAGAGTGTGCAGCAGCCAAGAACACTTGAGCCAAGGGGGCTCATACCCCAAACTGCAGCTTCCAGCCCCAAGCCCCAAATGATTTTCATTCACACATGAAGCTCCAATTTTGAGCTGCTGTTGCCTGACTCAGCAGCAAGTGCTTCTGTGTCACAGGCAGGGACCAGAGCAGGATGAATGTGTCTGCCACAGCTAATTCTGCATGGCCAGGCCTCACCTTCCCTGACTTAATTTGATGCTCTGAGAAAATTAGACGTTCTCCTGCTTCTGTGGAAAAAGGCAAGCACTGAAGGTAATTCAGAGGCTTTGATGCTGCTCTTTAGTCATTCGGGCACCACAGCCCGGCATGGCTCCCTAGACTGACCACGGGCAGGGATGGGAGTCACTAATCCTCATGAGCAGCGTGTGAGCCTGGGGCAAAGCCTGGCTCTGTGCTGTGCACGGCCAGCACCGACCTGCAGCCCAGCCAGGCAGGGACAACATCATCTCCAGAGCAAGAATTCGGACTTTAGTAACCACAGCACCTCGGGTGCTCAGCAGTGGAGGAGTTTGATGGAGATCCCAGTGGGGCAGTGCCTGGAAATGCCAATGCACGCCCCAGCCTGGGTCTGGGTTTGGATGGATGGCACTGGGGAACATGAAAGCTGTGCCCAGGGGCACCTGCACAACAGACACGTAAATGACACCCTTTGAGAGTGGTTTTAAACCTCCCCCTCTGAGCCATGACTGCTTTTAGGCCAGAGGTGGGAAGGTTTTCACCACAGGTCCCTCGCAGCAGCCCAGGAAGGGCTGGGGATGGACACAGCCTCTTCCCTCCCACACAGAGCTTGTAAGCTGGAGCTGAGCACTGGCAGGATGCTGCTGCTCACAGTCAGTCCCCGAGCAAACACAGAGCGAGCACACTCCGGGGTGGATGCTCCTGAACAAGGACTCCCCAGCTCTGTCGCCACCGTGATCACGCCCAGGAGCCGAGTGACAGCAGTGTCCCGCCGTGGCTCTGCAGCACCGAGCTCTGCCCAGGCACAGAGCAGCACAGCCGGGCGCAGCAAGCCTCACCCAAAGGGAGAGGGGCAGGGAGGGGCTGCATTTCCCACAGCTGCTCAGGCTCGGCGCGGTTTGGCTGAGCCCGGCACGGAGCTCGGCGGTGCGTGCGTGTGCGGGGCGCAAGGGCAGGCGCAGGGAGCAGAGGGACTCGGGCACGGACCCGGCTCTCAGCTGCAGCCGCAGCAGCTCCCGAGCCCGGGGCAGGCAGGCAGGAGGGGGCAGAGCAGCCGGGATCTCCCTGCCCTCCCCTGCCGGATCCCACCGCGCATCCCTCCCAGCCGGGGCACAAAGGGCTTGTCCTTGGCAGGGAAACCGACCTCCAGCTGCTCTTGTTTGAAAACAATCCCATCCCGAAGAAAGCGGAGCAGCCACAGAGTCAGTATCACACCAAATCACTCCTTAAAAGAGCAAACACCTCAATTTCACCCCAGCTGCAGCCCACAGGGCACCTGTGCTGACAGGGCAGCTCACAAGAGCTGTGAGGGACCACAGGAACCCCTCAGCAGGTGCATCTTCTCCCAAGGATGAATTCTCCCACTCCTCACTTCAGCACCTGCAGCCAAACCCACGACCTGCTGCTCCAGAGACAGCCACAAAGGCCCCAGAGAACTCCTGGCAGTGCCCACCTGGGATGCCCCACAGCTGGAGCAGCTTGGATTAGGCAACGATTTTCTTGCAACACAATCCCTTGTTTAAAATATCCCCAACCCTTTTTTCAAAGGAGGCAGACACTGTTATTTAGGAGCTCCCAGACCAGACTGTTACAACCCCACGAGCCACCTTTCAGTTCTTTCACTGCCCACTTTGCCTCATGCTCCTCACTTCTGTCCCCCACAACCAGAAACAAACATTGCTCAGACACAGGTCTATCACTGCTGGTGGAGTGAACATCTCATTCCTAAGTTAATGGATGCAGTGGTACCAGGCACGACTAGCTCAGCCTGTAATTAAAATTCCAGGTCTAATCCCAAAGATACCCCATAGGAAAAGTTGATTGAAAGCAATCCTCTTGACCATTCTGCTGGAGTTTCCTGTTCTGAGGGCAATCACGTGGCCTCCTTGCCAATTAATTCATGGAAAGAGCACAAGCAGTTTAAAGGAACAGCAATGAAAGGGCAGAGCAATAAGGAAGTTTCCATGCCCAAGCCAGTGCTCTGTATCTGGGCCTGGCTGTTCCAGACCCAACACCTGGCCAGGCCCAGGGGAATTGGTTTGCTCTGCACGTCAGACACTTCACCTGCCTGCCCTGTCCCCCTGTGAGCCTCCCCTGTGCCAGCCCAGGCTCCACTGCAGGGCTAAAAGCCTCAGTTTTGTCAGTCTCGTCTGGTCTCCATTGTACAGCTGACTTAAATAACAAGTTTTTCCCCCTTCTTTACATTTTTAAGTTTCTTTTCCTGAGCCTCATCAGCACCTTCCACAATTTAAGCCACACCACTGCTCACAAGCCCCACTCCATTCACTTTCCACTAACTCTACACCAAAACAAACAAGCCAGGTCACCTCAGAGTGGTGTTATCTGAGCCCTGGGGAAGAAGATCCTCCTCCAGAGCTAAGTGGCCATTCCCCAGGGGTTCAGTAGCCCCAGGTGATGGTGTGACCTCGATCCTCTGAGTGCTTGGGAGGCAAAGAGTGCTCAGTGTTCCTAACACAAACTACACGCCTCAGAGGTCAGGAATAAAACTTTATTGTTTTCAAACTTCTTATCTGCGTTCAACTCATCAGTTAACTGTCAGAAGAGGTTTGGCAGAAAGAGACCAATTGCTCTGAGATTTTTGTAACTGTAACTTGTGGGGTTCCCTGGAATCAATCCAAGCCCAACACAGATTCGTGGAAGGAAAGCAGAGTTTGGTGCAAACCAAAGGAGAACATTTCTGTGATTTGATCCAAAAGCTGAGAAGAGCAGCTCAGCTGGACACAGGGACCAGGTGAGCCTGCTCATTGTGGGCCTTTCCTTGCCTAGGAGGAAATGGGCATTATGAGGAAGAGAAAGCTGCCAGTCAAGACCAAGTTTTCTAAAAAATTGCCATCTGATGAATAGTCTTCCACATTTCTTTCACCTGTACACTTCCCTTTCTTCTGTAAAATGCCCCTGTAATCTAGAGGCAAAGGGAATTGGCTACGACACCAGAAATTCCCATTTTGTTTCCATGTTGCAAAAATTAAACACAAATCGTTCCTCCTCCTCCCACCTCCTTCTGAGCACACAGTCCTTCTGTACTTTGAGAACTCACAAATCAGATCAACTTGGAACAAAGTGAACATTCATATTAAAATAATGGGAATTGTTAATTCCCCCCATTCATCTGACATGCACCTTGCAAGGAAAATTCCCATTACAACAAAAACCCAGTAATTCAAAACAGTCCTGTTTCCAACCTTAACTCCAATTACTGACAAAAGGAGAAAGAATATAAAGTCTAGACAACCAGAACAAACTGTTGCTTCACCTGCCAGCTACAGGCTGAGTGAAAACCCACACAGTGCTGGTGGAATCTTCCAAATGTTTTATTTAGGAACAGTTCTGCCCATGTGCTGTAGGGGTTTTTTTTCCTGTTGAAGTGATCACAATTATGAAATAACCTGCACTTTCAAAGTGCCCATCCCCATGGCACCTGGGTGCTTTATAAAAAATGCTGTCTGGCACGACAGAGATGAATTATCACTCACAAACCTACTGGTCTCCTGTTCCTTATCCCTTATTTCAGGTGTAGCTACCGACCAGGGACAAGAAACAAAGCAACAGATGAACTCCAGAAAAAGATCATCTTGTTTTCAGACAAGGTTTAGATCAGAGACAAAACGAACACCAAGAGACCCAACTTCCCAAGAAGAGCAAGTAGCTATTTCTAAAGCCACCCATGAAGCTATTTTCCCAGGAAAATACTTTCAGGAATAGGTTCTATACTGTATTCAGGTATTTAACAAAGTGTGTGGATGAATAAAGGGTGCTATTGGCCCAGAATACAAATTCACCACCACAGCAGGAATAACCATCAACATTTGACATTTGCCATCCTTATTTATAAGGAAAGAGGCTCTATTTTGTCATTTCTGAATGTTATATTCTTAAAAAATATAGAGATTTCTGGGTTGAAAGGGAAGGAGAAGTTGCCCCCTTGGCTACTGTTCCATAGCCATTGTGTGGGAGCCTCACCTTGCTGGTTTAGTTCTGCATCTACTTCTGCCTCTGTTTCCCAATTACACCCCAATTTCTTGATCAAAAAACCAAATTATAGTGTCAAATAATGGGGCAGAGGCAGAAATCAAATTCCATCTATGCCTTGATCCATGGTAAGCAGATGTGTTCCAGCACTGGACAGGCCACTGATCACAAAACTTCAAGCAGAAAGGAATTTCTCTGTGCTCCAGGTTATTTTCAGCTATTTATAGTGTATGTTTGTTTCTGAGTAATTGTTTGTCTTTAATACACTGGGAGAGAATGTGTGTGCACAGACATAAACACAGGACACAGGGAGAAGATGGTAAAACTTCCCTCTGTTGGTTTCAGGTGCAGGTATTTGTGTCCTAGAACCTCCTGGAGCTTTTCCTTTAATACAGAATAAAACCTCTGTTCCTCTGGGGGTCCTGGTTAACTTTTGAATCCAAAAATGCCCTTTATATATCCTGTGAGGCCACTCTTGGCCTTCTGCTCCACCTTGTCCTCCAGAGGTGGGAAAGTAACATGGTTAAGGGCCAGGTCAAAGAACAAAGGTTTGCATGGAATGGGCTGGAATCCTGGTGGGAAGTGCACGAGGCTGACTTGCTTGCTGACCAGGGAGGGATCCAGGCAGAAAGTCTCAAACCGTTCTGAGAGAGGCTGCAAGAGACCAAGGCAGGGACACAAATTAAATTCCAGTCACACCAAAAGGGTCAAACATCAAACAGGACTGAGCAGCAACAGAGAAAAAGAGAAGTTCAAGCTCCCTTGTGAGGCCTCTGGGGACTTGGAAAATGATTTAACCTGCTGTCAAAGCACAGCTGCAGATCCTTGGAAAACCCTTCCCATGTGCAGAGACAAAGCTAAATAAAGCAAGCTGCCACACTAGAAAGCTGCAAGCAGCCTCCCAGCTCCTACCCCACTGTGACAGGTACCTTCAGCACCAAGCCTAATAAAATCTCCTTAATTCACCAGTCACAACCAAACCCTGATCAATGTGACACTTCTTGTGAGAGACACTCGGGTAACAGGATAAAGGTGATGACCATTAAGAGCACAGAATTTGGAAATTGCCTGAGCTCTTGGCTCTTACCTTGCCATCCTTGACCTGAGATGGAGACTCAGTCTCATGAGGATCATTTGCATCTGCAAAATTGAACAAAAGGGGGTAAGAATAACAGGCTTGACCTTGGTGCAGAGTAAGATTGTCTCAGGAAGCAGCTGTGCTCCAAGCTTAGCCATGATCCTTGCTCTCTGGGATGCACAGGATAGTATTTTCAGCAGAATCAACTTGATGTCTAGAGTAAATACCACACACATCCATCTACAGCCAACACAGCCCTGCAGTGGTGGAGCTTCTCCTTCACACTGTCATGAGAAGGTCTGGAAAGCAGCAGAGACTCTGAGTGAAGCACACAGCAGAAGATGATGAGAACACCCCAGGGTGGGTCTGTTAAAGCAACATTAAGGCAATAAAGGAGGCAACACACTCCTTGTCCTGGATTTCCAGTAGCAGGCACAACAAAAACAGCAGCCCAAGAAATCAAAATGTTCATCCATCCCCCAAAGTTCTGCTGACCAGGCTGACGCTGACAGAGAGAAAACATCACTGTTCTCTCTCCTCTTAGTAGCCCACCCAGCCAGGCAAAACTGGGCTGGTTAAGGCCAAAGTGTTTGCAGCAAAAAAATGAAACATTAAACTGTTCTGTGCAGGTTCCCAAAATGGGTGCACATCCCCAGGAAGGGTTTTAACATCTCTGGGCAGGGAGCAAGATGCCAAGGTCCAGTCACTGCCTGCCCACCTGCACTACACACAGCCAGAAGAAGCTAGAACTGTGGGGGGGTGAAAAGTACTTTTCCAGATCCCACACGAATGGTGACGGAAAAACATTTGGAACTTCAGAAATTAAATAAAAGTAATGAAATAGCTGCAAAGGCTTTAGTCAAGATACCTTAGAGCAGAGTTCTAGTATAGCTGTGTCACTCACCTAAAATAGCTGCTGCTTGCAAGGAATACTTCTCTGCATTGACTTGAGTGATGAGATCCTGAACATCAGGCAGCTCCTAGTGCATTAAAGAAAATTGAGAGCCTGAAATGTGCTAGTCTAAGAGTCAGAGCAAAGGTAAAACCAGACAGAGTAAGAACTAAGAAATTAATTCCTATTGTTGATAAGCTTCCCTAGAAGAGGAAAAGCTACAGCATTGTGCTTCAGGCATTACAAAAGTTGAGAAAATGCACAGGTAAGAAAAAGTGTTAAATTGTTTTGGAGTTGGTGCAAGTCTGTCCCTCCTCCAAGCAAGCAGCAAGGTGAAGTGTTCCCATGCCACCATAAAGTCTCTGCTATAATGAACATTACCCTTCTCCCTACTTAAAGATCAGTCTTGAATTTTAATGGCCTGGCACCTAATTAACAATAAACAGTGGGACAGAGCTGCTTCACAGAACTTCAGCTTCAGCACTGGGTTCCTACCTTCAAGCTGTTCCTGTGAGCTCCAGCTCCTGACTGAACCTCACGGGCATATTTCAGCACCCTCTCGTACAACACAAGGGCTTCACTCCATTTCTTTACCAGGACATAGGACTGGGCAATGAAGAAACACCTGCAACAGTCAAGAGAGCATTCCTGACATGTTTGTTATCCACACCTTTTGCCAACTGAAATGACTGGCAATAGGAGATATCCTCAAGTAGCAGAGAGCAGTTTCCCTTTAGGAACCAGTGTCAAAGCACAGAGGAAACTGCACCAAAGGCCTGCACAGCACACAGAGAGAGCTGTGGAGTGACAACTTCTGAAGGTGTCATGTGTGCTAAAGAAAACCTGGCTGTTTCTCAGTCACCTGTAAGCCTTGTACACAAGTGTCTTCAATCCAATCTCCTTCTGGAAGTTCTTGTCCTCTTCTAGGCCAGGAAGCTGTGTCAGTTCCACAAGGTTCTGTGCAAAAGAGAGCCAGAATAACAAATGCAGGCATTGCCTTCCTCTGGAATCTGCTGGTCTAAGAGAAAGCTGCCCCTTTTGACAAGTCAACAGAACACTCCCAGGGAAATAGTTTCCAGTTTTCTAATTATCAGTTTTCTAACCTTGTGAAGGACTCTCATTGAAACTTGTGCAAGTTGCCCTCAGGACAGACTTCCTGACACAAACAGGAATTAGGACAAAGACTACTTAGATTCCACACAAACTAATTTTTTCATAAGGCATTTCCCTCTCCCATTCACAACTGCTTCAGCCACAGGCTCCCTCAGTTAACTGCAAAATTATGGAAGAAATGGAGAACCTGCTTATGAAGAACAAGTATTTTTAACTGCTACTTTCCCTGGCCAGCAGAAACTAAGGCAGATCTAAGGGTGCTGCACAAGACTCAAAGATTATTTTAAAACTGTATTAGAGTGCACAACAAAGGACATCCATTCAAACAGCAGGATCTGCTCATAACTAAAAGAGGCTTTTTGTGCAGACGCTGAACATCTTTGAGGCACTTGAAGGTACTCAGCCGCTCTTCAGACTTCATGCTAGTTCACTGGCAGTGCTGCATTTCCACAAGAGCCCTTTGTAGCACAGCTCTGTGGCTGGGCTGGAGAGCTTTCCCTGAGTGTCTCCTCGCAGTACCTGCAGGATGATGTCGTAGAGGCGGATGAGGTCCTGCGGCCGCGGCGAGCGCTTGCCGTCCTCGTCGGAGCGCTGCTGCTGCAGCAGGGCCTTCTGCAGGGACTTGGCCATGCTCTCGTTGCGCTTGATGGCTGTGGACAGCTTGATGTAGGTCAAGTAACTGCCAAAAAAACCAGAGAAATCCCATCAGCGCTGTCAGAGCAGCTCAAACATCACTCTGTGTTCTGAACTGGTGGTGGGAAAACATCTGGAAGGTCAACGTGAGTCTGGAGTAAAACAAGCTGCCCGAATCAGATCCTTATCTGTACAGTCATTCTTTGGGATCCCAGAGGCCCAGAACAAAAACCCCATAAAACAAAACCAAACAAAAATAAAATCTTGACATAAGAACACGGCTTCTTCGCACCAGCACTGGCAGCAATGTTTGCCTATTACCTGTGTAAGTACTGGATGTTGGACACTTTCCCAGAATCATTTTCCAGAGAGTGTTCTCGCTGCTTCTGTGGGCAATGGAGACAAAACACTGCATGATTTACTTCAAACTGGCAGCCAAGGGATGAAAAAACACAGAATAACTCAAGATTTGGGTAAACCATGGAAGATGGAACAAACTTCCAGGCAAAAGAGGGAGGGCTTCTCCACTGCTATTCCCCACTCTAGTTCCGAAGAGAATAAATTCAAATTTTGCAGCTTTTTATTAATGAAATCCCAGCAAATTCAACACTTATTCAGCCCCAATGAAACATGGTACCATTGGAAGTAGAAACTGATGTTTGCTGCTTACCTGGTCTGGTTTCAGTTCTTCCCGAACAGCCTGAATGGCATCTCTGCACTCACTGAGTAAGGACTCAAACAAACGTTCTTTTGTCTCCTCATTTTCTGCCTAAGAGCAAAGGAGATTCAAGACAGGTCAGAAATCAGAAATTTTGTGCAATGCATGAATTAACTAAGGAGATTAAACAAAGTTTCTCCCAAATTTTGTCTTTAATGTCCATGAGTAGTTAGAACTCCAATCTGTGCCTGTCTGCAACATATTCTTGGGGGAAATCTGCCACAAATCGTGGGGAATGGGGTTGGTGCTGAGAGCTGCACAGCAGTGAAGGCCTAGCAGACACAGCTCATGGCCTCATTCCTTCCCAGCAGCTCCCTTCCCTTCCTGGATGGCACCTGCACTGCTCCCTGAGCTGAGGCTGGGCTGCACTGTGGGAAAGGCTCAGCAACAGAAGAGCTGAGCAGTCCTGAACTGGCAAACTACCAACACAGACAGCTCTTGTTATGCTGATTTAATTTTTCCCATGTGGTAAGAACATGCAGATGATTATCTTTCCTCCACTCCCACTCTAGCAATTGCTCACAGTGGCAATAACTTGCTTGTTTGAAGCATTTTTCACAGCAACCATATATTTTAGCAGAAGGAGTGACCGAGTGCTTTTTTGCTGTCGCCATAAGTTTTGTTAAAAAAAAAAAAAGTGAAGCAGCTTTTGGCCTTCTGCCCCAAAACCAGAACTTGAAAACAACTCCTGAAAAACAAGTTGAAGCCTGATCTCTGCCTAATTTATTGGCCTATCGTGCACCCAATTAAACAAGCTCCCAAACCCAAACTCAGCCTTTATTCAGGTGCTGAGAAGGAAACCAGGTGGAGATTGCAAGACTCACTCATTCAGGAAGCAAAAACTACTCTCAGTGATTGAAGAATTCAGGAGCACCAGCACCATGTTCTGCCACTCCCATGTCATGTAACAGTGTAAAACAAGCTTTGCTGCAATCAACTTGCAATTGTCAAAATGAATAAAAACTGCCTAAAACCATGCTCACTTGTTTATCTACTGTACAGCTGTACAGTCTCTGCCTCTCCACTTCCCACATTCACAAACCCAAACAGGAATGTTATTTTCACTCCCTCACAAAGCCTCAGGTATCCTGTGATGGAGGTGGTTTTTTGGGCTTGGGTTTTTTCTTGTTTTTAATTTAAGATTTGCTGTGAGAATTTTTAAGGTGGGACTGACTCCTGAGAATAACCAGAGACGAGTCTGACTGCATTCTCAACCTCACCCAGAGCAGCACAGCAATTTCACTGCAAGCACAAAAATGAAAACTGACATGGCCAGCTCATCATTCAGGCACAAAGAGGGCAAGGGCTGGGCCCTGCAATGAAACAAAGGCTTTCCTTTCCAAGCAAAAACTCCTTCAGCTGATTCTCTCCATAAATACACCCGATTTGGGAGATTTCAGACTCACAGGACTGAGACACAAGTGCTACAGCTGGTGATACAACTGTCCTGACAGAACTGCACAAATTCATCTTATAGGGTTCATGGAAGTCAATCCCTACAGAACCCAATTCCAAAAGTGGGGAGTGCTCAGCTGTCAGGTTTTCTTTGTTCTAAGCCACTGTATAACACCTCTGACAGTTATTACCACCCATTTTTGCTGCAATCTAGAGATGAGCACAGAATCCTTGAGGCAGTATCAGGCAGGAGCACACCTGTGTCATGCTGCCCTGCAGCCTTGTCACTTCTGGCTGGTGAGAGCCAATGGGCCCCCAAAGTCATGCCTTCAAATCTACAAAAGGACTGACACAAGCAACTTTAAACCTGGATTCCTGTTTCAGTTTGGCTTATTTATTCAGCTCCTCCCATTACCAATAAGGCACCAAAGCCAACAGTATAATTGCACTGGGAGACTACATTTCTACACAAAACAGACTGGTTTTACTTCTAATTAAACCCTGCAGAGCACTGCTGTTATGTCAGGGTTTCAGCTCAGATGAGCAGAAAGGTGCCAAAGATCCCAGGAAACACAATTCATTCACCTGAAGCTGGGCTGCCCACCACAGCTGACAACTCCACAACTGCAGCCAAAAAGGCAAGTTTTAGCCCTCTGGGAATGTAAATAGTGCTGCTGCATGCTCAGCTCTCACCAGTCCACTCAACTCCTCTGTTTAGTCAGACCTTCCCAGGAATGCAAAGTAAGATGAGAACAAATTCAGGCTGTTCTGCCACTACTTTAGAGAGCAATTAAACTGAAAAAGTTCAACTGTCAGCTGCCAGGATGGAAGTGAAATGAAGGAACTCTGAGCTGTACTTCCACCTGCTGGCCACACTTATGTGATTCCTGAAACCAAACCCATTCAGCAATGTCCAATTCCTAACATTATGGGTAACACTCAGGTTTCCCACCCAGCCACATCCTGTTTATCCTACTCTCACTCTTCTTACCACTATCCCCTGCTCTGGTCTTACCCCTCTGTAGGGTTTTTGTTTTATTATTCTCCTGGTGACAAAGTTTTTAATGCTGCAAAAATCCCATTTTTGGTGGCAAGGGTTGTAACTGAAGATCCTTTCACTGCCTTTTCCAACTCTGAGTGTGTATGCAGCCACTGAAAAGCAGGATAGCCCATCTGGTCACCATTTCCAAGGAAAAGCCTACTTGTGGAAGACTTGACTACAATACTAAAGACATGCATAGGATGTACCACTGCAAGTTCCAGTGAGCTGGACTTCAATGATCCTTGTGAGTCCTTTCCAACTCAGGATATGCCATGATTCTATGAAGTGCTTCAGAACTATTACATATGAAATTGATTTACATCCTGGCATTTATTAATCCACTGCTTGCTTTTGAAAATTTCCATTAGTCAATAAAAGAATTGAATAGATCTCATAGCACCTGCTACACCTGGCAAATTGTTATTTTCTGCTGAAAAAAAACATGGTCAATGTGTATACTTTTTTGTTTTGGCTACTCTGAAGTTGGAGCATTTGAGCAAGATGCATAAAGAAATTAGAAGAGCAATTCAAAACTAGTTACTCTTAAAAATGTAACCTTCATTTCCAAGTGATGTACTTATCACCCTGCTGCTGGAAGGCAGCAGAGAATGTTCCAAGGAGCAGGAATATTGAGAATAGATCTCCCAGACTACCCCACTCAGCAGACTGTGAGAGCTATCACCAGCTGACACTGCAGCTTTGGGTTATAATCAGTATTCCTCCACTTATACCTTTAGCCTTCCAGCCCCAAGTTTGAAAAAGAATGAGATTACTCAAAAGATTTTAGCTCAGGTACCAGGTAAAGCACAGGAGGAAAGAGGATGGTTAGAAGGGCAGGATGGAGAGGGCTGCTGGGTTACCTGAGCAATTGCTGCCTCGTTGTCAGCCAGCCCCAGCAGGAAGATCCTCACTTTGTCAATCTTCACTGGGACAGTTCTCCCTCTCCACTCCACCTCACTCATAGTGGCTGCCTGCTTTGCCCGAGTCTGGGTGATCAGAGCCTGCAAAGAACACACCCACCTTAGCAGCTTGAACTTACAGGGATGCAAAATCAATCCTCCTGAATTCATGTTAGACTTGACTATTTTGAAATCAAAGGGCTTTTTGGGAAATGTTGCTTCCCACCAAGCCTAGGCTTGCTTGCTCACTTCTATTCTGGCTCTTGAATGATTTGCTGCAGCAATATTCATGCTCAGCACAGTAATAATGAGTATCTCAAGCTGAAGCATGCAAATAAATTACCTCCAGTTTTTCTGCAAGAAGACCTTCAGTGCCACCAGACCTCAGTCTCATCTGCATCAACTCATTCATGGCAGACTGGTCACCTGAAAGAATCAACAAATTGTGATCACATTTCCATTTGACTTCAAAATTACATTCATATACAAAAACTAATCATTAGATTTTATACTGGCAGTTTAGGGACAAACTTGCATAGCTTGACTTCATAGGTAAGCTACCACAAAGTGTTATTCTGTCTTTCTACACATAACCACAGGTGCTGTTGCAAAATGAGGCCCTTTATGACTGCTAAACTGTCCCAGAACACATACAGAATTTGCCCAAAATATTATGGCCTCAATGTCACTTAGACAAGGGTTTAACTAAAACAATGTTTCTTTCCTGTGCAAGATGAATTCCCCCCTCCCTTACCAATGTTGTAGGCACAGTAGCGGATGTTGGGTGAGATCTCCTCCACACGCTGGTTATACAGCACAGCTTGTTCTTCTGTGAAAGCATTGGCCAGCTTTTCATAGATGGTCCTGCAGCAAAGGGCAAGTATTAACACTGCAGTGTGTGTCACTTGGGAGGTGCTACCCTAAGGGAACAGTTTGTGCCTGTGCTCTGGAGGATGCTGTTTCAGAAGCATGTCAGTTAGGCACAATTAACTGAACAACTCAGAGCTGCTGTATGTAACTGAAGTGATCCAACACTATTTACTGAACAAAGTGAGGGACTCACTTGCATTTGTTGAAAGCCTCCATTGCTGCCTTCCACTCCTGGTGCTCGAAACGAAGCATCCCAGTGAGATAAGCCATGTATGCCTGCACACAGAGCGAGGGCAAGGTCACTTCCCCACCATCACCAGCCTAATTAGTTCCACCTTTAGCATGAAGGCTGCTGTGACTCCTGCAGTGAGTGACTAAGCTTTGCCCTTTTTCTTGGGGCTTCCCACAGAAGACAACTGATTTGGATGACAGGTTACAGCTACCTGCCTCTTCTCCTTTAAGTGACTCTGCTATATTTCTAAAGAACCAATGAATCATAAAATGGAATCACAGAATGGAATGGGTTGGAAAGGAGCCTAAAGATTATCTAGTCCCAACCCCCCTGCCATGGACAGGGACACCTTCCACTAGACAAGGTTGCCCACAAATTAAAGCAAAGATATTTCTTGTTTGTTATGCAATGGCCCACTGACATCACAAGACTTTTTTTCCCAGCAATATGCTATACAATGGCAGTTTAATTAACTAAGCACAGCACTGCAGCCCTTTGTTCAAAGAGGTCACAACATTTGTTTCCTGTTTTCCAGGAACTGAACCCCAAATCTGGATTTTCTGGGTGGCTACTTCAGCACATTTAACACATTTAACAAAAAGGTAACTCAGTAGGTCAGCAGTTTCTTAGGCTGTGTTGCACCATCTTAGTTGCCCTCACTTCTTATATTTTTATTATTTACTGAGAGATACTATTTCTTCACCCCAGGTTCCAAAGGTTTCTCCTTCAGCCTTTGCTGTACAACAAGATGAAAGTATCAGTGCTTACCTGAGCTTCCAGCTTTGTCTTGGCATCCACCCTGTTGCTCTCACAGAGCCTCTCCAGCTCCTCAGCGTGTTTCACAGCCTTGCGCAGCCGCGAGAGCAAATGGAAGCGCTTGCGGGGCTCCGTGTTGGCCTCCTGCTTCAGCTGCATGGCATAGCTCCAGGCCCTCTCTGCATCCATCAGGATCAGCAGCAAATACCTGCAGGGCACAGCAGGGTCCATGGACAACAATGACACTCAGACAAGAGTTGCATCTCCACCAGTTCTTTGCCATTTGGTCTGCCAAGGTCAATAGCAGAAGTTCAGCTTGGATAGTAAGAGGCAGTACATTTTAAAGTACTAAGGACACAAAGTCTTGTTATTGCTGACTGGTTTCTCACTCAGAAGTGTAACTACCCCACTGAGGACAAGAACTAGGTATCATTCTGTAGTACCACAGACACTACAAAGACAAGGGATTTATCTTTGTAGGCCACTCTTCAAACTGGTTTAATATGCTCTTAACAACACAGGTGAATGCAGCATCATGTGCTGTCTTCCCACAAGAAAAGACGGGATAGGAAACATTTCAAGTATTCCTAAAAGATGGGAAGTGAGCCCAAAATCCTGCCTATTCTCCAGATATTCTGTCAGATGAGCATTCTGTCAAATTTAGAAGATTTAAGTAAAACCTGCAGTGCAATACTATTGTTCAAATAGAAGGGATTGCATCTCCAACCACAACCTTGCTGACTACACCATTTACATTACGAGCACTTCCACGGCTACCTGGCAACAGACCTGAATAGGCATTTCCTCTTCAATGTCACAGAACTTACTGATTATGAAAAGAATCCATTTGCAACTATGAGGGAAGAGAAGGAATAGGCTGTTGCTGCTCCCTCTTTTCCCACTGGTTGAAGCTGGATCTGAGCAGTGTCTCTTGCACCTGCACTACAGCCTGAACTTTTATAATATCAACAACACTGAAATGTTTTGGATGATATTGCACAGAATAGTTTTCCACCTGAAACAGAAACTACTGAAAGGAAACTCTTCAGTAACACACTGAATTCTCAATTCCATCCATCCCTGTACCTGTTGTCTGAGAGAATCTCTTCAGTCACTTTCTTCCCAGTGAACTTGTGCCTGTTGCCCATCTTGAAGTTGAGAGTTTTGCGGAGCCGCCTCAGCCTGCGGGAGCAATAACCCCTAAAAAAAGACAGCCACAGTCATTTTGGCCAAAGGACAACTTTGCTTCTCTTTATTGCTCTGTCCAAATAGAAGAAAAAAATAGACTAAAGACTCTACCAGGCAATGTTTTAACAATTAAAACTCCATGTGTGACATATGGTAGCTCAAAAACTACCTGTAAAGCAGCAATTAATAGAAAACAAGGTGAGAAGACAGTGGTTATTAATGATCTAGAAAAATCAGGGTGATGTGCTCGTTACTGGTATTCAGGGGTATTCACCTGGCAGGGTTCTGCTGCCTGCTACAGGGGGTTACATTTGAAATGAAGTGAAGCCAAGCCCCAGGAGTAGCTCCCAACACTAACCTGTATCTCTGGAAGTCCCCATGCCTCAGGCCGTGCTGCTGCTGTGACTCCTTCACGATCTGCAGAACTGTGGCTCAGGTTAAGGCACACTCAACAGTGCAGCTGGCACCAGCTCCTCCTTCCACCCCAAAATAACAGCAGGGAACCACACAGATCCCATGAGACCAATGCACTTCAAACAGTGGGGCACCCCAAAACCTCCTAAAAGCAGAGAGCTTGATGGCTCTAAGCCACCTCACGAACCCACGGCTCCCACCAGAGCTGCTGACTGAGCAGAGACCAACACAAACCCCAAGCACCTCCTCCTCCTTCAGACATCCACAGTGCTGCTGTCACCAGAGTTCATTTTGGATAAGCAGCTGTGCCAAAAGACCCATCCAGGATAACACACCTGACAGCCCCAGCCTGGCTACAGGACCTCCCCAGCTACGCTTGTGACACAGTTTTGTAGGAAAAACTGATGCAGAGAAGCTTTCCTGCCCTGGAATGTCCCCTTGCTCAGGAAAAGGATAAAAACACCCTGAACAGAATCACGCTGCTCCCAAGCACAGCTTCCACAAACAAAGTGCCTTCTGAGCATAGAACCTTAAAAAAACAGCTTTTGGAAATAGCTTCAGTGCTGATTTTTTCAATTTTTCAGCACATTTCTAGTCTTGCTGCAGGTTGCTGTAACAAGTATCTGTGACACAAAGCACTGCCCTGTGACCTGGGACACCACCACTCCATCATTCCCATCCAGTTTCCACTTCCTGCATTTGCAGAGTTCCTGCACTCCCGTTATTCCCTCAGTTATTCCTACCAAATAAAACCACGCCACATTCTAGTAAATCTGATGTTTTTTGCATTCAGTTTACAATGCAGGTTATTTTGTGAAATAAAATCTCCATCACACACAAGAAATGTCTGTTCTACATATATTCATATCCTAAAATTTCTCTTTTAAGCTTTACCAAGAAGCCTTTAAAGAAAACCCACACTAAACTGTACAACAACCCCAACAAAAGAAACACTATTACTATATGACTAAAGAAACCATCAAACACTTAAAGTTTAAAAAGCCAGATGTCTATCAAAGCGTTTTCTTGGGACTACACCTAAAAGAAAGTCTCTGAAGTATTAAAACCTGCACCAATAGTTATTACATTGTATTACACTGAATTATTTCTGTATTTGCAGAACAAGTCAAACTGCAATGTCTCAACACAGCCCTCCTCACCCTTGCTGTCTACCCAAGATTTTTTTTCAGGCTCTTTTTTCCTGCACAGCTACTTGCTGAATTCATATCCCATTATTTTTTTCGTTGACTTAGACATTCCCAGCATTCCCAGGGCAATTGCTATGCCTGCATCTTACTCAACAGTTACTGACTACACAACACCTGCCATATGCCACGTGGAAAACTGCAACCTGATTTCCCTCGGGTTTCCCTCTGACCCAGAAGATAAAACTCAGCTCTATCACAGCTGTGCTGCTGGACTGGTTTCACACCGAAGTTTCACCTGCAAAAACTCCACGAGCTTTACATGCTGAGATTTCAGAAGCACTAAATCTGCAGGAGCCAGTCTGCCACCTCAGCGCACCTATAAAGATTTTTTTAATATATTACTGCTCACTTCAAGCTGCAGTATGACCACGAGTAGCTCACGGGTGACCCGCTCTCATCCTAAAGCGCACAGCACGCAGCTCCGCTGTGGAGACTGACTCGGGCTGTCACGCGGTTCGCAAGGAGACGTAGCACAGCTGGAGCGCAATTCCATAAATCAGGAAAGCCAGGCTGACCCGTTCTATCCAAACCAAACCCTCACGCAGACCCAGGCCAGCGCTGCCCGCATCTCCGAGGCGCCCCAGGCCGAGCAGGGGAGTCCCCGCCGTCCCCGCCCGCCCCGCGCTGCCGCCACGTCCCCCGCCGCCCACGGGGCCGGGCCTGCCACGTCCCCCCGCCGCCGCCGCGCAGGATGCTCTCCAAGCCCAGGCTGTCGCCGAGCCCGCCGGGCTGCGGCCCCGCCGGCCGCTCGTTCTCCTTGTTGTCCTTGCCGTCCTTGTGCTCCTTGTTCTCCTCCGCCCCGGCCCCGCGGCCGCCGCCGCCTCCCTGACGCTCCGCCGCCATCTTGCGCCGCGGCCGCGGTGCATCACGGGCCGGGGAGCGGCGCGAGCGGCCGCGCGGGGGCCGCCGGGAACGGGGAGGACCCGGGGGGAGCCCGGGACCGGCGGCGGGACCGGGGGGAACCGGGACGGGACGCGGGGATCCCGGCGGGCTGGGCCTCACCCAGCGCTTGGGCACATCCCGCTGGCCCTCCTGCCGTGTCCCGCTCACCCATCCCGGACTGCGCCCCTCAGCTCCGTCACAGTGCTCTGCACAGTGCGGACCCCAAAATCCGCCCTCAGGGTCACCCACCCGACCCTGCCCCGCTCCCCCGTCCCAGACCTGACCCCAAAATCAGCCCCAAGAGTCACCACTCCCAACTCTGCCCCCCTCACCCCAGAACTGACCCTCCCTACCCCTAAAATCAGCCCCCATGGTCACCCTTCTCAATTTTATTCCACTCATTCCCTTCAACTGACCCCCAAATCAGCCCCCAGGGTCACCCACCCAGCTCTGCCCCACTCAGCCCGGCACTGACCCAGCTCAGCCCCAGGGCCGTGCCCCAGCCTGACCCCACACCTGACCCCACACCTGACCCCACACCTGGCCGCGCTGTCGGCTGTCCCTCCCCGGTGCTGTGGCAGTGGGGGATCCTCTCCTTCCATCCCTTTGTCCCTTCCCAGGACACTGAGCCTGCTGCTCTGGGCAGCCCTTTGGGAGAGGGGATTTAAATTCCCCTAGGCCCAGCCCTAAAAACAAAACCTCCCACCCCAAGCTCCCTGAAGCCCTTTGGGCTGAGCACCTGGTAAAAGAAGAGCCTGCAGTTATCCCACCTAATCCTGGGGCTATTGCATGGTGTAAGCACTTAAGACCAGGTCCTTTTGCACGTGGGGTTGAACACCTCGTTTGAGATAAACACCAAATTTATTTGAGGACCTAATAGTAATATTTACATAAATCCTTTTAAGTACAAACTGCTCCAAGAGCTGCTTGTGCCCCCAGACCCGTCTTTGCCAGCCCTGGGCTCTGCCTGCCTGGCTGCACTTTGCTGTCATCCTACAAGAAGCAATTTGGTTCCTCTCCCCTTCCAAGGGCTCAGCTGTGTTCTGTTATTCCTGATTTCAAACGTCTGTTTTTTCTCTCATAGACAACAAAGCTCAAAGGGCGAAAAAAAAAGAAATAAAAATCAACCCATGTCCTCAAGTTGCAGCTTTCTGTGCAAGTCTTTTGAACTGTCTGCTCCAGGCTCCAAATGCATCTCCCAGTAATTGATGCCCTATCTGAACCAAACCGTGCTCCAGGATGATGCTGAACTAGGCACAGCAATTAAAGCCTATTTTACAAACAGCATCTCTCTTGCAACTGTGGTGGTTCAGACAGACTTGAGTTAGGCTGGCACAGCAGCACCCACCTTCAGGTGCCCAAAAAACCACCCCAAAGGACCTATTCCAGTGTCAGGACAGCCAGCTGTGGCACAGGCACATTTCTGCCACACTGCCTTTTTCTTGTACACTGGCATGAAGCTTTGCTGCTGCTCTGGATTCCTCTGGAATCTGGAAATGGGAGGATAAAACATAAATTCCTCCTGCAGAGCTGGCTCTGCTCTCCCCAGGGCAGGAGGATCACACAAACCTGCAGCCCCTCATGGAGCAGAGCCTTGCAGTGAGGCTGAGCTGCTTTTGGTGTAATAGGAATTGCTGCAGGGAATAAATCCAGAGTTACAGGCTCCAGGCACTCACATCCCTCTGCCAGACAGCCCTGCAGCCTGTACAGTGTGTCTTTTCCTATTGATTTTGGCCAGAGGATCTTGCTTTTGGGGATCTGGATCATCCTCCTGCACCTCTGCCCAAATAACCCAGCTGTCTCAGGACAAGAATATATTTTGCTGCTATTTACTTTTAAACTGCTACTTGTGAGTTCTTCTCATATTTGGGAAGAAACTGAGCGTTTTCCCTTCTTGTTGTTGTTTTTTTTTAATAATCTCTGCAGCATAATGGTGAACCCAGCCTCTCTGCAGGCTGACCAAAGCTCCAGTGTGACCCAAGACAGCACCAGTACCATCATCCCTATACCCTGTGGTATCTGAGGACACAGAGCAGGTCCCACAGGGTGAAATCTCCCGGGGACTGGGGCAATTCCCACATGGTGAAACCTTCCCCGAGTTCCCAGCAATGGTTGTGGCTGGGGATGTGGCACCGGAGTGGCTCCCCGAGGGCGTGTGGCCACTCTGGGATCAGGAGAGGAAGGCAGGGCTGTGCTCTGTGCCTCAGCAGCTCCTTGAGCACTGTGGGTGCCCGATTTTCCACCGTGCTGCTCCTAATTGCCAGCTTTTCCCTGTGGAATGTCATCAGGAGCACGGAGCATCCTCACACCAAAGGGGTCTGTTCACTTCCCCACGCACCTCCTGCAAATGGGAGCTGGCTTTGGGGGCTCTCTGTGGGTGAAAAGGGCTCCGTGTGCTGGGAGTGTCCCCAGAGCTCCCAGCAGGGCAGGCTCAGCTCTGAACGCCCCATTGACAGAACTAACTGAGCAGCTGTGCAGTGCGGTAGTTACAGCAGGAATTGTTGCATTAAACATTCCTCTTTCCACAGGAGCAAAACACGGCAGGCTGGGGTGGGGTCAGACCTCGAGTCCTTGGAGAGCTGATGGCACTGGCCAGTCCCAAAACTTCCATCTGTGCAGGACCGAAAAGGCAATTTTGCAGGAAGAAGACACGGCATGGAAAATATCTGTTCTCGCCGCAATGTATCACGCTGCTCTCCCAGCCGTGGGGCGAAATACAGTTTCTCCCGAAAACCTGGGCTCGCCTCGGCTGTTTTGGTGCGAGGATTTAGCTGCCCGCTGGACAAGCACCCCCATCCCTAAAACCCAGCCCTGCAGCCCCTGGGGTTGAACAAACCCTCTTCCAGCGGCTACTGAAGAAGGGAGCAATAATAAACCCCTCGCTGTCGCCTCACTTTGGGTGCCCAGCTCCCTTTGGGGTGAAGCCCTGGGGTGTCACCCTCCCGGGGGGTTGTGGAGGTTCTTTGGACCTCCAGTGCTCTAAGGCACCAAACTCCAGAGCTCTTAGGCTCCTACTTCGTCGGGTTGTCTTAAATAAGCAAGCAGCTAATAGTTAAAAAGGTTATTTATTACAGAGCACATCAGTCTCAACAGGCAATAGCAAAAGCAATGGCAAAGCAACGGCACATGCAGTGGCAGTAAGCGAATGGCTAGAATCCGAATGGCTAAAAGCACCAACTGTCCCCAATACATACACTTATACAGGGTTTTTCCAACTAGCTAAGATGCAAACTCAGACCACCACTCCTTAACCTATTAGAATTCTAGTTTCTTAGCACACCAGGTTACGTATACAACTACTCATACAATCTATCTTGTTCTATCTGAAAAAATGTAAGCAATATTCTTACTATAGCTCTATTATGACTAAGTCCTGTCTACAACTGTGGTCCTGGAGCCTCCACTGAAGATATCAGTATGTTTGAGCCTTCACTAGAACACACTCTGCTACTCTGGCATTTGAAACCTTTCCCTAATAAAAGCATTAGAACTCATCCTAAAATTACTGACTTACTTCTGTTTAAATGTCTTCCTTATGTGTGAATGGCTTAATATACTTCAATCCATCCAAAGGCTTTAATTCAATCCCTGCACTCTGATTTCTCTCCGAAGAATTCAGAGAGACCCCTGACTCACTGACTCCAACAGGGGGTGACAGCCCTGACTGCCACGGACATTCCCGAGGGGAGCGGGGTCGGGATCCCCTCCCGGGGGGTGACAGCCCTGACTGTCTCGGACATTCCCGAGGGGAGCGGGGTCGGGATCCCCTCCCGGGAGCGATGCTCGGGGCCGGGCGGGAGCCGCTCCCGGAGCCGCCGGGCCGCCCCGCTCCGCCCCGCACGGAGGGCGCGGAGCCGCCCCGCGGAGCCGCCCCGAGCGCACCCGGAGGAGGTGAAGGGCGCCCTGGTGCCCCGCGGCTCCCCGGCACGCTCCCCATGCACCCCCTTTCCCGCATCTCCCGCGCGCTCTCCGTGCGCCCCTTTTACCATTCTCCCCCTTCCCGCGCATCCCTGGTGCGCTCCCCGCTGTAGTCTCCTTGCACCCCCTCTGCCGTGCATCCCTCCTGTGCTCCCGGCTCCCTTTCCTTGCAATCCCTGCTGACCTCTCCGTGCACCCCCTTTTCCTTTGCATTGCACGTATCTTCCTGTCCACCCCTTTCCTGTGCATCCCTGGTGTGCTCCTCACTTTCCCTGCATCCCCTCTTCCCTTTCCCCCCCCCCCCTTCTGCGCTCCCCAGCGTGCTCTCCCTGCACCCCCTTTCCCCGGTACACCCCACGCTGATCTCTCGGTGCACCCCTCACCCTGGGTGTCACCCGGTGCCTCCTGCACGCACAGTCCCCGCTCCAGCCGCTGGCCGTGCGCTCCCGGCCATGAACGGCTCGCTGCCGGGCTCCGGGGCGGGCTGGCAGCCCGAGTCCGTCATCATCCCCCTCGTGTACCTCATCATCTTCCTCGTGGGCACCGTGGGCAACAGCCTGGTCCTGGCCGTGCTGCTGCGCAATGGGCAGGTGAAGAACACAACCAACCTCTTCATCCTCAACCTGGGGGTGGCTGACCTCTGCTTCATCCTCTTCTGCGTGCCCTTCCAAGCCACCATCTACACCCTGGAGGGATGGGTGTTCGGGCCCTTCATGTGCAAGGCTGTGCACTTCTTCATCTACCTCACCATGTATGCCAGCAGCTTCACCCTGGCCACCGTCTCCCTCGACAGGTAGGAAAAGGAACGGGAGGGAGGGGGTTCCCTGCACCCTGAGGCTTCCCTTTCTCTGGATCTCAACAGGGCAGGGAGGGGGACAAAATCCCCTGGAGCTAAATCCTGAGTGCTGTGATCTCCTGGGGGAATCGAAGAGCGTGTCCCAGTTGCTGTGTGCAAGAAGTGCAACCACCCAGTATGAGGCCCTGCAGAGGGCTGCACGGGGATCCCCTGTGCCCAGCTGGAGGAAGCTTTCAGACTCCAAAGCTGTAGGACTGGGGTTTATCTACAGGCCCTGGCAGTGAAGTGGGGATGTAAAATGGGAAAGAAGCAAAGCTCGGTCCCTGTGCAGCTCTGGCTCTTCCTGGGCTGTAGGAGACAGCCCCTACCCTCCCAACAGCCCCAGCAAAGCAGACAGACCTTGAGGAGAAAAAACCACTGGGATGTTTGAGCTGAGACACTGATTTTCCCACCCTTCCCTTCTATTAGCAAAAAGTCCCTTTCTATCCCAGTGCTGTCATTTGTCCCAGTGATCATCTCAGCCCATTCCAGGGTGGATTTCACTGGGAAGCCTGTTGCTCCTGCCTGTGCTTTACCTCAGTCCCTGCCTTTGCAAGGTCTGGTGACCCTGCAGCAAGGGAGAGCTGGGAGCTCCTGGTGCTGCTCCACTCAGCCCAAAACCTGTGAGATGGGATGTGGAAAGTCCATAGGCCAGTCCCCTGGGAGGCCCTGCAGCCTAGCTGGATGTGTCCTGCCATCCCAGCACAGCACTGGCAGCTGACAGCATCCCCAGGAGCTAAAACACATCCAGGGGCTGCCTCTCCCCCTGCATCCCATGGAGCAGAGGGAACAGATATGTTGAGCAAGGGATGGCTTGCACAAGCCTCAGATCTGGGTGCAATTAAGGGACCAGCTAATTACAGAATTGAAGAGGGGTGATGTGCCCTCATGCATGGCAGTATAAGGAATGCTGTGTCTGGGAATCCTGGGCACTTGCTCCTGCCTTTGTATCCTCACTGCTCCAATCACTTGTGCCAGACAGTGACGGTCAAGTGAGGGTTTGCTGGATTAGGGGAGGGACAGAATGGGACCATCCCTATTGTCCCCACAACCACTGCTAAGAGCAGAGGGTGATGGGATGGGGTCAGGGAGAGAACCTTCCTCAATGCTTTGTGCTGCACAGGGTCCCTAAGAGGCACCAGGGAATCAGTTTTGTGACTAAGTGCCCTGGAAAGGCTCAAATCCATCATTTCTGCCCTCTCCACTCTGCTCCTGGCAGTGCTGTCTCTGTGCCCTCTGCAGGACTGCAGCCATGTCCCTCTCCCTTTCCCCTGCAGGTACTTGGCCATTCGATACCCTCTGCACTCCAGGGAGCTGAGGACACCCAGGAACGCCCTCCTGGCCATTTGTCTCATCTGGGGGCTCTCCTTCATCTTCTCGGGCCCTTACCTCACCTACTACCAGGAGTTCCAGCTGGCCAACCTGACTGTCTGCCACCCCATCTGGGAGATCTCCCAGCGCAAGATCATGGACGTCTGCACCTTCATCTTCAGCTACATCATCCCCGTGCTCATCCTCAGCCTCACTTACGTGCGGACTGTTCGCTACCTCTGGCGCTCCGTGGACCCTCTCCAGGACATGTCGGAGTCCAAGAAGGCCAAGAGGAAGGTCACCAGGATGATCATCATTGTTGCAGTCCTGTTCTGCCTCTGCTGGCTGCCCCATCACCTGGTCATCCTCTGCATGTGGTTTGGGTACTTCCCCCTCAACCACTCCACGTACGTGCTGCGCGTCCTCTCGCACGTCATCTCCTACGCCAACTCCTGCGTCAACCCCATCGTCTACGCCCTGGTCTCCAAACACTTCCGCAAGGGCTTCAAGAAGATCTGCAGCTGCCTCCTGCGCAAGAAGGCGCACAAGGTGCACGTGGCCCAGGCTGCCAACACGGTCAGCACGCTGGAGGCAGAGCTCAGTGAGGTGACCCAGCTGAGCGAAGCCCTGCCCGGCCCCTCCCTGCGCTGCAGGGGCCCTGCACAGCCCTGGGGGGAGGCAGAGCTGCTGGGACAGCAGCAGAGAGCAGATGGCTCCTCTGTCACCTTCAACGTCAGCTAGCACAGCTTCCTGCCACCCCACGGCTCTGCAGTCTCCTGCAGCATTGCAGGCCTGGGGCTTGGGCTGAAATGGCTCCAGTTGAACCCTTTTCATTCAAATGCATCCAGATATCATAACCATGATGCTGCTGATATAAACTCAGCCAAGAACCAGCCAAGAACAGGATTTGCTTCCACCAAGCACTTGCTGAGAGCAGAGATCAAACCCAAGAATCCACTGCCATGTGTAAACACCTGTTCATCTGTCATGGACAGACTGACTCCCTGTTGCATCTAGACCCAAAGCCTGTGAAAAGCTCTGGCCCCTCCAACCAGTACAGCATCTGGTGGGTGCACTTTAGACTTTTTGGAAAGTC
Organism: Luscinia megarhynchos; assembly: GCA_034336665.1. Classification (NCBI taxonomy): domain Eukaryota; kingdom Metazoa; phylum Chordata; class Aves; order Passeriformes; family Muscicapidae; genus Luscinia; species Luscinia megarhynchos. The sequence continues at coordinate 7,270,874 of CM067580.1, forward strand.
TTGGTTTATTTGTGTCCTGGTTTAGGAGCTGCATCCCAGGGCAGCACTGGGCACAAACTCAGCTCAGGTAGGAAAATCCAGGAGAAAAGCACAGAAGGTCACTAAAGGGGATGGAGGTTGTTTGCCAGGGAAGCACAGCCATGGACCCACGGTAGGGGAAGGATTTTAATGCCTTTGGACAGCCTGGGGACTGCTCAGTATCTCAAGCAGGTGAGATGCTCGTGGAGACAAGCAGGGCACTGATGCTGCTTCCCTAAGGTGGAACAGCCAAGGCTGTGTGAGAGCTGGGGGTGCCCAGCAAGCCTCAATAAAGCCCCTCCATCCCACCTGCCTCGTTCAGATCCTTTGAGAAGCCCCACAGCTGCAGTGGAGGAGAGGCTGGGAGGTGGTGGGACCTGTTGGATGCAGGGGAGCTGAGGGGGGGTGGAGGATGTGGGTGATGCCCAAGCACGTCCCTGGAGGGGGACACTGCAGCACAGGAGTGTCACTGAACCCGCTGAGTGCAGCTGCCCACAAAGGCTGCTGTGATTCGTTCTCCCATCTCTTAACCCTGCAAAGGCTCCACGGGTGCCACCAGCCAAGGGCTTTAAGTGAAGACCTTCCTCTTCTTTACAAAAAGAGCATCACCAGATTAGGATCAAGTCATCCTTTTGAAAAACCCGTGGCAGAACACAGCCAGAGGTGGTGGTGAAAGTGCAGGGGAGCTGGAATGAGCTGTGCTGTGCATCCCTACAATTCCCAGGTGTGTACCCCAACAGCCCCATGAAGGTCATGTCTCTACAAACTGCCATTACAGTTTAGTTTTACATCTAAGTCTGTCTGCACAGATTTCACTGTTGTGAATCCCCACAGCAGAGCTCCCCAGGACTGGGATGGGTATTTCTGTCCAGGACCCTGGCTCTCCCTGGGGTTCTGGTCCTGACACAACCCTCCTCCACTCAGCCCCAGTGCTTGGCCTTTTTTTTCTTGAGAAGCTTTTGACTGTACAATATTTCTTTTCCCCTGCTGAGTGTTACTATAACCAGATCTCCCTTTCCCCACAGAGAGGGCCATAAATCGGCCACCTCCTCCTATCAGCAATGGTGATATTTAGTCTAGTCCTGTTCCCAGCATAAGTCACAGAGAGCAGTGTATAAGCAGCTCCATTAATTACAGCTGCATTTATCTCCCCGCTCAACCCTTCACAGCCAGGGAAAACATTGAAGCAGCTGCACAAACACAGCTAAAAGCCTAACTTTCCTCGTGCTCTCATCTACCACTGCCCAGAGAGCCACAGGATCTGACTCCAATGGATCCCACACACACTGAGGGGTTCAGCCCACTCTCCTGGACAGTTAGCAGCTCACCTTGGGGATGAGATGTTGGCCCACCACCCCTGCACTGCCCAGGGGCTCAGATCACAGTGCTGTGTCCCCTGTCAGAGACACTGATTCTGCTCCCCCATCCATCCCACCCCAGCCTTTCCAACAGTCTCCCAAGCCCATGGCTGAGCCTGCCAACTGCTCTAGAGCTGCCCAGTTGTGCCACGACCACTTTGAAGACACGTCCCAGGACACCCCAAACTCAGCTCCCAGCCCAAAGCATCACTGTGGCTCCTCTCCCTGGCTGTGGGCACCACTGGCACCTGCTTATTTCTGGTCACTGTTCAGCAATGAAGTCCCAAAGGGTGACAGCAGGCTGGGGGCAGGTTCTGCACAGCTCCCAGCCTGGGGGGCTGTACCTCACTGCTGCCTCCAGCACCTCCAAATCCCCTCTGACATGCACCATGGCTCTCATGGCTGCTCTCACCCTGTCCAGGAGCAGAGAGAGCCTTGGTGATGGTCAGACAGCAAGAGCAGGACTTTCAAAGGGTCAGGGCTCTGAGTTGTGACACATCCAACATCCCTCCACATTTTATGGATCCTCAGCCCATCAATTTGCTCTCACTTGTCTGCAGGCTGTAAGAGTGAAGCCAGACCATTACACTGTTTATAATAAATACAGAATTAGAGAAAAAAGCTCCCTCCAGCTTATCTGACACTGCCCCTGCTCATCTGAGGAGGAAACCATTGCACTCACACCCAGCCCGTGCCTTCATGAGCCCTCCACGGGCAAACACAAGGTTTTGCTGCCAACACAAAACCATACTGGGAAGCTACTTTCCCCTCAGATAACAGAGCATATCAGAACCAGATGGAAAAGACAAGAGCATCAGGATCTGCTGACACTCAACATGTTCTCAGCTGAGAGAAACATGCTCCTGGTCCATTCCCTTGGGAGGTTTTATCTTAAGAGCACTACAAGTCCCTGTGTTCCAGTTGAGATTTAACAAAAGCATATTTAACTGGAAGTGAAAAATGAATAGGCTAAACTGAGCTCCCACTAAGCCCAAGAGTGGGCAGGGAGATGAGGGACATTTGGCTGAAACCTCAGTTAGTGTGAACTTTCCACACAGATTTATCACTAGGGTTAGAGAAGTTATTTTGGTTTGTGGGGTTGTTTTCAAATACTTACTCTGCCAAATTTGCTTCCCAGTCTGAGGAGGTAGCAGGCAGCACCCCCAGACCCTAGCACAGCCCCCAGCATGAGCCACTGGGCAGCTAAAAAAATAACCAATGGAGAAATGGGGCTCTGGCCCCAAAACCTTGGAAATCAGAGACACCTTCCCTGTGTCAGGGCAAACCAGGAGGTGAGGGAAGGGTGTCAAACCCCACAGGAGCCTTGGGGGAAACAAAGGGGGTTCAGCCCCATGTGTGGCCCCTTGCCATGGTCTCAGCACAGCTCCAGGCTCCACTCTCAGCTCTCAGAGGGGTGTGAAGGGCTCAGTTGTGAGAGGGTCGGACTGTGCTGGCTGCCATGGTCGCTCTTAATTAACATGTTGCAAACACATTCCTTACCATAAAAAGCCAAGGAGCACACAGAGCCCTCCCCTGGTGCTGCACAGTGCTGGGCACCAGCTCAGCCTGGAGCCTCCCCCGCTCCCACCCTGAGGAAGGGGTGGCTCAGGAAAAACGTGCTGCTGCTCCCAAAACAGGTCTGGCTCCCCACATTCACTCCCTGGGCAGGGAGAGGCAGACAGTGAGGGAATGCTTAGAGCCAGGCTGAGTGGGAGGCTGGGTTTAGGGAACAAGGACCACGGGGCTCAGCTTACCCTTTAACTCAGGGAAATGAGGGTCTTGATTCCAACCTGGGAGCAGCAGAAGTTACCTGTTCTCCCAGAGAATCACTTCCTCCAGCTCCTCCTCACTGCACAGATAGCCCCCAGCAGCCTCTTACCCCCATTCCTTCCTCCAGATTCAGCCAGGGCATCCCTGGGGTAGAAACAATGCAGTCAGCTACTGGTGCTGGTAATGGAGTGACCAGGAGGGAGCAGGATATTTTGCATCCCATATCTGGCTGTATCTGCCCCCCAGCCCTGGTCTGGTCCATCTTTCCTGGGGTAACAGGCTGACAGCAAAGCCCAGAAAGGCCTCTCTTGGTGGGGGGCATGCAGAGACATTCCCAGAGCCCCTGGAGAACAGGATGTGGCCCCATCCCAGACCCTTGAACGACCTCATGCATTTTCTTTGGGCTCTGGTTGGCACAAAAGCACCAGCTCAGGGAGGATTCCAGCACACTAAAGCAGCAGGCAAAGCTCCCCCTCCCCTCTCGTGGTTTTCCCTGTGACCGTTCCAGGTGAATTGCCTTGCCCTGAGATCAGCTACAATAAAACATGTTTTACAGCTCAGCATGAATTCCACCCACTCTCCTCGAGAAAGAAATTCATATCAGACTGCTGCAGTGTCAGAAACAGATCCAGAAAGCTGGAATCCAGCTCCTTCTGGTGAATGTCAGGGTGTGTATCCAGCAGACTCAACACTGCATGAAACACAAGTCAGCAGAGCTTTGCTTATGTATGAAAACATTGTCCGGCGCCTGCCGGCCTCTGGAGCCTCTTGGATCTGGCAGAGGTTAAAAACAGCAAGTACAAGATCTCACATTTCCACAGACATTTGGGATCTGACAGCAGGAGGAAGGTTTCTGCAGGGAGGGCTCTTGTGTTGGCAGTGTTAGCCTGCATGGTCAGACACATAAAAACAGATGTAGTGGTCAAGACTTGAACCCACAGCTGACCCAGCTCTGGGCTGGACAAGCCTGTAAAAACTTTGGTTTTCAGGCATTTGCTACACCAGGCTGAGGAAGAGAAGGTCAGGGGTTCAGAAAGGGCAGGAGCTACCTGAATGACATCTGTCTGAGGAGGCACAGCCCAGGCAGGCAGCTGGGTCTGCCACAGCACAACCTGTGCTCTCATCCAGGTTCTAACATCCAACAGCTCTTCCACTGCTGGCCTAATCAGACACCAGCAAACACTGCTGTAAACACTGCTCAGGTGAATAATGGATTTGCTCCAAACTGCAAAGCAGCAGCTATTCAACGCTCCTCGCTCTATGGAAACCAAATTGTATTTCAATTGTTACGGGCAAACAATGGAGCAGGCAGCAGGAGAGAGGGAGAGGAGAGCACCAAGTGCCTGCCCAGAGACCCTAGATACAACACAGGTGTTCCAACACTCTGAAAAGCCTTGGTGCAAAGTGTCAGAGTCCAGCTCCCATATCAAAGTCTGCCAGGGTTGCTCCAAGGCACGTGGGAGAGCAGCACCTGCTCTTCATGCCATGCCCATGGATTAAACAAAGGGAATGGGCTTGGCTGCTTGCAGGGAAGAGATGCATCAGATTTAGGAAGACAGGAGACAAAGAAGAACAGGGATGGGAAGAAGATGCTGAGTGGAAATCACTATGGGAGCACTTTCTCTGCCTCAGGTCAATAAGGAGCAGCACCCAGCCAGGTCACCATGGAGCTCCCTCTGCTCTGTCACAGCTCGAGGCCCTGCCACCACCCCACTGCCACTGCCTCACCTGGAACAGGGCACTGATGCACATCTGGTTTTGGGGTACAACATCCCTGTACATGACTGAACTGCAGCCCTGCCAGGCACCCCTAAACTACAGAATCAGCATCAACCCCATCATTAAATAACAGTTGAGATGAACAATGTGAAAGTAATTTGGGATCCTACAGAACTGAGATTCCTAAAACCCATCAGGGAAGCAGGTGTCACCATTTAGAGCTCACAGCCTCCTGCCCTTTAATAGAAGGGCTGTACCATACAGGTTGTTTTTGTTTTTTCTCATGTACTTTTCTTTATTTTTGTTTTTAAGCACACTCCCCCTGTCTGCTGCACATCAAGGCATTAACACAAACTCAGGTGAGGTGGATGTGCTAACACAGTAGCCCACAGGGCAGACTTTGCCTTATCCCACAGATCCAGAGCAAAGACAGCCAGGGAGTTAGTGTTTCCACAGGTTTATAAATCTGATAAATACAAGTATAACACCCTGCCCACCACAATGGGGCAGGGGAGAACGGAAGGGAGTCCCAAGGGCTGCTGAGAGCACTGGCTTGACCTTGGCATCTGGAGAGTTCACAACAGCTGGAAATTTATGCTGATGTGTCAAACAGCTTCTCAATCATTTCCCCCACCTGGTCCACCTGGTATTTAATATATTTCTCAGGGTTCTTGGTGAAGGGTACGTTGCCATATCTGCAAAAGAAAACAAGTGACAAGCAGCTGAACACAGCATAGACCCACTGGCTCCTCCTCTGTCACAAATCAGCTCCAGTCCAGCCCACCCCACTGAAATGTGACAGAGTATCCTGTGTACAGCAAGTGACCTGGTTACAACTGGCCTCACAAGTTTTACATGAAGAGCCCAGGGTGGCTCAGGGCTTTGTGCTCACTGACCAAGGAATCAGCGTGACAGCAAATGTCTGCAAATACTCAAGGTCAGCTTGGGGATATCTGAGTGTGCAAAGCAGAGAGGCTAAGACAGGACAATAGGAAAGTGGCTTGCTCAGGCTATACAAGGCCCCAAAGACCTCAGTAAACCCAAAGAGGAGAGGCCTGTGCTGCAGGAGGTCTCACCTGTTCAAGAAGGCACCATAGGTCTCTTTCACAATAGTTTTCTGTGCCCGGCGGATTTTGTCCCGTTGCTCCATGTCTGGGATTGCCCAGGCCTTCTGGATCTTACACAGCTCCTCCAGGCCATCATTGAAACCCTGTGCAAAGAGAAACTCAGTGAGCATCCCACCTGCAGTCACATCTCCACACTGAGTCTGATACTCCTTCCCTGCCCTGCTGATCACCCAGAGTCTCCTCCTCAGGCAGATCTGTGTCCCCATCAACCAGGGCATGTTCTGACCCCTCCTTACCTTAAAGCGCTCCTTTATCATCTGCCTCTCCTTGTCCTTGAGCTGCAACAAGGAGGGAAAGGATCTTATTTCATCTTCAGAAATAAATACCTAACACCAGTGTTTGCCCACAACTCCCCAACCTAAGCAATATCCAGTACTCTGTTTGTATCCTCTCTCCTACAGCAGTGAGGAGAGAGATGGAGAGAGCAGCACATCCTACACTCAGCTGAAGTAGTTTTAACAAGGATAATTTTCAGCCAGAACAGACATAAAATAAGACTTTTTCATGCTTCCAGCCCTTTCCAAGGGAAGGCCTCAGGGTTTTGAAAATCCAAAATAGAGGCATCTGCTCAAGATGTAAGAATGAAGGCAAAGATTAAAAGACTTGGATGAATCTGGGGCAGGGGAGATGAGAAAGCACTGCTGCTGTCTACTTGTGCCAGCCACAGTGCTCACTCTGCAGAGTGATACTGGCATGACATATAAAGGAGGTTTCTGAGAATTTTTTATGACAAAGGAGATGATATTTCTGGCAACTTCTGTCATGTCAAGCCCATCTTTGCCCATCCTCTCACCTTCACTCCTGGTTGAAAGACAGGCAGGTTTCTCTCAGAGATGTAATCTGTCACCTTCAACCAGCTGCATGTGCAATGAGATGGGAGAGAAGCAAAGAGTTACTCACACCTCTACCAGAGCACCTCTGTCTTCACCCATGACCCAAAGGCCAACTCACACAATACACACACCAAAACTTTCCACAGTAACCCCTTCCTGAGTAGGAAATCACGTGGAAATCAAAAAGACTCTGCTTTGGTTTTAGACAAGTTTCTGGTTTAGGTGCATCTCTCCCACTGCTCCAGCAGCACTGGCTCCCAAAGTGCCAAAAGCAAGGGAGAGGCAGAGGATGTCACTGACCTGCGCTGGTAGGTCTGGATCTGCTGCTCAATGAGCTCCCTGTAGGACCTCTCAGCTGTTTTCTGTGTCACAGCCACCAGCTGGATCAGCTCAGACCTGGAAGAGCAGGAAACCTGAGGAAGCACCTGAGCCAGCTGCTCTCCTGGCTGCTCTCAGGATGGCAGCATTTCAATCCCCCCATCAACAAGCTCCTTTCAGCCCTTCACAATAAAATGTTCCTTGAAATGTGCAAACTGGGAGACAGAAGCAACTCTGAGCTACTATCCAAAGCCACATCCCTAATCTTCTCAAGATCAAAGGATTCTCTAAAACCTAAGGCATTTCCTAATGCTTTTATCTTCCACTCTCAGGTAATGTGATGTTTACAGTATTGCAAAACCTTCAAAGAAGCAATTTCAAGGACAGAAGAAAAAGCAGATATGAGACAGGCTGGCAAATAAATGCTCTCAATGCAGAGCTCTGCTCCAAAACCATTGAATCAGCCTTGGACTTGAGGGAGATTCACTCAAGGCACACTTACTTCTCCAGAGATTTCAGAATATAGTTGTAGTTGTTATGCAGAAAAATGGCACTCAAAGCTGGGTCTTCATAAACCTTGGATTTGCTAAGCAGATTAAGCTGCAGGTTGCCCAGAACTTTGCCTTAAAGATGGAAAAACAGAACAAAAAGTTTTGCACTGAAACTTCTTATTATGGACAAAGCAAACCAAGCTGTGTGCCCACAGCAAAGTGAACAATACTGGCCTGACTGCCTGTACTAAGGCTACAATCACATGTACTTAACAGTCCTTACACAGATTTTTCTTCAGCAAGTCACCAGAGCCTCTCTGCAATCTACTGCCTTCCATGCCTTGGCAATGGAGGTGCACTTTGGGTTCAGAGGAACTCCCAGAACCAGCCACAATGCAAGCTCAGCTCTCAGAAGCTGAAGGACCTGATCTCCATTGTAACAGAAAGAGAAATCACTGATTGCACTTTCTTCCCTTTGGCAGCTGGGAGCCTTCATGGGGCTGAAGGTGACAATGATTTAAGGGAACAGCTCTGCAGCACAGTGAGCTGCTGCACTGTGCTTTGTCCTGTTCTACTCTAACAGCCAAACTCCCAGTCTGACCCTTTTTCCACCCCCTCCCTGTCAGGCTCCAGCTCAAATGTGGAAAGATCTCATGGAGAAGAGACACAGCCTGTGCTCTTCACCCAGGAATGAGCCCAGTGAAGGTGTGTCCATGGGGCAGAAGCAGGAAGGTAATGCCCTCTAGGGGCTACCTAAAAAACAGAGACCAGGCAAAATTAAAAGAATAAAAAGCAGTTATATTTATTGAAGGGGCTTCAGGTACAATTCAGACAGACAAAGCCCCACCAGAGGCGACACCCAAAAATGGATGACAGGTCATGGGTTTTCATACTTTTGTAAGTTTGGTCCGTTTGCAAACTGGGGGTTAATCTTCCAATTACAGCTTCAGGTAATGAAGCAATTTACCCTAAGTTTGCTCCTCCCCAGCTCACTTTTGTTTACATTTCTCAGAGCCTGAGACAGTGAGATGTCCTTGATTCCCAGGCTTAGAGAGGAATTGTTTTGTCTGAGCAAAATGGGAAAGCAGTAGCTAACACTTTATATGGAGTTTAGAGTTATACACTAAAGAATTGCAAGATTACAAATATGTGAAAAATACAAAAGCTAAAATCCTAAGGCATCAAGGTGTGCAGGGTACTCACAGATGTAGGTGCTCAGCAGCCTCCTGCTGAACTCTGAGCTGTAGCTACTGGCAGAGGAGCTGGTCTCTGAAAATGAAAGTCTTAGACCAGTTAACATGCCCTGGGAAGAGGAGGGTTGTGTGGTCAGCCTGCCTCTATTCCAACAAGCCTCATCCCTGCTGCTATGGAATTAGCTCCCATCAACAGTGAAATCAGCTCCTGCTTCAGAGCCCACTGTCAGCACCTCATCCAGGATGAGGGGGCAAGAGCTCTGCACCCTCAATCCTTGTGTCAACATCAAGTGCAAAGCATCCCTGTAGAATCTCTGCTTTCCTTCCAGGTGCTCAGGGAACATCCTTTCAGAAAGAGTCATTAAATTCCTCCTCCCCATCCTTTCCCCCAGCCTGAAAAGGGCTGGTAAGCACTAGAAATTGGCAATTAGAGAACAACGAGCTGGAGCTGTTAACAGCAAGCACACAACAGTAATTGAAACAAGCAGAAGGGCTCTGGAAAGCTTCAGCCATCCCCATGGTTGCTGACAGGGCCTGCCTGGCTCTAGGAAGGACTGTGCCAGCATGGGAGGCTGCCCCTGCAGGCAGCAGTGACTCCAGGCTGGCACATGCTCCTCTGTCCGGAGATGTCTCTCTGCCCTTGAGGGCTTGTGGGCATGGGGCCCACAAGACACGTGGGGTGGCCACCTCCTCCTGCCCCCTCCAGAGAGTCTGGCAGCCAGACCCAGCTCGGGTGGTCTGGGCTCACCAGCACCCCATGGGAAAGGCCTGGGGGCTCCTGTTGCTGGGAGCTGGACAATGAGGAGCAGCTGGGCCAATCTGCTACCTGTGCCAAAGAGATTCTGTGCCATCAGAGTGTCTTGAGCCTGTTTCAGCTCTTGTGGCATCCCTCATTGTCTGCTGCTGACAAGCCCTCCCTATTCTCTCCAGCCCACTGGCAAGGATTATTTGCCCTCCCCTTTTCCCCCTTTTCAATTATGTGTTAATTTATTTACAACGGCTGGAGGATAAAGAATTAAAATACATCACCAGAGTCCGAGGCAATATGAACAGGTAGGTGTGGGTAAGTTTGCTTACCTCTGGGATCTAAAGGAATATTGTATGTGTCCCCAAGAACTACAGAGATTAGGCAGAGCAGAGAGAAAAGGGGAGGGATGAGAGAGAAAAAGAAATGCAAAAGTGCAAAAAGACAGGTTAGAAACCACCACTCCTTTGAGAACAAAGCAGATATTAACACAGAGCAGCCACAGGCAGGTGCACAGGAGATCAGGCAGGAGTCCCTCCAAGGCCACAAATGGAATGGAGATCACAGAGGAAAGGCAGAGTCCAACCTCCTTCCCCTGCTGGAGACATTGTCTGCATTGTCATTGGTTGTATTTAGCACACCTCCTCATTCTAAATCAGTCCAAACCCACTTTCAACACTACCTCAAATCTATGCTGACTTTTCAACCAGCTAAGACAGGTCTCACTGCAAGACAACATGTCAAGACTTCCAAACAGTGCTGACATGACCATTCAGGAGACAGCATGGGAAACAGTTGATTGTTCCAAGAAAAGTTTCAGACCACTTCTTTGGCCAAGGAGAGAGAGCCAAGCCCAGGAGGGCTCGAGCACACTGAGCTCGCAAGTGGAAAAGGCACAAGGCAGTGGCGAGAGGAGATGGGGCAAAACTAGAGACATTTTAGGTCGGGTTGATTTAGAACTAACAAAAATTTTCGAACAGAACTTTGCAGGTAACAGCCTGGAGGCAGCTCTAAGCTTCCTCCTACCTCTGCTTCTAATGGGCTCTTTAACCCTCTCCAGCCTGTGCCTCCTTAGGGCCCTATGCCCCCTGAATCTCCAGCCTGCTCTATTCCAAACTCCTTGAAAGCACAAGCTCTGCCAAGGCCAAGAGCTCACTGCAGAGCCTGGAGCTGCTGCTCTGCACAGAACCAAGAATCCCACTCCAGCTGATAAGCAGCACCACCCTGCTACACGAGCAGCTCTCAGCTTCTGATCTATGCATTTATTTCTGCAGTGAGTCTCTTCAGCAGCCTGGAGAGCAGAACTAAAACTTTTCTCTCTGAAAAAGTGCACAAATGGCTCCAGAGTCCCAGCTTGCCCATATCTTGAGGCTGAGGAGGTTCTTGCTGCTGCTGCTGTTGTACTCTGAGCAGGGGATGGTGCTGTTCACCACACAGAGCCCAGCTGGAGCAGCCACCCTCACTCCAGTACAGTCACACAGCACTGGGCCAGGGCCAGACTTGGAGCTAAATGACCCAGGCATCCTCTCTCAGAGCACACCAGCAGTAAACACCATCCTCATTGTACCTGCCAGGAGCAAGTGTGGAAGGCCAGCAGGGAACTCTGCATCCCTTGGAGTTCTCCAGACAATCAACTATGTGGTTAAGGCAGATGGGAGGACAAGACAAACCACAGGATGAAGGACAGGAGGAGAACAAGCTCACAGTGCATGTTGAGTTTTGATCACTTCAGGGAAGATGTCCAGGGAATCTGGGGAAGGAATGCATGCCCAAGCAAGCCCCATGCATGTACATACCTTGTGATGCCAGCATGGCACCTGCTGTCTCCTGGAAATCCAGTAATTGCTGCAGGAAAAGGATGGCCTGGAAGCAAGGGAGGGAATTTAGTAGCAACCAACATTACATCTCCTGTGCTCTGCTATTAAGGATCATGAAGAACCACTTGTCCCCCCACACTTACAGGCATTCAAGAAACAAATTACTACTCCTCTGAACTGCTGGATTCTCCCCACAAAGTCCCACCATGGCTAAGCAAAGGTCACCAGCTCATCCTGCCATGGAAACCAGGTACTTGTGTAATTGTTAATGCCAAGACACCTTAATTTAGGAAGCTTCCCTACTGCTCTTTTTAAAACTCCCTCAGAAGCTGTTTACCACAAAGCATGGTTCAAATCATCACATACATTGCTGGTGAGCTCGTGAACTGTCCCATCTTTTGGCATGTTGTATTCCTTGTCTGGGTCATTCTGAAAAGGGAAGAGAGAGACATAAGGTGAGCATGCAAGGGGAGACACCTACAATACAACTGCTGCTACAAGTGAGCTGAAGGCTTCTTCATCCAGCCACTCTCAACACCCTCAGGCCCAGCTCTTGCAGTGCCATCTCCTGGTGCTCACAAACCACAGCTGCCAGGCACCAGCAGCTCAGAACCTCAGGGCTCTGTTCAGCATGTGACCATCACACCTCCAGCTCACCTACCATTCACCAAGCCCACCTTCCACAGGAACAGCTTAACATGAGTCCTCCAAAACTTTTCAAGGCAGCAGATTTCCTTTCTTTTTAAATAGGATTAATTCTAAGATAGACTTGGTATCTGTAGAGGTCTGGATGTGCATATCAAATTATTTATAGTGTGCCTGCAAAGGCCTTCTGTGTTTGAACCAGCACCCCAAGCATTTGGTATTCGACTGTCCCAAGCAATCCAAGCTCCTGCTTCAGTCAGAAACTACATGGTCTCATGGAAAACTGAAAGCTAAACTAGATGTTTTGCTCCAAAAAACTCTCTTCCAAACCTGATCAGAAACCACTGAGAAGAATCCTACCTTAATGTTGTCTGCAAACTCTTCCAGTGCCTTTGCACCAGTGGTCTCCATAGAAGTGATCAGCCCTGGCAGTTTGTTCTTAGTGCCTGCTGCAGTTCCCTGGAAGAGTTCCACAATAGATCAGAAAAGAAAAATAAATAGTATCTAAAACTTCTACCCAGCACCTACCCTCCCTCATCCCCCACCCCAGCATCTCATTCTCAGCTTCCCCATATGCCAGAAGAATATTTGCAGCATCATCAACACATGAAATCCCATATTCTCCAGGCAGAAAGGGAAGATGTCATGGTGGTCCCTTGGGGTCAGGATTTGAACTGAAAAGAGCTGCTGCTGAGAGATTCTGAGTTGCTGGTTCACCAGCTCAGAAAGGAGCAAGGTGCATTTGTATAACTGCAGTCCATGCTGGGGGACAGAAGCAGCACGGCTTTGATCAAAGCCACTGTGATAATCTGTTTCAAAAGGTTCTCCAGATAACACAAGCCACAGAACCCTCTCCAATCCCATCACATTTACCTGCAAGACCTGGTCAAATTCTGGCTTCATCTGCTTGAGATGCTTCAGGATGGGGAAGATTGTGAGCACAGCTGAATAGTCGTGTCGGATGATGGCTTTCCGGGCAGCTGAGACAATGTTATCACCCTCCATGATCAAGTTATCCAATGACTCCTGCAACAAAGCCAGAGACTCATGAGGAAGGAGCAGGACTTCTGCCCAGACAGCACAAAGAGCTCAATGCAGGACACCCATTCTAGATGACCATTTGGCTGATGGTTCATTTGTGGTACCAGTGAGGGACTCTGAACACATATTCTCTGTGCAGGCCCTGGTTCTTTCAACAGGTCCTGGAGGACAAGCCAGCATCCTTTACAAGCACAGAGGCTCAACTGACCTGGATGAGAGAATCAAAGGTCTTCTTCTGGTGGTGCTCTGGGACAATTTCTGTCAGGAGCTGGTATTCACTCTGGGCCAGTTTGACAAAGGCACTGACGCAGTGGATGTACGCATCGATCTCGATGTCGAAGACGTCGTCCCTCCCTGCAAGGGCAAGATGCCTTTGGTTTACACAAGGAGCATGAGGTTCTTCTGGGAAATTTGGTTCTGGCTTTGCACCCTTCCATGTGTGAAAACAAGAGTCATCTTCTCACCACTCCTGCCCTGGTTTGTGTGTGGGAATCTCTGAGTACTCTACAAGAGGCAGGAAAAGTCACCTGCAATTCAGGAAATGCACATCAGGGCACCACCTCTTTCCAGCCTCGTGACAGAAGGGAAGTCTGGAGCTCTTCTGGGCTACATACTAAATTTAATCAAGGGCTTGAACACAGAGTACTAAACTCAGGAAAGTCTGAGGTGAATTATTCAATATCTATGCTTGTATTTTTAGAATTCCTTATCTCCATCCATCATGCAGATGAAGAACTGCTATTTGGCATCAACATTTCTGGGAAATAAAGGCTGTCCTGGAAGGCAGCTTCTTCCCACTTGCAGAAACAAGATAAAAACCAGGCTGATGAACACTTAAATCCTATGAAGTAGGAATATCAGCACAGCTAGGTGAGTTATCAGCCACACAGTGCTGCATACAAATGCAGATATCTGAGTCCTAGATATGAATGTCTCAGTCAAAGATCCATCAAAGATCCTACATGGTAGGCATGAGAAGGGATACAAGGGCCAGCACAAACTCATGCCAACCACTGCTGGATGTGACTGCAGGACAGACAGACAGACCCCATCCTGCAAGACAGTAAGATGACACAGAGAGCCTTCTCTAAGCTATAGGCTGCTGCTTCTCTCATCCCAGAGACATTAGATGGAAAAAGAACCAATTCTTCCCTATGCTGCCAGGTCCCTCAGATATTTCAGAAGTTTTGGTCAGCAGAGGACATACAGATTGCCTGTGGTGCAGTGGTGCACTGTAATGTGTGCTGCACTGATCCCTTTCCTGCTTGCTTTGCTTCAGCATCCAACAGACCAGCAGCCACCTACAGGAAAATGTCCCTCAGCATGGTGACCTTTGATTGGACAAAGCTGGGTTCCTTTTCCAAGGGCTTAGGGTGTGATTAGTAGGAGGGAACTCTACAGAGAAGAGCCAGAGCTTCTTAGCCAGAGGAGGCTCATGCTTCAGGACTGCCCATGGGGGGGAACAGCCCTGGCTCCAACACAAGAGTGGAACAGGCTGGGAAGCAGGGGGACCAGCTGGCTCCCATTCCCAGTGCCAACCCGTACTTACCCGCGGCCGGCCCGTGCTTGTCGCTCAGGGCATCGGAAAGGTGCTTAGCGCGCAAGTCATGCTCATGACCTAGGAGATGGCAGCCGCACAAACACAAGGCGCGATTTATCCAGGGGGTCACAGCAAGGATGCTCACTCTGGCTGGAAGCTGCTTCAAGCCTGGCTTATTTGATCTGGTGGATATATTTTTCCCTACAATCCCAGGAATGCTTCCTGACCAAATCCTTTTGTTGGGCTATACAGCGGTAGCAACCCTTTGAAACCTGATGAGAAGTGTGAGTGAAGTTGTTTCTTGGACCACAAGAGTCTCTTGAACCTCCTGCCATATGTTCTGAATGGGATTGCAGGCATCAGAGTTCAATTTTTACCCATAGTCACTAAAAATCCAAACTCAAAGCCCCTCTCCTGTTCAGCATGAGGATTTTTCCCCACATGGGGTTTAGAAGGCTGCAGCAGAGGTGCTGAAGACCTGCTTAGGATGGATTCATAGCAGGAGGCAGGAATGTCTTAGAGATGCTTTGAAGCATCTTCTCCCTTATCTGGCACAATCTCTGGGAGCAGAGTAGGTCAGAAAACAGGAGACAACCATTTAGGCAGGTCTGAACAGAGAAGATGTACAGCCACAATGCACTGAGGTACCTGTGGTCCAACACTTCAGCACCAGGTTTGGAAAGGTCACTAGGAAACTGAGTGTCTCAAGTTCAGGCAAAAAGAAAAGAGAACGAGAACACCACAAACAGATGTCAGCAGAGCTTCCATTACCCAGGTGGCTGTGGTGGGTCAGCGTTAAGGTAACATTCCTCTCCACCTCTACTCATGCTTACAGAGACTTTGAAATTCAGATAGTAAATTTTGAATAAATAAAACAAAAATAATTTGGCCCTCCAGCATCTCCTTGGATCCCCAATCCAATGCTGTCCACCAAGCACTGAACTAATGGAAGTCCCACTTGGGAAAGCAAGGCTGATACACAGAGAAAGTCAAGGGTGAAGTAGCTCGAGCTGTGATTACCTTCCATAGGAATGAGGTTAGAGGCCCCCTTTTTCCCATCTAGACCATGCTGAGAGTACTGTTTCAGAAGGTTCTGAGCCTTACGGATCGTGCCTGTCACCAGAACCAGAGAGAAGAGACAAGAAGACCTAGAAAATGAGTGAAAGAAAACAAACCCAGAACACCAGCCCTCCACCAGCAAGTCACCTAGGGCCCAGCAAGAGGATGCTGGGCAGCAATGAGGATGCTCAGCACGGGAACGTGAACCCCAAACTCATGTCCAAGTGTGCAGATACAATGGCATTTCCAGAACGTTCCCCTGCTTTGAGGCTGGGGGCATAAATTCCAGCCAGGCATACAGAAGCAGTTTGGAGACACAGCATGGTCTGGCTGGGTGATAAACATAACCAGAGAAGGGAAGGCATGAAGCTCCCTTCTCTCTGTAGTGGGTTTATTGAAGTTGGTGCTCTGCATCCAAGCACACAAGGTTTGCTGCTTCTCCTCAGCTGTGGAAGCAGGGCTTTGCATATTGACAATTCCTGTCTGGCAACATGTTGCCTGCTCCTTGGAGCCACAACTGCAGTCACTTAGTAAGAGGTGCCTTTCTGAGGGGTATTTTCTGAGCATAATCAATAAAGAGCCATCAGGAGCCCCAGAGCCAAGATAAGGAATGGTACAGGAAGCAGTAAAAGGGTGACAACCTCTGGGCTATTTTTTGCAGCAGTAATTCCCATCACAGGAATTCCAGAATAATGGATGCTGCCCACCCATATGTAACTTGCACTAAGCCACCCTAATCCCCAAGACACTTCTCTTCTAAAGAACTGCAAATCAATTAAAACCATGGAAAAAAAATAACACTGGGTTAAAAGATTTATACTTTAAACATACAAAAACCAGACAGAACTGAACAAAAGGCAGTGCTGGATATACAGCTGGAAAGCACAAAACAAAGCATTAATGTGACAACTGAAGCCTAGGCAGTGTTTCCACATTAAAAGGTTAGTTGTCATGCAACAAGCTACAATTATCACAAGCACACTGACACCCTCTCATAGCAGAGCTTTGCTGTTGCCTGCACAACAGGGAACTGGAAGTTTTGGGAAGGTGGAAGGGGTTTCTATAGCAGACCCAAATGAAACAGAACTGGGCTGAGTAAATAAAGAAGCCAAAAACATAAAAATGCTGCTGCTAAAATTAAGAATTGTTCTTCCCCTATAAAGGAATAAATGCTTCAAACATGCAGATCTCAGCTTTGACCACTAACTGTGAGCCACAGTGCAGTCTGGAAATGAGTGCTGGCTGCCCAAATGCTGAAGGGAGCCCAAGTACACACTGCTGCAGAACAACAATCCAGGGTGCAGGACAGCTTCATCCCATGAAGGGATTTATGGCAGGGAAAGGAAATTCAGGTCCCCGAGACAGTGGGGAAGAACATGAGAGAGAAGTTCCCCTCAATTTACCAAACTGCCTTAACCTCATGCACTTACTAAATGACAGAACATGGTTCCCAAAATTAGTATTTCACTGGTAATATTGTCCTTCTACCACTTCAGAATGCTCTCAACCATTTTGTAAAGAAAAAAAAAAAATATCCACGAAACACCTTCTTCTAGCAGGAAGCTTCTCCCCTCTGGACCCACACCAGGGAGATGGGAAGTTTCACACCCTTGTTGGCTGATGCATTGTTCCCAAGCTTCTGCCATATGATGAAATGAGGGCTGTGCCTCTTCTTCCAAGCTTCCTGATGCTCTTCACACCCCATACCTCCACTTTATTCCTAGCTACTTCCAGAAACCTCAAGAGTTTGGGTCACACCAGCAAGCTCCTCTGAGCAAGGAGGGCTCTTCCTTATTGCTGCTCCCATGGCCCAGCAGCTGCAGAGCAGCACAACTCAGGTACTGTTCTTCCACCTGTTCTTCCATCTTTCCCATTTTCAAGCATTTAGGGGGAGGGGGAAAATACAAGAGAATAAAAATCGAGGGTGAATTGGTGTAAAAACCAAGCAGACAGTACATCCCGCTACTACTGTCAGCAGGCTCTCACTCCATAGCTGTGCAGCAGATGTTTTCACAGCCCACCCTTGATGGTTTCTTCTCTGTTTCAATTTTTTTCCTGTTTCTCAATTTCAAGAGCTGATTATGCTGCACTTTTATTTGCATAAGCACAATTACCTGTGTTTACTGACACACACCGAGTGTTCAGTGTCCGGGGGCATCATTTCAGTGCTGCTGGATCCCTCTGACTTGGCTTCATAATTAGGCTTTAATGGATTCTGGTGGAAGCCAAATGCTTTTGTTCCAGGATTGTTTTCCCCTATTAAGCAGCTCCCTAACCAAATGGGACTGTGTTTCAGCTAGTAATGAAAACATCACATTCAAGCCACTCAGTGATCAGTCTGGGAAACAGGAATGGGCTCTTTATTCTGCCACTCAACCTGCCTTTAGGTACCACCTCACTGGAGCACTAAAGAAACTGGCAAAGAACTCCCCTGTAGTCTGAAAGAGAGTCTCCAAAGGTCAAAAAACACCTGAAACCTTTGCTTCTGCTGCCCAGTTGTTCTATAGAGTGGGGTTTGGGCATGCATGGGACATTTTTCCAAATGCAACTCATCCTCTTGTTTCTCTCTTCCATTAGGCAGCTTTCTATCCAAGCAGGAGGGCAACACATCCTCTTTCCTCAACCATCAGCTGCAGGAATTTGCATGAAACCAGACAATGCCCTCTGGTTTTTGTAGGCAGCTAGGCCAGGCAGTCCCAATCCTGCCCCAAAAGTGCAGAGCTGCTGAGCTGCCTGTGGCTCTCCAGCTAAAAAACAGCACAGGGTCTACAGGCATCACAAAGAAAGATTATTTTATGCACATATGTTTGCAGCAGGTTGATTTGGGAACCTGAATACACCTGCTCTCTGAGAGGGAGTGCTGACATTCCAAAGAGCAAACTAAAACCAGAAAAAGCCCACAAATCATCAGCTCAACTTGTCACTTCAGAGGAGACAGCTCTGCTTTAGAAGCATCTCCAGCAGTCAGATTTTTAACTGCATGATGTAACAACAGGAGACAACACAGGGTACATCAACAGACAAAACAGGAACAGAGAGATGAAGACCCTCTGAAACAACACATGGATATGGAGCATGTTCTTTAGAATTCAACACAGTCCCTGGGGCTACCTCTACCTTGTTACCCTGCCCCTAATACCTCACCTTCCCTTAGTCTCTCTTGTGCTTTGTTTTGTGGTAAAAGACAGCTACAGCATATCAGATTTAGTTTGTTATTTACCCTTTGCAACAGGTTAAAGTGTGCATTGGGGTGTGCACTGGGATATTCATCCTCAAGGACTAAGGAAATCAAGTCTCTTGTTGAAACTGTCAGAAAACTCCTTTGAAACCCAGACTGGCAGAACTTGGCTTATTGAAATAAAGAGAAACAGAAAAATCCTTTGTCCAAACTGAACAAAGGCTAAACCCAGTGGACTCAAACACCACCAGATAATGTTGCTCTGAAGAGAGCCACTGTGCCAGTGTGAAGATGGTGTGAGACCTTCACCTCAAGAGCTGTACTTGAAGGCTAATGGAACTGTAGAAAAAACAGTGAATCTCTGCCCAAAGACTATTTTTCTCCATTTGTAATTTCACTTAAGTACAATTCAGCAGTCATAAGAGATGGCTGGTGTATGAGGTTCAACATCCACTGTCCTTCAAGAGCTACAGTCTGGTTCTCTGTCTGCTTCACGGAAGATTGGAGACAAATGAGCCACTATTTTTTCTTGACATTACAATAACCCAATGGATCACTTGAGACACTCTTTCCTTCATGCACCATCAGCTCCACAGTGCATTCAGACCATGCTCTACCTGTTCCATCTCACAAAATCCAATTGAACTGGGTATAAAATGAAAATCTTCTGGCACATCTACAGCTAAGACTTTCCTCATGACAAGCCATTTTGGATGCCCAAATGCATCCACTTTGGAGGAGCCATGTTTGTAGGAACTTGTGCTCTCCAACAAGTGGGCTCCTCTCCTATGGGAGCATCCAAGATCTGAGACTCTTTTAAAAAATCCCTAGGATTTTTCAGTAATCTGCCCATGAAAACAAAGTATCTCCCCCATCCCTAACACTTTACCTAAGAGCACAGGGGAGATACTATCACTTGTCAGGCTGCTCAGAAATGTTTGCCGACCGTGCTGAATTCACAGCAGTAAAAACACAGGAACCTTTTCAGAATCAGGTGATAACTGAGAAGTGTTGACCAAATCTAAAGCATCTGCAACCTGAGCTTCCCATGGCTCAACTACAGATCCCCACTGGCACCTTTAGAGCCAGCCTTATCAGGTGGTTCTCTACTGCCAGGGGAAAATTCACTGAAATTCAGAGACCAATTCCATCAGCTTTCAAGGACAGCTCCAGGGCACAGTGGCAATGACACAGACTGATTTTAAAAGACCACAGGAATGATGCTTGGATGGCACAGCATTCTCCAGGCAGCCCTCCCTCCCCAAATATCCCAGGCACACCCTCTGCTGTAGCAAGAAGAGGCCCAGCAAAGCCTCTCCATACACAGAAGTGAAGAGAGTGAGCACCACCAGGGCCAGCACACACACACACACACATAGACACACATTACCTGGGATGAGGACTGCATTCACATCAGGATTATAAAAATAAACACAACACAATTAAAATGGGTATTTCTTCTTCCTCCCTTTCCCCATCCCATCCCATCCATTCCCAGCTTCTTACTATTATCCACATTTCTTACTATTTTCCTGAACCCACAAAGAGTATTTGGACAACACCGGACAAAATAGGGAAGGGGAGTATTGGCCAGATAAACCTAAAGAAAAATGAACTTTTCTGATGTGATCACTGTTACAGAGTAGCCAGTAGAATGCTGGGACACAGACAATCAATATCTCTGTGCTGGCTTTTGCTGGCCCTCCTGGCTGTGCTCCCACTAGATGACACATTGCAGAGATGGGGAACTCCAGACCTACACTCCAAAACTCCAGAGTGACCAACCTCACCAGCTGCACCAAATGCAGCAAAAAAACTGCATTGTGAGGAGAGGAGGAATAACCCACAGCCACATTCACAGCTGCTCCCGAGACAGGCTGAGGCAAGAGCTTTAAGAGCCCTTCTAAACTTCTGACAGTGCTGTATCTCATTTTTGTAGGCACCTATCTAATCCCCATCTCAACTCCTGGGTGCTTCTTGCTTTCTAGCACAATAATAATTTATTCATAGCTAATGACTGAAGTAGGTGTTTTATCAGATATGAAACTTCTGTTTGCTGTGGCACAGGATATATTCCATATGCCAAGGCTGAGGATTTGATCTGAGGTGTTCTCAGAACAAATCCTTTTACAGCCCACTCAGGTCTCTTTTTACTCATCTCCTTTGTTAAGGCCTTTCCTCTCCCTGTACACAGGGCCTCTCTCCTCCCTTTACAGCACCCAGAGAACAGACCTGATGGCTTGACAGACAGACATTACAGACAGAGTCTGTAATCCCAATGCTGAATCCAGAGCAGACAAGTGCTTGCCTTCAAAATCTCACCTAACTGTCCTACAAACACATTTCAGACACAGAGATACCTCAGCAATGAGAAGGCCTGAAGATGTGCTAATAGCCAGTGCAGTGATCCCTCCTCAGGGACTCACCTGGCCTCTTGATTGGCTTTTTGGTGGGGGTGTCCTTCCTTTTGTTCTGAATGGCAGGGGAATATGGCACCCCAGAGGAGGAGCTGTTCTTACGGAAATGGTCCTTCAGCCCCTTGATGGAGCGGTCGAGCTGCACAGAGCGGATTTGGAAGTAAACTGTCATGAAATCTGAGGAGACAAGGCAAAAATGAGATTATAAGTACACAGGGAACACGATATGGTAAAGCAGACACTTTGTGCCCCTGCAGGGAGTTACAAGCATTGGTGTGGGACCCCAAGTCAGCAACCTTCCCTCCCACAGCCTCTCCTATTTTCTTCTAAAACTTCTTCACCCCTCCCCTGCAATCTTCATTCTAGCCCTCCCACCACATACAACATTAATTCCACCATTACTAAGTGGTGGAAAAGACAAAAGACATTGTCAATTCAACTGCTCTGTTTCCAGCATGAGAGACTTTACACACTTTTCAGTATGCAGGGCACTTGGGAATTTAATGAGGTGCTCATCATTTGAAAGTAGAATGCAAACTGACTAATAAAATATGCTCTATATGCATGAGTTGCCTTTGATCATGGAAAAATTCTTAAGAAGCTTTTAAGGATGTTCATCATACTTGGTAGGCACAGTAATCCCCCCTGAGGAGTAAACCATTGAGGTAGGGGGTGATTCTTGGAACTGTATGAATGTAAAAGTTCACATTTCCTGTACAAGTCTACAAAGTCACACAATCCTGAAGGAAAAGTTAATAAAGGATTATAAAGCTCTAGGCAGGCCTTGATGCTGCAGAACAGGAAAGGAGAGACTTCTACAGAGTGAAGAAAGTCTATGTTGCTTTCCCCTGCCCTTGGTCACATTTCATACAAAGAGTTCTGGTCATAAATATTTCCCAAATGGGAATAAGTGCCCAGTGTCTTGCACATTTATAAAACTTGAGCACTGGACAGCTGCAGCTTCATCTGAAGGCATTACAGGTGCAAGTGCAGTGGATTTTGGATACAGGCCAGACTTTGCATTAACATAATTTGTGCTTTGTTTACCTAGCTAATTCTGTTCAACTGACAAACCATTGCTTCAGTCTCACCACAAAAAACAAAGCAGGATGTCCAGGTGCTGGAAAGACTGAACTAAAAAGTGTCACTAAGGCATCACTCATCCTGCCAGTGCTGCCAGATGCCCACAGAGAAGAACAGGCAGCAGCACCCACCTTGATTCCTGCCGTTCTCCACCAGCCAGCCCGAAATGCGGATGATGTCGTGCAGGACGCTCTCTGGGAGGTGCTCCAGGGACATCTCCTCCTGTGTGTCCATCTCCTCATCCCCACTGATCAGGTCCAGGATGAGGATGGGTGGCACTGGCTTGGTGTGTCGCGTCATCAGGCTGCGGAACTCCGACTCCAGGGACTCCTTGCCCCGCTCAAAGAGGGATTTCTGGCACAAAACAGCAGGGCAGAAGCAGAACAGGACTTCTGTAATCAGCCACTCATGAGTTATTTTTGCATAAGAACATTCTTCCTAACCATTGTCAAGTACTGCAGCCTTCAAGCACCAACCATGCCTGTATCTGAAAGACTTCTAAAGTGAATTAAATTTAAAAAATGCTTGGGAGTTGTTCAAGTGGGATTTAAACAGATCACCCATTCTGCTCAAGCAGTTGAAGGACTGACAAGAGCTGCTCAGGAGGAGGTTCAATCAACTCCTCCACAGGTGCAAGAGCTGCTTTCAGAATCCTCCTGGCACAACAGAGAGAGAGCAAAAAGCCAGGGGCAGAAAGGCTGCCCAGTACAGGCTTAAACAGAAGCCAAAGCAATCATTCCTTCAGCTGTGCCCAAACACCACCTTCCCCATGCAGCAAACCCACAGCCTGTCCCAGCAGGGGACAAGCAGCAGGGCTGTGTGTATCCCCCTCTCATCCACAGGTTCCAGGTCCATCACCCACCACACGGTTCAGCTCTGGGCTATCTGGGTTGTTGTCCTGGAAGTATTCCACTGCCTTCTGGATTTTGTCCATGCAATTCAAGTATTCCTCCAACCTCCCCGTGGGGCTAAAAATAAAATCAGAAATAAAAAGTAGTGCCTAAAGAAGCAAACGAACAAAATAACAAGAAAGCACTGGACCAGACTCAGGATAAAAAACAACAAGGAAAATCTCAATCCCCTTTTCTTCAGCTAGGAGGAGATAATGGAATTCCCTTCTGCCTGCACTCAGTGCCACAGCAGGATACCCAACCCACACAGCAAGCACAGAAGTACTGATGATGGAGCAGCACACAATTCTCAGCCTTGCTTTCCTCTCCCAGATAGGGCCCTGATGGGAAGGCAGAGGGAACTGCACACCCCAACCCAGACAAGAGCCATCCAACACTCTCCCAGACAAGGAGGCTCCAGACCAACTCTGCTGCACTCTGGATGCAGTGACAACCTCAATGGGCAGGGAAAACCTTTGGGAAAAGGGCAGAGGAAAACAGGGAAGCCACCAGTGCTCATGGAGATTGCTATGGCAGCACCTCTGCAAGATCTGGAAGAGATCCCAATGCAGTCTGAGCTGTCTTTGCCCTGTGGAAATGGCTGAAGGTCAAGTCAGTGTGGACTGGGGATAAGGAAAGAGTGTGGGAAGGGTACCAAGCACACCATGGGTGTATGGAGTCAGCTCCCCCATCCCTATCTCAAAAACCCAACAGGATGAAGCTCCCAGCAGGATCTATCTGCTCAACTCACCCTTCCTTGATGATCTTCTCTGTGTCCTTGGCCACATGGTAGTAACTGATGACATGATCCAAGCAGGACAGGGTCTTCTCCACATTCTCCTGCAGGCGCTGCAGGTTCTCTGTCTGTTTATGGACAGGGATGATGGAGTTCTCCAGCTTCATCAAACGGCTCTCAAAGGAGGAGAGGATTGAAACCTACACACCAAGAGAGACACCAACAGCTGAGGACTTCCTTCCTATGGAGTGGGGTAGGAGTCAGAGCAGGGAAGTCAGGGATCTTCAGGGCCTAGCTTTTCTTTTTTGGCTCTGCTACTAACTTTCCATTACTCTTCAGCAGCTGTTTCCATCCCTCTATGGATTTTTATCACAAAATAGATCACCTGCCATATATGGATGGGCCAATCCCAAATTAAATGCTTGCTAAGAGTGAAGAAAATGTTCCAAGACAGTGTAAAGGACAAGCAAAATTTTATTTTACAACAGAAAATACATCCACAGGAACTGCCTGGAGATGCCCCATGTAAAAAGAGCAACAAAAGTACAAACCAGCAGACCCTTTGCTCCACACCACTGAGACCCAAATAGGAGCTGCACAAGGACCAGTCTAGTGAGAACCTTCTTTTCCACCACAGACATTTAGATTTTAAAGAGGATTGTGACAGCACTTCTGACAGGTGGAAAACCACAGCAAGCCCATAAAAGGGTGCCTCAGTTTCACCTTTCCTAGGCCAAAAGGCAATTTCTACAAGATTCACTCCTACGTCACTCCTCTGGGGGTGCCTCTATAACTTCTTTACAGTACTGAGACCAAAACTGGACACAGTATATAAACTGAGGGCTTATGAGCAATTGCAACACAATAATTACTTTTGACCCTCACAAGGAATACCTGCAAATAAAACTTCAAACAAAACCTGAATTATGAAGCAACAACACGAAACTAGTCTGAGGCTTCTTAATACCTTTCCCCCAAGAGAGGGGGCTGACTGTAGCAGAGATGAGGCCAACAGCTCATCTGAGCCCTCAGCAGAGCAGGAGAGAAGCTCAGTATTGAAGCATTTCTCAGGTTTCCCCTTTGCCCAGTCAGTCGTTCATTGCTCCACATCCCTCAGATGGGCACAACAACACCCCTGAAAACTAATAAACCTAAAAACCTAAGAAAAAGTAAAGCCAGGCTCAACACTAGGACCTCCCTACCATGTTCTTGGTGAGCTGGTCACTCTTCTCAAGGCTCTCTTTGATGAAGGACAGAGTTTCTTCTTCCTGTGAGTAAGACGAAAAAATACTCTTAAATTCTGAACACTAAGGTTTAAGTCACTAAACATTACACATAGTTTTTTACCAATCTTGTAAACTCTGCTGCAAGCCATGTTTGGTCTGATGCTGATTCTGCAGCCACATTTTAATACTACCACCTCTTAACAGAAATCAGGGCAAATAATCCAAGGTGGGGACATGTCATGTAATGAGTGAGGGGTTTATGAACTCATTGTTTCTCTTCAATGCCATGAGTGCCAGCACAATATAAAATTAACACCTTTCCCACAATGACTCAGGACACACATTTCCCTGTCATAGCACAACACAGGTGTTGCACTGGCACCTTCCAAATCCGCCAGGAACTCAAGTGTCCATTGCAAAACTGCCACCAAGGGCTGGTTTTAAGTCATTAAAGCCCACAGATGGGGGGAACAGCACGCCACAAGGGCTGGCTTTAAGCCCCCAAAGCCCACAGGCAGAGGGGAATTGCAGCCTGTCAGGGCTGGTCCCACAGGCTCCACCCGAGAACCTGACAGGAGAGCCCACAGATCCTCCCAAGAACCAAGAGGGGAAGCCCAGGCCCAAAACGAGGAGCAGAGCTGCCCCGACCCTGCAAACCAGGCCTTGAAGGGGACCTGGGGGTGCTCCCAAGCCAGGAGAGGGGTGACGAGAGCCCTGAGGGGTCCCGGGACACCCTCAGGCCCGGTGAGGACCTCCAGACCAGCCTCGTCTCCCGGGCAACGCCAGGGGGCTGCGGGCCCCGGCCCAGCCCCCGGCCCCGGCAATGCCCGCAGCCCGTCCCAAGCCCAATCCCACCTGCTTGAGCTTGTCCTCGATCTCCCTCCTGCGGGCCGACACCTCCTCGCTCGGGATCATCGCGCCGGAGCCGCTCCGCCGCTCGCTCCCACCGCGCCCGGCCCGTCAGTGCCGCGCCGCCATGATGGGCGCGGCGGGGCGCACCGGGCATGCGCACAGAGCGCCGCCGCCATCTTGAGAGTGGCGCCGTTCAAGAAGGGCACGAGGGGTGGCGGGGATGACGGCGCGTGCGCACTGCCCTGCGAGCGGCCATGTTGGGAGTGGCAGGAGGGCCGCGCCGCCACCTTGGGAGTGGCGCGATGGGTCACAGACCCGCAGGCTCAATTATTTTGGGTTCCGAGGCCATCGAGTCCTGCCCGTGCCCCAAGACCACTTTGTCAAGCAGACCATGGCACCGAGCGCCACGTCCAGTCTTGAACATCTCCAGGGACACCTGGACCACCTCCCTGGGCGGCCTGTTCCACTGTCTAATCACAATTTTGTGAAGAAATTCCTCTTCATCTCCAACCTAAACCTCCCCTGGCACAGCTTGAAACTATGTCCTCTCGTCCTGAGCGTGGCACTGTTGCGTAAAATGTTCTTAAGAGAGGATGTTCCTTGGTGTTTGATCTTTGTGTACTTTCAAGCCTAATCAACAATAAAGGATATTTAGTCCACGAAAGACATAACAGCCAACAAGTTCTAAGGGATGTCCGAGGTGTTAGAAAAACAAATTGCTTATTGGTAGAATTGCCTTGTTAATATTTAGGTTTTGACATTTTTAAATTATCTCAGACTTAAAGGTAAGTTAACAAAGCTTGGGGAGAAGGATGTACTACTGATAGTGGACACAAAGAATGCAGAATATATGGGCCACGAGGACATTTAGCAGAACCCCCAAGATGAGGAAGAAACTTATAAAACCAACTCAGCAACTGGGCTGAATCAGCTGGGCTGAGTAACTGTGATTCCAGCAGGGCAGATCCAAGAAACCCACTAACCCAAAAGAAGAGAAAAACTGAGCATGTGGACTAATTAGCATGGCAAGAGAAATAATAATTTCCCAACAGAAGATAGAATAATAATTAATGATAGAACTACGTAACTTGTAGCCAATTAACATAAATTCCTTTGTTTGCTAAAATGGATAAATAGTAAAGGGTTTTGAAAGTTGTCATGGCTTGATTTGTGGAATCTCAACAAGCACCCAGGCTTGTGAAGCTCTGAAACAAATAATCAGTGTCTCTTTTGAGTATGTGATAATTGGCTTATTGCATTGGGGGTAACAAATCCAAATTTGTGCACAACAGGCGTGGAGGGAGAGTCCAGGGGTTTGAGCTCAGGGGAGTGAAATTATAGAAATGTGAGTGTGAATTATGTCAGCCCGCCCCTGTCCTGCACCCACTTTCTAGGGAGAAAGGTTATCCCACAGGGGAGCTGCCCCTGGAGGCACAGGGGGGATGGCTGGGGGGATCACACAGCGAGGGTTTCACACAGTGGGGGTTTCACACACTGGGGTCTGCATCCCCCAACCCACCCCAAGCCCAGAGCTGGTTCTCCAGCACCTGCAGGTTCTCCAGCCCCAGCTCCCACTGTCCTGTTCTGCTCCAAGGGTCCTGCCAGGCGCAGGGACAGGTGTGTGCCCATCTGTCTTCCCCTTGTCAAGCCACCCCAAGCCCCAGAAAGAAGCTCTATTTTTATTCAACAATGGATTGCACAACCCACCCTGTCCTGCTGCCCATGGATGTGCCCAAGCTCTGGCTCTGTTTTCCCTGTGTGGCCCCAGCTGCCTGCCTGTGTTTTGTGGGGATATCTGATAAAGGAAATCTTGAGGGTATAAGAGAGAAAATCCCAGTCCAGGCTCAGCACCCAGCACTTTTTGTGCTTCCCCACAGTGCTACTGTGGATGGAAAATATCTTTTTTCCCTGAACAGCAGATTCATCCCTTTCTTTAAAGCATTCGATGGTCTTTCTGCTAGCACTCACCCCTTCATTCAAAGGGCAGCCAGAGCCAAAAGGAACCTTCCTTGGGGAGCAGTTGTGTGTGTTTCGCCCAATAATGCTGTTTATTTCCTGAAAACCTACCAGAAAGGCTCCCTCACCCTTTATGGAGCGACAGTCCCTCAGAGCAAAGTGGGATAGATACTCCCACCCCACATGCCAGCTGCGTGGGGTGATAAGGAGTGAACAAATGTACAGAAATAAATGGACAGCATTATGTAAAAACTGCTGGTGAGGTGCAGCACCGCATCCAAGAGGAAGCAGCAGGGGAAAATAAAAAAAAAAGAATGCCGGTCAAACGTAAAGAGTCCAAAGCGTTATTTTGGGTGAAAGGAAAAAGAAAGGGTGTGAATGCTGCAGTTTGAGAGTATGTTAAAACAAAGCAAAGCACACTCGGCTGGCGATCCCGCCAGGACACGGCGGGCAGTTTCCCGGCGGCTCCGCGACAATCCCGCTCCCGTCCCTTCCCCTCCCGCCGCTGCTCCCGCCCGCGGCACCGCCAGCCGCGTCCCCGCGGGCACGGACACGCTGTCCGCGCCACGGTGCCGCGGGGACACGGCGGGGACAGCTGTGGGGACACGGGAGTGACAGCCGTGGGGACACAGCGGTGACAGGCGTGGGGACACTGCATTGGCAGCCGTGGGGACACAGCGGTGACTGCCGTGGGGGCACAGCGGTGACTGCCGTGGGCACACAGTGGTGACAGCCGTGGGGGACAGTGCAGTGACTGCCGTGGGCACACAGCGGTGACTGCCGTGGGCACACAGCGGTGACTGCCATGGGCACACAGCGGTGAGAGCAGTGGGGGCACATAGCGGTGACAGCAGTGGGCACACAGCGGTGACTGCAGCGGGCACACAGCGGTGACTGCCATGGGCACACAGCGGTGACTGCCGTGGTGGCACACTGACTGCGGGGGACAGTGCAGTGACTGCCATGGGCACACAGCGGTGACAGCAGTGGGCACACAGCGGTGACTGCCGTGGGCACATAGCGGTGACAGCCGTGGGGGACAGTGCAGTGACTGCCGTGGGCACACAGCGGTGACAGCAGTGGGCACACAGCGGTGACTGCCGTGGGCACACAGCGGTGACTGCCATGGGCACATAGCGGTGACAGCAGTGGGGGACAGTGCAGTGACTGCCGTGGGCACACAGCGGTGACAGCAGTGGGCACACAGCGGTGGCTGCCGCGGTGACACAGCCGTGGCCGTGCGGGAATGCTGAGTCACCTTCTGCTTCCCTCCGTGAGGCTCAAAGCCTCTTTTCCCCCATCGCAGCAGGGGTTTCACTGTCAGCACGGGCACAGAAGGTGGAAAAATTCAGCCAATGTGCCTAACTAAGGATCGCACCCTCAGTGCAGTGCTCACTTGGGGGTTGGCGTGGTAATAAAAGAGTTAACGAGTCCTTTTATAGTGCATTTGCTGAGCAGAAGTGGTTCCAGTGCTCCGAACCCCGAGGCCCCGGCTCGGATCGGAGCCCGGCGCCTTTGGGGTGTGCAGGCTGCGGGGTCCGAACGCGGCACCGCTCTGTTGTTCAGCAACGGGAGTTTTCGCCACCACAGGCATGAGGAAGTGGCACCTGCTGGTGGGGACGTGACAGTCACTTCTCTCCGAGGACAAGGTGTTCAGGGCGTTGGCCACCCAAAATGCCACAGGAAAGAGAACAGAGCCTGATTAGCAGGAGGGGAAACTGAGGCAGAGAAGGGTTTTGCTTTGCCTGTTTAGGGCTTGGCAGCGAATTGCTGGATAGACACAGACGTCCCCCAAATTCCTGTTTCTACTGATTGCCTTTATAGTGGCAAAGATGATTGCACAAGAGTGTGACCTTGACAAGATTTGGAGAAATTAATAGTAGTTCTTAAAGCAGGGACTTTCTGTTTGCTGTATTAGGGCTTGGTACTGCCAACCCCAGGAACAGCTCCTACATTAAAATATAGTGCCATTTTATAAATAAATTAAAAAACATTTTATTGCTAAAAAAAAATTAATTATTACTGCTCTTGCTTCATACTGGTAGGGTTAATCCTGCTCGTGCAACAGAGCATGGTGAGGAGGAGATGCTGGGGATGCAACAAGGCAACAGCATTCCAGAGCCACATGAACTGCCTGAGCATCCAGTGAGGGCAAAACAAGATTAATGCAGCCAGGAGACTCCAGAATGGCTTTGCATTTGATGTAGTAGAGGAGGGAGATCAGAGTATGGAGGAGTCAGGATTAACATAAATTTACAAACCTTCCATTCTGAGCTGCAGGGCTGTCCTGGCTGTGTTCCCCCATGGGGTGGCCCACCAGTACCCCAGGCTGCAGGAACACTTGGGAACACTGTCACTGGTGTTCCCTCCTCCCCAGACACGGCCTGTTCAGTCTCCCCTCAGGTCAGCTGAACAGAAAAAGTCATAAATCTCAGTCAAATTAATCTTCAGACAGAAAACCAATAGCTCTGAGCTGCCTGACAAGCCCCCAGTTTTCCCTTCCAGGAGGGGTTATAAGCAGGTAGCCCCTGGGATGTGCACAGACAGGGTATGGGATGCACCCAGGCACACTCCCTTGGCTGTTGTGTGTCCATGAACTTGAAGGGATGAGACAGGAACCAAATCCACCACAGGACTTTGCCTCCCTGGTAACGCCTGAGCCCTTCTGACTTCTCTTTGATCCTGACCTGGGTCCAGAGCACTGCAATGTGCCACGGGGATGTGCACTGCTCCCGGAAAACCAGGTCCGTGTGGGACAAGGGCAGGGCTTGGGCTCCAGCAGCTTCCCAGCCATTTCTGAGCAGGGCCATGCCAGCCTTGCTGCTGCAGGGAAGGACGTGGCACAGCTGGAATTGCCCTGAAACAGTGCCTAGCAGGGAAATCCCTCAACAGCCCTCCCTGCTCCTTGCAGGAAGGAGCTCAAGGCAATCAGCCCTTCAAGGCTGGCCCCAGAAGCCCCCCCAAGCCTTCAGCTATCACAGACCCAAGCTGTGCTCTCCTTCCCTCTGGCTTTATTTGCAAAGGGAATTAAGGTCCTGCTGGGAAAACCTCCCCTGTGCTCTGATAACTGCCTGCAGAGCCAGCTCTAAATGGCTTTTTGTAAATGAAAGCTCAGGATTAACGAGGTTCCCCTTGTCACTGTTTGCTTAATGCTCTGCCAGAGTGAGGGGAGCAGGATAGAGACCCCCTGCTCTGGGCAAGCCCCTTGGGCCACCAAGGAGCTGCCACCTATTGGGGACCTGCAAGGTGCCACCCAGCACATGGCAGAGCATCCCTGGGGTTCCCTGATGGGCTTGGGATGGGTGGGATGTGTGTGCATGTAGCAGGGGACTTGGTCCAGGGGACAGGGCACTGTGTTTTGTGAGCTGGGGGCTGGGCTGGGGGATGATGCTCATTTTCTTCCTACGCCCCGTTGCTGGGGAAGGAAGGGGGGTGTTTGCCATGTGGGTTGGTGCTGGGCACACATCCCCCGCGTGGCAGGAATGGGGAGGCCATGCAGGGCTGCAGGAATTCACTCAGGGATGGCAAGGAGCTGCCCAGGGGTCTGCTGAGGGTACAGATCCAATGAGCCCCGTGCAGAGGGGATTCTCCTCAGTCATCCCTGTCAGCCTGCAGCAGGACAAGGGGCTCCTGCCTCTGTCTGCTGCACTCCCAGGGACTGGAACCACCAAAGCCGCCCTGCACAGCTCTGACCTTTGGATGTTTGCACATTCCTGCCTGTTAATGTGTCTCGTAACCAAAAGCTGCCAGGATGCAGCATTACTCCCCCAGCACTTGCCAGGCTGCCCCCTCCCGTTCCCCAGCTGAGAACTGGCACTGGCCCCGTGCTGATGGTGTGAGCACAGGCTCCCCAAAACAGCAAAACCTGCCTCTGGTAGGAGTGGTGAACATCCCACCCCTTGACACCAGTGAGCCCCTAAATGCTCCCAGAGCTCCTGGGGCAGGCAGCAGTCACCTCTCCCAGCCAGGCATGGGGAAAAGGATCAACTGCCTGGGAGCAGAGCCGTGCTGCCACCGGCTGCCAGGCTGGCACACTGCCTGCCAGCACGGTGCCAGGCCAAATTCTTTGCGATTTCTAGGTCAACACCCGCCTCTCGTAATGCCCTGAGCCCTCCTGCTGCCTGTGCCAGCCTCCAGCCCAGTGATCCCTGTGCACAGGGTAGGAGCATCCCAAAGGATCCACACCTGCCACTGCTCATCCTGGCTGGCCCCATCTGTAACCCCCGAATATTTGGCCCTCGTTGCTCCAAACTGGTCCATTCCCCAAATGCCTGGCTCTGCCCACAGCAGTACCCACAGGAGAGCTGTGTTCAGGGAGTGCACAGCCTGCAGCCTGCCCCTGTTTCCACCCCTTTTGAGGGGTTTAAGACCCATCCCAAGGAGTCAGACACCAAAAGGAGTGTGTTTGCTTTGGATTTCTAAAGCCATTTTCTCACTGTCATGATGGCAGTGGAAAAAATCCCCACAATCTCAAGATATGGGATGGTCCTAACGCTCCAAACCTGGAAATAAATCACCTGGAAAAACAGCCTTTGTAAAGAAATCCCCGTGGCCCTGCTGGTTGTTTGCAAACCGGCCAAGTTTCGACCTCGGCATGACGTGGTTTCCCAAAGAAGGAGGCGATGCTGGCACGGCTCCAGCAGCTCAGCCCCTGCACTGGGGAGCTGGATGTGCCCCCCATGCCCACAGGGACCCCTTTCCCTGGTATGGACCGGGCTGGAGGAGCAGGAGCCCCTACCTGGGCATGCATGGAGGGGGCAGTGGGGCTGAGGATGAGGAGGAGGAGGAAGGGGCAGCCGAGCGTGTCCAGGTGCCAGCTCTTACGCAGGGGCTGTTGCATTGTGGCAGCCACAGGACAAGCCCCAGCCTGCCTGGACATTGTGCCAGCTGGAACAGCCACTGGCAACGGCCACTGACCCATCCCGGGGCTCCCTGGGGCACAGAGGGACCTGGGCACCCCAGGGGACTTCTGCTGGATGTGCTCCCCCACGGCAGAGGGTGCACACCCACGCACCGCACAAGAACAGGACTGAAACAGGTGCAGACGTGCTCCAAAATTCTGCCGAGATCATGGGGATAAACCCACGTCAGCCCTGCCTCAGTTTCCCCGTCCGGGCTGTGTGAGTGCCGCTGGGCTCTGCTGGCAGTGCCAGGTCACTGCAGGAAAAGCAGGGCAGGGGCTTTGCCCCTCCAGCCCATCAGGTGTGAAACACTAAAATATCAGCACCACAGGGCAGGGAGTCCCTGAGCTGTCCCAAGCTCTGCCTTGTGTGAGTGCCAGGCTGCCCCGACGCCATCCCCATCCCATCCCCACCTGCTGTTCCAAGCACATCTCCCTGTCTGAGTGTGGTTCCAAGCATATCTCCCTGTCTGAGTGTGGTTCCCAAGAGCTTTCATGTCCACATGAACTCCTGGATGCATGTTTGGGAACCTGGTTTTTCCCAAACTTTGGAGGTTCATTCGTTGCTATGCAAGGCAAGTCCATTCCCTACCCTCCTCCATCCTGTTCACCCCTTCTCCCCCCTCACCACTCCAACCATCCCAGCCTAGGATGTTAAAACAGGCTGAATTTTTTACCATGAGAGGGGGAAAAATTTTTAGAAATCTGGGGATGAAGAGAGAACCCATGAGCTGTGACCTCCTCCAAATTCAAGGCACCAAATCCACACAAGGAAAACAAAAGGCAGCGAGATTAGCATTTCCAAACAGAGCAGAGATGGCCCCAATCTTTGAGCTGTTTATTCTAGGGTTGATTTTCAATATTTAGGATGATTAGCAAGTGAAAGCCGGCTGTTGCCAGAATGGCTCCATGCCAGACCCCACACTCAATGGAGGGAAAAGAAAGGCACGGCAAGAAAGGGAGAGAAAAGAAGGGCTTATGTGTATATTTTTTTTCTCCTTCTGTGAACGGGAGATTGGTTTGAGGTGTCAATGTTTGCCCATCAGGGAGGGATGATGGATGAGGGGATGGCTAAGGAAATAGCAGAAATAAATAATAAAGGAATCATTGCCATGTGCTTAATAACCAGCTGGGGAAGGACCTCGCTGGGGCAGTGAGCTGAGCTTGCAGAGAGTTTTTGGAGTGGAGTTCTTCCCAAACCCTCTTTGGTGTGTGCTGGTGGATGAGATTTTCCTGTTTACAATACAATAAATCTTCTTCTATGTTGAATATTCTAATTTCCACTAACCAATCTAATACAAGATACAAATCCTATAGCATTTACATACAGCCTATAAGAATCATTACATTACCATAATGTGTTGTACTTTAAACCCTAAAAACTACTCTTTGGACCCCTTCTGCCAAGCTGGCAGGGTCTTCTCTGACCATTGGAGCTGCTCTCCAGCAGAAGGCATTGTTCTATCAAGAGGGGATTACTTTCCTGGCCATCCTATTGACTTCTAGTTATTTAGTAACTAAGGTTTGGTATCTCAGAGATGGCTCTCATTTCAATCTCACTTATGGTTTCCATATTCTCACAATCTTTTGCTAGGCAATCATATTTATAAGGTTTTCCTGTTTCATCCTTCCCAATACCCAGCCCCAGCCCCGCTGCCACCAGCAAGCCCGGGCAGGTCCGAGGTCCCGACCTCCCTGCTGGCACCCAGCTCAGCCCCAGCACAGCCAGCCTTTGTGTCCCGCCCATGGGAAGAGATGCCACCACCCAGAGCAGCTCCTGCACCTCCTGAAAAAACACCACCCCCCTCCAAACTATCGCACTGAAAGAAAGGAAAATTCACGTCCAAGTCGGTTTGGTAGTCGCTTTCAGCTCCTGAACAAAACGGGGTTGTTTCAGGCCTCGCCTGGTGTGTGCTTTATATTCACCCTTTCTCACTTTAAACCCCTCCACTGGCTCCGGCAGGCTGGAATATTTTTTCCTGGCAAGATTGCTTTTTTCAGTCCCCTGGCAGGGTGGGCATGCTGGAGGCTTCTCTTTTCCAGGGGGTTTGAAAACAGTACTACGTGTTTGTGCCTGGCAAAACAAATTAAACAAGTGGTCTGAGGGACAGGAGAAGTGCCAGGTTTTGCAGCCCTGAAGTGCCACCAGTACTGGGGTGGGGAAGAAGGGAGCAGCTCTTCCAGTGCTTCCAACAAGGAGCCGAGAGGAGGAGAAGCCAGGACAAGGAATTCCTTAATGCCTTCTGGTATTCGTGGCCCCCAACATCCCAAAGCTGAAAGGAAAGCCCAGAAATGCTGCTAAATCCCCCCTCAGACACATCAAAGCTGTTCCCCCAGGGATAAACCCACCTTTTCCCAAGGTCAGCATCCTGCCTTCCAGCACCAAGCACACACAGACCAAGGCAAGCTGTGTCCTCAGCCCAGGTTATTTTGGGTTGGGATTGGCTGGATTGGGAGCAGCTGTAGCAGCTCTGGCTGCTGCAGTGCCTGGTGCTGAGGGGATCCAGTAGATCCCTGGGGAGCTGACAGGGGCTGTGATCCTCACAGCAGGAGGATGGGATATGCAGGAGTGGGTGCACCCAAAGCACCAGGCAGGGTCTGCAGAGGGATCTCAGAGCAGCTCCTCTCCCCACCCTGTACCCAAAAGGGCTCTGAAGCCACTTGGGCATCTCGGAGCATCTCCAGGCCTGGGTGGAGACACGGCACAAGCAGAGGCACCTGTCAGGCCCCAGGAGCTCCCTGCAGGAAGGGCTATTCCCAGGGTTAAGAAGCTCTCAGGACACCAGGCATGGCCAACCTTGTGTGTGTAACCACTGTCTCACTGAGGGTGGTTTGTGCCTCAGTTTCCCCACAGGGAATTTGCACAATTGTGCAAGTGGGTGAGAGCTCCTGTGTCCAGGGACTGGGTTTACAAGCAGGGCTGGGCAAGGAAAAGGAAACAAGGAGGCAAAAGGGAGTTTTTTCTTCTGCTTTTTTTTTCTTTATTATTATTTTTTTTAAAATTTGTAAATAACTTTGCATGAAAAAAAGTTAAATTGCACAAGTATCTCTGTAGTTCTCCAACATAATCCCCAAAGCAGGAAAACAGAAGAAAAACAGCAAGTAAAAAGAAACACTGTCAATACAAACAACTACACAGACCCCAAAGCCCTCCCTAAGTGCTTTTGTAACCAAAACAAAATCTACTTACAATCTTCCATTTCTTTTGCCAAGTCTAAGACACACCACTAAAATTCCAGCTTCTACGTGTTCTTACCTAATGGCTGCTCTACCTCTCACAGCAAAGCAGAGGCAAAGAATCTGGTTCATGAGAGCTTCAAGTCAAGTTTCAGCAGAGTTTGGCTCTGCACACAAAATATTTCCAAGTCACCTTGCACCAACCCAGCCACACTCCCACTGCACACCGAGCCAAAGGACCAAAGCTTCTCTTCATGTGGATCCCACTGTCTCTCCCTGGATGGGACTTCATTTCCACTGCTGTCCCCAGAGCCTGCTGCATGCACAGTCTTTGGTCTGAGCTCCTGCATGGAGCCCTGAATGTGGATTTCTTTCCTCCTCAGTCCCACCTGGGAGTGTTCAGTGTGGAGTGGCTCCATCACCGCCAGCTGAGGGGTTTTCCTTGCACTCAGAGCCTGATGGAAGAGCTGGAGAAGCACAGAGCAACAGTCCCAGACCAAAAAGGCAGAGAGGGGCTGTGTCAGTGGGTCAAAGAGAGGGTTCATGGTGCTCCAGACCCTTTGGCAACTGCAGCAAGGGTTTTGGGTACAAAAAATACAAAAGATTTTGGGAGCATCCCGTCCCTGCTGCTCTTCTGCCAGAGCCAATTCCTGGATTCTTCACAAAACCTGTTGGTGCAGGAGTCCTCTCTTGTGTGGTCTTGTTTTACAGAACAGTGAACACAAAACCTTTAAACAGTGAAAATATAAAACAACTCTCAAACTGCATTTCCAGTCTTCCCCGCCCCCCTTAAGAAATTCTAGTGCTAAAAAATATAGATTTCTTTGAATATATAATATATAATAGATTATATAAAAACATCTAAAGAGGCACACTTGCTGAGTTTATAAACCTTTTCTTCTTCCCTAGGCACAAGTCAGCTGGGATGTTGAACTCCAGAAGGGACTTGTATTTTCTTACCAGCTAATTATCACACTGTACCTACCAACTGCACTGAGACAGAAAAGGAAAGACAGAGAGAAACAGAGAGACAAAGAGGTGTGAAAATTGCACTTTAGTCTATCAAACCATAAGCCACCAGGAATCTCTTAGATGGGATTTCACAGGTAATTTCAGCCCTGATGGAAAAGAACCCATCATAATTCACATTTCTTTTTTAAAAGTAAAATGTAAAAAAATAAGTAGTGTTAACTTTCTTCTCTTGAGAAAACTAGAGACTTCTGAGGTGTCCTTTGGAGACACAGCAGGCAGTTCCTGGGGTGGTGGATTTTTTCCCCTGGTGTTTCTGGGAATAACCTTACAATGAAGCTGGTAAAAATCACCATGGGCATCTCTAGGAAATCTTGTCCCTTGCAAGTCCCAGCTTGGGGAGAGCATCTTACAAAAGTCTTACAAGAGGCGTGCCAGACTGCTCAGGTTGATGACATCTGCCAGCAAAGAGGCATCGATGTCTTCAAACACCTGGTCAATGTTGACACAGTTGGAGAGGTAATCGCTTGTCCCTTCATCCCAGGGATGCTCCAAGAAAGTGGTGGCCATGAGGGTTTCGTTAAAGTCCAGGCTGTACTGGCTGGATTCGCTGACCACTTGTTCCTGCCCCTGGGGACACTCCGTGTGCTGCCCTTGTCCTGTCCACTCCAGGTCGCACGTGACAGGGTTGATGGAAGGTGGCAGCTCCATATCCACCAGAGTGGAGAAATCTCCGTTGGGGTTGGTGTTAAAGACAGTTTCCCAGTCAAACACACCTTTGAGCGACCCCAGCTCAGTCTGCTCCTCCTGGGTCATCAGGGCCGAGCTGGGGAGCCGGGACACCTTGGCCGTGGGCAGGGGCGAGGGCTGCTGGCGCTTCTGCCCCGCTTTGGCACCCGCCGGGCTCCAGCTCTGGCCGCTGCTGCCGCTCTCCTCAAACTCTCTGAGCAGCTGCTGCGACGCCACCGTGGCCTCGAGGGCGCTGCTGGAGCTGCAGGGAGAGGCGGCCGGGCTGCCAAGGTGTGCCTCCTTCTGCGCTGTCCCGGAGAAGGCGGGGTGGAGCTGCACCGGAGACATCCTCCGCTTCTTGTACGAGCCGTACTTGAGCCGGCTGGCGTAGTAGGGGTCCAGCTTCCAAAACCCACCCTTCCCCGGCTCGTCCTTCTCCCGAGGCACCTTGATGAAGGACTTGTTCAAGGAGAGGTTGTGCCGGATGGAGTTCTGGAGCCAAAAGAGAAAGAAACCAAGGCTGAATGCTTGGACGTACCTGCCTGGCTGGAGGTTTTCAGCAAGGATCTTTGGGAAAGCAAAGCAGAACTGGCAACAACCAGACGTGCCATGCCCAGCAGAAAGACCCTCAAACCCCTGAGTTTTCCCCCCTGACTCTCCTGCAGTTTTCCTGCCTCCTGTCTCATCCAGCCAAAGGTGGCAGGAGCCAAGAGGTTCAAGCTAGGGCTTGCCACCCAATAGGAAGCTTTTGGGCAGCTCTCCATGGCTGGAAATTTGGGCTATGGGGCCTTTGGATTGTGCAGAGGCTTGAATTGCTCCAGGCATGGAGCTAGGCTGGAGGAGGCTGGATTCTCCTTCATGCCAGGGAGGAAGAGGGGGGTCTCTACACCCATGTGGCCACACAGGGGCAACACATGGCAGCACTGTGGGGGGATGGCAATCAGGGCCCTGCTGGCATCCCCCAGTTCACCTGTGCCTATTGTTAAGTGTTGAGAGGAAAATATTTGGACAAACATAGACACTATGCCTTCCCCCAGCCAGGCTGGCACAAGTCAGATGGGAGAATACGGGAGAGACACGTGGGCTGTTCCACCCTGTGTGTCCCCAGAGGTGCCTCCTGGCCCAGGGAAGCTCGCTGTGAAATCACTGCATCTTCATCAGCCATTGCTCAAATAAGCTGAGGGAAAAAAAAAAGGTGGCGGGTGGAAGAAAAGGAGGAGTTTCTGCTCCCGTCGAGCTGTTCTGAAACCCTGAATGTGCCTGGAGTGATGTGAATAATCAGAAAGGAAACTCAGTTATTGGGTAAATAACCCAGAATTGGACTCCACAAAGCCAGGACTGTACTAAGAGATTGGATATGGTAGAGGTGGGTTTTTTTTTAATGTTGCCTGGATATTTTTATGCTTATTCATCCATAATCTGTAGTGCCAAATAGGAAAAACAAGGCTCAATTGCTTAGAGCTGTTGAAAAACATGCGCATGCACACACACACACACACACACACACACACACAACAAAACCCTCCTCTGGGCTGAAGCTCCTTGGGTTTGTTGGCTCCTCTCCAAAGCACTCAGCTCCCACAGGAATATATCCATCTCCCCCCCAGACTATGGGTGGCATGACCTTTCCAGGCTGTCTTCACGTACGGGAATCGGGATAGGGGATGAGAACACAGCCTCAACAAGAAAGAAAAGAAAAAAAAAGAAAAAGGGGAAAAAAAAGTGAAAAGAAACAAAAGATTTTTTAAAAGAAGGAAGAAAAAAAAACGAGAAGAAAGAAGAGGCAGGAACATAGATATTCCCCCACACAATCCAGGCTGTGGTAACTCCAATTTTACTGTGTAATGAAATTTTACAAGGATGAGAGGCTTGAAAGCTGAATTCTCTGCTGCCCATCTCTCCTCCCCATCCCAAACTTCACTCAGCCCAGGCTGAATTATTACTCAGCCAGTCAACATATTTATCATTCCTGCCTGCAACGGTCCAGGGTACCCCCTGCATCTCTGCAGAGAGGGATTGAAAACCTTTCTTTTTTTAATGAACACATTTAATTAAAAACGTTGTGAATGCCCAGCCATGAAGTGTGCAGGAGAAAGTCAACCTGCTGGCACCCAGCTCCTATTTCCAAATCACTTCTATACGTCCCCTGAGTATAAGAGGGGGACCAAGATGGGCCTGGAGGGGAACAGGAAAGGTTTCCCTTCACCACGATGGGCTTCAAGAGCCACTGGAGACCCACCTGCCTGGAGAGAAGGTGGGCAGTGCCTGGGCTTTGCAGTGGGGCTCTCCAGCCCTGCTTGGATGGGCACTGCCATCAGGCTTAGTGACAACTGCGGATTTGGGATGGAAACAACCCCAGTGGAGGGATGAGCCCCCCAGGGTCGCCCAGCCCTGCCACATCCCAGAAAACCTCACGTGCCAGAGGTCTCCTCATGTGGCAGAGGAGGGCAGCGAGCCAAGGTGGCTGGGAAAAGCCCCTGGGCTTCAGGCTGTCCCCAAAGCTGGTGAGCCTGGGGGCTGTCCCCTCCCCACTGGGGACATGCTTGTGCCAGCAGCTCGAGTTAACCACTCCTGGGCTTCCCTCTGCAGGTCCCACCAGCTCATCCCAGTGATGGAGCCTCCTTGGCCTGCCCCTGGGGTCAGGAGCCCAGTTCTCTGCCCTGCTTGGAAAGCAGCAGCAGCAGCAGCTCTGAATCTCCCCAGAGAGAGACTTGTCCAACAATGGCTTCCCCATCCCTCTCCATGCCAGGGACATTCAACCTGGCAACTTCTCCATGTGTGCTCAACCCTGAGGGACTCAGAGAGCTCCAGGGATGTAGGGACTGAGAGCCCTTTGCCTTAAAGCCAAGAGGAATCTCAGGTGCTAGGAGCCCAGTGAGTACCTCCCTGCTCCCAAAATGGTCTTGGGCTCCCCCAGAATGGTTCCTTCCCTCTGCCCCCTCCCCGTGGCCACGGCATTTATGCCCAGCCAAGTTCTTTCCCACTCCAGCCCTTCCCCACTGGTGGCTGGTGTCACTCTTTTCCCAGTAGGACCCAGCATCCCTGCAGGATCTTGTCTTGCAGGGTGGAGGCTGTGGAAAGCTCCACATCTCCTACCTGCCAGGTGGGATCAGCGTGTCGGAAGTAGCAGAAGTTGTCAGTAATCCACTTGTAGATGGCAGAGAGGGTGATTTTGGGTTTATTGCTGGCTTCCATGGCCATGCAGATGAGGGTGGCGTAGGAGTAGGGTGGCTTGACATGAGGGTTGGTCTTGTAGTCGATGTCCCCTGCGAGATGGGGGGGCACAGCCACGTGGTGGTGCGTGGTGGAGGAGGTGGAGGAGGAGACGGGCGTGCAGGGCGTGTGCCGTGTGCCCTTGCAGGCCGGGTCAGCAGCCAGGGGCGAGCACGGGGACTCGAAATCAACCAGGCTGAACAGACTCTCACTCATGGTGTAACAGTCCTGGGGGTCTGAGCCAGAGTATAACTGAGGCAGGCCAGTCTGGGCCACTGTGAAGTCCCTCAGCCACATGAGGTCTGGCAGGCTGTCATCCAGGTCTTCCTCCACGCACTTCAACTTGCCCTTGGCTTTCAGCTCTCGGCTCGGCCACGCCATGCCTCCTCTGCTCCCTGCTGCACGTGAAGGGGAGGGAAGGGATGGGGCAGATCCTGCAATAACAACAGGGACAGGGGGTGAGGCTCCCCAAGGTGCAGTCTCTGTCTGACAGCCAGGCAGGCCCAGCCCTGGCTGCTCCTGGAGCTGCTGGGTGAGACCCATCCCTGGTGTGCTGTGCAAGGGACCTGCAACACCTGCCCCGAGGGGCTTTAGCACCCTTGAACCTTGGGGAAATTCCCTCAAACTCCTACACCTCACTGATATGCTACCCAGCAAGCTCTTGCTGAGCAAATAATTAAAAAAAAACTCAACCAAAAAACCCTCAAACAACCAAAATCCAGCCCTGCCATCCCACAAAGTGAGGTAGTTTCTTGGGAACACACACCTCTGGATACCCTGCACTCACAGGACTAAGTCTCAGGATTCCACACCAGAACAAAATACTTTAAAGTTTCTCTTGGTTTGATGCCATTTCTGCTTTTACCTTTCCGTGGTACCCAGAAACAACTCAGGGGGGGTTGGGGGAACAGGCGGGGTCCCACCCCAAGCACACCCTCAGTCAGAGGGAGGTGGCACCTCCGGACCTGGGGGAGTCCTGTGTGGGGGATGTGGATGCAAACCCGAAATCCCGAGTGTTTGGGCCAGGAGAGGCGCAAAACCAGAGCCGCGCCCCCGCGCGCACCCACTGCAGCTTCCCGTCCCGACCCCGCCGCATCCCCTTACCCCGTCCGGTGGCACAGGCAGAGTTCACCACAGGGTAAGAAGCTTCTGGAAAAACAGGAGACGGGAGGTAAAAAAATTTTAAAAAAATTAAAAAAAAAAAAAAAAAAAGAGGTGGGGGAAGGAAACAAGAGAAGGGGCAAGAGAGGCCGGTAGCCGGTAGCCGTGCGGCCGCTGCGGTGTGCCCGGGCCGGGCCGTGCCCGCCGTGCGCCGCGCCGCCCCGCGCCGGTTAAGTAGCGGCTCCGGGAGGCTTCGCGCGTTGCCACGGCAACGCCCCGCCCCGTAAACATCCTCCGGGCACGCCATTGGCCCGCGCGTTGCCATGGGGACGGGGGCGGTGCCCGGGGATGCCGGGGGTCCCGCGGCGCAGCCCCGCAGGGATGAGGAGTTTGGGGTGACCTCACCGCGGCTCTCAGCCTGCTCCCCAAACCCACCCCGAGCTGTTTCTGGGCACCACGGGAAGGGAAAAGCAGAAATGGCATCAAACCGAGAGAAGCTGGCTGCGAGGGAGGAACTTTAAAGTATTATGTCCTGGAGTGGAATGCTGGGAGTTAGTCCTGTGAGTGCCAGGTATCCAGAGGTGTGTGTTCCCAAGAAACTAACTCGCTTTGTGGGATGGCAGGGCTGGATTTTGGTTGTTTGAAGGGTTTTTTTGTTGAGGGAGCTGTGAGAAAGCTGGAGAGGGACTTCTGACACAAGCCTGTGATAGGAAAAGGGGAATGGCTTCAAACTGAGAAAGTAGGTTTAGATGGGATTATAGGAATAAATTATTGTGAGGGTGGTGGAACAGGCTACTCAGAGAAGCTGTGGATGCCCCATCCCTGGAACAGTTCAAGGGCAGGTTGGATGGGGCTTGCAAAACCTGGGATTCTGGAAAGTGTCCTTGCCTGTGGTGTGTGGGGGTTGGAACTGGATGATCTTTAATGTCCCTTCCAACCCAAACCATTTGTGATTCCATAAAAATCCGTGTCCTGCCCACCAGGGGCAACCCCAGCCCTTTTCCTCCTACCTGTGCCCCCATCCTATTTCTTGCTCCTGATACACCCACAGTGATGGAGGCAAACCTGAAGGGGAGCTGGCAGACCCTAAAACTAAAGGATGGACTCTGCCTTTGTTTAGTTTTAAAAATTACAGACACAGGCTTCTCTAAGAAATCCCTGCCCCCTAACTGTCGCTCCAAGAGCTTTAACAGAGGCCAGGAGGGATCCCTTGGGGCATGTGACCATGTGCAAGCCATTCTCCCCCAGTGTGTTTGTTCTTGGGTTGGACTCGATGATCTCAGGGGTCTTTTCCAATCTGACTGATTCTGATTTTGACTCTGATTCAGCTGCAAGTTGCTTCCCCCCACCATCACCAGCCCCTTCTACTAAACCCAAATTATAACCCCCTTACAGCCCTCCTGGCCTTCAAGACTTCAGCTCCCAGCACACGTTTTCTTTCCCACTACTGGAAGGGATTTCTCTTGCATGAGCTCCCAGCTCTTCAGTGCTCCTCTTCGCCCCCAGGAAAAGTTCCCTCTGGGCGTCCTCATCCATCCCAGCAGTGACAGAGGCCACCCACACCACTCACCAGGAAGATGCCTCTATCCCAAGCCAGACTCTTCCTGCAGAGGTTTAGTTTGCATTTGCCCTTTCTCCATCCTGGTGGGACTCAGCATAGTTGGGAATACAGGTTGGAAGGGACCTTGGGAAGTGTTTTAGGACATTTGAATCAGCTGGGCTGTTTTGGAGAAGGTACTTGGGTGACAGATGAGTGGGTGCTCCCAGTCAAAAAAGGGTTTTTACACACCAAATTCCCCAAACCCCGACTGCCCTCACCCTGCAACCACAAAATGACTCTGGACACTCTGTCGACATAAGATACCCTTTATTAAACATACTCTTAAAATCCAAAACATGCTCAAAGCAAAATCATAAGCAGCAATCTGGTTTCCTTCCTTCAATCCCTGACGCGTGGCTCACTGGAACAAGGGGCTGCCCCGTGAGACAAGGGGCTGTCACCTTTCACCCCACGCTGCTCTGGCAGCTCCTGCCTGCCCTTGTCCCTTCTGGGCGGCCGAGGACAGCAGCGGCGCGGCCCATGCCCAAATCCCGTCTCTCCTGTGCCACCCAGAGGATGGATTCTCTGCTCACAGCCCGGCCGCAGCATCCCCCGGCTCCTCTCCACGGCTCCGAGCGAGGGGCAGCGCCCACCGCAGCCACCGCGGGTCTGCGGCCACGCCTGAGCCCCGCCCGCTCCTGCAGCCTCGGGGACTGCTCAGGGAAGCCACAAAACCCTCACAGTGGCTCCTCAGTGCTCCTTGCTCTGCTGGCAGCCACAAGCACCGTTGCACCCTGTGCAGGGTGCCAGGCCAGCTGTCCTTGTCCCCTTGGAAGCCATGAGGAAGGTTGGGCTTTGGTAGATGAGGTGGCCCTGGAGCATCAGCCCGATTTTCTCTCCCTTGCCCATGCTGGGGACTTTGGGGAACAGATGGC
Source organism: Luscinia megarhynchos (assembly GCA_034336665.1). Lineage (NCBI taxonomy): Eukaryota > Metazoa > Chordata > Aves > Passeriformes > Muscicapidae > Luscinia > Luscinia megarhynchos. The sequence goes on from CM067580.1 coordinate 7,315,450, forward strand.
TGCTGTGATTCTCTCAGCTTAGCATGATGGTGAGCCTCCAGAGCTCTCCCTGTGTGGTGCTGTGGCTCCTTGGGGCTGGGACACCCAGCCTGTCCCCAAACAGGGCACAAGCATTGTCCCACCCCTCCAGCCCTCCCTGCTGCTTGCAGCTCCCAGGATGGCGTTTTGGAGATGTCACCCCCCACATCAAGCACCCAGTCCTGGGCTCCCATGGAGGAATCTGGGAGCTGTTGAGCTTAGAGGAGACACAGCCAGCCCAGAAGAGAGAGCAGTGGGATGGGTGGCTCCAAACCCATCCCTGGCAGGACCCACACTGGGGCCACAGAACAAGCAGCTACATGGCCTGGCTGGGAGCCAGGCAGAGAAAACACCCCCAGCCCCCAAAAGAGCTTCATCCCTCTTTAGGAGCCACAGCCATCATCAGCACAGCCCACGCTCTGCCATGGGGACGGCACTGGGAGCCTGCTGCCCACACACACCCCTCCAGGGACACTGCCTTCAGTGCATGCACAGCTCTGTGCTCAGGTGCCTCTGAAATGCAGCTGTGTCCTGCAAAGAGCAGGTGGCCTTTGCTGCCACAGCCATGTGACAAAACCAGGTGGGGAAAAGGGAGGCTCAGCTTCCCACGCTGGGCTGCCCCAAACAGCTCCAGAGCCTGCTAGACTGGGATGGGGGGTCTGGTGCTCCTCCAGTTTCTGACTGTCTGATTTCTGACTGTCCCTGATGCTCTCTGGAGTGGAGCCTGGCCTCTGCCAGTGGCCCCAACCAGAGCCCCCAAGGTCTGTGACTTTATCCCTCCTCCTTTACTACCCCTGTGTGTCTGCCCTTGGAGAAAAATCCACTTATGCTGTCAGCCCAATGGAGGCCAGAGGGATGGGGATAGAGATGGGGGGCAGAGCCCACACCCTCACCCACCCCTTGCTACAAAGTGTTAAGGGGAGGGCAGGATGGCTGGGATGGAGGTGACACTTTTGGCACTTGTTCCAGAGAGAGGGCGCAGCCCAGAGCCCTGAGCTCACAGCAGGGCGGAAGACAGAGAGGATCAATGATCAATGCTCCAGGGGCTGGTGGCTGGGCTGGTACCAGGGCTCCTGCCCACCCCACTCCATGCCCCAGGAAAAGCAACAGGAGCCCAGGTGGTGCTCAGGAGGAGAGCAGAGGGAGGGGGAGCTATGAGGGCACCATTACTGCCACCATTAATGGGGACATGCCATGGCTTGGGGCCAGCACACCTGGGGGGGCCGGCCCCCCATGAACGTGCCAATCCCAACACTCATCCTTGAACCCACAGCCCTGAACGTCATCCTCCACTGTCCCCACCCACCCACATCCCAAAACCCCCTTGGTGAGGTGACCCTGTCCCATGTGCTCCACACACTGGAGGAGCCTGGGGGTGTAAGATGAGTGGGGAGGGCAGGGGGGGCAGGAGGGGACCCCAGCCTGTCCCCATTAGGGCTGGAGAATGGCGAGGTGCTGATGGGGGGCTCCAAAGTGACATGGCTTTCAGCCCCCACGGAAAAGTCGAGGTTACCATCTGTTCTTTTGAGAATCAGTCCTGGTACAGCCAGGGGTGGCGGTGATGATGCCCACGGTGCCCAGACCAGGGTCCCTCTGGGTGGGCAGGGGGTCGGTGCCCCCACCCAGGCTGAGCCCTCACACGGGCAGGGTGGCTGCTGCCTGCTCCGGGTCCCGGGGGCCAGGGGGGCAGAGGGGCCACGTCTGCTGCAGCCCCACGTTGTTGTTGGCTGCCTCTGGGCCTGGGGGGAGAAAATGGGGGTTAGGGGCTCCCAAAGCCCACTTGGTTTGTTTTTCCATGGGGGATGCAATTTACTCTCCCAAAGTAACGCCCATCTCCCCAGCCCCCCGCTGGGTTTTGGCTGCAGTGAGGGCTGGGGGGTACCTGCACTTACCTCTCCAGGCTGGGGCAGCCCCTTACACCCCCAGTTTCTCAGGAGTGCTGAGGGCCAAAGCACAGCGTGACCATTGCCGGGTTTAGATAACCCAGCTGAAGGGGGCTGCCTGTGCCCCCCCTGCCCAGCGAGATGCAGGTGCCCTGTGGGGCTGCAGGTCAGGCACAAGGGGATGTCCCCCGGCCTGGGCAGTGAGGGGGCCACCAACAACAGGCGACAACCCAGTGCCAACCCCCCGGGGACGGGGCAGCTCTGGGGGTCTCAGGGTCTCACCTATTCCTCAATGTTAATGGGGCAGGAGTCCGGCACGGCGGCTGCGTGGCAGGAGAGACCAGAAGGCACACGGTGAAGGCGGGACAGAGGCGGCACGGGGACACGGGGACATGCACACGAGCGAGCAAATGGGCTGCCGGGGGGGCCTGGGGATCTCCCTGCCTCTGAACGGGGCTGGGAGGGGCTGGGAGCTGTCACTGGGCACGGGGTGAGGGTCCCCATGCATGGAGCCCCCCGGGGTGCCGTGCCAAAGGGAACCCAGGGGTGGACATGCTGGTGCTGTGGGGGCAGCTGGGTCCCTGCATGCCTCCTCTCTGGCTGCAGGCAGTTCAGGCAGCATCCTTCAGCTGGGGCAGGGCGATGGCAGAGCTCGGCCCACAGCTTGTGTCCCACCACCAAACCCATCAGAGGCTGCGTGGTGCCCTTAGGAAGGGGGTGCACCCCTAAGGCAGCTTGGCTGCAGCCTCCAGCGAGGTTAAGCCCTGAGCCCAGGCAGCTCTGAGCCAGAGGGACTGTGTGAGGGCATGCCAAGGCCAAGGGCAGAGGCTTTCTCAGAGGGGGAGCAACAAAATCCTGCTGCCTGCTGATTTATGGGAGGTGACAGCTGCCATTTCGACTGGCTTTTCATGGCGAGCTCAGGCTGGAGAGCGAGGCATGTTAAATCTGCAGATCCCGGAGGGAATGGATAATTAAACAGGACCACATGTACGTGCACACAAAATCCCATTAAGAGCTTGATATTGCCAAAGTCACTGCAGTGCTGCAGTGCAGAGCCCAGCTCTGCTGAGTGCACTCAGTGTGAGGGGCAGGGCTGGGGCAGCAGAAGGTGGTCTGGCCCTGGAGCAGGGTACCAGCCCTGTGCCCACCCACCTCCTGCCCCTTGTGCTGCTGGAGGGGTCTGCCCTGCTGTCAGCAGCTGCCAGACCTGCCCTGGGCAGATCAGCTCCCAAATCCCATCCTGGTGAAAGCCAACCAGCTCACCTGGCCCACTGCTCACAGCTCAGAGCATCTGTGGCTTTAAATCAGCAAGAGCCCTCAGGGGATTTCAGGTTTTCTACAGCAGCTCCCCAGCCCCTCCACCTCGGTTCCAGCCTTTCTGCCTTTCCCCAGTTTCTCCTTCCAAAGCTGTTTTTGCTGCCCTGCCCCCAGCAGAGGCTGTAGCTGTGGCTAGAGGATGCTCTGAACCCTGGGGACAGACCCTGCAACCTGTGCTCTGCAGGATCCACACGAGGACATGGATCTATAGGTTTCAGTTAAACCTCGTGCCCTAAAATCCCTGGGATGGTGACTTTTGCCTCCTCCCAAAGCTTTTCCCTCTAGACTGAAATCTGCAGAGATTTCATAAGAAGCTTTGAGGAACCACGTCCCGTGCCTTTGTTCATTAGAGAGAGAACAAAAACGTCATTATCAAATGTCACCAGCTTGGAGACTGCAGATGCACTCCTAGCTGTAGACCCTCAAACACCACAGATCTCAAGGGCCAGGATGCAACTGCCTTCCCTACAATCAGTGAATGGGGTTCTCATGAACTGGGTACAAGCCCCGAGAATTTTTAAGAAAGATACAGCCAAAACAAAACCACAAAATATGGAACACACCCAGTCTGTCTCACCATGAGTCTAAAGGACTGTAAATTCAAGGACACAATACTGATCTTAACTCCTTATGATATAGAAGCTGACTGGACCCTAGAGGATTTAAGGGTGACCAGCATACCCTCCACAACTGCTCCAAAAACTCATCCAAAACTTATAAAATCACCTCTGAACATTTGGAGGTCAAACTGGTTGAACAACAGACATAGTTTAATCCTAGTCCTTAAAGAGATGCAGACCCATGTTTCTGCTATCAGACCAAAATGTTCATCTTTTACCTCTGCTGGAGGTTTTGCTGGCTAAACCAGAGACTGTTACCTCACACATCTAACTGATATATTGGGAACTGCAACAGGAATATTGAACAATATCAGTCTTGAAGCTCTAACTGATCAACTGGGTGCAACCATTAATAATTTGAACACTACAGATCAACCCTTATCTGCTCTTGGAAACACACAGTGATCAGCTTCAAATATCAAAAATGTCCAAATGCTGATGATCAACTGGCTGATGGTCTGGGAACTGCTCAAAGCAGTGTCTTCAGCACTCAGCTGTAGTCCAGCTCAGTTGTGGTTACACTCTACCAGTGCTGGGATAATCACTGAATGGGAAAAGGGACTTTTATTCATTGAAATTTGAAAGGGCATTTCAATCCTGGTGGTCTTTAATCAAATTTTCTTATGTCCCCATCACTATAAGGTCACAGTGTTTGTCTTAGCAGTACACAGTGGTTCTGCATGTACCAAACACCAAATCCTTGTGGTGCTAGAGCCACTGGAACACTGAGCATGGACTTTAAAGAACAGTCATACACATGCATGGCAAACCACTGATGTAGATTGTGTGGTGAGAGAATGACAGGGGTCTGTATGTGACAGTAATATTTTGATTGCCTAAGCTGTGTGTTTGGACACAGAACTGTGTCTATCATTTTGAAATGTCTCCTGATAATGAAGTTGAATCCATCCCAGTACCCATAGGATAAGGGTGTGGGTGTCTAAGAACCCCTTTGTGACAATTAAACAGTGGGTGACACAAAGATACAGCTTTATAACTGCTGAAATCAATGCATTTGTAACTTCACCTATAGAGCAGGATGTGATTTCAGCTACTCCCTACCAAAAACTGTGCACCAAAACGATGTTAGATGTGTTATATGACACTTTGTCTCCATCCCCTACTGGAATGGACATTACTCTGGTTAAAAACTGGTGGAATATCCTGATCTACACAAACTGGTACAACTCAAAAGGCAAGTCAGAAAACAATGATAACTGTCCATTATCATGTGGAAAAAATGTCTTGTATCCTACAGCAGGTGAAAAGGGATGGAGAACATCCTGTCTGCCATTCCCAGGGGACCATGGACAGCCCCAAAACCCCCACTCTGCACCTCCTCTGCCCCTGGTACCAGCAGGAGCAGCAGCCCTCTGCTTTTCACAGATGCTGGGGCTGGATCACCCCTCTCATGCAGCAGAGCTCGTGCTGAGGGCTGAGCTGCTGCACACATGGGCAGGTGTGCTGGCCAAAGGATGGAGAGGACCAGCTCCTGCTCCAGCCCAGGCAGGGGACAGGACCAGTGCACACCTCACAGCACAGCAAGAATTTGACCCTGTGCCAGAGCCATCTGGGCTGCAAAGCTCCCTCTTCCTCATCCTCCCCCCAGCACAACCAAAAGGATGCAGTCAAGGATGGCTTTGGCCAATGCCACAGCCAAGGGATGCTTTGCAGGCCCTCCAGCAAAGCAGAGGTGCTGCTGGGACACCCCCAGCTCCCTCCCCAGCCCCCCAGGCCAGCAGGACTCAGCCAGCTGCTGACAGAGGGCGATGGAGGGGACACAGGGCTTTTTTTGTGGCAGGTGCCTGTTCCTCCCCAGCCGTGTTTCTCCAGCACAGAAACCACCAGAACAGGCAAGGCAGCAGGAGAGGAGGCTTTCCCAAAGGAGCAGGGAAGAAGAAAGGATTTGCCCTCCTTCCAGTGGGTTTCACCCACCCTCTTGGCTCTCCAGTACCTGCTGCAGGTCTGGTACCTGCCACAAAGCCAGCTGAAGAGGCAAGGCAGGGGCAGAGTTGCTTTCAGCTTGTCCACAAATGTATTGACAGAGACCCCACGGAAGGTGTTTTGGTTTTTTGTCTCATTTCCCCACACACAGGCTGAGGAAGCAGAGCCTGCAGGGCTGGGCAGGGTCCCACAGGGGCCAGGGGTGTTCAATACATTTGTCACCTTTGGGCAACTCTGGGCAGGGAAGGGGCACAAGCGTGGGTGGAGAAAACCGTGTTGGCACAGAGCGAACATGAACTTTCACACAGACGGAGGAGCCTGGGGGAAAGGAAGAGAAAAAGGGATGGAGAGAGGCTGGGAGGAAAGAAAAGTGGAAGGAGGGTGAGGGAGAAAGCATGGAGAAAATGGGAAAGATGGATGAAGGTTGGGGCTCTATAAAAAGATGACCTGACAGACACACCCCATCTCCCTGGCCTTGGAGGAAGAGGAGGACAAGGCAGGGAGCTCCTAACACAAAATACTGCTGTGCCCACCACAAGCCTGCACCAGGCTACAGCTGTGCCACACAATCACCTTCCTAAGGAGGACTGGTGCCTCCTGGGGTGCCAGCAGCCCCCTGGCCAAGGGACAGAGAATCCCAGCAAAGCAAGTCTGGGACATCCCAGCGTGGACAGGCCACCCTGACCTATGGTGGTGATGTGTCTGGTGCTCAGCCCCACAGAGGGACGGGTGGAGGGTGCAGTGAGGACAGCCTGGCAGGGATGGTAGTGGCCAGGATGGTGGGAATGATGGTGATGGGACAGGAGGGATGGATGCAAAGGGCTGGGGGGATGCAGGGAAGAGTGGAACTGTCCCCCCCACCCCAAGTTCATGTTCAGCAGGTGGCCACTCACCAGGTAAGCAGGCCTCAGAGCACAGTTTATTGTCCAGCGCTTTCACGTGTGCGATGCCCATGTCATTGTTATTGTCACACCTCAGACCGAGGAAAGCGCCTGTCCTCGGGCCTGGAAGGGAGTTAAGGCAGTTACAACGTCGCCTTTTCAGCCCTGGGGGGGTGGGATTCCTGGGGCTTTTCCTCTCCCTTCCCCAGCCTCTTTCAAAACAAAAGAATGACATAGAAAGGATGCACCTGGGTGGGAGCAGGTGAGGAGTGGACAATAACACCTGGGCTGCTCCTTCCCACCGGCCGCATCGGAACAGCCACGATGCGCCACGGGCACGCACAGGAACCTGCCCAGGGCTCAGCCAAACCTTCCCTCTGGCACAGCCAGGCTCTGGTGGCACCCATCACCTCCTGCAGGAGCCCCTCCAGCACCAGCAGTGCAGTGAGAGCTGCGTGGATGCCAGGAAGAGGCGGTAGCTGGATGCGAGGGGCAAAAGAAGCCGTAGCCAAGCTTTTGCAGGGGGGATGGAGGCCTTTGGGGGTGAGGGAGGTAACTCTGCTTCTTAGCATTGCTTCTGCAAGAGATCAGCCCCCAGGTTCTTACCTGCATCCATCAGATGCAGGTGGTTAAACCTCAGGAGGTTCCCAAACATGCCAGCAGCCCTACTGAGAACAGGTGCAGGACTGTGTCCTGAGGAGAAAGGCCATCCTGCTCCCAGAGTTGTTGGGATGCCCATGGATGTCCACCACAGCCCCTGGTTGTTCCTATTTGTTACACTTGAATCTTCTCATCAGCACGAGCCTCTCTGTAGGTCAGAGGCCATGATTTGGGGATGAGTGTTCCATAGGTGTTCCTGCTTTCCAGCTTGGCTGAGCATCCAGGTTGGATGGGGAAATAGTTTTGTCATATTTTTGTAAAAAAGAGATGTGGAAATGTGGGAGGGGGCACAGCATGGGCCTCCCTATTGCCCAAAAGCAATCCAGGATAGTTGGTGGCCCATGGCATGGAGGTGACCACCTCTCTCCTTGGCTGGCTGAGCTCAAGGGAGGAGGCAAGACAAGCCCTCAATGTGTGTGTGTTGACATTGAGAACAGGCCAAAGAAAGTGAGGAAAGCATCCCAGAGGGAACAGCTCTGCAGCCCCTTCCTATGGGAATCAGCCCAGACACTGATTTCTACAGAGGAGAGTTTCAGATCTGAGAAAAGACCTCGGCCAGGGAAAAAACACAGAGAGAGAGAGAAGCCTCTTTTCTATTTGGCTTGTTGGAAAAACCTTTGGATCCTGCACACCAACCACGGCCTGCTGCATGTCCTACTCTGAGCTCTCTGGGGTCCCTGGGGCCGGCTGGCTCCCCCACCCAGTGCTGCCCAGCCCCCATGGGTGTCCCCCTGTGACAGATGTTTCCTGACTCCAGTGCCTGCAGAGTCCCCCAGGGCCCTCCCTGATGGCAGCAGGGGAGCTGGGGACAGCACAGCATCCCCCACTCGTGGTGACAGTGAGCTGGAAGCGAGGGGACAACGACAACCCAGGGCCTTTTACCATCCTCCTGAGTGGGAGAGGCGTCCTCGTCCTCCAGCACATCGTTTCCCTGCAGCACAGGGGAGAGGCAGCGTGTCAGCCCAGGGCTGTGCCAGGGGCTGTTCCCACGTCTCTTTGGGGGAACATCTCTGGGGATTCCATGGATCAGGGCTGTCGGTGAGGCACAGCCCCACTGCCCCATCCATCCCCAGGGCAGCCCCTTCCCCAGCCCAGCCCTGGGGGAACGTGGGCGCAGCTCCATGGGCACAGCTGGCATCCCCCCACGGTGCTGGGTGACACCCCAGCCCCCAGCTCCTCGTGGGGTGGTCATGGTTACCTCGGCATCGCGCTCCTCGGCAGAGATGCTGACAAAATTCAGATCCGGGGACTCCACAGGTGTTGACTGTAGGAGGAAGGTGGGAAAGATTAAAGGAAAACAAGCAAAAGAAAAAGTGTGGTGCCAGCGGTTTTGGAGGAGGAGTTACATGCCACGGGAAGCTCCCCAGCCTGGGCTCCACCAGCAGCCCCCAGTCCCTACCTCTCCATCAGAGGCCGTGGCGCTGGCGGCCGCGGGCGAGGGGAGCACGTCCCCCTCCTCCTCCTCCTCCTCCTCCTCCTCCTCCTCCTCCTCCTCCTCCGTGCCAGGGGCGATGTAGGAGCCAGACATGGAGGACACGGTGTCGGTGCTGAGCTGGGAGTGCTGGCTCTGGGAGGAGGCCATGGACATGACGGACTGAGCCAGGCTGCTGCTGACGGGCTCTGGGGGAGAGCGCGGGCTGAGGGGCCGCCGGACCCCCACCCTCTGGTGGGACACGTGGCACAGCACCCACTGATGGAAAAGGGGCTAACGAGGAGGAGTGGGGTGCAGAGGAAGGGCTGGCTGCATGCCAAGGAGATGTGAGGGGTGCAAAGCTGCCAGCAGCAGGTCCCCAGGGCTCACAGCCCCCCCGTTTGTGGGTCTATAGGGTGACAAAGCAGGCATGATTGGTGCCCCTGTGATCCCCATCAAAGCAGAGGTGACACCCTGGGGCTCCACCCAATGTCCACAGCAGGGTAAGAAGGGGCCATGCCATCCCTCTTTGCATCCCCCCACAGTGTGACAGTCCTGAGGTCACAATGCCACTCTCCTGCCTTGCCAGTGCCTCTGAGCCCCTCCAGGCTGTACCTTCTGGGGACGAGATGGTGGAAGAGAGGGGGGTCCCAGTGCATGAGGACTGGTCAATAGCTCCTGATGATGACAGGGTGAAGTTTTCACTCTCTGGTGTTGCACCACATTCCTGGAAGAAGAGCCCATGGGAGAAGGATGGGATGGGGGATATTCAGCATGGACAGCCCATCTCCTCCAGGCATCCTTATGGATGGAGCCAGAGCCAGGAGGAGCAACCCCAGCCAGTTCTCTGGTCCCAAGCCTCCCCCAAACCTGCTGTCCCCCTCCAGTGCCTCAACTCTTTACCAGCAGGTTTTGGACAGTGCTCACCTCCTCGTGCCGGGCTGGGGATCTCCTCCTGGAGACCCTCAGCTCTGACTCAGTGCACGACTTCTCATCCTCCTCCTCGGGCAGGACAGAGGAGTTCTGTGAGATGGACCTGGCCAAAGGGGCACGGCAGAGAGTTTCACCCCTGCCCACAGCCCCCCTGAGCGCCCCCCGCCCCCCTGAGCACCCAGCACTCACTTGGAGAGGCCCTTCTTCAGCCTGAGCCCCGCGGGGCCGCAGTCGGGCAGGCGCTCGAGGGGTGACAGTGCCCTCAGGGGGGGCAGGGCGCCGTCACTGTAGGAGGGCAGCGTCCCCAGGGCCGGCGGGTCCCCCAGCGCCCGCAGGGGCAGCGCGGCCGGCGACGGCGTCAGCGGCCCATTGAGAGCCTCCAGCAGCGACACCACCTCGTACCCCGGGGGGATGTGCTCCGAGGACTGCCAACGGGGACAGGGGACAGCGGGTGAGCATCCTCCCCGAGCCCTCTTGCTGGCACCCTCACCCCCAGTGGGACCAAGAAGCCCAAACCTAGAGAATGGCTACCCTGCCAAAAGCCTTTTTTCTTTTTGTTTTTTTACTATCAACCCTGCACTTTTTGCAACAAATAAATAAACAAACCCTGTTCTTCAGAGACACGTGGATCCCCAAACCCCCCATCCTGGTGGAAGGGCCAGGGTCCCAGCCTCAGGCAGCACTGACCGAGTGCTCCTCAGAGTCGGAGGTCTGCGAGGCGATGATGGGGTTGAAGCTGGTGGGCGAGAGCGGGCCCAGCTTCTTCCTCATGGCTCGGATTTGAAGCAAGGCTCGGAAAGCTGCCACAGCAGGGAAAAAAGGGAGGGGTGAACACCAGGCATTGAAAGGAGACCTGTCAAAAAATGACACCCTGTTTCCCAAGAGGGGCATCCCCAGTGGGGCTAGAGGGACTGCAGCGCTTGAGTGTGGGAGAGGGCAGCCCTTTCCCAGAGATGCCAGTGCATTCCCAGAGATGCCAGTGCATTCCCAGAGATCCCAGCCCATTCCCAGAGATGCCAGTGCATTCCCAGAGATCCCAGGGCATTCCCAGAGATCCCAGCCCTTTCCCAGAGATGCCAGTGCATTCCTAGAGATGCCAGCCCATTCCCAGAGATGCCAGTGCATTCCCAGAGATCCCAGCCCATTCCCAGAGATGTCAGCCCATTCCTAGAGATCCTAGCCCATTTCTAGAGATCCCAGCCCTTTCCCAGAGATGCCAGTGCATTCCCAGAGATCCCAGCTCATTTCTAGAGATGTTCAGCCCATTCCCAGAGATCCCAGCCCACTCCCAGAGATCCCAGCCCATTCCCAGAGACCCCAGCCCCTCCCGGGGACCCCAGCCCTTTCCCAGGGACCCCAGCCCATTCCCAGAGACCCCAGCCCATTCCCAGGGACCCCAGCCCATCCCCAGAGATCCCAGCCCATTCCCAGAGATCCCAGCCCCTCCCAGGGACCCCAGCCCTCCCAGAGACCCCAGCCCTTTCCCAGAGACCCCAGCCCTTTCCCAGGGACCCCCAGCCCCTCCCAGGGCCCCAGCCCATTCCCAGGACCCCAGCCCATTCCCAGGGACCCCAGCCCATCCCCAGAGACCCCAGCCCATTCCCAGAGACCCCAGCCTCCCAGGGCCCCAGCCCATTCCCAGGGACCCCAGCCCTTTCCCAGAGACCCCAGCCCTTTCCCAGAGACGCCAGCCCTTTCCCAGGGACCCCAGCCCATCCCCAGAGACCCCAGCCACTCCCAGGGACCCCAGCCCATTCCCAGGGACCCCAGCCCTTTCCCGGGGACCCCAGCCCTTTCCCGGGGACCCCAGCCCTTTCCCAGAGACCGCAGCCCTTTCCCAGGGACCCCAGCCCATTCCCAGGGACCCCAGCCCATTCCCAGGGACCCCCAGCCCTTTCCCGGGGACCCCAGCCCTTTCCGGGGACCCCAGCCCTTTCCCAGAGACCGCAGCCCTTTCCCAGGGACCCCAGCCCTTTCCCAGAGACCCCAGCCCTTTCCCGGGGACCCCAGCCCTTTCCCAGAGACCCCAGCCCTTTCCCAGGCACCCCAGCCCTTTCCCAGGGACCCCAGCCCCTCCCAGGGGCCCCAGCCCCTCCCAGCGCGGGCTCACGCAGGCGGCAGATGGGGCAGTTGTTGGCCTGGTAGCGCAGCGTGTCGGCGCAGGTGTTGCAGAGGCAGAGGTGGCGGCAGGGCAGGATCAGCGTGTCCCGGACGTCCGACAGGCACACCACGCACTCGGCGCTGTTATCGCTCACCTCGTCCTCGGCCACCTGCCCCAGGGACAGCGGGAGCTGCTCGGGTCCCCAGCCCGCCCCGGGAGGGTGCCCTAACATCCTGGCTGGGTGCTCAGAGGGAGTTCTGCCTGTGTCCATGGGCTGCCTGCTCCTGAAATGCCCCCCGGGACCTCATTCCTCTCCTCCAGGAGGTTGGGAGATGAGGCCAAAGGAAACAGAAGCCTGAACTTTCAACCCAATTTGTACATGTTAAAGCAGAGCATAAGGCACATCCCTCATGCTCCCTAATCTAAGCCATCACCCTTCCCCCAAGGGACCACAAAGGATGGGGAGGAAAAGCTCAATCCTTCAGTTTTCTGCCTCCAGCAGCTTTGATGCCAACATGAAGTGTCCCCAGCTGTGACCAGCTCCGTGCTGTGCTGCAAACTCTTGCCCTGAGCATGTTTCAGTGGCCAGACTTGTGCTAGGGGAAGGGAAGAAGGGGTGAGGGAAGACCCCTGGGATGCAGGCACACACCTTGGAGTCCTGTGTGTTGTACTTGTTCTCGATGCCGTAGATCTCCTGCAGGAGGTAGCTCACACCATCCACCTGCAATGCCATGGGGAAGGGGTAAGGAGCAGAGAGTGCCCAGAGCCACTGTGGCTCCCAGCCCCCTGCTTGGGCCAGCCCCCCTCTCCCAACATCCAGGGGTTCTCTTTGCATTGATAACCTCAAAATTGCACTCCATGGGAGGGCAGGGACAAGGCTGGGAGAGGCTTGGGGCTTTTGGGGCTCCCCAGAACTCCTCAGTGCCTTCCCTGCAGGGTGTGCAGGGACACCTGCACCTCAGGGACACCCCAACACTCACCACTTGCTTCTGCTTGAGTGGCTTCACACAGAAGGTGCCATCACTGTGCTGGAGAGAGGAAAGAGCACATGGGTGGGCACCCCTGGGCTGCTGTGCCAGAGCACCCACCCACCCTGTGGCTATCACTGCTCCCTCCCCACTCCCAACAAGCCTATTTTGCAGGAATTCTGGCTTTTCCTGACAGCCCAGAACCAGGTAGCTGTGGGAGATCACACACATTGCAAAACTGTGGGAGGAAGGAAGATGGAGTTGAGCCCAAATGCCTTAGAAGTAGGTGCTTCAAATGAGGTAATAGTCCCCAGCCCAGCAGCACCCTCCCTGATTCCCAGGGATTCTCCAGGCTCTTAGGACTGGTGGGTGATGGAGGCAGGAGGGGGAGGATGGCCCCAGCTGGGCACTTACCTTCTCAAAGGTGGCCAGCAGCACGTGGCAGTGCCCACTGTGCTCTGCAAGACACAAAGGAACATGCAGGGCTCAGGGGACAAGCAGGGGCACGGGCAGAGCCACAGCAGCTGTGAGGGAAAGCAGGAGGCTCTGCCCAGCTGGCATCACAATGCCAGCAAACTGGGAAAGGCCATCCCAGCAAGGACCCCCCTCTCACCCTCTCCTTCATCCACCACTGCCTGCACCACCATGGGATAAACCTCGCGGTCCAGGTCAAAGCCCAGCTGGAGAGAGACAGGGGAGGCTTGGTGAGATGGAGCAGTGCTGAGCCTCCATCCCACCTCCATCCCCACGGGATGCTGGGGCTGGGGGCACCCACCTCCTCCTCGATCCACTCGGAGGGGTCGATGGTGTGGGAGGGCACACAGAACTGCTGGCACACCCCCCGCTTGTAGTGCACTGTCTCCGACTGCAGGCTGCTGTCCCTGGGGCTGTAGCTGTCCCGTGGAGAGAGGACAGGGTCAGCAGTGTCCCCACACTCCTCCTGCTCTCCCCAGAGCACAGGGACGCCAGGAAAATGGGAGGGTGTGTGTGAGTGTTCACTCCCCTCCCAGATGCCTCTTGGGGCTGAGGTCAAGTTCTAAAAAGGGCTAAAATAATCTACAGGGTAAAGTAAACATAGCATAGGAGGGGACAGGGACAACTCCAAATCCAACCTGGAGGGGTCTGGGAGGGAAATTATTTCCCCCAGCCTCAGTTCTGACTGGAAGGTAAAAAGAGGGAGCAGGATGTGGCAGGGAAGGAGATGGCAGGGGTTGGTAAGGACGTGGTGATGGCACCTGGGGGAAACAAGGAGCCCCCTCCAATCTCAGCACCACCCTCAGCTGACTCCTGTGCTGAAGAACAAAGATGCTCAGGGGGGAGGCTCCACATCCACCAGCCAGGGACACACACCAGGTTTGGGGGGACATGGGCCAAGCTGGGGGGTGCCACAGGCCCCTCACCTCGCCACCCCATTGTGAAACTCCTCAGTTGCCTGGTAGTAGATGGTTATGGCCACGCGGGCGTCCGTGTCGAAGGTGAACTCCACGTTGTAGTGCACCTTGGCTTTGCTCACTTCTTCCCCCGGGGTCTTCACCTCCTCTGAGCACCTGGGGAGCACAGAGGGTCCAGGACACGGGCCTTGGGGTGCTGCAGGACTAATTCCCTCGGCGCCAGAAGGGGCTGCTGCCCCTCTTCAGGGGACACTGAGGCACAGCAGGAGTGCCTGGCACGCCCAAGGTCACGCCGGCAGGCTGGGAAGTGCCGCAGACAGATTTCAGCCCTAATCCCGAATCTCTAGCCCTGCTGCAATCCCCAGCCTCCCTGCAGCAAAGCCTTTGGAAAGGGGGGAGGAAGAAGAAGCAAAGCACTTCAAAGGCAGAGCTAAGCTCCTTTAATCCTGCGGCTGTGCCTGTGCTGGCATGCGGGAAGCAGGAGGGGAAGGGCGCGTTTGGAGAGCAGCTCATCCCTCCATCCACCCATCCCTTCATCCATCCCTCCATCCGTGCTGGAGGGAGAGCAGCCCCGTGCCCAGCACCCTGGGGCACCCAGCACAGCCAGCAGGGCCCTCCCTGCCGGGGCTCAGGGCCCGGCTGCCCAGACTCACTTGACCAGGCGCAGGGTGTCCTTGCGGATGTTGATTAAGCTCCTGAGGGTCTTCACGGGTTCCTGAGGAGGTGGAGCAGCGTAAGGGAACTAGGATGAGAGAGACACTGGTGAAGGCACACGCACACGGGGGGCTATGGTGGCTGTGGGCCCCCCAGTGACCCAAACCCAACACCTACAGAGGGAATTGGGGTGGCCTGGGCATCCTGATGGGTGCTGCAGCTCCTGCTGGCATTTGGGTACCAGTGACAAGGACATCCCTCCACAAACAGCAAGCCCAGGACAGCAGGGACAGTTTCACTGGGGAGGGGACACACAGAGAGGCTGCTCCTCGTCCCTTTGGCTGGAGGCACAAGGCAGGTGGCTACTGATGGATTTTTATGCTGCTGGATGAAGCTGGGGAGAGAGAGGCTGAAGCTCCCTCCCTGCCCACCAGCTGGGAAAAACCAGGCACAAGAATCCCTGTTTCCTCCCTGTGGTGGATGGGATTTGGGTGGTGGGATCCCTGCCAGCCCTGTGCCCAGAGCAGAGAGCCAGCAGGGTGTCTGGGCAGGAGCAGGCAGGCAGCAGCACCCCTCCTCCAAGGTGACATTGTCCTTCCCAGTCCTTTCTGTCCACTTGACAGGGGCTACAGGGCTCCCTGGGCAGAGGGGACACGGTGACACCCAGGGGACACAGCAGTCACACAAAGGAGACTCAGGGCAGTAGGGAAAGGATACATACAGGACCCATCTCCCCCCTCTCCATCTCCCAGGTAGGTTTAGCTGCAGAAGGGATCAGCCCTGATTAAGGCCCAGCTCATTGGCAAGCTGCCACCACGTGCCAGGGGACAGCCAGAGCCAGGAGGGTGTCAGGTGCCATCAGGGATGGCAGATGGTCAAAGAGCCTCAACTGCTGCCCCTGCAGAGGGAATAGTGTCCCATTGTCCCTCACTGAGGCACCCACTGCACCCCAAGGGGACAAGACTTGTCCTGCAGGGAGCCAGGTGCTGGTTTCCCATGTCCCTGGTGCTGTCACAGGGGACAACCATCCTTACCTAACCTGTCCTCAAAGCCAAGATCACCTTTCCTGTCCCCAAAGCCCTGCAGAGCAGGATGGATGGGGCTGGGGGACCTGTGCAGGATGGCACAGGCAGCTGGCAGAACCCCTCAGAGCAGGCACAGCTCTGATCCCACCACTTCAGTGGTGCCACCGAAGGCAGATTAAAGCCTAGGCTGGACACAGCAAGGCTGATGGCACCAGAGGCTTTGGAGATGAATTCCCAGCACTGTGGAACTGCATCTCACTGCCCTCGTCCTCTCCAGGAGGGGAAAAGGGCAGCAGGGTCATTAAACTGCTGTTAACGAACTTTTTTATGAGTCACCAAACGTGCACCTGCAGGATGGAGCACCTGCAGAGTCACCCACTGCAGCTGGAGGGGAGAGAGTGAGAACATGCTCCAGGCTGAGGCTGAGCCATGTCATGACGTGCTGTGCCATGTCGTGATACATCCCCTGTTATTCAAACTAGTGCAGTCATCCAAAATTGCTCGTTTGCACCTCACCCAGTCAAACCATGCCCAAGCCAGCCCTGGCAGGGAAAGCACCCATGGGTGCACCCCCCTCTGCTGCAGCAGCCAGGGGTGGGTGACAGAGGAGAGAAAGGACAGCCAGGTCCCCTGGGTGCCACCCACAGGGGCCGTTGGGCCTGGCAGGATGGGGAAGTGCCCCAGGCAAATTCTGTGCTGCAGAAACCACTTCAGGCTCTTTCACTCCCACATGTGAAAAGCACTTTTTGGGGGTGGTAGGATTTTTTTTTTTTTAATTAAATTTTGCAAGCCAGATTTTGCACATCAGAAAGGGGCTATTCAGAGGATGTTCTGCATCTCCTCACTTTAAATCAAGTTGAAACACAACAGAAAAAAATGGGTAACAGTTGTGGTGAAGTTAAGAATGCCATCCACGTGCCTACAGCAACATTTGGTGCAGGCTACCTTCTGCTAAAGTGAAATAAAAACCACCCTCAAAAGTCTGTCTTTGGGTTTTTCTACAAGCAAACCCCAGCAGCTTTGCGTGGGCAGGGAAACCCAGTGGCACATTTCAACAGTTCCTGGCTTCCCCTGTGCTCTCTGAGTGCCTCCAGCAGCTTCTCTGCTCCTCAGCCCCTGCATGGCAGCAGCTACTTCAACCTGCAACGCCCTTCCCAGCCCCTTGGGAACCTGTTCCCAGCTGGAAAATCCAGATTATCATGCATCCATGGAGGGGAGAACCAGCACAGCCTCTGGCTGCCCTGCACATCCCTGGCAGCAGCACTGCTCATAGCTCAAAGTGCTCTGCTCACAGAGGACTTGGGACACAATTCTTCCAAGATCTCCTGGCTCTTGAACCCCAAGAAACCAACTCCAGTGTCTGTCTTTATTGTTTCCAGCCCAACCAGGGCTCTCACAGAAGGCCAGAAAGCAAAAGTATCACAGCCAAGAGGCATCAGGACAGGACTTGGAGGCAGCTTCAGAGAGGTCCAAGTGTTCCCAGGACACAGGCTTGGAGCAGAACCAACAGATCCTCCCCAGCTCCTCCCTGAGCCCCCAAAACTGGCCTGACCCAAAAGTCCGGCCCCAGAACTCACCCTGCTCCCCAGGGAGGTGGGATCTTGGTCACAGCTCTGAGCCCAGAGCCATCGGTAATTAAGGCAGAGCAGGACAATTTAGCTCGTGATGCTTATATTAATTCTCTCTGCTGTTTCCAAGCTGTTCCTTTGCCTTCCCTGCTGCTCTGCTGTCAGGGCTGCTGACATGGGAACTGCTCACTGGGCAGTTTAGAGGCTTTTACTGTAATCAAGAGGATTTCTCAACACTCGCTTATGGAAGAGGCCCTGAGTGCTGACTTCTCATTTTCTGGGGAACACAGAGGATGGAGAAAAGGCAGAGAAAGGCACTGCCTTTGCCCACCCAGTGTTCATGTGCTTTGTGGGTGCTCCTGACCTTGGCTCTGCCAGGATCCCTGCTCTGGCACAGCCCAGGGCTGGACACTTCCCTGCTGAAGCACCACATGATGCTGCCAAAACACTACCAAAGCCAATTCCAAGGAGGAAACAGGGACCTTGCTGGCAGCAGGCAACGCTTGAAAGCTGGGCCAAAGCACCAGGCAGGTTTATCTCGACTTAACAGAAAAGCTTTGGTGACTTTTAAGTCCTCACCCTGAATCTTTTGAATACTTGACCCTCCAAACTCCTCAAGCAGTGCTGGTGAGTTGTCCCACTGCTGAGAGGCACTTGGATGAGAGAGGGACATCACTCCCAGGCTGAACCCCTACTCTCATTTCTTCCCTTTCCAAAGGCAGCAAGCACAAAAGCCACCTCCAGGAGCTGTGTGGGGTGTAGGGAGCTCCCCTTCCAGCCAGGTTCCCTTGTGCCCTGAGAGCAGCTGGAGCTGGCAGCACCCAGCACTGCAAAACCCATCCATGCCCCAACCTACCTCTGCCTTTTTACATTTATTTTATTTCTTGCTAGAGCTTGTGGACTAATTTCATCTGCTCCTGTCCAAGCTGCTCTACTACCCTGAACCACACCAGCACCTCTGTGTTATGCCCCCCACCATGTGCCCTCCTGTCTGGGATAGGGCTGCTGGATGAGATGGGGAAGGCAAGAGAAAATGCAGCTCTTGGAGAGGGAATGAGAAAGCAGCTGGATTAAATCAGCCCAGTTCACCATAGGTCCTGGATAGAGGACAGGCTGCAGCAGGACCCAACCCTTGTGTGACCCATCGAGAATGCCCTCGGGAGGGCTGTGCCCGGGGAGGGGACAGCCAGCAGCCCTGTCCCGCCCAGCCCACGGCACGCAGAGCCACCATGTGCCCCGGAGCCCCAGCCCGGGCCCCCCGGTACCCACCACCACGGGCCGGGTCCCCAGGAAGTTGAGGTCGCTGTTCTCGCCGAACAGGTACCCCTCGGGGTGCGTGGAGTCGAACTTCTCCCCGCCCATGATGAAGTGGTTGGCAAAGTAACTCCCTGAAAGGAGAACAGAGCGAGGCTGAGCGGAGCGGGAGGAGCGGGAGGAGCCACCGCATCGATGGCTCGGAGGTGGCTTTGTCGCCAGGGTCACCTCGCTGGGAGCCTTTCTGGTTGGGCTCACACGCTGGCAGCCCCCAGGCAGTGAGAGCTGCCAAGAAGCCCCAATCCCTGCCTGCTCTCCCCTCTCCTGCATCCCAGCGGAGCCGGGATGGGGAGAGGCTGGTGCAGGGGTCCCTGGGATTTAACTGAGCCTGCTCCCCTTTCCCTGTCTGGGAAATCCCTGTAAGCCCCAGAACTGCCTGAGCCACCCAAGGTCACCCTGACCTTCAGCAGCAGCAGAGGGATGCTGGTTCGTGAGGAGGAGGAGGAGGAGGAGACGGCTCCTGGGGCAGCAGAGCAGAACTAATTCTGGCCATAAGCACCAGCTCGTTCCCCGAGGAGGAGGGAGAGGCAGGGGCACACCTGACCTGCCAGAGAACCCTGCGAGCCCCGGGGGAGCCAGGCTGGCTCCCACATCCCCAGGGATGCTGCCGGGACCTGCCATACACCCCCAAAACGGGCAGGGCTGCTCCTGCCCAGAGCCTGATGTCACAGACCTCGTGTGCCACCCAGGGCAGCGTGTCCTCAGCCAGACACTGCCCACGCTGGCTGCAGCTGCCACCAGGAAGGTGGGCAAAGCACAGCTGAGCTGAGTTCAGTCAGTTCTCAGACTGCAGCCTTCCGTAGGAAGGGCTCACCTGCAGGAGGCAGGATTTTGGGGGCCTGTAGACCCTCCAGGAGGTCAGCACCTGCCCTGCAGAGAGCTCCACATCGCCCTGATGAGCGCTGGGCAATGACCAGGGTCTGTCCCTTCTTCCCTCACAGAGCCAAAGCACCAGAATGTCCTGGCTCCGAGCTGGGAGCAGCCCTCAGGTCAGGCACTTCTCCACTAGAGGAGAATTTCCTCCCAGCTCCCAGGAGCCAGTCGGTGCCTGCTCCTTGTCCGTGAGATCTGGGCTGTGTGGGGAAAGCATGTTGTGGCACAGGAACTGGCCAGGCAGGAGGGTTGGGACTTGAGGTGGGGAAAAAAGGGAAAGGTGGACAGGGATGGGGCATCAACAAGGGGTGAGCAGAAGCACCAGGAGTCAGTCAGACATGGACACACTGTCCTGCATCCTGACAGCCACAGGAACAGGGTTTAGCTTATAAAAGCCCCAACCAGCACAGATCCATCTGCACCCCAGGGGAATACCCCAAAACCAAACATTTGGGGACCACAGATAAAGGAGATTAAGCCTGGGCTGCAGCTCTGCTTGTGGGTATTGAAGTCAGAACTTGAAATGAGCTTCCAACAGAGGCAGGGACTGTCCAGGGCTGGATCAGGCTTTAATATTGCACTTAAACCCAAAATGGAGCCCAAAGCCCAAGGGGAGGAGTAGGGGGGATTGAACTGTGGCCAGGAGGGATGAGTGGGGTCCCACAGCTCTGCCCCCAGGCTCTGTGGTGCAGGGATGCAGCGAGCCCGTTAGCAAACGTCGACCATCAATTATTGATGCCTGCTGCTTTCAGGTCCCATTTTCCACGTACATAATTTATAGGCAGCTCGCCTGGAAGGACTCGGCCACGTGGAAAAAAAAGCCCCACGAGCAAAGTGCCTTCAGAGCTGCCTGTAACAGCACAGCCAGGGGAGAATGGGGCCATGCAGAGCTGCTCCTGACACCAACTTGGAGCAAGAGCAGGAGATGGCAAAACAATTACATTTAAGCATGGAGAAAAGCCACCCCAGCACTGAGAAAAAGCTGGAAAATGAAGCACAGGCTCTCTGTGATTAGCCTAGCCACAGTTTAGTGTGTGCTGGGGGCTTCCACAGGATGAGCAGAGCAGGTGAGGACCACACTGCCATCACCCAGTCTCCCTGCCAGGGGTTGGGAGCATCCCTGGCTGGTGCAGGCTCCCAGCACATCCCCCAGAGGCTTCAACTCCCTCTTGACAGCAGGCAGAACCAGCTCTGTGCTCCCTCCCAGCAAAGATCCTCCTTGCTGCTAAACAGGAGGCTTTTCCAGGAGAGCACCAGCACAGGAAAGCCTGTCAGGAGGGGGTCAGTGCTCCCTGGACACAGCTGGGGGGCAGAGCAGGGAAGCTCCTTCAGCTCCTTCAGCCTCCTTAATATGAGCTGATTGCAAATCCAACGCCCACTCCTGGGGAAGTAGAGCCTGTCAAGGACAGCCACATCTCAGGAAGGGCTGCCACAGCTGCTGGAAAGAAGGAATAAACCCAAATTGCCTGAGGTTCCCAGCAAAAAATAGTCTTCGTGTCCTGCACATCTGCTGGGACACAGGACACATCTGCACCAGCTGTCAGCTCCTTTTCCCATGAGTGCCAGCGATGCCACCTTGTTCAGGTGGCAGGGAAGGGTGAGAACCCTCGTGTGTGCTGTGCCCATGGCTCTGGTGTGCAGTGACACGTCCTGCACTGTGCCCCAGGTCATCATTGCCCTGCTGGGCTCTGCTACTGCAGCCTCTGGCTCTCCAAAGCTGCAAAACCAGAAAAGCTCATTCCCAGCTCATCCACACACTCCTGGTGAGGGAAGCCCCAGGTTTGCACAGCCTGTGGTCAGCCCAGACGGGTGGCCATGGCCCAGTGCTGGCACAGGGACACCCTGCAGCCATGGGTGCCAGCACAGGCTGCTGTGATGGGCTGGTTAAAGGCTCTGGGTGCTTCTGCCCCTGGGCAGCCCATTATTTAATTCTGTGCTCTGAAGTGGGCAGCCAGAGCCAGCGGCAGCCAGGGCTGACACCAAGCCCTGTTCTCACTGCTGTGCCAGCCCTCACCCACCTGGGCTCTGCCACCACCTGGGCTCGTGCCCCCAGGGCTGGGGGTGTCACTGCTGGATTAATCCCTGTGCTCCTGTGCCAGCCAGGGCCCTGCTCACAACCCCGTGTGCCCAGGAGAGCTCGGTGCTGACCTCAGCTGGGGACAGGGGCTGAAAGCTGAAGACTTGCCCCAAAAGCCATCCCAGTAGCCCAGCAGTGGGCTCCATCTGCAGCCCCTGCTGGCTCTCCCTCCCAGTGGCAGCCACTGAAGTAAATCTCAGCCTTTGTTTCAAAAAGTATGGTTTAACTAATCCCATTGACACCCTGTCTGGAGGGGACGGGACCCCCAGGATGGGGAGATGCTAAACTGGGACAAGACACAGCTGCCCTATTCCCACAGGCCATCCTGAGAGAGCCTGCAGCCCCACAGCCAGAGCCACATCCACAGAGAGAGGGAAATGCCCCAAGTCCCATGAGATTCCCCTCCAGGAGCACATTTCCAAAGGCAGTGGCAGTTTGAGGGAAGCACTGCTGCCACAGAGGGATGGGCCCCGCTGCCCGGCACGTCCTCCCTCAGCGCCGGCAGCGCTGAAGGCAAATCCCACCGGATTAAAGGCAAACCAGCCATAATCTGCCAGGGCCACCAGCCTGCCCTTGTCCCAGTGCAGATGGCTGTGTCACCTGGGCACCTCCTGCCCCTCTCCTGGCAGCACCAGGACCATCCCCCCCAGCTCAGCCCAGAACCCAGCAGTGGGACCAGGCCAGCTGAGCACAGCCAGGACCCCCAGGCTCTCCCCCAAAACTGGAGCTAAGCATCAGCCTGGTGACCTCTGCCAGCTGAGATGAGTCTGGAAGTGCTGGGTGCACGTGCACCCTCCACCCTCTTCGTACCCAGATACTTCAAGAGCCCCCAGATACGACGAGGTCTGAAGGGAAAAACTTGTAATGCATGGAGACACCGTCCCTACAAAGAGCAATGCCATGGATGGGCTGGTCCAGCCTCACCTGGCATCAAAGTGACAGAGGCCTTGAAACCCTGTGAGAAGGAGAGCTGGGGGAGCCCTGCGGGAGGCCAGGCTGTCAAGGATCAGCCATCTCCAGCCAGCTGTGCAACCTATTTTAGATCAAAATTTTTTAAAAAAAAAAAGCAAGCACAGCTTTTCAGGACATGAGCAGAGCTTGTATTGACTATAATTCTTGCTAAGGAGGTCTTTAGTTGTAATTAGCGAGTAATTTGTCACAGTGCTAACGATCCGAGCGTTTACTTTATCCTATTAACTACCAAAATAGTTACCTATTAATAATATTTAGTGCTGCAAGGATCCTGTGCAATCTCCTCACATGCACGCACGGTGCTCCGGGGCATCACTCACCGCTGCCGGTATTTTTGTGGCTCTGAAGCGCTGCCCACCCAAGAGCTGGACCCCATCACCCCTCCCCAGCGTGCCCCCCTCGGACACCCTGCTCGGCCCAGCCCTTGCAGGGAAAAGTGAGGCTCAGAAGGGAGGGACGGATTTTCCAAGGTCACGCACAAGGTTTGAGACAGGGCCGGATTCGGGAGCGGGAGATGCATCATCACCAGCGAGCCTCGAGGCAGGGAGAGGAGCCAGGAAGGGAAAGGCTCCCCACGGCTGGGGCTGGGGTGCTACGATGGGGCAGAGTCCTGGGAAGGAGGGATCCCCTCCAATCCCTCCCACCCCAGCCTCCCTCATCCTCCCGGGAATTTAAACTCGGGATTTTCCCGAGCAGCCAGCACCCGAGTAACCGGCTATAAAAAGCGCCTCCGGAGCCCGGTGCCGCAGACCACGGCTACAGAAATAATTATAACAATAATGTCATTAAAGTCGCGTCAACTCAGCCAAGTTTGGGAAGCGGGGTGTACTGTCAAAGGGGCGCTCGGAGAGGAGTGACCCCGATCCCTCCCGCTCCGCACTCACGCAGGGTGTCCCGCACCAGACCCAGATTTTTAGGGTGATCCCCCTGTGCGACAGCGTTTGCTGTGGGGTGCGCAGGGTCACCCCCGCCCAGAGCAAGGTCGTGCCCGGTGCCCGCCCGACTCGCTCCCCTCTTTCCCTCCCCACCGGCAGCACCGGGACGCGAGACCCCCGGGGCTCACCGGATTTCGGGGGATATCTGTAGACGGAATTAGCGGGGATATCCACTTCCTCCACCCCTGCGTTCTGCCGGCTGGTCAGAGCCCCCATGGCCGGGCCGTGCTCAGCGGGCGGGGGGCGGCGGGGATTCCTCCCGCCCGGGACCGGGACGGGGGCCGGGAGCGGGGCTGGCGGCGGCCCCCGCCCGCAGCATCCTCCGCTCCGCTCTGCGCCGCGCCCGGCGCCGCCTCCGCGGCACCGCGGGGCTGCGACACTCGGGGCGGGGCCGCCATCGCCCGGCCCGCCCCGGCTCGGTCCGGCTTGGATGCTGCCGCTGCCTCTCCGCATCACTCTGCCCCGCTGTCCCCCACCCACCCAGCGAGGTCCCCTCTCAGGTGCCACTTACCTGTCCCCGTGCCCACAGTGCCACCCACCTGCCATTCCCCGTGTCACTCAGTAGCCTCCAGTACCGCTCAGTGGCCTTCCTGGCCATCATTTGCCACCCTAAGTCAATCCCCAGTGACTTCTGGCCACCTCAGCCCACCCTCCTCCCATCTTGGGTGGCACCGAGCAGCAATTCTAGCTCAGAGACCCCCAGGGGCAGGCTGGTCCCTCTGTCTCTGTACCCCCGCCCCAGGAGAAGGACAAGCACCCCACTTTTCCCGGCAGGTTATGGGGGAAGGATTTTATGCAGCTGTTGGCACAGGGACCGATCCCCTCCAGCAGCACTTCAGGGGTGCACAGCGCTGGGGAGGGGCCCGGTTAAAGCCCCCCTCCCGTGCACATCTCCATCATCCCACCCTGCCCTCCCAGCTCCGCTCCACACCAGCGGCAGCTGCATCGGCGGGGAGCAGCCTCTGGAGGCAGGGAGCTGCCTGTCCGCTCCAGTGCGCCCCAACAGATTCCCCCACTTCCCCCAGCGTTAAACTATTGGGAAGCACTGGTCACCTACTCATTTTCCACTTGGAGCAAAGAGGAAGGATGGACCCTTTGACCGCTCACTTAAACCCGCTGCTGATTAATTAGTCCGGCAGCGCCAGTTAGTGGAGCATCACATGATTTTGATTTGAGTTGATAACACGAGTGCTATAAATATCAAACGGGAGATGTGCAGGGAGGCGGATCAGCTGCTCTGATGTCCTCGGCTACTCAGTGGTGACGAGCAAAGGCCGTCCCTGGGGCTTCCCCCCTTTATCCCTTCCCTGCAGAGGGACACACTGACCCCTCTCCCCACTGCTTCCTACCCAGGCAGATGAGAAAAGCCAAACCAAACAGCAGCCTGGGGTGGCTTTGTACCCTGTTTGTCAGCCTGCCACTGTCACACCAGGACCCACATTCCCAGCAGTACACCACGTCCATGCTGCTGGGTGCCACACCTGGGCTGGGTGCCAGCAGGAGCACTGCCTGAAGAGGAAGATTTAGACTCCATGATCTCAAAGGTCTTTTCCAACCCAAATGGTTCTCGGAGGAGCTGAGGGCAACATCCACACCGGAGTCTGCTCCAGCTCTCAGTGCTGGTGCCCAGCTGGGAGCTCTGAGACCCCAGGAATTGATTCCTCTCACCCCAACACACATTTTTGGGGATCCTGCTCTACACGTGGGTAATTTAAAAATCTAGCACAGCCCAGCATTGCTGAGCTGCCAGCCCTGCTCCCCTGCCTCGCTCCAGCCAGCACCGACAGCAGGAAACTGGGAGAGGGAGCCAGCACATTTCATTACCGGCACACAGCAGACTGCAGGGTTTCAGTGCAGATAATAATTCAAAGTTATCCCCGTGCAGATCCATAACCCGGCAGTCATTACACGCAGAGCTGCTGCCTGCATGCACGGCTCGTGGTTTTTTTCCCAGCGATTACTGCAGCGGAGGATTTTGTAGGACAGTGCCGCAGTGGAGCGCTGGCAGGAGCTGGGCGACATACGGCTCCGAGGGCAGGGTCTCTCCCAGTCCTACCCCACCACAGATCCCAGCACACAGAAAGCCAGGAGAAACCCCAGCAGCTCTGACCTGCGGGGACAATCCAGAGAAAATGCAATGTTTAACTGCAAAATGCACGTGGTGCTGGGCAAGATGCAAGTCTGAAGCTCGTGCTGCCCGGCTGTGGGATTTGGGATGTGTGTTTGACACGGAGTCACAGTAGAGCACAGCAGTTAATGTTTTAACAGAAGGTTATGCAGCTCGCCCACGGCAGAAAACCTCTGTCTGTACACCCAGTCCATTCCCAGTTCTCCCAGCAGCTACTGGCACAAACTGTGTTTTGCTCCAAGAAGACAAAGCTACCAAAATCTTACTGGGCAAGCAAGACCCTCCATACCCATTCCAGATGAATCCCAGGGATGGGATCCCCTAGAATATCCTGGGAGGATATCCAGCCTGGGCAGCCACACACCGGTATTGCTGGACCTCAGCTCCATGGGACCACCAGGACTTTGCAGAAGCCCCACAGAGGCCCTCGCTGCTGGGGGCAATCAGCTGCAGATGCAGCTTCAAATTTCCATTGCTCTGCCTCCTCATTCCCTCTCCCCTGGCCAGCTGGTCACCACTGCCACATCCAAACCTCCAATGGCTCTTCCTAGATCAGCCTGTTTTCACACCATGCATTTGCAAAGCCCCTTCTTCATTTGTTTGGGGTTTAAATGCCAATTTTCACTTTTTAATCAAAACACTTCAAGGCAGGAATCACACAATCCCCAAAAATGCAGGGAAAGCACACTAGGGAGGTGTTCATCCTTGCAGGCTGAGACTGGACTCAGAGTCATTGGGATTTTAACCATTAACCAAAAATCCCACCCTACTCCCCCTCAAACTGGGAGCTGTCCTGAACCCCGTAGCCTTTACATGGGAGGGGCATGGGGATGAAGAGGATGGTCCCTGCTCCTGCCCCTGGCATCTGGTTAGGGTCCCATTCCCAGGGTAAACGGATCCCAGATGGGAGGGCGGCGCTAGGAGAGCTTTGCTGGGGGACTCAACACAGGGAGTTAAGGGGGAACCCCCGGAGGGCGCAAGAGGGACCCCAGGAAGGAGGAGACGGGGTGCTGGGAGAGTTCTGCTGAAGGAAGAGAGGAGCCTTGCGCAGGGAACGAGGGAGCCTGGCTGGGGGAGCCGGGGCAGGGGGTGAAGGTGCAGCCCCCGCGGGAGGGGCGCCCCCAACAAGGGCACCCAGAGAAGGGCAGAGCCTGCCTCTCTATGAGCCCCCCAACAATGAACCTCCCTCTCCACGGCCCCCTCTCAATGGGTCTCCTTAACAGAAGCTGCACTACCCTCAAGGGCCCCCCGTTTCCAGCTCCTCTCAATGAACGCCCCCCAAGCCGAGCCCCTCTCAATGAGCCCCTCCCGCGCCTCCTCAATGAACCTCCTCAATGGGCGTGACGTCACCAACGCCTCACGATAAAACCCCCACGCAGCCAATCAGCGCCCGACTCTCCCCTTCTCCATCTCGCCTGGCCCCGCCTCCGCCATCCCCGGCCAATCGCGGCGCCGCCTGCAGCCAAAACACAGGCGCGGGCCAATGGGGAGGCGCCGGGGCAGCTGGAAGGTTCGAAGCCGGCGGTGGGCGGGGCGCGGGGGGCAGCGGCAGCCAATCAGCGCGCGGGGGCGGGGCCGCGGCGCCCCCCGGTTCCCCCGGTGAAGCGCGGCGGGCGCGGCGCGCTCCGGGCGGTGCGGGCCGGGGCCGGGGCCGGCCCGCCATGTCCGTCAACATGGAAGAGCTGCGGCACCAGGTGATGATCAACCAGTTCGTGCTGGCGGCGGGCTGCGCCGCCGACCAGGCCAAGCAGCTGCTGCAGGCGGCACACTGGCAGTTCGAGGTATGGGACGGGCCGCCGGCGGCACGGATCGGGATAAGCCGCGCGCGAACCGGGGCGCCGCAGATGGCGATCCGCACGCCCGGCTG
This sequence comes from Luscinia megarhynchos, assembly GCA_034336665.1. NCBI lineage: Eukaryota > Metazoa > Chordata > Aves > Passeriformes > Muscicapidae > Luscinia > Luscinia megarhynchos. The sequence continues at coordinate 7,342,990 of CM067580.1, forward strand.
CCCGCAGAGCCGCGGGGCGGAAGGCGGTGGGGGTGGGTGGGGGCGGGCCTGTGCGGCCCCGGCCCACCGACACGCGTGGCCGGGTTTTGGGGGGCCCTGCCCGCCCCCCCGGCACCCGCACCGGGCCGGGGGGGGAATCGGCCCCGGGCTCCGGCGGGTCTATTTATACCCGGGCCGTAACCCGAGCTGCGGCCCGCGCCCCGGCCCCTCCCTCGGGCTGCGATCTGGGGGTGCCGCTGGGGGGAGGGGGGGTGTGAACGCGGGTTTGGGGTGTCCCCCTGGCGTGGGGAGCCCTCAGCGAGCGGGGCGCGATCTGCGCTGGGTCGGGTGAAGGGCAGCCTGTAGGCCTGGCGGGGCTGGGGGCACCCCCGGCTGCCCCCCGGCCGGTCCCGGGGGGTGGGAGCCAGCGGGGTGAGCTTTGGGGGGCCGTGTTTTGCCTCCCCCTTTGTCTGGGGTGCGCTGGAGCTGACAGCTTGTCCCCCACAGACAGCCCTCAGCGCCTTCTTCCAGGAGACCAACATTCCCAGCAGCCACCACCCCCCCCAGATGGTAAGTGGGACCCCGGCCCCTCTCTCCCCCCTGCACCACCCCATCCCCTCCCCATCGCCCCCCAGCCCCAAAAACGCCTTTTGACCCTTTCCAGCGCCAGCCAACCCCCCACCCCCCACCCCTACAAATACCACCCACCCACCCACCACCCCCAGACCAGCCCCCCACCCCGAGCCCCCCGAGGGGTGCAGCCCCCAGCCCTGGGAGCTGTCAGCTCCCTGCCAGCCATATTGCTGGGCGCCCGCAGGAACACGCAGCCGGAGAATGTAAACACGAGCTAAAATGTCTGCCAGGAAATAGTTTGTGTCGGCGAGCATCGCGCTGCAACTTGGGCTCCCCGGGCCGGGGGCCACGGCCGGGCCCCCCTTTCCCCCCACGCCACTTGACCTTGGCCGAGGGCACATCCCCTTGGCCGAAGGGAGGAAGTTGTTCCCCTCCGGGTGTTTTGTTTTGTGTTTCTTGGGGGGTTTTCTTTCTTGTTTTCCCTTCCCCCCCATCCTCAGTGTTGAGGGAACTGAACGGCGCCGCGCGGGGGGGAAGGAGCGGATCTGGGTTAAACCGAATTTTCCCCCATTCTCCTTCCATCGGGGATCGCCGGCTGGCCCGGCATTGCCGGCAGCAAACGCTCTTGCTTCCCTTGGAGAAAGTCGTTTTTGTCAGCCAGCTCGCAGTAAAAGCCCCTTCATTGCATTCCTCCCCGCCCCGCACGTTTCCCTGCTGCCCCGGGCTGTTGCAGAGGGTCTTCCCATGGAGCAGGTAGATCCAGGCCTGGCTGTTTGCACCCCAAAAGCCTCATCGGGGCAATTCCTACCGGGATGCAAAGCAGGGCTGGGGAAACCATCCCAGCCCCCTCCCTGCACAGGCACCCCTTTCCCCCCCAGCACGGAGGATCTGGAGCCCCTCTGTTCTCCCCCTCCCCAGCAGCGTTTTCATGACACCGTGTGCTCCACGTGGTGTCAAAATACCTTTTACCTTCTCCCCAGATACTCCTATTCGGGGGATTTTTGTGTAGTGTTTCCCTCCAGCTCCCCAGCATCCTGATTTGTGGAGTTTGAAATGACCCACAGGGCTCAGGGCAGGTGTGAGATGAGGAGTTTTGTGCTTGCAGTTTCTATTTCAAGCGTCAGGAAACAAAGCTGCGAGCGCGGCTGTGGTTTGATGGGCGGGGGCTCGTCCCTGTCACCCCCACACCATGAGGGGCTCCCCAAACTCCTGCAGATTCCAGGCTGTGGGGCCAGGACTCACCAGAGCTCTTTGTGGTGTTTGTGGTGATCGACCCCCTGACAGCCAGAGCTCTCCTCAAGATGTGTTGGAGGAGGAAGGCAATAATTACATGGAAACTCTTTTTTTTTAAATAATATTTCAAATTAATCTGGCAAACATCACCCCAGAAGCTCAGGGCTGTGTCCAGCATCATTCCAGGGCTGGCTGTGGTGGTGGTGGGTTTTTTCCAAAGCAGAGCAAATTTAAGGTTTTTGGGGTTTGTTGGTTTATTGTTTTTGGTTTTTTTTTTCCCAACAAGTAAAATACTGCCAAATGTATAGGTTAATTTAAAAAGCAAAAGCTGGGTTAGCACGACTTCAGGCTGAGCTCTGAAATGAGTGCTGTGGAGGAACATGCCTGGTTGACTACAAACTTGTTCAGTGCCAGCCAGGCTGTAATTGCATTTTTGGGGTGCCCCAGCTCCACAGGCTGATGGGAACCAGCTGCTACTTCTCTCAGGCTGGGGGAGCACCCTAGCTTCACTCCCCCAGCAGTGGTTTGGCTGCTGCTCCTTTGATCCCAGCATCATTAAGGGTGCCCGGGATGGGGATGAGGAGGAACCTGTGAGAGGGATTTAGGTGTTGGACTGTGCTGGGGAGCAGCAGGGGCTGCTGAGCACCAGCCAGGGCCGAATCCTGGGGTAAATCCCAGGAAGGGGGAGATCAAGCAGCTATTCCCCACCAGAGCATCTCAATCCCTCATTGCTTAAGGCAGCAGACACTGTCCAAGCCCCTTAACTCTGCTCAAACTCCCCACAAGCATCTAACAGGAGCTGTGGCTCCAGGAGGGCAAGAGGGATTTGGGATGGATTTAACCTAGAGGGGTGAAGTCTCCCTGTGCATGGACACCCCCACATCCAGGCATCCCCTGCCCACAGACCCTTCCCTGTGTGTGCAGCCTCATGGGGAATTTGTATACACACCCCACTCCCCCTTTTAGCACCTCCCCAGTTCTCACTTCAGCAAGTTGTTTGCTGATTTGGGGTCCCTGTACCAGCCCTGAGCCTCAGTGCTGGGCTGGGTCCTCCCTAGTGGATTTTTCCTCTGCTGGAAAAAGGAACGGATCCATCACTGTCCTGGTGCTAAATTTAGCTGGGTACCAAGAAGGCAGGGGCTGTACCAGGAACTGGGGGGGCCCTGCTTGCCTTCTGCTTGCTCTGCCATAATGGGGTGTGAAGGAGAAGAGGGTGAGGAAACTGAATGAAAGGGGGTCCAGGTAGGACCCCAGCACCCTCCCTCCCCACCATGCTGGACCCCTTTGTGTCAAACCTGCCTCATCCATGGGCTTTGAGCATCTGGGATGGTCCAAAACATCCTTCCCAAATTTGCTGCAGCCTCTCCCCAGGCACCCACACCTTTAGGGGGGAGCCACGCAGACCCTTGGGAGCCACAACAGCCCGGGGATGTGGGGAGATGCCAGGATCCTCAGCAATGGGTCTGGCTGTTGTGGCTGGGCTGGGACCCCCAAATCCCCCTGTGCCTGAGCTGGGTGGGTTGGGACCCCCAAACCCCCTGTGCCCGAGCTGGGTGGGTTGGGAACCCCCAAATCCCCCATGCCCGAGCTGGGTGGGTTGGGACCCCCAAACCCCCTGTGCCCGAGCTGGGTGGGTTGGGACCCCCAAAACCCCCCATGCCTGAGCTGGGTGGGTTGGGACCCCCAAAACCCCCCATGCCTGAGCTGGGTGGGTTGGGACCCCCAAACCCCCCCGTGCCCGAGCTGGGTGGGTTGGGACCCCCAAACCCCCCCGTGCCCGAGCTGGGTGGGTTGGGACCCCCAAACCCCTGCCCTGCTGAGCTGCGTGGGCTGGGACCCCCAAACCCCGCCCTGCTGAGCTGGGTGGGTTGGGACCCCCAAACCCCCTGTGCCCGAGCTGGGTGGGCTGGGACCCCCAAACCCCCTGTGCCCTGAGCTGGGTGGGTTGGGACCCCCAAACCCCCCCTGCTGAGCTGACAGCCCGTTCTCCTGTGCCCTGCAGATGTGCACCCCCAGCAACACGCCGGCCACGCCGCCCAACTTCCCGGACGCGCTGGCCATGTTCTCCAAGCTGCGCACCTCGGAGAGCCTGCAGAGCAGCAACAGCCCCATCACCTCCATGGCCTGCTCCCCCCCGGGCAGCTTCAGCCCCTTCTGGGCCTCCTCGCCCCCCAGCCACCAGCCCGCCTGGCTGCCCCCCTCCTCGCCCACCACCCACGGCCTCCACCACCACCTGCACCACCCACAGCCCTCCTGGCCCCCCACCCCCCCGGCCCCTGCCCCCCCACAGAAAGCCGTGGCCACCATGGATGGTCAGAGATAAGGCTGGGGCTGGCGGAGGGTTGGGGGGCAGGGGGGGCCGGGCCGGGGCGTTGGGAGCAGGGGCTCGCCGAGAAACGCACTGGAATAATTTTCTAGGTTTTATTATTATTTTTAAGGGGGGAGGAGCACATGCTGCCAGGGAGGGCACTGACCCATGAGAGCCTCTGGCTGCTCTCTACTCTCCTACCCTTTTTTTTAAAAAATATATAACTATAATATATAAATATATCTAATGTATATAAATCCAGAGAGAAGGTGCAGCAGCATGGAGGCAGCTGCTGGGTGTCTGGGGGGTTTTCCCTATGGCTCTAACCTCACCCAGCCTCTCTACATGAGGGCAGGAGAGGGAAGGGAGGACAGGAATAACAAGAATGGATGGAGGTGGCTGTTGGCACCTGGCCACACGGACATGGAGCCATGGACACCCTCCCCAGCTCTGGCTTCCCTGGGCACTTGCTGCAGTGCCCAGAGCAAATGCAGCTCTCTGGCTCCCGAAATTCAGCCCGGCTTCTTGCACAGACTCCCCCTGGACTTGCCCCCAACCCTGTCCTCCCTCCCTCAGCACCCCCAGGGCCTGGGGGTTTATCCAAGTGATGTCCCCCTGTCCCTGTGACCGCCCTATGTGGCACTTCCCCAGGCAGGGGGGAGCTGGGGGTTTTTTAGTTTTCAAATCAATGTTGCTTAAAAAAAACAAACAGAAAAACAAACCAAAAAAAAAAAAAAAAGACCCAGCAAAAAACAGGTTGAAGGTTTTTTATTAATTTAAAAAATAATAAAAATTAAAAAAAAAATCACTTTTTTAACACCAGCTATCCCTGCCTTTTCTCTCTTCTGGGTGGGTGTAGCTGAAAATGAAGGTGACTCCTGTGTGAGGCAGTATCACTGCTGGGGACTTGAGTCCATGCTCTGCCTCCACAAGCCACCACTGCTGTCCCCAAAGAGGAGGGGTCAGAGGGAAGGGAAGACCCAGGGCCATGGGGGTGCTGTGCCAGGGGACAGCTGACACCCCTGCGTGTCCTCTCACAAAATCTCACAGCTTGCAAAAACCCCCCAGCAACCTGGGCCCTCCAGCCCCATCACCCACCCAGGAATGAGCCCTCCCAGGCCTCAGCATTGTGGGAACACTTGGGGAGGGGATGATGTCCCCCCTTGCAGAAGGGTCACCAGCCAGAGGACATGGGAGCTGTGGTCACTGTGCTCACACAACAAACAGCTGGGGTAAAACCCCCAAAATGGGAAGATAGCAGCTCTGGGAATGCCGGGAAAGGCAGGGAGGCTCAAGGCAGTCCAAAGCTTCCTGTAGGGATGGGGAGGTCCCTGGGATGGTACAAACTCCAAGGAGAAAAGGCAAAAGAAATCCCTCATCTGGGATTACTTACCTGCTCCAAAGATCGCCCAAGGCCTGGGGTGTGTTCAGGGGGCACAGGGGGTGGGGTGTTTATAGGGTGCATTGCATCCTGGGGGCAGGGGGCTGATGAGCACCAAAGAGGTGCCATGTCCTGCAAACTGGTTCCAAAGATGTTTGTTTTTAAGCCACTGAGCCCCAGCCAGGAGTGCAGGATGGTTCTTTGTCAGCTCTGCTCTGGTGCTGAGTAGTTTGCTCAGGCTGTTCCCAGTTATCTTAAAGGAGGTGGCACTGGGGGGATCCCAGATCCTGCTGTGACCACCTCAGTGCCCCCAAAGCAGGTTTTGAGCACCCGGTTTTCCCCTGAGAAACCAAACCCAGCAGGGAGAACATTCCAGGGGGAGCTCCCTGGGAACTAAGATGTCTGTGGAGTGCAGTGGAGCCGACAGGGATGGAGGCTGTCCCGGGGGTGGGGGGACATCCACCAGGAGGGCAGGGCTTCCACAGGGCAGCCCCCAGGGGATGTCCCCCATAAGCTCTGGGTCACCCCAGGTTCCTCTGGGATTCCCCTCAGCGTTTCTCACCCTCCCACTCACTGAGAGGTGCCACCAGCTCTGTGTCCCCCCAGGAAGTGTCACTGCCTGTGCACACAGCCATGTGTCCCCAGCTGTGACACCCCTCAGCACCCCCCTGCTGCTCTGGGGATTCCCTGCCCCGTCTTCCCCCATCCTGACACAGCTTGTGTTCAGTCTCAGCACCCACTGGGGCTTCCTCCCATCCATGGTGAGGGGTGGGTGGCACAGGGGCCTGGGGAGAAGCAGCCCCAAGCCTTGGGGGTGGCACAAGGGAAAGGAAAGGACATGTCACTCTCCAGGGGTTGTGCTGCATTGGTTGGAGGTGGGGGGCAGAGGGGTTTGTGCCTTCAATCAATGGTAGTGCTCCAAGAAGGACGAGGGGGTGACAGAGGGGGTTTCTTTTCTTCACCTGGAGATGGGGAAGGCAGCTCAGTGATGCTCATCCCGGGGATGAGTGACAGCAAACCCGTGGCTTGGGGTGGGATTTGCTTTTGGCATCAAACTGTTCTGCTGCTGTCCTTCCCACTGAGGTCCCCATTTTCTCCTCCAGCAACAAATGAGCTCCTCCTCCCCCTGCTGCCCAGACCCCTTTGGGGCCCACAGGCTCCCCTGGCAGGGCACAAGTGGGGCTCCAGAGGGCCAGGGGTGCATGACACCAGGGGCTGTTCTCAGATGAGGGATGCTGCCAGCCTCTCCTTGTGCACGAAGAGAAGATCCTGCTCCACTCAGGAGGCACAGCTGCTCGGCTGCTCATCTCCCTTTATTTCTGCAGGCTGGAGTTGCTGCTCAGTCCAGCCCTAGGGAGTCCGGCCCCGGTACAAGAGTCCATCCTTGCCCATCAGCTCACACACACCAGGCTGGGAAGGAGGAGATGGGCTGGCTGCCACACTGGGTTGTGCTAGCCTCTCCACCCATCTCCTCCTGGAGAAAACTGAGGCATAGATCCTCCCCTAGACACTCAGAATCACCCTCAGCCGTAGTGTCTGCTGTCTGTATCCCCACCTTCCCCATCCCTACCTTGTTGGGGTCTGGAAGGAGGGGCTCCATGGGCTGCACGGCATAGGTGGTGGTGTGTTTGCCCCCAGAGTACAGCGGGGATCTGCGGGAATAGCCTGGGGGTGCCGGATCCCTGTGGGACAGCACACGGGGCTGCTCAGTGCCCAGCTCTGTGGCACCCTCTGCTTCACCCTGCTATGCCAGGGAGGGGTCAGGGGGTGCTGCCCCTCCTCCAGCTGCTGCAGAAGCCCTACAGGATCTGCCCTTTCCTCACAGCCCCAAGAGCTGCCCGTGGCTATGACGGGTCCTAGTGCCCATTGCAGGGGACACCAGGAGGCAGCAGGGCCCTCCCAGCTCCAGGACTTGATTTTTGGGAACTCCTTTCACGGGAGGCAAGAAGTTCCCACCAAACCTGAGCTCAGGCTGACACCAGACACAGCTCATCACATGTGGCTTTGGGGCTTGACAGGACAGCACAAACCCCTCTGACGTGGGGCAAGCCCAGCTGACCCTTTGCAGCTCCTCTCTGCCCAGGCACCTCCAGCCCCTCCCTCCCCACCCCGGGAGGAGCTGTCCTTGCTGGGACAGGGCTCCCTGGGCCCCAGGGACGGTCCCCGTGTCCCTACCTGCGCCTCGGCACTGGAACACAAGGGTGCCGCTTGAAAGCACGGGGCAGGTGCCCGGAGGAGCTGGGGTACTGCGGCGGCGGGGATGGCAGCATCTGAGGGTGTCTGGGGAGGGTGACAAGGGCCACAGGTGGGTGACAGGGGCCAGAAGAGCCAGCCCTGACACTGCAGGGCACTGCCAGCACCCACATGCCGCTGTCCCACCCCCTGTGCACTGGTACTGGTGCCACTCTGGCCAGGCACAAATGGGTCACAAGGTGAGTACTTGGAAGAGAGCACCTCTAGGAGCATCCTAAAGCGGAGAAAAGTGCTGGGCAGGCTCCTGGGAGACACAGCCCTGACTATGCAGGCACAGCCAAGTGCTGGGCATGGCACTGCAGGGAGTTCTGGCATTTTCAGGGGAATTGTGGCGTGCTGAGCCTGGATTCTCCACCCCCACCACAGCACAGTCCAACCCACTGGCTGGCTACAAAACTAAGAAGGGGTCATGGGGGAAATTTGTTATTTGTGGAATCCTACCTGGGAAAAAACTCCAGCTCGTGTTAGACAATGATGAATACAGAGGGAAACTCCCAAAACCCACTGCTGTGGGAATTTCTCCCAGGGGCATCCCAGTCCCAATGGGAACTGGTGGCAAGGTCAAAGTAGGGGGGTTCCTGTACCCCTTGCTGGGCTGGGATGCTCCCAGCCTGGGACACACTCACCTCGGTCCCACTGGTGGCTGTGTGGCTGCCCAGGACACCCAGGGATGGGAGGCTCCCACACCTGCCATCCCAACCTGCCCCCACACCTGTGTCCTTGCTCAGTCAGCACCCAGAACCCCCCTGTGCCCTGCCAGGAGGACAGGTCACGACCTGGCTCTGGCATCGCATGTCCCAGCCCTGCCAGGGGACAAGCCACTGTCCCCCACACTTGTCGACAAAAGTCTTTGCACCTACAGTCCAGCTTGAGCTGGGAATGGCTCCATCCTGGAGCTGCCTCCTCTGCGTGCCTCCTTGGACGTCAGTGGGAGGAAATCATCATCAGCATCCCCACGGTTCCATCAGTGGACAAATGGATCCAATGCCAGGGCACCATATGGGCCCAGCTGGAGAGAACAGGGCCAGTGCTGTCCCCAAAGCCATTGCTGTCCCTATGGCACTCACCTGCTAGTCCCAGCCACACTCTTGTCTGGCATCCAGAGTTTCTGGGATCCTGGGGGGCCTCGCATTGACTGCACCTGCTGGACTGGGGGGTGGGTGCCAGGGGCTCCTGGATGCATTCCTGACGCAGTGAAACCACTATCCAAACCTTTTTTCTGAATGTCAGGAGGAGCCTGAGCAAGCAGAGCAGTGTTTCAGCTCTTGTCCCCAAAACTCCACCCCTTTCCCTCAAGCCACTATGAGCTTGGTCTTCAACAAAAGACCTTGGTCTAAGGGCAGCAAGATGGGGGTGCAGCCCCCAAAGGAGGAGGTGTCAAGGGGGAGCACCCAGGGGGCTGGGAAGAGCCTCTACCTTGAAGAAGCTCATCTTGGTCTTTCCATCCTTGATCTCTCCCATACTGGTCATCTCAGGAGAACCATCCAGGAGGCTGGGAAAAGCCTCTGCCGTAGACATGCTCATCTCGATCGTTTCATCCGTGATGTCTGTATCCATGATCTCTCCCCCATCAATCATCTCAGGAGGAACATCCAGGTCGCTGGGAAGAGTCTCTGCCTTAGAAACCCTTCTCTTCATCTCTTCATCCATGATCTCTCCCACATCGGCGATCTCAGGAGGAACATCCAGGTCGCTGGGAAGAGTCTCTGCCTCGGAAGTACTCATCTTGATCTCTCCATCCTTGTCGTCCTGTCCTGTGTCGCTCAACCGCACCTTTCGTCTCACCTTCTGCTGTCCCCCATTCTGTCCCATGTCACTCTGTCCCACGTCCTGTCTTGTGTCCCATCCCTGTGCCCCTCCGTCCCATGTCACTCCGTCCCATGTCACTCCGTCCCATGTCCCTCTGTCCCATGTCAGTCCGTCCCATGTCCCTCTGTCCTGTGTCCCATCCCATGTCCCTCTGTCCCATGCCCCTCTGTCCCATGTCACTCCGTCCCATGTCCCTCTGTCCTGTGTCCCATCCCATGCCCCTCTGTCCCATGTCACTCCGTCCCATGTCCCTCTGTCCTGTGTCCCATCCCATGCCCCTCCGTCCCATGTCACTCCGTCCCACGTTCTGTCCCATGTCATTTGCCTCAGAGACTGGTTGGTTGCTCGCATTTGGCTCCAGCAAACCCTTTCCTCTGCTCGGTGTCTTGCCCTTCGGGGGCATAGGGCTGGCAGGCCGCATGTCCCCAAGCCGTGATACGGATCTCTCCACGAGGGTAACTGGAAGAAGAGACCAGAGGGGGCTCCGCAGGGTCAGGGCTGGGGAAACACCCAGCATCTGCAGGCCCCCTGTGCCCTCCCAGCCTGCGAGTCCCTCCCCAGCTGTGCGAGGTACTTTCATTGCCGATGACAATCAGGTCTTCGTCATCCAGCGGCCGTGACAGGGCAGAGAGAGTATCCGCGTCCCGGGAGCCTTTCTTGCCCTGGAGCATTTCCGTCATGGTAGACTGGGAAGGAGAGGATGGGCTGACTACCACACCAGGCTGCATTCAGCATCCCCAAGCCAGCCTCCCAACCCAGCTCCTCCTGGGGAAACTGAGGCATGGATCCCCCCTGGATGCTCAGCATCACCCTCCCACCCTCAGTTCCCTCTCAGCATCTCCTCTTGAGGCTGAACAGCCTCAGCTCTGTCAGCCTTTCTCCAGCACAGAGATGCTCCAGTCCCCAGAACATCTCTCAGCCCTCCACAGAACCCCTCCAGGAGTTCCACGTCTCTCTCATCCAGAGCAGCCCAGAACTGACACTGCTCCAGGGGAGGCCTCGCCAGGGCTGAGCAGAGGGGCAGCTTCACTCCCTGACCTGCTGGAAATGCTCTTCCTGACGCTCCCCGGGACACCAGAGCCCTTCTGTCCCCTGGGGCACGGTGCTGGTCATGGGCAGCTCATTGTCCACCAGGCGCCAGAGCTCCTTCCCCACAGAGCTGCTCTTCCAGCCGCTCAGTCCCGGCCTGTGCTGGGCTGGGCTTGTTCCTCCGCAGGTGAAGGACCCGCACTGGCCTCTGATGAACTTCAAAATGTTCCTCCCCAGCCAGTTTAGCCCTTTGGGCACCTCCATGACCCTGGTTTTAACAGCCAGCCCAGGGGACCAGCAAACACCCAACTAATGCCATCTAATACAATGCAAGGCATTCTTCCCTCCAGCAATGGGATTCAGCATCCCAGACCTGCCCCATAACATCCCTCTGCTGTTCCCCCAATCCTAGCCACCATTCCAGAGAGAACTGGAGGGCAGGGAGCCATGGTCCTGCCTGATGCTGAGCAAGGAGGGGCTGTGGTGGGATGTCAATGCACCCTGGCCCCAGGGAGGTACCAGCTCCTGCTTCTCCCATCACCCTGAGCATGGCTCTTTTCTGAGCAGAAAACAAGCTGGAAGCACGTTAGGCAGCTGAGGAGCTGCCCTGGCTCAGCCTATGCCAGGTCCTGCTCCCTGAATGGTGGGATGCACAGGGAAGAGGAGTCCTGAGCAACCTTGGCAGAAGCCTCAGGATGCTCAGCTGGAGGTGCAGGGGGCTGTGACCCTGCTCCACTGCCGGACCTCAGGCCCCTCTTCCTCCTCCTCCTGCTTTCCTGCCCACCAGGAAGTCCTCCAGCACATCCCAGAACACTATGTTTCTTACCTCCTCTGGGGCTGAAGAGAGCATCAGCCTTTTTTACAGCCTTTTATTTTTTTGGGAAGGAAGGCATCAGAGCCATCCATGTAACTGGGGGCAGGATGGGATCCACAGGAGTGTTGACCCCCCCCACCCCCCAGAACTTCTGGGGACCATGCCCTGATGTGATGGCCTGGAGCAGGCCCTGGGAGTGCTCAAGGACATACCAGCAGCTGGCTACGGAGCTCATCCATGTTCTAGAAGTTCCCGTGGAGTATGGCAAGGACAGGGGCAGGAGTCACAACACAGGAGCAGGTTTTAAAAGGAACATTTGAAAATTAATTTGGACACCAGACAGAGGGCTATGCCAAGTGGCTGTGGCTGTACTTCACAGGTGGACCTTTGTCTCCCCACCTTCCCAGGACCCAGGTTACTTTTTTTGTGATGGCTGTTTAGCTCACAAATGCCCCAGCAGCCCTGAGGGAGGCAGTGACCTCTACCACCAGCCTGACCTGTGGGCAGTGGTGCCCTTCTGCCCTCTCTGGGACAGTGCTGGCAGAAGGAAAATGGGGGGCTCCAGGTGGGTTGGGATGAGCCCTTCACCCAACACCCCACAATTCCCCTGAGCACCCTAGGACATCCTTCCCACTCGTCCCTCCTGGTGCCCTTCAGGCTGGGAGCCTCCAAGGGCTGTAGGGCAGGGGTGGCAGGGCAGCACAATGAGGGGCAGCTCACCGTGGAAAACTCCTCCTGCATCCTCTGCATGTCCTCCATCATGCGGGACTGCTCCACCTTCATCTCAATGACCTCCTCACGGAGGTCGTGGCACAGAGCCCTGACCTAGCAGGGGGGGATGCTGGGGTGAGCCCAGGTCCTGTGCACCCACCACGGTCTGCACAGAGCTGGGGGCAGTCCAGGGCCTGGCCTGGGCAGTGCTGGGCCTTCAGCACATCCTCAGCAGCAGCTCCCCAGCAGCGTGAGCACAGTCAGACCCCAGAGAAGGGTTGGGGGGAGCACCAGGGCTGGGAAGAGCCTCTACCTCAGTGATATCTTTTTCATTGGCTTCCACTCTCCGCATTAACTCCTCGAGGAAAGCAGCAGAGAAAGGGCTTCTCTCAGAGCCCTCCAGTGGCTCCCCGTTCTCCTGGACAGCCAGATCCCGCAGGCCCAGGTGCAAAAGCATCCCATTCAGGAGGTTGTACAGTTGCTCAAAGTCAACGGCTCCAGCTTTTGATGACCCAAGGGCAATCTCCAGGATCTGGCCCAGAGTGAATGCTGCCATTGCTGCTGTCCTGTCCAAAAGCACAGAACTGCCATGAACAGGAGCCTCTTGTACTATTGCTCCAGAGAGGAGCAGGTAGGGTGGGAGGTGGTAAGAGGTGGCAGGAGGTGGTAGGAGGAGGCAGAAGAAGAAGAGGTGCACAGCCAGCAGACTCCTTCTTCGGCCTCCTCCTTGTTCTGGAGCCTGTGTCACATGTGTCCCTCTTTACAGTGTCCCCCTGTCCTGGCAAAGAGAGCCCATTGTTACACAGCAATGGCTCAGCCCCTCGTGGAATGTCCCCATTGTCCCCTGCTGCTGGTGATGTCCTGGTTCCAGCAACCAACAAGACCTGCAGGGTCCATGTGCCACAACACCTCCAGCCTTTACCACTTTCAGCCCCAAAATGCCTCCAAGGACAGCTCACATTAGGCAGGTGGTGCCCCAGGAGCTGCTCACAGGGTGAGTTGAGCCTCTCCAGGAGGGCTGTGCCCTGTGGAGAGGTGATCCATGTTCTCACACAGCCTGGAGCATTCCAGAACACTCCAGGAGGAGACCAGCCCCAGCTAGGAAGCACCTCCACTCATTTATTTTTGAGGTCTCAAAAGCATGAGAGTTTCCCTTCTCCCTTAGACGTGGGAACGGTGGAAAGCTGCTGCTGACTCCATCAATACACAGATTTTCAGCACCTCGTTCCAGAGCAAAGAGCCATACAAGCAGGGAAAAGCAGATAAACACAAGCCTCCAGACAAGCCTAGGAAGTAAAAGACTCAAACACTGGGAAAAATCTTTGAACCAGAGTGATCCATCAGATAAATCCTTACAAAAACCATCAACTAGAAATTCCCTTTTAAACCTGCAGGTCTGACCACCAAGCAGTGGCATCACTGACATCTCCCAATTGTCCTGCCTGATGCTGAGCAAGGAGAGGCTGTGCTGGGATGTCAATGCAGCCTGGCCCCAGGGAGTCACCAGCTCCTGTTGTTCCTCCCATCACCCTGACATGGTCTTTTTCTGAGCAGAAAACAAAGCACAGCTGAGCTGCCCTGGCTCTGCCTTGTGCCAGGCTGTGCCTCCTGGTGGGATGTGCAGGGAACAGGAGCAGAGACCTTGGCACATGCAGTGGCTGGAGATACTGGAGCTGCAGTCCTGCTCCACGGGCAGGCTTAGGCCTCCTCTTCCTCTTTCTGCTTTGCTGCCCACCAGGGAATCCTGCAGGCTGGAGAGAAGCTGGCAGAAGGAAAATGGGGGGCTCCAGGTGGGTTGGGATGAGCTCCCACATTCCACTCTTGGGACACCCTTCCCACTCTTCCTTCCTGGTGCCCTTCATGCTGGGAGCCTCCAAGGGCTGCAGGGAAGGGGCAGCAGAGCAGCAAAGAGAGGGGCAACTCCAGGGGGCACCAGTGGCAGCTCACCAAGTCAAGGGACTCCTGCATGGATGGTCCAGATGTTCCCTGCCACGTGCTCCACCTTCAAGTCCTTGATCTCCTTGTGGATCTCATGGCACAGAGCCCTGACCTAGGAGAGGGGGATGGCAGGGTGAGCCCCAGGGCAGGGTCCCTGGTGACCTTTGCCTTCACCATGGTCTGCACAGAGCCAGGGGCAGCACAGGGCCCAGCCAGGCTGGCACAGGGCTCTGCAGGCAGGGCTTGGCCTTCAGCACATCCTCAGCAGCCAAGAAGGGGCAGCAGCTCCCCAAAAGCACGAGGGATGCAGACCCCAAAGGAGGGGATGGCTCATGGGGAGCACCCAGAGGGGCTGGAAGAGCTTCCTGTGATGTCTCTTGCACTGGCTTCCACTTTCTTCCTTGTGTGATGGGGTGGGAACCACAGGGGCCTCTCACAATTCCCTGCAGTGGCTCCCTGCTCTCTTGGGCAGGCAAATCCCATGGGCCCAGATGTCCAAGCACCCCACCTGGGAGGTGGTGGCAGGAGATAGAGTGAGATGGGCACAGCCAGCAGGCTCCTTCCTCTTTGCTCTCCTCAGTCTGGAGCCTGCATCTCTCCCTGTCTGCAGCTGCATCCAAGCTCAGTGGTGAAGACAATTTACTGCAGCAGCAGCTGTAAGGGAAAGCTTGGAGGTACCTTGACCACTGAAATGTAAAAGGTAATCAGGGATAATGCAAGCAAATTTTAATGAGAATTTCAACCTTGGTGGCATCTGGTTAACTTCACTTCTGACCCTACCAACAGTAAAGTCACAGCTTTTGCTTTAACAAATAAACACTGCTCTGGTAAACCCCATATACCAAACCATTGCACCAGGGTTAAATCACCATGGAATTGCTTCCAATAGAACACAGAGTATGGGCCCAACAAATTAGGAACAAATGGCAAGCTCTCACTGTTGATGTGTGTCGTACAGGAACAACAGGGGTTTATTTCTGAAAGTAACACCACTAATGCCCAAGAGATTTGTCTTGGCACTGAACAAAATGTTTGTCATTTTGAAATTTGTCCTGTTGAAATGCTTGAAAATATACTTATATACGTTGGGAAGAGTAAGAACTATTTGTGATTCCATAGAGACCACACTACTATAGAAATAAGCCACCACTCAAACATTTGACTTTGTAGTTTTCTCCAAAATTAGGGGATGTGACTTCAACTATTCAGTTCTGTCACAACCTATGAGTTGCTACCATCTACCTACATATCCCAGCAAGATTTCCTGCTCACCCTCACTGGAATGAACCTTGCACTGGTGGAAAAACTACTGCAGCACAACGAGCTGTGCTGACTGCTGGAAGGTGTCTGAAGCAATGGACACAAAGCTCTAATCACTGTTCATCACAATACAGAAGAGAGACACCATGTCTTGCCAAGAGTGATGAGAAATAGAGAACTTCACTGGTGGGATTGTGTTTGGGTGGTCACCCACTGCAACAGGAATTCCAGATATAACATTGCATCCTGTTGTAATTTTGCTGACTTCTGTCATTTTATGCTTCATGCACTGTACTGTTCTATATGTTGGAGTGTTTATATTAGCTAGACAGGTAGCACTGTCCCACAGATGTCCTTGCATACATAATATTGTTCCATCACATTCAACAGCCTTAAAAACCACAGTAATTAGCTAACCGGATCAAAAATTTCTCTCAATTTATAATTTGGACATAATAAATCCCTGTTTATA
This sequence comes from Luscinia megarhynchos, assembly GCA_034336665.1. Lineage (NCBI taxonomy): Eukaryota > Metazoa > Chordata > Aves > Passeriformes > Muscicapidae > Luscinia > Luscinia megarhynchos. The sequence goes on from CM067580.1 coordinate 7,358,750, forward strand.
GGCACAGAGGCAAGAGGTGACCACATGGCCACTCTGTGGAGCAAGAGAAGTTGTCTTTAGTCATGGGGTGGATCCTGGTGGTGCCTGACCCCCGCTCTTGAGCTGCACTCTGATCTGAGAAATGCTTCTTAGGCCTTGGCCTTGAGAACAGCACCTGAACTGAGCAACTCTCAATCTTAACACAAACACTGTCTGCTCCCAAGAACTTGTGCTAACAAGCTCCTGTTTTTTAACAAACAGCCTTGGAAAATTATCTTTCTTGCCTGAATAACAACCCAAGCAGAACAACATTTTTGTTATCAAACTTTCAAAGAAAGCTGCTGACCTGAATTGTGGCCAGGATGGAAAGGAATTATGATCATTCCTTGGGGCTCAACCCTTTGCCTGTTGAGAAGAAGCAAAGACATCTGATGTGAGTATTCCCAGGAACTCAAGGGGAATTTTTCAGAGATGCCTTGTACAGGCTCTTTCAGGTCTGTGTGTGAGTGGGAATGCACTATAGCAAATATACCATGGAAGTAGCTCTCCTGGATTCTTAAGTACTTTAGATTTTTAAGTAAATGCTATATGAAATTGTTAAATTGTTTAACTTCAGCATAAGCAATAGCTTAACAGCTTATGCTTTTCAGTGCTGTTAAACCTTTGGGCCTAAACTGTTGGTCAAGTCTGGGGCTCAGTTTTGCAACGGGGTCTATTCTGAACCTTGTGATTCATCCCGTGTTTCCTTTTATTGTTGCTCTTTCCTACCCTTACCCCTCCCCCCTCCCCAGCCTCAATGTAGATAATTTTTTGATTGATTTTGGGTTTAGACTGATTTGTTTTAGATTTTAGTTTGCTTTTACCACTTAGTAAGTAGTAGAATGAACCATACCAAAAACTTTGAGGAACTTCCACTTCTATACTAAATCTGCTTTTGCTGATACCTTTGCTGGTGATTCTTTAAGCAACCATAAAACATTCACTCAGGACAATGGCCCAGGGCACACAGGCACAACCCTCTGCTCAGTGGTGCTGTGATTCCATTGTCTATGCCCAAATACAGGCCAGCAAAAGCAAGCCTCAAAAGGGCAACAACCCTCCATGAGCCCCAGCCATGCTCCTGGCAGGTCTGACAAGCACTTTAAAGGGGAGAGACCAGCAAAAACTGCTCACACTTCTAACACTGGCTTCCAGAATGAAGAACATTGTCCAACACTGGCTCAGAAAAAGGAGGCCCACACATCTGCAAGGACTCCACAGCTCCAGATGATCCATTCAACACTTGCAGTATCATGTTACCCCTCCAGGCCGAGGAGCCAGGCTGTGGTCAGAGAGTACAGCTGAGATTTAGTTGAGGTACTTTGAAAATGCAGGAAAACCCATCAACAGCTTTGATACCTCATCCAGTCCTGCACATCCCTCATGGAATTTGGTGTGGAGGTTTGATCCATGCTGGATACTGAAGGTGGTCCAAGCACTCCATGCTGAGGTCCATTTGTTTGCCTGCTGTTCAAGGCTTGTCCTGCTCAGTCACTGCTGGCCCTGTGGCACACTGCAGATGTTGGAGTGGAATAGAAGGTGTAGAATAAAGATAACCAAAACTAAACAACTGAACATTTCCTGTGCTGTTGAAGCAACTGCTTCCAGCAGCTTTTATTTGTTACTCACATCAGCAGACTAGTGGTGTAGGTTTTTGTGGAGTGTTTGTCTCATTGAGGGGAAAGATTAGTTTGGGAGTTTATCCTTATATCATCCTGGAGACAAAGCCCTCCACATGTATCTTGTGCTGCTTCCTCAAGTGTCCCCTCCACCCAAAAATTAGTATCATTCAAGAAAGGAATGATCAGCCAGTCCAACTTCCCCATGGAGGAAGGATGCAAGCTGCCAAGTGAGCCTTGTTACAGCAACAGCCCCTCTGAACAGACACAGCAGCTCTCCAGAGGGCACAGGATTCACAGGAAGCACCAAAGCTGAAAAATCTTACACTTTTTATTGCAGGTTTAGTGTTAGTGTTTTGGAGAGCACAGCTGCATTAGAAGCAGACATTCCAACTTCCCTTCCCCACAAGACTCTGCCACAAACTCAGCCCCAGGCAACTCCAAAAATCACGCCTGGCTTTGCAGTGCAGACAAGTGTTCCAGTGAGGACCAAGACCCTCACGTGACTTGTCACTGAAGAGCAGTAATGATCCAAAGCTGGCAAAATGAAAAGGCCAAAACATTAACTAGCATTCCCTGCTCTGCTGGGACACACAGTGAGCCTGTTCCCAGCTCCCTGACCCAGGCATGGCAGCAGCCCCACCAATGGGTTGCCCTAGGCTGTCCTTTCGGGATGTTCCGCTAACTTAGTTTTGATGAAAGTCCCTGCTCTGCTGTGCAGGAGGGGAGAGGCCACTGAGCTGGCACAGAACTGCTGTTGGCTCAGCTCTGCCAGCAGCACAGCCTGAACGTTCCCTGGGGTGAGACACAGGCAGAAAAACCCCAAAGGCAGCTCTTGCTGCCCACACAGCAATGAGCAGTCTCTGTTCCCTTCTCACAAGCTGACAGCTACTTCTGTTTAGCTTTTCTTTCCGTCCCTACAGGGCGAGAGATAACACACTAAAAAAAAAAAAATCATTAAAGGAACTTAAAAATTCACCACCTCATTTCTCCATCTCTCTTCATCAAGGTGTAATCCTCCCCTGCCAGTGGCCCCTTTTATTCACTTGTAAAGTGCTGGTCAGGTTGATTTTTTTTTTCTATTAGATCTCATGGCTCAAGACCTTGAAAACCTCAACACTCCTACAAAAATAAACAGTTGTGTTATGCCTATGTTTTATGGTATTGCCTTTCCATGCAGATTTCCTTCTCTTGTGGAATCCAGGACGGGGGCAGGCTCAGCTCTAGTCATCGACAGTGATGTTGCGGAAGAGATAGGCCATGGACTCGCCGTTGTGGATTCGCCGGATGGCTTCTGACAGGATCAAACTGATATCCACAGTCTTTATCTTGGGGCACTGCAGCTTCTGCACCTCGTGGGGAACAGTGTTGGTCACCACCACCTATGCAGGGCCAGAAAGGAAAGGAAGTTGTGCTGCTGAACATTTACCCTCCCTGAACAGCCACCCTGGATTGACTCCAGATGGGGTGTGTACTGCTGTTTCACAGTTTAGGGGGAGAAATCCTTGCATATTAGGAAAAAAGATTAAAATAAATGGCCTTTCCCCTCTGTGACAGTCTGTTGACTGTCACATAACCAGCACTCTCCAACAGGCTGATGGGTCCACTCAGATCACAGGATCTACTACTAATGTTTGGAATCCTGTCCCCTTCATGTACCAGCAGCCCCTGACCAGCTGGGGGAGAGGGGCTGCACAGTGAGATGGCAGCCACACCATCAGCTGCAGGGAGGGAAGTATCCATGCAGGGATGACTAATATCTTTATTAGAGAGAAAATACACTCAAGGAAGCAGATCTGATCTGAGCAAGTATTAATCACACACTTTTTTTTTTTTGTTCCAATGAAGAACCAGCTAACTGAAAGCACCTGATTAAATGAGTAATTCCAGACATGAGCTACGTGCCATGGGAAGGACATCCATTTGTGAGTTTTGGTGCCAGCCCCAACTCTGCAGTCTGCAGAGCAGACTCACCTCATCAATGGAGGATTCCTCTATGAGACGGGGAGCATCTGCTGACAGGAGCCCATGAGTAGCCATCACAAAAATCTTGTAGGCTCCACGCTCTTTCAGGATCTCTGCAGCAGCTACAAAGCTTTCCACGTCATCAATGATGTCATCCTGAGCAGAAACAGAAATAACATCAAAACCAGAAGTTCACAGAGCCTGCAGGGCAGGAGTGAATCTGCAGGGTACTGCAGCTTTGGCCATGCACACAGATGAAAAATAGAATCCCTGTCTACTTCAGCTGCTGATGAGGACAGCCACGTGCATGACTAATCTGTGAATGCTATTTCCCTGCTTTAATGACCCTTTTGCTAGTGTGGAGAACAAATGTTGTGTCTTGGAAACAAATTAGTCCCTGCACATGCACTTGCCGTTTCTCATCAGCAAGGAGGATTTTTTCATGGGGTGGGAGCTGCATGTTGATTACTCACATTGCAGCATGGCATAGCAAGTAAGAGAGGCTTGGCACGTTTTTTGTTTGTTTGGGGTTTTTTAACACTTCAGGAGTTTTCTCTGTGTGCCCTGGATTTATTAATTACTTGCAGACATCTGACACTTAGAATCAAGGGAGTAAGGAGATTTTAGGGCTTAAAAGCTGAAGTGCAAATGGCTTTCAACAGAAAGTTGAAATAACCAAAGCCACCAGCATTAGCTGGAGAAGAGATTGTCTCAGAACCATGTTCCCACTCCTATACCAGCCATCCATCTGACCCTCAGGGATAGAGCAGCTGAAGCAAAGCTGCTGTGAAGAAGCCTCCCCCCACCTGTTCCCCTCACACTCATACCACAATGATGGCAATTCTTCCTCCAACGTCTCCAACCACAGTGATTGGCGGCTTCTCCTTGGCCATCATCACTAAAGAAGGAAAAAAAGAGTCCAGGTGAGCCAGGCTTGAGTCAAACCCCAACAGTTCCACCACACAAGAGGCTGAACCATTGAACATCTTACACTGATGCAGACACAGATGTGCTTTACACAATCCTGACATCCACCTAAATGAGAAACCCTCATTTAACCATCATTCTTCTCCTCAAATGAACAGCACTGCTGCAAAAAGAGGAAATTCTGTTTCTGTGGGGTTTTGTACTGACCTCAGAAACAGAAAGCAATTTCAACTCTCTAACAGAAGCCTGTGCAAGCAGTTACAAATCAGCACCTGGTTTATGGGAAATATCAGTGACCTCCTCTGTGCTCCAGCACAGGACTTGTAAAAGGGTCTGTTCCAGGACTGGGAACAACAGATGGGCTTTTCCAAGCAGCACCTCTCAAAGAGCAGGTGCTTTACAAGGTGCAACTTTTCACCTCTTGGACTCAGTAAATCATCTGTAGGATCAGAGACTTGCACTGCAGCTCATTTGCTTTCTCACATCACCAAACACAGAGGGGTCTTTGAGAGGGTGTAAGAACCTTAATACCATCTGCTCAGGCAAAGAAAGCTTAAGGAAGTTTGCAGAAGCAAATTTGCTGATTAGTTTTTAAGTGGATTAATGGAAAGAGTAGGACAAAATCCAGTTGAAACTCACTTCCACAAGCACAGTGTAACCAGCAATTGGATCAAAGGATACACTGACAAGCTGTGCTACCTGGCACACAGTGAAGAGACATACTGGAAAATACAGTTCCATTCCCTCCTGACACTACTTTGGCACTGACAGGGCTCATGTAAAACCACATCCTGCCAAAATTCCAGTAGCATCATAAAAATACCAAAAATCTGAACTAAGATGCACTGAGAGTATCCAGATGTAACACAGCCTTCAGACTTAACACCAGACAGCAAGCAACCTCCAGTACAGGCCAGGCACTTGCTATCCATCTGGCAGACCTCTCACTTGCCACGGGGTGCTGGTACAAAACTTTCCAGCATGGAAAGGACACTGTGCTGGGCAGACATGTGTCAACAGATGACAGTCTGGGCTGATCTAACCACTGAAGCCAAGAGGCACCTCCAGCATTTTGTAACACTTACCTGGCCCACCTCCACACCCCTCTTTTATACTCTCCACACTGAGTGCAGAGTGTCCTACCAAGGCACTTGGTGCCCCTCCTTTTGTAAGCTCAGGTCTTGCCAGGATTCTGGCCACAGAGGCTTCTCAAGTACCTCAAGGAGTTCAGACACAGCAAGATTTTTCTCTTTTAGGATAACACACTTCAATGTAAAACCTGAGCAGCAGGAGAACACAAGCCATTGCCCATCAAAAAGCCTGTCTGAATATTGATCTCTGCTCTCCTCACCAAAAAAGTCTTACATTAAACTCCCCATCCTGCACAGCAGGATGATCCAGTACTATTCCCATATCTCATCAGTGCCTGGAAATGCTTAGAGTGCAAGCACAGCTGGGTGAATGAGTCACACTGAGGGATATGATGAAAGCAGTTATAAGGACAACAACTTTGAAGATTCTTGTGTAGAGCTGTTCTTTACATCCACAACCTACTCCACAAGCTGGTTTTCCATAAACCTACCAAAACTGTATAAAAAGGTGTCCAGTAATTCTGTTTTGCCCAAGTTCCCATCACTCATTGCCAGGTTTTGCAGTTAAAGTCACAGCTACCTTGGACTGAAGAGTTAATCAACAGCTCCATGGCACAGATTCCTCAGCCTCCCTTGCATGGTTATTTCTGAGTCTCCTATCAAATGCAAAGTCACATCTAAATCCTGAAGGATAAATATTCTTATGAGAAGGAAGATTATTTTAATAATAAACGAAGATTAAGCACTATGAGAGATAAGCAGATCATAAATTTCAGTTACAGGCACTACTGACCTGCTTAGATTAGTTGTGAGTTTACTATCTAGTCTGGACAGTAACAGAGCTCCTGGTGGGAGCTGTGAAGTATCAAAAGGATTCCACCTGGCTGTCATCCCAGCCTCCCTGTGTATCCACTGCTGAGTGCCATCTCTGTTTACAACAGCCAGGTCAGGGGAAACTTTTCTACACAAATGGTGAACAGGCCTGAGGAGATGAAATTCAGCACTATTTTACTCACAGAGACATGGAGTTTTGGCAAATCAGTATCCTTCTACTCCATGAAGGAAGCAGACACATTCCTTGCTACGCTTAAAGGCTAACATGGCAACCAGCAAGATTAGCAGTGCTTTGCATCTCTGTTTTTAAAAAAGCCGTATTTCAATTTTGGTTTATTTTTAAAGAATGGTAGGCAACGTGTCGACCTACCCGGATCTTAAAGAGATGTTCTCCCTTTTCCTTGTTCAATTTTCTCTGCAAAAAAAAGAAAAAAAAAATTGCAAGCCAAAGATCTACCCACAACCACATCAAATCTCAACTGCTCCAAGGTGATGAGAGGCTACACAAGTGCAGCCAGTTTCTTCAAAATCTCTGGACATATCAAGATGTGCAAGTCAGAACTGCTATGAGGAGGTGCCTTGAAAAATGATTTAAATAATAAAGAATATTTTCATCCCAGACACAAACCCTCTGTTTGTAGACAGGAGAGGGTAACAGAAATAAGCCATGGTGGTACTTTTGCCTGGTGTAACCCCTTGGATCACATACAAGTTTGGGTTAAAGAGTTGCTGGCTTTTTCTGGAAAGTAAGAAAAGATGCTTGTGGTATCTGTAGCTTCTAAGGGAGAAAATAAGAGAAAAAACTAGAGCAACCACCATTTTTTATAAAACAAGAATATCAAAGAACACTTTCACTCAGATGTGCATAATATACACCAAAGTACCACATGTTAAAGGCAGGATCACTGGCACTAGGAAAAAACATTCCCAGGTGTGTAAACACGTTGCTTTAATTAAATGGTCAAAAGCAGGTTAAGAAATGCTAAAATAAATTCTGTTTGGAGCTGACAGTGTGAATTAAAGTGACAATCACCAAGAAATATAATGCTGCATTTACAACAGAGCAAAAGGCTGCCCAAGAATGAGCTGTTTTGTGTGGAGATAATCTTGGAAGGACAGAAAACACCCTGTGCCCCAGCCTAAACACAGGCAAGATGGGGGTAGGGAAATAGGAACAGACCTACAGTCACTCCAGTTTTCCTCCCAAACTCCCTTTGTGGCAGTTTGCTGGGCTCTGGGATTCAAGCAGACCATTAGCTCTCTGTATAAAGAACTGAATTCCAAAGCCACTGAAATGGTCTAACAGATGGTGCCTCACTCTTTTTCTGAGGAAACTTGCAAAGAGTCCCCATGCATTTGTTAAGGCACAGCCCCGAGCCAGCTGCAAGCTCTGAGACACAAAAGCACACAATCAAAGGGAATAACCTTGGAGTGACATCCTGTCTCCAAAGCTCTGGTTACAGGGGCTGCAGTGATGGGCTCTTGCTGCCACTCTAGCATAGCATTTTAAGTGCAATTTAGAAGCACCTCTGGCATTTTTCTGTTGTGGCTCCCCACGAATCAGAATATCAGGCCACACTCACAGGACAATAAATAAGCCATTACACTGCCTAGCACTCATTAATTAGAGGCACATGATCCCTGCTAGAACAGGGGGAGAAGGTGCATGCCAGGACTCAGGAGCCCAGCCAATTCCCCAGGAAGCCCATGGAGAATGGCACAAAGCATGAGCCATCACTGTGGGGCTCTGGGGCTGCTCCCAGACACAGGTTTCACCTCTCTCCTGGCTCTAACTGCCTGGAGCTTCAATTGCCAAGTCTGGGATGCTCCTCAGTGATCTGGTTGTAAGCCCAGAGTGGGATATTCCATAAGAAGTCTCAGTCATTCCCCAGGAACATCCCCAAACTTCTATCTGCCAGGCCCAGGTTTGGTTGCTGAGCCAGGCAGACTCACAGACTGCTTCTGTTTTGACAATCAGAGGGTCTGGGGACAGTTTTGGTGTAAGGAACATCCAGTTCTGAGCAGCAGCACGTGTCTGACCTTTCACAGCCAACCACACAGCTGAACCCTGCTGCACTCTGCCCTCAGAGCTTTCACCACCAGAAGGGAGAGCTGAAGGGTTTGGAATTATGTGACATTTGAGGTGGGAAGATGCTTTTCAAATGACTGAATTGGACAAGAAACAAGACACAGCAGAGAGGGTCAGCACAGACACTTGCAGCCTTGCCATCACAGCTGCACTTTCACCTCTGTCTGGCAGAGACTGTGACACAACCAGAATGCACAGACTGCTTCTAGATAGGATAACTTCAGAATTCTGCACCTAAAACCAGGTGTGCCTCAGGTTAGAAAACTGCAGAGAAAAGCAGCTTCTAACTGAGAGTTTTGGACAAATTTGCCCCACAATCCACCCCATGACAGCGAGCTGCCAAGGCACAGCTCGACTGTTTTACACTGTGCCTGGGGCACACTGGGATGTAAGGTCATTGGTCAAGTGCTGAGTTTGTGCAGCAGGAGATAAAATAAGAAAGTGGTGATACACAGCAAATTAGTTTGTGTTTGGATAGCTGAGGACTGAAAACAATTTTCCATTGGATTTGTAACTAAAGTGGACAAGGGCACATTTCTGTATGAACAACCATTTACAGGGTTCTCCAGCAGCACAACCTTCCACAGTTGAGCTTCTTTGAAGTGACATGGCTGGAAATAAAAATACAATCACATCAATTCCTCCATAGCAGACAAATGTCAGCTACTGATATTCTGGAGGACAGCACCCTCCATAACAGGAGAGGAAGGAGAAAGTGAAGAATAACCATGCAAATTCCTGCTTTCTTGGACAGGCATGAAAAAAATCTCCTTGTCAGAAGTAGAACAATAAAGTCCCAAACTTCACTGCCAAACCCCACCTGCCCCCCAAGGCCCAAGAGGAGTTTCACCAGCAACAAAAGCACTGTTCAACTGATTGTATTCCAGTGAGACACAACTAGGATAAAGTAAAATGCCTGCAGTTTTACTTGCCTCTCCCCCACAAGCTGCCCACAAGCTGGTTGGATGTTCTCCCTAAATTTCCAAAGATTAGATGATTATCAGTAGCTCAAACCACTGCTGGTGTTGCCACACACAGCAGTACACAGCCTTTCCCACGGGTACTTCTCAGCCACCTTCCTGCTCCCAATTTCTGTGCTACCACCACCTGCCTAGAAAGCTAAAATCCTCCCAAAAGGGAGTTGAATTTTGATCACACTGTTATTTGACTGCTGCAGGAATACAAGCAATCCTGAGGATGGCATCTCCAAGAACACAAGTTTCTTCCTTTTTCTTTTGCTCTCTGCTCCCAAATCCATGGCAAGAGCTCTGGAAGCAGGTCAACAATGCACTTGGAGAACCTATTCACCCCAGCCACACAAACCTCAAAACCTTGTCAAAACACACACTGGAATATGATCACCTGGGTGCCAAGGTGAAGAAAATTTCCAGTAGTAACAATGGCTGCAGAGAAGGGAAGACAAAAGACTAGCCCTCCTACTCCCCAATGGAGCCAACAGCCTCTCTCAGTGGCTGTTCTCATTGCTTACACTTTTACATCTCCCTTGTTTCATCAGCTCAATGAATTCTGTTGTTGAACACTGTAAAAGCACCACCTTTATCAGAGGTTTGTCATTCTAACATCATGGATCAGGCACAGCCAAGGAGAAAATACTGATGCTCTGCATGGCCAGAAGGAGCTAAATAAAAACCTTCCCCTGTGACTTGTCCCACAACTCACTGATATCAACCTTTCCATGAAAAAAATTCCACTGGTCTAACTGCCTTTAGGTTGGTTACACCCATACAGATAAACCAACAGAAATTTCCCACCAAACTTTTCTCCTTTTTTCCTCCCCAAAGGTAAGCAGAGAAGCTGGATCTTACATGGCAGCTCCAGGCCAGGATGCACAGTTGCATTTTTGAGCATGGGAGGGGAGTGCCGCCCGTCATCCATGTCCTGCTCGGTGCACTGGGCCTCGCCGTGGATCACCGCCAGCCCCAGGCGCAGCCTCTCGGCGTAGGACTGAGCCCTGCAAGACAAGCACTGCCTCAGCAACGTGCTGGGCTGATCCAGGTCACAGCCCACTACAGCAAGTCTCTTCCAGACCAACAGCAAGCAAAGGCTGCACCTCTGTGGCTGCTTCTCTGTGGAAACCCTCGCTGGAAGTGATTTTTTCATCCCTCATTCATATCCCAAAGCCCACTCTACTCCTTGGCTCCACCAAGGGTCTCCTGTGTTCCTCCACATGTGAAATGCTTTCTGAGATGGCCAGGCACTGCTGAAACTCTAGCAGCAAGTCTGACTCCCAGTGAACCATTTCAGTGAGAGTGACAGAGTTTACTCCCATGGGGGTGGGAATACAAAGTTTAGCTGCCTATCTGCACCACATCCATCCCATTTCCAGCCACAAAGGAATTATGACCAGATTGTCAATCCATCTGCCACCCTCACACACTTTCCCTAGCATACTTTCCACCAGCTCAGGTATTTTCCAAATAACTTTAACCAGCTAGCAAAGCATTCATTTACCTTTTAGCAGCACCAGGAGATTTGGCTACAATAACTGCATTTCTGTAGTCTGGAATCTGGATGTGATAAAAAGGTTAATTAATTAAAAAAAAGATCTTCTTGCTAGAAAGTAACTGGTTTGATACATGGCTGAATAATTTCACCCATCCTCCTCCCCAGAACCAAATTTTCATTCTGTGACAAGAAACTAGAGAGGCAACTCCACTTGCTTCCAACACCAGTATTTGTGTATTCTGCAAAGGTGGGAATATTCACTATGTTTAACCCTCTCCATATGGGGAAGCCTTGCTCTCACCATGTGGGAATAAATCTCCATCTTTTGCACATGGAGAATAAAACCTCCATGCCCTGCTCCCAGCCTTGCTGTGCTCAGAACTCCTACACTCAGCCCAAGACAAAGTCTATCAATAATTCAGAGCAGTCAGAAATCCAGCACAAAGGGAGAAGGGAAGCAGTTTTACAGGATTTCAGAGGTGATAAGAGGCAGAAGCACAAGTAGCATCTCTCAAATGGCACTATCTCCACAGAGAGCAAAGCTCCTCTCCTGCTTGTGCTGCAATTCAGTTTCTATCCAATCACAGAAGTGTAACATCTTTCCATGAAACATGCAATTGGTACCCCCAGAGAAAGAATTCATTAACAGGATTGACCTAGACTGACACCACCACCTCTACTTAAGCAGAGGCCAATGCTGCCATCACATTAAAATGAGTTCAGACAAGTAGATATACAGAGAACTAGAGTAACCTCACTTCTTCCTGTATATACTGAAGCAAGAAAGGGGATGCTCTCAGGTTGTCTACTGGAAAGCTGAAGAAGCCTTGGATTTCCTTTTGATGAAGGTCCATGGTGATAATGTGTGTTAAACCTAACAGGGAAAAAAGACAACAATTTATTGAAAATATTCCCACGTGGCTGGAGTTCCTTCAACACCTCCATTTTCCAGACTGTTTTAGCTATTACTCAGACTATTATGCCATGTCATAGAATAATCATAAACACATTAACACAAAACATTCCACAGACATAATGAGAAACAGGCATGTGATGCCATAGCACTGGGCTGACACTGTATTTCACTGCAACATTTCTAGGCCACTTCCCAGGTGCAAGTTACACAGAAACACAAGAAAGTTGAAGGAAATGGATTTCCCCAGTATGGCTCAAGATCTCAGCAACACATTCCCACATTCAAACAGGAGAATGGAAGGACAGATGACCTCTGGGATGGCCAGCAGCAGCGAGCCTGCTGTGCTGCAGCTCCCTGGGACACTCACCTGCCTTAGCAAGCATTGAAGCCAGCAGCTTGCAGACTATGGAGCCCCTCTTCCTCATTTTGCTCTGCTTGCTGTAGGGGAAGTAGGGGATGACCCCAATGATGTTCCTGGCACAGGAAGTCTTCAGTGCATAGGCCATGATCAGGAGCTCCATGACAGCAGTATTCACATCTCTAGGAGATTTGAACACAGTTCCAAACATTAGCAGGTGTTTTTCCAATGCAACTCCTTTTCCATTTATATCCAGAACACTCCTCACCAAAATTCCAAGCAAATAATGCTACATCACAGGCTAATGTATGCCAGACCCAGATTGCAGCCATACAGCTCTTTCCACCACACCACAACAAATTACAATCAACTCTTACACATACAGGACACAACACCAGCACCAACAGCTGTGGTCTGGAATTTGATTCTATATTCTAACATTAGGTGTATGATGATTTCCCTCCATCATCTGACAAAAAAGACTTTGTATAAAATTTAGGTTGAAACAAAAGTCACTTGATACAGTGTAATTTGAAATAAAATAGTCTTTAAAAGACCAGCACACATGCAGCCAACACTTCATCCACACTGGATTTCTTAGGGTATTTTCCTCTTTAACAGTGTAAGGCAGGTTATTTTTCCTGCCTTAAGAAATACTGCAATTGGAGCAGTACAAACTACAGACATAGCACTTTGGTGGGGGTTGGCATATCCACACTTAAGTTTATCCAGAGATGGAAGGAACAATAGCACAGGAAATGCTAAAGGACTGTTTCTTGAAAGAAAAAACAATCAAACAGAAAGTAACATAGGCAGAGGAATCACAGAATATGCTGAGTTTGAAGGGCTCCATCAGGACCATGAGGACAATTCCTGGTCCTGCACAGCACATCCCAACAATCCCACCCTGTCCCTGAGAGTGTTATCCAAATGCTTCTTGAGCTCAGACAGGTTTGGTGCTGTGACCACTTTCCTGAGGAGCTTGTTCCAGTGCTCAACCACCCTCTGGGTAAAAAACCTTTTCCTGGTATCAACCTAAACCTCTTCTGACCCAGCTTCCTGCTGTTTCCTTGAGTCCTGTCACTGGTCACAAGACTGAAATATCCCATTTACAGTTTGCTCCCCACAATGACTGCAGTGGCCCAGTAGGAGTGTATTAATCCCCATTTTAATTAATTTTGGGATGGGGAAAAAAACTAAGCCCTTAGTTCCCCTTCAATTCTTAAGACCAACACTGAGAGACACTGTCTGCATCATCACAGACTGACTCAAGAACTTTTGGAACCTTCTCCAACTGCCCACAGACATGACCCATGACAAACCTCTGACCATTTCCATTTCTCCACTGCTCTCTCTTCCTTTGGAAATTAACCTGCACTTGTGCCTCTTCATTTGTGAGGCTCTGGTCTCTGCTGTCCTGCTGGCCTGAGCACATAGTGCCATTTACACACAAGAAAGCTTTGTTGGCTCTGGAAGCACCCAGCCAAGAATTACATAAAACACAGCCCCCTGCCACACAGGACAACGAGCAAACAAAGAACTGTTTCTTCCCTTTGGTGATTTAGATGTGCCAGTGGGGCTGTGAGAGGAGAAAAAGATGCTACTATCAGTGTCATATAAAAACAAAGCAGTCAAACTGAAGCATATTTAAAGTTTGTCTGAGAAACTCAGTATTTTTCATCATTATTTTTCATTATTTTCATTATTTTTTCATTACTCTTCGAAAATACATAAATATTCACAGGGAAAGCAGGTAGAGAACAAGACTGGGACTTCAAAAGGCACCAGCAAAAGTCCTGGTGCTGTTGCAGGACACCTGTAGCCACTGATGGAGAAGTTATTCAAGGAGGGCACTTCTCCCAGTATTCAAGCAGGATCCCAAGCTGGGCTCTGGGAAGCTCCTGCAGACCTGCTGGCACAGGCACTAGGCAGAGGTGTCTGTCCCTCCAGCAGGGCCCAGGGTGGGTGGGCTGAGAGGCTTCATGCTGAGCCATCGCTGATCTGCTCCTCTGCAAGGGGCACTGACCCCAGCCAAGGGCACCAGCTGGGGAAAATCACATTGGTGGAGAAAGCCCAGCCCCTGCATGTCCAAAACAGGCACCCAAGAGAGCATCCCAGGCTCCCTGCTGCCCTCCCCATCTCTGGCCTTGAGGCCATGCTCAGTTAGTTACTGCTGGCAGAGCTGAGCCAAGACCTCACACAGGGGCTGGCAGCTCATTACCAGGGCACTCAGACAGCTCAGCTATCCCCCCACACCCGGCTTACCACCCCAGAGCCTCCCCTGCTGCTCCTTATCTCTGCCTGGGCCATCCCTGCACACCCCTGCTCTGGAGGCTGAGCAAACGTCTTATGTGACACTGATTTACAACAATCAGCACCAAGACTCAGCACTAAAAGGCTCCTCTTGCCTTTAGGGTATGACAAAATCAACAACTCCTTCATTTTTCTGCCACCTAAACATGAGCTATTTGATTTTATCTCACACAAATGCCACTCCACACACCAGTCTTGGATAGTAACTGTCCTTGCCACCTTTTTTCTTTTTTTTTTGGTTGTGCTGCAGCTTTTTCAACACAGAGCTTGTATCAAATATTCAGGTCTTTCTGCCCCCTCTGTGCATTTAAGATGCAGACTGTGAATTCACACTGCAGCATAACAAGGTTGTTTCCCTCTCTACTAACAAGTCCTAATATTTTCTTTTCAAACCACTACTGAGTGTGGAGGTCCTATTCTTAGATTATTCCACACAGTTGTTTTGAGTATCCTGAAAAGCTCCCTGAAACACATTGCAAAATTGAGACGTCCTTGAACCTGTCCTCTCTAGCAATGAGGCAAGGCACAGCTGCAGTTTAGGAATGAAAGATGACTTGGCTGCACAGCACTGGCTCCTCACCTGGAGGGCCTTGAACATTCTGGCTAAAAAAGATCAATTTCTTGGCCCAAAACACTGAATTCAGTTAATGGAGAAACAAGGGGAACAACAAGTTAAAACCAAAGGGGAGGTTTTCCCCTCCCAAAACTGTTCCTATCCCTAATGCTCCGAGTTAGTTCTCTCTGAGCACTTGATCTGTTTCATGTTTACACAACTCTCTGTTACAAGTTATTTCAGAGAACTCCTTCACAGGGGACAACAGAATGGCACCATTCACCCCAAACCATAATTCTACAGCAGGGGATTTTCATCTTGCAGAGATTTTAGTTGCTCCCTGAGGGAGGAAACACTTGGGGCATCTCTCTGGAGAGAGATGAGCCCTAGGAAAATGTTTCTGCCTGCAAGAGGAATTCCAGAAGTGAGTAAGCTGGTTTAGTAGTCTTAATGATTTCTTTACAACAGGCCAAGAATTTCACAGAGGAAATGGACTTGAATTCTCAGTGGGCTCCATTCCTTTGGCAAGCAAGGAAAAATCCTGTGTCCAGGCAATTCTGCTCCCTGCTACTTTTGAGGTACAACTGAGCTCTGCTAACTTATCACTTCTTGTGATCTCCAAAACCTGAGCAGGATTTGGTAACTTGGAATAAGCTATTAGAGCTGGAATACCCTTGTTTTGTTAACATCAATACCTCATCTCTGAAAACACCACCTCCTCTACTCACAGTAGGTCGATTTGCAGTTATCATTTATTGGTAGGCTCCCTTCCCATCACCCTAGTGCTGTCCCATTACTCTTTCTGAGACAGGAAGGAGCAAGGTTCCTGGGATTACAGATGGTTTTCTAGCCCTCTGCTTACTTGCAGCACTTCTCTTACTCCAAGCCTAGAATGGCCCAAAATAAAACCCAAAAAGGCCCACCATCATCAAGAACTGTAAAAGTACAGGACGGAGGCTCAGTTTCACATCACTGCAGCAAAAGGGAAGTGTAATCCAGTCTGCAATGAAAGCAGCAGCTGCTGTTTGATGCTGGCTCTGTTGCTTGGTGGTTGGGAGGCTGAGGAAATCACCCATCCTGGGATGGAAATGCCAACAGCTGAGCCTGAAAGGCCACCAAACACACAGACCAGGGATGTTTCAGTGGAAAACCATCAGTCACTCCTGTTCCTGCCTCAAGTGACACACTCCAGCTATTTGATGGGAAGCATCTCAGTGTTGCAATCAATCCCCCGGGAATGTTAACAGCTTAACACTACATGGGGCCTTAGATCTAAGTCAGAGCAATGACAACACTGCATGAGTTCCACTGCTTATCCTGCTGGTTAATAGTGACCAACCCACTGAGCCATCTGCTGATCCAGGTACTCAGAGCACACCCCAGGTGCAAAACTGAGCCCTGAGTGCCTCACCTGGGGATTGTCTGTATGATGAAGATATCCTGTCCACGGACAGACTCTTTTATTTCAACTCTTGTTTCTGAAAAAGATGGAAAACAGAGTCAGTTTTGTTACCAAACATCAGGTTGACAGTGACAACACACCATGTTGTGGCCCATGACCTTGCCCCCAGTCAGGGCAGATGAGGACTCAGGGCAGATGAGGACTCGATCCTCTGCCCTTTGTGCACACAGATATGCAGATGAGCCAAGTGGATTTTCCAAAGGCTGAACCTGGGTAGAGCTGGCATGACATGCCAGAGAGTTAGCTGTATTTACAAAGCAAAAGCAGGCTGAAGAGCTGTTAATTTTTTATAGAATTTAGAATTTTACAATTTATAAATTAAAATTTTAAAATTAAGAAGACAATTTACCTAATTCTCAATGAGAAATCCTTTTCACACCTCCACAGAGTGCTGAAAGCTATCAACAGCACATTCATTAGTGAGCAATTAACCACCCAAGGCAGAACAACCTTCAGTACTTTCAAGAAGGTAACTCAGCACTTTTTGCACTTTACTCTTTCACAGCTTACCAAGGGATCAGCTCCATGCTGGCTGGAGGGCTCAAGGAAACACCAGCAGCACCGAGATGAGAGCAAGAATTCCCCAATTTCACTGTCAAGGTGAAGACATTTCATCACTGCCACAGGCTGGAAGTCTGTGCCCCTGCTGAGCACCACTCCTACAGTCCCTGACTCAAATGCAGAAGCTGAGCCCACAAGCAGCTCTGCAAAGCCACAGCAATGACTCCAGGTTCCCAAGGTGCCTGCCACACAGTCATAAGCTGGAGGGCAGGGGCAAGGAAAAGAGAGGAACAGCTCCTCAGCAACGGAATTCCAAGTCTAATTGCTTTGCCCTGGCAGTAACCCTACAGGACTCTGCTGAGTGCAGACTGATTTGCTGTGCAGTGATGAAAAACGACCTTAGACTAAGTAGCAAGCAACCTTTAAAACCAACCCCAAAGGGCAGTGAGCTCTCCCAGGCAGGAATGCACCAGCCAGCCCAACCTCACCCACAGCAGCTCTCCCATGTGCAGCTCTCCCATTCAGGCTGCAACAGCAGCAGCACTTCCACAAACCCTTCCTCTAGCCTGCAGCAGCTCTGTGGTTCTACTCTCTTGCAAACTAGGTAACAGGTTTTGAAACAGTAAAATACTCTTGGCCACAGAACTCTGCTGGCCAATATCCTTGTGTTTTAGCCCAGCATCTGAAAATGGACACTTAAGGAGTGTTAACTTCCCTTAAAAACAAAAGCTACCTCCAAGAGGCATTTTCCCCAGCATAGCCATGGATTTGCACTTTTAAAGCAAGGGCAGCTGTAAATTTTGTGTGGCAGGGAAGGGCTGAAAGAAAAGGACAATTTAAAAGTTCACAAGGCAGACACTGAAAAAGCAGTTTTGCTTAGCATAAGAACATAAAAGATTTGGCAGCAGCTAAAACCTGAGGCAGGACTCTAGAGGAGAGTTTGCAGATGGGCAAACAAACAAGATAACCAAGGAAAACAAGGAACACGTTTAATTGCCTTGTCCAAGGTCAGCCATGGAGGTTTAGCACTGGCAGGAGCAGCAGTAACATCACAGCTGAATCACTGCACTTAGACAGGTCTGGCCCGTGGAGTTACCCAGCATTTCTATTGCCTCAAAACAGTTGCAAACAGTAGAGATTTCTCTTACCTCCATTGGTTTCCTGGTACACCACAGATTTCCCCAGCTCAGCACCAAGACGCCTGGAAAGGAAAAAAAGGACATTAGAAATGAAGGAAGGCAGCACTTTGTGCTGCAAAGCAGGGCCAGAGCACATAACACACCAAAACACAGCTCTGCCCACGAGGGAGCTGAGTGAGCCAGCCAGGCTGCAGAACTACATCAGCCCCTTCTCTGGGGGTCTCCTTCCCTCTGACGGCCCTGGGACACAGCACTCTGCAGCAGGTCACTGCTGCACCCAAAGCCTGTGCGACTGACCACAGGCTGGCACTCCTGATGGCAAAGGACACCTTGCCAGCCTGTGCAATGCCCCCTTGGGCAGGTCTGATCTGCAACTGGAGTTGAATGATTTACTCAGACTCCATTAATGGCACCTGAGTCACTTTTTTTTGACTTCCACCTCTTTTTCCTTTTTTTTCTCCTTGAACCTTCCTTCTAAAATAACTCAAATGATTAATGAGATTTTAACTTCAATTTTTTTTATTTTTTTCAAATTACTCTGTCCTTTTCTCAAATATCAAATCTACAACACTCATCACAGCAAAGATTAGTCACCCTCCTTCTCTTTGTAATTTCTTTCTTACAAAACAAAGACTCACTTTGAAGTGCATTTTAAATGGCTCCAAAATGCAGACTTTTCCCTCAGGTGGCATTTCAGTATTTAACTGTACTGACAAGCAATCCATTAGTAAGTACTTAAAGGCATTTGTGCTTTAACCCTGCAGCAGTGAGATTCTTGGGCCAAGTCCCTCCTCTCCCAGGATCTGTTCTGTGGCCATGGCCACACAATGAATTAGGAAACAGTTTATTCCTGAAAAATACTTGTTCACCACGCTGATTATGGCAGCGGTTTCCTTCTGCACTTGTACTGTATTTATCTGAATATGTGCCAAAATTCTGCAGATCAGGACTAACCCTAAATAGAAGAGTCCATACCTTCTGCCTTCATCCCTTTTTTTAATGGTCTACAGCCTCCAGCATTCAGCATCACCCCATCTCCTTACCCCTAACTCAGCCTTGCACTTCAACTGTCACAAAGATCTGTGCTTTCAGAAATGAAACAGCAACACAACCTGACCCTGGCATGCTTCTGTCCCATCAGTAACTGCTGGGCTCAGCTGTGAGCCAAAGCTGGAGGTCCCAGCTAGAAGCTGGCCTGGGACAGCTGAGCTAACAGACACTGGGATGCCATGGGATATGTTTGCTTAGCTGGCTCCAAAGCACGTCCCTGGCACACACACCCTCCCCACCGAGTGTCTGGCAGCACGTTTTGCAATGGCTGGGCTGCTGACTAAACTGCCACCTCGAGAGCTGGACGTGCCAGACTGTCACCAGCCCTGCTGAGGTACCAACTGCAGCATCACCCCAGGCCAGACAAGTCTCACAGATCTCTAACTGGGCTCCTAGTCCAGCTGGGTTAAAACTTGCAGCTGCAAGTGCTCAGTGCCTTCAAAAAGAGCTGGCAGCTGGTCAAATAAAAGCAATCCTGGGCACCTCAGGGATAGAGCTGCACCAGAGTTGAGTTTTGCAGGTGGGATCCTGCTGTCCTGATGAGGTTAGTCTGGCATTTGCAACCACCAAGCTTAGTCCTAATCACTGCTAAGGCATCCGAGTCCAAACAAGCTCAGAAACATACACACACACACACACCCCACAGCACTGTGTGGTGGGAATTGTTTCATGACTCACACTTGTTCCTCCACAACTGCATGGCAAGTCTTGGAGGCACGTACGCCCTGACTTCACTGCAGACAGCACAATCCTACCTCAGTACTGGGGGGAAAAAATCCATTGGATTTTTTTTTGCAAATGCTCTTAGTCAGCCCTGAATCTCATGGCAAGAGGAAAGCTTCAAAACCAGTCCAGCCAAACTCATCTAAGCAAAACAGCCCTTGGAAGGTGGCACTTTCAGTGCTAAGTGGTGGCAAACAAAACCTTATTTGTGGTGCTCAAGGGGAAATGTTCTTACATTGTACTAGGGCAGGTTCAGATTGGATATTAGGAAATATTTCTTCCCTGAAAGGGTTGTCAAGCCTTGGAACAACTGCCCAGGAAGTGGTGGAGTCGCCATCCTTGGAGGGATTTAAAAGATGTAGATATGGCACTTGGGGAGGTTGCTTTGGCAGAGCTGGGTTAACAGCTGTGCTCAGCCTTAAAGGTCTTTTCCAACTTCATGATTCCATGATGTAGCCAGCAGAAACCACAGCCCAGTGCTCTCCTACTCACCATACAGCAGCAGTGCAGTTTGTGTGCTGCTGAAACAAGAAATCAGAAGGGCAAGTTTGTTCCCTCATGACAAGAGGAACACTAAAACAGCTTGGCTTGGGGCACTAAAACAGCTCAGTTGTCAAACCTGGGTGCAGGGAGCAGCAGAAGAGACAGGACAGAGGTCCCAACTTAGAGGAATGAGCGGCTCTGGTCAGACAATAAATCCCAGCTCTGCTCCAACTGTTGACTACAAGTAAACAAGAGCAGTGGATATGAGATAAAACTGCCCATTGAAGTCCCAGATCAGCCCTGCCTGCAGCACTCCAGAGTCCCAGGAGCCACAAGCACAGCAGGATCCACAGGCAGCTCCCCCAGAGCAGCTGAGGTATGTGCACCCCAGGGGCACACCTTGCACCAAATCCCTTCCAGAAGGCTTCAGTTAGACAAGATATCAGCCAGGGAAGGAGTCTGATAAACCTTGACTGACTCAAAGACAATAAAGAGGGGACTGTTGGTACAGCTCCTGCTATAAAGCACCAAATTCCAGAGAACTTTTATCAAAAGAGATATTTGCATGGGAGTCAAGGGCAGAGCACAGCCTTATCAACCACACAGCCTGGCAGCAGCCAAAGTTTGAAGATAAATTTGCCCTTCCTATTACCTCTCCCTTGTTTTCTCTTCCATCCCAGTAATTTCTCTCAAAATCCTCTCCATCCTAAAGCTCCCAATTGGTTGTATTACAGTTACTGATCACTTATCTGCAGAAACAGGCAGACCTACCCTAGGACACAGAAGGTGCCACTGCAGGTAACACAGACCACACACCTTGCAGAGATAAAGCTGCTTCTGGGGAAAATAACATTTTAGCTCCTGCAGATAAATCACTTCTCCAAGCAAAATGAGCTGCTATCCTCACACCAGCTCCATCACTAAATCAACTCCTCTGGGGCATGACAGCATCTAAGAGGAAAAAAAAAAAACCTCTTCTTGGCTTTAAAAAGCCTACTCAGAGCAATTGGCCAGTAAAAATTCCTATTGATCTGGAATCTCTCTGTAAACACTGCCCAGAAAGGATGATCTAACTTTCTGCAGTCTCAAAACATGCCAAGAGGATATTAAGCTCTGAATACGAAAGTGTTTATAAAACCTGCTTCAAATTCACATCTAAATGCAAACAGCTCAGGAGTCACCTATAGTTTAGTGAGGAAGTGACACACTGCAGTATTTTAGGAAACACTGTGAGGCTGTATCAGATTGTACTTTAAAATGCTCCACTGAAGACTGTCAAAAACCACTGCACCAGGCTCTGGAGACAAAGGGCAGCCAGAGAGACTCCATGTTCAGCTGAATCAAATTTCAAGGGGCAAATGTACTTGCAGTATCAGAGCCTGTTTCAGAGCCACTGAAAAGTTCCCTCAGCCCAGGCTGTGTCTCCTTCTCCTTCTCTGTGACCAGAATCCAAGACATTTGTCAGGTTATCTCTGTAGGGAGCTTCCGGCCAGCTCACAGCACAAACATTCAATCTGAAGAGAAATCTGCACACAAAGCTCTTAATTATGATATTTTATTTTGGCAATATCCTCTTCATTATAAACACTTTCAGCTCTGAAAACTCCCAACTCTCCCCATACCTACAGACTCCAGGAACTGGTACAGACTCAGGAGGAGCTAGAGCAGAGGACAGAGGGTCTGTGCTGTGCCCAACTGCAGCCAAATCAAGCCACAGCCTGACTCTGAATTGCTTTTCAAACTTTAGCAAACCTTTAAATAAAGATCAGTCATGGTCCAGCCAGCACAATGGCAGCTCTGCAGTGCACTTCCTAATCCCCCAGTATAAGAACAGCCAGGAAAGGGAAAGGGAATGGCAGCATCCTGGATACAATCTGTTTAGATAGCCTTGAAACTATCTGAGCTCTCCTTTGCCTCTCTCCATCCACCCAGCATGACTGGATATTCGAAGCAAAGTCCCTACTGCTCATCTGCCACTGGAATCACTTGTTCCAGCCACACAGCCCAACTACTGGCAAAATCCAGGCAGATCTTCCTCTACTCCTACCAGCCCACTCCTGATAAAGGAACTTCCCCTAAAGCTGTGCTGGCTAGCACAGAAAGCCCCACATGAGCCCAGCCTGGCCAGCCACATTCTGTGCTCCACCTAAACTGCACACAGATGCTCTGACTTCCCTCTGCCACCCTCTCGTGTGCTGGCAAGATGACCTAAAGAATACATTTCCTGCCAGAAATCCTCTTCAGCTGAATGTACTGTCTCCCTCCAAAGCAGGGCTCATTTACTACCCAGTCACAGAAAACACCACCCTGAGTTTAGAGTTGTGACACAGCTCCCTGCAGCCAGAGGACAGAACACAAATCCCATGTTTTCCTAACTGCATGTTGTTTGGGCTCATGGCAATGCTTTATCTTCAGATTACCAGCATTTTGCATGCTGCAAACTAAATGAATCTCTGGAATACTCACATCCACAGTTGGCAGTGAGACAGTATCACATCCCACATCATGGAGCTGCAGAAGCACTGGGGAGGCATTAGCAAGATTCAATCACCAACCCCCTCCAAGCCAAACACATAAGCAGTGAGTAGAATGTAATATTTGTAGCTGCTGGGCCAAGCACTGCAGTCAGAGGGAGATCTAAATGCATCTGTTGGATTAAAGATCAAAAAGACTCCTAGATCTCCCTCCCCCCAGCAGCACACAGGCCCACTAGGGACCAGCACTGGTCACAGAAATTATCTTTCTCCCCTGAAAATGCAGCTTGTAATCAGGTGCCAAGTGTCCTAATTACAGCAAGAGTTTTCTTTCCATTGTGAAAAGAATTTAAAATAAAATAATAATCACTCTCAATTTATAAGAGATAAGTAAATATATGGGTTTATTTATGTTTCAGTGGTACTGAATCTAAGGAACATCTTCATCATTTCATGTTTCACAAGGTCCACATAATCCAGCACCATCTCCTCACCCTGGAGGTCACTATCAACTAAAGCCCTGAAAACCTGAAGCGAAAGTAAGACTGACCATTAGTCACTGTCCCATAACCAGAGAATGCTCAAGGGGAATCATGAAGATCAGAACTGTGCCAGAACATGATGCTCAGAGTCTGAAACGAAAGTAACTCTGGAAGTTTAGCAGTAAACAAAGCCAAGAGATAAATCAGGTGTCTGAAAGCTGGTCAGTGTCACACTGCTCCTCTCCAGACTTGAGATTTTAAAAAGGATAAGTCAGAACTACTCAAGTAGAGATCTTAAGCTCATACCTACAGGTAAAGAACAGATGGGACAGGTGTCTCAAGGGGCCCTCCTAATATTGTGTGCTGTTTTAAAGTTCTTTTACTACTTTTGCTCAAGGTTATAAAAAAACTTTAAAAAGAACGCACAATATTAGAGGACAGACTCACCCTTGTAAGATTGATCCAACTCTATTTAAAGGTGCAACTGACCTCCCCAGCAAAGGACAGGCTGGGATGTGAGACAGGGGGAAAGGCAGCAGCCACACATCGTTTGTAACCTGAAAGAACAAGGGATGTGTTACAGACCAGTTGAAACAGCCCTCGAGCTCCTAAGGGAAGGCAGTGCAAAGTCACTGCACTGGATGCTGAAAATACCTTTAATTTTAGGAGACTTTTTACTGTGGATAAATCTGTACTGTGAACAGTTCCAGATTTTGCACCCACAACAAAGATAAATGTCCTTAAGCCACAGTTAAGCAGCAGATGTGTGTCACAGGGCTGTGCTCGTGCCACCACCAGAGCATCCAACATCCCACTGATGGTAGAGCCAAGGGAAGAACCCCACATCACCCCTATTAGAAATTTACTTGGGGAGAGATCAAGGAAGGAGCCGGGAGTTCATTCTGAATCCAGATCCTGGTCCTTTCCCCCTAGAGCATCCCTGGGACAACATCAGCACATCATTCCAGCCAGTGCCGTGGCCTGGGGAAGCCTCTCTGTGTCTCTTCACATTTCATCTTTAAAAATAAGGGAGTTATTTTTAAGACAAAGAGCAAGGAAGAAGGATTGCCCGTTTGCTCCTCCAGTCCTGAGAACTCAGAGCTCATCCCCAGGGGAATTCTCTTGTGCTGTGTTGACGCAAGAGGACAAGCCCTGTAAAATTCTGTCTCATCTGCTACAGCAAACTTACTTTTTTATAGAGAGATACGTTAGTTTCAGAGTTCAGTGAAGGGAAAGTGAAACAGACTGATCAAATATAGCAAAAGTACATGAGCAAAATAAAAGCTCTTTCCACTCCCAAACATAAGGATTTTCCTCCTAGCCTCACACTTAAACAAGTGCATCACTATTATCCAACACACCTCCTAGCCAAACAGCCAAATCAGCTCCATGGAGATAATCTGTGCTAAGGATTGAACACTGTTTATTAAGCGAGCAGGACAAACAGCAAAGTGTTCTTGCAGTTTAAGGTGTCAGCACACCTGTACTTAAGTCCTCCTTCTAATTTAAGCACACCCTTGGAGATGGGAATGGGACAGCAGGCACCTAGCAAAGATAACTGGGATGCTGTCAGCTGCAGCAGGCAAACAAGCACTGAGACCCCTCGATATCGGGATCAGCTGCCTATGAACTGCAGCTGAGAAACAGCATAAAGAAAATCCAGATCCTGTTCTAAGTTGACAGCCCAATACAGAATAGTTGCCCTTCTCAAAATAATCCCTTTAGCTGGGACTGCCCCAGTTTGAACCAAACTCATTCAACCCCAAAGTTCAAGTGCTGGGGGAAACTCAGAGCTCTGTGCACCAAGAGCTCCGTTTTGGAGGCAGCTGTCACATCCTCCACTCAACAGGACCCAGAGCATCTGTCCTGGACAAGGTCAAACTCTGCTGAAATTGATGGGCTGAAGAAAATGGACCAGACTTTTACCCTGAACCAAACAGCACAGGCTGCCCAGCTCTCCCAGCTCCCCAAAATCCACTCGTCAGTGCAAGGTGCTGTGCCGAGGTGCACATGGACACTCCCCTTGCCCCAGGCATCGAAGCTGCTGGGAAACAAGGTCAGAAGAAAGTTTTGAGCATGTCCCAAACCTGCTAAAAACGCTTTTCTGAGCTTCGTCCAACCAAATTTCACCTCCTCCCTGCCCAAAAGTAACAGCTTTTGCTGCAGCCCAGCCTTTCCAGCAGTGAAATTGATGTCAAAGAAGGGAGAAAGCGGTGGGTCCATTTCCATCGCGGGGTCAGGCAGAGCTGGTGAAGATTCCCAGCGTAAAATCCCCACAAAGGTGTTCGCAGGAGATGCCTTGGGAAGGCAGGAGGATGCCAAAAGCTCGGGAGGGCTCCTGCCTGCACTGGAGAGCGATGGGGGAGAAAGAAACTTGAAAGAGAAGGCAACTTACTCCGTGATCTTCTTCGCCAGCTCGGTGGAGGCTGCGGTGGAGTTGGCCGAGAAGACCCGGTAACCACTTCTGGCCGCGTTCATCGCCAAAGAGTCATGCAACTCCCGTGGAGCTCGAAAGCGAGAAAAAACAGATTTATAAGGCAACAACAGCTTCCGTGGCATCCTTTTCTTTCCTCTCCGCCGTGATCACCGCCCCTTAAGGGGTGGGGAGGAGGAGGGGGAAAAGGAGGGTGGGGGCCCTTCCGCTACCTATGGAGTTGCTGGTCCATTCCTGCGGCAAAGTATGAAAGGGAGGGTGGAAATTTTGGTTATTAAAATAAAATGGAGCAGCGGCTGCCTTGGGGAGTAGAGGGGTAGACAGGCAACGGGTAACCCCACGCCCACCCAGTGGCCCCTCATGCAACAGGGGAATGATGACCCCAAAATGAGGAGGGGTAGCAAGGCGGAGAGGGGCTCCCTTGGCTGGAGAGGGTGCGGGTGAGCTGAGGGAGGAAGGCTGGGGGGTTCTTTGTGATGCAGCAGGGCTGGACTGAGCTCTCCGTGGCGGGGTAGGGAGTCCCTGTGAAGGGGCAGGTCTTTCAGGGGACGGTCCCATCCCGCTCCCCTCACCCAGCCGAGCGAGTTCCGCCACCCGGCCAGAGCGCCGCTGCCTCCGCCGCCATCTTCTCGGCGGGAAGAGCCCGCCCCCGCCGCCATCTTAGGTGAGGGCACCGCCGCCGCAGCTCCCCCGTCACGGCGTCCCCTCGACCGCCTGCCCGAACTGCGCCGGTACCTCGGGAGGACAGCGGCAGAAACGTCCCTCCTCGGCGGATAAACTCACTTCCCGCTGCCTGAGGCCGGCTCGCAGCCGGCCGCCTCCTGCTTCTGCCCGGCGGTGAGAGGCACGGGGTGTCCGCGGCGGCTGAGGTGCCCGTGCCGAAGATGGCGGCGGGGGAAACGGAAGCGCGGCGGCGGCGGCGCTCTGGCCCCGCTGTGTGGCGGGGGCGGCGGGAGGACCCGCCCGGCCCGCGGAGCCCGCTCCTCTTTCCTGAGGGAACGCTCGCTGTCCACTCCGGAATCCTCACGGGTACAGGCATTCGGTGGCTTAGTTAAACAGAAAAGTTCAGCTCCAGACCATCTGGCAGGTCCCTGGGCTGATCTTTCCAAGAGTGTGCTTATATATAGCATATATAACACCTATAAATTAAATACATTAACGCATATATTATTCTATAAATAATATACACTTTTAATAGATAAAATACACAACGTATATAAAATATTAAATACATAATATATAGTGTATATATCACATATAATATGCATATTATATGTGTATCGTAATTATATATAAAATATATATTATATGCTATATATGTTATATGCATGGAATATATATCTCGAGATATATATATATATATAAGGTGGAAGGGAAACTTGGCTGAATATATAGTTATTTACATGTTAATTTAATTTTTTTTTATATATATGTGCAATAAACATTTCAGCCTTGGCAGCTGGGAGAATGACAGGAGGTGACAACACTGTTGGGATCAGGATGGATGGTCAGAATGGATCAGAGCACCCCACAGTGCAGCAGAAATGAGGATACATGACAATAATTAAGTATCACCAGGAAGGCAAATTGCATTAATTTAATCACCAGCATCACCCCCCATCACTCGTTTCACCCTGGAGGGAGAGGTTTTTCCTGGCAGTTCTCTAAGTTGCTGTGCAGTACCTGTGTCCTCCCAGCTGGGCGTGAGTGAGGAGGAGGAGGAGGCTTCGTTCAGGACATGGACGAGGTTCCCCTCCATGACTCCAGTGGCTTTCCAGCTTCTCCAGCACCTGACAGCCACGGTGCCTCCAGCAGTGACTCCCTGTCACAGACTCAGCTGCGAGCTGCCATCCCTCACACTGACACTTCATTAAAGGTTGTCTCTTTCAAACATCCTCCATGCAAACAAGACAGAATTGTCACGTCCCCTCTGTATGCCAGCACTGGCCAAGGACTGGGATGGAGAGTTTTGTCTTCCTCCACCACACCTGGTGACCTTACCTGTCCTTGCAGTTCCAGCCCCACACCTCCCTCCTGCTGTGCCTCTGCAGGTCCTAAATTCATGCCTTGTCAGAGCAGGGGCTATTCCAGCTCGACTCCCACATCCCAGCTCGTTCCCCTAGGGCAGGCAAGAGCTGACAGCATCAGCTGCCTGAGTTCACTCTGAGGAGGCAGCACCAGCCAGGCGTGGGATTCTGATCAGGCCTTCAGGCTGGCATCATCCTGGGATGAATCCACAACATCCATCAGCCATAGAGCCCAGACACCCCTCCTGGGTACCCCGACCCCAGTCACAGCACCCATGGTACAGACAGTCACTCCTCACAGGCTGCTGCCTTTGTCCTTCCAAAAATTTTGTGGGAACCAGACCTTTTGTGATGTAGGAAGCTGACTGCTTCCCGAGGTCCCTCCTGCACCCACCAGAGAAATGGCAGTTCCCAGGGGAGCCAGGGACATCCAAGCAGAGGGGCATTCCCAAAGGGCTGGGGAGGGAATCTTGCCCCTGCAGGAGCCCTGGCACATCCCTCTGCAGAGCACTCAGCCTCCCACCAACTCCCTCCCTCCAGAGACCTGCTGTTGCCCTCCTCTATAAAGCCCTTCCCTGCCTGGAATCAGGCATGTGGAGAAGGAAGAGCTGTTTATTACCTTCCCAGCTGGCTCCTCACTCAGCAGCCTCAGCACAGCAGCCATGGAATGATGCTGTGGCCTCTGAGTGCCCTCAGCCTCTTCTTTGCCCTCCAGGTCTGCCAGCACTCTCCTCATGTCACCATTCCTGCTGTACTGTGAGGTGCTCAGAGCCATCCCAGCCACAGGGAATGGATCTCATTGGCTTTGTCACTTCCCTGCCCTTTTCCCAGCTGCTGAGGTTGAGATGCAACAGGTTTGTAGGTTCTGCACACCTTGGAGGGGCTGGGTATCCCAAAACCCCCAGTTCTGTGCTCCTCATATTCCCCCTCAGTGAATTACTGGCTTCATCCCTGCGGGGAGAGGCCAAAGCCTCACGGAGGTGGCCCTGTGAGTCCCACCGGGATCGTTGTTGAAGCTGCAGGGTTGGGATCAGCCCTGGGAAGGGTGGCAGGCAGAGATCACGGTGTTATCAATGCCACAACCAGC
The DNA here is from genome assembly GCA_034336665.1 of Luscinia megarhynchos. Taxonomy (NCBI): domain Eukaryota; kingdom Metazoa; phylum Chordata; class Aves; order Passeriformes; family Muscicapidae; genus Luscinia; species Luscinia megarhynchos. The sequence goes on from CM067580.1 coordinate 7,387,761, forward strand.
CTTTCTCCTGGAAAGGGGAGCGACTCTGATTTCTCTGTGGGCTGAAGGTCACGCTCGGTTTTACAGCCTGGCAAAGGAGAAGAAAGGAGCAATTCTGTTTACTTAGGGAGTCATTAATATGCCAGCTCCTGGCATGTACAGAGGCAGCAGGAACCTCCCCCACAGAGCAGCAGAGAGCGAGGCTGTGCAGCCCTTTATTATTCCATTATCAGCCAGGCAGGATTAGGAGGGCGGGTCAGGGAACAGTGCCGGCTTTGAGCAGCTTTAGCTCCTTTCCAAAGGCTTATCCCGGCTCAGTCTCACTCTCTGGACTCAACTCACTTATTCTCTGTGTGGAGGGGTTTGAGTAATGCTGGGGAGAGAGTGGGCACGGGGTCATGGAGCTTTAATAGCCCAGCAGGCAAAACCTGGGAGGTTCCTTTAGCAGGAACTCATTTTGTATGTTGAATTTCAGAGACTAGGAAGGGCAGTTTCTCAGTTCCGCCAACTGCCTCATTGCTCCCCAGGGAAAAGCAAGCCTCGGCGCTGCTTTGGGGCAATTCCGTGCTCGGGACAACCCGGTGCTGGGGCGGGACAGCCATTCCAGGCGGCTTCCTGCAGCGCTGGACGAGGTTTTGCTCTTTATTCTTACCCGAGTTTCTCCCTGGAGCCCGGGTGGGGTGGCCGGAGCATACCGATCCCAGCCCGCAAAGGAAGGAGGAGCCGTGGGAACTGAGCAGCAAATCTCTCTTCTTTCCCAGGCCAGAAATGGGGTCTGGGATGGTGGGATGATGTGTTTCCCCCCGTAAGTAATTCCACTCTGGGAATGCTGCCCGCCGGCATCGAGCATCGCCTCAGGGATCACCCCTGGATTGGGATCGAGCGACCCAGCCCCGCCCCAGCCAGGTGGTTCTCATTGCAGCCTCTGACTCACCTCCCAAAAATTCCTGCGCTCACATCATGGCAGGAAACCGCTACCGGGAAGTGGTAAAAACCCTGGACGGCTTGAAATTCGGCTTCCCCCAGCGAAGGGGGAGATCAAACGGCAGACTTTGGCCTCAGTCCCTCTGACGCCAGGGCTTGTCATCGGGGGGACGTCTCGGCGAGAGAGTGGTGGGTGTGTGGTTCCTCCAGACTCAGCAGCTTTCTTTGCCTGGCGTTTGGGAGTGTTTTCCCTGAGGAGGCCTGAGCTCAGAAATATTTTTAAGCAAATTATCAGCTGGGAGGAATGAGCTCAGCTCGTCGGCATTGTTCAGGGCTGTGCCGGCAGCTGCCGAGAGCTCAGCGGAGGGTCAGCGTTGGGGAGCAGCCCCCAACAAGTTGCAGAGCCTGGCTGTGATTTAAGAGCTGCCACAAAAAAAAACCCTGAGCTTCTTGGAGGCTGAGAGAAGCTGGATTTTGGGGGAAACCTACCACCTCGGTCATGGAGACAGGTAAAAAGGTGCAGCCACTTTCCCGAGTTCTGCAGTAAATCAGTGACAAAGCCCAGACCTGTGTCCGAGTTGAGGTGGGACGTAATCTCTCAGTCACTCTCCTCCAGGAAATGTCTCTGTTAGCTCTGTCCCCTCCAGCTCTGTGCCCCGTGTCAGCCCCAGCCCCACGGCGGGGAGGGGCTGATCCGCATGGAAACGGCTCCATCTCGGCACCGGCCGCTCCCGCAGGAGCTGCCTGGAAAGTTCCCACTGCTGCAGTCGGTGCCTGTCCCCCTGCCAAGCCTGCAGCCCTGCCAGCCCCGATGCAGCGCCAGCCGCGCTATTTCTGGCTCCACCTTGAGACACGTACCTTCAGCAGTGGGAACGATGCTAAAAGAGATGGATTCGGGAGGAGTGCACCCCCCTCCCGTTGCCGTCCCCGGGTGGCTGCCGGCGGACGCGGCAGGGCGGGCAGGGATGTGGAGGAGCTGTGTGCCTCGAAGGGAAGCACTGCAGTTCATCTTGCAGCAGAGGCACGTCCTCTGCACGCCTCCTCCTGGGCTGTGCTGTGGCAGTGGGACCCCGAAATCCGGGCCTGCGCTGGCACCGAGAGCCCCAGGGCTCTGCTGCAGCCCCCGGGGGCACGAAGGGTTATGGGAAGGCGCGAGAAGCCCCCAGGCTCTGTGCTTTTCTTCCCCCAGGATAACTCCCAGTGCACATCAGCTCCTCCAGCAGCAGCGGGCAGGAGCAGGAGGAGCCCGGGGCTGGAGGGAGCTGAGCGAGGTTATTGATGTATTTAACCCTTGGCTTCTTGCACAACTCAGGACAAACCTCGTCTGCTGTTTCTGCCTCGGTTTCCCCAAATTCAGGGCACACATCAGCTTGCCCAGCGAACCCAGGTGCTTCAAATGTACAAACCTTCTCCATCAAATGATGTCTGCGGAGTCTGGGATACCCCAGGATTCCTCCGGGGAGAGGAGCTGAGGGGTGTTTGCTCTTGAAGGAAGACTGGTGGTGATGGCTGGACTGGGGAATCTTCTTTGCAGTGAGGAAGGAAGTGGGGCGTTCTCCATGGGCTGTCCCCCCATCACGCCAGCTCCGTGCCACATCCCCCATCGCATCCCGGCACTCCCCTCCCACACACACGGCCCGAGCAGCGCCGCGCGGGCGGGAATGGAGCCGATCAGGACAAACCCGACCGGCAGTCGCCTGCCCACAGCTGGGAGCTGCTGAGCACCCTTTGGGCTGCCCTTGGGGTCAAGGGGCCTCGTTAAGGCTCTCATAATTAAGATAGCCCCAAACAACTGGTTATCAGCACGGGGAAGGAAGTGATCCCACTTCCGCGTTAGACATCACATCTGGAGGCAAGCAAGTGGTGTCCGTGTGGGGCTGAGCTGAACCAGCCTGTGGCTGCGGAGAGCAAAGGGACCTGCCTGGGGCTGGTGGTGGCCACTGCGCTGGTCACAGCATGGAGCAGGCATCCAAGGGTGGTACAGCATCAGGTCAGTCTTCTAGGAAGTCCCCACAGACCAGAACGGAGACTGAAAAGCCCTGTCTGTGTCTCCTCTGCCATCACAGAGGCTGAGCCTATGCCAGTCCCATTCCTGATCTGAGACAAAACTGGCTGCAGCCCCCAGCCCTTGGCATCCCCACCGTGCACAGCCCTTCCTGCCACTCATTGCCAGCCCTGACACTTCCCGATGAAGGCACTCTCAGCTCCTTTCCCCACAGCACGAGCATGGCCAGCAGAGCCTGGACAGGCATTCCACTCCTATTTAAAGCACAGGCTGGCAGGACAAAGGGGGATCCCTGCGGCGCAGGGGCACAGGGCCTTGGACGGATGTAGCATGGTGAGGACAGAGCCCAAAGCAGCCTCATCGTCCCATGGCACCTGCCAGGAGCAATGGGACAGCTGCTCTCACATCCTCCCAAACACGAGTCATGGCTTCCTGAGCGGAAATTGGGAGCGGGTTAGTCACCGAGAAGGGTGAGGGGCAGGTCAGGACGCTGCACTCCCCGGCATCCAGCTATTTCCTCCCATGACACCTTGCTGAGGAACCTCGGGGCTGTTTACAAACGCTGGACTGTGTCATGGCAGCGGCCAGGGAAGCGGCTGAGCCTGAATCTCACCCAGAATCAGCTGTGAGTGCTGCAGTTCCCAAACCAAAAGCATCAGGGTTGGGAGCAGGTTTTGCCCCTCCGAGCATCCCTTTGTACTCACAGTGCCCTGGGAAGTCTTTCTGGAAGGCACAATGCTCCAGATCACAGCATCTCGGCTCTCCTCATAGGTCTGCTCTGGGAAAACAAGACTCAACCACGTTATCTGCCCAGCTGGTCATCCTGTGCCCTCCCTGCAATTTCTTGGCCAGTTCCAGAAGGTTTAAGCAGGGATAGAGGGCTCACTGCTAATTAAACTGCCCAATGTGTGAGGAGTGATACCTCCCTGAGGTGCAAGCTCAAGGTTAGGACAGAGCTACATCCATGGGGAATTGGTTGGCAAAAAAAAAAAAAAAAAATCCTTGTTGGGCTGGGCCAGACCCCTTGGAGCCCAGCAGTCCCTTGGGAGGGTGAGGTCAGTCCTGTTGCCGGCAAAAACTGCTGTGAATGATTTTTGCTAGCTGCCGTGAACACAAAGCAGCTCCCAGCCTTGCTGGCACCCTCCAGACAATTCCCCAGGGCTCTGTCCCCAGAGCTCTGTGCCCCAAAGTGGGATACACAGCACAGCCCACCTCCCTCCACGGGGCTTCATGGCCCACGGCAGCCTCCAAGCCAGGGATACCTGATGGCGAGCCACCCGTAATGGGTAGGACATCATCCCTCTCCATCCTCCCTCCTGGAAGCGTCCCATGCCGTCTGCCCACTGTCCTCACCCCTCGCCGTGCCTCGATTTCTCCAGGCCCCCACTTCACTCCTCTCATACTTGGACAGATGCAGAAATGGTGTCAAAACGTTGTTCAGTCCAACGTGGGGGCTCCAGGGACACCTGCGCCAGCGCCCATCCGTGCCTTGCTGGGAATGATGTGCAGGAACTGGGGCGGGGGTGGCTGCCGGGTGCTCTGCCTCCCCGCTCCCGGCGTGACCGTGGGTCTGTTCCTTGTCCTCCCCAGCACCGTGGGAGCACCCACGCCAGACACCCACCCTGGCAGCGCAGAACCACCCGCGGCAAAGCCACGGCGTCCCTTTGCCCCCGCCCGTCTGCAGAGCCGGTTCCCCTGCGGAGCACTGCCCGGAGCGCGGGGCGGCGCTTGGGGAAACTGAGGCAACTGGCGGGGGGTGTGGGGGGGTACCGGGCCAGCCCCGGGACGGGCCCCCCTCGGCGAGGGAAGAGGTGGCCGGGGGGTGGGTGGGTTAAATTTTTATGAATGGGGCCGCCCCGCCTGCCATCGCCGGGCGTCAGCAGCGAGCGGCGGCGGGCGGCGCTCCCCGGTGCCTCCCGCTCCGCTCCGCGCCCGCTCCGCCGATGGCCGCCGGCCGCCGCGCTCCCCCGGAGCCCGGCGGGGGCCCGGTGCTGCTGCAAGGCATCTTCGGCGCGGGGCCGGCCCCCGGTGCCGCCGCCTGCTCGCTGTCCCTGACGGCCCGGGAGCTGCAGGTGCGGCGTGCCGGCGGCTGCTCGGGCGGCTCGGCCGGTCCCGACGCCGCGCTCCGCCTGGCCGACTGCGTGGGCTCGGCCGCCTTCCCCGCGGCCGCGGCCGCCGCCTGCTTCTCGCTGGTGTGTTACCCGCTGCGGGGGCCGCGCTGGGGGCCGCCCGCCCGCCAGCGCCTGGAGCGGACCTTCCGCGTCTCCCGGGGTCCCGACGCTGAGAGCAACCTGCGCATCGCCCAGGCCTGGAGCCGCCGCATCCGCGAGCTCGCCGTGCCCGCCGTGCCAGCGCAGGACGGTGAGTGCCGAGCCCCTGCGCGCCCCCCGGCACCGCTTTCCCGCGGGGCTCGCTGCGCCGGGGCCCTGCGGGGGTCGCGGTCGGGGTCGCGGTCGGGGTCGCTCCGCCGCCGTGGGGCTGTGCCCGAGCCGAGGGCGCTGCGGGGTGTCGCGTTCCGGGGGCACCGGGGGGGACACAGACGGGTGGTGACCCGCGTCACCCTGGGGTCACTCGGACACCCCCGTCCGCCCACTTTCCCCGAGTCTGCGGGGACAGGGACAGGTTGTTTCTCTCCCCTTTTACCCTTAATTTGAAGGGACATGGTCACACCATGGGGGCCCTTTGCACACACGCCCGCCCCCCCTCCATTGCTCCCGTTCGATAACTCCAAAGCTCCAAAGGGCAGCATGATCCAAGGAAAAAAAAAGTAATCATTGCTGACGCAGGCAGGACAGGAGCCAGGCACTGTCCCCAGCAGGTGCCATCCATCACTTGAGATTTGGGGACAGGCAGATCCCCCCAGGACCCCCGCGGTCCAGCGGGATCTCAGGGCAGCCCGGCAGGATCTGTGTTTCTGCTCCTGCTCCCCTCGGGAGCTGTCAGTGTCTGGAAGGGGAGGGTCCTGCTCGGGGGCCGCATCCCCCAGCTCCCGCAGGCAGGGCAGGGCGTGCTGGCAGATAGTTGAACATCTGAGCAGAGATTCAATTATATGCACTACTTCATTTATTTGGCTGTCCAGTCGCTCTGATCAGACTTGGAAATTAAGAGGCATGCGGTTAGAGGGATCCTGTCAAATCACATTTAGCCCAGCTCTTCCTTGCTTGGATTTTAAAATGCAGCTTCTTTTTTTACATGACCTGCAGCTACAAAACAACTTTCTGTCTCTCTTCCTAAAGAATTACAAAAAAATCCAGTGGAATGGGGTGAGGGCAGAACCAGTTCCCCAGCTCTATTTCCAGCCTGAACTCTGCAGCTGGAAGTCTCCAAGCGCTTTCCAACCCTCGCCCTTTGAGCAGGCGGTGCGAAGGTGCCGGGGCAGGAGCAGCTCGTTGCACGCAGGGCCCTCGGGGCAGCGGGGGGAAGGAGGATGGGAGAAGGCAGTGCAGAATTTTGCAGTCACTTTTCTTGCTGAGGGACATCAAGATTTGCAATCCTCCTCCCTCAGTTTGGGACAGAGCTAAAAATGCCCCTCGTCCACACCCTGTGCTCGCACGTGCCGGCAGAGAGGCCTGTGCAGGGCTGATAAGGCCGTGCTGGGAAGCTGTGGGTGAGTCCCTGCAGAGAGTCCTGTCACCCTGTCCCCATGGGGAGGGGACCTGGGGAGCCACCAGCGATCCCATCCTGATGCTGTTGCAGCTCTAGCATCCTCTGGGGTAAAAGCCCTGTGGAATGCTGCAGCAAGGATAAAGGGATGATTTCCCCTGCTCATTTCACCCCAAGGGATAAACAGAAAGTTCCTCAGCAGCTGATAACCCCAAAGCTGGGGCTGCCTGCAGTGTGTCCCAAACTGCAACTATCCAGGAGGGAACAAACTTCCCCCAGGCTCGTGTCCCAAAATGGAAATCCAGCCCCAGGAAGCTGAGCCCCAGCCTTATTCTGCCTGGCACACTTGCTCCTTGTGCCCAGAGAGTTTCCAGAAGGATGCAGAGATGCAGTGGAGTGGCTTGGGCTGCAGACAGCAGAGCTGTGGCAGCGTGGTCCCAGCCTGAGCACAGCCAGGGCACATGACATGGGAGGATGTGGGCAGAGGGAGCAGAGCTTGTGGCACAGCTGGAGCCCCTTCCTCCTGCTGACTCAGATTCTGCTCTACTCAGCATTTGAGGCTGAAAGCGACCACACTGTGCTGGGAAGTGGAATCTTGCTGGGATGCCAGGGACTGGCCGGTGTTGTGCAACAGGAAGGGTTGGATGGCTCAGGATGCTGCTGAAATCTGTCTCCCTGTGCATCACCATTGCTGGGCTCCAGCTCTGATCCAGTACTGTCCAGTTCCACCACAGGGCTGAGCCTGGTGCTGCTGGTGTGACCAGCCCCACACTGGGATCCCTCCTCTCACTACTCACAGCCTGGTACCATTAATCTGTCCCTTGGCAGGGAGTTGTGGCACCCCTCTGAGCAGGGTTTGTTTTCCCCTCCAGCCAAGGAGTTGATTCCTCGGGGTCCCAGCCTTTCCCTGCTGCCCAGAGGAGACCACGGGGCAGCACCCAGAGGTCTGGGCAGGATTTTTAGGCGAGACTCAGCTGCAGCTCCGTGTGTGTGTGAGAAACAATGTGCCTGGTTAACACCATGGGGTTAAAAACTGCATTTAGGCTTTTGAAGTGCCTTTGGCTTTTGCTTTTCAATATCCAGTGCTTGAGGGGGGAAAGAGAGAGAAAAGTCCCCAGAGAGAAAGCAGCTGGGGCTTGGGCTCAAACTCTGCATGAGCACTTGTCTGCATTTGCTTGCAGGGGTTTCAGTGTCTGTGGGGACCAGGGAAGCTCTGAAGGGCTGGGAGCAGGGTCATCCCAGCCCTGGGGTTGCTTTTTGTTATCCCTGACCCGAGGTGGAGTGGCCTTTGCTCTGGGTGCTTCACTGCTTTCCCCCAGGGCAGCTGGTCCCTTTGTGTCTGCAACCCACTGATAAGAGGCTGGGGAAGGTGGAGGGGGGAACCACTGGCCCTGGGCAGTGATGGGGAGAACCAGCTTGGAGCCAGTGCCTGGAGCCAGTGCCTGGGGCCAGTGCCTGGGGCCAGTGCCTGGGGCCAGCCTGGAGCCAGTGCCCAGGGCTGGCACCTGGAGCCAACCTGGAGCCAATGCCTGGAGCCAGGCTCAGCCTGGGGCTGTCATAGGCAGATCTTTGTTGTGGGTTTGGCTGCAGGTCCCAAGCAGCTCGTGAGGGAACAATGAGGTGTCCTGGAGGGTGACAGCACCACTGGGCTATACCCATGGGACAGGAAATAATACTGGTGATGATGAAGTCAGCAGAGCTCTGTGTGCTCCCAGGGCTGGGACAGCCATGGAGATGGGATGCTCCAGTCCCACCTCCCTCCAGGCAGCTTGTGGAGCTCATAACCATGACTGGTGTGATGCTGGATGTCACCCAGGGGAGGTGACACATGTGGTGTCCTCCAGGCCCCACGCTCACATCTCCCCACCACTGTCCCCAGTGTGGGTGGCAGGAGAGGTTTAGCTGTAGAACTCCAGCTCTTGTGTTCAAACAGCTCAAATCTCTGCACATATGCAGATGAGGTGGGGACACCCCCAGTGCCACGGGGGCTCAGAGGGGATTCCCAGCCCGGGACAGTGCTGGGAAAGGCCTCTGCTGTCCTGACTCAGCAGCTTTTCCTGCTGAGTCAGCAGGTGCAGCCTTGTGCAGGACCCGTGTGCTGGGGTGGGCACCCACAGCCCCAGGTCACAGCTCAGGGGGCACAGAGCTGGTGGGGACATCCCAAACAACCCAAAACTGGCTCCTCCCTGCAGTCTCCTCCTGCAGGGATCTCCAGAGGCGCTAGGGGGGCCTGAGGCCGCTGCCCTTTGCAGCTTCAGAGTTTGGGGTGCCCAGCAGCTCCCAGGGGTTCCTGCCCTCCTCCTCCTCCCCGTGCTTCCCTCATAGAGCAACTTAGCAGCCTCCCCCTGCCCCCCTGCATGGGCTTGGGGAAGGAGAGGCTGGAAGCAACTGGGGAGCAGAGGGATGGGACCCCTGCCAGGCTTGTAATTCCAGCCCGGCCGAGGCCCCGCAGGCGAAACCTGAGCCCCGTGGGGAGCAGGGGAAGCAGCAGCGTCCGTCTGCCAGCACAACTGTCTGTCCTGGCCCTGCTCCAGCTGGGTGCATGCAGGGAATTGGAACCTGGAGTTCTCATCCCCCCACTCCGGTATGGTTGGAGCACTGCAGGGCTCCGTCCTCTGTGTGAACATGTCTGCTGATTGTGGGGGAGCTCAAATGAGTCCCTGTGTCCTCTCTCTGCCAGCTCTCCAGCATTCCCAGCAGGGACCCTCCATGCCTGCTCACCCCCATTGTCTCTGGGTAGGGATGCAGCCCAGAGAGCTTATCAAGATGAGGGAGGGCCAGTTCCCCTTCCCCTTTTGATTTTGGCAAATGCTAGCCTGGCTGGCAAAGCCCTCCCAGGGCAGGGCCATGAGGCAGCACCCTGAGCCCCCTGTCCCCCCCAGGTGACAGCTATGGGGTGCTGCCCCGGCCCTGCCATGCACTGGTGCTGCTGAACCCACAGAGCGGCTCTGGCCGTGCCCTTGATGACTTCCAGGCTGTGGTGCAGCCCATGCTGGCCGAGGCAGACATTGCCACCACTGTCTTCGTCACTGGTGAGTCCATGAGCTCCTTCTCCTTCTCCTTCTCCTTCTCCTTCTCCTTCTCCTTCTCCTTCTCCTTCTCCTTCTCCTTCTCCTTCTCCTTCTCCTTCTCCTTCTCCTTCTCCTTCTCCTCCTCCTTCTCCTCCTTCTCCTCCTTTCCCTGGGATCCTACCTGGGCCCTGCCACGTGGGGACAGGTTCCTCCAAGAGCCTTTGACTCTGCATCAGCACAGGTCTGGGTCCCACAGGATGTTGCACTTGAAGAGTGACTGCCTTGCCTCTTGCATCCCTGGCTAGGGTCACCATCTGGGGCTGGGGTCATTGTCTGGGGCTGGGGTCACTGCCTGGGGGGTGGCAGCAGGAAGGGCAGAGGGATGGAGGGTGATGTTCCAAATCTCTCCCCTTGCCCCAACAGAGAGACCCCACCATGCCCATGAGAAGGTGCGAGATGAGGACCTGTCGCAGTGGGACACCTTGGTGGTCATGTCTGGGGACGGGCTGCTGTTCGAGGTGAGGCCACCATGGGGCTGGGCTGAGGGGGGTCCTGGGGCAGGAGCCAAGCTCTGAGTCACAAAGTCAGGCAGGAAATGGCAAAGGAGAGATGGCACCAAGCTTGGAGCAAAGCAGCCCTCGCCTCTGTCCTGCTCTGGGCAGGGGCACCGTGGGCTCTGCTCCTCCCAGGGCTGGGCTGGGTTCCTTGGGTAGCACAGGTTCCTTCCTCCCTGCAGGTGGTGAACGGGCTGATGGAGCGCCCAGACTGGAAGGAGGCCATGAAGAAGCCGCTGTGCATCCTGCCAGGAGGCTCTGGGAATGCCCTGGCTGCCTCTATCAACTACTATGCAGGGTGAGTCCCAGCCCCATGGGCATCCACTGCCCTCCAGCAGGGCTGTACTGGAAGCACTGGGGATGAGGGAAGAGAAAGGCTGTGAAGGCCCAGGGAAGGGTGCTGGGATGCCCAGGGGTGCCTGGCAGGGTCCTCACTCCCCCCACAGGCTGGTGCAGCACAGCTCCAGCTGTGAGCAAGGGATAATCCCTGTGTATCCTACCCCCGCCCCACTCTCTTTTTCTGTGCTCAGAGACTGGTGACACTTTAACCCAAAGACCCACCCCAGGCACAGCCAATCCCACAGTGTGGAGGACCAGGATTGCCTGGATTTGGTTTATCCATCCCCATCAAAACTACTCCCTAGCAGCTGTTCCTGAGGGACACTGTCACCCAGCTGGGACATGTCCCAACCATGACACAAGGGTGGGGTCTGCAGGTGGACGCTGAGGCAGCAGGAGGGGTCCTGAGCTCCAAACTCACCTTCTCCATCCCTCACAGCTACGACCACGTTGCCAAGAAAAAGCTGCTGACAAACTGCACCTTCATCCTGTGCAAGGGGCTGTACACGCAGATGGACCTGGTGTCGCTGAGCACGGCCTCGGGCAAGCACTTCTTCTCCTTCCTGGGCTTTGGCTGGGGCTTCATCTCGGACGTGGACATCGACAGCGAGAAGTACCGCTGGCTGGGCAGCGCCCGCTTCACCCTGGGCACGCTGCAGTGCCTGGCCAAGCTGCGGGTGTACCAGGGCCGCCTGTCCTACCTGCCCGTGGCCGCGGAGCAGGGCAGCTCCCCGGAGCCGCGGGACCCCCGCGCGCCCCTCACCAACGGCCACGTTCCGCCGCCCGCGGGGACGGGCGCGCCCGGCTCGCTGCCCCCCGACTCGCTGCTGGCGCCGCTGGGCCAGCCCGTGCCCGCGCACTGGACCGTGGTCCCCGAGGAGGAGTTTGTGCTGGTCTATGCCATCTACCAGTCCCACCTGGGCACCAACCTGCTGATGGCGCCGGCGGCCCGGCTGCACGACGGCGTCATCCACCTCTTCTACATGAAGGCCGGCATCAGCCGCGTGACGCTGCTGAAGCTCTTCCTGGCCATGTCCAGGGGGACGCACCTGGACTTGAACTGTCCCCACCTGTGCTACGTCCCCGTCCGTGCGTTCCGCCTGGAGCCGCGCGTGGCCGCGGGCATCATGACCGTGGATGGGGAGGCGCTGGCCTGCGAGCCCGTGCAGGGCCAGGTCCATGCCCGCCTCTGCCGCGTCCTCAGCGGCTCCTGAGCTCCCCGTTCGCCCTCCCTGCAGCGCTGAGCTGCCGGCACGGCCCGGCGCGAGGGTGTCAGAGCCTTCCTCCCACTCAGGAACCCCCTCCTTCCATAGCAATAGGTCTTGGGGGGGGCGTGGGGCTCATCCCCTCGCTTGCCCCCACGCTTAGCTTTACCCCCTTGGGACAGGCAGTGCTGTTCCAAACGTGAGCCACATGCCCCATCAGGTACTCGGTGCCGGCGAGATGCCAGCGTGTTTTATCCTGGTACGAGGTCCCGGCCCCAGGCGGCTGCGCCGGCACAGCCCCGTCCCCTCCCCGGCTCGGACGCACACGGCGGCATTGCTGTGTCCCCGCCCCGGAGCCAGTGCCACCCCCCAGGGAGGGTCAGGACCAATAGATCTAATACAATAAACCGACTTTTTAAAGAATGTTTCTACCCAAAGCTTCCTGTAGAAGCGGAGTTTATTCTTGTGAGAAATGCGAAATAAATATCTAGCGTTTGCAAAAAAAAAAAAAAAATAAAAAAAAATCCTTCCTGGGTTTTGAATCCGAGCTCACAGCTGCTCTCAGGGGCTGGGCTCAGCCACGGCCCGGCTCCACGGGCGGCAGGACAGGTTTAGCTCAGCACCGCAGCCCTTTGCTCCCTGACATCCCGGGGCCGGGAGCAGCACGGAGCGAGGGGGACACTTGGGGACATCCTGGGGAAAGTTCGGTGCCTCTGAGCGACAGCAGGGAAGGGCTCGTGGAAGAGGTTCAAGGAGGGGTCGTTGAAGCTGAGGGGTTTGGCTTTCTGCCTGCAGCAGGGGCCCTTCGGGGGGCTCTTGCATCCCTTTCCTTGGGCTGTCCGGGGCCAGCTGGAGCCCTGCTACAGGTCCTTGTCCTGGGGCTTGCCTGGGGGGGGATTACTCAGCCTCTTTGGTATAAAATCGCAGTAATTAAACCTCGTTTTCAGCGCTCAAGTACAAAGCAGAAGAGTAAACAGTGGTGGCTGTTTGCATTTATTCAACTGCAAACTATGCAATTAGGATGGCAGATCCGGGAAAGAAGAGCACGATTGTCCTCCCCCCAACGGCCTCACTTGCTCATGGAGAGGAGCCCTGTCCCTGAGCCAGCAGGGCAGGCAGCAGCTGGGAACCACCTCCCAAAATAAAGTTATTTCCCCCGTGGCATCGGGCCAGGTGTAAAAACAGGCTGAGCAATAACTCTCTAACCCTGCTGAGCTGCTGGAGGGAGAGCCCATGGCAGGGGATGCGCTCCGAGCTCTCGCTGTGTCTGTCAAAGGACACGGATCAGCAGAGCGGAGCCGTTCGGGCTCACGGCCCTGAAGGGCTCCCTGCAGCACGCTGGCCGGGATCGCTCTCGCCGCCCTTTGCTGGTTTCGCTGCACGGCTCTGCCGTCACCCATCTGCTTCCAAAACCTGTTGGACTGCAGCACAGCCGCGAGTCCCGCACACCGAGACACTGCCCGTGGCGCGCGCTGGCACCTCGAGATGCTCCTGCAGGCTGAGGGGACCAGGGAGGGTCCCCGAGTGGACAAAATCTAAGTCAGGAGTCCCAGCTCCTCATCGCTGCTCCAGATTCCAGCAGCACCCGGCGGGTGCGGGACGCCCTGGACCCCCAGCGGCTCAGACACGGCTGTGTCCAGCCCCATGCCTCACACACTTACCTGTGTGCTGAGGTGAGGGGCAGGGCAGGGCAGAGCTCCCACTGACGTACCAGGCTGGGGGCTACAAAAGTTTTTTTTGCCTGAGTGTGGCCATGATCACCGAGGCTGCCAGGAAGCCGTGCTGGGGCACACACTGAGCCACCTGCAAGGACCACAGAAAACAAAAAAACCCAGCCTGACAGATACCCTGTGTAAATCAGGTCTTGGGGAACAGTTCACAGAGAGGCACAGAGGGAGCCCCTCCCTGCCAGACCGGCCTGGATCCCTCCAGACTCCAGCCAGTGGGAGCCTGTCCAGCCCTGAGGCTGGAGAGGGGCAAGTGCCAGAAGCGTGGCAGGGGTTGGTGGGGGAAAGAAAGAGACACCTCACCGAACTACTCACAGAGGCAAAATTTAATGGCAAGTCATCTTCCCTCCTTTATTACACCTTGGTTAGCCAAACAAAAAAATCTGCAGGTAAAAAAAGTTTTAATGGTCACACAGCACTTTATACATATAAGCAACCAAGCATCCACATCTGCACGTGAACGACACACCTCTAAGCATGGCCTCAATAGTCAGGTTTGTTTTTTTATTCATTAAATACTGTACAGAATCAAGGCTACAAACTGATTTTGTAATGCTTCTTCCCCCTCCCCAGCACTTAAAACAGTTACAGGCTGCTCTCATTTGTACATCACACAGTCGTGTAGCCAGTTTTAAGGCTAACAATATGCATCATGCTTTGGCTTTTTTTGTGTGTTTTTTTTTTTTTAAGGTTTTAGCCTTTTAAATTTTGTTACCCTTAAATATTACATACATACACAAAAATTACATAGCTGCAGTGTGCTCACCACCAACCTCATCACCCCGGAGCTTCACATTATCAAAAGCTTTAGAAAATTTGTAAACCTCTGTGCACGCTTGGGTTTGGGACAGCTGCAGAGAGCGAGCAGTGCTGGGGGGAGCAGTGTCCCCTTCCAGAAGGCCAACATCCACCTCCTCGGAGGGAGCCCAGCCTGTGCAAAGGCTCTTGTGTAGGATCAGAGACTTTTTGGGCAAAGAGGAGGACGTGGTGCCTGCCCGACCTCTGCCCTGTGAGATGAGAGCTGCAGAGTAAAGGGAGGGGATAAGGGGAAGCCTACAGCTCCTCCATCCCCAGTGGGTTTCTCCCTCCCTCTGTCCCTGCTCCTGTGGGTCTAGGGGTAGCCACAGCCCGGCTTTGGGGACAGAGGGTGTCAGTGTCTGCATCACTAACCGTGGTTGTGTCTGGAATCAGCCTCTCTGCCTGTTCCTCCCCTGCCCTGGAGCAGGGGCCTCACCCCTTGCCCCCAGCCCCCCCGAGCCCCTCTGTGCTCTGCTCAAAGGAATCCATTCTCTCCCGTGGCCATGGTTACAGCTCCACTCGCCCTGCCCCGCCCACAGCTCCCGGCACCTCTCTGCACCCCAAACACGCATCTCTGCCCGACCTCCCATCTGCCAGGCAGGGACAGCTCCTGGAGCAGGGCTGGAGCTGCTGCACACATGATCCACCCACAGAGCAGTGTCTGGAGAGCTCTGCAGCTCAGGTCTTCATCACAGCCAAGCCCTGCATCCTCCAGAGCACCGGGAGAAGGATGTGTCTTCCAAAATCCCAGTGGTGATGGGGACATGAGAAGGGCTTTGTGCAGCTCAGGAGCATCACATGGGGACAGCATGAAAGCAGAAAGCTGGGAGGGAGGGGTGGATTTGGGCTGGTGGGTGCAGCCCTTGGTGTTTCTGGGAGCAAAAAGCAGCGTGACAGGGTGCTGGGACTCTCCTGCGGTTCTGTTTCTAACCACAGCCATACTGAGTAAGAGCAAAAGCAAAGGAGAGCTTTGGCTCCATCCTTACCTCTGGCAGAGCCATCTGCTCAGCCTGACTCCTCCCCAGGAAGCCTGGCACCACTGCCTCCCCGTGCAGCTGCAAGGACTCTCCTGCCAGACTGTGCTCCCTGTGGGTGCCTCTCCAACGCCTGAGCACTGGGCAAAGGCAGCAGGGCTGGAGTGTGACAGCCCAGCTCCAAGTGAAGGCGTGTGCAGACAGGACCAGAGGCCTCAGGAAGGGGACTTGACCAGGGGTCTCTGGCAAGTCACTGCTTCAAAGTGCTCACTGTCACCAGCTCAGGCTGTGACACAGAGGCTGCCCTCACCAGGTGTTTCCCAGAATGTCCACCAGCACTGTGGTTAGGATTAGGGATGGAAGTGCTGTGCCCACAGTGCTGCTGGCCACAGCAGCTGCCCAAGGGAAGGAGCTGATAACAGCCCAAAACAGCGCTGCTGTAACAGCACAGGAAACAGCACAAGCTGGTGCTGCCAACAGGGCCTCGCCATGACACAGCTTCCCTGGGGTCACCCTGGCTCCCAGGGCTCCTGAACACCTGTGCACAGCTGGATGAGGGAGCAGCAGCCACACCAGGTTCATCCAGATCACAACAGATCACTGGCTGCTGCCTGCCCGGGTGAGGCCGGGACCCAGGGTGGGTGTAGTGCTGTGTGACAGCCAGCATGGCTGGGAACAAAAGACACGGATACCTAAGCAAGAAAAAAGGGCAGAACCCTGAATCCCATGTATTTCTAGAACACAGGCATGCATGGTGGGGAAAGGGAAGTTTGCATCACTCTGGAGAAAAAGAAGTGGGGATGGCTAGACTTGCCTCCAGGAGACTGAGCTGGAAGTAGCAGAACTGGATGGAAAGTCTGCAGCACTCCCAGGGCAGCACAAGTGCCAGTGCAGAGCTCTGGCCTTGCCTACCAATCCTGACTGGAAGAACCTTGTAGCTATGGTGAACAACTAAGACTTGAGCAACTCTGTATGGTGTAGACAACTCCAATGCAAACACAATCCAATGTCTAAGTACAGATAAGCTGGGGTAGACTTCATGGAACCCAAATAGAAGACTGGGAGGGCATTGCCCTTCATTTCCCGAAACTACAGCAATCCCTTCTCCTGGCTGAAACCCCACCAGAACAAACTGCTGGGTGTAGCTGGGTGGGAAGAGTCCTTGTATGAAAAGGTGCCCCAAGATGAAAGTGCAGAGGGAACGTGGCTGCAAGACTGCTTCTGTGCAGGTCTCAAATCTTACCATTGCAGGGATCAAACTTGCAAGAAGAGCACGTACACGGGACAGGGGGAAGGAAGAGGGGTTGGGGGCAAAGAGTTATTCATGCTTAAACAACCTTTCCTCAGAGGAGCAATCAGGCCTACCATCTTCTTTGGAACAAACCAAGCTGAGGAAGAAAAGCTGGAAGGAGAAGCCAGTTGATTGATAACAGCATTTGCCAATTTACTTTCTGCTGCTTTCCCTTCTCCCCTGCACCTGCCTGTCCCTAACCTGATGGTTTATTTGTCCTCTGTCCACTCTGGGATGTTGGCCCCTGCTAAGGCAGCCCGGTACTGCTGCAAGACACCGCGGATGCTTTTAATGAACCCCTTGGACAAAGGGAAGAGGGGAAACCCAATATCAGGGTAACCGCTCTTCTCCGGCAGGAAACTCCTGTAGCTCTTTCTCCTTTTCTTTGGTTTCACGCTGGGCTGCGAGGCAGAGTCCTGGGCAGCCTTCCCCTCGTCCGTTCGGTCTCTGGCCAGCTCCCCCCTGGCCTGGCCTGCGCTCTCCGAGTCCGAGTACTGCTGGAGCTCGCCGGGCGCCGCGCTGGGGAACTCCGCCTCGTCCAGCTCCTCCCTCCCGTCCAGCGCCGAGTCGGACAGTTCAGCAGCCAGGCCCTGCTCCGAGCCGCACTCCGCCGGCGCCGCCGCGTCCCCGGGGCTCTGGGCCGCGCCGGCGCGCGGCAGCGCGGCAGCATCCGCCCCGTTGGCCTGTTCGTGGCTGCGCTCCACCAGCTCGTTGGTCTCCAGCCAGGACTCGATGCGGGACACCAGGCGCCAGCCGTGGCAGCGGAAGTGCTCGCGGATCTCGTGCTCGAACACCTCCACGGGCCGGCGCAGCAGCTGCATCATGGACTGCACCACGCGGATCAGCGTCATCTCGTTGTAGCAGCGGCTGTTCTCGTAGCCCTCCTGCAGCCCCCGGTCGCTGTCGAAGCCTGCCTCGTTGTAGTAGGGCTCGTTCACCAGGATGAGACCTGCCGGAGAACGGGACACCCAGGGGTTAGGGCAGGAACAGCAGCAACCGCCATCCCCTGCCAGGCCACTCCTGCCACGAGGGCCAAGCACAGGCTGAAGCCCCAGAACCTGCAGGATGCTGTTACAAGGGACCTCAGACTCTGAGGGGAGTGGCACCCAGTTCCCTTGGCTGGCAAGCACAATGCAGAGGGCACACAATAGCAGAGGAGGTGAAAAGGGCAGGAAGGGAGAGGTTTCACAGCTCCTTTCACTTCCCTCCTGCAAAAAACCCCACAGACACAACAAAAGCTTTTATATTCCTCCTTCTCTTAACCAGAACAAAGGCCAGACTGCAGCAACAGGCTTTAAGCTGGCTAGGTTCTGCTCTATCCAGCAGAGTCCCACCAGACAGTGCAGTTCTGAGACACAGAAGACGGTGACAAGTCACCTTTACCAAGATTTCTCCTGCTTACTTCTGGTCTAATGAAATTATGGGTATGTAGCAACAGCACCAGCACTGCCAGCCTGCTGGCAGTCTGCCAGAAGTTGCATTAGAGCTGGGGAGATCATGAGTCTCTCAAAACCCAGGCAGCAGGAGAGGAGATTTTCCCCTAACACCAAGTTGCTCCAGTAAAACATTCAGTACTTAATTTTCTAAATTTGGATCCTTGGCTTTGGAAACGAGGGAAGGCTTTTATTATGGTGTCCTTCCCCCATAGGAGAATACAGGTGGACTGTGGGAGTTCAGAGGAGCAGGAGTTGCCTCCAGTCAGCAGGAACTCTTGCCCTGTGTCAAAGGTTTCTCATCACATGCCTGAGCTCCCTGCACAGAAAGCTGCCCATGAGGAAGTTATGTGATTTAGTCTGTCTGCTCCCAAACTGGATGGGGCAGAGCAAAGCCCCATGGCAGGAAGCCCTGGGGCTCGTCTAGGCACACCCCTGATTATTCTCTGCTTTGGTAGGAGCATAAACACCAGCATCATGTGCAAAACATCCCCATGTAGGATGGGTGGGTGACTCAGTGGGGATAAAAAAAAGTCCTGCAAATGAGGCCCAGTTTAGCAACTTCAACTAACTTTGGTAACAGGCTGAGGACACGGTGGTTCACCTCTGTCAGCTCAGAGTAACAAGCAGACAACTCTCTGCTTGGCTGCTGCAGTGAGAAGAAGGGAAAGCATTGTGTCAGAGCCCTGGGATGCAGCCAGAACTCTGGGCATGAGACAAGCTGGCACCTGCTTCCACTAAAGCAAAAGATAAGGACACTGCTTTGGCCAGCAAGGTGAGAGCAAAAGGCAGCACTAACCCAAATGGGGTGGCAGATCCCAACTGTGTGCCCCCATAAGCCAACAGCCCTTTGTCCCTCAGCCTTTTCCTGCCCCACAGGCTTGGCAGAAGCATTTACCTTGGATGGAGATGAGTACTTGAAGGAGACTGGATTTACTGGTCCACCTTTCTGTCCCCTGAAATGCACACATAAATATGTTAATGGCTGAAGCACCATCAGTTTGCTCTGTGACTATTGTCAGATGAAGTGAGGCCCCAGTTGCTCTGCATTCCTGTTGCTGACATCCTGTGGCTCAGGCAGGCACAAGGAACTGCCTCCACAAGCACGTGATGTGCTGGTGTCCCATCTCAACAAGGCATCTCCGTTATTTTTTTACCAGCACCACACCCCCTCAGGCCAGTTCTGTCTGGAACTGTGTAACCTTACACACCAACCATCAGTTCCAGCCCCTCCCCAGCTGCCCTCTCCTGCTCAGCATTTCCCTTTCTCTGCTTATTCCAAGTCTCCAGCTGGACATTGTACCACGGTACATGATTTGTGCACAGTGTGGAAAACAGAGGCCTAACCCATAGGCACACTCCATGCTGTTGTTGGCATCTCTGCCATGGCTGGTGTGACCACAGACTTCTCATTGAGGAGAGATGGTTGAGCCAAATACAGACCCATAAAAAGCCAAACTACACCAATCTACTCCAGACACCTAAATCATGGCCCAAAGCCCAAGTCACCCCAAAAGAGAAGTCACCCAGGTCTGGTAGGAAGTGACTTGTTCCAAAAGCAGCCCAGCACGAGCCCTGCTCCCCAGGGACAGGTGGATGATGGCAGTACCTTGCCTATCCAGGTGCCCAGGAGGCTGACACAGACTTTGCCATTGTCGTACAGGTTGGGATTCAGCCTCCCACTGCACTGGGAGAGGTAGCGGAAGAGAGGCGGGACAGCGGGGTAGATGTTGGGCAGCTGGATGTCAAAGAGGAAGAGGCCATCTTCATAGGGTGTGCGTGTGGGCCCTTTGATAAGTGCTGAGAAGAGATCCTGTGGGGAGAGGCAGGAGGTCAGGCACTGGCAAACACCCTCTTACCCTGGCAGAGCTGTACTTACACAGAGGGAGAGTGGGGATGTGATTGACTCAGCCCTCTCAAGCAACACATCTCAGGACACCTTCCCCCACCAGAAGTTGCACCCTGAGAGCAAAGTGAACCTTTGCATCTGAAACAGGGCTTTGAGGAGGGCAAAGCCCCCAAATTTACTCCCTACTAACACAGCCCCTTGCTGGCTGCCCGCCTGTCTTCCCACTCAGCACCCAGAACAGGCTTCCCTGCAATCAGCAGCTCCTTTTTTGCCACCCTGACTCAGGGGATGCAAAAGCAGCCATTCTGGGTAATTACAGCCCTGTTTCACATGCTGCACACATTCCTGCAGCTCTACTGCAAAGGATTAGGGCTAAGCAGGGAATTCCAAAGACAGGGATCTGGATGGTGAGCCCAGCACTAGCACAGAGGCACGTGAGAGCAGGCACTTGCCATTCGATCCTCGAAGGTTTTCACCATGATGCCATCAGGCAGGGAGGTGGCCAGCAGAGCCATCTCCTTCCGCACCGTGCTAAAGAACTTCTTGGCTTCTGGGGGCTGGAACTCCATTTTCTTGAAGGCATGGGAATCTGTGGGACAAGAAGACAACAGAATTACAGCCTGCCTTTGGGAACTGCCACAAGCTCCTCATGAAGGCAAATCTACCCATGTGTAATATGCATCATGTGGAAGAGAGGAGTTAACTTGCTTTGGTGCTGAGCCAGGAGGCAGGAGAGATTATTTCCCACGCAGCACAGTAACCACAACTTGCATCTCCTGTTTCACTGTCCCACACAACACTGTCCCCTGTAACCCAGCCAGGAGCCTTGTCCCACAGCTGGGACAATCCCACAGAGCAATGGCCCTTTCTCTGCCAAACCTAAGCACAGCTCCCCACTTCTTGCCCACATCTGCAGCTTCCCAACAGTTTGGTCACCTTTCTCTCCCATGTCTGGCTCATGAGCACCTTGGGCTCCACTGTCACCAATACTCCACACGGCCAGATGCTCTTTTTTATTTCTGCCCACTAACATTGGTGCCAGTGAATAAGGACACTCACTCACCAAGAACACCCAGCACAAGAACACCAGCTGTTTTTGCTCTGCTCTGCTTCTCAACCAATTCAGCCCAGAAAAAAAAGCCTGAACAAACCCTGCAACTTGCAAGAAAATGTCTGCAGTGGAAAGCAACTGATGTATGCAGCCCTTCAACGTTAGTCACCACCCTGGGAAAGAAAGAAGCATGCTTCTGAGGCTTGGGAAGGTGCAAGAGTGCTGAGAGATGCTATCTAAAAGCCATGCTTAGGTCCCAGAACACACTGTGCTACAGAAGTTGGCTTAGTTTCTCCTTTCCAGTTAATGGGCTATGAAAAGGGCTAAGAAGAAGAGAGGATACAGAATCCAAAAGGCAAGGTTTTGGGTAAAGAAACACTGCAGGACAGCAGTGAAGGACCGAGTAACCCACACTCACCTGGAGCATACTCCAACACAGAGAACACTTCTCCCTTGGCACTGGTGAAGGTGACTCCAGGCTTCCCTCCACTCTGCTGGCAGAGCACTGGTGTCTCACTGGGCCACTCTGACCTCACTGGTGTCTGTGCCTCTGCTTTTTCTTCCTTCTTCTCTGTCTCAACCATGGCTTCCATCTTTTCCTCCTCAGCAATAGCCACATTATCCAAGGTCTTCTTTAGATTTTCCTGCAGTTTTTTAATATCGTCCAAGAACTTCTTCTCCCGAGTGGGCTTTTCCAGTTCCACGGTTGGGGAGGTGGGAGACCCAGTCAGCAGCTGCTCCACAGTCATATTTTTCAGGCTTTCCAAGATCTTGATGGCCTCCTTTAGCTCCCGGAAGCTCTTTGGGGCTCCATCCTTGCCAGCTTTCTCTGTAGCAAGATCTGCAACTGCCATAGCCACAGCTCCCTGGACTTGTTCTTCTACTTTTTTCACCTCCTCTGCTGCTGGTTCCTCAGGCTCAAAGTCCTCAATTTTTGGGTGGTCATCTTCCATGAGGCCATTATCTGTCTCCCAGCTGTCACTTTCATCCTCCCACTCTGAGGATGCCCCGCTGGTGCTGCCGTCAACAGAATCATAGTCTGACTCCTCAATTTCTGACTCAATATTGTACAAGTGCTAAAGGAGAGCAGAGTTACATGAGATTTAGGCTGAAGCAAAGTTTCAGTTGTTTTTAAAAGTAAGTCATGAAAAAGGAGCTTCCATTTGGAATTGGTTGGGCTTTTTAAACCCATTCCACCTACACTGGGGCACAGAATATGAAACCACACAGCCCCATCCTCCACTTTTCCAACTATGGTATTGGGGGCAAAACTAGGGCAAATTCTGGATGGACTGCAGTCCTCCCAGTGTCTGGGACCCAGCCCTGGAGAGCAGGCAGGTGCCTCACAACTACCTGGATGCCCCAGGGTTTCAGAACATAGAGCTCAGAAGGTGTTTGGTATCATGTGAGGAGTTGGTATTTCTGGTCCTGCTTCTGCACCAGCAACTGTGTTGGCACAGAGCCCTGGTTTGGCTGCCTCCCCACTCTGTCCTTCCAGAGACAATGCTGGAACCAGGAACACATTCCCTTAGCAGCTCTCCTCTCCTGTGGCACACAATACTTGCCAACAGAGCCTTGCTAGGCTGCTTTAGCTGTTATATGTGGCTACTGCTTAAAATTCAGCTAGGACAATGGAGCCTCACCCAAGTTGCTGAATAAGCTCTTACATAAAATGCTCTCTTCCCTCTCACTACTGGAAGCTGAACACATCCCCACTCCATCCAGCCTCACCTCCCACAACTTGCTTCTGCACATGCTACATCTCAAGAGGTCTCTCTGCAGAGATTTAGACCTCCTCTGGCTTTAAGCACCAACACAGGGGAGCAAGAACACCTTTACAGGGCTGTGTTTGCATTTACAGGAGAGGAGCATTTTATCCACATGCTTCTGACAGCTGAGTGACAGCCCAAGAATCCTCTTTATCTTGTAAGATATGACTCCAGAGGCTAAAGCACAGGGACCCTCAGTCATCTTGTCAAAGCCTTGAACTGAAGCAGCACTGTTGAGCCAGTCCTATGCCACCCGGAGACAGGCAGCCAGCAGAGGTTAGCTGGGTTCAACACAAGTGACTGCAGGCAGGAAAAGTCATCAAAACTCACTGCCCTTAAAGCTAATCCAAATCTGAGTTGCAAAGTTAATTAGCCTGTTATGCCATCTTTATTTTTAGAGCTGTGAAAAAGCACCCAGACAGCTTGTCTCTGGGCACACGGTCAGGCATTGATAAATCATGGTTTTACCAACTGATAATTCGTGCTCCTGACATTTCCCTAACTCCCATAATTACGCAGAGGAGCAGAATCGAAGGGACTGGCGTGACACAGCAGGAGCTGCTGCAGAGCCCCGGCACTGCAGTGTGAGAACACCCTTTGTGGGGCACGCATCAGACCTCTGATTGTGCCTGTGATCCAAGCACATGTGACAACAGGGGGAAGGGAGACAGCAGCCTGCTTTGTACGCCCCAGTCCACTGCCATAGTGCAGGCATTGACTATTCTACTGTAATTAATGCAGAGCTGCTTGGTTTAAAAAGGAATCTTACTCAAGTACTTTGTACTTGCTAAGGCATCTCTGCAGTGGAGGCAGTGGCTGTTCTGCCAGTGACAGAATGGGACTCTACAGATGTAGGTTGTCTTGTATCTTTAGCTGTCTGCCTTCATTCCAGGCAACAAGGAGAGAAGACATGGGATGAAATTGTATGGGGAGTAGCAAGTATGAGTATAAGACAGTATAAGAAATGCCTTAAAAGAACCCCAGACAAACCAGTACAGCTGTATCTGTATTTTTCAGCTTGCACTCAGCCCTTTGCCTCCCTGCCTTGGGTAAGATTTGAGTCTGATCCCTAGGTTAGCTAAGGTGACAATTCGTGGCTCTGGCCCAGCTTCTGGAGGAGTTTCTTTAGCCAAAAACCCCACTATGGTGGCATTTCACAAGAGAGACAGAACATGCAATCGTCTTGTGGCAGTACCCTGGTTGGGCAATGCCCTAACCCAGGCTCCAGTGAGAGCCAATGATCCCTGAGCTCTGCAAAGCACCACATGCTGGAGGCCAGGAGCAGGGCTGTGGGCAGAGCAGGGAACATGCAGTGCACTTGTGAAGACAAAAAGAGCCTGTCCAGGCTTTCCTACTCACTAGACTAGAGGGCAGTTATAACCAACCAGTTGCCCAAACCTCCTGACAAAAAGATTTTCCTGTGCTAACAGAATTAGGAAGCCACCCTATCATGAAGGACTGCACCAATCAACAAAGCAAGAGTCCCTTACCCAGTTGAATCTCTCTACACACAGGATTTAAATCTAAGTCTTGTCACTAAGAATTACAGTGATACTGGGAGCTGGAACAGGACCTCACCTGAGGCAGAATAATAGTCTTGGAATTGTCAGCCCACACCACTTCCACCTTACTGCTGACATCCACACGAGCCACCTGTCCAACTGAAGGCTGTGGAGACAAGAGTGGTTTGTCAGTCCATTTTTTTCCTCAGGCACTTCACTGCAGAGCAGGAAGGATTTCAGAAACACATTCCCCAGCTGGAGAACCACCTAGAGCCACAGCTGCATCCTACGTACTGAAACCACACAACTGCCATGGAGGTGGGGACAACTCCTCTCCCCAAGGAGCAGGAGGGCTGGTCTGGCCTTGATCTTTGGCCCTGAGATCCTGATCTTTGACAGGACCAGTGGCTTTTCAGTGCCAGCAAGGGACAGGTCCTTCATGGAATGGGGGTGCCCTCTAGTGGGGTGCCCTCAGCCCCCCCAACAGCCAGCACCAGGGGCTCCCCAGAGAGCACAGGCAAGAACAAACAAGCCACAGTTGTGCAGGGTGTGCAGGCAAGGAGCACCTTGCCCTGCAGCAGGTTATTTAGGTCAGCTGAGCAGGCTGGAATGTGTTTTGTGCTGTAAGAGCCACACTACACCTTTTAACACTTTTTTAGGGCAGCAGGCTGAAAAGTTGCAGGTCTCTCCAGGGGTGTTTCTGCTACAATAGAAATTGCTCCTTCTTCCCCAAGGAGATCAATCAGCTCAACAAAATTAACATGAACATAGCTCAGTCACCATAGCTGAACACCAGTCTTGTGCTGCCACGTGAAACCGGTTTCATGACAAATCCACCTTCATGGCTGCTCAGGAGCTCACAGAATATCCTTTTATTACATGTTACTCTGAAATCCTAAGCAAGAGTCTTATGAAAAGCCCTCAGGCATAAGTTCAGCTCTTGTCTCAGCTTCACTCTTGCTCTGCTGCAGACTGTCATCAAGGTCAAAGGATTTCAAGGTTACATCTCCACCAGACAGAGATCTGATGTGTTACTCATGACAGCAGGGGACACCAATACAAAATCATTTAGAAGCCAGGGAGCTTAGGATGCCCATGTGGGGCCTAAAGCCTTCCTATCGACTTTTCCAAGTGTCTCCACCCACAGCTGGTGACAATGTGGTCACAGCAGGTGCCCAGGACCCACCTCGTCCTCCTTGGCCGCGGCCCCGTCCGAGTTGCCGATGCGGATGACGATGTCGGTGGTGCGGAAGCGGAAGTCGGGGTGATCGGCGATGTCGTACACGCTCACATCCTCCTCCTCCCCGATCAGCTGCACCAAGACAGTGCAACACATCAGCCCAGAGGCTGCACCGACCCCCAGAACACACCTTCAGCACTCCAAAGCACTCAGTGTTTTATTTTGTCCCTTTTTAGCTGCTCCAACAGCCTGCAAGGGGCTGCTGCTGTCCCTCTTTGTCACCTCAACCAGCAGCACGTGGATCAAGGCACAACAACGAAAGGAAGCAGATATTTTGTCTCATCTGCTCACCCTCATCTTTACTTCAGGATTCAGCATGACAAGGAGATGTGCAACCAGTGTTTTATTCCCTTCTGAACACCCAGATTTCTCAAAGCATTTAACTGGGGCCCAATGGCTGATAGTTTACTTTTGAAATTATCCAAGGCAACAGGAAGTGTATGACAAAAAACCTTGTCATTTAATGAGAAACATCTTTCCTTTGATTTCTCCTGGAGAAAGAGAGCTAGGAACTCACAAATTATGAGAAATGAGTGGGGCACAACCCCAGGCCAGACTCATCTTCTGCTTCTGCATGTGAGGGGCCCTGTTCAGTTATGACAATGTGGTCTGGCAGGCTAAAACAAAGCCCCCTCTCATCTCCAACTAGACTGCAGCCTATCAAGACTCTGGAAAATACAGCATTCCTACAAATCCCAAGAAAAAGGCACTAGGGTAACTATGGGCAGTAGTACCTGGCAGAGGCAAGCACAACAATGTGCAATACATTGATTCTCTCTCTATGAACCATGCAAAGACATGGGGAGGAAAAATTATTAGAATGAACTCAAGAGATCAATTGTCTGTGACAACCTTAGCAAAAATTTTCATCCATACCATCATCCAACCTGATGATACCATGGGATGTAAATGATCTGTCTGGTCTTTGCTACCTCACAGGTATCTACAAATATGAAGTGACATCACCTCCAGCTAAGTCTCCCAGGCCCATAAGCACTGTTCCCTTCCTCAAGGACACACAATCAATACTGAGCTGATTTCCAGGCTTATCTATGTTTATCTGTGAGGCTTGTGTGATTTTGTGGCTGCTTTCTTTCAGCTGGTTGCAGTAGTTGCCTCCTGCACTTACCTCCACATCATCTCCACTGGGTTTCAGCTTGAACCACTTCACCACACAGGTACGGCCGATGTGGTCCCCAGACTGCACCACTCCATACAACCCAGGATCCTGGGAGCTCTGAGCTTTTGGTCACAATGGTAGGGAAAAAACACACAAATCAGGCAAAGGAGCACAGACTCTGCTCAGTGACTGAGACTGTCAGCTCCTGGGCTCTCATGGCTGAAGTCTTCCACTTGTGAATGGCATGACAAAAAACACTTCTTCCTACACAGTGAAAATTGTTGCCAAACTAGAATGGCAGAGCTGGAGCTGAGGGGTGACTTTAGTTTCCACAGACTACATGTAACCCAGAAGACCAGTCAGACTATTACCCATCAGAAATGGCTACATAAAACAGCCTCTTATTTAGGCATATTTCCTGCTTCCCAATCTGAGTGTCTTCTGGTCCCCACTGCTGAGGGTCTACCCTTGCTAGAAAAGGAGCTGAGAGCCCAGATGGTGTCATCAATATTTCATATCCAAAAGCTGTAAGTGTCCTTGAACTTGTTCTTGTGGCCCTCACTAGCATCACCAATTGGTTTGGTGAAGAAAAGGGATTCAAGATGCCTCTGGATACCAGAACTGCCCATGAAAAACATGAGGGTCATGATAGAACAGCTATACAGAGAAAACAGCCTGAGGTAAACTGTTTCTCCTCTCACTTGGGGACAGAGCTCAGAGCTGCTGGCCCTTTCAAGGTGGGCAACCCCTGCTCTACAGAAATACTGAAAATCCTAGTTTGGCTCCTTGGTATTTATTCTTTCCACATCCTTCCTGTTGTCATAGTTCAACTTTGGTATGTAAATAATAGTTGTCTGCTGCCATTCTCCCCAAGTTAGCTGAATCACTGCTGTTCCTGTCAGGTGCCCACCTCAACTGAGCACTAACAGCTACAGAGCAAATTAGGGGATCCAAACTGAACAATACTTAGCAATTAAAAGCATTGTTCTGACACCCAATACCTCTTTTGTCCACCACAAAATCGCCGGGGCAGAACTCGTTGTTGTCCAGGTGATGGACAGGGATCAGCTCGTTGGAGCGGATGTTTGTCTCCACAGTGCCGTCCTGCCACATCACGTCAGCTGAAGTCATCGTGGTCACCACTTCCACAGCAACCCTGGCAGCACACAAAGGCAATGAGTTACAAAAGGGAGCATCAGGGATCAAGATGGATCTCAGTAAGACAAAGGTGCATGGATCAGCAGGCAGGGTAGCAAATCAGGAAACTCCGCATAGAGCCCATGGGCACAGCTACACAGAGGCTTTGTTGTGATGGGTTCTCAACCCCTGCAGGTGTTACATTGCTCAAGGAGGACTGACAAATTAACATCTACCAGCACCCACTTTCTGCCCTTGACAGAAGCATGACAGGAGCTTCAAATAGTTTGAAACTTGAGACCTTCTCCACTGGAGCACCTTCCAGCTTTGAGGAGTCTTTGAAACTAGAAGAACAACGACTGAAAAGATAAATCATCACAACCCTTCCAGAGAGAAAAAAAACAAACCAAAACAAAAAGAGGCAACACACTGAATGTGGGTAAAGCAAAAGGACTTTGTTTAAAAGAAAAAAAATGTCCTTCCCAGCTGTTCAAACACATGTGTGTCTCTGCAGCTCAGAAATTAAACCCAAACACGCCACAATGGGCCACATGCTGGTCCTCTCCTGTGAGGC
The DNA here is from genome assembly GCA_034336665.1 of Luscinia megarhynchos. Classification (NCBI taxonomy): domain Eukaryota; kingdom Metazoa; phylum Chordata; class Aves; order Passeriformes; family Muscicapidae; genus Luscinia; species Luscinia megarhynchos. The sequence continues at coordinate 7,415,846 of CM067580.1, forward strand.
TTGACAGGGATGCTTGAAGAGGCAAAGTCCTTGGGACAGGAGGGACAGCCTAGCTGGACACTCTTTGTTCTTCTCCACTAATTTCATCTCTCCTATGGCACAGAACAAACCAAATCCCACACTGGCTTTAAATCTTCCCTTTACTTTGCTGGCCAGGCCTTCCAGAATAACACAAGTGCTGGATTTATGTTGCTTTCAGAACCAAATCAGAAAGAAGATACAATAGGCAAATACAGCTGTTTGCCACCAGCCCTGTTTTTACAAATGTCAGAGAAATATTTTTAAGTGGAAACAAGATGAAGTTTTTAGTAGGGCCAGCATTCAACAGCAGAAATTATCAGAGGAGGGTCTGTAAGAAGCCAAGTGTGTGTGTGTGATATGCAAAAAGATGATTTCTGGGAGACATAGGACATGTGCAGCTGAGGATGGGAGTGGAAAAGCTGTGCAAGGAAATGAGGCACTCTTGCCTGCAGCAGCAGCTTCAAACAAAAATCAAGACTTGATGTTAATAAAAACCCCTGCATACCCTTACTAAAAGATATCCAGAGGTCTGTGTGCTGCACAGAGCTGCAGCAGGTCACTCACTGATGGCAAAGCCACATGCTGAGCTGGGCCCTGCAGCCAGACTGCCCAGGAGCTGACACATCACATGTGGTGACTAAGTGCAGGCAGCCCAAACACTCTGCATTTCTCAGCAGTGCCTGGCAGAACATCTCTGATGGCCTCAACCCCCCAGAAGAATATTCAACAGCACTGGCCCCTCACAGTGAGCTGTGCCCAGCTGCCACATGTACCCTTCATAGCATCAGCTAAAAGCCTCTATCTCCTACTCTCTGTGCCATGTTTGCCTCTGCATCTCCTTGCATGCCCTGATCCAGCAATGGAATTTCTTGGGGCTGCCACAGGGATTTCTCCCCACTGCCTATATGGTGCAGGGAACAACCACGTGCCTTAGCTAAGCTCTCCTTAGTAAAACCTTCAGTGAAACAGAGACACTCAGCAGGGGAGCTAGACACGAAAAAGGGAAGTAAGAATCTGTTCCCAGGAACTCTATCACACACTCCCATGTTTTCTCACACTTGGATACTGCTCTGCTGGACTTTGTGACCTTCAAATCTAATTTCTCCAGAACTCACAATGAGAAGAAGAACCACTCACAGGCAAGGCTAAATAACTACCAAAAATGCAAATGAAGTTCATGACATTCTCAAACTACTGGATCTCTTGAATAATCTCTGATAATGTCACTTTCCTGGGAGAATTCTCACATGTTTTCTTGTACCTGTTGATGCAGAATCTGTACACAACTAAGCAACCCAGGGAAGCCAGCAGACAGGCAGACTTGTCAGATGTCCTTGCATCCCATGAAAACAGTTTAAACATTCCTAAGTTAAAGGCAAAAGCTGCTGAGATCCAGTTTTATCTAGAAATGGGCAGACACATGCAGTGCTCCCTCCCCCATCTACTGAAATAAATTCCTCCAAGGCTCTCAAGGAGAGAGTGCAATTTATTCATTAAAAAAATTCTAATATTAAGAAGTATACTGCTGGCAAAAATTGCAGATGTCTGCAGAGCAGGGTGAGGATAACAGAGACCATGGCAGCACTACCACCTGCCAGCTCAGAGCTCCGTGCTGCTCTGGAGGCAGCTCTCTAGGATAAGCTGTCCATTCCAAGCGTGGTCTGTCCCCAGCCTCTCTACAGAAGCTGCCAATAAGGTAACCAATTAGTGTCATGTTTAAGCTGTGTGATCTTTATTCACCTCTTTCCCTGCACACAGAGTCCAGCACAGCACAGATATGCTGTCAATGCCTGAGGCACAGCTGAAATGGAATAGCATCAGTGTCAGGTCACATGGCCCCAGTTTCATCAGAAGCTGGACTGAGACCAAGTTGATTCCACACAGGCCACTGCACAGTCATCACAAAATAAATGCTGTCAGTTACTACCAAGCTGTGCCCAAACCCCCCATCATCCTGCAACCTGACTTCAGGCGGTGCTTTACAGCTGGGCAAGGGAGACTTTGGCATTTACATCTGGGTGTGGAAATCCAGCTCACCTGTCTCCTGGCTTAAACTCTCGTGAAACCTTGGTCTTCTTCTTCTTGTGCTTCCGCTTCAAGTTTTTGATGGAAAGGGGGATGCTCTTCTTGCGGCAGGTGCCACTGCCACTCTGGGATGAGGCAGTGGAGCTAGCAGAAGAGGTGACAGAACTGGTGTCATCAGTGTCATCAGCTGCCTCATCATCAGCATCCTGCTCCATGGACTGGAGCCGGTAGTCGGGCAGCCCTTCGTCCTTCAGGAGAAAGGGAGGCTGCTGCTGCCGCGCTGCTCCTCCGCTTTTCTCCTTCCCTGGCTCTTCAGGCTGCTCCTCCTTTCTCTCCCCAGGACTTGGTGCATTGTTGGAAGAGTCATCCAGCTCACACTTGGATTCAGGCTTAAGCTCTTCTGATTTTTGGTCAGCAGCTGCAGCAGACTCTTTGTCAGCGGCTTCACCGGTGCCCTGAGACTCCGGGGAGCACGACATGATCTTCACGATCTGCTTCTTCAGCAGCCGTCTCACCTGGAGGAGCAGACGTGGGTCAGACCTGAGCCTGGACACTCAGCAGGCTGCCAGCCAGCCTGGGGAATGCTCAGCTTTGTGCAGGGAAAAACAGCACCCATGGGTTTCTCTAAATCTCACCTGCACCAGACTACTCTGCAAACCAGCATTTCACAGTGCTCTGCTCAGGAGCTGCACTGCTCTAGCCCAAGTAAAGTGAGCTTTGCTCCTTCAGCTTATTTTAAGCATGTTTTGAACTGTTTTGTTATGGAAGGTCACAAGGAGCTGCACAAGGTAATCCATGTAACAGGCACAGACATGCAGAGAGGTCACCATCTACATCCTGTTATTCTAGGAACATCAGGGCTCTACAGCCAACAGGTACAGACCATAGCATGACTCACTTGGCTTAGGAAGCAAAAACAACTTCCTTGTTTCACTGTAGCAAGGATTTAACCGAACATTTCAGCTCTGTGAGAATGCTAAGGAAAACAACATGTTTTTAAATCCCAGCTGTCAAAGCACAGTTGACCCCTGTAATGTGACACTTTTGTATTGAGACCATGTTCATGTTCTCTCAAGGTGTAGCTGCATGCTTCACCCAGAGCAGTCAGACTGCTCTACAAGGTGACTTCCCTGCTGGCAACAACAAGCCATTACTCTTCACAACCATTTCAGGAGTCACATTTCTGACCACATGACTACCAGGAAGATCTCTGCTTTAAAAGCCACAGTGACCACAAATGCTTAGAGAAGTCAATGCCTCCCTCAACCCCTCAACTCACCTTTTTGGCAACTGATCCTTCACCCAGGACACAGTTCCTCTCTGGACATTCACAGGTGATTTTTGCAGGTTCCACTTTGTCTGGGAACACGTAGAGGCACCTTTCCCCAAGCTGCCTTTGGGCATGGTCAAAGCACCCCAGACGCTTTACCCTGGCAGAACAGGAGAGCCATGAGCACAGAACAGTACCAGAACCCAGCAGTGCCCAGGGCCTTCACAAGGCTGGCACAGCCTCACAGCAACAGTGCTGCTTCAGCAGCAAATCATTTCCAGGCACACAGTTCTAAAGGAGAAGTGGGAATCTCACCAGGGACTGGGTGGGGATACAAAGGGTTTGGGTGGGACACAAGTCACTCCTCCCTTCCCCCCAGAGAGAGCTGCCAAGAGACATTTGGGTTTTTCTGCTGTAATTTGAGAGCTGCTCCCCCCAGCACATGAGCTCCAGGTAGGACCCATGCTGACAGTGCTGCTGCTCATCTGACTTGTCTTTTGAGCTTTCCCAGCTCTCTGCGGCAGCTGCAGCCTGCAGAGGGCACCAGTTACTGCCTCAGCACCAGCCCGGGCTGCAGCCGCACCCCTGAGCCCCACCCCAGCCACACACGGAGCTGCAGCCTGCTCCAGGCAGGAGCCAAAGAACAAGGGAAGAAGGGAGCTGCTGACAGACACCACTCTGTGCACCTGTCAGCTGGAGAGAACTTGGCATTAGTGGGATGCTTGCCCTCGTGCTGGTAACGCAAGTGTCTGCTAAACTAATTTGGAAGTTGTTGTCTCTTATTTCTGAAGCTCTGGGATATGCAGGCATGCAACATGGGGAAAAAAAATCCACTTGAAACGGCAGCATTGTGTCTCTTCACTTGGTAGTCCTGTCACCCACAGTCTGCAGGGTCTGAGTGCTGGGAGTGAAAAGGGGTTTTCCAGGGATCTCACCTGGACAGCTTCTCCTGGCTGATTATCGAGGGAGGAGGGCTCACACTGTCAGTACCTCCAGGACAGAAGCTTTTAGTGATCCAAGTAACCTTTAGTTCTACCACCTGTACCTACAATGGAGTGACAGCAAAGGCAATTAACATTTCAGAGACTTTCCCAGACCAGTGTCTCAGATCTGAAAGTTTACACACAGGAAAGTGGCAAACCTGCTTTTATCATTTAATATGGGCAAGTGCAGTTTCACCACATCCAGGACAATCACAATGCCCCCATAGCCTGAACCCTGACAACAGAGATTCTACAGCTTTTAACTCCAAGCAAAGACAAGTGGCTTGGGAAGGAAGATATGGTGCACATAAATCAACAGTCCAATGTCACAAAGAGATATGCTAATGGACTTGGAGCTGCTCCTTTAAGCAAAGAGTCAGCAATATTTCTCCCTTTTTGGACAGCATGCAACATTAAGTTTCAATAGATGTGCTCCTCCTGCCCTAATGATCAATAGTACTGCCCTCTGAGTGTGCTGACACATGATCACTTCACAGGGTGCCAGCAGGGACCCTTGCTAGGATGCTCAAAAGTCCTGCCAGTCCCAAATGAGAAATCTGTCACCTCAGAAAACCACAGCCACAGCACATTTGCTCTTGGGAGGTTACCATGGCAAGCTGACTCTGCTCCAAACAGCCAGCCAGAGACCATGCAAGCAGAAGGTGGCCATGTGTCAGGGTGTCAGTCCTTACCTCTTCCACCACCACTCTGAACTTGCTCTTTGTGCTCAGAACAGGCTTCACACCCGAGAGCCACTGTACACTGGAGAACACTTTAGATGGCCCGATGAGGACTTGTCCAGGATAAAAACCATATGAATCATCAAAGAAGAGACCCTGTGGGAGAAATGGAGGGGAGAAAAACAGCATAAAGGACTCTATGATTTAATATTCCAGCATTTCTCTTGCATATTTTGTGATCAGTAAAATTAACTACAAAGGTAAAGTCTGCAAGATGCCCTGTAGCTTGTCCTCTCCTGAAGGCAGCCCAACAGTTCCTATAGCAACCTGCTCTGTCATACATCCAAACAGGACCAGGACTTGGTGCAGAAGAAGCAAAGGTACTTGCAAGAAATAAAAGATATGCATTTCCACATAGGTTCTCAGTAACAAGGTAGCCAAGGTCAGCTGGGCAAGGACATCTCTCTTTTCCATGCTCTAATTCAAGCACTTACATCTTTCAGAGGCAGAGGATGTGGGCCTTCACTCCTCTGCTTGTCAAATTAAGTGTTTAAGTATTATTCCTGTCTCAGGTGGATTAGTTAATATGACAGTTCTTTGAAAACAAAAACAGGACAGTAAACACAACAATTGCTTTCCTAGAGCTCCTTCCCACTGATAGATTCAGAGTGTGGGGGCGGACAGAGCAGTTTAGGGTAGATAAAATACTGAGCACAAAACTGCATCACGTCTTGTAATTTGTCATAAGGGATAAGAGCAGTGTGACAAGATCTAAGTCAGGTAAGCATCTAACACACAGCAATTCTGAGCACAGGATCAAGAGTAACACTGGAGACAGTGATTCAGCCCAAATTGTGATTCCCCAGAGGGCTCTATACACTTTAAAGGCAGCCTGACTCAAAACAAGCCATCTCAAAATCGGGTAACCAGAAGCTGAATGTTGCCACAACATCCATTTAGTGAGCAGAAAGCACACAGCACAACCCAAAATAGCAGAGACTGAGGTACTGGAGAATATCGAGCGACAGACCACTCCTTTTCTGTACTGAACCAGAAAACCACAGCAGCATATCCTATTGAACTGATATCCCATTTACTCTTCAACAAGCTGGCATCAAGTTTTAGCAGAAGTGCAGTTTTAGATCAAAGGGACCTTTGCTTTGAAGGCTGGGAAGGATAAGAGCTCAGTGCTTTGCTAGTTCCTGAGAATCACACGTCATCAATCCTCTGTCATCTCCCAACACTGCTGCCAGGAGTGCAGCAAGGCCCTTTGGAAGAGCAAGCAATCTGTCATCAGCCTTTGAAGGTGAGAGAGGTTAGATCCCATCACACAGCAAACTGTTTTACCCAAAAGCCAGCAAAACCTTCCCTGCCATGTGATTTGGAAAATGCCAGTATGGTAGCAGGTCTCCATTCAAAAAAACACCATGGACTGCAGTAACAAGAGACGTTATTTTACATGACCTGAAAACCTGCTTCTAGCAGAACACCTGTTAAACAAAATACCTTTTTCCAGAAGAACAGTTTTTAAAAGCAGTAAATGGAGTAAGAGCCTTTAAAGCATGTGCAGATAGAAGGAGCAGTGAGCGAACTGCTTGACATCAGCCATCTGACAGCATGTTACACAAGTTGTTTACAAAGAAACCAGTTGGATGTATCAATTGTAATACTTCCTCAAACCCTGCTCAATACTAACATTACCTTTAAACTGTTACTGTAAGTGATACATTCCTATGATTAATAAACGCCTGTGAATTTTCTTTTCTCCCTCCCTCCTGCACAAAAAGTTTCCAAGACAAAGTTGACCAAAAGGACACTCAGGAGAACCAGCAGCTCACCGAGTCACTGACGTGGGGACAAACGTCATACAGCTTGGCTCCATCTTCCGTGCTCATGGAACACCTGGAAAGCAGACAGGAGACACATGATCACACTTCCAGAGCCATCCACCCCAAAAGCAAACAGTGCCCAAGGAACTGACACTGCCTGAGCACTCCTGGCCATGCACCCAACAGTATATCACAGAGTTTTTAGGGTCCAGAGAAAACCTGGCTACAGACAAGCTGTAAAAGCATTAAAGGCATCTAAAGTCCCACTCAACATGTAAAAAACCAAGCTAAGTAACAAGCTGGGTGCTGGATAAGATCTGTCTGCTGCAAAGGTCCCATTTGTTACTCATTCCATGCTAGGACCTAAAGGCAATTTGGGCATATTTCCTTCAGTAATAACTTCACTTCCAGAATAAGTTCTGGTGGCATTTCAAATGATTCATTAGGAAGAGGTTTTGCAAGCAGTACCTCACTTTACACAGCTGAGCAGGAGCTGATACAAGATTCCAAGGGAAGTTTTATATTGCACCAGTAACTGCAGGCATTACAGATAGAGATGTGTGACTGTTTTTCACTCCTAGTTTAATGAATGCCTAAGAACCCTCCAGCCTGGGTTAATTGTACAGTAACACAGTCAAACTCTCAGATGCATGCACCAGTCATCTGCTACAACTCCCACATTACTCACTTCTCTCAGACAGAGTCAGATCTGGCTGCAGGATTGGGGATTTGATTGTTGTGTTTTAAACATTAATGACAACACTCAATTTGCAAGACACATGAGTTACTGCCAGGCCTCCTTGGCCCTCCACTGGCTCCTTCCTTCCCTTGCATCAAGAGTTTGTTGGATAAGACAGACCTCAGGAACAGTGAATGTAGTGTATTCATAAGGGTTACACACAAGTCACTTTTTCAAATGTAAGAGGAACAGAATTCAGATCCTTCTGCTGTCTTTGCAGAAAATTCACCATACATTTCTTTCAATATCTCTGGTTAAATCTTTCTCTAGACTTTGGACTGTTTTCATTTATAAAAAAAACAGTGAAAAAGAAAGCTGTTATATCTTGGGCTGCTTTAAAATCTTTGATATAAAACATTAGCCTGCAAATTTCCACCATTGCAAAGACCCTGTTTTAAGGCAGGAATTCTCCCTGCAGCTCGGTGAAGTTATACTCTCCTACTGAGAAATAGTCTGGAACAACCACCCATCTTAAACAGCTACTTTTGCAGAGGAGAAGCACAGTTTAAAGACCAGTGTGCTTTAGCTCTGGAGCACTGATCTGCTGGGACGGAAAAAAATTGTCAACTTTCAGACTACAGCTTTTCCACAGGGCTGTCAATGAATCCCAATGTTTTCAGAGAAAGATGTATGCTTTTGCTCTACATTTGAAGATATGCAAGCAGATAATTTATCACTATGTAAATGAAGCCCAAACTGTTTTTAGTTCTCATAAAACAGACCAGGATTGTGAAAGGCAGGGAGGACAGTCTTCCACAGGAAGGAGAGAAGTACCTGGCCCCATTGGAGAGCTTGAGGATGACCTGGTTCTTCAAGTCATAGACCTTGCCGAGCCAGCAGTCATAGGCTATATAGTCACCATACATGAAAGGCTGTGATGAAAACAGGAAACAAAACTTCATAAATAATTGTTGTAGCTGGAGCCAATTTTTATCACAAAGACTAATTTTTCATCCCAGAGGAGCTCATATCCTAGTCTTCCTGCAGGCTGTAACTTGGGATGACTTATGACATTCCTGCTCTTCACTCCCAAATTATCTTTATCTCAGAGGAGAAAGAATGATGAAATCCTACCCCACCTGGCCTCTGGAAATCACCTATCCACTCAAAGAGAGACAGATATGTTGGAGACTGTTCCAGCTCAACAGAAACATGCTTGACTCATTTCAGCATTTTTATAGCCTGTTTAAAGAGCAGTGTCACAGCTCAGCAGCTCCAGGCCACGGCCATGGGCTGCCCTGGTCAGGCTGCCACACCAGCCTTCCACACTCAGTGCAGGGGTTCTCACACAATTTAATGTCAGTCTAGCCCTTCAAGACAATTTGATCTCAGCAATGTGATGAGAAACACAGAACAGATGGGGAGATGAGGAGATGCTGCATCATCTTCTGCTAGGGAGGTTGCTTGCAGCAAGTTTAAAATAAAACCAAACTGCAGATGCATCTTGCACAACATGGATGCTTTGCCTTCAAGAGAGACTTGAAGTACAGCAGCATCCCTCCAAACCATCAGGCCCTGGCTCCCATGTGTATTTTGGCTGTGCTCTCACCCAGATATGCTGCAGGTCTTTGCTGTTGACAGGGTAAAGGATGCAGTTGGTTCCCACCAGCTTCACAGCACACTCGATGTTGACGTCAATTACAGTTCCACACTGGCTGTCCTGAAAACACAAAAGGGAACAAAAGGTTTGTTACCTAGGGAAGGTCCTATATACAAATATATGTGTTCTGTGTACATCATAAGTTCAGAGACAAATAAACTTTAAATCCCCTCTTACTCTTCAGGTCCTTGCTGCAGGGGCATTTCACACAACACTGTGAGAGTCAGAAGGTGAGATCACTATTACAGACCTGTCATGTTTTCTTCCCAGTTAGAATCTGAAATAGCTGCTGAAGCAGAGACTCCTGCACCTGGTCAAATAAGACCATACTATATCAGGTGATTAGTATTTACTTGCTTTAAAATCTGCCTGGCTCCCAGCTCTGCAGGACCACTATGCAGGTACTGCCTTGAATCAGGAAAAGGCAGGGGTAGATCAGCAACAGAACAAATTCCTTAAAGCTGTTGCGACTTTAACTTTTCAGGACATTAAAAATGGTTCTTATTTTGTGTCATACTGGAAAAATAATCTGGCACCTGTGGTCAAATGTCAAGGTTTGCAGCCAGACAATTTACAGCCGGTCTAATTATAAGATGGTCTGTCATTATCCCTCACTTTTTACAAAGTTTTAATCTTTTTCGTTCCCAATGAAAGAAGGCATGCTGTCAGGAGTCCTCTGGGGGCAGCTTGGCAGGGAGCACACAACGTGCATGTTGCTCACACATATGGTGGAGGCCTGCAAGGAAGGGCTGCTAACCCAAACACTGTCAGAGGCAGCAGCTGCCCTGGCCCCCTGACAGCTGGGACAATCGATATTCTTATTTATTAAAGACCACAAGTCCATTATCAAAGCTGACTGAAGGCCAGCATGACCAATGCCCTGGTATGAGTTGTCCTTATCTCAAACATTAAGGTCTCTGCTCCAGCAGGAGTCTAGCACAACACTCAAAGGGACTTATACCCTGTAAGTGGATTTGTTTGCTCAGTTCTCTTCTTTCAACCACGAGAAATGTTTAGTCAAGGCTTTCACTCAGAGCCCTGGGCAGCTCTTGGGGGAGTTCAAGAGTTTGCTGGTGCTCAACTCATTCAGTTTCATCTTGAGGACTGGCACTTGGAGCAAAGACAGTCCAGGGTAATTCCTGGACAGATTGCTCAGCCCTTTTGGCTGGTTTGCTTTCCACCAGCCTGCTGCTAGTTCTCTGCTCACACCACACCAGCCCAATGCCCTGCAGCCCCGAGGCTCCCAGGGCAACGGGATCAGGAGACTGGGACCTGCCCCAGGCAGAGCTGTGCCAGCATAGCCTGGAGGCTGAGAGAGCCAGGCTGGCAGACCCCAGAGCAGCAGGGCCTCATTCCCTCCAGCTGCTCCACATATCACTCCCATTCCTTTCCAGAAGGGCTGGGAAGCAAAGGGAGCCTTTCCCAGCTTCAGCTCCATCACAGCAGACTGCAGCTAAGCTTGTTGCCTGCACAGGCTGCCAGGAAAGAGCCCAGAGCTGTACCATCACTCTCACCTGAAAAAAAAAAAAAGAGTTGGCCAGAATTACATTGGCTTCACAACAGCTGCTGCCAGCATGATTTGAGCCGTGGGATGAGTGAGACCTGCTCAAAAGTGGCACCTGCTCAACAAACTCACAGCTTCTGCAGGCTACAGCACAGCCACCTGCCCTGCTTTTCCTCCAGAGGAAGCTAAAACAAGCATACCCACACTATCCTCTGGCTGTGCTTTGCAGTTCAGGCCCTGTGTTTTAGACTGTTAGTCAGAACCAAAAAACCCTCCAGAAACAAATTCCTTGCCCTACACTGCGCATTTCAGAATTAATTTTTCCTTTATCAGCAGCCAACATGACAGCAGCTCTGAGACATGATACAATCCAACACCTGTGATTTCTGTGGATCATAATGTCTCCTGGTCTAAAACCCCTTTAATGGTTGGTGAAAGTACAGCAAGCAATAATACCAGGACTGGAGTGACTGATGTGCTGCAGCACCCTCTGCCTGTTCTCTAAGTGAGTTTCCCCATGGAGAAGGTACCTGCACTACCCTCAAGGTGCCTCCCTAACACAGTTGGATGCTATTGGTCATGGCCAAGAGCAACAGGTTCAGCTCAGCTTGCTTCTCCTTCCAGTTATAAAATGTTTGAGTAAGTGCAGAGCCCTGTCTGTGATTAAGAAAGCAGAGATCAGTGAGCTTAGTCTGGGGTTGTGAGCAGCCCCAGCACCCACAGTGGTGTGGAATCACAGCTCTCCCTCACCTGCCACTGAACCTTTCTTTACTATGAGTTTACTAATTTCCCTGTCACACAAAACATTAGCCTGTGACAGAGGATGCAGATTTGCAGGCTGAGGGGTTCTGCTGAATCACTCTGAGTTTATAGCAGTGCAGTCCCAGAAAGAGATGTTGCCAGCTTGTCTCATCTTTCAGGGCAGGTCCTCAGCTGGGCACAGCTCAAACACATCCATCCTTCTATTAGCTGATGGCATTAAAGGAAGGGCCAAATGAAACAAGCTGACATTTCACAAGTTTTGTTACAAGAATCAGTTCCCATCAATTCCAACAGGAGAACTGGAAAAGGGAGGTGACTGAACTGAGTAAGGAGAGCTGATGGCTTCAAGCCCCACTCACTCCACAACTGAGTGCACTCCCTACACCTTGGTCCTGCTTCTTCTGGTACCCTGACATGATGCACCACTGGAGATACTGAATATTTAAGCAGTGAATGGATTCCTTCTCCATCAGATAAGGCTTTAAGGCAGATCAGCAAACCCCCATCCAAGAGTGCAGCATCCCACCAAACACAGCCTTCAACCCCATATCTCTACCTCCCATCCTTCTACTTTTTCCCTTTTTGCTCTCTTTTCTAGTAAGAGGATCTTTACACCACCCTTATTCCTTTATAGCATAGCCCAGCATCCTTTGAAGCAACAAAATCCAGGTATCTGACCGACTGCAAACCCACTTCTTATCTTTTCCCCAAATTAGCATATCAGCTGGAAAAATTAACTCTGCCACTTTCCCTGCTTCTCTTCCAGTTGGATTAGACTTTCAGGCCCAACTGCATTCAGTGAAAATGATCTCATTTTATGCATTTCCCCCTGAAGCAGTTGTTTCCCACACACAGTGCTCAATGAGAAGCACATGGATTTGAGTCAGCTCTCCTCTCTTGAGGAACAGAGGATTTTGAGTCCTTCCCGCTCAAGGTTAAAAACAAGCCCTAAGAGAGTGTGTTGAATACAGAATAAGTTCCCCATTCTCCATTTGCCAGGCCAACTGGCACAGGGCAACCATCCCACATCCTGAATTTGGCAGGCTGACACTTGCAGGTTTTCCTATTTTAAATGCTCCGGTAATTTTTGGAATATATCTGTTCGCAAGTGAAGGTTTTCTTTGGGAATAAAGGAGGTTTATTGTTTAATTTACCACTAACATTTGAAGGTGAGGAAATGTAAGTAATCCTCATGTTTGTTGTGCTTTTTAACAGAGAGAAGAAATGGAGTTATAATCTCATTGTTCCATTAATTAAAAAAATAAAGTTAGTAGGCATAAGGGTCAAGCAAATAACATTATTTAAACATGCAAACTGACAAAAATGAATGTGCAAGACGACTGCTGTGTACATATCTACCAAAATATGTACAGCAAGCCAGGGGAGCCAATTTCTGCTCAAATGGGAATGGAAATTGCAAACAAAAGCAGCACATCCATGTTTGCCAAGAGGAGAACAACCTGCTGTCCTGAAAGCTTAAAATGACTAAGAAGCACTGGATAACAAACAGTTGAGAGACAGGACTTAAAGCATCTCCCCTGAGTGAGAAGAATATACTGATGGCTCCAGCTGTGCCAGGTACAATACTGTGAACAGCTGATAATTCCAGTTTCTACCTGCTCATTGTTTCAGAAGAGAACTCTTTCATAAAGCTACAGTTTTAGAAAACTGTTGACTTCAAATTTCCATTTCAAACAACCATTAAATTTCTTAAAGAAATACTTTGCTTCAGCAATTTTCAAATTGCTATTCGAGCTTTTAGTTCCCTTTTTTTCTTTGTAATATTCTGTGAAAAAGGGCGTGGGTTTACTGTATTAATTGACAAAAAAGGGCTTTATTTAAAAATAACAAAAACCCAAACAAGCCAGGTATGTCAGAGAATAGCCCTCTCTATCCCTGCACCAGGCTGCACACCATGTGGTGCAACTGCAGCAGTTAGTGGCCAGCTGCTTCCTTCATCACAGCCTTAGTAGCCACATTGCTGGAAGCAAGTCAAGAGAAGATAGAGGCAAGCACATGGCAGGGCCATATGGCTCAGGGTTAGAGGTTAGCTCTGAGCCACTGCAAGAAACTGCCAACCTTGCTGAGCTCCTAAAGAAAGCACATCCCATCTGATCATTGACACTCAGCTCTGTCCCCAGTATTCCCTACACAAAACCCAAATCCACACATTTGATAGGTGCAAGTGCCATGTAACTAGAACAGAGTGGCTGGGACATAGAACAGCATCCAGAAAGAGCAAAGGGAACAATTATCAGCTGCTGTTTAAGAACCAGCTTGCTTTCTGTCAACCTAGATGTGTTGGATGTTCCAGCTGTTGGGTTTGCTGCATTTCTGGGAGAAGCTGAAAAAGATGCTGCTTACTGTAGACTGTGAGGTGTGTCTGAAAATATTGCCTCCCAATTCTCTACCACAGCACACAAAGAGGCAAAGGCAAGCAGTGGAACTGGGATCTGGCCCCACTCCAACATTCCTGTGAGGTCTGGGAGAGCAGGTCCACAGTCCCCACCTGTCAGAATGGATTAATGTAAAACTTTAAGAATGGCAGGGTAGACAGGCTTCTTGTCTCCTTCCCTGACCATGACCAGGATTGCTTGCTCAGGAGACCTTTGCAGATATGCAACCGTAGAGAGGCAGCCTTAGCACAATTCCATTTTCACTGCATGCAGCTAAGTCTATCCAACACACTAAAAATAGAACATGCTCAAAGCATTACTGTCCAGCTCCATTCAGGCAATTTGGCAAGTCCTAGAAATCCATGCAGCAGTATCTCAGTCAAAAAGGGACAAAGAAAAAAAAAAAGCACTTACACTGGAGCTCATATGTCTGACCACATCTCGAGGGACCACTGAGCGATCTTCAAGCTTCAGCTAAGGAGAGAGAAGAGAGATTGGCTTTAGTGATGACCTCAGCTGATACTAAGTCAGAAGTAACATGACAAGTACAAATGCACAGCATCCCAACCCTCCAGACTGAGGAGGATTGCAGCAGAGGATGCTGAGGTACTGCCATACACAGAGTTAATCCCCTTGGCACACTCGCAAAATCCAGCTGACAGATCTGACATCAACAACCAGGGGATCCATCCATGACTGTGCTCTAAGTCAGCAGACACATCAAAAAGGGTGCAGACATTGACTCATTCATCCCCTCAAGTCTTCCTCTCCTCTTACTCTGCCTGCACCACGCATCATTTCCTACCCACATCCAGTCTATGTAGTAGTGAAGACAGAAGACACACGAAGCAGCACATCACACCACAGTTCTGTGTCTCATCCTGCACGCTTTTCACCCAAGATACTCCCAAATATCTGTGCAAAGCCTGTTTAACCTGGGACACATAAAGCAAGGTCCTGTACAGTAAAAGTCTTGGCTGGCAGGGGAATAGGTGACAAATCCACTGCAGCAAGCACTTGTCTTGGAAAAAAAAAAAAAAAAAAAAAAGGAAAAGAAATGGCTGTTTCTTCACTTAGAAGCTCTCAGGTAGTGCAGGTAACAAAACATCAGTAAAACCACGGATAAAGTCAAAGCACTGCTTATTGCAGCTCCTGCTAAAGCACTTGCTGGCAAAGAGCTCGTTCTGGCAACAAAGGATGTGATTGGACCATCCTTAGGTACCCTACAGCAGCTCACACAGGCCTGTGGGCACCAGGAGTGCTCCTGGAAAGGGAATGTATCACTTGATGAATCTCCAGTGATTAACCCAGTGATATCCTTCCTTCATCCAGCTGTTTCAGTGACCTCAAAACTACTTGCAAGCTACTTCATTAAATGTTTTCAACAAGCTTAAAACTACAAAATGCAGCTGCCATTGAACACACTGGAATGCTACATGAGGGATGATGTCCTACTGGGGGCCACAAGACTGAACTCCAATTTCAGGCTTGCTCAGCCTCCAAGAAACTCAGCTAAAATCTCTCTCTGCTGAGCAGGGAAAGAGACTCATTTGCATTTCAGTGGTCCAGAAGTGATTTGTATTGGTACATCACTGTGAGCCCTGCAAACACACTAATTACACATGCCATGCTCTGGGAAGTGCCACATGAATGCACCATCAGTGACAGAGCCTCTCACGTGTCACTTTCAGAACCAACTGTGCCACTGCTGCTGCATTCCTGGCTTTTCCTTGTTCATCCCCAGCCTGAACTCCACTGTGCTTTGTCAGCATTTCATCCTAACCCACTCCCTGGCTTACAGCCTGCTTTACTAAATTAGACAAATCTATAATCCAACAGCATCAGGAATCAGACTAAAGGACCTGAGTATTTATTATCTTCTTCACTGCATGTTTCAGTAAGAGAGGAAGAGACCCAGTCAGGCAGACTTTTAGACCCAACTTCTGGAGTCAGAACCACACCAGCGTGGGAAACTTGAAGCCCACAGCACATTTCCACATTGTAGAAGTGTTTTCACTGCCTCCCACATCCCACTGTAGTATATAGATAGACATCAATTTTATACAGCTTTCTAAAATTATTGTTGAAGTAAGTACTGTATAGGCAGCCTTTTAAAATCCAGAATCAGGCTGCAACATTCCAGTAAGTACTCAAGCACAAGCAGCAGTTTGGGTATTGTAACTGAAGCATTCTCACTACACAGCTCCAAGTGTATGATGATACTTTCATTTCAAAATGCATTATGGGCTTAAATTGATGCATTATGTTTCAACACATTACTGAGCCATACTGTTCCCTATGATGCAGCCTCTGAGGAACCCAGATCATCAAGATGATTCGATGTTACCCAGCAGCAGCAGCAATGTCTTGGGGTTAGTCAATGTTGGTAAATCACAGAAACTGTAAACCAGCAGCATTCCTTCCCCAAGAATATAATAATACAAATTCTTCCCAAAGCAAAGCATAAAATCTTCTCTATAGGGGGACTATATTTAACCTATTTTCAGGTCTCCTGGCTTTTAAAGGCAGCACTATTTTCAGCTTCATGTGCCAGACCCACCTGTCTCAATTGCAAGGAAAAGCAAGAAAAGGAGCAGGCAGAATGCCAGCATCAACAATAAATACTTCACAGGTCTGTCATGTCATAAAAGACTAAAAACCCACAAGAAACCCGACCAGAGTAAGCTGGAATAGCTGTTGATGAACAACAACAGTTCAATCATTCCTCCTGTCCTCTGTCACACCCAGAGCAATGTGATTATCAGCCGATGGACAGCCCCATCCCTCAGCACTGAGGGAATTCTGTTGCAGAAGCACTTTTAAAATAGGTCCTCACAGCTCAGTTGCTATATTTACCTCCATGAAAGTCAGTATTAACATGTCCAGTTCTAGCCATGTGCCTCAGTAATAGCCTCGAGAAATAGCAGTTTCTCAGAGATGCTCTGAGGAATCCTAGGCTCCTGTATGCCAAGCTGAGCGCCCTCTTCAAATGCAAGATATGTTGTGTGTTGCCTTTTTAAAAAACAAATTCACTATTACAGATGTTAAATAAGACAAACCAAAGACACTCATCACTACACACATTTTACCCTGATGAAGAGGGATGACACACCCAGCCTGGGGTCACTTATGTTCCTTAGGGCCTTGACTGCAAAAACAAGTGGCAGAATAGCTTTGGCCCCCATTTATTTCTTTTGCTATTCAGATGCTCTCTTGGTGCTCAGCACTGAATCACTGCCAGAGCTCCACAGCAAATTTACTCATCAAAAGGCAGCAGCTGCAATCTGAAGAACACCTGATACTTTAGCAGGGCTGATGATGCTCTCAAACCACACACAGCAGGAGAGGTACACAAATTCTGATTTTCTGCATAGAGAACAAGCACCAACAGGACCACTTTCCCCTTCTCAGCTGAGTCATCTTACCTCAAACTAAATAAGGCAGCCATCAGGGCTCACACCTGGAACTGGGCAGACCTGGGAGAGGACAGACGTTTCCACTGAGCATTAACTCATTAAGCCTTGGGAGCTTTCTGCTTTCATCCACTTGCCTAATTTGTTATTACAAACTTGTCATTTGAAACAAAATCTTTGTGGTTTGAGTTTTGTTTGTTTAAACTAACAGCAGAGGTCGAGAGAGATGTCTGACAGAAAACTAGATCCTCACTTTAGCAAGCAATTTGGCAGTGAGGTGCAAACATCCCCAGGCACTGGTAGGCTAAACTCCTACTGTGACTCTCTGGGTTTAATCTCTCAACTCCATTGAACAAATGCAAGATATGGCACCAATTTTCCTCTCCAACAGCTCCCTGCTGACAGGAACTCAAAACCAGAGCAATTTACTTTGATGATCTGGACTAGCCACAAATGCCAAGTATTGTGGCAGGTAAATAAGCAACAAACACTTCTCAAATTCAGTGGCAAATAATACAGGAGTTGCTGGGATTGATATAGGGACAACCAGCCCTGGGTGGTGTGCATCCAAACAAACTGAGTACTGAAGATACTCAGAAGTGGTCTCTCTCTGCATACCTAAAGCAGAGCTTAAATTCACTAATTAGCAGTTTAGGTTTGCTTGTAACATCATTGGTACCCAACAGTGGACAAAACCACTTCCACACAGGCTCCAGCTACCGGTGTCAGCATCCCTCAGAATGTTTTATCCAACAAAGGAGAAAGGACAACTCATTCATGCTTACTGCCAGCACATCCCTTTCTTTCCTATTCCCACAGTTTCTTTTCTGCATGGGGCAGGAGTCTTTGTGGATTTCACTTGAGGAGTAACAGAAGGTGGTAATTCTGCATGCAAATAGCATTTTGGTTTGCTACTGCCACATTGCACTCCAGGCAGACAATATTGTCACAGGAGGTAAGGATGAAAAAACTGCCCCTGCTCCAAACATCCCAAGAACAGTGACAAGTTTAAACACAGATGGGAACCTGAATGCATCAAAACACAGACCTTGGTTGTTCAGTCTCAAATATGCCAGGACACACCTTCCTTCAGAGGAGCTGACTGCTGAGCTGCAGCAGGCTCAACCCACACTGGGACACCAGGAAGGACAGGAGACCTTGGCACTGTGACTCAACACTCAGCTACACACAGATTTGGGAGCACACCTTTCACCTGGATCAGCCATGGCTTTACAGCTGCATTTCTGCTCAGCTGCCCAGCAACAGAGAGCACCCTGGCTGTGGGAGAGGGCACCTGATGCAGTATCATGTCTGCCAATAGCCAACTCCCCATGTTAAAGTTCATTCACTGCTGTCTCAGATTCTGGAGCAGCTGAGAGAGCTGGAGAGGCTCAGCCTCAAGAAAAGCAGACTCAGGGGGGAACCTCTTCCTTTTTGGCAACTCCCTGATAGAAGCTGTAGCCAGGTGGGGGTCAGGCTCTTCCCCCAAGTAACAAGAGGAAGCAGCTTCACACTGTGCCAGGAGAGATTTAGACTGGATATTAGGGAAAATTTCTTCATTAAAAGGGTTGTCAAGCACTGGCACAGATGCCCAGGGAAGTGGCAGAGTCACTTCCAAATCCTGGAGGGAATTTGAAGATGAGCAGCTGTAGCACTTGGGGACATCATTTAGTGGTGGGTTTGGCAGTGCTGAGTTAATGGCTGAACTCAAGTCTTTTCCAACCTAAAGAACTGCAACGTCTGACCAATAAAGAATTACATTTGCTCAAGGGAGATAGTGTGATCCCACAGCCTCTACCTCCAACACAATCACTGTGGTGACAACATCACTTTCTATTCCAGACACATCCTGAATTTCATCCTCCAAAACAAGAGCTCTAGAAATAAGCTCGTACAGATGGAGGGGAAAAGGCAGCACACACACATTGGTATTTGCTTTATAAAAATGAAAACACAAGGCACCACAAGAAAAAATGGAGGAAAGCACAATGCTGGATATGAAACTCTGTACATTGACCTGAACTGCTGTATGATGGTTGAGATGTTTATCACTTCAGCTGACTCAGAAGTGAATTATCTACTATGAAAGCTGCTTCTGCCTCTTGACTTAAACAAGGACTTGGCCACCACAAGGGCAGAGAGGCCAGGCTGTGACCTGCACAGACCTGTCACTTCTATTCAGTCAGGACTACTTGTCCATCTCACAGGTCCCAACCCTCCCTTGCACATCTTGTGTAACTGATCTCACCTAAAGCACTGCTCCCAGCCTCTGCACCTACAACTGTAAAAAAAAAAAAAAGGTTAAAAAAAAAAAAAAAAAAGAAATTACTTGCAATTTTGTGAAGCCTATTTTGAATTCTCTCAATGGGACTAAGAAAGTGTGAGGGAAAAATAATATTGCCTTTTTTAGATATATTAAAATTTTCTGGCCTCTTTTTTAGTCAAGCCAAAGTTTTACCCACATACCACAGTTGTCTTTTTGTGACAATGGAGAAACATTGTGATGGAGGAGACATGAACTAGGTATCTGATTTCTGTCCACAATCAACAGTCAGACCTTTAGACTTACACATATGGAGGGTTTAAGTGGCACTGGAGAGTTCTCCTGGCAAGTCAATATCTGAATCTGTTTTGGAGTTAAAAATTAATCCACTCCCTGGGACATTCTTCCAGAGTCATCAGGACTGTCAGTGTCCTACAATCACCACATTACCATTCTGTTTTGAACGGACAGCACCTACTTGAGAGCCTGGAAGTTGCCATGGAAATTTGTAACACCAATGCTCAGAAGATGAAGAAAACTCACAAGTTAAGAGCAAACCACAGGGAAAGCAACTCCTGCAGCAACAGGTAACAAGGCACAAGAGACCTCTCCAAACCTCAGGAACACACCAGTTAATGCTAAATCCAAATGCCTGGTGCTGGGAAAAGGTAAAACCTTGCTTCACTGAGCTGACACACAGGCTCCTTGGAGGTATTTTGAAAGACATGGACAGCCTCTCAGCACCTGAAACAGGACATGGTATACCACAGTTCCCATGCCTGGTTTCTAAACCCAAAAGCAAATAGATGCTCCTCTCCAGTCCTGAAGCTGTGACTTGGAAACCTCCACCAGATGCACTGGTTTGTGACTGGGACCACTGCCAGGCTCTTACTGGAGGTTAAGAGGAAACCTCCTTACTACATGAAGCAGCTCTTGGCCACCACCAGCTCCAGCCCCAGGCAGGAGGAGAAAACAAAGCAGCTCCAGAGCTGCCTTGGCACAGTAATGGCAGTGGGATGGGTGCTCATGGAAATGGGCAGGAGGGAGCACAACTGGCAGCAGCCAACTCAACTCAGCATCCCCCAGTTCTTACCTTTTTTAACTCTAAGGTCTGATTACACACCCAAATTCACTTCAGCTAAACCAGTAGTATAGCAATCAACTCAACACAAGCTGTTTTTATTTTAAATCTAGATGAGGTGTCTAAAAAAGCAAGTCAGCTGTCTAAATATAGCATGGATACACCAAGTTAGATGACAAAGGTTCATAAATTTGATGACCCAGAAGATATGAAGCCAAGATATTTTAATATCTTTTCAGTATCAACACATTACCAATGGCATCACATACTACTCTTGGAAAAATATGTTCCACATCCAAAGTTCACTTCCCGTGAAAGATTTGTGTTGCAGATTGTGTTGCACATGAGCAGTTGTAAAAAGCAACAGCAGAGAATCCCCTGGAAGCCCAGAGTTGATTCACACTGTGACATTTGAAGTGGCACATGTTGCTTCACTTCTTACTGGAGTTTTCCAGCCCTGCTGGGTTTTTATGGAAAAGAAAGATGGGTAAATGGGACAGAAGACAGACTACTAGAAACTTAAGACTCCTGAGAACTAAAATTCTACTACCCAGAAGAGCTGAACAATGAGCTACACAATACAGAGGGTTTTAAAAATAACCCTTGAGGGATGCAGCTGCAAAAATATGAGAATAAATCATCTGCACTGATTGGTACAAAAGTTCTGCCTATGACACCTGGCTACTCCTACACAGCAAGCACAAGTAGTCTGTGGCTCTTCCAGACAAAAAATTCAAAATCTGCTGGAGACAGGAGGCTGTGGAGACTCCTGCATTACTTACAGAAGAACTATACCCTTCTGGGGCAAGGTCTAAACTTTTGCCTGCATAAGTATTAAATCTCAGAATAGTATGTGGCTTCCTACACCAGCACAGAACTGAGCTGATCACTGCTCTGCTCATACCTTCAATTCATGAAACAGTTTGGGCTGGAAGGGACTGGAAATCCATCTCAATTCACCCCTGCCATGGGCAGGGACACCTTCCACTATCCTGAGTTGCTTCAAGCCCTGTCCAGCCTGGCCATAAGCACTTCCAGGAATGGGGCAGCCACAGCTTCTCTGGGCAACCTGTAGACACATGGAGATTTTCACCCATTTTACTCTAGCATCATTCTGCATTTTCATAATATGGTATTGCTCATCATCTGAAAGCACTCAAAGAATCACAAAAGAAGAAAATATTTAAGCATATTAAAAATATTTAATCATCAAATAAAAATTTGTTCAATATGAACAACTGATCTAACTCTCAAGAACCTTAAGTGACTCAGGAACACACAGCTCCATTTGGTTTGGTCAAAGGGAGGCCAATGAGCAGGATCTTTGCTTCCTGTATTCTGTGCAAGAGTCCAAAAGCTTGCTTGTGATGTTGCTTTGGGCAATGCAAAACACCCCTCTGTGAAAGGTCAGGTTGATGATTAACTTCAGGTACAGAAGGACAGAAGAGGGGTAGGCAGTGAGGGTGCTAAACTGCTCCCCTGAGCTCAATAAATGCTGTAGAACACTTCACAGGGGCTAAGATGAAACCAAGACAGCTTTGCATTGAAGCAGCTCTACCTGCAGGCAGTCACCTGATCACAGATTACAATTCTTTTGTTCACACAACCAGCAGCTCTGAATCTGCCAATCATCCAACATTCAGCTCATCCACAGCAGCACAAACTAAGATTCACCACTAAACCAACCCCAAGCAGTGCCTGTTACCTGCAAACTACTGTGAATTGATTGTACAGTTTGAACATAACGTTTCTTTCAGAAAACAAGAAAAAGGCATGGCCCAAAGCAGAATTCCCTAATTAACTGATGAAGATTCCATCAATGGTAAGGATGAACACAGCAGTTTCCAGCCCCAGGCCAGCACACACTGCTATAAAACACACGTGTCTGTCACCAGCTGAATGCCTACAAATCTCCAAACCCTCTGTACTAAGGGAACATGATTTTTATCTAATTACACACAAATTGTATCCAGGGCTGCCAGAGCCAGGCAGCACCTGCCATCACGTAGAGCCACTGAGTAAACAACAAGGGAGTTCGTGGCAGGCAGCAAAGAAGTCTCTACAACACCCACAGGAGCCCAGGCAATCTGAAAAATGAGAACCAGATCATTGCCTGCACATCACTATTCCCTTTTGACACTGCTAGAGGTACAAGGAGGCTTGTAACACAGCAGCTTCAAAATCCAGCTGTGTCATTAGTTCTGGTAATCTCCCAATGCTGCAAAGCCTCCCTGGGGACCTGCAGCTCTGGTAAGACAAAGTGACAGCTCTGTAATTTGTCTTTATGACACATTATGGAGACAGAAACCTGAAGTCACTCAGCTGAGTCCCTTCCAAATTCAGGCTGAAGCTTCCTGAGTCTCCCCTATTTTCACATTGATCTGCAATGGACTTCTAGCTACTTTTGTTCCTGTTCATATTTCTGACACAACCTACTGTTTTTTATTTTTGTCTTCCACATTATTTTTGGGTAATAAAGTACAAAACTCCTTCCACAGCAAAGTTCAGGTCTTTCAGTCACAGCCAAACAATGCAGGATCTTCCTCTCCTCTCAGCAAATATCACCTTTGAGCCTCCTGGCAGATTGACACTGAAAGATTCTGCTTTCCTTTTCCAAGAGGTACAATTTGGTTAAACAGCCTGAATAAATCACTGGATGAAACAAAAGTTCACTGTAATTATAACGTGGGTAAATGCTGTGCTTTGGAGCAGAAGAATCTGGCTTTAACAGAAATCTTTTGGTAAGCAAAAGTAAACCTTCTGCTTGGATTTCCCCTTGTCTAAGAAGTATTATTTATTTTACTGGCAACAAATCACTTCTGTGGCTCTGCACATTTACATGACATTTTGGAAAACACTACACAGATTCCCCACCCCAGTGACTGCACCACTCTGAAAACAAAGTACAAAGCAATAATTCAAAGAAAGGAAGATAAGACAACAGGAAGGTTACTGAGTTGTTATTACTTAAAGGAAAGTAAGTAGGTTTGGGAGCATTTCCCAGAAGACAGAATGTGGTTGGGAAAGAGGAGGACCCTGGAAGTAGACAAGCAAAGCTGCATAAACAACAGCCACTCTCAGCTTTTCAATATCCTCAGCCTCACTCTTCTATCTGGTGTGTAAATGCTCAACACCACCACACATCCACATGTGTCAGCCTGGGTTGGATGCCTGAAAAAAGGGGTAAAGCAGCAAAGATAACCTGGTATCTAAAGAAAAAAATTACAGCAGTTTAAATTTTGCCAACCTTGTCATCAAGTGCTGTTTGTTCAAACTACATTTCATATACTCACTCCCATCAACTAGGACATTCACCTGGGAACACAATCAAACCATGTGTCTGCAAAAAGGTTTACAAAACTTTAGAGGAAATAAAAATAATAAAATACAATAATAAAGTAAAAATAATTCAGAAAGCATGAACATAATGATGCTCAGCATAAAGATACAGAAGGATAAAGTTTAAAAGTACACGGCTATGACTAGAAAATATGTAAAGATATTTCAAGAGAAGATTGAGTGATAGGAAGACACTTAGAGTCCTACAGGGAATCTTTCAAAGATGTTCCCAAACACAGGATTTAATCTGAATGTTGGATTTCAGTTCTTAGCAGCAGTTTATAGTAAAAAATTATCTCACTTCTCAGTGTTTACAGTTCTTGCCTCATGTACTCAGTCTTCTGGGTACAGCAAACCTGGGAATATCAACTGTTAAACAGAAAATACAAAAGGATCATCTCCAGGTGCAATGTCCCAAAAGCACAGATTATTACAGGACACCCCCTCCCATCTTCTCTTACAGTAAGATGGCAGAGTAAAAGCAATACTACTCTCCTGTCACCTCTGCCTAAGTATTTGAGGAAAGCTTGACCAAGAGCAGTGCTCCAGCACCAGATGGCACTGTTACCTGAGGAAACCCGCAGGAGACCAGAGTTACAGGCACAGGGGAAGCTGGTTGAGAGCAGTAAGCAGCAAAGTGGACAACATTTTGCCTATACATCAGCCAACACTGCTCAGAGAGGCTGCCTCAGTGCTCCTGCAGTAAAGCCTCACCCAAAGTACAGATCAGAGCCTGCAATCCCCAGGAAGAAACTGCTGTGAGGAACCCAGCAGCTCCACAGAGCCCCATGGCCAGTGTGTCAAGAGATGCCCAGTTCCAACAGGACCTAAGGAATGGCTACAGGGATCTGTTGAACATCTGACCATGCAGGTGAATGCATGGCTCTGCTGCTCCTGTGGCAGCATCTGCTAAGCTCTAAGGGAGATGCATTTGACTGCCACAAGAAACTCCCCTGAAGAGCTCACACAAATGCTGACACCATCCAGTGTGATAGGAAGAAGAGATTCCCATTTCAGCCTCCAGTCTGGATTCCCAGGATTCCCAACAGCCCACTGTTTTAACTTGCCAATTAAGCTGTGTTCCTCCTTGTGTGCAAACATAGTCTGTCCAGTAACTCTTGCATTCACCTGAAGCAAAAGAATTCCTCAAATTGTTGCTTTGGGAGGGAGATGGCAGTTGTTATGCAACAGGTTTTCCAGGTTCTTGCTGGACCTGGATGGATGGGAATGCCATCTGGACAGCATCAGCAGCACAGAAACTAGTCACTGGCCACTCTGAGCTGCATTTGGGGCATACTGCCAGGTCTAGAAGAAAGAGTGGGGAGGACAAAAAGGATGTTGTGAGGAAATCTGTGTGACTGTTGTGGGCCAATTCACTCCCAAGGCACAACAGGTGTACCTCACCTTTCTACATCTTTGAGAGTTGAAGAGTGCATCCATGAAAAATATTCCTTTGCTCCACATTTCTGGAGCAAACCAGGTGGGCTCTTTTGCTGAGCTAAACTGGACTCTGCTGAGCTGGTGGTAACTCTGGGCACAAAGCATCCTCTTTCCCCTATGCAATCCAGTCAGCAGCGTGCAGGAGAAACTCCTTATTAGCAAAAAAATCCACCTTGCAAAAACTGCCAGGGAACAACAAGAGGGAGACATATCAACAGAAAACAACCGTGTCTGCTTTCCAGCTGGTTAGCTCATTTGCTGCTGCCGTGAATACAAACCAGCCATTTAAATTAGCTTCTAATTGTTCACAATTATTCAGACACAGCATAACCTGCAAGCTGGAAGACGTCAGGCAAGTAGGAGAGAAAGAATGGTTTCAGATGCCTTGACAAGATTCACATATTCATGCCTTGCAAGTCTCACAGCCTGCCATCTCCAGCAGCACAGCATCTCTCACAGACCCCCCAGATGTATGGTTGGCATTGCAGAGGAAGGAGATAATCCATGTTTCTACACTTCAGGTTTCTACTCTTTCTTGCTCCCATTTTTGGACTGGTTCAAAAATTAAACCAATAATATTTTGGTCTACCCCAGTCGTTCACAGTCTCTGCACACACAGGCTGTTTGAGCAACACTATTTATAAAGCTGCTTAAAATTCTGGACACAGCCAGAGCTCTTTGATGGGATGTCAGCCATGCGACACCCGAACGTAGGAGGTTGACACAGGATGGTTAGTGTAATACAGCCCACTCTCCTTTCCTTTTCTTTCACCCAGAGCCTCCACTACCACCCTCACACGAGTCCCTTCCCCCACAAACAGCAATGTTTCACAATTGCTGCAATTTTCTCTCCTAGGGAAGAGGAAAGATATTAGTGTGTTATCCTTAAATCCCTAATGTGCCTGTTTTAGTTCACATACGAGACTCAATGCAGGTCCAGTCTGCAGGTCAAATTACTTTAGGGAACTGAATCCAGGCATATCTTACAGAAAAAATTCCCTCACACTCAGCTCTGTTTGAATCCAGAGCTACAGCACTGCCACAGAGCCAAAATACTCAAATAGGTCTAGGAACTTCCAGCAAATTCAATAAACTTGAGCAAGAATATTTTATCAAGTACAGAATCTCCTAGAGGAGACAAAATAACCCTGAAAAGCAATGTATAAATAGCTGTAGCTGAAAGCACAGCAAATGCTGTGTCATGCCACATTCCCAATCAATCCCAGGCAGCGAGTGCATGAAGCTGCCCAGCCTCCCTTGTACCTTCTCTGAGTTTCATGCCTGCTCTGGAATCAGAGCATCCCCCTGGAGGAATATTCCTGGTTGATCTCACATGCAGAACACTCCCCCCAAGCACACTGCAGAGCCTTAGTGCTCTGTTACATAGGAGGAATGCTGCATGGACAGACAGGCTGCCTGCAGCCCGAGAAGGAGGGAGGGCAGTGGATTCCAGAGGCACATCAGGACCTGGCCAGCTTAGCAAAGAAATACAGGATGCTCAGGCTGGCCTTGGGAGCACTTTCCACAGTCAGTGATTAAGAGCATTCTGGGGACACTCAAATTTAGCTGACAAGGAAACCAGTGGTACTGTCTCCTCGTGAGGACACAGCCAGGGGTCAGGGGTCACAGGTCTGGGGTCACCTCGCTCCCTCCTGGCACAGAGCAAAGGTGAACACTGCTTTAAGAGGTACAATGGCCAATGCTTGCTCCAAGGCAGGGCAAGCATTCTTCCCGTTAAATAACACACCTTCTGAGCCAGATGTATCCACAGTTAAGTCAGACATTGCTTGAAAAGAATAAAACCTTTACATTCAGCTGAAGCAACCTCTGGAATGCTAGAGAGAATCCACCCAAAATTCAGTGACAGCGTGGGTACCCTGTGCATTTCTGATAAACAGCAAAGCCACTCCCCCAGCTCACACTGCAGAAGAGTATGTGAATGCTACTGGGACAATGCAGCACAATTGCATCATTGCCCAAAAAACCTCAGCTGCATTTTCTATTCACTGACAGAGTTTCAGTTATCCCCCACATACATAAATGCTGTATTGGCCATTACAAAAGGAGGAACAGCCCCTACTGAACCCATACACCAAGATACAGAAGCCCAGATATTTAATGACTGGATTTCTGCAACCCCTGCACTGTGACATCCCTTTCTGTGAGGGGTGGATCCACCACCTGAGGAATGGCTGGGAGAAGACTAAAACATCTCCCAGCCACAGCAGTTTAATTCACTGCCTTCTGCTTATACACTCTATAATACAAAAGCAACCAACTTTCAATTCCTTTCAATAAATCTGAGAAAAATCTCAACAAGAGCTGGTGACAGTTATGATACAATAGACACAGAAATATAAAAGTCCTGGAGAGTCTGACTTATCACCTCTGGAGCAAAGCCTTGTTTCTCCCCCCTTGCACAGGTAAGTCTATTGGACTGAATTTTTGTTCCTTCCCGTCTCAGCCAGAGCACAAGGCTTTCAACACCATATTTAAAAACTCATCAATGTCATCATACAACACTCCTGTATCATTTTGCCTTTGGGTGTTTTCTTGGCTGACTTCTAAACCATTCACTGTAAGCTCTCCAGATTCTGCCAGCAGCCTGAGACAACACAGCATTTGCCCAGCAGAACATCCAGCATCCACATGGAAACACCACTCTGCTCTCCACATTGCTCTGCAGGTTCAGTTATTCAGCAGCATATTTGATGTGACAATAATTCAAGGTTATAGCTCGGGGAATCTTCTTTTCTCCCCATCTCTTCCTTGGGAACTAAGCAACCAAGCAGCACATCCAGAGATGGCTCACAGAACTCACCGAGCCCCTGGTGCATGTAAATAAACACTTGCAGGAACGGCACAGGAACCACAGGAGCAATCAAGCCAGATGTTCCCTGGTTTTGTACAAGGTACACACCATTCCCATTCCAAAGGGTAGGCTGCTCAAAGATAGATTATTAAGTTCTCATCTACACATCTTTTAAGGCAAAATCCTTGCCAGTGTGGTTTTCCTCTGGACATAACATACAGACAGCTACAGAATTCCTGTAGGAATACATCTTTATGCTCCTCTGGTCTGCACAGGCTCTACAGCCCAACAGCTATAGAGCAATCACAAACTACTGGGAAAAAAAATATCTCCCATGATACTCAAATCCAGTTTTCAAGGCAGGCTTACGTGTTTAGGAGACTCAGCATCTCAAGAGTCCCCAGGGGAGTAACATACTTCTAGACCAACCAAGAAGCTGTGAAATATTCAATTTTTAACAAGAGGAGTGTTTCTGAGAGACCTGGAACTGCCCCTTCACTAAAAACATTTCTGAAAGGTCACCACTCACAGGCAAGCAAGGCGAGATTGATTGTTAGCAGAACTCACCTCTGAGCTGACAATTTCCCCATAAATGTCAAAGACTAAAGCTGCAGAATTCTCCAAACTGGGGTTTAAAACTGTTTTAAGGAATGCTTTGCTGCATCTTTCACCTTACATACAGATCAAGAAGCTGCTCTGAGCAGGAAAATTTCTTTAGTGTCTTCTTGGCCCAATGTCACAAACATCACACAGTAACATCACCTGTAAGGCACTTCACTGCAGAGCTGGTTAGAGAAGATGCTAAAATAGCATTGGGACAAACAGCATTCTGTTTGACTTAAACTGTCAAATGTTCCACATTTACAAAATTAATCTGTTCACCTTCTGTCCTTCCCATCCCTCCTTCAGACGTGCCAGCTCAGCCTAAGGTCTGATATCAGCCAAGATCTTTCACCTAAAGCATCTTCACTGTCTCTGTGGACTCTCTCAGGTGTACCCTAACTGGATGTAGCAGCTCTACTGAGATGTCCTTAGAGAAGGAAGTGCTCACTCCAGACAGCACAAACAAAAAGCAGTAAAAGCCTGTTTGCAAAAGCCAGCAGTTCTGCCTCCAAATGGCCACATGGCCAGGCAGTGAGAGGCTGTTTTTCCCCCCTAAAAAAAGCAGCCAGAGCACCTTTCAGAGCAGAAAGGTACCAGGTCCTAGCAGAGATGCAATACAGAGTCTTGCACTGTACATGTGTTAACAGAAAGTGTCTTAACCAAGTAGAAAAAAATACTAAGGACAAATGATAAAGCTAATCCATTACAAAGCCACTGATCCTTGTCCCTGCAGTGACTTGACTCCAAGTGCACGCTTTGTACATCTGGATGCCTTTGCATCTACACATCAAACAAAAACAGTCTGGTGAACAACTAATCAATAGCCTCCTCTGCAAAATAAATGTTACCTTCTTAAGCCGAGTCTGTTATGCTTGACAGCGAGCCCCATATTTCCTGGAACTGTAATTCACTTGATGCCTACTTCCTAAAAGTATCTTTTTTGAGGATATGTTGCTATGCACATACAGCAGGTAAGTGGGTATTTTGCTTTAATACCAGATTCTGTTATGTGCTGTACATACATAGCACACATAATACATCCTTTGCTTTTATGACTTCAGCTATAAGAGAGGGATTTCAGCTCATCATAACTCCAGTGAAACACTGAGCCATAAACACAGAGCAGATTTGCAAACACTATAAAAATACCCTTGCAAGATGATTCAGAGGGCTCTGCTCCCCTGACAGCTGGAGCAGTGCTCTGCCTCTTCCTCCTCTGAAAAACTGAGGTTAACTGAACTCTGCCTTCGCCCAGCACTGACAAAATGCCACCGTGAGGACTGTTCTGAAAAAGCCTTGAAACAGGGACAAAGCTGCAGGCCTGTGACCGAGGAAAGGAATGACTGGACAGCAGATTTCAGAGTTGCTGCAAAGTCACATGGCATGAACTGAACAGCGTTAGCACAACCGTAAGCAGAACTGCTCTGAGGTGCTGAGCCCCAGCCATGTTCTGGGAAGGATCCATGGGTTGATAAGCCTTAGGCTGCATTATAAGGCCTGTCAGTCCTAATTAAACACACAAACTAAGTTCCTCTTTAAAACTGCCCCTGCTTATTAACTGTCACTCTACACTACTCAGATGTGGCAGGCTCCTGAACAGGAGATGTAACCCCCAGCAGCAACTCCAACCAAGTCACACAGGGCAC
Source organism: Luscinia megarhynchos (assembly GCA_034336665.1). Classification (NCBI taxonomy): domain Eukaryota; kingdom Metazoa; phylum Chordata; class Aves; order Passeriformes; family Muscicapidae; genus Luscinia; species Luscinia megarhynchos. The sequence goes on from CM067580.1 coordinate 7,446,252, forward strand.
TGCCAGGACACTCCTATGCTTATAATAGTGATTTTTACTTTAAAAAGGTTGCTCAGCTTTGCAAGCATATGCAGAGTACTGTGCCATCAGCCACTGAAATATAGCAGCACTGGGGTTGAACATGGTACCTATGAAAAACCAGGTGCACTGGGGACAGCAATACACCAAGAAAAGGGCACTTCTCCATGCAAAGGCGAACACTCTGCATACACTCAAGTATCTACTCATGTACTCAAGATACTGTCAAGATTAAAAAGTATGTTCAGTATACAAAAAAAACCATAAAAGGAATACTTTTGCTAGGTATATGAAATTACCCACAGAATCCAGAAAGCAAGCACCTGATGCAGTAGAATCTTTATTGAGAAGTCCCCAGCCATGAACATCTACATAATAACCACCAGCCTGACAGGCATTCCTCACCCTCCTGTCAGAACTTTTTGGGGTTCTTATCAGGTGTGCATTAGGTGGTCCCGTACATGTTACAACACACACCTTTGCAACAGAGTCAAGCACAGAGTACCTCCTCCTCCCCACACAGCCAGCTTCCATCCCACTAATTCCTGCATTTGGATTCATTTCTGGGATTCATTTCTTCATTCATTACCCTGGAGCTCTGTACCTGTCTCAGACTGCCGTGGATGCACTGTTACCTTTATCCTATCAGACACTTAACAGGGCCTCAAACCCCACTGCTCTCCTTTACCCTGGCCCTGGGGTCTGACACCACAGAGTTATGATTTGGACAGGGAAAACATGGCACAAAGGAGGATGAACTGGTCAGGATGCCAACACTAAAGCCTTAAGGATTGTATGTGCCATGCCATTCAGTAAGGCTGAAGCTGCTGTTTAATTAGGCTTGCTTAATGACTCATATTAAATAGCATATATATAAGAACAGGTTTTCTAGTAGTGCAAGGACCTCACTGGATTATTGTGGTGAAATGCTGCCACTACAATGGAGTAGTTTTTCATTTTATATACTTAACCATGACCTACATTCCTTTGCCCAAAGGAGCTCCATCTCCAGAGGGAATATGCCTCTTTAATCAGCTCCAGCATTTTTTCAGGGTTCAGCAGGGATGGATGCAGTGGCCTTATGTCTATTCAGACAACACAGCTCACAAAAGCTCCACAAGAGAGTGGTAAAAAAGCCCCCAGGTTCAAATAATGGCAGAAACACCTGCAACCTGATCTCACGGGCACCCTTTGCTCCAGAGACCACTGGGATTGATAAACACTAAAGTTTTCACATGCTCCCAGCGAGCCTGGCCAGCTGCTTTACCTTGGACAAGGGCTTGTCTCCTGGAGAAATTGCAGTCAAGAACAGATTTGAGTAGGAAGACAAATTCAGGAGCCAGCTTTGGGACACTCAGCAAGCTCAACTCTTGTCTCCACAGGAAAAGAGCCTGTGAGCCATTAGTGAAGACAGACAAGCAGACTCATGGGCTGCATAAAAATACAAAAAGAAAAAGAGCAGCAACTCACATGTAAGGATTACACCTAACCCTTGTGTTCCAAAAGTTCTGGGAAATTCAAACTGCTTTCAAGATTCAGCCTCTACTAATGCAGAGCTAGCAAAAACCAACCCTTCAAAACACACCCAGCCCACCCTAAGAAAGTCCCCAAGAAACCAAAAATGAAACACAGAAAATTCAAAAAGAAGGAATTTGTGTAAAGTTGCTCTGGGGCAGCATATCCAGGGAGCTGGGCCCATCCCTTAGAGCTGCAGTCTGAGCTGCTCAGAGCTCTCCCTGGGCACACCAGGGCCATGGACCCAGTCTGTCAGCAGGGCATCAGGGACAACAGCTCACACTGAACTCATCAGAATGCAATAGGAACTGAGAAAAGGGAGAAGAGGCACTGACAGAATAACACACCTCACTGCCATTGCCTTTGGAAAATACACATTTGAGCAGCACATTCTCCCCACTGGAACTGTTTCAGATGTGTTTGTCAATCCCATATCAATTTCAGACATTCAAAAACCCAACAGTTTTTACAGGCTGAACCTCATCCTTTCTGCCCTCTCCATCACCAGCAGCAGTACAAAGCCCTTATCCCTCTGAAGGCTGCTTGCTTTGTGGATGCAGAACCAGGATACGCCCAGTGCTGCAAAGCTCAACACCACTGACAGCAGTAAAAATAACTCCTGCTTTGGTACACACCAAGCAGTTAAGAGCAGGAGATGCACAAAGAACGTGCACACAATAAGCTGTCACAAAACAACAAGGATTGTGGTGCACAGAAACAGGTCTCAGATTTAAACAGATATGAGATCACCAGGGGCGGGGTAAGAAAATCACAGATGAAGAAAATCCCACGATTTTTCCACTGGTTCGTATCACTCCAAACTGAACAAACTAAGAAAAGATCAGGCTTAAAGTTCCCTGTAGGAAGGAAACAAGGACATCCTCTCCTTTTTCATGGTATATACTCCTTCCTTTTTTCAGGCAGCTCTTCTGAGACACTGACTGGGAAATGTCAGTGAAAAGAATTTTGCACTAAGACAGTGGTCAGGCAGGTCTGGCAGCCAGAGCCCATCCAAATCCAGGCTCCCTAAGTCAGGACAGACCTGAGTCTCTCTCTGCAGCAGCAACCAGCACCACAGACACCATTTCTAAGACATCCACCCCCTCACTGCAGCACCAGCACTTCTCAGGTTCCTGGTGCTATTCCAGCACTGCATCTACTCTAAAACTTCTCCATCCTGCATGCCAAACTCGGGGAAATGAAACAAAGCTCCCAAACCCAGTTGTGTGCAAGCAGGCACCCTCACTCTGTACAACATACATGCTGCTTCAGCCCCAAATTTAGAGCTCTTGATAGCTTTCAGTCTGGTCAGCAGACCAGGCTAAGATAGATGGTAAGATAAAAAAAGGAACTCCTAAAAATCATTTATACAGAGGTGTGGGACACTCTCGCCCATCAATGCCTTGAGTCTGCCACCACAGCTGTGCTCCAGATCCTTTTCAGTACTACATTGTCACCACAAAGCCATTACCCCCTTCTGCACCAAAATCCTCCTTGACAATCTAAAGCAGAGCAACACAGGGATAACTTCCATGGGTTTTGAGTGTCCAAGTTCTCCAGCCAGGTGCTCAGAAGCCTCAGTGTTAAAGCATTTAAGTATCACACACCCTTTGAACTGGAACAGCCTGAAGATCTGAAGTCTGCTTAAAATCAAAGCCTGTAATTCAAAAGTCCCAAATATATTTCATCTAACAAGGATGTTTTTCATAAAGTAGCTTTCAAAAAAAGACATCAATGAAGTTTAAAAAGAAGCTGCTGCTCTCATCTCAAGACCAAGTGATGAGTGGTAGAGTTCATCTCAGTAAGTGACTGTAATAACGGCAATTTGCAATTGAATCCTACTTTTCTTCTACCACATGTACCCACCTCAGACCCTTCCACAAAGTTCAAGAAACACTCCAGGGCTGAATGGATGGATCAAGACAAACTAATTTTCCTCTTGCAGGAACCATGAGTGTCAGAAGTATAGTCCCACAACAACACTGCAGAGACAGCATGTGACATATAAATATTCCATTGGGAAAGTCACCATGGCTCTTTCAGAGGACAATTATAAAAACAGAACTGTGAAGATACTTAGCAGTCCACCAAAAAGCAGACTGCCAGATGTTACCAACTGTCTGGGCACTCAAACAACACTTCTTTTGATAACAACGGGGAGAAAATAACCCCTTGTGATGTGCACAAAAGTAAGGAACTGAAAAGCAGTTTCCTTGGGAAAAAAAGTCCCTTATGGTGGCAGAATAAGGTGGGATAAAACCAAGACATACCTAACAAGCGACATTTTAACAACAGCAGCTTTTGTGAATGGAGCACTGAGATGATTCAAGTAAGTATTAGAGTTTCAAAACACTTCAAGAGTAGCTCTGATCGATATCTATCTCACCATTACAACATCTCTTGGCAGAGAAATGAACGTTTCAATACATCCGACAAAGACAATGCCTCTCTTGGCTCTGAGACACACACTCAACACGTCACTCACATTTCACCCAAGTGACATTTCAGTAGCACCTGCCCCCAGTGAAAACAGATATTTATAGCAAGGTGGGTGTTGAGAAGGGTGATTTCACCCATCACTTGAGGCCTGGGTGTAAATCACAGACTGCATGTTGTCATTTCTGATTAAAAGCTCTTCCTGGTCTCTAATGAAGATTTGCCACTTTGCTAAATCACACTGTGGCTGGAACGTGGCAGGTGCCTGGTTTTTTTGAAAGCAGAAGATAAACTCAAAGGCACTGTTTGGATGAGACTAAGCTTAAATAGCTGCACTAGGTATGCATACAGCACATGCTAACCTTGCAGTGCTCCTCCCAGAGCCTCATTTCCATGAGAACAGAAGAAACATCCTTTGTTTTATTCTTCTTCAGAACACAGATAATCCTGCTTCATTTTATACACCCTAAAGCAATTTAGTGGGGAGCAAGGGAGAGGGGGAAATGCCCTTTTAGCTCACATGACAGTTCACTAGCAGGAAAACCTAAAAGCTCAGCTCAACATCACTCCTCAGTTGAGACACAACATTCCCAGGCTAGAAGGTCATAATTAATCAGTTAAGCATTTTGAGACTATCTAGGGATCTTTTTCTGATACAACTGGAAAATTGAGAGAACAAATGGATGCCTTGCCAGTCATCCAGACCAGGGTAGGGACTGCTCTCAAAAGCAATGAGCATGCTATTTCCCTGAATAACTTAATTCCCAGAGAACAATGGAAATAGCAAAGATAAGAGATGTGAAGAGAAAGGGTCTTTGAGACTCTCCAGGTGTGGAGAGAAAACTAAACCTAATCAAAGGGCTCTGAATGCTTCAGGAGTTCTGAAGCAGCCAAATGGTATCAAAATCAAAGAGCTATGAAAAAACAACCTGCTACAACAACAAACTTTTGTGTGCAGCAGCAGTACCTGATCCTCTTACAGCCCAGCAGAGGAACCAGCTGAGCCAAGAGCCCAGCTAGCAAATACTTAAGGACTACAATTTGGTGTCTTCTCTACCATGCTCAGCTGAATATACAGCTTGGACAATGATGCTCTGAATATCATTTTGCCTCTAATCCTTGATTTCTTGTTTTAAGGCTTTATTCAAGCGTTGCCAGCACTGCAGATCAGAGGCGAGCAACCTGAACTGTGCTAAAGCTGGGCTAAGCTAGCAGTGCTAACAAGAACACCTGGCACTTCATAAAGACTCCTTAGGCTGCTTTCCAGAACAAGTATCGAGGCCTCCTTAGCTCCTGGGGTGTTCAGTTTGCTGCCACCATCACAAATTCTTCCAGCACCAAGAAGAAGCAGAAAAGAGACACACAGCAGAGCTAAAATTGCTCATAAATGTCTCTAAAGAATAGCTTGTTAGCCCAAACAGTACCAAGCAGCTACAAAGATCCCAGTTCTGGGAGAGAACTCTCTACCCTGAGTTTGTTGCCCTCTCACCAGTACAAGAGCAAATCACTCATTCAGAGACCCAGGTACAGGAGCAAAGAGATGGGAATCTGCCCTACAACCACCACCTTCAAAGCTGACTTTTCAGTCCCTTCGTTTCTCATCACAGCTCTCCTGACAGCAAGCACTTATCACTGCCAGATTAGAAGAGATTATCACAAGAGAAAGTTAAGGTTCCCATCAGTCACCAGGACAGTAAAGTGCACTCAGTGGTTACTATCAGTGGCCAGGTGGGTGATGAGACCTCTCTACCCAACTGACCATGGCCAAAGTCAAACACTGTTTGTCAAATCCAACAGGCTGGGTTTCCAGCAGTGCCAGTTTCCAATCTGCTATAAGCACTAAAGAGGAAAAAATCACTTTTGCAGCTCCTGCTTTGGGAGCTCTCAGATAAGAGCATTTCCTCCAGAGCTGCCCTGCATGGCTCTACACGGGCTAATCAGAGACTGCTGGAGCTCAAGAGAAAGCATGGGCCACTAACAAAAGAAACCAAAGCATCCCTGTGAGGGAGACATGAGGTGTGAATACACATGGTGTGTTGGCATCCAGTGCCAATTAAGCAGCAGAGTACAAGGAATTAGTGCAACACACACACACTCGGGCTGCTTTCACTATACTAAAGCAGGAGGAAATTCAAATCATAATTATTTTAACCATTGTGCACAACAGATAGATTTCAAATGGTAACCAATACACATAGATGGCAATTCGATACTAAATTGTGTTACTGAGAATAGAAAAATAATGCAGACAGCACAATTAAGAGGAAGCCAAGAATTCAGCCTGGATTTCTTCCAAAGTTCAGAATGTCAACACTGAAAAAAACTAGGAAGACTCTTCTAACTAAAAAGTTTACACACTTACTGAAGTGACCAGAGCAATTACCATATTGGTGATATTTATTTTCCATAAATTATATTTTCTCTAAGCTCCACAACAGAACAAGAAACACAAGAACAGATAACATAATATTCCTGTGAAATTACAAAGAGTGCCTGATGTGGGAATTGTTTTCATCTACCACTTGGGCTCAGGAAAGAAACACTAATAGCATTCAACAAGGCACTTGAGGCTGATCAGGCCAGCAAAAGCCACCTCTGCTGAAGAAAGCACGGTGTGAGCTGGAGTAAGTGTGGACAAGAGTTGCAGGAATAGTGGGGAAAGAGCCTCTCCAGGAAGGAAGTTAGTGATATATAGTCTGAGGGTGAAAAGGGAGAAAATAATTGGGCTTCAGCACATAATAGCACATTTATAAAGACAAGCAGCTATTTAGGAGTTGGATTTGCTTTCTACTAGAGGAGATGGGTGTAAGTTGTTTGCATGTTTATGCTAGAAATTACAACTTTTCTCATCCAGACTGGGACAGGTTCCTAATTCAAGGAATCAAAGCAGAGAGTTAACTCTTTAATAGAACTTCTCTGAGAGACAGAGCAGGCTGCTCCTGCAGGGATGCCCTCAGCAGCACCACCCTAGAATGCTCACAGGGAGTTCCCGCCCAGCACACGTTTTGTTGCAATAAAGTCACCCTGCACTTTGCTTTATCATTACAGGGCAGATTTCATTTGTGAACCAAACGACATTTTTCTCCATGTACCAGCACAATCCCCACCACTACACACAACTAAACAGAGGAATTTTCTGGCCCCAGAGTCAGAAGCATCAAAAAGCCGAATCAGCTATACAGGTCAGACGTTGTGGGTGAAAAAGTAGTTACTGAGTCAATGACATACTCTGGATCTGCTTGTCCAATTTTAACATAAAGTGAGAACCCACAACATTGACATTAGGATGATAAAAATATCACTTAACGAATTAAGAAAGCCATCGTGGAGTTTTTTTCCTAAACTAAGCAGCCAGGAATGCTAGTGTTTCCTGTACAGTGTCACCTTCCCTGCTGTGGCATTCCACAGGGTCCTCTCTTCTTTCTTGTATTTCAAGAATGTACAGAGATGCACAGTCAAGGAAGTACTGTGATTATGTAGTACTACAATGAGGAAGAGCTTCCCAAGCTCTTTGGAATACACTTGAAACGTAGGCCAGAACACCCCTTACAGGAAGCAAATGAATCATCCACATGTGCAGACTTTAAGAAACAAAAAACAAAAGCAAGTTTTAAACAAAGGATCGAGATTCCTCCTTCTTCCCTGCTCCCACTTTCTGCTTAAAATAAACCCAAGGACAGTTCACTAAGACAAGGCATGGGAAATCAGAGCAACTTCAATAACCTGCAGCACAAATACAGAGAAAAGACTTCTGACAGGAGTTGCATGTGCTAAGGACAAAACAAATCTGAAGAGGCGGTTCATGATGTATCATTTCCAGCTAGTTATCCAACTGTGTAGTAACTCTAAATTTAGAAAATGTGGCTATTTTGTCTCAAGACTAATGTTGTTTCAAGGAACTTGGACTCAGAGGCTGAAAGGAAGCATAAATATTACTTTCAATAGTCATGAGATTTATTCACTTGGATTAGATACATAACCCGCCTTCCAAGAGGGAAAAAAACAACTTTCATCTTCAAAAGCAGACAGACAGGCAAAGCCAAAGGACAAGCAGGGCCTTGCTGGAAATCCCATCAACTCTCAACAAAAATATTAAGCAGCGCTCCGTGAACACTCACTCCAAATGCTGAAAAGTAAAGATGTGAGGGCAGAGAGCAGAGGCAGCACTGGACACCTGGGATGGGCAGTAGCCCCTCACTGCTGACACCTCCAGCCCCCCTCCAGCAGCAGGTAAAGGCAGAAGAGCTGTTTAGTGCCATAAGGGTAAAGGAAAATGCAAAGGTACCTTGGTGATCAGTACTATTAAGCTCCAACTGCTTCAGTATAGCTGCTGCCAACCATTTCACTGACTGACACTAGGACCAGCTCCCTAACAACAGATCTTGAGCCAAGAGGTCTGAAACACCCACTTAATTCTAGAAGCACACTATGAACTAACTTGAGTTAATCTCAGCCGCTCTTCACCAACCACACTTCTCACTCAGCCTTGCAAAACCCCCAGCTCACTAGATTTACACCTAAAGTAACTTTTAAAACACTGGGTTACTCAGTTTAGCTCCTCACATAAGTGAAACCAAATCAAACTTGAGTTACTCAATGCCAAGTGGTGAGTTCTCAAGCATCCCATTTCACACATATGCCAAATAACCAATGTACTGTGGCTCTGCCTGAGAGTAATTTTCCCAGACAAATCTCTAGCTGTAACTGCACTGAAGAATGTCAAAAAGTAGAACATTTTTTTCCACTGAGCAGCCAACTCAAGTTCTTGAGTCCTGAAAATGGTCAAATAAAGAAAGTACTGAGCACACACCAGGAAAACACCACCTGGCAGCACTAATGCTGGCTGTCTTACCCAGAGTCACCTGAGGGGAGAGTTTTTGTCACTTTTCCAACACCCACTGCCACATCAGAGCCCAGGAAATGCTTTGAAGATGAAAAGTGCTACTTATTTGCTAAGTATCCTTTATCAGTAGAAAAGCAGAATTATTTCTTACATCCAAATGATTCATAAGCAAAGTTCTTTTATTCTCAGAGAAGTTATATACTTTCAAAAGTAGGAAAAAAATAAATCAGTCATGATGGAACTAATTCCAGCTCACCGTATTAGTGTATTTTACTAAGCAGAAGATTCATCATCCACATGACAATTGTATCCAGTCACTTCCACAGGAATAAAGTACCACAACTCCCAGCTCCAGGCTAAGAAAAATAGTTAAAAGCCTTAAGCTCCTCATCTTTTCAGCTGCTGATTAAATAGCCCTCTTCACCTGTCTGTCTCCAAACCCCTTCCTCACAAGCAGAAAAGCTAAAGGGTTTACAGGCAGCAGTAAGAGCAAACCATAGACTGTGTCTGATGTGTGCTGAATACAGAACCACACAGTACCACTGCTGCAGTTTTATTGTACAAAACCAATCCTGCTTAATGGACCAAGGGTATGGCTGTGCAGTTTCTCTTCACCTCAAGAGGCTGTAACCAGAGGCTGTGAAGTGATACCATTGCAAATGCAAGCTGAGCATGGTTTCCTTGTTCCTAATGTACTCCTGTGAATTTAATTTTTTCTGGCCCTGGAAGCTACAAGTAAGACACCAAGTGCTCCTGTCCTCTCCTGGCCCACTCTGCTGCCAGTCCTTGGTCTCACCTCCTGCCAACAGGCTTCACACTGCCCATTCTTTCACACAGAGAGCAGCAGCACCAGCTGTTGAGGAAAGAAACAGAGGTCATGATTTTAAAGACAATGGCAAAAGCATGGAAAAAACCCAGCTTTGCAATCCCAAAGAAGCCTACCCACCTAGAGCATTCAACATACATCATCAAGGGAGCTGGTTGTTCAAACCCTTTGAAAAACTGGGCAGATTATTTATTGTATAGCTTGATGTGTCCCACTTTCAACATCTCAGCCTATGTGCATAAAAAGCACTTTGTATCTTGGCTTCCACTTTGTATATCCAAGCAACCTCATATACCATGCCAGCAGCTCACACAGCAAGCAAATCCAAAAGCCTACTAAAATTACAGAGGCTCATCAAGACACCACTTCCACACATTAACTATTCATTTGTTAAATTTTAGACCAGCAGGTCAGCAGGCACACAGTTCACACTCTTACCTCACAGCATAGAAGCATCAATGCTATTTAGTTAAGTCTTCCCAGTAACCTGAACTGAACCACAGCTCCCTGCAGTCAGAGTTTCTCTGGTACAACCTGCACTTGACTGATGGAGAAGGCTGAACAAAGCATAAAAGTGATGCAATTTCTTTAAAAAGCAATCCAAAACATGCACAGAGGTACTGATTTCTTAGTCTTCAAATCTGCCCACTCTCAACCTGTGGTTTTGGAGGTGATCTACAGGTCATTCTGGGGGAGGAAGAAATTCCATCTGCAGGTACTTCCTGGATCTGTCTCTCCACTAAGTTACTCTAAACCCTAATACAATTAAGGGCAGAAAACAACGATAACATCACCTGTACTTCCCCTTACCTCTCCTGCACATGCACATATCCTACATAGTTATCAAATCCACATCCAGCACCACCATATTTATTTCCATCTACGCCACACATTGAAGATTTGAGCCCAATAAATGTCCACAATTTCCTCTTGTGTCTCCTCCATAGCCTGGTCCAAGTGCTCCCAAACACAGGGCAGAAAGCACAGCAGACATGACTCCATCCCTTTCTTTTGGCCAGATGTGCAGTCAAACACACACGGGAGGTAACAATAACCTTGAAATGCACAGGAAGAGATATTATTTACCCAGGAAATGCATCCAGGTCTTTAAATCTCCAACTGCACCAAGCTGGGCTGTGTGTGCTCTGCACCACCACAGGCACAGGATCTTCTGAAATTCAGGCAGCACAGACATTAAATTTAAACATTAAAGCTAAAAAGACACCTGTCAACTTGAAACTCGGGCACATCTGAAAATGCTGCAGCTATTACAGTAACCAACAATCCCTAGCATCTTTACTGTCAAAACCACATGCTGCTCATAGTATTTCATGTTTTTAATCACCTCTAACAATCATTACCCATCAAAGTTTCCTGCTCCCTTCACAGAAATATTTGACATTCAGGAAAGAAAAAAACCCTATCCCAGTCCTGGGACATTATCCTCAAGAGAAACTCACTTTTGCTTAACTTCACAAATTCAATTTAGCAGAATATTTTTGATTCGGACACAAATATGCACATTTCTATATAGAAGCCCAAACATTACCATGGAGTTTCCCCTCAGGTTTTTTTTCCCCCTAAGAGTCAGCATTCTCATACCTTCCACTGGTCTAAAGGTCTCAGCAGTGGGACACACCAGCTACAAAACGTAGAGCCTGAGCTGAGTCAAGTACTCTGGAGAACTATGCAAAACGCAGAAGCCAAGCCATCCTCTCACATCTCTCAGCTGCAGCAAAGTCAGGACTGCCAACCTCAAAAGCAAGTGCAAGGACTGCAGCTCAAATTATCAGCTCCTGTACTTAGGATGACCTAAACACAGGTCCCTTTGGGCAAACACCCTGCACACGGTGTGAGGTAACAGCAGTACAGAAAAAACGAGACAGGGTTTTCCTAAGTAGCATTTAGGAAGGTATCATCACCTTCTGAGCCTTTGAAATCCCCCAAGCAATTAAACAGTCAAAGGAGAAGAAGCTTTTAGCTTTCCAAACACCAATTATTTCCCACACCAACACAGATGTTGAACATTAAAAATAATGTCTCTGCTCTGAAGAGAGGAGCTGAGGATAGCTGCCATAGGCAAGCAAGACCTTGTCCCAAAAAGTATCTGTCAAAGCTGCTGCTATTTAACTTCAATAAAGAATCTTCAGCCAAAAAAGAGACTTTATAAAATTGCCTGAAGTCCCTTTTGCCAAAGCCTGCACTGGAGCTGCATCGCATCAGCAAATAAACTAGTATGAGAAAGCTGCAGCAAAATGTCTCACCCACCCAGGTATTTCAGAGCCTGTCATGGGCATTGATTGATTCCTTCTAAGGCTTTTAGTGCACATTAGTTTGTTTACTAGTCCTAAATGCATTACTAATTTAGTTTGGGTTTTTTTAAGCTATAGCAGCACACTGAAAGGGAGCACACCTTGGAAGAGAGTGTATCACAAACACTGCTTGCTTGAGGCCAGGCTTCGTCCATTTTAAAAATAACCCTCCTATCTACATTTGGAATAATTATAATAAATGGCTTAGCCCAGATGGCCACTTTCAACTCCTGAATTACCAATTCACTCTGCACACAGTACACAAAGCACTAACAGTGTACAATATTTAGTACTCCTGAGACTTCCACCCTGTGAATTGTGCTGGATTCCACTTTTGCAGTAAAATATTAATGATTTTCCCCAAGTCTGTATCACAAGAGCCAAACAAATCAAAGTAAAACAGAGAACTGACCCAAGGGTACCTAACCTTGCAATGGATACTCACAGGATGGAAAGGTCACACATTAATTGGTTCTATATTATGCAGAACTGCAAAAATTCCAGTAAGCCTTTTCTGTCTCTAACAGCTACAAACATCAGGTGGTTTCAAAGAACCCCCCGTGGGAGAACTCACTGAAATGTCAGATGCAAGAAGAGGGTTAGATACAGCTCCCTCATGCAGTAAAACCCACTATTAATAGTTTATGGGCATGGAATTTGTGTGCTGCAAGAGAACCAGAGTTTGGCACTGTGGCCAGCATTTCCTCACGGCCCCAAAAAGGATCCTGCTGTCCCTCTTCACCTGCCCAACGGACCCACACTGCATCACTGCACTTCCAGATGGCCAACACCTCCCAGGTTTGAAGATGGAAGATTTTTAGGGTTGTTTTCATGCCTCAGTTGTAAATAAATTGCAGAGTCACTAGCTAGGATTAAAATCTGAAGGGCATATGCTGGTGAGCTGGAATCCCAGCAGTGAGGGCTCAGAGTGGCTGTGAATGGACCTCCAGAAACTCCTCCTGTGACCTTGTAGTAGATCTATGACCCAATATCCGAGGTCAGGAAATTACAGGAGCAAAGGGTGGAAAAGAACAGAAGGTCTGTGTGGGATGAAGTAGAGCTGAACTCAGGGAGAGCCTTTTGGAGATAACATCAGAAAATTTTCAGGTTTATCAGCCACCAGTTTATGTCTGAGGAGTCTGATAGTTTGAATCTGTTTCCAAAGCAAAGTTGAATGAGGCAAGAGACTCATTCAAACTAAATCTTATTCTGGACCTTACAAAAAAGGCTGCTAAAATCTTTTTTTAAATTGCACCTGGACTCTCAGGGCAAACTTGGGGTCTTGCAATGGCCCCTACACATAAATCAGCGCTGTCTGTGTATCACAGCCTCACACCAAACCTTCACTCCCAGAGGAAGCACAGGGAGCTCTGGAGGCCTGACTGGCTGAAGGCCTTCAGATAAGGTGCTGAAATACAACACCTGCACTTTCCATTTCCCCCAGCTGCCAAGAGGCCCAGGATCTGTGAAAATGAAAGGTGGCAGAGAGCTCCTGAGGCTTTCAGGGGAGAGGCAGGAGGAAGGGCAGCAGCATTTTCAAGTCCCCAGAGCCTGACGAATACCTAGTATGTTCAAGTATTTCCATAAAGTTCCCAAAGCCAGCTCTAGTGAGCAGAAGGAATGCTGAACTACAGCGGAGAGATCCTGAATTTAAAATTCAGCTGGGTCCCAAGCACTTCTGATAATTTGTTAGAAAACACATCTGGTGTTCACAGAACTTCCAAATTACATACAGAGATACTGCTCTAGCCAGCCAGAGGAACTGCTCTGCAGATTTGTTGGGTCAGGCAAGACCTGGATGGCAAATACACTTGGGAAGTTTTCTCCTTCCAGGTCTGCTTAGGTTTTACAATACTGAGCAGCAGTGATTTCCCAGTGTCTTAAGTGGGTGATATGGCCATGGAAAGCAGAAAAGGAGCACTTGAAGCCAGAAAGAAAGAAATCCTGGCTCTCTTTTATTCACATCATTGTTATGCTGCTAATGACTGTCAACAGGGGAACCAAAGGCGGGAATGTGCTCAAACATACAATTCTTGGAGGAGCTGGTGGGGCTTTGAACCAACTGCTAAAGCTCTATCTCAAGAGAAAGTTTCTACTAGTGATTAACATCAGTAATTGTGTGCCTGGGTTTAAGTGGCATTCTGCATACCATTCCCAACAGGAAAGAACCACAGCAAGCGCTGAACTTCCAAAAGCAACAGCAAAAATGACTAGACAACCTACATAAACCCCCCCCAAAACTGTCCAAGAAAAGACAAGAATGCTCAAGGATTATAATTGGATACAGAAAGTTGCTTTTGACCTTTGCACTGGAACCCAAAGGTGCTGTTTCACTGGACTCAAAATTTCCAACAACTTTATTTCTCCCTCGGTTACAGCACTCACTCTATCCAATACACACACCAGGATTCCCAGATCCTGAAGCACCTGACAAACAGGAGGTAGACAGGCAGCCAGCCTTCTGTGTGGTATCAGGATCTGATACACTAAATAGATTCAGAAAAGCCTTGGCCCCAAGAGCACCTTTACCCTCTGCCCATTTCAGATTTAAGGGAAATAAAAGAATGCAACAAGCATCCTCTGGAGTCCAGGGTTTAGCAGTCACCAGGACAGGTTAATGCTTTAAGGACATCAAACAAGACTCTCACAGCCAAAGATGCTAGAGTCAGACATAGTCAAAAGATGTAGCAGCACCAAAAAGCCAACAAACTTTAGACCCAGAATAACCATATAATGCCTATTGTTTGTACTCCTCCCAACACAATGACAAGCATGTCAGGCTTACCTGGCTGGTTCTCACACATCAGTGCAACCCAAAGGGGACTGGGTCAGCAGACAGCTAAAAAACCTGATTATAACCACAAAACCATGATCAGTCCCACTGCATGTTTCCAGTGGTGTCAGGTTTGTTTTCAGCAACCCCAAACTGCAGTGCAGACTGTACACAATGCCTCTCAATTTGGTTAGTGGGCAGCTTTCCAAAAAAAAAAAAAAAAAAAAAATCAATAGAGGTACACCTAAATTTCTCAAGCACTCAGGAAACTTTTCCCCAGGGTCCATTACCAGAGTGGTAAAGGCACCTACACCACGGCAGCAGCACTAAAAGGGAAGACAAACAGACTGTTTATTTACATAACTGTCTTTGATTTCTGATCCTCCCCAGTCCAGCTTTTTTTAACACTGCAATGAGTGCAGTTACCAAGTGACTGAAGTCAGAGCTAACACTTCTGGATTTGGGAACCCAACAGCACCAACTAAATCCATGTTTACTTACCCAAAAGGAGGTGGCTTTATTTAGATACTGAAAATCAAACTCAACTTGGGACAAATTTTTGTGCAACAACACACAAAGATTTTACTGGAAGGCTGTAGTGATTGAATTATGGTGTTTTTCTAGAGAAAAGAGGTTCCTTTTTTAAAGACATAAACACATCATGTGGCAGTATCTTTTCAGAATACCTGTTTTCATTTTCCTTATCTCCAAGCAGTCACGTGTCTAATGACACTACCACCTAAATTTAGCTCATTCTGTAGCACTGGCAATCCTAGCGATGCCTTTAGGACTGCAACACACCTTTCTTCCTCTCAGTCTCCCCTCTCTCCTGCGGTGTGTAAGGCCATTTCTGAAACAGCAAAGCAGACGGTTCTCCAGAAGCCTCCTGCTTCTCATTGCCAGCCCAGAGGAGCAGGGGAACCCTGCAGGGACAGTGCAGGCACCCGTTCTGCTCAGTGCAACGCCCATCCCTGGCAGCCCCTTTGTGCTCTATTACAGTGCCCCCCTCGCCCGCTTTTGTCTCTGAACTGTCAGTCAGCCTGGGCTAAAACCCCAGGCCAGACCAACTTTGGGAAGTGGGAATATTCCAATGTAGAATATTCAGATATAATTAAGATGCCACAGATTTACGTGCGCCTCGTTAGCAAGGGGTAAATGCTCACGTAAACAAGGGCAGATCCAAATCGTGTTTGCTTCCTGCTGAAACCTTTATCCAGGGGTGGTTTCCCTGCTCGACTGCTGACTCCCCTACAACAGGCGATGACGACACTGTGCAATAAAGGCTGAGACACCGGCCTACAACTCCAGCAAGTGAGGGATGTCTGGAAGTTCACTCAAATCACCTTCACAGGCACGCTTCTCCTTACGCCAGCAAGCCCCACCGCCTCAGCAGAGCAGCCGTGCTCTGCCACCAGCGCAAGGCAGCAGCAGCATCCACGCTGGGCTGCCAGAGGGAGCGCGATCAAGGGAGGGAACGGGATTTCACACGCTGGAGAACACCGTCCCCCTTCTCCGCTCCGGCTGCACGGGCAGACAAGCACGGGAAAGGGGGCACCAACCTCCTGCTCGGGAGCGTCCAGCACACCCGACCCCGCAGCCCCGCAGGCCGTGCAGGCCCTGCCCCGGGAGGCCTCCAAGGCGGCGCCCCGCTCCGGCAACCGGCGCCAGCCACCCGGGGAGAGAGCCGGGCCCGTGCAGGCCGCGGGCCGCCCCCCGCCCCGCTTACCTTGGTCTCCTTGACGTGCTGCTTGATGCCCTCCGGGTACCACTGCACCCGCACGTAGCCCCGCCGCAGCGGGCTGGCGCGGCCCTCCTCCCCGCCGCCGCCGCCAGGGCCTCCCGACTCGGAGCCGCCCGAGCTGGCGGTGCCGCCGGTGGCGGCCCCGCGCCCGCCCTCCTCAGAGTCCTCCTCAGAGTCCTCGCCGTGGATGAGGCGCACCAGGCCGAAGCGCACGGAGCCGCGGTAGCGGCCCGACACCAGGTCGTGAGAGAAGAGGAGGCGCTGGGAGCCGCCCGGCGGGGCGGAGAGGGGCAGCGCGGCGGGGGGAGCCGGGGGTGCCGGTGCCGGCGGTGCCGGTGCCCCCTCCTCGGGCTGGTCCGCCATGGCGCCGGTGAGCGGGAGCGCGCGGCCGGCAGGAGGGGGAGGGCAGGGGAGGGGCGGCAAGTAACGGCCCCGGGGCGGGGCCAGCGGGGACCACGCCCAGAGCGCCCGCAGGCCACGCCCACGGCGTGAGGGGAGGGCGTGAGGGGAGGGCGGGCGTGAGGGGAGGGCCCGGGGCGGGGCCGCGCTGCGTTACCGACCCCGGGAACGGGGGGGCCGCACCGTCTGCTGATCGCCGGGAATCGGGGCATTGCATCATCGTCCCCGGGGTGCGGGACTGCATCGTCCCCAGGGATGGGGGCCGCGCTGCGCCATTGACTCTGGGGATGGGGGCATGTGGGGGGGGGGGGGGGCTGCATCGTCCTCTGATCCCCTGGGATAGGAGGATTGCATCATCGTCTTCAGGAATGGGTGGGCTGCATGCTTCTCTGACCCACAGGGATGTGGGGCTGCTCTGCATCATCCCCAAGGATGGAGGGGGCAGCATCACCATCATCCTCAGGGGTGGGGGGAAGCTGCGTTGCCTTGTCCCCAGGGATGGGGGGCTGCACTGCATCATCCCCTGGTGCCCAGGGATGGGGGGGTTGCACTGCATCATCCCCTGGTGCCCCAGGGATGGGGGGCTGCACTGCATCATCCCCTGGTCCCCAGGGATGGGGGGGCTGCACTGCATCATCCCCTGGTGCCCAGGGATGGGGGGGTTGCACTGCATCATCTCCCTGGTGTCCCCAGGGATGGGGGGCTGCACTGCACCATGCCCTGGTCTCCAGGGATGGGGGGCTGCACTGCATTGTCCCTGAGCCCCACTGCACTGCATCATCCCCCAGTTCTCAGTCACTGTGGGCTGTCCTGCATCATCTCCCACTCCCCAGTGATGGGGGCTGTGCTGTTTTCAGATCCGTCTGCCCAGGCACAGGGGGGCTCCACCCTGGCACTTGGCACTGCTCGATGCTGGGAGCTGCTCTCCAGCTGACATCAAAGCCTGGTCTTGCTTTTCATGGCTCCTGGAAGCCCTCATTAGGGTGTGCAAATGAGCCAAATATTTGGCTTCACTGACTCCAAGGATTTTTCCCCTCTGTCTGCAGAGATTTTGTAAATAGAAAAGTTTTTTTAAGCAGGTCCTGCTGCTCTGGCAGGCAAAGGACTAAAGGAATCCGAAATAGTCTTCATTGCCTATCTTTTACCACAACACATCCTGCCTCTTCTCTCCCTTCCTGCCTGTGCAGCGCTGGCTTGAATATCAAGAAAATGCCTGAAATCCTCAGCCTAATTTGTTCTCTTGCAGAAAAGACCCCAGGGGCAGCAGGGCAGTGTTTTCCCTCTTGCCCTCTCCCTCCCAGACTGCTGTGCCTTGGCTGGATCAACCAGCTGGCTTTCAGTCCACCCTCCAAGGTTTCTCCTTTTAGAAAAAACAACCAGGATAAAAGTCTGCCCATGCTCACCTCCTAAATTCTGGAACCCTCTCCTCAAGAATGGGATTTTCCAATCTTGCAAAAGGCCCTAAAGCCCTGGGAAGCGGCTGAGAAGAGGCTGGGGAAGGCAGTGTGTGGGTGATAGTGCACGGGGAGCTCTGCCCAGCTCCTCACTACCCCTGGGTGTGGGAAGCAGGGCAGCAGGATGCTCGAAGGGATGGAGAAGTACAAACAATTCCTGTCCTGCCTCCAAATCAGGGAGCTGCAGGCAGTGAAGCCTTCCAGCCCATCTTCTCCCAGGCCATCCCAGCATTTAATCACTCCTCACAGCATCCTGTTAATCACAAAGGCAGCATGTTGATGTGATTCCTTGCTGGAGCACTTTTTTGCTTCAGCTCCAGGGATAAGAAGCAGAATAGAGCTAAATGGGACCATTGGGTGCCTTAATAGCAGTATGCCCCATAGGAAAAGGCAGTTTAAATATCCAGTCAGTGCCACTGTGGGTTTACAGATGTTTCTAGGGATATGCTCCTGAGAAT
Organism: Luscinia megarhynchos; assembly: GCA_034336665.1. Lineage (NCBI taxonomy): Eukaryota > Metazoa > Chordata > Aves > Passeriformes > Muscicapidae > Luscinia > Luscinia megarhynchos. The sequence goes on from CM067580.1 coordinate 7,465,027, forward strand.
ACAGACCTGTGCTCCTGGGAGTACAGACCTACATCCACATGCCCTGACCTCTGTGAAGTGGACAAGGTGCAGGATTGATAGGCAGCATTCAGAACTTCTAGAGCTCATGAGTGCCTCTGCCATGAGGATTTCACCCTCTGACCATCGCTGTGCTGAAGGGGGGAGATGACACATCTCCCCAGGGTGTTCATCCAGCCCATCTGGAGCTGTGGACAAGGCACCAACCCTTCTCCCTCTGTAGCCAGGGAGAATTGTGCCTTTGTGGAAGCAGAATCAGGCCTTTGAGAAAGGCAGAAGGTGCCCTTTGACTTCATTTAATCTGATGCCATGTCTCTTCGAGGTTTCAAAGCAGAGCTTTATCCAGCATAGTGATGCTCCTCTTCATCTCCTTAATGTACATTGCAACAGCCACTAATAAAATATAGATACAGTAATGTGCCACAATCATGTGTGGAGATGGAAGCTGTACCTCTTCAGGGCAATTATGTGCTGAAGAGCAGTGGTGGGATTTCAGGTAGCTACAAATAGCCATGAAAACAATCACATTATAGCCCTGACCAAGCTCACGGCAGGGGGATTATAATGGGGACAAGCCAGGGCTTTTTGCTCGTTAGCAGGAGTCGAGCTGGGTGTGTTTTTGCACTCTGATCCCAGCTGGAGCTCTGATATGCTTCCATCAGGAAGTGGCACTGAAGGACGACTGATTGTTTTTTTAGGACACAACAGCCCAGGGCCTGGGCTGTCACAATATTGCTGGTCTTCAGATTTTATGGTGCCTGGGTGTCAAGATGAGCATCTCCTATTTAATATCACTATTCAGGGTGTCCACTGAGGCACCTCTGCAAGTCCACACCACCCAGCAGAACATGCAGGACTTCTGCAAAGTGACACGTGTCCAGCAGCCTTCCTGCCCAGTTTAGGGACAATTCTTGCTGGTAAGGCTGTTTAGAGTAGGGATGGCCTTTACTCTGCAGGAGAACATCCTCTCTGGAACCAAGCTGTCCCTGTGATCTAACCACCTTATGGCACTTAGGTTAGATCACCAGCATCTCCCTGCTAAGATACTGCTGCTCAGAGGGCGTGTCAGAATGCCTGGAAGGTGCCAGAAACCCAGAGGGTGCCAGGATGCCCAGCAGGTGCTGGGATACCCAGGACACCCTTTATCTCCCTGTAGAGTTACTGGTGAAAAGCAAGCCATGTCCTTCCTCCTTGGTTCTCTCACAGGGCATCTTTGCAGAGGCCCTGCAGGTTTTAAGGGGCAGGTGCTGGGGTGCCTGCCAGGTACTGGGGATACCCGCAGGATACAAGGAGACATAGCAGGTGCCAAGGGTGCCAGCAGGGTAGAAGGATGTCTGCTGGGTGTGCCGGCTCTGGGATGTCCACGGGGACTGGAATGATCGGGGTGTTCACTGGGGATTCCCGGAAGGTGCCAGGTGCCCAAGGGTACCGCGATGCCGGTAGGTGCTCGGAGTCCCGCGATGTCCTCTCGGTGCCGGTGCCAATGCCGGGCTGTCGCGGGGCTCTGGTGCCACCTCGTGGGCTGTCGCCTCCCGGCGGCCCCGGTCTGGCGGGGGGTGCGGGCGGCACCGGCCCGTGGCTCCCCAGGGGCAGCAGCTCCGCTCGGGGCCCCGGGGCTGCAGCCGGCCGAGCGCTCCACCTCCCTCTGCTCCGCTCTGCAGCCCCTCCTTGGCCAATCCTCCCAGTATGTGCCTCTTTTGCTGCTTCGCAGAGGCACAGAGTCCCTGTGCTTTTCCTGCTGGGAAGAGCTGGTGCCTTCAGGAAAGGTCTTTGAGAGCAGCTCGTGTCATAGGGAATGCCTCCAGACCGTCCCACAGGGAGAGCTGGGGGTTTATCTTCATCATCACGCTGACAAACAGCTCAGCAGGAGTCTCTGTGTCCCCATTAACATCAGGGAACAGAAATATGAGCAAGTGATGCAGCATATGGCAATCCTTCATCCTGTCTCTGTGATCCCAGAGAGCCTCCAGAGGCTGGGTGGGCAGGGAATGGGATGGCCTGTGAGATCCCTTCAAGCCATTCTGTGATCTTGCAGGAATCCTGATTTCCCAGCCCTTCCCCTGTCTGGTTGTGCTGCCCTGACCAAACACTGCTGGCTCTCCTACAAAAACCTCAGAGCAGCATCATCTTCTACATGAACAACTCCATGTGAGCACAATCTTCCTCTGCTCCCTCCTCTCATCCTTTCCACTGACACCAAGACTTCAGAAAACACCCCTAACGGGGCTGGTCTAGGCTTAGCCTTGCTCTCCAGGATTTTTTTCTTCCCCATGGGGAGCATCTGGTCCCCAGCCATCTCACTCTGGCTCCTGGTACAGTGTGCCAGGGTCGGGGCTGGATCGAGGGCAGCACAGCAGGATTCCTCGACAATTGCCAGACTGCTGGAATCTCCTCTTTCCAAAGCCAGACTGGCTCTAAACTGCTTAGAGGTCTGGGTCTGGAGGGTGGGGCTGCCTTTGCTGAGCTCCTTGCCACCTGCCTGGCCCTCTCCTCCCAGAGAAGCTCCTCAGCCCCCACTGACCCCCTTCCCCCCTAGGACTGTGCCATGAGTGGCCGTGACCTAGTTACAAACCCCAGACCACAGAGAGGAGAGGAGGTTAATCACCAGCAGTGCTGTGCTCCAGGCAGGGGACAAAAGAGGTCCTGGCTGGGTCCTGGCACCCAATCTGCTGCTTTTGGCTGAGGTTGCCATGGCCAAGCAGACATGGCTGAAACTGTCTGGCAGACTTGTTTGTTCTCCTTTCTCAAAGGTAGAAGAGCAGCAAGATGCACCAGCCCTGCAAAGGCATGTGTTTATCTACTGCAGGTCAGAGCCAGAGTTCAAAGCCTTTTCCCCTAACCTCTTTGCAGAGAACCAAACAAGCTGTGAAGTAGCATCATTTTATCCTTTCATCCCTTCCCCAGCTCCCTGAGAGAGTCTGTGGAAAGAATCAGTCCCGCCACTGGTGAGCCAAAGGGAATATGCCAGAGTAAAGACATATACATGTATATTTGCATGTTATTCATATTATATATATACACATATATAAACACTTCAGAGCACAGAGCAGAACTAGCCCCTCCAGGGCCTGCTCAGAGCGTGGGGCTGGGAGCTGGCCACCCTCCACAGCAGCCTTGTATTGCTATTTTGAAAGAGCAGCAGCTGGCAGGTTCCTAAACCACAATGTCCTGCTCCAGAGGAAAGGCTGTAAGCACACCAGCTCCTCAGGGGCTGCTGGTGAATTAAAACCACTCCTGGCAGCTTGAGAGGGAGCACTGGGGGATAGAAGCAGCAGGTGGGCAACCTGGCAAGTGCTGAGAATAACTAGTGTGTCCAGAGAGCCACATCCTGCTGGGAAGTTACAGCAACAAGCACCAGCACGAGTGATGAAAAGGAAGGAGGTGAGGGAGAAGGAAATCAGCGCCCACAGCTGACCTTGCAGCAATGCTGAGACCCTGCTGTTAGGTCATTGCCAGGAGAAAAGCATCACCCTCCTGGAAATGTGGGTCCCCATGGCTAAGCCAGAGGAAGGTGCTAAACAGGGATGTAAACAACGTCCAGCTTGGGAATTATGCAATTACGTGAGTCTGAGAGAGAAACCTCTCCAACGGCGTCACACAGGGAAGGATCGCGGTGCCATCTGAATCCCGTGATGGCAGACCCCGCCTCAAAGCCGGGGCTGCAGACACCACAAGCAGCTTAATCCGCTGAGCACCGGGATAATGGGGCACGGCGGGGCTGGAGGCACAGCAGGGCGCAGCTGAGGAGCCCCCGAGCTGCGTGTGCGTGGCTTCATTCCCAAAGTCCCCGGCAGAGGGGGGGCCAAGCCGTGATTCATCTGCCTCCCACATGTCGCCCCTCGCTGCAAATCCTCCCCGGAGATAATTGCTGTCTTCCTGAGTGGGTACTCCAACAGAGGGACCAGCCCGGCTGCGGGGCCGCCGTGACAGCTCGGGGCTCTTTGAAGATGCTGAGAGAGCTGCTAAATATGCAAATCTAGGCGCACTGCTGTGGCTCTAATTTAATGGAGTTGTTGACCCTCTGCAGCTGTGTGGGAGCAGGAAGAGACAGACCCAGCTAAAACTGTGGAATGCGACATCCCTGATTGACTATTCCAACCACGGGATTGACTATTCCAACCTCTGCTCTGCTGGGCTGTTTTAACGGCTGGGAGTTGCTCCAAAATGCCATTTCTGAAGAGCAAAAAGCTGCTGGGTCATATTTCTGTTTCGATTCCATGAAAAAACTTGAAAGAGAGAGATAAGGGCATAGCTCCAGGTCATTTTTGCCCATGGCTGGAAGCTAAAGCGGGTCCAGAGCTGCCCTGGAAATGTCTCCAGTGGAGCAAAACCAGCTCTGCCTTCTGCTCCAGGCTTCTTTCAGGGCTGCATCTGGTTCCCAATGATAGTGATTATGCCAACATCATGCTCCTGCCTGGGATAATCTCCCTTTTATTGCACGTGTCCTGATGGGGACAAACATTACTGGTTCTGCCTGTCCAGTTTCTTATGTAACAGCACCCAGGGACAGAGGGCTGCATGGGGGAGAGATGCTTGGTTTTTGGAATAAGCTCCTTGGGCAAGAAACCTTAGGTCTGACTCCCCATCCTACAAGGAGTCACCGGATTCCCTTGAGAATCTGCTCCCTGCTCAAGCCCAAGCACTGATCGTGCCTGGCACAACCAGCACCCTCCCCATCCTTCCCCAAATGAAGCTCATCCACTCTGGGCAGGGCTGCCTTTGGCTTCCCATGGGCTTCTGATGCTGTTGGAGAGGTCAGGATGAGGCACAGGACAGTGCTCCCTTTTCTGGCTAAGTCTCCTGCTCGCAGAGCAGAGCAATCAGCTAAATGCTCTAAATGCTTTATCCCTCTGCAGCCAGGGGAAAAAAAAACAACAAAAAAACCACCAAACCCCGAAGTGATCCCTTTGCTGGCCTGATACCTTAAAGCCTCTCACCTCTCCCTGTCTTTCATCGGAGTTTAAACTCCTTAGGATGTCATCACGTGCACCATGAATAACAAATATATATAAGCAGGGGCTGTGGAGGATGTAGCAGACAGAGGAGGGGAGGCAAAACCCCGGATCCTCCTCTCCTGCCAGCACAGAGACGGCAGCCCCGGAGGCAGGCGGGCAGGGAGCGGCTCGGGGTCCCGGCTGGTAAGCACCCACATTCCTGTCACATCCCGGGGGTACTGACTGCCTCGGGGACAGCTGCGGGACCCCTGGCCACTGCCACTTGCTCCTGTATGCCAGGACGGGGGGGAATTTCCCTGGGCGGGGGGTGGGAGGTTGGTATACAGAGTTTAGCTTGCTGAGAAGTGGTTTTGGCACAGGGAAGAGTGTGACTCTCATCTCAGCCCCTGTCTCACCCCTACACTTCCAACACGTGCTCCAAAACCCAGCTGCAGGGACTCTTCTCACTGAAACCCTCCGTGTTCTGGATGTGGGAAGAACTTGAGCTCTTTTGCACAGTGTATTTGACTTTAAGACTGGGTGAATAACTCTGCACTGTCAACTAATTTAAAAAATCCAGCTCCAGACCCAGGCAGACAATGCATAACTTAATAAAAGATGCAGCCAGGGGGGTAGTGTGCACCTGCTTATTTACCTGTGAACATCTCTCTGGACTATGGGGATGCTCTGATTTCTGGTGCACAATCACAAATAATGGCAGGAAAAATTTACAGAGCAAGCTCTTAGTTCACTGCTACGACACACAAACAGAGTGGGCTCATCTCAGGCAGGTCTGGCAAGGAGTTACAGCACAAAACTCAGCCTGGAGTATAAGTGACTTGAACAAATACAGGATGCTTTGCTGGAGCATCAGAGGACAGATGGGCCATAGAGAGACAATCTTCCTCATCACTGTTTCTCACTTACTCTGGGACTTGGGCAGAATTTCCTTCACTTCTGCAGGTTTGATATTTCCCATGGTACCCCCATAGCTGTGCAGGGCTCGTGGTTTCCTCCAGAGGTGGGGACCACTGTGGGTTCCTCTGTGCTCTTCAGGTTCTATGCACTCCCCCTCCCCAGAAGACCTTCCATTCTTCAGGGAGCTGAGAAGCAAAGCAAGAAGTTCATTTCCAGAAAACAAAAACATAAATATATCATCCTCTTCAGCTGTATAACCTGGGTTGCCAGGAATAATGTGCTGGAGGGGAAAAAATACAAGGAAAACAAGGAAGGAATGACCTTTTCCCTTCCCAGACTACTGCTCCAGGGTGATGCTAGCTGGGGTCTCAGGCAATTTCTAAAAATAGCTGGAGGGATCTGATTGCCCTTTCCCAGACTTCTCTAATGGGATTGAAGCAGCCACTTAAACACAAAGTTTTGAACCCTTCAGCTCTGTGGATGTCCCTGTAGAGACTTCCTGTGACTCAGTAGTTTCCAGCCTTCATGTGCTCAGGAATAAAGACTTGCTCTTGGACAGGGAGCACTGAATGGTGGCTGTTGGAGAGCCAACATGCCTGAGCAATGTGGGCTGGTGCAAGATGTCCCTTCTCACTGCAGGGGGGTGACTACATGACTTTTAACAGTCCCAAACCATTCTATGATTCCACAATCCAGCTCCATAATTCCCATGGCAAGTGAAATGCTGGCCCTGCCTGAGGCCGTATTCAACTGCCCTCTCTGCTCTGCCATCCCTGCACAGCCATCCCCAGCCTGATCCAGCAGCATCTCCCCAGCAGCGCCCCCAGAACTCACCCCAGGCACTCAGCACCCCCCAGGATCATACCACCACTGCATTTTCAAGGTCCCCTGAGCTTACCCTCTTGCCTACTCTGGGATTTATTCATGCAGATGAGTCCCTAATCCAATTAGTAGGATGAGAAGATTTTATAATAAGGTCTACAAACACTACACCCACCCCCCTACTCCCTCAGCACCCCACTTTCCCTGCCAGCTCACCCAGTTTCACTTCCCTCCTGCAGGAGCATGAGCCACCCATTCCCAGCATGAGTTCAGTCAGTTCTTGGTGACTGGAATGAGTACTGGGATACTAAATAATTCTCCTGCCAAGGAAACCCTCTCTCCCTGATGGATCTGATCCCTTAGATGTATAAACCAGCAATTCATTGAAAATAAATCCCAAGACCACCCTGACTCACCTCAGACTGGATAAGACTGGCATTTCAAGCATCCAGCCCTTGGCATTTTGGGATGGAAAATTCCCAGCTTGTGCCAGTTGTGCCCGGTGCAATGTTTGTGCTGGTAATGCTTTTGTTTCCATAAATCCTATTAGCTGGAGGCAAGCCTATAATTAGCAGGGAAAGCCAGCACCTCTGAAACAATAATCAAAAATGACCCAGCTTTACTCTGGCCTCGCTGGAAATTGCTTGCATATTAGTCTGAGTTTGGATGGATGGTTGAATGGATGGCTCTGATAGCCATTCCCACGATTTCTGTCTGCAGGATGCATGTGCTTAGTGAAGTTATTCACTAGTTATAGAACCAGTTTGTGGTTCTCTCTGGGTTTATTAACTCAGTTCACTCACACGTGAAAGCAGAGGCAGATTGAAGCTACAGGCTCTGATCCAGGTCAAGGGATTTGTCTGGGCTGTGCAGAATGGGTGCTGCCACATGACCTTGGGTACTGGTGACCCTCTTGGGGGAACGAACCCCTGTTGAAGGTGGAGTGTCCTGACCTGGGCTGTGTCTGGTGGGATCATACTACCCAAAGGTCCTGGGGCAGGGGGCAAAGCCCAAGGGCACCTCACCAGGGAGGACACCCAAGGCTTTCAGCCTCAGTCACCTGCCAGGGACCCACCTCTGTGGGTGTGGACATGACCTAAGAAGCCAATAGAGGTTAAGCTGTGTCACTCACCTGCTCGGTGAGTCAGAGAAGGGGGTAAATCCTGCAGCTTGTGCTGCCTGTTGTGTGTCCCTGCCAGGGCACCTCTGTGGCCTGGCACTGACCTCTTACTGCAGCACAGCTGTGCTGTTCCAAGAACACTAGAGCACTAGAGCCAACTTTCGCACAGATAATACTTATTTTACAGCTCTTGGCTTCCTGCAGGCACATCCCACCCTGCCTGTCCCCGGGGCAGCAGCTGGACTTGCTCCTGGGCTCTCTTGCCCATCCCACTGCCTGCTGCTGTCACGGGCTGTGCTGTGCTGGGCAGGATGCTCAGCCCCCCACCTCCTCCAGCTCTAACAGCTCTGACCCTTCTCCCTGCCCTGTCCCACCACCTGGATCGCTGTGTTTGTGTCCCCCTGGTCCCTGGGGTTTGCTCAGCTCACAGCCAGTGCCAGCCTCCAGTGTTCGCCAGCTCGCAGGGAGAGCAGCCGGGGTCACTGTGGGCGGGTGTTTGCTGTGTACACACACACATAGATTCATAGGAAAAGGGGGACAAGCAGCCTAATGATGTCTGTGACCAACAGGTACTGCTGCTGGCCATCAGTGCTGGAGGAGCTCGGCTGGAACAAAGGCTGCGGGAGCCGGCAGAGGCTGCCCCGAGCAGAGGGAGCGGTGGGAAGCCAGGCAGGAGGAAGAAGAGGAGGAGGATGTCGGCGCTCAGCGCATTGCCCTTCCTGAAGCCGGTGCACCTGCGCTCGCCCCGCAGCTCGCCCGGGGGCCAGCGCCGGCACACGCTGCCCGCCAGCGAGTTCCGCTGCCTCAGCCCCGAGGACGCCGTCAGCGTGTTCGAGATCGAGCGCGAAGGTAAGGGGCACCGGGGGACCCTCTGGAGGCATCAGCTGGAGCCCTTTGCATCTGTTCCCACTTCTGTTTCCAGTCGCTTGTGCTCCTTGCAATGGCGAATTCCCTCTGTGCCCTCGCGGGTGGGATGCGGTGGCCGTGACTTGTGGCCGGGCCACCACGGGTTTCTCCCCAGCGAGGGGGAGGAACTGCGGTTATTGAGCTGGAGAACCACGGCCCCAGCTCACCCTGGGGTGGGGATGGTGGGAGGTGATGCTGAGGAGGACCAGGTGAGGGAGGAGCAGCTCTCCCGAAACAAACCTGTGAAACACACGGCAGGAAAAGGGGAAGTGGGAGGAAGGGACACCATGCTCTGCCCCTACTGCTCAGGGGCACTTTGAGGTGCCACCCTTCCCATTTCCTTCACTATAGGATCTCTCACCCAGACCTCACCCAGCCTGTTTCTCCATCCTCTGCAAGGACAGGGGCAGCCAGGGAGATGCTGAGACAGAGGGTTCAATTCAGCACCCGCTGCTGTAGCTCTGGAATCAGCAGAGTGAGGTCACTGGGCCATGGGGACAACTGCTTTTGGAGAAGCAGAACTGCTCCCTGAAACCATCTGTGTCCCTCAGAACTCCTTTAGACCCATTAGGCAGCAGAACACATGCCATCTCTCCCCATCACATCTCACTTTCCCTCCCTACGTCAGTGCTGGGAGTTTTTCTGGTTGGGTGTGCTGCGTCTCTCTCACTGTGATCACCACTGCCCCCTCCAGCCTTTATATCAGTTTCTGGGGACTGTCCCCTGCACCTGGATGAGATCCGCCACTTCCTGAACCTGTGCCCGGAGCTGTCCCTCGGCTGGTTTGAGGAAGGGCGGCTCGTGGCATTCATCATCGGCTCCCTCTGGGACCAGGAGAGGCTCAGCCAGGTACGACCCAGTCCTTCCCACTTTGTGCGCTGCCACACACTAAAAGTGAATGCGATGGCAAGTACTGCAGGGAAATGGACCAAAACTTGCTAGAATTACTCCTAAAAACATCCTGAAATCATGGAAGAAAGGAAATAAAAGAGCCTGTTGAGAGGTTGCTAAAAAAAATGAAATGGCTAAAAAAAATCATGGGAAAATTCCGAAACCTAATGAAAACACTAAAAGTGAATGGGATGACAAGAAGTGCAGGGGTATGGACCAAAGCTTGCCCAAATGATGCTCATTGAAATCACAGGATTTCATTCCCTTTCCTGAAAGGAAGAATTTCCTAGCCTGGGGACTAGGAGAAGCTCCCTGGGGCCCTGAGGCTACTCCCAAAATCTTCTCCCAAGACTAACTGCTACAGGGCTGCTCTGGTGGAAATCAACCTCCTCATTAACTAATTTAAACGACGCTGTTAAAAAATATGCCACGTAATTCCCCTCAACATCCATTTCAAAATGAAAAACCCTCCGAGCACGATGGGGGGAGGTGAACAGAGATGGGGGGAGGTGAACAGAGAGGGGGGAGGTGAACAGAGAGGGGGGAGGTGAACAGAGGGGGGGAGGTGAACAGAGATGGGGGGAGGTGAACAGAGATGGGGGGAGGTGAACAGAGATGGGGGAGGTGAACAGAGAGGGGGGAGGTGAACAGAGATGGGGAGATGTGGACTTTGACTCTGCAAAAAGCAGGATGGGACTGCTGACCGCTGTCCCCCCGGCAGGCAGCGCTGACCCTGCACAAGCCGCAGGGCTCGGCCGTGCACATCCACGTGCTGGCCGTGCACCGCACCGTGCGCCAGCAGGGCAAGGGCTCCATCCTGATGTGGCGCTACCTGCAGCACCTGCGCTGCCTGCCCTTCGCCCGCCGCGCCCTGCTCATGTGCCAGCACTTCCTCGTGCCCTTCTACCAGAAGTGCGGCTTCCAGGCGCTGGGGCCGTGCCAGGTGAGCGTGGGGGAGCTGGCCTTCGTGGAGATGCAGCACGCCGTGCGGGGACACGCCTTCATGCGCAGGAACAGCGGCTGCTGAGGGCCCTCTGCTCTGGCCTGCCTGGGGGAAGAGAGGCTGCAGCCCCTCTGGATCCTCACCACTGGGATCCATCTTCCCCGGGTGACCCTGGCCACAGCTACTCCCTCTGCCCCATCAACCCGGCCCCATCCCATTCCTGCAGGGCTGGGCACAGAAATTCCTGCTGGGAACACAAAATCGCTGGGCTCTGCTTTAGCCAGGGCTGTGCTGGCAGGTCTGGGTGGGCTGCAGGGCCATGAGCCCCCTGGGATGGAAAGGCTTTACCCTGGGAATGGCTGGGGGCTCTGCTGGTTTGAGGGCACTGCAGTTTGCTGAGACACCCTGCAAACAGATGCCCCCAGCCTGGCACCCCCTCACCATCACCACCACCACGAGTGGGGCACACCATGGCCAAGCCCTCCCTGAGCAGCCCCCAGAGCAGGCAGGGGCCCTGGCAGCCACCCCCTGCCCACAGACATCCTTCCAGACCCCTTGGAGCACATTCCCAGCCCACAGCCATCCTCAGCTGCACATTGCAGAGCCTCCCCAGGGAGCCAGTCCAAACCATTTGGCCCTCCCTGTCCCAGAACCACAACCAGCCCAGGACAAGCCTTCTGCAAACAACTCAGGTTGTTGGAAAGCAGCCAATAAAGATGTGGTGGTGATTTTCTACACAGCCCATGTGTGTTCCTGCCCTGCTCTGATCATGACCTCATCACAATGGCCAGAGGGAGGGCACCAGCTGGTATGAGGGGAGCAATCCAGGACCCCTTGGAGACCTCATCCTCACAGGAATAGGGGCAAATCCAGCCTCAGGTCATTCAGTGAAGGGTGGGGATAAAGGCAGGGGTGGCTCTGCCCTCAGGCAGGATCAGCAGGTTCCACGGATCCAAGTGTTTGCTTCGAGACCCTCCAAACCCTGTCTCCTCCCAGGGAGGGGCTTGAGTGGCCCATCAGGGCACCAGCCCCAGCTTGCCCTCCCTCCCTGCCACACCAAAACAACCAGAACCCCACGGAAATGCTGCGTCCACAGACCCAGGAAGGGAGAAGAGGCCTCATACATCTCATTAAATACAGGTAGAAATTTAATAAGGGGGCGGGGAAACCCACAGCTTTTAAAAAAAGTATCAAAAAGAGACAAATGAGGTGAAGTGTCTGTCTTTGGCTGGAGCAGCAACTGGAGGGACAGAGTGGGGCTGAAAACTGGCCCAGGGTGGAGGGAGGGATGCAGGGACGGATGCAGGGATGGATGCAGATGCTCCTGGGCTCACTCAGCAAGTGGTTGTGGGAGAGGGAGCCAGGCTCTCAGCCCTTGAATATCCATCCCAGGACACCCTAACTGGGGCATTCCCACCTGCCCCCATTTAAAAGCACTGAGGCCTCCAGCACCAAAGCAACACATCTCAGGGGAGAGACAGCCTGGCACCAGCCTGGGTCCAAACCAGCCCAGAGGGGTCACCTGGACCCCAGGAAGGACCTGCCTTCGTGCCATGCTGGTGGGAAGGAGGAGGAGATGCTGGGGAGAGCAGCCCAGGGCTGGGGCAGGTGGCAATGTGCAGCCTTGGGCAGGTTAGAGGGAAGGTGACTGCCCCATCCTGGACTTCTCCATCTGACCAGCACCACTGCAGGAAAGGGCTCCCTTGGGTCTCCATGCTTTGAAAAAGGGAAAGGGGAAACAGCAGGGACTCAAGGCAGAAGGTGGGAGTGCCAACAGCTTCCTGAGAGGTCTGTGGGCTCCAGAAGCAGCCACATGAGCCCCCCAGAGGGTTTTTCTCCATGTCTGCCTCCCACCATGGCACTACAAATGTGGTCCTTGCCACCCCTCCCCTTCCAAAAAGAGAATTTCACTGAAATAAGGAAAGAAAAGTCCCCTGTCCCAAGTCCTGCCTCTCCATCCAGTGAGGAGCCAGGTGGGAAGGCACAAGCCTCCTTGGGGGCCTCAGGGGGAACAAGACTGAAAAATGTCTTCGAAGCTCAGCTCTGAACATCTTGGAGCCACGACAGAGACTCCAGGGAACCCAAAATGGGAAAACCCTGGGCCTAAAGAGCTGTGGATAAAAAAAAGTGCCCCTGCAAAAAGGGAGTTGTGTTCACAGTATGAGCTGCAGGGCACTGAGGTGGGATGGGGCCCCAGGCAGGCAGGGGCACAGGCTGGAGACTTCAGCAACTTCACCCCAGGACTGGGAGTCCAGCCTGGCCATGGATACACCAAAATCCCACTTGCCTCAGCCCTTTCCCCACACAGGCAGCAACCAGAGTCAGTCCCCAAACCAGTTACAGCTTTCCAGCATCAGGAGGGAGCCCCAAAGGGGTTCAAGGCTGGGCTGCCTTCCCAGCAGTGAGCTACCCCAAACCATCCCTGAGGATGGAGCCATGCCCCATCCTGGAGCAGCCACCAGCATCTCCCACAGGCTGGGGAGGACCCACCCCACGGAAAACACGGCCCATGCCGGCAGGGTCAGTGCAGGACCTGCTCCAGCCCGTACTTCTCGCAGAACTTGCTGGTGAAGGGCAGGCAGGTGAGGTACTCCACCCAGCGCCAGTTGACGGGGTACACGTAGAGCCACACCACCAGCGAGGCAAAGAGCCCCAGGAAGACCAGCAGGGACACGATGATCATGGCGCGCTTGCGGTACTTGTCCAGCGTGCCGAAGGTGATGTAGGGCAGGAAGGCGAAGGACAGCAGCAGCCCGCTGAGGAAGCCGAAGAGGTGAGCGATGTTGTCGATCCAGGGCAACAGGCCGCAGATGAAGAGGAAGAGGACGATGCCAAAGAGGTTGAGGAAGGCTTTCCAGGGTTTCTCCAGCACTTGCCAGCTTTGGAAGAGCTCCACGAAGAGGCAGGCCAGCAAGCCGAACTGGGACCCGGCGGGGCCCACCTGCAGGGATGGACACTGTGTCACCTCAGACACACCCCCTGTCCCCCAGGGATCACCTCCTCCCCTAGCAAAGCACATTTGGCTCCTGCAGGCCTGTGCAGGATGTCTCAGGGGCTCAGGAGGATGAGGAGGGGAGCAGGGTAGTGCTGTTTTGGCAGAGCTGGTACTTTGTGTGACTCAGCAGGCAGACAGCATCACCCTCTCCCAGACCACAGCCCCTTCCTGGCACACCCTGGGGGAATTAGGGCCCTTGGCATGATCTCATTTAAAGGCTGACAGGGTTTGGCTGGCAGCAGATTAGCCATCTGCCTGCCCAGGGACCCCGCACGCTCACGGACACGTGGCGACGTGTGACACACATGGCATGTGCCAGCACCACACGTGGGGCAGGGACACCCCCTCCTGCTCTCCCTGCGGCAAACCCTGCCAGGGGGTGAGAATCTGTGCCCCAGCCCCTTCCCCAAACCTCTGCTCAGGATGGGGATGGAGAGGGGCGCCCTTTGGTCCCTGGGAGCTGAGAGGATTTGGGACAGAGCTCCCAAACCCTCACCTCTGCCCTGTAGGGCAGGAAGATGGCACTGGCCAGGTTGCCTGTGATGCCACTGAGGATGAAGATGATGGAGATGCGATGCCAGCCTGCCAGCTTCTCCAGGTCCCGCAGCACCGTCATCTGGAACGTCACCGACACCAGGCAGTGGATGATGCTGGGGGAGAGGCTCTGTGTTAGTGACCCCTGCCCAGCCCTCCCACCCAGCAGCCCAGGGCATGAGACAGCTCACAAAACACTCACTGAAGGTGCCTATCATTGTAGTCTGGGAGTGCCCTTCCCTCTTCTCTCCCACCCCATCCCGAGGGGCACTCCAGTCCTGTTCCCCCATCCCTGGGGACATGGGGGGCTGTGGCTCACCCAGCATGCAGGAACAGGGACAGCCACAGGCGGTAGAACTGGTCAGGAACCTCTGGGTTCAGGAAGGGCAGGAGCCCACACACCTCGTCCAGGCAGTGCACCTGCAAAGGCAGCAGGGTCATCCCCAGAGCCACAGGGAACAAAGGATGGGTCACGGGGATGGGTTGCCAATGATGTCATGTGGCAGCTGTGAGGGGATTCTGGATGGTGTGGGGAACTCACACTGCTGTGGTGCTGGAAAAGGTGCCTCCAGCAAGCTGGGCACAGCAGTAGGAGCCCAGCCAAAAGCTGGGCAAGTCCCAATACTTTGCATCACCATTGATCACACCCATGCCCCATTCCTGGCAGGATACCCTAGAGCCCCTTGGCACCAGCATGGCTGCTAGCATTGCATCCCACACGCCCTGCCATGCCTCCCTGGCCCTGCTCACCTGCGAGCAGAGCGTTGCCTCCTCGTGGAAGTAGCCGTGCATGAAGTCGCAGTACTCGCGCGTGGTGATCTCGCAGCTGCCGGGGGGCAGGAGGGGGCTCGCTGGGGGCAGGGCACACTCAGGATGCTCCTGAGCATCCCCCTCTGCTCCCAGCCTGCTGCCACGGTGCTTCCCACCCCCAAAGGCTCTGTGACCTCCCTCTCCCCCCAGGCACATCTCTGGACACTGATAGGACAACAGAAGGCGAGCCAAGCCGGGTGCCCCCTTTGGCACAACCCACCTGCCCTTGGTGCCGATGCAGCAGGGCCTGCCCTTGATCTCACAGTCCAGATGGGCAAAGCCTGTGTGGTTGGTTTTGGTCTCGTAGGTGCAGATCTAGAAGCAGGAGGCAAAGGAGCTCTGGTCAGAGCCCAGCCCAGGCTGTCCCTGCAGCCCCGTGCTGGGCTCATCACCACTGCCACCATGGAGTCACCAGCTGATGGTGGCACCGGGCTCTTACCGGCCACTTGGTGATGTCATCTGGCCACACATGGGGTGGGTTGGACGCTGGCTCCTCACATGTCCTGGCAGGAGGAGGGGGGGGGTGAGTCAGGTGGGTTCCCCCAATACATCCCCCCTGAAAACCAGGAAGCCCCTTAGGCACTGACAGCTCCGAGACCTGCCTCGATCCTGCCCAGCAGTGGGTGCCCACCAACACCCCATGGCGGCTCCTTCTGGTGAACTCTGCAGAACTCAGAGCTGCTGCACAACCCCACTGATGCCCATGGATGTTCCCCATCCCAGCAGGACAGGGCCAAGCACAACACAACAGCATCACCTGCTGCTGCCTGTGTTTAGGACAGGCCCTGCCTCAGTTTCCCCACTGATTTTGTCTTCTTTATCACTCTCCCTCAGTGTGCAAAAGCCTCTCCCATCCTCTAGGACTATAGGATTCAAGGCACTCAAGCTGGAAATGCAGCCCCTTCTGCTGAGTCCCCCACACAGCCAAGTGACCAGGCCACCTCCACTCAGCTGCTGCTGCTACCTGGGGTCCTGGTGACACACAGCCCCCGAGGTGCGCTTCTCTCCTGAGCCCATGGCTGGTGCATTGCTGCCTGGCCACTTGATGAACGTTGCCAGTGTCTCCTACAGGGAGAGAGCATGGAGAGACTGAGCGTGCAGCAGGGAATGCACGGCTCTGACCCCACACACATCCTGCCCTGGTGCAGTGCAGGGCTGAGATGGAGTCCCCAGGGATGCCCAGCCCTTCCCACGGAGGGGCACACACCGAGCAGTCCTGTGGCAGGGTCTGGATGCAGCCTGAGTTGTCGTTCTGCACACAGCAGCCGGAGCCGCGCTCCCGGTCGCGCTCGCGCTGGATGAGCCGCTCCACCTGCCGGTCCTTCCGGATGCAGGGCGAGAACTTGGCTCCCAGGTGGATCAGGTCGATCTGGGAGGGAGATGCCAGTAAAGGAGATGCTTTATCTGTGCACCTCCCTTCGCTCCAGCCATCCCCAGGGAGAGTTTGGCAGGGACAAGGGTGTTCACAGGCAATACACAAGGGTCTCATCCCAGAGGAGAGAAGGCAGGACCATCCCACTGTGATGCCACATGTCCCAGTGGGATTGGGGCCCAGGACAGCAGGCTGGAGTGAGGAGCTCTATCCCCCCTGAGGAGAGGAGCACCTCAGAGAACCCCTCATCTCAGGGCAGGGGAAGCAGAGGGCAGAGGATGAGATCAGGGGCCAAGGATCTGGCAGGGTCCTTACCGAGCTGGGCCCGATCCAGAAGTTTTCCTGCTGGATGTACTTGACACTCTCGTAGACACCCTTGTTCCTCAGCACCTGCCAAGGGAGGCCAGGGTCAGCTCCCACTGAAGGGGAGAGTGCTGAGGGAGTGCACCCCTGTCTCTCTCCACTCAAAAGGGGCTGAGCAGCCCCTTCATCCAAGGGGAAGTGCTGCTGGGTCCCACCAGCAAGGCTGGAGAGGGGAACAGCTCTGGTCCCACTGCATATTCTGCTCCAACACGGTGCTGCTCATCCCCTTGCCCTGCCTATTTCACAGAGCCTTTCAAATGCTGGAGCCCCACAAGGTGCTCCCAGTCCTTGTAGGGAGCATGACAACATGGGACACTGGTGGTTACAGTCCCCCCAAAACACAGCTCTTAAACTTACTAACTCTGTCGTCACGTGCTGGGCAAAGCCAATGGGGGCGATGCCGTAGGTGCCGATGACCAGCAGGGTGATGAGAATATGCACAAAGGTGATCCAGTATGTGAAATATGGCCTGCAGGGGACAGGACCCAAAACTGAGCTGGGCAAAGGGGCACTGCAGTCCCCCAAACCCTGATCCCCGGGCATTGAGGGGGACACACATCTGAGTCGGGGTGTCTGTGCCCCTCACCGGTGGCTGTCGGTGATCTCCAGCTGGGACTGCACGATGCTGCTCAGGCTGCGCCGGTACGTCCTGTTCAGCCACTTGCCCACCACGCCCAGCCCGTAGTAGCGTTTCTTGCGGTCGAAGGCGAAGTGCTTCACCTTGGAGGCGATGCGCCTGCCGCGCCGCGGCGCCGCGCCCGCGCTGCCCGGCACCGAGCTGAGCCGCGCCCCCTCCCGCCTGTGGGGAGAGGAGAAACCGGCACCGAGCTGAGCCGCGCCCCCTCCCGCCTGTGGGGAGAGGAGAAACCCGGCACCGAGGTGAGCCGCGCTCCCTCCCGCCTGTGGGGAGAGGAGAAACCCGGCACCGAGCTGAGCCGTGCTCCCTCCCGCCTGTGGGGAGAGGAGAAACCGGCACCGAGGTGAGCCGCGCTCCCTCCCGCCTGTGGGGAGAGGAGAAACCGGCACCGAGGTGAGCCGTGCTCCCTCCCGCCTGTGGGGAGAGGAGAAACCGGCACCGAGCTGAGCCGCGCTCCCTCCCGCCTGTGGGGAGAGGAGAAACCCGGCACCGAGCTGAGCCGCGCTCCCTCCCGCCTGTGGGGAGAGGAGAAACCCGGCACCGAGGTGAGCCGCGCTCCCTCCCGCCTGTGGGGAGAGGAGAAACCCGGCACAGCTGCCAAAAAGGAGCAGCTGAGAAACACTCCGTGGCCAGAGCCCTGCTCTGAGATGGGGCTCTGAGCACCTCCTGGCTCCATTCTCTCAGGATCATTGTCTAAATGCCTGCTGCCCACAGCAGGGAGGGCTGGGGACGTTGTCCTGCCTGCAGCCCCAGCGACAACACCTGCTGAGGGCTGGTACTCACAGGGTGGGCTGCTCCACCTCGGGGGACACCTTGGCATCCTCCCCCACCTGGTGCATGCGTAAGTAGGTGGCTGATAGAGGAGGAGACTCAAAGACGTCATCGGGCATGGAGTATGTCTCATCGTGCATGTCCATCTGGAAAGGGGATGGATACGTGTCCTTTGATATGTGTGATGGCTCAGAAGCCCCCTGACTGAGCAGCCCCCTGGGCCACCACCAAGGCTGGGGCACAGCAGCCACTGTCACTACTGGGTGGAGTGCCAACACAGGGGTCCTTGTGACAGCCCTGCCCCACACCCAGCCCCTGTGCAGGGCACTGGGACATGCCCCAGCTCCAGCAGCCAGCATGGAATGTCGCTTGCCTTACTGAAGAAGGACGAGTCCAGGGTATCAGCAGCATCCACCATGTCCTCGTCCATGAAGCTGGGGTACAGGAAGCTCCTCTTGCTCCTTTGCTTGGGAGCCAGTGGCTCCAAGACAGAGCGCCCCTTTGGCAGTGGCAAGCAAATGAAGGTAAGCAGCCAGAAGCCCTCAGTTTCTGCAGCACTGAGGGTTTCTCAGATCTTCCCTCTCCAAAGCCAAGTGGCAAGGATTAAACCCCAGTCAGCCACCATAGCCCCTTTTGAGTGGAGAGGAACTGGCAGAAGATGCTGCCTTTGGGCCACATGCACTGGGCCATAGTCAGCTAGCTGACAAGTGACCTCTGAATTCATCTCATACCCACAAACCTATCCCCAAGATTTGCCCAGAACTCCTCAGAAGTAAGAAAATTGCTGTAGAGGTTTCCTTGCCCCGTCAGCAATGGAACCCAGAAATTGTTTTTTTTCTCAGATTGTCCAATTTTCACCTAAACTTCTACTTTTAAGTAGGTCTCAGGCTAAAACACCAATCTCCCCCCTCAAACCCACCCTGGAGAGACAGCAGTCTCCATGCAAAGCAAACAGCCAAGAAACAAAGATGATGGGTGAAGAAACAAAACTGAAACCTGACTTAGGGAGATGATCCCCCTCACTCCCACAACTCACACGGAGAAGGGCTGCAGCCGCCTTGAAGCTCATGTGGGCGACAGACTCCCTCTTCCTGCGGGGCAGGCGGCCGTAGCCCGAGCGGATGCTGTTGAAGGACGCCAAGGACACGACGCCGGGCGTGAGCGGGGGCAGGACGTGGTGGGGCGTGTGGGGACGGTCGGTCTCGTCGGGATGGCGGAAGGGACGGCCCCTGGCCAGCGGGTCCACGATCTGGGCGTGAGGGAAGAGGCGTCAGTGCTGGGAGAGCAGGGCTGGGAGGGGCACCCCTCCTCACCCCCAGCTCTACCTTGGGCATCTTGGCGGGCTTGGGCGACTCGGTGGCTTGGAAGGAGGGCACCTCCTGGCTGGGCAGCTCCATGTCACGATAGGCAGGCTTCAGCTTGCCGTACCTCATGCTGCAGTGCTGCAGGCTCTTGCGCTGCCACTGCTGCCGCTTGCCCTCCCAGTCGCTGCTGACGCCGAACCACTGCGCTGTGCCCCTGCACACACGGCTGTCACACAGCTGGACCCCCAACCAGGCACCACCATTCCACCCAGGCAGGCAGCTGGGCTGGCTCAGCCCAGCCAGCAGCAGCTTTAAGCTGCCTATGTGTCAAAGCGGAGTGGAGGAAAGTGATTCTTGCACTCCCTTCTGAGACACCTCTCCAACCCCACCCCAATCCTCTGCCAGCACCCACAAAGGGCTGACACGGCCCCAGTGAGTGAGCAGGCGCGGCTGCAGCCCGCCCTGCGCTCACCTGCGGATGCTCTGGGACAGGGACGTCTGCCGGCGGAAGCCGGGCCGGCGCTCGGGGCGCGGCTCCTGCAGGCTCCTGCTCTTGCGGTAGACGGGCACCTTGGAGGGCTGGAGGCAGAGCAGGGCGTCAGGGACAGGGTGGCAGCGCAGCCCCCAGCGCAGCGGGATGCAGCCCCACCGCTCACCTCCCTGCGGGCGCCGTCCTCCTCCGCCTCCCGCGGCGGGATGACGATGGACAGGTTGGGGGGCTTCTTGCTCTGCAGGCGGCTGCTGCTGGAGCGGCTGCCCCCGTTCTTGTCCCCCGCTGACATCTTGGGCCGGTGGTGGTGGGCAGGCTGGCAGAGTGCAGGGAGTCAGCCACAGGGGGAGAAGGATTCCCCCAGGAGCTGCTGTGTGAGGAGAGGCTGGGTCCCAGCAGGAGATGGAGCCTCACCAGTGGGATGTCACCAGAATGAGCCCCCTGTGTCCCTGGCTGTGCTGGTGACACCAGCTGCTGCATCCCCAAAACCCACATTCCATCCCTGAGTTTGGGTGGACAGGAAGGCTTATATTAACCACTCACTCCCAGTCTCCTGCGGGTCACCAACTCCTTCACTTGCTGGAAGTAGCTCAGGGATGACAACAGTGACCAGGCATCCCCATCATTGCAGCCTGTGGGACACCCAGGTTTCACACCCCGCCAGGATGAGCCTGACCATGTGCCTCTGAAACATGGGGGATCCCAGCAAGCCCTGGCCAGGGCCATGACACACAGCTGCAGCACATGGGAACACCAGCCCTCCCAGTTTGGCAAGGGAGCCAAGGGGAGATTGCAGGGGACGTCTGCAAGGAGCATCTCTTGCCTGGCAGGGTGGGAAGGGAGGGGATGCACAAGGCCTGAAAACACCTGATCCACATCCCCACATGCACCACAGCCCCCACATGCACCTGCCACGTGTTGGGATGCCCCATGAAGGGGAGATGCAGGACATTCCCCTCTGGCACGTGCATGCACACACCAGGCTGGAAGACTGAATCCTCCCTGGCACCACGTGCAAGGAGAGGGAAGCTTAACAGCCAAGATGTGGTTAATTCCTCAAGAAATCCCCTCCCAAGGGTCCCTGCAGCCAGCTCTACCAGGCAGGGCTTTGCAGCAAAAGTAATTCCATCTGAGTGCAAGAGAACAAGTCCCAGATCCTACTAGGGGTATGAGGGCAATTGAAAGGGAGGCACAGCCCTCTCTGACCTCTTCCTGTCTTCCTTGACCATGTGCCAGTGCCCAGGGGACTCACACAGGTGTCACAAGCATCTCTTGTTCCCCAGGACAGCAACAGCCATGGGAATGGTGTCACCTGCCATGTTTGCACAGTGCCACTGGCTGCAAAATGCCAGCTTGATCCACAGGCCTTGTTTCTCTCCCTGCCCAAGACCCCAATGACCAGACTCCCACAGCTCTGTGCTCCTTAGGCAACATCATTCAAGCAACCAGATGAGTGACTGAGATCCCACCAGCCCCCTCTGCAAGAGGATCCCATGGGCAGCCCATTCCCAAAGCAAGTCAGGCACAGGGACACTTCTGCAGCTCCCTTAGCACTTAAGAGTCCTGAACACAACTCTCCCCTTAGACCACACCACAAGCAAAGCCTGGCTTAAGGAGCATGGGGATACAGGAGCCCAGAAGCAGCTCCCCAGGGATGAGAAAGCCTGGAGTCAGCAGCACTAGCTGGGATTGCTGTGCTCCATCAGCTCCTGGGCCATGTGACAGCCTCTGCTCCTGCCTTAGGAAGGAGCTGGGCTCCTCCTCCAGCACCAAAGCTGAGAGCAACCAACTCCCAAATTTCCCCTGTGGGTCCCCATGAGCATCTCCTCACCTCATAAGAGTGACAGGGATCCTGTGCAGTGATGGCAAACACCCAGGGCAGCCTCCTCTGCCTCCGTCCTTCACGCACGGGAGCCCCGGGACACGGCCCAATTCCTCCTGCAGGGAGAGGCTGTGATGGAAAACCACGCATGGCAAAGCAGGCAAGGGCTGCAGCAGCATCCTGCCAGGGCAGAGCTGAGCTCAGCGCTCCCCAGACCTTGGGGACAGGGCTGCAGGTGGCTGGACACCAGGGACAGGGCAGCAGCAGGAGGAAAAGCCCCCATTTACAGCAAAGCTCCATGGCAGGGAACAGCATGGGGCAGGCACTGCCAGGCAAAGCTCTTGGGAAGCAGGACACCCAGGAAGTGCAGGCATGGAACACGAGTGCCTTACTGGGTATTTCATAGCTGCTAAACTGGGAGAGTGCCAGCTCCAGCAAGTAAAACTTTCCGTCCCGCTGGTGAGCTGGAGACTCTGTTTGTTTTCCTCCCAGGGCAGCCAGCAATGAGCCCGAGATGGCAGCTGCTCTGGAGAGCTGGGAATGGGAACACCTGGGGCCAGAGCCATCCCTGGGGCACCCTCATCCTCCTCCAGCTCAGAGTGCTGAGAACCAGCACAGCCTGAAGCACAGAAATTGCAGCCAAACTCTTACACAGCCCCACTCTTACACCCCCATCCCCAACTGCTCCCAGGAAGCCTCAGATCTCTGTGCTTCTCAGCAAAACAGGTTTGCAGCATGTTTAAAATCCTGGTCTCCCAGGATTTTTCCAGGACTGGCCTCCCCCGGGGTGACTCAGTCCCGGGGGAGCTGGCACAGCCCGGCGGGCACCTGCTGTCCAGTCACGGTCACGGCTCCCTGCGTCGGCACTTCTGGCATCGAGCACGAGGGGGAGGAGGGCAGTGACCCCACAGGGCTCAAGGCTCCTTTGCCAACAGGCTGGAGGCAGCAGCCACCCCCCGAGCACAGATCCTGAGCCACCAGGAGCCTTCTCCTGTGCCAGGCAGAGAAATCCCCAGTGGACGGTGCTGGGAAGGTGTTTTCCAGCTCACCACGTGTCTGGTGCTGGCATGCTCAGCGTGGGAATGGGCCAGACAGTGCCTCCATCCAGAGACAGCCTGCCCCAGGCTTGGCTCCCCAGGTGCCCTGTGCTGCCAGGTCCCTGTCACCCCCCAGCCCCGGCATGGAGGGCTCTGCCACCAGGAGCACGGCTCCCTGCCCGGCAGCCCTGGCATCAGCCACCCCATCACAGGGCACAGCTCGGCTGCAGGTCCCCAGGGAGCCCCAGCCCAGCCCTTGGACACTCAGGGTGGATGTGGCTTTGTCCTGGGGACAGAAAAAGGAAGTGAGAGGCG
The DNA here is from genome assembly GCA_034336665.1 of Luscinia megarhynchos. Lineage (NCBI taxonomy): Eukaryota > Metazoa > Chordata > Aves > Passeriformes > Muscicapidae > Luscinia > Luscinia megarhynchos. Next base: position 7,488,029 of record CM067580.1, read on the forward strand.
ACTGCAGAGCTGGCACGGGGGCATGGCTGAGAACATGCCCTGCTGTGGGGACAAGGCAGGTGACAGCAGCAGGGGGTGACAGGCATGGGACTGGGCAGCCACAAGCATGTCCTGAGCTTGGTAGGAGCTGTGCTTTGGGCTGGAAGAAGGGTCCTGGGGGCAGCACATTGTCACTTCAGTCTGGAAAATATCTCCACACACTGGGGCTGCTGCCATTGTTGACTCACAGGGAGAGATAGATGGGCAGGGTGTGGAGGGAGGACCACCTGGTCTGGCTGGTAAGAAGAGATACCCACTATCACCATCTCCCCTCCCAAAGGTCTTGACCACTGAAGGCCACCAAAGCCTGAAATCCAGCAGCAAGGGACACAGCCTGTGCTCCAACAGCAGCAGGGGGTGAAGGCCCCACCCTTTCCCAAGAGGGCACATGGGCTGGGGTCACTGGGATGAGGTTTGAACCTTCAACCAAAAAAGGCTCAGGGAAGGTGACCAGGGCTGGCTCCCAGCCCCAGGGCAAATCACAACAAGGACTGATCAGAGGAAGCACACCCAAGGAAGAAAGTGATGGAAACAATGACGTGGTTCATACAAAGTGTGACTGCAGGACACGCTGGGATGGTCCAAGCGACACAAAGGGACCATCAGCAAGGCCAGGAGAGCAAAACTGGGACAGCCAAGCACAGCCATAGCACAGGACAGAGACAACCCTGCAAGCAGCCCTGGCTGCAGGGGAGTGCATGCAGTGGGTTCATGGATGCTTGGAGAAGGATCAGGATCTCTCTCCCTGAGCTTGCTGGCACTGTGGAAGGGACATTACTGGAATAACCATGTCTCCAGCTGGTGCAGTTCAGCTGGAGGAGAAAGCAGCTCTGAGCCACCCCAGGCTGTGGGGCAGGGGTGGGACCCCCACGAACACCCATCATACCCATCACCCTGAGCACAGTGAACCCAGCTCTTCCTCTCCACCTCCACAGGGCACTGAGAAAGGGGCAGCAATGCCACAGAGCCCCCACAACCTGGCAGCCTCTGCAGCTGCTGCTGGCACCCAAGAGCCCATCAGGCAGAGCTGCTGCTGCTGCTGCCCATAAATGATTCACAAGCACGTTAAAGACCTCTCTCAAGGCTGGAGCCGTGTTAAAATGTTCTCCCAGTTATTAAGAGCTCTGGATAGGAAAGTCAATTTGTGCAACTGCTCTGAGCATCGAGCTCCTGCAGACTCACACCCGAGCAGAGACCCAGCACCTTCTCTGCTTCTGCTCCCTTTCAAAAAGCTTTTCACCATTTTGCAGTCTCAGGTCTGGAGAAAGGGAGCCAAAGTACAAACAGCTCTTGAAATAAAAACATACTATGGGAGAAAAAAAAAGAAAAAAAACTCCATTCTTTCCCCACGTGTCCCAACCCTGTGACAACAGAACTGGATGGCAAAACTGTGAGATGCAGAGTTTCACTCTGAGTCCTGAGAGAGGCCCTCTGAGCTCTGAGGGTATGGTAAGCTGCCCTCTTCCCTTATCACAGAGCCACAGGGTCAGCATGGACACCCACAGGGGCTTTAATCCACCTCTCCCTGATGGCTGGGGCAAGAAGATGGGCTATGGATGAGTGTGAGATCCCGTCTGACCCCTGGGGCGTGCAGGCAGCCAGCACACACCTCACCCACGCCAGCACCAGAACATCCTCTCCCATTTCCCTCTGTCGGGAAGGACATTGGGCAATGGCAGCCGAGCTGGGAACACGCCCCAGGAGGAAGGGAAGTGGCTGGGGAGATAGAGCACGGCGGGCGGGGGAGCTGTGCTGGGCTGATAAGGAGAGCCCTGCCCGTGGGGAGGACACCCACACCACTGCCCACCCCTGCAGCCTGGCTGGGCTCCCCTGCCCCCGCAGGGCCAGGAAAGCGGCCCTGGGCTCCCCAGCAGTCCTGGGTGACGCCAGCCCTGCGGGCACGGAGGGAAGGATTTGCCTGCACTGCCTGGGAGCGGGTGGGAAAAGCCACGTGGAGGATTTCCCACATGGCAGCCACAGCCCGTTCCCCACTCTCATTAGCTCTCACCAGCACAACAGCCCCCACCACCCCAGCAGAGCCAGTGCTGACACCCAAAGGCTTCCCAGCCTGCTGGGCTGGGGTCCCTGTGCGACACTGGCCACCCACATCCCCATTTCCCTGGGGTGCACACACAGCCCGACAGCACAGCCGCCCCAACCAGCAGCCTGCACAAACCCTCCTCTGCTTCCCGCAAGGCACCCTGGCGTGGTGGCTGCTGCTGGAGGGGCTGTGGGGACCCTCAGCCCTTGTCCCATCCTCAGGCTGGAGCTGAGCCAGGTGAGGAACGTGCCCGTGGGGACTTTGGAGTCACCCCAGCGGCTTCGGGGACAGCAAAGGGCCCAAGTCCCCCCGGAGCGAGGGAAGCACAGCAGCTGCACTGAGAGCGCAGGGGGGCTGCTCCACGGCAGGGACACAGCACACACAGGGAAAGCTCTTTTTTGTTTTCCCCCAGCCTACCAGGATTGATTTAACTTGCTTTGACCTAAGAACTGATTAATTACTCAAATCTACTCCAATTCCTTATTAGCTCGGCTTAAACACAGAGTGCACAGACATGGTGGTGCGAGTGTTTCAGCCCTGGCTGAGGGCTCCCAGCTCGGTATTTACCCAAGGCAAGGGGACAGTGTGCCTGCAGGCCATGTGCCCGCCATCCCCGTGCTGCAGGTCATTACCGAGTTCACTCCCACTTCCCTCCTCGAAGCAAAATTCTTTGTATGAAAGGTTAATGGGGCTGGAGGGGACACTCCTCTCTCTGTTTCTTTTGCTGAACACTCATTCTTCCAGCAGCTCTTGGTGCCAGGGCTCTGCACACTTCCCCGGTGCCCTGCTGCCTGTTTCAGAGCACACTGAACCATCCAGAGCAGCACAGGGCTGGCAGAGATGCCCCATATTTACAGAGGGCTCCCCTGCCTGAGCTGTGACCATCCCCACACTGTGTGGGATGCAGCAGTGGGAGGTGGTGCTCAGCCCTGTGCAGGAATTTGGCTCATCCCAGGGACAAGAGGAGCCCTGGGCTGGCAGCACGATGAGCTCCCTTAGCTGCAGCTCCCTGGCTCTGGGAACAGACTCCTTATCTCAGCACAGCCTTGGATAAAGTGCTGACAGCCCCTGTGCAAAGGGGGAGAGCCCTGAGTGGACATCAGCAGCTTCCTTCTTCCCATTCCAGGGCCAGCAGCTCCCTGAGGAAAGGGGAAAAACACCTTGTGGTGTCCCTTTGGGCTGTGGATGGTGACACCTGTGCTGGCAGGGGCTGGAGGCTGTGCCCCAGACACCCCATTGAGTCTCAGTGCTCCTCCCTCCTCCCAGCCAGCAGCAGCCAAGCGTGGGTGGGCCACTCCTCAGCTTCCTTCCTTTCACTCCTGATTGCAGGAGGCACCCAGAGCTGCACCCTGCAGAGGAAAGCCCGGCTGGGAACAGCTCATCCCCATCCAACACAGTGCAAGCAGGCACAGGGAATCCTACACTCACTGGTACCCATGGAATGTGATGCTTTTCCCACCACAGCATCTCATGGACCTGTGCCAGCCAGGCACTTTGCAGCCTCTCAGCTGCCAAGAGATGGAAATGGGGTCTCCTCAACCATCTTCACCCTCCTCCTGCCTGCTATCCCAGCCCTGGGATGCTGCACCCACAGGGAAGCCCTGCAGCTCAGCACAGGGGCTGGAGATGCCCCATCCATCGTTTTTAAGGAGCCACCTCCATGTCCTCCCCAGGAGAGCCTGGACTGGGTTAAGTCACCACGTACAAGAGGCAACTGGTTATGGGATCACCCTTGGAAAAGGTGACAAGAGCACAGCACAGCTCTGGTGACACATCCCTGCTCATTCCATGCAGGAGCTGAGGCCAGGCAGGAGGGTTGGGGATTTGGGGATTCCCCCTGGCTGCCCACAGGCACAGAGTGCAGCCTTGGGGCTCACATGTAGCTGGGAGGTCACTCCCATCCCTGCCTGGTGTTCCTGCAGGCTGGCAAGTTAGAGGAATAACTCCATCAGACCCCCAGCACAAGCTGCAGCACGACACACGGGGAGTGAAGGCAGCCCCGTGGGTGGGAGGGGGCACTGGCACACTGGGCATCTTGGGGGACACCAGCCACACCTCTTCTGCTCCCAGTGGGTCTGTCAGAGCAGAGGAATTACATCAGGAAATATTACTTATAAGCAATAAATCAATAAAACACAAACCAACAGAGGTTGCTCAAAGGAAGGTTCCTGGGAGCTGCAGCAGCCAAAAAAGGCACGTGCAGGTGGGAGGGATGGCTGTAAGGCAGGAGCATCCACTGAGGGAGCACACACACCCACCTAAACGGGTCCTCAGGGCTGGACACTCAGCACACAGACCATGTGCCCTCCACACTGGTGGGTTTCTTCCTCCCATCCACTGTCAGCAGCTTGGGAAAAGGCCAAGGAGCATCTCTGGGCACTGTCCTGCTCCCTCCTGCCCCATGCCCCACTGCAGCCTCTGGCAGCACACCACCAAGTTGGTTTATACCTGCACCCCCAAGGCACAGCCACTGCACCAACCCTGCTCTTGTGGCTGCACAAACATCCCCGAGGTGACAAACTGCAGTTTCACTGGACACCTCTGTGCTTTCTGACTCCTCTGTGGCATTTCTTACGTGGGGAAACTGAAGCACTGCCATACAGTAAGGCTCCCTCACCCTGCTGCAGCTCCACAGGCAGGGAGCTGGTTCCTTCTCCACCAAAACCCACACAGCTCTCCCAGTTTTAAGTTCCTGGAGGACAAGGGTGGAGGAGGAAGCCCTCACATGCAAACCTCATAAATATTTGCTCCCCTGCCCTCCCAGAGCAGTCATTTGGGGGTTGTCCCTGTCCTGTGCTCAGCTAAGGTGACCAGCACCCTGCAGTGCTTGCCCTTGGAGTGAGTCCCCAAAGATGAGGGGGCACAGGGTCCTGTGTGGTGGGCAAGCAGAGGGCAGGGCTGGTCTGGGGTCCTCTCTGGGTCTATTCTCCACCTTAAACGCCTCATGAAGAGAGCAACCATCAAACAACTGCCTTTTTTTTTTTTTTTTTTTTAAGTAACAGGGATTAAATGGGAAAAAGGGGCAAGGGTTTCCTCCATACCCACCAGCACACACAGAGCCCTCCAGGCCGACTCAGAGGCCAGGAAATGACCATAACTCAAAGCACTGCACGCTCCCAAGTGACCACAACTCCTGGATTCCTGTAATTAAAAGGGACTGTGCCCACCCCTGCTGGGAGCCTGTTGTGTTATCAGACATCTCACGGCCAGCAGGTCAGCAGAAACCAGAAGTCATTAGGTAAAAAGCTCCTCAAGAGGAGGAGAGTTCATGATCCCATCACTTGTGGGCTCATGGAGATCTAAGTAATTAATTTTCAGCTTTCACTAATTGACTCCTTCAGTGCTGAGCCCCTGACAGCACTAAGTCTGCACTCACTCCTCCGGGTCAGGTCCCTGCAGGACTCCCAGTGCCCACGGGAAATGTGGAGATGCCTCACCAGCCCCACACTGGTGTGGGCAGCTCTGCAATCCCCCACCAGCTGGTTCTCCATCACCTGTCTCCTACTATTTTTGGTAATGAGCTCTGTTCTGGTTCCTGGTTGTCCTAAGGGCTGTTATCAGCTCACGAACAGCCTAAGGGAAGGAATAAGGATGCATTTAGGGGATCACCCAGCTTCACTGTAAGAGCTGAACAGGAGCAGCATCCAAGAACAAAACACAGACCCAGAGGACAGCCACGTGCTCATTTTGCATCCCAGCCCAAACACAGCCCACACTCCCCAGGTCCCCCAGTGCATCCCAAGGAGTGCATTCCCCCTGAGGCAACCCCAGCAGCCCCTTCCCCACCGGATTCACACCCCCTGCTCTGAGCTGCTCTCCCAGCATCCACAGGCATCTATTGCTCCTGCTGCTCTCACACTGAGCACTCACACGTGCATCTGAGAGCCAACACCAGGCTCAGCCCCGTATGGCAGAATTTACATCAGGGCCGTGCTGTGGTGTCAAACCCCACTCTGTGGTTTGCCCTTTCTCACTTGCAACACCTCCAGGTGCCCCAGCTCAGCTGCAGCGGTGCCAGAGAACCCCCACGACAGGGAAGTGGCAGATGGTCACCTCTTTTAGCAAAGGGGAGCAGGGCTGGCAGAAACCCTGCCACACGAGCAAGCAGCAAAAGGTGCTGATCACCCCAATAACTGCAAAGGAGCTGGGAAGGGCAGAGCTCAGGTGCAGCAGCTGGGAGCCCAGCTGTGAAGCCAGAGCAGAGTAGCACAGGCAGAGGAAGCTCTGGTTTCTCCCACACTCAGTTGCATTGAACCCTCCAGCTCGTTTTGGAGGTGGGACGATTCCAAGCTGGTTATTTCCCACTTGGGAAAAAGCAGGAGGCAAAGGATGCTGCTTCAGAGGGCACAATGGAGGGAGCTGAGTGGGCAGCATTTCCTTGCTCGGGACAGCCATGGCACTGTGGTGGGCTGCACTCCCCAGTCCCCAGCTGGGTTGGAGGCTGTGTGCCCAGGACAGCAGCAGTATGATGAGTTCACCCTGGAAATCCCCAGCAGCAACCATCCAGGGACTGGGACGTGCGAGCAGGAGAATGTCCCGGCTCCCCGCGGCCAGGATGACGCCACGCTGGGGAAGAAGGCGGACACTTCCTCTTGCCACAGGGACCCAGCAGTGCCACTGCAGCCTCTCAGGTCCCCTTTCCCCTGCAGAACGTGGGCCTGGGGGCTGAGTGAGAACTGCAGGGTCTCAGATCACCGTGGGCACCACAACCTGGCTACAGGAAGCCTGGAAGGATGGTCTCTGCCCAGCCCTGCTGGCCTGGCAGCAAGGCAGGACAGGATGGGGTAGAGCTCAGCCTCACCCCTCTGTCCCAAACCTGGAGCACCAACAGCAAAAATCTGACTAAAATATCCACGCACAGCACCCCTCTGCTCCCGGCGGGACGCACACACAGACGGAGGATGACCCGACCTCGCTGCTCTGTAAGGGTTTTGTTCGCCTGTGAAGGGCTGGTGGCAGCACTCGCCACTTCAGAGCACGTGCGAGAGTCCCAGAGCCCTGAACCAAACCTCAAACCAGCTACAACAACAAAGCCGCGGCGGGCGGGAGGGCAGGGGGATGCTCGGGGTCGGGGACCCGGCCCCTCCGCCGCCCACCTGCCCTCACCTGCGGGGTCCAGGCTGCTGCTGCTCCCGAAGGGCGCCGCTCACCTGGGGAGGGGGAAAACCAGCAAACACAAACAAAAACCACCCGCCCGCCTGGTTATCGGCGCCAGAAAGTAGGTTAGAGCTTTCCTCCCTGCCTCGGCGGGGCAGCGGGCAGGGTTTTCCTGCGGCCGGGTCACCCCGCCAGGCGCGCACCCACTTCCCCCTGTGATGGAGAGGAGGAGGAGGAGGAGGAGAGGAGCGCGGCCCCGCCATCCGCCCCGGAGGCGCCGGGCAGGGCGCGGGGCACGGCCCCGGGCAGGGGGACCCGCGGGGCGCCCCCCGCCCCACAGAGGGTCGGGGGTGGGCAGGGACAGCGGCCAGGCAGCGCCGCGGGGCCGGGCCGGGCCGGGCCGGGCGGGAGGCGCGGGGCGGAGGAGGAAGCTGGCGGGACGCGGCGCTCACAAAGCGGCGACAAACCGGGCGGGCACGGAGCGAAGCGGCGCGGAGGCACCGGGACCCCCGCCCCGCTCTGCTCTGCTCTGCTCCCCTCCTCGGCCCCGCTCACCTCGGCCCGCTCCCGGCGCTGCCCCGCCGCCGCTCCCGGTGCCGGTGCCGGTCCCGCGGCAGCGCCGCCGCCTCCACCTGGGCCGGGCGGGGCCGGGGCGGGGCTTGGCAGGGGCGTGTCCCGGGGCGGGGTCTCCTCCCGGGACCCTCCCGCGGTCCCGGCGGGCACCGGCCCCGTCTATAGGGAGCCTCCCGTGGGGGATGAGCCCCTGCGGCCGCCCCGGTTCCTGCCCGGTACCGGCACTCTCAGGGCTGGGCGCTATCGGGACCAGCCGCTAGAAGAACTGGTCACTATTAGGACTGGCCACTACTAGGACCCGTCACTATTAGGGCTAGTAACCATTAGGAACGGTCGCTATTAGGACTGGTCAGTATAAAAAAAAAAAGTCACTATTAGGACCAACCAATATTAGGACAGGTCACTATTAGGACTGGTCAGTATTAGGACTGGGCGTTAGTGGGACCAACCACTGTAAGAACTGATCACTATTAGGACTGGTCACCATAAGAACTGGTCACCATTAGGACTGGTCACTGTTAGGACCAGCCAGTATTAGGAGTGCTCAGTGTTAGAACTGCATGCTTTTAGGACCAGGCACTGTTAGGACCAGTCACCATAAGAACTAGTTACTATTAGAACTGGCCACTATTAGGACTAGTAACAATTAGGAATGGTCATTACTAGGAACAGTCACAATTAGGACTGGTGGGCATTAGGACTGGTCACCTTTACGACAAGTCACCATTAGGACTGGTCACCTTTAGGACAGGTCACTCACCAGTAGAACTGGTCACTGTAAGAATTGCTCAGTATTAGGACCGGGCATTGTTAGGACCAATCACTAGCAGAACTGGCCATCGTTAGGATCTCAGGCATGGCCCCCCGACCCCACACCCAAGCAGTGGGCACTGCAGGGTGCCAGGCAGCGTGGCAGGCGCGGTGCAGGCTGGCGCAGCCCCGGGCTCTGCACGCCCAGGCGTGTCCCGCTGGCCGGGCGGGATGCGGTGACGCACGGCCGGGCTGGGGCAGCGGGCAGCGGCCGCAGGGCCGGTCCTGTCGGCTCTCACAGCCTGACTCATCCCGGGGCTGGGGGAGCTCAGCCTCGGGAGCTGCACCTGCTCCATCACCACCAGCACTGGCTCGTTCTCCTTCCACAGCAGCCTCACATTCCCTCCCTGAGGGGGACTCGGTGCTGCCAGGGCAGGATGTGGGGGCTGAGGAGAGACCTTTGCAGATCGGGTTTGGCACAGCTGTATTGCTGAGGGGTCTATACAGGACACTATGCCCTGGATTTTGCCAAAAAAGAAATTCTTAATTCACAACTGGCTACAGGTTCCAGGTGAGCACCTGAATTTACAGCTGGGTAAGGCAGGACCATGAATTTTATGCCTTGCTATCCAAAACTACAATTTCCCCTTATATTTCTTTTGCCTGCACACCCACTGTGCTAAACCTGACCTTGGGTGATGCGGCCTGGATTCACTTGAGGCTGTTAGGGCACTGAGCTCATGCTCTTGTCAGCCCTCTGCCTTCCATGGCTTCATGCTCAGCAAATCTGCTCCTGGTTCCTGTAGAAAGGAGGGCGGAGGGAGCTTTTGGGTCCTGCCGGCTCCTTTGAAGCTGTGGTTGGAAGGGTGGAGAAGGGAGAGCCGGCAGGTGCCAGGGTGGGTGTCTGGGCACAGACACCCCGACGCGGGCAGTGCCAGGGCTGGGGGTGTTCCCTGCCCGTGACTCAGGGGTGAGCAAAGGGTGAGGTGCAGGTGGCAAGCAGAGACCTGTGCCAAGGTGCCAGGTCTTGTCCCTGCATTAGGGAAGGGACAGAACAACTTTTGGGTAGGATAAAGAGCAGCTGACAAAAAAACCATCAGGGCCATGGCTCTGCTGCATCCTGCTCCAAGCTTGTGTCCTGTGGGATGTGTCTTTTCATGGTGGGAGCCAGGTGGGGTGGTAAAGCCCACAGAGGGGAAGAGAGGAGGGTGACTGCGACCTGTGCCGACCCTGCTGAGCACTGGGCAATGAGGAAGCAAAAGAAATGACCGAAAAACCCCAAGGCAGCAACGACAGGGTGTTGTGTCGCTGCTGGGAGACGCTCTGCAGAGCACTTCTCTCTGTGGAGAAAATAGCTCCCCAGCCTGGCCAGAAGTGTCCTGGCTGCTCTGTATCCCAAGGAAAGCAGGGAGGGGTCACACACTGTGTATCCCAGTGTTGGGAGACCATCCTATGCAGGGGGCTGGAAGCCCCCAGAGTGATGTGCTGGGCTCAGGGCTGGGATATCTCAGCAAGAGACATTCTTCCCTCTTATGCCATGAAACCCTCCAGGGTGGGATCTGTCCCCAGCAGCCCAGAGGCTGCAAGGTCCTGCTGCTCACTGCCCACAGGTAATGGGGGCTGCTGCTGGGGCAGGTCCTGCTGGGTGTGGAGGAGATCTGAGCAGCATCAGGCTTCTCTAGAAACTGCAGCAGGGAAGGTTTCAGGGGATTTAAAAGAGGATTTTCAGGGGCAAACTGAGTCCCACTTTCCTTTGTCTTATACCCTGTAGCAGCAGATGAGATTTGTGGTGCCTTCCAACCCAAAGCATTCAATGGTTCTATTGCTAGTCAGGTATGTTGTAAGAAGGCATGACATCTAGATTTTCTTCCCCAGGATGCTGCTTAACAAACCCAGGTGCCAGTGAGGCTGTGACATGTGGCATCAACCCCGTTGTCTGTTTTGGGAGAGCTGGTGGAGCCCAGAGGCTCCTGCTCCCTGTGGGAAAGGAGCTCTGCATCCTTTTTTTGTTTGGTCTTCCCCCTCAGCAGAAATCTCCAGCCCTGGCTGGGGGACACAGGTGGAAAGGGCCAGTATTATGGGATGTGCTGGAACTGGATGGAACTGGGGCAGTGGTGTTTTGGGTGGGTCCCCACCTGCAGAGGAGCTTCAGGAGCTTGGCATCAGCCCCAGTGACTTTTCAGAGGAAGCACCACAAGGATGCTTGAGCAAAAGCTCCCAGTTTCCACAGCCTCAGAGTTTTTGTGTCATAAAAACTCCACATCCCATCCCAAGGCTGCAGTCCAAGGTTTTCTAGTCTTTCCAACTTCTTCCTTAAATATCCAGGTTCTCCAGCATTCTTTTCCCCATTATTGGCTTTGTATGAGCCCCCACATGGATGTGAGACCCCTCTGGTTGTCTGGAGTTCCTCCCACACGACGGCAGAGGGATTTGGTTTGTGTCCCCACAGCCCTGGACACATGCCCCCACATCCTTTCATCCCCTGGTCTCTCAGGACACAACCTGGGGGAAAAAACCTTCATGGAGGGGACACACCTTTCCCCATCCCTCACCACCGGTTCGGACCCTCCATATCCCACTCCCACGCTGTCTCATCTGCCTCAGTGTTACAGAACGCGTGTCCCTGCTGCCACCACCCCCCGGGCCCTCTGGAAGGCAGCAGAGGCGCTGCGGGGCGGTGCCGCAGCTGGATGTGCCGCAGCTGGATGTGCCGCAGCTGGATGTGCCGCAGCTGGATGCGCCGCAGCTGGATGTGCCGCGCTGCTGTTCCCGGTGCGAACAGCAGAGGCCAGCCCGTGCCGCGCTCCGAGCGCGATGGAAGCAGCAGCAGGGGATGCTCGGCCTCTGCCATGGCTCAGCGCTGCCTCCCCTCTCACCTCCTTCCCACCAGTGCCTCGCCGGGTGTCGCAGCTGTCACCCTGGTGCCTCTTGGTGCTTTGATCAAAGACAGGAGAAGTTTTCCTGTCGGGCAAACTGGGAACTCAGATCTGGTTCTGGGAAAAACTTTCTGGATGGAAAAACTCCTCTCCAAGGTCTTCCCACCGACATCACAGAGCTGGTGGCAGTGGTATCCCCCGGCTGTGTGTCATTGTCACCTCCCTGTCCCCGCTGCTCCTCTGCCGCAGCCATCGAGGGGCTGGGACAAGGGGACCAGCACCCCCTGCCCACCCGTGCCGTGCTCTGCAGCTGCCCCCATGCCCTGGCACCCCAGAGATGGGGAGGCTTCTGCTCACCCCAAATTCACAGCCTGGGCAACTGAGGGACCCCACACCCATCCTCAGAGCCACTGTTACCCTCACATCCTGACTGAGCCACAGATATCAGTGGGAAAATTTGTCCATTTACCCTTTTCAAGCACTGTCTCCTCCTGCCCTCTGGCCCTCCCTCACTCCCTCCTCAGCCAGCCTGCAGTGGGAAAGCTTAAGAAATAAAACAATATCAAATGTAATCAAAGGCAGGCTGGTGGGAGTTTGTCTTCTGGGGTTTCCTCCTCTTTTATTGCTTTCTCAAAGAATAAACACTTGGGAGGACTCTGGAGTGATTTAGTGGAGCAGGAAAGGGCAGGAGGCTGGGAGCTGCCTACTCCCTCAACTCAGCAAATTCCGTGACTGTCTGACTTTGTGAAATAACCTAGGATAGTCCAGCCTTGAGAATTTCCCTTCTAGTGACTGCCCAGTCGGATGGCAAAGCTGGGAACAGCTTGGCTTGTGGGGAGCTGTTTCTGCCCGCGGCTCTGGGGCTGGGTCAGAGGATGCTGCCCTGGAGAGGAGCCGGGATCCGAGCCGGCGAGCTCACAGCAGCGCGGAGGAAGCGCTGACCTTTGAGCAGCGATCTTCCTCGCCCACTGCTATTTATCCAGCATTCCCAGTGCTCCTCCTGCCGAGCCGGGCGGTGCGCGGGGCTCGGCGCATCCACGGCTGGCTGAGCAGAGGCTGCAGCGCGGTGCTCGCCCGCCTTCACCTCCAGAGGGGCTCCATCAGCCCCAGCCCCTCTGACTGGGGGGCTTCAGCATCCCAGGGGAGAGAGCAGGGCTGGATTGCCAAGACAGACACTTCCCTTTTCCATCATTAGCAGCCCCCACATGTCTGCTGGAGCCCCTTCTCTCCATAGGCACCCCAGTACCTGTAGGCACAACACCCCCACCCTGCAGGAACCCCCTTCTCTCATCACCCCAAGCCCTCTGCCAGCCCCTGATCCAAAAGGGAACCATGGCACAGGGAGGTTTTCACGGAGCAGGGAACAACCACTGTCTCACTGACCTCTTACTCAGCCACCACCATGAGGATTATTTTTGAATCAGGTTCCCAAAACTGACAGTACCATTTCCAGAATCTGCTTCCTGCATTTTGCACCCTCTCTTCAACTTTCAACCTGGTGCAGATGTCACCCAGTGCCCTGGCAGATGCAGGCCAAGGACTACATTTTATGTAGGTAGATATAAAATATATACAAATAGATTAAATCCTGGGTAAAATCATAATTTGCTGGCTGCAGAACCTGAAGTGGTGCACAGCTCTTGGCAGTCAGATGGGGCATGGACTTTCCAAAGTTCAAAATAAAGCAATTTATCTGACCATGCATTGCTGGGCTTTTAGTCCAGCTAATCCTCTACCAAAAAACCAATGAAAATAAGTGAAAGCACTTGTGGTTATTTACTTAAATATCCCAAGAAAGTGAATGAAAACCACACTATTCCTTAGCAAAGTATCCTCAAACTAAATCTCTGCTGTATAAATATAAACCATAGCAATGTGGCAGAGCCCGATGATTATTATATTTCAGGACCTTTTTGGAACACCAGCCTCAAAACAAAAGAGTCCGTGGGGCAGTTTTCCAAAGCTTTCCCTTAAAGAAAATACATTTGTCAATTAATGAAAAGGATTTATAATAAACAGCAGAAAAAGTCCCACCTATTTTGGGCTGGGAATGCCCCTGGCAGCAAAGTCCTCGGGTGATCTCTTGGTGTTTAGTGAGAGAAGGGGATATTCAATAGGAATGTGGGGTTTTGGTGGTTTGTTCCCCGAGGAGAGGGCGGTGGGTGCTGGTCGGAGAGGGGCTGGGAGTGGCCCCCGGGCCAGCGGGGAGCAGAGGGGGCTCCTGCCCGGCTCCTCTCGGTTCAGGTGTCCGGAGCATCCCGGTGCCTCCGGCGCTGCGTCCCCAGGGCTGCTGGGGTGACTGCGCTGGGCTGGGGGCTGCTGGCCGTGGCCCCCACCCCACCCTGTCCCTGGAACCTTGGGGACAACTCCTGCTCATGGGGAAAGTGTGGATTCATAATCTCCCCCCTCCCTGGGATCCCAGTTTTTGCTCAGCCACCCTCCTGCTCCTGCTCCTCTCCCCATCCTCCCTCTGCCCCCGGCTTTGCTCTCTCTCAAGAGTGCCTGCGAGAAGAAAAACCCGGCTGTAAATTAACCGGGAGGATTTTTCAGTCTGAGATGTGCACTTCCCCCCTTTCTCCCCCCCCCGCAGCGCTGTTATTTCATCTCGGCTGCCAAACTCCCGGGAATTAATCCCGGCCGGCGCTGACAGCGTTTACATTCGGCGCTGCTCAGATAAACCATATCAGCCGCCGCAGCTGAAGAGGAGCCGGCCGCGGAAGGAAGGGCTGCCTCCTGCTCAGTGTCAGCCCCACTGGGCTGCCAGGGGATTTTCCTGCCTTTTCTCTCCTCCCTGGGGCCTTTGCTCAGAGCAAGGAGCCACCAAAACCCCCCCACTGGTGAGGGTGGCCATGGTGGGGTTCATAGAGCGGAGCCTGGAGCTCCTGGCTCTTATCCTGGTGCAGATAACAGAGGAAGAAGGGACATGTCCTTCCAGCTGGTGGGAATCTGCAAACTCTGTCTCCCAAGGCTTCTCACCCTGTGCCACCCCATACCCATGGGAGCATTTCTTCTTACTGCCAGCTTCCATGGGATGGGGTTTCACAGGAATTTCAGTGGCCATATTAAAAACTGCAGTGCAGTTATTGCATATTCTCTTTCCTGACCTCACCCCTGCAGCTGCATTTCTGCCTGTCCCTCACAGTGACCTCCTGGCCCTCCCCTCAGCTGTCACCAGGTGCCAGCAGGATACAGACACACGGTGCAGATGTGTCACCCTCGATCCCACACCACCACCAGGGTGGTGGAGCCATCATTCCCCAGCTTGTGACTGGTTTGGGCAGGAGCACTGCACCCTGTGGCCAGTGGTGTGGATGGAGGGGCTTTCCTGGAGCTGGAGCATGGCAAGTGGACTAGGAGCACACCCTGTGCCATGCCTTAGACACCAAATTCCTCCTCCCCTCCATCTCCCAGCCCACAGACCATCACTGGGGCCATCAAGGCCACTTTCTCAGAGCTGGATCTCCACCACCTCCCTTTGGGTGAAGGGTGGCTCCTGGAGAGCAGCATCCCCAGGCTGGGACACGAGGGAACAAGGTGGGTTTAGCACTCCAGGAGCACAGGGCAGTGAGGTGTGAGCCCATTGTCCCAGCCCTGGGCCAAATTCCTCAGCCTCCCACTGTGTCCCTTTCCACCAGCACTTGCAGAGCACTGCCGAGGCCACCGGGTCTGGGTCAGGGTGATCGTCACAGCCACCCTGACGTGACAGGATCTGGGGGTAAATATTAGTATGAAGTGAAGGGCTGTGTACATATTTTCTCCCTGCAAGGTAATGCTGAAATTCCCTGCTCCTTTTCAACAAGCTGTTGGAAAAAACAGCCCCGTTTTAGCACCCTCTGGCTGCTGCTGGTCCTGGCTGCTCTCAGCTCAGCCTGCAAAGGTCTGAGAGCTTCGGGTCCCCACTCAGCCTCCCCTCTGCAGAGCTGAGTCCTTTTGCTCGTGGTTTCCCAGCTGATGTTTCCCATCTGGAGCAGAGCAGTGTGCAGGCTTTGCTGACTGCTCACTTCCGCCTGGAAGCGTGTACAGGATGTGGCAGAGACTCCAAGGATGGCTTATTAATCACATTAACAACACCAAGTGGTTTTCTACCCCACAAGAAAAGACAGCAGGAGAAGACAGATTGAACCAGGCAGTTTTCCCCCTCCCCACATGAGCAGGTTCTGGATCCCTTCTCTAGGGTGGCCAAGGCTGGTTTGGCTCAGTTTTGTGAAGCTATAGGCAAAGACAAAGGTTGCCCTTGCAAGGCCACCCTTGTAATTGTGGCTTGGGGATTCCAGAGTAGCTCAAGTACCTGCCCATGCAAAACTACACCACTCAATTGCTGTTTTTTTTCCTCTGTGAAGGGCTGGAGAACAACACTGTTGCCCTCAGCCCAACAGGAGAAGTTGGCACTGGGCTCCTCAAGACCCTGATCAGCCTCCAAGGCACGAATCTCTGCCCTTGTCTCTCTTGGAACTGTGTCCCCCCGCCTCAGTCCAAAACTGGGATTGCTCCCCTTAAAATTGCTTGTGGGCAGGTGCTGGTATTTTCTACCACCCTGCTGGGGTGGGTTTTCCCATCCCTGAAAGACTGCTCTGTACTGGGGGTAAAGAGGAGCACAATAAACAGGATGGCTTGAATTTGTTTTCCAAGCCTTGTATCCCACAGCAATGGAGTTTACGGGACCACAGCACGAGTCTGTCTGTTTGTCCATCCATCCTCTGCCAACAGCTTTGGAAAGGTTGGCCAGTGTCAACTGAATGTGAGAGGGCCTGTTCTGCAAACAAGGGAGCTGGAAAGACCCATGGGGGGAAACCACAAAGTGACCCAAGCCTTCTGGGACCCATCCCCTGCAACGTGATCCAGCCTCAGCCAGAGGCACAGGGGGAGCCACCAGCGACTGAGACGTGGAAAACTGGGCTGCTGCTGACCAGGGAGCTGTTTGTTATTTTTACAGGCTGGGAACAGTCTCACAGTCCTTGGTGGTCGTGGTTGATGCATGTTGTGGCCATCAGTGAGCGTTTTGGACTGTCTGGGCTGCCAAAGGCACATGAATAGCTCCTGATCCAGGTTCACACAACATACCTGGAAGCAAAGTGAAGAGCCTGGAGGACTGGCAAACCCTTCCCTCCCCACCTGGGTGCACTGCTAAGTTGCCTCCAGCCACTTCTACCACCCTTGGTGGGCACATCCAACTCCCTTTGCTGCTGCTTTCCAGCCAAAAAGCTCCCTCAGAGTGAGCAGGAACCCCCAGACCCACACAATCACACAGCAGCCCCCCAACAGAAAGAAACCCCCTCACCTTCCAGCCACCCCATCAGAAAGAGACCAAGCAGAGCTGGAGGGGGTTTGATTGATTTATCCACTGAAGATACAAGTTTCAGTTTAATAACACCATTTTGTCCGGTTACAAACATACTAAAAACCTACAAAAAGAAAAACAAGTTACACCCATAAACACGGAAGGCAGGTATAAAACCAGCACGGAAGCGCCGGGGAACACGAGACGTGAACAGGATCTGCAGCAGGAACAGGAAAGACACGGAGTCACATCAGAGCGTGCACGCCCACGGCTCTGGGCCACGCTGGGGCTGCTTCAGACATACTAACAATTAGACACAACTTCAGCTATGGAAAGTAATTAGTGCTGCAGCCTGGCAAAGAGGTCAGAGCCAGGCAGGTGGTTTTGTCCCTCCCTTTCCCTAAGCTGGTCCAAGCTCAGCACACGGGTTTGTTTCCCTTTTTTCCCTCTGTCTGGCATTGTGCTGGCCCCGAGCAGCCCTCACTCCAACATCCCTGCACCAGGGCAGCAAGGGGCAGGCAAGGCTGAGTCCTGGCACCAGAGTGCAGCCAGGTGAAATCTGGTCCCCTCTGAAGTCACTGAGCATCTCCTCAGAGAGTGGGGACACCCTGCGACCTCTTGGCTGGGACAAAGTGGCAGAGATGTGAGAGGACTCCCCTGGGAGAGCTCAGTCTCGGCTGCCTTGGGGACTTGCCACCCCCCAAGAGAAGATGAGCTTGGTGGCACAGGGCCCATAAGGGCTCTGGTGGTGTTGGGGGGGGCTCTAGCTGGGTGCCTGCAGAGCTAAACCTGCCATGGGTGTTGGCCATGGGAGGGGGAGACATGGTTGGGGTCTGTGCCCCCTCCCAGCCCAGTGCCCCCCCTTCCCTGCAGCTCAGCTCCCTCTGACCTTCAGGGGAGGTGACAAGGGTTTGTTGAAAGGAGCAGGTGCTGCCAAAGAGCCAGGATGAGGGGCTCAGGGGGGACCCTGCCCCAGGGTCTGAATTCCCCCCTCACTCAGCATTTCTCTGCCTCTGGCAGGGGACACAAAGGCTTTCCCACCTGGATCACAGCTCCAAGCCCAGCCCTGATGATAATGCCAAGGTGCTGGCTGAGCCAGGGGTTGGCTGGGCCTGGGGGCACAGGGATCCTCCACAGGGCAGGAGAGAGACCAGCCAGCCCCCAATGTGTACTGGCAATGATGCCCCGAGCCTCAGCTTCTCACCTGTGAGTTCTGGGGAAAAGACTTTGCAAGTTGGTCCCTACCTGCCACCACTAAGGAGAGTAAAGCTCAGCCCAAAGTGCCCTTAGCTCAGCCTAAGTGTGCCAGGAAGCGAAAGATCAAGGCCCAGAGAGCAAGGCCTGAACAAAACAGGGATAAAGGGGCCCCCAGTCAGCTGTGGAGGGGGGAGCAATGGGCTGGCAGCGACAGGGGATGGCTGTGCATGGATGTGCGTGTGCAGAGCCACGCACAGAGCCAGGACACGGCCCCCTTTCTGCTCTCCCACGTGGCATCTATCAGCCCTGTCACTCTGGAATGGTACTTTTTCCTTACTGTGTTATCTTCATCTCTCCCCAGATGAGAATGTTCCCGGACTGAAGCAGTGCCTCCCGAGCTGCAGGCGGCAGAGGGGGCGTTCCTTTCATCTCCGTCTCCTCCCGCCCCAGCTCTGCCCCGGCCGCCCTCCTGCTTCGTGTCGCTTCCTACGAAGCTGATAAAAATAAACTTGTTTTTGTTTGCATCTATTGGAGTGGCCTGCAGTTTGGCTGATGGGGGGTGCTCCTCGAGGGACAGCAGCTGCACACATCTGGATCTGCTTTAGGAAAAAGCGCCTGGAAAAAACGCCAAGCCCGGCACAGGCACACACAGGCGCACGAGGCAGCGGGTCAGCTTTTTCTAGGGATGGAAAAGAAGAAAGGAGAAACCAAAGCACTGTTTAACGAGAGGGGGGAACCTCCCTGCTGCTGCTCCCCAAAAGCCAAGGCACACGGGTGGGTTGGGTATGAACATGGAGAACTTCCAGACACTCCAAGGTGGCTTCTCTGAGGACTGGGAGCCCAGTTTTGGTTGTGGGAAAGGAGGGGAAGGGTTTGCTCTGCAAAAATAAAATTCCCACCTGGAGATTATTAACCTCAAAGGTTAATGTGCAAATTTTGTCTAAAGATGAAACATCCCTGTAGGGAAACATCCCTGGCCCAGCATCCACAGAGCACAGGGAGTACATGAACTCCCCAGAAATATGTGCTGCTGGCCTCAAGGCCCTGGCAGGAATCAGCAGAGCTGTGCTCGTGGGAGTCCCGTGATGTGCACATACACAAATATCATCTAACAGTCTTGATCCAAGAGATCCCTCTCCAGTCCTGCACTGGAGGGAAGTCAATGGTTGAACAGGTTTTTCCCACCCATCCCTGCCCCAGGCAGCAGCAGCTGTTTGAGAGATGCCTCCACTGACCTCGAGGGATGAGCAGCTGCTGTGACACCCCAGACTCAGCTGGAGGCAGCAGCTCCTGGCACCTTCACCAGTGCAGGCTGGTGGGCTGAATTTTGGGGGTACTGACTCTGACAGCCCACCCCGTGAGCAAAGCATCATCATTGTCACCCTGTGCCTGTCCCTTCCTTTCACAAGCCCTGGATCCTGCACGCTGCCGTGCCCAGGACAGCTGTGCCCCAGCTGTTATTGCCACCCAGCTCTCTGTGGATGCCCAGGACGTGCCATTGCTCCAGGCTCCACTGCTCCTCTCCATCAGTGGTAATGTGGGATGTAGGAAGGACATAACTGCAAGGCCAGAGTGGCTGCAGTGACTTTAGTGGAGTCCTGGGACTATTTTGAGACATAATAAACCTGTTCCTGGGGATGATTAAAAGCACAGGTGAGCAAAGCAGGAGTTCCTGTCTGTCTGTTTGCTCTGGAGGAGGGAAGTCAGCCTGGGGGAGTGACCATGCCCCCTCCAGCAGTGTCCCCACAGTGGAGGGATGTCCCCAAGGTGGCTGTAGGGGATCCCAGTTGGAACTGTGGGCTTGTTGCCTGTCCAGCTGGCATCCAGGAGAGGAGCTGGTCTCTCTCAGGAAGCTGCCAGCTCTCCAGGACAGCGGTGGAGCCAGGCCAGAGGAAACCTCAGGAGGGAACCCTCCTCCCACTTCAACAGATAACATTGCCCTTAATGCTAGAGCTCTAAAAATAGCATAGGCCTTTAAGGAAATATTGGGTGGCAAGGATTCCAAAGCTTCCCAGCACATCTGACATTTCATCCTCAATCCTTTGCCATTCAGTTCCCAGAAATCTTATAAATCCAGCCACATGTAGGCAGGAGGCAACGGGGCTGCTCTTCCTCCCTTTCTCATAACTGCAGGGGAAACTGAGGCACAAACCAGGCAGACTCACCCAGAGGTCCAGGAGGAGTTGGTGCTGGAGGGGGGATGAGTGCTCCAAGCCCTGCAGCCACGTTTTGGGGGGACTGGGAGAAGCCTTTGTCAGGCACAGGCAGGAGCACTGCTGTCCCCAGGGGGGACACAGCTCCTGCGTGGGCTGATTTCTTCCAGGCACTTTATTTTGAGGAGCCCAGTTTTACCACGAGGGCAGGAATATATTCTATACAAGGTATTTACTAATTTTAACAGAGAAGGGACCTTTCCTCACACCCAGAAATCCCTCCTGATATGTCTGTGCCATCTTTCCTCCTCCTGGTCACAGCCTGACCCCCATTCTCACTGAGAGGGCACAGCTGGCAGACAGACCTACACACATCATGTGCCACCCAAGCCCATCCTCAGGGAGCTGAAGGGCAGTGGGTGGACTCACCAGCTCCCCACATATGCCACAGGGATCCCACGTACACACCATGCTCTGAGCCATGAGGGGAGGCAGCCCAAAGGCTCCTCCTCCTCCCCACTCTGCACCGGTGGGAGCGCTTCTCTCCCAGCCCCAGGAGGGTTTGCAGCAGCCAGCCAAGGACAGGGACTGTGGGTGACAGGAGAGGTGAGGGCTGCTGCCCACCTGGAGCCCAGGTGGAGGGCACCCAGAGTGGCTGTGGCTGCCAGCCCTGCCAGGTGATACAGAAAGTGCAAAGCAAAGTGTTCTCGGTGCCAGTCAGAGGCTCCAGGTGTGCCCCCTAAAGCCAGGTCTACCCAGGGGCTTTGCATGGAAAATGAGGGTTGTGCTGTTCGTCAGTGAACAGGGCAGCAGCACTTGTACTAGGGACTTTGAGATGGTGCAAGTGAGGTGCAGGATTTGGGAGGTGGTGATGGACAGGCCAGGACAGGAAGATGGAGCCAACAACCAAAGCTCTCCCCTCGCCCTCTGCATCCCCTTCCAGCGTCCCCTGCAACTGCTTCACCCCAACCCACCCACACCTTTCGTGCTTCTGTGGTTTCTTTTGCTTATTTAGTTTGTTTTTAAACCCCATGGAGATCAAATTGTGACTTGGCAGCTGACAGAACTGGCCCTACTGGGCTCCCCAAACCTAGCAAAGATCTTGAGAAGAGACCAGAGTGAAGTCCTGGGGTGAGCGAAGCCCTCCCTGCCCCTCTGGTGGCCCCCTGGGCGCTCACAGGGTGGCAGTGGGGTACTGAGCCCAGCCCACCTCCTTGTAGGCTGCTGTCACATGGGTGTAGATGAGGGTCTTCATCTTGGTCCAGGCTCCGTGTGCCTCCGGGGTGAAGTCGTTGGGGTATTCCTCAGCAATGACCTCCAGCATGACACCAGTGAGTTTCTGAGGGGAGGCAGACAGCAAGCAAGGGGTTAATAACTCTCCAGAGAGCTGCTCACAGCAAATTCAGCTTTTGCCTATGAAAAGACTCGAATGCTGTTGCTGTCTGTAGGACACAGATGTCCTGGAGGGAGCAGGACAGGTCACCAGCCTGCCCAGGCAGCAGGGCAGGGACCCTGGCATGAGGAGGGAGCTGCTTGCAGGCTGAAGCATCTCCCCAGTCTGGGCACCTCAAATTATTTACAGGATCACAGAATATTCCAAACTGGAAGGGATCATCGAGCCCAACTCTTAAGTGAATGGCCACGTGGGGATCAAAGCTGTAATTTCCAAGAGAAGGGGGCACAGCCACAAACATGGACACAGCCAGGTGGGTTTCCCCGGGCAGGGGGAGGCACTGGGTGCTCTGGCACTGGCTGTGTGTGGGGATGGGGTCTGCACAGGACAGTGTCACAGGGGGACCCTCCAGCTGTGTGGGGAGCAGCCCCACATCCTGCCAAGCTTCTCCAGCTTGGACAGGCAGCACCAGCTCACCACAGCTCCCTGTTCCCTGCCCTCTTCCTAAAGCAACCCACAGGTTATTTTGCTCCCATCCTTTACCTTAAAGTAGATGGGCTCCACTTTGTGCTTGAGGGCGTGGGCCTTGCCCACCAGGGCCAGGACAGAGGAGACCTTTTCAGAGTCGTTGAGGTTCTCCACCACAGTGTTGATGGCCCCCATGACCCTCCGGGCGTGCTTGCGCAGCTGCAGGCTCCTCTCCATCTCCAGCGGGTCCTCCATGTGCTTAAACTGGCTGAAGTACTGCTTGGCCGAGGGGAAGTTCACAAAAAACCTTCCAGAGAGAGCAGACATGAAGTGCCATCAGGAGGGGGAGAGCAGGCTGAGGGGTTAAAGCAATGCACAGGGGATGGAGATGCAGGAACATCTCACACAGCCAGGCTGATTTTCCTGTCGAATTCTCCAGGAGCTGCAGCATTCAGCTGTCTGAAAACCAGCAGGCTGATGCCTTTTTCCCAAACCCCATCTGCTACAAGGTCATCACAGCTGGATATTAATTCTCAAAGCAGAAGCAAGACTGAGTTCTCGATGCCCAGAGATGCCACCCAGGCGTGCCAAATGCTGGATACGTGCCCACATATATCAAAACATCACATCCTGCCTCAGAGAGCTGGAGATGAGCCTGAAAACCTCTCCTTATCCCATCCAGCCTCTCCTTGCCCTTCTTCCTTGCAACCCTGGGCTTTATTTCTGCATTGTCACCCAGAACAGTCTCCCCTTGTCCAAGCTGCCCCACTTTTCATGGATCAATCCCAGTCTCCAGTGGAACCTAAAGCCTGAGCTGATGCCTCTGCTCATTTGTGACATTTTTCCTAGCACAAGGATACTCCAAAAACTCACCAGCCCCTCTGGAGGGGAGGCTGGGGATCCTCTTTTCTGCAAGATTAAATCAACCTCAATAAAATGCAGCTGAAAAAATGGTGGTCACAGTTTATATGCTGAGCTCCCCAGCAAGGTTAAAGGCTGGAGAGGGCACGGAGTTGAAGGGCACAGGGTAACAGGGACCAGGGCTGGAGCCACCAATGCCAACACCACCCGTGCCAGGATTGCAGCTGGGGCTGACACTTGAGCCACATTAACCACCCCCTTCCACCTAATTTATGCAGGAGAGCACCACGTCAGTGTTTGTTCCCTGCTTTCACCCAGCTCCCTCCCTCCTCCGGGGCTCTCCCTGGCTCCTGGACTGCTGGAGGATGCTCAGGAGGCAGCAGAGCGCTCCCAGGCTGCCCCCCACGGCTCCTGGCTCCAGGCAGACTGCCTGCTCCCCTCCCTGCCACGGGAACCTGAGCCCATCCCACCTCTCTGTCCAACCATCACTACTTCTCTCCAGAACCAGGTGGGATCCTCTTCCCCACTCACCACTCCATGAATAATCACAATATTGAGTACCAGGCTCCTTTACCAGTTTGTTATCTTCCTTTCCCCCTCCCTTCCTTCCCCCGCTCCTTGGCTGGTGAAGCCTGGGGGCATTGCCAAGGGAGCGGCGCGAAGCAGCGCCTGGAGTGCACCACCGCTTCTGCTGCTTCCCCAGGCATCTGGGATCCATCAGATGGCCCAAAATAGGTTTTGGAGGTGTGAAGAGTGTGCAGCAGTAAGGGTGGGGGAGGAGGGAAGGTGGAAGGGGGAGATAAGGTGTTGCTTTTAAAACCCAGAGGGGACCCATGACAAAACTCCTCTGGTTGTGGTGCCGCCTCCTCCCCCCGGCACAGCTCCTCCTGACACATCTGGTCCGTGTCGGGAGAAATCTCTTCCCAGGCCTGGCTGTCTCCAGCTCCTGATGCCACAGAGATGCTCAGTCCTTCAGCCCAGAGCTATCAGAGAGGTGCTGGGGCATGGAGCTGGCCAGGGCTTCATGGATAACATCGTTCCCAGGGTTTAAGACTTCTGCCCTGGGCATTTCCCCACAGAAGGGCAAATGTTCCACTCTGGTTTAATGGAATCATTTTTTCCAGCTGGACTCAGCATCCCTCTGCCCCCATCCCATTCCTCCCCATCCCTCTATTCAAGCTGCTGCAGCTCCAGTCACCTATCAAATCCCTCCAGCTCCAACAAGGATTGCCCTGCTGGGGTCAGAATAAAGGTTTTGCCATCCCTGCCAGTGGATTTTTCTCCTTAACAGGCTCCCCCCAGGCACTGGGAGTGAGAGATGTCACTGGAAGGGGACCTGCTGCCCCAGCCAGGAGATGGCAGCTGCCAGCTGCTCCCTGCATGCCTCAGCCTCTGAACCCCAAACCATGGGAAGCTCCCTGAAAAGCTGTATTTTATCTCAGCTGAAGGGCAGGATATTCTGAAGGCATGGGAAATGAGTTGAAAAAAATTCCTGGTCTGAACCAGGAAGGGAATAGCAAGGGGGGACTGACCTCTGCACCGTGAGGATTTACAGTGTGTCCCCAACAAGAGAAGGGCCAAAAGGAGACCCTGGGACCATGACCTCCACCTCTCCCCACTTTTGGCCAGATGCCAGGAGCAAAGACTGGATGAACACTCAAAATACCCCAACCTGTGTGAGGCCAGACCAATGAAGGATCCAAATCCTCGATTTCCAGCCTTCCCCTGCTTTGCAGACCCCCAGGCTGATGCCTCTATGGGAGCTGTGCCCAGCAGCTTTCCCATCAGGACAGCAGTGGTGCTGGGGGTGCAAAACCAGCAAACCCTCAGCTCATGTGTTCAATCCTGTGGCTGCTGGATTTCCTTGGTGAAGAACTGAAACAGAGGAGCCCTAAACATCTTCCCTTCAAACAAAGCCATGGATGGCCAGAGACCTGCAGCCACCTCTCCTCGGAGAGCAGCAGGCGCCTGCAGCAAGAGCTTCTGCCTGGAGCAAGTATTTGAGCTGTCAAACCACAAAGAAGGGGGAAGGAGGTTCACTCAGTGCTAGTTGTTAATAAACAGAGAAGATTAATTTAACACAAAGGTTAAATATAACCAGAGGAAAGGAGAAAAACAAAAGAAATAAAATAACTCCAACAATAGTGAGCTAGAAGAGGTGTCAGTTGGGGTTTTTCCATCTACAGAAAATTTTGAGAGCTCAAACCTCTTGGGCTCTGGAGGTTTTTTGGATCATTATGCATGTGCATGTGTGGTTTGGGCTTTTTTTCTCCATCAGAGTCATTAAAAGATGATATTTACCATTGCATATCACACAAAATGATGATTGATAGGAACCAGATGCCTGCATACGGTCTCATTAAATTTCTTTTTAAGCGATTCCATTCTCCACCCGCTAATTTGTACTCTGCCAGCTACATCTGGACCCAGTGGACAGGATGTCAGGATTGCTTTTCCTCTCTCTTTTGCCCTTATAACAACTTTAAGGACACAACCATTCCCAGTAGCAGAGCCAAAGGAAATAATTAAGGTGCAAACCCACTGCAGTTACTGGAAACCTGTTTTCTGTTAGGGAGGAACAGCATCTCCTCCATCTCCCCACCTTCCTCCCTCTCCCCAGAGCATGCAGAGCAAACCCTGCATGGAGCAAGCCTCCAAGCCCAGCCACCTCCTTGTCTCCCCAGCTGGAAAGAGGACACCTGGATGCTCTCTGGTCCCCCTAAGCACCTAAACCCTTGATACTTCACTTACCCTGTTTGCAAACTGTGGAGTGAAAATGCTCATTGAGCCCTCAGATCTGCTGGGAGGCTTCAGCTGAACCCCCAGCCAGCACTTGGAGACTGCTTTTTTTCTAGATTTTCAAAGAATCATTTAGGTTGGAAGACACTTTTAAGATCACCAAGTCCAACTCTTAACCCAGCACTGCCAAGCCCACCCCTAAAACACGTCCCCAAGTGCCACATCTACTCATCTCCTCAATCCCTCCAGGGTTGGTGACTCAACCTACCAATGCTTTCATGTTTTCTCTCGCCTCGTCCCTCTACGTGGGAGAAACTCTAAGGCAGCCTGGAGCCTCTCATGTCCCTTTTCAAACCTCTCCTTCCAGCTCCTCTCTGGGGTGCCTACAAAGCAGCTGATAATGGGTAGGCAGGTGGTGTGTGATGCTGCTATTTATTATATCAAGGGCTGTCTCACCGCTTCCCCTGCACACTCCCAGCCACCTGTAGCCCACCATCCCCTTTCCAGGCTGGGGAAAGCTGCTGGGTGTTTACCCAGCCCAAGGTGAGGAAGGTCTCAGCTGTGTCAATGCCAGAGCTCAGCAAGACACAAAAAGGCAAATCTAATGAGTAAGAAGAGGATGGTGCTCACCTGCTCCCGTGTTCTCTCTCTGAAAGCTGCTGGACAGGTGGAGGTGGTGGTGGGCAACATCTCCAGCTCTGTCATGGAGGGCTGGAGGGAAAGCCTCCCATCCACACACTAATGCCAAATTCAGCTTCTACAGCTGAGAGAAGCGTGTAGCTGGCCTTCCTCCAGGTGAAGCCCACATCCAGCTGCAAAGCCTCGGGAGTGCAGAATCCAGCACAACACTGAACTGTGCTCGGAGGCTGTGATGCCCCAATGCCCAAGGCAGAGGGACCAGGACACCCCTAGTGAGGCTGGGAATGGGCTCAGCAGCAAAGATTCCATCAAATGCATTTGGACATGAGCTAGAAACTCCCAGGGGCAGTTCTGTGTGCACAACTCACACCTCCAAGTCCTCAGTGCTGTTGTTTTCCTCTACCACATATGTGGATTCAGCCCAAAGCCTCTTGGCTGCATGGATGAGAGGGGTAAGGACAGCTTTCATGGGAGAAGGGAAACAACATCACCAAAGTGGCTTTTCCATGGGTCTGGTGACGGAAGAACACCTCACACCCACAAGGACATAGCCCATGTTGCACTAACCCTGGACCTGTGTGCTGCCACCACCCCCGTCTCCCCTGCAACGCTCCCTTGGCGATTTCCAGCAGCCCCGGCTCAGCCTTGCCCGTGCTCGGGCAGGTTGCCAGCGTTCCCCAGGCACCCTGAGCACTGCCAGCCCGGCCAGGGCTGTCCTGACATTTCCGTGCCGCTAATGAGCCCTGGGAGCTGCGCAGGGGAGCGCTCGCCCGCCGCGCCCGGGCGCGCCCCGCTCCGCAGAGCAGCAGCGTTAACGGGGCCGGCGGCACAGCCGAGCCCCGGCCCTGGCTGCCTGCCCTGCAGGAGGGATTGCCACGGCTGCTACGCACCCATCCTCAGCCACAGCCAGGGAAACTGTCCGGGCAGGCTGCTCGCCCTCTGTGCCTTCGCTTGCCTCCGTCATGGATGTCCTCGCGGCTCTTGGGGTGTTGAGTGGGGCTTTTCTACCCCCGCGTGGCTTGCAAGTGATGCAAGGGCAGCACAGGGACAGGGACAAGGGAAAGGCTCTTTCTCTGGACATCCCAAGAGCTGCTGGCAGCCCTGAGGCCGTGGCTGGGATGTGCCACAGGGATCCCCACACAGCCGCCTTGGCCATGGAGAAGCCAAGGGCTGCTCCCAGGAGCTGTGATTCAGAGACAGCACAGTGTAGGAGAAGGGGATGTCTTGAGACTGAGCTTATTAAACCCTCACTCGCCCCCTCACTGCTCATGGAGTGGTTGTTAGGTTGGGAAATGTCCTTTTGTGTGCCTGTGCCAGCAGAGCAGAGCCCTGCTGTTCCCTGGCTCTCCTTGTCCCCACAAAAACATCTCCCCAGCTTGACCACAACCATTTGTGAGCGTGGGATAGGGACACTGCTGCTGGACATTCCACTGGGCCCTTTACAAAGAGAGATACTGCATCTCTCTGAGCAACTTTGACCTGAATTGTGTCCTTCATCAGCTGGGAACGGAGCCTTTCCCTGTGGATGCCTCTGCAAAACACATTGGCTTTGGGGGCAGCTGCAAAATCACTTCTTTAAATGCCACTTTTGGGTAGATTCAACCCATACCTTTTTGCTTCAGCTGGGGAAAGAAAAAGGGCTTTCTGCATTGCCAGACCCATTAGTCAGATTTTTTGCTATTTTAACTGTGAACTCACAATAAAGTCTGCATCCAAGGAGTGCTTTCATATTTAAAAGCTCTTTGCAAACTTCTCTGAATCCAGGTGTGTTTGCTCAGACTGAGCAGCCATCGAAATCCAGGGGCCTGATCCTGCCTTGGCAAACCTTTTGCTTCCCCATCTACATCTCTTGAGGGGGAAAGAGCACATCAGGAGTGATGGAGAAGGTGGAAATTTGGAAAGCTGATGGCTCTGAAGTGCAGACAGAGGGAACAGTGAAGGAGAAGCCCTGCAGAGGAGGCACAGCCAGTGGTGGCTGAGCCAGGTTTGCATTGCCTGCACTTGGCATGGCATGAACATTTGGTCCAGATTCTCCTGGGATCTAACAGAAACTGTCCCTGGGTTTTATCCCCTGCTGGAATCCATAAAGTTTTGTGGTCGGAGATCTGTGACTATGGTACGTGTGTGTGGGTGTGGGAGCGAGTGTGTGTGCTGGCCAGGACAGGCTGTGGTTTTAGCCCTGGGGTCCTGGGCTTAGCTGGGGTCTGCAAAGGACAGAGGGTCCCAAACCCTCTCTGATGCTCAGCCCTGGGTGTTCTCAGCCCCTGTGTGCTGTGGAGGGCTGAGCTACTCCTGGGTGTTTGCATCCCACAGCTCTGTCTCACAGTATTGCCAATAAACTATTGGAAGGAAAAAGGGGGGGCCCTGGGGAGGGACAGCAAGTGCTGGAGTGCAGGAGCACTGCACAACGAGAGCTAATGCAGGTTCTGAGAGCTGCCCTGCTCTCCTGTGAGCTCTGTGGTGAGGGGGGCTCCAAAAGGACTGATTCCAAACCAGCAGGTGGGAATTTGAGGCACAGAAGCGAGCCTGGGGCTTGGGGAGGCTATGGAAGAGCTTCAGCCCAGGGCTCCCAGCCGACCCACCTGGGAACCACCCAGCCAGGAGGCACAAACCCAGATGAGCAGCTCCAGGCTCCAGCTCCAGCCCCAGCTCCTGCTCCAGCTCCAGCAAGGGTTAAGGCAGCTGTGAGATGGAGCCTGCAGAGGCCCCTGAGCTCCCGAGGAGGAAGACGAGCGTGGCGAGGAGACTCTGCTTCCTCCGGGGCGAGGCTCCCCACCGAGGAAATTGTCAATTAGCGACATAGTTTTAACCACAGAGCACAGATTCCCAGGATCCGGTGGCTGCTCAGCCACAGTCCCCATTATTCTTGTTTGTGTCCCCTGGGGTGCCAGAACTCTGTGAGATCAGGGACCCATCATGCTAGGGCAGGACCCTGGGGGTTTGTTGTGGCTTCAAGCACCAGCAGCAGCCACGAGGGATGGGAACACGATGCCCAGCTCTGTGCCTCAGTTTCCCCATCTGCAAAGCATGGAAAGGCTGGGGAGGAGGGGTGGGGTGCTGGTTAGAGACAGAGGGAGCTGGGCTGGGTTCCTGCAGGATGGCAGCACTGCAGACCCCCACAATCGCTGCCTTTTGGTGGGCATTGCTGCTTCCCTGCCTCCACCTGTGGGGCACAGGATCAGGCCCCACATTAATTTCAGCGATGCTACAACTCCCCAGCCCTTCCCATATGGGAAAATATAATTCCCTGCCCTCAGCAGCTCTGAAGGGATGGAGAGAGGATGGAGCAGGTGAGCAGGGAGAGACCCTGTGCCACCAGACACAGCCCTGGTCACAGAAGTGCTGACAGATTTACCTGCTCTCACCACTCTGTCCATGGGGTTTGCACCAAAGGGGGGATCCACAGCCACACATCCCCCTTCCTTCTCCCTGGCCAGACCTCTGCAAACCCCTTTCTGCCTCAGTTTCCCTGGCAGGGTGAGCAGGAGCCCCAGGCGGCTCCCAGCCCCCGGTGCGCTGTGTGAGTGCCCACCCAAAATGTGCTGGGCGGGTCACCCCGCACGACCCCCAGCAGCACCGCAGTGCCCCCTGCCCTGCCCCGCCTCTGGAGCTGCTGAATCATGTCTTGGGCAGCGGCTGCTGCCGGCCGCGCTGCCGGCGGCTCCAGGCGTGACCCACTTCTGGCGGCGGCTGCCAGCTGTGAGCACAGCTGGAGCAGCGGCAGCGCCCGCGCTCCCGGCCCGGCCAGGGCTGCCCTGCTTATCCCGGCACGTGCTTCCCCCGGGAGCTCAGGTGCAGCTCAGAGCAGCAGCAGCAGCACAAAGACATCTTTGGGGACAGCTCTGTGACCAGGCTGTGCAGGTGCAGGTGGCTGTGCTGGAGGGGATGGTGCCTCCCCCAAACTGCATCGCTATTCCCAGGGCCGTGCACAAGGCCAGACCTCACTTGAAGGATCCCAGGGAAGCTCTGGCTGAGGGGGCAGGTGGTGAGTTTAGCTGGGATGTGCCAGGGCACGTGCCATCACTAAGGATGTAAAGGCTCCCTAAGAGCCAGCGTTCACCCTAAAAGGCAGTTCTGTCCTGCCCTGTTGTCACAGCAGGAGAAAACCTTCACCACAGTGCATAACTCTGCCTGGATTAAAAAAAGACCCAAACTGGACCAAAAACTTCAGTTGGGAAAGTTTGAGCTGAGACCAGAGCTCTGCCACCCCGTCCCCACTGCCACACCTTGATTCCCCTCATGCCCAGCCCTGCTCCCAAGCACCATGGGGACTCCAAAAGCAATGAATTGTCCTGGCTGAATCCCCCATGGCATTGCCACAAGTCCCTCGGTGCCAGCTGTGGGCACTCAGCCACCCTCCCTGTGTCTGTGGGCAGTGGGCACCTGGAAGAGCTGGCAGATGGGGCCATGGCAAGACCCAGATGCTGGGCAAGGGGCTGGCCATGCGTGGCTGGTGGCCAAATCCTGAGCTGAAGCTCATGGGATGGGGCTGAGGAGAAGAATCTTGTAACCCCCAGATCTCTGCCTTTCTGCTTCAAACCCAGCCTAGGTAGGTTTGGTGTCCCCAGCCACGGAGCTGTCACACCTCCTGACTGCCCTGACTGCCTACACAGAGTGGGGCCATGGGAGGATGGGCTCAGCCATCAGCAGGCTCTGAGAGAAGGAAATGTTAGTGAAGGAGGCAGAGAGGGGGCTCCAATGTCATTTTGGAATCTGCAGAGGGGTCTTGGTCAGAAAATCCCATTGCAGTGCTGGCAGCGAGCCTGGAGGGAGAGCTGGCTCTGCTCATTGTGATGTCTAGGGAGGCTCTGCTCCCTGCAGACCCCGTGGGCTCAGGGCTTTAGCTCAGCCAACTGGAAAACTTTCAGATGCTTATTAGTAAACAGCACATCCATCCAAGGGGTTCCCTGCACACCCACAGTCCCCTGCTGCAGGAGAAAACGGGAAGGACAACCCAGTCTCAGGTCTCCTACCTGGGGTGCCTGGTGTTTTGTCCAGCTGGGACCCAGCATTCCTGACCCCAGGGATGAGCGGGTGACTCTGCACAGGATCTTTGCTGTTTGCCAATAGGTCATTGCCCTGCCCCTCTCCTTGCCCTGCCCGTCCTCCCATCCCTTCTCAAATAAGGGAAAGGGCCTGTGGGTGCCATACCCCACTGACATCCCAAACTCCCAGTGCCAGTGGGACCTGTGGGATTTCCACTCGGCTCTTTCCTGGTGTACCTGGATACAGGTTTTCTCCCAGAGAGCACAAGAACCCCACCTGCCTCTGCTCCCCACCTCCAGAGCATCTCCCCTGCTCTGGCTGCAGGTGCAGAGCTTTGAGCTGCTGTCTGTGCCCCACTGCCATCGGGAGATGCTCTGTGCCCCCTCCCAGCGCTGCTGTCCCCCCCTGCCCTCCTGTCCCTCCTGTGCCCCCCAGAGCCGCCTTCCACCGCCAACTTCAGCGCTCTCCTTCCCGCCGACGCTGCCGCCGGAGGGACAGATGGTGCCCTCGGAGACACACCTGCTTGGGTTTTATCTTGGCTCCCAACTTGCATTATTTCACCCGCCAGCCTGCTCCGGGCCCGTGCCATCCGCACGCGGCTCCCTGGGGGGGCCACAAACCCCAGAGCCCCAAGGCACCCGAGCCGGGCTGAGCTGCCCCGCTCCCCGCCCCCCAGCCCCCAGCAGGTTAAGGTGACCTTTGCAGGGCAGCAGCTCCCCCCAAAGCCCCCGGCGAGGCTCCCCCGCTCCCCCCGCCGCTGCCACCCGGCTCAAAGGTGTGGGAATCCGAGGAGCGCTGCGAATCCCTCCCTGCTCCCAAGGCAGCAAATACACCCAGCCAGCTCCCCACTCGCTGTCATTCATCTCCACTCAGTTCTATATATTGTTCTGCCTCTTTCTCAGCTATATAGAGATTCACTTGGTTTTGCTGCTTCCTTTTTTTTGGGTTTGTTTTTTAAATACCTGATGAGTATGGAGACCCCAACGTCCTCGCAGTTTGCATATACTCTGCTCCATATCTCTTGAATAACCTTTTTTTCTGCGTCTGAAATCTCTTCACTTCTTTCCCATCTCTCAATCTCCATTTCTCCCTGGACTTTCTCCATGAAAAACAGCCGGCAGGATCCTCCGGGAAGCCAGGAGGAGATAAAGAGAGATGTGTGTGAGCGGGTATATCCTGCGAGAGGAGACAAGGTGTTTGCTCGGCGGCTCTGCGACGTGTGGATGTGTGTGTGTGTGCGAGTGAGTGTGAGTGCAGCTGCCTGTCAGCGTGTTTAGATATGGAATTTAAAAAATATCCCGGAGGAATGATGCATGCGATTAGATTTGAGATCTCCTAGTGCTGTCCATGGCTGTAGTTAGCTTCAGCTCGCCTCGGATGTGTGTGGCTGACTGATGAGGAACTGCCTAAAAGTAAAATATTCAAAGGCATTGCAAGACCAGCCTCTTCACCAATGTGTGAACGTGAGCTCACTTTCTCCCTCTCTCCTCCTCTCTCCCACTCCTCCCTCCTTTCCTTTTTTTTTTTTTTCCTTTTTTTTTTTTTTTTCCCTACTCTCTCCCTGAAAGGGAGGGATGAGAGATGTTCTGGGCAACATCAGGACGGGGCTAGCGGGGGGAGGTAGTGCTGGAAGTTTTTTCTCCAGCCCTTTGTAAACAGCTCAGAGGAAATTCAGAATCCAGAGTGATGAGTTAAAGTTAGCCCAGCCGCCGAGCTCTGCCCCGGCTCTGCTCTTTGCACTCCCTGGTTTTGCAGGAGCTGCTGTTTGGAAGCACAGACCCCCTCACCTCCAATTCTTGGGCTGCGAAGAGAGTCGGGTCGAGAGAGGAGGACGAAGCTTCCCCACTGCGAGAATCTCTCTGCCCCCCAAAAGACATCACGATCTGGCCCATAAGGGACTTTTTTAATACTGAGAATTTTATCTCTCTTCTTGTGGCAGGACCCAGCTGAGAGGGATCCAGAGTTAAGGCACGTGTGAGATGAAGGTATTATTGACAATGCGGGGCTCCTGGCAGTGCCTCGGCAGGGAACACCTCCACTCCCGGCTCCCCGCCGCCTCCGTGGGTGTGTGTGCTTTTGGGGCTGCTTTCACCCAAATGCCGTTCCCAGCTCCCTGACAATCCGGCATGTCAGACCCACAGCACAGAGAGCAGGAAAATCCTGCGGAAGACTTGTAATAACCTCGGGTTCCCCAGGGGGGGATCAGAGACCAGAGAGCAGCGGCTGTGCCCCGCCGCCTCCCGCACGGCTGCGCACCCTGACGGACGCACGGACACACGGACACACGGACACACGGGCTGCCAGTGCCCCTCTGACAGGCTGGGGGGTGGCTGAGCCCCTTGAGGGGCTGGAGCTTTGTTATTGCAGAGCTGTCGAGGCTTTTTGCTGTATTTCTCCTCCAACCCAGCCTTGGCCACCTCCCCATCAGCAGCCGCCAGCCTGGTGGTGTCAGCAGATTTGCTCTTGCAGAGCTAATGAGAGCTGGTGGAGAACATGCTGCCCACGGATCCCCCACTGTGGGTCCCCCAGGGAACATGTGCTGGGACAGACTGGGAGCCTCATGCATCCGTGAACCCCTTGGCTCGAGGGCAAAGCTCAGCTCGATCTGCTGAACCCGCCAGGGTGACCACAGAGCAGTGTGGCCAGCCTGACCTGGCCAGAGATCAGGAATCGATCAATAACACCACCAGCAGCTGCTGAATCATCAGATTTTCACCAAGTTTGGATTTGCCTTGTGCCCATTAGCCACTGGGATGAACAGCCATGGGCCCCAGCTCAAACATTAACTACAGTGGTGGTCACCAGGCAGCAGAGAAACCCCTCTGGACCTGGTATGGCACAGCCAAGCTTATCACCTTCCTGTGAGGTGCAGGGGAAGAGGTGCTCTAGGCTTAGCTTAAACCCAGAGGGACCCAGCTTAAACCCAGAGCAAAATTACTAGGCAGTGCAAGTGCTTTTGAAAAGGGGAAAAAATCAAGTACTGACCAATGTGAACACTGGGGGGATAATCTGGGTTGAGCATTGGGTTATCACTTGCTGTGTGTTTATAGATATCTTCAAGCTTTTGTACCTGGTGTCTTAGTCCACCCTGGGCTCACAGCCTGGCACATGGCTCATGGGTGTAGCAGGTGCTTTTCCTCACTCCCTGGCACCTGGAGTCAAAATGTCTGGGCTCAAAAGTCTGGGCTCAAAAATCTCCATTTAGAAATATTAAAATACTAGAAAACATTAGAAAAGTAAGTGAGAAATCCCCCAGCCTTTTCCAGTTTTCTGCCTCCTTCTCTGAGCTCATCACGTCTGGCCCTGGCAGAAGCCTAGCCCTGTTCCCTTGTGCCATCCTGCTCCTCAAAAGGAGGTGGGGGTACAGCACCGCCTCGAAATCCCAAATGATCCCACCAGCCCTGCCTTTCTGTCTGGTCCCAGGGGTGGGACATAAATCAAGGGCAGGAGAGCAGGCACACGCTGTCACGTGCTGCCACCCGTTTCCATGGTTTCCCGTGACTGTTGCTCTCAGGGGCTTGGGGTTAGGAGGCGACTTGTTCCAGAAGGAGGAAGATGCTGTGGTGACACCGTTGCTGCCTGCTGGCCCAGAGGGGAGCTCAGCACGGTGCCTGCTGCTCAGTCCAGGACCCTGGGGCTCAGGGAGGGGACAGAGAACTTGGTCCCCATGGCCAGTGCAGAGACAGGGATGGGGTCAGCCTGCATAATCTGTACTGAAGAAATCAATCCATCTCTCTCAGATCTTGATTCAACACCCTGATCCCTCTCCCCACGCCAGCCCTCCTGCTTTCCATCTCCTCCCTGTGGACCTGACCCCCATGATGGGGTGACACCATGGTGCCCTGTCCCAGCTGAGCCTGCCCCTGCTTCTCCCAGAGCTTCTGCACAGCAGGAAGAGATTAAATGCTTGTTCAAGCCATCCTTCATCCCAGCTGCAGAGGGTGAGGATGGGTTTCCAGGCCCTCCAAGCCTCTGCTTGTGGCATGCCATGCTCCTGAGGGGTCTGTACCCACCTGCCGACCGCTTCTCCCACTCCTCCCGTCCCCTCCCACGTCGCTTCTCCTCCTCTCATGTGCTGGGTGCAATGAGATATGTACTTGGCTCCTAATCCTTGAGTGGGAGGTGAAGGCAAAAAAACCCAAGACTTCAGCTCCACAGCGTGTGGGATGTGGATGATGACAGATCCCCACCTTTGACTTCTCCACTCTCTCTGGGGTGAAGGCAGACACCCCAAATCCAGACCTTTGGGTCTGAGTTGCCCCTTCCTGGTGCATGGGGATAGCCTTGTTATTGGGTTCCTGGAGAATAACAGGTCACTTGTTGTGTCCCTTGCAATGTCAGCTCCCTGGGACCTTCTGACAGACACCATTCCTCGGGGTGGTCCCAGGAGGACACCACATGAGATCCATCCAGGAATGCTTTGGGAAGGAGATGCAGGAGCTGCCCCAAGGCCATGGTGCTGCTGGGATTCCAGGGGCTGCAGGGAGGATCCCTTCTCCAGACCCTCAAGACACCAACCTGACCAGAGCAGGAGCAGTCCTGAGATTCTGAGCAGAATGGGGCTGAAGGCACCAGTGAAGTGCATGCCAGGCTGGGTGTTCCTCCTCCCAGAGCCATTCTCCCAGGCTGCTGCAGTATCTGACCTGGAGATATTGGACTGCCACCCTGACCTTTCCTGAAGCAAAGCCTCTGGTTGCCAGCCCAGCTCACCCAGCAATGCCCTCAGCAGGCCAGACCTCTCTCCCTTTTCCTAATCCAGCCCTGCTGCCAAATGCAAAGCCTCAGCCTGAAAAGGAATAACAAGACTTTAGGAAATGGCTTTGCAGTGCTGCTACCCAGAGAGGGAAGGATTTAGCCTAAAGCTGTACAAATGCTCTGTGTTTATTGCAGGTTTCCTTCCCCCAGCTTCTCTGATCCCAGATCTATGTGCAATCCTGATGCTCTGTGCTGGCAGTACCTGTGGCCTGAGCCATCTCTGCAGGATCAGGCTGGAGAGCAAAAAGGGCTGCAGGCACCAGGACCCCCCAGATCCGGCTGGGTTGGGCTGCTGCCTGAATCTCCATCCCAAGGCAGGGTGATCCCAGTTTAATCACACAGTCACTGTCCACACTGCTGGAAGGCTTGGTCACCAATTTACTGGGAAAGACCTGAACTACCAAGAAACTGGGATTTCCTCAGGTACATATCTTCAGCTTGGCTGGGAAGAGATGTTCCAGGGAAGTGAAAATGAGGGGAGCTGCTGTCCCTTCCCAGCCCTGGGCAGCTCTGTGATACCTGGGTTGTGGTGAGGGGCAAAGCTGGGACCAGACATTCCTCTGCTGATGGAATCCAGACTGCAGGCAGTGCTGCTGGAGCTGTGGGGAATGTGCTTAAAGAACCAGCCCCTTCTGACATGGGAACAGGGCTCCTCTGCTCTGGGCTCCAAGTCCAGCAAACGTGGCTTTGTGCAGATTGAGGTGTCACCAGAGCAAACCTTCCAGTGGGACCCTGGCCCAAGCCCCCAGCCCCCAGAGGGGACCACAGACCCTGCAGGCACTCCAGTCTCAGCTCAGCAGCCCCATGTGTGGGAGCAGGGAGATGTGGGGTGCTGGGGACTGGGACAGCAAGCAGCACTGAGGTGGTGCCTGGGAAGGGAATATGGGATGAAGACCCTTGGCAGCAGCAGGCAGGGTGGAGGCACTGGGTGGCATGGGAAAAGCACAACCTCCCCATGACCTTAAACCTTATGATAGTTTTTCTGGCTTCCTCCCCCAAAAATCCCTACCAACCCACACAATCTAAAAACCCCCAAGGATTAGGAAATCCAGGGAAATAGGAAGAAAGGAACCCTGGAAGAGAGGCTGGTGCTGCCCAGGGCTCTCTGTCAGGACAGGGCAGGGCAGGGCAGGGCAGGGTGAGACACTGCTAAAAGACAGCCTTGGAGAATACTTCCAACCCAGACCAACCTGTTCCTGCACTGGGAATGTTGCAAAGACTCCCAGTTCCACACTGGGATTTGAAGAAACTGAAACGTTGTGATGCAACTGGGAGAGATGAAGCAAGAGATTCTCAGGAAGCAGATCCAGCACTACAGAGCTCCATGAACAAGGCATTAGTCAGCTGGTAAACTTTCCCCAGACCCTGACCAGCCTCTGGTGTCACCACCTCCCCAACACCTTCTCCTTCACCCCCAGTGCCCAGCTCTTCCCCCCAGACCCTTCAGTGGCAAGCAAGGGTGACAGGGTTATTGGGAAACAAGTCAACACTTCCAAACTGATTCTCTTTGCTGCTCTTGTCCTTCCTAAGCTGGTCTGAGCATGGGGTTGCTCAGGAAAGCCAGTAAGCTAATATATTCATATCATCTCACATTTGGTGCCAGGACATGAAGTAAACACCGTCAGGGACTTCGCTCTGGTTCAAAGACAAGCCCTGATTCTTATTCTGATCACATTATCCGTGCTGCTTGTACAGCTTCATTGATTCATATCTCAAAAAGAAAAGCCTTCAAAACCCATTGTCTGCCCTGTCATTCCAGCCCTGCTCCCAAGGGCCAGGGCAAGAAGCATTAACTAATCTGCTCACATTACCTTGCCTTTGAGCCAAGCACCTCTCAGCATCACTCAAGAGGGTTTGGAGGTGATACATTCCCGCACAGGGGGCGAGTTTTGGCTGCCAAGGTCACCCAGTGACCTCAGTGCCAAAGTCAATCAGTTCCAGAAGATGTGTTTTGCATTACAGAGGTCATCCAAGTGAGTGCAGGGGCCAGCACTCACTCAGGTGCTGACTGATACTCAGGCATTGCTTCCCTACACCAGGCTGCCCTTCACACTCAGGGGGCACCCAGGGCTCACAGGTGGATATTTGATGGTGCCCTGTTTGGTTAGAGAGAGCTACGTGGTTATAAACAAGTTGAAGGAAAAAAATCAGGGCCTCAGGCAGCATCAGGGGGTGCAAGAATGGGGACTTTGGTGGTGTCAGCCTGGCTGGGTCTCAGCGAGGGGAGGTTGCAAGCAGCAATGTCCTCCCAGGGATTATGAAAGCCAGGCTGCTGATTGCCAGGGAAAAGAAGGTCCTTCAGCCTCCTGGGCTTCAGCTCAGCCAGAAGCCGCAGTTTGTTTGGCTCCAGTGACTTCCCAGCATACCGGCCCGTGCTCCTGGGGGCTCAGCCTGCTCCAGGGCTGCTGGCTGGGACAGGGCTTGGCCACCCCAGTGCTCCCCAGTGCCTTGCATAAGGCAGATCTGCACCCTCCGTCCGGCCTGACTTATGCTCAGGAAGGAATTATTCACTCTTGTCTCCATCTGGCTGCAGAACACACTTGAGATGTTTCTTCCACCACTCTCACAAAGGTTTCCCATCCTGCTGGTGCCAGTAACGAGGCCAGGCCCATCCCCTTTGCTCCCGGCTGACCCCAAGTTCAGCAGTGGGGACTGTTTACTGGACAGCCTTAGAGGAATTTGGTTTTACTGACATTTCAAGTGCTGCTTGAGACTTGTTTTCAGGGCTTGGAGTACTTTGGGAGGACATGTCCACCAGGAGAGAATTAACCACAGCTGCTCCAGGCCGCTGCCATGGCTGGACTTAGGGAGCATCTCTGGTCCTGGCTGGATGGGGATGGAAAGCCAGGCTTCCTGGAAAGCTCAGTTTTGCTTTCTTTCAGACCCAACCACTGAATGAACCCAGACCCATCTAGGTTGTTTGGATTCAATTCTGGTTTCAAAACTCTTTTGCAAGAGGAAGCTGTTTTCTGTCTGAGTCACGGGAATGCTCAGATTGGGGCTTTTCTCAGCTGCCCTGCTGAGGCCAATGTCCATCCCATGTCAGCCCCTGTCTCATGCCCGGGGGGCAAAATGGAGCTGGGCATGGGGAGAACCCTCAGGGCTGTGTAAACAGCCCCAAAGGGAGACACATGCAATCCCAGCTTTGATGAGCAGCAGTGTTAGACTCCATGGATCAGAGCCACTGCCACGGTGTCCACGTGGGACAGGCAGTGCTGGGGGTGGGGGAAGAGAGCATTCACTGGAGGAGCCTCATGGCAAAACCCCACCTGGGGGCAAAACCCCACAGCTACTGTCTGCAGCTCCCTGCCTGCTCCAGGCTCTTCTCCAGCTCAGCACCATCACCACCATCAAGTCCATCCACAGATCTGCATGGCACACAGAGCTGCCTTCCCCCTGCCCCTCCTGCAGAGGTGCTTCCCAGTTTTTCTCTTTAACCTAAACCCACAAAGTCGCTCCAGAACAAGTTCTGCTTTGCAAAGGGCTGAGCTGAGACAAGACGTGTGAAGGATTCACTGTCCTTGGAGCTTAGAATGGAGGGAAAGGCTTCCCTGGCAAGAAAATGGGATGGGCAAGGAGATCTGGGGGAGAGCACAGGGCCAGAGCAGCTCTGTGGAGAAAGGTGTGTGTGCTGCTGAGCCATGGGAGAGCAGGGAGGAGGAGGCAAACCCAGCTCGGGCGAGGGAAGGATGCAGACAAGGTCTTGGGATCAGCTGGCTGAGATGACTCCATGGGGAATTACAGGCAAGTCTGAGCCTGTCAGATTACTGGAGCCAGGAGGGGGGGAGTGGGTTGAGGCAGGTCTGGCAGGAGGAGGGATGGAGGAGCTGAAGGGAAAGAGAGCATCAGGGGAAGGTGGGCACAGAGGAGAGGGAGACACATGGGAAAGGGGGAAGAAGAGGGGAGTACCCAGGGGCAGTACTGGGGGTACTGGTGGAGGTAGGCACTGGTACTGGTACCCAGTACTGGGGCTGTTGAAGGCAGGAACACACGGGGTGCCGTGGGTGGATGGGGTGGGAACCAGCCTGGTCCATGGCACGTCATTCCCAGCACCCAGTTGGCCAAGCTGCAGGGCTGGGACCAGCCAGGGCAGGAGCACCACACTCCAAAACCAATTAAATGCTCAAGGGGTCACTGAGCAGCTTTGGGGCTCCCTCCAATCCAGAGGTCAGAGGAGAGCGTCCTCATTTGCTGCCTCTTAAATACATCTGATCCTGTCTTAATTCCTCCTAACACCTTCCCTGAGACCTTTCAGGTGGCTGCTGAGGAGACGTGCCCATGAGCTGGGGTGACAGGCCAGCCAGGCACGGGTGACAGCCCTGGGCTGAGCAGTGGCTCCAGAGGGACGTGAAGGGCTGTGGGCACTGGTGGTGATGGAGGAAGCGCCATGTGCACCACCATCCTGATCCTGGGTCCACTGCTCCTCCTGCTGCGGCGCCGCTTCTGCAACAAAGTCGAACCGTACGTCCTCTCCTGTCCCCTCCTGTCCCCTCAGGGCTCTGGGGCTGCGGGTGGAAGGGTGAGGGGGGCCCTGGGGTGGCAGATCTCACTCCTTAACCTATTCATGGAGATGTTTGGGTTCCTTCTGGTTTTGGTTCTCTGGATGATACCAGGAGACATTCGCTCAAGCTGGGTAGAGGAGCCTTCTGTGATGTGCTGTCACCTCCTCTCTGATGCACCAGTGCCAGTAAGGAGGAAAGCAGGATTGATCCTCCTGTTTGTCTGGTGCAAAGGGCCAGGGATGGACCACTGGGATGCTTTTACAAGCACTGATCAAGGTGTTTCCCAAATGGAGCAGTCCTGCAGCCTGGCTGCCTGTCTTCATGCCTCAGCTTGGGAGGAGATTGAGCAGCGATTTCGGCTGTGGGGACATCACCAGGCTGACATTGCAACGGGTGTTAAACAGCCCTGGGGGGTCCCGCTCCATCCTTGTGGCTCCGGGAGGTTGGATGAGTGCCTGGCTGTGTGGAATGGCTCCGAAAAGAGCCAGCAGGCACCACCCCGCACCCTGTTGCGCTGCGCTCCGTGTTCGCACACACGCTCACACTCATCCCGGCTCCAGGGCGAAGGCAGGGAGCAGATGGGAAGGGACTTGCTGCAGTCCCACACCGAGGCAATGACAAAGCTGCGACAGGAGGGCAGGGTCACCTCTCGCTCGGTGCATCCCCGCTGCGCCACGGGCACGGTGCCGGCGGCTGCGGCTTCCACTACCTGCAGCTCCCCGTGACTTTTGGGAGGGAGTCCCGCTCCTGCTCAGCGCTCGCTCGGCTCCAGCTCGGAGGCAGCCCGAGCATCGCCCTCGCTCGCTGTGCAGCCGCCTGCTCCAACAGCAGGCTCGGCTCGGGAGGTTTCCGCTGGAGACGCACAAATCTATTTACCAGCGGAGACTGGAGACATCTGAAAGTGGGAGGTCAAATTGGCACTTGATGAGCTGATTAAGTCAGGGGAGGGAGAAACAAGACTCAAAGCAGGGAAGGCATCTCCTGGCCTCTGTGCCCCTGGCTGTCCTATGCACCAGCTGAATTAAACACTCATTCAGTGTCTGAACAAATGAGCTGCAGAGGTGGGGGCTGTCTCTGGGCAGAGGCTACAGGGGTGACTGGCGAGGCTGGCAGACTGCAGGTCCATCCCTTGGGAAGCAGGATGAATGGGCAGGTGCATGGCTGGGGGACAAGTCACCTGGAATGATGGCAGTGTGCAGACAGCCCAGTGGCCCAGCTCTGGACAGGCAGATCCAGCTGCTGCACAAGCCTGCCCTGGTGAGCAGTGTGCAGGGTCAGCTTCTTAGGAGCAAGCAGTGAATAAAGCACAAATCTGTGCACAAGGAGATAGGAAGGAGCCTGGAGCTCTAAAAGCTGAGGCTGGGACAGGCATGGTGCTGCCCTGGCTACTTCCACTCAACACTCCTTCCACCACATTTAAACTGTGGGCCTGTAGCCTGGTCAGTCCTTTCACCCAACTGGCTTCATTATCATCATCACCATCATCATCATCAGCAGCAGCAGCACCAGCAGCACCAGCAGCAGCAGCACAGAAGAGGGAGAGAATGTGTCTGGTGCCAGCACCACCAGCAAAAAGCTGGAATGAGCATAAGGGCTCCCATCATGGCATGACCTTGGGAGCCTGAGCTGAGACTCAGAGCTGGATGGCCAGGAAAAATTTCCTCCAAGCCCTGCTGAAATCTTCAGACAGGCATCTGGTCTGGATGCAGACCATAGAAAAGCTGTACACTCCTAGATTAGGTATTTTTCTAATCAAAAGGTTACTCTCACCATTAAAGACCAGAGGCTATTAACAGCTTTTCTACTTGATCTGTTTTGGACATTCATCTACTCACCTTGCTTGGTGCTGGCATAAATCAGAGCTGTTCCAGTGACAGCTTTACATCAAGAGAGATTCTGTTTCCAGACTTTCATGTCCTGGAAAAGAAAAGCAGCAGAAGCAAGAGAAAAATGTACTGCTGGGGAGAAGTGGTACAGGAGACCAAGGCACAGTGGACTTGTGAAGGGCAGGCAGCATCCTCAAGACCAGAAACAGACCCAGCACCAGAGCCCCACTGCTGTGTTGATCCAACTGGATTTTGGCCAGCTAGACAACCAGGCTTAGGCTGCTCAGGCACCAGGACCCCAAACAGCAACAAAGACCAGGATTTCCATACATGCACTGCTCTGGATGACTGCTGGATTAAAGACATCCCTGAGAAACAGCACATGCAAAGAAATAGTCAGGAGCCCACATGTTCCATGGGATAAACCTGGCTGGGTGAAGGATCAACCCTCTGCCTCTGACGTCCCTGTGTGCGAAGCAGGGCATGCATCCTGAGCAAAGGACACAAATGAACAGCACAGGCAAGATCAGATTATGTGAAATCCCCTGCTCACTTGACCTCCTTCACGTCCCTGTCTTCTATTTATATACCTTGGGGCTGCCAGGAGTGGCACAGGTTGTCCTTGGCCCACCCTCACAGCGCTAGGGGGCTCAGCCATGGGATTAGCGTTGGCCACTGGAGCTGGCTGCCACCCTCAAATGAAGGGATTCATGCCAGCTGTAGGGTCTGTTATCCCCACCCCTTGCTGGAGTTGAAAAGCAAACTGGAGCACTATCCTGAACTAACCTGCTGTCAAGAGACAGGAAGGTCAAGAGGGACTCCTTGGGCTCCAGTGCTTGGATTTCCTCAACAAGCAGTGATTTATTCTTTGTTTTGTGTGATATTTAACGAGAAGGTCCTGGCTAGGGGCCAGGGCTGGCTATGGATGTCTGCTCTGTTTGCCTTTCTCATGCTCTTCCCCTTCCAGTCTCTTCCTGGCAGGAGCTGCTCACCCCCTGCTCGTGGGTTTGGGGAGGTAGAGATGCTGATGGTGTGGAACACGGGGTTTGGTCTTGGTGCTGGTCCAGTGCAAGGGGATGCAGGGGACTGAGCACCCAAGGGAGTACAGGAGCATCCAGGGGGGCACAGTTCACACAAAGGAGCCTGTCTGTGAGATGTCCTCCATGGAGAGCTCTTGGAGGGGTCTCAGGATTTTGTGGGGCAGTGCTGGACTATAACAAAGCAAAAGAAGTGCTTTGGGAAGTGAAAAGTGGGTTTGCTTTATTGCTGTTTTTTGAGTCCCCTCCCAAAAGGCTGGACATGAATCCCTTGGGCCCCAGAGGGGTTGTTTTCCTGGGACTGAGAGCCCAGGGCCTGGAGAGAGGGAGCATTTAGTGCCTGTGCTGATCTCCCCCAGAACATTCTCGTTGTACCCCACACACTGCACAAGG
Source organism: Luscinia megarhynchos (assembly GCA_034336665.1). NCBI lineage: Eukaryota > Metazoa > Chordata > Aves > Passeriformes > Muscicapidae > Luscinia > Luscinia megarhynchos. The sequence goes on from CM067580.1 coordinate 7,531,632, forward strand.
CAAGAACAGACCCCCTGCACTTCAGGCTGGGGAAAGCAGAGCTGGTAGCCTGGCATCATCTAGATTAACCTTCCAGCTTATTTCCCTCTGGGAAGCAGGACGTGACCTCCTCATTTCCACTGGCCAGGCACGGCTGGCAGCCAGCAGCAGTGGCACACGGCTCTGCTTCTGCAGGCTGGAGCAATCAGTGAGCAGCAGGCAGGCACAGACAAGTGTCAGCCGAATTTCTGTACACTTTAAATACATTAGCAAGGCCACAAACACAGCCCCAAAGTGCTGCAGGCACAGGAGAGCTGGTAAATAAACCCCAAACCCACCAGCAAGGGAATACCCCTCTTCTTTGCACAGGAGATAGGGCTCAGCACTGCTTTCCCCCCATATCTGCACAGCAGCTGAGCAGATCCAGTCTCTCCCTGGCTGTTTTCAATCCAGTACCAGAAGGGTCAATTCTGTGCCACTTCTGCGGAGTCATTATCCTGTTGGTTATATAAATGTCTGGGCATGCACAAAAGGCAGTGCTGATACAGTGGCTCTGACACCAACTCTCTCCAACACCTGCTTTTCAGCTGGGGAGAGAGCTGAGCACAAGAACATCTCGAGAGCTGTCACACAGAAAGCTGCTGTCTTTCAGGCTGAATGGAGGTCTAAATAGCTCTCACTTCTGCTTTAGAATCTCATTTCTAAATGCAATTAATACTGGCACATGCATAATGAGAGACTGACGAGTGAATACAGACTCTGGCAATAAAGAAGCCAGCCCCAAGTGCTATGTAAATATTACAAATCCTCACAGGGAGCTGACCTGGGGAAGACAGCTCTCTGATGATTAAACCCCAGTGACAATACGACTGCATTCCTACATCTGTCACAATACTACCTGCTGATACATAATGAACCACGCTAAAAGAACTTGCTCTTGCTGCTCTTCAGTGCAGATAAAATGTCTATTTGTAGAATGTAATTAATCTCTTCTTCAAAATCAGGAACCTTAGTGTCCTTGGTAACAACATGCCAGTGACTCAGAGAGTGTCTCTGGTTTTTCCTCCTGATTTTGGAGCAAGTTACTGAAAGTGACCCCAAATTTTATCACTCCAAAGGAGCACAAGTGGAAAAGCCAATGATATCTGGAGGTAGGGATAAGTTTCACCCACCTTTCTGGTCTCTGCAAGGCTGCTTTGGCAGCTTGAGGAGGTGCCATTTCAGCCATGTTCCCTGTGATGAGACAAGTTAGGTCCCAAGATCTGGTCCCCAACCCATTGAGAATGGATTCCCTTTTATCATGGGGTAAAACAGGGCAGAGAATAAACTGTCAGAAGAGCAGGGGCACAATCACAGGATGAAGCTGCCCCCTCTTTTGCCTGGTTTCCCCAGCAGTAAGTGCTGTGTGCTCTGTGTGTGTGTGTCCATGCCTGCTCCCCCAGATGGCTTTCGAGCCTGCTGCCTTATTTCAGCCAAGTCTGGCAGAGGATGGAAGTTCAAAGACATGCAGTCCCTACCAGGTAACAAACATGCAAAGTTATGAGCACCAGTGTGGCAGAGGGATTCAGGGAAGTGCTGCTGGCAGATCCCCTGGTCCCTCTGAGGGTTGTGCTTGGGCATAGTCTGCTCCTCCAGCCCACCCCAGGCTGGCTGAGATTTGTGCTGAAAAGGCAAAGTTGCTCCAAAGCAGCCAGGGGCTATAACTGCTTTCTATGAATTTCAGTGGGAAGAAGCAGTGCTGGATGTTGCTCACTGACCCAGTTCCAAACCCCAGGGGAAGCATGGGCCGTGATACGGGGACAGCTGCCTGGAGAGTGGGTGATGGAAGACTCGCATGATTTATTTATTTCCTGGGAAATAAAAAGGAAGAAGAAAAGAATTGTTGGATAAAATCAGCATATTCCAGGCTAAACTGTGCTGCAGCAATTCCTTGTGGGGCTGGAGCTGAGCTGCTTGGGCCCCTGTAAGGGAGATTCATCCCTGCTGCTGCACAGAGCTCTGCAGAGCTGGGAGGATGTGGGGAAAAGAAGCGTTTGCTGTTACTGAGGGCTCTGCTCTTCAGTGCAAAAATGCCCTTTTACTGGAGCAAGTTATCACTCCCCTTTAGACAGGGGCTGCAGTCAGCACCACTGCTCACAGCTCACCCCATCTCCTCTGTCCCCAGGTACTCGGAGGGAGAGGAAGAGATCAGGAGAGAGGCTGGCTCTGACCCTCACACCACGTAACAGCACTTTGGAGTAAAGGCCAGGTGGGATGCAGCAGTTATCTGGGATGATGCAGCTCTGAGGAAATTGGGGGAAGGACTTGCAAAAAGCCTGGTCTTCACCTTCAAGTATTTCAATGGTGATTTTTTTGTGTTTCATCCAAGATTTTATTTGTTTTCCTGCCTATTGGTGAGGCTGTGAAGTCTCAAGAAAAGTGTCTTGCTCTGGAGAAAGGAAATTAAACCTGGAATGGCTGGATTGGAAGGGAAAATCCCATTTTTTCCCATTATTTTCAATAGCATTTCAGCTCCCAGGAGAGGGCACACCCAGCTGTTTCTCTGTATCCTCCCACCTGCTGCCTGGATGCCAGGAGCATCTCATAGGGGCAGAAAAGGCAGCAGTGCCAGCAGTGATCCAGGTGGGATGGGGGAGCAAGGGGTGGTGTAGGTTGCCCAGAGAGGATGTGGGTGCCACACCCATGCAAGTGTTGATGGATGGGTTGGATGGTGCTTTGAGGAACCTGGTCTAGTAGAAGAGGATTGGAACAAGATGGTCTTTAAGGTCCCTTCCAACCTCAGCCGTACTGTGGTTCTATGTGGGATTTGGGACTGGTGTGGCTTTGTGTCCTGTTCAGTGACCCTAGGGAGTGAGGGCTGGCTCTGGGGTGTCCCTGTGCAGCTCCCAGCAAAGGTTGGGTCACTCACATCTACAGCCTTGGCTCTTGGAGGGAATCTTTAGCACCAAGGGTGAGGGGACACTGGAGTTGGGCTATTGACAGAAATTGGGGTGAGAGCTGTGTTTCCAAATCCCCCCCTGGGAACTGCTGAATGCAGTGGACTCACCATGCCCTGCCTTTTCTTTAGCACATCCTCCAAGGCTTCTAACCGTGTCTGTCCCAGCTCTCAACAAACAATTAACCATAATTCACCAATTAACCACGACTCCTTCTCGTCCTGCAGCTCCCCTGCGCTCTGCAGCCGGCACTGAGCACATCCCAGCCTTGGCACCTGCTGAAACCCTCGGCAAAACAACCCATGACAGCAACAAACCCACACCACCCAGCTGCCCTCCCACAGCTCAGAGAGGACCAGGCTCTGGGCTAAGCACTGGGGCAGGAAGGAAATTTGCCTGGGTGAGGCTGAGCCCTGGCTGGTGGCAGCAGCCCCAGCTGCAGGCACGGAGCGATCGGGGGTCCTGCTCCCTGCCATGGGGCTCTCACGTGCTCCACAGCTTTCCCATGGATGTACATCCATTAATATAAGGTCAGTTTGCAGACACAGCTCACTGTAGATGACAGCACTAGAGGCACAGCAGCTTCTCCTAAGCACCAGACTCAAACAAACCCATGCTGGGTTTATTTGGTCCATTTGTGGCAGGGGAAGAGTTGCTTTCGGCATTCAGAGATGACTTGTGTCTGGGAGAAGTAGCAGGGTGAGATATATTTTTGGCTCCATTTAGCCACAAAAATTTGGGTTTAGAATAAAGAGAAATATTCCTGTTTGCTGCCAAACTGAGGCAGACGATCTCTTGTGCAAGCCTTCGTTTGTTTGAGGACTCGGTGTCCTGTTGTAAAAATAAATGCTCTGATGGGAAAAGTCTATTGGGGTGTGCTGATCAGTCATTGGGAGTGGTGGGCTCACAAACATCAGCTTCAACCCAGCTGGAAAAGCAGCTCCCAAAGCTTTTGCAAATGATGTTAGACAGAAGGAGACAAGACTGGTTTTTTGGTGAGTGAAGCAGTCACAAGCTGAATATTTCCATGGGCACAGTTGTGCTGGCCTCACCATGGCTGGCATGAATTTTCAGTGCCAAAAATACCCAGTTTGCACCCAAAGCAGGGTCTTTGCTGCTTCTGAGAGCTACAGGAATGGGGGAAGGAGAGAGGCTGGTGGTGGGGAAGAAACCTGGGATGTGTTTCCTGCCCAGGATGTTCCTGGCTGATGTCAGCACCCTCTCCCCATCCTGTGGCTGTAGGGTCACCTCCCTCCCTTAGAGGCCAGACATCCAGACAAGAGCTCCCAGCAGCTAGGTTCTCCATACTGAGAATTTCACAAATGTCTATGGAGTTTCCTTAATAGATTTTTCCCCTGTAAGTTTTTAAATTAAGCTTCTTCAACCTCAACTCATGTTAAACATTTTTCTTTTCTTCTTTTTGGCAAAATATGTATTATGATCAGGAGGAATAAAACTGGTTTTACCTGGAGCTACCTTCGTTTTATAGCAGATAAAAAGCAAGATAGAGAGTCAATAATGCCAGGAAGGGGGGTCAGGGGATGAATATAACGCTGTGCTGAAGGCAGCACAGAAAAGATTGGAATCTGAAAAGACAAAGGCTTACCAAGATTGAGCCTCAAAAGCAGAATCAGCTTCTCTGATGATATGAATCACCTGGATTCCCCTGACATGCTGGTATTGCTGTAGAATGGCTTTTATGTATTGATTTAAGGGAAAATAAAGGTCAAGGGCTTAGCTGAGAGGTGCTGTTCAGTCTGGGTGGGCAGAAATGAGCAACAAGGAGGATCTGCAAGGTCAGAAACAGGATGGAGAGGAGCCTTAAGAGCAATGGGTGCATGCTGGAGTTATGAGACCCCCAAAGACTGGAGCAGAGCTTCACTGAGGGGAGCCCACCGGAGCCCTGATCTGCAGGGTTAGCCCAGACACAGTCATTCTGGGCTTAGTGAAAATCCAGATTTCAGTCTGGACCTTTCCATCAATAACTCCGACCTTTCTCCCCATCTGGATTAGCACTAAAAACTCCCAGAAAGGACAGCATGGGGAGGACAACAGATGGAAATGGTGCCTGCAAATGTCACGGTGCTGCTGGGACAGGGTCACTGCCCTGCAAACCCGGGTGTGCAAACAGTGCTTGCTAAATCAGCTGCAGGGGACTGGTGTAGATATGGGGGATAAAGGTTTCCTGAGCCATGGAAAGGCCAGCTCTGTGCCTGGGGACCTCTGAGAGGGTGGATTTCGTGAGAAATGTTCTTTATTTACACAGCCAGCAGCTGAGCTCAGGGCGGGTGAGTGCCTGCAGCCAGCGCTGCGCAAGGCTTGCTGGCCATGGTGAGGTGTTTGCTGTTTGCACCAAGATTTGGGATGGTCCCTCGGTGGGTGGGAGTGGGAATTGTTCATTGTATCCTCTCTGCTGGCCAAAACCACCCTCCACTTCATGAGAAGCACGGAAGGAGTGGTGGCAGCCCTCACAGGTCAGGAATGGTGTCACCAGTGTTTTTCTGAGGGATGCTGGAGGACATGGTCCTCCCATTGTGGTCCCACTGTTGTGATCCCACTGAGGAGATGTTGTTTATTGGAGGAGGAAGGAAGGATTGTGACATCTCTGCTCTTCTTCTTTCTATCTCTGTCCCCACTAAAATACAGCTTGGGAAAAACTAAAAAGGGAAATGAAACATTGAGTGGCTACCCCAGCTGGGGGGTGGAGATGGTGTGGGACCAGCAGTCCCACACATTCTGGAGGAGGGGCTGAAGCTGTGGGGCCCTGCTGGGCCCAGCTCCCCGGGGTTTATCAGGCTGTCTGTTTTCACCATTTCTCTCTGAGAAGGGAAGTGGACCACACAGCAGCAGAAAGTCCTGGAAATCTGTGAGGGAGACTGTTCCCAGCACCCTTCCCTCTGCTGTTGCCCCTGTATATAGTTGGCCATGGAGGATGTATGGCTCTACTGCTCCAACTCAGTGACATAATGCCTCGGAATTCAATTCCTTCCCAATTAAATTCCTAATCACAGCCAGAATGTGCACTTTCCCAGCTCTGACCCTCTTGTCTCAGTTGCACATGTGGTCTCTGACAAACCAAGTGGACCAGGACTGGAGTCACCTCATCTCAACTGCTCTGTCTGCTCCATCCCCTCCACATCAGACCCTGCTGTCTCTCCTCTGCTCCCACTCTTGAGGCATCCTAAAGGCTGTGTGTGGCCTATAACTTTTCCTTTTCTCACAAAAAACAAAAACCAAAACCAACCAAACAAAAGAAAACCAACAAAAAAACTACAGTAGAAGCAAGTAGAGGAAATTGCTTCAAGTTTCTTAACTATCTCATGGAACAAAAATGCTTCATGAGGCTGTTCAGGGAAAGAGAGGGTCAAATGTCCCTCATTAATGCTGATTTACTTACTGAGAGGGCTGGGAAGTGGAAGGGGGAGACAGTCCAGCTGCCTCTCTCAGTGCACAGGGATCCTGGTCTGGGATCCAGGCTGGATGGGAGGGCTGGATCCTCAACACAAGATTGGGATGGTGGGCTTTACCAGCAGCAGGTACAGTGGGGTTCAGGCTGCCATGCACCCACACCCAGGGAAGACCTGGCCTGCACTAGCACAGCAGAGATGCAGCACACAACTCCCTCTGCTCATGTAGCAGTTTGGAAATTTCATGGCTTTCTGAGGAAAAGAGCAGAAGTTGAGTCCATTCAACCCAATTAAAACTCCAGAGGAAGTGCAGAGAGGCAGGATGTAATTACCCGTGCTGGAATCCCAGTTTGGAACAGGAGGCAGAGCTCTCCGGATCAAATTAATCCCTGGTGTAACTCTGCCGAAGTTACACCAGGGCTATAATTGGCCTGAAACATTTTAACTATCTCATTTAATGTTATTCATGCTCTGCTGGAGATGAGAATGTTTATCCTAAATGAGGGACTCTAATGCTCTGAAGCAATAATAGAGTGTGAGGCTTATGTGGTTTCTCATTTACAAGGATGCTGGGGAGGCCAGATTGCCACAGAAGATGCAGTAAATCTGGATTCCCCAAATCTTTAGCAATTTCCACAGCTCCTGTGGTGGCTGGCTGTGCCATTGTCCTTCCTGCAGTGTGTTCACCCTCCCCACACCCAGGCTACTTTTCCATCTCTTGGAGATATTGAAGGCTTGTACCTATACCCAGCCGGGGGCAGGAACAGCAGATGTAAAGTGATATGAGAGGGAATGGAAAGCACTGAGAGAGGCCTTCCAAGATTAAAGCTCCTACAAATGAGCAGCAGTGAGATTTCCCAGGGACAGGCTTTGATTCCTGTGATGCTAAAAGAGGGGATTTCCATCGATGAGGGCTGGCTCCCTGAGTCACTCCAGGGAAGCAGCCTCTGAGCTCCTGCAGGAGCAGGGTCAGTGCTGCAGGTAGCTCAGAGCACCACAGGACAGTCCCTGCTGCCAAATTGACACCCCACAAGCAGTGTTTCCAGCTGCCAGTGCTGGGTTAACCAGGAGGATCCCTTGAGCTCCCACACCAGAAGAGACCAGCTCCCCCCATGAGAGACAGCAAAGCAGTGCCACCCTCCACGAGGAGCATCCCCCAGGAATCACAGCCTGTGGTGGCAATGCCATGGGTCAGCCCAAGCACACATCCTGCCACTTGCAAAGCACAGCCTGCAGGTTCCATTCCTCCTTTACCCAGCTGTACTCTGCCTGCTGCCCTCCTGCCAGGGATGCCATTGGGGCCCAAATCCCTGCTGTGTGCTCAGAATGCCCCCTGACCCATCCCTGGCAGGTACCAGTCACTGTGGGCTCTGCACCATCATCACCAGGCTTTTGGAGATTGCAATTATCTGTCTTTAAATCACACTTCCAACCCCCAAGCTGCTTTTAAGCCAGACCCCTGGTCTTTCCCTCTGCTCTCATGCCAGTGGAAACCGCAGGAAAGGCAGATCTGTTTGTTCTGAAGCAACTTTTAATGCCCTGTAGCTTAGAAGCTCAAGCATTACAATTCATTCCGGCTCTTCTCTGCTCCTCAGAGGATATTAGATCCTTCTTTTGATACTTCCTCACTCTTTGTAGATGTTACCCTAGTTTTAATTTTCAGGGCTTCCAGACTGTTTTAAACAGTGCTGAGCTTTCAAGTTGCTTCCTTCAAACTTTCTCCAGCCATGCTTTCTCGGAGCCTAAATAGCTTTGATTATTCCCAGATGTTTTTGGTTTGTTAACCCCAGAATAGAATTGTGTAACAGCTTGGAAAGAAGACTGGCAGCAGGGGTCCTGGGCTCTCTTTCCTTGTTCACCAAATCACTGCCCAAGCAGAACATCTATGGGATTTCACCCACAGAAGGAATGTCATTAGCAGCAACAGGACTGAAGGTGGCTGAAATCCTCTTGCTGATAAAGAAAACCCTCTGAAAAGGCATGGCTCCTTTTCTTCACCTAGCTTCTCCTGATCCCCTGTGCTGAGATTTCCAAGCAGGATGACATGCTGGGCAACAAATCTGCAGGGAAGCCTTTGAGCAGGCATTCCTGAGCCTGCCAGGCTGCACTTGAAGGAAAATTGCTCACCTCCAGGCCAGGCTGGGCTCAGGCTGTGGCCATCCCTACTCGCCAGCCACCCGGCTCTGTTCTGCTGGGGCCAAGTTTTCCTTGGCTTGGGAGGATGCATGTGTGTGTCCTGACAGGCCAGAGAGTGGGGAGTGAGGAGTTTTACACAACTGGCTGTGCTCCTAACAAACCTCTGCAGCCCTCCTGACTCCGGCAACCCTGCCGCTCCCATGTTTGAGCCATTGCATTGCTAAACACTCATAAAAAACATCCCCATTCCCACTAGAAGAGAGCCAGGGTGTATCTGATCTGGCAGGAGATTCTTCTCAACCATCCATAAATCTTCCCAAGGTCACCCCAAATTCACCATATCTCTTGGTGCCTCCACCCACTCTGCTGGATCCTTGCACTTCCCTTTCTCAGCCCTGTGGTCAGCTCAGTGAAGCCCAAGCTTCCTGGGATGGATGTGAATACATCCTGTGGCATCTGCCTCCCATATGCAGAGGACCACACCTAGGCAGGGCAAGGAGCAACGAAAGAAAGAGGAAAACAAGAAAGGAAAAAGAATAAAAGCATCAAGACAGAATATTTTTTAGCAGAGGAAAAAGCTGAGGGATAAACCAACCTACCCTGGCACATCCCCATGACAGTGGTGTGGTACCCATGCTGCCACCAGTACCAGCTGTAGCTGGAAAGCAGGTAAGAGACAAACTATCACCATTTGGACAGCCAAACTGACCTGCTGTAGGAAGACTCATGCCCCAAGGAAGACACCCATGCCTCTGCCTGGGACACTGAATGTCTCAAAAACCCAGCCCCATCCCAGCTGGCTGCAGCCTGTGCTGAGCAGATGTGCCTCAGGCCAGCCCTGTGTGAGCTGGTGGGACCAGGGCTGTACCCAGAGCTGCTCAGAAGAGCAGGGAGGAGGCACAGGGAGGAGGATCAGCAAGACAAGCTGTGAGTGAAGAGTGTCAGTGCTTGGAAAGCGCAACCAATTTGCTTTTAGTACAGTTCATGCCTCTCCAACAGTGCCTAGAATAACAAATTCCTTCCACCCTCCAAGCCTGAATGCTGGAGGAAGCTGCTGAGAAACTTAATTGATTAGCTGGATGCGTGCACAGAAAAAAATTGCTCAGCATCAAGGAAATCACTGTCTTGACAGTTAATGCAGATGCTGGTGGAAGATTAGAAAGACCAGCTGCAGCTTTTTATCACAAAACCCCTTCTTTCAGTCTGGGAACAAGGCAAGATCTGTTTTGATGGGACGACTCATTTTGCAGTCGCGCTGAGGGGCTGGAGCACCAGGGCTGTGGCCCCACACTGCACCCACCCAGGGCTCACTGGCTCCATGACCAGTCCTGGCATCTTCAGCTGCTGGACAGCAAGGAGACAAGGTTTGGGCTCCTCTCACCCCCCACTCTCCAGCCCCAGAGGTTCCTATCAACCCGGGCAGCCTCTGAGCAGCAGGGAAGAGACGCCCTGAGAGCAATTGCAGCATCCAGGGTGCAGAGGACAGAGCTGAGCATGCTGGAGGAGCTGAGTTTCCAGATGCCTCACAATATCCTCTCCAGCCCTTGAGGAACATCTCCCTGTCCCAGTCCCTGCCTAGGCTTGCTGCTTTGGAGATGCTCTCAGCATCTCCAGCTCTGCCCTGCCTGCCACAAGGTCACCACCTGCGATTCTGTCACCACACAGGATTGCTTTCTCCGTTTGGCAAAAGAAAACAGGAAGCCAAAGGCCTGCAGGGGCTGTGAACTTGCCTGTCATGTTCTCTGACAGTACCAAAACCTTTTGCTGCTTGTGTTTTTCCCAAACTGTCGCTGCTTGTCACACCCCTTGTTTAAACTTCTGATCCTGAAAGCTTTCCTGAGCCCTCGGCAAAACAAATGGAGAGAGCATGGTCTGTTCTCCACAGGGATCAGACACCACCTCAAAAGCAATGAGACTGACAGTGTCAAAGCTTTCCAGAGCAGGAACAGGCAGAGCCAAGTGTGCATGCCTGTGCTCTGGGGCTGCCAGAGGTGGGAGGAAGCAGCCTGCTAACCCCCAGCTTCCTCCTCCCTCAAGCTACTCGGCTCCTGAAGTATTTGGCTCGGGGAAAGATGAAAGGGGACTGAAAGGGCTCGGCCCTCCTGCTTTGCTCTCTGCTGAGCAGAACTGCTCTCCTATCCCCCCGTTTCCCTTATTGCTGCTATTTGACCTGAGCAGCCCAGAGGCATTTCAGTCACGGTACATTCCTAGCACAGCATCGGTTTTCTGGAGCAAAATGGGAACAGCTGCCAAGAAACAAATCTTCCCCTGACGCCTGGTACTTTTCATGGGTGGAACAAAACTTCTTGAAACCCCAGGGGAAAAACCCGCCAGATCTCAGCAGCAGCAAACCCCATCCCACTCCAGCCCATCCCCTCCAGGGATTTTGCAGCATGAGGGGGCTCAGACAGAGACTAATGAACATCGTGATCACATCCATACGGCACCACTTTGAGAGCTTTGAGTCAAAGAGGAGGTGAAGAGAGATCTGATCTTTAGCTGGAAGCAGTGCTGTGGGGAACAGTGTGCTCTGGCTGAAACCCCCAGCATTTAACTCCAGCTGTGTCCACTGTCCTCCTACCTGCCCAGGCCTGTTGTCACTATTGTAACTGGGCAGAGTAGAGGCAGGTAGGTGATGCTGATTTGGAGCACGTTAAGTTCACACATGGCTTGCTGTGAAAGAGTGTTTGAGGCTTGTCAGGGTTAAGAGAAGTTTGTCCCCAAGTGCTGTGAGGAAATCTGGTGCTATCAGAGTCAGACTGGTGAGGAGGGAAGTACACAAGGGGTTGTGTGGGCTGAGCATGGATTGCATGTGGAGGTATCTGCATCCATTGGATTTCTGTGTGCTTGAATAGCAGAGCTCCCAGATTAATATAACCCTTTCCCCACGAAGGTTAATATCTCTCCCAAATGTGGGATGAAGCCTGCAATAGTCTCCCTGCCATGCTCACCAATTTCTTCACAGATTGCTGTGGTTTGGCAAGGTTGGGAACAGGGAGATAGTCAGAAATAGCCAGAAGAAAATTGAGGAAAGTGTTCCTGGAGGCCTGGAACCTACTGAGATACATAAGCAGCCTCAAAGCACATGGCTTCTTGCCCCTTTCAGCTGAAGAAACAACACTTGCCCTGTGTTCACTCACATCTTGAATGTGATAGATAGAATAAGGACAGAAATATTGGCAATCCAGTTTCTTGGAGGGCTTATGCCAGCTGACACCTGCTCCTTGCTGATAACAGGGTTCCACCCTCAGTCATGGTGCAGAAGGCAGCCTTCAGACGATATGAAGGCAATATGTTTTTCTTGTTCACCCTGATTGAGACTGAGGCTTATCTTGAAATCATCCACGGCTGTTAGTGCTCAGCAATCTCAGTCTGACAGAAATGGGTCTGATGGAGGTTCAGCTTCACCTTCCCAGTGATCATTTCAGCAGGATATGCAGGAACAGGCGCAGTCAGCAGCACCTCTAGTTTGTTCAAGTCAGGGCAGTTTCTCTGACCATGAGGATTTTTAGGCATGAAGCATGTAGAGTTCACAGCTAGGACAGGTGCAGCACTGATCTGCTGAAGCCTAAGGCAGCAACACCAGGTTAGCCCCACGTGAGATGCATTAAGGTTTTCTGTGAAGGTAACATGAAGTTCACATTGCAACACGCATCACCTCCCTGCTCACTGAGATTCCCGGGAGATTGCTGAGAGTGCTTCAGAGACTGGAGCTGCTGACTGCAGGCAAGCCACAACAACACTTTAGCTTGTAAACTGGAGATGATAGAGAAGCCTAGTTCTTGAAAAATCAAGAATACCTTTGTGATCCAGGCTTTCAGGCCAGGTTTACACAGCAAGCCTGTTCCAGCAAGCCTTGACTGCAGCTTCTCCTTCTGTTTCTTGGCTAGCCCAGGCCGTTCTGCTACAACAACACAAGCAAAGTCCACTGTCACAAACACCATCTGCTGAAGAGGAGGAAGGTTTCACACCGTGTCAGTCTCTTTTATCTCAGTGTAGGCTCTGCACAGGAGCTGGCTGAAGTTAGAAAAGCAAAGGAGACCCCAGTAACAGCTTTTCCTTGTGCTGTCTGTGGGCAGTTACTGATTTGAGTAGAAGAGGACTCCAGGGAGGCAGGACAGCACACAGACAGCTGGTCCATCACATCACTCTTCAGGCTTTGGTTGAAAATAGCATCAGTTTTCCCCCCAAACTACATGAAATCCCAGGCAACAGGAGCAGCCCTGTTCAAGAGCTAAGCTAACCCAGCTGAGCTCAGTCTTTCTGTTTTGGATCAGGTCACTCCAGAAACAGAAGCAGCAAGAGCCAGGCTGGGACTGGCTGTATGAGGAACCATCATTTACATCCTCCTCCCATATCTACAGAGGAACAGCCACACATACCTCAGCAGCAGCAGGGCTTCTTCAACCACCCAACAGGTACTTGAGCTTCTCTAGAAACACCATCTTCACATCACAGCCCAGCACCATTGTCAGACTGAACAGCTGAGGCAGGAATGTCATTCTAGAGGCTGTAGAACAAACACAGGAGATACATGTTTCTGTAGCACTACAGGTTGCACACACTGGACAAAGCAGCTCAGAGCAGAGAGCAGCCACCCAGCCCTGGGTACTGAAGGGATCTACACACCACAGCTGGGGATGGGGTGATCAGGATTGGGCCAGAAGGACACCAGGGCAACACAAGACTGAGCAGGAGCACAAACTCCTTCCCTGGCTGGACAGGAGCAGAGCAGGTAGGACTGGGCAGAAGCAAGCCCTGACTGGGGGCTGGGGACAAGCTGAGACCTCTGGCAAGCTGGTGGGGAGTACAGTCCTCCTCTGCTCCCCAGGGACCTGTTTCTCATATGTCTTCCTCATGGATGAACACTCTTTTTCCCAGTCCAAAGTCTCCCTCATGCTGAGCAGGATGCCCTCCTTTCCCTGAAAGCCCACACAGATGATGGTTCTGCTCCAGGGTTTTGGGATCTGGGGCCCAGGGCATCAGATCTGCATGGAGGATATAGAGCAGCCATGGATCTCCAGCAGCCTGCAATACCCAGTGCTTCAGATCAATTCCCTCTCAGCCTGGAGCCAAACCAGGATGCAGCTCCAGCTCTTCAATAGCAAAAAGCTGAATTTGTTGAAGTCATGGTGCCAGCTGTAACAGGAATTACATAGGTTTGTGCTGTGGTAATGCAGCAGGTGCTGGCAGTGCTGCTAAGACAGATGAGGAAGGAAGGGCAGGCAGTGGGCTGTAACTGGGAGAGAGGGTCAGGGAACTGGGGGGCTCCTGATTCCTGCCCTGCTCACATGTAGGAAAAAGTCAGCCAGCAGTCAGCCAGCCCATAACACCTTGCTCACCTTGCTCCTTTGAACTCCTGGCTTCTGGTAAGCCTTGGCCACCATAAATCTTAGGTCTGGGAAAGCAAAACACCACTGAGAGTGAGCACTCACAGCCACTGATTCTTAGCAGATGTGCCCTCCATCCTTCCCTCTGTCAGGTACTGAACTGGGGCCCTGACCAAACACAGATATCAAATGTAGTGCCCATGCCAAACTGCAGCCTTTTGGAAGAAGATGTTTGGGAAGTGATTATGAATTTGGAGCCTCCCAGAGCGGGCTAGCAGCTGGATCTTCTGCATGAATAAAACCCTGCCAAAAAATTAAGATCTGTTTCTGCAAAGCTGAAACAGCAAACTTGTTTGTCTTTCCTCCTTCCCCTCACAACCACGTTGTTTTAAACATTTACAGAGACCTTTATACTGTTTAAATAATGATTGGGGTGGAGGGGGAATTGTTTCCAGTTTTTTTGCCAGCTGCTCCAAGTCAGCAGCACTTCACATGCAACTTCTGGAAAACCAGGTGCTGCGGTTTGTGGCAGTACCACCCTCGCTGTCCTGGCTCCCCCTGCCTCACCTCACCTGCCCCACAGCTGCTGGAGCAGAAGGGACCCCCGCGACCCCCCTAAGCCTCAGTCCTTCCCCCCAGAAGAAGGGGTGTGCTGGGTGCAGCCCCTGGTTTGGGGGATAAAGGGGTGCACATCCAGCTCCCCACACACACCCCAAACCCCAGCAGCGCTTCCCCGGCAGCCACGGCGGGGCTTCTCCGCTGACCTTGGGAAGAGAGGAGGAGGAGGAGGAGGATGGCGGAGCAGCCGAGCGCTCCCATCGCCGAGCACAGGCGCTACGGAGGATCAGCCGTCTCCCGCGGTGCGCGCTCTGCCGCCCACCTCCTCCAGCAGACAGGAGATGACAGCCGAGGGAAGAGAGCAGAGCTCTCGACAAGTGCAGGGGGGAGATGGCTGAAGTCAGACCGACCTTGCAGCACAGCACCGCAGCGGTGTGGTGGCAGCTCGGTCAGAAAGAAAGGCATGTGAGCCTCTCCCTTGTAGGCTGGTCTCCAGGAATCCGGGGATTGTGTTGGGCTGACTGAGTTTTATTTGCAACCTGTGGGGACAGAGAGTGAGGAAGGCTGTCCAGGAGAGCTGAAGGCTTTCTGCAGGATGTTTGGATTGAGTGAAAGGACAGAGAAGTGAATGTGAGACATGCTGTGGAAGCAGGATGTGGGATAGAGAAAATGTTTATACAGTCAAGCTCATGCTAATCCTTGGGAGGCTTTAGAGACCATAAAAGCCATCTGCAAGTGGATAGATCACATTCTGGAGGATAACAATGGTTTAAAACAACACTACCCTCTTTGATCTACCCTGAAGAGATCACACTTGTGAGACCGAAGACAAGGTTAGGATAAGCAGATCCATGAGCTCTGCCCATCCAGTGAGGGTTGATAGAAAAGGCCATTTATGGTCTCTGCCTGTACAGGAACTTGGGGCCACCAAAGAAAACCACCAGGAGCCAGACACGGAGCAAACAAAAGGAAGCTGGTCCCTCTCCTCCCCACAGGAGGGAATGGCTGTTACAGATTCACTGAGCAAGCTTGTGGAAAACCAAGTTACTGAAATCTCTGTTCCAGAGAACACTCATTAGCAGGGCCAGTGAACTCCAGCTCTCAGAATCTGCACCCCTCTAATGGCTGGTGGCTGGAATGGTGCTGGGAGATGTATTGGAAATAATCACTGCTCCTGAATTCCCTAGGCACTCATTTTGGACATCTCTTGGAAAAATGACATGAGTCTGGGTAGCCCTTGGTCTGATGTCCTGCAGCAGGGCTCCTTCAAGC
Source organism: Luscinia megarhynchos (assembly GCA_034336665.1). NCBI lineage: Eukaryota > Metazoa > Chordata > Aves > Passeriformes > Muscicapidae > Luscinia > Luscinia megarhynchos. Next base: position 7,547,250 of record CM067580.1, read on the forward strand.
AGATGTCACTGAGAAACTGCTCTCAAGAAACCTTTTCACAGGCAGCAGGAGGAATAACCACTGTCCTTTAACCAGCTGCCCTCTGCCATCTTGAAAAGCCTCAATTTACCTTCAGACTTGGTCAAAATAGGCATCTGTCCTGCTTTTCCTGCACAAGGGCAAGAAAAATTATCTAAAAGGTCCTGAAATAATATGACCTTTCATCATTTGAACATTTTTCCCCATTAAGCAGTGAAAGCAGCAGAGATGCTATTCTTGAAAGTACCTCAAAACAATTATCTCCCTCCTCTGGAATAAATGGTGGGAAGCAAGAGGTGAGCTGGAGATATGGCATTTGCAATTCTCCATTTTCCATCTGCAGTAGGAAGAAGTGTTGATTTGCATTGTGCTCTGACACAACTGCTTGACCTCGGTGCAGCTTATGCTAATTACTGCAAGAAAATGCTTGTTGGCTCCGTGCATGCCCAGCATATTTCTGGTATCTGAGCCTGATAGACAAAATATTGCTTACAGCACAGTGCAGATGGCGATGGCTGGACCAATGGCTGGTTGGCCAAGTAATCCAAGCAAACAGAAACACTGTGATAAAAGAGGGCCTGAGAAGTTTCCCATTAATATCACCTGGGTATTTTTATACCAGCTCACTCCCTTTCTGCTTACTGTGCTGTAATCACTCCGGCTGACACAGAAAATAGAGAGAGGATCCATCTCTTTGCCCAAAGCAAGGACAACTCTCCTTTTCTTGCTCCTCTAACTTGGCCTGAAAGGAAATCTCTCTCCTGGTCTCAGTAGCTTTACAATGTTAAAGTTTTCCTGCTACCTTTGGGTGTATCTCACATCTCTGGGTATGCTCAGAGGGTGTATATTTCATTTAAACATACTTATCCGTGGGGAAGATGGATTCCTGCTGCTCCTGTTCAACAAATGCATCTGTCTGGCCCCAGGATGTATCTGTGCATGCACTGCCATTGGAACATTTTGTGTGTGTTCTCTGTTCTGGTCATTCCTCCAAGGAGCTGGGAACAGAATCTGGTTCACTCTGACGAGGTGGTCACTTTGCCTGGCTGGGACACAGACCTGAAGGATTAAAAGTGTTGATCAGATTGTCTCCATCACACTGACACAATCTCCTCCAGATCCATTTTGTGTTGCACTCAAAAACCAGTACCTTGAGACTGGCTTTATTGAACTGTGCTCAAAACTCAGTTGAGAAAAAGGGGGAAAAGCAGGAGGAACAGCTGAGTGGCTGGAGCTGCAATTTCTTCTGCACCATCAGAAAAAAGGGGAACATTTTTTCTTCTCAACCTGCAGAATCCATCCCAGAAAAGCCATCCCTTCTTTGCACAGATATTCTGTAAGCATAAAGCTCTTGTTATTCAGTGCACAGGCCTCCAGTTACAGCAGAGCATTCCTGAGCCTGCTGAAGTTCTACATAAGCACACGAGACATGCTGAGGAATGGGCTTAGGTTTAAACGTGTATTTAATATTAAATGAAGGCTTAAGAGCTTTGCTGGCAGGAGCAGGGAAGGATGTTTTGTTTGCAGTGTGCCTTGTCCTGTCTGGGAAGACATTGCTTGTCTGCTGCTGAGCTCCAAAAAGCCTTTCTGTCATTTCAGGGGACTGATTAGAAGCAACTGACACCAGGATCTAGTACCTTGTGGCAGGCTTTTTTTTTCCTTTTAAATAGTACAGATCTTTTCTTTTGTAAATCTGGCACCTGAAATACCAGCAATCTCCAGCCTTTACCTGAAGGGACTATTTTTTTGAGCACCCAGAATTTCTGACAGAAACAAGCATCAATCCTCCACCTCAGCATCTCCTCCTGCTCTGTACACTGAAGCCTGGCAGGGGGCTGGGGTCTGCCAGAGGGGAACTGGGCTTTTAATGGATTCAAACACCCTGGCTGCTTCCCCCTGGCCATATGTCAAAGATAACCACAGCAAAGCATCTCTGAACCCCCAGATGTTTTGTTTCTCCAGGCTTTGTGGAGCCCTGTCTGCAGAGTGGGACCAGGCCAGGCAGAGGGGAAATCAGGAGGAAATCAAATTAATGTCAATAAGCATGGAGAGTTTTTCCCTCGAGGGATTTACAGGCAGCTAAGAGAAGAAATGAGTGGAAAACCGAGAGATGACCTTGTCCTTCAATCTGAGCATGGGATCAAAGCCCAGCTGAAGATGGAGTGGTTCTGTCATTGATTTCCATTTGTTTTTCAATCCTTCCCTCCTCTGTCAGATACTGATCTCTCATATGATTTGTGGGAGGAAGCAATCCCCTCCAAATCTTCTGCAGGGAAATTGAGAACAGCTCCCTAAAGTTCATGTGTAGAATATCTATGGGCCCTTTTCATGGCTTTTCTTACTTGCTCAACCTTTCAGAGCAAGAAAATACCATAACTGATGGAGATTGGCCACAAGAAATCAATCCAAATTATGTCCAAACTGCCCTTGGGAGCAGCACTGCAGCTGCCTGAGGAAGGAGAGTATGTCCAAACACAACCTTCAGACCAGGCTGTAACCTCCTTCACATCTCAGAAGGTTCACTGGCCCTCAGAAAAGCCACCACATCCTGGCTGAGCTCGGGGAGGCTCTGCTGGTCCCGCAGCTCCCGGTGGAGGGTTCCATCGGGAGATCTGTGGGACGTGGTCGCCCTCTAAAGGGAAGAGCAGAGAAAATCTGGTTAATTCCCACACAGGCAAAGTTGCAGAGAACTAGGACAGCGTGGGCATGGGTGAGGCGATGGCTCTTTACCCAGAGTCTTTGTTCTGACTCCAAGATATCCTTGGAAACATTATCTGTGCACTGCAAACATGAATTATTATGATTATGAGCACACTTAGCTCATGCTGTTCTCCCAAGTTTTAATTGTTGAGTCCATTCATTACTTGGTACCTGGCAGAGCTTTTCCTTTTATAGGCACACACAGGCTCTGTGGGCTGACAGCTTCCACTCAAAAACTCAAGACACTGACAAATCCCTCAGCACATCCAAGTTACATCTCCTCTCCTTCCAGGATCTCAACTCTGCTTAAGGGGGATTTTAGTTGCTTTATTTTTTAAAACTTGCCTCCCCTGGGGCCTTGAAGGGCTAATTCTATTAGCATCTGAATTCGATGGGTTATATTTGCTTATTTAGGAAGCTGAAAGCAGCCAGGCAGATCGCCAGCCAAATCTGCATGGAGCAAAGGCTGCTTCAGTGAAGGCTGTGCTAATTACTGCTGTTCTGTGCCTTCATCTGCCTTCCCAGCAGGCCAAACACTCATCCCACAGGCTCCTGTGGGGCAGGGACACTCCTGTGTTCCCATGGCAGAGCCCAGAGCTCTCTGCAGGCTGCTCTTCCCAGCCAGGACAGCATTTGGGGTTTCTGCATCTAGCAGGGGAACGCCACAGCCAGCTGCTCCTGCTGGAAGCAGCTCATTTATAACAGCAATTTGGCATCTCTCTACTTGCACTTGCTGTTGTTTGGGTTTTTTGTTGGTTTTTTTTGTTTTGTTTTGTTTTTTTTCAAAGCTTCCTGCAGCCCGTTGAGTTTCTTAAAGAAACTTGAAGAAACAGCATGGGCCATTCTGAGAGAGGAGAGCAAAGGGAATGTGGGAAATTGCAACTTTCCATGAGCACACCTCTGATCCAAACACCTCAAGGGACGGTGAATCCTGCACTTCCCAGACCCTGCAGGGGTGGCACTGGGGTTGGCATCTGTACTCTGTCAGATTCTGCTCTGCTGGCTTTCCATTCCCATCCACTGGAGCTTTTTATCCCAAGGGTGGATGAGCCTTTGGGGCAAGAAAACAGATATTAGCAGTGCTTACGTTTCTTCTCCTTGGTTCTGGTTTCACTTTTTCGGTGTTCAGGCAGACTTCATATACAAGCTAAATAGAATCAACCATAGTTTCATGTATAAATTATAATTTCATTTATATTTTCATTAATAAGCTAAATAGGATCCTGTGGATTTCATGTCAGGTTTTAACAGCAAAGGACAATCACAGTACATCCTGGAAGCATCGCACATTCAAATCTCTGACTAATCCTTGATTCCCAGCTAATTAGCCTCTTCCTCCATGAGCTAATGCATGTTCGGCCTTTTGAAGCATTTGGCCTACTAAGAACAATTATACATGTCTCCCTAATGAGCCGGGGACATGAAGAATTAATAAATAATCAGTAAATACCATTAAGGAGTGGGATGAGGGAGGAAAGAGCGCTCTTCACTCCTGAGGGAAGGGACTACATTTCCCGTCAGCCCCCGCGCTCCTCAGGGGCCGGACTACAGTTCCCATGCGCCCTCACGGAACAGGACTACAGTTCCCATGAGCCCCCCGCGGCCCCTCTCTCACCGCGGTCCCTGGGACAGCATGGCGGCCGAGCTGCGTGTGGTGAGTGGGCCCGGCCGCCATCGGTCCCCATCCGCGGGCACGGCGGCCTCAAGGGGCGCGGGGATGGCGGGACAGTGTGCGGGAACTCCCGTAGGGCTGCGGCGAGGGCTTGAGGGCTGCATGGAGGGGGATGATAAGGGGGTGGAGAGAGCAAGGCCGGGGGCTCCGGGCCTGCCGTGACGGGACGGGAGCCGCGGGCTGGCCCAGCGATGCTCAGCGGTTTATGGCCGCTGTGTCCGGGCCGTGTCCCTGCGGCCCGAGGCGGGGGTTCAGCGGCCCAGACCCCGCGCACAGCTGGGGCAGGGGAGCCGCGTGTACCCGCAGGAGCCGGTGCTGCCCGGGTGAGGAGCGTGACAGCCGCGAGGGCAAGAGCAGGTCTGCCATTTGGGATGGCCCTCCACTCTTTAGCTGCTCTGGAAGCTGAGCTAGTGATGATAAAAGTTATCCCTGTCTGAATTTGATCTTTTCTCTGTGGAAGCGTAACTCTGAGGCTCAGTGTTAAAGAGACACAAAGGTAAAGGAATGGTTTGTCATCTGAACTAACTCTGTCCCCTTTTCTCGGTTTCAGAGCACGACACCGTGTCCAGAAGGGGTGAAGAGGCTCCTTTGGCTGGGGAGCTGATTTACCCAGAGTGCAGCTGCACAATGGTGAGGAACAGCAGCGTCTGTCTTGGTATATAGTCTGTTTGTTTTTCTCCTCTTGGGGAGGTTATGGAAGAAAGACTGCTGTCTCAAATTATGCCCTCCTGCATTCCTGGGGCTCCTGGGAGGGGATATAAAACCCCAACGGCCTGATGAATGTAATTAGGCCAATCAAGTAACTTTGTCACAGCTGCCACCTGTGTGGCCCTTTGCTGCCACAGAGCACAAGCTTGAAAAGCAGCATGGGTTGAATGGGAATTTTACTGGTGTTGGTGCCCAGCAGAGCACCTGCTTGTCAGCGTGGTCAGAGATGAGCCAGGGTAGAAGGATTAGAGGCAGGAGGGATTGGATGACAGCCCATTGTGGAGACACTTGACACAGCTCATCTCATAACTGCATCTGTCACAGAAATAGGCCTAGTGACAGAATAATTGCTCTGTTTGCCTACCTGGGGGTGCTCTGCGACAGTTTCAAACTTGCATCAGGTTGCTGGGGGTGGGGAGGTGCAGCTCACCTGCCTCAAAGGGTCATTGTGTGAAGGACACACCCTGAGGAATCCTTCACCTCAGGGGATGTGGCTGTCCTAGCTCTGAACGCTTTTGTTAAGATAAAGCCATAAACAAATTACGCCGTGGATAGATAGGTTATTCTCGTGTGCAGGGAATGAGTTGGATTTAAAGGTTTCTGGAAGATCAGGAGAAGAATGCCAGGTTGAAACAGCTTAAATGGGTCCAAATCACCAATACCTCAGAGCTGGTGGGGGTTTTTCCCCTAAGCAAGGATTTAAATAGCATCCACCTCCCAAAGTTTCTTGTCTGTGAGTGACACAGCCCCCTGTGCTCCTCTGTGTCTTGAGGGACAGGTTTCTGCTCTGCTAAGTTTGAGACAAAAGTTGCCTGTTTGAATGGAGAATTTCTGTCTAATTCTTGCTCTGTGATCCAGTGCTGGAGTTTTTTCAGGAGAGGTGAGGAAAAGAGAACAAACTTTATTTAAAGTACTTTTCTTTCTAACAGTGTGCATTGCAACTTGTATTTAGGAGGAGATGGTCCTGCAGAATCCTGGGGCTGCTGTTGCCCAAAGACAGCTTTGACCAGAGGGCAGCTGCTATGCTGGGCTTCAGGCTGGTAAGAAAATTGAATTTTTCAGTATTGAGTGCTTGTTTTTAATTCATTAATTATACTCCAGGCCTGTGGGCACATTGAGTCACCTGATGAGCCTGATCTCTGTAGGTTTACCAGGAAAAATCCCAAAGGGAACAGCTGGATATCTGTACCGTGTGTGGCTTTGGGGAACATGAGGGGTTGTGTAGCCACACTGAGCCTGTGATGTGCTGTTATCCCTGTCTGACACTCAGCTTGAGGAGGAAAATGTCCACTGAGGCTCAGGTACTTCCCTTAGTGCCCCTTGCAAAGAGTCCACAGGTGTGAGTGGCACCAGTGTGACACAATCTGTCCCCTGTGCTGTGTGACAGCAGCCAAGGGCAGCCCCAGGTGCAGAGCTGCTGTTGTCATAGCACAGTTTAGAGCTGCAAAGAGCTTTCAAGTTCCTTGTGCAAACAGTGACAGGCTGAAGGGTAGATAAGAAATGCATTTTTTATCTTGCCTGATGTACAGTCACTGAGCACACAGGCTGGAACAGCACTTTGTCTTGGGCAGCTGACAGCTGCCTTCTGCTAAATGATTTTATGCTTTATTGAGCAGAATTTGGCTTTGTTTGCAGAAGGTCAGTTGCAGCTTCTGACAGCCCTCCCGGCAGAGCTGGTGACAGGGAGCGGCGGCAGCAGGCAAGGTTGGTTTGTGAAAGGGGAGGGAATGGCACCACAAATCAGGCACACTGGGTCTGTGGCAGCACAGCTGTCTCCCAGGCTGGACCAGGCACTGGGACAAGCTCCTGGAGCTTTTGGCTTCCAAGGTGTAACAGGGAAAAGTAAGTGGGAAGGCAGCTGGATGATAAATGGTAAAAGTTACTCAGTGCTTTGAGACTAGAGGGGCAGGAATTGTTTCAGAATGGACTTTTTTGGGAAAATAGTCACAGCCTTGGTTTGTGGTTTCTCACAGATCTAGAAGGAAGATTGTTCTGGGTTGAGTGTCACAAAGGACTGCTGATAAGTCATGTGAAATGGCCACAGGCTCCTCCTCACTGCTCAGTGGTTGCTGCAGCCACACCTTGGGTAAGGGACCACTAAAACCTAAAAGGATTTGGGTACTGGTGCCATTGGCCTGGGTGGGAACAATGTTTTGTCTCCTGAGATTTGTACTCCACATTAAATAGTGCAAATCAGGAACTTTTCAGCAACTGATACATTGGTTTTTTGGGTTTTTTTTTCACCAGGACCTGATCTACAGTTGACTGGAAGAAAAAGTGGTTCCCTGCTTTCTTCTGTTCCAGAATAAAATAAGTTGTGGAAAATCTTGTGAATTGAAGTTGTGTTTTAATTGGTTATTTCTGTAAAGGTTGGAGTCCATGCTCTTAAAAGGTGTTCCAACTGTCATGATTCCGAATTCTTTTTGTGCAGGTAGGACAGATTTTGGATTAAAACCTTTTCTGAAGCAGTGATTGTGAGCTTACCCTTCATAGCAAACCCATAACACAAGGACTTCAGTGTCTGCAGATCCCAGAAGTAATTCATGGGGACAGTGTGACAAAATTAACTTCTGGCTAAGGCCTGATGCCAAACGGTTCTTGTGGTGTGCTTGGGAGTACAGCCATGAGTAAATCCTTAAAATGGAGTTAACTCAGCAAAGCTCCACCCTGGCTGGGACATCCCTTTCTGAGAGGGGAAAGGAAGGTGCTCATTGTGGTTCCCAGTGTTCAGTTCCTGATGTGCCTGTGAGCTGGGTGATTCCAGGCAGATTGCAGCACCATCCTGCTCATCCTGCCCTGAGTGTCACAGTGCTGATGTCACCGAGGCTTGGCCAGAGCTGCCTTGAGGAGGTTTCAGAGTGTCTTGGCCAGAGGATGTGAGGATCAAGTTCATTCGTGCCACAAAATGTTTTGCTGAGTGTTTGGGAACACAGAACAGGCCTGACAGGCTGCTGTGGTACCAGTGTAAGGTGGCTCTGATGGGAACAAAGGTTAATTTGAGACATAGGAACACAAGATGGGCCCCAAGCTAGAGATTACATCTGCAACAGGCTTGGAGCCCAACCTGCCTGTGAACTGGTTGGGAGCTGCCTGCTTGAGCTTCAGGGGGTTTGGAGGTTCCCTGGCTCAGGGCCAGGGTATCTCTTGCCATCTCTGTACACCAACCTAGTACAGCAAATAGCATTCCAAGTGTTACATGGCTGTGCTCAGAGCTAACAGGTCTCCCAGTCTGCATCTCCATTATTTAAACCAGTTTCCATTCCCATCTGCCTCTGGAGCTGTTCCCCAGTTGAAATCCACTCCCTGTTACTGCTCCTCTGCTGTGGGAGGTAAAGGGGGGGGTCTCACCCCCCCCAGTTCATCAAAACAACAGGAACAGGTGTTAAGGAAAACAATCATTCAACATTTATGTAATTACACAAAGTGGGAAAGTGTCTTGGATTACACTGCTCTGTCTCCAGCCCCCACCAGCTGGAGAAGCCTCCTCAGGTGGGTCTCCCTGAGCAGTGCTAGTGTGTGAGGGACAGCTGAAGGGTTCAGGACCCTCCCCTCCCTTGGGGTCTGGGGAAGGGAGTTAAAAGAGTGATCATCACTTTGACCCACCCAGGTGTGGGGCTGCCTCTCAGAGAGCACCAGAGTCCCTGTGCAAGAAAAGGCCAACAAACCCAGTGCCACACATGGCTGAGGCCAGTGTCACCTCTGGGCTGCTCAGGGCCTGGACATGTTCCTGGTGTCCTGGCTGAGCTGCTGTGACCCTCCTTGTAGCTGATGGCTTTTGAGCCCCTTGCGTGTCAGAGAACAGCAGACCTCAAGGAGGGGACAGTGACAGGCCCACTGCTGCCTGTGCCACTGACCAGGAAGGCAAACAGATCCTTCTGGAACGTGGCACACATCCACACCCAGCTGGCTGGAGCTGGGACTTTCTGCAGTCTTTCTGGAGGGAGGTGTTCTCCAGACATATCACCTCCTGTCACCTGGTCTCCAGTGCAAGGATTTACCATGGTGATGAGCATTTAAGGTAAAGGGCATTTTTCAGCATCCTCTTCCAGCACCACTCTGCCCTTCCTGTGCTCCACAGGGGCCACTGCTGCCCCACAGCCACATTCATAGGGCTGGCAGGGCACAGCCATGTGCTGGGTGCTTCTGGCTGCCCCAAAGGCCGTGTTCAATCACACTGATCCCCGAGGAAATGCAACATTCCTCCACCAGCTCCAGCTTCCCATTATCCTCACATCACTGCTGGCTGTGTGCAGCAAGCCTGCTCCATGAGCTGCCTGGCCAGCTGGGAAGAGCCCTCAGCAGGAGAGGAGCCACAAGAGTCCTTGGACTGGCCCCGTGGGGAGGTGGCCTCAGCGCTGGTAGAGGGTGATGATCCCTGCGCGGTGCAGGCTCCTCCACAGCGCTGCCTCCAGCATCATGTCATGGTTGGCGTAGAACACCAGAGGCTTCTTCTCCACCTCGTAGTAGTGGTCTGAGAACTGCTCGTAGTTGGCCGTGATGAAGCCGTAGGCACTGACCTGTAACAGGAGGGCAAATAAAGGACAGGGTCAAGGCTTCACCTCAGGTGCTCCATCACCACCACCACTCCCTTCAGGGACAGGGCACATGTAGGACTGTTGCATCTGGTGTTGTTTGGGGTGAAAACAAGTCAGAAAGCAGGAAGGGCCTTTGTAGGGGTTTAACAGAGATGTTTATTTCAGCTACATGTGTGCATAACCCATGGTTCAGGGAGCAAAGACCAGGTACTTTGTGAGGGTCTAGGTTAAATCCATGGGATGAGCAGGGCGGGGAGAGCATCAGAGACCAATTACCAGGGGACACGGGGGTGTCCCAAAGGGTGGGGTTAGGGCAAAAGGCCAGCAGGGAATCGGGGTGGGAGTGACCAGAGGCTGAGGCACAGGGAGAGGGGCTGACCCAGGGAACAGAACAGGAGTATCAAGAGAAGGCAGAGAGAGAGGCCTCTCCTTTTCCCTCATTGGGAATGCCTGTTGGTCTCCACACAGGACAGCCACCAGGATCTGGAAGCCCAGAGCAGCCAAAGGGGGATTCCCCTCTCCCTAAGGGAACAGTGGCCCTGTGGGGCCTTACCTGGTCGCAGGAGTGGAGCGCGGTGAGGAGCATGAGGGCGCCGGTGCTGGGCATGTAGAGGGAGCCATACTGGGTGTTCAGGATCTCCGAGCGCAGGAACCTGACCAGGACACCGTGCTGTGGGGGCTCAGGGCTGGCACAGCCTGCAGCCCCCAGACCCACACCCACCCAGCCTCTCCAGTGCCCAGTAAGGCAGGAGCACCGAGTGAAACACAGGGCTCAGGTGGGTTCTCTGATGGCTGCTTTCACTGCCAACAGAGATTGGTAAAAGGCACCTCTCTGCTGTTTGGAGCCACCCCAAGCTGGGCACCTGCTTTTGTGAAAGGCAGGAAAGACTATCCTGTTGGGCCCTACCTTTGCTCCTGTTAGATTGGGACTAAATATAATTTGGGGAATGGGAGCAAGGTGAACACAGGGAGGCGTGGGAGGGGATGTGAGCTGTGCTGCAGTGAGCAGGATTGGCAGAGTGTGCGAACAGCAGGGCAGGGGTGGTTCCAGTGTCTGGGGGAGCTGGGCAGCTACTGGTCTATAATGGAAGCAGAGGAGGGTGGGATGTGGTCTGAGCCCAGCCCAGAGCAGAACCAGACAGCAGCCACAGTGCTCATCACCCTCACCTTGTTGTCAGGTACTGCAAGAAATCAGGATGCAGCATCTTGAACTTCTCTGCAGATGCCTCCGGTCCAAAATACTTCTGTGGCCTGCAGCAAGGCAAGGAGAAGGACAGAACTTTGTCATGGGAGTCCTGGAGCTCCTTGGTTTATCCCAGTAGGGACAGATGGGCGAGGACAGGCATCACCAGGGGTGCTGGGGATCGTGGGGTGCTACTCACTGGTCCCCCTTGTCCGAGCCCTCGGGCACTGGGCTGCCCTGGATGGCCGATTTCAGCATGACGTAGTCACGGACATCCGAGGGGATGAAGATGTACTTCAGGTCCTGCAGCAGGGACACACAGGGCACTTGGAGGGGGCTTTAAGGACACTGCCCACGCTTGCAGGCGAGGACTGAGGGCTCCCGAGATGGGGACAAGGTCTCAGAAGCAAGCCCAGCCTGAAGGGACAACTTGATTCAACTCCCCAACAAGCCCTCAGGGTCTCACCTTGCCCTGGGGGATCTGGGTGAAGCCGTACTCCTCGTAGGAGATGAGGGAATTCTTCATGGTGTTCACCGTGAAGCCGTAGAAGGAAACCTTGGTGCCGACATCCTCCTCGAAGCCTTTGATCACAGCACCGTTGAGCCTGCAGGAAAAGCAGAGAACACGTGTCCAGGGCTGCCATCTCCCAGCAGCCACGGCCCCACCCTGCCTGGAACGGGGCTCCTGCTCACCTGAAGACCAGGTGGTGGCTGTCGATGGCCTTGCCCTGCCGCGAGCCGTTGAGGATGCCGCCGTTGCCCACCACGGCGCAGCGCACGCAGCCCCCGGGCACGGCGGCCCTGTCGAAGAGCTGCCGGTTGGCCGAGGCGTTGAGGAGCTGCAGGGTGCTGCCCACCACTGGAACGGAGCAGGATGTGACCGGCCAGCAGGGAGAAAGGTGTGTGCCAAGCCACGTGAGCACGTGCAACAGAGCTGGCACAGCGCAGCCAGGAGCAGCACGCAACAGAAAACTCACACCACCACCGTGCAGGAGAGACGTGGGGCACCAACAGACCCTGCTCTCCCAGCTTGGTGTCACCCCCTCCTATCTCTTATCTCCCCATGCTCCTCACCTTGCTGCAAACAGAGGCCACCCAGTGCTGTTCTGGGGTCATTTTCAGTTTGCTTCTTAGGGGATTTTTCATTTCTTAGTGCAAATTTTCAGGGATTTTTCTGGTTTGTTAGGCTGAATTTTTCCTGGATTTTCCCTGATGCTTTTCCCAGCAATCCTTGGAATTTTGGCTGAGTTTAGGTGTTTTAGTATGGATTTCAGGAGTTTGTGGGTCATTTTTCATGTGATTTCCAGGCTTTTTGGGCCATTTTAAATCTCATTTCCTCCAGATATTTTACCCACTCATTTTCCCAGTTTTTTCCTCAGAAATCCCTGGAATCTCAATGGATTCATGGGCCATTTTTGGTCCTATCTCTTATCCCCCCATGCTCCTAACCCTGCTGCAAACAGATGCCACCCAGTGCTGTGCAAGGCACAGGGATGCATCCAGATATCTGCAGCCCCAGCCCTGCAGATGCTGCTGCCTGTGCTGGCCACGTCCCTTCCTGACAATGTCTCTGCCACTGGTTCTCTCCTGCTGGCCATTCCCAGCATTTCCTAGCCCAGGGATTGAAGCCAGCAGCTACCAGGGAGAACAGAGAGTGGGTTTGGGGTGGGAAGGGAAACAATCTCCTTGCACAACAATGGAGCTGGTTGTCCGAGCTCCTCTGCCCCCAGTTAATAATCACAGACACACTGGAGCTTTTATTCAGGGAAAATGTCACAAGATGCAGCAAAACTGCACCCTCTGCCCTGTGCCTGGGAGGTGGGGTGGGAAGAGATGAACGTTCCTGGCTCCTCTGCAGGGTTCCTCTGCATGTCCAACATCTCCAGTCCCTTCTGCTGGGCTCCCCAGTCCCCTCAAGCTGCCCCACGTCCCACTGGGTCTGTACCTGCGAGGGACAAGCCCTTCCAGCCGTAGGGGACGTGTCGTGTCTTCAGCCTGTTCCAGGTCTCCAGGGTGAAGTGCTGGTCCCACATCAGCACGGGGGTGTTGAAATGGAAGATGTCCCGAAACTTGGGGTCTGCCTTTGCTCTGGCCATCACTGAGTGCAGGCAGGGGCTGGGCTGGGGGGGAGGAAGGAGGATCCCTGCTCAATCCCCAGCCTGGGTCTGCCTTCCCTGTGACACCTCCACCCCTTAGCACACACACCACGGCGAGAACAAACCCAGGGGCAGAAATGCTCCTGTCCATCACATGTTCTGCTGGGTCACACAGGCAGGGCATTGCCTCATGCCTTGGTTTCATGCTGCAAAACAGCCTCTGGCACCCAGCTCACTGGGGCTGGGAGAACCAGGGCTTACAGGGTCACCTGAGGTGTGAAAGATTCAGCCCAGGAGTCAGAGGGCTGGAGGGGGTGGTGATGCTGTCTCCAGCCTCCACACTGGGAATGGCAGCTGGGAAAACTGGGGAGAATCTCTGGTGTGGAGGGACAAGGTTGCTCCTCTGTAAAGCCCTTTCAGAGGATGCTGCTCCTCCTCAGCCTCCCCACACAGCCCTTCACCCAGCAGAACCCAGCACCACGGACATTCCTGTGCTGTGCTAATGATTACCTGCTTTCTGCTGGGCTCCAGCTCCTCCAGCTCGGCAGAGGGCTTGAAGGAATTCCCCCACTGGGACGGGGGAAACATACAGCAGAGTTAAGAATCCATCATCTGGGCACTGGGGAAGCCCTCAGTGGGCAGGGAACTCCCAGGATGGCTGAGCACCTTCCCTCCTTACCCCTGTGAGCCGCCTCCAAGAGCCCACCTGCGGCTGCCGGCTCCGTGCGGGGTCCCTGAGGGAGCCAGGACCAGCGGCTCCGCCTGCAGCAAGCTGGGAGAAGACAAGGCATGGCTCAGCTGAGGTGACACTGACACCCTGACATCCCCCACCGGTGAGAGCCACAGGGCAGGACCATGACCCCTCCATTCATCTCCTCTCCACGGCTGCCTGTGCCCACCCACCCCCATCTGCAAGTGGAGAAATGAGGATTTGCGAAATACAGGGTTGGAGTAATCACCATCTGCTGGTGGGTCCCACCTCCAGGACTCCCATTTATCAAAAACCACACCCAGCCCAGCCTGCAGCCTTGGGGGAATCCTGCTGAGGCCTCCCTGGCTTTTCCCCTATCTCACCATTCCTGGAATAAACTGGACAGGCCAGCAGGACACATTTTTATATACATTTGTTTATATTGAAGAAGCAACCAGCAGCTGGGGTCTGGAGGCTCTCGGGGTGCATGGGACTCCCCTCTGCCGTGGGAGCAGCTGGGGCATGCCCTGATCCTTCTTTAGCATCAGGGGCTGCCCACCCTGAGCAACCTGGGGTTCCCTGAGCCCCATGGGGCCAGGCTGAGCTGACCCAGCCCTGGGGGGGCCGGGCTGGGGGTGGGCAGGCAAGCAGGAGGTGGGAGCCCACCGGAGGGGAACAGGCTCCCATTCATCCCCTGCACAGAAAGGTCCTTCAGAGCCCCCGCCCCGCCGGCAGCCCGGCAGGCAGGTGCTGTGGCCAGAAGGGGGCGATTGTGGAGGAGACAAGGGCTCCTTGTTACAGGATCTCTGCCTGGGAGCCTGGGGACAGGTAGAGGCAGGTGGGGAGCGGAGCTTCACCCCCCCGGCCCCTGCCTGGCACAGGGCACAGCAGGCGTTGGGTTTCTGTCCCTGCCACAGCCCCTGCCAACAGCAGCAGCAGCCACAGCCCTGCCCAGGGCAGATCCAAAACTGTCTGACACCCAAACCCTGCTCTGTGCCACTCTGGGGAGCATGGCATGGGCTGGAGCTGGGGCTGGAGCATTTCCCCAGGCATGGACGGAAAGGCAGTGCCAAGCAAGTTTCAGTCCCAGCACCTTCCTTGCAGCATCCCAGAGCTTCCAGCTCTGGCAGGGGATGCTGAGGGAGCAGCAGGCTGAGCCCCAGCTGCAGAGCAGGGCAGCTTTTCAAATCAAGGCTGTGTGTCCTAACTTGGTGTCCCAAGGGAAGTCAGGTTCCCAGCAGGAGCAGAGCCCTGCAAAGCCCCCACCACTCCAAACACAGCACTACAGCCCAGGGCTCAGCACAGCATGGGCCCCACCAGCTCAGCCCTGAGGCTCATCCTGAGATCACCTGAGCAGGCAGAGGGAGGAGGGAGGGCAAATCCCCAAGAAGGTCCACTAAGAGGGGCTGAGCCATCCCAGAGAGATGCAGAGCTGCAGCTTTCTGCAGGGCCTTTCTGGTCTTATCCTGCCATCATCCAGCTAATCCCAGCCTTGCCTGTTCCCTTGCCTTGCAGGGGCAGAGTTTAGGGTCGGTCACAGCAAGGGCAGGGCCATCAGAGACCTGGTTACACTGGGAGCTGCTCTTTCAGCCCAGGCACCCACAGCACACCCTGCAGAGCAAAGCTCTGCACACAGGTGTCCCACAGCCAGGAGCTCTGCACCCCGAGTGGGCTCTGCCACTTGCTCCCAGCCCCACTTGCTGCCTCCATCTCCCAGTGCAGGTGACTCCAGCCCATGTGCCTCAACAGCAGAGCTTATCAACACCTTCACCACCCAACTGATGGACTGAGGACTGGGGAAATCTCCAGAGCTGGCTCCTGCAAAGCACTGAAACCCCTGCATGCAAAGCCCCTGGGTTGGCCACACACCCATTTTCTGGCCACAGAGGTGCAGCCCCCCACCAAACCCTGAGGCTGTTACCCTTGTTCACCATACCCAGGCTTGAGCTGCATCCCAGCAGCCTCTCCCAGCCCCATCACCTCCCCAGCCCCTCCTACCAGGTTCACAAGCCCCAGCTGCACATCTCTGCTCCCCCAGCTCTCCAAGCTCTCCTGCTCCTGTTTCTTCCCTTTCCCTTCCCCAGCTCATCCCAGTGCCTGCAGCACAAGGCTGGCAGTGGCAGTGGGACAGTGCTGCACTACATTCTGAGCTGCCAGGGATCTGTGGGAGCCCCAGGGGGCTCAGCCTGGCTTGCCCAGCATGGCACAGCCCCAGGCTGGCTCCTGCTGCCCTTCCATGGGAGCTGTGCCCCACCTCCACCCATGGCCGGACACAGTGGGTGGCACCTGCTCATCGTTTCTTCCAGGCTTTGTGCTGAACTGATAAATCTGTGCCAGCACCTCCCTGCACTTGCTTGCCAGCTGCGGGTGCCGGAGCCAGCTCGCCAGCACTGCTGCTGCCCGAGCCCTGCGGGAAGGGCGTGGGGCGCCCGGCCCCCCGGCAGCTCGGCCGGGGAGCAGGGCGCTTTGACGTCACCTGCAGGATGTGGGGAGGCAGCCGTGCTGCTCGGCTGAGTCAGGCTGCGCCCGGGCCGGCTCCGGCCGAGGCACAATGGGGCTGCGGGAGGAGGGGCTGCGGCTGCCCGGCCGGCCCAGCCCGGCTGCGCTCCCTCGCCGCCGTCACACTCACACACACGGCGTTTCTGGTCCAAGGCCATCCCTCGTTTCCGGAAGATAACGCTGTGCTGTGAGTGTTGTGAGCACATACTCCAGCCTTATCTTCAGCAAATACTGATATTTTTGAGGGAGCCAAAACAGCAACAAGAACCCGCTCTTGCTCCATCTCATCACAAAGGGCAGAGCTCCAGAAGCATCTTTCCCTGGTGCAGAGCAGGAACGGCACAGTGAGGCTGGGCAGAGTTCCCATCTGCCCTAATAAAAAAGCCACGAGTGCAGCCAGCAGCTCACCAGTGGGGTTTGGGAGAGATGGACAAGCAGGGAGTGGGACAGGGCCAAGGGATTTGGTTCCCTCCATCCCTGCTCTGCATGGAACAGGGCATTTGCCCACTTCCATAGGGCAAAACTGGAGGGGGAGTGACTTGGCATTGCTGTGGGGATCTGGTTCTGGGGTGACCTGGAACATCCATCAGAGGATCAGCTCTCCCCTATACCTCTGCACGGAGGCACTGCTCACACAAACCTCCTGCTGAAACTGAGGCACCTGCACCCACAGGTGAGGACTCTGGCCCTCCTGCCCCACTGCCAGGGCAGGAAATGAGTGTTCTGTGGTGGCACCTCTGCCATGTGAAATGGCCAGCCCAGCTCCAGCTCCTGACCCAGCCGTGCATCCAGCAGCAGGGCAGTGCCAGTTCCTCCAGGGACACAGCTCTGTTGGGACGGGCAGCACATGGGGTGCCATGTTTGTAAAAACAGGGAATCGAAGCCAACAGACTGCACTCTGGTTTGGGTTCAGCTTTAGGGGTTGAATTAAAGCCAAGAGGAGAGTCCAGGTGAACTCTGGAGCACAGGTCAGCTCTGTGTTACCTCACCCTGGGCCCCTCTCCGGGGCTGGACAAGCTGATCCTTGGTCCCATCAGCCAAGGGGCTGGAGCCTGGGCTGGCTTTGGGACTGCGGCAGGTCCAGGCAGGGTTTGCCTGACATGCGGTGGGGGAACCTGCTCCCTGCTTCCACCCCATGGGTTTTCTCCACACCCCGCTCTCGCTGGGTATAGACTCTGTCAGGGCGTGGCTGGTTTCCATTCCCAGCTCCAGTGCGGTCCATGGGCCCGTTTCCCCTCTGGTGGACATCAAGCTCTTTGCGGGGAGCAGCTCCACAGCCCAGCCGTGACTGCCCCGAGCAGTTCTGGGTGTCGCTGCCGCTGGCACCGCCGCGCACCCGGCACGGCGAGGGTGGGAAGAGCCAACAGCCAGCCCGGGCTGCTGCAGACGCTCCTGATCCACCAGCCAGCAGGACAGGGAACCTCTGCCTTTGGCACGATGGGATCGGGCAAGGAGAGCTCCCAGCTGGGGAAGAGAGAGCTGAACCCCAGGGCAGCTCAGGCGGCCGCATCCTCAGCAAATCCCGCTGCAAGGACCGGCTGCTGTCCCCACAGCATCCCCCACGCCCGGGCAGTGCCCAGGCTGACGGGCTCTGTCGCACCCAAAAGCACCCAGCAGGAGGTGGGGGACACCCGGAGCGCTCTCCTGGCCCAGCACCTGATGCTCGCAGGGCACAGGGCAGCGCTCCCGCAGCCCGAGCGCTGTGCGGGTTCCTTCCCCCGCCCGCTCATCGGGGCTCCCCGGGGCTCCCCAGCATCCCCTCCCGCTGGGCACGGGGGAGGCTCAACGGGGGCTTCGGGAGCTTTGGAGGATGCAGGGAATGCAGATGAAGGGGAAGTTGCAAATTGCTGGAGTTTGGAAAACGCTGCAGCTCCCGAGTTCGTGGGCGGTGTGGGCAGCCCGGGGGATCCCAGAGCGGGGCAGCCGTGCCCTGCCTCTGCAAGGGGGAGCCGGGGCAGCTCCACGGGGCCAAAGCTCCCGGGACAATCAGCCGGCTGCGATCCCGCAGCATCCTGGCGGGAACACGCGGCCGCTCTGGCCGGCACACGGAGCGGGTTGGATCCTCACCCTCAGCCCTCCCGTGCTCAGCAATGGTTTCTTTGCGCTGCGATGCGCTGAACCCACGCCGGGACCCCCGGAGACGCCCCACGGCCTCGGGGTCCCGCGCTGGGCTCGGCTGGTGGCCGCGGGCAGGAGCCGGTGGCCAGGACTCCTCAGAGGGGGACAGAGCCCGATGCCAGCGGATTTCCAAAGCGGCCGGGGGCAGAGCTGGGATCACTGCCCTAAGACACCCCGATTCCCATCCCAGCGCACCTCGTGCTGGATTCACGGACCCCTGCCTCCCCCCCTCCCATCCCCGTTCCCCCTTACCTGGCTATGATCTTCTGGCTGGTGGGCGCCTCCACCGTAGCGTGGTAGTGGCTGTAGAGGAGCAGGGAGGATGTTAAACCTGCCAGCAGCAGAAGGCAGAGCCTTTTCCAGTGCGGGGACCCCATCCCGGGCAGTGCAGGCGCTGGAGCCGCGCAGGGAGCGGCAGCGTGGCCGGCCGGGCACGCAAAGTTGCCCGGGGGGCGCGGACGGGGCTGCGGGCTGGCTCCCTCCTGCCCCGGGTGCCCAGCTGCACTTTGCAGCAGCCTGGGATATTCCTGCGGAGCAGTGGGAGGGAGGGTGTAAACCGGAGGGAGGAGGCACCAGGCTGACTGGTTCAGACTTGCTGAGAAAAAAAGCACTTTTGAGCTGCTTTTTCTCCGAGCTGGGGATTAAACATTTACCCAGACCAGAAGGCAATTGAAATATTATTTTTTTCTTTTTCTTTTCTTTTTTTCCCCCTTCTTTTCATGCCACCCACCCACGGCTCATAGACAGGGTTCCCCTTTTTGCAACTTTCGTGTCCGACTCAAACACGTGCGTGTTTGGGCTGCACCCACAGACGCTTGCTGGTTATTTTGTGCTTATCAGAAACCGCGGGCTTTGAAAGTCGGGACCTTGGGGTCCCCGATAGCAGCACCCTGTGACGCCCCCGCAGCCCCCCGGTGAACTCGCCAGGAGGGTGCAGTGAGGGGGAAAAGGGAAGAAGGGGCGGCAGTGGTGGTTCTGCCACAAAGGAGGAGGGGGAGCACGCTTGGGGTGCTGCCCCCGGGTCCCCGGCCACGTTCTGGCTGGATGGATCGTGTGCATTTGCAGCGAACAAAACCTTCCGGGGCTTTGTGGCAAGCTCGACGAAGAGTTTAGGTTGGAGGAAAGGAGAAACGGGTTCGGGGAAAAATTTGCATGAATTATTTTGGTATTTTCGGAGAGGATGTGCTCCAATTTCGTTTTTGAAAGACTATCTCGGCGTTATTTTAGTTCATCTCCGAAAGAACCAGCCTGTGAACTGAAGGATATGCATACCAAAATGTTTGTTGCAGCGGGGGAAGGGACTCAGCAGGCAAACAAGCACTTTTAGTTCAACTATTGGGAATTTTTGGGGTCGGATTTTTAGGAAGTCACCAGTCTCAGGGAGCAGAACGATGGTGAGCCCTGCTCCGTCCAAACCCTGTGCCTGTGGTTCCTTGAGCACTCGTGCTGTTCCAAGCTGTCACACACCTCTAGCCCCTCCACAAACATCCTCTTTCATTATTCAGCCCAAAACCTGGGGCCAAACCCCATCCCTGTTCCTGAGTCCTGCTGTGGCTGCATTTTCCCCAACACTCGTTTATCCCCTCAGATCCAACCACTCCCCGCTTCCTTTCCAGCCTGCCCAGACAGGTTCAAAGGAAAATAAAAGCAAAACACATTTTAACAGGAGTTTGCTTCAGTCTCCATGTGCTTCCATTACTACAGATGCCTCCATTGCCAGCCCTGGTCCTCTGGGAATTTTGGCTGTGTGGGGATGGCCCCGTGTTGGCATCCATGAAGTGCCCAGGCTGTGTGAACACGGGGGCAGCTCTGTGCCTGAGGCTGGCACTGGTGTCACTGCTGGCCTTGTCCCACTGGGAGAGTGGACACTGGACATGGGACACTACAAAGGGATGGTGACCAGAGTGATTTTAAAGCAAACTTGCAGGGAACCCTCCCTGCTGTTGCACAGGGAGCTGTGGCAGGAAGGTTGGCTGGGCACGGGTTGTCTCGGGGAAGGAGAGAACAGGAGGAAGATGGAAGGGCAGGACAGACCATGGACACACAGGGATGAAATCGAACTTAAAGCCCAGCTGGAGCTAAAGCTGCAGAAGGATGGGCAGAAAGAGGGGGTCACATGTACCCCAGTAGCAAAGCAGCTCAGAGACATAGGGGTGCATCGATGGAGGGATTTGGTGCTTTTTGCCTCTATCACTAAAAGCTGCTCCCAGCCCTCAGGGGTACAGGCATTTTCTGGAAGACTCAGAGCCAGCAGAGCATGGTTAAGAGTCTGGGGTCCTGTCAGAGGTCCCCCAGCCTGGAGCTGTCCCCACCTGGTGTGACTCAGGGTCTGCCTTCTCGCTCTGACCTGCTGGATTCGCTCCCAGCTATCCGGTGCCTTGGCTCACGTGCTCTTGATTCTGGCCCTTCGTTAACCACAGCTAATTATTACCAACTGCTCGAGTAAGTCACAAGGGACATAGCAAGGCTTGGCTCCAGATGGATGACCAATGGTCCAGAGGAAGTGACCTGGGGAGAGTCAGGGATTTGCCATTTGGAAACATTTATGGCCCAATCATGCAAATGCTGGTGGAGTGGCAGTTTCAGGGGCTGGAGGAGCTGGTTTCTTCACATGTCTCTGTTTCCATGATATATGGCTTTCTACTGTTGGTTTTATTTTCAGCAGGGTGAAAATGAGATGCACAGTTCTTCATCTGCTCTACTTGTTTTGTGCTACAATGCATTTTGGACTATGCCCCAAAATTAAGTGGTGCTTAATTTAGATGTTAAATAAGTGTGAAAAACCTTTCAGGATGGCAGTTGCCAAATAAAGATTAGGAAAAGAACATAAAAGAAATTACAATGGAAACCAGCAAGTATCATTTTTAGCCTGGGCTTTTTATTCCAGTGATTACTTCTTGGAAACAGAACCCAATCCCTCCCCATGGCTAGAGAGCACAAGAGGAGAATAAACATATTTTGCACAAGCTGGCTGCCAGCCACAGGTTGGTGGGGGAAAATCTCCTGGTCTTTGCCATGATGAACTGTGCAGGAGGGAGAATGAGATCTCCAAAATTCCCCAGGAGGATTTATATATCCAAATTCATTCAGCACGGGTCAGAGGTATATTTAGGACAGTGCCAAAAATCTGCTGATGGAGCAGGGACGGCCGGAGCGGGTGGCGGTGTCACCCCCCGAGGACGCGGGGCCATATGGCACGGCCTGGCAGCGTGAAAAATTCATCAGCAGATGTCCCGGGAGGCTGAGACACCCTGCCTGCTGGGGCGGGAGGGCAGCGGGAGCAGCTCAGCCGCAGCTCCTCGCTGGCTCCTGCCTGGGGGAAACGCAAAGCGCCTGCCGAGGCAGCTCCTGCCGCCGTGTGCTCGGCTTTGGCTGCATGCGGAGCGCTACCACAGCCAGGTCAGAAGGGCCCGCACGGAGGTGACGGGCTGACAGCAGGGCGCTGGCCGCGGGAGCGGAGATGCTCAGGGCTGTGCTCTGCCCTTCTCTGCCTGCCCAAACCCCCACGCTGCCGGTGGGGAAAGGGGCTCGGGGGTGCAGCAAAGCTGCTCAGAGAAGGGCAATGAAGCTGGTGAGGGGTACGGAACAGTGGTCTGTGTGTCCCCCAGATGTCTATAAAGTCCTCTCTCAGATATCAGTTCCTAGCATTGCAGATCACAAAGGTGAAGAGCTAAAGCTTTTGAGGTTGGTCCAAGAGGTTTTTGTCTCTTCTGCCTTCCTATAAGTTTAATCTCTTCAGTTTGTGTGGCTCCTTTCTGTACCAGAGTCCTCTGTGATGGATTTTGATAGCTGCAGTGGGGCACACTCTCACCATTCCTGTGAGGAGAGGCTCAGGGCGCTGGATGTGTTTAGCCTGGAGAAGAAGAGGTCACCACTCTCTATAGCTCCTGTAGCTGGGTGTAGCCAGCTGGGGGTTGGGCTCTTTTCCCCAGCAACCAGTGACAGGATGAGAGGACACAGTCCTGTGCCAGGAGAGGTCTAGGTTGGACATTAGG
This sequence comes from Luscinia megarhynchos, assembly GCA_034336665.1. Classification (NCBI taxonomy): domain Eukaryota; kingdom Metazoa; phylum Chordata; class Aves; order Passeriformes; family Muscicapidae; genus Luscinia; species Luscinia megarhynchos. The sequence continues at coordinate 7,569,465 of CM067580.1, forward strand.
AGGAATTTCTTCACAGAAAATGTTGTAAGGCATTGGGCTGCCCAGGGAGGTGGTGGAGTCAGTCCCTGAAGGTGTTTAAGGAAAGGCTGGATGTGGCACCCAGTGACACAGTGTCTAGTTGACAAGGTGTTCAAAGGCTGGAATCTGTGGGGGTTTGTTGTTGGATGGTCGCTGGACAGACTCAGGAGTTACTATTTTCTGTTCTTCAGGTTTGTATTTTATTATAAGGGCGTGGGTGTAAGAGAGTGTAGAGCAGGGAGAGTGATAAGAGCAAGGGGGTAAGAGAGCTTAGAGAGAGAGGTTAGAGGTAAGGGGTAAGAGGTAAGAGAGCAATTTTTCGTTTACAATACAATAAATATTCTTCTATGATGAAAATTCTAATTTCCAATAACCAATCTAATACAATATACTAATTTCCTAATATTTACATGCAACCTATAGGAATTACTAAATTAGCATGTTTTATGGCTTTCTTGTCTGTAACCCTTATCTTCAGACCTTTCCTGCCAGGCTTGGGACAGGATGTCTGTTGGTTCTTTGGTATTTGTGGCGTTTGGTATTATCTAAACAAAGGAAGAGACCTCAAACCTTAACATAACTATTTTCAGCATCTGTGTCAAAGATTGCCAAGATCTCTATTTCATCTATTGTTTCAGAACTACTTGCTAGGCACTCACAAGATTTTTCTATTCCCTCCCCAACAGGAATCAATGACGTCAGAGGCCTTTTCCCACCAAATGGATTTTGTGACTGTGATCTTTGTGCTAGCGTGGCAGGGTGTGCCCCGTCAGGAAAACACACCCTGTAGTCCCCTGCTGCTCTTCCCAAAGCAGGAGGGTGCTGGGACAAGCCGTGGGCTGAGGTGGCAGGTCAGGACCTCACGAGCAGGGGCAGGATGTGGCTTAGGCTGGCTCATGCTGGCTCAGTCCCCGTGGCCCTGCTGGCCCAGCCCGGCTCTTATCTCAGGCGCCTGCACATGGCAGAGCCCTGGCAGCCCTGGGCTGCTGACCCGGGCCCAGATAAGCCAAACACACAGTTCAAAGGCCATCCCCTCTGCAGTGCCCAGCCTGGGAGCCTCTGAGCTGTGCCTGGAGGGGGCAGAGCTGGGAAACACCTCTGAGAAGTCAGGGTGACCATGCACATCACTGCCTTCTGCCTTCTTGCCAGCTCTGGACCAGAGATGTGGGCTGATCCTGCCCTGCTCTTGGCAGAACAACCAGTCCCTGAGGTCTGCTCAAAGGCACAGGTGCCCGGGGTCAGGCCAGGCTCTGTCCCCACAGCTGGGGAGAGGGGACACCGTGTCTGAGCGTGGGTGGGTGACCCAGCCCCTTGTCCACCCACCTGTGTGGTCCCGTTGCACATGGGAGGGATGGAGGGAGCCTTGGGGTGTCCCCAGGACTCAGGAAGTGTCTTTCCAGAATTTACCACTCCAAGGGCTGGCCAGGCCGAGCTGGGAAAGCCCTGCAGCACCCAAGGTCCTGTTACTCAGCCTGGCAGAGGAGCCCTGCTGCACCCCTTGGAGCTGTTTACCTGCAGGGCCCTGCTCCAGCACCTGGAGGTGAGGGCTCCTGGCAGCTCAGCTGGTGCTTTTTGCACAACAAAGCCATGGGCTGCTCCTTTATCTTGTTCTCCCTCCCCTATTATCAATAGTTTTTCTGGTTCAACTGGATTTACCTGCTACCACATCCCCAAGAAAGGGAGAAGGTCCACATAGAGGAGGCAAGGAGGGGAAACCTCCCACCCTCTGCCCCCAAGGCTGCCCCAAACCTCTCAGCAACTGAAGAACATTAACAGTACCTGCTAACTTACCAACACAGAGCTTTTTGTGCTGACCTGGAGCAGGCACATAGCTCTGCCACACTCCCACTGCATCCAGTCAGCCACAGAAGCTCGAGTAACACACCCAGAGAGAGTAACTCCAGGCTGGGAAGCTGGGTGCTGTTATTCAGCCCTGGCTGCTCTGTGCCTCAGCTCCTTGCCTGGGAAGGAAAGAGACAGGAGTGACAATATGGATGTGCCATGACAGCACTAGGCTGCCTGGAGCTGTGTGTGGCACACACAGGGGCTCCCCCCAGCACCTGGTGGGGTTTGGGGTTGGCTGCCCCCTTCAGCAGGTACCTCAAACCCCAGGACACGCTGCAGAGCCCACCTTGTCCCTGCTCCTGCTGAGGCCAAACCCAGACAGGACCCAGAGAGCAGGGCTGCACTGGCCAGGAGCAGGGACAAGATGGGCTCTGCACCACTCACTTGTCCCCAGGATGTGTCCCTGTCCCCCAGCAAGTCCATGGCTGCCTGCCCCTGTATCCACAGTCAAGGAATGGCACACAGCACAACAGGATGGGCTCTGCCTCTGCTACACAGGTGAGCAGCCACACTAAAAGAGGGAAGAGGTGGAAATGAAGCAAAAAAATTGAAGCCCTGCCAAGAAGGTGACACCATGAGAGTTTCTGGGTGGTTTTGGTTTCTGCAATCCGGTGGGGAATATTTAGAGGCTGTTAACTCTTGAGGAACCCCAGGAGGAGTCTGGCACTGCTGTAATAACAGTTCATGGTACTCTCCAAGAGCTTTTGAAAAAAGCAGGACTGACAAAACAGCAACTTCTGGACATGCTGAGGCACACTGATGTATTTATCCCCCAAATCTTTGTTTAAATCCTGCAGCCCCCAGAGCTTCTGGCTAGCAGTGGGGAATCCACTGGTCACTGGCACTGGGTGCTGTCTGTGCAGGAGGAGGAGCTGCTGTATCTGAGCATCCCTCAGGATGTCAGACCTGATCCCACCATCAGTCCCTCTGCTTGTGTGGCCATCAGCTCCATGCCATGCTGCAGGAGCCAAGGTCACACCTTTGCACACACCTTGTGACTGCAAGGTACCAAACCTCTGCTCTGTGTGTCCCTGCACACCCCAGGGAGCCCCAGGCCATAACAAATGGCAGGCAGTGCAGGGCTGTGCCCAGCACCAGGACATCGTGGCACACCAGGATGTGCCAGACCCAGCACAAAGACAGATCCCTGAACAGGAGCTGCCACCTGGAGGCACAGGGACAGCCTTGGTGTTGTGCTAACCACAGAGACCTGGATTTTGGGATAGCCCTGCACCATGCACTGAACAGGCTGGGGCTACTACAGCACAGCCCAGCAGTGCTGCTTTCACCCTGGGACACCCACCCTGCTGGGAGGTGCCCAGTCCTGAATGCTGGCTCTTGCCCAGGGTGTAGCTGTAGCTGCTCTCTGCAGGCTTTGTTTCATTACTTCGTGCCTGGCTGGAAGTTGGCTGGGAAACGCCTCATCCAACCCTGCTCAGCTTCCTGTGGCCACTGTGCACCCGATGCCACAAGATCAGGTGGCTCTGGTGAGACACAGCTGGACTTGTGCTCCAGGAAATGTGTCCCAGTGCCACACCTCAGCCAGCCACAGTGGGATGGGATATCTTGGTGCAGGGGGACAGGAGCAAAGTGAGGAGGTGAGGGCACCATCAGGTCAGAGTCGCTCTCCTGGGATCAGGAAGGATGTGGCTTTGAGCTCGCTGGGAAACTCCAGACTATAGCAAAGGCCCTTTCCTAGCCAAGATTATCCCTGATAGCATCAGACTTAGTCAGCTGTGTTGAGAGAAAAGGAGGGAACAGGCTCTGGGGAAAGCCTCCTGGGAAGTTTCCTTCCCTTGGCTCTGGGAAGGCTCAGCACTGGGGAAAAGCACATCCCCAGAGCCCCCTCACCCACCGGGGAGTCCTTGCTCAGGGGGACTCAGCCCCTTCCTGCTTCCCACAGGACAGAGGAACAAAAGAGGAGAGGGGGGGAAGGGAAAGGTCTAAGAGAAACTTCTTCCAACTTCTCGGGAAGAGAAAAGCCCTATTCAGGCAGGAAGAATACCCGGTGGAGCCGGTCACTAAGCAACCCACAGCAATGTGCCTGAGGGACAGGCAAGGAACAAAACTGCCTCACTGCCCACCCACGGCCCGTGGGGAGAGCCTGGGGACAGGGGACACCACCTAGGGAAGGGGTGCACAGCCACCACCCTCTCCAGAGAAGCTGAGCTCTGCATTTAGATTCTCAGTGTGGGAGGTTGGCTGTCCTTCACAAACAAGCTCAGTGAGACATGAGAAACTGCCTGGCCTCTCTGCAGCACAAGGAAAAAGGGAGAAGGGAAATCAAGCCTGACAAACCCTGCTACAGTCCCAGCTGAACTGCCTTCTTTGGACCCCAGGGAGTCCCTGGAGACGCTGCTGCCCCCAACAGAAATGCTGAAAATGGAAAAGCACTCACAACCAAAGCAGGTCCAGTGAGTGTGCAGCTGCTTAACCCCAGGGCCATGCTGGGCCTGCTGGGACACTGGAGGTGGCTCTTTGCCTGCATAGTGTCACGGGGGAACATCCAGCCCTCCATGCACTTGCCTTGAGCATCTGATCTACTTGGAGAGCAGTTGCTGGGACAAGGACAAACTCCCAGTGTTCATCCACTTCCTCAGGGAGGTGTTGGGCTGGGGCTGATCCCTGTCCTGCAAGGTGAACAGGTGGGGAATGCCCAGGTGTGTCCACACAAGCTGCAGAGCTTCTCCAGCTGGAGGTAATCTCGTTACCCCTCAGTCCTGCCCTTTCCTGGCTTTGCCATCTGCTGTATCTCAGCCTTTAAAGAATCAATTCTGGGCACACTAAACAAGCACAGCTCAGGAAAGATCAGCTTGGCCAAAGTAATGCCATTTATTTCACTTACAAAACCCCTTCCAGGAGGCCAGCACACTCCATGTTTGCTGGCTGCAGCTGGGCCCCTCTCAGCACCATGGGGAACAGGCACTTCAGCCAGCAGCAAGGACAGACAGCATCCATCCCTGGGCTTGGAGAGCTCCCACCTCTTTTGATAACAGGACAAACACAGCACTCTGGGCACAGCTGGGAGCCAAGCATGACAAAGTCCAGCTAGGCAAGGACTTGGCACATCAGGTCCATGCCACAAAATTCACATTTTGCACAGCCAAGGGAGCCCTGGGGCAAGAAGCACCAGCTGCAGAAGGTCTATTGCACCATGGAGAGCAGCTACCTGCCCTTGAGTTGATGGCAGTGCTCCCCTAAGAGTGTCACAGCAAAGCCACACTGGGCAGCAGAGGTGAAACTCATTCTCTCTCAAATTAGTCACCTGGAAGTGTCCAGCCCATCCTTTTTATCTGCAGGGAGCAGAGTGAGGGCAGCCCCACCCCCACCCCCCCACCCCAGAAATTAAGTCAACCTGAAACAGGTTCTGTATTTCCATCTCCATGCATTCCAGCTCCTCAGGGAGTTTGTTTAGACAATACCCAAAATGGGCATTGCTAATGGAGAGATCCACCCAGAAGGAAAGTGGCCCCAGCCTAAGGAGCACCTCATTGCAAAGAGAAAAACCTGGATTACACAAAGGACCCGGGACCATGTCCATCCTGGATTCTGCTCTCTTAATACCCATGCCTACAGCAACCAGCAGGAGTCCTGCAGCACAGCCAGATGGGACTTTGTTGGCATGCTGCATTTTCTCATTGGTCTTTGGGTCTGCAGCATTCACACATTTGTTGAAGTGTTGTGAAGTAACAGAGGTGCTGAAGGAGGGAAATGTCTTTGTTGGGATGAAATGTGCCTGGCAGTCCAGAGCTAACCTTGGCTCTGGTGGTCTTCTTCTCTTCACAGTGAGGTGTTGTTGAGATTTCACAGGCAATGGCCCTTGCCACAGTCAGGTTCTCTGGTAAAGTTTCATAATATTCTCATCATGCAGCCTTTTCCACACCTGCTTCTCCAGGTTGAAGTCATGGTTAATGTAGAAAATCAGACGTTTCCAGTCCTTGTCATAGTAGTGATCTGAGTACTTCTCGTGCCCCTCTGTGATGTAGCCATAGGCACTGACCTGGAAAAATGCAGGGCTCACTGGGCAGGGGTACCAGGGATGGAGGGAGCAGGTGAAATGCAGGACACAGCTCCCAAACAGGGAGTGAGCACAGGACAGACATGCCAGCTGGGCTTCTCTGCTGACCCTGTGTGGGGCTCCAGAAGGACCAGACTGTGAGCACTGGCTCCAGAGATCCTGCTGTCCCCTCACTGCCTCCCTGGCAGATCATGTGCTCTAGGTCACAGCAGGCTTCACCACCTCTATGGGAGCTATTTTGGGGCTGTTTCTCATCTTCAGTCTGCTCCTCCACAGCTGACATGAGCCCATATACTGTCAAGGCAGACAGCAGCCACCCCTGCTCTCCTCTGTCCCCTGTTCTCACTTCCAGACAGTTCTGGATGCAAGAATCACTGTGCCCTTACCCGGTCACAGAGGTGGAGGGCAGTCAGCAGCAGGAAAGCCCCTGTTGTGGGTCTGTACAGCCTCCAGTAGTGCTTTTCCAAACTTTTAGACTTTAAAAACCTGCAGCAGGAGAGAGGAAAGCACTGAGGAATTCCTGGCTGTGGTGTTTCAAGCAGGGCACACCTGGTCCCCCTGTAGCCCATGTGGCATCTTCCCCCCCTTGCAGCAGCTTGGGGCCATGTGAGGCATTTCAGAGAAGCCACGAGTGTGCCCAGAACTCTCCACCACCTGCACTGCAACCTAAGCCCAGCTCTGCCCCAGCTTTGTGGAAGTGGTAGGTAAAGAGGGGATGGATTAAAGGATCTTGTAGGTTAAAGCCCTTTGCTTTGCAGTGCAGAGGTGGCTTTGAAGCTCCCTGGTATATCCTGCTCCCCATCCACATCTAGGAGTGAAACAAGACATAGGGAAGGTGCAGAGGAGTGTCACAAAACCTGCCAGGAGCTGCACTGTGTTATGCCAGGAGTTGTTAGGAAAGCAGGAGTAAACAGTGGGAAAAAATAGCATGGAGTCCTCTCGGCCTTGGAAAGGACCCAAGTCAGAGGGGGGACAGGAAAGCAGGCAGGCAGTGCTGGCCATCTGGCTCCAGGGGAGGCAGCAGCTCTCAAGGAGACTGAAGGGTAAAGGCAGCCAAAGCAGGGCACAACAGGAGCTCCTGTTCCTCCATCTCTGTCATGTGTGAGATGGGCAGATCTCATGGTGACAGAGGCCAGCAGGGTTGTGGAAAGGGCTGGAGAGGCACAGAAGAGCAGCAGCCAGGCCAGGCAAAGGGGATGCTGAAGAGCCTGTTGTGCTTGAAAGCACAACCAACCTCCCGAGTCTGGAAAGAATCTCTGGAGAGAAGGTCTGTTACAGAGCCTTCCTCCAAGGTGCTAAGCAATGGGGAACATGAAAGGCTGGTCCTGAACTAGAGATCAACAGTTCTGGCACTTCAGCAACATTCTTCCTACACCTAAAGTTGCAATTGGTCCTGGATCTCTTTTGGATGCCGAAAATCAAGCTGTCTGATGGTTGCTGCTTCTCCAGCTCACAAATTCTGGATGTTTACCCACCACTAACATCCCATTGCACCACCACAGAGAGTTTCAGCTGAGCTCACACTGCTGATGTTCATCCCCAGGCTGCTGGTGTGGCTGAACTGTGTATACAGGGGAGGGAGCTGGGAGGACAGGCCAGAGACAGAGATGGTGCTGGCCAGGAAAAGCAAGCCTGTTAGAGCACACAACCCACAGCTCACCTGTTTTTCATGTATCTGAGGAAATCAGGATGAACCACCAGGTATTTGTCCATTGTGAAATCTTTATCGAATTTCTCCCGGGGCTTCTGCCTAAGGACAGGAATTGGGAGACTCAAGACAAGCTAGAAAGGATCAGCCCTGATGCACTTGATGCTCTTGGTGGTAAGAGAAGAACCACAAACACTGTGAAAATATTCTGTAACATTTCCCACATTATGACAAAGTCTCCATAGCCTATGTGCATTGCAGAGGAAGAGATCAGGGAGGAGAGGCAACAAAAGGAAACAGGAATATCAAAAGCATGTGTTTGTATAGGCAAAAATTGGAGAAACCAGGCATTCATCCATGAGCAGGCCACACCAGACCAGCCAGTGTTCATCCTCAAAAGCCACAAAGCTTTCTCTAAGCTCTGGCCACACATCACTGAAATCAGCTACCCCTGGGAAGGAGGTGCATTGACTACAGCAGTGCTCAGAGCTGTGGAGGAAATGAGAGATTTCTCCCTGCAAGTCTGCCAGGGGAGGGAGGCTTTTCCCTGGCTTTACCCTGGCCTGGTCCTCCATAGGGTTGAGCACTGGGAGAGGAAGAGCACAACAGAGAGCTCGTCACTGGAGGGGTAGAGGAGGTTATAGTTTGTTTTACCAGAGATTCAAGAATCCTTTTCTGATGTTCTTGTTGAACAGAAGAGCCTCCAGCCACTCATAGTCTCTTGCTCCCTCCATGAAGTGAATGTATCTGACATGCTAAGAAAACAAGTGAGCATTAGTGAACAGCACTTGGAAAAAAATGCAAGCAGACATCTTGCCTCGACTGAGACTCTTGGAGACACATCTTCAGTCTGCAGCTCACAGCAGCAGAATGGAGATACCATCTCATGTGCAGCTCCTTCTACATGCCACAAGGCTGGAGTGGCATTGAGACAACCTGCCACTGCAAGCACTCACCGAGCCAAGGCAGTGCAGGTGCCCTCACTGAGGGTTATGCTAAAGGGCTGCCTCAGCCCCTTTGCTCCTCAAGGCAAGGGCAGAACTGAAGCACACAGACAAACAGCATCCTGTCAAAGCTGTGCATGCACACAGCAGGAACCTCACTTACTTTATCCCATGGGATGTTGCTGAACCCTCTGTGTCCCAAGATCTGAAGAGAGGAAACCAGGGAGTAGGCTGTGAATCCATAAAAGGAGGTTTTTGTTCCCACGTCCTTTTCATAGCCCTTGATTACAGCCCCGCTCACCCTGGCCAAGGGAATCAAACAGAAGAGCAGAGTTAGGTGACCACTGAAACCCCTCACATGCACATTGCCAATAGGAAAAGATAGTGTTAGCCTGGAGAAAAGAAAGACTAGGCCCATTGTGATTGGCACCCTGATCTGCAGGAGAGCCCCTGCTGTGGAGGTGGCTCTTTGAGTCATTTGTGACCACAGGCTTTGGATATTTAGTAACTGTCCAATTAATTTTGGACTTTTTATCTCCTGCCATGCATCATTTTGGCACTTGGGAATGAGTGGAATACTAGAAGAAATGAAGTGATCCAGCCACAGTTAGGGGCTAGCCACAATAAGCTAGCTGTGCACCTTCTGAGATGGGAAGCTGCCTTACCTAAAGACATAGTCATGGGAGTCAATCTCCTGGCCCATCCCAGAGTTATTCAGTATTCCTCCATTCCCCACAACAGCACAGCTGATGCATGTGGGCACACTGCTGTCATGGCTGGCCAGGAGCAGCTGCTGGTGGGGCTTTGGGGGCAGCAGGGATATGACCTTCTTTACCTCTGTGAAGCAAACACAGTGGTGAGTTATCAAGAGCCTTTGGGATGGACACACTGAAAACACAAGTTTCCACCATGAGATCCTCCTAGGCTGATGCCTTTGATGGGAAGATGCTGCAAACCTCCAGCTACTCAGCATAAGCTTCCTGTTAGGAGTCTGAAAGTCCCATCCTGCCAAGCCCTGAGGGACTCACGTGAATAATTCAGGTCCATGAAGCCATAGGGGGGTATAAAATGCTCCAGGCGGTTCCATTCACTGTCATTGAAGTATCTCTTGTCTATGAAGAGTGTGATGTTGGGCAGGAAAAGATCCCTCAGCCAGTCAGACTTGGCAGCCCTGGCCCTCACTGATTCAGAGCAGGTCTTGAAAAATAAAAAGGAAACAATACTGACTGATGAGTAGAAGTGGTAAATATGACTGAGTGCCAGTGCTTGTGTGCCTGTCTGTGGCAGGACCAAAGAGAAACACAGAAACTCCAGTGGTGCCTCATTCATTCCCCTCATGATCCCCATCTCCAGGAACATGAAGCACAATTTTAGCACTACATCCATAACCAGGTGAAAAGTCACCTACAAGGGAGTCAGGATGACTCCAAGCCTCTGAGATTTTCCTCTTCAGAACAACAGGCCTGTCATGCTTAAATGTTTTACTGGCTTTGGGCCTCATTAGCTGATGCAAATTAACATTTGTAATAGGTCTAACCTAAATGCATCAAATAAGTCTGTAAACACTAAGAATAGGCTGCAATAATATGTACATGCTATAATGAGCAGTCCCTGTTGGCAACATGCCTCACAAGGTCAGAGTGCACCTGAGGAAACACTGACAATTGTCAGATAACCACTGCCACTCCCTTTAAGCGCAAGAAAAAATGTGCAACAGCTTGTTCAATGTCATAAATACATCAGTGAAATGTGCAGCTGAGAAGGGAATCCAAACCAGCTTATCCTACAAGGGGGGGGGTCTCACTGCAGCTGGCAAGAGTGAGGCTGTTTGTGCAGATGGAAAGCAAACAGCTCCACTGCACTGAATTTTCTGCTGAGTCAATTTGGGCTCTACTTTTTTAGACACCTACTGAAAGACAAAATAAAGACCAAATGGACCCTCATGTCCAGCTCAAATCCCCAGAAATGGCTGCATTGCCAAAGCCTTGCTGAGTGCTCCGTGGCTGAGCTGGGCTGTCTGCAGGGGATGAGGGTGACAGCCCTGTCACAGCCTGAGCAGACAGCCCTCATTCTGCCTGTCACCACAGGAGTGCTCTGAGGACATTGTCAAGGGTTTCATGGTGGCATCACTTCATTTGCAGCATATTTCCTGTCCAGAAACGGGGACATTCCCTTCCTGCTCAAGCAGGTACTGTCCAAGGATTGCTACTTCTTGTGCCTCCAGAGCTAGACAGAGGAAAAAGGGAAAACTCTGATCATGTAGGAAATTAAGGAGGGGGGAGTGTTTCTAGTCATTCCTTCTCTCTGCAGAATTACAGATCAGGTTTGGGAAGGAGATACAACATGTGAGAAGATGACCCACCTGTTCCAAGCCTCCCAGAAACAGGGGTGCCAGGGAAAACTGCTCTGGGTAAGTTTTACAAAGAGTTACCAGCACAGGATGGGGGACAGAGACAGTATGAGACACCACAAGCTGTCCCATCTGCTTGCTGAGAACTTTGCTGTAGTTTACTACTTTCCTAAAGGCCCTGGACATTAGTAATTATGAGGTGCTCAAATTTAATTAACCTGAGTCATGTGAATGCAGATGTTGTATATAGAGATCTTCCTGCCTGCATATACCAACGAGTGACCTACCAGCTCTGAAATCATCCCCAACTGCAAAGGTCACACGTGCCCAGCAGACAAGGAGGTCAATGGGGAGGCCATTCTTGGTGGCCATCTGCACCATCCCACCTACCGAGGGTGGGGATGAGTTATCCAGCAGGTACACGTCCTCAAAATCCCAGTGTGGCTCAGATGGGAAGTCAGCAGCACTCAGTTTCCTCTTCTGTGTCACTGCAGCAGCCTGGGGAGCAGGTCTTACAGTTTTCACTGATGCAGGAGGTGCTTTGGGTTTTGCTTGGTCTTTGGATGTGTTGTTCTCCTGTGCTCCCTTCACCCCAGAGGATGGTTTCACTGTTGTCTTCTCCTTGCCTCCTTTCTCCCTGGGAAGTGGCTTCACTCTTGTCTTTTCCTTGGCTTCTTCCACCCCTGGAGCTGGCCTCACTGTTGTTTTCCCCTTGTTTCCCTGCACCATAAGGGCTGTTTGCACTGTTGTCCTCTTGATTGCCTCCAACTGGGATGGTGGTTTCACGGCCGTGTTCTCCTTGGCTTCCTTAATCCTCATAACTGGTTTCATTGTTTCCTTCTGCTCCTCCTTTCCTTTCCATCGTAGTGTCTTCTCCACCACATCTTTGAGTCTCATGATGTGTCCTCCCAAAGCCACTTTTAAAATGCTCCTGGAGTTCCCATTATCAGAATAGTTTAAACCCTGTTGTTCTTGGGTGTCCAGTTCCTGTGTCTCTGGGGCATGTTGGAACACGTTCCATTTCCTGAATGCCATCAAAGGAAAAGCAGATACATCACACACACTAAACACTGAACATCCTTCAGCCAATTTCTAGTGCTCTTGACTCTGAGCCTCTCCCTGTGTTTTAGAGCAATTTAATTTTAAACTTTGCCAAAATGTTATTCAACTTCCCACACTATTCTAGCCTGAATATTGCTTATCTCCCCACCAGGCAAATCCTAGAGGCACACATTCTCTCCTCAGCACTTGGCACATGAAGCATTCACACTGGCAGTACAGCCAACCAGTAGAGCCCAGCTTTGCCACGCACTGGGCAGGCTCCCTGGCAATGTCCTCGGAGCACTGCAGGGCTGCTTTGGAGATCCTGGGCTCAGGACATGGCACACACCATGGAGGCACCATCTGCCTCTCTCCTCTGCCAGCAGAGCCCTGTGCTTCAGCAACAGAGCATGAAGATATTCCACAATTCAAAAAGGGAGGTCTAAGAAGAAGTGAAACTCACTTCTTTATCCTACATCACCTCTTGAGCTTTTGGGGCTGCAGGCTACAGGTCACTTCTTTCTCTCCTCCTCCGCCTTGGTCAGTAATACAAGGGCAACACAGCACTCAGCAGGCACATGTGTCTGAAGGCAGACACCGTGAAGCTATTAAAATGCAAAATCTCTACATTTTTAGCACTTGCCTCTAATATTGCAGCTGCCCTGATGCCTGATTCAGAGGCAGGTACAAGGTTATGTCAGGAGGACGCATCTGCCGACAGCAGAAGAGCCACCTGCAACAAGACTGTGCTGAAACACAGGGAAAAAAATCAAGGCAGAAGTGGTAGGATTGTGTCCTAAACATTCCCTCTTCTCTGCACATGGCTGGAGCGTAGAACAGGAAAAAGGAAGGTGAACAATATCTGCAGCTGAGCTTTTACGTAAAGCAAAGCTCGTCAGGATAAACCAGCGTGGTTGTGGCAGTCTGATTCCACACTCATGTTCAGCCTTTACGTGACACACTTGTTTCAGAGGGCTGTGGATTGCTTCCCAAGTGATAAATGGGAGAAAAAAGCACTTGTGTAGATAACAGGCTGCAGATAGCAGTTCAGTTGCTGCTGAAATTTGATGGATGTCATACCGCTCTGAAAGTGTTCAGGAAATGATCAGCTAAGGAGGCTTTTAAAAATAATTTCATATCAGATAAATCCGTGAACCTTTGCAAGGCTAAGAAAGAGAGGTTGTAGCAAATGGCCTATCAGCTCTGCCTCTCTCATAATCATTAGCCAGTTTCAACCAAGTTTGCAGCATGTGCTTTCTATCATAGTGCTTCATGTATAAACTTACTGTTGCTGTTTACTGCCTAATAGGAGGAAAGATTTTATATGGACACTCTAAATAAAGATAAATTTGGAAAGGTAATTCAGGCAGATTTTAAATCCCTTGGTGAATTTCTGTTGCATTTTTAAGATGATGTTTAAAACTTTAAGTGTAGAAAACAAATGAAACAGGAGTTGAGAAACCATGCCCCACTGCAGGCTTTCCCTATGTGCTGTCTTGCAGGGCAGATTCCACCTCAGTCTATTATACTTTAACTTCCAATGCTGTGCCAGAGGCCAAAGTGTAAAAGTGAGGGCTCTTCATACCCCAAACCTTCCTCCCTGCACTCAGGCCCACATGGCCAGGCACTCCTGCTTTTCTGACAGGACTCTGCTTTTCTGACCAGCATTTTAAATCCAGACAAATTGTCAAAGCAGCTCGGTGAATTTCAGGCTCTAGAGTCCAGCTGGCAAACAACTGCAGAAGCTCAATGACATTTACTGTCATTTTCTTCCCCTTTTACAAAGCCCAAGGACAAATAGAGGATAAAGCCATGAAAATGCTGCTTTGTGTATTCTACATGACATACAAGGTACAGAAATAGAACTGCCACACAACCACACTCAGCTCATACCTTGTTGTGTTTTACTTAAGTTGTATAAATACAGGCATTTCCATTCTCTGAAACTACAGTAGAAGGAAATGGCTCCAAGCAGCTGAACATGGAGAGCCACTTCTTGTTCCAGCTCTGCCTGGAACTGATGGGCTCTGGGATCAAGGATAACTCACTTCACTTCTCTACACCTCCTCCTTCTTTCCTTTCCCTCCCACCTCCCTTGTGCAGATTCCAACCTCTGCAAATTGACAGCTGTCCTCCAAGCGTGGTCTCAAACTTCTAGAGCCGAGTTGAACTCATCACCTCCAGAAGAGCTGCAGATGTTCCCAGCCTCACTCCTCCTGCCTGCCCCCACAGCACCAGCCCAGACATTCAGCTGAGGAACAACCCAACCAGCCAAGCCAGATGAGCTCACTGGGAGAGCTGGGACCAGGTGAGGATGGTGGGGAGGCTGGGGAGTGATGCTTCCTATACACAGCACCAACACCTCCACGAGCCATACCTGTACTGGGAAAGGCTCAGGTAAGGAGCAGTGCTCCCTGCCAGTGATGCTAGAGATAGTCACTGCAAATCCCTCCACAATCATTCCTGTAGGATTTACTTGACCATTTAGATAAAATAGATATCAAGATACCATGTCTGGATGACATTGGTGTCCCAGTATGCAGCATATTCTGTGTTAGGAATCAGCTGTTGAACTTGCCATAAATTCAAAGCCATTCCACCAAATTCACTGTCCAGCAATGCAATCTGGATTAGGGCTGAATAAGGTTCTTCTGGGAGCCAAGAGGAAAAGCAAATACTGTGTAGTGCCAAAGCATGAAAACAGGTAGGATTACTGAAGCAAAAGCTGCTTTAGACAGCTACAAAAGGAAGCCCTGGAAAATAGTGAGGCAAGAGAAGCAGGTTTTTGACTGTGGATCTTCCAACACCATTCTCTGCTAAAGTAAAGTGGTGACCTAACTCAGATCAAAAGTGCAAGTTTCAGGGTAAAAAAGACAGAGGGACAGAGAGAGAAAGCGAGCACAAGCACCCACACCAGACAGTGCATGCCACGAAGGAACAGGTCCCTTACCTGAAAATCTTTGTCTTTGCCAAGTCAAACAAGGAGCTGGAATTGACAATGAAGAGGCAGAGTTGTGTTACAACAACGAGGCAAATCAGGGCTTTGGCAATTTTCAGGAGCCTTATCCTGGAGCAGCACATGGTGAGATCCCTGTGAGTGCTGCTGCCCAGAGGTGCTCCCCAGGCACTGCCTCACCGAAGTGTGTGGAAGGGCTGGGCTGGTCTTCCCTCTGAAGTTCCCAGAACAATGTGCACACCCTGTCTCCCAGCATTCCCAGACATTCTGCACACAGCTCCAATTTCTCAGGCAAGATATCAGTTTTGTACTGTTCCTGTCTATCACCAGAAGCTTATTGAACAAAGAGCTGGGAAAGGAACTTGCTTTTTACTGCAAACAGTGGGGGTTTCCCATATTGTTCTTAATGACATTGGCCTGCCCTAAAACAAACCCTTTATCTCTAACCTGGAAGAAGCATCACTGGGAGTGCATGTGAACTACCTAAGTGGCTGTAGTTACAATCCAGGAAGCTTTCATACCACCACCTGCCCAGAGTTTTAGACATAACCATAAACATATATTCTTCATGCAGTAATTGCTTGCAGCAATCTCCCCAAATGCTGATGGCTAGATACACATCCATTTTACCTTGTGGTTGGTTTGAAACAAATCAAAGTAAGTCTTGGTGCAAATCCACCACAGAAAAGAGGAGTTTGTGTTATGAAAATCTCCAGTCAGTGTGAAATCAATCTTTGGCAGTTCAGAGTATATCACCTCACCAGCAGAGGGAAAGATTTGCAAAGATGGACACTACAGCCAGAGAAATGTCTACTTCTATCAGGGATGTAGTTTTACAGCAAAGGGCTATTTTAACTTTTTAAGTTGTTAAACATGAGCCCTGAAAGTTCAAGGGAAGATGACCATATTGCTTCTTATGCATAGGCTATTTTTGCACAGCTCTTACAAAAAAATGAAGCTCAGATATAAAAAAGCTTTTGTTGACAGTATCTCAAATCTCAGAAGCACTGTTACTGAATACCCAGAGAACTGAAGGTGCCTGTTTTGTGTCACAGCAAAGCCAGTCAACAGGTTTCACAACTACAAGACTTTTTTTGTTAATAGGGGTCCCAAAGGGAAATTCTGGAGGCAGGAAACATTTTCCTTCAATCTCCTCCATGTAACATTACTGCAAAACCAAAAGCCACAAGAGACAGAAAAACTCCTGCAAGCAGAAAAATATGGATTTCTTTGCTTTTCAGGATCTGTGCTGGTGATTGTGGAGAATTTGTCTGTAGCACTCTCTGTTCAGGAGGGATTGTGCTTGGGGGAATATCCAAATCTCTGGCAAGCACATTAGCCAAAAGCAGCCTTGCCAGGGCTTTTCACCTTCTTGGTGTAAGAAAAGAAAACCTAACCTCCCCTCAGAGTATGGACTTCCACTTCCTTGGAGCATCATTTCCTCACCATCCACCCCCACTGCTGAGATCAGGCTGTCAGAACTTAGGCACCAGGCTGGTTTGCTCAAATATGAGGTCAGATTGGGAAATGGGGATGTATTGGAACTCTCCAGGGATGACTTGGTGAAAACTGAGGCCAAGAGCAGAGCTGGTCTCTTAAACAGCTGTGTAAGAAGTAAGATTTTTGGGATACACAGGGCTCCCAGCCAGCAGGCAGGAAGATATAAATGCACAGGGCCTGGCCTCTCAAGGGCCACAGCATCCTTCTCCAAATGCATGTTTCTCTGCAGTCCTACCTGTAGTCCCACCAGCAATCCCAGGAGATGCTGCTTCATTTATGGTGTAGAGACTTCAAGCTCAGAACTGCTAGTGTGTCCAGTCTCAGCATCAATGCCCACAGCAAAAGTTCTTCTATTCTTTAGTATTGTAAAAACAAGGTGACTTTTTTATTTAAGCAAACGGTACCTGGGATCATCAAGAGAAAATGGTTTTCTGTCAGCCCTTTTTGATCTCCAATAGTCCATTTAATTCTACTTCACTACATCCTTAATTACATCCTGGACATATAAAAGGCAGATATGGCTGATTTTTTTTTTTTTTTAGTTCATAAATACACATGATTGTTGTTAGATCTTACACTGTGTGCATTGAGGGTGTCAGCTGGCATTCGAACCGTGCCATAAACTTATCTGTGAGCACGTTCTTCACACAACTGTGTATCAAACCTTGTTTACTTGCTTGTGCTCTGTGTGCTTTCCACTCTCCCATGTCTCTGGTCTACAGAACAGAACATCCAAGATGTGCTCTAAGAGCAGAGCTGTTCTACAGATCGATCTGCCTTTCCTGCAGGATAAGCTTGTCTTTCAGTGACGTCTACAACCCACCAAAGGCAGTGTTTGACTGGAAGCCAGTGGAATAAAGCTGCTAAAGAAGCTGGGGCTGTTTGGAAGTGTTCACAGTACTATTTGATGATATAAGAACAGAGTTGTAAGTGGGGGAGAAAAAAAAGTGACATTGTCTGCAGCATGCAACTGCTCAGTGGTCATGCCTTGGGGCATGCAGAGGCTTGGCTTGGCAACCTTAGGTTCTTGTTTTTCCCTCCCTGTTCAGCAGTCACCTTCAGAAGCAAATGCTTTCAGGCTGGGAATCTGGAGGGGAAGAAATTACAAGAGCAAACTCTGCACAGTTGTTTTTCTTTCACCAAATGAAACTGATAGCCCAGAAACTCCCAAGCTTTCCACAATTCCACACTCACTGGCCATTTTCCAGCTAGTTCTTTCCCTTCTCTCAAAAATTAAGCAAGCACCCAGAGACAACAGCATTTGTTGAAGCAAAGCCCCCACATCTTATACATGGCACTTTCAAGAATACCCAGAGTTCTGTCACAGAGCAAAGCCCCAGTAAACTGTTGCAGGAGTGAGGGAACAACTTAGTGAGCCAACTGGTCTGTGCTCCCCATGGGCTGAAATGCTCCAGGAGGGAAAGACAGTGGTTTGGATGGTGGAATGAGCAAGTGGCTGCTCAGTGTCCACAGAGCAGAGCTGCAGAGATTGCAAACCCTGCCAGGTTTTCATTAGAACTGAATTGTGTGCTTGGTGTCCAGCCCCAGCCAGCTCATACCTCCATAAAGAAAGTGCCTTGGATCTGTGTAGGGACAGCAGATGACATGGGTCCAACGCAGAATATTTCCCCCCTCTACCCACTTGGTAATGGGCAGGTTCCTCAGACAGTGCCCACACACCATGGAATGCCCTTGCCTGGAGCAATCACTGGGAGATGGGGGGTGAGTGCTCTGAATCTGGCTCTATTACAGGCTCTGGTTGCTGGAACTAGTTTTAGTTCTTCCTGTAAGCATAGTGAGAACTCAGCTTTTGAGCTGTTCCCTATGGCCACAGCTTAAGGTAATAATTAACCTCCCTGAACAGACTGCAGCAGACCAAGTCTGCCATCACACAGCTCCTCACATTCACCCCATCCCACTGAAATGCTCTGCTCCCAGCATTCCTTTCTCAGACACACAATGCTGAGAAGACTGATGAGCCTCTCATTTGTGAGAATTTTAAAAAACCACAGAAAAATGCACTCCCAGCAACAATGGCTGGAAACATCATCTGGAGTAACACAGTCTGGAAAGAACCAGGGATCCTTTATCCAAATGCCTCCCTCAGCAGCCTTTTGTTTGTGCCATCCCAGCAGGAAGCCTAGCACATCACCCCAGAGCTGACAGACACAGAGACAAACTGACACCACTTCAGGGCCAAGATGTGTTGTGGAGTTTTTTTCCCTCTTTTAAAATCTGTTTGATGGAAAGGGAGAGAAAATTCTGTTCCTTGACTGGGAATCTCTCAGAGAGCTGGTCCTCTGTGAGAAACGACACTCACTATTTTTTTAAATTTCAACAGTTTTTCAAACCTTAGCAAAAAAAACACTGCAAAAGACCAAATATGGAGGGGGAAAAAAATCAGGGCTGGGAGCACAGGACTAAACTGCCATGTGCTTACCTGCAGAATGAGTGCTCTGCCTTTTATACCCCTAGACCCTCCCAAAGTCTTGTTGGTTAACCCCTTCTTTGCTGTCCATTGGTGGAGACTACTTCCTTACATCTTGGTTGGAGGTCAGGTGTAGTAACAAGCCAGCTCTCCCCAAATGCCCTAAGCAATCTCGTGGCAACAATACAAGGGGGAGGAGAAAGAGGACTATGGGAGGATATATTACCATATCAGAATTATATATCCCAAAACTTATCTTAACATACACACAATATGCATCCTTTAATTGTGAGAGCCAACCATCACTTTACTCATCTGTAACATCCTCCAAGAAGCAGGGCAGCACTGCAAAGAGGTGAAGAGGTAATTTATTAAACTCATGGCTAGTTGGCCTCCCATCAGAAAAGCAGCTTCTCCAGCTCCTGTCCCTGACAGCTGCCAGGAATAGGAGCATTCAAGGACTCTAGACTGCTCCAGAGAAAGAAACACAAGAATCACAAAGGCCAAATTCCTCTCCATACCCCTGGCAAAAAAAAAAAGCAGGCATATTATCTCAGCACATCACATCTGGCAGCAAACTCAGGCTCTGCACAGATATGCATTACAGAATCACATCTCTGCAGGGATCCACTAATTTTAGAGCCAAAAGTGAAATATTTCTTGGTAAAGGTCTTTCCCATACTCTTCCCACTACCTTAACATCAGAAACCATTGCTCTTGACATCTCTGGCAGGACAAATGTGCCATTTGGCATCCTTTGGGGTGAAAAGTGCTGCAGGGAATGCAAGACATAAGCCTGCTTCTTGAGTGGCATAAATCATCCTGCTCCTATCTTACACTTGGGAAAATCTGTTTAGATTTCCTCTATGTTCCTGACTGACAGGAGCATCAGGGAAATGCAGTCACATTTTTAGCTGCAAGAGTGGGACAGCCACAGGGTCCTGTGAGGAGCTGCTGAAAATCAGATGTTTCTCTTCCCTTTTCTCCCCCTTTTGTGTATTGTTCTCTCTGTAACAGTTATTCTCCTGCTTTATTTAGATACATACCTGGTGCTACTGTTAACTTGACAGAACTTTTTGTCAGCCACGGAGAAAAGGGAAATCTTTGCCACAGCACATACACACCACCTATCAACCTCATACTTGGAAATCCCCAGGCAAAGTAATTGCTGGGCAGGAGAGCAGCCCTGTGCTATTGTAGTGGAAATGTGAGATCCTGGTGCTCAGGAAGGGTCACACATTCTCTCCTGATTCCCTGGGAGATCTTTAGTATTTGTTTAATCTGGGTTTGTCTCAAAGATTCCAGGAAGGACATCTCTGTTGCAGTCTCAGGCAGGGCAAGGAGGATGAGCCAGCCTGTTTCTACTAATGATGTGCAATGACTTTCATCACCTCCTCCATGAGCTGTCCTTCCAAAACACGTGCCATGGAGAAGTCAGGTAGGACATACACTGAGTGTGGTTCTTCCCAGCTCTGCAGCTTGCACCTCAAGCCTTGGGTCCCCATTTGCAGTTATCAGCTGAGAATGATCAGGCCTACAACAGGAACAGTGTTGTTTACACACCATGTCAAATGTAGGTGCTGTTGTTAGCAGCCCTTGTGTTAATCTCTGTTATCCTGCCATTACCAACCCCGTGATTCCAAGCAGATGACAGCTGGGTCCCGTCTTTCAGCTGCCTCTCCCTAAGCAATACCCACCACTGTGTCACACTCTGCTGATCCCCTGTGCTCCACCCCACATGGCAGCCTGCTCACTGTCTAAGTTCATATTACCTCCTGATATGGCCAACATAAGTAAAGACAAGCTCAGTTAACTAAAACTACATTATAAATGCATAAAACAATGAAGAGCAACGAAGAGAATCGTTCTGTATTAAAATATGAACTATGAAAAGTTATTCTGCTAGCTTGTTTAACTGTGTGTACTATTGGTGAAACCACATGGTTAAAATGCTCTGAGAATCTCCAAGAAATACCAAGTCCTTGGGTTGACAAACTTTGTGTAATTTACCTTAAAGCACTTGCAAATTACTTTACTGTGGGTCCTTGAGTGGATGTTGAAAGGCAGTCCTGGCTGCCAGAAGGATGAGGAGCCATCCTACAGCACCACACACTTTCCCAGACAGACCTCTGAAATAAACAGAAAGGAGACAGAGCAGTAAAGGCAGTTAATCACATCAGAATTTAACCAGGGATGGTGCCAACAGTTCTGCTTTTGCCCAAAACTACATGAGTGTCTTTTTACTCTCAGCTTTATCTGTCAGCTTTTATCTTTCATGGCTCCACCACAACATCCTCAGAGCCCTGATGGCTGAAGCCACCAGGCTCCAGCAGCCCACAAGTCGAAGGTGGGTTATTTATTCTGTCAAAATATTTCACCATTGTTCAGGAGACCAATCTATTAAAAACACATTGATATGTCAAGTACCCTACAAACACATTGAAATAACTGCACTGTTTGATGCATGGAAGTTCATATACAATCTGATTTGAGAATTAGCTTTACCTCACATCTACAAAATGTACATTTGTGTCTTTGAAGATAAATAGGTGGCATCTTATTTCTGGAATTTCACATGGTTTGCTATCTAATCTAACTGGGAATAAAAACTTCCTGTCTTGTCATGTGGTTAGTCTTTGGGTATTGTGTTATACTGTGAAACAATTTCTTGTCTAGGCATTGCAGCTGAATTGAAGGCTAGTTTTCCTAGAAGGCCACTTCTTTGAATTGTTTACTGTTCCCTGTACAATACTGTATTCAAGCCAACCTTGTGCTTTTATTACTAACAGCATTTGACAAGGTCTGTCCATACAATTTCAAGTAAACCAGAAGCCTGCAGTTCCATTTTTCAGTGCATGCTTCATCAAAAAGGACTTGGTGGCCACCAACACTGTCAGGGCTTCCTGCAGGCCAAACTGACACACATTCATGCCTGCAGACACTTGGTCACCAGTTTTATTAACCTGGTTTGACTCAGAGCAGAGCCAAGATGATAAAATTTTGTATCAACACTGCAGCTAGCAAGTGGAATTCATACCTGGAGAAGAGATAAGCAGATCACCTTTACACCATCCCTTCCTACATGCACCTAAACACAACTGTAAATAACCATGGTAAGTAACTGTGCACACTCAGTACCCCAGCCAACTTTTTCTCCAAAATTAGGTACATATAATAATTTTGTCCTATTTTGCACTCACAAAGAAAGGAAAAGATCTCCTGTCCTCTGGTAGGTTTGTTTAAAGAAAGAAGGTTTGTCTTGGATAATGCCACATGCTGATGACCCAAGGCTGCTGGGACAGAACCCTGCCATTACATCACAGCATGGTGCCTGAGTCCTCCCAGATCCCAGCCCCAGGGCTGTCTGTGCCCCCAAAGACATTGCAACAATCACTTTTCCTCAGCTGAGTCAGCTGCTATCAGTGCAGAGAGCAGGATCATGCTCACACCATTTTGAGGCTCTGTGCCTCATTTCTTGTTGCAGAAAGGTGAGCAGGGACATCAGCCCCACCATGATGGGCTTTTCAGTACAAATATCACCAAACTGTCATGCACGATGGAGATCACTCCTGGGTGCAGTATATCCATGTACAAACAAGGATAATCCACCCTTTTGGAAGAAACCATTTGCTGCAAAAGGCCATAGGAGGAGCAGGCTGGCTGACAAAGACAGACTTTTGTTATGAAGCAGCCTGGGAATGGAGGGACCTTCCAAGACAGCACTGCTGATGGACACCTACATAAAGAATACAGGCACTGGATGCAGGTCAAACATCTTCTCTGCCTGGGTACTCAAACATTTTATGAACAGGCTGCTCTAGTGTGCATCCCCACAAGGTCACCTGCTCCAGCATGGGCTCCTCTCACCACAGGCCCTGCCAGGATCCTGCTCCAGCTCAAGCTTCCCAGGAGTTCTTTCAGGCATCCTCCTGCTCCATGTGGGCTCCTGCAGGAGCTGCAGGTGGATCTGTGCACCCACATGAACCTCCACGGGCTGCAGGGGCACAGGAGGCACAGCTGCCTCACCATGCTCTGCACCACAGGCTGCAGGGGAACCCCACCCCAGTGCCTGGAGCATGTCCTCCCCCTCCTTCTCCACTGTCTTCTTTATCTCACACATTCAGATCCCTCTCTTCCCTGAGTGTAAGTACTTCTGTGTAATAACTTTTTATTCCTTCTTAAATATGTTACCACAGAGGTGTTACTGTCATCACTGACTGGGTGGCACTGCACAGTGGGCATGCTGGTGTTGGCTCTGCTGGACATGGAAGCTTTGGGCAGCCTCCCACAGAAGCCACCTCTGTAGCCACCCTGCTACCAAAACCTGGCCATGCAAACCCAACACAACCCACAGGGATCATCAAGTGCAACTCCAGAAATCCCACCCAAACTGAAATCATCGTCCAAACACTGCTTGAACTCAGGCAACCTTGGGGAGGGGTGGGGGGGAGCCTGAGGAGCCATTTCCCACCTCAGCTGTGCTGCCAGCAGTTTTAAAAAGCAAAGGAGGTGTGTAGGACAGAGTGACATTTCCTCAGGAAATTCAGGGAACCATCCCATCAACCCACTCACAGCAAGTGCCACATTGAAACTGTCATGGTTTACACACAAAAATGAGGCCCAACACTCTTGGCCGTTCATAGGCAGCTTGAAAACAGGTAGAAGATAACCTTCCCCCTAAAAGACAAGTTTTCAGAATGCCTCTGCTCTTATCTCAAGGTTACTGGGTTCAGACATGGTGACACTCCCATTCTTCACTAAGGTCATCCAGCTCTTCCCTGCCACAAGGGCAGGAGATGTGGCACAGGAATTCTTTACTGCAGGACAAAAACACAGATGAGCCCACAGATGAGAATGAATTGGCAAACCCAACCTAAAATTTTCATGTAGTGCTGCCTGAAATAGAAGTTTTCTTGCTCATGCCAAAAGTCAAAAGTTGATTTAAGTGTGTGGGCGTGAAAATTTCAACGTAGTCTGTACAGAGGAAATCTGGGGTTTCTATTTTCTCCTTTTGGTTTCTGCTGGTGTTTCTACTGCTGCCATGCAGATAACACCCTGTGTAACTCATCCACAGGCATCACATCAGAGTGGAAAAACAAAGAGAACAAAGAGCATGGAAGAGGAGCTGGCAATATCTGGTTAGACCCTTCAAAACTGAAGTATGTAAGCACACAGAGAGGAGAGCTTCTGACAAAAAGCCAAAGCAAACAGAAAGTTCAGAAATCAGCAGGTGTGAGTCTCCCTCCCAGCCATTCTGACCACATCTTGTAAGTATCCAGAAACTATAACTCTTCCATTTTAGCTCTAACTTTTAGTAAAGAGTCAGATGCTGGGACAAGCCTGAGCAGTCAGTCATTCCATTTCCTTGCAAATGTTTCCCCAGGCAGTCTGGTTTATCCCTCCAGTCCCATCTTCACTAAGTGCCTCTTCCCACCAAAGGTCACAGTCATCTCCATTAGCTGCTGGGCTGTTTCTCCTCCAAAGTTCAGCAGCTGGATTTTTCAGTGGTCCTTGCTGGCATGAAAGGACATGCTCCACATAAACAGAGTGGCAGCTAAAAGGAATTCAGGGTGACAGGAGGGATTAAAAAGATCCTGTGCTTTGCTCTGCTACCAGTTTGGGGTAGCTGCAAAGAAGGAAGCAGACACCTAGTTCTCTGATGCTGAAAGGCACAAGGAAGTCAAAGCACCGCCTTTCAGGAGTTACTGAGACAGTGAGATTTTCCTTACTACAAACTAAATACTTCCACCACTCCTTTACCACCCTCCCATTTCCATTAAAAAATATTTTGAGTTGATTTCTACCTCCATCAATTGTTAAGAGTAGAACTGAGTCACAGGCAGTCACAAAACAATACCTTACACCACACAGGCTGCTGGTTTTCTCTCTGATAAAAGAGTTTTAACAGCGTTGACAAGGAAGACAAATGACAGAGGCAATGATCCACAACGTCCTCTCCTCCATAAGGATTGTGGTTATATCTTTATGACAGAGTTATAAAACAAAACAATAAAGTTCCAGGACCATTAGAGAAAGGTCACACACATTACAGTAGGAAATACCTATTTTAGATCTTATCTGGAGCCACAAAGACAAACAACATTCAAATACCACAGTCCTGGCCTTTGGAACATCAGCTTCCCCAGAGGCATGTGCCTTCTCTTCCTCTACAGTGAAGTTTAAGCAAGACTAAAAACAAGCTTTTTTTCCCTGTGACTCCAGCCAGCTCAGTGCACTCCCTCAAACCAACAAATACTCATCTCACAAGTGAAACAGAGCTTAACTCTTGGTGGCTGGGAGATTGAGGGAAGGGTTAAATAAGATGCTAAAAAAACCTCCAGGAATTGCTCAGAAAATATGAGTTTTCTCATCAGTAGTCATTAGCTAAGTTTAGCCAGTCTCAGGCATGCTGGAGAACAGGTGGATCACAACATACGGGATTTGTGAGAGATTTGCGAATAGAAAAGGACCGAGCACATCCTTAACGCTCCCTGGAGCAAACCGCACCTGAAATGCTCAGTCAGAGCTCTGCGGGCCCTCTCTGCTGTTTGTGCAACCCAACAGCACCATCCAGAGGATAAACACTGCTGGCTCTGCCTCTCCCACCACGCCTGCTTTCCCCACATCTGCAGGATATGAGCTGTTCCAACTGGGAGCACTGCAGGGCTCGAGTTACCCTCGGGTAAGCAAACGTGAGCCATTGCAGGAGGGCAATAATAAAGATCTCGCATTTCCCACTGCCAGGCAGCACCAGCTCTGTCCAAGTGCTCCTTCCTGCAGGGCTGCAATCTCTTCAGTGCAGAGGAGGAAAATCTGCCTGCTCTGTAAGGATTCATGACCCCTCACCTCGGTTTATCACAGGCACAGGCAGCGGTGGTGCGGTGAGTCCCCAGGGCGCAGGGAGGAGGCTCGCAGCCTCCCTGCGCGCTTGGCAGTCCCACTGCCGATTTTGGAGATGTGCTGGGGCTGTTTGTGCTTCCCCTGGGTGATGTCAGCCGGCTGGCTCCTCTCTCCCTGCAGCAGCATCCCCAACGACTGGCTTCAGTGCCTGAAAAGTCACAATCCCCACAGCAGGTTTGGCACCAGATTCTCGCGGAAAACAAAATCAATTATCCCCTTCCTCTGAGACAAATTAAGATGAAACAAGCTATGAAATACTTCCACTTCGTGTTTATTGTTCCCAGTGCAATTTAGCAGTTGATAAACGGGAGCATTCCCAACAGCTGAGCACACCGTGACTCACGGCAGCACAAACCTCAGTGGCTGCATTCCTGACCTACTTTGGGAACTTAAGAAAATATTTCAGACAGGAGAATTTCCCCTTTAGGTTAAAAAAAACCGACCAAAAAACAAAAAATTGTCTTACAGCTATTCCAGAAGTGTTGGCTGGGATCCACTGACTGGATGAGCTGAATAAGATCTACTCAAAGTTTAAAAAAAAGAAACAACAGAACAAACCACAGGGTTTTTGTTTAGTCAGATTCAAATCCATGGCACTGGCACTCCATCCCTGTCTCCTGAACCTATCTTGAGTATCCTGAATTCCTAACTTTAGGAATTCTTATCATCTACTGCTGCTTCCAGAACTGGCAACCTCTGCTGCTTCATTTGATATTTAGAGGACTCACAAGAAAGATGATTCCTAGGACATGTCAAAATCCCTATGAACACTCACTTTTGTGAGAAAAACTTTTGTCATATTATGGAGAAAAAATTTTAAAAAACCAAGATACCACTCAGTTGCCACAACCAGGAGGTAGAAGACACCACTGTACATTTTTCACCACCACTGAAGTTATGTTGGTCAGAAAACTTCCAGAGAAATGCAGCAGAAAAGGCTTCAGTGCTGAGGGGGCCACTTTTTATACAGTCCTTTTATCAAAATGTGATTCACCAACAAAAGTAAAGGCAATGAAGGTGAAGCTGCTTTCTTAAAATAGGAGCTACTTGTGCCTCACACTCAATGCTTGATTACTGCCCAAATTCCCCATAGGCACCAGGTACAAAAACTTCCAGAATGAGTTATTTCACCTTCCAGGGGAAACTGTCATCTAAAATGGATTGTTACCCACATGATTTTTTAAATTTTGTTCCTTTATTCTTATTTTAAATTAATTCCTTGCCTGGCAACAGTGATTAGGAGACATGAGGGACTGGAAGGGTGAGGCAGGAAGGAAATAGTGGGGTGGTTTTTAGTGTTCTAACTCCAAAGCTGGTCTGGAAACTCCTGCTTGCTCTCCTCTGGTGGGTATTAGTGAAGAATTTTGCCTTTGGTTCATTCTGAGAGATATCCCTGAGGAATTTATTCAAAATGTTTGACATAGTTTGCAAAAAATCCCAGAATGTTTCTGAACAGCACAGGAGGGAACACAAGGTGGAAAATAACCTTGCAGGTGCAAAAAGCAGAGGGCTCATGATATGTGTGTGGGGGGAACACTCTTTCCCATCTAAAACTATTCTCTTTTTTTTTCCAAGAAAAGGACAGTGCAAACCCACCTCTTTTCTTGCAGAGACTTTAACAGCCAAACTCCCAGAACTGGCACCAGCTTGAGAGGGGGAAACACCTGCAGTCACCTCACAGAGCACAGGGTTCACCAGTTCCAGAAGCAACCCCTGCAAAAAGCTCATTTAGACAGTCTGTAAAGAAATCTGAGATCCCTATCAAAGCTACCTGTACAGCCAGAAGGGAATTCTGTTCATTTTTATCTTCTCCTGCTTTCACCCCCTCACTTATTAAAATTTCTTTATCAAATCATGACAGATTTTTTTTTTAAACCTGGATCTCTGATGGATATGCATGATGTCTTCAAGTCGAATTATTTGTCCCCAGGCTGAATTTTGTCACCTTTTGTAAACACAACTGATGTCATCAGGTAAATTCTGGTAACTCCCACAACAGAAGATGCTCAAGAAAAGACAAACTTTTGCTTTTCATCCTCTAAGATTGACCCAAAGAAAGCAAGCAGTGAGTAAAATTACATCATCCAAATAAACATGCACTAGGCAGGCAGTGAATATGAATTAGGCGGGTTCATGTGAATTTTACTGCATAGAAAGAGGTAACTTTGCCCCTTGGTGTGATTTGTGGAGACCCCCACGTCACACCCTGTGCAAAATAAACAGTTTCCTTGATATCTTCAAATTGCGTTATCTGTCCCCGGGCTGCATTTTCTCACTTTTTGTAAATCTGATGTCAGCAGACAACTTCTACAATAGAAGCTGCTTAATGAACAAAAGAACTTTTGTGTTCCACGACCACCCAAATATTTATGTATTAGATAGGTGATTTCATGCGAATTTTACTACATAAAGGAGGTGATTTTCACTCCTCGGGCGGTTTGATTTGTGGAAAGCTCCCTCGTAAACAATGTGTCCGTGATTAGAGAGCTCCGAAGATCGGAGTGCCTGGGGAGCCCTCAGCGCCCTCAGCGCCGCCATCGCTGTGAGGGCGGGACCGGCCTCCCCTCAGGCGGCGCCTGCGTGACGCCATCCGTAAACTGTGACGTCACGCGTCGCGCACGCGCGCTGCAGCTAACGGCCGCCCCGGCATGTCTCCAGCCAGCCCCGTGGGTACGGCGGCCCCACAGAGCCAATCCGAGCCCGTTCCGCGTTGTCATACGGGGGCCCAACGGGGACACATGAGTCCAATGGCGATCGTCACTTGTTGCCATGGCAGCGGGGGCCCGCGGCCGTGGGGAACCCCCAGTACCGCTGTCCCCTCACGGGGACCCCTCAGTGCCTGCATCCTGTCAGGGGAACCCCCCAGTACTGTTGGAAAACATACCAATTTCAAAAATTTTGTGCACCTTTAGTCAAGGGGTTTTGTTTGCCTTTGCCCTGGGAAAAAGAGTGTTAAGGTTCTTTCCAGGGCATTGTTTCTCTAGGTGAACTCAACACAGCAACAGGCTGGGAGTTGCCCAAAAGATAAAGGGCCATCAGTGGCCATGAACAGAACATCAGTGGTCACCTGGGAACAGCTACCCCAGACTCTGCCTCTGCAGAGCGGGAGACACCTCCGGAAAAGGCTGATTACAAAATCAAAGAATGAGCATCTAATTAACATCAGAAACGAAGAAATTGGGATCCAATAGGAGACCAAATACTGAGAACTGCATGGGACCAATGAACACTGACCCAATTAATTTCTATGAGTTTTGACTGTATAAAAGATCTGACAAATCTGGTAAAAGCCATGTGTCATGGCAGCCTTCTCTCTGCACACCCCCCTATGTGGATGAGATGATTTCTGTGGTACATCCTGGCCAGATAACAAGGTAATGCCTTGACTCTCCATTTAAATGTTGTTGGAGGGTTTTTGTTTTTCCTGAGGACCCCAGTGAAGCCATTTCATCACGGGGACCCCCAGTGTCGCTGTCCCCTCATGAGCGACCCCTCATTGCCATTATCCTGCTTTGGGGACCCCTCAGTATGGCCATCCCCTCGCAGGAACCCCTCATTGCCATTATCCTGCTTTGGGGACCCCCAGTGGGGCCATCCCCTCAGGAGAGACCCCCAGTGCTGCCATCCTCTCCTGGGGAGCCTCTGTACCTTTCCCCCCACAAGGATCCCCAGTGCCACCATTCCTGTTTGGGGTGGGGGTGCAGTTAGATCACCTCTAAGGTCACTTCAACACTAATGAGTCTGTGATGGATTCGGTGCTTTTGCAATTATTTACAGGACAATACCCCAAAGGGGAGATGCTGCAGCAGCAGCTGGTGAAATTTCCTGTATAAAGGGACATCCCACCATAGCATCTGGTGAAATTTCCTGTATAAATATTGATGAGTCCAGTGGGAGAAGCACCTCAGAAGCTGCCCAGCCAAACCAGGACATGCCCCATGGCTGCAGGTCCCTCCTCATCACCTCCAGGGACCCACAGGGATGTGCCCAGAGGGATGCTCTTCACCACTCAAAATCTGTGGGTTTTCCATCTTGACATCCCTTCGTTTCATGTCTTGGGCAGAGGATTTTTTTATTTATTTTCATTTCTTTCTTAAATTTGAACCTAGTAAATAACAGTTTTTTCACCACTGTCCTGTTATCAGCATTTTCTGAACATTTTGGTGAGGATGCTCGGAGCTGGTGTGGACAGGACAGGTTTAATTCCAGCTGCTGTCCCTTGTACAATGTTATCATTGCTGGCATAATCTGAAGCTGAAGGGTTTGAGGATTTTTTTTTCTGCCCCAGAAATGTTTCCCATTCAGAGAAGACCCAACCATAACATAAGAAATATAAAAATACTTTGGAAATGAACCATGAAGTCAGCAAGACAAAGACTGAAAATCAACTACTCCTTATCTCTCCTTTGCTTGCTTTCATGAAGAGTTTTGGAAAAGTTCTCAATTTCAGTTTTGAGCTAGGGACAAGCCCCATATACAAATTTTCTATATTCCTCCCTTTGCACAGCTTGACAAAGGAAACAGTCCTAGGGACACAGAAAGCTAGCATGATATTTCACATAATAGGACTACTTTTCCCACTTAATTAATTCTCGTTGAATAAGAAGAGGTAATTTTCATTTTAAATTTTAAATTTTAATAATAATTCATAACTTTTAAATTTAAATTAAGTCATGATCGGTAGTAAAATCAGCTTGATCTCATTATAAATATGCCTTGACCTAAGTGAAAACTATTAGAAGATAAAATTATTCTTAAAAATCTAAGTGTCTGATATTACAGAATACACTGTACTGGGAGACAGCTACCAGATAATGAGATATTAGGTTTCTTGGACTGAAGAAGATTACACAAAATAAAGCAAAACTAATTTTTTAAGTGATCATTCCCTAAAACTGGGTCAGAAAATGTTGCCTGTCTTTGTGAGCAGTTACTAAAACCAAGAAAATCCTTCCTGATAAGGAAGTATTTAATAGGATTTCATAGGAGAGATAAGCACACCAGAAGACATTTAGTTATAATTAGGAATGCTCATTGATTTACTCTATTCAAACCACCAAGGGCTGGTCAAGACTGCTCAAAACACTTGATAAAATCACAAAGATTTCCTAAGTATATCATTTCCCACATAATTTTGTATGAGAAGAGCAGGATGTGAAGTGAACCATCCTTGTGATAAATCCAGCAGCCTCGCTGTGGTCTTTTCACCAGTGTCAGGAGATGTTTGTGTTTCCAGGCTGGAGCTTGTGCTGCTTCCTCAGGCGTGAGGATGATCTCAATGAGGTCAGCCGGAACCAGCTTGGATTGCTTTCAAAAGCCAGCACCAAGGAGGATGAAGTGTTCTTTGCAGGGAGATGAGGGGCAACACGCCCCTGATCAGAACACTGATGCCTTGCTTTTGGCTGT
Source organism: Luscinia megarhynchos (assembly GCA_034336665.1). Taxonomy (NCBI): domain Eukaryota; kingdom Metazoa; phylum Chordata; class Aves; order Passeriformes; family Muscicapidae; genus Luscinia; species Luscinia megarhynchos. Next base: position 7,600,519 of record CM067580.1, read on the forward strand.
TTGTTTTCTGACTCTAGGGTTGAAAGCCTCCCTGCCAAGAGAGAGAATGTGCAATCTTTGGAGCTTTTCAAGACTCAACAGGATAAAGCCCTGAGTAACCCACCTTGGTCCCACAGCTGATGCTGCTTTTAGCAGGAGGTTGGACTACAGGACCCTTCAACCTGAGTTATTCTATTATTTTCATCCATTTTACATCTATCATCTTTGGCTTTTTTCAGATATCAAACTGAGAAAGTATGGGCTTGAAAGTTCATTTGCATAAAGCATGGCCAGAAAAAAAAAAAAAAAAGAAAAAAAAAAAAAAGAAGGAAAAAAAAGGAGTTTAACTGCTTTGTAGGACTAAGACATATGACCCAGCTAGAAAAAAGTAAAAAATCGCTGAACGAGATGATAGCTCTGCAAAGAAAAATTATTAAAAGGATGAGGAATTACAAGTCTTTTGAAATACATATCACAGGCCTATATGTGTTTGCTAAACAAACTGGAACTGCAAAATAACTACTGAGATACTTTTCAAGCACTACAGCCTCCAGTGTCCTGCAGAACAAGGGCCAAGATGGCTTTTGGGCACAGCCTGCCCTGGCTGCAGGGTTATATATCATACAGTCTGAGCTGCTCCTTCATGTCTCCTTCAGACATCTCTCCAAACGTGTCACTTTTTTCCTTCATCAGTCTGAAGATGGCAGCCAGCTGCTCCCTCTGAACCCTGTCGAGAAGAAAAGGAGAAGTAGGAATAGCCAGTCCAGGAGCAAGAACACCAGTGTCAAATGAAGCACAGAGCCAAAGGCAGGTCACTGTACAAACTTAGTGGCTGCAGGAAATGTGTCCCTGTGAGATAAGGCAGAGATAGCCTCTGGCTCTCCTTCCTCCCCCTTCCCATCTATCCCATCATCCTGCACGTCTCTCTGCAGCTCCCTAAATGTGGAGATAAACCAGCCTGCTTTAACACTGCCTTTGGAGCTCCTTAGGGCTTATCTGTGCTCAAACTTTCAAGATAACTCAATATGTGGAATTTTATAAGACCAACATGTCCCAATTTACGAACCTGGATTAAGATTCAGCAGCCCAGTGTGCTTTCCTTCTGTAATGAGAGGATGTAGATACAGAGAAATTCAGGAGTAGCTATTAAATTTTAAATTAATATCCTAACTTAAAACTAGAGAGCAGGCTACCTCCCAGTGTGTACATGGCTTTAATCAGCCACTGGAGGATAAGGTCACGGATAGAATTTTTTTTTATTTGAGTTTGTCTGCCAATGTCCAATGGTGAGATGGGCTCAGGTAGCCAGTCCAGCAGAGAGGTGGTCCCTGTGTAGGCAGAGGATGACCACTGGATCACCTAGCTCAGATTTTTAATCCCCAGGCAGTCCCATAATAGATGATTAACACCCTTCTCTCCCTAACAGAAGATATCTTGATTTTTCCCTACCCTGAACCAGTTACATCCCATGAAGATTGGTATCTGTGACAGGACTTCATTTATAGGAGGACTTATGCTGCTCATCACTGAGGGATGCAGGAGGGGGGGCAGCACAGGAGTGCCATTTGTTTGCAGGTAGCTCATGAACTGTTGTAACTCTACAAATTCCCTTTTGGGACAAGATGAATGTGCACGTGGCTCCAGGCAGGGCTGGCTGAGGGATGGAATGTTCCCACTGGCAGAATCCTACCTGATTGGGATCAGGCTGCTCTAATGCCTAGCACAGCTCATTCCTGACATGTGGGACATGGAAAGAACTAATGGGGATGTGGTGCTTTGTGGCTGTAACAAGGCAGATGTCGTTCCTGTTACTTCAAGGCTCGTTTTGTCCCTGCATGAGTGTGAGGCCAGAGCTCAGTGACAGCTCAGAGCTCAGACCTGCCACAATCCCAGCTCCTCCTGCACCCTTAGACCTCCCGTGGGCTAAAACCACAGAATCTGCCTTTTACTCCCACGTGGTCACCCTGTCAAGAGTCCTCTTTTCTGCCACAACCAGCTTTCCACACAGGACTTTAAACCATTTAATTAATCCATTTAAATGCACTCCACTGGGGCAGTCTTCCTGCTAGGTCTGTGTGGATGAGCTATCAGCTGTTCCAGTAACAGGAGTAGCAGTAATAACTATTGACAGGCAAAAGCAGGGCACAATCTTTGCTTGAAAGAAAGGACAGCATCAACCCACCAGCAGCCACCACACCACGAACAAGGTCAGAGGAAGACGGGAATGAGCAGAGGAACATTCTTCCTGTGTTCCTGAGCTCTTTCTCTCCATTTCCCCCTCTCCTGAGCTAAGCCCCAGCAGAAACAAGAACAGCAGCCTGTCCTCTCAGCCCTGCTGAAGCAAACAGGGCAGGAAAAAAAGCAGATCCTGGTTAAAGCAAGCTCCTTTGCCAGTTCTTTTCTTTTGCAATTAAAATGCAATGGCCCTACAGCCAAACATATCCTGATAATGATGTGGTGAATTTTGCTTATGGAAGGCTGGATTTGTCTGTCTCTTGTGTAATGTTTTGTGCTCACAGGAAGAGCATCCAGCTGCCCTTTCCAGATGAGAGGATGGGAAGCAGGGTCATGAGTGATCAATATTTTATTTTAGATCACCACTGGGCACCACAGGGCACGTTGCCAGTCTGGTGTGGGGAAATTCAATACACAGCTTGGCCTCCTGTGTCTGCAGTGCATCCCAGCTGGGAGTGCTCACACAGGTCTGCATCCCTTACTCCTTATTTCACAGACATCAGTGCTGCTGAAACCTCTCCAAAGGCACATTTCCTCATCTCCAAATCAGGATCACAGACAACATTCACTCTCTTTATTTGAAGCACAACATCAATGCATTTTGGCTTCCCCCTCAACTTTAAATATTATGACTGTGCATTTAAAAATAGAAAAAAGAGCTATTACTGCTGTTACTTCTCTGCACTACCTAATCTACTACAAAGGGACAGCAAAACAAAGATAAAGAGAGAAAAGAGCCTGGGAAGGAAGAGTAAGGCACCACAAACACGAAACTGTCTTTGACGAGGAGCTTCTCCTATCAGAGGTGACCTTGCAAAATAAACCTCGTAGTGCTCCAGCTTGGTTTGGTTTTGGGTATTTTTTTGCATGAGTTCAGATCAAACATTCCCCATTCACAAATAAAATCATTCTCTCTTCTCATAAATGCTGTCCTCAAAACTACTTGGATTCAGGAAGTCAAACAGGATTTTACTTACTGCTAACAAAATACATTAATTAAGGATTTTCAAAGCAGCCTAATTCTTCTTCATTGGCAATTACATTTGCATACTTAGCTCCCTTAGGCTTTTTTCAGACATTTCAGTCCAAGACTTTTACAGTTAGCTAGAGGTCTGGGGCAGTGAGCCATAGGTATGTTAGAGATCTGGGGTTTAGGAGCTGCTAAGCACCCGTGTCCACAGCAGCTGAAATCCTGGGCAGAGCTCTGCACTGGCAGTGTTGTTAATTGCTCTGCAGCCAAACCAGGATCCTGTTGCAACTCAGTGTTGCTCCAGCAGAAAAAGGGGAATATCCCTGACTTTCCCTCTGATCATTTATAGGAATGCAATCATTTATGGGATAAAAGTCATAGAAGGGCACAATGTACCTCTAACCTAAAATCCAGATTTTCAACAAAAATCTCTTGAGGAAGAAGTTACAAGCTGCTGGAGGTAGGGAGAACAAGCACAAACCAAATAAACTATTCAAAGGTTTATTGGACCAAACAAAGGCAATTTTTACAGATTCAAGCCACTAGAATTACAGTCCTTTGTATAAGAGCCACCATCAGATACAAAACAAACAAAAACAAACAAAAGTAAAAAATACCCAGACAGCCATTTGAGTTGAAGAAAGAGTTTGACTTGCTGCCACTAGCAAAAATCTGGACTTAACTACCGACTTTGCTGGATGTACATATTGCCATGTAACTTAAACACAACGGATATAAGGCATTCTTTGCATAGTTGGGTGCTTGGGACACAGTGAGCCAGCCAGCACCGAGGGGAGACAGCGGCTGTACCAGCGGCATGTTGAAGCAGAGGGTCCAGATGTGCCTAAATTCATATGCAAACCACTGAACACGCTTGCAGTTGTCGGCTGGGAAGGGGCAGCCCAGCCTCTTCTAAAGCTGAAGCCTCCTGCTGTTCTTTAAGTGAGCCTGTTTATGAAGAATTTGCCAACCCCAGGCGCTGGAAAGGACAACTGTGTACAAGGTTTCAAGTATTGTCTGCATAGGAATTAAAAGGGCGGGGGGGAAAGCAGCCTGTTGGGTTCCTGATATGTTTGCAGCATTAGCCAAGAGGCAGTGACAGAGAAGCTTTGGAGGACACATTCCCACCCAGCCTGGTGTTTCTACAACATCACTAAAGGACTTGGAACCTCTTCTCTCTCTCAAAAACCAGCTGGGTTTGATTTAAAACCAAGTATGTGCCCAGCCAAATGAATCTGCTCTGTGTGTCAGAGCTGAGGGGCAATGCTGAGCTCTGGCTCCCATGGACCAGCAAGAGAAGAGGGCACTGGAACAGCAAGCAGGCAGAGGAATGGGGAGTGTGCCCATGATCTCATCCTGAGCCAGAGGGAACCTCTGATGCCATTGCTGCCTCCTTGGGTCTCTCCCCTTGGGAGCTGGAGTAGGCAGAAGTGAGGATGCAGATAATAACAGCAGCCAAAAGTGTGGTCTCTCCACTGCAAGCAGAACAGCTAAACGATCCAACTTCATCACTTCTTGAGTCTCCTGGCTACCTACAGAACCAGCTGTCTGCTACAATGACTACAGAAGCAAGATTTGAGTCAGCCCAGCCATCGTCTGCCATCCCTCTCATGGACCCCACTTTGTCCCTCCACCCCTTGGAGTAAAGCAGCTTTGTACAGCACTGGAAATCACAGGCAGTTCCCAGCCCCCAGCAATAAAGAGGTGTTTGGCCCCAGGACAAAACAACTTGAGATTCTGGTACAAGGTCCCAGCTGGTCTGAGAGCAGAGCTATGGTTTGCCCACCCCAGGAAAGGAAAAACGTGGATTTAATGGCCTAATATAAGTAACAAACACAACTATAGACTCATTGCATATTTAGTGTTCACTTTGGGTTTTGTTTGGGGGAGAGGGAGGAAGGTTCTTCCCAGTCCCCCAAACACAACTCAGGCCACTGCTTGGGCCCAGCCCCAGTCCATGGAGCCACACAACAGGATATCCTCAAACTTGACAGAGTTTTTGAAGAACTCAACTTCAGACCAAGAGGGGATCCCAAGTTTTGAGGGTTTATGGATTTCTCTTATGGGTGTGTTTGGTTGGTTTTGGTATTTCTCTCAAGCCTTTAATGATGCCAAGGGATGCCTTTAGGAGGAGGCTAGGGACAACTTCATATAGTCTTCAGGTCTGCAAAGAGAAACAGGGAGAGAAATCATTTCAGTCATTTCACCCCTCAGCTTGGTTCATTATTATTCACATAAACGAGCAGGAGAGCCCTTGGTGTGTGTGCTGGGGGGAAGGCAAGGCAGCTTCCCCCTCAGGGCAGGACAAGCTGCTGTCTGCAAACCTCATGCTTCTAAGAAGGACTTTGCTTCATCTATTGCAGCAGGATAGTCGAAACCCAGTCAGAAGTGCAAATCCTCTTGTCTGGCACCGAGCTAAGTAACAACCCTTCTGAGCTGCTAATAGGAACTGGAGAAGCCAAACTGATTAACTGCAGGGGTTACTGCCTCACTGTCCTGTGCAGAGCCCCCAGGGCTGCTGGCCCCCTCAAATCTGGCAGCTCAGATTCCTTTTCCCACCTGTAGCCAGATGAGCCAGGAGCAAGTGCTGATTTCACAGGGCAGTGTGCCTGAACTGCTTGACCCTTCTCAATCTTTCTACAGATGAGTCTGTTCAAGGGAAGGAGGTAAAATCCCTGCAGGCCACTTCTTTTTGAAAAAGCTCTCCCAGTATCCCAGGGAAGAAGATGTGTTTAATGTGTGGGGACATCCAGGCACTCCCTCCACATCTTGTTAGCAGAGCCAGGGTCTAAAAAATGTGGTCTCTTGATCTTCCAGACACTCTGCCCTTACTGCCCCAGCATCTCTCATGGGTGAACCATCCACATCAGGAAACACCCAGCAGGAGGCTGGACAGCTGCCCGTGGACACTGAGACCTGCACAGGAGCAGAGGGAAGCTACAACACACATCACCTACCCTACAACCACACAGAGACACCCCCAGGCTCATTCCTCCTGGATTCAATAGGCTTCATAACAGCTGAGCCCCGTTTGGAAGTCCCCTACCCCTGCCAGCCACGGCGTGAGGGTGAGGAACAGCCTCATCTCTTCCTTTTGCTCTTTGCAAAATCTTGTCTTCTCCAGCAGCCTTCTGAGCAGAGCCAGTGACCCAGACCCGGGTGGGAGATGCTGGGGAGGCACCACGAGGGACTGGGGTTACTGGGGAAGCACCATGAGGGACTGGGGTTACTGGGGAGGCACCACGAGGGACTGGGGACTGGGGGTACTGGGGAGGCACCACGAGGGACTGCTGGGGTTAACTGGGGAGGCACCATGAGGGACTGGGGTTACTGGGGAGGCACCACGAGGGACTGGGGCTACTGGGGAGGCAGCACTGGGGACTGACAGAGGGACTGGGGCTACTGGGGAGGCACCATGAGGGACTGGGGTAACTGGGGAGGCACCACGAGGGGCTGGGGTTACTGGGGAAGCACCATGAGGGACTGGGGCTACTGGGGACGCACCACGAGGGACTGGGGTAACTGGGGAGGCACCACGAGGGACTGGGGTTACTGGGGAGGCACCACGAGGGACTGGGGCTACTGGGGAGGCACCACGAGGGACTGGGGTAACTGGGGAGGCACCACGAGGGACTGGGGTTACTGGGGAGGCACCATGAGGGGCTGGGGCTACTGGGGAGGCACCATGAGGGACTGGGGTTACTGGGGAGGCACCATGAGGGACTGGGAGTTACTGGGGAGGCACCATGAGGGACTGGGGTTACTGGGGAGGCACCATGAGGGACTGGGGTTACTGGGGAGGCACCATGAGGGACTGGGGTTACTGGGGTGATGTTCTGAGGCTCGCTGGCCTCCCGTTGGGACAAAGGCAGGAAATTTTGCAGGGTGGATAATCGCTCTGCGGGATTGGCAGCGCGGGGGGCGGCTCATCCCGCTCAAGTCACGCAAGCATAATCAGATTTCACGTGTCAGGACATAAGCTCGTTGCCACGGGGCCCAGGAGGGGAGGCCCAGTTGGAGTGGGCAGGGATGGGGACAGAGAGGGTGGATGAGTCCCTCGCAGGGATCCTCATCTCCACAGGGCCAGGCTGACAGCTGGTGTGAGATCTCCAAACCAGGACCCTGATGGAGGATCACATCAGAGCCAGGAATTCCCTTCTGCACTAGAGGGATAGCCCTTTCTGGGCCTGGAGCAAGCTGTGAGGGGAACTGGACTACAGAGCATGAGGCAGTCTCCCTTTGGGGCCAACCCCCAGGCTGTGAAGCTCTGGCATTTCAGACCTGAAAGTCTTAATTAACTTGGGATGGAGGCCCAGGGATTTGAGCCACTGCTTTTCTTTGGCTCTTCCCTCCTTTCCACTCTCCTTGGAAGCATGCTTGCCCCCAGCAGTTCATCAATCAAACCAGGTTAGGGTCATCTTTTGCCAGAAGCTGTATCCTTTCTTCAGATAAAGATTATCCAGGTGTCTCTGTTCCTGCCCAAGCCAATGGCCAAGTCACTGAATCACATCATTTGTCAGCTGGACATGTTTCTGTGCAAGGAAAAGCTGGAGAACAAGGAGCCCAGGCAAAAGCAGGTCCTGGAATACGAGGGCAGCTCAGGGACTGAAGGTCTCAAAGAAGCATGGACACTGCATGTCCTTCTGGTGGCCTCAGGAGCAATCCCTTCACCCACAGCTCTGACACAAGGCTTCTTGCTTTTGAGAGAAGACAGCGCCTCAGCTCTGAAAAGCAGGGGTTACTGGTGGCATTCCCATGTGCATCTCTCTCTCATGTGTGCAAAAATCCACAGCAGGTCAGGAAATCTGAGCCCATTCATAGGCTTCAGCTTTCCAAAGGAGTCCTGACTCACTCTAAGGAGAGCCCAGAGCATCCTACTGTAGCCATGTTTGGTAACTGCTTGTGCCCTTTTCAGGAATAGTTTCTCCCAACAAACGATTTTCAGAAGCACAGAGCATTCCCAGCTCCTTTCCCTGGCTCAGGACCTTGTCAGGACCATCAGTTCCCTGCACAGAAATCCTGGCAAGGAAGGTGGACAGTAACCTGGCTCCAGACTCTGCTCACTTCAAACTACGATTAACCCTTGAGGATGAAGAGCAGGGAGCAAAAGCCCTTAGTTCTGGGCAGACCTGGCAATGGGTGGTTGAGATCTCCCCAAGAAGTTCCCTCCCATCTCACTCACTGCTGGGGATGGTCCCATCACCCTGTCCCTGTTTCTTTACCATGGGGGCAGCTATCATCTCATTTCTGGTGGTGACTTGAGGTCTTGAGGTATTGCAGGAAGAATATGAGGAATGACACACAAGTTCTAAACTTTCCTGGTGGTCCCAAAAGTGTGAGGCAGTTGCTTCAGCCAATCAGCAACACACAGAGAGGACTTAAATGCAGAAGAGGGAGACAGTGCTTAGAAAAGAGAAAAGGGATTGAGTGACAGGTGCCAAAAGGAGCTTCATCAGCACAAATCTGAAATTCCTCCACTGGCACAGAGAAGTTGAAAGGTGCACTGGGCTTTGGGAAATACCTACTGTGCCTCGAGGCTGCCAGAACCAGTGACCAGGGAGCACATGGCTCATTGGCTTTAGAACAGGGGCTGGTGAGGAGTCAGTGGGACTGGGGGCTCTATCACCCCCAGCAGACCTTGCCCACAACTGTTTTGAGGCAGAAGCTTCCCACATTTCCCAGCCAGAGCTGACAAGGCCAGAGCACAGCAGGAAGGTGGCTTTGGGCTCCTGACCAGCTCATCCATTACTTGTGTGCCCATTCCCTGGCAACACTCCTGACCACCCCAGCCAACACCACAGCAGTGGGGAAAAGCCACAGACAGGCTGGGCTGTGCTTTCCTCCACCCCTCAATGTTTGTCCTGAGCACCACTCTGCTCCCAGCCCGGTGAGATGTCCCAATTCCCTGCATCCCTGGGTCTCACCCAGGGCTGCCAGGGAGTTAGCAGGCAGAGAACAGCCAGCTGCCCATGCTGCACAAGGTTAAGCAGAAGCAGATGAAAACAAGTCATGAGTGCTGGGTGAGGGAGACACAGAGAAGCAGCCACAAGCCAGGACAATCCAGGACCTGAGCAAAAAAAGACAAAACCCAGGAGCTCAAACAGAGTTGCTGTCTGGACTAAAATCTCATGCCAAGGCAGGGTCAGAGACTCACACCCTGCAAAGGCTATGGGAGAGTTTGCAAGGGTTTCCTCTCTGGGAGGGGAAAGGAGGAGATGGGAAGGGGCTTCCTGGCCTCCCTTTCCCTGGCCTTCTGTGGGAGGCATCCTGAGTTACTCTGGTTTTAAAGCTTTTGGGGATTCATGACTCAATCAGGACTATAAATAGGGCCAGGGCTCCAGTCTACTGACATCTCATAGGTCAGAGGACTTTTCCCTGGGGATATGGAGGGAACTGCACCAGGCCACCAGCAGATTCCTTCCTCATCCAAGTGGAGTTGGGCACCTACAGAGCGAGCTCAGCAGGGATCCCCAAACATACAGGGCCCTTTACACCAAGAGACAGGTGGGAAGCAAACAGACATCAAGCCCTGGGTGTTTGACAGCTGAAAGCAGCCTTGCCCATGGCTGGTGCCACCCCCATGGCTGGTGGCTGCAGTACAGCAGTGGCCACCCTGCCCTGCAGAGTGCCATGGCCCTGGGCTCTGCTCCCCTCCTGCTGCTCCTCCTCCCTCAGCCCAGGACGCCTACCGTGCTGCAGCAGATGAGAAGCAAACAAACAAAAACACCCCTCCCACCCTCCCCAAAAAAAGCCCAAACTTACCAGCTTCCCTCATCCAAAAGAAGCACCATGCTGTACAGGACAGGACAGGACAGGACAGCAAAGCCACTGGGTGGGGGGAAGGTTAGCAAAAGAGAGGGAGGAGAAAGAGGCTCCATGCTGCAGGGAGAGGGGAGCGAGCAGGCAAGCCAGGGTTATGTGATGGCAATGCAGGGGGTGGACAGATGCCAATGGACAGCTCTCCCAAAATGCAACCCCCCCAGCTCTGTCCACCCACCTATTTTTGGAGGGCTACTAGTGGAAATGTTTGAAATAGGTCAAGGTCTGTCAACACAGTCATTAAACCTCTGCAGCTGCTTCCTGCCCTTGTGTGCTCCAGGGTTGTCATCACCAGCACTGTCTCATTCACAATTCAAACTTCAGCACGGTTGTCCCTCAAGCCACAGCTGCATGCCACTTTCATTCAGGATGCCTTGTAGAGCAGGGAAAAGTCTCTCCTCTCTGACATTCCCTAGAACCAGGGTCTACCCTGCCTTGCTGAAACTCCAGGGTCCAAGCCCAGATTTGTTCAGTGCCCTATAACTGAGAGGCACTCTGAACCCAGCTGGGGAGGAGCAGGTTTCCATTGCTCAATTGCCACTAAGAAAAGAGCTGAGCTTGATATTTACAGCCATCCAATCCCCCTTGCATGAATTCCAATTTGCAGTTGAGCCTTAGGCTTAAATGCAGTCTGTATTCAAACAGTGTCACCTCAACCCATCTGTGGCTGGCCAGGAGTGAGAGGAGAGGATTGAGAGGCAGGAGGAGAGTTTGCTCCTTGAAAGAGTCACCTGGCTGTGGGAACTGAGCCCATTAACCAGGGAAACTAGGCAGCTACTCCCATCTTCCCTGCTCTTTTCCAGAGGCTGACAGTGGTCTGGGGGGTCTCCTGCTCCATCCAGGAGTGCCCCTGCCAACAGCAGTTTGGGTGCCATTCATCAGACCCTGTTCAATGGGTCTGCCATGGGGCAGCTTCTGGCTCTTCACCCCCACCTCTTCCTCAAACCCAGACAGAGGACAGAGAGGAGAGACCTTTCTAGAGCCTGTCAGATGGGATCTGCTCTCCTTTCTCCCACCAACACACCTAGCCAAGAATTACAAGGAGAAAACACACCCCATGACAGCACTGAGGCCAACCAGGGCTTGGCTGGGACCTGCTTTGCCTCATGGAAAGAGAGAACTGAAAGCAGAGACCCAAGGGGGGCACTTCTCCTATTGTTTTCTCTTTTATTAGGAGTGGAGCCTTGCTGCAGCTGTCAACACTCAGCAGAGCCCAAACCACACTCATTTCTAACAGAAAAAATCCCCACTGACCTCCTTCAGCCTTAGGGAGGTTTGAAGAGTATCTGGCAGAGACCACTCCAAGCCCTCCATGAGTGCAGGCACACTGGGGAGCTCTTCCTGCCTCCTCCACAGGAGCTGCCCAGCCAGGACAGCAGCACCTCTCACACCCACACACCTCAGGCCTGTCTGGGCAGGGGCAGCTGCACCACCACTACTCCCATTTCCTGAGCTCCAGCTTTGCACCGTGGCAGCTACAGCTGGCAACAGATGGCCAAAAGCCTCAGGTGCAGAAGAGAAGGATTTGGGAATAAGCTGTGCTGGCTGGACCAAGGGCTGCATCCTTCCCCTGCACTCTTCCCCTTCCTGCCCAGGCTGTTTTTCTCCCCCAGGGGGGCAAAGGCTACGTGCTTCTGTTCCAGAAGGACTGGTGACCCACCAGGTGTGATCAAGCACAGCTACCAGCCCAGCAGATGTATTTGCCAACAGGACTTACTGTCCTCCTCCCTCCGTGAGTGCTCTAATTTTTAAGGCTGAAGTCACCAGAAGCAGGAAGTTGCATCACTCAGTGAAGGTCACATTCCTTCCCCTTTTTAGTCCAGATTTAGCACCAGTTGGAAGCCACAAGGCTCAAGTGAATTGTAGGCAGGACAGCCACAGCTTCTGCAGGGATGCAGGTTAGAACAGAAGTGGATTTTTTGCTTAAACAACCAAATCTATTGCATTGTACACTCCTGTCTGAAGTCCTGCAGCTCCTCCTGCAACAGGCAAGGAACATTTTCAAGGGCACCTACAAAATCCAGGAGTCCCAATATTCAAACTTGTGAACTACTCAACAAGCAGCCTCTGAGGACCCACTTGCATTTTTGGGATGTTTCTTACCAGCTGCTTCACATGGGAACCTGCTGGTCCATGGGAAAGCAGGAGTGACAGGACTAAAAGCAAACACTAAACCTGTCTCAGTTTTGATAACACACCTTGGGACTAAGCACCCACTCTGCAGCAGCCCCAGTTTCCCAAATCACTACAAAGAAGTGGCTGTGGGATGTCCAGCTTCAGGCATCCGAGATGGAAGAGGTGAGCATCCAAACATGAGCCCCTCATTTGCCCTGGAGTGCTCATGGAAATGAGATGGAGGCAGAGAGGAGTGGACTCATTAAACTGTTATGAGGAGGGAAGGGGAGGGAGGTGGGGAGGGAGGTGGGACAGGCAACCAACTGCAGCTCCAAACAACCCCTCCCCTGGAAAACAACCCAGAAGCAAAACAACCCAAGACACGAGCAGGTGTTATCAGTGGTACCACTACCTCTAAGCAGCAGTGTGTCCTTACCAAAAAGATTTGCAAGAATGTTTGTGGCCGAGGACCTAAGGTACTTGCTACAGAGATGTGAGATCAGAGGTCAGCTCAATCCTGCAACATAAAGGTGGCAAACCCGGGTCACAGCAGGTCAGCAGCACTGTCAGGGCGTGTGGAAAGGGGGAGAAGGGTGGAAGGGCAAGGAGAAGGATGCAGGACAAGGCAGAGCCGCTGTCCCAGCTCACCCAGCTTACCTGGCAGCAGCCCTGCCCCCTTGCACCACCTGCGAGGCCTGCAATGAAAAGCTGCTGATGCCGCAGTGAAGATTTGAGGGGGGGAAAAGTAAGCCAGCAACAAAGCAAGACAAAAAAAAAAAAATTCACAAAGCTGCCTTAAAGAAATGAACAACACAAATATGGAAGAGAAGAAAATAAAGGAGCAGTAGGAAAAACACTTCTGCCTGTGGCTCTCGGTGGGGAAGCTGCTGGGAGCCTCCAATGACACGAAGTCCATCAGCTCTGGGTGCACTGTCCTGCTCTGCACAGACAAGAGCAGCAGTGCCTGAGCTGTGCTGTGTGCCCAGGACAGGTCCATCACCCCTGCAGCCTGTTCTACAGCCCTGAGTACAAAACCCCCATCCCACTGCAGTCCTCAGGCAATGTCCCCTCAGTGTCCCCAGATGTCCCACAGGACTCCTGGCCTTGAAAAGCCGAGCAGTGATTGCTCAGCTGGTTTGGATGGAGCTGCTGGTGCAAAAGGTTAGAATTTGCCAGCTGCAGGTAGATGTTTGCATTGGTGTTTAGCAGGATTCTGAAAAGCAAATCCCATCTAGCCCCATGGGGTGTCCCTGACATTCACTCAGTTCATCCCCCCAACACCCTCCCCAAGTGAAAAATGCAGTCACACTCACAGCCCTGCTCAGCAGTTTACAGGGTGGGGGCTTCAGGCACAACAAAGATACATGGAAAAGAAAAAGCAAACATTTGTTCCTAATGTCACCAGTGCAGAATCAACCCCGTGCCAGAGGAAACCAGAGTTCATTTCTGTTGCTGACCCCAGAGCAGGGCAGGTCTCTGGATTTACTCTCCTCCCTACCACAGTGCCCTGCTCACCTCACACAGATAAACCTCAGCCAGCCCAGCTGGTGGCATCACAAAGATGCTGCCCAAGAGCCTCAAGGCAAGGTTTGCCAGCAGGAGATGCCTGAGCCAGGGGTGAGGTGCTATCCTCCCATCCCTGCCTTCCTTGCTGAGCTCAAGTTTCTGCTTGGCTTTTTACAGCAGGCCAGCTGTGATGTAGTCAGACCAGGATTTGACAGGCAAGGGTGACAAATGTCCCTAAATCATTCTCTGCAGATCTCTGGGTGGAGAATTGGGTCCCACAGCCCTTGGGACAGCAGTGGAGAGCATATCATCTCTCAGGCTTGTTGAGACCACTGGGAAATCAGTTCCTTGGAGCTCACCCTCAGGGAAGGGGTGTGAGCTGCAGACACCTGCAAGGGAGCAGAGCCCTCAGCTGTGGGATTATTCCTTGTGTAGGCTGGGGAATCTCGAGCCAGAAAGCTTGTTTTAAGTGACAGGACAGGTTCCACCTTTCTTCATGCAGGGCCCAGGGGGATACTTCAGCAAAAAGTGCAAGATGGACAATTCTCCATCTCTACCAGGCCCACTTGGTGAATCCCCACCACATGCAGCTGAGGAGGCAGCCCTGGGGATGGACACTGCAGTGTCAGCCCCATCTCAGTGAGCTCTAGAACCTCACACTCCCTCACTCTGCCCCAGTGTTTGTGAGCTGTGCCCATGTCCTCGGTTGGGACACCATCCACAGGGCCAAGGGAGGGGAAGTAACCAAAGATCAGGTCCTCAACAGAGAGGTGTCAGCACAGAACTAATGGGATCAGGGTAAATACACAGCTGCATCAGCCAGAAAATTTGGTCTAAGCATCCAGAGGAGCTCCAAAGGTATTTAGGGCCACAGTGCCTCTATCTCCTCAATCAGTGTGACTTTATTTCTTCTCATAATCTTCCTGGGTGGGAGAGGTCTGGAGCTCTGGAGCAGTGAGATGCTGAGGGCAGTGTGGGGACAGAGAGGTCTGAGCACACCCAGCCTGCTCCCAGGGCATGTCAGCCAGCTGGGCTTGGGCAAGAAGAAAAGGGAAGCTCAACTTACCTTTGTTCTTCCTCTAGTTCTTCTTTGGACATCATTGACTTGTACTGGTTTCCCCTTAGCTTTCCAGGACTGTATTTAAAAGAAAATGTCTCATCTGCAGCTGCAGAGGGGAGACAAAAAGAGAACAAGAGATCTGTGAACCAGAGACCTCCTGAGAGCCACAACCAACAGCAGTGGGGTTGTTCCCTTGGGATGCTCTCTGACCTCTCCTGCACCCCAAAGGCTCTGGCCACCCCAGCACATTTCCTGAGTCGGCTCCAATCTCAGAAAGCCTGGGCACTGTCAGGGAGGCAGTGTGGGTCCCAGGAGAGCCAAGGTGCTGCTGGGCAGGGGACAGCAGGAGCCCAGCCACAGCCAGGCTGGGAACAGCGAGGACACTGTGAGCCAGCAGCCTGCTGGAAGCAGATCTGAGTAAATCCTACAGCACAGGAACCATATGCCATTGTTCTCCCTGCAGTCAAAGCCTTGCAGGCCCATCTTGGCTTATCAAGACATGCTAATCCTGCCCTGATTAACTGGCAGCATTTTCCACTCTCCTCTCCAGACCTGCATTCCTTCTCCCCTCCCTGCTCCCCGACCTCTCCTCGTCCAGGGGCCCTTTCCCAAGCTGGGGGCTCATGGATGGTGCCATGAGCAGAGCTGTCCCAGGCCATGCAGCCCTGGACAAAGCTTGTGAAAAGAAGATGCCACACGGCAAATCCCAGGGCTGCATGGCAAATCCCTGGAGCACCCACACAGCCGGGCCCAAGTCCCTCTGTCACCAGGCCAAGGTCTCCTTCTCCTGGGAGCTCTCCCACCAGCTCACCAGCCTCAGCCCTGTGCTAATTAGAGCACCAAAGCTCCGACTCTGAGCCAAAGCCGATCCTTTTCCAATCGGATTTTGTTCGAGCACTATTTGCTTTTAAAAACCTCTCCCGTGCTTTATCTTCCTGCAGATGGGAGAAAACAACAGGAGGAGAGGTCAATCCTAAAGGTGGCCCAGGAGGAGATGCTGCTCTGGGTAGTTGTCTTTGTGGTTATCTGTGGGCTGCTTATCTGAGAGCCTTTATCTCCCAAGGACTGCAGGACTTGGCTGCTTCATGTCCAGCCACCCAGCACTGCAGTTTCCACATTCCCAGAAACATCTGCTGCTTCCCCCAGCCCTCAGAGCTCTGGGGATGCTTCCAAGGGGTGCACAAAAGGAAGATGTTACTTCATCATCTGCATGGCCCTGAAAAAGTGCACGTTATCCACACAGCAGTATCCAGGATGGCACCAACCAGCCCCAGCAGGATCCCTAAAGGGTGAAACTCCCCTGGCAGGAGAGAAAGCCCCAACTTGTACATAACACATGGATGTTATGGAACAGGAACACAGGAGACCCCTTCCCTTACTCTGCACTGCTGTTGTGGCCATATTCATGATTGTGTCTCCTCCTCCACCAGCCCAAATGGAAAACCCCTCACAGCCCCTCCCCTCCCTTCCTCACACACAGGACTCAGCAGCTTCCCTCTTTTTTCCAATCAATACTGCCTTAAGGATTTTTCTCCTTTCTCCAATACACTGATTTTGGGATTTGTCCAGCCCCAAGCTCGTGCCCACATTCAGCTGCTGCCAGACCTTGGGTACCCCCTTGTAAAAGATAAGTCAGAGCCTGATTTTGTAGGTGGAGAAACCAGAGAGCTCAGAAACAAGCAGTGCAGGGCTTCACTGGGGTGACTGTGCCTGGAGCAATGGGAGTGGGATGGGAATTTCACAGAGACCTGCCCCCTGCTAATGCCCACATTTCCTCACCCCTTAACATCTTCAGGTTCCTGATCTTGGGGAGCTTCCCTGGGAAGTCCTGTTGGGTTACTGCTCATCTATTGATCTGGAGTGTTTCTCTAATCCCTAAATGCCACTGGGGCTCCCAGGGGATGCAAACCCTTTATCCAGCTTTGTCCCAAATGTCTGAACACCAGCAGCCCAAAGCTCTGGTCTGCAGCCCCAAACATTCAGCTTGGCCATATTCCACTTCCCTCAGTGGGAAACCCTCCCTGTGGGCAAACAAACAAACCAAGCTGGCCAGCTGGAAACAAGCAGTCATGCTGCAGCTTATCAGCACTTTGGGTGACCATAAAAGTGCATGGAAAGAAAATTCAGCTGGCTGCTGCTTTGGGAAATATTAGGAGAAAGAAAAAGAAATTAAAAAGAGGGTGTAACATCCTGTTCCTTATGCTGGTGCAGAGCAGGAGCTGTTCATTACCTTTGTAAGGCTCGAGTGATTTCAAGGACAATTAAGATTGTTTCCCTCACGTGGTTTTCTGCCAAATCAAGTGAGATTTGGGATTTAGACTGGCCCATAAAGAGCAGTTTAGTTGCCATCTCACCAGAAAATAAGGGAGGAGGGAGACAAGGAAGGTGCCAATCTCCTTGCCCACATGGTGTGATTAAAAAAAAGGAGACACTGTGTGGCTTTGGAAACCTCTGGCTGTTTTTGAGTTCAGGAACTCTCTCTGCAGATTGAAAACAAACTTCAGGAAACACACAGAAAAGGGGAGGCTGGGTTTTCATGTAGACAGGGAAAACACTACAGGAATAGGAGGTGACCTACTTACTGAGAGCCTCCATGAGTTCATATTAAAGAAAACATTTGTCTTTCATCTCTCTGCCCTTGCATTGCCAGTGCTGTGACCCTGAGCTGGCAGGGTGAGAGCAGCCCCAAGAGAGCACCTCTGCCCTGAACATGCTTGCTCTGGCATGACCCACATGTTATCCCTGCCCAAAGTGGAGGGAAGGCTGCTCTGGTGGTTTTGGTCACAGGGCAGCATCCCAGGCTGGTGACAGATGCCTGCAGGATCCCCACATGCCCCGGGGGAATCTCTGCTCGTGGGCTGGGGCCAGGACACTCAGGAGACACTGAAGGAAGGAGCAGGGCTGATCTCAGGGCACTGCTGGCATTCCCTGCTGCCTCCCACTGCCTCCTCATCAGCCTGGGCCATGGCTTTGCCCAGCCCCATTATAAAATACTTCAGAAACTGGGAAAAATTCAGGAGAGGAGCCAGGGGCTGCCTGCAGGAGGGGCTTAGGGAGGACACAGGGCTAGCCAGGACTCACAGCCAGGGGCCATCACCTTCTCCCAGCTCCAGGTCACAGCCACTTTGGAATGATGCCCTGCAGTGCCAGGGCAGCCCAGGAACAGAGCTGAACCCACAGAAGCAGACACTGGCAGAGTTATTGAGCATCCATCTGGCAGGATACACCCATCAGTCCCCAACCAGACCTCCCACAGCCCCCCATGGTGACATCCCCAGCACCAGTGCTGTGAGGAAGCCTTACAGGGTGCAGTGAGTGTATTTTGGGAACCCTGTCTCCAAAGATGCTTCCCCTGCCTTGCAGGAATGGCCCCAGGATTAAAATTTGATTCTCTGTGGCATTAGGCATAATCCTCCCAAGCCAGGGGATTGCCACACAGCACCTTCAAACAGCCAGGCAGAAAGTGGGGCAGGGAAGGGAGAGCACCCCAAGGGCTCCTGCTGCCCCAGCTGTCCCCAGCCACCCCAAGCCAGGACTCCTGGGGACACCCCAGCATCTCCAGGCTGCTCAGGAGAGCAGAGTCCCCTTCAGACACTCATTTCAGCACCATCTGTTTCATTTTCTTAGGAGTGCAGCAGTTGTCACCCCAATTAGTCAATTAATCATTTTCCAATCAACTAATTGGCTAATCAGTTAAACGTGGCTCTGACTAAAGCCCCTGGAGATTGTCCTGGATGGAGCAGCTGCATCACAAAGCTACCCCATGGCAAACAGCCCAAGGGCATCTGGGGAAGGGGCAGCAATTTCCTGGAGGAAGGAGACCATCCCCAAGCACTCAGCATTCCAGACCTGTCCATAATCTCTCTGCAGAGCTCTGGCTTGCTTGGCACTCACCATCCTCATCCTCTGGCTCCCTCACCACCAGCTTCTCGTTTTCTGAATCCACCTCTTCCTCCTGGAGGAGTTAAAACAGAACAGCCGTGAGGAGATGGTGCTGTGGTGAATAACTCACGTTTGGTGAGGGATGCAGAGCCTGGAGCTCCAGTGAGGGGGCTGGGCACCCCTTCCCTGCTTCCCCCAAGGAACAGGACAGGAGGATGCTCACTAATGAGTGATGTTCATTAGTCTGCTTTCCTCTCACTAGTCTGGCACAGTGATCTGGCCCACCTGGGGGGCCATTGTGAAATGCAAGTGCCTCCCCAAAATCAGAGATATTAAGGTTTTTAAGAAGAGCCTTGTGCCTGAGCACCTTCCTACCAGCTGCACTCCTGCCACCCCTCCTGTCCAGGGACAGGCAGGGACTGAGCCAAGAGCCACAGGGACTTCTGTGTGCCCCCAGGCCAGGCTTGGACACTGTCCTGGAGACTCTCCTGGAGACTTGGACACTGTCCTGGCAGTAGGAACAGGTGGATCCCCAGCCAAAGCCATCCCTGCAGCTGCTCTGAAGCACAGGAGCATTCACCAGTGGGGCCCAGGGGTCGGAGGGAGCACTGGGGGTTGTGCTGGGACCCTCCAGGAGCCATCCACAGCTGGTGTCTGGAGCACAGGCAGGAGCAGCAACAGCACATTTTGGAGTTTTTTTGAAGGCAAAGCAATTTTGGAAGTTTTGGGGCTCCCTTCTGCAAGATACAACAAACTTCATAACACCCAGATTCCTTTTCCTGTGCAGAAACTCCAAGCAGGGAGAGAGGGGAGCACTCCAGCTCTGGAGATAAGACAAGGACACATGGCAGAGCCTCTGCATGAATGATTTCCTCCTGCACAGCCCTGTGCTCCAGCTGCAAACCTTGGCCCTGTGCATCCCATGGGCTGGCAAAAGGGCAAAGCACCTGCAGAAAGGGGAGGAGCGTGGAGGGAGGCTGCCAAGCCCCTCATTGTCAAGGGACACGTGGCAAAAGCTGGGGAGAAGGTGGCCCAAGGGGAAGGATGCTGACCCACACACAAGAGTTGAGGGCTGGCTGTGCAGTGCAGAGCTCTGGAGGAGCTGCTGGAGCACAGCCCCGGCCCAAACTGGGTTAGTTTGTCATCAGGGAGGAATGTGCATTATTCACAGCCACTTGGCTCCCTCTGGCCACTCAGTTCCCCAGAAGGAGATGCCACCGGGACCCCCACCCGCTGCAGCCAGGGCTATTTTGGGCCACGCTTCCAAACATGGGCACTTCCCTCTGGACACACGGGCTTCCCCTGGGGATGGCTGGGGAGGCACCAAGGGAGTGGCCCCAGGGAGGGCACCAGCTCCCCATCACATCCATCCCTCCCTGTGAGCTGGGACATCCCCTGGGAGACCCAACCCTCCAGGAGCAGACACAAGAGGGCAGATTTTAGCCTCTTCCTTGCCTGGGCACTAGGAACTGAGCATTTAACAATGAGAGCAAGCTGGAAATTTGGGTGGCAAACCTCCAAGGAAGGAAAATAGATCTGCTCCAGCACAGAGGAAGACACCCCTGACGGGAGCAGAGGGAACAGGCAGGATGCCAGGCTGGCAGGGGACAGCAGCGTGCCAGGTGGTCTGGGAACCCCTGCTCGTGGCAGCCAGGAGCTCCCTACAGCACAGCTCCTGCTTGGATGGCTTGCAGGCAGGTGCCAGCACCTCCCTTCCCCCCAGGCTGTGCCCCAGACTCCACATCCCCGTCCCTCTGCCTTCCTGGGGCTGCTCCCTCCGCAGCCATTGTGCTCCAGCTGCCTCAGAGGGACCTGCCTCACTGACCCCCCTCCCTGGAATCACTCCCTCCACCTCCAAGGAGCAAACCTGCACCTGGAGCACCATTTCTTTCTGTTTTAAATGGGCTCAGTCATTAAGAGGCCGCCCAACCCCACCAGGGGAGAGCAGCAGGCAAATTTTGTCCCACTTCCCATGGCCACTGCCACCCTGGGACAATGTCCCACCCACCGTGTCTGTGCCACTCCCCCCACACACCTCTGCATGGCTGGAAAGTGCTGCGTGGCCACTCGTGTCCTCTGCTTGTCCCGTGTGCCCCAGGCTGGATCCAGGAGAGGCAGCCAACGGTGCTATCTGCAAAAGGACAAAGCTTTGAGCACGAACACCTTGAGCCCTCCCTGTGCTCAACCAACCAGCCCTGGCAGCTTCAGCACACATGGGCAAACCCAGAATGTGGCCAAGAGCCCACCTTGCCCCATGTGCTGCCTCTGATCCACGTGCTGAGCCACGACAAGGCTGCTGGAGGGAGGGACACAGAGACCCCCAGTGCCAGCCCTGCAGGCAGGGTTTGGAGCTCAGGAGCTGCTCTCTGTGGCAGCCCCAGCCCGTGGGATGGGAGCAGGGCAAGGAGCCTCAGCCAGGGGGGCTGGCTCTGCCAGCAGTCCGTGTGTCCTGGCAGGGCTCAGGCAGTTTCCTGGGATGCTGATGCAGCAGCTCAGGGAGAGGCCATGCTCGGTTTGCTAATGCTCTGCCAGCTGCCTTCTCCATCACAGGCAACCCCCTGGAAACCTCCCCATGCCACCCCCAGCCCTCTCAGCCCCCCTGCAGCTGTGGATGGCCTCGAGCCCCGTGCACAGCCAGCTTTCCCTGTCCAAAACGTTCACAGAGATGAAGGTTTCCCTGCTGTGCCTGGAGGGCTGTGGAGGAGGATCTGCGTGGGCAGGGAGCAGGGACACCGTGTCCCTTGGCCTTGCAGTGAAATACCAGCATGGGGCTGGGAGCAGCCCCTGGGCTGGCTGGAAATGCCAGCAAGAACAAAGCCCCACCTGGAGCCTGGCTGTGCCTACAGCCCCTGCGAGCCAGAGAGGAGGGGAGAGCCCTCCCTGCCTGGAGCAGCCGCCAGTTTCAGAGCTCTCAGCCCTGCCATGGCCAGTGGGTGCTGCTGCCCCAGCACCCTGCAGCCAAAGCAGGGAGGGGGGAGGCGCTGGGACAACACTGGGAGGCTTGGGCACCACAGAGGACACCAAGGCACCCCAGGAGCTGCTCTTGTGTAGGAAGCACAGCCCAGGGAGAATGCAGGGAGAGTTTTGAGCAGCTAGGAGTGGGGAAGGAACAACTGGAGAAGAAAGGATCTGAGTGCTCAGTCCAACAGTCCACAAATCAGCATCTCTCCAGTACACAGCGGCCACGAAAACCTCCCTATAGATTAAAAAAAAAAAAAAATAAATAAATAAAAAAAATAAAAAAGCGAGAAGCAGCGCTACAGGGAGCCCTGCACGTCATTATCCGGGAGCATCTGGAGGAGACTTGACACGGGCCGCCCGAGCAGCTGCCGCTGCAAACAAAGATGTCACTGCGGAGCCGCGGACGCGCGGGGCGGCAGCTGCCCGGCCCCGGGGCACCCGGGCTGGGAGCGCTCCCTGCCCGCTCCTCCGCGGGGCACCGAGCCAGCCCAGCGCAGAACTACTGAATCACACCTGGGCACAGCTCGCCCGGCGCTCCGGAGAGCCCGGGGTTAAAACCCAGCGCCTCCAATGACCAGGCAGCGACCCGTCTGCCTCGGCCCGGCTGCAGAGCCGGAGCGCTTGCCGGATCATCACAAACGTGATGTTGCCCTTTAGCTCCACAGCCGGGAGAGTGGAGCTGGCTCTGGAAGTGAGGTTTGGACCAAAGCAGAGCGAGGACAAGGCTTCAGGGACATTATGGACACAGCCAGCACTGCCCATGGACAGCCCTGAGTCTCACATGGAGCAGCTTGGCATCGTGACCCCAAAATGCCTCCCTCGAGGCTGTGCCACCACTGAACCCTCTCCCAGCCTGTGGGAGATGGGAGCCAGGCTTCCCACTACAGCATCATCTGGTTTTCAGCTCATTTCTGGCCATTTCCTCCCCACTTCCTCCATCCCCAGTGCCAACCCCTCTGAGCAATGGGCTTCCTTCTCAGAAAGGACAAGAGGAGACTTTGGGGGTGGTGTGTCCCTCACTCTTTCTTCAGGAACAGCCCTGGCACTTATGAGCAGGTTGAGGACAAATAAGTGCCCTGCTCCAGCTTCAGGAAAAGGGAAGATCCCAGGCTGCACAGCAAGAGAAAATTATCTTGGATTAAACTCCTGGGCCCTGTGTGTTGCCATTTATGGCTGCACTTTCTGCTCCAAGCCTGATGCAAGACTTTGCAAGAGGGAAAGAAAGCAGACAGGAGAGAGCCAGCCAGAAAGAGAAGAGCCAGGAGAAAAGGGGAAGGAAGAAACCTTAAAAAAAAAAAAAAGATTAAATAATAGTATTGTTGGGCAGAGTTTAGCAGTGCAAAGCAGCTGCTCTGTCAGCAGCTCCGCCCCAGCCACCACTGGGGCTCTCCATCCTCCCGCTGGCCAGAGAAGCAGCTGCAGATCAAGAGCAGTTTTCCAGCCCTGGTGATGGAACTGCCAGCTCTGGGGTGCCTGGAGAGGATGTCCCTCATGTGGAGATGGCATTTTGCAGGTCTGAGCCCCCTCAGAGTGTCAGAGCATCTGCTCCTGCCACTTCCCCTGTCACTGCTATGGGAAAGGACAAGCAGCAGAGCGGGCAGAGCATTTCTGAAGCTCCAGGACCATCTATGCCTTAATGAGGATCAGGCAGTGCCAGGGCTGGTGAGGAAAACGCTGGTGTGTCCCACAGCAGGGTGAGGAGCCCAGCTCAGCAGCCCCCATCCCTGCAGGCACCATCACATCCCAGCACGGCTCCCCTAGGATCACATCCAGCTGCCTCATTCCCTTTTTGCTGCAGCCTCTGGAAAGCAAACACCACACTCCAGGACGTCCCTTGCTGCCCAGGTGAGCTGGATTGGTGATGGTGAGATCCTTGGCAGCAGTGGCAGGCAAAGCTGGCAGCCCTTCACACGAGTGGGCACTTCAGGAGGCAGAGTCCTCGTGGCCTCTGCTGCAGCAGTGCCCTGGCTCTGGCACAGCTCCCAGGGCAGCAGCCCAACCTCCTGGACCCGTGCAGGGACACAAGGCAGACCCCAGTGCCACCGTGCCCCACACCACATGCCAGCACTGGGATTCAGGGCGGGCACGACACGTGCCCAGGCTCCCTGGGGGGTGACACACGCCCTGTCTCACTTCCCAGCCTCCAGCCACTGCAAGAGGTGATGCATTTGTCCCTGGCACAGGCTGCTCTGGGCGAGAGCTGGGCACATCTGAGCAGGCAGGGATCTGGGTGGGGAGCCCTGCATTCCCTGGCAGGGCTGCTGCCAAGGCTGTGACGGGGTAGAACATCACCACAGCCCTCCCCAGGCCACTGAGGGACACTGGAGCTCCTGCCCCAGCCCGCAGGCAGTGCAGACACAGCCTGAACAGCTGCCAATTACAGCCAGACTTAATTAGGCACCCTCTCCCCTCCAGCACAGGGAGGGCAGGCAGGAGGAATTAGAGGGGGAAATGATGACTTTTTAAATGTAAAGAGGGCTCCTGGTGGGAGCCGGGTGGTTTGTGCTGCCTGGTGTGTCCAGAGGCACTGAGAGCTCCCAGGGAGGCACAGACTGGGGTGGGGGGCACAGGGAAAAGGCACCAGGAGCTTGGCAGAAGAGACAGATGAAGCCTTTGTGCCTCTGCTCTCCAGGTGACAGCCCCACAGGCTGCCCTGCTCAGGCAGGGCTTTTGTGTCCCCTCTCCCCACTGTCACCCACTTGCCCCTGCTCTGTTTGAAGCCCTCAGCTGCAATCAACCCTTGGCAAACCAGCCAGGCACTGCCCACTCACCCTCCCCATCTTCAGAACATTTTGGCCAGGTTGCCATCCTGGCAGTGGCTCTGGTCCAACACTGAAAACCCTGCTCGGTCCCTGCCACCTGCCACTTCCAGGACAGAATGGCTCATTAGAGAGTTGAAGTTTCTGACCGTTTCTCACAAGAACCACGCTCCACAGCCCCAGCGTCGCTGCCGTTCCCACCCAGCAGCTTTTCATTAGGGGATTGCTTTGACAGCACTGCCTCATCCATTAACGAGCTGGGGATGGGGATGAGAACAGACAACAACGGACTAATTAATTTTTTTTTTTTTTTTCAGTGATGGGAGCCAGCAGAGACAAGGGGAACCACTACCAGCAGTTAAGGGAAACAAGGACTCTTGGGCTCCTTTCTCTGCTCTGGCTTATTTTGTAGCCCTGAGCACGATGCTGCAATGAACTGGTCACGGCAGAGAGGGGCAGGGAGGCTTCAATTTTAGCGATTTTCCCAGCCTCGTGGGAGATGGAAGCAGGAGGGAGCTGAGACACGCACTGCCCCTGCAGTTTGCACAGGCAGGGGCAGGGAAGGAGGGGGCAGCGGGATGCACGGCTCCAGCCCGTCATTAACACACCGAGGCTGCTCTCCCTGCGCGGGTTCATCCATCAGCATTTTGGTCAGTGCTTGGTTAATGGCTGCGGGCAATCCCAGCCAGCCTGGCACAGTGCGTGCTAAGCACTCAGGAGGGGAAGAAAACAAGGAAAGGAAAAACAAATAAGGAAAGAAAATAAATAAGGATAGAAAGCTCTCTGAGTGCCGAGCACAGCCCTCTGCCTGCTGATGCACTGAGGAGCCCTGAGCCTGCAGGAGCCGGGCAGGGTCTGGGAGCCTCGTCTGCTGAGTCACATCAGGGGACTGCAGCCCTTGCCGAGCCAAGACAGGCTGGAAAGGGAACGATTCCATCAGCAGCCGCCTGCAAAGCACTCACTGCTCGGCCCAGGGCCCGGCCCATCCCTGCCTGCAATACCTGCTGGGCTTGGGGCTGAGTGCTGCTGGAGGGAGGGATGAAGCAACTTTGAGGATGCCCGTGGGGAGAAAAACCAGGGAGATTCTGCAGAGCTGTGGATGGTCTCTCCCACCCTGCCCACAGGACCAACCCTTGGATCAGCAGGCTGGGCACTGCCACACGTGTGTGGTGCCTGCTGGAAGTGCACGTAGTCCCTCCTGGTCCCTCGGGTGCCACCCAGCCCCGGGGCCAGGCGCTGGCAGCCGCGGGATCATGCGCGGGCCTCGGCTCCCAAGCACTTACTCAGCATTGTTCCCCCTCCACTGCTCCCCACCAGCGCCCAGAGCACACGTGCCTGGTCCCTGTCCTTCCCCAAGGGATGCTGCTCAGGCCCAGGGTGACTTGTTCTGCCTTGCTCACACAGTGAGGGAACGATTTCCCAGGAGGAAAAGCTGGCCAGGACCCTATGCAGCTCCAGTGCTCCCTTTGCTGTAAGAAGGGCTGAGGGCAGTGAGGAGCCCAAATCCCACAGAGCCCAGCCAGGCTTCTGGAGGACACAGAACTGTCTGTTTATTGAGTAAGAACTCGTTCCAGGCACACAAACCCCTGTTACTGCACCTGTGCAGAGTGGGGATAAAAGAGCTGAGCCCTTCTCTGAAGGCAACAAGCATTGCAGCAGTGCCTGATCAAAGAAATCAGGGCTGAAGAGCAGCCAGAGGGGAGGAAAACATTCCCAAGATGTGAGCTGGCAGCAGAGGAACCTGTGGGTTCTGGCAGCCCTGGATCCAGCTATCTGTCCTGATGGGTGCTGCACCTGACCAGAGAGCAGCTCCAGCCAAGTGGCCAACTTTGTGCTGAGCTGGCCCAGCCAGGACCCAGCTGGCTAACGCAGGCCGGGAGCTCTCCAGAGATCCTGGTACTCACAGGCACCGATAAATCACACGACAGAGAGACAGATGTGGTTCCCAGGACACTGGGACAAGGGACAGGACTGCTCTGGAGCTGTATCCACGGGCAAGGGGCACCGGGAAGGGGAAAGGGAGAGCTCCGAGGCTCAAAAAGCACCAAGGGAGGTGCTGAGGAGCACAGGGAGGCAGAGCCACATCCCAGTGAGAGCAGCTCACCCCTGGGTGTGCAGAGCATCCCAGAGCAGAGCAGCGTGTGCAAGCCCCCGGGACCTGCCCAAGGCTGTCCGGTGAGTCACTGGAGATGCTTTCCAAGGCAAGGCTGTCTACGCACTGCCCGCAGCCTGGAGACAGTTGCCGAGGATTACAAATACTGCTAATAATAGCCAGGAGGCGACTGGGCCCCAGCCCTGCCCGCCCCGGCCCAAACACGCTGCCGGCACACGGCGACGTTCCCCACGGGAGAAAGCCACCAAGGCAGGGAGTTCAGCCACCCCAGGTTGTCACCGAGTCCCATCCAGGCTGGGCAAGAGCAGAACAAGATCTTCCCATGGACACGGGGTCGCCCTTTTATTTTTAAACAAGATCCGGTGGTGGAGGAGGATTTATGGGGCATTTATAGGCATCACTGCCGCCCCCAGCCCCCCCAGTTCAGCCAGGGGTCAGAGCTTGGGGCCAGCATCCTGCTGGGGCTGGGAATGAGTGGGGCGGCCCCTTCCCTGGGGCAGGCAGGGACAGCGCAAGGAACCCGCGCTGGCACGGGGACAGTTTCTGTGAGCCACAGAAAAGGGATGCGGACGGGAAGAATAAACACATGCACATACCCCAGCACCTGGATAAGCTCTGGGGGAAAGGAAAAGACTCCCAAGGGTTAGATGTGCACACAGGAGAAGCTCTCACACCGACACACGCTTCTTTTTAGGATCATTCCTTGGGGGACGGCGGAGGGAAGGAGCCAGAAACACCCTCCCAAACCGCTGCCTTCCCCGGGGACAACGGGCTTGTTCCCACCCGAAGACAAAACACAGGTTTTGCCGGGATCTCTCTTATTTTAGGAGAAAATTCCGAGCGCGGCTCCCTCCCCACCACCCGCGGGGACGGAGGGATGGAGAAGGGGCACCGCGGGGAGGCTGGGGGGATCCCGGGTGAGGCTCCTCGGGGCGCCGGCCTTACCTTGCTCTCCGCATCCTCCCGGTGCCCGGGCTGCCGGGGCTCCTGGGGCGGCTGCGGGGGGATGCTCTCGGCCGCCGGGGCGATGCTCTCGGCCGCCGGGGGGATGCTCTCGGCCGCCGGGGGGCTGGGCTCGGCCGCCGGGGCGATGCTCTCGGCCGCCGGGGCGATGCTCTCGGCCGCCGGGGGGCTGGGCTCGGCTGCCGGGCC
Source organism: Luscinia megarhynchos (assembly GCA_034336665.1). NCBI lineage: Eukaryota > Metazoa > Chordata > Aves > Passeriformes > Muscicapidae > Luscinia > Luscinia megarhynchos. Next base: position 7,628,070 of record CM067580.1, read on the forward strand.
CGGTTCCACCGCAGCGTCCCGCTGCTCGGCGACCGCCTCCTTCCCCTCGTCACCCACCCCGACCTCCTCCACCGGCACCCGGCTCCCCTCGTCCTCCGGCCCCGCCGCCGCCGCCTCGCCCTCGGGGCCGCGCTCCCGAGCCGGTTCCGCCGCGGGCTCCCGGCGCCGCTCGCCGCCGCCTCCCCGCAGCCTCAGGAAGACGGAGGCGAGGACGAGGGCCAGGACGGTGAAGAGCAGCGGGACGGCCAGGTACAAGTCCACGGGCAGGTCCATGCTGCCCTGCCGCCGGAGCCCGCCCGAGCCGAGTGCGCGGCCGGGGGTGCGCGGGCAGCGCTCGGCCGGCGGCGGGGCTGGGCCGGCTCTCGGCCGGCTTTACCCGGCGTCATCCGCCGGCCCTGCCCACCGCCACGGCCCCCCCGGGCCGGCACCCACCGCCCCCTCCGAGCCGCAGCCGCAGCCCGGCCCCGCTCCCCGCCCGCATCCACCCGCGCCCGGCGTGGGATTTGGGAAGGGGCGAGCGGGAGAGGAAAGCTTGGGCTGCGAGCAACCCGGCTCTGCCTGCTGCCAGAGTCCAGCTTGGGACAAGGGGATCTTTCATTAGACACTGCCTTAGAAACACAAAGTCATTCCCAAACTGCTCGGCAGTGCCTTGCACCGTCAAAATCCTAGAATCATTTACATTGGAAAAGACTTCTAAGATCATAACACCTTTCAATGAAGAAATTGTTCCTAACACCCAATCTAAACCTCCCCTGGCACAACTTGAGGACATTTCCTCTTGTCCTGTTAACGGGTCCCGTTCGAACAATGGGAAGGTGTCCGTCTCCCGGGTGATCCCAGCGCAGGTACCCAGGGCTTGGTGAGCTCCGACGTACTGGGGGATCGGCTGGACTCCGGGCAGTGTTTAATGAGCATTTTGCACCTTGTTAGCCCTTGGCTGGGCAGTGGAGGGGCTGGCAGGGCCAGGAAGGCTGTCCTGACTCCCCTGGGTGAGCAGCATCTGGCAGCACATCCATGCCAAGCTCCAGAGCATCACTCCACCTTCCCCAGGAGCTGCAGGGGATATCACTGCCATAAACTGCTGTTATAGCCACCAGGGAAAGTTGGTGCCAAGAGCAGCTGGGCTGCCACAGCCTCCCCCCGAGCATTTTGCTGCTGAGAGGTCTGAAAAACAGGAGACTCAAAAACCAGGATGTGCCTAAAAGCCATCACAAACTGGCAAGCAGAGTGGCCAAGGAGTTGTCAGGTCCCTCCAGACTGCCACTGAAGATTTCCTGCCTCTCGAGACTGCTGGGAAGATTAGCCAACCTTTTACAAAGCATACTGAAATTAGAAAGCCCAAATTATTCCTGCCAGGGTGAAACCAGCATGGAGCTGGTGAGGGGAGCAGACATGGGAATTCACCCCGGAAAGTCTCTTCCAGGGAGAAGGCTCCCGAGACACCACCAGGAGTGGAGATTTTTTTATTGACTGACCAAAGAAAAAACTCCAACAAAGATGGGATTAAATCCCCGGGTGGGAGGAAGGAAGTGAAGCCATGATCCTCACTTTATTGGTAATCCTATCAGGCAGGCAATCGTTAGCGTATGGATAATTGTATTCTTAGCAACAACCAGCCACGGTACTTATCTCCCCTTCTCCCGCAGAGCTTTGCATTTCCTGGGTCCCCTTTCAGAGCTGCTCCAGAGCTCAGCCAAATCACCCGGAGATTGGCAGCGTCACAGGGCTCTTGGGTTCAGCAGCTTTTTCCATGTGTATTTGGTCCCTTCTTCCCCCTAGTTGCCCTAATTCCAGCAGCCAAGAAGGCATCATCCCGAGTCCAGTGCATCACTTGCTTTTTGAGGCTTCCTCTGAGTCCTGGAAATTGCTCATGGCCAGAGACAGAACCAGGGTGGGGAAGTTCCAGGGTCTGGGTCCTTGCTCCTGTGCTCACTGAACTGTCAGTTCTGGGCACAAAGAGGAATTCTGGGCGAGACTGAGAGAAACTCTCACTGGGAGCTGCTAATAGGGTGACATGGGGTGTTTTGGAATTGCACACACTTCCAGCTGTCACAGTGCCTTTGATTACTGCCAACACCCAGGACACCTCCTGCTCTTTCTCCCTGGCAGTATAAATTTTCCATGGCTCTTGGTTGGAAGTGTGTTGGAGGGTGTTTGCCCGCTCAGGAATGCAGCAGCATGTGGCTTGCATTAACCCAGCAAGGAGACAGAGCACTTCAGCCAGCACCCTCTCAAGCAGGATTTATCACTGCCTCAAAATAAGAGAAGCTGGTCCTGACAGCTTCTCCTGAGGTTGGAATTCCTGGCAAGGGAATCAACAGGAGCTTCAGAAGCAGCAGCTCCTGGCTCTGGACCTGCAGCGATTTCCTCTCAGGTTGCTGGAACCTGTGGCACTCACAGGAGTTGTGGGAGCTGCAGGGCTTGGATGTCTGTGAAAAACAACACTCCTAGTCTTGAGAGCAACAGAGCAGCAAGGACACGTCTGCCAGAAGAGCCACTCAGCCTGAGCCAGACTCATGCAGTAATGAGGTGACAGGATCAGCAACAGAGATCAGCTCCTCATGTCCAGACTTGGGGTGAGAGCTCCTGCAGAATGTAATCTGGTGGGGATGATACCCCAAGCAGAATTTGGGCCCAGCAGGTCCCATGTGATGCTGACTTGTCCCCTCCACGGCTCTCCAGAGGGAACTGATGGAGTAAACTCGGCCTGGTCCCCAGCCAGAGCTCTCACTGGGAGGCACAGAGGTGTCTCTGGGGTTCCCTTATCAACTTACGAGGCACAACTGATGCCTCGGGCTCCATCATGCACGCTGCAGGATGGGAGGGGATGGATTCCCCCCGCAGCTCAGCCAGGCAGGCTCCCAGGCAGGGATCTCCGCCCTGGGGCTGCTCGCCAGCCCCGGGACAGACGGGGGTGGGGGGGGTCGGGGAGGGGCTCGCCTGGGCACGGCGCCCCCGCCCCAGCACCAGCCCCAGCCCCAGCTCAGCCCGAGCTCGGGCTGAGCCCGGAGCGGGGCAGCAGCAGCAGCGGGAGCGCGCTGCCCTCTCTCGGGAGGAGAACAGCCCTGCAGAGCAGGAGAGCAGGGGATGGCCGGGGACAGCCCCCCCAGAGCCCCGGCACAGCAGGGATGGATGGGGACAGCCCCCCAGAGCCCCCGGCACAGCAGGGGATGGATGGGGACAGCCCCAGGACCCGGCACAGCAGGGGATGGATGGGGACAGCCCCCAGGACCCCGGCACAGCAGGGGATGGATGGGGACAGCCCCCAGAGCCCCCGGCACAGCAGGGGATGGATGGGGACAGCCCCCAGGACCCCGGCACAGCAGGGGATGGATGGGACAGCCCCCAGGACCCGGCACAGCAGGGATGGATGGGGACAGCCCCCAGAGCCCCGGCACAGCAGGGATGGATGGGGACAGCCCCCGAGAGCCCCGCAGAGCAGGGAATGGATGGGGACAGCCCCCAGAGCCCCGGCACAGCAGGGGATGGATGGGGACAGCCCCCCAGAGCCCCCGGCACAGCAGGGGATGGATGGGGACAGCCCCCAGAGCCCCGGCACAGCAGGGAATGGATGGGGACAGCCCCCAGAGCCCCGGCACAGCAGGGAATGGATGGGGACAGCCCCCCCAGAGCCCCGGCACAGCAGGGGATGGATGGGGACGGTCCCCAGGACCCGGCACAGCAGGGATGGCCGGGGACAGCCCCCAGAGCCCCGCAGAGCAGGGCATGGATGGGGACGGTCCCCAGAGCCCCGGCCCCGCGGACAGAAGCCACTTTCACACGGCTGCCAGCTCCGGGCCGCAGCCAAGCGCGGCAGCAGCTGAAGAGCTTTGCCAACAAAGGGGGATTGAGGAGAGCCGCGGTGACAACTGCTCCGGGAACAGAAATTGCTGCGCTGCAAACCTGCCTGCGGGAGGGACCGAGCCGGGCTGGCTCCCGTGCCCGGGTCACTGCGGGGGACAGCGCTCCCAATGCAGGAATGGGGCGGGACCGCCCGGAGAGCCGCCTGCAGGCACAAAACAGATCTGATCTAACACACCACACGTTCTCCGTGTCCGGCAGCCTGTGAGCTGTACAGGCAGGTGCTGTTCCGAGGTCCTCTGCTTCCCTCCCACACAAAGCAAGGAGATCACTGAGCTCCAACACCCGCCTCTGCACCCCAGCCATAACCCAAGCGAGGCTCCACAAGCCCCTGTGCAGTGAGGCGTGCAGGCAATTGCTGCTTTCCAAGGAGAAAAAACAGGAATTTTTTGTTCCCAGATCCTCCCAGAACCCATTTTCCCTCACAGAAAGTTTGAGCACAGACCAGTCTTATAACTGCTCCAAACTCGGATTATTTCTGCAAGCCCCAGTCAGCTCGGAGTCACAGATACACCTTTTCCTTGCCAAGAACACAGCCCTCTCTGTCTGCCAGTAAGGAGAAGCTATCCCAAGAAACTCCCCTGTTTCCTCAGGCTTGGAGGTCACTCCCCTACCTGGCTGGCTTCTCATTTGCCTCTTGACATGTGGCTGTGTGCTGGCTCAGGGATATTTGGGTTCAATCCACAAATGGCAGAGCTCAGCTCAGGGGTGGGGATGGCTGTACCTTGCTTCCACTGGAAGAAATGAACCAACCCAAGAGCTCCCCTGGAAGTATTTATTTCTAGACCTTTTCCCTGAGCTCCTGTCAGTACCCTCTCTGCTTGTGAGGCCTCTGCTCTCATCCATACAGCTCTTCCAACAACTTAATTAATTTTAGACTCTAATCCCTGACCCAGGGCAGGCTCTGAGTTACTGTTGAGGGCTTCAAAGTCTTAAACCAGTACAACTTGCCTTGCCCTTGACAGCACACTGATACAAGCTGATATTCCAAAAGCTCCTGGACTCTGGCAGCCACTCCAGCCCCAGTGACACAGCCTTGGGTCTAAACAAGGCAGTGCTGAGCAGAAAAGCCCAGCCCACCTCTCCCTGTCAGCACAGCTGGGACAGGCAGGGCTCGCTGCTGCTCCAGCTGCCCTGCCCCTCCTCCTGCTCCGGGCAGGCTGTTCACAGTCACAGCATCACACACAGGTATCAGGTCTCAGTGCAGAAGGGCCATGGAATGATTAGTTCCCTCTGAACACATTCCTGACCAGCTTCCACACTTCTCCAGAACCAGAGGAGGTGAAGCCCCACAGAGGAGTCTTTATGTGCCTTGAAGGAAAAAAAAATGCTGCAAGCCTGTTCATTCAACTCCAGACCAGTCTTAAACTGCTCAGTGCCATGCCTGGCACTGCAGGAGGGACTGGAGACAGGAGATATGCAGCCCTGCTCCATGACTTGCTTTCCAACTGCCACAAAAGAAAAGCAGGAGTTACTTTGTTTCTGCATCAGACCACAGGAAAGGAGCAGGAACATTGACAAAGGTGCAGCACAGGCTCCCCAGCAGTAATTAAAGCATCAGTGTGTCATCCTCCTTGTTGAAATGAAATTGCACCAGTTACAAAAAGGAAGATGTGGAGATAAATCAAGAGGAATAAAAATAAATCAAGTTCTGATTGCAAGGCCACAGAGGGACTGCAGGAGATACCAGCAATACCTGCAAATGAGCAAGAATGGTGAGGTTGTCTTGAAGCACCTAAATTGCCTCTCCAGACTGAAAAGCAAAAGAGATCAGTTATAAAAGCATTTCTACAGTGGCTGTACACAGTTTTCAGACACCATTAACTCACAGCACTTTTCTGGGGCTTGTTAAATGCCAGGCATGGAAACACCCTGATCATCCACAAGGAGAGGAGGGACTCATTTGTTAATTGTGCATCCAGCAGGGGATTTGAGCTGGGCATGGGGAGAGCTGCTGGAAAGGAGAAAAAAAAAAGTGGCTTTATAGGTGACAGTAAAGAAGAAGAATGTTTGCAGCAGTGTCTGGGAAGGGGAGGACAGAGGTTTATGTGGAAATGAGTGAATTGCCTGTCTGCTGCCACAAAGCCATTTACTCTTCAAGGTGTTTCATTTTACAATATATTGCTATAAATATTTCAAAAGCCTTAGGGCTGCTGTCCTACACTCTGTTCCAGCTTATTTACCTACAGTTACTGGTTTCAGCAATGCTCACTGACAAAATACACAAGTTTTTCCACCTTCCCAGTCCTTGTGCCACCTCACAGCCAGGCTCCTTGAGGCAGCTCTGCCCCAAACCTCTCTGCTTGGAGTGCAGCCCTTCCACAGAGCCTCTCTGCACTGTGGGGCTTATTTAGCATCATGGAATCACAGAATGGGTTGGAGAGACCTTAAAGCTCATCTCATCCCATGATCCCAGGCTGCTCAAAGCCCCATCCACCCCGGCCTGGGACATTTCCAGGAATGAGGCAGCCAAAGCTTCTCTGGGCAACCTCTGCCAGAGCCCCACCACCCTCAGAGAGAATTTCATCCTAATATCCAAACTAAACCTGCTCCCTGCCAGTTTGAAGCCATTCCCCCTTGTTCTGTCACTCCAGGCCTTTGTAAAATGTCTCTCTCCATCCTTCTTGTAGGTTCCCTCTAGGGAGCAGAGGGCTTCAATGAGATCACCCTGGAGGCTTCTCTTCCCCAGGCTGCACAATCCCATTTCTCTCAGCCTTTCCTCATGGCAGAAGTGCTCCATCCCTCTGATTACCATGGTGGCTCTCCCAAAAGAGCACACAGCAGCTGGAAGATGAAACCCCCTCCTGTCAGTGCAAGGTGGCACCAGAAACACAACACAGAAACCTCTTGTGACACAGACCGGGGAGGCCAGGGCAGGGCCAAAGAGAGGTGGGGCAACAAAACTCACCTCCCAAAGCCAGTGCAACCCCAGCAGCTTCCAAAACACACCTCAGCACAGATGGGCAAACACTCAAGCATCCCCAGAGTTGTTCCTGACACATGCAGCATGTTTGGGAAACAGAGGTGCACACCTGTAAGTTTCTTCAGATCACAGTATGAAAGAAAGTGACAGGATAATGCAAAATAATTGATTTTATTTAAAATAAAAAGCAAAACCACAATCATCTGAACAAGACAAGTATCCCAGCTCTGCTGGATGGGTGATAAAAGCAGCTAAGGGCAGTGGCAGGGCGTGGAGCTGACAGTGGGACTGTCCCATGAATGGGTAACACTTTCCTTCCCCCCTCTGCAAGGGGGATGCCAAAATCCTCCCGTTACAATGTGCCCACACAGGCATTTCAGACTGGATTCAGCCAACAGTCTTGCTTCCCAGCCCACAATGGCTGGGCCTCAGGGAGGAGTAGAGTTTAACTATGAAAGAGGGTGCTGTTGTTCCTTGAAGCATTTGGAGAGGTTTGATGGAACTGAGAAGACAAACTGGACTAGCACACACGAGCTGGAAGGGGAGGAAGTCTGCCAGAGGCTCCAAGCACTTGTGCAGAGAACAGGTGCTGGGACTGGTGCCTCTTGTCCACATTTGGGTTCTGATGGAGTGTTGGGTTGTTTCCTCCTGGACTCTCACAGCCTGTGTCTGTCACCAGGCTAAAGCACAGCCAGAGCTCCCAAATCCCATCACCTTTCCCAGAGCAGGCAGGACTGTGACAATGACCACAGCCCCCACAGCCCCAGAGAGGTGAGGCAAAGCTGTGCTGCTGCTCTGGGGCTCAAGGAACTGAGGGGCCCACAGGGTGCTGGACCAGCTGCATCCAGGGCCTCTAAATACAAAAGCAGCAGGGCTGGAACAAGAGACAAGGATGCACCAAGAAGCACAAGCCTGGAGAAATGAGAGCAGAGCCCACTCTCCCCAGCCAGCTTCCCACAAAGGACATTTTCAACTGTTTCTCACTTACCCAGCCTGAAATGAGGGCCTGGGAAGCACCAGCTCCCCCACTCCTGTAAGGCCAGTGAAGCTGACTCCCTGATGAGAAAATTGCATCTAGTCCTATTTAAAAACAGATCTGCTCTAGCAGCACCTCCTGCTTAGAGCAGGCCATGGAACAGCAACACTTCAACCCTGGTGAAAACAAAGTCTTGTTCTGCTACAATTTATGTACCACACTGCAGTTCTGGAAGGGCCACCACAGAACACCACGTGGCCAAGAGTGTTGAACAACATCCCCAATGTTTTCTGCTACAAAAAGCTCCCACCAGGCTCAGAAGTCTCAGGTTGCTCAGGATGAATGAACACCTTTTTTGGGTGGATGGCTTCAAAGCATCTTGCACAGCAATTACAGTTCAGCCTCACAACAGCCCCTCGAGGTAGGGATTTTTCTCACTGCTCAAAGACTCATCAAAGTGGCTGAGGCAGAAGCCAGAAGTGGAGGAATTGGAGACCATGGAGTCCTGATTCCCAGGGTAGTCTGCACAGACACTGTTTCACAGCAGGAGTGCCCTGTGGAGCAGTCAGGAGAAGATTGCTGGTATCATGTCTGCAGTCCACTGTAAACACTGCTTTTTTGTGAGAGCTGTCACACCAACACAGATTTCACTGGAATTGTTTTATTTCCCACCATGGAAGAGTTCACTGGCGTGGAAGAACTGGATCTTCCCACTGTGCTTCTAGAGGCAGAGGTGTGGCTTTCCCAGCACAGCAATCAGGCTTTCACATTAGATTTGAAGACTGTGCAAACTGAACCACATGTGCCAAATGCAGCTGCATCTCACTGAGGTGCTGCCCAGCCACCAGAGAGGGCAGGGACAGCTCTCCAAGGACTCCCCTCACCGTGACAGAGCTGAGTCTTGTGAGCCTTTGTCTCTCCAGGCCCCACATTCTTCCAAAAGGCAGCAGCTGCAGCCTTCTCTGACAGGACACACACAGACTGTGCAGGCTTCCAGGCTGTTCAGCCTTCGCCAGAAATGACAGGAGTTGGAAGTTGGAGATTTAAATAATCTTGTGGAAGAATCTGCAATGGCTACAGAGCAAGTGAGCTTGCTTATGCCTGGCTATCACAGGAAATTTGGGAGTCAGGACAGCTAAAAGAATGTATCAATAAACCTTCCCTCTCTCCATTTGCCCACCACTACACTGTTCTTACACAAACTGACTGGCACAAAAGAGTCAAAAACAGAGATCCCAACAAACATATTTAGGATTCCTTTGTACAAAAGGATATGGCCCAGGAGTGTTTAAATAAGGACTAGGTAACATTAAAAATGGACCAGAGAACCCAGAAAAGCGACACTGCAGGTTCCACCAAACCCAACACGTTTAAGAAAGTCACAGTTGAGGCTTTAATCTCTTTCATTTGCTCTTTCATCAGTGCCTGGGTGTTGCTGTGTGTTTACTACATACACAGCACTTCTGTAGTTTTCTCTCCCAAAGAATGGCTGAAGTGAGTTCTACACCCAGCTCCTAGGGCTCAGAAGAGCAGCCACTGAAGCAGCCCAAGGGAAGTTCAGATTTCCTGGCAGCACCTTCAGCCACACAGAGACACCACCAGCACAAGCCTCTGCTAATACAACAAACCAGCAGCTCCAAAAGATCCCTTGGGGACAAGAGCTTTACCTGGCATAATACAAATGCATCTACACAGACTCAAGCAACACATTGCATTTTTAAAAAGCATAAAACAACAACATGTTCCCCTCCTCAATCCTTTAAAATTGGCACTGCAACTTTCAGAAAGGTCTGAACACATAACCTCAAAGAAAAGTCATTTAGGGATGTGAAGTGCACTGGGCTGAGCAAGCCCACAGCCCCAGAACTGTTTGGTGTTTCAAGCCCAGCAAATGTGATCTTGACAGAGTCAGACTTTGTCAGCAGCTGCCTTGTGCTAAACATCACACTTGCACCTGAAGGACTGGAATTACTGGCAAATGCTGACTTTTTTGCCACCACAGTTTTTGCTGTGCAAGAAACTCCAGGATTCTCCTGCTCCACTGAGCTTCCCTCCACAAGGTGCTAGTGCAGCTTTGTTACCTGTCACTGTGACAGACACAGACTGGAAGCAGAAGGACTGCTGCTGGTTCAGGTGTTGCACCCCAGGTGTGTGCATGGAGCATGCAGAATCAGACCAGAAAAGATGCTTCAGGTTGGTGGTCACCTCTGCTGAAGTTGCCTTAGTGCTTGGGGCATTCCCACCACCTTCCTTTCCTTGGCTGAACAGGAATCTTCTCTTGGAAATAAGATGAAAAAGGAAGGTGTTTGCCCAGTGGAAACAAGATCAGGTGACATGGGAAGAATACAGAAATGCTGCTGCCACTGTAGGGAGAAAATTCATGTGGTCAAAGCTCATCTGGAGACAAAGCTGGCCAGAACTCTGGGGGAAGTAAAAGAGTTTTTTCAAATATATTAATGGCAAAAGGCAAATTAGAAATAACACTGGCCCATTCCAGGATGAGGATGGTCACCTCACAAACAGGAACATACATGGACATGGCAGAGGTGTTTAATGTTTCTCTGCCTGTGTCTTCAGAACAGATGATGGACCAAGGGGGGCTCAGTGCCTTGAGCTTGAGGACTGCGACTGTGAGAATGTTCTCAATCCCAAAGCAGCAGGATCTGCTGCTCCAGATGGATGCCTACAAATCCATGGGGCCTCATGGGATTCATCTGAGAATCCTCAAGATGATGCTGCTGTCATCACAAAACCACTCAATGATTTTTGAGCAGTCTTGGGAATCCAGAGGGGGTCCAGCTGATTGGAAGCTGGCAAATGTCCCAGTCTTCAAGAACAAGGAGGACCCTGGAGACCACAGGCCTGTCAGTCTCACTTCAGTGCCCAGCCACATCATGGAAGAGATGATTCTGCAAGGTACTGAAAAACACCTGGAGGACAATGCAGGCGTCAGTCACAGCCAGCACAGCTTCATGAAGGCAAAGTCCTGCTTGTTGAATCTGATCTCCTTCTGGGACAAGGTGACCCACCTGGTTGATCTAGGAAAGCCAGTGGATGTCACCTTCTGGACTTCAGCAAAGCTGTGGATACTGTCTCTCCCAGTGACTTAGACAAACTGTCCAGCCCACAGCTGGGTAACTGTGTTAGCAACTGGCTCACAATTGGACACAAAGGGTGACAGTGACTGGGGTGACACCAGGCTGGCACTGGTCACTAGTGGGCTTCTGCAGGGCTCCATCCTCATCCCTGTGCTCTTCAACATCCTAATGACTTGGATGCAGGAGTGGAAGGAATATTAAGTTTGCCAACAACACTAAACTGGGAGGAGCTGTCAACTCCCTTCAGGGTAGAGAGGCCTCAACAAATTAGAGACAGGCACTCACCAACCGTGTGGAGTTGAACAAGGGCTGGATTCTGCACTGGGATCCAGGCACTCCTGGCTGTGGGGACAGACTGGGGAATGAGAGGCTGGAGAGCAGAGCTGAGGAAAGGGACCTGGGGGTCCTGGCTGGATCTGAGCTGGATCTGAGTCAGCAGTGCCCTGGAGCCCAGAGGGCAAACCGTGTCCTGGGGGCATCAGGCCCAGCACTGCCAGCCAGGAAGGGAGGGGACTGTCCTGCTCTGCTCTGCACTGGGGCAGCCTCACCTTCAGTGCTGGGGAGCAGTTTTGGGAACCACAACAGCTAACAGATATGAAGCCATTGTAGAGCACCCAAAGGAGGTCATGAGGATGGTGAAGGGTCTTGAGAAGCCATACGAGGAGTGGCTGAGGTCACTTGGTCTGTTCAGCCTGGAGGAGACTGAAGTCAGGCCTCATTCAGGTCTTCAGCATCCTCACGAGGGGCAGCAGAGGGGCAGGTACCAATCTCTTCACTCTTGTGACCAGTGACAAGACTCGAGGAAATGGCTGGAGCTGAGTGAGAGCAGGTTTAGGCTGGATATCACAAACATGTTTTTCACCCAGAGAGCGGCTGGGCACTGGAACAGCCTCTCCATAGTCACAGCACTGAGCCTGTCTGAGTTCCTGAAGTGTTTGGACAATGCTCTTGGGCACAGGGGGGTTCTTGGTTTCTGTGCAGGGCCAGGAGTTGAACTCGATGATCCTGATGGATTCTTTCCAAGTGCCCATACTCCAGGATTTTATGAGACACACACGTGGAAGTGCCAGCCCTGACAGCAATGTTCTCCTGCAGCAGGGTAAGATCCAGGGACTCATTTTCCACAGCTCAACTCTTGCAGAAGCTCATTTCTTCCTTTTCTTCCCAAAATTCTGGTGTGAGATCCACCAGATGTTCTGATAGACCAAAAGGGCTGGTGTTCCTTTCCTCAAGTGTACAGGACAACATGTAAACATATGACAGTGTCAAAGCAAGGCAGGTTCTTACATTTACCTGCTGGTTTTAAAAAGAATTCTGTAAAAACTGACCGTTGTCTTCCTTGCCAGTTCCATGACCCATTCAATACTTGGCATGTCCTTCCCCACAGCTGGGTTCTAGTGCACTCACCCGGGGTGCAGAGGGGACAAAGCATTGCTCAGAGGGCACAGTCAGGGCATTCCCCTACAGGTTGCTCAGGAGCCAACCTTGGGCAGCACGTAACGAAGATGGCTGGATCGAGGAAGAGTGACACAAACTAAGGAGTGTGAGAGATGGAAGCAGGAGGGGGTAGAACAGAGCTGGCTGGCTGCTAACAGAGCTTCAATCTGCAGCTGCCTCTGGGCAGGTGGTGCTATCCCTCAGGGGTAGCTGCGGCCTCCACAAGATTCCCTAATCCTGTCAAAAAAAGGTACAACTGCCTTTCAGCATTCCCCTGTATCAGGGCACAAGATCCCAGCATGCAGATTAATCTCGGGCTTATTCCTCCCCCAGCATTGTACATGCAGGGTTAAGATTTCAATGTTTTCTAGCAACTAAGCCATCACACAGCTGGAAAAGAGTGCCCACCCACCCTCACAGAGTGAAACAATCAACATACAGGAGGAAGAGCAGTGAAGCCCAGAAAGCAAATGTTCTAGGCAAGATGCTAATTTATAATATTTACGGTATTCATTTCAAAATTTGAATGGCAAATAATTTAAAAATGCATGGGTTTTTCAGAAGAACAGATCTGCATCACGATCTGCATTTTTACAGCTTTCTTTTTAAACCAGGGTCTGCATTAAGGTTTGTTCTTTCCTGCTGCTCATTCCCTGCCTGAAGTCACACTGGCTGTCAAAATGGCATTTGACAACGTCATAACAAGCAAATTGTGGAAACCTCCAGGGCAAAATAAGCAGTTAGTACAGTTCTCCCCAACCTTTAATGATGCTCTATACTTGTAATTCAATTGTATTCAGTTATGAGCAACTGCTGGAAACAAGAGAGCAATCTACAGGAGCACACAGGACTTCAGGCAGTCCCCAAACTGGGAAGTCAGGCTGGAATCATGCTGGAATATGGACTTCCTCAGGTAAATTACTGCTGCACACCTTTAGCAGCCACACACTAAGCCACCACAGCACTTGCATCCATGCCAAACCTGGAGCATCCAAGAGCCCAGGAGCTCTAATGCAGGCAGGCAGCCAATGCAGCAGCACTGGTTAACCAAGCTGCAAGGAATTTGCTTAAGGATTTTGGCAAGCATCTGCTATATGAGAAAAATGCTTCATTTAGCAAAGAATGTTTAAAGTTCTTCCCTGCAGTATACTCCCAGATTCCCACTGTTTTTAACCTGGCCTGTCCAGAGAACTGCTTTCCTCAGCAACTTTACCCTAAGCATACCTATCCTTGATTTTGCAATATTAATGTTGCCTCCTTCTACGCTGAAACTTGCTCAATATTTATGTACCTATTTATTTTAAATGTAAACACAGACATTTGGAACTTGGGATGAATTTTGCCTTTAACAGATAAAGCAGTGGAAAAAACTGAAATAGTCAAGGCAGAAGTAAGAGAAATCATACAACTAATTGAAGTTTTCTGTTTGAACAAGACAGTGAAACCCAAGTGTTGCCTGATAATCCTTCATGTTTAACTGTTCACTATTCATTTGTGCTCTCTGAAGAGCAGTTAAAAACATCCCACCTCTCCCATTAAACAAAGATAAAATCAAATCCTTTCATCTATTAAAAGAGACAACTAGGAAAAGTAATAAGACTGTTTATTAAATAAAAACCCTGATTTAAAAGAAAAACATCAATAATCTCAGTTTTCTGTTTGGAACAAGTAAAATAATTGATGGAGGGAAGACTGCTTTATGTCCTGTAAGGAATCCCTTGCTCTCCATCCCTCTCTCCTGAGGAATCCCCTGTCTGCAGTGTGCCAGCTTTCCCTGGTGCTGCCTGTGCTCGTTTAGAAGCAGCAGCTGCCCTGGGTCACCTGGAGGAGCTGCGCTCTTTGCTCACGCAGTCGTCCTGGGAAGTCGTGTCCCCGTTGCCCATCATCCCGCACGTCCTCCGCTTCTTCCTGCGGTGCATCATCCCCTCTGTCTCGGAGCCAGAGTCACACTGAAGCATGGAAACATGAAACCACAATTCAGAGGAACCTCATGAGCTGCCTGTGCTGTGCAATTCACCCACAAGAGCTACTCAGAAACCCTGAGCTCAAAGAACGTGCTGTGTTAGGCTTGACACATCAAGGAAATTTTAAATTAAGCATTTAAAAATCAGGAACAGAAATGTTCTTGGATTTCATCACTGGCTAAAGCTGACCTGAGGCAAAACAATGAATGCATTCCTAGAGGGACCTCATCTTCCAAGAGAAGAGTCTGGCTTCTGAAGGATTTAGGTGTTGAGAAGAGTCCTGTGTCATAACATTCATTTTGCAGCCCTTTTCAAAGCTAAGTGAGTGACAATTTTATATATAGACAGACATGGATCAAACAGAATGAATCCATTTAGCAATGTGAAGAGAGGCTTCAGCAAATAGAACCTGCTAAGATCACAGGCTCCTCCACCATGTAGAATGATTTAGCTGCTTTCCATTAATCTACTCCATATGGCATGAATATAAGGATGAAGGCACTGATCAGATATGGAAAAAGAATGTAACTGCAGAATATGGATCACCTATTGCAGCAAAAAGCATTACCTCTGAATCAGAGTCTGAGGAACTGGAACTTGATGAACTGGAAGAATCACTAGAACTGTCAGAAGCAATACCAGTAGATTCCTGCAGGTCAACTGAATCAGCCAAGGCTGCCAATTCAGGATGCTCCTGCTTTAGGATCCTAAATACAGTTGAAATTTCAGGGTTAGCCTTTGAATTGTAACACTGCACATTAATGAGTATTTGTAGCTTTTGTTTTCAATGGAGAATATACAAAGAAAGCTACTGAATCTCTTACCTGTACCATTTCCGGGACAGTTTAGGTCTCCCTCTTACTGTCTTGTGCCACACCACTGGGAAGTTGGTACAGCTGGCAAAGTTTTGTGTGATGGCAATAGTCGTGTCAAGATTGAGGACTACATGCCACCAGCCACCTAAAACACAACACAGTGATCAGTGGTGGCTGCATGGCAGAGAAAAAGCTCAAGAACAGACAAAAACACCTCTCCCACAGTGCAGGTGGGGCTGGACCTTATCTCCCAAACCCAGGTGAGTTTTCCAACACATCATCTTTCCTGTCTTACTTCTGCTTTCACCCCAGTGCCTGACAGGTTCTTGTTACAGAAGGCAGCTCCACCAATTACCAGGCAGCTCTGACCAAATTACCCAGCTCAGACACAGGACTGAAGATGTGACCTGACAGCACCACGCTGGCTGCTGACAGTTTATTTAACAGCAGCAGCCATTGTGACCCAGACTGCACAGAGCCCTTTCTGTTCAGCTGCAGAACACTTTCCACGCTGATTTTGCAAGGTTCTTATGACTACAGACTAACCTTTCATTTAAAAATAGATGCAAAATTGTTTCTCCACACAGGATAAAAATAGTGGAGTTCTTACAACCCCCTCAGAGCCTCAGAAAAGACTGAGGGAACAGTTTAATGGAACCCGACAGCTACAAACTCTTAACAGAAGGTACACTCAGGAGTCACTAATAAGTGCCAAGACAATCACAAGGCACCCTTCACACACCAAGTCAGCTGGATTTTAGAGACAAGCAATGTGGACAGAAACTATGGGCTGTGCTGCACATAAATGATGCAAGATTCTGATGTTACAGTCTGGTACTGAACTCACCTCACCCCCACTTACAATGGGCACACAGTGTGCAGCCACTCAGAGGGAATGGCATCTTTAGCAAAGCTTTACTTAGCTTTTGATTTCAAATGCAAGATGAAGCATAACCACAGAGAGGTGGGTGGAAGGTGTCAGTGCCTTTAAGTAGATCATGTCCTACAGCTAAGAAAAATTCATATGCAAAATTCAGCCATGAATTTGCTCCAGCATGTATAAACTCAAACATTTTGTCTAAGAGTTACTGAGGCTCAAACACCTCCATTATTTTATGCCATTATTTTATGACAGCTTTCTATTACTGCAATTTAGTTGAGATTATATTCCTGTGATGCTGCAATATAAATCTCCACTTGTTTTCCCATCTGTATCACATGCAATCCTATGCCACAGGTCATACACATTTTGTGACATTCAGGAAATAACTGAATAGTCTCAAAATGAGCTCAGTTTGGTTTGTAAGAAATGGGCCATATAAGAAAGCTGAAATGTTCCCTTCATCTTTATTACACAGGAATGTTACAAATAGGCTTTTTTTTCCTCCCAGATTTCCTTCCTGGAGAGATTTGCACATACCTGGCACAAAGACTGTCTCTCCTGGTTTCTGTAAGACCTCCAGGGGTTTGAACTCGGGGGGCCAGGTGGGAAGCTGTGTCCGAGGATAGATGACATTGAACCAGGTGATGGCCTCGTCCTGCTGGTTCCCTCCCTCTTCCCGTGTCACTTTGATCAGCTCTCTGGGAGTGCTGGTTGGGAACAGGCACCAACGCTTATGTCCCTGCACTAAGGCATTCCATGCACTGGTTCCCAAGGGATCGATGTGAATTCCTGTTCCAGAACGAGGTGGGCCCATCACAAACCATCTGCATGGGGGGAAGAAAAGTGCTTTAGGCATAGAGCAGGCAGGTAACTCCCTTTCTTCATGTTAGACAGAGAATTCCAGCAGTTCATTGCACATTCAGTTAAAAATTAAAGTAACTACAGTTCCCTCATTTACGTTCTTGATTTTGTTAAGTTCACACTGCAGTGAAAGGACATAATAGGAGTTTAACCTAAAAACCAATATGAATTGGGACAGGAATGACTGTGGGATGAGTAAGTGAAGATGATTTTTACATGTCATAACTGTATTTTGTTTTAAACAACTTTTCAATAAAATGGTGATTTCAAAGTTTATGAGCGTGATTAAATCCCAACAACCCACTTTGGGATTCTTCCTAGGTAGGAGGATTCTCCTATGGTTTTCTAAAACTTGCTGCTCAAACAGATCAGAACTGCAGAACAATGAGGAACAAAAGGCAACAACAAGGAACAGAGCAAGTTATGCAACCTCAGCCTCTCTGAGCCTTCTGTTCATTCACAAGAGGCTTTTCATTCCAACACTTAACTACATGCAGCTTATTCTCCAGTGACCATTCAGAATTTGAGGTTTATATTCCCACTGCCCATTTACAAGGTTTATTTCTCCCAGTGGAGAGCTTTATCTACTGTACATGTTTAACTGCAGCAGCACCTTTCACTGCTCATTTCCCCTGGAACAGAGCAGTAAGACCAACCACACCAGAAAAAGCAGTGTGAGGTGACTTCACACCAGGCATCAAGAGGACAAAATGACAATAATTGTTCCACTGGCAGCAGAGAGTGCAGGAACTAAAGCACTAATACACTCCCTCCATGGTGAAGTCAAGGCAAGTGATGCCCAGCAAGAGGAATGCAAAAATTCAGAAAATACAGCAAGTTCTCCATCTTCCCTTCCCAGTGTAGGTGTAAATCAAGCAGGTTTTGAAGGAGCATTTGCCAGCATCAATTGTAGGACAATAAAGTTTGATTATCAAGTTCTTGTCTTCCTGCTTCACAAAGGAGCTGTAAACAAGCAGGTGTTTGTCATTTTGAGTGCCAATTCACTGTTTTCATATTATGCTTACAAAGCTCATTCAACTACAGGTAGAACAGCCAAGGCTTTCATTAACAAATCAGAAGAAATTATATACATCAAGATCTGTCTGGCACAGACAGATGCACTGTTCAAATATCCCTTTTCTGACAATAACCTGAATCTACACACACACAAAAGGTTTTTAAATCCTAATTAAGCAACACTGTCATCTGCCAGCACCTTCCTCCAAATACTTAGCTTACAATGAACAAAACACAGTTTGCCCCAAGACATCTAATTTACCATTAAAAACTTCACAACTTCTAAATTCAATCTGAAAGCAAATCCCAGCCCCTTTCCCCAAGTTAAAATAATTGCTTCAGTAAATGGCTTCCAAAAACTACTGCTTTTATTTTAAAGAGGAACAATGCCAATAAAAATGTCCTAAACAGCACAAGTTCTTCTTTTTAAGATCTACACACTATCATACACCTCTCAATCCAGAGATCATATCCTCATACAATTAGCTCCACTTCCTGAAAGATTTTCAATTAAGCTCTAGAAGTACTGCACACTCATTTCTGTACCCAGATGAACCTCTAACTTCAGCAGACATTACTGTGCTCTCGTGCATCACTCAGCTCTAAAAAAACCTCAACAGCCTGAAAAATACCCACATTTTCCAGAAAAAAAATACAAGAAGTTGGATAGCAAGATCACAAGCAAGGAGCTCAGCATGTGTCTGTAGGTGGGGAGGGTGTGGGGGACACAGAGAGCAAAATAAATGAGTCACAATCAGATACTCTCATTCACCTATAACTTGGGTAAAGTGATCTCTAGTTCATTAACTGTATTCTACTACACCCAGTGTGGTTTTGTGTTCGACCACAGTGTAGTATGTTCTTAGAAGAGAATTATGGAAAGCACTGCAAAAACACCTCCTTCAGTGATCTCAAATGGAATCAGGTTCTTGTTTCACCCCTGCAAAAGCACAACTGGACTACAGACAGATGAGAGAGTACAGAGGAAAGTGCCATTACTCTTGAGCTCTTGCTCAATTTTATTTAAATAAACCACATCACAGCCTCATGTCACTCAAAGGGCAACAGGCATTGTCTGACAATTACAATGTCACTGTAAAGACTTTAATTACTTGGGAGGGTTCAACTTGAGCTCATACTGCTATGAAGTGTCATAGCAACAGAGATAAAAATGGCTTTTTTATCTAGAAGCCAAATACAAGGTTACTGCAACTGAATTTATGAATGAAATGTCACTTCACCCTCTTCCAAGCTGAAGCAAAAACTAAGGAGTTGAAAAGACTACGTAGATGTGAAATATTGTTCTCTCTCAAAACCATTTGAAGGGGAGCTAAGGACTAGTGCTCACATTAGATCCTAATCTAACTTAAGATCTTTACCTTAAAAGGAGTGACTCATAATTAAACACAATTCTACACTGTACATAAGCCACTGGTACAAAACCCAGGAGGTGTTCCAGAGGTATTTAAAATTTGAACACCAAAAGGCACACACAGCAAGAAATTGATCTTTATAGCTCTCAGTAACTATGCAATTTCTAAAAAATCTAGGAAGTGATGTAAACTGACCCCTACGCCACAAACCTGTAGCAACACTGGTGAAGGAAGAAAGAAGGAGAAATGATGATATAAATCTGCCCTTCTCTCCCACAGGACTACAGATTTACACTTGCTTCAGAGATGATGAAAAACATCCCTTTCTTATGTGAGACAATCCCAAGTATTTAGGAACAACCAAAGAGCTGGAAAACACCCAGTTTTGTTTTGCTGTCACTCTACCTGTAGGGCGGCCTCCGTTTCTCCCCTGCATACTGAAAGAGATCATCAGTGAAGAATTTGGGGACCTTGTAGTCCTCCAGGAGCTTCCTTCGCTTGGGGTGCTCTCCGTAGCTGCTGTCAAAGATGTAGAGGGGGCTGTCATCACGTGTGGTTTCCATGTACTCTATGTAATATTTCATCTTCATCTTCACAGAGTAACCGTCATTGTCCTCCCCGCATTTGAACTTCTGGTTCCTGTACTTGCGTTTCAGCCGCTCCAGCGTCCACTTCTCCTGGGCAGACCAGCCCACCTGAGCGTTCAGCAACACCACCGGCTTGTAAGGCTTTTCATACCGCTCAACAAACTCCTCCACTGTCAACTGGAGTGCATCTGCCCTCTCCACGTTATCCTGTGAAACCAAAGGAGGAAAGCAGGACAGATATTAGGACAGACTGACGTCCTAGGACTGCGTTTGCCTGTGGGGGAGCTTCACACGTATCCTTTGCTCCACACACCACGAGGGTACGGAGCTGCCTCTGTGCTATTTTAAGCTCCCGCGAGGCTGCAGCCCCATTTCTCCTGGCCCGCTCCCTGCACACATCAGTGACAGCGGCCGCTCGAAGCCTTTGGCACTGCTCCGCACCGAGGCGGCTCCCCGGGCGGAGAGGCCACCCTGCCCTTTTCGGCGACACATCCACCCCCTGCTGCTTTTCGCCCCCTCGGGACACCGGGAAGCGCTCCCGGGAATTCTGCGGGTGCCCGCTCCAGCCCGGCGGGCCCCGACCTTCCACACGCCCCGCCACGTGGAGGGAGGGAAGTCCTGTCCCTCACCAAACCTCTCCCCCCCGACAGCTCTGGGGCAACCCAGCCTCAGGAAAGGGCCGCTTCCCATCAGACGTCCCGCAGCTCCCGCTTCACCTCAGGCAGTCCCAATCCCCTCAATCGCCTCCTCCATCCCTGTCCCCTCAGGGCTCCCCAGCCGCGTCCCACCCCATTCCCCTCAGCCCCCCCATTCCCCTCAGGTCTCTCCCCCGTTCCCCGCGGGACTCGCTCAGTCGCGACCCCTGCATTCCCAATTCCCCCCCTCCACTCCCTATTCCCACCCTTTCATTCCTCATCCCCCTCTTTCCCCACGCCCGGCGCACCTTGCACGCGGTGGGGCTGAGGGGGAAGGTCTCGCAGTAGTTGTGACGGGTCCAGTCCAGCGAGTCCTTCAGCTCGGGCCGGGCGCTGCGCTTCGCCTCACGGATCCGCTTCTTGCTCTTGTGATTCATGGCGGCGGCGCTGGGGGCCGTCACTGCCCGCCGCCCCCGGCCCGACCCCGATCCTGATCCCGATCCCGGCCCCGCTCCGGCCGCACCTTCCAGAAATTTCACCCCGTGCCGCCGCTGTCGCCGCGGCCCCGCCCCCGCCGCGCTCCCATTGGCCGGCTGCTCCCCGGCTTCCGCCACGCCTCGGCGCTGATTGGCCGGGGAAGCGGCGCCGCCGAGCCGCCATGTTGAGGAAGGGCAGCGCGGGCGGCACGGCGGCAGCGCGGGCGCCGGGCGCCCTTAGCCGCGCAGTCCCGCGGCCGCTCCGGGAACCCACCGCCGCCCTCCCCGCGGCGGGCCCGCGCTCCGATCTTGCTGCTTCCCTGACAGTGGTGGGCCGACCGCGTGCCACACGGTTTTCTCCCTTCTCCGGGAAGCGGCCCACGGAGGCGCTCGCCGCGCCCCGCCGGGGCAGCGGCGCGGGCGGGAGCGGCCCAGCTTAACCACGGCCCCCGGGGGAGGCGCGGCTGGGCGAGCGGCTCTTCGCCATCAGCGCCCGCGGCGGCGCTCTGGGTGACGTCACTGCGGGAGGAGGCGCCGATTGGCCGGTGCGGCCTGGCCCCGACACGTGTCCGCCTGCGATTGGCCCATGGCGGAGCCGCGGCGGCAGCGCGCGCGGCGGTACCGATTCGAGGAGGGTCCGGCGGCGCTGGCCGTGCGCGTGCCCGAGGTACCGGGGACAGCCGGGACACCGGGAACGGCGGCAGCTCCCGGGACCCCGGCACAGCGCCTCGCCCCGTGTCTTGCAGGTGCTGGACTCGCAGTATGGCATGTACGTGTGGCCGTGTGCTGTGGTCCTGGCCCAATACCTGTGGGCGCACCGGCGGAGCCTGCCCGGCAAGCGAGTGCTGGAGGTACCGCCCGCTCCCCGCTGTCGTGACCCGCGGGTCAGGCAAACGCGGGCTCCACGAACGCGCTGTGCTTTCAGATCGGTGCCGGTGTGAGTCTCCCCGGCGTGGTGGCCGCCAGGTGCGGTGCCCAGGTGATCCTGTCGGACAGCGAGGAGCTGCCCCAGTGCCTGCAGAGCTGCCGCAGCAGCTGCCTCCTGAACCGCCTGCCCCACGTGCCCGTCCTCGGCCTCACCTGGGGCCGCGTGTCACCAGAGCTGCTCTCTCTTGCACCCATAGACATTATTTTAGGCTCAGATGTCTTTTTTGACCCCAAAGGTACGTTAATGCTGAGATATCTTTGGTTTGTGTCCAAGTAGCACTGGGAACAGTGTGTCAACAGATCAGGTGGCACTGTGCTACTGACCTTGTTACTCCGGGGTAATTCTAGTTCAGAGCTGTCATAAATGCAGCTGTGGGTGTGGGAATAGAAGATGAAGTACATAACTAAGTCCCTTCATGTCATGCTTGGGTGTCTCATACAGACACTCTACTGGCATTGATTTGTATTCAGCATTTCACAGAATCAGGCACTTATCCACAGCTGGAATCCAGAGTTTAACCCAGACTGCTTTATCTCCCCAAACTACAGACTTTGAAGATATTTTAACTACAATTTACTTCTTGCTGGAGAAGAACCCACAGGCTCAATTCTGGACAACATACCAAGTCCGAAGGTAAATTTTTACGTATTTAAAACTCAAATCTTAACTCCTTTCTCAGCTGTGGATGAGCATTTGCTCCTCTGTAGCACCACCACTCTGACTGAGAAAAGCTCTTTATTGTGAGTCAGGCTGCTATTTGCCCAGTAAACCCTGGAGGTAATAAAATCTGAAAATAATCCAAGAACCACCATTTTGCTATTGAGTAGAAAACTCTTAGAAACCCAGCTAGTTTGGTGACAGCCTGCTCAAGTTCCTGTAGCATGATAACCCTGGGCTGTTTTCACTCATTTCCTCCCCTCAGTGCTGACTGGTCCATCGAGGCTCTGCTCTACAAATGGAACCTGAAGAGCATCCACGTTCCCTTGCACTCCTTTGGTGCAGACAAAGAGCACTTGGCCAGCTCCTCTATGCCAGGAAGACACACGATCGAAATGATGATCATCTCACTAGCACAGTCAGAGGGCACTTCAGTTTATTCCACTTTAGATTTCAGTACAAGGTGATACTCAGCTGTTCACTGCAGCACAGAGCTGCAGAGAACAGTCCTGGTTACAGCAAACCTCATGGATATTTTGGGGAAGCAGCAATTCTTACAACATGCAGTGTAAAAATAAAGCTGTTTGGTTTTTCAGCTATGGCTTTTGAGAAATTTGTGTTCCTCCCCCCAAGTCTGTGAAATAGTTCAGAGCCTCAATTCCATCATGTGAGCCACAACACAACAGTTTAACCTGGAAATCCACATGATCCAACCTAAATCCACAACTTCAGCTATGAAAAGGTAACTGCACTCTTAAAAAAACATCCCCATAAGATCCCTTTCCCAGGACTGAGAATCCTTCCCAAAGACCCACATACAAAAGCCAGCCCCTCTGTTGATAAATGAGTGTGTGGAGACTGTGCTAACCTGGAACATACAAACTCCTCAGTTTGTAGAAAAGTACTTTTAATCCTCAACAGAGCCATACTGCCAGTGTTCAGATGTTTCCATTCCCATTTAACATACATGCATAAGATAAAACAAGGCATTACAATACCCCTTGACACAGGATGTTTGAAGTTACAAGTCATTTGGTACCAAATCAAGAGAAATCATCACTGTAAAGATCAGCCCTCGTCAAGCAGCAGCCTGGTGAGCCAGGGCAAGCACACTGCAATGCAATTATTAGTACTGCTCCATGTGGACCTCCCACAGCACCATCCCAGGACCTGGCTGGTTCTGTGTTCATGGCCTGGTGTGTTACCACGTGCCACACAACACTGGGTTAGTAACAACACTAATTAAAGTTTGCCCACAGTAATTTAAAAGCAACCCCAGTGGATAAAAATTTTAAGCAGTAGAATGCATTTAGTTACTATATAGAAGTTAAACATTGACAGTATAATTGCAGAAATCTTTTCAAGCTAAAAATAAGCTGACCCAAGACATTAAGTTGAGAAAAGTTAACACAGAAAAAAATGTTTAATATTAACTACAGAGACAGTGGGTATAGTACAGAATGTCTTAAGCAAAAGATACACCAATCAGTACTTACAAAGGAATGAACCATTTCTTTGCTTAACATTACAATTCTCATATGTAAGTTCATATATGTAGGTTGGTAAGCTTTACCATTCTGGAAAAAATAAGGTGTGTATATCATCAGCTAGATGTGCTCACTGTATGCTCCATTTTTTTTACGCAAGGCCCGGGTGACTGGAAGTGCAGTTGTCAGGCATTTTAATTAACTGGACAGCCATTTGTTTCTGCACGACAAGGCATCGTTACACAGGAGCAATCAGGAGACAACAGGAAACAGCCAAGCACTCTGCACTGCAACACGCCACCTTAACAGCTAACCAGCATTACTCAACTGCTACACAACTGCGCCTAGTGCACAAAAATACATAAGAGAAGAGATTAGAATTGAGTCTGATAAAACAATCCTTGCAAATATCAACTGTCACCTGAAAAGATTTCTACCAATTTGAATTTGATGATGCTATTTTAAGTCAAAGGTTTTTTTTCTTTTAAAAAAAAAGCATTTACAATAAGTTTCAAGTTGAAGTTTTGCAGACTTTTAAGAAATCAAGATAAAATTGAGAGTACTTTCTGACAGTTAGCTATCAGCATATAATGGCTGCATGATTCCTCAGTATGAAACTGGAGGCAGCAAGTTACCATCGATTTTAATTTCCAATAGAAGTCAGCACTATATAAACAAAAATGAAGTTTTACCTCAAATATCCAAGCCAATAATGAAATCGGTAGTCGTTCACTTCACTAAATTACAAGAAATTTGAATAACAGCAACAAAATGGCACATAAAATGTAAAATCTGCCACTTCAGGCGCAACTTAAACAAGTAAAAAGTTAGACAAAATGTTACAAAATAACCTTTTCAACAGCTGGTTGCTCGGCCAGGGTCTCTCCAGTGGGCTGAAGACTCAAGCGATCTTTTCCCCCCAAAGGCGTCCTTTATGTGGGTTCTCATTTAGCTGAAGCATCTAGGTTTGAAGAGAGAAAAGTTCAGCCAGGTTTCTACCTTGTCTATTTTGGGTGTGGATGACTTCAGGGATACTTCTAGTTGTGTTTCAACTGGCTTTGCCTAATTTAATTAAGCTTTAGGAATTTCCATAGTGTTCCACCTCCCCCCCGTGTGTTGCTTTACTTCAGAGGCCAAATGTAAAGTTCAGTCAAAATATTTAGTTACAAAGCAGAGTAAGCACCAGGCTGTAGATCAATCCACCATTAACTTCAATTCAGCCTGTTCACCACTCGATTATTCAGAGTTCTATAAAAGTTACAAAACTAGTACTTCTTCATAAAGACTTAACTAAGCTCTAATTAGCATTCAAAACCGAAAATGTGACTAATTTTGCTACAATTATCTAAACTCCAGAGCTAGCTCAGGCCCTTTCCTTTTAAAAAACAGGACCAAACAGTTTGAAGGGTTAAAGACACACTATCCTTTCCCCACCCGGTGTATCCTTAGATGCCTCTTCAAGATGTCGACTTGAGGAAAAACTAAGTTTCCGTGGTTTTCTCGTTGCAAAGAATTTACCACTTTTCTAGGACAGTTATTACCTCCAGTCAGTATAACGGCCACTGAACCGATCTTCCGTTCTAAAAGGATAGTGTATCTTTAACAGTGTAAGACAAACCTGCTCCAACACACGCCCACAGAAACTGGTCCCTGGAGGATCAGCCAAATCAGTTAAAATCTGCAATACTGGCCAATATTCTTTTAGCAAACAGGAGACCGCAGCTTTAAAGGGGAAAATGCAGATGTTGGATAAATACAGTAAGAAATAGTCATTTTCATCATAGGTTGCGTCTCATACAATATTTTATTAAAACCAAGGCATTAATCTTGCAATAAAACATTTTCTCTGTTTAAAAAAAAAATATTTCTCTGTAGAAAACCCTTCAGTAATTATTTCCCTAAATCAATAACCAAAAAACCACTGCTCAAGAAAAAAAATACCAAAACCAACAACTAACAATGTGCCCCACTAGGATTCACTTGGTTCAGGCTATTAATGTTCCAAGAACTACCCAACACCCCACCTAAGTGCTATAATAACGTAACATGCATCCTATGCTGATCCCGAGGTACATTACCATATTCCTAGGAGGATACAGCTCCTTCTTCTTCCGGAGACTTGGGAGGGCTCTTAGACCTGGATCTAGAGTTGGATTCCCTCTTTGAGGCAGGGGGAGGGCTTCTAGATCTGGACCGGGATCTTGACCTGGACCGGGATCTGGAGACAGATGAGGACTTTGACTTGGATCTCCTGGCAGATCTGGACTTGGAGGTGGAGCGAGACCGAGAACGTGTGCGAGACCGGGATTTGGATCGACTGTAGCGGGACCGACTGCGAGACCTAGAGCGGCTCCTGCTTCTAGATCGGCTGCGACGGCGTCTTCTAGGGCTAAAACATACAAGGAGAAAAAAGAAAAGGGAAAAAAAAAGGGCGCGTTAAAAGTTGCTCATGAGTGACGCACGGACTGGAGCGAGTGCTGCGGGACAGGGAAGGCGGAACAGGACGCACGTGGGCAAGAAAATGAGTGTTACGAGGGCGCCATTGTTCAGAGCGAGTGGCCGGGGGCTAAATCTACTACAGGGCGAAACCCTTCCACTCCGAGGGAACCCCACGTGCCTTTGCAAGTAAGCCTCTAGTAAACCCCCACTTCATCTTCCCAGCTCCACCGCTAAACTCACAGGAAAACAGACACAGAATCCCACAATCGGTCCAGTTGGAAGGGGCAACAGTAAGTCATCCGGTCCAAACTCCCTGCTTAAGCAGGGTCGGCCTAGAGCACATGGCTCAACGCTGTATCCGTACGGTTCAGTGACTAAGACCTCACTACCTCTCTAGGCAACCAACATGAAAACAAACGGCTCCCTACTGCACAGGCGCACAGCTAAGGTTCATCTCATTTACCGCCCAAACTCCGCTGCCCGTTCCGCGGCGCTCACCTGCGGCTGCGGCGGCCGTAGCCGCTGCTGCTGTACCGGCGGGGCGGCGGCCCGCGGCGGCTGTGGTGCGAGTCGGGCGGGCGGCCGTAGCGGGCCATCTGCACGCGGAGCTCCCGGCCGTCCAGCACCGCCCCGTCCATCGCGTCCATCGCGTCCTCCGCGTCCCGCTTGTCGTGGAAGCGCACGAAGGCGAAGCCGCGGCTCTCCTTGGTGTAGCGGTCCCGCGGGATGTAGACGTCGCCCACGCGGCCGTACTTCTCAAAGACCCTCCGGAGGGTGTCCGGGGAGGTGCGGTAGGTCAGGTTGTCCACCTTGAGGGACGTCATGCCCTCCACATCGGGAGGCGGGCGGCCGTAGCTCATGGTGGGCAGGAGCCCCTGAGGGGCGGCGGCGGCCGAAGAGAATAAACCTGAGGGGTTGAAGGGGGTCAGCAGCCGGCGCGGCCCTTAGGGCGACGCGCCTCGCACCGCAGGGCGAGTCCAAAAAGGAGGAGAGCTACAGTGCATAGGGGAAAGCCGCGGGGTCCGCAGGGAGCAGCACCCACCTCAGGGTCCGAGGGGCGGCCCGAGGCCGGAGCGAAGCGCCAGGAGCGGCCGCCCCGTCCCGCCGCGACGAGGAAATGAGGGGGAACCGCCCGCGCGCGCGGCTTAACGCCACAAAATGGCCGGCGGTGCCCCGGAAGGGAACGCGGCACCGCCCCGCCCGCGGCGCCGCGGCTGCGACCCCCGGTCCCTTTTTCCTGCTTTTCCTCGAGGTGGTCCCGGAGAGAGCGCGGGGAATCCCCTCTCAATTAATAATTCGCCCTGCGTTTGGAAAGTGGCTGTTAAAACGTCGCCGCCGTGACCCGGAAGGGCTCGGTGGAGGCGGGGAAATTTTTGAACAATGTGTCTTGAAAAACGTGAAAAAAACCCCAACAATAGGAATAAGAATAATTAAAAAAAAAAAAGAAATTAGGGTAGAGCAGTGTGTATGGGGGAAGGAGAGGGGCTACAAACATCGGCCGCGGGAAAAAAAAGCGAGGGTGAAGTGAATGGCTTGCGGGGCGGGCGGGCGGGCACGGTTTAAAATGGCGGACGCGGAGGGGAGAGCCATGAGGGGAATGGGGCCGGGGCTCCGTCAGGGAACCGGCGCTCGGCCCGGGTTCTGCCAGGTTCTGCTGTGGGAGCTCGGCGTCCGCGCTCCGCTGTGTGCCCGTGGCGGCTCTGAGGGGCCGGGCCGCCCGGAGCGGGCTCGCCGCGGGCTCTCCTCCATCCCTGCGGGCAGCGCTGCCCGGGGAAGCCGCCGCCAGCTCTGGATGTGCCGCGATGGATCCGCGCGGTGCCCGCCGGCTCCTCGCTGCCTGGGAGAGCCGAGCAGGGAAATGTTAAAATCATCCTCGCTCCGGCCCGCTCTGCAAGTTCGTGCTGTGGCAGGAACGTGGGGGAAGATTTGCACAGCCGTTGTATAAGGGTGACAAGCAACTTCTCAGAGTCCCGGGAATTCCGTGAAAACTGCTCCCCCACCCCAGAAGTTGTGCTAATTAGTTGCACTAATAAACTGCCCGAACTCCAGAACTGTAATACCTGGTTCTCATCTCAAAACAATGTTAAACGTTTCTACCCAGCTGTTCCGTAACACTATGTTAAAAAGAGAATAGAAATGAGACTATTTTCTGCTGATCTGTTTAATCCAATGACAGTATCAATACGGAAAAATATTTCAGTAATAGAATTTAAATTCTTACTTTCACTATAACTGTGTTTCACTGAAGAAGTATAAAAAAAAAGTTCTGGCATGGATACAAATCCAGAAGCAACAGTTTGTTTCCTGCTATAAATGACTTCAGAAATCAAACTAACTTTTTTGACATTTGTACTGCTTTGTGTATGCTCTTTTTTTTCACTAGAGAATTTTGATAAAAAAATTCGGTGAGAATTTGAAGTTTGTCTTTACAGTGATTTCCCTAAAATGACAGAGGAAGTTTCCTATGCCCCTTTTTCCCAGTTTCGGTCACTTCAACGTGTTGCTGTTGCTGCTGTTGCCAAAGAAATTGTTCCAGCCCACCTGCCCAGTTTGCTGTGCAGCAGGATGGAAGATTGTACTGGCACAAGGGAAAAAAGATGTGAGTGGGACACTATTCCTAAAGGATGTTAAAAATCTGCTACTATAAATTAATAACATTAAAAAGGTAAAAGAGAGCTTTTTTTGTGTTAAGACCCCTCACCTTGATACTTTAATTTCATCTTTGTAAAGCAGCCTCTGAATAAACACACTGACTTTCCTCCACAAGTGAAAATTACACGCTGTTTAGAAAAACACTGAGTTTAAAAAGAATACAGTTTGGGAATTTTAAAAGCATGTAATGTATGTATTAAATATATGTAACTACAGCTGGGGTGGGGATTTTATTTCACAGAACTACGGGGTGAGTCAGGCTGGAAGGGACCACAGTGGGGTTATCTGGTCCTACCTCCTGCTCCAGCAGGGTCATCCTAGAGTGTATGGAACATGATTCCAGATGGTTCTGGAATATCTCCAGTGAGAGAGACTCCATGCCCCTCTGGATAATCTGTCCAGGTGGAGTTTCCTGGGCACCCCTTTGTGTCCCTGGCCTCTGGTGCCATTGCTGGCCCCTGGAGCAGAGGCTGGGCCCTGCTCTGCCCCTCCCTGCAGACAGGGACAGACAGGGGTGAGGGCTCCTCTCAGCCCAGCACCTCGGCCTTCCCCAGCACTGAGCTGCTCCATCCCCAGACCGTCTCTCCACAGGGCCCGTCCAGGAGCTCCGTGTCTCTCTCATCCCAGAACTGACACTGCTCCAGGGGAGGCCTCGCCAGGGCTGAGCAGAGGGGCAGCTTCACTCCCTGACCTGCTGGAAATGCTCTTCCTGACGCTCCCCGGGACACCAGAGCCCTTCTGTCCCCTGGGGCACGGTGCTGGTCATGGGCAGCTCATTGTCCACCAGGCCCCAGAGCTCCTTCCCCACAGAGCTGCTCTTCCAGCCGCTCAGTCCCGGCCTGTGCTGGGCTGGGCTTGTTCCTCCGCAGGTGAAGGACCCCGCACTGGCCTCTGATGAACTTCGGGCGTTCCTCTCTGCCCTTCTCCCCAGCATGTCCAGCTCCCTCTGAAGGGCTCACAGCACTCTGGGCCATCAGCCACCCCTCCCAGCTTTGTGCCACCAGCGAACTTGCTGAGGAGGCATCGACCCCTCATCCAAGTCATTGATGAGAAAGTTAAACAACCCTTTGAGACACCAAGAGGCCTCCAAACAGACCCAGTGATTGTGACTGGGATTTTCTATTCAGCCAGTTCAGTCACCTCACTGCCCACTCGTCCCACCCACACATCCCGAGTTTCCCCAGGAGGGTGTTGTGAAACAGCATCGAAAACCTTGCTGGAGTCAAGACTGACAATATCCACTGCCCTCTCCTCTTCCATCCATGCACTTGTTTTGTCACAGAAGGTGATCAGGTTCATCAAGCAAACCTTATCCCAATTCAGATCTAGTTCAAACTCTCAATGAGCCTTTCAAACTCCTGCACTAATATCCTTTTCCCCCTTTGAGACCTCTGTTTCTCTAAACCCTATACTGTGGACAGCAGAGGTAAAATGTGATTTGTCATTTACTTCAATGAATTCTGCATTTCCTTCTCTTTCCTTTTGGCCAGCATTCAACTGATTCAACTGATTTAGTTGAATTCTCCAATCCCAGAGGCCCAACAGAACAAAGGATGGTAACAGGAAAAACTGGCCATGACTGTCAATGTCTGATCCTCTCTCAGCTTTGCTGATGTTTTAACAGAGATCTTCATGACTCAAATATCAAATGCTCTTAAATTTATTATTTAGAAATACTGTGAAGTAAGAGATTAATGGTATCTCTTTCATCCCTGGAGGTGTTCCAGGCCAGGTTGGATTAGGCTCGGAGCAACCTGATGTAGTGGAAGGTGTCCCTGCCCATGGCAGGGGTGGGACAAGATGGGCTTTAAGGTCCCTTTCAAGCAAAACCGTTCTGTGATTCCATGTTCTGTAGTTGTGTGGGTTGTTTTTTTTTTGTTTTGTTTTTTTGTTTGTTTGTTTGTTTGTTTGTTTGTTTTTACCTTGCCAGGTGTTATTTAGCATCTAGAAATTACAATTCTCAAAAAACGCCGGTACAAATAACTTTATTTTAAGGACTGGGAGATTTTCCCCGCTTTAAACAGGAAAAGGTTGCTTTGCTAAAACTGCATTTCCCATAGTGCACGAGGGCTTTCATGGCTGGGTCAGCTGATCGAGACACCGAAATGTTCTTTATTTCCTGTGCAGTGCATGGAAATGTGCGAGTGGCTCATCTTCCCCTCGTCAGGTGATTGGGAGGCCGGGGAGCGCAGTTCTGATTTCTGCAATGACAAAGAGCTGAGCCCATCAACCTGCTCGATTTTGGGAGAGCTGCTCCTTTGGGGCAAAGGGATGCCGTGAAATAGCACCCTGCAGTCAGCCCTGAAACTTCATGGGAACAGGTAAAGGAAATCTTGGCCTTTTCCTTTTGTACAAACCTTGTTTTTTTCCCCAAGTTACCGATTTTGTTGCACATTACTTAAAAGGGTTGCCAGGACTCTGGATTAATTGATAAGTAGCCCTAAGTAATCATTATTTTTGAAGCTTTCTATTATTCCTTTTGCTTTTTTCTTTTCTTGTTTTTTTTAACAGAGGTTAAGAGGAAACTTTTAAAAGAAAAAAGAGTTTTTCCAGACTGAAACTGAGCACATAGGAAGAATACACAAAATGTCTTCGGAAGGAAAAAAGCTTTTCAACATCATTATTTTGGGAGTCTCATTTATGTTTATATTCACTGCTTTCCAATCCTGTGGAAATATTGCGGTAGGTATGACTTTCAAAATGTGCCACGTTTCTATCTCATTTATTCTGGCTTGTCTTTTGTGTGCTCTGATGTTGCTTTATTTGGGATTTTCTAATGTGCAAGATACTTTGACATTTAACTTCTTTTGGTTTATTTTTAAGAAGATTGATATGTTTAACCAAAAAATTCAGCAGCTTATTTCTTTAAGATAGCACAGCTACATATAAAACTGAGCCTGATTGCCTAGAAAGTAGAAAATTAATCTTATAAAATGTTTGAATTTTAAAATAGTGTCTACTTTGACACTTGCCATGTTGGACAATTGAATTACACTGAACCTTGCATAGTCTATATTCTGTATCGTTCCTTTCAAAATATTTGCCTAAGTTTTTATTAACCATGCTATTATGAACTAGATTTTCATAATCTAACAAAAACATTGAGGTGGAGTCTGAGGATAACACCTGACAAATAGATTTCTACAATTGCTAAAGTGCCAAGTCACCTTCTAGCTGAAGTTATTTGCTGCTATTTAGTGTCTCTTTGCAGAGTGAGAATGGAACACAGCATAATCCAAATTTACTGTTACTATTTAAATTTTTAGACTCTTGCTACTGCCAGGTTTAGCCCTTTAACTTCCTGAGCTGCTTGCAGTATTATTAGTTCTGTTCCTGCAGGGCAGTTAGATTTCAACATCCCTGTAGAGCCCACAGGTCTTACAGCTCTTTTCTTGTGTGCAGGAAGGAACCCTTGCTGGGTTCAGACAGATAAATATCCTTCAATGCATTAGATATTGTATTATATTACTATATAGATATTATAGAAATAACTACTTGGGGTAGTTTTTGTGAGTCCTAGTGCAGTGTGACACTTTCTGTGAGCTCTTAAGTGCAGCCCAATGATCTCAATAATTCTGCCATGAATTCAGCACCTCACTGAATTGGACTTTGTGATCATGCAATCATGTTGTTCATTGTCATAAAAGTCTTTATGAGTGACTTTTAATCAAATCTGCCTGTCTGTCCAACTAACTACATGGTCTTATGACCACTAAAGCTGATTCAAGGGGAAAAAAAGGAACAGGGAAATAACAGCATGCTGAAAAGAATGGAAACTCTTATCAGAGATTCATAGTTAGGTCAGGTTAAGATTATTCTGAAACTTCTCCTTTTTTTCCCACTTCTAAAATTAAGATAGTCATACCTATCTACATAAGAGAGGTCTTAAGTGAAACAAAAGTTTTGTGAAGTATTTTAGATTTCTTATGAAATCGTGATTTAATAATAAAGTACTAATTTCTTCTTCAAACATAGATGTTTTCCTGCCAAATATCTCCTGCATCTTTGTTGAGGAGATGGTGTGAGTTGTAATTAACATTTTAAATTCTTTTAAGTACTTTGTAGTGTCTATCAATGAATAATTCAAATGTTTAATACTGACTTCAAACTGATGCAGATGTTTTTAAAATGCAAGATGGATTCTAACATTACAATATATGATCTTCTCACAGCAAACTGTTATCACGAATTTAAACAACACAGACTTTCATGGCAGTGGCTACACGAGGTAATTACACAGATTTTCTTCTTACTTTGCTCCTTGCAGGGTGAACTTAGTTACAATTTCATCCAGGAGAGAGACACTCTCAAGAGATTGTAGTGTTCTGCTGACTTCACAATTTACTGACACACTTAAAGCAGTTTAAAACAGGCTTCTCACAGTTCTGCTCTGAATTATTTCCAGTTGAACTACATATCTGATTTGCATGTTTTCTTTGTGGGGAGAAAAACCACTATCATCACATTCCCAGCATTTTACCTTAGGAGGCAAAGAGGTGGAAGTCTAAAAATAAATAAAACTGCTAACTCAGGCCTTGGTTGTTTGCCTTTGTAAATTGTGTTTGTGTAGGACAGGTGGTGTGGGTCAGCTCTCAGGAAATAAAACATAAATGTGAAAGGAGCAGTTAGAAAGACAAGCAAAGCCACAAAAAGCCCTTCTCTTGGATGCACTGGCAGAGTCAAACTCGTCACACATGACCAGGGACCTTTTGCATGCCAAATTAATCTGTCATGTAGGAAAACCTGACTGCTCCTTTGAAGGGTTTACTGTCTTAATTTTAAACTAAAAATGCCACTGGCACAAAATATGTCTGTAAAATTTCTGTGGTGTATTTGGCAGAAGATGAAAACCTCACTGAGAGAGAAATGGGGTTCTAGAACATTCTCCTCTAGACATACAGGGTACAAAATACAATAACTGCTGTTCATGCAGTTTGACAAATGCATGCTGTAAATTACAAGATGTCATTGCCTGCAGTAGTTTGGGTCTCTCCTCAGCAATCAGAGAATACTGTGCACTCCTGTATTCCCATGTGGGGTGCCAAGGGGGAAAGGAGCAGAAGAAAGTAGGGAAATGTTTGACCATCAAAGGTTTTCTGTTAAGTTATGCATGTACTTAAGTGGATATTTTGAAATCCAGTGATCACTTTTAAATCAGTTGCAGTGATAGCCTATATTTTATTTTAAGTATTTGTCTTTGTTTTTTATTTCTGTAGCATGTCCATTATTTATGGAGTATTGTCTGCATCAAATCTTATATCACCTTCACTGGTTGCAATAGTGGGTCCTCAGTTCTCCATGGTTGTTAGTGGTGTGTTTTATAGGTAAGTATTAATTTTGAGATTTTGCCTGCTTTCTTGGAAATATTTCTTTAATTTTTTCACATCTAAGGCTCCTGGGCCATACATGAAATTGTACTGGCCAAGAAAAGCCCCTCACAGAGATACTGCAGGTGTGTAACTCCAGAGTGCTTCAGCCTACTGGAAATAGCACATTTTTTTTCCAAGCATTTTCAGACTTTGCTGACTGTGGAATTGAAGTTATGGTCTCAGATTAATAACTATATAAAAAAAATTCTATGTGCTTAGAAGGTTGAAAAAATTTTCATATACAACCTGTTTTTCAGCATTCCTTAGGAGAGAATAGCTAATTTAGAAGCAC
Source organism: Luscinia megarhynchos (assembly GCA_034336665.1). Lineage (NCBI taxonomy): Eukaryota > Metazoa > Chordata > Aves > Passeriformes > Muscicapidae > Luscinia > Luscinia megarhynchos. The sequence goes on from CM067580.1 coordinate 7,662,800, forward strand.
TAGTGAGGTATTTGATTATTAAAGAGCACTGTTCACTTTAGGTCAGTATTCAATGAACTGATCTGTTCTGTTCTAGCTTATACATTGCAGTCTTTATCCAACCAGCTACATGGGCTTTCTACACTGCCTCTGTGCTTATTGGCATTGCAGCTGCTGGTAAGCATTGTTCTTATTCTGCTGACTGTTTTTTAAGAGGTTTGAATATACCTTTAAAATATTTTTATTTCCTGAGCAATATATTCTGTCTGTTTCAGTCCTCTGGACAGCCCAGGGAAATTGCCTGACTGAAAATTCTGATGAAAACACCATTGGAAGGAACAGTGGAATATTTTGGGCACTCCTGCAGTTCAGGTAAGCTTTATTTGCTTGGTTTTTAAATTTTTTTTCTTCTCCTTGGTTGTGTACATTTTCTGCTTTTTACATCTTTTTATAAGTGGGAGACTGCATAGAAAAATACTCCCCTGGGACCTTGCAGTCAGGGGGAAGGAGAGATGGAAGCAACATTTTTATTGGTGTTGTGCATTACAGAACAGGGAATGAAAGAAAGTTGAATATTGCAATCTCAGCTCTTGAGCTGCTAAAAGATACATTTCTGTTAGGGGAGCATTTGAGGGGTGTAACAGCAATCTTGTTGGTTATGGATGGCTGTGCCAGTTTGTGTCCTTTATTGAGGGAGAAGTTGGTTCTCACTGCCAAGGTGAAGATACTGAAGTTGGACCTGGCAGTCAGAAGCCAGAAAAGAAATCTTGTTTTTGACAGCTCTCTGATATTAAACTTTGAGTGCTGCTTGACTGAAAAAAATCAACAAAAGGCTCAGCATCAGTAAGAACAAGGCAGTGAATGCTGTGTGGTGGCCATTAAGTGTTTTGTGCAGGGATAGTTAATGCCTCTCATGAGAGTGAAATGCAATTAGGATATAGAGAAAAATAATGAAATTATGCAAGAAGATAGAGCTGATGGCTTGAAGAGAGACTGAAAAGGTTGGGACTGTTTCCTGTGGAGGAGCAGCAGCTGAGGAGGATTATACCAATGTGTTACCCAGAATTATGGCAGCAGGGGAGCTGATTGTAGAGCTGTTGGTCACCAAATGCTGCTGTGCTGGAGCTGGGGTCACTGGCTGAGAGTAAGGGGGACTGGTTTGAAACAAATCAAAGTGTTTTGTACAGTGAGTGATTAAACTTTTGGAGCTTGCAGCCATGGGAGTGTGCAGAGTTGGATGGTGTGAGCAGGATTGAAAAGGAATCAAACAAATTCATGGGAGACAGGTGCACAAATGGTTCCTGAAGAGATAACCTTTTACACCTCTAATGCAGCAGTTCTGAATATTCTGCCAGAATATATATCTGGGAGATAACCAGGGGAATGAGTTGCAGAAATGCTTAGGGTGCTGAGCCTGCATTGCTGATGCTGCTGTGGGGATGGGATCCTGGGCTGGGAGAAAGTCAGCCTGAGCCAGGGGCGTGCTTGTGTTCTAAAGTTTTCAGTTCCAGAATTAACCCTCAGTGTAGCATCAGAGTAGCAATTTCCACAAACCCAGCTGATTGTGTGTTCTACAGTGAGTAAAATACATGGGTTAATAAGAGGAAAATTGGTTCTAAAACTGCTTTAAATCATTCATTCTGAATGACTGCATTTTGGGAAATGGTAGTTAGGGACACAGAATTTCCTTGAGCTGAAGCACTTCAGACAAGACACATGACCCTGCAAAAGAAGTATTACAAAATCACCTCCAGAAATATGTCAGCCTTCTAACCTATAACCTTCCAAAATTAGAAGCAACTTAGATGCAGATTTCCTAAGTTTTGCCACCACCTTATGTCTTGATTTATGGAAATGAATAGCCAACATTTTGGGGCAAAATCCTCAAATTTGTTTGAGTTTTATGTAGAAGCAGCTGACATGGAGATGACTCATCTTTATTTCTTTCATGATTGCACAGCATTGGGGTTTTTTTTTAATATTGTATAGAATAGTACTACTGTGGTGCTACAACCCTAATTTTTTTCACAGAATGTATTGTTGACCTTTCTTCTTTTTGTTTGCAGCTTGATTTTTGGAAATATGTATATATACTTTGCATGGCAAGGAAAAACTCACATATCAGGTGGGTACTGCCTGTTTGTATGGCCAACCTTTAAATATTGTAGCATGAATTAACAGATGAAATAATGAACTCCAAAGTGGCAGGAAGCTTATGCAAAAGCAGACTTTTTTTTTTTTCCCTTCCAATTTGTTGTAGGGTATTGAAGATTTTCCACAATAGCTACTTTGTATTTTTGTGCCAAAATACACCTATTTGGGGGAAAGTTGTTCTGGCTGTATGTGTAATATATACACATTATCCTATTCCAAATTAAACTCCTGGAGTGTTCTTCTAAAACATATTGGAGATTGATAAAGCTATGAAATAAAGGAAAATAAAGGAAAACCACCCCAGTTTACTTCATGTCTGCATTAATTGTGGTGGCACAAAGCAGTGTAGGAGGCAGAGGCTGAGGTGGGGCAGCACTGCTGGGAGAGTGGAGAAGGAATTTTCTTCTTTTCTTGGCATAGTTTATGAGATGAACTTCCTAATGAGATTGTAATTAATGCTGTATTTTTTTCCATTTAATGTTGTGCTAGATTGGCAAAGGGCAGGAACTAGGGAACAGTGGATTTTATTCTTGTTCTTGAGCTAGAAAGTGTTGAGATTATGTTTTTAAAGCAAAGATTTCTGTCAACTGTTTAACCCAGGCAAAGTGGGGGGGCATGGGATTCACTTAGAAAAGTGCTGAAAACAGATTTTAATAGCAAAAAATGAATGTTGCTGGGAAGTCAGTGCTCTGGAAACACCTAAGTTTGATTTTCCTGTTCTGTAATTACTGATAATTTTTCTTATTTAGTCCTAATGTTGAATATCTACAAGAATGGTCAATTCTTTTAACCTTTAACAGATTATTTAATTCTGCTCTAGTCAATCAGGAATAAGATGGTGACTTTTAAATGATAATATCAGGCTTCAGAAATAACAGAACAGAAGGAGCAGTTCAATTCTTGTTTCTGTTAGCTCCTTCTTTTCAGGTTCTCCACAGATCAGGTTTGGTAATGAAACACTGGCTAAATTTAAAGGTCATTTTCTGCCTTGCCTCACCTGTAACACAAAGGTTTAAGTGTTATTGGAAATATTTGAGACACTTTGAACCTGAGGGGTCTCAAATTCTGTGCATTCCAAATGTCACTGTTCTGCTAACCACAGAATATAGCAATTAACTATGAGGCCATTCTGCTGTCACATTTCCCTCCATCTTAAATGTCTTGAGATTCCTCTTTATTAGAAAATTTTATATCAAACTATAACAGCATTTAAAAATCAAATCTTATTTTACTACCTACATGGAAATAGCACAAGCATAAGCTGTGAAGCACAGCTCTTTTTGGATCTGTGATCATGCACAAGTTATTTTTGGGACAAGTTTGCAATTTTGGGGAAGTAAATACAAGCACAGGTAATATCTTCAGGGTCATGCATTGGTTCAATCACAACTGCTGTTAGTCACTTTTTTCCCTGTTTAGTACTGGGGAGTGGCTTTTAGATGTGTCTGTGCTCTGCTGCAGTAACCAACTTGTTCAGCAGAGTTCCCCCCTCCAGCTGCTGTGACAGTTACTGAGGTTTTGGTGGTTTTAATGCCTATGTAGTTTCCCAGTTTATGATGTCATGGTGCTCATGGTTCTCATGCTGGTCAAGACATTCTCTTAGAAATCTGAAGGGGTGCTTTTTGGGAGGCAGTTTATGTCCACTCTGAATTATTTAAGTCTTCAAAGATGTTCTTTCTTCTGCTAATAATTTATGCACTTCCTTTAATTGGCTGCTCCTTGGTCAAAGCCTTTGCATGGCAGAGAATGCGAGGGACCTCTTTAATTTGCCGGTATTTTATTAGCACCATAAAACTGAGACAGGAGTTTGCCAGCAGCTCCATGTGGAAGGTAAGCTAGAAAACTAGTTTGTGTTAAACACTGTAGCATGTCTGTGTTAGTTGTTTGAAGGTAGCTGGATTGGTTTGAATCTCTTCTGCACATCTGGTCATGGCTCTTGTTTGTTTTTCCACAGAGAGCGATCGCAGAACTGTCTTCATTGCTCTGACTGTTATCAGTCTTGTGGGCACAGTTCTGTTCTTTCTGATTAGGAAACAAGAGGACACAAAAGCTCCAGGGGATGATGATTCCACTAATGAAATCCTGGGGGAGAGCTCGTAAGTGTTGATGGCAGTAACATGTCACATCTCCTTGTTTGTGCTCCCGCTCCGCAGAGGAACATTGTGCATTCACTTCCCTCTGTGCTGGAAACATGAATGTTATCAGCACCTGGAGGATTCACAGATTTAACAGAAAAGTGTCTGTGTTTTAACAATGAGAATTCATGAGAAATTATGTTCTTGATATGGCATATTCTCAAGGGTGAAGTTCAGTGCTGCACATGAAGTTTTTCCTTTGATAAGCAAGTGCCTTGCAAAAGATACCCTTCACCTCTTCTCCACTGATTATTTTTATTAAATACTTTTATGTTTTATCTTGCCCTCATCTGCCCATTCAAAAGGCTGGAATAAACAGAAAATGCTCCTTTTATATAGGTTGTTTTACAAACTGGAACATGTTTTTCCTATCTTTTCTAAATACATATGCCACCCTGATAAATACATTAGAAATGCACAGTTACACAGATTCAGTGTAGTTTTGCCTGAGGCATCAGCTTAAATATTTTTGCTTTATTTAGAGAACAATGAAAATGTTAGAAAAACATCAGTGAGCATGCCTGTGGAAAAAATGTTGAAAGCTTAAAATGTTCAAAAGAAGATTCTGTTAAGCTCGTATTCACTACTGCAGGCAGCAAATAGATTTTGTGGTTACTTTAGATCTCAGAAACTTTTAAAAATACATTGACATATTCCAGTATGTCGTGCAGGGCTAGAAAAATGTACAGAAGGTTTGAAAAATGAAGGTGCCTTCCAGCACAGCAATAAAATGTGGTTATTCTTTTCCAATTTGACCGAGTAATTTGTTTACCCAGGTCTGCACGAAACAAAATGATGAGAGCAGTGGCTGCCTTCAGTAAGTACAATTTCACATCAGAGTTGCTTCAGCAAAACCTGGCATCTCCTTGCCAGCTCCTTCTGTTTGTGCTGATTATATGATCATGTACAAACCACTTCAATCACATACCTGAGTAGTCCAGGAGAGACTGGAGTGTTCCTCCTTTGATGTGAGTTCAGATCCAAACTGCTTTACAGCAGCATCCTTGTACAGATGAGCACAAGAGGAGCAGGTTGCTACTGAGAAAGGCAGTGGGATTGAAAAATAAAAATCAGCAAACATGTAAAGATAAAAAGAAGTCACAGGTTGTTTGTTTTTGTCACTAGTTGATACCAGTTAACAATTTAGAACTGAAGCATCTGCAGTCCCTTTGAAGCTTTGTATGTTCTGCCTGAGACTGTTAAGTTTGTTGTGAGGGTTTGGGAATCTTCACTGAAATCTGTTTATCCTTTCAAGAGACAATTGTCGTGAACTGAGAGTACAAAAATACAGAGAGCAGAAAATTGTCTGATAATTGAAAACTCTGTATCTGCTCTTTAATATTTCCCCCACTGCATTACTTACAAAATACAATTTTTGGATGGCACTTTTCTTCTAGATGGCAGGTCAGGGTTGGTTTATTTAGCACTCTGCTGTAATAAACACTAAATAAAACTTTAATACACAGTTTGTATAATAACCAACTTTTGCTTTAAGCAAAGAGCAAAAGTAAGTGTAGATTATCTTAGTAGTATTCTCAGAAATTGTATTGATTTTCTTTATTATTTCTTTACAGAGAAATCTATTACACTGAGCTTCACCAAAGAGATGCTGCTTCTCAGTGTTACCACAGCCTACACAGGTATGAAGCCAGCAGAGTTTCACCATGGAGCAGTGGCAGGGCACTGTTTGAAATTTTAATCCCAGACTGGAATTTTAACCTGTATCTCTGCAAACATTATTTGGATATTTTAATTAATTTTGGGCTACTTATGATGTTTCTGTATCCTGGGGAGTGTTTCTGTTCAGGAGGAGAGGTGCATCCAAGTCTGCAGGTGCTGGTTCAGTAAAATTCTGGATGTCAAAGTGAGAGGCAAAATTTACAGAGCTGGCTTTTATGGGATTTGATATTGCACTAGATATTGCACATTTGATATTGCTCCAGTCAATAGTTTGGATATTGTTTAATGAAGTTGCATTGCATTTGAATTAAAGGAATGTTTGTACATCACACCCTCATTAAGGCATGGGAGATTCCTAATGCTCTTCATTTTAGTCTTGGTTCTATTGGGAACCATCTTAGTAATTTTCAACTGGTTTTATCCCTAGGATTGCTGTGGCAAGGGTTCTCACTCTTTTAGCAACTTTTAGGTAAACTTGGTCTGCTATCCTTGGACCAATGTATGAGTTGTAAAATAAAAATATATTTTTGCCATATTAGTGATTCTTCCACCAAAAACCCTATAAAATCCTTGAGTTGTTTTTTGAGGGGTTTCTTGCTCCTTTTTTGGCTTCAGATGTAGTTTTGTTCATGCTCAAATTAGGTTTTCTTATAAAATAGTTGCACTTTCAGAACCTAAGCTCTGAGTCACCATTAGGAAAAACTATTGTTATGTGAGAAGGAAAACTTACATGTGACAGCAGCTCCTGGTAGAGAAATAGCCTGAGTAGCTCTGGAGTTGGGTTGCTCCAGCCACTAATCTGAGTTATAAATTGCTCCACAGCATCTCCAGTGTTCTCTTAACCCAGATTAACTCACATGAATTCCTCTGGGAATGGGAATGTGGAGCAAGGTAACACAGGAAGGGAGTCAGTCAGGTTTTGCCTGCATATCCTGAAATTTGGGGTTACAGGTGGCATAAAAATAAATCACTCCAGGCTGGGGAAAAAATATCTGCTGCCATCTTCTGGATCTGGGTTGGTGTTGCTGCTTTCTGTAGGAAACCAGAAAATTCCCTAAGGCCAACAAAGGCTTTTATTCCAAAATTCCTGGTCAGGTTAAGATGCTCCAAGTGCACCCCTGTTATTGAAGCCATGTAATTCATCCATACAAGGCAGAGTGTGCTGTGTCAGGGTTTGGCTGTAGCCAAAAAACAAAGGATATAAATTAGAAAGTTGTATTTTAAGCTGTTTTTCTCTGTTCAGGAATTACATTTTGTGTTGTTTTCAATACACTTTTTTATTGAGTTGGTGTTTTTATACTAATGGTTTCTCATGGTCACGTTAGCTGGGTCAGTCATGTCACCTTTCCTCACACTAGTGGCAATAGAAAGACAGAAGGAAAGGATTTAAAACAATTAGCAGTTGCTCTTTCTAAGCTTGGATTCATTATGTATGTATAAAAAGTTCATTTTAGGATTCTTAGTTCCTTATTGGTATTTGAGGCTGCAGGGACTTTTAGAAATGCCATAACTTGAGGGGGGGAATGCTTCAATGAAATTGTGCTTTATTTCTTCAGTTACTTTGGGTTATTTCACGTGGCATTTTTCATTTGATAAAATTCCAAAGTTCTTGAGAAGTAGAAATATAAACTGTGTATATAGGTGTTGGGTCAAGAGTAGCAGCATTGAACCTGAGTGCCTCTGACACCAGTTAGTGACACTTTTCTAATGTGGCTTTTGGAATAGAAGAATATAATAATTACATAGTTTAAAATTCTCTCTTTGCTTTTATTTCCCCATCTCATTTAAATATATGATTGCAAAGATACCTGAGGGGAAAACAGCCTTTACACATAAAGATTTTTTCATTGCTTTTGTGAGAGTGCATCTATCAGTTCTGTTTGCTTTCCTTCCAAGGTTTGGTGTTAACATTCTTTTCTGGAGTGTATGGAACATGCATTGGTGCTGTGAATAGGTTTGGCAGTGAAGAGAAAAGCCTGATTGGTCTCTCTGGTATTTTTATTGGTGTTGGAGAAATCTTGGGTGAGTCTAAGTTTGCTACCTTTTCACAATAAAAAGGATTGGTGTGGTGTAGTTATTCAAAATGGGGTTTTTTTGTGTTTAACTCAATAGTGTGAGTTAGTTTTGAGTTTGCAGCAATAATTATGAAATGAAATAGCAGCATTATAATTGGCACTGTGGTTCCTTACTGCACTGTGAATTATACCTTACACTGTGTAAAGTGGATGTAGACCAATTCTAATATTCTGCATTCTCTTTGGATTAAAGTGGAGGAATACACAGACTTCAAATGTGAGAAACAGTGGGCTGCAGTGTTATTAGGGAATTGACACCATTTTGCTATTTTAAATGCTAATTTGAAATAGTATTATGTTTGCATTTTTATTACTTCTTGAGTGATATAATTTTAAATTTTTTGAATAAAAACTTACACTAAGGATTTCTTTCTTTAAAAAGTTTGCTTGTGTTAAATGAGATGTGATATTTGAATAAATTTGGAAACAGGTAATATTCATTAAGTAAATATTTCTTTTTTTTTCTGTAGACTCAAGTACTGAGGTATTTAACAAAAAACCACTGTTCATTAGCAGCTCAGATCCATTGAGTTGCATGTTTTTACCATTAAGAGCTGAGCACAAGGCTGTCTATTTTCACTTAGTGCTGTTGCAATACTGAAGGAAACTGGCTGCTGGTTAAATACTTGCCAAAAGGTGAAATATATTCATCAGCAGCCATCTGATCAATCTCCTGCCCCATTTCCCTGACAAACTCCTTGGGGCTGTTTGCATGTCAGTCAATCTTTGTTATCCAATGTGGGAACGTTTCTAATTTAAATTGCCAGTATTTAAATCTGCACTTCTGATTCAATCCTCTCCTCTTTTCTGCTCCTGCAGGGGGAGGAATCTTTGGCTTGCTGAGCAAGAAGAATCGCTCTGGCAGGAACCCAGTGGTGATGCTGGGCATCCTTGTACACTTCATAGCCTTTTATTTAATTTTTTTCAACATGCCAAATGATGCCCCCATTGCTCCCATGGAAGGAACAGATCAAGTTGCTTATATGATTCCAAGGTGTGTGGGATTTTTTGCCTTTGGCTGCTGTAGCTCAGGATGTGCATAAACAGCTTGTTTCTCTACAGAAAAATTCTTGAAGTTTTTTTCTGTCTAGTGACTAACTCCCTAGGAAAAGCTTTCAGGAATTCTGTTTTTATTAAAAGTAGATATTCCACCGGTGTGCACCCAATTTAGGAACTTGAATGACATAAGAATAAAAAGCCTGGGGATGAATAATAGCAGTTGTGTCACTTGACAACTGATGTTTCTGACATGTAGCACAATAGCATCTATTGTAGAAGCTGTTAAAAATTCAATTTATTTTAAAACAGTCTTGGGCTCAGTTTTACATCAGGGAGCACCAGCCTTGCCCTGTTGCACTGGTTTCCAAAGTCTTCCAGTGCTTCTTGTCAAATTCCACTTGGTCTGACTGCAGCCTGTCCCTTACAGCACTCAGTGGTTGGGGTAAGAATATAGAAAGCTTTCTTACCTCATCATTACAACTTTCTTTTGGGCTGAATTTTTACCAGTTTGTGTGAAAATCCTGTACTGTCAGTTTTGCAGACCCAGCTGCTAACTTGCAGTTCTAAGCATTTGTGCCTGTGCAGGTGACTGGTCTTAGCTGGAGTATTTTCCTGCCAAATGAATTGGTATTTCTCTAACATTCCTGCAGATTTTGTGAACTCACCATGTGCCTCAGCTTTTAATCACTGCTCTGTGGGTTTTGTGACTCCAAGCACTAAAATGAGTTATTTTAGTGATTCTAATTCAGTATAGAGTTGACTGCAGGTAACAGTAACAGAAGTCTTGGCATTCAAGAAATTAAAGCTGATGAAATTACCCCTTTTGCCAAGTCAGTTCTTTTCTAGGGAAATTAAAAGTGTGATAACTTTCTTCCATTTGCAGTTTCCAAATAAGTCTGCCAGAAACAGTTTATAGATGTGTGAGCTGTTTGAATGAATGGCTTTTAAATTGGAATTGCTTTCTCCTTTCAGCAAAGAGGTGGCCATGCTCTGCAGCTTCCTGCTGGGGCTGGGGGACAGCTGCTTCAACACCCAGCTCCTCAGTATTTTGGGATTCCTGTACTCAGAGGACAGTGCTCCTGCCTTTGCCATCTTTAAGTTTGTGCAGGTATTGCCTAACACAGCCTTTTGGAAATAGGATTGTTGGGATGTTACTGAAATATTGGGTTGGGCTTTTTAATGAGCTGAGAAAAATGTTTCTGCAAATTATTACATCCTGAATTTTGGTGGAAAATAGTTTTGGGAAGCTGGAAACAGTTTCCTGGGCTATGATCTTAAAGCTTTGTCTGTGTTGTTTCTAGACAAAGTGGTTTGAAATACCAGAGATTTTGGTAGTGTTTTTACCAGTTTGAAATAGCAGCTTGCAATGCTACAAACACTTTGGAGTTTGGTGTTTTCATTTCCTACAGTTGAATGCTGTTTAAATAACAAGTAAAAACGAAATCTGTTGTGGGACATGCTGAGACATATGTTGAGGTATAATGAAGCCTTAAGATTGTGTGTCTACTACAGAAGCATTCTGAGAGCTTCATATTAAACTGTGTCTATGTCAGTTTGATAATCCTTCTGAAGCAGCAGCAGCCTGGAAATCTCCACTGATAATCTTTTCACTTTGATTTTCCTCTCAGTCCATCTGTGCTGCAGTTGCCTATTTCTACAGCAACTACTTCCTGCTGCAGTGGCAGCTCCTGATCATGGTGCTCGTGGGATTTTTTGGAACAATCACCTTCTTCACCGTGGAGTGGGGAGCAGCAGCAGCCCTTGCTGCCCGTGGCTCAGACTACAGCAGCATCTGATCCCTGTGCCAGCCCTGCTCTGCCAGGAGGAACAGCACAGGCACGCTTTTTGGGAGGTGTGAAAAGGTGAAAGAGGTGGAGTTCCTGCAGAGACTGGGGTGGAGGAAGCTGCTACTTCAGTCCAACTGAATGTGAAAGAGGAGGGAAAAAAATGCCCCATTTGAAAGGCTTTTTTTCCTTGCTTTGATCATCTGAGCGTGGTATTGTGTTGTTAAAAATCTGGTATTGGAAATGGAAGGAAATGTAGGGACCCATGTATTGAACAATTCTCTTCTGAGATGTCCCTTTCAGAATGTAATTGCCTAATTTCACTCTTCCATGCACTACAGAATTAGTTTGGGGTTTTGTCCCTTAAATTATTTTTCCTATATTCTAGTTCTGCAGACATTTGAATTCCTGTATTGAATGAGTGATATTTTTATAAGGTAGATTATATTGCAGATCGTGTCTGCACAGCTGAGAAATCAATTTGGCATTGAATTTTTCAACAATTAGATGTGAGGAAGTATTTCTGTGGGAAATGTTGCCTTATTCTGTAAACCTCAGCTCCTTGTTTCCCAGCCATTTGTATATTAATCTATTTCATGTGCTTAAGTTGTCAGATCCTTGGGGGGTTTTTATTTGGTTGGGGGGTTTTTGTGTTTTGGGCTTTTCTGGGTTTGGTGTTTTTTGGTTTTGTTTTTGTTTTTTTTTGTGAGGAAGTCAATTGGGTTATAGTATGACATGATAGATTTTACAAGAAGTTGAAGAAATCACCTTTGGCCATCTAAAGGATGGGATCCCAAGGCCTATGAAATATTGATGGTGGAAAACAGCTTCTGGCTCAGCATCTCAGGAATTGAACTGTGTTGGAAAAGGTGCTGAACCTTCCTCAGGGAAGTACTTTATGAAAGACCATAATCCTTGTCTTCCCTCCCAGAATCCCAAAATAGTTCTTTGGAGTTCAATGGCATTTTCATCATAAAATGATGAAAATATGTGATGGGAGCACTAAAACAACTTTTAAAAGAAATAGTCTCAGAATGTGAGCTGTCAGAATAGTATTGCAGTGTTTATTCTACTGCATAACCTGAAACACTTGTCCTAGGTTGTTTTAGTCAGTCTGTTTTGGGAAAACTGAGCTGTAATCTTACTCTTTACAAAAGAGAAAAAGCAAGGTTACTGGCATAGTAATTAAATTTTAATCCAGAACTGTTATAGATGATGTAAGAGGCAGTGACTTTATCTGCCTACATAAAACTCTGAAGCACTTGCAGTTGTGTTTGGTGGGCAGAGAGCAGGCATGGAACACTGAGAAGGTATTTTTAGACACTCCATGCAGGTATTTTTAGAAAAGTACCGTTCACCACCTTCTTTTATGCCCAGTCAGAATGTTAATGTCTTTGAAGACAGGTTGAAAAAGACTCACTGGTTACCTGTCAGTAGCTCCCAGGGTTGACCCTGGGGAGGGAGGGTGGCATCTCCTGTGACATTTGCTGTCACTTTTGCTCTCCAGGAGCAGTGTCACAACTCCTGTGGAGCACAGCCAAACAGCCCAGGGTGATCTTTTTACAGGGGATCTAGAGAAAGGGATTTTTAAATTCAAGGGCAGGTTTTTGCTGTGAGATCAGCAAGGTGTTAATGAGGGGGATGAGAGGGCACCTGAACATCCAGCAGGCTGAGAAATCTGTGAGGACAACCTGGAGAGAGAGGCTTGTGTGTATTCCCAGGAGATTTAATGAATGATGTAAAAGAGAATGAGGCTGAACGTGTATTTGAGTGAGGGGTTACCAGAGCCATTCCAATCTGTCAGGCAGCCTGAAAAAGCATTCAGTGCTCAATCAATAAGTGATTAATGGGACCAGCAGCACTGCAAAGCCTCTCTCACCCACTCCTGTTCTCCTGCAATTTGAAGCATAAGATTTTTATATACTGAGCACTACAAAGGTGTGGATTAAAGGGTGCTGCCAGTGATTAAAATTCTCTTGATGCTACACATTTTTTATTTTCTCCAGAGTACCAAAAGGGATAAAGAGCTTTTTATTCCAGATAGGGAATTACTGAATTTTTTTCTTCCAAACCTTTTAGGAGCCCTGTTTTCCTCATCACATTAATGAGAGCAGAACAACCTGGAAGTTCACAAGGAGCAGTTTCTTCTTACAGTGTATTTGGGGGAAAAAATGGTTCTTGGGTCTTGTGATGAGCAACTTGTCAAGTGCTTTTTAAACAATGTCATTTAATTGTAAGTAGGTTATGGCTCTCATAAGATTGCTTTTTAAATTAATCCTTTTTAATGATGAACTTCTGTGATGTTCATTTGCCATATAAGAATTATATGAACTATTTTATTAGAAATTAAAATGCTAAGTTTATGTAGTTTCAAAAAACATTTTGAAACTAACTCAGAGAGATACTAATGAACAAGGACTTGTGGGTTTTCAGTACCTCTGTGAATCTGATGCTTTACTGTTTTTTTCTTTTTCCTCTGTTCTGATGTGACTCAGTATCACATAATCTTATAAGGCTGCTCAGAACTATTTATAGGGTCATTAAAGGGAAGTATTATTGCTCTGTGACAAGTTTTACAAGAAATCATGACATTCTCCAAGCTGCATCATGGTTAGCTATTCTTTTTTACTATTAACTATATAAATATTGCTTTTGACATTTGATCTGAAGAGAGAGACCTCAGTTATTCAGACTGCTGTGACATATGATTGCTTTTCACTTACTCATATTCTTTAATATGCCAAGAGGTGAAAAATCCTCTCCAGTGTACACAGCTGTTCATTTGGTTGAAATTTTTGGTGTATATAAAGAATATATACACCATGTATATATATATTTATTTTTTTTTGGTGAATATAAAGAACAGTAACACTGATATCCATTTATGATTCCATCTCTTAATCTGTTAATCAAAATTTACTAACAGTGAGGCTGCACCTCCTTTATTTCACCTCAGTGGCCTTTAAACAATTACATGTTAATCTGAATTATTAAATTAAGAGGGATTTGAAAAAAAGGCTTTTTTTTGTTTTTGTTTTATATTAGAGATTTCATCTTTATAAGCAAAATTATACATTAAGTTGCTTTGGTTTATTAAAAGGACCTCTTTAATTTTTTCCCCCTCATTCTTTTAGGGTGTTACTAGGGTTTAATATCTTGCCATACCACATCCTCAAGTTTTTCAAGCAAATGCTAAACAGGAAATGAAAACTGCTTTTATTGTCAAATGAGTGCCAAATAAGCTGCTACAAATTAGTCTTTAATGAATCTCATATAAACATATATGTATTTTGTCTTGCCAGTTGGTTTTCATTTTGATACATGAATGCATGGACTGAGAATTTCTACAACTGTGGAGTTGCTTCCTAATTAATGATGTGGTTTTACTTCTGTTGTGTTAATTTAATTAGGTACAATCTATGTTAGCAAGTTGAGAGAAGAAAAGAACCATTTATAAAAACATTTTTTAAGAATCATTCAAATCTATAATTTTCTGCAAGTACTGCTAAACTCTTAAGGGATATTAAAAAAAAATAATCCCAAACAACCAGAACCCCCAAAAATCCTTAACCAAGGTCCCTCTCTTAGCAGAAACCCTTCTGTGGTACAGTTATGAAAAACAAGAAATCTTGTGCTGGTAAGTTCTTCTAATGTTTGTGACCATTTTAAAATATACTGCAGAGAGAACTTCCTGCTGGGGTTTGCTGTCATTTTATGGAAAAATAATTTAAGTGTGTAAGTTCAGGACCACCTGTCAGTTAAACAAGCAAAATTCCTCTGGACCTTCTTGAAATTCCACAAGCTTGCTTCAGCTGATGGATGTGGTTCCCTGGACTCCAACCTAAGTGTCAGTAATTAATGCACAGAGGGGTGTGTGAACAGAGCACTAAATTCTGTACTGTAGGGCAAACATTAATTGTTTGCTGTCAGTATAAATAAGAAATGCAATGTGCATCATGCCAGGAGTCACAGCACCCACCTTGGACCCAAACTGTGCAAGTGTGTTAGTCAAGGCACGACCTGACAATCACAACCATCAATTTTCCTGGGGAAATGTGTGTTTGAAGGCTTTATCCACACCTCTGTTTCCCTTGTAGACCCACAAATGTTAATTGAGTGGCAGCAGCAGTTAATACCATGTTTTCTTTGATCCCTGTCTAACATGCAGGCTGAGATATCAAAAGATGGGATAATTTAGAGATGGAGCTGAGCTGGGAAGTTTTGCTGCTTTTTGACCTACTGAGATATGGCCATGCTGGTTCAAAAGCAAGATTGAGACTGTTGTCATTTTCATCGATAAATTCAGAATAAATTTATTTTCAGAGGTCATGTTAGTACCACGGAGAAGCACCAATAAGAGTGAGGATAACATCCTTAAAATGCAATAAAGAGCAAAACTGGAAGTGAGAATTAGTCTCAGTGGGCACATGAAAAGGGTGCTTTGTTCAGTTGAGTTTGTGCATTGGAAATTGAGATTTCTGTTTAGTTCATACTGCCTCTGTTAAATTGATTATCTCAGCTGTTGAGAGTCTTCCCCCAAGCTCTCCTTTCTCTTTTCTTTTTTTTTTTTTTACATTTTGACACTGTGAGAAGTCTAAATGATGGAAACTTTTACCTTTAAAAGGTGTCCCTGGGTTGGAATTAGCGGTAATTGAGAGCAGGCTCCCATAATGATTATCCCTAATGGAAATGCTGATTTCAAGTAAATGTACTGACTTTCCTTTCATTGGCAGAGCCATGCAAATAACAGCGAATTACAGACATTGTTTTTGTTAATAGCTCGTTAAGTTGTCAGGATTGCTCTTGTCACTGTTTTAGGAGAGGGAGGCACAGTCTGAAGTGCTGGCTCCTGGAAGTGCTTTGTAAGAGCTGCCTTAGGGAAATGGAAGTGTTTGGTTTAGATTTTAGGTTTTTATTGTTTGGTTTAGGGTAAGTAATCCTTTGGAGATGCTTCATTCTGGTTTAGACTCACACCAGTGAAGTGTCACAGGGAAATCAGCGGCTGCTTCAGCCTTAGCCTGTTCCCTTGTCCTGCCTGAGAGCCCATCTTAAGGAAACTGATGCTGTTGTTGAGAGAAGTGTCTAAATGTTGGTTTGGGGATTTTTGTTTCCTTTATCAGCATGCTTTCCCACTATTTCAGTTACTTTCCTTTCAACTCAAGTGATCTTGTCTGAAACACTCCAGAAAATCAATCAGAATCATGGAGTGCTTGTGTCCTGTTTATCTGAATTTAAATGTGGCTGTGGAGGGCTTTGTCCAGGCTAGAAGTCAGAATTCACTGCAGGCTCCATCCTGCAGCTGAGGGGAATGGAGGGAGCAGCAGGGAACAGCTCTGCTGCCTCTCGTTTGGCTGGATAATACATGAAATAAGTGAATTGCAGAGGTGAAGATGCTCAGGGTAGCAGGAAGGATGCCAGTACAGATGAATTCTGCCTGCTGCAGTTTTCCCTCGAGATTCAGTAGTTTGCAGATGGGTGGTTTCACCAGTGTGATCTTTGCATGGCCTTGGCATTCTGATTTCTGAGGGAAATAATCTGTATTCCATATCTGACTGCACAATCCTTTATGTGAACAAATAGAAAAGAACCTTGCAGGTTATCTTTTGCTGTGCACAGCCCTTTTGGATGAAAGGAGATTCAGGAGTTTGCACTTCAAAGTTAATCATGGAGGGAGGAAAAAATAGAAGGTTTGTGTCTTAAGTGAAAAAAAAAATTAGTCATTCTGTCATATGAAAAGGAAATTGCTATTTAAGGTCACTTAGTGAAATTAGCTTCAATTAAGCATCCTTTCTAAATGCAGTGCTTGTTGTCAGAGCCACTTATCTGGTGCTAATGCCTGACCTGCTGAGTTTATGATTCATAATCTCTGTAAAAAACCCCTAAAACATCTAAAACCAAACAGGTTATTATCTGTGTAATCAGCTGTTGAAAGGAGCTTTGCCACCACACATCATTATTTGTTTTGTGCTCACAAAATCGTGGCTGGCAGAGCATGTGTTTCACAGCTCCAGAGCTGAGTGATGGTGCTGAGGAGGAATTTCCTCAGCTGGAAATAGTGTGAGCTGAGCTCTGGGGGCTGAAAGCAGAGGCAGTGGGGAGAATCAGAAGCTGCTGGAGTGTCCCTGCTCTGTTCCCAGTGTGACTGATGGAGGAAAGCACAGGTGGAGGACAGCAGGGGGTGCTCAGCCTTTTCCCTCACTGGAATTTCTCCAAATGCTCATCAAAAATTTGCAGGCCGAACTTCTTAAACTGCTGTTCTTTCCATTATACCTATTGCTATAAAATATCTGTACAGGATACAAGTGGCCACTGTGCCCAGCTCCACACAGGCAAACACTGTTCAGCTGCTGCTTCCATTCCAGTGTTTTCTCTGTGGGTGGGTGACCCAGCCATGGAAGTGGCTGCTCTTCCTCCCTGCTGGGCTGGGATTCAACAGGCACCTGTGCTGGAATTGGAAGTTCTGGAGAAAATAGGACACGAGTGGGCCTGAAAACTGAGTGTTCAGCACTTGCATTCATCTGCCCCCCTGACCCCCCTGCAAAGTGAGAGAGCAGCGATCACAGGCATGTCTTGATGACATTTATGAATAATTATAATAATTATACTTCACAAGAGCTTAATTCTGCTGATTCTCAGAGGTGTCAGTGAGACATGAAGCACTGCCCTTGGCAGGGAGAGGGGTGAGCACCGGGGGGTCAGCGTGGGACTGCGCCTGCCCACGCTCCCAGTCCCATTGCTCCAAGGGAAGGAGAGGGTGTTCTGCACACTGGGCTTCGCTTCATGCAGAAAACAACTGGATTTTAAGTTTGCTAGCTGGTGGAAATGTTTATGATGTTGTGCAGCAAACAAATAAACCACCCATGGCAGGGATTGCAAGGGGCGGATGGCTTGAAATGCTTCAAGGCTGAAAAGTTCATGTTCAAGACTTCTCTCCTGGATAGATCACCTTTGTGCTGAGGGACATGCTGCTGTGTTTGTAATGCTGGTAGGGGAGGGGTTGTTGCCCTTGCCTGAGGTGTTGGGCAGCTCGGCCTGCCTTGGTGACCAGGTGAGCTTGGAGAGCCCAGGGGATTTGCTGTGGATGGAACTCCAGGCTGGTGGATGCATTCCTGGGGCTCACACAAGGCCATGGACAGCCAGATCCCTTTTTTGACTCTTGAGGAGTTTTTTCTTTCACCAGGCAGGGGAAGTTCTGCTTGGCATTGGTGATTGGGCTGGTGAAAGGTTCTGAGGGCATGAACTGGGCAGTTTTACACACCCCAGTCTGTACTGTGGGGGGAAAAAATATATACATGGTGTTTCTTGGCTTTCCAACACTGTGGGTCTGGATTCACTGGAGGATCAAAGCCAAAGATTTCAGTTTGTGAGGGAGCCAAAGGCTGCAGCAACATGTGGTCAGGAGAGGCTGGTAACGAGCCAGGTGGGAAGCAGAAGGGGTGCTAAAATATGTAGGAGGAAAACAAGAGGATTATTTTTCATATTCAGGCAACCAGGAGTTCTGAAATGATGATGTGTTGATAGGTAGCAACAGTGAGGGATCAGCAAAGCAGGTTCTGCTGTCTGTGAGGATGAACCTGTGAGCAGAGCACAGAAAGATTTCTCTGTGTCTGCACTGCCTTTTGAACTCACAGTGTGTCGTGGTGTGGTTTGGTTTTCCTCTGTGTGAACATGTGTCACTTCGTTTGGAGGGGAAAGAAAGGTCATGTTGCTCCATTAAAAATTAAACTCCTTTTCAGCTGGTGACGAAGCTGTAAGGTGGCAGATGCTCAGGCTGTGGAATAAAGGAGTGGGAATGCCCTGGGTAGTTTTAAACAGCTGAAAGTGCAGTTTGACTGTCAATATTTTCCTGAGGGGCTACATTTAGCAAGAATGATAATGTTCCCAAGTTATTGACTGAAACTCTCAAATGGACTTGTTTGTTTCTGGTGGAATTAAAGGCTTAGGGTATTGATAATACTTAGATGTGGAAACTAGTCAATATTTTCTACTGGAAAGTACTGCTGTAGAATATTTGATTTGTTTTTCCTCTATTAATATATTCCTACCCTCCAAAAAAACAACTTCATGCAGGAAATAAATATTGCAGAACAGGAGAATTTTGAAGCAGAAAGGCAGTGGCTGTGCCTAAGGCAGCAGGCAGCCTCAGAGGAGGAGCTGGGATTAGCAGCTGCTTGCTCCCAGCTATTCCAGTTTGTAAATCCCCAGTCAGCACTGCTGTCCTGGGAGCTGCTTGGGGCTGTGAACAGCCCGGGGCTCTCCAGCCCAGACCCAGAGCCCACTCCAGCTCCAGGCTCTGGCTGTGGCTGCAGAGGCTGCTCTCTGCTCGTGTGGTGCCTGTTCCCCAAGGTGCCCTTTGGATCTTGGCTCCCAATTAAATCCAGCTCAGGTCAGCTCTTGACAAGCAGCCTCCCTTGTAACTCGGGGAGGTTACCAGCCAGCAGATTCTTGAAATGCATCTTAAAAAGAGAAAGGTTTGGGCTGGGAGCCAAGATGATTTTCTGTCTTTCTCTATATTTTTATTCTCTCTCCCCTTTCCTTCTCTCCAGCAAGTCTTTTGGCAGAGCTGTGGCTCAGCTGGGAGGTTGTGGGGACCAAGAGCACAATGTTAATTAGCTGTTGTACCTTCCAGCTTGTAAAACCCTGATAGAGACCCAGTTGTCATAATTAATGACCACAGAAATAGCAGAAGGGCTCTTAGACCTTGTGCAGAGGGATGTGAGCCAATTCCTCAGTACTGGAAAACCAGGAAGAGGCTGGAGTGGAGGCAGGGTGTCCTGTGTGTGTGCAAAGGGTGTCTTGCACCCTCCTGAAGTGCTCAGAGTGGGATGTTTTGTGGGATACAGCTGCTCCCAAATACGAGCTGCTCTGGTGGCATTGCTGAAGTTACCTCTGTGTCAATAATTATAATTGTTTTTCATTAATAAGTTGTTTGGTGTAGCACAGCAGAGATGGAGGATGGGTTGAGTTTATAGTTGAGTCCTCTGTAGTGTGTTTTGTACAGAGCAGAAGGAAAGGAATGAAGTGATGTTGTTTGCTTTGAGGCAGTCAGTGTGGCCAGCCCTGTTCTGCTGTGGCAGGACACAGACAGGAATTGCTGCTGGGCTGGGAGAGGAGCTGCAGCAGCAGCCAGGTGTGTGAAGGTAACTCCCTGCTCCAGCTAGGAGCCAGCAGGAGCTGCTGTCCCTGCCTGAATGGTTGTGGGACTGCAGGTCCTGGGTTTGGGAAACCAAGGGAGGAGCTGGGAGAGCTGTGGGGCTGACCTGCTCTCTGCTGGGAAGGACTGGATTTTGGAGCAAATCCTCCCAGCTGTGGAGGACATGTTTGCAGAGGGAAAGTGTAAGAGCACAGGAAATGATGGGGAGATGCTGTGGGCTTTGGTGAGAAGCTCATGGCCAGCTGGAGGGGGGTTGGTGGGCACCATACTGGTCTGACTGGGCATTTGAGGATGAGGCTCATCCTGGAAAATTCCTCTCTTTGTGGTGTGCCAGCTTCATGCTGCTGGTTCAGGCAGGTGAGTCTCTTAAGCATTATGCTCTGAGGATATTGGGTGGAACAGGAGGCACTTTGTGCTATTTTTGTGTTTAAGTGAATCATCAGAAGCCTGGCTGGGGTTATTGTGTGTGACCTCTGTGTCTCTTTGACCCTCCCAGTGTGATGCACAGGAGCCAGGGAGTTGGATGCAGGAGGTGAGGTCCCAGCTCCTGCCCTGCTTGGGGATGTCACAGCTGCACAGCTGGAGTTGATCCTGTCCCTGTGCCTGCTGCCTGACCATGGGCATGGAGCCTCTGGAGCTCCTGGCCTCCTTTGCAAAGCACCTGCAGCTCAGTGGGTGGGGCTCAGCAGCTCCAAAGAGCCCGGGAGAGCAGGGAAGCCTCTTCTCGCTGGCTACTCCTGGCAATTAAATCCTGAGTGAGGCAGCATCTCTGCTCCCCAAGGAATTGAATTCCAGCCAAGCAGACACAGCACTGGTGTCACCCCAGCAGGGCTGGCTTTAGCTGCACTGGCAGAGTTCATTCCCCTGTTGGGCACATACAGGTCCTGACCTGCCTTTGGTTCCCCCTTATCTACAGGAAAGACAATTCCAGCCTCTGTAATTAATGGCTCTGCCCTGCCAGGGTCTAGGTGAAGCATCAGCACAGGAAATTGGCCAGGCTAAGTGGTGCCTGTGCCTGGATCTGGGCTGCACAGGCAGCTCAGCCAGCTGAGATGAATTGTGGCTTTAGTTGCTGAATGCATTTTTCATGCTTGGGTCCGACAGCAGACGCAGGAAGAGCTCCTGTGCAGCCTGCTGTAACTCCTCCATCTGCAGCCTCATTTGTTGCAGATATCCATGAGCTGATGGAGATCCAGGGCTTGCTGGGCTCTGTTCCTGGGGATTACCTGTGCTGGGGTTTTGCAGTGGCATTCAGGGACCAGTCCAACACCACTCCTCAGGGAGATGAGCCTACAAGACAAGGGGTTAATCCTCAGGGAGCTGCTAAAAGGCAGCTAAAACTGCTCTGATCTGACCTAGCACTTGGTGAATGTCTCAGCTCTGCCTGAACATGGGTTCTGAGGTGCTGTCAGGCTCCCACACATGGTGATGGTGTGCTCTGTATCCTTCCTCTCAGAAAAAGCAAATTTATTTCACTTGAAGTGAAGCATAACCATGCACCAGGAGGCTCCTGTTCCTGTACCCCTGTGCTCACCTGCTTGGCTCTTTCTCTACTTTATTTTCCTACCTTCTTGTCTGCCTCTATCTCTTCTTTCCTCACCTTTCCTTCCCCTGTAGCTCTGCTTGGCAGGGAGCTGTTGTCACCTCTGTCTCAAAGGTTCGGCAGTGTCACCTTTGGGCCGTGTCCATGTGTGGTCCAGGTGAGTCAGTCTGGTGAGCTGAGCTTTGGATTTCTAATCCTGGCTCCTTCCTCACCTGCAAGGTGGGATTGTTGCTAAAACAATGCCCATGTCTGGGGCAGTGTGAGGTCGATTGGGTTCAAGGGAAAACAGGTAAAAATGGATTACTCAGGCTTGCTGGCCAGCAGCATGTACCTTTCAGTAGGTTTACCTTCCCTGGGCTGGGAGTGATCCCTGCAGGAACAGCCCAGCTTTAGGCTGCAGATGGATTCACTGGGGGCCAGGTAGAGCTTCCAGATGTGCCCCTGGCTCCAGGCAGCCCAAATAACCTGCCCTGCACCCAGGAGGGGACTGTGTGTCTGTGCCCTGCAGGCCAGCTGGGAGCAGCCCATACTGCTGGAAGCTCTCAGTTAATTTTGGAGGCTGTCAGGTAAGAGGGCAGCATCCATTTCCTCTCCAGAAGCTGTGCCAAAGGCTGGCCTGCCAGTCAGACCCAGTCCCCAGCACCTCCCTGGGGCTGCTGAACCCAGACTTTGCCCTTTCACAGACACTGTGGAGCTGCTGTCTCTTCCCCAGCCCCAGGAAGAGCTGGGAGCCTCTGCCCTGCTGCCAGAGAGCCCAGAGGAGTTTGGCCCTGGGGAAAGGCTGTGACAGTGCTGGGGGCAAGCTGCACCTCCCCAAGGAAAAAGCTGATTTTTCATTGCTTTCAAGGCTCTGTATTTGCTGCTGTTGGCACATAAGGACATTTTGGAGGCTGGGGAAGGACAGCAGCATTTTCCCATTTCTCTAGTGAAACAGCAGCTGGGAGGGAAGGAGCAGATCTGCTGGAGGAAGAAGGATGCTGAGTGCTCTCACATGGGGTCGCTTTCAGCCTGTGCACATGTGAGAGGGAAAGTGCATTCTGCAGGAGCAGCTTTTCCTGGCATTGCACTTCATCTTGTTAATAAATCTCTGGTAACACCTCCCTGCAGAGCCCCTCGAGGCACTGGCTAACCAGGAGAAAGTGGAGATCCCAGAAAAGCCTCCTAATCCATTATCAGCAAATGCCATCAGACTCTCCATCTGCCATCCCAGGCCCCTGCAGCCCCACAGCTGGGAGCCAGCCCTGCTGCCTCCTGCACAGATGTTTGGCCACTGAGTGCCTGTCTCTGCATTCAGCCTGGTGTCACCTCAGATCAGGGGCTCGTGCTCAGAGCCTGTGCTGCCCTTGGGAAGAGCCAGGTAAAGCTGGCAGCCTGAGCCAGGCACACCTTGGCTGGGAAACAAGAGCTGAGTGGTTCATGGATAAAATAAATGCAGTGCTGTGTGCTCCAGTGTGGAAATGAGGGTCTTGTCTTGGCCAGGAGGAGGCAGAAAGAACCTCTTGTGATGGAAGTTTATTAAGGACACAGGTGGGAGTGCTTGGTTTTCCTGCCTCTGAATCACAGAATGATTTGGGGTGGAAGGGACCTGAAGGATCATCTCATTCCTGCCAGGGGCAGGGACACTTCCAGCAGACCAGGCTGGGCAGGGCCACATCCAGTCTGTCCTGGGACAGCATCTGGGAAATGCACACCCCAGGATGAGTGCCAGGTCTGTAGTGTCACCAGGGCGACAGCCCTGCTTGGAGAGCCTGTGATCTCAGCTGGGGACCCTTCTCTGCAAGGAGGGCACAGAGATGTGACCTGACTGCTCACCTGAGCATGGGAGCCCAGGCTTCCTGTGCTGTGGTCCCACAACACCATCCCTCCATCCCTCAGAGATAATAAAGCAAAGACACTGGCTATTTTCATTCCCTCCATTCCCTCAGTGATGTTAAAGCAAAGACACTGGATATTTTCATTCCCTCCACCCCTCAGTGATGTTAAAGCAAAGACACTGGCTATTTTCATTCCCTCCACCCCTCAGTGATGTTAAAGCAAAGACACTGGCTATTTTCATTCCCTCCATCCCTCAGAGATGTTAAAGCAAAGACACTGGATATTTTCATTCCCTCCAACCCCCCTGCTCCTCAGGCTGTTCACCCCAGAGGGGCTGAGCCTGGAAAGGAGCTCTGGGTGTTGTCTGCTCCAGCAAGGCCACCACCAGCAGGAGTCCCAGGACTGTTCCAGCTGGATTTCAGACATCTCCAAGGATGGCAAACACCCCCTCTGTCCCCTCAGGGGCTGGGGTCACTCCACTCAGGGGCTGGCCCATGTTTGTACCCCAGCTGGTGGCCTTGGTGGCAGTGCTGGGCCAGCAGAGGGGAGCTGGGATGGAAATCTGTCATGGGTGGCACCTTTCAGTCTGTGCCAACCAAGCCATGCTTTGTCCACCAGCCCCATATTAAACATTTGGGCACCTGCTAGCATTTTCTACTTTTCCTCTTTTTTACCTGTGTCATTTGAAATATTCATTATTCAGGATAAAAAAATCTGTCCCAGGTAATTTCAGGATTCAACTGCACAAAAATGAGAAAAAGAGCCAAAGTAACAGCAGGTAAAGAATGGTTTAATTTAGTGACTAATTTTCTATAAAGTAATTATTTCTTTAAAAACCTGGGATTTGCTCAAAGTATCCCAATTACTTTTTTCATTATGGCTACAGAATGAAGTGCTTGTTTAATTAGTAAACATTTGGCATGCCTTTAAATAGGTTTTTAATTACATTAAAGGGGACACTGTCAAGGTGTCTTTCATAATTTTTAATAGACCTGGATTTCTTTTCTCCCCTCACAGTTGGATGCAACTCCTTGGGTTTGATTGGCTGTTCCAGACAAAAACTGGAGAAGCCATTTCCCTGGAAAAGAATAAAAAGAGAGGCTCATTTGTGGGTTTGGAGCTGAGCTGTGCTGTCCCCACCTCCTGTTTCTCAGCTTGTAGCCTCCTTTGCAGTCCTGAGGGTGACCCTGTGCTGGACACCCAGAGCCAAGCCAGCAGCTGGTGCCCCCAGAATCTCCCTGTGCTGCTCCCTGGTGCAGCAGATGCCTGTTCTGCAGCCTCATAATAAATCAGTGCTCAAACTGAGCTTGATGTGAGCTCCTGGAGGGGACTGGGCTCTGGGTGAGCCCCCAGGCTCCTGCTTGCCTTTGGATCTGCTCCTTCCCTGGGCTGGGAGATGCTGGCACAGGCCAAACCTGATTCAGCTGCTGGTGCTGGGGAGGCTGGACGTGCCCTGGTCATGATGGATGAGGCTCAGAGCAGCTGCCAGGGGCTGTTTGTCTGTCCCCCCTCTCTGCTTACAGAAACTGGAGAGCTCTGCTCCGTTTTTGGGGAAGGTTCACTAATTGAGATAGATGGGAGTTGCTGCAGGCAGAGGCAGAGGTTTCCTGGGGTGTCCCTGAAGGGAAAGCAAACAGCAGAGCCAGAGTGGGGGTGTGTGGCACAGGGGCTGCCTGGGGACACGGCCAGTCCCTTCTGTGCCCCCTGAGCCATGTCCCTGCTCTGCTCCCCATGTTTTACAGGCTGGACAAGCAGGCTGAAGTGCCTCTGGTTGAATTTCTGCCCAAGTTTCAGACATCCTTGCTCTCCTCCAAGGAGCAGGAGCTGCAGGGCATGAAAATATCCAGTGTCTTTGCTTTAATATCATTGACTTTCTGCTCTGCTGGGTCCTGGCAGGCTCCCCTGAGGCCACACCCTCCTCCAGCACGCTCTGAACATCTCTTCTTGGTTCCCTCAAATTTTCCCTTTACTCCCATCTGTTCTCCTCCTCCCTATCCACCACCTGCTCCTTCCCCCTCCTGCTCTGCTGGCTCTCCATGAAGTCCTTTGCTTTTCCTGCAGTGACTGTCAGCCCCCCCGTGTGGCCTTGAATCCAGGCACTGCTCCTTCCTGACCCCAAAGCAGAGATGTGGGCACTGGGGAGCTGTGGGAGGGTCCCTGGGCAGGAAAGATCCACCTGGAGCTGGGCAGCAGAGCAGCCACAGCCTTTCATCCATCCCCCGTGCTGGAAGGAATTGCTGCACAGCTTGTCCACCCACTTTTCCTAAAGGAAAGTGATGCCCTCTCCTGCTTCCAGTTTCCAGGGAGACAGCAGCTGGGAAAGCACTGGAAGTGCTGGAGCTGGCAGGAATGGCCAGCCCACCATCAGGTGGTGGCAGCCCAGGGGCCCCTCTGCCCCAGCCTGGATCCCACCCACCAAGGGACAAGGGACCCCTGGCAGCAGCTCCTGCCCGTTTGTCCTGCTCAGCATCACTGTGTGCAGCTTCCTGGGCACAGGGAATGCTGCTGTGGAACTGACCCTTTCCCAAGTCCCTCCATGGGGCCACAGAGCCCCTCTGTTTTGGGGGATCAGGGCTGGGGAGGGCTGTGTGGTGGTGGTGCAGCAGTGGGGTCATGGTGGGAGCTGTGCCACTGTCCCCTGTCCCCTCTGCCCTAGGCTGGCAGTCCCCAGCAGCCACTGGGGGATGGGTGCTGGGCTGGAGGGGCACAGCCCAGCCTTGGGAATGCAGCTGTCCTGGTCAGCACCGTGCCCTGTCCCCAGTGCCACAGGGAGCTGAGGTCCCTGAGGTGTAATTCCCACTCCAGCTCCCAGCACCCCTCGTGACAGAAACTTTCTAGATGGGAGCAAATGGTTGAGAATATCCAAGACTTCCATAAAATATGAATGCATGACAGCATCTGCATAAATTATTCAAGACAATCAGGATGGGGGATATTTCCCAGGCAATTTCACGGGGGCTCCTGGAGCTTGATTGTCCCACCTGCAGGGTGTGTGCCAAGCCCCCCTAAGGCAGAAAGGGAAAGTCCTGAGCATCCCAGCTCCTCCCCTTGCTCTCCTCAAATTGCAAACTGCTCTCCCTCCTGCCTCGATGTGCTTTCCCCCAGCTCCCAGTGCTATTAACACCTCTAATTAGAGCTGCTTATTGATGTACTGCTGTTTATCTAAGAGCAGCTGATCAAGGCAGAGGAGCTGTGGAGCTGAAGCAGATCACAGCTTCCTGCAGCCTGCACAGGTAGCACAGACCTCCTGGGGCTGGGGGACAGGGAGACAAAAATCCAGACAGGAAAAGCAGGGCAGAACAAGGGTGTGGCTGGGCCTGGTCCCTGTGCAAGTTATTCCAGGTAATGCTGGCATTTTCCTGCAGGAGCATCCCTCAGGAAAACAGTGTCCCTTGTGGCCCTGCCTGTAATTAGTGTTGTCCCATCCAGATTGCCTTGTGTCAGGAAAACCCCATTGGCTCTCCAAGGAGGAGGGGTTTTCCTCTTCCTGAGGGGTCAACCAGAGCAGACACAGCATGGATGGATGATGGATGGATGGATGGATGATGGATGGATGGATGGATGGATGGATGGATGGATGGATGATGGATGGATGGATGGATGGATGGATGGATGGATGGATGGATGGATGGATGGATGGATGATGGATGGATGGATGGATGGATGATGGATGGATGGATGGATGGATGGATGGATGGATGGATGGATGGATGATGGATGGATGGATGGATGGATGGATGGATGGATGGATGGATGGATGGATGGATGGATGAATGGATGGATGGATGGATGGATGCTCACCACAGGACACTCATGAGCTCAGGGACCCTGTGGGTTTGAGCACTGAGGCAGGATCCAAACCCCCAAATCAGCTGGACACAGGGTTTTACCCCACACTGGAGTGCTGGGGGCACAATCCTGCTCTGTCCTCCCAGGACAGGGACTTGGAGGGGGCTGTGTGTCTGCACTCCATAAAGCCACCCCCAATGAGAGCAATTCCCCAGGCAGCACTCCAGGCTGCTCCTGGTGCAGCAGAGAGAGGAGGGATTAGCAGAGCTCTGTGAAAACACCCCCTTGCACTCTGCCAGCTGCACACCAGGCTGTGCAGTGACCTGTGTGTGCTGAGCCAGCTTTCCTGACTCCCTCACTTGGTTTGAACTGACATCTCCTGGGCCACCAGCACTGACAGATGACTTGGCTGCAGGACACAGGATTTGGTGTCCCTAAAGCATGGCAGCCCCCTGGCACCTCTGACCAGCCATCCCAGCCACAAGGTGGAGAGGCTGATGTGCTCCAGGAGTGCTTCCCTTCCCCCTTGCCATCAGGATTTATTAATTCCTTGCTTGGTGAAGTCTCTATTAATAATGGCTGCAGGATCTGGCTGGGAAGCTGCGTAATGAGATCCTCTGCTGGCTGTTCCTGGGCTGCTGTGATTGTATTTGGAGGACAAAATTCTATGTGGATTAATTAAAATGAAAAACAAAAGGGAGGAAAAAAAAAGCAGGGTTGTTTGAATTATTTACTAGTTTCCAGGAGACAAAGCAGTAATTGCAAGTGTCTTATTGCAGGTGTTTGGAGAGAGGATGCTCCCACCTCTGGGCTAGGAGCAGTCTGGTTATTTACTGGTGTGGAGGAGATTTATCAATCCTCTTTAAGACAAGTGCAGCTCCAACTGCTCCTCACTTTGCTGATTCTGATTTTCTCCTTTTCCTTTTGGAAATTCAGAAGACAGAGGCTCTGAGAGAGCTTTGATGTGGATAAATGTGGGAACAAGCTCTGCCAGCAGTGTGCTCTTTTCTCCTGAGCAAGGAAATGGAGAGGGAAAATCCCAAAACACCCTTCCCTGAGGAAGTGCCTGTCCTCTGTTGGCTTCCCCCCTACCAGGGTCCCTCGGGGTCACACAAATCCACAATGTGCTCCTTGTGGTGCCACTTTCTGGATGTCTGTTGTGCCAGGGGGATGCTGAGCCTGAAGGAGTGGAACCCCCCTGATGGGGCCAAATGCCCTTTGGGAATGAAGTCTTGTTCCTAATGGACACATCTGTGTCCCTCACCCAGGGCTGGATCCCACCCAGGGAAAAGCCACCACGTGTGTCACAGCTGTGCCAGGCCACTGGGGTGGCTTTGCCAGCATGTCCCAGCCCTGGGAAGGAGGGTTGGTACAAAACCCGCTGCTCAAATCCTGGCTTCCTTCACAGACCCTCTGGATCAGCAGCATTTCAGGGAATTGCTCCCCCAGGAGAAGGGTGTCCCTTGTGTCCCTGATTGTAATTAGGGTTGTCCCATCCAGACCACCTTGTGTCAGGAAAACCCCATTGGAACAGGGAGTTCTGCAAGGAGAAGGAGTTTTCTTCTTCCTGAGGGGTCAACCAGAGCAGATCTAGGATGGATGGATGATGGATGATGGATGATGGATGGATGGATGGATGGATGGATGGATGGATGGATGGATGGATGGATGGATGGATGGATGGATGGATGGATGGATGGATGGATGGATGGATGGATGATGGATGGATGGATGGATGGATGGATGGATGGATGGATGGATGGATGGATGATGGATGGATGGATGGATGGATGGATGGATGGATGGATGGATGATGGATGATGGATGGATTGATAGATGGATGGATGGATGGATGGATGGATGGATGGATGGATGGATGATGGATGGACGGACGATGGATGGATGGATGTATGGATGATGGATGGATGGATGGATGGATGGATGGATGGATGGATGGATGGATGGATGGATGGATGGATGATGGATGGATGGATGGATGGATGGATGGATGATGGATGATGGATGGATGGATGGATGGATGGATGGATGGATGGATGGATGGATGGATGGATGGATGATGGATGGATGGATGATGGATGGATGGATGACAGGGTGGATGGCTGAATGGATGGAAGATGAATGGATGGATAAATGGATGGATGGATGATGGATGGACGGATGCTGGATGGATGGATGGATGGATGATGGATGGATGGATGATGGATGATGGATGGATGGATGGATGGATGGATGGATGGATGGATGGATGGATGGATGGATGGATGGATGGATGGATGGATGGATGATGGATGGATGGATGATGGATGATGGATGGATGGATGGATGGATGGATGGATGGATGGATGGATGGATGGATGATGGATGGATGGATGGATAGATGGATGATGGATGGATGGATGGATGGATGATGGATGGATGCTTTCACTGCTCCTTTACTGAAGTGCTGCTCCCTTTCATTGCCTCCTCCATCTCTCTTCAATCTAGGGCCTCAGGGGCTGCCTAATTGATTTTGAAGGGAACAGGAATTGCTGGAAATTGAGTTTTGCATTCCTCCCTGCCTCTCTGAGAGAGCACTTGGCAGCTCCAGCCTCAGTTCCTGCAGCAGTTCACCTTCACTAGCTTGTCTGTAGGAGAACTATAGAAAAGAAAGAAAAATGAAGGAAAGAGGTACAAAAAAATTCCATTTAGCAATATAAGGGCGTGATCAATATTCCTTTGTCTCCTTATTCAAATTGTGATCCTGCTGAGCAGAAACAAGTGGAACTGCCTTGTTGGAGATGAGAAGTTAATCTTTAAAGCCTATAAAGATTTAGGGCAGTGTAATTGCTTTAATATTTGATGCTTAAGACTATTCAAACTTTAAATTTTTAACCGAAGGACCTGGATCCTTGGCAATGGAGATGATTCCGGGTGAGGAGCAGTGACACCTTGGGAGAGAACCCGTGGTGCTGCTCTGTGGCCTGGGATGGGGACCCTCAGGAGGGACAGGGGACAGTGCATGCTGCCAGCAGTGAGTGGAGAAGGTGAGAAGGGGTGGGGTGGGAAGAGGAGCTGATCTCTAGGAGAAGGGGACCAGCCCTACTGACCAGCCAAAATTAAACCCCAATCTTTTCCACTGCTGTAATTTTTCAGTGTTGTTACAGGAAGGGAGCACATCAGGGATGAGGTAGATCATTATGTGCTTATATTATCAGCAGTAAAGCAAAGTCTCTTAATTCCTAATTCTCCCATTGTCTGACACATTTCTTTGTGAGTTTCCTATTCATCCATATTTTTTCCCCTCTGTCTCCACTAATAGAAATTGCTTTGTTGTTAAACTCAATTTCACTCTTGACTGGATTGAAATATGCTTATTTCCTTTCTAAAATAATAATAATAAAAATCTAAAATTATTTCCACTCATTGTATGTGAAAACGGAACATTTTTCTTCATGTAGTCTCTCAGGTTTGAATGTCTGAGGGTTTCAGAGGTTTATTTTCTACCAGTCTAATTGTGTGATCCCAGCCCATAGCTGGGGGGCTTTCCATTTGTTTCACCATGAATTTGAATAACTCAGGACAGTTTAGGATTTCTTGGATTAATTTTGAAGTATCTTTGCAGAGATGGGGCTGCAAAATGAGACTTCTGCCACTTTCAGCCTCCTGAATTTTGGGGTGTTGATGGGTCCCTGGGTGAGTCCTTGTGGATTCAGGACCCTGTTGAGGGGGGTTAAGCTCTCCCTTCTCCCCAGCCCCGTGTGAAGCACTTTCCACCCTGAGCTCCACCCTGTGCACAGTGATGCCACCAGGCTTGTTCCCCGGGGATGGAATCCATCCTCATCCTCTGGGATGGACTCCCGAGCCAGGGAGCAGCACTTGCTGCAGGAGCTCAGGATGATGTGCTAACAAGGCTGGGAGGCTCCTGCAGAGGATTTTTCTTGTCCTTCCAATGCTAATCCAATGGCTGAGCAATGTATTGTCCTCCTGGGACCTCACCGGGCTGGGAAATGTGCTCAGCTGAGTGTGACAGAGGCACAGGGGAGGCAAACCTGAACTGGCAGCCTGGAGAATCTGCCTGCAGAGGGACAGGTCCAGCCCTCAGAGCTCACTCTTTCCCTGACTTTTTCCTGGCCCCTTTCCCAGTGAGGTGTTCAGCCTCAAATAACCTCACCCAAAGGGAGGAAGATGCTCTCTCCCTTCAGGAGCAGTGGTTCAGCAGTTCCCACCCTGCCCTGCTGCTCTGCTTTACCCTGGGCTCCATCCCTTCTCCGTGGCCTCTCCCCTGATGGATGGAGCTGGGCACGAGCTGCCCAGTGAGGGAGATCAGGAGCTGCCCCTTACTGCACTGCATTGATCCCAGTGCACCTCCCCTCTCTGCTGCACTCATCTTCCCCTCTCTTTAATTTTTAATTGCTGCTCGTGTTTCCTCTGAGCATCTCCCTTTGCAGCCAGGGCAGCCAGGAGCCCTTTGTGACCGACAAAGCTGGTTCAGGTTTTCCTTTCACCTTTTGTGCTTGCTGCTCAGTGAAGTCGGGGTCGTTGCTGGGTTTAATTAACATAGTGAGAAAAATGCACGAGTTTATTTAAGCAGGAAGAGAAAGGGAAGTTCAGCTTCCCTGCTGCTCTCAGAACACATAATCCTATTGGGAGCTGAGGAGTGATCCCTACATCGATTATTTTCCTCTGCTGAATTAGAGAATTAGCAGCTAATGGAAGTGAAGGATTCAGAGTGCTGACAGGCTGGAAGAGCAGGAGATTCCCAAATTCCCTGTACTAACAGCCCTGTGCTGGAGAATCCCAGGTTGTACAGCTCACACCTCACCTGCTGTGCACCTCCAGCAGGAGCCTGAGTGTCCTGGGCTGTGCTGCCAGCACTGGGGGCTGCAGCATCCCTGGGGTCCAGGGGCTGGAAATCTCCTCCTGCTGCCCAGTGGATGCTCCTGTGGCTGAGAGAGCCCATCCTCACTGCTGAGGGCTGCAGCCCTGCTGGATCTGCCCTGGGAATGCTGCTGCTCTGCCTTTAGGCAGTGCAGAAGTGCTGAACATCACCACTGGGCTCCCAGCTGCTGTCCCAGGGCAGGAGGGGACAGAGAGCAGTGTCTGCCTGGTGGCACCTTGCACCCCACTGAGACCTCAGCCAGGCAGGGAGCAGAGAATAACTCCAGAAAAGAGCTCCAGGGAGCAGAGAACAGTCCCAGTGAGCACATCCAGAGACCAGAGAAGAGCTCCAGTGAACAGCTCTGGGGACCAGAGAACAGTCCCAGGAACCAGAAAACATTGAGAGCAGTTCCAGGGACTGGAAAGCAGCTCCAGGGAACAGCTCCAGGGACCAGAGAACAGCTCCAGGGGTCAGAGAACAGCTCCAGAGAACAGCTCCAGGGAGCAGAGAACAGCTCCAGGGGTCAGAGAACAGCTCCAGAGAACAGCTCCAGGGGTCAGAGAACAGCTCCAGAGAACAGCTCCAGGGAGCAGAGAACAGCTCCAGGGGTCAGAGAATAGCCCCAGAGAACAGCTCCAGGGAGCAGAAAACAGCCCCAGTGAACTCATCCAGAGACCAGAGAACAGCTCTGGGCACTAGAGAACATTCCCAGGGACCAGACAACATTGAGAACAGCTCCAGGGGTCAGAGAACAGCCCTGTGAACTGCAGAACTGCCCCAGAGAACAGCCCTGGGGAACAGAGAGCAGCCCCTTGGAGCAGAGAACAGATTCTGGGACACTCATGATTGGTAAATCTCCCCAGGGCAGTGTCAGGTGCCCTCTCACTGCTGCCTGTCAGCTGAGCAGTGTTTCTGGATTTTAAGTGTTGAAGGGAAATGTTGCACCTTCTGCAGGCTGCAGCCACAGGGACTTTAAGCTGGTGGATGGATCCTCAGCACCCACACTCAGTGCTCTGCAGCAGCAAGGCCACCCCTGCCCGGGTGTTTGCTGGCACCCTCTTGGTCCCTTTCAGCATCCTCGGGCAGCTGAAAGGGGATTCCAAGGTGGCTTTAGGACACTGCCATCCCCTCCCTGCTCTTTGCCCAACGTTCTCTCCAAACACCAGCAGAGGAGCAAATTTAGGGTTTGTTTTGCAGCCCCTGGCCGGTGATGCTCAGAGGCAGAGGGGGTCGGAGCCTTTCTGCCTTGTTGCTGCAGAGATGGGCAGAGGCGTGAATGCAGCAATTGAGGCTGAGCCAGAGCTGGTTCGTGGCGATGAAGGAGCTCCCTGTGCCCGGCAATGTCGCCTGGGGGGGGACAGAGAAGTTACAGTGACTAAGTGATCCTAATGCCCAAAGCATTTGGGCATTGCAGCTCCTGCCATCAAATTATCCCTCTTATCTGCAAGGGCAAGACTGTGCTGGGGAGAGCTTAAGGAAGTGGCTTGTCACAGCACATTCCACTCCTCTGTCTGCTGTCATTCTCCCCCTCTGGGATCATTATTTTTCCATGAGGACCCAGCAGCTTGAGGATCGAGATGAAACATGGGCAGATCCAACCCCCGGGTTTGGGCAGCACTGGAGGAGGGTCCTGGGCTGGAGAGGGGAGTCTCTGGAGGGTCCTGGCGTGTTTTGGATCCCCAGGGCCAGCACAAACCTGTCCCTGTGGCTGGTCTGGAGGTGCCCCAGCTGAGCAGTGATGAGTGTGCCTGTGACCTTTGCAGGAATGTATTTCAAGCTTTATTTCTGCTGGGTTACAGCCCCCCTGCATTTATAACTCCTTTCCTGCAGCTGTGGTGACCCAAACCACGAGGTTCTGTGCAGCCATGGCTGGGTAGGGAGCTCCAGGGACCAGCTGAAAATCCTCAAGGTCTTTTAGCTGGGTGTCCTTAGGGTGAATTTATGATGATTGTATCCCCAGTTACCTGCTCTGTTTATGCTGGATATCGAGTTCTGCACCTTTGAGGCTGGTTCTGAGAGCAAAGGGGGCAGAAGAAGAGCACAGTTTGTTTCAGAAACTGCCCTTGCTCCCCCACATTCCTGCTCCTGGACTGTGCTGTCTGCAGCAGGACAGAGCTTTGCTTTTAGTTAGTTTTTTTTAGCTAGCTGAGGCAGAGAAGTTCCCTGGACTATGGTTTTTCTTTTTTTTGGAACTGTTCAGCCCTGCTCTGGATTGAAAACACAGGAGCCTCACACCTGTGGCACACCAGGCCTGGGATGTGGCATTTTCCAGCAGGAGGGGCTGAGTGAGCTGAGCTACACCCCATGACAAGGACTTTCTGAATTTGCCACCTCTTCAGAACAACAAGATCTTCCATTGTTTAATTTTATTCATTTTCCATGTTTGTGAGTACTTTGAACAGTTTTTCCACTGCTCTCCAAGGAGATTTATGACTCCTGAACTGATGGGGGGGGGGGACTTGAATTTGCTTTATACAGGGACCCCATTTGGAGGACTCCTCCCAAATTTGCCCCAAACCAGGACACTGGGCCAGTGGTGCAGGGTGAGTCCCATCTTCCAGAGGATGCTCTGGTGTCAGAGCTGGAATTTTGGCCCTGCCCCATTACAGGCAGAGCTGTGGAGCCTGGAGCCTGCACTGGAGATGCTCCATGCCTGCCTCTGGGTGGGCAGGGGCTCTAACTGGTGCAAAACTGGTTTCTTTTGGGCCAGCTGGCTGCTGAGTTGCTTCTTTCCATTCCCTGCTGCTGCTGAATTTGGAATAACAAAAAACGTGTGTGTGTGTGCAGTATAACTTCAGCATATTGATTTTTGGGGCTACTGCTCCTCAGCTGCCGAAGAAGATAATTCACTGCTTTATTACCATCCTTGGATTCCAGATTTATCCCTCTGAACAGACAGAGAGCTGCTAGTTAATTAAGCTTTTGTTTCAAGCAGCAGCTCAGGGAAAGGACTGGCTGCTGCAGAGCTTCTCCTGGGGATGAGGGCCCTGGGGTGGGGAATGCCACGTTCCCACCTGATGGATCCTGCACGGCTGATCCTGGTGGGAATTGGGAGTGCCAGAAGTAACTCTGGCTGTCACTCCCTGCTGACCCAGCACCCTGCCAGGATGGGCATGGAGGTTGACAAGAGCAGATTTCTAGAATTTTATTTTTATTTTTTTTTTATTTTATTTTATTTTATTTTATTTTATTTTATTTTATTTTATTTTATTTTATTTTATTTTTATTTTATTTTATTTTTATTTTTTATATTTTAATTTTATTTTAATTTTATTTTTTATATTTTATTTTTATTTAAATTTTATTTTTATTGTATTTTATTTTTTATATTTTATTTTATTTTAAATTTTATTTTATTTTATTTGTATTTTCATTTCCTGGTCAGTGCTGCAGGAGGCACTTGGAGGAAGCCAAGGTGGCTGAGCTGCCTTTTGCCAGACCCTTCAGGAGCACTTTCCAGCCCAGGATCAGCTCTGGAAGGAGGAATGGGAGCACACCATCTCTTCCCTGGTCCCTTCTCCCCTCAAGGTCACTGACCCTTAATTGTTAAACAATTAATGTGTGGTGCCTTGTCACACCCCAGACTTCTCCTGCTGGGAAGCCTTTGCCACTGGGCCTAGGGAAGAGCTGGATTGGTACAACCCAGAGCTTGTGGGATGCACAGAAGGACTTGGTGTTACCTTATGGAGGTCAGAGGGTCCCATCCCACAGGATTCAGCCCTCCCAGGACCTCTGCTCCCCCTGCTCTGCACTCTGGGGGGGTTCCCTGTCCCTCCCAGCTCCAGGGAAGGCACAGCTGGATCCTGCACACCCCAGGCAGTGCCTTGGCTGCTCCACCACCCACTGCATGCAGGGTTTGTGTGCATCAGGAAGGTTTCCAGCCCCACGGAGCTGAGCTGATCTCAGAAGGAAGTTTTTAGAATGAAGGGCTCTGCCTCCTGCTGCCAGCTGGAGCCAGGCTCTGGAGGGCAGCATTTCCTCCTCATCAGCCCCACGGGCAAACCCTGCATTGTGCACAGTCCAGGTTAGTTTGTAGAGGGTGGGTGGCTGGTGCTGGGAGGGAGCTGGAATTGCTCAGCACTTGAGGAACAGACCACTGAGCCAGGCCAGGCAGGTGGGGCTGGAGGGAGGTTTCTCTCTCTGGAGGAAAATGGGATGGAGAAAGGCTGGGGAAGAGCTCGGGGGGAGAGCATCCCACTGTGGGGAAGGCAAGGGACAGCTGTGCCCCAGTGTCACCCTGTGTTCTATGGAATCCGTGGTGGTACCCAGTGCAAAGAGGGACAGCCAGCCATGGGGACAGGGGAGTGAGGGGCCCTGTTGGCACCACAGCCCCCAGACCATGGCCTGGCCCTGTCCTGTAGCCTGGCCAGGAGTGCAGCATTGTCCTTCCAGCCATTCTGGGCTCACCCCGGGCTGCTGCATCCCTTCCCTCACCCCCAGTGGGGTTGGAAATGGGGCATCTCTGGGCTCTGTGCACACTTGGCTCCTTTAAGTCCCAACTTTTGGGAGGGTTTTAGTGCTTGTCACCTTTGACAGGAGAGTGGGAAACACCTCTGCTGAGCTCAGCACCGCTTCTGCTGCCTCACGGCCCTTTCTTTGTCTTCCCAAGGACACCGCCCTGGTCCTTTTGGCAGCACCCTGGAGTAGCTGGGGACTTTGGGGAGCCACGTCGTGGGTCGTGAGAAAACAGAGTGATGGGGGCGCAGAGCCGCAGCCTGCTGCTGCCAGACACTCCCTTCCCCACAAAGGCAGTTTGCCCTGCTCAAATCAAACAGCACCCGTGCTGGGTGGCATTCCTGGTCTGGCTGTCCCCGCCAAAGGGCCACCGCTGTCCCCGAGGTCCCCACGCCGCGGCTGTCACCTGCGCGGGGATGCCGCCGCCCTCTCCGCCCAGCCCCGGCCATGCTGGCCCCGAAACGCCACCCCCGCACCTCGGGGGGCTGCCCCTGCCCCGAGCCCCCCCGCGGGCCGGGTCGCCGCTAGATGGCACCGGGAGCCCGGCGGAGCTGCGGGCGGCCGGGGCGGAGCGGAGCCGCGGCGCGGGGTGCGCGGAGCGAGCGGAGCCGGAGCCCGGCCATGGGCTCGGCCGGCAGCGGGCAGGGGCGAGGGTAGGGCAGCGTAGGGCAGGGGGGCCGGGCGGGTCCCCCCGGTGCCCCCGCCATGCGCCCCGCCCGCTGAGCCCCGCTCGCTGCCGCCCTCGCTGCCGCCGGGGGGTGCGGGGCCGCCCCCTGCCCGCAACTTCGAACGATGATCACTGTCAACGCGGATGGCAAGATAATGGTCAGAAGATGCCTCGTCACCCTGAGACCCTTTAGGTAAAGTTGGTGTTTCCTCCCGGCTCCGGTGCGGGGGGCTGGGGCGGGCCGGGCTCGGTGTGGCTGTCCGGGGTGCGTGTGTGGATCGAGCCCGGCTGGGCACGGCAGGGATGCAGGCAGGATCCAGGCAGGATCCGGGTAGAATCCAGGCAGGGATGCAGGCAGGGTCCAGGCAGGATCTAGACAGGGTCCAGGCAGGATCCAGACAGGATCCAGGCAAGGATCCAGGCAGGATCCAGGCAGGGATGCAGACAGGATCCAGGCAGGATCCAGGCAGGGTCCAGGCAGGGTCCAGGCAGGGCTGCCCGCGGGGCAGCGTGCGGCTCCTGCGGCTCTCGCTGGCTGCCGGCTCCCGGCTCACCCACGGCCGCTGTCTCCGGGGTTATCGCAGGGCTGCTCCCGCTGGCTCTTTTGGGTACGGTTCTCGGTGATGTGGATACTCGGGGGGATTTGGTTTCAGCCTGGGGATTTCAAAGCCCGCCCTGAAGTGGCGGTGGGGCTGGGGTGGATGACCGAACCTGAGCCCCTCCGGCTCCAGCACACCCGTACCCACCCATGCTTTCCCCCTTGCTGTAACTCCCCGGTTTTCTTCCATACATTCGCTTCCCGTCTCCAGCCCCGGCTCTCCGGCTTCTTTGCTTCACTGGGGATGCGCTTGGGCTGCTCCCGAGACACACGGGAGGTGTTGTGATGGCACTTACGTGGTTTTTTCCATGGGGAGAGGGACCAAAACCGCTTAGAGACAGAGGGGAACGTGCCGGGGACGGGGCTCCAGGTGGGGCGAGCGCAGCCCGGCTGTTCCAGCGCTGCCCGCTCTGTTCGGAGCTCGGGGGTCTCCGGAGGGATCTGCTCGCTGCCTTTTTGCTCAGCCCGGCGTGGAGAAGGACAGGCTGGGCTCGCACCGCTCGCCTGCACTCACTGTAGAGATGTTGTCTGTCTGTGCTCGGGAGCTGCTCGGCTCTGCTTGCCTGGAGCGATTCCTGCTGCTGGATCCCTGGGACTGGAACTTGGCCAGGGGATGCCACAGAGCGGTGGCCGAGGTGTGCGGGTTCCCGCAGCTCAGGCTGGCTGCGGGTGGAGCAGGGAGAGAGAGAAGGGCACGCTCACCCCGGGGAATGCCCTTTGCCTGCCTGTCTGCTTTCTCAACGGGGTTTGAATTCCACAGTGAGGAAGTGACGGGCTGGAGCATCCCTGTGCCCTGGGTGTCACCCCCGGGACAGGGGAACCCATCTCCAGCAGCAACCTGGGGTCAGGGAGAGCACAGGGCGTGCAGTTCAAAGTCCCATTGGGGATGAGGTGTGTGTGGATGAGGGGTTTGTGATGGCTGGATGGTCTCTGGTGTCCAGCTGGAGAACTTGCACTGTCCTGGCCGTGTGTCCTGGGCTGGCTTCTGCTCTCCAACCAGTACAGACCAGTATTGGTACCACTGGAACCAGTGGGATAACCTTGTTAACAGTCAGTTAACAGTCCTGTGCAAGGGCAGGAATTCCCAAGTCCCTCTCCTCACCATCCCACAGTGTCCAGCACCTCTCCCTGCTGCTGTGACCCCCACACCACAGTCCTGTCACCTTGCTCCAGCCCAGTGTGGGTGAGTGCTGGCACTGCCCAGCTCCAGCTGTAACCCGGGGCAAACCAGCTCTGCTCCCCTAACAGCATCTCAGCTGCTGTGGGTCAGGGATAACCTCCAGGAGTGGGAGAAGATCCTGGCAATCAGGGTGGGTCCTGTGAATCGATTTCCTGCTGCTGGCTGGGCAAAGCCTCCTGCTCCAGGGAATCCCGTGGTGCAATCCCCTGTCTGCCATCGGAGCAGAGGTGCCATCGGCAAACAGCACGCAGGAAACCTGATCCTGTGCACCAAAACATTTCATTAACCACCCTCCAGACACGCTCAGCAAAGCAATGCAGAGCCCTGAGCCTGCAGAGAGGGAAGGGGAGAGGGAGCACATCAGTCTGCAAAACCACAGCCCTGTCCAAGGGTGGCTGTGACTCCATCTCAGCAGAAAAGGGGTCTCATTTGTGGTGGTGCCAGATCTGGGCAAGGACCCACCGAGGAGCCCTGGTCCAGCTCACCCAGCTCTTGGCTCTGTAGTCCTGTTTGCCAGCTGGAAACCAAAGCCAGACTGTCTGTGGGATGTAACAGTGATCAGTGAGAGCTCACCCTGGTCCCCTGCATGGATCACAGTGCCCATGGCTGAGCATCAGTCTGACAGCACCACAACCCTGTCAGGCTCTGAGCAAAAGAGGGTTTGAGGGACAGGAGTAATTTATTAACCTGGCTTCTGCTGGTAGGAACGGTGGCTCAGCTTTTGGGAGTTGAAAACTTGGCTAATAAAAGGTGTTACCTGACTCTGTAGCCCTTGGCTTCCCCCTGCACCCGTGCAGGAGCTGTGGGTCCCAGCTGGGTGATGTGTCACCATGAGCACAGTCCCAGTGTCACATTCCCAGTGTCACAGTCCATCCTGCTGGGTGCTGCTGGATTTCCTCCCCCCACCCCACCCCAGCTCAGCACTCAGACCCTCCTGGTCACATCCAGCTTTCCCTTCCTTGGGCCAAAAATCCATAAACAGGGGCACCACTCCCAATTTTCATGTAAGACTTGAGGAATTTTGCTTTCTTCTCTTTTGGGCACTGAGCCAGAGCCCAGAACTGTGAACATTTCAGTTTGGGGAGGATGTGGAGAGGGACTTGGCACCAGGACTGTGCCTGAGCGATGAATTAAATGTGACACTGGATGTCAGGCAAAGCCAGCATGCAGGATAGATGTTATTTGGTCCTTGGAACTCCATGGTCTTCAGGGAGTTATTCTTGATTTTGGGGGAGAGGACCCAGTGCATTTGGACCATTTGGGATCTGATATGTTTACCTATTTTGTGATAAATATGTTTTCTGTATAAGGAGTTTCCACTCAGTTGAGGCTAGGCCAGGAATTTTTATTCACCTGGGGAACATCAGCAAAAGTGAAGGAGTTGGGGTTCTCAGGCTGGGAGTCAGCCCTGGACCCTCCCTGCTCCCTGGAGCACTGCTCTGGGCTGGATCCACTGATCTCCCAAGGACAGCAATTCCAGTAAGGCTCCAATTCCTTTTTTTCTTTTTTTTTTTCCTTTTTGATTTTTTTTTTGAGAAAAAAAGCATCTTGTATCTCCCCTACTCTCCCTGTAATCCAGTCAAAATGAAAAAGGTTTAGTTTCCTAGGGAGGTGGTGGAGCACAGATTACCTTTGTCTCTCTTCCCTTCCCCTTTTCTTTCTGCTCAGTGTTTAACAATTCCTCCTTGCCACACTATAATTATGAAGATTAAAAAGCGTCAACAAGGTCTTGCATAACGATGGAGATATTGTTGATAGGAGGTGTGAGAGCAGGATCAGTCTGAGTGTTTATTCAGGTGATGCTTTGTTAAATGCCCCTTGGGGGAGGAACACCAGGACAGGGCCTGGTGGGTTTTGTGCCAGGGAGGACCCTGGGGTGCAGGACTTGGCTGGGTTTGACCCCCTCAGCTTGTTTCTTCTCCTGTGCCATGGCACATGTTCCCTAAGGGCAAGTTCAGCCCTCCCAAGCCAAGCTGGGTGCAGCAATCCCCTCCAGTCTGTTCCTGAGCTTTTCCCAGGCCCAGCACTGCACTGGGCTCAGGCTGTGATGATGGCAGTGCACTAATGTCCCCAGATCACCCTCTCTCCAAGCTATTTATGGGACACACGCTGCTCTGCAGCGTCAGGGACGCTCTGCTGCCTCCTCAATCACCTCCCTGCTGGAGCTGGACCACAGCCCTCTGGAAACCCTCCTGCCAGGCCTGCTTGGGCAGGGGGCTGAGTCTGGTTGTGTCTGTGTGCAGATTCCACAGCTCCGTGGTTCATCAGCATTATCTGCTGGGGAGGGGGTGGCTCTGCTCCTGGGGGTCACCAGCTGTGCCCACAGCCAGGCCTTTAGGGTGGGAGCCTGGGTTAGAGAGTGCACAGTGGTTTGTAGATCTTGTAGAGACTGCTTCCCACCCCTCCAGGGGCGGCTCATTTGGAAATTAAAGGGGCCTGAGCTGGTCCATGCCTGCATGGGGGTGTCAGGCAGTTTCAGTGATGCATCTCCTCCCCCAGGTGGGTCAGCTCCCCCAGGTGGGTCAGCTCTGGCCTGGCTGTCAGGGAGAGTTTGTGCTGTGCTGAGTGTGCTGCTGGCAGAGCTCAAGCCCAGGGTGTTGCTTCTCCCCTTGATTAGGTGGAGGTGAGGGGAGGTGGGGAGCTGAGCTGTGCTCTGGTCCAGAGCCATGGCCAGGGGCCCCTGATGCTCTGGGCATGGGGCAGGGCTGGTCCTTGGGCATGGGCAGGAGTTGGGGGCCTGCCTGCTGTGAGCAGGGCTCATCCTCCCAAGCAGTGAAGGAAACCCTTTGTTCCTGCTGCTGAGAGTGTGCTCAGGTGTGCTGCCTGTGTGACAGCAGAGTCAGAGCTGCCTGGATGGAGGCAGGGAGCTCGTGGGATCCCCAGGAGTCTTTCCAGGCAAGGGAAGGCCATGCTGTGCTGGGACAGCAGGGATCTGCCCTGGGGGCTCCTCCACGAGAACCCCCAGGGGAAGCCCAGCCCTTCTTGAGCTGCTTGACCTGGTACTTGAGCTCTCCACAACATCTCCAGTCACTAATGAGGGCTTTGAAGCAGGTCACTTTATTTGTTAGCCCTCTCCAGCAGCAGGTAATTGCAGAGCTGGTGTGCTGGAGCCCAGAGCTGAAGGCTGGCTCCTTCTCCTCTGCCTTTCTGCTAGGTAGGAATGCTTAGGGGAGAGCTGTGGGCTCCTTTGCACCTGGAAAAGCCTGGGTGGCTGTGCTGGGTCTGTGTGCAGCTCCTGGGCCCTTGGGGGATGCTGTGAGCTGGTAAAGAGAGCTGGAGGCTGCTGTCCTCCGTGCTTTGCCTCCCTGTGCTCAGGGATGCTGAGAGGCAGTGATGCCCCCGGGGCTCCCTCAGCTCCCTGTCCCACACAGGATTTACCTGTTGGAAGACAAACCTTGTTTCACCAGGCTGGCTGGGGCTCGTCCTTCCTCTGTCTCCTCCTCGAGGTTCCCTGGTTTGGAGGCTGAGGTCTCGCTGCTGCTCTGGGAGCTGTCACGCCTGGCAGTGCCTCTGCCAGGGCTTCTCCCGTGTGCCTGCTGGAGGCTGTGCACCTCCACCGAGTCCCAGGGAGGATGGCAGCACGTCTGAGCGGTGGAAGGAGGCCAGACATCCATCCCTTGGCACAGAGCACTCTGCTCTACACTCCTGCTGCACAACCAGGCTGCACACAGCTCTTCCACCCCCAAAGGAGTGACTGGCTGAAGGGAGCAGAGCAGTGCAGGGAGCTCCTGCCCCTCGCTGGAGGTGATGTGCAGGTGACATCCTGCCCTGTGTGTCCCCTGGGAGCCACTTCCCTGCCAGCCCTGGGATGAGTGCTGCCGGGGCAGGTCCCTGCTTGTCCCCTTGTGCACAGGGGACACAATGACAATGCCGGTGGCCTAGTTACAGGGGAACAAAAGGCTTTATTTAAAAAACTAAAAGGGATTTTTTTAGATCCTTTGGGAGGAAGGGAAGGTAAAGGTCTCTTTTTATTCCTCTCTCCCAGAGGAGTGCATGTATTGTTTATTGTGGTTCCTGCAGTCTGAGATGTTGGGCTGGGCTGTTGGAGCATCCTATGGGCAG
The DNA here is from genome assembly GCA_034336665.1 of Luscinia megarhynchos. Classification (NCBI taxonomy): domain Eukaryota; kingdom Metazoa; phylum Chordata; class Aves; order Passeriformes; family Muscicapidae; genus Luscinia; species Luscinia megarhynchos. The sequence goes on from CM067580.1 coordinate 7,705,748, forward strand.
CTGTGGCCTGGCTCAGCTCCCCCACTGAGGATGTGAATCCACCCTTGAGTGCAGTGGAGGATTCCTCAAGGCCTGCCCATTGGAGCAGCTGCAGGGATTTCAGAGGGGCTTCTCGGGCAATCCCCCCTGCTCAGTGCCAGGGTTTGGGCAGAAGCATCCTGGGCTCCTGGTGAAGCACAGTGGGTCTGGCTGGGCTGGGCTGAGCTGCTGCTGGGGCTGCACAGATGCTCTCTGCCAGGGCTGGGGGGCTGGGCCACAGGGATGGAGCTGGGATTGTCCCAGACACCCACAGCCAAAGGCTCTGCTGCCCTGCAAAGGGATCACCCCAGGGGCAGAGGGTGCTGGGGCTGCCCAGGGGGGAGCAGCTGGCTCCTCTCACACCTGGCTCCAGCTCTGCTTTCTCTCCCACAGGATTTTCGTGCTGGGCATTGGATTTTTCACCCTGTGCTTCCTGATGACCTCCCTGGGAGGGCAGTTCTCAGCCAAGCGCCTGGGGGACTCTCCCTTCACCATCCGCACCGAAGGTGAGCAAAGCTGCCAGCCTGTGCTGGGCTGCTGTGTGCCAGGGGTGCTGTGTGCCAGGGATGCTGTGCCCAGCCTGTCCTGGGGTGCTGTGTGCCAGGGGTGCTGTGTGCCAGCCTGTCCTGGGGTGCTGTGTGCCAGGGTGCTGTGTGCCAGCCTGTCCTGGGGTGCTGTGTGCCAGGGTGCTGTGTGCCAGCCTGTCCTGGGGTGGTGTGTGCCAGGGGTGCTGTGTCCCATTCCCACAGGTCCCTCCTGGCCATTTTTTGGGTTATCCATTGCTCCATGCCCAGCCTGTCCTGGGGTGCTCTGTGCCCAGCTGAGGGGTGCCAGGCATGCAGGAGGATGGAGCTTGGATCTCCCATTCCCACAGGCCCCTCCTGGTCATTTTTGGGGTTACCCAATGCTCTGTGCCCAGCTTGTCCCGTGGGGTGCTCTGTGCCCAGCTGAGCTGATGAGTGCCAGGCATGCAGGAGCATGGAGCTTGGATCTCCCATTCCCACAGGCCCCTCCTGGTCATTTTTGGGGTTACCCAATGCTCTGTGCCCAGCTTGTCCCGTGGGGTGCTCTGTGCCCAGCTGAGCTGATAAGTGCCAGGCATGCAGGAGGATGGAGTTTGGATCTCCCATTCCCACAGGTCCCTCCTGGCCCTTTTTTGGGTTATCCATTGCTCCATGCCCAGCCTGTCCCAGGGTGCTCTGTGCCAGTCTGTCCTGGGGTGCTGTGTGCCCAGCTGAGCTGATGAGTGCCAGGCATGCAGGAGGATGGAGCTTGGATCTCCCATTCCCACAGGTCCCTCCTGGCCCTTTTTTGGGATTTTCAGGATGGCTCAGGGTCCTGCTGGCCTCTCGCAGGGAAGCTCTGTGTGTGGCTCAAACCTGGCTGTGCTTACATCCAGAGGTGTGGCAGTGGGGATGGACGCTGGGGTGTGGATGCTGGCCCTGGCTGGCAGCAGGAAATGGGGAAGCAGTGGGACCAGCCCCTCAGCTGGCAGCACTGTGGTTGTGTGGGCTGCCCCTGGTCTGACACGTGGAGGTTTTGGCTCTGGTGCTTGGAGGTCTCAGTGGGTTGGAGCACTTGTGGTCTGCAGGGAGTGGAAATTGCTCCTTAGGGAAAGGAAAATAAAAGGCCTTTGTGGCTTTATGCAGGTTTGTAGAAATGTAGAAGAGAAATATTCTAGTTTTTAGCAAGTGTGTGTTATGTTGCACTGAACACCCCTTTTGGTGAGACATGAAGTCAGCTCAGGATTCACTTCTGTGGTGGGACATGTCCTGCCCTTGCTCTGCTGCCATGGATTGAGCTTCCCTTGGCTTTTTCTCTGAGATTCCAGTCACCTGAAATGCACAGAGGGACCTGCCCAGCTTGAACTCCCCTGAGCAGGGTGAGATGGGCTTAGTCAGGCCACTGTGATCTTCCCATAACCAAAGCCATGGAATGATCTGAGCTCCACAGCCACACATAGGATGTGATTTTGGAGCATTAAATCCTTTCCTTGGGGTGCTGGAAGAAGTGCCAGCTGCTTCCCTGCAGGAGGAGAGGGATAAAGTGGTGGTTCCAGGAGCTGGATGGTGTTAAAAGGCTTAGCTGACTTTCCAAGAGATGGATTTGCAGCCTGTGGCAGCTGGATTTGTGTTCTCCCTATGGATGGAGGATGTGGTGGCTGATGTTCCTCCTCTCTGCTCCCCTACTGCTCCCATCACCAGCTCCATTCAGCCCTTTTCCCAGGACTGGTGTTTTCCTGCTGAGCTCAGCCTGGAGCAGTGGCAGGCTCAGTGCTTTTCAGTGTTTCTGCACTTGGTCAGTGTCCCCATGGGGAAGGTGTTTTTTGTGTTCCTGCCCCAAGCCAAGCACACATTCCAGGATGGCTGGTGAGTGAAGTCTGGTTTTAGGGGATTTCTTCCTTCTTGGGATAAGAAACAGCCCCCAGAGCACCTCCTTCTCCAAACCCTTCCAGACCTGCCTTTTGAGGAGATGGCTCTGAAAAGATTGCTGGGCTTGGAATTAAAGGTGTCACTGTTACAGCTGCCCTCTGTCCAGAGGAGCCCCAGTGCCCCTGAAAAGTTTGTAGAGAAAGAAAGGCAGAGACACTGATCACTGTGGGGCCAGCTGGGGTGTGGCACAGGGAAAGAGCAGCAAAGGTTCCCAAAAACCTGCAGAACCACCTGGGGTCACCCCAGAGGGCTTCAAATTTGGGGTGAAATAATAGCAAAAAGGCCATTACTCAGCTCTTTACCCCTTTTCTGGGTGCCTTGGAGTGGCTTTCCCCATCCTTATCCTTGTCAGCAATTTAACCCAGGCCTTTGCATCCTTGCCTGTCTCGTTTACTGGGAGCAGTGATAGCACAGCCCTGGAGCTGGGTCAAAACAAATCTCCTTTTTCAGGCCCTCACACCTCAAACCCTCCACGCTTAGGGGTCCAGGTGATTAAATCAGGGTGTGTAAATGGGTTCACCCTCCTGCCTGACCCTCCTTGGCTCTGCTGAGGGCTGTGAGCAGCCTTGCTGCTTGGGAGAGATGCTGCTTTGCCCCAAGGTGGTGCAGGCTGAATGTTGCTTCTGGTAATGCCTGACTGGTCTCATTTAAAGGAGAAAAGAAGTAAATTATGACCTAGGTCCTCTAATTTTTCAAGGTTTTTTGGCCTCTTAGCTTTCTAACTGGGTAAGGCAAGTCCTGCTTTGTTAGAAAGCTCAAAAACTCGATGCAAATCCAATTTTTCCCCCATATTCAGTAGCTTTGCCAAACAGACTATTGCTTCCAGATGAATTGCTGCACATTTGGCTGTTGCTGTGCTGCTTATTGGGGAAGATGAGCTTCATTCATGGCCTCACACACTGGTTTTAAACACAAAGCATCCTCTCTCCTGCCTCTGGAGGAAGATGCTGGAGGAAGGTTGTGTTCTGTCCCCACAGCTTGGCAGGCACACCCTGAGAGGCTTTTGGTCACTCTTTAACACCTGGTTCAGGCTTTTGGGGTTCAGCCTTTGCTGTCACACTGGTTTGGAGGGGCTGCCTGTGCCCCAGGGTGATGTAGCTGTTGCCAGGAGGGAGTAACCCCCAAAGCAAGAGTGGGGACCAGAACCTCAGGGAATGTGCTGGCCAGGAGCTGGCAGGGTCACCACAGACCTCCCTCTGTCACCTGGTGTCCTGGTTTGGAGGACAGGTGTCTGCCAATAAAGGCAGGAGCTTCTCACTGAAATGGAGAATGTAAACTCCCTCCCTCCAAATTATTATAATTTTGAAATTAAGGGGCTCTCAGGCAAAGATATGGGAATTAGGAATAACAGTTCTTTACTAGGAAAATTAAAATAGAAATACAGGATTACAAAGCACAATCCCAAAGCACTGCCAGAGTCAGAATCCAAGCTGACACCCGTCAGTCAGTCAGGGTGTTGGCAGCAGTCCCATTCAATGGTGGCTGCATCCTCCTGCAGTGGCAGATGTGGTTCAGCTGGAGCAGTGCTCCTGTAGAAGGTGCAGTTTCCTCTGAAGCTCCAGGGATGATGTGGACAGGTCTGGCTTTCCTCTGGAATCCAGTGGAAAGAAGGTTCCTTGGTGTCCAAAATCTCAGTTTTTATCTGGGTAGGAAAGGCTTGGCTCCTGCCCTGGCTGGAGCATCTCCCAGTGGGATGATGTAATTTTATCAGTCATGCCCTGGGACTCACTGGCCATGAACAGGAGATATCTCCTGGAGGGAGGATGGGCTGGGGAAAGATAAAGATGATTGCCCGGCTGGTTTTTAACAATGGCCCATTAACAGGAGATATTCTCACAGAGATAAGGATCACTGCCACACCCAGTTTTTAACAATGGCCTATTAACAGGAGATATTCCCACAGAGAGAAGGATCACTGCCACACCCAGTTTTTAACAATGGCCCGTTAACAGGAGATATTCCCACAGCGATAAGGATCACTGCCACACCCGGTTTTTAACAATGGCCCATGAACAGGAGATATCTCCTGGAGGGAGGATGGGCTGTGGGAAGATAAAGATGATTGCCCAGCTGGTTTAAAGCTGGCCCATTAGCAGATAATATGTGCCACAGGTGGTGATAGAATCCACATTTCTGGCCACATCAACCCAACACACTGGGAAAGGCTGTGGGAGGATCTGATGGCTGGAAGGACCAGGTATCCCACCCTTGGGATGGTTCCTGGGCAGTGCTGGGATGGGGAATCACAGCTCTGGGGAGGGGGAAACTCCATCCCTGCACACCTGAGAGCACACCCAGCTGGTGCAGGCTGGGGGCAGCTGTGACCCCTCTGTTTGGAGCAGAGGCTGAGGAGGGCACCCCAGGGGTGTCTCCTGGCCGAGGAGAGGTGGAGCAGGTGGAGCAACGTGGAATGAACATCAAAATGTGGAGGGTGGGAGCAGGAATGGATGTGCTGCTTATTAGTGCTGTGAATTCTCCAAAGGTCTGTTTGAATAACAAACTGGCATTTAATTAACATGTGTTCTGGATCCCAGGGAAACCCAGGAAATATTCCTGGCACTCATGGCTGCTTCAGACACACAGAGCTGGGCTGGAGGCGAGCTCAGAGGAGTGGTTAATTGTGCTGGGCTGGCGAGCTCTGGGTGTGATGAGGAATCTGCACAAAGCAGGACAGGCTCGTGGCCAGTGCCTTGGGAAGAGTTCCTGGGTGTGTGGCCTCAGGTTTGCCGTGCCAGGCCTGAGTGTTTGCTGGGAATGGGCTCCTGGTGGGGAAGGAGCCTGCTCCCTGCTCCACCTGCACTCCTGGAAGTGCCCTTTGGAGAGTTATCCATTAATTGATGGATGTTGCAGGGAACCTGCAGCTGCTCCCTGTGCTCTGGGGTGGGCTGCCCTGCAGTGGAGCTGGAGAATAAATGAAATGGGTTTGTGGTGAGTGAGTGTCAGCTCCTGCAGTCCTTGCTGGGCTGATCCCAGCCCTTGTGGCTCTTTGTGCTGCTCCTTGCTCCCACCTGCCCTGCCAGGCTCAGCTCAGGAGAAGCTGCCTGTGCCCTTCAGTGCCTGCAGGGTTGGGGTAGCTGCAGGGAGTGGGGGATGAATTTTAAAATCGTCCGCATCCAAAAAATCTTTTGGGTTGTGGGTGAATGCTAAAGTTCATGGTCCTTGGTTCCAGCTTAGGCTGGGGCTGTTCCTGTTTCTCCCTGAGTGACTTGCCCAGCCCAGCCCTGAGCCTCAGCTATTGCAATTCAAAGGGAGGCATGAAAATGCCCCAGCCCTGCCCAGAGCTTTCCTGGCTCCTGAACTGTGTGAGCAGCCAATCATAACCAAAATAAACATAGATGTGAGGCAGGAGCATGAAATGGAGAAATGGATAATGTCACAGTCCAGGAGTTAATACCATTTAGAATTTGATTTTTGTATGTGAATACTTTTCTTGGAGATTCTCTCCAAAAGCCAAGTTTCTTGGTGTGTGCCAGAAATCATTCCTCAGATGGATTCTCTGCTTGATGATTCGCTGCAGTAGAGCTTTGCATCTTAACAATAAATAAAAAAAACCTTCTGAAATGCAAGTTATTTTATCCTAATCCGCTGCTGTCAAGTAAACACAGACAAAGGTTCCTTTGTTTTGAAATGACCACTGAGAGAATTTGTTCTGCAAACAAAGATGTAGATAAAAAAGGGAAACAGAGAGGTCTATGAATTTTGAATGTGGGAGATGCTTTGGGAAAAGCTCTAAACTCAAGAGAATGAGTTTTCTGTGCCCTCTTCTCTTATTTAGAATTTAATATGTTTGATGATCCTTTTTTTCCCCCAAGCAGCTTTCTTGTGGTTGTTTCACTGCTGGAGTCAGGAGGCTGATGCTCAAAAAATACCAAATTCTGTTATCATGGTGCTGGGAGGGATTTGGCTGTGGTCCCTCAGCCCGTGGCTGTGCCCCAGGCTGGATTTGGTGGGATGTACATCCCGCTGGTGGAGTTGCTGCTGCAGGGGATTAGCAGGGGAAAATAGGTTATTAAGTGTTAAAAGGGGATTAGATGTGGCTGGAATATTGCCTGCAACTGCTGGAGCTGGTTCAAAGCATCAAAAGCCTTTGGATCCCTCTTGCTGTGGATTCCTGCAGGGTTGGGTATGAGGTGCTGGAGGAATTTGCTGCAAGCCCAGGGGAGGTGTAGGACAGGTCCTGATCCCCTGAACGGCTGGAGCTGAGCTCTGCCCTCGAGCTGGGCTGCTGGCTCTGGTGAGAGGGGCCTGATTTGATGGCAGCTGACCTTGCTGGGCTCTGAGAGCAGCACTTGGAGCAGTTCACAGGTGTCTGCGTGCTCGGGGTCCCTGCTGCAGCAGCAGTTCTGCTGCTGAGGCCCTGAACCCTGCTGCCTTTGGGGTTTGCTGAGCTGCTGGAGCTCTGTGTTTGCTCTTCCCATAACTCTCTTTTCACCTTGTTTTCAAGAGTTTCCTGTTGCTCAGCTGCAGAGCTCAGCACCTGCCTTTCCCCACCCCAAAGTGAGCTCCCAGCTGGTTTCCTGTGGCTGGACACAGCTGGGCTCCTGTGCTGTGTTTCCTCCTCTGCTTTGGGAGCAGGACTGGTGGGAATGGGATGAAGGAAGCACAAGGATGGGGGAGAGCTGATTTTAGAGCACAAGCTGGAAAAGAGGAGCAAGGAGGGTTAAAGCTCAGCCTCTGCAGGGCTGTTGCACTTTGTCTTGGTTGCTGAGATGTGTTTTGGGGTCTGGTCTCAAGGCTGCAGGATCCGTATACCCTGATGGGTTATAAGCAGCCTGTGGGCTAGAACAGAGGTTTTCCCAGTCCTACAGCACTGGGACACTGCAGCTGGGCCATGGTAACTCAGCCTGGAATCTGTCTGGAGGTGGGCAGTGCACCAGCCCCTGCAGGGATTCCTGTGGTCTGTGAGCCAGCAGAATTGCAGGTCACACAGAACAGCTCCTGCTGCAAAAAGATTTGGTCATTTGCCTTCATTTTGGAGGGAATAAAAATAAATGTGGAAAAGAAAAGAAAGTGGAAGCTTTCCCTTCTGGTGTTTAGTCCCACATGCAGACCATGGAGGGGCTGAGCACTGGGGCTTCCTTGGGTGTTAGAATGGCTCTGGTTTGCCATGTTGGACTCTCAGGAGAGATCCAGAGCCAGCAGCCAGGGCATGTTGTGCTGGAGATGGTGTTTAACAGCAATCCTGCCCTGCTCTCCTCAAACCCTCTCTATTCCAGCTCCTGCAGTGCTCTGCCTCTCCTGCTGCTCTCTTTGCTCCAGTTCCTGTAGTCTCACCTGCTTAAAGCGATTTCTTCCTCAGTGAACACAGAAGAGGAGAGAGGGAGATGTTTAGGGCTGTGCAGCACAGCTGCAAGCTTTGGTATTTGTGGCTTCTGTTTCTCTGCAGAGCAGGGATGTTGAGGAGGGGTGGGAATAGGGTGCAGATGGTAGTGCTGAAGGTTGCTGGGGTTTTGTAGGGCATTTTCACCATTCCAGAGCCACAGCACCGTGAAGCAATGGGATCTCTTGTTATTTCCATGCCTTGGATTGCTCCCTGAGGAGAGGAGCAGAGAGGCCAAATAGAAATGTGAGAACCTACATGATCTCCTCAGAGGGGTCCTTTGCTCCTGCTCCCGGCTCTGCTGCTTTTCCTTCTGCTCCAGCAGCGTCCCAGCTGGGTTAGCACGGCCAGGTAACATCACCATTTGTCCTCACAGAGGATGCAGAAAGGTCAAGCTCGGATTTGGTAACGATCAGAGTGAGCTTGAGTAGCTCTGTCATCCCCCCTCGCAGGCAGCTGTGCTGGGAGGGGAGGAGGAGGAGGAGGAAGAGAAAACCTGTGTCCATGATCCTGACCCACCCTCCTTGTGAGGCTGACAGCAGAGGAGGGCACAGCTTGGTTCAGCTCTATCCTGGCTGCACTGAGACGCTGCTCAGCCCAAGAGAGCTTTAAAACAAAACGCAGATGTGTTCACCCTCCCTCTCTCTCGGGAAGGGTATTTTTCAGGACCCATTTGCAAATTTGGGTCGCTGCCACTTGTGATTGATCTCAGTCTGCTTCTGGGCAGAGCACACAGTTCTGACAGGAGCTTGGGTGGGGCAGAATTTGGGCCAAAAGTTGCTTTGTGGCTTTGGGAGCCCCTTTTGTTCCCTGCTCTGGCTGGAGGGAGCACCTGGGAGGGAGGGCTTGGACTGCTGCCTGCCCAGAGACGTGTGGGTCCAGGGATGCTCGTGTTCCCTTTGCCTTCGAGAAGTCATATGAGCTATAAATTTATCTTGCTGCCTTTAACGCTCAGCAGAGGCGACAGGAGAACCAGCTGCGAGGACTCGTGTGAGCCAGTGACAGTGACAGGGCAGGGAGGGAGGGAGCGGGCGGGCTCTGCGCAGCAAACTCGGCGCTAATTATTCCCAGTTTCTTCCTGAGCGAGTTACACGCCTCTCCCGGGCTGCTGGTGTCACGTTTTGATGCTGTCTGCCGAGCAGCCCTGGGTAGCTGCAGCGCTCACGGGCAGCCTGCCGGCGATGCTGGAGTGTCTGGGGATGCTGCTGCAGCAGGAGGGGCGAGCCTCTCGCAGGCTGTGCTTGTACAGCTCCCTCCAAGGGCAGCAGGATCCCCTCTCCCCTCCCCTCTGCCCCGTGGGGTGTTACCCAGGCTGTTTCCCAGGTGGGGTGTCACCTCCAGGGCAGCAGCATCCTGCAGATCCCGCACGTCCCCGGAGCTGCTGGGCGGACTCTCCTGCAGCCTGTGGGTGCCAGCCAGAGGGAAGCCCTGGGGAGGAGCGTGCTGGGCAGCTCCTCAGTGCTGGGGCTCCCTTCCAGCCTCTGCATCCCTCCCTTCCAAAGCCACTCCGTGCATCTCGGAGCAGCCAGCTGATGCTGTAAGAAGTTGTCTGCTTGGTGCCAAGTGGAGCTGGCTGCTGCTGGGAGCATCTCCTTGGTGAGGAGCTTTGCTGGGAGCTGATGGGCTTTTGATTTCCCCTGGAGCAGCAGGGTTGGCTCTGGGGCTCCTCTGGAAAGGCCAAGCTCTGGCAGCTCCCTCTGTTCGCTTCCCTCCTTGTCCAAGCACTGGTGGGGAGAAAGGAGTTAAGGCAGAGCCAGGTAGAGCCTAGATGCAGGGTCAGGGCTTTCTGCCCCCAGCATTGGCTTTTGGCAGCTCCTGCTGGATGCTCAGCTGCCCCAAGGCTCTTTGAGGGAGGTGACACCACACCCACGAGTGCCATCGGCTCCACCGTGCTGGGGTTGCAACACGGGGGTGTCCTTAACCTGCAGGGTTTTGGGAGCAGGCATTGTTTTGCCTGGGTGGAGAAAATTCAGGTTGACTAAAAGCATTGTGGGCTCTCCTTCTGGTGCCCCCACTTCAGCCCCAAGCTTGCATCCACTGTTGTGGGCACTGTGCTCCCATCCTCAACCCACTCGTGGAAAGGGAGGTTAAAGTGGAGGAGTAAAACTTCACTGCCCTTATTAAATTGGTGTTGCAGGCAGGGAAAGGAGAGCTGCTGAAATAATGAGAATAAAGGCATCCCTGGGGTTCCACATGCCCCTGGGGGCTCCTGCCCACTTGTGTGGGGATGTGCTGGGGGAGCAAAATGCAGATTGGTGCTTTGCAGGGCACAGAGGGGTAAAGGGAAGTGTCAGCCCTGCTGCTGTAGTGGTTCAGGTTTAATCCACCCTGGGAAAATGTCTCTTCTTGAGGAAGTGCCTGTTTCATGCAATTACTGCTCAGAATTGAATGCCTGCGGGCATGAAGAGACAAAAAAAAATTATGCCACCAAACTTATTGGAAAATGGAAGTGTGAATTCACACATTTGGAACTGGGGCAGCAGTGCTGAGGCCCTGGGAGCAGGGAGGTGTGCTGGCCCCTTCCCTGCTGGCCCTGTGTCAGAGGAGGCAGGAGCAGCATCCTGCTGCCCTGGCACTCTGTTATCTCCATAAGCAGGGACACCCAGGGAATGATTAAATCAATTAATTGATTTTCTATAGCTCATAAGGAAGTCAGATGGCATTTCCATCAACTTGTGATGAGCCTACACCCCACCATGGCCAGGAGGAATGTTAATGGCTCTTTATTCTTTTATTACCCCTTTTCACTCCTAAATCAAAATTCATCCTGAGCCCGGGAGGCAGCAGGTACTTCAGAAAATAAAACTAGCACGGTGGGAACCATAGCAGCCTCTGTAAAAGCTGGGTTTTCCCATTGATTTATTTGTTCCTCTGGCTTAAACGAGAGAACAGGGCTCAGTTCAGCTTGAGCAGAGATTAGCTGAGGCTCATCCTGCAGCTCTGCCCTTGCCCCCCAGCTCTGGGCCCTGCTTTGGGCTCTGCTGCCTGGAGCATCCAGCCCCTGGCTGGCTGGAGATTGATGGGTTTGGAGGAAGGGGATGATTCATTTGCCCCTGGAAGCAGAGTGGCAGGATGCCCAGCACTGTTTGGCCAATCTTTTTGGCTGAAGGAGAAGGGGTGGTCATTTCAGAAGGGTTAAATGAGTGAGCTGTGCAGTTTCTGAGGCTGAGCCTTTTGGGGAGCTGTGAGTGTGGCTGTGTGCCCGGCACTGGGTGTGCAGGGCTGGAGGACTGATGGTGGTGCTGAGCCTCCTGGAGCCTTCCACTGGCTGGTTTTGGGCTGTGCAAGTGCTGCTGCAGCCCTTCCTTTCCTGCCATCCATGGGGCACTGCTGGCAGTACAGTTTTCCCTGGATGAGCAGTGGGGAGCATTAGGAGGAGAACCAGCTGAGTGAAATGCTGGAGGCACCTCTTGTAAACACCAAGAACCCAAGTGAAGGTCAGTCCCTGGCTCGTGGGTCTGTGGGGTCACTCTGGGGCTGTCCCTGTCCTGAGGGACCTGTGTGTGCTGCTTTTCACCTGAAACTGCAAATCCAGGGCCCAGCTTGCCCCCAGTCCCAACAGCACCCACCCCAGTGTGGGGCCCAGCCATGCCCCAGGAGCTCTGGTGTCCTCTGAGAAATCTGGGCTTTGCCACAGCAGCTGCCTCCATCCATCCATCCATCCATCCATCCATCCATCCATCCATCCATCCATCCATCCATCCATCCATCCATCCATCCATCCATCCATCCATCCATCCATCCATCCATCCATCCATCCATCCATCCATCCATCCATCCATCCATCCATCCATCCCTGTGCTGGAGCCCTTGTGTTTTAGGAAGCAATTTAAAATCGATGTTAATCTTGTAATTTGGAAGCCTGTCCTGCAGTGTGAGGTGTTTGAAGCACTGCAGAACAGCTTAAAATGCAATTTAAAATAGTGCTGGCTGGCAATAGAGAAGCAGCTAAAAACTCCCTGCTGCTGCTTTTTCAAAAAGAAAAAAAAATGAAAGGGGGATGAGAATGAGGAAGAAAGCTGCACTAAAAATACATATTAAAACAAATAAAAGCTGAACTGCAGCGTGTGTGGGGTTGTGTGTATTCTTTTCTTCCCCAGCTCCCCCAGCCCATCTCTGGGGGCTCTGGGGCAGAGGAGATGATCCAGCTCCTTTTACCTGCAGTGATGGCTCGTGGCAGGACTGGTGGGACTGTCCCCATGTCCCAGAGCAGACATCAGGTCTCTGGTGTGTGTGTGTGGTGGGATAAGAAATGAAAGTTGGGGGGAATAGCCCTGGGCTCTCCCTTGCAGCAATGAAACACTCCTGACCGGGAGTGTGAGTGTATTGTTCGTTTTCCTGCGTTTTTTATTTGCATGGAAATAGGGAGAATAGGGAGCAGACGAGTTTGGGTGGAGCTGCAGGCTGTTCCTGCAGGTTTCCTTTGGGATGGGAGGGGCAGGGGGGCTGGATGGCTGGAAAAGCATCAGGGGCATCTGCAGGCTGAGCTGGGGAGTCCTGCAGCTGGGGGAGGGAGGGACGAGACCCCAGAGCCAGCAGGGCTGGGACAGGGACACCTCAGGGGGGTTTCTGTAACCAGCCTCCCCCAGGAAACCTTTTGGGGGGCATGATGGCAGCAGGAGAACCTGCAGTGTGCAGGGCAGGGGCTGCAGGAGGGAAGCAGGGCTGCAGCTCCTGAGGCTGCTGGTGATGGCTCCCAGGGCTGGGACAGGCTGGGAGCGAGGTGGGCAGAGCAGTGTCTGGCCACAGGGGTGCTGTGAGGCTCCAGGAGAGGTTTCTGGGGCTCTCTGGGGTTTTTCCCACCTGCTGGTGCTGCTTTGGGCACAGCTGGGTCTGGCTCTCAGCAGCACATTTGTCCCCCTGCTCCAGGGCCCCAGGCACTGCTGGTGTGAGGGGCTGCAGGGATTTCTCCTGAGCCCAGGGGAAGGTTGCAGTTGCTGCTGTCACACAGCAGAGCCCTGGGCCAGGTCCTGGCTGGGTTGTGGCAGTGTTGGAACCAGTCCTGCAGGGCACAGAGGGTCTGGCAGGCTCTGCCTGCCCACAGGTGCAGAGAGAGTGAGGGACAGCACCTCTGAGGCTGCACATTTACACAGCAGAGCACCAGGGGATGGTAAATCCAGCAGCAGGTGATAGCAGGCAGGTGGGACATAATCTACTTTAGCAGACAGTGACTTAGAGCTGCCTAATTTGGCAGATTCCCAGGGAGCTGCTTTGCTGCTCTTCTGGCAGGGCTCAGCTCTGCTGGAGTGCCACTTCACCAGCAGCCCCTGAGCTGCCTCATGGGCACCCCAGCTCCAGGGCAGCTCCTGTCTGCCTCTCTTCCTTGGGGCCACTGGCTCAGCAGCTCTGTGTTTTCTCTGTATTGCTTAAATGAATGAATCTGTAGAGTTCAGTGGCAGATGTGGGTGGGTTTGCTGGCAGCAATGACTGCCTGGGAGCCCATGCTGGGGAATGGGTGCCCTCAGGGGGTGCAGCCACCCTGTGGGACCCTGGAGCAGCTTCCCCAAAGGGATGGAGACAGGAGGTGGCCACTGCTGCCAACCTTGTCACTGCCCACCCAGGGACGCCAAATGTCACTGCTGAGGTGTCTCCTTAGCCCTGAGATCCCCTCAGCAGGACATGCAGTGGTGTAAATCCCGTTTTTCCCAAAACCACCGATGAGAGATTGCAGGAGGCAGTTTTCAAGGCTCCAAGGGTTGTTGGTTGTTTCTTGTCTCAGGAACTCTCTGCCCGGCTCACAGCTCTGCCCAGCCGGGCACCCAGGATGGAATCTGCCTGCTGAGGGCAGGGCTGATCTCACAGAGTCTGAATTACCTGCTGAATGTTTGTAACAATTTCCCAATGCAATACAGTCTTGTTAAACAGTCCAGCTCTGACCCCATCCAATCTGCCAGTGCCAGCATGTCACCCAGCATGGATGGCAGGAGAAGAAGGAGGAAGAGGTATCCACACCCCAAATTCTCCATCTTGGCCACGTGTCCCTTATCACAAACATCCCAAAAGTCTATTTATCTACGTTCTAACAACCCAATTTACACTTTACTAATTTTGGCGGCTTGTTTCCATTCCCTCTGTGCTGGACTCCCACAAACCTGAGCCTGGCCTTGGGCCCTCTTGTCTCCAGTTAGCACCAGGTCTCTGGGCTGTGATTGCAATGGATTATGTGTCAGAGTTAGTCCTTGGCTAGTTGGCTCCTTGGTCTTTTAATCTACTTGAATCAAAATCGATAGTGAAAGTAAATAGAGGAACATCAGAGGGGCAGACAATCGAAGGGCTGGGGCTTTGCTCCCTGGGAAAGTGCCAGGGTGAGCGTCCCCCAGGGGAGGATGGCATCCCCAGGACAGCCCTGGGTACCACCCCAAGGAGCTGGGCACTGAGCTCTGGGGCTGCCTCAACCCCACTGGAGATCCTCTGCAATAAATCTTTCCAGACTGTGCTGCCCTTTTGAGGGGTTTAAGTAGCCTGGAGTCATCCTTTAAAGGAGAAAACCAAAGTAAATTGTGCTTTAGATTGAAATTAATTCAGCTGGTATTTTCAATGGACATAGGGAATATCTCCCTGTCTCTGAGCCCCAGCACCAGCAGGGGCTTTGCTGTTGGGGGATGGCCAGGCAGGGCTGTGACAGCTCTGAGAAGGGAGGGGACCAGCAGCCAACCAGCCAGGTTGTGGATATTGGGAATGCAGTGTGGCATTGTGCTTTAAATGTCAGGGAGATGCTTTGATGCTGCTCATGGGTCTGTGCAGATGTGGGTTGAGGCTGTGCCTTGGTCTCCCCACAGGAGGGCAAGAGAGGCTTTTGCTGCCCTTGAAACAACTTGGGTTTGGGTGGAAATGTGTATTTTCCCCATCTTCTCAGCATGAAGCTGTTGCTGAGCAGTGTGAGGCCCTGAGCAGGATGGGGCTGTGACCCAGGGAGGGGAGCTGCCATCAGGGAGGTTTCAGTCACTCCAAGGGCTAAAGGGATGTGGTGGTTTAAGCCCAGATGGAAATGAAGAACCTGTCAACCCTCCTCCCCCATCCCTGTGGAATAATTGGAGTAAAACTTGTATGCTGAGAACATAAAAGCTTATTAATTGAAAATAAAGTAAAATACATTAACAATGGCAAATTATAATGATAACAAAAAGGAAACAAGAGATGCACAGTGCAATTGCTCACCACCCACTGACTGATGCCAGAACCTCCTTCCTCCTTCTTCCCCCACTTTACACCCTTACCATGATGTCACAGGGTCTGGAATATCCCTTTGGCCACTCTGGGCCCCCTCTCCTGGCTGTGCCACCTCCCAAGCACCCCCAGCTTCCCCACCAGCCTGGCAGAGTGAAAAGCAGCAAAGGCCTTGGCCCTGTGTGAGCCCTGCTCAGGAGTAGCAAAAACATCTCTGGAAAATCGACCCTGTGCTCAGCACAATTCCAAAGCACAGCACCACACCGGCCACTGGGAAAAAAAATAACTATATATCAGCTGGAACCAGCACAAGGGGAGCACCCCAAAGTGGGCTCTTGATTTTCCTGAGGGGTTTGACTCCTTTTGAGCAGCTCAGCCCTGTGTGACAGGGTGACATCCTCCACACTCCATCCCTGCTTGGGAGCTGCTGGGTGGAGAGGGCTCCCAATGTGAGCAGTGGTGGAGGATGCTCAGGATCCCAAAACACAAGGAAACACCTTCCTGTCTGCTCCTGTCCCTGTGGCACAACCTGGGCTTTGCCAGCCCCACTTCACATCACCCTCACTGGTCCCACTGCTCCTCTCTCAGCTGCTCCCCACTCCTGCATGGTCAGGGAATGGTAGAAACACAGAATATCCTGAGCTGGGAGGGATCCACAAGGATCACTGAGTAACAGTGAGCCTCACTTTGAATTCAGGTTGGCACATGCAGCAAAAATTCCCCTGAATGCTCATCCTGGCTCCTGCTCTGGAGGTTCCAGTGGCAGGTTCTGCAGGGGTGATGCCTGCTCACGGCTGCTTTCACTCCAAGGAGGTATTCTAAAGACAAGTGCATCATTAGTGAATTCCCTTGGGCTTCAACCCTTCCAAATTTGAGCATATTTGCTGTTGACTATTCCACTGGTTTCACACAGAAGCTATTCCTTCTTCCACAAGACATCACCCTTAGGGGCTGCTTTCCTTTTTTCCCCTGATTTCATCCAATTACTTAGCTGTGTGCTCTTCAGAGGCCCCATAAATAATTCCCCTCCCTCTGCTGTGTTTACCAGCGTGTCTCATGAAATCCAGTAAGATATGATTGATTGCAATCATTATTTCCTAGTGCTGCTATGAAAACCTCTGTCAGTTCAGTGATTGCCTGGAAAGCGTGGCTGCCACTCAGGAAAACTGTCAAAACCCTTTCATACTTTAACCAACTCCAAATTAATCTGTCGGTGTGCTTTACTTGTATTTGCTGTCCCATCATTGCTGATTATCAGGGGAAATCAGAATATTTTTCCTTTCTAATTAGCAGCTTGGTGGCTTTGTTTTTTAAAAGAAAGTGGTTTTCAGCGCTGTTTAATTTTTTCAGGGCTGTTTTACTGGATTTTGGTGCTGTTAAGGTGGGTTTGGGTTTATCCTGGCTGCCTGCAGTGCTGTGGGTAAAGTTTCCTTGGGGATTTCATCACTGCCTTTAGGGAGCAGCCTGAGGATCTCCTCCATGCTCTGGATCCCTGTGCCTGGCTCAGGCAGCTGAGCAGCCCTGGGTGGGAGGCTGAGCCTCCGTTTCAGGTTAACAAATTAATCCTGGCTCTTGCATTTTTAAAAGAGTCGCTTCAGCACTTTTCCTCCTTTCTTCTGGTTTTAATGAGACACACTTTCCAAGAGATGTAATAATCATTGCCAAAAATGTCAGGTTGTTGTTAGCTTCCTTAAGCTGTGGAAAAACAACAACAACAACAAAGACCAGGAACAGAAAGAGAGAGGTGTTGATGCGGAAGAGCTTCGACTTCATCCCCCAGTGCCAGGGGAGGGCTGGGGGAGATGTGTCCTGCCACAGCTCTGCTTTCTGCCAGGCTGCCCCAAAAGCTCATGCAGGGAAAGCTGGGATTTTTTGTTTTTAATTACTGTTTTTAGTCAGTATTTGGGATTTTTAAAAATTCTTTATTTGAGAAGGAATATCTCAGCTCACCGTTGAATCTTGCAGTGGCTGGAAACCAGCTGGGAATTGGATGGTGGCAGGGACAGGAGGGGAGATCTCAGGGAAATTCAGGAAAGCCAGTGGAATGTCAGGGGCCAGGCTGGTGGTGGGTGCAGAGCTGGAGCTTGTGGCTCCAGTTGCTGCTGGCTCCTCTGGGATCCACAGGGAAATGGATTCGTGCCCTGGTGGGAATATCCTCATCCCTCATCAGTGGTTTGGAAGCAGAGCTGTCATGTCATCTGTGCTTCTGTGATGAAATCTTGGAGCAGGGATCCTTGCCAGGACTGCCAGGAATTCTCCATCTCCAGGATTTCCTGCCAGGAAATCTCCATCTCCATTGCCTTCCCAGGCACAATTCTTGCTTCTTCCTAGCAAACTGTCACAACCTGACCCCCCAAACTAGCTGGGATCCAAATCCCCAGGGCAGGATGGGTTCCACCCCACGGGAATCTGGTGGCTGTGGCTTCAGCTTTTCTGGCCAGCTGTAGGGGTTGGGTCAGGTCCTTTTCCTGACCTCCAGCCTCACCCACTGCAGCACAGGAGCATCCAAGAGGGATCAGTATTCACTCAAAAACTGAGTTTAAGGTCTAAGCTCTGACCTGCTGGCCATGCTGGGATGTCAGAGCAGGAGCCAATTCTGAGTAGAATTGTTCTATCTCCCTTGGCTGTGCCTTTTCCTGGTTTGTTCAACTGTATTTGGGGCAGCCCTCGTCAAAACAGAGCTCTGGGTTCCAAGATTCCACTTTTTTAACCCCACAGCATCTTTTAATTGCAGGTTCATTAGTGCTGCTGCTCTTCAGTGGGACAGGCTGTGACCTTTATATCACCCACGGGACAGGGTGATCCTGCTGGTGGGATGGGCACGGGTGGCTCCTGTGTTCCCAAACCCACCCAGGAAGGTCTGGGGCTGCACAGGACCTTGAGCACCTGCTGATTCAAGCAGAACTCACTGACTTCTTGCCATGGAACTGAGGGAATGTTTGGGGAAGAGCCCAGTTTCAGTCTCCATGAATGGTGGTTTGTCCTCTTTTTTTTGAGGAATTACATTTGCTCTCAATGTTTCTTCTGTTTTGTTAGATAGCGTCAGGAAAAATAATGTGCTGCTGATAATGTCAGCCAAGGGTGGAAGGCAGCCTTTGGCGAGGTCTGGCTGGCCCAGTGTCAGCTCCTTGGAGGGGCTGAGGGCTGGCTCACAGCCCTGTGCCCGTGTGCTGTGCACTGACAGAGCTGCAGTGATCCCGTGTCATCCCAGAGCCTGCTGAGAGCAGCACAGCAGAGAGGGGCTGCAGCCTCCAGCTCAGCTCGGTGCCAGGGCAGCCTTCCCAAGCAACCCCTGGCAGCTGTAGCTGAACAGTGGGTGGGTGAATTCCTGGGGGAGTGGGGATGGAGCTGGGGCTGCAGCTGTGCAGCAGCAGGAGCTGTCACAGTGCCCCTGATCCCACCACGGCCATACCCTGCTCTCATCTGAGCACCCAGACCCCTGTCCTGGTTTGGAGGACAGGTGTCTGCCAATAAAGGCAGAAACTTGTCTTTGAAATGGAGAATGTAAACCCCCTCCCTCCAAATTATTATAATTTTGAAATTAAGGGGCTCTCAGGCAAAGGTAAGAGAATTAGGAGTAACAGTTCTTTGCTAGGAAAATTAAAATAGAAATGCAGTATTACAAAGAACAATCCCAAAGCACTGCCAGAGTCAGAATCCAAGCTGACACCCGTCAGTCAGTCAGGGTGTTGGCAGCAGTCCCATTCCATGGTGGCTGCATCCTCCTGCAGGGGCAGATGTGGTTCAGCTGGAGCAGTGCTCCTGTAGAAGGTGCAGTTTCCTCTGAAGCTCCAGGGATGATGTGGAAAGGTCTGGCTTTCCTCTGGAATCCAGTGGAAAGAAGGTGCCTTGGTGTCCAAAATCTCAGTTTTTATCTGGGTAGGAAAGGCTTGGCTCCTGCCCTGGCTGGAGCATCTCCCAGTGGGATGATGTAATTTTATCAGTCATGCCCTGGGACTCACTGGCCATGAACAGGAGATATCTCCTGGAGGGAGGATGGGCTGTGGGAAGATAAAGATGATTGCCCAGCTGGTTTTTAACAATGGCCTATTAACAGGAGATATTCCCACAGAGAGAAGGATCACTGCCACACCCGGTTTTTAACAATGGCCTATTAACAGGAGATATTCTCACAGAGATAAGGATCACTGCCACACCCGGTTTTTAACAATGGCCCATGAACAGGAGATGTCTCCTGGAGGGAGGATGGGCTGTGGAAAGCTAAAGATGATTGCCCAGCTGGTTTAAAGCTGGCCCATTAGCAGATAATATGTGCCAGGAGATCAGGGTCACTGCCCCACCCCGGCTGCAGCAGATGGGGACAGAATTCACATTGCTGGCCACATCCTGTACTGCAACCCAAGACACCCCCACACTGAGGCCTCTGTGCTGTTTCACGTGCTCAGCCAGCTCCTGTGGCGAGGAGAAGCCCGTGCCAGGGCTGACCTTGACACACAGTGCTCTGATCCATGCCACTGCCCTGCCTGTGCCAGGGTAAGGGATCCCAAACTCCCTCTGGCTTTGCAAGACTGGTTGTGCATCTCTTTGGAGTCTGTCCCTAAGTCCTGATAGCCACCTGATAGCCACCCAAAGGCCACCCAGGACATCCAGCAGCCACTCACCTTCCTGGCGCCGCC
Source organism: Luscinia megarhynchos (assembly GCA_034336665.1). NCBI lineage: Eukaryota > Metazoa > Chordata > Aves > Passeriformes > Muscicapidae > Luscinia > Luscinia megarhynchos. Next base: position 7,725,322 of record CM067580.1, read on the forward strand.
CCCCTGGCTCCTGCTGCTCCCTAAATTAAATGTGTGCTGCCCCCTGGAAAGCACATGTGAGTGGAACGGCAGAGATAAGCTAAACGGAAGAGGTTCAGGGGATTATGCACTGATTAAGTTATTACCAACGTGAAATGAGCCAAGCTGAGATGAAACAGCAGCTTTATTTTCTGTTCCCTGGCTCTGGGCTCAGGCTGCCTGTCACTAGATGGCAAATCAAGCTCCTGGATCCCCCTGTGCTTTCCATGTGGCAGCAGGTCAGTGCCATGCAAACCCATAGAAAGAGTATTAAATAGAGCTGGGAACTGGGGGCCTTCCCTGTTGGGAGGGGGTTGAGATGCAGCATTGAGCTATTTCCACTGTGGGGTCACCCACCCCATTGCAGATTTGGGCAGAAAATTTCTTTTCTGTAACAGGAAAATCCAGTGTTGCTGGGAGGATGTGTTGGGGGAAGACCACATCTTTGATTACTATCCCATATTCTTCCTTAAGCAGGCTGCTGTCAGAGGCAGGCTGTTGGGCTAGGTGGAGAATGAAAAATAGAAGTGCCAAATGAAAGGCTGTTTGGGTGGTGCTTGGGAGTAAAGTCAGTTTGCCATAAACCCTCTGGACAGGCTGGATCAGGTGGAAAAGTCAGGAGTTCATGCCTGGTGAGGGGGGTGGTTGAGATAACCACTGGCATTCCTGAGCTGGAGGAGCTTAACTAGATTTGGGCAGGGATTTACCCTGCTGGAGCAGGAGGATGGGGCTGTGGGGGCAGAGGCAGGGAGGGGACATTGGGGACAGCAGGGCTGAGATGGTCCATACAGCACTGAGCCCGCCTGTGGGGCTGGGAGCACGGGAGCACAGGCAGCTGTGGGGCAGGAGCCAGGGCAGGGGGTGCCATGGCTGGGGTCTGTCAGTGCCAGCCTTGGCTGTGTCTCACTGCTCTGGGTCTGTCAGTGCCAGCCACGGTGTGTTTATCCCTGCTCTAGATGTCTCAGTACCAGCCACAGTGTGTGTTCCTGCTCTGGGTGTCTCAGTACCAGCCATGGCTGTGTCTCTGTGTCTCAGTACCAGCCATGGCTGTGTCTCACTGCCCTGGATCTGTCAGTGCCAGCCATGGCTGTGTCTCACTGCTCTGGGTCTGTCAGTGCCAGCCATGGTGTGTTTATCCCTGCTCTGGGTGTCTCAGTACCAGCCATGGTGTGTGTCCCTGCTCTGGGTCTGACAGTGCCAGCCTTGGCTGTGTCTCTGTGTCTCAGTACCACCCATGGCTGTGTCTCACTGCTCTGGGTGTGTCAGTACCAGCCACGGTGTGTGTCCCTGCTCTGGGTATGTCAGTACCAGTCATGGTGTGTGTCCCTGCTCTGGTCTGTCAGTACCACCCACGGTGTGTGTCCCTAATTTGGGTGTCTCAGTACCAGCCATGGCTGTGTCTCTGGTGTCTCAGTACCAGCCATGGTGTGTGTCCCTGCTCTGGGTGTCTCAGTACCAGCCATGGTGTGTGTCCCTGCTCTGGTCTGTCAGTACCAGCCATGGCTGTGTCTCTGTGTCTCAGTACCACCCATGGCTGTGTCTCACTGCTCTGGGTGTGTCAGTACCAGCCATGGCTGTGTCTCACTGCTCTGGTGTGTCTCAGTACCAGCCATGGCTGTGTCTCTGCTCTGGTCTGTCAGTACCACCCACGGTGTGTGTCCCTGCTCTCTGTGTCCTGCAGTGATGGGTGCCCTCGAGTCCCGCGGGCTGCTGCGGAGGATGAGCGACATGCTGGAGATGCTGATGAAGAGGATGGACATCCTGGCCAGGCTGGAGAACAGCACTGACTTCCACAGAGGGGATGAAGCACGATTCCCTCTGGACAGGTCAGTCAGGGCCCGTGGAGCAGCAGGGTGTGGGGGCTGTGCAGGAGCAGAGCACCCAATGTGCTGAGCTGCTCAGTGGGGGTGGTGGGGCCCAACGGGACATGGTGGGGGGGAGATCCTTTTTAGCCATGTCTGCAATCTTTTATTTTGGGATTTCTGAGATGACTGTGATCTTTAGGATTAGTGGCCACAGCACCATGCTTGCCAGAGTTCAAGAAGCATTTGCTTCAGGCACACTGTGTGATTTTTGGGGCTGTCCTGTGCAGGGCCAGGAGCTGGACTCAGTGATCCTTGTGGGTCTCTTCTAACTTGAGATGTTCTATGACTCCATGACTTTCCTGAAGCAGATAGAAGTGTGGCAGTGTCTGCACTGCTGTGCTGTGGTGCAGCTGAGGTGGGACTTGCTGAGGGCTGGAGCAGCACCTGGTGTGTGGGATGTGCTCCCTGAGCTCAGGACACTTGCTCTGTGGAGCTGCTGGTTCTTTGGAATCCAAGGCTAGCCTTGGAGTTGAGCAAGGTTTAAAATGTGCAAAAGGGCTTAAAATGAGGCCCTGCCTCCCTGTGATGCACATCTCAGCTGGCAGTGTGAGAGATGCCATCACACCTTCCTGTTGTGGCACACTGATTCACTGAAAAAACATTTCCCTGTGCTCTGGGAGCCTTTAAACATTCACTGATAATGATTTGAGTGTCAGGCCAAGAGCTGCACAAATGGTAACTGGTGGTGGGGAAGCAGAGATGAAAAACCACAGGGGCAGCACTTGGGACAAACCTGGCAGTGTGGAAAAGATGCCAGAGTGGATTTTGCTCAGGTGGAGCCTCGGGTGACACAGGAGAGGTGCATGGCAGGGATGTGACGTGCAGGGGTCACCCCTGCCCTGCTCTGTGCTGACAGCACGGGGGCTGTGGTGATCCTGCTGGATCCCACATTCCCACCTCCTGCCACCTCTGTGCTTTCCCTGCTTCCATCAGCATTTCCATCCCGCTCCCTTGCCTTCCTCACGAGCCTCTATTGTGCCTGTAATGGAAAACAGAGTAAGTGAGCCTGTAATTAAAGGCTGAGCTCTGCCACAGTACCTGCACACCTGAGTTAGAGCTGCACAGGCAGCCGTGGAATGCGTGCTCCTGCCTTTTATGTAGCATCATTTCCAGCACTGAGAAAATATAATTTGCCTCAGCCATGGTAGGTGCTGGGGATTTTGTTGTTGTGAGGCTGGCTGGTACCCAAGTGAATGAGATCAGCAATAATCCCAGAGAGGAGTGGACAGGACTATTACAGCCAGCCACTGGAAGGCACTTGCTCACATTTAACGATTTTCTTGGCCAATCTTGTGTTAAAAGAACCAGTAATTTCAGGTGATGGTTCTTTCTCTACACCAGCAGCCAAGAGATAAACTTAAAAGCGTTTCTGAGGGCTGGCAGCAGTGGCTGCAGGTGGGGATTTGGTGTTTCAGATCTGCTGTGTGAGTGATGACCAGAGAGGGTGGGAGCTGATGGACCCACATCAAAAGAGCCTCAGGTTCTGTGTGTGTGCTCAGAGGGCTGAGATTACAGATGTCTCAATTTTCAGGAACAGAAAGTCAGGGGCAATGTGTTTATCACCTTTTGCTCCTTATAAATCACCCCTAAAGATAAATCAATTCTCTTCACTTGATTCTGCATCCAAAGCCATCTGTGTCCTCCCCCTGTTCTCACCTGGCCTCTGAAGATCCAGCTCTGGTCACAGGGCAGAGCAGCCACCAGGAGGGAGTTTCTTGTGGTGGGATTTGGCTGTGACAGTCCCTAATGAAGCACTGGCAGCATTTTCCAAACCTGGGAAGCATTTCCTGAGCGCTCCTTCCTTCCCTGCAGCCCTGGGTCTGGCTGAGGGCTGTGGCCACAGGGGATGTGGATGTGTTGGAAGTGTTACAGCTCTTCTGGGTCTCAGCAGGTCTGAGTGGCTCCACCTCTGCTGCCTCATCCAGAGTGACCTTTCTTGGTTTGTCCTGGTCCCTGCTGCCCTCTGAGGGTGCATGAGGCAGCTGGAAAGGCACAGAGCTGTGCTGCCTGAGCAGAGCCTGGCTCTGTGCTGATCCTAAGGCTTTGGGTGCTCTCTGGAGCTGAGCAGAGCGTCCCAGGGGAATCCAAAGGCAGCTGGAGATTGGGTGCTGAGGCCCCTGTCCTTTGAGATTAACCAGCTGCAGGGCTGGGGTGGATTGGGCACCTGCAGCAACTGGGGACCAGCAGTGAGTCCTGAGCCCAGAGCAGCCCCACAGAGACACTGGGGGCTGTTCCTCGTTAGCACCCCAGGATTCCACCAAGGGCTTGTCTCCTTCCCTCCCTGTCTCTGTCTTTGATCACCAGTGACCGACTTGAGGCTGTCAGGGAAAGATAACACAATTAAAGGGTGCTAATTTCAAAGGGATTTTACTCTTCAAAGCGTCCCTGCTTGGCACGGCTGCTGCCTTCCTGCTCAGCGTGGGCTTTGCCCTTCCAGCTGCCCAAAAGTGGATTAATTCTTGTTTTTACAAAGTGCTCTCCTGCTTAAGGCTGGATCTCCAATGGAATCAGGAGGGTTGGGTTTTGCAGAGCCCCAGCTGAGGGGAAGGAGGGGAAGGCTTTGCTGAGCTTTGTGGAATAACCTGTGAGCACTGTACCACTCCAGCAGAGGCTTGGGGTGGCTTTACCCCTTGGAAAGTGCAAGGAAAATCTGTATATACAGGTGGAATTAATGGCCTGCCTTGGAAAGCCTCCCAGCTTCCCAAAATCCAAAATCTTTCTTGCTCCCTAGGGGCTGTCTGATCAAATATTCCACAGGTGCCTCCATTTCATTCCCTTGCAATGCTTTAGATAAAACTCTTGGAAAACCCAAATATCCCACTCTAATTTTCTTCCCCTTAGAAGAGCTGCCCGAAGGTTTTGTGGGATGTCAGGCTGGGAATAAGGACACAGGCTGCACCTGTGAACCGCAGGTGTTGCTGGATCCCTTCTCCAGCCCTGCCTGGCTCCTTGCTGCCTGCATCCCGCCCGGGCCGGGAAGGGAGGGATGGATTAAGGATGGATTCCCTAACGAGGGCCAGCAGCCTGCCAGTCAGCTGCGGGAAAATCAATGCCGCTGTTAATTGAATGCAACCCTCGTAAATCATGCGAGGGGAAGGGAATTAGGAGTGCTTATGGAAGCCTCCTGGAGAGCTGTTTACTGGGCATTAGTTTGCAGGGGAAGTGTTGATCTCTGAAAAGTGCTTGGGAGGGAGGGGAGGAGGGGGTGTGAAGTGCTGACCCAACCATAGCCCAGCAGTGCTGGGGGCTCCTTTCCCAGGAGCTGGGCTGCCCCTGCCCACCTCATCCCCGGCAGCCCTGCCATCCCTGGTCATCCCTCTCCCCAACTCGGTGGTTGGACTGCAAAGGGTGTTATTTGCTAACGACTGATTAATCTTCAAGCTTAATTACTGCCAAGGCTCAGTTAATTTCCACACACTTTAAGTATTTGTTCTTGTAATCATTACATGACTCCATATTCCCCCAGTAATTAAAAGTCTCGCAATATGACACTAAATGGATGATGTTCCTGCATCCTGCCAGCCTGGCTCTATTAACTCCTGAATTGTTGCTGGTGGTGGGCTGGCTGCAGTGAAATCCCTGCCAGATGCTGAGCTCTCCTGCTGCCCAGGTGAGCCTGGAGCAGCCTGGGACCCCTCTGCATTTCCTCCCCATCTCCTCAGCAAACAGAGGGGCTCGGGGGGGCTGCAGCAAGGGGAGGGGTCAGAGCTGTTCAGAGCAGCCCAGGGAGGTCAGACCCATCCTGTGCTCCAGCCTGGCTTTGCTGGGAGTTGTTCTGCTGAGCTGGGCTCTGCTGCAAGAGCAGGGCTGCGTCAGGGGGCAGGAGCCTTCCTCCCCAGCACTCACCTTCCTCACAGCCCACTCCACCCTGGCAGAGGTGATGATTGTTTCTTGCCAGCTCCTGGGGATGTCTCCAGCCTGACCCCTGGATGATTTCAGTGCTACTTGGAGGGGATGGGCACTGTGTAGGGACTCACTGCCGGTCTGGAGTCCCCCCCAGGATCAGGAGAGGACATAAATGGGGGAATTTAGGCAGAGCAGGGAGGTGGCTGTGTGCTGCTAGCAGGTGGCAGGGTCCATCCAGGCATCCCACGTTTCCAGGAGGGCTGTGGCCTCATGCAGGAGCCCCACAGCCCAGTGGTGCTGGCATCACCAGCAGGGTGACAGGGCAGTGCCAAGGCATGCCCAGGTCACTCACACCTCCCCTCCTGCTCAGTTTGCTGAACTTAACTCACCAACAGGCTTTGCCTTCTGGTTATTTTGTTTATTTTAACTTACTTTTTATTTATTGTATTTAATCATTTTATTTTATGTCCTGCCAAAGCATTGACACACCAGGGGCTCCTTTGTTACAGGGCTGGCAAATGAGACTCATTTTTAGTGAATGAGCACCTGAGGCCAAGTGCAGCCACTGGTGTTTTTGTGCCATGGCTGTTTTTGCTTGGGTGGCTGCACAGGGGCAGTGATGTGGGGCTGCCTTTACCCTGCAGGGACAATCAGAACCTCTTTAACCTCCATCAGATTCCCTGATTTTGGAGCAGCTGGGAGCAAACAGAGGGATGCACCAGGGGCTTCCCAGCTTGGGGGGCATGGACACGATAGAGAAGAGTGTCTGGGGAGGGTGTAGTGCTGGCAGTGGAAACAAAATACCAGATATGCCAAAATAGCCCTGCTAAATTAAACAGAGCATGACCAGCAGACACACAGCTGGCTGAGGAAATGGGGGGCTGAGGAAATGGGGGGCTAAGGAATGGATCTCTCCCCAAAGATTCTGATGAAAACCAAGGTTTTGGTCTCACTTTTAGGCAGGTCCCTCTTAGCCAAGACTGAGGCTGGCAGTGCCTTCCCAGCTCACTGAAGGTGGTTTGTTTCTCCCAGCCTGCATCAGGCTACTCAAGCCTGTAGATAAATATATGTGATTAATGCCCCAACAAAGTGGTGATCCCATAACCCTGGTTTTCATGATCCCTTGTGCTCCCATAAATAACCCACAGCTGCCTGGGCCTGTGGCTCAGCCCAGTTCTGCTCTGGGGTCAGGAGGAAAATGAGGGTTTGGGCTTGAGGCTTCAACTTAGTGTTCTGCTTGGCTAAGATCTCAAAGCACTTTATAGCATTGATAAAATACTTTAATTAATGATGTTGGTTATAATTTGCTGGCTGTGCCAGTGAGCTACAGGGTTTGGTTGGAAATCTGGTTTTCATCATTTTTTTCATGAAGTTTATTGCCAGCTCACTGAAATGTCAGTGCTCTCCCCTGGGGTGTGCAGCCTGGGCTTTGGGTTAGCTCATGGTCTCTTAGAAAAGTATTTGTGTGAGAAATATCACCCACAATCAGCTGAAATGAAAATAAATGGGAGCACTTTAGTGAGTTAAATGCTCCTGTATTTATTATGTGATTTATTATGTAACTTGGTGTTGGAGCAGTTCAATCAGGGCTCTGCCCATGCATCATCTGGTATTTACTTTAATGAGTTTCCAAGGAATGCTCCCATCCCAAGCCATGTTCTCTGGGATATTTTCCCAGGGTGAATTCCCAGTGAGCACAAACATGGCCAGAGTGAACTCAGCTCTTTATTTGGGTGTTCATGGAGGGGAGACCAAGCTGTTTGCACCACCCTGAGGTGAAAAACGTTGGGATGTACAGAGACCCCAGAAATTACACTGGGAGCAAACACTGTCCTCTGATCATTTAAAAATACTTTTATTTCATTTTGATTTCTCATCCACTTGACTGGCAGGAGCAGCCTGTGAGGAACAAACCCACTTCTCAGAGGTATGGTGCCACCTCCCTGACCTTGTGTGGGGTCAGGAAAGGCACCAAGGGTCTGAGTGAGCTGGCAGAGTCCCCAGACAGCCAGCCCTGTGCCTCAGCCCCTGCACCTGTTTCCTCCAGTCTGACTGTACATTTCTGCTGTGCTGATCATAAGCAGAGCTTTGGGCTTTGACTCCTCCCTGGTCTGAGCCCCTCCCAGGTGGGGCAGGACGTGGAACCCTCCCTGCCCCACTGCAGCACAGACCAGCAGCTCAGTCCAAGGCTGCTCATCCCAGCCCAGGGGAGCAGCACTGGGGGGATGAGGGTTAAATCCAGGATTGCAAGGCCAATAAATGTAAACTGCACAGCTGAGCCTCCTGAGAAGGGCACCTGCCTGGCCTCTGCTGCCCCTGCCACACCTCCTGTGCTGGGCTCCTCGGTGCCAGGGGACTGGGACACAAATTTTGGAGCATCAGCCACCCAATAACCCCCCTGTGTCTGTGTCCTGCCCCTCCCACGTGGGCAGCCCTGGCTTCAGGATTTTTGGATGCAAGTCATCTCAGAGAGGATGTGGAGATACACACAAGGGCATGGAGCTCCCCAGAATCTTGTTCCTCCAGCATGGATGAGCTTTACTTGTATTCACATTCTCTAATGTTAGTGGAGCAAAGTTTTTAATTTCTCCATCTTCTTGGACATTTAAATGACTTTTTTTAGTTATCCAGCTCTCAGATGAGGACTTTCCCCCACATCCCTGGGACCCCTCAGCTTTCCAGCCACCAAGCTGGTGACTTCACAGAGTTGGGTGGCCCTGAGTGTTTTCCATGGGGGATGAAGGAACAGGTGGATGGATGGGGAGAGCAGCCTGAGCCCTCAGGGTGTCCTGCTGGAGGTACCCTTGGGGCTCATTTCTCCTGGAGATATCCCAGTTGCTTTAGCAGGCAGCACCTCCCAAGCTGCAGCAGGAACCAGGAGGCAGGAAAGATCCTTTTCCCTTGGCCATCAGTGCTGCCTGTGGGATTTCAGCTCCCTGTCCTGGAGACTTGAGGGGCTGGATGTGATTTTTGTCCCCAGAGCAGTGAAACAGCAAAAGCTCAGCACCAGCCCTGCTGTTTCTGCTCTGCTTTGCCTCTTGGGGCAAAAACTTAAAGAAATATTTAAAGAGTCAAATGGCAGCACAGACACTGGATGTGAGCAAGTGGAAATCCTTTGATAAACTGCTCTGTGCAAATGCTGAATTTGTTGATGTATTATCTTCAGAACATCTGCTTTTCTCCATCTGTATTGGTCTTCCCAAAGCCATGGCTTTCACAAGTTAATAGCAAGAAATATCGGATGAGCAAGCAAATATGTTTAGGGCTTGTATTATGAAGACAACACACAAAGAGAAAGAGATTCATCTTTTCATAATGCCACTTTTATAAAAGGCAATAAAAATACAGTGGCTTGTAAAGGGATAAACAGGCTGAAACCAAGCTGGTGCTATGGAGCAGGGGACAAGAGCAAAGTGAAGGGAACCAAATTAATGCATAAAAAAGTGAGGGAAAACCCAACCTCTGGCTATATTCTATGGCAAATGATCTGTCAGTGGGGAAAGATACATCTTAATAGCAGTTTTTGAAAGGAGATGAATACTGTATACAGAGCATTATAAGGCACAGAGTGATCTGAATCTTAATCAACAGGAGGAAATATAAATCTGAAAATAATAAAGACGAAATCTATATTGATGGTTAGGAGTAAAAGTACTGTATTTGCTGTAGTAAACGGTTTTAAGGTCCCAGGGAAAAAAATTGTTCTAGAAAAGCCGTGGTAATTTAGTGTAGTTTCAATAGCTGGCACAGTGCCAGCCCATTTTGGTGGCATTTAGTGTGTCGCTGTGGAAAAATTTAAATAGCAAGAAGGGAAAAGGCAAAAAGCTGCTCCCTGGGCAGTGGTGGTGCTGGAAGAAAGGAGATATTTTTTTTTACTGGGCTGGCCATCCTGGCTTGTATACAACCATGTGGTGGGACATTCCTGCTCTCTGAGTTATCAGTGAGCAGAATAAACACTCACCTTGTCCTTCCTGGTGTCTCCAGTTACTAACAACAAGGCATCAGACTCCTGCCAGGCACACAGAACCTTTTCACGTTGGAGATGCACCTTTAAACACCTTATTTTCTTGTCCCATGCCTGGGTGACAAATCGCTGTGCTGATAGTTGATGTAACTTATGCTTAACCTGCTTGTCACCTCCTTAATGCCTTACACGAAGTTTGCTGCTCCTGTGATGGCCTTGTTACCCAGCAGACACAAACACTGGGACCTGTCAGCTCTCAGCTGGGAGTGTGGCTCTCCTCAGGTGTGAAATCCCCTGCTCAGAGCCACCAGGGTTTGCAGGCAGCCAGTTTGACATGCAAGGGTGAGGAGCATGGGAGATGTCAGCCTGGCTCTGTGTTTCAAAAGAGATTTTCCTGCCTTTATCCCTCTCCTTTCATATGTTCCAAGAGTCATAGTGGACATTTTTAGTGTCACCTTCCAGTAATCCTCTGTGTTTGTGATGCTGATGTGATGCCTGGCTTGTTTGCAGGACTGGATGTGAAGCTCAGAAATACATTTTGAGGTGAAATCTTTGTGTTTGGGGAGCAGCTGTAGCTTCTCAAGAGCTGGGCAAGCTGGCACAGAGGCTGGGCCAGCTCCACCACCCAGCACTGTGGCTGCCTGGCAGGACTCAGGCTGGCTGCAGGGCTGAGCTGGGAGAAACCCATTTATTTAGGATAATGATGCTGGTTTTTGTTGGAGCATTTTTGTGGCTGCCCAGTGCTCAGCCCTGGGGGTCATCAGTGAGGAGGTGGGGACTGAGGTTGCTGTTGGTTTTTGAGGCTCACCTGGTTCCTTGGGTGTTTGGGAGCAAGTGAGGACTGGGATGGATTCTGGGAGGAGGCAGAAGCCAGACTGTGAGTTAATCTAAGTGCTCTGAAGAGTGAGAGCACTGCTGCTGTGCCTGTGGTCATCCTCTCTCCTTGCCATGAGTGATGGAGAAGCCTGGGGAGCATCTTCACCAAGCCCACATCCTTTTCCTGTGAAACACAGGAAATTTGGCTCACTGGCTCTAAATTCACTGCATCCATGTGATCTTTTCCTCCTAAATTGCCCATCCCAGGTGTTTGCTGAGTGCCTCTGCATCACCTGCAGGGTCTGATGGCTGCTTGCTGGTGGAAAAAGGGTTGCAGAAAGGGGGGTTTGCGAGCTTTCAGACCAGGACAATTTTATCTCCTCAGAGCCATGCTGACAAGCAGAGCTTATCTCAGGTTGTTTTTGTGCCTGTATTTTCCCAGGGCCTCACGAGCAGCCTGCCTGCTGCAGCAGTTACAGCAGGATACCTGGGGTTTATTCTCTGCAAAGGTTGGAAGTGACTCGGGGGCAATGGTGTCCTCTGCATTTAATTATTATTTCTTAAAAGCCCAAGATCAGTGGCTCCCCGTGGAGATATGCAGCCTGAATATTGATGGTCGTAAACCATGCCAGAAGGAAAAATGTGGGCTGCTCGCTGCTGGCAAATGGACTTTAAATCAACAGCCGAAGCAGTGTCGGTTCATAAAACCAGGATTTTTTTAGCCTTGAGGACAGAGGTACTTTAAATCCCAGCCCTCGGGTTCACTGATCTGCTGGAGAACAAACATAAAACTTCAGCACGAAGGGCCTGACATCAGCACATATTTTTTGTGCCACGAGTATTCAAGGTAGCCCTTTTGGTTTTGCTCACTGCCTGTGACATTCCCTCGGATTGTAACGACCTCAGCGGCAGCAGGAGGGAAAGCTTACAGCCAAAATGCTGCAGAAGGGGAAATTATTTACTGGGGAAACTCGTTGAGATGTGGTGGCTGTTTGTGGTGGAAGTGATAGGAGAGGTTTTGGAGAAGGAGTGTCCTGGTTAGAAGCACAGGTGTCTGCCAATAAAGGCAGAAGCTTCTCTTTGAAATGGAGAATGTAAACCCCCTCCCTCCAAATTATTATAATTTTGAAATTAAGGGGCTCTCAGGCAAAGATATGGGAATTAGGAATAACAGTTCTTTACAAGGAAAATTAAAATAGAAATACAGTATTACAAAGAACAATCCCAAAGCACTGCCAGAGTCAGAATCCAAGCTGACACCCGTCACTCAGTCAGGGTGTTGGCAGCAGTCCCATTCAATGGTGGCTGCATCCTCCTGCAGGGGCAGATGTGGTTCAGCTGGAGCAGTGCTCCTGTGGAAGGTGCAGTTTCCTCTGAAGCTCCAGGGATGATGTGGAAAGGTCTGGCTTTCCTCTGGAATCCAGTGGAAAGAAGGTGCCTTGGTGTCCAAAATCTCAGTTTTTATCTGGGTAGGAAAGGCTTGGCTCCTGCCCTGGCTGGAGCATCTCCCAGTGGGATGATGTAATTTTATCAGTCATGCCCTGGGACTCACTGGCCATGAACAGGAGATATCTTCTGGAGGGAGGATGGGCTGTGGGAAGATAAAGATGATTGCCCAGCTGGTTTTTAACAATGGCTCATTAACAGGAGATATTCACACAGAGATAAGGGTCACTGCCACACCCAGTTTTTAACAATGGCCTATTAACAGGAGATATTCCCACAGAGATAAGGATCACTGCCACACCCAGTTTTTAACAATGGCCCGTTAACAGGAGATATTCCCACAGAGAGAAGCATCACTGCCACACCCGGTTTTTAACAATGGCCCATTAACAGGAGATATCTCCTGGAGGGAGGATGGGCTGTGGGAAGATAAAGATGATTGCCCAGCTGGTTTAAAGCTGGCCCATGAGCAGATAATATGTGCCAGGAGATCAGGGTCACTGCCCCACCCGGCTGCAGCAGATGGGGACAGAATTCACATTGCTGGCCACATCAACCCAACACAGCTTGCCAAGCCTGGCAGGGCTCCAGTGCTGATGGATAGAGTTCTCTTTGCCTTTTTCCAGGTGATTCCAGGTTTTAATTGAACCCCAGGGCTCTGTTTCCCTGTTCACACAAGGTGCTCCTTGGGTGAGTTCAGCCAGGGCAGTGTTGATTCCAGGCTGGGTTCCATGGAAGCACGTGCAGCTCTCCAAGCTGCTGGGACCTGACCTCAAGCCCTGGTGGAAGGTGCCCGTGGGCTTTGCTAGGGCTGCAATGCCCAGCCCAGCCCTGGCTCCCTGTCCCTGCACAGCCCTGGCTGCTGCTCCTTCTGGGGTCCTGCAAATGCACTCACCTGAATCTCAGAATCACTGAGGCTGGAAAACACCTCTGGTATCATTGAGTCCAACCTTTAACCCAGCACTGCCAAGCCCATCACTAACCCCTGTCCCTAAGAGCCACATCTGGGGGTTTCTGGGACACTGCCAGGGATGATGATTCCACTGCTGGCCTCACTTTCAGTAAAGAAACGTTTCCTGATATCTGATCTAAATCTCCCCAGGTACAACTTGAGGCTGTTTTGTCTTGTCCTGTCACTTGTTCCTTAAGAGGGGAAACTGATCCCCACCTCTGGTGGATGGGCTGGCTCAGGCACATGTCCTGTGTGTTTTTCATCACTCTGCTCCGAGCCCACAAAGTTCCTCAGCCCTCCTCAGTTTCATCTTCTTTTCTCTGTATTTTTATTCTTTTTCACCCATTTTCCCCCTCCCCTTAGCACAGCTTCCTACTGCAAGGCAAATAATCACAGCAGAGGATTTTTAAACCACAGCACATTGGAAATCAGAAAAAACCATTTTTTGCCAGTCTGTTTAATAGTTTCCCCACATAAAATGCACAGGTGGATCCATGTTTAACAGCACACTGCAAAAAAACAGCAGAGTATGTATAAAATACTGATTTAAACAGGTTTTCAATCAAACCTCCTGGAAGGCAGTGACTTCTTTGCCTGTTAAATGCTGCACCAGGCATTCCCATGTTTCATCCTGGGGCTAAGTTCAGCCTGCTGGCAGCTTCCAAGGGCATGGATTTCACTCTGAGTGTCACCACTGGGAGACATCAGGTTCTCAGGGTTAATTTGGTTTCTTTCCCAGGTTCCAGCCAGCAGCTGGGCTGATGGAGAGGATCCAGGCCATAGCTCAGAACGTGTCAGATATTGCAATAAAGGTGGATCAGATTCTCCGGAACAGCCTCCTCAATGGGAAAGGTGAGTGACCCATGCCCCAAACCCCCTGTGTGTGTTTTGCTGTGCCCATGGGAAGACCCAACCATGACAAATTTGGTAAAAGTCCCAGAAATGGAGGCTGATCTTGAGGAAACTCATGCCTGCCAGGGGGATGAGTGGTGACAGATCTGAATGGAGTAAATGCCAGGGAATTAAATGCAAAATTAAAGGTGAGGAGCAGTGCCAGCACAAGCACCTGGATAGAAAAATTTGATGGTTTGGATCCAAATTCGCAGGGGCTGGGATTCAGCACCAGGAAAAACATTCCCATCCCACTGTGGCTCTGCTGGGAGGGCAGCTGGGCTCTGCAGATGTTTCCCCACAGGCCTGTGTGGTTATTGGGGTTTAAGCAGAAGATCCTTCCACTGCCTCTTGCACCTCATGCTTTTCAATTATGGGCAAAGGAAGGCTTTGAGGAGGGGTGGTGGCTTTTATTGACCCAACCATGGAGGGAGAAAAGATCCTGATGCCTTTTTAGCCACTTTATGGCTTATTCTGGAACTCACCCTGGGGGCTGAGTCTTCCTCCAGCAGCTCAGCAGGACAGTTTTTATTGCAAGTTTACAGTGTAAAGGCTGTCACACTTCCCTAGATCCTGCAGCCTGCTTACAAGAGTGGGGATAGGTGGAACTTGGGGTCTGGACCAGGCAGAGGGCACAGGGAAGTGCTGGAAATGGACCTGCTGAGATTTAGGGAAAGAGAACATTCCCAGCATTGAAGCAGGGTGGTTTCCTCTGTTTCTTCCCTGATTTGGAAAGGATGCTGAAGATGCTTCACATCTTGATGTCCTGCTCCATCCAGTGGGATGGGGCTGTCTGCCAGCCCAGCTGTGGCACCCATGAACATGCTTTGGGGCTGCCAGCCCCATCCCATCCCATCCCATCCCATCCCATCCCATCCCATCCCATCCCATCCCATCCCATCCCATCCCATCCCATCCCATCCCATCCCATCCCATCCCATCCCATCCCATCCCATCCCATCCCATCCCATCCCAATCTCCTCACAGCATTTATAGCTGCTCCTCTGTCATGCCCCAGCTCTCCCCATGCCCAAATTGTCTCTCTGCAGTGATGGAAGGCAGGAGGGATCAGTGTGAGGTGCCCAGGGACCCCAAGTACCCTGACTGTGCTGGGAAGGTGGAGGTGAGTGGGGCTCCCTGTCTGGGAGAGGGTCTCCAGCTGGGAGGGGAAGGGCCCAAGGCAGTGACCCTGGGGGTTAAACTGGGAAGGGCAATGGGAATGGGACATCTTCCAGAGCAAAATGTTTATTAATATTGGAAAGGTGCAGCCCACTGAAGGAGGAGGAGCAGAGCCAAAGGTGTGCAAAGCAAAGCAGGGCTGTGCTTTGAAGAGAAAACACAAGGGAGATGTCCAACCTTCTGTGGCAGCCTTTGCTACAGAAATGGGATTGTTTTCACCCCAATAATACCCACCCCAAATGCACCTTTAGCTGGAGTGGTACAAAGCACTGAAGCCACAGAACCAGCTGTGAGGCCACCTCTGCCTGCATTTGTGTGGTTAGTCCAGAAGAACAGCGAGGAGCAAGCTCTGTCCCATCATCTCTGAGTACCTGGAGCACTCCCTGGTGCCTGGGGAATAAGCCCAGCACTGCCCAGAGCAGCACCTCGCTCAGGTGGCCAGGACTCCATCTCAAATGGGATGTCCTGCCTGACCCAGCCTGCTCTTCACTCAGGAATGCAGCCTGGCACTTGGCCCAGAGCATGATGGCTTTGTCAGGGAGCATATTTACATCAGCTAATTAAAAGCATTGCCCTTTTCCCTCCTCTTCCCAACCTGCTTCGAGCTCAGGCTTCTGCAGGGCTGAGTCTCCCTGGAAAGATGTTGAAGGGTATAAGAAAATGCTATGAGGGGCTGGATTTTCACTTTCATAGGTGTTAGCCATCCTTTCCTTCCACCATTTGAGTAAATTCAGGATGTAATGCAATTGTGGAAGGCTGTAATCCCATCTCCCCTCCTGGTGATTGCTGTGCTTTACAGATTGGGTGCAGCAACCTGTCCCTCAGCAGATTTGTTTTTGTAGTTGAATTAGGAAGAGGCTGGCAAGAGCCTTTGTGGGGGATGATAAATTGCTGCTCTGGTCCCTGGTTATTCTCCTCCGTGTGAAATCATCCCTGGGGATTGGGGGCAGATCTGTCCAGGGGCGATGAGATCAGAGCTCGCCAGCAAAGCCAGCCACAAGAAACCCCTGTGCTGCATCATTTCCTGGGGATCAGTGGCTGTGCCCCCAGGGCAGGCTGGAGCCAGTGCTAAAGACCCAAGGAGCTGCCAGCAAACCCTCCTGCTCTTCCTCTGCCCTGCACTCCCTGGAGGCACCAAACATCAGCCCTGTGCACTGTGCAGCCCTTTTCCCACCCTTCATTTTTACTGCCAGGCAGAGAAAGGGGATGGAAGCAGAGTTTCCCACGGCAGGGGCAGCTGGCAGGGCTGGCACATCTGCACCTTTTGTTTGTTTTTTGTTTTGTTTGCCCTTGCAGTGGATGAGGGCCCGCTGGACCTCTGACCCCTGCTACGCGTTTTTCGGCGTGGATGGCACCGAGTGCTCCTTCCTCATCTACCTCAGCGAGGTGGAGTGGTTCTGTCCCCCCCTGCCCTGGAGGAACAGGACAGTGGCCGTGCCCTCCCCGCCACCAAAGCCACAGGCACAGGTAAGGTGGGCCCAGCCTGGCTCCAGGGGTTTGGGGGGAGGCATTGGTGTCGAGGCTGCTGGAAATAAACACAGTGTCAGCAGGGCTGTGATGCCTCTCGTGGGTTCTCACAGAATCACAGGATTATTGGGGCTGGGAGGGATCTTTGTGGGATCTTTGATTTATCTTGCAGTAGAACAGGTTGTTCCAAGCCCTGCCTGACCTGGCCTTGAATGTTTCAAGGGATGGAGCATCCACCAGCAGCTCTCTGTTTTACCACCCTCACCCTGAAAAGTTTCCTCTTAACATCTAGTCTGAGTCAACTCTCTTACTTTAAAGCCATTGCTCCCTGTCCTGTTGCAGCAGGCCTTGCTAAAATTTCTGTCCCTCTCTTGTAAGTAGTGAAAGGTTGCAGGAAGATCTCTCTGCAGCCTTCTCTTGTCCAGGCTGGACATGCCCAGCTGCCTCAGTCTGTTTCCACAGCAGAGATGCTTCATCCCTCCGATCATTTGTGTGCCTGCCCTGCACCCTCTCAGCGTGTCTGTGCCTTTCCTCTGCTGAGGAGCCCGGGCTCTCACCAGCACTGGGTGTAGTGGGATCCCTCTGGGGTTTGGGGCATGAACTGGAGGGGCTGTGACGGCTCCAGGGAGCAGGAAGGGCTCGGGCCAGCCCCGCTGAGATGGACAAACCTCCCGCACGCCGCGGGGGCTCCTCTGGCAGCTGCTTCCCCTACACCCACCGTGCAGAGCCTGCTCCTTCCCTAGGCAGCCTTCAGGAGGGACGTGGCCCGCCTGCTGGAGCTCGTTGGCACGGGGAAGGAGTCGCTGAGCTTCATGAAGAAGCGGATCCGGCGCCTGGCGCGGCAGTGGCTGCGGGCGGCGCGGCGCCTCGAGCAGAAGCTGGCGGGACGGCAGCGCCACCACAAACACGTACGGGGCTGGGGCACGGGCACTGAGCCGCACAGCTGGGATGGCAGGAGGATCACAGGGGCTGGTGTCCGTGGACATGGCCCCACGGGCATTTGGGGTGTTGCCGAGCAACGCGGTGGATTTTGGAAATGGGTCCTGGTGGGGGGAGATGGTGTCCAGCTGCCACTGGAGTCTGGCAGGTCTCCTCTGAGATTCCTGGCTCTCCTGTTGGTGTTCTTGTTGTGCCTTTTCCTGCCCCTGTGTGCTGGGAATCCAGCTCCAGCCCGAGGTTCGGACTGTGATGGACAAGGAGGGCACGAGCCAGGCCCTGGGACACAGAGTGGCAGTCAGAGGGAGCTGCCGAGCTCTGACCACTGGGTCTGTGCTGACTGGACACAGCTCAGGTGTCTGACTGAGCTCCCTGAGTAATTACAGCCTGCAAAGGAGCTGGGGGAATCAGGGACCCTGAGTCATTCTGGGCTGGAGAACCCAAACTGTCCCTTTCCCCAGAGCTGACCCCTCTCCTTGTCTCTGCAGATCTTGATCCACATTGGCTTCCTGACAGAGGAGTCAGGGGACGTTTTCAGCCCACGGGTGCTGAAGGGAGGCCCTCTGGGGGAGATGGTGCAGTGGGCTGACATCCTGGCTG
Source organism: Luscinia megarhynchos (assembly GCA_034336665.1). Lineage (NCBI taxonomy): Eukaryota > Metazoa > Chordata > Aves > Passeriformes > Muscicapidae > Luscinia > Luscinia megarhynchos. The sequence goes on from CM067580.1 coordinate 7,743,302, forward strand.
CCCTCTTCGTGCTGGGACACAGCCTGAGGGTCACAGTCTCCCTGAAGGAGCTGCAGAGGTGGGTGCTGCCTTGCATCGAGGTCCTGGGTGGAAGGTCTGACAGGCTGGGGAAGCTCTTTGCCCACCTGCAGCTCGTACAGTGCTGGTGCTCGTGGCTAGGAGAGATCCCACCCTTCTACCTCGCAGGGAAGTGGGAAGGACTGGTGTGCACATATCTGGAGCAGGGCCCTGCCCTGTGGCTGCAGTGCTGGATGTGAGCAGAATGGTTCCTGCTGCCAGCACACAGCATCCCCTGTGTCCCCTGACTCCTGCCTGGGGCTCCCTGCTGGGCTGGGGCCGTGTGGCTGCAGGATGCAGGAGTCCTGCAGGCCACCGGCTCTTCCCACCATGCATGGCTGCACTCAGCCCCCGGGGCTGTGCTGGTGCTGTCTGAGCAGTGGCTGTGCTCCTCCCTCCCTCTCCACCTGGGGTGGCTGCCAATGGAAGCTGCATCCCTTGTCCTCGGTGGCCCCCAAGCTGTCCCTCCTCAGGAGATGCTGAGGGCGACTTGGGGACCTCTGGGGGGATTTACTGCTGCTGGAGGCACTCCCTACAGAGGAATTGTAGGGCAGAACACAGGGTGACAGTCTCCAAGAGACCAATATTGGATGGACAAAGAGGGACAAACTAACAGTGGGGCCTGTTCCTCTCTGCTGATGCTGTTCTGTTATTACCGGGCTGACACTGCTGCCTTCTGTCACCTCATGAGGTTTGCTCCCCTCCTCTGAGACATCCCAAGTGGAGGGTGAGTACCAGGGAAATTGCAAATTAGATGGGTTATAAATCAAGAAGAGCCAGAAGCTGCCTCGGGGTCTGGGCAGGCTTTGGGAGATGCCAAGCCAGCATCGGACACATAATGAGGCATGCTGGAAAGGGAGTGAAAAAAAACAACAGCCCTGGAGAAAAAACAACAAAAAAAATCCCAACCCAGCCCCTGTAGCATTCAGAATTAATGAATGGAATTAGCTCCTAACTAATTAACTAAAAAATAAAAAAAATCCCAGTTCTAATGCAAGAGGCAGCCTCCCCTCAAAGGGGTGTGAATGACGTGCTAAATAATACCCGTGTACTCAAGGATGAAAGGAGTTAATGGCTGGGAGGGCTGTGTTGTTGGTGGTGTTTGTGTTGATGTGTGGTTCTTGTTTGTGTTTTTTAAACACGAACCTCCTGGCGGTTGTTCAGGGAGGGGAAGGAGCTGCCTCTCACAGGGTGTTTCTGCAGCCCTGTTCCCCTCTGCGAGTGACTCTGGCGAGTGTTTGGCTGTATCCCTGTCGTGTTTTGCCTTTGCAAAGCCTGGGAGCTTCCACGTCCCTTGGCAGTGCTGAGAGCTCCTCTTCTGACGTCCCTGGGGATGCCTGGGAACAGCTCCGTGTGCACACTCGCCCTGCTCTGTGTCCCAAAAACTGTCCCCACCTCCCCGAGCACCCGTGCTGAGCCTGCCTTTGGGGATGCTTTAAACGCTGGACACCCACCCGAGTGCTCAGTTCTGGGCTGGGGTGAGTGCAGGCAGAGTGGGGATGTCCCCACGGCCCCTCTGTGCCCTGGCTGCCAGCACTGGCACCTTGGTGCAGCCCAGCGAGAGAGGGGTTAATGGAGTGTCACCAGGGGGGCAGAGGTTCTGTGCCTGGGGAGGACCGAGTGGAGCCAGTGTCAGGAAAATTAATCCACAAACACCAGAGGTTTATGTCCAAAAAGGGAGACACAGGAGTCCTTTTTGGTTTATTCAAATAAAGGGAGAGGCCATGGGGCATTCCCCTGGGATCTCTCAGATTTTTGGGGGACGCAGCCTCCTTTTATCCCAATTTCCCGGCCAATTTCCCTCTCTCTTTCCCCATGGGCTGAGGTACTTGAGAGGCACAGCCTTCCCGGAATGCCTGACACCTGAGATTCCCCTCTAATGTACAACCCTCCCTTTTAATTTTTAACTCTTACAGAATTCATGGTTTTCCCCCATTGCTTCTTTCATCTTCCAATATCCAATTTCATTTATCAGCAAACCTACAGTTTGTTTGTAAAGGCAAATATCTTTTCCCATTCATCAATCAGTGGAATCCATCCCATTGTTTCTTTTATCTCTCAGTGCTAGTCTTACCAGGTTTGTAAAGACAAATCCAACATTCCTCTCACCAGCAATCCTGGTTCTTGCCTGCAGATCTCTCTAACATCCATGGGCTGGGCTGGTGCCTCTAAGGAGTGCTGGGGAAGGGTTCTGACCAGGAGTGAGTGGGAGGCTTAGCAGAACACGTGTAATTAGTCCTGAGGTGTGCTAAGAGTTAATTTGGGCTCTTCCTGAGAGGCTGGAGGGGGTTTTACCTGCAGCCACAGCTCTGGGCAGGGGGTGCAGGGAGCCAGGGATGCACAAAGGGCTGGAGCTGGGCTGAGGGATGCAGCAAAGCTAAATCCCTGTCCCTGGGGCAGGGATCTCTTATCCCTCCTGCCCCTGCACCCTCCCGAAGCAGCAAAGATCTGCACCTCTGTAAACTGGGCATGAATTTGTCCCCTCCCATTCTGGGTGTCTCCTGCTGACCTTGCAGCAGGACAGGCAGCAGTGCTGGGGTGGGCTTGGGGATATTTTGCTCCAGCAGTGTGAAACGTTGAATCCATCCTTGTGTGTTTTTCTTTGGCAGCCCCAGCTCTTTTCATGGCTGGGAGCTGTAGCTGCTCCCACCCAGCAAAGCCTCCACTGGAGCCCATAAATTATTCAGCACAGATTAACCTCTCTCCTGATTTGGTTTTTCTTTCACTTTTTAGATTTTTTTTTCTGTCTCTTCAAATTTCTGAGCTGATTTTTCTGTGTGTATTGATCATTGGCAAGGGATCACTGGAAGATTTGCCTGCATAACTTCAGCCAGTGGTTATCTGAGAGCTGTTCATGATTAGCATCTGTATTGATTGCAATGCAGCAGTGCCTGGATTTGGTCTGGATTGGGTCAGGAATGCTGAGGATCAGGAAAATGAAGGAGAAGTAAGGCCCTGAGATCACAGCCCTGGTTTATTATTACCCATTTTATTCGGGTTATCTTTTACCCACTGCAGACTCTAAAGATCTGTGAATTCCACTGCTCAGTCCTACCAGGGGCTATTTTTTCTCCTGTAGTTGAGCTGAGTGCAGGTGTTTGTTCTCCTTTGAACTCTCAGTGAATTTTTGAGCTGCTTCTGGTGCCTCTGGAGAGACAAGGGGTGAAACACGGGGTTATCTGTTCCCTTCCAACCCAAACCATTCCGTGTTTCTGTGTGCATCTTCCCAGGAGGAAAGTGAATCCCCGAGCAGGAGCAGGGAGCCAGGAGCTGTTTTCTCCCTGAGATCTGTGCTGGGTGGGCAGCCAGCAGCATTTTGAGCCTTGTCTTGAAGCAGGGAGGGAAGAAACATCCCAAATCTGAATGCCAACACTTGATTATTGCTGGTGCTGTGTTGGTTGCCCAAAAGTGCTTCCAGGGAGGGGAGAATCCAGGCCAGTGTTGGTGTTGTTGCTTGCTAGGGGAGGAGTGGGAAGTGCCTGAAAGCTCTGAGCTGGGTTGTTAGTGAGGCAGCTCAGGAGTAGATGCTGGAAAATTACAAGCAGTACTTTGGAGCAATGGTTGTGCCCACAAAAAAAAACAACCAAACTTTAATAAGTGGAGGCTTTTCCCCTGGAGCACCCATGCCCTGGGGCCAGGGGGCAGCCTTTTTCCCTGGAGAAGCAGCACAAGGGGCACTCCTGGAAGCTCCAGCTCCTACCCTCACCCTTGAGCCATGGGAGTGGTCAGTGATTTTGGGGAGATTTTGGAGCAAATTTGGGGGGATTTTAGGGTGATTTTTGGTATGTCCAGCTGTTTCTCTAGGTAAGGGAGAGGCTGGGGGAGAGGGGGCTGCAGAGCTGTGAGCTGCTGGGGAGTTCAGAAAAGCACTGAAAGGTGCTTTTCTCAACGGTCCCCTCGAAATTAACTGCTCATAAAGCAGGACAGAAAGTCGAAGAAAATGGGATTTGATGCCTCTCGGGGTCAGGGCTTTACAAAGTGTTCCCGGAGCTTAATTGCTCCTGTGTCAAGTCCTGGGCTCTTAATTCTAGTCCTGGCAAAGTGCTGGATTTGAAGCACGTGCCTGTTTCAGGTGCTGGCAGCCCTGTCCCTGCTGTGGCCAGCGTGTGCTTTGGGTGCTGAGCCACCCTCTCTGTGCTGGGGATGGAGCCTGGAGCTGTGGTGGGACAAGGCTCTGCCCCACTGCCCCCACTCTCCTCTCAGTGCAATTTTCCTGTGCTTTCCATGCTCACCGAGGTGTGCTCAGGCTGCAAAAAGGGCTGCTCAGATGGAAACACCATGTCCAGAAAGCACATTTCTAATTGTCTCCTGGCAGATAAAAGCCATCTTTCTGTCTTGCATCTGTTCACATGAAAACCTGCACCATGCCCAGGCTCTGGCTTCACTCCCCTCGCCAGCTGGCAAAGCCAGTCCTGCTGCTGTGTGGGAGAGAAAGGAACTGCTTGTGCAAACAGCCAGAAGTGGCTGGTCCTGTGTGATCCTGGTGGAGCTGCATGCAAAGGCTGTGGATTGATCAGCTCTGCACTGGTGGGGAGGAACCTTCAGCCTTCAAAGGAGCTCCTGGTACTCGAGTCCAACCTGGCCTTGGATGCTCCCAGGGGTGGGGCAGCCTCAGCCTCTCTGGGTATTCTCTGCCAGGGGCTTACCACCCTCACAGGGGAGAATTTCTTCTTTTTTTGGAGCTGATGGAACAGCAGGAGAACAGCCCATCTGTCCCAGGGTCTCTCCAGGCACCACCAGCATGTGAGTGCTCAGTTTCTGCTGCTCCCTGCAGGAATCCAAGTATTGATTTCTCCTTTCCTGGGAAGTTCCTTCATATTTGCTGAATCTGTGACCAGAAAGAAGTGTTTGTTCTGGCACCCTCCTGTGCATCTCCAGGTCTTGGAAATAAATAAATGGATTACTGAACTTCCCCCTGGATGGGTAGGGCTGTGTCATACAAGATCAATGATGAGCCAGAGAAACTGTCCAAAACTTGCAGAACTGAAACCATTGCAGGTGCTGAAATTGCTTGGAAATCCTCATTTCCAGTGAGTGCTCATTCCAGCAGGGGGAAGAGCAGAGGGCAGGCAGTAGGATATTCATCCTGTGGGCTTGGATTTGCACTTGTTGCTTGTGATGGGGTTGTCACAGACCCCTGGGAGCTGCTCAGGCCTGGCTGTGGCACCTTTCATCCCTGGCTAACATCCCAGAGCCTGCTGGGCTCTTGCAGCCGTGCAGAAGGTGAGGGAGCAGCGAGGACACGATCCCTGCTTTGTTCTCAGCCTTGCTGATGGCAGCAGATGTGGCCACAGAAGATGCAATTAAATATAATACACAATATTGGCCCAGAGATGCCCACGAGATCCATTTAGTGCTGGACTTCTCAGCACCAGGAGTGAAAATGCAGAAAGAAACGTCGGGTTAATTTGAAAATGGGTCAATGGGATGTAAAGATAACCCTGCAGTCATCTGACTCCAGAGTGCCTGCACTGGAGGGGAGGGAGGGGACGCTCCCCTGGCTGATTAAAGTACCTCTGAGAGGAAAATAGCAGGACAAGAAGCTGCTGGAGATTTATTCTGGAGTAGCACAGCTGGTGGAGGCAGCTGGCGCAGAGGTGAGCGCGGCACCCGCCCGGATCCAGAGAGGAGCCAGGGCCCAGCTGCTGCTCTGCTCCGGGGTTTGGGGTGGCAGGAGCCCCTGAGCTCCCCCCACAGCTGATCTGGGATGTGGGGGGTCTGCCGGGGGCTGGGGTCGGGGGTTTGCTCAGCAGATCCCCGGGCGGCGCTGGCGTTCGCGCTCATCAGCTTCATCTGCGTGATTTCAGGCGCCACTAATAGCACATGGCACGAGGAAAAATCAGGGAAATTGCACTCCAACCATGAGTGAAATTGGGTTTAGTAGAAAATTAGTTGACTTAACTGGCAAATGATGAAAGCCCGAATAAAGAATGTTTAAATAAGGATGAAAAAAAAAAATTCTCCCCCCACCCCCATCTCAGAGGTGCAGGCTGGATTTGCATGAGTGGAATATTAAAATCAGTGTTTAGGGAGGATAGGGGGGGTAAATGAAGAGATGTTCTGCTCAAAGCCGCTGCTCCTGCTCTCAGAACTATTCCAGCCACGCAGCTGTGGCACAGGGAGCATAAATGGATGTGGCAAGTCCTGAGCACCTGGAGAGGGGATGTGTGGCAGATTGCAGCGCTGATGGGAGCTGGGAGAGCCAGGCCTGATCTCCCCAGCTGGTGGAAACTTTTTTGGAGGCTTCAGGATGACTTACACTGATTGCTGCCTCCTGCAGCCCCTCGTCAAGCTTGGTTAGGGCTTCCTTAAATTACAGATTATTTTGTAGTGCAGTGGCTTGTGGGACATGCACCAGCTAGAGGATGGTGTGTGCTGCAAGCACAGTGTAATGGTTTGGGGATTTTTAGTTAAATACAAGGTTTGTGGATTGGTTCCACCACAGCACAGGTTGGTGTAAATCACTGTTTGTCTGATGACTGAGGAAAAAGCAGCACTGTGTGAGCAAATGTGTTGTTTAGAATTCCATCTCTACAAAATCCTGGCTTAAAAATTCCCCTTCAGCCTTCCCAGGAGGTTGAGTCTCCTGGGTGCCCTATTTATTGTACCGGGGTGGCTGTGGGAGGTGAGAGCCTTTCTATTCCTGCCATCTTCCCAATCAGTCCTGTCGTGTAAAATTGTGCATAAAAGTGACAAAACTGCAACCTGTTCCCCCCTTGCGGCGCCCCCAGCCAGGCTGCCCTGAGCTGATGCTGAGATTCCTTGTGACAAGAGCAATGAAGCAGCTGCAAAAGCAGCTCTTCATCTTAAATTGAAATTCTCTGGTTTTTTCTGGCTTTAGCCAGCGAGGTTGTTCCACATTTACACGTTTTCTGGAGTCCCTGTCATGGTCAGGAGTTTGGGGTTACCCTTCAGGGGTGTCAGGTTGGGATGGGGCTGGAAGAGGGATCTTGGTGCTCAAGGATTTGGACCACATCAGAGTCATAGAAAAGTCTGAGTTTAGAGGCAGCTATTAAAGGTCTTCTGGCCCAGACCCCTGCAATGACCAGGGCATCTTCCACCAGATCAGGTTCAGAAGAAGAGGGAGGTGTGGCCAGGAGCCAACCAAGAGCCCTTTATCATATTTCTTATGGCCAGCAAATTTCTGGCTCTACATGGCCCTTTCTGATGTTAGTGAGAGACTGGAGAGCAAATACTTGTGATAATTGTGTCCCTTGGCTTGTTTCCTCTGGAAACAGCCATGGGATTAATAGGTGAAATGCTGAAGGGCCCAGCAAGGTGAGAACCTTATGGAAGTGCTCCTCAGAGAATGGACCCTGGGGCTGTGGGTCCATCTGAGCTTCAGATGAGAAACAGATAAACCCCAGGTAGGGCTGGAAAGGGAATTCTCAGGCTCAGAAGGGAAAATGTAGAGAAATTAAGAAAAAATCAGTAAGAGAGGTCACAGAGAAGGAAAGATTCAAAGTCTGGGAGTGTAAAACCTGACCAGAACTTTTATTCCTCAAGGAAGAGAAAATACCTACAGGCATGGCTGGGATAAATTCCCACCTCCAAGCAGGGGTTCAGAGTAAGTGAAGAGCCCAGAAGAAAACAAAGACAGACGTCCTGGCAGGCAGGAGCTAAGGGTGAGATTTCACAGTGTCTGAGCTCAGACTTGTGAAACAAAACAGGAATTCCTCAGCCTTGTTGGAAGGACTGAGAATGAAACGGGACAACTGCGTGGTGGGAGTGAGACAGCCTGGCTGGACCAAACCAGCTCAGCAGCTTGGTTTTCCATGAGGATGCTGCTGCTTTTGGGGTGTGAGTGGAGTTATGAGGATGAGGAATTATCATCTTTAGGAGGAAAAACAAAATACAAGAGCATTGCAACTGCAGAGTGAATCAGCCTCTGAGCAAACTGGCACTGGGAAATCACAAGTACAAGCAACATGGATTTTTGAGAAACCTGCTGAAGCTGGAAGGTGTCACAGGGTTTTTTTTTTTCCTGAGAAGGAGGAAACACGGTCCAGACAAGCAGATGGGCTGTCAGGCTGACATCAGTGGTACACTTGGTAGAACAGCTTTGGAGACAGGGATTCATCAGTTCACAGAGGTAATTGGAAATGGAAGGAGACACACCACAGGTTTACCAGCCCTGTATCTTGCTGGATTAATCACATCTCACCCTGGCAGCGAGGCAACTGATGGTCTTGATAAAGAGATTGCAGTCAGTCGAGTTTATCTGGATTTTCATAATGCATTTTATCCACTGGAGGAGGGAAGAGGGGCTGAGTGTGGCTGTTTGTAAGGAACTGGCTGGAAACCCCCTGAATGAGACCCAGGGCCAAGATGCCACTGTTTTATGGAATTATTTCATAAATGGGACAAAAGTGAGAAATACAAATTAAATGTGCCCAACATCCAAGGACAGGCATTGCCAGCAGAGTCAGGGAGAAGCTGAGAGTGCTCTGGGATGTTATGGGTAAGGACTGGAATAAGAGAAACATTCCAGGGTGTGCTGGGAGGGATTGGAGCTGGGAACAGGGAGCTTTGGGCTCAGCTGGGAGCCTTGCAGGCAGAGAGGAGAGGAAAGATGTGGCTTGACAAGTCTGTCACTGGTGTGACTGCAATGAAAGTAAATGAAATCTGGTGTCTTCAATAAGAGAGGTCCCAGGGAGGGTGTGTGGTGGCTGGGATGCTGGTGATCCCTGGCTGGGGATGCTGTGCCTCACAGTCCATGTGGGAGAAGCAGGAACTCAACTGGAGCAGTGCAAAGATGGGGAGGGACCAGGACTCTCCAGATCTTTGGCCTGGGAATAAAATCTGGGGTGAGAGGAACCATCTGCCTCCTGTTGCTCAGCGCCCAGCAGGGAAAGGAGTGTTGGTGCTGCTGGGGGCTGATCCCTCCTGCTTCTCCCCAGTCACTTAGGGGTGCCTCCAGGGCGGGGGAACTGCCCCCTGACCAGTCCTCTGCCTTTTGACCTGATTTACACCGACTACCATGGCCTCCAGCAGATGAAGCAGCACATGGGGCTCTCCTTTAAGAAATACAGGTAAGCAAAGCCTGCTCTTGTTCTTCATTTCATTAATTAGCAAGCAAAGACTAAAGCTACTGCCCAATGCTAGGAGCCAGACCCTTTGATTTTAGGTTTGATTTTTGCCTGGCTGGTGCCTTGCTGTGTCCCCTGCTGCCATGGCATGAGGCACTCTGAGCCTCATGTATTTAGGATGAAACCTCATTAAAAAAGAGAGAGTTGGGGAAAGACCAAACCCTGCATGTGGCTGCAGTGGGTTGAGGTGTGCCAGGGGTGGGCACAGCGTGGAGGGAAGTGTGAGCTTGGGAATTTGTAAGGAGCCCTGCCTCTGGCTCCTTGAGCATCAAGACAAATGTCATCATCCCCTGGTACATCAGCAGCCAGGAAAATCTGTGATTTAATTTAGTGCTGATAGACCTGCTATTTATTATGTTTTTTCCCATCTCTCCCACTATCCTACACAATTTTATTAGAGAGAAAAATGACAAGCTGCGTTATTGCTTTCATTATAAATGCATTTGCTCTCACTTTCAGCTGGTTTTGCTCTTCCCTTGCTTGTTGCTGCTCTTCTCTCCTCAGCCTCGTGCTGGTAGTGCCTGCCTCAGCACTCCCTGGATATTGGGAAAGGCATTAATAAGCATTTGGGAGGCTCACCATCCTGGCAGCTGTCGGGGTGCTGCAGAGGGAAATTGTGCAGCAGGGCTGGGAAGGGCTGATGGGGCGTGCTGCCGGGGAGGCTCCTGAGGCAGTGTGTGCCCTGCAGGTGCCGCGTCAGGGTCATCGACACGTTCGGGACAGAGCCAGCCTACAACCACGAGGAGTACGCCACGCTGCGCGGCTACCGCACCAACTGGGGCTACTGGAACCTGCAGCCAGCCCAGTTCATGACCATGTTCCGTGAGTGGGCCTGCCTGGACAGCCTGCCGCTGTAAAACGCGGGGATCTCTCTCCCAGTGTGAATTTGCTGGCCTTAGTGTTGATATCCCAGATATCCCAGAGCAGAGGCTAGGCAGAGAATAAAGTGGGCGCTATGATGATACTTTGTCTTTTTCCTAATTACTTAAGATCAGACAAAGTATCTTAGCATGGATGGAAAAGGATACAAAAGAGGCCCTTTCTTTTCTCAGGGAACTAGGTATTCGGGAGAGGGAATGGGGAGTGGCTTTGGCTAGCAGCCAATGGGATAAGGATACACGGGGATAGGATCAGAATACAAGAGCTCCCGGTGGGCTACAAGGTCACAGGGGAAGGTCACAGGACAGGAAGGATGACATGAACCGGGGACTAGCCGGAAGGAGGTGGCAAGGTATGCTGATTCATTCCTTTTACCTCATTTATCGAATTACAACAAGTGGGGATTTATTTAAAGCCTTTAACAGAAACACCTGGGGAGTGCAAAGCCTCACAGAGGCTACACCCAAGATGGACAGCAGTCGTGAGTTTTTCAGACTGAAATAAGTTTGGTCTATTTGCATATCAGGAATTAATCCTCCAGTTACATCTTCAGGTAATGAAGTCATATTCCCCCAATTTGCTTCCCCCATTCACTTTTGTTTATACTTTTTGGGGCCTGAGGCTGTGATGGTGATCTTGGTTCTCAGGCCTGGAAGGATTGTTTAGTCTGACCAAAATGTGAAGAGAACTTGCTAACACTCTATCTAGAGTTCAGAGTTATACCCTGTAAAGGTTTTGGAATCAAAACCAGTGAGAGACTCCAAGTCAGACGTACAATTTAACAGGAAAAAAGAGAAAAATAAAATACATGCAATAGTACAAAAGAAAAACCACTGACAGAGTCAGAATACAACCTGACACCCCATAGTTAGGGTGGTGGTAGCAGTCCAGATGAAATGATCTTGTTGAAGCAGTGATCCTGTAGAAAGGTCTGGTAGCTCTTGACCTCTGGAAACCAGTGGGTAAGGGCTGCTTTGTTGTTCCAAATCTCAGTTTTATCTGGGTAGGAAAGGCTTGGCTCCTCCCCCTGGCTGGAGCATCTCCCAGTGGGATGATGTAATTTTATCAGTCATGCCCTGGGACTCCATGGCCATTAACAGGAGATATCTCCTGGAGGGAGGATGGGCTGTGGGAAAGATAAAGAACTTTCTCCCACCTGGTTTTATCAGATGGCCCATTAGCAGAGGATATCTCCCACGGAGATAAGAATCACTGCCCCACCTGGTTTCAGCAGATGCTGATGGAATACATCCCTTTGGGCACATCTTTACATTGTCACTAGGACGTACCCTAATACAGAATCAGAAAAATATAAAAGCTAAAAACTTAAGGCATCAGTGGGGGCCTCCCAGGGTGGTTCTGAGGCTCTGAGATCCTCCAAGGTGATGCTCAGGCAGTGCTGTCCTCCCTGGCTCTGCTCCTGCTTCCCCCTGCCTGCAAGGAGCTCCTGCTGGGCCACAGAAAGATCCAGGGAGAGAGACCAGGCTGGTCCAGCACAGTCAGGGCACAGCAGCTTCCAGCTGGGGTGGTGGTTGCCTGGTTTGATTTCAGCTGGGATTCCACAGGTGAGGGCAGCTCAGGGATTGGGATTTGCCTGTGGCATGGATGGGAGATGTGCATGTCTGGAAGGAGCCCAGTGTCCCGACTGGCTGCTGGGTGACTCAAGTTCCTTTTCCCTGGCTGGGTAAAGCCCCTCTGCCAGCCTTTAAAACACCTCTCAGTGTGCAGAGCTGCTCGAGTGGGTTCTGAAGCCTGGATTTCATTAGCTGCTTGGATAGGGAGTCAAGCTCCATTTTCCTCCAAGCTCCAGCAAGGCTGGGCTCATTTCAGGCTGTATCCTCGACCCTGGGGACATCCCAAAAAACATCTGTCCAGCCCTGTCTCCTTCCCTTGCTGCCCACAGCTCACACCCCAGACAACTCCTTCATGGGCTTCGTGTCAGAGGAGCTCAACCAGACGGAGAGGCAGCTCATCAAGGCCAACAAAGTGAGCAGCATGGCCGTGGTGTACGGCAAGGAGGCCAGCATCTGGAAGGTGGGTGTCCTTGGGGACAAGGACAGGCAGGCGAGAGACGCAGTCCCAGCCTCACCCCGAGCTGCTGAGGTGCAGATCTGGGTGTGTCTGTGGAGCACCATCCTTGTCCCAGCCCTGGGGGAGTGATGTGACACATCCAGAGCCTCCAACAAACAGGGAGAGGCTGGTGGGATGCCATTCCCTGCTCCTTGCTCTGGGTGATGCTTCCTCCCAGCAGGCTCTGAGGCTGAGGGTTTCCTATCGACGATTTTATGTAATTAATTATAATGATTGCCACTAATTAATTGCAGTGATTGCTGCATCATGATGGGGATAGTTTGTGTCTGCTTTCAAGCACTCTGTGAAAAGGGGTTGTGCTCCCCAAGCCTGGAGCACCTGGGGGGGAGGGGTGGGGACTGCATGGGGACAGCCCCCAAAACATCCCCCTGCATCTCCAGAGGGGCTGTGCGTGCTCCCCCCATCTAATCCAGAGCTAGCAAGCTGCTTTTCCTTCCAGGGCTGTAAAAAGGAGCTAATTCTCATTGTCTGTTGATTTATTTCTATTTTTCCCTCTGTGCACCGCCTGGGGCTGCTCCAGTTGCAGGTACTGTATCACACCAGCTGCTGCTGGGCTTTGCCTCTGTGCCTCTTCTTGGGAGACAAAAGGTTTTTGTCGGAGTTAACTTTGCCTTGACGTGGGCTTGGTCCTCTGGAGCTGCTGGATTGATGTGGGTTGATGCAGTGGGGGCTGTACCTCCTCCCCTTCCCAGATTTCCTGATTAGCAGCTGCTCATTAGCAGGGATGCTCGTGGTGAGCCAGGATCCAGCCATGTCATCCCCTCTTTACTGGTGTTTGTGGGGTTTCCATCACTCCCCAGAGTGAGAGCAAATCCCCCCTGCTCCCTAAAAGCCCTACTGAAACCCACTAAATCTCATTTTAGGAGAACTGCAACATCTTGTTGTGTTTTTTCTACCATTCTCCTGCCCTTTCTTACCCACAAGTTTCCTTGCAGCTTGGTTAAGGTAATTTGGGAAGGCACTGAAGAGAGTTCAAACCCCAGAACGGATATTTCCTTCCACCTCAGGTGCTACAGGCATTTGCTGTATTGAGTCAGAACTCACAAACAGCATCAGTTTCCCCCAAACTGCACATTTGGGGTCATTTATTCCTGGGTGAAGGGGCTGAGGCTGGACCTTGCTGGTTCCTTGAGGCCAGGCTGCCTGGCCTTTGCTTCCCATCTTGTATCTCTCCATGGAATAAAAAAGGGACAAGAGGAATTTTTCCTTATTTTGGGCGGTTTTGAGGTCTAGAAAGGCAAAGCCCACCTCCATCTTTTGGAGCCAGGTGCTTATTTACCAGCCTTGGACCAAACACCCTCTCCAGAGCAGGATGTTTTTGACATTTAGAAACATTTCATTAAACCTCCCTTCCCTTTATTTCTCATTTCCTACCCCTCTGAACTTCTCACCTCTGGCTCACAATAGGAATGGAAGTTTTAATAAGCTGGAAAAGCCTCAGAGCCTGGGAGAATTCCAGGGATCCATGGCTGAGGGCAGAAATACAGCATTTGAAGAGGCTTTAAGGCAACATACAGAGTTTTCTCAAATTCCCCATTTATAACTCCTTATTCCCCCTGGCCTTTGCTCTTTTGGGGCTGTTGCAGGACTGGAAAGTCCAGCATCCAAAGGATAGGCCCTTTGTGTTTTTTTCAAGCAAAAAAAATCCAGCAGTAGAGAAACTGTTAAAACAAAATGCTGCTTTGGAGAAAAAGGAGAGAAGCCTCCAAGAGAAGAAAATTGATTACCCCCTTCATTTTCCAGGTAGTGAAACAGGATTAAATCTGAATGAGAAAATCCTTGGAACCTGTTACTTGGAATAAGAGGCTATTAGCAGGCTCTGGTCTTTGCAGACTTCCTTCTGAACCCTCTGAAGGTTTAATTCAGCAGCTCCAAAGTGGAAGTTGCCCTTGGAGGGGACAGGGAAGGCAGGATGATCAGAGTGAGGGATCCTGCAGCCATGTGGGCTCCCCAGGAGCCTGGGGCCGTCCAGGATGTGTTTCCAAGGAATGAGGAGGGGCTGGTGGGGATTTTGCACTGGGTCTGGGGCAGCAGTTTGAGAGTTAAACCCCCCCATAACCACGGTGGGGAGGTCAGGCCCATCCTTTGGTGTAGCTCACGGGCCTGCCCTCCTCCCCAGGGCAAGGAGAAGTTCCTGGCCATCCTCAACAAGTACATGGAGATCCATGGCACGGTTTATTACGAGACACAGAGGCCGCCCGAGGTGCCGGCGTTCGTGAAGAACCACGGGCTGCTGCCCCAGCACGAGTTCCAGCAGCTGCTGAGGAAGGCCAAGGTGGGTGAGGGCAGCCCAGCACCCTGTCCCCCCTTACCTGTGCTCCTCCCAGGCTGGCAGGCACTCCCAGCTGGGATAATTAACTCTCAGCCAGGATAATTAGGCAGGAAGGGAGCAGAGCACATTGCAGATCAAGATGTGTCTGATGAGTTTCTCCTTGCAGACTGTCCACAGGCAGAGCACAGAGTTTGCTCATTAATTCATTTATTGCTGAGTGGGGTGGGTTGGTTTTTTTTCACCTTATAGCTGTGATAAAAATAAACGAGATTCTTGAAGTCTGTGGGTGTGGGCACGTCCCTGTCGCCTTCAGCTGGTGCCTGGGGGAAATATTCCTGATTTACCAACCCAAACAGCTTTGGCCAAGCAACGTTGCTCCATGCAGGCCCAAAGAGATGGTTGTAAGCACCAGCTCCTGGACACTCCATGGCTGTGCAAAGTGGGCTGTGGTTGATGGGAAAGGGGGAATTTTGAGCCCAGTTTGTTGAACCCCACTAGAGGCTTGGTGTGCAGGAACAGACAGCAGAGCAGGGTGCTGGTGGGTTTATCTGGGACGTTTCCTGTTGCATTTTAGGCAAAAAGATAATGCAGCATAGTCCCTCGTGCAATGGAAAAGCAAAAGGGAAGAGCTTTATTTAAAGAAACATTACAAAACAGAATAGAAAAGTCTCATTGGTCCAAGGAGGCAACACCTCTTTGAAAACATGCTTTCTGCAAAACATCACCGGACACTCACCTGGCTCTCACACCCTGCAGGTGCATAATCACGGTTATAATTTGTCATCCTTGTGAGGGCTGAGAAAGGCAAGGCTTCAAGGCTGCTTTTTCCCTGGCTCCCAGCAGCACCCAGCAGCAGTGTCCCTGCGTGGGAGCTCCCTGTGCAGCGCTGTGCTTGTGCCTTGCAGCTCTTCATCGGCTTTGGGTTCCCCTACGAGGGCCCGGCCCCGCTGGAGGCCATCGCCAACGGCTGCGTGTTCCTGCAGGCGCGCTTCCAGCCGCCCCACAGCTCCCTCAACCACGAGTTCTTCCGCGGGAAGCCCACCTCCAGAGAGGCAAGTGCTCTAATGACAACCAACAGTCAGCAAAATTTAGATTGCTTCATTTGATATAGGCAGAGCAAGCAGCGCTGGGGTGATGCCTTAAGTTTGGAGCTTTCTGTTCTGTTCCATTGTGCTTAGGGTGGTGAAGACAAAATAGTCCAATTCCAGCTATTGATTCAAGGACAGTTTCTTCAAACTTTAGGCCCTAAGTATAAACAACATGAGAAGAGGAGGGCGGGCCATCCAGGAGAAGAGGAGGATAACACCTTACAATTTGAGACTATTAATTGGATGGCTGACTCCTGTATGTAAATGAACTAAAGTTTATAAAAATGTAAAATCATGTGACCAAGCTCTCTTTTGCATCCACCTTGGAGCCACTTGGGCAGGGCAGGGGCCACGCTGTGGCACTGTTGCTGCCAGGGTGTGGCCTTTGAAGGCCTTTCAAGAAATACTCATTTTATTTCCCCTAACTCTGTGTGATCTCTGTTCCAGCTCCAAAAGGCAACAGAGGAGGCAGAGGGGTCACAGCCCACTCCGCGCTCCGTCAAACTTTGGTTTGCAGCTCCTTTTCATAGGGTGGTTTTCTTGTAGTAATCAATAATTGTTATGTTTTTTGCTGTCATAATTTTGCCAGGTAAGCAGTGGTGGTCAAAAAACATCTGTGAGATCTCTAGACGATATGAAGTCTCTGGGAATTGTGATGTCGAGTCTCACAGATAACCATCTGGTCTTGGTAGATAAAGAACAGCAGAAGTTGGGAAGTCTGGTCTTAGTAGATAGGCTGCAATTGATTACACAAAGGCAGGAAATCTGATTTTGCAAAATCTGTCAGGCTGTGGAAAAGCCTTGTTTAGAAACTTATTTAGAAAACGTAATATTCATGATAGGGGGATTTAAAACAGAATGATTTAATCATATATTTTCCTTTCTGTAGTGTCATGCTTCATTTCAGACCTAAGTATCCTGAATTATACAAACCCCAATACTTCTATGATTAACACGAAATCTTTTATCAATTATCACACAAGTGTGTTCTGGGGCCAGCCTGGGGAGGAGCAGCTGCCACGCTGGGGTTTGCTTCTTTTTTGCAAGATTTCCTCTGTGGATGTCTGCAGATGGGGTTTGCCATGGATAGAAGGGGCTGTGCTGTAGGTTTGGGGTTTCCAAGGTGGTGCAGGAGCAGAGCCCCAGCTCCTTCCCCAGCAGCCCAGATCCACACGCTGCTCCCAGCCCAGCTGATGCTCCCCTGCTCATCCCTTTGTCCCCCCAGAGGGACAGCAGCACCCGCACACAGTGGCTGGGCTGTGAAACCCCCCCCAGGCTTGCCCATCGCTGGGAATTCAATCTAAGTAGAGCAGGAACTCTTTAAAAGTTAAAGGCTTGAGAAAATTGCCTCTTTTATTATTAATAAAGTGGATAATGCAGTGCAAGGCTCCCTCGCCGAGCAGGGAGTGAGCTGGGGGTGCAGCTGGGCTGGGCTGTCCTTGCACCCCCCAAATTCGGTGTTCACACCCATTCGGTGGGGCTGGGGCTGTAGCTCAGCCTGGAGCCGGGGCAGGGCTGTGAGATGCCTCAGGGTGTTTGTGTGCCCGAGGGGAAAGGGGTGATCAATCTGCTGGGAAAGAAATGAGGAAGGACAGGGATAAACCACACAGCTCTTCTCCTCCAGCTGGCAGGGGATCAGCCCCCCTGTGATGTTTTGTGGTGTCCCCAGAACACCTCCTGGGCTCAGCAACCTCTCTTCCCTTCCCAGAGGAGATCAGGGCTGGAAAGGCACCTCAGGGCTGAAACAAAAGATCCCCAAAAACCACCTGGGTGGGCAGCCCAGGGAGGAGCAGGGATGTCAGTAGGTGTGGAGTACCAGTGTGTGGGCTGCCTGTGGCACCAGGGTGGTGCAGCTCCCACTGCCAGACTTCCCCAGCATTCAGTGGCAATGAATTTTCTCCCTGCCTTGTCTCTAGAGCTGGCAAACCTAGAAGTGTGGTGCCTTTCCTGCCTTTTTCCCATCCCACAGAATGGCTCAGGTCAAGGTTAAGTTGTCCCTGTGTTACAGGATGGAGATATTCCATGCTGCAAAAGGAATTCAGTGTTGTTGGGAATGGGACATCCCAACCCGGTGGGAATTATTGCACATCATCCTGAGGTTGGGAGTGCCTGCATTAGGATATCAATGCACTCCTTCCAGCAGTGTGTTAAACCCCAGTGTGGGGCTGCTGCTCCTCCCTGCCATCCCAGCCATTCCAGCAGGGATTGCAGAATCCAGCTGGCACTGCTGTGTTTCAGGTGTCCTCCCAACACCCGTATGCTGAGGACTTCATTGGGAAGCCCCACGTGTGGACTGTTGACTACAACAACTCCGAGGAGTTCGAAGCTGCCATCAAAACCATCATGAGGACACAGGTACAGCCTGGAGCAGTTTTGGGGTCACCTCCCCGGGTTTGGACAAGCAGCAGCAGATGTTGGAGCCTGGCTGTCTTTTTCAGACATTAATTTCTTTTCCTTTCTCTGGATTTTTTCCTGCAGCCCCAGGGGCACACCTTGCTTTGGCACGGAGCAGTGTAGGTGTTTCTTCCCCAGGGCAGAGCTGTGCCTTTGAGGGATCCCCTGGTTCCCTGTGGGAAGGCCTGGAGCAAGGAGAGGCTGAGAGAAGCAGCAGGAGGCTGAGGTTGCTGGAGGTGTAGAGCAGTTCTGGGAGCTGTGATAACAAAGATGAACCCAGACAGCCACAGCCCTCTGCAGCTCCTTTCCCCCATTTCACTGATCATTACCTTTGGATGGAGCAAATGGATGGGAATAACTTCAGGAGTTGTCTCTGTGAGGGATGTGAGGAAGGGGAGAACCCCAGGGAAGGCAGCACTCCTGCTGTGCCACTCTGGAAACGCTCCCTCATGAATATTTACCTCCCACCCTGTGGCAGGAGCCTTTCAAGTTATCCAAATTATTCAAGCCAGGTTTTCCTGGAGGGGAGGAAAGTGCTGATAGCCATTTTGCAGGCAATTTGCTGCAGCAGGTAGGAGCCATCCCCTCTGGAGGACAGGGGTGTGCTGTGGAGCCCAGGCTCAGGGTGCTGGGTGTGATGCTGGGCAGAGAAGGGTCACCCTTGCTTTTCCCTGCATGAGAGGCTGCACTGGTGGTGCCTGTGGCCATCTGGGGACCCGATTCAGGTAGTGCTGTCACCTGTGTCTCACCTCCTCCAGGGTGATCACTGCAGCTCTTCACCTCACACTCATTTTCTCTGTTTGTAAAGACTGACCAAGCCTGACTTAGGAAAACAGTTGTTGTTTTGCACATTCATTCCCTTATCTCAATTAGAACTAAATTAAAAATAATGATGTCCCTGCTGCTGTGCTGCCAGGCCAGCTGTCAGAGCTTGACCCTCCACCATCTGGGCTGGAGGAATTGCTGTGGGTGGGAGGCTGGGAGCTGTTTTGGGAGAGAGAAGGAAATTTTCAGTTTTTCCAGAAGAGAAGAAAGAAAATAGTGAAGCCTGGTGCTGCTGTGCTGCTAAAATAATTAAAGAAGGGTGAGGCTGAGGATGGAGGGAGGGCTGTGCTGGTTCCTGGGCAGCTGTGCTGTGCTGCTGCAGTGTTGACTGGATGTGCACCAGGTCATTTAGGTGTTTAATGGTCTGGTCAAACATGAGAGGGTTTTAGGGAAGGGTTTGGTGGCGTGATGGGCTCTGGGCAGGAGGAGCTGGTGTCCAGAACTGGGCACTCACTGGAGTGTGCTGCTGCCCTGCCCATCCCTGTTTTGCCCCAAACCAGGCTCCTGTCTCAGCTCTTCTCCTCATTCCCACTCTGGGATCAGGTTCCCACAGAGCATCCCAGCCTCTGGGATCACCCTCATCTGCTGGAAGTCCTAAATTTCCCTCAGAGGAGCACCCCCAGTCGCTGAGGTTTGCATTGTGACACGAGGTCACTCTGGAGAGGAGGGATTCCTTCCCACCAAGGAGTTCATCCACAATTCACCTCTCTGGGGTTTAAAGATGTATAAATCCTCCCAGAGCAGTGCAGGGAGTGAGTGTGAATAACTTACAGCAGCCTGTCCCCCTGCTTCCTTTTTATCTTTTAAATAGAAAGGTCTGCTTTATTAGAGAAGGCAATTAAGCCTAAAAATTGACCTACCTTACAGGTCTTAAAAGCCTTATTATGGGCTTTGGCTCCAGGAGTCCATGGCTATCTTGTCTTTAAAATACTGTTTGTTGCAGCAGGAATTGAAAACAAGGGCATTAGCAGGAGGAGCAGCAGAAAGATGGTAGCTGGGCAATTTAGTGTTCCTGTTCCCAGCCTGTTACTGGAGTTTGGAGAAATTATTTTGCTGACTCTTTTTTTTTTTTCCCTGAAGGCAAAATGGGGTGTCCCGTTATTGGCATATCTAATAAATTTGTCTGTGTTTCAGAATAACCACCATCAATTTATTTTTTTCTGTCAAAACATTTCATTTCAGAATTACTGGAATGAAATAGTATGGTTTTGTTTCCCATCTGCCTGCCTTTGTTTGGAAATACCCTGCCAATTTATTGAAAGGAATGCTGGATCTGAAATGATGCATTTCCCTTTGATTCACCAACTCAGACAGATTGAACCTGAAACACAACATTTTCCCCCTCCCTGATGGGTGAAAACATTGGAAATTGAAAACTGACCTGAAATTCATTCTATTAAGGGACTTTTTGTTGTCATATGACTGAAAAATCACATATCCCACAGATGTTTTACATCTTCTAGGCCAGAACTCAGTAAGACATTTTTGGGGATATGGGATCTTGTGGGAAGACTGGCTCTGCCATTGGGTGGAAGCCGTGCTGGGGACCTGGGGCTGGGAGCTGGGAGCCTGGCAGGGAATTTGGGAGCTGGTTCATTACTTGGCTGTAATTCTGGTGTGGTTGAGCTGACAAGCAGCTCGCCCTGCTTTGGTCCGAGGGGGATTTGCAATATTTCAGTGTCTCTGCAGCACCCCAGTTTCTCCTGCTGAGCCCAGGGCTGCAGCCTGGGGCAGGCTGTGCCATCCAGAGCTCCTGCTGGGCTGGCAGAGCTCCCCAGGCACAGGGCTGGCTGCTGGCTTTGTGCAAACAGAGCAGTTGGGATGCAGCCCTCGTCCCTCCCAACCTACTTCTGCCTCAAAGAAACTTCTTCCTCCTGCAGGCAGAGCTGAATCATGCCTGGGACGTGGCTTGGGTTTGCAATCTGTGTTTTCTCCCCCAAGAACAGCCCTTGTGCTGCCCTCTCTCATCCTTTTGGAGGTGACACCCGTTCCAGGTCACCCTCCAGCTGCTGGGCAAGGT
This sequence comes from Luscinia megarhynchos, assembly GCA_034336665.1. Lineage (NCBI taxonomy): Eukaryota > Metazoa > Chordata > Aves > Passeriformes > Muscicapidae > Luscinia > Luscinia megarhynchos. The sequence continues at coordinate 7,764,017 of CM067580.1, forward strand.
TTTTGGCAGGCTGTGTCTCTGCTGTTCATCTCACTTGGAGCACTTTGGGTTTCCCTGACCTACTTATAAGGGAAATTAAAACCAGGGAAGCACCAAACCCCTGTACCCCAGAGATCAAATCTCAGCAGAGGGACAGGGGGCAGAGAGACAAGTGGTGTCCCTTGGGAAAGGTGATGATGCAGGCTTGTCCCAGTGATGGATTCTCTCTGTTCTCCTGGGGTTAGAGGCTGGAAAAGGAGAGAGGTTTGCAAGCACCACCATTTTCTGGGCCTTCAGCTTTTCCCATTGTCGAAACCAGTCCTCACACAAGCAATTTAATAGCCCCAATATTCTGGTGTAGTGAAGGGAGAAGGCTTCATTATATTAAAGTCAAACATACAGAACTATAATGGAAAATTATACATTTCAGACTATGCCTGAAAGAGTGGCACATTAAACATCACAGTGAAAATAGCTGGTTAAAATGTTCCAGCCTGCTGTTACGTGCCAGCACAGAATTGCATTATTTCTCTACTTATTTGTCTGATGACGTTCAGATTTTTTTCTGCCCTGCTCTCTTTTCCTTTTGAGTGAAGGAGACTTCATTCTCCCTTCAGCTGGAGGCTCCAAACCCACAGGGCTGTTGTGGTGGCTTCCCCACGGGACACCAGTAACTCCCTGCTTGGCTGATGGAGAGAGCACTGGGGCTGGAAGCTCTGGAGGAGGAAGGAAAGGATGGCAAAGTCCATCTTACCAACCCCTCCATTCCCTCCCCATGCCATCATTCTGCAGTGGGATGCAGTGATCCCCACCTCAGAACACCCCTCTTCCTCCTCCTCCTCCTTCCCAGAGCTCTGGGGACACCCTGAGCTCCTGATGTGAGAAGTGCCATTAACAACGTGGCTGTTGAGAGGAGGCTGAGCCTGTCAGGTTTTAATTAAACAATTATCTTCTCGAAATTGGCATTTTCCCAGTCCTGAGTGCACGAGCTGAATCCTAACAAAACCTGGAGAGGGGAGCAGAGGGAAATGAGAGGGAGAGGGGCTGGAGCAGCAGGGGCTCCAGCCCATTCCTGATGCCCAGGGATCCCACAGCAGCCCTGGGAGCCTGTGGAGAGGTGGGATTGCAGCTGGAGCATCACCTCTGGCTACATGTGCAGCCCCAGGAGGGTTTGTGTAAAGTGCTGCAGTGTTTTGGGGCATGAGTCTGTTTCTGGAATTACGTCTGCACCGTGCCTGGTAAAAGGGGGTCCTGGGAAAAGCCCCCCATGAAAGAAGTGGTGAGATGAGCCTGAGCACTGGTGATGCTGAGCAAGGTTTGTCTCCTCCAAACTGGAGCCAGGCAGCCCCAACCTGCCTCTGAAACCAAGACAGGCAATTTTGCTTTGAGAGGCTCTGCCCCAGTTAACTGAGGGCCCATCAGGAATTCAGAGGCAGGATTGGTGCCTGTCACTGTGTCAGCCCTGATTAGTGTGCACATCTGTAATTAGATGAAGCAGCTGTGATCTCCAGCCTGGCTGAGATTTCAGGTGGGATATTTCTGGCAGGGAGATGCTTAGAGGGTTTTCAGCAGACGGAGCCTTTGAGCTTGGTTTTGACAGGTACTTCAAAAGGAAATAGCTATTTTGGAGGTGCAGAGCTCAGAAAATAGAAGCAGCAGTGTTTTCTGGATTAATTATCTTTGGGTGGTTTTGCTTATAATCCTTCTGAATAAAGCTCTGCAGAGATACACAAGGGGAAAGGAGGTCCCAGGACCAGCCCCTTCCATGCACCAGCCCTGCACCTCATGTAACATCTCTCTGGAAAAATAAGGGAGTGTGGAAAAAGATGTCTTCCCAGGGCAGAAGGTTCCTTAAAAAATAATTTGTTCCAGAGGGAAGAGAGGCATCAATCACAGCCCTTGTGGCAGTGCTCTTCCCATGGGGAAAATCACTACAGACCTGGGGCCAATGGTCAGACACTGTCCTGCTGAGGGCAGGGAGCCTGCCTGCTGCTGCCTCTTGCTGCCTGCTGCTGCCTGCTGCCTGCTGCTGCCTGCTGCTGCTGCTCCTGCCTGCTCCTGGCTGTTCCTGCCTGCTCCTGCCTGCTCCTGCTGTTCCTGCCTGTTCCTGCCTGCTCCTGGCTGTTCCTGCCTGTTCCTGCCTGTTCCTGGCTGCTCCTGCTGTTCCTGCCTGCTCCTGCCTGCCTGTTCCTGCCTGCTCCTGCCTGTTCCTGCCTGTTCCTGGCTTTTTCTGGCTGTTCCTGCCTGCTCCTGCATATTCCTGCCTGCTCCTGGCTGTTCCAGCCTGCTCCTACCTGTTCCCATCTGCTCCTGGCTGCTCCTGCCTGCTCCTGCCTGCTCCTGGCTGTTCCTGCCTGTTCTGCCTGCCCTGGAGCCTGTGCTACCACGGTGCCAGGGACAAGCTCATGTGGGGACCCTGCTGAGCCACCATGCCGAGCAGGGAGTTTGCCCTGCTGGACCTGAGGTGACTCCCAGGACGGGGAGGACAGGCAGAGTGTAACTCACACTGAAGATATGCCATGGTTTGAGCACTGCTGACTCTGTAAATAGCAGTTCTGGATGTGGAGGTGCAGGGACAGCACTGACATCCATGTGGGCAGCAGTGTTTGCTCCATCCCAGTGCTCACCCAGCTCCTGCCTCCCTGCCCCATGCCAGGACCCCCAAGACCCTGGGACTGGCAGAGACCATGGCTTCCACCCCATCACAGCCACCTGCACTGGGCAGCAAACCCTCAGTGACAAGGCAGTGGGGAAAGGGAGATGTTTTTCCCTGGATTGTGCACAGCCAGTCCCAGCCCTGCCCTTTCCTGGCCAGATTTGTGGTCAGAGCCTGGACCTTCCTGTCTGAGTGGTCAGAGATGTGCTGAGCTCAGGGGAGCAGAGGATGCCAGACCAGCCCTGGGGCAGCACCGAGATGCTCTTGCTCTGGATTAGTTAGCATCTTTTCCAATTCTATCTCTTCCCCTGTGTTGTAAGATTACTCCTCCCTTGCCCACAGCTGCAGTGTTTCTTGGGTTGAATCAGTTCATGCTTTAGTTGGAAGTGATCTATTGGATGATTTGATTTATAACTTGCTAAAAGCAGAGAAAAGGGAGACTAAAGTGGAATGGGTGATCTCATTTTCACCAGCAGGTTGAACACAAAGTACTGTTCTCTCTTTATCACTTTATGGCTTGTGAGCTTTCTCCAGCCCTAGGATTCTTCCCTGCTTGCTTTGGTGGACAGACACCAAAAGAGTCTTGGCCTTTGGAGGGTGGGAGAGCCATGCCCAAGGTTCTGCTGTCTCAGGGCAGGGCAAGGCTGTCTCCACCTGCTGCCTGTGCTCTGCTCTTGCCCTGCACAGGTGGACCCTTACCTGCCTTACGAGTACACCTGCGAGGGGATGCTGGAGCGGATCCACGCCTACATTCAGCACCAGGTTGGGGAGAACCCCTGTCCTCCCTGGGGAGCCATCTCTGTCCTCGTGGCCAAGTTTCCCTCTTCTCCCTGGGGAGCATCCCTGTTGTCCCCTGGGGAACCATCTCTGTCCTTGTGGCCAAGTTTCCCTCTTCTCTCTGGGGAGCATCCCTGTTGTCCCCTGGGGAAACATCTCTGTCCTTGTGGCCAAGTTTCCCTCTTCTCCCTGGGGAGCATCCCTGTTGTCCCCTGGGCATTGTGCAGCCAGTGCCCTGATTGCAGAGCAGCAGGAGATGGGGCTGGGGGAGGTTTGTCATGGACCAAAGGTGCTGGGGGTTGGGGGAGGACACCTGGGGGTGCTGGGGGTGGGTCAGGTCCTTTCTGCTGCACAGAATAATGCAGCACTGGGAGAAGAAGAGGTGAGAGAAGAGGTTCATCCCCCACAGCAGGTGTCACCTATGCATGCAGGTGACCTTAACCTGATGAGCACAGTCATCATCCCAAGTGCCCTCCTGTCCCACCAGCAGCCTCCCTCTCCACTGCTAACATCTCAGGGCTCTGACCCCTTTCCTTCTCTGCCTCCAGGATTTCTGCACCGCGCCACCCGCTCCTCCATCTCCCAAGACCAAGAGCCCTGCTATGCAAAGCCCTCCCAGCCCGCTGGCCCTGTCCCCCAACTCCACGCACCTGGTGTGGGCGGGCGGGGCGCCCCAGGCCTGGCCCCCGGTGGGCTCCCTGCAGGCGTGGCTGTCGGAGCCGCAGCACACGTGCACCGAGACCTGCCGCCGGCGCGGGCTGGTCTGCGAGCCCACCTTCTTCAGGTTCCTCAACAAGGAGGAGGTGTTTCTGCAGTGAGTTGGGGCCTTCTCGGCGAGCTTGTGGGGGGCCACCAGGCAGGCAGTGTTCCCTTTGCTGCCCCCATCCCCTGCACACGATTTTTGTGTATTTGGGCTATAGCAGAGCGGTGAAAGGACATTGCAACAAAGATTTTCGTGTAGTGGAGAAGCAAAAGAGCCTTTATTTGGAGAAACACTACACTTACATAGGGTAGTTCGTGGTGGCAAGCACAGACATGATCTCATTGGTGCAAGGGAGGTGACACCCCTACAGGAAAGGTGGCACCCTTGGTCATGTAGCTCACACACCCTGCAGGTGCATAATCGTTGTTAAAATTTCTTTCTCTTACGTTTTTCTTGAGCAGTGTGAGAAATCTCTATGCTACTTGCCTGGTTCCCAGCAGTATCCAGTGATATGTCCCCATTTTGAAAATATAACAAAAAAGAAAAAAAAATGTATTTGTGCTCCCCAGCAAGGGCCTTCTGCTAGGGAGGACAAACACATGCAGGAGACCTAAGGATACTAGCTTAGGTTCCAAATTTGTTTACTTTCTTTGCAAGAAATCTGCTACCAAAGCACCATTTATAATACAATAATAAAATCTGCTACAGTTCCCTCAGAAGTAAAATCTATCACCATTCTTAATACATTTCAAAAAAATCTGCCAAAAACTTCTCATGGAGTTTAAAACAGTTAACTAAAATCCATCTCTAATACAATTTGCTAGAACCAAAAATCATTGTTATTTTAATACATTGTAAAACTCTGGCTGAAAACCTGAGAAAAGATAATACAATTCTCTAGAGCTAAAATCAATACAATTCACCAGAACTAAAATTCAGAATTGCCCATTGATTTTAATAAAATCCATTACCAATTACTTGGATTAAAAGCCCAAGCTTTTTCCTCGTGTTGTCCCTCCCAAAATCCCAGTGATGAGCAGTGCAAGGCAGGGCCCACTTCACTCTCCAGCAGGCAACAGCAGCATTTCCAGGCATGGTTCTGCCTCTTTCCAGCACCTTTCCTCTCCACCTCCCACATGCTCTCTGCCTTCCTCTCCTTTTTGAAGTCTCTCTCTATAAAACTGCGTTTTGAACATGCAGTGGTGAAGTTTTAACAGAGGATAAATCTGCCACCGGGCTGCTTGCTGCAGTTAAAATGCAAGCGTTGCTGGAGCGGTGGTCAGCGGGCGTTTTTATGTGATAAATTACAGCTGGGGCCTGGCTTTCACTCTTCCCCCTGCACATCCTCCTCCAGACCTCAAAGAGAGCTGGCTCAGGGACTCCTCAGTTGAGAAGGGTTGGTGGGAGGGCAGTGCTGGTGCTGCTGTTCTGTCTGGGAGGAGATGGGTGTTAAAATCCACGCTGGGCGTTTCTGCTGCTCCTCGGGGCTGTTGTTGGTGCCTGCCCCAGTTTTCTGGCTAATCCCAGCTAGCAGGGAGCATCTGGGCATTCCCTGATCCCCTGACCCTTCCAGGAATGTTGTCTGCAGCAGGAGGTGTCCATGGAGAGTGGACAGAGCTGTTGGTCAGCAAGGGGCTGTAAGAGAGCCATTGGACATCATGAGCTGGAAGGGACCCTCAAGGATCAATGACTCCAACTCCTGAGATTCGGGTTTTGTGGGTGGTTCTGGGGGTTGGAGCAATCTCTAGGCTGCAGGGTTGAGTTGCCAGGGTCTCCCCTCCCTGTGTTGGGCTGGTGATGAGCACTCACGTGTAGCCAAGGGGTGTCAAACACAGACCAGCAAAGATCTGCCCCACCCTTAGCAAAGGAACCTCCCCAGGAACCACAAAAACCCTTCAGTGACCCCCAGCAGGCCACTCACTGACCTTGATTTACCAAAATAAGAGTATTGGTCTAATACCGATACTCAACTGTGCCGGACAAAAGACTCTCTAACAATTTAAAGTTACAAAGTGTGTGTTTATTCAGCGCCGGGCAGCAGCATGAGGTAACCCTCTAATACACACTGCGAAATCACAGGTGATCACAGTCTATTTATTGGCAAAGGATTCAAACAAATACACATTTATAATAGCCACGCCCATCCCCGCTTCCTATGGTAATTAGCGTGAATGGCTATTAAGCATTGATTGACTTCTTAAATTAAGTCTGGGGTCGTTTTCGTGGGGAGGGGTCTTAAAAGGAGGAAGTAAGGTGAGTCTTCCTCACCCTAAACTCTTGACCTTTTCTATCAATGACAATACAAATGATTTCTGGGGATAGTCCAGTTTTTCACAGAATGGGTTTCTGGTTGCACTGTCTATGTTTTTTTGGGTCTACTCACTAGTTTCGTCTTTTCCCATTGTCTGTTGACAGACAGCCAATTATTTAAGTTTCAGACAACTCCTCCCTTCTAACTTTTAATTCTTTCCCGCGAGGTAACTAACATCCTCATTTTCTACGATGAGTGTTTCAACCTGCCCACCTCTCCTTGTCGCCAGGCTCAGCGTGGCGTGCGACAGCACCGAGTCGGAGATGAACCACCTGTACCCGGCGGTGGCGCAGGGCGTGCGCGAGTGCTACCTGCAGAAGGAGCCGCTGCTCTTCAGCTGCGCCGGCCACAGCGCCAAGTACCGCCGCCTCTGCCCCTGCCGCGACTTTCGCCCGGGACAGGTGGCTCTGTGCCGGGACTGCTTGTGACACCGCGTCCCCGCCGCTGCAGGAGCGGGGACAGGTCGCTGGCAGCCGGCGCTGGCAGACTCCGGGGGGTGTTTTGTTCACCAGCCAGCTGTGGATGACTGTGTCCTGAGCTTTGGGGTCGTGTTCTTCCCGAGGAGCATCGTCCGAGCCCACCTGGACCTGGTGGCACTGGGATGGGGTGGTGGGCAGAGAGGGGCTGGGGACACCCTTCCCCGCCTCTGCCAATGGGACAAGCCACCAGCAGACTGCAGTTTCAGGGTTTTCATCTTCTTCAAGCGTCCTAAGTTGTTTTATTTATTGATTTATTTTTTTTAACCCTCACCCTGACAAGTGGTAAATTAAAGGGGAGTCCACACCCAGCTCTTCTGTGGGAGTTCTTGGGCAGAGCTGCACTGGGGGGACAGGGGGGATGCTGGTGGCTGTTGTGGATGTGGAGCTGGGGGAGGACAAAGCACAAGGAGAGTGGCTGGGTGAGATGACACATTGGGGGTTTCACCCCTGGTACCCCCAGGAAGAGCCAGTGTGGGCTGGACAGTGAAGGGTGGGATGGGGCTGGGGTGGCCTCCTGGGAAAGCTGCTGCTCCCTGGGCAGGGCAGAGGTGCCCAAAGTGATGGCCCCAGCCCCCAGGCTGCTCCTCACCCTGCAGGGAGCTGAACATCCCCCCAGGGATGGCTGCAGGTGGTGGTGAGGGCACAGGGGCTGCTCGAGGTTCGGGTGAGTGGCAGAGGGGAGATGACTGCAGCACCCAAAAGGAATTCCTGCTGGGCACTGACTGAGGGCAGAGCAGCTGAAGAGCAGCATCCTGACTCTGTGTGTCCCAGATGTGCCTGCACAGCAAGGGCTGAGCTCCAAGCTACCATCTTCCATAGAACTCTGCTTCAGCTTTCCCTAGTGCTGCTCCTCTTGCTTTGGGGATGGTTTCTCCCCCTCCTGGCATGTCCCCTGCCTGGGTTGGTGCTGGCTGGGTTGGCCTGGTTTGTTTTTCTAGGGTTGCTCACCAGGGCATGGTGTTGCTGTAAGGTTGGTGCTCAGCCCTGCTGCTGTCTGCAAGGTTGAATGGGGAGATTCCTGCATGCCATGAAACGTGTGGCTGGGAAATCAGGGGCTGGAAAATCAGGGGCTGGGAAATCAGGGGCTGGGAAATCAGAGGGCTGGGAAATCAAGGGCTGGAAACTCCTTCTCAGCCCTTCCCTGTGTGGAATTGCCCCTGGCCTGGCTGGTGAGGGGGACTGTGGGCCAGCAGCCTGAGCTGGCACTGTCACTGCAGGGTCCCTGGCAGGATTGTCCCCTCTGGCTCCCAGTGGCTGATGGAGAGCAGTGGCAGGATGAGTGCATGAGGTCTGCCCTGTGACCCAGCCACTCACTGGAGCTGTGCCACCCCCTGGCACCTCCAGCCTGTCCTCCCCAGGCCAGATTTTGGGAGGAACTCCCATTCCTTCAGCTGTGCTGCCCTCACCATGTCCCTGCTGTGTCACCACAGGGTGCTGTGTCCTCTGGGCACCCCCGTGGCACCCCCTGGCCACATCCTGCCCTGGATGAGCTGGAGCCATTATCCCAGAGCAATTCTTCATATTCAGCTCCAAACTGCGTGGGCAGCCTCCATCCTGCCTGTGACGCCAGCCCAGGGGAAGGATTGATTAAGTAATTTTTGTGTCTTGCAACCAGCGTGTGTCTAAATAAAAGCAGCACGAGCCTCTCTGTGCAGAGCTGAGCAGCAGCACCTCTCCACAGACCTTTCATCTCAGCTCAGAGCATCCCCTGGCACAGGCTGCTGCCAGTGCTGGGAGAGGCAGGGGGGTCTGCCAGCAGGAGCCACCAGCAGTTCACTTCCCAGGGTTGTAAAAACCAAATAAAACCACATTTTATAGGAGATCTAAGCAAGTTTTAAAGACCAAGAGGCTCGGGATGCCTCATGAGGCAGTGCTTGTTACACACCAGCTCCCTGGGCAGCTTTTTCCACTGTTTCTGCTCAGCTGCATTTAAAATAGCCTTCACCTTTCAGCAGTGCAGCGCTGCCTCCCACTGCAGAGAGCCCCAATTATCCCCTGGCAGGAGCATTTTTCTCCAGGCTGAAATAAAAGGTGGCTGGCTCACCCTTGCTGCTGTCATGGGGAATAATGATCTGTCTGGAGCCTTGCTGGATCTCAAGTCAGCCTGTAAATTTGGGTGATGGGGCTGAGTGAGGCTCTGCTATTGCCTGTCGTGTCTCTGCCCCGTTAGTGGGCACTGAGTCCTGCTCAGGGGAAAAAGCTTCTCCCTTGGCCTGTTGGTGGTGGGGCATCACTCGTGGATGTTGGGTGTAACAGGGACCAGAGTGTGGGTGCTGGAGCAGCCCCTGCTGCCTCATCCCACTTGCCTTGCTCTGTAAAATCCCCTGTTGGGGCAAGCTGGGGGCTGGGCTGCTTTGGGAATGCCAGTGCTGGGTGTTAACATCATTTTTGGGTGCAGAACTGGCATAAAAATATTTGTTATGTGAGGGGTGTGTGTGTGCCAGGGGCATAGCAGGTCTCGAGCCTGCCCTCCCTGGCCAGGACACATTTCCATTTGGAGGGGAGATCTGAGGACACAAACAGCAAATTCTCACTTTATTAAGCATGAAAGAGATTTGAAGGGAAGCAGAGCCACTGCCATATGAAAGAAGTTCTAATTCCCACAGCTAATTGCAAAGAATAAATCCCCAGTCGGGAGGGGGAAAAGAAAGGGAAATGGTGTCAAAACTATGAATAAACCCAAACAAAATGAAAGGAGGAGTTGTCAGCTGATGCTGCTGGACGGGACAGTTTGTTTAACAGCCAGAGTGAGAGCATGGGGAGCCGCTGGGGTCCCCTCAGGGTGGGGTTGGACATTTGATGCCATCTCTGGTGGCATCCAGCCAGCACAGCCTCCTGGAATGCCTTGGATTTTTTTCCTAACCTGTTTTCTGGCAGCTGTGAAACCAGGACAGGCGTGTCAAAAGAATGATATTGTTCTGGAAATCCATTTTCCTTACCTAGAAATGAAGCCAGGGGCGATTTATGTTTCTGAGCCTCACTCTTTTTCTAAGCAATTCCACCCAGAACTTTCTTTATGGAGTTGATTGGGGGTTTTTTTCCCCCCCGTTTTTAGCGTTGCCGTTATCAAACCCTTTCCCTGCCGGTGCAGGGGGGCTGTGGGGGTGGCCCCTGCCCTGGTGTCGCCTCTCAGCATCCCGAGCATCTCTCCCTGCCCTGCGGGGGCTGGGAATCCCGGCCAGGGCAGCTCCCGGCGCTGCTCCGCTCTTATCTCTGATCTTTATCAGCGATGCGAAAGGAGCTTTTCCCTCCTGATCCCCTGCTTATCAGCGCCTGGGTGAAACGGCAGATCGCATCCCTGGTGAGCACGGTCCGGGCAGGAGAAACCCATTTATTTCCCCTAAGGGGTTTATCAGCAGATCAAGGAGCTGCTGAAGATGTAAGCAGCGCGGTTATTTCCCCAGGCGATGGATCTGGCTGCCGCACAGCCCCGGAGCCTGGCAGGGATGGCTGATGGACCCTGCTCGCCGCTGCTGCCTCATGTATTTCAAGGTCTTGCTTTAATTGAGTCCTGTCTCCCTGATGTCAGGGATTTTTCCTTGTTTTCTTTTTTATTTTTCTTTTTTTAGATATTATTTTCCCCCCTTTAGGATTACTTTCCCAAAAGAAACGAATGCATTTAATCTCCTGTCCCCTTCCCTCATCTCTCCCTCCCTGTGGCAAATGCAGAGCTGTAAAGAAGGTGAACAAATTGAAAATCTGTCCTCAGACTTACTGGGTGAAAAGAGTAGCAAAACCTTCTGCCTTTTTTTTTTCTTCTTTCTTTCTTTTTCATCCTTTATTTTATTTTCTCTTGTAGAAGGGACGTGGATTGAGCTTTTCAGAGCTGTGGGGCTGAGCATTCCCGTTTTTATCAGCTCCAGCAGCGGTGCCCAGTGACACTCATTGTGGCTCGTTAGTGGAAAGCCATTAAACTCGGGATCGATATTTTCTCGGGAGAGATAAGGCCCATTCAATATTATTCCCGGAGGGAGGCAGAGAAATACCAAGAGCCATGCCCAGAGCAGAGCAGAAATGCTGAGGGAGCACTTTGTCCTGGCAGAGCCTGGGGAGGGGACAGATGGGACATCCCCCAGCCCAGGGAACGTGAAAGCTGAGCCAGGACCCAGCATCCAGGTCCTCTGCAGAGGGGGAAATTAAATTTGGGGAGGATGGGGAGAGAAGGGGATGTTTGGGGGGATTTTGGGGTTTGGCATCCAGCCAGGGCTCCTTGATGTCACTGCTGGCTGCAAAGGGCATCAGGAGGGCAGAAATCAATGAATGAATGAAGTGTGCATTGCCAAGCCCTGGCTGCTGGCTCCGGAATGCCAGAGGAAAGGGGCTGTGGGTGTTCAGCCCATCCTCTCCATCTCTGAGGGCTCCCACCACCCTTCACCCTCTGGAACTGAGGCTCCAGTCAGAAACAGGAGAGAAGTTTGTTTTTAGTGTTAGAGAGAGCTGCCAGAGGTATCAGCTTCTCTCTAAATATAAAGCAGAAAACAGGAAATAACGATCTGTCCTAATTTAGTGCCTTTCATCTAAGGATTCAAAGCATCTGACAGCATCACTAAGAAACAAGGGAAGACTTCACAACCTGCATGGAAATGCAGCCACTCCAGAGCTTTGTGTGCAGCTTTTTGCTGAATGTTGCATTGCAACCCCTCACTCTCCAGCCCCAATCCCTCCCCAGATTCCCCCAGTTTGCCATCACTGGGACCTGGGAATTCAGCCTGGAATGAGTGATGTTCTTGCAGCTTGACACCGTGCACAGCTGGCTCAGAGCCACCGAGCGTGGAGGAGTGTTTATTTAATGAATTAATTGAATTAATTAATTTTCAGGAGAGTGCTGAGAAAAGTGATGGGGAGCTCCAGCAGCTCCGCCAGCTGTCTGGCTGTGTGCAGCAGGGGAGCAGGGCAGGATCCACACGTGGAGCAGGGAGCACAGCAGCCTGGGCAGTGCTGGGCCAGATGGAGCCACACAATCATGGAATGGTTTGGGCTGGAAGGGACCTTTAAAGCTCATCTCATTCCAACCTCTGCCATGGGCAGGACACCTTCCACTATCCCAGTTTGCTCCCAACCTTGTCCAGCCTGGCCTTGAACACTTCCAGGGATGGGGCAGCCACAGCTTCTCTGGGAACTGTGCCAGGGCCTCACCACCCTCACTATAAATAAATTTTCCTTATATTCAGTCTGAAATGACCCTGTTTTAGTTTAAAACCATCACACCTTGTCTTTTCACAACAGCCCCTGCTAAAAAGTCTGTGCCCATCTTTCCTATCAGTTCTTTTTAAGCCCTGGAAAGGCTCTGAGCTCTCCCTGGATCCTTCTCCTCTCCAGGTGAGCACCCCCAGCTCTGCCAGCCTGGCTCCAGAGGGGCTCCAGCCCTGGGGCCATCTCTGTGATGTCCTCTGGACCTCAGGAACCCCCCCATGCCCTCCTACAGAAGCTGTGGGTGGGGAGATCCTGGTCTGTGCTTCCAGCAAAGCTTTCCCCAGGGAAAGGCACCCTGGGCTGCCCTGGCTGCTGCACAGAGCTTGGGCACTGGAGCTGCTGCTTCTGGAGCTGCTGCTTCTGGAGCTGCAGCTTCTGGAACTGCAGCTTCTGGAACTGCAGCTTCTGGAACTGCAGCTTCTGGAGCTGCTGCTTCTGGAGCTGCTGCTTCTGGAACTGCAGCTTCTGGAACTGCTGCTTCTGGAACTGCTGCTTCTGGAACTGCTGCTTCTGGAGCTGCAGCTTCTGGAGCTGCTGCTTCTGGAGCTGCAGCTTCTGGAACTGCAGCTTCTGGAACTGCTGCTTCTGGAGCTGCTGCTTCTGGAACTGCTGCTTCTGGAACTGCTGCTACTGGAACTGCTGCTACTGGAACTGCAGCTTCTGGAACTGCTGCTACTGGAGCTGCAGCTTCTGGAACTGCAGCTTCTGGAGCTGCTGCTTCTGGAGCTGCTGCTTCTGGAGATGCTGCTTCTGGAACTGCTGCTTCTGGAGATGCTGCTTCTGGAGCTGCAGCTTCTGGAACTGCTGCTTCTCCCTTTCCTGGCATTCCCAGTCCTGCCCATGGAGCCCCTGGGTGTGGTTTGCCCCGTGCCCCTCGCTCTCACCACGGCTGGCACAGCAGGATTTCCGTGCATGGTCTGCCCTGGAAACAAAGGAGGATGTTCCACCAGATTTACCTGCAGGGTTCCTCAGCCACCAGACCCTCAGGGCATCAGCAGGAAGGTGTTCCTTGGCTGTCCCCAGGCTCCTGGGGCATTCTTGCCCCTCTGCAAAGGCTCATTCAGCTTTGGCTCTGAGGTCTGAGCCCCCTTGCTTCCTGTCCCCACCCTTTGCCATCTCTGCCTCTAGGTCAGACACTGGCTGGGTGCTGAAGTGGAGCCCCTCTGGCTGTCACCAGCAGTGCCAGTGTCACCACAACCTCTGTGGCACCACACAGTCCTCTGCCCTTCCAGCTGTGCCCAGGTGTGGCCAGGCTGGGGAGCTTGTAAAAAAAGTTTGTAAAAAAAAAAAAACATGGGATGCAACAGATTTCCACACTTAATCAACTCACCAGATTAGTCCCAATTAGGAATTAATTTGGGTTATAATGGTTAATCATCTTTCCCCCCAAGCCATGGCTGCACTCTCTCTTAACTGCATTGTAAAGGGGACAGTGCATGGCACCAGAGCTGCCACCCAGGCATCCCCTGAGCGTGGGGATGGGGTCTGGGCCCCTCCACCTGCTGCTCCCCAGGGTGGGGGACAGGTGAGGGGACACCACTGTGTGGCCCAGTGTCCCCCTGATGGATTTCATCATCACCACGCTGCGAATTCGGCTGCTCGTGCTCCTGTCTGGGCAGGTTCCTACAGAAAACCAAAGTGCAGGGGCATTTCAGGGACTTCCCCACTGCTGCTTTGTGCTGCAAAGTTCCTGACTGAAAACACCTGCTTGTCCTTCATTTTCTGGGCAGTGCCAGGTTGGCCTCAGCAGGGTGTGCAGCAGCCCTTTCCTCCTGCTTTGTTCTGGATCACAGGAGGGGCTCTGGACCCCTCAGATCCCAGGGGCAGCTCAGGATTGTGTCCAGCCCTGCCTCCAAACCCTCCTTGCTTCACTCCTGCTCCCTAAATCTCTTCCCTGCACCCCTCTCCTGCCCATGGAGCTCCTGTGGGAGCTTCCCTGCTTTTGCTGTTGCCTTGAGGAATTTGCTTCCAGAGCCATGGGGTGTAAAATCCCCACACCTGTCTGACTCCTTCCCAGGCTCTGGGAGAGATGCTGCCAGTGCTCTGTTGAAAATTGGCCAGGAGGCTGAAAGATGAACTCCTGGAGAGGCTTCTCCCCAAAGGCTGGCTCCCAGCATGGCCAGAAGGGAATTTTGGATGCCCAGTGTCCTGGATGCATCAAAGCAGTCAGACAAAGCTCCATTAAATACCCCAGAAAGGACAAATTCACGGACAAAATCACACTGCCAGTATTCTGCAGCACAGAAAATAGAGGATTATGCTCCTTGCATTTGGCTCAGCATCATCCAAAGCTGCAGAAAATTGTGCACCACAGATCCCAGGGTTGGAAGCCTGTTCTGCTGCAGAGGAAGGGCAGTGCTCCTCTTCCTCCTCTTCCTCCTCCTCCTCCTCTGGCCACCCCCCCACAGGCAGAGCCTTCTCACCCACCCACCCCCAGCTCCTCCATCGCCCACCAGGGGCTCAGCCAGTTTTGTAGCTGCTGTTTGGGCTGGGTGTTTTTGTTGTAAGTGTTGTTGAACAGGAGAAATAAAAACTGGAGGCCCCTGGTGGTATTTTTAGCCCCATATCGGTGCCTCAGCAGGACTGTAAAATAAAATTAATCTGCATCTGCCGTGCGTCACTTTTACAAAGCTTGTCTCCTGCTGCTGCCACGGGGATGGTTTGCAGCCCTCGGCTTGGGAGAGAGCCAGGGAGCTGCCAGGCAGCCCCAGAACAGCAGGGATGGGGGTGAGGGCTGAGCAGAGGGAAGGAAAGTGGGTTCTCATGGGAGGTTCTTGTCTGGTTGCTCAGGTACCCCACAGGCACTGGGTTGGACTGGTTTGGTGGCTGGGGGAAACTGGGGGAAACTGGGGGAAACTGAGAGCTCCTGGCACCCAGGATGGGGAGCAAGAAGAGTTATTGCCATGGAGACTGATGAGTGTTGGATCCAGTTTAGGAGTTTATGGGGGATCCCACTGGATGCTTCAGAGCAGGGCTGAGCCCCACTGCATCCCCCATGGGGCCAAACTGGAGCAACAAGTCCCCAAACTGGGGAACAGAGCAGCCCAAACTGGAGCACTGGGGTGGGGACAGAGCTGCTGGATATTTCTGGGCTCTCAGCCACAAAACCTGCCAGAATGGTTGGGAATTGCACAGGAACAATGAAACAACCCAGGGTGGAATTGCAGCACGAGGCATCTCCTGAGAGGAGGCTGGGAGGGAAGGGCAGGGCTGGGATGGGGGGTCAGAGGGGCTGGGATGGGGGGTCAGAGGGGCTGGGGGTGAGGGTCAGAGAGGCTGGGATGGGGGTCAGAGGGGCTGGGGGTGAGGGTCAGAGGGGCTGGGGTGAGGGTCAGAGGGGCTGGGAGGGAAGGACAGGGCTGGGATGGGGGGTCAGAGGGGCTGGGATGGAGGTCAGAGGGGCTGGGAGGGAAGGGCAGGGCTGGGGTGAGGGGTCAGAGGGGGCTGGGATGGGGGGTCAGAGGGGCTGGGGTGAGGGTCAGAGGGGCAGCAGGAGGGATGGTGGGTGCCCTTGGCAGCGCTGAGGTGATGGGGACAGCTCTGAGCTGCTCCTCCTCCCCACCCAAAACCAGCAGAGCATCTGCTGTTTGGGTTTTGTGTTTGTTTCGCTTCCTGAAATGGACTTTGGGAACACAGGAGAGGCCTCCACGCCCCCAGGCTGTCTCTGCTTCTCAAGAGGTGGCTTTTGTCACCTTCCCACTGCCAAGCTCCCTGTGCCATGCAGTTCCAAGGATGCCTCTGGCCCTTCCAGCTGGCTCCTGGCTGGCACAGGTGGGGTGCTGGGGTCTGAGTCCCCGGCTGGGGTCACCTGCCCAACACCCCCAGCCCAGGAGAAGCAGCTCTGGGTCCCCTCCCCTCCTCTTCCCCACATCCAGCAGCTGGCAGAGGGACCAACACGTGCAGGTTTGAGCAGCTCCCCAGGCTGGTGGCTCTCCAGCCTGCCCACTCTGTAATCCCCAGCCCCTTATTCCCTGCTGTGACCCTGCCTGCCCAGCCACAGCACTGGCTCTGGGGTGGGGAATTGCCCCACATCAGGGCGTCCTCCCACCCCACACATGCCCTGCAGGGACCAGCAGATGTTCTGACTGCAAATCCCAAAACTGTCTCCCCTTGGGATGGGATGAATTGATGGCAGAGGGATGGGAGCTCATGAGATCTAGGGGAGGAGAGGAGATTTCCTCCCAGCTGTGGTACTAAAACCACCTTTCTGTCCCTGTTCCCTCTTCCCAGAGGTCTGGGCACGATAGGATGGGGCCAGCCTGGCCCCCACGAGCCCATTCCATGTGCAGGAGGGGTGGGAGCACTGCAGCCTGTGGAGTGTGGTTAGAGGTGAGGTTTGGGCTGTGCTGCTGCAGGTGGGGGCTCTGGGGTGACCCTGGCTGCAGGGGCAGGGATGGTTTTGGGGCCTGAGGCTCCTCTGGGAGTCGATATCCCCACCCTGTGCCCTGAGGGGAGGCTTGGGGGTGCTGGCAGCCACAGGGTGATGGTTTGGGGGCTCTCTCCTCAGGGAGGCAGGGCTGGCTCGTGGCCCAGAACCCCAAATTTGTCCCCAGGTGGATTGGGGGGCTGGTGCCCAAGAGCTCAGCTTGCCCTTGCTGGATCCACACACAGCTCTCATGTTCACTATAACCTCAGGATGCCCTTTAATTTTTAATGCTTCAATAAAACAGTAATTACAAACACTGGAATTGGTGTTTTTTAAGCAGAAAGTATTAACTTCCCAGGGTTTAATTATTCAACAGAAATCAAGGAAAGTGGGGCTGGATCCTGCTGGCTCCCTTGGCTTCTCCTGGTCCCCATCTGTTCTGCAGGGGGAGGGCTGGGGGCAGGACAGAGCCCATCTCTGCTGCCACAGGGTTCCCCAGGGCCCTAAAAATCCAGGGCAGAGGTGTAGGGGGGCACCGTGGGCTGGGCTGGGTCAGCGTGAGGAGAGCTCTGGGGGGCTGAAGGAATCCCCCCCTTAATGGCTCCTTCTCTATTCCCTGCAGGAATTCCAGCCAAGGATTTGCAGGATCACAGCTCTCTGGGAGGGTGATGGCTCTGGGGTCTGTGCACTAACCCCAGTGGGGATCCCAGGGCAGGTGGCAGCTCAGGAGGTGACACCATCACCCCGTGCCTGCACCATCCCCTGGCCAGGAGGGCACTCTGGAGCTCCCAGCCCTTGGTTTCTGCAGTTCTCTGCCCTTTTCTGCAGCCTGGGTTTTGCTCTGAGTTCCCTGGGGAGGTTTCAGGCTTGGTTTTAGTTGCTCTGCCCCAGCAGGGTGCAGTTCAAAGCACCCGCGGTGGGGAATGGTCTGCGGGGAGCAGGAGAGCTCCCAGGGATGCTGGAGCACAGCAGCTGGAGCCTGGGCAGAGCTCTGGGTGTGGGCTGGCTGGTTCTGGACCCCCACCCTGGGGTAGCAGTGGGGCTGGGAAAACCTCGATGGAGGAAGGAAGGGGTGGGGAACTGGGATAAAATATCCTAAAGGGTAGGAGTGCTGGGGATTTGGGGGGTGCTTGGGCTGGGATAGGGCCCGTTGGGGTTTTCCAGCTTCTTGCACCCCCAGCTCCCAGCCCAGCCCTTCTCCCACACCCACAGAGCCCCTTTTCTGCAAGGCACCTTCTGTGTCATCCCACCCCTGAGCCATGGCAATGGGCTTCAGGAGCTGGGCTTGGATGGTGGGTTCAGGGAACCAGGTCTGCTGGAAAAGCAGGTTGTTCTTGTTAATATTAATAGTGAGTAACTTCACTGGTGAGCAGTGAGGGGGTGAGAGGAGAGCCAGGGCTGCTCTGAGGTGGGAATGGCTTTGTCATTTTGGGGATGAGCTGGAGTGAGTGGGGTGGGGATGATGGCTCTGCTGATGAGGTGCTGGGGGTGGGAAGGAACGTGGGCTCATTTGCAAGGGAAATGAAATTATCACCTGCTCTGTCTGCTGTCCTCACAGCACAGAGCCTGATGAGCTCTGCAGGGAGGGGGCTGGGGGATGGCCATGAGGGGTGGGGGCTCTCTCTGCAGGAGCAAAGCCTCTCACAGAGGGGGCAGTTGCAGCCCCACCAGGGGTCTGGGGCGATCCCCCTGCCCACCCCAAGGGGTCTGGGGCGATCCCCTGCCCACCCTGAGGGGTCTGGGGTCATCCCTGACCATCCCGAGGGATCTGGGGTGATCCTCTGCAGCCCCACCAGGAGTCTGGAGTGATCCCTGCCCGTCCCAAGGGTTCTGGGGCGATCCCTGCCCATCCCAAGGGTTCTGGTGTGGCCCCCTGCCCATGGGGTGGCCTCGTTGTCCCCTTTTTCTCCCCTTGCTCTGCCCAGGCAGTATTTAGGGGAGGTCACAGCCCTGGAGGGCACGGTGCTGATGCAGTGGGATCTCCACTGGAGCAGTGGGTGCTGGTGTAGCCCAGGGCTCTCACGCTGCTCTGTCACACAGATTGATGTCCCCAGGCGGGTCTCATGGCGTGGGATGGTGGCTTTGGCTCGGGCTGGGAATGTGGGGGCTCTGCAGCAGAACTGCCCGTGGGGCACAGGCAGGCTCCTGCCAGGCACAGGTGTGCCCAGCTCCCTCCGACCTGGGCGTGCTGCTCCTCCCTAATGCACGTGTTTTCTCGTTGCCATCCCATAAAGGGACCCTCAGTGGTTCCCAGGTGGTCTCTGTTTCTCAGGGTGATGCCTGCTGGCCTGGAAAGAGAAGGGAATTGGTTTAAAGCAGGAGCAGGGGAGAGGGAAGGGGTGATTTATCTGTCTCACTTGATGAGTTGTGGCAGTGCTGGCCTGGTGAGAGACCTGGCTGCTCCCTGCCAGCTCCACGGAGAGAGTTCACAGCTCTGTCACCCAGCACTTGGGGCGTTTTATTCAGGTCTAACTTTGATTTAACTTCACTAGATTATAAAGAACTAAAAGTCATTCCAAGGCACTTCATTCAGAGGGGAAAAATAATATGCCAAAATGGGGTTGTTTGATGTTGTCAGAATGATTTTCCACCCCTTCAAAATAATCTCACAAAACTGACCCAGATTTTACAAGGCACTCCAACTTTCAAAGTCCTGCCTGCCTGTGCAGGAGATGGGTCTGTAAAATATTTTTTTTTCTTTCCCCATCAGTAATTTCACAGAGCCTGTGCCTTGCCTCATTCCTGGGGGATCCCATGCTTTGTGGGAAGCAAATGCAGCCTCGTGGCTCATCCCATGGTGACAGCAAGGCCCTGCCCCAGCTGCCTGCTGGAAGAGCCTTGGTTTCAGGGAAGCTCAGGCTGGCTCAGGTGTGGGTGGAGATGGGCAGGGGGTGAACAATAATTGGTGATCTTGTGCTCTGGAGCTGCCTGGAGCAGCAGGGAGGGCTGTGAGCTCCCGTTTGGGAGAGGCTGGGTTAATTGCTGCTGCCTTGTTTATTCACTTGATTGCCTGGGTGCTGCAGAAGGAGGAAAAGGCAGCCCTGGGCTGAGCATCCAGAGAACAAGCAGGGCTGGCTGGCTCTGTGCTGGCCAGTTTTCACGAGTTAATGGTGGTTGTGGATGGTCTGGGTGATCACCCTGCAGCTGTGGGGTGCAGGAGGGGAGAGCTGTGGGAGCATCCTGACAGCTCCCAGCTGAACAGCCCAGCTCAGCCCGGGGTCAGGGGGCTGTGGGGGCAGTGTGGCATCAAGCACAGCTGTGGGGAGGTGGAAATGGGAGTGGTGAGGGGCTGGGGGCATGTCCAGGCTGCTCTGTGCCCCACTCCCCACCTGGGCTGTGTCCTGCTGGTGTGAGTCCAAGCACTGCCTCCCTAATGCCCAAGGGGACTTCTGACAATGACAGGACAAGGGGCAATGGCTTCAGTTCCAGAGGGCAGGGAGGGATGGGATATTGGGCAGGCACTGCCAGTTCTCAGGGTGCCCAGAGCAGCTGTGGCTGCCCCTGGATCCCTGGCAGTGCCCAAGCCAGGCTGGGCAGGGCTTGGGGCACCCTGGGACAGTGGAAGGTGTCCCTGCCATGGCAGAGGAGGCACTGGATGAGCTTTAGGCTCCCTTCCAACCCAAACCACTCTGTGACTCTCTGAAAGGGTTCTGCCTTTAGCAGATAAACAGGCATGGATGTTTCCAAAGGAGAAACTGTAGGCAGGTGCAAAGTAGGCAGCTACCTTCCAAAAACAGGGAAGTGGAGAGAGAGGAAGATAAAGAGGAGCCAGATGAAAGCAGGGACTGTGCCAAAAGTGCCTTCTATTTGTGATCACACAAGGCCAACAATAATCCCCACAGCTACGAGCACATAAAAATTGATTCTTTCCTGAAGAGATTGATGGATTCGTGGTCAGGACATTTTCTGTGATCCTGCTGCCCTCGACATAGCTGGAATTGTGGAGATGGTGTCTGTTCCTCTGTAGAGGTCTAAACAGCTTCTCAGAAAGCAGCAACTTTCAGTTGTGACCTGAGGTGCTGGGAAGTTGCTGTAAATAAGGGAAATGCCTCCTGCAGCTGCTGGGCTGTGCATGCACAGTGAGCAGCTGGGGGCTCAGCTCTTCACCCTGCCCCAAGTGCCAGCCTGAGGCGGGTGGGGAGATGCTCACCCTGCACAAAACCTCGGAGAGGTGACACTGAGGGGGTCACATCCCACCCAATGCAGCACAGAGCTGTGTGATGCAGGCCCTGTGAGGCTGAAGGCTCTCTCACTCTCTCCCTCTGGGAGGGAAGAAGGGCTGAGCCTTTCCAAAGCCTCCATCTCCCTCCCCAGCTCTTCCCAAGCTCGTCCTGAGATGTCAGCTGGAAAACTCCTTCACTTCTTTATTTTAAAAATACCCAGCTTTAAAAGCTGTGGTGTTGGAAACCACTTTGTTTCCCACAAGTGGCACGAAGCTACCAAACAAAGCCCATTTATTTTTCACAGCCTCATCCCTGCAGCTATTAAATCTCTGCACTCCTGGATTCCAGGGGAGTTTGCTGGGCAGTGAGCAAAGAGCACACGCTGCAATGTCCCTGTGAGCACTTTGTGCCCTGTGTCTCCCATCTGGGGAACAAGCAGCTTTAGGTGTGCTCCCAAGGCCTCTCTGCACAGCTGTGATGCACAGAGTGTGTTACATAAATCCTGCCACACAAAGGGATCCCAGTGCTGGGGCTGGGGAGGGATGGGCTGGCAGGGATGTGCAAAGAGAATCCATGCCAGGCTTTTACCAGCCACACAGGTATTGAACAGAGCTTTTGAAGGGCTGTCAGGCAGCAGTGGGCTCCCTCTGTGTGATGTGATGGGTTTGCTGTGCTGGGAATAGGGAGGTGCTGTGCTCAGAGCCTGCTTGGGGTTTGACTTGCTGTGCCCAGGGTGGTTCTGCAACCTGCAGTGTGAGTTTGGGCTGGGCACTGCTGCAGCTGCTCTGGCCTGGGCTGTGTCCTGCACTCCCTGGTGGGAATTCCTTCACCTCTGGTGTCCGTGCTGCCTGGGCAGAGAGCTCCCCAGGGCTGTGGTGAAAGGACAGGGAAGGCAGGACACAGGGAGAGGAGCCCCAGGGTCAGCTGGAAAGCAGCTCAGAGCCAGGAAAGATGAAAAATGAAGTAGCCTGAGCATGGGCAGCAGTGCCACGTTCAGAAATCCCAGGGGGACACGTCCCTGTTGCTTTGACTGCCCTGCAGCTCTGCACACCTGGGGCTCAGTGGGGTGGATGGCATCAGCCCAGGATGTCCCCCAAGCTTCCCTGAAGCAAGGATCCCTCCCTGTGCCCAGGGACCCTCCAAACCTGCCCTCAGGTGGGGGAAGGCAGGCAGCCTTGATCTCCTCTTTGACCCAAATTCCAGCCTGCTTGGGCAGTGCTGAGCTTCCCCTGTGAGGCCATGCACACAGCCCCTTCCCTGGGGGCTCCTGTGGCCTTGCCAAGCTTTCCTGGCTGGAAAACGCTGCTGTTTTTGCTGCTCCCTCCCTGCAGCAGTGCTGAGCAGTCCCTGCAGAGCATCCCCACACAGGGATCACATCCAGCTGCCCTTTGGCTCTGTGCTTTTGGGACCTGCTGGGAGGCACAAAGCAGCTGCAAGAGGGAAATGCCAGGGAGCCCCGGGCAGCCTTGGGCTTTAAAATGCTGTTTTCTCATCCCCTGGTATCCCCCTGCTCAGAACAAACCCTTCCTCTGCTGAGCAGCAATCCCACACAAATCCTGTGGTATAAAGCTGCTTCCCAGGGGGGGTTTAGCAAACATTGGATGGAGTCTGGTGATGCCTGCCCTCGCTCCCAGTGCACCCCAGCTCCAGAGAGCCCTGTGTTTTCATCTGCCCTGCAGGAGCAGCTCTGGCAGGGGTGAGCAGAGGTCACCCTTGTCTCAGTGCTCCCTGCCAGGCTGGCAAACAGGCTCTTGCTCCCAGTTTAACCTCCCCCTCCTCCCTACAAACAGAGAAACTCTTTTCCCTTCACCTGCAGCCCCTCCCCAGCTCTGGCTGCCAGATGGCAGAGGCTGCTCTGCCCCTCTCTGTGCAGTGGGACACGACTGCACGGCTCAGAGTGGGGGCAGCTTTTTCCCAAACCTCTCCCCAGTGCTTTGCACCATCTGCAGCACGGGCCCAGGGGCTGGGCCAGTTGCTCAAGGCTCTGCCTGAATGAGCAGCATCCTTCCTAAGTGTAAAATTGGAAGCAAAGGGGAGCTGGGTCAGAGGCAGTGGGGGTGTGTGAACGTGCTGCCTCCCCTGCATGCAGCCAGGGCTCCTCTCCAGGGGATTGCCTCTCTTCTGCATCTCCTTTCCCTTTTTCCAATGTCTTTTGATGGGTGTTAGAAGCAGCCTGGCCTCAGAAGATGCTGCACAGTGATTTACAGGTGCTGTAAGTTACCTGCTGGCATGGATGTTTTCTGCCTGCAAAAGCTGTTTCACTCATTTTCTTGGAGGCTGTTGCAGCTTCACAGGATTTTGATGGACCAGGGAAAGCTCAGCAGCTGTGAATCCTGGTGGGATGGCTGCTGGTCCCAATGTCACTGCCCTTAGAAGGAAGGGGACACAGAGGGGTCCTGCCCATCACCTTCCCCTTGGGGCTGAGCCCAGGGCTCACAGCTGTGGGGATGTTCCTGTGTGCTGTCACCCTGTGCCACATGAGGCCACCAGGTCAGATCCACCCAGAGTGGGCAAATCTGGCATTGGGACAATCCCAACAAAGTCCCCCTTTTCTTATTTCCAGAAGGAAATAATCCAATTTGCCCCACTTATTAAAATTGGATTCATTTTTGAACAGCCTTTTCAAACTGGAACATGAGGAAGAGCATCCTGAGCTTCCCCTGAGCAGGGAGTGCTCAGGAAATGTTCTGTGTAATGTGGTGAAAGCTGAGAGCTGCCTTCCCTGGAGCTCAGCTCCTCTCTGTGAGCAGCAGAGGGACCAGCCCCTGTGCTGGGAGAGGATGGGGAGCACTTCCCTGCTGTTCTCCCAGTTTTAGATGAAAGCTGGGATGCTGCAGGAGGCAGTGAGGGTGCCCATGGCACTGTGCAAAGTGCTGGTTTGGCAGCTCCCACAGGATCCCCAGCTTGAGGGCTGGGACCCATCACAGGAGGAAAAACAAAATCATGTCTGTGTCAAAAGCAAGAACTGAATCTGCTCTGCTGATTTCCCAGGTGAGATCTCTGCCAATGTTTAAAAAGGATAAATGAGACGACCTGGATAATTACAGGCCTGTCAGCTCCACTTCGATCCTGGGCAAACTGATGGAGTGGCTGATGTGGGAATTGATTAATAAAGAATTAAAAGAGAATAACATCAGTAAATGAAAGAAAAGGCCTTCGTGTCTATCAGCAGGTTGAAGGCAGTAGGATTTGCAGGAGCAGCTTTCTGTGGCAGAGCTGCCTGCTCTGGGTTTGTGTGAGGGGTTTCACTTGGAGCACAAACAGAGTGGGCATCAGAGTGAGCAGCCCAGCAGGGCCACAGCTGGATGTCACTGATCCCTGTGCCTGTATCTCATGGGTTGGGTTGCTGTGCCAGCAATGTGGATTCTGTCCCCATCTGCTGCAGCCGGGTGGGGCAGTGACCCTGATCTCCTGGCACATATTATGTGCTAATGGGCCAGCTTTAAACCAGCTGGGCAATCATCTTTATCTTCCCACAGCCCATCCTCCCTCCAGGAGATATCTCCTGTTCATGGCCATTGAGTCCCAGGGCATGACTGATAAAATTACATCATCCCACCGGGAGATGCTCCAGCCAGGGCAGGAGCCAAGCCTTTCCTACCCAGATAAAAACTGAGATTTTGGACACCAAGGCACCTTCTTTCCACTGGATTCCAGAGGAAAGCCAGACCTGTCCACATCATCCCTGGAGCTTCAGAGGAAACTGCACCTTCTACAGGAGCACTGCTCCAGCTGAACCACATCTGCCACTGCAGGAGGATGCAGCCACCATTGAATGGGACTGCTGCCAACACCCTGACTGACTGACGGGTGTCAGCTTGGATTCTGACTCTGGCAGTGCTTTGGGATTGCTCTTTGCAATACTGCATTTCTATTTTAATTTTCCTAGTAAAGAACTGTTATTCCTAACTCCCACATCTTTGCCTGAGAGCCCCTTAATTTCAAAATTATAATAATAATTTGGAGGGAGGCTGTTTACATTCTCCATTTCAAAGAGAAGCTTTCATTGGCAGACACCTGTCCTTCCAACCAGGACACTCCATCCCAGCCCCACCTGTGCCTTTTGGTCGAGCTGAGCTCCTTGCAGCATTGCCACACCCCCCTGGCCGTGTGTGAGGTGAGCGGGGGGGACAGCAGACACCAGGAAAACGTGTTGCTGGCCTGTTTGCTCAGCCCTGTGCTGCTGAGGCCTCCTGGCAGCGGGCGGGTGTCAGCGCCTGCAGGATCCGTCCCCGCAGTGCCCGCCTGCTTTGGCAGTTGCCATGGGAACAGACGAAGGCCCTCACGGCCTCGCAGTGGGGCGCGTGTCTAGGTCATGCTGTGGAGCAGGCAACCATTTTATAGTGATAATAAATTCAGGGAATTGGGAATTTGGCCGAAGTAGCACGCAAGGAGAGGGCTTGAAAAGGCAGAATGGAGATAAATGAATGAAAATAATTTTATGACAAATGGCCACGCGCTGTGCTAGAGCTGACTGAAATCCTTCTCTGGAGTTCAGGCGAGAGGAGCTGGCAACACGTTGTAAGGAATCATTTGTCCCTGAAGCCTGGAGATAGAAAGGCAAAGGCAGCACCTGAAAGTGTTTAGGGACTATTGGATTCCAAACCCCTTCGTTATCACAGTCCCTGCACTGTCTGGCTGTGAATTACTGCTGGCCAGAGATTCCCCATCCCTCCATTTGCATGACAGGAGCCAGAGAGGCTCCAAATCATCAGCGGTGAGGGCTGGCCAAGCAGAGACAGGCCTGCGAAGGTCATCGAGGCCCTGCTGGAGGTGTCACGACAGGGGATGGGGGCAGATGGCCTGGGTGAGCTCTGCAGGGCCCTGAAGGTGTCCCCAAGCAGGCTGGGGGCTCCGGGGTGTCCCCTGGGATGCTGGGGAGCTCTGGCTCAGCTGATGGGAGCAGGCTGGATTCTGGGCTCTCACCCACCTGCTCATACATCCCTGGTGTTCTCCTGCTCTGTGGGGTGGAGCTGCTCTCCTGCTCCAGCCCAGGACCCTGTGTGGGTGCTTCCCACCCTCCTGGCACATTCCCTCCCCTTCATGCCAGACCCATGTGCTGTGCAGCACCTTCCTGGCTTCTTTCCCCCATGAAGCAGAAGAAAAAAACTCTGCCAAAATATTCTTTGCTGGCAGAGTCCAACCCATCTGTGTTCACAGCAGCTTTAACACGCCCAGTTTCCACTGCAGGAGTGTGGCAGCAGGAGAACACGTGGGCAGTGGCTGTGGGAGGGGGTGGAAGGTCACTGACCCGTGGCAGCAGTGTCCTTGCATGTCCTAAAGAGTTGAGGGGCTGAAAATGGGTGGAATCAGGCATATCAGGCAATCCTAGTGTTTTCCCAGCCCTGGGAGCTGTGGGTAAATGCAGACCCCCTGTTTGCCCCAGCCTGGCACTGCTGGCATGGCACACTGAGCCCTGGGAAGCTCACACAGATGTCCCCCTCCCCAAAACCCTCTGCATCCTTCCCCTCATTGAGCTGAGATTTGAAACTCAGTTTGTGTCACCGTGTCCTGGTGGCTTTGAGCAGCAGAATTTCTCACGCTGATTTAACCACCTTGTTATGTCAAACAAGTTTGGGTTATTTTGGGATGGCTGAAGGGTGCCAGTTTGTACCTCCTGGCACAAGGCCTGTGCTTTGCCTTAGCTCTTGTTCTTGGCAAGACAAAGAAAGCTGTGAGCTGGTGCCTCATACAGCAAACAAGGCTCATGTGGGACCTGGGACATCTGCTGCTGGTGCTGCTGCTTGCTGCAGCTTGGTTTAACAAGGCAATGGGAAGAACTTGGAAGTGTCTGAGCTGGGGTGTGGCCAGAGCCCAAGTCAGGCAGGCACCAAAGCTGCAGCAGCCCCTCGAGCACAGACCTGGCTGTGGGCTCTGCTCCCTCCTGAGGGTGCAAAGGGGCCTCTGACCCCTCCCAGACACCAAATCTCTGCTTGGCTGCTCCAGCAGAAGGAATTTGACTGTCCTCATGCTTCCATTATCCCCTCCACAGCCCTGGCTGCCAGGCACCTTCCCTAGGGGCAGGAGGATGATGGGGACAAGGGATGAAGCTCAGGTGCTCAGGTCTCCTTTTGGAACCGTGGTAAGGGACAGATGGAGGGGTCAGGGCAGGCACAGCTCTGCGTGGTCCCACTGCAGGCACTGGGCTTCAAATGGGGCTGGGGACTGGCCCTGCCTGCCCTGGGGTCAGCACAGAGCCTGGGGCACACGGGGACATGGTGGCCCTGTCACCTGGGAGGGTCTGGAGCAGTCCTGTGCCAGCCATGGAACCATCAGTGTTGGAAGAGACCTCTGAGACCCTCGTGTCCCAGGGTAAACCCAGCAGATGCTCAGCTCCTGGAGCCAGCCTGGCTGCTGGGATGGGGGTGCCTCTCCCAGAGGACACAGAGGTGTTTCTAGGATTTCTCTCTCTGGCTCGGGTGACTTGCTCAGAGACTGCCTCTCCCCCAGCCCCAGCACCTGCCAAAGCCCTGTTGGGATGCAGCAATCGATGCCAGGGCAGGAGGCTGTGCCACACGTGGGTGGGGGAGCTGAAGTGTCCCCACTTCCCAAGCAGCTGTCACCAGGGAGCCCCTCTGGATGCTCCAGCATCTTCCCAGCAGGTGCTGGGAGCTTTCCCCAAACAAACAAAGCCATGGGGCACCTCACACTGCTCCCACCCAGCCCTTCCTTGGAGCAGCAGTAGGGAAGGGGAATGTTTGCTCTATTTCGGGCTCTCTGTGCTCCGGAAAGCTTCTCCAACTGCAGAGAGAGCCTGGCTCTATTTTGAGGTCCTTTTCCTTCCCTGCCATCCCCAGAGGCTCCTCACTGAGCAGTGGAATAGAAAAACAACACATTATTGCTGCATTTTGCTGAGCTTCTCTGTTTCATATGGAGGATGCTCTGGAAGCGACTCAAAGCCAGACATGCCAGGAAGGAATTGGATTTTTTCCTGAGTGTCTTCCCAGAATGCTGCCATAGCCAGTGGGGAGGTGCCCCACCATGACCCTGCATGCCTCTGGGCTGCCCCAGGCCCTGCTAAAATCCAGAATTCTCTCCTCAGACTTCTCCCCATCCTCTCCAAAGGGACTCCTCTTCCTGAAGGGCAGTGGGGGTGACCGCAGGAGCCTGGCATGGAGGGATGTGAAGCCTTCATTGCTCCAGAGCTGTGGGAAACCCCCCAGGTGGTGGCAAGTCCAGGTGCTGGGAGGTCTTGGCATGAGTGATTCTGTGGGGCTTTGGGATCCTGCATCCCTGGGTGATCCTAGCAGGGATGGCAGCAGGGAGGTGCATCCATCTCCCATCAGGAGGGATGGATTTCCAGCTGGGACACAGCTGCTGCCCCTTCTGGCCTCACTCTGCTTGTGGCAAGGATCTCCCCACTTGGGAGGATCCCTATTAACATCTACCAGCAAAACCTGCATATCCTTCCCATAAAAACCTGGGCAAGGGGTGGATTTGGTGGCTGCAGGGGGCCAGGATCCTTCTCCCCACTCCAGGGCTCTGTGCCACCCACCAGTGCTGAACATCACAGGTTGAGCAGCAAAACAGAGCATCAACCATGAGCCTGCTGCTTTTTTTTTTCACCTCCCCAAATTCCCTTTCTCTCCCTGACCCTGGGGGTCAGGAACCCAAGTGTCTTCCCAAGCACGGGGTGTTTGATGGAGCTGGGACTGGGGAGGATTGAGTGACATGGGCACCTTTGAGCTCTGATCATTTGGATTTTTAATCCATTCCAGGCACTTGTAATTTAGGTTTTTTAATCCATGGGAGTTCAGCACCATCCTGAAGCCCCTGCCACTGTCCCACCACTCCCAGCTGCATCCCTCAGCGTGCCAGGGCTGCTGCCCACCCTTCCCAAGCTTTTCCTGGGGTGGAAGGAGTTGTAAGCTTGAAAACTCCAGAGATTATTTATTTCAGCCACCTCTTTTAATGATGATTTGAATGAGCAAAGCAGAAAGCTTGGTTTAAATTACCAGCTTTTAATCTTGTTTCTCATTTGTGTGTTTTATTTATTCCCATAATTTGATTCCTTATTGGTAACCACCAACCTGCAGCTTTGGTTCTTTTAAAACTCCTCTGTTTTGCTAAACAGAAGAAAACACTTTGTATGTGGGAGGTTACTTAAGCAATTATGTAGCTTAATGTACATTTACAGCAATTCTTTGTGTTTGCATTTTATTATGTTATAGGGAATGATGCATTTCTTCTTTATGAGATCATTATTAAGTTTGGACTCACACCGTGTGCCATGGTCTATTTGGATGGAAATTGGCTTTCAATTTAAGATGCCCAAAAACCAGTATCAAAAATGGGTTTTATTAGTTAAATAAAACCATTTAATATGTGCTAGGCACAGATGTAAAAATTAGCTTATCTGAGCATTCATTTAAAGCTGATTTCCTAAACAAGGTAAGCATTATCCACCAGGAGAGAGCTGAGTGCTTTGTTCCCACTTTTCATATTCTTTATGGGTTTAAAATTAATATAATACTTAGGATTTATTTGCAGACAGAGGAAAAGGCAAAGGAGCTTTGCCACTTTTCCTCATCCCAAATTCCTAGGGTTTGCAATGACTAAGTTACTGGGAAATGTTAATGCAGAAGGAATTTATTTTGCCTGCACTTCTGGAGGGTAGGGATGCTGGGAGGTGCTGGATCCACCCCTTCAGCCACCAAAAATTCCATGGTTTTAGAGCTTCTATATAGAGATGACAGCACCCATGATGTTTTTATACAAGCTACTTAAATTACAGGAGGGTATGTCTCAACAACAAACTCAATTTTTAATTAAAAAAAACCAAAACAAAACAAAAAAACAAACACTCTGAAACTGGAAAGACTCAAAGAATAAAGGTGGAGAGCTGTGGCAGAGCAGGCAGGGAGCACTTCAGCCCCCAATCTTTCCAGGCACAGAGAATTATTATTATTTGCCTTGCCACAGCACTGAGTCCAGTCCATAACTTCTCGTTCTCCTTGCCTGGAAGGGGAATTTTTCCCCATTTGCAGGTCAGAGCCGACAGTAATTGCCCACTACAGCCTGCTCAGGGCTCTCACTGTAACAATCCCACACAAAATAAATGGCCCTGTGCTGTTATCAGCAGTTTTCTGCCATCAGCAGTTCTCTGCCCAGCAGATCTGGGGGGTTTTGTTATCTCAAGGAAAAGAATTCCAAGGATTGCACATAAACAGGGACAGGGCCATGCTAATAAAGATAACGGATTGTGCGCATCATGCCAATAAAAGCGCCCCCAGGGTGGGTGAGAGCTCCTTTTTGGAGAGGCTGGAGCTGCTTCAGGGCTCATCCTGCGGCGGCTGATGCTGGAATGGGCTCTGGCTGGGGGGAATTGTTTCCAGGGATGCGATTTTGGTGAGCTCAGGGATGGCAGAGGAACAGCCCCGGTGCCCACCACAGGCTGGGGTGTTTTGGGAGCTCCTCGTGGGTCTGGCTGCAGAGGCACCATCTGCCTCCCTCCCTGGGCACCGCTCCCACTGCAAAAATTTCACCACGAGAAAAGGCAAAGGAAGGAAAACAGGAAAACAAGGCCCTTCTGTGCCTCCAGTTCTGCAGCAACTGGCAGCGGTTTCATGTGTATATATCACCAGTGCTGCTCTATGGGCTCCAGTCCTACTGGCATCATTTTTTTAAAAAATCCCTTTTCCAGAGTAATTGCTGTTTGTTTTGCCATCTCTCAGTGGACAATTACAGTTCAAAAACAAGAGTGCCTTTGAAGACTGCGGCAGGCGAGGCTTCATTAACACACTATTAATGCTCCATCGAAACTCACTTGAACTCCACCTGCCTGGGGCCTGGGACAGAAAAATCTGGCTTTGCAAAGCGAGGATTATTTGATCTATTTAAAATACTCACAGTATGGTCTCCTGGATACATTTCAACGTCAGCAGTTTGGGAGGCTGAAATATCTCCTGTTGGTTTGTGCTGTTACTTATAATTAAAATAAAAAATTCATTGCGAAGAATAGTCCTCTCTTTTATATTTTTTTCCCCTGGAGAAAGGAAAGAGAGAGACAAATCTGAACCTGGTTTGTCTCAGGATGAGGTCCTTTACCTGGGATTAAAGTATTAAGAACAGAACAATTTTCAAACAAGCAGCCAGCTCCCCAGCCAAGACGAGCTGGGGTCACCCCACCAAGCCTGACAGAGATTTGATCCTTTTGGGAGTGTATTGGGGGAGTTTCCAGGGCCTGATGGTGCAGTGATGTCAGGTGTGAGAAGAGCTGTTAAAAATAAAAAAGAGAGAAAATCGGGAAGTTTCCTGCTTAGCTCATTTTTATAATTTTTACTGAAAGGGAAGCTCTGGTGAATCAGGGGTTTGTGGTGCTCAGCACCCATCTGTCCATTCATCCATCTGATGTTACTCTGGTGTTTCATTGCTCATCAGGAATGTTCTTCCTTAATTAATATTATCCATCATCCATGAATGAGGCTGTTTGCTGGGCCCTGCTCCTGACTCTGCTCCCAGCAGGGTTTGGGAAGGTTCCACCACCCCAGGCTCAGAGTTCAATAATCACCTCTATTAAAGATGCAAATGTGGCTCTGGACTCCTGTCCCAGGGCACAGAGATTTTCCTAAAGGGAAGGAAGAGCTTTGCTTTCTGCTGTGCTGATGCCTTAAATTTTCAGCTTTTATATTTTTCAAATCCTGTACTGCATTAGTGCATAACTCTGAACTTCATATAAAGTGTTAATTGCTGTCTTCAAATTTTGGTCAGACAAAACAATCCCTCTGGGCCTGAGATTCAAGGACACCCCACAGCATCAGGCCCTGAAGAATATAAACAAAAGTGAATTGGGGCAGAAGCAAACTGGGGGAACATGACTTCATTACATGAAGCTGTAATTGGAGAATTAACCCCTGATATGTAAATGGACCAAACTTATAAATGTCTGAAAAAATCGTGACCATTGTCCATCTTGGGTGTAGCTTCTGGGAGGCTCAAAGTGTATCTATTGAAGACCTTAAATAAATACCTGCTTTTATTCTCTCCATCTTGTCTAGCCTCTGCTCTAGGTGGCCTCTCCAAGGGCCTCATGCACACAGGGAAGGTGGCCCTGGGCAGGGAAGTGTTAGCCCCAGTGTTGGAGCTGGCACCCAGCAGTGGTGGGAGCAGGGCAGTGAAGGGCTGCATCCCTGGAGATGCTGGGCTGGGATGTTTGTGTCAGCCCTCCAGGGGAGCTTGGGACAGCAGCACCAGGGTTTAGTTTGTGTGTAGGCACCAGATTTTGGCCACTTTCCTGTGATTTCCAACCTGTCGCTGCCTAATTAGGAATGATCAATAATGCAGCAACACAACTCCTTCCAAGCAGTAAGAAGTGATTTGTTGAAAAGCCATGGCATTTATAGAAGGGTGAAAAGCAAAGTAGAAAAGACTCATTGGTCCAAGAAGGCAACACCTCTTTGAAAACATGCTTTCTGCAAAAACATCACGAGACACGTGGCTTGGGGGTCAACACCAGGTGTCTATCTGTGTTGTTCTTTCTTCCTTCCCTTGTTTTGTCCCAGCCTGGGAAAAGTCCAGGCTGAATTTTTCCACGAGCCTTCAGCAGTGTCCACACCAACCCACTCCTATTGCAAAGGGCAACCCTGGAGCCCACTGAGCAACACTGGGCAGGGGATGGAAAAGGAGAAGGGAAAAGGGAGAAGGGAAACAGCTGCCAAAGAGCCATTTTTTAACCTGGAGAGGCCTCCTGCAGCCCACCTGAGGAGCTTGAGAGGCTCTGTGCAGCAGGGAGCGAGCAGCCCTGGAATTGTGCCCTGGAGTTATGGCACAGTAATTGCCTGGTACTTACAGTCCAGGTCTAGAAGATCTCCAAGTCATAACTCATTGGAAAGATATTGAGCTCTCATCACAAAGAGGAAATATGGTCTCTAAACAGGCAGCTAATGGTGTGCAATTTATCTGATGGCAAATCACCCACGTTCATTACTCTGCAGCACAGCCAGAAAGAGAAATACAAAATTAGCTGAAGGAGAGAGGGAAGGAGGAAGGACACATTTCCTTCCAGTGCTCCTTCAAGGTGGCTCATGGAATTAGGGTGGCAGCTCTTTGTATACCCAGGGCTGCTGCCAGCACAATCCAGCCAGGAAAACCCTGCATCTTCCTCCCTGGAGACAACAAAAATATTTTCTGCTATTATTTTCACACTATTCAGAGTTCTTACTGAGAAAAGCCTTAACACTCATCCAGGAAAACCTTGGACTGGTGGAATTTTTATTGTTCTGGCTCATCTTTGCCAGTGCTGTGGCTCCAGGGGTGAACAAAGACCAGATATTCTTTTATGCCCTTCCAGCTCCTGAGCGTCGCCGTGCCGAGGCTGGGAATGCCTTCCAGCTTCCTCTGCTTTACAGCTTCCTTCCTCTCCACTTCTTTTACCCTCTTCCAGGTATTTCTGGCAGAGGAAATGGCTTGCTGACTGCACCAGGCTTTTCCTGAGGGGTGGGTAATGTTCTCCAAGCACTGGTGTGGGTGCCTGGTGAGGGGAGTGCTCTGCAGGAGATGCTGGGTGAGGAACAGCCCAACTGGGCACCCCCAGAAAACAACCACAGTGTCTCCATCCATCATCCTTGATGTGAACACACATCTAGTTCCTCCCTGTGTGACTCAGGAGCTGTGGTTTCCCTGAGTGGAGGTGTCTGAAGCAGATGGGGAGGAGGGGGAACGTGCAGGGTGTTTTGAAGCTGTCAGTGATGCAGGACTGACCACGGACTCTTCTCCTTCCTTCCTCCTCAGGATGCTTAGGGTGGAATCACAGAATTGTTAAGTTTGGAAAAGGCCTCTGAACCCATGGAGTCCAACCATTAAGCCAGCACTGCCAGCTCACCTCTAACCCATGTCCCTGAGCACCACAGCTGCACATTTTTGGAGCTCTTTGCAGGGATGGTGATCCCACCACAGCCCTGGGCAGCCTGTTCCAATGCCTGACCTTTCCATGAAGCAATTGCTCCTAGTATTGAAATAAACCTTCCCTGGTGCAACTTGGAGCCTTTTCCTTTTCTCCTAGTGCTTGTTGTGTCAGAAGAGACTGACCCCACTTGCCCACCACCTCCCTTTTAGGGAACTCTAGAGCACTTGGGGTTGAAATGTAGCAAAACTCTCTGGCTGATCCTGAAAAACCCTCCTTTGTTCCATGAGCTGCTGTGGAAAGGCCTGAAGGACTGACCTGTGCCCAATACCTGCCCAGGAACCATCCCCCAGCAGCAGCTCCTGGCAGCACTGAGAATTTGCAGGTTGCACACTGGAAGAAAAAAAAATGCTAATTTTAGTTTGCCGAGCAAGTGCCTTCATCAATTAATTATCCTTCATTGTGGAGTTATGGAGGAAGGTTGGGAAAAAAGCTGTAGCACTTCTTAACCCTTAATTTGCCTTTTCTAGACAATCAGAGGGACACAGTGGCTTGGGGGATGTTTGATTGAAGTTGCTGTGGATTTTGCCTCCTGGTTTTTGATGGCCAACAGGAAGTTATAAACCCCTGAAATAACCTTGATTTCTTGTGAGGGGATGCTTTGCTTCAAAGAATTCCTTCCATTTCCTCCCAGGGTGAGCATGAGAATGATCTAGAAACAATGTGAAATCCGATTTTCTGTTAGTCATACACAAGTCATCTCTTCATGCTTGGAAATTTGTCATTTTAATGCGACTGGAGATGCTGTTGCAGTTCTGAGCTGTCACCTGCTGGTGCCAGGGCCAAATCCTTGCTGGGACTTTAGCTCAGCCTCGAGCCCCTCTGTAACCCTGTAATTCATCTGATCCTGTGCCTGGAAAAGAAACCAACAGCTCAGGGCATGGAAGGGAGGCAGCTTTTCCTTCCTTTGCTTGGCCACCATCATTTTGCAAGGTGCTCTGCAGCTCTCCTGAGATTTGGCTGCTGTTCTCTGCTTTTCATCCCCTTTCCTCAGATTCCCAACAATTCCCACCACCTTCCTCTGGCACAGGAGCATTTTGGTGATGGACAGATGTCCTTGGAGTCCAGAGATGGGAATTAATTTAGAATATATTTTGCTGATGGACAGACTCCCTCAGAGTCTGGAGCTGGGAATTAATAAATGAGGTTAAATCTGGGGGCAATTCTAACAGTCTTTTCTTGGAGATTTTCCTGGCAGGAATCCTGCCAGACTTGGGTCCAGGACTCACCCAGCTGTGGATATGATGATCCACATGGCACCAGCTCAGCTGCCCCAAAGGCTTCCCCACCCCACAGCAATGATCCCCAAATTCCACCCCCATCTCAAAAATTCCTGCACAGCTTTAATCCCCCAGGACTGGGGTTTAAGAGCCATCAGCAAGGGGTGATCCCTGGGTTTGTGGGGGGCAGCCCAGGCCCTGGGGGCAGCTGGGGGAGGCAGAGGGATGCTGTCACCTGTGGTGGCTCTGTCCCCTCGTCCCAGGAGACTGGAGTGGATTCACAACAGGAGCAATGATTTGCAGTGTGTGCCAAGCCAGGAACATTAAGAATAAATCACTCATAACTGGGAAGACGATAATAACAGAAGCCTCTGGGGAAATCTGTACTGCTGAACAGCGTGTTTTATTATTTTTTTCTTTTTTCAATTGAAGTCACTTAATGAACCCTCATGTTGAAATCTTTAGAAAGACTCACCTTAGGGGGTATTGGGAAATATTGATAAATAGTGTTTGGCACTCCTGGGGCTCTCAATGAGTGGCACTGACATTGTCACAGGAGATGCACTGGATGCCTCCAGTTTTTGTTTTCCCACCCTCTATGGCTCTTCCTACCTGCAAGGGGCAGGCAAGGTCCAGCAAAGGGTCAGCAACCCCATCCCAGCGCCCACACAGCCTAATTCCCAGGGAAAGGGGCTGTTAGCTCAACAGGAAGATCCGTTTAATCCCAAACTTTCCCAAGAAACAATATATTAGCAGTAAAACAGCTTCCACTCTTTATTTGCAGGTAATTTACAGCCCACACTGTGAGACAGTGCAATATTTGCAAGCAATTAAAGAGAGGATGACTCAACCACAGCCAGCTCGGGTCAGATTTTCAAGTGTTCATCGTTGATAATTAAGAAGGGATTTGGGAAGCAGGGGCTGCTGGCACTGCCCTGTCCCAGGAGCTCCTGCCATCGAGCCTTGGGGAGAAAAGGCTTTATTAAAGATGGGAGGGATGGTTGCAGGGAGCTGTGGGCAGAGATGATCAGTGCAAGGGGAAGTTTTGGATGGGGTTTGGTGTGGTTCCAGCCAAGCCTTGCCAGGGCAGTGGGGATGAAGGAGAAGGGGCTGTGCTGGCTCTGAGCAGGACAGACACGGGGGGAATTTCCATGAAATCCGTGGGACAGCTGCTCTCTCTGCCCCGGCTGGGCTGCAGGACCATGGACACAGCCCGTGCAGAAAGCCGGCAGGAGCTGCTCAGCCTGGCTCACAGCAAACACACCCGGGACCCTCCCAGCCTGGCCACGGGCCACCCTGTGTCTTGGTTGGAATAGAGGATGTGACCAAAAGTCTGTGTTCTATCAGCATCTGCTGAAACCAGCTGGGGCAGTGACCCTTATCTCCGTGGGAGATATCCTCTGCTAATGGGCCACTGTTAAACCAGATGGGGCAGTGTTCTTTATCTTCCCACAGCCCATCCTCCCTCCAGGAGATATCTCCTGTTAATGGCCATTGAGTCCCAGGGCATGACTGATAAAATTACATCATCCCACTGGGAGATGCTCCAGCCAGGGCAGGAGCCAAGCCTTTCCTACCCAGATAGAAACTGAGATTTTGGACACCAAGGCACCTTCTTCCCACTGGATTCCAGAGGAAAGCCAGACCTTCCACATCATCCCTGGAGCTTCAGAGGCAACTGCACCTTCTGCAGGAGCACTGCTCCAGCTGAACCACATCTGCCCTTGCAGGAGGATGCAGCCACCATGGAATGGGACTGCTGCTAACACCCTGCCTGACTGACGGGTGTCAGCTTGGATTCTTCTATGTCAGTGTTTTGGATTGTGCTTTGTAATCCTGTATTTCTATTTTAATTTTCCTAGTAAAGAACTGTTATTCCTAATTCCCAAATCTTTGCCTGAGAGCCCCTTAATTTCAAAATATAATAATTTGGAGGAAGGAGGTTTACATTCTCCATTTCAAAGAGAAGCTTCTGCCTTCATTGGCAGACACCTGTCCTCCAAACCAGGACACCCCAGCATGCTCCAGACCAGAGCTGGCTCTGCTCTCCCTCAGCTGGGGCTCTGCTGCCTGAGCCCATCACCCCAGGAGCACCTAGAGGAATGTTAGACTCACATTTCCATCCCTCAGCAGAGGTTTCTCTGTACTGCAGATATGTGACAAGGCTGTGACAGTGCAGAGCAGCCATGGGGGCCAAGCTGGGAAACTGAGGCACAGTCACCTTGGTGTGACCCAGCAGAGCCCGTGGCTGTGCCAGCAGCACCCCTATGTGTCACCAGAGCCACCAGGACAAAATCCATGCATTGTTCCATTCATCAGCCACAGCAAATTCGGAATAAAAATATCCCAAGGTGAGGTAATGTACTGTGACACTGTGTAAGTTAATTTATAAGAGAATTAACTATGTTTAGGAGAGAGGATGGAGCTTTCTCCAGGGCCAGTCATCCCCAGACACAGGGCACTGCTGCTGGGTGCCTCCTGCCAGGATGGGGGACCCCAGACTGCTCCCCTTCCACCCGAGGGATGCTGCTGCTTCCCTCCCTGCCCATCACATCCCCCACAACTCCTCGGCCCTTTAAACAGCTCCCTTTGCTCCTCTGATGCTCATTCTCTGCCTAGCCTTGCTCTAGAAAATGACTCTATTTACCACCTGCTCTTCCTCATCAATGCCTGCAGCAGCCAAACAACACCCTGGGAAGTGATGGGGGCTGGAAAGGGAAGAAATGGGGTGGGACCAGCGTGGAAACACCAGCTGGGCCACAGGGGAGGGTGTCTGGGTGAGGGAAGGGTTAATGGCCCCTCCTGACTCAGAGAGCTGTGAAAGGGACAGACATGGGGTTTGCCTCTCCTTTCTGTTTATGGGGGAGGGAGGAGGACAAAGGCAGGTGCTCTGGGGAGCACAGCAGGGTTAGGGGCTCTCCCACAGTTTTATCCCCCCTGCCCAGGGCTTTCCCCAGCCCCACATTCCCGAGGAGCTTTGGTGCTGCTGGAGCATCCTGGTGCCTTCAGCTGGAGCCATGGCCACCCCCGGCACACATCTGCCTCTGGAAATGTGGAAACTTGTCTCTGGAATCATGGAAGGACCCCAGGGTGATGCTGATGGCTCAGGCACAGGGGAGAAAGCAAACACACCCAGAGGTGAACCCTTGCTCTGCCTCGTGGCCCCTTCTGTCAACAGACAGCACTTCACAGGCAGGGATTAAATGCTGGAATAAACCACAGCAGCCACCAGAGCGGGTGCAGCTCCCTGACCTCAGCAGGAGGGCAGGGAAATTGTCACTGTCAGGGCTCAGCTCAAGAGCTGTCCCATCTTGAGGTGGCTTTGTGCCACTCTCCTGGGTCCCCAACTTTCCAGGCAGCTCCTGGTCCATGGCACCTTGCCTGGCAACTT
The DNA here is from genome assembly GCA_034336665.1 of Luscinia megarhynchos. NCBI lineage: Eukaryota > Metazoa > Chordata > Aves > Passeriformes > Muscicapidae > Luscinia > Luscinia megarhynchos. The sequence continues at coordinate 7,802,156 of CM067580.1, forward strand.
CCAATGATTGCAGGAAATCCCAGAGCCAGTCCATTCAAGAACTGCTGATATTACAGTTTTGCCATAAACCATTCTTCATTATCTGGGTTTCACTGGATGACCCAGGCCCTGTTGAAGAAGTGCAATTTCTTCTGCAGTCAGCTGTATTTTAATGAGTTACATTGTGGGTAAGACACCCCCAGAGAAAATCCATGCATTGTTCCATTCATCAGCCACAGCAAGTTCGGAATAAAAATATTCCAAGGTGAGGTAATGTACTGTGACACTGTGTAAGTTAATTTATAAGAGAATTAACTGTGTTTAGAAGAGAGGATGGAACTTTCTCCAGTCAGCCAGGGTTGGAGCAGCCCTAAAATGGAACATACTGGTAGGAAAACCAGTTCTTCCTTAAGAGATGGGTTGGTATGGGAATGCTTTCTGGTTTTTGGTTTTTAAAAGTTCAGGTGCTAGGAGTGTAAGTGGAGTGGAAGTGCAGCTGATGGAGCCAGGGCCCTTCTGCTGCTTTGCTGCTGCCCACCAGCTGGAGCCCTCTGCCCTGCCTGGTGCCCTCAAGGAGAGCTCTGGGGTGGGTGAGGCTGCCCAAGCCTTTCCTGGGCTGGGGCATCCCGTGGAGCTGCCCTGGGATGCTCAGAGCAGCGCCAGGGGGAGGGCTCAGCTGCACCAGGGGCTCTTGGGCCCCTCCCAGCCACAATTCACAGGAATTTGGCCACCATGAGCATCCCTTTGGCTTTCAGGTCCCCAGGCAGGGAGGGGACACGAGCACTGCTGTGTGACCTGTGTGGGCAAAGGGAGCTGCAGGCTGTGGGTGCCAGCTGCAAAAGGCTGAAATGCCCTTATCCCAGGAAATTTCTACACTGCTTTCTGCAGCTGCACTCCCCTGGGTGCCTTTGGGACACTGCTGGGAAAGCCCTGGCACCTCCTTGGGCTCCTGTCCCCTCCCCAGCAGATCCTGATGGCTGCAGCCAGAGACAGGGGCACATCCCAGGTGACACCTGCCTGGGGACACACAGCACACCTTGCTGGGGATGATCCCCACTCTGGGGGCTTTGGGTCTGGCTGCAGGGATTCCCTGGCCATGCACACCTGATCTCCCACCAGCAATGACAGGTTGAGCCAGGAAGGACCCTCCAAGCCTTTTATTCCAATGAATATTTGCAAATTCTTCCCCCTTATCTGGCAGCTTTCACCTCAGCTCTGCAGAAGCAGCGAGGAGTCTCCATTCTGTAGCTATTTTTCACCATAATGATTTATAATAGATGACGAAAATGGAAGTGCTGGAGGAAGAGAGGCCCAGTCTGGGCACTCAGATGGCCCTAATGAAGTCCCATCCAAATCCCCATTTGTTGTCAAGCTATTAATTCTCTCCCCAATTCAGTCCCCAAATTACTTTCCCGAGAACTGAATCTAAATATGAAAATCAATTAAGAAGGGAACGAGTAGCTACATCTGGGAGAGGAGGCAAATATAATGACAAATCACCTGGCTCCTTTCGAGCATGCAAATTAACATTTAGAGTGTATTTTGAGGAAGGGGAGCTTGGAAATGCTGCTTCACAGAAGCTGCTAGATCAATTTTCCAAGCCTGAGTGCTGGAGATTCTTCAAAGTTACTGAGGGCTCTGTCTTGGGATAAAAATAAAAAAAAAGGCAAGAAATCAATGCTGATAATTAATTTAGCAGAATCTATTCGTTCCTTCTCCTTCCAGTCAATGCAAAGAGAAAATCTTGCAGGAGCTGAATTTTACATTTCCACAGAGATTGTGCTGGGACAAAATGAATAAACGCTCATAAATTAGTTCAAAAGCTCTGCTATGTTGTTGAAGTGGGGTTTTTTAATTAACTGGAGGAATTTGTCATCACTTTCCCCCTGCCCTTGCAAGGGGAAGTGAGTGCCATCCAGTGAGCCTGGGCAGCCCAGCCCTCTGGAGAACCAGCAGCCCCAGACCAGAGTGTGCAAGAGCTTTGAGCTGTGATTTATTTTTTGTTTTTGTTTTTGTTTTTTTTTGTTTTTGTTTTTGTTTTGTTTTAGGTCTGGTTTCATGTGGTGCTCAGTTTGATGTGCACCTGGTGCTTGCAAAGCCCAGAGTCCACACTGGGAGCTCATCTCCCAGCCAGGACCCTGCTTGTGTCCTGCAAACAGGAGCTGGCTGGGAGCTGGTGGGATCCAGACTTTTTAGTAGGGCTTGTGACAGGACAGGAATGATGTTTTTAAACTAAAAGAGAGTTGATTCAGACTAGACACGAGGAAGAAATTTATTTATGATGAGGATGGTGAAACACTGGCACATTTTGTGTTTCTCTAAATAGTTTGGGGTTTTGTAGGGTTCCTAAATAGTTTAGAGGAGCCTCAGTAAATATTTGAGGAGGTTGCAGGGTTGGTAAATAGCTCAGGAGGGTTGCAGGGTTGCCAGAGGGGCTGGGCTGGGATCCTGGAGCAGGGGCAGAGCAGCAGCACTTGCTGAGCTCTGTCCAGCAGCAGGCAGAGAGGAGCCACATTTTAATTATTCAAAACTCATCTTCCCTCCCATTAGCAGCAAATGGGAAGTGGATGGATTTTGGTAATGAATCCCCAGGAGGGTACTCGAGTTTAAAGCAAAACCTGTCCAGTTAAATCTATCCTGTGGTAGTGGATTTAAATGCTCTGATCCTCCAAATTTGGTTTGGTGGGAGCACACTGCCAGAGAGAAGGGCTGGGCAAAAATGTGAAAGTGCAAAAAATAAGAGGGGGAAATGGTGCTGGGAGGGTTTTGCCTTTGGTTTCAGTGTCAGCAGGGATGGGGTGAGGGGAGCTGGGGACACAGGGCTGCAGCATCCCATGGATTCACCTGTGGGGCTGGGCAGGGTCTGGTTTGGGGTCTCAGACCTGTTCAGGGAGCAGGGTGCTGTCCTGGACAGGCTGGATGGGGCAGGGTCTGGTTTGGGGTCCCAGTCCTGTTCAGGGAGCAGGGTGCTGTCCTGGACAGGCTGGATGGGGCAGGGTTTGGGGTCCCAGACCTGTTCAGGGAGCAGGGTGCTGTCCTGGACAGGCTGGATGGGGCAGGGTCTGGGGTCTCAGTCCTGTTCAGGGAGCAGGGTGCTGTCCTGGACAGGCTGGATGGGGCAGGGATGGGTCCCTGCAGTGCCAGCAGGGACAAAGCCCGGGGTGCCTGTGGAACAGGGGCTGGTGAGAGGAGTTTGCTGTGGTTATTGTGGGTGTTTGGCCCTTGATCCATCTGCAAACGAGCTGACTAATTTCCATGGAAATATCCTGATTATTGCATGGCAGGCTCAGGGGGTTTGCTGTCTGTGGGGTTTGGGGCCATCCCAGGAGCCCCAGGAGTGACATCCCTGGGATCCCGGCCCACACCTCCAGCAAATCCAGGTTTTGCCCAATGCTCAGGGACTGAAACATAAGATTTTGCACAAACAAAACTTGTGGTTTTCACTTTGTTTGTGTAAGAGCATTTTTCCCCCTGTGGCCCAGGGATTTTTCCCCCTGTGGCCCAGGCATGTGGGATGTGCTTCTGGACCCCAGCTCACTGTTATCACTTTGATAACATCCAGGAAGAATTAATACACAATATCAAAATCTAAAATCTCTCAAAACAGTTTATTTTCAGCCTGGATGTCCCAGTGAGGAATGGCAGCTGCTCATAGATTTCCACCCTTTATGAGGATATGAGATCAGATTCAGATGCTTTGCTCCAAGCTGGGAAAAAAATCCTGCTGTGCCAGGCAGCTGAACCCTCTCAGTGTTGGAAAAGAGAAAAAATTCACTGGTGCTTTAGAGCAAGGGATGGTTTCTGGGACAGGAAGGACAGCTGAGGAAAGGTTCATTTGTTATCCTTGTCGTGGATTTTATTAACAAAGGTCTATTGCAGGCATTTTTCTCTTTCTGCTTGCTCATTGTTTTTCCTTAGGAGTGGCTGAGCTGTTCCCCCCTGATCAGGTAATGAGGTGCAGGGAGCAAACCCCATTAATCAGAGCTGGAGAATGGGAACAGGGACATTTAAAACCCTTTTAAACCCCAGTGCTACATCAGCCCAGAACAAACCATCACCCCCAGCCCAGAACAAACCATCACCCCCAGCCCAGCAGGAGCCTGAGCCTCCCAGGACTGGTCCTGCTGCCCTCTGGTCCCATTTCACTCCATGCGAAATCCCCAAGAGCCCCAGGGCCATGTTTGGCAGCAGAACTCAGCTGTTATTTTCCCTCCCTCATTAACAAATCAGTCTCCTGGTGGATGATGTTTCTGTGATGGGTACTGGCCATCAGGCAATCATGTTAAATTCTTCCATTAGCAGGAGAGGCTGTCCCTGTGCCTCCCTGCTCCAGCCTGGGGCAGCAGGTTGGTGCTCCAGAGGGGTTGGATGCTGTTTGCTCCAGGTTTTCCAGCTCTGTCCCCTCTCCCCAGGGCTTCTGAGCAGCCTCTGCCTCACCACTGGCCTGGGCTACACAGCAGCTGCTTGAAATGAAGGAATTTCTATTTCCTCTGTCTTGAAAAAATATAAATGATCTATCTAAAGAGAGGATGATCAAGGGTTAAGATTTATTGGACAGTTTTGTTGCTGTGTCTGTGTTTGGAGCTCCTGTGAGTTCTGCCCCCAGTTTGATTATCATCAAACCCCAGCACGTTTGTCACGGGGAAGGAGAACATCAACTGACATTTTCAGGCCAGGGCCAAATTCATCACTTGTCAGGCAGCTCTGCAGCTCTGAGCCTTTGCTGGGAGCACAGGGGGGATGCAAACTGAGCAGGTTCCTGTGGGGAACAAGCTGATCCCACACTGTTCCCTGTCCCATCTGCCACTGCCCCTCTGTCCAGTTTGTGTCCCAGCACATTCTGTGCAGACAAACCCCCGAGCCAGAGCCCGTGGGAGCTGCCACTGAAGCTGTTGAGCTGGATTTCTCCAGCCTGGGAGGGATCCCGTCTGTGTTGGGTTGATGTGGCCAGAAATGTGAATTCTGTCCCCATCTGCTGCAGCGGGGTGGGGCAGTGACGCTGATCTCCTGGCACATATTATCTGCTCATGGGCCAGCTTTAAACCAGCTGGGCAATCATCTTTATCTTTCCCACAGCCCATCCTCCCTCCAGGAGATATCTCCTGTTAATGGGCCATTGTTAAAAACTGGGTGTGGCAGTGACCCTTCTCTCTGTGGGAATATCTCCTGTTAATGGGCCATTGTTAAAAACTGGGTGTGGCAGTGACCCTTATCTCTGTGAGAATATCTACTGTTAATAGGCCATTGTTAAAAACCAGCTGGGCAATCATCTTTATCTTCCCACAGCCCATCCTCCCTCCAGGAGATATCTCCTGTTCATGGCCAGTGAGTTCCAGGGCATGACTGATAAAATTACATCATCCCACTGGGAGATGCCCCAGCCAGGGCAGGAGCCAAGCCTTTCCTACCCAGATAAAAACGGAGATTTTGGACACCAAGGGACCTTCTTTCCACTGGATTCCAGAGGAAAGCCAGACCTTCCCACATCATCCCTGGAGCTTCAGAGGCAACTGCACCTTCTCCAGGAGCACTGCTCCAGCTGAACCACATCTGCCCTTGCAGGAGGATGCAGCCACCATGGAATGGGACTGCTGCCAACACCCTGAGTGACTGACGGGTGTCAGCTTGGATTCTGACTCTGGCAGTGCTTTGGGATTGTTATTTGTAATACTGCATTTCTATTTTAATTTTCACAGTAAAGAACTATTATTCCTAATTCTCATATCTTTGCCTGAGAGCCCCTTAATTTTAAATTATAATAATTTGGAGGGTGGGGGTTTACATTCTCCATTTCAGAGAGAAGCTTTTGCCTCTATTGGCAGACACCTGTCCTCCAAACCAGGACACTGTCCATGCGTGGGGATGCTCTGGGCTCTGCAGGGACAAGGCTCGTGCCCAGATGTGCAGAGGCTCTGCATGCTCTCCATGGCCCCAGCAGCCATGGAAATGTGTGTCTGGAGGCAGAGCCAGCCTGTACTGTGCTTTCCCTGCACACAAAGCCAAAACTCACCCAGGAGCTGTCACCAGGGCTGGCTGAACCCACTGGACCCTCCCTGTTAGAGTTAGTGAGTCAGGGGTTTTTAAATTTTTTAAAGAGAAATTAAAATGTAAAAATGGAATTAAAGCTTGTAGATAAATTAAAGTATATTAAGCTGCTTACACATAAGGTAGAGGTGTAAGTTTAAGTTTTAAGATAAGTTAGTAAGTTTTAGTATGAGTGCTTTTAGTAAGTGAAAGGTTTAGACACTAAAGTAGAAGTGCAAGTTCTAGTGGAAGTTAAAAAACATATTGATGTTTCCAATGGAAGCTCCAAGACTATAGTTGTAGACAGTGCTTAGACATAATAAAGTTATAGTGAACAATCTTGCCTACATTTTTCAAATAGAACAAAATAACTCATATGCATAGTCTATATGTAACCTAACGTGTTAAAAACCTAAAATTCTAATAAATTAGAGTAGCAGTCCAAGTTTACATCTTAACTTATTAAGAAAATCCTATATAAGAGTATGTATTAGGAAAAGTTTGTACTTTTTCTGCTTTTCCTGCCATTACTTTTCTTTTTGCTTTTACTCACCATCATCAATCAGCACCCAAAAAACCCCCAAGAGCTGCTGCAGCAACATCAGCTTCCCAAAACCTTTAACAAAAGCAGCTTCTGCTTCTATTTAAAACTTTATCCCAAAACTTAACATAAACTTTAATGTCTGTGACTGTGCCTTTTAAAACTGATGTTCTTCTACAATAAACAACTTTTTAGCAACTATTAACTGTTTTGCTCATTTTAAAACAACCCAACAAAGTTGTGCCTAGAGCTCCAGAAGTCTTAACCTCACACCTCCCCAGATATGTTTTATGCTTTTTTCCTGCACCAGCCATCCCAGAGGGCTCACACAAAGCAGTTTTGGTCTCTGTAGTTTCCAGGGAGGGGGTTTTGCCCTGGGCTGCCACAGCAAGCCCAGATAAAATGATAAAACGCTCAGAATGGAACAGCTTTTCCTGGCTGCTCCAGGCAGAATTCAGCCACAAGGCCCTTATATGCAAGCAAGCCTAAAGCTTAGGCTGTCAGATCTTTTGTGATTTCATTTTGCTTGCAGGACCTGCAAGCCAGCGAAGAGAAAGAGATCTGGGAAAGCTGCACGAGAGATTCCACAGGCAACTCTATTTCTACAAAGGGAATCCAGCAGAAAATCCGAGTACATGGGGATTCAAAGGGGTTTTGTAGGGCTGGGAGATGGACCAATAATGTCACAGGTTGAAAACTATCCAACTACATAGAGGTTTTAGGCAAAAGTGACCAATTAGAGCCCTAGAAGATAACGTGGGGGTCTACAGGGGGTTGAAACACCTCTAGCATGAGTCATTCTAAGGAAGCAATTTCTTTTCTAAGGGATGATTTTCCAGCGTGTCTGAATCATCACCCTCAAAGGAACCAAGGTACTGTGAGCCCCACGAGGGCCCTGCTGCTCCCATCCTGACCCCAGGATCCACTGGGGAAGGAGCACACACAGACTCCACACTGCCCTGAGGAGCGCAGCAGGAGAGGAAAGCAGGGATGAAACATCCTCTTCACGGCCTAAATATTGCATGCCAGACAGCACAGGGCCTGGGAAGGCAGAGAATTTATTGGAAAAGACATTGTCAAGCTGAATAGCATCAGAGGGAGAGGCACTGGGGCTTGGCAGCTTGGCAGGAGCAGCAAAGTCTTGCTTTGGAGGAGCTGCTGCTCCTTCACATTTTGGCAGGTCAGTTCCCACTGATTTTGGGGAGTCCTAGATGGGTGTTTTATTCTGGGATGCTGGAGTGCTGGATGGGTGTTATATCCTGAAATACAGGAGTGTTGGATGGGTGTTTTATCCTGGGATGCAGGAGTGATGGATGGGTGTACAGGAGTGCTGGATGGGTGTTTTATCCTGTGGTGCAGAATTTTGGATGGGTGTTTTATCCCGAAGTACAGGAGTGCTGGATGGGTGTTTTATCCTGAAGTACAGGAGTGTTGGATGGGTGTTTTATCCTGTGGTGCAGAATTTTGGATGGGTGTTTTATCCTGAAATACAGGAGTGTTGGATGGGTGTTTTATCCTGGGATGCAGGAGTGATGGATGGGTGTACAGGAGTGCTGGATGGGTGTTTTATCCTGTGGTGCAGAATTTTGGATGGGTGTTTTATCCCGAAGTACAGGAGTGCTGGATGGGTGTTTTATCCTGGAGTATAGGAGTGTTGGATGGTGTTTTATCCTGGGGTGCAGAATTTTGGATGGGTGTTTTATCCTGTGGTGCAGAATGTTGGATGAGTGTTTTATCCTGGGGTGCAGCCTGGCTGGATCAGCTCCTTCTTGAGCCACAGAAAGTGGCAGCTCTGGGATTTGTCCCCAGGTGAGTGACACGTCCTCCCTCTGTGGTGGCAGGATGCAGCAGTCAGGGTCACAGGGATCCTGCATCCCTTGGGTTCCTGGTGCAGCAGTCAGGGTCACAGGGATCCTGCATCCCTTGGGTTCCTGGTGCAGCAAGGTCCCCACACAACTTGCAGCACCCAGAGCAGCTGGGTGAGGTGGAATAACCTCCCAGCAACTGAGCCTTCCCTGAAAGAGCTCTGCAAACAGCAAAAGATGAGGTTTACCCAATTAATATCTGTGTGGTGATGGTGTTTGCTCAGCTGTGCCCCTGATTCTTGCTGACTCAGAGGCAGGGAGGCTCTGTGCTGTGGGCTCCCCGTGTGCCACACCAGGCATGGAACCTGCAGCTCCGTCCCTGCCACCCCAGCAGGGCTGGCACTGCCTGCTGAGCTCCCTCTGCCCTGCAATGGCAGCCTGGGCTCTCCTGAGCCCACCCAAAAAGCCAGCCCAGACCCCAGGGTACTGCAGTGATGGAAGCCACCCTGGTGTGCACGAGCTCCCCGAGCTCTCCCCCCGGGGAGGGTCTGTCCTGCAGGCAGGGGTGGCAGGGCCCTGCTCAGCCAGGCTGCTGGGGCATGCTGGCATTTCCCTGTGAACCCACCTCCTCACCCACACAGCCTGAGCTGGGCTCAGACCCCGTCCAGCAGCAGGGAGGGGGAGCTGAGCGCCAGCAGGACCGGGCTGGGTTTTGGCTCTGTGGTGAAGCTGGATCCTGCTGGGAGAGGATGGGAGCTGATAAACCTGACCAGCACCCCCAGTGCTGCTGGGGTTCCGAGCTCTGCTAAAAACCCCTCTCAGGGAACCACAAAAACCTTCAGTGGCCCCTGCTGGTGTCCTGCTCATGGAGAGAGCCCAAATGAAGCACCTGCTCCCAGCCTGGAATGATGGAAAACCCTGGGGCTCACAGGGTCCCACTGGGATCCAGCACCCACTTCAGCCCCAAACCAATCCCTTTCCTGGCTGTTTGTCCAGCCTCCTGCTTGGGCTTAGCTCAGGAAATGCAGCTCCAGGCTGCAATGCTGTGACCCCTCCTCAGTATATCTGTCCTGTATCATAGCCAGAAATTCCCATTTTTCCCACTATAAATAGCATTTATGTGTGTGTGTGCATTTATAGACACAGAGACAGCTTTGCAAGCTCATACCCAATGCTGCAGTGCTGGGGTAGCAGTTGGACTCGATGATCTTTAAGGTCCTTCCCAACCTTAACTTTTCTGTGCTTCCATAATTATGTACATTTTTATATAAATAAAATAGATTTGCAAGCTGATATCCAATCATACAGTGCTGGGTTAACAGTTGCACTCAATGATCTTAAAGGTCCTTTCCCAACCTAAATGATTCTCTGCTTCCATGATAAAATCTATGTCTATATCTACATCTATATCTCTATCTATATATCTCTCTCTATATATCTATATTTATATAAATAAGCACAGTTACAAGCTGATATCCAGTCATGCAGTGCTGGGTTAATGGTTGCACTTGATTTTAAAGGTCTTTTCCAACCTAAATCATTTCTGCATCCATGCACTGAAGAAAACAGCAGTGGGATTTTGCAGTAGGGGAAACTGAGGCCCAAGCTGGCTTCATGTACCTGAAGAAATCAGCATTCCTCACATTAATTCAGTAGTTCAGGGAAGGGAGGGATCACCCTGACTGCCTTTGTGCCAGCCCTGCTCTGGATTTCAGAGCAAACTGCTCATTTATTTCCCAAGTATTGTCCAATATATGAAAAATGAGATCTGCATTGGGCTCTTGTGGGGGTGAAAGGCATCGGTGTGAATTGGGATTAAGGTTTTGGTTTTGGTTTTGCTTCTTCCTTTATTTCCATGAGGGATGACAGCAGTAGCACCGTGGCTGCAAAGGCAGAGCTTGGAGAAAATCCAGCCTGCTTTGACACTCTCTTGCCCTGAACGACAAGAATGAAATTAAAAAGGGAGAGGGGAAAAAAAAAAAGGGAGGGAAAAAAAAAAGGAAAGAAAAAAATGGAAAGAAAGAAATTCCAGCAGCCACTGCTCCTGCTCTGGCATTGCTAATCCAACAGCTGAAGGTTTATTTGTACTGACTAAGCTGAAGTGAGCAACTTAATTCCCTTTTAATTCCCTTCAGAAGGCTTCAAAAAGCCTAATAGCTGTTTTCCTGCTGCTGGGAGCTCGGAGGCAGCCCCCAGCCCGCCCAGGCTCTGCAGATTCTGGGATGGTGGCTGGATTTCTATCAACCCTTCCCAAGACTGGGGGGAGTGGAGCCTGGAGCAGGGCAGGGATGGAGCTGCTGGGATGGAGCTGCTGGGATGGAGCAGGGCTGGGATGGAGCTGCAGGGATGGAGCTGCAGGGATGGAGCAGGGCAGGGATGGAGCTGCTGGGATGGAGCAGGGCTGGGATGGAGCAGGGCTGGGATGGAGCTGCAGGGATGGAGCAGGGCTGGGATGGAGCAGGGCTGGGATGGAGCTGCAGGGATGGAGCTGCAGGGATGGAGCTGCAGGGATGGAGCAGGGCTGGGATGGAGCTGCAGGGATGGAGCTGCAGGGATGGAGCTGCGCAGGGATGGAGCTGCAGGGATGGAGCTGCAGGGATGGGATGGAGCAGGGCTGGGATGGAGCTGCTGGGATGGAGCAGGGCTGGGATGGAGCTGCAGGGATGGAGCTGCAGGGATGGAGCTGCAGGGCTGGGATGGAGCTGCAGGGATGGAGCTGCAGGGCTGGGATGGAGCTGCTGGGATGGAGCAGGGCTGGGATGGAGCTGCAGGGATGGAGTGATGGGATGGAGCTGCTGGGATGGAGCTGCAGGGATGGAGCTGCTGTTCCTGGTGCTTTATGCCTTATTCAGGCAGGGCTCTGCCAGGGGGGCTCAGGGCAGTCTCTCTCTGTTCCCCTGCCATGGGATCACCCTGAAATGTCAGCCAGGACTTGGCCAAAGGTGTCTCTTAAAGCCTCCCCGGCCCCTGTGGCTCCCAAACACCTTGGGCTGGGGTGGAGAAGGAATACACTGCAAATCCCACTCAGGGTGTGCAGCATCCCTGTGAGCAGGGCCTGGTGTGGACGTGGCAGAGCTGGTTTTTCCCTGGCAGAGCTGCCCAGAGCTGGTTTTTCCCTGGTAGAGATGTCCAGGGCTGGTTTTAACCTGACAGCCCAGAGCTCAGAGCCACCAAAGCCCCCACCCATGCACATTCTGCCTAAAAATCCTGGGAAATACAGAACACCCCCCTCACTCTGCCCCCACTTGGTGATTCCAGCCCAGCAAACCTCTCTCCATCCACCCCCAGTGGGTGCAAGGTAACTTTTATCTGTAAGAACAACAAACCACCAAAAAAAAATAAAGATCAAGCTGAAAAATAAAAATCAAACTGAACTAAAATTTTAAAAATAAGCTCAAAGAAACTGAAATATTTTAATCAGTGTGGGCTTTCAGGAGGATTTTGGGGTGTGGGCCCTGCACAACAGTGGCTGCTCTTCCATAGCCCTCTGCATCTTGGAACATATTTGGAAGAACAGAAAGGAAATTGGAAATTGAACTTTTTGTATTGGAGGGATGGATGCCAGGTCTGGAAACAGCAGGACAAAGGGAGTCCCCACACTTGCAAGGGAATGGGAGTTTTTACCCTCCTGTACCATTTAATACCTGTGAACCTTCAGCCTACAACAAGAAATAGCTGAGAATTTGATGGAAAGCACTTTTTTTTTACTAGAAAATGGAAATTTCAGGGGATATTTGCTGGGAAAAGGTGATCTTGAAGTGTTTTGCTGGGGAAAGCTGGGAAATTGCTTCAAACTCATTGGGAGATTGCCACAATGAGCACAAAATCCAATCTCTCTGCTTGGTAACATCCCCATTCCTCATATTCCATGCCAATGAGGCATTTGCTGTGTGTTCCCTCCCCTTCTCCTTCCCCTTCTCCTTCTCCTTCCCCTTTTTCCCTTTCCCTTTTCTTTCCCTTTCCCTTCCTTTCCCTTTTCCCTTTCCCTTTTCCCTTCCCTCCCTTCCCTTCCCCTTTCCCTTCCCCTTCCCTCTCCTCCCTTCTCCCTTCTCCTTCCCCTTCTCCTTCCCCTTCTCCTTCCCCTTTTTCCCTTTCCCTTTTTCTTTTTTCCCTTCCCATTTTTCCCTTCCCTTCCCTTTTTTCCCTTTCCTTCCCTTCCCTTTTTTCCCTTCCCTTTCCCTTTTTCCCCTTCCCTTTCCCTTTGCTCCCATCCCAGCTCCAGTCTCCGCTGACATCTAGTGGCGCTGAGGTCTCTCCGAGCTGCAGCCACCAGGAGGGCTCTCCCTTTCCCGCAGGTTCCCATCCTGGCTGTCACCTCCTGTCGCCTCCCCCGGGCACACGCCGAGCGGGGACACTGAACAGGGACGGGGCGCCTGGTTCGAGCCCTGGACCTGCTGATTCCATCCTCTCATCCTAAAACGAGGGGGAAATGAATGGAGGAGAAGCCACAAACTCCCTCGTGGGAAGGATGTTTGCTCATCTGAGGCACTCAGCAGGAGGCTTGAATACTCCAGGGTGAAAAGGCTTTTTTCAAAGTTACGGTCCAGGACGAAAATGCTTGTCCAGAGCTTTTTAAACAGCACAGCAAACCCTTGGTGGCTGCAGCTGCCCTGCTGTGCTGCCCTTTTCCCACTCCCCAGCAGTGGAGCACGGCTGCTCTCCTGGGCCGGGGAGGGACTCAAACGTGAGGCATCAGCCACGAGGGGGTCTCAAGGAACCAAAGTTTTGGCAGGATGGGGCAGCTCGAATTGAGACAACAGCTGTAAAATTGGGAGGGGGGTAAAAAGGAATAAAAGAAGAAGTGGCAGGAGCAGGGGGGCTGCACAGAGGGGGCTTCTCTCCGTGGAGGTGGGCGACATTCTGCTCTTGTCACCCCACCAAGGACAAGGGATGCACCTGTTTGTAAAACCTGAGCTGGGGCAGCCACCAGAGCAACCCACCCTCACAGCTGCACGGCTGGAAGGGCTGGAGCTGGCCCTTGCTGCCTCATTTTAACACCTCAAAAAAAAAGCAACTTGATTAACTTCGTTGCAGCACAAACATAATTGTATGCTTGGTGTAATCTCCACCGTTCTGAATTTCCCTCCCAAAGCTCACGGAGCCCAGCACAGAATGGCCCCTACAGGAACACATTATTTGATAAAGATCTCCCTGGGTTTTTTTCCTCCCACCGAGCATCCTTATCTCCGCCCGGCGCTGTGTGAGCGCAGGGAAGCGCTTCCTCCCCACTCATCCTCTGGAGATGGGGTGGGAGCCCTGCCCTGGGAGGGGCAGCAGGGCACAATGCCCCAGAGTCCCTTTTCTGCACAGCCACCAGAGCCATCAGTGCCCCTAAAGCTCCGTTCCCAGCTCCCCAGCAAGGGGATGCAATTAGAGAGGGAAAAGTGCTCTTGGAGAGCTGGGCTCCCCTCCCTGCTCAGGACTCCTGCTCTACACAGGTACCTAATCTAATTTAGCTGTTTTTTGAGTAAATTAACTCCTGGGCTGGTCTGTAGCCGAGTGGCTCTGTTAAATAATTTCTGCCCCAGGGGGGAACGGTTTGCCAAGGAGGCAGGAGCAGCTGGCAGGCGCTGAGCCCTGCTCCCCACAGCCAGAGCTCGGCGTCCTGCGGCTCGAGGTGTTCCAAGCTGGAGGCTGAATGCTTTTCTAATGGGATAACACAACCGTGGTGTTTATTTGAGGATCATGCTTTGCATGCAGGATGGGCTTTTTTTCCCTGTTGGCTGTTTTATTCTCTTGCCACTGGAAAGAAGAAAATAAAAGCCTGTAATCTCCAGCTGGCAGTCACCAGCAGATAAACTTCAGGTGTCTCCCAAGGCTCCAGGAGTTTTGTCCTCCCTCCTTATCTCCACCTCCAGGTCACAGCATCCAGGGATTAGCACGGTTCCTGGGGAGCACAGAGGCTGCTGTCCCAGCCCATGCAGGCAGCAGCTTTTCCCCATGTCACCCCTGCCCCAGCTCAGCCACTGCCAGTGGCAGCACAGAGCCTGGCCCCTAAATCCACCCTGGCAGAGCAGCCCTGGAAGGGCTCAATGAGCATGAAGAAACCAATTTTCCCCATCTCCTCAAGTATTGAAGCTTTCAGTGCTAATTAGTGTGTGTTTTAATTCACCCACAACTGATATGGTCTTCAAAGCTTAAATGTCTTGCTCTAACATTTTCAGTTTTTTATTCCTTTTTTGCCTTTGGACTCCTGCAAGGGAGCCCCTGGGACTCCACAGCTCTAGCTTTTTGTTTGCTTTTAATCAGCTTGTTTTTCTTCCCAAAAACAAAGACAAATAATACTGCCATGGTTTCTCCTTGGAAATTTCTCCACACTGAGGAGAAGAGAGAGGGAAAGTGTGGCTTGTTACAGGCTGAGTTTCCTGATGTGTTTCCATGTTTTTATCTCGTTGGCTGTAAGACAAATGACTCTGTTAATTTAGCTGAGAAATTGAAGGGCACATGTATAATTTGGGAGTGATCCAGCCTGTGGGACCGTGGTGAGCAAGCGTGGTGGAAATGAGGGATCAGCAGAGCCTGGTCCTTGTGGCAGTGTCCTGGTTTGGAGGACAGGTGTCTGCCAATAAAGGCAAAAGCTGCTCTTTGAAATGGAGAATGTAAACCCTCCCTCCAAATTATTATTATAATTTTGAAATTAAGGGGCTCTCAGGCAAAGATATGGGAATTAGCAGTAACAGTTCTTTACTAGGAAAATTAAAATAGAAATGCAGTATTACAAAGAACAATCCCAAAGCACTGCCAGAGTCAGAATCCAAGCTGACACCCGTCAGTCAGGCAGGGTGTTGGCAGCAGTCCCATTCCATGGTGGCTGCATCCTCCTGCAGTGGCAGATGTGGTTCAGCTGGAGCAGTGCTCCTGTAGAAGGTGCAGTTTCCTCTGAAGCTCCAGGGATGATGTGGAAAGGTCTGGCTTTCCTCTGGAATCCAGTGGAAAGAAGGTGCCTTGGTGTCCAAAATCTCAGTTTTATCTGGGTAGGAAAGGCTTGGCTCCTGCCCTGGCTGGAGCATCTCCCAGTGGGATGATGTAATTTTATCAGTCATGCACTGGGACTCAATGGCCATGAACAGGAGATATCTCCTGGAGGGAGGATGGGCTGGGGAAAGATAAAGATGATTGCCCAGCTGGTTTTTAACAATGGCTCATTAACAGGAGATATCCCCACAGAGATAAGGATCACTGCCACACCCAGTTTTTAACAATAGCCCATTAACAGGAGATATTCCCACAGAGAGAAGCATCACTGCCACACCCGGTTTTTAACAATGGCCCATTAACAGGAGATATTCCCACAGAGAGAAGGATCACTGCCACACCCAGTTTTTAACAATAGCCCATTAACAGGAGATATTCCCATAGAGAGAAGGGTCACTGCCACGCCCGGTTTGTAACAATGGCCTATTAACAGGAGATATTCTCACAGAGAGAAGGATCACTGCCACACCCAGTTTTTAACAATAGCCCATTAACAGGAGATATTCCCACAGAGAGAAGGATCACTGCCACACCCAGTTTTTAACAATGGCCTATTAACAGGAGATATTCCCACAGAGAGAAGGATCACTGTCACACCCGGTTTTTAACAATGGCCCATTAACAGGAGATATCTCCTGGAGGGAGGATGGGCTGTGGGAAGATAAAGATGATTGCCCAACTGGTTTAAAGCTGGCCCATGAGCAGATAATATGTGCCAGGAGATCAGGGTCACTGCCCCACCCGCTGCAGCAGATGGGGACAGAATTCACATTTCTGGCCACATCCTGTACTGCACCCCAAGACACAGAGCCATCGTGGCAAGGGTGGCACTGGTGTGAGGAACTCTGGTCCCTGGTGCAGTGAAACTCCTCTGCAGGTGCTGGGAGCTTGAGTTGTGCTGCTCTGGGAGGTTGAGGTTCAGTGCCCACGGGTTCTGTTCCTCCTGGCACATCCCAGGCAGAGCTGAGTTTCCTGGGATTACTCCAGAGGATGGATTGTTGGCCAAAGGCACAGAGCCTGTGCCAGCCCTGGGGCAGAGCTGGGCCCATGCCTCCTCTCCAGGCAGGAGTGAGGAGTGGCTGCTGACCACCCACACAGCTCCACAGCTCTGGGGGACAAACCCTCCTCATTCTGCAGCCCAGGTGGGCTCCAGGAGGACGGGGGGCTCATGTGGGCAGGGACACGAGGTGATGGAAGGAGATGTTGGAGGTGGCTGTCCAGGCAAGGGCTCAGAAACCATGGCACAGCTCCACTGCATTTGCAGGGCCCCTCTCCCTCCTCCTTCCAAAGGATCCAAATAGAACATTTTGGGTCTCTTTTCTGCTTTTCTCATCTCTGCTCCCTGCTGGAGCTGATTTATCCCTCTGGCTCACAGAGCTCCATCCAAGAGGGACACGTTTTGCCTTTGTAGTACATGAGATTGCTATAAATTATTGGCTGCTTTGTGACAGCCAGAGCCCGACACAGCCCATAAAACTTTCTGGCCATGATATTGCTCTTGAAGCTGGCACCAGGCTGCTGGTGAGCTGGCACAGACCCAAAGGAGGGGGCTGGGGGCTCCAGGAATGGGTTGTTCTCCAATGTGACACCCCCAGCCTAGTTCCTAAAGTCACCCATGGGCTTTATGAGTCCATGGAGCCTCAGAAGGAGCAGCTCTGTCCTTGCTGTCACTCGTGCCTCTGGACAGCCCCTCTTGCTCCAGCTCTGCAGGGGATGGTGCAGGGAATGTCCCAGACTCTGGTCAGTGGTGCCAGGGACAGGACAAGGAGCAGGGGCCACGAACTGAAGCACGAGGAAGAACTCTTTCCATGGAGGGGACAGAGCCCTGGAACAGCCCAGGGAGGCTGCGGAGTCTCCAGCTCTGGGGGCATTCCAAACCCACCTGGGTGTGTTTCCATGTCCCCTGCTCCGGGTGACCTTGGCAGCAGGGCAGGACTGGGTGATCTCCAGAGGGTCCCTCCAACCCTGACTGTTCTGGAATTCTGATTCTGTACCAGCCCTGGCCACCCCTCCACTGTGGAGAGGTGGGCAAAGAATTCAACAGCGTGCCTTTCCAAGGCTTAAAGGTGTAGTAGCAATAATAATACTAGTAGTTATTATTAGTAGTAGTATTATTAGTATTATTAGTATTTTATTTATTAATATTTTATTATTATTCACCAAGCACAAAACCAGTGAGGTTAAAACCCAGCTGTCTCAAGGTGAGATTGCTGCCTGTTCACTTTATTATCCATAAGTGATGTGTGCAGGAGGGCAGTGGGAAGCAAAGGGGGCCTCTTGAGTACCACAAAAACTGGACTTTTAATTTAAAACTACCCTTTCCTGTTGGAGAGTCTCTCCTGCCAGTCCATTTTTTATTCCTGCTACGCAGCAGTGATCAGCAGGTAACAAGGGAGAAAGGAAAAGGATGGTCTTGCAGCGCTGTTTGGCCAGTACTGGTGCTGTAAATTATAGATATATATGGTACAAAGGAGTGCTGGGATATTAATTTCTGTTGTTGGAAATCACAGACCCTCTACTTTAATTTACTGCTAAATAATAAATGACTTTGTGAGATACTCGGCAAAGATAAAGACACCTCGGTAAATCAAACAGCTCATAAGCACTTAGGGCTCAGTCTGTCTTGCATGTGTGCTTAAGTGGTTTATATTGTTCTCAGAAAGCAGAAATAAGCAGGCGTTTAACTGATGCTATCTGCCAAAATAAAGGATGAACCCGTGAATCAAATGGTTTCCTGCAAACCCTCATTTGCATTTGAAGAGCGGAGTGAAGAGCCTGCTGCAGGGATCTGGAGACATTTCGGTGCAAGGCTCGGACGTGCCCGCAGGAGCCTCGGGATGCAGGCAGTGGGGCTGTCACTGAGCAGCAGGAGGGTTCCTACGGGATTTCTGTGGGGTTTATCCACAGCTCAGCGGGAGGAGGGACCGAGTGCAGGGATAACTCCGGAAGATGCAGGGTTTGAAGCCTCTCTCCTCATCCTGCACCTGTGAAAACACCATCCACAAGTTCCCATTCTCGTAAGGTGAGGACTGGTGGCGCTGGGGACCCTGATCTGCAGCGTGGATGTGCCATGGAGAGCCAGCTCCAGGCTGGCTCTGCCTCAGTTTCCCTCTTGGCATGCAGAGGATGCCACCTCCACCTCCCCAGGCTGTTGTGCAGCTCTGCCTCCTGCCTCAACCCTTTTCTCTCCTCCCTGGCCCGCTTGTGCCAGGCAGCAGTGACAGAGACCCCAAAACTGCACCTGCAGGGCAGGCAGGAGCTCTGGGGTGGCCACAAGGAACTTGGGTGTGGGGCTCTGGCAGCCCAGCCCCACAAACCCAGGAGGGCAGCAGCCACAGAGTGCCAGGCTCCAGCTATTTGCAAAGGCAAGATAGAGTCAAAAAGATGCAATCAGAGTCTGGATTGAAAATAAGACATGGATGTGGCCGATTTTGACATTTATAGCTCATGTTTATTATGCAAATTGGCCACACTCTATAGGAATGCAGCAGAAGGAGATTGCAAAGGGCACCAACTCATCCTTGACGTCTGTGTTGGAAATGTTTCCTGTGCATCTGTGGCCCTGTTAAGCAGATTTTTGGGCTGGTGGGGAGGCAGCCAGGGGCGTGGGGCTCTGTGAGTGGTGCCAGTGCCTGGCTGGGGCTGTGGGATCTTTAGGGGTGTGAGTTTGGTGGAACAAGAGGGTGTCAGAGCAAATCATCTCAGAGCTGATCCCAGGATACAACAGAGAGACGTTTCCTTGGGATAATTTCAGCAGCCAGAGCTGTGCCTTGGCCTCACTCTGAAGGGCACAGGAAGCTCCCAAGTGTTTTGGAGTGTTTTAGAGTGTGGCTGCCTGAGCACAGACTAAAAGAGATGGACCATGGATGGATTGGTGACTTTGTTGAGTCACTCCTGCAGTGCCCAGCCTTCCCCCTGCTCGGGCTCTGGTGTGGCTGGAAATGGATATTTACCCCAAAGTGCAGAACAGAACACTGAACACCTCAGTGCCATCCCCATCCCACAGGTGCCATGGGAGGAGCAGCTGAGCAGCTGCTGGTGCTGAATGCCATCCTGCAGGCACACACAGAGCCAGGAAATGTCATCAGAGATCCCAGGAGCCAGCACCCTGGCACAGACAATGACAAGGGACATGGACCCTTGCAGTGTGCTGGTCTGGGGGAACTCTGCAGCCCACTCTGGATGTGTTCCAGCTCTGTGCAGAGGCCTGAGGATGCTGCTGTGCAGGGGTTAGTTGATGTGCCTGGCAGCAGAGAGGAGCTCAGGGTGGGCACGTTGGTCTGTGCCCAAGGAGTTTGTGCAGCTCCATGACACAGTGCCTGCTGTGCTGGCTGTGGAGAGGACAAATCACACCTGCTACAGCTGGTGGGAGGGGAGCACAGCCACACAGAGCTGCATCTGGAAGACATTTAGTCATTATGAGTTATTCTTCAAAAAAAGAAGTCCCTGGTATGTGGGAGGCAGCAGTGGGGATGTGCTGCAATCAGCACACTCCTGGCCACAGCAGTGTGACCCAGCAGGTCACCAGATTTGTCATCCTCAGAGTGGAGGGCACCAGCCCAGCTGGCTCCACTGGCTCATGCACACAAACTGCCCAGCTGGCAGGATGGGGGGAGAGGAGCCTCCAGCTGGGGACAGTGACAAGTGCCTGAGAGGGAAAACATCTTCCCCCAGCACAGCTGGATTTGGTCAGGGATGTTTCTCTACAAGCAAGCCAAGCAAGTGTGTTTGAATAACAATTTATTAGATGCACAAACCTCTTCAACCTTCTCTGCAGCAGGGGGCTGGGAGACAGAGGAGGTGCTGATGGGGGTAATTCCAGATACAGCTGAGCTCTGTGGAGTAGGGAATTTTCACTCTGTTTTTCAGGTGAAGGCAGAGAGCCCTGAGCTTTCAGCTCATCCCTGTGGACGTGTGCTCCTCGAGTGCCTTGGGCTCAGGTGTCCGGGTGACATGACCAGCATGGCACTCTGTCCTGAGGGGGAATACCTGCTTTTTGGTCCCTGCTGGATGTGTTTTCCAAGAGGGAGAAGGGCCAGGGTAGCTCACAGCCCATTTCCAAGGCAGCAGGAGCTGGAGCACAGTGATGGTCCCAGTGAACAGAGATGGTCACTACAGAAAGGACACTGAGGGGCTGGAGTGTGTCCAGAGAGGACAGTGGAGCTGGGGAAGGGTCTGAACCACAAGGCTTAGGAGAGGGAGCTCCCAAGGAGGCAGCAAGGCTCCACTCCCCCCGTCAGGCACCAGGTGCCCCTCACCCTGGAGCCAGTGTCCACCCATCCCATGGATATTCCACGTGGGGGCAATGGATCAGCTGTGAAAGGCAATGACCCCATCAGGAATATCTGTGTTCTGACACATCCCACACCACAGCAGCGACCCTGGGGGCAGCAGGATCCAGCCCCAGCAGGACCAGGCCCCCAGATCCACGTGTGTTCAGTTTTCCTAACACTGCTGACAGCCAGGGCAGCTCCAAAGTGCCCAGAGCTGCTCGGGTGTGACTGGCACTGTGGGCAAGCACCAAACCCCGCGTCTCAGTGAAAGCATTCTGCTGGAGCACAGCATGAGGAAAGCAAATTACCGTGGAGTAAACGAGAAAATCCATCATTGGTGGGAAGAGGAGGAGGGAACTGGTTGAAGGATCCACGTACAGGACTGTGACAGCAATCAAACAGCCTTTTAAATGTCAAGGGGGCTGAGGGTGGTTTAATAGCAACTAAAACTCTGCCAAGCTGGGTGACGAGGAACAAAGCAGAGGGATGGAGACATCCACCTATTATCTGCTCCCTGGAGAAAGAGAGGAGGGAGATAATTCAGCTTTATGCTTGATCTACTGTGTAAATCTCGGAGAGGTAATGTTTTCTTTTATCAAAAAGGGGAAAAAAAAAGAATGTTTGTTTTCAGTGCTGTGCCTGCCATCAGCCAGGCAGCCCGAGCTCGGCTGTACAAATGAGACACACAAGGTTTACACCAGCCAGATCTGGGCAGAATTGCACCCAGGAGAGATGGAATCCTGCAGGGTGTGGCAGCTGGCCAGCCCCTGGCTCCCTTGGAGGCAAAAAAACTAAGTTAAGGGGGCACAGGGGGAGCAGCAGGATTCAGGGTTTACAGCCATGGGTGTGAAATGCTTTTACCTTCACAAATAAAACCCGTGGAAGGGAATGAAATGCTCCTGCTCTGCACACACCTGCCCTGGGCTGCCCTGGAAGCAATGGCTTCTGTCCCTGCCCTCAGTGGGGTGTGGGGTTGTCCCCCAGCTCCCTGCCAGGCTGTGACAAACCAGGCTGTGAGGTGCCACAGCCCCCTGGCTCAGGTGCTAAAGCACAGCCTGGCTGGCTCATCTGCCCACTGCACATTCACTTCCAGGGCTCTCCCACCACGCTCTGGGCACCCAGCACCCCTAAAGGATTTCACTGCAATCACAGCTGGATTTGATGATCTTGGAGGTCTTTTAGAACCTCAAAGATTCTACGGATCTGTAAGGAAAAAAAGAGCCCTGAGCATTATGACTTCAGCATTAAACCAGCAATGCATGAAAAGCAGGGCTGTGTTGGGAGAGGGGATATCCCTCGGTTTGTAAGTGCTGATCAAGGGGCAGCAGGGAAGGGCTTTGAACTCTGAGAAGCACAAAAGCAGCTTTTGCAAAGTCAGCTCCTCAGATCTGCTATTATTTGTGTTTTCATTCATCCCCCTGCATCACAATTCCTTGTGCAAAGTAGGGATCCTGCCCTCTGCTTGCACAGGGACTGGGAGGATGCTCCCGGTGTTTGTAGAACACTCCTGCTGTGTATTTACCGGCGGCAGAAGGAAAATCACAGGGAAATGAAGAGTTTAGAATTCAGAGCAGGCTGTGAGCAGTGCAGGCACCCACTCCTGGGAAACCTGAGTGTGGAATTACCTGCTCAGCTGGCTCAGCGTGGGGCCAGGCTGGTGGCACAATCCCCCTGTTTGGATGTACCAGCACCCAAAGGCCACTCTGAGCTTTAACGGGCAAAAAAGAGTTTTGGTTTGCTGGTGGTGCTTGGTTTCCCCAGCTGCTCCTCCCATCCAGGTTTTGCACGGCTTGGACCTGTATGTATATTTTATAAGAGGTCTGCTAAAATGTGTTATTGCAGAAATAAAACTAAACACTGCTTCATTTTTAATGAGCCATCAGGGAGCAGGCTATTGCTTGTGTGTTGGAATGATTTTCTGCTCCCAGGCTGTTTATACCAAAATGTCTTGGAGGGAAAATTGTGATTAAATTTCTTGAGAGATACCTGTATTTGTGCTGAAAGCCTCTCTCTCAGTCAGGAGTGTGGCTGTCAGAGTCACTGAGAGTGAAGCACAATTCAACACAAACAGACAGCCTTGAGAACCACCAGCAGAATATTAAATGAAAATACTGATTTACTCTGTATTAGCTGCCCAGTGGTTTCAGCTCCAGCCAAGAACGGCCTCTGAACTCTCTGCATGCAGAGATTTTTGCCTTTGGGGGGGAATTATAATAATGGAATCATGGAATGATTTGGGTTGAAAAGGGTCTAAAAGCCCATCTCATTCCACCTTTCACTGTCGCAGGTGGGACAACCTGGCCTTGGGCACTTCCAGGGGTGGCACAGCCGCAGCTCCTCTGTGCCAGCACTCTGCCAGGGAGGAGTTTCTTCCTCACTTCTTCAGTGTAAAATTATTCTTGTCCTATCGCTACCTGCCGTGTAAAAAGTCACTCTCCATCTTTTTATACGCTGCTTTTAGGCACTGGAAGGGCTCTGATGTCTCCCTGGAGCCTTCTCCTCTCCAGGTGAGAACCCTCAGCTCTCCCAGCTTGGTTCCCTTGCAGCATCTCCGTGACTCCCTTTGCGCCAGCAGCTCCAAAACCGCACCCCGCCCGCTCGGGGCGTTCCCGAGCTGCATGGGCTGCTGTTCTCTGCTGGTCCCGAGCCCCAAAGAGCCGGGCTGTGCTCCCGGCAGGTCCCGCAGGATCCCGGGCTCCGCTCCCGGCAGGTCCCGGCAGGTCCCGGCAGGTCCCGGCAGGTCCCGCAGGATCCAGGGCTCCGCTGCCCAGGCAGGTCCCGCCGTGTTGGGAAGGATGAATCAGGAAAACCTTATAAATATAATTGCCTAGCAAAAGATTTTGAGAATATGGAAACCATAAGCGAGATTGAAATGAGAAGCCATCTCTGAGATACCGAACCTTAGTTACTAAATAACTAGAAGACAATAGGATGGCCAGGAAAGTAATCCCCTCTTGACAGAGCAATGGTCCAAAGGTCAGAGAAGACCCTGCCAGCTTGGCAGAAGGGGTCCAAAGAGTGGTTTTTAGGGTTTAAAGTACAACACATTATGGTAATGTAATGATTCTTATAGGCTGTAAGTAAATGCTATAGGATTTGTATCCTGTATTAGATTGGTTAGTGGAAATCAAAATATTCAACATAGAAGAAGATTTATTGTATTGTAAACGGGAAAATCGCTCTCACTTCGCTCTCTCTCTTGCTCTCTTGCTCTTACACCCTCGGACACCCTCTCGCTCTTGTCCCGGCACCTCTCACCCTTGCTTTACCCCCTTTGTTATCTCACTCCTCTGGGCCGCTTTGAGCAGCGTCTGGCAGCTCCCAGCTCAGCCCTTTTCACCCACACCCAATGCAACAAACTGCAAACTTCCAGCCCAGAATACCGGGAGCGCCTGAGTCTGTCCTGACCACGGTCCCCCGCCAGCCGCTACCCCGGCGGGTCCCGGCTCCGGCCGCACGACGGCGCTGTCCCCGGCGGGCCGTGCCCGCGCGGCGCTCCGGCCCGCGGCTGCGCTCGGTGCCTGCCGGCCGCGCGTCCGGCCGCGTGCCGCGGAGGGACATGGCGGGCACGGGGGCGCTGAGGGAGGGTCAGGGACATGGCGGGCACCGGGGTCCTGAGGGAGCGTCGGGGACATGGCGGGCACAGGGGCGCTGAGGGAGGGTCGGGGACATGGCGGGCACAGGGGTGCTGCGGGAGGATCGGGGACATGGCGGGCACGGGGTACTGCGGGAGGATCGGGAACATGGCAGGCACGGGGGTCCTGAGGGAGCGTCGGGGACATGGCGGGCACAGGGGCGCTGAGGGAGAATCGGGGATATGGCGGGCACAGGGGTGCGCGGGGTGCTGAGGGAGGATCGGGGGACATGGCGGGCATAGGGCCGCTGATGGAGGGTCAGGGACATGGCGGGTACGGGGGTCCTGAGGGAGGGTCGGGGACATGGCGGGCACAGGGGCGCTGAGGGAGGGCCAGGGACATGGCGGGCACGGGGGTCCTGAGGCAGGGTCGGGGACATGGCGGGCACAGGGCCGCTGATGGAGGGTCAGGGACATGGCGGGCACGGGGGGTCCTGAGGCAGGGTCGGGGACATGGCGGGCACAGGGGTGCTGAGAGAGGTGTTGAGGGAGGGTCGGGGACATGGCGGGCACAGGGGTGCTGAGGGAGGGTCGGGGACATGGCGGGCGCGATGGGGGCCGGGGGTCAGTGGGGTGGTGTTGGCTGCGGGAGATGGAGTAGGGAGGGATCTGGAGCTCTGGGGGGCAGAGTGTGGGGGTGCAGGAGGGGCTGTATGGGGGTAAGGACTCGGGGTTTGGGGGGCTGGAGAGCTGAGGGGTGCGGAGTGGGAAAGTGAGGTACTGCAGTGTGGGTGTGGAGTTTGAGGGGAGCTGGGGGGCGGTGTGGGATTTGGGGGGTGCAGAGGGGCTGTGGGATGCAGGGTGGCGGGTACTGAGGCACGGGGTGAGGGTGTGGGGTTGCGGGGGTGCTGCACTGGGACGGTGTGGGAGGCCGGGGACACAGGGTTTGGGGTGATGGAGGACATGCGGGGGGCTCCGGGATGGTGAAGGGGAGTGATGAGGGCCGGGGGGCACAGGGTGTGGAGTTCTGTGGTGAGCTAGGAGAGGTGCTGTGGGGTGTTTGTAGAATGTTGGGGTGTATGGGGGTAGTGAGGGCCTGGGGGTCAGAGTTCTGGGGGGAGACAGGGTTTGGGGTGATGGAGGACATGTGGGGGGCTCGGGATGGTGAAGGGGGGTGATGAGGGCCTGGGGCACAGGGTGTGGGGTTCTGTGGTGGGCTGTGGGGGTGCAGGGAGGATGTTGGGGGTGTATGGGGGTAGTGAGGGCCGGGGGGTCAGAGTTCTGTGGGGGGCTGGAGCATTGGGGGCCGCAGGGTTTGGGGGTCTCTGTGGGGGCTTTGGGACTGTGAGGAGGTCTGTAGGAGGGCTGGGGTGCTGTGCAGGGACAGCCCTGGCTGCTCCCTGCGGAGGTTGGGCCACAGCAGGGGGAGAGCTGAGTGGGACCCGTGGGTCTGAGGAGTGAGCTGTGTGGTGGGGAGGGGGTTGCACGGCCAACAGCCAGACCAGGACTTTGTTTTTGCTGTGAGTGTCCCAGAACTTCGTGTGTCACAGGATTTCCTGCCAGGGCTCGGCCCCAGAGAAGCCACAGCCCCAGATGGTGACACAGGTGGGACTAGGTGCTTCCATTCCTGAGGTGAGTCGTGGGAGCCCCGTGTGCCCCTCCTGGGCAGGGTGTGGGTCTGGGGGCTGGGGAAGGGCTGCTGGGTGGTGCCAGCCAGCCTCACCCGTGCCCGAGAGCAGCTCCCAGGTGGGCTCCGTGCTGGGCCTCACCTGTGCAGTAACAGGTGTGAGCATTCATGAAGCATTTTGATGGTCATGTATGATACTGCATACAACAGCTGCACCCCTAATCCAAGGAAAAACGGGTTAGACTGGGGTTTTTTAATGTATACTTAATCTTCTTTTGAAAATGTTTTGCAAAATCAAGCTGGTGCTCTCAGCTATGGAAATGAGAACTTGGGTACTTGATTTATCACTGGATACTGTTTGAGTTGCAACTTTGTTCCCCACGTAGTAGGGAATAGCGGTAAAGTGGCTTCTGCACTTGAGCAAAAGTAAAGCTTTGTTGGAAGTTGTGTACTTTGCTCTCTTGTTACATGTTTGGTTTCTCTCCTGCGGCTCAGGGTTCACCTGGGGACAGCTCAGGGGACTGTGTGCCCTGGCAAGTGTGGGGAGGGAGAAGGGAAGGCCTGTGCTGGGAACCTGACACCACAGTGATCCCAGCTCCTGGCAAATATTCGTTGGCAGAATAAGAAGTGCTTCTCCTGTTTGTTGTTGCTGTGGGATGGGTGATCTGGCTCTGGTGTGCTTTTGGGAAGGATTTTAGGGAGAGCTGGGGTGGGATGGTGCTTCAGTTAACACTGATCCAGAGCAGATGGGTCTGTGTAGGATGGGGGCTCTGGCTTTAGCTGCATTCCTGGCTGAACATCCTGGTTATTTATTTTCAGGTGGCTGGACCAAGAGCTGATTCTGCAGGATGGTGAGAGCTCTTCTTGCAGTTTGGTAATATTTGTGTGGTCTTTTTGGGTTATCACATAATCATAGAAGGGTTTGGGCTGGAAGAGACCATAAAGACCATGTCCTTCCAGCCCCTGCCATGGGCAGGGACACCTTCCACTATCCCAGGTTGCCCCAAGCCCCATCCATCCTGGCCTTGAACATGTCCAGGGTTCCAGCCACAGCTTCTCTGTGCCAGAGCCTCCCCAGCCTCACTAATTCCCTAATACCCTGTATAACCCTTCCCTGTGCCTCTTGAAACCACCACCCCTTGTCCTGGCACTCCGTGCTCCTGTAAAAAGTCTCCCTCCAGCTTTCCTGTAGGTTATAGATAGCTGTTGTGCCTAATTGGATGGTGAACATGAATAAAATCCATTTTTCAAAGTTGACTTTCTTTCTTATTTAATACTTTTGTGCCTGAGCACAGGCAGATGTTTAGCTGCTGCAGGTGGCTGTGCAGGCAGGCAGAGAACTGACAGCTGCACTGACCCGGGGCTGTCACACCCTGCTTGGGCAATCAGATCCCGAATTGAGCTCGGCAGTGCTGTGGGATTTGGGAGCACCTCGGTGTGCTGAGCTCCCACCTCCACTAGAGGGTGTGGAGCTCCACAGAATCCTTTGTTTTCATGGAAATGGAACGCTGGGAGCCGTTCTGTTATCGATGCACAGGCAGCGAGGCCATGGCACGATTACATCACTCAGGAGATCCCTCTCTGTGCCCTGGCAGCAGCCCAGGCTGCTGTGCATTACACAACTGCCAGCCAGGCTCGGAGCATTCCATGGGATGTCCCTGCCAGCCTGCAGGCAGGAAGATCAGCTGGAGTGTGCAGGGGAGGCAGCTCTGCTGTGGGTTGGATCAGGTCCTGCCCAGCTCCTGGATGAGCTTTCCTGGAGGGGTAACTTGCACGTTCCAAGTTCCCTCTCCTTCCTTGGGGAGCAAAATGTATCTAAACAGCTGGGCGAAATGTTTCACTTGCACAAGAGCCTGGCTCCTAGATTTCCCTTCCTAGAAGGAATTTCCACTTGGTCTGCAACATTCTCAAGCCAAGCCCAGCACCAGTGTGCTGTGAAATTCCACAAGCCCGTGCTGCTTGCTGGGCTGTGTGTGCTCCCTGTGCTTGTAGGATGTGCTGCTCAGCTCGAGATGGCCACATTGGCTCCTTGGCCAGGTACAGGATTTCTTCCTTGATAAATTCTGCCTCCAAGTGTCTGGTTAAGAATGAAATCCTGAGCAGAACTGGACCCAGCAGTGCCTTTGCTCCAGCACTCAGTGCCTGGGGGAGCACCCAGAGCAGAGCTGGGTGTCTGGGTGAGTAGGCAGTGCTGTAGCTGGGGAAGTGGAGGAGCACAGGCTCCTCTCCTGCTGCTGGTACTGTGTGTGTCTGCAGAGTTTTTGGGGCTGGATCCACCTGGGAGGGGAGCAGCTCCACAGGCGGGTGGGATGTGCTCTGTGGGGTCAGGAGGGTCTGAGGCCTCTGTGGGCTGCCAGGGACATCCAGTCAGAGCCATGGGCATGGGAACAGCTAACTGGGCTCTCCAGGGACCTTCTTGGAGGAATCCTATGGAAAAATGCCCTAGAGGGAAGAGGGGTCTTAGAGAGCTGGGTAATATCCAAGGATCACTTCTTCCAGGCTCAATAACATCCCTATGGGCAAGGAATGGAGCAAAAGGGGCAGGAGAGCTGCAGGGATGGATGTGGAACCCTGTCAGGAGAGACAGAGAGGTGCAAGAAGGGCCTGGCCCCCCAGGACAAACACAGGGATGGTGTCTGAGTGCTCTGGTGTGCTCATCCACAGCCAGGAGTGCTGATGGGAGGGAGGTCAGAGACTGTGTCAGAACCCTGGTGCCCAGATGCTGGTACAGAGCCAGCTGTGGAGCAGCAGCCAGGATCATACCCCAGCCAAACAAATCCTCCATCGGCTCGAGTGTGAAATGGATATTTCTGTGTATAACGAGGAAGGGGGCAGAGGTGTTTGCACAGGCACCTGTGTTATACCTCAACTGCAGCCAGGCCAAATCCTGAGCACTGGGGCTGTGCTGGGATCTGGTCAGACCCTGTGCAAGGGGAGCAGGTCCTGTGTGGGCAGGGGAGATGCCCAGGCTGTGGGGACCAAGCTGAGGGCAGCTGCCAAGGTGGGGCAGGTTGGACAGCAATGGGGAAACCTCTTTGTCCTCCAAGGCACAGCTCAGAGAGGGCCTAGCTGTGCCCGTGGTGTCTCCCCTCACACTAAGCCTGGCCCTGCTCCAGGGCTGCCTTCTGCTCTCCCCTGCTCTGCTCCTGGTTTGTGCTGAGGCTGGGAAAATGTTGAGCTCTGTGCCTGGCTGGACCTTGAGCTGGGGCAGCAATCAGCTCACACTATCTGTGTTATGTAAGAGTTTGAACTTTGCCTTGCTGGAAGCAGAACTGTCTGGCCTGCTCTGATCTCTGCAGGAATTGTGAGTGTGGAGACTGGGAGCTGTGGCCACTTCTGCTGGGTAAACAGCCAGAGAACTGCCTGCCACCTTCCCTCTCCCTCCAGCACCGTCTGGAGATGCTCTGGCAGCTCTTCTGGAGTGTGACATCTGGGAATAGGGCAGCCCAGCCCTTCCTTCTGCTCGGCATCACTCAGCCCTGGTGAAGGCTCACTTCTGCTGAGAGGCTGCTTTTAGCTGTTCCCTCAAGAGCTGTTTGCAGGTCTGCCTGTAGCACTGCTCTTCCTTCAGCAGCAGCTGAAGTGCTTTGGGCACAGGCTGCAGGAAGGACATGTCTGGTGTCTCACTGCCCTGACCCTGGGGAAGGATGGGGCTGTGCTGGGAACTCTCAGCTCCCACCAGAGCCAGGATTGCATGGCAGGAGTTGATGCCAATCACTGTGCTCTGCTGATGAAGGGAGGAGGCAATCAAAGAAAGCTTGAAAAAAATTATTTTAAGCCACAGATAAGAAATCTGCCATGACTCCAAGCTGGACCTTGCAGTCAGAGATGGGCAGGCTTAATTCGGCAGCTATTTCTTAAATATTTTAAAAGCTGCCTGGAATAAACTGAATGCTTCCGAGTAGTGACCTAAATTCCACTTGCTGTAAATTTCATTAGAAAGTGGATTTGTGTGCCTGCCAGGCTGCTTTGCAGCTTCATTGATCTGCCCAAACCATGTGCTGTGCAAGTGCCTTCCTCAGCAGATTTTTAAAGAGCTCACTGCTGCGTGCTGCCAGCCCAGAATATGACTCGTTTTTTTCTTTTCTCTCCTCTTCCTCTTTTTCTTTTTTTTTTTTCTTTTTTTTTTTTTCCTAGTTTCCTGGTGCAAATGCATCATTTGTTTACTAATCACGTTGCATCATTAGTTGCATGGAGTCATCCCACTGGCTGCGTGGGCACGGATGGAGCAGCTGGGAAGGAAAATGTCACTCTCTTCAGCTTGCTTGATGTGCTTTGCTCCCAAATCCCCATCCCACGCCATGAAGGCCAAGGCTTTCACAACCCTGGGAGCTGCCAGCAGCTCTCTGCTCTCCAGCACCGTCACCTGTGGTTCTGACACCCCCTGGAAAAAGCCTCCTCCCCTCCTGCTGTCCCCAAAGTGCTGTGCAGCCACGGCTTTGGGTGTTGTGGAGAGGTGTGATGGTAGCACAGATGGCACAGACTGAGCCTAACCAGGGAAAATAGCCTGGGGAGGTGTGGGACTGCCACACCTGTGGATGCAGGAGCAACATGTGCCTCCCCAGGCCTGGGCAGGGTCACACAGTGATGCTGAGCTCCCCTCCTGTGGCAGTGTGTTTGCAGCCCACCTGCCGGGGTTAAGGGAGTGGAGAGGGGTCTGTGCAGCACCGCAGGGACATGGGGCTGGTGCACAAGCACAGCTGTCTCTGTTCCATGTCTGGTTTCTCTCCTGCAATGGAGGGTTCATCTCCCCTGTTGTCAGACACAGAGCAATTGCCTGGTTGGGCTGAATTACTGGGTGAGGGGAAGGTGGTGTGTTCCTGGAGCCCTGAGATGGGTACTCAGCCCTGCCTGCCCCATGGGAACCCCGTTCTGGGGCTGTTCCTCTGCCCCTGGCATTTCTGCTCCTGTGGGGACCCTCAGCCAGGGGAAAGGCTCTATGACAGCATGAAACCCAAGTTTTGGAAGCCCCACAGTCTTTCTGTGGGGTTGGGCAGCCTGGGCACTGTGTGTGGAACAGGCAGACTGTGCTGGAAATAAAGACCTAACTCACAGCCCCAGCCAGCAGGAATGAAGTGCTGGCACCCAGCAGGAGCTCTGACAGCTCTTCCCAGTTCACAGCACAAGGCAGAGCTGGCTTTTGAAGAGGAGCCTTCCTGCCTGAGGACAGTCCCAGCACTGCCAGGTTGGCATGGAAAACAGCCCTGGCAGCAAGCCCAGGGGTGGGTTTGGGCCAGGAGGGCACACTCATGTTGAAGGGATGTCTAAGGGGATTGGTTATCACAGCAATGGTCTCCAAGGGGTGAGATTACAAAACATTCCCTCAGCTCCAGATACAGAGCCTGTGCAGCTGAGAATATGTGAGGGACTGGAAATACCCCAAACCCATCCAGACGGGTGTCAAGGATGAAGGTTGGAGAGAAATATCCCCCTCTTCTAACCACTGTCTATGACTGCACATTGTGAAGATGCACCTGGAGGGGGGGTTTGGTGCTTCTCTTGCTGTTTGGGTGATGAAAGTGGGAAGAAATCCCTGTCTTGGGGCTGTGGAACATAGGACCTGTCCTGCCTTCTGATGAGGAAGGGGCTTCCTTGGGCTGAGTTTTGGCCTCCAAGCAGCAGCAGCCTTTCCACTGCCCTCGCTTTCCCTTTGGCTACCAGCTCAGGACCCCACAGCTTGGCCCAGCAGTATGGGCTGTCCTGAGGAGAGGGCCTTCCTGGCTTTCAGCATCCAGACTAGGGCTAAATTAATTTCTCACCAATCTGAAATGCTCTGCCAGTTTCCCAGCTTCTCAGCATCTTCTGGAGTTGCCTGTTATTTATTTCCCTGAGGTTTAAGATGTACAATAGATTTTTGCAGAGGTGATGACCAATCCCATCTCCTTGTGCTGTCAGCACCCAAAGCCTTTATTTATTTCAGCTCTTGATGAGAGGTTTCTCTTGTGGCCCCAGGTGGCTTCAGCTGTCTCCCAAGCCTCATCTGTCCCCAGCTGCAGAAAAGGCAGGGAGGAAGGAGAGGCAAGAAGTCTCCTGGCTCTGTCCTGCTTTGGTTTGGGGCAGTGTGGGTGGTTCAGCCCCTTTGAGGGGGCTCTGCAGGCTCACCCATCCGTGCCTGGCAGAGGCACCAGGACTGTGCCAGCCTGGCCACGGCTGGGTGCTGGGATGGCACCAGGAGCTTCCCTGTGTCATTCCCCTGTCCAGTGCAGTGAGAATGGAGCAAGTGCAGCTGCACTTGTGAGTGCTGAGCAAAGGGCTGGTCAGGGAGAGCCACCAGGGACAGTTGGATTTAAGTGTTGGGAGTGTCACCAAAGCAGCAGTTTCTCTCTGCAGCCCATGGAAGCTTATGTGAAAAATGAAATTTCTGTCTATCTCCTTCCTTGTGCTTTCTCATCTCCGCCAACGGAGCTGAAGATGGGAGAGGATTTTTTCCCTATATTTAGCTTTGGAGAAATTGCTATAACTAATCGGCTTTAGGATTCTGCATTCTCTCTTTATTTTATCTTTTCCTGTCACTAAGACCTTGTCATGTGGCTGTGGACTGCAGCTTGCTGGCTCTCTGTTTGCTGGGCTTTCATGGAGTCAATTAATAACCCGTAAAAATAACATCTCCAGCTGTTCCACTTGCAGCTGCCAGGCTGGAGTCTAATTATGGGGCCTTGGATCCCAAACCCTGCTTTGCATGTAAAAGTGCCAGTGAATAGGAAGCAGCAGAGGAGATGGCAATGCAAAAAAGGAATGTGGTTTGGGGTCTATTTTTAGCCTTTTCAAGCCAAATGTAAAAAGACCCTTAGGCTGCTTGTGTCCTGCTGAATGTGATCACATGCATAATATTGTTCCCATGGCAAAGCACAGCAGCCAGGGTGGGTTGGGGGTTATTTTTGGCAATTAATGTGCCTACATTGCAAACCTCCTTCTGGGTTAGTTTGCACAGTGCCGTGTAGTGGCTCATGTCCGTGTGCCAACTGGGTTTATTGCCATCAGCTCCAGTCCTCTCTGTGCTCCTGATGGTGCCAGTGCAGTGGTGGGGAGGGGAGGCACACAGCTGCTCCCCAGGGCATCTCACTGAGTGGCTGGTGGTAAAGGGGTGCTCAGCCTCCCTCAGAAAGTCCTTTCCTGTGACACAAAATTAATGTGATGGTCTTCCTCTCATATCATCCTGTCTATTGTGTACCTTCATCTGCTTTCCAAGCTGGATGACATCTCTGGGTGAACTGCTGGGCAGATTTATCCTCTGCTTCTCTGGAGCCTCTGCTGGGCTGGTTCTGCCTCACTCCCCCCTCTGCCATATTCACCTGCCTCTTGCCTCCTCCTGGGTGCTCCAGAACACTCTCTTCTTGCTCCCCACAGAGGTGGTGCAGCAAAGGCCCACAGGGCCCAGGTGTAGGGGGGGTGTTGGGGGTGGGGCACAAGAAAAACATTGGGCTCATTTCCAGTCTCTGTCCAGAGAGTTGTCTGGGACCATTTCAGTCCTTTCCATCACTGGGCTCTTGCTTAATTCAGACTCAGCCTGACTGTGACTAAAAGCAAATCAGACAGCTGTTCATTAGATAACTTACTTAGTGGTCACACATTAGTCTGTAGCCACCAGCTGAAAACATGACTGCAAATAGGCTTCCTGTGCAGGAGGGACCATCCCCTTTCTCAAAACAAGTTATTTGGAGACTGATCCTGAAACCTGCCCCCAGAAATATCTCTGACACCTCCCATGTGCACAGGGGTTGCAGAGCCACCCCTGTGACAATGTCACCTCTTCCCTGCCTCCCTTGGGCTCCCCCTGACAATCACCAGAGCCAGGAGGTGTTAAACATCTTCCCTCTCAGCCCTTGGAGGATGGAACTCCACTCCCAGAGTGTCCCTTCAGGGAAGCTCTGCTATGAGCTCTCTTAACCAGGAGCAGAGGATGCTATCAATCCGTCCAGCCCTGCCTGGCAAAGGAGATTGCAGACGTGGCTTTCCATCACGCGCTACATTAGCCAAATTACTTCCAGGACAGCCAGCCAGCGGTGCTCGGGGCCGAGACAGATTAATGCTGCAGCCGTGTCAGGATCAGCAGAGCCGCTGCTCGCACTGTGCCAGCTCCCCCTGCTCAGCCTGCCCTCCGCCTCACACCTCTCCCGAGCGCTCAACTCTGCAACCACTCACACAGACAATTCAATTGCAAGGAACATCTGTCTCGGAACTGTGCTCCCATTCAGGCTGCCGCCGCCGCCACGGGGTGACATTTTTCATGTGTCTTGCCTGCTTTTCTTTAATCTCCTAAACACAGGCACGCCTGTGGAGCACAGGAAGGCTCCTCTCCCGTGAGAAGGAGAAAGGAATTAGCCAGCAGATCGAGCGTGTACAGCAAATAATGAGATTGCCTTGGATACAGGACCGGAATTCAGGCAAAGCATGATGCTAATGGGAGACGATAAGCGGCATTTCTGGGGTCTGCACACAGCGTCACGAAACTTGTGTTTCTCGAGTTCTGAGACACGCATGGACGAAGGCTGCCAGCACAGGCCTGATCCACAGACTGCAAGTTAAAAAACAAACCCTAAAATAGCAATACTGGTAGTTATTTTGGTGTGCAAGTGCCTCATAATGCCTCGTTTTCCTCCAGGCACAGGAATAAGCTGTACAGACACAGGCACTGTGATGCAGGAGGAGCAGCAGTCACAAAGGCAACTTGTCCTGCCAGAGCTCCACTGAAAGGTGCTGTGTTTGCCCCCAGGATGCAGACCCAGCTCTAGTGGAGTCAATGTGTCCTTTAAAAGCACATGGATTTTGCAATACTTTTAATAGTAAGTAATTGTTTCTTATTACTCCTCTTGTATTAAAAAAGAAAAATAATTATCAACATGTTAGAGGCAAACAGGGACAAAGTCTCTACCCGGTGAGTGATCCAGCAGCTTGATTCAGTACTTTTTGCAGCAGCTGAGAGTATTTGTGCTGTCAGACTCATTAAAAGAAGGGACGGTAAACAGCCTTTGTTTTTATTTTTATAGGAAATTTACTCATAATTTCTGCTGAGCCTTTGGCTGAGACTCCTATTTTTCTAAGAAATGAGTGATTGGATCCTGGCAGTGCTTTAAGTCATTTAAAGAGACAACTGGAAGCAGGCTGTCCCCTGGGAGGCAGGTACCAGGCAGCTCCCAGCAGTGGCACACGGACACAAGGGCTGTTTGCAAAGGCAGGTAGAAAAGCTGTGCATTCCCAACAGCCCAGTGAACCCTTCCTCACTCACAACTCCAACTCCCTGCATTATGAGCTTGACATCTTCAGCATCAATAAAGCACCTCAGCAAACTAGTTATTATCCAAGTGTTTTCCCTTTACTGGGAAAAAGGTCAGGAGGGTGAGTTCTCTTTAACCTGTGCCACCTTCTGATACTGAGGGATAAGAAAACCCAGTGGGAGCCCCAGAGGATGTCCCCTGCTCCTCACAGCCCCCTGACAAAACAGAGCTATCAGGCTTTTAAGTGTTACAAACATCCAACATAAGTATTGGAATAAATGTTGGATCTGATTCTCTACCCAGAATATCCACTCCACCAGCTCCTCACATTTAATTATCTCTGCACGAGCAGCCCCCCCTGCACCACCTGCTCACTTTTGTTTCCTGAGCAGCGATGGAACTCGAGGCAGGGAGCCTTGGATGGGTACAGGCTTTGCAGGGAGAGCATGGGAATGAGGGCTGGGACACGTGCCACACGCTCATCCCCACTCATCTATTTTATGAATCAGGACTTGGTCCCATTTGCTACTGTTTGTCTGCGTAACCTTTGCTGTCAATGGGGCCGGTGCTCTGATGTCAGCTGCTGGACTCGAGTGCTGGCAGCTGGTGTCCCTGGCCAGCTCCCAGCCTACAATTCAATTTTCCTACCAGTCACTAGAGAAGACAGGAAAAAACATGTTTCTGCCTGTTTGTGGCATCAAGACATAAAGGGCTCCAGTCCACAAGGTCATTTAAGGTTTTTCTATGGGAAAGCTCAGATAAATCAAATAGTGGTGTGAAGTTAATATGCCTTCACTTATGGTGCAATAAAATACAGTAAACTAAGGCTGGTTTAATCCTGAATAAAAATCCCTAGGAGTGTTACACCTCTAGGTATCATACAATAATATCCCCTCACACAGGTCAGTCTAGAGATATTTTACCTTCATCCCAATCTTGTGAATAGTGGAAAACTACTGCAGAGCTAAAAGGCAGGAATATCATGAAGTGAGGAACTCTGATCTCCTTTCTCATACTGACTTACTTTGTGACTTTTCCTACAGCATTTTGTGAACTTCAGTATTTATACAGCACATTTGGATTGTTAGTGTCTTCCTGCCATTATGAAGGGTTTTAAGATCTCCAGAGATATGTGGAGAAATTTTTCCTCCTGTTCACTGTTACCCCAGTATGGGCTGTCCAGGGAGCTTACAAAAATATGTACAAATGTAATGGATGGGCACTTTCAGGTATGTGTCCGGATGAAACTTGGGGGATCACAGTTACTTTTAAGAGAAGAGGGGTGAAGGAGTTCACACATCCTCACACCCAGCTTTACCAGTTTGTCTCTCCCTAGACTGATAAGGGAAAGCAAAAATGGTGACACCAAGTGAAATACCTGTGATGCACAAATAAAAACTCTGTGCAAACCAGAATCAATGTCCCCAGGGCACAGTTCTGTTCCATTAACTGTTTGTCACTCATCATGCTTATTATTATTTCCATCATGCTGGCAGTGTTATCATTTGGGACCATTTCCATGGCTTTCCAGGTTTAGGAAGCAGGTATTTATTTCAATGCAGCCAGTAGTACATAAAAAATTCCACTGACTCAGACAGGACTGATTTGTTAGGGAACGGCTCTTGAAGCACTTCAGTGTGTCAGAACCCAAACTCTCATCCCTTTTCCACATATTTTAATAAATGTATGGCTTAGCAGCAAGACCTTGAAGGAACACATTCTCTCTTGTCATGAACTGCTGACAATCTCCTCCCTTTAATACAACAGCTCTGAAGATGAGACTTGATGGACAGTAAGAAATCAGGATCGCTTCACTTTTCTTCACTGCCTGGGATGCAAACAAAAGAAACCAAAGCAAGTTCCTGCCTGTTGAAATTCCAGGAGCTTGAGCTGCATTCCAGCACGGCTGAGAAGCGTTTTGAATCTTTTCTCGTACGCATCAGCCCTGCACTGCTCCCCAGCAACTGCACTTTCAGTTAGTTATTATTAATAGTAATGGATTGACTACCAATAGCTGTCATGAATTTCCATGGCAATATTGCCTGAATCAAGATAACAGTTGCTGCAGTTGTGTAACTGAAGTTCAGAACGGGAAGGAATGCAATCCAGGGAAAGTGCTCAGATGGAGGG
The DNA here is from genome assembly GCA_034336665.1 of Luscinia megarhynchos. NCBI lineage: Eukaryota > Metazoa > Chordata > Aves > Passeriformes > Muscicapidae > Luscinia > Luscinia megarhynchos. The sequence continues at coordinate 7,839,299 of CM067580.1, forward strand.
AAGTGACCGACCTTGCATAACCTCCCTAAGGCCAAACTTCATATCTAGCAGGCTGTGTTCCTAATTTTCCAAAAATATGGAACAATTTGCACTTTCAGCCTGTGTCTTCTGGGCTTCAGTCTCCAGCATGCCTCACAGCTTTTCTGAAACGTTTCACCCACACATTTATTCATTATATTTCTCCTAACGATGCGTGGCTGGAGCTTCCATAAGAGAAGATGTAACAGGAAAACAAACAACAGCAGAAAAATTGAAACCCATATTACTTTCTTCTTCTTTGTCTATCTTGCTAAGATTGTTTCTGCAGTAAACAGCTGAGACTACAGCTGATTTAGACATTAAATTATGGATTTTTCACTTTATCAAGAAACTCCAAATACCTTTAAAAGTCCTAATAAAGCTTTTCTGGTTACCTGGCCATTTGGTGAAGTAGAAAAGAGGCAGTCAGTAAGAATTAAAACATTTCCCAGAATCTACAGAGGGAAACGCTGTGAACAAAGAGGAATCTGAGTGGGCGTAAATTCCTCGCCCTGCTATGCCGGTAGGATTATATCTCAGACTTTCAGAGCAGGAAAAGGATGTTGCAGGCATAATGGCATGGAATATCAATCAGATAACTAAATCTAATTACATTTAACTAGTTAACTCCAGCAACATGAAGGCAACCGGCCAAGTGCCACAACAGAAATGAGATTCAGAGGAACAATTTCTCAACACATTAATCAACTTCTTGCAAGGACTAGTTCAGATCAGACAAGAGGGCTATGCTTGACTAACTTTAAAAGACACAAGGTTTGTATAAGAAAGAATGGTATGTTAATCCCTCATTAGTGGTAACCCCAAATTCAGCTTTCCTAGGGAAAGAATTGCATCAAAATGTCAGGACATGACTTTGAATTTTAGTAGATTTATCTTCTGAGAGAGAGAGCCATTAATAAAATATATTGTGGGTAAACAAAATGTCTCAATAGTGCTGCTGAAGGGAGCAGAGACATGGGTTCCTGACTTTCAGGTCCTTATTTTAACACAGTTTGTGATACTCTGGTACTATAAAAACCACAATTGTACTTCTTGCTTTTAGTGCTTTTAGTGCATCACAGTTAAACCACACAAGGTGTGAGACAGAGCTCTTTGAGGCACCCTAGACTGCAAATACCCTGAGCTGGGTGAATGCTGGCTGATTACAGACAGGGAAGAGGCAGCAAGATGCCCCAGCAGTGACCCAGGTGGGTGCCTGTGCTCCCATGGCACCATGGCCCTGGGGCACCGTGCTGTGCATTGCCCTAAGCTACCCCTGCCCCTGATGGCACCCTGAAACCCACCCAGAGCCCCCAGAGCTGGGGGAGACTCACAAAGGGTGTGTGACCAGAGGATGCTCAGGGCTGAGGGGATGGGAGGTACCTGCAGGAGGTGCCAGGTCCTGCTGTCCATGCCCTCCTGCAGCTGTGTGTGTGTACATGACTCTGTGTTTGAGGGGGACTCTGCCCCTCTGCCCCACTCAGGTGAGACCCCTGGAACACTCTGGGGCTCCTGCACACGACATGGACCTGCTGGAGCGAGCACAGAGGAGGAAGCAAGATGACTGAAGGGTTGGAACAGTTCTGATAGCAGGGAAGGCTGGGAGAATTGGGATTGTTCAGCCAGGAGAAGACTTTGGGATGACCTAATTGCAGCTTTCCAGTACAGAATCACAGAATCACAGAATCACAGAATCTGCTGAGTTGGAAGGGACTCACCAGGGTCATCGAGTCCAGCTCCTGGCCCTGCACAGGACACCCCAAGAATCCCATCGTGTGAGAGCCTTGTCCAAATGCTCCTTGAGCTCACACAGGCTCAGTGCTGTGATCACCTCCCCGAGGAGGCTGTTCCAGTGCTCAGCCACCCTCTGGGTGAAAAACTTCTCATATCCAGCCTAAACCTCCCTGACTCAGCTTCATGCTGGTCCTGAAGGGAGCCTACAAGAAAGGTGGGGGCAGAGCATTTACCAGGGCATGTAGTGACAGGACAAGGGGGAATGGCTTCACACTGACAGAGAGGAGGCTCGGATTTGTTTAGTCATCATTCCTGGAGGTGTTTAATATTGGATGTGGCACTTAGTGCCATGGTCTAATCAGCAAGGTGGTGTTAGGTAATAGGTTGGACTCGGTGACCTCAAAGGTCTTTTCAATCCTAACTGATCCTGTTATTCTGTGATTATAGATTTGGAAGAAATTTTTCTTTGTGAGGGCGGTGAGGTAGTGGAAGGGAGCAGCTGCGGCTCTGAAGTGCCCACGGCCAAGCTGGACAGCGCTCGAAGCAATCTGGTGTAGTGTAAGCTGTCCCTGCCCACGGCAAGGGGTGAAACCGGATAAAACCTTTAGGACTCTTTGCCACCCAGCCCGTTCCACCGCGGCACCGCCGCCGCTCCCCTCACGGCCGCCGCGCGCCCCGCGCCGCCCACTGCGCACGCGCCCCGCGCGCCCCCGCCGCCGGCAGCGCGCAGGCGCGGGCCCGCCCCCGCCCGGCACCGCGAACGACGGGCGGCGGCGCGCGCCCCTCCCGCGCAGGACGGCGGAGCCCCGGCGGCATGAGGGGAGAGCGCGGCCGGCTCCGAGCGGTAAGGACGGCACCGAGCCTCCCGGGCCCCGCGCCCCGCGCCCCCCAGCCCCGCCGCCCTGCCCCGCGGCAACTTCCCCATTGTCCCTCCGCTGCCCGCCGCGAGCCCCGAGGAGCGGTCGGCGCTGCCCGTGGTGGTGATGATGGCGGTGGTGGGGCGGGGGTCGCAGTCCTCGGGCGGGTGACGGCGGCGCCGCGGCCGCTGCGCTGCGGGCGGGCGGCTGTGGCCGGGTCCCTCGGGGGCAGCGCGGGGCTGTCACAGGTGTCCCGTTCCCTCCCGGATCCCTCCGGGGCAGCGCGGGGCTGTCACCGCTGTCCCTTCCTTCCCTCGCGGGCTGTCCCGGTCGCTCGGGGCTGTCACTGGTGTCCCGTCCCCTCGCGGGCTGTCCCGGTAACTCGGGGCTGTCACCGCTGTCCCTTCCTTCCCTCGCGGCTGTCCCCGTAACTCGGGGCTGTCACTGGTGTCCCGTCCCCTCGCGGGCTGTCCCGGTAACTCGGGGCTGTCACAGCTGTCCCGGTCGCTGGGGACTGTCACAGCTGTCCCGTTCCCTCGCGGGCTGTCCCGGGTCCCTCGGCAGAGCTCAGCGGTGTTCCAGGTGTCACAGGTGTTCCCCCATCCCGTCCCTTCCCGGGGTGTCCCGCGGGGGGAGAACGCGGAGTTTCTTTGTTGTGTAACTCGTTTTGTCCGGGGATTAGAAAGGGTTTGTGCTGATTCAGGTGGGTTCGTTATTTTTTTAAAAAGCGGGGTAGTCATGGGTAAATTCTTCCCGGGGCTGGGATATCGGAGAACTTTCCTGTGGCTCGGGGGGTTGTTCTTGGCTCCGGGGCCGGGAGCGCTCCCGCAGCCGCTCGCGGACAGAAAAGTGACGCGAACTTGCCGTAGCAAACCCATCTCTCGCTAAAGTGATGCTGGCTCGCAGCCCGCGATTCACAGGCGAGAGCTACTGCCAGAATTTTTCAATAAACGTAATTGCAGTCGAGAGAGTTCGGGTCAAGCACTTCGCTGGGTAGAAGCAGGCACGAAGCCTTTGGAGTAATTCCTCTCCGTGTTGCCAGTGAATCTTTCCTGGCCGCATAGTGGAATTTTTCTCGAAGTTTATTTCCCCAACTATCTCATAAGTTTCTCTCTCAAAAGTTTCAATTTTTTTGGAGATGATCGAGGAATGCCTTTGATCCATCAGTGTGCTATAGTAATCTATTTTTTTTCCTTTCTGCAAACAAGCATTTTTAATACTTTTTAACCTTTTTGTGCTTTCTGTGTTTCTTTCTTGTTTTTTTTTTTTTCCCTCCCAGTCCCTGCTCTGAGCAGGGCAGCCCATATACTGTGCTGGGGGACTGGGAAATGCTTTTGTGCCTGTCACTGGGATGTGTCAGTGTTTGGTTCTCAGCAGCAGCAGCACAGGAAATGTCACCATCCTGACAAAGAGTCATAAAATATGTTGAAGATTTGTTACTAAAAGTGAACTAAAAATGTGCTAATTTTGTGTAGTCTTTGGAAGAAATTATAAGTCATTTCTGACAGAAATATATATAGCTTTTCAGGGCCCCTGTAGGGCCTTAAAAAAGGTTGTCAGGGAATTGTGAAGGGATTTCCTGTGGAATTGCTAGCGTGGTACCACGCACAGACTAATTGCAAGAGAAAATTGAAAATGGCTTCCTACGTCTGACAGATGGTTTTAAACATTTCTTTTTCAGGTTTGAGTTGATCTCACTAAACTGCAGCCATGGTGCAGAAGTACCAGTCACCCGTGCGGGTGTATAAGCACCCTTTTGAGTTAATTATGGCTGTAAGTATTAATTTTTGCTGTAATTTCCTTCTTGACAGTTCCTTGTGTTGCTGAGGACTTGCTGGGCTTTGTTTGATAGATGCTGTAGAACATACAAAGCTGAAAACAAGATGTGAGCTATGAGAGCTGTGTGTTTCAATGGTTTCCTCTCTGCCCAGAGTATTTTCTTAACATGCTTTCATTTTCTGCCAAAGTTTAGATGGTGTTTATGGATGTATTTGAAATTTGGAGCAAAAGTAAGCTTAAAGTGTACTGGAAGTTAATTACTGGGGGCAGACTCTTTTAGAACAGGAGGAAATGTCATGTACACTGATTAAAACATTGTTATGGTTATGTCTTCATCACTGTAGTATTTACAGGATTAGAGAAAGCCATGAAAACAAGGATGTGGCTGAATGAAAAGGGAGAAAGGACACTGGGAACATTTTGAGGGAAGAGTAGAAAAAGCTTGGTAGGGAGGCCAGAGAGATGAACAAAAAGCCTTCTGGGTGCATGTTGCTAATTGGTGTGATACTGGTACAAATAGTAATGAAAAGGAAGAAATTTAATTAGGTTCCCCTTTTTTTTCTCTCCCTTCTCTCCCTCCCTTTTCTCTCCTTTTAGAAAACAGAGTGGAAGTAGGTATTTGACATTTTAAAGTATATTCAGTTGAAACCACAGCTGTGAGGCTGTTATGAGTTACAAAGAGCATTTAAGGAGCTTTTCACTGATAAAAACAGTTAAAAGTGAACTGTAATCTAAATAATAATTGTTTGATTTCACTTGCTGAAAGTACTATGTTTAATGGCTTCAGAGGAGAGTTTTAATAATGCTCACGGTGTAAATATTTAGATAAATCACGTGGTTTGGAGTGCAGGGTTCCCTTACAGAAGTGATCCTTTGCAGTCACAGGGCAAAAAAGGTTGAGATCACTCTACAGGGAGCGTACTTGCATTTCTTTTTCTTATTCCTTAGGCTGCCTCCAGTGTTACAAATGTAGGTCTTGCTCTTGCAGACACTTCAAGGCAGGGAGTTATTTTGCTGAGCAGTGAAGAAGCCAACTGTGATATGTGTAAGGTCTTTTATGACTTCAGTAACTCTGACAGCTGGGCTTCAGGTGGTCTCTCAGTGAAATTTGATGGTGTCTGTAACTTTAGCCTGCAGTAGATCAATTAGCCAAAATGAGTTTCTTAAATGAAATTCCCTGGCTGTTTGCTAAACTGATGAGTCTTTACCTTGCTTCTGAATTGAAGGCAAAAATGCTTCCCTTGAGGTATTTCTTCAAGGATATTTTGAGTCAAAATGCTGACATCAGAATTGTCCACAACACTTTGCTGGGTGTAATTAGAAACACTTCTGACTATTAGTATTAACTGAGAGTTCTCAAACTGTTCTGAGTCTTGGAGATATCTGAAGAATAATGTTTAACAAATATAAAGTATTCCCTAACATTAAAGCTTTTCTTTAGAAAACAAGAGGCTATAGTAGGTATGCAACTAGGATAAAATAATAGTTAAAAATTAAATGTGAACTAAGAGGAGAAGAATGCTTGTAAATAGAAACAGCCAGACAGGATCCTTTCTGAGACTGGAAGTTTAGCTGAGCAATAATACATCTGGTTTATTTAGTCTGTGTCAGAACAGTGGGCTATCACTTGTACATGTTCAGAATGTGAGCACTGGATGAACATCCTCCCCCTGCCATGCTGCTGCTGTTACTGATTTTTAAAACTTGTAAAATTCCTGCTGGTGATCCATCAAAACTGTCCATGCATTTCTGAAGTGTGTAGAGGAGTCCATGAGCCAGATTCTGGGAAGAATATAACCAGTATATACAAGCTTGATGCTTTTTGTTGCCTGATGTTTTTGTTACTGTTTCTCCTTGGTTGAACAGTGATTGCATAAGTTGATGAAGTATTTCTGGAACAAATACTTGTGTCAAATTCTGTGCTCAGTAAAGTGGAAGTACTACGTTGCATATTCTCAACAAAAAAAAAGTGCTATAATGTTATTTTAACAGTGCCAGCAGCTCTTCTGAAAGGAGGAACAGCCTGGTGTATACCAAGCTTGAATTTAAATCCCCCAAGAAATGACTTATGAGTTGTTTGATTTTCCTCTGTCCCTCTCTTACTTGCACCCAGCCCTTGACAGAATGTGTCCTCAAACAGAGGTTTGAACCCACACCCAGAGATCTGTCAGTGAAAAATCTCTCAAGAAAATTTTGGTTGATGTGGCAGCAGGGATTCTGTGTGCCAAGTTGTCTTAAAAACAATCACTGTTTCTAGCCTGGCTCTTGTGTGAGATCTCATCTTTTGTTCAGGTGCTGAGTACTTTTAAAAATTCTGTTTGGCCAGTTGTCCTCCCTTCCCTGGGCATTCTGTGGAACTCCAGAGGTAATTCTTTCTCTGGAGGAGTGATGAAGTTCACCAGTGTCAGTGAAGCCCGTGTGCACTGGGAAGACTTCTTGGATACATGTTGCAATTGCAAATTGGAACTTATTAAGTCGAACTAATATTTAGCCTTCAGATAGAGAAATCAGCATTAATTCTTCTTTTCTAGAAGCCACTGAGTGAATGCCACTTGCAGAATGAGTCATTTACAGTGCAAACTTCCGATTTTCCCAATTTCCCCTTCCTGGGTTTCCAAGAGGTACTTGAGGGAGAATGGAGCACAATCAGCATTCCATTCATGCAGCTCTAGTGTGTTCCCAGGAAACTTTGTTCTCTGGGAAGGGTTACTGCAGCTCTATATTAAGACAAAACACTGGATTTAATTCCACTTCGATCTAAGCCAAGATTGTCAAGACAAAAGTGTTTTGCAGGCAATTATGATATAAAGACTTCTAAAATAGACAAGAATCAAAATTCTTTTCCTAAGTTAAATTTGGTGTTGAAAATAAGTTTTTCTTATGCTTCCTGCACTGAAATCCAAAACTCATGTGTTGAACCCTAATATATCTCTATGACAATATCCTTAAGGCATGGCCCCTTATCTCCCAACTGGGAATTGGTGAGGCTGAGGCTGGGAGAGAGAGTGGGGCCATCCATTGCTTCAAAGCTTCCAACCTTCCCTCATCATTAAAGTCCAGCTGTGTAAAATCTAATATAAGCTACTTCCCTTGAAGATTTCTTTCTACTGGCAAATTGTGTGGTTCCAGATAATGTTTAAGATGCAAATCTTTTAATGAAACTATTTCCTAAACTTGAAAAGATTCTAGAATCATAGGCTAGAAATTACCACACTTTAGTCTGACACACCTAACACAGGCCACATGATTTCACCAAATAGTTTCCAAAGCTGACATGATGATTTTTGGCTGCTCTGTGGAATATCTGTCATAATTAACTTTTTGGAATCTCTGTGTGTTAGTGGATATGTATTTTACAAAGCACCCAGAGCAGCAGCTTGCACAGCTGTTCAGGAGACTGACTAGAATCTCACTTCTCCTCCTGTTCAGTTTACGTAATGCTGGAAGCAGCTGAAATGTGGAAAAATGGCTGTTTACTTAGACTCACTTGTCAAGTTACCAAGGTTAAATATACTGCAGAAAAACTGAGAAGCTGCTTTTAGAAAACTTCCAAAGATTACAGATTCAATTTTTTTCTATTAGCTTAAAGAGGTTTACATTTAAAGTAATACAGGGACTTTGCTGAATAAGCAGTTCCTAGTATTAAAAGGCAGTTAAGAACTTGAATCTTCCTTAACACGAGGCTAAAATTAACTTTAGAGATTTGCAGCTCATTTTCAGTCTGACATACTTTAGATAATTCCCCTTGAGTTTAATTTCCAAAGTAAATTTAAATAATGAATAATCAGTTGCAATGGCATTTCAAGGGTGGAATTTGTGCAAATAGAAAAGAAATAAGATGTTTGAAAAAGCATACATTGGATTGAACCATTGACCAGCAGGATTTTTCTTTTTAAGTTTCTGAAAGCTCTATAGAAAATGTATTGCTCTTCAGCCCATTTAGAGAATGTCCTATTTACAGTCACAAATTACTTAGTTTCAGAAATAATGTGAATTTTGAAAATCGATCTCCCATTTTGTCACTGTTCTGATGGAATAGCTGAAGTATCTCAAACATTAATCTTTCCCAGTAAGTATAATGTGTAGTGCCTTTGATTATATTATCATTTTAATGGTTCAAATTTGCTGCTTTTGAACATCATGCTGACTGGCTCCCTTTGGGCTTTATAGATTTAAAAAATAGTTCTTAAGGTATATCTCATGAATTAAAGTATCCTTAAATTACAGGTGAGTAATAAGATTGTAAATGGAATAAATACTCTAGTGATAAGAGTAGATTAGAAAAAAAATTATCTGTTTTTCCAGATTGACAAATCAAAGTATAATTCCTTGATCTAGATTGTAATGAGCTTCCTGATCAGCAGTACATTATTATTTCACTATGAAAGTTATTACTTTAAGAAGTCATTTAAAAAAAATTCAAACTGTGTCAAGCTAAGTGCCACACCTGCTCATAAATACTTACCACTTTTATTCCTTCCAGTCTCATTTTCTTTTCCTGGAAAAAATATATTTCACACATCATGTGAAGAGGGGCTGAGAGGTTGGTGAGAAAAAGGAAACTCTTCTGCAAGTGCTTTTGCAGGCACAAAGTAGGCTTTAAATATATAGAGAGGTATTTTATTCCCCTGACGCAGTGCTCTTTGCTGAGAATTTGTCTTGGATACTTAAATCCTGAGGAAGGGAATAAACTTGAGTGTCTGCTCCCAAAATCTGAGCTGTTTTCCCATCTGTTGTAGAACTCCCAGAGTCTCATCTGCTTTGCTTCCTGTCTTTGTTGAAAGCTCAGCCTTATTTGCTGTTGGAAATGCATTGGTAAAGCTGTGGTGGAGCAGAGCCTGGTGTGGAATTTCTGAATTTCTATTAAATGCCTGTAGTTCCACTGCTGGTTGATGGTGGTGGTGGTACCCGTGTTAGCACACAATATTATTGGCCACTTTTTTGGAACGAGCTGTGGGTAACAAATAGGAGACTTCACTTATGCACTAGGAAAAAATATTGACTTAGCAGCCTGCTAACAGTGGAATTTATGTGTTATTTTGTGACCTGCTTAGCTATTTCCATGCTTGGTTTACTGGGGTGTTTTTGGTTTGCTGTTTTGTTTGGTTTTTTTCCTTTCTTTTGGGCAAGCACATGACCTGAGTGTAGCTGACAGCTGCAGTTCTCTTGTTCGCCAAAGCTTTGAGTCAGTTTTTAACAAGTCTTTTACACTTTAAAAGCTAAGCCACCACCACTGTCACACTCTGAAAGGTGTCAGAAGAAGGAAAATATGTATCAAAACAGTTCTTGTGTTTTGTTCTGAAAGCACTCAAGCTTTTCACCCTTTGCAGGTGTTTTAGCTCTGGTGTGAAGTGCTGCTCCAGGATCTGTTGATGCAGCCAAGTGATGTTGCCTTTGAGTTAAAACTCTTAAATATGTGGAAATCTGGCAGAAGAGAAGAGGTTACACATCCTGCAGAGTCCTGGGCACTCAGGGCTCTGCAGTTACCGTCTGGAGAAGATTTAACTTCCTGCTCATGGTCTAATGTGTGGTTAGACAATTAAGAAGCATATGTAAAAACCTTCAAAACCTTGTGGGAAAGAGATAAGGTGTTTTTTTTTTTTTGGATTGATTAAAAAAACATATCCAGTAAGAAGCCAGAGGTTGCTTGGAAATCAGAATGAGGTGTTTCCATATTGCTCGAGCAGTCTGTGCTGCCCAAGGACTTCCCATAAAGCACCTTCAGTCAGAGTCCAGAATCTGGGACCCAGAATTGAGGGGGTATTTGTTGTAACCAGGACTGAACTTCTGCTTTGGACTTTCTTTGGAGTCAGTATGTTCCTGGAGGGAGGCCAGTGATGGAATCTTTAAGCTGTTGCATTCTGAATGTAAAATGAATCTTCTGAGAATATGCAAGGAAAACTGTTAATTAGCTCAAGTTGAAATTAATTACAGGTTGGTCTTAAATGGTCTATTTCTTTTTCTCCCAAGTGAATTTGTCTTCTAGTTTTTTCAGGTAGTTTTAAAATACTGTGCTTGTACTCTAAATGAATAACTAGGATGTTAAGCTGAATTATTTAACACTTTATTTCATTTTTGTGGTAGAGTTAAGACAGGTCAGGCTAGCAGCTCATGCAAAATGTTAAGTAAGGCCTGTTGCAGGTAGTTTAATGATTTTACTTTGTCACAGTTGAACTGCAGTTGGTCTCAGCCATCAGCAGTCAGTCAGTGGTGTTTGAGACCAGAGCCCTGCCAAGGAGCCGAGCTGGTGGCAGAGCTGGTGGCAGCATGGCTGGAAGGACTGCCTGGCATCCTCTGGGCTCTGCTGCAGCGTGGGGCAGCACTGCCAAGGGACTACAAGCCAGCAGTGAGCCATCACAATTTGAGATCAGCTCTCAAGTTCTTGACTTTTCTCTGCATAGCTTTTGCTCAAGTCATGCTGATTTCAGCCCAGTCCACAGAGGTTTTCAGCTTGTGGTTCACAGCCTCTGTGTTCTAAGGGTCAGAGAAGCACCACCAAAATGTGCTTTCCCATCGTAGCTAAGCTGAGCACCAGGCTGCTGCTCTTGCTTTCCCTCAAAGCCACGTTCATCAGCCAGCCAGCCTAGGGACACAGGCTGGGCCAGAGCTGTCTTGGAAAAAAGGAAGATAAATTCCTTGTCAGCCCAATTTCCTCGCTGGGCTCCCTTAAGGCTGCTGAGCACCCCTGTGGGAGCAGGTGCTCGTCCCCCCCGTGCGGTGGGTGAGCTGCTGGCAGCTGGCTGCAGGGAAGAGGAGTCAGCAGGGCAGCTGTCGCTAGGGCTGCACTCTGGGAGCCCTGATTCCCTTGGGGAATAATTAGGGATCTGCAGTTTGAAAGATGCAGAAGCCGCTTGCTGTAACACTAAGTGAAGGGGCCATTAGAAACCTGATTCAGCAGTCTTCAGGTATTATTTAGCAGTGCAAAGTACTTGCAAATTGCACTTAATGGATTGGAGTTGTGGGTTGTGTGAGTTGCTTTGGCATAACGGGGGCTCTGTCCTTGCTTCAGAAAAATGAAAATTGAAAATTTCTATGTGGTATGCTGGGAACACATGTGAATGGACTGGCTGCCTGTCTTGCTTTGTATTCATGTATAAAACTTCACATTTGAGCATTTTCCATCTTGGACTTCTCTTGGGTTTTACTTTATTATGATTAGTTTGGGGTCCTATGTATCAGCAAATTTGAAAATAAAAATATCTCTGGACTACCAGCTTTAGCTCTGGTGACAGCAGAGGGATCGTGGGAGGGAGCAAGAGAAGCTACTCTTTTGCATTAAAAAATGAATTTTTATCGAAACTGTTTTAATTCTTAATTGTACATGTTTGGGCTCTCTTAAATTACTGTTTCAAGGTTTTGTCATGGTCAGATTGATGAAGTTAAATATCTCAATCTGTGGGGTTATGGATTGCTGGATAATTACAACTATTTTCATTTTGTTGGTATTTATGCTCTCATAACTTGAGTACGGATGCTTTTTGCAATGTGTGCAGATCAATTTGTGAGGAGTTGAAAGCCACGCTGCAAACCTCACCATCTCAGCCTGTCTGATAACTTTCTGCAGCCCACTGCTGCAGTAATATTAGATCATATCTCTGTGACAGTCACAGATCTCATTTGGTGAGAATGAGTATTTCCCTGGCGATGGTCAGGTGGCAACGTGCCATTTAGAGTTGTTTATGCCACAGCAGAAGGGAGCAGCTTCCTGATGAGAGCACTTCCTTTCTTGTGTGCATTGTGTCCCTTCATTTAGTGTGAAATTCAAATGCCACAGACATTCGGTCCAGTTCAGGCTTACCAGGCAGCAGAAGCCTTTCCAGAGGAGGGTTTTTCAGGCTATTTCATTCAATGTGTAAATTATACTGTGTAATTTGCAAAACTCTCTTTGCTGTGCAGTTCATTGGCTGGTAGATAAGTTCTTCATTACTGAATTCAAGGCTCTATGAAATTACTTATTTCTATTGAAGTGTTTCATGGTGTGTGCATGGTGCAGCCACTGAAGTTGTAATGAAAAGGATTTTAAGCAATTTCACTTCAACTTGTTTGTTCTGTGTTGACTAAACTGATTCATGCTTTTGTTTGCATTTCTTTGCTGTAAAGGAGGGTGAAGAACAAAGAAGTGATTGTCTATAATCTGTGATTTTAATTTCTTTTTAGAAAAGAAGCAAATTACTTTTGACTGTTCTATTTTTTTATTGACTTGCTTTTTGAAGCTAGATGGTGTTTTCTGTCTGTTTTATTGGGGAGCAGTTGCAGGGGTGCAGAAGTTGTACCATGCCAGTAATGGATCTTGCACTGGTATTACCTGGTTATTGAGATCTGGATTTTTATTCTGTCTCTTAATGGATTGCACCATGAGGCCTCTCTAGCTAGTGCTGCCTTTCAGGCAGTGGCCAAGGGCAGTATCTGCCTCTAGGGGAGAGGATAGGAATGAGATAAACATATGGTAACACTCTTAGGATACTCTCTCATCCTCCAGCAATGTGTCTTGACAGCCCTTCTGGTCCAGAATGTGCCGTTGTCAGGAATAACATCTCATGTGCTTGATTTCTTGTGCTCCCAGTTCCTTTCTGGAGCCCAGTGAGCTCTGTGCTGACACCCTCCAGCAGGAGCTGGTGCTTCATGACACGCTGTCGAGAGATGGATGCTTTCCCTTTAGGCTGGCAGAGCTTGCTCAGCCTCTCACCTCCTGCTCCTTGTGGCAGAAGAGGCAGCACAGCCTGCCTCAGGCTCTCTGTGCTGTCTGCCCTCTTAGATCTGGCAGGTCCCCCCTCAGGTCTTAAATGACTTACTTTCATCTTGGTGGCCTTAGTTCAGTAGTTGATGATTTCACATGAGGAACTGCTGCTCTGGACTCTTGATTTTTCCATCATCATTTTGTTGCCTTTTTGAAGGTATCCTGACACATCAGACATGAAAGAGTTTGTTTTTATTACACTTTCTAGCTTGAGATAAATAATGTGCAGGCTCCAGACCCTATCATGCTGCATTTTGATGACATTCCATTGACATTAGTGAATGGTCAAGACTTAAAATGATGTATTTAAAACTTTTGAATTGGTTTGATTAACAGAATATGGCTGTTCTCCACCTGGAAGTTGCTGTTTTGCTGGTCCAAAAGCCATACCAAGGCCTTGCTATTTATCTTGAATTTTGTATTCTTCTGGTGAAGCTCTCTGTACTAATGATAGTCTTGGATGAGTGAAATCACTGGTGCAGTGCTTAGAGGCCAGTTGCCTCTGGGCCAAATGAAAAACTGGTGGGTGAAGTCTGAGGCAATGAAGCCAAACCTGTTCCACTGAACATTCATGGAGGGGGGAAAGTCTGGAGACTTTTTTCCTTGTGGTAGTGCAAATCTTTAACCTCTCAGGCAACGTTTAATGAGGATTTCTGAGCCCACACTGTAGCACTGCTGTAGTCATCCTGTCCTCCTCCACTCATAAATTAGATTTTGTCTGCACAGTAATAATTTTATTTAAAATAATCTAACATATTCCAGATGTTAAACATGTTGTAACAGACCTTCTTATTGAAAGTGTCTGTGATTCTAAGACCAAACAAGTGACGAATATTAATTATAGGGCTCATAAAAGTGAGACTTAAGCGTAGTACAATAGAGCAGCAAGGAATATTTGACTGTTCTAAAAATAGATCCTCAGTGGACACATTGGGATTGCAGCTGAATTTTAAAAAACTGACTGCAGAGGAACCAGACATGAAATTTGTTAACTGGAAAAGGAAAGGGGAAGCCAAGCCCCAAATTCTGCTTTCAGTGTGACAATACCCCGTGCCTGTGAAATGCCTGTTGGCAACACAGAGCCTGCTTGTGATTGTTCAGCTGCTGGAAGACAAGGAATGGGAATTAGAAGAAATGGTTTAATGAGTTACAATTGGTTTTATGTGTGTCTCTCAAAAAATTCACAGGAAGATATGTTCCTGTGTTATGAAAAGGGCTGTGTACCGCTGGTTTTGCAGAGAAATAGGAAGTGCTTGGGAATAGCTCACATTCCTCTGTAATCACATGTCGGTCTCCAGGCGTTTAAGCTTTGCCTGGCCTGTCGCCAGCCTTTGCTGTGATGCTCTTTTGGAGGTCAGCCTCTTCTCCAGAGTACTTTAACCTTGAGCCACACGAGTTGTGTCCTGTGCAATTGGGGTCAGAAGCCAAGTTTCCTCTCGTAGGAACTACTGAAGTTGACTCTAATTGCAGGGCACATTCTGTCAAACAAAGTGTTGTGCCCGGAGCTACGTGGCTTCTGGGCCAGACTGATTTCCATCTGTCTAGCTTGGAACACGGGCAGGGCGGGCATTTCTCTCTGAATATAGAATAGTGTTGCAAATGTGTGTGATAGAAACAAGTTACAGTGACATTGCAAGTCCATCTGGTATTGCTGTTGCCCCCACGAGGCCAGGTAAGGTCTGTGGATGCTGAAGAGCAGCTTGGAGCAGCACAGCTGGAAAGTCTGTCCTCGGTGTTCCACCTCCAGTCTAGACCAAAGCAATGTCTGTTGTTTTCTAACCAGCAATTTGATCCTGGTCTCTCAGTCATAAGCCAGCCTAACCTGAATGATCAGGCTTTCCCAGTTTACTCCAAAGGAAAGGAAGATTAAAATTATTTTATTTGCATTCAGCGTGGTGTTGGGCTTTCTGTCCTTAACCTTTTGTTTTTCTTGAGGTAGGAGTGGTACTTGCCCAACTTCTCTTTTCCAGCTTCTCATTTTAGAGATTTGTGTCTCAAGATTGTGCAGAGGCTGCAGTTGAAGTTTGTCTTGCTCACTCTTTGGTGGAGTGGCACTTGGGCACTGTGGCCTCTCTGGGTTTCCCAGAGAGAGGAAGAGAATCAATGATTCTCTTGTGTGTGCCTGGAGGGCAAAGCAGGTGTAACTCAAACTCCTACACAGGCTGTCCACTTTCTCCTCTGTCCTGCCCTCGTATTAAGGTGTCCTCTGAAGATGGACATTTAGGCTCTCATACAAGAATCAATTACACAATTCCACCTGTGCAAATTTATTTAAGCAAACCACAGATGACTCAGATCTGCTTTAAAGTAACCACTCTTCAAATTAAAGTCATGTTGAGGCATGTCTGTGATTATTGAAGATGATCTTTTACAGATAGAAGATGGAATGTCAGTCCTTGTCTTCAGGTCCCATCCTTTATCCCCAGTTTGTTCTACCTGCTGAATTGGTGTACCTTTTGCCATCACAACTTTGAATAAAATTGCATTAAGTCATCAAAGATTTCATTTTTATCTGCATGAAGACGGAATCTCTGTGTGTAGCAGAGTGATTTTTAAGTAGTTATTTGGCAGTTCCCTTCTAGTGTCATTCCATGCAACATCAGGCCGTGGGAGTTTTGCTGGTAAAACTTCTCTGGGCACTTTTTGAAATGAAAATGCCCAGATGTTGGATGGGAGCTGAGGGGGATAGAGTAGTGATCTGTGTAGAAAGAGCCTGCATGGATGGCTTGTCTGGTCACAGCCCTGATGAGAATTGAGGTTTCTGTGTCTGGCTGTTTCTTTCTGTGCAGAAAGAGGCTCTTTGCTTGCCTTGGTAAGTTGGTGACCACAGCTGAATAACTCAACAGTGAACTACTAGTAAAATTCCACTTTCCTCGAAGATTGCTTCATAACCTGTTCTGAATCTCCTGCTTTATTTATAAGGCCTAAATTATTTTAATGAAATATTAAAGTATTAAAGTAACTTCATGCTTGAAAACCAAGGCTCTGAGGTTCCTTAGCTCTGTAGCCAACACATTTATGCTGCCATTCAGAGGAAGTTTGTGCAGACCTTCCTGTCCCACAGAAAGTTGGTTTTTTTGCTCCTGTTTTTTTTCCTTTACTTCTGTCCCCTTCCTTGCATTTGGTTTTGGGCAGTCGTAAGTGAATCTATGCTTTTTTTAGTATAACTCAAATTTGTCAAGAATGCTTAATGAACATATATTGTCAGGTATTTCCTTGGATAAGCTGAGAGTTTTACTGCTATTTAGTTGAAGATGGAGCATTCTTTCAATAAGCTGCCTGTGAAATCCTTTTGATTTCTAATTTGTGTGCTGGTAGAAAAATAAGCACTTCTTTGCTTTGCATTTACTTTGCAGATAATGTAATCTAAAACTCAGAAATGTGTGGAAACTTTTTAAAATCACTACAAGGAAACGTGCTTTCCCCCCCTGAAATTGTTACTCTCTTTTTGATAGTAGGCAGAGTTTGATGTCTGCTGTAACTTAGCAGCAGTAGAAAATTAGTTCTAAATCCTGCTGATAAAAGTGATACTAATATGCTAATATACTAATATAAGTGATACTATAATCCTATCTAGTTGATTCGTAGCCTGAATTTCTCCAAAACATTCTGTGCAGCTGCTGCCAGAGGTGAAATTGTTGCAGTGTCCTGTGATTGACAACTGAGATCACGTCCCAAAAGTCCATGTGGTTTGGGGTCATGTTTTGTGCAGTAGGAATGTTTTGGTTTCAGTAGGGCTCCTGATGGTTTTTCTATGTGATGACCTCAAAGGAAAGAGGTTTAAACACAAGCAAAGTCAAACTAAAATGGGTGCTAAGGTGTGGGAAGGTGGTGTGGGTGCTGTGCTGAGTTTCCTTGGGATCTGTCCAGTTTCAGTGACACTTTGCAATGACCTGAAGGATATAATGAGCAGTGTGGTATTTTCAGGGTGGACTGGGCAATGCTGGGTTAATGGTTGGACTCAATGTGCTTAACAGTCTTTTCCAACCAGAGTGAGTTTATGGTTCCAAGTGCATTCCACCTCACGGGACTCAAAGCCAGCTTACAAGAACTGGCCTGCAGGGTTGCCTTTAGGGCTGTTTAAAATGCCAAGCAATGCATTTAGTCTGGATTTGGAACGCAATTAAAGCTAATAAGTGATCAACACTGTAACCATGGAAATGCTGCCTGAGCCACAGAGAGGAGCAGAAATGCCAGTGTTTGTGTGTTGGTGCAGTTGCTTTCCCTTGGAAGTGCTTTGTAGCATTTAACACGTGAAAGGCCCTGCTGTCAGAAATCCGAGGTGGTGTGTGAGTGCTGTGCAAGCAGCACTCTGAGCTGTCGAGTTACACTTTCCTTTGTAACACCGTTTCAGTGGTGTTTCGTGATTTTTGTGATTGGCTGTATGTATCAACTATAGTTATGCCTGATATTTAACATGAAGCTGTTCCTTTTGCCCTACAGAAGGCTTGGAAGAGATTAAATAGGTGTGAAGTAGCCTGGATTGTGTCTGCAGAGCTGTGTGGAGATAAAACCCTGTTCTGTCTCTGTTCTGAAAGGTTGTTTAGCTTCCCCATGCACATCCCTCCTGTTTTGGATGAGTGGTGGTGAGTGCTGTTTGAAGCCAGGAACCAAAAAAAATTGTCTCTGAATTGTTATGGTCTCAGAGTAACTTAGTGGAGCCAAAGCACAAGAATAACTTCTCTGCTATTTCCTGTCTCCATAGAGATTTTTAATTTACTGAATCAAAGCCCTTCATACAAGATCACAAAGCAGTTATTGAATTTGAGTCTGTATACTGGATTATTTTGTAGTGGTTATGGGCAGTGTCCTCATTGTTTTCAGGAATTTGCACAATGGATGTGAAGCTGAGAGGTTTCTTGCTGTGTTTCTAGGATTTGAGCAGCAAATTGCTTGCTTAGTATGTGGCAGGGCTGTTAACCTGTTTGGTAGAACAACTAGGTATTGTTTGTTCAGCAGTGACATCCACTGAAGACAAGATCACTTTAACAGGTAGAGTCTATTTGAAATGTGCAAGAAACTTAACTGGGTATTTACTTAACTTGAAAGTACTGTGGGCTTCTAATACAGCTAAATGTAAAAATGGACAGAGCAGTCTTGCCCTCTCCTTTTTATAGGAAGTAATGAAATCTGAGGCTTTATATAGTTGAGCTAGGGTTGAATTTAAATGTATTGGAATAAATCTGCTCATCTTTTCTTCCTCTTTCTTTATGGATGTTTGCAAGGCACAAGTGGGTTGTTCATAGCAGTATAGAGTCTGAAATCCTTTTCAGTGGAACCTGAATAAATCAAGACAACCCCTTAAACAAGTATAGGCACTAAAAGAAGAAAAGTAGAGATTAAGCTCTTCTGTACACTTAATAAAACCTTTTCTTCCATGCAGGACTCAAGTGACAGAGGAGCTGTTGAGGGCAGGATTTAATGACTTTGGTAAATGCCAGGAAAAGAAATGTTTTCTTATCCACCTCTGCTTTACAGATGGCTTCATTTTCCTCAACTCCTGCTTTCATGGAGATTTCTCAGGAATTTCATTTCCATTCCACAGGAGGAGAGGTGATCTCAGCAAGATGAATTTGCTGGCTGCTATGCCAGTTATGCCTTCTTGAGACAAGAATACTGAAAAGAACAAGTCCTTATAGCACTTCATGACTGACCAAGGCCCAGGGCAAGCCCTGGTGGTGTTGATGAAAAGGTTGCTGCAGGACCTTCAATGTTTGTGGTGTGTAAGGACAGCTTAGAGCAGGGGTTATTTAACAGCTGTGAGTGTTGGAAGCCCAGGGAGTGCTTAGAGACTCTGCAGAGTCCTGTAATATCTGGGAGGTCAGGACTCATTCAGTGTGGGAAGTCTCTCCTGGATCTTCTGAGAGGAAGAGATGTAGACCTGGGCTGTAAATATGAGCACCACTTCAGTGCAGTATCATAAATACAGCATTTGAAGAATCTGAGTATCATGCTGCAGTAAGTTTTTGAACTGCTGACAATTTCTCTTCCCAGATACTCTACCTGAAAGCCCTGATCTCTGCTTTGGAGAACATCCAAGGCTGTTTTTCAAGATTGCTTCTCTTGCTGTTTGAGGAATGAATAATTAACCTTCAATTACAACTCATGAACAACATCTGTGCAAAGTAGATTCTTGTTAGTACTTGTCTGATTTGTATAATAATGTGTTTGTGTGGTGTATTAAAAAAGATGACAAACCCCAGAACTTCAAAAAGAAAAAAAGCCACTGTAATTGTAGTCCAAGGATTTGATGCATAATTATATAAAACTTTCAAACCTCCTTTATGAAAATCTTGGACTAACTCCATTGTTTATGAACTTTAAGGTGGGAATGTACTTCTGCCAAGTAGGAGGAGTTGGGCCATTTTAGGCAATTACTTGGGAATGCTTTGCTTTGGAAGACTGGATATGAAAAGTGCTGTAAACTTACACTCTTAATGCACTAAAGATCATTTAATTAGAAAGTTCCAGGTCACTTCTTACACTTGTGTAGTAAACAGAAACTCTTTAGCCTCTAAAATGGAACAGAATGTTTGTCTTACTGATATTGATTTGTCCTATTGATTTTTTGGTGTAGCTTACAGAAGAGTTGTTTATTTTATCTTGGATACACTTAATAGCCATCATTAATACTTAAATGGCCAAATTTTATTGTAGCAGGGAACAAAAGGTGAAGACAATCTATTGTGTTTTTGAATGACTTGTGCCACTCCAGGGTAAAATGCTTTGTTGGACTGTAATGGAGGGAGGATGCAAGAGGGACAAAGGAAAATAAGGTCAGGATGCAGTTGTAGGAAAGTGTGATGGGGAGGAAGGAGAGCTGTGCAATTTTTTTTCCTGTAGCTTAGAGTAAGGGGCCAGTCACGTGTGCCAGGTGAATGTCAGCTGTCATTTTGGGAATCCTTCCAAATGCACCCCAGCACTCGGTGCAGCTGTGCTCTGGGATGGAGCCAGCTCTGCTCCTCACCTGCACCCTGGCCCAAGTACAGCTCTGCTTGGAAAGGCAGGATTTTCCTCTCTTCTCTGGAATTCTGTCTGCATGGAGTGGAAGAGCTTTTCCTGTTGTAAAATGAATGTATTAAAAGTATATTTGAATGTGGGACATTGTAATTTAGTTTTTTTAACAAACCAAGATGGAACTGAGCCTTCCTTTTTAATGAATGCTTGCTGCCTGCTTAATTTGTCTTAATTCTTAAAGTCTCTGCAGTAGCTCTCTTTCATGTGGAGAGTTATAATTTTTAATTCAAATTGCTTCCACAAGGTATTTCCTGATGTAGTTTCTAATTGCTTAATCCAGTTCAGTGATAAATTGTTAAGCAAACATTTTGTTTGTCGATCTTGCTCTGATAGCCAGCAGGTTCACCATCAGTGAATCTTGCTGGAAAAGCTATACTGTATTTGTTCTAGTTCTATTTGAACACTTTTAACACACTTTTTAAAAGTAGAAATTGAAATGGAAGGCTTAAACTGTTTTTTTTCCTTTTAAAGTAAGTCATAGTATTCTTTACACTCTGACTAGTCATATCTTCATGGCATAGACTGTGCTAATATTTACAGAGAAGTCAAAGGACTGTTAAACAACCTCATATTTGTTGAGGATCAGAAATGGTACAGAAAGGAAATTTTTGTTTAGATGACACACAGCCATTCACTGGCAGGTCTGCCTCTCCTGCTGGGTTCTCTGTAGTCCCCACAAGCCTCAGCTGTAGTCTGTGTAACTTTAACCTTCTCCATCTTTTCCAGAGAGAGTTCTAGAACAGAGTGCCTGCCAAGCAGCCTTTGTTTCACAGCAGTGAGAGAATAACTCCCCTCTTTGTAAATGAGAACATTTAATGAAGTGAAAACACAGCGGAGAGAAAAAGCACTGAAGCCTGTTGAGGAAGGGCTGCAGTGAGGGAAGGTCACTGCACAGAGCCACGGGAGCTGTGCTGCAGGGGCAGGGCCTGGCTGCCCCCTGAGCGTGTGCTTGCAGGACCTGTCCTTGCAGGGCTGGCTTCACTGGGGAGCCTCTTCCCAGAGAGCTGGCTACCTGTTTGTTAAAGATGTTTGTGCTTCCCCAACGTGCACTTGGCTTCACGTTCCCAATTCCCAGTGCCTGGGAGTGTTACCTTACAAAAACCTATTTCTGGAGCTTTTTGAGGTGTATCCACTGTAACCATCTGCTCTCTTGCATGCACGCCCCCGAGCTCACTCCCATGGGAGCTGACATCCCTCAGAGACACTGGCACTGAGATCACACTGCTTTGTTCAAGTCTCACAATTTTTATACTGCTTTGAACAAGTGTCATGATTTTTATACATATGTATGGATTGCAAAGGGAGTGGTAGAGAGCTCTGAACAGCAGAATCCAGGGCAGGAAGAGTTATTTGCTGATCTGTGAGAGTTCATCCCGAATTTTTTCTTTCCAAGTTCAGCTGCCAAGAATTTGAAACCTCGTGGTTGCCCTGCCATGAGTCACTGCTTTTCCTATTGATCTGCAGGGCTCTAATGCACGGGGAGGAAAGGATAAGATACAGTGCTCTGCTGGAATGATCAGGCTGCTGGAATGCAGCCTGTGGAACCAGGGCAGCATCCTGCTTGAGTGACCCTTCTTGTTTCTTGTGCTTATGAATAATTCAGAAATCCCGCACGCTGGAAGTGGATAGGGGAGCACAGTGAACTTTGGTACCCACACATGGTCAGGCACTGCAGGCAGAAATTAAAGATAGCACTGAGTGCTGCAGATGAGATTGGACTGCCAGGATGAATCTGTTTGTGGCTTTTCTTGAGGTGCCCTTGGAGAATGTGGTGCTGCTCTTGGAATGCTGCTCTGCCAGCAATTTCAGACAGAAAACATCAAAAAGAAATAAAACATCTTAACAGCTTGATTCATGTCATTAAGCTGTTAAAGCACTCAATATGCTTCATTTTTCAGTGGTAATTGAAATTCCTCCGTATTTCACAGAGTTAGAATTTCTGTTTGGAGGATTCTCCTACTAGAACAGCACAGCATAAGTATATTGGTATATTTTTTTATTCTCTTTTAAGTGTAGAAATTAGTTTTGAGTCATTTAATGGAAGTACTAAATAATCCCTGTCCTTGAAGGCAGGAGACTGGGAATATATTAATCTGGCTGGGGAAGATGAGTAATTTATTTGCATGAATGACTGACTCTCCCTAGTGAGGATTGAACACATGCTTATTATCAAGGTGTTTTATTACCCTAGGCATGGTTTGAGAAGCAAAAAGCCAGATATCTTTGAAAACTGGGCTGGGGGAGTCATACCTTAGTGCTGTTTTAAAGGTGGTATTTTGAAAGGAACTTGTTATTCCTGATAACTAGAATTCTGAAATCTAAGGGATGCAGCAGCAAAGTACAATTCCCTTGGTTATGAAAAATGAACTGCAATGGGTTTAAAATAGTCAGACTTCTGAATTGCTTTCATATCTTCACACACAGCTGAAATACTAGCAAGGATAAAAGTGGTATAAATCCTGTTATTTTGACTCTACTCTGAGCATGAGTTGCTAAGGGAAGCAGTTGGAAAAGAAGCTTTATTACAGTGCTATTTTGGTTGAAATTATGGTTGTCAGTGCTCTTGCTGTTAACATGCATTAAGAAAGTTAAATTTGCAGTTCAAGCTGCTTCACCAGACTGTGTTTTTCTTGATGCACAGTGCAGCTTCTAATGGATCAGAGTACACAAACGTTCCAGAGGCTGGTGGGAAATGTAAAAGTACATTATTGAGGAACTGCAGAATTGCAGGCTCAAAATCACTTTTTGAAAGATCTGTACACAGGTGTCTCAGGCACAGAGGTGTTGTGATTTCATGTCAAGCCCAGCAGCAGCTGCAGAGTTTTGAGGACGAGCACATCTGTGCTTTTGACTTGTGCTCCGTGTCGGTCTCCACACACCCTGTGTGTTAAATGTGACAGGGAAAACAGCAACAGTGTCATGTCCTTGAAACGCCAATCTTGGGTAAATTTAGTGCTGCAGCAGCAGCGTTTCACCCCGCACTGAGCCCTTCAGGATTTTCTGCAGCTGCTTCTCTTTTGAGGAACTGTCTTTGATTGTATCTGTGCAGTGAAATTGGAACTCTGACACCAAGGTGTGGAATATCTGATTTTATTTGTGAAGAGAGACCTATCTGTCCAGGGTTTGACCACAATGCTGTCATACAAGGAAGGGGCAACATTTTATAATAAACTCTGCTTTATCAGCCTGCTGGAGAAGTACTGCATAATGCAGCTCAGTTATTTTGCTGTCTGCAAAACTGGATTTGAGACAAAATTTCTGGTTCACAACACTTCAATAACACAGCAAAATCCCTTCAGTTCTCCTGGAAAATAAAAACAGCATTTGATCTTTCTTTAATCTTCTCATGCTCCTTGAATAGCTCCAGTCTTGGCCGTGCACGTGCTGCTCTGCCTCACGTGGCTCTTGCTGTGTTTTACCACAAATGACAGGTTTTGTTGTGGTGTAAGATCTGTCAGTGTCCTGTAGCCTTTAGGAGCTTTTTCCTGCCCACTTTGCACTGTGAAAGGGAGCAGTCTGTCCCTTGTAAAAGACACAGCTGTGCTTGAATCAGATTGAATATTTCGGTGTGGCTGTAGTTTGCTCTAATCACCTTTATTCAAACTGCGCTATGCTGAGAAATGGTGCATTACAAGGATGGCAGTGGGACACAAAGAAATAAATAAGAGCCCAGTAAAATTGACTGTGAACAGTTTTCTGTGTGTATGTTCTTTAGGGAGAAAGAATCCTGAGTCTCTCTCAATCTCTTGGAGACTCTCAAGTGCTTTGCTGTGAGCATTCAGCTTGCCAGCTTTTGGTAGATAATTATTTCATTCTCTTCCAAACTGAACACATTCAATTCAGTCTTGCCATTTAAAACAACACATTTTTCTTGGGTATTTTTTTGTTCACAGTTCAGCAAACACTCAGGAGCAGGTAATGCTCTGAATTGCAAATGTTCACAAGGCAAACATGAAGTGTGTGGACTAAGATGAGAAAAGCATCAGTATGAGCAATGAAGGAGACTTGCAAAGGCTTTGGCATAAAGGGGGCTGTTCAGATGGGGAAAACTTGTCATCCAAATGTAAAAAAGACTTTGAAAAAAAGTTAGAAAAATGTTAGATAACTACTGCCCCTGCTCTCTTGTCTATAAAATAATAATAGCATAAAGTCCTCAAAATAGAAGTATTAAATGAAGCAATCTGGAAATCAGAAATACTTCTAAATTCTGCTTCTTCTAGAAATTTTCTTTTTCTAACTTTAACAACGTTTAACTACAGTTATTGCAGTTAAAATAGAGATTAATTTTGAAAGAATGCTGAGGGTTTTTCAGGGAGAGGTCTGAGATACTCCTAACTACAATGTACAGCCTTCTGTCCAGAGCAAGAGCCTTGTAAAGAAATAGAACTTCTTTGCCATACCAGTAGGGCAAAAGAAACTCCTTATTCCTTGTCAATAGGACCCATCCTCCCTTTGTCTCAGAGCTGTGAAAGGTTCTCTCGCCCCAGTGCTGACTATTGTGTTACAACACAAATGCTCTGTCCCTGCTATTGTGCACGCAGCTCTGAGCCCAGGAATTATTGCTGTTCTTCGGTCCAGCCCATCCAGCTGTGCACAGATGAGCTCTGGAGCAGGGGCTGTGTGTGACCCCTCTGTGGCTGCACTTCTGCCTTACAGAGGAGCTTTATGAACTCGGGACAGTCATGCTGCAAAAATGGTTTAAAAATATGCACAAGGGGAAAAAAGCTGACACTGTTTTAGTGCCTTACACCACTGTCACCATAGTAACACTGCCTTCAAACTAGGTTTGAGCACTGGTAATAAACTGAAGTATTTTAATTGTTCTAAAGGGAGAATTAAGAGACCTTTTCTATTCCAGCCCCACCATTGCATACTTCGTGCAGCTGCTGCTTGTTTTGTTCCCCACCCTCTCCCTCTTGGTGCTGCAGCCCAGCTGTTTGCAGAGTAGTTGAAATAATCTGAAAGGACAGAGTGGATATTTTACCTCTTTTTAAGAGTTGTTTCATGATGTTCACTCAGATTTACTGTATCTAAGTTTTCTTTTGCATTGGGACACCTTGCAAAATCCAAAGCCAGTGAGGTATTGATAGCAGCAAAAAATGAAGGAATTCACCATTTGGAAAGCAGGTTAAAGATTTAGTTCCTTCAGTGTTACCCCATGAAGGAAAAAAAAAAAAGAGCCATAGAGAAGCAGAGATAGCTTAGAAACTATGAAAAAAATGTCTTGTATTCTCCAGCCACAGTGGTTTTAAAATCAAAATCCAACAAGTTTACTATTGGGATGACACCCTCTTACTTGTCTTACTGATTGCAAATCCTTAACTATCCTTTGTCTGATTTAATACCATCTTCTCTGTGTGCCAAGTGTTTAAGAGATGAAGTTATTTATGTGACTGTGTACTTTAACCAAAATCAAAGCTGCTGCTGGCTCTGCATTATTGCCAGAAGTTCTACGTTTTCAGAGGTGTGAAATGAGCTCATTGTATTAGACTGACTGTTGTTGGACAAAACTGGGAACTGATAAACTGCAGTGAAATCATTAGGAACACTCTGTGCCCAGGGAGCTTGAGAGCTCTATTAGCTTAAGAAATAGCTTTTGAAATGTTTTTATTAGACCTTGGGGAGCTGTATGGAATCCCTCTAGACAGCTTGGTGAAACACCGGTAATTAGTAAGTGGGTTTTTTTAATCCAAGACATAATTGTTTTGTTTTGTGGTATTTTAGAACTGGAGGGTCTGATTTTCCTTTTATCAAGGGGGTTGTCATGGTACAGAATGAATAACTTCCTTTTCAGAGGGCGGGGAGGAATGGGTTATTTTTGTGTGGTTTAAAAACTGCCTTACTGGCAAGGAACATATTAATGAATGGGTTGTTTGGAAGGCACTGGGTCTCCTTCAGCTGTAATGTGGATTCAGGAAGGCTCAGCCCATTCCATGGAGACTCTGAAGGGCATTGAGCCTCCAAATGCTGGTGATGCCAATGAAGGAAGTGTGCACACCCTCAGGAATTAATGGTGGTGGTTGTTCTCTTTCCATGGCGACAGGCATATGAAAGAAGGTTTCCCACGTGCCCTCTGATCCCCATGTTTGTGGCCAGTGACACTGTGAGCGAGTACAGGAGCGAGGATGGCGCCATCCACGTCATCGAGCGGCGCTGCAAGCTGGACATCGATGCACCACGGCTGCTGAAAAAGGTGATGAGCTTTGAAATGCCTGCTTTGTACTTCTGCATATCCCTTCCCCTGAGTACTGTACCTGAACAGAATCTCTGCCTCCTCCCCAGATTGCAGGAGTGGACTATGTCTACTTTGTCCAGAAGAACTCTCTGAACAGGCGAGAAAGGACTCTGCACATAGAAGCCTACAATGAAACCTTCTCTAACAGAGTCATCATTAATGAGCACTGCTCCTACACAGTGAGTGACAACAGGGAGCCAAGGCAGTGCTGAGATCTCAGGACTCAGAGCTTGGGTTGTTCCTGGCTTTTGCCTTGCAAGAAAAAAATAACCAACACGCTGCCCTGAGTGATAATTGTTAGTGTTAAATGTAACATACTTGCCTCAAGAACTGAGACGCGTTTGGCACCCTCTTGCTTGAGCATCTTCTCAGAGAGCAGAACACAACATAATTTGTGTGTTTGACAGCTCTGTTTAGGCAGATCTGTGCTTTGTAGCAGCAGTGTGGGACTTGGTGAGGCTGATGACACCCTGACAGAGCTGCCAGAGGAAAGTTCAGCTGATTTGCCTTCTGCTCAGCTCACACAGAAGTTCACTGAGTCAGCTATGTTTTAGTCTATCTTTCTTCATTGTTCTTGGTCTTCAGTGCAAATGTTGATGCAGAGGAGTCTGGTGGCAGGCCTGCTGCTCTGCTTTGGCCATGGTGTATTTCTGAATGGCTCAGCCCATCCTCATGGGCTCTTACAGCACGTACTGTAGCAGTAGAACTTCAAATTGATGTTAAAGGTCAGATCAGAGCTAACAAATGTGACTGATTTATCTGTGTTGTAGGACTCTTTTTAGGTCAGAACATTTTCTGTTGTGTTTAACCTGTGGTTAAAAGATCACCAGGTCCCAAACCCAATTGACACTATTATCTGATATTTTAATAATTATTTCCACTGTAACTTCCAGGGAAAATTAAAGAATACACTTCCACTTACCTGCAGTTTTTATATAAAACTGTTTAAACAGGGGGAGTGCTGTACAGAAAAGTGCAAGTGGTAAATATGTACAAAACACAGCATTTCTCTATGCTCATTTGCTCTATTCAATGAAGAAATTAGGAAAATACAAAACCAGGTTTCTAATGGAAGAATAAATTGTTTCTAAGAGTTCATTTTTATTAAAGGTAACTTATAATTGAATTTATGCAAATACAGGAAGATTCTTAAATGATGTTATTATGTGACTTACTGAGGCTGTACAAGCTATTCTTGTGCTTCCCATTCTCTAATGCAGAAACAGAAAATGAAGGGAAAAGGGTTTTTTTTCTGTAGTTGTCTCCTTATAAAGTGTTGATCCTGTTCTTAGCCAAATTTAACATGTTTTGAGGGGGAGGGGAACCCTAAGGCATCAGGCCAGTTGCGTGCTCAGAAATCCAGCCTTCTGTGATGTTTTTATAATGACAAATTCAGAGCCTGACCCAGAAATTGGTTGAATAAATCTATGGTAGTTAAAGAGAGTTTAAAAAACAGTTTTTTGTAACAGCACCAATTGCAGAATTGTTTAGGTTGGAAAAGCCCTTTAAGATTGAGTCCAACTAAAAGTCTGTTTCAGGATCATGTCAGGAAAGCAAGAGATAAGCTAAGAGGGAAGGTGTCAGCTGAGTGAGGAGTGTGCTCTTCTGCCTGTGGCATTATTAAGGGAGAACAAACTAAAACAGTTCTAATTCTACAGAATTCTGTGGTACCTCCTAAGTCAGTGAGGGAGCAGTGTTCTGGCTGCTCTTGGAAACACATTGGGAATGCTGCCCCTGCCCTTGCTGCAGGGCTCAGCCTGGCTCAGCTGGCCCTGGGTATCAGCCACAGCAGAGTTCCCTGTGCAGGCTTTTACCCTTTTCCACACACACCTTGCAGTCCCAGCCCTTATCTAGATTGAGGCAGTGTAGGAATGTCCTCTGGCTCTTGGCTGCTGCACTTGTGTTTCTCCACCCTTCCCTTTCTTGTTAAGACAAAAAAAAGGAGAGGGCTGTGGGACCATGGAAGGGCTTCTCAGCTTTTTGTCCTTTGGTGTTGCCTCTTCCCAGCTGAGAAGCAAGTGAAGCAAGACACTGCAAATTCCACTTGAATGTTTTTGACTATGTGAACCTGTAAAACAAGAAACATTTCAAATACTTGAGGGAGAAAAAAAACCCAAATGGATAACTGAGCTGTATGATCTTTTGACTTGCAGGTTCATCCTGACAACGAAGATTGGACCTGTTTTGAACAGTCAGCAAGTCTGGATATCAAATCTTTTTTTGGTTTTGAAAGCACAGTGGAAAAGATTGCCATGAAGCAATACACCAGCAATATTAAAAAGGTGAGCCTGCAGTTGGGAAGGATGTGCCTGGCTCCAAGTTACCAAAAGACAATGAGGCTGCTGCTAAGTAACAGGCTGCTCTGCTCAGAAAGCTGGGCTGCTTTGCTAAAGGCCTGGGGCAGTGTGTCTGTGTAGGGCTGTTTCAGATCTTCAGAGGTCTGATCATTTAATTTTCAGTCTAATCTTTTCTGTGTCTAAATGTGTGGGTTTTTTCAGTAGCTGAAGTAAGTTTTCTTTTTGAAGGGAAAAGAAATAATAGAGTACTACCTGAAGCAGCTGGAGGAAGAAGGAATAACTTTTGTCCCTCGCTGGACTCCTCCTGTTGCATGTAAATCAGAGAGCAGCACATCCCACCCAAGGAGACCAGTGTCACCTGCCATTAACATCCCAGAGTCTGCCACCAAGGAGGGCTCGAGCAACAAGGAGATCCTCAACACCTCCAGCAGCCCCTCGGAGCCCACGGCAGGAACACCCGATGGTATGGGGGTCTGATGGGTTTTACTGGGAAGCTTTGTACTGGGCAGGCTCTCAGCACTGGGCAGCTGAGGAGCTCCACCTTGGCTCCTGAGTTGGTGATGTGCAGTGTTAAAGTGTGGGCTCACCAAGCAGTGACACGTGGATGGGCTCAGGCAGCTGTTACGGGCTGAGCTCGTCAGTGGAGATCAGGTCTGAGCAGAACTCTCTGCTGTTCATTAGGTTGCAAGTGAACAGTCTGCTCTCACCCTGAAATTCAGGGATGGGTATAGGAAGGATGGGGAGGAAACAGCTGAAACTTCCCTAGACACAGTCTTCTGGGAAAAATCTTGGGAGATCAAAGCTTCTCTATTTCTAGAAGCAGCAAGCCCAGTGGTGCTGTGGATTGATGAATCTGAGTATACTGGCAAAATGCTTTTACAAATGTCTGCTTCTGCTCCTTCTTTAGCTGCAGAAGAATTTTGTCTTCTTCATGAAGATGACTGTGTTTGTTGCCTTGCTCATCTTTTCATTGATTCGAAGGAACTTCTGCAGTTCTGACTGCACTGAGCACAGCAGCCACTTTGAGACAGCAGCAAATCAGATCACTTGGTGCTTGGCTAGATCAGATCAGGAGCACTCTGATCACCTGTGATCTCTTTTTTAGATAAGTTGGACGCAGACTACATCAAGAGGTACCTGGGGGACCTGACCCCGATGCAGGAGAGCTGCCTGATCCGCCTGCGGCAGTGGCTCCAGGAAACGCACAAAGGCAAAGTGAGTTCTGGGGTGTCCCCTGCTCAGGTGTGACACACAGCATGGGCCTGAGGAGACATCCTGCCACACCCCCTGGGGCTGACTCTTTCTGCTAGGTGGCCCTCCATGATCCTAAATTTAAGCAGTGGCAATAAGAGTTCATTTTGACTGTCCAGCTGACTTTGCAGCTGAGGTGCTTCAATAATTAGCATGAAAGCCTCTCAGACTGTCAGTTAAACTGCCACAGGGGAATACTATCAGTTTTATCAGTTTTATAAGTCTTCCTGGTTTCTACAATGACCTTGTTTTTGCATTTGTTTGTTTTGGCTAAACATCATAGTCTTAAATAGTGAAAGACTGGTAGCAGTGGAGCACTGATAGCAAGGGTGGGGCTTTTCCAGTGCCTTGTGATTTGCATGTGTGTCTCAGCTTCCTCTAACTTAACAATAAAACACAGTCTGTGTTCTGTCCTGATTTATTGAAATTGGACTGGCTTGGTGTGGTCATACAGGTGGAAATGATTACATTAGAGTTATGAAGTTTTTATATTCCTTTTGAAGGTAGCTGCAGTGCCTGACAGGGCTCATGGTTTTGTTTCGAACAAAGGCTGATTTTCTTGAATAACTCCCAGTGTTACACATTGCATTGGTGCAGGGCTGCACATTTATCAGCTTCTATTCTTTGGGTTTCTGTTCTTGTTCCAAACCTTGAACACAAAATTGGGTTTGGTTTTGTTAATAGATCCCAAAGGATGAGCACATTTTAAGATTCCTGCGTGCCCGGGACTTCAACATCGACAAAGCAAGAGAGATCCTTTGCCAGTCCCTGACGTGGCGGAAGCAGCACCAGGTGGATTATATTCTGGACACCTGGAATCCTCCCCAAGTGCTCCAGGATTACTATGCAGGAGGCTGGCATCACCATGACAAAGGTATGGTTTCAGTACAAAATATGTATTGGACAGCCATTTTACCTTTTGGATCAAAGGTGGTGGTTGTTCCTCTGTTAGCTAGAGGTGGCTGGTTAGAACTTCTCAGTTTTTATGTACTGAATTGATGGGATGTTTTGGGTTGATATGGAATTTTAAATAATCTTGTTCCATCTCCCTGCCATGGGCAGGGACACCTTCCATGAGACCAGGTTGCTCAGAGCCCTGTCCATCCTGGCCTTGAACACTTCCAGGGGCATCCACAGCTTCTCTGGGCAGCCTGTTCCAGTGTCTTTGCCAGCCTTAGCTGCTGGAGACAGAGTCCTGGATCAGAGTCTTTCTGACTAATACTGACATTCTTAAATCTGCTTTGCCAGGAGCTTAGAAAAGGTGATTAATTGCACTTCCATAGTGCTCTGAGATGCTTAGGGTGTTAGGCAAATGCTGAGTGTGCTCTTTCAGTGATTAAAAGGTGTTTGTAAATAAGTATATCTTTGTAATCAATTTATTTCTGATGTTGCATAAATCTGCTGATGGCATAAATGAATATTTATTTGGCATTACCATCAGCTTAATGATGAGAAGTGGAATGTAGCAAAAACATCAAATAGAGCAGGTTTGTTTAAGAAGAGAAGCAGCTTTGGCTGAATTCCCTTTGTACTGTGAGCCACAGGCTGACACATTCCCCTGTCCCTCTGCTTTATCCTGCACTGATCTCGTTGCTAATACATATACAGAAATGAAACACGTTGGAATTTGTGGCTTGAGGCAAGCTGGGCTCTTTAGATAAGGAAATGATCTCTTACTGTGAGCGATCTGTGCTCTGATTGAGTCTTTTCCCACCAGGCACCATTGTTTCTGCTCAGCTCTTCCTTTTTCAAGCAGCATGTGAAACAGGGCAGGATGCTGTCAGCAGTACTGGCCAGGAGACAGGGAGGACGAAGCAGAAGTTTAATCACAGGGCTTGAATGGCTCTTCCCTGCTGCTCTGGGTTTGGCAGACCTCAAACTGAGAAAATGGAAAATGAGAATGTGCTTGTAAAGATTGTAGGGAAAAAGACCTGTTAATAAGTTCTCCCTTTCAGCCTGTTCCTTGTCTGTCCTTTGCAAAGACTTCCTCTGTCAATAGCACACGACTGGGTCCTGCCAGTGAGCAGAAAGGTGCAGAATGCATCAAAGCTTGTTTAATGTTCTTCTGAGATGTTCTGCAGTCTTGTGGTGAACTTCATGCCCCCTCCCTTCCCCTGCAGTTCCTTTGATCTCTCCTGCAGCATGCCCACAAGTAAAGCATGGCTTTGTCAATAATGGAAACACTATTTCAGAACTGAGCAGTTCTCTATAATTTAAAACTTTACAGTGGTAGGTTCTTTTTTTAAATCCTCTTTTCTAGTATTGCTCCTTTCCTCCTACATATGCTAAATGTGCCAAACTTAAGCTGACTGGATGCTGTGTGGCTTTTAGTGCTACAGCAAAGGCAGTGATAATGAAGCACGTTGTCTACAATGAACTATCAGTGCTTAAGAAAAGAAGTTATTATTTTGGCTTGCAATTAGAACAGATTTCTATACATCTGAATGGCTTTTATTTTGACAGCAGTGCTTCAATCTAATGTCTTTTTAAAACCACAAAGCTCTAATGGAATATAAATTGTACAGTGATAACAAAGCATTGTCAGCTGAGACTCTCCTTCATGTGTCATCTGGATGGACCAGGGTTACTGAGCTTTTAGTTTGGGTTTGGAGGCATCTGTGTCTGGGAGGGAGGGAGGGAAACCTGCTATAAAGCTTAATAGCAGTTTTTGTTTAGTGTTTCAAAGCTAAATAGTACATTCCAAGATAACCATGTGCTGATGTTAAAATAACATTTTCTTTTAGTCCACCTGATAAAACATTAAACACTGTCAACTTCCATGGGGGCAGCGTCTTTGCCAAATAAATAACTTGCCTTGCCTCTGCAGTTTTGGTTGTTTGTTGGTTTTATTAATGGTGTGTTTTTTGCAGTTTCTCTCCTTATGTCCCAAAGTACTTAATGACAATTTGATAACCTCTCTTACAGCTGTTGGAGGGGAGTGAGGCTGCACAGACAACAAGACTTGAGGGAGATTTTTATGTAGAAAGCTTCCCTTTTATATTGTATGCTAACATATTCACTTTTATAAGCTGGTGATTGTTTAGCCTGTGTGTTAGAATAGATAAAACAAAGCTTAACAAGTGCATCACAGCTTTAGGAGGAGGCTGGGAGCTGTTTTGTACAACTAAGAGCCAGAAATGCAAACTTTGATTCTCAATTTCAGCCAACACAGTAATTCACCTTAATGCCCGAGTATCCTGCCAGTGTCAGGCTGCCCCAGTGTGAGGCTGACTGTGGAAAAGCAGGGCTCTAGTGCAGAGGGTCCAGCTGAAGCTCATCTCTGGAGCAGAGTCTGTTCTCAGCAGGCTTAACCTGCATAAGCAGGGCTGTGTGCCAGTTCTGCACAGTGTGCAGTGACAGAGCTGGAGTGTGGCTCCCTCCAGCAGACTCTGCAGAGGGCAGGCTCTGGGTTAACACTTGCTTGCATTAATTCCCACATGTCAGGATGGCTATTTTTTAAAAAGGTTGCTGTAAACTCTCCAGAGCATTATTGCATCACATGTGATAAAAGCCTCACAGCCTTCCTTGCAGCTCTGCAGTTACAGGAAAAGCTTCAGTTCCTTGGTGTACCTGAGCTGTCCTGGGAGCTAAGAATAGTCTGTGTCATTAATTGTGTATACTTTGTCTGGAGTGTACCGATGTGCTCAAAGTCCTTTGAACTTTCCGTGAAGGTCAGGGAGCTATTTCTGAATCAGGATATCTGCATTTTGCAGCTCATTTACAGATAATCTGTTGGCGTGGCCGCACCCAATGATGTTTATGTTGCAGTCTGCTCTTGATTCCTCCTCTTGCAGGGGAGGTTTAGCTGTACGGTTTGTTTGCAGTGGAATCCTGTAGCAGCAGCTCTCAGTGTCTCTTGCTGTGTGTTTGCTCTGTGCAGACGGGCGCCCGCTGTACGTGCTGAGGCTGGGCCAGATGGACACCAAGGGGCTGGTGCGAGCGCTGGGGGAGGAGGCGCTGCTGCGCTACGTGAGTGTTCCAAAACAGCAGCTCCCCTGGAAATCCCTCTGCCTGCACCCCCAGCAGAGTGCTGGGCTCTCTGGCCATCGCTTTGTGCTTGGAATAAGTCTGGCAGCTCCTGGCAGCAGGTTCTGCAGGCTGATGGAAAGGGGGAGTTCTGGCAGCTCCCGTGGTTATTGATTGGCATTTGCACAGATTCTTCTGCACTTGTGCAGGGCTTCAACTCCAGTCTCTGCTCTTGTACAGAAGAGAAAATGCCACACTCAGGATTTTGTCACACCTGTACTCCAAGGAGAAGAATCATACATTTTTAAAGGAGTGCTTGCCTGTAGTTCTGCCTTCTCTAAAGGCATCACTCAGACTGTTACTGTGGGTCTGCTCAGCTTCCAAGCAGAAAGCTGGTGGAATTCCAGATTTGCACTAACTTTTTGTGACTCCTAGTAATGACAGGAGTAGCCATAGTGACTGTTAAGAACAGGAACTGGATTTTATTTTTCTCTTCTAATGGCATTTCCAAGCAGACACTAGCTTTTGTTTGCTTGCCCTAGTTCTGTTTCAAGGTTACTTTCTGTAATTTCTGAAGGGGCTTTAATTTCTGAGTAATTAAGAGTAATTGTAGTGATTTCTAGTTCATTCTTTGAAAGGGGGAAAAGTTTCTGCTGGTTTGATCTTGTAGTTTTAATTAGTCTTTGAATATGAACATATTTTCTTTATCCCACCTACTGAGTTTGAGACTGTCTTTTCTAAACCCCACTCTTTCTTGTGCAGGTTCTTTCAATAAATGAAGAAGGGCTGAGACGATGTGAGGAGAATACAAAAGTGTTTGGCAGGCCTATAAGGTAAAATCTGCTCTGTGGGAATGAGCTGCTTTCCTGGGGTGTGTGGGGGAATGTCAGGCAGTGGAACAAGCAGAGGGTGGGCTGTGTCTCACATGCAGGTACAATCACACAGTTAATTAAGGAAGCCTGAGGGACACACAGCACCTGCCCCAGCAGCCTTGCTCTTGTGCTCATAGTGGTTCTCTTGGGGCTGTTTCTCTTCTGCTCCCTTCTGCTGCTGGATATCTGCAGAGCAGTGCAGCCTAACTCCCATATATGAGTGTGGAATTTTACAGGCACTGGGCATTGGTGCAGGCTGCCAAACAATCAGGCCATGATAGCATCATGAGTAACATTTGCAGTAGTTTAAGGTGTGGCTTCCATGTCACTTGTTCATCCATAGTCCACTCCAAGGCTCATTACTCTCAGTTCTGGTTTGCATTCTCCATTTATTATGTGTGGCTACTCAGCTGTTGATCCAAGGCGAGGTCATGAGGCTCCTGTGAAACCTGGGATCTACTTCTCCAGGTTCTGGCAGGACTTCATGTGAAATTCAGTCAAAAGTGGTTTGCTAGTCCATCTTTAAATTGTTGTAAGGGTCACTTATGAAAGTGGTAACTGCAAAATGGATTTAAGGAGGTGGAATGAAGGCAGAACCAGCCCTGATAAGATGCCATGTTTCTTGGACTCTGTCCAGTTTCTGCCTCCTTCCTGTTATCTGTGAGGTCCAGGGATGTGGGGTGTGCCTGCTTAA
The DNA here is from genome assembly GCA_034336665.1 of Luscinia megarhynchos. Classification (NCBI taxonomy): domain Eukaryota; kingdom Metazoa; phylum Chordata; class Aves; order Passeriformes; family Muscicapidae; genus Luscinia; species Luscinia megarhynchos. Next base: position 7,874,756 of record CM067580.1, read on the forward strand.
CCTTTCCCTGGGACAGACCTTGCTGCCCCAGCTCTCTGGGGGAGGTCAAATCCAAGGGAGGGGTCTTGTGTGTTTAACAGCTGAGTGATGCTGCCTGCTGGATCTTCATTTGGAGCCATAATCCTGAAGGGCTGCATATTAAACATTTAAAGTGAAACAAAGAAGGGTTTGGTGTTTCATAGAGGCCTTATGCATAATGTAATGGCTGCTGGCTGGTGCAGCACAGCTGTAAATCTTGAATTCCTGCCCAGGGCAAGACCTGAACTTGGAAAGAAACTGAAACACATGCTGCAGCTCAGTTGTTAGTATTAAGAACATATCTCTTCCTATAGAAAAAGCTTCCTTCCCTGAGATCTGACAACAGAATTAGCTTTGATGTGTATTGGCAGCACTGTGCTCTGTGCTAGTAGAAAATCTGCAGTGTGAATGTTAAATTGCTTCAGAGCAGCAGCGTGGCCACTTAATTGATCTCCCAGTAAAAGCAATGGTTTAATGTTTGGGCTGGCTGTTGACAGGATTTTTTTTTGGCTTCATATGAACTGAACTTTTATCTGGAATCTAAAATATCTGTGGGGGAGTGTGCAGAGTGATGACTGCACATCCCTTTAACAGGCAGCACAAAGAAAGGGAGGTGAAACAGAGGAAACCAAAACATGCAGAGGATCCCCACATTTCAGTGTGTTGGGCACTTGCATAAATAAGGAGAATTTTGATACTACTGAGATTTTTCTTTTTGTCTCTCTCAAATTCAGCTCTTGGACCTGTCTAGTAGATCTGGAAGGCTTGAACATGAGGCATTTATGGAGACCTGGTGTCAAGGCCTTGCTGAGAATCATCGAGGTGGTTGAAGCTAATTACCCTGAGACCTTGGGTCGTCTGCTTATCCTAAGAGCACCTCGAGTATTCCCAGTTCTCTGGACACTGGTATGTGTGTAATCCAAGGTGCTCCTTAGTTCTCTCAGATTGTTAAAAGCACTTCAGAGATTGGGCTGTATGTGCAGCAAATGTTGCTATTTGGAAGCATTTCATAATATAGTATATATATAATATGTACTATATTTAATATAAGTCCTTCGTGTAGGATTCCTGGAGTGGATTGAAAAACACCACCTATTACACAGCTGATTAATTTGGCTTCTTTGTGGCGTGGACTTTGCATAACTAGCATGGTAACACTCAGTGTGATCAAAACTGATTCCTTCAAAACTGACTTGAGGAAAATGTGAGGGCCTGATCTGTTCTGCTTTTCTTTCTTTCTAGGTTAGTCCATTCATAGATGACAACACTAGAAAGAAATTCCTTATTTATGCTGGAAATGACTACCAGGGTCCTGGGGGACTGCTGGATTACATTGATAAAGAAATTATTCCTGATTTCCTTGGTGGAGAGTGCATGGTAAGAATATAAAATATTCCATATAGCAACTTATTTGTGGGGTTTTTTTAATTGTTATTTTTCATCTCCTCTTAACAAAGTAGTCTGCAGTCACAGAGTGATTCCTGGTCTAGTTTGGAGGTGGGGACTATGGTGTAGGTTTCCAGGCTCAGTGCTGTATTGTGGGTCCACTTTAAAAAGACCAGTACGATGCTGCTGTTGGGTGAGTATCAAATACCTTATCAAAACAGCCAAGCACAGCTAAAAGCCATAGTCTGTTCCCTGGAAAGTTCAGGCAGACATGGTAGAGCTCTGAGCAGGAGCTGTCACTATCAGCTGATCCAGAGAGTCTGTGCCACATAAAAACTGATCCCATAAGGAGCCCAAGGAACATGTGGCACATCTGCTAAGGGGGCTCAGCAAGCAGCCCAGTCTTCCCACACAGAATGTGCAGTTACCCCCAAGAAACCAGAAAAGTGCTTTTGCTGCAGGGTGCTGCCATTTCTCAGTCCTTTGTCCCATGCCTCAATAGCTGTTTGGGTTGGATCTGGCACTTTAACATCTCACTGGTAGTGTAAGGTTTGTTTCACCTATAATGCTTTTGACAGCACAGGCTGGGTGTGCTTTCAGCCCCTGTACACTCTCTAGATTAATTTATGTACCATTCTTGAAAGTTCCTCTGTGTCAGTTCCCATAGAGTCTCAAATGATAATGAAGTGCAGTTCGATGTGTTGGAGTAGAGCATGTGTTTATCTCCAGTGGGCTGGTTTTTGTTGCAGCAGTAGCTTTCAGTTTTATCTAATTTGGAGCTTAGAGCTGGCAAAATCCACTGCTTAAATAAGCAAAAGTGAATGTTACCAGAAAGCAAATTGCTACAATACTTCCTGCCAGTTACAGGCAGTGGCAGTTTTCTTCTGGGTATTTGAACAAAAATGACTTCTCTGAGATCTTTTCAATTCTCTATTGTAATTCAGTTACCAAACACTTGTACTTCCCCAGACACTTCTGTGGAACCTGTTGTCAACTTCATTGCTACAGGCTTCTTAAAACAGAAGTTTGCTTAGGGAAGTTGTGTAATCATTTCTAGTACTGAGCTGTCAGACTGCTGTAACTCCAAAACTGTTGACTTTCCTGGCTGCAGTGTCCTTTTACCTGCTTGGAAACTTTCTGTATCTCCCCATTATCCATCCTTAAAGTTTTCTAAACCCGATTCTTTCAGGTCTCTGTAGCACTGTTTTTCAGACTTAGTCACTATTGTCACTTCCTCAGGATTCTGAAGTGCCTCCCATCTTTCTTCAGTGGAAGGTGGTGTAAATGACAATCACAACCTTTGCACAGTCCCTTTCTGGGGTGCTGGCTGTTGGGTGTGTACAAGATCTGTTCCCCTGGTGTGCAGTTCTGCAAACACCTCACCCAGATCATTGTGAAAAGAATTACACATGTATCATGTACAAGCTATAAAATTATTGTCAGACTGTTCCCTTCTCCAGAGTACTGCTGAACGTTTGTTTCTGAAGCTGGAAGGCAGAGAGCATGATGGGAGGGTCACAGGAGATCATTAGATAATTTTTAATGTTTTTTTGTTTTAGTGTGAAGTCCCAGAGGGTGGGCTGGTTCCCAAGTCCCTCTACCGGACAGCAGAAGAGTTGGAAAATGAAGACATCAAGCTTTGGACTGAAACAATCTACCAGTCTGCAAGTGTCTTCAAAGGAGCTCCACATGAGGTACAGCTCCAGCTGCCCTTTGTTTTCATTTTCATCTCAGCCCTCTGCTCTGAACTTGGTCTCTTGACCTGGAAATGGTTTATTGCTTGTTTATTTAATTCCTGTGCTTCCACCTTCTGGAGCTGGTGCACGGTGATGCTTTAGTAGCTGAAGCTTGTGGTTCTTCCTCCTGTTATTTTGTTGCCATTTAGAGAATATCCCTGGTTTTCATTCTGCTCAAAGCCATATCATTCTAAGCAAAGCAAGCAAAATTCTCAAAAACTGCTTGAAAGCTTATGAAAGTTTGTGTTGATATATAGACACCATCAGGATAGAATTTGAATCTGCAATGCCTTTTTTTGACTATTAAAAAGCCTTTTTAATAGTAGAAACTGAGCCCAGCAACAAAAAAACTCTGTTCTTTGTCTTTTTTTTTTCTGTAGGAGTTTGCCTTGACTGAGCAAATTGCTGTTGTCTAATGTGTCTTTCCTGTCTCAGGTTCTCATCCAGATCGTGGACGCCTCGTCAGTGATCACTTGGGATTTTGACGTGTGCAAGGGCGACATTGTTTTTAACATCTTCCATTCCAAGAGAGCCCCACAGCCTCCCAAAAAGGACTCTCTGGGAGCTCACAGTATTACATCTCCTGGTGGGAACAATGTCCAGTTGATAGACAAAGTCTGGCAGCTGGGGCGTGACTACAGCATGGTGGAGTCTCCCCTGATCTGCAAAGAAGGGGAGAGTGTGCAGGTGAGGCAGCCAGAGCCCCTGTGGGGGCAGATGGAGCCCAGGCTGCCTGTTCTTACTCACAGCACTGACACTGAGTGCTTTTGGCCAGCACTTCAGCTGCTCTTCCTGGGTGCTGCAGGGAGCAGGGGTGGGATTTATGTAGGATCTGCTGGGAGGGGAAGTTGCATCAGTCCACTAGTCTGAGATGGATCAGCAAGGAACATGGGGAGGCCACCTAAAATGCACATCCAGAAAGCAACAAAGCATGCTTTGTGCTGTAATTCTGACAGTTATTTACTGCAGCAAATACTCTGTGTTTGAGGAATACCACAGTGCCTGCCCTCAGTAATCAGAGAAGGCTGGAAATCAAGTCTGAGCTTCTGTGTGTTTGCCCTCTAATGGGCAGTGTAAGAGCTGCTGATGGCCAAAGCTACTGAAGGTTTTTTTATGCCATTTATAACCTGTCCTTTAATTTCAAGTTTGTTATAACATGCAGCATGTTTACAGTCACACACTGCCAGTGCTGTTCCTGTTGACTTGAAATGAGTCAAACAGCCCCTTAAGTCACCAAGATGGAAGTATTAAAAGGAAATATGGGCAGTGGCCTCTTGAACTGTGAGGCAAAAGCCTTGACTGCTCTTATCATAGTCTCAAAGGACAGCTGTGAATGAAAATAAATGGAAAAATGAATATTGTTTTAAAGCAGAACTTGTCCTTTCAGCATATTAAATCCTAACCCCTCGACACTGTGGAAAAGCTGGAGGAGCTGCTGGTGTTCCATCCCAGATTTGATAAGGATGTTGTGTGGGGAGAATCTCCCAGCACTGCCATTTGGCTGAGGAGCTGAAATATTGGAATTGGGCAAAAATCCTGGGCATGTAGGCACTTCCTCTAAGCTTGAAAAATAAATGTCAAGCCTACAAATCTCTGTTAACCAAATTAATGTTTGATTTTTGTTGTGTCTGCTTGCAGGGCTCTCATGTGACCAGGTGGCCTGGCTTCTACATTTTGCAGTGGAAATTCCACAGCATGCCTGCCTGTGCTACAACCAACCTGCCTCGTGTGGATGATGTGCTGGCATCTCTGCAGGTGTCCTCTCACAAATGTAAAGTGATGTACTATACAGAAGTGATAGGATCTGAAGATTTCAGGTATGTCTGGCCAAAGGTAGCCAGTGTCAAACCTTTCTGATTTTTTGGATGATCAAGTCAATGGCAACTTTACTTAAATACTTAAATAAATTGTGAGGGCCTTAAACAGTTGAACTGAGGGCAACTAATGTATAAAAGGGGTTAATTAGTTGTCTGGTGGTAATATCACTGATCACTTGGCTCTTGTTGGGCTTGGTGTGCTGTCCTGTAGAAGGGAGTGCAATTCAAATTCCAGTCGTTGAATTTCATTTTCTGCCAGTGGATAAACTTGACTGAAATTAAATCTCTGTCTCTTTGAACAGCATCTGGTTTTTGAAAGGGGTGCAGTGTCCTCATTGCTTTATGTGGTGAGGCAGAAAAGCTTTTGAGTATCTGCACCAAAGCTGTTACTTGCTTTTTATTCAGTGTGCAAATACAGTATAGATACACAGCAGAAATCAAAGTCTTTGTGTGTTCTGAAGCTTAAAACTGCTTTCTTTTTTTTTTTTTTTTTTTTTTTTTTTTTTTTTTTTTTTTTCTGCAGGGGGATCTATGACCAGCCTTGAATCAAGCCACAGTGGATTTTCCCAGCTCAGTGCTGCCACCACCTCCTCTAGCCAGTCCCATTCCAGCTCCATGATTTCCAGGTAGTGCAACAACAGCTGAAAAGCAAATGGATGTGATGGCTGGACCCTCGCCCATGGCAGCTGACTGCAATACAGCATATTCAACTGGCAATTGTGCAAAAAAACCCACCCCAAAAAGCCTTTTATAGATAGTAAAGTAGCTGTTTGAATTTTACACTTAGTGGTTTTGGTCTTTGTTAGATCCAGCAGCTTGTCTCTTAACTTTAACCCTTTTTCCTAACTCAGCCATAAATATTTTTGCAAGTGTGCTTGCACAAATCCTAACTCTGAACACAAGGGCTCTTACTGAAAAGGAAAAACAACCAGTGCATCAGTTAAGAATGATTTTTTTTAACTGTGTAGATATTGAAAAGCAAAAAAGAAAAACCCTACCAAAAATGCTCCATAGTGCATTAGAGATCAACTGCAAGTCTTCTGTCAGGACATTCCTTGCCATCCTGAGAAATCCCCTGTGATCTTCCAGTGCTGCAAACTGTTCTCCTGTTGCCACTAATGATGTCCAAGACAAAGGACAGCAGTTGCTGCATACTTGACTTTGTGAGTCCATTTTTTTCAAAGCATGCCCACAGAGCTGTGGCCAGGCTGTAACACTGAATATACCTTTTGTATGAGCACATTTCTGGGGAATCTGAGCTCTGGGGCTTGCTGGGTTAAAGCAATTTGTTCTTTCCTTGGATTTGTGTGTGGAGCCCTGGGGAGAGAGAGGCAGAGAGCAGGCTCTCTGTCACTGTGTCACACTGGGCTCATCCAGAGCTGCTCAGAGCTTTTGTCCCCAGCTCTGTGCTGAAGCTTCACTCTGCTTCCTTAGTGCATTCTAAGCAAATTTCAAGCAAAAGATTCTCTTCTTGTCAGGAACTTATGCAGAGCTTCAGCTTGCTGCTTAAACCAGTCTGAAGGAGTGGTGGCTTCCATCCTTCCTGAGCACTTCTCCTTCCCTGGGGCCTCCTGTCCTTCCCTGTGCCTGGCAGGAATAGAGCACCTCAGTTCTAGTCAGCCTTTGTGTGGGCTGGGAGCACAGGGATCTTCCCTGAGTGATACAGGAGGAGATCCTCTAAGGATTTTCTCCACCATTTTCAATACTGCCACTGCCAGAGGTGATCTGCCATTTGGGATTCTGTCCCTGTTTGCCAGGCCCTCGTTTCACCCTTGCTGAACTCTGTTCAGGTGTTCTTCCTTCTCAAGCCCTCTCTCTCTGCACAGCAAAAGGCTTCCAAGGACTGAACTGTCAGACAAACAGACCACACCTGGTGGAGGAGCAGAGAAGATTTTGGTCTGAAATGCAGCAGGATTTGCACAGTTAGACCCTTCTTGATCTTTCCTTGCCCTTGGTAGAGCTAAAAATGTCCATACAGGCACAAGAGCTTTTGTGCTGACTGCTGTTCCTGCTGGGAAGTGGGGTAGGGTCTGGCTTGGGTAAGTGGTAGAGGAGCTTAGTATTGCACTTGGAAAACAGAACTCACTAGAGATTCTGGATCCCTGCCTGAGGAAAGCTGCTTCTGAACTCAGTGTGAAGCTTTTTTATGCCTGCAGAGCTCTGGAGAGGCAGGTGACAGACCCCTGACAGCAGCTCTGCTGCAGCCCTGTCCTGGCTGTGGCACGTGGCAGAGCTGACAGATATTTCAGTAACAGAGGTGCTCAGAGACCAACCTCCTTGAACTGAACCAAACTGATCTGTTCTGGAGGTTTTTTAGGACTCAGAAGCTGAAGGTGGAGGTTAGGCTGTTACTTAGGCTGCCACAGTGACACAGGTCACTGCCCTGGTGTCACACAGCTCCCAGCAGTGTCTGCACAGCAGCCTGCACAGCCTGTGGCTCTGGGCTGCTCCCACCAGCTACCCAGACTCCTGACACCAGGAGCCAGGATTCCCAGCACAGGCAGTGCAGCTGGAGCACAGTGAGGTTCACCTGCTGACACTCATGGCATTTCTTCCCTTTCACTAGGCTGCAAGGGCTGAAGATGGTCCTTTCTCTCTTTCTCTCTCTCTCTCTCTCATGGCAATTTTGCTGACAACTGTAAAGAGTCTGCTCCATTCAACACTCCACCTCTGTCCAGGTGTCTGGCTTTGTAGGTCTTTTTGGGTTGCAGTCCCTTTTCAAGTCTGAAGATCTATATTTTTGTTTTTCACTTGAGCTGGCTCAAAAGTGGCACTTTGGGTTTTTCTCCTGTTGATCTTAACACATATTTTAGAGCTCAAAGCACATAACAGCACAAACATCCAGGGAGATAAATTTCCAGAAAAACAATAGTTAATCTTCCTGTAAGCTAAGTGCTGTGGCAATATGACTTGATCACTGCAGTCTAATTAATTAATTTCCCATATCCTGGTCTTTCTTTGTGTGATACTGCTCTTCCTTCTCTCAGCCAGTGACTCTCCTGTTGGCACCCTTCCTACTATCAGTGTCCTTCACTTCCCTGTCCCTCCTCATGAACTGCATATCAAATTCTGTAAATGTTTTGTATACATAATACCTCATTCTTGGTAATAAAATACAGATAGTCTTTAAAAGATTTTTTTATTGTTATCAATAAATGTGAACTGTTTGGAAAAAAAAAAAAGGGAGCAGTGTCTTTTATTTCATTCATCTGCTGCAAAGCTTCCAGGTTATTTTATGTGCTTGCTTCAGGTCTGCCAGTGCTGGGGGAGGGAGGGGCTCTTTGGCTGCCCCCAGCACTGACGCCTCAGGCAGGAGGCCCAGACAGTCACACTCAGGAAATGATGGTTTTTAATTAGTAGAAGTAGACTAAGCTTCAGCTATTTTTAAAACAGGAGCCAATAAACATCAAACTGTGGGTTCTCTAGCTCCTGGAGCTGGAGCAGAGGCTACAACGTGTTTATGGTTGGTCTTTCAAATTTGACCCAAGCCGTGAAGTTTCTCTCAATGACAATCTTCAACCATGGTCGTGGAGGTTTGTCAGCAGGACCAGGTGGCTGCCTGACCTACTTCAAGCTTTAGCATGTGGTCAGTATTTCTGTGCCAGCACATAATGGAGCAGCTCTCTGCTGCTCAGGACCTTGCTGAGTGCAGCAGTCCTTGAGAAGGTGTGCAAGGAGATGGCTTTGCTGGGCTGTGCCTGGAGACGTGGGGGAGCTGCCTTTGTGGCCAGTGCCCCTCTGAAATGGCAATTAAATGCCCCTGAGCCTCAGCCCCTGCTTGAGCTGGGCAGTGCTGGAGTGCCAGGGCAGTCTGAAGTGTGAGCTTTGGGCTTGTTTGAGGTTTTTGTTTCTTTGTTTGTTTGTTTTTAATGTGGATTTTTATGAGACAAAGCAAAATTCCTGGAAGAAATTTCAGCTGGGTTTTTTTCCCCACCAGCCTCCCCTGCCTCCCCACCAAGCTGAGGGCTCCCTGTTCTTCAGGTGTCTCCCTTTGCAGCCTTGCCTTGCCAGCGAGCCTGTAAATCCCCAGGGAAGGATCCTGAGCTGCCATTCCCCAGTCTGGCCCCTGGAGCAGGAGCAGCACCCAGGCCCTGCAGGAGCAGCCAGGGCTGTTTGCTCTCCATCCCTTCTCAGGGTGGGCTGCTTTGTGCTCGGGGCAGGCAGGCAAGTGAAAATGGGAAGACAGGGAGAGACAAATCCTCGGGGAAGCATTAGGTTTGGGTGGCTTTCCAAACTCAGCAGTGGCTAGCTCTAAAAAAAAAAAATTGCCATCTCCTGGGTTTTCTTGGAAGGCACTTATTTCATTTTGCTAAGTCGTGCTGGTGTGAGGGTTCGGAGGCTGAGAAATAAAAGGTCGGGATTTTGCAATTTGCTTTATTCCCTTCCCTGGGACCACTGCTGAGCTCCTCCCACTTTGTGCCATCAGCCTGGGTCCCCTGTGGTCCCCTGGCAGCCACAGGCCAGGGGGAGCAGGGAAGGGACCCCGGATTTGGACACAGGGGGAGCCAGGGGCTAAGAGAGACAGAGCTGGGCCCCCTCAACCCTCCTCCTGGCCTAACAAAGCCACAAATCAATCAATCAATCAATCAATCAATCAGTCTCAAGCTTTTCTTGGTGCTGCTGGAGCCTTCCCTTGTGCTGTGGGGTGACCTTGGCAGGGCAGTTCTCGCAGGAGGGCAGTCCTGGATCCCAACATCCCTCAGGTGGGGCTGGGGATTTGCTCACCTGGGGACTGTGCTTTGGACTGTTTGCAGGGGAAAGGGGAAATGGAGGAGAGGAAGGAGGGGAAAGGGGGAGAAAAAGAGGGGAGGAAAAAAGGAGTTAATGTCACAAACCCCGCAACAAGAAAGGTGCAGGGCAGCCCAGCCCCTGGTCCCACTTCTCCTGCTGGCATTTCGTGCAGGAAACATCCAGCTGGGTGTTGAGAGCCAGTGCAGGGGGACCCTGAGTGACGCCCCCAGTCCGGGCTGGGGAAGTTGCACAGCCCAGCCCAGGATCGGGGTCTGGATCCACCGTGTGGGGTCCGTGCTCACCCAGCCATCACCCCAGAGCCCCCCGAGACCCCCGCGGGGTTCCCAGCCTGGGCTGGGCAGGGTGAGGCCAGGCGGTGCTGAGCCGGGGGGCCCAGCTCTGCAGGCAGCCCCCAAACCCACGGGGCACCCACGGGGGACACCGGGCACACACCCACCCACCCCAGTCCCCGGGGGCACTGCGGGACCGTGCTGGTGTCCGGGGACAGGGCAGGGACACTGCTGACCGCGGCACAAACCCCGCTAGATGGTGCCAGCAGCGCGCACACGGCCCCGGGCCGTCCCCAAGCCCCTCTGCACCGGGGACACTGTCCCCAAGTCCCTCTGCCACCGGGGACACTGTCCCCAATGTCCCTGTGCACCCGGGGACACTGTCCCCAAGCCCCTCTGCACCCGGGGACACTGTCCCCAATGTCCCTCTGCACCCGGGGACACTGCCCCTGCTGCAGGGGAGGGACACTGTCCCCACTGTCCCTGCTACACTGTCCCTTGTGCCATTGGGGCTCAGCATGGAGCTGGAGCACTGGTCAATCCTGGGAGCCCCCACCAGGGCAGGGGACCCCCGTGTGACACCCCAGCAAGGACAGCACACTGTTCGTGTTCAGCCCCCACTGCAGGCACACGGGGTGCCTGGGCTGGGACCCCCCCAGCCCCCCCAGCCCCTCTCCCTGTGCCCTGCACATCCCAGAGGATGCTCCACTGACCTCCAGGCACCACCCTGGCTCTGGGTTTGCCCTCCCACTGCTGAGAATCTTCCTGAACAGTCACCATCTCCCAAGAGTCCTGAGAAACTTAATCACCGCTGGAGAGAACCCTTGAGGATCTGCTGGGAGAAACTCTGTAGAAATGAAAAAATACTCTGCTTATTTCTTGGCTCCAGTATGGATTGGCCCACGAGCTGCAGTGGGCTGTATCCAAACACTGAATTTTAATTATGAAAAGGATTGCACCAGGGACAGGGAGATTAGAAGAGGAACAGCACAGTGAAAAAGATGGAAACTGAAAATACAAATTCTTTCCCAAAAAAAGAGCCTTTGAATTCTTTTTTGAAGTCTTTGTTTGGCAAAACAAAATTTATCTCCAGCATTTTTGCCTTTGCATAGTTATTTTCTATAAAATATTTGTTGTTGTAACACACTGGCTCTTGGAGGTGCTGATGCAGCAGCAGTGGGGTGGGAGGAGCCTCAGGTCCGAAATGTGTGTGGCAGAGCAGGGAGGGCAGGAGCTGCTGCTGTCCCCGTGGCTGGCACTGGCACTGGCACTGGCACTGCAGTGCCAGGGGCTTTTCCAGCCCTGGGGAGCCACGGGCAGCTCAGTGCCTCCCTCCTTGGGCTTTCTGCTGTTCCCTCCAGCCTGGAGAGGCCACACAGCTCCAGCCCTGCAGAGCCCTCTGCCCCCTGTGCAGGACAGGCTGAAATCCTGGGATCCCTCTCCAGGCACTGACAGATGTTCCACGGCAGCTGCAGAGACCTTCTCCCATCACAGCTGGTGCCAGTGGGCCCTGCCAGGCTCGGCACAGCCCAGCTGTGTGTGCAGCCCCTGCCTGGCCCCAGAGCTCGCTGTGCCCAGGGCTGGGGCTGCCAGCACAGGGCTCCCAGCCAGGGATGTCCCTTGGCCACTGCCAGCAGCCTCAAGGGCCACAGAGCTGGCACATTGGGGGCCCTGCAGGACCCCAGCACCCACCAAGGCCCAGAGCACACCCAAGCAAAGCAGCCTGAAGGTTTTTCTTGCTGGATATGAGTCACTCTGGGGGTGAAGGCTCCCAGGGCAGCTCTGACCCCACAGAGGAGCCAGCAGCAGATGGAGGCTGCCTCCACACCTTTTCCCCTAAAAATCCCTATTTCCTTTTTTCTCCCTCACCCATTCCAGCAGCCTTGCCTGCATTCCTCCCCAGAGCAGCCAGGACACACTGGCACCATGGCACTGCTGGCCTGACCAGCCTTGGGCAGCCACGGCTGTTTGCTCATCCTTCACAGGAGCTGGAAAAGAAAGGAGGCAGGGAAGGATGATGTCAGCTCCCCTCGGGGAGGGCTGGCTCTGCCCAGCACTGCCAGGGATGTCACCCAGGGCAAGGTCACTGGGCCCCTCCAGTCCCCCCAGTAACTCTGCTCTGCTCACCCCAACAGAGCTGCAGCTCCTGGGGCCCCTCAAACCATCAGCACCCGAGGGGTGCAGCTGCTGAGCAATTCTCTTTGAGGATATTTGATGCTGTGCTGTGCCTCAGAGAGGAGGGGGCTGTTCTCCACTTGCCTCTCCAGCTCTGCTGGGCCCTGGATGCTGCTGGGAGGAGATGCAAAGAGCTGAGGAGGAATGGAAAATCCCTCCACTGGGACAAGGAGACCTCTCCAGGTGCCAGCAGCAGCTTTTCCCACCTGGAACGAGGCAGGGTTTTGGTAAGCAGTGGCTGCAGCTGGAGCACCCCAAGCCCCAGGGGTGGTGGTCCTGTGGCTGACACTCAGTGAGAGCAGCAGGCACCCCAGACCCATCCCACAGTGGGGCCAGCAGGGCACTGCTGTGGGGGCAGGAGCCCCAGAGTGGCCCAGCCACCCCTCCTGGCACGGTGGCACTTGTCCTGCAGGGTTTGGCAGTGACAACTCCCCGGGGGGACATGGAGCAGTGACCCCAGTCTGTGCAAGCAGATGCCCCAGACCCCACAGAACCCTGTGCCATTCCCCAGGGGGCTGCTGGAGAGCTGGGGAGGGGTCCCAGAGCATTCATTCCACTGGATCCCACAGCAGTGCTGGGCTTTGCCTCCTCAGGCAGAACAAACCTGCTCAGGCTCAAGGGCTGTGATGCTGTTCCAGGTTTGTTTTGCTTCACCCTCTGAGGCTGCCCTGGCTGGGGGCAGGGAGGTGCCTGTGAATCAGAGTGAGTTTGAGCTGTGGGTCTGGAATTGCAGCCCTGGGAATGGTGCTGGGCCCCTCCTGGGGGAGCAGTGGCCAGCTGGGACTGGCACAGAGCCTGGCACAGGAGCTGATGTGGAGCTGAGGAGGGGATGGGTGTTAATTAGTGAGGGAGAGTGGGCACGAGGCAGGTCAGGGAGAACACACAGTGCCAGGTTCTTGGAAAGCTGCTGGAGTTTGTGTCGTGTTGGGGGGCTGGTGGTGCCTGCAGCCACCCCAGGGCTTGCAGAGAGGTCAGGAGACACCATCACCCATCCTGCAGCCCTGCCCAGCAGCAGCACTGACCCAGCCCCGGGGATGAACGGCCTGGATGAGAAACCAGTCCAAGGAAACCACTGGGGATGAAGAGACAGGCTGTAGGACCTGGGGTGACACCTGGCACCCACACCCCAGCCTCCCCCAGGAGGGCCAGGGGGGCAGGGCATCCCAGGGCAGGCAGGGAGGGTGGGATGGAGCAGGGAGGGGCTCAGGGCTCGGAGCAGGGGTGTCACAGAGCCCCAGAGCAGCCTGGAGGTGCTGCCAGGCCAGTGATCCCTGGGAGAGGCTGAGGGAGAACTGCAGAGCCCAAACCCCACAGAGCAGGGGGAAAAGCTGCTGCCTTCATCCCCAGGGTCTGGCCTGCTGGCCTAGGGAGGGCAAAGTCCACACTTCAGCTGTCTCTGGTCTGCAGCTCCATGGGAACTGCTTCCAAAAGAAAAGTGTTCTCAGCTTGGAGCTGAGGGCAGGAGGATGCTGGAGCTGGACCAGTGCCAGGCTGCAGCAGGGCTGACGGGGGGAAATGTGGCCCCTTGACAGTGGGAGTGCTTCTCCTGCCCTGCTTTAGAAGGAATTTTGCAAGGACTGAATGCTCTCTGAAGTGCAGGTTGCCAGCACTTGGAGCAGCATCCCTCCCCAGCCCTGACCCAGAGGCAGGACAGCAGCCTGACTTCAAACATGAGCTTTGCAGCGTTCCTGCATCTGCCCCATGAATAAAAAACTTACAGGGGGGAAACTGGGGGAGTGGGCTTCACCAAGGCAGGATGGAGCAGGCAGCAGCGAGAGCAGCCCGAGCTTTATCACGGTTTTATCCTGCAAACCCTGTGCACGAACAGCCCAGGCGTGTGCAAACCCCTCCCTCGCAGGTGAGCACAGCCCTGAAACGCCTTCATGCCAGCACCTGGAGGGGAGCAGGGGCAGCCCAGCCCCGCCCGGCCCCGGGAAGGTTCTGGGCCATTTGGAGGGTACTCGGCGCAGCCAGCCCCATCCACTGCCGAACCATCTGGCTGTGCAGGTCACACGGATCCGGACAAAGCCTCGCCCCCGCGGCGGCTCTCGGGGCACCGGGGCGCCCTGGGGCACCGGGCTGCAGCTCGGGAGCGAGAGCTCAGCCCGGGCTCGGCTCGTCTCCGCGCTGAGCCCTTCCCGGAGATGTCAGCTGCCACATCGTGTCGTTTCTGCTCCACGGCGCTGCCGCACGGATGTGACACGGTGACGAGCAGCAGCATCCTTGAAGGAGCGGCTCCGTCTGGATGGTCCTCGGGCCGGGCTGAGCCTGTCACGGCGGCGGTGGGGGCCGGCTGTGAGCTTTCCTGACACGGCTTGGGTCACTGGGACGTGCTCCCGAATGCAGAAGGAGGCCGGGGCTGTCCCAGCGGCCGGATCCTGCCGCTCCCGGGGTGCTCCCTGCTCCCCTCCGCATCCCGGCGCTCCCTGCCCGCCTCCCGCAGCCGGTAACTCACAGCGCATCCCGGGGAAACAGCATGGCACTGGAAGGAGCTGGGTTGTTCCTCTCCCTGGAACGGCAGGGTCAGCTCTGGGAAATGAAATCCTGCGGGTTCCTGCCTGCTGGATCTCTATTTGTTGTGCTCATGGGTTCTTTCTCCCTGTCCGTACCAAGAGAGTGTTTCACCAGTACGAGCTTCCCCCAGCACAGCCCCTGCTCCTGGAATCACAGTCTGGTTTGGGTGCGAAGGAATCTCGAATTTAATCTAGATCCAGCCCTCCCTGAAGGGCAGGGACACCTTGCACAGACAGGCTGCTCAGAGCTTACTCCTGGAATTTGCCTCTCTGATCCTCCCCAAGCTGGAGCAGATTTCCCAGAGGTGCCAGGGCTGAGTGTGGACCAGGGACCAGTTCAGAGCTGGTCCAGCTGGTCACCCCCGCTCCCCCCGCAGGCCAAGGCACTGAGGGGTGTTGGGGGGCACTGGGGGGCACTGGGGTCTGGCCCCTGGGGACATCACTGCAGCCCAGAGAACAGCAGGCATTTCACAGCTTTGCACTTTTATTTTTACCCTCAGAGAAGCTGCTCCAGGTTGTGGGGTGCTCCACCCTCCTTGCTCAGTTTACCTTGTGAGAACAAATCTCAGCTCCCTGTCCGTGCAGGGGTTTGTCCCTGCCCTGCAGAGGTTTCCAGCAGCTCCCTGCCCAGCCTGCAGCACTCAGCCAGAGGGATGGAGCTGAGGGGCTGCAGCTGTGGGTGCAAGGCTGGGACTTCTCCTTTCCCAATCCCTGCTGGGAGAGCAGGAACTCGGCCAGTGCCAGCACAAGGAGGCACATCCATCAGCACTGGGTAAATAGAGCTGATTGTTGCCAGCAGTGCAGGAGGGCACAGAGGGGAGCACAGGAGCACCCACGGCTCACTGCACCAGGAAAATGCAGGCAGGGGGATTGGGAGGGCCTGGCTGAGCCACGGCCCCACCTGGGGGATGGGAAGAGGTATCCAGGTCCTGGTGCTGGAGCAGCACCCCCTCCCCTCGTGGTGTCACTGGCCTTGACAGAAATGAGAGCTGAATTTGAGCACAGAGCAGCTGCACAGGGTAACCCACCCCAGCCAGCTTCTCTGTGTCACCCCACTGCTGGAGAAGGCTGAGGGAAGGGCACATCCATCACTGTGCTCCACTTGGGAAGAAGTGCTCAGGCTCCTGTGCTCAGGGAGCAGCTCTGATGCAGGAGCCAGCACAGCTCCAGCTGTGCTCCAGCCCTGCAGGGAGGGGACACTGAGCCCCAGCTCCCTGCAGTGTCCCCAGGCTGGCAGGGTCCCCTGCCCTCCAATCCCCTCCTGCCAACGTGACTTTGGATTCTTCATCCTTTAGTCCCAGAACATCCTCTCCTGGTCTGGTGTGTGGCCATGGCAGCAGTTTGGCACGAGGTGATCTGCGAGGTTCCTGCCCACCCAGCCCATGGGGTGCCCCATGGTTCTGTGGTTCCATGGCCCTGTGACTCTGTGGTCACTGCTCCAGGCTCAGCTGGCAGCCTGTCCTGCTGGGGACAGTCTCTGCTCACAGGGGGATGTCCTTGCTCAGTCACAGGAGGGGACTGGAGCAGGCTGGGGCAGCTTTACAGGTGACTGCAGTGTCCTGCAAACTGCTCATCCTCCAGGGCAGGGAGAGCCCCACCAGGGCAGGGAGAGCCCCACCAGGGCAGGGAGAGCCCCACCAGGGCAGACTCAGCCAGGGCAGCCAGGGCCTCGCCAGCACCACTCTGATCCCTCCTGGCAAAACCTGGGGAGCCCAAAAGCTCAGCAGCTGTGTGGGGGCCAGAAGTCAGGAGCTGGGTGTGCAGGGCTCAGCAGGGCTGGCTGCTGCTGCTGCTGCTGCTGCTGCTCCTGACAGGAGATCTGAGGGTTTCCTGATAATTTGATGACAAACATGAGATGTGCTGGCAGAGGCAGTGCTGCCCCAGCAGGGCTGTCAGGAGCTCTTAGGGTGACAGTGGCTCCAGAGAGGGGCTGGCAGGGGCTGGGGGTGGGAGCAGGTTCCCTCCTCTGAACCCAGGAGATGAGAGGTTTTGGGGGCAGCCACACCAAAATGCTGAGGCTCCCCAGCTGAAGGCCCAGAGGGAGCTGCCACCCCATCCCCTGGCTCACAGCTCCACACTGTGGGGCCTGGCACATTCACAGGGAACATCAAACTCCCCTGTAAAATGCATGCAAACCTCATTTTGTTTTAACCTTGCTTTTGGCTAGATCCATCCTTTGCTCATGCCCTGAGAAGGAAGGAGCAGTCTGGCCATAAATGTGTCTATGGCAATAAACAGCTCAGACCCAGGGCAACACTGAGGTCACTTCTGCCCCATCATGTGAAGTTTATCTGGTTATTTAAGGATAAGAAGTCACTGGGGAAAGAGTTGGGAACTGTGGCATGAAAAGCCAGGGGGTCAAGGCCATGCAGTGAGTGGGGAAGGGCCCCTGGGCAGTGGCAGGCAGCCCCAGGCAGAGCACTGGGGGATGTTTACAGAATGACATTTTCATACACTCTGGGAAGGAGAAAAAAAAAGCAGCAGTTTGTTTTCAGGGTGAGAGCATCATGTGAGCCTGGTTTGCATGGCATGGGGCAGTGCTCCCAGCAGAGGAGGCTGGGCTGAGCTGTGGGGGGGGTGCAGTGCCCTGGCAGCCTTGGTGACAGCCTGGCACAGGGGGATCCTGACTCAGCCTGGGCTGCAGGAGCACCTTGGGTGGGTGAGGAACCTCTTCAGTGCTCCCATCCCCCAAATCTGGGGCCTTGGGCTTCTCCTGCCAGCACCAGACCCCCTGTACCTTGTGTTAGTGCTGTGGGTCTGCTGAGGATCCCATCTTGTGACAGTGCCATGAGAAGCCACACACCCACTCCTGGCCTCCCAAACCCCTCCAGCCATCCCCTCGAGGGTGCCAGGCCTCCTCTGAGCTTTGGAGCAGCTCCTCTCCCTCTCCTCTCCTCTCCTCTCCTCCTCTCCTCCTCTCCTCTCCTCCTCTCCTCTCCTCTCCTCTCCTCTCCTCTCCTCTCCCTCCTCTCCCTCCTCTCCCTCCCTCCTCTCCTCCTCTCCTCTCCTCTCCCTCTCCTCTCCTCTCCTCTCCTCTCCTCTCCTCTCCTCTCCTCTCCTCTCCTCTCCTCTCCTCTCTCCTCTCCTCTCCCTCTCCCTCTCCTCTCCTCTCCTCTCCCTCTCCTCTCCTCTCCCTCCTCCCTCCTCCCTCTCCCTCCTCCTCTCCTCTCCCTCCTCATTATATTTTCTTGGACCCCATGGTGTATGCCAGGGATGTTTTTACCCAATCTGCCAGTTTTTTCTCCTGGAAATCCCTTGCCCTTAGGCCTTGTGTCAGTCACCCAGAGATGCACAGCCAGGTGCACCCTGCACTTGGTGAATGCTGTTACATTTTGCACCATTTATTTTCATTCCTCTCTCACATTCAGCCCCAAATCCATCAGCATCCCTGACCCCCTGGCTGCTCCTGGCTGCCCTCCCTCCCCTTTCCCCACTCACACCCTGAAGCCAGGAGAGCAAGGTCTGGATTTGGGGTTTTCATGCCTGCAGCAGCATCAGCCCAGAGCCTCCTGTCCCTGCTGCACTCATTTAATCTGTGGCCAAGGGTGAAGGGAGAGGTGCACCCCTGCCTTGGGGCTGCAGCCCCACGAGGAGGAGGAGGAGGAGGCTCAGGGTTCAATCCCACAAGGAGGATTCTCAGGGTTCAATCCCACAAGGAGGAGTCTCAGGGTTCAATCCCACATGGAGGAGGCTCAGGGTTCAATCCCACAAGGAGGAGTCTCAGGGTTTAATTCCACATGGAGGAGGCTCAGTCTGGCTCAGAGCAAGGTGCAGAAAACCAGCCAAAACTGGCTGCCCATGTACCTGGTAACACCCCATCAGTCCTGACTGCCTTTACTGCCCCTCCATGCAGACCAGCACTAATATTTAGCCTTATCTCGTGTCTAGAGAGGTTAAGACACCAGCCAGGTCTGGGATTCTCTCCTCGATGGCACTGCAGTGAGCAGAGCCAGGCAGAGCCAGGCACTGGGACCAGTACTGCTGCAGAGTGGGATGGGGCTCTGCTCCCCCTTGGCACCTCAGGGCTGCAGGAGAGCTCAGCACCACACGTGTCATCTGCTGATGGCCCCAGAGCTCGGCTGTGTCACCCCATGTCACCCGTGGAGCAGCCGTGCTGGTGGCCCGAGGAGAGGCCAGCTCTCTGCTCCAGCCCATAATCCAGCCAGAGCAAGATAAGAGATGTTATAGAAACTCCTGGGAGCCCGAGAACAGCTACACTAAATCCCTTAGTCCCCGGTGAGATATTTGTTTACAGGAGCCTGGCTCAGCACAGGCTGTGCAGGGTGGGGACAGGGGCTGTGCCAGGAAAGGGCTGGGGCCAGGGGGGCTCCACACCCGCTGGGCTCTGGCCTGGAAGGGTCACCTGGAGGAGGGCTGAGGGGAGAGCACCCAGGCAGGGTCAGCTCCCAGAGCCATGCCTAAAACTGGGTCCACAGCCGTGACTGGGGCTGAGCTCCGTGCTGGTGGCACACAGGTGACACAGCACAGGTGACAGCACAGGTGACACAGCACAGGTGACACGGGTTTCCATGGGCCTGGCTGTGAGATGCCAGCAGGATGTGCCGTGAGGATTCAGCTCCCCTGGAGTGATGAGTGATGCCAGCAGGGATCTGCTCCACACCTCCTTCCGTGGCACTGGAGCACCCCAAACCCAGCCCTAAAACCAGCCCCAAACACAGTTCCAAACCCAGCCCCAACCCAGCCCCAAACCCAGTCCCAAACCCAGCCCCAAAGCCAGCCCCAAACCCAGCCCCAAACCCAGCCCCAAACCCAGTCCCAAAGCCAGCCCCAAACCCAGTTCCCAAAACCCAGTTCCCAAACCCAGTTCCAAACCCAGCCCCAAACCCAGTTCCAAAACCCAGCCCGAACCCAGCCCCCAACCCAGCCCAAGCCCAGCCCAAACCCAGTCCAAACTCAGCCCCAAATCCAGCCCCCAACCCAGCCCAAACTCAGCCCCAAGCCCAGCCCAAACCCAGCCCCAAACTCAGCCCCAAACCCAGCCCCAAACCCAGCCCCAAACTCAGCCCCAAGCCCAGCCCAAACCCAGCCCAAACTCAGCCCCAAAGCCCAGCCCCAAACCCAGCCCCCAAACTCAGCCCCCAAAGCCCAGCCCAAACCCAGCCCAAACTCAGCCCCAAGCCCAGCCCAAACCCAGCCCCAAACTCAGCCCCAAACCCAGCCCCAAACCCAGCACGAACCCAGCCCAAATCCAGCCCCAAACCCAGTCCCAAGCCCAGCCCAAGCCCAGCCCAAACCCAGCCCAGTGATCCCCTCCGGGGCCGGGGGCAGCCCCCTCCTCTCACAATCTCCTGTCTCAGCCCCAGCTGCCCTGGGGTCACCAGGCAGGTGTGGAGCCCCTCCAGGCTGGAGCAGATCCGTGGCCAGGCTGTTCCAGACAGCAGCAGCACGTCCTGCTGATCCATCTATGCATCCCAGGGGTGGGAGACACAGGGGTCGGATTTCTCGCTACATCAAAGGCCATTGGGATTTAATCGCCGCCAGAGCAGGTTTAACCCTCTGGGGTGCGGCTGGGACCAGCCTCGCTGGCCTGTCCCTGTCACACAGCCCCTTGCTCCGCTGCTCCTCCCTGCCCTGTCCCACCCGGGCTGCCCTGCAGGGCCCATTCCAGGGGCAGGGGCGATGGCCCAGCCCGGGGGCTGCTGCTGGGGGCACAGCAGGCAGGGCACACGGGGGTCCCGTCCCTGCCCACCTCATCTCAGCTGGGAACACAGCCCCCCACGCCCACCACGACTTGTGCATGGGCAGGAGCACAGGCAGGGCAGAGGGGTGGGCTGGGAGCACCCACCCGGGCTGTGCTCACCCTGCTCTGGGTGCCGAGGCTCTGGCTGCCATGGCAGGACTCAGCTGCAGCAGCTCCAGAAGAAAGCCCCTGTTCACTGCTGGGAGGAGCCCCTGGGGAAGAGACTGGGATTTCTCACTGCCTATCTTATATTGGGGTCAGCAACTTTGGGGTAATCTAGGAGCATGGGAAATATTATGCCAAAAGAGCGGAAATGAGAAAAAACCTAGAAGTTATAATGATATATTTAAGACAAGCTGAGAGCTGGGAATGCTGCACGGTGCTGCAGAGTGCTCAGCACCACATCCACAGCCGTGCTGCACTGCCAGCCCTGGGCCAGCCCCAGGCTGTGTGACCAGCAGGGCTGATCTGGGGCACCCTGACCAGGGCTGGAGCAGCGCCCAGCACCAGCAGCTCCAGTGCTGGGAACACCCAGCTGCTGTCCCTCCGAGCTGTGACAGCCCAGCATGGGGCAGCAGCTCCCAAAGCTCAGCCAGCACAGCACAGGCTGCTCCTGAAGGTGTGAAGTGTCTGCCTCCCACCTGGGGAGCCCTTGGCCAGTGGGAAGGGGTGCTGTGCTCTCCTGGCTTTCCCCTCACTCAGTCATTTCAGGCACCAGACAGAAGCTGAAAAGCAAAACAAAAATGAATGTTTGTAAAAGTTGTCACAAACACTGTCAGGACATCAGGATGTTTTTGTGAGAGCTTCACTCCAGCAGTGTGTGGGCTGGTGCAGGGAGAGAAGAGGCACCACACTGTTCCACATTCCCAGTGGCACACAGCCCTGGGGGGAGCAGACCCCAGGGTTTCTCCTGTCCTGAGTGCTGATGGCTGCTCCCAGGAGCAGGGGCTCTGTCCCTTCCTCTGCCTTGTCCCCGTGCTCTCCCCAGCAGCACACGGTGGGAAGCAGCAGCCCACACACCATTTTCCAGTGTTCTGGCCCAAACTGCCTCTGCTGACAGCCAAAGGCTGCCCAGCCCGCGGGGCTTCACTCAGGGACCATCCAGCCCCCAGGCTGGGCTGGTGGCTCTGCCGGAGCCCTGGCACTGCCTGGGAGCCTGGGACCACCCCCGTGCTGGCCCTGCAGCTTTGGGGTGAGGATGGTCACAGACCATGCACTGCCCGGGCTGCAGCCTGCCTGTGAGCGCTGGGGCTGCCACTGCACCTGCCCCAAGCCCACCCACAGCTCACTGCTGCTCCCCCAGCTCCTGCCCCCCCTGCTGCTGCCCTCCTCCCTGCCCTGCTCGGGGCTCCTTTCCCTCCCTGCCTGCCCCATTCCCTGTCCCTGGGGCGTCACGGTCCCCTCTCCTCTGGGACAGCCCAGGGCACGCTCTGGCTCACACTGGCACAGGTCCTGCCCCTGCCACGCTCCAGTTCCCGTGGGTGCAGCATGTGCCCTGGCTGCAGGATCCAAATTCCACCTGGATTACCAAACCCCTCGGGGGATGGATCCTGCTCACTCCCACGAGCCATCCCAGCCCCATCCCGCTGGGCAGGATTCAGGATTCAGGATTCTGTGGGGCTCATCCAGCACTGTCCCCATCTCCAAGTGCCCATAAAGCTCCTGTGAGTCTCTCCCTGGGGGAAACAGACTGAAATAATTACTGGGGTTTTTTTTTTATAATACCTGATCCAATCTGGCCAGCATTGAAAAATTCAGAATTTAGGGACATCACCCTGAGCACAAAGGGCTGCAGTGGAAAACAAGTCGCTGTGTTCATCCTTCCCTGTCCCCTGCTCAGTCCCCCGTGCTTTGCTTTCCCTGCTGTCAGGGGCCATAAGCTCATAGGGAACGAGCTATCCATGCAAAAGGCCTTTGGAAATATTCATTGCTCATCTCCTAACAAGATTACCCTGAAATCCTCCATTGCTCTGAGGGAGATTTAAAACCTCTCAGGCTCTCAGTAACCATAGCAGCACAGATGTGAGAACTGAGGGGAGACAAGTGATGTGAAAATCACTGGGGCTGCAGAGCCTGGCTCTGTGTGACTGTGGGTGTGACTCTGTGCCCACAGTTCTTTGTCTCAGGGCCCAGGCTGGCCCCTCACCTGCCCACACCTGGCAGGACACCTCCACCTCTGCAGAAATGACCCAGACCAGGACAGGGGCTGTGATGTGACCCAGCCCTGGCTGCCACAGCATCAGGGTCCCCTCAGCCTGGATGGCATTTGCCAGCATGCCCACGGTGCCAGCAAAAGGGGATGGTTTAGAGCCAGGATGGGGTGCTTGGAGCCTGGGGTTCCCATTCCCTCCTGCCACAGGTTCCTCCTTCACCCTGGGCATCATTTCTGCACCTGAGAGAATAGATGTGTTCTCCCACCCATCTCTTGCTGGGTGTTGAGAGATTGAACAGATCAATGTTTTGAGGCCCTTTGGAATGAAATGCTGGGAAAATGAGCAGCAGCAAGGACACCACAGCCCCCCAGCACATCCTAAGAGCCTGCAGAGTTTTGCTGGAGCAGCTGGGATGGACTGTGGGAAACCCTTTTCATCTCTCTTGAAAACCAAAGTGGAATTAACCAAATGATTTCCTATTTAAAAAATAGGGATTTGGCTTTAAACAGCTTCCACAGGCTGGTTTGAGATTGCTTGTCCTGCCCTGCTGTCTTCAGCTCCTCATTTCCACTGGTGCCAATGCCACACCAGGCACCAAACCCCACTGCTGCTTCCTTCATGCACCCTCTGCTCATCCACCCCTTCTCCTGGTTTTCAACCTGTCACCAAATCTTCTGCATCCCCAGCTCCTTCCAGCTGCCACAGCTCAGTCCTTGACATTTGGGATCTCCTCTTGGCTCAGGAAGTGCCCCCAGAAAGAGTTTCATGTTGGTGAGGGAAGGTGCATCACCAGGAGATGCCGTGGGCACTGGACACCAATCCCATTGTCAGTCCTGCTGGGGCCCAACCTTTCCCTTCTCCCAGGGCAGGCTGACACCAGGACAGGACTCTGCTCATCCTGATACAATCTCCTGGGAATAAGAGATAAGACTGGCTGGGAAAGCTCCCAGCACGGATAAAGTGTAAGAATAACTGGAGAATGGAAAGGCAGGGAAAATTCCAGCGAGAAGGGTTTTGGAATCAACAGAACAAATTCACCCAGAACTAAATGCTGGAACTGGTACTTAGCTATGGAAAGAAAACCTGCATTAAAGCTCCAAAAAGCCACACATCCACAAATTTAGAGTAGAAACTTGTTTGAACTTCTGTGCAAGCTCCCTTTGTGTTTGCACTTTGCATAAATCAGCTTCTGAGACAGCTCTGGCACGGGATGGAAGGTGAGTGCTGAGCAAACACAGCTGGATGGGGCAGCCTGCAGCTCAGAGCAGCCCCACTCCTGGTCGGGGCTGTTCCTCCCCGTGACTGCTGGCATCTGCTCCCGGAGAGCACCGAGCCTCGTCTGCACGGAGGTTTTATTTCCCCCTCTGGTTAAATATTTCACAAAAATCACTGGCTAACTGACAGCTGAACGAGGAGGTTATGACAGACAGGAGAGCTTATTTTCCCCCTCCAGCCAAGTATTTCATCGCTTCACTGGAGACTTGGGCACGTTCACATCAACTGTGTCTGCAAACGAGTCCCCAGCCCAGGAAACGCCGCGGGTGGCACTGGCCGGCCCCACGGCTGGGGATGGCCACCGAGTGTCCCGCAGCGAGCCCAGCAGCTCCTGGTGCTGTGCGGCCCCGGCGGTGCCCTCCCCGAGCCGGAGCGATGCTGCGATGCTGCGATGCAGAGATGCGGAGATGCAGAGATGCAGAGATGCAGAGATGCTGCGATGCTGCGATGCTGCGATGCTGCGATGCTGCTCTCCGGCGCTGCGCTCGCCCGTCGGAGCCCCCGCGCCCCTCCCGCCCTCCTCCAGCACCCAGAGCCCGCAGAGATTGGACAGCTCCGCGCCACATGGCACAGAGCAGCCAGCATAAAAAATGAGCTGGACTCGGCGCTTGTAGAGTCCGCGGCAAAGCGGGCGGGACAAGTTCGGGGAGCGGCGCCACCAGCATTCGCAGGGCGGGGAGGACAGACGGACGGACGCAGCGGGGCTGCAGCCACCCAGGGACACGCGGAGCATCCTGTCCCCTCCGTGCCAGCCATGTCCCTGGTGGCGAAGGAGAAGAACCACGTGCGGCTGGTTTTCCTGGGAGCTGCCGGCGTGGGCAAGACGGCGCTGATCCGCCGCTTCCTGCTGGACACCTTCGAGCCCAAGCACCGGCGCACGGTGGAGGAGCTGCACAGCAAGGAGTACGAGCTGTGCGGGGCCACGGTCACGGTGGAGATCCTGGACACCAGCGGCAGCTACTCCTTCCCGGCCATGAGGAAGCTCTCCATCCAGAGCAGCGACGCCTTCGCCCTGGTCTACGCCGTGGACGACGCCGAGTCCTTCGAGAGCGTCAAGAGCCTGCGGGAGGAGATCCTGGAGGTGAAGGAGGACAAGTTCCCCCCCATCGTGGTGGTGGGCAACAAGGCGGAGAGCGGCGGCGAGCGGCAGGTGCCGGCCGAGGAGGCGCTGTCGCTGGTGGAGCTGGACTGGAACAGCCGCTTCGTGGAGACGTCGGCCAGGGACAACGAGAACGTGCTGGAGGTGTTCAGGGAGCTGCTGCAGCAGGCAAACCTGCCCAGCAGGCTCAGCCCCGCGCTCTGCAAGAGGAGGGAGACGCTGCCCAAGGAGCAGGCGCTCCGGCCGCCCATGAACAAGACCAACAGCTGCTCCGTGTGCTGAGCACGGCTGGAAACTCAGGTGGGCTGCGTGGGGAGAGGCACCGCCTCGGCCAAAACCTCCCCTGCTGCCTCCCACCCCTTCCCTCCTCTCCCCACCCAGCCACAGCAGCAGAGAGGGTGATAAGCAGGAGCTGGAAGGGATGCTGGTTGCTGGATGGGTGTGGCGAGAGGAGGAATTCCCAAAAAAGCAGGAGGCTCCCCTGGGGTCAGCCGTGGGTCAGCCAGGGCGCTGTGGAGAGCTGGCAGGCACGGGCAGGGGGACAATGCCGGGCTCTGCAGCAGCCCTGCCAGTGCCGCTGTCCCAGGGCGCCCGGGTCCTGTGTCCCCTGTCCCAACCTCCTGGCGCCCCAGCACGCCCAGTCCTGACTCTGTACCTGCTCTAGAGCATGCGATAGGCTGGTCCCTGCACCACTTCGGTTTTCTCCATTCTCTTTTCTGTTTGGTTTTTTTTTAAGCATTCCAAATAAATAAATTGTTGCAGAACGGAGCTGGAAAACGTCTCGGTTTCTTTCTCCTGTATTTCAGGTGCTGCAGTGCACACTATCAGTGTTTTAGGCTCTTATCACTGCAGTTTGCCTTCCCTCCCCTGTGCTCCAGCCTCATGTGCAGTGTCCTGGCACTGAAGGAGCCTCCCCTGGCAGTGCCAGGACATGCAGAGTTATGATTTTTCTAATAATTTACCCACACTGAAGTTTTTACCAAGCAGCAGAGACCAACAATAAAACATCTCCTTACCTCTGAGCACGAAAAATAACAAGCAGCCATTAAAAGACAGCTGATCCACTGAAATAAAACCACACACATGTTAAAAGGAGATAATAAACAGCACGGGGGGAGGCACAGAAGAGCCGTGTTTGCTGTGCTGAGTGTGCCCTGAACTGATTTACTCTCCCCTCACACAGCCCAGCCTGGCTGTAATGAGCCCTCACCCTGCTCAGCAGCCACACACACACACCAGAAACAGAGATAAAGCCTGAGGGGTAAAGAGTCACCCCCCAGGTCCACACCCAAGGGAGATGGGCAGTTTGGGGCCTGCAGCTTTCAGAAGCCCAGCCCTGATCAGCTGGGGAGGCACCTGGGGATTCCAGCACCTTCCCAGAGGAGCAGGTGCCAGCAGGGAGAGTCCAGCCTTGGGCACCCTGCTGCCACCTCTCCCCTGGGCACTGGAGCCACAGCGGCCTCCAGACAGGCAAAATCCTCCTGCCAGAGCCTGGTGTGGGACAAGGCTGGGGACAGGCAGTGGAGGGGACAGGTGGGGGGACAGAGGGGACAGGCAGGGGCCAGCAGGACCTGCTGGGGTGGCTCAGGCTGTCCCCACCTCTGTCTCACAGCCTCGTCCCTCGTGCTGCCACCACAATGCTCTACCCAGGTGTGTGGCTGTCCCTCAGCCTTGGGGACACACAGAGCTGCTCAGGATGGAACCTCCCTGGGGAAAGGGGGCCCCTGCCTGCAGGGGATGAGCAGGAGCAGCTCACTTTGGGCAGCTGACCCGATGTGGTGCCCAATGCCTGCAGTGGGGTTGGTGTGATGGGTGCAGCCACAGGGATGTGTCCACAGGAGCCACCTGCCAGGGCTGTCCCTGCCAGGCTGTCCCTGCCACACTCAGCCCTGCCCAGGGCCGCCCAAATCACACAGAGCCTCCCTGAGCAGCCCTGCAGGAGTCCCACACCTCCCCGGGCAGCTCTGGTTTGGGTGATGCAGGATCAGGAGCACCAGCCCCTTTGGTTCACAGCATTGTGCTAAAAGCAGAAGGAAAATCTCTCTGCAGTGTGAAAAGAGGAAGCTGGGATGGGCAAGGCTGCCTGCCAGCCCCTCCTGTGAGATCCATGGTATGGGCTGGAAACAGCTCCCCTTGGGGGTCCCACGGCCCGGGGGAGCCCCCTGAGCTTCTGCCCTGTGCCCGTCTCTGCCTTCCCTGGGCACAGCAGGAACCCCCCGGGGCTCCGGGACCCCAAATCCCACCACCCCCAGCCCGAGACCTGCGGGGTGAGATGCTGCGGCTGCAACGGGCAGAAACTGAGACTCTGGAGGTGCAGGAGCCGCACAGGGAGCGGCAGGAGCTGCAGGAGGAGGTGATGGAGCTGCTGCTGAAGGCGCAGGAGGTGTACAGGGAGCTGCAGGAGCTGCACAGGGAGATGAGGGAGCTGCAGGAGCCGCAGGAGCCGCAGGAGCTGCAGGAGCTGCAGGAGCCGCAGGAGATGCAGGAGCCGCAGGAGCTGCAGGACTTTGGCACGCAGGTCCCGCACCCTCTCCGCGGGCGCACCTCCTGCCCCGCAGCGCCGGCTCCAGCAAAGAGCGGAGCCACTGGAGGAGCTCTCCAGCACCCATTGCCCTCCCCCAGTGCCTGCCAGCCTTGTGGAGCCCCCCCGGGCCGCCCCCAGCCCCGCTGCCCCCGGCCGGGCACGGGCGGGGCAGGGATGGAGGGCAGGGATGCAGGGAAATGGGGTGCAGGGGAATGGGGTGCAGGGATGCAGGAGAATGGGGTGCAGTGGAATGGGGTGCAGGGGAATGGGGTGCAGGGGTCCCCAGCCGTTCAGCCCCCGCCTGCACAGCCCCTCTCTGGCACTGTGGATTTGGGGGTCTGTCACTCCCGTCGATGCTGAGGCACCAGTGGCTCTGCTGTGGTCACCCCTGCTCTGGCCGTGCAGGGCGGGGCTGGGCGTGGGGCTGTGGCAGGACGGTGCCTCGGGGTGTCCCCAAGGCTCTGTGAGGCGCAGGGCGGGGCAGAGCAGGACACACCTGTGCACAGCTGAAGGCCTGGGCAAATCTCAGCCAGGCCTTTTCTCAGGTTCTGAGTCTTTTTCTCAGGCCGTGACACTTCCTGAGCTCTGGCCAGCATTTTCCCCAGGGTGACAGCTTTCTGACAAATAGAAAGGAATTAATAAACATGGGATTAGCACCTGGTGTGGACCGTGGGACAGCGCATGATGTACGTGACATGGGATGTTTTCTCCTGTTGTCCAAAGAACTGCTGTCCCGTTTGAGATTCACAAACAGTTCTATAAATATAGGTGAGGCTTTACTAAAGTGCTTTTTTCCTTCCCCCCCCAAAAAGTGTGCTGCTATTATTTGCTGCTCGTAGCAAACAGCAACACACCCCCAGCTCCCCAGTGCTGCCCTGGCTGTGCTGAGTGTCTGGTGCTGCTTCCTCTACAAAAAACATCTCAGTGAGCTCACAGCACCGCGGGCTGCTCTCCCCATTCAGAAGGCAGCAGAAGGATCTGGAACACGTTCCCGTGAGCTCTGCTGCCCTCCCCCAGCTGCAGACTCCCCGCAGGGCCGTCTCCAGCCCGTCCCCGCGCTCACCCCGGGCAGAGCAGAGCGTCCCTCCCGCTCTGTTCCACATCACGGAGCACATCCCCGCCGAGATGCTGCCGCTAATTTGTGTGCACAGCAGCCGGGGGCTGAGGCTCAGCCTGGCTGCTGCACTTTGCTCTGATTGATGGGATGAACGCCCACGCCAAGGACACCCGAGCTGAGCAAAACATTCGGAACCCAAAAGCGGCACTTGCTCGTTGAGGGGGTAATGAGGGTGTTTGTAATTAAGGGTGTTTGTCTTTAGGAGCTTTGGGCGAGCGAGGCGCAGCGCTGGGAAACGCTGAGTGCTCCGGGGAGAGCAAAGCTCATCACATGAGCCCATCAGGGCTCTCCGGGCAGCCTGGGATTCGCAGAACCCTGGAGCGCTCGGCTTGGACAGGACCTGGCAGGTCACCGAGCTCCAGCGGGAGCATCCTCGGGCAGCGTCCTCCTGCTCCGGGCTGAGAAACGCCCAAAAGAGCGCGTGTAAGAGCTGAAATGAGGGGTGGGGAACTCCAGGCTCTTTAAAATGCTGTTTATTGTATTTAAAATGCTGTTTATTGTATTTAAAATGCTGCTTATTGCGCCCAAATGATGCAGCAATTCACGGGTCGGGGGTGACAGGAGCCCAGCTACAGCCTGACAGCCCCAGCTGTGGGTTTGTCTGAAAGTTCCTTCTACTTCTGGTTCCAATGCATTAAATGCTTTTCATTACAGAGCATCTTAAAACATGACAACCAATCAATACCTTTGCTATTACCTAGAGCCTATCAAAAGTACTAACATTACCATATTCATGTTACTATTTTCCAATCACAAAAGTTAATATGCTACAGTTTAAGCTAGAAGTTGTTTCTCCGTTTTCTTGCACTGGAAAATTCTGAGCTCTTTTCTCTTCTTGCAACATGGCATTTTTTTCTGTGAAAATCTTTTCTGCTTGGTAAAATTATCTTTTATTTGAGGTGGGTTTATCCTTTGCTCTAAGTCATAAAAGCCCCTTCCAACTCACTTGCTCTTTGCCTTCTTAGTAACACAGTAGGACTGGCTCAGCAATTCTTTTCTTCTATATCAAAACTTGCTATCATTTCTATACCTTCTTCAGATTCTACATTCAAAGATCTTTCTGTTATACATGCACATCTGTGAGACCTTCCTGTCAAATCCTCATCCTTCCCAACAAGCTTGGAGCCGGGGGAATTGATCTCTTCTCCCAGGTCACAAGTGACAGGATGAGAGGGAACAGCCTCAAGTTTCTTCAGGGGAGGTTTAGATGGGATATTGGGGAAAATTTCTTCTCCAAAAGGTTTGTCCAGTGTTGGGAAGGATGAGGATTTGACAGGAAGGTCTCACAGATGTGCATGTATAACAGAAAGATCTTTGAATGCAGAATCTGAAGAAGGTATAGAAATGGTAGCAGGTTTTGATATAGAAGAAAAGAATTGCTGAGCCAGTCTTACTGGGTAACTAAGAAGGCAAAGAGCAAGTGAGTTGGAAGGGGCTTTTATGACTTAGAGCAAAGGATAAATCCACCTCAAATAAAAGATATTTTACCAAGCAGAAAGATTTTCACAGAAAAAAATGCCATGTTGCAAGAAGAGAAAACAGAATTTTCCACTGCAAGAAAACTGAAAACCAACTTCTAGTTTAAACTATAACACACTAACTTTCTGTGATTGGAAAACAGTAACATGAATATGGTAATGTTAGTACTTTTGATAGGCTCTAGGTAATAGCAAAGGTATTGATTGGTTGTCATGTTTTAAGATGCTCTGTAATGAAAAGCATTTAATGCATTGGAACCAGAAGTAGAAGGAACTTTCAGACCAACCCACAGCTGGGGCTGTCAGGCTGTGGGCTGGGCTCCTGTCACCCCCGACCCGTGAATTGCTGCATCATTTGGGCGCAATAAACAGCATTTTAAATACAATAAACAGCATTTTAAATACAATAAACAGCATTTTAAAGATCCACCTGGAGTTCCCCATCCCTCATTTCAGCTCTTACAGTCCAGCCCTGGCCCAGCTGCTCCGGGCAGCGCTGGAGTCACCATCGCAGGGGGGATTTAAAAGAAGCGTGGCTGTGGCACTTGGGGACACGGGGCAGTGGTGGCCTTGGCAGCGCTGGGTTTGCCTTGGACTCTGTGACCTTGGAGGTGTTTTCCAGCCCTGGTATTCCACGATGAGTCCATGGGCCCGGCTCTCCCCAGCTGCCCGTGGAGCTGCCCCGCTCTGCAGAGCAGCGCCCAGCGCCGGGAGCGGCTCCCTGCACAGCCCGGGACACAAAAGCAGCTGGGCTGGGTCCGAGCAAAGGATGCCCTAAAGGAGCTGAAGGAGCTCTCAAGGAACTGAAGAAGCTCTAAAGGAATTGAGGCAGCTCTGAAGGAATTGAGGGAGCTCTAAAGGAACTGAAGGGTCTCCAAAGGAACCTCCCAAAAAACGGGCCGGGGCTGGGAGCGGCTCCCTGGCACCACCCTGTGGGAACACCGGGAATTGCAGCGGGGACAGGGGCGGGGACAGGGACAGGGACAGGAACAGGGACAGGGACAGGGGCGGGGACAGCAGCGCGGGTCTCGGTGAACCTGAGACCACCGACCCCTGGGACCATCAATCCCTGGGACCACAAATCCCCTGAGACCACCAACCTCTGCAACCACAATCCCTGGGACCATCAATTCCCTGGTTCCACCGACCCCTGGGACCATCCATCCCCTGCAACCCCAACCTCTGAGACCACCGACCCTCTGACCACCAGTCCCAGTGACCACTGACCCCCGTGCCCACCAGCCCACCGTGCCTCAGGCGTGGGGTCACCACAGATTCCTCCCCGGACAGAACAGATTGCAGGAGCTCAGGGAACACCCATTGCAGGGCTCGAAGTGCTTGCAAAGAGGATTTACAGTCCTTTGCCTTTTAATGGACAGCTCAAAGCTCAGCACGCTGAGCTGTGCTTGATACAAAGGATTTCCAAAATCGAGAGGTGCCCGTGAGGAGCCCCAGCTGCTCTGCAGCCCTGTGCTCATGCCCTGCATCCCTCAGAGAGCCCTGACCCTGAGCTGATGGTCCTGCCTTCATAGGACAGGGCTGCTGCAGGAAAAGAGAGGAAAAGTGGGGTTTGTTCTCCTGGCACTAAGTTGTGCCCTGAGCCTTGGAGGGCAGACTGGCTCCAGGGGCCAAAGGAGCCAGGCAACACCTTCAAAAAGTCAGGAATCACCACAGTGACTTCCCAGCTTTTCACTGCAGAGCTGATCATCCCCATTCTGCCTCTGGCCTTTAGTCCCAGGGCAGCAGAAGAATCCAGTGTTGTCTGTGTTGCAATAACCCACAGGGAGATGTCAAGGTGCCAGTAACCATTTCTTGTTTTGCAGACCATGAACTATCAGAGATTTCCATGATAAATATGTAAAAGAAAAAGAAAAAAAATATAAAAGAAACTAAAAGACTTGTTAAACCCTCTGATTTGCTATTTCTGCTCTCAGGCCCCAGACAGGACAGCAGCTGACACACAGCTGATCCCTCTGTGGTCCCACTGACACTGAAACCAGCAAACCACTCTTAAGAAAGCATCAATTCTTGCTATGCCAGGGGAATGCTGCACTTTAGTTGCCTTGTATTGACAAGAACCATTTGAAAAATGTGGTATTTGTCCTCCTAACTTTGTTGAAGGTCCAAGTAGAAAAGGAGACTTCAACCAATTCCCTTCAGACTCACTTCAGAAAGTTTTCCTTTGTCATCTAAAGGTGGTGCCCACAGTGGGTTCCGTGTCCTAGAATACCTGAGTCCTCTAAAACAGATAAAAATCAGTGTTTGAGCTGTGAGGGCATAAGGATCACTACCTCTGTGAGATGTCTCACTAGATGACACAACCTCTCACCTTTCTACTGGGTCCTCTTATATTTTAATACTTCACTTTTCTTTCTGTCCAACCCCAAATTAAGGAAAGAAGCAAACAATTACCTACACTGTCTTAAATTTCATATTATGAGAGTTTAGTGATTTGTGCTTAACTCCCACTAAATAACAAAAGATAGTTTTGTGCTGCAGACAGAGTTTCAAGGCTTTATTCTCCATTAAACCCACTTTGGGTCTCTGGGTGTCTGTGCTCAAAAGCAGCACCAAGAGGGTGTCCAAAAGATTTGTCCTGGGCTGCAGTCACCAGGTTCCTTTGCTGGTCCCAAGTGCCCAACTTCATGTCTTTATGTTTCAGAAGAACCCCCAGAAAAGGATTTTTCCAAGAAAGGTGCTAGAGCAGCCTGGGGAAATGATTTTGAAACTACTCCCAGCTGTGGTCCCAGCCAGATTACTGTGGAACCAAAATTCACAAACCAAGAGGCAGAGGAAGCTGAGGAGCAAGAAATGAAGGATGTGAGTGCAGCACAGTGAGCTGGACACAGCTCCAGAACCACCTCAGTGCTCATGTTTACAGGGGATGCTGCAGAGAAATGCACCACTGAGCAAACAGGGAAAACAACTTTTTTCTTTCTTTTTTCAAATTTTTAATTTGAGTCATTTTTAGCTCTGTCAGAAATGAGACTCCCCTGTAAGTCAGGCAATTTGTGCAATTCCTTCCAGCCCTGTCCCCCTCCCCACACCAGCTGCATCCCACCTGGATGCTGCAGGCTCAGGCAGCTGGGGAAGTGTGCTGGGAAACACAATCCTGGCAGATTTTGGGAAAATCCTCATCCATAAAGGCACCACAGGGTGATCAGAGCTATTTGCAACCTTTTCCTTCAGGATTTGTGATTATCCCAGCAGAGAGGCGAGGGCTGCTCAGCCGTGGGGGCTGCTGTCTGTCCCCTCCTCTGTCTCTTTCAGGTATTTTCTGCTCCTGCTCAATCTCCCACTGGGATTACAGCTCTAATTAGGCAACTTCCAGACTTCACACAGGCAGAAGCTGCCATTCTTTACCTGTGGAATAATCACCTCCTCTGCCTTTAGCAGAAGTTCCCTGTCATCTGTAGGGAGGGAAGAGATGGGAGGGACAGAGACAAGTGACAGGAAAAGTCAGAAAAAGTGGGTCCTGCATGAAATTGGATAAAATAATGAAAAAACTGTGAGCTTTTCCTGCTCTTGTGAGGTACTCCTGTGAGCAAAACATAATTCTAAAGCCTGAATATTGCAATCAAAACTAGGAGGCCTACTGCAAAAATGGAAAGAATCTGCTCTTTTCCAACACCATCAGTCACACAAGTTAACATATTGCCTGAATATGTTTTCAGGATAAATGAAGAATAAATTCAGATAAATTAAGAGGTGGGTAAAGAATCCAGGAGGTGGAACAGAAAAATGACAGAGGAATCTGCCACAGTTGTGAATATTATCAAGACCATCCCTTGAACAAATGAACATTTAGAATCACAAGTGTTAACTCAGGACAGACAGATGGGACTCAGCTACCCCAGGAGGCAGCAGCCCCACAGGCAGGTCAGGCAAACCCCCTTCACTGACAACCACATTTACTAACAGCAAAGCAATCTCCCATTTTACCATGTGTGATACCATTTGAGTAACCCTGAAATCATGACTGCACCGGGACCACGTTTGCATCAGAGTAAAATTTCCAAGTTTCCAAGGCGTGGGACAGGAAGAACAAACAGGGGGGCACACACAGGACAGAATGTCACCTCCTCTCGATGGCACATCCTCCTGGGACAGTGCTGGGGATGGAGCCTGGCACAGTCACTGCCCAGATCCTAAAATCTTCTCCAATTCCATTTCCAGGCTCGTCCAACTCCAGTAATCTTAACATATACAGATAGCCACATACATTTTTTTGGTTGTTTTTAATTAAAAAGCTCCTTCACATACACAATCATATACTGAATTAGCAAGAACAATAATATATTTCTTGGAGAATAGCAAAACATCTGCTCTGCCAGTGCCACCCACAAACTAGACAAAGGACTAAGAAATCTGACAGTTTCAGACCACTTAGCAAAGAGAAATTCTCTTGGCCTAAAGACAAGGAGCCATGCAGTGAAGGTGCCATGGAGGGTAC
The DNA here is from genome assembly GCA_034336665.1 of Luscinia megarhynchos. Lineage (NCBI taxonomy): Eukaryota > Metazoa > Chordata > Aves > Passeriformes > Muscicapidae > Luscinia > Luscinia megarhynchos. Next base: position 7,909,222 of record CM067580.1, read on the forward strand.
AGCAAATGCAATATACAGAAAAACACAGTGTTAAAAATGTTTTCTTGTAAAGATTCTGCAGCCAGAGGGTTGAATCCTGATCATCAGGAGCTTTCTTTACAATTTAAGAAATACTGGATAGCACTGAAGCAGAAGAATGACACTGAAAAATAATAAAGAGCTACACAAACACTTAAAGATTGATTTTGGCCAAAAGAAATTTCAGAATTTATGAAATTTCTTTTAATGTGTCGGGGGGATTCTGAATTTTAAGAGTGCATCTGATTTACAAGAAGCTGTTGCTGCCAACCTCATGGAAGAATAAAACATCTGACTCCATAAGGGACCTCAATGTCTTGGCAACAAAGCCCAGAGACACCAAAACTTCCATCTTGCCAAGGAAAAACTGCCCTACAAAACACAAACCAAAGAATCAGAGAAGGAAAAGGCAACTCTCATTTAAGTTTCATTACAAACACCTGAAAGGAAGAAAAAAAAATAAAAAAAAAGGGAGGTGGGAGGGGAAGGGGGAAGCAGCATCTAGTAAAAAATAGCTGTGGGATTTTGGTCATTTTGGGGCCAGATCAATCAAATTGGCAGAACAGGCTCCAGACTGGGAATTTTTGCTGTTTCCATAACAGAAGTTACCCCAAAGCTGGATTTGAGTATTTCAAACTGTACCATATCTGCCAGCACAACTCAGCCCCAGCGCCCCATTCCTGTGGGAATGTGCCTCGTGGACAATCCCCGAGTGTGGGTGGTGGCTCAGGGCTGGCAACAACTCTCAATAATCCAGCTGCTCATGCCAGATTTTCCTTCCCAGATGGACTGGGGGAATGAGCTCCTCTGGACCAGGTCACAGCCCTGGGGGCCAGGGACTGGTCTGGGGGAGGCAGGAGAACACCCAGCCCTGCACCTCCTGTGCCTCAGGCACCTCTGGGGTAAAAGAACCTACAAGCAGCCAACATCTTCCTAAACTCTAACCCTGCAAGGCCAAACACGAAAGTATTTTGCTGTTTCTCCCTTTTTTAGGGGCTATTGCTCACCCCAAAAAGATCAGTGGAACTGGCACTTTACAGACATCCAGGGCCAGAAATTGGGGTGGAGCTGGGGGAGCCTGGCTGGAGGGGTAACAAACTCACCCACTTTTACTGAAGAACATGGATAAATGAGAAAAGCAGAATCTCAACACAGAAATGGGTTCTGCTGCTCCTGGATGAGAAGTGCTGATGGAAAAGCTCATGAGTGTCACCAGCAGAGAGCAGAGGGGTGACCACAACAGGAGGGGTTTGCCTGGCTGTACACAGCATTCTCATTCAAAATTAAACTCCTTCCATGAAATACCTTCACAGATTTAACAATATATATATATATATATTTAGTATCCCCTGCATAAAAGAAAAATACACATTATTTCAACAGCCAAGAAAAAACTGCAATTTATTAAGTTTCAAAGAATCTTCGTACTCTTGAAAGCAACTTTCGGTGCATGTTCTTTTAACAATCACATTCTATGAGGAGAATAAACATTAAAAGCCACAATTGTTGGTTTTCTTTTTAATCTCAGAGTTACAGACATCTTTAATTCAAAAGGAAAGGCAAAAAAAAAGCCCCTAAAAACAAAACCCACCTGTCCCCCCCTCCCCAACCCCTCCAACAGAAATTTTCATTCCCAATTTGAAAATATCAGGAGTTTTTCTACAACTCAATGCTAAACTTCAGCATGGAAAATTGTATGTAAACACGCACATACACACATACATATTTTATATAAGTGTGTGTGTGTATATATATATAAAATATATATGTAGGAGGCGTGTAATGGCAATGAGATGCAATTACTCTGAGGAAAGGTTATTCAGCTAAATACACTACTAAAACTTGAGGAAAAAAAAAACCAAAACAAGTCTTGAACCCAGTTTGTGCATAGTTCATGATCCTCTATAAAACCAGCTTTTGTTAATTTGCAATCTTGCAGGACCCTTTAAATCTGATAAAACCATTAAAAAGCTAATCTTCCAAAAAAAAAAAAATGTAATGCACAAGTTTCCTGATCCAAGCAGGCAGGGAGCACAATGTTCATATAATTTTTAAAACATACTTGAAGTGTATGTTATTCCATTGTCTTTCTTCCTTTCAAAACAATCAAAAACATTGATCTTTTTTTTTAAACATAAAGCGATTTTTTAATATATAAAGCACTCTTCAAACATCTATTTCTTTTGAGTCCATTATTTGGTAAATATGTAACTGCTACACATTAGATTAGGTATTTTCTTCTTTCTTACTGTCTTTTTTTTTAATTTTATTTTGTTTTTTAATAATATCTTCAGTGCTAGGAGTTGGGTTTTAAAAATACATGAAATGGTGTGGAGTTGCTCCTCGGGAAACCCGGCTTTCCTGAGACATCTTCCACCATGTGCAAGATAGTGATCACAAAGTTTTCGCCACTTTGACGAAGAGGAGGAAAACAACAACAAAAATAGTACACAGCAATGGCCAAAGAAAAGGATAATACAACAACACTGTTCAATCCCAGAGCTCTGAAGTAGCATATCTTCATTCTGAAAATAGTTTTCTTTACGATGGAAGTCTTTTTTTTTGTTTTGTTTTTTTCTCTTTTTTTTTTTTTTTTTTAATTCCTTTTTTTATTTTAAAGTTTGAAGGAGAAAAAAAGGTCTGTAAACAGGTGGGAGCCAAAACTCCTGGCTCCTCCAAAAGCAGTCAAAACTTATGTCCAAGTGCTTGTTTCTGTTCCTGCTTGCAAGGGAACTATCAACTCTTTACAATTATCTATGGCCACAGTTCAACAAGAGTATTTTTTTTTTAAACTTTATATTCCGAATGGAAAAATGGTGCAATACTCCGGTAATAATTTCTTGCATTAGTCCACAATAAAAAGCTGCTAAAGGTAGATATACATATTATTCTCCAGAGATACACACTGTAATTTTTAAAATGCAATAAGAGTCCTTGAGTAAACATTTACACGTGAATTGTCGCCGGCCCCTTCTATCAGTTTCTTTCCTTTTTTTTTCCTTTTTTTTTTTTTTTTTTTTTTTTTTTTTTGTTTTTTCTGTGTTTTTACCATTACAGGATTAGCTACAAGAAGGGCTGCGGACACTCAGTGCAAAGTTAGAAGCTAATAACAATTAAACATTTGACCAATGAGCAAATAAAAAGCATATACTGAACCAAAGGATAAAACTTCACACGTTGAGTTAAACCACACGTGGGCACACACACACACAGGCACACACACACACACTCACATCTGTCCCAACAAAAACATAGAGTCTGAACTTTAAAAAAAAAAATTCTTAGAGCCTGTTTTTTGTGTACTGATGCTGACCTGGAAGTGTAATAATTCAACTTAGAAAGTGTTCACATTTTGTTATTGGCCTGCTGGATTCAAGTATTTGCATGTTGATATGGTTTGTTGCTTTTTTTTAAAGTTTTTTTTTTTTTTTGTTTCTTTGTTGATTTTTTTATTCTTTTTTTTTTACTTTTTATATATTTTGGGATTAAAAAAATGACATGAAAAAGTAATGAAACAAGGGTAATGTGCATAGGCAGATCCATGGGAGTAGTGGACACAGAGATACCCCAACCCTGCCCCCCCCCCCCCTCAACCTGTACAGTCCAGAGTTGCCACTCGGATTCGTCACTTTTCTGTACCAATGGTAAAATATCACACTTCACCCTTTCTGATTATTGGGTCCGCCTCTGTAATGTGCATAATAGTCACAGGCTCATTTAAATAGGCTTTCATTTCCCCTTCCCACCCTCCCCAGTTGATAAAATAACCCTTTCCAGCCCAAATTCTGAAAAGTGCCCTTCATGATAGACCTATTCTAAGCAGCTTTTATACTTGGTTTTGAAAAATCACCATACAAACATAAAAAGACGACATAAAACAAACAAAAAAAAAAGCCATGAAAAAAGTAAAACCTGTCATTAGCATGTGACACTGACCAAAGGAGCCCATACTGTTTCAGGAACAGTTCACAAGGACTTCTGCAGTTTCAGATATTGGACAGAGGTACTAAGGAGGGCTGCCAGTCTCATGGGTTAAAGCTGGATTCTTCATCAAGCCCGGGACTGGAAAGGGTTACCATTTTTTTTTTTTTTAAATTTTTTTTTTTAAAATTTTTTGTTTTCCTTTAGTGCTGATGATTGTTATTTCCATTCTGTTTGCTCGTCTCCTAGATGGACTCCCCGCTGAGCAGATCCCCCGGCAGGAGGGTGTTGAGGGGCGTGGGGCTCCCGATGACTCTGCCGTCGTCGGCGCTGGGGGGGCCCCAGAGGCTGCTGGAGTACTGGGGCACGCCCCCCCAGAGCAGGTCGCTGCTGCCCTTGCCCCCCAGGCACGGCGGGTTCCAGTGGCCGGCGTCGGGGCGCACCAGCCCGTGGGAGCTGCCCGAGGAGCCCAGGCGGCTCGGGGTGGATCCAGTGTTGGACTGCCAGCTGGAGGTGGGCGGCAGCGCCTGCCCCTGCGCCAGGAACCGATTCACCTCCTCCTCACCAGCAAACTCCGCCAGGATCGTCGTGTTGCCCAGCACACACCTGGGGGTGCAAGCAACATGTGAGCTGTGGGGTGCTGTCCTAGGTTACAGTGTAAAGATGTGCCCGAAGGGATGGATTCTACCAGCATCTGCTGAAACCAGCTGGGGCAGTGACCCTTATCTCCGTGGAGATATCCTCTGCTAATGGGCCACTGTTAAACCAGCTGGGGCAGTGACCCTTATCTCCGTGGAGATATCCTCTGCTAATGGGCCACTGTTAAACCAGATGGGGCAGTGTTCTTTATCTTCCCACAACCCATCCTCCCTACAGGAGATATCTCCTGTTAATGGCCATGGAGTCCCAGGGCATGACTGATAAAATTACATCATCCCACTGGGAGATGCTCCAGCCAGGGGGAGGAGCCAAGCCTTTCCTACCTAGATAAAAACTGAGATTTGGAACACCAAGGCAGCCCTTACCCACTGGTTTCCAGAGGACAAGAGCTACCAGACCTTTCGACAGGATCACTGCTTCAACAAGACCACTTCATCTGGACTGCTACCACCACGCTAACTAGTGAGGGTGTCAGGCTGTATTCTGACTCTGTCAGTGGTTTTGTTGTTTTTTTTTTTTGTACTATTGCATGTGTTTTATTTTTTCCCTTTTCTTCCTATTAAATTGTACTTCTGACTTGGAGTCTCTCACTGGTTTTGATTTCAAAACCATTACAGATGCAAAGGTGTTGGATCCCAGAAACCTCAAAGTTTTTTGAGCTTTCTGTGCTGTCTGGCACTGACCCCCTGGAGAACACTGCTTTTGACTTGAGGCCTTGGAGAAATTTTAATGATGGAGTTAAAGGGATGGGTGTGTAGTTAAATAGAAGTGTGTGATTTCAAATGGTGAAGGGTTTTAAATTTGAATTTTTTGTACTATAGCAATGGGTATGGGACAAGATGGAAGATTTTGGGTGGTGTCTCTTTTTGGTGCTCATCTTCACACATGTGGAGATCACCTTCTCTAACTGACATGTCCTGGAGCCTCAATTCCCTTCAGGAATAAGGACAGAAGCTCTCCAACCAAATGATGATCCCACTGCCTCAGTATTTTCATTATGCTCATGCTATAACCTGTTGATAAAGGGCATTGCTTTCCAACTCTAATACCCAAGTAATTCTCCTGAAACATCACTCTCTGTATTCTCCATCCTGATTTTACCACTCTAATTCTCCAGCCTTTATGCCAATCAGTCCCTTGGATTTCAAAACTCCTAAAAAGCAGATTTTGTTGTCATACACTTCTCTCATAACTCTAAAAAAAGGTGACCACCATGAACACATTCCTTATTTAGCATTGTTTTACCCTCTCTGTTTCTCTCTAAAGCTAAAAACTTGTCCTGTGCTCCCCCTGAGTTTCCTTTGGAATCCTTACCACATCTTACAAATTCTTTGTGGCCTTACAGGTGACAAGTGCTAACTGAGGATATTATTTATGCTGAATAAAGTTTTGTAATGCCCTCTTATTCAGTATTGATCCCCAGTTAATTTTTTCTCTCTCATTAGATAATCTTGAAAATCAAGATTGAAGTAACTAGTGATCAGTTATGGCTAAGAAAACATTTCCTGGGCTTTGTAACAAAAGAAAGAGGGAGCAGAAACATACATGTGCAGAGACTTCTGGGCCTTGGCTGCTTCCTCCTTGGAACTGTATCGGACCACAGCATTCCCTTGGGTCAGGTTCAAGTGGAATGTGATGAGAGGGCCGTGCTGCAAACACAGTGTCCGCAGTGTGGAGCCATCGATCTGGGGGGAGGAAGGGCAGCAAAGGTTACCCTCTGCTACTCTGATCTTACCTTAAATGCTTAATTAACAAGTGTTTAAAAAGCTAAAGAGGGAGTACAAGGGAAAGGAAAAAAGAAGTACTTCATTACACACTCATTGCTCTCTGTTTTGAGGGAGACATCCTGTCTTTTTAAGAATTCCCTTCTGTCCAGTGAACAGATTTTCCCAATTAAGGTTATGCAAATTATATTTATCATTAGATGTCCACAGAAATCCAGGAGTAAGTCAAAGGGAAAACATACTATGTAAATGTAATTAACTTTTTCCCAAGATTAATTTGGATGTCTGCATCCCAGGCTGTGTGGCTTATGTTTGTCCTTTGGAATGACACCATGAAGGACAAATAGAGGATGTGAGACAGATGAGAGGAACCCAAAAACCCACAGGAAAATCAGATTTTACATATCTGTGTTTTACTACATCATTCACCTCCAAACTTACACACACAGAAATGGTTCCCACTGAATGACTAATTACAGGCTTCAAAGTTCATGTTTGATTTGACAGCACTTTGAAACCTAACAAATTCCCTGTAGAAGACAGGTACTTGTAATAAATGCAGAATAATTATTCTTCTTTCAAATGAATCAAATGGGCCAAGGCCTGTAAATGTTGTTCTCATCATCTCTTAAATGCAAGCGTCTTTTCCTGCCCAGTTTTGTACAATTCCAGTTACCTGGGGGGTGAGGTTCCGAAGAACCAGCCAGCTGCTTGTTCTCCCTGAGCTGTCAGTACTCCATGCAGAACCTGCAACACAAATTCCACAACAAAACATTTGATCATGGTCTCTGGAGAGCACCTTACAGGCAAATGTATCTGGAATCACAACACTCTAACAAGCCTCAGTGCTGCTGAAAACAAATCCTACAGCAGTTTCCTCACATCTTGATTTACTGCCTCTCTTGGAAGGAAAGGTTGCTGAATGAAAAGCTGCTCTTGCTACATTTCAAAGATCTGTGGCATTTTTCATACTCCCAGAGTAACCATTAGAGAAATAACAGATGCAGGTATGGCACTGCAACAAACTGGATCCTCAGAATGCACTAGAATTAATCTGGAAGACACATTTTAAAAGCAGATCTGAGCAGTCCAAGCTCAGATTGCTGCTTCCTAATAAAGATTTTTATAGCACTGCAGCACTCTGCTCTCTTGCCAATGACAGATTAATGTGTATGACTTATTCAAAACAGGTATTTCTGCACTGACAATGTCCTGATTGAAGATACAAGGACATAACCAACACAACCTGCTCTAACAACCTCAGCCTGGTGCTTTACAGCTTGGTGGTTTACAGTAAGAAGCTGTACAAGCTTGATATTTATGAGTGGCATTTCAGAATCACAGTGGATCCTGTGGGTGCTCCAGAGAGAATCTTGGGAGCAGCTTTATCTGCCCTTCCAGGTGGGGGTTTGGTGAAGAAACATCTAAAATAAATGGCAGGAAGAGGGAAGAACATTTAATTCTCAATTTAGTATAAGCAGATTATTAAAACACCTTTATAAAATAGGAGTAATACCTGCATATATATCTATATTTATATAGATAAATATATCTAAATATTGATATGTATATATAGCCAGATCCATGGCTTCTCATATTTGTACTTAAAGCAAACAAAGGCATATAAAAAAGGGGCCTGCATGAAAAAAATTCAGGTATTCCCTGAGGGCCCTGCAATGCCATCAGGTCCTAAATGCTTCACATCCACGTGTCCATATTAAATTCCACGGGCTTCTCTTGAAGTCTTAGATCATGCCACAGAACAGGACACATGTTTGAAAGATATTTTTAGAAATTAAGGAACTGGGGGGAAAAAAATCCTACTTGGGAGTTAAACAAATTGGGCAAATCCTGTGTAAAATCATTAATGTGACTAGTTAAAAGATGCTGCATTTACAACTTATTCCAAGTGAAATAAAGAGACAGGAGATGCATCCCCAGAACAGAACCACTGCAGCTGTGTTAGAGCTCTGGTTTCTGCAGAAATGCAGAGCAGAAGCAAACAAGGGTGAGAAGGCAGAAGAGAGCTGTGAGTACCAGAGGAGTAAGAAGAGCTGGTCCAGCCCAGGGGACTGGCACCCCACGTGGAGGATGGCTTGGTGTTGGTTAAGCCTGGAGGAGGTCTGGTTGGAGCTGTAGTGTTTCTGGGAACCTTCCAGAGTTCGTGGGACAGAGAGGCTTGGGTGTGAGAGATTGGGCCAGAGGACCACGTGGACTTGATGTCTGACAGTTTACCTGCAACACAAAAAGAGTACATTTGGGTATTCTTCACTAATGGGTATCATGGGCAACATCCTCCCAGCTTCTCACTAGGAAAAGAACAATTTTCTGTACCATGCAGTGCTATAAATCAAAAATATTCCTCGAACCCACTGAAACCAATGTTTACAATTTCCAGTACTTTTGTGTTTAGTGAACCTCACACTACCTGCTACATACAAATTCCATTTTGAAAATCTATTGCTTTGTTTTCTTGTAAAAGCTGACACATGGAAAAAAAGTCCAGAAAATGGATGTAGGTATTTGGTGAAATCTGATTTCACCAAAATTATAATGAAACACTTCAAGACTGGCTCTCTCAAAGGTTTAGCAGGACTTTAACACTTTTTCTTGCACAACTCATTTTACCTAATATAAAGAATTCAGTATACCCATATGTTCTTCTGATGCATTATTAAAATTCTAAAGATCAAAGACCAAAAAAACCCTTTATTTCTGAATATTTGAAGTAACCTATACTCTTTTTTCCAAGTATCTTTGAGAAAACTAAATCTTCAGAAGATAAGCCCACACCACAACCTGTCAGTCTTTGCTTGTTCTTTCCCTGATCAGTTTTCAAACTCCTACTGCTGTTCTGCCATTTCAAAGCTTTATAAAATAACACAAACCCAAGAAGAGCAGACACAGTATAGCATTCAGAGGGGCACACTGAAATGATTTGAATAATGGATAATGAAACAAATCTTTATTCACCTTTAGACTTACACATCCCTGCCTTTCCTCCTGATACCAACACTTGCTGTGCAATTAGAGCCCAGTTTCCCTGTCACAGCACAGTCCTGCTGTTACCAACACTGGCAGCACATGGAGGGCTGGGATGGACTGAAGGGGACACAATCCTGCATCTTCTGCCCCAGCAAATGATGCTGTGACTGTGCTGCCCTAATGCCTTAATGCTGATTGCAGAGAACAAGAAAATATTTGGTCTGATAAAGCCCAAGATGCAAAGATCTTGTGAGTTTTTATAAAATTGGCAGATTTAAGTTTATACTGGATCAGTGCTTTAAGACATCAGGCAGGCATTGAGTAATTGTATGAGTCCCAAAGCCAAATTTACCAGTTGCAAAATTACAGACTCAGTTATATACACACACATTCCCCAAATTGCCTCAATTTATCTAAATTGTTTAACTCAATTATTTCATATTGAATCATAACAATTTAAGCAAAAGGGCAACCACTCTCCCATCTTCTGGTAAATTGTAGCAACAAAAATAATTTGACAATGACAATGAGGACATTAACGAGTGTAGAATGGTGAGAGGAGAGAGGAGCAGGTCTGAGTTTGAGAGCTCAGAGCAGCCCAGCCTGTGATGGGACACCCGAATACAGGCACAGCACCACAGGCCACTACTTCTCAGGATAACATTAGATGAAACTGCAAAACCAAAAACAAACAAAAAGGGCAGCAAATAAAGCAGAAATGCATGGCAGATAAAGAAAAGCAAGCCATTCCCTTTATTTTCCTTTCACTGGAGGAAAACATCCCAAACAAGTCCTTTTTGTTTAGCATTCTGCAGCCTGACCCAGAGGCTGCACCTTCAGAGAAGTGGGGAGCTTTCAGTGGATCAGTATTTTCTTATCTAATCCATCTATACAGCCCAGCACAATTTTAGAATGGGACAAACTGCATATTTAGGTAGCTAGTTTGCAAGCAAAGTTTGTGTGTTATGCAAAAAGAAGCTCCAGAATTTATAGCTCAGTTAATAAAATGGGATAATTATTTAGCTCACCTCCAAGCTCAGCCATATAGGGGAGCATCAGGCTTTGGCTTGACTATTAAAGGACACTGAAGAGCCCCACACCCAATCCCCCAGAGCCAAGCAAAAAGTACCCCCATGGAGGTACCACTGAAGCTTCTCCTGGGCTGAAGATGCTTCACTTTTAACAGTGAGTTAACACAAATTTCACATCAGCTCTTCCTAAGGGTCTGTTCCTGCTGAGGCCAGTGTTCCTCCCCCAAAGATCTCCATGCCAAGAGTGACACCAAGTGGAACAAATCCATTTTTACTCAGCACAATCCCAGGCACACCATCCACCACTCCCCACCGCAGAGCTGCCAGGAGAGCTGCCACCTAGCTCCGGGCTACACACACACTCCTGCCTGGGGCAGCACTCCTGTCAGCACCGGGACAGCACTCCCTAGGGCCTTCTCCTGGGAATGCAGAAGCTGTGGAAGCAGAAAGGCCGTACCTGCAATGCTAGGTGCAGATGCAATGCTGCTGAAAGAGCTACTGTAGCCGGAGGCACTAAGCGGCCAGGCACTCGATGAAGGCAGCGTGGCATTCTGAGATGATGTTGGGGATGACCCTGCAGAACCAGCAGAGAAGCAACTAAGAAAGATGGGCATAATGATGTTTGGTGTGACACAAGCAAATCTATTATGTGCAAGTACAAACCATGCAAGGCATTCTCCTTAATCAGCCTGGTCTCTGAAGTCGAGGAATGAAATGTTACTGGAAGTGTGATAAAGTGAGGCTGAAGTCTTTAGAAGGAAAGTGAAGAAAGCTGGCACAGGAACAATTGTAGTGCAGAAGGTAAATTCTGCATTTCCTTTAAGATACATGACCCAAAAAATCAGTGTTAAAATGATTAGTCTCAGAGGAACAGGTTTCATTTATAAAAGTCCTCTGCCAGCTGACTTAGGCAATGGCAACTGCAGATGAGCAGATGTGTATGATAAACTAACCTCTCACCATGGGTGATCTGTCCTAAATTACTCAAGGTAAACACTTCCCTACATCCTAATACCCACAAGTATCTTTAAATTCTTGCAAACTTTCAGTAAAAGCAAAGATATATTTCAGCAATCTCTTCTCAAACTGATAACATAAATGAAATAGCACAAAACCACCTCAGTAAATTATTTACAATCTGAGGAGCTATCTAAGCATACCTACAATTTCCTTACTGGCAGCAAATGAAAGAAACTGAACATATAAATCAAAAATCTTCATTGCAAAGACCAGGAGAGCTGGAAGTATTCTCTCTAGCCACCAACAAAATCAAGTGTTATCCTGGGTGACTTATCATTCCTGACACACAGAGATGGGCTGTGATACTGAAACATCTTTAATGGACTAATAAATACAGGTGAGCTCTGTAGCAAAGAGCACTGGGTTGAGATAGAAGGAAGGAAGTAAAGGACAATCTCATCCCTCACAGCTCAGTAGAAAACACAGCTTTGTTTTCAACTGGAACAGCAACCAACCAAACTTTACCTTAACCACAGTCCCTGTGCTGCAAGGGACACTAAGGGACTTCAGTTTCAAGTGACAGAACTCTGTATCAGCCCTGTCTGGAATAATCTATTCCCCAGGCAGGAACTATGGAATTACAGCAGATTCAAAGGCCCACAGAGCAGAAAATGATCCTGATTCCTTGTGGCTACAACTCTCAGCTCATAGAAGCTGACCCTCCAAAGCTTCATTAACAAACAGGGCAAAGCAAAAATCAATCCAAAAGCTTAAATTTTGCGTGTTTTTAAGTACACAGGGCAAGGACAGCACACCCCACAGCCTGACCCTCTAACTGGGGAGCAGCTCTGTCAGCACAAGCTCTGTGCTTCAGGCTGCAGTTATACAAACAGAAAAAAACCAGATTCTGCAACTATGGTTTTTATTAAAATTCTATTATTACCAAGATAAATAGCTAATGAGGAAAAGAACACACAATTACCCCCACAGGCACTGCTTTTCAGAAGGTCTGACCTCTTGAAGGCCTGTTTAATTCTGCAAAGACCATCTCTGCTGACACTCTCTAAGGAGGGGAGTTATTTCTTCATTCCACAGGCAGATTATGCACCAGCAGAGCTAATACTCCTTCTCTAAAGCAGCAAGACCTGTAGTGGATATTACCTGATTTTACAGGTACAGCTCTATAGGTTTAGGTTTCTGACCTGAGGAGTATTTCTGGGGTACACTGTACCTAAAGTGTCACTGAATTACATCCTACAGCTTTTCTTTTTATAACTTCAAACCTGCCCATCCCCTTGGAAGCACTCTGGAGTCGTTAGAAGTTAATCCAACCTTACTCATTACCCAAATACCTCACGTTTCAGCTGAAAGAAAAGCTGCTTCCTGCTAAGAGCCAACCAAAATCAGGCAGGCAGTCAACACTGGATTCCTGTCCCTCATGGTTCACATCCCTTGCCTGAGGTAACAAGCCCAGAGCTGGACCCCACTTCAAGGATAGCCCTGATTTACAATCTGTGCTGGTATCACAGATGTAACAATTAAAACAAACCCCACATTTTTACTCCTGACAGGTCCTTCTGGACAGCCTGATTATGTAATTCCTGTGCCAATTGCAAAGCTCTGACAGAGTGCAGATAAATTGGCTATTTTGGCACTCAGATCACAATTAACCAAGCCACCTTTCCCTTGATCAACTTCCAGCACATGTAGCTAACAAGTAGCACAGTCAAAATGCTTTCTTGTTTTAGAGAATTCCCTTTTTATTCTGAAGTAAGCACTGCCAAGACAAAAGGAATGGAAATAGCACTGGGAAATACTAGTTTACTAGTCAATTCCCAATTTTTTCTTCATTTATGGTTTTGGAGATAAAACAAGTTCTAATTTATTTTGCTTATTGATCTTCTAACAAAGCCACAATTAATTAGTATACTAGAAGCCTGCTGTCTCAGCAACAACTGTGGAATTTTATATTGAGTCTTCTGAGAGTTTCACAAAGTGGATGGAGGAGGGTGGGCAGTATGGAGAGCAAAATCTTGTTCAAAATCATGTGATACAGGTCAAAAAAATTTGCAGTGACCACAGAAGTTTGAATTACATCTCACAGCCTTTTCCAATATAAAAATATTTACATTCCCATGGAAAATAAGAAATGTCTTAATCCCTTCTTTTCAAAACAATTATTTCTGGATATTCCGTGACAGTTCCGAGCAGAAGCATTATTAGATTAGGATCACATGCAAAAAATAAGTTATATTTGTAACAAATGAGGTCAACCTTTTCTTGGAAGGGCAAAGAAAGTATGCACAGATGTGGAAGCCACTTGTGTGTTTACCTCCACTCTTGAGCAGATAGCGATTCACATCCTGGATGGTGGTGTTTATGGTAGGCCCAGTAGGAACACTGCCAGGAGTAACATCAGGGTCATTTTCAGGATCAATATTCTGCAGTCCTTTCCATGGCACTCCTGGGTGAAACTCTGTTTTAAACACAATCAAAAGGGAAGTGTGTGTGAAGTCATAATCCTCCAAAGCTCCTGTGCATCAGCAGGACTCGACAAACCCACCCAACAAGGTTTTAGGGACATCAAACAGCAAGGCTTTGGATTGTGTTACCTGGTGGCCAGTTGATGCTGGAGCCATTGGAAATCTTATCACTATCAGATTTGGCACGTGACCAGCTGTGAGGAACAGCTACAGGTGGGCTGGCAGGAGACTCACTGTTCTGGATCAGATCATAGCGGCCGTAGGAGTCATCGAGGGAGGACTTGCCCGGAGGACCAATGCTCAAACCTCCAGGGATAGCACCTGCAAGCAGTGAAATGGGGGTTGTGGGTCTGGAACTTCATCAGGATATATTTTATTTTTTTTTAAATTTCTCTATTACAAAGTTAAAAAGAAAACTAAAATGCAAACACAGTAAGCCAAGCTTAACAGCATCAGGGATTACAGCTGAGAGACACTGCTGGTACAATCTAGACACTCAAGTTAAAGAATTCTGCATTAAATTCCTGCCAAAAAGAGACTAAATAATTCAAATCATCACACTGATGGTAAATAGGAACTTGCTGAGACAGCATACCAAGGAATATCCCTCATCTCATCCTTCCCTAGGCATTCAGTGCTGACAGGATGGATGATTCGAAATGGCTGTTCTCATGTTCCTACAAACTATCAAACAACAATTTGGCATCAGCAGTGCAGCTACTTGCAGAATAAAAAACTGCTGTAGAAGAAATAATTTATGCTGCTCATAATAAAATCCAGGATATAATAAAGGTAACAGAGCCCCATGTTCTAAAAGAATAAATTTGGTACAGGAAATAAAGAAATAACTGGCTCAGGATACCGGAGGTGTTAGGGATAAAGTTCAAACAGATTAGCAATCATTTCTGGAAAAAGTAAGAAATTTTTGCCCCTAACTCTAGGCTGAGTAACTATGTAATCCATCATACTTTTGTTCTGGGAAAGGTTGATGATACTGGAAAAACTGTGGGAGAAAGCCAGTGTAAAGTTTTTTTGGATTGAAGGCATGCAGGTCTGGAATAAGGGGGAGATTGTGGGACTTGTTTTGCCAACACTAAAGGCTTGTTTTACTTGAACTCCATCATCCCAGCAACAAAATTCAACAAATGAAAAAAAAACCCCATTCCTACACTGCATGAAGGGAGTGACAGCTGCATGCCCTTCATTGCAGAAATCATCTATAAAATCTCACAAGCTCAGAGGTGCTCAGTACCAACCATTTGTGAGCACTTGCACCGAAAAAGGAACATGAGGGAATAATTGCACTTGCACTGTGGCTGGAATGAGCAAAAGCCAGGCTGGCAGGGGCTGCCAGGGGACTTTAATTACCGTGCTTGCTGGAGTTCTGGTCAAGCGAAGAAGCAGCACTAGACAGATTATCCATTGAGTTGGGGTGTGTCCACTGAGGAAGGCGAGACTGGGACTGAGAAGTGTCCTTCACTGACAAACCACCAGTAATGTCCATGTTATTTACATTCATGTTCGGGTTCAGTCCAGCTGGGGAGGAAAGAGATCCTTAGCTTTCCATCATATACTGAGGGGCTGAAAAGCTGGCTTTGAAATCTGGCCACAGGAATTACTCAACACTGATTTTCAGATATCTGTATGCATGTGTGGCATTTTCAATGCACATGATAAAGAACTTCTGCTTTTATGGAACAGCAATAGAACTCCTATGAATTCAGAAAAAGTTAAAAAGAGGGGGAAACAAGATGTATGGATAATATTTTAGAGCTGTCAGTGTTCTACTTGTAGTCTCTTCACTTGTCTCAGAAGAATGCACTGGAATGCTGTGTTTAAACCAGTTTGCACCATTCCATGGCTAAGCCAAAATACTCCCAATATCTCCCCAGCATCCCCCCACGATGTCTGCCACTTCATTTTGCTAAAAATTCCCCAGAAAAGGAACCAATTTAAGGTCAGACAAACAGCTGCTGTTCATCAGATCAGGTTCTGCACTAACTGGGTTTCTAGTTTGTATACACAGTACAAAATCACTCAGACTGTTATTCAGGGAATAATTTTGACATGCTTCTGTGGCATGAATCTGGGTCTTTTTTTGAAATATAATCCTGAATGTTAGCATATCACAAAAAGCTGAGATATCATAAGAACCTCTCAGACTGAGGACTTTAATTCACAAATTTTTTTGCCTTCTGATGCTCCCAGCCACAACAGCAGTCAGAATTACCTTCTTAACTGCTGCTGGCAGATAAAGCTTGGCAATACTATTGTACCCAGCATAAAGAGAGTCACAAAGAGATTAAATTAATTCCTTTATGTCATAAAGGAAGTCTGCAGCATACATCAAACAATCACACAGCAAACAAGTCTGAAAGGTTGCTCTGTTCACTGTATCCAGGCCCAGCCAATTATTTTTACTTCAATCATACTTGACAGATCTATGTCTAAACCTACCGAAAATGCTGGTGAAGGAAGATTTCAGGAACTTTCCAGATAACTTATTCCAGCACTCTGCTCTGCTTAAACCAAGTGATCCTTAATGTCTAACCAGATCTCCTTTTCATGCAACTCAAGTTTATTACCTCTTGCATTAGGAAATGCAAGAAAATGTCTTCCTAGCTCTCCTTTTTGAAGATTCTTTTAAGTATCTTAAATCTTTTCTTTAGACTACTGAGCAGAGGATTTAATTTTTTCTTAACAGTTGTGTTTTTGAAACATTTAATCACCTGCACTACAATCTTTCTGCATTCCTTCAAACTGATCCACGTATTTCTTGAAATACACTGACCAAAACTGATGCCTCACCAGTGCTGAAGAGAGCAGAAAGATGACTTTGGACAACTTTTTCCCAGATGATATTCCTGTTTATCAATATGACATTTTTCTATTTTACAACATGATGCTGTTCATTTATAAAATAGCAACATATATAAGTAGTTAATTAGGCAAATCTTCTGTTCTGATGTTTGTAGGCAGAACACAGGTGAGCAGATACAGCTGCCACATAGGCATGATTTGGTTTTGTCATTTCAGTGCTATTTAATAAATATTTTTATCTGTATTGCTACACTGTGGAGCAAAATATTGAGACGTGCATGAAGGAGAGGGACTCCCAGTGTGGAGCTGCTGTGGCAGGACACTCACCAAGAGGGTAAGGAGCAAAGGTGTTCGGTGAAGACTGTTGCTCTTTGGTCTGCAGGTCAGGAAGGCCGGGAGCCTGGGGATGGGGTGAAAAGCTATCCATGGCTGATTTGCCTGCAGAGGGGTGCAAAGATAGATGTGGAGGGGGAGGCTGCTGCTTCATAAGCAGGGCCTGGGCCAGCTGGCGCTGGTGCTGCTGGATCTGCTGCTGCATGTTATTGATTGTACGTGCAACCTGCAGGGGGAACAACAAACAACTGTCAGTGCTCACACAAAACACACTGCCTTTCTCCACAGTGAAACAACACACTGTGTTATCATCCTTACAAATACAAACTGGCTGCATAAGGGCTGGAGAGCTTTCCTCCAGCCAAGCTGTGGATCAGCTTTAGCACTCAGCACCTTCCCTGTCCAGCACCCAAGCCATGCACTGCATTCCTGATTTAAGGATGCTTTAGCTGCTTTGGTGTAATGCCACTGAGCCTCTCCAAGCTACTGCAAGCAAGCCCCAAAGCAGAGATGGAGCTGGCAGGGACACCTACTTGCTGCTCCTGCTGTCTCATGGGTCCGGAAACGTTACGCTGAGCCTGTAACATCTGCTGCTGGATTTGTAAACGTTGGTACGCCTGCGGGGACAGGGACAGGGACAGGTCACACACACAGACACTGCAAGCTCAACACCCCCAACTGCCCAGCTCACCACAACACAGAAAAGGCAAACTCTGCAATGTGCTGAAAACACTCCACGAAGCAACAGCAAGAATCCTGTCACAAACGCATTTTATAATACATTTATTTAGTCTCGTGTTCATTAAAAAAAAAGTAATAAGTCTACATGGCAAGAACTGGTCATTAAAGATAGTAAAAAAAAAAAAAGTCAATAAAGACTTTTTTCTGAAATAACTGTAACACAAATCAAAAATTAAAATGAAGTTTATAGTGTTATACAAATAGTATATATACCAATAATTATTTTTGGCTTGGTCATTTTGAGTTCAGCCAACACTTTGTAGTTAAATCACTTGTGCTGCTTTACTCCTGAAAAATATCAGAAATTTTCAAGTAGCTGGCTTGACAGCAAATTTTTTTACAAGGTAAGTTTCTCTGAAACACATTAGTTCAAAATCCAAAGGAATTCTGTACAGATATTTTCCAAGTAACTGGGTACTGTTCAATTATTATGAGAATAATGCTGTGTTCCTCAGAACTAGAGAAAATAATCAGAAATGAGTAATAGTATCAAACACTGTTACTAATAAAAGAGTTTGACTAGCACACTGAGACCAGCAACTGAACTAGTCTGTCATCTGTAATTTTATGTTTAAACCTGGCCACTACTGAGTTCACAGTATCTCATTTTAAAATATTCTTAAAATCCAGTTAAGTATTTTCATATACGATTAAAATATAGATGTAAAAATTTGCAAACACAGCAAAAGTACACAGAAGTAGTTCTTATCACATGATGTGCTTAATATACATTCCATCAATTAAAGGAAAGTCACCCTACACTTTATTTTTCAGTGAGGCAAGTGAAGAAGTTCTGCAGGAAACTCAGGTGAGCAGCACTGCCAAAATGTCTCTTGTTATGTTGTGACACCTGTGTCCAGTTTAATCTTTCTACTGACAAGTAACACACAGGCCAGAGCTGTTTGAGAACACTCTGTTATTCATACCAATGGGAAGGCAACTGATTTTTAGTTCCACTTATCAGCTGTAAAGGATAATTATTCCACAAATTACTATTTATAAAGCGCAAGGAAAAAAAAAAAGTGTTTCTTTAAAAAGGAACTTTATCAAAGAAATCAGCAGCTGATTGTTTTGAAGATCTGTCATGTCATTTAAAAATTCAGTCATTCTCCTATTTTATCTTCATGCCTTCAATTCTGATTTAGAGCTTATCTGCCACATCTTTTAACTTACCAGCTGCAGCTGATAGAGCTGGTTCAACATCGTCATATGCTGAGGATTATTAATTGGCGAGGTTAACTGTGCAGGGCTGAGACCAATGTTTTTTGCTGCAAACTGCAAAAGCTGTGCTTGAACCTAAAGAAGAGAAGAGTGTTAAACACTGTACATTTACTTTTAACAGTGGCAACCGTGTGAGCCATTAATAAGAGTCTGGAAAATGTTACTGCCACCAGAAGTAACACCATGAATAATAAAAAAAATTAGCAAGAGGCTCTAATAAAGTAATAATAACCATACTCAAGTGCTCATTTATAAAAAAAGAGATGAGAATAAACTCCTGAGAAACCATTGTGCAAAAAGAGGTAATTATATGATATGCATGTGAGAACAACTCGAGCCATGCCACATCTTCTGCCTAGGAAACAAATAAATAACACAGGCACAGCCAGGCAGCAGCGGCTACGGAGCCTCAGGAGCATGGCAGAGCACATGGGAAGAGTTCCAGGGAAAGGGAGGGGTATGAGTGAGGTGTTGTCTGACCTGAGGGGATAGAAACTGAGGCACTTGAGCACGAAGACTAGGCTGGGATGAATTAAGAGGTTGCACTGGCGGTTGCTGCGGCTGTTGCATGGTCCTGGCTTGTGCTGCTCCGCTATTGCCAAACATACCCAGATTGCCACTCGGTATCTGCAGCAGGACAACAGTGACACAGGCACTTAGTGGCACACTCAGCACATAACCTGGGTGTTACTTGTCAGTGCAGGCTTTATTCTTAGTGATTATGACAGGCAGGAATCAAGAGACCAGCACACACAAAGTGTATTGATAACCAGGCTTAGAATCGGGCAAGGCAAAGATTGCCAGGTACCCAACATCCCAAACTCCCCAAACTTTGTACAGATGCCTGAACAAAATGCAGCTGAAGTTGAAGATGGCTTTTATAAAGATGTTGAACCCTGGAGGATCACAAGATGAACAATCAAAAGTACTTGCCAAAAATGTTCATATTTGTATAGCAAGGGACAGGAGAATGGAGGCATTAAACTCACAGTAACCCCATCCTCCAGCTGGCTAAGCAGTTTTTTACTTAGTCATTTTATAAAGCTACTGATAATGGACATGCTATTAGTGGAGACTGCTTTGGAAAGATGTGCTTAATGGACTGTAAGTGCTGGACAAGTACTGCCTTAAGAAAACTGACTTTAAAAGAATATACATAATAAAGAGCCACAACAGAATGACAAAGTTTTTCTGTGTTGTTATTTCGTATCTTTGCTGGGATTTCAGTTTGATGGCAAAAATAACCTTGTCATAATCAACAGTACTTAATGGCTTCTTACTCTCATGGTGGTTATCATTTCTCCTCTCTCTTTATCTCCTCTTCTTTCTCAGCCTGTTCTACCCAGGGGCCAAAACACCCCCTTAACTTGTTGCTCTACCTGACTCAGTTGCTGGAAGCTCAGTTTCTTTCTACCACCTGTTAAAACGATGAGATGCCTTGACACTTGGAGCAGGAATAAAAAAGCTCCCATCACTTCTCCCCCATCTCATCACAGAATAATTATACCATCCAGGAAAGGTGAATTAGAGCAATCTCCCTGCCTTAAAGTCTGTGACAATAAACAATGCCTCAAAAGAAGGGATTTGCCATCAATGAAGGCAGAGCCACACCAGGGTTCAGGGGTACAAATCTAGACTACCACAGTCTCTTCTGGATGGGTATGTGTCATCAGCAGGCTAATTACAACTACACAGCTCTTTTATGTCCTGTAAGGTGAGATGTTCATGCAGCAGGTAGCTCCTCCTCTGATATTTCACATGAACAAAGCTGTTGCATTTCCAGTTTAAACCCATTTTTCTTGGGAAAGAGGCTACTCCAGGCACTAGCAGCTACTCCAAGAGAGCTGAAACTCCCCTGGGGATCTCCCCAACAGCCTTACCTGTCTAGAAGAATTCAAGTTTTGCATGCCCAGCCCTGAGGCAATCCCGCCCAGGGTCTGATTAGGGAGTGCACTGTTTGAAAGGGGGAGCTTCAGGCTTGGTGAAGGCAAAAATGGTGAAGTAGTGGGCTCTTCCACTAGGCCGCCATCCTGATTGGAGAAAGAAAGGGTGAGCTGTGTGGTGCCAGGAGCCCACAGCACAAAACAGTCCCATGGAGACAGAAAAGGGCGTGGATGGATAAAAAGAGATACATAAATAAAAAAAAGAGATGAATAAAGAGAATGGAAAGCATGGAGTGAAGGGAGAAGAAAGAGAGAAACAGGATTAAGGTACTGTTTTTTGTAACTTGGTTGCACTTAACCCCCAAATGCACAATCCCCCCCACCCACCTTTCCAGAGGAAAGCAGGGATTTTAGCAGATGAATGCAGAGCTATCATGTGGCCATTGCCTCCTCCCCACTTAGGTTTTCTCCTTTCTTCTCCACCAGACTGAAAGGTGGAAGGGGGAGAGGCCCAGCACAGTTCAGGGAAGCCCTCTGTCTGTCTGGAAAACTCCACAGCAGAGCACAGACAAACCAGCACTTTAACAAACCCAAAACCTGGGAAAGGCCACATCAGCTTATTTGACACCAGTCTGAATTTGGTTCCACATCATAGCTCTGCTCTTAAAGAAATCATTTTTGCATTAATCCCCTTTCCTAACTGAGACACATGAGCCTCTTTTAATATTCACATAGTGCTGAGTTATTAATACCCCACTCTGAAACATTACACTGCAAGGCAGCCAATGAACACAAACCATCAAACCCAGCAATGACAACACGGGCTGGGCAGCCTTGCTGACCATCCCCAGGAGGAGGCAGATTTTAGCAAGGCAGGAGCAGCCCCCTGTGCTAAGTGGGCTGTGAGGAACCACGGCTGAGCGTGGATGTGATGCACAGCAGGCAGCCCCCAGGGGGGCAAACAGCAAGGCACGACATCAAATCAGTCAGAGAAGCCCAATCAAACAGGTAGATCTCTGCTCATGTTTCAGGGGGGCACTGAGCTCTCAAACTGTGCTTTGATGTCTGGGAAGCCTGCAGTAAGCATGATCAAATGACACTGTGTACAAAGCATGGCTCCAAAAAAACAGGCAGAGAGAAAAAGATCGAATTTGCAATGTGCTGGGCTGGTGTACTTCAGGCAGTATGCTCATTGCAAGGAAAGGCTTTTTAAAGAGGTGAGGAGCTAGATTATTTCAGCTAATAAATTCAATGCCCCAGAAGACTGTCAGATACTGGTGAACCTCCTTTGTTCAAAAAGCAGCCCAGTCTGCTTACCACATACCCAAACAGATGACCTCATGCAGCAAGCATGCTCAGTGAATTGGATGTTTTTTAAGTTAATCCTGAAAAATGCATTTTCTACAGCTCTCCTTTGATGCAAAGGAAAAGTTTCTTTACTATCAGGCAAAGTGACACTTGACATCCTATCTGACTATCCTGAGGGGGACACTGACATTTTCTAATGATATCCCCAAGGCCTTTCAGCTCAGATATTTTACATTCTACTGGACATCAGTCACACTCCACAAACAACTGCAGCTTGCATGACAGTAACAGGTTCAAGGATTTCTCTTTAGATCACAGACATATGTTTACAATTCTACCCTTCCCCCTTCAAAGGGAAAATAATTTCAAGCTTGGTGCTCACTCTCCCCTTCAGATGTGATTGTTCCCTGTGTGAACAGACCTACTGACCATGAAGGACCCTCCCTGCCCCCCAAATTTATTCAAGTCTTGCCTTATTGACATTATTTTTTCTCAATTTGGAAATAGGCATTGCCAAGGATGGTGGAGGGCAAGTCACACTGGAGACCAGGGATTTCATTTCCAGACTCCTTCACAAGTGTGTTCCTTGGCTGAATTACAGCAAATGGCTTTGTGTAAGTTTATAACACTTTGTTCATATGCACCTGGTTCTATTTTATTTAAGGTGAACTTGTTGCATTGTGCTGCACAAATCTGTGCTCTATAACTGAACTAAAATCAATTCATATAACATGAAGTATTTTAGTGGGTCAAATTAAAGCACCCTTTAGCCATTTTTAAGCCAGACTAGAGGACAATTTTACTGCTCACAGTGGTTTCTGACCCATTATTTCTCAGGATCCTTAATGTATCAATTGTTTCCTGAAGAACAATCTTTTCTACCTAACCTTTCCTCTTCAGTGATTTTCTTACAAATTTATGTAACACTTCTTCCTCAGGCTACTCAATTAAAAATTGAATCATCACATTAATGCTCAATCCAGCACTATTTTTAACTTTCTTAAAGGGACTTGACACACCCATAAAATCTGACTGGTAGCAGTGTTTCCTACTACAGTTACCTAACACAAAGCACCACACTGGTGTTTTTTAGGATTTTGGGAAGTCTCTCACAATAGTCTCAAATATCAAATGTGACAGAATGCAAGTGGGATTTACTCAAAGGTTTTTAGCCCTATGAGATATGGACAATTTAGCAGAGGATGCCTGGACAATCACCTGCCAACAACTGCCACTTCATGAATCAAAATGTCTCAACAGACAGATGAGAGGCTGATGAATCTGCCAGAGGTCTTTACACAGTCAGTAGCTGGCAGAAAATACACACTGACTTCTTAAAAAAAAGATTGAAAAAAAAATCCTTTCCTAAAAGAGGAAGGTAAAGTAATCTCATCTAAAAAAAGTTATCTTTAAATCAAAGATAAATTAGGCAAAAGAAATCTGGAGGAAAGGCAATAGTCGAAGAAATGCTCATCATACAAGGGGTGATGAAAATGGTTTCAGTCACTGGATCACAGGTGGCAAAGATGGAGGAAAGAAGAATTTAAAAGACAACTTTAAAATCCTAATGATCATTATCTGATTGTGACATCTAAAAAAAGTTACTCCATATTAATACAATATCCTTCTTGTTGTCCTAAAGAAAACAAACAATCACACTCCCTTCAGAATGTGAAGGATGAGGCTGAACAACCCAACAAACACTATGCTCAAATCAGAAACAAGGAAAAGGTCTAGTCAGAAGATTTTTGGAAGAAGAGGATTGCAGCTATGAGGCATCAAGGTTTGCAGAGCTGGATTTTGCAGTAGTAGAGAAGAGGAGCTGATCCTGACTATGAGGGTAGGGAAAAGGAGACTTCATTTGCAAGGTGAGAATTTCAGAATCCCACACCAAACTCTACACTTGAAAAAAGGATCCCTTCTCTAGGCTTATTTCTGGTATTTTAAGGATGCTTCCAGGAAAATCTGACATGTTTCTCACAAATCTGATGGCTCCAGAAGACAGCAGGTAACATCTTCAGGCAAAGCTGACAGCTGAGCACAGCATGCCTGCCACCAAGTGTCAGATAACGTGGTTGGGATCACTTATCAGGGCTGCATCTTTATTCCCTCAAGGCCACTCAAAGGACTTTATCCCCTGTCCTTTTATAGTGCTACAGGTCAAGATAACATCCTGAGAAATAATAAATTAACAAAGCACCGAGTGCTGAAGATTGACTTGGTGTGACACAGAATAAAGAGCACCTGCAGCAAGCAGAGAAAGCAAACACTCAAAGGGGATGCTGATGCACAGACCACTCCTGATCCAGAGAGAACAGGGAGTTCAGTGGGTCCAGAAGCAAATGTCAGAGTTGGAAATTTTCCCTCCTCAAATGTATAAAGTTCAAAATATAGTAAGTGCTGATTTGAGCTGCTTAGAGAAAAATGATGGAGTCTCAATGCAGGTGAGCTGAGAGAGTGGTAACAATGAGCACACCAACCCAAGCTACAACTTCATGAAGAGGAACCTTGCAGGACTTATTGAAGATTCAGCAAAGCCAACAAAAGGATGATGATTTGATAAAGCAATAAGTAAAACAAGGAATGTTGGTTGAAGTGCTCTGTCCAGCTGTGTGGAGAGCTTGTTCCTCATCGAGGATGAGAAAAGCACAAACAAGACAGCTCCAGACTCATGCTCTGAAACAGGACCTCAAAGGGCAAAAAGGTTTTGGAGGAGTTGCTCTACTAGCATGAGCAGTAAATCTGGAAAGAATTTCTTTGGGGGAAAAAAAAAATCCTGTGTTCTTAGAGTAGAAACTATATTTATTTAATTCACTTAGCAAGTTGCTCAACACTGTGATAGCTAACAAATACAGTGTGGGATTATTTCCTTTGTTAGAGCCAAGTCACTGTGACAGATTATGCCTAGACTGATAGATTTTACTTGCTGTATGAATATTAATGATTTTACTACTCCCTTCTCAATAGTTGTGTTTAACATATGTTTCCAGAATTATGCATCATGCTGCACATAATGCACCTCTCTCTCTGGCAAGAATTTTACTGCTGAAGATATTGTTATCCCAGAAAAGGAAAGGCTAACTGGTATGCATGCATCTTTGTGGCCTTCAATTAACACATTCATTAAAGTCTGCCAGGGCTAAGAATGAACTTTTTATGAGTGGATATCATTACTGCCTCACACCCTGTACACAGCTCATGTGAAATGAACTGATTTCAGCACAGTTTGTCAAAAGCACTGATTTCTGTGTTCAGAATCCTCCAGGACCCATCTGTATGAACCTTTATGAACCTGTGAAAAACATAATAACATCTGAGATTCTTCTTTACTTATCAATAATTTTCAGGGGAATTCTTAGATGATTTGGTAAGTTTCTGCAGGACTTTCTGTCAAGTCTGTAAATCTCATTTGTACTGAAGATTTGGCTGCACTTTTCCATATATTTTTTTCTTTAGTCACTTTGAATCCTGGACACCACAAACTTCTGGAGCCTTTTCCTCAGTCATTAAATAGTGCTGGAAAATTTGTCATATGTTATCAGAGAAAGGGAAGCTCATTGCAGAAGCTATTTATGACTGTCCATGTCTGCTACGAGACCTGACAAAAATGCCTGAACTCCTCCTTCATATTTAGGTACTGAACTTGCACTGAAATTTCTAAGAAGCTCAAAACTAAAAGAAGAGCAATTAAGAGCCTAATTCTTGGAAGATTTTGGCCTTGGTCCTGACTGATTGTGAATTTGGGCAAGGGTCACTGACTGGACTCTCACAGAGTGACAAGATTCCTCTGCTTAATTTTTTTTCTCTTTTTTCCATTTCTAGTTCCACCGTGCTATTGATTCCTTAGCAACTTTTTAAGTGTAAAACTGGGGATGATCATTCTTTATCTATGTAAGAATCAAATCACTGATCTTTTCCACAAGGACTGAATTCCCCACAAGACTGAAAAAAGACAAGAAAGGGAATCAAGCCATATCTATCACATTTCTTTCTATGGTTTCTAAGCAAACAGTGAAAATAATTTCTACACTGACTTGTGCACCACGTTCCTGCTGCTGGACTCACCTTGTCAAGGAAGGTGGGGCGGTCCATGGAAGACTCTTTGGAGATTGGTGGTGGGCGGCAGCCAAGGGGTTTGGTGACCATTCCATTATAGTCGGTCACTCCCATTCCACGCTTGTCCATTTCCACCTTCTTTTCCAGCAGAGCACCTGCACAGAAAGGGGAAATACATTGGAAAAGGTGAGGCAGGGAGAGTAAACTCTCTCTCTGTTGGCTGAAGTGCCAACAGCAGTTCAGAGAAATATATCTTGCTTAGAAAAGCAAGCGATGAAAATAAATAATATCCAACTGGATTGAATATAATCAAATGCTCAGAATCATGCAGGGTTCCTGTGTTGCTTTAAAGACAAAAAAGTTACTTACACAGATACTTACTCATGGCCTGATCAAGATTCATACTGTTGCTCTTCAAGGCCTCTTCTGCTGGCTCTCTCTGTAAAAACAGGAATTATGTTAAGAGGAAAAGTGATCATGTTCATATGATTTCAAAGTAACCTGAGAAAACAGACACATCTCTTAAATACAGGGTTTAATGTTTACTCAGCAGCCAAAATAATGTCTGTGAGTGTTTTTTTCTGCTTTCAGCAATTCCCACAATTCAGGTGTTTCAGTCTGTCAAGGAAGTACTGGCTCTACAAGGTGAAACACACTGTTCTGTTTGAATGTCTTCCTGTTTTCCATGCACAACTCAAACATCACAATATGACTTTCTCTAAGAAACAACCCAGCTATACTCTCATTTCACCTGTTTAATAAAAAAGGAGGAATGGGAGAGGATTATTACTGCAGTTCAAAGTAATACTTGTTGTTATAAAACCATGAACTTCAAAATATAAATGTGCTTATGGAAAGGATATCCCCAGCTGATCTCAGAGCAGATTTCTGAAATCACAGTATGTGTTTAAATGCAGGCCAGAGCTACTTCCCAGCCTGGAGACTGAAGATCTTGGTGTAGCTACAGTCTGAAACAGCCACAGTCAGAAGTAACAGCTGAAAGCTAAGGCACAGTGTGCTGGCTGAGCACTACTCACAGGGAAGCCCATGTCTGTGAGCTGTTTTATCAGACGGTTCATGATCCAGGCCTCATCCTGCTTGCTAGATGTCTTCATGCCCTTAGTAAACAAATGGGAGATTTCATTAATGGGCTGCTTGCCACGTTCATTGTAGTGAGATGTACATAAAAGAAATGGTAAGTGGTTTTTATTAATATCACATGCTACTGAAAGATGTATTAGTACATTAATTCAGAAAGTATTGAAGAACCCTCCGAGCAACACCACTACGATTCTCTTCCCCCAAAAGTGTAAAATTTTATCTCAGCTGAATAGGTGTTCAGTGTACTATTTAGTATTTGATTTGCTGGCCACTGAATTAAAGCCACCTTTGAATTTACATATTTCATTTTAATCCTTGGCAGAAAAATATAACGAAATAAAGCTGAAATAGTACAACACTTCCTGAAAAACATTCCCAAAAACAAGTTTGCAACCTTGAAGTTAAGAATGTTACTCAGTGTATTTTCTTAAAAACAAACAAGAGCGTCTAGATAAACACCTTTAAAAGATCTCTGTGCAGCTTTTCTATCACAAAATCCTTAAGAAGTCTCTTCCTTTCAGTTCTCCAGAAAGTACCAAGGGACAAGCGCGGATTTGTTTTGGGCTGCGGACAGTACAAGAAACAACCATACTTGATCAAATCACCGGCCTAACTGTTGGCTAATGGAATAACAAACAAAGTGGCTAAATGCATTCCCAATTCCTTTAAGTTACAGCCTGGCCTTGTCCTGAAATAAAGACTGTGCAATGGAAAATTTCCTCACACAATTGTCTATGTTCTTGGTTGAGTGCAGCATTAACACAAGTTTGCTTTGTTCTCACACACTGTCCTCACAAATAGGAAACAGCTTTTATTGTTAAACAGCTCCATCACAAATTACTGTTTGCTTTTCCACCACCATGGGAAGTGTTTGAAAGCCCCCTTAACACCTTCTCCTCTTCTGTTAATATATTATCATTTCTTTAGAATACATGGAAGCTTATAAAATTTAGAGAAAACACAGGCAACAACAACAAAGCACGTGACATGCCCAAATTCAAAGATCTCCCATTTTCCCCTGGAAACAAGGTAGGCTGTACTTGAACCACTGTAGTGGCAAGCTGTGCTTGTGTTCAGGTGTCAGAGGTTTAATTTCAGGTGTAATGCACCAGCAAATTTGTGACAACTTATTCTACAAACGTTACACTAATTCCACTCTTGCTGAAGAGTGTCTTTATTTTTGTCTTACCTTTTGAAGTCCTTTCTTCGGGGCATTCCCCCAGGAATTACAGGAGGAGCTGCTCTCTTGTGAAGCAGTATTATTCCACATATCTCCTTCTTCATCTTCCCACTGACTAGTACTGAGATTCACTTCATCCCCACCACTGCCCCAGCCTTCTTGCATAGATTTTGAAGCTGGAGGGAAAAGAGGGAGAAGAAAAAATTCTATTGTTTCCTGCAAATTTTACAGAAATAGCCTTCTGTGCCACATTCAGTGTGCTAACATGAGTATTTTAAAGAGATAAAGAGGTTCATCACATAACTTAATTGACATTAAAATGTAAGAATGTCTTCTGTGAAACTAGCAAAATAATTGAAAGCACTTAGAGAAGAGAATACCCAGCAACTGCAAGTCCTGCTTTTCCCAGAACCAGTAAGATCTGTGGTCATGGCCACTCCACTCTCCTAGGAACAAGGAACCCAAGTATAAGCACACACTTGTTAAGTGCTATTTTGCTTTCAATGAATCTCACCATTTTACCTACCACATTCTTCCATGAACAAACCCAATTTCAAAGCCATTTATGCTCAGAAACTCATTTCCATCTTGAAGAATGGAATCTGAAAGGAGCTCGTGGGCTGCAGGGAACGTTTCACATTCAGTGACAAGGTTGTGTCACCTCAGTCCCTTCTATTCTGTTTACTCTGTTTAAAGCTGGGATTACTCATCCTAAGAGCTCTCACTCCCCATTTTATATTTCCTGGGACTTCTAACTACGTCTATTTTGAAGGAGTGAAACTCAAGGCAATCTCCACAGCCAAGAGGAGAGTCTAAAGCAATCATTGTGGCCCTCAGGAAATTCAGGGATGGAGGATATTTATCAAGTGCCATGAGTCAGGAATCACGAAGCAGGAATGTTCAGGATGTTCCTGGACCTGGCAACAGTTTTGATGGCTGAAGAAAACACCCACTCACTCAGTTTAACCCAACATGAGGTTGTTATGATTAGTGGTTCTCAGGTGTTGCTTTTCCTACAAAAGTCAATTCTATCTTGGCTGCTCTCCACTGCTTCTCATCCCAATACAGGTTTCTTTTAGACACCAAGGCTTTAAGTCCCAGTCACGTTCTTCTGCAGTTTCAGTTTCCTGCACCTCTGTCATGCTGCTTTCCAAACACACAAAACTACTCCTTTAAATTTACAGATGGATGCACTATATATATATATTGTTAATTAATTGGGTATTTGGATTAATGTGGCCTTGTGACAGCTAACACAGTGTTGAGAATGAAACCACGAAGGCAGCCTGTGACTGAAATACAGTGAAAAGGAGAAGTGGCAGGAGCAAACCCCCTCCCTGGCAGCAGAGTGGCAGCCTGTGTGTACCTGGTTTGCACAGTGCTGGGGCAGCAGCTGGAGCGTTTGTTCTTCCATAGGTCCCTGCTGGCTCGGCAGGATTCTCTCCCCACCCGGTCCCACTGCTGGGGGGCTTCCCCCAGGCCGAAGTGCCATTATCAACTGCAGCAGAAGGGGAGGAGGGCTCTCCCCAGGAAGCTTCGCTCTTGCTGTGGACAGCAGGCATCTCTCCCCAGCCTGCTGGAGCAAGGCAAGGAGAAAGTGATGAGAGGAAAGGTTTCTTCATCAAATAATTCCAAAATCTTTACATTTTAATCAAGAGTTTCCCTGGAAAGAGCATGAACTGGTAAGCACATACAGTGACTGTAGTTCAGTGTGTTCAAAAAAATCCCTTAAATTTGATCTCAAGAGTCTTAATTCAATACTAATGCCAAGTTGTCAACACAGAAAGAGGGTTTTTCTCCACAGCCAGAAGAAACCAGGCTGCCAATTGAGCACCATACTGGTCCCAAGGAGCAGCTGCTCCCACCTGCCCAGGGCCACCACTCTGGAGACCAGGACCCCAGTCTGAGTTGGCCCTTGCTTCACTGCAAGATTTTAACCTATTTTAATTCCTTTCCACTGTTTACAATCCATAAAATCTCTTTTCTCATGCCCTGGCAGTAAGATGCTGTTTGATTGTTCCCACTCTGAGTGAAGATTATCTGTGCTGAACGTATTCCTTAAAGCTCATTACAGCTCATGGTTACCCACCTATCCCTCATCACTGACCCTCTATATTATAATAAATATTACCTAAAGGTGAACTACTCAAGACTGCAATTAGGGTCCATAATCAAACCACAGGGAATGGCAGGTAGAAGCCATTGTTTTCCTGCAGAGTTGCATTAACTCACTGGAAGATGTAAGCTACTCCAAAGAAACAGCCTTAGTCTGGCTTGGCTTGAATGTAATGCGCTTAAATCCATCTGACACCATTTCAGCCCTGCAGCTGAACGTGGCAGGAACAGCCCCAGGGCTCCTGAGCCTACAGAGCAGCACTGACCAGCACAGCAAAAGGATAAACTGAATTTACAACCATGTTCCCAGAGATTTTCTGCAGAGAGGACTTGGATCACAGATGGAGTTCAAAGTACTTTGTAAACATGCACAAAGAGAGGCACAACAAGCAAGAAAACAAAATTCTTACAGACACCCCACACTAACCTATTTTTCTACAATTGTAGAAAAAATTACATCCCATTACATGGCAGCTGAGATCTCAACAAATATTGTAGAATTCAGTCTGCTTAGAACTTCCACTGATAATTAGGCTGCTAAATCAGGAACTTGTTCTCTTTTCATTGGAGATTAATGTTATTGAGATGGGTATTTTGTAAGTGAATGACCAGATGCTGCTTTGCCACAGCACTATTTCCTTTCTTTGCTCCACAATGGTATCTGTAAAAATACTCTGGAAAGGCTTCAAAAAGCAGGAACAACATTTTTTTCACGAATTGACACTCAGAATAGGTAGGCAATAGCAAGGGAGTGTCTAAGTACCCTGAAATTGGAATAACCAAACAATAGTGCTTCACTGAGCAACAAGTCCTTGCAGAACTGACTGAGTTCCACAGAATTCCTGTTACCAGAAACTGCAGCAACATCTATTGCCAATAATAACTCCAACACTGCCTGGCAGAGAAAACAATCAAATAGATGGGCCCAGAGCTGTGCCTTGCTCCTGTGGTTCTGCATTTCATATTTATTTTAGGCTCTATTCCTCACAGCCACTGCAGCTCTGTCAGACACTGATGCAAGTGCAGATGGCACAACCCAGGGCCAAACTCTCCACTGGTGTGTTGCAGCTTCATAAAACTCCTTCTCTATCAGCAAGAGGCACTGAATTTAAAACAAGCTCCTGAAACAACCCAAAATGTCACTGTCTCATCCATTTGAAACAAAAATACCGTGCTTTAGGCTCGATCAAGGTACCTTACATTTCTGGTTATTTTAAGGTGTGTAAAGAAGATAAACTGGCAGATCCACAGATGTACCTAAATGAACCTGTACTTAACATGACAGATCCCTTGGTGTTGCACCTGAAATGCTTATTTCAAGGTTCCTGCCTGTGTCTTCAAGCCAACTTTATTTAAGGGAGGCTTTATTTGAATTTCTGCCTCACTACTCAGAAGGCAACTGGCAGACAACTGCATGTATTTAATCTTACTGGCAGCTGAAAAAGATTAAGTGCAGGCAAATGAAACAGAAAACAAAACACCTCCACAGCACCAACCAGCCTGCAAACAGGTTCAGTGCAGAGACATCTCCCTGACTTCATGCAACCTCTGCTGGAACCTCTACCCAATTCAACTTATGAAATCATCCTTAAAACACAATTCATAGATTAAAATGCCAAAGTGTGTTATGTTATAGAATAAAAACCTCAAAAAAACCTCTGGTTCCTCTGTTGCTCTTATAAATTCAACAAATTCAACTTAAGGCCACAGATGTGTAATGTCCAAATGATTTTAAGTGCTTTTTAAGGCACTGAGCAGGAAATAATATGGGATTACAAATAATGGGGGAACAAAAAGTTTTCTAAACTATCTTAACAGATAAAATTAAGTGCAGGAAATTAGTAAATAAAACCTGAAGGCTGCTGGAGAAATAACCTGTGCACTGCAAAAACTACCCTGTCTGTAAATTCTGGAGCACTTCTCAATTGCAAACCTGTTTCCCCTCTGTGTAAATACTGCTGTCCCAATGCTACTGTCTCTGTGCTATCTTTCTCCAAATGACTCCAAATGATTCTGTTTTAGGAAGTTTAAAGATGAATAAATTTGCATTTTTGAATGAATGATGCAAAACTCTCCATGGCTGTTGGGAAGGCAAACCAAGACCTCTGAGTGGTCTCAAAATCTGAACCTGTCAAACATTTTCAAAAGCTCTGCTTGGAGAAAACTTCCTATTTTCTGATGAAAATAATACAGATTTAGGCTCTCCTGGTAAAAAGCTCCTTAAAACCCACCCAGATCTGCATGAATATTGTTTCACAACAGAATGTGCTCCATTTCTTTGGCAAGAAAGTGAGGTTTTAGTACTGAAGTTTTTAAACACTATTAGAATTGCAAGAAATGAAAAGATCACAGCGAGTAATAAACATGGACACATTGGCAGAGCTTTGTTTTATAGAAATAAAAACATAATTAACATTGGGCCACAGCCAACAGGAAATCCTCAAGGGAAAGTGAAATGTTAACTAAGTTGTGGCAGGATGCAGTTGTTTTCCCTCAAAATAACCCTATAGCTATTTGGATGGCAGAAATTGTTTTCCTTCAAGTTGTTGGTCCGTGATAAATACCAGAGCACATGAGCACAGTACATGCAAACTAAAATGTTAGAACTTTATATAGATTAAAAAAGATGCTATTAGGCAGAAAAGAGGTTGTTTACTAATTACACTCTAGTTATTCTGGGTTTTATATATACATTTAAGAGCCACCTACATGTCTTAATCTTTCAAATCCTCATTTTCTGAAAGGGATTCCAGTTCACCACTGAGCATTCAGAAAGCTCTAATTTGGGTTTCAGCAGTGACATCACCCTTGTGTTAAAATCGAGGGCAGCTCTCTCAGCATCACTTGGCTGCCCCCCAAAACCTGACTGTTCATGGGCTGAGCACCCAGGGTTTTAGGTTTTCATATGAGCACCCTAAAGGAGCCCAGAGCTGAGCTGCTTTCAAATCCACTCTGATGGAAGCTCAAAGTAAGAAAAACACAGTCACGTGAGCTGCCACTTAGTGGCACAGGATTATAAAAGGAACAGAAATCTTTGGAGCTTTCAGAACTTAGACCCAGTTCAGGTTTTTCAAACTTAAGCTGCTCGCTCTCCAGTAACCACAAAGACTTTAATTTGTGACCTACAATCCCTACAGGGAAGCCTGTGTTATCTTCTGTTGTTTCCTTGCTCAGCTGGAGGATTCTGGAGCCCTGCCAGGCTCTCCTGATGTAATGAGGACAGGAAATCATCAAGCCCACTCCTCAGCACTTGGAGGGAGGATCTGATGCTGTTTGAGATCTAAAAATCTCTTTTAATCATTTCTGTTTGCAAAACCTTTTCTCACTTCTTATTCCTCTCATATCAAAGCTGCATGAGTTGGAAGTGCTGGAAAGAATTATGCACAAGTAATTTAGATTAAATCCCAGTCTAACTCAAACCCACCAGCTTCCTGCTCATCTTCCTAAGTAATTTGCCAGAAAGGACTGTATCTATCCCATTATCTATCCCCTTCCTCCCTCTTTTTCCCCCTCCTTTTCCAATGGAAAATGAAACTCCTTAGAGCATTCTTTATTTTCATCAAGTGCCTACCAACATCTGCTTCCCATCAATGGCTTTTAAGTTCTGCCTTCAAAGGATCTGGAGAACTTCTGGGGATGGGTGACAACTTGAATAACACGACTATAACTTGGCCTCTATTTCCAAACTAATAAAGCATAAACTTTAATGGCAAAAGGGACTGTTAATCCTTTGTGAACCCCTAACTAGTGCTGTGCAGCAAAATTAAAATCCACTCCTTTGCTTGCAGGACATTGTGACAGCTTCCATCTGCACCACTCCTCCCTGCTTACACAGGAGTGGAATCCAGGATTCCTTATTCATTCTATTCCCTGAAGGAGACAGGCAGAGCACACCATGACCCACACAGGTGCCAAAATGCCCATGGTAACTATGGAATTCAAGACTTGCAGGATTTCAGATGAGCCCTTAGCTGTGCCCTAAGAACACAATCATGCTCTGCATGGAGAAGAACTGCTACTGGATGAACTTTGGTTGTGGATTGCAGAAGTCTCCTGGTTACAGGACTCTTGTCTCCCTCACTGCAGAGGCTGGAAGGAAATGCATGGCCAAGTGGAGAGGGAAGGAGCAGGAGAAAGAGTTAAACAGCACAGCTCCAAAGTGCAGGGCCCTGTCTGCGTGGGAGGAGGACGCTCACTACTGCTTGCCATGTTTTGGCTGTCCCAGCTGGGAGATGATTTGTGGATGTTTCAGGCCTGTGTGCACTTCCCCCCAGAGCACGAGGCTGTGCTGTGCAGCTGCCATGTGCTGCCTGCCCGGGGAGAACGGGGCCTCCTGCACTCTGCAGGGTCACTGGGATCACTGGGAATGGCTCTGTGCTCTGTGTGTGAGATAAGCACAGCACCAGTAAACACAGGCAGAGCCCAAGGCACAAGGGACTGCTCCTTGCTTCCACTTCGACAAAAATCCTTCCAAATATTCCCATGTTTGGCCTTTATACTTGTACTGTATTAAGTGTATGGAGCAAAAATACATAACATAAGGCTTAATTTATGCCTGCTACAACTTGATCTAAATTCTAATATCAGAACTATATTTTAAATTGTCTTCATTATTACTCATTTCATACTTTCTTGTGTTACTGGTTTAAGTATATTCTGAGAGCTGGCTTTGCTTATCTTGGAAAATTAAAAAAAAAAGAGAGAAGACAGAAGATTTGCTTATCTTAAAAGATCTTAGAATCTTTCTAGTTCACAGTTTTCAAGAAGCCAAACACTCACTTTAACCTGGTCAGGGGGTAGCTTGAGTATGCCAACATATTGCTTCAAAGAAACCTTTCCTTTGCTACTGTCCATTCTCCAAAAGGAATCACTGCAGATTACCAACACCTTCTAAATTCCATTTTCAAAATCTGAGGAGCTCAGAACTGATAAATTTTCCTCTACAAGGTGTTAATTATTTGAATAACATTAACAATGCATTGCTGTGTATGAACAGTTTTATAAGCACCAATGTAATCCTCCAAAAATCACCTTAATGGAAAAAAAAACCTTACCAAATCCAAACAAAAATCCACTTTCATGATACTTCCATTACAATTCAGGAATCTGAATTCTTGTTTCATGGGTAAAGTTTTAAATATGGATTAAATAAGTTAGTCACATATGTTGGGCTGACCAAGAACAAAGCCATTTAAAGATTTCTCCTTCTGGAGCATGTTATTTTATTAAAATAGGTACCCTCTACTATTAAAATATTTGACCACAGTGGGGAACATAAGACTATTTTTATACAGACATTAAAGCAAATTTGAATCATTCCAAAACATCAAAGAGAAAATGAGAGAACAAATCCCACTTGGAGAAAAAAACGTGGTTAAAAAGTCAGTACTTAGCCATGACCACGATGAAACAAAAACTTGGAAACAAAAAACTCAGATGGAGAATTTGAAAGAGTATTGCATGATTAGATTTATTTTGGAGAGGTCAGTGGCCATAATATAGATATGGGCTGTTAGTGTAACTTTTATTTAAATACCTCTCTTTTAAGCATTTTCCCCATTTTTAAAATGCATTTTTATCCCTTGCTGCTTGTCTACAACAGCACCCTGCCTTTGATTAGAAGAATTCCTAAATGCCTAAAACCCTATACTTGAAACCCAGCTGTAGTTAGGATAACCTAACTTTAGCCCCCTTGAATATTAACATCTTGAACCAGTCCTGCTTTTTGAGAAGGACACAAAATCCAGGATGCTGCCCGTGCCCGACCCCTGAGAAGAGAACCATTTCTTCATAAAAGACAACAAACTGGACAGAGAAACAGCAGCAGCCGAAATTCATGCAATTGTTAACAAACATCTGTTGCCATGAGATGTTTTGCAGAAAAGAAACAGATGCAGACTGTCTAAACACACTGAGCCTGCGCAGTGGGGACAGCAGACAAATAACAGAAGAAAGCTTTGCCAAAACCCTCTCAAATGGCTGAATTAAAAGGTGTTAAGTAACTGTGGAAGAGATGTTAAAATAAATACAGATCCACAATTTAACAACCTACATGCTATTGACCAAATATTGTTTCAAGCTTTCCTTACATTCATTTGGATTATGGAAATTTGTGTCAGGTTCCATGGACTCTGTCCTCAAGAAAAGATTGCTTCAGAATAAATGTACTCTGGACATAAATATGGGATTTCTACTGAACACCTCGAGATGACAGACAGCATTCAGCAACTGGTAGTGTATAAAGTACATAGTACAAAGGTATAAAGTATCTCATAAACCTGCTTTATGAAGTATTGCACAAAACTGTTGCCATACCTGGGCCGAGCAGCGGGGACCGGTTTGGCTGGGCACTTGACTGGTGCGATGGCTGAGGTTCAACCATGTTGGTGTTGATAATGGTGCTAGTGGTGGTGCTGTTGGTTGTGGTACTGCTCTGAATTATAGGATTATTTCTATCCCACATGTTTACAGTCTTGTTGTTGTTGTAATTTGGGTCGCCCCAAGCTGAGGTACCATCATCGATTTCCATCTTGCGGCGAATGGACGGTGGAGATGGCTCTTCCCAGCCAGTTGCCTCACAGTTCTCTTTTTGTTTGGCTGGCACTGGCCCACCAACCCACCCTGACCCCGTCTGTTTTACAGAAGCAGCTCCTCCCCAGTTACTCACATTGTTGTCCTGGGGTTTATTAGCCCAATTTTGTTGGGGGCCTGGCTTTAAAGATTCCCCCCAACTTGTACCTGTATTAGCCTTGCTGTTTGTGCCATTCCCCCACCCACTGGTCCCAGACTTTGTGGAATCATTCCAGCCAGACCCCGATCTACTATCAGAATCCCATCCAGATCCATTCTTCTTCCCATCACCCAAGTGTCCAGGAACAGATGATGAATCTGTCCAGTCTCCACCTCCCGAAGTCCAGCTTGGATTTGATTTCTGTCCATCTCCCCAGTTTTGAGATTTGGGTTTCTGAGGTTCACCCCAGGTAGGTGATTTGTCCTCCTGATTTGCGGTCCCACTCCAAGCGTGGCCGCTTTTGGCAGCAGCAGCATTATTAACAGTAGTAGAGCTTGCTGACTCTCCCCACCCCCCTGGGCCATTTGGTGCTTTGTTGTTATTGTCTCCCCAACCTGTATTTGTTGGAACAGCTGCCGGTGGAGAGTTGACCCACCCAGATACTGAAGAGGTATTTGTACTGTTCATGATGGACCCATCGTTCTTCCCCCCTGAGTTTGAAGATTGAGTAGCTGCACAACCCCAGGCCTCAGTTCCATTGTCATTCTTCCGTTCAGACCTTGGGGACTCTTCAAATTCCCAGGCAGTGTTTTGCTTCACAGGGGTCTGTCCCCACCCCGTATTGGACAGGACCCTGGGGTCAAGGTCATTTCTTGGCAACTGAACTTGCCCTTGGTCTATCATCCCTTTGTCTCTCCTCCTGCCCTCTCCAGCCCCCTCCCTCCCAGTACTGCCTTCATTTTGACTCCCACCGCTGTCATTGCTTCCTTCACTAGCCGTGGTGCCAGATGCTGCAGCTTTGGCCCAAGAGTTCATTTGTTCATTGCCCTGCTGCATGGCAGGATTTGGACTGGTAACACTCGAGCTGTCCCACCCTGTTGATCCTTTGCCATTGATGTCGCTATTGGAATGCTGGTTCGGGGGCTTGCCCCACTCCCCGTTGACACCGTTGCTGGCGCTGCGGCTGGGGTGGCCCCAGGCCCCAGAATGCACACTGCCAACCCCGCCCCCGCCCCTGCCCCACGCCAGCACCCCGGGGCCAGAGGGGGGCCCCGAGTCCCACGCGTTCGCTCCGTTCCCTTCCTTCTGCACAGCGCTGCTGGATCCGTTTTGTTTAGCACTTAATGCTGAGTTCACAGTGTCTCCATTCCCCTGACTGAACCCAGAATTGCTGTTTCCTGTGGCAGGATTACCTGGGGACATCCCCCATACTGAACTGCCCATTCCTTCACCACTGCCCCCGCTGACTTGAGAAACCGCTGCTCCGTTAGCACCAGGAAGGCCTTGCAGGTGGGGCGGGATGATGGCCCCCATGCCCACGGCCATCCCCCAGTTCGGCAGTCCGTTTGTCTGCATTGCATTGATAGGGTTTGGTGAAGAGTTCATGGGGTTAGTGTTATTTGGTCCATCAGTGTTAAGGTTCTGAGGTTGTACGCTGAAAGACACATTCTGAGAAGTGGACGTTTGTGGTTCTGTGCTCTCTTGCGGCAGCAAGTTTCCCCAAGCACCTAAGGTGCCTGTTGGGTTCCCATTCTGGTTGCCCATGTTCTGACCTATGGCACTGACTGGACTGCAAATACTGGAAGGGTTGCCTGCTCCCACAGTTCCTTCATGTCCAAGTACAGGCCAGGCAGCTGGATTGGCATTAGGGTTAAGGTTAAGATTAATGCCAGCATTCGAGTTGGAAGCACCCCAGCAGTTCTGACTTCTACCGTCTCCCATCATGTTGTCCATCTTTCCATCCCCACCACTGGCAGAGCAGTGAGCTAGGCCAGAGCTGGAGCCTGCAGCCACCCCCCACACCCTGGCCGAGCTGCCGTTGCCGTTTGCTCCACCAGCTCCAAGGGCACTCTGGTTAGAAGTGCTTTGGACGAGTGCTCCGTTGGCGCCATTATTGCCATTAGTTTTCTTTGTATGTCCAGTGAAGTTGCCTTGGGCACTCCCTGTAGCCATGCTACTGTTCTCTGAGCCACAGTTGGAGGCAGAGTCAGTGTCTGTAGTACATTCTGAGGCAGACTCAGTCTCAGCTCCGGTAATGGAAGGCCACGCTTCCTTGTCAGTCCTGTCTATTATCACTTTATCCCAGCTGCAGTTGCCTTCACTCCTGAAAGCGGGCTGCTGTCCCCAGTGGGAATTCTCATAATGGTCTCCCAATCCACTGTGGCTGAGATCTGAAAAGATCCAAGGTTAAAAATTAGTCCACTGTTCAACCACTGCAAAAGCCCTCTATTAAGCACTGTTTTACATCACTACATTATGCTAAAATTTAGAGTACATTCTCTAACATAATACAGCCATTTTCCTCACTACAATGGAGCACGATGCTCATATTAATTTGTTCAGGTTTGGGGTTTTTTTTAATCTGGCAAGACTCTCAATTAAAAGTAACTAAACAATATCATTTCAGAACAGAGCAAATGTTTTGTAGCCCCCAGTGTACCAGTAAAAATAATAAGCAGGCAATAAATAAGAAGAGCAAATATACTTATCTATGTGAAAAAACACAGAAGTATACCTAGCAGACTCTACCATTTATTTTGACTCAATTCTCATTCTTCAGAGAAATACAAAGCAAAGCAAGAGCATCCAATAAAATGTCTGCCTGCCCTGAGATATTACATACATACCCATACCACAACACACTAAATTCATACTGCACTTAGGTTTGCAGCCCTTCCTCAAAATAGAGAAACAAATACAGACAGCAACCTTTACTATTAGGTGTCAATTATAAACATCACTAATGTATATTTTAGCAGAGAACTTGGGCATCTCTAAATAACTGACAGCTTTCTCAAGAAACTTACCTCTCACAGGCTTTACTTGTGGTTTAAACATCATGTTGCATTTGTACACACAATCCCCTGTGTCCCCAAGCCAATGAAAAGTGATGCTGTGCCTTTTCAGCACTGCCACATCCTCAATACAGACACTAACCCAAATATTAGCCAAATGCTCTTGAGCACCTGCTGGCTCACCACGGCATGATGATAAACTGGAAGGCACAACATGTCTCATGTTAAGAACTCCAGCTTTGGTCAAGGTTTTGCATTTGCTTTCCATCCCAATTACTCTGTACAAGATTATTTCTCTCAGTTTCTTTTGATAGGAATTTGATAACAAGTATTTCAGTCTGATCCAAGAGATCTGTATGGGAGACAA
Source organism: Luscinia megarhynchos (assembly GCA_034336665.1). Taxonomy (NCBI): domain Eukaryota; kingdom Metazoa; phylum Chordata; class Aves; order Passeriformes; family Muscicapidae; genus Luscinia; species Luscinia megarhynchos. The sequence continues at coordinate 7,949,654 of CM067580.1, forward strand.
TCTGTAGAAGAGCTCCTCTTAACTGCTTGCACATATCAAAGTAACAAATTTTGGATGTCAATTATTTTTACTTGCTTTAAATCTGCTAAAACATGGTTTCAACTCTTGTGATTTGTGAATAAAATGAATATTTTTTTGAGGAAGATGGATGCAACAAATCTCCCAAACAAGTTGTTAACAACGAATGCCTAATATGAATTAATTTAAATCACAAATATGTTGGTGTGATTAACTCCTCTAATTAGAGGTGTTCTGATACTGCAAAAATTACTCCCAAGGTTCAGAAAAAGCTCTCTCTCTCTGACAAAGTCTTGTTCACACATTTCACCTGTAGCTTTTTAAGGTGATTATTTGGTTGCCTTATAAAGATTATGCAAGATGAAGAAATAACATGCTAAACCAATCCAGACTGTTTTTTTTTTTTAATTTAAATTAACTGAAGCAGAAGAAAGAATTTTAGAGAAAGAAAGGGAAAGTATTCTTAATTCATCATCTATCTACTCATGATACCAGGAAAAGACCTAAATCACAGAAAGATCTAAATCATCAGAGAAAATAGAACTGCTTGGGTTTGAAGAGACCTTAAAAATCATCTCATTCCACCCTGTGCCATGGGCAGAGACATCTCCCTCTATCCCAGGGTGCTCCAAGCCCTGTCCAGCCTGGCCTTGGACACTGCCAGGGATGGGGCAGCCCACAGCTTCTCTGGGCACCCTGTGCCCCACCACCCTCCCAGGGAAGAATTTCTTCCATAATAACTGACAAGTGCATGACAAATCTGAAAGAATGTGAACAGAACCACTTGGATTTACCTGGATTCCCTCCTCTACATGCAATGGCTGGAGAGGAAGAAAACATCCTGTTATTCCTGGATAAGCCACTGCTAGAGCACAGAGCTGAGGAAGCACGTTGAACATTTACCTGATGATCTGGATTTGCTCCACAGGTGTTAAACAGAAACCAGAATCTCAGATAAGACATGGAAGGGGAAGGCAGGCTGTGAAAAGACTTAAAAAGGGTCAGCAGGGTCAGAGAAATGAGCCGAGGAACATTCTTAGCAGAGTAGGAATGAACAAAAGGAAAAAAGCAGCAGCAGGCCAGGCCAGAAGATAAGAAGGTGAGGCAACCAAAGAATCAGATAAGAGGAGTTAGAGGAGATGTTTTTCAACCCTGTGGGTGGTGCGACTCAGGGCTGTGCTTGAGCTTGACAGAAGGATTTGAAAGTGGCTGGAAATACATTGTTCCAGTGCAAGGTCTTGTCAGAGCTGAAAGCTCAGCTCTGTGTGGGGGTGCTGGGAGTGCCAGTGCTGTCTGAGCTGGGGAAGGGGATCAGGAGAGCACCCAGGATGCCTCCAACACTCACAGCAACAGCACCACGGCTGACAAGGTGAGATGAAAGGGAGCTGCTTGTTTAATCAGTGCCTTTCTCCTCTCCCCCAAAGATGGTGGTTAAAGCAGTGCTCAAATTTGAGAGCACTCAGGAGACAAAATAAAGGGATGGGGTGGGATTAAAGATGACAAAATGGCTTAGGGAGCAAAACAATTCGCTAAGTAAGACACCAGATCTTGAGGAGCAGTAAGAGAAACTAAGAAGAAAAGAAAATGATGGAGAACTATAAAACCCAAGAGATGTTCATATTAAGAGCAGAAAATGGCCAAGTGCCTGGGCTTGGCCAAGCACAGCTACTCCAGCAGCATCCAGCAGCTCCAGCCCCTGGGCTCCCCAAGCTTTGCAAATCCAAGGCTTTGCTCCCTCTCCTGTCCCATCACAGTCGCTCTTCCCAAGGTTCAGATGATTCCCCCACCAATAACCACGGGCTGATCTGGAAGTGGTGACTTTGGGATTACAGTAATTCTGTGTAGGGGATGTGAAATCAGCCTTCCCCCTCCGGAGCAGTGGGATCCTGCTGGTGCCTTCCACAAGTCCCAGATTGAAAAACCAGAGAAAAAACCATGCAGCAGCCTCAGAGTGTCCAACAGCCACTGGAACAATCGGTTCTGACACCAAAGGCTGCTGCCATAAAGCTCGTAAGAAAAAGGACAGATGAAGAGAATGGAATAAAAACTCACAAAATGAACAGAAACCTGTAAAAACTGGGTCTTTGCTGTCAGACAAACCAAGAGTTTGAATACAGATCTTGGAGAAAGTAAGTTTTATATTCTTTTCTCTAGAAGCAAAGAACAAAAAGGCAGTTTTTCCATTTTCTTTTACCTAAAAGGGGCTTGCTGCTATGAAATAAATAATGAGCAGCACAGTCTTACTTAACCTGTAAAGACCTTAAACATTTTGGAAAAATAATGAATGCAACAAATTTTATATGATTAAATATAGAGAATTTTCCAGTTTGGCTGGGTTTTTGTTTTGTTTTGTTTTTTTTTTTGGAAATGCAGATTTCCTCCAACTTTCTAGGAAACTAACTCTTCACAGAAATTCCCAGTCTTTTCTTTTCAAAGTTGTTAAGTTTGAAATGGGAAACCCATTGCAAAAATTCTTAAGAATCGGTTCCTTTTTATTTATGCAAAGATGTGAAATAAAAGCACTGAGTCCACCAGAAGCACTTCTATCCCTCCTCTGTGGGCTGAGCAAAGACTGCAAACAAGGCACAAGGAACAGGAATCACAGGTATTCCATCTTAGCAAATCCTAGTGCTGGGACACCACAAAGTGAAAAAGATTTTTAAATTAATACTTTGTGTTTCAAAATCTTAATTATGAATCTTTTATAAAATATCATTCCCCTGATCAACAACACTTCTTCAGCCATCAGGAAGGAAATATTAATTTGAGGATAATGGCTCAAATTTGTTTTTAGCAAGCACAGAACTTCTGTCCAACTGCAACCATACACATGACCTGAAAAATGCACAGCTCTGATCAGTGTAACCAATAGCACGAGGGGGTTGTTTTGTTTTGGGCTGCTGATTTTTTAAAATAATATCCTTAATGGGGTAGGAGGAGATTGCTGGTGTTATTACATACTGTAGCCAACATACTTGACCAGCTTCAATTCAGTACTTATTAAAAACAGAAAACGTTTTTGACTGTGTTGGGTAATGAATAATTAGTTGCAAAATCTGTTTAGTGTTTACATAGATTACAAATGTAAAATATGAGTGGAGGGAAATGGGAGAAGCTGTTGCATGCATTTCTTAGAAAAGCAAAATACTTTGCCCACACAAGCAACTGACCCCAAGCTTCCCACCTCCTCCAAAAATCTCATTTACAATCATATTTAATTTTTTTTATTCAGCTGAGTTACAAAGTAACTGTATCTTCAGAGCTTCCATTGCAGTAAATAGCTCAAATGCTGTGCAGTAAAACCCTGTCTCCCCAGCTACAACAGAAGTACAGACAGGGTATGAAATGGCAAAGCCTGGGATGAACTTTTAACAGAACATTATTAATAAATTGTGCTCACCCCATTTTAAATCAGATCTAACAGTGACTCCTCTCTTATTACTCGTTTTATTTCTCAGTCCACGTTTGTCACGTAACAACAACCAGACCCCCTGGCTCGCCCTGCTGCCCCAAGCACAGATGACAGACGGTGCTCCCTGCTCTGACATGCAGGACACAGAAAAATCCCAAGGGCCACTGACAGTCCTGCTGGGGATTTTCCCTGGCACACAAAGGTTAGTGATCCTGAGGCAGAATATGTGAAAAAAAGGGCAAATTACTTTCTCTCCCCCTTCAAAAATACAGTTTTCAATTCAACATGAGCAGATCTTTAAAACACTATAAATGAGTTTTTCCAAATCTAAATTAAATGGGAATCGCCAGAAACGTTTTAAGTGCTAAATCAAATGTAACCTAATTTCATAAAGAAAACATGACATAAACATCTATTTTGAAGCACAAAATATAATAAAGCAGAAAATTTGGGCATGGTAGTGCTAACATTTCAGGTTACCTGCTGCATCCAGCTCTAGGCATAGACAGATTTGAAAACTGGCATCTATCTGAAGCCCTACAAAGCTCACTCACAACAAGTCTCATGGATTGAGGAAGCTGAAATCTTGCACAGCACACACAACGTGGAAAGGCAGAAAAGAGATGGAAGCATTGAATAAAGCAGCTTTATTTATTTTAAAACTAAACCACAGCTAAGCCCTCACGGGGGAAAGCCTGTTATCCCCTTTTCATTTTCTGCACTACGACATTCAAACGTCGTTCCTTCCCTCTGATGCTGAAAGCTTTCAAATGCATTAAGAAAACAAGCAAAAATAAACAAGATTTTTCATTATTAGTAGAGATTCCACTAAATGCTACCTCTCCGACACAAAAGCAGCAGTAGAAAACACCAAATCATTGCATTTTTCTGCTCAGTGCAACATATCTTTACAAGCAGCTCGCTGCGAAGACGCCATTTTATCAAACCTGAAACGCAGCCAAAAGCTCAGGACGCTGTGCTGCTGCTCTCTCGCTGAAATGTTATGTAATAAATTGATTTAACAGAAGCAGATGCTATTTTCTCAGGGTTAGGGTTACTTTCTCTCTTTTTTTGGCTCTAAAAAGGGCTGATGGGTAATGAAATACCTGAGGAAAGGAGCCGCCCAACCATCCTAGGAGACGCTACATTGTGTGCAGAGCTGTTTCTACTCCTGCCTCTACGTTCTCCAGGGCTCCCGGCTTCAATATGTCGGCTGTGTACAGTGTAAGCCTCATCCTGTAGAGCTGCCAAGAAAATCTCTGTGTGCGAGCGCGCCCAGACAACCTGCGAGCTCGGCCGGGCCCGGCTGCACTGGCTATGGAAATGCCCTTTCCACGCACAGCCCGCCTCCCCCTGCCCAGCCCGCTCCCCGGCTCTAGGTGAAGGTATCAACAGAGCAGCGTTTCGAAGCTTTGATTATCTAATTGCAGCTGACACTAAACCGATCTTCCTTCCTCTTTAAATTCTTTCAACTGTCACAAAACATTTTCACTTCAGGACCCGGCTACAATTAGCGCCCGTAGCTGCTTTTCTGACGTTTTGAAAGTCAGCCAAGAGAAGACGCGGGCGCTGCCGAACGCCTGCCCCATCTCCTTCCTCCTGCCCCATCTCCTTCCTCCTGTCCCATCTCCTCTCTCCTGCCTGGGGTTCTCCTGCTTCCTCCTGCCCTATCTTCTTCCTCCTGCCCCATCTCCTTCCTCCTGCCCCATCTCCTTCCCTCCTGCCCCATCTCCTCTCTCCTGCCTGGGGTTCTCCTGCTTCCTCCTGCCCCATCTCCTTCCTCCTGCCTGGGGTTCTCCTCCTGCCTCCTGCCCCATCTCTTGTCTGGGGTTCTCCTGCTTCCTCCTGCCCCATCTCCTGCCTGGGGGTTCTCCTGCTTCCTCCTGCCCCATCTCCTTCTTCCTGCCTGGGGTTCTCCTCCCTCTGCCAGCCCCATCTCCAGCGTGATGTCCTCCTCCCTTTCACAGCCCCATCTCCTGCCTAGTGTCCTCCTCCCTTTCCCAGCCCCATCTCCTGCCCAGTGCCCTCCTCCCTGCTCCAGCCCCATCTTCTGCCCAGTGCCCTCCTCCCTGCTCCAGTGCCAGCTCCTGCCCAGTGCCCTCCTCCCTGCCCATGCTCTTTCCTGTGCCAAGCGTCCTCTCCCCTGCCCCAGCTCCCGCCCGCCGCCCTCCTCCCTGCCCCAGCGCAGCTCCCAGTCCCAGATGCACCCTGGACTGCTGCCAAGCCCTTAATGACTTCCCTGCCTCTATCTAAAGCAGCGCTAAGTGGCAAACGCCAGCGCATTAATCAGCAGCGCGGTTGTTTACGGAGGCAGGGCAGAGCTGCCCGAACAATGCGGCAGCAGCGGGCGCTGGCTGCGCCTGCACGGCGGCACCGACCATCTTGGAACACCCTGGGCTGGGAGCCGCGCTCACACTCAGCACAGTGGGCTCAGCTCCACTTTTTTAGGACCTAAAGATCACCATAAATTCTGAGATTGCACATATAGGGCTGTTATCAGTGCCCAGATGCAGATCTCGAAGGCTAATTCGCACAAACTTCCAGCATGTCCAATTTCCCATTATTTCCCCTCCTACCTGCCCCAAATACATATTAATGACGTGGTAAATGGGGCACGTTTCCACTTTGCTGTTTCCTGTCACTGGGATGCTGTCACTGCTCTGGGCTGGATCTCACACCAATGGCTCTTTAAAGCTTTGGCCACACTCTCAGGGTCGCTGCCACTCCAGCACCGAGGCACAATTGCTGCTGCTATTCTTGGCTCGAGAACTGCTCCACTGAAGGACTCCTGAAAATAGCTGGTTTCCTCCTGAAGACATTTATTCCCTGTTTCTCTGCAATAGTCTCTGAATACCAGTCAGGTTCAACCTCATTTCAGAAACAAGAGATAAATGGAAATCAAACCTGTTAGGTTTTGTTTCTATTCAGAAAATTATTTCAATGCACACAGGAACTAGACTTGAGAGTCAATTTTGCAAAGAACAGTTTTAAGTGGAACTATTGTTGTGGTATATTACATTCCTTTAAAACTAACTACAGACGATTGAAATTTCCATTAGTTAAAATGGTACGTCAAAACTGGGATCCTTGTATTTTTCCTATAAATAAGACAAACTTCCTGCAATCGACTTCAATTTATGAAGGCAAGTAGTTATATAGGGCAGCTATTGAAGGGGACTGTTTTTTCCAGTCAGGAAGGCAAAGAAGAACCCTAAGAAATGAGTCAGAGCCCACTAAAAAGCTTGGGAATAAAATGAAGTGCAGCTTCCAACCAACAGTGATGGCAGAGCACATCCACTCCCTTCTTATCTTGGACCAACTCTGATGGAGAGAGCGTCTCATAAATTTGAAATCCCTAATTATTAATAGCAGAAGACTAAAAATGGGGATGCAGCCCACTCACCTGGTCTAAGGAACAATTCCTGACACACACAAGGTGACATTATCCCAACCCAGCAGGAAAGGCCTCCAGCAATGGAGCCTCACATTCCCAAGTGCTCTATCTCACTCCTCAAGACAGCTTTCATACCAGAATGATTTTCCTAATGTCCACCCTCAATCTTCCTTGTTGAAATTGAAGCCCATAATTTCTTATCTGATCCATCACAGGCACACAGAAGGTGTAATTTCCTTCCCTGCAGCAGCCATTTAGGTATCTTAGCATTTATAATTCCAATCTTCCTTTCACTCAGGAGTTCCAATTCCTTCCTTCTTTGGCAAGGCTTTTCTCCAAGATTTCTACCCATTCTTGCTGCATTCCTCTGCTTCTTCCAAGTGTTCCTTCCGAAGCACAGCACCTCCAGCTGGAATGTTCACCCCACACATCCCAGGGGAAGCAGTGCTGCCTCTATCCCTCAGTGACTGTTCTCTTTTGAACACATTCATCAGGTTTGCTCTGTGACCAGATCCCTTTCGTAGTGTGAGACCCACACACCTGTACTTGGGTACTGAGCTGCTCTGGCCAAATAAAGAAACTTTCCTAATTCTTTATTTCTTATCCAATTACACAGTTGTGTCACCACTACTCCATACTGTAATTTTGCCTTTCTGTTGCCTAGTACTCTTCTCCAGTTGGTTTCAATCAAAAATTTATTGAAGGCTGTTGTTCAACTATCCCCTTTGGCAAAACCTGCTCACCACAAACCCCAGTGACTCCACCTCTCTCCTGAAAAGTTCAATATGCACAGAAATTGCTCCTTTGGGCTTTTTTCCCCCTAGGATCATTCTAACAGTTACTCTGACTGATTTACACTTCCTCAGTTCTAACTTTCTCACCTCTTAACATTGGCAGGCTTTTTTCTCTTTTAAGAGTTGTCATCCTCTTGAAGTGACCACATTGCTTCAATCTATCCCCTGCTCAGTCTCCAATCAATGTCATAATTTCCAGACAACTGGACACTCTTATTTCCTGAAGTGCTCTAACTCGCTGTAGCTTTAGTTCTAAATTTACAGATGAAGGGGAAAGGTATTGAAAGTATTCCTGATGCCATCCATCAGTGGTTCCCTCTGTCCCACTGACGTTGCTTTTTACTACTGACTCACTTATGAATGAGTTAGCTTTTTGTTCTTTGGGACTTTATTTCCTCCAAACTGCTACAAATGTCTTTTTTTTTTTTTTTTCCTAGTAGCATTATATATGATTCTTGAGCTGTACAAATTCAGCTTTCCTGTAATTTTCACATGACCTTACGTGTGCATCTGGGACTTTCTCTTCTTCCCAAGGACTAAACTCCTACCTATTCCCTTGTCCCTCTGATCTTAGTTGCTTTCTACCTTTTACTTCTCCACCATCAGGACAGGACTCTTCGTGTACTTTGTCAGAAAATTGCCACCTGCACATCTGACCACCTTGCCAGGCTGTTTCCTGACCTTTCTTTCCTCAGACACCTGGGCAGTTCCTGGCTGTCCCTGCAGCACAGGCATCCACAGTGAAGCTGGAGAAGAGATGCAGCCCTGCAGCTCCTGAAGCAAAAGCAGCCACCTTTGAGCCATCAAGCTTTTTCACTCTTTGAAAGTGAGAACAGCAAAACTACAAAACCACATCAGTTATTTATCCTTCCACAGATTACAATTTTTCTTTTCTCCTGTGCAAAATTCTAATCACTGTCAAAGAGATTTGATGCAGCAGATTTATTTTTCATGCTCTGCTTGCCTGATGTCAGATAACATCCACAATACAGAAAAATTCGTTCCAAAGATTAGTTTACTGATGAGTTTTTACCATAATTTTTCATTCCTAATGCTCGTATTTGGGCTACACAGAGACTGCCACTTCCTTGTATTCAAAGCATTATAAGGAGTTTTTGAAAATTTTGATGGGAGACAAAACTCTAAACTAGCTGAGACTCATTTCCCACAACTTTCCTGTCAGTGCAGTTCAGAAAATTTCCATCACCCAGGAGACAGAACCATGGGTTAGATACCTTGTCTGTGTTATTTGCTACATTTATGGCCTTGTGTGATATTTTAACTTCCTTTTGTCTGAAAATACACCTGGCACCAGTGACCTTTGGGAATGCTGCCTGATTTCCAGGGCCAGAGATCACACACCAAGTGCTACCAAATGCTAAACAAAGCCCTGAGAACAACAGGAGAAGACAGAAACACAATCACCTTACACCTCTAATTGAGTGACTCTAGTGGCAAAATATGTAATCAAGCCAAATTCTGGCAATTTTCCACATGTTTTCATCCCAGTAGTAGGAAAACTTTTCCACAAGTTACAGAAATGTGTGTACAGTGATGAGCTGTACAGTGGATTGCTCTGCAAACCGTGGCCAAAGGGGGTGTGTGAGGATTGAAGCTGTCAGGAGTTTCTTGGCAGGATGGAATTGTGTGTTGGTTATATACATTCACCATCCACTGAAGCAGCATGAAGAGCCAATTCCTGTTTCCTAAAAAACATCACCATGCTGCTTTCTTCACTCGAGACCAATAGCCATGACATCATGAAGAACATCATCCAGATATTATGGAGAATTTTTTAAAGTGTATTTTCTATATAAAGTGTGAAATTATATACATAAGAACTGTGCAAACACAATGAATAAATATTACCTAATTTCTACTTTAAAGCTTTTAGTGTTTTAACTACTACATATTAAAAACTCTGCTCTAGGAGATCCAAAATAAATCTATTTTAAAAGTTTCTGGTTTTAATTGTGCAACTTTCCAACTAAAAGCAAAAACACAGTAATGTTTTGCCAGCAAAGATATGCTGCTAATGGAATTGCAGAATATGGGCCCAAAGAGGTGAAGTTCAGCAAATCATTTCCATAAAAGCACTTTTCAGATGTGCTTTGTTTGTCAAAGCTCAGCCTGTTTGCAATGCCTCCAGGAGATCAAGCTAAATCTTTATTTCAGACTTTTGAAATTAAATTTATTAATATATTTCAGAACTGCTTTGGCACGTGCATGCCTTACCTACAGCACCACAAATCACAATGAGCTGAACTGCTCAAGCTGAATTCTTCAAGCCTGACTTTAGCAGAAGGGTCTCCATTACTTTGCTGGATCTGATGATACAACTCATGTCAAAGCTTATCAGTGACTGGCTTTAGAAGGTATGATAACCTCTCCCTAAAACTTTTCCCCAAATTAGACTTTACAATCATAAAAAATATCCCAGTCTGAGGGAATTCTGAAGCAACTTCAGTTAAAGGATTGAATGTTCAGAATGAGTATTGTCAGATATGATTTCAACAGAAACAGAAATATTTAAATCTTGCTTCCTAAAAAATTATCAAAACCAAAGTTAATACAAAGAGATTATAAAAACAGTTGACCTGTCACAGAAGAGCACTCAGGAACTTCCAGCTGCCCACTTCAATGTGCACACCACACCATGCCATAAGCATGAATCTCAACTTCTAACACAAACCTTCCAGCTCCAGAGAAAAGAAGAATAAAGTTCAGCACAAAATCTGGCATCAGCCCACACGCAGCAAATAAATCTCTCTTTGTAACTGCTGTCAAATTCTCACTTCACAACAAACAACAGATAGAACAAATTAAGAGTGCAACTCGAGTTGCCACGATGCTGGTGTGTTTACTCATTCTGATTACTGCAGCAGTTACTTGCTCTCATTTCTTTCTGGATTTTGGAAACAGATAATATGGATCTGTTCTGCAAAATACTCTACTTGCCAATAAAAAGATGGGCACAAGTTCCACCCTGACTCCTGCAGGACGTGGTGGGTTGCTTTTGAGTTGGCAGATGGTGGTTTCACAGTGCTGAATTTCAGGAAAGTCAAAGGTATCTTGGAGGAGAACTGATTACTTCTTCTGATCTCTGTTCTAATAATCATCAAACACATTGGTTGCCTGGAGACTTCTATATAAAATTCATCATTTGTAAAGAAACTAAGAAATCTCTATTACATGTTATTTTTAATCTCCCATGGTAACTTCCAGAAATTATCCTAATTCTTTTCGATCATGTGGCAAAGGATCACTCCAATAATTCAATTAATGGGAAAATGCCTCACACCTTAATGAGGGAGGTTAACTACTCACCTGTTTAGTGGAGTTAGATGACAAAGTGGGGAGGGAAGAGATAGAGAGTCCCATCTTCAAGTAAAAATAACAAACTAGACCAGATAATAGAACACTGCTCATAAATTAGAGATACAGCTTTCCTTCAGTGTAATCCTGGAAAGGATTACAGAGGAGGCAGGTCAAGAACAAGCTCTGTAGCTCAAAACAAATAACTATTCTACTCTAAAGTTCTTCAGAAAATAGTTCCATAATAGTTAACAATGAATAAAGGACTGCTTTCAAGGGGTAAGAGTTCTAAAATATTCTATGCCATTTGAAATGTTTTAATTTCATTGTCTGGTTCATGTTTTAGAGATTACCTTAAGAGAGAAACAAAAAATCCCTACTCTCATCCACTTCATTGATATTTCTAGGTGATAAACCTGACAGAGAATATATTAGTGGCCATTAATTCCCACTTGCCTTACATTGGCAGAACATCCTTTTTAATTCATGACATTGCAGTTAAGTTCTGATAAGTGTTTTGGATAGGCCAAGGCAGTAGATAACAGGGGCTGCTGATAAGAGAATAAAGAGATAAAATAGTGTGATTTTCAGTGGAGAGACTGGCAATGACTCCCTAACAGCATTCCTTGTACTTGGTAGTTATAAATAAAGCCTGAAAGGAGCGTGGATGCATAATTACAAATTAACTCTGAAGGGATATGATGCTGTAAGAAGAAATGCTACAGACATGAACTCACATCAAGCATCTTCTGGATACAAGATGCTCATGCAGGGCAATCCTGACTCTCTGATTACACCAGATCACCCATAAAAAGGTGCTGCTGTGGTTCATGGTGAGCCTAAAGAAGCCAGTCTTGCTTGGGCAGAAGCCAGCCCAGGTGTGAGGGGCTCTGGGCAGGACAGGGAGGGAGCCTGAGCACAGCTGCATCACTGAATTTACACCTTGAGGATGTCCAATAATGCCCCTGCAGGGATCCCTCTGCCACAGTGCAGCTGCTGCTCAGGCAGACAAAATTCCTTTTTGCATGTGGCTCAGGTTCCTACACTGACTCTTCTGGACAAGTTTGATTTTTTTGTTCCTTCTCATCATTTCCCCAGAAAACTTTTACCTGCAAAGACTCTTTAGTAAATGAAATACCCAAGGAGCCAGAGACAGACATTTAAAGGCAAACAGCTCCTACTGATGCTAAGAGGAGGATGGCAAAAAGCTTCATTTTAATAAATATTTCTTAGTAGAATCCTCCTGTTTAAAATTCTTCATTTTCATATTCACAAGAACATGTTTGAGTAAGATTTCTGGGAAAATTCTTATGTTTACAGGATACAGAATTCCTGATGTTTTCTAAATCTTACAGTCACTCAAATCCCAACAGCTGAGATGAAAAAGCTTTGGCCTTCCCTAGGTACTCTTCCTACTTCTTTGCTCTTTATGCTCAACAAGATGAAAACAAAAGCCTGTAAGAGACTGAGCAGGACTGTGAAAATGTGCAATTCATGGCTACAAAGGTCTCTCAGGAGAGAGATACTCCTCCCTTGGCCTCCCAGGGCAGCCAGGCTCAGAGCTGCTGTCACTATAAGCCAAGCTGGACATTTATTTTTTTCCTCCTGTGCCTGCAGTCAGTTAATGAGCTGATGCTCCACCTGCTGGAAAGAGCTCCAGAATTCAGCAAGGTCTTTCTGTGTGGAAAAGGCCATCACTGAAATCTCAAAACACCACCTCATGGCAGCAGACAAAAAGGGAGCAAAGATTTACCTTGTTTAAGATCTTGTTCAGTGTGCAGATCTTGTGGTGCCTTTGAAACTTTTTGACTTTACAGAGTAAAGAGACAATTGTGACTCTATGGACAAGTGTAACTGGCCATGGAAATACTCCAAGGGCTGAGCCAGGCTGGCAGAGTGGGGGTGCTCACCTGGAGAGGAGAAGCTCCAGGAGAGCTCAGAGCCCTTCCAGGGCCTGAAGGGGCTCCAGGAGAGCTGGAGAGGGACTGGGGACAAGGGATGGAGGGGACAGGACACAGAATGGCTGTAAGCTGAAGAAAGGTAGGTTTAGATGAAATATTAGGAAGAAATTCTCCATTCTAAAGGTGGTGAGACATTGGTGCCAGGCTTGGAGCAACCTGGTCTGGTGGAAGGTGTCCCAGCCCACAGCAGGGAGGTGGAATGAGCTTTAAGGTTACTTCAGCCCAAACCATTCCATGATTATGATGCTAAGGAACACTTTTGCTAAGATTTGATCTTGCTTGGGGCAGTAATATAAAATGAAGCTGAAAAGCTGCTGCACTCTTTCTTTTCCTCTCATTTCTCCTGACTTTTACTGTACTCTGAATTTTTCCAAATGGTAACATAAAAGAAGCAAAAAATAAAAACCCCCAAACTAATTCAACAGTGCTAAGACATCTGCTGAGGGGTCACCAAACTGGCTGTTTTCACCAACATACTACACATAGAGCAAGTTAAAATAGGAATTGGGGAAAAAATAAAGCCTCAAGGTAGAAATGCATCTGGCAAGATCAAAGTCAGACAGCTCTTCCTACACTCCTACAAGCAAAGCTCTTTTATGAGTTATGTTATGATTTACAGTGGCCTTTGTTTCATTAAACTCAAACACAGATGCTTCAGATACATCTACAACGATGCCTGGAAGAAAGCTCCTGACCCTCAGGCAGCCTGAGCCACTTCAGCTGTGTGTCCTACATAAATAATGATCAGAGGGGCAGCTCCAATCTCTGTTCCCCAGGACCTGAGGGAAGGCTGGAGCTGTGCCAGGGGAGGTTTGTCACTGGGTGATCCTTGTGGGTCCCTTCCAGCTCAGGATATGTTATGATTTCTATGGCTCCAGAGTTCTGAAAATAAAATAATGAACATACCTCTGACACAGAACACTAGCTGACTGCTAACAAACATTTGCCAACCCATAAAAAGCCAAGAATGTCAGAACCATCCCTGGTGAACTGGGATTTGCAAGGAAGATTGCTGTTACAAAAGTTAGAGAGCTGCTGGGAAATTATTACTTTCCATCCCACTAAAGCCAAATACTTGAGAATATAGAAGCAGAACCTCTTTCCTCCCTAAAAAGAACCATTTCAATAAATAATCAATTGTTTCACTTTGTCTGTTCAGTTTTGAGCTTCTGGGGAGTAGCTGAGTGGTATTTTCAAATATATTTTGTGACTACAGAAGCAGTAACTTCAAAGAGAGATCATTCTCTTATCTAACTAAAACTTCTAAAGGACAACACCAAAGAACTTTCTCTGCTATAGTTCTGCTCAGCAGCAAAAATAGTGAAAGATTTGCTAATGCCCAAAGGGAAGAACTGCAGACAGTTCAGATCCAAATTTTATGATGTTTGACAGTGCTAATGAGTGATAATGAGCAACACTTGAGATCACACAGAAATGACAAATATTCAAGATATCAAACCTCTCCTTTATGATTTAGTCCAGATCACTGTTTTAAGCCATGGATAACTGTATTCCAGAAGAGTCCCTGCTTTGCTGACATCCCCACAAAGCAGAGATGGAAAAGGAGATGTGCACCACTGAGCTCATCTCCAGTGCAAACTCACACCACCTCTAGCACAGAAGGGCAAATAAGAAGAGAGTTTTATTTCCCATCAGCAGCTTCAGGAAAATGAAGTTAGCTGAGAGACTTATTCCTCAACATCTCATTTCCAACAGCCAAAGAAAGGCCCGTGTGTGTGTCTGAGACCCCACCTCCAGTGCTGTGTCCAGCTCTAGGGCTCCCAGCATCAGAAGGATGGAGAGCAGGAGAGAGTCCAGCAGGAGGGAGACCAGAGGAGGCATGGAAATGCTCCAGGGTTGGAGCCCCTCTGCTCTGGAGCCAGGCTGGGGGTGCTCACCTGGAGAGGAGAAAGTCTCCAGGGAGAGCTCAGAGCCCTTCCAGGGCCTGAAGGGGCTCCTAGGAGAGCTGGAGAGGGACTGGGGACAAGGGATGGAGGGGACAGGACAAGGGGGAATGGCTTCTCACTGGCACAGGGAAGCATTACATGGGATATTAGGATTAAATTTCCCCTGAGGATGGTGAGGCCCTGGCACAGGTTGCCCAGAGAAGCTGTGGCCACCCCTGGATCCCTGCCAGTGTCCAAGGCCAGGCTGGACAGGGCTTGGAGCAACCTGGGACAGTGGAAACTGTCCCTGCCCATGGCAGGGGCGCTGGAAATACATGCTCCCTAATGTCCCTTCCAACTCAGACCATTCTGTGACCTGCAAAGGACAGAATGAAGTGGTAGAAAGGTCTAAGACACTCAACTGCTTTTCCCAAAGGTGAAAATAATAATTGAGAGCATAAGCAAGCAAAGGTATAAAAATGTCACAGAACATCAGTCAAGTTCCTCTTCCTTATTTACAAGCATGCAAAACACTGTTCAAAGAGCATTAAAATTATCAGAATGATAGATGTAACTTGCAAATATCCAAATTACCAATGCTTCTGTAAGAATTATCACTAAATATGTACAATTCCTGAAGATCCATTAAGAAACACGAGGGGGAAAAAAACCAAACTGGAGTGTAGCTGCCTGGGCTAGGGTGGTTCTAGCTTTGGGCTGCTATGGGGTCCAGATAGCTTCTCCCCCTGAGGCAGAATTCAGCTTCTCAACTAGCCAGGAATGAGAGTTTGGGAGTCACTGTAGAGGTTCTGAAGGTAGCCTTATCTCTTTGAAGGGTTCTACCAGCAAAATCCATATACATAGCACAGCAAGGGGTTTTTATAGGTTTTAGAGGGGATTGAGATTCTAACCAGTAAAATTATAAGTTGAGAACTATCCAATTACTTTTAAGATTCTAGGTGAGAAAAGACCAATCATCTAGTAAAGTTAAAGACCAATAGAAATCCTAAATGGTAACAGGGGTTTTGGTAGGGGGGGAACATTTCTCATGAAAAGTTTCATTGCCTCAGGGTATGAGATCCCAGGGGGCCTTTTCAGGGACAGTTGTATCATCCACACTGGAGGAAGACCCCACAGCTCCAAGCAGTAAAATCTTTTACAAGTGGCTGCCAGAAACAGGACATTGAGCCAGAAGGCCTAGGCATATTTCAGCCAGGCCTTTTTCAGGTCGTGAAACTTTCTCAGCCTTAGCTGGGATTTTTCCCAAGCTAGAGACTCTTTTCCTACTGTAAACACAAGGGAAGGAATCATAGCAGAGATAAACACCTGCTAGATCCATGGGAAGCCAAGGAGAAGAGGTGTTTCTTTCTCTGACCAATGCTCTGTCTGCATTTTGTTTGGCACAAAATGCTTCATTTAAGGCAATGGCTTCCTTCAATAAATTGCTCTTTCTTGCACCAAGCAAGAGAGTGCCTCGCTGCTGTTTTTTCTCACCGCTCCAGAACCTTTTTACGGCAACAATAACTGAGGACTGTGTTGCCTTTTGGAGCTGGAACAGAGATCACACAGAGTTAGGGGAAATAAAATGAGTATTTATTGAAAGGCCTTCAAAGGCCACACCCTGGCAGTAACAGTGCCACAGCGTGGCCCCTGCCCTGCCCGAGTGGCTCCAAGGTGGATGCAAAAGAGAGCTTGGTCCCATGATTTTACATTTTTATAAACTTTAGTTCATTTACATACAGGAGTCAGCCATCCAATTAATAGTCTCAAATTGTAAGGTGTTATCCTCCTCTTCTCCTGGATGGCCCGCCCTCCTCTTCTCACGTTGTTTATACTTAGGCCCTAAAGTTTGAAGAAACTGTCCTTGAATCAATAGCTGGAATCGGACTATTTTGTCTTCACCACCCTAAGCACAATGGAACAGAACAGAAAGCTCCAAACTTAAAGCATCAACTGAAATTTTCAAATGGCACTTTGGAACAGTCTCGACAGCGGAGGAATGAGCTGCTCTTACCTGGCTGGGCCTTGCTGGGATGCTGCTGTCCCTGCTGAGGAGGAGGAGGAGGAGGAGGAGGAGGAGGAGGAGGAGGAGGGCTGGCTGCCGGCCCGGCGGGCAGGGGCTGCCCCCTCTTTAGGAGCTGCTTGTGTTCCTGCTGGCGGAAGCGGGGAGGCACCTCGCGGGGCAGGTAGCGGGACGCCGCAGGCTGCTGCCCGCTGGCAGCCGCGCGCTTGCCATTGCTGCTGCTGCTGAGAGCGCTGGTGGAAGTACTGGGACCGGTACCGGCAGCTTGCGGCTGGCTTAAACTGCTCTTAACAGGTTCTGGCACTGGCAAAAGAGAATAAAAATCATTGCTTTAGGGGAGGGAAAGTAGCAGGTTTGTTTTGTTACTGTAGCTGGTAAACTGATGTTTTGCAGGTGCTGAACAGTTGGCAGGGTGTGTTACTTTCTGCACAGGTTTACTTGCTGTGATGGTATTGGAAACTTTTTCTACTGAAACAAATCATCTGTATGGTTTAAAACAGGAGAGAGGACAAAAGAAAGCTTTGACAATTCAGTATTGAACAGAATGCTCGTTTAAAAGTGCCCACCTTGATCCCCCACTGCCTTTTTAGTTCAGCAGTTTTCAGGGCAACCTTATCAATACTAACATCATATCCCAGGGTCTACAGCCATGCAACAAACATTTTCAGGCTTCTAATAAACTCCCAAAAAAACAAGCTAAAAGACCTGATCCACCATCTTATTCAGCACTCACATGAACTCTCGGGTTTCTTGTGGTCTTTATCCAAACCTTTGCATCAAAACCCTTAGGGCATTTCAGTCGCCAACATCTGCACTCCAGGCATACATCCGATCCCTCCCACAGTAAGCCAGGCTGCAGTGAGCCAGCCAGGCCACCCTGGGATGTGCCTGCACACCGGGCACGAGTGAGCAGCAGTGCCAGGTCCCTGTGGGGCAGGCAGGAGGGAGCGGGCACGGCGCTGGGGGATGGCAGTGCTGGCTCAGCTCTCCTGGCAGCAGCTGCCAGAGCTCTTTGGTCACCCAGAGAAACTCTTGGAGCTTCTGGGATGAACAGAACCAAGAACTGCTGCAGCTCATCACAAGCCACATCCAACAAGTGCAAAATTCCAGCTCATTCACAGTCACAGAATATGCTGAGTGGGAAGGGACACACAAGGTTCATCACCCAAGTGCTGGTCACACCTTGTGCCCAAGAATGCTGTGCAAATGTTGCTTGTTCTCTGTCACAGACACCATAAACCCACACTCAGCCTCTCTCCAGGCTCTGACACACCTAGAAAACCCAATAACTTCTACAGCTGCAGCAGTGAACAGCACCAAGGAAATGCTGAGAGTGGGCTTCAAAGCAACCAGGGATTTGACCAAGCAAAAATATAACAAAAAGTCATGATAGAACCATCAGCCCTCCACTTCTTCAAGATGTTTGTTTTGGAAGCCTAAATAATTTCACCTGTGATTATATCTGAACAAAAAAGAAACTCGAAGTATATTAAAAAATGTGAAGTACCACCAATACCTGAAGAGCAGAGAATATGCCTTCCTTAGCTGTTCAAAATACACAATCACCTTTGGAAACAGTTTATACTGACTTTGAAATTTAAGAACTAGATAGAAAGTGTCATGAAATGCAGAATAATTATTTTCAAATACCAGATCTACATATCCAACATGTATGTGAAAACTATCCTGTTTCCACAATAGAACTAGATCTGTCATTCACATGACAGAAAATAAGTCTGACCTCATTGTGATGGGTTTATTTTAGCTCCTATTGTTTCTGCTACTACTGTTACAGCAATGTAAGCATTTACCTCTACTACCACTAGCATCACAGAGATGCAAACATTTACAAACAGTGAGATCTGAAGGACTCGGGATTTCTGCAAAGTCATTTACCACAAGGTTCACCCAGAGCACTGCAGACACAGGCTGATCAACCAAAAATAACCACCATGGCAGCCAGGGAGGCTCTCCAGCTCGGCTCACAGAGCAGGCACACACCCCCTGGTGCCAGCAGATGAGAGGGGATGCCAGGGAAGAGGACGAGAAGGACAAGAGAATGGAAACCACTCGCTGGCACGATGCCAGCAGAGCTGGGATTTGTCTGGCCCCAAGATTTTCATAAGGAATATTAATTAACTGGAAGTATATTTTAGAAAGCAAGATGGGCAGCTTTTGAAAAGCATTAGATTCTCAATATTGTGTGTATATAAATCACATCTGACACTTCCAAAGAGGTGTGCATATAGATATATTTTTTTTTTAAAAAAATCACTAATGTAAGTCATAGAATAGACAACACTTTTCACTTTAATGTAAACTAACAAAGGTGTTTCATCACAAAGGTGAGGCCAGAGAAACCCATTTTCCCAGTGTTGGAATAAATGTTCCCTCTACATATCTGAATCACAAATGAGAGAAAAGAACAAAGAAAATCAAAATATCACTGTACTTTAGAATTAAAATATTTCTGCATATTCATGCTACTGTTTTTCTCTAATCAACACAGCAAAGTAATTTTTATTTTGTACATGAAAATCTCTTTAAAGAGTACTTAAATGGAAGCTCTTGCAAGAATACTGTCTACAAATCATGGTAGCTGAAAAAGAACTGTTTAATTACACCAAAGACAGGGAATAAAGCAAGAAGAGTGAACAACATCATACGAGTGGGTTTGAGCCCTAAATTCCAGCTTCATACCAGGCTGGAATTTAGACTTCAAACACAGCAACAATACTTAAAAAATATATATATTACAAAGCTGTGTTCTAAAAGCCATCCTCAGCAATGTTTAACCAGCAATTTTCACTTGATATGCACTGTGAGAAATACCAAATGTTGCAAGTGTCTGCCCTGGACACCCTAATTATGAATTGCTGTGTGATATTGGCAATGTCAGCATCTTTATGAAGCTTGAGCCATCCCCTCCCTGGCACCATGGGTGCCCCTGGCCGAGCACAGAGTGCTTTCCCCACCGCAGGGCACGCGGCAGAGCAGCAGGAGCCTCTCCAGCAGCCTGGCACTGGGAGCTGTGCCTTCCATCAGCCCCAGGGGCCGAGCTGCCAACCCACAGAGAGCCCTGGAGCAGCCTGTCCACCCTTTCACCTGCAAGGAATCCTCTGGCACAGCCATGGCATGTGTGTGGCTGCTGCACAGCCAGGAATGAAATCAGAGCTGTTACGGCTGCATTTGCCTGAATGCAGAAATGTTGTTTAAATCGTGTGGGGGAAAGGATTTAACACCCAGTGATTTTCATAACCAGCACGTGATTAAAGAGCTAAAGCAAAAACATTTAAGTGGAAAGCCTCTTGCAAAAAATACAATTAAAGGCATAAAATGAAAGCCTTGAGACTGCTTGCTCTTAAGATGTTTGTGATGGGTATCTGCTTACTCTCCATTCCGAGCTGTACATACACTAAACAATGAGCTTGCTTGTAATAATTATCACTACTTAATGGTATCTAAACTTCTTAATCCAATTTTACCCAAACAAATCCAATAATTACTCCATATGCTTTTTTGATGATTACAATCTCGGGAATCCCAACTGCATAAAAAAGTGTTACGAGCAATTGTAGGTGGATTTTATTAATATAATGAATAGGATCAGTCTAACAGATTTCAATTACAACAATAGCTTTTAAGTACATTTCTATGACATAAGGAAAGAACATGCATAAATGAAAGAAACTGGTTAAGCCACATAATACTGATTTATGGCAGCTTTTTCCTTTCATTCACCTCATTAACATTTCTCTGTATTTCAGAATCCCCCACTCCAGCTCTATAAAACTTGCATTTCTAAAGCCTTCGAGGACCAGACATTCCAGAAGAGAAACAGTTAAACCCAGAAATGCATTCTTGGCTGCTACTGTGACAGGATTTATTTACAGCTTCTATTAAACACAGCAGCTCCATTACAAAGTGCTGGATGTGAGGAGAATTTTTGATTATACAATGCCAATGCCTCACTGCGTTAAACATATCATGCCAGTGTATTATTTTTTTCCTTCAGCAATTCGTTCAGGTCATTGTTTGATGGGTTTATGAATTCATTACAGGAAACAGATGGATCCCATAATTCAGAGCTATTCTCCCAGCCAATCATATGGGCAATTTTTTTTCCTCATCTTGCTCCCCCCTCCAAATCAACCTTAATGAAGCCACTTCCTCCACGGCCAGTTCCCTGCACACACACACTGCAGCACATCCACTGCTGGCTGAAGCTCCCTCCAAGGCTCTCCCAGTAAAGCTGAGCAGGAGCACAAGCCCACAGCCACCCCCGAGGTCACCCAGAGCACCAGGAACTTACCCCAGTCGGGTGAAGCCAGCCACAAAACACAGCACTGAGTGGGCAAAACCACAAGTCCTCATTAGTGAGAAACCCATTTTTATTTGCTCACAGAAGTCTGGTGCAGGAAAAAATTCTTGCTCCCCCCCCATCTACTTTGAAAGGCTGAATTTTCATTTAGCAAATTACCTCCTTTGTCTCCTAAGTGCTGGGATTTGCTATCCACAGTGACATCTGCTGGCAACAGCAAAGGTGCTCAGAACTACTGCATAAAACCCACTTCTAATGTTTTTACATATAAAATGCCAAATTTTCTGCCTGGATCATCCCTTCCTCCAAAATCATGAACTTCTGGGGGGAAAAGCCCTGCAGTCTAATGCCAAGATAATTCCAAAACTTATAATGGCTTTAATTATGTAACCAGAAGCTGCTATTTGACATCAAAGCCCACATTGAGTGATAAAAGTAAAAATACATGTGTTATTGTGGCCTTAGAACTTTGTCACCATTTATTTAAAGAAATACCTTGACTTTGGGCCAATTCCTGATGATATCATTTATCTAATACCCAGAACACATAAAGTGTTTTCCTGATTTAACATCATTTCCCCCCTCACAGCTGATCATGGTGCAGTTTCTTCTGCTTCCTCTTCCAGGCGTTTCCTCTCCACTTTCTTCTCTTGTCTTTTACAACATTTCCTTCCTTAGTCTTTCACCACCTCAGGTCTAAAATCTCTCCTATAACCCACTTCTCCTAACAGACTTCCCACTTCTACTAACTTGGACCTTCTAACACAGTACTTGATTTTTTTATTTTTTTTTTCCTGCCAGGCAACTGGAAGTTAGAGTAGGAATTAATAGGAAGCTGCAAGGTTCATGGGAAACTTCTAAATCAGTTCTTAGGATTTCTCAACAATAGAAGGTCTTACCTTCTTAACTGCTGGCTTTATGCAAAGGTATGAAATAGAGAAGCATTGAGGACTTCATTCCCCACCTCCACTTTGACTCTAAAGCAATGTATCCACAAATCCAGCTGACCCCTGGCTCCCACCCAGACACTCCTTTGTTCCTCCCTCCCCTCAGACCCAGTCATTCACCTCAGTTCAAACAAGTTCTGTCTGTTTGCTCACATTTCCCACCCATGTCCCACCAGCCAAAGCTGGCTCTATAGATCTTAACTATGTAATGGCTGCTGAAGTGACATTCTTACTTGATATTGTCATAAGCAAAGTGGGGAAATGTGAGCAAAATGTAAAACTGGTTGAAATGTTCTCTGGGAGAATCAATGGCTTGCTGTCAAAACAGAATATGTTTCAGAAGAGATTCCACAGGGACTTGATCCAAGCCTACGCTGTTCAATATTTCGTTAACAGCTGGATGATGGACTAGAGAATATCCTTATTAAATCTGCAAATGACACCAAGAAGGGAGAAGGAAGATGGGGGTGGTCAGATCACTGTGTGACAGGATCAGAGCTCAGCAGTGAGGAACTGGAGAAGCAATGTGACAAAACTGCTACAATTCAATCAGGAAAGTCAGGGCATTAGGCAGGAGGAATTAAATGCAGAACAGCAAACAACTCGCCCCACAGCAGCTCTGCAGAAAAAGAAGCAATGCTTTAGCAGATCACAATGCAAAGAGGAGCAAAAGATAATCAAGAGGATTGTAAAAAGCCAAGTGGTGGAATGGGATAAACACCCAGCACCCCATCTACTGGCATCACAGAGCCTTCCCTGCTGTACCCACAGCTGAGCATCCCTCTCCCAGATGGAGCTGGACCACCTGAGAAGAGCACAAAGGAAGTGGAAATCTGGGAAAGGGAACTACCACAGCAGACAGGGGTAATGGAGTAGACAATCTACAAGACACTGTGTACACAAATTAAAAAAAAATACAAAGAAAGAGGATGAAATAATTTGCTCCACCCCACGGTGAATAAGACAAGGCTTGCTGGGTTTAAATGGCAGTCAGGGAGATTTAAACTTACATTTCCAACAATAAGGATGATTAAGGATTATCTGCAGACATGATACAGGTTTGGTGATCTTGTCTCAGGGCAAGAGGATGGAATAAATGACCTCTCAAGAACCTTTAGAGCACATTTTCTACCACTTTACATGTAAAACAGAGCTCCAAATCCATCTTACTCAGCTCTCCCACTTCCCTCAGCCATGACAAAGAAATCCTTTTTCTCTCAGGTTGATAGTCACAGCACTGCCCCCAGCTTCTGCTGGCTTTTAAATAAGTTTCAGATGTGGCCTTTCTTCACCAGCCTGACTTGCAGATCCTCTCCATTTTGTTCTTGATTAATATAAATTTGAAATGGAATCAATCCTGAGTGACATTTTATCCCTTCACCACCATGGTGAATCCTCTGTGCAAGCCCAGCACAGCCCACCCTGAGGCCAGAGTTTCTGTGCAGCAAAGGCTCACAGCCCAACTCTATTCACAAACTGAACTTTTTTCCTAAGAGATGGAGAGGCTCCTAACAAAAACATGGATTCTTGAGTACTTCAGAGCTCACACAAAAAATTTGTTTCCCTTTCTGGAAGAGCATCTACATTTTTTTCTTTGAGATCTGTCAGCAGAGAGGGTGACAAATACTTCTCTTGACAGAAAGATACAAAACCTGTTTTGGGTGACTCAACATATATTTTTAAGTTTTTTTCAATCCTATTCTACATTATTCAGGTTGGTGTCACATGCAGCAATCTTGTGAAGAATACTTACACTTTTAAGAGTTTTAATATTTTCCTCACTGCTTTTCTCCGTTCGCACTGATTATAATTTTAATTTTAAATTCACAATTAATTAACTGTGCCATTAAAAATGGTACAGCTAATTAGGTTGATAGGTTGTCATCAACAATAGATTGATAATCCAAAGCAAATATGATGCTCTCCCACTGCAAGCCAAACTCTCTCATGTTTATTGAAAGCTCTGAGTGCACACACATGGGGTTTGCCATCAGCTAATTGATGAGCAGAAATTGGACCGTACACATCAGGCCTCAGACTCAGCAGCCCAAGCTAGGAACAGGTCTGTGGGCAATGGAACAGTTAAATTCACAGAGCAGCAATCCTGCAGGACGTGAACTGATAACAGATGGTAACTTTCAAGACTTAACAATTCATCTGTTTCCTTTCAAGCGAGAGCTCTCCATGGGCAGGAGCTGGGAGCTGCAATACCAGCATTAATCATGTACATCCCTCTGCACAGACCTGCCCAAATGCCACCCCGTGTAAAGCAACAGAGAAACAGAGAAATGAATTCACCTAACTAGAAGCTGCTCTCTGTCCTGAAGCCTCTGACATCTCAGCACAGGCATATTTCCTTTAACACATCATCACACATTGAACTTGGAATTCAGACTCCTGCAAACCCAATTCTCACCTCCAGAGCAGGGCAATACATTGGCCTTAAAAGAGAACTTGGTTATTCTAAAGGAAAATAATGAAGCTATTAGAAATTTTTAATCACTCATATTAATAATGTTAAGAAACAACAGCATTAACAACGTCTGAAAAGGACAGGAGGGAGATAAGAGTCATTGCTGAGATGAATTAACTGGTGCAGGAAATTGCTATTGTAAAATTTAAGTGAGAGGGCAGCTCAGAATTAAGAGAGGGATTCCCAGCAAGCAGTTAGAAACGCTGGCAGAATATTTTCAGGTTTTATAAGACTTTCCTATAGAGTGTTCAGAACTTTTCACAGAGAATTCACATCTTGTATTCCTTCCCAGAGCATTTAGGAACATCTGAACTTCACCAACTAATGGTATAAAGACCCACTAGGGAAGCACAGTAAATTCTATCCCAACAGGACATGAGAGCATCACAAACACAATCCCAACAATTCAGGAACACAGCAAAGGATGTCAGGAGCCAGCCATGGGCATGTGCTCCCCCCTTCACCTCCATCTCACCCTCCAAACCCTCCTCAGGCAAGGTTCCCCCAGCAGGAACTGCACAATGAAAGAGTCAGACAAGACAGAAAACAGCTTAAAGTTAAATTACACAAAACCAACACTATCATCACCACAAGTGCCAGTGGGAAAATTCCAGCATATAATAACAGATTAAATAATTTCATACAGAGCCACAGAAGAAGTCTGGGCAGATCCAGGAAGTGAATCCTTCAATTTTAAACTAACTCTGTGCATTTAATCTCATTAGAAAACGTTTTACACTGTTTTCATATGAAAAAGAATTTTTAAAAACCAAATTTACAAATGTCACAGCCATCACACCAGACGTGTTCTTCCTCCTTTCCACAGAGCACTTCCAGGCACAGACTGAGCAGTAAGTATTTCTTCTTTACAGCAGAAACCCAATTGTTAAACCATGAACACAAACAGATAAATATGCAAATTCCCAGAAAATAGTACATTTCCAAGAAACTGAAAATGAGGATAGCCTCACCATCCACTGATTTACTGGATACAAGATCCTGAAACTTCCTTCACCTTGAATAGTGATGGATCTACAGGTACAACCCGTTTTCAGCTGGGGCTTGGAGAGAGAGAATCCCAGTGAAAATGCTTCCAGTTTCATACAGATGTGGCTGGGTACTGCAAAGATACCCCATGTCCCCATCACTTCTCTCTGGGGCTGCCTCTACAGCAATCAGTCAGTGCAGGCACACAGTGCACAGATTCCATCACACCTGGAATATGTGCTGTACCACGGGCTGTCCATGCAGGGTGGGTGTTCCTGGAGGAGTTTCAGGGTGTCCCAGGGTACAGTCAGGGCTGTTATCCCGCCCAGGAAAACTGGAAATCCCAAGCACTCAAGCTACAGCAGGCACAACCTCTTCTTCCACTCTGACATTAGATCTGGAAAGAAGGTAAGGATTCTCTGGCTCTTTTCTGGAATGCCTGGATGGATCAATATCCTATCGTGGATAGAGAGATGAATGTGTGCAGGACACCTCTGAGCTGCCAGGTGTGCCCAAAATCAGTGTCCAGGGAGCCCCAGGCCTGGAGAGTGTGGACACACCCTGGCCCCAACAGCCCAGACACATCACATCACTCCCCACAGGCACATTATTCTCCTGGGAACCAGGAACACAGCTCCTCCAGGTATTTCATTTCTGGTTTGGGGGGCAGGCTGCAGTGCTGTTAATTCCTTTCAGACATGCCCATGGAAGCAGGCTGTGACTGCCTGCAGATGACAGGGCTGCTGCTCACACAGGAAGTGTAATGCTGCCTGACACTGCCTGTGCTGCTGCAATCATGGCACTGGGCACACATGTCACACTGACTAAAGCCCGTGCAAACACAAAGCCTCAGCCCTCCTGTCATGGACATTTATGGTACCAAATGAATATTTTATGTGTGACATGAAAATAGCAACGATTTTGTGAGCAACCAGTAACAGGCCTCTGTAATTCTGGCATAACCCTTCCAGTTCACATTCTATCTCAAGAGAAGACTTAATATGTTTATACCACAGCTCTAAAGATAGTGTAGAGTTATCTGAGCTATCATTTTAAATCAGTCAGCAGGAAAAACTGAAGCAGAGCCAACAGAGTGTCCAGCATGGACCAGCTTCCCCCACCCTCAGGCAGTGTGGATTTATTCCAAGTTTCAGGTAGCATCACCCTGAGAAACCGTGCATGGAGCCAACTCAGTGAAAGGTAAACCTGAAATATTTTGGCCTTGGATGTTAAAATCCTGTGTCCTCATTAGGATAACTGAAGATGTGTTCATTTATATTTCACAAAACTATTTTGAAAATCGTTGCTTTGAGCAAGTAGGTCTTTAACAGACAGAACCCATAGGGACATCATTATCACTTTAGGGGAGTGTACTAATAAAATTTCACAGATTTTCTATCATAAAAACCTGTCTGGGCTCCTACATCCTTCTTTGGATGCAGTTCCTAGCATCTGAAAGACATGAAAATGTCGTTCTTGCATTCAGAAAGGAGCAGCTGAGAACTTGAAGCTCAAAATGAAGAGTGATCCCTTATTCAGCTAAAACCAATTAAATTAAAGTCATGCTCTAGAGATAAAACAAACAAATGAGTGTTTAAGTATGCATACAGATCTGCAGTGGGAGGAGGAAGAAAATACACTGAACTTAAAAATTATATTTCAGGTTTTTTTAATATATCCTTTGAAACCTAAACATAACATTTTATATGCAATAGTGTTTTTCTGAGCTTCTCAATGCTGGCCTCATTGCTGGAAGGTTTTTGTCTGGAACTCTGGGTTCATCTACCTGAGAGTCAAACCTGGAGAGTCTGAAGCAAACACTTCATTTCTGATTCAACACCAAATCTGAAGCATACTCTTCATTAATTCAGTTTAAGCTGAACAGATTTTTTTATGCCTCCAGTGCCATCGTGCATTAACGCCACATATGAAAAACAGGATTTAAATTATTCAGAAATGTGAAGACAGCAGTTCCAGCAATTTACAGACCTTCTCCTATTCAGGTTCTTCAGGAAAATTTCCTAAAGAAAAGCAGACTAAAACCTGATGGGGACTCAGCAGTGATTTCCCTGCAGATAAGGTGGAGCCAAAGAAAACCCAAAGGGAGTTCACTTGCTGGGCACATTCTGCAGGAACCCTTCAGTGAGCAGAGCCCAGGGAAGCTCTTCCTGAGACTCCAGCACCACCCTGAGCAGGGAGAACAAGCCCAGAGGATCCATCCCATGTTTGCAGTGGGGTTGTTGTCCCAGTGACAGTCCTGGGTTGTCACCATAGCAACTTTCACCAGGAACTCACAATGCACCCAAACGAACTCCCAGCTAAATTAACTTATTGCATGTCACCAGTGAGAAATGACTGTTCAGAGGTAATTTTCTGTACTAATATGTAATAGAGTTAACTCTCTAAATTGAATTAAATTAATTAAATGCCACTCCCAGTAAATCAGATTCTATTACATGAATGTTAAAAGAAATTAAAGATGTTTTAATAAAGATTACTAATAATAACTTAATATTATTACTTCATTTTAATTCAAAAATTCTGCTCAGTTTATTTTAGACACATGTCTTCCCCTCACTAGGAAGGAATACCTAATTACTGCACATGCATTACACACAGTTATTTCATAGACATGGGCTTAGACTTAGCTAAAAGAACTAACACCAGCATTTTAAGAAGAAATACATCTTGGTTTATTATCTGGTAAATTCCAGACTTTCAATGAGTGTATGCAGTTTCTAGAGAGGGAGTTTCATTTCTGCTTTTTTGTAGAAAAAAATGAAAACATCTTGCAGCAAAGCCAATTGCAAACAAAGAGAAAAAAGAGTAAAAAACACCATGTCTGCCTGGGCAGGGTACAAAAATAACAGCCCTTTAATGGCTTTGCAGATCTATCTAACAATGCATTATTAAGTTTGTTTTTTAAAGTAGATTCTTGCACTTTGGAGGACAGACAGCTGGGAGGCAAATCTACAGTGCTCCCAGTTTCTGATGTAAATAAAAAGTTAAATTTGCCAGCTGATGGTGTTTGTGCTGCCCCCATGACCCTGACTTTAACTCACAACACACCAAGATACTGTGGGCAAAAATGGGGGCTATTTAAATAATCACTTCTCAGCATTCTGAACCACATTATTCAGTTTTATCCATTATTTAGTTCTCAGGAAGAAGCTGTGTTTGTGCTGAGAAGGCAGCTGGTGACAGCAGAGGGAGCACAAGGAGCTGTCACATCTGCCACTGGCCACAGGGTGACAATGACGTCAGCCCCAGCACCAGCTCAGCTCAACACCCAGAGGAGAGGCAGCACTGCCACTAAAATATGGTAAATAAGGATTAAAACATTCCCTGAATCCCCAGCAAATGTGAGTTAAGGCTGTGACAACCTGGTGGGGTGGAACAAGATGAGCTTTAGCATCCCACCTACATCCCATGTATCAGTAAAATGGGATTATGGACTTAACTGTTCAATGTTACTATGCATCTAAGTTATTATCCACAGATTTTAAGTTACAATTATATATTTTTAAAAGTCTTAGTAGCCATAATAAGGCACCAAATCACAAAGTCCTCCACAGATCTTTTCTGGGAAGGAATAGCTGAACAACTGAGGAGGCTGAAGACCACCTCTCACCTGATTTCTCACAGTGATCACTGGCAAAGATTAGAGAACTATACAACAAAGAAAAAAAAATTAAATTATTACTCTTGGAAACTGGCTGGAAGATATGGAAGCTGTAGCAAGATATGAATTATGATGGAGCCTATGTCCAAAAGAACACATTATTTTCTTCCTATTTCACCCTGAGGACTTTCTCCTTATGAAAACAGCAAGAAAGAACTGCCATTGCAGGACAGGACAGCCTGACACCCCCAGCACCTGCAGGAAGGGTTTGTCAATCAAGTCTAAACAACTACACTGGAAACTTTGGGGAAATTAAAGTAAGAAATATATTTAAATGTATACTTCAGGAGACTATCTGCAGGGGGAAAATGGGTAGTGAATAAACAGGAGAAATGGGGAGTGAAGAAGAAACTGTACATTATCAAACTGAGGCCATTGCAGAATAAAGTATCTGAAACTTGGGAGTTTCTCATGGCAAGCTAAGTTTAGGGACAGAAAAGTGAAAGAGAAGAATTAGCACTGCTCTGAACAGCCTGGATTACAGAGCTACGTAATGGGGGGAGCCTGAAAGGCACAGAAAATAAATCAGCCCTAGGTTTTACTTGTACAACGTTACTGTTCTACTGGTTACTGTTTGATAACTCTGCAAGCACAGTCTGCTGGTTTTGGCTGGGACAGAGTTAATTTTCTTGCAGTAGCTGCTGTGGGGCTGTGGTTTGCAGATAACCCAAGGTGTTTTCATCACTGCTGAGCCAAGGCTTGTCCTGCTCCTCAGCCCACGCTGCCAGCAGGAGGCTGGGGGGACACAAGGAGCTGCCAGGGGACACAGCCAGGACAGCTGACCCCAGGTGACACGAGGGAACACTCCACAGCAGATGGTGTCACCATCACCACATAAAGCTGGGGGAGAGGAGGAAGATGGGGATGTTTGGAGTGATGGTGTTTGTGTTCCCCAGGCACTGCTCCCTGGGATGGCTGAACACCTGCCTGCCTGGGGAAGGGAGGAATCAACTCCCTGCTTTGCTTTGCCTGTGTGTGTGACTTTTGCTTTACTTATTAAACTATTTTTATCTCAACCCACGGGTTTTCTCACTTTTACTCCTCCAACTCTCTCCGCATCCTGCCAGGGGAGAGTGAGCGAGGGGCTGAGCTGAGGGGTTGAACCACAACATACAGATACTGCATTTAAAAAATAACTCTGCACTAACTGTAAGGATTATCAGAGAAGAAAAACATAAATTATTATGGTTTGAAAAACAGCCTGAAAACAGTAGCACAAGGGAAAACTGGACAGGCTGCTTAGGAAAAACCAGGAGACACAAAAAGGCCTCTGCAGTGGAAGGGAAGATCAGCTCTCCTGGGCCAAGCAGCCAACAAAGAATGGGCTTAGGTTATAGGAAAGACAGGCTGAATATGAAGATGAAGATGCCTTTCCAACAAAAATCAAAACATCTTTCAAGAAGATCTGTTGGGCTTGTCTGAGAGAGGGGAGAGGGTTAAATCTAAATCCCTTTTGGCTCATCTAAAGGGATATATCCAGTCCTGTGATGACCTCAAGGTGGCATTTGAATTTGTAATGGAGTTGAAGAGTCATCTGTTCTCCAGGTTAGTAACTCATGTGCTTCAAAAGAGAAGTTCATGAGAGCCTGTCTAGCCTCCTAAAGGTGAAAAGTCTGGCTGGCTCCATAAAAACTGATAAAAAGATAGCAATGGCAGCCAAATCAGAAATGATGCCATTAAGAGCATCCTGGAAACAGGAGGAGAGGTCTTCAGGAGCCTGTGATAAAACAGAGAACAATTTCTGTTCACATGAGAAGAGGCCAGCAGGAGCCTGAGTCACACCAAGTTCAGCTGTTCCCATTGGGCAAGCAATAATAACAGTGGTGCCAGCAGGAGCGTTGGAGGCGTTCGTGGTGCTGCTAAACACAGGTCCCACAGGACAGCTGAGCATGAGCCACTGCTGCCACCCCACACGGGCAGGATGCCTGCAGGGAAAATCTCCTCCTCTCCAGATGCTAATGCTCACTGCTCTGCCTGAACCAGTTCAGGAAGAACCTGAAGGATCAGGTGCACGATGCACACCTGAGCAGAAGCTTCAGCGTTTACCAGAGTGTGAGTGGCTAAACAGACATTTTAAGTAGTCCTGTAGGATTTGTAAAGTATGGGCTACCACCTTTAACAGCTCAGGAAAAACATGAAAATAATCTAGCAAAAGCACAGAGAAGCCAAGGGTTCTCAGAGTAGAAGAATGTCAACACCAGATAGTCAGCAAGAGAACACAAGGTCCCTCAGGCCAAACGCTTCACACACAGTGTAAAAGAATCAAAACCACGTTTTCATTCCCTTCCTTTTCCCAAGATAACCCTCTCCAGCATTTGTATGGTAACTGTTCCAGGAGCATGTACTAGTGTTACAGTTCAAAGTGGATTTCATCCTTCCCAAGGAAGGGATCAGGTAACCTTAGAAACCCGGCATGTATCTCAAAACAATCATTACCAAAGCGAGCTAATACATTTCCTGATGAACCTCTCCTCCAGCTCACAGTTTGCAGATCTTATCTACATTATATTTATATGCCTTACAAGCCTCCTCCAGGTAGCAAGATGATAATCTAATAATGGAAAGTGGTCAGCACACTGCAGATAAATCAAAGCTGATAGGTCATTTTTTTCATGGGAAACTGTTAGCTGCCTTCTGCATGAAAACCTGCATGAGCCAGCCTTCAAGGCAGAGAAGAAACTGCCTTCATGGACATGTCTGTTTAAAAGAAGAATAAAAGTGAACAACAGGCTTTAGCTCTGAAAATAAAGGGAGAAAGAAGCACCTGATGAACGGGTGAGCTGTGCTACAAAGTCACTTCCAAGGAAACAAATCCCAGACTCTGCTGGGTGGGGAGGAGATGTGGGATGGGTCTTTGCTGCTATCAGCAGGTACAAAAGTGCCATCTTACAAAAGAAATACTGGGCCATATATGCTTTGATGAAGGGCAAATATCAGACACTTTATTTATAACTGGAAAACAGTTATTTTACAAGCAGACTGACAGAAGAATAGAGCATTTGCCAATGCCTGAGCTGCTGCAATGCCAAAAGAGCAGCAGTTTGACCATTTCACAGCCCACATGCTCCACACACTGCACTGGGGAACAGCAGCAGGGAGCAAAGCACCCACTGTGGGCAGATAAACACCCATAACCCAGCCTGCAGTTTGATCATAACCAACACCATCATCATTGTGCAGCTGGGTTAAAATTTACCTTCTAAAATATCCAGTTGTCAACAACTGTATAGGCAGTTTTGTTGCTGAGAAAGCAAATTGGGATTTATCTGAGAGAACTTCCCACCTAGGAGCACCCTGACAATTAGGTCTGGAGCAGAAAAGCCAAGCTGATGTTACCCAGTCTGTGCTTACTCTCTCTTCAAAGGGTATTCTTGGAGAGAAAATGTCCTAGGCTAGAAATGGCCAATGAAAAGAGAAACCTGATGATGCACATGCTGTCCTGCTGCCTTCAAGCAGGACATCAACCCCTACAACCCAGAGCATTTGAAAGGTGCTTTTAATCAACTGTGTCTAGTGTTGGAAAGCCCCTATTTTTCCTAATTCTAGAACTAACTATTTACAGGTCAGGCTCTTGTCATCCCCAACCTGATAAACCCATATCATTCCCTAACCAAGGCAACAGAAAAACAATATTCTGCCTGTATTTCTATTCTAAGCTATTTCTGTTATATCTGTTTCTGTTATGAGAATTATGCCCAAATTTGCAGCACAGCAAACTGCAACAGACTATCTCTAAGGAGAATAAAAACTACCTGAGGAGAACTAGGAATACCTATTTGAGCTCTTACCTACTTTTCCATTCCCAGCTGAGCAATCTGCAAAGCTCACAAGGCAAGCACTGATATCAAAGCACCTCTGAGGGGGCAGCTGTCCTGTAAATCCAACTCAAGCTTGAAGTACATTAGGGAGAATATATTTCATGGTTACTCTTCTATTTTTAAATAACCCTATGGTTATATATTTGTTTTTCTTTGAGAGAGAAATGTTTTTCCCCAAAACCTGTACTAATTACTTTGGTGTTTGCTGTCTGAGAAGAGCATTCAAAGCTGGGGAATCTGCAGCTTCCCAGGAGCTACAGAAGATTTAAACCTTCAGAACTGTCAGTGCTTGCTTGCAGGGCTCAGGGTGTCCAGCTCTGACAAACCCCCTCTCCTGAAAAAAACACCAGTTCTCATTGGAAATCTCTCCTTGGGCACATTTGACTTGCAAACCAGCAAGACACACACAGAAAGAGCTACAAACCCAAATAAAGTTTATGGAAGATTATTCATACATTTACTGTTTAGCTTTTCTCCTTCACTTTACAATGGCAATGCTGAAGATACTCATAATATTTCTTGCACTTGTAAGAGCAAAAAGCCTACTAAATACCACTGACCTACTGCCTGTCACAGTCACTCCTCTTGAAAGAAAAGCAGACAGGAAACCAAAGTTTCTTTTTCTAATATTTAACTCCAACTCTCCCAGCTCATCCTTCTTGCTTTGTTTTCTTGACTATGCAAATTGCTCCTCCTGTCTGCTCCAATCTTTTTGCATTTTCTGCTCCTATTCACCCAGTACTGGACTCACAAATTACCTCCATCCTCTATTCTGTGCAGGCTGTAAAATGGTAATTACTCCTCTATCAGAGAAGTGATATCTCAGTGGGTTTTATGAACAAATTCATGTTTGTTTAAAGATACTTATAATAGCAAAACACCCCCATGATAACATTTATCAAAAAGAAAACATTTTTGTGTTACAAAGCCTTAATGTATGGCCACAGGTTATCATTAAGTTATCAAGTGACTGCATATTAAGATCTAATTGAAGAACTTATTGCAGTGCTCCCCCTCCTTCTGCAATGATGATTTATGGCACATTTTGTCACTACAATGTGCAGCAGTTCAGTACAAACACAGCACTTAACTAACAAGATGACAGAGGCAGATATTCAAGCACAAGCTATAAATACTCAAATGAGTCAGAGGTTGTAAATCTGTTGTAAATCATACCTGATTTGTAGGCTGGAACACATTTTCTAATCTTATGGAAAAAGCCTCTGCTGGTTCCTACAATAATGACAAGAACCAGAAAAACTCAAGACTTTTCTTTTTAAAAAAGACTGATTGTGTTACACACTGTTCTAATTTTACTTAAAATCCTGATGAGATTCTTTAAGAAGTCTCATTTTCCCTTCTTTCCTATGGAACTACCACTATGCAGCAATAACATCTACCACAGGCAGAAGGAGCACATTATCAATACATACAAACTTCATTTCTGTATGAGCAGAATGGAGGTTGCAGGGAAGGTGACACACACACAAGCACAGGCAGAGAACACTCTAACAGCCCTTTTGGGCAGGGTAAGTAAAGAATAAATTTAAAATATGCAATAATCTACATGGCTGATTTGAAAATGAAAATAATCCATGCTGCTACTCCTGTCATCCCAATGGGATCTCAGATATTTTCACTCTTTTTTTTCTTCCTTTTTAACTCCCCTTTCTAATAGAGTAGACCATGTTCCTGCAGGTAAAATACACAGCACTGCTTGTGGGATAACAGGTAACCTGAAGGAAGTATGCCAACATTTGTGACACCACAAACCCAGCAACCACACACTGCTAAATGTTCTCTGTGCAGTTGCCCAAAATAAAAGTATGGAAGTGAGAAGCTTGGCAGAATCATCTCGCAGGCTGCAGACGAGTCCCTGACTCTGCCAGCTGCATATTAAAATCATCTCCCACTGAGGAGTCCCAAGGCACACAGCCCAGACAGCCTGGGGGAGGGGACAGCTCCACAGCACACCACAGATGGGAGGGAATGATGCTCAGCTCAGGAGCCACTGCACCACTGGCACAGAGGATGGGCAGTGCTGGACAGGCTGAATCAACCCCAACTTCAGCCTCTCCAGCTTCTGCAATCCTGCTTCCTCATCCCCCAGCAGTGAGCTGAAATTCCCATTTCCCCCTTGGAAAGCCCACCTCTCCCTTCCTGGTCCCATGCCATGAACATGTCAGACAGACCCACAAGGATCATGGAGGTGCAGGAGGCACAGATTGACCATCTCTGCTTTGTAATAAAGGGATAAAAATATTTTCCAGCTAACATTTCTCATAAAAATATTTAACAAAATACTTTCTATGTTAGACTAACTGTTGTGTATAAACTTCACTGTTTTCACTTTTGTGTTTGCAGACTTAGCACTTACCTTTATGGCAGATAATGCTGTAGGGTTGAAGGGATACTTTGCCTTTCAATTACCAGGGTGGATGTTTGAGTAACAAACCACTTAAGCTATTTTATATCAGCTTAGACCAATGCATTCAGCTGAAGTGGGAGTGAAGAAGCAAGGAACTGATCACCTGTGCTGACTAAACCTGC
Organism: Luscinia megarhynchos; assembly: GCA_034336665.1. Lineage (NCBI taxonomy): Eukaryota > Metazoa > Chordata > Aves > Passeriformes > Muscicapidae > Luscinia > Luscinia megarhynchos. Next base: position 7,985,235 of record CM067580.1, read on the forward strand.
AGGAGGATGGCTAGAAGAGAAGCAGGCAGTAAAACACACCCTGCTAGTATTTATGACAAGCACAGCTGCCTTACAGCCCCTGTGGTTAAGTAACAGCCATTCCCATACTAGTGACCCTACACAGAACAGAGACCACAATTACAGCTGAATGTTTTCATTAGAAAAGCCTTTATACACAAAGTTTCTTGATCAAGTGCACATAAACTGGCAAGAGTTTACATATGTAAAATAAACACTAATAGCCTGTGCTCAATAGTCCTGCTCTCCAAAAAATTACCATAAAAGAACAACAACTTGAATGTGTAATAAAAACCTGCTCATTTCCCACCTCATCTAATTCTGCAGTGCATCTCTCCAGCTGAACAGGAAGACTACTTTCATTTGTTTTCAAGTAATTGAGAAACATTTCAGGTCTTTATCAGCTCTCCAATCTTTCTTCCTTTCACACATTCTCCAGAATTGTTGCCAACAGGGTATTTATAAAAGATCTAGCCTCATAAAAATACTCAGGTAAACAATGTTGCAGGGAAAAAAAACCCCAGAAACTGAAGGAGCTGTTATGTAGAGAAGATTTAAAGGGTTGGATCATTGTTTAAACAGAAAAAATTATTTGTTTCAGTGGATGCAAGGGCTGTGTGAAGGAGCATTTCCTAGCCCTGCACTCCAGCAGCAGCCACATACCTTCCCCTAAGGCTGGAAATGTGTGTTTGTTTTGGAAGGGGCTTGTGCTCCACATCACAAATGGAAACATTCAGCTGGGACCGAGGCCTCAGAGCAAGAGTGAGCTGACAGCACACCACAAACACCCCCACAGGAAACCTCCTTCCTCTTGCTTCCTTTCTCCTTCCTGAGGCCTCACAGTGGCTGAACCTGCAGCAGCCCAGATCAGCTCAGAGCTACATGCACAAAACACACCAGTTCCTTACTGGCCAGGACAGCAACTCCACACCTCTGTGACAGACAAATCCATGACAAACTGACTATTAATCTAAAATAATCAGACCTTGACCCCAGGTTTCTAGCACAGAAACCAACCCGAAGGGCAAACCCTTCCCCCCTCTCCAGCCCCACCACCTGGCCCTTCCTACCCACTTGAGCAAAGTGCCTTCTCCTCCACAAACACTGCTGAGAGCAAACAAGGCACTGTACAAACAGCCTGCCCCAGCCAGCTGAAAAACAAACTGAAAAACCCTTCCAGATCCCACCTGCACTCCTATGATTTCTTTTTCTCCTCTAGGACCAACCGGTGCAAGCACCTCTCACTGCCATGGCAACCCAGTGGCAGAACTCAGTGACACACACATCACACATATAAAATTAAGCAGTTTTTTTAAAAGTTATCACAAACAGCTCCATTAAGTCATATTTATAAAGATCTCACCTACCAAAATGTATATTTTGCAAATTGTCCAGTTCCAGTGCAGCTTTAATCTCTGATTTAATACTTCCTGCCCACTGGCATGCATTACCTGCTGCAGTCCATTCACTCAGTTTTACTCTGCCATCCTGTCACCACAACTAATTTAATTGCTGTGTCCCAGAAAGGAAATAAATTAACTAAATTCAATGATAATCCCTGTGTTGACCTTTTAGTTCTAGTAGCATGTGCCACTCAACCTTGAAAATGCATCCAAATAAAGCCCTTGGTGCAGCACTGCAATAAAGTTTACAGTCAACTCTGAATATTGTAGGAAAAAACTTCAGTCAATTTTTCCTTTCATTAATTTTGTATTAATATTTTCTTTATTTTAATAAATTCCTGCTACCTCTCATAAGCTCATGCACATCCCTCCTGAAGGTAAAGTGTAAGGAACTGCACTATAGAGTGGAAATAAAACATTTCCACAGAGCAACCTGAAAAGCAACGAGTAGTTGCCAGACAAAGGAAATTCAAAGAAGAATCTCTTACAGGACTATAAATAACCCCTGCCCTTGTCCTGAGCATGAACAGGAGGTCTGGGTTCTCTGTAGGACAGGTTCCCCCTTCCAACAATGCTGAACCACAAAAAACTGCATCACTGCTTCTGACAGATGAAATAATAAATGCCAAAGCTGCTTGATCTCTAACATAACTGTCCTTACTCACTGCTGGCTTCTTCTTGATTCATATTTTATAGCAGTAGAAGATGCTTAAATACATGGATAGTGAACCAAAAAAATTCAACAGATGGAGAAATGCAGCCCCTAAGTTTGAAAGAAACAAACTCACAAGCATACCTGAAAAACTGAAGTTATTAACTAGAAACTTAGACGTGGCAGTTTCAAGCAATTAAAAGCAAAGCTGTGACAACAGAGACAGAAATAGTAACAGCCCACAGAGGGAAGGCAGAAGGCTCTGTGTCTCACTAGTAACAGAAATGAAGAGCCACTGCATTAACACGTGAAAATGAATTCAGTTACCCTGACAGCAAAAACATCTGCTGCTGAATTGTGATATTAAAAAGTCATTATAACCCATTACAGAACAGTGAAACCTCTTCACACAGAACCGAGCTGATACAGAGAATGAAACAAGCAGCACTGTGAAAACAGAAATATTCCATTTAGATAGAAATTGCTGTCATGTATCTTAATTCCAAAGTTGTTTTATGTACCAAAGTTTTGGTGGGACTCACACACCTCTGCTCCCTCCTCCTGAAAGTAAAATCCAGTTATAAACTACATGAGATCTCACAGTGCAGATGCTACAGAATATAAACTAGAACTTTCTGACCTCTCACTTTCTACATTGGAAAAACTTAGAATGAAAAAGATAGAGTTTCAATAAATTACTTTTACATTATCTTCATCATACAGTTATTACTTTATTTTTCTGAATTCATATTACTGAAGTAATATTTAATTTCAGCTGTCTAAATCATAAGAAGTGTTTGAAATGTAAGTTATTTAGTCCACCCCTTATGTTAGGCTTGGCTCTTCTCTAATTCTCAGCCTTTGGGTTCTCTAGGAAGCTCCACTTGCTTGTCTGTCACCTAATTACCCACCAATAAATGACAATGCATTTGAGCTGGTTCAGAACTGTTCAAATCAAAGGACAGACCACACAAAAAGATCTGTAAGCCACCAGCAGCAGAAGAGAGACATTACCTTGCCTCTCTTCCTCACCTTTCTGAAAGGCACAGCTTCATTACCTTTTCTCCTAGGGAACCTGGCAGCCCACTGCCCCCAAAGGGGAAGGCATTCCTTCCCTCTGCTGCTTCCTGACCCTGCTGCAAACCAGCTCCACTCACTTCCCAGGCAGAAAAAACCCACACAGAAAGAAAAACAGGCAGTGGTGGCAGCAGGGGAAATAGTTTCTCCTAAGCTCCATGAATTGAGTTTACACATTCAATTGAGCTGAATTGTGCAAGGGGAAAAGGGCAATTACTTGTCTTTGAAACAGATAAATAACTACTAACAACTAAATGGAAAACTGCATCTGTCTTGACAAAAGAGATGACACATGCTGTGTTATGGTTCACAGAAAATTAATCCATATATTCTTGTCAAAAGGCTGCTGTAGAATACCCAGCAAGATAAGCCAAAGCTTATGCTGAGAATCCCAATAAAACTTCAGGAACATAACAATCTTAGTAAGATATACTCCCCTCATTAAAAAGACACAATGAATAAAAAGTAAAAGCACATTTTTAAAACAAGCTTATAAAAATATCAAACATTTCACAAAGAATAAACATGGATTTACCTTTGGTTTTTTGTTCAGCAGCCTGAAAGAAGAGAAGAACAAAACAAATCAACTACTTGTCAATACTGCAAGTTATACCTAATAATTACAGGGCTGCAGGCCTAACTTTTTGCAGAAACTGCTTTCATAAATCAGGCATTTGTTTCATTTGAGGACTACAGAATGTTAGTTTAACTCCATGTGATAGGAATGTGGGAATGGCAACCTCTGTCTGACTGAAGGCAGGAGCAAATGTCAGAGAAGCAGTGTAAAGAGAGGGCAGCAGCCCAGGCACCCTCTCCTGAGGCTCAGAGGCTTCCTGGACCCACACCATGTCTGTGAACCCTTGAGCCCCAGCAGAATTAACTCCTGTGACTTTGCCCAGCATCCCTGTGAATCCACCCACACTTATCAGCTTTCACAGACCTCTGTTTATTTTTTAATCTGAGAATCTACCCTTTTTTTTAATACCAAAAAAGACAGTGATCAACTCTTATTTCAAATTCAAGCTGTGCAACCCAGAAAATGAGGGAGAAGAATGGCCAGCAGTGAGAATGGGATGCCAGAGTGCCCCCAGCACCCTCTGGGACTGGTCCAGGTCCTTGTGGCTGAGTGGCCACGGGAGCCAGGTGTGAGCAGCCCCTTCCCAGCAGGGCATGGGCAGTGCCCAGGCCCTGGCACAGCTGCCTGGGCAGGGATTCTGTGACCACAGCCTCTCCCCAAGCCAGTGGCAATGATCACTTGTGCCAGGCTCACTCCTGAAGTGAAGCTGCAGCATCAGAACCCACACTCACATTTAAAAGTGAAGGGATCAATTACAACAGGAACATGAACAAACCTTTTTCTGAGCACCTTCCTTCTTTTTCTTTTCTTCCTGCTTTTTCTTTTTCTTTTCTTCCATCAAATGTTCCTCTTCTTGTGTTTCTTGTTCTTTCTCCCTGATAAAAACAAAGGTTAGGAAGAGCTTTTCAGTAAGATGAAGGTGAATAATCCATATTTGCATTGCTAACTTTCTACATCTCATGTCTAAAAAAGGCTGCTTCTAATGCTTCAATAAAAGCACTAAAGAAGAGCTGTTCCAAAATTGAAACTCATAACAAACAAAATAGCAGGCAGTGAGAATTCAGAATGGATAGATTTTATTTGGATCCTCTTTCCACAATCACTCATAAGTACTGCCTAATATTGGCATATTCTATGGAAAGAAAGTTTGAAACTGGGGAAAAAAGCAACAAACCCAAGTAATTAATGCAAGTTCTGCTGGCTTTCAGCAGCTGTGATTCACAATATACCTTGAAGATCATAAGCAAGTGCATTGCTTTGCAACTATTTTTCTCTTTTTGATCAAACACATGCTGCATTAATTTTCCATACACATCAATTCTGTTCTCAAGAGTTGTAAACTAAGGCCCAGATGAATTCCAATAATCATATTTTGTGTTCATCCTATAAATTCTAGCTGAAGAATTTGCATTAATGCAAAACAAGACTGTTCCAGTACCATTTTGATTAAAAATTAACCTGAATCATTCCAAATCAAGAAGAAAATCTATTTGAAATCTCCATTTCTCTGCTTCCTATGTCTATCACTGAAATAAATGGGTATAGCAATGACCCTCCCCAACATCCCTTTCAATAAATACCAATGCAAATAATTCATTTACTTCTCTATAACTACTTTATCTTCCTTGACAGCTCTTCAGGTCCTGATCATTTATCAGCCTTACAGATCCTCTGAGAAGGCTGTTTCTGATGGGCTGCAGCCATTGCCATCACCATCATTAGATTCAATGTCCTCCAATTACTCCAAGACCACTTTTAGCCTAATTTACTATTGCTTTACATTTCACTTGCCAAAACCTGCAGCCCCCCCCCCTTCCTTTGTTTGGATCTTTGCTGTTGCTAAAAATTAGTTTTTTAGTTACAAAACTATTTTTTTGGTCACAATGTGTGAGACTGCTCTTTACCTAAAGGTGAAAACCACTCTTCAGATTCTGCACATTGTGTCTTCAAACATTCCCCACGAAACATTTTGCCTCTTAACAAGTTTGCATTTTCCTACATAGTTTCCCTTTGTTGTAAAAAAGGAACATTGTAGTCTTTTGATATTTTGGTGCTGAAGGGCATTCTGGGATTTGGCTTTTTCACTTGCCTGAAAATACTGATCCTGGCCACTGCAGATGCTTTAAAGCTTACACAGATCCTGTATGGAGCTCCAGACTAAATTAAAAGCAGATTCCTTTTCCTTGTGTCACCCCAAACTATAAACTCTACAGCAAGCAATTCACAGCTCTAAATTTAGGTGTTAGTGCCTTTTTAAGACACTTTACAGCACTCAGACTATTTACAGAAGTGAGAGATATGGCAAGAGCCAGGGTCTGGAACAGCAGCCAGAGGTTGGGCACATCTGGGAGCTCTTGGTGCACCCTCTGGAGGTCCAGACAGCTGAAATGGCATCCAGGCTTCTGTTCTTTAAATGCTGTTCCCCCTCCTGCCATGACCAAAAATTCACCACCTGCACAACTGCTCAGCTTATGCCAGGTCCTTTTAAACCCTGTGCTGTAAACTGAGGTTTGGGAAACACCTGCCCTTAGGAACTGTAGGTGGGGATTTAAATTGCACTTAAGACAAAGGTGCTTGAAACTGTACTTTTACACGGCTTCTTCCAGGACTTGGCAACTTAGGTTGCCAAAAGAAACTGAGTTGAAACTGCAATAGGTTTGCCTTTATTCCTGTTAGCTCAGTGGAGAACAGAAGTCCCCAGGATCTCAGTGACTACAAAGAAACAACATCCAGTCCCTTCATTTGCAGTGCTCCCTACCCAAGTCACAGCAGACTCTACAAAGGCCCTGTTCCAGTGAACTCCCCCAAGCTGGCAGACTATTGCCAGAGGAAGTTCAGCCTCTTTTGGTTTTTGAAAGCAGGTGAATGAAACAAGTCCATGTAAAATGAGAAACTTTTGGTTTCCTCTTGCTAGTACTTAAGAAACCCCATGCCATTACAGCAATTCCAGAACACCACAGTTACATTTAAATCCCCTTCAATACTCAGGGCAGTATTTAAAAACAAAAACAAAAAACCACACAGAAAAACAAAACCACCACCACCACTTTGCTTAACATGCAGAGTTTTCTTTAAGCTATAAAAGTACATATTACCCAAGTTCCTTGTTAGGCCTCTTCTTTTTTGATATCAAGTTCTTTTCCTAAAATACCAGGCTGAAAGGGATATTAAGGATCATCTGTCCAAACTTTCTTGGTCCAGCCAAGCCTTTAAAGTGTCCAGCCCTGGAGATCAACTTTCCCCACTGCCAAAATCATTCCTTACACTGGCCTCCACTATCAATTTTTGCTTCCAGGCAATGCATCATGTCAGTGGATTCTCCAATTCCAAGAGGAGCAAACATTTTGCTCCACCAAGAATACAACATATTTTCTTACCATATTAGCACACCAATTCCAACATCAGAGGTAGAAGTGCCACTCCTCACAAAAACCTGAGGTTTGCTTGTGGGGTTATTTTTTCATTTCTGAGATTAAAATAGCCTCAGATTAGCTCAGAAAACGATGCTGTAATTTTTAATGGAGCTCAATTTTCCAAACTGATTTACATAATGACACTTCTGAATACATGTTTTATATATACTTAAAATAGAAATAAAGCTCCAAGTAGCCTCTCAGATGGCAATCCTTGCTGTCACTTTTAGGCAGAAATTAGTCATCTAAGAGCAAAACAAAAGGAAAACAATAAAAACATGGCTACATAAAGTTTGATTACATTGTCAAAAGCACACGTTGCAGCTTTACTTCCTGAGCAACAATTTAATCTTTATTGCAGGAAATAGGCTAAAACATTTATGAATACAAAGCTCATGTTCTAAAGCAGGAGTGTCTCAGAATATCCCTGGAGGAGTTTGCCTTGTTCTTACATATGGATCTGAGTTGGGAGGGATTTTTATGAGCAAGGAGTTTTACTCCAGAATGAAGTGGTGTTTTCACAGATTGCAAATGGTTTATGAAATCCAAACCTAACCCAAGGTTATCTTTAAAGGGCATGTGCTTGAGAGCTCTCCCAGAACAGGAAAGCAAGAGGAGCTGCAGGTCATGGCCACAACTCCAGCACTGTGACTCTGGCCTCTCAGTGCCTGCTGCTGAAAGGTTTATTAATCCCTTCAAAAAATTAACAAATCTAGGTTGATTTATTTTTTAAGCTAAGTAAGAACTTGAGTTTTCTAGTTGGATTGCTTCCACAGCTTAAGGTACAGCTGGTATTGTGGATCAGCACTGAGGGGACATTCTAACAGCATTTTGCAATATTCCTCTGGGAATAGTATTCTTCAGCAACCTTCAGGTAGAGTCTATTTGTATTATTGCCCTTACAGTGTTTCAGAGCTCAGAAGCTTCTGCAGTAATTGAGGGCTGAGCAGAAACCTGTCTCCCTTGTCATTCTATGTTACACTGCTCCAAACTTCAACAACCTCATTAATTTTGTTGTATATGCAAGATACTGATACTATTTAATAACACAGGAAAACTGCTTTTCAGCACAGCATTCCTAATCTTTGCTCACAGATGCCTTGGTCTGGTTTAGCCACCATACTTTAATTCCAAGATACCTCTTGTACCTTAAATCCTACTTTATGCTGGAATAAACTCCCCTGACAGTTGTGGAAGTTGCTCTTTCTGACAGAAATCCTACAACTTGCACACAACTGCTCAAGCACTGCTCTGGTTTTAACTTCCTTCACCATACAAGAGGCCATCATGCATTCCTGCACAGGCATTTTTCCTAACAGTGCTGATGGGAGGGAAAATAATGGAAAAAAAAAGAAAATCTTTAAGCTAGAACTGTAAGGAACTGGGAAATAATCATCCAGATGCAGGCTGTGGAGGCTTTATGGAAGGAATTATTAGACCCATGCATTGTTACAGGTGATATGAGATAACAGAGGGTTTGGACAGCACAGATTCAAGCTCTCAAAGACAAGTTCTCCAAATCTGGTATCATACAGCTTCAAACAGAAAGTGACTACTTAGGACATTCCTCAAGATCTGATTACAATAAAGAAGTGGCTGAAATCTTGAAGGCAGAAAACAGCTCGAAGAGTGGTGATGAAATGGGACCAAAAATTAACATCAAAAAAAGAGCTTCAAGCTCTGAAAAGGCAGGCTTTGATTCCTTCAGGACACCTGAAATATTGTCCCACATGAAGAGGCAGGTGCTGTTTCTTGGAAATCACCAGGAATCTAAACAACAATGCATATACATCCACATGTATGGCAAGAATCCTGCACAAAGCAAGAGGTCATCAGCAATTCTTGTGGAACAGATAAACTAAAATTCTGTATTTGCCTATTGCTAATTTTGTTTCCTGCTTTATCTTTACACGGCCCAGCTCTGTGACCTTTCCAGAGTAAATATGGGTGAAGGGAAGGAGCTGGTGTGACTGTTAAAGTGCCAGCTTTGTTCCCTTGATATCCAGGCTCAGTCATTAATCAAGAAGAGTCAAGCTGGTCCCTAATTACAAGCTCTCCAATCACCTCAAAAAAGAAAGCAGCATGCAAAACTAGGTCAAATAAATAAGAAGGAAATATGAAAAAACCCAGCACAAACACACAGAGACAAATTGAGAAAGGCCAGAAAAATATGAGCACTGTGCGTGTAAAAAGCAACAACAAATCAACCTTTAAGTGCTTCATTAATATGCAAGAGGAAATATTAGTTTTGATTCTGGGTGGGAAAGGGGGAGCAGTGACAGATGACCCTGAGAGGGCTGAAGTGACAGCACTTTTCTCTCTGCTGCAGCCCTCCCTAAAGAGGTCAGCAGGGAACAGATGGCCAACAACTGCAGTGACGACACTTCTCCCAGGGATTTCTCCCAGGGATTTCTCCCAGGGATTTCATGGGGCTCTGGCCAAGCTGGTGCCAGGGGCAGCAAAGCACCCACAGCCAGGCTGCTGCTGCCCAGGATCTCCACCTGCCCTGCTGCAATGGTCCATTCTGGCTTCCTTCCCCCAGGGCTGCTGAGTACAGCGCCAGGCAGGACACTCCAGATGTGTTTACAAGTCCCTTGAGCCAAAATTTGATGTGATCTGGTTTCTCAGAAAAACTCACATGAAATGGCAGGAAGAAAACAAGATGGAGCTAAACATTTTGCTACCACTCCAAAGAGGAAATAAGGCCAGCAAAGGCAAGAACAGCTTAACAATCCCCAAAAGAAATGGGATGTTTCCCCACTGACCACAGCAACAGCCATGTCTGGTCACTGCAGGTTACCTGAAAGCACGAGCAGGTGGATGGATGGCACTCTGCAAGAGCAGCAGATGGCAAAGGCTGTGCATATAACTTACAGGGGAAGAGAGGAAAACATCAGCAAGAGCTATTTGTGGTGAGAAAAAAAGCCTGATTTCTTTCTCCCAGGTATTTTTGAAAAAATAATAAAAGAGAAGCAACCAAACTACATAATTGACTTTTCAATCCACATGGAGGTTTTTGTTAGTAAGGATAAGATTGCTTTATTATTTGATAGTTTTAAGAATTATTATTCAATAATTTTAAGGTACATAACAAAATATAAAAACCCACAAAATCCCTCCCACAAGGCAGAGACCTGATGAGTTTTTGTTGCAGTGTGCCACACATGCAGCAGCAAAATTTTTATTAATCACTTTGCTGCTGGAAAAATGCATCCACTTACTTAATTTCCCAAATATATCAAGTCATGGGGCTGCAAAACAGCTAAGGAAGGACAACATTCAGAACACCCAGGAAAAAGGCAGAGGATCAGTGAGAAAAGTGCAGGGTATCATGTTTGGCAGGAAAAATCCTATATAAATACAGCATAGGGAACAAGTGGTAGAACACCAGTTTGGGGGAGGAAAAAAAAGCAGGTGCTACAGTGGATTTCACTGTAGAAATGTCACAGATGGTCAGAAATTCATCAGCTGCTGTGCTGTGTCCAGTTTGGGACTATCTACAGCAAGGGAGACACAGGTCAGCTGGAGAGAGCTCCAGGAAATCAAAAAAGCACAGGCCCTTGGAAAAAACTTCAGACTTGGATTCACTTAGTCTAAAGAGATCACAACCCTGTTATTCAAAAAGGTGTTAAAGGAAGAGAAGCATTGACTAAAATCTTTTTCCTTTAGCTGTGGTAAGTAGCACTGAATTTAAATTGCAACAAAGAAGATTTGGATTAGGGGAAAAGAAAAATCCTCCACACTGAAGCATTTTAAGAACACCCAACATTAAAATGTATACCAAGTCTTTATAAATATACATTTGGAGAAGAGGAAAAATACAAAAAGAAAAGAAGATTTCTTTTTTTATGAAGCAACTCTGATACAAAGCCACACCAAGTCCTAGACATAAAAATAATCAGACAGGGAAGTGGAGGCCTCTACCCAGCCCTACAAAGTGAAATCCTACAATCTCCTTTCCAGGGAGTTAGGGGAGAAAAACGCCCCCAGCCACACCCCTGTGAACAGGGTAAGTTACATGCACAGTTGTGAGAACACAGCTTGAAACACCACCCTGTAATTTGAAAGTCTGGCTGCAAATTTGCTCCTGTGGGGAGTCATAAATGAAGTTCAATGAGTTTTTGGTTGACCTTGATTTATGATTTCTTGATCCCATATTTTGAGGTTTCTCACAATTATGTCCCTGTCCTACAATTAACCCTCCTTAATAGATTATTTGTCTTGACAGGGGATTCCTTCCTCTGAAATATCAAGATATCATCCATTGCTAACAGATGTGGGCTGGAACTTTGATACCTCCAATTTCTGGTGAACTTATCCTCGAGTGTGTAACAGAAAACTGATCTCCTGAACAGGGGCAGCAGCTGGATTCCTGCAGCCACTTAAAAATTCCACCAAATTTGGAGTCTCTGAAAGCAGAGTGTAGCTGCCATTCAAAACCAACCAAGAACATCACAGCATTAACTGGTGGAACATGGTGTAGAAAGCAGCACATTAAATAAAAACTGGTAAAGCTAGAGGCAGATTTTAGGTTGTCCAAGAGATTAAATTAAAATTCCTGCTCCTACAACCTGTAAAATAGAAATTCCAGGATCAGAAGGAGCTGCTGTGTTCCATGCTCTGTCTCAGGGCTGCATTTCCACAATTAGCACACGATGTTTCTAAGATGCCACTTTGGAATATTGGTTGAAGAGCAATAAAATCCTGGCAGGACCCCAAGGAGAGAAAAGGAGAATTCCAGCTGGTGTGTGCTGCAGGATCTGGGCTCCCACTGGAAGTTTCCAGTTCACCCAGTGTTAACTTATTGTGACTCTCCTTTATGTACATGTAAGGTAAACAACCACTCAAGCAGATTAGATTAGAACAGAAATAAAGCAGAACAGGTAGTTACTATCATTCAATTCATGATATTTTTCAAAAGTGCACCGACATGGCCTTGATTTAGCTTCTACTGATTAGTACCAATGGAAGAGGGGGGAAATTCCAGAGCAGAAGAAGTTTTACAAACTAAGGATGCAGATGAACTATGACTGGGAAGCCAAAGTTTGAAGAGCCCATATCTGAGCACTGCCAAGTCCCAGTAAATGTTTGCAGGGCTTGGAGTTTTTGTTTTCATCTAGAGACTTCCTTTTGGTGTTGTTGAACATTCCAGTTTCTCCTGGTGTGTTAGCTGAGAGGGATGGGTACTGGAGAGCACTGGAGTACAAGCAGGAAGGTTTCAGATGTGTGTTACCCCTTCATTGCTAAGTGGTGCACACCTGAGAGGATCTGCAGAGCAAAGCTGCCACTGCAGAGGATTTCCTACTCACACCATCCCTGTCTCAGCTGGAGCCTGGCTCCAGCCTGCTCCCATGCAGCAGGAAAGCATTAACTGCACCCTTGGAACTCATCAGCCAGCCAGGTTTTACTTAAAGGGAAGCTGAAAACTGCACTCCAAGACACACACCACCAATCAAAGCACAGCAAGTGAGGACAATCACCTGATCAATCATGGAAGTTCCAATCCAAATGAACAGATTCATGTAGACAGTGCCACAGGGATGCCACCACACAGGTACATCCCCTCTCCTGAGAAGGTGCTGCTCTCCCCCCTGCAGGCCTAAGGGGCAGCATTAAGGAGCTAGTGGGCAAATCTGGGCATGGGCTAGATCTGTACACCAAACCTCAGCCATTTATGCATTTCAGGCATGAACCACACCAGAATTTCCTCCCTCAATCTGCTGACAACACCCCAGCAGACTTTAAGTACCCCACCATGGGCACCACTCAGGCTATTCAAGGACAAAAAGAAAAAAGCCCCACACCCAAAAAAAAAAGCTTGCATTGAATTCATCACTCAAAGCAGGCTACAAACAGCAAGAAACATGCTCTGAAAAACTCTCCTCCCCCAGCAAACATGGACTGATAGAGAAATTAAGCTACACACTGTGAAGAGTGCAGATAACCAGATTTACTTTGCCAGCACTGCCTCCCTCCCAGGCCTGATGATAGTTACCCGCAGTTGATCTGGCATCTGCTCCACAGCTCGTCCCCAATCTTCCTGGGACATAATGCACAAAGGAAAGCAGCTCTGGAATCCAGCAGCTCAGCAAGAGCACAGCATGTTTGTCTCTCCAGATACTGCTGGCTATTTTGGTTTCTGTAAATACTTCAGAAGATGAGAGCCCTGTGCCAGCAAAGCCCCCTCACTAAGTGTCACCCTTAGCTGACCCAGGAGCAGAACCCACAGACAAACTGCTGGCTCTACTGAGCTGAACTCCAAGAACACTTGAGAGGAGCACTGCTTCCTGGGGCAGCTGCACAGGGACTCTGCAACGTAGGAGGCCAGGAAACTGGAGCAGGAGCAGCAGCTCCACAGGATGTTTTGCTACGCAGGCTCAGAGCTGACCACTCCCAGAGAGGGAGGCTGCTGGGCCAGTCAGTCACCTGTCATTCTGCAGGGACAACGGGGTCAGGAGGGACAGGTCACAGCTGGGAGCACTGTGCAGCAAACCTTCAGAGCCCTCCAGCAAGCACAGCCAAGCCTGTCTGCTCCTCTGCTGAAAATAACTGACAAGTTTGTTTGTGTAACTACAATGATACATGTTTTTGCCTGTAGGCATTTCCAACACACCTAATCCTCCTTTCCCCCTTCTATCACGGTTAGGTGCCAGTATTCAATTATTTCTGAGCCCCATCACTTTGTCAGCAGCAGGTGAAAGCACAGTGAACTTATTGCCAAAGCTGAAGATGAGGTTGGTGCTCTCACACAGGTGGGGCTGGACAACACAACCAACAGCATCAAAAAGTAGGAAACAGAATCTCCCCTGAAGACAGGTATGTTTAGGGTGCTGCTCTTGTGCTTGTTCTGGGAATAAGGTGGTGCTGACACCTTCAGAAGACCCCCAGCTTCCAGCAGCTGCAGGCACACAGGTCCATTGGGTGTCCCTGCTCATGAGTGGCTCCAGTGTGATTAAACAGGCCCAGGAAGGTGAGCAACACCTCTCCTTAGGCAGACTTCCTGCCACAGGCACAGTGGAAAAATGCACACACATTGCCCTCATTCCTAGCCACAGGCAGGGAAACTGCAGCAGGCATGTCCAGGAATAGCACCAACACACAGCAGCAGGGCAGAGAGCAGCAGTGACCAGACACACTCACCACTCAACCTGAACACTCACCAGCCCATTGGAGATGACCTAAGGTCCCCTCCAGCCCAGGCTTTGCTGTGATATTAAACTCATTTCCTACACGTGTGGCAGAAGCTGTAGAAGCCAATCTCAAGGAAGATGGGGTGGGCCTCTGCTACCACAGCACTGAGATGTCCAGGAGTACTTGGAGGGAGGTGCAGGACAAATGCTGCAGCCCCAAATCCAGGAAGCTCAGGAGAGACCTGATGGGGGAATCAAAGGACAGCAGCCTCACAGGGAGGGGGTGTCTAGAAATCTACAATCAGGAGAAAATCAGGACACTGCTCCTCATGCTGCTGAGGCCAGGGTGGGGGAAGGATGAGTTGCTCTCACACACACTCTGCCTGGGGAAGCTGAAGTCCCTCTGTGCTGTGTCACCTCATCATACCTGCTCCCACATGGGCAAGCTGAATGCACAGCTCCTGACACAACAAGGCAAAACAAGATGAAAAAGGGAAAAGAGATGTCTTAGAAACCAAAAGGGAAAAACACTTAAAGCAAGTATGATGTAGAGATATACGTTTTTGTAAGATGTTTATTCTTTTAGAAGATTTCAGAATACACAAACCCATAATTTCCTTCCTCTGCATTTTTAAATTTGCTGAGTGAGCTCATTGAACATTCAAGCTGTTGTCTTCAAGTTTTCCAAATACCATTCTATTTAAAGGCACTGTGAATAGGGAATTCAATTTATCAAATGCATGAAAGAAGAATTCTTAGCAGGAACCCTGGTGAGCTAATCAAGAGTCACAATAAAATGTCAGGGGTCCTGGAATTCTCGGCAGGAGGTTAACACCAAATTTGATCTGAGTCAAGGAAGACAAAACACACTATAGACTAATAAACTGTACTCAAAGTTGTGCACTGAGAATTTGGGAAAGTTTAAACACAAATGAAGAAAATCTACTTGGTTAGTGCACTTTATACACTCCTAGTATTTCACTACAAAATTAAAAAAAACACTGTTCACCATAATCATGTAATTTAACTTAAAGAAAATACTTTTTGAAGCTTTAAATACATTTTGAATCTTCCAAGTCTTTGTTCCACTGTTTCTTCAGCTGTGAGGATGTTTTGAAAATTAAGATGGCAACATAATTTGAGTAAGATAAGAAACAATTACTCCGTACCTATCTTTAGGCTGGAAACTGGATTCAGTTAAAGATATATCCTATCATCCAAAATTAAGGAAACAGCATAATCCATGCTAGCAACTTTCCTTCCACAAACCTACCACAGTTTAAAAGATTAGCCCTGCAGGACTGAAAGGGTAATCCTTAAAACTTGATGAACTTAATGGAAATAAACTTCTCTGTTCCTCTACTCCACTTTCCATAGTAAAAGCATAAATTAGAATATCACACCCAGCATCAGAATGGCCACCATCCATTTTTCAACTTAGCAAATGAATAGCAGCTCCATGGGGGAGGAGAGACAGGGTGGGGGAGAGATGGAGAAAGGAAATAGCCATAAATGATCTTCCAGGACAGGAAAACTAGTTGCAGTAAATACCACTTTGGAAATCAATTTATGGTCAATTATGATCTTAGTAATAACTATTTTATGCCTTCATTTAGTGCATGAAACGCCCAGGGGAGCAAATATTCTCAGAAATATATCCAATATGTCTCCAAGTATGTTATCTGATCAGTTGATGCAGACAGAATTCCAGAAAAAACAGCTCTTTCTTGTCTGGATGCTGACTGAGGGACTGGGGATGGGGCAGGATAGAAGCCCCATTTTTTTTTCAGTGCAGTTGGACTATCAGTGTTGTAATGTCACCCAGATAAAAATGATTATATCTATCAGTTTGGGTTGTTGGCTTCAAAAGCAACGAGTTTTGTATCACTGCAGGATTTCACCTAGAAATTTGTGAAGTACATTTCATGCTCACAAATGTAAGAAAAAATTAAAGTTGAGGGTCTTTTTTTTTAGCCAAATCACTATGCAAACATCCATCCACTAAGCCAACCATTGCTTTATTCAATTATTATATGTAAATGTGGCAGAGTATAAAGACTGACATCTCTAATGCACTGTTGGTGTAATGAGACTTACTCGGACCATTCTTTTCTCAAGTGAAGGAGCTGAGTTCTATGAGATTGATTAGAAGAATAGAAATAGTAAAAATTACACATTCACCAAGCTCCACTAAGTCCCAGATAATAAATCTTTCACCTGAAACAGTGCTATTTATACAGAGACTCTGCCCCTTAACAGCAGCAGTTCTATTCCTGTGAGAGACCAAATTTAGCTCCACACCTGGATCAGACATATATTTTATTATGATCATACTAGAAAACATTAAATAGCATTTAGTTTGCTACCACTAGGCTCTCCTCCTTCCTTATCAGAGGATGCTGCATCTTCCATACTAATTTATTTTTGAAAGACTTAAGATAAACATACATTTCGTTATAGTTTACATCAGCAAAGAGAAACCAAATAATTTCATAGGCAGAAGATGTGAACAGAACACATATGCCAACAGGTTATTTTTAACTAAATGCAATTTTTTCAGCATCACAAAACAGGAATGAGGTACAGTACTGGGCACTTTCTGCATTCTAGTCACGACAGCATAAGGAGATAAGGACGATTAGATTTGCAGAGATGGACATCTTTTGTACAAGAAAGAATTTCAAGCTGCAGCACCCATTTCAAAGCTGACAACGTGGTAAAAATTCAGACAACACAAACACTGGAAGCAATTCTCCTCTGTTAAGTAAGTTTGTACACTTGGTAGGTGTGATTAAAAACACTGAGGGAAGAGGAAAGTTGAGAGCTGCAGATGGACAGCATGGTTTTAGCAGAGGGATAATGAGGAATCCTGCTCCTGCCTTTGGTAATATACTTGTATAAAGAGACTTGATTTACACACACCCCCTGCACTAGGTTGTGCTACTGAAGTTTTTAGCTTCATATTTCATGTGCAGGATCATCCTCAAGGCTACTGTGTAGATACACTGAGTTCAAGCAAAAACATTACAGACACTACCAAGACCACCTTCTGCAGTCTATTAATGACCTTGTAGGAACACGGGAAAATGAGAGTCGGCACATTATGCATGCGTACAGCTGATTTTTTTTCCCTTGGCATTCTCCCTGAACTGCTCCTTTTTTCTAGAATGGTTTGTGTTAAAGCACTGGGCTGATGCTCTTTTGTTTACCAGTAACCAGCTACTGTTTAAAAACAAGGATCTCCATTGTCAGCACCAATGAATGACATGAGCATCGGCCATGAAAACACTTTGGAATTCTGAAGAACTAAAAGACCCGAGTCAGAGCTTGAGCAGGACTGAAATCAGACTGACATAACACAGATATCTGGCTGAGCTTAAAATAGACTTGGCAGAAGTCAGCCTGGACTAACAATCGATCTGTGGAGTACTGACCACCCAGAATGTATCCAAGCCACAGCAAGCGCTCCCTATCCTCCACCAAAACAAACAGCTCTCCCACTTCCCATCAGGAAGCCTTGGAAATGCAGGATGAGAGAGCAAATTGTAAACTCTGTGGATATAGAACACAGGAAGGAAAGAAAGGAATAGGAAGGAAAACAGCACATCTGAGAAATATCAGGTAATGCCATTCTAAGAGACTCCTCCTGGGCAAGACCGTAACAAAGACAGCACCACCATCTCTTCAGAAAATCAGCATGGGAAAACATGCTCAGACCCCATGAACAAGAAACTGGGAGGAGAGAGAGAAGAGAAGAATGGATCCCCCTCCAAAAACACCCATGGGCAGCCACTAAACATAGGCCAGGGTGGTTGTTTTCCTGTGTGGCTGTTATCTTTTCTTAAATGAGCCTATAGCTGGTAGCTGCATGAAAACTATTTTGAGATATATAAACATATTTTTCTCTGGGGCTTAATTACCACAAAGGATGCCAACCGATTTGACAAGTCAATTTTTCTCTCAAATAAAAAAAAACCAACCTGAAAAGCCTCCTTGTCTAGCAATGCAGAGCTTAAAAACCAGCCCAAACATCCAAAGGGATAAATATTAGGTATTTTCAATACAAAGCAATGAGCAATTGTTACCATTTCTCATAACCAAGCTCCTAAAACATAGGAGTTTGGGAGTGAAATCTAAGTAAATGCACATCTAGTTTGCAATTTTTTAAACGGCTGTACATTTCAAACCCCAGAAAAAGCAGGCTGCAGATAGCTGTTTATTACAAATGACTTCCACCTCCTCCACAGCCCTCAAAGGCAAACTATAAAGCTGTGTGCAAAGCCAGACAATCTGGGCACCCAGCCATAAACCATCACTGCTGCAGCACAGATAACTGTTCTCGCTCTCAGCCATCCTTGGCTGCAAACCCACGGGGAAGAGCTCCAGAAACCAGACCTCAGGTCTGTCAGGGCTTCTAATATTTTATGAACTTGAATTACAAGTTACGTTCAAGACCTCAGTGCTGAAAAATTACAGCGCTGATTCACACCCAGGGTTGAGACCAAAACTCGCTCGGATTTGCCTGGTACCCTGAACCTCGAGATGCAGGAACAGCCAGATATTTTACAGCTGCCTTCAGTGACAGGAGCCTTTTCTATTGGGAGGGAAAAGAGACATGCTACTCTTCAAAAAAAAAGACAAAAGAATCAGATGCATATTTCAGATCAGTGCTGCATTTTCCACCATCTTTGACACGACCTCAAAGAGCACAGTGACTGTTCTGTGTAAGAACAAGCAGTTTGTTCACTACCAAATCCAGACATTTCCATCTTGGGCGGGAGATTTTGAAACACAGTAGTGACAAGGTAGGAAGGTGCACAAATGAAGTTTCAGAAAACACAGTTGTAACTGTATTTGGGAACCCATAGTGAAGTTAACCATGATTAAGTAATGATAAAATAAGCCTAAGTGCATCTACTTTTGGCATAAGATGCACAACTTAGCCATGCCTTCAGCTGACAATTTTCCTAACTAGCACAGATTCCTAAAGAGAGATTAAATAACACTTTGATTCCTCTGCTTTCATACATTAAGAATAACCATCTTTCATTTCACCAACAGCATTTGCCAGTGAAGAGACGGCGCAGAGCACATAGATCATTTAGTAATGCAATTTACTGTCACTTCTAGATCATCTCCCCATTCAATAAAGTATACTTCTCTTCTAAACACTATTTGCCCTGGCTGATATCTTCATAATACAGCTGAAAACCCCAAGCCATTATCACTAGAAGGCATCAGCTGATCCTAAATTGGCTAGACTGCAGCGTCACAGGCATTTAAGAGGTTTCCTTATCATTCATCTTTAATACTGAGGGATCGACACACTCCTACCTGCAGCTTCTAGGCCAAGAGGAAACCTTCTAATGGTATTACCATTATCTTGTAATCTGAATTTTAAACAATTAAAACAATAGCAGCACTTTTGTGTTGCAGGTCTCTACTGTAACCAAAGATGATACATTTTTCATCAGTCGTCATGTTTAAAGTCTTACATAAAGCACTCATTTTTTAAAAAAAGCAGAAATATGCACTCTGCCGTGAAACTGCTGAACCTTCAAAGAGAAGCAGCACTGTAACAAGACACTTAAATTTAAGACATCAAGCGAGACCATTTGGTTTACCCAGGAAAGGTTTGGTCATTTTATTTTAAATCTGCAGTTCTTTTAGTCAATACGATCTGGCAATTCTTTCCAAATGAAAGCCTCTTTTTACTGAAGCAGGGGATGGCTCCACCCCTGACCTCCTCCTTCAGCTTGTTTTGGAAAGGGGCCAGATGACAGCATTTGGAAAAGCGCATGTTTATCTCGGCGAGGCCAGCTGCTAAGTTAACATATTACCCGTTCCCACATCCCCCGCTCTTGGTTAAGTCTTCACAGCTAAAACTGAAAGTAAACGCAGCCATTGGGCTTTTAATAAATGTAACACGAAAGAGAAAAGGAGTCTCCATGGCAGGGAGCATCTGAACGGGCTGCAGAAGTGCAGGTCATTTTGAGGGAACAACAGGCAGTAACTCTGTCAATAAAATTCCTGGTCTTTCTGAATGAAGTGAAAGAAAAACTGAAAAATAAGCAGTTTTATTTCTAGACTAATTTAAAGCTATGTTTTCGGTAAGCCTGCTACTCAGCAACAGTTTGCTCCACTACACAAGGAGATTATATGTCCCTGCTTGACAAAACCTTTCACTTCATCTTGTTTTGTTGTTGGTCCATACTTGGCATGGTATGGAACATGGGAGCTTTGAGAACTTCAACAAAGAATCTTCAGATTAAAAGTAGTCTTATGCCCAATTATGTTTTTCTCATTTTAAGGAAATTCCATCTCATTATTTTTCCAAGTCTTAAAAACCTCTTTCAAGCAAAAGGAGTACAGCATTACCTTACTTCCCTCAAACATCAGTGAAAGATCTCAACTCATCAACTCAAAGCAGAGTGTGTTATCTTATTAGAAAAGACAAATCATGGAAAAGAAACCAGAAATTAAGGCAGAGGTGGGGTTTTCATGGATCCCAGCAAGGTGCAGCAGGCTTTGCAATGAGCAAACCCATCCACTCACAGGTGATCAGACAGATTTTGGAGGAAGCCAAGAAGCCATGGCTGAAGGTGAACCTCAAGTCCCCAGATGGTTTTCAGCCCAAGAGCAATGTCCCAGAGCAAACTCCACTCTGCTGTGGCCAGCGGGGAAATGGCACAGCCCAAGGCTGCCCACAAGGACATTCCCAGGCACTGGGACTGATGCCGTGCACACTGACAGCTCCAAAATAATCCGTGTGCTGGAAAGCTGATGTACAGCACACACAAACCATCCGTGTGACACAACAGTCCGAGTCTGATGGATACCCAGACTTAAACCTGTTAATATGGGAATCCACACATAGAACAGGAACATTAATATATCCTAAATATATCCAAAAGAGCTCTCAATAAAAAGGTCGTCTTGCTTCTTTCACTGCTACAAACAAAACCTTTAGATAAAAGTACAAAATATTGCCTAAAATACAGCCCCTACTGATATCCATCCCACTTGCCCTGGAGCAAGTCCTGGCTGCAGCAGTTTTCCCTATGGCAGCACCTGTTCTCCGGGGGCTGGACTGTAATGAACCTTCCTCATCTCAGGAAGCCAGGCAGATCATTTCAGTCAGAAATGATCCGTTTCCCTTTGAAGATAAGGATAAAGCCACACAAGGCATTATTACACTACTGCTGGTGCCCTTAAGCACTCATTTTCCCTAAAAAAAAAGTCCAAATTAATCTGATTTACTACAGCTTTTTTCACAGACGGAGTCCCGGGCTCAGAAGCAGCTAGGTTAGGTTATCCACCAGCCGGGGCTCCAGCAATCTCACCCAAAAAGCACCACAGTGCTTCCCAGGGCAGCCCGAGCCTGTACAGGCTGCAGCACTTTCCCCACTGGGCTGACACCGATGCTTTCACGTTCGGGAAAGAATTCCAGAAGCCGGAGCAGGGACGCCAGCGCATCCGGGGGCTGTTCCCAGCACACCATTTTGAGCTCGCAAATAACACACAGCAGCAGCCAGCCAGACATCCCAGGGATTCCTGAACCCGAGGAACCGCGGCTGTGGGAAACTGTGATGTGCTAAGCACAGGCTGCACCCACTGCAAGTCAGCTCCTATTTCCTTGGGAAACACCAGGGGAAGCAGCGAGAACCTGCGTGTACCTTCCCACCACTTTCTCGAAATTATTATTTTTAAAAATGTAATATCCGAGAGGAAACTCCACTTAAATTCTCAGTCGTCGGAGAATCAAAAAAAAACAACAAAAAAACCAAAAAACAAAAACCAAAAAACCCCACCCACCGGGAAGGAGGGCAGGATTTGGAAGCCGTGCCTCGCTCTCCCGGCGCATCCAGCAGCAGTGCAGATGTTCTCCTGCTCCGCCGCTCCGGCATTGTCCTCAGGTCCAGGCACCACCGACACCCACCTGATTTAAAGCTCTGCACCACCGGCCAGCCCACTAACAGCGGGATTTATTGGAATTTTAATTACCTTAACCGGCCTAATGTCCACAGCAAATTTCTGTACATAAATTAGCATAATTCGCCAGATACATACATATGCAAACGAGAGGGAAAAAATATGCAACAGACACGGGTATGACGTCCCAAAGATTATTTCTAAATTTAAACTGGCTGTTAGAATAATTGAATAAATCTCTTCTCGCAGATACACTCGAGTTGTAGCAGAAAATAAACTAGCCACAAAGACCTGCAGTATTATTTTTAATGGGAAAGGAGGGGGGAAAACCCAATTGAGTTCAATAAATCCCATAATTGAACCTTCAACTAATTACATATTAAGAAGATTAACCTTTGACACAAACTTGTGATACAAACAAAGAAGCCTCGAACAATTAATAAACTTCCAGTGTTTCAAGACTTCTCAGGTTAACAACTGAGCCCTCCCCATTTTCCTCCCCTTCTGGGTCGCAGCTAAAGGAATAAACTCTGTTTAATTTTCTCTCTCCCCCTGGACATTCCAGGTTTAGACGAAGATACTCAGGAGAAAATTACTGCGGATCCTCACAATCCCATTACGCGGGGGAAAAGAGGGAAAATAACGCAAATCTGGACATTTTAACTTTTAAAAGAAAGCCATGAAGGACAAAGCTGGAGCTCATGTGCTCGCCCACAGGGCAGCACTGCTGGCCATGCCCACATTTTTCCAGCCCTGGGATCATTTCCAAGCCGCTCCGCGATAATTTTCACACGTGTAAGTTCTAAAGCAAGAGCACACGGTCATGCCTTGCAGCAGAAGCTGCCTTCATGTCATGTCTGAGTGGCACAACACGCTCACAAATGGCACTTTCTGCTCGCTGCTCCGGGCCAAGCAGCGATGCCGGATAGAGAAAAAATACAGAACCAATTCTAGCATTAAAAAAAAAAATACCGGAGGTTGTTCCCATTTTTTAAAAAATTGTATAAAGTAAAATGGATTTTGAAATGTTTTGGGGTGTTTCTTGCTTCGCTGACCTATAAGCAGTTTAAAAATAATAATGATCTAGTTTAGACTTGTGAAAAAGGAGGAATGCACTGGCTTTGCAGGTCTCTTCCCCTGCTAACTTCTACCATGCCCGGATTAAGAGAGGCTCTTACCCCTTCTTACCTTTTAGTCTTTTCTTTATGGGGCTCTTTGGCAGCTTTCGATTCAGTCTTGCTGTAAGGAAACAAGTGAGTATTTTGTCTACCGTGTAGGGGTCTTTCTGACGTGTTCCTTTCTTATTTTTAATGCTTTTTAAAATTTTTTTTGTAAATGTACCCGTAATTTCACGAATATGAATACGAAAAAAATCTCACACGGCCAAAAAAATTAAGTTTTTTCGTTGTTGTTGTTGTCGTCGTTTGTTTAGCCCCCTCAGGGAAAAAAAAAAAAAAAAGTCTGCCACACAGGAGATGAAAAAAAACCCAACAGATCAACAGGAAAACACTATCCAAGTAGAAAAGCAAAGAGCTTCAGTGTTATCCAGCCCAGAGGAGAAGTGCAGCAAAAGCAGGTCCAATTCCAAAACAAGCTTCTGATTTCCAGTGAAGCAAAAAAAAAGAAAAACAACAAAAAAAATAACCAAGATCAAGAAACCAAAATACACGTTCAAGTCCCCAGCTAAATTTTTGCACGAGTGTGTCTTAAATACAAGTTTGCTTTTATGTGTTGCAGCAAAACCCACGAAAAGCCAGGATTCGGAGTTGATCGGGATGAGTTCTCGCGTGTGTGTCTTGATGGGTTCTCAGTCCACATGGAGGAGCATCTGAGGGTTTTTCAAAAAGTGCAAATCAAAAAAGAGAATCTGGGAATCTGGGATCCAGAAAAGAGTTTTAAGATGGATCCCCCCTTCAAAATAAAAGGAGGAGGGGGAGAAGGAAAAAAAAATAATAAGAAACCACCAGCGCGGAGGCACGGGGGGCTGCGGAGTCTCACATGGGGCTGCGGGCAGGAGGAGGATCCCGCCGGGAGCGCCGGGGGCGGAGGATCCAGCGGTGTCTGTGCCGGGGAGGAGGGTCCGCGGCTCCGCACGGCTCCGCACGGCTCCGCACGGCTCCGCGGGCGATCCGCGGCGGGAGGAGGACCGGCAGCCGCTCCCGCAGGAAGGAGCGAGCGCGGGGAGGGCACCGGGGAGGAGGATCCAGCAAAGTCTTTCACGGAGGGAGGAGGGCGCGGGGAAAGCCGGCAGTCTGTGTGCCTGGCTCGCAGCGGGGTCCGCGGCAGGCGCGGGGGGATCCCGCGGCTCTCTCCGTGTCCCCCGCAGGGATCCGGCAGGGACGCGGCGGGGAGCGGGGCAGCCGAGGCGGCGGCGTGTCCCCGGGGAACCGCAGCAGCGCCTCGGGCAGGGTCGGTCGGTCCGCCGGGGTGCTGAGGGGGAGGGGGGGGGACGCAGCGCCGCTCGCCGTCTCTCTCCCGCTCGCTCTCGCCTCGTCCGCTCGCAGGGCAGGCGGTGCCGGGCTCAGTGCTGCCGGGCCGGTCCCCCGCTCCTCCGCGCCGCCGCTGCCGCCGGTGCCGCCCTGGGGAGCAGAGGAGCCGCTGCCGCCGCTGCCGCCGCCGCGGCCATTTTGTCGCTGACTGACAGAGCCCCGCCAGGCAGCGCGAGACCGCGGGGCGGCTCCGCGCGCGCCCCCTCCCGCGCTGGCCGCCAACAGGAAGTGCCGCGCTGCCCCCTCCCCCCACCCAACCCGCCAGGACCACGTGACGCGGGCGGGAAAGGGGGGGGAGCCCCCGCCCATATGCAAATGAGCGCGGCGGCCGCAGCCAATCAGCGGCGAGGCCGCGAGCGCGCGCCGCGGGCCACGCCCCCTGCTCCCCGCGCCCCCCCGCGAAGGCGCGCGCCCTCCCGCCACCGCCGCGCGGGGGGAGGGGCGGGGCTGGGCCCCCCCAACGCAAAGGGGGACGGGGTGGGGGGCTGGGGGCACCCCCATCCGGTACACGGGTGTCGGTGTTCACACACACACACAGCCCCCCCAGTGCCAACGGCAGCGCCGAACGGCTGCTCAGCCCTCCCTCGCACCCCCCCCGTGGGTGGGGGGAGAGAGATGTGTCCCCCCAACAGGGTGTGATGGGGCTGTGCTGCCCCCAAAGCGGTGCAAAAGGGCTTCACGCACACACACCGGTCCATATGGGCATCCGAGTATTCACCCCTCCGTCGCACACCCCCCCAAGCGGTACAGGGGGGGCTTCACCCCCCACCCCGTGCAAATATGTGTATGCACACACCCCCACACCGGGCAAATGGGGGTCAGTGCAGGCATCACACACCCCCACCCCGTGCAAATATGTGTGTGCACACAGCCCCCACACCGGACAAATGGGGGTCGGTGCATGCACACCCCCCCACACCGGGCAAATGGGGGTCGGTGCATGCACACACCCCCCCACACCGGGCAAACGGCACTAGGTGCGTTCACCCCTGCCCGCTGGGCACGGGGGTGGCGGGAGAGCTGTACCCCCCAAAAGGTATAAAGGGGTGCAGAGGGGCTCCCCCCATCCCGTGCAGATGGGGGTCGGTGCTTTCACCCCTCCTCACTCACACCGCGGGTTGGAAAGGGGGGGTTAAACATTCCTGCTGCAC
Organism: Luscinia megarhynchos; assembly: GCA_034336665.1. Classification (NCBI taxonomy): domain Eukaryota; kingdom Metazoa; phylum Chordata; class Aves; order Passeriformes; family Muscicapidae; genus Luscinia; species Luscinia megarhynchos. The sequence continues at coordinate 8,011,077 of CM067580.1, forward strand.
CCCAAATTGTAAAGAGCGGCCGCTCTTTGTGCCAGCATCCCTCGCCTCAAACATCGCTCCCTCCGCACACCGCCCGGCCCGTGGGCTGTGCTCGGCTGCGCGTCCCAGGTGTGGGTGTGCACAGAGGTGTGACACACACCCGCAGGACACCCCTCCCTACACCCTCGGGGTACCCACGGACCCGGGCCAGCCCTTCCCGCACAGCCCTGCTGGGCTCTGGCCGTCGGAGGGAATCCCCGCCCTGCCCCGGGGATTCCAAAAATGATGCGGTGCTTCAAAGGCGCCCGTGGCTGAGCCCGGGGGGCGGCCGGGAGCTGTGCGCGTCGGCGAGGGGAGATGGAAACGCCACATTTCGGAGTGGCGGCGCTTGGCTTGTCCCCCACAATAACCACATTAACTGTTTCTGCCAGGAGAAAGTCGGGATCTGGTCTCAAAATACCACAGGAGGAGTGGAATGAAAAAAAAAAAAAAAAAAAAAAAAAAAAAGGAGTCATTTTTTGCTAAAAATTGTTGTGTCTGGTCTTTTCTCCGGTTCTCTCTCCTCTCCTGTTTCCTCTCCCCGTTCTGCAGCGAACGTTTTGGGAAGTGCAAGGAAATCCAGAGGCTGAATCTTTATTTGCTCAGGCCGTTCTGCTGAAACCTGAACGGAGCCCGGGTTACAGAGCAGGGATGTTCCTGCTGCCGCTGGGATGGCGCCCACAGCGCGGATCCGGGGTGAGAGAAGCACAGTCCCGCTGTGATTCCCGCTGGAATTTGTGATGCCAGCCCCAAAGCCGCCCCTGCCAGCCCCGGGGCAAGCGGCGCCAGGAGCCCGGAGCCCCTCGACCACTGGAGGGAGCCCATATAGTGCCAGAATGCCACAGAAACGCCACGGGGAAGACAAAAAAAATACTAAAATATGAAATATCATATCATTGTAGTCAGAACAAAGTGTCTTCTGCAGGTCAGACCGTGATCTATAGCAATGCAAAATGTTATAAAAATCAGATTTAAATGTCCCATTGTACTTGATCAGCACAGAGAAGGGAAAGAATTATTAAGAACAAGGCTCTTTTTTTCTTCCCCCCTATATTTTGAATGTCAGCCTGGCACCTTTCACTGGGAGTGAATTCATGCACCAGCATGGTGGCAGACTCGGCTTGGAGGGGAAATGCCCTTGTGTCATCCCAAGGGCCAGCTCAGTTTCCCCTCGCTGTCCCTCACTTAAATGCAGGTCAGCACCTACAGACTCCTTCACCCTGGAGCTGCAGTACTCACCACTGCTGCTTTCCAAGGAGATTTTGCTCTCCTGATAAGCCAGCCACTCCAGAGGGGCAGAACAGAAGGCACATGCCATGCTTATGGCACAACATCCTCCTCATGCCCCTGCAGGAGGCTGCCCTGCACCAAAAACTGCTTGGCAATCGTGCTGAGGAATGTTCCTGGTTCCCTAAATTTCGTGTTGTGAACGTTGAAATATTTGTAATTCAAAACACACTTTTAACACACAAATATTTCTGGCTTTGCAGAGTGATGCCAAGTTGCTGGAGACCCTGAAGTGTCAAAATGGAATAAAACTGAAAGTGATTTGTGTACTAATCTGTTTTCTTGGCCCTGGAGAAATTACCATGAAAAGCATGATATAACCACAGCCCACAGACACAGTGAGCCCGTTGTGTTTGACACCCCTGTTCTAAAATACTGTCCTTAATGGATAAAAACACATTCTAGTAAACTTCTCCTGTCCTACCTGAGCTTTTTTACCATTGAATATGGGGCTTTATCCAATGTAATTTTGATTTTTCCCCCCTACTTTGGTTTCCCACTGGGGTTTTGCCCTCCCACTCCCCTGGTTGTTCTCCCTGGGGGCTCACACAGATCTGGGTGGGTTTGCCCCCCCAGCTCCGTGGGCTGAGGCTCTGTAGCAGCTGGTGGCTGCTGTCACCACGCATGGTACATCTGTCCCCTGACTGCCCCTGGGCTGGCAGGAGCTGGCAGGGCACGGCTTCTCCTCGAGGTGTGCTCTGCCAGAGCTGCTCCAGCACAGCCTCTGCTGCCTCTGAAGCCTCTCCTTCCCCCCAGCACTCAGGTAGTGCCTTTTTGTCACACGTGAGTAGGAGCAGATGTGAGCTGGTGCGAAGGGGAGGAAGAGGGACAGATGATGCCAATGGTTCAGTGCTCACAGAGCAGGAGGGATGCTGCTGCCTTGTGAAGCTCCAGTCTGCCTGTGTCTTGGGGAAAGGGCTGTGACCAAAGTGTTCCCAGGGTGCTGGGTGTGTCGGGTGGATGGTTTTGAGCACAAAGAGCCAGGCACTCACACAGATACAGCATTTTCTCTGCTGAGACTGACACAGCCGAGCTAAGCAAAGGTCTTCACACATTCAGGGCTGTGTTGAGGTGGCTCAACCACACCCTGGCAAAATATTCCTCCTCCATAGACTTTACACCTCTTGCTTGGTTTTGTGTCATCCATCCAACCCAGCACAAAGTTGTCACCAAGCACTTCTGGCACTTCCTACTCAGCAATAATGAGCACACACAATTAATGTCAGAGCCCAGCTCGAGCACTGGCCATGCTCCAGTGGCACAAACAACCTCATTCCTTAAGGAGAATCCAGTCTCTGATGCTGAACAGGATTTCCCAGAACCCACACAAAGTGAAGCTGCAGCTCCAAGGCTCTCTCTTGTCTGAGGTGATGCTCAGAGGTCAGATGGGCAGGATCACTCTGGGGAGCCAAAATCCAGGATACCACAGCCTCTTCCCAAGTTTTCCAAGGAAAATATGAACATGCAATGTATGGAGTCCTTCTGAAGGATGCAAGCACATCCCTCCTGGCCACACTACCACAAACTGAGTCTTTAGGGTGAACACTTAAATAGAATCACAAAATTGTTAAATTGGAAAAAGACCACAAAGGTCTTTGATTCAACCATTAATGAACTGCACTGAACTTCTACATCACTTTCTATAGGAAAAACCCACTTTCATAACTTAGGTTTTTTTCCCCACATTTTCTTCCCACTTGCTGGGACCATGCCCTGCTGTGACACCTCCACATCAGGGTGGTTGTACCCAGCTATGAAATGCCCTCTCCATGGCACTGGCCCAAAATGGAAAGGGCTCCTGCAAAAACCTGGCACCCTGATGTCTGGCACAGACAATTTTCACATCAGCAAACCCACCGTGGTGAGCATCACCACAGGAGTCTGACAGTTCACCTCTTACCCTGCACTGGAAAGGCTGGTTCCCCTTTTTTGGTGTAACAGAAAACACAACATCTGGATTCAATTCCCTCCCCAAGCCAAGAATCTCTAACCTGCATTTCCCACGAGAGAGATGTAGCACGATGCTAAACAGCAATCTGGCAGGGGGGAAAACATGGTGTTTTTTATTCTTGCTCTCCAAGCAGAGCTATTGTACAAACAGGAACACAAGTGTCCTGAGGCCAAAAAGCGAGCAAGAAGCGCATGACTCCCTACCCTGCCTGCCACAGCAGCAGTGATAACATGTTCTGCTTATTATCAATAGCTGTTTTACACTAAATACAAAATCTGCCCTGAACAGAGGGCTCAGAGCACAGGATTTGCTCACCCCATAGCTCACCCCATAGTTTATTTTAGGGGGAAGGAAGCAATGGTTTGGAGTTGGAACCTGTGAATATGGCACCTCTAGTTAAGTCTGTAGGCTGGAGGAATGTGCAGAGATGCAAATTTCCCGTTGTGCTTGTGAGAATAAAAGTATTGCCATTCATCAGCCTCTCTTCCTCTGTTTTTTAGGTCATCACTTATTGATACAAGAGGGGCTGGAACAAGCAGAGGGAAGACACAGGGTGTTCCAGTGGCACAGACAGTGCTCATCACCCAGGCATGGCTGCAAATGTCACAGAAAACCCTGGTTTTGTACAGAAACCCCTTGCTGAGCATGCAAACCCCCAGTGAAATGCTGGAGTTGTCACCTCTGGCACTGGCAGGGGCACCAAGCCAAGTGTTTGTAATAAAAATCCTGCAGCAGAAAGGGAAAAACCCCTGATTACCCAACATCTCAATGAACTGGGAGGGAGCTGCCAGTGCTTCTTTGCTGTAAAAAAGCCTTTCCAAAAAGGCTTTCCCAAGCCTCCTTCAGCTTGTAGATTTTTATCTTCACCCCACACAGAGCCTCCTGCACGTTTGGGAAGCACTGGAGCTGTTTTCATGATGTCCTCAAACAAGCTTTAGGTTTTCCTACTTGTTTGCAAGTTTCTCACCCCAATGGAAAAAAAAAGCAGAGCTGGGGGCAGGCTGTAAAAAAAGGTTAATTTACTGTATGTACCAGTCTGACCTTTTTTTGGCAGCTCAAAGAGCTGCAGCCAAGAAACACCCAAGGGATGAAAATTCTTCTGAAACCAGGGCTAGGGAGAATACCTACTAGCACCCCACCAGCTATCAAAGCAGTGGTGAAAGAACTTGCAAATACTTAAGTTAAAAAATAAACCCCAGTCCTTGGGCCAGGCACTGCTCCCACACTGGTTTGTGCAGTGCCTGTGGCAGCCCAACACCATTTCCTTAGGACAAACCAGCCTTTGCTGGGGTTTTGCAGCAGGACTTTAGAATATATATCAGTCAGTGGAACAGCAGAGCAGATTTCAGCCTCCAACATTCCTGTTAGAGGATTTCTTTATATCCTGTGCTGAGTGTGGGCATCTCCCTCACTCCATCAGCTCCTAATCCTGGGAGCTCTTCAGGGTAAAGGATGGCAGAATGGCAAATGCCTACAGCTGCAGCTCCTTTCTGAGCAGTTGCTGGGCCAGCAACTTCAGTGTTCAGGGTAAAAATGAGTTATGATAGCCCATGTGGATGAGACAAAAATGAGATTCTTGGAAGTTTTTATGAGACCAGGTGAATGGACCCAGTGATAAAAGATTTTTTCCCAATGTCCTGGCTAATGCACATGGCAGTAATTTGACCTCTGTAAAACCTTCAAGGGCTATGACATCCATTTCTTTCTTTCTTTGATGAAGCTGGGCATCCTGGCTGCTGCCTTCCTTCTCTGTTGGTGGCAGAGGACATTTTGAAGGGGATTGATGCCAATATAATGTACATTTATTGCCTGCCTTGGGAACTTTGGGTGAAAACGCTGTGATGTGATGACTTTTGCTCTGTACAGACTCACCAGGTATCAACACTTTGGGCTGGATTGTACCTAGGGCAGCTTCTGTATTCCTGACAGAGCTGATATGACTTATCCCTGGGGTGAGGAGGTGGGAGAGAAAGAATTGCTTGTGACAGATACTAGTCATGTTGCTTAATGAAGTTTTGCAAGGTGTTCAGAAACAGCAGGACGGGGTCAAACCAGGGAAGGTCACGCTGCTGGAAGCTGCAATCCTGAGTCAAGACCTGGCTTCTCCCCAGAGCCTGTCACTCTGCTCCCTACCTGGCTGGCAGAGCTGCTCCAATTGCAAAAAATTTATTGACACCCACCCACCATCCCTAAAGTTTTATGGCAATATAGATCCATTAGAAATCCATTTTACAGAGGTATTAAAATAATGAAGGTGAGAATTAAGAGAGCAGCACACTCCTTGGAAAACCCACTGATCATAATATACTGCTTTAAAGAAAGTTAGCCTGCAGTCCCCTTAAAGAAAGTTATCAATTAGTCACTGTATCAGACATGGGAGAATTGTTCCCTGAAGAGGATTTTAGGAGGGAAGCCAGTGACTAAGTGATGAATTTATCACTGGGGCTTGCTTGGCTCCATGGATTAAGATGACATGGCACAGAGGGCTGGGAGAGCAGACTGAGATCCTGGTGGCCCCGGGGGGTTGGTGGGGTGAGATGAGCCACAGCTCCAGGCAGGTGATGGCACACTGGGGTGGATCAGAGCTCCCACACGTGCTCAGGGCACTGGGCAGATGCTCCCACTGCTGTCTGTACCTGCTGCAGTGCTGGCATGAGGATGGAGCCCCATGCTCTCCTTCCCCACAGCCTCCAGACTCCACAATGTGCTGTGCAGAACCAAAACACGATGGATCTTCTGGTACAGATGCACCCCTGAAACCAGGGGCATCAGGGCTAATGTCAAACTGGTCAGGGGCTGGGTAGGGCAGATTTGTCTGTCCCTGCACTGAGCTGTGAAATGCCCTGGGGTGAGCCAGGACAGCAAAAGCTGAAGTCAAAGTACAAAACCTCCTTGTCTCCTGCAGCTCAGATAACTGAACATGAGGAGTGGAAGGAGCCACTAGGACATGGCTTTTCTCTGTGGGCAAACATCACCTGCTAACACCTGGACAAGATGAGCACACATGATCCTGTTCCATCCCAGCAGTCTGAGTGAGACACCACAAAAGAGAGAGGGTTGTCAAATGAAAAGGTTGTGATTGTTGCCTAAAACTGGGAGAGATCACAGCATTTCCACGGAATTGGAATAAACTTGCAAAATACTTTGTTTTGATCCAAACCATGCCTGGAGGTATGTAAAAGATGTGTAGCTGTGGTGCCGAGGGACATGGCCTAAAGGTGGTCTTGGCAGTGCTGGGTTAATGCTTGGACTTGATCCTAAAGGTTCTTTCCAACCTAAACAATTCAGTGATTCCATAAATCTACATTTCTCAATGCAAGGCATTTTGTGAGCCCAAAGCTGCCCTCCTCTATTGCTGCATGGCTGAAAAGGCTCCCGGGGTGACCACAGCAGTCACTGCTGCCCACACCTCACTGGGCTCAGCTGAGAAGCTCAGCAAAGCCCTGACAAATTGCCAAGCTCTCCTGAGATAAATAATCACAAACAAAAATATTTGTGTTTACTGTGGGGATTTGTCTGTGCATAATTATGCATTAGTCATTACGAGGACTACAGGAGAGTTTTACACATGTAAATATGTTCAGTTAATTAGACAGGACTGCTTTTGGTTTGTTTCTTCTCTGCAGTCTGATCCTGAAGTCATCAAACACTCCTGGATCACGAGGCTGGTTGAACGATGTGCGTGAGGAAAACAGCTCTCTCCCTGCTCCTAATGCAGCTCTGGGTGTCCCCATATATTCCTTTAAAATACTTGTAGCTTTTTTGTTACAGCCTCAAGGTACTGCACACCATGCAGCACAACCTTCACACTGTTCTCTCATGTTCATGTTTCAAGGGGAGATCAGATGGATTTCTCAAGTAATACAATATATGACATTATTTTCTTCTGAAACATTTTTAAGTGCAGCAGCTTTTAGTAATCTTTTAGCATCTTCTTCTATGTATGACAGAGTCTATTAATGTCATTTGCATGAGAAGTTCACAATAAATCATTCATGCACAGTTTAGTACAGGTTAAGTGTAACAGTCTAACTGTGATTTTCTATAAGAAAATCAGAGCAGCTCATCAAGTGGTGTAAATCAGCAGTGCTCCATCAAAGCCACTGAGTCACACCAACTAATTGCTTGGCCCAGGGGAAAGATTTAGGCAAAAAAGCATCAGGGTAGAGCACGATTCCTGCCTTGTTGGAAGGACCTTCTCCTGAGAGCTTCTCTCCTAAAAACCTCCCCAAAGAAAATCCATAGTGGATTTTCTGCTAATGCTGTGGGACTGGCACAGTCTGGCTGGCCCAAGGTCATTGCTGCCCCTCTGACAGCCCTGGGCTCTGCTGTGCCACACAGCTGGAGGGTGAGGAGCGTCCAGGGGAGCCAGCCTGGAGCTCAGCCAGAAGCCCTGGGCTTGTCCTGGCCCTGAGAGTGGGAGGAAGATCGAATTCCCCAGGAACCTGCAGCTGTCATTTAGGCAGAAGCCTGGAACAACAGCAAAGGCAGTTCCAACCCCCTCATGGTGGGGGGTTGAACTGGATGACCTTTAAAGCCCCTTCCCACCCAAACCATTCTGTGGCTCCACGGTTTAGGACAGTGTGGTGTCCACAGATGCATCTCCATTGCACTGCTTGGTTATCCTCCAGGTTTGGACCACTGACCCCATTTGCTCGTGGGAGTAGGAGGGAGGAGGAGGAGGAGGCAGAGGAGGCATTCCCTGTCCCCAGGGCAGCACAGAAACCCCCCTCGGGAGATGCCAGCAGGGAAGGGGCCGCCCTGCTGCACCCAGCCTGGTCCAGCGCCTCTGGAAGTGGAAGGAAATTCCTTTGCAATGATGAGGGATTCGCCACCCGCTCTGGAAAGCGGCCATGTGGGCACGAGAGCAGCAAGGGCTCCTGGAGGGGTGGCTTTGGGAAAGCCCCGTGTCCCTCAGCAGCGCTCAGAGGTGATGCTGCGGCTGCAGCGGCGGCGGCGCAGCTCCGCCCGGGCGGGACGCGGACACGGCGCAGCTTCGCTCACAACGGAAGATTTCCTCCTCCCCTCCTCCTGTTTTCGGCCCGGTTCTTGTTCTCACTGTGTGGGACAGAGGCTCATTGTTCCGCTGCTCGGGAGCGCGCCGCGGCACTGATCTGATTAGAGCTGGGGCCGTGCCCGGCCAGCGCCAGCTGGGGGTGACATCCTGGGGTGCATCACCTCCTGGGGTGCATCACGTCCTGGGGTACATCCTGGGGGTGACATCCTGGGGTGCATCACGTCCTGGGGTACATCACCTCCTGGGGAACATTCGGGGGTACATCCTGGGGGTGACATCCTGGGGGTGACATCCTGGGGTACAAACTGGGGGTGCATTCTGGGGTACATCACATCCTGGGGTACATTCGGGGGTACATCCTGGGGGTACATCCCGGGGTACATCACATCCTGGGGTACATCCTGGGGGTATATCTCATCCTGGGGTACAAACTGGGGGTGCATCCTGGGGTACATCACATCCTGGGGGTACATTCGGGGGTACATCCTGGGGGGTACATCCTGGGGTACATCACATCCTGGGGTACATCACATCCTGGGGGTATATCTTATCCTGGGGGTACATCACATCCTGGGGTACATACGGGGGTACGTCTTATCCTGGAGGTGCATCCTGGGGGTACATCACATCCTGGGGGTACATCTCATCCTGGGGTTCATCACATCCCGGGGGTACATCCTGGGGGTGACATCCTGGGGGTAAATACAGGGGTACATCACATTCTGGGGCACATCCTGGGAGTACATCACATCCTGGGAGTACATCCTGGGGACTCATCCTTGGGGGGACATCACATCCTGGGGTACATCCTGGGGGTGACATCCTGGGGGTAAATACAGGGGTACATCACATCCTGGGATACATTCTGGGGGTACATCACATCCTGGGATACATTCTGGGGTACATCCTGGGGACTCATCCCTGGGGGGACATCACATCCTGGGGTACATCCTGCAGGTGACATCCTGGAGGTACATCCTTGGGGCACATCCTGGGGGTACATCACGTGCTGGGGTACATTCTGGGGGTACATTCTGGGGGTACACCCTGAGGGTGACATCCTGGGGGCACATGCTGGGGGCACATCCTTGGGACAAATCCTTGGGGGGACATCCTGGGAACACATCCTTAGGGGCACATCTACAGAGAAGCCAGGAAAAGGTTTAGATCCTACAAATATGGGGAGAAGAACTAGAGGAAGGTCTGCACAAAGTGCACAGCTACTCACTGGCTGTGCTCCTGGCTCGACTGAGAGCCAGCCAGGCTGACCGAGATGCATCTTCCAAATGCTCAAATACCAGAGGGAAGTTGCACCATCTCAGGCTATTTGTTACGTATAAAGAACATCATTTTGAATGCACTGGCTAAGTAAGAATTAATTGTGTTTAAAATTCAGGTTAACAAACGCTGTAAGGAGTTGTCATAGGGGAAATAAAGGGGAACGAACAAAAAAAAAAAATCTTGGGCACTAATGATTAGAGCAAAACCCTGATGTTAAGAGGACTTTGTCTCAGTGGAAGCAAGTTACTCATCTTTTCCAGAAGATACATGCATGCATTGCAAAATGTTTATTTTGTACTCTCTGAAGTGGTTAATCTACATGCAAAGCAATAAAAAGGTGCCTTATTAGGCTAATTGCTAATAATAAAAAATAAAAAAAAAAGAGAGAGAGAAAAAAAGCCCAGAACTACAGTGAGCAAATATTTAAAAACAGATGCAGAAGGCTGTGAAAACAAACACAATCTCATTTTTCCATGAAGTTTTCCCACCAGAAATCAGACAGTTCAAAGAGACGTCCGGTTAATGCGGTACCTCCAGGCTCCCGCGCTGAGCTGTTCATTAGCCGCTGCCTAATTCTGTGATGCAGAACTGGATTAATGGAAAGGTGACTGGGAAGCCACCGAGGGACCTGCTAATGATACTGCTTTGTCCTTAGAGAAGTCCTCTCTAGCCTTGCCCACGTGCAGCAAAACACACACACCATCAGGACACAATGCCACATTATCACAAGAAAACACTTTGGAGAGGGGAAGAAGATGTCATCACCGAGTGGTGCTGGGAACTGGTGAAACCCAAGATGGAAAAATAATTGCATGCATGTTTTTTAATACAACAGGATTCCCCCAAGCTCATTAAAGCAGATGGAAGTTTTAAAACCTGTATTACTTTAAAAATTAATTTACAGCTGTGGGGCTTGGTGGCCCAGAGAACATTAAAATGATAAATCCAGAAAGGTGATGTGAGCAGAAAGGAGGATTGCTTTGGTCACAACATGGCCTTGTGCAGCTGGGAAAGGGAGATGGCACACTTTTGTTGCTGTTTGACATTTACTCTGCTGTGCCATTTCTGGGCTTAACCCAGATTTTAAAATACTATAACAAACCATTAAAATTTCCTCCCAAGCGATGTGTCAGCCAAAAATTATCTTCGTGCCTCTCTGCATCATTAAATACTGGCTGGCATGGTGAGGGAGCTGATAGGGATTTCTGCACTTTGGACCACAGGAGAGCCCTGTCAAAGCTGCATGTCTGCACCTGGTTGTGGAACAGGGTCACAGCCTGGACATCCTCACCAGTCCTGGCATGGAGTCACAGCCTGGACATCCACACCAGCCCATGGCATGGAGTCACAGCCTGGACATCCTCACCAGCCCATGGCATGGAGTCACAGCCTGGACATCCACACCAGTGCATGGCACAGGGTCACAGCCTGGACATCCTCGCAAACCCATGGCACAGGGTCACACACTGGACATCCTCACCAGTGCATGGCTTGCAGTCACAGCCTGGACATCCTCACCAGCCCGGACATCCTCACCAGTGCATGGCATAGAGTCACAGCCTGGACATCCACACCAGTGCATGGCACAGGGTCACAGCCTGGACATCCTCCCCAGTCTGTGGCCCTGGCTCTTGGCCCCAGATTTCCATCCCCACGGGCTGAGCAGCGGCTCTGCCGTGCTGCCCCCGCCGCAGCCCCCGCCCCCAGCAGTGCCCTAGTTCCCCTGCTCAGCTGCCCAGCCAGGCTGCGGCTGTCTGCAAGCTCGGCAGCGTGCCCAGGGCAGCCCGGGGAAGGGGGGCAGGAGCTTGGGGCAGGTGCTTGCCTGGCTGCTGGCACACCAAGCAGTGCCAGCGGGAGAGTCCTTCACCCTGCACAGCCACCACGCTCAGCTGGGACATGCCTGGCCACGGTGAGGTGGTGGGACAAAGCAGGCACAGCCCCGTGGGGGATGGACCGTCTCTTTTCCTCTACATTTGTCCAACGCCAGCACCAAGCGCTGGGATGGGCGAGGTAGCACGGAACAAAGGCTGGAGGCAGGTTGTATTCAGCTCACACCAGCTACCTCTGCTTGCCGGGAAGAAAGGAGCCTTTGTTTGGGAGCAGCAGCTACTCCCACCAAACCACGCACAGGGCTCCGTGCTGCAGAGCCCGTGTCGGGGGCAGGAGCACAAAATGGTCCCTGCTGCCCCTCCCCGTGCTCCCCTCACCCTCACAGGTCTGTGCAGGGAGCATACCCAGCCTCCCCAGAGCTTGGGGTGTGTGGCCAGGCACGGGGATGAGGTCACAGCCTGGGAATGTGCCCCCAGTGCAGCCCCACAGAGCCCAGCCTGTGGGCAACCCACAGCTGCTGTGCCAAAAGTGCTGCCTGGCCCTGCCTGTGCAGGGCCCCCAAAACATGTGCTGGGCCCCCAAAACATACGCTGTGTCCCCAAAACATGTGCTGGTACCCCAAAACACACACTGGGCCTCCAAAACATGTGCTGGGCCCCCAAACACGCACTGGGCACCCAAAACATGCACTGGGTCCCCAAGACATGCACTGAGTCCCCACAACATGCACTGCAGCCCCCAAAACATGCTGGGCCCCCAAAACATGCACTGCAACCACAAAACATACGCTGCAGCCCCCAAAACATGTGCTGGGCCCCCAAAACACACACTGGGCCTCCAAAACACACGCTGGGCTCGCTGCCAGCTCAGGCTGACACGGATCTGGGCTCTGGTGCCAGGCTTGGGGCTGTCCACTGGCAGCAGGCTGGGCTCATGCCCATCCCTGCAGTGGCATCAGGCTGGGTCCATGCTCATCCCTGCACTGGCAGCAGGCTGGGCTCCTGCTCATCCCTGCACTGGCAGGCTGGGTCCATGCCCATCCCTGCACTGGCATTAGGCTGGGTCCATGCCCATCCCTGCACTGGCAGGCTGGGCTCATGCTCGTCCCTGCACTGGCAGCAGGCTGGGTCCATGCCCATCCCTGCACTGGCAGGCTGGGTCCATGCCCATCCCTGCACTGGCAGGCTGGGTCCATGCCCATCCCTGCACTGGCAGGCTGGGCTCATGCCCACCCCTGCACTGGCAGGCTGGGTCCATGCCCATCCCTGCACTGGCAGGCTGGGCTCATGCCCATCCCTGCACTGGCAGGCTGGGTCCATGCCCATCCCTGCACTGGCAGGCTGGGTCCATGCCCATCCCTGCACTGGCAGGCTGGGCTCATGCCCATCCCTGCACTGGCAGGCTGGGTCCATGCCCATCCCTGCACTGACAGGCTGGGTCCATGCCCATCCCTGCACTGGCAGGCTGGGTCCATGCCCATCCCTGCACTGGCATCAGGCTGGGTCCATGCCCATCCCTGCACTGGCAGGCTGGGCTCATGGATCCCTGCACTGGCAGGCTGGGCTCATGCCCATCCCTGCACTGGCAGGCTGGGTCCATGCCCATCCCTGCACTGGCAGGCTGGGCTCATGCCCATCCCTGCACTGGCAGGCTGGGCTCATGGATCCCTGCACTGGCAGCAGGCTGGGTCCATGCCCATCCCTGCACTGACAGGCTGGGTCCATGCCCATCCCTGCACTGGCAGCAGGCTGCTGCTGTTCCTGCACGCTCCTGTGCTGGTTTCTCCTGCAGGGAGTGTGACTGGGATCCCTGGCTGTGCCCTGAGACCCAAACCCAAACCTCCCCCATCACTGGGCACAGCCCTCGCTCAGACTCTTCTCCGCTGCTGCGTTTATTATAACACGCTCCTCGTTTCCCTTCTCTCACCCAGCAAATGACCCTCGGCAGTGAGTGAGTCTGTCCCAGCCCGGAGGGAGGCGGATTTTCCCCCGGCCCTCGGGAGGCCCCATGCCCGGGCAGCAGGGCCGTGACTCACCGGCTTTCAGCTCCTATTGAAGGCACCAGAGCCGAACAAAGCCCCCATTCACTCCCAGGCCTCGGCTAGTTTTTCTTTGAGCCCTCACTGCTTTATTTTTATTCTTTCCCAAACATTGTTGGCTAATTTCATTGACAAAATTCATAACTTGGGGTTGGAGAGCTCGCTCCTATTCAGCTTGGAGCGCTGGGGGGTTTTGTTTTTCTTTTCCATGCTGCCCTTCTTGCCTCATTCTCTGCACCATCCTGAAGCCAGCTTGCAGCCTGTGCCATGCTGAGGGATGGAGCTGAGGGACACAGCCCTGCACAGAGAGTTTGGGTTCTCCTCAGTTTTTGGGTGGAGAAGAAAAAGCACCAAGGCAAGGTCTGGACCTGAAGCACAGGGGTGACTCTGAGGGCAGCACAGAAAGGATTGAAATCGTGCACTGCAGAGCTGAGTGACCCCTGGAAGTACACAGCAAACATTGAAAATCAAAAGCCTGTTAAACTTTTATATCTGCAATACTCTGCCTCCAGTCCAGTTAATTATAGCCCTTTAAAAACATCTGCATTTCATAAAGGACTAAGTTTCCTTCCCCTCAGGCTGCCCCTCCTGAGACATCCCTCTCCAGGCTGCTGGGTTACACAGTAATTACAATCCACAAGTACCTGACATCACCACCGAGTGCAGTGCATTATGGTTTCGAAAACAAGAGGAACAATATTGCTCAAGATGGGTCTGAGCCAAAACCCCAGCTCCAAAAACCATCATTTTTTCTGGCAGAGCTGAGAGCCAGAGCCCTGCGTGGCAGCCAGGGCCCCCCTGGAAATGTCACAGGCAGAGAATGGAGGAGTCACTTTGAGCTCTGGTAAGGCAAAGGATATTTCTCCTGCCTGCTGACTGGAGGGATTTAAACACACACAGGGAGACCTGCAGCCCCTCTGCCACCTCTGCCCAGGAGCCAGAGCCCCTCTGTGCATCCAGGCCAGGGCACACGGGAGTGCTGGAATTTTGGGAAGGGATACAGGTTGGACCCAAAGCAGCTGTGGGATGGGAGCAGGCAGCACCTTCCTGAGCTGGCAGCACCATCCACACCTCACAGGCAGCCAGCCCAGGGACTGGGCCTGGGGAAGGCACAAATGTCAGTGCAGGAGGCTGTGGGCTCCTTCCCCCCTCCCAGCTGGGAGGAGGCACAGCCTGCCTCGAGAGAACCTGCAACCAGCTAATCTGTGCTCCATACACACACACCTAATAGATACACATTTGGCTCATGGCCACCACTCAGCCGGTACCTAAAGCAAAGTCCTTAATGGTGCTTTATGTGGTAAATCCCTTTTCTCCTCCTCTCCAGAGACAGGGGCTGGTTCTGGGGTGAGAGCAGGGCAGGAGCACCAGCCCCACCAGCCTGCAGGGGCAGCTCCCATGACCTGCCTCCTTCTTGCTTTGCTGAGCTCTGGGGGCCAGGTCTCTCTCCTTGCTCATTTATAGGCTTGTTTCCCTGCAGAGAGGAGCTGGTTAGAAGAGAAAGAGTGTGATTTTCAGTCCACAGAGCAAGCAATTTACTTTTTAAGGTTGTTTGCCAAAACCACATTCCTGCTTCAGCTCCCAGTCCAAGCAGAGGGGAGGCTGAGATCAGAAACGAGTCAGGGACTGATTTTGCTCAATCGCTTGTGCTCTCTCTGCCTCGAGTGAGAGCTGAGCTCACTCAAGGGTTGAGGCATCCTCTGTACCTTCACATCTGAACAACAAGCAGGGAAAGCAAAACCACACGATTTCCTCTGCTGTCAGCAATACCCAATAAATTCACAGCAAGAGCGAGCCTTTAAAATGAAAAAATAAAACTAAAAATCCCCCAAACCAAACATTTTATCCTTTCCTGGTCTAATTGGGGAATAAACTTAATATCTAATTTTGAGGGTGAAGTGAAAAGGAAAGGGTTGAAAGCGAGCTGAGGCAGGCTCTGCACCCAGCAGTGATCACAGGCAGCAGGCTGGGGCTGCATCTCCAGAGGAAGCAGCAGCTCTGCCTTGATGTGCTCCGAGCCAGAGGGGCTGTGGCTGAGCCAGACCCTCCTCTGCCCCACACAGCTGGTGGGAGCCCGTGTCTGCCACCAGCAGAACCTGGGAAACCATGGAAAACAGGGAGCAGCCTCAGCTGGGAGCTGCTGGGTGCTGGGAGCAGCTGCAGCTCCGTGGGTGCTGGGTGTGAGGGGCTGAGCTCAGTTCCCTTATCCCTGGGTGCAGCCCCACTCAGATTGCTGGGGTGGCTCCTGGGTGATAATCCATACGTGGTACCTCTGTCCCAAAGTAGCCTTAAAAGTGCCTTGGATGGGCATGAGATGATTTTACCTCAATTAAAGGATGCTCTGGTGATGCAGGGACGTCGTGAGTGCTGCTGCCTTGCACCTGCAGGGAGCCAGGCTGGGGTGGGAAGCCTGGCTGGGGACATAGGGCCTGACCCCTCCTCCCTCACTCCACACTCTGGCTGCTCACCAGACTCCCTCTGCTCTCCTGCTGGCTCAGGACCCTCTCTCCACCGGGATGTGCCCAGCTGGTGACACAGGAGTGCCCCTCACCTTGCTGCCCAGCACACCATAAAGCCTGGAAGCTGTGTTATTGCACACTCAGCTTTCCCTCTGCATCCTCACCTCCTCTCAGGTTTCTGGGCATCACAAGGCTCTCCCAGCCGAAGCAGGCTGGGAAATACCTGGTCCCCAGAGCAGAGACAGTGTGCTGCTGGGAAGCCCTGGACAGGTCACCCTGGGGCTGTGCAGGTGCCCTGCTGTGTCCCCCAGGTCCCGTGGGTCTGGTGCCACTGAAGCAGAACCCAGGGAGGAGTGGCACAGCCCCAGAGTGTGGGGCCCTTGCTGACAGCCAGCTGCCCCTTGCAGCTCTCCCTCAGCTCTGCAGTCCTCCCAAAGACAGCCTGCAACTCCCCAGATCAGGGTGATTCCTTAAGGAAAGAGAAGTCTGTGCTTGCCTGTCTTTAAAGAGCAGTTTACTAAAATAATACCTTCTATTGAGATCTATTTCTTCTTTCCTTGTTTTCTCTTCCACACACCACCCCCCACCTCTGCTGCCTCTGGAGCAGCCTGGCCATGCACCAGAGCAGTGCTCCCACCCCGGGGTGCTGGCCACCCTCTGGGTTTTGGGTGTCACATCACATCGAGGACAATTTAACATACACTGGGTGCTGCTCCTCATAGGGTTTTCCATGTGCATGAAGCTCTGGGTCCTGCAGGGAGGTGCTGTGGATCCCCATGGATGGGGTGAACACAGTCCTGGTACCCTGGCCCATCCTCTGAAAGAGCTGCTGGCCCCTTCCACCAGCAGTGCTGAGGTTGTTCTTAAAATAAGTCTCTTGGCTGATTATTTTCTCTCTCCACCCTTTCCTTCTCCTGTCTATAACTTTTCCATCTTGTGTGTTTGGTTTGCTGCTCTGGCCTCTCCTTCTGTACAGAGTGCACAAACATCAATGAGTTCCAACCAGGAGCATCCCACAACAGCCTGGTGGTGCAGGGGGAGAGCCATGGTGCTCCTCAGCCCATTTCACAAAGCCAAAATCCCACCCAAGGGCATTAGGGCATCACTGGGCTCACACCCCCCACTTAAAACACAGTTTTTTAATACTCAGAGTATTCACCCTCCATTTCCACAGTGACACAGGAACAGGGGCATGGCCCACCTAGGGCAAAGACATCCTTCAGTGGGAAGAAAATGGATTTGTCTGTGAAGGATTTGTCTTTCTACATGCAGAGAAGAGATATTTATATTAAAAAAAAAAAAAAAAAAAAAAAAAAAAAAAAAAAAAAAAAAAAGCTTGTAATATACCAGAATACCTTCCACCCTCACCAAAGGTCAAACTTAGATCCAATTTCAGTCAGGAGGGAGACGTCTGTCAGACAAGCACTAATCACTATTTAGTATTCATATTCACCTATTAGAAGCTCCATGCTGTAAACATGTCTATGAATTAACAAGGCATCTGGCCTCTCTTATACAATATGAGCAGCTTGGATCATAAAGTGTCTGCAGAAAATAAAAAGTGCCTTCCATCTGTCTCTCCCAAATATCAGCGCTATCACCAAAGCAAACAGACCGGCTCTTCCAGAGCAGCGCCCGCCCTCCCCCGGAACGTGCTAGTCAAACAAAAACAAGCGTTTCACCGAGCGCAGATCTGCGGCGGCTCCGCGGGGCCGGCCGCGAATTGAGGACTGCGGAAAAATTAGCTGAGAGATAACTGGGGGGAAAAAAAGCTTCCTAATAACAAGGTCTTTTCTTAGCTGTCTGAGTAATTACCCGGAGCGCTGGCGCGGCTGAAGCCAGGGGAAGGTCAGTGGCGCACGGCAGAGGGTGCGTGGGCATGCCAGGAGCTGTGCCCCGGCAGGGCCACCGTGGGAATTGCTGTCCCAGCTGTGGCAGAGAAGGATGCTGTGGGATGGTGGTGACCCTTGGAAGGGCCAGAGACTTCAGCAAGCCCTGCAGCATGGAAAAGGCAAAGCCCAGAGAGCCCTGAGCCATCAGGGAAAGGCTTCATGTGTGGCTGGCCAGGGGACAGCTCAGCTCCAGCAGTGCCACCATGGCAGAGTGGCTGCAAGTCCCATCCCAGCTCCATGGGCTGTGCTTGCCCTCTAACCCAGAGCCCTTGGCTCCTCACTCAGCTCCCTGGATGTCTGTGTGAAATGCATGAGAGCCAAAGGTGGGTAATTTGTGCCTGCTCCCACCCAGGGCAGATGGGGCAATTCCAGAGGAGCTGTGCCAGTGCAGGGTATCAAAGTGAGCGCTGGCAGCACAAGGAGCAGGAGCTGAGCCTGCACTGGTCCCTGCTGGTCACTGAGGGTCAGTGGGGACAGCCGGGGCTGCTGGGGCAGCAGGAGCAGCGTCACAGGTGAGGCAGGAGGCCTCCCATCCCACAGCACCCAGCCACTCCCCTTGTCTCCGTGTTCCCTGTCTCACTGCTGCTCCTTGTCTGGTTTCCCAGCCCACTCCGGGTTCCAGCGCTGGTGCTTCCCAGGGAAACCAGCTTTCTGCTGGCTTAGCTCCTGCCAAGGGCTGGATGGGCCTCAGGGTGAAGCACCACCTGGAGCAGGCCCATCATCACTTTTGGGGGCAGCTGCTCACCCAAGAGGCTCCAGGTCCCCGGGACATCACTCGTGCCCTGGTTAAAGCTGGTGGCCTTAAACCAGCTCAGGCTTGTCCATCTCGAGGGGAGGGAAGGTCTGCTCTAAACCCGGCTTTGTTTTCCAAAGATAGATTTGAAACCGAGGGGAAGGAAGAATGAGGTTCATAAATCAGGCAGGCCTGAAAATGAGGCATGAAAAATGAATGAGCAGAGAGTGTGTGTGAGCTCTGCCACCCAGACCTGCCCCTGGCACAGCCCAGCCCTCCCCCAGCCCCAGCCCAGCACACCTTCATTGCTGCCTCTTCCCCAGCTCACCTCCACACAGAAAGCACCTCCCTGGCCTTTAAACTCGAGCTGGGATGGGCTGGGGGGGATCCAAGCCCCGAGCTCAGACTCTGCCTCTCTCCACTTCCCTTTCCACGTTTAAACAGTGTTTTTAAGCTGATTGGACTGCATGAGATGTTTAAACTTAAAACCAGGGGAGCAGAGGGGAGACATGGCTTTCTGGAAGTGGTTCTCACATCCCCCACATGCGTGGATGACAGGAAGAAGAAAACCAGGAGGCTTCCAGACCTCCCAGCTGCAGACATCTGAGGAGCTGGCTTCATCCTCTCTCAGCTCCCTGCCTGGCCAAGCTGCTGCTATAACAGCAGTGCAGAGTAGTCTGTCTCCTCCAAACCATCCCCTGGGACAGCATCTCCCTGGGAATGGGGCTGGAGCAGCCTGGCTGGTGATGGACTCAGCAGGAGGGGATCTGCACCTTGCCCTAAGGCATTGCTGTGTTGGGACCATGATGTGCAGACCTGGCTTGGATCACTGAGAAACCCTCACAGTTTGCAGCTCCGGGAATGCATCGGGGGTTGTGGCCACAAATATTTGCATTTTGCAAAGGAAAAAGGCCCCAACCAAGCCAACCCAACCCAACGTGGCTGCAGCTGCTGTGCTGGGATGTGACAAGGCAGGTTCTGAAAATACCCTCCTGTGTCATTTGCCATGCAAATAATTCAAAGAAATAATTCAACCTGGGGTTAGGGAGGAGTGGTGGGAGAGTGGCCAGTGGCTGAGGCAGCCCAGAGCAGCTGGTGTGGAGCTGGAAAAGGGGGGAAGGAGGGAGAAGGAGGAATAATGATGGGGAAATTTGGTTTTGGCTGCTTGTGGGGTGACCTTAAGTGTCCCCATCTGAGGGACTTGTGACTGGGAAAAGGTCTTACTGAGCATCACCATTCAGAACACCACCAGAATCCTTCATTACATCCTTCTGCTGCTTCTGAAATGAGAGTTTTCCTCCCTGTAAGGATTTACCTGCCTCTGTCATACTGTGTTAAACACTTGCACTGCTGCCAAAATCTGCCACAGAAGATTCCCAGCCAGCTCCAGGGCCAGGCACCATCTCCACATTCCCCCAGGAGCCCAGGACAGCAGCAGCTGCTTTTCCCAGCTCCAGGATGGCAGCAAGACCGAGGGCTGCCCTGACCCCAGTCCCAGGCCACCAGAATCAATAGGGAATTTGTCACCAGCCCCAGCGGGGACAGGATCAGGCTCTGCATGCACAAGGAAACCCCTCGAGCATGAAAGCTAATTTAAGAGGAGCTCATCTCCTGGTGCTCAGAGACGTGGAGCAAGGAAAAAGCATGACAGATTTTGGTATATTTTAACTGAATTATTGTCCACTGGGGATTGAGCCAAGACCACAAACATTATTTCACTTTCTGGTGAGGCTGCAGTGATGAATATGGGTTTCAGTGGAGAAAAGCTGGGTGGTTCTTGTTTCTAATCTTGAGTTGTTCCTCCTCCTTTGAGGCTGAGCACCACAGCACAGGGATGCTGAAACAAAGACCCTCATTCCTTAGCAAGGCATCAGGGTCTGCAGGTGAATGCAGCAAGGCTTAAAACACACATATCAAAATGCAACAGAATTTTGCACTAGGCTCTGTTAAAAATATTCTGTTTAATTGATTTTTTAAAAAAATCTATTATGCTGCTCTAGGCATGGCTATTGATCTGCAGTGCTGGAGAAGTAATGAAGAAGCCTTCAAATCAATAAGGCCAAAGTATATCTCAAACTATATCTGCTCCACCAGCACAACAGGGATGTGGCCAGTGAAATTCCCCAGTCAGGAGCAGGAGTATGAACAAACCTGTTCTGATGACTGCAGAGATTTATTTCTATTGGCATAAACATAACTAATGAAAGCTCAGCGACTCTTCACTTCCCTGAAAGCTGATAATATATTGTGGTGCTCACAATGAAATGAGCAAGAACACATTTGCAAAGGAAGGAAAAAAACCCAACTCCCTCAACCGTGAGCTGTATTTTCTTCTTGGTGCCCTTGATTCTCCTCCACCCCCTTCCCCAGACAGGGTAATATTTCTTCTCAGAGCTGGTATGGGCTTTAACAAGGCTTTTGTAAGTCTCCAAGGCTGCAGTTTTAGGTTTTCTTTTATCCCTCTCTGTCAGGATGGAGTAGGTAGGCAGCTAAAATCACAGGCTGATAATATTGTTTGGGGCTAACAGCCTTATCTTATCTTGTTCTTATTATTCATATTACCTTAGATAAGCCACCTGGGGCTGCACACAAGCAAGATCCAGGGAAGTGACCTCATTACAGTTCAGGTGCCTATTTACTGTAATAAGATCAGCTGGACGAACACAGCCACACTTTGAACTTGGCTGGCACTTTCCATCTGAGCCTTTGACTCCATCCCTTTCACACTTCAGAGCGCAGGGAACGGAGGAGCTGGAGTTAATCAGCTCTGCCACTTTTCCTGCAGAAGGGATGACAGCAGGGCTTTGGCCACTGGGCACAGCAGGGCTGGGGAGGGGTGAGTGCTCAGCATGGGCTGCACCCCAGAGCTGGGGGGGCTTTGCTGAGAATCCCACACTGATGGAGCAGAGATGCCCAGAACACAATCAGCTGTTTATTCCCGATTAAAGCTGGTGTGGGAGACATCAGGTGTCTGATTTCTGCCCCAGACAGCCCCAGCAGGGCTTTGCCCTGCACAAGGAGCCCCTCGGGTGCTGAGGCTGGCAGGGTCCAGGCAGTGCCCAGGGTGCCAGGTCCTGGGTTGCCAGGAGGGCCAGCAGGGGTGGCCCCTCTGGGGCAGCCCCACAGCCACCCCTCCGTGCCACGCTGGCTCCAGCTGAGGCCCGTGGCAGGCGCCGAGCACTTCAGGCGCTTTCAGCCAGCAAATTAATCTAATTTTTTTTTTTAAAGGAATCTCCTAAGTTTAAAAATATGGTAATGCAATTAGTGGCTTTGGCAGGCTAATGAAGCCACTTTAAACCCTTGCAATAATACCATTAAAAGAGAATGCTTAAGAGCCTCTTCAAACTTTCCAAAATGAGAAGTACGTTCGTATTCAGAAGATGCCAATCTAGTCTCCTTTCTCCAAGGTTCAAGATTAATTAGGGACTTGTTTAGTGCATGAATGAGGAAACAAATGAACTCTTGGATCACAGAGCACTGGAACCAATTTTTTAATCATTTTTTTTCCTTTACAATTACATTCCTATCAAGAAAGTCTTCATTAGACTTTCTGTCACGGGGCCACATCATGCCAGGTAACTGTTACAAGTGCTTGGCTTCCACCCAAAGACTGAACAATATGAGTTTTCTGAGAAATAAATACACGTGAAATATATTTAACGCTGCATTTTCTCATTAAAATGTTATTGCATTTCATAATAAATACATATACCCTTTCCTCCAACAAAACAAATTATTTAGAAAAGACCAACAACAAAATCTGCCTGGGCATTTAAAGATTACCTTTGAGAAATGCATTAATGTCTGATCTCAGAAGCACCACACAAATAGATGGAGATTGCTCAGGTAAGGGATAATATGAGAAAAAATATGTTTGAGACTAATTGTTAAAAGAATGGGTTTTGCACATTTAGTGAAGGAGAAAAGTAACTGCTCCTTTTTTTTCTTTTTTTCAATGAGTTGCAACCCACCCTGGAGATGGGAGGGATTGGTTTGGCTAATCCCAGCCAAAATGAGATGCAAATTTGGCTCAGGACTATACCAAAATTCAGGCATTTTGTACTCACGGTGAGGATCAGCTGAGAGGACTCACTCCTCATCACTCCCACACACCGGGTTTGTTTTGATGCTGAGAATTTCTCCAGCAAAAAAAAAAAAAAAGCATGAAAATAGATTAATTTGCAGAGAGATACTGCTGTAGTCATGCAGAGAAAGGGAACCAAAACTCCAACGAGGCTGAGCTGCAGAGCACAGACACACAAACCACGTTGTGAGCAGATGCCAAAGACATGTTCCTTCACTGCTGCTGATGAGTTTTGCTAATTAAAGTCTCATTGTGCTTGGGTGAGCTGCATCCAGAACGCAGGTCACAAGCTCTGAGGAGCCAGGAGCTGCCTGGGGATGAGAGGGGGCCTTGTGTGCCAGGTGTGCCTCTCATTTCCCTTCCCCAGGTGATGAAGAGGAGGAAGGCTCCCTGCACAGCTGGGGAAGGGATGGGTAACTCCAACCATGACTGGCAGATCTGCACCCGTTTATCTGTCACTGCCCGAGGTGTCTCCTCAGCCCTGAGACTCACCTCTGGGGGACATGCAGGTGGTTTGAACCCAGCTCTTTCCATGAGAGACTGCAGGAGCTGTTCTGAGAGGTTTTCATGGCTGTTTATTCTCCCTTATCTCAGGATTGCTCTGCCCAGCTCACAGCTCTGCTCGCCAGACGTCCAGGGCAGGACTGATCTTTTATAGTCTAAATTACCTACTAGGGATTTACAAATGACCCCCAATACAATACAATCTTGTTACATGGTCCAGCTCTGTCCTCATCCAATCTGAAAGTGCCAGCATGTCACCCAGCATGGATGGCACGGAGAAGAAGGAGGAAGAGGTATCCACACCCCAAATTCTCCATCTTGGCCACGTGTCCCTTGTCACAAACATTCTAGAAATCTGCTAATTCTACATTCTAACAGTCTAATTTACACTCTATTTATTTTTGCAGCTTGCATTTCCTCTCTCAATGTTGGTAAATTGTTCCAAGGAGCTGAATCCAGCCCCTGAGACACCTGGGTCTCATTCAGGATCTTTGGGGAACCCCATCAGGGGGTCTTAAACCTTCCAGGGAAGCCAGAGGAACACTCTGGGACTCCCACATTTATCATCAGCCAGACCTCCATCAGGGTGCACAGATAATGTTCTCCTGAGTGGAAAGGCAAGGGTGTAATTTCCATAGCTGATTTGTTCCTCTCTGCCTCGCTGCTGTCCTTGGAGCAATTGTGGATCAGAGCAGGGCTGCTGGGACCCCCTTCCTTGGGCATTTATCAGTGCAGAATTCATTTCTATGAATTCACCTCCTGGCCAGCCCCTGACCCCACTGCTGCCCCACAGCCTAATAAAGTCCTAATAAAACCTGATAAAGTCCAGGCAATGGATAGTCCTTGTGCAGGGGCCAGGCTGCAGCAGGATCACACTCATTATCTCCTTAGCACAAGCAAAAATTTGAAGATATCAGGTGAGGATTTTGTGCAGGCTCTTTGCAGAGTAACCATGATAAGCACTGAAATCTAGATTTGTTTTGCCTGCAGACTTCACAGCACATCCCTGAGAAGGCACAGCAGGTGAACCCACAGGCACTGGGGCAGTGGGGAAGGTGCCCTTGGCACAGTTCTGCCACCACCAACCTCCAGCTGGGACCCTCTGCTTCAAAACCTCTCCTTCCAGGATTATTACATTAATCCAAGGGATTAGATGGGTCTGCTGATGTGTTGTGCTGGTGAGCAGGTCCTGGGTGCTGCAGTAGCTGGCTGGGGTGTGCTGTCTCCAGCTGGGCACTTCAGTCACATCTGTGACAGTCAATGGTGGTAATGTACAGCCCCATAATCCACAGTCCCAGGGTGCCAACAACCTAAGGATACAAACCTCTGAATGTTCTGGTAGGAATGCAGAACAACATCCTGCTCACCTGGGTCTTGTCTTTGCCAAGTGCTCAGCATCTCAGGCAGGCCTGAAGGAGCTGTGGGATCCCAGAGACCTCACAGACTTCTGCATGGTTGGGTTGGTTTTGGTTTTTTTCTTTCTTTATTTCTCCCATCCTTCTAAGTGCTAGTGACACTCATTTCATGCAGTGACACTCATTTCATGTAGCAGGGAGGTGTTTTTCTCAGATTCCCATCTTTGCTGTCATGTGTTCTACCCTTACCAGGGAAGAGGTGGAGTTGTCATAGAGGTATTAAAAGATCACACAGACGTGGCACTTGGGGACATGAGGGTAGTGGTGGCCTTGACCTTGGGTTAATGCTTGGACTTGATGATCTTCAAAGGTTTTTCTGACCTAAATTATTCCATTATTATCTCTGGAGGGCCACACTCCAATGGCTCTTAAGATCACTTTGAGGATCTTGTTTGTTGGACTTAAACCAATTCCTGGTGGTTGGACTGTCTCTGTGGTGAAATCTGTCAGGTTGCAGCCTCTGCCCAGGAAATTCCAGGCATCAGGATCCATTCCTTTCCAGAACTGGCAGACAGAGGCTGTTTGAGGAATATCCTCTCTGCCACTCTCATATTATCAGGCTGTGATGAACACCACAGGTTCAGATTTGCATGTCTGACCTGCTGGGTGTTGCTCTGTCTGTCTCTGAAGGGAGAAAATTCTGCATTTCTACTTGTATTCCAACCTGTATGAAGCAAACAAAGGGCAGAGAGGGGTAAATTCACCCCAAATTTCCAGTGTGCCCACTATCTCCTCAAAAAAGACTCTCCAGCTTTCACCTTCCACATCACTGCTGAGTCTGGTCCCACCAAGGGATGCTGATGCTAGAGCAGAGCCATTTAATTAGAAGGAGAGCCAAAGTTTTCAAAGGAAGGGAAGAAGGGAGTGTGGGATGTTGGTGCAGGAGACATGGGATAACAAAGGACTCTGCCAGCTGCCAGTGAGATGCACAGATCTCAGCAAGTTGGTCACAGATCACTTATTTGCATCAAAATGATGAAATACTTGACTGAAGGAGAAGAAGAACTGTGTGAATCTGCCATTCTTCTTGTCCCACTATAACCCCAGGAGCCTTAAATCCAATTCACTGCAGCTCTGGGGATGTTTTGCTTTCTTACAAGTCAAAATTTTGCATCTCAGATCCCTCCTTGCCATAAAATATCTGTTTTGCATTAAGTAACTGTTTACCCTGTCCCAACAATAACACTATAAATTGGACAAGGATGTAAGAAAAGCTGATATTCCCAGTGAGGATGGGACTATGTTAATGCAGCAGTTTGAAGATCAGGCTCCCTACAAAGGCCATGGTGGTTTTTTCCCAGTGCAGATGCACTTTCCTCAGTGCTTTATTCTAAGCTGCCTGGCTGGGCAAAGGCTGTGCTCACCTCCTGAGAGCAAAGGGGCTGCATTGTCAAAAACCAGACCCAGGGAAGAGGAATTTGCACTGAAGGTGTCAGACATCAATCACCTGAGGGCTTGTGCCCAGAATAACCCTGAAGGAGACATCTCAGCTCTGTGCACAGCACCTTTTGTCAGCCTCCTGCCATCTCCCAGTGGGGCTTTTTCTAGGGTGAAACCTGGGCTGCCTGGCTTTGTCTTCAAAATGCTGTGTCCTGCCTGCTGCAGTGGGAATCTTGCATCTGTGCTGTGATGTTTGGCTGGGCCTGGCAGTGTTTGATCACACCAGGTATTGGCAGAGCTGCCCTGAGTGTCAGGAGCAGGTCCCTGAGCTGCAGGCACAGAACAGCAAGTCCTGGAAGGAGAATCTGCAAACTGCTGTGGTTTTACTCTTTGCAGTTCAGGAATATGGAGGAACATCTACAGCTGGACTCTAAATAACCAGGTTAACTACCCTCTGCAAATAGACCAAACCTGCTGCCCTGATCCCTGCTGCTCTCACAGTGTTTTAATAGCTCCTGCAATAAAGCACAGTGAGTCCCAAAGGAGAGCTCTCCATTTATTCACAAAGATGTTGCTGAATTCCCACACACAACAGATTCCACTGCTGGAATAAGTGCCTCTTCCCTGGCAGCTCTTCTTCCTGCCAGCCAGGCAAAGGCAAGGCACAGAATTATCTGTATAATCTGATTTGGAAGGTTAACTTCCCTGGATCATAAATAAGCAGGGATTTATGACCATAAAGGTGTGCTACCTACAGCTTCAAGGGAAAAGCACACACCTCCCTTCTCCCCCACTTCTGAGAAAGGGAGAGAAGGATGCCCAGACCCAGAAATTACCACGGCATAATGGAAGATCCTCAGATAGTCTTGGTTTAATTACACACTTCTATCATTTCCTGCACGCTCCCCGTCCCATTAGGAAATTACAGCAGTAACTCAGCTCATAGAATCTCACTGTGCAAACAGCCACTGAGCTGCAGGATCCTGCTGCAGGCTCCTGACCCCAGCTCCTGATGCCAGCTCCTGACCCCAGCTCCTGGATCCCAACTCCTGCTGCAGGATCCTGACCCCAGCTCCTGATCCCACCTCATGCATCCTAGCTTGTGCATCCCAGCTCCTGCTCCCAACTTCTGGATCCCAGCTCCTGTTCCCAACTCCTGCTTGAGGCTCCTGCTCCCAGCTCCTGGATCCCAGCTTCTGGATCCCAGTTCCTGATCCCAGCTTCTGGATCCCAACTTCTGGATCCCAGCTCCTGATCCCAGTTCCTGATCCCATCTCCTGCTTCCAGCTCCTGATCCCAGCTTCTGGATCCCAACTTCTGGATCCCAGCTCCTGCTCTCAGCTCCTGCTCCCAGTTCCTGATCCCATCTCCTGCGTCCAGCTCCTGGATCCCAGCTTCTGGATCCCAGCTCCTGCTCCCAGCTCCTGGCATGGTGTGTGTGCAGCAATTCTGGATCTCACAGCTTTTGGGGGGCCCTGGGGGTCCTTTCTGCCACAGAGAGGGGGTTTTCCTGCTCAGAGGACCACCCAGTGTCCCTGGAGGGAGATGCAAGGCTCTTTTCCACATGCAAACAAAGCTGGAGGGAGCCCTGTGGTCTGGAGTCTGTGCTGGGAACCACCTGGAGGCTGCAGAGTTCCAGGGCAGGTCTGAGCTGGGCACGAGAAGATTTGTTGCACAAGGACAGGAGATAAAGGCTATCACAGGAAAGTGTCACTCACCCCCAAAAAAGAAAAAAAATCCTTTTTTGCATATTTCTTTCCTGTTAAAGGTACAAATGTGCCAGCTGGAGCACAGCCTCTGCTCCAGGGCCCATCGCGTTGGATACAATAGCACAGGAACTACAGAGGGAAGGACGGCCTTAAATCAGGCACCAAATCTCTTCAAACACCACTGTTTCTGTTCTGCCTTTCAGCACTTCACTCATCTTTGGCAGTGGATCTGACCTGGTCATTTTTCCCTTTTTACTTCTCACCACCACATTCCATGGCATTTTCATGAATTAACACAGCAGTGTGGTTTTTGTGCTTTACAGATGGAAAAAAAAAAAAGAAAAAGAACAACCTTTTCCCTATTTAAATAGAGACATGTGGCAGCTGACATTTCTTGAAAACACTTTGACTCATATTAAGCTTTGTAAGTCCTTTCATTATCTTTAAAGACTCGTAAAAGGCAGGTCTGTGGCAGCAGGAAGAATGGAGGCAGTCAGCCCACCTGGGGGAGGTGGAGGGGCAGGAGATGTCTCTGGCTCCAGGCTCCATCCCAGGCAGCTCCAGAGCCACTGCTGGGACACCCATCACCTCCTCTTGGCCCAGGAAAGAAGCACTGTGAGCACAGCATCAGCTGAAAAAAGTGACAAGTGTCACTGTCCCCTTTGCCTTGGGCTGTGGAGGGAGCTGGGGAGGGAAGCACAGCCCGGGGAGTGAGGGTGGAAGTGGAGGCAGTTTGCTGTGCAGAGGATTTCTGTTCTCCTGCTGGCTTTTCCAATGCTCTTCCCTCCTCTCCAGGCTGCCAGCTGCCATCCCCAGTGCACAGTCACCCCTGTGTCTCAGCTGGAGTGGTGCCTGCAGGGCCAGCACCTTCCCTGGGTGTGCTCCTGCTTCCCAGCCCTGCTGGGGGTGCTGGGGGTGCTCTGCTCCCTGGTGCTGAGACCCCGGGTCTGAGCCCAGCTTAATTCCTGAGCTCTGAGCAGCATCACACTGATGGATCTGGCACTGCTGTGACCCACCAAAACCTCCCCTGCACTGTGCTGGAAAACATCTACAGCTTCCCTCAATGGACTCCAAACAGACACAAACCAAAGTATTTTGAGGAATGAATGAGGGAGTATAAAACTGTTGTCAAAGGTGTGACAAGAGCAGTGCCCAAGCAGGGGTCAGGGTGAGCTGGCAGGAGAGGAACCCCCCTGCCCTGCACAGCCTCCCCTCTGAAGCTGAGCAGGGGGTGGGACACCAGCTCTGCCCCTGTGCATGGGCAGTACTGCCCAGTTCTCTCCACTGATCCTCTGCAGACTGCCAGCAATATTTTATTGCATTTATTGGGGCCAGAAGCTGTGGCTGCCCCTCCCTGAAAGTGTTTAAGGCCAGGCTGGACGTGGCCCTGAACAATCTGGGCTGGTGGAAAGAGTCTCTGCCCAGGCAGGGGAATGGAACAAGATGTTTGAGTCCTTTCCAACCCAAACAATTCTGGGATTTCTGTGATTCTAATCCAAAATCCCAATGCCCTCCTTCACATCTGTCCCTTACACTGTGCTCCCCAGGACAAGGCTGCACTGAGTCCTTTGGCCTGAGAAAGGTGAAGTTCAGAGGTGGGTGGTTAAAGAGGAGGAGGATTCTTAGGAGCAGGATACAATCAAAGGGGAGTGGGGTGGGGGAAGCACTGCCCAGATGAGATTCTCAGCTCAGGGAAGGGCAAAATGGCAGTGCTGGTGTGTGGGTGGTGCCCTCATTGCACCTGCTCAGGTAATGGAGATTTCACTGCTGAGCCACACATACCCACACTGATCCACAGGTGAAGGAAATCAGGCATTTTGTGTATCACTGGTATATAAAAATAATTTTTCAAAAATTCTATCTCCTTGTGTTTTTCCTTCTGTGCCAGAGTCCAGCTGCTCCTCCTGCCTGGCAGGGGACAGGAATCCATGAACTGTGGCCACAGCTGAGGTGGGGAGGATGGTGGTGGGGCTGGGATGGTGGCAGTGGTCAGGTCTCACCCCTTGCTGAGAGGATGGCAGGCTGGGGACTTCCCAAAGGAGCCAGAAGTAACAGGAGCCAGTGACACAACCCCAAAATGCTGCTCAAGGGCTTTCCCTGGGCTGGAGGGTCCTGCCAGGGGGTGGTGGGTGCCAGGTGCTGCTGCCCCAGCTCCAGCCCCATCTAACCCCATGCTGGCACTTCTGTCTTTCCCCTTCCCCACCACACAGCAGACCCACAAAGTCATTTCAGGTCAGAGTTTGGTCCCAGGGAATGGCTGCAGACCCCTTGACCCCACAATGACATTTCAGGACAGGATTTGATCCCAGGGAATGGCTGCAGACCCTCCTGACCCCACAATGACATTTCATGACAGGATTTGATCCCAGGGAATGGCTGCAGACCCCCTGACCCCACCCCACCTGCCCTGGAGGTGAAGGACACTGCTCAGAGCAAGGAAAACCTTTCCATGGAGCTCTTTAAACCAAACCTCCCCATAACCACCCCCACTGGCTTTGCATGGGGCTGGCAGCAGCAGCTGAAATGCCTTTGTCAGGCTCTGACCCAGTTTCTGGGCAGGATGTGTGAGGTGACCCCAGCCCCTCGCGTGCCCTGCGCGCACTGCCGGCATCCACGGAGCACAAAGTGATGAAAGGACACAGATCCCAGCACCAGTTTTCCAAGGGGAACCAATTAAAAATAAAAGAATCAGCAAAACTGTTCAAAGCCTTGTGAAAAAATCGCTGGGCAATGTCCTTTTAAGGAAGGATCATCTCACCTTCCTCATGTGCTGGATCCTGGGGTAGCCTGCCCAGCCTATTGAAGAGGGCATCAGAGGGATGTGGACAATTAAAACCTGCCTTGGACCAGGCTGCTGATAAACTGAGTGGCACTGGGGCTGCCGCAGGGCCAGGGAGCACAGCAGGGCTGGCTGGGGATGTCCATCCCTGCCCTGGGCACCGTGGAGCTCTGTCCTGGTTTGGAGGACAGGTGTGTGCCAATAAAGGCAGGAGGTTCTCTTTGAGATGGAGAATGGAAACCCTCTCCCTCCAAATAGTATAATTTTGAAATTAAGGGGCTCTCAGGCAAAGATATGGGAATTAGCAATAACAGTTCTTTACTAGGAAAATTAAAATAGAAATACAGTATTACAAAGAACAATCCCAAAACACTGCCAGAGTCAGAATCCAAGCTGACACCCGTCACTCAGTCAGGGTGTTGGCAGCAGTCCCATTCAATGGTGGCTGCATCCTCCTGCAGTGGCAGATGTGGTTCAGCTGGAGCAGTGCTCCTGTAGAAGGTGCAGTTTCCTCTGAAGGTCCAAGGATGATGTGGAAAGGTCTGGCTTTCCTCTGGAATCCAGTGGAAAGAAGGTTCCTTGGTGTCCAAAATCTCAGTTTTTATCTGGGTAGGAAAGGCTTGGCTCCTCCCCTGGCTGGAGCATCTCCCAGTGGGATGATGTAATTTTATCAGTCATGCCCTGGGACTCAATGGCCATGAACAGGAGATATCTCCTGGAGGGAGGATGGGCTGTGGGAAGATAAAGATGATTGCCCAGCTGGTTTTTAACAATGGCCCATTAACAGGAGATATCCCCACAGAGATAAGGGTCACTGCCACACCCAGTTTTTAACAATGGCCCATTAACAGGAGATATTCCCACCGAGAGAAGGATCACTGCCACACCCAGTTTTTAACAATGGCCCATTAACAGGAGATATCTCCTGGAGGGAGGATGGGCTGTGGGAAGATAAAGATGATTGTCCCAGCTGGTTTAAAGCTGGCCCATTAGCAGAAAATATGTGCCAGGAGATCAGGGTCACTGCCCCACCCGGCTGCAGCAGATGGGGACAGAATTCACATTTCTGGCCACATCCTGTATTGCGACCCAAGACAAGCTGCTTTCTCCCTGGTTT
Source organism: Luscinia megarhynchos (assembly GCA_034336665.1). Taxonomy (NCBI): domain Eukaryota; kingdom Metazoa; phylum Chordata; class Aves; order Passeriformes; family Muscicapidae; genus Luscinia; species Luscinia megarhynchos. The sequence continues at coordinate 8,042,571 of CM067580.1, forward strand.
GCCCAGGATGGAACACCTGAGGATTCAGGTCTGAGCCTCAGCACCTCACCCCTGTGTTGTGTACACGGGGCTTAGTGCAGGTCCAGGGCCAGCATCAGGGCTTGACCCTGCCTGGGCATGTCCTTGGAGCTCCTGCCTCCCTTCTTCCAGCTCTGGGCATGGCTCTGCAGGGTTCAGCACACACAGAGCACTGTGTAACTCCTCCAGAGAGCCAGAGGAGCTCACATCACAGAGGGGCTCATAGCAGGCTCAAGCTGGGCAGGGTTTTCCCCAGTCCCAGCACTGGCACCCTGCGTTTGGGCACAGACTCCTCTGAGTCCCCAGGCTGTGACAGGGCAGCTCAGAGCAGCCTGGGGAGGATGAAGTGGGATTTACCCCAGGAAGGACGGGCATTTTTCCATAGTTTCTGCCAGGGAGGGGCAGGCCAGGCACCCCCAGAGCTCAGAGACTCGGGCACAGCCCCCGAGGTGTCCCCCAGTGCCAATCCCAGGAGAGCTCATGGGGGTGGGACATCACCCCAGGACCCCTGGTACTGCAGAGAGCCATGACCTGGGCTGTGCCACCTGCAGTGCCACCTGCAGTGCCACCAGCAGTGCCACCTGCAGCTCTTCCCCATCTCCCCAGCACTGCAGGGCACCCGTGAGCCAAAGCCCACCCTCTGCCTGTAATTACCAACCCCTGTGATCACTAAATTCACCACCACCACATGCCTTGGGATTTATTTTTTTGTGGCAAACCCCTTCTAATCCCCATCTGGCTCTGGGGTTTGAGGAGTGGTTTCTAAATTGCCCCTGGTGCCGTGCCCTGGGCAGCAGCTCCACAGCCCAGCAGGAGCCCAGGAGAGCCTGGCCTGAGCAGACCAAAGCAAATATCTGCAGGGGAATGGCAATTAGAACCTCTCCCAGCAGCAGCCCCTTCCTGAGAGCTCCTGGCTGCCAGCAGCTCCTGCCTTTGGCTCTCAGAGGGTGTAGGCACGTCCTGCCTGCCCTCCAGGGACAGAGCAGCCTCCAAAGCTACCAGAACCTGTGCCAGGCAACAGCCATGAAAAAGGCCAGGGAGGAAAATTAGAGCTTGTCTTTAATACCTTTCTAAGGCATTTGCCATGGGCAAAGGGCTTAAGAAATTATTTTATGTGGCCACTTTGGTTAAAAATTAAAAGCATGATGGTTATTGTAATTGGCAAAGCTGAAAGAAGGGCACTCAACTATCTTTTTTTTTTTTTTTTTTTTTTGTGGAGCTGGAAGAGGGGCACCCAACCTGCAGTGACCCTGGGCACTGTGTGCACCATCCTTAGGGACCACCCTTCACCCCCCAGGGCTGGGAGGTACCAGTGGAGCAGCACCAGGCTGGCTCAGGGCTCACCTGCTCTGGGCAGGGCTGGCAGCAGGATCCAGGTGGGCTCCTGGAGCTGAGCTGGTTCTCCCAGCCCTTCTGCAGTGCCAGGGGCTGGGGTTTGTCCCCACACACAGTGTGTGCTGTCCCCCCCAGAGTGTCACAGCAGGCAAAATCAGCGAGGGTGAGCCCAGGAGCCACAGGGGATCACCGGGGATTCACTGCCCTGAGGGGGAGTCATCACATCCCCTCTGGCTGGAAAAGCTGGTGTCCAGCAGATCTCAGGGCACAGATTTACATCCCAACCTCAGACCCCACCAGCAGCTGATGCAGGAGCCTGGTGGGCTGTGGGGTGAAGCCTGAGGCCTCAGCAGAGCAGAAATCCCCCCAAACCTTCCCCCTGCTCCAGCACAAACACCTCCTGCCGTGGGGGAGCTGCCCCAGGAGCAGGGTGAGGGTGCAGAGCTTGCAGCCTGTTACTTCGGGGTGACCACCAGAAGTCAAAGGCTTTTGCTGGAAATCTCAGTTTTTGCTTAGTTCAGCAAAGCTGACAGTTCCTGATGGTTCCTGCTCTTGGTTTCTGCCTTAGGGGGTGGGATCTGTTTTGAAATTTGGAGCAAAAATAGCACAACAGCTCTCGAGAAGGCACATGGTGAAGAAGAGGTCATTCTAATACGTGAAAATACTTCCAGGCATTTAACAGCAAATGTTTCTTGCATGCTTGTGGCTTGGAGGAGCAACAGGCAGCTGTGCAGCACCTCTGTGCAGCACATCAGGGCAGAGCAGCCCCCCCTGCATGCTCTGTGCAAAATCAGATCTGACAAAGCTAAAGCAAGAGAAAATCAAGACATGACTATGAAGGACAATATCAGGCCAAGCCTGTTAAATTATCTCCCCCCTTTCTGTCATGTCTCATTTGCTCCTGAGCTGTCAGTTCCCACCCCCATCAGCCAGCTTCCATCACCCTCCCATTTCATTTTCCACCCTCTGGCTTCTCTCTAAGCCAAACCAGAAGGACTCTCCTTAAATACCTGGAGAGTCACCCCATCTCTTCTCTTTAAATGCTTTTAATTTCCCTTGCCAGGACACCTCCAAAGCTGTGATCCAGGTTGTTTCTCACACTTGCCAAGCTGCAGATGAGGCAGAGGGGGGAGAACAGCCCCGTTTGTCCTGCCCCAGCCCAGTGCTGCCCTGGCCATGGCCCCTCTGCCCCCGTGGCAGCAGCTCTCCAGACCCATCCCTGCCAGGCTGGGGACACCAGCAATGCCATCCCACCTCCCAGGCATGCATCAAAGGCACAGGAAGCTTTTGATTTATGGCTTGTGCTGGGACAGAGCAGCACTGGGCAGGGCAGAGAGGGGATGCTGCTGTGCCTCTTCCTCACCTCCCACCCCAGTGCCTGACCCAGACCCCACACTGGCTCCTTCTCTCCCTTTCTCTCTCCTCCCACAGCACAAGAGGAGATTTGGTGGCAGCTACAGAGCAGCAGGGATGAGGGGAGGGAGGAAAGACACGAGGGAGAACAACCCAAAGCACCCTCGGGTCACAGCAGCAGGGATGGCTCTTCCATCTCCGCTGCTGCACAGACAGGAAAAACGAAATAAAACCTTGCACGGCTCCACCTTAATCGCCCTGAGCAGCAAGCACACAGCATCTGCACATCCCCTGCGCCCTCTGCCCCGTCCCGCTGCGCCTCAAGGTCGCATCACCCGATTTGGAGTTCCTGCGCAGGGACGGGCAGCGCTCAGCCAGGCAGAGCCCCGGGGGTTTACACCCCACAGCTTCAATCAGCTTGTTGGAAATGTAAATGTGCTGGAAAACAAGCTTCAGGTGGGGTTCAGCAGAAAACCTCCGCACACGATAGCGATCGCCTTCCTTAATGTTAATTCCTTATCTCACCTCTCCGAAGTCCTCTGCAAGGATTTTATCCTGTTAGAGGAAATCCATCCCCCTGATTTTCCCAGGCTTATAGAAAAGCAAAGAAAAGTATTGATCCTAATGAGATAGCACCGACAAGAAAACGGCAAGAGCCAGTTCTATCTGTTTAAAACTAACTCTGTTTTTGACTGGTGGGGAAAAATACATGATTATCAATTATCCATGCAGATGGGAGATGTCCAGCCTAGATATCCAGGCTGCTTTTCATGGTAGCCTCCAAATTCCAGCTACCTCTGCAATATTTTAGTGCTTTTCTCTGTGTGCTTTGTTTTTTAAAATTAAAATAAAATACATCCCAAACTGACAATGGTCCCTTATATCAACCAAATCCCAGAACCACCAGAGGTTTCATATTAAAAGACCATTTGGTGGCATTTTAATCTCTGAAGGTAATGTAGATATTCGTCATTTCTGATCTCCCCTTTCTGCAACTGTCCACAGATGACGAGATCCGTGAAATTGCTGCTGCCAGGGAGTGAAATGAGAATTAACCTCGTGCCCATCAGCTGCCTCAGCACCACCCTTTCCACGCCAGCCTTGACCATGGCCATGGAGAGGTGGCTCCTGCCACTCACCCTGCACACCACAGCCCCATCTCTGCACATAATAAACACCCCTGTGCTCACAGATTCCTTTAAATCCAGCACTTTCTTCCCCATTCTCATTTGCCTTGCCTTTCATGCTGCTTTCTCATGTATAAAAGGGGAACCGGGGGGAAAAAAAAAGAAAGAAAAGACACATGAACACCTGAAAATCCTTTTCATATACCTGCTGCTGCTACCACTCGGTGCTGAATCTGAATAGAAACGGATGGGAGGGAGATGGGGAAGGATGAATAACATTTCATGCCCTGTAGTCAAACATAATTTCAGGCAGGAGACGAGCAGGGACTGGTAGGATGGCTCATCCTGGCAGAGAGCTAATGTGCACTTCAGAGCCTGCTCTTTGAAGGCTGGGGTCTAATTTCCAGCCTGCAATTACTGCACTGGAAATCATTTCCCAGAAAATGGGGTCACTTTTTGGGGGTGGGGTAGGGGTGGGTGAAGGGGGGGTCGGAGTCCCAGCGTGGAGAGGTTGTCGGGGTTGGTGGATGTGGCAGTGTGGGCATCCCCCAGGGTGCTGGCACTGCTGCTGCTCCCCTGAGCTCCCAGCACACTGGGCATAGAGTCCTGCTCATGCTGTCAGCTGGAGCATCTCCCTCTGTTCCCAATCATTGTCCTTGCTGTCCTGCAGCCAAGATTTTCACATAGGTCTGTGCTTCACGCTCCAAACCTGATTTTCCAAAGCTGCACAAAGTCTGTGCCTCTCCTTCCATCAGAGGTGCTGGCCAGGGGCTCAGTGCTTTGCAGAATTTCTGATTTTAGGCAGCACAGCAAGGACAGAAGGGTTGCTGCTCCAGTTTCCACCAAGCTCTTGCCTGGAGGCTTTGCCTTTTCTCCTGCTGGCCTGGAGCTTGAGTCACACACAGCAGTGTCATTGTGGGCCAGCTCTGCCAAAAACCCCCACACAGGCAGTGCTTTGGCAGCAGAGTCTCTGTGGTACCTGACAGAGCTGAGGGCTCACAGGGAGGCTCTGCCTTTCTGCCTTACCCACGCTAAGGCTGCCAAAAGTAGAATAAAGCAAAGTGACAAAGGACATATGGTGTCCCCCAGCAGGGCTGGGGACCCCGCTGGCTGCCCAGCTCAGATTTAAGCCCAAATAACGTCTCCAGATGGGATTTGCTGCAATTCTGCTCTGACCCAAACTGACCACACTCCACAGCTCAGACTCACAGAGGTTTTAGAGCACCTAAACATGCAAACAGGCACCTGGCAAAGATTTTCAAAAGCAGCTAAGCAGATTAGGTGTCCAAGTCCCATTGGGCTCTGAGAATTAGGCATGTAACCTGCTTAGGTTCTTTTGGAAATTCTTTCAGGGATTTAATTGTTTGGGTTGAAACTTTCTGCAGCAAGTGTGTGCCTCCCCAGCTGTCCCAGCACTACCTCCAGCCTCTGCAGCCCTGCTGGTTTTGTGGGGAGGACAGGGACAATTGTGTTGGCAGGAAATTTTTGGACAATTTTGCAACACTTTGGAGGAGGAACTTGAAGTTCAGAGTGTGGTGGCCAAGGCCTCACCTTTGCCAGGTGCTTTTCACTGTGCTGATTGGGGGCTGCACAAAGGTGAGCTGGGGGGCAGGGCTGTCCCCTGGGTGCTGGAGACTGCCCTTGCTGCAGAGATGGGGCTGGGAAGGAGCCTGGGAGGGGAGGACTGAGCCTGGCAGGGTGGGTGGGGAAGGGGACAGAGGTCAGGGAAGGGAGATCCAGGCTGAGATGCCCAAGGGTCAGCAACTGGGATGGCACAGGAGATGCAGTGACTGGGACAAACTGGGGAGGTGATGAATTTGTGCCAGGCTGGCAGGGTCAATGTGGAAAGGGTCAAGAGAGCAGGGAAGTGGCACTGTAGCTTATGCCTGCTAAATCCTGTAAGCCCTGCTGGGCCTGGAAGGGAGCCCAGGGCTCCTGCTGGAGCCAGCACTCAGTGCCAGCAGGGCTGTGCAGCCCCAGCCTGTGCCACCTCTCCATCCCAGCCTCCCACCTCTGCCCCCTCAGGAGCCCTGAGGACAGGGACATGACAGCCCAGACCATTTTAAATTGTAAAGTGCTGCAAAACAAATTGCTCTGCTCTCTGCTCACGCTCCAGCAGCTGCCAGCAGGCAGGGTGTGTGTGCCAGGAGCTGGGGCATCAGTTTGGGGCTGGGTTGAGTCCCTGTTAATTCACAGATTCACTCCATGCTTTGGACAGGGCACTTGGCCCCTCTCTGCCTGTCAAAAGGATAAATTCCCTCTCCCCACCCGAGAGATGTGCTGCAAATTAGATCTGCTCAGAGGTGTGCAGACAGCAGGGCTGGTGCATAGGAAGGACAAATCTGCTTTATCGCAGTCAGAGAGGGCTGGAGCCGGCAGGAGGGGGCAGAGGCACAGCCCGGGGCTCGGGACTGGCACACAGGTCGGGCTGCTGGTGCCCAAGCAGAGGGCTGGGGTTTGGCTGGCACGGAGCTGCAGCAGGGGCTCCCTGGGGCGCACTGCCCAGGCTAACAGGGCACTAATGGGAGGAGTTTTACAGCTGCCCCTGAGGAACACTGCGGGCAGCGAGGAATTCAGCCTGGGATAATGTGGGAATACAACTAGAAAGCAGGACTGCGAGCACTGCTCAGCTTGTCACAACTGACATGGATGTGTTGGCCATAGTAGGCCGCAAGCCTTGGCATGAGTAGGCCGCAAACCTTTGCAAGAGTAGGCCACAGGCCTTGGCGTGAGTAGGCCGCAAGCCTTAGCAAGGGTAGGCCGCAAGCCTTGGCAAGAGTAAGCGGGATTTTGAAGAAGGAATGTAAGAGATAAGAAGGTGCTTGGGACGAAGAGATTACCCTGCAGTTTTTATGGGGATTTTCGTAATATCTACCTGGTACCTAGTTAGCTTAAAGCGAGGCATAGATGGAGCAATGATATTTAGTTATATAACTTAGAAACACTAATATGATTGGTGCGATATTTTTAGTATAAGGTAAAAAAGTATATAAACTTTGCTTTGTGGATCAATAAACGGCTTCATGGCGTATCGTGAAGACCCTGTCTCTTGATTACCACCGTCGTCAGGATAAAACACCTGGGGATAATCACCTCGCTTTTCTGCCTGCTTCAGGGACTGGGAACAGCAAACAGGTGGGCGGGACCAGCTGAGCCTGCCTGTGAGCCATGGGGCGGGTGACGGTGGGACACTGCCAGAGAGCACACAGGTGACGGTGGGACACTGCCAGAGCACACACAGGTGACGGTGGGACACTGCCAGAGAGCACACAGGTGATGCTGTTCCTCTCTCTCAGAGCACACAGGTGATGGTGGGACACTGCCAGTGCACACAGGTGATGCTGTTCTCACAGAGCACACAGGTGAGGCTGTTCCTCTCTCACAGGTGAGGCTGTTCCTCTCTCACTGCACACAGGTGATGCTGTTCCTCTGTCAGAGCACACAGGTGAGGCTGTTCCTCTGTCAGAGCACACAGGTGATGCTGTTCCTCTCTCACAGAGCACACAGGTGAGGCTGTTCCTCTCTCACTGCACACAGGTGAGGCTGTTCCTCTCACAGAGCACACAGGTGAGGCTGTTCCTCTCACAGAGCACACAGGTGAGGCTGTTCCTCTGTCAGTGCACACAGGTGATGCTGTTCCTCTCTCACAGAGCACACAGGTGAGGCTGTTCCTCTCTCACTGCACACAGGTGATGCTGTTCCTCTCACAGAGCACACAGGTGATGCTGTTCCTCTCACAGAGCACACAGGTGATGCTGTTCCTCTCACAGAGCACACAGGTGAGGCTGTTCCTCTGTCAGTGCACACAGGTGAGGCTGTTCCTCTCACAGAGCACACAGGTGATGCTGTTCCTCTCTCAGAGCACACAGGTGATGCTGTTCCTCTCTCACACTGCACACAGGTGATGCTGTTCCTCTCTCACTGAGCACACAGGTGATGCTGTTCCTCTCTCACACTGCACACAGGTGATGCTGTTCCTCTCTCACAGAGCACACAGGCAGGTGATGGCACCTTCATGGTCACAACTCCTCTGCTAGCACTGCAGTACTGCTGATGCAGGGCAGCATTAGGTGGGGGGCACTCAAACATCTCTGCTTGCCCATCGAGGGCCCTGAGGAGAAGGAACCACACTCTCCTGCCTTTGTCATCTCCCTTCTTGTCTTTGCCATTTGGACAGGGCTTGCCCTCAGTTCTCCTTGCCCTCCAGCCCAAACGAACCCAGCCCTCTCCTGCCTTTCAGCAGAGCCTCCCTGCACTGTCTCACCCACAGTGAACTTATCCTTCTCCACTCCGAGGGCTGCTTGCAGTTCATTAGATATATTAAAGGTGTTAATGACTTTTTTAAAAAAGACCCAAACTGTCTGATGCTTTTCCAGCTCATTTTCTGCTGCTATCTCCCCAAATCCAGTGGGCAGTAATGACATGTCTGAGGCAGAAAATGGGATTATGATGAACAGAGTGAACTCTGCTGATATCTGGACAACATTAAACATTTCCAGATTTTTTTCTTTACCTCTCCCTTCTGCAGGTATCTGTAGAGGCACATCCTCCTCACACTGAGCTGAGCTGTGGCAACCTGAAGGAAGCCAGAGGAGAGATGAGGCAAAGCTTTATGCAAACAGAATTTTTCCCTGTTTATCTCACCTGAAGCAACATCTTGGATAAAGACACATTTTCTCCCTCTGTAAAATGTTGCTGGGGTGCCCATGGCTTTGTCCTTCCACAGACAGGAGAGAGAGGGACCATCCCTGGATGGTCTGCATCTTCCAGACCCAAAAGATTTTGTATTTTAATAGGCAAAAGCAGGGAGTTGTGGGAAGAAAATGCAAAGTCCTGTCTCTGTGTGGCCAGAGAAAGGCCAAGAGGTTGAGTGACTCACCCAAAATTCCCCAGAAAACCAGAGATTCAACTTGGATCTTCCAAATTGCTGGAATTAAATTTCAAGCTCTGTAACTTTTGCTCCAAAGATCCTTTAGAAATATTATTATTTTCCAGAGGGGGAAAATAGGAAAACCCCCCTGATTTAGTGAGCCTGGATATGTGTGTGTTTTTCAAAGCCTGTAAGTGAGCACTGAGTTCCTGCTGAGGGAAGAGGAGGATTTTTCTGGAGTCCTGTTTCTCCCTGTGAAATGTGTGTCTGGATGAGGGAGAAAATTATAGAAAACAGCTGGGAGTTTAGGAGAAAAATGTATTGGCTATGGTAAGCTTATGATTATCAAAGGTTCATAACTCAGACGAATCAAATCCAATTTCTTGCAGAACAACGAGGAGCACTTCTCAACAGCAGCTCTTCCCGGGCCAAATTTCATCTTTGGAAATGACACCCTGCAAGTACTTCTCATAAAACAATAGAAAAAAGGGTTTCTTCCACTGCCTTGCCTGCTGCAGCCAGCCAAACTGCCCTTGCCCAAATATTCCAACAATTCAGCTTTGTAGAGACACCCGGACCTGCAAAGCTTCAGCTTGCCCAGGAGATAAATGTGTGGGTAAGCTATGTGGGGATTCAGAGCAGGGTTTGGGGGAGGCACTCCCAGCTCTCTCATTTGATCCAAACTCGTGGTTGTGACTCCCAGCTCCTTAGAGAGGCAACCACTGAACCCCAAAAGTCATGAGTTTGGCTCTGGGTGTGTTTGAACCGCGACCCCTTTGCCTTCCAGGTACCAGCACAACAAACAGGAGCAAAGGGGGAAGAATAGGTGATAAACAGAGAAGTGGTGCTGCCGCACTGGGGATCCAGCTCTGCCATCCAGCTGCTCCAGGGCGAGGAAAAGGGCTTGGAAACCTGGCCCAGAGACCCTGGGCCAGCAGCACAGCCCCGCACTGCCCGTCTGGGCTGTTTTCCCTGCCCTCTCTGTATCCTCCAGTCTGGGACTCCAGTGACACTGGGCCAGCCCTGGGCAGGAGCAAGGCAGCTTCACCCCAGTCTTTAATGGTGATTCCCAGGTCATTTCCACGCTCAGGGATCACAGGCAAGGATCCAAACCTGCCCCAAGGCTGTGGAAACACCGCCGCGATTCCCAGCAAGGAACTTTCTGCTTTTCCAGGCTCTGAGCAGCGTCAAAGGTGCGCAGTGCCAATGTCCCTGGGACAGGGACCGCGGGGGAACAGGGGCAGGGAGAGCCAAAGGGGGAGCACAGGTGATGCTGCTGACACCCCCGGGCTGTGCCTCAGCAAAGCCATTCCCGGCAGGAAAATCAAGCAAATACTCCAAGGCTTGCCACATCAGGCAAACGAACGACTTGCTGAAGTTAAACAAAAATAAGGGATGTTTCTCCCCACTTCCTTCACCTTGCCTTCTCCCCCTCCCCGTGAATCCGACCAAGATTACAGTTTTAAAAAGCACTTTCTCTTCCATGTGGGAGGAAGATTGCCGGAGCTCTCATGCGTTCACTGCTATATTGTATTGTTGCTGCTTTTAACATGTTTCGCTCAGTTAAATAGTAACTGATGACAGCTACACACTTAAATCCTTTGGTGTTTTTATCACGGATTTTATATATATCTCTCAGAAAGAGCAGCACACTGCAAGGCCTCTTACCATATCAAAAACAACAAAAAGCACCCTATTTTTGTGTGAGGTATCAAAGCAGTGGCGTGTGCCCGTGCAGCAGAGCCTATCAGAGCTCCATCGGCTTTATTGGCCTTGGGCAACTCTGCACATGACGCTCTTTAGAGTGACATGGAATTTATTAAACTTTTCCACAGCCTGACAGTCTTCTCCCAGCTCGTCCCCACCCCCAAGCTCTTTTCTTTTGAAAAATGATTTCTGCCAATCTTGTGCTTTTAACATTTTTTCCCCCTCTTTTTTTTTTCTTTCTTTCACCTCTTTTTCTCCCCTCTCTTCTTTCTTTTATTTTTTTTTTAATTTTTTTTTTTTAAATTTTTTTAATTTTTTTTAACCACTTCTCGCTGGAGTACGACTCCTCAAGCATGTGTTTAAAGAACACCATAAAGGTCCTGCTGCAACAACAACAGCAAAAACAGAGAGAGGGAGAGGCAGAGCAGCAGCACACAGCCCATTGCTGGTTCAGCCTTATTGCACTGCATTACTCCACATGACAAGCTCTGCATACATATCACACACACCAAGGGTGCTTTTGGGTGTTTTTTTTCCTTTTCCTGGGTAGCCTAATTTAGGGCTTTGTGTGGTGCCCTGTAATAAATCCCTTTTAGACAATACCCCCTTGTCTTCAGCTGCCTGCCCCTGCCCTAACCCAGCCCAGTAAAGCATCTCCTGCTCCTGCCAGGTGCTGCTGATGGGGTCAAGCTGCTGCTGGGGCTTCCATCAGCCCCAGTGCCCCCCTCTTTCCCCTGTCTCCCCAAATTCCCATCTGCTCAGCTCTTTGCAGGCATTTGCAGCAGCCTGAGGCTGTGCTGGGTGTGTGGGGGCAAGGTGGGGCTGGCTGCACACACACCTCCTGCATTATTTCAAACTTCTCCCTTCCCAGGCAGGGCAGGTGCCCAGAGAAGGGAGGGAGCACACCCAGAGCTTTCCTGCAGGTGGGAAGCAGCCCCAGAGGTTTGCAGGCTCTGGGTTGGTGCTTCTGCCCTGCAGTGCCCAGGAGTGAGGATTTCTGCTTCTGACCTCCCACCTGGAGCTGCCTCCAGCTCTGGGGCTCCCGACATCACAGGGACCTGGAGCTGCTGGAGAGAGTCCAGAGGAGCCAGGGAGATGCTCCAAGGGCTGGAGCCCCTCTGGAGCCAGGCTGGCAGAGCTGGGGGTGCTCACCTGGAGAGGAGAAGCTCCAGGGAGAGCTCAGAGCCCTTCCAGGGCCTGGCAGAGCTCCAGGAGAGCTGGAGAGGGACTGGGGACAAGGGCATGGAGTGACAGGACACAGGGAAAGTCTCTAAACTGAAAACACTGCTTACTCCACCTTAAATCTTACACCCAGTCTCTGGCCTTATCATCTCCCTGTGTTGGTTATTACCCCTCCTGACCAGAAATATCAAACAGCTGCACAGCTCTCTGTGCTTCCTGCCCCAATCAGAGGGCAATCTAATTTCCAAATATGCAAACTGAGTACATTCCCTAAGCAGAGTGCACTCCTCACACTGCCCTTGCACCTCACACCTCCAGCTGCTGGGAAGGAGCCACCCAGGCTGGGTCTGGGTGCTGCCATCTCCCCTAAAAGAGGCTTCCCCCTCCATTCTCTCACAGGAGCTCCTTAGCAGTGCCCCTGCAACCAGCCCAATTGTTAGCAGGGGTGAGCAGGGCTCAAGGTGCTGCTTTCTCTGAAAAACATTCATCAAAGAGTTTGCTGCTGCAGGAGGGAATAGGGGAGCAGGGGACTCAACACTCAGGCACCAAGCTCAGGCTTCCCCACCCCTGCCCTGGGCAGGAATGGCTGTGAACAGCTTCTCTGCAGTTTGCCATCAGTCCCCAAGCTCAGGGGGCCCTGGGGACACAGGTCAGCACTGCAGGAGCTGCACCCTGGCAGCTCAGGACACCTGACTCTGGTTTGGGGCTCCTCACTGGCACTAAACCCCAGCACAGCTGTGGGGTGGCTGTGGGAGACTGATGCTGCCTGGGGAAAACAGGAATGCTAGCAGCATCCCTTCCCACATGACAGTGGCCCTGGTTTCCCAGGGGCTGCTCCCCCCTCTCCAGACATGCAGGATATCTGCAGAGTGCTCCTCAGTGCCTGCAGGAGAACCAGGACCTCTCAACACAACCCAGCTGACCTATTTTCTGACATGCACCTTAGGAGGAGCTGAGCTGTGCACTAGCACAGCACTAGGCAAGCTGGAGGGACAGCTCAGCTGTAGATCTGGGTGTTGTAACCCAGGGATCCATCTCAGCTTCCACACAGATGCACTGCCAAAATTGTGTTTACTGCATTTGTGCTCTCCCCCTTGCACCACTCCACTCCCCTGCTTCTCACGTGAGATGAAGGCAATGCTAGAGACAAAGCACACCTCCAGGGTGGCTGGGCAGGATGAGAGAGAGCTGGGAGGGGGAAGGATGATGGAGTCCAAGCCTGGAGCCACATCACCTCATATGATGTCATCCCTGTGCTGGTGCTGCCTGCCAGGACGTGACCCCAAAGAGCAGTGCAGCCCTTTAGCAGTTTTCCTGCCCTAGAGCACTTACTCCCAAATAAATGCTCCAGGCATGAGGACCACAGCCCCCTCTGATTCAAAAAGCAAATGCATAAGTGACAGTAAGTGACAGCCAGAGCTGCAGAATCTGCATGAAGCCATAAAGCAGAAGACACTCCTGAGAGCTCATCTCCCTGCAGAAAAAACATACAATGCTCGGCTGGGTAGTTAAGCAAAAAGAAAAACAGATAAAGCAGCATCATTAGGATGTAAAAAAGTCCAAGGAGCCAGCACATCACTGTCTGGCAGCAGCTTCAAATGAAGATCTCACATTTTCCACCAAGCTTCAAAACAAAATTGATAAGATAGAAAATAACCCCCTGTATTTGTGCCATTTCCATGGATTCATGAAGCTGACAGTTGCAAGCAGAGAAACAAGCCATGCTGGCAGGAAAATGAGTGCTGCTCCCTGGCAGGCCATAATGACACTTGGCTGTGACCATGTCAGGGACACCTTCCTGCCCGGGCCAGCCCCTGGCTGTGCAGTGCTGGGATTTTCCTCACAGTGCTACATCTCTGTGATTTAAATAGGCTCTAATGGAACTGCACGCACTGGGTACAGCAGGTCTGTGTCTGAAATGCTTTCATCCAACAGAAAGGAGTGAGGCTGCTGCTGGGTGAGATCTGCAGCTGCTTGGGGTGGGCTGAGGTCCCTGGCACACCCTGAGCCTGGCACAGCCCTGATGTGACCCTGCAGCACTGCAAAAAGCCTTCTGCTCACATCAGAGCATCCTGACTGAATGCAGCCCCTCATGGTGACCCCCAGACCAATGTTTGCTGGGTGTTGGGATCTTCCCAGCAAGCCCTGAGCCCTCTCTCTGTCCCCAGAGGGGTGTGACAGCAGCATCATTTAAGTGACACCAGCCAGCCTGGACAGGGAGCACTGGGGAGGGTGCAGAGCCTGCAAGCAAGCACAGATTTACCTGGGGAGGGGATGTTTGAGGTCTCTAGCTCTGCTGACAGGCCCCAAATGAACCTTGCAAATGGCAGATGGAGAAGCATCAGGAGGGGCTGGTCCAACCTGCAGCAGGTGGTTCTGGACCCTTTTGCCCAAAGGTGCTGCAAGTGCTGGGACATTGCACAGGAGATCACACCTTTATCAGGTTTTTAGGACAGACAGGATGTTTACTGAAACCTGGGCACAGGAAGAGGCGTTTGGGTGGGTGAAGGAGGAGGGAAATAACAGCTACAGTGCCATCACCTAGAGCAGGCAACGAGCAGGAAAGGGGCTGCACCTGACTCATCAATGGATCCTGAGGGAATGGGGGATCCCCACAAAATCCTCTAGGAAGTCTCAGCCAAACCACAAATGAGATGTCCTAGCCCAGCTTTCCCTCCCTCCTGCCCTCAGCCATGCCTCTGGAGGTGGGAGCTCCTTACTCCTGCCAATGTCCCCTCTGCACTGTCCCCTCCCTGCCCCTGCCAGAGCAGGAGTATCAGAGACTCAACTGCCTTGATATCTAACAGATCTCTCCCCACTATGCATTTCCTTTATTAAATAAAGAAATAAACCAGCATCTCCTTGCCCTGGAGAAGCTTTCAATAAGATGGATAAATATATATAATTAGCCAAGGAGAGAGCAAACTCCAGTGAATACAATACACCCTGTGAGACAACCCTCCATTAAAAGCCTCCTTGTTTAAACTTCAATATTTTAGCAATAGTGACAAAGAAACATAGAGAAAAGCATTTATTTTTCACTTTTTATTTAATCCCATCATAAGGGTTGATCAGATAATTCCCTGTCAATTTCTCATCCCTTGGATATGCCATCCCCTCTCCAAAAATGCAGGTTTTCTCAGTTTTCCTCTTTAAGCTGGAGACCAAAACCCTCTAATAGAGATTTCCTGCTTCAGCAATCTGCAAAGTCTCTTTTTGACCTCCTCATTTTTGCTGGAGGATGCAGGGTAGAGGAGACCAGGGGCTGTATCCTACCTCCCAAGAGGATGACACAAGGGTGATGACTAACACAAGGCTGGCAGAAGGGACCTGGCCAGCACCTACACAGGCTGACAAAGTCCACATATATATATATATATATCCCTTTACAGATCTGCTTTCCCAGCTTGGCCAGCTGCCACCAAGACAGCCATGTTCAGCAAAACAGGGGAGAAAAAAAGAAATCTCCCCTCAGGAAGAGGGAGGCAGATGCTGGTGCTGTGCCTGAGCCACGGGAGCACACCCAGCGAGGGGCTGGGGCACTGCTGCTCACCCTGCTCCTCAAATGCTCTGATTTCCGACCTAGAAAATGGGAAGAGCCCACTGTGAGACAGAAAGCAAGGGGTGAGAGCTGCAGAGAGGTTTGGCTTCTGCACTGTTTCCTCGGGAGGTGAGATCTGGAGTGCAAACAGCGGCGCCTCTCTCCCGGGGGAGCGCTCGGGGCTGACTCCCCCTGCCCTGGCAAACACCTCCAGCTCCCCGTGCTGCACAGGCCCCAGCCAGGCTGTGTCACTACAGCACAGCCCCCTTCTCAGGGCTGCTGTACTGAGCAGACCCAGAATATTTCCCCAGGGAAGAGCCAGTCATTCATTTGCGCTGTCTGCTAATTTAAAAATGTGAATCTCCGCTCGATTCTGCACGCCAGAGCTCAGCCTCCGACATTTAGACCAGTGTGAAATTTAAATGCAGGCAATGGCAAATGCAAAGTGTTCTCAGGGCACAGCGAGGGGAACAGTTGGTGGAAATGATGCTGCAAAACCCAAGCTAAAAGAAAGGGATTAGAAAAGTATTCACTCGGTCCAAATAAAACATGATGATATCTGTGGCCAAAACAAGATCCAAATCAGATGGAAAAAACCTGGACTCTTCTAGAGAAAAAAAGGGGCTGAAAACCAGGGATTCAAAGCACCAAGGACTCTGGATTAAAAAAATAATAATAATAATAGTAAAAACTGTGGTATTTTGAGTCTAAAATGGCAGCACTGCCACTTTTTTAGAGAGCAGACCACAGAGGGGCTCGTGTCTCCGAAGCCACAATGGACACAGCCCTCATCAACCCTTTCTTGCCCCATTCTCCTGTACGTAGGAAAAGGCAATTCCTGACATTTTAAGATCTCTCTATAATCTCTAAGTGGATTATAATCACCCTAATGAAACAGAAGGTTAAGACCAAATAGTCAGTTTTTGTCCAAGTTCAAATATTGCATCAGAATCAGCCTCCCTCCTCTTTTATCTCAGCCTTTATTGAATAAAGAGTGAACAAAATGTGGCATAAAACACTAAGTCCATTATTAGCTGGATTTCTGGTTTAATTTAGTTTACATTCTGAAGGATTTTCATGAAGTTGCACTGAAAATACTGCCATTTCCACAATGGTTTATCATTGTTATACTATTGCTACAATTACCTGTCATTACAATCAAATTTATATCAGGACAAGAAAATTATTCCTCAGAAATTAAACAGCACTCCCTGGTGGGATAATTCCTTCTCCTGAACTTTCCAATAATGAAAACTGTAAGTAAATTTGCTGTAATTCAGACCACAAAAGACCCTCCACTGTTAAACCAAATGCTAACGTTTTCACCAGGACAATAACTTGACGTTCAGCAGAAAATTCCCAAAGGTACCTAGAGCTGTAAGAGGGTTCCTGCACAAGGTTACAACATCCCCAAGGAAGTCAGGCTCCAAAATCAAACTGCTGAGGTATTTCTGTGAATTCTTCCAAAGCTGAATGGCATTTTGCAACTTTAAGCAAATAAATACCTTTGAAAATCTGCCTGTGCATGGAACTGGAATCCCAGGTGTGGAGGGTTTTGCTGGACACACCTCCAGGTGCAGATGGACTCAAGGACAGCCCGGCCTGAGGCTGGCCATGGTCACTGTGGGTGCTCAGCATTTTCAGGTTTTTGTTGCTATTTATTGGCCAAATAAGACACAGCCACTGAGAGCCAGAACATTGCAGTGAGGAACATCCCTGTTAGCCTTGCTAGCAGCTTATGACCTCCAGAATTTCCCTCTAATGAAATGGAGCCTGATCCTCTGAAGGCCATTTTCCCACAGGGATTGTGCACTGGATAAACACCTAAATGATGTCCACCTTCCCAGGGATTTGTGCTATGAGTTTCAAAAATTAGATGCTTAATTTAAATCTGGACTTGAAAGCTCCATCTAAAGTCAAGAGAAAAAAGAATCCCTCCAGAGTAAACCCTTGATTTATCACAGACTGGGATGAATTGTCCTGTTCTTCCCAATTACTAAAGGCACTCTCCACAACCAGCTCACCTTCATGGCCGTGTTGCTAAGTCAAGGCAGGTGGATTCAGACAAAGGAGACAAAAAGGGACATCACCCCAGTCTGGAATGAATCTGTGAGGAGTGGTTCTAGTGCAGACAGTCCTCAGACCAGCAGCCTCCACTTAGGAGCCTGCATTTCTTATTCTTCAAGTGCATCAAAGATGCTCTGCAGTGCTATTATGCCTCAAAAACCTGAGTCCCAGAGGTCTGACAGGTTTTCACCACCTTCCCATGGTGCTTTATGAAATGTCATTTATCAGATGCCTGGATTTGCAGACACCTTGCTGGGTGGGCAGGTCCCTGCTTGGTACCTCTGACCCTCACCTGGCCCTGGCATCACCAGAGGGCATCAGGTCAAACAAAAAAAGCAGAGACAGGCAGGGCTCCCATGGGACCACAGTG
The DNA here is from genome assembly GCA_034336665.1 of Luscinia megarhynchos. Classification (NCBI taxonomy): domain Eukaryota; kingdom Metazoa; phylum Chordata; class Aves; order Passeriformes; family Muscicapidae; genus Luscinia; species Luscinia megarhynchos. The sequence continues at coordinate 8,060,141 of CM067580.1, forward strand.
CTGCTGCCCAGATGTGTCTGCACGAGCTGGGCTTGCAGAATGGGTGAAGGCACCTCCAGCAGGACAGGGGGCTGCTCTCAGCTCAGAGCAAAGGTGGATTTCCCAGGATGGAAGGTCCTGCCGGGCTCAGGGCGTTGCAGTGACCTGGGGACTTTGCTGACACCCATTTTCAGGGAGCATTCCCCTCTGGCAGCCTCTCCTGTCAGCCCCAGGGCTGGGTGCTCTCCCCTTGGGCTCAGACCCTGCCCTGGTTGTGGCTGCCAAGGCTTTGCCACACCTTTACCCCACAGCACTGGGTGTGCACTGACACCTGCCTGGCCCCACTCCCCCCCTGTCACAGCCTGAGGTGTCTCCTTAGCCCTGAGATCACCTCTGGAGACATGCAGGTGGTTTGGAACCAGCTCTTTCCATGGGAGGCTGCAGGAGCTGTTCTGAGAGGTTTTCATGGCTGTTTATTCTCCCTTATCTCAGGATTGCTCTGCCCAGCTCACAGCTCTGCTCGCCAGACGTCCAGGGCAGGACTGATCTTTTATAGTCTAAATTACCTACTAGGGATTTACAATTATTTTCCAATACAATACAGTCTTGTTAAACAGTCCAGCTCTGACCCCATCCAATCTGACAGTGCCAGCATGTCACCCAGCATGGATGGCAGGAGAAGAAGGAGGAAGAGGTATCCACACCCCAAATTCTCCATCTTGGCCACGTGTCCCTTATCACAAACATGCCCAGAAGTCTATTTATCTACGTTCTAACAACCTAATTTACACTTTACTGATTTTGGTGGCTTGTTTCCATTCCCTCTGTGTTGGTAATTTCCCTCAGGGGTTTGAATTCAGTGCCTGAGACAGCAGGATCTCACTCAGGGGTCTTTGGGACCCTCGCCAGGGGGGTTTGAGACCCCCAAGGAGGCCAGGGGAACACCCTGGGCTCCCACATCACCCCCTCCATCAGCCCTGCCCTCCCTGCAGCCCTGCTCCCCTCCCTGTCACTGGGGAGAGCTGTGACACGAGCCCAGCTGGGGTCTCAAGGGAAGAAAACTCAGACTGCTCAGCATTTTGTGATATTTTTTTCCTCTGAAACAGAAATTCTCACGCTGAAAACAGATTCTCTGTAGGGGAAACAATTTGGGAGAGTCCAAACCTAGAGCAAACCAGAAAGTGAGACTCACTGCAAAACCCACCACTTCTGCTTCAGAGCCTGGCCTGGCTTTCTCTGACAGAAACACACAACAAGCAGGGTATTTAAAGCATTAAATAAAAAAACAAATATCAAAACTCTGACTTGCACCCTAAGGAGACACTCCATTGCACACACCTCTCCTGCTGGGGGACGATGAAAAAACAAAATGAACCTGTGTGAGTGCTGCTGGTCACTCTGCTTAGGGTGCTGCTGCAGGAAGGGGCTGTGGTGAGCCAGGATTTGTACATTTGTGGGGGCACACACAGCCTGTTTAGAGCACATTTCAGGACTGCAGGAGCTGGAGCCCCCCTCGCAGAGGGACAGGGCACCAGGGCAGGGATGCTCTCACTCAGCATCCTGCTGACTCCTTACACACCGGGGCAGGAGCAGACCCTTATCTGAGCAAAGCTCCTGTGCCCAGCCCAGCACAGGAGGTCACACTGTTATAAATAATCAAGAGATCAAGCCGAAATTAAATATGATCAAAAAAAGCGAGTATTTATTTTACGACCGAAATACGGTTCTCGACAGCCACAATGGCAAAGAACAGCGCCGGGATGGGCGTGGGGTGAACACGAACTCTATGGCACCGGACCCCCCAATATTCACCAAGCCGCCTTGGCCAGTCCCGTTTCATACAGTTTTTCCTAGCCTGGAGCAGAGGTTCCCTTTTCCCTTCGTAGTTTCGCATATTCAGGTAGTTTTCTTTCTCTGCGTTGGGCTGGACAAAACCATTTCGGGCGAGCGATGAGTTTTGGTGAATGCAGATTTTGGCTTACGGGAACCAGGCATTGAGATGTAGTTTTGCTGATGACTCCGGTTATCTTAATCATCGATACTTGTGGGGTGTTCATGGCCTGGGTGTTTCCTGGGCAGTTTCTGAAAGGGCCATCTCCGCCGGGGCCACTTCTATTAACTTGCTAATCTGGGTTCTTCAGCCTTTGTTGGCAGCTGCAGCGTTGCAATGAAGCAATCCCTGTTCCTCCCTCCGCAGCTTGATGTTCTCAAGTTTATTATTTTCTTTATTCATACAAACATGATTTATGTCACATCGATTACACACTAACACGAGTTATATTATAAAATATATCACAACACCAAGCTCACCGTGCCCAGCCCAGCAGGTCACACCACGGCTTGGGGTTCAGAGCGGTCCCTGCTCATCCTCGGGCGGAGAGCAGCTCGGTGTCAGCCCCCGCTGGCGGGCACACCCTGCTGCCGGTGCTTCCTGGAGATGCAGCAGCTCAGGGTACCTGTGCCCCCATCCCCTGCATCCCCCTGCTCCAGCCCCGGCAGCATCGCTGCACCACCAAACCAGCACCAGCACCACCAGGCAGAGAGGTGCAGGCGCCTGGGCACAGGGGTGATGTCCTTTTGCCCCCACCTTTGCTTCATGTAGCTCTGGGGTGCCAGGGAAGTGCCAAACCCCACTGAGGGAGAGGATCTGTGGTGTTTGTACCCTCCTCGAATGCATCTCCTCTCCCCCTGATGTTCTGGGGACTCCACGGGCAACTTTCAAACCCTCCTGCCCAGTCCCTCAGGTGCTCCCTGGTTTCTGTCTCACAAGAAAAGGGCGAGTTCCAGCCCCTGATTTACCTTCCCTGTGCCACTTGTGCCTCCTTTTTCATGCGCACGGATCATATCCCCGCATATTTATCTCATCTTCAAAATAAATGTTCCCCCTCATCCTTCAGTCTCTGCTCATCTGCAAGTCTTGCAGTGTCTCCAATAATTTTTGTTGCCTATCTCTTGACCCCTTCTATTCCTGCTGTATCTTTTTGAGATGGATTGACTGGAAAGAACGTGCCATCCCAGGCAGGACCGGAGCACTGATTTATGTGCTAGCATTAGAATACTCCCAGCAATCTTTTTAACCCCATTCTTCCTCGAATTTCCTTTGCTTGTCTGGTGGTGCCTGTACATGGAGAGTGGAGATTAGCACATGGATGTCTCTGCTGAGGTTCTCCCCTCGTCCCAAACATTTACAGCTAATTTAGACCTCATCATCTGCTCCTTCCCACCTGCAGCAGTTTTGCATTTGCCTCTGCTCACAAGCACTGCCCAGCCCTCCAGCGTCACCAGGAAAACCTTTGGGAGATTTCCTACCTCTTCTCTTGACGAACCAAAGGCACTTTTTAGTTTTATTCTTCACCCATTCTCTTTTTTCCTCAGCTCACAGACGGCTGCATTACACAGCACCACGTCCCGAACACATCCCTGTGGTAAACCTGCAGCAAAATTCTTTTTCCCATTGGCTTTCAGGTGGTGGTGTCTCCCCTCATCAGTGGCCTCCCCTTCTCCCAGTGCTCCCATTTTCAGCCCAGGTGGCACAAAGGACATAAAGGATTCCCCTGCTGAGGCCACAAAGGGGAGGCTGAAAGCTTTTGCATCCTCCCTGGCATTAAAGATCTGAGACAGAACAAAGAAAAAGGATGGGGAAGAGGGTGGGAAACACTGATCTGAGACCCCAATTTTAGGCACGAGCACAGGGAAAAGATCACAAGCAGCTGGGGCTGAATAGAGCCACTGTCCAAGGAAAGCCCTTCCATGCACCCCTGCCCCTTGTCTGCACCCAAGGGTGCTGCAGGTGAGTGCCCACACCTGACCCACAGTCCTGGCCAGCAAGGCGGCCCCTGCTCCTGCTGGGCAGAGCTGGGAGCAGAACTGGCTGCTGGAGGCAGATCTCCACTCCCAGCTCTCCATGTTTTTCCAAGAATTGGAAATGTGTTTCCCCCGTTGCCAGACATATTTCTATTCAAATCAGTATCAGCCATTCTGTGAGATATTTGCCTTCCTGCATTTATTTCCCAATAACAAAGCTGTCCTCAGCTTTTTAGAGCTGGTATTTTTATTTTATTTAGTTAATATTTTTAAACATTACTACTGCTATAATAAATGTTAACTATTTGTGCAGAGCTCTCACTGCCTTGGCAGGGGCCTTTATGTGTGCAAAATAACAGCAAATCATAATAAATAATAATAATAAATTATTATGGTTGATTACAAGGGAATGTGCTACATTTTTATAAGCTCTAGACCACCTACAGCTCACAAAATATAATGGGAAACATTAAGCCTTTAACTGGTTTTATACATTCCCTTCCCCCTTTTCTACTCCCCATGTTCTGTAATAGATTTACAAACAGTGTAAGGGGGGAAAAAAAATCTTCCCTTATAAGAATAGCATCAAAATTCTCCTCAGCTTTCCAGCTGCTGAGTGTTTCTGAAGCCTTCAGTGAAATGCAATTAGTATCTTTTACCGCCTGCCTTCTGGGGATACTGACATTATTATCTTATTGCAGTTTCACCTTGACATGCAGATCACAAGGCAGCGAGCTGGATTCTGTCTCCAGACGCCTTGAATTGTGGCACTGCCCCAGCTGGCTCAGCGAGTCGAGAAAGAGAAGGAGGAAAAAAGGAGACAAGAGCCATTTTCTCATCCTGTGGATCTCAGCTTTTTTGAAAAAAAGGGAAATAAATGCAATAAATGCGGGGAAATGGGAGTTTTGGGGGTAAAAAGCGTGTTCCTGCCCAAGGAGGATGGGCATGGCCAAGGGGGGATCTGCTCTGTGCCAGCAGCTCTGGGTTTCCAGCAGAACCTGCTCCCCTCCCTGCAGCTCCCAGCAGGGCTCAATTCCACACGGACACAGTCCCAGGTCTCCATTTCACCGCACAAGGGAAGGGAGAAAACAGCGGAAAGAGAGGGTGGGAGGAGGAAAACCCCAGCATCAGAAGTGCTTTCCAGGCAGGAGGGATCAGAGGGACACACCTGCCCCCTGGCCCTGCTGCTGAGGCTGGCCCTGCCAGGGGCATGGCAGCAGCCACACATTTCTTGTCTGAGCCTTTTTCTGCTCAGCCAAATGTGACATCAGCCTTCAGACCATCCCCCTGCCAGGCAGCATCTCTCCAGCCCTTAGAGCTGGAGAGGGGGAAGCCCTGAGCCTGTATCTCCCCATCCCTGCAGCATTTTGGGTGGGAGCAGCAGCCTGAGAGCTGCCCTGGAGGCCATGAGGAGGGTGAGGATTGCAGCTCACCCACATGTGCATGGTCTCCCCCAAAGCACCCAAACCCTGAAAGCCAAAGCTTCCCAGGGTTTAAACCAATAACCTGCTGAGCACTGGGGCAGCACAGCTGGGAAGCAATATTTAATGGGAATGCACAGAGTGGATGGGGGAGCCTGGGTGGCTTCACCTTCCACAGGTCTGACCCCGGGCAGATGTGCTGAGCCCTGGGTTGGTCAGAGGAGCCCCAGCTGGAGATGTGGTTCAGGTGAAAGGCCTGTGCTGGAGCTGTAGGAACTTTGTTCCAAATTACAGATGGAATCAGCTCAAAATCCAACCTGTTCCCTGCTTTTCTCCAGGCCATTCTTCTCTCCTATCACTCTTAATTAACATTAATTCTCTGCATACAACTCCAGTGGTCACACACCCCTGAGAAACCACAATATGATCATGTTCAAGTGTTGAGATCTCTGTGCCCCCAAGAGGGATGAGACAGGAAACTCCAAGGATCCACACCCAGGATTTCCCTCCAGAACTGCCTTTCTCACCCCAGTTCAGCCCCTTTTCATTCCAGCAGGGAGTTTTTAATCATCCCACGGCCTCCTCTGGACTGGCAGTGAGGGTTGGGAGCAGCTGAGCTGTAAGGCCCCTTCCAACCCAAACCATTCTGGGATTCTGTGAAAATGGAAGAGGAAGCTTTCAGGAACTTGCTTACTTCCAGTTCCCTTGCCACCCAAACCCAGAGAGGTGCAGAAGAACATTTCCATCCTCCCTGTGCTGATGCCCTGCCCTGCTCCTGGCCAGCCCACAGCTCAGTGCAGCAGCACCACATCCATCTCAAAGCTGCACCTCTTTGTCAGGGTGTGTGATTAAAAACACAAACCCAAGCCATATAAATGTGATCTGGACCAAAACAGAGCTCCCAGCTACTGCCAGAGTGCACAGTGCCTCTCTGGGGGGGACCAGGCAGGATATTTGGTGTTTTAATGCAATAAGAGTGTTATCAGAGCAGCTCCAAGCATCACCCCAGCTCCCTTGCCTGGTCCCATGGTGGTTTCTGACAAATAACCACAATAGCCCAGCCTGTGACACTCTCATTTTTCTATCCAAGTGGGGTTGGGGCTGGAAAAGAGGCACCATGCAAGGAATCCCTCTGTCTCTTGGAATGTCTGTACATTTTTTCTTTTCATTTAAAAATATTTGGAAAGAAGGGATGGTTAAACAAAGAAACAAATACTAAATAAACCTCCTAGTTCTTCTGATGCTAGACTGGCACAGGCAGCTTGTAAGAATTAGTGATTCCAGAGAGCAACTGGCTAATTTCCAAGGGAATAGGGAGAGAGGGAAGGGAGGAACAGCAATAATTTACAGCTTAACCCATTTGTATTTTCTCTTTACAGCTCTCATCTGGATTACCAAATGCAAATTATTTATGATATTTTATTACCAAACCCTTTTAGTGCACTGGTATGTGAAATTCCTTCTAAAATCCCAGTTTTTCAGCTAAGGGCTGCACCCCTCTTGGACTTAGTTTGAAAGGTGAGTGTCCCTCCAAGATCTGGGTGGGCATCACTGTCACAGGACACAGCCACCAGCAGCACAGCACAGACCCCATCTCCCTTTGGCACCAGCACACAGAACTCCTGAACTATTGTTTGCCCCTCTTGTTGTGATCATCCTGTGAGTGCAGCACGAATGCAAAAGAACACAGCTGGTATTGAGACTGTTGCTTTCAAGATTCTAGGAGAGGATCAAATGAAGGAGAAAATTAAATTAAAAAAGCAGCACTTAATTATGTAGGCTGCTTTTGTGCTCTTTCCTTCCTCTGTGTAGTAGTTTCCACCTGAAAATCTTTAAGTGCTTTAGAGCTGGTAATTAAATCTGGAAACTACTGCAGAGAAGGATGCAAGGAAAGCATATGCAGCTCTCCTGATTTGTCTGTTTGATTATATATGAACTTTGCATCTCCCCAGCCCTCAGCTCTGCCAGGACACTCCTTGCAGTTAACTCAGCGCTTGCAGAGCTGTCCCTCAGCGAGGGAATCAGCTGCAAAGGGAGATTTAAATGGGATTGGGTGGGAGCTGGGACGTGTGGATGGGGCTGGGGAAAGTGCTGCTCCCCAGCATTTCCTCTCTTCTGTGGAACCCACCCACTGTGGTGGCAAAACCTGACAGGAGGGTGTTGGCTGGGAGAGCTGTGTCACCTCCCTTCCTCCAGTGCTGTTTGAAGCCAGCAGCTGGGTCAGAGTACAGCCTGGGGGGCACCACGAGCCGCGTTTGTCCCTCCCCAGAACAGTCCACTCAGAAGTGCCCCAAATCCTGTGCACACAGGGCTTGGCAACTCCCCGTTCCAGGGCACAAACCCCAGCTGCTCACAGCACCTCGAGCTGAGCTCCCCATGGGCCAAACCCTCCTCTTCAGGGAGGGCTCCTCCATCAGGGTGGGTCTTCCTCCTCTCAGCAGCCCTGGAGCTGGGACTCTCCCTGCCAGCACAGCCCTGGAGCTGGGACCCTCCCTGCCAGGACACCCCTTTGGGGACCCTCCCTGCCAGGACACCCCTTTGGGGACCCTCCCTGCCAGCACAGCCCTGGAGCTGGGACCCTCCCTGCCAGGACAGCCTTTTGGGGATCCTCCCTGCCAGGACAGCCCTTTGGGGACCCTCCCTGCCAGGACAGCCCTTTTGGGGATCCCTCCCTGCCAGCACAGCCCTTTTAGGGACTCTCCCTGCCAGGACAGCCCTTTTAGGGGATCCCTCCCTGCCAGCACAGCCCTTTTGGGGACCCTCCCTGCCAGGACAGCCCTTTGGGGATCCTCCCTGCCAGCACAGCCTTTTGGGGACCCTCCCTGCCAGGACAGCCCTTTGGGGGCCCTCCCTGCCAGCACAGCCCTGGAGCTGGGACTCTCCCTGCCAGGACACCCCTTTGGGGATCCTCCCTGCCAGGACAGCCCTGGAGCTGGGACTCTCCCTGTCAGGACAGCTCTTTAGGGACTCTCCCTGCCAGCACAGCCCTTTGGGGATCCTCCCTGCCAGGACAGCCCTTTTGGGACCCTCCCTGCCAGGACAGCTCTTTAGGGACTCCTCCCTGCCAGCACAGCCCTTTGGGGATCCTCCCTGCCAGGACAGCTCTTTAGGGACTCTCCCTGCCAGCACAGCCCTTTTGGGATCCTCCCTGCCTTTTTGGCACCCCAGCAGCCTCTGTGTCATCACCACATTGCTTCAGAGGGGATTGCCCCAGTGGCATTTGAGAGAAGCTGTTGAAGAGCAGCTTCAGCAAATGTGGTTTAAGATGTGATTTTCAGAGAGAAGGAAAGCACAGGGCGATGCTCATCTGGCAATCCAAAGCATTAGCAGGAGTTCTGGCAGTGGATCCCAGAGATGATGAAAATGAAAATGTCCTTGAAAGCATAATCAGGACTGTGGCTGGCATAGATGCTGCTGCAACACCCAGACAGCTCTAGAGAGGGGATCTGCTGGGAAAGTGCAGCTTGATGGCATGAGAAAGCCCAGCTCATGTTTTCAGCCTCCTGACATGAACTGTGAGTGCTTCTCCTGGCTTGCTGCTCGTGCTCCCCTGTGGGGAGGCTGAGATGGAGAGGACACCAAAGAGCCTCTCATGCTGGCCCAGAGCTCTGTGGAATCAGCAAGGCTGGTGCCTGAGCTCACAGAGGATGTGGCACAAGGTGGAAGGGGACAAGATGCCAGCAAGGGACCCAGTGCACAGTGTGGATGTGAATCAGCCCCAGCTGCAGGGTCCCTGCCCACAGGAGCCAGCTGGAAGGATCCACTGCAGCAGCCCCAGTGTTCTCCAACAGCCAGGAAATACTTCAGGAGTCAACAGATACTTGACATTTTTAATGGTGCAGGAAGGTTCTAGGGTTTTACATTTTGTTTTGGATACCAAAGGCCTGAATTTTCCCCCCTATTTATTCCAAGAAAAGCAAAACTAATCCAGCAGCATCAGCTGGTCTGGTCAGGAAGGTGTTCCTCTGTGCCACCAAAAATGCTCAAATGGAGACAATAGCCAAAGCCATAGTTATGTGTGTAAAACAAAATTTAAAACTGGAGAGTACAGCAAACAGCAATTAGTATTGCTAATAAGAGCCTTTATAAGCTTTTTAAACATAACTATAATATATTTAAAACCTGACTGCAAAGAAAAAAAATCTGGAGTGGGTTAAGAATGTCAGAACAGATGTTGTTCCTCCACCCTTCAGAGAAAATTTTGCCAACAATTTTGAAATGAGATTTTGCTGAGCTCAGTGCAATTCCATGAAAAACTCCAGGTGAATTGAAGCAACCTTTTCCCCTGGAAGCTGTTCCAGCAGCTGAGCTCCCTGCAGGAGCAGCTGCAGCTCTGGAGCCTGGCCACAGCAGAGGGGCAGAGGGACAGCACCTCTGCTCGCAGCACCTGGGCCAGTCCTTACAGGAACGTTTTTCTCAGACCCACCTCGACAACCTTGGGCTTCGGGGTTGGCTTTGTTTGGTTGGTTTGTTGTTTTTTGGGTTTTTTTCCCCTCTTGGCTTCCTGCCCTCAGACATAATTTTCATGCACAGGATCAGAAACTCCTTCCATGCCTGGGGAACCAGACCAGGAGGCCAGGCAGGGATCACCTGGTGTGCTGTGAGCTCTTCCTCCTCCACACAACCCCCCAGATCCTCTCCACCCCCTTCTGCCACTGGACTCCCATGGAAAGAAGCAGAAGAGTCAACTCAGCCCCACCAGTGCCAAGGAGGGTCTCAAGGAGCAAAAGCCCACCAGAATAAAGCTTTGCAGCCTTTGGCTTGCCACAGAGAGGAAGAGGAGCAGAGAATTTAACTGCAAAGTGGGGACTCGGTTCAATTCCACCTTCGCCCTGGCAGCTCAGGGTGCAGGGAAGCTGCCCACAGAGGGCCCTGGCTGCATCCTTCCAAATATCTCTCCTCCTTCCCAGGACAGCTTTCTGCTGGAGGCCTGGAGCTGATCCAGGTGTTTTCCTCCACCCCGGCCAGATGTGGCTCAGAAAAACCAGATTTCAGTGAGCCCAGGGGTGCTGCTGCATGGCCAGACCTGGCCCAGGGTCCTGCAGTCTTTTCAGGTCTCCTGCTGTCTCCGTGATAACGTTTGCACCGTTTGACTTTGAGCTGATAAAACAATCCATGGTTTTAAGCGCTCAGGGCTGCCAGCAAATATAGGAAATAGGTAGGGCTTATTTGCCAGAGCATTCAGCATTTGCTGCAGAGGTTTCACTCTTTCTCCACCCAAGATACCCAGCAAGAAAAACATTGATAGCGAAGATTTAATCGTTCCCATGCTTAAAGACAATATGCTTTTTAATGCCTAGCAGTACCACCTTGGGAGGCATTTTAATGCCAATTACAGCTTTCATTCCTCAGCGCTGCCCCAGCCCCCCGCTTCCCATCACAAACCCTGACGCAATGAGCCCATCAGAGCCGGGCCAGCCCTGAGATCTCCACTTCTCCAGCGAGACCGGCCCCGATTGCGCTCCCAGACTCTCTTGTGATGTTAAAGGCGATAGATAAAAATAACTCGGGCTCCATTGTTGTGCTATTTATACGCGGAGAAGTCAGCAGCACAAAGGCGAGCAGCCCGGGGCTGTGCGGAGCTGACCCCGCTCCCCGCCCGTCCCGGGGCTGCGGGGCAATCGGGATGCCGAGAGATAAAGAGGCTTTTCCACAGCCCACAGGGCAGCTCCGGGGTGAGGAGCTGTGTCCCCTTGTGCTCCCATTGCGATCCCAAAGCCCGGCACCGCCCGGGGCGCGGTCAGGGATGCGCTGCGATGGGTGGAAAACTCCCCTCCCAAAAACCAGATGGCTCTGAATAGAGATGCAAAGCGAGCCGCATCCCAAGGCCATCAAAGAAACCCGGGCTCTCCAGACCTAAAGTCGGGAAGATAATAGGGCTTTTCAGGGACGTGAAAACGGAATTTCCTCCTTGGCGTGCTATAGCCGCAGGAAACAAAACTCCTCTGCCAAATCTAGCTTGGAGAAATGCCGGATTTACCAATCAACAGCCTCACGTTGGCATTTGGGTGGGGGAACCAAATGGGTTTAGTGGGGTAAAAGGGACGGGCATGGGGGAAAAACAGTGCTCTTTTTTTTATTTTTTAATTTTTAATTTTTTATTATTTTTTTTTTTTGTGGTTCTGCAAAACAACCGCGCAGAAGTGTCCGTGACACAAAGTGACCAGCCAGGACCTGCGGGGTTCACTGGGGACAGCGCGTCACCAGGCAGCAAAATTCATTTTCAGAAACAGAAAATATGTTCAGCTAAAACAAACACCGTTCAGAATGAAGGGATGAGCTCTGCTCATTTGTTCATTTGCTTTGAAATTCTCCATTAACTACTGCACGATAATTATCTCCCTTTCTCGAGTTTGGGCTTTTATTTTATTTTTTTTTCACACTGGAAAATTTTGTTCATCTTAAAGCCAAATAAATGCCAAGAAAAACCTGCCACCCACTACATTTATGATCAAAATAACCATTTCTTTTGATAAGTTCCTGCAGTTACAGTGGCCCAGAGAAAATATATTCAGTGAAGATCACTCACTGCTGAATACTTTCCTCACTTCTTCCCTCAAACCGGTGATGTCTTTTTTTTCCCCCTTGTATAAACAGGGTACTTTTTAATGGGGGTAATTTGTACTACAAACTCCTGAAAACATATTTTGATTTTATTTTGCTTTTTGTGGTTCCTAAAGCCCTAGTTTTGAAACGCATGCAGATAAAAGGTTCTTTGAGGATTTTATTTCTGTGTCTCCAGATTGTTCACTAGAGAGCCAAAAGTCGCTCCCCACCTCTCAATCAAGGCCCAAGCAAAATTTAGACCCTTGCAGAGATAATCAGACTTGTCAGGTTACTCTAAAAGAAGGCAAGACCTGGGCCAACATTTTCCAAAATGCTGACATTACATGCTCCAGATCCTGCAGACCTTTATGAAGGATTTAAACACAAATTTATCTGCAGAAGAGGAAAGTTTGACTCCATTTCTAAGCGAAGCAGAGTAGAATAAAGGAAAGATTAGTTGCTCCAAGAAGGTACCGACCAAACTGAGTTATGTGGGCTCTCCTCCAGTGGCTGGGCCGGTGACACACTTTGTCACCCTGTCACAGCCCGAGGTGTCTCCTCAGCCCTGAGATCACCTCTGCAGGACATGCAGGTGGTTTGAACCCAGCTCTTTCCATGAGAGGCTGCAGGAGCTGTTCTGAGAGGTTTTCATGGCTGTTTATTCTCCCTTATCTCAGAATGCTCTGCCCAGCTCACAGCTCTGCTCGCCAGACATCCAGGGCAGGACTGATCTTTTATAGTCTAAATTACCTACTAGGGATTTACAAATGACCCCCAATACAATACAACCTTGTTACATGGTCCAGCTCTGACCCCATCCAATCTGACAGTGCCAGCATGTCACCCAGCATGGATGGCAGGAGAAGAAGGAGGAAGAGGTATCCACACCCCAAATTCTCCATCTTGGCCACGTGTCCCTTATCACAAACATTCCCAAAAGTCTATTTATCTACGTTCTAACAACCTAATTTACACTTTATTAATCTTTTGGTGGCTTGTTTCCATTCCCTCTGTGTTGGTAATTTCCCCCAGGGTGTGAATTCAGTGCCTGGGACAGCAGGGTCTCACTCAGGGGTCTCTGGGACCCTCGCCAGGGGGGTTTGAGACCCCCAAGGAGGCCAGGGGTAACACCCTGGGCTCCCACATCACCCCATTGTCACTTCAGAGCTCTCATCCCAGAGCCTTCATCCTCCCAGCTCACCCATCTGCTCCCTGCTGACAGGTTGGATGGCACAGACAGGAGCTCTCCTGCCTGTTATTTGAGACATCTAATTTGGGATCCTTGCCCAGTGCAAACGCCTCTCAAAGCCACCCTGAGCTTCCAAAAGAGCAGGGTTATGGGGGAAGTCTGGGACCTGGATGGCTGAAACATCAGGATTTCCAGCATGTGCCTGGATCACTGTTGGATCACTGATTCCATGGCTAAACCCCGGGTTTTGACTGGGAGTCAGCCCAAGGAGAGGAGTTTGGTTTTGGGAGTGCAGAGGAGCCCTGTGCTGGGCACTGGTCCTGCCCAGCAGGCAGAAATGAGGAGAGGTCTGGCTCTCATGGCAGGCCAAAGGCGTCAAGGGTGAAATCAGCTGAGCTGAGGAAATCAACAATTAGCAGCCCCAAACACCAGAAACTTCCACCCTCTGCAGGTAACCTGAAACTAGAGACCCAGAATAGACACAAAGAGGCAGAAATAGGGTTTAAAATCTGAAAAAATGCAAGTGCTGTCTCCCACCATCATGTGAACACCCCAAGTCTGTCACTAAGCACCTCAAATTTTGACAAGTTTTTAACTTCACTTCCTGTGGATATCCTCTGTAGGAATAATAAAACCAGGGTAGTCTTAAACTGTGTTTTTTTCCTGTTTCCACAGGGATCCCTTCAGCTCTGTCATGCCCCAAACATAATCCATTGCATGTGACCTTCGGGAAAATTATTCCCAAAATATTGATAGGCTTCTGGAAACACAAAATGCAATTTCTGAACCTTGATGGAAACGATGTAACTTTTCTAGCAAATTTTTAATTAGTTGTTTAGTTAATTGTGGGCAGTGCCCACCTTAAGCCAGCACTAGTGAAGTTCCTTCACAGGCCCTTATCGTTATTTTGATGATTAAATCACCAAAACCTTACTTTTGTTAAAACTAACACTGACAAGCTTCAGCGAACAAAGCCAAAGTGAATTGAAGATTGAACATCTGAGATCTTAAATTTATGGTACTTCAAGGACATTGGAGTAACCAGAAGATACAGAAAAGATGAAGACCTGGAAATTTGAAACACTTTCCATCTGAGAAAAAGGTGATAAAAACATGAAAGAATGTGGAACAAAGTAGCATGAAGAATGAGAAATCAATAACCAGTAGAGGATAAAATACTAATTAATGAAGATAATTATGTGACCTAGAACCAGTGAACATTAATTTTTTTTTTTTGTTAAAAATGTATAAATGAGTGAATAAGCTTTGTGCTATCATCTGTGTGGAGGGCAGAACACAGCCACACACTCCCCTCCTGGCCAAGAATAAAGTAAAGCCCAACTCTCTAACACTATGAAAGAGTTTAGGGAGTTTTATTTATCCCAATGATTTTGGAGGATTTGGGAACCACCTCAGCCTGACATTCATCTCAGCTGATATCTGATATCCCCATGAAAGACAATGCTGGAGCTGGACTGGGGCTCCTAACCAGAGGGAAGAGAAGCAGCTGGACAAACCATAAAGGGTTGTGAAAAGCCATCCCAACTGCCCCCAGTACTTCTCAAAGCCCAAAACGGGTCTTTGCCCCCCGTTAGGCACCCATCTGTGTCCCCCAGCTCTAATTAAGCATCTGCTCTGCAAGAAGCTAACAAGTTCTTGTGCTGCTAATCCTGACCAGCTTGGCAGCATTATTTATAGCAGAGAGCCCTGCCCCGGCCGAGTCCCCTCATTGTCAGAGTAAGATGTAGCTATATCATTATTTTAGCAGACATATAAAATATAATCCAATTATATGGCGGATACGTGGAATTCCCAACGATTTCAGAGCACGCTGCTGGAGTCAGGAGGGAGGAAAAGATTTAAAGAGACAGGTTGTCACTGGGCATCAAAGGATTTGGGATGATATTTAGGATAACAGTTTATAGACATGGAGCAAATCCTATTTTAATGCCACATGGCCGCCAGGCTGTCACCGTGGCTGGCACAGTGCATGTCTGGGCAGAGGTGCCAGCCAGCAGTGTCACCTCAGGCTGTGCCCCGTGCCCAGGGGAACTGGCAGGTTTGTGTGTGGCACCTGTGTCACCTCAGCTCTGTGCTGTCCTCTCGGGCCCCGGCCTAAAATGGGTGGATTTGGGTTTGCCCTGCAATCCCTCAAGGGCAGGGTGTGGAAAGAATGGAGTGAAAATGGGCATTTACCTGGCTCAGGGTCTGTGACCAGACAGGACCACGGTAACAGCCCTGCTGTCTCAGTTTGGTCCAGAGCTCTCTCTCCAAGGGCTGAGTCACATTCTGTGGACAAGGAGCCTCTCCACGGCTTCACCCAGCTCTGGTTTGGGCCTGGCAGCCGTGGGAGAGGTGGAGAGGAGAGCTGGGAACTCAGAGGAGCACCCAGAGCACAGTTTGGGGCTTTTCTGCACGTGACTCCTGATGTGGCCAGCACAACTCCAAGACCTGTGAAAGCACAAAAGCTGATTCCTCACCCAGATACCCGGGGAACCCCCAAGTGCCACAGGGATGAGCTCAGAATTCAGCTGGATGGTTGGATGCCACACCCAGAGCTGCTGGGGACACTGCAAAGTTCTGCCCAGCATCATCAGAGCTGCTGTGCCAGAGCAGGGACCCCCAGGGACCCCCATGCTGCTGGGGGGAGCATGGACCACCCCCACCACCCCTCTCAGCCTCCAGTAAGAACACAAAGTAAAGCCACCCCGGCCTCCCTTTGCTTTCTTTCTCTTTGTTTGCTCTTTCCCCTCACAGGTTTCACGCTCTCCTGCTGACAGCTGTCCCACCTCTGCTCACCATCCACCCCTCACACTTGGATTTGGGGTCCCTGGTCCTCCATGGCACCTGGAACCCTGCCATGGTGTCACCCCTGTCCCCAGCAAGGTGAGGCACACCGAGATGCCACCCCACTGGGGTGGACCAGGATTAAAGGAATAATAAAAATTAATTTGCTGAACGGGAGATACTTTCCTTCGTGTGCAGTCCCTAGAGAGCTGGGAGGACTAGCAGCAGAATTACAAAAAACTCCTGGATAGTTTATAAAACAAAAGAGATTCTTTAGTGTCTGAAATATCCAGCACAGCAGCCTCCAAAGAAACCCCCAGCCTTGCTGCTGCCAGCTTGTAAGGAGAGTGAGGATGTCTGAGATTTACAGGAGTGACAAGGGGATTTTTCCTTTTCTTTTTTAAAACACGTGTGAATCCAGCTGGTGCAGTGACAGCAACACCCACAGCATCCTTCCCTGGGGAAGTCCTGGCAGCATTCCCCACCTCAGAACTCAGTCTCCTGTGAGGAGACCCATAAAGCAGACAGAGCCCTGTGCCCACTCTCACACAGACCCCAAACTGCAGAGGAGTTTTGGGGCTGGGGTGTGGCAGCAAGGAGCAGCTCCAGCAGCACTGACAGGGACTCCCTGCAGCTGCCAGATGGGTGCCATAAAAGGCTCATTAATGGGGATCGTTGGACCTCAATTTCAGAATGCTGGATGGAACCTCCTCAGTAAGTATCATTATTATGGCACTCTCAATCAAGTCAAGCAGCTTTATGACAAAATCAAAAGTTGTGATCCAAGCAGCAGAGGGATGGGGGAAGCAGCCTATTTATTTTGCTTTGGGTTCACAGCCAGGACCCAGCAGCTGCCAGGACACAAGAGTGATGGTGACATCCCCAGGCAGCTGGGGACAGCTTTAAATGTCATCACAGCCCTCTGCCCTCTCAACCCCAGACCTCCCCAGGTCCACAGAGGGATTGTGCAGATACCACTATGCTGGTCTGTGGCTCAAAAACAGGAGGGAAAAACCTCCTGGAACCATAAAGGCTGGAATAGATCTCTAAAATCATCACTCCCAACTATTAACCCAGCACTGACAAGTCTGACACCATGTCTCTAAGCACCACACCAACATGTTTTTTAAATCCCTCCAGGGATGGGAACTCCAACACTTGCCTGGGCAGGCTGTGCCAGGGCCAGACCATCCTTTCTGTGAAGAACTTTTTGTACTAACCAATCTAAACCTCCCCAGGTAATTTCCTCTTGCCCTATCCCTTCCTGTTGGAGAAGAGATCAACCTCCACTTGTCACAGCCTCCTGTCAGGAAGGTGTGAAAGTGAGAAGAGACCCCCTGAACCTCTTTTTTGTGCAGGCTGAGCCCCCCCAGCTCCCTCAGAAGCCAAACCCAGCCAGACCCATCCAGCGATATGAACAGCAACATCCCAGCCATGTGCTATGATCTCTCTACAGAGCACTTCATGCTGCATTTACGCCCTAAAACTTCTTCCAGATACCTTTTCCCATCAAAACCCTTTTCTCTGATTTGCACTCCCCTGTCTCCATAACCTCCTGCCATTTTCTTGTTCCACATGTGGCAGTTTTGCTCCACTGAACCCCACAGAGTTCAAATGCCACCAGAGAGAGCCAGTGCACACAGCAGGAACTCCCAGTCCTCATCCCAGTCCTCATCCTAATTCCTCATCCCAGTCCTCATCCCAATCTCCATCCCAATCCTCATCCCAGTCCCAGCCACTCATTCCTTGGCCCAAGATCTGATCTTTCTGCTTCTCCTTGGTGTGTAAGGAGGAGCAGGATGCTGACTGTTGGGGAAGATGAAACAAGGAAACCTTACAAATATGAATGCCCAGATTCTGAAACCATGAACGAGATTGAAATGAAAGCCACTTTTGAGATGCCAAGCCTTAGTTACTGAATTACCATGAAACAATGGGACAGCCAGCTAGGGGTAATCCCCTCTTGATAGAGCAATGTCTTCTGCTAGATAGTGGGTCCAAAGGTCAGAGACGTCCCTGCCAGGGTCCAAAGAGCAGTTTTTAGAGTTTAAAGTGTAACACATTATGGCAATGTAAGGATTCCTATAGGCTGTATGTAAATGCTACAGAATTTGTATCTTGTATTACATTGGTTAGTGGAAATTAGAATATTCATCATGGAAGAAGATTTATTGTATTGTAAATGGGCTATCACTCTCTTACCTCTATTACCTCTTCTTTCTCTTGCTCTTCCTCTGTCCCTCTTCTCTTACCCCATCACCCTTTTATCCCATTGCTCCTTCTCTAACCCCCTCTCACTCCTTGTCCTGCTCTGTGCTGCAGCTGGCAACACTCAGCAGGACTCTGTGCACTTTTGCTCTTACAATAAATGTAACAGCAACTTTTAGCTCATACAGAGCGCTTGAGTTTTGTCCCTGACAACCGTCTGTCCGACACAAAGACTCCCACACTGATCACCAGGCTGGTGGAGGGGGTGACTCAGCCAGGCTGCTGCCCTGCTGGGATGGCAAAATCCACCATCCACCACCTCCAGCTCACAGCTGAGCCACCAACACCACACAGCACACGAGCACCCCAGTTTGGGATGACTCTCACTCCTGATGTGCCTCTCAAACCAGGGGTTTCTCAGCTCCCTGCAGCACATCCCAGCTGCCACTCCACTGGGGCAGGAGCTGGGCTGTGGGGCTGCAGAGCCCCTGGACTGGCAGGGAGGGAAGGAGATCAGAAGATCACTCTCTGAAGAATTAGGATCCTAATCTGCTTTAAGCTGCTCAGCACTGCCACGGGCCCTCCTGAGGCAGCAGCTCCTCTCATCCCATTGCAGGGACCAGCAGATGAGCAGAGCAAGGCAGAGCCTGGTGTGGGGTTCACAGCCACAAAACAGGCTGGAGAAGCAAAGGTCATGCCTCAATTAGACTTTTCCTTCATTCTGTAGTTTGCTGTGGCCTGGGCTCATTGAAAGCCAGCTGCAGGTAGGAGGAAGCACCAGAGGGATTATCCAGAGCTGTGTGAGCAGATCTGATCTCTCTCAGCAGCAGCAGGCACAAGAGCCAAAGTCTCTTCCTGCTCCTGGGAAAAGCAGCCCAGTGAGGGCACGGTGATCCTGCTGCTCCTGCAGGGAGCAGCAGCAGCCCCAGCCTCTTCCCAAATGCCCTTCCCTTCCCTTCCCTTCCCTTCCCTTCCCTTCCCTTCCCTTCCCTTCCCTTCCCTTCCCTTCCCTTCCCTTCCCTTCCCTTCCCTTCCCTTCCCTTCCCTTCCCTTCCCTTCCCTTCCCTTCCCTTCCCTTCCCTTCCCTTCCCTTCCTTCCCTTCCCTTCCCTTCCCTTCCCTTCCCTTCCCTTCCCTTCCCTTCCCTTCCCTTCCCTTCCCTTCCCTTCCCTTCCCTTCCCTTCCCTTCCCATGACATTTATGGCACCCAGGAGACACCAGATCAGAGCCCTGGGCTTTTGAAAATCCCAAGGCACAGACACAGGAGGGAAAAGTGTCTGACCTGGAGCGTCTGGCTAAGCACCCGAGGCTGCCGAAGGCGTTCTGGTGAGGAATGGGGAGGGTATTTCCCTGCTGACCCCAGGGACACAGGGAAGCCTTGCAGGGAATCCTGCTGCCACAGGAGGCCACGCTGCACACCCTTGCCCGATGGACACTGACTCTGTGTGGGGTTTGTGCTTCCTCCAGGGCACTCCCACCCCAGCCCGAGTCCAGCAGACTCCACGTGCCCCATCCCTCGGCTGTCACTGCAGGAATTTGGCACTGGGCAGAAAGGAATATCCATGCCCTGGGCCAGAGGAGGTGGCAAGGGGCAGTTCTGCTGCCTGCTGGGTGCTCCTCTCACAGGAGTGGCCAATTTGGAGGCTCAGAGCTTTAAAACTCTCTTGTCTTTTGCTTCATTGCTTCTTCCACCTGGGAGCAATCTCCTGCTGTTGGAAAACATGCCAGTTTAAAAATTTTTGTGTACCTTTAGTCAAGGGGTTTTGTTTGCCTTTGCCCTGGGAAAAAGAGTGTTAAGGTTCTTTCCAGGGCATTGTTTCTCTAGGTGAACTCAACACAGCAACAGGCTGGGAGTTGCCCAAAAGATAAAGGGCCATCAGTGGCCATGAACAGAACATCAGCGGCCACCTGGGAACAGCTACCCCAGACTCTGCCTCTGCAGAGCGGGAGACACCTCCGGAAAAGGCTGATTACAAAATCAAAGAATGAGCATCTAATTAACATCAGAAACGAAGAAATTGGGATCCAATAGGAGACCAAATACTGAGAACTGCATGGGACCAATGAACACTGACCCAATTCGTTTCTATGAGTTTTGACTGTATAAAATATCTGACAAATCTGGTAAAAGCAATGGAAGGCTTTTCTCTGCACACCCGTCTATGTGGATGAGATGATTTCTGAGGTACATCCTGGCCAGATAACAAAGTAATGCCTTGACTCTCCAACATTTAAATGTTGTTGGAGGGTTTTTGTTTTCCCTGCAGTTGTGGTGACACTGCCCCTGCAGCCTGGCTGCTCAGGGGGACTTTTCCAGCCCCGAGCAGCCTTTGCTCCTCCAGCCCTGCCAGCCCAGCTCCCTCCACAGAGCAGTTTGACTCTTCACAGCCTCTCAGCCCTGGGATGCTGCTGCAGGGTGCCAGTGGGAAAGGCAGGTTCCCAAAATACACTGAAATCAAAACCACACAGTCCCTGCTGTGCACTGAAGAGGAAGGGAGTCAGTGAGCAAATATTTGCCTGGCTACCCTGCTTTCTAGCACAGAGAGTCTGAAGAAACAAAAGCCCAGCTTTCCAGTAAAACTCAGCCCACTGGTGCTGCCCACACTCAAAATTGTGGCAGTTTGGTACCTTCCCATGTTTGGCCTCATTTTCTATTGAAAAAGCCAACAGAAAAAGGGGAAGGAGGTGGTTTCAGAGCACACAAAGCCAAACTGCTGAGTAATAAATCAGCCAACGCCTCCCTTGCTGCTCCAGGACACTGAAAGTTGTGCCAACTGCTGGTTCTCTCAGCACTGTCGGTTTTACACCCACTCCAGAAGTCCCAGGACTGTTCTCAGGGTGTGCCTTGGGTCACACCTGGAGCACAGGGCAGAGAGGGGCCCAAGGTGCTGGGTGGTCACCTGAACACCATTGTCTGTCCCCTGCTCAGGAAATTCATTCCTCCAGCAGGAGGATGATGAAGCCTGGTCTCTGTGTCATGTCTCATTGCTTGGCATTTTATCCGAGGCATTTTTAGCCCCTTAGCAGGCATTAAAGAATCCAGAAGGGAGACAGATGTGAATGTCCTGACTGTGGGGAAACTTGTGAGACCATCCTGTTCCATCCATCAGTGACTGCACTTAGAGGAGCCTTGGTCAGGAGTGATGCTCTGGTGCCCAATATTTCATAATGTGGCTGTGTTTTCTGGGTTTGAGATCTCTTTCCTTAGCTGGGTGCTCTGATGTTTCATGCTGCCAGAATCCACTCTGCTCAGTGGGAGTTTTCACTGTTCAGGTCTCTTTCCTTTACCTGCTCTGCAGCCTTTATGAAATGTGTAGTTAAAATCACTGAGATCTGACTCTTTCAATCACATCCCAGTGGAGCAAAGCCCTGAGCTGAGCAGGGAATAGGGAAGGCTTGACAGCCACTCTCAGCTGAGCACAGGGAGTGCAATCACCTAAGCCACGCTTCTTTAGGAGCCAGTCTAAAAATAACACAGAAAAGCTGTAGAAATAGGAGCTCCTAGGATTTTTTTAGGGTGAAACAAGTGTGAAGTTCTGATGTGAATCCTTGCTCTTGCTCTCCTGACATGCTGACATTCCCACCCAGCCCTCACCCAGCCATGACCAGTCTGCTTTGCCAGCTGCTGGCACCAGGCAAGGAAATTCCAATGTCTGTGGCAAACTCCAGCTCAAGGAACAGCTTGTTTTCCACTGCCCAGAGCCTGCAGCTTTAAATAAGGCCCAAGGTTGAAAACAGAGCCCTTGTTTTTTGTGGAAAGCCTCGTCCATCTTAACAAATTCCACTGCATCCAGGCTGTGTCTCAGCGTGGTGCTTCCTATGACTTGCCCAGGTGCAAAATAAAAATGAGAAAAGGAGCATTGTAAGAGGAAGGCAGCATCACTGGGCTTTTCCTTTGCTTCTTTCATGTCCCAGGCAGGAGATGGAAATATTCCCTAGATTCTGACCTGCCCCAACCCTTAGAAACATGAGATGGTTACAAAAGCAGGGACTCAGTCTGCCCAGGCAGCGATGGCTGGTGCAGATGAATCCTCCACTGCAAGAGGGAAGAGCAAAACCTCAGCTCCCTGCCCAGAGCAGCACTCTGGGACAGCTCTGGGAGTCCTCTGAAGCCACCAGCCTCACCTGCAGGAGAGGGCAGGAGATCTGCTGGAGGCATTCTGTGCACCATGCCACGGTGAGCAGGGAGAAAATGATAAATAGGGAAAGACTTGCAGAATTTCCCAGCTGCAGCAAAGCCCTGGCAGCAGGGATTGCCTGTGCTCTCCTCCACAGCCCAGGCAGCTGGGAGGGGACAAGAGGCAGCAGCAGTGGGAATGGTGCAGGCACCCCCGGGCAGGGGATGTCTCTGGGCACCCCGGGCACTCAGGGGTGGCAGAGGGACCCTGCAGCCCCAGCCAGGGCTGAGCACTGCCCGGGGCTTCTCCCTGCCAGCAGCACAGCCTGCCCGGCACAGAGATGCTAATTGGGTACAGGAGAGGGGGGAGAGAGAGAAGTGAAGAAAGGAAGGAGGGGAGGGAGAATACTGGAGCCCCAAATCAGTGGGAAAACAGCGGAATCCAAGGCAGGCAGGATGAAACCAGCCCGGTACAACGCTGTCCAGCTAAACTCCCAGCCCTGTATTATTCCCAGCTCGCATTAAGTAGCTCTGTAGTGTTAGTGCTGCTCTTGAAAGATAACCTCACCTCTGACCCCTTAAGCTCCGAGACACTCCTAAAAGTACCAGCATGTTATTACCAACAGAAGAGCAGTGTTAATGCTGAAATGCTCTATCCCCTTCTCCTCCCTCCTTGTCACCGCTGGATTTTGAAGCACAACGTTATTAAAAAGAAAGAAAATATATGCTGGGGATGCTCCATCCCCTTCAGCAGCAATCCCTGCTTGTGGAGAGACCCCCCTGGGTTTGCACAGCGGGGGCTGAGGCTTTTCCAGCCTCCTCTGGTGTCGTTCCTGGGCTTTTCCTGCCCTCTCCCTCTCCCAGGTTTCTGCTGTTCCCTCCCCAGGACAGGGCAGGGCAGAATGCTGGTGTGATGTGGCGATGCCACAGAAAGCCAGGTCACCTTCCCACACTTGAAAATATCCAAAAAATGCTGAAACCCAAAGTGCTTTAAAGCTGCTGAGGCACAGCTGGGATGAGGTGCTGGTGCTGGCCCTGCACAGACTGGACTGGCATGGGCTCCATCCCAAACACCAGGAGAAACCTTTTCTCTCCCTTTCCATCCTCTCTCCTTCATCATCATCAGCTGCCTCAGTTCTTCCTCCCAGGCTCTGCTGTTTTGTGTTTGTGTTGCCTTCCTCAGGCTGCAGAGTCTTTGGGGGCAGAACAGGCTGTAATCTGTGTTTGTCAAGTGCCATGTAAACGCCTGGCTAAATGTGTTTGTTTTCAAGCGCTTATTTGTTTTTCGAAGGGGTAGTTACAGGAAAGTACACAGCGGAATCAGTAATTGGTGCAGAGCTGGGAGAGGATGGGAGAAGCGCTGTGTCCCTGTGGAGAGAGGCAGATGGCACCAGCGTGGCTTCCCTCCTCCTTTCTCTTCCCGAATTCTCAGCCAGGGAGGGCTGGGACAGCTCCAAGGACACCAAAGAAGTGTCAAAGGGCCCTGGGCATGAGCGGGGGTGCCAGGGCAGGTCACCGAGGTGTGCCCCATCCAGCCTCTCCCCCTGCTCTGCTCCTGCAGGCTGCTCCCTCTGCACTGCCCTGAATCCATGTTTCGGCGCATGTTTTACAGCGTTCTCCTTGACAGCCATAGCCCGCGTCCTTCTGGCTCCAGCCCCTCCTGCCTGCCTCGTACAACTAATGAAACTGTAATCGCTTCCACCGCAGCATCGGCGGGGCTTTGAGGGTGGAACTGAGAGCAGGCCGTCAGGAAACAGCCTGATTAAAAAGTACTTTGGGGAGGGGGCACTTTGCCTGAGGGTGACAACGTCTCTTACACTTGAAATGAAATATATCCGTGTTGAAAAGTGGGAGAGAAAAGAGAAAAACTTTGGCCCCTGCGGAGGTTCAGAAGCCCTTAGGCTGTTGGCCACTGGATTCATGCACATTGTGCTTTAGTGCTTTAAAAAGTGCCTAAAAAAGCAAGATATTGCTACCCGGTGGACTGTAAAATATCCTATCACCAGCCAGCCATACACAGCGAGGATGTCATGCCATGGGGTTAGCAGCAGTATCACAGGCAAGGTAAAGATGCTTCATTGCATATATTAAGGGCAGCCCGAGCCCTAAATGCACCCTAAAGAAGATGGATCTCCTCGGGAAGCTGAGATCTATTCATCACAATCTGATTCCTAAGTGTCAATTAATCTTACAGCTTGTGTGTTGTTCCCCAGCCCCGACACATCTCTCACTGTCTCTGACTTGGAAGAGTAATGGCAGACAGTGTTTGAGTATATAAAAGATAATTAATAGAAAACATCCTCCCTTTAAAAAACAGCCACCAAACCAACCTTTCAGTATAATACATCTGTCCAGCAGCATCCATTTCCACAGATCCAGCTCGCAGCCTCTGCCATTTGGGGAATGTTAATTGCTCCGCGAGGAGCCAAGTGTTCTAAAAGAGTGAGAAGGACCCTGCTCAAGTATGCGGCTAACACAAAAGAAATGGGGATTTTTTTTTTTTTTTTAAAGGCTCATTGTTCCCCTCTGAGCACCGAGCCCGTCCCTGGCTCTCGCTCTGATATTACAGAAAAGCCACGGAGCCCCTGGCGCGGAGATGTAATGCAATGAGATAATGTTGTTTTACTTCTGCCATCACTGGGAGGGAAATAAAGCATGTGGATGGAGCCTGTTGCTCGCAGGGAGCCGTCCCGGGATGGGGATACAGCAGCAGGGCCGGAGGATGCAGCTGGGTTTGCTCTGATGGGGCAATGCAGGAAGGGCAAGACCGGAGCATGGCAGGAAAAAGGCCCAGGAATGGGGAAAAAATATAATTATACCTCCTGTGTTAGAGAGAGGAGAGGCTCCCCAGGGGAAGGGGGTTAGTGAAAGGCATTTCCTGGTGAACAGTAAGGACTGGGTGGAGTTGGGGTGACTGGGATTGCTGCACAGATTTTTCAAAAGCACCCAACATGGAGTTGGACAGGATTCCTCCTGCTCCAGGAAAAACTGCTGGGAAAGCCAGAGAGGAGGCACCTGGATGGGCCCGAGCTCAGCTGAATGTGGATGTGGCTTTGCAGCAGCAGATCTCCTGGGAAGAAGGGTGGAGGAGCTGCCTTGCCACTCCAGGCACTAACAATGAGCATAAATGTCTCTGCTCTGCCCCCAAGGAATTGCAAAATATCCAAATTTGGCAGCATCAGCCCAGGATGGATTCTGTCCCTTTCTCCCCACACAGATCTGTTTGGGCTGCCTCACAGCTGGGCCAGGAGCCTGGTCCTGGTGCTGGAGCTGCAGGGATGGAGCTCCAGCTCTCAGCTGGGTCCTGACATCTGGAACTCCTCAAATACCAAATCCAGTCAAAATCTCGGCAGAGAGCCCTGGCAGCTGCGGTGGTGTGGATGGAGGATGGGGTTACAGACGAGAGCAGCTTTTTTAGTCCCTTTGTAATGGACTGCAACTCCTGCCTGGAGGGGCTCAGCGAGAGCTCCTTTGGGTTTGTCCCTCCCACTTTGTCTCCTGGCACAGTTAAACCTTAGCACAGATTCACGGCTTAAAAACACCTGAAACAAACCCCAGGGGCCATGGAAAGAACTTTCCTGGGAGTGAGCATCGAGTTTCTGTGATCCTTTGACCTCTCTTGGCTCTGGCTGGTTTTGCTGAGTGTTCCTGGGGTGCTGATCCCCAAACTTCCACTGGGGGTTATGGGAATGACACACATGATCTGGGAGAGATCAGAGCTCTCCATCCACTGAGCCTTCCAGGACACCCTCACAAAACAAAATTTGAGATTTTAAAATCAAAATTCTGTTTAAAATCAACATTTTCCTCTTGCTTAAATTTCTCTCTGAGAGTAAGGATTTTAATATCAACAGTTTTGACTCTAAGATCTTCTGCTTGCTTCACCTTGGTTTTTAAAACCTGGTTATTAAGTTCCTTTCTGCAATTTTTGGGTATGGATTAAGTGAACAGCTTCCCAGACAGCAAAAATAAATGAGAGCAAGTGAAGCACCCCATTACTGGGACAGCAAAGAAAGGTGGCCCTTTCCTACCCTCACAGGAAAACACGTGTACAGGGAGAATCTTGCAGAGTAAACCACTGCAGCAACAGGCTGCCATGGAGAGCAGATCCACCTCCCTGCTCTCCAAGGATGGCAGATACAGTTGTAAGTTTGGAAGCAAAGGCAGGAGCTGTCAGACCCAGTCAGGTTTCATCAGCCTGAATAAACAGGCTGTGAATCTCGTAATTACAGGTTCCCCCTTAGGATTTTGGCACATACACTCCTAACCCAACCCTGGAAAGTGCAGGAGGTATAGAAATGAAACCTAATAAAGCCTAAATATTATCTCCCATATTCTGAGGCTCAGCAAAGGTTTGATTTACATTTCTAGCAAAGGTTCTTGCATCTGTAGCAATGGCTTGTATATTGTATTTGTCTAAGATTATAGGTGCTTTATGGCATTTACTGGATCCTGTAAATATTCTGTAAAGCACTATCGACAGAACAATTATGGGAGAGGAATAACAGTTTTGAATCAACTCCTCTTGGAAGAAAAAAATGGATTTTGCCCTTTGCTGCTGCAAATGATCTGCAACTCAGTAATGCTTAACAGCACATGTGAGAGGAGTACTGTCAAATTGAAACCCCCCTGGCTGGTTTTTCCAAAACCTGGCCTCCCAGTTATGTCCCTGGGAAAGAGAACAAGGGCTGGGAGACTCGAGGTTGTGGCAGCACGTTGGAAGAATGGCTGTCCTGCAGCTGAGAGCAGCAAACCTCACCCTTCTTGCTCAGTGCACAACCAAATCTGCACACTGACACCCACAGATAAAACCTCTGGCTACACCCCTGGAAATGATCTCACTCTTCACCTTCACTCGAGCCTTTCCCTGTTACTGTTCCAGCACAAGCAGCAGGGACAGAGCTTTGGGGCAGGGAAGGGCTCGGTGTGAGTGGGTGCCAGGCAGAGAGCCCAGCTCTGCCCTGGCTCCTGGGAAAAGCTGTTTCCGCCTGGAAGGACCATCCCGGAGCCCAGGGAAGAGGCAGTGTCCCCCTGTGCTGCTGGAGGGATGATGCTCACTCACATCTCACTCACATCCTATTTTTAGCACAGCCTGCAGCAGGTTCCTGGGCACAGCCGGCTGTGGGAACAATGCCACGGTGGAGGGGACAGTAAAACCACATTCAACAGCGAGGGAAACAGCAGCTCACAGGAAAAAAACCACCTTCCTGCCTGTGGGAAGGCTCCCCAAACCTCTGCAGGGAAGCACAAAGGGTGTGAGAGCTCAGGGAGGTTTGGGTGCTCGCCCATCCCCAGAGCAGCTCCCAAGCCCTGCTGTCCCCTGTGGGCTGGCAGAGGCTCTGGGGAGCAGCCTGGGGTCAGAGCAGGGCAGGGAGCAGACAGCCAGGCACAGACACCCCTGGACAAGCCCTGCTGCTCTGCTGCTCCCCAGGAGGAGCCACAGCTGGCTCAGGGATGGACCCAGGGACCAGCTCTGCTGTGTGTCTGTGCAGGCAGAGATCCAGCACCTGGCCCTGGAGCTGCCAGCCTGACCCCAAATCTGGCTGTGGAGGTGTCTCCCAGCCCTGCAGGCAGCAGGACCCTCTGCCATGTGTCACTTCTCAGACCCAGAGGGGCTGGATGGTGCCTGGAGGATGGGAACCTCACCTTCCCTTGCCATGCCTTCCTCACTGTGACATACCTGGATTTCACTGCTTTCCCACTCCATAAAATCTGAAAATCCGAGCTCCAGTGCTCCTGCAGAGAAGGTGGGAGGCAGCTTGAGGAGCCCTTTGAGGGGACAGAGCAAAGCCAGTCCCACGTGCAGTCCATGGAGAGCAAAGGTGGCTCTGGGCACTTGGGGTGCCTGGCCCTTCAGATCAGACAGCACAAAGCACAGCCACCTCTGGCTGCAGTCAGTGACCCTGGGAGTGTCACCTGCCTCCCCTGGGCACTGGGCAGGGCTCAGCAGACCCTCAGAGGTGCCCAGGAGCTGTGCAGAGCTGCACATGTGGTGCATGACCCCACCACCAAAGGGGTCTCTGCCCCTGCCCTGGCCCTTGCCCCAGCTCATTTGAGGCATTAAACCCAGCTGATGTTTCCTCTGTGGGGGAAGCAGCAGAGATGCTTGTAAAGGAGTCTGAATGGAACCACAGAAGACAGGAGGAAAATCTCTCTGCAGGCAGCTGGAGTGCAAACCCCTTGGAAATGGTCGCACACGTGTCAGTGGCCCTGCCACCATGGGAACACCCATGGGTGGTTTTTGGGGCCAGAAATGTACCCTCTGAAAACCTTTCCCACCATCAGAGCCACATGCATGGGGACCCCCAAGAGCTGCAGCTCCACAGCCCCAGGGGGATGGCTGCACCCAGGAGAGGACATCTGCCCCTGGCCTGGAGCTGGAGAGGAAATGCTTCACCAGCTCTCCCAGCCAAACAGAATCCCAAGTGAACCTTTCTAACAATCTGAAGTTGGGAAACGTTCCTTTGTTTTACTGGGTTGTATTTTGTTTTGAGCTTCTCCATGTTCCCAGTCTCCAGGCTCCCTGGTTTGGGGCCAGGTCTGTCCAGTTTTGCAAGGCACACACACTGGGAGGTGACTTTGAGCCAAGGGAGAGCTAATGAGTGCTTTTCTGGCTGGATGTGCAGTGTGGAGGGCTGAGAGTGACCTGGCTGTCCCAGCCTGCTGTCCCCCACCCAGCAGCCCCACCAGCAGCAGTCCAGTGACATCCCATGGACACGTGTCCAGCTCTAGCAGGGACATTTTTGAGGGACCAAACCAAAAGCAGCAGCTGTGGGGTGTCCTGCAGAGCTCTGCTCAGCTCTGTCCCTCACCAGCACCAAAGGATCACTTTTCCTTCAGCACCAGCAGGGCTGCTGATCCCTCTCCAGCTGGGCAGTGAGTGCAGTGACTGGGGCTGGCCACATAAACCCTCACAAAGGCCTGGGGGAAGCAGAACACTCTGGCTCACTCTCCTGACCCCACACACAGGTCTCAGGGCACCCCAGTCCGTGTGCCCCCAGTGCAGAAGTGGTCAGAGAGAGGGGAACAGATCCTGGGCTGAGTTCCTGTGGGGTTATCATGTCTGGGCTGAGGCAGAGAGCAGGGTGCTGCTTCCTCTCCTGCTCCCTTCCAGACAGCAGCAGGATGGTAAGAGCAGCTGGAGCCTAGGGAGGAAACAGCACTGTGAAAATCCCCCCAAGTGCCCCAAGGATTGTTTAATTACTGATTCACCGTGGGATCCTGCTGCCTGGGGGTCTCCCCTCTAACACAGGGGATCCCCAAGGTGTGAGGATGCACCTGGAGCTCTGCTGGGGCTGGGGATGAGCAGGGCTGTGTCCAACCCCTGAGCAGCTGGGGCTCATTCCTCTGAGATGCACCCATGGAAAGCAGGCTCCAGCTCTGAGCTCCTCCCTCCAGGATATCAAACCCACACGAGGCACAGCCACACAGAAAGCAATCATATTTTACCACCTAATCCCATTTAGTTCTTGGCTCACCTTTTGTTCTGCCCTTCTCACACAGTAGGAAATCCTGTGTATCCTGTGAGTAGTTTGGGCAATCAGACATTCCTTGTGATGCTGGGAGCAGGGAGATATGAGCACCAGGTAAATTTTATGACATTTAAACCAATGTAAATAGCAAACACCTCCTTGCCAGTCAGGGATTAACTCCAGACTCCTCTGCTTTAATGATAAATATTTTGACTTAATGAGAACAAACTAATGCTCTTTTTTTTGAGTTAGCATTTCTATATTAGGGACACAATGCCTGCATCTGGAAGTGGCCAGAGGATAAAATTTAGAGACGTGAATCTGTCTGCCTGTTCCTCCTATTAGTTCAATTTAAATGGATGAAAAAAAGAACCTCCAATAGTTTAACCACAACAGAGATGCATATTAATGTAAAAACCCTAGAGTGCCATTAGATTTGAGGTTGTACTGGGCCAGGGGTTGGACTTGATGATCCTTGTGGGTCCCTTCCAACTCAGCATATTCTACAATTCCAGGAAAATCCACTTGTGAGATACAGTAGATTCTCAAGTGTTTGCAGCCTGGATGTTTTCCACTGAGGTATTTTGTAGCTGGAGCAGAAGCTGTGAGCTTGGCAGAGGAGTTAAAGGATGGCATAAAGGGGGTAAGGACTGAGCCAGGGTAGGTGAGTCCAGACCACAAAACAACCTCTATGGATTATAAGCCTATTTATTCATTTACTGCACCCAGAACTGGGCAGAAGTACCTGAAGATGAGCAATAACTGAGCTCATCTCTCACTGCATTCCACTGAGCTCTGGCACAAAGCTGCTCAAGGAAAAGGCTCTGTTCTAGGGCAGGAGAGGGATGTTTTAGCAGTAAAACAAATTTAAGAATGAGATTTTTTTTTTTTTAATAAAAATATAGGAGAAGTGAAAATCCAGTGTCTTTGTGTCTTGCTGGTGACATTTCAGAGTGACGGGTAAACCCAGGGGAAAGCACCCACGGAAGGAGAACTCAGCCTCTCCTGGGAAGCCCCACAAAACCCAGCACTGATGTGGAAACAGAGCCAAGACATTCAATACTCACTGAATTCACAGCTTATCAGCCTTCCAGCATCTCCCCTTCAAAACAGATTAGAAAATCCTATCACATCAATTTCAAATCTGTCAGACCTTGCTCCCCTCTCTGGCACAGGCAGGTTTCTCATGTTTGGGGTGTCAGCACCAGCAGAATTTCCACAGGAGCCCCCCATGTCAAAACCACCGTGGACTGCTGTGTCCTGGGATATTAATGCAAACCAGGAGGCATGGCAGGATTTCACAGCAGGAGGACAAATTCATTTTGTAAAAGGTATTTATATAGTTCAATAGGTGTGTGCAGTGCTTTAGAGGTATAAAACATGAGATCCCTGCCCTGAGGGGCTTATAATCTAATAACATATACTAGGTAAATTAAAACATACATCACGATGGCGATGAATGCCCAGCCCAGCCGAGACAGGAGGGCATTTCAGCCATATGACAAGGCAGAACTCAATTTTCATTTTAGATTTGTAGTTTGCCTTTAAACAGCCGGCATTCCCTAACCCCCAAGCGAGGGAGAAATTTATCAGCATTACATCTGGGGGGAGGGAGTGCTCCAACACAGGATCATTTATTAATTGTTATTTATTATCTGTTAAACAAGGACAGTGTGTGCAGCAATAGCATTCCTTTTTCTGGATTAATTGTTGCCGTGTAATTCCTAGGTTTTATATTTTTAGCAGCCCTGTTCTAGCCTAACCCACTGAAAAGGGGGGAAAATGGAACAGGCACTCACACAATTAATGTAATGAGAGTAATTAATTTGAAAATAATACCCAGGGGGTGGGAGGGTTAAGGCTTTCTTTTTAAAGAAATAAAAGTCGAACCAAAGCTCCCACGTCCCTCAGGACCCGGTGCTACACTGACTGCACTCGTTATGTTCGCATTTGAATACTCATTCCAGCACATTTCTCATGCTGTTATTCCACCACTTCCTCAGCCTTGCATAATAGATGCAGTCATTGCCACTAAGGAGCCAGCATTTACCCACAGAGGTGAGGAGGGAGACCAGAAAGCAGGCAGGGGGCAGAAATAAAGCTCTCCACACCAGAGATCTCTCCTCGGGGCTCGCTCGCTCCCCGCAAAGGAAAAATAAATACAACTAGAAGCAAAGCACCAAAACACTGAGCAATCCTTGTCTGGAGTCCCTTTTCTCCAGGATGGAACTGTCCATCTGTGTTGGGTTGATGTGGCCAGCAATGTGAATTCTGTCCCCATCTGCTGCAGCCGGGTGGGGCAGTGACCCTGATCTCCTGGCACATATTATCTGCTCATGGGCCAGCTTTAAACCAGCTGGGCAATCATCTTTATCTTCCCACAGCCCATCCTCCCTCCAGGAGATATCTCCTGTTAATGGCCATTGTTAAAAACCGGGTGTGGCAGTGATGCTTCTCTCTGTGGGAATATCTCCTGTTAATTGGCCATTGTTAAAAACTGGGTGTGGCAGTGACCCTTATCTCTGTGGGAATATCTCCTGTTAATGGGCCATTGTTAAAAACCAGCTGGGCAATCATCTTTATCTTCCCACAGCCCATCCTCCCTCCAGGAGATATCTCCTGTTCATGGCCATTGAGTCCCAGGGCATGACTGATAAAATTACATCATCCCACTGGGAGATGCTCCAGCCAGGGCAGGAGCCAAGCCTTTCCTACCCAGATAAAAACTGAGATTTTGGACACCAAGGCACCTTCTTTCCACTGGATTCCAGAGGAAAACCCGACCTTTCCACATCATCCCTGGAGCTTCAGAGGAAACTGCACCTTCTACAGGAGCACAGCTCCAGCTGAACCACATCTGCCCCTGCAGGAGGATGCAGCCACCATTGAATGGGGCTGCTGCCAACACCCTGACTGACTAACAGCTTGGATTCTGACTCTGGCAGTGTTTGGGATTGTTCTTTGTAATACTGCATGTCTATTTTAATTTTCCTAGTAAGGAACTGTTATTCCTACTTCACCTATCTTTGCTGAGAGCCCCTTAATTTCAAAATTATACTAATTTGGAGGAAAGGGGTTTACATTCTCCATTTTAAAAGAGAAGCTTCTGCCTTTATTGGCAGATACCTGTCCTTCCAATCAGGACACCATCCCTCCTCTTCCTCCTGTACATGGCCCCAGCAGCTCTGCAGCTGCCAGGACCTGCCTAACTCACTCAGGGGTGTGTTTGATTCCATTTTATGCCACCACTTCTTGCTCTAAAGTCAAGGAAACACAACCCAGAGGTAACCATGGACAATGTCCAAGTGGCTCCATACTGCAGGGTTCATCCTACAAGGAGGTTGTCCAATGGTGAAAACGTGGAGAAAACCTCTAATGAACCTTCCTGCTCCCTCCAGAGTCACAGAGCCTCGCTGGGGTGCTGTGCCCATCCTAAAGAAGCTTAGAGGGGCTTTTATTTCTTGTGCATCTGCAACAGGTATCCCCAGATAGGCGGGAGAGGCTGGAAACACGGATTGGGTGACGGTGACAAGAAATGATGTGGTGCTGCTGGCACCATCTCTGGCTGCTTCTCCGCACTCACCACAAACCTGGGTCAGCTCTGAGCTGCTGCCTTCAGCCAGAGCCTCCCAAATGAATCCTCAGCTCGCTGCTGGAATGGGCAAACAACCCTACAAAAAGCGATGGCTCACAGTTTTCTATTGCAAAAGGGAATTCGGGACTGGAACCCTTCACTTGACATTTCTGACAGGTTTTCAGAATTAAAGAAGGGCAGGTCTGGTGCTTGTCCATGAGGCTGCATTTCTGTGCCCTCCACAAGGTACCTCGAACAGAGAAGGACAAAAGTAGACATGACAAAGAGTAACTCCCCAGGGATCAGAAATCCAAACTTTTCAGAAGTCATCTAAACCTCCAATTAATTCAAGCTTTTCTTTAAACTTAAAATTTGGCAAGTTCTTGGTCTCAATCATGACAAAGCACAGTCTCACTCAAACCAGACCTGATTTTAACTAATATTTGAAATCATTATTTAGTGATTATGCACTGAGTTATGTTATATAATAAAGTCCCTGAAGGCTTTGCTGGATGTGAGCACTTCCACAGCAAAAGAAACACATTTTCATGGAATCTGCAGTAATCACATTGGTCACACAGGCTTGGTAGAACAGAGAAGGATTTCTGTCTTCATTTGGAGCAGCTTGTGGAGGACAATCCAGGGGGCTGTGAACCTGGAAGTGTCTCCGAGGAGCTGGCTCTCCTTCGGTTTGTATCTTGGTGACTGAGCAAAGATTACAGTAGCATAGAAGGTGTTCCAAAACGGAAATTTCAGCTTTCTTGCCACCTCCACCAAGGATTTCATGTGGGGTTTCCAACAAGCTGCTGGATCACACTGTATCTGATTTTTCAGTTACTAGAATATTGGCATTTCGCTGAGTTAGAGGGGAAGGGAATGAACAGAACAGGATGGGGAATAAAAGTTTCGAAACACAAGAAGAAGGAATCTCAGGACTTTATGAAAACAGCAGAAAACTCCAACTCCCACACGACTCAGGAGCCCATGGGTGGGGAGATGCAGAACCACAGTGATTTGGTCAGTGGGTGTTTGCTTTTTATTAACTCAATTCCACAGGGAATTGTAAGGGCTGCCACAGCCTCTGTCCTCATCATCCATGGGGAGGGGGCAAAGGGAAACTGTCTGGTTTTCAATAAAAACCTCTTCAAGTGAGGTTAAAATCACAAATAGCAGTGGGAGGGAAGGAGGAACAAGCAGCTGAGGAGGCTGCTGGTGCCCCTCTGTCCCTGCCCTGGGTGGGATACACACTGCAGGGGGGCACCTGGGCCCTGGCTGAAACATTTGGGGACCAGAGACCTCCACGGGCACCTCTCTGCCCTTCCCCGTGGCTGGGGACAGCCGGGAGGACCCCTCATCCCCAGGGAGCAGGCAGAGGACGCTGAGCCCATCCAGGATCCCCCCGGGGTGGGGACACACCGTTACATGGGCAGGAGAGGCAGGGCCGTTCCACCATCCCTTTCTTTAGCAGCTCGGTGCTGCGTTTTTGTTCGGGGGTTTAACTTTTTTTTTTTTTTTTTTTTTTTTTTATTTTTTTTCCCTCCGGTGTTCGTTAGCAGAAGTGACATTTCTGCGGACGGGCAGGCGATGACGGCAGCTAATGGCTCCCGGGCCCTCTCTCCGGTTTCCCTAGCAACTGCGGGAAGGGAAAACAGAACCTGTCAGATGGAAAATGTCAATTATAGCGGATGCGGAGGGGAGAGATGCTGCGAGCAGAGGAGGCGTGCGGCGGCGGGGGGAGCGGGGCTGCGCCGGGGAGGGGGCGCCCGGCAGCGCCCGGCCGGCAGCAGTGACAGCGCTGGGCAGCACCGGCGATGGGGGGATGCAGGGATGCAGGGATGCAGGGATGCAGGGATGAGGGGCTGAGGGGCTGAGGGATGAGGGGCTGAGGGTGCAGGGCTGAGGGATGCAGAGCCGTGGGATGCAGGGCTGAGGGGATGCAGGGCTGAGGGATGAGGGGCTGAGGGTGCAGGGCTAAGGGATGCAGAGCCGTGGGATGCAGGGCTGAGGGATGCAGGGCTGAGAGATGCAGGGCTGAGAGATGCAGGGGTGCAGGGCTGTGGGATGCAGGGATATGGGATGCAGGGCTGTGGGATGCAGGGATGCAGGGCTGAGGGAGGCAGGACTGAGGGATGCAGGGGTGCAGGGCTGTGGTCTGTGGGATGCAGGGATGCAGGGCTGAGGGATGCAGGGCTGAGGGATGCAGGACTGAGGGATGCAGGGCTGTAGGATGCAGGGATGCAGGGCTGAGAGATGCAGGGCTGAGGGATGCAGGGGTGCAGGGGTGCAGGGCTGTGGTCTGTGGGATGCAGGGATGCAGGGCTGAGGGATGCAGGGCTGAGGGATGCAGGACTGAGGGATGCAGGGCTGTAGGATGCAGGGATGCAGGGCTGTGGGATTCAGGGCTGTGAGATGCAGGGCTACACTGCTTCCCCAACAATTTTATCAGACACAACCCATCCCCGTGGCCCAGTGGCTGAGTGACCCCCCCTCAGCCGAAGTAGAATGCCCTGAGGTAGAGATGAAAGCAGCAGGAAGGATATAAATCAGATGAACTAATAAATAAATAAGAGGGAGGAATAAATAAAGGCGCGGGCGAGCTACGCCCGCATTCCGCCCATGGATCCTCACGCCCTCGGTGGCTGCGGGGCGGATCCGTGCAGAAGAAGAAGTCATCTGCTAAAGCGGCGGGGAAGGAGCCGCTGACGCAGTGTTCATATTAATCAAAGCGAGCCGTCCCCTGCGCTGCCAGCCAGACAAAAGCAGGCGGTGCCGCAGCCCGCGGCGGGGATGCCCGGCCTGGGAAGGGGCTGCAGGAGGGCTGTGGGTGCCCAGGGCTGCACACCCACCCTGCTGCTGGCACCAGGCAGGGGACGTGGCACGGCGCTGTGCTGCCAGCCCAAACGGCGGCAGGAGGCTGAGGCTGAAATCCGGGCTCCCCTCTGCAGGGAAAGCTGGGGTGGCACCAAATCAGCCCAGCCCCATCCTTGCAGCAGCAGCAGCGCTGGCAGTGTGAGCCTGAGCACATCCTCCTGCCTCAGGCACCTCCCCGCACCGTCTGCTTTTGCTTTATGCAGCTTCCAGTCGACTTCTCCAAAACGCACCTGGTTTTAAAACTGAAAGGGAAAAAGCCAAAGCAGCAGAGACCCCAGCATCTGCGTGGGATGCCTGGCGCTTCCAGCCAGCCCCTTGCACACCAGCACTAAGTGCACCCTAAGGACAGCGGGGTTGTTGTTCAGTCACCTTGTGCTGACACCTCCCTGCCCGTTCAAAGCCTCTGAGCAGGGAGAGTGCTAAATCAGCCTTTACTCTCTCCACTTAACCACCATCCAGGCCTCCTTGTCACGCTGTGACAGGGGGGATTTGGACTTTCCTTGTCTTGACTGACATTGATATCCTGCCGGGAGGGAGGGGAGGCAGCCGGCGGCTCCTGCACCGTGAATGCTAAAGCCAGTGGAATGAAAGAGAAGAGCTACCTTGGGGAAGTGGTCACCTGCAGCTGGCTGGAAGAATGGGTTTTATTCTGTTCTATTCTGGTTTTTTTTGTTGTTGTTGACTCGGATGGGTCAGGAAGCCTGTGGCTCAGGAGCAATGCTTTCTCTTGCCTTGATAAACAAATGCCTCACCTTGCTGGTCACTTAACCCACTCCATTTCTGAGATCTCCCCTTAACAGATAGCACTTGCCCACCTCTGCAAAACCCTATAACATCCTGACGTGAAAGGAAATACCAGACCCTGCTGAGTTCTCCTCATCCCTTCCCCTAAGTGCTCTCTGAACAGGAAAAGCAGCACGTGTGAGGCACAAACCAGAGGTACCCTGAGCTGGTGCTTTCTTGAGTCTCATCCTAACTCTGAAACCCAAAAACTCGTCTGGAGTCTTGCAAAGATGGCCCTCCTACCCTCCAAAGACCCAGCACCAAGGTCCATCATCTCATTTCTCTGGGCCCAAAACCATTTCAGAGCAATTAATTTTTTAATGCTCAGCATGACAAGGCGGTTTCACCTCTCTATTCCCTCTCTTCCTGACTGCTTCCTGCACCTTCTAAGTGTTTAATTGCAACAACAGGCTTCTGTAGGCTAAAATAATCACCCCACAAGAGCTGTCCAACTGAGGAGAGGGAGAATCTTTGCAGGAGCCAGGACAGCTCCAGGAACTGTCACCCAGGTTCACTTCTCCTGTTTTTCCCTTCTCACGCTCATGGGCTATTTTTACATTTTCTCTTATGTAACCAGGTCAGGGTCTGCTCTGGTTTCCACTTTGTCTGAAGCCAAAGGGAAAAAACCCACTCTGAATTCAAGTAATGGACTTCCAACTGATTGCTTTTCAAAGTGTCACCCCAGGTCCTGCCATGGCACCTGGGTGGGAACAGCTCCAGCCTCTGGGGAGCCCTGGGGAATAACCAGCATGGTGTGGACAGGGCAGAAAAAAACTCCAAATTGAATCCAGAACAGCTTTAACCAGTCCCCAGTTACACCATTCCTGTGTGTGCTGGGTTTCTGACCCTCCTGTGCCTTCCCCAAAATCACCCATGAACCCAAAGCTCCCAGGGTGTTACAATCACATCTCTACCAAACCCCTGGGTCAGGCAGGGACTGGGCACTGCTGGGGGTGTGCTCAGCACCTCTTCTGCCCATCCCAGCACAGGATGGAAATGCCATCCCATGCATTCCATATGGGAGCAGGGCTCAGGACCCAGGCCAAAGGAATGCTTGCATTCCAAGGAGATTTCCCAGCCTGGCAAACCGTGCCACGTCTTCCCACAATGGCACTTCCAAAAGACTTTCTTTGAAAAACTTGAAGCAGCATCACTCATTCCATCCATCCATCCATCCACCCATCCATCCATCCATCCATCCATCCATCCATCCATCCATCCATCCATCCATCCATCCATCCATCCATCCATCCATCCATCCATCCATCCATCATCCATCATCCATCCATCACCCATCCATCCATCCATCATCCATCCATCCATCCATCCATCATCCATTCATCCATCACCCATCCATCCATCATCCATCCATCCATCCATCCATCCATCCATCCATCCATCCATCCATCCATCCATCCATCCATCCTTCCATCCATCCTTCCATCCATCCATCACCCATCCATCCATCATCCATCCATCCATCATCCTTCCATCCATCCATCCATCCATCCATCATCCATCCATCATCCATCCATCCATCCATCAGCCATCCATCCATTATCCATCCATCCATCATCAATCCACCATCCATTATCCACTCATCCATGCATCCATCGATCATCCATCCATCCATCGATCATCCATCCATCCATCCGTCATCCATCCATCATCCTTCCATCCATCCATCATCCATCCATTCATCCATCACCCATCCATCCATCCATCCATCCATCCATCCATCCATCCATCATCCATCCATCCATCCATCCATCCATCCATCCATCCATCCATCCATCCATCAATCAATCCATCCATCATCCATCCATCCATCCATCCATCCATCCATCCATCCATCCATCCATCATCCATCCATCCATCCATCCATCCATCCATCCATCCATCCATCCATCCATCATCCATCCATCCATCCATCATCCTTCCATCCATCCATCATCCATCCATCCATCCATCATCCATCCATCCATCCATCATCCATCCATCCATCCATCCATCATCCTTCCATCCATCCATCCATCATCCTTCCATCCATCCATCCATCCATCCATCATCCATCCATCCATCCATCCACATCCATCCATCCATCCATCCATCCATCCATCATCCTTCCATCCATCCATCCATCCATCCATCCATCCATCCATCCATCCTTCCATCCATCCATCCATCCATCCATCCATCCATCCATCCATCCATATCCATCCATCATCCATCCATCCATCCATCCATCCATCATCCATCCATCCATCCATCCATCATCCTTCCATCCATCCATCCATCATCCTTCCATCCATCCATCCATCCATCCATCATCCATCCATCCATCCATCCATCCATCCATCCATCCATCCATCCATCCATCCATCCATCCATCCATCCATCCATCCACCTTCTCCCCCTCATTTCACACACCTCCCTGAGCCAGTGTGGGACCCCTGGTGCTGCAGGGCTGTAAATATCAATTGTTCTAACCTCGTTGGAGCCTAATAGGCTCAGCAATATCTAGTCAGGAAAGGGCCTGACCTCGCTCGTCAGCAGTCATGACATGGAACAGCTATAGCATGTTCAGGGTATGCAAAAGGCTTAAATGCACATTTAATGGTTGTCAGGCAGCAGTTCCTATTAATATAAAGACAGTCACATCCCAGGGCTATGGAAAAAGAGCTGAAATGCATGGAAGAAAAGTGAATTTATTTCAATGGATGTTCATGTGATGAAGAAACAACTCAAACAGCTAAAGCTGCTCTGCTTCTGTCGTGCTGAGAGATTGAAACTTGGATAATTAGTACAAAAGTTTCCCTGCCCATGTGACTCAGATCTTCAATTATTGACATTTGAGTTCATTATCATTTATGCATTTTCTTTATTTGTGTTTTGCCCAGGAAAAAGCAGCACAACTCAGGCAGATAATTTGTTGTTGCTCTGCATATCTGCTTTCCAGCATTAAATTTTTATATCTTCTCCATCAAAACCAACTGAACTTCCAGCCCTCTCAGCCCCCTAATACCGTAATACAAATAACTGCAACCTCCTCCCACAAAAGATTAACCCTTCGCTATGTCCATAACACCCCTTTCTCATAAATTTAAAATTCATAATTTGAAAATATTTACTACCATTTCAAGACTTGGGTAGAAATCTCCCTCATTCCATTGTGTAAAATGTAAATTTTAGGCAAAGCCAAAGATGACATCATTCTTTATCTCTGAACTACTTTGCCCAGGAGTGGCAGTTCATCCTGTCCTATCATGGTCAGGACAGACCTTTTATAAAGCTTTGTGATGCCCCAGTTTGCCTCTCCTTGCAGGCTGTACAATGTTACTAATCTCAAAATTGATAAATTACCAACACTGAGGCAGAGCAAAACTCTGAGAAATTATTTCCATGTCACACGGAGCTTCCTTTTCCCCCCTCCTTTCTTTTTCTTTTGTGTTGTCATCTTCATTTGAACAACCTTCCCTAAGACTTGAAAAGGTCAGTGCCCTCATATTTGGGCCACAGGATTAGAGGTGACGAGCTGTGTTGAAAGACATAATTGAGCCTGGGCAGCTTGGGAGATTTCAGCCTGCCCAGGGTTGGGGCAGCCCTGGCCCTTTGGAGGATCTAAAAGGTGTTTGTGAAGGGAATGATGGTGGAATTTCAAAAAGCTGCAGGCGAGATCAAAAGGTAATTAATAGAGACTAATTGGTCTCAAGACCCTGGATAGTGGCTCTGTGTGCAGTCCTCAGTGCTGGCACTTTTCCTTTGTCCTGCTGAGGATCCCGCTCAGCTCCTGTGCTCCGGTGGCTGCAGGGACAGGAGGGACAGGAGGGACAGGAGGGATGGGCAGAGAGCAGGCAGGGACAGGCAGGGACAGGCAGGGATAGGAGGGACAGGCACGGACAGGCAGGGACAGGTAGGGATAGGAGGGACAGGCAGGGACAAGAAAGGACAGGAAGGGCAGGCAATAACAGGCAGGGACAGGAGGGTCAGGAAAGGACAAGCAGGGACAGGCAGGGGCAGGCAAGGGCAGGGAGGGACAGGCAGGGACAGGAAAAGACAGGAATGGACAGGAAAGGACACGCAGGGACAGGAGAGGCTGTCAGAAAGCAGGCAGGGACAGGAGGGACAGAAGGGATGGGCAGAGAGCAGGCAGGGATAGGTAAGGATAGGAGGGACAGGCAGGGACAAGAAAGGACAGGAAGAGCAGGCAAGAACAGGCAGTGACAGGAGGGACAGGAAAGGACAGGCAGGGACAGGCAAGAACAGGAAAGAACAGGAAAGGACAGGCAGGGACAGGAGGGACAGGCAGGGACAGGCAGGGACAGGAGGGACAGGCAGGGACAGGCAGGGGCAGGCAGGGACAGGCAGGGACAGGAGGGACAGGCAGGGACAGGCAGGGACAGGCAGGGACAGGAGGGACAGGAAAGGACAGGAAAGGACAGATGGACAGGAGGGACAGGCAGGGACAGGCAGGGACAGGAGGGACAGGAAAGGACAGGAAAGGACAGATGGACAGGAGGGACAGGCAGGGACAGGCAGGGACAGGCAGGGACAGGAGGGACAGGCAGGGACAGGAGGGACAGGAAAGGACAGGAAAGGACAGATGGACAGGAGGGACACACAGGGATAGGAGGGGCAGGCAGGGACAGGAGGGACAGGCAGGGACAGGCAGGGACAGGAGGGACAGGAAAGGACAGGCAGGGACAGGAAATGACAGGCAGGGACAGGAAAGGACAGGCAGAGACAAGCAGGTGCTGTCACTGCAGCCAGTGCTGGTGACAAATCTGCATGGGTGCCTAGTGGGGAGCCCTTGCTCTCAGCCAAAATGCAATGCTGATACAAAAACCCAACCCAGTTTGGTCAGGAGTGTCCTGGTCAAACCCTGGTGGGCCCAGCTGGGGTTCCCCAGTGCCTGCCCCTGCCAGCAGGAGGTACAGCCTCTCTTTGCTTTTCACTGAGTGTAGAAACAGTTTCCACAAGTCTGTTTAGGTATAAATTTGGCTGATTTCAGTGTTAATTGCACATTTTTGTCCGTGGAAGTGTTCCAGGTCGGGTTGGTTTGGGCTTGGAGCAACCTGGTCCACTGAAAGGTGTCCCTGCCCATGGAGGTGGGAGTTGGGAGTGGATGAGTTTTAAAATCCCTTTCATCCTGAAACATTCTATGATTCCAATGCTGAAAAGTGGACATATTCCATTGCCCACACCAATATTGCCCTTTTTCCATTATTTCTGCTGTGTTGAGGTCCATTTCTGGCAGCAGCAGGCAAGGACCCTGCCCAGAGCACCATCTCCCAGCTGGGCTCTGCAAGATCTTAGAAGGCAACCCAAAACAAAACAGTGAAGAACAAACAGATTCACAACCCAGGTATGGCCCTTCTCATTCCTGAGGCCCAGGAGCAAATAAAGTGAAGGCAAACCACAACAATCAACCAGTGCTGTGATTTAGCCTGATATTTATTTCAGCAGAGGAAAACCCTTGCAGGAGCACAGCTCAAGCTGACTGATATCAGGGATTTTGTTGGATGGGAATTAGGTGAAGGAAGATGGGAAGCATCAACCTCCAAAATTCAAAGTCTCTGAGAGCAAAATAACAGCTGACTTCAGTGGAATAAGACCACAAAAAATCCATTATTTGCTTTTACACACTGCAGTCGTTGGGTCCTGCTCACCAGCTGGATGTGGGATACAGGGAGAGGAAGTAA
The DNA here is from genome assembly GCA_034336665.1 of Luscinia megarhynchos. Lineage (NCBI taxonomy): Eukaryota > Metazoa > Chordata > Aves > Passeriformes > Muscicapidae > Luscinia > Luscinia megarhynchos. Next base: position 8,102,593 of record CM067580.1, read on the forward strand.
AGGAGTTTTCCAGGTGTGGCTGAAGCTGCCCCTTCCCTCACTCAACCCATCAGCAGAGAAGAACCTGAGACACTGAACACAGCCTGAGGAATGCACGCCCTGAAAACAGGCTGTACAACTGAGTAGATTTCCCTTCATGTTTTTAATTATCCCTATTTCCACAGTGCCCAGCCCTCCCTCCTTTCTCATCACACTCTTCACTACACACTGTCTCCTTAGCAGAACAAATGGCTGTGCTGCCAGCACAGGGATGGAATGGCTGCTTTGCTAATGGGCTCTCCTTGCCATGCAGCAGCCACGGGGTTAAACAGGTCCTGGCAGCAGCCACGGGGTTAAACAGGTCCTGGCAGCTCCAGGAGCTGAGCCCAACCAAGACTGGGTGCAGCAAGGATGTCTCCAGCTGGACAGCTTTGGCTTTTTGGTGCCTCCAAGTCACCCACAAGGTACTTGAAGGATCAAAGAATGTCCTGGTGGTGTTTGTCCCTCTGAATTCTCACCCTTGGAATGAAAGCAGTACCACAAATACTCCTTGTGTGTCTTACATTTCTCACTACTGATTAAAACACTAGCTCCTGAAACAACTGCCAGAGCTGCTGTAGGTCCCTGGCTGCCTGGGATGGGGAAGAGACCCCTCTGTGGCTGGAAAAGCAGGGAAAGAGTTTCCCCAGGTGCAGCAGCTGTGAGTGGGACACCGTGGGGTGCAGGGCAAATCTCCAACTGTGCCCTGGGGCTCTGGTGCCTGCCAGCTCTGCCCAGTGCCTGCTCCTGCTCTGCACCCAGACTGTGGGAGAGCAGCCCTCAGCAGCCTCTGGGTGCACACATCTGTCCACCCTGAACGAGGGAGGCTGTGGCAGCTGGGAAAATGAAAACAGAGTCTGTGGAGAGTGTTTCTGGGTTACACCTATAATGATGACAATGTGCCCTCCTCCACTGAGCACTCACTCCCTGTCCATCCCAGGGATTAGGCTTTCCTACCTATCCCTGTATTACCACATTTCCTTGTAAAGCACAGTTGCTTATTGTAACACTTCCATTTTATTTTATTTTATTTTATTTTATTTTATTTTATTTTATTTTATTTTAATTTTATTTTAATTTTTCTATGACTTCAATAGATTTACATAGATTTTCTGGAGGCCAGACTGCTGTTGGAATGACAGTTTTGGGAAGCAGTGTGTGATAGCAAGGATGCTGTCAGGGGGCTGGTGATGGGGCTGTCCTCTTCCCAACCCTGGGCAGAGCCCTGCTACCTCCTATATCAGCCTACAAGGTAAGAGTGATAAGCTCTGTGAGTGTGTAGTGAGGCTTAATTAAAGTGGGAAAGCACTTCAAGCTCCTCAGCACAAGCAGTTTTAAATAAAAATCACAATAATAACAAGTGGCAAGACGGCTCAGAGAGCTCCCTGGGACCACCCACATCCCAGCCTGGCATCACCATGGATCCATCCCCAGGTGAGACCTGAGCTCCTTACATTGCTGGGAAAAACCTTCCCTTTTCCCTTTTCCCTTTTCCCTTTTCCCTTTTCCCCTTCCCAACAGGAACTGCCCTAGCCCAGCACGCAGCTGCTTGGAAATAAAGGTTTTCCAAGCAGCACTGTCAGGGAATAAAAGACCTGAACACAGCTGAAAACATTTCCTTGTTGCTCCTGCAGTCTGTGAGGTCTCTTGTCCTTTGTTTTGATGACAAACATTTTCCTCCTGGGGCGTGGGGCTGATCCTCCTGCACAGACACCTGGCCCAGCCCAGCTGGTGCCCTGGTGTGATCCCCAGTGGCTGCAGGCACAGAGGGGCAGGGTGCCATCCCATTCCAGTCTCTGTGCCCAGGCTGAGCCCTCAGGCTGCTCTGTCCAGGGCCAGTCTCCAGCAGTGCAGTTATCCCAAGCTCCTCGATTGCAGATGTTCCATATCTGTGTTCTTCTCCTGCATCCTTAAGATAAACATGTCCTTCACTGTAGTCACCTACTCCATCACACACTCCCATCAAATGAGCCTTGCTAGCTCGTAAATTACTGCACAAACCATTCCAAACAATAAAGGCAATTTTACTTACTGAACCATTAAATTTACATACTTAAATTAGACTCAACCAGACGTTGAGAGGGGACGTCTCGCGGCCAGACAAACAATGAATTTAGGGAAAGAGCTGCCGTGTACTTCCCCACCTCTCACATGAAATTAATGAGGTGCTTCAATTTAATCATCATTAAAATTACATCTTTATTTAGTTACTTAGCAGAGTTTGACTCACTGCGTGGCGTGGAGCATGAGGTAATGCCTCCACATCGACCCTTCCACAGAGGGAGGCAGGGGGAGCCCCATCTCCCCAAAATGCCTTCACACCCACTGCAGCCAGAGCAGGCACTCCTGCCATGATCCCAAACCATTCTCCAGGCTTATCATTAAGGTTAGCAATGAGGGAAGAGAAACAGCAAGATAAATTGAGAAAATCAGGTTTAGTTTAGGACGGGTTTGAGGTAAACAAACATTATTCTTTAGACAAGGCCAACACCAGGAGGATCTTGCAGCATAATCCAAGTTCAGTGTGTGTGACATGGAGAAACTCCAGCAAAGAACGGTTTGGAACAAGGGCTCAGTGAAATGGAGACAGAGAGACAGTGCCTGCTCTCGTGTGCACTTTGTTTTGCACTGCTCCCATGCACAACTGACTGATCTCAGGATGCTCCTGGGCAGTCACAGGGGCTGGAGCCCAGGGACAGGGACAGGGTGGGCAGCTCTGGGGCAGTCACAGGGGCTGGAGCCCAGGGACAGGGAGGGGAGCTCTGGGGCAGTCACAGGGGCTGGAGCCCAGGGACAGGGTGGGCAGCTCTGGGGCAGTCCCAGGGGGCTGGAGCCCAGGGACAGGGTGGGCTGCTCTGGGGCAGTCACAGGGGCTGGAGCTCAGGGACAGGGTGGGCAGCTCTGGGGCAGTCACAGGGGCTGGAGCCCAGGGACAGGGACAGGGAGAGCAGCTCTGGGGCAGTCACAGGGGGCTGGAGCCCAGCGACAGGGTGGGCTGCTCTTGCGGCAGTCACAGACCAGGTCTGGTTGTCACCTTTCCATTTGTCCCGGGGTGCAGCACTCACTGTGCTGTTCTGGGAGAGGTGAGAGCTCACAGCTGTAAGCCCTGCTCAGGGAGGGCTCCTACAGCCACAGACTCTCACTTTGCCACCAGAAACTCATCAAGAAGTGGCAGGGATTTCTGGGGACAGCAGCAAAGCCTGTAAGGGTCTGTGGGGGCAAAGGAGGGACCAGGCAGAGGGGACAGGCTGCACATTTGGGAAGATTCAGTGCCTGGGGACCTGCTGCCTCTGCAGCACTGAAGATCATGTAAGGCAGCAGAATAAAGAGATCACAGAGCCCTCTGGAAGTGCTGTAAAGGAAACCAGTCCCCACTGTAGTGGACATAACACATGGATGGAGTAAGAGATGGAAATCTCCTGAAGCAGCAGCCCAGGGACAAAAGTTGTTGCTCTCCCAGTGTCACTCAGGATATCAAGGACTTGGTGAGGTCTTCCTCAAAATCAGCAGTGGGTTACAACAACACACACCTTTTTGTTACTAGAAAACATTTTCATCCCAAGAGAACGATTCTCTGCTCCCCACTCTGGCTGTGGAGCTCAGTGATGTCAGTGACCTCACTCTGGTTTGGTGCTGATGAGAATGAGCAAGATTGGACCTTCCTGAGCTCATTTTGAAGATGTGAAACACTGGGAATCCCCACAGATACCCACAGCCCTGCGTGGATGCAGCATGCCCACATTACTTCCATCTGAGAGTCTTTTCTTGCCTTTGACTCATTAGATCACTCTTGCTCCAGCAGCAAAGGGAGATGAGCTCCCAACAAGCCCAGACTGTGGATAATGGCAGAGACTGATTTCTTAGGGCTGCAAGTACTGACTGTGTATTCAGCTGCTTCCTGGGAGCTCTGCTTTCCCTTTGAACCCTGCACAAGTCCTGCACTGGCAGATGTTATGTGCCACCCTGCACCACAGTGAGCAGTTAGAGCAGCTCAGTCTCCAAAACCACAGCTCAGGCAGGGTGTGAGGGGCTTTGTTTGGCATCCCTTTTGGGCAGCATCTTCCCCCAGACAGGCAGGATAAATATCAGTTATGTACAGCAGGAAGCAGCACTCACACCTGAAAGCTTGCTGCATTTAAAAGGAGAAAAAAAAAAAAAATAAGCCCACAAAAGAGTAAGCATCAAACTGCCAACTGCTTTTTACCTTCTGTAAATCAAAACACAGTCTGGAAGTAAAACCTCCCAAATTACAGCAGGCGAGATGAAACATTAACCCGCCAGGAGTGGGGATGGCAGTGGCAGGGATGCACAGGCTGGAGCCAGAGCTCCAGTTTGTCTACATTAAAAATGCAACATCAGCAGAGGTGTCTGAAAGAGTCATTTATCAACTCCTGGATTAGAGAGACATCTCAAAGTAAGTGCACCATTTATACGCACATATGCACAAATTGTCTGCCGGGGAGGGGGAGCAGAGCTGCTCTCTTTGTGCCTTGGAAAGTTCTCTCCAGTCCTCTGGGTAAATGTAGGGCCACAATGACATTAGGCATGGAAAATAGGAGCCTTGCTCATGGTAACAGGGGGTACAATTCATGTGAGCAGCCGGGATGGAAAGTAATCTAATGCTGCAATTTCAGAGAAACAATATAGAGTCGCTCACATACATCATGATTAATGGCTGGATACCATAGTGTGAAAACCATTTAAAAAATGGCATTTTTGTCACTGACAATGTTACACATATAGTAAAGGTCATACATGATAAGAGCATTATCCATATTTCTTCTGCAAACATGCTTAACCTTGTAGAGCACAATTCCCTGGAAGATTGGTGATCCATCTCCAGCTGCAAACTGAGCTCTTCAGAACCTGAGAAGGCCAATTTTACATTTATATCATTCCCATCCACACACACACGGGCGCTGTGAAGTCTGCATCTGCCTTTCCAAGCAGAAAGGGCTGGAAATGTTTTACAGCAGCACCTGCCTGGGGCTCTCCTCCCTCCACCTTGTCACCTGCTGTCACCTGAAGCCATGCTGGGAACAGTTTCCTGTCAATCCCCTCTCCAAAGTCTACTTGAGGAGCGCCTTTGCCACCTCTGGCCACAGGGAGGTCCCAGCAGTGGGTCCACACTCCCACTGGGCTGCCTCTGCTACCTGGCAGTGCCCAACCCAGCAGGACAGGGGCAGCTGGGGACCAGCTGTGCCTGCAGGGAAATCTCATCCCATTCAAGGATGACCACCTGGGAGGAAATCTGAGATGAGTCCACAGAGCACACATTTATCTTTTTGAGAGCTGCATTTAAGCACACAGATCCTGCCAAAGGGTTGGCTCAGCCCATGGAAGAGAGTGGCATTCACCAGGTGAATCATTTCAGGTTTACTCCAGTCTGACTCAGCCCCCACAAACTGTGTGGAGCCCACAGGGCTTGTCAGAATTGTTACAGCTGCAGCTGCAACTTGTATTGTCCCCTAGACTCAGGAAAACCCCTGGGCACCAGTGCCTGTGAGCCTCTCTGTGAGCCTTGCAGCTCTGGGAGCTTGGCTGAAATTTGGAGGAGCAACAAGCTCCACAATACTTTTTGCAGCAGGTTGTGTGACCCTCTGGAAGGTTCCCAGAAAGTGGCACTTAGGTGACCAAGTGCCATTATCTGCTGGCTGGCACACAGTGGCAAGGGGAACTTTTTCAGTATGTAGTTATGTAGCTGGAATTGTAGAGTCATAAAATCATAGAGCCACAGAATCATGGAGTCATAGAACCACAGACTCATAGAATAACAGAACAAGAGAATCACAGAATAAGAGAACCATAGAGTCAGAATAACAGAACCACAGAGTCATAGAATAACAGAATCATAGAATCACAGAATAGCAGAACCACAGAATCAAAGAATAACAGAACCATAGAGTCATAGAATAACAGAACCATAGAATCAAAGAATAACAGAACCACAGAATCACAGAATAATGGAATTATAGAATCACAGAGTCACAGAATCATGGAGTCATAGAACCACAGAGTCATAGAATAACAGAACTATAGAATCAAAGAATAACAGAACCACAGAATCACAGAATAATGGAATTATAGAATCACAGAGTCACAGAATCATGGAGTCATAGAACCATAGAGTCGTAGAATAACAATCATAGAATCAAAGAATAGCAGAACCATAGAATCACAGAATAACAGAACTACAGAATCACAGAATAGTGGAATCATAGAATCACAGAACTATAGAGTAAGAGAATCATGGAGCCATAGGATCACAGAACTATAGAATCACAGATTCATATTCATGGAAGGTTTGGTTTGGAAGGGATTTTGAAGCTCATCTCATTCCAATCCCCACTACCAGGGGCAGACACCTCCCACCAGGCCAGGCTGCTCAATGCCCCATCCAGGCCCAGCCTGAGCAATCCTTCCCACCCATGTTTGTGTGAATATTCACTGCTGGGTCACATCTTTCCCTGTCCCCCTGCCTGCCAGGGCCCTTTCCCTGCTGGTACTGAGCTCTCCTGATTAACCTCAGCTCCAGCTGCAATTCAGAGTTGTGCTCTGCATTAACAAGATCTTGAAGGCATTGTATAAAAATGTCATTATTTCTACAGCAAATAAACCCCTGCCTGGAACAAATATTTGTGTAGTGAGATGCAGTGTGGAGCTTGTTGCACCAGGTTAGACTCTGCTTTAAAGCACTCTGTGATGCCTCACCTGGGGCAGGGTTGGGTACCAGGACAGGGGCTGTGCTCGCTGCTTCCCTTCAGCAGGGCACAGGCACAGAATGTGCCACAGCAACCCCTGGGACAGGCAGGATGCAGCTCAGAGCCTCTGCTCGCTGGATCTCTGCTAACCAATAATTGCCACATACAAAGTGCAGGGATGCAGTTAAAGCTCTCTGGAGCAGGGTGAGTGCGAGTTCAGAGGCTGCAGGCAGGATCTCCCCCGTCCCCAGCTCCCTGCTCCCCCGAAGGAGAGGAGGGCATGATCTCACTCCAGAGGAATTTCCTCTGTGGGAGACACTGGGAAACGCTCTGGTGCCTTGTGACCACCTCCTGGAGCAGAGCCGTCCCCCAGCCGGCTGCCAGATGGGGCTGGAGCACCCCAGGGCGTGCAGGGGTGACCGCATCGCTGAGTCACCGCCAGCCCAGGGATTTCTGCTTCACAAAAAAGTGTGACCCCAGACCTCCCCGACCCTGCACCCCAGCAGCTGGGGGCTCAGCCCTCGCACAGCCAGGGGTAGCAGGAGGGATGCAGGGGATGCAGGGGATGCAGGGGATGCAGGGGACATTTCCACGCTGGCATTTGCAGCTTGTCAGATCGGCTTGTGCTTTCTTCTGCGAGGGCTTCCCAGGGTGGGAACGCTTTTCCCCCGAGCGGTTTGCAGAGACTGGCTGGACCAAATTATTCTTCTCATCATGAATGCCTCTCTCTGAGCCACCTTAGCCAGGCAGATACTCAAATGTTATTAATATGAATGAATGCATCTTGTCTCGGGGTGTCTCGTGGCAGAAGCCATTTCAGGAGCACTGGGAGGGTGGAGGGAGGCAGAGAATACAACCAGCAGCCCTGGTTGCATTTGTCTACACCTCAGATGACAATTTCCCTCTCCCAAGAGCACCAGAGACTAGAGGCACTCACAGATTATACATCATTCGGTCTTTTGCTTTGCAAAATTAGCTTTCTTAGCGAGGAAACAAAGGATTTGCTGTGTTGGATCAGGCTCCCGACATTGCTGCTGCTGCATCCAAGCTCTGGCACTTAAGGAACACGGCAGCTCTCCCTCCTCTGCCTGTGCTGGCCAAGTCCCTGCCTGGGGAGCTGCACACACAGTCAGAGATTGCTTCCAGATTGCCACAAAAATTCATCCGATGCTCAGTAGCAGGTAGTTTAACTTCTCTCCTAATTTTGTCATCTTACAGAGCCACAAATGGCCAACATTATTTAGTCCTTTTAAAAACTCAGCCAGAACGTTTATCTCAGTGAGTGCCTTCGGCACAGCCCTCCATAAAGCCGGCTGCACACCACATAAAAGGAGGGTTTCTTTTTACTCCTTCAGAATTTACTGGCCTGCATGGTTTACTTTACAGCTGTTCATACAATGAAAGCTTTTGTGAGGAGGGGATGGTGCTGGGGAGTGGGGCAGGAGCTCGCAGAGGAGAAGGATAACAGTCTGTGGCTAATGCAGGGCTCCACATGCCCTGGTGGGACCCCATAACTCACAACACATTTAATGGCACAGGCCAGGAGAGGGGCTGGGAGCATTCCCCAGAGGGTCACACAGCCATTCCCAGCAGTGATGGAGCAGGCAGGCTCCAGCAGCAGCAGATTTTAATCCTTCCCCTCAGATGCAAAGGAGGGATGGAGGGGGCTCTTGCCTGCAGAACCTGCAGCTCCCCACAGAGCCAAGGAGAAGAGTTCACAGCCAGGGAGAAATATTAAAGGTGATGCAGAGCGTTGTGTCTGCAAACACGGGCTGAACAACCTGGGAAATGTCAGTGTCTGACATGCCAGCAACAGCCTCTGTTCTACTGACCTTTAACTCCTCCTGGCCCAAACCAGAGCACACAGGCACGCTGCTGTGTTTTACAAAGCCTGGGATCAAACACGCAGCCCAAGGCATGGAGAAGAGGTTTCTTTGGGGATGAGCAGACGTGGGCTGTGCAGCAGCAGCTTTGCCTCGTCTCATCCTGGAAATGCTGGCACTGAGAAACCTCCTTTCCCCTGCACAGATCTGCTCTGGGGCTCTCTGTCTTGGGGTGAGGGAAGGAAACCTTCCCAGCTGCACGCAGATGGGCAAACTCGGTGTTTCCAAAGGCACAAGGGCAGTCCCTGAGGCCCAGCCAGTGTCCTGGCTCTGTGGGATGCTCCCATCCTGTGCCAAAGGCAGGGCAGCTCTCTGGAGCTGGTGAGAGCCCCTGTGCCCACCCGGCACCGAATCACACAGCTCCACACGGGCAGGATGAGCAGGGAACACCCAGAGCCCCTGGGGACCTCTGTGCTCGGCTGTGGGGGACACACTCACAGTGTGAGCCTGCCCAGCTCTCCCCGTGCATTTTGACACACTCACAGTGTGAGCCTGCCCAGCTCTCCCCGTGCATTTTGACACACTCACAATATGAGCCTGCCCAGCTCTCCCCGTGCATTTTGACACACTCACAGTGTCAGCCTGCCCAGCTCTCCCTGTGCATTTTGACACACCCTCACAGTGCCAGCCTGCCCAGCTCTCCCCGTGCATTTTGACACTCACAGTGTCAGCCTGCCCAGCTCTCCCCGTGCATTTTTGACACACTCACAGTGTGAGCCTGCCCAGCTCTCCCCGTGCATTTTGACACACTCACAGTGCCAGCCTGCCCAGCTCTCCCCGTGCATTTTGACACACTCACAGTGTCAGCCTGCCCAGCTCTCCCCCGTGCATTTTGACACACTCACAGTGTGAGCCTGCCCAGCTCTCCCCGTGCATTTTGACACACACTCACAGTGTGAGCCTGCCCAGCTCTCCCCGTGCATTTTGACACACTCACTCGTGTCAGCCTGCCCAGCTCTCCCCGTGCATTTTGACACACTCACTCTGTCAGCCTGCCCAGCTCTTTTTGACCCTCACAGTGCCAGCCTGCCCAGCTCTCCCCGTGCATTTTGACACACTCACAGTGTGAGCCTGCCCAGCTCTCCCCGTGCATTTTGACACACTCAGTGTGTGAGCCCTCGCCCAGCTCTCCCCGTGCATTTTGACACACTCACAGTGCCAGCCTGCCCAGCACTCCCGTGCATTTTGACACACTCACAGTGTCAGCCTGCCCAGCTCTCCCCGTGCATTTTGACACACTCACAATATGAGCCTGCCCAGCTCTCCCCGTGCATTTTGACACACTCACAATGTGAGCCCGCCCAGCTCTCCCCGTGCATTTTGACACACTCACAATATGAGCCTGCCCAGCTCTCCCCGTGCATTTTGACACACTCACAGTGTGAGCCTGCCCAGCACTCCCGTGCATTTTGACACACTCACAGTGTCAGCCTGCCCAGCTCTCCCCGTGCATTTTGACACACTCACACATGTCAGCCTGCCCAGCTCTCCCCCGTGCATTTTGACACACTCACAGTGTCAGCCTGCCCAGCTCTCCCCGTGCATTTTGACACACTCACAATGTCAGCCTGCCCAGCTCTCCCGTGCACTTTGACACACTCACAATATCAGCCTGCCCAGCTCTCCCCGTGCATTTTGACACACTCACTCTGTCAGCCTGCCCAGCTCTCCCCGTGCATTTTGACACACTCACAGTATCAGCCTGCCCAGCTCTCCCGTGCATTTTGACACACTCACTCTGTCAGCCTGCCCAGCTCTCCCCGTGCATTTTGACACACTCACAGTGTCAGCCTGCCCAGCTCTCCCCGTGCATTTTGACACACTCACAGTGTCAGGCCTGCCCAGCTCTCCCCGTGCATTTTGACACACTCACAGTGTCAGCCTGCCCAGCTCTCCCCGTGCATTTTGACACACTCACCCTGTCAGCCTGCCCAGCTCTCCCCGTGCATTTTGACACACTCACAGTGCCAGCCTGCCCAGCTCTCCCCGTGCATTTTGACACACTCACAATATCAGCCTGCCCAGCTCTCCCCCGTGCATTTTGACACACTCACTCTGTCAGCCTGCCCAGCTCTCCCCGTGCATTTTGACACACTCACAATATCAGCCTGCCCAGCTCTCCCCGTGCATTTTGACACACTCACAGTGTGAGCCTGCCCAGCTCTCCCCGTGCATTTTGACACACTCACTGTGTCAGCCTGCCCAGCTCTCCCTGTGCATTTTGACACACTCACAATATCAGCCTGCCCAGCTCTCCCCGTGCATTTTGACACACTCACAGTGTCAGCCTGCCCAGCTCTCCCCGTGCATTTTGACACACTCACAGTGTCAGCCTGCCCAGCTCTCCCTGTGCATTTTGACACACTCACAATATCAGCCTGCCCAGCTCTCCCCGTGCATTTCCCTCCATCCTCCCCACAAACCCAGAGTTAACTGCTGAGAGTGCTCTCTGCCATCTTTTGTGAGCTGGGAACCAGGAGCGCTGCATAAATCATTATTCTTGCTAATTACCAGGAAACATCAAACAAGACAAGCATTTTACTCCTCATCACTGAATTTTGTTATGCTAATTAGAGTTGTATAAGCTGTTGCTATTAAACCTGGAGAGTCAGAAAAACATTTGCATTAATACCCACAAAGCTGCATCAAAACCTAGTTATTAGTATTTCAATGAGGTTCAGGTTACAGGGAAGCTGCTGCCATTTCAGGGGCTGGTTTGTTGTTTTTAAATCCTGCTGTGAGAGAAAATATAAATAAATGCAGGGTGAGGCCTCATGCAGAAAATACTCTTTTTATATGGGGAATTAAAAAAATAAGGCAACTTTGATCAGGAGGAGAGATAGAAGCGAGGGGGAGAGGGAAGGCAGAGCAGTGCAGAGATTTTGGTGCACTGCTCACGGGGCTGTGGATGCCAGGCTGGGAACTGCTTTTTGGATTTCTGAGTTGCTGCTGCTCCCAGGCACTTTGTTTGATCTGGGTGGGCTGGGTTTGATCCTTTGGAAGGCAGCTGGGAAGAGGAGCTGGCTGCTGGCTGCCTCCAAGGAAATCACCTGAGTTTGCCTTCACCTACACCTTGTGCATCCCACTGACAGCAGGAGGAGGGGGGGCAGGATTTCTGGGTGCCAAAATGCACACACTGAGCCACACATCTAAACCTTGTGAGGAAACAACTCTGTAACAGGAATTGGCAATTCCTTCTTTTTAGTGCCAATCACAGCAGCCGAGTGTTTCATCTGAAGATCTCACAGCGCCTCAGAAAGGCAAATTATTCCCCCATGTGCCCCTTTAATACAACAATTATCACCATTTGATGCATCAAATACATCTGAAAAAAATTAGGGGAGTCCAAACAGGTGGCCTGTGAGCAAGGGAAGGGTATTTTAACCCCCTGAGACCCGAGTGCTGGAGTTTCATTTTGGTGAGCTGTTCACACAGGCACACTCACACTGATGATTTCCATCATGAGGAGATGCTCATTTTGAGCTCACATGATGCTGCAGCAAACCTTGTCCTGCACTGGGAGGCTGTGACAGGCTCATACAAACAGAAGGGACCACGGGGGAAGCAGCTGGGATGGATTCAGGATGGGAGCATCCATATCCCAAAAAATGCCATGGCTGTTGGAGCTGGGTGAGAGGCACTGTCCTTCCCTCCAGAAACTCCATCCATTTGCAGGTTCCCAGCCCCTTGGCTCGAACCACACCACCCCTTTGCCTGGCATTTATTCCTCAGCAAGGAGCAGGCCCTGCTGACAGCTGGGTGCAGCTTAAAGAACACATCTGAGCTGTCTCTGTGACCCAAGTGCTGTTCTATTGACAGGGGGACAAGTAATCTGTTTTTAAAGTCCATTTGTCAGATTGCTGGAGAGGTAGAGCCATTCACTCTCTCACTGTATATTTCTATCAAAGAAATAAAAAAAAAATTAAGGGAAGAAAAGTCTGTGTTGCCTTTTCCCTTGCTGGTGGGAAGCTCAGGTGAATTGAGCAGTGCTGTGCCTCACTGATGATGAATTGTGGTGGCAGAGCCTGTGCTCCATCATTTTGCTGGTGGGGAGGAAGGTGGATGAGCAGCCCAGGCCATCCAACACCTCCCAGTGCTGTGGGGTGCTCCTGCTGGGGTTCCCAGCCCAGGGCCAGGTCCTCTCCCCCATCACAGACCCAGCTCACTCTGCACCCTCAGCATCCTTTCCAATTTTGGGGAGCATCAGGAGCTTCTCTCCATCCCCATTTCCTGCTGCACCCAGGGAAACATCCCAGAGCTCTCTGGCCTCCAGAAGGGAATGTTAAGGCCTCAATCTCTCTATTTCTACCAGGATCAGTGTTAGGAGAAGAGCCAAACACAAGGCAGGCACCAGCACCCCCCAGTCCCACTCTAACACTGCATCCTCCCTAATCACAGGCAGATTAAAAAAAAAAATCCACATCAGCCATGCTGAGGAAAGGAGAACTCTAAGAAGGATGAGGAAAATGAAGGCACTGTGAAATGCAATAGATGTCAACTTCTACTTATTTTTTAATTTCATCTCTTACAAGCTTTTTGGAAGCTAACATGATTAAGTTCTTCACACAATTTATTAGCATCTTGTTGGAAATCCAGCAGTATATTACACTGTCTGAGTAATCCAATTAGTAAAATGTATTTATTTAACCAGAATATTAGCTGCACACAATCCCAAATGAAGTAAAGTCCCTGATCCTGGGGTTCCTCTCACTTCCTGGAATTCATTTACCAGCTACAGGAAGGCTTACTCTAATAAAAGAAATATCAGCCTTATGTTTTTGGAATAATACAAGAACACTAATCTTGCTGCTCAGCTAACTGCTGGGGTTTTTTTTCTGCAGCAGATACTGATGGCACACGGATTTCACACCAGCATAAAGGTTTTTCTGGCTCTTCCACCTTCTTCTCACCCCAAAAACTTCCTCAAACCCCCCAAGCCCAACTGGCTGCCCATTTTTTTACAACTACCAAACCATTCCCCAGATTAAGAGCACACTTTTTTTTTTTTCCATTCAGCAACCCATGTGTAGAAGTGAGAGCCTCGTACCTCTTTACCCTGATTTGAAAGAGCTTTGAAATAAAACCACTGTAGGAAGCAAGGGCTCTCCAGCACTTTTTTCCCTCCTAATGAAGGAGCTGAGTGACAGCCCCCGAGGCAGGAGGTCTGAGGTGCCTCAGCAGCATCCCTGCCACGCTCAGGGGCTGGCCTGACCCAGTGCTGAGCTGCAGGGGCTGTGCTGGGGGTGCAGACAGATGGGTGACAGTTTGGGGGGAGGAGGGAGGTATTTTAGTGATCACTTCAATTTTTTAACTCCCTCCCTGCTTTAATTCTGTTAGTACCTCGGATGGTCCCAGCTCCTGACAGCACAGCATCCCCCCCTGCCAGCACTGGGGTGGCTGTCCCAGCCCCTGGCACCTCCTGGGGGGATGTCAGCAGTGCCAGGCAGCTGCCAGCAGGAGCAGGGGCAGAGCTCAGCCCAGGGTACTGCCCAGCTGTGTCTCCAGCTTATCTTCATAAATTAGCTTAATGAATGTTTTTCCCAGTGAGCAGTGGGAACGGGCAGCAGGAGCAGCAGCACAGGGTGCAGTGAGCTGAGCTCTGCCCCAGTGACCCCGGTGCTGGGGCAGATTCTGGCACTTTCCCTGGTGTCTGCCAATAAAGGCCGAAGCTTCTCTTTGAAATGGAGAATGTAAACTCCCTCCCTCCAAATTATTATAATTTTGAAATTAAGGGGGCTCTCAGCAAAGATAGGGTATTAGGAATAACAGTTCTTTACCAGGAAAATTAAAATAGAAATGCAGTATTACAAAGAACAATCCCAAACACTGACAGAGTCAGAATCCAAGCTGACACCCGTCAGTCAGGCAGGGTGTTGGCAGCAGTCCCATTCCATGGTGGCTGCATCCTCCTGCAGTGCCAGATGTGGTTCAGCTGGAGCTGTGCTCCTGGAGAAGGTGCAGTTTCCTCTGAAGCTCCAGGGATGATGTGGAAAGGTCTGGCTTTCCTCTGGAATCCAGTGGAAAGAAGGTGCCTTGGTGTCCAACATCTCAGTTTCTATCTGGGTAGGAAAGGCTTGGCTCCTGCCCTGGCTGGAGCATCTCCCAGTGGGATGATGGAATTTTATCAGTCATGCACTGGGACTCAATGGCCATGAACAGGAGATATCTCCTGGAGGGAGGATGGGCTGTGGGAAGATAAAGATGATTGCCCAGCTGGTTTTTAACAATGGCCCATTAACAGGAGATATCTCCTGGAGGGAGGATGGGCTGTGGGAAAGATAAAGATGATTGCCCAGCTGGTTTAAAGCTGGCCCATTAGCAGATAATATGTGCCAGGAGATCAGGGTCACTGCCCCACCCGGCTGCAGCAGATGGGGACAGAATTCACATTGCTGGCCACATCAACACAACACACCTGACTTTGGGTTTGGGTTTGAGGGGAGCTGCAGATGGAGTTGGGGAGCTGCAGATACCCTCATCTCCTCCCACCCAGGCAGAGTGTGGAAATAAAAACCTCAGAGTCGTGCAGCATCCCTGGATGTGCACCCCAGATCTGGGATTTTGGGAGTCAGTACATGCCAGATGCCAGAAGGAAAAGGCACAGAGGGGATGGATTTGCTTTTCTTGTTCATAAAATCTTTTTCTCACAACTCCTGGAGCATGACCATTTTCTCCATCTCCAGCAGCCCCTGTGAGATAACTCTGAAAGCCACAATGGCAGAGCTGGATGGAGAAGGAAGGGACTAATGGCCAGAGTTAATAATAGACATCATTTGCAGTGTGCCTCCACAAAAATGAACGTCCTGAGGCAAAGGAGCTAATTTTGTGTTTCCTCTCAGATCCTGCCTGAGCACAGGGGAGGGGAGGGGAGGAGGGAAGTGTCTGTGCCGGGCTCAGAGTGCCAGTCCTGTGATGCTCATTCACATGCAGAGAATTGGAGAGAGATCCTCCCATTAATGCAAACAGGAATTACCCGTGTAATCTTGGGATTAGCGGAGCCCAAGGAATTATTTACATTTCCTAAATGAGGGAAACTGTATCAAGTGGGTGAGGCAGAGACAGGAGCTGAGGTGTGTCTGCAGGAGCCAGCATCCTCTGCTGCCTTGAGAACGGGGTACCCAGGGCTGCACTAAATATTTGGTGTGTTTGGACAAAAGCTGCTGCTGCAAAGCAGACAGACTGCCTTGGGCTCATGGCCAGGGAGGGAGGCACCAAACTCCAGACCCCAAATCTCTGCCTGCAGGTCTTTCCTACATCACAGGGTGCAGCTGCTCATCCTCCACCGATGACTACAGCAGCAACAGGAATGATTGAAACAATTTAAAAACTATTTTATTTAGTTTCTCCTGTTATCTCCTGATATCTCCTGTTAATGGCCATTGAGTCCCAGGGCATGACTGATAAAATTACATCATCCCACTGGGAGATGCTCCAGCCAGGGAGGAGCCAAGCCTTTCCTACCCAGATAAAAACTGAGATTTTCACAAGCACCCACGTCCCCCTTGGCAGTGCCCAGTGAGGTTGGGGACACAGAGCTGCTCCCTCCTGGGTCACACAGAACATCCCCAGCACTGATGGCACCACCACGCTCTGCAATGGGCTCCAGCCACCCAGAGCATTCACCACCCTGCTTTTCCCTCCTCAAAAGCCACACTGAGAGGCAGCAGACCCCTCAGAGCCCCATCTTCTCCCAAATCCTGTAATACCCACGGTAATCACTGCAGCAACAACAACAACAGTTGCAATAACCCTCCATCCTTCACACACCAGACGAGGAGTCAGACTCCATTTCCAAACTAAGACATCTCGTGTGCCATTCTCCCTCCCCTCCAGACTAATAGCTGACAATGTATGCCTTCCACATTAATGATAAGGGTTCAAGGGGAAAGAGACTGCTCTCCTGTTTCGCTGACATTACACTCTCCTATGTACCCACCAACATACCCTAAGGCAACAGAACTCGTAATAGGTTCCTCTAACTGCCTCCTGCATCAAATTTGACACCGTGTGCTTTCTTCTCCTTTCCCATCGCTCACCTTATAACTCTGTCATCATCATTGATTTTGACTTAAGGAGAGAAAAAAACCCCACCACCCAACCCTCTCCCCCTGCTCCAGCAGCACCAGGGTGGTGAAGCACAGCTGCTGCAGGGACCTGGAGCAGGGAAGAGGGAGCCAAGGGGGCTGCTTCTGTTTTTCCTGAGTCGCGGTTGTGGAGGGGCTGAGGCAGCACGCTGGGAGGGTTTGCTGCACCCAGCAGAAGGAGTCTGCAGCCTCAGGACACTGCTGCTGGCTCTGGGGATGCTCCCCAGCTTGCAGGCAGCGCTGTTCAGGTACTCAGTGGCTTCCTGCTCTGGGCTCCTGATTCCTCTGCTGTCAGGATTTGTTGATTTTTTAAGCAGAACTCGTTTTTTCTGCTGCCTTTCTTCCACAGAAAAGACAGCTGGAGTGACCTGTGTCTCTGGACTGTGTCACCCTATACACTGAGCCCTCCTCTGTGACCTCCCCACATCCTGTGCATCCCCACCTGCAGCAGAGGTGATGCTGGGCCCAGCAAGCCCTTGGGACTGGTGGTGGGCAGGGGTGAGTGCTGGGCTCACCACGGAGGGTGAAGGAGTGAAGGACCCTTCCCAGCAGCAGCCCCAGGATGGTGACAGGTGTGTCCATGGGACAATTCCAGCTCAGTTCAGTTATCAGAGCACCAAGGCTCTCAGAGAAGAGGCCCAGACTCCCATTCCAGCACTGGACACTCCCCAGCACAGCCCTGCCAGGAGAGACCTTGCACCAACTTCCAGCACTTTTCTTTTGCAGCTGCATCCCAAGATCTGCCTTCCAGGGGCTGTAAGTGTTGGAAGGGGAAGGAACCTGTCAGAATTCCCCAGCATGGGGCAATCCTTCCTCCTGCAGCCCAGGCAGACCCTTCCTGAGCCACGTGGGCCAGCAGCCAGCTCCTCTGTCTGGTTTCCTCCCAGTGAATCCCCAGAGTGTGGCTGACCCGCAGCTGGTGTTTTCTTTGATTCATGTCAGAGCCTATTTATGTCCTCTGCTTAAAACAATCCAGCCCATGTCAGCAGCAAATGAAACTGTGTGCCATCCAGCAGCTGTTTGGCTGCTACCTGAAATGAGTTTCACTCCAGTTCTTATCGTGGAGAAATCCTTTTAATCATCAGAACTGCCACAGCTGCCTTGGAGCTGAGGTGGTGTGGTGATGTTAACAGGGGAAGGCACATTGCAAGCCAGGGCCATGGAAAGAGCCCTGGAATTGGAGGTGATTTTCTCTTCCAGGGCTGCAGTCACTTTGGGCACAGTGACAGGTTTAAATGAGGGTCTGCAGAGACCAGTTTGGTGTGAGCCTGGACAGCAGCTGGGTTTATTTGGGGCAGTGAGGGCCAGACTGGGCACAGAAAAGGTCTCTGGGGCTCTCACCAGTGGCCCAAGCAGGTTCCTGACTTTGAAAACATCAGTTATCAATAAGATTTGCTTATTTTGAAGATCTTGCTACTCATATGGCCAGTAGGGCCAATGAGGACCAGCCCAGGAAAAATCCAGATGAGATGAGCTCTGAATGTGTGCTGCAGCCTCTGCACCCTGACAAGTCTCCTAACGAAGGGTTTAACTAACAAGGCTGCTGGCAGAGAGCAGGGATGCTGCAAGGGAAGCAAGGAATGTCTGCCCAAAGCTGTTGTGAATTCATTAAGGAGGATGGCAAGAGCTGGGCTGCTGCATTTGGGGGCACAGCATGAGGCCACATAACCTGCTTGTCCCACCAAAAACTAATGATCACAGCTGGAGCAGCGAGGAGCAGGCACCTGCCACGAGCTGCTTGCAAACAAGCTGCAGACCAAAAGCAATTTGAAGGAATTATTTGGGAAATAATTGTAAATAATGAATGAATGAGTGGAGAAAACTGCAAGCTGTTTACAGATAACTGGCCTGCAGAAAGGAGCTGAATTTGCCGAGTAGATGATTCACTATTGATTATTTCCCCAGCTCTAGCTGTAACCTTATAAAGCATTAATTAAGACAAGTCTTCACAGTTCAGCATATTCTAATCTGCCACAGCTCTTGAGAGCTCAGCAGTGCCCTCCTGGAAGGAAAGCTGCCTGGGTGGGACCCCGAGCAGAGCCAGCCCCACACCAGCCCAGGCACACTCCCCACAGCTGTGTGAGTGCTGCAGGGCTGTGAGCTGGGCTGGGATGGCACGGCAGGGCAGGCTGGATCCTACCTGGCTGCAGGATTTCACACAGGACAGCTGCCCCTCGGGATAAACCCTTTAAAGGCAGCCAAGGCAATCTGGCTCAGCCCCTGAGGCTGCCCTCACACGACCTGTAGCCAAATCTGCCCCGTGGCAATAGTTAAACGTGCCCCAAAGTGCTCCTTGTGCCCCCCAGCTCCTCAGGGCTCTGCACTGCTCCCCCAGCCTCAGCTCAGGCAGACCCAATTCTGGGGGTGCCCAGGAGCACAGAACTCCTGGGGTTATGGGTGGCATGGAATGTGGGAGAAAATGGGCCAGTTCTGGGAGGAATTCTCTGCTCCCATGGTTTGGGAGCTCACTGCAGGACTGTGATCAAGTGTCAGAATATTTGCCAGGAGAATGCTGTGGCAACTCCAGAGATGAGCAGTTTATTACCATGTGCTGGGCCCTGGCTACTGTTGATTAAACATTTTTATCAGACAGGTTTATCAGCTGCCCCCATGCCTGGATGTGCTGAGCAATGCAGGCCCGTGGAAATGCAAACCCCCTGGCACCCCTGGGCACATCCTGCTGACACGAGCACAGCCCCAGCCCTGCTGAACCAGCCTCCAGCTAATGAGGCACAGGGCTGTGTCTGGGCACTGCACAGACACGAAAACCCAGCAGAGCAATCTAATCCAGCACAGCAAGGCTTCTGACTCCAGCCCCAGAGCAGCGAGGGATGCTGAGCCAAAGGAGTGAGCTGTGGCTCTCCAGCTGTGCTCCCTGAGCTGGATCTGCAGCCTTGTTTTCTTGGCAGAGCCACTGAATTCCCATCCCATGCCATGCCATCCCATGCCATGCCATCCCATCCCATGCCATCCCATGCCATGCCATGCCATGCCATGCCATCCCATCCCATCCCATGCCATGCCATGCCATCCCATGCCATCCCATCCCATCCCATGCCATCCCATCCCATGCCATCCCATGCCATGCCATCCCATCCCATGCCATCCCATGCCATGCCATGCCATCCCATGCCATCCCATCCCATGCCATCCCATGCCATCCCATGCCATGCCATCCCATCCCATCCCATGCCATCCCATGCCATCCCCATCCCATGCCATCCCATGCCATCCCGTGCCATCCCATGCCATGCCATGCCATGCCATCCCATCCCATGCATGCCATGCCATCCCATCCATCCCATGCCATCCCATGCCATCCCATGCCATCCCATGCCATCCCATCCCATCCCATCCCATCCCATCCCATCCCATCCAATGCCATCCCATCCCATCCCATCCCAGGACTGCTGGCCTGGCTCTTGGCAGGCTGGAATGTGCCTGCTTTCCCCACATCCTGGAGAAATGATAACTTGGACCCAACTGAGGTTAAAATACTCTGCCTTTCAAGCAGCTGATTAGCTCAGCATTGCCCAAAGCATGTTTGCATCATTTCTGGCTGTCTTGGAATACAGGGAGAGCACATTGGTACCTGCATTAAGCAAGCCCAGTATTCAACTGATTTTTGTTCTCCTAACTTTGTTTCAGAAAGAAAAGATCAGGCAATGAAGTTTTAACTGGCCATGAAATCCAGAAAACCACTGACTCTGATCTTTCTATCCCACTTCCATGTGCACTGAGCTACCACAGGTTTTCCCAAGAGCTGTTCCCAGTTCCCAGGGGAATGGTTTGCCAGCAGAGCCACCAGACCCTTTCTGGCCACTCAGCACTATTTGGTGTGGTGCTCACTCAGCATCACATCATGGCCAAGCCATGACCAGCTACATGGGCCACACACAGCTTTAATTTCTGCTAATTTATGCACAAAAATTAACAGGAAGATTCCAGTAAAAGCCCCTCTTTCCCCCCCAGCAGATGCAATCAGCCACAAGCTGTGTCTCACAGGGCTGAGCTTCGAGGTAAAGTCACACTTGACCACTAACCAAGGGAAGATAGCAGGAGAGGAATTAAAAGTTCAAACAAAATAGAGCATAATCAGTTGGATTTTAGCAGCATGACTAGGTTCCTAATGATTTCAGTGCTTTACAGACTGTTTTGGCCATGTAATGAAAATTATTTCCTATCATCGACTTTGCAGGAAAACCTTGTCAAGATTGCAAATATCTGAAATAATCATTTGAAGGACACAGGGCACAACATCCAGTTTCTCCTAATTCAGGTGTTCAAGGTGACCACATGCAAGCAGACAATAATACATCACTTTTTACACACACAAATGTGGGATGGAGCATCTCTCCCTGACCAGTAAACATTTTAGCAGCATCCAAAGAGGGGAAGAAAATAAACCTGAGGCTGCAAACTGCTCTGCTGGGCTGAGCTACAAGCAAGCCAGGCCAGCCCAGCCCCTCCCAGGCAGGTCCTGCACAGCTCAGCATCAAACACACAATTAAATATTGTTGATATCATCCAAAGGAAAACCCCTACCTGCTCTAGAATCCTTCAAGGGCTGTTTCCCAGTAAGGCTTGGCTGATGGTTTGTCCTTTGCTGGAAGAAATGCAAAACAAAGAACAGGTGTTTGCCAAGCTGCAGTTGAGTCAGAAAGGATGAAATGCTCCTGTATGGGGGGAAAAGGTGCATTTTGTGTTTAATTGCATTGCTCTCTCATTCATTCCATTTTCTCCTTTCACTCATCGCACACCACACTCACTTAAAGACTCACAAAGTTCTCTCCACCCAGTTTATTTTATTTTGCCAATCATCAAAATCTTCTCTCTCCATGAGCAAATGTATTGCTAATTAGGACAGAGGAACAGATTAAGTTCAAATGAGTAGGTCTCCTTGTTGATGCTGTTGCTTTCCCTGCCTCTCTCCAACCCAAAAATCAATGCAAATCTTTTGGGGAATTCAAGCAAATTTTCATTAACATGGATATAATGAGCTCCTGAAAAAGCAAAAAAAAAATCAGAATCAGAAGCTGTGTGAGGAAAGAGGATTGAGACAATGAGAGACACAGAAAATGGGAGATGCAAAACACACGTGTGTGTTACCCAAACTCTGAATTTCCTGGCCAAATCTGGCTTGGCTGGTGAAGGGCACAGGTGTGGGAAGTTGGTTTGTGTGTCCTCTCAGCTGCAGGCACCTCCAGAGAACACCCACACAGAGCAGACAGGCTTGGGAGGGTTTTTGGTGAGGTAAAACGGTGCTGCATCTGACTGTTTTTATTTAAAGGAGTTTCAGGGGAGCCTGGAGGATGAAACCTGTGAAAGCCTCACTGAGCTCACACTGTGCTTTATTTGCCCCACTTGTAAAACTGAGCACTGCCATCAGGTGTGATCCCATTACTGAGGGAAAAAGCCACTGTGCACATGCCCAAGCACGGGACACCTGCAGGAAAACCCCTCTGACTTGGGGCTGAGGACTTTGTCACCATCCCCTCACCATGCTCAGCTGGTCAGTGCAACCAACCTCTGCCCAAAGAGACAAAACCCACCATCAACCAAATACCTTGGCACAGGAGAGAGCTTTTTGCACCAGATGGACCCCCTGGTCTCTTGGAAAATCCAGTTCTTAGGCTTTGCCCCGCAAAGAGGCTTAAAATTAATTAGCAGATTTTTTTTTTTAAGAGTTCTGCATACAAGGAGTGTGTGAGAAAGGACATTCATCAGGAGCTTTTCAGTGCTTACAGGCCAAGATGAGGGATTTGTAGTTTGCAAGACAGTTACTTTAAAAACTGGCAACTTCAGTGTTAAAGACTTGCAAATGAAAACATTCCCAACTTTCCCAGAAAAACAGTCAACAAGGGGGAAGTTTCTGATTTTCTAAAGGTGATTACTGTTTACCAAAAATCATCTGTTCCCTTTGGTCTTCCAATGAGCAAATCATCACAACCTCCAGCTACTGAGGGCTGACTGAGCTGCTGTTGGACAACTCCTGAGACTGTTCTGGAACAGCAGCTGCCCCAAAAACATGGGGAGATGGAGAAAAATCTGCCTAGTGAAGCAAAACACTCAAAAAAAAAATACTCTTCAAACACTTGCTCCCATATTGATTCATTTCTTTGCTTTGACAGAATGATTTTCAAAATGCAAAGTGTTGGTGGGGCTTTTCTTGGAGTGGAGTTTGAGACTGTGGTTTCCAGGAACTGCACTTTACCCCCCAAAAATAACTCCACACGAGGTGCATGCAGGTGATGGAAACCCTGCCTGCACATCCCTTTGAGAGCACTCACCCTCACCCCATCCTCACCAGGGGCCAGTCAGAACCACCCCAGCGTTAATTCACATCAGTTTTGTAATTGTTTCACAAGTCACATTATTTTGCTAATAATTTTGGGGAAAAAAAAAGCAGATACAGCATTTGGGAGGGCACATCCAGCAGTTTAAGTTGTTCACCCACTCCCTAGGGAGACAGAAGAGCCATCACTGCTGGAAGTGAAGCACCCCAATACTGGTTAAAGTTATTTATTGTCTCAGCCCTGTGCTGCCTCCCAGGAGCTAACAGTGCCTGCCAGCACCTGGAAGAGGAGGAAATGCATGAAAAAATGTGGATGAACAAATACTGTGCATGGTGGCACCGCTTGGTCTTCAGTGTTTCCACAAAAGGAAACCTGGTTCTGTCAGGCTGCAGCATTTTCCCAGGAAAAAACCCCATTTTTTGCTGCATTAGCAACACTATCCCCCATTTCTTTAGCCTTTAGTAACTCCTACAAGTATTAATTAATTTACAAGCCCCTGGTGACCAAACCCAAACAAAACAAGTTTTACCTTGTCGTGAGCCCCCCCTGCACACACACAGCAATCAGCAGAATCCCTGGTTTTGCTAGGAAACACTCTAAACTCAGCCTTGCCTTTATTAGGTGCTTTTTCCACTCTGCTTTGCTACTTGATATTTCTGGGGAGATTTGCTTTGGAAGGAGGCTCTTGTCAGTGTTTTGCTGCTGGTGTTTGGGATCAGCTCTGAGCAGCATCCTGTTTAAAGCTCTGTCAGTCTGCCTGCTCAGCCGTGCTCTCCCCTGCCTAGCTGCTCATGCAGCACCAAAAAGGAGAAATTTAAGGAGAGCTAACCTAGTTAGAATTTGAAATGATGTTTTGAAGACTCAGGGAACTGGAAACACAGGAAAACCTCAGCAAAAAGGGACATAATTTGTAAAAGAAAAGATCATCTGATGCTGGTGGATTGCAGATCTCCTCCTGCTGCAGGTTTGGTCCGAGATGGCAGAGAAATTTAAATGTTATCCTTTGAAATACTAGAAAGGAAAACCATGTCTTTGCAGGAGATTGCACCAATATTTGAAAGGAGAAGTTCACATGTCAGAGATGGGTTCCCAAGGCAGAAATCATTCCCCGTTCCTACCAAGTCCCTAGAAAAAATATTTGGAATACCTAGGGCAACCTGCAGTACCCATATAACTCCACTGACCCAGCTCTTAATCTCAATTTTCTATTCTATCCTAACAAAAGATTTCCTGTACAATAATCTGAGGATAGGAGAGATAGGGGTATTTGCTCTGAGGAAAGCATAAAGAAGATAAAATTACCAGGCTAGACTACATCCAAATCCAACTGTTCAAATATTAAATCCATTTTTCACCATCAGGAGTGTTATCCAACAACATAAGAAATACAAGCAGGAGAAAATATTCTCAAGTGAAGGAATTGATGGCCAAAGCCTCAAAGTTTGGTAAAATGCTTTTCCACTTCATGTCCTACAAGCTGTCAGCACTAGGATGGAAAACCACAGAGCAGTAATTGCAAAGGACACTTCTTCTTTCTTACACTGTCTCTGTCTGTAAGGCAAGAGGATGGCAAGTTAATTAATTATCTCCAGCATCAGTTTACTTGAAGATCTTTTTTTTTCCAGCAGTGCATCAAAGGAGACTGATAGAAGCCTTGATTAGAGGGATAATGAAGGAAATCTCTAATAGATTATATCATTTCTTGCCCATCTGCAACCATTCGCTGCCTCACAGGGCTGGGATTCACGTCTGGAAAATATCACAAGCATGTAAATCCACCTCCAATGCAAAATTTATGGAAAAATTCGAATAATTGCATGTTTACCATATTTCTGTCAAAGGTCTGGGAAAGAAGATATCAGATCATCTGACTTGCTGTAGAGCAGAGATTTTCCATGTGTCCTGTTAGGGTCTCTGGCTCTGTGAGGATAAAGTCACATCAGACATGAGAGAGGAAATGTTTTGGGTAACAGAGAGCAGGAGGAGAGCAGAGAAGCAGGGGCAGAGCACACACTGATGTGTGGGTACCATGGGAAATTTGATGTCCACCCTCTTATCTGTCCCCAAAGCCTTTTCCTAACATTAGCAGGGCTCATAGGTGAAGTGTTTATCTGTTTGTTTTTTTCTTTCTCACCTTGCTTTCACCTGCAACCCCACATCTGCCCAGTCCTTGCTCCAGACCACCAGGAGGGCAGAGCTGGTTCCCACTGCGGGGGAGGGAACTTTGCAAATTCCTGCTGAGTCCCAGCTCTCCATCCCTGCCACCCCAGTGCCCCCCAGTTTGCATTTGCAGCCCCTGGGGGACTTTGATGCCATTTCCTGTTCCCCAGGCTGTGCACACGCTGCCAAATCTAACAGGAGGGGAAATGAAGTGTCAGGCTCTGCTGCAGGGCTGATCCCTATCTCACACTGATAAACCCCAAGCCATTCCCAACGAGTCCCAGCGGCACGTTTAAGCAATCCATTGCTTTTAAGATGAGGCTGAAGATTCTCCCTGGGTGCTGTTTGAAGCTTAATAAATTGTTGGTGGCAGCAGTGCCTCTGACCTTTGGATGCTCAGGTGCCCCAGCACCAACATGTTGAGTGAGGGGTTGGACAAAGCACTGTGATAGGAAAGAGATTATTAATTCCAGCAAGGAGCCACAGAGGAGTCACCCATCAGTGCCACCCTGCTCTTGTCCTGGCCAAAGGTGTCAGGGAGAGATGCTCCAGCCCCTGCCTGAGCCTCTCCTGTCCCCCACGCCCCAGAGTAAATGGTGCCACACAAGGGAGCAGAAGCAACAGCAGAGGGGGACAGAAAGTGTTTTATGGGGTTAAACATCCCAGTTGTGAGGTGAAGCAATTTCCTTCGGTCTCCTGCCATTTCCTTGTGGGGGCTTATCATCTCCAGCTGGGACAATATAAAGGCCCATTTAATCGAGATCCATTTAACACTGAATCACGCTAACAAGATTACTTAGCCAGGGCTAATTCTGCATTTGCTGAAGTGCAGTATCCAGGGTGAGTAATCTCTGTGTGCTGGTGGCAGGTTCAGAGACAGGTTAGCCACTGGCTTAGCATCCCAGACAAAACATGGAAAGCACATGGGGGCCCATGACAATGAAACTGCAGCCCCTTTAGCCCATGGGGCTCTTTCCCTTCCCTCCTCAGTGTGATCAGGGTGGAGAGGGTTCACTCATTACCCCATAGGATCCTAAAAGGGGAATTATTTTCTTTGTCCTCACAAGCAGCTGAACAGGCAATACAGCAAAATCCTCTTCAGTCATTATCTGTTAAGTGCATGGCATCCTTTTGTGAGTTAAATGACACAGTATTTCTTGCATGGGACTGAATTCAAAAGGTTTTGCCTTCCATCAGGAGATAACTCAAGATTTGAGTGCTAATTGAATACATTTATATGCACACAAGTGATAGGCATTCATACAATTTTTTAAAGTAGATTCTCACCATTCAGTCATTTAAAAATATAGCACTAAGGGCTCTATTATTTATGATTATTAAATCACAAATCTGAGTAGCAAAATACTTCACTCGGGGAAAATGTGAAGAGGCTGTTTCAGAGGAAAAAAATCTCCTTTCCAGAACTCACAGAACATCATCTCAGGAGGATGCTGATAACCAATATTGTTTTACAGCCAAGGCTCTCCAAGGGACTTACTCAGGTAAATGGATTAATCCTAATCACCCCTTTAAATGTTCCCAAATCCTCCAAATGGTCAGAGCTGGGGTTGACATGTTCTGGGAGCTATTCACTTTTTTGTACACACTGACTCATGTGTGCAGGGGTTTGGGACATGCCCACCCATCCCCTCCTTGCCTTCAGAAGATGGGTCCTGCCTCTTCAGGGGATTCATCTCACCTGGTGTCAGAGGTCCACAAGACAAGTGTCTGTACTGGAGTGAGTCTCTTAAATGTGTAAGTGGAGAGAAATTGCAGTGATTTGTCTGACCTATTTTAGGCAACCACCTCCAGATGAGAGCAATTGCCTGCTGGAGGTGCCCATTTCTCTCCATTGATGGTAAATGAGATCTGAGTGCTCGGTGCAGATGCTGAGACCTGGGTGCCATCAGGTGAGATGGATCCTATCCACAGTAATTGCAGCCTTTCAAAAGAAGAGGCACTTTTTATTTAACCTTTTTTTTCCTGAGGAGTTTATTTTAACCATTTGAGGAATTTTCCAAGTTTTCATTTCTCTCCTTGGTGTCTTTTGGTTTTTTTCCCCCTTTGGGCCTGCAGTCCTCAAGCTGTGGCAGCTGGGCTGTTAAAGGTGGTGGTGGGAGAGCCCTGGGTCTTTCCTTCCACACAACAGAGCAGGGCTCATGGTTTTATTTTGTAACCCACCCAAAGTAACTTCTGTTCAGGGCTCAGCCTGTCAGAAATGGTTCTCCATAGGCTGGGTGCAGGCTCTTCTGTGAAGGACAAAAGCTCAGGCAGGGCAGAAGGAGCAGAGATGACAAGATGACCTCCAGAGGTCCCTTCCAACCCTGTGAAACAGCCCTGGTAGTTCCATGATTGTGTGGAAAAGGAAAAGCCCTCCAGGGCAATATCTTCCCAGCAGGGATGGAGATCTCCATGCTCAGGGTGCTGTTGGGTCATGCTTGGCCCCTGGAGACATCCAGCCCCTCAGCCCTGCTGGGCAGGCACCTCCAGCAATTTCAAGGTATTAAAAAAAGAGTAATCTATGGAGCTGAGGGCCTTTGGGGTACAGCAGGAGCTGGGCAGGAGCCTTCAGTATCACCATTTTTGTTCAGGTTTCTGGGTTCACTGGAATCCAGCCCTCAGCCTGCTCTCCAGAGGTGATTTGGGCACAGGAAACTGCACAGCCCTGCCAGGGGCTCTCAGTCCCAGCCCTGCACAAACTGCAGGTGTGTGCTGCTGCTTCCACCAGGAGATACATCCTCACATCAGGGCTGCATTCTGGCCAGGTGCTGAGGTCACTGGTGAAACTGAGACTTTTTATTCTGTTTTTTATTGCAGTCTAGAGCTCAGGCTCCCTTTCCTTGCTCCCTGCCATTACACTCAGGTTCTGAACCATGCCCGTGGTCTCTGCACACAGGAAAGGGGCTTTGCTGCCCAGCTCTACACATATTTGACATCCACATATTCACATATTTGACATCCACCTCAGTGCCTGGGAAATGACCAAACAGATTTTGAAATCTCCTAAGTGAAACAGGCAGGCATGAAGAGAAACCTGAGTGTCTGAGGTTTGTTTCCTTGAGAAACAAAGTGTTCAGTCAACACATTCAGCTGCCCTCATGACCTCATCCTCAACATCTGAAAGCACCAAAATCTTAAAATCTACCTCAAGAATATGTTCAAGTCACACTGAAAATTCAAGGGACTCCCTCTAGCAAGTGCTCAGGTTTTCTCCAGCTGTAAAAAACCCCAACACATCCCACTTGTATTCCTTGAAAGATCAGACCACTAGCCAAGGGATTGGATTGTGCAGACAGCCTTGTGCCTTGGGCACTTTGGAAAGAGCTGAGAGTCTTGAACTTAATTTCTAATAAAGAATTTCCAAGAATTTTCCAATTTTAATGGTGCCTAAAACAATCAGAAATATGGTAAAGGCACAGACTGGCATGCCACAAGTTTGAACCCAAAGCTTTCTTTCCTCAAGTTACCTTTTCTGAACCACTCAAAAATAATCTGCTGGCTGCAGGTTGCTCCAGTACTTGTCTTGTTTTGATATCATGCCATTATCTCTAATTGCTGGGGTCTGAAAGGTTTCAAGTCCTGCCTGTGTGTGCTCCAAGCAGGTACCAGGTGTGACAACCACCCCTCCATGTCACACCTGCTGCTCGGGCAGCAGTGCCTGACCACGGAGCAAAGTGTCTTCCTCCCAGCAATAGGACCAAGCAGACTCCATGGGAATCGCTATTAACGTGCCTTTAATTACCAGCTAATTTCCTCCTGCACAGCCAGTAATTTCAAGCGCTGTGGAAAGCAGAAGGAAACAATAACAAGGCATTTCCCAGCAAGGGGAGCGTAAACAAACAGGCAAAAGGCAGAGATTCAAAGGAGAGAGGTGTATTTACACACTCCAAATATAACAACCTGAGAAATTTTCCTCCAGAAAAAAAAAAAAAGCAGAAATCTTTTTTTTTCTTACTTCCCAGCTAAATATTTCATTTTTAAGGCCATCCAATTTTGCTAAATTACAGGGAATACCTTGTGGGTGTTTCTAATAGGAGCTGCTTGCACCTAAAATATGCAGAGGTTACCACCTCTGTGTAACAAGCTGGTGCTGGAGGTTGTTCAGCAGCTCAAACCACCCTCAGCAGCTGACAGGCAGCAAGGAGAGCTGCAGGAGCGTGAAGCCTCGTTAGTGGCAAGGTTTTCCCAGCTGGGCTCAGCCCCTGATTGGCAATTCTGAGCACGGAGCTCGTCCCTCTGGAGCCTCCATATGCTCCTTCCCCTGGAGGAGCGATGAATGGCAATTCACCCCTTGGGGTGCATCAGGTGAAAACGCTCCTGAGGGTGAAAGCAGAGCTGGAGCAGCCAGCCACAGGTGCCCCAACCAGCTCCCACCCATCAGCCAGCTTGGCCACGGGCCTGGGGAGAAAACCCAGCTGTGTCTGCTGTGCTGCCATGCACGGCATGCAGAGTGCATCCCCCTCTCCCAGCCAGCTCCTCGGCAATCATAACGGAGGCAACACACTCTCACATCCCATAAAACCAGGGTTTGTCACAGGTGGATGTTTGTGCTGGTAGATCAACAGCAGGGAGCTCTTGGCGATGCCCTGGGAGTGTGCCAGGGGAGCAGCAGCTCCATCCCATTCTGCTCACCCAAACACAGTGCCACACATTTCCCTCCCTCTTGTCCATCTCTCCTCCAACCCTTCCCCAGAGCATGCTGCCAGCAGCTCTTGACGGGCTTTCCAGAACTTAATTAAGCTTCAAGACACCTCAGTGAAGTTGACTAATGTAATTAAGTGAATCTCGCAGATGAGTAAGCTGAGGAGAGGTGAGATCAAGCAGCAGAGTGATGGAGGAGCTGTTATCTGATGGCAAAGTTGGTCACAGGGCACGGAGAGCTCATCCCTGACATCCTGCAAAAATCACTGCCTTTCCCTTCCCGTAGCTGTGGCATGGTTTTCTCCTGGAAATGGTAGTTTGGATCATTGTTTTAACAGGAAAAGCAATTTCTTTTGACAAGAAAGAATCATGGTAGAGCTGCTGTATCTGTGTTACACAGGGGTGTTTCTTGCAAGTATCAAGTTCCCAATTTTTATTATATTAAAGTGGGGTCTGAGCTTATATATTATATCCCTGGACATGTTCAAGGTCAGGTTGAATGGGGCCCTGAGCCACCTGGTCTGGGAAAAGATGTCCTTGCCCACTGCTGGGAGTTGGAATGAGCTGAGATTTAACTTCCCTTCCAACCCAAACCATTCCGTGGTAATTCTACATGCACATGAAATTATGTATTTTATTATTAAGATGACAGGAAGCTGTAGTCCAGTGGCTTCTATCAATTAAACTCTCTGAAATTACAGTAACTGTATAGGTTGTATTCAAATCATTCTCAGATTGTCTGAGTGTGTCCTAAATACAATTTCTGATGAGATTTCTTTCTTTAATTTCAAAGTAACCTGTAAGAAGGATTAAAAAGAAAACCTGAATTTTGCTACAACCTGAAGCATGACTCGTGTTGTAAGTTTACAGGGGTTAATATGGACTTGAAGATGAACATGCACCTAAATCCCCCCATGACTGGAGCCTTACTAAGCTGGACCATTCACTTTGGGAATTTTTCCTGTAAGTTGAAGACATATTGGGGTGTCATTAGAATGAAGCATCAGGGTGCAAAAAGGAGTAAGATGGAAGATTTCCCAGCTTGGACTCCAGATGGATCTGTGATGTATCATCTTCCTACAGGGACTGTCCTTCAAAACAGCCTTTCCCAGCAAGTTCAGCATATTCCCAATAACTAAAGATCTCTTGCAAAGGATTTTTTTCCTCTGTACCCTTATCCAAATGAGATTATTCTGCAGTGTCCAGAGCATCCTGGCCTCTCATCACACAGGGACCTCAGCCCTGAGAGGAGTGGTTCCAACATCATCTCCTATTCCAAACTGTGCAGAAGGATTACAGAAGGAATCCATCCTGTCAGAGCTGTCATTGAGCTTAGAGCCCCTGCAGGGCCTCTGGGCTTGGCTCTGGGCTGGGCTCTGGGCTTGGCTCTGGGCTTGGGTCTGTGCTTGGCTCTGGGCTTGGCACTGGGCTGGGCTCTGGGCTTGGCTCTGGGCTTGGCTCTGGGCTTGGCTTTAGGCTTGGCTCTGGGCTTGGCTCTGGGCTTGGCTTTAGGCTTGGCTCTGGGCTTGGCTCTGTGCTTGGCTCTGTGCTTGGCTCTCGGCTTGGCTCTGTGCTTGGCTCTGTTCTTGGCTCTGGGCTTGGCTCTGTGCCTGGCTCTAGGCTTTGCTCTGGGCTTGGGTCTGTGCTTGGCTCTGGCCTTGGGTCTGTGCTTGGCTCTGGGCTTGGGTCTGTGCTTGGCTCTGGGCTTGGCTCTGTGCCTGGCTCTGTGCTTTGCTCTGGGCTTGGCTCTGGGCTTGGCTCTGGGCCTGGCTCTGGGCTTAGCTCTGGGCCTGGCTCTAGGCTTAACAGCTCTGGGCTTGGCTCTGGGCTTGGCTCTAGGCTTGGCTCTGGGCTTGGCTCTGGGCTTGGCTCTGGGCTTGGCTCTGGGAGCTTAGCTCTAGAGCTTGGCTTTAGGCTTAGCTCTGGGCTTGGCTCTAGGCTTGGCTTCTGGGCTTGGCTCTGGGCTTGGCTCTGGGCTTGGCTCTGGGCTTGGCTCTGGGCTTGGCTCTGGGCTTGGCTCTGGGCTTGGCTCTGGGCTTGGCTCTAGGCTTGGCTCTGGGCTTGGCTCTAGGCTTGGCTTTAGGCTTGGCTCTGGGCTGGGCTCTGGGCTTGGCTCCCTGGGCTTGGCTCTGTGCTTGGCTCTGGGCTTGGCTCTGGGCTTGGCTCTAGGCTTGGCTTTAGGCCTGGCTCTGTGCTTGCCTCTGTGCTTGGCTCTGGGCTTGGCTCTGTGCTTGGCTCTGGGCTTGGCTCTGTGCTGGGCTCTAGGCTTGGCTCTGTGCTGGGCTCTAGGCTTGGCTCTGGGCTGGGCTCTGGGCTTGGCTCTGTGCCTGGCTCTAGGCCTGGCTCTGGGCTTGGCTCTGTGCTGGGCTCTATGCTTGGCTCTGGGCTTGGCTCTGGGCTGGGCTCTGTGCTTGGCTCTAGGCTTGGCTCTGGGCTTGGCTCTAGGCTTGGCTTTAGGCCTGGCTCTGTGCTTGGCTCTGTGCTTGGCTCTGGGCTTGGCTCTGGGCTGGGCTCTGGGCTTGGCTCTGGGCTGGGCTCTGGGCTTAGCTCTGTGCTTGGCTCTGGGCTTGGCTCTGTTCTTGGCTCTGGGCTTGGCTCTGGGCCTGGCTCTAGGCTTTGCTCTGGGCTTGGGTCTGTGCTTGGCTCTGGGCTTGGGTCTGTGCTGGGCTCTAGGCTTGGCTCTGTGCTGGGCTCTAGGCTTGGCTCTGGGCTGGGCTCTGGGCTTGGCTCTGTGCCTGGCTCTAGGCCTGGCTCTGGGCTTGGCTCTGTGCCTGGCTCTGTGCTTTGCTCTGGGCTTGGCTCTGGGCTTGGCTCTGGGCCTGGCTCTGGGCTTAGCTCTGGGCCTGGCTCTAGGCTTGGCTCTGGGCTTGGCTCTGGGCTTGGCTCTAGGCTTGGCTCTGGGCTTGGCTCTGGGCTTGGCTCTAGGCTTGGCTTTAGGCTTGGCTCTGGGCTTGGCTCTGGGCTTGGCTCTAGGCTTGGCTCTGGGCTTGGCTCTAGGCTTGGCTTTAGGCTTGGCTCTGGGCTGGGCTCTGGGCTTGGCTCTGGGCTTGGCTCTGTGCTTGGCTCTGGGCTTGGCTCTGGGCTTGGCTCTAGGCTTGGCTTTAGGCCTGGCTCTGTGCTTGCCTCTGTGCTTGGCTCTGGGCTTGGCTCTGTGCTTGGCTCTGGGCTTGGCTCTGTGCTGGGCTCTAGGCTTGGCTCTGTGCTGGGCTCTAGGCTTGGCTCTGGGCTGGGCTCTGGGCTTGGCTCTGTGCCTGGCTCTAGGCCTGGCTCTGGGCTTGGCTCTGTGCTGGGCTCTATGCTTGGCTCTGGGCTTGGCTCTGGGCTTGGGTCTGTGCCTGGCTCTGGGCCTGGCTCTGTGCTTGGCTCTGGGCTTGGCTCTGGGCTTGGCTCTGTGCTGGGCTCTGGGCTGGGCTCTAGGCTTGGCTCTGGGCTCACCCTCCTGACACAGGGCTGGGACTGTCTGGGAGCAGCCAGAACCTCACACCACTGACTTCTCTTCCCACCCAGGCTCTGGTGACAGCATCGCCCAACACTCTGCCTAAATCTGCCAGAGGGGAAAAAATCCACATGACTGTGGGAACAGTCAGGTGACACCACTTTCCTCTAAAACTCTTGTTTCCCAGTGCTGGGACTCCGTGAAAACGATGAAGTGGTGGCAGCTCTTGGGACCTAAGCCACGCTGACTTTTTTCTGTTTTGCCTCATCTGTTTCTTTATACTTCTCCATGTCCCGAGTGACTCCTCTGTGAATTCTGACACAGGAATTCCTGCTTTTCATTTTTCTGCTGTACAAGATGTCAGCAGATAACAATCCATGCTTCACTGCTGCCATTCCATAATTGAAAGAGCCAGCCATACATCAGGCTCAGAGCCTGCAAACCCCATCAATAAGTACTCCATTACTTGGGCATAATTTTCCACCAAGCCCTGGATGGGCCTTCGCAGGCAGTAGGGTGATATCACTGAGCCCACACTTTGCTGCAAGCTGGTTAAGATAATGTCTGCTAAACCATAGCCTATTGTCACAAATTAGTTTCTCAGACAACCAGTGTCTAGCAAAAAAAATGTACTTAATATGCAAAGCTGTCTGTTCAGATCTATCTATTTTCCAGGGAAGCCACCCCAGGGAAAAGAGAGCTGAAGTCCAAAATAACAGCACACGTTTCTTTCCAAATCAACATATGCAGATCTACACCTTTCTCCAGGAACAATTTTTTCCTGTGTCACCAGGAGGGTGTTTTTTGGGTGTTTTTGCTTGACTTATCCTGCACTTTCAGCATGTCAGAGAGACCTTCACAGCTTCTGCAGCCTCACAGATTGTGTGAGGGCACTGTGAAACTTGCTTGGCCTCTCTTTTTTGATTTAATTCTCTGTGCTTTTCCATGGCACGTTAAGAATCAGCTTCCTGGTCCATTTCAACAAAATCCTATCAAGTCCCAAGAGTTTCCCCTTTAAGTAAATACCAGGGGCTCGAGTTTTAATTACTTTCTGCAGAATCCCCTTATCAGCAGCAGCTTTGACAGGCACAGGCTAGACATTATCTGGGAACACAAGTGAGATCTCTAACTCCTTCCATGTCCTTAGCCCTTGAAGCTCATCTCATACCTATTACATATCATGCCCAGAAGCACTGCCAGAGTGCAGGCTCTGAGACCTGGACAGGCAGCTCTTCCTCTCCAGAGCTTCTTATCCCACAGGCTCCTCACACCCTTCCCTTGTTGCCAGCACAAATAAATTGCTGATAATGAAGCTGTGCTATCTATCTGCACACCAGGCACCTTCCAGAGGTGTTATTTCTGGCAAAGAACCTCATTTTTGTTCCAGTTTGGTCCATAAGCTTTGGGGCTCTGCAAACTTCCCTGAAGCTGGTGTCTGGAGCAAGGAGCAGGTTGCAGGTTGTGGGCTGCCTGTACCACCAAAGGTGTGTGGCAGCAGAGGTAGAGCAGGGGGGAATTGGTGCCTTTTTGAGGTTCAGTGCACCCACATCTCTTTGTTTCCCAGAGTAATTGCAGGAACCAGTATAAATTATCAAAACAGGAGAGCTAAGCATGAGGCAATTTGAGTTCTGCATGGAATTCAGGTCCTTTAATACATTATATGTGTGGGATCAACCATCCTGCAGTCCAGAATCTGCCTCATAAAACCCAGAGGGAGTGTGTCTCACCCCAAAAATCTCCAAAATCTGTCTGCTGCAGTGCAGGCATGATGACTTATTGAAGGACCTTCATTACAGATCTATTTGAATGCATTCTCATTTCTATCCTTGTAATCCCCAGCAAGAAGCATTGCACTGCCCAGTGAGAATTCTGTTTGGCTCTTCCACGTTCCCTTGTCCCCTCCATCCCTCACCTGCACAGCTGGAGTCTTGTCTGATTTTCAGCCTCCAGAAATCGCTGGAGAGAAGAGCTGTAACCTAAAGCACCTGTACTTATGATCAGCTATTTTCAAAGGCTCAAGGGGCTCTGTTCCTGGGCAGGACAATGCCTAAACTCTGGCTGCAGTGCACACTGCAAAAAAGTGCTGCTTTTATGAATGGCAGAGCTCTCCCTGCCCTGGAGGGCACCCACCTCCTGCCTTTTTACCATATTAATGGTTCTTCTTCCCTTCAGCTCACCTTCATGCCAGGAATGCAGCAGCCAAACTTCAGGGCGTGCAGAACAAAAGCAGGCAGCAGACCAGCCTCAAAGCAGAATTAGACATAAAACCCCATAAAACCTCATGGTTCAACACAGACACAGCGAAGGGGGGACCTCCCAGAGTCCTGTGCTTGATTCCAATAACCATCCATAACCACCCCTAAGGATAGTTTCTAAAGAGGGGAGAGCAATAAACAGCACTTCCCCTCTTCATTACACAACTCCAGCCATAACTATGATGAATGGCAAGGAACAACTGGGTTTCATTGCTGGATTTCCAGGCTGTGGTGTCCAACAATAGGAGCATAATAAAGACAGATGGCAGGGGATTAGCTCTCCTTGCAGCGCGGCCAGCCCTGGCCAGCAGCAGGAAAATGCTCCTTGTTTTTCTGCAGGGTTGGTACAGTGGGGATGGTGAAAATCAGAGGGTTTGCTCTGCCCAGAGAGCGGAGCTGAGAGACGTACACCAGTTCTGGTGCTGTGCTCCAAATACGCAGAAAAATCAAAAGAAATGCAGGTGGGTTTTCCACTGAGTAGTTCAGCTCCTTTTTGACTGATGGTATTAATTCCTTGGCTTATTTTTAGTTTGGAAACCTCAAAAAGAAAAAAAAAACAAACCCAAACCCAAAATGAAACAAACCACTATGAAAATTTTGCTGCTTCAATGTAAAAGGGATTGTTTTCTAAAAGCTGCTGTATTTCCCCCCTCCAGTTTTGCCCATTTAGAATCATAGAATCATTTGGTTTGGAAAAATGTTAGATCATCTTTGGAAAAGATACCTTAAATCATCAAATCCAATCAATAATTAGCATAAATAATGGATAGATAGATAGATAGATAGATAGATAGATAGATAGATAGATAGATAGATAGATAGATAGATAGATAGGTAATTCCATTATAATAATACTGTAGATAATATTAAAATAGAGCATTTTGCACTTTTTTTCAGTAGGCTTAATATGGTGCTTATAGGTGTGTAGTGGATGTAATTCTAAGATTCCCATGAAGTTTTGTCTCAGTTCAAGCAACAGAGAAGAAATATGGTTTCTGAGGGCTGAGAAGTGAGAAGAACTGGGCTTTTCCCACAGCCCCAGAAGAGCTTTGCTGGGTGTAAATGTTTGAAATTCACTCTGAACATTCAGCACTGTATATATATAATATATATATAATTAGAAGATATGATATAGTAATATAATATAATATCGATATTATATATTACATATATGTAATATATGTAATATATTATATGTATTATATATACTCACTGAATATTCAACATTAAGTGGGTGCATGCACTGCCAAAATTAACAGAGGAGTGGTCTCACCACATCTAATTAATTGAGTTTGTAAAGCATATGGAAACCTTCAGATGGAAGGTGCTAAACAAAGTGAAAATTATCATAATTTCTGCTGAGGTGAAGCTGCCAAGCAATGCTGCTTCCATCACTCACTGCAAACTCAGGTCCTGATGCTGTTTGCAAGTCCAGTGCAACCCAGCTTCATTCCTGCAGATGTGTTTGTTATTCAGGAGGTTCACTGGGCTGAGTAATTTTCAGCTGGAGTTTTTTGGGAAGCTTGTTTGATTTGCCTGCTCATTATCTGTTACTCTGGGTGTGTGATGGGCTGCACAAAGCAGCGTGTTGCTGTCCCTGCCTTCTGCCTGAATGGCTGAAAGTTTATTAGATGGGGGAATAATGAATAACCAATAATGGGTACTCCTGTTTTCTGTGAAAACAGATGAGCCTGTGAAAAGCAGCGTCTCTCCCCACTTCCCTGCCAACAGATCCCATTGATGATAATGTTTTCCAACAGGGAAGAGCAAGCAAACTCTTGATACAGCCAAATATGTGGCCATTCACAAAATCTAGTTGGGCTGTCTTACCAGGATCACTTCACTGCCTGAAATAGAGGTGGCTGCCCTGGGGTTGACCTGTTGTCTTTACAATCTGCTGTCTTTACATCTTTACAAGATCTCTTACATCTTTAAGATGATAAAAAGTTTGATGTGCCTGTCTCTAAGATGAGTATTGAGCAGTCGTGTGGCACTCTGGGCTTTTCTCCCTGCAGTACAAGATAACTCCTGCTCTGTGGGGGTTTCTCTTCTCCACCTCATCTCAACAATTCTGTGTGCAGGCCTCCTGCAAACCCCATCTCTGCTCTGGTGCCAGCCTCAAACCCCTGGCAGTGAGTGGGGCTGAAGTCCAGCTGCACCAAGCACCCCAAACCCACATCCCCCCAGAGCTCTCCTGGCTGCTGAGAGATGGAAAACTCAAATTTACACAGAACCACTTCCTCGTTTCACTTTTTGCTGACCGTGTGACTCCCGGTTGCATGTAATTATTTTGGTATGCTGGTGTTAATGATGTGTCCAGTCCACTTAGCCTGTTCATCAGTATTGCTGGTCATTTGCTGTTTCTTTGTTTCTTGCCTCCCAAAAGGTCACTACATCATCAGCAAAACCAAGCACAATTCATCCATTATTTATCAAGCCAGGTTTGCTGCTCACCTGTCCCTGATTTCAAGGCCATGCTCCATCCATGCACCTCCCATGAGCCATGAGGCACCTGCTGGCATAAAGCAGCTACTGAACAAATTGTGAATTGTTGAAAGTGAAGCTTGATGTGCTGCAGACAGGGATTTGGTATCATTTTAAGCCTTTCTCAACCTCAGGCCTCCAACCCCACTCCTGCTTTGCCTTTTATTGACTGGAAAACGATTTATAAGTAAATCTATGCAATAAAGGGCTTGCCTTTTGTTATTTGGCCTGAGTTGTGACCTGCTGTAACCCTCCATCAGCGAGGGCTGCCTGCATCTGTTACTGCCCAGCCTAACTGGCTGCCGAGTGCTCACCAGCCTTTCCACTGCCTTGTTGACATCTTCCTCTGCAGCAATACCGTGGAATGGCATCCCTGAGGGGCCCTGGGGAAATCACAGCTCTGCCTGGACCACCAGCGCCTTCCCAGCGCCCTGTGCCCCTGCAGGAGGGATCTGCAGCCTCACAGCCTCTCCAGGACGCCGGGGAACGGGTGATGCACAATGTTATCAAAGCTCCAGCTGCCTCCGGGGAGTCCTTTAAATCTGAGAAGAGCAATAACCTTAAAAAAAAAAGAAAAGGAAAAAGCCACACGGGACTTATTACAAAAGCAAATCCTAACCTACAAATAAAGGCAATAAAGAGGCAGAGCTCAGCATGCCGGAGGGTGCTCCGAGCCCGGCGGGGTCACCCCGGGCAGCACAGCTCTCCTGTCCCTGTCCCTGAGCCCCGTGGTGGCATTTGTCACCCCTGCCCTGCCCCTGAGCCCCGCGGTGGCATTTGTCCCCCTGCCCTGCCCCCTGAGCCCGGCTGTGGCATTTGTCACCCTGCCCTGTGCCTGAGTCCCTGCTGGTGGCATTTGTCACCCTGCCCTGCCCCCTGAGCCCGCCTGCAGGCGTTTGTCACCCTACCCTTCCCTTGGAGCCCGGCTGATGGCATTGGTCACCCTGCCCTGCCCCTGAGCCCGGCTGTGGCATTTGTCACCCTGCCCCTGAGCCCCGTGGTGGCATTTGTCCCCCCTGCCCTTCCCTTGGAGCCCGGCTGTGGCATTTGTCACCCTGCCCTGCCCCTGGAGCCCCGTGGTGGCATTTGTCACCCTGCCCTGACACTGAGCCCGGCTGTGGCATTTGTCACCCTGCCCTGTCCCTGAGCCCAGCTGTGGCATTTGTCACCCTGCCCTGACACTGAGCCCTGCTGTGGCATTTGTCACCCTGCCCTGCCCCTGAGCCCGGCTGTGGCACTTGTCATCCCTGCGAACGGGGAGGAGAGCAACGCCACTCTGCTCCCCCTATTTGTCCTGGTTATCAGACTGGAAAAGATCACCAATTACCCTCTTCCCAACCACCACCGCTCCTGCCAACAAAAGATGAAAAGCACATTTATTTCTCTTAAGTGAGATCTTTTTGTGACACATAAGGACCCTTGTATACATGACAATTACTTGTAAAAAATGTCTCTCTGTCTACAGCACATCTGTAAATGGATTTAAGCCCATATAAAGGATGTAAAAATGGCAATAACCGCCCCAGTGCAGCTCCCTGGAAGCTCTCAATGGTGTTTTTTTCACATATATAAAAGCCAACACAGAACAAAAAGGCCTGTCAGCAAAGACAGGTAGGCTCGCCTTTCCACACCTAACTAGGGAAACTTAATTTTATTTATTTTTATTGACAATTTCAACAACTATTTCTCAATCATAAAAGTAAAAAGCACAGGCTCAGCTAGTCAGCCCATCATTTCTATTTAGCTTTTTATTTGTGTGAGGAACTCTTTGGAGATGCAATATCTTGTTTGCAGAGACACCCTAGTGGCAACACGACATTACTCAAACCACCAAATGGGGCTTGTGCACACACTGCAGCCTCCTCCTCTTTTTCCTCCTCCAGCACCTCTATGAATCTCCCCTGCACCCTGGGGCTTCTCTGCTCCCCCCAAATCCCAGCCTCCCCCGTTACTGCCAACTCCTGGCTGTGCAAAACTTGGTTTAAAAACAAATGCTGTCATTGCCTAGCAGGTGGTAATTGACCATTGCACTTTTTTTTTATTATTTTTTTTACAGATGCCCTCCGAGGTTCTGCCTCACTGATCTCTGCATCACAAAGGGTGCTGGAGGGTTTAACCTTGCCTGAATTACGGATCTGACACTCATCCTCCCCTGGCCCAGGGGTTTCACAAGGAGCCAAAGGAGGAATGAGAAGAGTGCATTGGGATTTCCCAGCTGAGCAGATCCCAGCAGAGCTGTTGGGAGCTGGGTGTGTGGTGTGGAAATGGATGGGATCACTCTGGTTTTTAGTGTAATGGTTTGTTGCAAGGCCGGTGATGTCCCTGGTCCCTCTGCAGGGGTGGGTTCAGTGACCCCGGGTGCAGAGCAGGGGGCATCCCTGTCCCATCACATCCAACCCTCTCAATCCCAGCTGGGTTCCATCTTTAATTGGGGCTGGAGGGTGGCAGGGACACCCCGTGTAACACCAATGGAAGTTTTGCACCACTTAATTAGTGATTTGTCTCAGTCTCTTCTGCCTTCACTCAGAGCCAAGATTAAAAAACTGAATTTCTCATGTTGGGAGCGGTTGTTTATTAAATTTTATCAAAAAGTTCAGCAGCACTTCTGCTAGAAACGAGGA
Source organism: Luscinia megarhynchos (assembly GCA_034336665.1). NCBI lineage: Eukaryota > Metazoa > Chordata > Aves > Passeriformes > Muscicapidae > Luscinia > Luscinia megarhynchos. The sequence goes on from CM067580.1 coordinate 8,143,172, forward strand.
AAATAGAGAAAGATCCAGCTGCTACAAGGTCTCTTAAAGCTTAACCATCCAATAAAGAATTAACACCTACATTATTTATCCTTTCAACCCAATAACTAGATTCCCATGACCCTCAGTGTGACACTGATTGACCAACCAGAAACAACTACCTGAAACCCATGAAGAAGGAGGAAGAAGGAAGAAGAGGAAGAAGAGGAAGAAGAAGGAAGAAGAAGAAGAAGAAGAAGAAGAAGAAGAAGAGGAAGAAGAAAAAAAAGAAGAGGAAGAAGAAGAAGAAGAAGAAGAAGAAGAAGAAGAAGAAGAAGAAGAAGAAGAAGAAGAAGAAGAAGAAGAAGAAGGAAGAAGATGAGCACTGAGACACCACCCAAAATCCTCTGTCTTGTCCCATACCTATCACTATATTACAAAAACCCCAAATTTAAAACTTTTCACCATGTGAACTTACACATTTCTATTTAACTACATAGCCATGATTTTAACTTCCTCACTCAAACGTGGAAGCCTTCTCCAAGGCCTCAGGTCAAAAGCAGTGTTCTCCAGGGGGATCAGCACCAAAGCCCAGGTTTCTGGGACCCACCAGCCCTGCTGGTGGGCAAGGCTTGTGCTGCCTTCCCGGGTGAGCACGGGGATAACAGAGCCCGGGCTGTGCCCCGTGCTGTCACAGAATCCATCCAGACCCAGCTCCTGTTTGCACTCCCACCCCAGCAGCAGCTCTGGTGTCAGGTGTCTGCCAGCCAAAGGCTCCCCTCTCGGTGGCACGCTGTGAAAAGCATATGCAATGAGCCTGCACCTTCTGTTCACACTCTGTCAGTAATCCTGGGCAGGCAGGTTTGCTGTTAACCTCCCTAATGGGAGCTCTGCTCAATGCCTTGCTGGCTTCGCCTCCCTTCAGCATTATCTGCAAAGATGCAGGCTGTTGATTTGTGGGCATCCCTAAAGTGAGTGCTGCAGAGGCTCAGGAGGGATGATGCAGCCCAGAGCTGCAGGAGGAAGGTGGTTACTTGCCCAAACACAGGCCAGGGCAGTGAGATATAATTCCTACAAAAGAAATAACTCATTTTAGCTGGTTTGGGGAGAGGGGAAAAAAAGAAGTTGTCTCAGCTTAATTACAAATTTACTTCTTTCTCTTTCCTCTCTTGCCATCCCTGCCCCTCACCCTCTGATAAAATGAGGGTAAAAAGCCCTGCAAATGGCAATATCCAATATTCATTAGTGGCTTGTGAGAGAGACAGAGAGACACAACTCATTACTGGGTTCTTCACCTTTACCCTTGACAATGGTTATTTACATAATAACCTGACCCTTAGGTTACTCTTCATTAACAAACACATGTGCAAACATAGAAGCAGCTGGCTACAACTCATAAATATATATTGTTAACCTTGGCTTAGAAGACTTACTTCCACTTACTAAAGAAAAAAAACAGAGAAAAAGAGACATTATTTTGCATAGCCATTATGTTATAACCTCAGTAAATGGTACAATGAGCCAGAGGCTGCTGTGTTTGAGCTTGCAGGACACGGTATCAGGCTCCTGCTGCTCCCCACATCCACTCTCCAGCAGATTTGCAAATGTCTTATCCTTGTCTGGAGCATTTCCCCCTGCCCTGTGGGCACTGTCCCAGCTGGGGGATGAAGCAGAGACCACTGGCACTGGGAGGGGAGTTAATGCAACTCTTCCATTCCCCAAATCATCTCATGATGTGTTGCATTTGTGCTGTAGGAGATAATGCACCACAGTTCTTTGTGTGATGGAGATGCAAAATAGAGCTTTATTTAAATAAACACACATATATAGGGTAGCTCATGCAATACAGAATAGAAAGGGCTCATTGGTCCAAGAAGGCAACACCTCTTTGAAAACATGAAAACATGCTTTCTGCAAAACATCACTAGGACATGCACCCTGCAGGTGTTTAATCACTGTTGTAATTCCTTGTACTCGAGCAGCCTGAGAAACCCAAGGCTTCAAGGCTGCTCTTTCCCTGGTTCCCAGCAGCATCCAAGGACAATGATGAGCTAGGCCATGGTGGGATGGAGTGCAAAGCTGGGCTGAAGCAGGGCAGGACCCCTCCAGGGCGAGTTCAGTGCCATTTAACCTTCTGAGCACAAGTTGCAGACTCCACATGGAAATATTCCTGTGCAAAATCACACAGACAGAATTTAGAGCTTTCCTTCATCTTTCTGAAGACACCTAAAACAGCTTCTGGGCCTTCTTTGCCATCATTTGGCTCTTGGAGCCAATCTCCATAACTTTTAGGTCCTGTACCACATTCTCAAAATGCAGGCCCTGTGACTTTGATTTTATGATTTCATGATTTTCCAGGGAATGCTTTAGTGGCCACATGCCAGACAGTCACCCCCAGAATGACAAAGCACCACCAACACCACACATGGACAGCAGCTTTCATTCTGGCCATGGCTTCACACACATCTGATCAGAAGGTGCCACACAGAGCATTTGTCCCTTTTCCAGGTGTCCTTGTCTGCAGGCTGGCAGGTGACAGCAGGAACCTGGTGCTCAGGCTGTACCAGAGAGCCAAGAATCAAACATAAATGTTTATGTTTGTTTTCAACAGCAGAAGTTGCTCAGAGGAGCACATTCCTTTCACCCTGCCCATGGAGATGTCACAGATCTGCAGCACCAGGGGTGCTCCTGGCAGAGGCCAGCTGGGATCTCACCACCAGCAGCTCCCTCAGGTGCAGGATGGGCTCCCTGGGCCCCCCTGGGGTCCCCTGAGCTTCAGCTCCTCTCTGTGATAGAGAAGGACACATTTTGGGGGCTGTGAGAGGAGAGAGCTGCAGCCGTGGGTCTGCTTCGAGTCTGACATTTGGGGAACAAAGGAATTGCTTACTGAGAACTTAAATGAGGGTAAGCTGCCATTGGAACAGAAGTATATCTACTGTTTACAGAGTACAAATGTTAATTGTGTTTACGAATCCAAACCTGAAATTAACAACTCAACGTTTGCAAAATCTCCCAGGAAAGGCAAACCCTGCTGTTCCAGGCACTCTGTATTATCCAGCACAAATCATTCTGAAGCCTCTTTACCTATTCACTCAGTATTTCCAAACCAATTACTAGCTCAGAGTTTGCAAAGCAGCCTGACACTTGGGGTTTCAGACAGGGACTTCCTTCAGTCCCACTACCAATCCAACTATGTTTTAATTTAGTGAAGAGGGAAAGCATATAATTTTTTAGCTCCAGGGAAGCCAGAGGCAATCACAAATATCCCTTGAGCTGAGTCAAATTCTTCAGTTTAAAGAAGCAGCCCATTCTATTGCAATAATTGGACTTTAGTGTCCCTTTCATTTAAAGGAACAATGGCTGATCTGGAGAGCTGATGGCTTGGACAGCGGGTACCTCACCTTGGGGAGCTGAGCCACAGACCTGGCTGTAATTGCATGAGCCCAGAATAGCAACTGCCCCACTTGCATGGAAATAATAAAAAAATAACAAAAACCAATAGTAATAATAAAATGATGATGATGATGATGATGATGATGATGATGATGATGATGATGATGATGATGATGATGATGATGAAGTGGATGAACACACCAGAGATGCCCCACAGCTGGGAGTTTGTCTGTCAGCAACACCCAGCATCTGGATGATGCCACACCAAGGCAGACCCTGGAGAAACCCAGCCTCAGGCTGATGCAGAAGAGATGGATGGAGGTTGGAGTTTTTGGGAAGGCCATGACACCAGCCAGGTCAGGCATTTAACCTCACACAACACCTCTGCAGCCCTTCAGAGCCAAAAGGAAATCATCTCCAGCTGGAAGTGTTGTCTGGAAAGTCTGACCTGGAACAGAGACTAGACAGGGCAAAAGAGATAAAATACATATTTATTGAAAGGGATAAAATCAGTATTTATTGAAAGGATACACCTTGGGCAGTGCAAGATCCTGGATGGGGCTACAGCCAAATCAAATCCAAGGTGGATTCTGGTCACGAGTTTTTACACTTTTACAAATTTTGGTTCATCTCCATTTGGGGTCAATTATCCAACCACAGCCCCAGGCTATGAAGTCTCAGCCCCCTGGCTTGCCCCCTTTCCCTTGCTGTCATTTATGATTTTTGGGTACCAGCTGTCCTTGATTCTCCAGCTGGGAAGGGATTGCTTTGTCATTCCCCTGTGAACAGAACTTATAAACACCTAATGTGAAGTTTCAGAGTTACACACTAAGCAGCAGAGATTCTGAAAACTATAAAAGCTGAAACCCAAGGCATCAGAAGGAGTGGCCATGAGAGATGTCCTTGGAGGGTGAGCGAGCAGAAAGGAACTGCTATTCTGAGAAATGGCTGAGAACTCTTATTAGGGTGGGAACTCAAGAAATCAAACCTCTTGCAATACCAGGCTGATCTCCAGAGTGAAGGACTCACCTCAAGCACCCCACCAAGCCAGGAGCCCCCCAACACCTGCACAGCCCAGCTCCCTCAGCAGAGGCTTCAACTGCCCCAAGAACAGAGAGTAGAGAGGGCTGGTGCCACCCCTGGGCTCACCAGGGAGGGGATGGCAGCTCTCCCTGCCTGCACCAACAAACCACACTTCCCCCTGCGCCCAGCAAATGTCAGCCCAATATTAGATGCAGCAGTGGCACTTATAAATCCAAGTTAGAAAATGCCATCATGTATTTTTAATCCAATCGCCTCGTCACCGCATAATAAAATGAAAGGATTGCCGAGTTTGACTGGCATTTGTAAGTAGCATGTGAAAGGGGCTAATAGAGGGAGAAAATTAGCTGCATTTATCATCTTAACTACATTCATATTACACTCACGATCCAATTGTTTAAAAATTGGGCTTTTAGAGCAGGTCCTTTTGAAAGTTTAAGCATTCCAAACAACCGCCATTTATTCTCAGAACAAACATTACCTTGGAAAAGATTTATTCTGTAGCTTTTGTGAATTGTAAAAGGGATGGACTTTGTTCAGTGGGTTTCTGGTAAGTGCAGTCAGCACCAAAGACAGTCAAAACACAGGATTTGTGTTCTTCACCGAGTGCTGATGTTTGGGGGAAAAAAGTGTAATTGGAACCCATTTAATATTTGAAAAAAATCCTACAAAATCTTCCCTCTGAAATAGCCCTGAGTTTAACAAAATTTCCAAACCATTCAAAAGCTGAGGTGAGAGATTTTGTTAAATTTTGTTTTACCATTTTACTATTGCAATTTTACATTACTGCTTAGTATTTAAGTAGTGGCAGCAAGTGGTTTTAATGATGTTACAATGTAAGGCTTGAAACCCTGAAGTAGTTTTGCTTTTTAAATCAGCCAGATTGTCTGTTACTCAGTCCTGACTGAAATATATTATCTAATTCCTAGAGATTCCCATTTGTGCTGTAATCAAAAGTCATAATTTAAAAGAAAACAACGTGAAAATCAGGAGAATGAAAGCACTCACCTAAACTCACTGTCATACAACTGAGCAAAGCTGACCTAGACATGTAGATATTTCAAATAGTACTAAATATCTTCATCCCATATGTGAGTAAGCAATCAAAAACATTAACAAAATATCTAGTTTTAGGTCATATTGTGATGTCAGAAGTTGTTCAAATATATGTATAAAACAATGCCATGGCTCTGTGTGAAGTTAACCACCACAAAATGTAATGATTTTCTAAACTAATGCTTTGTTTCACAGAAATTTGCACAGTGAAAAAAAAAAAACCAACCCAAAAAACATTTTTAAACTCCAATTTTTGACTATACCAAAACAATGCAAACTTGAAATTAAGGAAACAAAAGTTTCCCCAAGATTTCTTTTGCAGGTGTTTGTGCAAAGCTCCTTCAGCCTGTGCTGGGCTCCAGGTGCAGCTGCAGGACCTGGCTCCCACACCTGAGCTACCTGTGGCCCAGCCATACCATGAACATACAGAAATCTCCTGCTTCCACAGAAAATTTCCACTCCTGTTGTTTTCCCATCACAGTCCCCAGGGCAGTTTCCTCCCCAGCCAGTTTTTATCAATCCTTTTGATCCCAGGGTGACCTGAGAATTGATCCTGTTGCTGAGATGTCTCTGCACATTGGCAGCAGGAGCATCCGGAACCAAAGCTTCCCTGCCTGCTCTGCTGATGTGAGCTCTGGGGAGGTGGGGGTTGATTTTGCCCAGGAATGGTCCTGGCAGTTCTGGCATTCCAGCCAGCTGATAGTCAGGTGCACCCTGACATGGACCTGGGTGCTTGAGATCAGGTCACAGGCTCTTCTGCAAAACTTGGGGTCTCCCAGTGTGATGGCACCTGGGGTCTGGAGACAAAATCTTCCAGCAGTTACAGCGTGGCTGACACAGGGTCACGCTCCTGAGGATGTCCACCTACCTCCCTCTGATGTCCCTCTCCCCTGTAATATCCTCCTACCTCCCTCTGATGTCCCTCCCTCCTCTGACATCCAACTATTTCCCCTCTGATGTCCCTCTCCCCTGTAATATCCTCCTACCTCCCTCTAATGTCCCTCCCTCCTCTGATATCCAACTATTTCCACTCTAATGTCCATCTCTCTTCTGAAGTCCACCTATTTCACCTCTGATGTCCATCTCCCCTCTGATGTCCACCTCCCTCTGTGACCAGCACTCCCTTTTCTCACAGACATGTGTGTCACTGTAAGGCTGGGCAGCAGCAAAATAATACAGCAACACGACTCCTCTTCCAAGCATCAAGAAGGAGTGATTTATTGAAAAGCCATGGCATTTATATATGGGAGATCACGAAAAACAAAGTAGTCAAAGAAGGCAACACCTCTTTGAAAACATGCTTTCTGCAAAACATCACGAGACACTCACATGGCTCAGTGGTCAACACCAGGTATCTATTTGTGGTTTTTTTTCTTCCTTCCCTTGTTTTGTCTCTGAGAAAGATCTCCAGCCTGGGAAAGATCCAGGCTGGAGCTGAGAAAAGTCAACAGCTTGGGAAAAAAGCCAGTTTAGGTTTCTCCACGAGCCTTCAGCAGTGTCCACACATGTGGAGCAGAGGAATGCACTAAAGGTGTCAAGAGAGCTTAGAGGCGGGTAAATCCCAAGAAAAAATTAGGAAAGGAGCCACTGGGCTCAGGACCGAAGCTCTGCAGGGCGCTGGTCAGGCAGGAATGGCCCTTCCTATTGGAGAAGGTGGCAAAGAGCCCCTTTGGGTCTGAATCCCAAAGGCGAGCTCCTCCAGCCTGGCCGCCCCGTCTCTCCCGCACTCAGCTCCCTGCTCCCCGTCCCTCCAGCCCGTCCAGACCCCGCTCTGGCAGCGCCACTCGCGCTGGGAGCGCGGCTGTGCCCGCGGACACCCCGCAGCACGCCGTGCCATCAGCCCGAGCGGCCGCGATGGAGGTACAGCCGCGGCGGAGCGGTTCCGAGCGGCTGGCCGGGAGGAGGCCCTGACCGCTCCGTAATTACTCATGCTAACAGCTTAACTAACATGCAAATTCCCCCGCTGACTGACAGGTAAACAGTGAGCTGGCCTGCCCGGATTTGGGGAGGGGGAGAGGAGGGGGCAGAGTGACATAGATGTAAAAGCTTGTGTCAAATTCCAGATCTAACGTGGCTTCAAAGTGCGACATGATTCATTAGCCTTATTTCATGCCTAGGATAACAAAGTTGCGGTTGCTGCGTTAATTGAGGAGGGAGGAGCGGCAGGGACTCGCTGGCACAGGGATGATGGGCACCGGGACTGGCACCGGCTGGGCTTTCTCTGCCTGTGAAGGAAAGGGGTCTCTCTCATCTTCTGCCAGACGCAAGACGCGTGCTGGAGAGGCTGGAAGATGCTCCAGGGGCTGTTTCTCCCCCAGCATCCTCCACCCCTCCTGGCAGCAGCGAGCTCTGCTCTGCCGCTTGAAAGCAGCAAAAAGGAGGCAGGTTTTGAGCAAAAAATCTCAAACTCTGGTAATACCGATCCTCGCAGCTCTCTTTATCCCTCCCCGTGTCCAGCTCTTCCCTCCCTGTCTCTTTTAACACCCCGGACACTGTGGCCAGTCCCAGGCTCATAAAACGAGCCCAGCTCTGGGTTAGATGCAGAGGCAGCGCCGGGGCTTATGGCAGAGGAGGCGAAAGGGAGGAAATTGCAAACCTGAATTTAAGTCATGCTTTAGAGTGATCTAACACAGCCACTAAGCCCGACAGCTCCCTCATTTCCTGCTCCTCGCAGAGTTTCTGCCCCGAGGTTTGTTGATGCTGGCTCGTGTCCAAGAACCTGCAGAAATTGCACAAATCCTCCGGTGCCGCGGTGCAGCACAGCCTCCGAAGGCTAACAGGGGTGGGAAAGTGTCAGACAGGCGAGAGCACTTCCATCAGCATCCTTAACATGTGGGGGAGCCAGAGCAGGACAGGACCTCACAGAAATCCCGGCAGTGGTGCCTGCTGCCCAGCACAGCTCAGGTCTGTGGAGGAGGATGAGGATGATTTTATTCTCGCTGACATTGTGCAGGGGCTGGAGATAGCACGGGCTGGGTGCTGTGGATCTGAGTGACCACAGTGACAGAGCCAAAGGCTGCTGTGCCCCTTGAGCCTTCCCCAACCTTCCCACCCACATGGTGAGCTCAGGCTTCCTCTGAGGAGAGAAAATCAGGGGCTTGCTCAGGGCTGCACAGCTCAGCGCCCCATTTCAGCCCTGTGAGACCCCGAGCCAACAAACTGCAGCTTAAAGATGCCTTAAAGGAGAAAATATCCAATAGCAGGAGAGCACTGAAGCAATCCCACACTTCACCTGCTGCCTGCAGAGGGAAGGGGCACCCGAGCAGCAGCCAGAGGGATGGAGGCAGGCAAGGGCTGAGCATCCCCACCCATGGAGGAGCTCTGCAGAGGGGCTGCCCAGCACTGTCACAGCCACCAGCCTCATCTACCAGCCCTGAGGGATTTAAAAGATTTGTGATGTGGCTCCTGGGGATATGGGTTAGCGAAGAGCTTGGCAGTGCTGGGTTAGTGGTTGCACTCAATGATTGTATGGGGCTTTTCCCACCTGAACTATGATTCCATGCTCTGCCAGCCTGGTGCCAGAAGCCCTGGCCACTGGGCTGGATCACCCCTCTCCCTGTGTGTTTATTTCTTTCAAGTGGCTGTCACAAACATCTGTCATATGTAGGGATTCCAGGGGGATGGGCAGAGGGGAGAGAGCTGCCCCACTCTCCAGGCTCCTTGCCACATCCATGATCTTAATATTAAATTTATTTATTTATTTATTTACTTATTTTGGTGCAAACCTCCGGCGTCAGTGCTCTGCTCAGAGCCTGCTTACAGCTCCAAAAAGCACCTCTATTATTCTCAGGCCATTTGGTAGCAGTTGCCATGGAGATCAAAAGCAAAATGGCATGCAAATCAACACGGCCCTGCGCTCGATAACAACGGGAAAAGGGCAGCCTGATAAAAAAAAAACCCACTTGAAATGCTTCAACCTGCATTGCTGGCTGTGATTAGATCCAGAAGGCAAGAAAAATAACCCTGATGGGTTACACCAAAGGACTCAAAAACACAGCCCAGCCGTGGCCTGTGAGGTGGTGTCAGTGTGAACACCCCCATGTCCACACACGTTAAAGCCAAGAAATACTTTATGATGAGAAATCCCTGCAAGGATTTGCCTCTCTCTGTGGACACTGCTGAAGGCTTGGGCAAAAGCTCTCAGGCCTTTTTCTCAAGTTCTAAACATTTTTCTCAGGCCATGAAACTTTCTCAGCTCCAGCCAGGATTTTTCCCAGGCTAGAGCCTTTTCCTTTACTTGTAAACATAAGAGAAAGAATCATAACAGAGACAAACATCTGCAAGGTCCCTGAGAAAGCCAGGGAGAAGGGGTGTCTCTTTCTCTGACCAATTATCTGTTTGGATTTTGTTTTGCATGAACTGCCTTATTTAAGGCAATGGCTTCATTTAATAAATTGCTCTTTCTTGCTCTTTCCTGCACCAAGCAAGAGAGTGTCTTGTTGCTGTTTTTTCACTGCTCCTGTAATCCTTTTCCACGGCAACATCTCTCCCCTTTTCCTCCCCTGCCACCCGTGCAGAGTGCCAGGTGTTTGTCAGGGATCTGTGGCACCCCTGGGCTGTAACCCTGTCCCTCCCTGGGGATGGGTGACACAGCTGCAGCTCCCAGCCTTGCTCTGAGTGCTGGGGAAGGAGGAGCTGCCTTTGCCAGTGCTCTCCTGCCCAGCCGAAAAGTTGATTCCTGCCAGTGATTCCCCACTGCTGGGAGTGAGAAACAAGCTCCAGGCAGGCCAGGCCAGTGCACCAAATGTTAAAATCTAGCACCACCCGCCTGTTTGATTCACAACTTCTACCCCGAGGTGTTGCAAGCAATGAGAGGCATGTAGGGGTGTGAATGCAAGCCTTCAGAAACCAGATTTTTGGGTATCCTGGGGCTGGGCACCTCCTGGTTATGGGCTGTGCACACAGGACCCCAGCCCTGCTCTGTGCAGGGGGAGGATGCTCATTTAACAAGCAGCTCCCTAGTATTTTGTTTCCTCCTTATTGTTATAGGCAAACTCATGCCTTCACACAAATCAACCCTGCTTTGAAGACAGAATTACTCATTTTTCACAGGCCTGCCCACAGCATTACAACTACGCTACTTAGTGCTTCAGAAATATGAATGAATTTATTATCTGCCACAACAGGCAGCATTCACACCACAGCCCTCATTTGTACAGACACAGAACAAAGACTTGGGAGAGAAAAGCATCAGGGATTTGAGATGAGGATATTTGGTTTTTTTCCCAGGTAGACAGCAGTGCAAATGCCCAGGGGACATGTCCTGCCAGCTCCATCCCCAAACCAAGAGCCCAGCAACCCGAGCCAAAAAAAAGGGAACACATAACTGAGTGCCCATCAGTGAGAGTCTGGCCAAGGGACTTCAAATGTGTCATGTAAATTTTGATTTTCCAAAGGCTCAAACTTAGAGCAGCCAGTGCTTTTCCACAATGTGTCATGTAAATTTTGATTTTCCAAAGGCTCAAACTTAGAGCAGCCAGTGCTTTTCCACAAAAGTCAGCTCCTGCCATGTTCCAGGAAACTTTTCTAAAATATTTTGGGTGTGTTTGTGCCCAAGCACCTCAAAGACTGCTGGATGTGACTGAGCTCCAGCAAAGCAGCTTGCAAAGCAAAGGCTGATTCCTCCTATTCAGCTGCAAGATTTGCTTTCTGGAAGAAAACAGTGCAAAGGAGAGGGAAGGGTTATGGACACATAAAATCCTATTTTATGTTGAGAGACTGGAACCACAACAGGAGGAGAGGAGGTGCCTTTAGCTCAAGGAACAATTCCCACCTACAAGGGGCCACGGTTCTTGTTGTCCAAGGGGGACACACAGCCACCCATTTCCTGTGAGTTACCTGAACTTTGCCAAGTGCCATAAATTCCTGCTCTGTTTTAGCAAGCTCTTTATCAAACCCACATGCTCCTCTGGCCTGTGCAAAATATCCTGGGACAAGTCAAACATACAAAAGTTGCTGCCTTGAAGGCTGGTTGTTTGATTGCTTTTTTTTTAATACATTTTTTTTATTTAAAGCCAGACTCACTCGTAGCAGGATTCAGGCTCAGAGTGTTTCAAACTCCCCCTCCATCCTGCATTTGGGCCATTAATTTTCAGGCTGCTAAAGCTTTTACAGCAAGGTGTGAGTTTGTTCCAAACAGCACACTTGGGGAAATTCAGAGCTGTGTGTTTCTAATGCAAAAATCCCATTCCTCCACCTTACATGAGCCAGAGAAGTTCCCTGTGCAGTGCTGGAAACAAATTATTTCATGGAATCACAGAAAGTTTTGATGGGAAGGGCACTTCAGGACCATCTTGTTCCAACCTCACTGCAGGGACACTTTCCATTGGACCAGGTTACTCCAAGCCCTGTCCAACCTGGCCTTGAACAGTTCCAGGGAAAATATTTCTGGGAAAAACCTTTCACCCTCAGTCATGCTTTCCTCCCCCCTGCAGCTCCCCAGTGCCACGAAGCTCTGCTGTTTCCTCAGATCCATCTTGTGCCTCTTGTACCACCTATCCCAGCTCCTCAAGGACATTCTAAAACCCAGGCCAAGCCTCCTGTCCTGGTTGGAAGGACAGGTGTCTGCCAATAAAGGCAGAAGCTTCTCTTTTAAAATGGAGAATGTAAACCCCCTCCCTCCAAATTATTATAATTTTGAAATTAAGGGGCTCTCAGGCAAAGAGATGGGAATTAGCAATAACAGTTCTTTACTAGGAAAATTAAAATAGAAATGCAGTATTACAAAGAACAATCCCAAAAGCACTGCCAGAGTCAGAATCCAAGCTGACACCCGTCAGTCAGTCAGGGTGTTGGCAGCAGTCCCATTCCATGGTGGCTGCATCCTCCTGCAGGGGCAGATGTGGTTCAACTGGAGCAGTGCTCCTGTACAAGGTGCAGTTTCCTCTGAAGCTCCAGGGATGATGTGGAAAGGTCTGGCTTTCCTCTGGAATCCAGTGGAAAGAAGGTCCCTTGGTGTCCAAAATCTCAGTTTTTATCTGGGTAGGAAAGGCTTGGCTCCTGCCCTGGCTGGAGCATCTCCCAGTGGGATGATGTAATTTTATCAGTCATGCCCTGGGACTCAATGGCCATGAACAGGAGATATCTCCTGGAGGGAGGATGGGCTGGGGAAAGATAAAGATGATTGCCCAGCTGGTTTTTAACAATGGCCCATTAACAGGAGATATTCCCACAGAGATAAGGGTCACTGCCACACCCAGTTTTTAACAATGGCCTATTAACAGGAGATATTCCCACAGAGATAAGGGATCACTGCCACACCCAGTTTTTAACAATGGCCCATTAACAGGAGATATTCCCACAGAGAGAAGCATCACTGCCACACCCGGTTTTTAACAATGGCCCATTAACAGGAGATATTCCCACAGAGAGAAGCATCACTGCCACACCCAGTTTTTAACAATGGCCCATTAACAGGAGATGTCTCCTGGAGGGAGGATGGGCTGTGGGAAGATAAAGATGATTGCCCACGCTGGTTTAAAGCTGGCCCATGAGCAGATAATATGTGCCAGGAGATCAGGGTCACTGCCCCACCCCGCTGCAGCAGATGGGGACAGAATTCACATTGCTGGCCACATCAACCCAACACACCTCCACTTGCCACTGCCTGTGCATTACAGAAGGAGCTGATTGGGAACCCTCCCCTTGGCCTCCCCTGAAGCTGGTGGTGTGAGGAGCACACACCTTCCTAATTGCATTTATTCTCAGAAATCAAAAGGAGAGGGAAACATTTGAGTAAAGGTCACATTAGTAACACAGGCTGAAGGTTTGTGGGTGTATATTTTTCATTAGAGACACATTTGACTGAAGGGGACGGTTAATTTTTGGAGTGACAGAGTTTCTCTGGGAAGCCATCAATACCATCAGACAAATTCAGCTATTTTTCTTGTCACAGCTTGCTGCCTGCTGGAAACATGCTTCCTTACCCTGAAATGTCAATACCTCTGCATGCACTCGAGCATTTCCATGGCCAAGATATCAGAGAAGAGACATTTCTGCCTTTATCACAGCCTTGAAATTCCTGTCAGACCATTTCTGCATCCAGTGGAACTCCCACAACATCCCTTACCCATACCCCAGCCATCCCAGGGCTGCTGCAGCCCCAGGAAGAGCCCTCAGTGGATGAAACTGCCACTTTTCTGGATCGCTGCCTCCAAAATAATCACCTGGGGATCTCCTCTCAAGGTGCCAGGTCCATTCCCAAACACTGGAATCTTCATCTTTTCACCTTTGGGGCCACCCAGCCCTGTAAGCCAGAGAGCCCCAGGTGAACTGAAGGGGTCTGGGCTACAAAAGCCACTGCAGTTCCATTTTCCTAAGCACAAAATGGCAATGAGATGAGATTTAGGAGGCTGTTTATTGGTTTGGATGGCTGATAATGCTGACAGGAGCAGGATGGCCAGTTCTGCAACACCCCCACCAAATCCCCTGTGCCACACACTGAGTTTCCCCACACATCTCAAAACTGCAGCTTACTCAACATCCTCATTTATTCCCACTTTTCCCCAAAGCACCTTTTCCTCAAGCCCCCAGTGCAGCACCCCTTAAGCCCAGTTCAAAGCTGGGTGACCCTGCAGTGGTGGGGAGGAGCTAAAACACAACAAGAGGGGCCAGAAATCTTCTGGGGGCTGCTTAACCCAGTGGCTACTGCAGGCAGGCAGCTCTGTCACAGCTGTCTGAGCAATCCATTTGCCAATTAAGTTAATATACTCAAATCCCTCCTATCCACCAGAAAGGGCAGAGCAAATCCAGGTGAGAGAGAGTGGAGTCTTACAAGTCTCCTACGTGTCACACAGAGGAAGAACAAAGGAATAGGAAAGAAATATATGGGGGAAAAAAAGGTGAAATCCAGTACTAATTACCAGGAGGTGTCAGGGGGCTCGTTTATACCTTGGCCTGCTGCTCTGCTGGGAGGAAGGGCAGGTGCACCCAGCACAGGTACAGGGGTGGCTTCCTGCAAGGAGCTTTTGGGAACTGCTCTGCAGTAATTCTGGAGGAGACACAGCTCAGATTCCACCATGAACCTCTGCTGGGATCTGGGTGTGCGAGGAGCTGAGCTTGGGTGCTGTGGGTGTGGAGCCATTAGGATTTAAAACTGTTCCTGGAGCCCCCCTGAAGGAGGGTATTAGGGAGAAACTGGTCCCTAGAGTGAAATATTTCAGAGTGGAGGAGCAGCTGATGTGATTAAACCCTGTGCTTTTTCCAGCTAAGTCAGTTAATAAAAAAAATTTTAAAAAACCCCAAAAACCAAAACCCCCCCAGCTAAACAACAGCAATAAAAACAAACACTACAAAAAATTAAAAAGGGAAAATTTTTTCTTGTTCTTATGCATCCTGCCTCTGCCATGGGTTGATCTTGGCTGAGCTCATAGTTCCTGACTTGCACAGAAACAGCCAAGGCAGCTCCAAGAGCCTCTGGCTGCTCATCCATGCCCAGAGCTGTGGGGTGGTTTGGGTCCCATCACACCTGGGGTGTCCCTGCTGTCCCCCACTGAAGGAAACATCACCATCATCCTCCTGGAGAGGCCACCAAGAGGGAGCAGCTGTCTGGGGACACCTGGTGCCACTCATCCCTTGGGGTGGGCAAATAAGAGCTGTACAAACATGGCCCACCTGCAGAGCAAGGCTGAGTGAGCTGGGTTTGGTCTGCAAAAGGCTGAGAGGGGGTGGGATAATCCAGGCTCTATAATGAAGCCAGCAGGCAATTGTTTCTCATGTCCTTAGGGGCATCACAAAGTCATCAGCTTAATTTGCAGGAAGGACTTAAAGGAATTAAAAAATATATTTAGTACAGATTTGCACTATATGTTAAATATATATATATACTTAGTGCCTTTTCACCTGTATATTTTAACTGTATAATTAATAAACATAAAGTACCTTAATACCTCAGGATGAATAATAAATACATTTAATAAATGTATAATTAATGCATCTTCACATGCACACACACCTACACATAAAGGAAAGCCCTTTCTGTCTGGTGGCTCTGACAAAGTCCCAGGAGCTGCTGGGGAGGGAGAACTGTGGGACTCGCTGCTTTGAAGGTTTTTAAGAGCAGGTGGAACAAGAGCATCTCAGCAGTGGCCCCTCTGAGGCCTGAGAGCATCTCTGGAGGACAATTCTGTTTGTGCAAATTGCAGAGCTTTGCTACATCTCAATTTGCCCATCTCAGACCCTTGTTTTTCTATTTTAAATTTTTTTTTGTGGGTAGGAGTGGGACCAGGAATGGGCTGGAAAGTGAGGAAGATGCTGCCCTGGGCTGGATGACCCTGAAATCCCAATAAGGGCAGAGAGAAGTGGGAGACAGCAGCTCATGATTTAGGGAGCCAAATTCAGGGTGGAACCAGCCTGCCCCTCTCCTGAGCCACGGGCAAAGGACCTGATAACATTGTCAGCAGCTGATGGGTGACTAAAGTAGAGAACAAAGATACTGTAAATAATGGCAGAAAAATACTTCCACACTGGGCAGTGAGCAGGGAGGGGGGAGAAAATTTCAGCAAAATATATCCAACCTATTGGCACACTGAACAGAAATGAGTTAGGAGGATGGCTGAAGCATGGGGCTCATATATGACAGCAGAAAGTGCCCTATTTGTCAGGAGATGTGACCGATTTGCTGCATGAGGCAGGGACATCTGTCACCTCCAGGAGCTGCAATTAGCTGCTACTCTGCTACCCAAAAGAGGTCACCAAAAACCACAGGGTTCTGCCTTCCTAAAGGAAAAGCTCCTGGGCTCTGCATTTCCATTAAGAGCAATTGCAAGTTTGGGCTCAAGGTGATTGAACGATCTGGAGGGGTGATGGCCTTTGTGGGTGCTGTAGTTTGTCTCTGGAACAGCAATTTCAGTCGTTTTAGAACATGACAGCCCTGGCAGCTCAAGGATGCTGGGCTCTGCTCAAGGGGGCTGTGCAGGGCTGCAGGGGGTGGGCAGGACTGGGGTGAGGTTTTTCAGATTTGCCTTTCATTGATCAGTTTCATGGCTTAGGGCAGCTCTGTGGAGGGCAGGTGCTGTGGGAGGCTCTGTGCACAGCTCCAGCCCACCCCCTGTGCTGGCCACAGCACCTCCTGTCCCAGCACACCCTTCATTTCTGGGGACATCCTGTCACCCCAAGTCCCATCCCTGCCAGCACTGCCTGGCTTTCACAACCTAAGCAGCATCTGCAGCTTGATTTTCTGATCATTTTTATTTTCTGATCATTCACTGAGGCCCCTTTTCCCCAACAGCTCAGGCAGCTTCTGTGCCACAACCGGCGAGCAAATCTCTGACAAATAATTCACACCACAGGTTTCACTTCTGCTCGAGAGGAGCCAGCAAGCTGCAGCTTTCTCAAGCTGAGCTAAATTTTCCCCCTAATAATTTATGCAAATATTGCAGAGCCTGGCAGCAGTTCACAAACAACGTGTTGCAACATTCTGAGTGCAGGCAGGGCCCTGGGATGTTTCCCTGCCTCACTCTTGGAGCTGGTTTCCTGTGCTGGTATTTGTGATCAGACTGCAACCCTCACATCCTGCAGGTGTTCTGGAGGAGCTGAGGACTTTTGCTGCTTTCCAAAAGTGGGTGGGAGAATTCTCAGCAAACCCTCAGAGGGACCCAAAACCAGGCAAAGGGGATCCTTTCCTGCTCTGAAGTGCTGATTCATAGAATCACAGAGCAGTTTGGGCTGGGAGAGACCTCGAAGATCTCCTAGCTCAAATCTTCTGCCATGGGCAGGGTCATCTTCCACTGGATCAGGTTATTCCAACATCACCTTGAATGTTTCCAGGGATGGGGCAGCCTGGAGCAGCCCATGCCATGGCTCAGCACCATCACAGGGAAGAATTATTCTTTGTTCCTTCTCTTTTCACTGTTTCCCTGCCTTTTGCTCCTTGTGGCTGGACACTGCCCCTCCTGCAGGTGGGACTGCATCATCTGCTTCTCTCCTTTCAGGTCACTCAGGGATCAACTTTGCTCTTGAGCTGCCTTCAGCAGGGATCTCTGCAGCATTAGGATGCTCCTAAATGCAGGAGGGGGTGAAGCCATGAGCACACCACAGAGGGAGGAGAAGGAGGAGCGGGATAAAAAAGGTCTCTTGGCTCCTGTGCTGCATCAGGTGGTGCAAACAGATGTGCTTGGGGCTGCTGCAGAGCCTGTCCCCCCTCCTGCTCCCATCAACCCAGCCTCTGTCTGAGACACCTTTTAAAAGCAGCTCTCGCCACAAATCTTCACTGCACACATCAGTTATATCAAATTAATTCAATTGAATTAATAACAGTAATTAATTCATGCATATTAGCATAACACCATGCATCATAGATGGAGGCTAATAAATGCAATACTGATTTTCTTAATCGACTTCTTCAGCTGCCATGTGTCTTAGTCAAAGGGATGCTGTGGGGTCTTCCCCTCTTTTCCATACGCAGATGAGGAAAAAAAAAGCAGCCGACAAACACCAAAGGTATTTCTGATTCAGACTGCACTTCTACAACAACAACAAGCACGGGGTTTGTGCTCTCAATTCCCTGCAGCCCAGCCAGGCCATGGGCTGCACTCTGGGGCTATTTAAAGGTCACCCTGCAAGTGTAAGGCTCTGTAAGAGACACTGCCCCAAAAGCAGGAGAGGAGCAAGAGTGGCCAGCAGCCCCTGTAATAACCATATATCTGGGGATGATCTTTCTTCCCTCTCACACAGTTATTAAGAGGCGATGTGGGTCTTAAAGCTAGAACCTTTTGCTCTGGGAAAATTATATGTGACACTTTACATACGGATTAGATAATTAATGTATGTCCTGATTTCTTCCACCGTAACATAAAAAGGGCGAGAGCAGCGCTGTAATTCCAGATAATTAAGGAGCGATGGAGTTGCAGTGGCCTCCACGGCAGTGGGAGTGCTGCCCGCTGTCATGAGTGCTGAGAATCCCTCTCTGCCCCCCACACCTCGCTGCTGGCTCTGTCCCCTCCCCAGCTCTGGCCCCTGCTGTCCCCGAGCGCTGCCACCAAATCCAGCCCCACCTCTGAAGGTGCCAGGAGGAGGCAGGAGCCCGAGCTGCAGAGCAGCAGAGCTGGTTTGTGCTGTGTGGACACTGCTGAAGGCCTGGGCAAAAGCTCTCAGGCCTTTTTCTCAAGTTCTAAGTATTTTTCTCAGGCTATGAAACTTTCTCAGCTCCAGCCAGGATTTTTCCCAGGCTAGAGCCTTTTCCTTTACTGTAAACACAAGAGAAAGAATCATAACAGAGATAAACACCTGCAAGGTCCCTGAGAAAGCCAGGGAGAAAAGGTGTCTCTCTAACCAATTATCTGTTTGTATTTTGTTTTGCATGAACTGCCTTATTTAAGGCAATGGCTTCATTTAATAAATTGCTCTTTCTTGCTCTTTCCTGCACCAAGCAAGAGAGTGTCTTGTTGCTGTTTTTTTGCTGCTTCTAATCCTTTTCACAGCAACAGTGCTGCAGCAGATGAGCCCATCCCTGGAGTGTGGGCAGCTCCTCACAGCCAGGCACACGGGGCTGGGAGGGAGGGCAGCCACCTTGGCATCGCCTCCAAACCTCAGCAAAGAGCTCAGCCAGCTCATCCTCTCCTTCTGCTGCTGCCAAAGGACAGCAGTGCAAACCCGGGCTGGCCACAGCAGAGAAATGAGTGCCACACTGGGAGAAATGAGTGCCACAGCAGAGAAATGAGTGCCACAGCAGAGAAATGAGTGCCACAGCACAGAAATGAGTGCCACAGCAGAGAAATGAGTGCCACACTGGAGAAATGAGTGCCACACTGGAGAAATGAGTGCCACAGCACAGAAATGAGTGTCACAGCAGAGAAATGAGTGCCACACTGGAGAAATGAGTGCCACAGCAGAGAGATGAGTGCCACAGCAGGGAAATGAGTGCCACACTGGAGAAATGAGTGCCACAGCAGAGAAATGAGTGCCACAGCACAGAAATGAGTGCCACAGCAGAGAAATGAATGCCACGCTGGAGAAATGAGTGCCACAGCAGAGAAATGAGTGCCACAGCAGGGAAATGAGTGCCACAGCAGGGAAATGAGTGCCACAGCAGAGAAATGAGTGCCACAGCAGGGAAATGAGTGCCACACTGGAGAAATGAGTGCCACAGCAGAGAAATGAGTGCCACAGCAGGGAAATGAGTGCCACACTGGAGAAATGAGTGCCACAGCAGAGAAATGAGTGCCACACTGGAGAAATGAGTGCCACAGCAGAGAAATGAGTGCCACAGCAGGGAAATGAGTGCCACAGCAGAGAAATGAGTGCCACAGCAGGGAAATGAGTGCCACAGCAGAGAAATGAGTGCCACAGCAGGGAAATGAGTGCCACACTGGAGAAATGAGTGCCACAGCAGAGAAATGAGTGCCACAGCAGGGAAATGAGTGCCACACTGGAGAAATGAGTGCCACAGCAGAGAAATGAGTGCCACAGCAGAGAAATGAGTGCCACAGCAGGGAAACGAGTGCCACAGCAGAGAAATGAGTGCCACAGCAGGGAAATGAGTGCCACACCGGAGAAATGAGTGCCACAGCAGGGAAATGAGTGTCACACCAGGGAAATGAGTGCCACAGCAGAGAAATGAGTGCCACACCAGTGCAAAACCTAAAAAGTGGGCTAGCAGGCAGTCCTGATGGGGAGCCCATGTGTGGCAGAGCAGGTGTCACCTGTGCACGCCCGGTGGGACTGCAGGGCCCTGCACTCTGCACTGCCACTGGAGCTCTGGTGCCTCTGCAACACTGGAGAGTCTTTGGAGACACAGCACATCCCTCCCAGTGCAGAAATGCTCATACTGAGCCCAATCTGCATTAAGCCCAAACGAGATTTTCCCAGCGAGGTGGGCGAGACGCGCACGTTTAATGTGAGGAAAATGCATGTCGGTGCATGGGGACAGAGTCTCTTTTCAGAGGATCCTGAAATCCCTGCAGGACCTCCCTGCCTGCTGTGATCAAACATTAAAATCTAGAGCTGTCACTAAGCAAAACAAACAGAAACCGTCTGTGCTTTCATCTGCACAGCAGCCTGCATCCTGCCTGCTGCCTGCCCCTGCAGCAGGGACACGCCAGGCTGGGGACAGCAGCAGCACCCGGGGCACACCGCAGTGGGACATTAACGGGCTCTCAACGAGCAGGTGTTCCCCGTTTGTTGAGCTGCTGGCCTGGGTTTAGCTCGGTGCAGCTGTGGGTGCCTGCTGTGCCCAAGGAGGAGCAAATACAAACAACCGAGGGAGCAGCCCAGGTGAGAGGTGAGGGGTGCAGGGCTGCGTCCCCCTGAGCTGTGTGTGCCATTTTCCTGTGCAGCTGTGCCTGCTCCCAGAACGAACAAACCCAAAAAAGCCCTACAGGCAAAACCCTCTGCGGAGCTCTCAGACAGGCTCCTCTCATTTCCTGGGGCTTGAGCACGGAGGGAGGAGTGCAGAGCTGGGGCTGCAGGTGAGTGATTGTCTCCTTCGGGCTCCTGGCTCCATCCCTGCCTCTGCAGCCTTTGTTTACTCTTTGTTTTACTGCTCCTCAGCACATCACTCACCACGTCTCGAGTGCTCTCCCTGCTCCCCAGCATCCCGACAATTTTGTATTTAAAACACTAATAATAATCAAACCCTGCTATTTTTCCTCCTCCTGCAGGATCTCCTAAGGCTGTGAAGGTCTCAAACGTTTGACCAGGAGCCTGATAAATGCTTGCCTTCAGCGATGCACTTTCCTGTAGCACCTCTGAAATATGTATGCACATGTTATGCGCTGTGGATGCATATCAATGCCAGATCTACCTTTGCATATTAAATCATTGCCACATCTTCTCTGGCAGTAAAATATGCAGAGCATATGCTAAAGATAGCATGTCCCCTGCCTGAGCACAGCAGCCCTCCCCCTGCACACTCTCCCCCAGCACAGGCTGTGATCCCAGGTATTTCAGCCCCTCTCTTTTGTTCTTCTCCTAAGAGAGGTATTTATTTTTATTTCCTCCCTGCGTGCTGCTTTCACTGTTTCAAGGACTCCTGTTACTGCCTGCTTACAAAGATATCCCAGCTAGAGCTGTACCCCAACTTCTCTCTCCCCTCCAGAGGAGAGACAAATGGGAGACACCATGGAAAAGCTGTCTGGAACAGCCAGCCAGCCAGCAGGAGCATGGGACTGCCTCCCCTGAATTTACCCTCTCCCACTGCACAGTGCTGTGTTTTTCAGGGATTTCAGACAAACCTCAAGCCCTGCCATCACTGCTGCCCCATCTCCTGCTTTTACACCTGAGCAGTCAAACCTGGCTGACATCAGATTTGAGTTACAAAAAAGGGAATGAGAGGTTTCTGATGGAGAATGGGAATATTCGCTTTGCTGATCACTGGGATAAGAGCCAGAGCCAAGAATAATCTTTTGGGAGGCATAAACCAGCTGCTAGGTGCTGGGATTAGGCAGAAACCTCTTGTCAAGGTCTGCTCCTTGGAAGGAGCCTTGGTCCTGCTCTTGGCAGCCATGGACTTGTGCTCCACAGGGACTGCAGAGCCTCTCCCACTGCAGGGCTTCCCATTCTGCTGGTTCAATAAAAATGCTAAAATTTACAGCAGGGCCATTGAAA
Source organism: Luscinia megarhynchos (assembly GCA_034336665.1). Taxonomy (NCBI): domain Eukaryota; kingdom Metazoa; phylum Chordata; class Aves; order Passeriformes; family Muscicapidae; genus Luscinia; species Luscinia megarhynchos. The sequence goes on from CM067580.1 coordinate 8,165,171, forward strand.
TTCACACACAAAATATGATCACTTCCCCTTGGGAGTCACAAAAAGTGGTTTCCCCAAAATAATCTCATGGGCCCACACTTGTGTGCAGGGGTGCCAGACCTGGAAGCAGGAATTGAGCACCATGGAAGCAAATGGGGCCTGATTGGTTCCTCTACTGTTATGTAAATAAAGCAAATTATTATTAATGTTAATGATATCCCAGACACCCAAACTGACAAATCCTGCAGCCCAGTTCCTGGGCCAGGCAGGGAGCTGTCATCTCTCTGTTCACACCAAAGCTGCCCTGCCCTGCACACAGCTCTAAAATCCTCCCCTACTTCCCTCTCTCTGCAGAATAGTCAAAGAATTCAGAATTCTCCTGTGCCACCCCACAGCCTGGCTGGTGATCAACTCTCCTCCTTTCTCACCTGCTAATTCTCCTCTCCTACCTGGGGGCTTCTGTCAGGCTTTCCTCTTCCACACTAACTTGGCTCCCTCCTTTCCTCACCCACCTTTCACTCACCCTAATTTTGCAGGTTTCAGAGAAGTGAGGAAAGCTGTCAGTGGTAAAGGAAGCTCTAACAGAGCAGAACAGCACGAGCCCTTTTGTTTCTGTAGGAGATGTCAGAAGGAGCAGGATTAGTGAGAACTGTTTCCTCCTCAGCTCCCAGGTGGCTGCAGGTACTGACCTGCTCACCTTTCCCAGCTCTGGGTGACACCTGCAGGGACATCCCAGAGCTGGTCCTGCAGCAGGCACAGAGCAGAGATGCAGGCACATCCCAGAGCAGGTCCTGCAGCAGGCACAGAGCAGAGATGCTGTGCTCATCCCATCACACAGTGCAGAGCTGGGGTCACGAGCTGTGCAAGGCTCAGCTCTCCCTCCTGGCTGTCACCACGGTCATTTCCCAGCAACAGAGGGACCAGGCTGGTTGTGTCACCATGTCACCAGGCTCATTTCTACCCACAGCCACCTGCTTTTCAATTAGCACCTGCCCCAGGTCAAACAGAGCTTGACCCCTTTCACCCTGCAGCACAAGAACAAACCCTGCAGCACAGATTAACAGCACAGGCAGCACTTTCTCTCCTGCACTTCTCTAGAAAGCAAAGTCCTGTTAAAGTCTTTCAGGAGATCAAGGAAGGCCCAGAAGGGCTCAATCCTGAAGCCCCCAAGCTCTCCAAAGGCCCTGTGTCCTACAGAAACCACAACATGGAATAGAATTGCCCTGACATCCTTTTGCAGCCTCGATCCCCAGTTCTGGCACAAGTCATGTCAGCCAGCACAGGACGTGGAGCTGCTGGAGAGAGCCCAGAGGAGATCACAGAGATGGTCCAAGGGCTGGAGCCCCTCTGGAGCCAGGCTGGCAGAGCTGGGGGTGGCCTGGAGAGGAGAAGCTCCAGGGAGAGCTCAGAGCCCTTGCAGGGGCTGAAGGGGCTCCAGGAGAGCTCAGAGCCCTTGCAGGGGCTGAAGGGGCTCCAGGAGAGCTCAGAGCCCTTTGCAGGGCCTGAAGTGGCTCCAGGAAGAGCTCAGAGCCCTTCCAGGGCCTGAAGGGGCTCCAGGAGAGCTCAGAGCCTTTCCAGGGCCTGAAGAGGGCTCCAGGAGAGCTCAGAGCCCTTCCAGGGCCTGAAGGGGCTCCAGGAGAGCTGGAGAGGGACTGGGGACAAGGGATGGGGAACAGGACACAGGGAATGGTTTCAAACTCAGAGAAGGCAGAGTTAGATGGGATATTGGGATTAAATTCTTCCCTGTGAGGGTGGGCAGGCCCTGGCACAGCTGCCCAGAGAAGCTGTGGCTGCTCCATCTCTAGAAGTGTCCAAGGCCAGGCTGGAGGGGCTTGGAGCACCCTGGGCTAGTGAAAGGTGTCCCTGCCCATTGCAGGGCGTGGAATGAGCTTCCCTTCCAGCCCATTCTGTGACTCCTTGACCCTCAGTGCTGCCCACCAGGTGTCCCTGAGCTGTGGGGTCAGTACCAGGCAGACCCTGGGGATGTGGAGCTGAACCAAGGCCAGGAAAAATTTAAAACCAAAGGTGTGATGTCACCTTTTCATTGGCTGGAGCTGCACCACACAGAGCTGAAGTGGGGTGCCCAGGTGTGCTGGGGGCTGTGCCAGCCCCACTGGCAGCCAGCTCTTGGCAGGGCCACCATCAGCTAAAGCCATGCTGCTGGCACAGAGCCGCAGGAAATCAAACCTAGGGACAAGCAGAGACGAGAAACAGACACTTCAGCACTGCTGCTACAAACTTCAGGAGGAGATGGGCCAACTTCCTGCATCTGTCTGTCTTTACAGGAGGCTAAATTAAGAATCACCATAGAAGAAAACACAAGTAGCTGAAAACATGAAATCTCTGCCAGTGTGACCAGTGATTTTCATCTGGGATGGTCCTCACTGAGGGCTGGTCCTCTGCCTGCCCTCCCTCCCAGCACCCTCCCAGCTCTGAGCATCACATCTGAGCCCCTTCCACCAGGAGACAGATTTTTCTCTAGCTCTGGTGCTCCTCTCCATCTTTCAGGGTGAATCATTGCTGGTTTAAGCACACAGCAAAGATTTATGCAGTAATAGATGTGGGGAATAGTTGTGGCTCCGGGGTCTCAGAACAATAATACATAATTCAGAAATTAATACAGGGTAGCAAAGACAATGGGATTTGAAATGAACATCATCGGCCACAGCAAAAGGAAAACTCCACAGGCTCATCGTGTGCAGATGCTTCCACCATCCACACACCCAATTATAACTTTAGCTCTTACAAAGGGAACTGACTTAAACCATTAAATCTTTATTATTTTTTTCCCCATGGTGGGAGGGGGAGTGGGAGTGCAGATTCCTTAAAGATAGAGAGTTTAAATTAAGCTTTAAAACTGTGACTGAGCAAGATTTAATACTGACAATTAGCCTGGACAAACAGTTAATCGTCCTGCAGGCATAATTTATATATTCTCTGTGCAACAGGGAGAGAATGTCAGCACATTGCACTGCAAATTAGTGCAATAAAAGAATCTCATAACCTCTAACAGCTCTGCTGTCTGACAAAGAGAGATCATTCCTCCTCTCCCCACGCTGTTGCCTAGCCACACTCCCATCACCCTGGGCTGCTGCTCTTGCATTTCAGACCCTATTTCCCAGCTGTATCCCACTGCCCAGACCTTCCTGCCAGCCCCACCACTGGTGGGGAGCTCTGCCAAATCCCCTGGAACGAGCCAGGCTGGAGCTTTGGTGAGAAGAAGGTAAAAAGATAAAAAGGCATCTTGCAGGATGTGGTGATAATTCTGGTCCTGAATTAGCAAAGCAGTTAAACACCAGCCTAAGGGCAAGGATAGGCCTGGGCTGCAGCCTGGGGCTTGGCTAGCAGAGCCAGACCCAAGGTCAGAAAACATCTTCCAAGGTGGGCATCAGCCAGCGTGGGTGTACAGCAGGGGGGTGGTGAGGAGCCTCCAGGTCAGAGTTTACAAGTGACAACAACAAACAGCACTTTTTCTTTTCCAAACAACTTTGCCAGTGTCTGGGCCACTGTGATGAGAAATAAAAATCCCCAGTAAGGATCTCTCTGGTTGTTTTTATTTGGTAAGAACACATGGGCTTGAACATATTTTAGTGGACCTTGGCTGCATCTCGTTCTTTATATTCTCATGTTAAATCCCTTTAGAAAAAGTAAAATATTCTCTCAGTGTTCCCCATAGGTCCAGTGGCTATCGCTGCAAGCCATATGTCATATCACAACAGAAAGAAAGCAGGAACTCATAATGAAGGAGAAAAGAAAAAAAACCCTTTAACAACATAGCTCACATCCAATATTATTATTTCAAGAGTATTATTTCAGTGGAGGCTTTCATAATGACTTACTGACCTAAACTATTAAAAACCATCCCCATGTCTGCAGTGGAACAGATGAAGTACTCCAGAAATAGCTACAATTCAGTGATACATATATTATACACTCTGCAAATTTGTTGAGGAACTTTTATAAGAGGGCTATAGAAAATTAAATTAATTATTAATACAGACCAGCAATATCTTTTTGCTCATCTCCTCCTAATGCCATACAGGTGGCCTGTGCTGTCCTATTCTTCCATGCAGAATTTTCCCTGCTAAAATTCTTTTGCCTTTCTGTGCTAAAGGAGTCTGTGGGAGGCTGCTGTATGCAAAGAATTTGTTTTAAGAAAGGCAAAATGTTAGATCCCTCAAAACCAGGTCCTAACCAGTGGGAGACACAGAGATACTGGCCAAAAAAAAAAAAAATCTTGTCTTATTCAAGCATATCCTTATTTCCTGTGAAATTAAATTTGCATTTCTTTTGGGGTAGAAGAAAAAGGAAGTGGGGAATTAAAGTCCAGAGAAAGCTAGTGCAGGGATAAAATGTAAAACTCTACTGGGACTTGGAGCTTTTAGGCACAGCAGGAAACTCAATACAGATTTACTTAAAATAGGTTAACAAGGCAGTTTGCCATCATCTTCTTTTAGCACTAGAGGACTCTGCTTTCGAAGGACACAATTAAGGGAAAGAAGGAAGAATCAGGGCTCAGTGGTGCATTTCCAGCACTGCCTTCCACTGCAGCTGGAGCAAATAAAGCCTTTCTGCCTCATTTTAGTGTCAGAAATGTGGAGAGAGCAGGCAAGTAGGGCAAACCAGCACAGGCCTGTGCTCCACACTTCCCAGAGATCTGGTCCAATATCTGCTCTTGAAGACCTGAGGATGCTCATACGGGAACCACAGGCAAGCACAGAGCACAGCCATCATCACAGGTTTCAAATCCAGCCCAATTTCACATCCCTCTGTTCCCTCTGAGAATATCCATCAGTGCTGAGCAGCTAAGAAAACACCACCACCAGTAAATTATCAATGGTGTCTCAGAAAAAACCTTTCAGGACACATCAGGAGCACGGCAACACCAATGTTGGCTTTCTGTGGATTTACACTGTGACATCTGTGAAAGACAACGTGCAGGAATGTTGGAAACACAAAGAGTCTCCCTGCCATTTCTCTAAAGACACCAATAGCTCACCCCAGGGAGCACACACACCCCCCTAAATTCTCACATGCACCCAGTACCTGCTCAGCAGTGTGGCTGTATGGAAGACATGCCCAGACATATTTTTAATTGGCTGTTTGAAAAAAAAAATAAAATTATCTGGAGGAATAAAAACCAAACACACAAAACACTTCTTGAGCAGTCATTACTATTTCTTGGTGTCATGGTGAGCTGGTTTTTCAATGCAACCAAAATCTTATTATTGCTGTGAGCTCAACGCAAACACTGACTTTACATGTCTGTTGTTCACACTGACAGGATAAAAGGAATTTTGTTTGCATTTGTTTGAATCTTTGACCTAAATGAAAACAGCAAATATTCTTCATGGCTTTGTAAGGTCATTTGTTTCCTCCCCCAGCTCAGTCCCCATCCTCTCTGGGACCCAGGCAGGGCAGGTTCAGTCCTAGGGCTGCCACTGCACTGCCTCCCCCTTGCCCATCTCAGGGCTTGCTGGGGGAGGAAAAGCCCCCAAAACAGCTCTGATGTCCTGGAATAATGAACACAGGAGGAGCTGGAGTCATTCAGTGTCTCTGCTGCTGAGGGACCAGGTGAATGTCTGTGCAATGAGAAAAACTCCCTCATCCAGGTGCTGCCATCCCATTATGAAATGCAGATGCTTTTAAAGGGCTGTAATTAACTGGACTGGAGGCAGAGTATTGCAGATAGAAAAGTTTAACAGGCTTTTGATTTTCAATGTTTGCTGTGTACTTCCAGGGGTCACTCAGCTCTGCAGTGCACGATTTCAGTCCTTTCTGTGCTGCCCTCAGAGTCACCCCCTGTGCTTCAGGTCCAGACCTTGCCTTGGTGCTTTTTCTTCTCCACCCAGAAACTGAGGAGAACCCAAACTCTCTGTGCAGGGCTGTGTCCCTCAGCTCCATCCCTCAGCATGGCACAGGCTGCAAGCTGGCTTCAGGATGGTGCAGAGAATGAGGCAAGAAGGGCAGCATGGAAAAGGAAAACTTGCATGGATGACCATGCAGGCTCTCCAGCAGGGCTTGGGCCAAGCTGCAGGAGCTGATGAGGCTGAGGGGGCTGGCACAGCCCATGGGAGGGCTCAGCTCTTCTGTCACCTGCCCAGTGGAGGTTTCCACTTAATGCCAGAGACAAATCAGCCCCTTTCACCTGGAGTTGGGACTGTATGAACAAGGGCATTACAAAAGAGTTTCCTCCCCTATGGTGCATGGATTGTCCATAAACCCACGGCAAACAACCCCCCAACAACAGATCAGCTGCCTGGCTGGGGCACTGGAAATGCAGAATGCCTGGGCATGGGGCCCTTCAGTGGGGTTTGCCTGAGGGGAGGGCAGTGAGAGGGGCTGGCACGGTCACCTGCACTTCTGAGTGACCACCTGCACATCTGAGAGGACACCTGCACCTCTGAGTGACCACCTGCACCTCTGAGAGGACACCTGCACCTCTGAGTGACCACCTGCACACCTGAATGATCACCTGCAACTCTGAGAGGACACCTGCACACCTCAATGGTCACCTGCACCTCTGAGAGGACACCTGCACCTCTGAGTGACCACCTGCACACCTGAATGGTCACCTGCACCTCTGAGTGATCACCTGCACACCTCAATGGTCACCTGCACCTCTGAGTGATCACCTGCACACCTCAATGGTCACCTGCACCTCTGAGTGACCACCTGCACCTCTGAGTGACCACCTGCACACCTGAATGGTCACCTGCACCTCTGAGAGGACACCTGCTCCTCTGAGTGGCCACTTGCATACCTCAATAGTCACCTGCACCTCTGAGTGACCACCTGCACAGCTGAATGGTCACCTGCACCTCTGAGTGACCACCTGCACCTCTGAGTGACCACCTGCACACCTGAATGGTCACCTGCACCTCTGAGTGACCACCTGCACCTCTGAGTGACCACCTGCACAGCTGAATGGTCACCTGCACCTCTGAGTGACCACCTGCACCTCTGAGTGACCACCTGCACACCTGAATGGTCACCTGCACCTCTGAGAGGTGTCCTGCAGCTCTGAGCAGCTGGGCTGGGCTCAGGAGCTGCTCTGAGAAAAGCTCAGAGCTCAGCCCCACACAGCTGGGTTTGTGACAGCCTGGGGCTCAGAGCCTGACCCTTGGCATAATCTCAGCTGTGGGATGGCAGCTTTTACTAAAAATAAACTCTTCTGGTGTGTCAACAGCTCTGCAGCCCTACAGGAACAAAGAGCTCTCAGCAACCACCAGGGAGACACAGGCACTGGAGATCAGCTCTGCAGGACACCACAAGCTCACTCACATCCCACACTGCCTCCAGGTTTACAGGAGAAACAAATAGGGAGGAGCTCTTGTACGGAAAACAGTCACTGAAAATTATTACTGATTTATTTCCCCATGAAAAGATGGAGTTTTGTTAAGCCTTCTGTTCAAGAACAGCCCAAAATGTCAGTGAAACTCATTCAATCTCTTATTTATGATAATTATGCATTAGTTTGTCTGTTGTGACTAGAGTGAACCTACCAAAATAGTAGGTGAGTAGTAGGTGAAATGCTGCCATTTTTTGAAGTAATGGCATCTACTTAAAACTGATCAAAACAACTTTTTGTCTTCTGCAAAGAATTATACCTTTTGTAACAGACATCTGCCAGTTTGATGTCATGAAATAAAACACAGAGATATAGGAGATGGATAATAAAAGCATAAGGAAGACAAACTGAATATTCAGAATTCTAAAATTTCGTTTTCAATTTTGAAGCAAATTTCTCAGAATTGAATAATTCTGAGGAGCTCAATTAAAAAAAAAAAAGCTTTTTCACTGAAGAAATTAATGGAATTATATCTGGAAATATCTCAATTTCTGGTGAGATACGAAGTCAAAGCTTCAGCCAGACTAAGGTGAAGTGTTGGATGCTAACTGGGGAACCTCAGGGGAGAAAAAGAGGCTGAGGAGAGAATTTATTGCTCTCTACAACCACCTGACAGGAGATTGTTACCAGGTGGGCCCAGGTAACAGGACAAAGGGAAATAATCTCAAGCAGCACCAGGAGAGGTTTAGGTTTGTCCTGGTTTGAAGGACAGGTGTGTGCCAATAAAGGCAGAAGCTTCTCTTTGAAATGTAAACCCCTTCCTCCAAATTATTATAATTTTGAAATTAAGGGGCTCTCAGGCAAAGAGATGGGAATTAGCAATAACAGTTCCTTACTAGGAAAATTAAAATAGAAATACAGTATTACAAAGAACAATCCCAAAGCACTGCCAGAGTCAGAATCCAAGCTGACACCCGTCAGTCAGTCAGGGTGTTGGCAGCAGTCCCATTCAATGGTGGCTGCATCCTCCTGCAGGGGCAGATGTGGTTCAGCTGGAGCAGTGCTCCTGTAGAAGGTGCAGTTTTCCTCTGAAGGTTCAGGGATGATGTGGAAAGGTCTGGCTTTCCTCTGGAATCCAGTGGAAAGAAGGTGCCTTGCTGTCCAAAATCTCAGTTTTTATCTGGGTAGGAAAGGCTTGGCTCCTGCCCTGGCTGGAGCATCTCCCAGTGGGATGATGTAATTTTATCAGTCATGCCCTGGGACTCAATGGCCATGAACAGGAGATATCTCCTGGAGGGAGGATGGGCTGTGGGAAGATAAAGATGATTGCCCAGCTGGTTTTTAACAATGGCCCATTAACAGGAGATATTCCCACAGAGAGAAGCATCACTGCCACACCCGGTTTTTAACAATGGCCCGTTAACAGGAGATATTCCCACCGAGATAAGGGTCACTGCCACACCCAGTTTTTAACAATGGCCCATTAACAGGAGATATTCCCACCGAGATAAGGGTCACTGCCACACCCAGTTTTTAACAATGGCCCATTAACAGGAGATATTCCCACAGAGAGAAGCATCACTGCCACACCCGGTTTTTAACAATGGCCCATTAACAGGAGATATCTCCTGGAGGAGAGGATGGGCTGTGGGAAGATAAAGATGATTGCCCAGCTGGTTTAAAGCTGGCCCATTAGCAGATAATATGTGCCAGGAGATCAGGGTCACTGCCCCACCCGCTGCAGCAGATGGGGACAGAATCCACATTGCTGGCCACATCCTGGATTGCAACCCAAGACACAGGCTGGCTGATTCTGTGACCAAGCAGTTCAAAGAACTGATTATCACAGGTGAGCCTGGCCAGCACCAGCTCCTCAGGATGGCTGTGGCTGCTGTTAATTAAGTCCAGGAGCTCAGCCTGGCTGTGCAAAGTGCCTTGCACAGAAGAAGTGCCTTTCACACCTAGTCACTGTGCATTATAGATCTGTTCCAACAAAATTATCCCTTCAGACTCCGCTGTGTTGAACGTGGTTTCACATTAGTCATCCCCGAAATAGAAGGCAGTGAATGGTCTTTATTCACTTAATGAGGGTGGTAATCACTTTATTCCAATGGGTACAGTCTGTAGCCCACATGCAGTTTTATAGTACTAAAAGGATCTTTCTCACATTTCCAACTTCCAGTGCTGGTTTCAGAAAAATGCAAATATTTTAAAATAAAAACTGGGCTGTTTCTACCACAATTGCTTTTCTTATAGTTTATTGCAACTCTCTGCAAGTTTAATAAAATTAAAATCTGTTGTGTAAACACTCTTCCTGTCCTTGGTACCTGTTGTTGGTTTACTGTGAAATATTTTACCTCAAAATGCTCTTCAATGGTCCCAAATTGTGACACCAGCAAGCAGACAGACCTCAGAAGAAGGCTGAGCTCCCCTTCGTGTCCCTCTACCACCAGTTCCTTCATTAGTAAATGAAATATATTCTGAAAGGTTTCAGCTTGCCTGTATCACAGCATTTGGACCCATTTGAGGGCAGGTTTTTTATTTTGCTCACAAGACTTCTGATCTTTCAGGAGGCGTGGAAGGATGAGAGTACACACAGATTAACGACAGGGGATTTGCAAGGAGCTGTAACAGAGGAGGGGGAAATAGGTCACATTTTTAGGCTTAGTAGCATTAAAGGTGCCCCTTTAAGGAGTTAGTGCTAATGAGGCAGCAAATTATTGCGCTGGAGTCAAAACTGGCCTTCTGCTTCTGCGGATCCGGAGAAGCAATCTGGAGGTGCCCAAGTGGAAAATGATGTGGTTTGTGGAGGTCACCACTTCAGGTCAGTGTTTGTGAGGGCTGCCTGCAACCGCTGGGGCTGCCCACAAATATATCAGAGCTGAAGTGACTCGTGGCGAGCCCGACCTCTGCGAGATTGCGGAGCGGCTGCAATTGCCGGGAAATGGGCTGGGAAACGGGCCGGGAGCACAGCCGGGTCCTGCCAGCAAACACTGCCCTGCCCAGCCTCCCGCTGAAGGGGAAAACACCCCCTGGAAGGATGGTGTCCCCACAGGTGAAGCAGCAAATAGACAAGGAGAGGGGGAAATGGGATCTCACATGAAGGGGCTTCTCCTCCCCGAGCATCTCTGAGGGCAGAGCTGGGAAAGCAGCTCCTGCCAGAATAAAGGCACTGGAGGCAGCCTTGCTTTGCAAGCTCCAGTCTGATTTGCTTCTCATTAGAGCACATACATCTCAGTGTTTTTACTCATTAGTGTTTTACATCCCTCAGAAAATCCATATTTTGCACTAGCTGTCTCAGTGTTTAGTCTCTTACGTTTCCCTGCCTGAGTTTTCTGCCTGTTCCCTGTCTTGTTAATTCTCTTCTCTATTTTCCCATCTGCCCTGATTCATGAAGCACCTTTGAATGCAGCAAAACCTGCCAGGAGGGAGAAAAGGCAGCGCTTAAGAGCAAGGTAAATCCATGAATGGCTTGGGGTCATAGAATCACAGAGTGGTTTTGTGTTGGAAGGGAATTTTTAAAGGTCACCTGAGTCCATCCCCCTGCCATGGGCAGGGACACTTTCTGTGACACCAGGTTGCTCAGTGCCCATCTAACCTGGCCTTGAATATTTCCAGCCACAGCTTCCCTGGATAACCTTTTCCAGGGCCTCACCACCCTCACTATAAAATCTTCTTCCTGATATCTATGGGATATATGACATGAAACAACCCATTTTATCTCAGCTGCAGGATCATGCCTGCAAATCTCTGCCCTCTGCAATGGGGACACAGACAGGGACAGATCTTCCAGGCCCACCTCGAGCTCCCCAAACCCTCCAGAGGAGCTTTAGAAAGAGGAGCAAAGGAGAAGCCCTCCCTCCCAAACACGAGCAGCCACTGAACATTCACATTACTTCTTATAACAAGGTGGGGAGGGGAATTGCAATGGAAACTGAGACACAGTTAATTACCTTTTAACTGGAATGAAGGACCTTGTGCTCCCAATATCTAAGCCAGTTTAGTGACAGGAGTCTGGAGCTGGGCAGGCTGTGTGTGCTCAGGGGTGGGGTAACAGGGACCCCCACACCCCGGCCCTGCCTCCAGCCTCTCCCTGTACCTGCTCCTGAGATGTGCAGCAAGCATGAAGGAGGGCTTTGGATTACAAAGAGAGACCTCCCCCTCACCTTGTAATTACCAAATTAACACATTCTAATGGGTGAAGTACTCCAGCAGCAGACTATGATTAATGCACAAGTCCAATTAGCCGCAGATTCTTTCCCTCTAATTTTAGCCCACTTAAATAGCATGAGACAATCTGTAATGTCTCTGGGGTGAGCCTCCCCTCTACACAAGCTCCCTCCTCTGCCATTTAATGAAATCTCTGGTGCTTAATGCGAGAGGCAGCTCAACTCTGCCACTCTGCTGGAAGCCTTGTTCTGGCACGGCAGCGGCGCGGGCGGGGGAAGCTGCCTCTGCTAAAGACAAAAAAGAATACCTCGCTTCAAAAACATCACCTGACGGCAGCTTATCTGCTGTCACACCAGGTGGAGAGGCGGGGACAGCTAAAGAGAGACCGAATTTAAGCTCCCTAAGAATGCTGCTGATGTCCCCAGACCTTCCACCCACCAGGAGCCTTGCTGGCGGCCACCCAAATATTTCTGAAAATGACTACTCAGTCACATGGGTTTCCAATCTGGCCCCTATCTAAACACAAATCCCTTACTCCAACAGCACCATAGATGCACCGATTGTTAAAGCTCTCATTTCCTGAAAAAAACACTTGGATTCATTTTGCTTCAAAGAAAAACCGGAGAAATTCCTCGGAAGTGGTCTTTGCTGAGCCCCATTTTCAGTGTCAGAGGGGTTTCCAGTTGGCTCCACTATCATTTCACTGGTTTAATAGACAAGGAATCCAAGGCCAGAGGAAGAGAAGGAAAATCAACAAGAAGCTCAAATGATTGTGGGTGGCCTGACTGAGCCCAGGAAGCAAAGACAAAATTGGTTATTTGTGCCAAAGCTGGAGGAAACTCAACCCAGCAGTGGATGATGGCAAAATAACCATTTTTAGTACAAGCCTTTTCCTCAGGAAGGGGGGACACCCCACCTCTGGCACTCTGAGGAGCAGCCACAGAGCCCTGGGCAGAGGCAGGGGCTGCTCCAGGGGAAACAGTCCAGTGGCTGCCTGGGGAGGATCCCGTGTCCCCCTGCCCACTCAGGGAAGCACAAATGTCAGCTCTGCCAAGAACTGAGCAAACTCATCAGGGGGAATGGCTTCAAACTCACAGAGAGCAGGGCTAGACTGGGCATTAGGAAGAAATTCTCCCCTGGGAGGGTGGTGAGGCACAGGTTCCCAGAGAAGCTGTGGCTGCCCCATCCCTGGTGATGTCCAGGCCAGGCTGGACAGGGCTTGGAGGGATAGTGGGAGGTGTCCCTGCCCATGGCAGGGGTGGAATGAGATAATCCTGAAGATTCTTTCCAACACAAGCCCTTCTGGGACTCTCTGAACTGCCTGCTGCTCCTAAGCCATTGCCTGACGAAGCAGATCTGCAGAGCCTGGGAAAGAGCAGCTCCTGTGAAAGGAGCAATGGCACAAACTTTCTGAGCTATTTGCAATATCCCCCCATATGAGAAGTATTGAAATATTATAAATACTCAAGGATTTTCCTCTCCCCAATGGCAAAAAGAACAGGTCTCAGCCAGGCTGCTCATTGCTGGTGCTCCCCAGCTTGGTTGGGGTTTTTAAATTTTGAGTGGGAGCCAACAACAAAAATTTCCCACCAGCCCTGTGGACACTCAGAAATGTGCAGAGCCTCCAGACTGGGGGATCCACAACATTTGAAGCTGGTTTATGGGCCTCACCCCCCGTGACAGGGAGAGGAGGACACAGCTTGTGCATATAGGAAAATGCAAGTGACCCTTGGCAAGGTCACACAGCAAGTCTGTGTCACAGGGAATTGCACCCTGATGCTCCTCTCTCCACTCAGGGTGGGATAAAACTCTCTCACCACCATGAACTGACACATCAGCATCTCCTGCATCAATCTTTTTAATTTCATTAAAACACAACCTCACATTTTTATTAATAAAATCCACTAAAGTAGCAGCAGCAGGCTCTATACTAAGCCACTCCCAGCACTGCCCTTTTTGGCCATCTTTTTCTAAGACATAAAGAAATCTAGTAAAGCTTTCTAAGCAGATGATGTTGTGTACAAAATATTAATGCTGCTTATCCCTAAATTGATATTTCTTTGAAGACTTCTAATAAAGCCCAGTTCCTCCAGAGCCTTAACCATGACAAACGTCAATAAATGTTATGAGTCCCTGAGGCTGAATTTTAAAGGAGCATTAAAGATTAAAGAATGCACAGGTCAATTACTGAAACAAGCAAACGACTTTAGGAGTAATTACATATAATTTTGCCTTGTTTATTTTGCATTAGTTATAAGTGTCCATAATCCTGTGTCCCCCCCAGGGTCTCTTATGATTTGGGTTGAAAAATTCCTTCATCTCTTGTTTGATTTTAAGCACAGTTGCTGGGGCCAAAAAGTGGTTGTGAAATGACTTTTTGGTGCCATATATATATGTATACACACACACACCTGCTGTCTGGTGTCTGATCTTTCCAGCACACATGTTCCTGCCTGTCCCAAGGCCCCTGGAGCCGTGTCCCCATGTCCCTGCTGGCACAGCCCATTTGGCTGAAGAAAACAAATCAGTTCTCCTTTCTAACACCTGCATAAATGGCTAAAGGTACTGAGAGGTGCTTTATAATCTGGATTATTCATCCATGAAGCACTGGCACCTCCATGTGAAAGGAGTTTGATGAGAGAGGGCTCATGGAGCTGCTGCCCCATGCCTTGGTGTGCCAGCTGCACACATATCACACTGAGGATTAGCATCAGCTGAAGTTTTAATGCACATGGGTCCTTCACCCACGGTGAAAGGTGAAAAGCAAGGTGAAAACCTTCACCTGCCCATGCTCCAGGGGTTGCCATCATCTGCATTAAACCCTGCCCAGGCACCAGCTGTTGGCCAACCCAAGGCTCCCCCAAACCCCAGACAGGGCAGGGTGGGCCCTGGAGAGCCCAGGGGGTGCTGGGAGGGGAGCAGCAGGAGACAAGCAGTGCTTGAGCAGGGCTTCCACCCATTTCCACCCCTTCTGTGCTCTCAGATTAGCAAAGTATTTGCATAGCCCTTACGAAGTGCATTGGGTCTTCGGGGCAGAGTCAGCATCTCTCATGTGGCTGTTCTGCCTCTAATGTCATTTTATAGTGTGCCTGCCCATAACAAGGGTAATAAAATAAATTTGGGAGGGGAGGCAGAGGTTGAGGAGCACATTATGGAGGAATGTGGCTGCCTCTGCAGCCAGCAGGAAGAGGAAGCTCAGTAATGGACATGTCATAATCTTTGTGTGCCAGTTAATATACGTCCAGCATTACACTGATGCTTTATTGCACTGCACACATGCAGCAGAAGCCCATTTCTTTTAAGTGATTTTGATAAGCTGATTGATGCAGCCCCTGTTTTTCTCATATGTGTGTGTTTGTAAGAACCAGTCTGCCTGATGCCATGGGCTTCTATCTAATAAAGGACCTATAATGTACTTATTTTCCTCGACCATGACTTTCCTCCACTTTCCCCTGCAATTTACTACTTTAGAGAAATTTAATCTGCTGCTGAAATTTACTGTATTATTAATGGAGAGTCAGTGCACAGCCTCACTGTAATTAAACTATGCACAAAAAAAAAAAAAAAAAAAATCTCAACCCAGTGTTCAAATAGCATGGAGGGCTTCACTGGAATTATGTGCAGCCAAGAACTGCAAAGCCAGGCAGGATATCTTTGCTGGTTATGGAGCTCTCTGCTGGTTTTTTGCAGAGCTGGGATGGGAGGCAGATTGCCAACCTTCCCAGCTCCCAGGGGAGCAGAGGAAACTCCTCATTGCAGGTGTCACCCGGGCAAATTCTGGGCTGAAAGAGGCACAGGCTCCCTCCTTTTGGTTAACAAAACAGAGAAGATCCCCAGAAGATCCCCAGGCCACTGTTTGAAGTTTTCTCACTTTAAAGCACTCAGAGAAAACAGGGCTGCATCTATTTTAACTTTTTTTTTCCAAGTGTCTCTTTTAATTTGTCAAACCTCCAGTGGCAGGATTAAACCATAAAGAGAATATTTCGGCAGGAGACATGCAGAGGCAAGAGAGGTAGGGACAGCATTTCTTGGGAAGAATGGGAAGGGTGAGGAATGCAGAAGGAAAACAATGCAATGTTATCTCTGCTTTTCCGTGGGTTTGTTCTCTGCTGCTTTCCCCTTGCACCATGAGCTCCAGCCCAGCACACCTGTGAAAACAGCAGCTGGGCAGCCCCCAGCTCAGATCTGCTCTGCTGGGAAGGGCTGGTCACCAGAGGAACAGAAGAAAGCAGAGGAAGGAATGCCTGCAATTGCTTTTATGCAGCAGCTCCAGAGTGCTGACAAAATGTGCCAGTGTTGCAAACCTGCAAAATACCCGAAAGTTCCCAGGGAAAGAAAAAGTACCTCTGCTGCCTCATTTTATGCAGCTTGCTGAGCAATTGGCATGAGATGTAACCCAAAAGTGGGAAGGGTAAAATTTTGGGGGTTTTAACAAAACTAGACTCAACTCCTCAGCAAAAGAGCCCCTGATGCATCAGTTCTAGGGGTATGTACACATCCATGGACACTCAGAGCATCCCACAACTCAGCTAAAAACAAAACACAAAGCTCAAGCTCAAGGACAAAATCTCCACTGATTTCAGATATTCAATGCTAATATTTCTCTAGGAAGACTGAAAAATTCATTATTTCAAAACTATAAAAGGCTGCAGTTACAAGTGGTTTCCTCAGTGGAGAATCAGAGTTGCATCCCAAGCAGCAAATCCCAAATCCCTTGGCAAGGCTCGAGTTCTGCTGTGTGTTGAAGGCAGACAGGAGATTTGCAGACTTTGGACACCACAACACAGCCTTTTCTTGTTTCCTTAGTTTTCTTTTTTTTTCCTCAATGTGTAAAGCAAAGTTTCCCCCCTCTCCCCAAGTCCCCTGGAAAGTAATTGATAATTAATATTTTTCTCAAACTAAAGGAAACCCACACATTTGATAAGAGCTGAAGTAGAGCCTGTACAACTGCAGGCCAAGATTTTTATACTCAAAATTGGGAACAGTTAGATAATCTTGATTTTATCTTGTTCTGACCAGCTCTGCCCACAGCACACTGCTGCATGAGGTATGCAGGTACTAAGGAAAGGCATTTTGCAGGTATTTTTTTTTTAGCAGAAAAGTCAACAATGTGATGCCCTTGAAAACCTAAAACTGTGCAGTGGACACATGCAGAGGAGGAACACAAGAAATATCCAAAAGCTGAAAGAGTCTTTGCCTCCCTTCCAGAAAGATTTTCAATTCCCTATGTAGAAGTAGGTGGCAGCTGGAAGGGCAAATATATAAAATAATAGTAATTTTTAAAAATCCTCATTTGTCTCCCTTAGAGTTGAAAAGGGAAGGAAATTTGATGACAGAAAGCAGTCTCTTGACTTGGTAGTGCAGCTTCTTATTGGTATTTATGTGCCAGGCAGCAGTCCCCACGTCTCCTTCACTCATTTGGGAAGGTTTTGTACAGTGTATTTGTGAAGGATGATTGACTACAGGGAGTCTTTGTTGTACTATCTGCTGTAATTATTTTAATTCAAGCACATTCCCTTATAGGACTGACATCATAAACGCTGTTTTCTATAACAAATAGCTGTCAAGGCTGTCAAGCAGATCTGCTTACTGTTTTATATCATTACGATATTTAATTTCAACTCTGCGTTCTTTGTCAAATGTTCTCAAGATTTCCTTTCCCCAGCAGCAGATCAGACAGACGCCTTCAGTTCCCAGCAGATTCTTGAGGGTGAGGTCAGGGGAAGAGCGAGAGGGGATTTGCAGGGATGTGCCCACATCCCAAAGGGAGCTGCTGGCCAGTTGGTGCACAGGGGTGTTACCAACCACCAGGCTGCTCAGGGTTTTTATGGCATGCTCAGACTCCAACCTTCTTAGTAATAAGATCACAGAGAAGCCTTCTATTATCAGGTTATAAACAGGCCCAGGGCTGATAGGAGCAGGCAGCAATTCATTCCCAGCTTCTTCCTGCGTTTCTCATTGATCTGACTTCCAGCCTTCCTTGTTAAATGAAAAGCTGTGGCTCAGAAATAAACACCTCATAGCCCTCAAAGGAGACAGGCTGTGGTGTGGGGCAGAGCCACCACCAGAGCCCGGGGTGCTTGGCTTAGAAGAAGTCAGGGGTTTGTGTCTGATGCTGCTCTGCCCTGACCCAAACCAGCCTGGGCAGCACCTGCTCCACCTGAGCCACCTCTGAGCTTGTTCCTGCCACAGAACCCAGAGAGAGGAGGCACCAGGAGCCCCTAACACCAAACACACAGAGTTTTCATCGTTCTTCATTGAAACCCAAATCATTTTGCAGAATAACAAAGCTGGGAGCTGCTCTGTCCCAGGAGAGGTTTGGAGCAGTGTGTCCTCTCCCCCAGGGAGCTTTCCCCATTTATTTGGAAGGCAAAGCACACGGGGGGGACAGGAGGTGCCAAATGGAAATGCAAGGAGTGCAAAGCAAATCCAACCTCTCCAGTGCTGCAGATGGCACTGAACCTGTGACATCTGACACAGGTGTCACATCCCGGCTGCTCTCCTGGAAAACACCTGGAATGAGCCTTCCAGGGGCTGCCTCTGTGTCCCAGTGCCCTGTGCACCTGCAGAGAGGGGCACAAACACCCATCCATCTGCCCACACCTTTCAGGGCAAGAGGAGAACGAAGCTGAGGATTGCTGGGGTGCAGGACCAGCCCAGAGGGATGGAAGATGCCCTCCCTGCCCACGGCAGGCTGCAGACACCAGAGAACTCAGGAGTGTCCCAGTGCCCTCAGCTCTGCTGGGAAAGGTCCCTGTGTGCCCAGAGGGCTCCCAGCTGTCCAGGACAGAAGCCACCTTCATTCTGATTATTCCTACCACATACAGAACAGTGCAATCCTAATTCTAGGCTATTGCAGAAATCAGAATTAACAAGAAGTGAGAGGCAGGCATGGCTCAAACCACTCTTTCCACAGAGAATTCAACTTTCCCACACAAACACCAGTGCACAGAGCCACAAACACAAACCCTGCTCCCTCTGAAGGACTCAGCACCAGCACAGCAAACACATCATTTGCTCAGCTGCTGGGATGTGGGACTGCAGCCTGTTAAGAGCTCTGCTACTTGGAGCTTATCATTTAATTAAAAACAACACACAGGTTTGGGGACCAAGCCAGTGATGCACACTGAGCTGCTCTCCTCTCCCTCCAGCCCTCCCTGCCTGCCAAGGGTAGGTGTATAACACTGTAACCTTGCTTTCCAGCACACAAGTGCCATAAACCATCAATAAATTTTACTGACTTTCCCCTGACCTTCATGAGGACTGGACGAGCCACATCTCACACCAAAGATGGAGCTGTAAATATTTTATCTGTGCAGTAAACACAGTGCCGACAGCAGCAACTCACTCATGTCCTGGGGACTGCTCTGCGAGCGCTCCCGCTGTGCTGAGATGGAGATTTATTTATCTGCTGCTTCAGGAAGAACCTGGGCACAAAGGCAGAGCAGCTCACAGAAAGCCATCCTTATTCCCAGCAGTTCCATGTCACCAGCAGCGGCTGTGCCTCATTACAGAGCCACTCCTGCCCTGGGAAAGGCAGGGAGCAGGAGTGCTAATGCTCCTTCAGCAGGGCCCTGGGCCAGAAAAACCCTAAAACACGCTGGGGTTTGACAACATGAGATGCTGAGGGGTTTATTCTCTTGCAGACCCTGATGTTAAAGGTTTGAGGGGAGGGTTCTGAGGTGAAAATTAATTCACATTTCCCCCAGCCATGGAGATCTCTTACAAGCTCAAGAGTGTTCACACACAAGCAGGTTTCTCAGTGCTGCAGACCCTTGCCAGCAGGAGAAGGGGCTGTGCTCACCCTGCTTTGGGGGATAACTGCATCCTGGAGTGCAGCACTGCAGCTGCACTGCTGCCATGCACAGCTGCTGCCAGCCTCGTGCTGCTGGGATCACGGTGATGCTGCAGGACACAGCTCTGGGCTCTGGGGGGCTGCCTGATGGGACCCCCAGCACCTGGAGCAGCAAACGGGCTGCTGTGGTCCCAGTACACTCTGAGCTCCTGCAGCTGGTGCCTGCCCTGAGGATCCCAGCAGCTGGAGCCACCCACCTGCAGTGAGCAGCCCTGGAGGAAACCCTGTCTTTCAGGGGATTTTTGTCAAGGAAACGAAAAAAAGCTCCTTTCTGCCAAGCCCAAGGGGTGTGGAGGGTGAGGAGAAGGGGGCAGTGAGCCTGTTACCAACCAACTCCCTGCAAGGGTGAAAAGCAGCTCACATGGGGCACAATGCACTCCTTGCACCTTGCTCAGGGGTTAAATCTGTCCCATGAAATGTTCTGCCCAATTTTAAACACTCCCAAAGACACTCCTTTGAGGCATTCCCACTTCTCTGCATCCCCAAACAGAAACTGAGCACCACAGCGCCCAGACTACAGAGTTACCCTCAAAAAGCCCAAAGCTCCTCAAGATCTTGGTTCTCCCTGATCACCATGTGCCCTTCTGAGCCTCCTGCTCATCACCCACCCTCCTGCAAACCTGCACACCCAACCAGCCATCCTCCTGCACCCTCCTGCACATCACACACCCTCCTGCACACCCACCAGCCATCCTCCTGCACATCACACACCTTCCTGCACACCCACCAGCCATCCTCCTGCACATCACACACCTTCCTGCAAACCTGCACACCCACCAGCCATCCTCCTGCACATCACCCACCCTCCTGCAAACCCACCCATTCACCTGCACATCACCCACCCTCCTGCACACCCACCCTCCTGCAAACCCACCCACCCTCCTGCACATCACACACCCTCCTGCACATCACCCACCCTCCTGCAAACCTGCACACCCAACCAGCCATCCTCCTGCACACTCACACTCCTGCACACCCACACTCCTGCACACCCACACTCCTGCACACTCACACTCCTGCACACTCACACTCCTGCACACCCACTCACACTCCTGCACACCCACACTTCTGCACACTCACACTCCTGCACACCCACCCTCCTGCACTCCACCCTTGGCACGCTCACGCCAGCCCAGCCACGCTGTTACTCTGCACTATTTCTTGAGGCAAAGCCACATCCCCAGACAATCCCCGAGGATCCATGCCTTTGTTTTGCACACGAGCTGCCAGCAGACACGCACGTGAAGTGCCTGCTGCTATAATTGAGGCAGGAACGAGCCAGCCTCCAGGGTTTCAGTGACAGCCTCTGCTCCAGCTTCCCCAGCTCCATCCCTGCTGCTGCCAGCAAGGGATGGCACTGCTGGGACTGCAGGGTAACTGGGCTGCTGCCTGCTCCCACCTCTCCTGGCTGTCCTCAGATGTCCTTCCCGATCCTGCTGCCTGCATCTGGTCCTAAATCTCCAGCTTTCTCCCCAAGTGAAACAGCCCAGCTTGCCCTGGCATGGCCCGTGGCTTTGGATCATCCTCATCCCTTCCCTGTGCAAAGGGGGAAGCAGAAGCCCTCCTGCTGAGGAGAATCTCACTGCAGCAGCTTCAGAGGTCAGGGACAGCCCAGCCTGTCCTGCAGCAGCTGGTCTGGGGTCATTTGCCCCATCCAGACCCCTCTGTGAGCACACACACAAAGGCACAGAGCTCACGCCCAGCCAGGCTGCTCAGCTTGCAAAGGGTTACCTCGAGAGAGTGAAGGGCTCGTTCTGTCTGGCAAAGGCTCCCAAGCACCACCACCCCCCTCCCGATTTATTTCTGCAATTGTAATTAAGGCCCTGACAAAGTGGTTTAGCTGCCTGAGTCTTTTGTTCAATTTATTGATTAGCTATTTCTCAGAAGTTCATTACCATCCAGAGGCTGGGAATTGGGAATTGGGTCTATGTGGTTTTTCAAGGCTTCATCTCTGCTTCAGATGATTAAATGCAGCCACAACACATCCATCCTGCATTGAACAGCTCTGCCCAAGGTCAAACATTCATGCAAAACAGGAGTGCATATCTGCATGTCTAAATATCATCTGCATGAATTTCCAAGTGGATGTTTTTAAAGCCTTCCCAGCAAGTAGGGAGAAAAAAAAAAGTATTTATGGAGGTAAGGCAGGTCGTATCTTAATGCCCTTAATACAATATCCTTTAATTATAAACTAATATATTAAAAAAATATCTCAAGATCAACTCCCTCAAAGGAGGAATGGGGGAGGTGGGAAACTGCTATTGGCACAAATTGGCAGCTCCTGCTCAGGAGCAGAGGGCTGAACGACAGGGTGGACAATCCTGCAAGGCAGAAACACCCAGGAAATACTGGATCCCACCATCCATCTTATACTGGGAAACAAAAGGCTCCAGTACACAATGCTGTCCATCAGCAATCTTCATTAAGTTCACTATTTATCACAAGCACAACATTCCACACCCCCCCAACCTGCTGTCTTTCCTTGAAAGATTTTCCAGGGAAATGAGATGCAGCAGGTTTCATCCAGATTTCCATAGAGCATTTGTCATTAGCTAAGCTTGAGAAGACAGGATTTAGTAGAATCTGTGACATGGGTGAAAGTCTCAACAGCAACTGAAGGGCACAGCACGAGGAGGAAGGAAATTATTGATGGAGAAACCAAATAACTCTTCTTACTCAATGTTTTTTAGAGTTTTGACCACAGCATAGTTAAAATAAACACACAGAAGGAAAGCTGCAGAGGGGCCCAGGGCAGCAGAGAGCTGGAAGGGACACAGGTCACACCAGGACAGCTCAGGACCAGGGCCAGAGCTGGATAAGTGCCCAGGCAGGTGGCCAAGCAGCCCAGTGGCATCTTGTACCAGCACTCGTGTGGCCACAGGACAGGGCAGTGACTGTCCCACCGTGCTGGCTGCTGGTGAGGCCACACCTCACATCCTGGGCTGCTCTGGGCCAGCAAGAAGGACATGGAGGAGCTGGAGCGTGTCCTGAGAAGAGAATGGAGCTGGAGAAGGGGCTGGAGTGTTGCTGGATGTGCTGGGAACCAGGGAAAGAGCAGCCTTGGAGCCTTGGGCTCCTCAGGCTGCTCAAGGACAAGAAATCATATCAATGATTGTACACCTGCAGGGTGTGTGAGAGATGTGATGTTTGCAGAAAGCATGTTTTCAAAGAGGTGTTGCCTTCTTGGACCAATGAGTCTTTTCTATTCTGTATTGCACGAACTACCCTATATAAGTGTGGTGTTTATTTAAATAAAGCTCTCTTTTTGCTTCTCCATTAAAGGAGGAACTATGTTGCATTATCCTTTTCACCACTCTGCTATAGCCAAAATGCAGCACTGGAGCACAAGTTTCAAGACTGTGCTGCCCTTTCCTGAGCCTCCTATCTCCAAGGGACACAACCTCCCTCCTCCTCCAGGTGCTTGCTCCCCCATCTCCCGGGGTCAAGAGAGGATGCACGGGGGATAAACAGGAATTTCTGCTTCCAGCTGGGGATTTCACCACTTGGAAGACCAATATGATGCCTGGACACACCACTTAGCATTTCCAGCAGGGAAAGGTACATCTGGCAGCTCTCATCCCTTCTGTCCAAGAAAGTCACTAGAAGAGGCCCAGTCTGTGAAGGAGGGATTAAAGCAGTTTAAAGTGATGCAGACCTTTAAATGACAGAAGAAGCTGTTAATAAATGTACTGAGGGTGTAAACCTCTGGGTGAGGAGCTCAGGAGCAATGCTGAGGGCCATTAGATGGACATGGGGATAACACAGCTCCAGTGCAGAAAATAAACACAGAGCTGGACCCTGCACATCTCTGCTCTGCAGAGGGAGGGAAGCTCAGCAGCCTTTGCTATTTGGAAATATATTAACGAGGTATTTTTCTGGAATATTAAGAAGTTTGAGCTTGGCAGACATCTGGGACAAAGTTTTAAACCCATCCAGCTCTTTAACACCTGGCACAGGCTCCTTTTCCTGCTGACAAGGGAGGTTCTGCTGTAGAGTTCCCTCAATACCTGCTCTGCCTTTCACAGGCCAGCTCTGTGACCTGAAAATAAACCAATCCCACTGAAACAAAACAAGCCAACTCAACCACTTGCACCAAGAGAGAAGGGGAAACAGTAAAAAAATCTTTAAAAAGTTGCTAAAGAAACAAGTTCTTGCCTCTCAGCACTTTGCTCTTTGAAGCTGTGCTCTCCCTTTTCCAAGCCTGTCCCAGTGCAAGAAGCCTTTAAAAAAAAAATCGTTTTCAGCTCAAGGACAGGAGATGAGTAGTTTGCTCAATTCCTTTAGAGAGAAAAAAAAGATGCTTTGTTTTCTTCCCTGACAATTGAATTTCTCTAAAATAAATACCATTTATATTCAGACAAGACCATTTCCTGCTCCCTTTTTGAGTCAGCACCTGTGTGTGTGGCACTGCAATTATTTCCTCAGTGACACACTTGTCAGCAGAGCTGCTCTGTCTTGGGTGCCAGCTGGAGCACCAGGGAGCTCAGCAAGCTTTAATGCAGGGACAAGGTGCTGGTTATGGGTAATGAGTCAGGATAAAACAAGGGAGGGGATGATTCTCCCCTCTTCCTCCTGCATTCTGCCTTCTGAAGGTTTTTGTCTCCAATTTTGTCCCCTTGCCTTGGGGTCCTTTTCAAGGGATGTAATTGATATAGTCACTGAAAATAATGGAATTTATAGCCCAGGCTCAACACTATAAATTCAGCTATTACATTCCTGATGGGAAAATGAAGAACAAAATGAATTGAGACAGAATATTTGTCTTAATAATTGTCTCTTTTCTGTGCCGTATGTGTTTAATATGTCTGTGCCTATATATGTGTGAATATATACATGCACCCAGAACTGTACTTAGAAAAGAGGCTTTTAATTTGATTTTTGAGGGGGTTTTTGGTTTTTTTAATTACTAAATGACCACATCAGCACATCCTGTGGCCAGGCAAGCAGATTAAGAAGCTGTCTGTAACAGAGAACAAGGTGAATTTCCATCCTGGAGCTGTTTGCTGGGGGAAGAGCTGAACTTTGCATAATCCAGACACCCCAGTACCAGCCAATTCCTCTGCACTGCAAAACCTCTTCTTGGGGCTTCTGGTTGTTTTTCAGGTTTATTTCATTTTTAGCCAGGAAAGTCAGAGCTGAGCCAGCACTTCTCTGCTCAAAGCTGAGCCTCTGGTAATGTTTTCCAGTGAAACTTCCCTCTTCTCACTCCTCCCTTCCATCCTGCTCCAACTTAGGAAGTTTTGGGTTGGGTTATCCCAACCTTATCCCATCCCACTGCAAATGCACCACCACCACCAAAAAAAAAAAAAAAAAAAGGTGCATGTCCAGGCTGTGATCATTTGTCATTTAGATAGAGTCTATGATATGAACCATGGCAAACACTGTAATGACTAATTTCAAACATTTATTACAACACTTGAGAGACTTGAAAGCTCTCCCTGCTCTTGATTTTAATAAATGCAGTCTTGAAGCAGCCGCTTATCAAAGTGACACAAATTGTGTGGTAAATAGATTATGGCACAGCTGAAATACTGGAAAATGAGATCAGAAATGCTACTATCTCCCATTTAAGGCTTTGTAAGATGCTCTGATCGAGCGGATTCCAGAAAAGTGGCACGGGCAGAGCTGGTGGAAGTGGGAAGGAGCCAAAATGCCAGGGGATCAATGAGGGCCAGCCGGCTGCTTATCACCCCCTGATTTGCATTTGTACAATTTCCTGCACATTAAGGAGTTTGTACACCAAAGGCAAGAGATACCAGCGGGCCTTGAAGTCAGCATTTCAGTGCCAAAGCAAGACAGAAGAGCTGGGAAGGAGTTATCACAGCAGCAGCCAGACTTCCTCACGCTGTTCCCTGCTCATTGTCTTCATGGAATAAACAGAACTCTCATCAGGACTTGCCACGGTACTAAAAAGGGAAATATTTTGACTTGTTGTCAAATTGCTGCAGATTTCTGCGTGCAGATAAACGAAAAGCTGAGTTAGTATTTGTTTTCGTAAAGTTCTGAGAAACTGACATGAGAGCTTTGCTTTTGGAATATGCGACCAAGAAAATTGGTGAAAGTCTGGAAGAGGTTTGTTTTGTTTTAAAAAAGCATTCCCAAAGGGCACAGAGAAGAGAAGTGTAACAAGACACATTTTTCAACCAGCCACACAGGGACTCTGCAAGGCCAGCTGGTAAAGGAACATAAACACAAGAGACAGGAAAATTACCTCAGAAATGTAAGAACTTTCTCTCTAAAATAGGATTCATTTATAGAATCAGCTGCTGCCAATTGTTTTTAGGGTTCAAAAAAAAGCATTGGGTATCTGGTATGATGGGATTTCTCATTCAACAGCAAACACCCTGGGTCAGATTGTTTTTACGTTTAGAGCTGTCTTCTGCTGAAGCCACCAGGACAGATTGTTTGAGAGGGAAATGCATCCAGCTGGAGTGAAATGGGAAGTTCCAGAGTTTGGGAGCTCTGCTCAACTCAAGATGCATGGCAGAGTTACCCTCGAGGTTACCCCAAACAGCACAGAGCCTTCATCCCAACCCAAGGCTGATTTAAGCTAAATTTTGAAGATCCCTCTGGTCACTGAGCATTGGCCTGGGAGCAGAGCTGAACACAGAGACACCACTGGCCACCAGCAGTGGCACCTGGGCTCCTAACCCAGTATCTAACTTGGACATTTCAATCTGATGGAGACAACACCCCCCACTGTGCTAATTTTGGAGGCTCTTTGCCTAAATCCCCTGGGCAATGCATCTTTACCTCTTCATGGCTCATTCTTTTCAAAAGATGCTGCCTAAGAATAAGGCTGCAAGTTTTGAATATGCAAAGCAGGAATATTCCCTATCAGATATTCTTTTGCTTTATTCATATGATTGAAACTCCTGCTATGGTTCTTGCAAATCCAAGGAAATGTGTTTACAGTCTCATCAACTGAAAAGAATTGGATTCCCACGTTGCGGTTCAGGGGATTTTCTGGGGTTTCTATCAAACACAGCAACTCTGGCAGCACTAGGAGACTTTAATAAGCGCCTGTATTGCAGTTTCTTACTAGAATACACAATTAAAACCAGAAGAGGAGGAAAACACACATCCTTTCTTCCTCCCTTCTGGATGTCAGGAGAAACTCCAGAAATCTGGGGAGCAGGGGGAAACGGATTTATCCTAACTGCCCAAAGTGTTCACCTGAATTTCTTGCAACCTTGGTGCTGAGGAGTTTCCATCCCCAGCCCTGAAACACTGGTTGTGCACACCAAGGTGGAGGAGATAGGAGAGGAGCTGGGAGAGCTGCAGCAGCACCACTGCACCTCCACTGCCATCACTACACCCTCACTGCCATCACTGCACCCTCACTGCTGTCACTGCACCTCCACTGCTGTCACTGCACCCTCACTGCTGTCACTGCTCTGTCACTGCCATCCCTGCACCCTCACTGCTGTCACTGCACCTCCACTGCCATCTCTGCTCTGTCACTGCTGTCACTGCTCTGTCACTGCCATCACTGCTCTGTCACTGCCATCCCTGCACCCCCACTGCTGTCACTGCACCCTCACTGCTGTCACTGCTCTGTCACTGCCATCACTGCACCCTCACTGCTGTCACTGCACCCTCACTGCTGTCACTGCTCTGTCACTGCCATCCCTGCACCCTCACTGCTGTCACTGCACCCTCACTGCTGTCACTGCTCTGTCACTGCCATCCCTGCACCCTCACTGCTGTCACTGCACCCTCACTGCTGTCACTGCACCTCCACTGCCATCTCTGCTCTGTCACTGCTGTCACTGCTCTGTCACTGCCATCCCTGCACCCTCACTGCTGTCACTGCTCTGTCACTGCTGCCACTGCACTCTCACTGCTGTCACTGCACCTCCACTGCCATCTCTGCTCCCTCACTGCTGTCACTGCTCTGTCACTGCCATCCCTATCCTGTCACTGCTATCACTGCACCTCCACTGCCATCCCTGCTCTGTCATTGCCATCCCTATTCTGTCACTGCTATCACTGCACCCTCACTGCTGTCACTGCTCTGTCACTGCCATCACTGCACCTTCACTGCCATCCCTATTCTGTCACTGCTATCACTGCTCTGTCACTGCCATCTCTGCTCTGTCACTGCCATCCCTATTCTGTCACTGCTATCACTGCTCTGTCACTGCCATCTCTGCTCTGTCACTGCCATCTCTGCTCTATCACTGCAGCCACAGTTATTGTTCCTACTGAGCCAAAAAGGGAGAGGAGCCACCTCTGACTTAGATCCCCATAGATCAGGGTTACAGGCGCCTTCCTGGGGGACAGTTATTCCCCAAAGCAGTTTCTTGAAGCTCAGATTCCCCATGCAGAGCCCTTCCCCTCCTGCTGCAGCACGAGCAGGACATGTATGAGAGACTTGGTCAGCACAGGGCACAAGCCATGAGCTTTCCCTAGCACTGAAAGCAGCTGCCTGGCAAAATATGGGCAGCTGGTGGCACAGCCAGCATGGATGAGGCAGGTGTGGCACAGGACAGGGCAGTTTAAAATGCACTTAGTAGGGTTGAACTGGGGCAGCCTGATTTTTCCTCTGTGCACAATTCCTTTGGCCAGCAAATGTACTTGGAAAAATACAAACCCTAGAACCAAAGAGGGGCCAACTTGGCACTCTGAACATCCTATGAAGATGCTGAGTTTTGCTTCCAGTTGTCTTAAGCAGAGCAATGGGAATCCCACACTCTCCTGCCAGTACAGCACTGGGGGCTCTTGCTCTCCCCAGCCAGGAGCCACCTGGGCTTTCCCACCCTGACATCCATGCTCTGGGTCCCATGCTCTTAGAGAAAATGTTCATGCTCAGTCAAGGGGAACTCAGGCCCCCCAGCAGTGACATCCCCCAACACACCCCATTACTCTGGCAGTGTTCCTCTGTTTCTGCTTTACAGCCTGTAAACACATCCAGGGGTATTTTTGTGACAGAAACCCACAGCCATTGTTGCATGACAGAGGAGCAGCTCTCAGACAAGTGCAAGAGCCCCAAAGGTACTTTCAGTGGCTTTCATCTCAGAATCCAGAGCTGTCTTTAGGTGGCAGGTAGCTGTCAGCCCTTTGGTGCAGGGGCTGCAGCACCAGGGAGGGCAGAGCTGCAGCTCAGCTTTCCCAGCTCCCCATGCACCCCCCTCCCTTCTGCTTTTCACTTTCTCTCTCTCCTCAAGTCGTAAACAGAAGCAGTATTTCTGACAGGTGCTTCAAGCCCTTGCTGTTCATTTTTTTTCCCGTTTAAGGAGTGGCTGGCAACAACTCCCCCTCCTCAGATTCAGACGTGGGGTGAGTTTGTGACCCAGGTCCTGCTGCCCCTGTGCCCAGCCCAGCACTGCCCATGGCAGGGTGGGCTTTCAGCACAGCCAGCAGCCCTGGCAGAAGAAAAGACGTTGGGATAAGGAGAGAAATGCTCTCACTGAGATGTAGCCATGGCAACATAGTTCTGCAGAGCAGGAGGCATATCTGCCAAGGCTCAGAGATTTGCCATTTGATCGCATGGATTTCCATGCTCTGGATGCGATCACATCACACAAAATCCAGGTCAGGCTTGATGCCTTGAATAATTCTTTACCCTCAGGGGCACAGAACTGATGTAGGAAGCTGTGTCTCATGAAGGATATGGTAGGATTAAATAGATTATCTTTTTGCCCCCCCCTCCCCAAAAAAAGGTGAGCTGTGCAAATGAAGAAACACCCAGTTCTGCTTTTATTGCCCAGAAGGCAGCGAGGAAGAGGCAGAACTCAGAGCTGTGTTTCCTGGGGAGGAGACAAAGCAAAAGTCTCTCTAGAAGCAGGGTAGAATCCTTCCAGCTAAAATCCCATCCCCTCCTCCTCTTCACCTTCTCAGTGTTATCCAAAGACAGGAGTAACCACATTTCCAAACTCACAGCAGTCCCAGCACCAGCTTCCAGCTTTTCACCCTCTGAACAGCCCATCTGGGCTGGGCAGGCATGTGTCACACCAGGGGTTCAGACCTTCCCTGGCCCCAGCAATCACCAGCAGGACTGTGATGTGATGGGCAGAGCCCATCCAGCAGCTCTGGGGAGCCAGCTCCTCTCCCTGCACCCCTCTGCCAGCACAGGGACCTGCAAGGAGCAGAGCCACGAGGTGCCACCTGCACCAGCACGTGTTGGGGGCAGGAAGAACGTGAAACCCCAAAGCCAAAGAGAAAGAGAAACCACAGACCCTTCAGGGCTTCGGGAGATTTGTGCCACAGCCTGGATGGCAAATATTTTCCCTGGGGTTGAGCCACTGAATCAAAGCTGCAAGACTGGCAAGGGCTGTGTTTGCTCTGATCTGTGCCTGTGTAAATCATGAAAGCCAGGTCTGAAGCCCAGGAAGAAGAGGCAGCTTGAGAGCAAACAGCACAGAGAAGATGTGCCAAGTGTCTTGATCCGAGCAAGAACTGCTGCAAACTCCACACCCCTCTCTGGGTTGGTCGGGGGAGGACATGGGGAAGGGAAAGGCAGAGTTCCATGTCCCACTGCCCACCCTCCTCTGGCTCATGCCACACTGCTCAGCCTCCTTTGCTCTGATGCAGGGACAGGACTGGGACAGCAGGAGCCATGGCTCCCTGGAGCTGCTTGACCCAGCCTAACCATGTGTGCATCCAGGTCCTCATTCCTGGGAGGGAGGCAGGAGTCTCATCCAAGTAAGAACTCACCTGTGTTTAAAAAAGAAATAAAGGAAAAAAGAAAGGAAGGGGAAAAAAAAGAAAGGAAGGGAAATAAAAAAAAAAAAAAAAGCAAAGGTTTATTTCACATTTGGAATCTATTTTTCCCTTTTATACTAGCAAACCTGAAACCCCTAGAAATCTAGATGTTCTTCACCTGGCATCTTTCAAAGAGTGTTCCCTTCCCTCAGTAGCTCGAGGGCTTTAACCTTTTGAAAACAACAGGTTCTGAGACCTTGAAAAGAAAAGCCAGCAAGGCAGAGCTCATCCTCCATTAGAGCAGAAACAGGGAGGGAGGGGGGATTTATCCCAGTGATCCCAGTCTTTTGGAGAAGTTTAATTCACTCCCTTGTCAGGTCCTTTCTGCCTTGCCCTCCCCACTCCCAGCTCCCTCTGAAGCAGCCTTCCCATCCCTCGCTTTTCACCTCTGCAGGCTTGAGCACGAGATAAACATGCCCTAATTATTTTGCTCTTGCACAGCTGAGCCCTGCAGCCCTTCATTTCCTTACCTGAATGCTCTCGCTTCCAGCGGGTTATATACGACAAAGCCTCTCCAGTGTGTTTGTTGTGCAGCACAACTCGGGTGTCACACAAGCAGCTCAAACCCCTCTTTTCCCCAGCATGGACTAATAAAGGACATGAATTACTGGGGCCTTCTTACAGCCTGGGAGCCAAAAGGCTGAGGGAGGGGAGAAATAAGGTCACCCAGCCTCTTGCCTTCAGACAAATAGCACAGACACTGCTCTGGCTGATAGAGATTAAAAATTGCCTTCATTCTGGTGCTCAGTTTTGCAGAGGGTCACAAAGAGCTCGGTGACACTGCAACTGCCACACATAAACACAGAGTGCTCCATGCCAGCAGGTATCTTGTTGTGAGGCTGTGCAGAGCAGTGGGAGCAGGCACTGCAGCTCCTGTCTGTGGGAGTCCAGGGTATGTCCCTGGCTCCTTTGGGGATGCAAAAACCGCCCTGGCAGACCCCTCTGAGACCCCCAAATGGTGTCCAAGAGCCACAGGGGCTGGATTTGGCTCCTTGGGAGAATTTACCAACACTGAGGGAAGAATCACAAAACATGAGAACAAGTAGAGTGTGAATTGGAATGTTAGAATGTAGAATAAGTAGGTTTTTGGATTGTTTGTATTAAGGGCCATGTGGTCAAGATGGAGGAACCTGGGTGTGGTGGGCTCCTTCTTCCTTCTTTGTGTCATCCATGTTGGGGCTGCATCCTGGGAACCACAGACTGGATGGGGAAAGAACTGGACATTGCAAAGAGATTGCATGGCATTGGAAAGAATCTGTATACGTAGTTTTAGGTATAAAAGATCCCACCCAAGGGGAGCTCTGTGATGGTCACCTTGCAGAGCAGGCCTGTGTCGGGCTGACTGAAACATTTTGGAAGATAAGGTAAATAAACAGCTGTGAAACAACACAAGGTTGTCTCGAGAAGCTTTCTTGCTGGGTGACTCCGAGAGAATCCAGACCCCTGAGCACCTGCATGTCCTGTCTGAGGAGGTCTCATGTCCAAAGGGACCCTCGGGGCAGGACACCGTCCCCAGGGCTGGCACGGCAGAGGCTGCTCTGAGCAGGGGCTGGGCAGTGCAGGGGCTGTTGGTGCCTTGGCTGCTCTCCCTGCACCATTCTCAGCACACTTGTACAGCTGTGGGGCTCAAAGCCTCCAGCACAGCAGCACCTGCTTCCACACCAAACACCCAGTGCAGGAAGGGGAGGGGAGGGGGCAGTGGGGGTCAGCAGGCATCCAAACCTTGCTTTATGCAGCTGAGCCATAGGAGGAAAAGCCATCACAATATCCACTTGAATGCAGGTGTTTTTAATGCTTCTAATGTCATGGAATCATGGACTGGTTAGGGTGGGAAGGGACTGGAAAGATCATCTCATTCCACAGGGCAGAGATGCTTTCCACTATCCCAGCTTGCTCCAAGCCCTGCCCAACCCAGCCTTGGACACTTCCAGGGATGGGGCTGCACACCAGGTACACAGCACAAAAGAACAGGACACACTAGCCAGCACAAAGTAACCCTTTTTCAGATTTTTCTGACCCCCAGGAGCCCCCTGTGTGGCAGGGAAGTGCCTCACCTGTTTTACACCACGTAGGAACATGGAAACCTCTCCCAGTGATGCCCCAAGCTCCCCTTTCCTTGGAGACTCCTGTGGCAAAGTGACTCCTCCATGAGGTCGAGGAAGACACCCCAAACACAGCTGCAAAATTCCTGCTTTAGTGATGCCAATAAAAGCCCTGTCACTCTGCTGCCAGCAAACTCTGTGGCACACCCCAAGTGACAGAGGCCACCAGGTGCCTCAGCCCTGCCCTCCAGCAGGGAGCACAGTGGTGTAGAGCTGTGCTGGCAGGGCGCCTGGGGGGCCCTGAACTCCCCAAAGCTGCAGGGAGAGGCTCAGCAGAGTCTGGGGGGGTTTGCTGGCAGCTGCTCCCACAGCCCAGCCTGGCTCTGTCCACTCCACAAGAGTGTGGAAAGCTGGCAGCCCCCAGTTCTGCTTCCACAGCTCACTTTGCACAGCCTGCTTCTCCCAATTCCACGTGGATTGTGCAATGTGGCTTGTAAGATCAAAAAGGTTGGCTGGGCTTTGCCCCAGCCCCCCTCTCTGCTTTGAACTTCTAATTATTTTGCTAATTCTGAGCCTAGTGCTAAGATGCTCTGAGCACACCTAAAACCTTCCTCACAAAATCAAGCTGCAAAACGTCTCCCAGGATATAATCCCCAGTGAGAAATACTCTAACCTTTCCCAATAACCACGAGCAGAGCTTGTCTAGTCATTTGCAATTAAGCTCCTGAGCTAATGAAGCTGCTTTGAAAAAAAAAAAAAAAGAAAAAGGAAAAGAAAAAACCCAACAACCTCAGGTCAGTCTAATTAAGAAATGTTGTACCTTGCAGTCCCAGTGTATCTTGTGGCACACAGCTGTGCATGCTTTCAGCTTTGACAGCAGAAAAGGTGTGATTATTTATTTATTACATGAATGCAGGGAAGCTTCAGGAGTAGGAGACGCCTGTGCTGTGAGGGAGCTGAAGTAGAGAGAAAAGAAATGACATTCAGCTGGAACCTGTAATTATAGGAGGGGATGTTGACCATAGAAAAATGCAATTGTGTAATGAATACTTATGCATTAGCTTTTCTTTGAGATTAAAAGTACACAATCGAATCAAGGCCAAAGTGGAGCTTGCCCTCAAGGAAAGGCAGTTTGGAAGACAAATGTAATTATGCCACTGTCATTTGCAATGCTACAGAAAGTGGCTGAGGAAACTTCATGAAAAAGAAGTCTTAGGGGGGAAAAAAACCTATTTGGAAAGAATTCTGCTTCTGATTTGAGTCTCTCTTCCCTCAACAAGAGAATGGATCTTTTCTGCTGCTGCACACACACAGGGTGCCCCAGCCAGCATCTGCTCCCAGCACACATTACTGATGTGGGATCTGCAAACAACCATCTTCCTCTGCTTTCCTTGTGACTGAGGAGCATTTGCTCAGCTACAACCAGATCTGATCTGCAAGAGCAAAATTTTAATTAAGTGCCTCGCCAGAAAAAAAGAAAATAAAAGCTAATTTTAGGAACTGGTCCAACATACTATTATTTCCTCACGTTCTCCTATCCCTCTGCACTGCATTAGCCCAGAGCCCTCCAGGACTGTGCCTGCACTGCATGACAGGATCCCAAAATTCCCAAGCATCCATCAAGCCAGGGGTGTGT
Source organism: Luscinia megarhynchos (assembly GCA_034336665.1). Taxonomy (NCBI): domain Eukaryota; kingdom Metazoa; phylum Chordata; class Aves; order Passeriformes; family Muscicapidae; genus Luscinia; species Luscinia megarhynchos. The sequence goes on from CM067580.1 coordinate 8,198,851, forward strand.
GTCACTGACTCTCTCAAGGTGTGAAGCAGCAGAAGTTGCAGTTAAGCCTATCACTCTTTTTTATCCAATTAGATAATTTTTACTCTCTGCAGAAGATGCTGGGGTTAGAGGGGAGCTGCCAGCACTGCTTGGGCACAGCTCATCTTGATTGGTTTTTAAAATTCTGCGTGTCAGCTGGTGAGAAGAGACACATCCAGAGTGACCTCACATTGCAGAGAAACCCAGTGAATTATCTCCATGGCTGGATGGAGGGTTTGCACAGTCTCCCCACCCAAACAGCAACAGAAGAACCCCAAAAACCAAAAAATCAAAACACACATCCCAAATCAGTCCATCCCAGTGAGACCCTCAAACCTTTTCTGGATTGTGCCACAGATTCTCCATGGCCATAGGGACCAGAGGGCACTGTTGGGTTCACAGCTGCAGCTTTCCATGGGTAAACCCAGGTGCCAAGGCTGAGTTTGCTGAGCACCCCCTGCCTGCCTGAGCACGGGCTCCAGCACAGTGCAGTGCCCAATTCCAGTGATCCTCCCCCAAAAAGTGCCCTGGAACAGCACAGCCCTGGAACAGCACAGCCCTGGAACAACAGCCCCGAGAGCAGGGCTGGCACCATCGAGATGCACTCCAGCAGTGAGGAAAACCTCTTCTGACAGTCACAACCTTCATCTCTGAGCCATCCTCCACCCCAGAGCTCAGCAAAACCCCTGAATCAGTGGGGGTGCACAAAGGCACTCGAGGGGGAGGGAGGGAGAAATGACAGGAGAAGACAGACTCCTCAAACCAGCACATGGGATTGAGGGATGGAAGGGAAAGTGGAATTTAGACAGAAGAGATGCAGCCAAGTGTGGGAAAAAGGAGGGAAGAGTGGGGGAAATAAAAGATCTCAAGAGCATCCACTTAAGCTTTGAATTGCCTGGCTTTGTCTCTGCTTCACACAATGGAAACGTACAGTAGCAACAGACAGATGCTGAGAGCTGGTTTGCTTCTCATCTGCAATTCCAAACACCCTGTCAGGAACAAATATTTGAAAAGACATCTATCCAACCATTAATGTATCTAGTGGGGCAATTTTTTTTTTTTTGAAAGAAAAATAATTCTGCATTCATCACAAAGATGATCACGCAGAGAGATGCCAACAGAAGCACTGGAGGGATAAGCAAAGTTTCAGGTCTTTCTTTAGGGCTGAAGACAGCTCACTGTTGAGCTGAGAAGGTGCAGCTGGTTAAGTATTTGCAGTACAGGGAAAAGGAAAAAAAATAATCAGACAGCTGTATTTTTAACTGATCATGTGCTTGCTTCTGTTTCATAAGATTTATTCCCTCATTAATCACTGCCCTCCCTTCATTCATGTTAAATATAAAAATGATTAGGAAAGATCCTCATCATGGTTAAAAAAATAATTAGCTGCTACATCATGTTGCACACATTCAGACAGAAAGGAGTGATTAAATTAGGAATATTAAAACCCCATTAATCTGTGTTCAACTTAAGCTCTGCTTGTTCATCTCACTGTGGCACTTATTATTTCTGACACTGAAAGATATTTGAATTACTAGCTGAAACAAGGTCACTATCAGAAAGATGTCAGGTCAGCAATTAGTCAAAGGTGGGAGAAGCTACCAGAACTGAGCTGTGCTTGACATGTCACAAACATGTGAGACTTTTCCCCTTCCCTGGGTCCCCTGGATGAGCAGGTCAGCACTGGGACCCCAATGGCTCAGGGGTGTGGATCAGCCCTGCCAACCCCCCTGCAGCTCCTGAGCCCCTAAACCAGCCCCAAATCGCTGTGCCCCAGATTTTGGGAGGAGCTGGGCAAGGGGCACAGCTGGAGCCCCCATCCTGAGCTGTGCAGCTGCCTGGGCTGGCCAGGGCTCCCCATGGCAAAACCTCAGCAGGTTTAAGGACAGGGGCAGTGCAGGAGCAATGCCAGGGGAGCAGAGCCTTGCCTCTCCCCCAGAGCTCTGATTCCAGCACCAAATCCCCATCCCACTGTGCACACCCAGCACACGCCCTGAGGGGTTTTCTCCTCACTTCTGCTTTGCCCCACGAAGCAGCAAGCCCAGCACAAGAAAGATCATGACAAGAGCAACAGAAAAACCTAGAAAAAAAATATTTTCTCTGGGGGAACATTTGGAAGCACAGGAGCATTTGATGGCAAGGAGAGAAGATAGCCAGAGATCCAGGTGGTTCATGGCCTTGGACTCGAGGAGTGGCCTGCAGGGAAGGGTACAGCACAGAACTGGCAGTCCCCACACCATGATCACCTTTTTCCTGGCAGTCCCCACACCATGATCACCTTTTGCCTGCTGCTGTGCAGCTGGCAGCATTGCCTGAGCAGAATCCCCCAGGGGCAGCTGGCACTGCCCCAGGGTGAGGGGCTCCAGTGCTTCCACTTTCCCACTCCAAGAGCAAAGGGTTCTGCCTGGCACAGGGCAGCCCACACCTACCACACTACTGTGACAGCAATAATTGCTAATTTTATCTTCATTTTTTTTTTTTTTTAATAGAACTGCCAGCTAAACTTTATGGAGAGCCCCAGAATTGTTGTGTAGGAGCCCTAGGCTACAACAAGAGGTCTTTGCTGTTGCTGCAGGTCCTGTTCACCATTTCCAGCATGCTGGGCAGAGCCCTTTGAGATTTGTCCCTGGGAGCCAGCCATTACCTGCCACCACACAGATTAGGGAGGATGCAGGCACAGGAGGACAAAACCAAAGCTGACAAGTCAGTTAAATCTTACAGATGAGTTCCTGGGTTGTTTATTCCAGCCACAGGTGGACCCTGTGCTTGGTGGTTGATACCTTTGATATGTTTGCTATGCTTGCCCTCATTAAGGGGAAAAAAAAAAAAAGCAGCACACGAGACATTTTCATCCCCAGATCTCCCAAAGCCTTTCTAAGCACAGTGTTCCAGTGTACAAACTATTTACTCTGTACTTCACTCAGCACTGACAAAACCACCTCTGAGCCTCTTTAGAGAGGAAACAGATAATAAATCAGCTAACAAGGCTGCACTCTAATTGACAACACAGGAAGGAGGGAAAGATGCAGCATCTCCTCGTAACCGCAGGAAGAACTTTAGGGAAGCAGGATATAATTAATCGAGGTGGGATTTCACCAAGATCCCCTGCTCTTATGAAAAATGCCATAAGACATTTAATGACCACAGGTGAGGAGAATCTTTGGTTTACATCTCATTTGGAGCTGAGCACACAGAATATTAAGCGAGTCAATGCCACCCCAAGCCCTGCACGAATTATGCTCTCCACTTTTCCATTTGCCTTTGGACATCCCACAGAGCTCCCTCCCTCCATGTGGGACCTCTTTTGGAACAAGGAGAGCAGGACTGCTCCTTGTGACCACTCCACTAACTGCTCAGAGGAAAAATTAACTGATTATGGATCACTCTGTCATTTTGCTGCTACTTCATTTTAGAAAAATGCAGCTGGGATGGAGGGCGGGGGGGGGGGGGGGAAAAGCCAAAGCAGCAAAAACGCCTTTGCTAAAATATTTATTTACTATCAATAGTTCAGGAGGTGTTTTGTTTAGGCAACAGCCAGGACAGAGCAGCAAGGCACCCTGACTGGAGCCAGGAGGAGTGGGATTGTCAGCAGACACAACAGCAGCTCACTGCTAACCCTGGGGCTTGCCACTGGCTTCTCCAAGGAAAGGACTGAGCCAGCAAAGCACTTCCAAATCCCTCCTGCAAATAACAGCACTGGCACCATGGGCAGCCAGGCGCTCAACAGGCAAGGCCTGCTCTCTATCACTTTGTTTGAAATAACTTTAATGCTCACCTACATGAAAAAAAAACCAATCCTACATTGTTACACACCCACAGCAATTCTTAAGCATCAGGGAGCTTTATTTAAAGAGTGAGGAAAGCCATGAGGAAGGGCTGGGAACTCCCATGCAATCCATGCCTGGCGGGCTGGGTGGCCAGCAGAAGTGACTTGGTGATGGATTTACTGTGCCAGCCTGTCCCTACCCTTTGACCAAAGAAATCTTGTTGACAGAGCCACAGCTGTGCTTAAAAGCTGGAATTATATTAGTATTTTACCCTCAATGCTGTTTGGAGATGAGGGAACAGGATGGAGTGATTCTGCAGGGGGCTTAATTTATGTGGGACCTCTGTATCTGCTAATTTGGGTGCAATGTTATGTGCACAACATTGCTTCTTTTGCATGATTAATTTAAAAAAACAACATCCTGAAGACCAATAACTGGGAAAACTAAGAACACATCCAAACCAGAAGTCATTTTGGCCACCAAGAAGCAGGCAAGCACTCCCCTGCCTCAAGTACTGTGGAATTAAGACACTCATAAATCCTTGCCCAGCAAGCCCTGGAGAAATAAAAGAGGCTTTAAATATAATCTATCCTACCACTTAATAGAGTAAGGGGAGCAGCAGAACGGAGGGTAAGCTGAGAGGAAAGGACAAACATAATTGCTGGAGTCAAACAGAGGAAATTGCAGGTAAATACCAGCTGGATGAGACTCCAAAAACTGCCCCAAAACTCGAGGTGGCTCTGGGGTGACTCCACGTGGGGTGGAGGAGGCACAGGGGTCAAGCAGGGCTGTAAAAGGCACAAGAGCTCCTCAATCAGAGCTCTGCCATTGAGACTGCAGGGCTGGGGGGTTTTTCATACAGCTTTGACACTTAAAAATGGTGTGAGGAAATGCAGAGCTTGCCAGCTGTTCAGGGCTGCAGGGAGTGGCACCTGCAGGACCTCTGCCCATGTGCTGGCACCACGTTTGGCACACGTGTGTCCCATGGCAGGGACCTGGAGCAGAGTGGGCTCCAAGTGACAGGGCTGGCAGGGAGAGCTGGGCAGAGCTGGACTCATAAAAGGAAAAAAACTATAAAAGCTTTTTTTAAAAAAAAATCCACCAGTTGCAATAGCTCATGTTTTTGCTTCCCAGCCCAGGTGTGCCCACCAGGGGTGTGTCCTGTGGCCCCTGGGCAGTGCTCACCCAGCCCAGAGAGGGCATTTGGGGCAGGGAAGGGCAACCTGAGAGCAGGCACGTGGCAAGAACTTTGTGTTGCCAGGGAAACAGCTCATTATGTGATGGAAGCATCCTTCTGGGGTTATTTTCTGCTCCTCAGTGTGTCCCCACAGCCTCAGGTAACTGAATCAAGCCCCAGAGCACAAGGCACAGGATAGAAAGCAGAATGCAGCAGAGCCAAAGAAAGAAGGTGTTGGTGCCCAGCAGTGCCAAGGCAGAGATGGGCAAGGTTTTGCCACTGACACCTGGAGAACTGCCCAACATTGCTATGGAATAAATCCTCATTGAGCAGTAAATAAAACCAGGCTGTGAATGACCAAGCCACCAAGTCCCTGCAAACAAGTCAGTCTCATGCTTTTCTTCTCTTGTTCTGATAATTGAGGCAAAATAAAATATGCTAATGATATTAAGGATAGAAACAACAATAATGATGATAAATGAAAAGGAGGGGGAGAGGAATAAAACCCAAGAGAAACAATTGATACAGCTGCTCACCACCCCTTGAATGATGCCCAGCCTGTCCCTGAGTAGCAGCTGGGAGCTCCCAATGAACTTTAAGCACCATTTATGCACTGGGCATGACTTTCCATGGCCTGCAACATCCCTTTGGCCAGTTTGGGTCACTTTTCCTGGCCATGGCCCTCCCAGCTTTTTGTGCAACTCCTCACTGGCAAAGCACAGGACACTGATAAATTCTTGAATTAGGGTAAGCACTGCTGGGCAAGAACTAAAACATCCATGTGTTATCAACACTATTCTCATGCTAAATTCAGAACACAGCACTGCACCAGCTAAGAAGAAAATCAACTTTATCCCAGTTGAAACCAGGACACACAGATCAAGAAATAACCCTCAGGTAATAAAAAATAAAAATCAAACCAAACAATCTGAGGAGGCAAGCAAACAGGTAAAATTCAGCAATGCTTTCTGATGCATCCCTGGTGGAGAGCATCTCCCAATTACCATGACACACACCAAGAGGAAAGCTCATCCTCCAGGGATCCCTTCCAAAGAACCTCCATGCTCTGTGCTGCTGGCCTCATTCCCAGCACAGGGCTGAGTGGGGAGAGCACTGCAGACAGAAACTTTCCATTTTAGTGATTCTGAAATTGTCAGCCTGGGTGTTGTTTAAACTGCAGTGGCTTTTCATGTCGGTCAAGGTTTGGGGGATTTCCAGAGCGTTTCAGTTGAGGCTTCTGTAAGCAAAAAGGAGATGGAAAGTTTTACAAATTCATCTTGTCACTCCTACACGTGTGGGTAAACGAACCCATTGGCCTATTTTAGACCCAAACCACCCCAGCCAGCCCCTGTCCCCCTGACCCTGCAGGGGGAGCTGGGTGTGACCCACACAGCAGGGCTGCAACTCCCTGGGGCTCTGCAGGCAGTGGCACAAGGCTGGGTCACCCACTGACTTTTTCAGCTCACCAAATACTCCAGTTTCCTTGAAGGGAGGAGGAGAAGACAGGCAGGGATGTAGGAGGAAATTTGGAGTTTTCTTATTACCTTTAAGTTGTGTGAAATACTTTGTCATGTGTTATTTCAGCACCATCAGTGCAGGGGCTCCAACCACCAGGAGCTGCACCAGAGGGGTTCCTGCAGCCATCCCTTCAATTCTGGGGGCACCTCAGGGTTAGCAAAGCAACCAAGCTTTGGTGTTTCCATCCCCAGGCACAGCAGAGAGAGCTCAGCTCTCTGGAGGAGGGTGACCACATCCTGGGTGCAGAGCCTGGTGCCACCAGCGCCACTCAGGGCTGTGACAGCAGGAAGGGAACGTGGGCACGGGGCCAGGGCCCCCCAGCAGCACGGGGTGGGATGGGGCAGGGCAGGATGGGGAGATAGAACCACACACTGGGGGATGGAAGGGACCTTTAAAGCCCCACATGCAGGGACACCTTCCATGGACCACGTCGCTCACGAGCTCTGTCCCACCTGGCCCTGAGTGTTTCCAGGGATGGGGCAGCTCTGGGCACCCTTTTGGCAATTTTTGAAGAGACTTTTCTGGCTCCTTTCAGCCCCAGCAGGGACAGGCTCAGGCCATTCCTCACCAGCTCTGGTCCTTTGTGCCACCACACACAAAATTTGTGCTGCTGATGGGCTCAGGTCCCTCCTGGGCTCCCACTGGTGTCCCAGCAAAGCCCACCCAGTGCAAATCTGCCCTGCCACAACAGCAAAGTAACTTCTCCTCCCTGATGCATTTTATTACCCAACACGTGGAAACCCATATTTTTGGAAATTGAATTACAGTTTCTTGAATATTAAGAGAAAAAGTGATTCCCTTTGCTGAGCTGCACTTACAACTGGTTTACAGCTGGCAGGGAGGGAACAGACTGAGTTTCTCGTGGTGTTTTCAGCCCTGGAGTTGAGACTCAGAGGGCTGCTCTGCTCCTTGAGCTGTTCCAGGAGGCTGCATCAAGCACCCAGACAGGCACTGGGGAAGGATCTGGTTTTGGAGGCAGAGAGAAACTGGAGAACAACTTGTGAACCAGAGGCATTTTCTCACTGGCACCCAAAGACTGATGGCAAAAGCAATCTTTAGAAAAACAAGTAAATAAAAAGAAAACCCTACTTTATCATCTCAGTATAATTTTGCCAAGGGAAAATTATCTGCCTTTGCTTGTTTGCAGAAACTTTTACCACACAGAACAGGTGATGTGAAAAGTATATTCCTTGCAACAAGGACCAAAAAATCCCCAAACATATATTTGAAAATCCCCAAGCAGGTATTTGAACAGGGTGTCCTAATCCAAATCACCTCCCAGAATTTCAACTTGGTTTCAAGGATCTGTCACCTGGCAGAGGGAAACATCATGTCTTGGCAATTTGGGCCTTTGGACAGAGGTATTTATCTCTTTTCCTTGCTTTTTTTTTTTAGCCTTTTTTTTTCCCCAAGGCCCAAATTTCTTAAATCATGACTTTTATTAAACCCCAGCATGGTGCAGATCACAGCCATAATTCTTTTTCCCCCACCTTCCCACCACAAATCCATTCAAAGTGAGTGACATTTGCAAAGTGTATTTTCACGGCCCTCCATAATCCCTTCAGAATATTAAGACTGCATTACTTTGTCTTTGGTTACATTAACTTCAATTTTCCTTATGAGTAAGTATTTGGCTAAAAATTAATATAGTGAAGTTGAAAAGAATCTTATGATAGGAAAAAGACTAATTTCATCTCTGGCTGCTCAGATACCAGAGTACACTGGGGTTAATGTAATTAACTTACAATTTTAGCCTAGGTTGTGTACATACACTGAATCTCCCTGCTGGAAACAAGATTAGATTTTATTACACTATATATCCTGGTTATCTTCACCATGCCTCCAATATTACTTCCCTCAATGACTTCAAGGCTCTCTGCTGCAATGAAAATGCAGAACCATCTGGTATTGAGCCCATGCAGTTTATTTAAGGATTTAATTAAATGCTCTAAATGGAGAGCTTCTTTGAATTAACATTTTAAATGTGACTTATTGCAGGTTTAATATTGTCTTAATGCCAACCTGGGAAACTCCATAGCCAAGTTGTTGACGTTTAAATTGAATTCATTTGGGTGGCTCCAGGGGGACTCATTAATTAATCTAAACAACTAATGGGGATTGGTTCTGACTTTTGATGAAGATTATTTACAGAGACAATTTGCAGTGAATAAAGAGTCACAGTAGGCAAATGTTTAATTGAATTTAAAAAAAAAAAAAAAAAGGACATCTCATTGTGTTCAATATCAAGGATGCATCTTGCTAGCAAGCTTTGAAATACCAAGAAAGGGACGATTGCTTGAAGCTTCCAATTGCACACTAATAACAAAGAGAATGGGTAATTACATTTGCCTGTGTAATTTGCAGCTTGTAAGAGGACAACAGGTCTGTCTGGCTTACAGCACCCAGAGAAAGACCCTAACAGGAAATATTCTGTTTTATGACGACCAAGTTGCCCCACTCACTTTTACTCACATACCAGAAAACGGCATTTTCCAACCAATCACTGCTGGAAAAACAGAGTCAGCTCCTCTCACTTACATTTGCAATAACCCAGAACAACTGCAATGAGCTCAGCAGAGCTGCTTTAATTTACAACAGCTTAACCTATAACACCCAATCTTCTTTTATTCTCTGATTATATCAACTTTGGAATCAGCTGTTTGCGCCTCCGAGCGCACCGCGAGCCCCGCGAGCACCAGCAGCTCCTGATGTGCTTCTTCCTCAGCCAGCCAAGCACCAAAGCAGTACCTGCTTCCCTGGGTAGCTGCACTCATTAAAGCAAACTTCCCTCTGCGTTTTTCCACTGTTGTCATCATTATCCCATCTCATCTGGAAGTTTCCAGTAAGGCCAGCAGAGCACGGAGTGCTGTCCCAGGGAAACACAGCTGCTGCCCCACCACCTGGCTCCTGAGGCACCAACACCTCTAAGCCCTGTGATTTTGGGCATTTGGGATGTTGCAGTTGTGTGTTTAACACAAAGCTGGTGTGCTGTCAGTGAGCACAGCAGAACAAGGAGTGGGACTGTGTGGGAGCCCAGAGTATTCCTCTGGCAGGGTCCCAAAGACCCCTGAGTGAGACCCTGCTGTCTCAGGGACTGAATTCACACCCCTGGGGGAAATTACCAACACAGAGGGAATGGAAACAAGCCACCAAAATCAGTAAAGTGTAAATTGGGTTGTTAGAACGTAGATAAATAGACTTTTGGGAATGTTTGTTATAAGGGACACGTGGCCAAGATGGAGAATTTGGGGTGTGGATACCTCTTCCTCCTTCTTCTCCTGCCATCCATGCTGGGTGACATGCTGGCACTGTCAGATTGGATGGGGTCAGAGCTGGACTGTTTAACAAGACTGTATTGTATTGGAAAATAATTGTAAAACCCTAGTAGGTAATTTAGACTATAAAAGATCAGTCCTGCCTCTGCCAGGCAGATTCTGCCCTGGATGTCTGGCGAGCAGAGCTGTGAGCTGGGCAGAGCATTCTGAGATAAGGGAGAATAAACAGCCATGGAAAACCTCTCAGAACAGCTCCTGCAGTCTCTCATGGAAAGAGCTGGGTTCAAACCACCTGCATGTCCTGCAGAGGTGATCTCAGGGCTAAGGAGACACCTCGGGCTGAGACAGGACCGGGGCAGACACAGGGGAAGGTGGCAGCTGCAGGTCGGGCTCTCTCTGCCCAGCACAGCCTCTCCTCTGTGATTCCTGCCCTTGCATGTTATGGATTGTCCTCAGCCTAAACAGGGATTGATTCAAGGCTTAAAAGCACAGCACTGAAAGGCAGCAGAGGTGAAGGGCAGGAGAAAAAGGGATTGAGAAGAAAACACAGCATCGAACACCATAAGTGCTGCTACAGTTTTATATGTGGTCTTTAACCAGGCAGAGAAGTTTGGAGAAATCACCCAGCCCTTGAATAGAATTATCTGAGCTTCAAATCAGAGAGCTGGGGACCACAGCAACCACCAAAGATGTGGAGCAGGGCTTGGGGCAGCACAGACTGACTCTGCCCCTCCCACAAAGGGAGACTCGGGAGACTCACACCTCGTGTGAAGGATTAAAGGACACGAAGCCATGAAGGACCTCAGCAGCGCTCAGGACTCTCAGGGAGCCTCATTCACACCCAACAGGCCACATCTCACAGCAGGCACCTGAAAGCTTTTGGCAGGCTGTGGGCACTGAGCCCACAAGAGTCAATCCAATGGTTTGAGTTCTACTGTCCCAGCTGCAACAACCAACTGAAAAACAGAATCATTGCGGCTGGAAAAGACCTCTGAGACCTTCAAGTCCAACTGTTGGTCCAAAACTGCTCAGTCCATCACTGAATGTTTCCCCAAGTGCTCTCCCTTTCTCCATCATTCCACATGACAGGAGTGCTGCCCCACTGGGTTAAACCACTCCTGAAGGCTCTCCACGGTTCAAAGCAGATAAAACCATTGTGGACGTGCTTCCCCTGGGCAGAGGCAGAGCCCAGCCTGGGCTCACAGTGCCAGGAAGCTTTATCCAAGCCAAAACCATCACTTTCACCACACACCCTGCTCTGTCCTTCCCTGATCACTCCCTGCCAGAGCCGCACTTCATTTCCAATACACCCCAACCTGTCTCGCCTGAATCCAGGAGGTTCCAAACTTCTTTTCTTTCCGAGGCTGGACACGCTTTGCATGCTAATTTGGGAGGGAATTGAGGGGGAGGGCACATTGAGGAGCGGCACGCAGCCATTAAGGCAGGGAGACTAAAGCATCCCGCCCGGCTCAGCACGGCTGGAGACTGTCTAGAGCATCGCCAGCTGCTCTCAGATACCTACAGTGGAGCTCTTTTATGCAAACACCTCCAGTAACAGCTTTTGTGGATCTGACAGACAGAGTGGTTAAAAATTATAAGGCATTCGGTGGGTATCCAGTGGAGAGACATTGTACAGCACATCTGAGGAGGGGAGTCGCACTCGGAGAGGAAATTCTGAATTGTCTGAAGGGGAAAGGCTGCTCAGGATCCCCAAGGCAAATCAAGCCGTGCTGGGAGTATCACCCATGTCAGCCCTGCCCATCTTCCCAGGGGTCCAGCTCCTTAAATGTGGATTCACGGACAGAAGGCAGTCACATCCCCTCAAAAAAGCAAGAAAAGCAGATATTCACTGAAAATTATATTTTCCCCATCAGCTCTCAAAATTTCTTACAGAACCTCTCCTGCATTATATGTATATATATATATATATTTTTTTTTTAATCACCAACTCACTCAGGGCTCTCTCAAGGTTGTGTAGCTCTTTAATGTACTTTATTTTCCCCAGGATTGCTTGCTCTCAGTGTGAGGAGTGTCAGCTATTTTGGGAAACCTGGAATCAAGTGGGCGAGCGGTGGAATTATTCATGAGGACACCAGGAGGAGGGAGGTTACCTCCTTCACCCCACGGGAGGCACAGCTCAGCCATTGCTTCAGGCTCAGAATGAAAAGGCAAAAGTCTGTGCCCCCTCGAACCTGGACAAGGCATTAGGAGCTGAAATTATAGGGAAAGGCACAGCTGGTCCATCACTGGAGGAGGGAGGGGAGCTCTGGCAATGCTTGAGGCTCCTTCCAGCCCTGTGCAGCTCAGGCTTAGGTAAAAACAAGCACACACCACAATATCCTTCAGGTGTGAGCATCCACGAGGGAATAAAGCTTGGTTTGCTTGGTCTGCAGGGCTGTGTCCTGCTTTAAATGCCTGCTCCTCCTTCCCAGAGCAGCCACTCTCCCATTCCACCCCTGGGCACTGGTTTTTCCCCATGCTGGGCTGGCTTACAGTGATACTTGCCTTCTAAAGCTTCTCTTAGAGGTGATGCTATTTTCCCACTTTTTCTGCTTTTCTGTTTTTCTGCTTTCTCCAGGTCTGCACCTGCCTGTGCAAAAGGCACACCCCACATGTACCCTCATCAATAAACCAGGCTTGACACACACAGGACAGGGGCCAAAGCTTCAATGAACAGCTTCCCTTTCCAGGGCCTTTGGGGAAACAGTCCTTCAGCAGCTCTGACTCACCTCAACTCCTCCAAATTCCAGTGGAGAGCCATTAACCCCCCACTTCTGCCCTGCAGCTCTGCCAAACCAGAGGGGCTGGCTCAGCCCAGCAGGAGGGACCCTGAAGGCAGAACCACCTGCCCAGTGGAGACTGGGGTCACTGAGCAAAGGAAACCTGCTCTGAGCAGGAATGGTGGAGGGTTGGGGATTTGTGTTTTGTTCTGTTTTGTTTTTGAACCAAAATCCTGGAGCTGCCCCTTATTCCAGTAATGATTTCTGATATTCACTGAGTTTTCTTTTGAACCATCTTGTTGCTGTAGGGAACACCAGATGCTCTGGCTGTGCTGCTGTTGCCTAGGGACAGCCTTCAGATATCTTGTTTGATTTTTCTGCCTCGTTTATCATCAAATCAAAATCTCTTATCCAAACTTCCACAGACTCGTGTGGGCTTTGGTGCCAACAATTAACAGCATCTGCTGAGGGGTAACCACACTGTTCCTGTCCAGGGTGGGAATGGAATAGATGGGATGGAGAACTGACAGATTAGGGATTGACATTTAGATTACTACAAAATACACATCGAAATAATAGACATTTGTATTTCATATTTTATATGTATAAATCCATCCAACATATATATGCACATAAAAACTCCTTAAAACCCCTAAAACCTCCCCAAGTGATGCTCTGGGATGCCTTGGGAGTGCAGTTTATTTAGCTGGAGGCTGGTCAGACACAAATGCATGGGTAGAGACAAACTTTGAGAGAAGAGGCAAAGGGCCTGCTGGGGAAAAGGGGCTGATTTAAAGCAACAAACTAAATTTGGAAGCGAGGTGATAGAAACTGGCACATGAAAATGCATTCTCTTTCTTACTCCCTTTTACACTCCTCTGTTACAAATAAGGTTATTTTAAGAAAAAGAAAAGTTCAAGTTGTCATGTTTGATATGCTAGATGGCAAAGCCATCCCCTTTGTCCCTGTTTGGATCAAAATGTGTCTTTCCACATCCCACGTGGAATAGAAACAGTAAACCTGGAACATTTAAACAAATATTAGCACAGGAGGTTTATTTGTTTTTAAAATACTTGTCCTACTCCAGACAGGACCCACAGACCACACAGAGTGTCATAAAACACCATTTCTTTTCTCCCTCTCCAAAAAAAGGAGCAGAAATCTGTGTTACCAAATGAGATTTGGGTGAGTCCAGGAGAAGAGGAAAGATTTACACTCCCAGATCCAAAAACCAGACCATGATACCTGTATCCTCTTCCATATATTGAACCAGAGCTGCACGAAGAGCCTGTCACAAGGTATGACCTTAAACCTGAGCTTCAAATAAAGCTGAAACCTGTTCTGGACACATGATAAAAATACCACTACCACTAGATCATCCCAGTAATGTGAAGGCTGGTTTTAGTCAAGCAGGGCACAAAGCTTTGAAAGCAGAAGACATCAATGCAGTCGTTAAGAGGCACGATTTAGTCTTGGAATAAACAAAGCTAAAAGACTGGTCTTCTGTCTCCCACCAAGGCTTTGTCTTTGGTATTAAATCCACAGGCAGAATCTTCCACATCCTAGAAAAAAACATATCAGAAGAGTGTGAATTTGTGTTATTCCTAAATTTGATACCTGTTTGTGTGCCTGTGTAGTGTAAATATTGTTGGAACAAAGAGGGTTTCAGCTTTGTGCTCAGAGTTTCTCAAGTGCAGGTGAGACCAGAAATGATGAAATAAAAGTTTCCAGTTTCTCAACGCTGATATGGATATACAACAAAAGACTGTCAGCCCATTCTTGGGGGACTAAGTGGTTGGAAACCTACAGAAAAAGCCTTAAAAAATAGAATAAAATGAAAACATTTTCCTTCTGCTTGGGAAAAAAAACAAACCAAAACACCAACAAAAAAAGCCTGAAAAATGTGAGATATCTGCCTCTTTCTGCAGCAAGAAGCAGGACAGTTTTTCCAAAAACTTCTCAAATCTTGACATTTCATCAAAACTGGAGCAGCCCTGCAGCTCTGCAGCCTCTGTTCACCCCAAAAGCTTCCTCCTCACCCCTGTTGTGCCAATAACTCTATTTCAGAGCTGCAAATACAGGGAGAAAGAGCTGTTTTCTCCAAATACCTGCCTGGCAGGTAAGGACAGCCTCGAGAGCAGAGCTTGGAACTGCAGGAAATCCACCCCAGAACATCCCTGAATTTTTGAGGAACAGCCAGATGTGGCAGCAGGAAGGTTCCAGAAAAGGCCTGGGGAATGGAGCTGTGGCAGCAACAGCTCTGCAAAAGGTTTCATGATGGAAAGGTGCTAAAACCTGGAGTCTCACATTGTTACCTGGAGCATGAAATGACAGCTGCAGGTTCACAAAGCAGAGCCCAGAGTGTGAATGGGATTGCCAGAGGTACCAATACTGCTAAGGCTGAATTCCTGAATTATCGAGGTGCTTTAGTTAGATCCCGCTCTGTAGAGTAATTCCACAAGATATCGGATCCCCTGAGAATAAACACCCTAAAAAAGCAGCAGCTGGTAAATAGTTGTGTGATTGCTGGTGCCTGAGGATAAGGTCAGGACTTTAGCCAGACTCTCCTCACTTCATTCTTCATTTTTCCTTGGAAAACATCAACAACCTGCTACAGAGTGAGCCCAGCTTCCTCAGAATTTGTGTGGTGCTTGTTGGACATATTCCTCGGATAGACATATTCCATAGAGCAAGGGAAGTTACTGAGAGAACATGAGGTAGGTAAAAAAAAATAATTTAAAATATTGTTTCTATAGTGTGCTTTAATTTTTCTTCACTTTGGCTGTGTTTGGACATCCTGCCCTAGGCGCCTCTGCATGCTGGGGTTTGCACAGGGGTTTTCCCCTTGATCTCCTGGCAAATAAAGTTTAATACGATGGGAGATATCTGCCGGCTGTTTGCATTGGGAATACCCAACAGCGAGAGAATTACTGCGTGCCAAGCAAGACACTTAAATATCACATTATGGCACCAGCAGTGCAAAAAGCACATCCCACATGCTCATCAATGAGCACAGGACAGGGGCCAAACTCCTTCCCTTGCCTTTAGGAAAACAGTCCTTGACTCACCTCGATTCCAAACCTAATGCAAGAGCCATTGACCCCCCATTTCTGAAAAACTCAGAATCAGCTGCCGGGGATGTAAAAGGTGGAGCTGCTCTGCTGTCCCTGGACGGAAAGTTGGGAATCCGAGCCCGGAAAGTCTCGCTTTATTCACACAAGAGCCGGTCAGACCTGGTCTGTGCCCACACTCTTGAGTAACTCAATTATCACCCACTCCCTTTTCATCCTTCCCGCTGAACTACCCGGGGCGGCGGATTAAGGCGAAGAGAAGAGGGAAAGAAGAAAGTCATCAGCATTTGTTTCTGCAGGAGACAGCTGAAAGCCGGGAGGGCAGAATGAGGAAAGAAGCAGCGCCGAGACACAAAGCATTCCAAGACAAATGCCCATTACCCAGCACAATGTGCTGCTGCTTTCTTAGCAACACGCGTCACTCGAATTAATTTTCCGAAAGAAAACAGACTGTCTCAACAGCAGCCTGATGGTCTCAGCAATTCGCTTTACAATTACTCACTAAACTACCTTGATTTAATTATTCAAGAAGAATCTCACTGCCACTGATAACTACTTAATTAAAAACACAACTTTAGAGCAATAAGAGAGTCACATTATATTGCATTTGAAATAGATTTCTTGCTGTAAACATGCGCAGTTCATTTTCAGCGGCTTAATGTGCCAATATATTTGGAGTCCCAAGGATTTTAAGAATGGCTCGAGCACCAGTCATCATCCAGGGGCTGCAAACAACACTCATGAGCTTGTTCTTGCTTGGAGCAATTCCACTCAGATCAAATTAAGAAAAGCAGCGCTGCGACAGAGATGGTGTAGAGCATAAAACTTGATGCTCGGAAAAGCCACAAGCTGAGAAATGAGGACAAATTCCATCCCGCTCCTCTGTTCCTGTTGGAAATGATACAACTTCTAATTTTTTTTTTTTTTTTTAACTAATTTTATTCAGGGGTTTTGTCCGCCTTCGCCCGGGGGGAAGGGAGTGGAAGTTTCTTTTCAAAAGACTGTTCCTTGATGAGTTTAACATCTACAGATACGCAGGACATTAGCGATCATTAACGAACATCAGCACCCCAACATCCCCCCGGGGGTCGGAATTAACATCGAAGGTGAGGATCAATAACCAATACACAAGCAAATACCAAGAACTGTGTAACTTGGGACCAATGACTGTTGAAGCAAAGAATTTCGCTGGGTTTTGTCTGTATGAGTGACTGGGAAATCGAGAACAGAACCAGGCGTGATGGAATGGTTTTCTCTGCATGTGCGGATAAAATTATTTCTGTTGCACATCCAGGCCGGAATAAAGTAATGCCTTAATCCTCTAACACTGAGAAATGTTGCTGGAGAGTTTTTGTTTTTCCACAACGATTTGGAGACATTCCCAAGCGCCCACTGTGCTCCCCTGCGCTTTTAGAGCTCCACAGGTGAAGGTGCCAAACCTTGGCTGGGGTCACCCTCTCCTTTCCCAGAGAAAGACCTGCCCCGGTCCTAGCTGGGGTAAATGCTGGTGATCTGACCCTGAAAAGTCACTCCGTGACCTCACCCCGGGATTCCCAGGACTTTCTCCAGCAGTGCACGGAGGGGACATGCAGCCCTTCCCGTGTCAGCTGGTGGAGCAGCTCTCATCCCCCAGACTGGAGATCTCTGACTGAGGGCAATTCCCATTTTTTTTTAATGAATTTAGCATTTTAATGGGTATCAAGCATGGGCATCATTAGGTACTTGCAAGAGTCAAGAGCAGTCTTTGAAAAGGTGGCGGTTTTTAACCTGTGGCAGAAGGGGCTGTGAATGAATTGGCTCCATTTCCATTGGGATAGAGACGGATAAAGCTTTGGGGGAAGGACCTTTGGCCAGAGGGACCAGGGGCAAGCAGAGGTGGCTGCAGACACCAGCCTGACTCATGAGGAACTTCCAGCTGGATTTAGGCTGTGCCAAGTGATGCAGGAAAGCCTCCCAAATCACCAGCATTGCATCTCCTATTTAGTTATTTAAAACCTCTCTCCTTCCCCCTAACTAAGAGGCAGCAACTCCTTTGGTTTTAATGCATTTTCAGTGCAGCTGAAACTATAGATGTATTTATATATGAAAAAAATTAAATGACTGCCTTCTTGAATATTATCTTCCCGTTTATTGTGTGCCCTCTCTCCCCTTCTCTTCCCAGAGAGACCAACCATCACATGAAAATGCTTTTCATCATCTGCAAAATTTGATGCCCAAAATAGCCCCATGGTTGCCCTAGCAACAAGCATTTATTCCCCCTCCCCCCAGCATCCCCCCCTTTGCATATTGCTGCATATTTCTATCATCTCTTTCCAGGCACAGTTCATAAACACGGCTGCATAATAAAGAATGTTATCACCAATGACTTACAGCCCAGCTGCTGCAAATAAGATATGAAGTGGCAAGGAAATACAATTTCATGCAGCTAGGACAACAGATTGATTGGGTGCCCTTCAAATTTGATGCCACTTCTTTAAGTCTGTCCAAATTCAAAAAAAAAAAAAGGAAAAAAAAAGTTAGTTTCCCCACCTCCCCATCTTTCCATGGTAGCAACAGACAATAAAAGTGGGAGATAATTCACTAGGACACTCATTATGTCTGCAGCAACCTTGCCCTGAGAGATTGACAATTTAAAGAGATGTGCTTCTTTTCCCTGCCACCTCCTCTACTTTTCCCCCAGCTGCCCTTCTTCATCAAAAGTCTCATTCCTCCAGTTTGGTTGCCTGTTTAATTCAATTATCTTCCCTTTCAAATTATTATTTCTGTTCAGATTACGAGCCAGAAGGTTGTTACTGATAGAGACAAGCAGCCCCCTTAATTTCATTACCATCATCTCCAAAATTTTGTCCTTGTTTTATTTAGTTTTGGTAGCACGAGATGAAAATCCTCTGTCCCATAGCAATCCCATCAAAGACACCCCATCAAGGACAGAAAGAGGTGGGCTTGTAAATTCTTCCTCACTGCTGTCAGTTCTGATGGGTTCACTTTCAGGGCTGTGGAGATGGAATTCTTCTTCACCCCTGAGCATGAAGATTTCCTTTCCTTTCCTTTCCTTTCCTTTCCTTTCCTTTCCTTTCCTTTCCTTTCCTTTCCTTTCCTTTCCTTTCCTTTCCTTTCCTTTCCTTTCCTTTCCTTTCCTTTCCTTTCCTTTCCTTTCCTTTCCTTTCCTTTCCTTTCCCTTTCCTTTTCCTTTCCTTTTCCTTTCCTTTCCTTTTCCTTTCCTTTCCTTTCCTTTCCTTTCCTTTCCTTTCCTTTCCTTTCCTTTCCTTTTCCTTTCCTTTCCTTTCCTTTCCTTTCCTTTTCCTTTCCTTTTCCTTTTCCTTTTCCTTTTCCTTTCCTTTCCTTTCCTTTCCTTTCCTTTCCTTTCCTTTCCTTTCCTTTCCTTTCCTTTCCTTTCCTTTCCTTTCCTTTCCTTTCCTTTCCTTTCCTTTCCTTTCCTTTCCTTTCCTTTCCTTTCCTTTCCGGAAGAGCAAGACTCAAGGTGTGCCATGGGTGCACAGAGACCTCTCAGCTTGGAAATGTGCACTGAAAGAAAATCTGGTTTGTTCCCATCTAGCAAAGAGAAGAGAGAGCCCCATCATCCGTGTTGTGCAGCCTCTGGCTCCAAATCATCCCTAGGATTAGTTAACGCTAATCAATCTCCATCAGTCAAATAAACCACGGAGGAGGAAACTGCTGCTTGCAGAAGGCTTCTCTCGGTGCTCAGCAGCAGAAACAACTGCTCCCAGTCCTCCCAGAGAGCCCTGGAGTAACTCACGTGCATGTGGGGACAACACAAGGGCTGCAGGGAGCATTTCTCACAGCCAGGCTGACTGCAAACAGCTCTCCCTGCCCACAGCACAGAGATACAGACACACTCCTTCACCTTTTCACTGATTTTTTCTTTTTCCACAGACAGGGTGGTAACACATTTGAATGGACTGTGCAGGGAAGTGGTGGAGTCACCTTCCTTGGAAGTGTTCAGACTCCACGTGCATGTGGCACTCGAGGCCATGGTTTGGTGGTGAACATGGTGGTGCTGGGCTGACCTGATGATTTTAAAGGTCTCATCCAGCTTTAACGATTCTGTGACTCTCTGCCTGTATCCAGTGCAGGACCCCACTGCCTCTCAGTCCCCCCACTCCCACCAGAGCACTGCAATAATGAGTCTAGAACAAGGTTTCGAGCACAAACAGCTCTGGTCTGTGCAGTGAACCGGATCTGAGTCCTGGCAGCTTGCACTCACTGGCCCTTAGGATGTTGTGATGCTTAAATGCGTAGGACATTTGCCAGCTCTTGAGATGGAAAGCAGCTCAGAACAGGATTATTACTATTATTAAAATGAGAGATGAGGTTTTAAACCCAAAACTGCAGATCAGGAGAGTTAAAACCATTTTCCATCTTGAGACACGTTCAGGGATGGAGGCGTGAAGTCAGCATTAGAGCAGCATTCGTGGGTCACACAGAGCAGGAATGGCTCTGGAAGAGAGCACAGAAAAGTTGGGGGATTTTTGTATCTTTTAAAGCAGAGAGGAAGAAAAGCAGAAAATGTGTAATATGAGAAGGAAATACTTTTACAGACTAATTTCTACCACTTCCTTTGAGGTGTGAGCAGTTCTTTAATCTAAGAAGGGTCATTTCTGTGCCATTTTTCTGCCCTAAGTGGAGGCCAAGTTCAAGAGAACTGTGTTTCTTTTAATTTCCTTTGGATACAAGTACTCGGATCCAGACGCCCATTTATCTTCCCTGACTCAAGTAAATAAATTGAAAAAACCCCAACTTAGTCTGTCCTATAAATACCCCACAACACAGCGAGATCCAGCATCACTTTATTTTTACACCTAAACCCTTCTGACACCATAAAACACCGGCGTCCCCCATCCCGTGATTGTTTCCCATAATCTAGGGGAACATTAAAGAGAGAAAAATCGTGCTGAAAAAATGACATCTTATCTATTTCCTCTCTTCCTGCCTCCACTCCGTGCTTTTGTCGGCAGGTCAGACACCTGCTCCCCACATTAAGGTCTGAGGAGGTGATAAATGCTCCTGAGCGCTGATTACATTCACCGGGTGTCAATCTGGAGCAGGCATCTCCTCTCACTTGCCATTCTTTGTCCTGCTAACAAGCCCTAAAAACAGGGGAGAAAGGAAAAAAAAAACCCCAAAAACAACCCACCCCCAAAAAAAACCACCCAACAAAAAAACATTAAAAACCCCCAAAAAAACCAAAAAAACAAACAAACAAAAAAAACATAAAAAAGAGAGAAGGGCTGATAATTCTTCTCTCCTTGGAGGGGAGAGCCACTGCTGGGATGTTACAGAAATCCTGGGGATGCTGCAATCATCACCACTCCTACAAACTTCCCTGGGACCAGAGGATGAGGAGAATAATTTGCATGAGGTTGGATATCCTGGATTTTGGCTGTGACCCCCACATGGCTCTGGATATATCTGCAGGAGCCAAATTTCAACCCAGCCTGTCAGAGCTCAGTTTAATCATCGGAGCAGCAGTGATGGGCAGTGATTGCTGACCTTTCCCACCTCGGGACTGCATCACATCCTCGTTTAGGCAGACCTTGGGCCGCTCCTGGAGGGTTGAACAGGTCAAGGAAGAAAAACCTCGGGTTTTTTTCTCCCCCTGCCCCATCACAGCAGGCTGTGCTCTGTTCCAAAGCAGTGGCTGCAGCAAATGCATTGAACATTCCCCCCCAGAACAGGCACAGCTCTGACAATTCTGCACATTCCAGTCTTGCCACAAGCCTTCCCCCTTTTTTTGAGACTCCTTTTGGTGCTTGGATCTCTCAGTGCCTGTTGAGATTTGTGCTTCGTGGGCACATCCCTGCGAGGATGTCTGGCCTAAAAACACACCTGGAGGTGCCTGGAGAACCTCAGCACTGAAAATACAGGAACTCAAGAGTGATGCTGTTCACAGCCACCCCTCTGCCCTCCAAGCTGGAGATGGACACTGGCACCTCCACATGGATTTGCTGCAGTCAGGAGAGGCATCTCATCCCTGAGCACAGCCTCTGCTGGGCCAGCAAGGCTCCAGCACATCCTTATAGTGTTTGAACCACTGGAGTGGGAGTGATGCCCTCAGCACAGCATCTGCTGGTCCCCAAGTCCCTCCATCCCTTCCCAGGTGTGGGAGGACACATCCCAGGATCCAGCTTTCGAGTTGTCAATTATGCTGTGGTTCCACAGCGCAATTATTCATAAATATTTATACACACACAAGCCCTTTGTTCTGCTTTTGTGTCTCATAGAGGGAATTTTGGCTCTGTTCTCTCTCCCTCACCTGGATTTGCTCTGCCCTTTCTGTTGGATACAGGGGATTTGATTGAATTAACTTAATTGGCAAATATATTGTTCAGACAGCTGTGACAGGAACGACTTTGTGCATTAGTCAGGAGGTTAAGTGGCTCATGGCAGCACCCAACACTTTTTTTTGCTTCCAGCCCCCCTGTACTGACTCTGAGTCTCTTTTTGTGTTTGGAAGCAGTTTTTGGGGGTTTGGAAGCAGTTTCAGGGGCGGACAGACCTGCTGTGTTGTACATCACGTTTGGGTGCTGAGAGGCCACGAGGTCAGAGCTGCCAAAACCTCTGGCTCCTCGCCTTGCTCCCAGCCATTGGCTACATCAGCTGCTTTGGAAACTGTGCCTACATGGCATTTTTGTTGAAAAGAAGTGTGGAAAAGGCACCTGCAAGTCAACATTTCTGCCTGGTCTTTTCCTCACCTGGTGTGGCTGGATTTGGTCTGTCTTGCAGACCCCAAATCCTCGCAGGAAGGCTGTGAGTGCCCATGTCCTGCTCTGCTGAGGCTCTGCAGGGCTGGTACCTTCACCCCTCACCTCACTCCTGCAGCCCAGGTGTCACTGTCAGATTAGGAATGGCAAACATAGCAACACACACTCAATTACTTCAAGGCAGCAAGAAAAAGCAGTTTATTGAAAGGCCACCACACTTATATAGGGTAGATCGTGCAATGCAGAACAGAAAAGGGGGATTGGTCCAAGAAGGCAGCACCTCTTTGAAAACATGCTTTCTGCAAAACATCATGTAGCACACACATAGCTCTGTGATCAGCACCAGGTGTCAATCTATGTTATTCACTCTTCTTTCTCTTGTTTATCTCTGAGAAAAGTCCCCAGCCTGGGAAAAATCTGAGTTGGATTTTTCCTTGAGCCTTCAGCAGTGTCCACACCCAGGTTCCTCCCATGTGGTTTGGGATGACCGTGACCCAGATCCCTCCACGGGAAACAGAGCAAGAACCATCTCCAGATGGACATGCAGGTCTCCAGACAGGATGAGCTGTTCTTGGGCAGACCTTCCTCTCCCCCCTCTGACTCTCAGCTGAGCTGATGGGGTTCTCAACTTCAGTGCCTCAGCTGGGAGCCTAAAATGGACAAGTTTTCAGCAACCTTCTCCCCTGAACTGCTGCCTGTTATTTGTTGCATTTTGCACAAACTACAGCTTGGAAATGCATTGTTTGCAGGAGATCTTCCATGAAAGTATTCACACTTTGGCATCCTTTGAACTCCTGCAACCAGAAGAAAAACCAAGGGGAGGCAGGCCAGCAGCAGAGGGAAGCAGTAGAACCTGATTTCTGGGGATGCTGTGGGACAAGCCAGGACACAAAACAGGAGAGACATTTCATTGCAGCAATGGCAGACAGGCTGTCACCTTGTGTCCCTGACAGCAGGGTGCTACAGAGGTGATGGACACTCAGCACACTGTAAGGCAAACAACCCTTTGGGATGTCACTGTGCCACAGCTCAGCATGAAAGTGTCTCCTCTGCTCACAGCCCCCAGGGCTCCAACACTCTGCAGAGCTGGCACCTGATGGAAAACCAGAGCCTCCACAAACCTGACAGATTCAATGAGTGAAGCCCCACAGATGTGCAGTGACTTTGTGGGTGCAAAGGGAGACAGCAGCAATAATCCTGATGTCACTTGAGAAGTGGCCCTGCCCCAGCTGTCACTGCCACTGGGTGCTGCCAACACTCAGATGGGACCAAATTCCCTCTCCTGCATGGAGGAGGTCACCTCTGGATGATTGACAAGGCAAGGTGTGGGAGAAGCTCCTATTTACCACTTCACCCTGATCATCCTCTGGCCAGGCACTGGCCTGTCACCCAGAGGGGCAGGACAGCCCTGCCCCACTACCACGGGCACTTGAAAAAACACATTTGAAGCTTACAGGCAGAGAGAATGGCAAATTTTCATAACCATTCTGATTCCTGCTAACTGAAGCCAGTGTAAATCTCGGTTTTTTATGAATCTCACTTACATTTCGTGCCTGACTTGTGCATAAAACTTCCCCAGATTTATACAAGCCAACTCCATAAGTCATCCCCTTCCCAACCGGGCCCTATATCTTGATGACCTTTTAGAAACCAATGACTGCTTTCCTGTTGTTATCCATAATTGGAAAAGCACTAGAGATAAGAAAATTTATGGCAATGAGTGATCTACCTGCAAGAGACAATAAAGAACAGTGGGTGGTGAAGGAACAGGAAGGAAAAATCCCACACAGGGAGCAGGCGTGGGGAGCGCTCAGATGCACACACAGCTCTGCCTGAACTTTCCTCTTTTTACTGAATCTCTCTCTCCTTGGGCCCTCAATTCCTCTGACCTTACAGCCTCCACCCTACAGGACAGGTGCACCCTTTCATTTCAGTTTTCTTGGCATTTACTTGCAGATCTTTTAGTTTGAGGTGAATGAAGCATCATATATGAGCGGGTTCACTCCCCAGGTGGATAATCTTAACCAAAAATCCCATCCCTCTAGGAAAGCAAGCCAGTGTTCACACTGTTATGGGTGTAACACACAGGGAGGTGGGCTGGGCAGCCCTACACATCACTTTGGGATTGATCACAGAGACATTAATCACCTCACCACCATCCACAGAGATCCCTGCCTGCAGGAATCAATCCACACCAGCACCACTGACCTGCTCCTGAGCATCAAAACCCCATTCCCAGAGTGAATTTTGGTTTGTTTTGAAACAAAGGCAGAAATTCCCTTGCTGCCACATCCCTTCTCTGGCACTGCACAAAGACTGGGGTGTAAGAAATGGGAGTTGTCTCTGAGACACAGGTCCCAGTCTTGGCTGTTCCCAAGAAATGCAGGACATGCCAAGACTCAAGAAGGGAAATGCTTCCAGTCACATCCACTTCCCAGCCAGAGTAACCCAGGTGACCTGCTTGTCTCTAGGAACCAGAGGTGCTGAAATGAAAAGGAGCATTGTCTAGCATTGCAAGGGTGAGAAAGCAGCCACCAGCAGCACTGAAAGGGCTGAGTGTGGAGGGGAAGTCCAAGGTTTGCAAAGCAGAGGGATGAAAATCTGCAAACGGGCAAATAATTCATCCTGCCTTAGTCTGTAAGTTGCCTTCAACTTTCCTGCAAGAGCAGGAGACTCCTATGAGGGGCAGCAAAGATTCAGGGGCACTGCAGAAGAAAAAAGCCCCTTTATTCCTGGATCTGCTGTAGCACACACCCAGACAACCTTCAGGAAATCATCCAGCCCTTTCTGTTCTCCACATCTACTGAGAAGTGGTGATAAAGGGGCCATGCTCAGTCCCCATCACAACAGCATTTTCAGGTAGCTGGATGGGAGCTGCTGAAGCAGTTAAAAAGTGGCTTTCCAAAGCTCTGCTGTCACTTGAGACACACAGATACAGTGACCTGCATGCACTCTGATTGCTGTACAAGTGTTTGTGCTGCCCCAGCTTAAAATGGATTCTGGCCACAGCTCAGCTTTCTTATTTGCAGTCAGGAGGATTACACAGAGCTATCTGTAATAATTAACTCCCGAGAGAGAAGTTAAAGTGAAAACAGTAAGAGCAAGTGGCTCAGAACCAGAAAAAAACCCCAGCAAA
Source organism: Luscinia megarhynchos (assembly GCA_034336665.1). Lineage (NCBI taxonomy): Eukaryota > Metazoa > Chordata > Aves > Passeriformes > Muscicapidae > Luscinia > Luscinia megarhynchos. Next base: position 8,224,255 of record CM067580.1, read on the forward strand.
ACAACGGATGACAAATTCCTGGCAGGGTTTGGGATGAGGAGAAGCAAACAGAAAGGAGGAGTGGTTGTCATTGAGGAAACCCTGGCAGGTTTCCCTTGCAAATAAAGATCTCTGCAGAGGTCTCCAGGTCTGTGCAGCCCAAGGCTCCTCCAGTTTGCAGCTTTTGAATTGGCTCCCAGTGAGCTCTACCCCTTTTTTGGGGTGTTTTTTTTTGGGGGGAGTGTGATGATGTTGTGGCAGCTCAGGGCTGAACATCCCTCCCTCACTGGGATCTCCTCTGGCTGCTCTCCTCCAGCTCTGCTGAATTCAGTCTGTGCCGAAGACATCTGTATTTTTGGATTATTCATTATGAATTGATTAGTTCATCCCACAGTCACCATGATCATATTCTTCCTATGTACTAACATCTCAATGAATGAGCAGTCAAGTAGAAAATGAATGCATTAGTGCCTGATTGTATTACTAAGCTCTTGTATATGCTAACGAATGCAGCAGGGCTTAATTCAGCCCAATAACAAACAGGTAGTTGCAGAGTTAAGCAGCACAAGTGTCCAAATAAGAGTAAAACATTAAAAAAACCCTCTTAATATCTTTTGTGTTTAACATTCAAATTAGCTTTGGACACGAGTACTTGTTTGTGGAGAATTCTTTTGTCTGGGTATAGAGACATTTTCCTGCTAGGATTTTCACAATCATGACACTGAATCAGCCACTTTCGTCCCTGGCAGGGTAGAATTGATTACAAACCACCTAGTTAATTAAAAAAACAGCTTGCATTCAGACCTGCTTTTTAGCAGAAACTAAGCTCAGAAAATTATTTTTTGTAAGTCCACTGAAATTGCTATTTGCAGTAAAATATGCCAGATGAAGTTCTCTGCTGGGAACAGAGAAATGAAACTTTTTTTTTCCTTCCTTTTATTTTTATTTTATATCATACTCTGTATGAGATAATTTCCTATTTCTACCCACAGCAGCTACAATTGTACATTCAGAAAAGAAAAGCTCAGAGAAAGCACAAAAGGAATGGGAACATTTTCTGAGCAGGTTGGCCAGGCAGGAACTTTGTCCTTGTCCATTGACTTACTGCATGATGCAGAGAATAGCAGCTCTCTGGATCACAATCTGTTCATCAAAACTTTATGAGTAATAGATGAAAAAGTCTGGAAAATTTCCACACAGGCTCAGGTTTGGCTCCCTTGTTCAGAGCAACCAGCACAGCTGCAGGCATGCAAACCCTGCAGTCCAAACACACCCATTGCTGTGGCTTTTGGGGGGCACAGAGCACACAGACCTACTCGTGCTCCCCAAATTTACAAGGGTATTTACTCAGGGAGCTTTCCATAAGGCTCAGATGGTGCAAACAGCCAGCATCCTGACAGTCCACATTATCCCTTCCACCAGCTGGTTACCATTAAAATGTAACAGCAGCAGTAGTAAAGAAAAAATTGTCTTCATTCTTAGCCAGAAAAGAATCACCTAAACCACAAAAGACTCTGTAGCAGCTGTCAGAACAAGGCCTGGACAGCATCTCCCTCCACAAAAGGGTGGCACTGACCCCTCCAGAGCCCATGGAGGTGACAATTCAGAAGAGCAGCAGCTGTGCCCAACATGACCTGAATGCAGCAGGGTGACTCAGCCGTGAGGCTGCATTTCTTAGACAGCCTTGCTGGCTTAGGAGCTAGCACAAAAAGCCCTAAGAAATCCCTCCTGGATTGTACTGCTCTTGACTCTGTTCCTAAAAGGGACAGCAGGGCTGCAGAGAGGCCCTGGGCAGGGCTGGCTGCCCCTTGAGGAGGATTTTGGATCTGGCACAGACCAAAGCTGTCAGTGGTGCTGGGACAGGAGCACTGACCCTCGGGCATCCTCATCCCCTGCTCCTTGCACCAGAACCAGCATGCCAAGAGCCACACAGGCATGGCATCCCCTGCTCCCTGCCCAAATCCCTCCTGAGGGATTGCCCCTGGCAGGGGAATTTGGCTGCTCCTTTGACTCAGTGATGGAGCTCAGCTCTTCCCAACGTCAGCCAAGGGGATTTTCACTTCCCCTCTCTGAGGAGCCTTGGCTGTGTGAAGGTGGCCAGATCCTGTGGCCAAAGACCTGTCCTCCCACGGGCAGTAGGAGATTGTGGAACTGAGAACTCAACAAATCCACTGAGCAGAGTCTAAATTAGAGCCTGCAAGAAGTGCCTGTAACAACCTGAGTGCAGAAAACTGACTCATCCCCGTGTTTTCCCCAAGCACAGACTGTGGCTGTTTGGCAATAGACCAGAGAAAATGACAGTATAAACTGCCAGATCCCAGCAAATCTCTTCTTTTGCTGCCTCTCTTTTTCACTTGCAAGAGGCAGAGTTGGTTTTGTTGCTATCCCATGGAGAAGCCTCATTCTCAGGTCTAAATTTGGCTCTCCCATCTTCTCAGTAGGCAAAGTGACAGAGGGATTGGTCTCATGGATTAAAAAGACTCTCCAAGAATCAGTCAGTCCCAGAGATGCATCTGGAGTCTCTTCAATCAAAGTGAGCTTTGGATGGTGGCCCTGGGGAGCACAGTTAAGGACTGCAGAGGTTTTGCTGGGAGGTTCCAGCACCACCAGCACATGGGCTGCACCCAGCCTGAAGGGAAGGTTCAGCACCTGATCCACTCCACAGGTGAGGGAGTCCTGACACAGGCACAAGGGAGCAAAAGCAGCCAGAAATGCTGCATCCATCAGCCTTTCTCTGCATGGGGAAGAGATGTGCAGGCTTAAAAAATACATGGCAATGGTGTGATTTAAGTGCAGATGAAAGCTGCTGGGCCCTGGCTCCCAGGAGAACTCTTGGGAGCAGCAGGAGTGGCCACGGTTCAGGCTTCCCTGAGGATTCCCAGAAATAAAACTGAAAGGATTTACCCCAGAAAAGGACTCCAGAGGTGCTGCCTTCTCAGGGCCTGGGGCAGAACTGAAACAGGGGGTTAGCTCAGGCCAGCAGGAGAGTCAGGCACACCCCTGGCTCCCTGCAGCATCTGTTGGTCCTGCTGTGAGGCCAGCAGAGATCACAGGTTTGTAATTCAGGCGTGTTTCCACTAAGAACCACAGTGAGACCATTCACTCCTCTTATACAGCCCACCAAAGAGCCATTTGTGATAATGACCCAACTTGGTTTCATCTTGGAAATCTTTAATAGACTCCTGTATATTATGGAGGTTTTAATGGAGCTAGGAGAAAACCAGAAAAAATACCATGGACTATATGAAGATGCTGGTTTTGTTTTCTCTATTCAGAATAAACCATTATTTAATTTTTTTTGGTAAATATTTTCTATACTTTCCTGTACACTCTGAGAAATTTGTATTTATTATTTCAGATTTTTCACCTCATCTTTTCTCTTTTCATTCACTTTTTCCCCCTTCTTTTTTACAGCCACAAAAGGAAAAGAAAACAAGAAATAGGAAAAAGAAGCAGTGATGTCCCCATTGCCATTCTTCCTCACAATCTGGCCTTTTGCTGTCTCCCAAGGGCAGGGAGCTGGAGGAGGCAGCCCTGGGCAGGGAGCAGGATGTCGCTCATGAGCTTGTGACAAAGAAGTGACAATTTTTGATGGAACATGATTGGGAGAACCATCTGGTCTTTCCAAAGCTGGACTGGAAGAGGGTCACCAAACCCATTTATTTGCTTTTCCTGGAGAGATGCCATTCTCTCTTCTTGGCTGAGGGGGGATCTCCAGGCTTCTGTGAAGGAAAGGAGGATGGGACCCTCCAAGTGCCCCTTGACGTAATGTCCTAGTGACAATGTAAAGATGTGCCCAAAGGGATGTATTCTGTCAGCATCTCCTGAAACCAGGTGGGGCAGGGATTCTTATCTCTGTGGAGATATTCTCTGCTAATGGGCCACTGTTAAACCAGATGGGGCAGTGTTCTTTATCTTTCCCACAGCCCATCCTCCCTCCAGGAGATATCTCCTGTTAATGGCCATTGAGTCCTGAGTGCATGACTGATAAAATTACATCATCCCACTGGGAGATGCTCCACCCAGAGGGAGGAGCCAAGCCTTTCCTACCCAGATAAAAACTGAGATTTTGGACACCAAGGCAGCCCTTACCCACTGGTTTCCAGAGGACAAGAGCTACCAGCATCACTGCTTCAACAAAACCACTTCTTCTGGATTGCTACCACCACCCTAACTATGGGGTGTCAGGTTGTATTCTGACTCTGTCAGCAGTTTTTCTTTTGTACTATTGCATGTATTTTATTTTTCTCTTTTTTCCTACTAAAGTGTATTTCTGACTTGGAGTCTCTCACTGGTTTTGCTTTCAAAACAATCACACAGAAGCACACAAAGGCAGTGTGGTTTGCCCATCTCAGAAACGTTTTGCTCCTCCAGAGACAAACAGAACCTACCTGGTAACTCTATAGTCCCAAGACCTGTGCTGTACAAACAGGATAAGCTTCTCCATAGAAATTATCTCCTTGACATTAGCTGGGTGTTCCTGAGCCAGAGGAACAAACTCCCTGGAGAACAGTGATAAAACCACTCCAACTGCCAGGTTATCAAATGTTTATGGTAATCAAAGGGAGATGGTGATTATATTTGACCCCAGTGGGTGAGGATGAGTATCCAGCAACCTGGGCACAAGTACTCATGATTATGAGCTCCTGGACTAATAAAGACAATTAGATATAAACAGAGGCATCAGTAGCAAATGAAAGCAGGACCTCTGTTCCCAAACACAACTCTGCCAGTGGAGTGTCTTTGATCTATCCAAGCAAAACTGCTTCAGATAAACAAATTTGATGAGCACATGCTTTACTCAACATGTGAAACTGAGGAGCTCTCCAGTTTTACCTCATGTCTACCAGAGAAATGAGAGTTTTGAGGTTTTACTCTTGGAAGTGTAACTGCCTTGGAGGAGACCCTCATAGAGATTAGAAGTTTTATGTTACCCAAAATAGCAGTGTATAATGTAAGGAAAGTCTTGTCCTGCTTCACCAGGAAATGAGGTACACAAGCAAACTGTCCTGTAAAATCTGCAGGAATTGTCCAAGCAGTTCAGAAAAGGAACACAGGGCTGGGCAAAGTCAGACAAACAGGCCTGCAGACAGATGTTTTGTATTAACAGACAAAAAAAGGAAAAAAGGAGAAAAAAACCCCAACAAAATAACAAGACATCATGGCCTAAGAAACAAAACAATTCCCAAACACTGTTTTAACCTGGAAAAAGCATATCTGTAAGTGTCCACCCACACCCAGCCCTGGAGGTGATATTTGGAAGAACAGATTCCACTACAGAGATATCTATCCCATCACTATTTCTAATATTTCCAATCCCTACATACTCAGTTGTATCCAGAAGTGGATCTAAAAAATACCCCTGCCTTACCTTTGCATTGCTCAAGGTAGGAAGTCCATGCATGTTACTCAAGGGGTTACCTATACACTGTTCAAAAGCAGGAAAATGATCTAAATTATTTAATTTTTGTTGTCAGTCATGTTTAACCTCCAGAGCTACTTTCCATGACTTCAGTAGGAGCTCATGTCTTTGGAAGAGATTTCACAAAGCTGAAAATAAATTCAGGGTGGGAAACACCTGCTCTGGATTTTGTACCAACGCTCTTGGAGTGAAACACTTTGCTGGGGCAAAAAAAAAGAGCTGGAAAACAGGAGAGAGGCAAAGGGAGAGGATAATCTATTTTGCCCAGTAAGATCAGCTCACTTCATCCATATGTAAGAATTGGGAGCTCCTGTTGTGGGCAGCAAGCAGGGTTCAGTCCAAAATAACCACAGGTGGGTGTCCAACACTGGGACCTGCCTCACCCACCTTCTAGGGGTGCTCCTGCTCCTGATCACACAGGACATGTAACCCCACAGAGCACAGCCAGCGTGCCACAAAGGAGCTTTTTCACCAGGGCTTACCTCCACTGGAAGCAGCACAAAGGCCATGGCAACAGGAGAGTGGGGAGTCCAGAAAGTGATGGACACACCGTATTTGTGGCAAGGATGGACTGTGGCTGCTGTTACCTGTGCCCAAATCAGGACCTGAGGCAGCTCAGGTGCCTTCAAACTCCTTTTCCCAGCGCTCACAGCCAAACCACTCTCGTGGCCAGGGAATAAGCATGGAGGAACTTGTCCAAAATTTGACCCCAGCTTCCACAGGAGCCACTTCCCAGCTCCCCAGCAGCTTCCTGAGCAGACTGAAATCCTTCAAAGTGCTTTCTGCCTCTCCCCAGACAAAGGCATAACCAACAGAGGCTGGGAGCCAGGAAGGAGAGGCCAACAGCATGGGCTGTGGAAAAGAGGACACAGGTTGTTGGTGTTCTGGTGTGTTGTTTTTATTTTTTTCTTCTCTTTAAGGAGCTGTAGTGTCATCTTGTTTTATTTCCTGGCACTGCAGGCTGCTGGCAGGATCACTGGGTTGCCAGGGAAACCACTGGGGAAGTGCACAGGGCTGCTGCCTGCATCTGGGCACCAAAACCCTCTGCCAGCAAGGATCCTGAAATAAATGGGCAGGAGACCAGCTCCCTTTTAATGCATTTATTGAGGGCAGCTTTGAGCGGGGAACCCGCGGGGTCGTGCACACCGCCGCTTGTTCCTGGACAATGCAGAGGAGTAGAAGAGCAGCTTTGTCCTTTGGCAGAGCTGGGGGCCTCCAACCTCATGAAGTCCTTGAGAAAACCCTGCTGGTGCCTAGTCTAGGGAAGTCATACCAGCCAGGTGCTGTCTAGGTTGTGGTGACGGGGTGGGAGAAGCTCTGATTGATGATTTTCTTTCCTCCACTGTTTTCCTCACCTGGGAGTACCACTTTCAGTCCTTGATGTTACGTTGGCTCATTATTTCTAAGGGTGTTTACCATTAATGGCACTCCCATAAGCCTTTGCTGTCATATGCTAATTCAGAGGGGATGACAGAAGTGTGTCTGGGTGCAGGATTGGGTACTGGGTGAGGGATAAACAGCCAGGAACACTGCCACCTTACAGGGACACAAAACATCAACAAAAATAGTCAACATCACATACCAACACAGGCATCAACAATTCAGATATAACCAATAAATTATAACAGCTCCCACTGCTTCCAGCCCTGCCAGGCCGGGCTGGAAGGAGCAGAAACAGCAGCCAGCCAAGCATCTGCTCCCACAGTGCCCAGATCAGGGGCTGATCTCAGTTCCCAGAGCCAGGCAGTGAGCCTGCATAAGGGTCAGGCTGTACAGCCAGCCCTCACCCACCAGCAAGGACAGGGTTAGCCTAGTGCCTAAGGCAGGATCTATTTTTATTATTTTTTATTTTTAAATCGCTGCCATTAGGAGGATTGTTATGGTTGGCAATTTGCAATAATCAATTTGAAACCACAGTTTGATTAGTTAATGCACTTTCTGCTGCTCTCTGCTCTTAATTTGATTGGGAGGAGAGAGGGGGGATTTTGTTTCCTGGTTTGTGGCAGCGCTGGTTCGTGTGTGTGGTGGCACATCCTGCTCCTCTCTGCTCCTGTGAGACTGTGGCACGTCCCAGCCAGGGGCAGGGCAGGCTGGGTGTCCCCTCCCTTCTCCAGGACCATCCTTCCCCACACCCCTCTCCAGGCTCAGCCACCTCCTTCTGCCTCTCCAGCTCCACACAGAGGGCTGTGGGCAGGTGGGTGGGCAAGGCAGCTCTGGAGCAAGAGGAAAAGCTGAGCATCAGCTCCAGAAATATCTGTAAGACATGATAATATCCAAAATAAGCTCCAGGCTCTTCACACTTGCCTCTAATGCATGACTATCCTGAAGGTTCTCACTCCAGTGCCCACACATCATTCCCACCAACAGTAGAGAGAGTAACAAAGCTGGAGAAGCATTTACAGGAAGGAAGAGAAGGAAATGCATTTTCCTCTCCCTTCCATGATCTATCCAGACTCCAAACATCTTGCTATAACCCATATTTTTCCATGGAACCTGCCCAACTTGTTCAAGCAATGCAGGAATCACCAATCAGCTCTTTTGGAAGCTGACACGGGTCTGTCCATTCTAATGCACGTCTCCTCTGCAGGGTGTCCCAGGGTTTGCTGGTGTTCCACACCAAGGCTCCATGGCTCAGGGCCCTCCACAGCCCCCAAGCCCCAGCAGGATGATGTTGATGCTGAATATCCAGCAGCCAACACCCAGCATCAGGAAATCCCAACCTGGAGCTGCAAAGCACCCAAGGTGACTCCAAGGATCACAGGGAAGCCCCAATCCTCCCAGCTTCAGGAACAGCTGTGTCAGCCACTTTGGAAATGCCTTTCCACCTTAAAAATGACAATATTGTGACACAAGAGATCATTACCAGCCCCTCTTCTGAAAAAAGAGTAATTCCCATTTTAGAAGAAAAATTAAGTACAGACCAAACTCCTTTGGACTTGCATGTCCCAGATTGTGGAGGGGGAGAGCCCAGAAAGTGCAGGGGAAACTCCAGTGCTGTGGAGGTGTCAGAGGTGCTGAGTCTGTGCCCAGCAGCTATAAACCCCAGAGCAGGCTTGGTGAGCAGAGTGGTTAGCAGAGAACCAGGGGGAATATTTCCATCAATTGCCTTTTACCACACCCCCACCAAGGTGACTCAGGCATGGACAGAGCCCAGAGAGCCCCAAGCTGCTCCTCTCCACAGCAAGCACTGTAACTTCCACAAGTCAGCTGGGGCCACCCAGCTCAGAGCTATTTTCTGCCTCTGTCACTCATGCTGTCTCTCAGAGCTCTTCACTCCTTCCTTTCCCTTCCTGCTCACACTATTCCCAATCTAGGCAGCTTCCTCCACCCACCTCTCCCTGTCCCCAAATCTCTGTGTTTGATGATCTGTTCCAATCTCCCTGGTTATTCTCAGCACCATGTACCAAAGATACACCAAGCAGAGAGGCTGTGACGCTCCACTCTGCTGCCCTAAGTGAGCAAGTTTATCTCTGTGCCATTAAAGGGAGAGGAAAAACCCAACAAATCCGTTTTTTAAAAGGCTTTATACATCCCACCTGCTCGTGGAGCATCCTTGGGAGAAATCTGGATTGTTGTGACTGACGTTACCTGGTGTTGTAATTAGAAGCTGTATTTACAGCCTTGCTACCATTTTAATGTTGTTTTGCATCTGTTGTGCTCTCACTTAGAGAGCAAATGTAGTGGGGAACATCTGTTTCCTTCTGCTGGCTCGGGCGAGTCCCCGGCCAGCGATTTCCCCTCTGCTGCCCTGGGCTGTCATTATTCCAGTTACCACGGCAGGGACGTCTCCCTGCAGCCACAGGTGCCAGTCCTTGGCCAGATTTCCCAGCAGAGTGGAGGTCTGGGGTGACCCCAAGGACTAGTTTGCCCCCAGGACCCCTCTCAGCCCAGGGTCTGTGCTCCCTTTCCCTCCAAACCCCAACCATTGGGGTTTGGTCACCTCACAAAAAGGGATGAAGATAAAGCAGAAATATTTAACCCCTTCACCTCTCTCTTTATCCCCCCTGGGCCACCTAGGAGCCCCAGGCTGGAGGCTCCTGACTCAGGGAGTGATAAGGTTGCAGTTAGCTTTGAAATTGTACAGGATTTGCTGCTGCAGCTGAATGCATTTGGGACAATGGGGGCTGATAAGATTCATCCCAGGAGACAGAAGGAGTTGGCTGATGCTGTTGTGAGCCCTCTCACAGTGATCCATCAATGGTCCTGGGAACCCAGAGCAGTCCCAGCCAACTGGAAGCTGGCAAATGTCGTTCCAATTTTCAAAAAGGGCAAGAATGAAAACCCTGGTAATTATAGGCCTGTCAGTCTCACATCAGCGCCTGGTGAAATTATGGAGAAGATCATTCCAGGAGTTATTGAAAAACACTTGAGAGACAATTCAGTCAGTGGACAAAACCAAGGCTGATGAAGGGGCAGTCAGGCCTGACACTCCCTGAATATCCTTTTATTACAAAATTACCCTCCCAGAGAGCAGAGGGGGCAGTGGGTGTGGGCTTTGGGGATTTTAGCAAAGCCCCTGATGCTGTGTCTCACAGTAACCCTCTGGACAAAGTGTCCAGCAGGCAGCCAGGAATGGACAAAACAGCTGGTGAATGCTCAGGGTCCAGCAGCAAATTGGGCAACATCTGGCTGGGGGTCAGTCAAGGCTGTTCTCAGTTTTAGAGCCCATGCTCTTGTGTTTTATCAGTTACCTGGACAGAAGAGTTGAACACAAACTAGGTAAATCTGCCAGCAGTGCTATATTAGGAGGTCCAGTAGGTTCCCTTGAAGGTAGAGGAGAGATCTTATGGCCTTATGGAGAGATCTTGCTACAGCAGAGCTCTGGGCAATCAGGAATTAAATTTAACAATTTCCACATTCTGCACCTGGGACTGTCAAATCTGGAGGTATGTGTAGGATGAGGGACAAGAGGCTGGAAAACTGGCTTAAAGCTGCATCAGAGGAAGATCATACTGGCTGTGATGGAGGAATTCTCGTGGAGAGGGTGATCAAGCACTGGAGCTGCTCCCCAGGGAGGGGGCCACAGCCCCCAGCCGCCAAACAGAGCCTGCACAACCCTCTTGGGTCCATGGCTCAGCCTCAACTTTGCCCTGTTCAGAGCCAGGGGTTGGCCTCTGATCCTCACAGGGCCCTTTCAGACTCAGGATATTCCAGCATTCTGTGCTCCCACCCAGCTTAGAAGTGCATTGGAGCTCTTGGATGGTCCCTGACACCCCGGATGAGCAGTGCCATCATTGCATTGTGCTGAAGGAGGGGCTTTGAGACAGCAAACCACGGCTGAATTGGTTATTCCTGGGCACATTTATCTCTGTTTTCAAATCACTTGATCCATTCTGACCCTGCTCCCAAGCCAATGCCACCAAGAGCCGGGGCACACTCAGCCTGTGGCACAGGAGACTCCTCACCAGCAGCACAGCCCTGCAGCTGCCCCTGACATTCCCCAGAGCCTGCCAACGCCCAAAGAGCACAGCATGCCTCGAAAGCCACACCCGGCCGTGTCTGCATTGTGGATCTCAACCCATAACCTCATTTTACTGCCCCATTCCCATCCATGCTCCCCTCCTGCCCCAAGTGTTCCACCTGAGGAATGTGCAAGGCAGGGGGATCTCAGTCACAGAGCTGCCAGGGCTTTCACAGAGGAGCCAGGCTCTTGTCTGACCTCTTCCAAGAGGAAAACTGCAGCCCAGAGATGGGGAGTGGCTGATTCCTGTCTTCACCAAGCTCACCCAGCAGGTTTCCAGCAGCCTCAGAGGTGAAAACCAAGGTCTCCCATCCCTGGCCACTGCCCAGAGCCCAGCTCCACACTGCTCCAGGCAGCTGAGCTGGAGCTCATGCTGTGCCCTTTATCTTCCCATCTTCTCCTCTGCACTTCCCTAGCCTAGTCCAAGAACTTGTCTGGATGAGAAAAATGATGTAAATGCAGCCAAAAAGCATTTTAGATCCCTGCAGTGATACAGGTGTGGACACAGTCCTCCTCCTCCTGGCTGCAGCTATTCCAGGCAGCACTGGGTCAAGCCAAAGCAGCACAGGAGCTCCTGCTTGCTCAGGGTGGAGCTGTGTGGTCACACTGGGGCTGGTTTACCCAAGGCAGGGCTCAGACACGCTGGTGAGGCACAGAGGGACAGCTGTGGCTGGGGGGGCAGAGGAGGCAGCCTGGGATCAGAAAGGTTATCCTGGATCCTAAAGGTCAGCCTTAGGTGGTGTTTGGAGAACCAGGTGCTTTTCTAGCACCTGTCCCTCTGCAATGGGTCTGCTCCTCCCTCACTCCTGACAGCCCTGCAGGGTGAGGAAATCTGCCTGCTCAGGGCTCTGTGGCCAGATTTGTATTGAAGCAGACGTGGAGACCTTCCTGCAGCTCTAGGATTTCCACCAGCAGTCTGCAGCCAGACTTTCCTGATTTAGTCTCATTGCCCTGATCTGTCTTGCCCAGCCAAACTGAGCTGCTCCAGGCTGGTGCTGCCTCCCCATCTCTGCACATCAGCACTGAGCAGCACAGCTTCCCCAGAGCAGGGCTCTCCAGACAATTCCACACCACAAACCACTGCTGGTAAACAGCAGCAGCCTGAAAATGCACCAGGAAAACCACTCTGCTCCTCAGTAGGTTTGAGGAGAGCCAGGGTTGTGCAGGTTTTTTTTTTTGTACATTAAAGCCAACAGAAGGTTCTTAGCTTATTTAGGTCAATTAACTACAGCTTTCAAATTAAGTTCTCATCTCATTTTACAGACAAGCTGTAAGCAAAGCGTAAAAAAAGGGTCAGCTGAGGAGAGCAGAGCCCAGGGTTTGCAGACAAGCCATTTAAACCCAAAAGGGTAGAAACAAAATTGAGATCAAAGGAGAGCACAGCCACCACCTAAACAACGTCTGCTGCTTCGCCCACTCGTTTTCCCTTTGCTCTGTGCACGCAGTGGAGGCAGGAGGAGGCGGGAGAGGAGGCAGCACCAGGGAAGCCATTTGGGGCACACAGCAGCACATCGCATCCCCTCCCGGAGCGCAGGGACCGGCCGCATTCTGGAGTGCCATCTACCGGCATTTTCAGCTCTTTGCTGTAAATTAAACCAACCCCTGTGGTAGAACAGCGTTCAGCTTGCAGTCAAGCACTTGAAAAATGCCAGAGTGCAGATAACCCCAGCCCAGTCCCCTTGTACAGGTGCATCACAACACACAGTGGAATAAAAAGAGCGTGGAGCACTTTTTTCCTCAGGGAAAAAGCCCCTTTCGTACACCAGATGGATAGTGCTCTCTTAATGAGCAGCTATTCAATATTTTTCTTTATCCTCATCCTTCAATATGTAGTCCTGTGTCCTGGGCATGGCATGCTATTGAAGTCCTGGGCTAAATAATGAGCTATTAATTTTCTCCTGGGCTTTCACAGCATTTATTATCACAGTATCTGAGTGGTTTGCAAACATTAATTTGCCTGAGAGCAGCCCTGGAAGAGAGTGGAATTATTCTTGTGCAGATGGAGAACTGAGGCACGGCCAGTTTGAAGCCAGAAGGGGACCCTGGGGTTGGGTGCTCCAGCTGAGATGCAGAAAGGACCCATTTTTCAGAGCTTTTTAGGGCACCACGACCCCCACCTTTGGCTGTGAGTCCCCAGCTTTCCCCACCCCAGCTGCAGCTGGGAGCCCAGCAGCTCTGGGGTTCATCTGAGATGAAGCTTCTCCACATTTTGTCTGACTCTTCTGCAGTCCTCCAGGCTGCCCCATGAGCTCCAGCGTGCCCCAGGAGCAGCACATCCCTCTGGGATGGTCACCTCTGAGCACAGCCTAAATTATCCCTTCAGCCTGGGGCAGCCAAATTCACACTGTGGGTTTACTGGGGATCTTCCCAGAGACCATCCCTTCCCCACAACACAACCCACCACAAAACATTCCCTCACACACCTCTGGCAAGCTGAAAACTCGGGTGGGAAGAGCAGAAATCAGCAAAAATGTGCCAAAGGAGGAGAGAGCAGGAGCAACACAGACTCTGGGCCCTGCCACCAGAGTACCAGTCCCTGTTGATTCAATAGAACCCATAAACACAGCACTAGGGGAGACAGCAAAAAGCTCATCCATATTCCCTGTCCAGAGAGGAAAATGTGTTATCCCACCTGTAAATGCAGTGAGCAGCATGACCCAGCCCCTGTGAGCTGTGTGGTCAGACTGCCACAGCACTCTCCAAGCCACAGAAGGTGCAAAAGGGATCCAAAACAGGGTCAGCACATCACAGGAGAGGGCAGGGGAAAGGAAAAGTCCCTTCTTGAGACCCACTGCTCCCATGCAGCCCTGACACCAGTCAGGCTGCACCAGCAGGAGAGAGGAGCTCAGGCTGTGACTGCCTGGAGTGTGCAGCCCAGACCCACGTTTTTGGCAGAGGCAGAGCTGCAGTTCCCCTGCTCCAGGGCTGGTGAATCTCCTCATGGCATAACCAGCCATTCACTCTGTCCTGACACGGCATTTCCCAGCCCTTGCCAGTATTTTCATTTCACCCAGAAGAATCACAAGCCCATTTTGGAGACCAGAAGTCATTGTTTTATATTGTATTTCGAGAAGGAACTACTCACATCATGGCTATTATATTTTTCTTTTTACTTTTCATCCTTTCCAGTCCCTTAGCCCTCCTAAGATCTTATTTGCATTTTTGATCAGACCCATCCACCAAGAGAAAGCCCTCAGGGAGCTGGTTGTAACAGTGCCCAGGTCCTTTTCCTGGGCTGAATCAATTAATTTACACCCCTGGGAATAAAATGGATTTTTCCTGGCAATGTGTACAATTACTCCCTGTTTTCATTGGTAAGAGAAGGGGAGGCTGAGGCTTTGAAATGCAAAGTCGTTTGTGCAAATCACCATCTCCAGCAGCAAATCTTCCCCTCTGCTGTGATCCCAGGTGAGACAGCATCTTACCTGTGAGCTCTGCCTGTTCTGCACTGACCTGGCCACGGGAGCTCATCCTTGCCCTGGGGATCAGCCCTCTGCCAGAGGAGATCAGTGGGATCCCTCAGTAAGGGACCAAACCCCTCTGAGCCTCCCCAAAACACAGCAGCACCCCATAAAAACAGGCACAGGGCTCTCCCCATTTACCCCCCTTTGCTCCACTGCCCAGGATATTTATTATTTTAAACTCAATTATTATTTGAAACTCCTACCTCCGAGCTCAAGGCTCTTAACCACATCCCCAGCACGAAGCACAGCAGGAGGAAAACCTGGCACAGGGACTGTCTGGGGGTTTTGAGCCCAATTTGCTATTTTAAGATTTTTCAGCTCAATTTCCTCCTGTATTATTAAATTTACGGTTTGTTTTTCTTTATTTTTTTTTATATATTTTTTTTTCTCTTGAGTGCATAAACATGGATGAAATCCACTCTGAGCTGGCTGCTGGGAATAGGTTTTTTCTCACATCACAGTGGAAATATTGTTGCTTGATAGGAGAAGAAAGGAAGGATAGCCTGGTGTGGTCTAATTCCTCCTGCAAGTGGCAGCCAGTGCTCTATGGACCCCCACAAGCTTCTTGGGGGTGCCAGAGATAAAATGCTTTGCCAGGTCTTGCCTTGCATGAAAGCTGAGCCACCTCCCTGCCCCACAGCTCATGCAAAGGCAACAGTGCTTTTAGAAATGTCCAAATTAGTTCAGGGTGTTCCACCACAGCCTTGAGAATCTCCAAATGCAAATGCTGCTGATTAACCACAGGTAGAGCCCCATTCCCTCTTCATCCTGACTTTTAATTCCTCTTGTTCCCTCCTCCCTCTTCTCTCTCATGTCCATCTCTTGCTGCTTTCCCCATTTTCCTGACCCTTCTCCAGCTGTTTTGGATGGTGTTTTGAGAGTTTTCACTTTCCCTTCCAGCTGAACAGCTCCTGTCCCAGTGCTGTCCTTTCCCAGGCACACCAAGACCTTCCTCCTGTGCTTTCCTGGGCACTGGAAGCATTTCCCAGCAGCAGCAGATCCACCAAGCTGCAGGGAAGAGCTGCCAAAGGCAAGAACTGTTCACCTGAAGCTCACCAGGAGAGCCCTCACCATGGTTAACTTTCTTTCTGGTTGGCACTCACAAGTGCCAAGTGGAGCTCCAGGAATGCTGCAAAAGCACTGCCCAGGGAGCTCAGACAACCTGGCTGAGAAATTTGGGGTTTTCTGGTGCAAATACCCCAAAGCCTCCCTTGCCCTCCTGTCCAAAGCTGGAAGGAGCTTTCCAGGATGTTTCAGGATTTCTGTGATTCATCACCAAGGCAGAAGAATTTTTTAGGGGATGGTTCCAGAGGGCAGGGAGAGCTGCAGCCCTGGGTGTGTGCCTCAGTTTTCCACTCAAGACCCAGGAATGATCCCAGGCCCTTCAAGGGCCTCTGGTCTCTCTGGGTGCAGAGAATCCTTCTCCACACCAAGCTCCAGCCCCAAGTGGAACAACCTAAAAATCAAGTTCTCCTCAGACCAACTCCCTGCACAACCCCTAGGTTGAACTCTGTGGAAAATAGTTAATTAATCTCTCTTGCTGCAGCCTAATTCTCTCTTCAACATGTGGCTGTCACTTCCCTGTCATCACAGCTGATTTACAATGGGGTTTAATTAAATCCTCCGTACATTATTCAGCATTCTCTGAAGACAACACCAAAGCAGCCAAGGGTATTTAAAATGTCACCTGCTGAGACGTATCATCTCCTCCTAAATAAATATGACAGTGATCAAACTTTGGCTAATTACAGTGACTTCGTTATTTGTTTGTATGTTTTAATATTTAATTGCTTTCGTGTTCATCCAATTACAAAGCAACAGCAAATAGAAATTAACTTTTTATCAGCGTGTTCCCAGCCCAGCTAATCAGCACTTCAAAGGCCAGACACAATAGGAGGCCATCCAACCTGAGAGCGCTTTACAATATATTCTCTGCTGAATGGACCGTTCTATTAAATTAAGGGAGAATTGTGTTTGTCAGGGCACTCCCAGCTCCCACCCGGATTCCCTTTATGTGGCCATTTAGGGCTGCAGCATCCTTGCAGCAGGGCTGTAAATCGTTTGTATCGCTTGTGGGGCTGCTCTGTGCTCTGCTGCTGCCCGAGGTGACAGGGGGTGGCTCCATGGCAGCAGAAAATGCTGGGAAATCATTTCCCTTTGGAAACACGTGTACATCTTGCTCCCTTGCACCTGGGCAGCATCACACTAAGTGTCCTGTCTGAAGTTACAGAGGAGTTGAAGCGCACTTTTCCCCCCAAATCTGAATTTTCCAGTGCAGCCACAGCAGATCCTGGAGCATTCCCAAGCCTTTCCCCTGTGTGTTGTGTTGATGTGGCCAGCAATGTGAATTCTGTCCCCATCTGCTGCAGCCGGGTGGGGCAGTGACCCTGATCTCCTGGCACATATTATCTGCTCATGGGCCAGCTTTAAACCAGCTGGGCAATCATCTTTATCTTCCCACAGCCCATCCTCCCTCCAGGAGATATCTCCTGTTAATGGGCCATTGTTAAAAACCGGGTGTGGCAGTGATCCTTATCTCTGTGGGAATATCTCCTGTTAATGGGCCATTGTTAAAAACCGGGTGTGGCAGTGATCCTTATCTCTGTGGAGATATCTCCTGGTAATTGGCCATTGTTAAAAACCAGCTGGGCAATCATCTTTATCTTCCCACAGCCCATCCTCCCTCCAGGAGATATCTCCTGTTCATGGCCAGTGAGTCCCAGGGCATGACTGATAAAATTACATCATCCCACTGGGAGATGCTCCAGCCAGGGCAGGAGCCAAGCCTTTCCTACCCAGATAAAAACTGAGATTTTGGACACCAAGGCACCTTCTTTCCACTGGATTCCAGAGGAAAGCCAGACCTTTCCACATCATCCCTGGAGCTTCAGAGCAAAACTGCACCTTCTACAGGAGCACTGCTCCAGCTGAACCACATCTGCCCCTGCAGGAGGATGCAGCCACCATTGAATGGGACTGCTGCCAGCACCCTGACTGCCTGACGGGTGTCAGCTTGGATTCTGACTCTGGCAGTGTCTGGGATTGTTCTTTGTAATACTGCATTTCTATTTTAATTTTCCTAGTAAGGAACTGTTATTGCTAATGCCCATATCTTGGCCTGAGAGCCCCTTAATTTCAAAATTATACTAATTTGGAGGGAGGGAGTTTACATTCTCCATCTCAAAGAGAAGCTCCTGCCTTTATTGGCAGACACCTGTCCTCCAAACCAGGCCACCCATTCCCAACCATTCCCAATTCCCAAGGGGCTGCAGTAACTTTAATTTCATCCCCATTCTCCTGTGCCTGTTGAAATTAAGATTAGCTTGGCAATGGGAAGAGGTCCACGAACTCCCATCCTTGCTGAGTCTGGGACACCTTGACCCATTTTAGTGATGACCAGGGAAAAACAGCAGGAAAACTGGGGATTCACAGGCGGTAGAAACAAAATTATTTCTGACTGGGCAACAATCTTGCTGGCATCCAGCAAACTATTTATATTGTCAGAAACCCGAAGAAGAAAACAAAAGGTTAAGTGTAGCTGCTTTCCCCCTACAAATCTCCCAGCAGAAGTGGGAGCTGAGTGCAGACAGTGATTTAGGGTCACAGAAAACTGATAAATAGCACATGTGCCAAACAGCAGAGGAGAAATAGCACCAGAGCAGCACATGCATAAATGAGCCACATTAAAGAACTGCTCTGCATTGCCTTAGTCCTGCATCTCTCTGCTTTGCCCCATTATTATTGCTCCATAAAGCCAGGATTTTCAGTCACCACAGTGAAATTCCAGACAAGAGAATAAGAATTGTTCCATCAATTAACATGGTTTAAGGAAGCAATCTACACAATGATGATAATGCACAATCTCCTTGTTTTAAATATTCAAATATCAAATATTCAAGAAAAAAAAACCCTAACCTTGTGCATCCATAAACCTGGGCCAGGCAGAGGTGTCACCCTCAGAACCACACACAAATTTTGATGTTACGGCCCAAACATGCCTTGTTGGGTTTTGGAGTTTATCAGAACACAAAGAAAATAAAGAAAAACACCTGCACAGCAGGAAATGGGACAAACTGGGAGGTTTCTTGCCCCACATGCTGCTGTTCCTGGGAGGGCTGTGCCCAACCCTCCAAGCAGTGAATGAGAAACTCCAAGAGCCCAGAGCAGCCACAGCTCCTTCACACAGACTTTGGGAGATGCCACAGCCCCTCTCACACCTTAATTCTTCCCAAATTTATTTACCCAGATTTGTTCATCCAAGTTTATTGCAGCAGGACCTCACATGTAAAAGAGTAATTCTGTGGGATTATATTTCTCCAAACTCCACTGCAGCAGCAAGACTCATCTTTGTCCCTGGAGCACCAGGAGATCTGGTAGCCACAGAGGCACCAACTTTCTGCAAAGGATGCAGTGACAACCTCACATTGAAATCCTCATGTTGTCAAAAAAAAAAATTCTGGGAGAAAAAAAGTACTTTTACTAGTTGGATTTATTTTTTCTTTAAAGTATACAAAAACAACCTCTGTTTTTTCCCCAGAGAAACAACTCTCTGTTTAATTTTAGGCTTCTCTCATAAAATATTAAATGGACAAAGAAATCTGTTTGAAATACTTTGATTTCATTGAAATTAAATATTTAATTTGACTCAAAATGTTGTCTCAGATTTTTTTTTAACCTTTGAGAGTGGTTTCATTTGAGAAATCAAGACTTGCAGAGGTTTTCATGAAAACAGGAGATCTGCTTTCTGCTATCTCCAGTAAGGACTCATTAATTTAATTTTTCTCAACCACAGTTACATGACTCATTAAAAAGTTACAGAAATATTGGTCTCACACCAAGGATGAAGCTGAAATATCTTTGATGGGGTCCTTTGAAACAGCTGAGCAATGGTGAGGAGAGATTTGAGGTTGGGAGGAAGAAAACTGAGAAGAAATGCAGAAACATGCATGTGAAGAGAAACAGGTATTTCCCACTTTGATGAAAAATCTGAGCATTTTGAAGTCTATGCACAAAGACTTCAGCAAAGCTGACTGCCAGTGACATGAGACAGAGCAGCAAATAAAACCCCACCAAAGTCCCAGGTAGGGAGATCTGTTTGGCAGCACAGAAAAGCAACTTTCTGTACAGGAGCAGGAGAATGGGAGGAGCTGGTCTAAGGGATTTAAAACATTTCATTCCAGACAAACTCCTCTGACATAGACCTTTCAGTGAGGAAATTAGAAGAAAATATCCCAATTTTCCTGGTCAGTCCCATTAACACCCAGAGCATTGCTTTCATCCTGCAAATGGGGAAGAGGCTTCAAGTTCTACTGGTACCAGTGTGGGGGTTTATACTGAAAATAAAAAAATTTAAAAAAAAATCAGTTCATTCCCAGCAAAGTCCTGGTTTGAATCATTTCAATATCCTTTGCCCTGAGGGAAAAAAAAAGTTGGAGAAAGTCCTGAAATCATGTTTATATCGCTTCCAACATGCAATTTATTTTCCTCCCTCTCCTTGGAGGGAATTTGTATCCTGCAGCTTAATCTGACTGCATCTGTCCCACCCCAGCCAAAGCACAAACCCCAGGCTCAGCTCCCAAAGCCAGCCTGGACCAAATCAAAGGGTTCAGATGGCACAGCCTGCTCGCTCTGGAACTTGCTGATATTTGGAATTATGATTTACCAGCCTTGTCTGGGCCAACAGTGATACTGATATTGTTATTATTTCTGTATCTACATGTTTAATGTTTTCCAGGATGGCAAATCTCCTGCTCAGTTTTACTGCTTAGTTTCTGCATTTTTCAGCTCTGTGATAAATGGGGTGGCTGAGAACAGGGCAGATCTCCAGACTTCTGAAGCTGTCCTGTCATCACAACTCAAGAAATAACTCCATGCTGGGGACAGCACAAAGAATCCAGTCTCCCCATTTCTCTGCTCCCAGGTTCTCATTACACAGCTGTTAAATTTGAATTTGGGCATTTCATAGAAAAAAAAAAAATCCCAGAGCCAGAAAATTACAGGAGAATTTGAACTTTCCTTCCCTAAAGCCAGGCTGGACAGGGCTTGGAGCAACCTGGTTTAGTGGAAACAGCCCTGCCCACAGCAGAAAGTTGGAGCTAAATCACCTTCAAGGCTCCTCCCAGCCCAAACCATCCTGTGATTCCGTGGACAATCAAGTTTCTAACCATGGCTGCTGGGGATTTTTTCAAAAGGTAGCACTCAAAGCTGAAAACTGAGGAGAAAAAAAGAAAAACAGAACTATGATGGTGAGGGGGAAAAAGTCCAAAAGGACACTCCCCAAATTTAATGGCAGGAGTTGCTTTGGTCAGCACCACTGAGGTGTCCAGTGTGGGTGTTGCTGAGGGAGGATCCAGGACATTTGGGGTGGTTTGGTAACTCTTGGCCATGCAGGGGAGGGAACACCCCAAGGCATGGATGTACTGAAAATGGGGCTGTGGGGAAAACCCCAACAGTGTCCATCTCACACAGAGGGGAGAAATGTATAAACCCATTTTTATTTGCTTCTCCCTGTGTTTCCATGCCTCTTTTCAGCCTGTTTGGGTTTATTAGCCAGGCCAGGTGTGAAAAGCAGCTTTGTCCAGCTGCAAGAGCCCAGTGAAATTCCTCAGGATCCTCCTGCTGCACACAGCTCCAGCTGCCCCAGCCCATCCTGCACCTGCCACCCCTCCAGGAAGGGGAGCCTCTGCTGCCCTGCAGCTCCTGGCAGGCTCAGAGCTGCCCCAGGCTCCATGGGGAGATCAGCAGGTGCTTCAGGATGAGCCAGGCTTCTGGATAAAGGCAAGCATGTGGTGGATCACAGGAAAAAACTACTGAGGCACAAGCTGTGAGCAAACCAGTGCCACACCCTGGGAGATGTGAGCCACCACTGGAGATATTCCAGAACCATCTGGACACAATCCTGTGCTGGGATGACCCTGCTGGAGCAGGGAGGTGGGACCAGATGGGGTCTCTTCCAGCCTGATCCATCCTGGGATTCTGATCTCAGCAGCAACTGCACACAAGGAAAAGCTCAAAAGGGATCCAAGAGCATTGGGCTGCTCCAGGGAGCACCCAGCCCCTCCAGCATCAGGCTCTGATGGAGCCCTGTGACTTTCCAGAGCTTTTGCAGAAGGAAATGCCCCCAGAAAACCCCAGACAGGAACAGATTCACTTCCAACACACACAAAATTATATTTTTAAAAAAAAGGGAAAAATCAAAGCCAGCAGCTTGAACACAAGCCTTGCATTTGCAATTCTGATTCTCTAATATGAAACAGCTCCCAACTGGGGGAGGGGCAGACAGGAAATATTACAGCAATGTTATTTTGTTACACTAATTACCAATAATGGCACATACTAGACTACCAACCACAGTCAATTCATTTTGAAAGCTATATAATAATGTTTAGGATAAGGAATTAATTTTTATAGCCACTGAAGCAGATTTACTTGTACTGTAATGCTGATTTATTACAAATTAAATTTCTTAACTCCAGAAGTTTCCTTGGAGAGCCTCAGCAGGACCTGGGAGGGGACACAACTGGTTTGAGGGGGGAATTTTGGCAGTACTAAGGTCCAGGTCAGAGTGCCCAGACCATTATCAACCCTTCAACACACAAACCTTTTTGGTTGTACCCACCTTCATGGGCAAATTCAGCCCCACAGTGTGCACACAATGACCCACTGGATGACTTTTCTCAAGTCAGCTGATTCTGAAAGAGTGGGGTCTAACTAAATTTTTTTATTGCATCATTTACAAAGGTAAAATTTCAGTACTACAAGGGTTTGCTGTTTTCTTTTTTTTTTCCCAGCATAGAGAATTCCATAAAAGATTCATAGAGTGAAAACTTTGAAGTATATTCAAGAAGATATACTCATTAATTTACGAAAACATCCCTGGTGTCAATTATTGACTGTGAAGAGGTTCAGATTGTCTCTTCCACTTCCATGCAGGAGCTGCTGGCTCAGACTTTGTACAGAGATGAGGGCAAGGCTGGGCCTGGGCACCAGACCAAAGAGGGAGAGTCCTCAGCAGGACTTCAGACAGAGTCTGAATGTGATCATTTGTGACTGGAACAATTTATGAAATTATTGGAATAACCTCAGTTTCTTCACTGCTGCTCATAAGCATTCATTACTAGAGGCAGGATTGTCTGCATAGGAAATCTCCAGGGGCTTCTCCTGCAGGTGCATTGGCTGGGCTGATCTTGAAAGGCTTTCCCTCCAGCTCTGGAGATGTGGCTGGATGAGGACAGAACCAAAGGGATGGCTGGGCTGAGCTCTGCATCCTCCAGAGAGAGGTGCTGCATCCATTCTGCCTCCAGGGAAGGAACAGCCACTGCTCCCTGAGTGCTTGGGATGCTCAAAGCAAACACAGGGAGGGAACAGCAGATGGTGGGAACACCTGCCTTGGGATTTGGGGTTCCATTTCTTTGGGAGTGCAGGGAATTCTGTGGTGTCTCACAGGGAACACACCTGGCCAGAGAAGGAGCTACACATCTGCACTAAGCACACCAAGGGACCCAGCCCTGAGACCTTCACCCCCAAGAAAACCCAATGGAAAATGTTCCTGCTGTCCAGCCAGCCCTGGGAAAAAAATCAGGCAGACTCCCACAGATGGGCACCCACCAGGGAGCCTTTCAGGCACCAGTCAAGGACTGAGCTGTGGGCAGCTCCTCCTCATCTGCATCTTGGAAAAGGCAGATCCTGCCAATCCAGCTCTTGACATTGCTACTCCTTTAAAAGGAGCCACTTGTTCAGCCCAAGCCTTCACCAGCCCAGCAGCCAAGGCAGCTGGGGGGGCTCACAGTGGTTTCTAAACATCCTCTCTGCACCATCTGATGTGTGCAGGCACCAAACAAAAACCCACTCGAATTCCTTAGGAGAAAGAACAACGAAGCTGGAGCTGCTCCAATTCCCATCCTGGCTGGAGGCAGCTCCTGGCACACAGAGGCAAAACCTCACAAAAGAATTTGTCTGATGCCTTTTTCCACGTTTGGTATTGCGGGCTTGCTTTTGTTTTGATGACACTTCTAGAGACCCCACCGTGTCGTTGGATGCTGCTGGGGACCAGGGAAAGAGCAGCTTTGGAGCCTTGGGTTTCTCAGGCTGCTCAAGGACAAGAAATTATAACAATGATTGTACACCTGCAGGGTTCGTGAGAGACGTGATGTTTTGCAGAAAGCATGTTTTCAAAGAGGTGTTGCCTTCTTGGACCAATGAGTCTTTTCTATTTTGTTTTGCACGTTCTACCCTATGTAAGCGTAGTGTTTATTTAAATAAAGCTCTCTCTTTCGCATCTCCATTACACGAGGAACTTTGCCGCATTATTCTTTTCGGGTCCCTCCTACAGCCTCAAATGCAACTCCACAGCTTTAAGTTTCGTCCTGGGAGGGAGATGCAGAGGGAGGAGAGTCATTAGCTCATCGCTAGCGCCTGGCGAGGAGGAGGAGAAGGGAGGAGGGCTTTCCTATGCTAATCCTGCCCAGGCTGATCTCCCACCGATGCTTTCCTGTGCTCCAGGATAAATGAGACTTCCCTAATTCTTTCCCCGCCGCAAATAAACAGACGGGGAGCCTGCACCATGCGGCTCGCTCTGCCCTATCCATCAGCGCGTCCCGACTGTAGGTAGCGGTGATTACAGCTCATTATCGCCAATTACCACCGCGGAGCTCCTAGGTGTTCTCCCCCAAGAACTTTCAGCAGCTCCAAAGCTCTTTGAAGGCTTCTCTGTGAAGAGCGGCTGTAGGAAATCCCTCCCCCACCTGCCCAGCAGTCAGACCTTCTTTCCAAAAGCTGTCGCCATCAGACAGCACAGCGCAATCACAAAAAATAGCTGGGAAACATCGGCGAGCGTGAGCCCGAGGGATGGGCGGTGCACCTCTGGCACAGCTGGCTCGTGGGGAACGCGGCTCCTCAGAATGGCTCTTCTTTCTCTCTTTTGCTCCTCGGAAAACTCCCCCCACCCCGCTCCAACCCACGATGTAATTCCCACGAAAGCCCCCACACAACAGAAAAGCACATGTACAGCGGGTGTTTTCCCGCATACAAAGTACCGCGGCAGCGGACTGAGGGATGGACCCTTTGAGAAATTCATATGCCAGCCTTCCCACTATAGCAATTTCATTCTGTCTTTGTAATTGTCTGATATTACACTGTTCCCTGCCAGAAGATTAATTAGCTAGTCTTACCCTCCAACATACCATCCCTCTGCAGCCCTCAAGGAGGCTGGAGTGGTGCCAAGTCGCACAGTGTTTGCTATTCTGGCTGGCAGCTGCTACTGTCGCTGCAGAAAAAAAAAAAAAAAAAAAAAAGGAAAAGGAAAGAAAAAAAGCCTCCTTTTGTCCCCAAGCAGCAATTGCTGTTGCCAAATGACCCTCACATCCCTGGCCCTCCCGAAGCCACCACTAACACGGCAGCCAAGTTTTAACGCCACAGGCCGGGCAGTGCAGAGAAAAAAAAAAAAGTGGCAGGAAACGGAAAGTAAAGATTTAAAAAAATAAATCTAACACACCAACCCCCCCATAGCCAACCCTGAGTGCTCCCCACACCCCAAGGCCCCGCTGGTGTCAGCACTCACACTGGCTGAGCTGTGGCCACGGGACACGCTGCGGGCAGGGCACGCTGAGGTGACACGGCAGCAGCCTCGCCAACATCAGCATCCCGACACCACCGCCCCAAATCCCACCCCGAGCCAGCTCCACACCCAGCCCACCCCCAGCCCGTGGCCCAGAGGAGGGGGCAGCAGGAGCCCCCAGCCCGGCCAGGGCCGCTGCCGCAGCCGCTCTTGGCAGGGAGCCCGGCCGGCACCGCCGTGGAGCTGCTGCCTTTGTTCCCTCTCCATCTTCTGTCCTCACACACACGCGCTCTGGATCTCTCCATCCTACCCGAAACGTGCTGCCCAGGCAGGTATGAGCACAACACGCCTGCAGCCACCATCCCAACGAGCTGTGGGGGCACAAGGGTTTTCTGTCTTGGGAGAGCTCAAAGACTGGGAGATAAAACCTGAAAAATGCAGTCACCCATCTAAACTGATGCACACCACAAAGCCAGCTGACAAGCACATCATCTTTCCTTCCAGACAGTCCTCACAAAAGTTCTGTTCTGCTGAAGTCACCCCAGCAGTTCATGCTTGCTGGTTGATTTGCTGGTTTGCCCCATCCAGCCACGTCTCACCAGGGCTGCAGCACAGTGCAGCAAGGTGTTTTCAGCAGAGGAGGCACCACAAGTGCCAACAAGTCGTGTTTAAGGTAAAAAATGAAGAAAAGGAGAGCAGGACCCCTGCAACACCAACAGACACAGCGAGGAGCAGTGAGGGATGCACTGGATCCTCTACAACCCAATGGGATTTGGTCCCCAAAACCACCGAGACAGCTTTGCCTCCTGTCCCTCCTCCAGCTCGAGAAGAGGCCAATTTGTGGTTGATTTTTTTTAAATTGGGGCAGCTCTTGGAGGAGATCCCCTTCCTCCCCAGCACACCCAGCCCAGCTGCCGGGGGCTGGCAGGGGAAGGGAGCTGGGCACCAGGAGCCCTCTGAAGCCCCGTTCCTGGCTGTGGAAACGAGCCCAGCTTGTCACAGGGGCTAATTAAGCTCCTCCACTGAGGCAGCAGCTCTGGAGCTGCTCAGCACCCGCCTGAGCTGGCAGCCCCCCTCCCCGGGCGCTACGGAAACGGGAATTAAGCGGTGATGAATGCAGTATTAATTAATTAAGAGAAGATGCACGTGAAGGGGGTGGGAGGCAGGGGGTCTTTGCGCTGTGGAAATCACCCAAGGAGGGGCCGCCGTAAATTTGGTTTTTTGGTGTTTTTACCTGGCAGAAAGCGCCAGGGGAGATCTGTGTGCCCAGGCAGCGGGAGTGACCCGCTGGCACCAAACCCATCCATCCTCCAGCGCGGAGGAAAAGAGGATATCCCAAAAAATGGCAAGGGAGGGAAGAGGCACCCGGGCTCCGCGCCGCCATCTTCTCCCACTGCGGAGGCCGAATGCAAAATCAATTTTGCACACTCTGAAATGGCTGTTCAGGAAGGGGGCTTCGCTCTGGAGAGGTTAATGGGGAAGCTCAACCCAGCTGGCGCTGGGGGGATGGATGCCACTTTTCAGTTTGCATATTGAGATTGTTTACACACATGATTAGCTAATATATTAAGCTTCTTAAGGAAAGAAAGGGGAAAAAAAAAGATTGCAAAGCACGTGGTTTAGTTTGGATTTGCATTCCTCACCCACTCTCTCCTTCACAGCACACCACTCAGAGAAGAGCAAGGACTTGGCCATCAGTGCCAACAGCTGGCTTTTGGAGAAGGGAAACAAATGGTTAAAATTCCGTCAATGACTGCAGTGTCCAGCGTGATTTAGCAGATCCAGCCTCCCATCACAGCACATCAGGTAAATGCTGGTCCCCTCACATGAACTGGGGCAGCTCAGCTTGCTCAGAGGTGAGTTTGGGGTGGCCAGACCTGACCTCCGTGGGAAGGACGGGATCCCTGTGGGAATCCTGCTGTGCCAGGCCTTGGCCAGTGGCAGTGGTGTGCCAGGGGCAGGGGAAGTGCTCAGCACTGCAGCTTTTCCTCTGCATGGCTGCTCCTGGAGGCTGGGTGTGGTTTCAAGTCTCTGTTCTGCCTCAAGTCTGGAGACAAACACGCTGGTGATAACCAAGGCTTTGTTTCCTCACCAGCAGGGGCAGAGAAACTCAGCTGCAGAGCCTGCTGGCACTTCCCTGGGCTAAGAGGACAGGGGCCATCATTCCCTGACCCAGAGACCTTCTGGGCATCTCCAGGACACCCCTGCCTGTATCTCAAATCAGAAATGACTGTTTTGTCACTCCTCACATCTCACAGACTCCTGGCAGCACAAAAACAAAGGTGTGGCTGTGCAGCCAGCAGCTCCACAGGTCCATCCCTGTCTCCCAGTGTTTAACTGGTCTCACTCAGCACTTCTCCATGCAAACTTCTTCCTGAACGATCCCAGCAGGATGATGGGCTGGGAAGTGTTTTAGGGGACCACTTTTAAACACCAGGCTGCATGCTCAGAGCCTTGTGCTGTTCCTCCAACCCAGAGCCTATCCTGCAGACTCTGTTCCTGCATCCCTGCTTTTTGGACCAGCTTTTTGGGATCTTCCTAATACCATGTTCTTGTGCATTTCCAAACACTCTGGCAGAGCTCTTCCAACTCACCATCCTTCTCCCCTGATGTGGTTTCAGCACCACATTTCTCCCTTGCTCCTCTTTTTCCCTGCTACAGGGATAATCCCTCCTTCCACAGCCAGGCATCACAGCAGCAACTCAGCTGCTCCTCTCTGCTGCACGTTCCTCCCCAGCTCTCACCACCCAGAGTGTGTTATTTATACAACATCTCTTAACATTGACTTCTTCAACACAACTTTTCCTTTAATTACTTGCATTAAAAATAAAAATGCCAACCTATGCGAGCAACTGCTCTCATTACAGTATCAGTCCTCCAGCTAATTAATATCTGTTAGCTTTGGCTTATGCACCAGGCTGCCTAAATCCAAAATACACAAGGCTGCCAAGTTACTTTGCAAACAGGAGCACTTGCCTTGAAGAATCACGTTATCCAACTTGCTTCTATGCAATCTCACCATAACCTTTACTTTCAAGGTCTTAGAAGAGGGAAGGGAAGCTCATGCAGCTCAGAAGAGATTGCAGTGAAACCAAAGGGGAGACCCAGAGGGAAGCAAAGAGAAAGAGAAGAGAAACAGATCTCCAGAAGAAAGAGAAACACCATCTTTGTACCCACTCTGTTTTGTACTGACACAGGCCACATGGGAAAGACTGAATCTGAGGGAAAAAACCTCCCAAGCCTCTCCCAGAGCACACACACACTTCTGCAGCCCTGGAGAAGGAGAGGGAGCTGAGCACAACCAGCTCCATCCCGGCCATCCCTCCCTCAGGGTGCTGTGTGACCGCAGCGGGGTCAGGGCTGCTGACCAGCCTCAGGAGGGTCGTGCAGCCTGGTGACAAACAGAGGAGCCCCCCAGGGCTGGGTAAGAGCTGGCAGGGTGGGAAGGTGGGTGCAGCCCCCCTGCAAACCCCCAGTAGCTCCGAGTGTCAGCACAGCCCAAGGCGGGCTCGGCGCTGATTAAAAAGGGAAAAGCCTTATGTAAACGTAATGCATAATTAACCTGAGCAACACACTCACAGGAGACATTATTGAGGTCAGGGAAGCATTAGAGCCACAAAAACAACTCTGCCAGCAGATGAGGGATGAGAACATCCACTGTGAAATTATTTGAATACTCCTCTAATGCAAAGGATAAAACCTGCTGGATCCTAACCAGGACAGGCTTCTCCTCCAGGCAGATTATAGCAGGTCCCTTAGATCCTACTCCAAAACATTGCATGGGAAAGGCCAGAAAGGACAGCCTGAGGTGGACAAGCCCTTTTGAGATTTTCTGTCTGTGTCAGGTCTCCAGCAGAGATTGCTGCCCAGCTGTGTGAGTGTCCATGAGTGGGACCACAGTGTGCTCCACCACCCCTGCCTGTCCCTGCACTTGGCTGCGAGCAGCACCTCACAGGAAAGGTTCACCTCATCCCAGGTGCCCTCCTGGGAGGTGGATGGTCCTTGGCAGGTGCCTGTCCCAGCCCCACAGGTGCCCTGGACACCTTCAGGGGGGAGCACCTTGGGGTGCCCACCAGGCTGTGCTGGTCACTCACCCCTCAGTCCAGTGGGCTCCAGGAAGGCTTTGAGTGCTTTTAAACCTTTTCCAGTCTGGACAAGGATGGGTGAACTTCTCCCTCTCTGTTTTCACATTCCTTTGTCCCTTCCCTGCCTTCACACCACTGTCACAGTTCCACAGTGCAGAAGCACCTTCCAGAACCTCCCAAATGGTGTTTGGGGCTCCAAGGCCCCAGTCATCTATCTTCCTGATGCCAATTAAAACAACAGGAGAGCCTCCCATTTGCCAGGGTCCATAACCAAACAGCCCCAGGCCTTGCCCTCCCTCCACTGCTGGCTTGTTACAGCCACAGCAGCTGTTCCACAATCCCCACTTTTTAAAAACCCCCATTAAACCAAGGTCTCTTTTGCCAAAACCCAGTAAAACAGACTTCATGAAGCATCCCGTGGAGACCAAGGGCTGCCTTTCCCAGTCTGCCCCTCTCCCAGAAGATCAAAATACTTGAGGCTCCCTCTGGAGAGAGCCAAGGGTTTTTTTTTTTGGCAGCTCTGCTCCCAAATATCCCACGGCACCCCAGAGGGGTTTGTGGCAATGGGTTCACCTGGGATCAGCCCTCTCACCCCCACCTGCTTTTGGGCAACATCTCTGATGCTTCCAGCACACACAGACTGGGGACAGTGCCAGCAACTCTATGGGGCAGTGCCAGGCTGTCTTCTTTTACCAAACAATCCAAAATAATAAACCAGAATGATAATTGGATATAATAAGCTTGGACTCCTTGTATTTGCAGGAAACAAATATTTTGAGTGTGCCAGGCTCCACTTGCTGAGGTGCCTCTGTGCCCCTCCAAGGGCTGGAAAGGCTCACTTGGGAAGGAGGGAAGCTCTCAGCCCACCAGACCCCAGGAGAAGTGCAAACAGCTGATGAATACACAGCAGTGAGAGGGCAGAAGAGGTGAAACAAAGCCTGAGCCAAAGCCAGCCCATCCCACCTGCTGGCACAGTGCTGCTGCTCCCACAGGACAGGGCAGATGGAAGCTGGAGCCCAAGGGCTGCATCACCCCAGCTGTTCCAAGGGTGGGGGTTGGTTGTTGCTGGACAGACTCAGGAGTTACTATTTTCTGTTCTTCTGTTTCTTTCTTTATTATAAGGTGTGGGTGTAAGAGAGAGTGTAGAGCATGGAGAGTGATAAGAGCAAAGGGGTAAGAGAGAGCTTAGAGAGAGGTTAGAGATCAGAGGTAAGAGAGAGATTTTCCATTTACAATACAATAAGTATTCTTCTATGATGAATATTCTAATTTCCAATAACCAATCTAATACAATATACTAATTTCCTAATATTTGCATGCAAGCTATAGGAATTACTAAATTAGCATGTTTTATGGCTTTCTTGTCTGTAGCCCTTATCTTCAGGCCTTTCCTGCCAGGCTTAGGACAGAATGTCTGTTGGTTTTTTAGTATTTGTGGCATTTAGTATTATCTAAACAAAACAAAAAAAAGACCTCAAACCTTAACATAACTATTTTCAGCGTCTATGTCAAAGACTGCTAACATCTCTATTTTATCTATTGTTTCAGAACTACTTGCTAAGCACTCATAAAATTTTGCTATTCCCTCCCCAAGACCAAGTTACACCCTCAGCCTCACCAGGGGGGCAGGCACCAACAAAGTGATGGAGCACACGTGGGAAGGCAGCTCCAAGGGGGAAATTGGGGATCAGGGAACCCACAGAGCTGCAGGGATTGTGGCAGTCAGGGCAGCTCCTGACAGCCTCAGAAGAGCCAGGTTTCCATCTGCTCCTGTTAATGCTTGGAGTCTGCACTTCCATTGCAGGAAATGAAAGGCTGGAGCAGCCTGGCAAAAGCCCTGCAACCTTCAAACTGGCAAAACCCTGCAAAAGCTGGACACTCATCACACATTTCATCCTTGTTTCCCTTCATCCTGTTGCACTCCCATTACACTTAGAGAGGGTTTGTGGCACGGCTGTCCTCCAGATATCCATTGTAAACTCCATGGAAGAGCCTTGGCAAGCACAGCACCGTGGCTCTGTTGTGCTGAAAGGGAAAACTGGCTGCTGGTGGCAGCACAGGACTTCTGGGATGCAGCTCCCTCTCCTATGAAGTACAGAGGTAAAACAGCCCTTCTCAGCTCACAGAGGTGCTATAATTCATACCTGACACTTGCAACATCCCTTGGCACCCCCTGGAAAAGCCATTAGCACCAGAGGAGAGCTGAGGCCACGCTGCCAGCTCTGCCTGTCCATGTGCAGCAGGTGACTGAACATGTAGGACTGAAAATGAGACAACTCTCATTTGCTTTCTGTTGCTCTCCAAATGACATCTTGCACACTTGCTGGAGGTGCCACTGTCACCAGGTCACCATGAATATCTGATTGCCTGGAGGGACATGGACTCACTTTTTAAAAATAAGTTAATAATGTAAAGACACTTGGTGACATTTTCCTTGTTCACATGAAGAAAAAACCTTGCCATCTCAGGTCTGTTGCATGACACAGAAATGTCATGAATCTGAGAATCTGGAAGCAAGCAAGGGAAAAGAGAAAGAGCAGTGTTTTATGTTTTGAGTATGGCTCAGGTGGCCTCATAGAGGAGGACTCATTTCCCAGAGCTCAGCTCTAGTAACTCCCCATGAGATGGTTCCACCCAGCCCTGCCAGCCTTCTCCAGGATGGTCCCAGCACATTTAACAGATATTTAATAGCTGAAAACCCCTTTGAACCTCCAGTCATTTCCCTGGTTCCAGCTCTGCTGGTGGATCCTTTGGTCTTTTGGGTTCTTTTGTCTCACCTGCACATCAGCCCTGGCACAGCTGAGGTGCCTGAGACACCCCATTTCCCAAACCCTTCCTCTCCAGGGCTCCAGCCCTGCAGGGTGTGCAGCTCTCCCCACAGGGCTGGGATTGCCAAAGCCAGCTGGCAGCCCAGCTCTGGAGAGCTGCCAGGAGTCAAGAGCTGAGCAAACACCAGGAGCACAGGAATCTCCTCCAAATAACAGCAGCCATGGCCCTGTCTCAGCTTCAGCACCCCAGGCTGCTCCTCAGGTCACGAGCAGCTCCCCTGAAACCCCTCTGACCTTCTCCCTGCTTTATTTTGGAGCACATGGAGCTTGCCCCTCTTTTGCAGAGAATTTCCCTGGACCTGTTGATTTCTCACTCATCAAATTTAAGTTTACCTTATGCAGGCTGGAGCCAAGGCTCTGTGCCAGTGACTGCCCAGGCTGGTGGCAGATAATTCGTTCTAATAACCCACCTGCTCCTGGCCCTACACTGGATCTCCTTCCAGTTCAGCACAGAAGAAATAAAACCAACATCCTGCGTCCCAAACAGATTTTGGGAGGTGATCCATGCAGTAAAAGTCCCACAGGATGGCAGAGATTGGATATCAGCAGCTAGGATTCAGGCCTTGGCAGAGATGGAGATGTTCTGTGCTCACCTGGGCCATTCTTATTTACATCCCCAAACACAGCACTTGTTCTCCTGAAAACCTACAGCCTCTGCAAACTAAGAACCAGGTTATTCCAGCTCCCTAGCCGTGCTGCTGCTCCTTTTCCAGGGGAATTTTACACCCAAAGCTTTGGCAAAACCTGCAGCTGGTCCCTCCAGCCTGGGCTGTGCCTGTCAGCCAGCAGAGCATCCCCGGGGGAGGAGCAGGGCCAGGATCTCCCCTCCATGGAAAACAGGATTAGAAGGAACCTGGAAACCCACTGGGGCCCTGTTCCCCCATCTCAGGGTCTCAGACTCACCCAGAGCCAGGGCTCTTTCCTTGCTCACCCCCGAGGAGCAGGAGGAAGCTGCAGATGTACTACGAGCCCTTCGGAGGAAAAACATTCCAGCATCTAAAGGTACTTTAAATGATTTAGATACAAACTTGCCTGTAATAAGACATCTATTTTGGTTAATCTCTTAGTTGCAAATCTTGAAACTCTTGAACCTGCCTCAGGCTACTGTCAGCAGCACTTCATTTAACACTGCTTATTGGGAATAACTGCTATTTCCCACTGTAACCTCCAAACCTCTTAAAGTCTCTCTTATTGCTCTGCCCAAATATACTTGCCTTCAGGATACAGAGGGTTTTTTCTTGCTAAGAACTGTTAAGATGATTTGAACAAGCTGACTCAGAAGAGACTGTCTCTCAGGCAAAGCAGCCAAGACTCAAAACACCATCCCTGTTATATTTTGGGAGTGATTCCCTTTTTTTTCTTTTCTTTTTTGAGCATTTACTCAGGTTATGAAATCCAACAGCTGCACTTTGATCACTCTTCACAAGCAAAGGAGTGGAAGGGATGGAGGGGAAGGATTCCCACACCTGGGGGAAGGGATCTCCATGTCCCTGGTGATGTGGAGACCATCACCAGCCACCATGGCCATGCTCATCCTTTTAGTGGGACAGGTGCTCATCAGAGATGCTCCTTTCCAAATCCTGTGTGTCTTCATCCATCAGTCAGCTCTGCTGGAGAAGATCCCTTCCATCCTGCAGAGTTTCAGAAGTAATTTGCAGGCATCTCAGCTTGCCCAGTAATTTTGTTCCTTATTAAATATTGCTAATGACAGGGTTACAGACTTTTGGCCATACATCCACTTTCTGTTCTAGTATAAATTTTAATCTGTCTTCCCTCTTCCTTCTAGACAAGTCTTTAAAAAAAAATTACTGGAATAAAAAGGAAAGCACCAAGTAATTGAAAAGAGCTGCTAAAAACAGAAAGGAAGGAAAGTTATAATGATTGAAAAGTTCAATAAAATCGGAGGCAAGCAGGAAAAATTCCAATTTTTAATGAAATGGAGGGTGAGGTGTCACTGGTACATGGCAGCAGTGCTGGAAGGTGAGCTCTGTTTTCCCACCCCAGGTCAGGCTCCCACCTCTATGGGCCACTTCAAAAGCATCACCCCACTCCCCTTCCCTTGTTTTAACTAGAGCTGCATTTTCTCCTCTCCATTCCCCCTCCAGCTAAAC
The DNA here is from genome assembly GCA_034336665.1 of Luscinia megarhynchos. Classification (NCBI taxonomy): domain Eukaryota; kingdom Metazoa; phylum Chordata; class Aves; order Passeriformes; family Muscicapidae; genus Luscinia; species Luscinia megarhynchos. The sequence continues at coordinate 8,258,160 of CM067580.1, forward strand.
CTTTTCATCTGGTGCTTTCAAAGCCCAGCCAATAAAACTGTTTGTGGGAAAAAAGTTTTCTGAAGAAAGCAAGCACAAAAGATGGTGTTTTACCAAAAGCTACAGGCAGAAAATGGGAGGCTGGAGTTGAAAAGCCCATCCAGAATCTCGAGCTGTCTATTCTCACCAATATAATGAGCACATACATGATTAATGACAATATTTATCCTCATAACCCACTGCAGGAGTTAATATTTAATCCAGAGTCCACGTGAAAGCCTCTCCTGGATCCTCACCCACCCTCTTGTTTCCTGGGAAATCTCTGAACTCTGCTGCTGACCTGAGCTCTGGCTCTTTGGGGGTGGCTTTTCCTTCCTTCCTGCACCAGCCCCACACCTTTTGATCCCGAAATCGCTGCCACCTGGGACCTACAAGGTTTCTCAGATAATCCCGTGGAGCTGGAGCTTTGTAACCTGCCTCACTTTGATATTCAAGGCAAAGCTGGACAGCCCACACATGAAAAGGCATCCTTCCCTTTCTTCCCAGGCTTAATTTCATCTGCAAATTAAACATATGGAGGCAGATATTTATAGAGGAATGCCCTGATCCTCCCTGGAGGGCTGTGGAGTCTCCAAAGTGTAATTTTGCTTTAGGAATAGGATTTCCATCTTGACTTTTTTCCGAGGCTGGTGGCAGGAGAGGAGAAGGGCAGGGAGGGGAACGCTGGAGGTTCTGCTCTGCTCCCCACATCTGAGCCCTGGCCTGGGGCACTGTGGGGTGGCTGCATTGCACAGGGATCCAGGCTCCTTCTGCCTCCCTCTCCTTGTCCCCTCCAAAGCTGTTTCAGCTCTTAAAAGGTGACAATTTTTACTTTGGAAAGAATGGGGTATGTAAACTTTGACAGCAAGAGCTTTCAGCTGTGACTTAAAAACCCCAAACCAAACCAACCTCCTTTGAAAATGGTGCAGAGATTGAAATTGCTCAGCCCTGGGTCCTGGTGGCTCTTTGTGACAAGGAGCACTCACAGTCATCCATCTCCCTGTACCCCAGTCCTCCATCCCACATTTTCACTGTGGGCAACCCCCAGCAGTAAAAAAATAACTACAAAAAGGGAACATTTTGGCTTATGTCATTTATAGATATGCCCTAGAGCAGAGGATAAAGGACTTTTATTTTGTTTTCCAGTTAAATATTTTCATTTTATCTTCTTGTTAAAGAGTAACTCTGAGCTATTCTTTTGCCCAGCATCACTCACTTAAACATCCTCCTGATGGGAAGAGTTCATGGGAGGGAAACTTGCAGGAAAGATGGTTTCAGGAGTAATAAGAAGGGGGGCTTTGGCACATTTCTGCATGCTATGAGCTATGTCTTTAGGCTTCAGTAAACTTTTGGAGTCCCTGGGAAGCTGGTAATGTGCCTTTGAAGGAAGTATGACTTATGAAATTGCAGTTTTTAGCTTAGCTGGATAATGTTAATGAGAAAATATCATGGGCTGCGGGTGGAAGTCTCCTGAATCCCATAAGTTAGGAATAAATTATTCTGTTTTCCTAAATGAAGCAGAGCTGTGCAATGCTGCCCCTAAATCAGGCTGATGGTGAGAATTATTTATTAATTTGTGCAGCAGCAGAGAGAAGCTCAGGCAAATAAATACAAACCAAAGTGTGTGAGAGAATTACAAACTTCAGCTCGCTGTGGGCATGGAAGAAAAGGGTTTGTGAGAAGGAGCAGGAGGGTTGGGACCAGCACCTTGTGTGATGGGGGCAGTGTGAGGAGCTGGAGGGGGACAAATCCTCCTTTCTGCTGGAGCCACAGGGAAGATGATCAAACCCCCCCAAGCTTTCACTGCAGTGCAGCAGCTTCCCTGTAATTAAAGCTTGAGCTCTGCAGCTCTGCCCGCTGCAGCCCTGCTCACACATCAAAGGCAGATGTTTCCCAGAGGACAGCTCCCACCCCAGGGAATTCAGGGCTTGATGCTCACTCCGTGTGAGTGATGCCCTGAGCTGCTGCTCACACTGAGCAGGTGCTGCCACCTCCCCCTGGGGCTGGTTTTGGGCAGCACAGCTCCACCCACGGCTCCATCCCTGCATCCCTCTGGGGCTCCCAGCCCCTGGGCTCTGCAGGTACCAACAGCCCAGCCCTCCTACCCAGAAGGATTTATTCCTCCCCGAGCAGGGCTCCAGTGCTGCCATTAATCAGGGAGATGGACAAGCACAAGCCCATTTATTGTGCTCTGTGGGTGAGTGATAAGTCTGTGCTGGTGCCTGGGATAGCAATCAGGAGAAGGGAGAGCAAGGAAGAGGAGGGAAGAGCAGCATTGTGGGTAAATATGTGCACTTCTGCTGCTGATTACCCTCCAAGTAATTAGTTTTTAAATCAGGCAGACGTTTCGGGAACTACTCGCTATGAGCTGCTTTAATTATTTATACTCCCTTTTATTCTTATTATTTATAGTCCTCCTCTTTGGATGGAGATGCTCTTCGGATGCTGACCCATCTCCAGCCCTCCCTGCCTCCTGCAGGCTGCCAGGCACCCCCAGAGCTGGCTGTGCTGGGCTCCCCTCTCCCTCCCAGAGCCAGGAAAGCCCTGCTCAGATGGGTAATTAAACTCTCACTCATCTTCATTTCCCTCATTTGTTAAAGTGAGGCCACTCAATAAGCCATTAGTGCAAGGTCCTTGCTGTCAGCCAAGGCATCCTTAGGCACGTTTCCCTTGCAGGCAGCTGGTGAGGGAGTGAGCAGCTCCTTGCCTGTCCCTGCTCTGCCCAAACCCTCTCCATCCAGCCCCTCCCAGCTCACTCCTGCCCTTTGGCCAAGGCTCTGGGGAGAGAAGGGGAATTTTGCAATGGCCAACCCTTCCCCCAGCTGGGATTTTTCCCACAGCACCACACAAGCCCCTGTTCCATCAGAGCATCTGGTGTTGCTGCTGTCCCTTTGCCAGCCCCACCTCTCTGGAGCTCCCTAACATCTGGAAGCCATTCCCTGCACCATTCCCATGAAGGGACCTCCAACCCCTTCAGCTCCTTCCCTGGGCTGAACAAAAGCTGTCCTTACTGCTGAGCTGGGGAATTTTGCCAGCTTTCCCCTGTCCCCATCCATTTCTCAATGTGTCACCAGGACAGCATCTGCCTGCAGAGCCCTGGAGCATCCTCTGTCCCCTCTCCCTCCATGGACACTCAGATTCCTGTTCTGCCTGCAGAGCCCTGGAGCATTCCCTGTCCCCTCTCCCTCCATGGACACTCAGATTCCTGCATCTGACTGCAGAGCCCTGGAGCATTCCCTGTCCCCTCTCCCTCCATGGACACTCAGATTCCTTTTCTGCCTGCAGAGCCCTGGAGCATCCTCTGTCCCCTCTCCTTCACATGCTCAGACACCAGCAATGAGGAAAACTGCAAAAAAACCCAAATCCCTGGACAAGAAAAATCACAATATGGGGAAAAACTGCTGTAGGTTCCTCCAGGAGCAAGGCCTGTGTTTGCAGTTACTACAACTCCACGTTGATTTTCCCTGCTCCCTCCCTGGGAGCTTTTGTTCTGGGTCTTGCTCTGGTTACAGCAGTGAGAACATCCTGACTTTGCTGCTTCTCACCCTGGAATCCTTTGTGAGCTGTGGGGGTGAGGGGGATTTGGGCTCACAAAGAACCACAGAGCTGCTGTGCAGCTCAAAAAATGGAAGGGTATGGATAGGGATGGGTTTGCACTGGGGAAACCTCACATCTCACTGGATGCCACGTGAGATGAGACAATTCACTGCAGCAAAACCCAGGAGCAGAAAAGCAGAGTTAAAATGCACACAAGCCTGTCCTGTGCTCTGGAGCCCCACAGGAGCCCAGCCTGGGTGCTGTCCTGCTGGGTTTGTTTTCATCCAGTCCCACAGAACCCCAGAGGGGCTGGAAAGGAGCTCTGGAAGTCACCAGCCCCAGCCCCAGCTAAGCAGGGTCACTTAGAGCTGGTCACCCAGGTAGCTTCTGAGTTCAACTGCTTGGGGGAAAAAACACAATAAACACACCAGAGGTTAAACCAGCAGAGGGGACAGCGTCAGATGTGTGACACCAGGTAAAACGTGCTTTTCAGGATGGCCAATCTTCCAAGGGCATCCCAAGGCCAGCCCTGCAGTCATGGAGGGTTTTGAGGACAATCTGCCTGTGGAGCCAAAGCCACACTTGTGTGCAAGACAAGCTCCTGCCTGCCCAGAACTAGGAACAACCCACTTCTCCATAAAAACACCGGGAAGAACAGTGGGAACAGCTTCACCAGGGAAGCAGAGGGATGGGATCCCTGCCTCCCTCTGGTCCAGCCCCAGCATTCTGCAGGGTCCCTGGGGCAGGAATCCTGGGTGGGATCAGCCAAGGGGGTCAGGGATTACCTTTCCCCCTAAACAGGCCAGTTCTGGGGCTGGACTCCCCCATGACCCCCAGCAATGATTACACCATGGCTGGGGACACACATTTCCAAACAAGCCTCCTTCTATTTGCATTCGAAACATTTATTTTGGGAAATACATATTAAACACTATTATTTATACAAAAATGGACTAAATTTTCATAATGCTTATAACCCCCAAAAGGCCATTTTAATAGATCTGGATGAAGGGTTTTTTATTGTATTATTTTCTTTTTTTTTTTCCTTAAAAAAAAATCAGATTACAAAGGAGAAAGCGGCGTGTCTTGCTTGAGATACCAACTAGAGAAAAAAAAGTTTAAGATGGCATTTGCAGAAGTGCCTCACACAAGAGATTTTTCTCCCCTTTCAGTCTTTTTTTAACACTTGAAATATATTTTTTTTTTTCAGTTAATACATTTTTTGTTGATGTTTTTGCTAAAATATAGCAAGTCAGCAAGTAGAGAGTTGCTGTTCCCCAAAACTTCCTGGGGCTGATGTGGAGAGGGAGTATGAGTGAAGGGGAGAGGGATTCTCACAATGCACCCCCTGCCCACACCCCTTTGGCTGCTGGGGGGACGTGTGGGGAGCCCCTGGAAACAAGGGGAGAGCAATCCCTGCTCCTGTCACCTGTGCTGAGCCAGGCTCTGTCCCCGTGGGCTCTGCAGGTGCCTTCCAGTGCTAGAGGATGGGACACGCTGCCACTTCAGTGGGTGCCCCCAAAAACGGGTGATTTGCAGGAAGTTTTTTCCTTTGGAGAGGATTTGGGAGACTAGTGGACACCAGAAAGGCAGGAGGAGCTGGGAGAGGGGCAGGAGTGCAGAGCTCTGCCCCAGAACCCCCTGCTCCTGTGTCACAGTGCTACCTAATGCTTGCAGGGTCTGATTCACTGGGCACACACAGAGAGAGGAGGGTCTGGGGGCAGAGCAGGGGGAGCAGCACCCACACACCCCCCAGAGCTGCAGGGCTGGGTCAGCACATGCACAGAACCCTGCACAAGGACCAGCAAAACAGGAGCATCTTCCCTGGACACAGCACACAGGGGACCAGGAAATGAGAAGGAATTAACAGACACCCAAGAGCCTCCTCTGATGTAGGGAAAAGCCCAAGAATCACAAGGGTCAGACAGCACAACCCTCTGCCTCCCACCACTGCTTTGCAGAGACACAGTTCCACGCTCAGCCCCTCAGGACAACCACACTGTGAGCCTTCAGCAGACAGAGACCCACCCAACTGAGTGACAAATAAATACACAAGTGTCCCCAGGACATCAGCCCCAGGGCCAAGGGAGAGGGAAGCAGAGTGCCCAGAGAGGCTCACAGCCTCCTGCAGGCTGCACACAGCCAAGGCAGAGCCTCCCTCCCCTCTCCCACGCTATTGCAAGGTCACAGTCTGAAAGGCACTTCTCCCAAAGCAGGTGGCTCTGCCTGGCCGGGGGTCGGTGACAGGCGAGGTGACACCTCAACACTCCAGTTTATTGCATGTAGACAGGGTGCAGGGCTGGGCTGGGGCTGGGCTGGGGCTGGGCTGGGGCTGGCAGGACCCAGAGGTGCAGAGGGCTGGCAGGAGGCAGCAGCACACAAGGATGGCCCTGCCTGCTCTCTCCATGCTGCCAGCTCACCTGCAGGAGCCTCGCCCCCAGCGGACGGAGAAGAGCCCCTGCACGGAGGGGCTGGGAGGGCTCCCAGGGCACCCCAGCCCTGCTGGCCCCACACATCTGCTCCCCTGGGCTCAGCTGTGGGGCCAGAGCTGGGGGCAAGCGAGAGCCCGACCTCCACAGGGGGACAGGGACGCTGCTCTGGGGCTGAGCACAAACCCACGGCACAAAGGGGGAGAGCGGCCACCCCGCCCCACGACTGGTTATTTGGTCAGTTAACATGGCAGGGCTGGGGGAGCAGGGCAAGAGGGAATGGCAGAGGATTGATAGAAAAATAAAGGGGGAGAGGAGAAAGAGCGAGCGTGAGCGGGGCCCTGGCGCCGAGGGACGTCACATCTCGTTGGCCACCAGCTCCCTGTCGGCCACGCCGTTGGACAGAGAGCTCTGGCCCTCGTTCAGCCTCTTCACCCTGTAGGCTTCAAAGTGGATGTTGCTGGTAATATCCTTGATGTTCTGCATGTGTGTCCTGCAGGGAAGGGAGATGGAGCAGTCACGCCTTGCTGGGCCAGCCCCAGCCCTCTGCACCCCAAAGAGCCCTGGTGCCTCTGTCCCCTCCTGCCTGGCTGGTTAATGCCCCTTAGGGCACAGAGGGAAGGAAAGGCAGTCATGGGCTGATGGCTGGGCAGCAGGAGCCTTCACTGGTGCTTGGGGACACAGGACCTGTGGCTGCAGAACTCCCACCAGGGGGATCCTGACCCTGCCAGTCCTGGGGTGAGGTTTAGTAGCCCCACACAACTCTGCCAGCAACAGATCACACGTGCAGAGTTTATCTTGCAGCCAAACTTGCCCCTTTTTAGCAAACCCAGGGGGCTCAGCCTCCCTGTCCCCCACAGCAGGGCCACTTCTTTCAAGAGGTGTCACCCAGACCCCACAATGACACCCCAGTGGAGGGGGATGTTCTTGCACTGGGGGTGACACTGGCACTGGTGAGGGACCACTAAGGCCAGAGGCTGCTTGCAGGTGAGCTGGAGCCACCCTGCCAGCAATCCTGGCGTGTGTCCTGACCCCTCCACTGCTCCTCTCCCCCCTGAGCTCAGCACTGCAGCTGAGAAAAGCCCCCAGGGCGTGGGGACCCCCCCTTGCAGAGGGGCTGCAGAGTGGCAGCAGGCTGGGAGGGGAGGCAGGGGGGAGGGTGAAGGGCTGAGCAGCTGCTCTGAGCCCTGCTGGGCTGTCCCCCTGCCTGGGGGGCAGCTGTGAGCCAAGGCTCTGGCACAGCACTGACCTGATGAGGAGGTCCCGCAGGTAGGCGAACTCGCAGTGTGTCGTGTTCTCCACTGGCAGAGAGACAGAAACCCACAGTGAGCACCCACAGTGAGCACCCACAGTGAGCACCCACTGTGAGCACCCACTGTGAGCACCCACAGCCACACCCGGGGCCAGCAGGACCTGGGGGCTTCCCCAGAGGCTGCAGGGCTCAGGTGGGCACTGTGCAGGACTCAGGAGTCTTCCTTGTGGAGGTCCCTGCCCAGCTCTGACTGAGCATCCACAGCCCCTCCCCAGTGTCCCACCACCCAGCAGCTCCCAGCAGCACCCCCAGCACAATGCTGGGACCCCCAGAACCCCAAACAAGACAGGGGAAGGGCCATGGTGAGCTCTGCACTGTCTCCACAGAGGGTTTCATCTGTAGCTTGGCAGGAGCATCCTGCAGCATCCCAGGCACACTGCTGAGGGCTGCCAGGCCATGAACTCCTGTGCCAAAGGCTGCTGCTGGCAGGAGGAGGAGTGCTTGCAACAGGGAAAATCAAGGGGTGCTGCTCCACCACAGTCTATTTTACAGCTGCTATTTTACCCCTGATTTTACTCAATTTAGAGAAAAAACAGTCTTTTTTTTTCCAAACAATCCTGTACATAGAATAGCTGAAGACCTCTAAGATCATTGAGTCCAACCATTAAACATCATGCAGGAATGGCAAAACAAAAGCAGCACTGCTGTGCCAAAGCTGCTGTGGCCATGGCTGGGTTCTGGGGGTCTCCCTGTGCTGAAGGCAGATGGCACAAGTAGAATGTGAGGGTTTAATGAATCCCATTGAACTCAGAATGTTCAGGGACACAGCACGAGAGGGCAGCAGAGCTTCAAAATACACTGATTTTCCTGGCAGCTTTGTTAAACCATCCCTCAACACAGGATTCCTATTAAAAAGACTCATAAATGAGAGGAACCTGTGAAGTGAAGGGGTGGAAGATGAGAGGGGTGGCACTGGAGATGAGCCAGCTGGCTGCCAGAAACCATGAACAGGGCAATGTGTAGATGTGCTGCAGCCAGGAGCTTTCATCTAGCCTTTAAACCATGATTGTCAAACTGGGGAGAAAAAGGGAGATGCTGATGGGAAATGGAAGAGGGAGGAGATCCCACAAGGGCACCAACCCAAGGCAAGGTGGAGGGTACAGATGCCAGGGAAAGGTTCTAACAGGGGCTTGAGACATGGGGATGTCACTGCTGTGCCCTCAATTCCTGCCATCAGGCAATTACTGTGCAAGGAGCACAAGCCAGGCCAGGAGAGCCCCCAGAAATGTCCCCTCCAGCACTCAGCAGCCCCCCAAGGCCCAGGAACCCAGCACAGGAGCATTGGCCAAGGTGTTTCCAGTGCTCAAACACCAGGAAAATTATCTTCTTTTGGAGGGGCAGGGAAGCACCACATCCACCTCAACTCCTACTGCTGATTTTGGACTTTACTGCCTTCTGCCAGGGCAGGGAGATGGGCTCAGGTGGGGAGCAAGGATGAGGTACCTTCAATGGTGCCCCACTTGGTCTTCCTGCCAAGGATTCTTCTTCCATTCACCTGGTACTCCTGGTCACTGCCCACCACTGCAAATGGGATCATTTCCTGTGGAAAGAGGAAAACAAGGTTGAGAACTGGTCAGGAACCCAAACCAGTGAGCAAAGTCCTTCACTGAGCAGTTTCCAGGAGGGTTCATGGGATGAGCTGGTTTGCCCCTGATGCTCCTGAGCAGTTCTGCCTGCCAGTGCCCACAGCCTAAAACCAGCCCAAAACCAGCCCAAACCCTAGTCCAGTCCCTCACTGGCAGGCACCAGGTACAGCTGGAGCAAAGGTATCCCAAATCTTCCCTGGGAATTGCCCCCAGCATCTGGCAACCTGTGGCCAACTCATTTCCTGACCCAAGCTGGTGTCTTTGAACTTCAGAGTCCCTAAAAGACATTTTTCTTCCTCAAATTAGCCCAATCCACTTTACTGGGCCAAAAACCTGCTGGCTGATTCCTATAGCACAGAATTGCAGCTGCAGGCAGACTAGAGGTAAAATTCCATCCCAGTGCTGGAAGGCTGCTGCCCTTGGCAGGGATGGGCAGGAATCTCTGCTCCCTGAGCCTGGGGCAAGGGAAGGGGCTGTGGACCCTCTGCTGAGGGCACCTGGCAGGGGTGGAGATGGGGAAGGAGCCTTTCCCACCCTGCTCTGAGCTCTGGCAGGATCCCTGCTGCTGGGCAGAGCCATGGGCAGGCACAGCTTGGGGAAGAGAGCAGAGGCCTTTTGGGAACCCCAGGACACCCCCAGCCCCTGCACTGACCCGGAATTTCTCGTTCACCAGCCGATCCTCAGAGTCCTCATCAAACTCCTTCTGGGGGTACACATCGATGCCATTGGCAAGGAGATCAGCCATTATCTGGGAGGGAAGAGCAGAGGGACAGGTGAGGGACAGGCAGGCTCAGGAGCTGCACTCCCACCACAGCAGCTGCTGCCAAAAGGGTCTGAGTGATGCCACCAGCCACACAGCATCTCCCCCTCTCCATCCTGAGCACTGCCCACCTGGGGGACAGACACCTGTGCTCTGTCCCCCACACACCCACCAAGAGCTTGCCCTGGAACCTCTGGTGCCAAGACACAGCTCAGGCAGAGTGAGATGGAGTTACATGAGCTGGATGTTGTTTAGGGATTGGAAAAGACAACAAGACAACCCAAGCAAAGCAGAACACAGCTGCCAGGCTTGTAACACAAAGGTGAAAAGCTGCTCCCTGTTTGTTTACACTCCTTGGAAAAGGAACTTGATCTGAGGGGACAAGGACACAGCTTGGAAGGGCAGACTCTAAGGACTTTGCCTCTGTGCAAGGCCAAGAGATGCTGAAATCTGATTCCTGGGTGGAGGCTCAGCTCACAGGGAGTTGAAGGATCAACCTCCTACAAGGCTGCAAACCCCAGCCCAGGCTGGCAGCAGCTCCCACCACTTCCCATGGCAATAACTCCACCTCAGTCCTACATGCAGGCTGGCAGAGGAGGGATCCAGCCCAGGGGATGCCCCAGCCAGCCTCCCACCCCCCACACACCGAGTTTAGGGGAACAGCCCAACAAAGCCAACTCCAGGGAGCATATTGCACTGACTCAGCACAGCACTGGCACCAACCTGCAGCCAGCTGGAGCTCCACAACCCCTGCCCACCCCATCCAAACCCAAAACCATCACCTCTCTGAACCAGCTACAGCCCAGATGCAGACAGAGCTCTGCTCTGGGAAGCACACAGCCAGGCACACTGGGATGAGTGGACAAGGTCCCAGCCTGTGCCCACCTGGCCTGATTTCCTGCCCTCTCATCTGCTGGGAGCAAACACACCATGTTCTACATGTTCTACATGTTCTCCCTTCATCTGAAAGGATTTGGGAGGTCTGGTTATACTCAGGAAGCAATCAGAGATAGAGTGAGCTCATCCTCTGCTGAGCCAGTGCAGAGCAGCAGTCAGGCACTGTCCCCATGGTATCAGCAGCCAAAGGTGCCCAGGTGACACTTGGGGTCCCAGACTGAGTTTGTAGTGCCAGAGGCAGCAGTCACCTGCAGACACAGGGATGTGTGCACTGGTAACCTCTGAATGCAGCCAGCAGAAGCCAGCACAGGGAGCAGATGTGGCACCATGGGCTCACCCCTCCGTGCCCCCCCAGCAGCTCCTTTGAGCTCTGTGCAAACAGCCTGACAAGCCAAGCCAGCCCAGCCTGGGCCACTCCCAGCTCCATTCCCAGCCAGCCTCTAGCCAGGGAAATTGCTTGGAGAGTTTGGATTCAGCCCCCAAAACCAGACTGGGATTTCAGTGCCTGATGCTCTCATTCAGAAGTGGGAAGGAGAGGCTCCCACACTGGTGTGGGAAGGAGCAGCTCAGCCTCTCCTGCAAGGGGACATGGACCCTTGGCTAAGCTGTCATCCTGTCCCTAACCAAAGGAGTGGCCCCTAAAACTGCCCTTTTGGCAGAACTCTCTTTCCTTTTACTTCTCCCAGACTCGTGGATCAAGCAGTTTGTGGTTTTTACATCTGCAGGGAATGCTGAGGCCATCACGCCTGCAGCCACGTCCATCGCCCACACACACGGATTTACAGCCCCTTTCCAAAGCCCAGATGGGCCACCTGCATCTCTTGCTGTGGGCTCAGACAGCCCCTCCTCAGCTCCCAACCACAGCAATTCCATGCCTTGCTTCCCTCTCAGATCTCACCCAGCTGAGCTCGGCAAACACACACGTTTTGACTGGCTCCTGCACCAGTGCACGATGCTGCACAGGGAGGGTCCTCCAGCCCCTACGTGCAGCAACCTCCCAAAATAACAGAAACCAGCCTGAAAATAACAACAACAACAACAAAGGAGGCAGGAGAAGCAGGCCTGCAGACAGAGCTCCAAGAGAAACAGGAGAAGGGCTTGGAGAGCAGTGCTGCTGCGGGATGGCCGAGCTGCAGCGGAGCAGCGCGCTGGGCAGGGCCAGGAGCTGTGCACAGCCTGCCAGGGCAGCTGGCATGGGGCCACGGGGGGAGCCCCTCTAAGAGTCGGCCTGAAGTTTCTCTGGAGCTGAGCTCTGGCCTGGCCCAGGTGGATGCTGGCCCAGGGCTGTCTGTGGCTGTGCCTGGTGCTGCCATGGCACGCTGCTCTCAGCAGGGTGCTGCTTATAGCACTCTGCCCCAGCACCTGTTCCTTGGAGCAATGATCTCCACTACAATAGTCCATAAATCTCCCACCTTTGGGCCAGAGGCCACTTGCTTTGGAAAAGGACTATAAAAAGGGACTTTTCTAAAGAGACTCCGAGATCTCTTTCTCCCCAACGGGTCAAACACGCGTCTGTCATTGGATGACTCGAGGACAACATCCCTTCTGTTGGTACCTATATCCCATCCTTTCTCTCTCTCCCCTTTTACTTTGTTCCTTTTCTCTCTCTCTCTCTCCCTTTTACTTCCTTCCTTTATCTCTCTTTCTCTCCCCTTTTACTTCCTTCCTTTATCTCTCTTTCTCTCTCCCCTTTATCTTCCTTCATCTCTCTTTCTCTCTCCCCTTTTACTTTCTTCCTTTATCTCTCTTTCTCTCTCTCTCCCCATTTACTTTGTTCCTTTATCTCTCTCTCTCTCCCCCCTTTTACTTCGTTCCTTTCTCTCTCTTTCCCCCTTTTACTTCATTCCTTTATCTCTCTTTCTCTCTCCCCTTTTACTTCCTTCCTTTATCTCTCTTTCTGTCTCTCTCCCCCCACTTTTACTTCATTCCTCTATCTCTCTTTCTCTCTTTCTCCCCTTTTACTTCCTGTCCTTTACCTCTTTCTCTCTCTCTTTCTCTTCTATCACAAAACCGAATTGTTACACGCAACAAACTGCACTGCTGCTTGCTGCTGAACAAAACCTGAGTCTCTTTTGTCTTTTGCACGTGGGGTCGAACGAACCAGGGCAGCTTTAGGTGGGGTTGAGGGGATGGTGCCCCCAGGAGGAGCAGCCCTTACCCTCTGTTTGAAGTGGTCCCGCTCCTCCAGCGTCAGCGTGTCGGCCTTGGCGATCACGGGCACGATGTTCACCACCTTGCTCAGGCGCTTCATGAACTCGATGTCCAGCGGCCGCAGCCTGGAAAACAGCAGGGAAGGGATGTGCACCCCAGCTGCTGCAGGCCCAGGGCTGGGAAGGGGGAATCAGGAAACCTTATAAATATGATTGCCTAGCAAAAGATTGTGAGGGATATGGAAACCATAAGTGAGATTGAAATGAGAGCCATCTCTGAGAGACCAAACCTTAGTTACTAAATACCTAGAAGACAATAGGATGGCCGGCTGAAAGTAATCCCCTCTTGACAGAACAACAGTCCAAAGGTCAGAGAAGACCCTGCCAGCTTGGCAGAAGGGGTCCAAAGAGTCATTTTTAGGGTTGAAAGTACAACACATTATGGTAATGTAATGTAATGATTCTTATAGGCTGTGTGTAAATGCTATAGGATTTGTATCTTGTGTTAGATTGGTTAGTGGAAATCAGAATATTCAACATAGAAGATTTATTGTACTGTAAATGGGAAAATCACTCTCTTACTTCCTTCCCTCTCTTACCACTCTCTTACCTCTCAGTACTCTTACTACCCCCACTCTCTCTCTGCCCTGCTCTGAGCTGTGGCTGGCAGGGCCTTTTTTACCCAGCCCTATGCAATAACCCACAAGTCTCAAGACCTGGCTAAGAAAGATCTCTCTGTGTGTCACGGCCGTCCTGACCACCATCCCACAGCGTCCTACACCCTGGAAGGGAGGGGCAGAGGGAATCACTTCCTTTCAGATAGGACAAGCAAAGACATTTCCTTAAAAGCTCGGCAGGCAGAGAGGGTTTGAAACACTTTAAACATTTCCCTTTCAAAGCTGCTGTCCTATCGCCTGTGAAGCCTCACAAAGCCCCTGAAGGGGCACAGGGCTTTTATCTCTGCAGGGCCACAGAGCACTGCAGGAACTAGCCCAGAGCTACTGGTGTCCTTGGTGGAGCTGGGATGAGAGCAGGGAGATGCTGGCTGCAGGGCCAAGGACAAATCAAACCCATGCCAGAGCTCCATCCAAGCTGTCACCAACCATCCAGGGACAGCACAACATGGGAACAGCCACAGGGACAGTCCTGCTCACACTCCCCCTGTGCTGAGCACCAGCACGAGCTGGGAGTGCCTCTCACATTCATCAGCTGGGATTAAAAAAAGCTCTGGAAACTCTCCAGGGGCTCACAGAGCACAGAAGAGATGCAGCTTGCTCCAGAGGGCAAGAATGTCAGAAAATCTCTACAACAGAAGTCTCAGCAGAGGGAAGCTGCAGAGATTGCATAACCCAGTGATCAGTGCCTGGGGAAATCCCTCCCTGCTGGCTGCAGGGACACAGCTCCACTTCCACACTGCTCCACATCCAAGGCCTGCAGGCAGCAATGAAGGCACCTGGCCATGATCCCCCCCTGCTCCTTGGTTCCTCCCTGAAGGTGTTTTAACTGCTGGGGGTCCCAGACCAGGAGAAAACCCTCCCTGGGACACCTCCAGCTGCTGCAGGTCCCTCTCAGTGGCTCTGGAGGTGATGGGGACATGCAGCACAGCTGAGCAGCTGTTGCCTTGAGAAGGGAACCTGGAGGTCCCAGGTCCAGGATCACCTTTGGGACAGGAGCCTGTTTGAAATGAGCCCTCACAGAAGGGCCAAGAGGGCACCACTGCCAACACACCTCAGCCAAACCCCACCATGGGCTCCTCAGGCCTTTACAAAGGGCTCAGAGCCCCCTGCAGACCCAGGCACAGGAGTGCAGAGGTGTGGAGATCCGAAAGAAGTTTTCCCAGCTAAAAACTGTAACCCCTGTTCTCTTCCCTAAGCCCTCTCACTGTCTGTTAACCCTTAGGTCACTCCCACCCTAATTCCCTGTTGGTCTTTTACTCTAGTCCATCCCCTGTAGGACCTGTGTAATTCAGTAATTGGTCCCTGGGGCTTTCCCCGCCCTGCTTATCCCATGTACTTTAGCCTGGACCCTCAGAGCTCCGGGGCTTTTGTTCCCTGAAACCCAAACCGTGCGTGGCTGAAATAAACATCTTAAAACCCTGCAAAGGCCTTCCTGCTCTTTCACCCCAAGCAACATCATAAAAGCAACACCGAGGGGAAGGGACTGATCCTGCACTGTCCCCATCCCACGGGGACACCTCTGCCTGCCTCACCACTGAGAGAAGGACATTCCCCCCAGACAGACCCACTGAGCTCCAGCTGATCTGAGCCAGCAGCTCCAGGCTGCCCCAGACCCAGCTGAGCCCTGCCCTGGCCATGCTCTCTGCCAGGGATGGAGCTGCACTCTGCCAGGTGGATCTTGTCCCCACACACAACAACACACAGCCCTGAGCACGTCATTAGCACATGGACAAACGAGCTCCTAACACAAACACAGGGTCACAGATCACCCTGGGCCCCAGGAAAGAGAGATTTTGGCTATTAAAGGGAAAAAAGAATAGAGAAAAACACAAGGAACCCCCCATGGACACATCTAAGCTGACTTGCTGCTGGCAAACATTGTTTGGAGCTCTGCATAATGTATTTCCCAGACCTCCAAGGAAGTAATGCAGTAATGCTCCTTTCCCAGCAGAATTCTTTCCCCTCCTCTCTCTTTGCTATTTTCCAAACAATTTTTCTCCTCTAAAAGCTTCTTCCCCACTGAGCCTGTGTTCCTGCCTCTTTCATCAGCTTTTCCTTTAAAGACCAGGATGCATACAGAGCGAATGCAGATGAATCCACAACCAGGCAGACATCTGAGTTTCAGCTCAATCTGCATGTTAAAAGCTCAGTCCTGATCCCTCACACATCTGGAGGATGCCACAGAGCCTGCCCACACCCCTGCTGTGTGCAGCAGCATCCCCCAGGCACAGTGACCACAGTGACCACAGTGACCCTGCCCATCTGCACCCAGGCACCTCTGACACAACCTTCTGCTCCCATGGGCTCCTGCAAGTGCCTCATCCACCCCCCTGCACCACCCTGAGACAACCAAGGGACTCCCCAGCACAGCAAACTCTATGTTTTTAGGGTTTTCTGCAAGTTTCTAGATATTCTATCAACTCCTGCTAGGTAGGTAGCCCCCCACAAAAACCTTAATTGTGGAAAAGAAAGTGAAGCTTTTCACTGAGAACAATGCCTGCCTGTAGCTACACATCACACTCATGTGAAGCCACCACAGGAAAACACATGGATTAAGGTGGTGACAAGTGCTGTTTGCTCCAAGCACAGCACAGAAATGAAGGCTCAAGAAAATAACTGATCTGTTTTCTTCCCCTTCCCCAGATGGTCCCTGATACTATTAACTTACAACACACACATTTTGGGCTGTGCTGGGAGTGGAGGAGCTCGAAGGGGAGTGATGGGCTGGAGCAGGAGGTGCAGCATGGGCTGCAGCCACTCCAGCTGCTGCTGGCTGCTCCCTCATCCCCTCCTGCCCTGGGCTTGGGGAGGCTGTGCAGCTGGGCACACCTTATGGTGCCCAGGACAAACATTATTTCTGCCACTGTGCACAGCCAGGATCTCAGCACAGGCTCATTCCTGCTGGTTCCCCTGAAACTCTGTTACAGGAATCAAAATCCACAGTGAGCTGAGAAGTTATTTCCTTTTGGTTGTGCCCCAGATCAAACTAACAGCAGGAATTTGAGCTCTGTGTTAAGCAAACAGCAGTGAGGACCCAGCAGCTGCTCCAGGGAGCTGGTGGGCACCTGAGAGGGGCAGCCAGAGGGGAAACAGGGAGTGGGTGGCAGCTCCTGAGCACCAGCCCTGGCAGAGGCAGGAGAGGTGCTGATGGGGCCAGGCAGAGTTCCAGAGCCATTCCTGAGCTGAGCAGAGCCTTGCAGGGGTCAGAGCAGGGATATTTATTGGGTGGCAGAGCCAGGCTCGTGCAGCTGCAGCTGGAAGCCCCTGCCAGCACCATCCCAGCCTCCACAGGCACTGCTACATGGGAGTGTTCCAGGCTGTGTGTGAACAGGATGGGCTGCAAAGCCTGTCCTGAACTCCCTTGTGAACTCCCTCATGCAGCAGAAACTTCTCTGCTGATTAACCCTGCAGCTGCCTGGATGGGAGGGCCAGACTGAAACAGAGCCAAGCAATCCTCTGCTCCAGCCTCTGAATCTCTGCACCAACTTTGCTTTTTTTAATCCCTCACTCCTTTTTGTTTAGGAAAAAGCAAACTCTCACCCAGTGCCCTGCAGCATCCACAGGAGCCCTGGGCCATGCCCACCCACACCACCAGCAGCAGCTCCCCAGGCCCCACAAGCACATCCCAGGAGGGCAGCACAAGCACCTGGGATGTGAGTGGAGCACGAGGATGGTGCCTTGGGGGTGTGCTGGGTGACAGAGTCCCCAGTGCAGGTCCCACTGCCACATCCTGGAGAAGACAGAGGCAGCACAGCAAGGAGCTCCCTGCCCTTCCCATCCCCTGCTGCAAGGGACCACGGACCTGCTGCCTCAGCCAGGGCACAAACCTGCAGCCAGCTGTGTGTGACAGCCCCAGGACAAGGCTCCCACACAGGATCCTCTGCTACAGCACCATCACAGCAGCCCCACCCTGCAGGAGAGGGGGCCACATCACCCTTTGTGTCTATGGACATGGCTGGGGAAAGCCTGTCCAGATGATGAAAAACATAATTTGGACTTCACAAGAGAGCAGAGAGGAACCTCAGTGCCTGCTTGAGCTCTCAGAGAAGCAAAATTTCCCAATAACCTCCCCCTCTCAGTGGGGTTTGCCCCTCAGGTGGCAGGAGGGGAAGGGTGAGCAGTGACAAAGGGGACAGCCCCAGCCAGGCCAGCAGTGTGGGGAAACAGGATCAGCACAGGGCTCAAAAACAACAGCCCCCAACTGCAGGGCTGCTCAGATATTGGAAACACATGTGCACTGGAGAGAAGGAAAAAAAGCAGCTGAAAATCCACACAATTGCTGCTGGCCAGAGGGTGAGAGAAACCAGAGCATGGGGAGAGGCTCCACTGGGGGATACAGCAACAGGGCTCCTTCCACATCCCTGCCCTGCCAGGCATCAACAGGGCTCCTTCCACATCCCTGCCCTGCCAGGCACCAACAGGGCTCAAAATCCCTGCCAGGCATCAACAGGGCTCCTTCCACATCCCTGCCAGGCATCAACAGGGCTCCACATCCCTGCACTGCCCTGCCAGGCACCAACAGGGCTCAAAATCCCTGCCAGGCACCAACAGGGCTCAAAATCCCTGCCAGGCACCAACAGGGCTCCTTCCACATCTCTGCCAGGCACCAACAGGGCTCTTTCCATATCTCTGCCAGGCACCAATAGGGCTCAAAATCCCTGCCAGGCATCAACAGGGCTCCTTCCACATCCCTGCCAGGCACCAACAGGGCTCCACATCCCTGCCTGCACTGCCAGGCACCCAACACTCCCAGCCCTCCAAGCAGCAGATGTGTTTTGTAAGGGTTAAACAGCCAGAGGGGTGAGGAAAAGCTGGAGCACAGCTAATGCTGCAGGTCAGACCTGCCAAGGCAGGAGCTGCAGATCTGGGCTGAGATTAGTGGGACCAACTCGTTAGACTGGCCTAAAAATGTCATTTCTCTTTGAAACCTTCTCTGTTTTATTGTTTCCAACCATAAATGTTTCGTCAGCTCCTCTGCTCCTGATCAGTTACACAAGAGGGGCATAACTGGCCCATGCAGTCATTTCAGTCCAGTGAAGGATGCATTTTTGCTCTACCCACTGACAGAAGCAAAACAAAGCCTTTTCTATTGGAATAAACCTCCACATGGGGAAGTGGAAAAGGCTGACATGAATGCAGTGCTAGAGGCTTAAGTTTACTTTTGAAAACAGACCCAAAAAACATCCCCAATGCAGACAGAGCCAGAAGTGGAAGGAATTGACACAAATCAAAAGGAAACTTAGGTCTCATTTTGTGTTGTGATACTTTAAGTCACATTTTTCGAGACATTTTAAGTGCCCCAGATTTTCAGGGCGGGCTGTGTGCCTAAGAGGGGAAAAAAAAAACAGAAGAGAAAAAAAAATAGAGCAAGATCTGGGCCTTTTGATGTTGTCACTTGAGAAGTGCCAGAGCCAGGAGAACTTTGGGCTGAATAAACAGCATCCCACTTGCAGACTAGTCAAACAACCTACAAAATGCCCTTATGGGGTGAGGGTGTTTACTGCTTTGGAAGCACATGGAAAACTGGTTTCTCCCCTTACAATGTCAGGGGCAAAGAAAAAAAAAATTAATGTCTTGCTTGCAAAAGTAGCCTCTCCATCCAATTTGAGACCTGTGTCCATCCTTGGTCGAGCAAGCCAGGTGACCAGAGCAAAGGCTGGAGCTCAGAGAGGATTTCATGGCCCTTCAGAGCCACATTTCTCTGGGGTCCAGCAGCTCTGCTGATGAGCAAAGTGCCCTGATGGCTGAGCTGGGGGGACACAGAGGGAAGGAGGGGCAGGGTACGTACGAGTGGCCCGTGGCAGGGATGAAATAAATACAGCAGTGCACCCGCGTGTCGGGGATCCGCTTCTTGCGGTTAATGTTGATCTCCTCCTGCAGGTACTTCTCGTACTGGTCGTTGATGAACTTCATGATGGGCTGCCAGCTGCAGAGAGAGGGGAGCACAGGCTGGTGTCAGGGACCTGGAGCACCCTGAGCCTCCCATGTGCGTGAGCAGAGCCTGCAGAGCCCGGGATGCTCAGCATCTCCTAAGTCAAAACCTCAGGTGCTCACTCCGTGCACTGCTGCAGGAGGGGATTTTCTGGCTGGTTTAGACAAGCAAGTGCCTAAAAAGTGCTCCCTTCCCTCCTCCTGGACCTGGCTGTGGAGCAGCACAGCACAGGGACCATGCCCTGGCTCCTTGCATGGCACAGGAGCACAAGCAGAATCAAAGCCCAGCCCAGCCCAGCTGGTGGTGGGGACAAGGTCCCTGCCATGGGCCAGCCCTGCCCAGCCCAGGGGCCATTCTGCAGAGCCAGACACTGTGCCAGGGATGCTGGGCAGAGCTCAGCTCCAGAGCCACATGAGCAGGGTCTGGGCACAGGCCCTGCTGGCACAAAGCTGCTCCCAGCCACAAACAAAGGTTGTCTCATGCTGGAACAGCAGGGTGTTTGTGGCTCTCACAGGGAGCATGGCACTGCTCTGCCACCACAACAACCTCCTTCCTGCTGCCCACGGAGCAGGGGGCACAGCTCTGGGCACGGGGTCAGGGTGTGCTGGGCTCTCCTGCCCCCCTGCCCCCAGGGCACAGGGCAGCTCACCAGTTCTCGTTGTTGATGTGGTCCCCAAAGCCCGGCGTGTCGATGACCGTCAGCTTCATGCGAACGCCCTTCTCCTCAATCTCTGAAAGAGAGCAAAGCTGCTGGGTCAGGGGAGTGGGGATGGCTGCTCTGGCCAAGCCCAGCCTCCCAAAATCAGCTGCAGGCTGGAGCCTGCTCCCAGGGTGAAATGCACCTTCACAGCTCCTCAGAGGCACAAAGGGATCCAGCCCCATATCCATCCTGAAATGCCACCCCCACGGCCACCTCACTGGTCCCTTCCAACACAATTAACTCAATGCTGATGAATAAATACAAAACAGATGTTTTCTCAGCCCTGCAAGCATCTCTGGATGGTAAAAGCCCATTCAGAGAGATGGGAGTGGAGGTTTACAGAGGTCCACAACTCTGTGAGCCCCCAGAGACACAAGGCAGAGCAGGACCTAAAGCCAAAGCAGCAGGTGGGACCTGCAGAGCCTCACCGTGAGTGATGGATTTGATTTCAATGGTCTTGGGGATCCTCTCCTCAGCAGCTGGCTGCACAGATTTCCGGCTGATCTTGGATTTGAAGAGGGTGTTGATTAACGTGGATTTCCCCAAGCCACTCTGACCTGGAAGAGAGCAGGATAACCCAGAGTCAGCACTCCCTGCTCTGCCAGGGGCCAGGGGATGGGGCTGCTGACAGACCCAGCCTGCACTGGATCTGCCAGAGGGATGGAGGGAAGGATGAGGAGCAGCTGCTCCCCTGCAGCCCCCCCCGAGCCAAGGAGCTCCAGCCCAGCCCAGCCAGGAGGAGGCTGCAGGTAGCAAAGCCCCTCCCTGGCTCCAAAGCAGCAAATCAAGAGCTGGTTCCCTGCATCCAGGCAAAATCCCAGCAAGCCTGAGACAGGCAGGGGATGTTTGAAGAACCATTGTGATGTTCAGCAGGGCACAGGGACCAGGGAACCCCAGGAAAAAACCTCCCAAGTCTGCTTTCACTCTCCTGCAGTCTGCTCTGTCCAGTTCCACAGGGAAGGCTTTGGAGCTTGGCAAGCCTTTATCTGGACAGGACTAACAGCAGCAACAATCCTGCAAACCTCAGCCCTGCTGCATCTGCTGCTGCTTCCCTGACAGATGTGCTGCTGCAATCGGCCCAGCTGGCTGCACAGACACAGGTCCACGCCAGGAGCTCCTCTGAATCACACAAACAACAGCCCAAGAAGCACGTGAGATTCCACAACTTTAGAAAAACAGCTTTTGGAAAAGCATTTTCATGCTTTATGTCCCACAGCTGATGCTGATCTGTGAGGAAAGGACACCAGCAGCTCCTGACTCTCCAGGAACAGCTGTCCCGTGAACTTGGAGAACAATATTTCCAGAGCAAAGAGAACAGAATTAACTCCTCAAAACCCAGGGAGCAGATGTTCTGGGCCTCCTGCAAACACTGCAGAGATCCTGCACACACCATGGGGAGCCAGTGGCCCCATTCTACCAAGACATGTTACATGCTATGATGGCATTGCCAACATGTCCCTTGTCCCACAGAGTGTCCCTAAGCAGAGGCAGCAAGGGGCTCACCCACATCCTTCAGGGTGCTGGCCCATCCAAAGCCAGCTGCAGGGCCAACCAGCACTGGGTGTCACCTCCTGGCATCAGGAAAACTCTCTCTGACAGCCACTGTCACTGCTGGGCAGTAAGAAACACATGGACCAGCCTGGGGGAAGTGCTGCCAGTCCTCTGCTGCCTAAAAACAAAGGGTCAAGCACTACCAGGCCTGGCGCTGGGCATGCAGAGCCAAAACAGCTCTCACTGCACCACTGCTGACCATTAAATGGAGCACCTGGGGACAGGGGAAGGTGTGTGACACTGGGGACAGCTGAAATCAGGGTGACACAGTGCCAGAGCTCCAGGCAGTGGGTTTCTGTAGTTGTGTCTGTCCAAGCAGACAGAGCTGCACTGCCTGAAAGGGACCAGAGGTGAGAGCCAGCAGCAGCCAGGATTTGCCCCATTGGCACCACAGCCACAGGCTGGCCCAGCTGAGCCATGGTGAGGACCCCAGGGCTGTGACAGGCAGCTGACACAGGGCAGAGCCCCCTTCCAACAGCCCTGGTTTGCAGCCCACTGCCTTTCCCACAACTGAAATCCAGTGGGGAAAACACAGCTGAGCCTGGCTAGCTCTGCTCTCCTTCCAGCTGCTTTGCATGAAAATGGAATGCAAAAGATGTGCTTTGGGGTTGGATATTTAGAAGTTCAGGCATTTCTCTTCATCTCTGTAACTTTAGTGGACAAGGGACTAAGCTGACCATAGCCTCTCAGCTCTGGTTGGGACTGTGAAACCTTTTAGAATGGGGACCATGCTAGAATGGGGAAAGGGTTTTCACAAAACCCCATCACAGGGACACGGTGAGGAGTGACCCCCACATTTTATTAACATTTTAACATGGCAGTGATGCTCAGCTCCCACCTCCCTTGCAGGACAAGTCACCTCCCTCCTCCCTGCCCTCCTCTCCTCCTTGTAGACAGAGATTGGAATAATTTCAGCTCAAGGACTCTCAATTTAGGCTGGATGGAGCTAAACCCATTCCTGGGAAGGCACAGCAGGATGAGTTGAGGGCTGGCTGCTGCCCCTTCCCCGAGGTTCTGCTCCTCTTGCATCCCTCCTGCATCTTCTGGGAGGGCCAGAGCTGGGCTTGTTTACAATGCCCCAAATTCCCAGCCTGTAAACAGCCAGCCCAGTGCCTGCCAAGGGCAGAACAATGTTTTCCAGGCACGAGCCTGCATACCACACACAGCGCTGCCAGGGCTGCTCAGCATCCCTCCCTGTCTGCACAGCTCACTGCTGAGGCACAGCCTGCTCCCTGCAGGGATGGGAGCCTGCTCCTGTGGCTGGCATGTGTGTTGGGTTGATGTGGCCAGAAATGTGAATTCTGTCCCCATCTGCTGCAGCCGGGTGGGGCAGTGACCCTGATCTCCTGGCACATATTATCTGCTCATGGGCCAGCTTTAAACCAGCTGGGGCAATCATCTTTATCTTCCCACAGCCCATCCTCCCTCCAGGAGATATCTCCTGTTAATGGGCCATTGTTAAAAACCGGGTGTGGCAGTGATGCTTCTCTCTGTGGGAATATCTTCTGTTAATGGGCCATTGTTAAAAACTGGGTGTGGCAGTGACCCTTATCTCTGTGGGAATATCTCCTGTTAATAGGCCATTGTTAAAAACCGGGTGTGGCAGTGACCCTTATCTCTGTGGGAATATCTCCTGTTAATGGGCCATTGTTAAAAACCAGCTGGGGCAATCATCTTTATCTTCCCACAGCCCATCCTCCCTCCAGGAGATATCTCCTGTTCATGGCCATTGAGTCCCAGGGCATGACTGATAAAATTACATCATCCCACTGGGAGATGCTCCAGCCAGGGCAGGAGCCAAGCCTTTCCTACCCAGATAAAAACTGAGATTTGGAAGAGCAGGTTATCCGTCTTCCCACTGGATTCCAGAGGAAAGCCAGACCTTTCCACATCATCCCTGGACCTTCAGAGAAAAACTGTACTTTTCAGTTGAACCACATCTGCCCCTGCAGGAGGATGCAGCCACCATTGAATGGGACTGCTGCCAGCACCCTGACTGACTGACGGGTATCAGCTTGGATTCTGACTCTGGCAGTGCTTTGGGATTGTGCTTTGTAATACTGCATTTCTATTTTAATTTTCCTAGTAAAGAACTGTTATTCCTAATTCCCCTATCTTTGCTGAGAGCCCCTTAATTTCAAATGATAACAATAATTTGGAGGAGGGGGTTTACATTCTCCATTTCAAAGAGAAGCTTTATTGGCAGACACCTGTCCTCCAAACCAGGACAGCACGGCAGGGACAACTCACCCACGACCATGATGTTGAACTCGAAGCCCTGCTTCATGGCTTTCCTCCTCAGCTGCTCCAGGATGGCGTCGATGCCCACGTAGCCGAAATCCGCCGCCTTGTCCGGCCGCGCCGGCGCCGCCTGCTTGGGGCCGGCATCGCGCGCGGCGTCCGTCATGCCAGGGAGCGGGGCTGGCCACGGCCTCTGCACCTGCAGGGACACACACGGCCTGTCAGGGGCTGGGCTCGCAGGGAACAGGCTGGGAGGGAGTGGCTCAGCCCGAGGTGTCTCCTCAGCCCTGAGATCACCTCTGGGGGACATGCAGGTGGTTTGAACCCAGCTCTTTCCATGAGAGACTGCAGGAGCTGTTCTGAGAGGTTTTCATGGCTGTTTATTCTCCCTTATCTCAGGATTGCTCTGCCCAGCTCACAGCTCTGCTCGCCAGACGTCCAGGGCAGGACTGATCTTTTATAGTCTAAATTACCTACTAGGGATTTACAAATGACCCCCAATACAATACAACCTTGTTACATGGTCCAATGACCCCCAATACAATACAACCTTGTTACATGGTCCAGCTCTGACCCCATCCAATCTGACAGTGCCAGCATGTCACCCAGCATGGATGGCAGGAGAAGAAGGAGGAAGAGGTATCCACACCCCCAAATCCTCCATCTTGGCCACATGTCCCTTGTCACAAAAATTCTAGAAATCTGCTAATTCTACATTCTAACAGTCTAATTTACACTCTATTTATTCTTGCAGCTTGCATTTCCTCTCTCGATGTTGGTAACTTGTTCCAAGGAGCTAAATCCAGTCCCTGAGACACCTGGGTCTCATTCGAGGGTCTTTGGGGACCCCACCAGGGGGGTCTTAAACCTTCCAGGGAAGCCAGAAGAACACTCTGGGCTCCCACAGGGAAGAGTGTGGCATATTCCTCCACAATAATTACATTAAATTCGGGATTTTCTTTATTTATTGCGTTTGCTTGATCGCCGCCCGCTCCACCCAACCTGCCACAGCAAAGGGATGCTGCTATGGAGGTGTGAGCCCAGCAGGTCCCACAGCAGCTGATGTGCTGCCACAGAGCAGCACCAGCACCCAGCAAGCCCACAGCAGGGAGTGACAAAGGCTTTTAGCCCCCCAGCCCCCTGCCCGGCTGGGGATGATACAACTGTCCCTGAAAAAGGCCCCTGGGATCTCATACCCTGAGACAATGAAACCCTTCATGAGAGATGCCCCCTCCCTACCAAAACCCCTGCTATCATTTAGGATTTCTACTGATCTTTAACTTTACTAGATGATTCATCTTTCCTCACCTAGAATCTTAAAGTAGGTGGATAGTTCTCCATTTATAATTTTACAGGTTAGAATCTCAATCCCCTAAAACCCTATAAAACCCCCTTGCTATGCTATGTATCTGGATTTTGCTGGCAGAACCCTTTGAAGAAATAAAGCTACCTTCAGAACCTCTACAGCAGCTCCCAGGATCTCATTCCTGGCTGGCTGAGAAGCTGAATTCTGCTCAGGAGCTCCTGGAGCTACCTGAACCCCGCTGCAGCCTGAAGCTAGAACCACCCTAGCCCAGGCAGCTACACCTGGGCACTGCAGTTAAAGGCTGGCAGAGCTGCACATCCCAGTCCCCCACAGCACTGGAATCACAGCATTGCAAATGCTGGTGTGACCAGCTCAGCCCCGTTCTGGGGGGCTGGATGGCTTTGCAGACACAGGGAGTCCTTGGCAGCCACTGCCACGTGCCCTCCTCGAGCTCCAGCTGAGGCACATCACAGGCTGCCAGCCCTGGCTTGTGGAAAACCCAACACATTTGCATCAAGTTGTGCCAGACAACACCCACACAGCCACAAGGCTTCTGTGATCTCACTCTCATTTTGTCAATATCTGCTCAGAAACCCAAACTTCAGCTTCCCTCAGAGACAGGGTGCCTGTCTCCCCTGCAAGATACTCCAGCCTAAGTTCTTCAGAAGAAGCAGGACAAAGTGCCCCAAGTGCCCCGGGGTGATGTGGCCTTGTCCCCTGCCAGCCCCAGCTGCTCCACATCACCCACAGCAGATACAGCAAATATCCCAAAGGCAGAGCAGGCACAAGATCAGCCCAGTCCCCTGCAAGCTCCTGGAGGCATCAGCCACATGCAGCACGCTCCTCTGACCCAGCACAGAGAGGGAGGTTTTAGGAAAACACACTTCTAAGAGCCCTCCCCACCCCAGGATGCTGCTGCTCTGTGCTTGGGTCCCTGCAGCCACCAGCCTGAGCGAGCATTTTGTTGTTGTTCAGTGTTTTGCAATGATTATTTATTATTTTTTAATCATTTAGTATTATTAATAAAAACATTATTATTTGTAAAGTCCTCACCCCTCCAGACAGCAACACAGCTCTCAGCTCATCTCACCCCAGTTATTCCTGGCCTTTGATGATGTGCTGCTTGCTTTTCTCTCCCTCCCTCTCTCTGCAGGAGTGTAGCTGAGCCAAAGGGGCTCCTCCAAACACAAGCCCATCACCCCTTTTCCTCTGGCCATCTCAGACTTGACCCTGCTGGGTCTGTGAGGTGGAACCACACTCTCCCTGCAAGCACAGCACACTTCCACGTGCTTAATACAGGCCAAGAGAAAAAAAAAGGAAAAAACCCCTAGATCTAATCCCAAAGACTGTTGGGTCACTTTGAACACTTTTTTCCAACCCTCAGTCCCAGGCTGAGCATTACTCACAGAACTGCCAGAGAGCAAAAACTCTGTCCTTGAGAGACATGGGAGCATCCCACTCCTCCTGGGAACCCTGCACAGCTGGAATGCACTGCCATGGGGAACATCCCACTCCTCCTGGGAACCCTGCACAGCTGGAACTGCACTGCCATGGGAGCAGAAACCCTGCACAGCTGGAATGCACTGCCATGGGAGCAGAAACCCTGCACAGCTGGAACTGCACTGCCATGGAAGCAGAAACCCTGCACAGCTGGAACTGCAATGCCATGGGAGTAGGAACCCTGCACAGCTGGAATTGCACTGCCATGGGAGCATGCCACTCCTCCTGGGAACCCTGCACAGCTGGAATGCACTGCCATGGGAGCAGGAACCCTGCACAGCTGGAATTGCACTGCCATGGAAGCAGGAACCCTGCACAGCTGGAATTGCACTGCCATAGGAGCAGGAACCCTGCACAGCTGGAACTGCACTGGCATGGGGAGCATCCCACTCCTCCTGGGAATCCTGCACAGCTGGAACTACACTGCCACACTGCCCCTCAAGTCAACCAGCCTGGCATGCCCGAGGCCCTCCCACAAATCCCAAATTAGTCACCAAAATGTTCCAAAATGGCAAGGCCAAAAGTAGAAAAAAAAAATCCCCGCGTAACATTAAAAATAACCCCAACAAAACAGCAAGTAAATCATGTGGAAAATATGCTGCCCCTGTTATGCAACAGGTTTAACTCCTCCACTTGTGTGCACAGGACAGTCCCAAGGATAGGACAGCAAACTGGAACACTGGGGCAGGTAAGGTGCAGAGAAATTAAGAAATTAAATAGAGCAGAAAGCCACCCTCCACCTGATAAATGCCAGGAGCATCTCCAGCACCTCAAGGAGCAGCTGGCACTGTGCAGAGGGGCTGAGCTGTCCCTGGGCAGGGAGATGTGCAGATAAACTGTGCCCAGCCCAGGGAGCAGACACTCCTCACCAAACTGCCCTCAGGGGGAGGAGAAGGGCTCAGGGCTTGCCAGGCTCCAGCCACACCAAAGCCACAGGAAGAGCAGCACCTTGTCAGGACAGCCCATGTGCTTCAGCTGCTCTGTGGGGAACTCGTGATTCCTGACTGAGGAAAAATACAATAAATTATTTAGTATACAAAATAAGTATATTTGGTATATAAAATAAGTATATTGCAGCTAAAAGTGTCTGCAGGACAGCAGGGATGCAAAGACAGCACCAGCGAACTCCCAAGGGAAATGCTACAATTCTAACGTGCAATTTTTTTTTTCAGCTTCCCAGCACTGAGATAGTCTTTTCTTAGCAAAAACTCCAGTGGCACACTTGGCTCCAAGGGGTTTGTGCCAGCAGAAGCACAGGACCACTTGGTGGCACACAGGGATGCTGTGCTGGGTGGCAGAGACCACTCCCAGGAGTCACTTGTCTAAAAAATAAGGATCTTAGAAATAAATTGGAGCAGAGCAGTGGATGCATCATGGGCACATCCTGGATTTGTCCGACCTGCTGTGCTCCCTGAGGGGACGATGTCACACCTCTGGTGCTGCCAGAGCCACTGAGCTGACCCCCCTGGAGCACTGCAAGGAGGGATGGGTTAATAAACACCCCGTTAGTGCCTGAAATCCCTGACTGCCACTGAGACCCTGCAAGAGCAGACCTCACACGATCTCCCACTGTCACCTTAACCCAAGTGCTGCCCCTCACACAAGGGGCCATCCCTCACTGATGGGGCAGAGCTCAGAGCCTGCAGCCCCCTCCCACTAAAGTGGAGAGACAGCAACAATGGGAACAAGTGCTTGTGCCATATTTATCCTTCCCTGGCAGGGAAAGCCAGTGCACGTGGGCACAGGAGATGTGGGGATGGCCAGGGCAGCTGCCCGAGCAGGGACAGAGCCAGAGCTCTGGGGCACGGCTGGCTCAGGACAGCTGCTCCAGAGCTGCTCCTGCCAAAGGCTGGGGCTGCTGCTCTAATTGATGCATGTCAGACACGAGCCAAAGCCAACATCTGTGCAGCAGCAGATGAAAGGCACCCCGTGGGGAGGGAAGCCCCTGGGAGCCCTCCAGGGACCCTCCTGCTCCTTCAGCCAGCTGGATGCTGTGTGCTGTGGGATGGGCTTGCCCAGGGGCAGGGGCAGAGCTGCTGGAGCTGCTGTGCTGGTGCCACGAGGCTGCCACAGCCCAGGGCACTGCCAGGGTGTGCAAGGACAGCCAGGGGCTCCCCAAAACCCCACAGCCAGGGCTGGTAATCCTCCCTGAGCATCTGGGACAGGGATCTGCAGGGACTGGGGCTTCACCAAGGCTAAAGCACCCTCAGAGAGGCTGGGCTGGGAATGTCCCACCCACCCCAGGTCCTGGCTGCACCCAGCAGCTCCACGCTCTGCTGGTGACCTGGGAGAGCAGAGCTGGGCACTGACCTGGTGCTCAGCAGCTGCACAGAGAGAGGCCAGGGGCTGCACCTCTGCCATGGGCACCTGTCAACAGATCCAAACCACTCCACACTCTATCAGTGGCAAAATGGCAGTGTTTAGGGGGCAAATCCAAGAAACACCCTTTGGATGCCCAGAACATCAAGCACTGGCCACCTTTTGATGATGCTGCAACCAGTTCTGCAGAGCTGTGAGCACCCACGAGACCAGGACTCTGTGGATAACCCCCTCCCTCCACACAGCAGACACTGGAAATACCATGGGCTTCCAGATTTGTGGGATGGGTTTGTGCAAACACGGAGAGCAGGTTCAGAGCAGTGAGCAGTGGTGTGAAAGCACAGCCCAGGCAGCTGAGTGTCCACGGATGTTTTCACAGGAGAAGTGTGAACCATCGAACCTTTTGAGTCCTGGGAGCAGCTCTCTTGGAGAATTGTGCCAGTAGGGTGTCACAGAGACAGCTGTAGCTCCGAGGAGAGAAGCCACAGCTCCTGGCTGAGAACAGCTGGCTGTGGGGCCTGAGGGCCTGTCCCCTTGGCACACTGAGCTGCTGACCACAGGCCATGGAAACAGATCCAGCCCGGGGAGGAGGTGGCAGACACACAGCTCTCCCTCTGAGGGGACAGGAGGAGCCTCAGCAAAGCCAGGACTGGATGCAATCCCAGCACAGCCCAGGCACTGCTGGTTTTTCAGCTCCCTGACTGCAGCAGGTCCCTGCTGAAGTGTGGGCTCCAGGGAATGTGAGGCACAGCTCACTGCAAAGCTGAGGTGGCTCAGCCTGGCACATGGAGCCAGTGCCACAGACCCTGCAGCACCAAACTGTAACTAAGGGTGCTCCTATCATTGAGCTGCAATCACCAGCACCTGGCTGGCACTGCCAGGCCTGAGCTGGAGTCTGTCCCTTGCATTGGGCTACAGTTTCAGGCTGGCCACCAGCCCAGGCCCACCTACCAACCAGTTATGTTTCCTTCTCAGCTTGGATTCCCACCTGGGTGCCAACAAACACAACTCAGGAACAGCAGAGTGTGCTTAACTCCACTTCATTAGACCAAGAGCTGTCAGAGAGGTGGCCAGGTGCCTCCTGAGCACACAAGATGCTCCAGGCTTGAAGCCTTTTACTCCTGTGGGGAACAGCCTGCTTTCAGAGTATAAAACGGAGGCAGTGATCCTGCTGGGGTGTGAATGCTCCCACAGGTGACCAGTCTGGGCCAGAAGCCAGGGGCACACATCACATGCAGGTTGAGCTGTGCTGCCAGCCACGTGCTCACTCATTTCCGTCCCCACTCTCTCTGTGCTTCCCCTCCCCTCCGGAAGCCCAGCAGTTCTCTGCAGCTCAACCCTCCTGCCTCCTCTATTTACAAGAGATGGCTGTGTCAGGGCTGCCCAGCACTGCTTCCCTTCCCCTCTCAAACCCTCTGGCTGCTGCAGGCTCTGCTCACCAGCCTTTCTGGGCTGGCAGGAGCCCATGCCAGGGTTAAACTGTGGTGCCAGATCCACAAGCTCAGACTGCTGCCTGTGGCTCCCAGATATGGCGTGAGGCTGGGCACCAGGCTGGGCACCATGCTGAGCACAGGCTGAATACCAGGCTGGGCACTAGACTGACCACTAGACTGAGCCCCAAGCTGACCTCACCAGGCTGATCACCACACTGACCACTAGGCTGGGCACCAAGCTGACCACCTCACCCCCATCAGACACGTGTAGCCCTGGCAGCACAACCCACAGTCTGACATTCTCATTCCTCCAACCACGTGAGACAGCAGCTCCAAACCACTCACAAAAACCTGCAGAGAGTTGTTAGGATGTTTTCCTCTGCGTTTAAAAAGGAGGAGATGATCATGAACAACCCCAAGTGTCAGCCTGGTCATGCAGAGATCTCTGGCCATGCAGCCCCACTGATCACCCTCCACAAGGAGTTCTTCCCCTGGAGCTGGAGCAGGGCTGACCCCAGGGCAGCCCTCCCTCCCTGGAACACCCCATGGAGAGGAACCTTCCTGCACACAGCTCTGAGCAGAAGCTGCTCCATCAGAGACCCCATCAGCCCACGCCAGTGGCCAGCACAGCCCTTGCTCCCGGCAGCCAGGCTCAGGGTGCCTGTGCCCAGCAGGGTCCAGGGACACCCACCAAGCTGACTCCATGGGGGCTCTGAGGATGGGATCCACTCCCACCCAGCCCGGACAATGCACTCAGCTCAGGAGGGACACGGGGATCCTCCCAGCCCCCAGCCAAGGGAGAGCACCCTTCACTCTGCCACCACTGCTCTGCAGAGCTCAGTGCTGTGAAAACAAAGAGCCGGGCAGCGCTCCCCAAACTCAGCCTGTCCAGACAGCGCTGTGGAAGGAAGGGGTCGGGCACAGCCCCGGGAATGGCACGGGGCACGCTGAGTGTGCCCACCCCACCGAGCCGCACTCCGGGACTGATGCCCCATCCCACGAGGCACTGACTGCAGCTACGGCAGAAAAAGGAGCAAGCCAGAGGGATTCACATCCTCGGGATCGCACTTCAGCTTTTTTTTTCTCCCCTTTTAACATCGTTTCGCTTAGTTCTGTCCTTTGAAGAGTAGGGTGGTATGGATTTTTTATTCAATTTCTTTGTTTGTTTCTGTTGTTTTCTTTCTTTACCAAAGGCAGCTGCGCCCCAGACGCTCCGAGAGCCCTTTAGTGGGGCAGCAGCCGGGGCAGGGCTGGGGACAGGGGGACCCTCGGGGACAGGGGGTGCCCCCCAGGCAGGGCAGGGGACAGGGGGACCCATGGGGACAAGGGCAGGGCAGGGGGGAGCCACGAGGGCAGGGGACAGGCGCAGGGCAGGGGACAAGGGGTGCCCCCCAGGCAGGGCAGGGACAGGGGGACCCACGGGGACAAGGGGTGCCCCCCAGGCAGGACAGGGTTATCCCTGCTCTCGCTGGTGCCGGACAATGCCGGCAGCACGGCAGGCGGTGCCGAGCAGCCCCCGCTGCCCTGCTCTGCCCTCCCTGGGAACCCCGGCCCTTTCAGCCCCTTCCCCGCCGTAATTCACCCCAAAAGGCTGTTCCCCAGCAGCACAGCCCCCCGGCACCGCAGACTCACCCGCGGCCGCTCCGGCACCGCTGCTCCCGCCTCCGCCCGCGCTGTCCTGCGCCTCCTCCCCCATCGCCCTTCCTCCTCCTCCTCCTCCTCCTCCTCCTCCCCCATCACCCTGCCTCCTCCCCCTGCAGCCCGGCCCGGGGGGATGGAGCCTCTTCCCGGGAAGTGGCTTCGCCCCCGGGCGGTTTCCATCCCCCGGCCCAGGGGGGCCCGCAAAGGGTGAGAGGAAGAAGAGTTTGGGGGCACGGCCCAGAGTTTGGGGGCACGGCCCAGCCCGGATCCACGCCGGAGCTGCGGGGAACTTCCACGGGAAAGAGAGAGACTGGGGCGAACGGGGCAGCCCCATCCCAGGGGAGCCCAGTCCACCCAGTGCTCCAGGACTGGGGCCAGGGTCCCATCCACACCCCTGTCCCTGAGCTCAGGTCCCATCCACATCCCTGTCCCTGAGCCCAGGTCCCATCCACACTCCTGTCCCTTTTGCTTCCCAGCACCCCGAAATTCTCCAGCAGAGCCCCAGGGCAGCTGTGGGTGGGTGAGAGCGCTGGGAGCTGGGCTCACTTTGCTCTGCAGCTGGTTGGAGATGTCTGGGCTGCATCTCACATCTGCCAGGACAAGATGCCAACCTACCCCCACGGGCATGGCTGCTCTCTAGGATGGTGTCAGGGAAGCTGAATCAAGATTTCAGCCTCTGCCCACAACTCCTTCCTGCCTTGCACCTGGATCCCAGAATGTCCCCATCCCTCTCCCAGCACCGGAGGGGAGCTGCCACGTGCAGGGGCCAGGGACAGGCTGCACCTCCTGGCCCTGCTCCCTCCTACACACACCCTGGTGTGGGGTGAAGTCCCCTCTGTGATGTCCAGCAGTGCTGCTGGGACTCTCCTGTCACAGCCCATCTCCCTCTCTGGGCTCCTGGGTCTGACACATTACTCTGACCTACCCTATGGCCTCAGGACCTTTCCCCTGCAGTTCTCAGATTTGCATTCTGGAGAAAGGTGATGAAAGGGTTAAGACAGATGTGCACATCTGCAATCTTCAACACCCAGAGGACTCCCTTTCCCACGAACAGCCCCTGCAGAGCCTGCAAGCCCAGGGCTAGTGCTTGTCCTCCCTTCTGGGCTGTTAGCAGCCTCACCAGCCTCTGCCACACTGCTGCACTGGATGCAAGCCCTGCCACCTGTGCCAGTGGCACCACAGCCACCCCTGCTCTGCCTCCTGCTGTGGCTCTAGCGTGGCTGTCACCGTCCCCCTCTGCTTCCAGAGCACCAGCAGGGGCAGATCTTCCTCCAGCCAGCACAGCCAGCACTGCCAGGCTGGCAGCAGCCCCTCCTCACCACGCTGGCTGGCAGCACTCCCCCTGTGATGCCCAGCAAGGCTGGCTCTGAAAACGATGGGTGCTGAGCAGGGGGCAAGACTCACATCCCTCCACTTCAGCAAGTACCACAAAT
The DNA here is from genome assembly GCA_034336665.1 of Luscinia megarhynchos. Classification (NCBI taxonomy): domain Eukaryota; kingdom Metazoa; phylum Chordata; class Aves; order Passeriformes; family Muscicapidae; genus Luscinia; species Luscinia megarhynchos. Next base: position 8,291,582 of record CM067580.1, read on the forward strand.
ACCAATTTCTGAGAAACCTGCACTCAGCACCCAGGCAGGAAACTCAGCCTCAATCTGCTTATGCTGCAGCTTCGTGCAGATTTCTGCCAGATTACACCACTTTTTATGACTTATTAAAGCTTTAACCCCTATCAATGGGCATTAGTGTTTTAATCTCTCTAATCTCCAGGAAAATCCAATGCTAGATGGCAAACCAGGTTTGCCTGAGTAGCAGCTGGGGCTGTTTGCATGTCACCCCAGCCTTGTTTTAGCTGGAGAAAGGCAGGAAAAGGCTGTGCCTGGTTCACTCAGGTGCTGTGCTTGCACAAAGAGCAAAGGGAGGATCTCAGGTGTGATGGCTTCCTGTCCCTGCCACTAAACTGACCACATCTGTGGCTGTGCAGGAGTTAAGCTCGAGCACAGAGTTCATGTGCCCAAACTGAGACCAGCAAAGGGGTGAACACAGTGTGCTCAGCCACAGGAATCAACTCCTCTCTCCTCTAAGTTAATTTTTTTCAGATTGAAATCATGGGCATACTTTAATCTTGCCTGAGAGGGAATGAAAATAGCCACAGAAAAGTTCTCCCCAAGGTCACTAAAGCTCTGCAAAGACATTTCACAGAAACACAGTTCAAAGTGACCTTACAGGCCATCTAATTCCAACCATGGGCAGGGACACCTTCTCCTAAACCAGGTCCAACCCAGCCCTGGACACTTCCAGGGACATGGCAACCACAGCTTCTCTGGACACTTCCTGCCAGGACCTCACCAACCTCAGGGAAAAAAAATTAGGGCACATGGGAACTGTGTACATGTTGTTCCCCAGATTAATTAACAAAATATTTTGTTTCAACTCATATCTGCTCCTTCCCAGGAGCAACAGGTGGCGAGTGAGCAGCTCAGAAGGACAGCCCAGTGCCATCCTTGGCTCACAGCAAGTGCAGCAGGGCTCTGGGAGCACAGCTGGTCCCCAGGGTGGCTCTTGGTGACTTTGGGGTGTTTGCACAGAGCAGGCACTCTCAGAGTGACAGCCCAGACAGACTCTGGGGTTTTTACAGGAGCACCTCCATTCCTGCAAGAACAGACTTCTCCCAGGCTCGTTTCTGGCTCTGAGCACAGGCAGAGGAAGGAAGCAGCTTCACCCCTCCAGTGCAGATGAACTGCAGAGGGATTAAGTGACTCGCCCAGGGTCACACAGAAATCTTACAGCAGAGCCAAGAATTGGATCCAAATCCCCTAATTAAGGGTTTTTAAATCACAAACTCATTGTTCTTCTCTTAGAAAAACCTAATAATCAGAGTTAGGAGCAATTCTAACAAGGCCTATTGCTGTTGTGAGTTGTATCAAGGGATTTGCACTAACTACAGATCCAGCTTTTAGTCTTGCAACTAATGTGAAGTATTAAGGAAATTCTTGCCTGGTTTACACAATCCAGTCATGGATTATGGGACATCCCTGCAGGTGAAAGCAGGTCCCCATGTCACAGCCACACTGTGCAGGGCTGGTAGGGCCCCTGGAGAATGTGGTCCAGCACTGATGCACAGGGATACACCAACGAGGGTTCCAACAGTCCCTGAGCTTTGGGGACACCCCAGCCACAGTCCTTTGCAGCAGAAAACTGCCCAGCAGTGAGAAAACTGCAGCCCTCCCCTGTGCCAGGCAATGCTCTGCCCTTGGCCAGCTCAACCATAAACACCCAGCTCTGAGGAATAACCAAGATCTGGAAATGAAGGCAGTTTCCCCAGCACCACCCAGCCTGTGGGCAGACCTGCCAAAAAACTCACTCCATCCCAATGCCCAGCTCTTAAGAAAACATCAAATCCCTTGGACATAGCACGAGCAGGACATGTTCCCTCTCAGGAATGCTGAAGGGACATTTCCAATATTACCTCAGCAATCCTGTTAAAAGTGCACCATTAGGGCTTAGGAAACAATTTTTATTCTTTCAATATTGCTGCAATGCTGCAATATTGGTATTGCAATACCTGCCAGTCCCCAGCCACTTTGACAGACAGATGGAAATTCTGCCAGCTATATTTATAATCTCAGATCAATAGCAGAATGAAAAGCACATCCAGAGACCTTGGTAGAGCACCAGCAAACTCTGAAAAGTAGAATGACCGAGAAAAGGACACGAGCTTCCAGATCACAAGACCAAAATTTAATTTTTTTTAGCACTTAAAGAGACACTAACACCTCTAGCAGGAACAGAAAGGATCCCTCAATGCCAGGAATAGCTAAAACCAACCCCAAAGCTTTCCTAAGAGCCTGAGTGCAGGTCTGCAAGTGTTACCACCAGGGAGGGCTCTGGCAGCCACCATGGTCCCTTCAGCACGTGCAGGGTAAGAGCCCAGAACATCTCTAAGACCCACAGGTCAATGACATTTCCCCCTCTCTGGCTGTAGTGAACTCCCAAGTCCACAGATGATACAGTTTTGTTTTTTTTAAGCTCCCTGGTGTCTGGCAGTGACAGCTCCTCTGAGCAGCCCATGTCAGACATCTCTGCAGGTATCCCAGCAGCTCCTCCATGCACACAGCTCCTTGGTGGCTCCAATCTCCCTGCAGAGAGAGGGCAGTGGAGCAGCTGGCAGAGCTCAGGGACACCCTGGGGTGCACAGGGAGCAGCCAGCCCTGCACACCTTGCCCAGGAGCTGGATCAGACCTCCAGCATCCCTGCAGCCAGCACTGCCCCAGCTCCCACCACACCAAAAGCCAGAGCCTCCTCCAGCTGCACATCTCCAGGAAGGAAGGAAGGAATTGTTTCACACGCTGTCACCAGCCATCACGTGCAGCTGGCACCGTGTCCTTGGTGAGTCACCTCTCCCTGGGGAGGCCCAGCCTCGGCTCCTGGTGTCACTTCCCAGCAGTGTCCCTGCAGCAGCCTCCCTTCCTCTGGCACATTCCTCCTGCAGAGGATCTGCAGTGCCTCGAGTGGGGCAGGCAGGGGCTCCTCACCTGCTTCAGCAATCCATCCTTTTCCAAAAGAGAACATGCTAGGAAGGCACTCTGCAGTCACAAATATTTGGGAAAAGCAAGAAAGAACCCCATTCCTCCCAGATTCCTTTTTCCTCACAGAGGGCACAGGTTGGGGCACTGGTTTGGGCACGGCTGTGCTGGTTTGGACAGACACAAAGCACACTCAGCCTCTCCCAGGCACTGCCATGGCCTCAGCTCTGAGCACAGGCTGTGCCCAGCAGGGACAGGTCTGCCTTGGCACCAAAATGCTCAAATCCTGGGGCCAGCTCTGCAGATGGCACAAGGAAACACACTTGGCTCCTTGGCTGCTCAGGATAAATCCTCACCCCCTCCTCCTCAAGGGCATGACCTGCCCCCACAGACACCCCCATAGATTATCACAAGGACAAATTACCCCCAAAAGGGGTAGAACAGAACTCTGCACCTCACCCCACCAGCATCCCTGAGCCCCACTCCAGCACAGCCCTGTATCCTGCCCCGTGGAGAGGGGAGAGCAGATGGAGCCTGCACAGAGCTCACACACCAAGGAGCCCCTCAGAGCCCCAGCATCCCCACCACCACCTCTGACCCTCCCACCACCAGCAGCACAGTCAAAGCAGAGCCAGCAGCAGGGGCAGAGGATGATTTTGGTGAAAACAAATCACCTTTGCAAGGGAAAACAGCAGCAGTGAAAAATTCAACCACCTGAGTCACCCCAAACTTGTTCAACTTTTTAAACCATTTCACCCCAAAGTGACATCTCCTCTCTGGATGGGGAGATGCCCAGGCAGTGACATCCCTGGGGGGGTCACAGCAACTCCCTGGCACAAACCAAGCTGCAAAGAAGTTGCTGGGGTGTCCTAACAGCCCCTGCAGGCCAGGTGCAGGGACCCACAGCCCTGCAAGCTGCACATAATGGGCCCTTCTCCATCCTTTGTCTGCTTCTAAACCTATAAACGCCATTTGGAGGTAAAGAAGAAAGAATTTAGGGCATCCTAGCCCTGAAAAGAAGGAAAACTCCATTCAAGCTGTCTCCTGCAGCTTAATTAATAACAACCCATCCCCAGCAAGCTGCTGCAGTGCCAGCTGTCTCCTCGGATGGAGGTGCCTTGCTGGAATAATGGTGCTTTGTGTTGTGATGGGAAAAGGTCAGGAGGCTGGGGGGAGGGAGGAGCACGGGTGGGAGGGCACTGTGTGGCTTCCCTGCACATCCTGACGCTGTGAGTCAGTCCCATCTGCTGCTGGGCCAGGCTGGGAGATGGTGGCACCCCTCCATCAGCAATGGGGTGATCACACCCTAAAGCTCAGCAGAGAGAGGGACACGGGGAGAATTCAGGCCTGTGGGCTGCACTCCCCCCACTGCTGGGAGGCCTGGGGAGCTCCTGATGCCACTTTGACACTGCCCAGGACCCCCTCTGGGGAAATCCTGCCCTGCTCTTATCAGGAGGCTCCCTGATAAGAGCACAGGATCAGCCTGCAGGGAGACAGCACTGTGTGCCCCTGGCAGCTTTTCCAGGCCACCAGAAAGGGACGTTTCCTGCTACCATCTGCCTTTTGCATAAACAAACAAGCCAAGCCAGGCTCACAGCAGCAGTGGATGGATCCAAGGTGATGCAACAATGCAGCACAGGGGGGTAAACAAAGTAAAATGGGCCCAAGCCCAGGGTGTGAGATGCTCACAGCCACCAGACTCCAGGGCATGGCTATGAAATCACCTCCGTTTCTGCTCGGCCACAGAGCCCAGCCCAAGCACCAAACCAAGACACCTCCTTGGGCCCTGGGCATCACAGCCAAGGGTTCCTGGCACACCTCTGGATGCTCTCTGCCTGCCATCACCCTGCCCCTGGCTGGCTGTCCAGCCCTCCAGCTCTCCTGGAGAAGTGATGCTCCTGCCCCAGCCCAGTGCCACAGCAGGCTGGGTGGGCACTGGTGCACCACTGGCACAATCACTGCCCTCTGAGGAGCACACAGGCAGCTCCTGTGCTCTGCCAGCTGGCCTGGCCTCTGCTCTCACTGCCACTTTTGTCCCCTCCTTCTCCCACTCATATCCCTCATCCAGGCAGCCTGGGGCTGCCCCAGCACTGAAACACCTCTGGTGCCAGTGCAGAACTGGGGTGCAAAGTCCCATCCATTTATCTTGGGGAATAAAGAGAGACTAAAAATGCCAAAGAAAGGCAGTGGGAAGCAGTGTTAGGGCAGGTCTCTGTCCCACAGACACATCCCCCAGCCAGGCACCAAGGCTTTGCACTTCATCCCCCAGCTAAGCAGGGGGAGGACACAGCCCACAGTGCCCCCACAGTGCCCCCACCCCAGGAAAAGGTCCCTGCTGCTCAGCAAAGGGCCATTCACCACCAGGGCTGTGTGGGATGACAAAGGGTTAACCCACTGCAGCTGGGCCAGAAATACCATCCAGGACAAAGAGAGGTTTCATGTCACCCACACTGCACCCGCCCAGCACGGAGAAAAAGGGGCCTTAATCCGATTCCCAAAGAAAATGTGGCTTTTGCAGCCCCGCCTGAGCAGGGCCCTCCAGCAAGCTTTGCATCTACAGCAAGAGTTAACGCAGTCTGAGTTTGAGAAGGGGCCAGAAAACAGGAAGGGAAATCACTTTTGCACAAGTTAGTGAGAAGGGAGAGCTGGGTGGGGGCGGCTGGACACAGGCAGCATCCCTGCAGCAGGGCCACAGGGAGAGGGATGTCTCAGCCTGGAACATCTGATGGCCCCAAGGCATCCCTAGAGCAGCCAGACCGGGGCAGTGGCTTTCAGGGGGTTTATCAGGGGCTGGAGAAAGCAGCACTGCTGATTCCCACCAGTGCACCCCTTCCTAGAGATCCCAGCGAGGGACCTGTGAGCACCCCAGCACTGCCTGCTGCTCTGGGGATCACAGGGATGAGCCAGCAGAGATTTTCAGTGTTAATGGCAGAACTCTGCCTTGTCCCCACGAGGACAGGGACCCCAGGGAACACAGCCAGGAGGCAGAGAGTGCTCACACCCACGAGATGTGGCTGAAGTGTCTCTGCCTTCGCCTCCCAGCTGCCAGCAGGGCACTCATCCCACAGTGCCACGTCCCTGCCCGAGTCACAGCTGTGTCCCTGTGCCACATGGGGCTCGCCAGCCTGGCCCCCCTACCCTGTAACCTTGGAATGCCCACTCCCCACCTGGTTTTTGGACAGACACTTCCAGGATGTCACTGAGCTCTAATTGCAAGATTAACTCTTTGACTCCCATTTGAATGATTATTTTTTAACAAACGAGGTTGCTTTACTGTACTCTGCTCCACAAATTTTGGGGATAAATGAAACAAAGCACAATTGAATTCAGCCATAAGATGACAGCACCCAGCAGGCTCAGCCCCTCTCCCCTGTACTGGAGCAAAGCTCAGACCCATTACCCAAGGAGCAGCAGCCCCAGCCCGTGTTTCCCCCAGCCCCAGCACAGCTCTGACAGGGCTGTACGGAAATCACAGCATTTCAAACCACAGGCTATAAAAATTCCACTGTGCTCAGAGAAGGGAAGTCTGGATTCCCCATGGAGAGGAGTCCAGGAACTGCTGCTGTCAGGTTATTGGCCACCAAGCCATTAGAGCTTGCCACATGTGCATACCTCGAGCCCTGGCCAGCACACCCCGGGGAGAGGGGACCTGCTGAGGGGCTCTGGGGTCAAACACATTCAAACCCCACCACAGAGCTCCCTCAAACCCCATGCCCACACAGGGATTTTGATCTCAACATGGGAAATCATGGATGGCAACTAGAGCAGCATGGGAGAGCTCACAGCTCCCAGGGCTAGCACAGTCCTCTGTGTGTTCCAAACTTACTTTATCTGTCGTGACACATCCTTATCTGCACTCGGGGCACACACCCTGGACAGCTGTACTCCTCCTGGATGCCGTATCCTACAATCTGGAATCACACCTGGACAAGGCAGCAGCACTTAGGGGTTCACACATAATCACAATTCTTGCTTTGCTGCATTTTTAACTTATTTCAAAACCAAAGCTCAGTCCAGTGCTGCCTGCACATACAAATGCCCCCATTGCCTGGCTCACCTGCCTCCCAGGGGAATTTAGTCCACCAACCAACAGTCATTAATGAGCACCAGGAAAGGCAGGATTCTCAGCCAGCACATGTCCAACAGCAGCACAAAATAACCTCCCACCCCCGAGCTGCACCACCAGCCTGCTCCCCCTGCCACACCCACCATCCACAGCAGCAGGAATTCAATAAAATTAGCAACTTTAACCCAAAACTTGCCTGGTGTATGGGAGGCTGTTCCTGTCCTCCTCTGCTCCTGTAAGCTGACCCTGGGAAGCAGCAGCAGCAGCAGCAAGCTCAGCTCGTGGATGGCTGGATAGCCTGGTTCCAGAGCAGGGTTTAGGGAGAGATGGACTGGCCTGCTATTTACAGAAGGGTGGACACAACACCACTGAAATCGCCAAGAAATCCGATATGCACAGCTCAGAGTGTGCTGCAGCCACAGCACAGGGCAGCAGCAGCAGCCCCAAAGGATCCCAGCTGCTCCCTGGCCCAGACCTGCCTGGCAGAGCAGAGGCAGCCTCAGCCCTGAACATGTCAGCCCAGATCCAGCCCGGATGCTCCTTCCCTAAATGAAGTGTGGTCACACTGGGATGGATATAAAAAGCCCAGCCTGAAATCCTCTGGCATGAAGCCTTTCCTGCAGCCCCTGCTGCTTCCAAGGGCTGCTTGACAGGGAGACATTGGGAAACAGAGGGGAAACACTGGAATATGGAGGGGAAACACTGGGATACAGAGAGGGAGAAATACTGGGATACAGAGAGGGGAAAACATTGGGATACAGAGGGGAAACACTGGGATACAGAGGGGAGACATTGGGATACAGAGAGGGAAACATTGGGATACAGAGAGGGAAACATTGGGATACAGAGAGGGAAACATTGGGATACAGAGAGGGAAACATTGGGATACAGAGGGCACACACTGGGATACAGAGGGGACACACTGGGATACAGAGGGAAAGGACAGTTCCTGGGGGTTCACACTGAGACAGCCCAGGCTGCCATGCCCAGCCATCCCCAGCCTCTGCCAGACTAAGGCAAGAGGGTAAAAGCCCTGTGCTTGGCAAGTGCAGGGGGTCCCACTGTGTCACCTAAATATCTGTGCCACAGTCACTGGGCAAAGAGCTGTCAGGTGCTATGAGACAAGGATGCAGAGGGGCCATTCAAATTATTGGGGGGAAAAAAAATAGAAGAAAAAAGTGAGGCTCAGAACTGGGCTGGTTTGCAGAGCTCCAGGGCTGATGAGCCTCTGTGTCCCCCCAGCCCAGTCCCCCTGCAGGTCCCTGTCCCCAACTCTGTGTGTGTCTGTCCCCGTGGTGTCCACATCCAGTGACATCCCCACATACCCCCTTCCCTCTGCTGTCCCCATCCCCGTGGCATCCACATCCCTGCAGTGACATCATCCCTTTGGTGTCTCCAACCTTGTGGCATCCCCACCCTCACAGTGTCCCCACCCATGTGGCATCTCCACACCCCTGCCCTTTTGCAGGGTCTGGGTGATCCCAGTGCACCCCTCAGTGAGCAGGGGATGTGTGACCTGGGCACAGGCTGCAGCTCAGGGGGCTGCTGCAAGTGATGGGGCAGGATGGGCAAGAGAAGGGATAGCAGGAAGCTGTTTTTGGGGAGCACTTCCCACACAGGCATTGAAAGCCACAGAAAAGGGCTGGGCACAGGAGCCCTGCACCCACCAGAGCACACAGGGATGCTCAGGAGGTGGCTTTTCCCCAGTGTTCATCAGGACAAGGGGCCACCAAACACCAGGAAGTCCCTTTTCCACATCAGTTCACAGCCAGCTTCCAGAGCAGAAACCAAGGAGTGAGGCTGCCCAGGGCTGCCAGAGCTCCCTGACACCACCAGACACACTCCCCTCCATGGCACAGGAATGCACTTGCCAAGAGTAACGTGAGAGCATCTCCAGTGCAGCTGCAGAGCCCTCACAGCCACACATCTGCCAGGCTGCTGAGGCTGTGCCAGCCCCTTCCCACCACCTGCACAGAACAAACCAGACCTGGCCCCTCTGGCTGGGCAGGGCCCCCAAACCCAGCACGGAGCCAGCCCAGGCAGCAGCCTGCCCTTCCCAGGCACTGCCAGCAGCCAGGCTCCTCCTCACCACAGGGCTGAGGGAGCTGGCTCAGGATGGCCCATCTGGCCCAGCTGACAGCCCAGACAGCCCCCACTCCTGGATCAGGCCAGGGCTGCTGCCACCCCATGTCACCCCCAGGAGCTGATGCCACCCCCTGTCCCTGTCCCTGCCTGCTCAGCCCAGCACACCCCATCCCACCAGGAGCCTGAGCAGTGGCAGAGCCAGCTCTGCCTCCTCCCTCAGCACAGGCCTGACAAATCATTCCCCTGTGACAATGCCTGCATCACGTCTGTTACAAATGAGAAACAAAAAGTCTTGATATTCAGCAAAATGTGGATTGCTTTATTTTACATAGACAGAGCAAAGCAGTGCTGGGGGCGTGGAGTGGGTGGTGACTTCTTGTTTCTCATTTATAACAACATCCCAGGTATTTTCCCCCTCCTTACCCTTCAAACCCCCACACTCTCATTGCACAGCCACACTCAGCTTCCCCACTCCACAAATCCCCACTGGCACGGCTGTGGAGACCCCACAGCCACAGATTTGCACTCCCTGAGGTGGGGAGAGCTCAAGCAGAGACTTACTCAGCCAAGGGTGACGAGGAGGACAATGCACGCTGCCCACGAGAGCCAAGGATGCTTCAGCACCTACTTCAGTTCTGCCCCGAGGAGCCTTCCCCCAACTTCTGAAAAGTTTTGCTCAATTCCCTTGGAAAAGGTCTCACAAAGCAGATCCCTCCTGGCTCTCTGCCTCGCTCAGCACCAGACATGAAAAGCACTCGAGTTTCTCCCCGAGTAACGCGGTAAAAGCCTCCAACATCAAAGGCACCACACAAGAGTTCTCGCCCCCCCATTCCTCCCAGGCACCAGTGCTGGGGCTGCCTCCCTTGAAAGCAGCAACCTCAGTGGTTGAGGCACCAACTGTGCTGAAAATACAGTTTGGATTTTTTTTTCTGTATTTTTTTTTTTTTTTTTAATCAGCCACAAACTGGGGAACTTGGGGACAAATCTGGGCCAGGCTCCCCTTCGGTGACAACATGACCAGCGTGCTCTGGTGGGGTTTTGCCCACTGTCTGCTGTGTGGTCACCCCAGAAAAAGGAGAGCAAAAATACCCCTTGTGCCTGTCCTGCCTGCTCATTGCTCAACACCAAGAGAAGCCACTAAGTGTCCTGAAGCAAAACCACAAGCACCCTCCAAGCAAGCAGATTCCCAAGGATTTTTCAGCAGCCTCTACAACTCCTCTCCCCCATCTGCAAAACATAAACATCTCCCCCTGCTTGGCAAAGCCCTTCAGTATCTGCACAGCAAAGCAGGGCGAGGAGGGGTGTTTACCTTCCTGAAAACAGGCAGCAGCATTTACACCCAAAACAAGGAGGCCTCAGCACAAAGTCCTGGGGCAGAGGGAGCAGTTGCAGACACAGCAGGAAAGCCAGGGATCCAGAAAACGAGGAGGGCTAGAAAACAGCTTCAAACACGGCAGGGATCTCAGCAGCTCCTAGCAGCACATGGCTCCTTGGCCCGTTCCTCATGCCTCCAGCCCACACAGCAGTGGCTCCTGCCAGGTTCCTGCCCGGGAACGCTCGGCTCATTTCCCTGTGCAGCCTGCAAACCAGGCTGCTGTGCAGGGGGTGGGAGGGCTCTGCCGTTTAGCACTTGGCCGCGTTCACGCTGTGATTCATATCACAGATACCAGATGTGCTCGGGGCAGGCTGCAGCGTATCCTAAATTGCACCAAGATGGAATTTTTGGGCAGTTTTCAGGGAGTGCTGAGGGCAGGCACTGATGGGAGAGCAGAGATTTACACAGATAGGCAAGGAAAGAGAATTCTGTGGGGTTATGACCAGTGCCATAACCCCGGGCCAGCTGCAATGCCACGGGCTGAGTTATAATCAGCACCTTGTCATTTTGGGGGCAACTACTCCAATTCCACATGCTCACAGCAAAAAACACTTCAGTCTTACCCCTGCTTATCTCATGGAAGGAATTGCTGGGTTCAGGAACAGCAAACACTGGTGAGGTTGGACCTCTCCATGCAGCTTCACTGCAAGCCCCCTCCTAAGCAATCCCATCAGCAGCTTCCCCCCTCCCCTGTGGGGAGGAGTGCCCCGGGGTCACCTACATGGGTGTCCCGGTAATTAGAACCAAATCCTGCAGCAGCACTGGAGACTCATTCCAGCTTTTTGGAGGCCATGCACTGCCCTGCTGGACAGCTGACCTCCACCAGGGCGACTCCTGGCTCACTGCTGGTGCAGGGGGATGTGGGGCTTTGCCTCATGGCCTGTCCCTGCCCAGAGTGGCACAGCCCAACACTTGCTCCAGGATGGGGAGCACCTGGCTGTGCCAAGCAGCCACAGAGCAGCCAAGTCCCTCTGGAGCTCACTGCAGCTCCACAGAGCAGCCAGCAAACACAGAGGCAAGGAAGGAGGGGATCTGCTGGAATACCTTCAGCATTGTGTGATGCCCCAAACCCCCACCACAGGATTTCAGAGACCTCCCTTCTCTGTGCAGGGTTCCCTCCTGCTGATCCCACCCATGGGACATGGATGATGTCCTCCAAAAATGAGCTCAGGCTGTACCTGGACCTGCTGGTTTTCACTTTTCTTCTTTGCTCAGATTTGGGAGTGAGGTTTGGGTCATTCCCACCTCCCCCAGACCAGGTCAGCCCCACACAGAGGTGCCCAGCTGTGGTTCACACCCATTTCAGTAGCTCTGGGTGCTGCTGATGGCAGGACTGGTGACAACCAACAGCAACAGTGTCACCAGGGCTGTCCCACACGACAAAAAACAGAACAAAAAGATGGTCCAGGGCAGAGTTAAACAGTGCTAGCTGTGTCTTCTGCTGTAAGCATGAAAAAAAGCAACAAAAAGGAGCATTTCTCCTCCCTGAAACTCCATGGACATGCTTGCTGCCAATGGGGAAAATGTGGGAGCCTGTCTGTCTGTCCAGGCAGGACCTGCAGCAACTCTGGGCGTGAGAAATCCCAAATTCTGCATGCCACAGGGCTGCCTTTGTGCTTCTGCTGAAATGGTGAGGCCTGGTTGGCACCTAAAGCCTGGTTTGGGGTTCATCAGGAGAGGAGGAGGGGCAGTTCTCTGCAGGCTCCCAGCTATGGCTCCAGAGGACTTCACCCAAGTGAAGAATCTCTCTGTTCCTCCCCTGTTTTTTCCCACCATGGGTCCGTGCTGTGCATGCAAAACCAGCGCTGAGTTGTGAATTTACACCCAGAAACCAAAAGTAAAAGATCTCCATTATTCACTTCTATGAGCAAAGGTTAAATCCTACCAAATACATCAGCCTTTGTGGACAGGACAAGCGTTTGGCAGCCAGCAGGAAGGAACAGGAACGTGGGAATTCCTCCCACGACTTGGCAGCAGGCTCTTCCCCCAGCACGGAGCTCTCTGGGGTCTGCTCAGCCTCTGCCAAGCCAAGAGAGCCCCTCATTCAGGCACTCAGGAATCTCACAGGACATCCTGCAGCTCAAAGGGGAGTTTAAATGAGCAGCTGGATGGATTCAAGCTGCCTAAATGTCAGAGAGAGCAATAGGAAAGGTGGGGTAGCACACCTGGAGCTGCCATGTCCTGACCTGCTCTTTGGAGAAACACCTCACCCTCCTGAATACAGAAGATCTCTGCAGCAAATCTGCTCCTGAGCCAGTCATGCTGAGCTGTCACACCATGTCTGCCTGCAATGGGCTCCTCCAGGAAAGAAGCTGTGTTAGTATTTCCTGGGAGGTCTGAGAGGGGCATCCTGCCTCCTCCTGCCTCACCCAGCTGCTCCCACCATCCACTGCCCACGACAGAGCACATCTTGGGGTCCTTGCAGCATCAGGGTGAGGGGGCAGTGCTGGGTTCAGAGGCACAGGAGAGCCAAGGCATACATCCTGAGAGGTGTTCAGGCACCTAAGTCCAATTAGGCTGCAGTATTTCCCAAGGGATTGCAATAGATAGATGGACAGATGGATATAAAATCCAAATTTGAGGGATGGTTTGGGGCAGACCTGCATCACAATCAGTCCAAGTGGGGAATGAAGCACTCAGCACCTGCACCCAGGTCTCCATCACCATCCACCCTACAGGGCATTAAAAACACCAACCCATGAACCAGGGCAGCCCCACTGCCCCAGACACCAACCCATGAACCAGGGCAGCCCCACTGCCCCAGACACCAACCCATGAACCAGGGCAGCCCCACTGCCCCAGACACCAACCCATGAACCAGGGCAGCCCCACTGCCCCCAAACACCAACCCATGAACCAGGGCAGCCCCACTGCCCCCAGACACCAACCCATGAACCAGGGCAGCCCCACTGCCCCAGACACCAACCCATGAACCAGGGCAGCCCCAGTGCCCCCAAACACCAACCCATGAACCAGGGCAGCCCCACTGCCCCCAGACACCAACCCATGAACCAGGGCAGCCCCACTGCCCCCAGACACCAACCCATGAACCAGGGCAGTCCTGCTGCCCCAGACACCAACCCATGAACCAGGGCAGCCCACTGCCCCCAGACACCAACCCATGAACCAGGGCAGTCCTGCTGCCCCCAGACACCAACCCATGAACCAGGGCAGCCCCACTGCCCCCAGACACCAACCCATGAACCAGGGCAGCCCCACTGCCCCCAAACACCAACCCATGAAACCAGGGCAGTCCCAGTGCCCCCAGACACCAACCCATGAAACCAGGGCAGTCCCACTGCCCCCAACACCAACCCATGAACCAGGGCAGCCCCAGTGCCCCAAACACCAACCCATGAAACCAGGGCAGCCCCACTGCCCCAAACACCAACCCATGAACCAGGGCAGCCCCACTGCCCCCAAACACCAACCCATGAACCAGGGCAGCCCCACTGCCCCCAGACACCAACCCATGAACCAGGGCAGCCCCAGTGCCCCAAACACCAACCCATGAAACCAGGGCAGCCCCACTGCCCCAAACACCAACCCATGAACCAGGGCAGCCCTGCTGCCCCCCAGCTCTGCTCAGAGCCTCCTCCCTGGCTGTGATCTGATAAAGGCACAGCTCTGCTCTGTGACACTAGCTGCTGCTTAAAGGTCAGGGGCCCCAATGTGGTTTGAGGTTTTCTGATCTGCAGGATGCAGCTCTCATGTCTGACACCCTCCAGAAGCTGAGAGCAGAGTGCTGCTGACTTCAGCCTATTCTTGGGGGTGCAGGTCCCCCCACAACCCCATGAGAATACTTGGGAATCTATCAACCATCACCATTTTTATCCTGACAAAAAAACACTGAGGGCTTTAAGACACTGGATCCAGAGCTTGGGACCATTCAAGCAAAGGCTTTGGTGAAACTCATTTTCTGGCTGAAGAGTAACAGAGAAAATCAGCTTTTGAGGCAAAGACTGGGTGCTGGATCCACCCCTTGCAGGCAGGTCCAGCACAGCCCCCCTCTAATCCCTGCCCTTCCATCCCAATCCATGCTCTTCTGAGCACACCAGGGGAAGGCAGAACCCCACAGAGTCTCACAGAGACTGGCTAAAACTCACTGCCTGGGCTCCAGATCACCCATTCATCTCAGATTTAAGCTAAACTTTAAGAAAGATTTAAGACAGACTTTGGTCTCCCTGCAGACCTGTGGTTCAGCAAGACGAGCACTGTCCCCTGCCCTGCACAGAGCCTTTCAAGGAGCCCTTTCCAAACCTCTTCCCAAACCTTTCTGTGCCTCTCCCAGGGCTCTGTGTCCCTCCTGGGAGCTGTGGAAGGAGGGCACATCCCACACAGGGACACCCTGACCCACAGTGACACACAGGGAAAGGCTGGCAGGAGCAGACCCAGGGTCAGCCAGCCTGGAGAAGAAAAATAAACCCCCCAAGCAGGGACTACACAGCAGCACAGCTCCTTCCTGCAGCCCTGGGGCTGCTGAGCTGCCTGAAGGGCACCAGGATGTCCCCTTTCCCCATGAATTCCTCCTATTCCCCACCCCAGCTGGAGCCCTGTGAATCCATGAGTAGCTGCTTCACCAGCTGATGGAGCAGGGAGGATAAATGCAGCCCTAAAGCCAAGCACCTTTTGGGGTGCACACACCCCTGCCCCACGGTGTCCAACCACCCTGCTGTCCCTGCAGAGTGGCAGCCACAGGCCAAGGGGATGACTCTGGGGCAAACAGCTGCATTTCTGCCCCAGACAGCCCCAGCATCTGCCCCAAAGCTGCCTGGTGCAGCCCACGCTCCTCTCTGACAGCCACCCCAGAGCTCCAGTGAGCTCCTCCCTGCCCATCTCTGCCTGCCCTTCCCCACACACATTCCCGTTTCTGTCCAGCCCTGTCTGTCTGTCCTGCACAAACAGCAGCTGCTATTCCCTGCCTGGTCAGGTAGATGGTGCTCAGCCAGCACCAAGCAGGAATTCATCTGTGCTGGGAGGATTCTGTGGTCTCTGATGCAGCCAATAACTCAGCAGTGATTCCACTGATGGGTGAGGAAGGTCCTGCTCCAGCCCCAAACAAACAGGACCAGCTCAGACCCAGCCATCCCAGACTCTCACCTCTCACTTCAGCCTGGCAGACCAACTGCTGCAAACATTCCACCAGGACCATTGTCAAACATTTCACCAGGACCACTGCAACCATTTCACCAGGACCATTGTAAACATTTCATCAGAACCACTGCAAACATTTCACCAGAACCACTCAAACATTCCACCAGGACCACTGCAACCATTCCACCAGGACCTTGCTTTTCCAGCTCCCACTCTCTGCTGGAAGCTCACTCTGATGACATTTCACCCCACACCTTCGCCCAGTTCTCCCCACATATCTCCCACAAAACCAAACCACAGCAAGGCCCAGAGGAGCAGGGAACAATTTGCCCTTTTTCCCCACAAAGTCAGGGGCACTGGGGCCAGGGGGAGCCACAGGCCCCTCGTCCTGCCGGAAGCTGCAGGGGGAGGGGGTGTCCAGGCTTTCCATCCATCACCCCAGGGTCACCCTCCCCAGCCAGGCCGGATGTAGGATGTCTAATATTTCTCCAGTTCTGTTTTAACACTCACACCATCTTGGGAGCAGGAAGCTCAAGCCATTTCCTGCAAAGCATTGCTCTGCCCTTCAAATACTTTCATCCTCGGTGCAAACTGTTTTAAAACCCAGCCTGGCAGCTGGTGGTGTGAAATCAGAGGAGGGGCTTGTCCAGGGAAAATTCAGTTTGTGAAACCTATCCAGTCTCTGCTGCTGCAGGCAGCAAAATAAATATTGCTGTGGACAATAAAAGAGAGCAATTAATCTTGCACGTCTGAAAAATGAGAAGGAAAAGCAGAAACTCCAAACAATGTTCTCTGTGCCTCTCCCAAGGGACACAACACTGGTCCCCAGCAGAAAGCCACAGCCATGTCCCCCCTTGTCTCTGCAGCCACAATTTGAAGCTTTCCCAGCTTTGCTCTTTCAGTGCTTTGGTTTGCTGCCCTTCAAACGACTGGCCCATAAATAATCTGTCCCACACATGGGCTGAAATAACCCCAAAGAGACCCTTCCCACCCCTCCAAGTGGAGGAGGAGACAAATGCTCATTCCCTGAAGCTCTGCAGAAGAATTGAGGGCAGAGCTGGAATCCCCCCAGACCCCACAGGCCAGCAGAGCTCAGCCCCATGCCCACAGCCCCACACCACCCTCAGCAAGGATGGGGACAGGGGGATGGCAGCTCACCTCTGCTGCTGTCCCAGCCCTGTGTGACCTGTGAGCACTCCTTATCTCCTCTCAGCTCTTCTCCAGGTGGCAGGCAGTGGCATGGGGCTGTGAAGGGGGAACAAAGCCATGCCCCAAGCCCACACAAAGGGCTCTGCTTCCCCTGAGCTCCCACTCGCAGGGCTGCTCCTTCCCAAGACTCTTCTGCCCAGGAACTGGAAGCAGAAAGGAAACCCCAGAGCTCCTCCAGGAACCCTTCACCTCCCAACCCCAGGGCGTGCACTCCTGGGCTGTAAATAAACTTTTATTTACTACACAAAGTAGGGCAAGGAGGATTGTTTCCCTAAGGAATGGTGGGAGGAACATCAGTGCTATGGCAGGATCTCAGATTTCATCTGGCTCCACAAAGCAGCTCCTGGAGACCTGGCAGGAGCCACACAGGGCATGGCAACACCCCTGCAACACCCAAATCACTGCCAGGTCACACAGGAACCTCTCAGGGCACAGACCTGCCCACCACCCAACAGCCAGCACTGCCAGGCTTGGAGAGAGCAGGGCTGAGCAAATCCACCTCCTGCATCCCCCAAGCAGCACAGAGCCAAGGCCCAGCCCCTGCAGCTGGACCCTGGTGGATTCAGCGCTGCCCCCAGGACCACCCACACCCTGATGTGCTCTTATCAAGGTTCCCATCACATCCTGGAGCACTGAACCCCCCAGAGCCAGGGCATCATCCTCAGCACTCAGTGCATCTCTCATCTTCTCCAAGGCCACCAGAAGGGCTGGGCAGGGGGTCTGGAGGCCAGGGTGACCCCAGGGAGAGCCCCAGCAGCCTGTGAACTCGGCCTCCCACTTCCACCCCGTTTATCTGCACGCTGGGATGCAGGAGGAAGCAAGTTCAGCCAGAGTTTGTCTAAACAATTATGCTTTATCAGAAAAGCTGCTCAGATCTGCTCCTTTTTCCCAGGACAATTCCAAGGTAATGTCCATTCTCCATCCAGCCTGCACCAGATGGCAGCAGGGGAAGAGGAGGTGAGGCAAAGAGCATCCAAATACCCCAAATACCCCTGCTCCTCCCCCAGTGCAAGCCTCCAACACTCACCAATCAGGAGGCACAATCTGCTACACACACACACAAAATCTGCCTTCCAAACCTTTATTTCCTCTTCAAACCATGGGTTTTTCAAATTTAGGAGCAAGCACAGTAGATGACAAGGTTTTGAGACAGAAAGCACCTAATACATCCCATTTTTCCTGGACAGCTCAGGACCTCCCTTTGTAGAGCCACTCCTGGGCTTCTCCCACCCTGCACAACCCCACAGCACCTCTGGAAGCAGGAGCAGCTAATTCTTAATCACCAGCTGAACCTGGAAGAAGAAAGAACCCAGTGCAAGGACTGAACCTCAGGCATCTGGTCACGTTCACCAGCTCCCTGTACAAAAAGAGAAACTGCAGTGGGCAGAGGGATTCCTCCAAGACAGCAAAGGAGTGGACAGCACAGGCAGGGTCCCCACCAGGCCCTCCTGCCATACAAACTTTTGCCAACTCCTCAGGGTTTTTCTGGCTCTTGGTCCATGAACTGATTTCCTCTGCTGAAGGGAGGGAGCTGCCAGCGAGTGCATCTCACATGATATGGAGCATGAGCCTGACATTTGTAGCTTCAGGGACTGGAACCAGGGACTCATCCTGAACCTCCATGTGCCAGAGCTTCAGAGAAGGCTCCAGAGCACACCAACTCCTCAGTGCACCAGCAGAGAACAGCACAAGCTCCCAGATCAGAGCAAACACCGAGCAGAGTGAGCAAAATTCCCCATGCAGAGTCAAAACACAGAGGGGAAGCAAAGACAGGCAAACACAGGGGCTGCAGCCCCAGCTGGGTAGGGCAGCTCCTGTGATGTCCCTCCAGATCTACCCAGCCCACATGAAACACAGCCCAGCTGCACTGGAGCTGGAGTTGAAAGCAGTGCCCTACAATTCAGGACTTGTGAGTTACCACACAGCTGTGGGTGAGAAAACTCCTTTCAGGAGATCATTAACTTTTATCACTGCCCTCTCCTCCTAGGCACCACATCCCTTTGGATTCCCATCTAGTCTGCTTACTCTGAGATCTCCACAAGCTGAGCTTTTCTCTGAAGGAGGGAAGGAATGTCTGTCCCACTCCATCTGCAGCAGGAGAGGAGGAAGGGGGGAAGGCAGAGTTAAAGTACTGTGGATAAGCATCAAAGGAAAGCCTGACACACACACTCCAGTAAATGATCATCCTCAGCAACAGAACAACCTGAGCCAAGGGGACCAGGCTGGCTGGGGGCCTGTCAAGCACTCATGATAACAAGGGATTAATGCCCTACCCAGTTCTGCTGCTGCAAATCCCTTTTCACCCCCAGCTCTGACTCGGGGAATAACACAGGAGAACACCTGATAAGACCACCTGACTCAGACAAATCCTGGACATCTTCTCAAGGGCTGAAAAACTTAACATAAATCCAAGGTTATGTTCATATTTGCCAGAGCATCATCAGCCTCTGTACTTCAAGGTGTTGAAAAATGCTAGATTTCAGCCATCCTTCATTCCTGCTGGACAAAATTACTTTTGCCATGCAAAAACCAGCCCACAGCTTCCACACAGAACAAATTGCAGCAATCCCAAATGCCCACACTGTCACTCCTGGGCTGGCACAGCAACCTTAGATGGTTTGTTAAAATTATTTGCTTTTCATAAATGCATAAACATCTGCAAAGTTTTGTTGTCTGCAAAATACTTTGGAGCAGACCCTCGGGTCCAGCTTTGTGTCCCAGCGTGTCTGGTGCTGCCTTCATGCCAAGATAAACCAAAATGATTCAGGAGGGTGAAGTACTGATTCATGTGACCCCACAGAACCCCTGGGAACTTCTGTGCACAGACCAGTTCAGAAGATGAATGAAATGGGTGACCCAGATTTAACCAACCCAAAGGAAAGCAGCTCTCTCCCCACATCCCTCCTTGAAAACCTCTAACAGATGGAAGGAAAACTGGGCCCAAAGAAGTTCGAGCACAGGCTGCAATCCAACACCAGCTGCCTTTTCCATTTATAGCCACATTCACTTCAGCTTCACCACAGCATTTTGGACAATGTAGAAGTGTCTCTGTGTCTGTTTGTTTGCTGGAGGAGTAAAGAACACAACTGGCTTGCTGTCAACTTATCCTTTTTGCTCACAACAGTGTTTGATCTTCTCAAAACAAAGTTATCTCTCTATAATCTCAGTTCAGTCCTCTGACAGGGTTTATGGAGTTGGCACTGCACCCAGCCTATGGTGTCCCTTCAACCACTGGCCAACAGAAACATCTCAGGCACGGGCAGCAGGCTAGAAATAGCTTAAAAGAGAAGGATTCCTTAATTACAGAAGGTTCATCACCACTGCCATCACTTCCCTCCCCCAGCAGACAGCAGAGAAGTCACAAAACCAGAGGCCAGGCCTTACTGCAGGAGATCAAAGCAAACTCTTCTTTTTATCTTGGTCGAGATAACGGATTTTATTTGCCTTATCAGCCTGTAGGATGATTAACCTAAATGTGAGAAAGCTGGAGGATCCAAAGGAGCTGATGGGTGGGGAGCATGTTCCCCAGCAGGACTGCCACGGGCTCCAGACATGCAAATACCCCGGGATAAACAGAGAAACTGCTGGCTCTGGTTCCTACACCCCCAGCCAGGGCTGGGTCTCCCTCTGCCTTTCAGCACCACCTGGATGAACACAGACCCCACAGCAGCAGCAGCACTCGCCCCTGTCTCAGCCAGCCAGGGCACCTCCACCCAGGGGCTGCCCAATTCCCACCAGAGCGACTCAGAGGCCCTGGGGTGCTCAGGGCTCAGCCCCAGCTGGAGCACAGACCCCATGGGGCACAGGTGACCCTGCACACAGCCACACTCTGCCTGCAGCAGGAGCTCTGAGCTCTACAGACACACCTGCAGCCCTGGATGCCTCCTGCAAGGGAGGTGAGGAGATGGCTCAGATGGACAGCCTCACCCACAGACCCAGCCCAGCCATGGAAGAGGCCTGCCAGGTCATGGAGGCCAGGCCAGGGTCACTCTGCAGCTCAGCACAGAATCACACACTGGTTTGGGTAGGAAGGTACCTCAGAGAGCATCCAGTGCCTCCCCTGCCATGGCAGGGACACCTTCCACTGTCCCAGCTGCTCCAGGCCCTGTCCAGCCTGGCCTTGGGCACTGCCAGGGATGGAGCAGCCACAGCCTGCCCACCCTCACAGGGAGCAATTCCTTCCCAATATCCCATCCAGCCCTGCCCTCTGGCAGTGGGAGCCATTCCCTGTGTCCTGTCCCTCCATCCCTTGTCCCCAGTCCCTCTCCAGCCCTCCTGGAGTCCCTTCAGGCCCTGAAAGGGCTCTGAGCTCTCCTGGAGCCCCTTCAGGCCCTGCAAGGAGCTCTGAGCTCTCCTGGAGCCCCTTCAGGCCCTGAAAGGGCTCTGAGCTCTCCCTGTAGCCCCTTCAGGCCCTGCAAGGGCTCTGAGCTCTCCCTGGAGCTTCTCCTCTCCTGGTGAGCACCCCCAGCTCTGCCAGCCTGGCTCCAGAGGGGCTCCAGCCCTGGAGCATCTCTGTGGGCTCAGAGCTGACTGCAAAGCCAGCCTGGCTGGGCACTGAGGAGCCTCCCTGGGATGTTCTGTATCAGTGCCCTGGCAAAAGCCCTCTGTGCTCAGGGACAGACAGATGTGAATGGACACACAGCCATGCCCCCACCACTGGAGTGAGCTCTGCACTCGCTCCAGCAGCTCCATGTCCCTCTGATGTTGGATGCAGCACCCCCAGCTTTGCTCTCCTGGTCTCAGATCCAGCTGTGGCAGGGAAAGGAAATGGGAACCGTGGTGTTTCCTATGGGAAACTATCCCTGTGCAGAATGGAGCCCCACTGGGGAGGTTGCTGCCTTTCCTATGGGCCCTCAGGGACTTCCAGCAAGGCAAACAAATCCTCCTGGCTCTGGCTGGCTGCAGTGCTCAGCCTCATTTCCTGGGGTGTATCCACATGGGACAGCATCCCCACAAACTGTGCCTGTGCAGAAAGGGACACATGTGACTGGAGATAAGCACAACATAACGAGCTTGGGGCCAGCATTCCTGGGGGACAGAGATGTGCAGCACCAGCACCATCACAGCATCCTCAGTGCCCACATTACAGCCCAAACACACCCCAAGTACAGCCCAAACACAGCCCAAACACAGCCCAAGCACAGCCCAAGCACACCGAGGGGCACTGGCTGCTCCCTGCACACACAGTGCCCTGCCCCTGCACGTGGTGTCCTGGATCAGGCAGTGCCTCCATGATGGGACACATTCCTCTCCCCCACACATGCTCCCACTCCTCCTTCCAAGTCACTGGGCATGCAGCTCTAGATTTTTCCAGATTATCTCATTTTTGGCACCTGCATTCACAAAGCCAGACTCAGCGTTTCCCACTCAGCCCCTCCATTTGGAATCCTGGGCTGTAGGAATTTTCCCATTAAAAATAATAACAAGAACAAAAAAAAAAGACTGTTCATAACCAAGCCTGAATCTGTCAGCTGGTTTTGGAGGAAACATTTCCCTCCAGCTTTAATCTCTTTGTACAGTTAAAGAGCTGGAAAGGGTGACTCACAGCATCTCCATCCCAGGGAGCCTTGCTGTGTTAAGAGTTGTCCAAATCCCTATAACCTCTCACTTGGTGTCACCCTAGCAGCACAGGACAGAAGAAAAGTCACCCCAAGGCTTGTGTGGCTTCATTTCTCCATCCCTGGGTGTCCATGGCAGAATGGGGGCCTGAAACTCGTGGGAGGGCACTGAGCTGCAGCCCCCACCACAACTTCCCAGCACACAGCAACAGGTCCTTGGTTTTCACAAGAATTTCAGTGGATCTCAAAGCTTCATTCTTTCTATTCTTAAGTATTTTTAATTATTTAAATTTTAACCCAACTCTATGGGAATTCTAAAGAAAAGTCTTTCCATAAGGCTTCTAGATGAAAAGAACAGTGAAAAAACAAATAAATTGCTTCACTCTCCTGATGTTGCCCTGTCTGTTGTACAGCAAAATAGATGGGAGGACCCTGCTGAGTTTGAAGAGGCACCTGGCATCCTGTGTGGCTGTCCCAAAGTGGCCATGGGACAAAGACCCCAACAAAACTGAAAGCTCTGAGATGTTTTGCAGACCCATGCTGGGACACAGAGGAAGGTCACATCCCTGTTTCAGGTGAATGTTCTCATTATTCATTAGATCTGCTCTGATTTGTCTAAACAAGCTCCAGAGCACCCTTGCTGTGAAGCCCACGGGGCAGGGGTGGGACAGAGCATCCTTGCTGGCTGAGTGCTGTCCCCAGGGCCTGGGCAACCACAGCAGCTTGTGAGGAGACCAACAGGAGCATCAGATCACACCAGCCCTCACTTCTCATCTGGGAGTGCTTCCAATCCATCACCTGAGGTGCCAGGACTGAGCCTTCAGCCAGCACTGAGCCATCAGTACAAACAGGAACTGGGAGAAGCAGAAACAGACTATTAAACCAAAATGGAAATCATTAATTTTTCTGGGGCTAGCAATGCCTTCTCTCCTCTCCAAGCCAAATCACCACACATCAAAAGAACAGAGAAGGCCAAGATGTTCAACCACACAAGCACAAGGGATGGGAGGCACAGTGGAAGGGGATGCTGGGCAGGATCACCCTGCTAGATCTGATGGCTTTTCCTGAAGATTTGCCTGTCCCTCATGCAGCTCCTGAGGATCCCAGGAGATCTCTCCACTGCAAAGGGCAGGTGGATGTCTCTGGATGAAGCCCTGCTGCTCCCCCAATGATTCCCTGTTCCTCTCCTCACAGGGATGGAGCAGCTCCTGCCACACTGGCACCACAGCCCTGCTCAGACCTGCCCCACCAGCCCAGGGCAGAACATCCTCCCCTGCCAGCTCCATCCCAGTGCCCTGGGACTGGGAGGGAACTGCTGCCCACACAGGAGCCTGGGAGAGGTCACCCCCACCCACAGGCACTCTGATTTGGATATTCATTTTTAAGTCCTGCACAGCAAGGACAGCCTCTCACAGTGCCCAAGGCTGGCAGGAACAGCCCTCCCCTCACCTTGTTTTTACAGCTATTTTAGTTGCTTGTGCCTCTTTCTGCCCTCTGCACCCACTGCACAGCTCACATTGCTCTGGCAGACTTCAGCTATGGAAATCCACATCACCTGCTCATCCCATCACATCTCCTTGTCCCAGCTGAGGAGCACCAGCCACACAAAATCTCCATTGGCATCTCCACTGCAGATTTTGGGGACACAAAGTCCACCTCTGCACCTCCCAGAGGGATGGGTGCCTCTGTCCCTGTCACTAATGGCCCAATTCAATGTTACACCAGCACAAACAAAGCAAATGCACCCCAGGGAGTGCAGGAGAGCACAAAGGCTCAGAGAGGGAGAACATGGATGGGAAGGAATATTTCTTGCCCCATTAAACACCTCCTGCTCTCCTCCCACTTCCCAGCTCTGGAGCTGGCTGCACCAGCCAGCTGCCCTGATGAAGTTCAGCACTGAAATGACTCCTTTCCTCTGTGGTTTGCTCTGAACTGCCTGTGACTCTGAGCTCCCTGTGACTGTTCTTCTCTGAGCAGCCTCTTCCTGCACAACACTCTGCTGCATACCTTCAGCACAGGCAAGGCAGCTGAGCCTGACAGCTGGGGAAGGCAATCCCAGCACAGCAGTGAGTGAGGGCAGCTGGAGGCAGCTGCCTGCATCCCCTGCTCAGCTGTTTGTGCTGGAGAGCCACCAGCAACAGGACCCAGGGGTGCCCAGTGCCCCAGGAGCACCTCCTGGTGACTCAAACCCTGGGGCAGGAGCTGCCACACCTCTCTGCTGCAGACATCAGAGAGGCAGTGTCTTCATTTGGGGGCTTGTGGTGGGGCCAAAGCTGCAGCAGAGCTGCTGAGCACTGGCAATGTGCCTGCACCCATCTGTGGGACGTGCTGAGGGTCCCTGCACAGCCCCCCAAACATCTCTGTGCTCTTGCACCAGCAACAAGGAGAGAGGCTATGCACCTGCCCAGCATCACCTTGGGGTGCGTGCTGTGGAACAAGGGGAGGAGCACCCCAAAATGGGGTGAGAGCAAACCTCAAGTCACAGCAGTGGAGGAGATGATCAGGAAGGGGATGTGCTCTGCACCCTTGTGCTGACACACAGGGAAGAGGAGACAGAGCCCTCACAACCCCTCCAACTTTGTCTCTGGCTCTTTGTGGCAGTGGGGCTGGACCTAGACGATCTTTGGGGTCCCTCCCAAGCCAAACCACTCTGTGATGATTCTTGGAGACATTTGGACTGAAAGCCCCTTTTGTAGCAGACCCAGGCTGCCTGGTGCTGCAGGGCAGACTCCAGACAGCTGAGCTCAGGGGTGACACGTCCCAGCAGCTGTCCCCCCTCTCTCCCCACCCTGGGCAGCTGGAGGATTCAGCAGCTCAGACAGCCTTCTGCTCTTAAAGTGCCCCACCATCCAGAGCCTGGCACACTCAGAGCAGCCCAGAGCCAGCAGGATGAGGCTGAGCACCCACCCACGGGGCAGGACGGGCCCCTGGGCACCTCACACAGCACTGGGGACAGAGAGGGGGGCTCACACAAACCCCACCCTGGGCTGGGGCTCAGAGCTCAGCTGTGAGATGGCCCAATCTGTAAAACAGCCCAGCTCAGAAAGGTCACGCCTACACCATGCACAGTAAGAAAAACCCACTTGGGTCCTGCAGGTTCCACATCAGCTCCCCTGCTGACTCCTGCCTTGGTTTTACAGCAGCACACACCACAGCCTGACCTCTACATGCCAGTGTGAGCACAGGGCTGCACAGCAGAGGGGATGGAACCCACCCCAGGGCAGGCATGGACCTCCCAGGTCCTGGCTCAGCCACCCATCCCATCCCACAGCCCCAGGGAGAGGCACAGGGTGGGGAGGGAAGGGGTGCCCTCCACCCCACCACTGGATCCCTCACAGGAGAGAGCTCGTGGGCGATGGAGAATGGAAAAGTAATTAACAGGTCTGAAAGGAAAATCTCCAAAACATGGAGAATAAATGACAGCTGGCAAGGGAGGGAAGCTAGCTTTAATATGGAAGTAATTGAAAACAAGATAGAGCTAATATCAGCCAGGTCTCCAGTTTAATAGTGGCTGTGCTCCAGGATGTTATTAGACTTTGTCTCCAAGGTCAAAAAACCCTGATTCCTGCTAATGAAGAGGCGGTTCCTGCCCCAAACCATAAACAACAACACCAAACAGCAATGTCCCAACAACACTCCCAGGGCCAGCACCTCTCCTGCACCTCAGAGCCCTTCCAGGGCTCTGTGGGTCTGCACAGGGCCTGAGCTGGCAGAACTGTCATCTCCCAGCACCCAGGCTTTTGGCATTTCCTTTTTGACTCGACAGAATTTCTTACTGAAGCTGACAGCTCTTTCAGGCAGGATAAACACAAAGGTAACAGCTCTGCCTGTGGACACATCTGAGCACAGACCCCAGAGGTGTCACCACAGGAGCTGAAAGAGCAGCACCAGCACCTGGCACCTCCTGTGTGACCCCTGAGGCACTGACCAGCTCAGCTTAAAGCCAAACAGTCCAACAAAGAAATAACACCTAGATTATTTATACTTTTAACCCAGTAACTAAATTCCCATGACCCTCAGTGCAGCACTAACTGTCCAACCAGAAACTGCTACCTGAAACCACAAAGAAGAAGAAAGATGAGCACCAAAAGACACACCACCTAAAATCCTCCATCTTATCCCATACCTGTGGAGACCAACGGGCATTCCCAATTAGGGAAAAGGAGAGGCCTCTCTCTCTGCCTTCTCTTGATACTCCTGTTCTGTTCCCTGGGTCAGCCCCTCTCCCTGTGCCTCAGTCTCTGGTCACTCCCACCCCGATTCCCTGCTGGCCTTTTGCCCTAACCCCACCCTTTGGGACACCCCCGTGTCCCCTGGTAATTGGTCTCTGATGCTCTCCCCACCCTGCTCATCCCATGGATTTAACCTAGACCCTCACAAAGTACCTGGCCTTTGTTCCCTGAGCCATGGATGGTGCTCACACGTAGCTGAAATAAACATCTCTGTTAAACCCCTACAAAGGCCCTTCCTGCTTTCTGACTTGCTATCACCCCAAAACACCACCAGATGCAACACATACCTATTACTATATTATAAAAACCTCAATTTAAAACCCTTCACCACGTGAAAGCACACACTTCTATTTAACTACACACTCATGATTTTAACTTATCACTCAAATTTGGAAGCTTTCTCCAAAGCCTCAATCAGAAGTGTTCAGAAAGTCAGCATCCCAGGTTTTTGGGAGGGCTGTACTCACCCTCCTCCCTCTTGGCCGTGCTCTCCAGGTGCAGGGGCTGTGGCTTTGGCTCTGCCGGCAGGGGCTGGGCGGGCAGGGCAGGCTCTGGGCTCTCTGCAGGCCGCGGCGCCGGCGCCATGTCCGGCCTGCGGGCCGCGGTGCTGGCCCCGGCGGGCTCGGCGGGCTCGGCGCGGCGCTGCGGCGGCTCGGGGATCTTGGAGGGCGGCGCCTCCGCCCTCCTGGGCTCCTGGGGCTTGCCCAGGGTGAGCTCAGTCCTCCTGGCCGCCGGCTCGGGGGGTTTGTGGCCCGCATCCGCTCGCTTGAGGCCAAACCGCGCCAGGCCCGAGCTGGAGTTCTCCACCTGCTTGGAGGAGATGTCAATGGAGATTTCTGTTCTTCTGGACACCGGCTCGGGCAGTTTGGCTCCAGAGAGCTCCACCCTCCTCAGAGGGGGCTTGGGGGATCTCTGCACTGTGGGCTCGGCGTGTCTGGCCGACGGCTCCGAGTTCCTGGCGCCGAGCTCCTGGAACTTCTGCGTGGAGCTGGACACGGTGGACCTGAGGAGGGTGTTCGGGGCCCGGCGCTGTGGGGTGGAGGAATTTGAGGACTGATCTACCTCCTCGACCTCAAAGGATCTTTTCAGAGCTGAAAAACACGAAAAGTAGATCAGGGTTTAGTTACCATCCACCTGAGGGACTCCAGAGATGCTTACAGCTCGTAACTCCATTTCTGCTCCTTCATCCCAGGACTCAGAATCCATTTAAGTTCTGCCTCTTCAGACAAGTTAAAAACCCAATAATAAAACAAATCAGGGCCAGGAAATTCAGCCCCAGAGCAGAAATCATGCCCACACTGCCCTCCATCCACACTCAGAGAGAGCAGAGGGTCCCACCATGGTATGGCAGGGCAGAGCAGGGCACTGGATTTGGGGGAAGACAGAGATCCAGCTTCCAACACCTCGCTTTCCCTCTCACATCCAAAGGATGCACAGATAAACACAGGCTTTCCTGTGAGCACTGCCAGCAAAATCTGAGTTGGGAACAGGAAAATAATCACAGGACAGAACCAAATCATATAAATGCAGCAAGAAAACCAAAGGTGGCAGCCACAGAAGCTCATATCCTTAAAAACAAACTTAGAGACCACATGAGCCAAAGACTGAAGTGTTTTGAGCACATGGACTTGAGACCCTGGTACAAGGATGGGGACAAGTGATCCCTGCTCCTTCCAGGACCCAGCCAGGCAGACACAAAGGGCTGAATGGGAACCACTGCTGGATCACACTGAAAAGCCACAGGCTGTAAATACCCTCTGATCCCCCCAGAGCTCCCAGGCAGGCACAGGGTCAGGGCAGGACAAGACACAGCCTCAGTGTGGTGACAGCCACACTGCTAATGGCCAGCACAACCAGCCCACCCATCCTTTACATCGACAGAATAGCAGCAGTGAGATTCAGCCTTTAAAAACCTGGGACTGAGATCCCACAGGACATCAGGATGCCAGGGAGAGACTGGAGCACAGCCCTGCCTCCTCCAGGGAGATCCTCCCAGCCCTGAGGTGGGGCTAGAGAGGAGCCACCATGCAGAAGCACCCGTGTTCCAGGTCTGTGTCCAAGTCACACCTCTCAGCATCCTCAGAATAATTAATCCAATAAAGCCCCACACTGGAAAGCTGCTCCAACAAACTCTCAGGTCTCCAGCTCTGAACTGGAGCTCTGCCCCTCCAGAACAGATTTTCTACATTTTCCCTTCTCCATCACACGTTTTATCCAGAAACTAACATTTTAGCTGTTTTTTTTTTCCCAAAAACCCCCACATTTAAAACAATGCACCAGCCAAGCCCAGCTTGCATTTTGCTGGAAACAAAGGAGCGGAAGGGACGAGCCGACGGGGAGCCCGTGCCTGGCCTTGAGCAACGCTGGGTGGGCAAGAGCAGCAGAGGACACAGCACTGGCAGCTCCCCAGGGATGGAATCTCACTTCTGCCCACAGCAGGCTCTTCAAACCTGCCTGTCCCTCCTCCAGCCAGCTCAGTCTGCACCTCTTCATGTTGGGAAAGATGAAACAGAGAAATCTTACATATATGAATGCTCAGATTCTGAAACCATAAGCGAGATTGAAATGAAAGCCACTTTTGAGATGCAACAGGAAAGCCTTAGTTACTGAATTACCATGAAACAATAGGATGGCCCCTGAAGGTAATCCCCTCTTGATAGAACAATGCCCTCTGCCAGAGAGCAACTCCAAAGGGCACAGAAAGACTTGCCAGGGTCCAAAGAGCAGCTTTTAGAGTTTAAAGTATAACACACTATGGTAATGTAAAGATTCCTATAGGCTGTATGTAAATGCTATAGAATTTGTATCTTGTATTACGATTGGTTAGTGGAAATTAGAATATTCATCATGGAAGAACATTTATTGTATTGTAAACGGGAAATCGCTCTCTTCATTCTCTCTTCTCCCTCTTCTCTTCTTCCTCTTCTTACTTCTCTTCCTCTCTCCCTCTTCTCTCACCCCATAACCCTTTTATACCATTGCTCCTTCTCTTCCCCCTTTTTCTCTCTTTTATAATAAACTGCAACTGGAACTTTTGGCTTACACAGAGCGCTTGAGTTTTGTCCCTGACCACCGTCTATCCCGACACAAAGACTCCCACATCTTCCCTTCTACAGCAGCCCTACAACCTCCTGAGACGTGTCTTGAGCAACAGGGAAAATGCTCTCAAGGAACCCAGCAGCAAAGGAAATGCTGACAAGAAAGGAAGTCTTTCTTTAAGGAACACTGTCCTGGAGATCCCTCAGTGCCGAGTGGTTTGGGGATTTCTTTCTGAGCTGCTACTGAGCTTTGGATACAAACAGCTCTGCTGACCTCCAGGGGTTCCTCACATGGGCCACATCCATCATCTCCACTCCTCTGAGCCCTGCTGCCACTTCCTAAAGAAATGGTGGCTAAGCAATTGCAGTGCTGACTCACATGGCCCTTTCTATTGACTTTCAACCCCACAGAGTGCCCCAAGCCCAAGGTAAACCTGCCCAATGCCACCCATGTGGTCTTTCTGGAGCACAGCCAGCCCCTGTCCTTATCGAAGGGCTGGACTGAATTACAACACCCAAAAATGGCCTTTTTCCAAGTCCTTCTGGGCCCTGCAGCAGAAAAGAGAAAAAGGTCAAAGCCCAGACACAAAGGGGTTGAAAAAGCCCGAGGCAGAGCTGCAGAACCACGATTACAGTCCCAGGACAACCAAGCCCTCCAGAAAACTCCTCCCTTGTGCTGCAGAGCCAGCGGGCAGGATGGGGGTACTGAGGGGCTGGGCAAGGAACCTGCACCCCAGAGAGGGGCAGAAGTGGCTCAGCAGTGTGTGACAGCAAAACCACGAGGAGCCCCAGGTCTCAGTGACATTCCCTCCCCAGCAGTCACTGACTTGCCTGGGGACACCCCAGGAGCTTTCTCACCCATGGCTCTGCAGGATGGGGCATCCAGCTCCTGTGTCACAGGGATTTTGGTGCCCAGCTTGTCCTGTTGGCACACTTGGCCACTGCCCTGAATTCAGCATGGTCTGGAGAAGGCCAGACATCCCAGAAAGGACTGTGAGCACGAGGGTTTGTGTTTCCACCTCTGAGACAGAGCCCCACTGCTACAAACACGATCCTCAGCAATGCTGGGCGGGCAAGAGCTGCAGAGGACATTGGCAGCTCCCCAGGGATGGAATCACACTTCTGTCCACAGCAGGCTCTTCAAACCTGCCTGTCAACTCCTCCAGCCAGCTCAGTCTGCACCTCTTCCCTTCAACAAGCAGCCCTACAACCTCAGGAGACAGGAGGAACAGGGTGTCTTGAGGAATGGGTGGCTTCAGAGGGACCGAGCGTGGCTGGAGCTCCCTGCTCAGCACTGCCTCTCTCCTCCTTGCATGAGAAGAGACAAGGACCTCAGGAAGCACAACAGCTCTCAAGAAAAAGAGAGAAAACTTATAAATAGTGTGTCCTGCCCAGAGGCAGGAAAGGAAAGTAAACAGCCTCTGCTCCAGTGACCCTCCTCCTGGCTTCCTGCAGGGAAGTGTCCGTGCTCCTCACAAAAACAGGAGCAGAAGGCAAGGCAGGGCTGGAGGGCCCCATGCCCCGCTCCCACCCACCCTGCCAAGGGTCCCACATGAGCATTTGTGGTTAATTCTGTGTCTCCAAGGGCCCTGCCATATCCCTGACAGCCCTGACAAGGTGTCCCTGCCCTGAGCTGGGCACGCTGCAGGACTGTCCCCACTGTTGTATTTTTCCAGAGGGTTTTGGCACAAGCAGGGCTTCCCCAGCCCCACCAGCAGCATCCCATTGCCTGGCTGCTGTTGGAGGGAGGTGGTGTTGGAGGTGCTGAGCACCACCCTTCCTTCTCTTCCTCTGGAGCTGCACGTGGGGCTGAGCACAAGCTGCACTGCCTTTGGCACGTGCTTCCTTTCAACCAGTTCCAGACTCATTCAGACATCTCTGGCTCAAACCACCACTGCTGAAGGCAGTGGCTTTAGGGCAGGGAAAGCCCAAATTCCCCTAAAATGAGACTTCCAAGTGCCTCCTACTGGATGCAACCTCTGCAGCAGCCCCCCCACCACCATGTCTGGGGCAGGAACTGCTCCCTGCAATGTCCCTTTGGGGACCAGACCTTTGCAAACCTCTCAAGTGTTTTGCTCAACACCACCCAGCTCAGCAGGGCTGGCTTCAAAAATACCACTGCTAATCCTGCTGTTGGATGAGGGAGGCACAGGCTCTCTGAGGTGGCTCTGCTGGCTGAGCACAAGGACATGCTCTCCTGAAAACCCAAATGTGCTCCATGCCAGACAGACAAGAACTGTGTGCCTTCATCCTGCTCAAACGCTCCCCAAGCAGGCATGGGGGATGAAAAGGAGAAAACATTGATTTCTCCTTCTATTTTATTCAGCAGTGCTGCACAGTGAGGTCTCTGTGTCCTCCCAGTCACCCCCCAGCCAGGCACCAGCAGGTCACTGGCCATCAGTTAAAGCTGCTCTTTAGGGATCCTCCAAACTGGGGAGAGAGGCCAGAGGTCTGGTTCAAACCCCAGCAGCTCATGCAGCAGCCAAGACTCTTCCAGACATGTCCCAAGTGAGCAGCACTGGGGACTCCCACACGCACAGCTCTTGCAGAAGGAGTTTCTCCTGGGGAGGCCCAGGCAAGGCAGGGGTGCCCAGATGCCATGAAGGGATCTGGCTCTGCAGAAGGACTCCATGTCTCCCAGCTGGACATTTCAGCACAGTGCCCAGATGCCATGAAGGGATCTGGCTCTGCAGGAGGACTCCATGTCCTTCAGCTGGACACTCTGCAGCACAGTGCCCAGATGCCATGAAGGGATCTGGCTCTGCAGAAGGACTCCATGTCCTTCAGCTGGACACTCTGGAGCACAGTGCCCAGATGCCCTGAAGGGATCTGGCCCTGCAGAAGGACTCCATGTCTCCCAGCTGGACACTCTGCAGCACACAGCATGCTGCCAGCACGGCTCACCCTGCTCTGCTCTGGGCACCCCAAGAGGTCAGCAGGGAACATCTGCAACATCTGCTCCTCCCCTCTTCCCTTTCTAAACACAATATCCAGGCCAGGGGAGGCTTTGTACAAGGAAATCTATGCACAGAGCTCAGGAGGAGACCAAAATAAACAGCAAGGGATGCTGACTCCTCGGGGACCTGCTTGCAGCCAGAGCCCCCAGCT
The DNA here is from genome assembly GCA_034336665.1 of Luscinia megarhynchos. Taxonomy (NCBI): domain Eukaryota; kingdom Metazoa; phylum Chordata; class Aves; order Passeriformes; family Muscicapidae; genus Luscinia; species Luscinia megarhynchos. The sequence goes on from CM067580.1 coordinate 8,324,272, forward strand.
CTGCCACAGCCACAGCACCCAACTGCTTCCCATCAAACATCCTGTGCCCCCTGAGTGCTCTCTGTAACCCAGGGGTTACATCTGCTTGCTTGCTCAGGCACAGAGCTCTCCCTGGGTTTTTGGACACACAGAGCCCGGTGGGGGGCAGCTGGAGCCCCGTTACTCCCCAGCACACAATGGCACCGTTTAGAGCCAGGGCTCGCTCTAAACTGCTACCAGATGGTCACCTCCTGTTCCCAGGCAGGAAAAGGGGGAGGCTGCAGCTCTCATCTTTCAAGGAACCCTTGGAAACCCAACACAGCATTCACTTAAAGCTTCCCAGAGCCCTGTCACAGGCAGCAGGGTGCTCGTGGTGCTTTTCTGAGCACAGAGTGCCTGCATTACCACGGGGCCACCTGGGTCTGGCTTACCCAAACCTCCCCTGAGTGATGGCACTGAAGAGCTGCCACCACCCACACCAGAGATGGGTGCACTGGAGTGAACTAAAGGCTCAGTTATGGGGCAAGTGGGGTGTTCTGCATGTCCCTATAGGGTACATCCACTGTGTATCAAACTTAGAAGTCCCACAGCAGAAAGGGGAGGGAGCTGCACCCCTGCTGGAGGCAGGATCTCTCCATCCCATCCTTAACAAGGTGCTCCCAGCTCCCCTCAGCCCCTCAGTGGGGTCAAAATCATGGGTCTGAGATGGAAAATCCCCTGGCAGTGCAGGCAGCAAGCGATGCTGCACAAGCTGGCAGGATTTTGTGAGTACACACAGCTTCAGAACAGCTGAGAAACTCAGAGCCCCTCTCACATCCACAGAAATGAAGGCAGGAAATTTTAAAAGCACATTTTCCAAAGCTTCTGGTGATCTAGCAAAAGAAAGAAGAGAAGTAAGGGTTGCTGGGGCCCTGTGCTTCTGCCAGGAGGCTTCACATCTTTGCTTTACCAATAAACCAAACTTGCTGCACTACACATATAAAATATATTTATATCTATCTCTCTCTCTCTATTTATATATATCTATACATATATCTACATATATCTAGTGACACTCTGCTGTTGTACCCTGACTCTCATGCTATCCTGATTATGATTATGAACAGTTTATGCCCAAATAAATCCTCTCTCTGACTTCCTAGACAGCCTTCAAAAGAAGTTGCAGTAGATTGCCTGGTCTCACATGAATCACATGTACAAGAAAAGGCTGGCAACGTGCTGTCACCATGCAGGGCCTTCCTGAATGGTGTAAATGGTACCAAGAGGTGAGTTCTGGTGGAAATTTGGGGATAATTGCAAGTTCAGGGCTCTGACATCAATCAAAGCAGCATTTGTCTCACTCACAGCAAGGTATAAAACAGCCTGAGGCTGATGCAGCAAACCACTCCTTTCCCAGAAATGAACATGCAAAAGCAAAATCAGGACTAAGAATAGAAAAAAATAAAAAAAATCCACACTCAGATTAATACAAAATCCCAGCGTTCCAGTCCCTACAACGCAGTACTCAGAAGGTTTTAGCGTGATTCTCTATTTCACTTGGGTTTATATAACCATTAACTCACAGCAAAATGCTTCCAGATCAGAGCAGTATATTTTACATCCCTTCTATTCATTTCATACTTGCACAGAAAATTACATAAAACACGGGGTATCTAGCCCAGCAGATTGCATTACTGGCTCTGCCACGGGCTCACTCCAGCTCCTGTCTCCGGTCTGTGCTCCAGTTTCCCTTCACGGGGGGAGGAGGAAGGAGGGAAATAAATCTTTTCTGTGCCTCCCATGGGGCTGTAGATTTGGTTTGGTTCACTAACATTTCTAAAATGCCTCGAAATGATTACCCAGAGACAAAAGTATGATGCAGATGGTGTTGCAGAGCCCAGCCTGCCCCTTGCTGGTGCCACAGATGCCACCCCCAGGTGTCCTGAATCCCAGTGCCCAGGCAGGGACATGGAGAGTGACTCAGGTGGGTGACCAGCCTGGGGCAGGGACTGATGAAATCAGTCAAGTCTCCATTTGAGAAGGTGCTTTGATGGGCGGTGTTGCAACACAAAAGCTACAGAAAAAGGGTAAATAAAAGGGTAAAAGGGGTAAAGGAGGGACCAGGAGTCATTCAGGCCCCCTGCTGCCTGCACTGCTGCTGATGGCTGCTGTCCCTGCAGCCAGCTCTGCTGGCTCTTGCAGGGGACACCCAGCACTGCAGTGTGAGCTGCTGTCCAAACGTGCTGAGGGCTGGCAGAGAGCAGAGCCCTCCTCCTCCCTGGGAAACGTGCTTTGGAAAACAAGATACAATCCACCCTTTGCACATTTCCCTGTATTTTTACTTCCAATGGCCAAAGTGAAAGAGACTGAGTCCCAGTCCTCAGCACACTCATCTGCCAAAGCAGGGCAGCTGACCAGTGCCACTGCCCTCACCACCTCTCCCTGCCACGAGCCCAGGGCTGGGAGGGGCTGCAGAGCACCCACCTCACCCTAGCAAGGGGCTGCACAGCTCTGTGATGCTTGGCTCCCAAACTGCCACCCCTACTGCCAGGAGGAGAGTGGCACAGAGTGCTGTCACAGTGTGCCCTGCCCTGCAATGCACAGCAGGCTGGCTGGCACTGACTGTGCCTACACCTGGGCATCAGGCTGGCAGCCCACCCCAAACTGCCCAGCAGCACTGGGGGGATGCAGGGCCACACACCACCCATGGCATCTCCCCTTGTGGCACAAACCAGCCAAGAGCCAGCCTGGATGGACCCTGCCCGTGGGCCACCCCCCTGGAGGTGTCCCCAGGAGACCCAAGGGCTGAGCTCCAGCCAGCAGCCTCACAAAAGCAATCAGGGTAAAAGCCTGAGTCACACCATCGGGAGATGAGAGCTGACAGAACGAGCTGGAGCCAGCAACAAACCCCTTCCTGCCCAAGGGCTGCTGCTTAGCTGCACTGCTTGTGGCAGGAAGGCAGTGAGGAGGGGTCCCCTGCACCCAGGAGGGCTCTCCCCACGATGGCACCAGCACAGCAGCTGGGCACAAACTGCTGGTGCCACCAGAGGGGTGCCAGGACCAAACAATACCCTGCAGGGGTGAAATGAGAGTGGCCAGGGCACAGCCCCAGCCCTGTGAAGGGCATGACAGCCCACAAAGAGCTCCCCTGATGGAGCTGACCCCACTAACCAGGCACAACCCCACCAGGAGCTGAACTCAGACCCCCTGTCTCATTTTACAGGCTTCAAACAAATTAACCAGGATTTAGGGGCACTTGGCTTGTTGCCTCCACATCCCATCTCTAAAGACCAAAGAGTTCCCTGCAGCAGGAAGGGACAGGGAGGCTGGGATAAGGAAAGAGCCTGCATGATGCTCTTGCATATCAAAGTCAGAAATGTGAATATCTGGCGTGATTCTGGGCCCTGAACTCTCCACTATTTGGATTATTATTATTATTATATGACACATCCCCATCCAGGTTTTTTGTGGCTGCTGTCTCACTCCTAGCTCCTGGGAAGAAGTGCTGAGCAGCCCCCTGCAAGGAAGGGCAGCAAACTAGAAATTAAACCAGCACCCAGTGAGGCCATGGGGCACCCAGAGGTACCAGGCTAATGCCTGGCAGGAATTCAGCCCCAGGTTTGCTGGTGGAGCCAGAGCCACGGTCACTCAGAGCTATCAGACCTGACCCAACATGTTCCACAGGTGCTTCCTACTCACTCTACTGCCCTAATCCACCAGGAGGCAAGGAGCAAAGGGTGCAGCACTTCAGGTGAGTCCCTTACTGAGGAAAGGCTCTCCCCAGATGCCAGAGGCTGGGAAGAGCCAGCATGGTGCACGTGCTGCTGCCCTGACTCTGCTCCAGGCATCAGCACCGTGCTTGCAAAGCCAAGGCACTGCCCTGGCTCTGTGTAAGGACCCTCCCCTCCCTGCCCTTCCCAGCCAGGCTCTGAAAGGTCTCTGTGGTCAGCACTGGGCTGTGCTCACTGTGCCCAAGGCTGCTCCCACGGGAGCTCACCTGAGCCAGCACTGAGAGCTGTCACAGAGCCAGGGACACTGCTGGGTGCCACAGAGGGTGACAAGGACACTGAGCCCAGCCCACCTTGCACCACATGACTGTAACAACAACCTCTGGATGATCCTACATCCTAACCAGGGCGAGGCAATCCCCAGAGCCCAGCTCACGTGTTCTTCCCTTTCCCACTCCCTCACAACCTTTTTATCCCCAAAGAGTTAGATTTACAGGAAAAACCCAACCCACAACAGCAGCTGACCAGGCAGATGCAGTGTTTTGATTTTGTGGCTTGAAGGCCAGTTCTGCAGGGGAAGATACAACTTCTGCTGGGGAGGACACAAAACTTCCCTTCCCACAGGCACCTTCCTCTGGCTCCTTCCTCTCCTACCAGATGAGGATTTGGCAGAAAGCTCCCATCCAGCCCATCCTTTGTCTTGGACAGAGAAAGAAGGTGGTGAGTAAGAGAGAGAACACTCTGAAGTGGCTGTAAAGCCCAGCTTTGAGGGTAGCAGAGGTGATTTTGCTGTCATGGAGCACCAGTGAGCAGCTCTGGCTCTGCCCACACCGAGCTGCTGATGAAGAGCTCCAGAAGAGACCAGCCACAGTGTGACATTTTTGTGGACAGCCCAGGAAATCCAACAATTGAGGAGCTTTGCTTCACTCCTAGGGCTGGGAAGATCCAAGATGTGAATCGGAAAGATCTTTTTGCGTTTCCTTTTCCAGGCATTGAGCCCTGGCACACGAGGGACCATTAGTCACACCGGGCTGCTGCTCATCCTGCAAACCTCGGGCTGGGCTTAGGGGACACGCCTTGGGCCTGAGCAAGGCACTCACACAAACACGAGGCACATCCCATCTCCAGGGCTTCCCACTCTGCTGGACTCAAGGCACATCACCCAGGCTGGCACGTTCCTGCTAATATTAGCCCGGGGCTGAGCCCCAGCATCCGCAGCACGCGGCTGCAGCTGCTCCCAGGGCAGCAGGAACGGCCCTGCCCAGCCTGGGGATGCACCACGTGTCCCACAGACTCACCACCTGCTCCAGGAAAGTTTAAGGATGAGTCCCTGAGTTCTGTTCACGTAGAAAAGTCTGTTTAAAATGCAGCACCCTCCTGAAAATGAGCTGAGTGGTGGTTTTTTGGTGGGACATAATTTAGCATGAGTTTGTGCCTCATTGAGGCTGGTGAAATATTAAAAATACCCTGCACTGCGTGGTGAGAGAAGTGTCTGAAAAGTGTGCAATAGTAAGGAAGAGTAAATAAATAAACCAGCCAGAGAAACCTTCTGATCAGCAGTGTCATGTCCTGGCAGGGCAGGAGGGTCCCCACCCAGCTCCACAGCACTGCCAAGGCTCACCCACCAGCCAGCACACGCTCCCCAAGGGAGCTGGGCTCTGAGCAACGGGAAAATCAGGGATTAAGAGCCATCAACAAATGCTGTCTCATGGTTTCTGCCAGAGCACAGCTGCCAGCCTGTGCCCCCACCAAGCTGTACCCCCAGACACCCCCAGAACCCCTGGGCACCCTCCTGCCTCTCCACACACTTACAGCCCTGCTCAGCATTTCACCAGGCACAGTTTACACCCACTGTGACAATCTGTGTTTCAACATTACAGGGAAACAAATCTGGTGCTGACTGACAGCACTGGCAAAGGCAAGGAGTGCTTGGCATCAGTGCTGCCAACTCACACCAGCAGAAACGAGCCTCAGTCACCCTGGGACTGCTCAGCAGCAGCCACATCCCACTGGGATGAGGGGCTGAGCAGACCTCTCCTGTCTCATACCAGGCAGCAGATACTGAGTGCACACTGCTGTGGCAGGGAGATGAGTACCACGCTGTGGGATCATCTCTGTGCAGCATCACAGCCAAGCAAAGCCACGGGCAGGAACATCCACCCCCTCTGCAGCGGGGCACCACAGACACCAACATCCCACATCACCCAGCCTGGGCTGGGCAGGGAGCTCTGGGGTGCACAGGTTGTTACCACACTGCACAGGCATCTCACCAGGCTGATTCAGCACTGCAGCCTCCCCTCCCTGCAGCTCAGGGTCTGTGCCTGAGACCCCGGGGAGCTGAGGGACCCCCAGCCCCCTCTGAGGCAGAGGTGAGCTTGGGAAGCACTGCTGCAAGCAGAGCTGAACCAGCCACACTCCTGAAAACCTGCCAGAACCTATAAACCCAGGGGCACAGCTATTATGCTCTGTAAATCCTGGCAAACCACAGACCTAATGATGCTCTGCCCCATTAGAGACAAGGAAGCTTTTGTCAGTCAAATAAGGGGGATTAAAATGATAGAATGGGTTTGGTTGGAAGAGACTTTACAAATCATCTATTTCCAACCCCACTGCCATGGGCAAAGAACATTTTCCACTAAACAAGGCTGTTCACAGTCCCATCCAACCTGACCTTGAACACTTCCAGGGATGGGACATCCACAGTTCCTCTGGGGCAGAAAGCCCTGGACTTTTCTAGTGCCCTCCTGCAGCACCTGCAAGATGGGCACTGAGCATCCCCATCACAGCACCAGGCACAAGGAAGAACATACTCTGCCATGCTGTTTCCTTCTCAAATATTGCTCTGATTTGGAAACTAAAGTGGAATCAAGTACCTGGTACTGCTTCCCTCTCCCCAAGGGTACTCTTCCCTCTCCTTGCATCCTCCTCAGGCTCACCAAGGCTGGCAGCTCCACAGCCAAGGCTGCAGCTCCCTGCCTGCTGCAGCACAGCAGGGACAAGAAACCAGACAGGGATGCTGGCAGGAAAGCTGGCACGGATGCTGTGAGGAAAACAGGCAGGAACAGCCAGGGTGACTGGGGAGGGCAGGCAGTGTGTGACTGGTGGGAACAAAGAGAGCTCTGCACGGTCTGGTGTTCTGCTCCATGGTGTTTTTGGCAGATCTTTCCTGCTTGGCCAGGGGCTCTGTGGGGCTGAGGTACCCACTCAGCAGACAGGAACACTGCATCTCCTGCCCTACAGGCTGGAGATTAATTGCCTGCTTTTTGGGAAGCTGCTGTGCAACCCTGAGAGCTAATTGAATTGTGAAACAGTAGCCCAGATCCCTGCTCAAGGGCAAGGCCAGACCTTTTGGCTTGGGACACAGCGAGCTTTCCCCAGCCTCTCCCTCTGCACAGACAGAACTATTAAGTGCTCCACAGACTGAAAATAAAGGCAACACAGATCTGCTCGGTGCCACGAGGAACACACACAGCCCAAACGGGGAGCCCACAGCAGAGCCTCTATCGTATCCGAGCAGGGAATTACTCATTCTTCAGAGATTTAAATGCAATTGGGGCAGCGAGAGGGAGGCTGTAATTACATCAGCGCTGGGGAGGCTCACACATCCCTCAAGGACAGTCACAAAGGAGCCCTTGAAGCCCAGCACCGAAGGGGTGCTGGATTCGGGTCACTCTGTGCCCCAACACTTGTTGGCTCCAATCTTCCAGCGGGACGTGACCTCGCTCAGCCTGCTGCTCTGCCCTCCGCTGCCAGCTGCAGCTGCAGCAAGCCCAGGGCTGCAAACGGGGCAGCTGACCGTGTTAAACCCCACGCCAAGCACTGCAGAGACCCCAGCTTTGCCACCCGTTTCCTGCCTGACCTGGAAGAGGAACCCCAGTGCTCTGAGCTTCCTCGGCTCCCCAGCAGGAAAAACAGCAGAGCTCTGCTTCCTTCGGGCCGGGCTGGCTTTCCAGGAGGCGGTGGAGCCTCAGCCTATAGCTGCACACGCAGCCCCTGGATAAGCTTTCACCGCGGCCCCAACATCTCCGCTATTTCTTGCGGGTTTTTGTTGGCTTTTTTTTTCTTTTCCCTTTCTTTCTAGAAACCGCTGCACAAAGCTCCGCTTGGGCCGCTGCCAGGAGTGCGCAGGGATGGAGCTGCTCTTCCAAAACGGAGCTGGGGAAGATGAGCTCCCCCGAGCCGATCTCTCCAGGCACAGCCCCCCACAGCAGCACGCTCCCCGCTAGATTATTTTCTTGCCTAAAAAAGCCAAAATATCAGCAAGAAGAGGCAGGGACCCGGGGAGAAGCCACGGAGATCCTCCATCAGATCAGCGAGTACACAGCGCTGCGGGCTCTGGAGCTGTGCCACGGGACAACTGCAGAGCGCTCCGGGGCAGGCAGCTCCCGCCTCGGGATACGGGAAACTCGGGATCCTGCCCACATCCCAGCCTCTCGGGGCTGTGTCTGCTCCCCAAAGCTGGCAGTCAACAGAAGGGGCTCTGCCCGGCTTATTTTTCAGGATTTCAGTCTGGGTGTTTTCAGCATGAAAAAAAACCTGCATAAATCAACTCGGGAAGGGCAGGAAAGGAGAAACATCCCGTGAGACTCTGCCCTTGGCAGATACCACCGGGACAAAAGGCACGGACAGCTCTGGGGCATCCCGCGGGTAGGGAGGGCTGGAAGGAGCGGGGTGCCAGCCCGGGTACCCCGGGGGCACGGGGAGACTGCGGCACCGAGCCTGGGGGGAACCGAGCCGAGCTCAGCCCGCTCCTCCTGGGCCGAGCCCCAAAACCGGCCGCTCCCTCCGCGGTGCCCCTTCCCAGCCGAACGCTGCACCCACCTTCGAAGTCGGAGATGATGCCCTCCAGGTGCGCGCTGACGGCCGGATCGGCCATGGCGGGGCGCGGGGCGCTGCCCCCCGGTCCGGCAACACCCCCCGGTCCGGATCTGCCCCCGGTCCGGCAACGTCCCCGGTCCGGATCTGCCCCCGGTCCGGCAATGCTCCCCCAGTCCGGCAATGCTCCTCGGACCGGTTCCCCCCCGGTCTTGATCTGTCCCCGGTTCGGCGCATGCCCCCGGTCCGGCTCTGTCCCCGGTCCGGCTCCCCCCCGGCTCCGCGCTGCCCCCCGGCTCGGCGCTCCGCACCGCGAATGGCGGAGGGCGAGCGGCTGCGGCTGCGGCCGCCCCTCGCCCCGGCGGGCCCCGAGCCATGCCCCCGGCCCGGCCCAGCGCGGCCCGGCCCGGCTCGGCCCCTCGCCGCGCACTGGCTGCTCCCCACGCCCGTCACGCCGCCCCCGACCCCCGCCCCGCCCCGATGGGTGCGGGGGCACCCCCGGGCTCTGCCCGCGGCCAGCGCCTCCCGCATCCCCCCCGGGAGCGCCCCGACCCGCTGTGCCCCTCGGGGAACCGGCCCCGCACGGCCGGGGCGCTCCCCCGAGCTTCTCCGGCACTGGGGAGCCTTTCACTTCTCGCTTTACCCTTGTTTGGAAGGGTTTTATAACTCCTCAAAATCAAGCCAGCGCTGTGCTGACCCACCGCTGCCAAATCCGAGCAGCCTGCTCTGGAAAATCATCTCGGCAGGAGCAGCAGGGGATGTAAAACTCGCCCCGATGCTGAGCACTGAGTGCTGAGCTCCCTCCGCCCCAGCCCTGCATCGCCAGCAGCCCCTTCCATGACACCGCCGCCTCTTCCCCGCTCTCACACCCTCCCAGGTTGATACCTCGCTATCTGATGCTTCTCCCTTCCGCTGTTGATTCAGATCCTGCCCTCTTGACCCTCTTTTTATCCTCCCCGCCCTGTGTTTTATAACATCGTTTTAAAGTGATGATACCCCCTGAAATGTGTCCAGGCACATCAACAGGAAAGGAAAAATGAGTGGGTTGGGCTTTTAGTCCACTTTGGGTGAGCCATAAAGGAAAATTATGCAAAACAGTTACCAGTTACTGTCTGTTACTACAGAAAGTATGAGCTTCACCACAAATGTCACCCTATTAATTTCACACCTTTAAAGTCAGCAAACACCACAGACCCCTCCAGAGTGTACAATGAACCAGAAAACGAAACCAACAGTACCAATTTCCCAGGCTCAACAAGCTCCAGGTTTTCTGTACTGTCCAAAGAAAGACATTACTTGAAAACATGAGAACTGTTTCAATAATCTTGAGAACACACCTTTACAACAGAAGAATGGTATTTTAAGGTAGGTACAGTGGGTGTCCTCTCCTCTGGCAGGCAGCAGTGCTCAGCTCTTTCATTTTCACTCTCCTGGAGGTGTCACAAACAAACACAGCAGAATAGTGCAGGGAGGAACAGCTCTGCATCTCTGTATCAAAACTGGAAACAAAAATGCCTTTCCCTGCCATACACTGCCTGCAAAGCTGCTTGGTGCCGTCAGAACCCCATCAGCTGTTCCTGATGGGGAGGAGAACAGGAACGACCACGGAGCTGTGGCTGCCAGACACGGAGCTCAGCACCCCAGTGCCAGGTCCCTGCTGTCCCCACCGAGGGGAATGGTGGCAGCTGCCACACTGCACAGCACCACAGAGGGCTGACCCGCCTCACTGGCATTGATTTTTGAAAGAAAGAGTCTTTTTTTTCTCCTCCCAAGCGCTCTGATGAAGGTCACGTCCACAATCCATTTCCAGCAGGTAAAAATGTAGCTGTCAATAATTAGCTCCGGTACCAAGCAAGAAAAAACGTCCCACTTTGTTAAAAATCATGGATGACCCACTCACGGGAAGAATAGGACCTGGATTAGCCTTTTACAAAATCTGTTCAACATTCTGACTACACCCTCATCACAAAGTTGTAGAATGGGTCTAAAGCAGAGAAAAAAAAAACAACTTAGCAAGACAAACTAAAAATCCTTATTGTAAAGAAGATTTTAAAAGAGCAATGTAAGCAATCTGAGAAACGACCAAGCACATTTTTTGATGTTCTGAGTCTACCCCCCTTGCCAATCCCATAAGATTCAATGGGAGAGCCTCTGCTTGCAGTTTGGTGGCACTCTCTGAACTAGGTCACACAGGGATTGGTGTGATGCTGTGATGGGGACACCGTTTTTGAGGTCAACAGGAGGCAAGAAGAAGTAAACCACTAGAAAAAAACCACAAAACATTTTGATGGACCGTGGTAGGAAGCGTCACAATGACGTCTGCTGGTCTCGTGAAGAAGCTCAAAGCACTTCAGCAGAAGAGGCTGAGGCAGTTTGGGTCAGTCCCAGCTCCCTGGGTCACTCTGTTTCCCAAGCAGAGGTGATGTTATCATCCTGGATCTAATAAAACTTTAGCAAACCAAGCGGCCGAGAGGCGAGCCCCGAGAAGTGTGAAATAAAATATCCGGGCTGGAAGTAGGAGTTCCTTTTCATTAAAACCAGCTGGGGCATATTGCACCCATGTGCACCTAAGGCACTGAGAGGGGGAGAGAAAGATGGAAAATTACAGCAACTGAAGAATAACAAGAATATCCAGAGCTCTAACAGTAAATATTTAAAGCAGCAAGGTATGTAAACAGCTGACCCCATAGCACATACCCCAAGTGCTTGCTAGCAAAGAGGAGCAAGCTTTCCTCCAGGGAGATGAGCCCATCCCTCTCTCTCTTGGAGACTTCCTTGCCCTTTTATCTCATGTCAGAAGCACAGCTTCACAAGAGAATCAGACCAGAAAAATCACCCCCTTGACCAAGCTGCACATAACCAAACCCCATCTGATTTTCTACCTGCATCCTCAACCCAAAAGCTTATGTTTAGTAAATCCTTCTACTAGAAAGGCAGGCAACCCTGGGAAGCTGAGCCCCCATCCCAGAGGGATGGAGAACCTGCCTCCTCCCCTGGAGCTGGTTTTTGGGGTTCCCTGGCAGCATAGCACCAGAGTGTGTTGTGCTGCTCAGCCAAATGCAGTTTCAGCTCAGTCCCTGCTTTGTCCCTTTCCAGGCAGATCGAGGAGATTGAGGACCCTGAGACTTCTCCTGGAGGAAGATCTCCCACAGTGATCACATCACCTACACTGCCTTTGATAAAGCAATCAGGTTCTGCTCCTTCTGTCCTTGTGGCAGGGATTTTCTTCAGTCACTTATCTGGCTCTCCTGCTCCTTTCTCCAGACGCATCACAGGTGTTTGTGATTACATTTTAACTTTTATCTTGAAAGAGAAAGAGCTCCCTTTTCCAAAGGAAGAGAGCAGATCACATCTTTTCTGTCCCTTGATGCTCCCCTTGCTCACACAACCGAGGGTCTCACTCACTTTGTACTGTACCAGAAGCCTCACCTCAAGCTCCTGCTTTGATAAGACCTTTGGGATCCCCTACACAGCAACTGCTGCCCAGGATAAAATTCCTCTTCTCCAAAGCACTGGCTGCAGAATTTTAGGTAAATATTTTCCTTTCTGTGTTACAATACAGTTGAAATATTTCTTGTTTCCTTACTGTGCCAGGCCACCACTGACTGCCCAGCCCTTTCTCCTTCACCATCACTCTGCTCTTCAGATGAGCAAGAAACTTCCTGCAAAGTTGTTTCATTGGCCTAGAAGTTATTTCCTGCCCCCAGAAAGGCAGTCTGTAAAATCTGCTGATCACTCAGTTACAGGTACCAAGCTAAAAATGGGTTGATGCCACAAGAGCTGGCAGATGCAAGAATCTTTAATCTTTCACCCCTGGGCTCTCCTGCCCTGCAGCAGAGATGTGCCTCGAGGGCTTCTCCAGATCTCAGCCCAAACTCCTCCTGGCATGGGGGACCACAAAGCAACTTAGAAAGTCACTCCAAGGAGAAAAAAAAATCATAAGAGAAAAAACCAAGAACAACCAAACAAGGAGATGGCAGGTAGCAGCTTCAGAAGATCCTTTAACAGGCTCAGGCAGAAAAGGGACTTTCCTGTCCAAACCCATTTCAAACAGCACTGTGCACTTTCCTTGTAAGCTGGTAAGAATGCAGATTTTCAGGCAGATTTTCTTCCTCCCACAAGTCAAGGTTTTTCTGAACCAGCAGCTCTTATCAGTCTCTCAATCTGCTGCAGTCATGAGCATCAGGCTGGGTTAGACCAGGGCCATGAGTCATTGTGGCTACCTGAGCCTTAAAGCATCTCCTACACAAAAGTGAGCAATTCACCCACAGGATCTTCCCCTTCCTCCCTCATATTTCAATTAGAAAACAAAACTATTAATTATGGCCTCTTCCATCAAATGCTTTGAGGCTTACAGACCAAAATTACTATGTCAGGATCAGCTAAGTATCATTATTATTAACCACTCAATGTTTCTTTGAGAGGCCAAATACCTTTCCTTGCTGCTGATCACAGCCTTTATGGGAAGGTGCAGGGGATGGATGGAAGCACTTGCAGGGTAAGACACCAACCCCAGTGTGCTCAGAGCATCAGCTGCAGCTCAGCACTGGGCAGCTCTGGCTGCAGCATGCCCTCAGCAGCACCAATGCAGGGCCACAGGGAGAGCCAGGTTTGTAATCACAGGCAGGTTTGGAAGGAGAAGGAACGGTGAGTCACAGCTCTTCTCTCCAAGACGAAAACAAATGCTGCTGTCATTACCTTCCCCTCCTCTCCTCTGCTCCTTGCAGCTGCCCCAAAACCATCTCTGCATCCAAACCCACCTGGAAGAGCTGCAGTCATCTCCATGTGGCAGGTGGGGAAACTGAGGCACAGAACAGATGTCACTCAGAATCAGGGAGCTGGCAAATCATCAGAGCAGAGCTGACAACTCATCAGAGCAGATCTGGCCGTGGCAGGAGCAGTGCTGGGAGCCCCCAGGCCTTGGGAAGTGCTGCTGTCACTGCCTGGGGACTCCGGAAGGAAAATCAGACACAGCTCCCATCCCCTCTGCCCGTGGTTTCGTGGGGATGACAGAGCGAGCCCAGCCCTGACTACACAGGAGTTGTCACAAAGAGGCTCTTTCCCAAGGCTCCAGGATCTTCCTGCTTCCCAAGGGTAGGAAACACGGGGAGGAGGGATGCACTTCAGTGCTGGTCACACTTCCCTTCCTCCACAAGGAAACCAAGAGCATGGGAAAAGCCAAAGTCATTCAAAATAGGTTTGCTAATTTGAGATTTCTGAGTAACAAACCGATTTCTTTTTTTTTAAGATAATGCTGCTGGATCTCATCTGTTAGTGTCACAGAGCCAGGATCTGCACAGGAAGGGGCAGGTAGCTTTGAAGACTGGATAACAGGAAAAGGACAAAATCTGGAAGAATGGCAGATAGAGGGCTTTTAATAAAGTCTTTGCTCATGAAAAAATGGACCTCATTGCCCCAGTAGGTCCCAGCACTGCCCCAGTAGTCCCAGCATGACCCAGCACAAGCCTCCAAAGTCACAAAATTAAAGTGAGTAACTCCTAAAATGTATTAAATGAGAGACTTTTAGCAGCAAAGCAGAAACCATGAGAGCCATCCTGGGCACCCAGCACCACTCACACCCCACAGGAAGGTGGAGAGGGGATGGGGCTGCCATCACCCACAGATGCACCACAGGGAAGAGCTGCTGTGGGCAAAGATCATCATTGCCAAGGGAACAAAAAAACCCCAATCCAACCCCAAATATGGTTGTGGTATAAACAGAGCAATAAGAATGGAACTGAGAAGATTTTAAAGGGATAAGGTATAAAGGGACTGATGTGAAATCAAGGGAGCAAAAAGCCAAAGAGGTTTCTGCTCATTGGAGATTAAATATGACACGAGGAAGGAGAAGGTCCCTGAACCTACAGCTTCTCAGATATTCAGTGTACAAACAGGGCATGCAGCAAACTTGGTGTTCTGGGGCAGCCCTGGGAGCTGATGGGATGGAACAAGCACAGACAACCACAGCTCCTCCCCTCCCAGCAGGGACAGAGCTATGAAGATCAAGGCTTGCCTTCCTGTCAGGTGTAGCCCCATTAAATCAGCACACAGAGGAGGTGCCAGCCTGCACAGAACAAGGATGCATCACTTGTGGTGACACTGAGCAGGGAGGGGGAGCACCAGCATCCCTCCCCTCGCCCTCCTAACCTGGAAACAGAGCTGGGTCTGTCCTGTCCCACTGTGCTCATCCCTGATGTCCCAAACACCTCCCTGGGGACTGATGGGGTCACCCAGAGCTGCCCCAGTGCCAAGGTGGGATTCAAGCCAGGGGCTTGCTTGCCTGCAGGAAGGATGCTGAGGGCCCCATGGCTGGGCTGGGGGCACAGCTCTGCCCCCTCCAACACCCCCCTGGACTCTGAGCCTCCCCCCCTGCAAGGAGCAGTCAGTCAGCCCATTGATGGAGATGTGCATGCACAGCACTCATTAAATGGTCAAACTAGGCAGGACTGAAGCAAAGAGAAGGGAAAAGAAAAATCAAGATCCAAAGAGAAGATGGAAAAGATCAAAACTTGAGCTAGAAATTAATAAACTTTAAGCTACTGAAGACAATGACTAAGGCAGGAAACAGTAAAATATTGAATATAATAAAAGAGAGCCAAGTGACCATAGCAGCAGGCTGATCTTTGTCCAGCTTAGCTGCTCTTCAGCACAGTTTACCAATAGGCACAGCAGAACACTCTGCTGTTCAGAACTCACTCTGGAGTTAAAAACCTAAAGGTGGTTTGAAAGGAAAGCCAAAGCATTATGAGTGAAAAACCCAAGCATTAATGCTGGTTGTTCCATCACACCCAGTGCTTTGGCCATCTCCCATGTCACCCATAAATCACCTCTGCTCCATCTTGCAGCCCCATCAGCCCAGCTGGAGGCATGTCATGCCCAGCCAGTGATTCTGGCCACTGTGTGAGCTGAGAGCCTGGAAGGGAAATGCTGCCCCACCTGGGCCAGCACAGCAGCCCAGCCACCCCGGGCCCAGCAGGGCTGGGGTGTCCCCAGGGCACTGGTGCAGCAGGGCAGGGAGGGGCAGCACAGCTCCCTGGTGTGGATTAACCAGCAGGGGACACTTGCAGAGGAAGGAAATGGAAAGAGGATCAGGAACTGCATCTGCCTGAACCTCAGGCAGTTAAAACAAACCCAGCCTCAAGCTCTTGCTCTCCTCAGTTTCAGGTCAGACTTTTCTAAGAACCTGGGAGGTGCAATTTAGGATTCAAGCAGAAAACTGACTTAATTACTTTAATTCTTTTTTTAAAAAAACTTAATTATTAATTACTGCTTTTGAGCATTTAGGCCAAACAGGCAGAGAACTCAGTGTCTCATGACAGCACAGATGTTTTAATAGAAACAAGAGGCTTCAGAAACCTTGCTCATCCTTAATGAGTTTAACACACACAGGGCTCAGCACGTTTCCTTTGGAAAACCTTCCTGTGTGCTTAACTCCAGAAGGAATTGCAGTGCCTGGGCTTGAGGCAGGGAACACCTTTTCCCTGCTTGCACCCTTCAGGAGGGAAGAGAGGAGAGGGTCAGTCAGAACACTGAATCCCTTGGAAAGAGGCCATTTCCAGCACTGTAAACTTCCCAGCAGCCCCTGATCAGGGAGGGTTTGCAGGATAAATAAACTGGCAGTGCTTCATGTGTGCACTCCACTTCCAGATGTGCATGTTCCATTCCCTCGTGGTGACCCAGGCAGGGCTGCAAACTCCATCCCTGCACAGCAAGGGGAGGAGGCACAGCCCAGCCCCAGGGCACACACCCCACTCCCCCCTGCCTGCCCCCACATCCCAGCTGCCCAGGGCACTGTCCTGCAGCCCTGCAGGGCTGCCCATGCCTCTGCCATCCACCAGCCCCCCTGCAGGGCTGGCACATCTCCTCCTGCAGCCCCTGCTGCTCCCTCAGCCGCCTGCTCACGGCCTTTTCAACCCAGAACTTTCCACTCATAAATATACCAGCCTCATGGCAGGAAACTTGCTTTTCTTGTGCTTCTCCCCTGCTTCTCACAGAGCCATTTCCAGCAGCTCCCTGTCCCAGCCCCAGTTGTTTCTCCAGCTCCTCCGAGATATTCCAGGCATGCAGCAAAATCTGCTGCAGCAAAAAGACCCCAAAACTCCCTGCAAAGGCTCAGGAGGCACCACAAGCTGCAGGTCAGGCCTCAGGAGCAGCTGTACCTCCTGATCTCCCTGCTTGCCATCAGAGGTTTTATTATTATTATTATTATTCATTTCTGACATAAAACAGTTTGATAAGAACAATTCCCAGATGGAGCCACAGCCCCACACCCACTCAGCTTCCTCTGGGCAGCATGGACACAGTGTGGGAGCTCAGTGCACAGCAGGAGCAGGACACAAGGGCAGGGGGAGAGGAAGGAGAGGAAGAATGAGCACAATTTTCCTTTCCTTTTAAAGGTTTTGGCAGCAAAAGCACCAATGGGGATGCTGAGGTGTGATCAGCACCCACACAGCACCACTGGTGGTTTCCCTTAGCCCCAGCTCCACCACACAGGGGTGGGAAAGGGGCACAAGAGGACAGGAATTGCTGTCAAGGTCCATGGGGTGTCCCCATGCAGGAGGGAATGGGGATGCCAGGGGGAACATCCTCAGCTCCACCACTGCTGCTTGGGAGAGCTTGGCCAGTCTCACATGGGCACACATAAAACTAGGCAGGATTGTGTTTTTAAACTGCTGAGCTCAAGGAGTGCAAGTGGGAAAGAGACCCAGCACAGGCAGGTCTGCCTTGGCTCTTACATCTCATTAAACCATCCTCTGGGAAAGTCTATTACAGCTCTCTCAGACTTGCACTAAACACATCCAAGGTAACTCCTCCTATCAGATCTCAGGATAATCCCAGACACATCCAAATTAACCCCCACTAACCAGTTACCAGGATAATCCCAGACACATCCAAATTGAAACCCCCACTAACCAATTCCCAGGATAATCCCAGACACATCCAAATTAACCCCCACTAACCAATTCCCAGGATAATCCCAGACACATACAAATTAAGACCCACTAACCAGATCCCAGGATAATCCCAGCAGGACCCAGTGATGGATGGAGCCAAGCTGTGCTGGACACCACTAAACAAACAACCCTGAGCTGTGGGTTGAAGGGATCCCATCCCACACAGAGGAGCAGCCCAGAGCTCAGACTGGAGCTGCCTCTCCTGCTGGAAAAGCGTGGCAAGGGGAATGGCAGAGTCCCCTCCAACCACAGCACACCAGGTTTTGTTCCTCAATCCATTTTGCAGATTCCCAGCACTGCCTACTCAGCATCTTCT
Source organism: Luscinia megarhynchos (assembly GCA_034336665.1). Taxonomy (NCBI): domain Eukaryota; kingdom Metazoa; phylum Chordata; class Aves; order Passeriformes; family Muscicapidae; genus Luscinia; species Luscinia megarhynchos. The sequence goes on from CM067580.1 coordinate 8,342,043, forward strand.
ACAGATGCAGAAGTTTCTCAGCTGATTAAAAAATCTGGAGTAAATAAAAAAAAGCAATGAGTCAACGTTTTTAGGGGAATTTCCTTCAGCTTCCCCTGCTGCCCCAGGTGCCTGAGGCTTCCCTGCTGCAGGGTGCTTGTTCCTGCTGAGATTAAACCATGGCTGCAGGAGAGAAGTGATGCTCTCACCACCCCCCAGGCTCACCCTGTCTGCTGGAACAGACCCTCACACACCCAGCCTCACCCTGAGCAGGACAGCACCTGGGCTTCCCTCCAACCTGCCCCAGTGCAGCTTCCAGGAGCCACAGCTGGCACACACTGGGGACTCTGGGGTTTCAGCCTCCACAGGCAAAAGAGGATTGGAAAAAATGGAAAAAAAACCCAACAGGGAGATGTGCTGCAAGCAGGCCAAAAGCAGGGGCCAGGCAGCCTTTCCCTAAATGGAAAGAGGCTGTGAGCACACTGGGGCAGAGCACCAGGCACGGAGAGAGGGCACCAAGCCAGCAGGGAGAGGGGAGATTTCCAGCAAGCAGTGCAAGGGGAGAGCAGCTCCCCACTGGCAACCCCCCAAGAAGCAGTAAAAGCCTGGGATGGGCTGAGTTTGGGGTCTGGACCAGGGCAAACAGCCCTGAGCTGCCCTGGCTGTGGGACACAGCCCTGCTGGGGCACGGCACAAACACCTGGCTGCAGCTGCTGGGCTCCCAGATGGGCACAGCAGAGCTCCAACGTCCTGAAGGAGCAGAGCTGGCCCTGCTGCCCTGCAGAGACAGCCAGGGCTGGGCTCTCTCAGCTCTACACTGGGCCAAGCCCAGCAGGGGAAGGGGAACAGGGCAAACTCTCCTTTCCAAGGAGATGTGGTCAGTGCCCTCACACCAAGCCAAGCCACAAGAAAATCCTGTGTTACATCTTCTGCCATCTCCAGACTTGCCACCCCATCACCCACTGATGAACTCAGCATTACCATGCTGCCTTTTTTTATTTCTTCATCTTACCAAGTGCCCATAATAACCACACCAGGTCAGGCAGTGTTGGACTTGATGTTCCACCAGAAGAAGTAAACTGCCCTCTTTTACGAGAAGTTAAAATAAGGTAGAAACTAAATCTGAAATGTTTTTCCTTATAAAGGAAAGACAGGAGGAAAGAGCTGGATGCATTAAGCATCAGCCTTCCTCGTTCAGCAGGGACTGGCAGTGTCTATAAACTCAGGGGCTGTTGTTATTCCCACACAAGTACTCACAGTCAGACCAACACAGCCAGGCTTACCTTGACACAAGGGAATAAACTGCCAGACCTGGGCTCTGTCCTGGAATACTTTCCTTCTCCAGAAAAAAACCCTGCACCACAGAACCCCCAGTTTTGTTGGTTCAACAACCAGACAACGCTCATGACAGACAAATAAAACTGCCCTGCTGCCTCCTTCCAGGGCTGGGGGCCCTGGGGAGCACTCTCTGCAAAAGGGCTCAGCCACTGCAGGGACACTGAGTGCTCCAGCCACAGCTGTGCACACCCAGCCACGGGCATCTCCTCTGCTCTGCTCCGCCTCAGGAGGTGCTTCTCAAACAAGCCCTCTGCACAGAGCCTGCCTGGAGCTTGGGCAGCATCCCCTGCCAGCTGGAGGCCAGTGAGCAATGCCTGCCCGGAGAGCAGTGCCTCCAGCCCCGAGCAGCCCCGGGCATCGCTCAGAGCCAGCGGTGCTGCCCCGGGGCTGGCCCTGCCACCAGCCCTGCACAGCCCAGCTGCCCTGCAGCTCTGGAGAGCTCTCCTGCAGGCAGCCAGAGGCCGATTTGCACATAAACAGCCAATTAGCTGGAGAAAGAGATGCCCCCTTGGTGGCTTGCCAGTCTGGAGACAGATTTAAGACATGCGGGAATTCAATCTCCGGTCCAGATATCAGTGTGGCCAAACAGGCCACCTCCTCTGCTGGCCTCTGGGACAGCCCCTGGCAGCACAATAAAAGGAGTATTTAGCAAAGCTACGGACTCTCTTGGAAAAAACTTGGGGCCGATGAGGCATTTTGCAGCCAAGCTCGGTATAAACACACTGATAATGCTGTTAGCAAGGGGCTGGGAGGAGCAGGGCTGCACAGCAACAGCAGGGCTCTGTCTGCCTCAAGAAAGCCCCTTTCTTGCCCTGCACATGTTCAGCCCATGATCTGTGCCTGCTGCCAGCCCAGCCATACCAAACCTGCTCACCTCATCTGCCTCCACAGGGCGAGTGAGGCACAGAGCCGCAGGGCTGGCTCACAAACTGTCCTGCCCTGGGCTAAACCTCCTCCCTGCCCTCACCAAACACCTCCCTCGAGCCCAGGGCTGGGCAGCAGCCTCAGCACCCCCAGTCAGAGGTGGGGAAAAGCCCCAGTGTGAGCAGATTTGATGGGGCTCATCTCAAACCAGCTCTTAGACAAGAAGATCCATTTCTGTGCCCTACCTGGAGCCATGGGATGGTGGGGCTGAAGGGACCTTTGAAAGCCATCTAGTCCAACTCTCTGCAACAAACAGCTGGTTTTCAGTTGAATAACATTGCTCAGAGACCCTACAGCCCATCCAGGGGACACATCTGTGCCCTGGGCAGAGAGGCTGGGGACAATTTAGCACCAAAACTCAACGTCACCTCTTGCTCACAGAAACTTTCCTGCCCCCTCTGCCCCTCTCAGAGAGGGGCTGTCCCAGCTCTGTGGGCAGGAAAGAGCCTCACCAGCCACAGGATCAGAGCATCCCTGGCCTGCTGAGGGTTTGGGACTCTTGGATTCACCTTTGGTCACGTTGGTGCAGTCCCAGAATAAAGCCTGCGTGCCCATCCCTGACAGATCTGCCTTGATGTGGCTGTCACTCTGATTTGTGTGGCTCAGCAGCTTGGCTGATTGCTGGAGAAAAGGCAGGTTTGTGCAGCTCCTGGCCCCTGAGCTCAGCCAGGCACGCACTGCCTGCAGCCATCTCCCAGCTCAGGGGACACAGACACGAATCCCTCGTGAGGCAATGGCAGCACGGGTCACACTCCTGGAAATGCACTCGTGGAGACAGCCCTGGAGCTCACAGGAACACCTCCTCAGCTCCTGCTGCCACCCTGCATCCCTCACACCTGCTGACCACCTGCCACCACCCCAGAGTCATCCCCGTGTCGCCAAAACCATTTCATTAAACTGGAGCAAGCACCTGAGGCACAATGGATATTCGTGCTGCCTTCCACAGTGGTGAGCTGGGGTCCCAGCACAGCACAAGCTCTGCAGAGCCCTCCCTACCCTCTGACAAGGCACTGAAGCGTGGGAGTTGAACAAGGATCAGTATTATCCACCAAACCACAGGATGAGCTTTGCAGGAACTGGCAGGCTGGATTGTTTCCAGTTGCTAAAGATGGCAAACAGTCCAGCCCAGCTCTCTCGTGCCAGATGTGTGCAGCATGTGCAGACTGGAGAATGTGAAGACACCCCATCCCCATGCTGAGAACAGGGTCACAGTGCTCACACACCCCCAGCAATGCCTCACTCACAGGCAGAGTGGCACTCTCAAGCAATTCTCTTTATTTTCCTGACTTAGGCCTTTAAAAAGCATTTTGAAGACAATGGTTTCCTTCTAGGTCTTGCAGGCTGATAGAGAGAAGAGCTGGCAAAACTCAAGGAAGGCTGTCAAAGGAATGAAGCAAAATAAACCCCTCACCTTAGAAGGAAGCAGCCACAGCCTCTGACAAAGGAATAAAGTAAAATAAACCCCTCATCTTATAAGGAATCAGCCACAGGCTCTCCACAGTGTGGCACAGCCTGGGCTTTGCCTGGGCAGGGCTGACTGGGGTTCACACTATGCAGCAGGATGGTTGCTGGGGATGAACTTCCAGGGAGAAACATCCCAAGCCAGACACAATTCTAGGTGTTCCACACGGTCTGGAGCTGCCAGAAAGGTTTCCCACCCCAAAGACAAGGACCTCTTTGCATCTTATCACCACTCCTGATCTGCTCCATGACGATGACTCCGTCTTTCAACCACATCCAAAGACAGACTGGATGTCTGTACCTGTCCTCTATCACAAGGGCTCCCCCAGCCCATACCAGTCACACAAGGATGAATTTCAGACCCAGCAGGCTTTCAGCAGTTACAGGATATCCTTGGCCTGCCCTTTGGTGCCTCTCCAGAGGGAGATGAGCAGCTCTCCTGGAGCAGCACTGGAAGATCCCTCAGGAGCAGCCATCAAGCTACTCAGACCTCAGTTTTGGGGACAACGAAATCTTCCATCCTGGCACTGAAAGGGCCCCACTATGTGTTAATGTGCCTCTGCTTCCTTTGCCTCACACCCAGAGCTGGGAGCTGCTCACAGCCAAGCCCACTCAGTGAGTGCTGCCTCAGCTCTGGAGCCGAGGAAATCCCTGTGGATTACAGCCTGTTGCTGTAATCAGAAGAGTGTCAGAAATCACTCAGAGGGCCAGCCCTGTCACACATTATCCAGATTTATTGCTACTCTCCTTCCCCGAGGGACCTGGAAATCTCAGAGTGCCTTGGCTTCAGGGCAAGCCCGTGAACTGCAGCTCCTCAAAGCCCATGTCCTGCTGCTCCCTTTCCAGCTCCACCCAGCCCCAGGAGCTCCCAGAGGTGTGGCATCCTCCTTTGCCTGCCAGTTCGGAGATAAACCTGCACTCCTACGCCTTCCTTGGGAGAAAAACCTGATTGTGGCGGGGAGGGAGAGCAGCATCCTGAGTCACATCTGCAGGAGGGCCCTGGGCACGGACAGGCTCGGGTGGAGCAGATCCAAGCTCCTGGAGATGACCCTGCTGTGTGTGGGGCAGCTCCAGCACTGCAGCAGCAGCGGTGGGCCCTGGCGTGGCCCAAAGCCACCCACACCCACGGGGGATCCCCTGCCCGTCCCTCCCGGCCCCACGGAGCTGCCAAAGCTGCTGGGGCAGCTCTGCCTGTGGCAGGGGCCTGCCAGCAGCCTGCAGGCCGCTACAGAGGGAAGGATGTTTGTGTAACCTCGGGAAGCCGAGCAGGATCACCAGGAGCTGCTGCAGCCACAGCTCTGGCTCCACTCAGCACAGGCAAATTCCCACGGAATGCAGAGCAGCAGAGCCCCTGCAGGGCACGGTGCCCCTGCCCACGGCACAGCAGCTGATGAGCAGTGCTGGATCCAAGGGGCCACTTCCAGCCCTTCCTGAGAGAGACCAGCTCCCCACAGAGCCAGCTCTGCATCTCTGCTGGAAAACACCAGGTTTGTTCATTGTTGTTGGTTTCTCTGTATTGTTTTTAGAGCCAGTTCCTTTGCCAAGCCAGTAAGAGGACTGAAAAGCAGCCTGGCTTTATTGCTTAAGTGCATGCAATACCAATGAGAGGGCTATGAAGGGAATGTTTTTGATGGGTTGTTTGATGATGGATCTGACATATTTGACAGTGGGTGATGCAGAGCTGGTTTGGGTGTGGGGTCTGCAGGGCTGCCACAGAGCTGTGGGAATCACACAAGTGCTGCAGGCCTGCAGGCTGAAAAGGTATTTTGGAGAAAAGGGCCTCAGAGGCAGCAGGAGGGGCAGCAGGAGGGTTTCAGCAGCGAGGGTGGGTCTCAGCCTGAGCTCTGCCTCTCTTGGCTCCTTGCCTTCCTCCCCCTCCTCTCTCTGTGTGCATTTCCCAGCTCAGGCCAGCAGAGACCCGAGCCCTGCTCTGTCTCTGGTAAAGCTCAGCTTTGCCTGCTCACCCCAGATTTGCTCCTCTGCCAGATGCTGAGTGTGCTCCATCCCTAGGAGGGTCCAAGGCCAGGTTGGATGGAGCTTGGGATAGTGGAAGGTGTTGGATGGAAAACACCAGGTTTGTTCATTTTTTGGTTTCTCTGCATTGTTTTTAAAGCCAGTTCCTTTGCCAAGGCAGTAAGAGGACTGAAAAGCAGCCTGGCTTTATTGCTTAAGTGCATGCAATACCAATGAGAGGGCTATGAAGGGAATGTTTTTGATGGGTTGTTTTGATGATGGATCTGACATATTTGCTTGAAAAAATGAAAATCTCATTTGTGAGCAGCAGTCTTCCTTGGAAAGCAGCTTTACAAATATTGGCAGCTCCTGATGTTAATTAACTTTCCTAACAATGAGAAAAGTACTAAATGCATCCAAAAGGCAACGAAGAGCAAGTCAGGCACCTGGGGTCAACATCTAAAGAACCTGGAGGGAAAATGTGAGAGACACTGGGAGCTGAGGACCGTGGACAGGCAGAGGTGGGAGTGGCAGAGGTACCTGGGTTTGAGATGGAGGTGATGCCTCCACACCTCATCTTCACCATCCTCACACAGATTACACACTCCCCAGACACTGCTGACCTCCACAGCTCAATGCAATTCCTGTTTAATATTTAAGCAGAGAAGGAAGCATGAGAGACAGTTCAATTAACTCAAACATCTTCTCCCAGATGGCCAGAGGCAGTCAGGGAGCACTCCTGCTTCTGCTGGTCCTTCCCAGCTGCAAGAAGAGTGTGCATCCCCACCTGAAGGGAGGCAGGGAGAAGCAGCAACCTGAATTTCAGCTCAAAACACAACATGAGCTTCTGCCAAAGTTCAGGCAGCCTCTGCCCCCTGGAGCTATGCTTGGGTTCACTGGGTTTGAAGCCAGCCCAGTGGAGTTTGACAGGAAAAGCTGACACTTCAGATGCACTCGTGAGTCAACAGCTACAACCTTTTCCTTTGTGGGGAAATCTGTCAGCAGAATGTCCTGGCACAGCCAAGGTGCCTGTGAGCAGTGTGTCCAGCACAGAACTGGATTTCCCAGGATTTATGCTGGGCAGTGCTCACTGCTGCCAGGGCAGGAGGGGCTCCAGCAGAAGGAGGGCACTGACAGCCACCAGAGCAGCCTGCAGCCTGCTCTGCAGGGTCTGAGGGATAATTAGTGCTCTAGGGTGAATCCTTCAGTGCAGGAAAATGGGTGCCCTGCTGTCAGCCCATTGTTTGGATTCACATCTCCCTGTGAGCAACACAGAGTTAACAAACCTTTTCTTGTTATCACAGAATGGTTGGGGTTAAAGGCACCTTGAAGATCAGCTTGTTTCAGCCCCTCTGCCATGGGCAGGGACACCTTCCACTATCCCAAGCTCCATCCAACCTGGCCTTGGACACTTCTAGGGATGCAGCACACTCAGGATCTGGCAGAGGAGCAAATCTGGGGTGAGCAGGCAAAGCTGAGCTTTACCAGAGACAGAGCAGGGCTCGGGTCTCTGCTGGCCTGAGCTGGGAAATGCACACAGAGAGAGGAGGGGGAGGAAGGCAAGGAGCCAAGAGAGGCAGAGCTCAGGCTGAGACCCACCCTCGCTGCTGAAACCCTCCTGCTGCCCCTCCTGCTGCCTCTGAGGCCCTTTTCTCCAAAATACCTTTTCAGCCTGCAGGCCTGCAGCACTTGTGTGATTCCCACAGCTCTCTGGCAGCCCTGCAGCCCCCACACCCAAACCAGCTCTGCATCACCCACTGTCAAATATCCCCTTGTGCCTCTGGCTGTCACCTTCTGCCCTGGTGCAGGCAAGATAAAGTTTCCTCTCCAGCTGCAGACAAAGGGCCACTCTGAGCAGTCTGGGGTGAACAGGGAGCTGTGACAGAGGTGGTACAGGGCACCAGAGCTGGGTTTTACCCTATCTGGGCATCTCCCATGAGATGAAGAGCAGTTTGAGCAGCCCAGCTGCTGCACAGCCCCGGTGCACAGGTGTACCCACTGCAAGACAGGACCAGTGCCACGACACAACCTCTCCTGTATCATTTTGGAGCACAGCCAGGAGCAGGATCCAAACCACACAGGGCTCAGGGCACCATGTGAGACACAGGGAACATCCCCCACAGCCTCAGAGCACAGCCAGCACAGCAGCCCTGCACAGAGCCCAGCTACTGCCACAAACAGCTCCTGAGCTCCAGCAGCATCAGTCACTGCAACAAACTGGGGAGCAAAGGGGAGACAGCCTGCCCTCCCACAGGCTTCTGCAGTGGGTGTCTCCAGGGCTGGAGAGGCACAGAACAGGATCCAGGACAGCCCCTCTGGATGGAAACAGCCCCTCCAGCACTCAGCTCCCTGCAGAGGGTTTCCTGGTCCGTGGCCAGCACTGCTGTTTGAGGAGGATGTGCCTTCCCCAGGGTGTGTTTCAACAGAGAGCACGAGACTCACAATTTCACAGTTCGCTTTTCCTCTCCCCCCACCGGGAACTTCTCATATTTTCCGGGAAAAAAACCCACCCCAAAACAACCAACAGCTCACCAGCCTCGGTGGTTTCCAAACAGGCTCCCTTCCCTGAGGAGCAGTCAATACAGAGGTCAACCAGGGCTTGCCAGGCAGCTAAAGTCAGGTTTGACCAGTTCTTCACTTGAATGGATCAAAGAATGCAAGAAAGGGGAGAACTGGGAAATATTTTAGGTGCTGAAGCCCTCTTCATGGCCCAACAGCTTATCTGCTCTCAAGGTTGCCTGCTTTGCCTCTATCTTGGTAAATCTGTGAACAGTTAAACACCAACCCTCTTGGTGAGTGTTCCTGGAGTGGCAGCTCCAGCCTTGGCACTTATGGAGCCAAGAAAAGCCACAGGGGGAAGGAAAACAATTAAGCAAAATGAAATGTTTCATGGCTGGGGAGGGAGAACTGGGGGAAATGGTAGGGCCCTACAGGATCACCCTCATCTCCAGGGGAAGAGAGAGCAAAGCTCAAAAACTTCAGCAGAAAAGGGCAGGGAAGGGATGGCAGGTTTGTGTGCTCTTCCATCTCCCCAGGGAACAGAGAGGGGTCAGATGGTTCTTGGTGATGAGAGGGCAGGGAAGGGACACATCAGCTGGTGTGGAGTGGTGCTGTGCTGTGAACACAGCCCTGGCAGCAGCAGCAGCAGCTCCCCAGAGGAAATTCTGCCTGTGCCAGCCATGCCTTCAGTGCCTGAGGAATGGACACTGCCAGCAGAGAATAACAGATGGAATAGAAATGGAATAGAAATGGGATGGGATGGGATGGGATGGGATGGGATGGGATGGGATGGGATGGGATGGGATGGGATGGGATGGGATGGGATGGGATGGGATGGGATGGGATGGGATGGGATGGGATGGGATGGGATGGGATGGGATGGGATGGAATGGAATGGAATGGAATGGAATGGAATGGAATGGAATGGAATGGAATGGAATGGAATGGAATGGAATGGAATGGAATGGAATGGAATGGAATGGAATGGAATGGAATGGAATGGAATGGAATGGAATGGAATGGAATGGAATGGAATGGAATGGAATAGAATAGAATAGAATAGAATAGAATAGAATAGAATAGAATAGAATAGAATAGAATAGAATAGAATAGAATAGAATAGAATAGAATAGAATAGAATAGAATAGAATAGAATAGAATAGAATAGAATAGAATAGAATAGAATTAAAGAGTTCTTGCTCCTTGGCCCCCAGCAGGGACAGACCCAGTGGGAGCAGCTCCCAGTGCCCACCCCCAGCCCAGCCCCGATCTCAAACCAGCAGCAGCACTGCCACAGCCCGGAGGGAGCCTCACCCCAGCCCTGCCTGGGGGTGCTGACACATCCAAGGGTCAGATTCCCAGCTTTATCACCACAAATCCCTCCCAGCTGCCTCGCGGCAGGTCCTGAAGCGCCAGGAAAAGCGGAAATATCCACCTCATTTTCCATCTAGGAAGTGAGAGCACACGTGTGCAAATGATTCACACAAGGGCAGGAGCGGCTCGGGGGAAGGGCAGGAGAGGAGTCCAGCAGCCCTGCTTTAAAGTGCCACGAGATCGTTCCCTCTGCAGCTGCTTCAGTCCTGACTCACTAGGAAATAAAAGCTGTGCCAAAAATCAAATCTGTTCAGACAGGGGAACCCCGATGCTTTTAGGAGAGGGGCACCCCTATGCTTTTAGCACCATAGTGATAAACATTGTCCTTTTTACTGAATAAAACCCCTCCCTGTAAGGACATAAATCAGAATTTACTGTGCTCGGCTCTAAACCTCAGCAGTTATTTGCTTTTTACAGCCAGACACAACCTTTCAGAGGTGAAATTAAGTGGCCCTCGAGGGTGAAGGGACATCCCTGGGACAGGGGGAAGTGATGCAGGTGTGGGCAGGGGGAGGCTGGAGCAGCCCTGGCAGCTCCTGGGGCTGTGGCAGTGCCCACCTCACCCCTCCACCCCCGGGGTGCCCCAGGGACATTCCAGCCCCCAGAGCTCCCCTGTCCCAGCAGCTGTCACCCCCTGGCCGCTGGGACCCGCTCCCAGCCCCGGCACATCCCCCGGGATGGGGATGGGGAGGAGTCAGCGGCAGTGACAGACCCGTGAGTCAAAGAGGTGACGCCAAAGCCTGGGGGATGCTGACACATCGCCCTTCAGCCCTGGACAGCGCTGGGGTTGTGGGATGCAGCTGCTGAAGGGCAGGGGGGGCTCTGAGGCCCTGGAGTGGCTGCCTGGAACAGAGGCTGGACAGAGGCAAGGGGGTAAAGTGGGGATTTATTAAACATCTTCATCAGATACACCCTGGGCGGCCAAAGCCTCACAGAGATTACACCCAAGATGGACATGAGTTTTTCAAACATATACATTTGGTCCATTTCCATATCAGGGGTTAATTCTCCAATTACAGCTTCAGGTAATGAAGTAATATTCCCCCAGTTTGTTCCCCCTCAATTCATTTTGTTTACACTTTTTTTGGGTTCTCAGGCCTGGAAGGATTGTTTTGTCTGAGCAAAATGTGAGGAGAGCTTGCTAACACTCTGTATGGAGTTCAGAGTTATGCACTAAAGCAGTACAGGATCAGAAAAATATAAAAGCTGAAATCTTAAGGCATCAACCCCAGAGGGTCAGCCCAGGGATCTCAGCCACCTGAGATGAGACAGATTTCCTAGAGGCATCCTGGTGGGTACTGAAGACAGCCAAGCTGTTTCTCATGCAGGGATCACCCCCCTTGTATGTGCTAAAAAAGAAGCAAGAAATGTCAGGATGTTCTTCACAGGGTGTAGGTTTGAAAAGGTCGGGTGAAGCAGCAGGAAAAACCTCTTCACACATGGTGTTGTCAAGGAAACAGATCTCTGGGCTGGAAAATGGGAGATCTGAGGCTGATGTCCTGTGCAACCCCAGGCAATCAACTCTTTACCAGCCACCTTGTAAAGAGACATCACAGTGTCCCTGTAAAATCGGCAGGACCCAGAGCAATCATCACCCAAACCCTCTGCCCAGAGCTGGGCTCCCTGCAGCAGCCAAGCAGCAGGGACAGAGAGCACCCAGAGCCCCGTGGGCAGCACAGCAGCCTGGGCTGGGACCAGCCCCAAGCCTTGACTCCCCCAGGCAGGGCAGAGCAGCTCTGCGTGATGAGAAGGGCTGGGGAGCTCTTTGCTTACAGCTGGGGAGAGCCAGGGGTCAGCAGCACAGCAGCCCCAGGGCCAGGAGAGCCTCACAGACCCTCACACTGCACCCTGCTGCTCCCCAGCTCCAGCAGGGACCTGCTCAAACCCAAAGTCCAAACCAGAATCTCAGCAGCACCCAAACAGGGAGTTCATGACTTGCTGTAGCTCACCCAAAGTCAGCAGCACAGCACAGGGACAAAATCCCAGACCCAGGCACCAAAACCAGCCTTACCCACAGCAAGATGTGTCTGCCCAGCACAGCTGTCACCTGCAGGTTCTTTTCCTTCCTTTTTCTCCCAGGTAAAGCAGAAACTGTCCCTGGACCCAAATCCTGGGTTCAGGCTCCAGGCTCCCCAGCCTGCAGCTTCACACCACTCAGCTCCCCAGGAGCTGCTTTTCAGCTGCATGGGTGTCCCTCAAAGCAAACCTTCCTGCCAGCTCAGGATTTTAACTCTGCTTTTGTCCCCCTACACCACCCAGATGGATCCAAACACACAGCTGCCCCTGACAGAGGCTCTGGCTGCATCAGAGCTGCTCCAGCCAACGTGGGTCACTCCATCCTGTGTGTGCAGGGCAGGTTTGGTGCTCCCTGCACTGCCAGGGATCAGAGACCCAGAAAACACCCAGAAAACATCCAGCACCCACCCCTGCCCTCCAAACCCCTCATGTCAGCTTCTCTGCTTATCAGCAAGTTCTGTGACACCAAGGCCCCTCTGCCACCATGAGCAAGACATGGAAGCACAAAGCCCTGGAAAGAAAAAAGCAGCTGAAACTAATAAAGAGCCCACATCCTGCAGCCTTGGGGAGGAGAGGAGAAAGTGCAGGCAGGCAGTGCCAGCTGGCAGGGGTGGGCTGCTGGCATCAGCAGGTTGGGAAGGTGTGGAGGAGAACCCAGGGAATGTAAATTTCAGAATATATGGACCAACTCCTTCATGAGCAGCCACACCAGAGGGTGCCCACACCTCTGTGCCTTGACCCAATGGGATTCTGGAAAAAATCAGACAACAAAAGCCAACAAAAATTACGAGTATTTGTCTGCTCCAATGTGCCAGAGACCAAACTGGGGTTGTCTTGATAATATGGTTTAATTTTCCAGACTGAGCATGCAGCAGTGAAATGCAAACCCACCATTATTTCCACAGCCTGGAGTTACATCATGGCCAAAGCTGCAACCTGGAGATGCTGCAGAGCTAATGGCAGGCTCCCCCTCAAGCCCTGCATCCAGTCCAAGCAATCCCACTGATCCCCTGCCAAACTGGCTCCACTGGAAACCAGAATTTGCTTCAAGAACAACTGCTTTAGTTTATAAGGTACCTGGTATTGATGTAATCACAAAATTAATGCAGATCTGTTTATGCAGCACTGACTTCACACAGGGAAAAAAATAAATCATTTTTTACAGAGAGAGCAATCAGCTGTTGGAACAAGCTCCCCAGGGACGTGGTAGAGTCCCCACTGCTGGAGGTTTTCAGGATGTAATTGAGCATTGTGCTAGGTAGTCTTATTTAGGCTCCCTTTCCCACAAAAGGCTGGGCCAGGTGATCTTTTGGCATCCTTTCCAACCTGGGCTGTCATTCCATGGAAAAATACACTCTCAGATTTATTGTGTGATTATTTGCTTGTAAAACTAATGCATTTTATTCACCTGTAAACCCCTGCCCATTCTCCCCCCTAAGCCACAATCCAGAGCTGTTTATAAGTCTCTAACAACACTCCTGGCATCAGCAACCCAAAACTCTGTTAAACCTTCCACTGAAGGGTTGTTTCCCTTCACCTGCACTCAAACAGCAGCTCCATCCTGTCTCTCAGAGTTCCTGTGGCAGGGAAGCAGTACCTGGGTGCAGGATAAATCCATTTAACCACAGCAGCCTGAAGTGCTGGAGGACAGGGAGGGCCATGTCCTGCTCAGCCATGGGGAAATTAAGTTTTCAGTGTTGGTGCTTAGGAAGAGAGAAAGTGCATTTGCAAACAAACACTGCTGGGGAAAAACAATGGATAGAGCTCAGCAAATTTCTTTAAAATGGGTCAAGGCCTGTGGATATTAAGGATGCTGTCTCCCTCAGCTGTCCAGAGCAGCCACCAAGAACTCACAACCCATATGGAACAGCTCCAGATCCCACTCACAGCTTTGGGACTCTCCTCACTGCAGTGTCAGAGCAGCTCTGAGCTCCCAGCTGCAATTCTGCAGCCCCTTCATGACAGGGAGCTTCAGCAGAGCCCCAAACACCAGATCCTCACCCCAAATCAGAGTGGAATGGCAGCACAAACATCTTTTCCTGAGGCCTTACAGAAATCAGAGGCAGAGCCAGGAATTTTCCCTACATTTTCTCAGATAAAACTGCTCCTAACGTGGGTTTGCTGCACATGTGATGCCACATGGCACGAGGCACCCACTGCTCTCTAGCAAATCCCTCTGTCCTCGAGCTACAGCTGCAAGGACTGCATGGAAATCCAACAGGACACAGATTTTGTGCTTCTGAGATCATTAAGGCAGCACAAGACATGTGTTGACCCAGACATACTTCCCTCACTACGTACTTGCTTCTACTCAGCATTGTGGTATGCTGGACCTTGGAAGAGCCCTGACTCGCATGAGAAATGTCCTCCCTCACCCCAGCAGCATGGGAATCGCCTTGCTGGGAGGCTCCAAGTCATCCAAAAAGTGAAAATCTGCAAAGGAGCTGCAGCCCTGGGGCTGGCCAAGCTCAGCAGAGAGGGTCGAGGAGCGTTACCTGAGCTGTCAGAGACAGATGAGCTGTGCCCCACAGAGGGGCCATATCTCATGGAGATGAGCAGAATTTCCAGCAGATTTAAGAGCAGACATCAGGAAATGGATAATGCTTCATACCTTGACATGCCTCAGACAACAGAGGGAATGTGTCTGCTGGCCAGGGGCTGGGAGCAGCACGGAGCTCTCTGCAGACACAGAGCCCCAAAAACCCTTCCTGAGACCCAGAGCCTTCCCTGAGACCCACACCCTTCCCTGAGTCACCTTCTGTTCACAGACACAACCTGCAGCTTGCTGCAGAACACACAGGGTGAAGGTACAGGTGGTTTTTGCAGGGCACTGCAGCAAGAGACAGGGGTCAGCAGCAGAGCAGTGGGGCACTGACAGCACACAGAGGGCTAAAGGGCAGTGGGAAAAGTGTCCCTGAGTGCCAGGGCTGGGCAAGGGCAGTGGGATCTGGCAGGAGGTGGAACCATGCAGGCTGGAAATGCCTCGTGTCCCATGTGTGGTGTGCTGCAAGCCAGAGGAAAAAGGAAAATGTCTGGCAAATAAGGTGTATGGCTGTGGGAAAGCAGTAAAAAGAGACATGTCAGGCTTTTATGTGTCATTTCCTAGGAGTAACAGGAACACCAAGAAGCATGAGACAGGAAAGACAGCTGAAGTCATCAGAAGCAACCTCAACCCCAGTGCCCTGACATACAGCTTTAGAATATTAACTTTTATTTTTTAAAAAATGAAGAAACAAGCACATCCCCTCACACCTCCAGCAATCACAAACAGCAGCCCTGCTTTCCTCTCCTCTTTCTCAGCCCAGGCATGTGGTGTTTCCCAGGCAGCTCTGAGAAGATCCAAGATGTTTTGTTGTGATCACCCAGCCCCTGCAAACCACACACTGCAATCAGGGGCTGTGTCCCTGCTGCTCAGGATGATGGATAAAACCACGGCAAGGTAAAGAATATTACACATGAACATACCTGTGGTGGGTGTAACTGAACATTCAGAGTGATCAGCAATGGGTTAATGAGCCCTTTATTTTCTCTCTATGCACCCCCTTGCCTGGCTCTGCCCAACACATGCCACTCACTGCAGTCAGGTGTTATATCACACATTCATCAGCATCTGTTAACCCTCAAAATGAGCTTTCCCAGTGCAATTTCATGACATGAATAATTTCACTGGGGGCTCAGACATCCTTTCCCATCAGGGCTGCACCCATCCTCTCACCCCACACGGCAGTAACCAAATCCTGCCTGCTCAGGGAGCTGCAGACCCCTCCTTGGCTTTTAAGGAGAGGCAAGAGGCCCCGCGGCAACAACAATTAAAGCTCTGTAGAGAGATCTGAGCTAGTGAGAGGGAGCAGCCGCTAGGGAAGGACAGGAGAGCCATCTCCAGGCCACTGCCACCAGCACAACCTGGCACCGAGGGACAGCCCAGAAAACCCAGCCCCAAAACCAGAGCAGAGGCACGCCAGCAAGCAAATCCATCCAGAGCCAGTGCTTCTCATGCCTTCACAGCCTTCAGAGATGTGTGAGAAATGAGTTAACTGGATTGGAAGAGACAAGCAGGTTCTGTGAGATGGAGTTTCTTCTGCCAGCACCCCTGGGCACCACCTGGGACTGGCACTTTGTCACAGAGCACTGCCTGGCACGGACCTGCAGCCTCACCTCGCACCTTCCACGCCTTCCCCTGATGCTCAAGGTGTTTGTCACCACTGGGATGGGACCCTGGGTCGGGGACACGGCTCTGGGAGGACAGCCCGAGCTCTCCCCTGGGCAGAGGATGCCCCAGGGGACAAGCCAGGCCAGCTGTGGGAACACTGACCTCAAAGGGAGGCCAGGCCAGTTCCACCCGCCCTGGAGTGCCTCATCCCATGCAGCAGCCCCGCACTCACTCAGGAGGCAGCTCTTCCCACCCACAGCTGAGGAGTAATGAGAAGCATGTTTAGGGCCAGAGCAGGGTCTGGGACATGCCCCCAGCGTGGCACGGATCTGCTTTCATCCATGACTCCCTCAGTGAGTCACCAAGGCAGGGCCCAGCCGTGCTGCTGGCTGGGACTGAGCTCTGCTCCCTGCCCCTCTCCTCACCAGGGCAGCAGTGCAGCAGCCCAGGGCCCCAGGACACCTAAAATCGTGGATTTCAACCATTATTTGTCACTTCTGTGCCCAGAATCTCTCCAAGAACAGTTTTGCCACACGTGGTTTATCATTCCCTCCACTGGCCCAGCCTGTGCTGACCCCTCCAAGCAGGGACCTGTGGAGCATTTCAGAGACCAGACTTTCAGGCCATCTATTTCCCCATCCCATATTTCATGGTAGCCATGTATCATAAACACCACTAACCTTTCCAAGGTCCCTCACAGCATCTGAACGAGGGCAGAGCAGTTGTGCTCATCATCCTGGCAGCCTCCTCAGGGGAAGGCACACACCACAGCCATGTTCCCCTGGCCCAGGTCACCAGGCACAGCCACGTGCCCTCCCTGCATCCCTGCCCTCGGCTCAGCCACATCGGAGCCACCCATGGAAAGGGCAGCTCCAGGTCGGTGAAACACAGATGCACTGGGACCTCGTTTTGTAAATATTCCTCCAGGGCATCAGCAAGAGCTCCTGCCCCTTTGCACAAAGGTGCTCTGGGGTTTCTGGGAGCTGCATGCCCTGGGAGCAGTGACAGCCAGCAGGGCTGTGTGCTCCTTGCACCATGTACAGCCTGAGGGCTGAGAGATCCCCACCGTCGGTGCTCCTTCAGAACAAAAAGCCCTGGATCACATCACTGGGGAGTCCCTTTCTCCCCAGTGACCCTTTGCAGAGCTGCCCAGCACCTCTGTGAGGAGCGAGTGGAGGCAGCACAGCACCAAGGATGGGATCAAACCTTCACCCCCTTCTCTCCCGAGGTCCCTGCCCGGTGGCACAGGCTCTCCAGCCCAAAGCCCCGGGCTGCTGAACTCCCACCAAAGCTCTCAGGAATGCTTTGAAGCGGCTCAGACCAGAGGAGAAAGCACAAGCAAGAGAGATGGCCAGAGGGATGAGAAGGTGCCACCCACCCTCTGCATAGGCAGGATGCTCCTGCAGGTAAATCCCCATCCAGGGACACCGGGTGCTGCCAGCACAGCCCTGGATGGGGCAGGAGGGTCTGGGGCAGGCAGCCGAGGGAGCAGCCTTCCCTGGATGGGGGCAGGAGGGTCTGGGGCAGGGAACCGAGGGAGCAGCCTTCCCTGGATGGGGCAGGAGGGTCTGGGGCAGGCAGCCGAGGGAGCAGCCTTCCCTGGATGGGGCACGGAGGGTCTGGGACAGGCAGCCGAGGGAGCAGCCTTCCCTGGATGGGGCACGGAGGGTCTGGGGCAGGGAACCGAGGGAGCAGCCTTCCCTGGATGGGGGCAGGGAGGGTCTGGGGCAGGGAACCGAGGGAGCAGCCTTCCCTGGATGGGGCAGGAGGGTCTGGGGCAGGGAACCGAGGGAGCAGCTTTCCCTGGATGGGGCAGGGAGGGTCTGGGACAGGGAGCCGAGGGAGCAGCCTTCCCTGGATGGGGCAGGAGGGTCTGGGGCAGGGAGCCGAGGGAGCAGCCTTCCTGGATGGGGCAGGGAGGGTCTGGGGCAGGGAACTGAGGGAGCAGCCTTCCCTGGATGGGGCACGGAGGGTCTGGGGCAGGAACCGAGGGAGCAGCCTTCCTGGATGGGGCAGGGAGGGTCTGGAGCAGGGAGCCGAGGGAGCAGCCTTCCCTGGATGGGGCAGGGAGGGTCTGGGACAGGGAACCGAGGGAGCAGCCTTCCCTGGCCACAGCTCCTCTCCACCCTGCCTGCAGCGCTTCCTCTCGGCGCTGCGGTTTCCCTCCCAGCGCCGATGCCCAGCACCGCTGGGAACGCCCAGGACGAGAGGAGGGCGAGCTGGGCTGAGCTGGGCTGGGCTGGGCTGTGCCACGGGCTGCCTGCGAGGACAGACACATCGCATCTGCCAGCCTGGGCTCCATTTCCCTGCCTTGTCCTGGTCACCCAGCCACGCACAGAGGGGACAGCACGCAGCCTGTCCCTGTCCCTGTCCCTACAAACAGCAGCTCCACGGGCCTGGGAGCAGTTCTGGGAATCACTCAGACATGCAGCACTGGGCGGGAATTGCGGGGAAATCGGGGAATCAAATGGAGTTATTCATTGCTCTGCCTCTCCCCCCACGCACGGCCAGCGAGGTGAAACCCACGGCAGCGCTCCAGCACAAAGCAGGGAGCAGCCCTGCAACACGCGGGATGGGAGGGCAAAAACCCGGGGAAGACACTTTTTGGCAAGCAGGAAAAGCTCCGCCACAACACGCACACAACGCACACGCACACGCACAGAGCCAGGAGCCAACCTTCGGAGCAGAACCGCGTCTCCATGCCAAGAGCTGGGCGATTTTCCTGCCTCTCCCCGCTCGCAGCTCTGAGCTCACAGGCTCAGCATTCATCCCCCCGGCACATGGGAGCGGAGGGGGGAGACAGGGGCTCAAATGAAATCCAGACCTAGAGAGCAGTTTCTTCTTCCCCCCTGCTTCCCCCTTCGCCCCCCTCCCGGCTTCTGCTGGAATCACCGTCTGTCTCCAGGGCTCAGGAGGATGGGAAAAAAAAAAAAAAAAAAAAAAGAGGGGGAAAAAGCGGAAAAAAAAAGCAGAAGAGAAGCATTGCGAAAAAAAATAATTAAAAAAAAAAGAATCGGCTGAAATCCACCCAGAGCGGGGCTGTTCCTCTTCTCAAAGTACAGAAGCTGCTGCAAAGGTAGGAGGGCAGGGGCAGAATACAACATATTAAAAGATCAATAGCCTACCTGAAATCCGGTCCCTCTCCATTACTACGGGATATATTTAGCATCCGCGTGTCACGGCCGTCCCTTTTTTCGGTGGCGTCCCCTTCTTTCCCCCACTCTCCCTCCCTCCCTGCCTTGCCTCCTCCTCCTCCTCTTCCAAAAAAAGCTCTTTGTCTGGTCTAATTTCTTCAATCTGTTGCAATCATGAATGCATCCAAATTACCACATTTCCATGTGCTGATCATATGTTTGTGCTCCAAACTGAAGTAGCTTTGTCTCTTTGAAATGAAAAAGAAGAGTAAGAGAGAAAGAGAAAGGAGGAAGAAGAAAGGAAAAGGGGGTACATGACCCGAAAAATCCTGTAACTCCCTGAAATACTCCAGCAGGCGCAGGAAAACTGGAAATCCCGAGTCCTCTGTAAAACAGTCTTAAAGCTACAGCATGCGAGTGTCCAGGGGAGCGCTCCAGCCTCCACAGCTCCCTCTTAATATCCGCCAGGAGATGCTTGAGGAACTTGGCTCCTCACAATAACAGAGCGAACAACTCATCCAGCTTCTCAAATCTCTCCCCACTTCCCCAGCCTTGTTCTCCGGCTATTTCCTCTGTCCCCTCCTCCTTGCTTGGCTCCAGCATTTTAAAAGAGCGCAGATCCTGCACGCTCCCCCCCCTTTCGCCAGGTCTGAAGTTTCGATTCATGCATAAACTATTCGGCTGATGACGGCTGACTTCACTCCCAGCTCAGCATCACGGGCTGCTGCTGCTCCCCGGTGTGACCGGCTCCCGTCCCCCGCTCCCGGGGAGCCCCCCGAGGGTTCCCCGGTGTGACCGGCTCCGTCCCCCTCTCCCGGGGAGCCCCCGAGGTTTCCCCGGTGTGACCGGCTCCCGTCCCCCGCTCCCGGGGAGCCCCCGAGGGTTCCCCGGTGTGACCGGCTCCCGTCCCCCGCTCCCGGGGAGCCCCCCGAGGGTTCCCCGGTGTGACCGGCTCCGGTCCCCCGCTCCCGGGGAGCCCCCGAGGGTTCCCCGGTGTGACCGGCTCCTGTCCCCCGCTCCCAGGGGAGCCCCCCGAGGGTTCCCCGGTGTGACCGGCTCCTGTCCCCCGCTCCCAGGGAGCCCCCGAGGGTTCCCCGGTGTGACCGGCTCCTGTCCCCCGCTCCCAGGGAGCCCCCGAGGGTTCCCCGGTGTGACCGGCTCCGGTCCCCCACTCCCGGGGAGCCCCCGAGGGTTCCCCGGTGTGACCGGCTCCGGTCTCCCGCTCCCGAGGGTTCCCCGCCGGCCCGGCCCCGCTGCTGCCTCCGCCCCGCGGCACGGCAGCGATGCGCTGCAGGATTTCCGACCTGCAGAAGCGATAGTGAAAGTCCCTGCCCGGGCAGAGCGCGGACTCCTGTCCCCGGTGTGGCGGCGCAGCTGAGGTGGGGTCCGGGAGCAGATTTCGCTCGCTGGGATGCCCGGGCAGGGCGTGGGGAGCAGGGGGAGCAGAGCTGCCCTAAAGAGCCCGGAGATGCCCTAAAGAGCCCAATGCTGCCCTACAGAGCCCAGTACAGCCCTACAGAGCCCGGAGCTGCCCTACAGAGCCCGGAGCTGCCCTACAGAGCCCGGAGCTGCCCTACAGAGCCCGGAGCTGCCCTACAGAGCCCGGAGATGCCCTACAGAGCCCAGTGCTGCCCTACAGAGCCCAGTGCTGCCCTACAGAGCCCAGTGCTGCCCTACAGAGCCCAGTGCTGCCCCTACAGAGCCCGGGTACAGCCCTACAGAGCCCGGAGCTGCCCTACAGAGCCCGGAGCTGCCCTACAGAGCCCGGAGCTGCCCCTACAGAGCCCGGAGATGCCCTACAGAGCCCAGTGCTGCCCTACAGAGCCCAGTACAGCCCTACAGAGCCCAGTGCTGCCCTACAGAGCCCAGTGCTGCCCTACAGAGCCCAGTGCTGCCCTACAGAGCCCAGTACAGCCCTACAGAGCCCAGTGCTGCCCTACAGAGCCCAGTGCTGCCCTACAGAGCCCAGTGCTGCCCTACAGAGCCCAGTACAGCCCTACAGAGCCCAATGCTGCCCTACAGAGCCCAGTGCTGCCCCTACAGAGCCCAGTGCTGCCCTACAGAGCCCAGTGCTGCCCTACAGAGCCCGGAGCTGCCCTACAGAGCCCGGTACAGCCCTACAGAGCCCAATGCTGCCCTACAGAGCCCAATGCTGCCCTAAAGAGCCCAGTACAGCCCTACAGAGCCCAGTGCTGCCCTACAGAGCCCAGTGCAGCCCTACAGAGCCCAGTACAGCCCTACAGAGCCCAGTGCTGCCCTAAAGAGCCCGGAGATGCCCTACAGAGCCCAATGCTGCCCTACAGAGCCCAGTACAGCCCTACAGAGCCCAGTGCTGCCCTAAAGAGCCCGGAGATGCCCTACAGAGCCCAGTGCAGCCCTACAGAGCCCAGTACAGCCCTACAGAGCCCAGTGCTGCCCTACAGAGCCCAGTGCTGCCCTACAGAGCCCAGTGCAGCCCTACAGAGCCCAGTACAGCCCTACAGAGCCCAGTGCTGCCCTAAAGAGCCCAGTGCTGCCCTACAGAGCCCAGTACAGCCCTGCACAGCCCGGTGCTGCCCTACAGAGCCCTGCAGAGTCCAGTGCTGCCCTGCACAGCCTGGTGCCCTGCCCAGTGCTGCCCTGCCCAGAGGGATGCAGGGATGTGTGGCACAGAGATTCTGCCCTGCACAGAACCTTCCACTTGGCTGCTGGCCCGGGCAGGCAGCGTGAACACGGCATTAGCACCTCCAGCAGGTCTGCCCACTGTCAGACCCCCCTGCATGGCCCTCCCGAGCCATCCCACGCTGATTCCTCTTGGTAATCACCCAGCCAGATGCAAGGGCACAGCCTCCATCCCCAGAGCTGGCAAAGAAATGGCTCAACCCCCATGCCCAGGCACTGCTGGCAGGGAAGGCACAGCTGTTCCACACCAGGTGTGCTGACAGGACCCTTGTGTGATCTGCATGGTTCAAGTGACAATTCTGGCCCCAAAAAGCTCACAAGTTCACATGGAAACACCCAAGTGTGATGGCTGTGACACAGCCTGGCACTGCTGTCGTGCCATGGGCAGAAGGACAGGTTATTGCCCAGCTGGGTGAATAAACTCCCAAGGAAAGACTCCAGGCACTGCTGAAAGCTTTGGGCAGCCTGGCCTTACATTCCATCACTTTTCAACACCGAGGATTTGTCCCGTCCAGCAGCCCATGCAGTATCAGCATCCCCAAATCAGAGGGAGGAACAGAGCCAGCAGCCAGCTGTGGGGCCAGCCCAGCCCAGCAGAGAGCCCCAGGGCTGGGAGCAGCCCCAGGACAGCCCAGTCCTTCGGGAAGTTTCTCCCCAATGTCTCTCTCTCCCCCAGCATGTTATTCCCTGGGCAGAGATGCTGAGATGCCTTCCCAAATCCTGTTCATTCACTGTTTGCTGGCAGTGCTCCTGCTGCCAGAGCCCAAGGCACTGGAGGGACAACAAGCAATGTTTTCCCACTGACAGGCTCAAACCGCGTTTGAGGTGCTGAACACAAAGCAAGGGCTCGGGGGAGCTGCACAGCCCGTGGAGCACAAACCCACTGCCCTGCCTCCAGCAAGCAGCCTCCTGGCCGAGCTCCTGGGCTGCAGAGGAAGGGAAAAACCCGGGGAAGGATGGAGAAAGGAAGAAGGTGAATGAAAAAGAAGAAGGGATAGGGGCAGCGAGCATTTTAGCCTCCAGACTTTAACCCATCAAGAGCCAGGTGGCTGGGAAGGATAAAGGCACTCAGGGAAGTGAACCCAAACTGTGCTTAATGCAATTGAACTTGAAATGCACAAAACCTCCAGGGAGCTGCTCTCCCTCAGACCTGAAGTGCTCATGCAAATTTTAATGGATTCGCTTTAAAGGTGCAGTCATGTGTCTCTGAAGCAATGCTCACCAAAAAAAGGCAAATAATGGGGTGCCTGTGCTTGAGAGAGGGGTACCCCGTGCTGGTGATGTCAGCATCAGGGTTTGTTCCCTTCAGAGGTGTGTTTCCAGTGACCCTCACCTTCCAGGGCTGGGAATTCCCCATTTTTCTCAGTTTTTGAGAAGCTTCCCAAATGTCTGCTCAGTGGTCTGTGCACTGTGCAAGTGTATACAGAGAAAGAAAATGTATAATCCACTTTCTAGTGGTACTGCTAAAGGGTGGGGGGAAGTCAAGCACACTCAAATTTTAGGAAGGAGACAGAGAACTCCCTCCCCTGGCCAGGGCTGCCTTCTTGGGGTTCAAACCCCCCCAGGGCTAATTTTGGGAAAGCCACAAGGAGAGGGAGGAGGAACCAAAACCAACCCCAAGTTCCATTTGCAAACAGTGCTCAGACACCAAGCAGGAGCCCTGCTCTGCTCATGGGCTGGAACAGGGTGCACACATTTCCCTCACAGGTTTGGACACTGCCACGAGTGGCAGCCAGCAGGAAGCACTGCCAGGTGCAGAGAAAGCAAGGAAGGAAATCACTGAAAGGAAAGTTGACTGAGCTGGAGCCTTCTCTCCCCCACACCTCTGCAAGGCTCACCCAGCACTCCCAGCCCCCAGGCAGGCAGGAGCTGCTCTTGGTGCCTGAGCACAGCATGAGCAGGGCTGTGGCACAGAGCCCAGGGCACCCAGGAGGGGGCTCAGGACTTCTGCCACTGTCACCAGCCACAGCAGTGGCACAGACACCTGCAGCTGCTCAGGCAGATCTTTGTTGTTCCTTGTCTGCCTCTCCAGTTTTATGCTGGGATTACATTCCTGGGGAATTTCACCTGACAGAAAAGCTGTTTTGTTTTGGGGTTGGTTTTTTCTGCCTAGTTCAGTGCAGTCCCTGGTCACAGCTGACCACTTCCACCAGGGTTTTAGCACATCAGCCAGGTGTCACCTCATAGCCCCAGCCCCATTCAGGGGTCAGAGTGTCAGGCTGCACTGGGGAGGGTGCAGGAAGCAGTCAAACACCTCCAGGGCCTGGAGAGGCAGGAGAAATGGGGGTTCAGCTGTTCTTTTACAGGTTATCTGAGCTATCTGCAGCACTGGATATCTGCGGGAGGACAGTGTGGCAGAGCACAGCATTCCTAAATCAAATTATGTTCAGTGAAGCATTTTCACAGGAGGAAATACAGGTCCAATCAAGTGCTCCAACTCAATCAAGTGTTACTCAATTATATTCCCTCTGTGCCTTTTATCCCCAGGCTGCACCAAGCCAGCAATGAGGATATCTGAACCTCCATGGACTGTTTGCTTCAAAAACCTTTTTTACATTTTTATCAGCCTTGATGATGAGGGAAGAAAGAAAACATTGGCTAAAACTGTCCTTTTCATTTAGGAAAAAAAAACAAAAACACCAAACCTAGGAGATGCTCCTCTTTCCAAGGGAGGTAGTCCCACTGTCAGTGCTCTTTGCCAGGTGTTTCTTTGCCTCCTCACTCCATCCCCTCTCCCACTGGGCAGACAAGGAGCTGCCCTGCCCAGGGCTGCAGCTCTCCACATGTGCTGCCCAGCACTATTTTGCCACTCCCTGGCTATTTCTTAGGAAAACCTCGATTTGTTCAACACAAATCACTCAGCTCCTCCTGAGTTAGTACCTTTCCTAAGCCAGAGACCCAGCCCAGGGCACAAAGCTCACCACCACGCAGAGCTGGGGTGGCAGTGGCAGCAAGGGCTGGCCGTGACAGCAGCAGCACACAGCCCCTGAGATGATGCCCGAGTTCCACAGGGGTTTGTCTTTAAGGACAGACCCTGGCAGAGCTCTCCCCTCTCTGCCTGAGGGCCTCAAGTTGCTGGAAACCCCGTGCTCCTCCCCAGGCTCTCTGCTCACTCTTGAACACTCCTGTGCTGAAGAATTAACAGGGCAGAGCCAGAGGCGAGGCAGGACTGGACTCTCCTCACCCTCCTGGGAGAGCAGAAGGAGTTTCAGATAAATATTAACTCTTCCACAATCCTCTGCTGATGTTTTCCTTCCTGGACCCCTCCCTCTCACTAGTCTTGCCCTCTTGACCCTCCCTGAGAGCCCCAAACAGGGGTCACTCCACACCTGCAGGTCTGTGGTCCCTCCCTGCTGGGGAAGGCAGAGCCCCATGGGGCACTGCTGAACTTGTTCTGGGTCACTGTGCCCAGCTCTGAGCTCCTCAACACCAGGAGGACATGGACTTGCTGGAGAGGGTCCAGAGGAAACCATGAAGAGACCACGAGGGCTGGAGCTGCTCTGGAGCCAGGCTGGCAGAGCTGGGGGTGCTCTGGAGAGGAGAAGCTCCAGGGAGAGCTCAGAGCCCATTGCAGGGCCTGAAGGGGCTCCAGGAGAGCTCAGAGCCCTTGCAGGGCCTGAAGGGGCTCCAGGAGAGCTCAGAGCCCTTTGCAGGGCCTGAAGGGGCTCCAGGAGAGCTCAGAGCCCTTCCAGGGCCTGAAGAGGCTCCAGGAGAGCTCAGAGCCCTTTCCAGGGCCTGAAGGGGCTCCAGGAGAGCTCAGAGCCCATTGCAGGGCCTGAAGGAGCTCCAGGAGAGCTGGAGAGGGACTGGGGACAAGGATGGAGGGACAGGACACAGGGAACAGCTCCACATGGACAGAGGGCAGGGTTTAGTCTGGCTGTCAGGAACAAGTTCATCCCCTGGGAGGGTGGGCAGGCCCTGGCACGGGTTCCCAGAGAAGCTGTGGCTGCTCCATCCCTGGAAGTGCTCAAGACAAGGTGAGGGGGGTTCAAGGCCACTGAGCACCCTGATGAAGATGAAAAGCTGCACAATTTCTGGGCACTTTGCACACAGGCAGCACAGGGCAGTGGGATGCCACACTCTGTTCCTGAACCAGCTCCTTGGCATGGAGGGCAGACCCCACGGGGGAGAAACCTGCTGAGATGCTTGTTTTACCTTCTTCAGGTGCATCCCAAACACCTGGATTTTCAGTGTTTCTATCAGGAGAGCCCCAGGAAGGGGCTCTCTCTGATGGACTTCACTGTGTTGCTGCACTGCAACACAACCATCACACTCCTCTACCTTAAGTCCCATTGCTGAAGAAGGGAAGATCCAATGAAGGGAAGAAAACACTCCAAAACTGGGCAGCAAACCCTATTTTCATCTGGCAGCAGAATCATCCTGGCCTGGACTCTTCTGAGCATCATAAAACACTTTTGACCAAAAATCAAACTACAAAAAATTTAAACCAAGAAGGACTGCTCCTCTGAGTTAGATCATTAATGTCTCTTGCTCCTGGTGCTTTTGTAAGACCTCACTTACTGCTTTATTGGCTACCAAAATTTTTGCAGAGAGACTTCACACTCACCCTGGAGGCTCAGAGGAGGCTGTGGTGGCCACCAGGGCTCCAGAATTGGCCTCTGCCCTCGGGGTGAGGCTTTGAGGGCAAGAGGGACAGCTGAGCAGCCAGGAGCTGGCCTGCCAACATGCTCAGGAGCAATCTGCAAACTGGCATTTCAGCAGCAAAAAGATGAAGAAAATAAACACCAGGGATGTGGGAGCCCAGGGTGTTCCCCTGGCCTCCTTGGGGGTCTCAAACCCCCTGGTGAGGGTCTCAAAGACCCCTGAGTGAGACCCTGCTGTCTCAGGCACTGAATTCACACCCCTGGGGGAAATTACCAACACAGAGGGAATGGAAACAAGCCACCAAAATTAGTAAAGTGTAAATTAGGTTGTTAGAACGTAGATAAATAGACTTTTGGGAATGTTTGTGACAAGGGACACGTGGCCAAGATGGAGAATTTGGGGTGTGGATACCTCTTCCTCCTTCTTCTCCGTGCCATCCATGCTGGGTGACATGCTGGCACTGTCAGATTGGGTGGGGTCAGAGCTGGACTGTTTAACAAGACTGTATTGCATTGGAGAATTGTTACAAACATTCAGCAGGTAATGCAGACTGTGTGAGATCAGCCCTGCCCTCAGCAGGCAGATTCCATCCTGGGTGCCCGGCTGGGCAGAGCTGTGAGCCGGGCAGAGAGTTCCTGAGACAAGGAACAGCCAACAATCCTTGGAGCCTTGAAAACTGCCTCCTGCAATCTCTCATCGGTGGTTTTGGGAAAAATCAGGATTTACACCACTGCATGTCCTGCTGAGGGGATCTCAGGGCTAAGGCAGTGACACAGGGAGAGACGTGCAGTGAGCTGAGAGGAATGTGGCCCCACGGAGCTGCTGAGGCACCAGCAGCACGAGCTGGCACACACAGAGCAGGGCAGGGCTCACAGCCCTCCTTCCTCCTTCCAGCCATGCCTGGGTGGAAGGCAGAGCCTCCCCGGCCAGGTGCTGCCCTCACACACGTGCACAGCTGTCCCACAGTGCCATGGCAGCTCAGCTGGATGTGTCCTCACTGCCACCAGCCCCTCCATCAGCTCCTGCCCCCCGAGCCAGCCCACTGCGCCCTCACAGGACATGGCTGGGGCTGGCAGAGGTGACAATGGACAATGAACATATTTCTCTCTCTGCACTCTTTTACTCTGGAGGACTCAGGATAATTCCCTCCATCCTTTTAAAGGAGAGAAGGCAAACAAATGAGATAAACCCACACTCCACTGGCATTCTCTCTGCTGCACCTGATGTCAGGCTCTATTGAAAGGGCTCTCAAGGCTTCTTCCACAGATGTCTGGTGCTGAGGTGAGAAATAACCTTGCTCAAGGACTTCTGCTCCTGTCCTGGAGGAGCCACACTGCACTTCTCCATTTCCTTTCCTCAGGGGAACCCTGTGGACCTTGTCAGCACTCATCAACAAATCTGAATCACACTCCAGTGCAGAAAAATTGCTATCTTAAAACACAGTCAGCAGGTGAAGCCCCCAAACATTACAGAGCATGAGAGCCCAGGTCATTCCTGAAGCACTGATTTATATTTTAAATACAAACTTTCCCTCTGTTTTCCCCACACCAGAGCACACAGAGCCGGGTGATCTTCCTCCTCACCTGCAGTGTCCAGCCCCTTTGGGACCCAGTGAGACCCAGCAGGGACTGGAGGTGGATCAGAGGTGTTCCAAGGGAGCAGGACGAGCAGGCAGTGCTCCCCACATCCCCTGTGAGCAGCCCCCAGCCCAGGCACCCAGCAGCACCCCGGGGTGTGCCAGCTGAGCACTCCCTGCCTGCCCCCCGTGAGGAACACAGCTCTGCCAGCAGCTCAGAGTCCATCAGCGGGTTACACAGCGCCCTGAGTGTGTCCCTGCAGGACACCTGAGCTGGCAGCAGCCTGCTGGCTTTAACCCCTTGCTGCCCGGAGCTGGGGTCACTCAGAGCTGTGCCTGCACAGGGGACTCTCCAGGCTGGCTCTGTGCTGTGCCTGGTGAGGAGAGAGGCCATGTGGGATGGAGGGACACGTGTCAGGGCAGGGTTTGTCACAGGGAGCCCGAGGGGAGCACGGGGACAGGCTGGCAGGAGAGCTGCACAGCTGGGGTGACCGGTTTGGTGCCTCAGACAAAGGGGAACAGAGCTGCCCGAAGAAATTCATATGACCTCATCTGAGGACATGAGAGAGCCTCATCCAGAGCCATGAGGCTGCACCACAGGCTCCAGTTAACCCCTCAGCTGCTCCACCGCAGCGAAAGGCACCTCTGTACTACAAACACACAACCACAGCAGGATCAGGGTTGGAAAAGAATTCTGAGAGTTCACTGAGTCCAGCCATTAGCCCAGCACTGCCCTGCTCACCACCAAACCCGCCCTCGAGTGCCACACCCACACGACTTTTGAACATTTCCAGGGATGGTAATTCCACACTTCCTTGGGCAGCTTGTTCCCATGCCAAACCACCCTCCCAATGAAGAAATG
The DNA here is from genome assembly GCA_034336665.1 of Luscinia megarhynchos. Taxonomy (NCBI): domain Eukaryota; kingdom Metazoa; phylum Chordata; class Aves; order Passeriformes; family Muscicapidae; genus Luscinia; species Luscinia megarhynchos. The sequence goes on from CM067580.1 coordinate 8,370,575, forward strand.
TTTCCTGATATCCAAGCCAGCCCTGGCGCAGCTTGAGGACATTTCCCCACACGGCAGGGATGCTGAGCTCACAGTGCACGTTGTGCATCCCCCAGGTGCTGCTGGACCGGGGTGCTGCTCTGCCAGCAGGATCCCAGGGTGCCAGCAGGAAGCACAGGCACTGCAGGACAAGCTGAAGGGCTGCACCGAGGTTTGCAGGAGGTTCCCAGCCCCAGTTTGCTCAGATGCCACACTGGCACGTGTGTGCTGTGCTGGAGTGGCAGTGCCCATGTCTGTGTGACAGCTCTGACAGCTCTCCCCCGAGGAAAAACCCCTCACACACCTAATGGCTTTTATAGCACTCTGAATTTGCTTATGTAACCGCCATCAGGCACGCTCCAGTGGGGAGCCCCGGGCTCCTGACATTCCTTTTGTTTATCTCCACTATTCTGGTTAACCCACAGCCTCTCAGAAACCAGTTTCTACACTTGTCCTCTCACAGACTCCAGGCACAGAGAGGAGATGGTCCTCAGGGCAAGAAGTGGAAACAGCAAGATCTGTTCTCATGTCTGCCACGAATTTTGAGCAACCCAAATGAGTGAGCCCTGCTGAAATCCTGCTGTGCCTGTTAAAGTGATGATGCCAATTTAAACTATGCCCACAGCTATGTGTGTTCAGCTTCCCACCCACCTGGCCTCACACCTTTCCATCTCAGTGCCCAAGGGGAAGGATCCCTGGACTCACAGGCAGTGCTCAAGGCACAGCTGTCAGGTTCTCTGCTGCTCTGTTTTCCAGCTATGAAATAGGAACATCAATAACTTTTGAGGGAAAAACCAATCAAGACAAGAATTATCTGTGCCTGTCTCGATGAAATTTTCAAGTAAGACTGTAATATTTGAATTTTTGTTAATCCCAGGTACCAGAGGCCTCTGGGGTGCCCTGGACAGTGTGGCAGTGCAGTGACAGTGGGGTCAGTGGGGTCCTGGAGCCTGTGCCCTGAGCAGAAGCTCAAAGGCTCAAACCACAATCTGCACCTTTGAACACCTCACTTTTCCTGCATTTCCATCCCACACTGCTCCACCCACTGTGGCTTCAGGCCCAGCTACCACCATCAGCAGGAGGGGTGAAAAAGGGGCTTGAACTGCTGCAAACAACATCTGGATGGGAGTCCCCATCCCCTCACTTTGTACCCAAGAGAAGCATTCAGGCAGTACAAGCCAAGCTGTCCCAGTGAGTGCCCCTTTCAACCCAGAGAGCTGGCCCTGACTTCCTGCCTCTCCAAATTATGCCCTGCACTTCCAAAAAGCACCGGGACAAGCTGTGGCTGGTCCTCAGCCAGCTGCTGACGAGGCAGAAGCGGGGCCGCCGCGCTCTGGCTTTGGGGTGGAAGGGCCCGGCCTGCCCTGGCCCTGGCAGGCTGCCCCTGCTCCAGGCAGCCTCACAAAGGCTGGAACAGGAAGGCTGAGGCACCTGCTCCCCTCCCACCCCTTTGGGACCTCTGGTGAACAAAGCACCTGAGCCACAAACAGCACTTGGCTGGAGCAGTGCTGCTGCTGAAACACCGTCCTGCTGCCTTCACCTACCCAGGGAAATGTGCTGGCTTAGCTCAATCAGCAAATCTGCCTTTTCATGGACCCCCTCCTCGGGCTGCCCTTGCCAGGGAAGTTCCTTCCTCTTTAGCAAAAACTGAGTTGTAGGCTGGAAAAAAATCAAAGCAGAGCACAGCTGGCTGCCTGAGAGGAACACGATCTCGATTCCTTCCACTCCAACTGCTCTGGGCTGTTTTCTGGCTGAGCTGTGAACACACCACTGCTCCACATGGCAAATGTCAGCAAATATTTCTGTGCTTCCAATTCATCAGGTAGAGCTGTAGGAAAATGAAGTGGGAGTAACTTGCCTGACACCCCATTCCTGACTCGTGCAGCTGACACGCTGGAGGGATGGGACAGCATCCAGAGGGACCTGGACAGGCTGGATGGGCCTGTGACCCTCAGGGGGCTCAGCAGGGCCAAGGGCAGCATCCTGCACCTGGGCCAGGGCAGTCCCAACACAGGCTGGGCAGAGAAGGGATCAGAACTATTCCCTGGGGGGGTTGGGGGTGTTGGTTGATGAGAGCTCCATAAAACCCAGCAATGTGCACTGCTGGCCCAGAAAGGCAAACGTGTCCTGGGCTGCAGTGCAAGAATTGTGAGCAGCAGGTCAAGGGAGGGGATCCTGCCCCTCTACTCCCCCCTCCTGGGAGCCCCTCCTGCAGAGCTCTGGGGCCATCCACACAAGGAGGATGTGAAGTGCAGGACTGAGGCCAGAGGAGATGTTCCAGGGCTGGGGACCCCCTGCTCTGGAGCCAGGCTGGGAGGGCTGGGGGTGACCTGGAGAAGGCTCCAGGGAGAGCTCAGAGCCCTTCCAGTGCCTGACAGGGCTCCAGGAGAGCTGGAGAGGGACTTCTGAATCCCCCCCAAGGCACTGTGCGGTGCTGGGGCCACACAACCCATTCAGAGGGACAGGAACATTTGAGTGACAGAAGGAAGTTTCCCAAAGAGGTCAAAATCAGTTCTGCAGCTCCCTACCCTCACTGCACACCCCAAGGCAACACGTGGATGCCTGTGGAGCTCTCTGCATCCAGGAGCTGGTGGCTGTGGAAATGCACATCACCCCTTTGTTTAGGGTGGCAAAGAGCCCAAAGCATGTGAGCCCCTCGTGCAACGCTTCACTTGCAACCACTGCTCAGTCATCCCAACCCCAATTTATCTTTCACAGGAATAAAAGCTTCTGGGTGCAAGGCCAGATGTGCAGAGGGGAAAATTTGGACCTGAAACAAGGGGAAATTGAGCTGCAGTTATATAGAGTCATAAATATTTACTGCAATGTAAACTGAAGGACTGAACTGCTCATTTGATTTTTTAACTTGAAAAAAAAAAATTAAAATTTACAAGGTCTCTCAACAGAAAAGTGGAAAAGTATATAATTAGAGTCTAAGGAAAACAAGCTTGAACAAATGTGCTGTGTCTGTCAATGTGGATTCCCTACACCCCAGCTCCCTCTGGAGCTGCACCAATTCCCCCTTCTGTCCTGGGATGTCTGTACATGAGAGCAGGCGGTGCCAGGGCTGAGGCTGCAGCTTTGTTTGTGCACATGCACAAGATAAACACACACTCCAGCTCAGAACTACCAGCTCTGCTCTGGTGGCCGAGTTTTGAAGCATCAGCTCTAAAATGCAGCTCAGTCCTGTGGCCTCTCGCTGTTGTGAAGCTTTAACACTCACACAGCACCCAGACTCCTCAGTAGTCACCACCCAGTGCATTTCTGGGGTTTGGGGTGCAGTGGCCTGGTCTGGCCATGGTTCCATCCTCCCTCTGGTGATGGTGTGGGGCTGTGGAGCTGCAGATGCCAGCAGCAGGACAGTGTCACAGCTGTGCCACACACAGCTGTCCTGTGCTGGCAGCAGGAGGCCCAGGCAGCATCCCAGCTCCCAGGCTGTTCAAGTGCAGTTCAAGCAGAAATCTGTGACTGATCCCCATCCCACGTGTGCTGGTGGCTGCTTCCAGCAAGGCACTGAAGTCACTGCTCCAGGAAGGCACCCCCAGGGTGGCTTTCTGCTGCCACCCACGCCGAGGGAAAAGCTGACAAGCACTGTTTTGATAAGCCCATCTGGGAGCTGAGGCAGGATGTGAGGGCTGAGAAGATGGATTGAAACAGCAAATCGAGCCCAGAGGGAGCAAATGAGTGACAGAGAGAGCAAGGGGACAGGAGAGGATAAAACCTGAACTAACTGTGGTCAGAGCAGGGTGCTGACGAGGTGAGTGGGGTTTGGGAGGGGACAGGCAGCAGAGGAAATGAGGCAGCAATGGCAAGGGGAGGTCATCCAGACTGGAATTAAATAATCTTTAAGGTCCCTTCCAACCCAAACCATTCTAGGATTCTGTGATATCAGAGAAGGAAGCATGAAGGAAGATTTCAGTGGAAACAAAGCACCTGCTAATGAAGAATAATGTCTGGGATGTTGTGTTGGGTTGATGTGACCAGCAATGTGAATTCTGTCCCCATCTGCTGCAGCCGGGTGGGGCAGTGACCCTGATCTCCTGGCACATATTATCTGCTAATGGGCCAGCTTTAAACCAGCTGGGCAATCATCTTTATCTTCCCACAGCCCATCCTCCCTCCAGGAGATATCTCCTGTTAATGGGCCATTGTTAAAAACCGGGTGTGGCAGTGATGCTTCTCTCTGTGGGAATATCTCCTGTTAATGGGCCATTGTTAAAAACTGGGTGTGGCAGTGATGCTTCTCTCTGTGGGAATATCTCCTGTTAATGGGCCACTGTTAAAAACCAGCTGGGCAATCATCTTTATCTTCCCACAGCCCATCCTCCCTCCAGGAGATATCTCCTGTTCATGGCCATTGAGTCCCAGGGCATGACTGATAAAATTCCATCATCCCACCGGGAGATGCTCCAGCCAGAGGAGGAGCCAAGCCTTTCCTACCCAGATAAAAACTGAGATTTGGAACAGCAAGAGACCTTCTTTCCACTGGATTCCAGAGGAAAGCCAGACCTTTCCACATCATCCCTGGAGCTTCAGAGGAAACTGCACCTTCTCCAGGAGCACTGCTCCAGCTGAACCACATCTGCCACTGCAGGAGGATGCAGCCACCATTGAATGGGACTGCTGCCAACACCCTGACTGACTGACGGGTGTCAGCTTGGATTCTGACTCTGGCAGTGCTTTGGGATTGTTCTTTGTAATACTGCATTTCTATTTTAATTTTCCTAGTAAAGAACTGTTATTCCTAATTCCCATATCTTTGCCTGAGAGCTCCTTAATTTCAAAATTATAATAACTTGGAGGGAGGGGGTTTATATTCTCCACTTCAAAGAGAAGCTCCTGCCTTTATTGGCACACACCTGTTCTCCAAACCAGGACAGATGTACAAAGCATCTTGACATGGAGCCCACTGCAGGGGTTTGAACCAGGGAGCAGCACAAGCTCATCAGAGGGGCTCATACACCAGCAAAAGGGTTAGCAGAAGGAAAAACCCAGATTTGGGCTGCCTCAGCTTCCCTTGGAGTATTTTAGATGAGAACAGTGAAGTTTTCCACTTGCAGACAGCCTCCAGGGCCAGTCCCTGGGCAGCCCCAGCACGTCACACACAAACAAACACACAGAGCACACAGCCTCTGGTACTCACAAGCACTGGGAATTCTGCTGCTGCCTTCCTGAGGCTGGGAAACACCTCTTGCAAGAAAAACAAACCCTCCCACCTGCTTCCTTCTGAATCAGAAGCAGCTTCCAAAACATTAAGCTGCAATTAGAGCTGTAAATTTAGCCACAAACACTTATAATCCATAAATCTGCATATCCAATAAAAAATAATAGCTAAGGAGAGTCCAAAAGAGCTACTAATGACCAAAGTGGATTTCAACCACAGGCCACTCCTGCTTTCTGTTGCCTTGTGTTGAATTGGGTTGGAGCTTGCTAATTATTGTCTCTGGACCCATTATCCAGTAAGGAATATTTTATATTCTCTCTCATAGTTTGTTAGGGCTTTTAAAAACATATATGTATACTTCACTCTGGTTTTTTTTCATGTACTGCTTTCTTTATATATATATATATATATATATATATATATACACTTCACTCTGTTTTTTTCATGGACTGCTTTCTTTCTCCAGCACAGAGAGCTCTGCACTTATCAGCAGCAAGCCTTGCCTTTTAAACCATGGCAGAACATGTGATTTCTGAATGTCACCTCCCGCATTCCCTCTATTTTTCCTTTTTATTTTATTTTTCATTGGATGAGGAGGTTTCAAACAGAGAAGTTCCCACACTTACTGGGGCTTGTCACCTCCTGTATTCCCTCTATTTCTCCCTTTTTTTATTTTTCATTGGATGAGGAGGTTTCAAAGAGAGAAGTTCCCACACTTACTGGGGCTTGTCACCTCCTGCATTCCCTCTATTTTTCCTTTTTTTTAATTTTTCATTGGATGGAGAGGTTTCAAAGAGAGAAGTTCCCACACTTACTGGGGCTTGTCTGGTCGCTGAGCCGCCCAAGTCTCCCGCTGGAGGTCCGGGTGATTCCTGCAGCAAGAAGAAGGTGCAATAAGGAATCCAAGTGAGTGTGGAGTGTGGAGTGACCTCCCTGCATCTGGCAAGGCACAGCTCTGTTGGGAATCTGCTTTGTGCAGTCATCTCTCAGATCCAGGGAGAGTTACACGTTATTTTAACCAAAAATCCCCTGAGGAGAGATCTCCACCTTTCCCTGAAGATGTCAAACATTACTATTCAAACTCACCAAACCCACAGATGTGTTTAGGGTTTCCAGAAACACCAGAGGGGACTTTAGAAATCATCATGTGGGACACTCACGTTCACCTCTCGCTCCAGGATATTTTATCCTAGAGAGAAGTGCAGCACTTCCTGAGACAGATTTCCTTGCTGGGAGAGGAGAGCACAGGAATTTAAGGATTTGCACGAGTCCTGCACTTAGAGACACTCCTCTCTGGACGGACTGCACCCACATCCTGGAGCACACCATGTGTGGGAGCCCTGCTGTGGGGTCGGAGCAGTGGGATAGGGGATGCACCTCCCCTTCCACAACCAGGGAATTGCCAGGTGCCTGCCTGCTCCCAGGCTCCAGGCTGACTGCTGACTACAACAACATTTCTAATCCATCATCAGCTTGTTTGATTTCTCTGCCATCCCAGCTGCCTATTTGTAAAACCATAATTGCCACAGCAAGAACTTCCCACTTAGCAAAAACTTGAATCCTCTTTAGAATTCCCATTTAGCTGAAACACAGCAATATGAAACTGTACATGGATTTGTGCCTCAGTTTCTGGTTTTTTTTACACTTTTTACCTCAACAAAGGTGGCCACAATAAACACAGTGAACCACCTCAGGGGGGATGCTATATCCTGGAATGCCCCCAAGTGTTATGATGTCTGGTGTGGACATTCCCAGGAGGTCTGGTGGCTCTGGGGTCCTGCTGGAGGAGCAGGATGGACACCAGCTCCAGGACAGTGTCCACATCTCAGGCACCACAAACTGCAGCTGCCAAGCCACAGGAGCTCCTCAGCCCATTCCAAACCCTGACACCTTGGGTCAGGTCTTCTACCTGCAAACAGGTAAGAAACCCCCAGGATCTGAGGGTGGTGATGTCATTCAATTGTATTATTTAAACTATCTTCTCACATTCCACCAGATCTGTTGGACAAGAACCAAAGGGATTAAAACAGCATTGATTTAAGATGCAGAACAGCTCTAAACTGTGATTTGTAATGGAGTCACAACCTTAAAAACCTTGTCAGCTAGAAGAGTGCATCATACAAGGAAAAAAATATTAAAATAGATATATAAAGAAAGAAAATATATAGATATGTATAGAATATATATATAGATATGTTAGATATATATAAGATATATAAGGTATATAAAGATATATAAGATATATAAAGATATATATAGATATATAAGATATATATAGACATATATAAAGATATATAAAGATATATATAGATATATAAAGATATATATAGATATATAAGATATATAAAGATATATATATAAAGATATATCTTTATATATCTTTTTATATATAGATATATATACATATATATAGATATATAAAGATATATAAAGATATATAAGATATATAAAGAAAAAAAAAGGCAGGAAAACTTTCATACCAGTAAGGCCTGGAATAGAGGGAGGGAAGGGAAAAGAGCTGCCTGGCAGCTGGACATGGAAAAAGCATTTCATGCTCAGAACCGTGTGCTAGTGTATATATATTTATATCTATTTTATATGTGTGTGTTTGCTCTCTCCCTTTCCTTTTCTGACATAAAAAGCCTCTGTGCCTACAACGTGATGTGGTTGAACCACAGGGCTGGTCCTGGGAAAGGGTGACACAGGCAGAACCCACGGGCAGCACCACCCTGAGCCTGCCCCCAAAGAGCCCAAAACAGAGGCAGGACTGTCCCCCCTCACCCAGGAGCAGCCTGAGTGCTCCAGGGCTTCACCTGCACTGCAACAGGGCAGGCTAGTGCCACACCATCACCCAGCCCCACTTGCCACCCCTGACAGCAGGACAAGGGCTGAAGCTTCTGGGAACTTGGTGCATTACAACCAGCATCTTAAATTTTAAACATATTTTTGCTATTAAACCCAGCCCCTGAATCTTTTCTTTAATTCTTTTCTCCACTCTAAAAGCCTACTGCTTCTTTGGACGCTAGCAAGGATGAAAAGCCACATTTCCTCTGCTGAACAGATTTTCAAACAGCTCTTGCTGAGCCAGGCTGCAGGAGCAGTCACATCCCAGAGAGACAGCACCCCCGAGCTCCCTGCGTGCAGGCAAGGTGCAGTGCTGAAACCCAGCTTTGGGAATGGCTCAAGAGGCAGAGAAAAGCAGCCCTGCTGGGTGGCAGGCTGAGGAATGCAGCTTGCAGCCAGGCTGGGCTGCTTGAAAGCCTTTCATGTTCAAAGCCCCATTCAGGCTGCGGCGGGCAGGAAGCTGAGCGAGGAGCTTGCAGGCTTGGGCAGGCTCACATCGAGGAAATCAGCTTTATTCCTTCAGCTTTGCTCCTTCAGCTCTGTTCCCTTCAGCTCTGTTCCCTTCAGCTCTATTCCCTTCAGCTCTGTTCCCTTCAGCCCTATTCCCTTCAGCAGCCACTGCAGTGGGAAAAACACACACCGGGCTGGGAGCATCCAGCACAGCCATCAGCACCCGTGCCTGGCTGAGCCTGTGGCTTCAATCCAAACCTTCCTGAGGATTTGTTTGTGTGCCCAGCTTTTCTCTGGGGAGCTGGAGTTACACCTCACACCCTTTTTGCAAAGCTGAGTTGATTTGCTCTGTGTTGGAGGCAGCATTAGGAGGTTTTTCTGTCAGCTGTTGCTTCACTGCCTGTTAACAGCATTAATAATACATAATAATGCTGTTCATCCCCTCTCACACAAAGGGAAAATGAGAAGCAAACACAAAATTCATCCAGGCAGCCCAATACCTTAGCAGAAAATCTAGAAAGAGGAGGGAGAGCTGCAGAGTCTGAGCCAAGCTTGCTATCTGGGCTGCCCCACTGCCCCTCCACAGAGGGAGGATCCAGACACAGTCCTGGAAAGCAGATAAACAGCAGGGAAAGCTGGCAGCCTGGCAAGACAAGGAGAGAAGATCTGGCAAAAAAAAATAAAGTAAATAGTGAGAAAGCAACAGCTAAAAATATGCTGCTGTGAACACACTGCCAGGAAGGCAGCAGGACCAGAGAGCATCAGCTGCTGAGCTTCTTCTGGGGTTACCTCTATTTATAGCCTGGGAGCAGCAGTTTGAGCCCCAGGTTGGAGCTGTGACATGAAAATCAAACATTTCCACTGCAGACACAGTGTCTGTCAGCCTTCCCTCTCAAACACCCTCCAGCCACGCTGGAAATGCACTGGACTAAGAACCACAGAGCAATGTGCTTTATTTAGCTGAAATTGGGAATGCTCCCCCTTGCTCCCATCAGCAGGAATTCAGAACAGAAGAGTCCAACAGTTAAAAACCAGTGAGTCCAAGAGTGGCTCATTCCACCCAGAGGATGTGCCTCAGCAGGACAAAGCCCAGCTCAGCCTCACCTTGGCTCACTAAGCAATTTGTATTTGCTCTTTTCCACATCTTATAATCAATGACTAATTCCCTCCAGACCCACGGGCTGGGGCCATGTGGCCCAAGAGAGAAGCCCCAGCTCCCAAAACCTCCAGACTGCTCTGGGGTCTCCTTCACAACTGACAAATCCTGGAATCACCCCTGTGACCATGTCAGTGCCAGGCTCACTTCTAAATTGCTCCCTCCAGGTGATATTGGACCAAGGTTTCTACTGTTCTGTGCTTCTTGCAGCTGCTGATGCAGCACAGTGGATGTAAAGCACCCCAGAACTGAAATGGGAGCACCTTTGGGGTGCTCACCCTGCTGCAGGGGATGCAGAAAGGGCAGGGCAGCACAGGGGGGAATCCAGCTGCTCTGGAGAAATGTCCAGTGTGACTTTTCCAGCTGAGTTGGCCAAATCTGAACCTAGAGCTAACCAGGGAATTGCCAGAGATGCTCATGTCCAACGAATGTGATGCATATGTTCTCCAAAACACACACCAGAGTTCTTGGATTATACACTGCAAACATTCTGGACACAACAGTGAAGAGAGCCCACGTGAGGTTGATGTTCTCCTCACAGTAAGCCAAACATGCTGCTACACCCACATGATGCAAAATACAAAAGGACAAGCGAGCAATTCCCATTTTCAACAGAAACCACGCAGTGAGGACAAACAGGAGGATGCAGCTCAGGAACTTGTCTCTCTACGCAGTCCAGTAAAAACACAAAACAAACAAGCAAAAGAACCCAATTCAAACAAAGGTGGTGATGGGAAGGGATGGGCCAAAGCCAGCAGGAGCCATCCCCCAGTGTGCTGGAGCCAGCAGAGCAGCAGCAGCTCAGCCGAGCAGGCTGAGACCTGTGCTTCTGTTCATGTACTTACTGATATTTTTCCCAAATTTTCCCCAATTTTTCCTACAATTTTTCCCAATTTTGTCCCATTTTTTATCCAATTTTCCCCAATTTTCCCCCAATTTTTCCCAATTTCCCCCCAAATTTTCCCAATTTTTCCCCATTTTATCCCAAATTTTCACCCAATTTTTTCCCAGTTTTCCTGCCCCCAGCACAGCCCTGTGCACACTGCTCTGCACATCTCTCCATCCAGTAAGAGTTCTCTGCTCTGGGCATATCCTGCCTTCCTGGGGCACAGCTCCAGGAGTCACAGAGCCAGCTCTGGGTGCTCCTCAGCAGAACAGCCCCTCAGAGCACCCACACACCACCAGCAGCTTTTAAACAGAGGCTGGCAGGGTTGAGTCCCCCCAGCAGGACCTGCCCCTGTGCACTGCACACCCCCAGCCCACCTCCTCTGCCCTCTGCCCTCTGCCCAGGCCCTCCTGCTGTCACCCAGGAACACAGAAAGCACAGCAAGGATGTCCCTGCCCTGCTCAGCTACAGTGCAGAATGCTGGGACAGGGTTTCCACTCCCTGCTCTTTGTGCAAATCCATCTCAACACTCTTAGGACAGCTCAGGGTGTGAAATCTCTCATGCTACAGGTGAGCAGGTGAATTACCTTCACTGACAGCTGCATTTCACCCTGATTCACCCAGGCTGTGAAAGCTCCAGGGATAAAAAAGAGAGACTGGAGAAGACCTCAGCAGCAAGGCCTGGAGCTGTTAGCAGGAGGAAAACCCACACTGCACAATCTCTGCCTCCACAGCTCCTCCAGCTGAGCTGCAGAGCTCAAATGCTGACACAGGACATCACCTTTGGAGGGAGGTGTCACTGCAGACAGCTGGGGACACAGGGGAGCCAGAGACTGCCAGGGAGGGACATCTGTGTGCAGAGGAGCAAAGGAAAAATAATCTCTATTGCTCCAGTGAAACACACAATCACAGCTTCTCTTCCATTAGCTTGAAATCCACTTGCAACATTAATCTCAAAAGGAATACAGCTTAAAAAAAAAAGGGGAAAAAATTCATGTTCATTTCCAGTACTAATCAGAAACATGCACTGAAGAATAAAATACACTTTTCCAGATTCTGTGTAACAGAAACTCTTTACAAAGAAGCTGAGCACAGCTAGAAAAATAAAAAACTCCAACCCTGGTGCATGGTTTCATTCTGGATCAAATATCTCTGGCAGCAAACTGAGCTTTCACCAGGATGGAGAGATGTGGTGGAGTGGAGGGTTGTTGCTGGGATGGAGGGAGGGATTCTGGAGGGATGGAGGGATTCTGGTGGGATGGAGGGATTCTGGAGGGATGGAGGGATTCTGGTGGGATGGAGGGATTCTGGGGGGGATGGAGGGATTCTGGTGGGATGGAGGGATTCTGGGGGGATGGAGGGATTCTGATAGGGTGGAGGGATTCTGGTGGAATGGAGGGATTCTGATAGGGTGGAGGGATTCGGGTGGGATGGAGAGAGGGTTTCTGGAGGGATGGAGGGATTCTGGGGGGATGGAGGGATTCTGATAGGGTGGAGGGATTCTGGTGGGATGGAGGGATGCTGTGGCCAAGGGGCACTGATTGCAGACTCAGCAGTGCTCCACTACCTTCTCCACACAGCCTAGGTGCACCAACAAGCTGTGTCCAGCTCAGAGGCTGAGCAGAGACAGCCTAAAGCACCACCAGGCTCCCTCCCATGGGAGCTGGAGCCAACAACACTGCTCATCAGCACACGGAGCCATGAGCCACATTCAGAACCCAGCCTGAGGCTGGAGCTCAGATTACCCTCAAGGAAACCACAGGAAAATTGGCATTAGCAAGATGCATCTATTCCTACCACAACACTCCAGTTTAGCAGGTGCCAAAAGCATTCTAACACCAAACAAATGTTCCAAAAGCTTGTGCTAATGATAAGAGGCAGCAAGACCCAAGCCTCAATTTTTGCAGTGTTAGAAAAGCTCCCCAAGCCAGCAGTGCTCTGCACAAGCAAAGGCTGTGCTAGGGAGAAGGGCCAGTCCTGCACATGGTGATAAAGGGTGACAGGGGACACAGCACTTTAACCTTGGCTCAAATGTAGGCTTTGATTCAAATTGTTAACTCAAATTAAACTGCAGTAATTCTCAGGAAATCAATTGCTGCATCCATAAAGCTTAAGGCCAGAAAATTGCCTTGGCTGACCCACAAACCCCACAGCACACACTTCTGTCTGCTCAGTGTGCATTCAAGCTCGTGCTTGAGCTAAGTCTTGGCTTTTTGGAGATGTTCAATCTCAGTGTCAAGACTAAAACATTGGAGTGATCTCAAGTGCTTTGGCAAGTTGTTCAAGAATTAAAATGGCTTTTAAACAATACAGACTCTCCCTTTGAGCTTATTCTGAGGTGAGTAAGCTCAGTCCTCAGATATTCACTTCACAGAAATAACAGGATCATTTCACCACCCCTCGTGATCGTTTGTTCTTTACTGACCACAAATTCCTCACAGCTGATACTCATTCAGAGATACACTGGACAACCACGAAAGCACTAAAAAAAAAAAAATTAGCACAAGCAGTTTTTCATATGAAAAAAAGTGTGTTAGTCATCATCTGTGACCCTTGTGGCTGGAGTAACCCAGCTGGGCAGGGTGAAGGTGCCACGTCACCAGAGCAGATGGCTTGTGCAGATGCACATTGACACCCCCAGTGTCCCCACAAACTGGAAGGGGCTGCAAAAATGGGCCTTTTGTACGTGCTGTCAGCTCTGCTGGCTTGGGGGATTCTTTTACTTAGCAGCAGGAGGCAAGGGAAAAGGGTTTATGTGGGGATGGAAAACTGCTCCTGTGAAGCTCTGCTGGGTGGGGCTGGGCCTGGTAACCACTATCAGGTCTAAAATCCCTCCAAGTTCACTGTTGATGCTGACCAGATTTCCAGAGGTCTTGTCCCTCTGAATTCTCCCTGTATTCACCACACTCCTCACTTGCTCACAGTCCTTATGTGCCCAAATCCAAGAGAGAGAAGCAGGCCTCAAGAACTGGAATTCAATGAACAGGTGTCTTGTGGCACTTTCACTAAACGAGGGGGTTTTGAGCTTGTAAAGTCATGGCAAGAGCAGCTTGGATCTGGTGCAGAACCTGCAGCATCCCAGCAGAGGTGGGAAGGCATCTGAACCCATCCAAGCTGCAGCCTTGCTCAAAGAAGGAAATAACTCTTACTTTAATAATCCAACTCTTACATTAACCAGCTGCCACCAGAGCTCCAGCAAGCTAGAAATGTGTTAGTTAATTAACATGAATAACACAAGAGTCCCCAGGAGCCTGAGAGGACAAGGGATAAGGCTCAGCACTCAGAGCACTATGGAAACAGAGGAAAAACAAATAATCACTGCTCATCCTTCACCTCCCCGAACCCCCCAATATTTACAGCTCCCAGCCTCCCCTCACCTCCTCAGGTTCATCTGGGTTAGCTGGAGAAAGCCACGGGCAGAATTGAAGGAGGGGAAAGGAATTTTAAAACTCCAGTGTGGTATTTCCATATGGATCAAATACTCCTGAGCCACCCCAAGCTCTGCTCCCCACTCCCACAGGCCTGCAGTGCTCTGGCTGTGAGCACACAGGGGTCCTGCTGCAGACTTCCCAGCCCAGCATCTGCCTCTCTGCTCAGCACCACATGCAGTTCTAGCACACAAAAAAAACCAAAATAAAATTTAAAAGTAATCCTTACTTAGATTTTAAATCGATTTCTTGCCATCTTCCTATAACCTCAATGCAATCATATTTTTTTCTCAGCCCCAGCATTTGCTCCGTGACCACTCACAATTTCCCTGCTGGTTTCACACACACACAACTCCCAAATTTGTGTTTCAGAGGGTCCCCCTGGCAACAAACACCACTGGATTTATCATGGGAGCCCTGGAAGCCTGGGGCTGCCATCGGGATGGAACACAGACCCCTTCTGTTGGCCAGGCTCTGCAAGGCAAATGTTGATTTTTCCCAGAGAGGGGTGGGGATGCACAAAGGAGAAAAGCCCAGAGCAAAGAGGCTGAAGGGCAGCAGATGGCAAAGGGCAGGGGTTAAGGGCTCTCCTCAGCCTGGCTGACCCGTGGGGTGACAGGGACCTGGGCAAACAGGACACCCAGAGCAGACCTTGGGACACCCAGCCCAGCGAGCAGCTCCCCAGCAGAGCTGCAGGAACAGGGCAGCCTTTGGGTCTGAGAGCAATGCCTGACTGCAGGGGCTGCAAGGGGAAAAGCCAGGGATTCCCCTTAGCAGCAAGTCCCAGACTTGACAAAGTGTCCTCTTCCCTCGTGGCCTGAGGGAGATGCAGCCAGGTAACATCTGGGTGAAGGAGCAGCACCAGGCAAGGGCCCATGGCCACTGAATCCCTTCCTAGCCAGAGACTCAGGTGAATATTCAGGGCCAAGATCCACAAAATGGCCCCTCTATTCAGAACAGGCAACCTTGGAAGAGCATCGAAGATCAAGCAGACAATGGGCACTTTTCTCTCCACACAGATCTATATTCTAAATATGCTCCAGGCTGAGCACACTACCAGAGCCCTTCCACCTGAGCAGCCCCAGCACCACACACACACAGAGCTCACACAGTGATGAGGCTGCACTGCTTGGGCAGGCCCCAGGGGTGCTCTGATGCTGCACAGAGAGCCCAAGCTCCAAGCTGGGGTTCAACCAGCTCCCTGCAGAGCCCTACACAAAATCTGGAGCTCAGAATGGCAGATTCTCCCTTGGGCATCACACATGCAGAGTTATCTCTGACCCCAAGCCCAGTCACACCTTGATCCTCTGCTCCAGTGGGGCTGATCCTGCCCTGGGCAGATGCTGAGGTGGGTGGGCAGGCAGGACCAGCTCAGCCAAGGGCAAAGCCAGCTGCAAGCAGAGGGAGTCAGAACTGCTCAGGACTCCAACATGACTCTCTGCACGTAATTTTCCTCCTCCACATGCTCTTCCCTGCCTGTGAAATGAGGTGTCAAACACTTCCCCTGGTCAGAGGAGCTGCAGGGATATATTATTTAATGTTTTTACATTTTAGCTGTACTTTAAAGAATGACTCAGACACTATCTATAGATTCCTGAGATAATGTCCGCTGTCCTTAAACAGGAGAGAAGGGAAATTACAGTTTGAGACTACAATAAATCCCTGGCCTCATACAACTGAGGGTTTTCTCCATTAATTCTACCTCAGAAGTAGCCAAGGCAACTGAGTTTCATAAACTAATAACATTCTTTGGTGTTTTTCCTTGTATCTTACAATTATATTTAATAGTGGCTGCAGCACGGAAGTTGGAAGAGAACTTCAGCCAAACTTAGGAATATGTGAGTGCCTAATGCTGCAGATCAGCTTTCACTGGAGTTTGCAGAAGTGCCTTTACAAACTTCAGTATAATTCCATCTGGATCTGACAAGATGCTGCACTTAGATGTTCAAGCCACTCATGGAGCTGGTTTTGGGACCGTGGCTTGTCTTTCTGACTTGGAGATGGAAGAGAGAGCTCTGTCTGTGGCAGATCAGTCAACCCCAAGACTAAATTCCTTGTGTGCTTCCCTTCTGCCCCCCAGACTCTCTCTGTAAACCATTTAAAGGCATTTAATGAAGGTTCTCACAAGTGCCCTTGGCCATGTGTGCCCTAGAACCCATCAGAGATTCCCAGCACAGAAGCAGTAAGTTCATTTAAAAACAAGATGTAGAATCAATGTGTAAGTGCCAATATTGGGTTGTCCTTTAAAATCTTTGTAAGGGACAAGGGGAAGGCACTGATCTGTTATCTCTGGTGACCAGTGAGAGGACTCAAGGAAGCAGCAAAAAGCTGTGCCAGGGGAGGCTTAGGTTGGATATCAGGAAAAGGTTTTTCACCCAGAGGGTGGTGGGGCACTGAGCAGGCTGCCCAGGGCAGGGGGCATGGCCTCAACCCAGCCAGAGCTCAAGAAGTGTTTGGACCAAGCTGTCAGGCACAGGGTGGGATTTTGGGGCTGTCCTGTGCAGGGCCAGGAGCTGGACTTGATGAACCTTGTGTGTCTTATGTCAGAATATTTTTTGATTCTATGAACAAAATCATTCTAGACCCATCACCTCCCTTTCTGCCAAGCTGTGCTCTCCAGCAGCCAGCTCTAGAGCAGAGCAGCAGGAAAATCAAGAATAGGTTCACTTGAGTAAAGCCCAGATATAAAAACCACCTCCTGATGCTCCTCCATGGTTACACACACCCCTCTCCAGGTGCCAAGAGGTCCCAATGTAACTCCATCCTCTCATGGGCTTCTCCAGCTGCCAGCAAGGGGAAAGCAGAGCACCTGGCACCAGACAGCCCAGCCCTGGCAAAAGGCAGAGTGAAATCACTCCTGGCACAGGTGAAAACCATCCCAAGCCACGGAGCAGTGCCTGCAGCCTCTGAGGAAGCCTTTCTGGAGAGAAAGAGGGCTCACAGGAGGAGCACAAAGCCCATTCTGTGTGTGCTGAAAGGCAGCATTGTCCCTGAACGTGGCAGCTCGGGGTAACAGAGCTGCCAGCAGAGCCCCGGGTCCCACCCAGAACCACCCCAACAATCCAGAGGTTCAACCTCCACTGTGCAAATCCTTGCCACAAAAAAGGCAGCACTGCTCCTGCTGGGTGACCCAAACCCTGGTGCAGTGCCCCTGCACTGCCAAGGGGGATTCCAGCAGGGTGGGGCTCCTGAGCAGCACCTTGTGCCACAAGGAATGAGCCCCCATGAGAGCCCTGGGCACACACAGCCTGCTGCCAGGCCTGAGAGCCAATTCCCTGTCTGGGGGCTCAGGTCACCTCTGATGAGCTCAGCAGCACAGTCAGAGCTCCTCACATGAGCTGACCTTTCACAAACAGCATCTTCTGCAGCCTGGGCACCCCAACACCTCTTGTCCAGAGGGGATCCATGGCACTGCCATCCCTTCATCCCAAACCTGCCTCCACCTTCTGCGCCCCTGGCAGGAGCATCACCCAGCAGGAGCCTCCCTCCCCTGTCCAGAGCTGCAGGGCTGACATGGGGCCAAGGCAGGATGCTCTGGGGGGTGTCAAAATTCCAGCCTTATCTCCAGAGGCTGAGATCATGAGCAGAAAATGTTTCTGTGCTGTCTCAGCCAGCTTCCTGTTGGCACCTCTCTTCCTCTCCACTGGAGCATCTCTCTGTGAGCCAGAAGAACATTCCCTGGTACAGATGGAACGTATTTGCCATGTCTGAGGCATCAGATTGGTGACAGTGCCTGCCCTTAGCTGCTCCTGAGCAGGTCAGAGCTGTGCCCTGAGCCCCCAGCTGCAGGGGGATGCTGCTGCCACTGCTTTTGGAGCCTGCTGCCACCAAGCAGTCACACAGCTTGTCACCAGCTGGAAAGCTGGCAGCCACCTGCCTTAGTGCCTGAAGGAAGGGTGGGATCATAACCTGAGCTCTCCAGGGGGTTTGACTGCTCACCCCAGCTGTACCTGGGAGCCACAGCCACAGGAGCTGGGCTCTGCAGCACTGAGGGAGGGGGAGAGGGGTGAATCACCTGCTGGAGACAGGCTGCAGGGACCAGCTCTGATTCAGAGATGGCTCCACTCAGGCAAAATTAAATTCCACCTTGTTTTCTCCAGGCCTTGGTCCTCAGTAATACAGGATATTAGCTCCCTCAGCTCTAAGATCAGTGTCTGACTGAGCTGCCAGGATAGGAAGCACTCTGGTTATCTGCAGTCACTGACAAGGAGCAGGGCTCAGGGCACTGCTGGGGCCCCAGGCTGGCCACACAAACCAGTGTGTTCCCCTGTTTCCCAGGCAAAAGGCCCCATTTGTCCAGAGTGGATCCCCTGAAGGAGCCCAAAGCCCCTGTGCAGGCTCTGCCCAGGTGATACAGGCACAGAGAAGCCACTGCCACACATGCTCCACGTCCCTCTCCAGTGACAACTGCCACCCTTCACTCCCTAATTTCCCTGTGTATAAACAAAGCACTGACCTCCAGGGCTCCTGGGCATCTGTCACCATCAGTTATTCCACGAGAAAGTGAAATTTAAAAAAAACCCTGCAGCTGAAGCAGGGCTTAATCTTGCAAAGATTATGATGACATGATTTGAAAAGCAGAGGAGGCTGTTAAGCCCCCAAAGCAGAGGCCTCTACTTGGCTTATAGTTTTATTTTGCCCACAATCCATAGAAAACAGGGCTTGGATGCTTCCAGGGTGTTCTTAGGGGCTATGCCAAGGCAATTTTTAATTCAAACTCTGACCTCCCAGCTGTGTTTTGACCTAAGGATACACCATCCATTAACCAAGAGAAATGGGAAGAGAGGTTATTAAAGATGATGGCAATCCCAAGCGAGGATGAAATGTTAGAGATGATCAGAATTCAAATTAATCCAAATATTCTAGAAAAGGACAACAACCAAACAAAAAGAGGAGACTGAGGGGAGACCTCACTGTGGTCTTTAGGATCACAGGGGCAGGTACTAATCTTTTTACTTGGTGACAGGTGAAGGAAATGGCTGGAGCTGAGTCAGGGAGGTTTAGGTTGGATATGAGAAGTTTTTCACCCAGAGGGTGGCTGAGCACTGGAACAGCCTCCTCAGGGAGGTGATCACAGCACTGAGCCTGTGTGAGCTCAAGGAGCATTTGGACAAGGCTCTCACACGATGGGATTCTTGGGGTGTCCTGTGCAGGGCCAGGAGCTGGACTCGATGACCCTGGTGGGTTATTTCCAACTAAGCACGTTCTATGATTCTGTGAAAAAACTCAGACAGGACACAGTGTGACCAGGCAAGGACCAGCACAAAGGCCTAATTTACACATCAGGCTCAAGCCAGTGGTTTGGGAGTGTCTCAGCCCGAGGTGTCTCCTTAGCCCTGAGATCACCTCTGCAGGACATGCAGGTGGTTTGAACCCAGCTCTTTCCATGAGAGGCTGCAGGAGCTGTTCTGAGAGGTTTTCATGGCTGTTTATTCTCCCTTATCTCAGAATGCTCTGCCCAGCTCACAGCTCTGCTCGCCAGACATCCAGGGCAGGACTGATCTTTTATAGTCTAAATTACCTACTAGGGATTTACAAATGACCCCCAATACAATACAATCTTGTTACATGGTCCAGCTCTGTCCTCATCCAATCTGACAGTGCCAGCATGTCACCCAGCATGGATGGCAGGAGAAGAAGGAGGAAGAGGTATCCACACCCCAAATTCTCCATCTTGGCCACATGTCCCTTATCACAAACATTCTATAAATCTGCTCATTCTACATTCTAACAGTCTAATTTACACTGTATTTATTTTTGCAGCTTGCATTTCCTCTCTCAATGTTGGTAAATTGTTCCAAGGAGCTGAATCCAGCCCCTGAGACACCTGGGTCTCATTCAGGATCTTTGGGGACCCTGCCAGGGGGGTCTTAAACCTTCCAGGGAAGCCAGAGGAACACTCTGGGCTCCCACAGGGAGGTTCCTATGAAAGATTCATGTCCCACATGGGCTGAATTGCCAGGCTGTGTCATCATCAGCTGCAGGAATAGCTGAGGGTGACAGGGACTCCAGGCAGGAGCCTGTGAACGTGGGATGGACCTGACTGCAGAGTGAGGCTGCCAGAACACATAAATGAGGGCAGGAGGTGCCTCCATCAGAGCTGCTCCCTGTGCCAGCCCTGCTGCCGTGCCTGGCTCCCCAGCAGGGACAGGGAGGCTGCAGGTGCAGGCTCAGCAGCCCCAGCCCAAGGGCTTCTTGCTCTGAGCCAGTCCTGCCTCTGGGGCTGGGCTCAGCCTCCTGGAACGCCCCTCACCCTGCCCCAGGCAGGCTGTGTGCCCAGCCAGCCTCTCTGTGCATCCCTGAGCTCCCTGGGAGGGGACAGGTGCCACCTGGGAGGGGACAGGGTGCCACCTGCCAGCTGCACTGCCCTGTCACGGGCAGGTGTTTGCTCAGAGAGCAGACAAACAGACCCTCCCTGCTGCCCTGGAAATTCAAACAAGGGCATCTCCAGATGGGAGGCAGGAGAGCATGATCAGCCCTGGGGAAAGCGGCCCCAGGCAGCACAGAGCATGGAGGGGGTGAGGAGGGAGGAGAAAAGGCACAGCTCGTGGATATCTGGGGACATCTCTGCCAGCCTGGCTTCTGGGGGCTCCCCACCAGCCAGGGTGGGTGACACCTGCCCTTCTGCAGCCTTTCCTGCAGGCAAAACAGAGCCTCCAGCCTCCTTCCCTCCCTGCAACAGCCCCCTGCCACCTCCCTGGGCTGTCCTGTGCAAGTCCTTTGTCATTTCCCACCCACTGACCCACGCCCCTGTGTGCACCTGGCCTGTGGGAAAACACTTCTCAGCCCTGTGTGCCTCCCAGGAGCAGCCTGCCCATCACCTGGGGGGCTCAGGACACAGAAATCCTGATGGACAGGAGCAGCCTGCCCATCACCTGGGGGGCTCAGGACACAGAAATCCTGATGGACAGGAGCAGCCTGCCCATCACCTGGGGGGGCTCAGGACACAGAAATCCTGATGGACAGGAGCAGCCTGCCCATCACCTGGGGGGCTCTGGACACAGAAATCCTGATGGACAGGAGCAGCCTGCCCATCACCTGGGGGGCTCTGGACACAGAAATCCTGATGGACAGGAGCAGCCTGCCCATCACCTGGGGGGCTCAGGACACAGAAATCCTGATGGACAGGAGCAGCCTGCCCATCACCTGGGGGGCTCTGGACACAGAAATCCTGATGGACAGGAGCAGCCTGCCCATCACCTGGGGGGCCTCAGGACACAGAAATCCTGCCATGGGGCTAGGAATGAGGGCACTGCTTATTTTTACCCAGGACCAAGGTGAGGGTTTGCTCCCTGGCCAGCAGGAGCTGTGTGACTGTGCCTTGTACCAATCTTCCAGGTCCTTCTCCTGTGTTAAACCTCTGCCAACAGCAGCCCAAAAATCATCCACCAAGGAAGAGGTGCAGTCTATAAAATGCAAAACCCTGCAATAACCAGCACCCAGCACATTTTCTGCCTCATATCCATTCCCATTCTTGTATCCAGGGCCCAAAGGAGATGAAAGGCTCATAAGATCTGAACATTAACCCACACACGTTATGAAACATCTTTTCACTATTCCCTCTCCATCATGGCTCCAGCACAGGGCTCTTGCTTTTCCCAGGATGATCTCTAAAGCAAAGCCAAACACACAAAACAGCCATGCAGCCACAGGCACTCTCCTCCCTCTCCCCTCCACATGTCCAAAAGCCTGAGATGTATTTTAAAGCACTGATGTGTGCTGATGATTGCCTGGTCCATGAAGGACCCTGCACAGCAGAGGAAGGTCTGAAACCTCCACAGATGGATCGAGCTCTCCAGGGCTGAGCTCACCCTTCCCCAGATTATCATTGCTCCCAACACTGACTGCAGCAATCAGCTGTCAGACCATTCCACATCACTGCTGGGAGGTTTATCTGACAAAAACCCACCACGGGAAATAACTCACAGCCTCTTGCTCCAGCTGCCAAGCAGGATGAGGAGACCACCCAAGCCATGACATCCCCAGCAAGCCACAGCACCGAGAGCCTTCTCAGATGTGGGGCTCCACAACTGGGGCATCTCACTTGTCAGAACAGCAATTTGGGAAAGCGTTCACAGATGCAGATGGAGCTGAATGGAAATGAATGTCAGAGGGTAATTAGCTGCAGCAATGGCAGTCCTTCAGGTTGTGTCTGAGCTGCTCAGCAGATACTCAACGGCTCTGAGAGTTACAGCTCACCTGCTAAAAAAAAGAAATCAATAAATTAAAAAACAAGCACTTGGAACCCCGTGGCGTGGTGGTTCTGGGCACAACTCAAACTCACATTTCTCAGCATTACAACCAGTTTTATAAAACATGCTCTAAAACACGTGAAGGCAGAAGACCAGAGGGGAAAAAGCCCCTCATGTGGCAGAGTGGGCTGCAAGAACACATGATGAAGGTCTGGATTTCAGGATTTCACAGTGTTTCTAGCAACTGACCTCAGATAAGGACACTGCAGCACATGTGACTTCTATTACTAGAACACTGAAAATCAGTGAGCTTGAAAACCTTCCCCAAAGCAAAGAGGACGAGAATTAGGCTTGGGCTGGCAACATCATCAACTTCAATGCTTCAAATTAAATTCCACACTGGCAAAGAATTATCCTCCATCCTCATTCCTACTGATTAAAATGCACCTAGATTTTGCTTTTAAGTTCAGAAGTTAATTGAAAGTCATCTTTGGGAGAGTGATGGAAGTTGAAAATGTGGAGAGCAAAGCCTTTCTAGGGTGCTGGTGGCTGAGTCCCCCATCACAGACCTGGGCAGGCTGGGGGCTCCCACCAGCCAGGGTGGGTGACTCTTGCTCTTCTGCAGCCCAAACAGCAGCAGCAACCCCCTGCCACCTCCCTGGGCTGTCCTGTGCCCCTTGTCCTGGCTTGTCCTGCTGCAAGACGTGCTGCTCTCCCCAGCACCTCCCCCTGTACGTGCCCAGGCCCTCACAGCTCTCCCTGAGTCACCCCCAGCAGCAGGGCTGAGGGCATCTCATCCCTGCTTCCTTTGTTTATTCTCTGCATTACACAAAGCTGCAGGCAATCCCCACTTCCCTGGACAGCATCAGGCCAGAGCAGACGTGGCCCTGGGGATGTTCTGAGATTCCCTGGCATGCTCACAGGGGACAGCATGTGAGGGACCCTCTGTCCCCAGCTGCTCTGGGCTCGGCCCCACGGGGCCAAGCTGGTCCCAGAGGGACCCTCAGCACACTCAGCCCAAGCTCCACTGTTCCCTCAGTCCCCAGAATAGCAAACTCCCACTCCAGGAAATTATGGATTTTCTCGAGCATTACTGTGACCTTTTTAATTTCCATTCTGCCTTTAGCTGTCTCCTCCCCTACACTCCCTCTCTAAACAAATCTCGAAGCTGTACAAAGTGTTTCCTGTAAATAATACTCATCTGGCATGGACAAAGGGAAGAAAAAAAACCCTTTTGCTGCTAGTTCCAACTTGCAATCATCCCTCCAGTTTAACTTCCATCTGCTGGACCCGGGAGCAGTGAAGGCAGCACAGTGTTTGAGGGAAGTGGAGGGGACAGTGACATGCTCTGGCCATCAGATTTGAACCTGAAATGAGGAGTTCAGGTCATGGAAATGACTGGCACTGTGCTTCAGAGTGTGCAGTGCAGTGCTCAGTGGTGAAACTCGGCCAAGAGTTTCCCAACGAGCCCCTTCCTGCCCAGCACAGTCAGCTGTTCTCACAAGTGTCACAAAATCTTCCCTTTCCCAGGCTCTGGTGCCATGCCCATGCTCTGGAGATGACTGCATCCCTCTGAGAGCCTCACCTGAGCAGTGGCACAGCAGGAGCACAGACCTCGGGAGGGGCCTGGGGCTGTCCTTGTCACCAGCCACTCACCCGAGGTGGGAACAGGCTGAGTCACCCGAGGCTGTGCTGCCTCTCCCACACCACTGCTGGGACTCCACAGCTGCTTTTCCTGAGGATGCCAGCCCCTGGCAGGAAGAGGAACTCCCTGCTGAGGTGCTAGCCCACACTGGCTGTGTCACCCCAAGGGACAGGTGTCCCCTGCAGGTCACCTCTGCCTGCTCTCTGTCAGCCTCACACAGGTTAAATCCTCACCAATCACTGCAGTACAAAGCCCTCTTCCCTCCCACAGGCGTTTCCCTGGATTTGGATCACCCTTTGTGCAGCAAGCCCCAAGACACCCCTCGTCTAGCAGGTACACAAAGCACCCTGCTCACTGCCAGAGCTGGTTTTGGGGTGTCCCTGCAGCCTCTCCCCATTCCCCATGCCACCACTTCTCCCTGCTCAGCCCAGGTGGCCACAGGAAGAGGATGGGTGTTTGGGGAAGCAGAAATCACCCCACTGGGCCCCACAGGGCCCTGCATTATGTTCTGCCAATGTCTGCATGTTGTGGTTTGTTATTTGAGTTTCTCCACAGGCTGGATTTCCTTGCTTCTCCAAACAGTTTTCTAACAGATGTTGGGAGGTTTTTCCTACCTGGAGCAAAGCTCTGCCCCTGCCCACACACGCCACCAAGCCTGGAAACAGCAGAACACCCAAGCAAAGCCATCACAGCCCTGACCTGGCCACCCCAGCACAGCAGGATGCTGCCACAGGAGGGTTTTTCATAACAAGGCTCCATCAGTCATCACCAGCCATCAGAAACATGTGATGGCACATTGCATTTACATCTATGGCAATACATTCTGTCAGCACAGGAGGGAAATAAAACAATTGTGCCTTTTGGTTGGACTTCTCACGGTCCCACCTCGGGTTTTGCACAGGGAAGAGCTGAGGAAAGTCTGCCAGGACTGATGCCAAGTGCCATCAGCAGCTCTCCATGTCTGCTGAGCCACAGAGAGCCACTGTGAGGCCCTGCAGTGCTGAGAACAGCCTGCCCAGGGATCAACATCCAACAGGGGCTACAACAGTCTGTAACCCTCAAGAAAATTACAGGCTTTACTACCACAAGACAGGACAGGCATATTAGAAATCTAATTATCAGCACTGCCCTATTCCTGTGCCTTGTCCTCTGCCACCCAGCACACACCAGTCACTGAGGAACTCAGGGATCTGGGGTGGGAAGGACATGCCTGCTTTTCCCTGGATCCCCCAGCACTCTGGACAAGGGTAGCTGCTCTCTCTGAGCATCTTTGAATGTTGTTACAGCTCAAAGAACCATCCTGGAGCACCAGCCAGTGCATCAAAATTCTCTGTCCCACTTGTGTGAGCAATGGGGAAGTGGCAGAGCAGGGAACAGCACGAGGTGATGGATCAAGTGGTTAAAAACAGTAAATAAATTCAGGGAGTTGGGGATGAAAACCCACCAGGGAAATGTGTGGATGTAAGCAGGCACCATGGCTGCTCCTCACTGGGTCAAAAATGTGAGAGATGAGCATGGACAAGTTGGAGATGTGGTTGTCCAAAAAAGAGCAAGAGTTTGCCATGCAGGAACAGCATTTTGTTTGTTGTGGGGCTTAAAGCAAGGACGTGAGCTGTGGATGTCTGGGCTCTACCAGCTTTAACGTGGATCTGAATGATGCAGATCACTCCTGGCAGCTGACCCTGCCAACCTGCAGAGCTTTCAGCATCCTGAAAATAATGCACAGCCCTCTGCCTGTGCAGAAGCCTCCTGCTGTTCTGGGATTATCAAAAAAACAAGTTCATTCTGTAGTCCTTGGTATTTTCCTTCCTGCTGCTTCAGCAGCACCAGGCACCACCACCACAAATCCACACCAGGAACCCCTCCACCCCCTCAGCTCCTGGGGAATCACACTCCAGCACCCTTCTCCTTCCCTCCATTGCTGGGCTCCAAAACTCTCTCCTCACCCTTTTTTCCCCTTTCACATCCCCCTCATTCTCACTGGCCCAGCAATGCAAGTTTGGAGAGTAAGAGCTAGCTGAGAGTTTGAGCTGAAAAACAATGGCTTTTTTTTTTTCCCAATGTATTTCAAAACAAACTATTTTGAATTTCTGTTGCAAATGACAATCTAAAATTAAATGAATGTTTTGGTTGGATCCAAGCAGTATTTTTTCCTTGATATTGCAGTTTGGCCAGCAACTAGAGGGAAAAAAAATACGAAAAAATCAGGTCTGAACTTTTCCCCAGCTCAGACACAGATGGTGCCAGCTCAGTGACAGAGATGGGGTCGGGTTCAGGAGCAAACAATGGGCTCTGCAGACACATCCCTGCCCCTCCCAGCAGCTTTTATGGCAGGGTGGTTAAAAGGCTTTGAGGGAATAACACCAGGTCTCTCATGCAGTATCAGACTGAAAAAGGTCCAGTGTCGGTTTTCCAGCCTGTTTCAGATCAGCTCCAGCCAGGTATGGACTGAGGGTCCCCCCAGAGCTTGGCCAGTGTCAGCCCTTGAGGATTATTTGGGGGGCCAAGTCCCTGCAGTGCTGGCCCTGGCACATGTCCCTGTGTCACCCCAGCTACTGCCCAGCCCAGCAAGAGCTCCCTGCTTCCCTTCCCTGCCTGGAGGCACTGGAGCACAAACCAGAGCCCTTGGTGGGGCGCAGAAAATCCCAAATCTTTACATTGGCTCAGCTCCACAGGTGCATCTGAAAGCCCTGGGGTGTCAGCTCCAAGCACAGGGTGGGGCTGGGCAGGGCACCACAAACCAACAAACCGACCTGCAGACAGACAGAGCTGCTTCCCCAAAGCTTCCCAGCTGAGATGGGACCACAGAATGGTTTGGGTTAAAGATTATCCCATTCCAATCCCTGCCATGGGACACCTTCCCCAAGACCAGGCTGCTCAGAGCCCCATCCAGCCTGGCTTGAGCACTTCCAGGGATGAGACAGCCACAAATTCTCTAGACAGCACCAGCAAATCCAATTTGAGTTATATTCTATTTCCCATGTTTTATAGGGAATCATTTTACGAGTCACAATATGGGAAAATCCCCATTCAGTGATGGAGTCACAGCTCTTGCTGTTATTCCTGTAATTTTTCCTATAGCTTTAGCCCATATATGAAGAGTTATTTCTCCCTATTGCCTAAGCAATAAATTAGGAGTCTGCAGTTCAGGTAAGGGTGGGTGACACATAACCACTAGGAATAATTCTGGAGGTACTGTAATTTTTGTGCTCCTTATTTTAGTGAGTGACAGCATCTCACATAAGCCTGAAACTAAAACCATCCTTGGCCAAAAACCACTTGCCCCATCCTTGAAAATACCTATAAATTGTGTTGTCATTGATCACAAATCCTGTCTATTGCTTCTTTGGTGATGCAATTGGGCTTGAGTAATGGAAAGTGAGAACCAAAAAAAAACCTTTAGAAGTACTATTCCAGGGCAAATTTGCCTTCAGCAACTGAAATAACAGACATCCCCAAGGCACTCATGTAAGAGCTGGCTTCAGTAGAAGTTATTGCTGTGTAAAATCCCTGTTTCATGCTCTCCCCTCCTCCTGCTGCTGCTGCCAGGAGTTCCAGGAATAAAAGCAGTGCCGGGATGAGCCACACGTGGCTGAGGCACAAAGGTCTCACCAAGAGGTGAGGCACCTCAAGGTAAACTCATCATCCCGACCTCACCTACGCCGAGTGTGCTCAGCAGATGGGTTGGGATCACCCGTGAAGTGCTTTGGGGAAGGTAAATCTTGCCTGGGGTGGGGAAAAACCCGGTAACAGGAGAGAACTGCTGTGCCCATGCAGGAGGATGGAGCTGGAGGCTCAGCCCTGGCAAACCAAGCAAGATATTCCAGTTGGGTTCAGGGGGACCCAGTCCACAAAAGAGATACAAAACATGCCAGAGAGGGACAAATCAGGCCAGATATAACACGTACCTACCCTCAAAAATATTTGGATTTTTTCCCTTTGCCATCATCTTCAAGAGTTTCTAAACCAGACACTGATTTCCAGCCTGCCAGGGGCTGTCAGCATCAGCTGTTGCAGCTGAGAAGTCACTTTGTCACATCACCAGCCCCTCTGACAGACAGCAGAGAGCCCAGAGGCTCTGCAGCACCCTGCACATCTATGTCTTGGAGAAGCAATCTGGATTTCCAGTGAAATCCCCCGAAGTGAGTGACCTGTGCCCTGATTTGTGAGCACACCAGCCACGGAGGGCTGGCTCCACCTCACAGAGGTGGCACTCTCCCAGGTGGCCTCCCCTGTGCCATGGGGGATTCCTCCACCCTTATCCACAAGAAATCAGGGAGATTTACTGGGTGCAGCACCCAAAGTGGAGCCTTGGCAGCCCAGGGCAGCTCAGCAGTGCTGCCTGTGCTCTTTGCAAGGTGTGAGGTGTTTGTAGGGAGTGCAACTGTCCTGCTGCTTCCCAGCAGTGTGTTCTGGCCATGGCAGTTCTGCTCTTTTTGTTTGAACAGCACCAGCAATCTCACAGCAGTGTTCCAACAGCCACAGCCCCTTTGAAACAAACTGCCCAGATGTCAGCTCAGTGCAGGAGGGTTTGGGCACCCACCAAATTCCGAGTGGAGGATGGTTTGGGACACACCAGGGGCTTTGCAGTGCCCCAGCTCCCCTCCAGCACAACCCACCCCAAACAAGCAAAGCACCTAAGGACCCCTGGCCTCATCTGCAAGGAGTGACCACACCAGGTCACAGAGCTGGCAGCTTTTCTGTACGACAGCCAGTTGCACCCAGAGCTCTCCTTGCACTCTCCTCCCTGCTCCAGGGCTGCTCCAACCACCTCAGGAGGCCACAACAAATAACAGGTTTCCCCACACACAGTGCACAGCCATTAATGCCCAACTGAATCCATTACAACATGCTAATCATCACACCCAGACTGTCTGGGGTTCCCAGCCCTAATAAACCCTCCCAGCAGCCCATTTAGCAACGCTAATGAGAGAAGAAAAATGTGCAAGAGAGAAACGCTGCTAATTAATTTTAACCATAAACAGGCAGCAGCGTCACAGAGTGAGTTTTCTGAGTGAAGCCAAACCCCCATCTCCTGTGGCTCATGAGCCCAGGCAGAGCCCTGTGCCCATGATGTGGCTCAAGTGACTGGCAGCTGCCACCAGCACCCCTGAGGGGTGGCCAGACCCATGGCTTGGGGTGTTGGAAGGGCTCTGGAATGATGCCACCACGTCCCCACAGCGGCCAGGGCAAAGCCAGGGCAGAACTTGGCTTGCAGAGCACGGAGCTGGTGCCAGAAATCAGCTGCAGAGCAAAGTCCAGCAGCTGGAGGAGCTGCCAGAGGCACCTGAGCTTTACAGGGTGAGCAGGGCACCTCTAGGAGGCTTGTCCCCTCTGTGGTGCACCAGGCACTTCCTGGGGCAGGAATTCACCGGGAACTCAGAGGAACCACACCAGGCATGGCTGCACACTCCGTGCTAGCCGGGAGGGAGGAGCAGAGGGCACAACGCCCTCACTCCACAGGGCGAGCCTGGCAGTGCCAGCAGGGGGAGAAGGGAGGCTGGAGTGCCCCGTCTGGGGGATCCCATCCCTGACAGCACGTTTGGGGGATCCCATTTCTGATACCCCGTTTGGGGGATCCCATCTATTACACCCCGTTTGGGGGATCCCATCTCTGATACCTAGTTTGAGGGGATCCCATTTCTGACACTCCGTTTGGGGGATCCCATCCTTACACCCCGTTTGGGGGATCCCATCCCTTACACCCCATTTGGGGGGATGCCATCTCTTACATCGTTTGGGGGATCCCATCTATTAAACTCCGTTTGAGGGGATCCCATCTCTGACACTCTGTTTGAGGGGATCCCATTTCTTACACCCCGTTTGAGGGGATCCCATCTCTGATACCGTGTTTGGGGGATCCCATCCCTTCCATCATTTGAGGGGATCCCATCCCTTACAACCCATTTGGGGGGATCCCATTTCTTACACCCCGCTTGGAGGATCCAATCCCTTACACCCAGCTTGGGGGATTCCATCCCTTACACCCCATTTGGGGGATCCCATCTCTGATACCCCCGTTTGGGGGATCCCATCTCTGACACTCTGTTTGAGGGGGATCCCATCCCTTACACCCCGTTTGGGGGATCTCATCCCTTCCATCATTTGGGGGGATCCCTTTCTTACACCCCGCTTGGAGGATCCCATCCCTTACACCCCGTTTGGGGGATCCCATCCTTACACCCCGTCTGGAAGTGCCTGGGCCCCGAGGCAGCCAGTGTCGCCCCCAGAGCACCGTCCCGCTCCCAGGTCGCGCTGCCCCGGGCTGATCTCCCGTGCTGGCACAGGTGACAGCAAGGTCCGTGCCCCAGCGCCGGGCTCCGCCTGGAACACGCTGCCTCGCTGCGCTTGCTTTGCTTTTTAAACATTTTCCACTTGTTTATACACACTGAAACTGCTGCTCGCTCCTCCGCAGGATCGATTGTGCACGTAAAAACTTGGGGGTTTCTTAACCCTTTTTTTTCCCAGTACAGACACAAAGGCAGAGGCGAGAGGAGAGGGAGGCTCACCTGAATACGAGGATTTCTTCATGCCGCCGCTGCGGGCTGTGACATGGGAGCAGGGGCGAGGCCGGCGGGGGTGCGCTGTGCCGGGGGTGCCGCGATCCTTTTGTAGGCAGGGCCGGGGAGGGGACGCGCCCGGAGCCGCCGCATCCGTGCGTGCTGCGGCCGCGGGCAGCTGCGGGTGCGGAGCGCGCCTTTCCCTGCTGTGCACACCTTTCCCTGCTGTACACACCTTTCCCTGCTGTGCACACCTTTCCCTGCTGGGCACACCTTTCCCTGCTGCGCACACTTTTCCCTGTGGAACACACCTTTCCTTTCCCCACCTCACACACCTTTCCCTGTGGAACACACCTTTCCCTGCTGTGCACACCTTTCCTTTCCCCGCCTCACACACCTTTTCCAGCCACACACATCTTTCCCTGTGGAGCACACCTTTCCCTATGGAACACACCTTTCCCTGCCTCACACACCTAAGGAATACACCTTTCCCTATGGAACACACCTCTCCCTGCCGCACACACCTTTCCCTGCTGTACACACCTCTCCCTGTGGAACACACCTTTCCCAGCCGCACACACCTTTCCCTATGGAACACACCTTTCCCTGCGGAACACACCTTTCCCTGCCACACACACCTTTCACAGCCCCACAAACCTTTCCTTTCCCCGCCTCACACCTATGGAACACACCTCTCCCTGTCGCACACACCTTTCCCTATGGAGCACACCTCTCCTTTCCCTGTCGCACACACCTTTCCCTATGGAGCACACCTCTCCTTTCCCTGCCGCACACACCTTTCCCTATGGAGCACACCTCTCCTTTCCCTGCCGCACACACCTTTCCCTATGGAGCACACCTCTCCTTTCCCTGCCGCACGCACCTTTCCCTAAGGAGCACACCTCTCCTTTCCCTGCCGCACACACCTTCCCTTTCCCAGCCGCACACACGGTGCGGGCTGGGCTGTTCCAAGTCTCCCGGCCCGGGCAGGGGTAGAGCGGGGCTGAGGCTCCCCCCTGGCCGCCCCTTACCCCCAGGGCACCCCGATCATCCCCGGGGGTGGCCCTGCCAGCTCCCCGCCCTGCAAGCCCCAGCTCCTGCAGCCGCCGCAGCCAAGGCAAGCGATGGAATTTCACGCCTCCAGCCCGGCGCACCCCGTGGATTTGATTCAGCCCTTGGCTGCTGCAGCAGCTCGGGTCAGCGCTGCTCTCCCGGCTCCAGTTCAAAGTGCATTAGTGACCCGTGAAAACGCCTCTTTCCCCTCCAAACCCACTCGTCCGGGGCTCATTCAAGGCTGCGAACCCAGCAAATCGCTTGTGCAGGCTCACACCTCATTTACTCGCTGCTGCGGGGGGGAACAGAGAGCCACGGACCCCAGAAACAGCCCCAGACATCGCCCCAGGTACGGGGAAAAGGATTTGACTGTTCCTGCTGCGCCAGGACAGAGCACGCTCGGGATCGCTCCCCTGCGAGACGCAGGTTGGGCAATTAATTACACAAATGCAATCAGCCGGGGGCATTGCAAACACAGGAAGAAAGCCATAGCTGCTTTTCGTTTGCTCTCGGGGCACAGGGAAGTGCAGGAGCCTGGAGTGCTGGAGGAAGGGCCGGGCTGTTCCCTGGAAAGATTCCCGCAGCCCCTCTGGGGGTCACTCACACACAAAGGTGCAGAGCACAAGTCCAGTTCACGGGAGAGAATTCCACCAGCTCTAAGGAAGGCATGCATTCCACAGGAAGGGCTTTCTGCTTGGTTTTGGGCTTTTCCGGAGCAGGGAAAAAAAGTTTTGTGTCCCCAGCCCTAACCCTGGCATTGCACAGTGACAGAGAAAGGCAGTAGATGAGCTGGATTAGCAGGGTATGGTCCTATCAGCATTTCTCAGCCATAGATTATCCCCTCTGTAGCAGATCTGAGAATAAGGATTGTCTGAGTCTCTCTCCAGCTTTAGTGCAGAACTGGAAGAGCTGGCTGAAGTCACAGGGGGATTCAGTGCTAAGCAGGCAGACTTTGCACTGGAGCAGCTCAGGAGCACTCCACATTCCCAGGATTGGAGCAACAACTGCCCAGGGCTGCAGGACAGAGCTACATCACTCTAGTGCTGGGGTCTGCAAGGGGGAGATGTCTGCAAAACCTGTCATCAACAAAACTTCCATCAAAAAAAACCCTCTTGACCCACCAAAGGTTTGTTGTTTAATCAAGCACGCATTTGAGGCAATAGTAATGATAAATTTCCCTTTCCACAGGTGCTTTTGAAATCATTAGTCACAATTCCTGGAGGAGAAACAATAGTGCAGCGACTTGCCCCACCTTGTACACCAAAGTAAGGGCAAAGTCAGGAGCAGAACCCACTGCTGGTCACTGATCCCACTGCCCTGCTCCTGCCTGCACCTCTCTGATGGGCACAGCTGTGTGACACTCAGCACCCAGGGACACACCTCACAGGAGTTCAAAAGGCTGCTTGATTATGGGATATCTCCTTGATATGCACACGTGTGCCTGCTTCAGTGTGCAATCACACGTGTGCAATTCAGTGTCCAGTCCTGCATCAGTGTGATTGCATGTGCAGAGGGTGTCTGTGCCATGGTGCCAGGGCTGCTGTGCTGGGAGCAGCTTGTTCAGAGCCGTGGCTGTTTGATCAGCTCCACTGCACAAACACAAACAGCAAACTGTGGGGCAGGGGCAAACAAGCACCATGAGACAGAAAATGGCTGAAGGGATCATTTTCTGAAATACTCTCTGACAAAGAATCCTTTTCTTTGCCTGCCCAGCCTCAGAACTGCCCAGAGAATCAGCTTGGCTCAGAAGGGCAGGTTAATGTTTAATACAATGCAGAGCCCACAGGCTTCAAATAGGTAAATCATTTAGAACTTCTTTTTTTTTCCCTGCTCTTTCGTAAGTCAGTGAGGGAATTTACTGCTCCTGCAAGTAGGGATTTGGGCTGCTGCCTCAGCCTGGCTGCAGCTCTGGCAGGCACTGTGTGAGCTTCACACCTCCAGCCCTGGCACCCACACCTGCCCAGCCCCAGACACACCCCACCCTGGCACTGGGGTGCCAGCAGAGAGGCTGTGTGAGCCTTGCCTGTCCCCTGGGCTCCAGCTCCACCACACTGCAGTGACCTTCGGAGGGATGAGCCAGGGCAGGCTGCTCTGAGCCCCTGGGGCTGCAGATGTTGCACCTCCTGCAGCAGCTGCTGAGCCTGGCCCAGCTGTGGCACCCTCAGCAGCTGGTTCTGCCTGCAATAAATGTGTTAGACTTGTTGCAGGCATGAAAAGTGTTGGATGTGGCTACCTAGAACAGAGGCTAGACAGAGTTAGAGAATAAAGAGGGTATTTATTAAAGGCCTTCACTAGATACACCTTGGGGAGCCCAAAAGCCTCCCAGAGGCTGCATCCAGAATGAACAATAACAAGTTTTTCAGACAGACAGAAGTTTGTTCTATTTGCATATCAAGGGATTAATCCTCCAATTGCAGCTTCAGGTAATGAAGTCATGTTCCCTTCAATTTGCTTCTCCCCAATTCACTTTTGTTTATACTTTTTGGGGCCTGATGCTGTGGGGTGTCCTTGAATCTCAGGCCCAGAGGGATTGTTTTGTCTGACCAAAATGTGAAGACAGTAAGTAACACTTTATGTGGAGTTCAGAGTTATGCACCAATGCAGTACAGGATTTGAAAAATATAAAGGCATCAGCTGCAAGGTGTCTGTGCTGTCTCTTCCCCAGCATCCTCCTCCAGGGAGCCACGTTCCCCAGCATGTGGGGGTCCTGCTTGCAGAAACACAATCTCCCAAACTAAACACAGCAGAGATCAGGGGAGGGAGAGACAAGCACTGCCAGCTCCACACCGTGGGCTGAGGCCAGCAGCCAGAGGCCCAGGAAAGGGTCACAGGGAGAGAGAGAACAGCAGAGGCAGCAGCACCCAGAAATGCACACTGGAGTGAGGAGGAAAGGGTACAAGTAAGGAAAGGATGAGCCCCATGGAAAAAAAAACTGATTGCAAGGACTCACACGAATGTCCTGAGACACTGGGGAATGCTGGGCTGTGTCACTGCCCCTCTGACTGACTCATTCCATCTAACCAAGCTTCTCTCACAAAAGAGGAGGATGGAGTTTTCCCAGGGAGGGGTGTGGTGAGCTCAGGGTTCCTGGGGTTCCAAGGCATTGGCTGGTGGGTGGAAGTGGCTGTCATGGAGAGAACAGAGCTCCCTGGGTGTCCAACAAGGAGAAGCAGGAATTTACACTGGAAAGACCTGTCCACGTGCAGCAGAGCAGACCTGAGCTGGGGGAGCAGCATCTCTGACTGACACAGGGGTAGAACCTCAGGTGTCAGGACTACAAATCCCCCCATCTCCCTCCTCCAGCTCTGTTTGTTTTACAAATGATCCAAGCTCCTTTCCTGACCAGTCACTCTTTTGTGGCTGTGATGCTGCAGAGGAGATGCAGAGCTTTTGCCTTCCTGCTCTTCCCCAGCAGCTCAGGGCCAAGGGGAGCAGGAGGGGAACGGGGCACTGCACCCTGGCCTTGGGCACCCCTGCAAAACCCAGCGTGGAGAGCCCCTGGATTCCAGGCAAAGGAAGCAGGAGACCACCCACAGGAGCTGAGACCTTGTGGGTTTGGCTGAGACAGGGCTGCCCTGGCAGCTACCAAGGAGGGCTTTGGGCACTGCTGCATGTGCAGTGGGACCTGCCTCACCCCAGGATCCAAAGCTGGGATTCACTGAGGCAGCAGAAAGGGCCAGGAGTGCAGACATCCTGGAGCAGCTCCCTGCCAGCAGACTGGTGGCACAGCTCAGCCCATGCTCTGTGCCCTTTGCAGGGCACAGTTCCCATCATCCATCCCCAATTCCCATCGTTGGTGCTCAGGACAGCGAGAGGATTGTGAGAAAGGACAAAAGCCTGGCAACCAGCTCTGGACACCGGCAGAATCTGCCCTTCTCTCTGCCACCTTCTTGAGGAAATTAAACTTTTATGGCACCTCTGATGGCTCTGCCTTTCCCCTGCAGCCCCAGCAGAGCATTCACCCACACAATGCCCCTCTTGTGCCAGTCAGTTAATCCATACAGTGCACTGCTTACTTACACTCATTATCCTCATTTAGTTATTAAAAAAAAAGCAAACACACATTTTCATTTTTAACAGCTCTGAGAAAGGGTTATCCAAACTGGGATTAAAACTCTGGGCTGTCTAACTTGTTACTGCCTAACTCCTCAGCTGCAGGAATGTTGGCTGCTCCAAGTGGAGCCTTATCAAAACATACCTGCCCAGATCTTGGAGAGGGAGATAGGGATCAGCTCCATGATCAAAGTCCCTGATAGCATTCCTGGATCATACAGGCTGCTCATGCAAGGTCTGCAGGGCTGATTGGCAGTGACCTGGAACTGCTCTCCACAGCACTTGGGGATAATTCAGTGGAATTCTCATCCAAAAATCCTCCAAGCCCTGACTTCATCTGTAGGCACATATGAATCATGTGGCTGCTGGGATGCAGCAGCCTGACTCTCAAACTGGCAATTAGGCAATCAGGGGTAGGTTTCTGGAGTGCATTTGGGGTGACCTGCTATTCATGAGCACCAAGGCCACTGAACCATGGAGATGGGGTGGTGGGATGTGTGAGAGCAGCTCAGCTCCACATGGATGGGGAATAATCTCCTGCTGGAAATCAGGGCTGAGATCTCAGCTAAATCTGTAATTTAACCTGTGAACAGGCCTATTTCCCTGTCCTCAGAGTCACTGGGGCAGTGTGGCCACCCCTAAGTCCCTGTGTCCCCAAATGTCTGTGCAAACCCAACTGCCCAACCCAGGATGGCTCAGCACAGACAGCAGCAATGGCACAAGCCACCACCACCGCCAAAACTTGCCACAGTCCATCCTGAATCACATTTTCTTGCTGCTGGCCAGGATTTCATGCAGCTCTCTGCCCCACAGCAGGAGAGCACAGATGTTCAGCCTGTCAGCATCAATGCACAGTGCTCAGATGCAGGAGGCCAGGCAGCTGTGGTGCCTAAAGCCTCACCACTCTGCTTTTTCAAGAGCTTGATTTGCTAAGGACTCAGCACAGCCAGGCCCTCTTTGGCCTTAGCTGCACATGGTTAAGAGGTAAATAATTTAGCTGTGTGTTTCCTGACTTTTTTCCCTGTGATTCCATCTGACAACAAAGCACCAAAACCCCACAGCAGCAAAGGATCATCATGTATGAGCTGATGGTCAGGCTGCTCTCATTGGGGTGATGGTTATGGCAAGGAAGCAAATAACTTAATGAAGCAATTACTCCTATCAAATCAGCAGATTTTCTTCTTTTCTTCTGCCTTAATTATGAGGAACCAGGAAGAATGTCCAATTACTCAGGGCAGAATTTCATTACCAAACAAGATAACATCTGCTCAACCACAAGGTACATCAGATGGCCATTTTCATAGAATGGTTAGGGAAGAGAATGCTCCAACCTGAAATTAAAGTTGAAGAGGGCATTAACAGACAACAAAATAAAAATTAAAGGCAGTAGTCAATGCCCATTCAATAGAAGGAAAATCCCTGAATGTGAGGGAAGTCTGAATGAAAGGTCATAAGTGTTTTCCATTTTCAATAGCTCCAGTTTCTGAAAACAAAACTCTTCAAGGTGGCTCATGAGCTGACCCACGTGAATACATCCCCCAGCCCCCTCCAAGAATCATTGTAAAATCCCTGAGCTGCTTTCAGAACTGCCAGCTAAGCACTTCAGAACCTAACTGCACGTTTGAAAAACAAAAGCAGGTCAAAGTCAAACTCTCAAAGCCCTCACAGCTTAATCCATTTTTTCACAAATAAAGAACCCTGGTTTATGGCTTTTGTGGTCCGAGTTTGAGTTGAAACTACAGGAATTAAGCAACAACCTCAGCTTTGTGTCAGTCTTTCCAAAGTGGTACAGAAGGGATCTGGGTCTTACCTGCCACCAAGTGAGAGGATCCCTAATTTTCATCCAGCATCACACCTAACCCAGGGCAGGGCCTTCCCCCAGGTGCACTTTCACAAGTGCAATTTAGAGAGGTGAATATGCACCCCTAGGAGAAGGGGGAGCAGAGGCACAGTGCTGCAGCCCTGAAAAGCCAGCTAGCTTTTTAGGCAGGGGATGATGGCACAGTCATGTGTTAGCTGTGCCTGCCATGATTTCCAAACCCAGCCCTGAACACAGCTCCCAGCCCTGTGAGAGTGATCCAGAGCAGATTCCTGCAGGACCTTGCACGTTTGCCTCCCCAGAGGCACGAGGTGCCCCTTCCCCTGACAGCCCCAAATGCACGGGGGGCTCTGCCTTGTGTCCCACACTGGCCTGGAGCCATGGGGCCTGCCAGGACTGGGAAAGGGGAGCAGGGAACTGGAAAACAGAATCAACAATTAAAGAGCCCACTGAAAATGTGGATAAAGGAAAACCACTGGAGGATCAACCAGAGTCTGCCTATAATCACTAGCAAGGCAATTACAGAATTAGGGATGATTTATAACAGACTGAAGAGCTGGATACTTGGCATGTGCTATGGAAAAGCTGCAAGGAGGGAATTCTGTGTGCTGGCACCAGGCTCAGGAGCCACAAGTGATGCAGCCTCAGCAGTTCTGTCCTTTACAGAGCAAACTGAGCAGCATTTGGATGTCTTTTCTTCTAGCTCACAGCTTCCAGCTGTAATTTGGTCCAGCCATCGATTCCAAGTTCTAAAAATCAAAACAAACAAAATTTAGTTATGCAGAAGGTTGAAAAAATATGAGGCATGATTAATAATAGCCACTGTTTCCTCAATGCTGTAACACAGAGCAGCTTCCAGCCAGCCCTGGCAGCTCTTGTGGGAGGAAATTACTATTGTCCAGCTTTACAGGTGGGGAAACTGAGACACAAAAGGGCTGCAGAAAGCAGCTGGTTCAGCCCAGGTTCAGAGTTGTAGTCTTGGACTTTTATTATACATAAAACTCTGAATAATCCTGGAAACTGGGGCAGGTTGATCTGTAATACACTGTCACCCAGCATCAGCCTCCACTCCTGTCTCTGCCTTGCTTGCAAAGGACATCATTCCACTGTTATTTTCTCTTTTCTTGTACTGGCACAGCTTCATTCCTCATTGCTCTTTATCTTCCATCTATGTCATTTACTCCAGAATTTCAAAGGATGATTTTGCCATCAACCAGCAGCAGCTAAAATACCTGCCCAAGATTTAGAAGAGTGGAGAAACAAAACCCAAACTCATTTCCAATCAACTCACACATGAACAACAAGCCCCAAGCTGAGTTCAAGACTTCCAAATTAGTTGGGTACAAATTCCTTTGGAAAGCTCCAGAAAGCTCCAGGGGATTCTCCCACTGACAGGGAAGGGAGCAAATCTGAAAGACAGAGGAGTTGCAACAGGCAGTGGCTTTAAGGGTAAAAATCAGTTTTGTTTGAAGCTCTGCTGTGCCAGCAAGGAAGCAGCCAGGGCTGCCTTCCCACCCAGCTCAGAGTGATCAATCACCATGAATCATCCCCTGGGAGAGGAGCAGGGAGGTGATTTAAACACTGAAACATGCCTGCTGCTGCTCAGCAGGTACCTGCATGACTGGGCTGACATACCCACCTCGAGGGGCTGCAGGCAGCCTGGGGAGGCTGCAGGAGCCCCTCTCAAATCCACGTTCCTGCCCAGACCCCCTGAGCCCCACAGGGGACAATCCCAGCCTTGCTACTGGAGAAGCACCTGAGAGCTTGGATAAATATTTATTTTCATCTGGATGTATATTTTCATCTTATATTTTCATCTTATTCTGGATATATATCTTTCTTTAAAATATCCTCAGCTCTACAAACTGTGGGTTTGGTTTTTTTTGCAGACAGGCCCAGTAAGGCAGCACCAGAGATGGAAAAAGAAAATGCAGCCCCACAAAAAAGCAAAGCTGCCTCTCTCCTCACTGTGGGAGGGACAGGCACAGCACTGAGGACAACTGAGCAAACAGAGCTGGGGTTTGAGTGCAGTTCTGCACAAGCTGGCAGGGAGTGCAAAATGATGCAGGGAAACTGCTGCCCAAGAACAACAGAGGCTGTGGTGTCAGCCCAGCCCCTCAGCCTGCCAAGACAAGCCAGGCAGCATCAGAGGCTGCTGCCAGTGTTCTGGGGGGCTTTGAGGAGTCAGCTGGGGCTCAGGCTGGGGCATGAATGGTTTCCCAACAGGAATGATTCAGAGTCTGGAGCGGTTTCAGGAGGAGCTGGCTGGTGCCAGGAGCTCTGTGAATGCAGCAGCAAGGAATGCTTCCTCCCTGCTCACCCCCAACCTCGGGCTGCTCCGGGGCCAGGCTGCACAGAACCACTCAGAAAAGGGGATTGTGATCCAGAAACCCCGGGGGCACCTGCCTCCCTCCCCACGCTGGGCAGGGAAGCTGCAGGAACAATCACCTGCTGGGAGGGAAGAGGCTCCAAAAAACCCTCACCTGACCCGAGGCTGAAGGCAAACAGCCCTGATCCGAGGAGGGGGAAACAGCAGCTACAGCAGGGGTGTTACAAGCCCTAGAGCAAAGCTCCCTGCTGCTGGAGTGTTTGACAGCTCAGGGAGGCTCCCATCCCTGCAGCTCCCAGCCTGGCACAGCTGTGCCCCTGCCTGAAGGGCTCGTTTGCACTCAGGTGTTCCTGCCTTGCCCTCCCTGTCCCACTGACACAGCCCTGCTCCGTGCTGCAGTGATTGCCCAGGAGATTTAACCCGTTCAACTCTGCAGCTCCTTTTCCAGTGAGGCCCCTTTGTCAGCTACAAACATCATCTTCTTGCCTTTCCTTTTCTTTCCCTCTGAGATTGCAACTCCAGGAAGTAACTAGAGCTGCATCCTCCTGGCCATGGCTTTTAGCATCAGCTCTGAGCAGAGTACATCAGAATTCTGAGGATAAACACTGTCTTGGAGAGGAGAAAAGCAGTGGCAAGTAACAGTTTAACTAAACTGCTCTGATGTGCAGCTTCAGGATGGTGTTGTGGCAAAAATACCTCACATTTCAGTGTTTGCTCACTGATCTCAGCACTGGTGGATTCAGTTCTTCTACTTCCCCCTTCAGGCAGCTCATGAGTAGGAAAAAAAAAAGGATGCATTAGGTAAGTCATTTTTGCTGAAGCTTTCAGCAGATTCTGATCTCTCCAGGACCATCTGCTATCTGCAGGACCAAACCCTTCAAGTCTTACTTGTACTGCTTGGTCTTCATGGCCATAGGAGTTTTCCCAAGGAGTCAGGCCTAAGGTTATTCCTTTTGACACAAAACACAGGCTTTTGTGCAGAAATTTTAGCAGTCACCAGGTGGAGCTGCTCCTGGTTGTATTTCCTTTTATACAGGGTTTTATATCCTGAAGAACTGTAGGGAAGGCAGCCAGCAGTGTGGTGCCTGTCTTTGAGAGGTCAAGCATAAATCAGTCTGATACTGTCTGAGCAGAGCCATTCTCCAGCCACTCCTTCCAAGCCATGCACAAGGAGAACAACACACAACTATAAACATATTTCTCCTTCTATTAAAGCCAAAACCATTTTTATAATAATTATTACTAGCAGCACATGGCCAGAGCCTCACAGCCCACCATTCTGGTTCAGGAATTAGAGGCTGTTGGTGCCCACAGCCCCTCAGCAACCCAGAGATTTTTGGGGAGCAAATCTGCCTTGCTGCTGAGCCATGCCCATCTCATTGGCACTTCAGCTTATCTAACCACAAGAGCAGCTTGGCCAATGACAAATTACACTGTTTATACAATTAACAGTCCTGGATGAGCATATCTCTTCCAAGAAACCATGAGCACTTACAAAGCTGTCTTTTTACAGCAAGGAAGAAAGCCAATGCAAAAGCAGGAGCATGTGGCTGCCAGTTATAATTGAAATAATTTTAATAATTCATGCCTCATTACCTTGCCACATGGCAGTTCAAAGACCATCTCCTAATCCTTTAACCCTTCTCTCCTGCCTCCTTTGGTTGGGTTTCTTAGTTTAATCAGTGAAGAAACAAAATGGGGAATGCTCATCAGCACTTGCCTGTGGGGACAAAACCCAATGGGGGCTGGTGAGTGTTAATCCCCTTCCTCCTGCCCTCCTTGGTTTCCTGATTTGATCTCTCACTGCCAGCTGAACCAGTAAAGAAGTTAATAAACTATCTATTAGGTATGCCAAGCTGTTGGCTGAAGCTGGAATTGCTTTATGGTGTGTCTTGGTACAGCACTAAGGACAAGGGGAGCTCTTGTTATGTAGCAGCTTTATATGGCCAGGTAAGAATTGCTGGAAGCAATTGTGTCCTTTATCCTCTGATATCTCCAGGATTTTTCCAGCTTTGAGTTGTCCTCTGGATAGTCAGTCCCACAGCCATGCCCTTTCTCCTTAGCAGAATTGCAATTGGAAAGCCAGGATAGCAGAACATAATATTTTTAAATGTTTTTGAAGCTTTCTTGTTGCCCCCTTGGCATTGAGGGAGAGAACACCTGATCTCTATTTACTCTTCCAGCACTATGTGGGCAGAGTGCAAACAATAAAGTAAGATCTAATGTTATTTATGGCTGCAAGTATGATCCTGTTCTCTCATGAAAAGGAAATAACCTTGTAAAAGCACATTCATTTTCAGCACAGTGTGTATTTACACACAGGAAGAGTCCCCCCTTCACCAGCTTAACTCAACGTGGGTGAGGGAAACCAAACCACGTACACACAAACATGCACCAACACGTGCAAAACAAGATTTCAACAGCAGCAGAGACTATCACTCTATCATCTATAAGTTATTACTCAATATGTTCCAGCAGGCAGGCACACAGGGCTGGGGGTAACCTGCAGCACAGGGAGCAGCAGGAGCCCTGTGCTGCTGTCAGCTCTCCTCCAGCAGGGCACAGAGCAGCCCAGAGCTGGCCACAGCCGCCACGCTGAGCCCCAGCTGCCTCCCCTCCAGGGCAGGGCTGGCAGGGCACAGAGAGCCCTGCTGGAAGCTGTGCCCACTGCTCGGATTTGCTGTCCCGGGGCAGATCTGGGTCCCCTGGCAGCAGAGCCAGCACAGGGTCACCTTGGGGAACGCTCCAAACACACAGAGCAGTCAAACCCCAGCAGATGGAAACCTGCCCAGCTCCAGCGGCATTAGAGGAGGAGATTTATCCTGTTTTTAAAGCCTGTCACAAAGGTTTCTCTGTTGAGCACAGAGCCATTCCCAGGGAGAGGGGATGACTCACCTGCTCCCTGGTGAAGTGCTTACCAGAGGAGCTGCTGTGGATGCTCTGGATTAGTGTGGGGAGTCCCCCGTGCCTTTTCCCAGGCTGGATGAATGCCTAGCAAGAAAAGGCATCTTCACAGGGAATTTATTAGGCACTCCAGAAGCTGCATGTTACCTTTGAAGCCCTAAAATAAAATCTATTGACAGATCGCTCTGCCTGCAGGGAGAGGACAGAGGTGATCAAACACAGGTTTCTTTCAGGGGTAAGCTCTGAGCCTAAGCCATCCATCGACCAGGGAAAGGAGTACAATGAGTGTGACTCACGGCTGATGTGCTGCCCACGGGCAGGATGCTCAGCTGATGAAGCCATTCCAGCCATTAGACCCCATCCAACATCTCATGCTGCTCTTAAATGTTGCAGAATCAAGGTGCCCATGTGGGTTTTTGCCCTCAGAACACCGATAAGAATTCTTAATTCCCGTTTTCTATCACTACTTACATTAACGAGCACTGCCCAGTGACAAAAAATGTTAAGGTTTTCAAGTACCATCAAATTGGATTTTCCAGTTTGTAGGAGAGGAAAAGTAAAGGTCACAGTGATCATTACAGCTGTCTTCTTATTCAAAGCAGAGCACTTTAGAGAAGAGTTTGGCCTCACTTCTAATCAGCATTCAGTACTGAAGAGCTCGGGGCTCTTCTGGTCTGGGCAAAGGGCCAGGAAGTGACTCTGAACAGAAAAAGTAAGCAAAGTCTACTCTAATGTCACCGAGCAAAACCAGGTGAAATACAAAAAAAAAAAAAAAAAGTCAATTAAAGCACAAAGCTCTAATTCAGTTTTCTGAATTTCAGTTTCTTTCCACATAACAAGATTAGGAATTTCAGTAAAACAGGCAAGACACTGATCATGAGTTTGGTGCTTAAGGAGGATAAAAATGGTGCCTTGGAGAAAATGCTGCTAACATGCAGCAGAACTCAAAGGATCCGAAAAGGAATCAGAGCAGAAGTCCAAGAATTTGCCACAGCCGTGTTCTGGACTGCTCTGAAAGATTACCTGCTCCAAATTCATCCTCCCTGGGAGCTGGCTGCTGATCCCTTCTCAATTCCCAGGCACATTCACCCTTCAGTCTCCATCCAGCTCTTCCCTTCCAAAGCCCTGTTAAACTCTTTTAAGGGATCCCAAGCATTATCCAGTTGAACACAAAGGAGCAAAGCTGACCATGCCTCCCCTCCCTCCCTGGCCATCCCTTCCAGCCCTGCTGCCAACTCCCAGCACATCCTGACCATATATTTAGTCTGCAGCAATTTGCTTTGCATTGTCTTGTGCGGGGTCCAAGCACAGGAATTACATATCCAGCGAGGCATCCAGCACTCTGGGAAACCCTGGAGCTTTGGAGACTCAACTCCTCAAGCTGCTGCCAGAGCTGAGACCTCGTGGTCCAGAGCACCACAGGGACTCAGAGGAGCTGAATGGCAGCTCAGGGAGACAACCCCAAACCCCAGTGTGTGAGTGCTGGCAGAGTGTGTGGGGCCATTAAACTGATTCAGGGAAGGATCAGTGCTGTGGGCACTGGGTGATGGGCTGAGCCACAAGAGCCACCACAGCATCCTTAAACGGCCAAAAAAAAAACTCCAACTGGCAAAAAAAACCCACCATTTCCAACTCAGGCTCCTTCACTTTGTTTATAAGGAAAAATTGGGTAGGGGAACTTGTTTGGATAGAAAACACTTGGAAGCCAATGGCTGTGAGACACCTTCTCCTAAGGAACCCAAACTTCTCATCTGTCTGGTTCGAAGGGGACAAAGCTCACCTGTAACTGAGCACCTGGAGCTAAACCTGTCAGACCAAAGCAGGTCAAGAGCCTTGAGGAGTGAGCCAGCAGAGCCCAAGGCTGCACTGAGGCTCAGCCCAGCCCAGGGAGGTGGGAGAGGCTGGCACAGCAGGGATGGCACTCACCTCCTGGCACCCCATGCTGCAGGTCTGATTTAGCCAACACCTCCAGAGCTGAGCACAAAGACTTCCTAAAAAGTGGGGATTCAGACTGCTCAGACTGACCCATGTATCCCAAGCTGGGGTTACAAAGAGGGTGGAAGTGAGAAGCAGAGCCACCACTGCCCCCATCCCTCAAGATTTACAGCCTGAGGTGAGCCCAGCTTGGGCACAGCAAGATGTGATGTGCAGGAGCAGGATTTTCATCCTGGAGAGAGCTCCTTCTCTAATCCCTGCCTGGGGTACTAACAGCTTCTTTTACTCTGTTTTCACCAGCCATTTAATGGTGGCATAATGAACACCAGGACTCCA
Organism: Luscinia megarhynchos; assembly: GCA_034336665.1. Lineage (NCBI taxonomy): Eukaryota > Metazoa > Chordata > Aves > Passeriformes > Muscicapidae > Luscinia > Luscinia megarhynchos. The sequence goes on from CM067580.1 coordinate 8,415,287, forward strand.
GGAGTTTGTGCCCCACAGCTGGAAGATGAGCTGTAGCAATGATCAGAGCCCACCACAGACCTGCTGGGGTAACAAAGGGGCCTTCAGGAGGGTGGTAGTGATGTTGGGAAGTGCTGGAGCAATTGCTGGGGGTCAGAGGAAATGGTTTTGTGTCTGCCACAGGCAGCACACCAGGCTGTGATGCCAAGCAGGAGCAAGGATAACCTCGCCATGGAAGGGAAAAGGAAACATGGTGGTTTTCTCTCCAGAACTCCTTCCCCTGCGAGCCTGTTCGCGCTTCAACACGCAGAAATTCCTGAGGAAATACCACCCTCTTGTGCCCAAAGTGAAGAGAGCAAGAAATGCTCCAAAAGTGGAAAACAAAGGCACCCACATCCCACGGTGGGCAGTGGGGTCTCAGTTCCCGAGTTTGAAGATGGGGGAGCTGCCCTCCAGAGCTCCTGCAGAAAGGGCTGACTCTGCTCCTACTGACTTAAATTCAACAATCTAACATCTCAAACCCACTTCACTTCAGATTCTACAGGCTGTGAGAGGAGAAAAGCAGTGATTCCATGCACACACAAGTGAAATGATGTGGATGTTAATTAATATTGCATACCAGATTGGCCCTGGGAGACCCTCAGGGCTCTCACTTGCTCCTGGCATCAGCCTGCCCAGCTGGAGCCACGAATCAGGGAGGGATCACTGCAGAGCAGTTAAATATTAAATACAGTCTGCTGTTACCAGTGCTGTGCTGCAAACTGTTAAACTTTCACCAAAATCTGCCAGCTTGCTGTGCCACCTACCTGGGACATGTCTGGGCTTTGCCTGCAGGAGCCTGAGGCTCTCTGTGCTCCCAGAGCTGTGGGATGGGCTGGGGTGGGATGAGAAGGGGGATTTGCCAAGGTGCAGCCCTGGGAGTTAACTGGGCTTCCACTTTTCACTGAGACCTTCACCTGCCACTCAGATCCCACTTCAGACATGAGCTGTCACTACCTGCCACAATTTCATCTTCTTTCTCATGCTTACTTCGTCCTTGCCAAAAAAAAAAAATTAAAAAAAAATCTGTAAACATGACTTGAGTGAGGCAAACCTGTTTTCCATAGTGAAAGTTTTTTCTGTTCTCCTTTCTCCCAGGCAGGCCCAGGGCAGTTTCTCCTGGGCTTTGCAGAGGGGAATCTTTCCAGCAACAGCTGGATGCACTGTGAGCTGGTCCCTCAGCAACCCTCATCCCCAGCTCACACCATCACTGCTGCATGTGGGTTTGATTTTGGGGGACTTTTTTTGTTTGTTTGGGTCTTTTTGGGTCTTTGGGGGTTTTGATGGGGTTTTTTTTGGAGGGTGGGGAGAGGTGTTTTACAGTCTTTTTGTTGTTGTTGTCAGCTTTTTTTTTTTTTCAATTGATTTTGGGGTTTGGTTTGTTGGGGTTTTTTGTTGGTTTTTTTTTTTTTTTTGCTTTTGTCCATGGCCATTTTAGCATCTCTCACACAGCAATGACAGCAACCCTTCACAAAGGATTACCATATCTTCCAAAGGTTTTGGTTACCTCATTTAGTTTGGTCTGCTCACTTGCAGCCAGGGTAAAAATATTTCCCACTGTCCCCTCCAGGCTCAGCTTGCTCATTCTAGAGTGCACAAGGTGCCATCTCCCATTTCACTCCCCCTGCATATTTCTGCCCATCTCCTATATCCTCTTAAAAAGCCACAAGCTTTTAGCACAAGCAATTTAGCTTGGGGAAAAAAAATGATAAATAGCAATAAAATAGCCAACTGCAGATATGAGATCCACAATGTGTTTGTCATTTAGATTTAATCAAAATGTTAATAGGCATTCAGTATTATTTGAGAATTTCAGATGTATTTAATATGAGAGGATTTGCATATCTACCACTGAGTTTTTAATCCTTGATAAATGTGTAGAATAATCAATTATTCAATGAACATACAAGAGTTGGCTGATTAAATCTCAATTATAAAGGCAAGTCTTACCCACTCTATTTATTATGACTGTTCTCTCAGCATTGCCTAATTAAGCCATATTTGATTATGGGGTGAAAAACATTTATTGCAGATATTGTGGCTCTGTAATTGATGCATATCTGTGGCCTGGCTGTTAAGCCCTAATAAATACATTTTAAACAGCTAATTATTTAATTAACAACACTCTTCCAAGCTCAGTGTAAACCATTCTGCAGCCCTGCCATGAAAGCCCTGAGAGGAATGAAAGCTCTGGAAGCTGCTGCCATGTTTCCACCCCTCTCTCCATGTGCCAGCTTTTCTTGGATGCTCCCAGCTCTGCCTCCAGTGCTTTGAAAAGAGAATCCACCACAAGGGTTGGGATCCACCAGCCCAAACTGGTCTCTGCAGAGGGGACACTGACACCTGAACTGGTGTTCACCTGTCACAGTCCAGGGAGAGGAACAGGCACTAGCAGGGGATGCTGTGGTTTTGTTTGTGGGACACATCCAGCTCCTTTCATTGATCACTTGCTTTTCTTTAGCTGTGCTGCCAACATCCTGCTCCTCCAGCAGGTTTTAGAAGCAGCCTCACAGGCTCACTCCCACCTCAAAGACAGCTGATGGTCAGCAAGGTGAAAGTTCAGTTCAATGATGTTACACGTTCAGCCACATCCTCTGAACTTTATTTTCTCACCCCTTTCTTCGACAGGCTGACAAAACCTTCCAAGTCAAGGTAGTTCCAGTCACTACTTGGCCCAAGAGGCAGCTCTGGGCTGGTCCCCACTTCAATTAATTCCAATTAACAAGAGATGCAAAGCACAAGAGCTTTGTAATTTCCATGGCAGGAGCCCTTCTGGAGGAGATTTTGGACATCACCAGGTGTCTACACTTTAGTTTCAGCTACTGGAGATGTTCCAAAAAAAGAGCACCACAGTGTGCCCAAGATTTGTTTGTTTTCCCTCAGCTATGAGAATGTAACTCCTCTTCCTGGCTGAGACTCTGGTACCAGAAAATCTACCACAGAAACAGAGAAAATGGAAAGGAAAGGGTCTGTGTGAGATGAGCACACACACCCACAGCACCAGCTCCCAAGTACACACATCAGGTGGGCTGGGAGCAGATTTAATGGCCCTGCTGAAGCTCAGCAGCTCTGTGACTCTCTGGTGCTTTTCTGCAGGGTTTGAAGATGTGCAGTTTAGGTTACTGTCTTTTCCTGTGATTTAAAATGAGCATTGCTGTAAATTTTAATTTTCTTCAGATCAAATCATTCAACCTGCTCTAACTACCCAGCTTTAAAAGCACTTCCCCAGCTCATATTTTTTTAAACGTGTTTGCTAATCCAAAGCAAGGTTTGCTAATGCAAACCTGGTGGGACATAATTGCAGCAGACAGCAACATAAGTAGAAGAAGTTGGAAGGATTTTTGTTAAGAGCTACAGCAACAGCCCCAAAGCTCCTCAGAGAGCCAGCTGCCTTTCCCAGGCAGGATTCTTCCTAGCAAGGGACCTTGCAAAATACCATAATTGAATTATCCATCTGTTTATTATCAGAAAATTATCTGCTTGAGGGTTTCCTCCCCCTAGAAGCCAGAAATGGTGAAAATTTGAAAAAAAAAAAAAAAATCGGGAAAACTGAATGCAAAGCACCACACTCAGCCCCAGCCAAAGCCTGTGTTTGGGACCAGAGGAAGTTTAATTGCATTTGGTCCTTAGAAAACAAACACTGGCAACCCCAGTATCACACAGTGTCACCACAGTCACTGTCCCAGCCACTCTGGTGCCTCTGGATCTCCTCTGGGCCACCAAGGGAGCACAAGAGGCAACAACAATCTGAGCCCCTTGAACACAGGGGTGCTGTGATTTCTCTTCAAGTCAAACATCCTGGTTTATCTGTTAGTCAGGGAACCTCTTCAGCAGTTCTGCATGCTCCTTTATAAGGGAATTACAAGTACATTATACTTATAAATTATAAAGCAATTGCAATTTGAATGTAATTTTGACCCCAAACCATTTTTAATACCACAGAATATTAAGTACCAACTCTCTGGTACCACTGGCATTCCCTTTTCCTCCAGCTATTATGAACCTCAAAGTAACAATCCTGCTCTTCTCTCTCCTCAACCACCCAGGCTGGTAAACTGGACCCAGAAGTTCCACCCACAGCACCCCAAGTATTATCATCTTCTCAATAAATTTGGAACCATCTGCTCTGTGCCTCTAACCCAGGTTTGATGGCAGCAAACAGCACACTGGCCTTGCAGAGGATGACAAACACTCACAGCCTCTTTGAGCAGCCAGTCAGGTGCTGCAAAGTCTCCGAAAAACCAGGCAAATGTAACAAATCAAACCAGAACTGTGTAAAAAACCAGTGCTGAATATTGATGGTTTAAAAATCAGTCCAAACCAGCTCAATAATTTGTTTTTTTTTTTTACAGTGTCTCAGAAAGAATCACTCAGAGGAGAATACTCCCCTATTTTTATCGCGGGGGAGTGTGTGGAAGCTATTTCACACTGGGGCTAAATGCAGACTCTTTGGGGTAAGGCATATATTAGAATATGAATAAAAATACAGCTACCTGCATCCTCCACCCCCAGCTGATGGGGAGATGGCAGGGATTCCTCTGGAGTGGCATCATCTGTTTGCAGCTCTGAGCTGCTTTTTCCTGGGAGGAAGAGTCAAAGCTGAAGATCTATCATTAGGACTTATCTTCAAAAGAATTTTAATGAAGCAGAAATCCTAAACGTAGAAAATTAAAGAGCCTCCTGTTTTATCCCTGGTATCTAAATCCTGTAGGCAACATGAAAGTCACTGAAATATTTCTAAGCCTGAATAATATAAAATGTACAGATGAGAATCTTCCTCTGATGAATATTTGATAGGCATAGTCTCAGCAGGGAATGTGGAGAGCACCTTCACTCCCACACACATCTGTGTGTGCGTGCAGAGAGCCTCTAGAGGCTGACACACTACCCAAGAGTCTAAAATCAAGAGGTTCTGCCATGCAAAAGCACAGCCATCAGCTTCTGTGCTCCTTTGCCAGCCAGGGAGCACAAACTCCTCCTCACTGTGATGTTCACCAGTCTCTCCCTTCACCCTGCTCCCCTTTCCAGCACTTCCACATGGTGCATTTCCAGGTTCTAGCATAAGAAAACATCATTCCTAAAGCAGTTCATTCAGCACAAACTGACATGAAGAATATCTCTCTCACAACAACTTTTGTGTGGCTGTATCAGCTCCACACCACATTTACTGTGAGTCCCTCTCCTCAGGCAGCAACTGCTCAAACCCAGTGCTGAGACTAACCAAAACCAGGGAGCAGCTTTTCCTGGGGCCAGGCTGAGGTGTGAGCTCAGCTCAGAGGAGTTACAAGGGAATAAACTCGAGCACAGACTGTGAATGATGCCACCAGTAGGAGGCTCCAGGCACAGAGCAGGCAGACACTTCATCCTGGGCTGGGCTGGACCTAGACATGTGTCTTGGGTTGCAATACAGGATGTGGCCAGAAATGTGAATTCTGTCCCCATCTGCTGCAGCCGGGTGGGGCAGTGACCCTGATCTCCTGGCACATATTATCTGCTAATGGGCCAGCTTTAAACCAGCTGGGCAATCATCTTTATCTTTCCACAGCCCATCCTCCCTCCAGGAGATATCTCCTGTTAATGGGCCATTGTTAAAAACCGGGTGTGGCAGTGATGCTTCTCTCTGTGGGAATATCTCCTGTTAATGGGCCATTGTTAAAAACTGGGTGTGGCAGCGATCTTTATCTCTGTGGGAATATCTCCTGTTAATGGGCCATTGTTAAAAACCAGCTGGGCAATCATCTTTATCTTCCCACAGCCCACCCTCCCTCCACGAGATATCTCCTGTTCATGGCCATTGAGTCCCAGTGCATGACTGATAAAATTACATCATCCCACTGGGAGATGCTCCAGCCAGGGGAGGAGCCAAGCCTTTCCTACCCAGATAAAAACTGAGATTTGGAACAGCAAGGGACCTTCTTTCCACTGGATTCCAGAGGAAAGCCAGACCTTTCCACATCATCCCTGGACCTCTGGAGGAAAACTGCATCTTCTACAGGAGCACTGCTCCAGCTGAACCACATCTGCCCCTGCAGGAGGATGCAGCCACCATTGAATGGGACTGCTGCCCGCACCCTGACTGACTGACGGGTCTCAGCTTGGATTCTGACTCTGGCAGTGCTTTGGGATTGTTCTTTGTAATACTGTATTTCTATTTTAATTTTCCTAGTAAAGAACTATTATTCCTAATTCCCATCTCTTTGCCTGAGAGCCCCTTAATTTCAAAATTATAATAACTTGGAAGGAGGCGGTTTACATTCTCCATTTTAAAGAGAAGCTCCTGCCTTTATTGGCAGACGCTTGTCCTTCCAACCAGGACAGCATGGAATTATTTTGTGTGCTGGAGTTGTGCTCTCTAGACCTTGGTGACCCCAGCCCATGCCTCTGCTTTAGCATCCTTCCTGCTGGCTCTTCCCAGCCTTTAGGAACAGTCTGTCTTTCTCCATCCTCTTAAAATGGCCAATTTTTAACAATCCAGGGAGTTCCCCCCTCATTAAATGGGTATGCCCAGGGTGTGGCAGCTGGTGTCTAATCTAAGCACAGGAACAGACATTAATAAAAGCCTTTACACTATTAAATCATTAAACACCACTATGTAATCATGTTTTCCTGTTCAGCATCAATGCCAACTCCTGCTGCAGTATTCACCATTAAGTCTTCTAAATGTGCTTTCACTGATGTAAAAAAAAGATGTTTGAGGCCACAGAGTATTAAGTACCGATTTCCTTCCTTTACTGGTATTTCCTTTCTCTTCAGCTGAAAGGAGCATCAGAGTCACAACTCTTGTCCTCCTTTCCCCTCACTTGGCCAGGCTGTTTGACAGAGCTAAAGGCAGATTTAACCACAATCAATCATAAGTAATAAATAGAAGCTCTGAGGTGCAAACATTGTTGTATTTGCAGTTCTTAAGAAGCATCCTGTTTTGATGTATCTTCAAAGGAAACAAAAAGACACAAAAGCAGGGAGGAAGAGCCTAAAAAAACCAAAGATGCATCTTCCAAATCTTACAAACTAATCTTGCTCCTGAGGAAATACTCTGCCAGCTCAAATATTAAGGAAAGCTTCACAATGAAGAGTTGAGTTTTTGAGGCATTGCACGTGCCTGCCTTTTTATTTAAAGCCTTTGAAGGTAGATGGAAAGGCCACAGTTATCCTGGGGGCTTGCTTTAGCCCCTGCTGGCCAAAGGGCACCCACAGAGACAGAAAGTGCTGCTGGGGGCGGATGCCAGCTGGTGTGCAAGGTGCAACTAAACCACAGAGAGCTGCAAAAGGTGGTGACATCCACTCCTTCTCTTGCTGGCTCTGCTGACAGCACTTCCAGAGTGAGCTCAGGGCTGCTGGGTGTCCTGGGCACGCTGGGAACATCCAGCACTTTCTTCCCCAAAACACTGCACCTCCCTCAGGGTACCTCCTGCACTCTGTGCCTGTTGCAGGCAGCCCAAGGATGCAGCTGTGGGTATCTCCCACTCTTTCCAGCATGTCTGGCAAATAATTTATCTTCAGAGATTCACAGTGCCCACAGAGCTCGTGTTTCACAATTTAACCACAAAGAGCTGGGTTGTTTTCCTGAGACCAAACTTCTGCTGGAGGACAGCAGTGGTGCTTCATGCACCCATATCAGCAGGGACTGCCCCAGGATCAGCTCCCTCAAAAACCCAGCTGCTTTCTCTCAATAGTTCTAACCTAGAGCTGTAGGACCTGCAGTTACAAAAACCAGCCAAAAGAACACAGCACACAACTAGACAGTGACTCTACCTCCAACAAGACCAAAACAGCACTTACCTCAAAATCCTGGCAAGGGGCTCAACCAAACCAGGCTCCTCTCTTGCTGCTCCTCTGGTTTGCACCGTGGCTCCCTGAGTGCCTCAGGAAACCTCAGCTGCACCTCACCACCTGGCCATCTCAGCTGAAGGGAACTGAAGTGGGGAATTAATTTCCTGCCACCTGCTGATGTGAAATGGCCTCTGTACCCAGCTGTGTAACGTTAAGAACATCAGAGTCACTTCAAGAGGGTTATATGCATAGCTGAGCAGCCTTAAAACTTACTAGGGAAAACTTACTCCCAACAGCAAGGAATCTTTCAATCTGCAAAGGATGTTTCAGAACAGATAATGTGTTGTCCAAGCAGTTTGGTTTGGTTCATATGTGACTCAAAGTGGAGAGCATTTTAAGAATATATCAGCATTTTAGGGTGAATCTGTATGGACAGCTGGGCCACCCAACAGCTGGCAGGGTTCAGTAGCAGCTCGTGTCACATCACATTTCAGGGGACTGGGGGCAGCAGATCAGTGCTGCAGAAAGGTAATTGCACAGCTCTTATATGAACTGAGTAATGGGTAATATTTTCTATCTCCAGTTATCAATCTTCTAAGTCTTGGGTTTATGCCTGAATGTGCCCACTCCTCCAAGGAATGTCCCTGCTTTCCCTATAACCCTTCAAGTGTAACTGCTAAACATCTCTGAACCCAGCAGACAGATAGCTCTGTATGTGTAAGCATGGTTTTTCCCAGCCAGCAAGAAGTTTTCAATAGCTAAAATGGTGAATAAATCAAATAATAATTTAAAAAAACCCATAGAAACAAAAAACCCCCAAAACATAACCAAAACAAAACCCCCCCACAACAACAGAAAAATCCAAACCCAGCAGCCCCAACCCTCCAGCACATAAATTTTTGTTTACTGAGTCTTTTAGGCAGGTTCTTTGTTAATGCCACAGGCTAGTGGTTCCCTCTCCCCACTTTGTCCCTGCCAGACAGGATGATCCCACGAGGTGCCAAGTACACCCACAGAGCAGCTGAGTCTCATGGCTGTACCCCAAACTCAGGCACTGATCACTGCTCTGAGCTGGAGCTCAGAACAGCCTAGGTGCCTCTGAATTTATTCAGGATCTGTTCAAATGCCAAGTTTTGTGGAAGGAGTTGAGCGTTGTAAACTGCATTTCTCCACACTGGGATACCTGGGATACTCAGACAAGCTCTAACATGAGGAATCAGAAGTTATCTAACTGTGGGCAGAGTTTCTGAGCCCAGAAGGAAGTTTGCTGGATCTTTGAGCTTTCTGTGCTTTCAGGCACAGACCCTCTGGAGAACACTGCTTTTGACCTGAGGACTTGGAGAAGGCTTCTATATTTGAGTGATGAAGTTAAAATCATGACTGTGTAGTGAATTAGAAGTGTGTGTTTTCACATGGTGATGGGTTTTAAATTTGAGGTTTATATAGTATAGCAATGGGTATGGGACAAGATGGAGGATTCTGAGTGGTGTCTCTTTCTTTGTTCATCTTTCTTCTTCTTCTTCTTCCTTCTTCTTCATGGGTTTCAGGGGTAGTTTCTGGTTGGTCAATCAGTGTCACACTGAGGGTGATAAGAATCTAGTTATTGAGTCAGAAGTATAAATAATATAGGTGTTAATTCTCTATTGGACTATTTGGCTTTAAAAGACCTCGTAGCAACTGCATCTTTTGTCATTTTTCCTCGCTTCTAGCAGGTAGCTGGAAGTGCTGTCATAGGCTCTGTACTTTCTGATAAGACATAATAAACATCCAAGCCCGAACACGAGAAAAACTGTGGGAGTCTTTGTGCTGTGCTAGACGGTCGGGGACAAAACTCAAGCGCTGTGTATAAGCTAAAAGTTACAGTTGCAGTTTATTATAAGAGAGCCCTGCTAAGAGCTGCCCGGAGCAGCCCAGAGTAGGACAAAGAGATAAAAGGGGGAAGAGAAGTAAGAGGGGGTGGTAGCAGTAAGAGTAAGAAAAAAAGAGAGGTAAGAAGAGAGAAGGAAGAGAGAGAGAAAGAAAGAAGAGAGCGATTTCCCATTTACAATGCAATAAATCTTCTTCCATGATGAATATTCTAATTTCCACTAACCAATGTAACACAAGATACAAATTCTGTAGCATTTACATACAGCCTATAGGAATCCTTATATTACCATAATGTGTTACATTTTAAACTCTAAAAATTACTCTTTGGACCCTGGCAAAATCTTCTCTGACCTTTGGAGTTGCTCTCTGGCAGAGGGCATTGTTCTATCAAGAGGGGATTACCTTCAGGGGCCATCCTATTGTTTCATGGTAATTCAGTAACTAAGCTTGGCATCTCAAAAGTGGCTTTCATTTCAATCTCGTTCATGCTTTCAGACTCTGAGCATTCATATTTGTAAGGTTTTTCTGTTTCATCTTCCCCAACAAAAAACTCTTTCAATTTTGTTTTGTTAATCCTGGCTCTGAGGGAAAACAAACGAGACTGAGACAAACCACTAATTCGGTGGTGCAAAGCCCTCACACCTCTGCAATAGAAGCTGGGTCTGCAGGAGCCAGACTGCTGCTGCCTGAGCTTGCAATGCACACAGCAGAGGTGCTCAGGCTGATGGGGAGATGCCCAAATAAAGTGATGAGTACTGAGAAGCTCAGCACGGGATGTCAGTGGCCAGAAATATCGTACTCCTATTCTCCACTCTAATGTGGAGTATCGATTTGAGATAAATAAACCACATGAAAGATACATATCTCAGATTACATCATCTATGACTGTCAGAGCAAGGTCATTTCTTGTGATGACGGAGATGTTACAGTCACCAGACACAATGTGGCACTGGCAAATTACAAATGTCCTGCTGGAAAAAAACAAGCAAAATCAGGAGTTGCTTTCTCTTATGTCTTTGTGCTAGGAAGTAGATGAGGTTCGCTCATCAAAAAATCAAATTTTTAGAATGTGAAGTAATGACAGTGGTGCCAGCTCATCACTGAACAGGTTTGATTGTCACATTATCCTCTTCTACCTCATTGCATGCAACAACAGAACTACAGGAATATGAGGGATGTGTTTATGTTGGTGGGATTGAAAGAAAACTGCTTCACTGCCTGACTCAGTGGTCTCAGTCCAGTGGCATCAGCTGCCCAGTGCCTCAGCTTCTCTTCTGTAAACTGGGAAAAGCAGAAGATGGAGTGATGGAGGAGATGGGGGAGATGGAGAATCGGTGGATTCTGCCTGGAGCAGATCAAACCCTGTTCACACACTGGCAGGACTGCAGCTCTGCCCTGACTGCAGGAGCCAGGGGGGCTGAGGGGGCTGTGGAAAGCCTGGACACACATCCATGTGTTCATGCCATCCCTCACTGTGTCTGACCAGTGTGTATGACCTGTACCTGCTGACAACCCCTCTGCCAAGGCCAGCTGCCCCAGGGACAGCAGGGACCTGTCTCCACTGAGTGACAGAGTGGCACAGGCAGCTGTAGCACAGAGCACTGTCAGTGACAGTGACAACGAGGGAACTGAGGGGCCATGGGCAGCTCTAATGATGTCTTCAGATTTTAGCCTTTATCTTTTTCAGATCCTGTACTGCATTAATGCATAACTTTAAACTCCATATGAAGTGTTGGTTAATTGTCTTCACATTTTGGTCAGACAAAAATCCCTCTAGACCTGAGATTCAAGGACACTCTACAGCGTCAGGCCCTGAAAAATATAAACAAAAGTGAATTGGGGAGAAGCAAACTGGGGAAATATTGCTTTATTACATGAAGCTGTAATTGGAGGATTAACCCCTGTTATGCAAATGGACCAAACTTACAATTGTCTGGAACACCTGTGACCATTGTCCATTCTGGGTGTAGCCCCTTGGGGAGGCTTCATCTGCCCTCAATCTAACAAGGCCTTTCACTAAATATATCAACTTTTATCCTTTTAACTTTGTCTGGCCTCTGTTTGTCGGTAAGCCCAAAAAAGGCATCAGTAGCACAGAGCATGGCGTGGCAGTGACAGTGAGGGAACCAAGGGGCCACAGCTGTAGCACAGAGCACGGTGTGGCAGTGACAGTGGCAGTGGCAGGGACACTGAGGGGCCCTGGGGCACGGGCAGGTGTGACACAGCTCAGAGGAGGAGAGCAAGGCTGGTTTAAGGTGCTGCTCTGCAGCAGCGGTGCCCCAGCCCTGCCGAGCACACAGCAACCACAGCGTGCACGCAGCTTCCCCTCTCAGGATGGGGACAGGCCAGACCACACAGCAGCCCCCTGCAGCCCTTCTGAACACAAACAGCACCCTAGCTCCCTGCAGCCACCAGGCTTTGCTGTCTCCACCACAGAACCACAATTTTTGTCTTAAGACATGAAAGCAGCCCAAGAGAAGTGAGCTGAAGAAAGCATGTTGTTAAGGAATGTAATTATTTTTATTATGGGTATTTCTGCCTCTCTTTTTGTTCCAAGTGGTCTGAGCATTAGGGCTCGCCATGGACTAAGAGGCATTGGGAGAAATGCCCCTCTCTGCCTTCAGCCAAGCCCACTGAGACAATTTCTCACCGTGACCATCACAGTGAGATTTACCAACAAAAGCACCAGGAGGACAACAGCCATCCTTTCAGTGATGGATCCCTCCTGGTTCACCAAACCCTGGACAAGTCTAAAACTTGCAAAGCCTCAGTTTGGGCTGTTCATTTGAGTTTCTCTGCGAGTTATAAACCTGGCAGGAATTCTCCTCTATTTAGTCTTTTGGCTTGGACAGAAATACAATGTTCTATTTTTCCATACTACAACTTTTATTTTCGAAAATACGCTTGCAAGAAGGAGCACTTGGCTCTCTGTGAAAGGACTGTTTTTAATGTTAGCCTTGAAAGTCATTAGCAACTGTAATTTCTTTACCTGCAGTGTGTACACATATGTTTGATTTCTGTTTTGAAACCTTAAACTGTTCAAGCTCTTTCAAAATAAAATAAAGATTTTTGAGTCCAAAAGCTGTTACCGAGTGCCATCATTTGAGAAGACTTCCTAGAAGCTTCCACCATGAGCATTAGAAAGTATAAGAATGAAGGTAACAGAGAAATCCACAATGCTACAAAGTTTCTTGAATAATCTTATTTCTCAGAAATCACGAGCGTTTGTGCAAAATGTCACCTCTACATTGAAACTTTAAATGTCACTCACCCACAAGGCTGCCGCCAATTGTCTCTGAGCAGACATAATATATATAACACAAGTGAAAACCACGAGTGGTGAATTGGCCCTAGTGATTTCTCAGAAGATTTGCCCCCAAATTAGAAGGCGGTAATGTGAAACCAAGTGTGTCCTGGTTTGGAGGACAGGTGTCTGCCAATAAAGGCAGGAGCCTTTCTTTGAAATGGAGAATGTAAACCACCTCCCTTTAAATCATTATAATTTTGACATTAAGGGGCTCTCAGGAAAATATATATTAGGAATAACAGTTCTTTACTAGGAAAATTAAAATAGAAATACAGTGTTACAAAGAACAATCCCAAAACACTGCCAGAGTCAGAATCCAAGCTGACACCCGTCAGTCAGGCAGGGTGTTGGCAGCAGTCCCATTCAATGGTGGCTGCATCCTCCTGCAGGGGCAGATGTGGTTCAGCTGGAGCAGTGCTCCTGTAGAAGGTGCAGTTTCCTCTGAAGCTCCAGGGATGATGTGGAAAGGTCTGGCTTTCCTCTGGAATCCAGTGGAAAGCAAGTAACTTGCTGTTCCAAATCTCAGTTTTTATCTGGGTAGGAAAGGCTTGGCTCCTGCCCTGGCTGGAGCATCTCCCAGTGGGATGATGTAATTTTATCAGTCATGCCCTGGGACTCAATGGCCATGAACAGGAGATATCTCCTGGAGGGAGGATGGGCTGTGGGAAGATAAAGATGATTGCCCAGCTGGTTTTTAACAATGGCCCATTAACAGGAGATATTCTCACAGAGATAAGGATCACTGCCACACCCAGTTTTTCAACAATGGTCCATTAACAGGAGATATTCCCACAGAGAGCAGCATCACTGCCACACCCGGTTTTTAACAATGGCCCATTAACAGGAGATATCTCCTGGAGGGAGGATGGGCTGTGGGAAGATAAAGATGATTGCCCAGCCGGTTTAAAGCTGGCCCATTAGCAGATAATATGTGCCAGGAGATCAGGGTCACTGCCCCACCCGGCTGCAGCAGATGGAGACAGAATACATATTTCTGGCCACATCCTATATTGCAACCCAAGACACAAGTGTCTCTTTTTTCCTGTCCTGCCAGAGCAGAGTAATAAATTCTACCATCTGAGGATAAAATGATTACTTCCATTGGTAAAGCATCACTTGTACAATGATCCCCAGAATAAGCTTTTACAACTTGTGTGATTCTGCTAAGAACAGATGAACCAAATGTCTCAGGGTGTCATGAACTGCAGAGAGGGATGCACGTAAAGGCTTTCCCAGAGAGTTAATAATTACTAATTATTGATACTAATTCATAAAAGGAATGAAAGATCATCTTCCACTTGGCATATACAGTGTTTTGACATTATTCCCATTACAGACAGAAAGCACAGGAGTGTAGCAGAGCATTTCTGACATCTCAGGTGGAAGTCTCTGGGGTCATGGATGTATTCTCCAGGGAGTGTTTCAGACACATGCCAGTCAGTTGGTGGAGTCAAATACCTGCAAAATAATGGTTGTTGTGAAGTAGTTCCACAGCAATTAGAACCATCCAGAGAGTTCATCCAGCCCTACCACCAGTTATTTACACAGAGTGGAGTCACCTCCCATCCACATTTGGACAGATAATCTACTTGCACCAGACAGATTCTGACAACACTGTAAAACTTTAGTGTTAGGACAAAATGGTGTATTCCCTTTAGTCAGTATTCAGGCTGGCTGCTTTATTTCCATTTCTTAAATTAAAGAAATATGTGAGATTCTTGTAGACAAGGCAGCGTGCTCTGGCTATATGAGAGAGTAATGTATGATGAGTAATACATTGATTTTCTAAAAAGTAAGTTAAAACCTGTTGAGACTCCAAATGAAATTGGAATGATTTCTTGCAATTGCACAAAGCCAGTAACCATTCATTCCTGAAGAATTTGAAATAGTGTTAAAAACCATGCAACAAAAATAAAAACAATATAAATTCTGTTAAATTTATACAAGCAGTAAAAAAATTCATTAACCAAATATGTCAGAATAACGAAATGACAACAATGAAGCATTTTCAGCGCCTCAAAGCTGAAAGCTGTGAGAAACTCAATCTGTGAATCAGAAGAAAAAACCCCAAAATCTGCATGTTTTGCAAATTGACTGTAAACTGACTGCTAATATATTGCAAGTTGAGGGTTACAAGGCATTAAAAAAGAAACCAAATGCTTTGGAAAACAGGTGCTTACAAAAGCTTGCATACCATGAGTAAAATGGGTTTTTACTAACAGAGAGCCTGAGAAATCAGCAGTTAGTAACTTGTCTTCAGCACAGCCAGCAGTGATGGACATATTTTGGTCAGACCCTCTGAATTCTGTAAAAGGATGAGTTATTGGATGGAAAGAGGAGTCACAAGCAGCCACCAGCAAGAGACAGGTGGGAGAAACTGGCTGCAGACCACTCCCAGGGTGGGTTTCAGACATGGATCATGCAGCACCCACAGCTGCATGGCAGGAGTCACTGGAGAATTCCAGTGTCCTGCAGTGTGTCACCAGAGCACAACCTGCTTCTCTCCTGTCTCCTGCAAAATGTTTTGTGCTCAACTCAGCTTATCAGACTCCTTAGCACCTGAGTTGAGGCATGTCCTTGTCACACACACCTGAACCAAGGGGTGAAACTGCTTTTTCCAGCTAAATTTTCCAGAGTCTACAGGCTCCATCAGCACTAATCCACGTGTGCTGGCTGATTTCTTCAGTTTGGCAAATAACCAAAAGTATTCTTGACGAGCCTTCCCCTTCCCAGGCACTCAGCCCAGGCTACTCCATCCAGACCTGCCCCTGAGTCATTTCACACACTCTTTGTACTTTGCCTGTTGGGTTTTCTCTGCTTCTGACCTGCTGTCCTTGCCCAGCTGCCTTGGCTTGCTCCATCCCTGCTCCACACACTCTGGAGCTGCAGCCCTGCCTCCCACCTGAGGCTGCTTTGCTCCAGCTGCAATTCCTGTCATTTATCCCAGGGATGGGGCTGGGGACATCACCAACACCCTGATACAATTCTCACTTCTGCAGTCCCATCCCAGCCTCAGAACTGCACTTCCCACCTCTCCTGGAAAATCATTTCCCTCGCCAGAGGCTGAGACAGAAAAAGAAGCAGAGGCAACAGAATTAGCCCAGAGCAATTCTGTCTGCAGCTCTGGAGGTGAAAATTTCAGTTTTTCTTCTTTCCAGGGAAGTTCTGAGACAACTCTGCATCTTCAGAGTACTCCAACCCTCTTGGGCAGCCAAACCCCCAATTATTCCCTGACACTCTGGGGCTAAATTCCCCAGCAGTTCATTCACCACTGCTTGTGATAATCATGGTGCTGATTCTCTACCCCTCTTCACAGGTACAGCCCATGGAATGCCTCAGTGTGTTCTTTTTTAAAAAAAATTGTTTACACCAAGCCAAAAAACCCCACCTCCACTACTTTTTCACAGCTTTTTTTTTCTCCCCTTCACCATTGTGGCCATCTTTGCAGGGTGGCATTTCTACAGAAATCTGATCTCAAATGGACTTTGGCTCTCAGAGGTTTTGCCCCATTTTTGACTAAACCTGCACATTGTTGCAAAAACCAAAATGTGATGAAAGGTGATTGACTATGCACACTTCAGTTCCTAGATTGGTACATAATTTGTTGGTTCTTCCCCAGCTCTTTACTCACCCCTGAGATGGGTTTTTCCAGGGACAAAGTCAGAATTGATCTCAGCACTAAGTCTAGCAGAATTCAAGAAAGGCTTTGGGCAACCAGAGATGGAAGACACAGGGTCTGAAGGGTTCTTTTCTATATTCTTCAGTGATTGGTTTCCAAAAGAAGAACCTCACTTGCAGATTTTGTAATTAAAAGGGAAAACAGTTATTGTGTTGTCTCGTGGAATGCTGTTAGGAGCAGTTAATTCAGAATTTTCAAAAAGCCTCAAATCACTATTAAAAAAACAACAAAACCACAACAAACCAATGAAATAAAAATTCATTTATTTGTAAGGTATACAAAACAAGTTTTAACATATGCATGAAAATATCAAGGAACTGTACAAAACCCCGACACAAACACAGTTTATCCAGGTCTGGCCACATGAAGACAACACCTATTTGCTGTCAAGGTGAACCTGCACCATCCACCCCCAGAGTGAGGGGATTTCTGCCTCAGGTCTGGTGCATTTCATGAGCAGTATCTGGAGGGAAATGGGCTCTCCTGAGGGACAGGATTGTCTTGGCAAGCTGGGATCTTGTCAGAGCTCAGCTCTGGAGAGGAATTATCCTCTGTGCCTGGCTTTGCTCCAGCTATGCACTCAAAGATAAGCTGACCCTAATCCCTCAAAAAAATAAACAATTACATCAATAGAGACAAACTCCAGTCTCAGCCTGTCCTCAGCAACCAGAGGCCACCCCATCAATCCTGCCCTGTGACAAGGCAATTCAGCATTCCTGTGTGGAAAACTGTTGACTTTCCACAGTGGCCCCAACACTGCAAAACCAAAACACCCCTGGAGGAGACTGAGCCCTTCCTTGGCCCAGCTCTCCACTGGCACCTGTTCCAGAAGGTGTCACAAAACCAAATTCAGGCTTTCCTTTCGTGCTGTGAGTTTTGATAAATCCCTTTGATAAGAAGGGGTTTTAGATCAGCCCTACCCGTGCCCAGATTGGAATGCAGGCATTGGCTTTGCCCCAGATTATTTCACCTTGTGTCTACAGTGTGGAGTCACTGGGATAGAGAAATGTCCTGCTGGGGCACCACCAGCCCATCACAGACACCTCTGCTGTCCCAGGCAGCCACCAGGACCCCAGCTCAGCCACTCTGCTCATCAGCCACACCAAGACCCCATCAGTCATGAGAGGAGTTCTGGCAGAGGCAGTAAAATAAAATAAACTCTAGACTTGGTTGTGTTACTGTGGCACTGTCATAACCTCGCAGCAGGTGAGCCCACATGGACCCAGAGTTTCACCCTGCCACGTTTCTGAACTTTCTTCAGAATAGATTTTTTTTTCCCTGCTGTAACTCTGGAGCAGTTTCAGCTGCCTGAGCTCTTGGGCAGAGCCCGAGGATCCATCAGAGAAACTGGAATCCTGTGTGGATCCATTGCAAACCACTGAACAGACCTGTGTGCTCTCCCTGAGACTTAGCAAAGCTCAGAACCAGACATCCCATCCATCCCACCTTCCAGAAAGGGTTATTTAGCAAAGAAATGAGCCCATATATTGCATTTAGCCCCAAAATTCTGCTTTTTCACACTGACCTGCATACACATGTCCAGGGCACCTGCATTTCGCTATGTTTTCTGTACATTACAAAAAAAAACACATTAAAAAAAGTAGAAACATCATTGGAAATGAAGTTTTCCTTTCCACTGAAGAAGGTTGGTGGTAGCAATTTCAGTTCAGGTGGTTAAAGCAGCTCTCAGAGCTGCCTGGAAGGGAATGGTCCATGCACACACAGCCCCAGCTGGCAGAGTTCACTCCTCTCAGGAAGAGTTGTTGTTTCTGACCAGCGTGCTCCGTCTGGAGCTGTAGGACATGTCTTCATACACCACGTTGGGCTTTTGCTTCTGGAAACGTTTCATCACCTGCAAAACACAGAAAACAGCCATTCAAAACAGAGCCTGGAAAGACTCCAAGCAAGGAGTCATTTTTCATCTTAGGAATCCATCAACATCATCTGTTGGAGGAGGAAACATACTTTTCAAATTCCTCTCACAACCCAGTGAGGTCTTAGAGGACCAAGTGGAAATTACCAGCTTATTTATTTAACTCTCTTTTATGAGCCTGATGCAATTTCACAAAAAGTTCCTTCAAGAGTTGGATGCAACTACAGCTTTGGCATAAATAATAAATGACAATAATAATAAATAAGGTTCATTCTTAGACTGTCACTGGTAGCACAGGACAGCAGGTCCCACTGGGCTTTGACAGAATGATGTTACACTACTGGTTTTTAGCAGTGCTGGATCCACATTTGGAGGGATGAGACGGGAGACTGTGAATCATACACTTAATTTTCAGTATTAAGCAGAAGGATCTATCAGAGACAATTTTTGGGCACTTTCTGCAGTATATGTATACAAATAATCCCAGTGAAGGAAAAAATGCAATAATATTTTTTTGAAAGGGGCAGATTTTTTTCTCCCAGCATTACTTTCAGACATCAGGCTATTTTATGAGGTTTTGTTGCCCTTGTGACCCACTCCAAGCATTCTCTTCCATCTCTTACAAGCTTGCTGTGTACAGCTCCTGTCCCAATTCACCAAATAATTTTCAAAAAGCAAGCAAAGCAGAACAGTGAGGGGCTTTGTTCAGGGATACACACACAACACATGGCTGTGTCAACCACACAGCTCACTTGAGGGTTTGTTATCAAAAGACAAACAATATCTCATTTACAAAGGGTTACAGAAATATAACAGGCTGCATTAGCTGCCAAGAGTTTACAGCTGGAAGATATTAAACAAGGGCAAATAGGAGAGCAATAGGAAGCCACAATTCCTAAGTTTATCAGATGTTTTCTTAACTCAGGCATTATTTAAAAATAATACCAGTTTGCCCCACCATGCCCAGTTCTGCTGTGGTGACAGTGTACTTACATCCACACGGTGCAAGGTGCATCCCACCAGGGCACAGACCAGCAGAGCCACCGCCCCAACAAGGGTATACAGACCCCAGGAGATCTTCTCACACACCTGCTCCCCTCCTGCATTTAAAATTACAGAAGTATTACTATAATACAAAGAGGAGGAATTTTATTTTTATTCTGAAAAAAATAATTTTGCAGGTTAACCAAAAATTCAGATATCAACAGCTACAGAGCCACATTTTTTATGCCATTAATAGTCTCATTGTGCTCTTAATATTAATATTATTAATATTCCCTGTGCTCTTCCAGAGGCTGGGAGTGGCTGCAGGTGGGTCAGCAAGGAGCACCCCACAAAAGCAGCTGATAGTGATGCCTTGGGTTTCAGCTTTTATATTTTTCAGAATCTCTGCTGCTTAGTGTGTAACTCTGAAACTTCATGGTAGGTGTTTATAAGTTCTCTTCACATGGGAGTGACAAAATAATCCCTTCCTAGTAGAGAATTAAGGATAAACTGGTACCCAAAAATCATAAACAAGGGCGAGGGAAAGGGGGCAAGCCAGGGAGGCTGAGACTGCATAGCCTGGGGCTGTGGTTGGATAATTGACCCCAATATGGAGATGAACCAAAACTTATAAAAGTGTAAAACTTGTGACCAGGATCTATCTTGGATTTGATTTGGGTGCAGCCCTGGCCTGGCTCTTGCACTGCCCAAGGTTTATCCTTTCAATAAATACCCATCTTATTCATTTTGCTCTGTCTAGTCTCTGTTCCAGGTCAGCCTTTCCAGGCAACAACAGGACCACACACTCCTAATGGGAGCAGAAAATATTTCCTGCTGTGTTGCTGCAGCTCTGAGGGCTCTGAATTATCCAAGAGCCAGGCTGCTGAGAGGTGCAGACAGGAGCAGGAGGATGCTGTGGTATGAAATGCACTGAGCAGAGTAATGCTGGTGGAAAGGGTTTCAACTCTCTAAAACCTCAATCAATCCATACATGAATAACACACTAATTAAAAATCACACTCTGCTTTGCTGCTGTCATTTCCCCCACCTCACTTTACTGAGTCCTTGCCCCAGTTGCAGATGGTGGCACAGAGCAGCACCACAGCTGAATTTGCAGACTGCAGGAAAATCCTTTGTGACTCTTAGGGCCTTGGTAAATTTATTTTATGAAGGCTTCAGCAAAACTCAATGCACAGAGTTAAATTGCACCAGTAAGACCAAAACCAAGCACTCTCTTTCTGGTTCTGACTTCAGCTTAGCAAATGGCACCATCCTGCAGAAAAATAAAAAACTCATCTTTGGAGCACAGAAAACTCAAACCCCCTCTTTGCAGCACACGCTCACAGAGTTCTCAGTGTGTAACAAGGGTAGGTGAGAACATCTCTGCTGTAGTCTGTGGTGCTAGAAGCAAATACCCCAGGACTTGTTTTGATCTACTTTTAAACACAAGACTTGCTAGAGGGAATGGTTTCTAAAACCCGTTTATGTCACGCTAAGGTCTAAGAATTGGTGCTGAAAGAACTTATTCACACCCTAAAACGGACAGATTGCACACTGTGAAGTGGTTTTTTCATTTTTCTAAGCTGCAGGACTATAGCAAGGTCTGAATTCCCCTCTGGTTATACGAAGCAGGTGGAAACACAGAGTCTGTTTTTGTGTCTGAGCTCAGCAGGGCACAAAGGAGCCTGAGCCCACTCTCCAAACCTTCTTAGGTCTGCCTGTCCTGACTAAAGCTCCAAAAGGTTTCTGTCCACAACACAACAATAGATATTGATGGCTAAACAAGCAGAAGGGTCGTACCTTTCACCAGCACCATGGTGCCACGTGCTGAGAGCAGAGGGGAGCCCTTCACCTCCTGAGCACAGATGTAGTTATCACTGTCCTCTTCCTGCAGGTCGTGTAGAGTCATCACAGCTCTGTTCCCTTCCCTTGAATACTCCAAGCGATTCCCAAAGGCAGGAGAAACCCATGACTCGTTCAGATTTGACACAGACAGAACTTTGCCAGGCTGCATGTGAGCCCTGAGCAAGTGGAACTTCTCAGCTCCACGTGAGCTGCTCAACACACAGGTGATGCTGACAGTCTGGCCTCGCTCAGGGTTGGCAGAGAGTGGTGACTGCTCCAGAGCCCCGCTGGAATTAGCTAAAAACAGAGAGATTAGTGGTTATCACTGCTCAACACAGTGCATTTTAACTGGGGAGCAAGGGCACAGGACAGGCAGAAACAACAGACCATAGAAATGCAGATAAAATAAACTTTTAAACATGCTTTACATCAGTTTGAGAAGAAGGATGTATTTTAGTGCACCCTGGCATATCTTCCTGCCTCAGGATCTGAAAGTAGGACTGACCAACAGGTTTAGCTCTTTGTAAAGGGTCTGCATCTAAAAAATTATAAATCCTGACCTCCTCTAAGGGAATGCAGCCTGATCAGCATGTCCTGGAGCCATGCAACATTGCCTGCTTTCTCAAGTGAGACAAAGCCATAGAGAGATCTGGGGACTCTTGGTCTGGATCAAACCACTCAGTGTGTGTCCCATCAATGTTGAAAATGGTCTATGAGAATGGAGTGGTTATTAACAATTCACTGTCCAGCCAGGAAGATGTTCCACTGAGTTCCTTGAGGACAGGACTTGTTCCTTTTAACATGATCATTAAAATGGACAAGGGAGTGAGGGCAGAATTTACCATGTTTGTAAAGGGAAGGTTGTAACTATTTCAGAGATTATCATATTCAAACAGAGATATAAAGCAATTAAATAAAATAATTTGGAGAGACAATACACAATAAACATAATGTGATTCATTTGAGAAAACACAGCCAAGAATTTGAAAGGAGAAGCCCAAGAGAGGAGACGATAATTCTTCACGGACATAAATTACTATTACTGATCAGCAATCAATTAGATTTCACATGCCTTGGGGACAGAAAAGGAAACCCTGTAAGCTTTGAGAAAGAGGTTTTTGGTTAGAAGGTCTCATTGGAAGGACAGGTGGAATAAACGACAGGAGGAATAAACTGCCAAAGAATAGTATGGACTCAAGTCTCTTCTAATGAAGGGAAAAAAAAAGACAGAAAAATTGTTCTCACAACCAGAAATTCCTGCCAAAAAAGCACTTCTGGTCATTCAGCAATTCCTCACTAACAAGAGAAAAAAGAGAAAAACCCCTTTACCCACTCATGCCCAGCTTGCAGACCCTGCCTAACACCACCTTCCCAATTATTACTGATTTGTCATCTAAGATGAATTAGTAAAAACAAAAGAGATTTGCAAAAACAACTGCTACCAAAAAAACCCCTTTTTGCTCTGCTAGTTGTTTAAAAAGGTTTGACAGGTTGCTTTGGAAAGAGCTGTGGGACCTCATTGTTTCCAAATTCTGCAGCAACCTATGGCTCCTGTGAAAATCTGTATCTGGAATTAACAAATCACAGATTAATCTTCTAGGATTATTTGGGTTTTTGCTACTATACTATCTCCTGTGTTTTCTTCATTGTTTCAGGGAGCAAACCCCACATTCCTTCAAATCTGTACTTGACCTGAGCAGACACAAAAGTAGTTCTCTTAGGCTGGCCCTCCCATTGTGTCTTCTTCTAATCTTTGATTTAAAATATAGACCTGCATTGACTAATTTGTGACATAAAAGGTAGAATTGCAATACCTTTGACCAGTACTATGGTTGTCTTCCCATATAGTTCTTTGGGATAGTCATTGATTTTAACAATCTCAGAGCATAGGTAGATTTCAGAATCAGATTGCTGTAACCTGTGCAGGGTTATCCTGAGAGTCTCCCCTTCCTTTGAACACGTGATGTGATTATCAGAGTCACAATCAGTTTTTTGAGATTTCTCCTTGGAAAAATATATCACATTGACTTTCTGTCTGATAGCTCTCAAGTACATCCCCACTTGATTTTGTGAACCATTCATTGGGCAAGTTATGCTGATGGAGTCTCCTTCCCAAGCACTGATAACGTCTGTTGGCTGTTCATTTTCTCCACCTAAAAATAAGAAATGCAATTGAAATGGGAATATCAGAGTTCCTCTTGGTTTGTTCATATCAAAGTGGGTTTCAAAAACAACTCCTCCACCAACAGAACCACTCTGTAAGACAGCATTCCCTATGCTGGACATGTCATTTCTTGGCTGCTCTGGCACCTGTAGTGCCTTTCATGCCCATTGGCCTGAGCAACTCAGCACTTTCCCAAGCTTCAAAGGCCTTGGCAAAAAAGTGTCTGTTGTCATTCACATAGAACATTTAGTTCTCTATAGATTCCCAGGATGATCCTATTGGTTCTCAAAATATAAACTTCACTAAAATTACCCTGATAATTGGTTTCAGTTCTAAATCGGGACTTTAAAAGTAAGAAAAAGAAAGTAAGAAAATGGAAGGAAACACACTCGTCTTTGTAAAGTGGCATTCAATAACCAGGCAACTGGATAGTACAGATTCTCAGATTCAACAGAGGAAGAGGGCTGCAGAAGATGTAAGTCCAATATCTTTTAAGAAACAAAAAATATACAAATCTATAATGAGACCCTTGGAGTTCTCCAATGACCCCAGCATCCAACTAAACTGGATGGGGAGTAGTTGTTCAATGAATAAAGGAATAGAGGGGTCAAATGGGAAACACCTGAAAGAAGCTGCATCAGAAGCAAGGGAAGAAAAATTAAATAGAGAGTGTTGCATATCTAAGACAAACATAATTTAGAAAAGGTTGGAAAAAAAGGAAAGAAAACATTGAAATGTGAGAAATGTGAGAGCATCGATGCTGTACATACCATCCTGGGCAGGGAAGGATGGGAGAAACAGAAGAAAGAGGGAGGCACTTGGGAGACACAACAGCCACAGCATTTTCAAAGGTGTTTTCAGCTGCTCCCTCAATCTGACCAATGAGTTCAAGTCCTGAGGAAAGAGTGGTAAGCCCAGGCTGGGCTGTTGCCTGCCAGCTACTTGAGCTGTCTACTGAAAGAAGTCAGCAGAGTTTTGGTTTTGCCTTTGTATCACACCGATTGTGATAGAGGGGGATGAGACATCTCTCTGGGAGGGGCATTTGGGTTTCTTCACACTTAAAGCAGCCCTGGTTTCCTGCTGCTGAGCAACCCCCAGCCCCCAGGGCAGCAGTCAAAGGCTGTCTATGGGGAGCACCTACTCCCCTCTGAATACAAAGAAATGGGTGGCTCAGATTTGCTCATCATAGTGTCAAAGTCAGGCTGTTGTCCCTCAGTTGTGGCCTCCCTGGAAATGCAGGGGGTTGGTACAATCAGTTCAGTTTGTCAAGACTCCCACAGGCTTAGATTGGTGGCTGCAGATGCAAAATCTTGGCTTTGGAAGGAGAAAGGAGATGAGAGATGCTCATTACAGCAGGAAAACCCTCACTTATACAAGCCCTGCACATAAATCAGCAGATTAGCAATGGCAATGTGAGTAATTCCTAAGCAGGAGGAGCTGGAGAACCAAACAGCAGCTTCCCCCAGGGCAGGCCTGACCCACAAACCAGCCCAGCTGACTTCACCAGCAGGGGAAAGAGGATTTGACAGGAAATCTGTACAACCCTAACAAGGCCTTTTGATCTTGTTGCTAAAATGATCTGAGGAAACATCGTTACCTGAAACTTTCAGGCTTATGCTTCTCCCTCAACCTCATTGCAAAGACAAGACAATAAATAATTCCAATCTTCACCAAGACAATAAAAGCCTTTTCCACCATAGCAAAGTACTGTCAAAGTGAGAAGTAAACTTGCAACCCAGAAAGCCAATTATATTCTACACATCTACTTAACAAGTAGAAAGAGCAACAATTTCTAAGGGAAGAGATTGGTCCTAAGGCAGGAGCATTTAGAGAAGACAGTGTGAGCACCTCACACACTGTTTGTGTCCAAGGGACCCTTCATGCCTCTTCCCATCCCTTCTCCCAGTGCCTGTGCAGCCAACCCAAATCCCAGTTTATTCAGCTCCTCTTCCAGAGCCCTGACCAGGAGATAAGAAAGCCACTTGGATCCCGGAGGAAAAGCAGGATACTGGCTACTCCCTTCTTTAATGTAACCTGATGTAATTAGTGCCTAATAACCTACAATTGGATGTAGGGTGAAGGTCAGCAGTGTCAGAGAACATTGGACACCAGGCAAGTCCGTGCTGATGTGTGGAGCACTGCAGGAGGGAAAACATGGAAAAAAATAATCACACTCCCAAAAACTTCCCAGGAGCCTGCTTGGGAGTACCTGGCAGTCAGCCTGTCCCCCCAGGTACTGCAGAGTGATGTGAAGTGACTGGGTTTGGGATCTGCCCCCCAGTCTGGCACTACCTGCCCATGCAAGGGCTCCCCCTGGGTCTGTAAGCACAGGGTACAGACAAGGATAGGATCTGCTGCTTTCTTCTCTCTTTCTTTTGGGTGGGGTTTCTTGGGGGGGCAAGGAGGCAAATCAAACTGTGAAAGCAGATTTTAATTCCCAGCAAATGCAGCAAAAAACAGAGAAGTGATCTGGAGAGTGCCTGACCCTCTCATTTCCCCTCGACCCTTTAATTCCATATCTCTTCACAGAGCCATAAGATTTCTTTGCCTTGACTTGGCCTCTGCCTTTGGCCTCTACCTTCTTGCCTTGAAAATCAATTTTTTTTTATTGGCACGCTATGCAACCTGTCCCCCACCACTCACAAGCAGCAGTCCCATCCCTGAGCTGCCATAAACTGTAGCTGGGATCTAAGAACAGCAAAGTTTCCTCCCAGTCCCCCAATTAAAACTTTCACAAAACCACCATTTTCCAGCATTTTAAAAAGCAGCTTCACAGGCAGATTCTCTTCCAAACAAACCTGTGCCAGTCACAAGAACAGGAATTGATGCAGATTCACAGGCATTAAAAGCAGCCATGGGAGCAGACATCCCATGGGCTGAGCTGCTGAGCTCACCCTGAGCTGACCCATCACCCACTGCACCCTTCCCTGCCATCTGAAACAACCTGGGACTCCTCCTGGAAAATCAACTTGCTCTTAGAGAAGGAAAACATGCCTGACAGGACAGTCTTCAGCTCAATTAGTACCTGAAGAACCCAACAGAATCTCAGTGCTTGATGTCATCTCTGAGCACATGGCGCCAGAAATCCTCTGACGTGCAGATAAGGGAGAAAACACCAGTGCCACTCCCCTGTCACAGCAGGCACCAGGGCTGTGACAGTGACAGGAGTTATGCAACCCCAGTCCAAGGTCCCTCAGCAAACAGCATCCCATGTAGGAGACAAGAGCCCTTGCCCCATGGATCCACCTGCCCTTTTTCTCTGGGGCATCACCTGCTGATGCTGGTTCTTCACTGCAAGTGCTCCCAAAGAGCAGCCAGGAACTGGGAAAGGCAATGCACTGCACTCCCTGGTGCTGAGCTGAACCCCTGCTCTTGCAGAACAAGGAGGGAGCTGTGCAGGCACTGCTGCACCCCAGCCCCATCCCAGGGATCTCCTCAGGGAAACTGGAACTGCCTGTGCTGCTGCTGTCACAGCTCTCTGCATCTTTGGCTGCTCTGAGCAAGAGCAGGGCCTTGGCAGCTGGGAGGGGCTCAGCAGGAACCCCTGAACTCACTAGACAAGAATCCAGGAACTTCATGGAAACGTGGTTATTTACTAACTCCACATCTTTGCCACTGAGAAAAAAAGAGTTGCCCAGCAATTAAATGTTCATTTACTGAAGCATTAATTGAGCAAGTTGATGGAGTCTCCTTCCCAAGCACTGACAGATCTTCTCTTGTTTCACCTAAAAATAAGAAATGCAATTGAAATGGGAATATCAGAGTTTCTCTTGGCCTGTTCATACCTAAGTACTTTTCAAAATCAACTCCTCCCCCAACAGAACCACTCTGTAAGGCTGCACCTCAGTCTCCCTATGCTGGACATGTCATTTCTTGGCTGCTCTGGCACCTGTAGTGCCTTTCATGCCCATTGACCTGAGCAACTCAGCACCTTCCCAAGCTTCAAAGGCCTTGGCAAAAAAGGGGCTGCTGTCAGTCACACAGAAAGTTTAGTTCTCTCTGTAGATTCCCAGGATGACTCTAACGGTTCTCAAAACACACATTTCACTACAATTACACTGTTAATTGGAGCTGGTGTCAGATCTAAATCAGGAAAGCAAAGGTTAGAAAAGTGGCAGAGAAGAGAAGAAAATACACTTGGGTTTTTTTCTAAGAATCATTTAATACTGTCAGGAAAGTGGATAATACAGATGTCATGGAAGATGCCTGCAGAATGTATAAGTCCAGTCTACACAGAGAAACAAAGGTATACAAATGTATAAGGGGATCCTTGGTGTTTTCCAATGAGCCCAATATACAAAGAAACTGAACAAGGAGTACTTGTGCAATGAATAGTGAGGGGGAGAGGGATCAAATAGGAAACACCAGTTCCCAAACAAGGTGACTGTGACAACTCAAACACATCGACCTTCACCTCCTTCATTGCTCTTCTCACCTTTCAGCTTTTGTGGTCTTGGTTTTAACTGGGCCCAGCTGAGCTTTCCCCTAACAGCTCAGAGGAGCTGAGCTATGCAAGGGCAGGGAAAAGCACAGAGCTCAAACACAGAGACTCACTGGGATGGGGAGCAGCAAGAGCCAGCAGCAGGAAACCCAAGGGCAGGAGCTGGGGAGGGTCCATGGGGCTCTTTGGGGGCTCAGGTCCAGCGGGGCTGGGGCTCTCCAGATCCTCCACAGTGCCAGGCCAGGCTCAGCAGCTTCCTCCCTCAGGCTTCTCCCTGTGGGCAATGACAGGCAGTGCTCAGCACCCAGTGTCTCTGCTCTCTCTGTGCAGACACAGAGATCACAGCTGGCAGAGCAAGTGCCAGAGAGCTGCTGCAGCCCAGGCACGGCGAGGGGAGCGAGGCAGAGCAGCCTCACACTGCTCAGCTGCTCCTGCACCCTGCCAGGGCTGCTGCCAGGGCCACACTCACAGCCCTGAGCCCCTCTGGCTCAGCCTCAGCTAAAGAGACACCAGGACCTTCTGCAGGGAGAGGAAATCCCTCCTGAGCCTGGTGGGCAGCAGGCTCCGTGCCCACGTCCTCCAGGCACCTCCAGGCACTGGCCCTGCACACAGCCCTCAGTGGGAGCAGCAAATCACAGCTTCATTTGCTGTCACTGCCACACCACACCAGAAAATTAACTGAGGAAGATGGATTATACTGTATGAATGCCTCACTTGGCCTAGGGTGAAGTATTTATTGTCACATTCATACAAGGCAAGAACAACAATCCTGAGACAGGACACCCAACATTTGGATAATCACAATTCTATCAAATCTACAAAAAGGTTTTTATTTAAAATTGGCAAATCCTAGTAGCTATAGTGCTGTTTTAATTGTTTATACAGGTTATTTAGTTCCCTTAACTCTTTCCCTTTGATCTTTTTCTTATTCCTTTTTATCACGCTGCCAATCTGCATTGGAAATGAGTCTACGGCCAGGCACATTGATTTCTTCCCCACAAGAATTGTTAATTATGATACACTGGTCTATAATATTATGGATTATTTGTTCTCTAGCCTGTATAAAGCTAATATGGCAAGGATTTGCTGATCCTGGTTTTCTATAAGTCGAATTGCTGCATAAAAGATCCCATTTTCTTGTCTTAAAAGTGTTTAAAAAGACTACAAATTATTCTAAAGTCAGCTGTTCATGTACACAACCTAAAACTAAAAAAAATCAATTGTCTTTCTTTTGCCACAGTTACTTTCCACCATGAATTAAAACAACAGGCGCAAACAACACAAATTCATGGGTGACACTTTAAGTTATGGTTAATACATTCCCAGAGTGTTAATTGTTTTTGAACCTTCTCAATAGCAGTGTTACCAGTCTCGTTTTTGGGAGCTGCAGCTTGTCAAATAAAGTAGCTAATGTTGACTGCTGGAGGTTCCTGAGGTGCAGGAGTCAGTGAGTCAGGGGTCTCTCTGAATTCTTCAGAGAGAAATCAGAGTGCAGGGATTAAAGTTAAGCCTTTGGATGGGTTGGAGCATATTAAGCCACTGCCATATAAAGTAGACATTTAAGTAGAAGTAAGTCAGTAAGTTTTAGTGTGAGTTCTAATGCTTTTAGTAAGGGAAAGGTTTCAAATGCCAGAGTAGCAGAGTGTGTTCTAGTGAAGGCTGAAACATACTGATATTTTCAATAGAGGCTCCAGGCCCACAGTGGTAGACAGGACTTAGACATAGAGCTAGACTAAGAGTATTGCTTACATTTTCCAGATAGAACAAGATAGGTTGTATGCATAGTCTTATACATAACCTGGTGTGCTAAGAAACCAGAATTCTAATAGGTTAAGGAGTGGTGGTCCGAGCTTGCATCTTAGCTTGTTGGGAAATTCCTGTATAAGTGTATGTATTGGGGAGAGTTGGTGATTTTAGCCACTTGCTTTTAGCCAGGCTTTTAGCAACTGGCTCTTGCCATTTGCTTTTGCATTTGCCATGGCTTGTCTGCCTATTTTTGAGACTGATGTGCTTTATAATAAATGACATTTTTAACTATTAGCTACTTGGCTTATATAAGATAACTAAATGAAGTTGGAGCCAAGAGCTCAAAGTAGGAGCCTAAGAGCTCTGGAGTTGGTGCCTTAGAGCACCAGAGGTCAAGAACCTCTCACTGAGGAACTTTTCAATCCATCTGGGCTGTTCCCATTGATCAAGGAAGCATCTAATTATTTTTCATCAGCACTGTTCTGCCTCCAGGCACAACAAGGATGCAGTCGGCAGCCAAACTAAAATATTTAAATTTCAATAATGCACCTCTCAAAACAATTTTAAATAGGTATTTCAAACTAATGCTATAAAACAACATTTTTCACTGCATATATAGAAACTTCATCTCCCTTTGGTCCCAAGGTACAGTGGTTTCATACCATTTTTATATAGACTGTAGCCTTGGGGCACCAAATACCCTCTTTAGCCTTATCATGGATTCATTGGAAATAAGATCTCCAAAAGGACCCCTAACTACTAATGGAGCATGCACAACACAAAATAGTGGCATAGATTTTATGAATAGAAACTAGGAGGAGGAGCTGGCCAGAAAATTCTGCATTTTGGCTTCCAAATCTTACTTATCTACTGAACCTCCACTTTCATGTTGTGAGAAATTCCCCTGCTAATCTCATCCGTTAAGAAATGAGAAAATTTCTGGCAGGAACATAAAATGGATAATCCAAATGGTTTATGAGAACCGATGTAAAGTAATAAAATGCCCCTATTTTGGCAGGCCATTTACCAGACAGGCACCACAAGAAAAAACAAAGCTTTTGAGCTTTGGTTAAAAAGTCACTTTACAAATTTGAGCATACACATTAAGCTTTGCTCAGAAGAGTGAGAAGAGAGGCTCTGGGAAAAACCACATCTTCTATATCTTGGCACCAGTGAATTCCAGCAAAAGGAATCAACAGCTACCGGACACCTTGCAGGCAGAAAGAGCTTGTGCCAAGCCCCAGGGACACCCCATGAGGAAGGCTCTACTTCCAGGAGCTGCCCTGGAGGCAGAACAGCAACCAAGGGCAGCAATGAGATTAATTCCTTAACCCCAAGGATCAATGGACTGCAGACAATTTTGATCTTTTGCTTAGAACCATAAAGATTGGAAAAGCTCTCCAAAATTATGAAGTCCAACATTTGACCAAACTTCCTTGACTTCAAGGCCATGGTCAGTGCCAGAGATGCAGCCACAGGGCTGAGCCTCCTCTGCTACAGGAGCTGCTCCTCAGTGTCCCATGAGGTAGCACAGCTCAGGGATCCCCTCCTGCCCTGGCCACTGTGTAAACCATCGAATCACAGAACAGTTTTGGGTGGAAGGGAACTTAGAAGTGTAAAGATCTAGTCCCATCCCCTAGGAACACATTCCAGTGCACCAGGGTGTCCAGAATGCCACCCAGCCCTGGCCTTAGACACTTCCAGGGATGCAGGGGCAGCCACAGCTCCTCTGGGAACCCTGTGCCACAGCCTCAGCACCCTCAGAGCAAAACAACTTCCTCCTAATCTCTCATCTAAAGCTACTCCATGAGTCTGAAGCCATTCCCACTTGCCCTGATCATGCACTACTTGAGGTTGTGCTCTATTTCACTGTCGACATTTTCAGAGCTGCAGAAATTGGCTGAATGACCCTGAAACAGAAACCTTGACTGGGGACATCACAAGTGTGAATAAAGCACCTCTCTTCCATAGCTGAGTCTTGTTTTTGTATTGCTGCCAGTACCACAGTTTGGATAATTACTGTGGGGAATGCAACCAAACATTGTCTTGCAGGAAACACACATTGGCAGCTCCAGCATCTGTGGCAATGCTCCAAAGCCTCTGCAAAAGCTGGAAATGAGCTTCCTCTAAAAGGCTGAGCATTTCTTAGAACATTCTCTTCCAAGAGTGCCAAACCAGAACTGTTGTGACCCTCTGAGCTCAAAATGCTTTGATGTCTTTTTAGGAGAAGCAGCCCCCTTTTCCAAGCATTTGTGCATCCTCTGTGCATGTCCAAGGATTTGACTGCTATGGCACAGTTGGTACCCAGCAGCATCCCAGAGATCACAATACACAGAAGCAGAGATCCAAAACCCCTCTGGTTTTGCAGAGACACAACCTGAGATCAGCTGAGTTGTCAGAGCAGGTATTAACAATGCCAAGGTTTGGGGTTTGATCCCAAATTGTCTCTTCACTTAAGAGCTGGACATGATGATCTTTCTGGGTCCCTTCCAACTCAGACTATTCTGTGATTCGGTGAACCAACAAGATTTAAGACAAAGCAGTTCAATCTAAACCAATCTTGTCTAAAAAAAGATTCAAAGCTGTTGCAGTTATTATGTCAAGATAGACCGGACTGGCATCACCACCAGTTCTTTATTAGAAACTTTTCATGCCTTCTTTCAGTGTATTTCTGTTTGACAGCTCTGACTCCTTTTCTTGCTTTAGGCACCTCCACACAGCTCTGATTCCTTCTCCCCTCTCTGCATGACTGAATAAACCCCAACCTGTCCCTTTCCCAGCCATCTAACCCTTCTGTCCCTGACACAACATCTCCTTACCTTGTCTGTCCCTTGCATGACCACGTCCCTTCCTCCTCACCATTCAGCCAGCAGACTCCATTCCAAACTGCAGCACACTCTGAGTCTCCAGCTCAAACTGCAACTGTTGGCTAGCTAACCCACTCTTCTATAACACCTAAATTCATTGGGCAGGCACAGACGTTTCCACTCCTCAGTAATTAGTGCAGGTGTAATTCATCAGGAGATATTGATTTCTGTATTATCCTTTCAACCTCTCTTCCTACACAAAGCCTTCTTTGAAAGGAAACTGAACTTATCAGAATAAGCTAATCACTTATTATGCAACATCAAAGCTAGCTGCTGCATCTGTTACTTGATAAAAGAGAAAGCTGCAAATTAGTTCAGGATTGGACCCACATTTTCTTTGATTACTCCTTGAATAAAACACCAGGGTGACCTTAACAATTATTTATTTTTCAACAGCTAAAGAGGACATAAGGAAATTTCATTTTTTCTGAAACACCACATGTCTCAGCCCATGAGACAAAGGATACAAGCTATGTAGTGTTTGGTTTCCAAATCCCAGTTTAGCAGAGGAATAACTCTTAACCACACTTGTATAAAACTTACTTAAAGGCCTAACTAGCTCAGGTATCTCAGGTACTCAAATATCAAAGAGAGCAGCATTTCTCCCATGCCAAAGCATCTGCACACAGACATAAAGGGCCAGTGCAAGGTATCTCTGAGAAATTCCCCTCAGATGTGGGGAAATGCTCACTCTGGATGCTTTTGTGTCTCCCCAAGGGAACAGTGGAGGATCAGCCCAGGATCTGTCCTTCTTTGGGGATCCACCAAGAGCAGCAAACAGGAGAGATCCCAGCTCAAAGAGGCCCATTCAGAGACAGGTCACTGGTCCAGGAGAGCTCCAAGGGTCTCGTTTTTCCCCACTGTCCATAGGGTCACAAGAGAGGGGCTTTAGTCACAACAGAGTTTCATCCTGGCCCCATTTCAGACTGGCACATGTTCTTTGGAAGGGTGAGAACAGGGATGTTGTGCCATTCAGACCAGAAAAATCACTCCCAAAGCTGCTCCTAAAGAAACCAGGAGCTCATTGGACAGCAGCAGTGCCTGGGAGCAGCCAGTGTTTCTGATAAACTGCAGAGCAGCTGAGCCAGGGGCTGCTCATCCAGGCTGAGGCCAAACGAGCATTTCTCAGATCAAAGCACAGCCTGGAAAAGGGAGGATGCACCACCACACAATGAATAGCCAGTGTTTAAGTAAAGCTTTATTGTGGTTTTTATGACACCTCAAATGAAGTAACAGCTATCGAATTATGGCTTTTGGTGAGTCAGGTCTCTTAGTATTCTTTGTTATTTTTTTATCCATACGATAAAACAAGATGATCTTTTAGATCATTTCCTGCACAATTCATTCCATGATCCTGTGATTAAAAATACCCACCTCTATGTCTATATTCAATGGAAAAATGCACTTGTTGAGGGCAAACACTGTAGATCTTTAAAGCAAGTTCTCACTGCTTTTCCTTTGGTGAGGACCAGCACAACACAGATCCAAAGGGACAAAGTGGAACAGTTGGGAGGGATGTCCCCAAACATCGCAATCTGTGTAATCACCCTCAGAAGTAAGAGATGTGAAGGAAGGAGTTTTTGAGAGAGACATCAAGATCAGTCTTTGACCTGTGTTTCCTGATTGATCTCACTGAGGTGCCCATATAACTTTTTCTCTCAAAACATGTCCAGCTCTCTGGCCCCAACTACTGTTACAGAGTAGAAATTAAATCTGCACATCATTAAACCTGAACACATCAAGTTAATATAATGCAATTTCCAAAGAAAGCAGTGCTCACTCCTCTTACACATCTCTACTCTGTTAAAAAATTCCTGCAATTTTGGTGTGCGGAAAAAAAACAAAAGTGCAATTGTGATAAGATGCTACATAAAGAGGAAAAATATTTTTCCTTCTATTCCTTATTTCATTCACACGCTGGCCTTGCTACAGGCAGCCTTAGTTGTGGTGCAAATCTGCATCAAATCAGCTGAGAACTGACTTATAAGAGTGAGTATAATGCCCTGGCGGGCGTTACAAAAATCCCCTCCAACCCATAAAAGCATTGGCCTCCATGACAAAATAAAAGGTAAATTTAAGCACAGAGGCCCTTCTATCTAAAAATTAATTATTAAAATTATTTGGATATTTTACATTAAGAACCTCTCTTTTTTTATTTGATTGCAGCAAAGTTCAAGAGAGAAAAAATAACCTAAATCCTTTGGGATTTCCTGCTGGATGTTTCTGGCTACTGCTTCATGGGGAACTAAACCATAGAAAAATTATTCAGCAAACATTCACATTGCTTCAGGGATTTGCTTTTCCAATTGTGCTGCCACTGATATTCACTCAACAGCCTGATACTAAATTCCATCCAATGCAAAAGCTGAGGGTTTATTCAAATCAAGTGGGAATGGGGAAGGATTTAAAGATACCAAGAACCCAATGGGATCCCTGAGAGGCTGGATTCATTGCACACTATCTAAACTTGCCTGATTTGTGAGGAAGATTGACACCAGAGTTCTGTGCAGCCTGGGGGGAGGCCAAGGCCTCAGTGACCCAATGCCATTGCTGAGGGAGCTGGACACAGCCTCCCACCCACCCCTGACCCCTGCACAGGAACAAACACACAGACACGGCCTCAGCCTGCAGGTGGCAGCAAAATCAAATATCTCTTCAAAACAACAAACTCCTTCAGGTCAATCAACCAGCCAGCTGTGCAAAAGGCTTTGGTGAATCCAGAGATGACCTGAGAATTTCAAAGATGCAGACACCTGGGTGCTGCTGTGGCATTACCAAGAGAAAGCCATGCAGAGGACATGGGAAGCGTTTCAGAGCAGTTCACACTTTCAGTCACAGAGAGAATTCAGCTGGTTTCAGCCTGTGCAGCTGAGACAGCCACACACCCTGGGGTGCCTGCTGCCTGCAGCCAAGCACCAGCAGAGGATGGGGGCTCCTGGTGCTGCTCATGCTGCTCACAAAAACCTGGAGCTGAACAAGTGTCACAGTGCTTGGGGAAGGTGTGGCTGTGGTGAAGGTGCATTCGTGAAAACACATCTGTTTGTGAATACAAGAGTAGAAGATCTCATGGAAAATCAGTCTGTGTTCAGATGTTGCTGCGCAACCTGAGAGGAGGAGGAGGATGCTGCTGGCACAGAGGGGGCCTCCCTTCTGGCTGGTTCTTCATTTAGTGGGATATCTTCTCCTTCATGAGCCTGTGTGTCTTGACTACGAGCTGCAGAATTGAAAAAAGAAAAAAAAGTATCTGTGAGGCCACCAAAGAACCTGGTAGATTCCAGTTAGAATAATAAACAAAATGCCTCTGCTACTGTGCCACCCCTCGCCCCACAAAGGGGGCAGATTCAAGGCTCTGCTGTGACCCTGCACTGGAGCTGTGACCCATCAGCCTCTGCCTCAGAGGGACTCCAGAACAGACCTGAGACATCACTGGACGTTGCACCCGAGGGACAGGACCTCAGGACAGGCATCACTGGGAAATTTCTTACCCCTCACACCAATATACCCATTCATCTATTGATGTAACAACAACAGTGAGAGAGGCTTTGTGTGCCTCTGCAAGCACTTGTGCAACTCCTCATGAAGCAAATTAAGAACTGGAAATTTAATCATTTGACTCTCAGAAAGAAACAACCAGTATCAGTTTCTATGGGTGAATCAGTTCAGTAACTGAGAGGAGTCTCAGCCTCAGGCATACACAAGGTGCCAAAAACACTGGAGCCAATGGACACAGGATGGAGGAGGAAAGCTGCATGGCAGGCTCAAGAAGAGTCTGTGCAAGTCTCCACAGAGCCCATCCACCTCTCTCCATGCACATTGGTTTGCAAAACAAACTTCCCTCCTGGATGCCTTTTGGGAAATACTCATTCCTAAATTACAGCTGGCTCTGAGTGGGCAGGGCTGAGAGAGGGAAGCACTCTCCTGGAGGCCCTGTCAGCCCATGCCCAAATGTCCATCAGTGGCCTGGCTGGGACATCTCTCTGTGCCAGGGAAGCTGCACAGCAATGCTGCAGTCTGGGACTGCTCCCAGGAACAGCATCCCATGGAGGGAAGGCTGAGCCCTGGGATTTCTTGGCCCTGCCAGTGCTTCCTCCCCCCTTGTGTCAGGAGGAAGCAGGGAGGAAATTCCTTCTGGGCTTGTTTTGCATAACAGAGTCACCCCATGGGCACTGACACAGCAGCCAGGGCAGGAGAGTTCATTCCAGCTGTCAGCCCAGTGAAGAGCATGAAGAACTGCATGAAGAGCACAATGGAGATGAGATCCAAGAGGAAAACATTTTATGCTTTTTCCACTTCCAATTGTGGGACCCACAGGCAACACAGAATTTGTCAGACTGTACCTTTGCAACACTGCTGCATCTGTGAGTTGTTAGATTTGATTGCCCATCTAATCAAAAACCCGACCAGTAATGTCAACAAGATGCCAATACACACGCCAATAACTATGCCAATCCACATGTGATTGTTGTTCGTTTCAGAGGTGTGAAGTTCACGATTACCTGCAGAGCAGAAGAAAACAGAGCAGCCAAGTGAAGCAAGCAGGAGTGCCAAACCATGAGCTGCCTCATGAGCACCACACAAAGGAACTGGCTCCATGTGAGAAAGAGAGAAGGAACTGATGAATCTTCCATATGGTACCTGGTATAATGCTCACTTTATCAACATTCAAAGCAAATTGCTGTCACCCCATCACAATAGATACCTTTGAACATCAAACTCATCTGAAATAACCAACAACAAGTGATGTGAGACCCATCCTTGATGATATGCTCGAATAAGGAAAGCCACTTTGACTGGATTTTAAAAACCTTTTTGTCCATGACCTAAGGAAGATGACAGGGGTTTCTACCATGAAAGAAATTTCAATATATAAATGTCTCCTTTACTTGACAAATGTCCTCTTAGTCTGGAGGCAAAGTTTTATTCAGCACTTACAGACAAGGTCAATTCTTGGGAACTTGCTGCACACCCATCATGTGCCCCCTTCCCTCAGCATCCCTGTGTCTGTCACGAGATAATTACAGTAACCTGAGCCTTTGGACATCTCTGTCCAGGACTGGACACGTCCATTTGCCAAGGCAAAGTCTCTGAGACTGGATGGCTGCAGCATGTGTGGATCCAAGTTATGAATGTACAGAACATCTCCCACCCACATAAAACTCTGTTCACATCAAGCTGTCTGAATAAATCCCTCTTAAGGCAAAAGGCAAATAAACACAAAAAGTGATTAACCTAGAATACCCTCACCAGGAATGCCAGCTGTTGGTGTGGTGAGTTTCGGATGTGAGAGCTGAGTGTAGGTGCACTTCAGGTCAGTGTTGTATTTCCTGGTATCTGTCTCTGCTTCACAGCAAATAGTCTTCTTCTCAGTATTGATGTCACCTCTTCCATTTTCTGAGAAAGATGAAAGGCAAAAATGTTTTGATCATATGGATAATATAGAAGATCTTCACTGGAGGACTAAAGATGTTCAAGTGCTTAGTAAATTTAAAAAGTGGACAAAGAATTGGAGATTGCTGTGATTGCTATGAGTCAGAGATGGTTCATTCATAACAGTGCAAATCAACTACTGTTATCAGATTTCCTTCTCACCAAAGCTGATGAGTTGTTCAGAGAATCAAGTAAGGAAATATTTGAAGAAGGTAACAAAATTTTCACGAGCAATTAAGAATAACAAAACATCTGTAAAAAGCTTATCATTACCTTTAACCAATAAAAATCTATTAAAAAAAATATTGCAAATGCCTTTTACCCACAGGTACCAAAGAAAACGAACAAGCAAGTCCAGGAGCTGAGTAAATCTCTAAGACCCTGGAGTGCATCTCCTACCAACCCTGCATCCCACTGTGCCATTATAGAGCTTACCTTCTTCTCAGAGGATCTGCAAAACTCCCTCCTACCTTCACCTCTACATCCAGCCCTTCCCCTCTCAAGGGTACAGGCATCCCTGTCTACAGCAATTCCCAGATTTCACTGTGAAGGTTTTAGTGTCACCAAAGTTTTACACAGCAGTGACAACATATAGGTATTTTGCAGAGGTGAGCATAAATACAGCAGAGAAATATTTTATGGTAGCCAGAAAATAAATACAGGTGAAATTGTTAGGCTAAATAAAGGCATACAAAGGGGAGAACTATTTTTCTTTGTTTTCTTCTCTCAGCAACAAAATTAGAAAGGATGCTCTAACTCCAACAGGAAAGGTGATAAAAGCTGCCTTCAGAGAACCAACTACAAACAGAAATGCCACTGACTTGGATGGAGCTCAGCCAAGTCACACCCTGCAAGCTGAGCCACCAGGATGAAGTGCTGCCCTCGTGGAGCCACTTGCTCCATGCACTGACAGGTGTGTGAATCCCTGATTTGGCAGTTCTCTGAGGACACTGGAAAGATGCTCCTGGGTGTTTATTGAATTGGGCAGAAGAGCAGCACAGAGCAGCTCTTGAGGCTGGAACTGGGTCAGGGTGTGATCTGGCTGAAGCAGGTGGCACTCACACATTGCAACATGGCACAGAATTTTACCAGGAGAATTGCTGTTGCCAAAAAAAATCTAAAATAAAAGTGGATCTTTAGCAATCAGAGTAACAAGTGTTTATCTGAATCTCTCCTATTGTAGTTTTAAGCAGTGTTTGACCCGAAATAATGGAATTTACATTTGTGAATTACTTTATAATTTTTCTTCACACAAGAAATCCATTCATGCAAGTTTATTCACTCGTAAGGCATGCTATCTGCTGAAATAGAGAACAGTTCAGTTTCCTACCCAGAAATATGTTTTCATCAGTTAATAACCAGGCTCCCAGCACAATGTACCTCCAGAACTCAGGATGCCACACGAGAGTCCTGATCCTGAAGGATTCTGCCAGAAGATGCGATAAATGCCTTCAAGACAGGAATTTGGTTCCTCAAAGCAAACTCTGACGTGTGTTTTATCGGTCTCAAACTCTATTATTCCATCTGAAAAAATCTCATTTTGTGTGTCAGCGATTATTTTATACTTGTCAAAATCATTTTCCAAACTGTTGCACGTGCAGCTGTTACAGTCCCTGCAGTGATAGACTGTCACCTGTGTAGAAGAGTCTTCTGTCCCTTCAGCAGTGCCAACAGTGGACATGGCAATATCTAAATCAGAAAACAGAGAAAAACACATTTCCTACAAATTTTCTACCCAGACGTTAATCATCACAGAAAAGGATGGATTTGGGTGGACAAGCCCAGTCATGGCGTTGCAGACATTATTTGCAATGGGCAAATTTTATACAGTAATGGGGCCAGTTCCTAGGATCATTTCTGGGGTACAAACATGATAGAATTCCCCCACTACTTCCACTGTCCTTTTTAACTGGGAAGCTGCCAGCTTGGGAAGTAAGCTGAAAGACGTTCCTCTTGCTGAGCTCATCTGTTCTTGTCCCCTTTCCTTCCCAAACTCATTGTCACAATCCCACCACTGTCCCTCCAACACACTGCCACATCCCAAGGCCACTGAAGCTCAGAGCTGCCATTGCCCACTCTGGGTGCAGTGTCCCAGGTGTCCCCCCCCAGACTCTCCTGGGAAAGAGTCAGTCCTTTGGAACAGGATTTACCTCACCTGACATCAGACACACCCAAACAGTCCCCCCTCCCAGAAGAGGTGACTGGGACAGCTCAGACACATCGACCTTCACCTCCTTCATTCCTCTTCTCACCTTTCAGCTTTTGTGGTCTTGGTTTTAACTGGGCCCAGCTGAGCTTTCTCCTAACAGCTCAGAGGAGCTGAGCTATGCAAGGGCAGGGAAAAGCACAGAGCTCAAACACGGAGACTCACTGGGATGGGGAGCAGCAAGAGCCAGCAGCAGGAAACCCAAGGGCAGGAGCTGGGGAGGGTCCATGGGGCTCTTTGGGGGCTCAGGTCCAGCGGGGCTGGGGCTCTCCAGATCCTCCACAGTGCCAGGCCAGGCTCAGCAGCTTCCTCCCTCAGGCTTCTCCCTGTGGGCAATGACAGGCAGTGCTCAGCACCCAGTGTCTCTGCTCTCTCTGGGCAGACACAGAGATCACAGCTGGCAGAGCAAGTGCCAGAGAGCTGCTGCAGCCCAGGCACGGCGAGGGGAGCGAGGCAGAGCAGCCTCACACTGCTCAGCTGCTCCTGCACCCTGCCAGGGCTGCTGCCAGGGCCACACTCACAGCCCTGAGCCCCTCTGGCTCAGCCTCAGCTAAAGAGACACCAGGACCTTCTGCAGGGAGAGGAAATCCCTTCTGAGCCTGGTGGGCAGCAGGCTCCGTGCCCACGTCCTCCAGGCACCTCCAGGCACTGGCCCTGCACACAGCCCTCAGTGGGAGCAGCAAATCACAGCTTCATTTGCTGTCACTGCCACACCACACCAGAAAATTAACTGAGGAAGATGGATTATACTGTATGAATGCCTCACGTGGCCTAAGGTGAAGTATTTATTGTCACATTCATACAGGGTAAGAACAACCACCTTAAGACAGAATATCCAACATTTGGATAATCGCAATTCTATGGCAATTTCTCGCATCAAATCTACAAAATTATTTTTAATTAAGTTGGCAAATCCTAGTAGCTATAGTGCTTTTTAAATTATTTATACAGCTTATTTAGGTCTCTTAACTCTTTCCCTCTGATCTTTTTCCTATCACTTTTTATTTCCTTTTGTTTACTAGAAAAGGAAAATTTAGGGGTTTTGGTTTTGGTCTTTTTTTTTTTAAACAAAAAAAATATTTATTGATCACTGTTAGGATGTGGGGCTCGCCCATAAAACTCGAAATTTCTCCTTACTCAAAGCATTTTTCAATGCAGCCTTATGGCTTTGGCCAGTTGCATCAAAATAAGAAATTTTAACTTTCTACCTTTCTTAAGGCTCCTCAGGCAGCAACCAAGGGCCAAGATGTCCATTTTTATGGTAGCAAAGCTTTTATCCTGCAATTTGTTTCTCTTTGGTACCCTTGGCCTCTTAAAGTTCATATGAGTCATTTGAACTTTTTTGTTCCAAAGACGGCACAAATTATTTGCAGTTCTGCAGCACTGGCCTTTCTCTCTCCCTAGATTGATTTGGTTTTTTTCCTAATCCAGTAAAACTCCAGAGAGATGCCAACTGCAACAAGATTTGGTTTCACACAACTTTAGTTAACAGTCTGTTGTACTGGTTATTTTTCTGATGTTTTTTTTTTTACTGTGAAATTGGGGTTGGTTATTAAATCTTCATCACTACCAATGGACCCACTCACAACGCCAATCTGTGTCGGAAACAAGTCTTTGGCTTGGCACATTGATTTCTTCCCCACAATAATTGTTAATTATGATACACTGGTCTATAACATTATGGATTGTTTGTTCTCTAGCCTGTACAAAAGCTAATATGGCAAGGATTTGTTGATCCTGGTTTTCTATTAGTCAAATTGCTACATAAAAGGTCCCATTTTCTTGTCTTAATGGTGTTCCAAAAAAAATGACTTAAAATTTTTTCTAAAGCTGTTCACATATGCAGTCTAAACGAATTAACAAATCAATGGTCTTTTTCTTTTGCCACAGTTACTTTTCACCATGAATTAAATCAACAGGTGCAAACAACAGAAATCCATGGGTGGTACTTTAAGTTATGGTTAGTACATTCCCAGTGTGTTAATTGTTTTTGAACCTTTTCAGTAACAGTGTTACCAGTCTCTTTTTCGGGAGCTGCAGCTCCACGAGTATATTAGTTTATGTTGACTGCCGGAGGCTCTTGAGGTGTTGGAGTCAGTGAGTCAGGGGTCTCTCTGAATTCTTCAGAGAGAAATCAGAGTGCAGGGATTGAATTAAAGCCTTTGGATGGGTTGGAGCATATTAAGCCACTCACATATAAAGTAGACATTTAAGTAGAAGTAAGTCAGTAAGTTTTAGGGTGAGTTCTAATGCTTTTAGTAAGGGAAAGGTTTCAAATGCCAGAGTAGCAGAGTGTGTTCTAGTGAAGGCTGAAACATACTGATATTTTCAATAGAGGCTCCAGGCCCACAGTGGTAGACAGGACTTAGACATAGAGCTAGACTAAGAGTATTGCTTACATTTTTCAGATAGAACAAGATAGATTGTATGCATAGTCTTATACGTAACCTGGTGTGCTAAGAAACTAGAATTTTAATATGTTAAGGAGTGGTGGTCCAAGCTTGCATCTTAGCTTGTTGGGAAAATCCTGTATAAGAGTTTGTATTGAGGAGAGTTGGTGATTTTAGCCACTTGCTTTTAGCCAGGCTTTTAGCAATTGGCTCTTGCCATTTGCTTTTGCATTTGCCATTGCTTGTCTGCCTGTTTTTGAGACTGATGTACTTTGTAATAAATAATATTTTTGACTATTAGCTGCTTTGCTTATTTAAGATAACTAGACGAAGTTGGAGCCAAGAGCTCAAAGTAGGAGCCTAAGAGCTCTGGAGTTGGTGCCTTAGAGCACTGGAGGTCAAGAACCTCTCACTGAGGAACTTTTCAATCCATCTGGGCTGTTCCCATTGATCAAGGAGGCATCTAACTCTTTTTCATCAGCACTGTTCTGCTCCAGGCACAAAAAGGTTGTAGCCGGCAGCCAATCCAAAATGTTTCAATTTCTGTGGAAACTCAGAGAAGTTTTCCCAACTAAAGAATGCAACTCCTGTTCTGTTCCCTGAGTCAAGCCTAGGCCCTCTCCCTGTCCGTTAACCTTTCAGTCACTCCCATCCTAATTTCCTGTTGGTCCTTTACCTTAGCCCTTCCCTTTGTAGCACCCTCGTGTCCCTTAGTAATTGGTCCCTGCGGCTCTTCCCGCCTGCTCTTCCCATGTACTAAACCTACACCCACCCAAGAAGCCCTGCCTTTTTTCCCTGAACCCTAAACCATGCGTGGCTGAAATAAACATCTTTGTAAAACCCCGCAAAGGCCTTTCCTGCTCATTCATCCCTAAGCAACACCTTAGATGCAACACATTTCAATAATGCACCTTTCAAAACAATTTTAAATTGGTATTCCAAACTAATGCTATAAAA
This sequence comes from Luscinia megarhynchos, assembly GCA_034336665.1. NCBI lineage: Eukaryota > Metazoa > Chordata > Aves > Passeriformes > Muscicapidae > Luscinia > Luscinia megarhynchos. Next base: position 8,458,830 of record CM067580.1, read on the forward strand.
CAACATTTTTCACTGCATATATAAAAATTTCATCCCCCTATGGTCCCAAGGTACAGTGGTTTCATACCATTTTTATATAGACTGTAGCCTTTGGGCAACAAATACCCTCTTTAGCCTTATCATGGATTCATCAGAAATAAGACCCCAAAAGGACAAGAGGCAACACAAAATAGCAACATGGATTTCAGGAATAGAAGCTAGGAGGAAGTTGCAAGAAAATTCTGTATTTTGACTTCCAAAGCTTACTTATCTACACTCCTCGACTTTCATGTTGTGAGAAATTCCCCTGATGATCTCATCCATTAAGAAATGAGGAAATTTTTGGCGGGAACCTAAAATGGATAATCCAAATGCTTTATGAGAACCACTGTAAAGTAATAAAATACTCCCTTTTTGCCAGGCCATTCACCAGTCAGGCACCACACGAAAAAACTAAAGCTGTTTTTAAACTTTGGTTAAAAAGTCACCACACAAATTTGAGCAGACATATTCAGCTTTGCTCAGAAGAGTGAGAAGACAGGCTACTGGGAAAAATCACATCTCCTATATCTCGGCACCAGTGAATTCCAGCAAAAGGAATCAACAGCTACCGGACACGTTGCAGGAAGAAAGAGCTTGTGCCAAGATCCTGGGACACCCCATGAGGAAGGCTCTACTTCCAGGAGCTGCCCTGGAGGCAGAAGAGCAACCAAGGGCAGCAATGAGATTAATTCCTTAACCCCAAGGAGAGAGAAAATATTGATCTTTTGCTTAGAATCATTAAGGTTGGAAAGCCAGCCAAAGTCATGAGGTCCAACATTTGATCAAACATCCTTGACTTCAAGGCCGTGGTCAGTGCCAGAGATGCAGCCACAGGGCTGAGCCTCCTCTGCTACAGGAGCTGCCCCTCAGTGTCCCATGGGGCAGCACAGCTCAGGGATTCCCTCCTGCTCTGGCCACTGTGTAAACCATAGAATCACACAATGGTTTGGGCTGGAAGGAAACTTAGAGGTGTAATTAAAGATCTATTCCCATCCCCTAGGAACACATTCCCGTACACCAGGTTGTCCAGAAAGCCACCCAGCCCTGGCCTTGGACACTTCCAGCCACAGCTCCTCTGGGAACCCTGTGCCACAGCCTCAGCACCCTCAGAGCAAAACAACTTCCTCCTAATCTCTCATCCAAAGCTACTCCATGAGTCTGAAGCCATTGTCCCTTGCCCTGTCACTGCATGTGCTTGGGAAAGGTCCCTCTCCACCTCCCTTGCAGGCTCCCTTTAGGTCTGCAGTCCTCAGCCTCGTTTGTTCCCAGGGCTGCAGGGCCACACAGGGCAGATGTGCTGGGCAGGACCCCATTGCCAGGGCACAAACATTTCACCAGCTTTTCTTCTGATGGACATGGAAATGGTCTGATGCCCCCTGCTCCAGGAATCCACAGGGTGCTGGATGAGGCAGCATCATCTTGATACCACAACACTTCCTCCAGCAAAACTACCTGACAGCACAATTAAATGGATAGCTGAAAGAAATCAAGGTGATCTCAAGCATCACAAGGCAGCAAGGCCCAACCCAGCAGCTGCACACCAAGGGTCTGTGCTGTGGCACACAGAGCAGCCCCAGTGGCTGTGTGCCTCCAAAACTCCCTCATTCATTCACTCCAGCATGATCCAATCACCTTCCCAAGTATCAGGCAGCTTCTCTTAGGACTTTTCTTTTTTTAATTCAAGTGGTGGGAGAATTCTTTTGAAGCCTGCTAAGGAACTGCTCTCCCTACAAAACAAGATCATGCACTATTTGTTTTTGTGCTCTATTTCACTGTCAACCTGTTTAGAGCTGCAGAAATTGGCTGAATGACCCTGAAACAGAAACCTTGACTGGGGACACCACAAGTGGGAATAAAGCACCTCTCTTCCATAGCTGAGTCTTGTTTTTGTATTGCTGCCAGTACCACAGTTTGGATAATAACTGCATGGAATGCAACCAAGCATTGTCTTGCAGGAAACACACATTGGCAGCTCCAGCATCTGTGGCAATGCTCCAAAGCCTCTGCAAAAGCTGGAAATGAGCTTCCTCTAAAAGGCTGAGCATTTCTTAGAACATTCTCTTCCAAGAGTGCCAAACCAGAACCATATGGGCAGTTGTGACCCTCTGAGCTCAAAATGCTTTGATGTCTTCTTAGGAGAAGCAGCCCCCTTTTCCAAGCATTTGTGCACCCTCTGTGCATGTCCAAGGATTTGCCTGCTATGGCACAGTTGGGACCCAGCAGCAACCCAGAGATCACAATACACAGAAGCAGAGATCCAAAACCCCTCTGGTTTTGCACAGACACAACCTGAGATCAGCTAAGTTGTCAGAGCAAGCATTAACAATGCCAAGGTTTGGCGTTTGATCCCAAATTGTCCCTTCACTTAAGAGCTGGACTTCATCCTTCTGGGTCCCTCCAACTCCAGCTATTCCGTGATTCTGTGAACCAACAAGATTTTGCACAAAGCAGTTCCATCACAGCCTAAAACAAGATTCAAAGCTGTTATTATATCAAGATGAACTGGACTGACATCACTATCCCTTCTTTATTAGAAACTTTTCATGCCTTCTTTCAGTGTATTTCTATTTGACCGCTCTGACTCCTTTTCTTGCTCCAGGCAGCTCCACACAGCTCTGACTCCTTCTCCCCTCTCTGCATGACTGAATAAACCCCAACCTGTCCCTTTCCCAGACACCTAACCCTGTCTGTCCCTCACAAAATCTCCTTACCTTATCTGTCCCTTGCATGACCACGTCCCTTCCTCCTCACCATTCAGCCAGCAGACTCTATTCCAAACTGCAGCACACTCTGGGTCTCCAGCTCATACTGCAATTATTGGCCAACTAACCCACTCGTTTATAACACCCAAATTCATTGGGCAGGCACAGATGTTTCTACCCCTCACTAATTAGTACAGGTATAATTCATCAGGGGAGTTTGCCTTCTGTACTATCCTTAACACCTGCCGTCCTACACAAAGCCTTCTTTGAAAGGAAACTGAACTTATCAGAATAAGTTAATCATTTATTATGCAACATCAAAGCTAGCTGTTGCACCTGTTACTTGATAAAAGAAGGATCATAAAAGCGAAAGCTGCAAATTAGTTCAGGATTGGACCCACATTTTCTTTGATTACTCCTTGAGTAAAACACCAGGGTGACCTTAACAATTATTTATTTCTCAACAGCTAAAGAGGACATAAGGAAATTTTAATTTTTCTGAAACACCACATGTCTCAGCCCATGAGACAAAGCATACAAGCTATGTAGTGTTTGGTTTCCAAATCCCAGTTTAGCAGAGGAAAAACTCTTAACCACATTTGTATAAAACTTACAGGCATAACTAGATCAGGTATCTCAGGTACTCAAATATCAAAGAGAGCAGCATTTCTCCCATGCCAAAGCATCTGCACACAGACATAAAGGGCCAGTGCAAGGTGCCTGTGAGAAATTCCCCTCAGATGTGGGGAAATGCTCACTCTGGATGCTTTTGTGTCTTCCCAAGGGAACAGTGGGGGGAATCAGCCCAGGATCCATCATTGTCAGGGGATCCACCAAGAGCAGCAAACAGGAGAGATCCCAGCTCAAAGAGGCCCCTTCAGAGACAGGTCACTGGTCCAGGAGAGCTCCAAGGGTCTCGTTTTTCCCCACTGTCCATAGGGTCACAAGAGAGGGGCTTTAGTCACAACAGAGTTTCATCCTGGCCCCATTTCAGACTGGCACATGTTCTTTGGAAGGGTGAGAACAGGGATGTTGTGCCATTCAGACCAGAAAAATCACTCCCAAAGCTGCTCCTAAAGAAACCAGGAGCACCTTGGACAGCAGCAGTGCCTGGGAGCAGACAGTGTTTCTGATAAACTGCAGAGCAGCTGAGCCAGGGGCTGCTCATCCAGGCTGAGGCCAAACGAGCATTTCTCAGATCAAAGCACAGCCTGGAAAAGGCACCACCACACAATGAATAGCCAGTGTTTAAGATAAAGCTTTATTGTGGTTTTTATGACACATCAAATGAAATAATAGCCATCAAATTATGGCTTTTGGTGAGTCAGGCCTCTTAGTATTCTTTGTTAATTTTTTTTATCCATAAAAAAAATAAGATGATCTTTTAGATCACTTCCAACACAAATCATTCTATGATCCTGTGATTAAAAATATCCACCTCTATGTGTATATTGATAGAAAAACTGCACTTGCTGAGGACAAACACTGTTGATTTTTAAAGCAAGTTCTCACTGCTTTTCCTTTGGTGTGCACCAGCACAACACAGATCCAAAGGGCAAAAGTGGAACAGTTTGTAGGGATGTCCCCAGTCATCACAATCTGCATAATCACGCACAGAAATTAGAGATGTGAAGGAAAGAGTGGTTGACAGAGACATCAAGATCAGTCTGTGACTTGTGTTTCCTGATTGATCTCACTGAGGTGCCCATATAACTTTAACTCTCAAAACATGTCCAGCTCTTTGGCCCGAACTGCTGTTACAGAGTAGAAATTAAATCTGCATGCCATTAAACCAGGACACATCAGTCAACACACTGCAATTTCCAAAGAAAAAACTTTCTAGCTGCAGTGTGTTTCTGGGTAATGATATTTTCTGCCCAAGTTAATGGTTTGATCCAAATTATACACTCCCATCCACCTTGTCAATCTATGCTGAATTTCCTTTCAATCCCACTTTGTGCCAATCCCCTTGTCCTGGTTTGGAGGATAGGTGTCTGCCAATAAAGGCAGAAGCTTCTCTCTGAAATGGAGAATGTAAACTCCCTCCAAATTATTATAATTTTGAAATTAAGGGGCTCTCAGGCAAAGATATGGGAATTAGGAATAACAGTTCTTTACTAGGAAAATTAAAATAGAAAAACAGTATTACAAAAAAACATTCCCAAAACACTGCCAGAGTCAGAATCCAAGCTGACACACCATCAGTCCGTCAGGGTGTTGGCAGCAGTCCCATTCCAATGGTGGCTGCATCCTCCTGCAGGGGCAGATGTGGTTCAGCTGGAGCAGTGCTCCTGTAGAAGGTGCAGTTTTCCTCTGAAGCTCCAGGGATGATGTGGAAAGGTCTGGTTTTCCTCTGGAATCCAGTGGAAAGCAAGTAACTTGCTGTTCCAAATCTCAGTTTTTATCTGGGTAGGAAAGGCTTGGCTCCTGCCCTGGCTGGAGCATCTCCCAATGGGATGATGTAATTTTATCAGTCATACAGTGGGACTTACAGCCCAGCAGCAGATGATATCTTCCTGGAGGGAAGGATGGGTTGTGCGGAGAAGATAAAGATGATTGCCTCAGCTGGTTTAAAGATGGCCCATTAGCAGATAGTTTGTGCCACGGAGATAAGGAATCACTACCTGTTGGGGGTTGAGTGTTTTTTTCTATTACTGTGTCAATTTAAAGAATTTTTCCCATTATCATGCCAATGGAGCTGGCCGGGTTACACCCAGGACTTTTGACGACTCTGGACAAAAGGGGTAGGTGGGAGCTGGGCTTCAGGACTGGCACTCGTGCTTCCGGAGGGGAGATTAGTGTTTCTAGGGAGCTCAGAGGAGGACACCCCGACTGCAGCCACACGGCTGAACACAGGGAGAGCCAGACCCTCTGTGATCACCTGCCCTGCATCCGCCCTGCTGCAGCTCCTGCCTCTGCAGACACAGCTGATCACCGGACACAGCGGTGAGCGAGGAGCTGCCAGCTCCACCCAAGACCGGCGTGGCCGCTGCCGCCCCTCCCGCTTCTCTGCGGCTGTCGGTCTTTGTTGCACCTGGAGCACCAGGACCGAGTGCAAAGAAAGTCTGCCTGCAGCTAAAAAAAGGACTAAACCCGAGTTATCTGTTCTGCTTTGTTAGTAATTTTAACAACTGCCTGTTGTTTCTGCTGGTACAGTTAGATATATTAGTAAAAGAGCTATTATTCCTACCCCTTATCTCTGCCTCAAAGTCTTTAATTCAAACATTTATAATACTTTAAAAAAGTAGAATTAAGGTCTCTACTTCAAAGAAAAACTTCTGCCTTAATTGGCAAACACCTGTCCTTCAAACCTGAACACTACCCCACCTGTCTTTAACAGATGGTGATAGAATACACAATTCTGGCCACATCAACCCAACACACCCGTGTTTTGGATTTCCCTTTGGGAATTGTTGCTGTTGAGCAGGGCACGACATACAAATGGAGGCACATTTCAGAAGGCTAATATCACATTTATTACAACAGCATTCTGTCTTTTATACACTCTACACAGTTTACACGTTGTTCATTGATTAGAGTAGATCAACATAACGTTGATTGGTATAAAACCATATCCACCTTTGTTTTTCCCAAGACTTTTCTAAAAATGACTTTTCCCAGCTGCAGGTTTCCTTTCCCACTTATCTCTTTCTCCTTCTTCTCTTCTTGGTCTCCAAGCAAATGCGCTTGATAAGGTTTCTTTCAGAAATAACCCTCTGCCTTAACCCTCTGTGGCTTACAGACCAGCTCTAAGTCCTACCACAGAGAAACCCCTGGAACTGGGCATTTCATTCATCCATGGGACCCAATTTCCACCCCTACCTCCCTTATTGGACAATGCTTTTGTAAACCCTTTTTATTCCTCCCCAGAATTTCTCCAATTTGCTGATTTGTATCCTCCCCCTGAACCTCCCCCATATTTCAACTGTTGCAGCTTCCATCTTCGTCTTTTGCCCACAAATTCCCCTGATTAATAAATCCTCTTTTATCTTATGTAGTAGACCTCTCCCTCCTCCTTGCCTCCTCAGAGCTCAGACTGACAGCCAAATAAGGCCGTAGAACAATTGCTCCAGCCACACCACAGGTCACCTGCTCCCAAAGTGTGACCCATTCAGCCTGGGGTGGCAAAGTGAGCGCAGCTCCGGCTGATGTGTCACTCACTCCTCTTACACAGCTCTACTCTCTCAAAAGATTCCTGCAGTTTTGTTGAGAGGAAAAATATAGGAGTGCATTTGGGGTTAGATTCTACATTCGGAGGAAAAAGTCTTTGTCGTTTTATTTCTTCATTCATTCACAGTCCGGCCTTTCTACAGGAAACCTTAGATCTGATTTATTGATTCATAATTACATTCTTCATGATAAACCACAGCTGACAACTGGATCATCAATACCACCAACTCAGTAAATACCTAGCCTTGGAATACCTGAATTGTAAATCCTTCAGGAACATCTGATTGCATTCCACCACATTAAAATCGAAAATTTGCATCAAATTAGATGAGAACTGAGTTAAGAGTGTAAAGCCCTAGGTGGGGAAAAAAATCGTCTCCAACCCATAAAAGCATTGCTTTCCTTTGCCAAAGAAAAGGTAAATTTAAGCACAGAGGCCTTTCTATCTCTCTAAAAATTAATTATTAATATTATCTGCATCTTTTACATTTATCATCTTTCCTTTTTAATTTAACTGTACCAAATTCAAGAGGGGAACCAACGTCCGATATCCTTTGAGATTTCCTGCTGGAAGTTTCAGCTACACAATCTAAACCATGGAACTATGAACTAAACCATGGGAACTAAACCATGGAAAAATGATTCAGCAAACATTCACATTGCCTCAGGGATTTGCTTTTCCACTTGTGCTGCCACTGATTTTCACTCAACAGCCTGATACTAAATTCCATCCAATGCAAAAGCTGAGGGTTTATTCAAATCAAGTGGGAATGGGGAAGGATTTAAAGATACCAAGAACCCAATGGGATCCCTGAGAGGCTGGATTCATTGCACACTGTCTAAACTTGCCTGATTTGGCAGGAAGATTGACACCAGAGTTCTGTGCAGCCTGGGGGGAGACCAAGGCCTCAGTGACCCCATGCCATTGCTGAGGGAGCTGGACACAGCCTCCCACCCACCCCTGACCCCTGCACAGGAACAAACACACAGACACGGCCTCAGCCTGCAGGTGGCAGCAAAATCAAATATCTCTTCAAAACAACAAACTCCTTCAGTTCAACCAACCAACCAGCTGTGCAAAAGGCTTTGGTGAATCCAGAGATGACCTGAGAATTTCAAAGATGCAGACACCTGGGTGCTGCTGTGGCATTACCAAGAGAAAGCCATGCAGAGGACATGGGAAGCGTTTCAGAGCAGTTCACACTTTCAGTCACAGGGAGAATTCAGCTGGTTTCAGCCTGTGCAGCTGAGACAGCCACACACCCTGGGGTGCCTGCTGCCTGCAGCCAAGCACCAGCAGAGGATGGGGGCTCCTGGTGCTGCTCATGCTGCTCACAAAGGCCTGGAGCTGGATAAGAATCACCGTGCTTGGGGAAGGTGTGGCTGTGGTGAAGGTGGATTCGTGAAAACACAACTGTTTGTGAATACAAGAGCAGAAGATCTCATGGAAAATCAGTCTGTGTTCACATGGTTGTTGTATATCCTTAGAGAAAGGAGGAGGAGGAGGAGGATGCTGGCAGAGAGATTTTCTCTCTTGCAGATGGTTATCAAATATGTACAAGATTTTCTCCTTCAGAAGCCTGTCTGCCTTGCCTACAAGCTGTGGAAGTGAAAAAAAAATAATCTGTAGATTCAGTCAGAATTATAAACAAAATGCCTGTGTTTGTGAAGTCCTGTAGGCTCCTCCCCTCTCCCATCTGCTAGTGACACTGGTTTTGTGTGTCTCTGCAAGCACTTGTGCAAATCCTCTTGAAGCAAATTCAAACAAGTAAATTTAATCCTTTGATTAAATTACAGCTGGCTCTGTGTTGGGCAGGGCTGAGAGAGGGAAGCACTCTCCTGGAGGCCCTGTCAGCCCATGCCCAAATGTCCATCAGTGTCCTGGCTGGGACATCTCTCTGTGCCAGGGAAGCTGCACAGCAATGCTGCAGTCTGGGACTGCTCCCAGGAACAGCATCCCATGGAGGGAAGGCTGAGCCCTGGGATTTCTTGGCCCTGCCAGTGCTTCCCCCTTGTGTCAGGAGGAAGCAGGGAGGAAATTCCTTCTGTGCTTATTTTGCATAACAGAGGCAGCCATGGGCACTGTCACAGCAGCCAGGGCAGGAGAGTTCACTCCAGCTGTCAGCCCAGTGAAGAGCATGAAGGACTGCATGAACAGCACAATGGAGATGAGATCCAGGAGGAAAACACTTTACTCCCAGGTAAATCTTCCACATCCACCCACAGGTAACACACCACCTGTCAGACTGTACCTTGGCCACGCCATCGCTGCCGCAAGCAGTAATACATGGTGCCCAGTCCTATGCCAACCCCAACAAACAGGAATGCAAACAAGATGCCAATCCGCGTGCCAAGGCTGTTCTCTTTGCTGGTGAGAAATTCAGGTTTACCTGCAGAGCAGAAGAAAACAGAGCATCCAAGTGAAGCAAGCAGGAGTGCCAAGCCATGAACTGCCTCGTGAGCACCACACAAAGGAACTGGCCCCATCTGAGAAAGAGAGAAGGAACTGATGAATCTTACAGATGGTACCTGGTATAATGCTCACTTTATCAACATTCAAAATATATTGTTGTCACTCCACAACTACAGATACCTCTGAACATCAAACTCATCTGAAATAACCAAGTGATGTGAGACCCATCGTTGATGAAGTGTTCAAATAAGGAAATCCACTTTGACTGGATTTTAAAAACCTTTTTATCCAGGACCTAAGGAAGATGACAGGGGTTTCTACCATGAAAGAAATTTCAATATATAAATGTCACCTTCAGTTGACAAATGTCCTCTTAGTCTGGAGGCAAAGTTTTATTCAGCACTTACAGACAAGGTCAATTCTTGGGAACTTGCTGCACACCCATCATGTGCCTCCTTCCCTCAGCATCCCTGTGTCTGTCACTAGATAATTACAGGAACCTGAGCCTCTGGACATCTCTGACCAGGACTGGACACATCCATTTGCCAAGGCAAAGTCTCTGAGACTGGATGGCTGCAGCATGTGTGGATCCAAGTTATGAATGTACAGAACATCTCCCTGCCCATGGAAAACTTTGTTCGCATCAAGCTGTCAGGACAAACCCAACTCAAAGCAAAAGGCAAAGAAACACAAGAAGTGATTAACCTGCAATTCCCTCAGCAGGGGCACCAACTGGAAGTGGATTGAGTTTTGGACGTGAGTTTTGAGTGTAGAAGCACTTCACTTCAGGATTGTATCTCCTGGTATCTGTCTCTGCTTCACAGCAAATAGTCTTCTCAGTACTGATGTCACTATTTCCATTCTCTGAGAAAGATAAAAGGTAAAAATATATTGATTATAAATATGGATCAGGTAGAGAAGATCACCAGTGAAGGGCTAAAGATGTTGAAGAGGTTAGTAAATTTAAAAAGTGGATCATGGTGAACAAAATGTTGGAGATTGCTGTGATTGCTACGAGTTGGAGATATTTCATTCCCTAACAGTGCAAAAAGACCATTGTCATTAGATCTTTCTCACCAAAGCTGATGATTTCTTCTGGGAATCAAGAATGGAAATATTTGAAGAGGGTAAGGAAGTTTTCACAAGCAATTAAGAATAACAAAACATCTGTAAAAAGATTATCATTACCTTTATCCAGTAAAAATCTATTCATAAATTTTACAAATGCCTTTTACCCACAGGTATCAAAGAAAACGAACAAGCAAGTCCAGGAACTCAGTAAATCTCTAAGACCCTGGAGTGCATCTCCTACCAACCCTGCATCCCACTGTGCCATTACAGAGCTTATTCTTCTTCTCAGAGGATCTGCAGATCTCCCTCCTACCTTCACCTCTACATCCAGCCCTTCCCCTCTCAAGGGTACAGGCATCCCTGTCTACAGCAATTCCCAGATTTCACTGTGAATGCTGTAGTCACCAAAGTTTTACACAGCAGTGACAGCATGTAGGTATTTTGCAGAGGTGAGCATAAATACAGCAGAGAAATGTTTTATGGCAGCCAGAAAATACATACAGGTGAAATCATCAGGCTAAATAAAGGCATACAAAGGGGAGAACTCTTTTTCTTTGTTTTCTTCTCTCAGCAACAAAATTAGAAAGGACGCTCTAACTCCAACAGGAAAGGTGATAAAAGCTGCCTTCAGAGAACCAACTACAGACAGAAATGTCACTGACTTGGATGGAGCTCAGCCAAGTCACACCCTGCAAGCTGAGCCACCAGGATGAAGTGCTGCCCTCGTGGAGCCACTTGCTCCATGCACTGACAGGTGTGTGAATCCCGGAGTTGGCAGTTCTCTGAGGACACTGGAAAGATGCTCCTGAGTGTTTATTTAATTGGGCAGAAGAGCAGCACAGAGCAGCTCTTGAGGCTGGACCTGGGTCAAGGTGTGTTCTGGCTGAAGCAGGTGGCACTCACACATTGCAACATGGCACAGAATTTTACCAGGAGAATTGCTGTTGCCAAAACCATCTAAAATAAAAACATATCTTTATAAATCAGAGTAACAAGTGTTTACCTGAATCTCTCCTATTGTAGTTTTAAGCAGTGTTTGACCTGAAATAACTGCATTTAATTTTTTAAATTACTTTATGCCTTTTTTCACAGAAGAAACCCATTCATTCCAGTTTATTCACCCATAAGCTTTACTATCTGCCCAAATAGAGAACAGTTCAGGTTCCTACCCAGAAATATGTTTTCATCAGTTAATAACCAGGCTCCCAGCACAACGTACCTCCAGAACTCAGGGTGCCACATGAGAGTCCTGATCCCCCATCTCTCTTCCAGAAGATGCCATAAATTTCCTCAGGACAGAAATTTCGTTCCTCAAAGCAAACAGTGGTGTGTGTTTTGTTGGTCTCCAACTCTATGATTACATCTGAAAATATCTCATTTTGTGTGTCAGCGATTTTTTTAAAGTTTTCAAAATCATTTGCCCCAGGCTTGCACGTGCAGCTGTTACAGTCCCTGCAGTGATAGACTGTCACTTCTGTAGGAGAGTCTTCTGTCCCTTCAGCATTGCCAACAGTGGACATGGCAACATCTAAATCGGAAAACAGAGAAAAAACATTTTATACCAATTTTCTACCCAGAGGTTTAGCATCAGAGAACAGGATGGGTTTTGGTGGACAAGCTCAGTCATGGCTTTGCAGACATTATTTGCAATGGGCAAATTTTATACAGCAATGGGGCCAGTTCCCAGGATCATTTTTGAATATGATAGAATTCTCCTACTGTTTCCACTGTCTTTTTAACTGGGAAGCTGCCAGCTTGGGAAGTAAGTTGAAAGACATTTCTCTTGCTGAGCTCATCTGTTCTTGTCCCCTTTCCTTCCCAAACTCATTGTCACAATCCCACCACTGTCCCTCCAACACACTGCCACATCCCAAGGCCACTGAAGCTCAGAGCTGCCATTGCCCACTCTGGGTGCAGTGTCCCAGGTGTCCCCCCCAGACTCTCCTGGGAAAGAGTCAGTCCTTTGGAACAGGATTTACCTCACCTGACATCAGACACACCCAAACAGTCCCCCCTCCCAGAAGAGGTGACTGGGACAGCTCAGACACATTGACCTTCACCTCCTTCATTGCTCTTCTCACCTTTCAGCTTTTGTGGTCTTGGTTTTAACTGGGCCCAGCTGAGCTTTCCCCTAACAGCTCAGAGGAGCTGAGCTATGCAAGGGCAGGGAAAAGCACAGAGCTCAAACACAGAGACTCACTGGGATGGGGAGCAGCAAGAGCCAGCAGCAGGAAACCCAAGGGCAGGAGCTGGGGAGGGTCCATGGGGCTCTTTGGGGGCTCAGGTCCAGCGGGGCTGGGGCTCTCCAGATCCTCCACAGTGCCAGGCCAGGCTCAGCAGCTTCCTCCCTCAGGCTTCTCCCTGTGGGCAATGACAGGCAGTGCTCAGCACCCAGTGTCTCTGCTCTCTCTGTGCAGACACAGAGATCACAGCTGGCAGAGCAAGTGCCAGAGAGCTGCTGCAGCCCAGGCACGGCGAGGGGAGCGAGGCAGAGCAGCCTCACACTGCTCAGCTGCTCCTGCACCCTGCCAGGGCTGCTGCCAGGGCCACACTCACAGCCCTGAGCCCCTCTGGCTCAGCCTCAGCTAAAGAGACACCAGGACCTTCTGCAGGGAGAGGAAATCCCTCCTGAGCCTGGTGGGCAGCAGGCTCCGTGCCCACGTCCTCCAGGCACCTCCAGGCACTGGCCCTGCACACAGCCCTCAGTGGGAGCAGCAAATCACAGCTTCATTTGCTGTCACTGCCAAACCACACCAGAAAATTAACTAAGGAAGGTGGATAACGCTGAATGAATGTTTCACGTGGCCTATGTGAAGTATTTATTGTCACGTCGGATTCTATTTCTTATTTAGGAGATCTGATGAGAAATATCTGATCAAATCAAATAAAGAAACTTGGTATTTCTTTTTGAGACATCCTTGGATTTAGCCAGAATTATTATTCAGCTATTTAGATAAAACTGTAATGACTTTGTGTTGTATGTTTTAGTAAAATATTTGCCAAATAAAAAAAAAATATAGAAAATTCACCTAACTTTCCTCACCAGACTAGCTCTGTAAAACACAATCTGCTTTGCTCCTGGGAGCTTTTCATCAACAGCTTTCATTAAAACAACTTTTTTGCTGTTACTACGTGCAAACCACCTTGAGGAAATTTCCAAATTCGTCATACCAGAGAAGTTAATAATTATCTCTCGTTGCCAGTGCTGATCTAGACCTGCTGAGAATTCCACCCCATTTCCCAGAAACAGGTGACCCACGAGATCACAACCCACAGGACACACCCATTCAGGCTGCCAGCAGGTGCAATGCTTGAGACCAGCTGCAAAAGTTCCTACACACTAAAACCTGGCACAGCTCAGGCTCTCGACACCCCTGTGCAGGATGCACATCCAGGGAATTTTGGCCACAATAACCCCTTGCTATGCTCCAGGCTGGGGACAGAGTGGGACAGTGCCCAGGCAGGAAGGGACCTGGGGCACAGATGGACAGCAGCTGGACACGAGCCAGCAGTGTGCCCTGGTGGCCAAAGCCAATGGCCCTGGCCTGGATCAGGAATGGTGTGGCCAGCAGCAGCAGGGAGCTCATTCTTCCCCTGTGCTTGGCACTGCTGAGGCCACACCTTGAGTGCTGTGTCCAGTTGTGGCCCCTCAGCTCAGGGAGGACGTCGAGACGCTGCAGCACATCCAGAGGAGGCAACGAGGCTGGTGAGGGGCTGGAACACAAACCTGTGAGGAACAGCTGAGGGAGCTGGGGTGGTTCAGCCTGGAGGAAAGGAGACTCAGAGGTGACCTTATCACTCTGTACAGCTCCTGAAAGTCAGGTGGGGGTTGGTCTCTCACCAGCAGCGCTGGCAGAACAAGAGGACAAAGTCCTAAGCTGCACCAAGGGAAATATAGGTGGGATATTAATAAGAGTGTTTTGGGGAAAGAATTATTATTCTTACAGGAATGGTCTGCCTGGGAGGTGGTGGAGTCACCATCTCTGGATGTGTTTAAAAAAGACTGCATGTGGCACTCAGTGCCATGGTCTAGTTGAGGTGTTAAGGCTGGGTTGGATTTGATGATCTTGGAGGTCTCTTCCAACCCAGTGATTCTGTGAATGCTGGGCAGAGCTGAGTCCCTGGACTGCTCCATACACACCCTCCAAGCAGTGATCTGTGCTCTCCCACCTCCCCATGAGGGAACTGCTTGCACTTTATACACACTGCTCTCCTGGACAGTCCTGAAAGAATTTCCCTCTGCCCCACCAAGTATTAACAACAATCTCTTCTCATCCTCATACCACACATAAAAAAAATAAAAAATAAAATCGATCCTCTTTTTAGTTATTTTTCCCTGACCATTCATATTTCACCCATCACTTTATCTCATTTCCCAATTCCCAATGCACAATAAACAATGCCTGCTCCTCCTACCCTGCAGATGAGCAGAGTTCCAAGGGATTGACATCAATATTGGAACCATAGAATCATAAATTTGGAAAAGACCCTCAAGACATCGAGTCCAGCTGTTAACACAGCACTGCCAAATCCACCACTCAGATCATGTCCCTAAGTCCCACCTCCTTTTGTCATTTAAATGCCTCCAGAGGCTTGATACCCCAGGGCATGTTTGCTGCACAGAACAGCTGCAGCACATCTGGCAGAGCTATTTGCCCAGAGGTTAAGATTTGGGTTTTCCCAGTAGCTTTCAGCCTGAGGTCTGTACTTTGTATCCTCATTCATTTGGTTCTCTCTCGTGTGGTCTTCATGCCCCTCTCCTCATTCTGGTCAAAGGACATCTCCCTTCCTCTTCTCTCTGGTGACATTCCCTCCTCCTCCCCCCTCTTCTCTTTTTTTTCAAGAGCCAGAACACTGTCCACCAAATCTCTGCTCTCCCTCACTGATCTGTCTTCAAATCTGGAGACTCTCCAGCTATCTTGGCCAGCTCGTGCCATCAGTTTCAAACTTACTTCAATAAAACACTCAAATCTAAAGTGAAACACATTCTGTGGACAGAAAATATTTTTCATCCAGCTTTTTTTATCTGCTTCCCTTTCTTTCTCAAAGTAATACAAACTTTTACTTGTCAGAGCTTCTGAAGTTTTCTGCAGATCTGTAACAGAGTAAAGCCAGACCCTAAAAGCAGATCAGGAACAAGAAGCAGGTGAATAAAGGAGCAAACAGGAAGAGCTGGAGTTCCTTCAGCAAACACCAGCCACTCACACCCAGCTTCCCCCAGCTCAGACCTGACCCACAAACCAGCCCAGCTGACATTCCCAGCAGGAGAAAACTGGATTTGACAGGAAATCTAAGCAGAGCCCTAACAAGGTCCTTTTGGTTTGTTTTTGAAGGGATCCATTTGAGAAAACATGACCACCTAGAACTCTCAGGCTTCTCCTTCCCATAGTATCCTGGCAAACGAGACAATAAATAACTCCAGTGTTTGCCAAGAGAGGGAAATCCAGTCTCCAGTGCAATATGGCATCACTTTCAGCAGAGCCAAGGTTCTCTCTCAAAGATAAAAATCTTATGACCTGGAATACTCTGATCCATGTTTCCTCCTACTCCAGCACAAATTAAACCAGGCCACTGCCTTTCCAGAGTGTGTCCTCAGGCTTTCTGCCTCTGGCACAGGTTCAGTGGGGACCCCCAAAGTGGCCAAAGCAGAGCCCCCAACACCCCCAGGAGCCAGCAGAGCAGAGCTGCTGCCCTGGGGTTCACACATCCTCCCCTCTGCAGCCAGCCACAACCACAGCCATGGACACACAAAATCCAGTGCTGCTCTCCAGCTGTAACAACTCTGCATTTGCTCACCCCTTCTTACTCTTCCAGCCACATACCCTGGGCTCCATAGCTTCAGGAGGAATTTAGTCTGTGGGTTTATGGTCAGAACCAGCTTGGTGGAACAAGACAGCAGAATCTCTAAAATATCTGTCTGGCACCCTGAGGGTCCCATGGAGAAGGCTTAAGTTGCAGTACATTTGGAGAAAATAATACTACTGAAGAAAGTAAGGCAGCGAGAGAATAAAACTCAAGGAACTTCTAAAGATCCTACAGATTTTATTTTCTACTCTAAGTTCTTTTCCAGAAAAGAAGAAGTAAGGTAATTTTGGTATCACTTTCTTTATCACTTTTCCCTCACTGGTCTGCTCTATACAACTCTCAACAAGACCTTGCAACCAAAAAAAAACAAACAAACAAAAAAAAACCCAAAAAAAAAACAAAAAAAAAAACCACAAGGAAACAAAACCATGCGAGGGGATAAAGCAGCTCTTTCCTGAGTGAGGGTAAAACTGCATTTTGTATCCACAGTTCCAACAAGCTACTGCACAGAGAGCAAACAGCAGGACACTGTGGTCGAGCTGAGAAATCTCTGCAAAGAATCCTACATGCGAAGCACACTTCAGCTTTCCTCCACCTGCTCTGAAAAACATTTTCCACAGCAACCATTATAAAACATTGGCAACATCTTTTTTACTGCCTGCAGTATATTAAGTAGAATGAAGTGATTCACTGATTTAACTTCTTCTACTTAAAAACTAGTGACCTTAATTGCTAATGCTTCGTGTTTTGGTTCTGCTTTGCTTCATTCTAACCCAGAGCTGTGAGGCTGGATTGCTCATCAGTCAGGTTGGACCTGGAGAAGTGCATGGCCAGGTTGGTCCTGGAGAAGTGCATGGTCAGCTCAGATCTAGAGAAATGCATGCTCAGCTCCAGCTTGGGTGGCACCTGGAAAGGAGGAGAGCTACAGAGGTTTCTCCTTCAACCCTTCTGGCAAATTCTCCCTGATTTGCAACTGTGACAGGATGGCACTTTTGGAAAAGAAGATATTAGCAAGACATGCTATGGAGCTGAGGAAGAGAAAAGGTTAGTGGATATAGGAAAAAATAATTCAGTAATTACATGAACAGGAAAATGTGTTCATACATTCATTCAGTTATTGCTGAGGTGCCTCACACTTTTAGATAAACACACCATCAGGTCCCTGTTGTTTCTGCATTCACACAATCATCTGGGTTCACACAGAGCTCACTGCAAGGTGCCAGTGTGGGCTACAGATGTGCTGTTATTTATGCACAAAGATCACCAGCACCAGGAACACATGTTCTTCCCCATGCAGAAAATGTACAGCACACTGATAATTTCACTCCTGCCACAGACATTTCAGTGCCTGTTTCTGAGCACCTATTTCAAAACAAGAAAGCAAGAATTTGTAAGAGAACAGAATAGAAGAGAGGACCCTCTAAAGAAGACACAGTACCTCAGAAGCTGTTGGTGTCCAAGGAACCCTGCATGCCTCTTCCCTTCTCCCAGTGCCTGTGCAGCCTTTCCAAATCCCAGTTTATTCAGGTCCTCTTCCAGAGGGAGTGAAGAAGTCAATAGGATCTCAAGGGGAAAAGCCCTCTGCTGGCTCCTCCCACATTTACTATAACCCAATCTCGTACAGAACTGTAATTTTCACTTTCACTTCTGGAATGAGAGTCAGCAGTGCCACAGAACAGTGCAAACAAGGTAAAGTGCTGTAACTGCACAACTGCAGTTTTAAAGAATGAAAAGAAAAACCAATCACGCTCCCAAAAATCTTCCCAGGAGCCTGCTTGGGAGTACCTGGCAGTCAGCCTGTCCCCCCAGGTACTGCAGAGTGATGTGAAGTGACTGGGTTTGGGATCTGCTCCCCAGTCTGGCACTACCTGCCCGTGCAAGGGCTCCCTGGGTCTGTAAGCACAGGGTACAGATGAGGATAGGATCTGCTGCTTTCTTCTTTTTTGGGTGGGGTTTCTTGGGGTGACAAGGAGGCAAATCAAATTATCAAAGCAGATTTTAACTCTCAGCAAATGCAGCACAAGTTACAACAGGGAAGAGATCTGGAGAGTGCCTGAGCCCTCTCCTTTCCCCTCTTCCCTACAACTCCATATCTCTCCACAGAGCCATAAGATTTTTTTGCCTTGACTTGGCCTCTGTCTTTGACACACAGAACTCTTTTTTTTTTTTTTTTTGTGTCACCTTATGCAAGCTGTTACTTAGCATGACACACGCAGCAGTCCCAGCCCTGGGCTACCATAAACTCTAGCTGGATATAAGAATATCAATGTTTCCTCCCAGTCCATAGTTTACCCTTTCATCACGCTGCTATTTTATTGTGTTTTCATCTCTATTTTTATCATATGATTCACAGCACAAAAAGTCCAAACCAGGAGTTTGTGCTTGCAAATTATGCTCCGGGAGAAAAAGGAGTATTCCTGGAAGGATTAGTGTGTTTGGTTTATGCTGAACACTGCAGCACCTGTAGTGAAGACATAGATGCTGACCCTTAGTGAAACTCAATTTCAGGGGTTTATGTAGCAGACATACAGAACTGATCAGCCTTCAGTTGAATCCCTGTGCTGCACACCCACACTGCCCCTCCAGTGCATGTGGGTGGCTCACTTTGCTCTCACAGTTGCAGCTCAGGGCAGCAGCAGATGTGTGTTAGAAAAATGCTCCAAAACTGGGACATTTGTCTACCATTTCACTCTTGTGTTTCAGGCTCAGGATATTAAATTGGAGACCTTTACTTATAAAGAAACCAAACCAGCACCACAACAGACACAGCCAAAACCAAACAAGCCAACAACAAGGCCCACAACAAAACCACCTGTTTCCCTTATCTTGTGCCCTTCCTTCAGGCAGGGTTTGCTCTGGCCTGGAAGGATCACCTCCAACATGAAAATAAGGTTTCTGCATCGCTACAGAAGTCAAATATTGACAACAATAAGGCATGAGGTGGGTAATAATTTCCAGGAATGAAGCACAAGGTGATGTAGCCACTCTTGCAGTAAGGCCCAGGTTCTGCAGTCCCTGCAGTCACCTGCCCTGGCTCTCAGCAGTGACTTCACAGGGCGAGTTATGCTCCAAACAAACACCTGTGCCAGTCCCAAGGGCCACCTCCCACCAAATTCCCACCCTAAAGCAACCCCAGGCAGCAGAGTCTCACCGGGTGCCATGGGCTGGGCTGAGCTGCTCTGTCAGGGCTGCCTTAACATGTTGTAATGTGTGATGTGAATTAGCACAAGGAAATGAGCTGCAGTTATGGAATGCAGCAGAAAAAAAGGCACTTTGGGGGGTTTTGGGGCTTCCAGAAGATTGCTTATTTGGAGGAATTGCTAACAGGACTGAACCCTTCACTCAAACCCAACCAACCTAAATAGCAGCTGTTCTAAGGCAAGCTGGCAGCACTAAAAGATAATGATATTCTGAGAATGACTCAAAATTTTCAGTTTTTCTTTTGTCTTGACTAATATTTCACAGAGTGGGTTAGTGTCAAGAACGGGATTTGGCAATACCAAACCACACAAGTTGTTTCAGATTTGCCTCTTCCTCAAAGACAAAACACTGAGTTCCCTTGGCCAGCTGTAACGTGATTTTTTCATTTTCAGTGTTCCCTCTGAGTGATATCAAATTCCTCAAACATCTGCTTTCTTCAAGCATAGGGCAGAAATTCAGGGGTAACATATACTGCCTAATTTAGAGTTAACAGGAACAGGCAAAGATCTTCCATACCCAAAAAGTGCTTGCAGAAATTTTAGTTTGTACAGTTTGCACTCTATCCTTTGACTATAAACTGTATGATAAATAGAAAAAAATTAGTAATCCATGTCTTCTGTAAGGAGTTTCTCCTCATTAATGAAACTGTATTTATATTGCAATAATCCCAGGAACTCCACTCCTGAACAAGGCTTCATTTCGACTTCTGAGAGACAACCTCCAACATAGCCAAGGAATCTTACACTTTGATCCATCCTGACAGCACAAAATCCCTTCTAGTAGAATCCACAATTATCAATGTCAACTTTAACCAGAAACTCAACAGGATAAATGAACCAGAAGATATGAAACCAAATACTGTGGACATAGAAGAACCTCAGTTTTTCTCAGCAATATGCATGATTACAATAAGTGTTTTGAGATCCCTTTGGTTTCAAGCAACTGGAATATCTTCTAGATCATATTTCATGTTCCGGGAAATGGAAAGTAATAAGGCAGATGGAGAACTTGTCTCAGCCTTTGTCCCATGAGACTGTTGGTCTCAGTGTGCTTCATCACTGATTTTGGCTTCCAAATTTTACTTATTTACAGAACGCCTACTGTCAGGTTGTGAGGAATTCCCCTACTAATCGGGTCCATTAAGAAAATGAGGAAATTTATGGCAGGAACATAAAAAGGATAACTTAAATGGTTTATGACAGCCATTTCAGGGTCATTAAATGATCTAGATTTGCCAAGTCATTCACCAGTCAGGCGCTACAAGAAAAACCAAAGATGTTTTCTGGCTTTGGTTAAAAAGTCACCCTACAAATTTGAGCAGACATATTCAGCTTTGCTCAGAAGAGTGAGAAGAGAGGCTACTGGGAAAATCTCTTATATCGTGGCACCAGTGAATTCCAGCAAAAGGAATCAACAGCTACCTGACACCTTGCAGGCAGAAAGAGCTTGTGCCAAGCCCCAGGGACACCCCATAAGGAAGGCTCTACTTCCAGGAGCTGCCCTGGAGGCAGAAGAGAAACCAAGGGCAGCAATGAAATTAATTTCTTAACCCCAAGGATCAATGGACTGCAGACAATTTTGATCTTTTGCTTAGAACCATAAAGATTGGAAAAGCTCTCCAAAATTATGAAGTCCAACATTTGACAAACTTCTTTAACTTCAAGGCCATGGTCAGTGCCAGAGATGCAGCCACAGGGCTGAGCCTCATCTGCTACAGGAGCTGCCCCTCAGTGTCCCATGGGGCAGCACAGCTCAGGGATTCCCTCCTGCTCTGGGCACTGTGTAAACCATAGAATCACACAATGGTTTTGGGTGGAAGGAAACTTAGAAGTGTAGATAAAGATGTAGTCCCACATTCCTGTACACCAGGGTGTCCAGAATCCCATACAGCCTTGGACACTTCCAGGGATCCAGGGGCAGCCACAGCTCCTCTGGGAACCCTGTGCCACAGCCTCAGCACCCTCAGAGCAAAACAACTTCCTCCTAATCTCTCATCTAAAGCCACTCCATGAGTCTGAAGCCATTGCCCCTTGCCCTGTCACTGCATGTGCTTGGGAAAGGTCCCTCTCCACCTCCCTTGCAGGCTCCCTTTAGGTCTGCAGTCCTCAGCCTCGTTTGTTCCCAGGGCTGCAGGGCCACACAGGGCAGCTGTGCTGGGCAGGACCCCATTGCCAGGGCACAAACATTTCACCAGCTTTTCTTCTGATGGACATGGAAATGGTCTGATGCCCCCTGCTCCAGGAATCCACAGGGTGCTGGATGAGGCAGCATCATCTTGATACCACAACACTTCCTCCAGCAAAACTACCTGACAGCACAATTAAATGGATAGCTGAAAGAAATCAAGGTGATCTCAAGCATCACAAGGCAGCAAGGCCCAACCCAGCAGCTGCCCACCAAGGGTCTGTGCTGTGGCACACAGAGCAGCCCCAGTGGCTGTGTGCCTCCAAAACTCCCTCATTCATTCACTCCAGCATGATCCAATCACCTTCCCAAGTATCAGGCAGCTTCTCTTAGGACTTTTTTTTAAAATTCAAATGGTGGGGGAATTCTTTTGAAGCCTGCCAAGAAGCTGCTCTCCCTACAAAACAAGATCATGCAATATTTGTTTTTGTGCTCTATTTCACTGTCGACCTTTTTAGAGCTACAGAAATTGGCTGAATGACCCTGAAACAGAAACTTTGACTGGGGACACCACAAGTGTGAATAAAGCACCTCTCTTCCATAGCTGAGTCTTGTTTTTGTATTGCTGCCAGTACCACAGTTTGGATAATTACTGTGGGGAATGCAACCAAACATTGTCTTGCAGGAAACACACATTGGCAGCTCCAGCATCTGTGGCAATGCTCCAAAGCCTCTGCAAAAGCTGGAAATGAGCTTCCTCTAAAAGGCTGAGCATTTCTTAGAACACTCTCTTCCAAGAGTGCCAAACCAGAACTGTTGTGACCCTCTGAGCTCAAAATGCTTTGGTGTCTTTTTAGGAGAAGCAGCCCCCTTTTCCAAGCATTTGTGCACCCTCTGTGCATGTCCAAGGATTTGACTGCTATGGCACAGTTGGTACCCAGCAGCATCCCAGAGATCACAATACACAGAAGGAGAGATCCAAAACCCCTCTGGTTTTGCACAGACACAACCTGAGATCAGCTGAGTTGTCAGAGCAGGTATTAACAATGCCAAGGTTTGGGGTTTGATCCCAAATTGTCCCTTCACTTAAGAGCTGGACTTCATCCTTCTGGGTCCCTCCAACTCAGACTATTCTGTGATTTTGGGAAGCAACAAGATTTTGGACAAAGCAGTTCCATCTAAATCAATCTAATCTGAAACAAGACTCAAAGCTGTTGCAGTTATTATGTGGAGACTGGCACCACCATCCCTCTTTTATTAGAAACTTTTCATGCCTTCTTTCAGTGTATTTCTATTTGACAGCTCTGACTCCTTTTCTTGCTCCAGGCAGCTCCACACAGCTCTGATTCCTTCTCCCCTCTCTGCGTGACTGAATAAACCCCAACCTGTCCCTTTCCCAGCCACCTAACGCTGTCTGTCCCTCACACAACATTTCCTTACTTTGTCTGTCCCTTGCATGACCACATGTCCCTCCCTCCTCACAGCACAGCCAGCAGACTCCATCCCAAACTGCAGCACACTCTGGGTCTCAAGCTCCAACTCAAATTGCATCTGTTGGCTAGCTAACCCACTCTTTTATAACACCCAAATTCACTGGACAGGCACAGATGTTTCCACTCCTCAGCAATTAGTGCAGGTCTAATTCATCAGAAGATGATGCCTTCTGTACTATCCTTTCAATCTCTCTTCCTACACAAAGCCTTCTGTGAATGGAAACTGAACTTATCAGAATAAGTTGTTTACTTACTGTGCAATATCAAAGCTAGCTGTTGCATCTGTTCCTTTGATAAAAGAAAATAAAAAGATCCTAAAAGAGAAAGCTGCGAATTAATTCAGGATGGGACCCACATTTTTCTTTGATTACTCCCTGAAAAAAACACCATGGTGACCTTAACAAATCTTTGTTTCCCAACAGCTAAAGAGGACAAAAGGAAATTTCATTTTTCCTGAAATACCAGGTGTCTGAGCCCATGAGACAAAGCATACAAGTTATGTAGTGTTTGGTTTCCAAATCCCACTTACCTGCAAAACCTCCATTTTCATGTTTGCAAGGAGTTCCCTAGCTAATCTGACATGCCATTAAAATATTGCATGGCATAATTTATTTCTGAATATAATGAGGGCCATAAATTTTTATGGCAATGAAGGCAGTGTCACTAAAGTGATTGTTATAATTCAAGTGATCAAATAATTCACCATTCAAATACCTATGTACCACCAGACAGCTGCTCACACAAGGAAGCTGTTGTCAGGCATGGTTTTCCCAGATGGACCAGATGCAGTTCTCTGAGGCTTCTGTATCACCAGATCCACAGTTTGACTGCAGAGTTCAGGGCTGCAGCTTCCCTCCCAGAGAGATGCTCCAGCCAACACCAGGACATTTGGCTGCCATTCCACTCATGTGCCAGGCTCAGGGCACCAGAGACAGAATGGTTGAGACCTCAGGTAACAATCACACTCAGAGTTGAATTAACATCACTCCCCAGAACATTCTTACTCCACTTCCCCCCTCTACCCTGAGCTTTACTCCAGGTGCTGCCTCCTTTCCAACGTTCTGGTTTTGGCTCAGGCTTTTCTGTTTACTATCCCATCACATCAAAAATCAGCCGAGTATGACTCAAAGGCAGGTGGGGGGAAACTGCCTTCTGCAAATAAATGATAGATAGAATAAAAGATAAACCTTTTAGGGCAGCCAGCAGCATCCCATGAATAGGCAGAGCACACTACATCTTTCCCCAGCCCCCTGCAGCCAGGGACCCCCACTGTGTGGCAGATGTGTTACCCAGAGTTTCTGACTGACAGGCAAATGTCTAACTCTTGTCTAAGTTTCCTTTAAGGTAACAGCTTGGTAGGTGATCTTATAAATGTTCTTCAGTGGTGATATAAATATATAAGTTTTAATGGATCATTTTCCTGCCCTTTCCCCTCCCCCTTGAAAAGCCATGATTTAACATTTTATAACCCCCAGTGGCACACTGAGATATATAGTGGGCTGTAAAACACCTCCTCAGCTGAAAACCTAGTGTTGTATTAAATTTTTCAACTGCCAGCACTCTGACTCTTTCATAACAACACAATGACACACCTTGTCTTGCATTAACTAATCATCTTAAGACTTTAAAAATTGGGTCCTCTGAGCAGGCTGTAAATGGAGACAGCTTCTTTCAAAATCATCTTAAAGAAATTTGGTATTTCCCTGCCCATCTTGTCCTAAGACAAAGGGATGTGCAGAGGGGGGCTAATGCCCTTTGGGATTAGCTGCTCCTACTTGCAGGTTTGCCCTACAGCCAGCAAGTTCACACGAGTTTATGCACATGAGCCCCAAGCAGGCATCCCACAGTGCAGTCAGACAGACTCATGGACAGACACACAGACCCAGAGGCAGCCTAGCCACAGCCTCACTGGCCGAGTTCACACACGTCAGCCCTGCTCTTTGCCCTAGAGATGGAAATCACAGTCCAAGGCCAGGGCCAGAATGGCACCATGCCAGCAGAGAGGGCACTGAGCTGCTGATAACGGGGCACCAGGCACCCTGGGGGCCCCAGCACAGCCCAGGGTGCCTCTGGCTCCCTGGAGGCCAAGGAGCTCCAGAAAAAACAATTAATTTTCTCTTCCTCTTCAATCAGTCCAGTTGTTTTTCTTCCCAGTGTTTCCCAGTGTTATGTTGCAACATAAGCACAAGTTTATCTTTGAGTTTATGGCTGCAGGGCAAATGTTCAGCTTGGGTCATTGCCACATGATCTGATTGTGAGGACGCAGCTCTGTCTTCGTGCCCAGCAGCAGGAGCTGTGTCTTGGCCATGCAGACTCATCCCTTTCCAACATACTCTGCCCAGTCAGTTCTGTGATATTTATTTCCAAGCCCAGCCTTGTTCCTACTTCCACCAATCTGCTTGCTCTGATAAGAGGAAAATTTAATTTCTCTACTTTCTCTTAGAGCCTATGACAGTGAATAGCCTAATCTGAGCACTCCTTGGAAAAGCCTCTACTGAGGAATATTTGCAACCAGCCTCATCCTTCTTCATCTATTTGCTGTATTCTCAGCTGCAAGGTTTAGTGCAGGACACTATTTTGTTCTCATTGATTTACCACTGTCCCCTGACTGGATGTGATACATGCAGCCAAAACAATGCTGAGCCCCAGCCAACTAACCCAGGAATAATCCAAATACAAGCACATTGCTGCCACAAACCTGCCCCAGCTCATAAAAACTGCTAATGTAGTGATGTCACACAAAATGACCTAGAGGTAGTTTTTCAGTCTCTGGGAAAGTTGGGGTTGTCCATCTGGGACCATAATTGAAAGCTTCATGATTGAAGTGAGTCACAAGCAGCTGTGTGGGAGAAAAAGCAGTGAGTAAATAACTTTAATTCCCCAAAGCAGAAACCTCTACAGTGTGAGACAGGATGGGGAACAAGAAGAGGCAGCTCCAAATGACTGATACCCCAACTCCAGATTTATTTGTTCATAGAACCCCATCACCTGGTTTCTGTAGGAGACTGGATCTCACCAAAAGATTCACAGGTCTGAGAAAACAGTGCTGCAGTCATTTCAACCCCAGCACAAAGAGGCTCACTCACCTTCTGCCAGCTAAAAATCACTGCTCTTCTGCACATCCCTGCCCTGCCAGAGGCCAAGCAAACACAGTGCTGCCTGCAGCAGAGGGATGGGGTCTTCCTTTTGCAGGGGAAATGCTCAAGTAGAGCAAAATCTTTAAGCTGTCAAGCTTTCCCCAGCTGTCTTTCATCAAACAAAGAGCATAACTCAGAAGAGAAACTGCAGCAACATCTCTGCTGTGCTCCAGACTTGGCAACACCAGCCCAGGCCACATATTTTAGTCTTTTCCCCTTCCGCCAGTCCAGACACTGGAAATAATTGGGTACAACTTCCTTGGAACTGTTTATTGGACAGTGAAGGGTCAGCAGCCTGGAAAAGTTGTGTATTTGCTTATGGTTGCATTTTTAAAGTCTGCAACACCCAAGAGGCCTGCAAGCCTAGAAACCAAGATCACCCAAGGGCTCATCCCAGCTCTCAGGTGTCTCTCAGTGTGTTCCAGTTTATCCTCTGCTGCAGCAAAAACACCTTTGGGATTCAGAGGGGAAAGCTGCCACAGGATAGTTACTAAGTGCTCCAGCTCACTCCTAGTCAGTGGGCCTGACAGGTACTTCACTGCCTCCGCAGCCACCTTCTTTCTAGAAGCCAAGCAACTTGTTCTCATTCATGCCTCCATCTGTAGGTTGCAGATTCTATGGATTTGGGCATTCTGTCTCAAAACAGAACCAAAAGGAATTGCAGAGCATGTCTACTTATGCAGACACAAACAGTTGTGTTATTGCCCTAAAGCAAAGAGCACAACTGAAAACTCAAAAAATAGTGATCTGTCATGATCCTTGGTATGCCAGGGAAGCTCGTATGCCTTCTGAGGAATTTAAATCCAGGTGTTGCCCAGAGAGTAGCAAAATCCAAAAGGCAACAAACATGGTGGGAGGCATCTTTCCCAGACACATCTGGTAAAATCTAGGGAGCAGATTGTTCACCGAGGGGAGGGAGCACTGCTCAAATAACAAACCAGGAAAACCAGCTCAGGACCCCATACAGAGTTTTAATCCTATTGTCCCTGATATTCAACCCCAGTCCCAGCATTACAGACCTCCCAGCAACAGCTCAGAAGCCAAAGCTCCCACACCCTCAGGAGTTCAGTCTGAAGTAAGTTGTTAAATGATTTATCCCAACACAAAACCCAGGGGTTTTTAATCCCTTGCATGTGTCCTACTGCAGGCTAGGAAAAAGCCAAGCATGCTGCCCAGCAGCACCAAGCAAACCTGCCAAGGGGAATTAAAGTCTGCAAAATCAAGCAGGAGCAGTAGAAGGCAATCACAGCATCACAGACAGCAGAGGAGAAGTTTGCAAGATCTCTTGAGGCTGAAACAGACTGTCCACATGCTACAGCCTACTGCCCTGTGCAAAATCAGAGAAGAATGGTCGGGGTAGAGGGCAAAGAAATTAACAGTACAAAGTTACCTCCTTCAGTATTCTTCCTTGTATGAATCAGTCTTTGCATATAACTCTACTGCTCTCAATTTGGCTTTTATAGCAAGGTAGATTTATGATGAGGATATTGTTCTTGGAGGAAATTATTTCAGCCCTGGCACGAGAGACCAGGGAATTTTCATTATCTCCTATCTCACGTAAGAGTTCTGTGGCACACAGACTTTCACATTGGCCTGAGATAACTACTGCTTCCAGTTAGAAAGGAAGAACCAGCATTGTTCACTTTGCACGTGTGTGTTCCAAGGGATAAATACACATAGGGTTTAATGCTATTGACACCTTGACACCACTGGGCCTTCTTGTGCTTGGACCAGGAATCTGGAGATTTTGAACCTCTTTTCCTTCTCCAAAAGGGGCATTTAATCACAAGCCTGTGACTTTGTTATGTTTCACTTTATTTATTGCACACTGGGGAGATAGAAGGTGTAACCCTCCCTGCAGCCCAAGGTGGCTGTTGCAGATGGGGAATCAGGTGGGGAACACCCAACCATGCAGGGCATTTCTGAGTCCTCTGCAGTGCAGTTCCCCTACAGACTCTGCAGCAAGGCTCGTTGGTTCCATTGCTCGAGGCAAGGCAGTAAAACTAAGAAGAAATTCCCTTTTCAGCTGTGTTTCCCTCCCTGCTGTGCTCACCCCCAGCCCTCCCACCTGGACCATGCTGCTGTTGAGGTCTCCATTCCAGCTATGGAGCTCATGGTGTAAAAGGATCTGGCAGATGGCAACACCATTTCTGAAACATCAGTGGGTTTTTTTGGTTTGCAACCAAGGCCTTCCTTATCTGAGCATAGCTTCTCTTTCCCACCCAACACAAAGATGACTTGAAGCTATTTATCCAAACAAATTTTAGTTGTTCTCAACTGACTTTTTCATAGCAAAGTCTAACCCTTGTCTAGGGCGAAGTTTTATTAAATTTTCCAACTCCATTTGATGTAACTGGTGCTCTCTGAGGACTCACACCATTTCCTCCAATACTGACTTTCACTCTTCTCTAGAGGTGTTTTTCTTCCATGAGGCACAGCCAGATCCTGGCAGGCTACAGGCCAGCCCTGCAGAATATTCATTTATTGATGCACCACAGATATTCCTCATTACTGCTAACATTTTGTAGTTGAAGCCCTGTCAGTTGTGCAACACAGAAAAGATCTGTTTCAGAGAGGAACGTGGCTTCAGGCAGTACAACCCTGGCAACTCACAGCTTCATTATTCCCCAGGACTGCTTATCCAGCAGGGGCTGTACAAACTCAACTGGGGGACAAATGCAGCCTTTCATGTCTTCATTCCCTTTAGAAACAGGCATAGCAATACAGCACTCTTCACTGGGGTTTTTCCTTCGATTAACATGGCAGTAAATTCATTATCCAGATGTGAAGGCACAAGCAGGAAGGGAGTTTTGTCTTTAAGGGAACTGAATTGAGGAAGTGTGGTCAATCAGCCCAGTGTCTGACCACCACAGCAGTGAGCTCATAGTCAACTCTTCAAGAAAGAGACATCAGGATTATGGCACATGTGCCAAAAGTAGCTCAGTGCTCCCTGCAGCTATCATGGAATCCCAGAATCATTTCAGTTGGAAAAGACCTGTGTCATTGAGTCCAACCTGTGCCAATGCCCACCTTGTTAACCAGCCCAGAGCACTGAATTCCTTGGATGGGACTTGGATGATTTCCTTGATTCCAGGGATGGGACTCCACCACCTCCCAAAGCCTGACAATCCTTTCAGTGATTAAATTCTTCCAGATTTCCAAACTAAACATTCCCTGGTCCAGCTTGAGGTAATTTCCTGTTTTCCTGTCAAAGTGAAAGCGTCACCAGGAAGTACTAGGAAGGAAACACAGATCAGAACTAAACCCACAGGATAGCTCATACTCCAATAATATGTAAAGTAGATCTGAAAATAATGCAAATGAAGGAAATGAGCAATGTGGGAACATGGATTGCAGGAGCAAGGGCACAGGCGATAACAGAGATGTGCAACAAATGAAGATGTAAATGACCCTCAGAAAAAACCTCTAGTTTTTAAAGGATTATGGATGGAACAGAATGGGGTTAACCAAGAGGCACTCTGTTTGGATTTTTCCATTCAAAAACACCCATAAAAATAATTATGTAATTAAAAATACTGGTGAAACATCCAAATCACATGGAGAGTCCATTTATTTCAACACAATGCTTGTTCAAATCCATGTCATTGAAACTTGTAACACAACTGCAGCAAAATACTGGCAAGAGAAATTCAGTCAGGAGCTCCATCAGGACCTCACACCCCACAGCTCCTTTAGATTAATTCCCAGAAAGGTTATGAGTTTTTATATCAGGCCATGCTCAGTTCTCCTCAGGGTTTCTTTACACCATCCCTTCCATTTGCACAACTCTGACTTGCTGCAGACA
Source organism: Luscinia megarhynchos (assembly GCA_034336665.1). Taxonomy (NCBI): domain Eukaryota; kingdom Metazoa; phylum Chordata; class Aves; order Passeriformes; family Muscicapidae; genus Luscinia; species Luscinia megarhynchos. The sequence goes on from CM067580.1 coordinate 8,488,772, forward strand.
TTCCCAAACTAGATCTGCTTTTACATAGATGATCCAAGGAAGGAAAGATCTAGGAAATAGTTTCATAACAAGGCATTCTCATCCTTTTCTGTGCTAAACACTCCCCTACTCCCCACAGGAATAATACCAATTTTCTCACCAGTCTGTGACCTTGCAAAGGTAACCAAGCTCATGAAGACAGGGAGGGATGGACAGTGGCACCAAGCACTGCCTTCAGGTGATCAGGAAATCATCCCTTTAATCTTTGTAATGAAAGGGAAATGATCCCTTTCATCTCAATTGCTGAGAACCAGTCCAGAGAATTAAAACAAAGAATTAAAGCTGCCAGGATGAAAAGCACTCGGTCTCAGCCACCAGCCTGGCTCTTGAGCAAGTTACATGTCACTGTAGATGGCCACAGAACTGTTCTGCAACAGCTCAAAGTGGCCATTGCAACAAAGAAATATCATTGTTTTCTTTTGCTCTGGTCCCTGCTGAGGAAGCTGATTGTTGTTCTAGCAACAAAATAGGAAACCCATGGAATAGATGAGATAGATAGATAGATAGATAGATAGATAGATAGATAGATAGATAGATAGATAGATAGATAGATAGATAGATAGATAGATAGATAGATAGATGGATAGATAGATGGATGACATAACCTCAGGATCAACACAGCTTGTGATGCCATTAATGTTAAAATAATAAAAGCAGTGAGAAATCAATCATGTGGACATCATAAAATAGTGAGATAACATTTTTGACATGATGTGGTAAGACCTCTAAAATTGCACATGAGAATGTAGTTCCCTGAATCTTCAAGGGACACTCTCCTTTTGTTCTATTATGTCTGGGAATTAAGGCTGATTTCCCATAAAAGGCCTGGACATTTGACCCCTCCTCTACTGGAGCTCCAGGAAGAGAAACAGGGGTGGAAGTTCCAGGGCTGGATCTGCTCCCAGTGACTGCCCAGAGTCTGAGCCCATAGATAAGAAGAGGAAAGAAGGGAAGAGGTTAATTGTGCAGGATGAAGTGTCCAGCTGAGGGAAAAGTCATTGCTGTCCATCCAGAGCTGAGTTTCAGGTTTCTCTCATATATGTTTAGGGTATTCACGTTGTCTCCTCAACCTCCAGCCATTTAACTCACACTTAAACTTCCCTTTCCTTCTATTGTGCTGACTCCTGGGCAGACAAAAGCTCTACAGTGAATGTTTGTTCTCAGAGAGTCCAAAATAATCTACAATTATCATCTGCTGCAGAACCAATACACCCTTCAAAAACTTCTGCTCAGTTTTGTTTATTATTTTAAAATTATGTTTATGACCAAGCACAAGCACAAACTCATTAACAACCCTAACAGCACTTCAGCTTTTTAAGTCTGAAAGGTTGCCTTCTATAAGCAGTCCTCAATCTGGCCATCTCTGCCCCAGAATTCCAGCAGTAATTACAGCAGAACAGGAAAACTTCAGGAGTTGAGCAGGAGCTCAGCACCCTACATGTGCCAGAGCCCCAGAGGGGTCCTGGCCTGGCATGAGCCCATGTGTCACTGTCACACAAAGAGAGGCTGAGCTTGGGGCTGTGACTCACAGCCAACCACAGAGGGAGGGCAGTGGAGATGGGGCTGCTCCAAAAAGCCTTGGAATGGGCTCCACCAACAGATCCCAGCTCATCAGGCAGACAAGAGACATGGTATATGCTTTGGAAAATACTGTGGATCTTTAAGTGCCTCGTTGGTGTGCTACAGAGGATCTCAGGATTGTCACATCTGTCACAGCTTCCCTCTGGGAAAATGGATCAATGACTGGGACCCTTCTCCCTGTGCTCAGCAGGATGCTGCTGGGAGCTGCACATGGTCATACTGTGCAGGTCACAGGAATTTCCAGTCCCCCTTTGGTATTTTAGGTTTTGAATCACCTCTCTGCTCCAGCTGAGCCACAAGAGCTCTGTGAACCACACGGGCCAGTGAGGCACAGGCTGCAGCAGCCTGAAGGACCTGGCATGGCTGGGCCCTGTGTCACAGCTGGCACAGCAGGGCACGAGGTTCCCTGGGGTGGCAGAGGAGCCATGGCAGAGCTGCTGGGCACCCCCTGCCTGCCAAACGAGTGCCTGGTGCTCTGCCACCTCACAGAGATCCTTTATTGGTCACACAGCCTGGGGCAGAGGTCAGGACATGGATATTCCCAGGGGCTGGCAAGAGAATAAATCCACATATTGCAAAATCTGTGTCAATTAGAACCACCTGCAGCCTTACAATGCCTTCAGAGTCCAAACATCACAGCCTGTGGGGCTGTGTTTCTCATCCTGGCAGGAAACAATGCCTTTTCTGAGACCAGATTGGCAGCAGAAGGTGTCCTTGTCACCAGTGTGGAGCAGACACTCCTTCAGGACCAGCAGAATGCTGTGGCAGTCTGCAGCTTTTGTGTATCCTAACCCCCAGCCAGCTCACAGGAATAATTGACTCACCAAGTGTGAGACCCCTGGTGATTCATAACATGAGGTGACAACAGTAAAAGGAAAAGCAAAGCAGATCATTTCATCTAGCAGGGAAAAACAGGACCCAGAAATAGAAACCTGCTGTTTGTATTTTATCACTGCGTTTTTTTTTTCTAGAACAAAATTAAATAGACACGTCTGTTTCCTGCAGAGTAAGATAATATAATTCATAAAAAACAACATCAACTTCCATCAAGAGCCTAGGGTGTCCGTACAACACCCGACATTCCCAGAGAGTCTGTAAATTGATTGTTCTAGAGAAAGGAAAGGCAAAGTTTGTATTTTCCTTCCCAGGGAGTAAGTGCCCATCACAATGTTTTCGTCACAACGGAAGTTTCTTTAATGTAAACAGAAGCAGCAATGTTTCCAAAGCTGAGAAACAAGTTAGCTGAAGGACTAAAATAAAACCTCCCACCCCTGAGACATCAGAGCTGCTGCCCAAGTCTGCAGACAGGACCATTTCTATTCTTTGTAGAGACAGCCTAGAGCCTAAGAATGATAATATGCTCATGTTCCAGGTCCAAACACCTAACTCAGGCAGAGCAGGAGCAAAGCTGTGGCTTTGGACTTCAACCATCACTAGAAACTCACTTTCAAACCTTCCCACTCCTTTTTTCTTCACCCCAAGGAGGTGCTGCAGCAGCCCAACCACATCCAGCTCCTTCCCAAAGTCAGGCAGCATCTCCCAAGCCACAAACCATTCATTCCAGCTGTCAGAGAACACAGGTCATCTTGCTGGAAAACTCAGGGGGTTGTGCCAGGCTGGTTCTCCAACATCCAGATAATGGACTGACAATCTCAGTGTTGAATATTTAAGGTACACATTGTACTGAGAAACACACACAGCAGCCACTTCCACCTCAGATCCAAACCAGCTACTCAAAAGCTTATTCCCAGGCAGAGCTGTTCTTTCCTCTTTTTCAGCTCTCTGTGACCTCTTTCTACCTCACTCCAGAAGGACAGAAGATCACTGTCACTCTGCTTATGCTTTCATTTACACAAATCCAGGCACTGAAACTTTTCAGGAGTACCAGCTGTAGGAATGTTTTGAAGCAGGGCTAGGTGAGCTCTAAGACCATTTATAGGTGAAAAAACCTGGACACAAGTCAGTTTTTTTATTCCTTTTCCACAAATATGCTTGCAAGGGATCAATTCCTTTCATCATTTTTTCAAAAGGATCCAAAACGTGAAAAGGATTTTGGTGAAATGCTGTAGGCATGCAGGATTTGGGAGAAAGCTCCTACTTGGTCTCTGTGCCACAGCAGAGGTCTCAGTTCTGACACAGGATCACATTATATACAGAACTGTGCAAATTAGAAATTACTTTGGTCAGTCTTTTGTTTCTGCATTTAGAAACCCTGAAATCATTACAACTTACTTAAAACCAACCAAAAGCAGTAGAAAGGGACAATATCATCTGAACATCAAGTGAGGAAGCAATCATAAAAGAGCCAGAGATGGTGATCCCTGGGAAAGGCATGCATTTCCTCAGGGAGAGAGGCTAAATACAGCAGATAGGAAGTGTCAATACAAAAGAAATCACAGAAGTTGTCCATTAAGGCTTTTTCTGCCTCGAATCATGCACTGCCCTACACAAACATGTACAGCCCTTGCACTTCAGCTTGGATGCTGTGCTGCATTTGCAGTGACTGCATGCACTAATTGGAGGTATTAATTGACTAATACCAAGTGTCTCTTCAGTGGCAGCTATCTGCTGCAAACCCACCTGCAGGCTGTCCCCTGGGCTCCTGTCCCCCCTCCCAGCCCCACCCTTGTCCCTGCAGTGCTTCTGTGCCAGCTCAGTGTCCAGTACTGAGCACAGAGCAGGCACAGCCTCAGCCTGGGCTCTCACTCCCTAGCCAGGAGGGAACAGAGAGAAGCTGTGTTCCCCAAACTGTGCCACAACTGGATTTCCTTCCTCTAGCTGCTGGTTTGCAGCCTTTCCCACCCCCAGCCTTTTCCTTCCCATCCCAGCTGTACTCACTGAGATGTTTCATAGTCCAGAGGGTTACTCCAGCTCCAAGGAGCCCGAGCTGCAGCTTCCTTGTGTCCATGCAATCCAAACTCCAGCCAGCAACTTGCCCAGCAGCTTTGTACCTTCCATCCCTTCAACCTGTGGCATAACAAGAGTCTTCTCCTGGAGGAGATCCTCAGCTTGAAGATGGCAGCAATGTTTGCAGGTAATGTTACTGCCACGTGCCAGCAGCATACTCAAAGCATATTCCTTCCCTGGGGCACCCAGCCATCAGCCTGCTCCATGTAGCAGCCCAGAACTTGCTCCAAAGCCACAGACAGATGTGTTTGTGGGCTGCTGTTGGAGATATGATTGCCTTAGGAAGGGCCCTAAGCTCTTCTTGAAGCTTCCCTCCTGTTCTGCTCCTGGTTGGCCTGAAAAAACAGTAATGCTTAAAAAAAAACCCAAACAAAACATAGTCAATTGTTCAGGTGAAAATATTCAGGAGAATAAACCTGTTCAACATAAGAGCTTTACACAAGTCATTCTGTTCTCATTGCAGAGAATGGTGGACAAGGCTCAACTTTAAAGTGCCATTAAAATTAAAAATGCTTTTGCAGACAGAGGGGAATGACAAGATTCACTGATCAGACCACTGCCCAAACAGGGCACTAAGGCACAGATCTCAACAGAAAGACATGGGCAGGGCACTGAAAAAACCTAATAATATCAGGCAAATATTTAGGGTTTTTTTAAATTTATATATATATATATGCAGATATGAATCAATTCTTTGAGCTGATGGATGGCCCTGGCAGCTCAACTCCAACACAGCTGATCTCCAGAGCAGACAATTTGCTCAGAGCAGGGATTGCTCTCCCTTTACACCTGGAGCAGCAGCTTTCCTGGAGAAGCACAGGAGAAGAAGAAGCAGATGAACCCTCAACAACTGATTTGAGTTTGGCCCGGTGATTGGGATAGAAGCAGCCCTTTGCTGGCTGCCACTCCCTGCAGAACAGGACTGGGACTTTGCTCTCCTGGAGCAGCCTGGGATGAACAGCTCATGTGCCAGTCCCAGCACCAGCCACTTGATGGCCATCCTGTTCTGCAGGAGAGGGACACTGGGGACAGAGCAGGGGCTGGGGACCTGCCAGGGACCCCTGAGCTGGCCAGCCAGGGAGCAGAGGGATCTCCTGACACCCTCGAGTAGCTGGCCCACGGTGCTGCCCCTCACCTGGGTGCTATGAATGAGAGATTTGAGATCACTTTAAAAATCACTGGCAAGGGTATGAGCTAAATCAGATTTAATATTAAGCAACAAAGCATGACAACTCTACTATTTACAGGCAGCTGAAGCATAGCAAGGGAAAACAATCAACAAGAAGATACAGAGGAGATGAACACCTGCAAAGCTGAAGACTTCCAATCCAAGAAAAAGAGGATAAAAGGATAAAAAGTGTGTTGCAAAGTAGCATGAAGAGTGAGAAATCAATAACCAGTAGAGGATAGAATTCTAAATAATTAAGCAAATTATGAGACTTAGAACAAATGAACATTAATTTCTTTGTTTGCTAAAAATCTATAAGGAGAAAATTTCTGTATTTGCATCAGTGAAGAGACCAGAATTTGTCAGCCACCTGTTGGCCAAAAATAAAGCAACACCTTACTCTCTAACACTCAAAGACAGTGTTAGAGGGAGTCTTTATCCTGACGATTTTGGAGGGTTTTGGTAACAGCAGCACTGGTGAAAAGACCCAAACCCCACAGCCTGCACACATTCTGCTCCTTAAAAAAAATACCAGGGCAGGGACACGCTGGTTCCTCCCCCAGGTGCTCCCAGCTGCCCATTCCTTCTCTCTTCAAACCCTCTGCTATTTTTCCCAGTGCCTGGGGATGGCATCACCTCCTCATTGTTGGGGATGTGTGGTAGGGAGCTGGAGGCTTTCCCCAGTGTGTGGATGAGGTTTGTTTTGGTGGAAAACAAAGAGATACCACATTTTAAAAAGCGTGCTTCACTCATTTCCAGCTTCAAGCCTCATGATTCCATACCTAGTGCTGCTGCCAGAGACCATTTGGGGTCCCACAGCTGCAATCCAGGATACAGTGGGGCATTTTGGAATACATGGAATGGGATTTGGAGTCTGTCAAGGACACTGTGGGGCTCTGCAGATACAATTCAAGGTCCACAGGAACATTTTGGGGTAGCAGGGGTGCAATTTTTGTCCCTCTGCACAAAACCTGGGGTCCTGTGCCTGAAATTTGGGGGCAAGTGGGGCATTCTGGGATGACAGGGGTGTGAGAAGGAAGCATTCTACTGCCTGTAGGACAGGCCAAGAAAGACACAGTCTGCTCAGCACGCTCAGGGCACTAAACATCTGAAGAATACCATGGGCTTGGGTGTGTTTTTCCACCTTTATTAATCCACAGAAAGCTGCAGCTCTGCTGAGCTCACCGGCACCAGCAGCACAGCATCTGTAGGATGACCCAAGATCTTCGCCGCTGCACCCTCGGAGCTCTCAGGATGGAGCCCGTGTGGGCTGCCAGGGAACTGATGGAGATATCCCTGTCTGTCTCCAAGGGCTGAAGGGCTGGCACCAAAAGAAGCAGAGCCAAGGTGAAGCTGTGTGTCTGCAGAGATCCCCCGGGTTCCCCACAGACCACTCACCACTGAGGATATGAGCCTGAGTCTCCAAATCCTGGTCCCTCATGTGCCTGGTGGCGCTCCCTGGGCACAGAGCTCTGTCAGTCCCTGCTCCAGGGTGATCCCAACCCTGCCACCCTCCCCCTCCACAGGGCTGGCCCAGGGGCCACCAGCACCATGGGGAGGGGGACAGGGCAAGGTGGCCACCCAGCTGGAGCTTGTGGCAGGGGGCAGAGGGAGGCTGAGGCTCTGCACAGGGAGTTGGGGTAGCCACAGGGTTGATGCCAGTGCAGTGCAGGGACATGGCCAGGCTGCCCCAAAAGGGGCCAGGGGCTGTGACTCACCGAGGAACCTGACGGCCGCCAGGCGCACGGAGGACTGAGGGTCCCTCAGGTAGGGCAGGCTCTGTTCCATGTACTCTTCAGCCCTGCTCCTCTTCTTCATCAACTGCAGGGAGCACCAGGGATGTCTCCAGACTGTCACAGAGCCCCCCAGCTGGCTGGAGCAGTCCCTCCTGCCACCACCCCTCATTGCTGAGCCCCCCCTCTGGCTGGATACAGCAAGGGGACTGCAGAGGAGCCCCTGGGGCTCTGTTCTCAAGAATAGGAACAAGTCCTCCAGATCCTGCCCTGCCCTGTGAGCAGCCTCTGCTCCCCTCATGGGGACAGACACAGGGCAGGGACAGCCCTCACCCAAGGGCTTTGTGGCTTGTCCTTACCAAGCATTCTCCAAGCTCCCACATCCGCTCTTTCTGCAGCAGGTGCTTGAGCTCCTTCCATTTGAGAAGCTCTGCAGCAGCAAAAAGGGCTTCCCCAGAAGCCTGCAGAACAGCATTAGCTCAGAGGTGGCACCAGGGCCTGGGGAAAGAGACCTCTTGGCTTTATTCCTGCAGTCATCCCACCCTTAGGAAGCTGTGACTTGTCCTAGCCTGAATGTCTTGGAGTCTCCTGGGGACAGCCCTTGGGTGACTGACTGAGGCTTGAAGCCCTGGCCCTTGACACTTGTGGGGAAGCTGAGAAGCCTCTGGGCTTCTGGAGCACACATGTTCAGGCCTCGGGTGCTGCCTCAGGGTCCATAGGCTGCTGCCAAGCCCTGCTGGAGCAGGCAGCACAGGTCTTGAAAATGGCTGAGCCACCTTGTGCATCCCTGCTTGTGCTGGTTCCACAGGAACCCTTCCCAGGGCTGCACTGGGGGAGCCCATGCCCCAGTGCCCAGAATCCCTGGGAGGTGTCAGTCCCCCCCCACCAGTGCTCAGCCTTCAGATGCACACCTTGGCCACGCTGGGCAGCTGGTCGTTCAGGCGGAAGAGGAGTGGGATCAGCGCCCTCTGCATCTCCCTCCTCATGCTCCTCTCATCCCTGCTCACCACGGACCTCAGCAGGTCTCTGAGCAGCCAGAGGGAGAGCTCTCGCAGCCGGCCGCACTCCTGCTGGGAAGGGGGAGGGTGAGCTCTGCAATCACCACTCGTGCCCGTGGCTGCAGCGAGGCCGGTGCTCGGGCTCCGGAGCGGCCCGGGCAGCGCTGACCCGGCACAGGGCTGGGCCTGCCCCAGCGCCGCTGTGAGGGCAAGGCCCGTCTGGGGCCCAGGCTCCCGCCTCAGCCTCACCGAGTCAGAGAGGGGCACGATCTTCCCCACCAGCGCCACAGCCATGGAGCTGGCCTTGGACTTCTTCAGCTGGCCCAGGACGTTTCGGAAGACCACAACGATCTTCAGCTTCTCTTCTTCACTGCCAACTTCCAGTATCTTCATCAGGCTTGGCAGGAAGGCTTCAATTTCTTTTGCCTTTATGAAGAAGAGGGTTTCCATTTTCGGAAGTCTGGAGACCTCCCAGGGCAGCCACCCAGGCCCCTCACAGCAGGGACGGGTTCTGGAGCAGTCACCCCACATCCTGATTCGCAGCCCAGGCCAAGCCTTGCGCTCAGCCCCAGGTCTGGCTGCCCCTGTGCCACCCTGCTCACCATCTCGGCTCTCTCCGACAGCCCAACGAGGACTTCCAGTGTCAGGAAGGCCATCACCACATCAGGATGTCCCTGCTCACTCCAGACATTGTGCTTGTCACCCAACTCCTCCAAGTCAATCTGCCCCAAGGACGGCTGGAGGAACAACCACAGCCCTGAGGTGCTGGCAGAGGGCTCACGGAAAGGGGTCAGGGTTTTTCTGGGAACTCACAGCTCTGGGAGAGATGAGGCTGCCTTCTCTGGGAGGGTTGCACCACTGGTTCCGGAGCAAGGTAGCAAACTCTGTTATGACCCTGTTCAAAATCTCAGGCATGGAGGACAGAGTGTTGCACAGCTCCTGCACACCGCTGGAAGCCAGGGGGCTGCCTCAGCCACGGCACCGTGGCCAGGAGCAGCCCCACGGAGCAGAGCCCGTGCTGGGGGTCCCCAGGGGCCCTGCAGGAGGCAGGACAGGGCTGAGGGGAATTCTCTGCAGGACTGGGAGCACGGAGCTGGCTCTGGACTGGCCTGGCTGGCTTTGACTGCTGAGGGCCCAGCCAACACACCAGAGAGCTGGAAAGGTTTGTGAGATGGAGAGCCTGCCTCCACGGGATGTCCTGAAGCATTCCTTGGCTCTGGCACCCACAGAGTCTCAGGGACTCTCTCCCCACGTGGAGCAAGCCCTTCAGATTGTCAGGGCCAGTACCTGTCTTGTTGAAGAGCCATCTCACACAGGCCGATGACCACTACTGAGCCATACTTATGAGTCATCAGGAGAAACAGTGACTCAGCCATCCTATAGCCTGACTCTGTGGTGATGTATGGCAGGTTTTCTAGGATGCAGTTCACTATTTTTGGCACCTGGGGAGGATACAGGTGAGGATGGCACTGCAACTGGAGTACAGCCGCGTCCTCAGCTGCCCTTCCCATTCCTCTCTGCTGCCCTCAGACAGCTTCAGGTGCCCAAGTCACCTGGCTTTGTGAGGAAGGGATGGAGGGAGGAGCAAGGCATGACAGGGCTGAAGATCAGGGCAGTCCAGCCCCAAGGCACTCACATCTGTCAGCCAGAAGTCGGGGTATTCCATGGCCACATCCAGCATGCTGCTGGGCACCTGCTTGTCAAGGATGGTGGCATCTCTCATTGCCTCGATGGCCTCGAGGATGACATCTGTCCTCTCTCTAGAGTGGAGGTATTTCCCAAATGCCTGCAGCAGGAAGGGAGGAAGATGTGCCACTGAGTGCCCTGATGGTGCTGCTTGGCTGGGCAGGGGCTCCTGGCAGTGCTGGCAGCAGTGCCTGCAGTCCCTGCGTGGAAGAGGGTGAGGAGAGAGGGACTCCACACCAGGGAGGGGGGCTCTTGGCTGGCCCTACAGAGAACTAGGGGTTTGCTGGGGGCCAGGAGGGCTGGGGCTGCTGCTGGGGCTGGAGCTGCTGCCAGGACACCAGAGTGCAGCCCAGGAACCTTTTCTCCAGGACAGTGAGGCCCCAACAGCCCCACTGATTCTGGGTCCTTTGCTGACACAAGTGCCCTGCTGATGCCATGGACAAGAATCCCAGCAAGGAGGGGGATCCTTACCTGGGTACAATCTCCAGTGCTCAGGGAACACAGCGAGGAGGTGGTCACAGCTTCCCAAGTGGATTGGTCTGACCCATCCCTTGGCCTTGCCTTGTCTAAAGAGCAGGGCAAACACACAAGAGTCAGTAAGACAGAGCTGCTTTGCCAGCAAGGTCATCAAACCATGTTGACCTCAGTGGAACCTCCAAATGTTCTGTATAGGGGGTTATGGAGCAGTGAAAGGACATAGTAACATGGCACTCTCTTGCATGGTGTAAGAAAGAGCAAGAAAGAGCAGTTATTGAAGGAAGCCATTGCTTTAAATAAGACACTTCGTGAAAAACAAAATACAGACAGTTCATTGGGCAGAGAAGGAGACACCTCTCGTCCCAGGCTTTCTCATGGATCCAGCAGGTGTTTAGTTTTTTGTTATGATTCTTCCTCTTATGTTTACAGTAGAGAAAGAGGCTCTAGCTTGGGAAAAATCCCAGCCAAGCCTGAGAAATCCAGACTGGAATAATCCTTTAAGATTCTTCCTGGGCCTGTAATGGCCACAAAACCACCCTGAGATCTGCTTGCAAAGACAGCAGAACAGAATCAGTCAAGATTTCTGGAGGGCGTCAGGAAGAGCTTCTTGCTATAGGCAAGAGGGACCAGCCAGGGTGGTGGATCTGCTCTTCTCTAATGGGGAGGACTCAGCTTTGGGACCTGGGAGTCAGTTGGAACTTTGGCTGTGTGACCACAAGCCAGTGGGGTTCAATGTCCTGAAAGGAAAGAGGGGAAGGAGAGCAGTAATAAACAGATCCCAGGCTTGAGGTGAGCACTCAGCTTCTGCAGCAGAGTGACAGCTGGGATGCTATGGGAAGCACTGGGAGGGGCAAAGGAGGTCAGGAAGCAGACCTATCAATCTGTGTGCACAGGGATGAAAGCCACAGCTGCTCTTGCCTTTTTACTTACAGAGGAATTCAGCAAGGGAAAAAAGAGCATGGAAAGCTGTATAGCTTGTTTGTTCAGTGGAATATCGGAAGAGAATGAGACGTCCCACCAGCCTTCCTATGGCTGGGACTGAGATGTCTTCAGGGCAGATGGGTCCAGAAGTGTCTCTTCCAATGTTGACAGAGGCCTGGTTGAGGGAGGCATGAGAAGAAGGGCTAAGAGAAGGAAGCTGGTGCCAAACACCTGTACCCAGGAGTGTGCCCAGGGCTGGATTCCCAGTGAACCTGGGCTTGGCAGGGCTCTATGGCCCCATCTCTTGGAGCAACCAGCTGGGCAGCAGCCCTGGCATGGAGAGTGGCAGGGAGGGGACACGGCCTGCCTGGAGGGTGCCTGGTCCTTACCTTCAGAGTGGAATAGCTGGACAGCAAATTGGTCAGGATACCAATCCTCCCCACAGCCCTGTCCCGCACAACTTCCCTCTGGGATTTGGTGAAGTCCAGCAGCAGCTGGGATGAGACAAGCCAGTGAGCACCAAGAGCAAACACAGCTCTGCTCCTGGGCCAGCCTTGTACCATCCCTCACGGCTTCCTCTGACCTCACACAAAGCCTGCAGTGGGGTCCCTGTCCCTCATTGGCCTCGACAAAGGTCCCAGGACAACCTTTTGGCCAGGCAGGTGCCACCCTCTGTAGCCACTGTGCTTCAGAGGAGCCTGGTGCCAGCCCCTGCTTCCTCACAGGAGGTGAACACCCTTCCCACACTGTGCTCAGCACTGGGCTGGGCAACTCCTTCCCTCCTGTGAGGAACAGCCCTGGGACCCCCACTCTGCTTGTGCCACACCTCAAAGATGTCCTGCAGCTCCTTGCTGACACTGGAGACAGGAAAGCTGAGCACCACTGTCCTCAGCATTTTGTCCATGGATTTCAGGGTCTGCAAAAACAACACAGAGCAGTGCCTGTCATTCTGCTGCTCTTTCCCCCATGCCCAGGAGACTGATCTGAGCTCTCAGTGCCTGAGGAGAAGAACACCTGGACTGCCCAGGAGAGACACAGGGATACACAAACTGGTGGGGACAGAGCAGCCAAGCCCATGTGAAGGGGGACAGAGCCACCAGGGTGGTAAAGCAACACCAAGACCTCAGCCTGCCTCAGACCTCTGGTCATGGGGCAGCACAGGGTGAGCAGGGAGCAGCCCAGAGGAACTGGAGGCTCCTGGAGCTCAGCCAGCACTTACCTTGCTGTAGAGGGCAGCACTCTGGTGTGGCATTTCCCTTTCTGAGGGAAGCAATAAGACACTGGAGAAACAGGCAGAGAGGAGGCTTTTGGTTTTGCCCTCCAGCACATTCTCCACCAAGCTGCAAGGACAGAGGAGGGACAGTTGGACACTGGTGCTGGGAGCAGCCCCCACAGCCTTGTGCAGGTGGCCTCAGAGCTCTGGGGAGGGGGCCCACCATAATTCATCGATGGTAATCATGGCGAGGTACCGGATGTGCGAGGACAGACGGTCCCTTGGCTCCTTTTCCAGGAGCTCCTGCAGAGCACAACCAGGATGGAGCTGGCAGCACCCAGTGCCTCCAGTCCCTGACCCACCCAAGCACTGTCCACACAGGGTGCCAGTGCCAGGGGTGCTTGTGCCCATCCCCGGAACACCAGATGGGATGTGCCCGTCCCTTCACCTTGATATTCTCTACCACTTCACATGTTTGGCAGAATAAATCCAGGCCCTGGGTCAAGCCATGTTTCAAGGCAGTTTTGCACAGGACGTAGGTGCTCTTCAGAAATGTGAACTTGTGCAAGTCCTGGCAGGCAGGGGACAGAGAGACAAACAGGGAGTGTGGGAGGGAGGATGGACACAGCCAGCGGGACTGGAGCACTGGGGGTGCAGTGCCCTGTGAGAAAGGCAGCTCTGCCCAGCCAGCATCCCTCCAACAGCCCAGCAAGGCCCCTGCCAGCAAATCCCACACAGCCACTGTCCAGCTGGCCACTGTTACCTTGTCAAGCCTGCTGAAAAAGGCCACGATGAAATCCACTGCTTCCTCTGATTCTTTGTATATAGGCAACCAGCTGGCATCTGCCAGAGGGGAAGAGCAGGGAGGGCTGCAGGGGCTCTGGGCACAGGAGAGAGCCAAGATCTACCCTCCACCAGCCCTGTGCCCATGCCCCTGGCACAGCCTTTTTCCTGAGCAGCTCGTGACTGGAGGTGATGGGCAGAGGAGCTGCTCTGCTGCAGCTGGAAAGCCCCAGTGCCCTGGGCTGAGGAACTTGCTGGGATATGGGCAGGAAAGGTCCAGAGTCCCACTGCTTCTCACTGCCCATGCCCTGGAGCCCCTCTGCTCTGTTTTTTTCTTGGGAGAGGCTATGCTGGGGCTGGCATCCAGCCCTGAGCTGTCCTGGCACTCAGGTGACCTCCTGCCTGTCCCCCAGGACCGCTGTTGTCATCATGCCAGGAAAACACGATCCTGGCATCATGCAGGGTGTGCTGCTGGCCCCAGCCCTGCCCAGCCCCTCGCTCACCAAGCTGCAGTGGCTGCATCGTGGTTGTGTCGTAGAAGAGCTGGGGCTGTGAAGAGTTGCTGTCCTGGGAAGAGCTGTCCTCCTCCCAGGCCTCCCTGGGGAGGGCAGGGGGTGTCTCCTCCATCCTGTGGGGTAGATGATGTGGGGGATCCTGAGGGGGGTGTTGGGGTGGTGTTGTGGGAAGCTTTGGCAAAACACTTCAGCCCCACAGGGCTGTCAGGGCTGGTGGGGCAAGACATGGGCTGCACTGGGGGGCTCAATGTCAGCTCCAGGCTCCTGCCTGTCACCATCCACCGTGGGCAGCAGCCAGGCTGACCACTCGGGTTGTAGTGGGGTGTCACAAAGGGCCCCACTGTGACACAGCACCTGCCTCCAGCAATGGGTCCCAGTGCTTGTTGGCATGAGACCTGTCCCCAGCAATGGTCCCAGTGACCCACCACCCAGGCAGGGAAGGGCAGGGTGTGCCCTGCCAGCCCCATGTGAAGGGGGACAGAGCCACCAGGGTGGGAAAGCAGCACCAAGACCTCAGCCTGCCCCTGGTCATGGGGCAGCACAGGGTGAGCAGGGAGCAGACCAGAGGGACTGGAGGCTCCTGGAGCTCAGCCAGCACTTACCTTGCTGTAGAGGGCAGCACTCTGGTGTGGCATTTCCCTTTCTGAGGGAAGCAATAAGACACTGGAGAAACAGGCAGAGAGAAGGCTTTTGGTTTTGCCCTCCAGCACATTCTCCACCAAGCTGCAAGGACAGAGGAGGGACAGTTGGACACTGGTGCTGGGAGCAGCCCCCACAGCCTTGTGCAGGGGACCCAGAAGGGATGAGCAGATTCCCCCACAAAGAACATGGGGTGTCCCCTCCCCTTGATTTTCTCTACCAGCTTGTATGTATGGCTGAACACTTGTAAAAATAAACCCTGGCACAAGGCACAGTTCCAGGTGGTTCTGCACAGGAAGGTGACCAGGAGGGTTTTCTGGCTGCTCTGAGCTGGGGGTCCCCAAGGCTGCAGGAGCAGCCAAGCCAGCTCATTTGGCAGCTGCAGGTTGGGAGGAAAGAGACTCCACTTGGGCATTACAGCTGCTCCCAGCTCCCTTGGTCAGGGACAGGGACATCTGCCCCTGGAGGGACTTTTTTTCATGTAAAAGTATTTACATATTGAAAAAAATGGAGGAGAAAATCACCTTTTGCTCTGAGCCCTTCTCAACCCTATTGCCTGCTCCTGGAGAGGTTTGGATATTTAATAATGATGACCTCAAATGCATCATCAGCTGCTGCTCCATTCCAAGGCCAGATTGGGCTGCAGGGCTGATTTACTCAGGGGGAGGTTGGGCAGCAGAACCTGTGCTGCCTCTGCATGAGAGCATTAAAATCACAGGCAGTGATTCAGGGGTCAGAAAAGCCACAGCTCACTTTAGGGTCTTGACTCAGACATGGGGGGATATATACAGGAGAAAATTTTACTGCTGCTACTAATGCTAGCAGCTTTACTAAACCTATAAAAAACAATTACTGTTGGAGTAGGAAAATAATGAAGTAGGTAAATAATTTACAGGGAGGGGAAGAGGGCCTGTTTAAAACCCAATCAACTGTGACTGCTCTGAAGCAGCCCCCAGAGCCTGCAGCAGTCTTCAGTTAGGTGCACATTATTTAATTGGTTTCAAGTGATTTTCTGGACTGCTAATCACCATGATGTAATTAAAAACCTGGGCAGCATGTGGAGTGTTATAGCACATTAGAGATGTTAAACTCCTGAGAGTTCCTGTACTAGGGATGGCTGCTCCCCTTGCCTGGGGTGTGAAACACCCAGAGAGGAGGAGTCTGCAGGTGGGTGAAGCAGAGGAATGCAGGGCAAGTGGCCACCAGTAACTGCTGAGGAGTCAAGGTGAAATATTCATACACATTCTGAAAAATATTCATGCTCATGAAAATACAGATTTTGAAAAACCATGAGCTTTGGAAGGCACAAAAGTTCTCCTTCTTACAGGCATAGGCTGTCTCACTAAAAAGAAGCAGGGGGGGAAGGAAAATTGAAGTTTTGGTTCACAGTTTGATTTTTTTTAAACTGCTCATCAAATAGTTTGTAGACTCCAGGATCCTCTCTAGTGTAATGAATATTTTTCATGTATCTCAGGACCAGCTGAGAGCAGCTGAATAGATCATGCCACGCTTTCACCTCTGTGTGTCCAGAACAATGGGGGGAGAAAAGGGGACTAAAAAAAAGGGCTAGTAACTCAACATGAAGAAGGGATAGAGATTGCAAGCTCTGATGGAGGCTGGAGAACACCTCTTCCCTGGAAAGGCACCATGAAGCAGCTTCATCTACTTAAAGACTTCCTGCAACATAATCCTAAAACCACAGCACTTCATCCCATGACTGCTGCACAACTCATTTTCCACAAAGCTCCAGCTAACTGGGCTGTAACCCATCCATAAGGAATTTCAGATACATCTTTTTTTTGTTGTTTGTTTAACTTTCCTTTTTATCCTGGTGTTGATAGAGTTAAACCTCAGTGGCACGGCTGTGTCAGGTTTCTTGCAGAACCACTGATGTTTGTTTAAACATCTTTTGTAGCAGGTGTATCCAACATTGCTGTGAGGGGCTAACACACCTGCTAGAGCTGCTCTTCCACTTTGTGCAGTGAGTGTGAGAAGATCAAAGGGGATCTCAAACATTTCCTCACTCCACAGCAGAGGTTCATGTAATACAATCACTCCTTTGGCAGTGTGGGAGGCAGGGGGAATATTTCCACAAGAAACAGCAATTTTAAAATAGGAGCACACTCCCAAATCAATGGGCTCCAGGGAGGAATTGCCACCTCTGCTGCCCACCAGAACCATCACCTTTGTATCTCCACAGGCTCTCAGCAAGGGAGTGGGGGCATCTGGCTCTTGAGACTCACCTCCATCTCAGACATCCTGCAAAGGACAGGCCAAAGCCCTCCAGCTCCTTCAGAGTTTGTCTTGTGCCTCTTATTCCCCCTGTCCCCATCCAGTGACCTGCAGAGGTGCCAGCAGGACAGGCCAGGTGGGTGAGAGAGGCTGCAGCTTCAACCAGAGAGAAAACTCCAGAACCACTTCCAGACACCACAGTCCTGTAGCACAGGGAGCCTGCCTCTGAGAGAGTTTTGGGGCATTGTCTTTAAACCAGCAGGCTTTTGGTTCAGGAGCACATGCACAAACACATCCACACCTGGGAAAGCACAGCCCATGACAGTTTGTGTACTGGGGTGATATGGACCAAAACCAAATACCCCTCCAGCTCCACACCTCTCTCCTGGCCCAAAACTCAGCCAAAAATTTTGCCAAAGCACATCCAGCCTTCAGTCACCAGCTATGATGGTGAAGCATCTCCCACCATGCAACAGCACTGCTTCCCTTTAAACATGATAGAAAACTGAAAAATTAAAATGTTTTGGCATCCCCCAAACGTATTATGTCCAAAAGAAACAAGACTCTCCTTCCTTTCCAGGGAAAACAGGAGGTGAAATTAGAAGCTACTGTTAGAGAAACGTGAGTTGTGCTCTTCTAACCAGCTTTGGCTTTATCTGCTCTTCCCAAGCCTGAGGAGTAACAGAACTGAAAATTCCCTTTTTGATAATTAGATTATTGCTGGGAAGAAGACAATTTGTCTTTGTGCAATTATTTTGTTGCCTTCTTGGGCTTTCTAAAGGCTTTCCAGGTAAACACTTCCCAGCAGAGCTGAATGGGATTCAGTATGTACTGCTTTGGGCTTTGAAAGCTTGAGACATTTCCCTCACTTCCCCTGTTCCCCTCAACATTTTGGCAGTCACCGGTAGAAAACCCACACTGAGCAGGGATGCAACATGAAAGGAATGTTTGTCTCTATAGAGCAGCTATCTGGCTCAGCCAGGGAAGATGCCACTCACTTCTGTGGCAGCATTGCTGTCAGCTGGGACAGCAGAGCTTTCCAGAGCTCATGGGGAGCATCTCCAGTTTGCAGGAGCTGGGCTCAACTGGGAGGATCCTGGCTGGGGATTCAGAGAGATTTCTTGGCCTTAGCAGTCTCCCCCAGCATTTATTGCAGCCTGTGCTCCCTCTCATGAGCTCAGTCCAGGATAATGTGCTGTTGACAGTTGCAGTGCCTGACCTCATTATGAGGAGTTTAAACCCTTCAGAGAGCCCCTGGAGCCCACACTGCAGACCCCAGCACAGTGCTTGGCTCCTGAGAAGCAGCACAACCTCAGTGCACTAAAGATATCCCATCAGCAATTGTCAGCTCAGCACAAACATCACCAGCCTCAAGAGGCTTTTCCCTCAGGAGGTGTCCCCCCATGGCAGCTCAAGCCCAAACACCTGCTGGCTGCACAGAGGCTGCCATCAGATGAGTGCAAATAATATTTTTGCCCTAGGTCACTACAGAAAGTCATGGCAGAATCACATTTAGAGCTCCCATCCTTTAACTGCTCTAAGCCAGGAAGGAGAGGGGAAATCCACGCTGACGATTCCCAAACACAGCACTTCCAAGTCACAGAGAATTCCTGAAGAGCTGGCCAAGGAGGCAGCTCCCTGCCTGCAAACAGCTGCTTTGCTGGGCACAGCACACGAGAAGGGCACTGAAAGAAGAGTTTGTTCATCCCTATGCCAAGGCAGGACAAGGTAAATGGCACCAGGAGGGGCTGCCAAGGACCATCAGGATAACCAATGCTTCTCTGAGGAAGTGAGCGTCAGAAGATGTGGCTGCCCCATTCCTGGCAGTGTCCAAGGCCAGACTGGATGGGGCTTGGAGCAGCCTGAGATAGTAGAAGGTGTCCCTGCCCATGGCAGGGAGTGGAACTGGATGGACTTTAATGTTCCTTCCAGCCCAAGTCTTTCTAATATTAGTCATACCATCACCCTGAAATGCAGGGGAACCACCTGTGTTTGCAGTTCTTTATAGCAGAGCATCACCATGTCTGTACTGACTCATGTCAAGGAAAAAACTTATTCAGCACATTAGTCACTAGAGATCAAAACCACTTCTTCTTGTAATCTGCAAATCTTCTGCAAGCAATGAGGTAAGCATTACCTCAAAGAAAAAAATACTCTTTATCAGATCACTTTGATAAACACAGTAATAGAAGAATCACAACTTCAGTCCTTAGCAAGTAAACAGGAGCAAAGGTCATGACAAGAGCCAACACAAACAATGTAGGCAGAACAATAACTTCACTTCCCAGAACCTGCTCCCACTTTCTGGTAGGTTTTTGTTCAAACATGTCCAATCACAGGGGAAAGACTCTTCCAGCAGACTTGCCCCTGTTTGGCCATTCCCAACAAGATCAGCTCTCCATGGTCGTGTATCCTTTTAGTGCCACATCCCAGCTCAAACCTGTCCCTGAGCTTTCACAGCTGTACCCACAGAAAGAGCCATGGACCAGCTCATCTCTTACACCAGCAGGGACACAAATAGAGTGGGGGTCCCAAATACAGGTGACAGCTGTCCCAGAGTCCCACAGATGAAAATCACAGCCAGTGAAGAGGTGACAGCAGATGAGACCTGTGGTGCCAGAGGCAGTTGTTTATCAGCAGAATGTGTCCTCTGGAGCAAAGATGTGGCTTTACAAGAGCAGGTGAATCTGTGGAGACCAACTCATTTTCTTAACCATATAATATTGGAAAGACTTGTTTCATCTCAAATTCAGAGGCTGAGGAAAAACAGAGACTAAGGACAGGACAGCAAATTAACAAAAGCACAAATGGCACAATGCAACACCCCTTTGAGGGGCAGGAATACAAAACAAACACTTTAAGGAGATTAAAATTAACAAGAAGGATATTCAGCTGGAAAAAATTGGGTGACATGCTCTGAGGATGGAGTAATGAATCTAAAAGGATAATAAGGATAACACATCCTCTCAAGATGCAGCACTTTCTCAGTGATGACCTCACTTCATCAGGCCACTGGGGTTTCTGTAAAAGGTAAGAATGAGTCTGATCTCTACTCAAAACTTAAGCAGGTGCTCAAGTTGATGACTCAAAAGTGAAGCACAGGAGCACAAAACCACTGAAGGATTTTACACACATACCAACTCAGAGCTGCTGAAGCCTTTGTAGAAATACTTGCAATGGAGGAGCAGCATCTCAAACACCCTAAATCTTGAGTGGTCCTCAAAAATATTTTAAGAATTGCAGTTGATGTATTTTGAACATAGACACTTTTATCTTCTCCAGCCAAGTGTAGTGTTCTCTCCATTGTTTACATTAAAACTGTTTTAATAACTTGCATTCATAATCATTACAATCACAGATCAGGATTGTTGTACTTCATGGTAGAAGACCCAAATGCCTTGCAATTAATTTTGTATTTTTGTTCTCCAGCAGACTTTTCCTTCAGGCCTACAGAAATACTTCAGTAGTTCCCCAAATGTGAAAATGATGTTTACACCACTCTGCTAATGAGAGCAGCTCCTTTACCATCTCACTGCTGAATAACTTTCTCCTGGCCCGTGTACACACTCCTACCCATATGCTAATTCACTCTGGAATATTAATGCCATGACTCAGAGGGATGTTGAGTCACCAGTGATGCAAGGCCTGTCCCCACAGCCCAGCTCATCATAACCCAGCAGGAGGAGCAAACAGAAAATCCAGAGCTGCCATACAAGGAGCAGGGACAGATGTGAACCTTTAGGGACACCCTCCAGCTCTCCCTGTGCTCTTGCAGTGCCACAGGGGCCAAAGGGAGACAGGAGCTGGGCCCTGGGCAGGGGAAGGGAAGGACAGATTTATTTGTACCTTAACAGTGTCTAAAGAAACACACCCCATTTGCAGTTATCCCCATTACTGCCTCCACATTGCAGGCAGTGCCTTCTCCTCCCTGCCCTCTGCCTTCCACCTCAGGGCCACAGGGCAGTTATGGGTGGTAAGAATCTGATGGCTCCTGCTGGGACAGGATGCCAGGTGTCTCCATGAAGTCACCCACATGCAGAGAGCAGCCCAGAGAGAGCATCACCACAGCTGAGATAGGGAGATGACTCAAACCCTGGCAGAGACTCAGTTCCTTCCTCCAGGAACCAGCAGATGCAGGAAGAGCCTCAGACAGCATCATCACACAATCTGGACTTTCCTTCCCTTTCCCTTTGGCAGCTCTTGGGAAGCCTGACAGCTCATTTGGCTCACTGCAGCCTCAGCCTCTTTGTCTCAAAGTTCTTGTCCCTTATTCACAGTGAGAGCATCAGAGCTGTTCCCCCTTGGGATGAGCAGCACTGCTCTGGGGATTCCCCTCAGCTGGGGGAAACCAAGTACCCAAAAGGCTCCTGCACAGATTCAGTGAACAGCCAAGGACTTTGCCAGGGAGGAGGAATCTAAGTAGCCCTCACCTTTTTGGGAAAGGGAAATGCAAACCTGTAAAGTTTATTTGTTGAGCAGACTGGATTTCTTCTTGCTGAGAAGGTCATCACTCCATTTCTCACGAGATTTTATTTATTGCTGCAACTTTCCTATGAATCACAGAATTTAAGCTCCTATTTAAGCCCTCACCCAGTTCCCCAGTGACTGTGCCCCAGCTCAGCTGCCAGACAGAGCAGCCACCCCTCCGAGCAACACCCCAAAAGAGGAATCATCACTCTGTGGGTCAACCAGAGCTTTTGGGGGGCTGCAGGTATGGGATCAGCTATGTCAGGACTGAGGTGTGAACCACCACCCCAGAGTGACCCTTTTCCCAGGGAGATGCAAGTCCCACCACTCCCCATGGAATGCATGGCTGCCTCCCAGCCACGTACTTGCAGCTTGATGCTTTTAAAACACAGAGCTCCCTATTTTCCAATTAGGTGTTAAACTCTCCTCTCTCTGTGCATCAGCTCATGGATAAAGCCTGAAGGCTCCAGCTCGACCTGGAGCTTTTGCAAAGGCAATTTAAAGGAGCTGAATCCTTTTCAATAAGGCTTACAGGAGGATTAACAGAGCTGGAAGCTGAGCACAGACCTCCCGAGTCTCAACTCGGTGCCTCATTCACCACGTCAGCCTCTTGAGTTCTCTGCAGCAAGAAAAATCTTCATAAAAAAGAAAAAGTAAAAAGAGTAATACCAAGAGTGCTGGCAGCCTGAGTGCAGGAATAATCCACAAGGATTTAGTTATGGATTACTTTGCCATTGTCAACTCACTGTCTAACAAGAGTAAAGAAATTTTTGTCAATCAAATTAAACCCATTTTAGCAGAGGGAAACCTTAGCAATGTTGCATGGGAAACACTGAATTTGAGGCTTCATTTCACCATTGCACAGAGCCACATAAATGGCCCTCTGCAAGAGAAAAACAGCCCCTCCTGAGGAAGTGTTTCCTATATTAAAAAAATACAAGAAGATAATTCAGTTTTAAAATTTCCCCTCCCTCCCAGATGCTGGGTTAATTGATAAAGAGACTGCAAGAGAGGCAGGGTTAGAGTAGCAGAGCACCACTGAGACCAGGAGCACTGAAACTGAGCACGAGCAGGCTAGGGCTGCTGGATGCAGTAAACCAAAATTGGCAGAGTTATAATCAAATCCATTATCTGCATCTCTGTCTATTTAGGAATATCATGGAATCACAGGAGGATTTGGATTAGAAGGGACCCTAAAGCTCATCCAGTGCCACCCCCTGCCATGGACAGGGACACTTTCCACTGTCCCAGGCTGCTCCAAGCCCCTTCCAGCCTGGCCTTGGGCACTGCCAGGGATCCAGGGGCAGCCACAGCTGCTCTGGGAACCTGTGCCAGGGGCTGCCCAGCCTGACAGGGAAGAATTTTTTCCTAATATCCAATCTATAGATAATGATTGTTGTTATAGCACCCAGAGTTGCTGTCAACATAAATCCCAATCACCCAGGAGCTGCCTGCTTGTGACTGAAGCTGTATTCACACAGAAACTCAGCAAGAGATTTGAGAGATTTCACCAGGTTCAGATTCTGGCTGCTTTGAGCTGGGAGCTGTGATCCAACAAAAACTGTGGCACCCAAAGCCCCTGCCTGAAGCACAGCACACCCCACGGCCCAGCAGATGGATGTGCAGGAGGCAGGGACAGCCCTGCCCTTCCCCTACAGCCCTCAAATCCCCCACCTCAGAACCAGCTGCCCCTGCAGGGCCCTTCAAAGCTCAGTGAGCAGCAGCCACTGCAAAAGCACTAAAAAAATATCAAAATAAAGTAAATCCATCAAAAACCAGAGGATCAGTTTCAACCCCTCCTTACAGTCCTTGGCTAGTAACAGTCCCAGAGCCTTGGCCAACACTGCAGCACCCCTGGGGGGCTGTAACACAAACAGCCCCATGGGGTCTTTGCCTTTATCCCACAAACATTTGCCCAGGTGAGATGAAGTATCACAGTCTGGTGTCTGGGATGCTGCCCAGGGATGGTTGTAGGTTCTAGCACAGCATCTTTGCCTCTTGATGCTCACAAGCATTAAAAGCAAAAGCAGCCTAGTTTGCATTTCTTGAGGTTGCTGACAACCAGCTCATAACTGCATAGAAATAGGGGAATTAATATCTTGGTGCCTTCAGTCTGCTGCTTCAAATTCAGCACCTTCCAAAGTGACACTGGCTATATCATGCTGGCAAGGCTTTTTAAAGCAGAAACAGATCTACCAAAGAGGGGAGTTATTTTATTTTTTTTAATATCATAAATCCTGACCTTGGAAGAGGTGGCAGAGATAAATAAAGGATTGATTATACCATAATCCTGACTACCAGGTCCACCACTATACAGGATGATTTTTTTCACTGCTCTGCCTCTCATACATCAGAGGAAACATCTGATGGCAGCATTGAGATGCTGGGCAGGTTTACACTGGAAGGAATGAGGAAATTATAGCTGCTCAAGCAAGTACCACTGCTGGCATGTGCTGATAACACAGAAAAGCCTGGGGGAGAAAAGCAAACAAAAACCCCAGCCCACCAAACAAACCCCAACACCCCCCATCCCCATATTCCTCTCCCTAACACACTCTGCCCTGTTGCATTAAGGTTTTCCAGCTTAGGAAGGGAATTACTCAGTCAAATGTGGCAAGATTCAGAGCCAGAGATGAGTCCAGATGAGGACAGATCTCCAAACTCCTTTGGAGCTATAAGAAAGGAGATGTTCACAGATATTGCACCTGGTGCCAGGACTGGCTCTGGCTCTGGGCACTGCTGATCCTGTTGGGATGGCAATTCCAGGGCAGGGAGTGATCTGTGGTGTGATACAGGGCAGGGGTACCAAGCCCAGGCTGCTCTCATTTGCTGCCCTGCCAGCCAGGAGCACTCCCTAATCCAAAACACTCCTGGGATCTGCAGTAGGAAAATGCAGCAGCTTCTCCAGAATTGCTCACAGAGTGAAGCATCCTAGCTCTGCTGCCTGCAGGGGTAAGGATGTCCCAGGCCCTGCTCAGCCCAGACTGGCCCTTGGAAGCTGCTGTGAGCCAGGACACAGCACCTGACACACCTGCAAGGACCTGAGACCTCTGGCCAAGACAGAGCCCCCTTGGTGGGCAGCCCCACCCAGCAGGCCTGCTGGGGCACTGCTGCAGTGGGAACACCAAGCCACACACTGCTGCTGTAAATCCATCCACCTCAGCCATTGGCACAGCTCCCCTGCTCCCTCCAGCCTCCTCTGGGTGCTGCTCTGGGGGGCAGGAGTGTCCCAGGGACCCTTAAACTGTCACCTACTCACACATTTATCAACTAACACAGTGTGTCAGTTCATATTTCTCCATGCTTTCCCTTCACCTCCCTGCAATGGGTATCAGCAGCTCCCAGCCCTCCTCCCAGTCTCTGCTCCACAGGCAGGATAAACACAGGGAAGCTTCTCTAATCCCCTCAAGGGAGATGGCCACGCTTCACCCTCCCTCCACCTGCTCAGACTGCAGATTCTCACTCTAAATTGTCAGCTCTTATTCCCAAAATTATTTAAGACACAGCTGCAGCTAAATCTCCAGCATAATATTCAGAAATCTTTCTCTTTTCCAAGTAAAAGAGACATCCCCTATTCAAGAGCTTTCCCAGAAGAGGCGGAACAGGGAATACTTCCAGGTCCTTCACCCTGAGAAGGTTTCAGTGAGGCAGTTCAAGGTTCAGAGATTTGCAATTCCATTCTGATTCTGCAGTCAGGAGAGACGAGGGCTGGCATTGCAGTAATCTCCTCTCCTGTCTGTGCATCCAAATGAACTGTGAAATTGGAAAGGGGGGAGTCTGAGCCTCCTCACCTGTGCCTGGCTCCTGAGCCAGCCTTGCAGCCACCCCAGCAGCAGGAACAGCTGCCACACATGATGCTCAAGCTCTCTCCAGCTACTCCTTGCTCTGCCAGCACAAGTGTCATGAGAAATTGAGGGGGAAAACAGAAAAAAATAAAGTAAGGGGAAGCCTATTCCTCTTCCCCTTCCCTGGTTATTCCCATTAGAACAATAAACTCAAATCCCAGCAGCTGGTACCAAAGCTGACAGGTCTGCAAGGGACCTGTGAGGAAAGAGCAGTGCCCTTGGAATGCAGTGTGGCCTTTTTGGAGAGGACAAATTTGCCTCATGAGAAACCCCATGAGGTGCTGCTGTTGGACTCATGCAAGTTAGCAAGGACTCTGTTTTGAAAGACTGTTGAGAGAGGTTAAAATTTGACTTCTGGACTGCTTGCTGTGAGGTGAAGAGGGTGCCCATCCCTTAGTGGCATGCCGTGACTGCCCTCTGATATTGGCACCGTCACTGACACATGGGAAAAGCCTTTGGGAAGCTCCCAGGGCTGTTCTCTAGGGCACAGCCAGCAGGATCACAGCCCTCAGATCTCCTGCCTTCCCACCTCCAGAGGGGAAAGACAAAATGCTTCACCCTCAGAGTGAGAGCACAGATAAAAGTCTTGACTGCTCAAAGCAGTTGCAGTTTCCAAAACATGGACACAGAGACAGGATCTGGGGAAGTTGAGCAACCCAGAAGCTGAAAACTTTGTCAGACAACAATTCTTCATTAGTTACTGTGAGCAACAGCAAAGTCCAACAGCTGTTAATTTCCTAAAGCAGAAAATTATAGTGGAAGAAGTTTTAAGTCACTTTTTTTTTCCTGCTTTCTCTGCTAGTAGGAGCCTGGAGAGCAAAAACTTTTGTCATCTGTCCACATTCCTTTGGATATGGATCAGTGCAGAGAGCTTTTCCTTACAGGAGCCAGACAAAACCTCACTTGGTCACGATCTCATCTCTGCTTCAAAGAGAAAAGTAGCTGGACAGAGCCCAGCCCAACACAGCAGAGTGGGCAGAGAGCCCATCCTGCTGCCAGAAAAAAATCACCCAACAGATACACAGAGCCAACCAGAGACTCAGAGCACCTGGATGCAGGGAGCTGTTCCCAGAAGTGAGGTCCCCAGTTTGCTTCAGCAGGCAGGTGGTGCCTCCAGGAATTGAACACTGTACACACTGAGAGCTGGGAGGAGAGAATTGCTGATGGGAAAAGGGATCCTGCCTGCAGATCTCAGTGCCAGGGGTCTGGGCTGCTGTCAGTGCTGCCACACACAGGCTCTGACTGCTCACCACAGCTCTTTCCCAGCATTTCAGGTACCATCAGCCAGGCTCCAGGTGCAGGGGGAAGAGGAAAGCTGTGTTTGACAGCATTTGTATTTTTCTCTCTACACATAAAAATATGATTAAGGCTATTATATAAACCAATTTGTTTTTATGGGATTGTTTCCCTGATTAGAGCTAATGCTGAGAAAACCATGAGCTTTGCCAACACAATTCCCACTGGGAAGCACGAGGCAGAAGCTGGTGCTGGGTGAAATTAAAGCTGCACAGGGTATAAGGAAGAGCATTAATTTTCTTGAAGATGCTGGTTTTTTTAGATTAGGGAAATGCTTCTACACACTCACCAGTAAAAAACAAGCAGAAAAGAGAATAGAAAACTTTTACGAGAAAAATGATCACTTAACCCCAAAAAGGATTTAAGGAATTTAAACCAGCAGTTTAGACATTTGAAATTACTTTCAATTCCAAAGAAGAATGGAAAGCTGGAATGTTGAGGTCTCTCATGAGCTGGAAAATGAGACATTTGGGAGCCCCGGATGAGAAGGTTTGAAATTAAATGTTTCTTTTCAACAGAAACACAGTATTTTGCTAAATACTAACACCCTTAGGCTTGAGGTGAAGCAATAGGAAAAAAATATTTTGAAAGTTCTTGTCTCAATTAATATTTACCATGGAAAATATCAGCAGAAGCACATTTTTTAATTACAAAAGTCTCTTTTCTCTAACATTACTCATCTGTGGTTTTAAGAGGCTTTGGAGAAGGCTGGGATTTTGGAGGAGGTGTATGAATTACTGATTAACTCCACAGGAGAGCTCCGAGCTGTGAAATCCCAGGGCTGGAAAGCAGCATTTCAACAGGGCAATTGTGTCATCTTCACATCATCTGTAGGCAGAAATTACAGCAAGGAGACAAGTTGAGACGTGTGGCTGCTCTGCTGAAGGGATTTCAGTGTAAGCACAGGAAGGATTTCAGGCTGAGGGAGCATCGACAGCACAGGTAGCTCTGAGCTGGTAAGTCAATACCTGTGGGACAAGGGCTTGTCTTTTGAAGTCAAAGTCTCATTAGCTACATTTTTAGCTCATCATTTTTTGATTTTTTGATTTTTTTGGTAGCTAACTTTACTGGAAAGAGGAGATGGAAAAAAGAGATACCTGAGTGCAGGCTGCTGCCGGACAGAAGCTGTATGACATGCTGACAGCCAAGTGTCCATGTTTCCCTCATGGAGAGGGTGTTACTCCTCATCTATAAATAATGCAGGAGAGCTGTCTGCAAAGAATTAGCCTGTGGTTATTCTGTTATTCAGTGCCCACAGAGCTGAGACCTGGATTCATTAACCTGAGCAATGGGAGAACGAGGTGTGGGATGCCAGCACAGCTGTCACTGCCATGGCATGGCCAAAGGAGATGTGACAGGAGGATTTGGGCAAATTATGCTTCCCACAGCTGGGAGCTTGGGCTGATAGCACCAGAGTGGAGCCACACAGAGCTGTGGGGTGAAGGGACAGGCCAGCTCCTAATTTATGGTGCACAAGCTGTTATTGCCAAGGTATCACATTGTCCAGGCAGTCTGTTTTTCCCTCCATGGGAAGCCTGCCCATCCCAGCAGCACAGCACTGTGTTCTGAGCAGCTCCAGGGCAGTGCTGGGACATTTCTGTTCACACAAACCACACACAGAGCATCAAACCCGACCACTCCTCACCCCAAGGGACTGCTCCAAGGGGTCCTTTCCTTTCCAGCTTCCCCTTCCTGCAGTTCCCTGTTCCATATAGGTAAAACCTTACAAAACAAAGGCCTTGTAAAATCCTGATTCAGGCCTGCTGCTTTGGCTAAGTACAGCTAACAGCTGGCCTAACAAATATCTGTGAGAATCAGCCTGTCACCCTTCTGATTCCTGAGAAAGGAATCTGTATCTGTGTAAATAATTCTGTACCCATGGGAGAAAAATGGAAATATTTTTAAAGCAAAAAGTCTTTGGCAAAGCACCTACACTGGTAGCTACTAACCAATGAACTGAGAAGCAAAAAGTTAATATCAATTAGAACTAAACACAATGCTTTTAGGAAATCATATAAATATAAATTGTGAAGAATAAAGATGGGCTCTTCCTACGTGAAGAAAAAGAGTCTGTCTCAGTCTCTGCTGTGGCAGTTCCCCTCTCATTTCTGTACATAAACCCCCAGACTCCCCCCTGCTCCATGGAATGGCTGTGATGCCACTGAGCACAGAGCCAGCCTGGGCACCAGAGCAGCATAATCACAGCAGCACAGCCTGCACCCAGGGAGGCTGCAGGGCTAATTGGCACCAACAGAGCTGCTGTGCCTGCCCTGCCCCGGGGACTGGAGCCAGGCCCAGCTCAGAGCTCCCTGCTCCTCCCCACGCCCTGGAGCTGCTCCAAGGGCTGAGGTGCATGCACAGACACTTCTGTAAGGAACAGCAGAGAATCTCCCTTCCTTCCCCCCTGCAGGGACAGCCCAGGACAGACATCACTGGCCCAGCTGGTTCAGACAAGGGGCTTGTTGATGGATGATGCTGGGAACCAGGGAAAAAGCAGCCTTGAAGCCTTGCCTTTCTCAGCCTGCTCAAGGACAAGAAATTATAACCATGATTATGCACCTGCAGGGTGTGTGAGAGCCGTGTGAGTGCCTGCTGATGTTTGCACAAAGCATGTTTTCAAAGAGGTGTTGCTTCTTGGACCAATGAGTCTTTTCTATTCTGTTTTGGACAAACTACCCTATATATGTGTAGTGTTTCCTTAAATAAAGCCCTCTCTTCTCTTTTGCTTCTCCATTGCATGAGGAACTATTCTGCATTATCCTTTTTGCTGCTCACTATAGCCAAAAGGCAGCAGGGGCTCTTCTCCTGCCCTCAAGCTGGAAGCACAAGGTGTGTCTGTGTAACCCCAACACCAGGCTCCAGGGTCCCTGCAACTAAACCTTCTTTCCAACCTATCCTCAGCTGTGTGAGCAGAACATTTCAAGGTTTCACCAAGGTCTAGGTGGGCTTTACTGACCTTTAAAGACACCAATAAAGATCTGAGCAACTCAAGTAACCTTTAGGGAAGCCAGGAGATATTTAAGCAGCTCTCTGAACTGGAGCAATCCAAAGAAGAACCCACCAGATTTTCTCCTTCCCCTGTCATTCCTCACTGCATAACTTCATGGTTCCCTTCACTTCCATTTTTTCCATGCTCTCTCACAAGCTGTTCAGTCCTATATCCCATCTACCAAGGCACCAGATTTTTGCTGCTGCCTGACATGTCACAGACACAGGGACCATTAGATCAGCACAGGTTTAGGAACAGCAGTTCTTGGCAAGGTTAAGTCTCAAAATTATGCCTTATGATTTTAGCCTTTATATTTTTCAGATCCTGTATTACATTAGTGCATAACTCTAAACTCCATATAAACTGTTAATTACTGTCTGCACATTTTGGTCAGACAAAGCAATCCAGCTGGGCCTGAAACTCAAGGACACCCCACAGCCTCAGGCCCCAAAAAGTATTAACAAAAGTGATTTGGGGATAAGCAAACTGGGAAATATGACTTCATTACACGTAACTGGAGGATTAACCCCTGATATGCAAATAAACCAAACTTCTATCTGTCTGAAAAACTCATTAATATTGTCCATTTTGGCTGTAGCCTCTGGTTGGTTTTTGTACTGCCCAAGGTGTATCTGTTGAAGGCCTTTAATAAATACCTAGTCTTAATCTTGTTTAGCCTCTGTTTTAGGTAGCCACTCCAAGCAATCAAAAGCAATCCACAAAAGCACAGAAAGCTGCCCAAAGATGCACACAAAGGGTGGCCTGGGAGCCCCAGAGACTGTGTGTGTTGCAGTTACTGAATGCCCCCCCACATGAGCACATCCTCAGAAGCACAGGGACACAGGCTGAAAAGGAGCAGTGACAGAGATGGAGAAGTCTGGCACAAGGCAAGGGCTGTGCAGGACGAGAGATAAACAGGTGAGGTGGGAACCTGGCACAGGGGAGAGGAAAGAGGGATAAAGATGAGAGAGTTTGAGAGATGCTGTCTGCCAGGTGCTGGCACACACCAGCAGAAACCACATCACAACTCATCAAGTGTCCTGACAAGAAGCTTTGTCAAGGAGTGCTGACCAGTGGGAACTGGGATATTTTTGCACAACTTGCTGCCAGTTTGGAGAGGAGCTCTTGTCAGAATGGGAGAAAACCCATTCTCTTACACTTCTCCCACTATATATTTTAAAGTCTTGGAAAATCATCTTGATGGAAAAGGTCTGTGTTGTTCAGCAGTGAGTTACAGCTCCAGGGAACATCCAGTGCAACCCTTGGGAAGGGCTCCAAGGGTGAAGTTTACTTGTTCCTTTGGCAAACTGTTCACATAGGATGATCCTGTGGGGAAGGGACACAGATCTGTGCATGTCTCCTGTTCCATCTGGCTGGAAGCAGGGGAGAGCATCAGCTCCAGTTTGGGGGAGGATGGGTTTTCACCAAGCTTTTTCACCCATTCCACTCAGGAGGAGTCCCAGGAACCTTCCCCATCCAGGCACCTCCCAGACCTGGAGGAAGCTGAGCCAGCAGAGGCACAGCAGGTTTCTGTCAGAGCGAGGGCATGGACAGCCTGCCAGCTTTAAATCCCAAATCCAGGCACCCCTGACATAACCAGCATCCCCTGCATTTTGATCTGCTTCATCACAATCTGAGCCAAGGCAGCAGGAGATGAAGGGCTCAACTTTTAGATGAGATGGATCAAAAGAAAAAAAAACAAACATGGGCTCAGCTTTATCTTACTGTGGAAAGAAGAGAATGAGGAAATACTGATGAGCAGAAATGAGAAATGCAGGAAATCTGAAGCAGAAATGACTCAGAAGGGAGAGGCATTCAGAAGGCTGCACACAATCACCTGGAAACAGGTAGAGACTGAGCAAGGAAAAAGAGGATTGCTTCTTTGTGCAAAACTGAACTTCCCTGCAGGGACACAAGGAAGAAAGGATTTCCCAGCACAGGGACCTGCTGAAGGAGCAGGCTGCAGCTGCAGACACCTGCAGACACCTGCAGACACCTGCAGGCACCTGCAGACACCTGCAGACACCTGCAGACAGCTGCAGACACCTGCAGGCACCTGCAGACACCTGCAGACACCTGCAGACAGCTGCAGACACCTGCAGGCACCTGCCTGCAGACACCCAGCTGCATGCTGCTGAGCAGGAGAGCTTGGCCACCCCAGTGGGACACTGGATCGTGCCCTTAGGTCAGAGCAAACATCTCCCCAAGCTCCCTCAGCTTAAACACACCAATTTGCATTAACATATCCTGTGGGGACTTATTTTCCAGACTCGTGTGCAAAATAGACAGAAAATGCCTCTAGGGATGTGTAAAAACACAGAAACACTCAGATTCACAACAAGATTTATGATCAGAGGGAGCTGTGAAGGCAGCCTGGAACAGTGAGAGATTGGCCACAACCAGCCCTTGCATGGAAGAATTTGTTCTGTACCACAGAAAGATGATTTTTATTATTATTTTCCTTCCTGTTCATTGTTCCTTTTCTTTCTAAATCCCTCCAGAGAGCACCAGGGGTTATGTATTAAGGCTGCAGATGTCAAAGAAAGCTCTGTGGTGCATTTAACAGCTTCTTTATCACTTCTGAAAGAACTTGGGGTCAGCAGTCCAGACTTGATATCTTCAAATGGTTTTTTAAAAGCAACATTTTCAGTCAAGTATTCTTAACTCAGTGTAAGCACTGCATGCCTTAAAACACAGATTTCTTTTTATATAGTGAGTTAAAAGCCAGAAAATCAATGAAATAAAATAAATACACCTGACTATGATCTCCCCTGCTGTATGAGCTTATTTCAAGGATACATTCACCCAAAAGCTATGAAGAGGCCCAGGGATGAAACAGCTTCAGCTTTAACTCTGGAGTGCTGCTTCTTGCTTCAAGTTCTGTGCAGTGAATAACTGGAAAGGGGTGAATGTGATGCCAGTTTTCCAAAGAAGGCTTCAGTGATGAGTAGAAGGACTATGGAGGAGTAAGGATGGTGAATTAGGAGAAATTGGAGCAAAGAGAGAAACAGGCACTTGAATAAGCAGAGTGGGGAAAGGCAGCTCTGGTTCTTGAAAGAGAAGCTCTGCCTCAGGAATAGACTGGAGCTCTCTGAAGGAGCCCACGAGGGTACAGAAATAGAATTCCAGCAGTTTGTTTGGATTATCAGAAAGCAGTCAGCAAGGTCCTCCACAGCTAATCTTCCACAAATCAAGAGCAGAGGTCATCAGACAAATATATATTTGTTAAAAGTTAAGAAATAAAGTGTGGGGGTAAATGGCCAATTTTCAGAGGACATAATCACCTGTGGTGTCCAGTCATCCAGCACCTTCCTAAGTGAGCAGGAGGAAAAGGAGTGAAGGGGAAAATGATAAAGTTTGCTGATGATACAGAGAGATTCTGGAAAGCAAACTCCAACTGAAACATTAAACCTGTTTGCTTCTTGATCCTGAAAATGTCTGAGTCTCCCAGCCAGGGCTGCACTCACAGCAGGGCTCCAGCAGCAAATGCTCCTCCGTGCTCTCACAGACCATGACAACTCCTTGCATTGTGATTAATGTGCTTGCAAAGGCCAAACCCCTGCAATGTGATCAATTGTCATGAAACAGCCACGTGGGTGCCCTGGGCACAGCCGCACCAGGGGCAGCTCCTGGGAAGGTCTGGCAATGAAAGTTTGAAGGGAAAATGCTTCAAACTGCTGGGCAGAGGTGGCACAGGTAGCAAAGGCAAAAACCTGCCCTTCCCTTCTGCCCCAGTGAAGCTCTGTCAGCTCCCACTGCTTTCCATGCACGACAGAGGGATTCCTGTTTGCTGTGCTCCGAGGAGGAGGCACAGCCAGATGTTGCACTGGCACAGAGTCCTGGGCCATCACTTGGATAATGTCCCAAGGGGACAGGAACTCAGCCAAGGTCAGCACAGGTCACCCAGAGCCTCTTTGCAAAAAGTTGTGGTCAGATAATTGCAGTCATTACCGAATTGAGTCATGCACTGCTAATGCAGGCTGGCAGAAGGAGCTTCCAGCCACAAAAATCCTTCAATGTTTTGCTTGCACTTGACACTGGAGGTGTTTAAAGGCTCTCAGCAACCACCCTCCTGTGCAGCAGGTGCCCAGCCTCTCTCATTTGTGCTGAGCACAGCAAACTTGCAGAGAGGGAAGTGCTCCAAGGTGCCCTGCCACCCCTTCGTGGTGATTGCTGCCACAGTTTTTCTGTGCCATGGCTGGGAAATCAGCAGAGAGAATAAAATATTTGCAGTGGGTCCAACCTGGGTTGTGTCTACATGCAGAATAAGGTGAGAGGAGCTTTGAACAATACCAAGTGCTTGAGGAATAAGAGGGAAATGATCCCAGGGTGCCAAGAGGGGGCTGTGGGAGCAGCTCAGCATGGGTGAGAGCAGGAAGGGAGGCAGGGGGCAGCAGCACAGCTGGGGCAGCTTGGGTGTTTCCCTTGGTGTGGCTTTGGCCACCACAGGGGTGCAAACCCAAAATAAACCGAGTTGCACCAGAGCAGTGAGTAACAGGGGCAGAAGGGCACTGCCTGGGCTGCAGATGGGAGGTTCATGGTCTGCACCCCCTTCTCACACCAGTGCTGGGGTGAGCCCTCAGCAGCCCCAAGCCCACCCCCAGCCCCCCCATCTGCTGCTTCCCATTGAGTGGGGCAGCACCTGGAAACAAAAAAGCCTCCATCAAGTACAGTGTTACTTAGGACCAAACCAAGGCAAAGAAAAGCATTTTGAGACCATCAAACACTCTCTCCAACTGTGGAACCAGGCACCTGCTCAGTCTTCCCACTGCTTTTGACCAGGGAATTAAGGCACTTATTCTACATTAGAGCCATTTCCAGAGGAATTTCCCTCTCACACAAAATGCCAGCAGCCAATTCCCTCTGAAGGAGGGTTTTCAAAATGCAGGAGCAAACAATGGTGGGAAGGGACAGTGGGCAGGGGAGTGCTGCACCCTGAGAGAAGAGAAATGAAAGGAAACCACAAGAGAGTGTGGCACAGGTGGAGTGCCACATCCACTGCTCACTTCAGCACCATCCCCCAGCCTGCTCCTACATCAAAAGGGCCAACAGAGGAACAAACACTGCACAGCCACCTCCCCTGTGCCCTGCAGGGCCCTTCGCTGCTGCCCAGGCCTTGTGCTGGTGGCACAGATGTCCCTGCAGAGAGGGACAGTCTGACACAGTCACACTGACTGGCACAGAGGAGGCATCTGCTCCCAGTTCTGCATCCCAGGAAGCAACCAGGGAGAACAAAATGCTTTATTTAAAAACTGGCACATAGTTTCGTGTCTTTTAACTAGCACCTGTCAGTTTTGGCAGTGCTTTTAGCTCCAAGTCTTTCTTTTTCAAGGCCCCTGCGCAGAGCTGTTCCCACCTGCCTTGGCAGGGGCACAGGAGGTTCATGCACAAACCCCTGAGGAGAGAGACTCACTGCTGGCTTTTGAGGAGAGGGAGAGTTTGTTTCACTGAAATCACCCAGCCAGTGGCTGACCCAGCCTGTCCTGCAGCCCTAAGCACAGATTGGTACCAGTGCCACCAGTGCCACCAGCACCACTGGATGGCAGGAACATCTCCACCAACCCAACCTTGAGAAGACAGGACTGAGGGAACCTGGGGACCTCATTCCTGTCTGTCAGTGTCTGCAGGGAGGGCTCACAGCAGGACCAGGCTCTGCTCCATTGGGCCCAGCAATGGCACCAGAGGAACAGGCAGAAACCTCACCTGGACATGAGGAAGAACTTCCCTGTGCACTGGACTGCTCAGAGAGGCTGTGGAGTGTCCCTGTGCCCTGAGCTCTGGGATGGCCCTGCTGGAGCAGGGAGGTGGCACCAGATGGGCCATGGTGGTCCCTTCCAGCCTGACCACCCTGTGTGACTGTGATGGCCCCACACACCACACACGGAGCCACGGGGACAGAGCCCTGGCCAGGGACAGGCAGCTGGGCCAGCTGGGCTGCCATGGCCCAGGGCACCCCCCTCTACAGCCCAGCCGTGCTGGGATGGCTTTGGAGGGGGCACAGCCCTGCTCAGTGACCCCAAACTGCCCCTGGCACACGGGCTGGATGCTCCTGATGCCCTGACAGGCTCAAGGGAACACGGGGCAGAGCAGAGAGGGGCTGCAGCCCCAGAGGGGCTGACAGCATCTGGAGGACTGTCTCAGTTTGGTGACACTGCCACAAGGGGGAAAAAAGGACTTTACTGTCTCCTTTAGTGTCTCCTCAGGGAAGTGAAGACAGGCACTGGAAGTCAGCACCAAGCCACCACCACTGGGAATGGAAGTTACCCAACAGAGTAAGCAAGGACATAAATTATGTGGGTGTGATTTTCTGTAGAAAAGCAGCTTTTTAAAGGAGCATTTGAATGAGCATCTGCTGCTCCAGAGAGGTGACCCACAGCAGCACCAGCTGTCACCATCCCCAGCTCCTCCCAGCTCTGCCCCAGTGTGTGCAGGATGGCAAATGCCACCACCGAGTCCACAGTGGCACCGACTCCGAGTGGTGACATTTGCTGCTCTTTATGCACTGCCAGACAACTCTTCACACTTCATCCCTTGTCTCCTGTGAGGGGGTTTTGAGAGCTCCAGCAGAAATCTTTGCTGCCTGGCTGAGGATGTGTGCTGCCCTCTGTGCTGAACAAACACCTGGGATCAGCAGCATGTGCTTTAGCTGGAAATTGTGGGGCTTTTTCCTAGCAGTCTTCTGGCCCCAGAGCACTTTCCTAAAAATTCCCAGCTATGAGGAACCAGGCTGAGAAATACAGAATAGTGTCCCAGGAGGGAGCAGGGCAGCTGCTCAGCTGAAAACAGAGGAGGAGAGGCTGAGGACATGGAACCAAACTGCAAAGCAATGGTGTGGTCAGCACCAGGCAGAGCAGAGCACAGAGGTGCTGCACAGGGATTTGGGATAGAAAATAATGGCAGAGGCTTTTGTCTCTATTCTAGCAACAGCCTCTTGTCACTGTAAGGCTGGGGAGCAGCAAGAGAACACAGCAACAAGACTCCTCTTCCAAGCAGCAAGAAGGAGTGATTTATTGAAAAGCCATGACATTTATATAAGGGAGATCGTGAGAAACAAAGTAGAAAAACTCATTGGTCAAAGAAGGCAACACCTCTTTGAAAACATGCTTTCTGCAAAATATCATGAGACACCAGGTGTCTATCTGTGTTTTCTTTCTACCTTTCCTTGTTTTGTCTCTGAGAAAGATCTCCAGCCTGGGAAAGATCCTGGCTGGAGCTGAGAAAAGTCAACAATCTGGGAAAAAACCTAATTAGGTTCTCTAGGAGCCTTCAGCAGTGTCCACAGCTTCTGGCCCATGGAAGGTGTGTCTCAGTGTGTCTGTACTCCCCAAGGCTTTCCTGATGATGATTTGATGGATTTCCAGGAGAATTCTGCTGCGATTTCTGTTGTTGTTGTTGATCTCAAAAGTTTTGCAATAAAGGAGAATTCAGTGACATTTGCCTGTGACCCTTACCCAGCACTCAAAAACTGTTGACAAAGAGATGATCAGGTTTTAACTGGAAGAGAGGAAAATGTGACATATTACCCTGGCCAGATCCTGTCTCTGAAGAGGTTCCCCAAACAGACCTTGTGAGAGGGAAGCTTTTCTCAGCATATGGAGGGAAGCAATGACCTCTGCTGCCTCCCACAGCTTGCCTGCTCTCCCCCTGATGATTACAGTCACTGCAGCTCTTCCAGGAGCTGGAGAGAAGATGAGGAGGTCAAGAAGAAGCTCAAATAGCACATCTCAGACCTCACAAATAAAAGTGTGAATGGGGCTGTGTACACTGAGAGGGCAACAGTCTCCACAAAATCGTGGAGTACCTGGCAGGATGGATTGATTTAAAGTTTAATGAGGCAGCTCTGCCACGTTGGCCACACTGGAGGATGCAGAAGGCTGCAAGAAAGCCACCAGTGTATGTGAATTAGCACAGCACTCAGCTATAAGCACTGCCCAAAGAGCTTTAGCCCTGCTCAAATCTCTCCTAAAACCACCTGAGGCTAAGCCAGGCTTAGTAGGACCCACTGTGCCACCTGGCTGGAGACTTGTTTGACTGTGACAAATCCATAGGGAGAAGTATTAATCACTGCTGGGAGATACAAAACCACTCAGTGCTATCATGGTTCTCTATACCTGTATAAAACTCATTACAAGGATCATTAACAAAGCCTTCAGCATCCTTGTCTCTGGCCTGTGCAGTTTCCTGTACCCCAAAGAACAACCCCACAGCAGTGGAGAAGAAGTGAGGGAAACTTCTGGATGCTTGGTCTTTTTCTGACACCTCAGATCCAGGACTTGAGCAGTCATGTGGGAATTTTTAGTGGTGGAGAACCTGAGAGATTGGTCAGGAGGAAAAAAATAAGAGCAGAATAAAGGAGTTCTAAAGTTTGCACAGAAATGTAATAATTTTGGGGAAAAGTTTCTGAAACCCCAAACTCCTGGAGTCCCTGCCAGCCCTGAGAGTGCTCCTGGCCCCAGCAGGAGATCTGCAGAGACTCAGACCCATCTGCAAATGTAGAGGGGCCAAGTGAGCCCACTCATGCATGTCACACAGGAAAACAAATGCCATCCTGCCTGCTGTGCAGAGCTCAGGGCTGGAGGCAGATCAGCTGGGGAGATGGAATAACATCCACTCCTAATATGGATTGTGTGTGCAGAGTGTCTGGCCTGAGCACAGCCTGGAGTCCCCTGGGTGGAATGGGACAATCAGGGCAGAGGGGACAATGACAGTTCCCTGAGCTGTCCCTGTGCAGGGCCTTGGGGGGCACAGAGGCAGCTCAGCCTTGCTGCTCCCTGTCCCACCATCACCTCAGAAAGTGCCCCTGCTCACCCCAATTCACCCCATCCCCGGTGGGCATTCCCCCCTGGGAATGCAGGGTCCCCATCTGCATGGGGGGACCAGCCCCTGACCACACCAGTCTGGGTGCAGTTTGGCCCCCTGTGCCCCACCACAGTCCCATACAGACCCCAGCACCCTACAGCAAGGTTTGGTTCTCAAAGGAGTCCAGAGATTGTAATTTGTGTAAGAGCAGAGGTGATCTGTAGGATTCTTCAGAGCATCCCTGTAATCTGTGTGGGAATATCTGGGTTGCTTCCCCTGCCCTGCAGAGTGACAGGATTGGACCAGGAGAACCCCAGGCATGGTGACCAACAACCTGGGACTGGCCCTCTCCATCTATTTCAGCACCACCCCTTGAACTGTCTGTGGAATTCCCACAGAGCAGGGGGAAAGCAGAGCAGCTATAAATCCCGGGTTTATGTAAGGGATCCTGGATGAGGGAAAGCAAGCAGGAGATTTCAGCCCCCAGAGTTTCACTTCCACACAAAGCAGCCAAGTGCAACGCCACACTGACTCCAGAAGGAGAACTGGGGTCTCATATTGCAAAAAAAAAGAAAAAAACAGGAAGAAAGGAGACCAAAATTCAAAAAGTCTCAGTGAAGTCTCCAAATGCTTTGGCTGAGTTTGGGTGGCTCTCTCTCCAGTGGGGACAGACAGTGGGAAGAGTGGAGAAAACAACTGGGGACCAGCTGGGAATTTGAATATCACATTTGTGTCCAAAACCATGAGTTGTGAACAGAGGGATTTAAATGCAACTTTCCTGGGAACAAGAGATGACAGGGGACTGCCAGAACTCCTCAATGCCCTTCTTCAGGAGCTGCTGCCATTCCTGTGTGCTCCTGGCCACCAGCAGAGCTTCAGGAGGACTTGAGCCCAGAACAACACTGCAAATCCTTGCTCTCCTCTGGGCTGATCCCAGAGTCAGGGCAGATTCTCAAGAGCTAACTGGAATTTCTGTGTGACCACTGGCAGTGCACACTCCAGGGATGGATGTTGTACTGTGGCTGCTGGTGTGTGTTGCAGAGTCTGGAGTTGAGTAAACCAAGCCAGGCAAACAGGAATCACATCTTATCCTGAGCCTGCACACATTTCTAGACCTGACACAGACCAAGAATCCAGACACATTCATGAGATTCTTTCAAATCAAAATTGATTTTATTACATTTGTCTACATTTGTGCAAATTTTTGCATAGAAGGAAGGAGCAGCCCTTATTAGATTTTTAAAATGTGATGCTTAGACCAA
Source organism: Luscinia megarhynchos (assembly GCA_034336665.1). NCBI lineage: Eukaryota > Metazoa > Chordata > Aves > Passeriformes > Muscicapidae > Luscinia > Luscinia megarhynchos. The sequence continues at coordinate 8,528,322 of CM067580.1, forward strand.
GTTACATGTCCAGCTTGGAGCAGAAAGAAGCCTTTGGCTGCTGGCAAATTTGGACTCAAAACTGCCCCAGTAAAAGTGGAATGTGCCAAAGGGCCCTGCAGAGACCTGCAAAGGCAGCAAACAGCTGGTGGGGCACAGCTGGGAGGGCACAGCCCAGCTGAAGACACACTAGAAATTTTACTGGTTCCATGAGGTTTAAATGAGTAACCAAACACAAATTCACACAGCACTGGCATAAATCCTCACATCAAAGGGGAGAAGGAGTCTCATTTGCCCTGTGTTTAATAGGATAATGATGGCTATTGCCTGTGCAGTAACTTCAGAAGGCTCCTCTGCAGAACTCCAGCCCTGTAGCTGGGGATGTTGTCTGAATGACTAAACAGACCTGTTTCATATTTTAGAGGACTCCTATCTTCACCCAGGATTGACTGTGCAGCTCCTACTCCTGTTACACAAGATCACAGGGGCTGCCACCCCTGTCTGCAGCCCTGACAGCATCACACAAACATTAAAACCCTGGAACTCAGAGCACTGGGAGACGAGTGAGTACAGTGATCCCTGCTCCAAAGATGAGCAAATAAGGGGAAGAGAAGCAGCAAAACTGCGACCACCAGCAGCTCTTCTGAGCCAGGGCTGTGAGGCTGACCCTGCCCACACTGCTCCCAGCCACTTCTCCTCTAATGACTGCAGCAGGACACAGACACATGGCAGCCCAGCTTCCCCTAAAGGCAGCCCCGTGGGCACTGAGATTTCCTGAGAAATGAAATCGCTGGTTTAATGTTTTCTGAAAGGTTTAAATGCCACAAAAGGAAGTATCGAGTTGGGATCCACAGGTCTGGAAAACTGATGGATTATCCAGATGAATTGCCCTTCCTCCATCCCACTACTCCTTCCTTTCCCTGGGATGGGTCAACACCAACCTGAGTGGGCCCTCTGGGGACAGAGGAGTGTCAGGAGTGTGGCAGTTCCAGTGTAAGTGCCTGGACAGACACCTGGACAGACCTAGCATGTGCTGGAGGTGCTGAGAGAGGCACCCACGTCCCCATCAGCACCCCTGCCCTCCCCAGCCCTTTGGGCCACATGCAGGCAGCAGCAAAGGGGCTCAAGGACAGCAGCAGGTTGTCCCTGCTGTGCCTGGGAGGAGGACACTGCCACATCAGTGCCCTTCTCACTCCCAGTGGCAGCAAATAAAGCACTTTGCCAATGGCTTCACTCCCAGTGCTCACCCAGGGACTGTTCCTGCTCCCTGGGGTCACACAGGAATAGAGTTGGATCTTCCTCAGAAGACAGCTTGAGAAGCAGCTCCCATCCCAAATCTTCTCCAAAGATTTCTAAGGGTCAAGCACAAAATGCAAAGTCAGAGCAAAACCTGTACACTTCAGAGTGTCTGGGCTGGGGTTTCTCAGCCAACCCTTGTTAGAGCTGCTAACATAAGATCTGTTTTTTCTGTAAAATCCAGATCCACATGGATTTGCTCTTAAGTCAAGCCCTCACCCACTCAAAATCCTGTCCCTGAGCAGGGCCCTGCTTTGCCCACCAGCTGCCCCAGCGTGGGGCAGGCACAGCCAGGGCTCACCAAGCTGTCCAGGTGCTACCACAGCCACCCTGGGCAGCTGGAGCTAAACTGGGCTCCCACTGCAGGAGGACAAGACCTCAGACACAACATGCACCTCCAGGCATGCAGAGAGCAGGTTGAGAACATGGAAGCAAAGATATGAGTACCCAGGGAAAGAGGCAGAGGAGGGAGCAGCACTCAGGAACAGCACTGCAGGATGGACATGACAGGACCAGCTGCTGTGCCAGGTGCTGGTTTCTGCCCAGAGCCCAGTGCTGGGGAGCATCCCCTGCCCAGGGCCCAGTGCTGAGGAGCATCACCTGCCCAGAGCCCAGAGCTGGAGAGCATCACCTGCCCAGAGCCCAGTGCTGGGGAGCATCACCTGCCCAGAGCCCAGAGCTGGGGAGCATCACCTGCCCAGAGCCCAGTGCTGGGGAGAATCACCTGCCCAGAGCCCAGAGCTGGGGAGCATCACCTGCCCAGGGCCCAGAGCTGGGGAGCATCACCTGCCCAGAGGTCAGAGCTGGGAGCATCACCTGCCCAGAACCCAGTGCTGGGAGCATCACCTGCCCAGAGGTCAGTGCTGGGGAGCATCACCTGCCCACTGTGGGTGCCCAGTGCTGGGGAACATCCCCTGCCCACTGTGGGTGCCCAGTGCAAGCCAGTGAAGCAGGCAATGGGCTGCCAGGCATTCCCACACACCTGTGTCCTGCAGGACACACCTGGCAGAGGTGAGTGCCCCTCATAGTCCCCCTGGCACAAAGCAGGAGTGATTCCCTGCACTCCACAGAGACCAAGGATGAAACTGGGAGCAGGAGCAATCCCACTGTGTGCAAGGAACCAGCACAACATTCAGCTGCTCACAAAACCACCCAGAGTTTAGGTTCAGCATTTCCCAGCACCAGCCCCTTCCAAACACTGCTCTGTTCCAGGGTGCTGGGTTGATCTCACCCTGTGTTTGTCACTGGGCAAAAGGAACCACCCAACCCCCAGAAAACTCAGGTAGTATTTTGTTACTGCCGGCCTGAAATGTCTCAGATGCTGTGGTGTGTGATCCCACTGCACAGATTCATCTGCTACTACGCCATCCAACCTAAATAAACTTCGGCTTGGCTTTGGAATTATCTCCAAGCCGAGGAGCAGTGCAGTTTCCCTGGGCAGCCCACCCTCCCGCAGGAATCTGACCCTCCCGCAGGATTTTAACCCTCCCTGGCCCACTCTCCCTCCCCAGCCGGGCTGGCTCTGCACAGGCAGCCTTAGGAATTTCGGAATTGTCCCTCTCCCTTGCGGTGCTTTGCTGTCACTGCCCTGGGATGAACCATCCCGCAGCTGTCGCACCCTGCAGGGCAGGGCAGGGAGGCAGCAGAACCAGCCGTGCTTATCAAACCCTGCTGCTTTAAACAGGCTCTTCGCTGCCTGCAGTCAAAGCCACGCTATGCTTAACGTCACCGGGGAGCAAAAATAGCCGGCACGAGTGGAGGGAGGGGAATGGGAGTATTAAGAGCGCCCAGATTTCAAACATACTTGGCTTGGCAGAGCGCTCCCTCCCTGCCCCTGCCGCTCCAGATGCGACGGAGCACCGCGACCCCTCACTCTCTGCCCATGAAGAAGGATTCTCTTCTTTCTATTTTTTCCCCTTCTTTTTCTGTTTTTCTTTCTTCAAGTTTCAGCTTCGATACTACTAGATAGATTTTTTTTTTTTCTCGCTTTGTTGTGGGAAACTTCATCTGCCGGATTTAAAAAGCAAGGTTTGAACAAGAGAAATTAATTTCTGTTTACAGCTGTAAATATGCATGGTACTCCTGTGGGATTGTATCGTAGAGGGAAAGGCAAGATTGGCTGGGAAAATCGCCTGGACCGTAAGATGCTCGAATGGCTGCTTGGAATAGCAAGCTGTCTATTGTGTGTGCATGTGTGCGAGTGTGTGTTTGTGTACGACAGCAGCAATGCTGCGAACTTTAAAATGATGCAAGGGCTCCCAAATTGGCTTAATTTTCCTCTTCTAGCCCTGCCTGGAGATGGGCAAAGTGTCTGAATGGAATCAGTGCTGTAGGAATTTTATGAATGGAGCAAAAGGCAGGCTCAGCAGGAGAGGAGCAGAGCGGGGAGATGCGGTGGGCTCGGCTCGCTCCGGCAGGAGCTGTCACTCCAGGGAATGCACAGACAGGCACCAGCACGGCACAGATCTGCTACAAGCCCCCGGGACACCGAGGGAGGCAGCTGGAACACGGAACATGCTGCTGACAATGAGCTACGAGCAGCACGGCGAGCCCAGAGCTGCGTGCGGGGCCAGTCCGGGCTCAGCCGGAGCATCCCGCACAGAGCTGCTCGTTCCTGTGCCCTCCTGCTGACTGTGAGGCACAGCAGCAGCCGTGTCTCCTTCACGGGAGTCACTTCTCACTGCCAGCACAGCTCGGACACCAACATCGATCAAAGGACAAGGAGGGAGCAGGACGGACTGGCTACAGCTGCCCTACAGCAGGAGGGCACTGCACAGCACAGCAGGAGCAGCGCGAGGCAGATTTGGGGTTGCAAGGTCCAAGGAATGCATCCTGATGCTGCTGAAGGTGCTGGGGACCAGCCCAGAGCAGCCCTGAAGGAGCACTGACCACTGCAGAACCAGGCTCATCTCGCCTGCACTGGAGGGGCTGGGGTGGAGATGGGCTCTCTGTGTTCCTCTGGTTTTTGCACTTTTATGCCCAGTTGCTAAGTGAGGGAAAACTCTCCCTCTGCACTGGATTGTCCTCTCTTATACAGAGTTTTTTGTGACGTCTCTGTAGCACTCATCATCCTCAGCAGGTGGTAATGGGGAGAAGGAGAGGGCAGCTCAGCAAAGGATGAAAATTGTCCATCCTCAAGTGCCACAGTGGTCATGACAGGGTGACACAAGGGCAGCAGGGGAGGGCCTGGGACTGTAATCCTCCTGCCAAGGAGACAGGAGATAGAGGCAAAGGAGTCAGAGCTGGTGAGGAGGGAAAGAGACACCTAATTCACTGGGAAAAGCTGCAAATTCCCGGGATTAAACAAATCCAACAAACCCAGTGGAACAAGGCAGAAGGGAGTCTTTGCCTGCTGAACCCTACAAGGACAAGGAGTCCAGCACCCCTCCCCCTCAGCATTTTCCAAAGGAAAAAAAGACAGTCTGAGTGCTGTAAAACACACAGTGCAAATCCACTCTTGTATGCAGTGACCTTTAGGATGGCACAGGCTTTTGGCATGCCTTAAAATCCGGACATTTTAGCAACTTCTTCAGCATTCCTCTGAGGTAGGTTTGCTCTCCTTTTGCCTACACTTGGAATGAATGAAAAGCAGCCCAGTCCTGATTTGTGCAGCACTGAGTCTGAGCTCCCATGAACAGAGTTGCCTTCACACCTCGCTGCTCAAGGCTGTCCAGGCAGGTTCACCCCCAGCTCTGGCTGAAATGTTTTACAGACACATGAACATCTCTGGTATCACCGTGGACAGACAGCATGGAAAACTCTGTGTTTACAGACATAGAAATCCCACAGGGAAACTACACTTTGCTTTATGAAGTGCCTTTTTCTCCATCACTCAAATGATGTTTGAAACTACAGGACAGAGGAGGAGCTTCTCATTCAAGGGAAGCTGCTCTGTGAAGACACTGCAGGAATGCTGGACAGGACTTTGAATGCATCACTAACACAGAACAGACAATTTGGCTGCAAATGATAAATCTGAAGTTTGTTTTCCCTTTTTAGGGGCCTTCTGCTCCTTCAGAGTTAAGAATGTAGCAAAGAGGTTTAAGCAATCATGCTGATAGCTCTGTAAATCATTGTTATGAATTTAGGATGGTTTTTTCCTCCAACCCCAAACCATGGACTGCAGTAAGTGGTTTCAGTGATCCACACAATCTTGCTTGTCTATTTTCCATGGACACACCTCACAGCTGGGCTCTTGTAATGAGAGCACGAGCCCTGCAAGAGTGGCCTCAGTGCTGAGGACCTTTGGGCACATTCAGGCAGTGCAGATACGTGCTCAGGGACAGGTAACTTCTAAATGATCCTTTGTGCTGCTCTGGCAGATTTCTAACATGTTGTTTTTGATGTCTTTCCTCTAGTGGAGAATGCAGTTGGTCCTTGGATGAGACGCAGCTAAGAAATGGTTCTACAGCTCCCAGCAGCCGCGTTCCTCGGAGCAGAAAGAACCCCCTGCGACACGAGCAAAGCTTCTGGCATTTAAACCCGGGAGGATGTCCCTAAGCGACGAGCTGGAGAGCCACTTCTCTGCCACCCCGTACGCGGTGACAGCCACGAGCGAGGACGGCAGCGTTCCGGATCAGGCCCAACGCCTCGGCCAACGGCACCGGGCCGGGCGCGTGGGCGGCGGGCGCCGCGGAGGACATGGTGGCCATCTGCACCATCGGCGCCATCCTGTCGCTCATGTGCGTCGTGGGGGTCACGGGCAACGTCTACACGCTGCTGGTGATGTGCCACTACCTGCGCTCCTCGGCCTCCATGTACATCTACATCATCAACCTGGCGCTGGCCGACCTGCTCTACCTCCTCACCATCCCCTTCATTGTCGGCACCTACTTCATCCAGAAGTGGTACTTTGGGGACGTTGGCTGCCGCATCCTCTTCAGCCTGGACTTCCTCACCATGCACGCCAGCATCTTCACGCTGACGGTGATGAGCACCGAGCGCTACCTGGCCGTGCTGAAGCCCCTGGACACGGTGAAGAGGTCCAAGAGCTACCGCAAGGCCATCGCCGTGGTCATCTGGCTGGTGTCACTGCTGCTCACCCTCCCCATGCTCATCATGATCCAGCTGGTGCAAAGGGACAGCAAAAGCATCTGCCTGCCCACCTGGAGCAAGCTGTCCTACAAAGTCTATCTCACCATCCTTTTTGGCACCAGCATCGTGGGCCCGGGGGTGGTCATTGGCTACCTCTACATCCGCCTGGCCAGGATTTACTGGGTGTCACAGACTGCATCCTTCAAGCAGACCAAGAGGCTGCCCAACCAGAAGGTGCTCTATTTAATCTTCACCATAGTGCTGGTCTTCTGGGCTTGCTTCTTGCCTTTCTGGATATGGCAGCTCCTCTTCCAGTATTATGAGTCCTTCTCTTTATCTCCCAAGGTGATGAAGAACATTAATTACTTGACAACCTGCCTGACCTACAGCAACAGCTGCATCAACCCCTTCCTCTACACCCTGCTCACCAAAAACTACCGGGAGTACCTGAAGAACAGGCAGAGGTCCCTCAGCAGCAGCAGTGGGTACTTCCAGAGGAGGAATCGCTTTCAGAGGATCTCAGGGAGATCCCTGTCCACGAGCAGCCAGCACTGCACAGAGACCTATGTCCTTGCTCACGCTCCCCTGGGAAACAGCAGTGCCTGAAGGTAAAATACATCTCCAAGAACAATCAATATTGACTTCAATGTTGCTTTGATTTAAAGTGTACATTGTACAGGCGAAGCCTTGGCAGACCCAGAATGTGCACACATTTATCCAGAGGCTGTGCCATGTGTCTGTTCTCATTTCTCCAGTGCCACTGATTTGATGCTAGCAGCACTCGGCTGAACATCTATCTAAATAGCCTTTCACTTTTTATCTTTATATTTTATAGTGTATGTCTCCTCAAGTAGCCATCAATAATGAAAGCCCATAACAGGGCCGTGATTTTTAACAGTATCAGCTGTCTCACAACGTTTAAAATTATGTTACCCCATGAATGGCTGTAGTTTGCTCTTTTTTTTTCTTTAGCAGTAGTGCTAAATTTGTAGTTGTATGAGGACTGAAGACAATGAAATAAAAGAAAAAAGCAGCTGATGTTTGTGACACACCATGCAGTTTGCATTTGGGGTAGGACTGGACAATGTGAATGAGGCATATCCAGGGTTGCCTGTCTTGGTTTGGGTCATACTCACATTTATTCTGCAGCCCTGTGTATGCACTGGGCTGGATTCTCCAATCACACAGGTGTGTGCAGTGGAGTTACACCATGGTCCTTGTCAGCAACACAGGCTTCCCATGACAGTGCCACAGGCAGGGAATACTCAGCATCCCTACAGCACTGACCCCAAACAGCATGTGGAGCAGCATCACCTGTCCTGGGCAAGCTTATCCACCCTCTGCCCTCCTCCAGGGAGGAATTGGGAACCTCTGCTGTTGCTGTAGTCAGGGCATCCCCTGGCAAACTGCAGCATCCAGCCTGAAGCACCAGACCTCCACCACCAAGTCCAGGAGGAAAGGACAGAGGGAGAGGAGGGGGTTGAGATGTGATTTTCCCTGGGGAATGCAATGTTCTCTGAAGTGCTTAATACTCCCAATTATAAAAGTGCTGGTTCTTGGTTAGGGAGACAATTTGTTCCCTTCACTGGAAATTATTTTGCCTTTCTGCTACAAAAACAGTCCTGCCTACACCAAGAATACGTTGCCTGTCCTGGCTTTCACCAACGATAAGGCATCATTAGTATAAATATAGGATCTGTGATGTCTGGCATTTCCCCAGTGAGGCTAGAAGCACCTTCTCTGGGATGCTGCCAAGATCCCTCCAGGAGTCCTCTGCTTGCAGCAGCCCTGCTAACCTCATTAGCAGGGATACGAGGATGCAATGCCAACACAACCAAGGTACAGAATTAGAACAAAATGCATGCTGAGCAGCAGACTCAGAACTGCAGTGTGAAATCCCTCTGGCAGTGAGCTCTGTTTGTTACACTGAGCCTGAATTCAGGATTTAACCATTACTCCCCTTCAAGACATTTAAATAGTCACTGCTCATGGGGACAGGGCAAGATGCACATGCAGCCTCCCTGGGGAATACACTTGGACAAGTCATTGTCTCTTCCATGCATGGGCTTAAAGTTTGTTATGGATGGGGGAAGATTCACACCATGAGAGAGGGCTCTGGTGCATGCTGCTCTGCTGTGAACTGGTGCAGGAACTGGAAGGGCCTTGCTGTGCTCCCAGCCCCTCCACACTCCCCATCAGCAGTGGTCCTGGGGGGCAGGGTGCTTGCAGAGCACTGTGCCAGCAAGTCCCACTTCAGGATCAGCCCCTGCCTGATTCCAGAGGGGCAGGAATACCATGGATGTGGCCATTTCCTATGCTCACAGTACTTGTTAGCTTTCAGACCCTCTTGGCTTGGAGACACATTAGTGAAAGCCCATTGGAGAGAGCAAAGCACCCTCTGAGATGAGGGAGTGGGAGCCCCTGGATGGGGATGAGAGGTTTGTTATGTAATCACAAAGATTGGAAGAAACCTTCAAGACCCAGTCCAGCCATTACCCCAGAGATGCCTGCAGAGGCTCCCTGGAGCAGAGGCTGGGCAGTGGCACAGGAATCCAGCAGGGATTTATCCCAAGGCTCCAAAGGATTCCCCTTGGGCAGTGCCAGAGCCCGGCCGTGGCTCCACCCAAGATGGGCCCAGGATGGATCCGAGTCACCAGTTCTCACACTTGCATCACTTTGGCTCCATTTCCACCTTGGCTTCACTGCCCAATCCCAGCTCCACTTCTGCACTCCCATCCTCCCAGATTCTCTCCTCCAGTGGCTGCTGGTTGCACTTTTTGGGGCTGAAGCTGCAGCGTGTCCTTGGCTCTGGGGCTGGACAAGGATTGTTTTGTGTGCCTGAGCTGGGAGGAGAACTTGTGACACTTTGTGTGGAGTTCAGAGTCACACACCAGTGCACTGCAGAGCCTGGAAATATGAAAATAAAACTTAAGGCATCAGCAGCACCACCTCATTCACCACATGTCCCCCAGTGCCACACACACACACATTTTGAACACTTCCAAGGATCCAAGGATGGTGATTCCACACCTCCTGGGGAAGCCTGTTCCACTCCTTCATGGGAAGAATTTTTCCTAGTATCCAATCTGATTTTCTGAAACTATTTTCCACTTATATAGTCAGGTGTTTATCATGAGTCAGAATATAAAGTTTAGTCTTCTTCTTTTTTTTTTTTTCTTTTAAATGGCAGTTTTAGTTTCTTGCCCAGGAAGAACCAGACAAGCTCAGGATGAGCAGTTCCTATGGTTGTGAAGGAAAGCTACTGCAGCCTGAGCATTTGGAAAGCACCATGCCTCTTGCTTAACTCAGACAGTCACAATGACAGGGGGTTTGCAAATCTCAACTCATCCACCCATGCAGACAGTGCAGAAGCTACTGAAAGATATTGGAGCAGATCTGCCTTCAATTATTCAGTCTGACCCCTTCACCCTCAGCAGCTCTGCTCTTGATTCTCTTCTCCAAACCCTCCCCAAGCAATCCATCTCCCAGAAAACCATTGTGAAACACCTTTCATGGCTCTGTCAGTGCAGGGAGCACCCTGAAAGCAGCATGAGCAGTGTGTGGAAGGCACAAAAACATGCCAGATGTCCAGGGAAAGGAGCTGGGATTCCCTGTTTCCCTGGAAGGACACACAGCCTCAGCCCCTGGGCTGCACAGTCACCCTTCCCATTTGAATCCTGTGCTGCCCCAGCAGGGGTTTGTGATGTGTTTGTCAAATCAGCACAACAAAGCCAGGAGGAGAGAACCCCAGGTCAGGGACTGGCTGCAGGTGATGTTTCTGTCAGCACTGGCTCCTCTCTGAGTGATGTTTCATTCAAGCCTTTCCCTTCCCACCCCAGGCTGGAGTTGCTTTTTGCTCCTTCAAACACTCAAATCCTTCAGACCTCAGCTCAGACAACAACAAGGGAATATTATTCCAAGCCTGCAGGTACAAGCAAGGCTCTGAGCACTTCCTAAGCAGCTGAGTAAAAAGCAGAGGTGTTTGCTAGAGAGGCTTTAATTCTGTAAGCCCTGCCAGATGCCCACAGCAGCCACCATCCCAAGTCCCAGCCTTGCTTGCCAAACTAACTTTACACACACCAGCCACACTCAGATAACATCAGGGAGCTGTTCTCTGCCTCAAACCAAACAGCAGCTCAGCCCTGAGAGCCTGCTGAATATTAGCAGGGGAGCAGGAGCAGCAGTGAGAGCCAAAGAAGGAGCTGTCTCCTCCAAGACATAGATTAATTGGGTGTTTAATGAGAGCTACAAAATTATTGCACCCTATTTATTCCTCCTTGCACAAACCTATCATCAGTCAAAGACTCTAGAGCAGTCCTTTACATAAATAAAATCTTAAATTGGTGTGAAAGAGAAGTGTGTATACATGTGGCTGTGGAGTTGCATAGCTCAGACCTGACTCTATTTGTTCGTTTTCCCTGGTGGGGTAAGGCCAGGAGTTCTTTCATGACCCAAATCCTTAAGTGCTCCCACCTCTGAGCTGTTTGATGCCCCACAGATCAGAATCACCAGCTGAACTCCAGATAGGAGAAGCCAAAACACCAAATTTTTTGCCCATTTAAGCCAGGAAGAATTAACAATTTCTCAAAACTCATAGAAAGTGCAGTTGTAAATACTCCAAATTTTCCAAAAGGGCCAGGGCAAACATCAGTGCTCCTACAGCTAGGAAAGGGCAGGTACCCACTCTGGTGGCTGAAACAGGCAGCAAAGCACAGCTGGGGCCAGGCACTGTTCTCAGCTGGATATGATCTTTGCCAGAAAAGGATGATGTCTCTGTTTACCCAAACCATTTGCAAATCCACCCAGAAATTTAAGAATCCTTCTGGAAATTCTTTTATTTCTTCTTTTTCCAAATTCTGAATTGTCTCATGTCAGCCTTTAGGAGGCAAAACAGCACAATTTCTCACTTCAGGGTAAAACTCACCAGTTTGCTTACACTTAATTTCAAAAAGCCTTTTTCCATTTTGTTCAAACCACAATACTCTTACAAAAGTCTTGTGGTCCAGGTAGGAAAGCAGAGAGCAGCTGTGCATCCCTCTGTCCAAACCTTGCCTGGACAGGGTGGTACCCCCAAAATGCCACCCCCTGCCCAATTCCCACAGCAATCACAGGCACAAACCTCCCTCCTCACCTGCTGATGGAGCCTGATTTAAACCCATGCCCAGTTTGAGCCCCCTCCTTGCTCCTGCTGATGCCTTAAGTTTTGATCTTTCATATTTCCAGGCTCTGCAGTGCATTGGTGTGTGACCCTGAACTCCACACAAAGTGTCACAAGTTCTCCTCCCAGCTCAGGCACACAAAACAATCCTTGTCCAGCCCCAGAGCCAAGGACACGCTGCAGCTTCAGCCCCAAAAAGTGCAACCAGCAGCCACTGGAGGAGAGAATCTGGGAGGATGGGAGTGCAGAAGTGGAGCTGGGATTGGGCAGTGAAGCCAAGGTGGAAATGGAGCCAAAGTGATGCAAGTGTGAGAACTGGTGACTCGGATCCATCCTGGGCCCATCTTGGGTGGAGCCACGGCCGGGCTCTGGCACTGCCCAAGGGGAATCCTTTGGAGCCTTGGGATAAATCCCTGCTGGATTCCTGTGCCACTGCCCAGCCTCTGCTCCAGGGAGCCTCTGCAGGCATCACTGCAGCCCAGGGTCTGCAAGGCCACCCCTCCTGCTGGGAGTGTCCCACCTCACCTGCTGGGACACAGCCAGGAGTTCTTCAGCCTCCAAGCACCCTGGAAAACCTCAGCACCAGCTCCCAGAGAGGATTGGGCAATATTGCACATTTTGGTTCATTTACAGCTCAGGATGGGCCAGGCAGGCTGGGTGAGAAGGATGTAAGGAGCACTTTAGCTCTTGGTCACCAGCTCAGTGATGACCCCACAGGGCCAGGGGGTGAGGGCTGGCATGTGTGACAATTTCCAGATCGTGATTCCTTTCATTTCTCTGGGGTGTGTGCTCAGAAACATCTCAATTCAGTGTTTGCTTCATTAAAAGGAGAGGCCAAAGGCTGAGCAGAGCTTGGAGAGCAAATCCACCCCTTGGCAGAGCTGCCTAGAAAAAACATTCCTCTTGCCAGTGCTGCCCCTTGGGCATCTGCTGTGGCTGCCACACCTGGTGTCTCCTCTGAAATGATCTGCCCCAGCCACGTCTGAGCAGCACAGACTGACTGCTCTGGGCATTTTTCTCTCTCAAAATTCACAATTAAATCCTGAGACTCCACACATCCACTACTCCTTCTCCAGATCAAACTCCAGCTGCCTCTCCAGTGCAGCAGTGAAGAAATCATTGATAGAAAAATATCAGACCCTGTCTTGTGCTTGGCAGCTTTGCTTTAAAGTGACATCTGGGCACACTGAATATTGTCCTGTGCACCCCTGGACCCAGGCCAGCTCTGCATGGGGATCTTTGCCATCTATTTGCTGCAGGAGCTGCCACATCCTGGAGAGCAGAGTCAGTTCTAAATGATTCTGACCACTTTTGGCCTCCAAAATCTTATCTGCAAGTCCTGCTTAGACCTGATTTTCAGCTCAGGGTGCTGATCCAGGCACATCAGAAGTGTGGAGGAATCAAGAGCAGAGAATGAATTATGCTGCCAGAATAAATGGAAATGGCAAGGCAGAGCAAAAGCAGGTGATTTGTTGCTGACTCACAGTTTTTCAGCATAGTAAAAATGAAAATTCACTACAAACATTGCAGAGAAAGAAAATCCCACATCTCTGAGTGAAAGCTGAGCAGCAGATAATTCCATTGCTGGTAGTAACAAAGCAGCTCACTTTTATTCTGCTTTCCCAGGAACAAACACCCCACCATCAAAGACCAGGGAATCCACCTGTCAAAAAGTCAGAGTTTTCTCTGCACACTGAAGGCTTGTTGCTAAATGCACTCTTCCCAAACATTTATCACCTGTGATGCCATCTGACTGCGAGGGAAGCACATGTTTTTGCCAAAAGAAGAAGTGTAAATATCACAATTTGTGTTTCAAAGACCAAACCACTCAAGCATGCATAATCCCAACTGTTATTAGCTTTAATTACATGTCAAGTAGCTGCTGTTATTAGTTTAAAGCTGTCTAGGAGGATGATAAAATAGCACAATAAGAGCAAATATATGACAAAAATCAGTGAAATAACCTGCCTCAGTGATAGAGGGGAGCATCCCCTGGCACAGGAGCAGACAGGGCAGGATTTGCCACACCAGCTCTGACTGTCACAGCCATCCCAATTCTGGCATTTCCTTTTCACAGACATCCTGGAAGTCCCCTAATAGAGTTAATTCATTGGCACCAACTGCAGTTCCAGCCACAAAACATCCAAGATCTATTTTTTTTCCAGATGTGCCAAAGGCAGCACAAAGGGTGCACCCACCAATGGACAGATCCTCAAAACAAATTAATCCTTGTGGGAAAGAAAGGCAATGCCAGGAGTGAGTGTGAGCATCAGTAAGGAAATTCTTTGAGCCCTATGAACATGAGAATCAAATATTATGACAAAGGTTTCTAATTCTTAATCAGTATTTCACAAAGGGGAAAAAATCTTAAAAGGAGGGAGGTTTCATCCATACCCCAGTGGCAACAGGTACCCACATGCTTTGGGAATTCAAGTAGCAACACTCCTTCCAAGGCTTTCCTTCCCTCACTGAATTTGGTGCCCAAATCTGAGCACACTGGGCAGCAGAAGTGCACTTTGGCTTTTTCTCTGTTTGTGTTTATTTGAAACACAACAGGAAGCACAGGCAGCAAAGCCTCCTGCTGATTGCTTAGTTTAGTTTATGGCTTGCTGCTCAGAGGAGAGTGTAACATAATTAATTCATTAACTGCAAACCTTCTACAAACAGAATTGCTCCATGTTTATGTGAACTGCAAAATGTTTATGTGGATCTGTGAGTCACTGGTCCTCTCGTTATCCTCAGAGGAGAATTTCCCTCAGGGTCCAGAGCAGGGGCTGTAGAGAGCTCAGTTCTGAGCACAAGGCACAGGGTGCCAGCAGCCCCAGCAGTCTCTGACCCAGCTGACCCCCTCCTGGGTTGGGGGTTCTCCACTGCAGCCACTCCACCTGGGAGATGCTGCACCCCACCTCCTCAGAGCAGCATCTCCACTGAAATCTTGTGAGGAAAAACCCTCAGGTAGTTTGGCAGCGTTTTGCAAAACCTGGAGAGGAACAAGGCAGGAGCAGAGCAGCAGGTGGGGCCCACCTGGCTTTGGCTGAGATGTGCAGGCAGCCCAAGGAAAAGAAAATCTGCATGTGAGGAGTGTGGCCCAAAGCACACAGGGAGCCCAGGACTGGCACAGTGAGGCTGAGGCTTCTGGAAGGAATACATGTTTAATTTTGCACAGAGCCTGCCTATCCTATGTTTGCAGCTGAGGCCATTAATTTCTTATTTTGTGCAAATTAAGCTTTCCAAGGAAAAGCTACAAGTCTCTAAGCAATAAAGAAAGTTTGTTTTCACTGGAGTCAATGCAGTTGTACCAGTTTATACGAAAAACAAACCAAAAACACCCCAAACATTTTTGACCCTCTGAGTCCAGGAAATCTGCATTTCAACTGCTCACATGAATAACAGTGAAGAAATCAAGTTACCCCATGAATGACAGGATATTCCATTTACTAGGACTTGAAGTATTCAAAAGTGAGACCTACTCCATCACACCAGAATCTGTGCAAAACCATGTGAAGGGAGGGGGATTTTCCAAAGTTTCCCAGTCCTTGGAGTATCAGAGAATGGTAATTTTCCTCTCTTTAAGGGCAGCTTGTGCTGTTCCAGCCTCCTCCTCCTCCTCCATGGCTGGGATTCAGTACAGCAGCTTTGGCCATCTGGCATCATTAGAACATCATCCCTGGCTTCTTTGTGATGGGCCAAAAATAGTAAAAGCATTTTCCCTTTTGGCACTTATCAAGCTAACTGGTGGGTTGATTTAGTTTAGCTAATTAAGGAAGAAAACATCTTTATAAGCTGCTGGGGCTTGATTTGCTTTCTGCTGCCTAAAACTTATTCTTTGCTTGGAAACCTGTGTCTGGAAAGATCTGCAGGGCCAACCTGCACCAGAACAAACCCCGAGGCAAACACCAAATGCTGCCACACTCCTGCACTGCAGCAAGGGAGGAGCTTTAATTTGTGCCATCCCTGATCAGTGCATGGAGCTGAAACTTGATTACCCCTCAGGGAAAACAACCAGAAGCAGCAGGATTTTGGACACTCATGCACACCCCACTGAAGCTGTTTTTATGGTTTTCTTGCCCAGGGAGGTTGGGCATTTCTCTGCCCAGCTGGGCTCTATCCCACCCATGGAGCTCCCACCCTCACACTCCCTGCCCAGGTTAAAGGAAAAAATGACTGCAGTGCAAGGAGCAGCTGTGCTCAGCCAGCAGACACCTGAAAGCTCTTTTTCCCTCTCTGCAGGAACACCAGATTATTAAAATCCTTGACCAAAAAGAGAAACCCACAGGCTCCTAAACCTGGGTTTGCAGTGATTGAGGATTTTCTTGCATAGCTTAAGAATCATAAATACCTATTTTAAACATTTCCTTGGAGGAAAAGAACCTTCTCAAAGCTGATGAGAAGCAAGAGTATAACTTACATCCCAGCACCTGAAGGACAAAACACCCCTCTCAGGAGCAGGAGGTGATTATTGCATTCTTCTCACAGGAAGAAATTCACATCCCCATGGCATGGAGGGGAGCAATGGAGATGTGCTGAAGACACTTGGCTGAAACTGAAGGAATTTTGATGAAACTGGCTCCAACACAGCCTTTCATGTGAACTCAGGCCAGTCAATCAACTTTTGTGTGTTTGAGATTCTCATCACTAACTTGCCTTTTTCTTTCCCTCCAGTTTTGTCCCTCCCCTCTATTCAGGACAGATTCCCCAGGACACTGAGTACTTCTTGCAAAGCCTGTGCAGATGCTCAGCACAGTGGGGCCACAAATGTAGCCAGTGACTTCAAAAGCAGTGCCACACAGACAACAAATTTCACCTGCTAATGGTAAAAGCAGAGGTGTTTGCTAGAGAGGGGCTTTAATCCTGTACAAAGCTGGTGCCCTGTCAGATACCCACAGCACCCACCATCCATGTTCCTGAGCAAGGAAGGGACAGGACACATCCCTGCAGCAGAACTGTGCTTGTTACCACCTCTGTGAGATGGCTCTGCCCTTTCTGAGCCAGGTCATTGCAGCTAATATCCTTTTTTTCTTTTCCCTTTTTTTTTTTTCTTTCTCCATTGAGTAATAAAGCAGCTTTTCTGCCCTGCTGTGAAAAGAATGGATATGTGCTTATGGAAGAGCTGCACTGGCATATTTAGAGCTTCTCTGACTGGTCAGGTAAATCCATCAGTGACATGGAAAAATGCTGCCCAAAGGGATCAGCTATCAGCTTGCAGGAAAGGCATAAGTCAGGAAAGCAAGCTACTCAGATGACCCAGGATTAGTTAAGTGCAGCTGTTTCTCCTTAGAGCAGCTGCTGAATTTGCAGCTTTGGGAGCCTCAGTTATGCACAGCACTTCCCAGAGCTGCACTGGGTGTCAGCCCACAGCCCATCCAGCAAGCTGCACCTGAAAACTGGCTGTGCAGCATGAAAAAACTCTCAAAATTGTCTTTTCTGGGGCTTCACACAAGCCTGTGAGCTCCTGGGTGTGCTGTGCTGAAGCTCAGCAATTACCTGGGAACCTCAGAGTGACCAAATCTCCCCACACAGCTGAGAAACAGAGCAACAAGTTGGTGTGCACAGGGGGAAGGAGCTTGGGGTAACAACCTGCCAGAGCAGGATGGAGAAGGGCTGTGGATGTGTCCCCTGGGGGAGGCAAACTCCTCCAGAAGAGCTCCTCTCTCACAGTGCTTAGCTCCAAACAGGAGGAGCTGTGTGGCTGGGTGTCCCCTCTGCCTCTCCTGAGGGAAGGAGAGCTCCATTCCCAGGTCTGGGCCTTGAACCAGTGCTGCTGCATTCTTGTTAAAAAACAAAGAAAAAAAGCTCCAAAAAGTTTGTTTTCCATCCTGAAGTCCTTCGAGATCAATGCACGAAATAACACTATGCCCTATACCTCTTGGATCTTCTCTTTGGCATGCACTCACAGCTCTGTGGTTTCCTTATTTCTGAGCAAAATCATTTCCAAGAAGAGAGAGGATCTGCCAGGCTGGTTGGGAAAAGGAGCAAGAAACATTTGGGTGCAAGCAGGGAGACCTCAGAGCTCTGCCCAAGAGCCAAAATCATCTGCCTGGCAAAATGTATGACAGCTTCACCCCCAGAGATTTGGCTTCTCCTGGCTGTGGGGCCTGGTGAGGCTGAGGAAAAGCCTGTCCTGGGAGAAGAGCTGGAATGGGAATGGTGCTGGAATGGGAATGCTGCTGGAATGGGAATGTTGCTGGAATGGGAATGTCACTGAAAAGAGAATGCTGCTGGAATGGGAATGTGGCTGGGATGGGAATGTGGCTGGAATGGGAATGTGGCTGGAATGGGAATGGTGCTGGAATGGGAATGTCACTGAAAAGAGAATGCTGCTGGAATGGGAATGTGGCTGGAATGGGAATGTGCTGCTGGAATGGGAATGCTGCTGGAATGGGAATGCTGCTGGAATGGGAATGGTGCTGGAATGGGAATGCTGCTGGAATGGGAATGCTGCTGGAATGGGAATGTTGCTGGAATGGGAATGGTGCTGGAATGGGAATGTTGCTGAAATGGGAGCACCACTCATCCCTCTGCAGCTCCCGACAGGGCTGAGTTATGCTTGGCACGTCTCCCCCAAGCTGGAGTGATGTTTATAAGGGTGCTCTTTTAAATGGAAGAAAAATATACCCCAGCTGAATTAAATGGCAGACATTTCTTTAGAGTGAAATTTGGCAGGGGATGTGGAACAGGATTGTTCTGGCACTGTCCAGTGCAGCTCCACTCTTGTGGAGGTTTTTCTGTTCCCATTCCATTTATTTATGTACTTCTTGTCAATGTGTAGTTCTCATTCAGGGCTTGGCATGGCATAGGGTGAAAGGGCTCACAATGCCCACTGAGGGAGAACCCAAAACTGTCTGTGGACAGCAGAGTAACCACGTGGGAGAGCAGATGCAGAGCTGTGGGCATATGAATTTGGTCATGTCAGCATGGAAGTGTTTGGAAGAGCAACTGGATGGTCCTTTTGTGCATGACAGAAGCAGATGAGTGGGGTGTTCATGGCTGTGCATGTGAGCAAAAGCCCCATATTCCTCCCAACCCACTGTGTTAACATTCCTGATGGATCAGCCACAAAGATAACAGAGATGTCTTTCAGTGTGGAAAGACTGAGTGTGTTCTTTGGGTAAAGGGTCACTGGAGACATTCAAAACCCACCAGCCCTGATTTTCACTCATAGAATTTTCCAAGACTTTCCCAGAGATCTGTATCACCTCCACACCTCTAAGCACCTCCTGTGCCAAACCAGGGAACACAAGAGCCTGGTGATAACAGCACCTAAAACCCCCACAGGGAGGAACAATTTGCCCTTCATCACCCCTGAAACAGACAGATGTCTTGGGCTACAGTGAATTTCTATTCTCCCTGTGCCCATTTGACTGGAAAAACCCCGACAGCAGCAGTTTGTCAGGAGCACATTACAATGAGCAAAGCCAGCTTGAGCAGTAAGGGGACAAGGCTTGGACTCTGCACACACCAGGGGGAAAAGCAGCACTTGCAAGCACTTTATTACACTTGTAATGCACAAATGGATGTGCAGAGACAGATCCAATGTGGCCCAGAAGCTCAGTCTCTCAACAGCCAGAGACCCCAGCCCAGCTTCAAGCAGGTGACCTCAGTGCCCATCCCCTCCTACAGCCTCCACATCTCCCATCCTGGGGGGATTCCAGTGGGAATCCCCACACAGAGCTCTGGGCTAGATCTGCATCACATCAGAGCACCAGCACATCTGAGCCTTCCACTTCCATGGTTCTGAGGGTAGCACAGAAGTCACAGGAGGCGTGGCTGGCTCTGCAGAGCAGCACTGCCGGAGCCCCCACCCCGTGTAACTGGTGGATGCTGTCAGCCACTGTGTGACAGCAGCAGCAAATCAGTGCCATGGGCACTGTAAGGCATGTGGTTATCCTGCAGAAAATTGTACCTTGCTGGACCAAGCCACAGTCAAAGAGCTTCACATAACTCTGCAGCTGAGTGCTCTGAGGGCCCTCAGCACATCACTGCTATTTGAAGGTGTATAAATATGGCACCAGTTCAAAGGCTGCTGCAGGTGGGCACGAGCATCCTGCTGACTCCTGCTGCTGTGGGACTGAGCACTGCTGCCTCAGCCCCTGGCCACCTCCTGCAGCACAGGGATACACCTCCCAGAGCCCCAGAGCTGGGGCTGAATGAATGCTGCCTGTTCTGGCAGGGAAAGCAGGACACAGCACACAGGAGGGAGCAAATCTTCCTTTTTCATTTTTTTCTCCCCTGTCCTGACTACTGGTGTTTTCTGTTACCATCCCCATGCAGTACATGAGAAATTTAAGAAGCTGCTATAGGGAGAAAAAACAGGTGTGCACATGAGTGGGAAAGCTTTAAAGTAAGCACTTTAAAATCAATTATTAGATAACACTGGTGTATCTGAAGCTACTTAGATAATGGCACATTAATAGCTGGCAGGACTGACAGAGTCTTTTCTGCTCACAGAAATATTTGCTTTATCTCATAGCCATGATGGGTGCAAAACACATTTCTCTGAGGATTTTCACTCTCCCCAAAGCACTTTGAAAACACAGAGATCTGTTTGTCCCATTATACAGCCAGTTCTTCCCTCCTCCTCAGTTTGGGCAAAAATTCTGAGTCGATCACCACAAATGTGCTTCTTTATTTGAAGTTCCACACACATTCATTCACCTTTGCTCTTCTCATCAAACCAAGGTATTTACCTGCACAAGTCTGCCTCAAAGGAGAGCAGAAAGAGCTCAAGATATGGAAGCACATCCCGAGTTTGAGAAGTCAACCTGTAATTTTACAAACTGCAAGATAACTCCAAACTTTTTCAGCGTTGCCCAAAGGAAAAAGAAGGGAATTGGTTGCCACTTCCTTGGGCAGCTGCATTGACATGAAGAGTGACCTTAAAAATTATCACCAATCAGTGAAACCGCTGTAATCACTTTGAGGAAAGCCTTCCTGCAGAGCTGGGGCTGTGACAGCAGGCTCACACAGCCACCAAAGGAATCAAGTCCTCCCTGGTGCCAGCAGGACTGGCTGGCCAGGACATTGGGATGAGGAAAGCATCCAGGTCCTGCCTTTTTTGAAGCCTGAGGAACAAATGACCATTTCAAGGCATGGTGTCAGGGGATGGATAGCAATGCTTTGGCAATGTTGGTGCTACTACAGCAATGACAAGGAATTAAGGGGACAGATGTTTAGAAATCAAACCATACACGTCAGGCAAGAAAGGAATCTGTATCCTTCCCGAGAGGAATGGATGTTATCATCACTGAGTTTTTAGCCAGGAGTCCTGCAATGCCACATTTCACAGAAACATTACCTTGGCAGCCAATATGGGGCCTTCTCAGAAGGGCTTGGGAGTGTAAACTTTCTCATAAGGGGACATTCTTCCACCTTATGAAGTCACCAGGGTTTTTAATTTCTCTCTCTGTCCAAGAGAGAGCACAGACTGAAATCCCTGTGAGGAGAGGGCTTGGCCCAGCACTGAGACTGGGAGAAATCCAAATTTACCCAGTGCCTGCTCTGGGGAGGGCTCATGGTCTCATCTCCCACTAGCACTGAAATTTACTCAAAGATTTCTTTTCTTTCTTTTTTTTCCTCTTTTTCCTCTAAGTAATTCTAAGTCTGATGGGACTCTGCATTTTGTTTATTCCAATCAGCAGCAACTCTAGTGGCTCTTGGACTGCACAAAGCAGAGTGAAAAAGCAGACAGTGGTGGGAGACAGAGCACACAGACATCTCAGTGCCAGCACTGATGTCATGCTGAATGGACATTTGAAAGAATTTAATGTCTCAGTATCATTTGCTCCCAGAAGCAGCAGCTATCCAAAACACTCCAGCACGATTTGCATCCAGGAATTCTGATCCCTACGTGCCCAACAAGTAGAACAAATTCTGGTTTGTGTCTCACGTTGCAGGGTCAGGATGGTTAAAGCTCCCATGACTTCTGGTGTCCAGCTGTTTTATGGCAACTCAAAAATCATCTTTACTGGCTCGAATGTGGCAGTCCCCCTCCCCAGGAGGGGACCTGAGTCGAGGGCAGGACTTCATGGGGTGACATGAACTGGCTCCTGTGTCTCTGCAGAGGTTTGGGCTCTCTCAGGCTCCCTCCTTCCTCAGGGGCATGGTCTGCTGGCCCTGACGTGCTGGCAAGTCTGAGCTCCCAGTAAAGGGCAGGGATGTGCTGCAGGCCCAGCAGAAAATGAGAAAAAAAGAGAATATCAAAAGGCAGAAATGGCACTAGGAGAGGCTGTCCCTGCCTTGTGTTCATGGGTCAGACCCCACCCCCAGCAGAATTAGGGATATTCTGCAGAGATCAGGGATGGAGCCAGGTGTCCCTTGGGCAGCAGGGACCTGACCTCCATCAGTGGTTATCAGCCCTGACAGGACTGACCTCCATCAGTCCTGACATCAGGACATCAGTCCTGAGCCCCTCCAGTGCCCCTGCCCAGCCTGGGCAGTGCCAGTGCAGCTGGAGCAGCCTCAGCACACAGAGCCCTGATGCTCCTGCTGTGGGAAGGGCTGGTCCAGCAGCAGGAGCCCCAGCAGAGCCAGAGCTGTGCCTGGAGTGCTGCCCACGCCGTGGGGACACACAGGCACCACTCTGCCCTGGCACAAGCCCTGCCAGCACTGCTGCTGCCAGCAGGGTGGCACACTGCTGAGCCTGGCTTTGCTCTCCTCCACCACGAGAGCTGGTTTTAACTGATGGAGTGGGACCACTGACAGGGCTGGGAATGCAGGGAGAGAGGATCCTGCAGGATAAGAGCACTCCTTCTCCTGCTATTTCACAGCTTTACCAGTGCATAAGCCTTGTTATCCTCAGCAGGTAAAACTCAACTGTGCTGACAGCAGGCAAAAGGCATCTGAATCACAGCCTGCAAAAGGAGCAAGTTAAACCTGGAGCAAAGGGCTCTGCACCACCCTGGGGTGTGTGCCTGTTGAATATCCCAGGACAAGTCCCAGGGTGGTGCAGAGCCCTTTGCTCCAGGTTTAACTTGCTCCTTTTGCAGGCTGTGATTCAGATGCCTTTTGCCTGCTGTCAGCACAGGTTGAGTTTTACCTGCTGAGGATAACAAGGCTTATGCACACACCTCACACCAGGCTTCCTAAAAGCAGGTGCCACTGTCTCAGTCTAGTGCCACAGGTTTGGAATAGGTGAATTGCTAAAGTCATAAATCTGAAGGGGGAACAGGGAAAATGCTGTGGCCAAAACCAAAATCATGGATGAGAGTGTACTGGAGAAACCTTTGGGAGGAAAACAGAGATCCATATTCTGCAGCTGTCCCAGCCAAATCCAGACATTTGGTCATTCCAAATTCCCTCCATGTACTTGGAAAGCACAAATACTATCTCCCAAGCTACAGTACATAATACAACCAGGAGCATCTATATTCTTTTATCTGGTATTTATTTATTAATATTTATTTATTAGCCAGGTATTTATTTATTAAAGATCAGCTTTTCCTCTGCTGGTCTCAGTTGAAACAGATCAAACAGTTTCACAGGAATGAGTAACTCTGGAGATAATCCAAATACAAAGAGAAATCAGCAGCCATATTTCTCACTCTAACCTTGGCAGCCTGGCTGTAGGATTTACTCCCCTTGGATAGATGAAAGGAATTGCACTTTATGCTGAAGCACTGAAGCCACAGGTTCAGTTTTCCCTCTCGTGGCCTTCTCTAAATCAGTTGTTCTGCACTGTGGAACAGAAGCCAAAAACTCATTAAACTACCAGCATAATGTATTTGCCCCACATCACTTTTTGCCCCTCAGTTAATGAGTGTGGGGAAGAAGAAAAGGGCAAATGTGGGAACAGTTTGCAGGCAGCACTCTGGATACAGCAATCCCCTTCATGCTCTGGGCAGCTGATGCATTAACAGTGTATTAGAAGTGACAAGCTCCAAGGACTCATTCAATGGGGAAGGTCCTCGTTTGCCACAAAAAAACAGACCATGAAAGTATCTGTCATGATGCCATTAACTGGGTCCTGTGCATCCTGTGCCATGGCTTCTTTGCATCTCTTTGTAAAGGGGCTCTTTACACTCCTTTGATGCCCACATAACTGATCAGCAAGTGCAAGGTGGCCAGGGGCATGTCTCAGAGTGAAGCAAAGACAATAATTTCTTCTACTGTCCTTCTTCTCCTCTCATGATTTAAAAGGAACCCATTATCATTTACTCAACTGGATTGATTTCCAGCAGGCATTTCTTCAGAGGATGCTCTGATTTTTGCCTCTCAGTTTGCATTGGACACCAGTGTCAGATGAGATTTCAACAGACTCACAGACCTGGATTTCTGATGAAAATTTTCACACTTGCAGATTGATACATTTGCTTCCTGCAAATCACTTACAGTGACTGT
Organism: Luscinia megarhynchos; assembly: GCA_034336665.1. NCBI lineage: Eukaryota > Metazoa > Chordata > Aves > Passeriformes > Muscicapidae > Luscinia > Luscinia megarhynchos. Next base: position 8,552,125 of record CM067580.1, read on the forward strand.
TCCCAAAGGCATTCCTGACAGCAAATGCATTAGCTCAGGTATTAGGGAGATTTCACCACAAACAAGGGTACAAAAAGCAGCAGAAGCAAACATTTAATTTGACAAATATTTACCAAGAAAAACCAGCACCCAGCCCCTGTGGCAGCCATCCCACAGAAATTATATTGCCTGTCTAATTTAGAAAGCCTGAATGAAAGGAAATAATCAGTATTCTTTGGGGGAAACTAAATTTACCTTGAGTAAAATCTAGCTTATGCAACCAGCAGCCAAAAACCCTGCCAAACTCCCAGATAGGCCTTAAGGATAAATTTTGCCAGCTGTAGGCTAGGAAAGTCTGTGTTTAATAAATGTTGATCCATCAGTAAGTCCCTGGCAGCAGCCTGGAGGGAGAGCATGGCAGTTTTGAAAGGCACCAGGCTGAGGGAGCTCACAGATTCTCTCGTCACGGATGACAGTGAGAAACCTCTCAAAGGCTAGTCTGAGAAAATTGGTTTATGTAATTACAGAGATTTATGTCTGTTACAGTTCCAGAAGTTTCACTGTGTCCTGGGGATCTCAGCACACAGGAGTCAAAAAAAGAGAAATGTAACGTCACCTTTGGATGGAGATTGTAGGATCAGCAGCAAGGGGTAAATTAAGTGTTTGGTTAGGGTGGAACACGGCAATCCCTCCCTTGGAGGAGACAGAGGTGGCAGAGGAGCCTTGCTGGGGCAAACCACCCTGGTGGGCAGGAAAAGCCATCAGAGCTGGGAACCAGCAGCCACATCTTGATTTCCTTCCATGGGGCAGAGAGAAGCAGCTCATTATGGAAGGCACCGGGTGTGCCAGGACTCCTCATTAGCAGTGCACAGTTGTGTGGTCAGCCTGAGACGATTTTCAGGGCTGGAATGTGCTAATGTCAGAGTGTTGAGGTCTCATTTAGGGGTAGGGTGTCTAGAGTAAACACCCACAGCTCTAAACCACAAGAGTCTTTGACACAGCCCTGAATTTCCCCAGTGTTGTGTAACAGTAAATTCATCACTTTAACAGCGCCCCGACTGAGATTTCAATGAACCAAATATATGAAAAATAAATGTCCAAGCCCATCTGTGTTTTTCAGTGTGCATGAAAGGCAGAAATAATGACTCCACAGAGATGGAAATCAAGGACTTTTAAAACCAGATTTGTCATTGCCCTACAACAGGACATTGTGCCACCAGCTCCAACAGTTTTCTATTAAGTCTCAGATGTAAAGTCATTTTTTTTAAACACTCTGGTTCCTGAAATCCCTGGACCTTACTTTTAAAAAATACATACAGTTTTGTTTCTAGCCCCTCAGATCAGCTCCCAGGTGTGACAAAGAAGATCAAGATAAACCCAGGTCTATTTTTTCATACTGTCCTGTGGTACCTAAGTCAGTCCCAGGCAGAATTCTGGCTCAGCTCAAGGCTGATGCTCCTGCTACCCAGCAGCCCAGGACTCACTGCCCTGACCTGGCACATGCATCCTGGGAAAGTCTTGTGCTAAAGACAAGAAGAAGAAGAAACTAAAAAGGCTTTTTGGGGTCTGCTTGATGTAGCATTTCCTCAGACAGAATTTCTGGAGAAAGGGCCACCATAAAGGACCCAAACCAAAACCTTGTGATGGGAAGCTCAGAGACGGGAAGGAATTTGGAAAGCTGGCTTTTGACTGCACTTATATGTTGATGACAACATGTTGGTAGAAAGCTTTGAATGAATAACTCTGAATTCAGTGCCTGAGCTCCTGGCCAGGGCAGCAGCCCCTTCCCAGGACAGGGGGCTCGCTCTGGCCACTGCTCATGAGGCAGAGGACGGGAAAGGCTTCACGTCAGCAGTGCTGAGGTTTTCTCTGACTGGAAACGTTCCTTCTGTTATTCTGAACAGTCTGTCCACACTTCACAGCCTAAACTGCTTTAGAAATTACAGCCTGGAATGTAAACCCAGGCTGGGCTGGCTGTGTGCCCTGGCTGCTCCTCCAGGCCTCTCTGCCAAAGGGTTTCTGGTGTCAGCAAGAGGGACAGAAGCATAAAAAAGCAAACACCTGGCTCCAGCAGCCTTCCACCCTGCTAACCAGCACTGTCTGCTTTGTGCCACAAGACAGGGGAGAAGAGAAGCCACATTTTGGACTGTCAACAGCCAAAACCAGCACATAGACAAAACACATCCTCCAGCAATTACAGGTTTCCATCCACATCTGGATTCTGCCCCAATACCATAGAACTGAACCTCTTGAAATGGCTTTTTTGCATTGGTGTGGAAAGCAAGCAAGGAGTTTTTTGGGTGAGAAATGCTCTGAGTGGTTTGGGAAGGCTCCCCAGCAGCTGAGGGCAGGGCAGTGCCTGGACCAGGAGGGTGCCTGCCCCAGCCCCAGCAGCAGGAACAAGCAGGTAGGTGTCAATCCATCCCAAAGGCAGCCAGTGCATGGGAATGCAGCCAAGGGAAGCAGTCTGCTCCAGGCCTGGCCTCCAGATGTTGCCAGATAAGATAAACAGCTTTGCACTGCAGCAATCAGACTTTCCTCCCCTCTATTAACTCCTAACTTATCAAGGGTTAAGAGGGCTAAAGTTCACACACATTGATGCATGTTAAAGCAAAACCCCCCAAAGCACAGCCCAACTCAATCATGCTAAAGGGTTGCATTCCTCAGCCCCTGTGATGGCTCCCATTTTATCAACATACCAGCCAGAAAAGGGTTTCTGGCCCCAGATGATGTGCAATAATTATATCTTAACAGCAGTACTTGAAGGACACATCTTCTCCATTACTCCTGTGTTTTTCATGTTAAACTCTCTACCACCATATTTAAGACCAAAGAGGGTTTACAGGGCAAAAGTCAAATATGTTAAGAAGGTCTCATCACACGAAATTGCATCTTAGGCCCAAAGAGAACAAATGAGAAACTGGGTGAAGGCAGAAGCCAGAGGGATGAAGCTAATGCTAGAACTCTTTATCTCACAGAAAAATGACTGGGTAGCTGCTCATTTGATGTGCAGCAATTACAGACTAATTTACACAGTGCCACTTAGTGACAAGTATAATTATGTCCTACTCAGGGTACATAACAGATAATAATTGCCTCCAGCTGAGCTGGAGGTTGTAACCCACTAAAAGGGACTTTAATGATGTGACCAAAGATGGATTTCAGCTGGAAAGTTTATGATTGACCAGAAGAGCACAGGAGTTGCTCACAGCTTTTTTAGGAAAACTGCAATAGAAGCTTGATCTCCTCTATATAAATAATTGCACTGATCTATGAGTAGATATGTAATAAATATAAGAAGGTACAAAACAAAATAGATTTCTAGGGCAGATTTTTCTCCCCAGACTCCTTTGGTCTTCCCAGCCCCCAGCTGAGGACTGCAGAGGGAGAGGGGCTGGGATGAGGGTGTGGGAGCAGAGATGGGATTAGAGCAGAATCAGGAAAAGCCAAGCTGGTTCCAGAAGGCTTTGGGGTGCTCTGGCTCCACACCAAGAGTCCAGCTATACTTGTCATAAGCACATTGATGCTAAATTCCCATGATTTTGGGTGTATTTCAGCTGGCAGCTGTGTTGCACTGAGCAGCAAGGAGCACGAAAATAAAGCAGGACAACAGCACAGGCCATAAAAACTGAGTGGAGTAATAATTTGTGCTGTAAACTGAGCAGCTTTAGGGCTTCCCATAGATTTTATCAGCCTGTTCAGGGGAGCAGCATTAGTAGTAGAGGTAGTTTTGATTAACTGCCATAACAGGACTCAAAAGTGCAAGTGTAGAAATGCATCAGACTGGGATGTCAGCTCAATGGTACAATCAAAGTCACTTTAAATGAAAGCTCAAGGCATTTTCTCACATGTATTTGTCTTCCTCCTCCTCTCACATGACATAAGCCAAATTTTATCTCTACTGCTAGTTCTGGTGTCTAACTAAAGGATTCTCAAACAAATTCATTAAACAGGTGAGGTGGCTCAAGAGTTTACCCTGAGTAGTTGCAGCCACTCTCACTCTCACCATGCCCAGGGAGGAGGCAGAGCACAGCCTGGGGCTGTAACTCCTCCTGGCTGCCCCTGAGCAGGGTCCCTGCTAAGGTGAGCCTGGGGTAAGGGATTCCTGTGTGATGATCACCATGAATTTGGGAGGAGGCCAATGACTGCAATCACTAGACCACAATTGGCTTGGGGAGGCTGGGTATAATCCTGTGACCCTTTGTGCATTGTTCCCACTGTAAAAATAACTTCATGTGGGATCATACTTCCAGGCAGGAGCAGGGCAACACCCACAGCTCAGCCAGTCCTGTCCCCAAAGCCCAGCAGGGATGAACACCCTGTTCCTGCTGCCATCCCTGCTTCCCTCACCCACTGGATGCTCTCTCAGCTCTTGGGACACAACCAGCCATCCCCCAGCCCTCCTGTTCCCAGCCAAACCCTTCAGCACACACCATCTCAGATTTTATGCCAGTTCTTGCTGGGTGAGGGAGTTGGCAGCACCCAAGATCCCAGCACAGGCTCTGAGATGGGTGTGTTTGCTCATACAGACACATCCAGATAAAGCACCTTATTAACAGTGTTGATAATGGACCAAGAGGTGACCTGGGCTGTCTCCACAGAGCTTTGGTAATTAATGCCAAGCTTCACAGAAAGCATTTATAATTAACCTCTTCTTCTATCCTGCCGTAGGCTGCAAAAAACAACTGTTACTCTATCAAGGGCTCAGGAATATCTATTAAGCCCTCTCAGTCAAATCAGGGCAGAAGCAATTTAAAAGACAATTACAGGCAGGAGATGTGAACTCCATTCTCAACTCCAGACACAGCACTGAAGAGTAAAATGCCTCAGCTCCCAGGCTCTATGCCAAGGGAAGGCAGCATTTGAAAACCTCTCCAGCCCACAGCACAGCTCAGAAGGCCTTGAATTGGAGAGGACAGAGCAAAACCACTAAAAACCCCAATTATCTAGGACTGATTGTTCTTATAATTGCCTGTTTCCAGGTTTACAGCAAAAGCATCAAGTTCTTCAAGCTTTAATCTTGGTAACTAAAGGCTGAACTTGCTCTCCTGTGAGCCTCATCTCACATTTAGAAATACCCAATGAGTTGAGGCAGAATTGCTGAGCAGCATCTCAGGACAATGGGAAGCACAAGGATAATGGGAAGTGCTGCTGGAGGGCAGCACTCTGGTACAGCAGGGTCTGCAAAAACACCAGTGCCAGCCTGAGAAACTTCTGACAGTCTGTATGGGGAATGTGTGTGCCCTGCACACACACACAAATCACTTCTCTTGGAAGGGATGTGGCAGTGGAGCTGTTCCCACATCCAGCACTGACTCCTGAGTGATCCCAGAGCAGACATCTGCAGCAGGCAAGCAAACACACTGTACCTCCAGAAAAATCACAAGGTAAGGACACAGAGCAGCAGTGTCAATGCTGCTGAAAGTCATGTACAGAACCCCCCCAGCAAACCAATGCACTCAGTCAGTAACAGCATGAACAGTTGAGATCAAAAATTACCAACATGCTCAGCAAACATCACACCACCAGCTGCAGGGGATTGCATCCCAACCCTTGCTCCAATTGTACCCAAAAAGAAGGGATATTTTTTAGTAATTCTGCTTTTCTAATTAATTCAAAATTGCATGTTCATTTTCCAAGCTGCCAGGCCAACACCTCACCACAAACAAGGTCGTGTGATGTTGCTCCAGGTATTGCTGAGCTCTCTGCTGGCACTTGCTGATGCTTCCATGGCCTTATGGAGTATAAAAGGTCCAGCAGCTCCTTGAGTCACACATACTGTCTTCTTTTATGTTTTACAAAGGGGGAATGTTTTATTCAGAGGAATTGAGGAGTTAAAGAAAATCCTACTGTGGTATTATAGCTGTTATTCACACAGTACCTAGTGAAAGGTGCACTGAGGGAAATGGTGAAAATAATCAGGAAAAGTGAGGCTGCCTTGCTGTCTCAGGATGGGCTTTGTCATCCTATACCACAGGTTTTTTGGCTGTCTCTGACTTGATGCTCATTCCTCCTGCTCTGAAATCAGGCCCTGCTTTGCATATTCCAGTCTACCAGAGGAAGAAAACAAATCCAAACACCGGAAAACAAGAGCGGCCACAAAAAGAACAACGAAACCACCAGAAATATTTCCCCAAACGAAGCTGCAGGATCTCCCAACAGCACTGAGGATGTGCCCAGAGCCAGAGCACCTGGGAATAACCACGTTGCAGAGGTCTCTGCACGTGCTCCCAGAGCAAACCTTGGCTGTGTTTCCCAAAGCAATCCCCTGCAGGCGGTGGCACTGACAGGGGAAGGGGAAGCAACTTCTCCACACTCACTCAGCAGGGCAGTGGCAAAGCTGAAACCTGTCCAAATCCCAAATCCCTGAGTTCTGGTCCAACATTCCAGGTACCAAGCCACATATTCATGCAGATGCCAGATGGCAAAGGAACAGCCAGCACAGGATGTGCCCTCGCTGGGAGGGGAAGAGCATCGAGTGGAAAAGGGTTCAATATTTCATTGTAACATCATCCCCCGCCACTTCTAATGTTAAATTAATCCCTGTCTGACAAGATCAGCTAAACTCATCCTCGAGATAAATTAGGTCAGCAATAGCCTGAATTTTAAAAGAAAAAAAAAAAATCTGATTGAGTGTTGCAAGTTTCCTCCATGGCTGATTCCCCTGTGAATTATTCATCCCAGCAGCAGCTCTGCATTGCTCAACAGGAACATTCCTATAGTCAAGAAAGCATTTCACCAGCTGGGCAGGGCAAAATAAGCCAAATTCCCCCAAAATATGGTGGCAGGGCACACCCTGGCCCACTGTAAACCATCCTTCACAGGGCTGCATCCCTGCCCACACCTTTGCCTTCCTTGTTCAGCAAGCACAAAAGCATTTGCCTTTGAAGGTTCAGCCTCAGGATCAAAAACAGCCAAGAAATTCCACTGGGGCATTATTTTTTTTCACCCTGCCAAGAGCAGATTGCTGCAACAGTCATTGATAAAGTGACTCAGAGCCCTGTGTGCTACAGAAGAAAAATGGAACAGCAAAACCGTGGCTGTTCCAAAGCTTTTGCAAAAACCTGTGTCAAATCATTTATTGGCTGTACCTACATGCACTTCAGTTGATCCTACAAGATTTGAAATGCCTCCTAAGATAGTGATGGCCCAGATTATCTTTTTACCTTATATAAATGAATTTAAATGTATTTCAGATGGATAGAAAATTCTCTGCCTGCAAATGAATGTGCTTCTATCAGAGAGAAACCTGAAAATGTTCTCTAACATTAAAAATCACCTCTTCTGAATAGCACAGACCTGGTTGTTTTAGAGCTGTGCAGCTTTTACTTTAAGTATTGAACTATTCTCCAGAGCTTAAACCCCACATGTTTTAAGATAAAAGATACTCTCAAAGATCAATTTAATTGTTATTAGATGGAAGAATTTAACATACTGGATGGGAGATAAGCCTGTACAGAGACAGAAGCTGTTTTCTAGTTCTAGAAGACAATAAATTATGCTTTTGGTCTGTCTCTGGCCTTGGCTGGTAATAGATCACAGACATTTTCATACCCAAGTTCAAAAAGCACACAGAAAACCAGCCACAAAATAGTCACATTGCCAAAACACATCTTAAATAACACACCAAAAAAATGGCCACAAATCAGTCAGGGTGCCAAAATACATCAAATGTTAAGCAGCCTGTGGTCTTCAGGATGTCAGGGTGAGACAGGCTGCTTGGTGATGGCTTTCCAAGAGAAATTTTGGGGGTTTGCAGGTCATTCCTGACAAAGGCATGCTGCCACAAAAGGAGAATGGAGCTTGGTTGTTAGAGATCACAATTTGTGGAGCCATTTTATGAAACTCCCTCTGAGATGGTTGTCTTAGAAAGGGTGGAGAGTGGTGTAAAACATTCAGAGTAGTTAATGTTTCAAAGACAAAGAGCACAAACAAAAGGCTGCACGAAGCAGAAGTGGCTTCAGCTGCTGCCCAGACAGGGATGAGGGATGTCAGCAGGAGCCACACTAAATAAGGCAGAGGGAGAAAATGGTGACAATTGGCATGTTGGGATTAAAAAATCAGCATCTCTGTGCTGAGAGCCAGCTCCTCAGGCAAGGAAAGCAGAGAAGGGAGGTGCTGTCGTGGTCAGGACTCAGGGACATGTGGCCATGAGAAGCGTGGTGGGGACATCCTCACACCTTGAGATAAACACCAGAGAGTGGCCTTGAGCTGGGCACCCTCACACCAAAACAAACCCTTTGCCCTTGTGAGTGTAAAACTGCAGCACACCCAGGGTGACCCAACAGGACAGTGAGTGTGACACATGGCACACAGGCTCGTGTCACCAGTGTCACCCCAGCAGGGCACAGCGTGCAGACTTTCTGTAACCACAGAAGGGAAAGGAGCAGGAAGTGCTCGTCTGGAAGATAATTCAAAGGAAAGCAGCAGGATCCAACTTCAAGGAGCTCCAGTGAGTCAACCTTCCAGGGAGAGAGCTGGTGGCTCCAGGGAGCCGCTGTGCCACCTCAGCTCTGAGCCATCAGTGAGAGAAAGGGAAGTGGGCTGGCATCACAGCGCTGACCTTTGTGCAGATGTGATGCAGACAGAGCGAGGGAACAGTCCGTGCCTCCACCGCTAATTCCAGCCCTTCCAGAGCTGCAGAGCAGGAACTTGGTACCCAGCCCACCAGCGCACAAGAGGGCTCTGCTGGCACTCAGAAGGACTCATGTTACTGTAAATCTGCTGTGTTGAGAAGAGATGGAAAACAAAACTCCCTTTTCCTGAAATGATCCTCACTCTCCATCCTTGCACGGCATCCGTGGCATGTGGGCACCACCCCAGCTCCAGCGGCGCCAAGGACACAGACACTGACTCCTCCTGCTAAACCCATCCAGGCTGGCCTGCTGGGAGCAGTGAGGAGCACAAACACGCTGAGCACTGCAGGGTGGGGTGGGGCAGGCAGGAGATCAGGCACAGACTGCTGCCCACAGCCCGGAGGCACCAGCAGACAGCGGATGCTGTGCCATCACTTCTCGTTTTTACTTTGTCACACCTGGAATTTCTCAGCAAAGGCAAGAAGGAGGAAAGCAGCAGTCCAGGGATCCCTCTGCTGGCCTCTGCTGCTTAGACCTACCACAGTGAGCTCCTCTGCACACCCCTCTTGCTCAAATGAGCATCCCCTTTGGAAATTCAGGCTTCATTAAAAGCAGCAGGCAGCATGCAGTAATTTATCCTGCTTTAACGTGGATGCTCAGTAACAAATGTGCTGTAACTGTCACGTGCTATATTCCTCAGATCTGTTTTCAGTCCTCATCTCCAAGTTTAATACTCTCTGGAATTAGTAAAGCCGAAAAATATCACTCCTCATAGGTTCTGATTGAGGACTGGGAGTAGGATTAGCTGACTTCTCTCAGAAGGTGCCAAGCACCATGGAATGGACGTGACAAATAGCAGGACGAACAGAGAGGCTGAGATAGAGCTACAGCACAAGCATGACACTGAGATGAGAGAGAAAAAGAGCAAGACTGAGATGGAGAAAGCATGAGACAGTCAGAGGGCAAGGAAAATATAAAGAAGAAAATGCCCTCAAAAATGACCAGAAAATAAGGGTCCCTTCCCCCATGACCAGCTCTCAGAGGCTGCTGCAGCCCTGCCATGAAGGGATACAGGAATGGAGTTGGTCCTGTACATTTACAGCTGCCTTTCACTTCACATTTCCAGCCTTCTAATTCCACTAATCCCAAGGGGACTCTAAAGACCACAGCTATGCTTATATTGAACTTCTGCTGCAGAGATCTCCACAGGCACAGCTCTGAACTGCCAGCCTGAACTGAGAGAAGTCTCTGGGACATACTAATATTCAGAATAACAAAAACAAGGAAAAAAAACCGAACAAACAAAACCTCAAGGTTAATCCCATGCTTTATTGGCTGCTTTGTGATTCATTCAGGTTATGGCTAAACACTTGCAAACAGAAATGAATTGACAAAATTAAACTCTCAGCTTATTGTTGTGACAAGTGTTTGTACCTATCCCAGGTCACAGATGCAGTTGCCTGCCAAGGGGACAAGCTGAACAGCCTGCCTGGTTGGCATGTGTATGAAAATACTTGAATTTAAGTGCTTTTGTACCCTCCTATGGGAGAGTTGAGGAGAGGGCTTCGTTATCCTCTAAAGAAACAAACAAGACCTTCCTGAAGTATTCACTTATTCCCTTCTTTGTTTTATTCTCTCCAACATAAAGCTTAAGCAAAGTAATTTAAAAGTTGCTTCATTGCCAGCATGGGCTCCAGCTGCAGGGGAAGGTGCTCACCTGCCTCCTCCACACTAAAAGGACATCCAGTCCTTTTCCCCTCAGTCTCCAGAGCTGCTGGAAAAGCACAGCTCCCTCGAGTCACAGGCTGGGTTTATGAAACCCCACAAAACTGAAAATCCTCCACCTCAGACCTTTGTGCTCTGCTCACAAACCCCAACCCAGGTAATGCTGCAGGGACAGAAGGCCTGTGGTGACTCTCAGTCACTAAATGAAAAGTCCAAATCTTGTCACAGCACCAGAGTTCTGCTCCAAGCTACACCTGAGGGTTCAGCCTGAGCTGCTTCTGAGACTTTTCTCCCCCAAGCATTGGTCTTGCTGCTGGCCATGCTGACACAGGGCTTGTGCCTCTCATGCCCTATTCCTTATCCAGCAGCCACTCCTTTTCTAGCCCAGGCTCTCCAAGGTAGCAAGATTCCATATTTATTCATAAAGGCAAATCACATTTCCCTGCGTGTTCCCATGGAAACAATTTAGACACATTTATATGAATGGACAATTTTACAAACTGCACAAAAATCCTTGACATCATCAGAGCTGAGGGCAGACTCAGGGACTAAACAAAGTTCTTAAACCTCAGTAGCAGCTGTGTGGAGATAAATAGCCATGCAGCAGGCAGGTAGAACAGAGTTGGAATTTCCACTAATGCTGTCTTTGAGCAGTGGGATACAGCAGGCAAGAGTAGCATAAGCAGAGGGTGCCTGAAGTATTTCTTTTCCAATAGTTTACTCTACCAGGTTTTGGACTGATATCAGGTTTAAGACTCATATAAATTGTAGTCTGTCCCCCAAGACAGATCCACACTCCCTCAGAAGGTTCTCCATCACCATGAGCACTTGCAGCAGGGAACAGGGGACTGCAGAGTGGGTTTTCATTATGGAGCTGCAGAATCCTCACAAGGAACCAAACCAGAGAGCAAACCCAGGCCAGCAAGGTCTCACAGTGCCCAAGCTGCTTCAACAGAACCACTGCTGTGCACAGGGCAGCCTTTGGCCTTCACCTGGGCTGAGTCCAAAACAAACCTGGGGGCTCAAGCTTTTGCCTGGTCTGTAAAAAATTGAGACTGAAATGAGCCAGTACATGCTCATCAGCACACATGGCTTGGTCACCCTAAGAGTGTTTGCTGAGGACAGCAGGAACAGGGGACAGTGGCCTCAATGCTGGCTGGTGGCTCCCAGGAGTGTTAATCTGAGGCAATGGCCACATTTGTAAAGTATTATTTCCAGTAATTTTTCAGCCAGCGGCCCCCCAGTGTGAGTCACTCAGCCCTGAGTTACACATGCAGGGAAAGGAGGCATGATCTGAGCTCTCCACAGGCTCAGCTGCCCCACTGACTGCCCATCTGGCTTTGCAGTGCTGGGTTAGGTGGGGACAATCTCCCCTCAGCTCCCAGCAGAGCAGGCACTGCTGATACCCTGTGCCTGGGAAGGATGAGGGAGCCACAAGCCAGTCCAGAGACAACTGCTCAGAGACACCCAGAGCATGGCAGGGTCCTGCTGTCCTGTGCCACGGGCTCCAGAAGAGGCAGTAAAAGCCATTCTCAGCTGAGGCTGCTGAAAAAACAGACTCTGCTCTGGTCCTACAGCTCCAGCTGTAACTCACTGCAGCTTTCGTGGCCACCACCACATGTGGCCCTGCCAGATGGGACACAGCTGCCATGAAAGTGTTCATCATCCAAAGATCATGTTCCCAGTTGTCACTAACCCCATTCAAAACCCCTCCTGCTTTGGAAAGCTGCTTTGCAGTAGCTCAAGTCACCAGGCTTCATCTCAATCTGCCAGCTGTTTTCCTCCTCTCACTGAGATGTTTTAGTGGGCAGTGGAGTGATGAGACTGTTACTTCCTTCAGCTGGGATTTCAACAGCAGCTCTGCAAATGCCATCTTACAAAACAGAATCTCAAAGCCACACGCTGCCAAGGTTATCAGATTTGGACAGCACTTGCCAAGTAACACAAGCAGTGCTTGGAGATGAGATTGTTCCAAGAGGCAAAACAAGTTTCAATCCCTCAGTGGGAAGGAAAAGTCCTTTCTATGAGAGATAATTTCCTTATTTGCATATCAGCTAATGATCTTCTGACATTCACTTTAAAGCTGCTCTAGAAAACTCTCTCTGCTGTGAAAAGTTTGAACTGGTCACACTCCAAACTGCACAAAGAGCAGGCTGTGCCTGCAGTGCCAGCACTAATCAGCAGGGAGCCAAGCTCAGCTTTTCCATATGTGCTCCTGCACTGGTCGCTCCAATTTACAAACCAGAAGTTATTTTGTGAACTCCTTTAAATTATATGCAAGTGTCAGAACTGCTTTAAATTATATATGTATCATCAAACTTTAAATTGCTCATGGATAATTCACTGCAATTGGGAGAAACTCATCAGATAAATTTTTTGCCAATGTAATTGCTTCCATGGCTTTTAAGCATATCAGAAGTCAAGAAATTTACCAAATAAGGGGCAAATTTGCACTCTGGGTTAGTTCCAGCCTCACCCATAGTATTGATTGTGGCTGCAGCAATGGGAATCTCTTATATAGTCATGAAGGGCAATGAATACCCAAATAGTTTTGGGCCAGAGAACTGCCCCCAGAAGTTGTCACAGATCAAGCAGCAGGCAGGTCTGCAGCCCCCTTTCCACAATGTCCAAAACCACTTTGGGGTCAACAGTTTGGAAACCACTTGTTTGTATCAGAAAAGCTTTTCCCTCCTTGAAATCAGGGTAAGATGAGCTGTTGGTCTCTTGCAGTGGCTGCTGCTGAGGTTTGCTGCTCGTTCCCAGTGCAGGTACCAAGGGTTGCTGGATCTCCTCAGCACTGTGCTTTGTTTTACATCACCCCCTTTGCCCCCTGCATTATGTTATTGGCCACAAGACCAGCCCTTAATGCAACAGCTCCTAATTTGTGGGGAGGAAAATTGGGATTAAGCCAAGGCTTTAGTAAGGATGACAATCATTATCAAAATGCTACAGCTAATAAACAACCCTCCAGGATGGGTTTGATCTGTGACTACTGAACATTTGCCAATCTGGATTTCTGAATTTGCATCGATTGCTCTTTGCATACACCCAGAGACACCTTCAACCTCACAGCTGCTGGCACACAGCAAATTCCCATCTCCAGCCCTCCTGAGGCTGTAGAGCTTTAAGGAAGCAGGACTTGCAGGGCTTTTTACAGGTATGATCCTGTCACCTGCTGAGGAAGGGCAATGGAAAGAATCCCTGCAGCCACACCAGAGCCCAGCTCACTGCTTGAGGACAAGTCACATTTATTTGAAGGAAAAGGGACAAAGACATCACTCAGTGCAACTGGAGCAGAAGGAGAGCATTTATTTATGTCTGTGGTAAATCCAGTCTATCCCTACAATCTCTTAAATTCTTCATCTGGTTGCAGGATAAAATTCTTTAGCTCATGCCCACCAGATGCAGAGGGGAGACCTCAGGCCTGTTCCCCAGGAAGGATGTCTGGGACTCCTCTCTGCTCCTTTGGACACTAACTCACAGGCTGTCTGCAGTGGCTGTTCCCTGAGACCTTGAGCACCAAACCATCTTTAAAGGTGCTGCCAGATTCTATTTCACAGACTCTGAGCACTCTGGTGCTGATAGAACAGCCCCTAAACAGCACACAAATGTTTCTTCAGCTGCAAGGAGTGTCAAAAGATCCTTTTACTAAATAGCATCACGTCCAAGGGTTTTGAAGGATTCATTAAGCAGATCTAACCATCCTCTTCCTCCAAATATTTTATTCCTGCAGTGGAAGATACTGCACAGGGCCACACAGCCAGACTGCTCTGTGCTAATCATGGCTTTACTGCATGCTCAGTGCATGACCTCACACCCTCTGCTCTGCAGTTGGCCTGTGCCAAGCAGATGGTAGGAATCCATAATGTACATTAAAGCATTTACTGTGGCCATTTGTGTGACAATAAGAGTCGTGAGGCACCACTGTGTTCAGGCACTGCTCAGTTAGGCTGAGATGGGGACAGTGACTGCCCTAAGAGAATTGCTAACTCCAGAGGAGGAGAAAGGAAGGCAGGGTGTCCAGGTGGGGAAGGACAGCACTGCCACTTGCAATGACAAAGGACTTTGTGACAGGGCAAGAGGTGAAGCTCTCCCATTCTCCCTTGTCATGACTGACCAAGATCCCACCCCTGCAAGTGCTCAAGGCCAGGCTGGATGGGGTTTTGAGCAGCCTGGTCTAGTGGAAATATGGGAGGAATATGGGGAAGGTGCCCTGCACATGGAGGGAAGATTGGAACAAGATGTTCTTTGAGGTCCCTTCCAGCCCAAACCACTCTGTGACTCTAGGGAGATGCTTCCCCAGCCTAGAGATCCTCCACTAGAGAATATGACACATTCACACATGAAAACCCGAATGCAGCGTGGAATTATTATCTGCCAATATGCCACGTTGGAAGGTTTTTTCAATGTTTGTTAAAAAGCGTGCAAAGAGCCTCTTGCTGTGATTGAACTGCCTTAATTCCCCCCCAAAGCACAGAGAGTGGGGCAGGATAACCCCAGAGCAGGCTGGAAATAGTCCCACTCCCCCCGTGACCCCTCAGGCTGCTCCTCTCCAGCAGCACAGCAGGGCCAAAGAGCATCCCTGACCCCAAGCAAACCCACATGGGGCACCAGAAATTCACACTCTTGCTTTTGTTTGTCACAAATCTGTGCTGGCTCTGTGGGATTTCTGAGAGGTCCCTGACCTGTGTGTGAGGCCACTTAGAGCTCAGGTGGGGCAGGGACAGCCCGCTAGGAAATCACTTTTTGTAATTTAGTCTCATAAACAACTTGGTAAAGGAAAAATATCTGATGAAAAACAAATGAAACAAGCAATACAAATGATGAAACAACTGCCATGACTCAAAGCTCCAAACCAGCATGAGATCTCAGAGGGGAGGAATGCAGAGATTAAAAGCTTTCCCCTGAAGACAGTACTTAGAACAGGGGTGGTTTCCTTCCAAACTGGGTCACTAGTCCCATTTTTCAAACTACTACTTTGGATCTATTCCACCTGATAGACCAATTCTTCCACTCAGTCACATCCCTCAGGGAAGTCATAACCTCCTGTCTGCACTTTCCCTGCTTGCTTCCCTGGGAACAACATCAGCTGCAAACCCAGATTTATGGCTTGGCTGAGAGAGGAGAGCCCAGGGAAGCAGAGAGGAACAATTCAGTCAAACAAGATACGGCTGTGATCAGCAGCACAAGTGCCAAGGGAAACACTGGAGGAGGGGAGAGAGGTCTGAACTGCTCTGCTCAAAGATGTGCAAAGCTTTGGGAGCACTGAGAAACAAAGACAGCTCCAGTGAACTGCCCTGGCCCAGCCCAGTGGCCCCAAAGGCCAGGGGGAAACACAACAGTTCAGGGCATGTCAGCCACATCCAGGCTGCACACAAAGCAGTGTGTCAGGCCTGGGAGGTTTCATTGCTTTTGGGGTTTCCCCAAAGCCATCCTGGCTGGTCATCCCTTGGTGAGGCTTCCTGCATCACTGTCTCCTCTTTCCTTGCTATCCCAAAAACATGGTTGGGAAGAGCAGCCTTCCCCTGCACTGAAGAAAAACACGGCCATTGCTCTGTAAAGCTTTCCTTAAAAAAAAAAAAATTAAAAAAAAAATATCTATTGCAGGGAACAATGTTCTCCCATGGGCTCTCTAGCTGAGTCAGGAAATTGCACTTTTATTTGTTTCCCATTGACATCTTTATCCCTCACCTCCCTGTAAATGCCAACAGCATTCCCTAGCAGCTCTATTCCTTTGACACTTCTCTGTAACATCACCAAGGAAAGCATTTAATTCTCCATGTTTTACACCCAGGCCCACAGAACTGCACAGATGCTGGTGGTGTTCTGCCACCAAGGCTCCACTTCAGGCAGACAGAACTGCCCACTTTCAAAATCCAATTTGCCAAAGAGCCTACAAAGCATCTGCATTTTCCTTTAACTGGGTGGATGTGCTTGACATGAGACTATATCTGACATTTTAAAAATCCATATATCCCTATATTCTTTTTCATTTCTTCCAATATTTTTCCTCTTGAATTTCTGTCTAAAGGGACACGATCTCTCAGGCTGAATCTCCTGTTCTAGATGAGTTCAAACCCATTATTTTGGCTAATACACCTCAGTTCTAGTTTCTGCCTGTGTGCTGGGCAGGTCTGCATTCATCCTGCCCTGTTGCATTTTGGCTACAGGAGTGGGGAAAGGATAATGCAACACAGTTCTTCGTGTAATGGAGAAGCAAAAGAGAACTTTATTTAAACAAACACCACACTTATATAGGGTAGTTCATGCAATACAGAATAGAAAAGACTCATTGGTCCAAGAAGGCAACACTTCTTTGAAAACATGCTTTCTGCAAATATCACATCTCTCATAAACCCTGCAAGTGCATAATCATTGATATGATTTCTTGTCCTTGTGCAACCCAAGAAACCCAAGGCTTCAAGGCTGCTTTTTCCCTGGTTCCCAGCAGCATCCAACAACACTGCCCTGCTCTGAGGTCCAAGCTACAGCACTGAGCTTGGATACAGCCACTGGGACTCACCTCAAGAAATTCAGTGCTGATCAGGGATCAAACCCTAGGGTGATGCATCATCTGAAAGTTCTTGTCTCTCCTTTCCTTGACAGACTCCGAGCAGGAGTTTCAGATGCTGAAACTACATGGAGTATGTCTGGCATTTGAACCCCAGGTAAATGGATTCAGCATCTTCTGGTTGGTGACTTTGGCTGCCACACTTCACAGAGCTAAGGCAAAAAAGCCCCAGATTTTCAACATTTTCACACAGGAATGGTGGAGGAGGCCACAGGCACACTTCATTTGTTTAGCAGCACGATTCAAACCTCATTTCTGGTTCAGCAAAATGGCTGGAAACTCTTCCTGACCCCAGCTGACTTCTCTTGATTAACAGCCTCTGTCACTTTTATTTTGGTTACTCTGAACACAGTTGCTATTCTGTGCCCTGATGTAACATCACCAAGATCCAAGGAATCAAACCAGCCTGGGAAGTGGTGTAAAAAAAAACAAAACAAAACCGCTTAAGACTAGCCAGATGAAAATTAGAAAAGGCTGAAAAACAGTTTGGTGGCACTTTGAAGAGCGGGGATGAACAGTGCCATAACTCATGACATAACCAAAACTCCAGACAGGACATAATTAGCTCCCTGCAAGCTCAAATTAGTGTTCCTCTAACAAAGCCTGATGTGACACAGGCTGGAGGTGCCAGGGAAGCAGCAGCCTGTGCCCACCCACCCCTCAGCACTGCACAGCCCCAGGCTGACAGCCACAGCCTCTTCTGTCTCAAAATAGCTCTCAGAGGGAGCATTCCCAGAAAACAAGGAGATAGAGTGCAAAGATAAAATGTGACATTGGACCAGATCCCAGGTATCTTCTCAGCTCTGTGTTTGCAGCATAAACCCCACAGGATATTTATCACACTGGGAAACTAATCACACCTGAAATTAATAGTGGGTTCATGGGCATAAAAACCTCATCCCTTTCCTGTAGCACACATTTAAAACCAGGACAGAGCCAGAGCTCTGCA
Source organism: Luscinia megarhynchos (assembly GCA_034336665.1). Lineage (NCBI taxonomy): Eukaryota > Metazoa > Chordata > Aves > Passeriformes > Muscicapidae > Luscinia > Luscinia megarhynchos. Next base: position 8,569,925 of record CM067580.1, read on the forward strand.
CCTCAGATTCTGTGTGGATGTGGAGTTCCAGGGCTAAACCTTGAAATAGTTTGGCCACTGCCCCAAGGTTCAGAGGGAAATGGTGCTGGAGGAGCCTGGGCAGACCCAGAGCTTCCCCCAGGGTGGGACACCACTGCCACAGCAGCAGGACACGGGCACAGCAGGTTTAGGTGCCACTGAGATGGACACAGCAGCATGGGCTGCAGAGCAGGCAGGAAATGAAAAGGAAAACAGAGTGGGCTGCATTAACCCAGAACATTTCAGGTGGAGAAGGGAGCTCCAGCCAAGCCAAACCATATTTGCATTCCTGCACAACAACTTAGGTACAGGGCGTTGAGACCAAAGACAACCAATAAAAGATAATTATTCTGGAGACTGGCTAAAATACAACCACCTGTGCCCAAGCTCTGATTAAGCACAGCCTTCCAAACTAATCTCCAGTGGAGTGCTAGTGGTTTGGGCTCAGACTCAGCCTCTTCTGGCCAAGGGCTGATGAATCAGAGACAGCTCACAGCCAACTCCCAAAGCCCTTCTGACACGTCACCAGTGCAGGAGGGGAGCAGGCCCAAGGTAGTAAGGTGCTTTGGGGATTTCAGGTGGATTCTTTCCAATTGTTTAATTACAAGAGGAACTGATGGAGAGGGAATTTCATTTTCACTGCAGCAGTTTCAGTGAGGAAGCCAAGTGAGGATCCCTTGCAGGGACAGAGGCTCACAAGGAACATTCTTGGACATTTTGCTTCAATCTTCTACCTACCTGTTGCTTTCTATCTTTTCTGCTTTCTTGCCTTGCTCTTCCTTTGTCTTCGAGTGACTCATCAGGTGCCTCTTTGGCTCCAGTCCTTGGCTCAGATTTAATGAGGCTGTTCCAGCTCTGCAGTGCTCCCTGCAGCTCTGCTCTCAGTCAGTGCCACGCAGACAGAAGAGCCCTGACCACAGAGATGCTGCTGTTGAATTCTTCTCAGCATCAAAGCTGAGAGCTTGTGCCCATTCCTCACCAGCCCTGGAGACACCTTTCATCTTTGTACACCTCTGACCTTCAAAATCATGTCACAGAGGGGTGGCCTCAGACCAGCACAACCTTTTGACACTCATCCACCTTGGAGCTGCACAGCCCACATGATGGAGCACAGCCTGTCCACAGCAGCTGCTCCACACCCATGGACACTCTGCTCCTTCCCTTTCCTGCTCAGGATTATACCCTTCCTTGCAACAACACAATCAGCATTTCCCCCTGCCAAGGACAGCAGGGAGGGCTCTGGCAGGATCCCTGCACCCTCCTTGTGCCTGTCCCCACAGGCAGCTGGCAGGCACAGCCCAGCCCCAGCCTGTCCCTCAGCTTGTTTGCTTTGGAGCCCAGGCTTATTTTTGCAAATCCCTGCCCCAAGAACAAATTTCTAGTAGACCATTTAAGAGCCTGCCATTTTCCCTGCCCAGATGACCTGCTGTCTGCTGGTTCACCTCCCAAAGCCCAGCTTGGGGTCCCCCTTCACACATTCTGTTCAGTTTAGCAGTTTACTCAGTAAATGTCATGGTCAGCACCTTGAGCTGACCCATCACAGCTCTCAGCACTTTATCACTCCTTCTGCACAAGTGCCATGAGCCAGCTATGCAGGAGAATGTTTAACCAAGTAGCTGGAGCCATGTCCTCAGCAGGGGCAGCCTGGCAGAAAAAAGAGTGTTTTCCTTGGTAGCAACCACCTGGAAGGCAAATCAGTTCCATCTTACAGCTCTGTCTTGCCTCCCTTACTGTTGGAAGTTTTGTGCAAAATTATCAGAACACGACCCTGTGCACTTCCCATTCCTGACCTTTTCTACTCATTTACATCTAGAAGACTCATGGTATGTGAGATTTACACTTTTTGCAGTATTTGATGTTGACAGCTCATCCTTTGCATCAATAGCAGGCTGCACCATCTGAAGTACATCATCACTTTCATAGCCCATTTCTTGGTAAACATGGCAAGTAAAGTACAGAGCAGATTTTTCAGTCTATTCCTGTCTGCTGCTTTTTGCCCATAGATGCCAAGCACTTCAGGAGCCAGCAACACATAGCAGGCAGTAGGCTTCTATGGCAGGGGCCAATAAAACCAAAACAGGCAAAGCAGCTTGGAGATTTCCAGGGCCTGAGAAGCCCTGTGTTCTGAGGCTGCATGAAGAGGTTCCTTATTAAATGCTACATTAAACAGACTATCAAGCAAAGCACTGCAATCTGCCACCACAGGAGCACAGCTGGAGTCCCCTTCTGTCCTCTCCTCCCTGCACTGGGGCTTTCCCTGGTGACTCCCCAGTGTCCTGGCTCTAGAGATCCCCAGTAATTCCATAGATTATACAGCTCAGATCCCATGCAATTCCCAAAATCTAGGTGGCTCATGAACACTGGAACACTACATCAGCACTCAGAAGTCTATTCTGACCCTCTTCTTCCCCAAAGCCTCCTGAGCCAAAGCCCATGTGATTATCTCCTCTTGATTTGCTGGACCTGACCTGCTTTGGAGCAAAATTCAGCCTCCAGCACTCATGAACCAGCTGCTTACACATCCCTTCCAGAGCCTTCCATTATTAATGCCTTTGCATTTCTCTGGGTCTGCAAGTTTCTCTATTCCTCATTATTTTTGGATTTTTTTTTCCATTTCACTTCCCTGGAGGTTGATATATTTCTCCCACTCCTCCTTGAAGATCCTATTGCAATTCACAAGACCAGTGACTGAAAAAGCACACCCTTCTTCTTACAGTACTATGGATAATTCCCAGTATTTATGAGCAATATTTCCTCCAAGGAGGTGCACAAATACAGAAAAGCTAAACACACTGAGCTCTGCAAGGGAAGAAATCCATCACAGCTCAGAAAATGCACAAGTCTATTTTTCCATAGAGCAGTTATCCATGTTCCTAATTGGACTTAATGTTTATAATCACTCAGTTCGTGTTGAAGAGCCCTGCTAACTCACCAGAGAATAATTATGCCAAGTGACCTTCATATTTCTCATTTAACATATTCCAAGAGATAACCAAAGGAATTAGAGAAAAGACAATTACAAAGGACAATAAGTAAGCTAGAGATAGAAAACTGAGTTGGTGGCAGGCGGGGACTGCAGAGACAGATCCAGAGCTGCCAGATATTGGGAAAGGTCTGGGAGCAGGGCTGCTGTCACCTCCCAGTGCCAAGGAGCACAGGAGGGTTGGGTTCATTCGAACTGGGACACTGTCCTAGGTTACAATGTAAAGATGTGTCCAAAAGTATGTTTTCTATCAGGGTCTGCTGAAACCAGGTGGGGCAGTGATTCTTATCTCTGTGGAGATATCCTCTGCTAATGGGCCATCTGTTAAACCAGATTGGACAATGTTCTTTATCTTTCCCATGACCCACCCTTCCTCCAGGGAGGTATCTTCTGCTAATGGGCCATCGAGTCCCAGTGCATGACTGATAAAATTACATCATCCCATTAGGGGATGCTCCACCCAGGAGGAGGAGCCAAGACTTTCCTACCTAGGAAAAAAACTGAGATTTTGAACACCAAAGCTGCCCTTACCCACTGGTTTCCAGAGGACAAGAGCTACCAGACCTTTCTACAGGATCAGTGCTTCAACAAGATCACTTCATCTGCACTGCTATCACCACCCTAACTATGGGGTGTCAGGTTGTATTCTGACTCTATCAGTGGTTTTTCTTTTGTACTATTGCATGTATTTCATTTTTCTCTTTTGTTTCTATTAAATTGTGTTTCTGACTTGGAGTCTCTCACTGTTTTTGCTTTCAAAGCATTACAGAAGCACACACAGTTCTGCCTTGGGACATCTTATAGGGCTTATGCAGGTGTGAGGTGATGCCAGCCTGGTCAAACTGGCCCAATTTTCTGCACACAGGATTTTATGCCAGTTCCTCCTAGAACAGTTTACTGAGTTTTGGTGTAACCAGTTATGGACAGGCTCAGGTCCACAACAGAAGTGAAACAAAATGGCAGAAGTGAGTTATTAAACTTGTCACTGACCAGCAACCTCAAGCTCTCAAATGAAATGCCTGATGCCAAAGAACTTTTCTAGAAACAGACCCAGTTCAAAACTCAAAGATCTCTTGCTCTTCCATGGTTTCTGTGTGGGTGGCTCATGGCTCTAACGTACAGGAGGCTGTGCAGAAGGCAAGGCTCTGCTGGGGATGATGTCTAGCTCAGGGCAGGGCTTCTGTCTTATTGTTAATTATGCCCAACTTAAAATTATCTTTTTTTTTAAATAAAGGGAAAAAACCTACCAGAAAAACCCCAAGCACAAAACAGCACATAAAACCTTGACATTATAACATATATATAGACACTATAACATCCTCGTGTGCTGCAGGCTCTAAGCACCACATGAAACACTTCCCTGCTTTTCCCTGCAGGCAGATCTTCAGCAGCACTGACTTGCTGCTCAAGTTCCAGGTCTCTTTTTATGTGACTTTTTTTTTCCCCAGCTCTACATTAACAGCACCACACCAGAAGTGAAATCATGATGCCTGTCCTAAAAGGAATGCACTGAATTGCTGCATGTCTAAAGTAGGATGATGAAAGTGAAAACAGCTTAAAGGATGAAAGGTTTAAAGTACCACAAGAATGACTTTGTGAGTGTACAGATACATAAGGACACCCACTTGAGCAAACCAAGTCCCAAGTGGAGCATTTCACAGGTTCCAACTCTTGTAACACATCCTACTGCCATAGGAACCAGAATCCTGCAGGCTTTGTGGTTTTTCCCCTCATTATCTGAACTCCCTGAGAGCACAGAGAGGCAGGAGGAGTGGGCAGCATCCCAAACACACTGAGAGCAGAAGATGTCACATGAGGTTACACCTCATACCTGGCAATTTCAGGTTCACCCCAGCAGTTGTTTGTGATTTCTTAAATGCCATTGAGGTGTAATAATGTTGTCTTGCCTGCCTAGCTAAGAACCCCTCTGGTATTTGGCATTTTGGAGGTTAATAAATATATGATCCCATATCTGAACAGTAGAGCTTGTTTGGATAGCTAAGAATGCACTATACAGGGGAGGTAGTGATGTCTCATAATATAGGAAAAACTATCATGCAGGAAAAAAAACCCAAAAAACAGAAAGGAAAAAATAAATAAAAATCTCTTCCCATTTCAGATTCTACATTTTGATCAATTTGAGATAGGGTCAGAATTTCTGCCTGTCCAATGATACTTCTGGAAGCTCCCATGGCTTTCTCCTCTTCCAATTATCTGGACTTATTCTAAACAATCAGCTCCTTCCATGAGGAATAAATTTCTAGCAGCATTATGAACAAAAACTGCAGTTTTTCCCCATGGGGAAAGAGTTGTGTAGCACAACTGCCACAATATATCCTGTATCAGCCCCAATTTCAGTGGTGCATAAGATTTGACAACAACCTTATCCAAAGCATTTTATATCTCATGGCTCTTATAGGCAATAAGAAGTGAGTGACTAAAAACAAACAGCAACCATCCTGCCTTTCATGCAGTATCAAAATGTAGTCCACAAATTCCTCTACTTCTCTTGAATACTGGCCTCACACACTCCTTGAAACCAAGAAGCCAGATTTTCTCTCTGGGCAGTGAGTTTCTGATGTAAAGCCAAGAGCCATTAAATGCCACTGATTTTCCTCCTTATCTGTAGATGCATCCCAAGCTCTTCTCCACCAAGGCAAATCCTTTCACAAGGTGCCATGGTGGGACAAAGCAGGTCCTCCACAGCCCTCCCTGCAGGCTCACAGGCTCTCAGGAGATTTCTTATTTGTACAGTCAAAACTGTAGATATCTGGCCTTTGATTTCTCCCCTCTCAATATTAAACCATACTTTGTCTGCATTGTAAAAACATCCATTATGACAGACTCATTAATGCACTCCCTGGCTCTTTCTGAATTAAATCACTGATAAATTCTATTCTTTAATTTTGCCTTGGTGGGGTTGATGGATGAGCACCACAAATGACTAAGAAGGCAATAAGCTGCTGCAGCTCAGTGTTAGCAGCTATTATCAGACACAATGGCCCTCCTCTGCTTGGATAGCAAGGGCAGGAATGATCTCAATGCCTCTGCCTTGCCTGGCTAACTAACCAGCAGAACAGCAGCTTAGATAGTTCACTTAAAGGGGAAAGAAAAGACAAAACTCCAGCCTCAGCACCAGCCCAGCTCAGCCTCTCAGCCTCATGTGCCAATTATGGTGTTCTGGGGTCAGATAAACTCTAGACACATTCACAAATTACAATCAACAGACTGAATTCTTTGCCAAAGCCTAGGAGTGACTCAAACTCAAATGAAAGGAAATAAAAACTACTTGTTTCTTACCTCACATGGTATCACAGACTCCCATCTGAGCCATTTTGCAGTACAGAAAACCACGCTGCAAAAGCCATTTAACAAGTGAAATATTTGTGTGCCCAGCTGGTGGGAGGAACACTTTGCAAATCTCTGATTTTCCATCCAGTTGCACCTGCTGTTTGTCAGCACATTATCAGGGCCAGTGCATCAAGGAACCATATGGTGTGAGGAAGGCACTGCTGGAATGATTTTTACTGCACTCAGGAAGGAGCTGGGCATCCATGAGGGCTTGGTCACACTGAAGCTGTTGAACTGAAGAAAATGGGATGCTTCTTTTAAAGCTGTGCAACATCTGCCCTTACTGATTGTCAATAAGCATCAATTTTTACACTAAGGAATGAATCCTGAGCATTTAACTGAATTAAGATATCACCAAATTGCCCATAGGGATTCCATTCTCAAGCAGAGGATGGGCTTCCAAATAAACAGAACGAAAAGTGGAGCCAGAGGCTATTGGTGCATTTCAGAAAGAGCAGTCAAGAAACATGACCTGGGCCTAGTGCAGCATCTGGGACTATCCACAGCTGGGATTTGCTTTCCACTGCAAAATAGGTCAGATGTGAGGTCCAGGATCAAACCTCTCATTGCTTGTATTCTACCTGCCCAAAGCCTTTCCTGTGCTCCCTTTCTGGGACTGGAAGAGGACAGGGTGTTTCTGTTATATCACATGTACTCTAAACTGGAAATGGGAAGAGACTGTGGTGAGGTTAGTGAACTGCCCTGGCAGCACACCAGTTTAGCCAAGAGAAGTGTACATCCTTGATTTAAAAGGTTTTTTTAAAGCATCAGGCAGTACATTATTTTTTCTGTCCTCAGAGCCCAGTTTGCAGAAGCAATTTATGAACCTTCACATTAGGTGATGACAGTGAGCACCCAACATCAACCCAAAGCTGGTCCCAGAAGAAGCTTCATGGCTCATTCAGATGGTGACATGTGCTCTTCATTACCCTCTGTCACAAAGCATCACCTCTAGCACCCTGTTGTTCCCAGAAAGAACAAACTCTAGGTGGTTCACCAAGTTTGACAATGTATTTTGGTTTTGGGGGTGGTTATTTTGTTCACTGTTTTGTCCATTGTTCATTGGTTTTGCTTGGTTTCTTTGTTTTTGGAACAGCCATGAACCACCTAAAAGCCTCCAGTTTGAAAGCCATAGCTAGCAAGATGTACAAAGCCATGATATAATTTGGAGGGTTTACATATAAGGTTCAAGCTGTACTCCTCCTCTGGAGCTGTGCCATCTGTCCCTTCCCAATCCCATTCCACTCATCTCAAGAGCCCATAAAAATAGACTAGAACACAAAACAAGCAAGTCTGAAGACACACAGCCACTTCTGGGAGCACAAAAACCACAGACCCTACAGCTTCTGGTGATTTTCTGAGAGCACAGAAAGAACCAAACCCTACAGCTTTTGGTGATTTTCTGAGAGCACAAAAAGCCCCAGACCCCACAGTTTCTGGTGATTTTCTGAGAGCACAAAAAGCCCCAAGCCCTACAGCTTCTGGTGATTTCTTAAAGCACAAAAAGCCCCAGACCCCACAGTTTCTGGTGATTTTGCCCAGATCTCACCAACACTGCCCAGACACCATATGGAGACCCTCTCTGCCCCCCCTTCCCCAGCCCTGGATTTCACTGAAGTGGTGGGATGTGGGCAGAGGAAGGGCAGTGTCACACCTGCACCTCTCTCAAGGGCCCCCTGAGCAGACAGAGGAAATGTCCCCCACAAGGGACAAGGAGATGCCCAAAGCCCCCAGAGGCATCTCTCAGCCCTGGGGTGCCAGCAAGAGGAGGATGAGAAGGGATGAAAAAATCTGAACATGGGTGAGTGACCTTGGTGGGAGCAGACAAACCCCTGCCCACAGTGAAACCCAGCCAGAAAATTTCACAGCTGGCAGGCAGGGCTGGTCCCTGCTCAGACACAAAAATCATTTGATTTTAACTGGGCTGTTTGCTCAGCTTTAAATGCCTTGGAGCATCTTGTGCTTGGCTGGTAATTTCACACAGAGAGATGATACAGAAGCTTGGGAAGCAGGTGGAGAGTTTACCCTGCTGAGCTGAGCAGGGAGAGGGAGAAAACACAGCACTTAAAAACAGATAATCTGAGCAAAGCCCATTTGTATGCAGAATCCACAACTCCCTCTGGGGATTCATTAGAGAAGGGAAGGAAATTTGCTTCTGTTTGTTTGGAACGCAGGTTTATTAATGGCTGTGAAGAAGTTAGCACTTGCCAGCATTTCCCCAGATAATTTCTTGCAGAACAGTCTAGTTTGAAGGGCAAAGAGCAGTTCACAGTTCAAAGTGAGAAAAGGATGAGCCAAGATTCAGGCTAGCCCTGATTTTATTTTGAAAGGGACCATAGCCCACTGCAAGACATTACCATCACTATTAAAGGCAGCTGCATCATCTGCAATGTGTTTTCTAACCAAAATATGCTTTAATTGTGGAGTTTAAGCATATTTGGGTTAGAAAACTCCTGGAGTGCACTCTAGTTCTGGATGTGAATTTCCAAAGATCCTGAATGGTTCTGAATTCCCCCAAGAGAGGAACATTAAACCAATCCTCACTTTCCTACACAGTGAGATTAGATTTGATCCACACCTTGGGGTTCATGTCCCCCAGACCCTTGGGACAGCTGTGTCCTTTCTCTGCAATTGTTTTTATTGATTGTCATTACAGTTGCTTATTCCTGGGACAAGGAAAGCAGGATTCTCAGCCTCTGATTCTGGCACTTTCCCCATATAACACTCCCCTCACTGAAGGGCTTGGTGCCTCAGCAGCCCCTTGCATTTCCCATTAGGAGTTACCCAAAAGCTTTAAAACTTCCCTTTTCTGATAAACCTCACTGTCTCTAGGGCATCTAAACTCTTAATCAAAATAAGTATCCTGCTTTTTCCTTTTTTTTTGCTTGTAGTATTAAAGATTTTCATGTTAATCCTCTCCACAAGTACAAGAAGTCCCAGGTGTTGTGTTCCATGTACAACAGCAGCTGTGATGCCAACCTGTGACCTCTAGTGCTCACAGAAAGGAATGGACAAATAACAACACCCAACACTTAACCCATAATTATTTTCCTCAAAGGAGACCCAGGGGACTATTTGCTCAAATTTTTGACCATTTGGAAAACATAAATGAGCTATTTAGCAAGAAATGCTTTCTTTCCACTGTCTCATCAGTATCAAATGTCTCATTGTCATTAGAACAGCTTGTCTAATGGGATTTAAAATTCTCATTACGGCCTCTAAATGTGACTTTCACACAACAGAATTGTAAAATAAATGCTAGTCAAAAATACATGAAGGTACATTTTGTTGGAAAGTGCAATTCCTTCCAAAATCATGTCAGAAATTTTTCAGAAGGAAATTGTGTCCTAGATCCTCAGGCCCTCAAAAAATTTAATATTTTTCTTTCTAAAGCAGAAGCTCTTTGCTGTTGTTATTTCTGTGTTGGTATAGCCCAGGTAGTTCAATTGCATCCTATTTAAAATTCCAGAGAATTTGGCTGGGCATCTGGGGCAGTGTAACCTCTTGTCAGTGACAACCCTCAGTTGTTCCAACACTCTCATCAAGTTATTGAGGGCTCCACGTGTTCCGGGACAGGAACCCTCCAGAGGGCCAGGGGAGAGCCAGCAAAGAGGGATGAGCCTCACAGCCCTGAAACATCTGATTCTCTGAGTGGGGATGGGTCTCTGCTCACAACAGGCAGGAAACTTCTGCCAAAGGGCAATATTTCCTATTTCCAGATGTGCATCCAATCTGCTTCCCTCTGGACCTGCCTCCATTACTGCCTTTACAGAACACTGTACCAATAAATTAGTATTTTGGAGATTGGATGAATTCTTCCACTTATTAATAAGTGCAGAGTTAATGCTTCACTGGTTTTTGACTCGTTGCTAATGAATGATTTTGTTCCTGATCAGAGGAGTTTCCAGCAGTACAATTACCTGTGAGAGCCAATAAAGGCCATTGCTACAGCACAATAATGAATTTATAAATTAAAGTTTGCTTTGCCCTTGAGTCAGAGCAATTAACATCGCACAACCCTCTTGCAGAGCAGCAATGTGAGGTTTCTCAGAAGCTGCTTGTTGCTGCTGCAGTCAATAGCTTGCTCTGGGAGTGCATTGTGCACCACAAACAGCAGCTCAGACAAACCCCAGCACAGCCAGGCTCGGTGGAAGAAGCCTCAGGTTAACTTGGCAGCCAGCTCTGACAGAAGCATCAGTTAACACCCTCCAGGACCCAGCCAGGACAGGATGGGAAGTGCTGTAGGGCACTGTGAGCAGGGACAGTGAGCAGCCCCAATGCCAGCACCCCTGCACACCCCAGGCTCCTCTTCCTGGGGTGAAGATTTCCTCCTCAAATCTGTCTCTGCTAAACTGGCCCAAGTGCCACTGTCACCTCCAGCTCTGATCGTGCCCATACTTCACCATTAGCACAAGAAGTGACAAGACAAGTCAGAGCCAGGCATCCTAATTCATGGGTTTATAGAGAGATCTGACAAGATCCTCCTCCTGTGCTCATCAACAGCTGGCAATAACAGAGCCCTAATCGACTGCCTTCCAATCTGTTTCCCTTCATTTCTTGCACAGTTTATTTTTTTTTATGCCACAAACATGGGACCTTGTTCTGGGAAATTTATTGTGCTGCTATACATGCAGTTTTCTTGGGCAAACTGAGGACGAACACATATTCTCTTAACCCAAAGAGGACTTATTGCACCAATAAAAAATACCAAATAACAGAAAATGTTATAGGTATAGATATACTGCCCCTGCCTGAGGCCATGGAGACAGGTCTGGGGATGGAGATAAGGCCTGAGATAACAAAGAAGGAAAAAGGTGTAATGAAATCAATTGCTTTAAGACTAGAAATACAATTTCTCTTTATTTTTTCGTTGATAAACTTCATTACATTGTTTTGACACATGGTTTGGTAAGACCACCACCCCAAAAACCAGAACAAACAGATCCCTTGTTTCAGATTTGATGTAAAAAAAAAGCCCCCAAAGTCAAAAACTTCCCATTGCAACATGATCACAACACACCTCCAGCATCCACTATCATTTTCTAGGCTCAGCACGACAAAAACAATTAATGTAATGACTCCACTGGTGCTCACAAGCTTCACTCAGTTATTTTGCAGTGACAAAAAACTGCAGTGAGAATATTTTACCTCTAAAGGTCAGCAGGACACGTGAACAGGGACTTTTCCTGATGTTCTGGGAACACACAAACTTCAAGAACTTGCTGGATTCTGTCCAAGCTGAAAAATTGTACAGTCCTGAAAATGAGTAAACCCTGGGAGATGAACAAAGGAAAGAGGGAGAAGAAAATCCAACTTCTGAGACTGGAGTGGGGGGTCATTGGAGCATTGAAGCTTTAATCAATGGTCTTTTCCTGGCAGAGCTGCAGAGAGAAAAAAAAATAACTATAGCTCAGCAGTGGCACAGTCTTTGCAAGGCTGCACTTCTGATTACCATACAATAGCCAGGAATAATTACAAAGTTCCCACATTTATTATAACCTTGGGACACACTCACCTTGCTGTGCTGCTTTAAAGCACACTGCTCAAGCACTCTCCTTTGTCAGCACTACAAAGCTAATTTTGTCTTTTGAGTTCAGCCTTCCTCTTCATGATTAGACATGATTTTATGTCATGGCAAGAGGCAAGAGCTCCCCTTGGAATTCTAGAAAAATCAGCACTGTTGGAGAATTCATCAGGGGTGATGACAAAGCAGATTTGAGTGGGGGGTTCTCTCTTGAATGGACAATGCCCACAGCACACATGGACATACCCAGCAAGCACCAAATGCTCTCAGAATAATCCCCAGGCCTTTTATTGGGCAGCTGGTGCCTGATTGAAGTTGATGCAGAGTAGGACTCAGCAACCTTTCAAGCCCCAGCATGAAATAGTCACCAAGAAATGTATTTATAATGACACCCAGCAACTGCAATCTATGTCCAAAAGGGTCCTTATCTCCCTTTGAACTTGAAATGACAAAAATGAGAGCTAGGGTAGCATAGTAATTAGTTTAGAGCTTGCTCTATTTGATTCTCCTTCATCTCACACCCAAATTATTGTAAAAACTCATCAGGATGTCCCCAAAGGGTATCAGATCAAGTGATAGTTCAAATAGAAATCACCTGTGCAAGAGTCCTGAGGCTGAAGGAATAAGGCTAAACTGAAAGGAGAGATATGAATTAAATAAACAATTCTTCCCTCAGCTTGCATCAGCTTTATTCTAAGACCAGGGCACAGCATAGATGTGAAAAGATTTATTAAATCACCTCATGGTCTCTGCAGGTTAATGAAATATTTCTACCAAATACAGAACCTCTAACAAGTTTTTAAAATATTATCTTATCTTTTTTTTTTGTTTTCACCCTTTCCAAGCAGTAAGTGCCACTCAGGGTTTATGAATAATTAATGCAACTAGCCCATTTGATCCTTTGGAACAAAACATTTACTGAAATTTACCTGTCAAAAATTTTGCCTATCAGATATGTTTGCTAACATCAGAAAGAAAAAAAAAAAACAACAAAAAAATGTTTTGGCTGCTTTGCTTTGACTTTTGAAATAAGGCCATTAGCTTAGTTTTCAAAATGTCCATGTTTTTGCCTTCACAGCAGCCTTTATGAGGAGGGTTCTTTTGTGTCTCCATGGTTCTTTTTCAACCTCTTCTAGTCAAAAGCAAAAGAAACCAGCTTTCATCTGCTTTTTTTATGCTCTTGATTGCTGGTAAATGTGGGCTACAACATTTAGAGATTATTTCACAGCCTGTGTTGCAAAAACAGAGCACTCAAAGAAAGTCTATCAAAAATGCTCAGGAAAAGAAAAAATACAATACAAAGAAAAACAAACTCTGAGCAAGTTTTCCCACTGAGTAATGGGGAACCATTTCCAACCTCTTGAAATCAAAGTGAAATGCTTTCTTTTAAAGAAGGGATGCTTTTGATCAGGAGATTTGTGAGAATTTCCCTACAACAGGGACCCCAAGAAGCTGGAAACTCCATTTTTAGGGTGAGAGTAACACACCACGAGCCTTGAATTATTTTATTTCTGATGGAGCAATAGGAGAAGGAAGAAGAAAGGTAAATTTAAATAAAGCTTCTAGGGTCACTTGAGGTTGGTTGTCAGTGGAATGATGTTTGCTCACTAAGCACCCAAGAAAACTTCCAAAACTAATAAAGACAGACTTGTGTGACAGCATCCACAGAAGGAGGCTGTTTGTGCTCCCAAAACCAGCTCCTTTTCAGCTCCTTTTCAGGACAGCTGAAGGAATCCCAGAGCCCAAACCCCACCTTGATTGGCTTGTGCTCTTAGAAATGGGCTGTGCTTACATGGATCCATTCTAGGCTCTTGTGCTCCCCAGGAAAATTCAATCTTTGTGTCCCCATTCAGGAAGATTCTGGAAATGCTGAACAGGGAGATCAGCTCTGCTTTCTCAGAATAAAAGCAAACCCCAAACCAGCTCTGTCTGGCCTGAGTGTGGCATGGCAGGAGATCTGGTGATGTTCAGTGCTCTCAGAGCTGAAAGCAGATTCCTCTCTCTAATAAAATCCAAGTTTATAAATACATATTCAGATACCAGGGGCTTTTACCCCACACCACTTTTCACCCACGCAAGAATCCCCACCTAAGCTGTGTAATTGCTGCCCAAAATGGCAACAGATGCTCTGCAATTATCATTAGAGTTAATTAAAGCCTCTGAGCAATAGGCAGCTTGAACTGCTGTTTACTCTCAAGTCTGAAAATGCTGCAGGTAGTGGAAAGAGAAGCATCAACCCAATATTGCTGATTTTCTTATTGGCAAGGCTCTGATAATTTGATTTTGGTCATCACACTGTTCTAAAAAAAAAAAAATTAATTCTCTCTGAAGGCCTGAATCTCCCCTGCAGCACACTACACTAAGGTATTTTCACACTTCTGGGGCCTTTGCTGTACTCAATCTTGGAAGTTCTAAGAGAATCATGTCAAAAAGGAAATTATATAGAAAAAAGTCTCATGTGCATAGGAGGAAAAAGTATTTTCTGCAATTCAGAGCACTAGGCCAGGTGTTTGTACCCCAGGATGTCAGTCAGAGTGGGAGGCAGGCACAGGGTTTGAAAAGTCACTTTAGATAATCAACTGGAGGCAATCAATTTCAATCAATTTTTACAAGACCTGAATATCCTCAGTGTCCCATTTGAGTAGAGAAGAAAAAGAAATGCTCATCAACTCTACCCATCAGGGCAAAATATTTATAAAATGGACACTTAGAGAAGCAAGATGTGCCTAAAAGTAGAATCTCCATCCCCCAAGAAGGACTGCTGGCTCTGGTTTCTGATTCAGCCCCACATCTCCATTCTCACGTGCTCAGGACTCTGCTCCATGAAAATTGGGGGTCTGAGCACAGGGCAACCCAGGCTGGAGGAGGAAGACCCAAAGGATTTAATTTCTGCTCAGCTCTGTGAATAAACCCTTCCTCTAAGTCATGCTGGTAACTCTGCACAGATGCCATCCTACCCAGATTAGATATTTTGTGCCTCCCTTTCTCCAGGAAATGCTGTTCTTTCTTGTCTCCTGCTAAAGCAGCAGAAAGGTTGTGATTACACCAATATTTTGCTACCAGGGCTGGAAACCTGAGCAGGTTCTACAAAACCACCCAAGGTCAGCTGCTGGCACTGAACCTCTGTTGGCTCCTGTGCATTTTAAAACACTTTGAAGGCTGCTGAGCATGGAGCTATTTTGGGGCTGAAAGGGGCCCTGCCACAGGAGAATGGTGGTCACTTAAAAAACACAGACTCCTCCATCTCTTCCAGACATCCTTCCTGCCCTAACCTCCTCAAAATTCAAGCAGAGAAGTTCACACAAAATTCACCCAGCTTTTTCAACTTGAGATAAAAGGGGGAAAATCCTGCCTTAACGCTGCCTCAGCCATTAAGAAAAAAATGTTCTTTGTGTCTCTATTAATTTTCTCCTCAGCCACAAAGCTGATTTTCCAACAAGAAGCTACAGGGAGTGACATAAAAATAAATTGGTTTGTAAAAAGCACAGATGAAGCATTACCTGGACAAGGGAAAGCACTTCTCCAGGAAGATCAAACCCCAAATGCTGCTGAAAAAATGGGTTTTAATGAATGGCAGATCTTAGGTCAGCAATAGACAGAGAGATTAGTGGGAACCTGATTAGATCAAAGTCTCTGAACATGGCTTAGAGACCACCACATCTGGGCATGGCCACTGAAACTTGAAGGCTGAATTCTGTGTTAAGAGGAATCTTTTTGTGTGTGTGCCTTTAATCAGAGGAAGAAGAAAAGCTGTTTGAAAAGTGCTTTGACAGGTGTGAGGAAGATAAGCTGGAAGCAGATCAGAAAGACAACAGTGTCTGATAAAGAGAAGACTGGGGATTATCACCACAAATATGCATAAGCTCCATTCCAAATGGTAAAGCATGTCATTATTAATAACACTACTTATCCCTCTTAAAGCATTTTAAGCTTTCAAGTGCTATACAAATACTAATCACTAAGCAAAGGTGCCAAAGAATCCTTCCCATATCCTGCTGATTGCACAGACTGAAAGCACAATAAGTACAACGAGTACAATGGCAAACACAGGCCTGAACAATCACTGTAGTTCATAATATCACAAAAGAGATTGTGCTCCAAAGGGAAATACAATAGTGTGCATCCATTAGGAAACTGCTCCTACCTTGCTGTTGATGCTGCAGGGAGGGAAAATGGAAACCTCCCATCTACAGCATCATCTGTAGGAGATAAGGACAAAATCCTCCTCAGAGGAGCAAACCTGGGGAAACTTTGCAGCTGTACTGGACAGCAAAAGGTGAAGCTGGGGAAAAGATTCGAGAGTAAAGTCATTTAATCAGCCAAGAAGGAAGGTGCTGGATCCTGGCAGTTTCACTTGATCAGGAAGGGGGAGGAAATTAAATGAGCAACTGTCTGATCAGTTCATTCCTTGGCAATGGGAATAAGGAACAAATTATATTAATTTTAGGTAATGATGGGAAACTGCTGCCAATTTTGGTGAATACTGGTTAGAGAGCTCACATGAATGAATCCTCTCTAGTCCCTGAGTCCTCAGGCTGCCCAGCAGTGCATTCTGCAGGAGTGCTCAAACAGAATGCACAAAAAGCCAGAGTCTGTCATCAGAGTCATCCTTCCCACAGCAGCACAGACAACAACCAGAATTCCCACTGCTCAAATGTTAATCACTGCAGCTGCTGACCCTCCCAGGAAGGGCTGCAGGATCCCACCAGCCTGCTCAGGGACACAGTGTGGTTTTGGGTGCTCTGCACCAAGGTGGGCTCTGTCTTAAGCACCATCTGCAACCAGTGCTAGTAAAAACTCTTTTTTGACTTAAACAATTTCTCCTACTAAGTGGGTACCATAAACCTGAGATTTTTGGCCTCAGCTTTTAGTCAAACATGAACAGGAAACCCAGTTATTGGCAAAGATGTCCATATTTATAATGTGGGAAGAACAGAGAGAGCCCCTGCTCTGTTCCTAAACCAGAAGCTGCACGAGCTGCTGGAAAGGTGCAGAACAAACTCAAGTGCACTTTTCAGGCAAATCCCATTCACATCCCTCCAGAAAAGGGCTGTGTGGTCTCCAAGGCAACAGGGAGGCTGACCTCAGGCTGGGATTAAATGAAATTATCTCATTAACATTTGTTCCCTTATCTCATGTTTCATCAGTTAGTACAGAAGGTGCTGCAGATACCACCAAAAAATGTTTCCATTCAGAATGGGGAAACACAACAAGCAGTGGAGAGATCTCAGCCTTTTTTCCCTAAAGCATCTTGGTCTTCAGGGAGAAAAGATGAATGCTTTCTGCATTAAAAATGATAAAGCACAATTAATGATAAAACATCAAGTGCTTTTTATACCTGCTTAGTGATTCTGAGAGCTTTTTACTTGTAAATAATCACATTGTTGATTTAATTAATTTGACTTGTAAAAACACCCTGGGGTGAAGGGTCTTCAGTGTTTCCCATCTCAGGCACACCCAAATGATTAAAGCATAATGACATTTGTATCTATGGCTCCTTCTGAAAGTTTTGACCCTTTTTCCTCCCATTTTGCTGGACAAACTATGGATCTTAACAAGAGGGAGAAGAAAAGAACTGGTGGATGACAGAGAAACAACTCTTTGGAGATGCTGAAGTCTCACCCCTTGTTTTCTGCCTGCTGTCAGGGATTTAGCCCCATCCCACAGATGCACACAGTTAAACCACCAATATCTCCAAAATACCACATTTGAGTTTGGGTTGTCAAAAAATCAGGTTTCATTTAGTGAATCTCCCACTGACATTCATGTTGCCATTTTGATGTCAAAGATTTGCTCAGGGGTCCAAGTCCAACAGGCATCAATGTCACTGGGAGCTGATCACCCACAGCTCTGACTGTACTTCAGCTCCTTTTCCCACATCTCACTGGAAATGGCCACTGCAAGGCAGGGCCAGCTCATCCTGTGAAGGAAAGTCAAAATATTCCTTATTGTTTCTGTTGTATCTCCTTTGCTCCTAGTTGCTCTTTCTGGTAATTCACTGCTTGTAGTTTTCATTCTTAAATCTGATAATATTTCCCAAATCCCTTCTCATCAGAGAGCTGCTATCTACATGCTTTGGAATGTCTTCCCTGGGATTGCAAAAATCCTTTTCCCTTCCAAAAATGCTCAACACTTCTCAGCAACAGACAGCAATACCACTGAATTCCTCCAGTGCCCTTGGATGTGTTTTGGATGTTTAAAATTCAAGGGAACAGCTGTCAAGTGAGATGATAATTGTGCTGTCAGCGTACCGAAGGAGAATTAGGGAAATTACCCTCCAAAGAATGTACGCTACATAATCTTGTAAGGGGGAAAAAAAAAAAAAAGTAAAAAAAAAAAAAGAAAAGGTTTCCTTATCACATAGAAGGGGAGAGGCCTGAAATAAGAAACACTCCTCTGAAATCGATGCTATCTGAAAGATGAAGTGAACCATATGCATTGCTGGAAGCTATGGTCTATGATAAAAGAGACAGGAGAGGCCAGCAGGGACCATGGCAGCACAGCAGCATCACTGCCAGGCTCCAGAGCATTTGAGAAAGACCCCAGGCTGCAACTGCATTGTTGGGACCCTTGGAAGAGCTTGTGGCACTGAAAATCCCTACATGTTACATTAATGCTCAATACTTCAGTATGACATTGCAGAGCCATTTAAAGAGCCTCCTCACCTGCCAAGCTGAGAACTGGATGCTGTTAGACTCTCATTCCCCTTTTTTCTGGTCCAAGTGACTTGGTTCAAAGTCATCCTGGCCCTCAAGAGGTGATACCAAGCTCAGGTGAGACCATAACACAAAAGGAATTCAGATCCCTCTGTTGCCATTGAAAGCTCCAGGACTGATCTCTCCAGCAAAATTTCAGAGGCTTCCTCTTTTAGGAAAATCCCAAAGAGCTGCAGCAGACACAAAGAGGGAATTCCTAAATTCCCACAAGGTGGATAGGGCACTGAGCCAGGGTGGTTGAAATAAGATAAGGATCACAGCAACTCTTTACAAGACAAACTGCTCCAATAGGCAAGCAAGACAGACCAGCTTCAAATAAGTGATTTACCATCTCCAGCTGGAAAAATCAACAGCAATTTTCACATTTTGTAGAAAATCTTAATCAGGCAGAAATGAGAAAAATATGAAAATTGGGAAATGACTTGTGAAATAGCTGCATTTGTCCTGTGGGTTTTCCAACAGCAATTGTACAGAGCCAAATGCTCCCATTGCCCCCCTAGGATCAAAGACTCCCAGGCTCCAAGGCA
Organism: Luscinia megarhynchos; assembly: GCA_034336665.1. Lineage (NCBI taxonomy): Eukaryota > Metazoa > Chordata > Aves > Passeriformes > Muscicapidae > Luscinia > Luscinia megarhynchos. The sequence continues at coordinate 8,589,044 of CM067580.1, forward strand.
GTTTTCACTTTGAAATATTCCTCAGTATTTCTCTTAATGCAGAGGCAAAAAAATCAAGCCCTCCCTTTCAGTTATTAAAGAATCATTAATTGTGATTTCTGCTGCATTTGTATTGTTCCCACTCCCATTGAAACCACTGACCTGAAGAGAGGTTTTGTCTCTCTGTGATGGGACAAGATCCAACCAGAGGCTCAAAGGTTTTCACAGTTCCCCAAGATTCACAGGGACTCTGGAATGAATATGAAAAGGTCTTATGAATGCTAGACCTGGGGACTTGAAAGTGGAGAGAAACATAATTTTCCTTGGATAGGCACAGACTGGCCTTTGGGATAAGGGCACGCATTGAAAATGAGAAAACAGAGCCAGGATGAGAAGCAGCAGAATGAGACAGAAATGTTCATTCTGGCTAAAGCTAACTATGAACAAAACACACCTAAATCAGTGCTGAAGTGAGAGGCAGCAGCTGTCGTGATTTTGGGGGGGAAAAAAAGGAAATTCTTCATCTGAAATATTCTGACAGGTGACAGACAGTGTCAGAGCAGACTTTGAAAAGCAGAGTCAGAGCAAGGAGCCTTCCAGAGCCCACATGTCACTGCCCTTGCTTAGTCAAAATTTCCATCACATTCAGAGATTTTTATCCAGAATTAGATACCAAGCTTTAGCTCAATATAAGAGCCTTCATTTCTCACTATGAGTACAAAGTCACCCCCATTTTTCAGCACAACTACCTTCTGCCAGGAAGCTGGACTTGAATCTGCTCCATTTTTCTCTCCCCACAAAAATGCTGCACTTGGTTGAAAAAACTGTGGTTTCTGCATGTGATTTTTGGAAGTCAATACTTTCTGCTAGAAAAAGGGTGAAGAGGGAGGAAAAGATGAAAGAAATGATCCCTTTCCAACCAGAAGTTTCTAGTTAGGTCAGAATTCAGGGAGCACAGGAAAAAAGAGGCAGACACCAAAGAATCATCCCCAGAGACAGTTCTACCAAAAACTTCTCCAGCTGCTTCTCTGCTTTATTCCCCAGTTCTCCTTTGGAGAGGGAACTTGCTTCACCTCACCCCCTGCACACAGAGTGATGCTCCACCACAAATGAGTTCTTCTATCAGCTCAGTTATCTGTTGCCAGGGTCTTCTGCTGCCTTATGATTCTTTTTCCCAACAGGGCTTTTCATTCAGTAGAAATCTATTTGAAAGAGTTTCACAGTAGTACTTTGCACCTTCAGATTTTGAAGAATGGATATTATTTCACCTTTGCAAGACTGATCTCTTACCAAAAGACAGAAAACAGACAGACAGATGAATAAAATACAAAGAACAAGGAAAATGTGCATGCTGGTGTACCCTATCCTGAAGTAAAAAATCCTTTAGAACTCAGCCAGACTAATTATCCATTGTATTCATCAATGTCTTTCCATTCATTTTTACAAGCTTCCTGTAGAAGACAGCCCTTATAAAAACCTGTGGAAAAAAAACAACCCACAGTTTTAAGCTGCCTTTTTATTACCATTTCCATGGAAGAAGAGAAAGGAGAACAGAGAGGTCAGGCACAGACCACAGCAATGCTGTGGTAAAGCAGCTGCTAGAAAGCCATCCCAGGGAGCCAATAACCAAATGAACTGACATATTCAGGCAAATGGGAGCCCAGAAGATTTGTTGAAGTGCCTACACAGATTGACCACTTCTAAACCCCAAAAGGTCTTTTCCCACCTTTGGAGGTGCCTCACATCCCCCATCTCCATCAGACCCAGATGTTGGGGAAAGGCTGCACAGCAGCATGAGGCATCATCCAGACCCTCAGCAGAAAAGGAATAATAAAAGCAAATCAGTTCCCAAATGTGCTGATGGTCCCACACCAGCCAGTTTCTGGGTCTGGACTCTTTCTCAGCCAGGGTTATGCAGCTTGTGACACTCATACTACTGAAAGGAACATGCTGCTCTAATTTAGCTGACTCTTCCTGCAGAAAGATTGGGCTGGGTTTTCTTAAAATCATCATTCAGCTCCAATTTTCCTCTTCCTTACTGAGGCTCAGTGTTCCCAGCCAGTGGCATTGCAGATCAAGCTTGCAGCCTCTCACCTACACGACTTCCTGGCCAGGGGAAGCAATCTGAGAGGGATTTATTATTCCTGTCCCTTATCAGTGGAAAGCAGGTGCAAGGGAAGCATCCATAATCCCAGAGGGACTTTCCACTTGGCAAACCTCCCCTGCTCTCACAGAATAATTGACAACCTTTTTGTCTTAGATTTGGCTTCTGAAACTACCCAACCACATTTAGGGTATTTCAAAAACAGAAAGTGTATATGTGTGTATCCATATGCACATGTGTGGGTGGTCATATATGATATATACATTTCCTCTGGAAATTTCTAGGCTGAGATCTGTACATGTAATTGAGATTTTCATTTGTTGTGACCAGCCTATAATATCAAGAAATGTATTTATGACTGTCTGAAGTATATGTGGAAGATGACCAGCCCTGCAAGGGTTGTTGGAGTTGTTGAACTCCTTTTACCAGGAAAAAGCCCCCCTTAAAGCCATCAGACACCTCCCACCCCAAAACTCGCTGAGAACAGGCAGGATGAACTATTTGAGGGAGATAAGAAAGCTGTGTCTCACAGGGACCTTTTCCCAGTGCCTGATGAGATACAGAAATACCTCAGACAGCCCTGTAGTTCTAACAAGATGCTGCCATAGGGTTCTTCCCAACCTCAAAGCCACACATATTTTCTTCCCAACATCTTTTTTAAGATGATCCCCATTTGCCATTGTTCTTTGCCATCTTGTCCAGTAGGAAATACTGACAGCAAAAAGTTCCCTATTATGCAGGAGGAGCTGATGATATTAAAAACTACATTGCATAGTCTTAAACCTTCACAAGCCCTCACTGTCAGAGGGATCTTGGTTTCCTGTAGATAAATGCAAAGCAGTGCCTTGTCAAATCAATCTCTTTCCTCATTTTCTCTCCTCCCCTATGCAAATTTGGAGAGGAAACCACAGGCTGCAGCTGGCACCAGTCCTTAGCAAGGAAAAGGGATACTTCTGTAAAGTAAACAAATCACTATCAACATCCTTCTCAGTATGTCCTGAAGGTCCTCACTGCCAGATATCCTCAAAAACACAGCCAGTCCTGTTCCCCAGGAGCTGGAGTCCCAGTTTAATTGAACACAGCCCCACGATCAGAATAATCTTTCATCATCCTCTCATGCCCAATTCCTTTTCTGTGTGATTTGCTTTTCCTGTGTTTTGCTCCATTAGCATTTTATCATGGAGCACAGAGAGCTGTGCTTGAGCAGCCCAAGCCAGACAAAAAAAAACCCTGGTGCATTCCAGCCAGAGGAGATGGATTACACTTGAGCACAAGGAGCTGCACAACCACAATATGATTACATTTAAATACCCATCATATTATTTGAAAAGGTCTTTGATTGGCCAGCAGAGGTTCTCCAGCTCTGGCTGGGAGCTCAGAGAGCTGCACATCACAGGCAGCAGCAGAGGAAGCACCTGGCACCTGAAGCAGCTGCTCTTGTAGGGCTGCAGAACTAAGGGGGGAAGAAACACCCACCACCTTTTTTGTTCTTCTAGCCATACTATAATCCTGCTCTCTAATGAGTAGAAAATTCATCCTCAGTAAAGCATAACCTAACTCTTCAAACAGCTTCTGCTTGTTCTCCCAGCAGGGAGTCTCCAGGGATTGTGCATTAAAGTCATATTTGAAGATAAAGGGAGGAAAATTATGCAGAAGATATGGAAAATTGAAGGAAGAGAGACTAAAGACCTAACCCAACAGAAAGAGAAGAAAAGCCAACAAAAATATATGGCAGAGATGAGGAAGAGGTTTGGAAAGGAAAGTGAAGTGTAGATGGCAGAGCAGCTTAAGAAAATAGATATTCCTTTTGGGGACATGAGCTTTACCTGATAGATAACACACCTTCTATTGCTCCATTAGAACCAGAACTGAGCCTTAGAGGAATAAAGGAAATCAAAATATTTGACAGGAAAGCAACGAACTACAAGAAAACCTTATTTGCTTTTCAGTCCCTGCTGACTTTCTTTCCAGAGCATCTCCAGAGGAAACTCCACATCCCCTTTGATGGATTTTCAATTTCAATACACATCACAAAGGCCTCTGGGTACTCAGCCTTGGGGATCCAGGTAATCTCCAAGATAAAGGTCACAGCTACTTGATATATCTATATATATTACAGATATAATATTATCTATATATCTATTATAAATATATATCTATAAATTGCTGTCATCAGGGAAATAAGAACATTTGGTTCTGGGAGCAAACAGGATCAATTTTTCAGTGGTGAACCCCAGCTGGAAGAAAGTAGTAAAAGGTTGGTTTTTTCTAATGAAATCTGCAGATGAGAGCCACTCTACCAAACATTACCACAGGAATGAAAAGTAAAAACAAAAAGGGTCCTCCACACCCTAGTGTTAATTTAATGGTGAAAGGTTTAGGAAAATATTACAATATATATGGAAAAAAGGACTCTGAATAAAACTCCACTGCAGATTAAGCACCAATGCACAAGAAGAAATACACTGACAATGCCAGAAATCCCCCAGTGTTATTCAGCACTGTAAAAGCTCTGCCAGGATTAATTAATTCCATTCTTGGAAGACCCCAAATTCAAAGCAGTTTGCAGACCACATGAAATCCAAGCAACACAACAGTCACATGAAGTCACCCCCAGAGTTCCTTTCTAGTATGTTCAGATGGCTCCCATCCCATTCCAACATCTGGTGGCACAAGAATATTTCTGTGCCACCAGAAATATATATTTATTAAACACATTTGTGACAGACTGAGTGATTTAACCAACATCATATTATAAACCACATAGGAAATATCACCAAATTCCACAGATTTACTATTCTCCCAGCAGAATATAGAGGAAATAGGAACTTCTAAGCATATCTTGAATACCAACACCCCTGAGCTGTTATAGACCACAGGCAAATACCCAGTTTACAGCCCCTATTCTCATTGTGCCCTTCACAGCACATTTTATTGCCCAAGGAGTGAAACCACAGACTCAGGAGGAGGAGCAGTGCCTGGGAGAGGCTTCCAGAGGAGCTGAAGAGCCAGAGAAGGGAAGAGCAGAGCACTGGGATAAATTACAGCTGTATCACTTGAGCTGAGCTTCCCTTCCCTCCTCCCTTGAAGCCAGCTGGGTGAGGGATTCAGACCAGCCCATCTGGGGGCACAGGAGCTGGGGCTGCTTGCTGGCAAAAGTAACAACTCTATTTTTATTCCAGATCCTCTTCCCAATGGGAGATGTGTGCTCATCCTGGTAGTCTCAACACCGTGCTGTTCAGGTTATTTACTGCACAAAATTGCTCCCAGGATTTGGGCTTCATTTCCCTGCTCATTACTGCTGGGCTCCTCAGAAACACCAGGCTGCTGGCAGCACTTTGTTTTGTTGTTAAGAGAAAGAACCACATCATTTATTTTAGAAGAACAAAACATTGGCACAGAGATTTTTTTTTATGATTTTTTTTTGTCCACAATAGCTGCCCAGAAAGCTGTCAGAAGAAACTTTTGTCTCCTAGTTAATCTGCACTGGGAAATGATGAAGTGATGAACTTGCTGCTAATAAATAGATGAGCATCTGCCTCTCTGCAGCTGAGAAATCCTTCCCAGCACCATGTGCAGCCCAGGGCAGCGTGCTGGGCCTGATTAACACCATCCCAGTGCTGCAGGTGCCTCACACTGGGATTAATCAGGCATCCACAGGTTGGACTCCTGGTGTACACTGGAGAGGGCATTAGCTGACATCAGCTGTGATGCTCTCAGCTGGGTCCCTGTCTCCTAATAGAGCCTTTTCTCTTCTTAGCAGCCCAGCTATTAGCAATCAGAAGATGCAGTAATTGTTTAGGGTCCAATCAGCAGGAAATTTCATTAGCTGCATAGATGCAGCCTGGGCTTTTTACAGAGGCTAAGAAGGGAAAAAAAACAAACCCAGCTTTATTTAAGGAATATCTAAATGTTCCTCAGACACCTCTCTGAGTGGCCTTTCTAACCATGCTCTGTGATTCACAGACATTAAGATCATTAATTCCTTCCCAAAAATGTTTCCCATAAATAGACACCGAAGGAACTTTACGTCATTAATTAAAGTTTGTTCCTGAGAAGCTGCAAGAGGAGCCTCTGGGCTCCTGATCGATTTTGCACAGGAGCAGGGGAGAGGAAAGGAAGGGTTTTGGGTGATGAATGCCTCCCCAGGGACATGGCCAGTGGGTGAAGCCAGAGCTGTTTGCGAGTGAGCAGAGATGCAGCCACGCCTCGAGCTCCCAGGACCGAGGGGCAGAGCCTCCAGCTGAGGGTCTCTGTGCCTCAGCTCCCTTAATTTCTAAAGCAGAACTAAATATAATGTCCTGCACTCAGAAATCTTACTGATACTCATAAGAGGTTTTAAACTTAAGGGGTGTGTACCCTCCACCTGAAGTCTTTGTCTCGTATTTTTGGTAGAGTATTTGCAAGCATTTCCATCTCCTACAAAAACTGATCTCTATAACTTGGTAAGACACCCTCTAACAAGTAAAATTCTTCTGCTTTACCACATTTCTTATTTTTCTATGCATTAAAATAAGATTTTCTGTGTTTCATTCCTGTTCCCTGAGGAAGGAAAAGGACTTCAGCAATCCTTTTGAATTTATTAGTTTCATTTAACTCTCCTACTCTGCTTAAGGGCTGGTGAGGTCACTTAGAGTTTTAACCTCTCCTTCCTTGTTCCAGCCTGGCATTGACAGGTGCCATTCCCAAATTTGCCTATTATCTGACTCACCCAGCAGCTCCATGAACCTGCTCTTACTGCAGTTACAAGTGAGAGGTCCACAGTTTTATTTGCTCTGTGCCCAGAAGCTGCAGCTGGATCCATTTTTAACGTGGAGATGCTCAGGCTGGTGTGAGACCCCTCGTGGGAGCTCCTGCTCCTTTCTCCAGCTGCTTCAAAACTCTGCTGGGCAGGGAGCTGCCCAAATTTGGAAGATTTCTTGCCCTTTACCATTCTGACTGCTTGTCACTGGTAGGTTCATTAGCAGAATTTTGCAAAGCTTTTTAAAAGTACAAGGCACTTTATGAGGAGATATGTCATTTTGGACTCTAAAGCTTTTAAGAGTTTTATTGCCTATAAGCTGCTGGAGTAATGGAGTCACACTAGTACCTTAAAGCAGTTTAAATCATGAAAATTTAACAAGAGAAAAAAGCAAGCCAACTTGAATTATTAGAATTTCTTTTTCCTTTTGCTTTGTTATTCACAGACCAGTTGGAGGCCCCAGCATGTGAAGTCATGCTCAGACTGATTTCAGGGCTGGAATTCAGCACAACTAACCAGCTAGACTGTCTGGAGGCATCCAGACCTTGGGAGTGGATTGTATTTCCAAAAAAAAATTTAAATAGTAACAAATTAAGTATAGCAAGGCAAATTCTCTGTGCAGAGCAGCTCATTTGAAGGCAAAGCCAATTTACAGGGAACAAAAATATGGTTTATTATGTTCTCCAATTCATGCTTTCATCTTTTGCTCTCTCCAGACTTAGACTAATTATTCTCTCCATCAGGTTGTCAAAACCCTTCCCATTTCCTGTAGCAATTACTGTTGTATGCTTTAATACCTATTCCTCTTGTATATTTTAATAATTCTCTCTTCTGGGAAAATTGGAGGCCTCAGGCTACTTTTGCCCTGACACTTTGCAAGTTCCACATGGGAACAGGATCTCTAACTCAGAGTTAGGTCCTCACAGCAAAGTTTGGGGTTGTATGAGCTTGTCCCTCAATCTGTGTGGAAAAGCAATTGCAGATGACAGGTGGGAAATGAATTTAACTCTCCTATGATGGCACAGAGAAGCCAAATGCTGCAAGACCTCTGGTGAAACTGTGATTTCATGTCAGTGCACGTGTCATTAACAAAATCCATCAGCAGCTCAGCTCCTCAAGGGCAGGTTAAACCTGCAGGATGAATGCCATGAATGCCAAAGCACCAGCAGCTTTCCAGCAGACACTGGCTTTGGGCCATGCAAAAACTGCCTCACCATCCCCTGTGGGCTTTACAGTTCTGCATCAGGGAAGTTGTGACTGGGTAAGGGGACTGGTGAGAGGAATTCCTGTTTTCAGCAGGTTATTCAGTTACTCAGGCACTCAGCATTATTGCAGCACGCTGGAATTTTTAGCTCTCCTGCTAAGTTCAGCCCTGGCTGGGTTTTGTGTTACTCTAGAGCTCAAGAGCAGAGTGTTGCTCACAGAAAGGGTCTGACATATTCAAAACTCCCCAGCTGATCAGAGGCAAAGGGGAGAGCACAGGACAGCTCAAAGGGGCCCTTCAGTGGAAAGGAGAAATAGTCAGACAATTACACAAAAAACCAAATGCCACCACACCACAGTCTTCTTCAACTTTCTTCATTTTTGCTCGTTAAAGAAACTCCCTCTGCCAACTGGAAATCATCACAGCTCCTCCAGCGGCTGAGCCAGGGGGACATGAGCATCCCTGTCCTGAGCCTGGCTGGAATCTGTGGGACATCCCACACAAGCTTTCAATAACTGCCTGCTGCCTTGGCAGCACAGCTCACAGAAAAGGTTTCACCAACAGCAGAGGATCTTTGAGTCAAAATGAGGAGTGTTTGAGCTCTGCATTAGGACTAAAGATGCCTTTAACTCACAAAAAATAAACAATTTGACTGCAGTATAAACACAGATGGCAGGGTGGGAACTGCCAGCACAGACAAATACGTTTCCCCAAGTTGTCTCACCTGCTCCAAAAACAAGGCAGGAAAGCAGCCAGTGGACCTGGTGTATCCATTCCCTTCCCTGCCACTCCCAGAATAACTGTGGGTGACTCTCTGATTTGCATCATTTGCTTATTTTGGGTTTGCTGCAGCCCCAGCCAGAGCAGGGTGCGTTGGTGCAAAGCTGATGGGCAGAACTGGAGCCAAGGAATAAGCAGGGGAGAGCACCCTGCACCCTCCAAACCACCTCAGCACCCAGACACTGCAGGTTCCAGAGGGATAAAGGAGCTGCAGCCTTCACACCTGCCCTGCCAAACAAAACAGGGCCAAGAGTCAAACCCTAACACCAAATTAGCACCTCCTGCCTGGGACTACCCTGTCCTAAGGGAGATTTGTTTTGGAGAGACCCACACAGGGATTCCCAAAAAGGCTGGGAAATAGTAACTGATCTATAGCCAGACGTTTGTGCAAAAATGAACACACAGAAGAGAGTGTGAGCTCACCCATGGCTGCTGGAGATGGGTGATGCTGCAGGGGAAAAGCAGGGGCCAGGAATACAGACCTGGTTTTGGGGTCACAGACCTGGTTTTGGGGTCACAGACCTGGTTTTGGTACCCACTGCAGCAGTGACACCTGCTCAGGCTTTGGCCAAATCACTTCAGCACTTTGCTCTCCAAAGGTAAAGTGGAGAAAATAAAACACTTCCTTCTCAGGCAGGGAAGCCATCAGGAAAAATGAACTATTATTATGAGGCTGAATACTACTGAGTTTGAAAGCATTTCATTATTTTAAAGACTTATTTCTTGAGGCTAAAATGGGATTTCAGAAATATGGGTATGTAAAGGAAAAGAGCCCCTGGATGCCATTATTTTTGTTCAGTTCCCAGCTTGGGGTGATGCCAACTGGACCTCCCAAAATCTGTGCCCTGGCACACAGCAGCTCCATGTCATTAAAAAGCTCTGCAGCTCTGAGCTCACCCCCATCAGCTGCTGCTCGCTGCAGACATACACACAAATTGTCATTTTGGCTTGCAAAAGCTGGAAATAAATGCAAATGCACATTGCCATGTGGATCTTCATGGAAGTGTGAACCCCCCTCAGGCTTTTAGAAACCAGCAGAGAAAAACCAGGAGGTGCAGCCCAAGGGAACACCCTGCACTCAGGTGGGTCACACAGATCACAAATAATCAGCACAGTCCAAGGAGAGCAGGCTCCCAAAGCAGCTTCTCCTCAGCTCTCTGTGAAATTCTGGGCAAAAAGCTTGGCAGAACAGACCCTTGCCCTGCCAGGCCTTAGTCACTGCTGTGAGCCCCCTTCATCCTCAAGAATACAAAGGTCACCCAAACACTATTTCATAAAGAAGGGAACCAAGTGCCAAGTCCTAAACTGTGACATATTTCATTTCGTTAGCTGGAATGGATTTACTTCGGGGTTTTGTGGGTTTTCTTGTGAACCATGACAGAAATTCATCCAAATAAAAAATAGACAAAACACAACAAGCCCTGCTCTAAAGTTAATTGACTGATGTGTTCACCTCAAAATGTTGTACATCAACTTAAAAGAGGACTTTTCTATAGAATGAGGAGTTTTAATTAAGGATATCAATTCCAGTACTTTGATTGAATGAATTTTTTTCTTTTTTACCACTAAGAAATGCACTTGTTTTAGCAGTAACAGCTGGGTGACAGCCTTTGTCCAACATTTCCCATCCAGGATGTTGGTGATGATGCATTGGAGACAAATTTGGTGAACAGCAGCTGCTCAGGAGGCCACGGGGAAATGGCAAATTTGGCCTTACCCACCACAAGTCACCTTTTACATCTTGTCCACAGACACCTTTCCTAGAGTCAAACAAATTTCAGTGGCTGCAAAAATAATCCCTGGTTTTTTATTGTTTCTTTTGTGAGTCTGGTCCTGCCCACAGACATCTGATGAGGATTGGAAGATCCCACAGAAAATCTCCCTGATCATTCCTGGGGCAGGGAGTAAAGCAGAGGACCAAGCAGTTGTCCCTGAAAACCAGATAAAGCAATATCATTGGGGCATTTGGGGAAGAAAATGAGGAAAGGTAAAGATTAGGGACTGGTAATGAGTAGAAATGATCAACAGGGAATGACAGGGAAGCTTTGTAAGAGTAAACAAAACCATCCTCATCACCACCTCCAAAATCCAGGGAAAGCACAAAGGACAAAAAACATTTGATTACTTGAAAGCACTCCACTCCACTGCTGCTGTCAGGCAAGGGTTATTTTTTCCAAATCAGGAATTTCTAGGAAAAATGAACATTGAATGACGTTTTAGAATAGTTTTCAAAGAAAACAAGATATTCAGATTTAGGAGTGATGCTGATTTGGGGTTGGATGATGTAATTTTATGCCACTTAAGTGTGGTCTTTCCAAACAGCTCTATCTAATTTCTTTTTATTTTTATTTCTGAGTGCAAGTCAGCTCCCAGGTCAGCAGACATCAGCAGTGTGACATCAAGAGCTGATGTTGACAGGGACAGAGGGAGCAGTTAAAGACTCTAATTTGTTGTGAATAAAAATAAAAACAAATACATCACTTTTAATATTTTTTCAGTGCTTTAATTTCCTTTCCTGTGCTAATGCCCATGGCACTCAGCCTCCATGTGGGCTTTCCCAGGCTCTGCCATCCTGGGGTGATGCTAATGCTGCCCCTGCCTGGAACAGGGAAAGGTCTCTCTGCAGCTTGTATTGATTGAATCTTCTCAAGAGACACTGGAGTTAAGCAGTTCTCAACCCAGTGGGCAGGGAACTATTCCCAGAGAGGAGCAATAATATGCCTGAATTCCCAGAGGGCTCTGAATAGTCACAAATCAAAGCAAGGCTGAATTACATCTTCAGCCACAGCAGACAAGTGATTTTGAGCCAAAGCAAAACAAACAAACAAACAAACCAACCCCACACATTTATAACAAAACCATTTGGGCAGAAAATTTGCTCCTCTAGCACTTGAGAGCACTTAAAATTCTGCCCAAACACACCAGAGAACCCAGAAATCCCTCTCCAGCCTGAGGTGCCCAGTTTGAGTAGGTTTGAGGCCATAAAGAAGGTGTTTTCATGGCAACATAACTGCTGGGCAATAGCAACCCTCTGTTAAATCCTGGTGAAGGCAGCTGGAGAAGATTTCCTCTCCTGCTTTGTCACTAAAACACCAGTATGGTATTTCAAATAATAGAGGGGTTTAAGATACATTTTGCCATTCTGCAAAGGAAAGAGCCTGGTTTTATCAGAGTTCAAGGCAACCCTGCAGAGCAACTGCTTGTTAAAGTGTGGCACAAAGATGGAAAAATAAGATGATTTTGAGAAGAATTAAAGTAACACTGCTCATTTAGAAACTCCAGCACCAAATACCTTCCTACCTGTGAGTTTCCTTCTCCCAGCTCAATTCCAGTTCCTCCTTTGCTTTTGCTGTCATTGAAGGCAATATTATTAATGTGAAGGCTAATGCAGGATGCACTTCAAGCCCAAACTCCCAAAAACAGAGTCCCAGCATTGGTAATCATGATAAAGGTGAGTTTACCTACACAGCAAATAGCCCATAGTAGGGACTATTAGAAAATTAGGATTAATTTAGAAAATTAGAAATAAGAATTTCAAGGCTTCAACTCTTTGGGCAATACAGGAGAAGTATTAATTTCTAAGTTAACATTTGAGGAAATTGCACTCTGCTCACATAACAGTCATGGCCACAAAGGAAAGTGGCAATACTTTCAGGTAATAAAACTCACTATGTGAAAACAGCTGCTCAAAGTACTATTTGAACTATTTCTCTCAAAGTATTTTTTTCCTTCTATGGAAATAATTTTACCTCAGATGGCAATGGCTTCTGCCAGAGGATTGCATTTCAAGGCTTTGGGAGCTGAGAGAGGCACCAGCCCTTGTCCTGCACCAGGCAGGGCACTGGGACAGGGCTGGGACAGGGCTGGGTTTCACCCCACAGGGCACAGGAGGGGGGGACAGGCCCCAAGAGGAGAGCCCAGAGGAACATCACGAGTGCCATCAGTTTTGGCTGGTGGGAGATGAGCAGAGACAACACAGAGCAACCTTGGCCTGAGAGGTCCCAGAAATTCACAGCACCAGTCTCAGTGCAGCCAAGGGATCCCTGCTCCACAGGAGCATGGCAGCACATTTTGTCTGTGCCATTCCCAGCCTCCAGCATTTCTGAGGGAAATTAACCTTTGTTGGGGAGGTAATATTAAAATCATATAAATGCCTAGCAAGTAGTTCTGGAACAACAGATGAAATAGAGAAGTTAGCAGTATTTGACATAGCCACTGAAAATAGTTATGTTAAGGTTTGAGTTCTTTTTCTTTGTTTAGATAATACCAAATGCCACAAATACCAAAGAGCCAACAGACATCCTGCTTTATGCCTGGCAGGCAAGGTCTCAAGATAAGGGTTACAGATAAGAAAGCCATAAAACATGGTAATTTAGGGAACCCTATAGGTTGCATGCAAATATTAGGAAATTAGTATATTGTATTAGATTGGTTATTGAAAATTGTAATATTCATCAGCGAAAAATACGTATTGTGTTGTAAAACGGAAAATCGCTCTCTTCTCTCTTATCTCTCTTCTTCTCTTGCCTCTTGTCTCTCTTATCTCTCCCTTCCTCTAACCTCTCTCTAAGCTCTCTCTTATACCCATGCCCTATAATAAAATACTAACCTACAGAACATAATATATGAAGCTTTTGAATCTGTCCTGCGACCGTCCGACAACATAAAACCCCACAAACCTTGACACTCACCAAACCATTTCAGAGATGGCAATGCCCTCCCAGGCTCCCCACACAGATCCATCTCCCCATCGTCCCCAAATAAGTTTTTTTCTCATCACCCCATTTCTCCTGAGTTAACAATGACACTCAGTGGTGAGGAGGATTCCCTGCAGTCTACACACATGCTCCAGCATCCAACAGTTAATATTCACTCTGTATTGCCCACAGCAAATGGTTTCTGTGAGCTTCAGGATCCTGGGACAGGGTGAAAGTGATACAGAAAGATCATGGTAGGAAAGGCTTAAGAATAAGGTGGAACCAAACCATAATCTCTTTTCCAATTTGTGCATTGACCTGGGAAAAATTTTCCATCAATCCACATCCAGGCTATAAAAAAAAGCAGACCAGAGGAGGCAAAGGCAGCTCTAGATCAAATTATTAAACAGAGAGCATGCAGTCAGTGAGTCCCACTGCTACCACAGAGATCCAAACCACAAGTGAAGTTAGTTGCTTCAAATGAGAAACTTCTGCTTTGTGCTCCTCTTCCACCCCCAAGGATGGATGAAAAACAACTGCACAGCTCCAAGCTCTGCCTCTGGAGCTTGGTTCTGTTGCTTTCTTTCCACAACAGAATTTCTACCTGTGCTCCACAGGCAGTAAATCACAGTGTGATGTAAAACCAGAGGAGGATTAAAAGAAAATTCTGTTGTTTGTGGGCAAATATGTAGTGAATAATTCAAGTCCATTTGCAAACAGCAATTTAATCAGCAGTTGGAAGGATTCCTCCACGTCTCCAGCAGTACAAATCACAGTGAGATGATTCTTGCATTTCTGACCTAGACACAACAGAGCTTTGCAATGAATTAAGAGTTTGATTTACAATGTTCCTGTGCTGAAAGAAAAAACAAGCAATTAAATGTCACACCTCAGCACTGGAAATTATGTATGTCTCAGATTCTGTTTCTCAAAATAATTCTCCACCTCCCTAAAGTGCTGTGATAATTATTTTCAGAAAACAGTTTGACACCTTTTTTTTTTTCTTTTTTCAGTACATCTGGGCTATATCTTAGGCAAATGTACAAAAAGCATGAATTATTCTTTTAAATTATTTTACAATGCAAAGCCCACACAATTTTAAATGTATTCACACATTGACAGAATATTAAACCAAGTATTTCACTCCTTCTAACAATAATAATTCTGTTCATTCAAGATTGCTTGTTTCCCTTTGGACTAGAATAGTAGCACAGCAGAAAGAAAAATGGTTTCCACCTATTTATTTGCAAAGAGAATTCATTACAATCTTACCCAGGGTTCTACTTTTCCTCTTACCATTGTGGCATCACTGAGATATACCTTATTGTTAAACATTATTACAGCTGCCAAGTCAAGCATTTAAAAGAGAGGAAATGCAAGAACTCACGTTTGGCTCCCAGCATGTTTACATGCAGTAAGATATTAACTTTATAATAAGATCTCCCCCTAGTTCTCAGTGTTTTATGCCCAGAACTGCCCCCAATGAGCTCAGCTTGGGTTCCCTAAAGGCAATGCCCACATCTCTCCAGTGCCCACAGGTGTGTTCGGGGCCTCACCCAGCTGCAGGGAGAGTTTGGGAATGCCCACCATGGACTGTGGCTGCAGGAACATCAGCTGATAGACACCAGAATGTCAAGCAGAGAGAGTAATTAAAACAAGGAACTGAAAACCATTGAGAGAGCCATCACTTAAGCAACTTCCCCAGCATCAGCTCAGGAGTCAGTACAATCTGGAGGGAGCTGGGGCTCCCTGAGATGAAGCACCCCCAGGTCACAGCCCCTGTGCCATCCAGCCCATGGTAAGAGCTACAGGGCACCCAAACACACTTAAGGACAGAATTTTGGGAGCATTCAAGGTTGAGGTTGAAGAAGTCTCCTGTGGGTGGAACATACCCAGAATAAACGAGCACAGTTCAGCACTGATGAGCAAATTGCACTGGGCCTTTATAGTGCTAAAAGGCATTTCTTAATTAACTCCATCTCTTTAAGATGAATAGCAGCCTAGAAAATAACATCCTTAAGCCATGCCCTTCCTCCTTGTTTACCATTCCAATGATGGAAGGGTAAATTAAAATGCTCCAGCATAAAGAAGCATGAGAGAAACTGGAGATTCTATCTCCCATAAAACTTTCATCAGATTCACTGAGAAAAAAAAAAAAAAAAAATTAAGAAATTCTGATTATTAAACTGATATTTAAATTACAGTTCAGAAGGACTCCAGCTGCCAAAAAAAAGAGAAGTCAGTCTTGCAAAGCCCTGACACATTAACATAAATCCCTGCCAGATTAATCAGCTGGAAAGCCAGCAAAGTGACCCAAAATGTGACTTTTGCCCAGAGAACTCAGCTCCCCTTGTAAGACTCCTGCAGGATTGACACCAGTCAGGAACTGAGCTTATGCCAAAGGTTCAGGGTTGTAATGCCCTGCACACGAGCCCCTGCCCCAGAGACACAGGACACATCAGCCAGGAAGGTCACTTTATTTCCAGGGCAAGTGCTGAGCATTTAGTCTGACACCAAGAGCATCCTAAGCAGGTAATTACAGGCCACCTGCCAGCTCATTATTTCTTCCTTTCCCCATCCTCAAGCCTGCAGCTGCTGCATAACAGTGATCACACTCTGACTCTATTCAAACCTTCAATAAACACACAGTTAACCAAGAAGTCTATTTAGTAAATAATAGCTGTTGTTAATATTAATGGCACTCCATTTGCATGTTGCTGGGGAAATTATTTACTTACTGAGGCCTGGGAGGGCTGTTGGGAAGCAAGTGAAGGTCAGTCAGGGATTAAACTTGCTCCAAGCTTGCTTAGCTTGGGTAACCCAACAAGTGCCTGGCTCTAGTGCAGGTATCCCCCAATGAACCTGCACCTCAGCCAGGTGGTTACAGCCAAAAAACTTTCAGAACAAGAGAAGCAGGAATTCTCCTAAATGTCCTGATCTCTTCCCCCAGCAGCCCTGATGCAGGACAGAGCTTTTATCCACAGGCCAGGCACTCCATGGAGTCACAAACCAGGATGTGCAGGGACATCCTCTCCTCTCCAGCAGCTCATTTCAAAGGCCACATTCAGGCTCTGAAAATATATCAATGTAATCAATCCTCTCTCTTCTAAATTCTTTTAGAAAACTGGACCTTGGGATTTTGCATCTGCATGAAAATAAAGGAGAAGTAGAAAATAGAGCTCATCAAAATAGGATCTCCGGGTGCTGCAGAGGTAAGAAAGGCAAATAGTGTAGCAGGATAATAAAAAGAATTTATTCCTGGCTTTAACTGTGGAAAGCATTTCACAATGGTGATAAACATTATAATCTGTGTAAATCTGTTTACAGCAGAGACTGAGGCACAGCAAAGAATTTATTCAAAACCCTTTCACAAAGAAGTAACAGCATCAGGAATTGCACCAAGCTCCCAGCAGCAGCTTCAGTGCTCCACGAACAGCCCTGCATCATCCAAGGACATCAAACAGCTCCAGGTGACTGGGGAAACTGAAATACAGGCAATGGAGAGGCACAAAAGGCAGATTTGTATTGCTCAGTTACCCTGCATGGCTTTCACTTCCACAGGATTTAAATAACTGCAGAACACACATCTTCATCAGCTTGCTCAGAATGGGATGAATCAAGCCCCAAAAGTGGCTTTTTTCCTGCCCTCATTTGCAGTGCAGGCTACCTGAGCACCCACACTGATGCAGACTCTGACACTGCAAGTGCTGGAACTTCTCTGGCAGAGTTTGGTGCCAAAGCTCTGTGGTTTTCTCCCTGCAGACAATGACTCCTGAAAGTCACTGCTATTGAGACAGAGAGCTGGGCAAGTGTTTGTCCAAACTTTAACTCTTAGATCCAGAAGGTATCCTTTTCACTTGAGATTTCATCCCTATAGAAGGAAAAAAAAAATCTGATTTTTCTGCTTTCTATCAACCAAGGCCACTTTTTGAAATAAAGTATTGAAAACAGACACTTTTCAGCCAAATCTTACAAAAATTTGTGTTCAGCCAAGAACACCCTACCCTCAATTTGCTGAGAAGTTAGAAGGGTTTGGGGATATAGATTGCTTTTAAAAATAAAAACACCAACAGCCCAAACTCAGGTGAGTCTGTGCCCTGTGCAATGTACTGGGAGGAAAGAGGGACAAAGATGGGCTGGAGGTGGCCCTCACTGGTCACCACATGCAGGCAGGACACCAGGAGGCCAGAGAACATCCTCAGCTGCAAAGAAACTTCCCCAACTCCTCCACAGGCAACAATCTGCCCTTCAGCCTCGTTTTTCAGTGCAGCAACAGGGACATTTAAACACAAAAAAAAAAAAATAGATAGATATAGATATAGAGAGATAGAGATATATAGATACTGATATAGATAGAGAGAGATAGAGATAGAGATAGAGATAGAGATAGAGATAGAGATAGAGATAGAGATAGAGATAGAGATAGAGATAGAGATAGAGATGAGATAGAGATATATAGAGATAGATATAGATACAGATATAGATAGATATAGATATAGATTAAATAGATATATAGATATATAGAGATAGATAGATAGATAGATATAGATATAGATATAGATATAGATATAGATATAGATATAGATATAGATATAGATATAGATATAGATATAGATATAGATATAGATATAGATAGATATAGAGATAGAGATATATAGACACTGATAGAGAGAGATGATAGAGATAGAGATAGAGATAGAGATAGAGATAGAGATAGAGATAGAGATAGAGATGAGATAGAGATATATAGAGATAGATATATAGATACAGATATAGATAGATATAGATTAAATAGATATATAGATATATAGAGATAGATATATATAGATACAGATAGATATAGATATAGATATAGATATAGATATAGATATAGATATAGATATAGATATAGATATAGATATAGATATAGATATAGATATAGATATAGATATAGATATAGATTAGATAGAGATAGAGAGATACATAAGGTCCTCTAACAATTAAAATCTCTTTGTTTTGTCATGCAAACACAGAGTCCTGTGGAGCACTGCAGGATCCCACCTCCCCTCAGTCCCAGTCACCAGGAGCCAGGGACAATGCCACCCTCCCAAACCCTCACCTCCTGGGCACCACTGAGCACCAGCAGCAGCACAGAGCACACCAGAATATGTGAACTCACTTGATACAAAGATGATTTCAAGCCATTTCTGAGCTGTCCAAGGCTGCTTGCACACCTAGAAACACAGGAAGCTCCATATTTATTTTTTCCTTGGGATTTGTTGATTAGGCTGTTTAAGCCCAGTGAAGGAAAGAGCTGCTCACATGTTGGGAAGGATGAAAATTTAATAGAAAAGCTTTACATCTATACAGAAGGTTCTATAGATATAAAAGGAAGTTTTGATATATAAAAGATGCTTTTAGGGCCAGTTGTCGCTGAAAGAGCTGAGAGAATAAAAGTTTAGTCAAGTTGGAAGGAGTTTTATGACTAAAGTCCAAAGACTAAGTGGCCTTCTAACAAAAGGTTAAGTCTTCTTCAAATAAGGCATGTTTTCTACCAAACAAAAAAATATAGGCAGACAGAAAAATGGTTTTTACCAAAGCTAGAAGAAATTTCCACTGCAAAACAAGTCTCAAAGTTTAACTCATAACTACTAACTCAGATGATTGGCTAGCCACGAACATAATATGGTAATTTTAGCAGTTTTGATAGGTTAGATGTAAATGTAAAAGGTATTGTGTATGATGCTGGTTAGTTGTTATGTAATAAGATGCACAGCAGAGAAAGAGATTTTTGTGACAAGAATAGAAAAGAGCTTCAGGACACACAGCTTGCCCATAGCCACCCACTACTGCTGTAACCTCATTTATGCAATAAAGAGCATGCTAAGGGCTGTCTGAAGTCTCCATCTCTCTGTCAAGCTCTTACACTCACACATGGCTGCAGCTGCAGCAGCTGCTGGTGGTTATTCACTGGGGCAGGGAGGCCATCTGGATGCTGGAGATGTGGTCCAGGCTGACCCAAATCCAGCTGCCACAAACCTTTCCCAGCTCAGCTTCCTCGAGACACTGCAGCACCCCCGTGATTTAGCCAGGGCCAGATCTGTGCTGAGCACTCCTGGACACCCTCTCCCTATCACACAAGCTTTATGCCAAATTTCTTTATAATTTGCAGAAAAATCCTTAGTGGAATTGCAGGAATTCAAGGCTACAAATGTAATTTGAGTTAAAGCTCAGTGGGAAGCTGACCTGGATTCAGCTTTGTGGCCAAAACAGCAATTTTTGCTGTGGAGCAACCACTGAGCCCAGAACGACTGAAATACAGCTAAGCTTCCTCTCTCCTCCAAACCTGTAAAGTAAATAAATAACAGATTTTCTGGGCTGAGGCATCTCCTGTTATCAGCCTGGGGGGATTTTATATCCATGAGTTAAGCCATAAGAAGACATGCTTATGTAACAGAACAGTTTACAGGGCACCAAAGAGCTCCAGGCACTGCTTTAATTCCTCATAAACTTCCAGGCTTTGGGGCATCAGTATTTACACTCCCCCCTTCGTTACCTCCAAGATTTCCTGGGATTTTAGCATAACACCATTGTCTTTTATTTTGTAAAAAAAATCAAAATCTAATTTCCTGCTGTGTTGGCATGTGACTTCATTGCCCTGTCCAAATTAGAAAGAAATCAAGTGTCATGCTCCTGTTCACTGCCTCTGTCATTTATATGAAGCTTCTTTTGTTAAATAAGGTCTGAAAACAACACCAACCCAGCACCTGCTGCAGGGCAAGGCAGGGGATGTGTCCTCAGCAGCCTGTGCTGCTGTGTCATGTCACTGGTGCAGACAAGCAGAAAGCACAAGGCAGAGCTGGTGAACCTGCAGCTCCTCCTGCTCCTGGCTGCTGGCTCCCAGGGCATCTCCCAAAACATCTCACAGAGTCTTTTTGTTCCTAGCATGGGCTGAATTTGGAAACAATGTGCTTTCAAATGAGGTTTTGGTTATGAAACATACACTGGTAAAATTGAATTATGTAATAAGGGCTTCTGTAGCTGCACAACTGGCCAAGAACCAGAGTTGGAGTGAAACTTTAGGGTATTTGGTCTCTGCAGTGGCTCAGTCTTTGACCTCTCTCCAGCCACTTTTCACTCTACATCCCACAGCAGAGATAACACCAAAATAACAAGTTTTAACTCAGAGATCCAGAGCTTTTCTTGCCCATCATCCAGGCAGGGATGGCCAGGGGCACTGCTGTGCCTCTCACAGCCCCTGCCCTTGGCTGTGCAGGGCCCAGGCTCAGCAGTGGCCCCGTGGCACCAAGCCCAAGCTTTGGGTGTGCAAACCCACATCACTCCTCTGGGGAAGGACCTCCAAGGGCTAAATGTCACCATGAAGAATGATTTGGTATTCATCCAAAACCAAAACAAATCGGTCTCGCTCCAGCCAGGACACCTCACCCTTAAATTCCCTCCAGGCAAGATCAGCAGCAGATAAACCAGTGTCAGGCTTTATGAATGTCACAGAACAGGCCAGAACTGCTCCTGCCTTCACAGATTAGGAGGGAGAAAGCTGTTGTGCTCATCTGCCTTGGCCTCCCTGTCTTACACAAGCACAGGGAGCTCACCAGGTAGAAACTGTCAGGAATCAATCCTTTCCTGACTCCAAAAAGCACATTTTTTTAAGCTGCTTTCCTTTGGAAAAGCCTGTTGTATTCATACCAGTCCAACATTCTTTTTGTATCCCCATGAAGAGTTTCAAAATCCAGCATTTAACACTGATGGGAGAGAGGAGAAAGAGTCAGGATTTTTAATCTTGTCTTGGCTAAAGAGCACAAAAATGAGCTACTAAAACACCTGTGGCTTTGGGATATTCCCTGCAGCTGGAGGTTAGAGGGCTGTAACTGCAGTGGTACAGCTGATAAGGAAAACCTGCAATATGTCTGGGAAAGCAGGAATAGGTCAGGAACAAGTCAGGGTGGATCTCCATGATCAGATGGGATAATCCATGGGCAGACACTGGAGAAGAACCCAGGAAGGAAAAAAAAAAAATAAGACAACAAAACAAACAAAAAGCCCCAAACAGCAAAGAGGGATGGGCAGGAACTGATGCCCAGGGAGTTGCACCTGGACATGAGGCAGAACTTCTCCCCTGTGCAGTGACCAAGCCCTGAGCAGACTGTCAGAGAGGGCGTGGGGAGGTGGAACCAGATGGCCCCAGTGGTCCTTTCCATCCTGTGAAACCCTTCCAGCTGCTCTTCAGCTTTCCTCTGCTGACCTCCAACCCCTCTCCAGGCTTCTCCTGCTCCCCCTGGCATCAAACTAGTAGGAGTGAGATGGATTAAGGTTCCCCTTCCCCAGAAACTTCAGATTAAAGCTCTCTCATTATGTTAAAAATAAAACTATTTGTGTGTTTTTTAATTAAACCACAACAAAATTGTGCAGAGTATTTTTTTTTTTTAGAGTCAGAAACCAACCAAAATTACCTTTCTTATAAATGAACATGACTCATCCAGGCATCTTTGTTGGAGTGGTGGATTTCTTTCCAGTAATTTAATAGCTGAAAGAGTTTATCATGAAAACAACAAGCCACCATCATTAATATTCACACAGAGAAACCAGAGAGGTTTTACAAAATCTACTTGCATTTGACATTTCTCCCAGCTCCAAACAGCAAGTACACATTCCATGGGACTGTTTGTTCCTGGAAAATGCAGCCCCAGCTCAACTCCATATATCAGTTTGTCTAGAACAAACATTTTGTACTTACAAACAGCATCTTAATTGACTAAATGAAAAAAGCAGAACATTTGCTCTCCACATAACTAATGGGGATGTATTTCCTTTGTCTCCTGCCACATTGCTAAGTATATACATTAGGATAAGAAAAAATACTTGAGGATATCAGTAAATCCCATGTACCAGAACTCGTGGTTACAGTTTTCATGCCTGGATCTCCGTGCACATCCTGATGAAAACTGACATTTTGCTGGTGTGAAAAGCAGAATCCATGTCCCAACAGACACATGCTGGGAATGAGAACTCTGTCACCTGGCTCGTGGGACCCTCCAAACTGAGGGATGATTTTATGCAAATATTTGGCTTCCTGCATATTCCTTAACCCCTTAACATTTTTGTCATGCAAACCCCAGCATGAAGCATATTTCTGTATTAATGCTCCAAATCTCTCTAATGCCCGAGGCGAGTCTATGAAAATTCTCTTTAATCCAACGTTTTTCAAAGACTGTGAATGAGTTTCCAATGATGAGGCAGAAATAATTTCTTTTCCCACCATACCAGAATCCATAAGTAGCTCCTATTTACTCACACCTCCCAGCAGAAGTCAAGAATGTTTGAATTAGGTTTTTTGAGGAATTAACAGAAGATGCAAAACATTGCTATTGAGCAGTGAAATTTAATTAAAGTTCAACAGCCTGGAAATTAATTTTAGATTTCCCAAACAAACATGTTCATTCACAAAGATGCCATCCTCAGGCCTGACCTGGCTTCTTTACACCGAAATGATCAAGGGTGGAAGCATTTACACTGGGAATTTTAAAAGTGAAAATCAGTGGAAGCATTTACACTGGGCATTTTAAAAGTGAAAATCAGTGGAAGCATTTACACTGGACACTTTTAAAGTGAAAATCAATGCTGAAGGGAAGTCCCAGGCAGTCAGGAACACGAACCAAATGATCCTGCTCAAAACAGGGTCTGCCAATGGGAGACCCTCATCCTGCAGGATTATCACACAGCTGAGCCCCACAGGAACAACTCCTGTGACTGAGAGGTCCTTCCATTTTAGTTTAAAAGTGCAAAAAGAAAGAGCTTTTCCATGGTCCAAATTACATAATTGCTTTGTTTCTGACAGAGCAGCTGGAGATGGATTAAGAGAACCAGACTGGGTAGAACCTTTTCTCTTCTTGACACCTTGCACCTTGTTTTTGTCCCTGCCACAGCCCCAGTTCCCAGATTAATTGTGTCACACTGACACAGAACTCTCTTTTTCTGGACACTCTCATCTCACTTTTTTATACACATATATGAAGCACTCTCCAGCCACCTTTCTCCCCCTCTCTGCTATGTGAAATGTTCACATAATTTATTAATCCATTCAAAGTACATCCTCTGAGAGCCTATTCCTGTGTTTATGTTGAAGCACCAGAGCTGCCAAATCCACTGAGGACCACAGTGTCCAAACCAGCAGTTCTTTTGGCAGTGTGTAGAGCCCTGTGTGATGTATCCAGCACCACAGCAAAAGCTCCAGCAGCTTTTTCTGATCTTTCTGGAGTGGAACAGGAGGTGTTTTTCTTAAGTGCAAAGCATTTAATATTGCAGCAGCCGCTAAACTCATTAAGCCAGCCCAGACAATGATCACATCATTACCATAATTCCATTTAAAGCACTTGCCTCTTTTAAGAGGACCCACACAACACAATCATTACAGCGTTTTTCTGGCAGTTAGCATCCTTGTTTGCTGAGGGAGTGAGAAGTGAATTGAAACATCCTCATTTTTCTTTGATTAAGAGCTCAATTAGGAAATAAAAGATGTATTGATGTCACCAAAATATTCCAATTTCCCAAATTTTCCACTGAAGACCACAGAAACACTACTGGATTTCAAAAGATGAGCAAATGGAGCTCCTTGCTTGTGAGCCAGCACCAATATGAACTTTACTAATCACTTCTGTCCTGTTCAGAATAAAATTCACATTTCTTATGACCAGAGGGCGTTTTGCAAAGGCAATAAGAGAATACTCAAATGGTTCTTATAGAGTGCAAATGCAGCACCTGAGAATATCTTGCCACATCTCACAAGCCTGCATGCCTGCAGGAAGGCACAATTTTGCCAAAGGAGCAGCATGGAGAGGAAATGAAATGTGAAAATCCCATTATAGAGCCCTGAGCAGAAGGGGCAGGAAGCCACCACTGCCTGCTGCTGCCCACCCAGCACCTGCAGGGAAGAAATTGCTGTGCAGGTGATGAGAGACAGATCTCTGTGACAGTCTGACAGCAGGGTAAAACCACCCAGATGTGAAAATGTTCTCAGAGAACAGGCTGCTGGTCAGATATCCATCAGCTGGAATGAACCTCACAGCCATTTCTGAGCTAAAAAGACACTAAGAAGTTCTTTTTTCCAGGAAGAGCTGGGTGCTCTCACATTTCAGAGCTGCCAGATGAAGGATATAGATGGATAACTCCATGTCACTGGGAAAAGTGGGTTTCCACAAAGCCCTACCTTGCCCAGCCTTTCCCTGTTTGCTGCAGCTCATCGAGTGAAACCACAAGGCAGCAGGTCTTAAACAAAGAAAGTGGAAATATTTTCTACCCACACTTGTGGGATTAAACTGGGGAAGGGTCTGCCCTGGTGTGAGGAGGCCAAAATCCAGTGAGGAGCCAACACTGCCCGAGCCCACACCTGCCCCTCACCTGCTTGAGGTGAGTTTTCACTCCTGATGGATACAAGAGCAATGTCAGCTTGCCATGATTTCCTCAAGATTCCACAGCAGCAGAAAAAAACACGGACTTTATAAATAAAAGATCTCCCAGTTTTCAATCTTCTTGATTGGTTTCACACCAGAGTTTTTTCCCTTTCCTTTCATACAAGAGTCAGAGCAAGAATTGAAGGCTGCAGGTAGAGAGAACACGGCTCAAATCAGCTCTCATGGCAGAGGAAAAGCTGGCACTGTCCTGTGGATCTCTGCAGTGCAGATCCTGTAGGAAGGCACGTGGGCAAATGGTTTGGAGTGTCAGCAGGAGCAAATCTTCATCACACGTATGTGGTTGCATTTCTCTGCTTTCAAATTCAGGTGCAAGCTGACACAGGAGATCCAAAAAATACATGGGAGGAGATGCAATTACTGTGCTGGGCAGGCACTGGGAGCAGCATGAGTGAAGGGCTAGGGAAGAAATGCAGTGTCCTAAATCCAAGAGAAAGCAAAAAAATTAAAATTATCTGTACTGTTAGAGGAAACTAGTATTTCAAAGTTATAAGTCACAGAATGGTTTGTGTTGGAAGGAACACCTTTCACTAGACCAGGTTGTTGCAAGCCCCATCCAACCTGACCTGGAGCACTTCCAGGGATGGGGTTTTCCTTTTGCACTGGACCTGCAGCTCCTGGGTCAGGGTTCTCCTTACTCCACACAAGGGAACCCCAAATGAATGAATCCCAACCTTTTGTGCCTTCTGCTGCAGGAACTCCTCCTGAAGTTTTCCCACACCTGGGGGAATTTGTAACACCTCCAAACTTTGTAGGTACCTGCAAGACTACTGAAACCCTGGACTCATTCTTTTCCTCTCCACAGATCCTGTAACTGGGTTTTCCTCAACTGCTATTTATATTCACAGGCCCTGAATTTCTGAAATCTTTGCTTTAGCTGAATTTGGCAAGGCAATCAAAATTAACCAGGGGAACTGTCAGAAAGGCTTATATGTACAGACCAAACTCCACAAGGAGTTAATTTTCTTATGAAAAAAGACTAAAATATACCATTTTTCTGGCCATTGTGAGGATGTCTTATTTCAAGGAGAGATTCACAGTTAATGGTCAGAACATTTTGATGTTGTACATTCTGGTTCTTTTTTCTTCTGGGCTGCAAGCCTGGATAGCTTCAGACAGAGAAAGTGAAAATTGTGGCAACAAGTCATCTGTCCTGGGTGTGCTGCTTCCTGCCTATGCCAGCAGCTGGGAGCATCTGCTGCCAGAGGAAATTCTTTTATAATTTCTTATTTATTTATTTTAATTCTTTTTTTTTATGAATCAGAATCTCTGAGCTCCTTCCAGAACACACAAATTTCTATTTTGCAACACTTCTCACTGGAAAGTCCTTCCCCCATCCCTCATTCCCCCATTCCAGCTGTAAATTTAAGTTTGTATTTAGTCATAGTGGGACTGTCAGCAACAGTGAAACACAGCCTGTGCTGGATCATCTGCAAACCTAAAAGAATAAAAAAATAAACATTGTTGATACCTCTCCATACCCTCTCCTCTAGTAAGATATTTTTATACTAAAACATCACAAGAACAAAAATTACACTGAAAGCAGCTCAGGCACCAGGGAAACATGGGAGTTTGCTGCCTCATTATGATTAAATGAACATTTGTACAGCAACCATGATGTGCATCAGTGTCAGTAGCAGCAGGAGGGTTAAGGAGAATCACGACTTGCTAGAAAAAAAAATAAATAATAAAAAAAAAAAAGATGTGTTGGGACTTCAGAGCACTTTGGAAGTGCATCCCCACAACTCAGTGTGCTCCTGCTTGGGTCTGGATGGGCAGCAGACCAAAATATCAGATTTTTTCTTTAATTTGTCCTATGGAGAGTTTTCTTTTCAAATATTTGTCTCAATATCATGGCTCTTTGATAGTGATAAGGAAATTTCACCAGATGAAAAGATTATTGTCCCGACTAATTCCTCAGAAGAATTCCCATGGAAAGCTCAGCTAGAAATCTATGTTCCTGCAAAAATACTTTTAATTTTCTGAGGAAACATTTCTCCACAGAAAACAGACTCTGGTGAATTTTTAAGTGATTTTCAGAAGCTTTCAAATTTGACAGCTAGAAACAAGAATGCAAAAATCTCTAGACATTTTTTTTTTACTTTTGGGCATTGATGTGGCATATACCAAATTTCCTTCCCTTATTGATCCTGTCACTATGATAAAAGCTGCTACACAGCAAAAAGGCCAATCCAGGCAAGTCTGCAGTGTGAATTGAAAATAAACTAAATAAGATTTCTCATGAGAACCAAACTGTTAAATCTGCTCTTCCACTTAATAAAAATCTGATTAAAAACAACGTTGTTGCAGAATAATTTCAGTCTTCAGTCACACTTTTTCTGATCAGTACAGAGACAATTTATCCCATTTACCAAGAATTTCACTGCCTGGCACAGGAACACAAAGAGTCATTTTGACTCTTTCAGCTTTTAAAAAATAACATATTCATAAAAAAATATGAATGAATTAATATAAAAAAATAAGAATATGACCTCCATGAGGTCAGAGAGAGAATGGGAGATAAGAGATATCAGTGTGTTGGTGCTTTGTAATTGCAATATTCCCACTACAAGCAGCACTTTGAATAAACAGTGAGGATTCCATGTGTCACTTCAGTTATTCCTACAGCAAGTTCCATGCTGCAGCACATCCAAATGAAACCTCTCAGGCTCACAAAATTACTTTTGCTACTTTAACCCTGGGCATGGGGAGAGTTTTTCACTTTTGGCTGCCCTGGCACCCAAACTCACACCACACACTTCACTCCTGGCATTTCTTGTTCCCCCTGGAGGTTTCCTATCCCTCCAAACCTCAGCACATCCCCCTGCACCCCACTCGTGCTGCAATGTGCTGGTGGCAGCGACTCAACTCTGATTCTCTCATTACACCAATGATAAAAGTCGGGAAAATGAGAAATTGAGCAAATCTTTGCTGTTCTCACTAATTCCTGTGATAGTTCCTGGAGGTGAAAGATTAAAAATAAGCATTCCTGTTCCATCACAACACAGCCTCCTCCCCTCAAAAAAAAAATCCACTTTGATGATCATGTAACATTTCTTAATCCTGATGTCCAGAAACATAACACCAACCATCCAGTTCCAAAATACCTGCTTAAATTCCAAGCACATCAAACACACAGTTGCACACAGATGGAGAGATAAGAAAATATTTTTCAAAATTAAGCAAATTTTAGATCATGACACTCTCAGCTGCATCAATGGTGGTGACCAGGTAGGGCACCAGCTCTTCTGTCTGTGTCCAACGGTAGTGGAGAGCTCTCTGCAGAACCTTCAAAATAATTAACATCTACCAAAAATTGCACTGTGTTTCTCAGAAAAAATCCTAAGAACCTATAACCTTAATGGATCACATTTCTCAGCAACTGCCACACTCTTCTGCTGACAGGGAAAATCACAACCAGTGCTAATATTTTGTTTCTGAGGCACAGCTTCAATTGTCATCACAGTTTGAGTCACCAGCACAGAGTATCAGCCTGTAGCTGGCAATTTTAATTTCCTGCTGGTGCAAACACATGGCCCTGCTCCAAGCCCACAACTTGTCTACCAATATGTGAAGTGGCATAAACTTACATTTCAATTAAATAAATTGTTCAGATTCTATGCTTTCCAGAACAATGTGTAACCCTGAGTGATGTTCTTTGTTTTGAAAGGTAAAGTCCCAAAGGGTGATGTTACAAATTGCATTTTATTGCTCTCTTTTTACACTATATGACAGGTAGAGCATCTGGCTTGAGATCTACCTTCAGTTTTGGCAGAATCCTCATGGGCTGCAAGTACAAATGAGTTTGCATGAAGCTTTTTGCACCCCCCAGAAATTTGCAGCCAGCCCCCCAGGAAAGCTTTCTTCTCTGCTAAAGCAGATATTTCCCTAGTGGTGCTGCTAGGAGGATTTCCTTGCTTCTACATTTCAGGGTGGGAACAAGATGTGTACAAAAGAGGCTCTTAGGTCCTGGCTCTGTGCATCACACAGCACCTGGCAGTCCCTCACTGTGGTGACAAAAATTGCACAGTGAGGCAGGAGTGGCATGGTAAAGACAGGCTCTAGTCTGGACTTTGGTGACATGGCCCTGGAGAAAAAAAATCTGTTTTCTCTAAGTATTGTTTTCTGCAAAAGGTGGGAAAGGAGAAGGGGAAAGAGAAGGGGAAGGAGAAGGGAAAGAAGGGGAAGGGGGAAGGGGAAGGGGGAAGGGGAAGGGGGAAGGGGGAAGGGGAAGGGGGAAGGGGGAAGGGGGAAGGGGAAGGGGGAAGGGGAAGGGGAAGGGGGAAGGGGGAAGGGGAAGGGGGAAGGGGAAGGGGGAAGGGGAAGGGGGAAGGGGGAAGGGGGGAAGGGGAAGGGGAAGGGGGAAGGGGAAGGGAGAAGGGGAAGGAGAAGGGGAAGGAGAAGGGGGAAGGAGAAGGGGGAAGGAGAAGGGGACATCTGCTGATCATGACAAGGCAGCACCCTGAGATGAGACATTGCTCACACTGCCATGAACTCCTCTGTGCCTACAGCTGCTTGCAAACATCACTCCAGCAACCCACAAAACATACAAAAAGCATCAGTTAATGTTTCTAATGATCTGTACAAATCTGGAAAGATCTGGAAGGCTGAGCTTTTAAATCAGAATATACTCTGGAGAGCCTAGAGCAAAGGAGGAAGGATAGGAATACGCCTCAAACATCAAGAAAATGAAGATGTCCTTCCCCCTTTCTGCTATCCCCTGGAGGTCTCTTCTTAAGAGTTTGAGCAGTTAAAGAGGTAAATATTTTGTCCTCAAAGGTGGTTGAAGTGATATTTAATCAGTAAAAGACTTTACTGTAGATTGATTCTACCAATTGATTTTCAAAAGTTAAAACCCATTTCACTGAAGACCTGTCTGCAGACTAATTAGAACCACTTTCTTCCTCAGTTAAGGCTGCAGAGAGCAGCAGTTGTGCCTGAGGAGCACCAGGGGAAGTGGTTTTTTACCTGTATTGGACACTGCAGCTATTCTATAATCTTCTGCACTGTGTGGGTTTATTCACCTGTTCTGCTGTTTGAAAATGCAACAGACACAGCATTTGGCAAGCAAATGGCATTTCATGTGCAACAGACACAGCTTCAAAACCATTTCCCATCTCCTGGAAGCTCCCAGCATGGCCATGCTGGGGCTGGGGACAGAGCAGAGCAGAGCTGCACTGCTCTGGGGACACCCTGGAGCTGCTCCTTGTGCCACACAAATACAGACCCTGGGCAGGTTCCTCCTTCCACAGGAGGAAACAGGACAGCAAAGGTCTGAGCCAAAAGGAGTTTGTTAGTCCAGGACAGCTCCACATCAAAACTTGCAATCACAGACTGTCCCAATGGCATCACACACATCCCCAGCTGTAAGCACCCCTCACTTGTGCAAGCTGGGAGAAGAATTTCAAGGTAATTTCAAGCCCCAAAATGAAAAGTCAGGGGACTGAGTGCACTGGCACCTCTGGCCCACGTGGGCTCCTTAGTGCTCAGAGGCAGCAGGACACACAATATTCATGTCTGGGCTGCAATTTCTCCTTCCCAGTCCTCTGAGGGTTCATTTATGCTGGATATCATCACTGCCCTGCTTAATGAGGAGCCAAGGCTGTGGCTCCACTCTGTTCTGCACTGCTGGGATTGTTGAAGGGAGCAGTCTGCTTGCAGCTGTGAGGTACCTTGAAAAGCAGCAGGACACAAAACACCTCCAGGAGCTGCTGTTCATCACCTCTCCTGGGCTCCAGAAGGTGCTGGCTCAGTCAGCCAGAGAGGGAGGTACAAGAGCAACCTTTCCCTTCCAGCTCTGATCCTTTGTGATGCTGCAGCCCCAGCTCAGCCCTCCCTCATCCCTAGAACAGCACTGTAAGAAAGACAAGACAGATATGTTTTTAAATACACCTTAACTAATATTAAAATTCAACCCTGTCAGGCCAAAGTTACTCCCAGTGAGAGAAAATCAGCCACATTTCCCTAATTTGCCAGCCAGGCAATCAGGCACAACTCTTGTTTGTACACAGCAAATCCACAGATGCAGTTGAGCACAGCCATTGAGCTATGGTCACTCTTTCCAAGGCAAAACCTCACCAATTTCTACATGATGATGATTCTGCCATTCACTCATCCTGGCAGTGCTGAGAGCAGCTGTAACTCTTGATACCTCTCCCAGAAATGGCTACACTCACAAAAGTGTGTGCTGAAGGGAAAGGATATCATATTTTTCCTCTTTTTCTCAGGCTTGCTTTCTGGCTTATCCCTTCCAGGACCAGGTTTCAACAAATCCAAGAGTTTCTAACAATGCAAGAGCTCATTTTCTAACCCTGATCTCAGGTTCTTGATGAAGGTTTCATGAAGGTTTCATTCAAGCTTTGTCCTCCTGGTCTTCTCAACTTCAAAGAATTTGAATGGAGGTGTTTGAATGCCCAGCTTTTGGAAGGGAGTGGAGGGGAAGAAAACAAAACAGAGCTATCTGCTCTACCAATTCATTTCATTCAGAGATTCTTTGCAGCAGATACTGGATTTTGAGTACCAGTAACATTTTGCAGAATCCAGCCACCCACCATCAGGCTGCTTAGCACAAATTTGGCTATTATTTTATCCCCTTGCCAGAGTGTTCCTGCAGCAGGCCCCTCAGTTGGCAGAAAGGCTGCTGCTATCCTGGCTGTAGAGCACATTTCTGGGGAACACTTTGTTCCACTGCATTGAAATTATTCTGGGCAAACTCTTCCTCCCTACTCCAGGAAAAGCCAGTGACCCCAGAGCAGCCCCAGCCTTGCTCCTGGCCCATCCATCACCCAGCTCCACAGCTCCAGCTCCTTTTGCTGGGAGCCTTGAAGAGCATCAGAGTCCTGCAGGTGGAACCAGCTCTCCTGAAATAACTCATCCCAAAGGGCAGCATGAGACATCCCCAGCACAGCACCAGTGTCACATGGAGGGACAGGAGCCACATTTGGAGGCTGATCTCAGGCTCCAGGATTGTTCTGTTGTTGGTTGGGTTTTTTGGTTGGTTTTTTTAATCTCCAGCTCAGGCTTGGCTTTTTTTACAGCTGAGTCGTTCTTCTCTCAATTCAAACTGCACATGATAAAAATCCCTACCAGTGAGGCTGCTGGACAGAATTAATGCAGAGTTTTCTCGAATTTTCTTCTTCCCCTCAGCCCATTGGGCCTGGAAAGCTGCTGTAACAACATTGTCACAGGATCACAGAATTGTCTGGATTAGAAGGCACCTTAAAGCTCATCTCATTTCATCCCCTGGACACATTCCATTATCCCAGGTTGCTCCAAGCCCCAGTGTCCAACCTGACCTTGGACACTTCCAGGGGCTCCAGGGGCAACCACAGCTGCTCTGGGCACCCTGTGCCAAGGAAGAATTTCTTCCTTTTATCTGATATTAGGAGTAGGTTTGCTTCTTGTCTAAGTTGTCATCATCTTCATTGAGACACAGCAACTTAAAAGAGCAGTGGGAGGTGTTTTAGAACCCAGACTTCTGCAAAGTGCAGAATCAGGATTATTTGGATTTTTTAAAAAATGTTTGAGAAGTACCCATTAATTCAATTGATGCTCATTATTCCTTAAAGCTAGGAGGTAAATCCTTAAATGCCTCAATGTTAGTACCAGGCTGCAGGCCTTTGAAATGCCCAGCACAAAAGCAGAGTCAAGTACCCTGCTCCCAGACTCAGAGCTCTTCTGTGAGACCAAAACCTGCACTGAAATGAAAGAAACAGATGTGCCCTGCCACAGAAAAATAGGAATAACACAAGTTGTAACATTAGCACAGCTTATATGTAACTTTGGCTTAAAATCATTAACCTTTTTATAGCTTGCTTTGTGGCTGAGCACTTTCTATTCCACATAATGATCTTCTGAATACAAAAGCACTCCTGAGTGAATTTAGCCTAATGAGAGAAGCCTGTGATGACACTTAACATCATCCATTTATCTTTTTGAAAAGAAACAGCATTAATAGAGTCCCCATACTCAGAAATTTGCTTCAGCATTGTTTTCTGTTTCTCTATCCCAGGCCAGCTCCATTAGCTTTGACTTTGGAGTTTTAGACTGGGCTCTGCTGTTCTTTGGGACTGGTTTGACGTCCACTGCACTGCTGGGACAGGAATTAGCTCAGGGTTAAAGTCACCTGGTTTCCCAAACAGCAAGGGATTCAGAGGGAAAAGGCTCCACATCAGTTCTCCCAGTGCAGCCACACAGGCTGCCCTAAGTGCCCAGCAGGGATTGATTTGTGTCAGGAGCTGGCACATGCCAGCTGTGTCCCCACTGTGCTGTCAGGGGCACACCTGCCTGCTGGACACCTGTAAATATCCATTCCTGTCATCACCACCACCCCTTTTCTGGGCCTGGCACAGTGCAAACAGCCAAAGCTCTCTGAAACAAAAACCTACTGCAGAATTGTGCTTGGCACCTTCTGCAGTCAGTGATTTTAACACCCCCATCATTTTTACACATGTATTATTTAGGTGAAGAGCACACCTGATTCTGCTCCTGATTCTGCCACCCAGACTGGGTTTTGTCCAGAGCTATCTAAATTGAGCTTTTAGTAAAATGGCATTTTTTCTTGTCAATATACAGGGAAAAAAGAAAAAACAACCTTGCTCTTAGGAATAGCAAATTTGTATTTCTCTGTTGAGAAACATGATAATCAAGAGAGCAAATGACATCAATCAATATCTACCATTCCTATACCTAGTTATTACAAAAAAAAAGAAAATAAAAAAATAGAAGAGAAATACAGTGACTTTAAAGGAAGCACAGAGCCATTCTGCCATGCATTGAAAAATTAGAATAATTACTAGTGCTCTCTTACCTTGCTGATGAAGTCTCAAGTAAGCTTCAGACCTAAATTGTCCTGTAAATTCAGCACAGCTTGAGCTCACAGAAGCGCCTCAGGAAAACACTTTGAGAGAAGTGCTTGAACTTATTTTCATTACCTAGCACTGAAGATAATTTGGGCTGATTGGTTTCTAAATGAAACCCAATGAGCTGATATAATCCATTGAAGGTGTCACCAGCTCCAGAAGTTAAAGGTAAAGACCCTAAAAATCTGTGAGCCTGATTCCTGAAAGTGAGGAGGAGCAAACGAAGAAGAAGGAAAATTCCAACTATCATGATGCTGGAACCCCTAAGTGATGCAATCAGTAACTAAAAGAAGTTACAGGTACTTTTTAAATATAGCAAATAATTTCTAAAAAATGTATTCTTCACAAAATCATCTCAGTTCTGGGCTGTATGGAGTTGGGAGACATTTCTAGTGACAGCAAATACATCAGAGTTTAGAAACTACTTGAACTACATGAAAGAAGTCCTGAAGAAATGTTCATCCACACAAAACAGAGGCTGCAGGAAAAGCCTCAGTTCTGTCACTGCTAAACTTCTGACCTGGGAACTCACAGAATTAGTGTAAAGCAGATTTTCACTGCTGGAGGTGAGTGTGCCTTGGGAGCCACAGACCTTTAATTGGGATTTGTTGGGGTGGGCACTAATGCTACCCCAGACTTGGGTGTCCCACTCCTAATTGCACAGCACTCCAGTTGTTAAATATCTCCTCACTCCTGCTGCTCTTCCCCCATGTGCCCTGGGCCCTCAGCTGGCTTTGCCCTCCTTTCCCCTGGGACACCAGAGCCAGCACTGCAGATGCTCCTGGACAGCAGGGGGGTCAAATGGGGCAATCCCCAGGTGGGTGCCTCAGCCCTAACCCTAATCCTGGCCCCAGTGCAGGCAGAGCCTCCCTGGAGGGTGTGGCAGGGGTGACTGGAGCCCAGCAGGATGGGAGGTGCAGGAACAGGGATGCATCTCCCACATCCCCAGGGATCCTGCCCAGACCCTGCCTGCCCACAGTGACTCTGTAATCACCCTGGGGTTTTTTCATGAAGGAAATGTCTGCCAAGGTCAAACATAATCAAAAAATGAAACTCCCAGAATAGCAAAAGCCTGGCAAGCACCCCTGCAAGCCAAAATCCAGCTCTCATGGGAAGGGTTGAGTGCCCTCAGTCCCCAGCAGGCACAGCCAGGGAGCCCAGGGACTCCTTGGTTCCAGTGCCCTGCTTGGCTGCACCCTGCCAGCCTCTCCCTTGGCTCACTCCCAGGCACTGCAGGCAGCAGACATCATGTTCAGCTGATTTAGCTTGGCCTTATCCCCCCAGGGTCTAGAACACAACTCTAAACTTGCAGCAGAAACTTACACCAGAGACTGAGTTCACAAAAGCCTGATCCCTCTGGCAGCAGAAACTCTGAATGTTTCTTAAATCAGAAGCATCTCAGCTTGATGGAGACTTCAGTTCTCTTCCACAGAGTTTCTGAAGCCTGCAGATAAAGACATGGAAGATATCCTGCCAGAGCTAAACAGCCTCAAACTATACAAAGCCAGACAAATTTGTTCATCAGCCTACCTGGATTGCCTGGCTGGATTAAGGATGAAGAAACCCCTCTACCTTACAGGGTAAAACTTATTAAATTTGGGCATTTTCTGGTGGTTGGAACACAACTCATCCCAATGTGAACAGCTGGAAAGATTAATGTGAACTAAAATAAAAGTAGTCAAATACATTACAGTGATTGTCACTCAGCAGTAGTTGTGCTATATGAATAAAAAGCACATTCAATCTGTTCCAAATAATTGGCAGAGTGTGTTTATATAGGACTAGGGCTGCATATTAAAACACATCTGATTAGTTCTTCATAAGCAATGAGTATTTACTACATCTGTGATAGCTGTATAGATTCAGATCTCATTTTTTTAAATGATTAATTGGTATTTAATTAGCATGTATTACCATACTAGTTATACACAGCCTAGTTGGGAATGCAAATATCATTCTAATAATTACATAACTAGTTATGCTTTCAAGAGCCTACTACATAATGCAGTGCAGACAGCTTCCCTTGGAAGTGAAAACAGCACATACCACAGACAGAGTAACATCTGAAAAACTCCTAAATCCTCTTTTCAAAGTGGACTTTGATCCAAATCAAGAATTCTGAGGTTTTCTAGTGTTCCACTGCAGAATTCATGTGCTGCTGCCATTCTCCAGCCCTGCTACATGAAGCAGCTTGGACAGACCTTTGGCATCTTTCTAGGAGCAATGGAACTGCCCCTCTGAGCACTCTCACAGGGACTGAAGAGGGTTTTTTCCTTCACCATGAAATGCCTCTGTCACACTACTTACTTCTTTCAAATGCAGAATTGATGTGTGAGGCTTTGGAGGTGAGTTTGGGTCTCAGCTGAGCTGTGACACCTCAAGGACTGAGCAGATGTGACACCTTCAACTCAAGTGCCACCACAACTGCCAGACATGAGTAAACATCTCTGGGAGACAAATATGCCTGCAAATAAAAACAAAGTCTCCTTCCCTGCAGTGGTGACTTAATTCAAAGTGTCAGTGCAGAGAACAGCCCCAGAGCCACTGGAACATGAGGATTGGGAGAATCAGGTGGTAACAATCAGTGCTAATGTTTTACCAATATCTGAGAAAAGTCCTGGAAGCCCACCCTGAATCCCAGCAGATACTCTCCCACCTGTTTTCATCTCCATGCTCCCAATGGAGAGATGTTTCTGAGCAGGTTTGGAAGGGGTGGGGAGAACAGAGAGCTCTTCGGAGAGTGAAAAAACAAACTTTCTGCTACTTCTCCCACTTGGGCAAGATGCTTCAGCCCACAGCCCACCAGCTGAAGCCTGGAAGAGAAAAGCTGATTACACCCCCTAGCAGAGAACTTCTCTTTCACCTGTCTGCCATCCACACTCTTTGGGCCCTTTCTCAGCAGGCAAATCCCCCTGAGGCTGACAGGCACAACTGCTAGTGGGAGTTGTGTCCCCACACACCCACCCTCTCTGCTCTGAGGAAGGCACAGGAATCCCAGCCCCTTTTCTGCACTCCAGCAGAAAAATCCACCCACTAAATGGTGGCTGTGGTGAAAACCTGTCAGGTTTCCAACTCCTTACTCCAACACCACTCCCATCTTTTCTTTCCAAGGTCCTACACCTCACATATACCCTCTCCTGGCCCTGTTTTTGCAAACTTAGAGATATTTCTGTTTCTAACTACAGCTCAGGAAAATCTCCTGCAACACTTGACAGGACTAAGCAGCAGTCCTGTTTACATCTCTCAAAGAGATAAATGCACTCACTGTGTCTCTGCCCAGGAGCTCCAAACACAGATTTCTGTACCTCAGGCCAAAGATGCACACCCTGCTCTCACCTCCCCAGGGTGGGGTGGGAGTTTGCAGCTCCCTGGCAGGAGGAGGGTACAGGAGCCACTGGCCTCAGCTCCACCCAAAGCATCTGCAGCTGCACTCAGTGGGCAAAAAGAGTCTGCAGGAGTCTTTGTGTTGGGATTGACATCGTAAGGGACAAAACTCATGGCTCTGTATAAGCTCAAAGTTCCAGTTACAGTTTATTGTAAAGAGCCCTGCTAAGAGCTGCTGGGCACAGCCCAGAGTAGGACAAAGAGATAAAAGGGGAAAGAGAAAGAGCAATGGGATAAAAGGGTGATGGGGTAAGGGAAGAGGGAGACAGGAAGAGCAGGAGGAAGAGTAAGAGAGAGAAGAGAGCAATTTCCCATTTACAATACAATAAATCTTCTTCTATAATGAATATTCTAATTTCCACTAACCAATGTAATACAAGATACAAATTCTATAGCATTTACATACAGCCTATAGGAATCCTTTTATTATCATAGTGTGTTGCACTTTAAAAACTACTCTTTGGACCCTAGCCAAAATCTTCTTTGACCTTTGGACTTGCTCTCCAGCAGAAGGCATTGTTTCATCAAGAGGGGATTACTTTCAGCGGGCCATCCTATTGTCTTCTAGTTATTCAGTAACTAAGGCTTTCCTTTTTCATCTTTCCCAACAAGAGTCATTTGTCAGCCTGGCAAAAACAGCCCTGAGATGTGGCATTTTCTTGTTTTCAGTGACTCCCCATGCAGAGCTTCCTCTCTCCAAGCCCTGCATCCAGATCCCTCTGCTCCCCACCAACAGGGACAAAGAGCCTGCAGCTCTTCAG
Source organism: Luscinia megarhynchos (assembly GCA_034336665.1). Taxonomy (NCBI): domain Eukaryota; kingdom Metazoa; phylum Chordata; class Aves; order Passeriformes; family Muscicapidae; genus Luscinia; species Luscinia megarhynchos. The sequence continues at coordinate 8,627,020 of CM067580.1, forward strand.
CTGCACTGGCCACACTCCCATCCCTGGACTCTGCCTGGCACAGTGATGTTTATCTTCCATCTCTCCCCTTGAGTCCAGTGCAGGAAAATCCTGCTGAATATAAATCCCTCTCTTTTAATAATGCTGAGCTTTGATGGAAGCAGTTTGTAGTCGAAGATTTGCTGGTCGCTCCTGGCCAATAACAAAGCCTTTGGTTTATAAACAACTGTGTGTCATCTGGCCTCTCTTTTTGTCATGCCTTGCTCTTGATCTTGCAGAGGTCACTGAAGTTCTGGTGCCAGTTTTTGCTCCAAAGAACCATTTGATTGTGTCTGTCCAGGGCAGCTGCACACCAGGGCCACAGTGGTACTGACAGTCATTACTGACTCACTGCTGACCAGCACAGGCAGCAGCAAGTCTGCTGATGGGAGGATGGGAGAAGCTTGGACAGCTCTTTACAGCACCCACACTGGCACTGTACCCCTCACCAAATGGAAAAAGGGGGGATTCACATCTTTTGGCACAGCTGTGTTCAGTGCTCACTGGACTCTACAATCCCATCTCACCCTTAGGGTTGTGCTCCCTACACCAAACCCCCTCCTGGGCAAGGGTGCATCAGCCAGGTGTCTCTCCTGGACCTGTCTCAACAACAGCAGTGCCCAGCACCACCAACCCCCTCTCCAGTCCCAGGTGTATTTCATATTTAAATGAGGCATTAACATTGCATGCTTTGGGAGGAAACACTTGTGACTTACTGCAGACAGTGAAAGCAAAGGCACAATTCCCATCAGGAAGCAGGGAATAGTGCAATGGCTGTGAAGCTCTGTGGAGCCAGGAACATGCCCACTGCAGTGTGAGCTGCTCATATGGCACAGCAGATTTTGGTGTTCTCTTTGTCGTATGCCACATACTTCAGAGCCTTTGTGCCAACTGCCAGGAGACAAGAAAAACATACAATTAGTGGGGGAGGATCAAATATTCCATTTTCTAGGCAAACTGTAGGGGCCTAAGCTCTGGGCTGTCTTCAGTAATAAAAGTATTAGTGTTTTTACATATATATGCTGATCTAGTCCAAGCTTATTAGCAAAGAATTGCAAATGTACCTGGCTCTCTGCAGCCTGCAGGGAAAAGCTGCACTCCTAATGCTTAGTTCTCAAGGCTTCAAATTTATGAACAGTGATTTTCTGTTAAAAGTAGCCATGAACTAAAAAAATTAGCCCCCAAACCCCCTCCAATGAACAAACTGTATTTCCTTTATCACTGTTGCTCACCAGTTTTATCTTCATCATTCATGGTGAGGACGTGGCACAGTGATGTGCAGGAGGGAGTCCTTGGGGACAGCTGGTGACACAGAGCCATGGCACTGTGTGGCTTCTCCAAAGCAAACCCAGCAAACCCCTGTGCCCAGAGAGCCTGGCCAGCAGCTCAGCACAGCCCTGCAGAGCCCTGGGTGGGAAAGGGACAAAGCTCTTCTGAAGGTAATCTCAGGGCTGCAAGTCGAGCACATGGAGAAAACCCTCTGCTCCATTTCAAGGCTTTTATAGCCAAGTTTAATACAGATCTGGAGAGGCAAAGTCAGATCCAAACCATCAGGAGGACTTCACTGCTCTCACTAAAGCTGTCATAGGCACCCACACAGCTGGAGTTTCACTGCTTGCAATCCCCCTTCAGCAGCAGCTTCTGACACTGATAGACTCTGACACACACCCTCACATAATTAAGCCAGAGAAACATTAGAATGAAATCATAACAAATGGTTCTCAGCTTCCTGGAGGCACCAGAATGTGGAGACAAGAGTCAGCTTACAGATAAATTTTGTAGCAGTGAGATCCCCTGCCCTGTGCTGCTGGCTTGCAGCACAATCTCCTTTTCTGCACAACACACACACCTGCACCAGGCACCTCCCTGAGTTGTTCAGGAGCAAGAAACCTGTAAGAGAAGGGAGATATGAGGAGAGAAGTGACTGAGCAGAGCCTGTGAGGCACCACAGAGCTATCACCCTCAGCCCAGGAGCTGTGCCAGGAGTCAGAGCACTCTGGAGAGCTCTCAGCCCTGCTTTGTGATGCTCTGAGCGTGGCTGCTGCTGCAGGAGTTTCAATAATCTGCCTTTAAAAGAGTGTTGTCTTGCCAGCCTCCAAGCCAGAGCCAGCACTCAGTTCAAACATCCCCACAGCTGGACCCAGCTCTGCTCTAGCCTGGTTTTTAATCAATGGCTTTCTCCAAAGCCCACTGCAATCCAGGAAAAAGCTCCCACTGATTCAAGTGAGCTCTGACCCAGACACCAAGCATGAGGCTTGACCAGGAATTGTTTCTTTGGCAAAAGGAGATTCCTTGGGCTTCCATCCTTTTCTCACATCTGTCAAGAGTTTTTATATAATTCCTATAAACCAATATGAAACAACATCCATTCTACTGGCTGTTCCTCCAAAACAGTGCAGGAGTTTCCCTCCCCACCACGCTGGATGCACCATCCTTGCAGATCCCCACCAGTGCCTCCCACAGCTCCCATGAAATGCAGACTGCTCACTTTAAGGCAATTGCTTGGTGTGGACCAAGAAATATCACAGAAGGCAGGAAACAAGAGGGAGTTTCCATCATCTGAGTTTTGGGGATGAGAGCATGCCGTGGGTTTTGCACACTCCAAGTTGCAGTTTGTGGGAAGAGCCAAACCCTCTTTGAGGGAGAAATCTGCAGAGACAAAGTCTCTAATTTTTCCATCAGTAGAAAAGGCCATTTAATAGGAATTAAAGCCTTCCCAACTTGAACAAAAACAAATCAAGCCCCAAGAGCAACACTGCACTGAGCATGCGACTCCCAGCACTGTTTCAGCAGACAAAAGGTAACTCAGGATGCCAAATCAAACCTGCTGCTCCCCCAGCCCTTCCCTGTGCTCCCCAGGCCAGATCTCTGCCAGCTGTTTGGCACTGCAGTGCCCAGCCTGTGCAGATGCTGCACTGTGTAACAATAAAAACCTCCCTGGAGCCAAGACAGGCTCCTTTGCACTCACATGCATGGTAAAGGAAGAGGATTTTCTTTCTTTTTTTCAGTGTACAATTCTGTCTTTCAGGGAAGGGGAAAGAATTCACATCTAAGTGTAATGGTCGTGGTTTGAGTTTCTGCAGGAAATGACTTGGGGTTATTAATATGTGTTTTTTTCCATTGTAAAATGATCTCAAACGCTTTAACACAAGGAGAAGATCCTAAAAATCCAGAGTGGCTGAAAGTCACTGTAATAACACACAATTTACACCCTTTATCTTCTGCAAAGATCAAGCACAGAACCTTGGATCTCCTCACCTTTTCCCGTGGCCACTGTATTCTCTGCCAGGTGTAATCTCCAGTGCTGAAGGTCTCAGGCTTATTGCAGCACCCCAAAGGTGTTGGATGAACTTGGATGCACGAGAGGTGAGGAGCAGATTTTCTGGGCTCCTGTCACACAGGTGCTTGAAATGACATAAAATTGGACCCAGTGACTCTGGGAGTACCTTCCTATTACTGGCCTGAAGCTGCTCCAAAGGGAGCAGCACCACCAGGCAGATCCCCTTTTTATCTGGGAGCATTTTTAAAACCCATTCACCTACATGTCTGAAATAATGCTGACCTGTTGCACAGTCCTCTTTAGAGATCTCACAGAGAGTTCTCTCCAGTGGCTCCTCCAGAGCTAGAACATTTGCATCTCAAACCTCGGAGTGAGGGGACAAAGCAATAACTTTGAAATAAAGTATGCCTGTAAGTGTAAATTTAAGGGCATATTCAACTCTGTAAGACATATGTAAACATAGAAGTTAATAACACATTCATAAACTGGGGATCAGATTTGCTTTTCCTTATATCTGTGCAGCTCAGGAGTGACCCTGCTGCAATCAGTGTGCACATTCCACGTTTCAGATAATCCCCTGCACCTGAGTGGTGACTGGTTCAGAAACAATTTCAGAGAGTGACAAGCCCTGTGCACATTGCAGAGCACAAACATTGCTGCCATGAGATTCGATGGCCAGGCTGCAGGGATTACACACCGCTGGGTGGTAACCTGAGAAAAGGATCTGCTCTTGAGTCAGCAATGCAGCCAAAGCAGTGCCTGGCTGTCCTGTGGGACACTGAGCTGCAGTTGCTTTCAGTGCCATCCACTTCCCCTGCAAAGTTACATTCCACTGACAGGCTCTGCACTAACAGATGATAACTGAGCCTCCAAGTTCAGGATTAAGAAATGAATGCATGGATCTCATCTGACAGCACATGTTGGGATCAAACAAACCTCACCCCTGGGCTGCTCCAGAGACATCCCACTCTGTCCTTCTCACTCAGATACTCTGTCAAGACCCCTCTGCACTTGGTCAAAGCAAAATACTTTCCTGTGACTTTGGCAAGTGATCAGTTAAGTCTTTTCTCTTCCTGCACTTCTGATGGGAAGAGGATCATTCATGTGGTGACTGGGCACAGGAGCAGCACAAGGAACATCAGTGCCCACCTGGCCAGGCAGAACTTGTCCAACTAAAATCAAACTCAGCCAAAGGCTGGACCTGTCCTCCACAGCACCTCTACCCGAAGCTCACATCCAGGGCACTTCACATGCTCCCTACTCTGAACTCAAAATTCACTCTCAACAATAAAATTCCAGCCAGAAGGTACTTTAGGAGGACAACATGTACAAAGTTGGTGCCTAACAGGGAGCCTCTGCTTCCAAACACTCATTTGCTCAGACAACATTTAGTTTGGATCCTGTCACAGCTGAATGGAGCAATCAGAGCTGCCTTTCAATTTGCCAAGGCAACAGCCTTCAGCTGCCCACCATATATAGTGACCTTCACAGCCAAACAAAGGAGCACCAGTTATTCACAGAGAAAATCAAGGGCTTTATAAGAAAAAAAATGGGCATGGCTGCTCAAACAGCCCTCACCACATAGACTGCTATTGTCTGCTTCCTAACAAGCAGAAAAATTTGTCAGGAAGTTCTAAAATTAGGTGCTGAGCACCTGAAAAATGTTCTGTGCAAAGCAGGGAATAAAATGCCACATGGAGATATTTTTTAAGATGGCTGGGTATGCTCAGCATGAGCCACACGAGGCTCCAGAGGGGAAATTTTGCACATGAAGTACGTGCAAGGTACTGCCCAGAGCAGCTGTGGCTGCCCTGCCCCTGGAAGTGTCCAAGGCCAGGTTGGATGGGACTTGGAGCAGTCTGGGATAGTGGAAGCTGTGCGACTGGATGAGCTTTAAGGTTCTTTCCATTCTCTGATTCCATGAGTCTATAATTCCACATTATTTATCATTTTCATACCAACACTTTTTAGAATATTACAAGAAAACCACACAAGGAGTAACAGATCATAAGGTTCATAAGGCAATTTGATCCTTGATGACTTGGCTTTGTGTGCAAGTCCCTGAGAATTTTCTCTGACAGTAATTATACACTGAGCTCCCTATTCCTCCTTGATTAAAATTCATCTTCCAAAAAAGCACTTACAGTCCTTACTTAGACAGCTGGAGAAATGGAAAATTCACAACTTCTTCTGGTAACTTGTCACCCACACTGCTGAAAGATGTGTTCCTTGTGTACACAGACAAATGGGAAACATCAGTATTCCAGACTCCTGCATTGTCCCCCTTTTAATTCTGATTGATCACGGTTCTCACACGCTCCAGGCTCAATTCCACCTGGTATGAAATGCTGTTAATGCCTGTGGGTGTGCAGAAGAGGCTCGGTGCACGGTGAGAGCAGAAGTGCCTTTTGTTCAGAGAAAAGCTTTTGCTGTGCTGAAGAAAAATTTCAGGCAACAAACTATTTTTGAAGAGTTTAACAGGACTAAGTTCCCATGGATATATGTGTGTATCCTACATGTTCCAGAAAACAAGTGTCTCTCAGGCTCACTGATGCCTGGTGTTGCTTAATTAAACATTCTTGTGCTGGAAGGAAAACCAGGACGTTGAAATTAGGTATTTACTAAACAGATGAAGTAATTATCTATTTAGAAGAACATATTACTCTACTTACCTCTAATATCATAACAAACCACCCAAAACAAAACAGGTAATGGCAGAAAACAAAATATCTGTTCTGTTCTCTCTTTTCCTTCTGTCCTGGCCACTAGATGAAGACAGATAAAAAACCAGAGAGAGAACAACTTCAAAACAAAAGGCGAAAGGACTGCAAAAGTTGCATGCAACTTCTCAGAGACGATCTATTTATGCCAAGTCTGGATCTCACGTGAAGTCCGTGGCAGTCAATGCCCTTGACTGCCGTGCAGGCAGGATTTGGCCCCGGTGCAGCATCCCTGCATTCCCAGCTGCCCGGTGCAGCTGCCGCGCAGGAATGCGGCCGCCGAGGGCGGAGTCCGAACTCCAGCGAAAACCAAATTCCACCGCAGCGCCCGGCTCTGAACTTTGTCGGTGCCATGGCTGAGTCTCATAAAGTAACCCCCTGCCCGGAAATAATTCAATTTAGTTTCTTCTCCCTCACCAGCATGCAAACCATGTTTGAGCCAGCCCTTTATTGAATATAACTTTGAGCGTTTGGGGCTCAAAGAGACACGAACGCTGATGAGCAGTACCAGGAAGGAAAGCAGGGCTGTGTTTGTATGTGTGCTCACCTCACAGAAGATTACAATCAAGTACTCAATATTTTTATAGGGCTGAATCCTGTTCCTACAAGTCAACAAGACTTTCAACACTTCATAGCACGGCACGGAGAATAGACAACAGTTTGCACAAAAGCAATTTCAGGAGGGATTAAAACAAGCAAATAAACATATATCGGTCATTTTAGCACTCTGGTTTAAACAGAAATGTTTGAAGGCACAAAAGCCAGTTAATTCCTATTGGAAATCAATGGTAGCTGAGGGAATACAGCATTCTGGGTACCTTTGGAAAGTTGTCCTTTGACTATGGACTGCCCTATCTCTGCTTTCTCTAAAATAAGATGGAAATGTAAAGTGCTTATTGATTTTGCAGCTGTCCCCAGACTTCTTGCCTGAGGGGAAAAGTTGTCTCTGTGAACCTCATACTCATCCCACTCCGTGCCTCCCCCTCTTCAGAAGAATCAGACACCACTAAAGCTCGAATTTTAAATCTTATGACAGCATTGTCGTGATTTTCAGGGTAAAATTCAAAATACGAGCTATTTGCAGGGAGCGAGGAGGCTGTTTCAGCCCGGGTTCGCTATCCACCTCCACCTCAGCCTCTCTCCGAGCGTATCTGGAGCGCTCTGCGCGGGGCACCTGCGGAGCGCGGCTGCCTCTGCTCGCCTGTCTGCCACCGGCACGGCTTTGCCTGAAGCGCCGAGCCCCATCGCCGGCGCTGCCACCGCGGCAGGGAAGCGCCCGATTCCAGCGGAGCGCCCAGGAAAACTTTTCAGGCAGCTGCCGCAGGCTGACGCTGCTCGGCGGGGCTCGGTCCGCGGGGACAGCGGAGCGCTCCGGACACGCTCCGGCGGGGAGAGCCCCGTTACCAATTCGGGGAGAGCCCCGTTACCAATTCGGGGAGCCTCATTCACCGCTCGGGAGTCCCGTTCCCGGCGGGGAGAGCTCCATCCTTGGAAGGGAGAGCCCGGCTCCCTTCTCGGGGAGCTCCATTCCCGGCTCGGGGAGCCACGTTCCCGGCGGGGTAAGCCCCGTTCTCAGTTCGGGGAGCCTCATTCCCGGTTTGGGGAGCCCCACTCCCGGTTTGGGGAGCCGCTCTCCGCCGGGTCCCGGAGAGCAGAGCCCCGTACCCGGAGAGCAGAGCCCCACTCCCGGCTCGGGGAGCCGCTCTCCGCAGGGTCCTGGAGAGCAGAGCCCCGTTCCCGGAGAGCAGAGCCCCACTCCCGGTTTGGGGAGCCGCTCTCCGCCGGGTCCCGGAGAGCAGAGCCCCGTACCCGGAGAGCAGAGCCCCACTCCCGGTTTGGGGAGCCGCTCTCCGCCGGGTCCCGGAGAGCAGAGCCCCGTTCCCGGAGAACAGAGCCCCGTTCCCGGAGAGCAGAGCCCCGTTCCCGGAGAGCACAGCCCCGTTCCCGGCTCGGGGAGCCGCTCTCCGCCGGGTCCCGGAGGGCACAGCCCCATTCCCGGAGGGCACAGCCCCGTTCCCGGCTTGAGGAGCCGCTCTCCGCCGGGTCCCGGAGAGCAGAGCCCCGTTCCCGGAGGGCACAGCCCCGTTCCCGGCTCGGGGAGCCGCTCTCCGCAGGTCCCCGCCCGGGCTCCGCGCTGCCGGTGGCTCTCGCCCCGCGCCCCGGAGCTCCCGGTCCCGCTCCCGGACGGCACCGCCGTCCCCGCACGGCCGGGGCTCGGGGGGTCCCCGCGGTCGCTGCGGGAGCGGAGCGGGGCAGCCCCGGCGGGGCGGGGGCGGCCCTTCCTTCCCCCGAGGGCAGCCCGGTACCGCCCTGCCTCCCGCGGGGGGCGGAGCGGCCGCCGCCGGGGCCGGGAGCTCCGGGGCCGGTGCGACCGTGCCGGGGCCGCCGCCGCCGCCCATGGAGCCCAACGGGACGGCGGCGGCGGGGGACAACGGGACGGCGGCGGCGGCGGCGAGCGGCGGGGGTGCCCCCGGGGGCGGCCCCCTGCTCATCCCCTCGGCCTTCGGGACGGTGCTGTCGGTGATGTACGTGGCCGGGGTGGCCGGCAATGTCTACACGCTGGTGGTGATGTGCCACTCGGCGCGCTGCGCCGCCCCCATGTACAGCTCCATCGTCAGCCTGGCCCTGGCCGACCTGCTCTACCTCTCCACCATCCCCTTCATCGTCTGCACCTACCTGGCTCAGGACTGGTACTTCGGGGACCTGGGCTGCCGCATCCTGCTCAGCCTGGACCTGCTCACCATGCACGCCAGCATCTTCACGCTCACGCTCATGTGCACCGAGCGCTACCTGGCCGTCACCCGGCCCCTGGACACCCTGAAGCGCTCGCGGGGCTACCGGAAGGTCACGGCGGGGGCTGTCTGGTCCGTGTCGCTGCTGCTCACGCTGCCCATGATGCTGATGGTCACGCTGACCGAGGGGGGCAAGGCGGAGGGCAAGGTGAAGAGGATGTGTGCGCCCACCTGGAGCGTGGATGCCTACCGGACCTACCTGACCGTGCTCTTCAGCACCAGCATCATGGCCCCGGGCATCATCATCGGCTTCCTCTACACGCGCCTGGCCAGGACCTACCTGGAGTCCCAGAGGAACCCCCCCCACAAGGAGAAGAGCAAGAGATCCCCCCGGCAGAAGGTCCTCATCATGATTTTCAGCATCGTGCTGGTCTTCTGGGCCTGCTTCCTGCCCTTTTGGATCTGGCAGCTGGTGCGCCTCTACAGCAGCTCCCTGCAGCTCACCACCCAAACCCAGAAGTGCATTAACTACCTGGTGACCTGCCTGACCTACAGCAACAGCTGCATCAACCCCTTCCTCTACACCCTGCTCACCAAAAACTACCGCGAGTACCTGCGCAACAGGCACCGCAACTTCTACAGGTTCACGTCGTCCTTCCGCAAGAGGGGCTCCAACCTGCAGTGCTCCTGGGGCCGCTCCATGTCCTCCAGCAACCAGTACGACTACAGCTCGGAGGCGCTGGGCATGGCCACGCTGAAGGACAAGTGAGGAGCAGGAGGCGCTGCCCGCAGCCGGGAGCAGCACAGCGTCCGGCCAAGGTAGGGCTTTGGGACCCCCCGGCCCCGAAGGGCTCCAGAAACTCTCTGCTGGCCAGGGGCGAGAAGCCGTGTGAATGCGAACGCTGCGAGATGAGTCTGAGTTTCCATCTGGCTGGGGGGGTCCTGCCGGGAGCCAGCAGCCCCTCAGGACAGCTCCTGCAGGGTTTGGGGTGCAGAAGATGAGCTGGATGCTCTGCTGGGCTCTGCCACAAGCTGGTTTCGTGCTTGGCTGGGTTTCGGCTCCGGCTCCGCACGCCGACTCTCTCGGGTGGTTTCTCAGTGCTGCCTTGGGGCTGCAGAAATCTGAAATGGGCCCAGTATCACTTAAACCCAGCCTTGGGTCTGCCCTCTGTGTTACTGTTGTCTGTTTCTGGAGTGTGTAAAGAGATTTTAAGCCCCTTTTCCTATTTTCTGTTACATTACGGTGCACTAATGTTCTATCAAGCTTAAAGTCTCTATTTTAAAATTCATTGCAGCAGCACTTTGAACTCCAAGCATTCAAAAACCACCAGGTAAGCTGTCAGAAACCACAGGATTACCTAAAAAAAAAAAATGTTATTTTTTAAGGTTTCTACCTAAGGTGGTTTGAATTTGCCACTGATTTTTTTTTCTTTTTTAAAGTTGGTCCTTTTCTTAAAAGTCAACAGAGCTTGGCAAACCTGAAAATTTACCTTGGAAGAAACAAAAAATTATTTATAATCCTATCACTCAAAGACCTGAGGCTCAAAGAAAATTGACTGAATCCTATATCATGAAACTCATTATAAAAGAGACAAAATTTTTCATGACATTTGATCCAAACCATTTTGCCTCAATGTATTCTGCTCATTTTCTCCCTGCTTGGCATCTCACAGTAAGCCTTCACCACAGATCCTGGAGATGCCTGTAAGCACTTAAACAATTGTAAAGTGTCAGTTTATAAATAAATGCTTATTAAAAATGAGCTCAGGTTTCCCCTCGCCTGGTCTCTTCACCCAGCACAGGGGGTGGATTTATCAGGGCAGATGCTACAGTTTCCAGCTGTGGGGATGAATTTGGGGTCAATATTCTTTCTTCTTGTTCTGGGACAGACTCTGGGGATAAGAAAAGCACAGTCTGAGTTGCACAAACTCTTGTCAGCAGCTGGTGATGCCCAGGGAGTTCAGAAGCAGCAGCAGTGTAAGGAGCTGGAATTTCCACTTTTTTAGTGCTTACTCCAACCCCCATCTGCCTGAGCAGGGTCCCATTCCAGCCCTGCAGTGCTGCATTCCCATGTTCTTGGGTGATCCTCTGCTGTTCCACACCAAACTTCAGGGTGTGCTTGTGCTACAGCAGGGACACAAAGTGCCACCACAGAGAGGGGCTGAGAGCAGGGCACAGGCACAGGACACAAAGTGCCACCACCACAGAGAGGGGCTGAGAGCAGGGCACAGGCACAGGACACAAAGTGCCACCATCACAGAGAGGGGCTGAGAGCAGGGAACAGGCACAGGGACACAAAGTGCCACCACCACAGAGAGGGGCTGAGAGCAGGGAACAGGCACAGGGACACAAAGTGCCACCATCACCACAAAGAGGGGCTGAGAGCAGGGCACAGGCACAGGGACACAAAGTGCCACCACCACAGAGAGGGGCTGAGAGCAGGGAACAGGCACAGGACACAAAGTGCCACCATCACCACAAAGAGGGGCTGAGAGCAGGGAACAGGCACAGGGACACAAAGTGCCACCATCACCACAAAGAGGGGCTGAGAGCAGGGAACAGGCACAGGGACACAAAGTGCCACCACCACAAAGAGGGGCTGAGAGCAGGGAACAGGCACAGGACACAAAGTGCCACCATCACCACAAAGAGGGGCTGAGAGCAGGGAACAGGCACAGGACACAAAGTGCCACCACCACAAAGAGGGGCTGAGAGCAGGGAACAGGCACAGGGACACAAAGTGCCACCACCACAAAGAGGGGCTGAGAGCAGGGAACAGGCACAGGGACACAAAGTGCCACCACCACAGAGAGGGGCTGAGAGCAGGGAACAGGCACAGGGACACAAAGTGCCGCCACCACAGAGGGGTTAAAAGAGAACAGGCACAGGGACACAAAGTGCCACCATCACCACAAAGAGGGGCTGAGAGCAGAGAACAGGCACAGGACACAAAGTGCCACCACCACAGAGGGGCTAAAAGAGAACAGGCACAGGGACACAAAGTGCCACCACCACAAAGAGGGGCTGAGAGCAGGGAACAGGCACAGGACACAAAGTGCCACCATCACAAAGAGGGGCTGAGAGCAGGGAACAGGCACAGGACACAAAGTGCCACCACCACAAAGAGGGGCTGAGAGCAGGGAACAGGCACAGGACACAAAGTGCCACCACCACAGAGGGGTTAAAAGATAACAGGCACAGGGACACGCTGGGTTTTGTGCACTCAGCTGAGCTAAGAATTCACAAGCTGGATGAAGGTGTTTCTGTGCTGGAGCCAGCATTCTCTTGGGTTGCTTTCTGGGGAGCAGGGGAATGAGTAACTCACCTTGCCCATATTGCTTTTAACCACAGGGTTTGAAACCCCCGTGATCACTTTGTCAGATTCCAGTGTGGTCAGACTCCAAGCTGGGCATCATAAATAGTCCTAATGTTGTCCATTCCTTCTGGAATAGGGGGATTAACACACAAGTCATGTTGGGAATTGGCAGGGGGAGCAGGGTTCAGCATATTTTCAGAACAACTTTTCAGAAATTAATTGATTTTTAAATTATTAATTCTAAACTCATTGTTACTTCTCCTTTGGTTCCCATTTCTAAGGCTGGAAAGTCACTCCCTTATAAGAATTAAAAAGATAAGACTAAACTCAGAAGGCATTTTGGGAAGTCTGGAATATGAATGTCATGTGCAAAGTGTGTCTGGACAGAAGTCCTGGTAGAGCCAGGCATGGCTGCATCCCATGAGCTGGACAGGGATCAAAAAGAGTTTTAGGGACTTTGCTTTGTACTTTAAAAAAAGAAAAAAAATTAAAAAGATGAACAGCCTAACCCCACAGTTATTAATAAGAGGGGGAAGCTGAAAAAGAGTTCTGCATAGAAAAAAAAAGGTGAAAATGCAGAGCAGATGGGCTCTTCAGTTGTAAGCTAATGTGGGGATAAGCAAACAGAAGGGGCTCATTTGGGAAACACTTCCCAAGACACCTCTCAGCCCCCTGGAGGATTCTGTCACTGTGCTCAGTGTCACCAGCAGTGTGCAATGGCTCTGCTTTCTGGGAGCATTCAGCATCAAAGGGTTGATGGAGGGGCATCCAGATGAAAGGCAAGACTGGATATTTCAAAAACAGTGTGCCCACTGGTGAAGGAAAGTGATTCTCCCCTCTACTCCACTCTGGTGAGCCCAGCCTGCAGTGCTGCTTCCAAGTGTGGCATCTCCAACATCACAGGGACCTGGAGCTGCTGGAGAGAGTCCAGAGGAGCCAGGGAGATGCTCCAAGGGCTGGAGCCCCTCTGGAGCCAGGCTGGCAGAGCTGGGGGTGCTCACCTGGAGAGGAGAAGCTCCAGGAGAGCTCAGAGCCCTTTGCAGGGCCTGAAGGGGCTCCAGGAGAGCTCAGAGCCCTTTGCAGGGCCTGAAGAGGCTCCAGGAGAGCTGGAGAGGGACTGGGGACAAGGGATGGGGGGGACAGGACACAGGGAATGGCTTCTCACTGGCACAGGGCAGGGCTGGATGGGATGTTGGGATTAAATCCTTCCCTGGGAGGCTGGTGAGGCACAGGGTGCCCAGAGCAGCTGTGGCTGCTCCATCTCTGGGATGCTCCATCTCATGTTCCAGACCAGGTTGGACACTGGGGCTTGGAGCACACCCTGGGAAGGTGGAAGGTGTCCCTGCCATGGCAGGGGTGGCACTGGATGATCTTCAAGGCCCCTTCTGTGACTCTGCTCCATTTGGCACTGCTCAGGTTGTTCAGCCAGGCTGGGCTCCATCCCATCACTGCTCCTCTCTCCCCAGGCTCTGGCAATCCCGTGCAGGGTTTCTCCAAGCAGAGATCCTGTGGATTGGCTGGTGCCCACACAGCAGGTCCCTGGGCCCAGGAGAGGCTGTTCCCAGCCAGAGGAGCCCAGCAGTCAGAGCTGCTGTGTGTGATCAGTGCCAGCTCTTCAAGCTCTGTGCAGACCTGCACAAACACCACTCCCAGGGGCAGAGCTCCATTAAAAGATGCATTACATGAACAACATCCCTCTTGCTGTTCCCTCAGACCTGTTAAACTGCCAAAAGTCAGTAGGCTGGATCGACTTCATAAACACAATTCTGGATAGAAGTTTTAGCTGAGTTCCTGTTGTCTGTATCTGGGCAAGCCTTGACTCCTCTTGGGGTGCTCATGGATTGGGAGTGAGGGGCCTGTCCTCATGGGTTTTCCTTTAACTACAGAACCAAATTAATCTGGTAGCTCACCTGGGAGGGGGACTGCTGCCTGTCTAGAGCACAGAGCCTGTCTGGGGCTGGCCCAGCCTTCAGGTTACCTGTGAGGGGTGGCCTTACCTGCTGCTCACACCAGAGGGTTTTGGGGAGGGTGTTGGTTTGAGGTTGGGACCTCAGCATTCCCAAGAACATCTCCCTGTGTGCAGGCTGCTGTGAGGCAGCTCAGGCTGCTTCCTGCACAAGGGAGCGTTGTTACCTGTCCTCAGCACTGAAAAGGAAGAGCTGGGATTCCCAAAGCCATGAGATTAAAAACATCTTGTGTCCCCAGGCACAGAGGTTACAGAAGTGTGTGAAAATTGACATAACCAGAATCTGGATGATGGGACTTTGCAAATTCTATGATTGGTGTCACTTCAGGTAAATCTGAAGCATCTCAGGCCAGGGCTGAGTAACAACAGCAAAGTCAGTGGGGCTGTAACTGAAAAACAACATGTGGAGACTTCCTTGAAAACCATTTTACTTTGGCTATTTTGCATTCCAGGAAATAAAGTTCTGTGTACCCTGGGGTCATTTGTCATACCTAAATCATTGTAACCCTGTGGTTCTTAATGCTTTGGGTGTTTTTTATTGAAAATGAAATGTTGCTGCAGATTCAGTGACACAGTTACTTCTTCAGAAACATGGGAAATGGGAATTTTAGGAAAGGCAGCATCCTTTTTCTTGTTGGGCCAGAGGCTGTCACTGCAGAACTCCATCCATGCCTTACAAGAAAGAAAATAATTTAATCACTAGAGTTTTTTTCAATGCCCCTTAGGATTTAGGTGTTTATAACAAAAAACCCAACCCAGAGTGGGAAGGAAAAACAGTTTCATCTTGAGTGCTCTCTTCTTCCTTATGGTGGGATCTCCTTCTCAGATGGGAGCTGCTGCAGCAATGGCAATTTTTCCACTTTTACTTGAAAAGACAAAGACCACTCCTTTGTGGGGCAAATGAGAATTGTTTTCATCAGACACAGGAGAATCCATCTGAACCTTATGGAATTTCTGCAGCCTTTACCTTCAGTCACTTTTTTTTTTTAATCGTCTTTCTCTCCACTTTCAAAAAACAAATTTGCAATAAAAGCTCAAAATCCCCACAATACAATTCCCTCATGAGTGCAAGCAAGTAGTTTTAACTCCTATTTCAGCAGCCAGGTTTGGTGATGGTGAGTGGCTGAACACCAGGGGAGCCCCCAAAAGAGAGGGGGACTCGATGAGCATTTTGCACCTTGAGCTGCAAGATGCACAGTGGGATTAACTGTGGGGAATGGGTGGGATGACAGAGTTAAAAATCTGTTATAAACTATTATAATATATTATAATCTATTCATAATCTGTCCATAATCTATTAATAATCATCAGGGTGATGAGAGAAGAAAGCACATAAAGCTCACATCAGAGCCCAGCCCTTGAGCCCTGGGTACAGAAAATGTAGAGAAATGCTCAGATCAGCCCCAGAAAGTCAGGAAGCTTTGCCAGAAGTTTGTCTGGCTTGAGGACACTCGGTTTTTCTGTCACATTTCAGAGTCCCTCTGGTGGCAGCAGCCAGTCCCCATCCCGAGGTCTCAGGAAGAAAATTTGCTTTTTATTTCTAGGCTTTAAAACAGAGAGGTTGCCTCCAAATCACAGCTCAATGTAACTACACAAGAGCATTTATTTGGCACCTGGAGGGGGAGAGGAGAGGAGAGGAGAGGAGAGGAGAGGAGAGGAGAGGAGAGGAGAGGAGAGGAGAGGAGAGGAGAGGAGAGGAGAGGAGAGGAGAGGAGAGGAGAGGAGAGGAGAGGAGAGGAGAGGAGCCACTTCCAAGAGTTAACTTTCCTCTCCCGTGTTCCCTCCTGTGCCAAACCCAGACTAACTTCATTCCTGTCATTTTGCACAGCACCCTCCCAGCCAGCACCCACAGAAACACCCAGAGCTGGTGACTAACTCCAGTTTAGCCCAGCTGGGGTTTCTCTGCCTGCTAATATTGGGGTTTGCTGTTAGTTTGTAGTTTTTCTGGGGAACAGGGAGACGCTGAGTTAATTACTGGGGTTTATGAGAAATAATTTTTTTCAAAACAGTAGCCACAGTTTCACAGGGTGTAAGTACCTTGTAAAGTTATTGTTATTACCGTTATACAAGTTTTTTGCCCTTGTTTGGGAATGTGTCTAAAGCACAGCAGGGGAAAGGATGTGTCAGTTGGTGGCAAAGTGTTGGGAGGGGTTGGATGGCTCAGGCTGAGCTTTGTGAAGGAAGATGGAGGAACTCCTCCCAGCCAAACCTCTGGGATGCAACAAGCTCCTGCCAGACACCCAACACTAAAAAAAAATATAATATATTAATACTATACTAAATATAGGTATATTGAAGTCTTACATGGGACATTTATCAAAATAGGGTTTGAAAATCATAAATATTTTTGCTCAGGAGTGCAGCTTTCTGCCTACACCGAGTTTCTGATGTGGTATATATCACCTTTGGGGGAGAGTAATTTCAGTTTAACAAATATGAATGGTCAAAACTGAGTTTTGTGGTCTGTGGTGACAGCTGGAGTCATCTTGTCCCTAAAAAAAAATGCTCCCAATGGAATTTACCAAAGCAGAACTGCTTCATCATTTTACTTTGGTCACCTACCCAAGAAAGGGAGAATTGAAAGATGAAAGGGAGAAATGAGTCCTGTAGAAGTCTTCTGGCATTTGTGCTCTGCTTTTCTGGTTCTCTCCATTTATAATACAAATTTTAATTTCAATGAAACATTTTGGTGAGCACTAGAAATGCCTCTACAGTGAGAGAGGTGGTGAAGAGTTTAAAAGCATTCATTAAAGCATTTATTTTAAAAGGCTGAACTTAAGTGCTGTGGAAGATCCCACCCAGGCCCCTCCCTCAAGATATCTGGGAGGAAAGTAGAAAATAAGTTTGTGCACAATCAAACCACCAGCAGTACCAGCCATGCTTGGCAGAGGGAACAGTTCTAAAACCAAAGCCATGCTGGTGCTGGAGAAGTAAAATCTGCCAAGTTTGTTCCAGCTTGTTTTGGCCAGTTGCTCTCTGAGATGCTGTTAGTCTTTCCTTGTGCATTCCTGGTAGGATCTGGAATTCAGCTCCTGACTTCTTAACTAGAACCAAACATGATTCCATCCAAACAAAGCAAGGGAGATTCCTGCAGCTAAATGTGGTGTGTCCATAAACACAGCCTGTTAGAGACAGATCTGTGTGCTCCTGCAAGCCAGGGACGTCCATCAAACTCACAGCCTTCTACCTCTGTTATTCTTTTAAATATCAGCTTGACATTTGAGAAGCACAAGGCTGCCTCTTGCAAGAAGCCTCTCAGGGAAAGGCACTACAGAGCAATTATTCTTGGGTACATTGAGCCTATCTTTCAAAAATCTACAAGCATGGAGCAGGTAAATTAATGTAGTAATGCTAAAAGGGGAGAGACAGCAGCAGCCCTGGCATGTGCAGAGAGGACACCTAAACCTCCTTGCAGGTCCCAGCTGGCAAGCTGTGTGTCCTGGTTTGAAGGACAGGTGTCTGCCAAAAAGGGCAGAAGCTTTTCTTTGAAACCCCCCGACATCCAAATTATTATTATAATTTTGAAATTAAGGGGCTCTCAGGCAAAGATAGGGGAATAAGAATAACAGTTCTTTATTAGGAAAATTAAAATAGAAATACAGTATTACAAAGAACAATCCCAAAACCCTGCCAGAGTCAGAATCCGAGCTGACACCCGTCAGTCAGTCAGGGTGTCGGCAGCAGTCCCATTCAATGGTGGCTGCATCCTCCTGCAGGGGCAGATGTGGTTCAGCTGGAGCAGTGCTCCTGGAGAAGGTGCAGTTTCCTCTGAAGCTCCAGGGATGATGTGCAAAGGTCTGGCTTTCCTCTGGAATCCAGTGGAAAGAAGGTGCCTTGGTGTCCAAAATCTCAGTTTTTATCTGGGTAGGAAAGGCTTGGCTCCTCCCCTGGCTGGAGCATCTCCCAGTGGGATGATGTAATTTTATCAGTCATGCCCTGGGACTCACTGGCCATGAACAGGAGATATCACCTGGAGGGAGGATGGGCTGTGGGAAGATAAAGATGATTGCCCCAGCTGGTTTTTAACAATGGCCCATTAACAGGAGATATCTCCTGGAGGGAGGGTGGGCCGTGGGAAGATAAAGATGATTGCCCCAGCTGGTTTAAAGTTGGCCCTCACTGAGGCTGGTACATCTGTCTTTGCAGTTTTGTAATTTTAAAAGATTAAAGCATTTTACTTCATAGGGTTGAGGGTTGTTTTTTTTCCCAGTCAAGACAAAAGTAATTATTTCTTCTCCTGATCAGGCTCCCTGCCCACTCCCAGGCAGCTGAACTGATAAAACTGATGGGTCTGAAAAAGAGTGCATGTGAAGCATTCTAAAATCTCTTTTTAAAAACATTTAACATTATTCAGTGCACTTGAGCTTGTTCTTGTTTACCATCTCAGTTCAACTCAGGCCAGTAAATGGCCAAATCCACAATCACAGCAACTTTTACTCTGCTGCAACTGAGAAAAAACCTTGTGTTCTCAGAGGGTTTGGGCTTTTCTTCTGCCTTCTCCTTTCTGGTCAGTGAGTCAGGCAGTGGCTTCTCCCTCTAGAGATGCCCATTAGCCCCCAGGGAGGCTCTGGGAAGCCTCATGAGGCAGAATAACCATGAGGAACATTTCTATCCTGCCAGAGCACCCAGGAGAACAGAGCCCTGCAGCTCCATCCCACACTCATTTTCCTGAAGGATCCTCATGGGAGGGACACTCAGGGACTCAGCACGAGGCAAAAATTCTGTTTCCTGAGAGTGCCTGGGAACCTGGGGGGGATTTTTCCTGTTCAGCTTTCAATTATTTGACTCACACTTGATGGACTTCATTTCCCAGCACATTAACAGCTGGTGGGTTCCAAGGCTGCAGTTGGTGAGGAATGGAGAGTAATTACTTGCTGAGCTCTTTATAATTGTTCAGTTATTGAATAATTTGGAAAGGCAAGCAGGAGGAATATTTGGTTAATTAAGAGCTCGTTTAATCACTGCTAAATTTAGCCTTCCACAACAGTGCTCACCTTCCCCAAATTTGGAAACCTTTGCCAAGGCTTTGGTCCTTGCTCCCTCCCAGCTCAACCCTCCCCACAGTTGGCCCCACTTGAATTAAGATCTCTCTGAAGCTTCCATCATTCTTCAGCAAGATATTTAATTAAAAATAACTCACCTGTAGCTGCTCAGGTACTTTTGAGACCAAACTCTCATCCAGTGTTAAAAACAGAACAGCAAAGCCTGAGTGCTTCACAGAGCTGGGGCAGTGTGAGCAGCACAAAATCTGATGAGCCCTTGATGGTTTTTGAGTTGCTGCTGGTCCAACACATTTGCTGGGCATGTGCTCCTTCTGTTTGAGGGGTTTGCTAATTAAAGGTTTAGAGAGCAGGTTTAGCATCCAGAGGATGCTTTCTGGAGCCTGGACTGACTTCCAGGAGCTATGGGGAATTTTCAAGGCAGTGCTTGAGACAAAAAGGTGTTTCCAGCTTACTTTTATGTCTTCACTATTTTCCAAAGAATGTCAAGTGTCTGTTTGTGAATTCAGGCAGGCTTGTAACCAAAAAGATTGTGTATGGGGACTTTTGGGAACAGTTTTGGAGGATGGACTTAAATGGGAAGCAGCATTTCACCCACAATGAGTACAACTTCATTTTAAACAATGAGTTAGTAGATTTAAAACAATTATTTTGCTTGGACTTGTTGTTTAAGTGTTTTCATAGTTTGTTCTAGATTATTATAATACATTATATTCCTCATGCACAGTCAGTGGGATGTAACTAGAGCTGCCCAAGGGATGTGGCACATCCTAATGAATAGGGGACCTTCATTGCAGCATGGAAGTCAGTGGCAGATGTTCATAAAGGAGAGAAAAGAAAAAGCAACACCCTGAAACCCTTACAGACCACAGGCAGATTTATCTCCTTTGCACTTCCAAAGTGACAAATTTTCAAAGCCTCCAAGAGGTCACAGCTCCTCCAATACTGTGGGAAGGAAGGAAGAGTCTGTTCTGAACCTCATCCTTCCCAACACACTTCAGAATGAAATAAATTTATTTCTTCTGCAAGGGAGAAGGCATTAGAACAAAGCCAGATCCTGTATCTCTGGCAACACACCAGCCTTTTGCAAAGGCATCCTTGAACTTCTTCTATCTTGCTTTCAGTTCAAATGCTGGGGAAAAAAAAAAAAAAGGAAAGTAATTTTTAAACAGGTTTTTTTCAGTGCAACCTCCGTAAGATAAATGATGCAGAACAGAAGAGTCATCAAAGCAGGTTGATTTTGAAACCTGACAACCTTGACAGCCTCCTTGCAGCAGTGCAGAGCTGTCAGTTCTGCTGTTACCCATGGTTACAAAACTGGTGAATGAAATGAAATGGAATCCAAACCTGTCGTTGTGAGAGTTGTAACTCACACAGGCAGGACAAATGACCTGAATGGTAACTCCTGGAGTACTCCACTGGGTCCTCAATTGAATATTTATTCAAAGTGCTCTAAATTAACAGAGCTCAACCATTCTGAGTCTGGGCTGCTGAGAAGATGAAGCTCCTAGGGGTTCTAGGTGATTTTAAATATCTCATTTTTTTAACAAGAGGACGAGGCATAAGGCAGATCTCCAAAAGATCCTGTGATGTCAAGCAGAGAAGTGTTATGGGGTAGTCTCTTGTTGCCCCAAAGCAAAAAGAATCAAGGTAAAGTACAAGCTAGAATCAGTATTTTCAGTCAGTAGTGTCTTCTGAATTATTAAGGCAGAGGCAGCTGCTTTATCAAAACAATGAAACAGCACCTCAATCAATCAGCTGCTGCCTTACACCAGGCAGTGACTTCCCACTGGGCATCTCCCAGGTGTCTGTGGATGGAGGCACTGCCTCTGTCCCTGTTTTCTGCTGGGTTTTGGAGGTCCTGTGCTGGGAGGAGGATGACAGCAATGCTGGCAGGATCCTTCCTGCTGAGTGTCCCTGCCAAAGCATCTTCCCACGCCACATCAGGGCACTGTGTTCCCCCAGCCTCCTTTCTTTACCCAAGAAGCTACAAGAAGTCCACAACTCCAGGGTCCTGGCAGCAGAGGATGGCTGGAGAGGTGCTGCAGACTGATCTGAACCCTCAAGACCAGGTGAAATGTCTCAAACAGCCATTTCAGTCTCTGCTTGCAAAGGGATCCCACCCTCTGCTCAAGCCCCTGGGACAGCAATGCCTTTTCCCTTTTCCCTTTCCCCATCCTGTGCACCCTTGTGATTTCAATCCCCATCATTTGGGATGTCAGAGCTTGCCATCCAGCACTCAGTGTCACCCAGATTTGGCACTGGCTCCTTCCCAGCACCTCCTCAGCAGCAGGAAGTCTCACCCTTCCCATCACCTGCCATGTGTGTCCCACAAGGAGCCCAAAGATCTCCTCCCAGTCCCCCCATGGGGACTTTTCTTCTACCACCACCTCCTTGGCGTGTCCAATGTGTCCTCCCTATCCCAGCTGCTCACTGCTTTTGGACTGAGAGCCAGAGCAAACCCTCCAGCCCCCACCAAACCCCAAACCTGCTCCTGGGGTGGTCCCCAGCACCCACCCCGTGCGGGGCTGGGGACACCGGGGGCGCCTTGTCTGGAGCTGGTGCAGTCAGAATTCTTGTAAGCACCAGTTTTACTGTCTCTTCCCAACATAAACTGGACAAATTGATGGAGCCTTGGCCCTGAGGATAAACACCACCTCCAGTGTTTAGAGGAGCTGTCTCCAGAGAGGAGACAGGGCTGACACCCCGGGAGCTCCCGTGGGACACGGGGGGGTCTGGTAGCACCTCCCTGGCAGGAACCCTCCCCAGCTCTCAGATGTGCACAGCCCTCAGGGAGGAGAAACACCAGAAAAACCTCAAGGATCATAGTAACAATCAGAAAGTGATTTTGCAGAAATACAGAGGATTTGTGGCATCTGAGGCTCTCGCACAAATTCTTGCCAAGGACTGGCTCCAGCCAGTGCCCAGCCCAGTTCCAACACACCAATGTTGCAAAATGTTCAGTTTTATGGAGTTTTCATATTTCTGATTAGTTTCAGCTTTTTAGCTGTTTAGGAATGGTAAATCCTCCTGTGGTTAGGAAGCATTCTTGGCTATTATCTCTGAAAAGAACTTCAGTATTCACAGTCAGGCTAAGACTTATGAAGGAGACTGAGATTAGATAAGCTCATTAAGCCAAGCATCCTTTCCACACCTGTGTTCTTCCCAACAAAATAACATTTTTTCAATTTCAAGGCTGTTAATTTAGAGACAGATTTTACTTGTCACACTGATGATGCAAACCTGAACCCCTGGCATGCTCCATGACTAAAGCTGGCTCAGATCCTCCCCCTCCAGGACCATGGACACAACTGGAAAATCCATGTCTCCTAAGTGATACAGTCTGGAGCAACTGGGCTACTCACAATGCATTCAGCAAGCAGGTGCTGCTATTAGACAACTAAAATCTATTAACAGAAAAGATCTGGAATATCCTTTGTCTCTTCTGTAGTACAAAGAAGCCCTCAGCAGCTCGTAGGAGGGAGCTGTGAATGTCTAGAGCAGGCAGTGACTGAACCCTCCCAGCTCCACATCATCCACAGCCAGAGGAAATAAAACCAAGGGTCACTAACCCTGTTCAGGGGACCAGGCAGAGGACAGGCAGACAGTGATACCTGCTTCTCAAG
The DNA here is from genome assembly GCA_034336665.1 of Luscinia megarhynchos. Lineage (NCBI taxonomy): Eukaryota > Metazoa > Chordata > Aves > Passeriformes > Muscicapidae > Luscinia > Luscinia megarhynchos. The sequence goes on from CM067580.1 coordinate 8,649,678, forward strand.
TTAATTGATCCACTGACTCATTTACTCAGTCTCATTCATTATAAACAAGGCTTTAAGGCTCAAAGATTTCTTGTTTTTTATTCTGCTATGCAGTCTAACAAGAGGCCGTGTCTGTTCCTAATGACCCTGTCATGTCTGTAAATTTAACACAGGAACCCTTATCAGTGCACCACAATTACAGAATTATTACACCTCCCACTCCAGGGGAGCTGGGCCATCGAACACCTTCCCTTCTGCCTTGCCCAGATCCTGCAAATCACAAACCTGGCCTGACCAGAGGACAGAATCATTAATTTAGACCTGAACATCTCAGAAATATCTCCCTGTACAGCTCAACAATGGAAAGGTTTTTGATTACTGCCCTTTTGTGCATGCTTTATGGCTGAAGTATTTCATTTAAGGACAATGATCAGGAAGAGGACAACTTTCAGCAGTTTGCTCCAAAGCCTTAAGTAAAAGATTAACAATAGAGTCAAAACGTGTTAAACTTGTATTGAATGTGATAATTTTTGCAGCACGCTGGAATTCACTGACTCAGGGCCATCTGGAGGTGCTAAAGGCATTTAGAAAACAAAGTCAAGAGGTCTCAAGTTGCAGTTGTTGAGAGGAAAAGGCTCAGAGGCAGCTGAGAGGGGAAGACTTCAATGCCAAATGTGCCCTGAGCAGCTGCAGAGCTGTGCAGGTTCTGCCCTCCTGAAAACTCACAGCACCTTGTGCTGCTGCTGGGAGCACAGAAGGGACATTTGTCCTGCTCCTGGTCTAAGGGATCAGGATCTCCATCAAAATGGGTACCTAGAAAGGGAAAATAGGCAGGGAGAGGAGTGGAATTCCAGGTACTGTGAAAGTTTGTAAAAGCAGAGTACAGCTGTGTCGGGTGATGTGCCCAGAAATGTGGATTCTGTCCCCATCTGCTGCAGCCGGGTGGGGCAGTGACCCTGATCTCCTGGCACATATTATCTGCTAATGGGCCAGCTTTAAACCAGCTGGGGCAATCATCTTTATCTTCCCACAGCCCATCCTCCCTCCAGGAGATATCTCCTGTTAATGGGCCATTGTTAAAAACCGGGTGTGGCAGTGATCCTGCTCGCTGTGGGAATATCTCCTGTTAATGGGCCATTGTTAAAAACTGGGTGTGGCAGTGACCCTTATCTCTGTGAGAATATCTCCTGTTAATGGGCCATTGTTAAAAACCAGCTGGGCAATCATCTTTATCTTCCCACAGCCCATCCTCCCTCCAGGAGATATTTCCTGTTCATGGCCATTGAGTCCCAGGGCATGACTGATAAAATTACATCATCCCACTGGGAGATGCTCCAGCCAGGTGGAGGAGCCAAGATAAAAACTACCTAGATAAAAACTGAGATTTTGGATAGCAAGATACCTTCTTTCCACATCATCCCTGGAGCTTCAGAGCAAAACTGCACCTTCTACAGGAGCACTGCTCCAGCTGAACCACATCTGCCACTGCAGGAGGATGCAGCCACCATTGAATGGGACTGCTGCCAACACCCTGACTGACTGACGGGTGTCAGCTTAGATTCTGACTCTGGCAGTGCTTTGGGATTGTTCTTTGTAATACTGCATTTCTATTTTAATTTTCCTAATAAAGAACTGTTATTCCCCTATCTTTGCCTGAGAGCCCCTTAATTTCAAAATTATAATAATTTGGAGGGCGGGCGTTTACATTCTCCATTTTAAAGAAGCTTCTGCCTTTATTGGCAGACACCTGTCCTTCAAACCAGGACAACAGCCTCAGTGGAGATTACTCAGAGATGCAGGTGCAGATTCCCTACAGCCCCACTAAAGGATTAATAAATCAATTATATTTTTCTTTTTTTTCTGTTTTATCTTACTCTTCCAAAACCCACAAATATTTCAATCTTTTTTTTTTTTTTTTTTTTTTGGCAAAGGGGAAAATTTCTGTATACTTCTATATATTTATTAATTCAGATTTAATTTCTTCTTGGATTATTTCTTCTTTACAGGTCTAAATTCTGTCCAGATCCAGGAAAGGTGCAACAGACACAAGCTATGTGTGGAGGACATCATCACTTAAAAAATGCCCATTTGATACACAAGATAAATGCAGAAGAAACCTCAATTCATCATTTTTATATAGGTGGATGCAACATCACTTATTTTAGCATATTCACTGTTCATTATCAATTCAAACAGGATGGACAGGACAAACAGATGAAGCAAATGGTTATCAAGAGGCCCTATTGAAAATTTTATAAAAGGTTTCAACAGGAAGAGCTTTGCTGCCTGAAAGCTCTGAGTTTCTGAGTTTCCAGTTGTCTGATCTAGTAAAACAATAAAGCAGAGTGAGGAGGAGGAGAAAATGTCAGTTCAAACTGACATGGACATATCAGTGTGGGAGAAATCCCCTTTAGCTCTCCCTGCCTAACACCATCTTAAACTTAACTTCCCCCTCTGCTTGGCTGACTTCTGTAGTATTGCTTTTTCCCTGCTAGTAAAGGTTTATTTTGATCATATTCATCCCTGTGGAAAGGAGTGACTCTCAAATTAATTCCTATTTTCCTTTAAAATACAGAAACCAAGAAAACATCATTTATGGCCTGCAGTGGAGTAGAAATAATCCAAGTGCAAGATCACTTCTCTCATTTCTTTTGTGTTGAGAAGTGCAGGGACTAAATGGGCTCAGAGTTTCCTTTATTTTACAGCAGCCTTTTAAGTTTTGAATCACCTGGTAAAACGTGGCCTTCTTTTTATGAGGTTATTCAGTGAACCACAATTAAAGCCCCATTATGCAGGGAGGACTCCCAGAACACGTCTGCTCCTCAGTAACATAAATCAGAAATAAACACAATTCCCTGCTAGAGGGAATGGAAGAAACCACCAGCCAGAGCCAAGACATGCAGAATGACTCCATTAGGACCTGCCTTTGTTTATTCCCACAAGATTTAATGGTCTGGCTGGCAAGTTAATATGCTGAGGAGGTCACCTCCAAGGTAGGAATCCACCCAAAGACCTTCCCCTGGCAGGGAAAAGCTCTCTCAAAGGAAAACAGCAAGATTTTTTTTCTGTGGAGTCAGCACCAAAAGTGTCCAGGCATCTACATAAACAGCTTAAAAGAACTGTATAAACTGAGGAACAAGAAAGAGACAAATCCTCAAGGTGTCTGAACAGAAAAATGGCTCAGGAACCCAGTTGGTGCTTTTGGGGGGGTGGAGAGGCTGCTGTGGCTTTGTTAATAAAAGAATAGGAAGGTTATCCATGTCCAAAATGAGCTTTTTTGAACACTGGAGGACTATTCCAAGAAATTCCCAGAAACATGGAACACGAACACTCCACAAATCTCAGCTTCTCTCTATAAATAGAATATTTCCTCCAAAAAGGGGCAGGTTTCAGTGCAGCTCTTTATGAGCCATCAATCTGACCTGGCAGCTCGTGGATTCACCCAACCAGGTTCCCTGGACAGCCTCAGGATTATCCAGCAGTAAACCAAGATGTTTTTATTTAGATGCATCTAAATGCAACAAAAATAAAGGAGATGCTACTTTCAGGCTGCTTTATTGATTTCACATAAGAACTATTCGAGCAAGGCATTTCTTGTTGTGATTCCAAGGTCTGACTCATTCTCTCTAATACCAAATTCTCTCTAATTTCAAAATTCCCCACTCATTGTCCAGGAGGTATCAGGAAAGACAAGAATGCTCCACAGCAGGCAACACTGATCCATACCTTGTCATTATTTCAGCTTTACAGGAAAACAGGCAAGAAGGAAATAAATATTTCTGAAATAATTGGTCTAAGCATGGGCAATGCCTCTGCTAGAAGAAAAATAAGAGGATTCAGGGGGAAAACAAGAATGCTGAGGAATGAAAAACATCAAAAATTGAGTTAGAAATCCTTCATAAAGATTAGTACCCCACATGGACTAAAAGGATCAGAGGAAAAAGGCAGCTCCTCTGCAGTGCTAGCAAACCAGTCAATGAATAAATAAATAAAGCACTGAGCTCTACCCCTGGTCAGTTCTTGCTGCAGGTCAAGGCTGAGGTGTGCTGGGCAGAAGGGAGAGGTGAAATGAGTGATTTGAGGGGAGGTGATGGACACTCTCAAAGATGTTGGGAAATTGGGCAATTATTTATTCCCTTTGCACACTCCACCCTGAAAAACTTTAGTCCAAAGCCACCAGAACTCATTGAAGATAAAAAATGGCCAGACAGAGACTTTGGGCATAAATTAACAATCAGGAATAGAGAGCTGAAAGCAGGGTTCAGCCCATGATGTAAAAGGAGCTTTCAGCTTCCTAAGAGTTCTGCCAAGACCCAGAGCAGGGCAGAGCTGCAGCTCTCTGGGGTGTTCACAGGGAGCAGGGCACACTGAGAGAGGATTCCAGCCCCAGGACTCTGCCTCAGCTGAGACAATCCATGTGTGCCAGAGCCACCTGCGGTTCAGAAAGGAAATAACTCTGCTGCTGCTCCTGGAAGGTCTGCTTGGATTTCCACAAGAGGCTTTAAAAAGGAAAGACAAGATTTGGGAATTTTATTTTTTTTTTGGCTTGGAGAAGGAAGGCAGATTGGTTGTATTTATCTGTCCCCACTCAAAGAGCCCTGACCTCCAGCAGCATCTCCTGGTTTTACCCCTAGAATTCAGACAAAAATATTGCACAGAGCTCCCCATGAGCAGGTTAGAGAGAACCAAATTCTCTGCAAACACTGTGCAAGGATAGCTGGATAGAGAAGGAACACCAGGAACTCTTGCATTAAAAAAAAATTATCTTCATTTACTGGGGAAATAAAAGCTGTGAAGGAGCAATTCAATACTAAGAAATGCAATTGAAGAAACAAAACCAGATTTCCTTGGCAGCACAGCCATCATCAATGCCTTTTCTACACTTATTTTAATGTGCACTTTATCAGGTGCTACAGCCCCCTAAAACACCCAGCTGTTTACCTTAAAAATAAGTAAGACATGAAGCTGAATTTCTGCTATAAATCCAAATTAAAAAGTTTTGTAAATAGGGTATCCTTGTAAACATTTCTGGACTTGAAATTCAATAGGATAGAGCACAAGAATATTTCAGGTGGAAGATAAATATTCAGGAAAATCTCAACATAAATGTACCTTCCTAAACCTTCAGTTGACTTATAAGGAATTCAAAGCCATAATGATTCCACAACTGCTCACACAATGAAAATGTTACACGTGAGAAGTGCAAAGAATTCCACCCAGAGTTCCTAGAATCACAGGGGATAAGAAAATTAAAATTTATTGCATGCTACAGGACTGAAAGGTAGGTGCACATGAAAAACCTAATCTGACCACTAAAACCTGACAATTTTTCCAAAGTTCCTGATATTCCACAAAACATTTGAATGGAAATATGGTTTTTAAAGTAGCACAACTCACAGGAATCCTCAGGAGGCTGCACTCAGTCTCGTTGTAGGGAGTCAAATCTGGCTTGTTCTCCTGCTGCATTTCCTTTTTTACTCTGGGACTTTTCACACCAGCAGCCTTTGCCTTTCCTTACAAGTAATTTCCTTTCAAAACACAAACCAGCATTCCCAGATACCTGTAACAAGTCTGCTTTCAGGTGCAAAGCTGTAATTTTAACATCAGGACTCGGCCCCAATTCACACTGCACCAGCACTGACCTTTCTTTGCTCTAAGCACAAGGGCTCTTTACAAAGGTCCTCACACATCTGGGACACATCTGCCATGCTCTGTCCTCACCTCTGCTCAATCAAGAGCCCTTCTCTGCAGCAGCCTGGCATCACAGCCATGCTCCTTGAAGAAATTCTGCCCTTGGAGTGGTCAGAGTTCCAGGAATCAGAGCCCTGCAGTTTCCCAGAAGCAACAGGCAGCTGATTAATATAGAACAGAAATTAATATATTTCAAGTTCAGAGTTGTATGTCATTATCTGGAGAGACCCTTAATAAAAAGTTACTCAGGGAATTTAGGTGGCCTAAAATAAATTAAACCAAGTTTCTTCCTATTAAGCAGTGAATTCAACTTCCACTGTGCCCCAGGAACATTCTGCAATTACTGCTTCCTGCTGGAGGCTACTTTCAGAAACTTTTAGATTGCACTTTACTTCATTTGCCATTTAAATTTTCCCTCGATCTAAGCATTGCTTTTAATAGTCTGGATATTGAAATTCTAAACAGAAGAATCTCAGTGGCACTGAAACATACAAAACATTTGGCTTTTTTCCAAAGAGCTCTCCTACCGTGTACAGTGCACAATTTCCCAACAAATTACAGGTGACAGGTTTGGTTACCATATTGACCAGACTACTGAGGAATAAAGACTTCACATGGACTTAAACCATGGAGTAATGCAAATTCCTTGGAATAAACAGGCTTTAAGACAAGAGTTTCAATATGGAACACAAGTGACTTTATTATTTCCTTGTATCCAGCCATTTTAACAATTCTCCCTTGTTAGCAGAGACAAGGAAGACTTTTTCAGGTTTCAGAACAAAGAAATGAAATTACAGAAGACTAATCTTGGTGTGCCCAGTGAGAGCCCTCAGACATCTGAGTGTCCTCTTATCATTCCCCTTTATATTGATTTTCAGTGTCATTCCCCCCAGTACTTACCATTTTCATGAAAGGGTACGTTATAAAGTCCAAACTGTATGCATTAAATTAAAAAAAAAAAAAAAGCACATTCCCAGATTTTCAGTTTCACAGAAATTATACATCCAGGTAATAAACCAGATCAATATGGTTACTTCAGAATTTGATTATGAAAAAAAATTACATTTTCCTACCATTTATTTATCAACCTCCTGACCCATAGACATCTCTGACTGCAGTAAAAAACCCAAAGTATTTGGCAATGTGGTTGTTACAGTGCACACAGCTCCTCTTGAAGTCCCTGCAATTCAACATTCAGGGAACATGAGTGGTCCTCATTAACAGAAAAAGTCTCATAGTAAATTGGAAAAGAGAAGTCCAAAAAAAGCTATTGAGAGACTTCCTGAAGATTGAATCAGTAGTAACTAAATTTTAAAAAAAGTTCAAGTCCCAGTAGCCAAAGTCAGGTGTATTCCCCACAGGTCCCACACTCAGGAGAATCCATCCCTCTCAGCAGGTGTGTTTTGGAGAATAACACTCACCTGGCCTAAGTAACTTAGGTCAGACTTTCTACAACCCATTAGTACCTGAAGGGACTAAAGAACGGAACAGGGAACAGCAGCCTCGGGAGTCACATCAAGGCATGGCCCAAGAGGCTGCATCTTTCAAACTGAAGAATTTTTTTAAAAAAATATTTTAAAAATGAAGAATTAATTTTCTCTTCTTTGTGGAGCCCATTCTCTCTTCTTTGCAGCCTCTTTGGCACATGAAGAGAAACCATTTTAGAATGCATCACGTTTAAGGTGGTCCTTAAGCCACCATTTATACTGTTTATGGAAAGGAGATGTGAAAACAAAGTGTGTGAGGGTGTGTTCCCACAGCTGGGCAGCTCTAATTGCACCTGCGGTTACAGGAGATGCTATCTCCCTTTCTCCTCCCCTCCTGCAGGGTTCTCCTGTCCCAGCTGAGCTCCCAGCCGAGCTCCTGACCCGTGTCCTGGTTCAGGGTCGGCCAGCAGCTCCTGCCCCATGTCCCGGCTCAGGGTGGGGCCAGCAGCTCCTGCCCCGTGTCCCGGCTCAGGCCAGCAGCTCCTGCCCCGTGTCCCGGCTCAGGGTCGGGGCCAGCAGCTCCTGCCCCGTGTCCTGGTTCAGGATGGGGCCAGCAGCTCCTGCCCCGTGTCCCAGCTCAGGATGGGGCCAGCAGCTCCTGCCCCGTGTCCCGGCTCAGGGTCGGGCCAGCAGCTCCTGCCCCGTGTCCCGGCTCAGGCTCAGGGTCGGGGCCAGCAGCTCCTGCCCCGTGTCCCGGCTCAGGCTCAGGGTCGGGCCAGCAGCTCCTGCCCCGTGTCCCGGCTCAGGCCCCGGCCAGCAGCTCCTGCCCCGTGTCCCGGCTCAGGCCCCGGCCAGCAGCTCCTGCCCCGTGTCCCAGCTCAGGGTGGGGCCAGCAGCTCCTGCCCCGTGTCCCGGCTCAGGCTCAGGGTCGGGCCAGCAGCTCCTGCCCCGTGTCCCGGCTCAGGCCCCGGCCAGCAGCTCCTGCCCCGTGTCCCGGCTCAGGCCCCGGCCAGCAGCTCCTGCCCCGTGTCCCGGCTCAGGCCCCGGCCAGCAGCTCCTGCCCCGTGTCCCGGCTCAGGCTCAGGATGGGCCAGCAGCTCCTGCCCCGTGTCCCGGCTCAGGCCCCGGCCAGCAGCTCCTGCCCCGTGTCCCAGCTCAGGCCCCGGCCAGCAGCTCCTGCCCCGTGTCCTGGCTCAGGCCCCGGCCAGCAGCTCCTGCCCCGTGTCCTGGCTCAGGCTCAGGGCGGGGCCAGCAGCTCCTGCCCCGTGTCCCAGCTCAGGCCCCGGCCAGCAGCTCCTGCCCCGTGTCCTGGCTCAGGCCCCGGCCAGCAGCTCCTGCCCCGTGTCCCGGCTCAGGCCCCGGCCAGCAGCGGGTCCCCGATGCCGTGCGCGGGGTCGCAGCTGAAGGAGATGGTGATGGCGAAGCGAGTGCCCCACCGAACCTTCTCCACACGGTGCAGGTTCTCTGAGCCCGAGGTGAAAAACGCCACCCGGCCTGCAAAGACAAAGGGTTGAAGGTGTGAATGGATCAGCACTCCCTCCGCAGCTCAGCTGTTCCTGAGAACAGTGACCCGAGAGCCCGCAGGTGATCACAGACTGCTGCGAGCTTGCACTGCACCCTCACAGCTTTTCACTGCTGAAAACACACATCAATCCTTTGTGCCACGAAGCTGGAGAAGCAATCCCACCAATGTCGATTTATAAAAGACAGGAGGAAGCCAAGAACATAGAAGCCAGTTGCCTCAATTAAAAATAAAAAAGTCCAACTCTAGTGACTGTCAGCAAAGTGTAGTGATTTCCTCCCTGCTCCCCTTCTAGTCCTGGCTCTGATTTTAGACCAAAGGAGGAGGAAGCATCACAGAGGTGTCAAAAAGCCTTCAGTGACAAAACCTCAGCAGGTTTACAAGCAGCTGTGGCAGCTTCTCAGCTTTGCATCAAGTGTGTGCTAGTGCTTTCTGTGCCTGGCCTGATCACTTAATGCTCAGGCAGGTCACAGAGTCACATATCAGCCATGTACAAAATTCACTTTCCTTAGGGAGAGCCACTCCATCCATGCATTGCCTTGGCAGCTGTCTTATAGCTGTGCCTGCTCCTGCCCAAGCCCTGCCCATCACTGTCCTGCCTGGGGACACTGCAGGCCTCAGGTGGCCTCAGGAGAAATGGAGATGCAGTGAGTGATGCTGAGAGCAGAGGCACACTGCCATCCCCTCGGTGGGACAGCAGAAGGGAGCCCCCTGCACTCCCAGGTTACTGACTGCTCTGAGAATGCACAAGTTTGATGTCCAGCAGGTCACTCCAAACTGACACAGCTCTGTGGGACTGCTCCAGGTCTCCCAAGGAAGCCAAGATTTCTCACCTGCAGATGTGCTTTTCCTACTGAGGCATCCCCCCACTGCTCAAATTAGAGTTTGTTTAAAAGCTGATGCCTACCTAAAGTCTGTACAATAACAACAACATGAACTATTCTAACCCTACCCTACTCCTCCAAAACAGGCACCAGGCACATTGCTGAGTTTCTCTTCTGAAAGGGATCCCAGAGATCCAGAAGCTCCTTTGCTTGCATCCCCCTAAGAAGCACACATGGGGGATTTGGACAAAACTAGAATGGCTTTATGGGGCTGGGTTTATCCCTGAGTCTCTTTCATGTTCAGTTGTAGCTCACACCTTAATCCTCAGAGTGCAGTTCAGAGTGTTTCATAACAATTTCATCCCCTTCTGCTGCACCTCAGTAATGGCTGAAGCTACACACATGCAAAGAAGAGATCCATTTGTATGCACAGCTCATTCCCACCTCCCTGTCCTGCTTTTCTGGATTAAAGGCTGAATGAAGGCAACATGTTCCTGTCCTATCAGTGTTGCAATGAACAGTGCTGCCCTCAAGGATTCCATACAAAATCCCTGTGTCATGATTTTTTCCCTTTTAAACTACATTTCAACTTCAATAAAGTACATTATTATTGGTCTCTCATCTGCCCCCCAAAGCTTTGCCTTAAGCTGACTTTCAAGCTGCTTTGTTTGATCTCTGACTAGGAGTAGTAGTAATTCAGAGCTAGACTAGGTTCAGTGTGTTGTTTACACCAGTTAAATTGATTTTTTTTTGTTTTGCTATACTGAATATCTTTTAAGTTCTTTCTTTAATAAATATCTTCATATATATGGCATCAATCTGCTCCCATATGCATCAGCTGGGGTCTCTGGGTAACTGAACAAGGCTAGAGTCAGTTTTCAAAGACGCTTTTTCCTCACTTGAGAAGAATTTCTTTAAAGCTTACTTCCTTTACAAAGATTTAGAAGCAAAAGCACACTCTTTCCATGGTACATCATTTTTATCAGTATAAATGTTCAAAAAGAGGGTAGAGAATGTTAATTCCCATCCCATCTGACAAAACCTTCAAGGGATATATGGCAATATCTTTACCCAGATGATGGTCACTGGCAGTGACCAAGGCCAGGGAACTCCTAACAACTTCTTACAGGAAGCAAGATCTTAATTGTATTAGAGGTAACCACTTCTCCTGACTTTTTGAGAATCCATGTCTGCACTGATCCACAGGAATCATTATTTAAGAAGACATGCAGGTGCCAGTCACAAGATCCACTGCTATAAATTTTATGTGACCCCAGTTTAGATGAAGCAACACTGTCATTTTAGGGAATAATATCTAACAAGCAGCAAAAGCAACAGACATTTCACTATGCAGCTATTATGTAGCATTTAATTACTCAAACAAAAACACTGGAGGAATAAATGTAATAAATACAATCCCTTGCTTTTCCCTACTTTTGCTTTCCCAGGTTTAATTCAGAACCACCCCCAGCAGTGAATTCCTTTTAGATGTACTCAGAGCTGTGTCACAGAAAAAGTCACTATTCCCAAAAGGCTTGCTCTCAGGAAATGTTATCCCTGCTGAATCTTCAGCTGCACTTCCATAAACAAGCCTTCAATTTGCTAACCTCTGCCCTGAGAGGCAATACAGATTGGAGTGTGACCTCAATAAAACCACTTTCTCTGTTACATTTTTCCTTGCCTAAAGATATGAAAGTAGTACTAACCTATTCTAACAAGGTTTCTGGTTACACTGGCACACACTCTGTCCCACCAGAGTCACATCACTGGCACACACTCTGTCCCACCAGGGTCACATCACTGGCACACACTCTGTCCCACCAGGTCACACACTGGCACACACTCTGTCCCACCAGGTCACATCACTGGCACACACTCTGTCCCTCCAGGTCACATCACTGGCACACACTCTGTCCCACCAGGGCCATGTCATTGGCACAAATGAGTGCAGCATTCAGATGTTTCCCAGGGAGGTCTCAGACATGATTTTTCTACCCCTGTGTCTCCTGTGCTTGATTTTTGAACACGGGGCATGGAGTAGATGATGTCCAGAGGTCCTTTCCATCCCCAATTATTTGATTACACATAAAACTGGCCATCTACATCAATGTCAGATATGGCAATCACTCAGATTTGCAGCTTGCCTGTTTTTCCACTGCTCTCTAAGCCTCTTCATGTTCTCATCCTTCACATGCTATTTCCCTTTCTGCTTTCTTTGCAGCATCCTTCTGGCTCTTCTAGTTTAATTCCCTGCCAAATTTCCTTGTGAAGTCCTTGAGTGATGAGACCTTCAAGGTGAAAGGTGTCAGATTGTCTCAACCATCACTGGATCAAGTGAGGGAATGGTCACTGTGCCCTCCCTCTCCTCCCTGGACACCAGGGAAGGGATGCAAAGCAGGGCTGAGGGGAATGGAAGGGTCTCACACCATCCACTGTCCATGGCTGGGGGCACTGGGATGACTGAGCTGCTGCTCAGAAGGAAAGGAAGCAATTCCTCTGGTTGAAGGGAAGCAGGAACAGTTTATTTGGCACCACAGATCCATTCAGCATCTTTCATCTCATGCACTGACAGCTTCCACTGTCTGCCTAACATTTATCAGCTCTAAATGTTCCTCAGGAAAGAAGGAAAAACTGCATCTCATGTGCTGAATGACAGCCAGACAGAAGCACTGCCAGAGAAAATGCACAACAGTTGTGTTCTCATCCTCATCATCTGTTTAGGATTAATCACCAATTCATCCTCATGTACAGTGTCCAAGAAAACCTATCCTATCATTAGGCAAATAAACTGGTAATAATGTTTTCTGCAAGCACACAACAAAACTTATTTCACTAATTCAATTACTTATTTAAAAATGTTGAATTGGGGGAATTTAAGCAAGAGCTTTAAGCAAATCCCACAAAAGGAACCTGGACTGACAATGTCTGCAAGTGCCCTGATCTGGGGTGAAGAGAGCACCCCAGAACAGAAGGCACAAGCTTCTCTGAACCATTTTACTACATTTATATCAAGCACAGAAGAATGAAAAACCCTATGGCCTAAAAATAAAACCCCAAACAACAAAACTACCTGCAACCTGCAATGGGTGTCAAATCCTAGTTACAAACTTGTCCCATATTTAGTCACTAGACAGAAAGTTCTTGCTGTTATAAATCAAATCTCTGGTTCACATAGTGAAGTTTCCCACAGCCAGTTTGTAATTTGTAGTATTAACAATACTCTCAAAAAAATAATTGCTTCTACTTTAAATTCAGAAGGGCCTGGAAATCTTCCAGATTACAGTTTTTAAAGAAAATTAATGAACTTATTTCCTGCTAAAAGTACATGAACATTTTTAGATATCAACTGTTAGATTTTTACCATCCTTGTCTGTCTCTCTCCTACCAGCACAGTTGGTTGCTCAAAATCACAGCAGTTCCCACTATGTCTGGAGGTGTGACAACCCTGGGGAGTATTTAGGAGTGAAAAATGCTTATTTGCTCTCTCCAAATAAATTATGAGTCTCCCCAAGGCCTTTTGGCTCCATCTCTTCCCCCAGAGCCAGGAGAAGCACAGGGACATCACCCCTGCCCTGCTTTCCAGCTCTCCCTTCAGGGCTGAGCCTCACCCAGCCAGTGCTGCCAGCTCTGCTCAGGCTCAGAATCTGACTCCTACCAAAAGTTCTCACCAAGAACCAAGTGCTGCAACTTCAACCACACTCAACAACCTCAGGATCAGCCATCTGACTTATCCTGACCTTGCCAAGCATGGCATGCCCAGCAGAGCTGTGGTCAGATCACATGGATAACCAAGTTCTGGGATTTGGACTTCTTGTAAGGAATTCATCCTTACATTTAGTAAATCACCAAAGCAGAAGCACAAAGGTAACCTCTGCTGCTCAGTTATTCCAAAACTGGCCCTTAAAGAGGCTTCATCAGAATATCTGTGGCCTGTGACATTCACACTCAGCTTAGGAAGCAAGAAATGAACTCTTCCTACTGAACCACACACAGCTCCACCTGCAGTTACTTTGGTATTTTGTTTTATTTCATCTGTTACCTGAATTTATGGAGTAACTCTTTGAAGCTGATTTTCCACTGCTTTCTGCCTTCAGCTTTGCTGCACATTTTCTTGACCAGCATCAACTCAAATTCAGGAAATACTGGCCTGCACATGCATTACACAGAGGCACAAACAGGACATGCTGCATGTGGTCATTTCTAACCAAGTTTTCATGGCAGGGGAAAAGCCTCAGAGGCCAATTCTGAATGCTGGCAGTGCTTCACAATGCTCTGTGCAACAACAACACAGGACACCTCTTCCTCTGCACTCCTCCATCCTTCCAGTGCCCCAGGCAGTGAGCACTGCTACTCTCAGCAACAGCTGTCTCAAAAGGCAGTGGATTTATCAGAAGTCACTCACAGAAACACCAGGTTAGGGCAGCTCTGACCTGCACTCCTATTGCTTTATGGGGCCAGCTCAAATAGTGTTTCATTTAATGCCATCATTAACCTGGTACCAAACACCATCAGAATGCAAAACCTGCCTGCAAGACAGTTATTCTTCCACAGATAACAAAACCAAAACCAAGTTCTACTGAGAAATAAGGAGCTATTTTCTGGTTTTTTGATATGACTGCAACAGATTCTCCTTTTCCTACCACTCCTCTTTGCAACCACCCCACCAGTCCCTGGCACAATTTATGATGAGTATTGCAAATCAGTAAGAATTGCTGTCCTCTGCATGGCTGGTGCTTACTGCAGTCCTAATGGTGGCTCCATTTGCTCCTCACCATGACTGACAGCTACTTCTGTGGATTTTTAAAAAATTATTCTCAGCTTTCAGCTGATACTGATTTAACTTCAAGATGTGCTCCAGTTTTTTTACTGATTGGAGCAAAACTAAAGCAAAGATTGGCAGGAGATTATCGTGATCTAGACTGAATCTGGATGATGTGGATTGAATACAGAGGCAGATGAGACTGCCTATATGGAGGGAGGTTCCCAAATATCTTGTACCTTCAAATCAAGTATTTTACACTTCCAGAAACACACACTTCTGGCAGCTGTGACAATACACTAAGTTTGAGATTAGAGAGTCACATTTCACTCCCCAATGTACAGAATTCATTTTGCCCCACATACTAGTTTCTTCCAGAAACACAGAGAAGTGATTGCAACCTTTTTTTCTGCCTTTATATAATAAATTACTTGCACAAAGAAGAAATTCCCCTGTAAGTTGAAAGTAAGTGCAGCAAAGCTGACCTTCAAACAAAGAAATGCACACACAAAGAACACAGAACCAACATCAATTTCATCTACACTTTATGACCATGAGAAGTCTGTGACCTAATATTGCCAGACCCCAAATTCACCTAAGACTCTGCAATATTATGAAATTTTAAAATAGAAAACCTTATACACTGACAAGTTTAGCAGCAGCAGAAATTATATCAATTCTGTGACTGAAAAAGGAAAGCCTTGATGTTTGCATTTATTCTAATTCCTCTTGTTTGTATTGCAGTTTACTAAAACATATCTCAGACCAGCAAAAAGAGTTAATATTGAAAGGGCTTCATTCTGAAGGACCTTATTCAAAATGTTGCTGTTTCTTACAGTTTCTCCAACAGAGCAAACCCTGGTGCAAGGAGTGGAAAAAAATCCCCAATATGACAATTTTGGAAACTGAATTTCCATATATGTTTAAAAGGAACAGATAATACTTTAGATCTGTTTCTTTGTCACAAAAAAAAAATGTTTTCTTTTCAAAGTCCTATTTCCCTTGGCACTAAGAATTTTCTTCCTCATGGTACAGTGAGTTTCTTGTGGCAGAGAGAGTTCCTGACTGAAGTCAAAAGACACACATTCACTCCTGAAGCCCATCAGAGCACAAGAAAGATGTGTTCCTTCATGCCACGTCTGGTTATGAATTAGCCAAAGGTCTGTACACTGAACTGGTGCTGACTTGTTCATTTCTGTTAAAAAAAATAATCTCAAGAGCCTCAATGTTAATAAATCATAACTCCTTCTTAAAGCTAATGTTTGCCAACAAGCAAGCTAGGGGGTGTTAAAGATCATCCTACAAATTAGAGTCGTTCAGTCAGCTATGTGAGTCAGGACTTAGAGACTTCTTAGGTAATCTGCAAGTGATGTACACTGAGAGAAGTGCAAAGCATTTTAATTTATGCTCCAGTCCTAGCAGAACAGTTCTCCCTGTCCCCAGCTGCCTGGCTGACACTGATGCTCACCAGCAAAGGGCTCCAAGTGCCTCTGCAGCAGCAGTGGACTTGCCCAGGCAGCACTTTCAAACACAGGACATCCCACAATGGTTTAATTGCTTTTTCTTGTATTTCCAATTACTGCTTTTCTGCTCTGCTGCATCACTAACAATGCCTTTCTGCTCCCCACTGACACTTGAACAAATTGCTACTCACAGGAGAAGAAACCTGCTCATTTGGACACACAGTATCAGGTCCCCAAAAATGCAGGCTAAGCGTGAGACAAGTACCAGGTTTCAGGACTGCAGTGGCATTAGCACTACAGAAAAGTAAATTAGCCGTCAAGCAGGAGAACTGAACCAGTGATTATGACAGTCATCTCTAAAAAAGCCTGGAGCTCCTAAATGAGAAGCATGAAAGCTCATCAACATGTGGTTTTAAAAGTTGAGTTGGAGCGACAAGAGGAGCACAAAGGATCGAAAGAAGCATAAAGGAAGCAAACAAACAAAAGCCAAAAAGACAGAAGCAAGAAAAAACATGGCAGAGGAACATTAGGAACATGAAAAATACAACAAGTTGTACCAGCAACAGAGAACAGACTGGGGTCATTCCTTCACAAAATATTTTATCAGCAAGAGGAAAAATAAGTGCAAATGCCTTCATATTGTGCTTCAGCTCCAAAGCTTTTCTCCTTTGCTCACAGGATGTCAGTGGTGATTGTGCACCAGAGGTTGTGACACAATCCTGGACCCCTGACAACCGTGGTAACACAGGTGTGTTAGAAAAGTGTGATTAATTCTCTCCTGTGTCCATGAAGGACATTTGTGCTATTCCTTAGGAGCTGTGCATTGTTTTGTTTCAAAAGGGGTGTCCTGGGGCATACAACCCCATGGCAAAAGAACAGCCAAAAAGAAAATTCTGTATTTCATCAGCTTCCCCTGCTCCCCCCAAAATGACATCAAGAGCAAAGACCCTGCAGCAGAAAACCTGAAAATGAATAGTTGGGGCTGAATGGAAGCAATTTCACAGATACAGACTTTGGAAATTAAGTCAGGGGCATGTTGCACACTGCAGGCAGGGCTGAGTGGCCCTGCACAGCTCTCCTCACACACCTAAAATTCAGTTGTGATTTCTACAGCTATAAAAAGTCTGATAATCATAGAATTGCATCTGGAAACAAAATAGTTTAATGTGCTTCCTTTCAAATATTGGCAGCAGCCTGTTGCAAAAGATGAAGCTTTCAGTTTAGGATTTACTTCCAATCTTAAAAGATAAAATAATCAAACATACAATTTGTGACAGCAAACCCAAAATGCAGGTAGTCTCAGTTATCTAAACCAGCATCACTGCAGGTGAGTGCACCACTGTGATCCATAAGCCAAAAAACACCCATCCCAATTTGCAGGCAGCAATAGTCTGAAGTCAGTTCTGCTTGGGGTAACAACTGTCAGCAGACAATTACTGAGGCTCTTTAAATGAGTAAATTTCCATCTTTTCTGTCTTGGAAAAAAAAGATAGAACACAGAAGAAATATAAATTTGTGCTTTTTTTTTCCCTGCAGCAGTGTGGCTGATCTTGCATTATGGAAGGTAACACTGCTGGAAGCTCAGCTCTCACCTGGCAGACAGATGAGTAGAGGCTGAGCTGTTCTCTAAGCAGCCCCAGAGTAATTCTAGTTTCAAATTATCCACATATTAGAAAAATCTCAAACCAGCCTTAAAGGTTTTTTATTTATTTATAACTGACAGCCATCAGAAGGTTCATCCCTGTCAGACCTGCTGGAAGCAGGGATGGATTTCTACCCAAGTAATCATGGCTCATCATGCTCCAGCAGGTCAGCAGAGCCCTGGCAATCCATCACCTTCACACCCAGCCCTCAGCCATCACAGGGCATTAAGCCCCATCTTGAGCAGCAAAGGAATTTCAGGTCTAAAATAAATTGCTTTAATTTGGATTTGCTGCAGTGACAGTTAGCTCTGCTCTTGCTGCACAGTGACCTGCTAAGCTGTCAGGACTGGCCACAGACAAGTCCTACAGCTTCCAAGGAAGTCACTTATTGTGGCTTAACACCAGATATTACAAATTTTCACCTGTTTTAATCTTTACTTTCGATATCATCAATCTGAACACAGAATGCTACATTACCCACATTATTCCTGCTGACACAGAACACAGTCCCACACCAGCTGCCAGCCCAGCAAGTCAATAAATGGCACAACCTGCAGCCAGCCTGGGCTCATACCTGCTCGGGGCTCCACTGTCTTGTTGGAATCTGCGTCCATGAACACGAACCGTCCACCCCCGAAGTCTTTGGAGTAGTCAGAGAGATAGAGCAGAGAAGTGTAGTCAAAAGAGCCATAAGTCACCTGTGGGGGGAAGCCAAAATTACCAAAAATTACCAAATTCTTTATCTTATCTCTGCAGAGCACAGCTAATTGAGCAGATGGATCTGCTGGGTTTTTTCAATTTTCAAGTTTTCGTGTAGTTTATACAGGGGTCTCTGAAAATCAGGAACACCACTTTACAGAAATTATCCATGTTTATTAGTCTACTCTCATGTGTTTACACACAGACTACAAGACTAGAATGTCATGTTTATTATTTCTTTTGTTACAGTTTCCATAATTACAGAAGTGCCCCTATAGATTTCTATCAGCCAAGAGCAAAGAAAACAATGTAGTGTCAGAAGTGCATTGCCTCAAAAAGACAGGATTTATACTATTCCAAGATAAAATTTCACCAGGAGGTTAATAAGCAGAAAGACACCCCTTGAGTAATGATTTCCACACATTATCTAATCTTGGTTTAAGGTTTCTGGACACCTCACTTCTATTCTTTCACCAGCTACCACACAGGAGATTCCTGATAACAGTAAATCAGAATTTCCAAGTAAATACACATTTGTTGGAGGAGCTTCTACTCTTTTCCATACAGGTTTTGTTTAAAGCCCTTCAAACTGAACTTTGGAAGTCTCTGCTTCCTCTCAGCCTACAGACCAAACACCACACTTTTAAGAATAACAAGGTGATTTTTTTCCTTCCATTTAAAGCATTATTTTTGGTCAATACGTACACTGAAGTTGGAGAAAAAAAATTCTACATACTAATGCTCAGAGTGAAGCCATCTAAATATTTAACACTGAGTTTAGCTGATTCTGGAAATACTTCCTTTCATAGCTACATGTCACCAGCAATTTAAAAAATACTTGCAATCAATGTCTGTGTTCTCCAATTTCTTTGTGTATCACAACTCAAAAGTTCAGCATTACACTGTCAAACAGTGAAATGTGCAGCTCAGCAGTACTGTATAAATACACAGAATTTGCAGAGTGTTTTGACTGACCTGGTGACTGTTAGAGGTAGGTGCTATTTCCAAACTTAGAAGTTTTCTAAATATTTTCATGTTTCAAGTTATACTCATTAGTGCCAGTTAAATTTTGGCTCAGGAGCAGTTGTACACATTTTTCTGTAAGGGCAGGACCAGAGAGAACATAACAGCAGATGGAATAGGAAGACATTTCCATTCATACTCATGTTATTATTTTGACCATAAGGGCTTAAAGGAAAAAAGCCAAATCTGGTGATACACTGCCCGACATGGTTTGAATCACAAAAAATCAGAGAAATATTACAGTGATCCCCTTCTCCCCTTATTTTCTCAAGCCCTGGTAGCAATACAGGACAATAAATGGGAATTAATGAGCAAGTGGTGGTGCAGCACCTCAAACCAGCCTTTCTACAGCCCTTCTCATGCAAATCAGCTTTACAAAGCTATTTTCCACTTCACTGACTTGGTGATAAAAACTTCCAGTCGATTTAAGGAAGTCTCCAACCAGTGGAGAAGTTCCTTCAACTCATACTTGCACATTTAATGCATTAGAATTGTTTTTATCAGCTCTTTATGGAGCAGCAATCTTTGCTCCCTCAGTTCACTCTCTCCTCTCCAATACTCCTTTACCAATTCTAAACTTGTAAGAGCTGACTACCAACCATTTTAGCCTAACCAAACACCCCTGATTTCTGGAGGTGACTAGTTTGGGGAATGAAGTGTGCAAGGGAAAATGGCTTTTCTCTTCCTGTCCTTATTCATTACTCACTCTCAGAAGCAGCCAGGCCTGAGAAATGCAACACTATGGAAAGTAGGCACTAAATTATACTCAGTTATTTAAAATGTATATCAAATGTATTTGATATCCCTGGTAATGATTTCCACACTAGACAGATTAATAATTGAACCAAAAGACCAAACTATGTGAGAAAAGCTGTCATGAAAAGCCACACAGCTGCAAATCAAATTTCTACAGCTCCTTGCACACAACTCAAGAGAAAAATGCAGATATTTCCACTCAGCCTGCTATGACATATGGTTAATGTGATCTTTTTGAACACTCCTTATCCAGAAAAGTCAAACACAGATAATATTTAATGGTAGATGCTCATAATGACATTTATATGACACTTCTTTAAAGGCTATTATTATAAATAGAACTAATTGCCAGAATTAGCCAGCCCCATTTTGCAGTGGGTTTTTTTGAGGGACACATTTCTATGCAACTAAACAGCTGCAGGACCATGCAAGAGGTCTGCAGTTACTGAGGACATTTAGGACAGCATCCTTTGCTTTCCAGTGCAGAAGAAATTAACTGTGCAATCAGCATTGGTCTAGCATGAAGAAAAAGAGTCAAAACTTCTCTTTTCCTGTAAGCCTTCAGCTAATTCTGTGTAGATAAGCACCAGAATAGCCTTGATAGCTACTTGCAGTGTCCTATTTATTGCAGGGTCTATTTAGCAGACAATGCAAGAGCAAAGAGCACATCTCTGAATTGCAAGGGGCTGTAGGTGAGTGATGTGATGGCTTTGAACAGAAATGAGAATCAATCTCCACAATTCTCAGAGATGATGCTGTCCCAGGGCAGAAATGGGATCTTTTGATGTGTTTTATTACATGCAGGGGAAGAAAAGAAGAGTCAAGTCTGCTAGAAGAGACAGCAGCTGCTGTCAGTGACAGGCTCAGCAGGCAGAGAGGGCTGCAGGTGCATGGAAGGGTTGGGGAGAAGGAGAACACATTCCAGGTGAGGAGACTTCAAGGTCAGCTCAAGGAAATAAAGGCTGAAAAGGGATATGATTCCTACCTATGAATACATGGGGGTGGGAGGATGTAGAACTGGGAGGAGGAACACAAAGAGCTACAAACTGATTGTGGACAAGTTTAGGCTAAAAAAAACCAGCCAATTTTGGGCAAATGTGCACTGAAGTGCTGGAGTAGCACTGACAGAAGAAATTCAAGGAAAACAAACCCAAAACCATCTTATGGCAGAGGCTGACAATTGTGTGAAGGGTGCCAGGATCTGTGCCCAGGCACTGCACAAATCTGCAAATCCCACACTGCCTCTACCTGAGAATGGTGTAAGACTGCAGTGCTGACAGTGTGAAGTGTGCAACAGCAACTCCATTATAAATCAGGTATTTGTCATTTGGAAGCCTCAGTTCCAAACAAATTCCATCCAAGATGAAACTCCAGATCTTAAAACAAGGCTCACTTCATTTGAGTTAAATGCTTATAAATTCAACAAGATTAAATGAGTCATTGGGCTGATTTCAGGGTTTCCATTCCTATGGAACTACAAACCAAATAAACTTTAGGGGAAAAAAAAACAAAGCCTCAGACATAATAAATCTGTACTTCTCCATTATGCTGTTAAAAGTCTTCAGGGAGATTTAGATTGAGAAATATAATTGCAGTAGACTCAGCAACATCAGGAAAAAGCCAAGAGGGGTTTTCATGATTTCCAAGAAGCCACATCTTTTTAACAACATCACTCTAAAACAGAAAATGTAGTTAACTCCTTTTGCTAATGCTTTATTTTACCCTTTTTCTGGAAAGAGACAAGGAAAAAATCATGTCTTCTAGGAGTAACCTTCACTGTTAAATTATGCAGAAATACCTAAAGTGACTTGTTCCTTCCAAGGGGAAAGCATAAATAATGATCCACCACAAAAGCATCCAACAAACTGGCAAGTTTTATTGATCTTTCTTCAACTTCCCAGTATTCACACTTGCTTTGGAGGCCACATAAGAACTCTACTGCTCTTTTCTGGGAAGAACTTCTTAGCTCAGATCAATAGCAATGGGGTTTTTTTTCCTTGCTTTCAACTGCAGTCTGGAATTGGAGAAGTTTGCTGGATGAAGTGAAATATAAGCCAGGCTGACTGCACTGAAGGCAACCTGGGAAGCTGCACACCTTCATCCTATCTGTCTCTGCTCAGACTATTTATGATTATGAACAAGGTGTTTGGTAACTGCCCCAACTGGGATAATTCTCTTCACAGACTCAGAATTATTTAGGTTGTGTGAAAGATCTCCAAGATCACTGACTCCAATCACTGTCATAAATCAGACAACCCAATTATTCAGTATAGACACTACTAAGGTCTAGATTATGCATTCCAAGTCTCAGAGAGCACTCTTCCTGCTTGTTTTGGGTTTTTTTGAAGCTGGAGATGGGTTAGAAAAAGCCAAGGCAAATCAACTGATGTATCTGCTCCCTGAACACACAGCCTGCAAAATAAATAAAACATGGACAAAACAGAAGGATAAAAACAGGAAAACATTCAGCCTACTGTCCATCACATTTAGGCATTCTCAGAATGACAGGACAGAAAAGCAGCTTCCACAAATTCTCCTCATGTAAACTTATTTGCATGTAAATGACAAAATAACTTGTACATTATAGGAGATATTTAGGTGGAAACACTTAATTGAGAGGTTATTCAGCCACCTTATTTATTTCCCAATGCAAAACACAAGCAGAGAAGAATTAAGAGAGTACTGGCAAGCAAGGCTTGTGCAGACACAAATCTCATTAGAGTAATAAATCAGAATCTGAAATTCTAATATATGCTTTTTTGGGGCTGAAATAAAGGAATGGAGAAAATAGGCATCAGCTGTTGAAATATACTGCTTTTCTCACCCTTGTGGCAGTCAAATCTGATTATGTGAAACTGTGGAAAAAACTACAAAGAACCAATGAATTCACTGCACTTCACACAACCAGAATGACCAGATTCCTTTCCTCCCAAGGGTCTCTTAGATGGAATTTCTGTGAGCCCTCATCAGCACAATTTGCTCCCTATAGCCATTTCCTACCAACACAAATCAAAACAATCTGCACCTCAAAACCATCCCTGCTACCTCATTTCTATTCACTGCTTACATCACAGCTTTTCACACCAGAGACATCCAAAACCTGGCAGATTCCACCCTAGAGGACTTTTCTGCTTCCAAACATAAGCTGTGTCATCACTACCACCACATCTTCTAAATTTAAGCTACCTCTGCCCACATGAAAAAGGACACAGGAACTCACACCAATATTGTGACCTTCCTCAGACTGGCTTTTTCCAGGAAATACTTTAAGGCAAGGAATATTTCTCTTTGATTTTTTCATGTCTCAGGTCATAGACTTCAAGCTCTGAGGAATAACTTGGATTTTGCTGGGATTATTTTATTTGGTTCCATCATGGGTAATCCATGACTCCAGAGTGACTCATAAAGTTCTGAAGGCATGAAACATGGGTATTGTGAAGTGGGTTTTTATAGCTTGTTTGGTGGGTTTTTTGTGTTGTGGCATTTTTTTCTTTGACTCTTCCCACTGTTTGTATTCTGCTGTTCTGCACAGAATGCTTGAACTCGGTGAAATTCAGAAATAAACTCAATATCAAATCATTTAAGTCCATTGAGAAATGCCAAATATTAAGCTATAAGCCTAGAGATGACACTGGGCAGTTAAAAGGATCAAAACACCAAGTTCTTGAAAGAAGGTACCAGGTACCACATCCCCACTGAAACACAAAAAAAGCTTCAATTCACATATAGCTGACACACAAATATTAAGCCTTTTTCAAGAGCCTTAGGTCAATAACAACAGTGACCAACTGACCACTGTGAAAGAGCTCCTGCTAGATCTGGCTAAAAGAACAATTCAGGTCATTTTAATCAATGTTTCTGACAAAAGAGATTCCTGAGTAGTAATTCTCACAGTTTACTAATTCTAGCAAAACTAAATTAGAGAAAATAAAATTTAATGGGATGTAACAACCTATGTTTCTAAAACTCACTGATCTCCCATTAGGTTCATCTCCTGAAGCACCAGTTTCCAAACCTGTCTGATGCACTGCTTAATGCAAAATGATTTCAAGGTGATCTAGTAACAGTAACAGGAGATGTCTGCATGCCATCTCAGCCTCCTCCTCACCTTGTCCACGTGTGGGTGCCAGTACTCATCATGTGTTGTCTTGGCTCCTGTGCTGTTCATCCTGGAGAAGAATGTTGGCTTGGTCAGGTACATGGCAGAAGAGCTGATACCAAACACCTGAGCAATCCTGTGCTGAATCCTCTGCCTCACATCCCTGCAAAGATCACACACAGTGCCCAGTCAGTGACACCTCTCTCCTGCTGCTTCTGTGTTCTTCAGTCAGTTACTGCTGCTTCCTCAGCTGAGAAACCATGGGCAACATACTCAGATCTTATTTTGCCTTGGAAAGAAAAGAGAGGGACAGAAAGGAAAGGCTCCCAGAAAGCAATAAATGCAATTACTCATTTTGTGAATTGAGAGCTTTGAACAAGCCAGCTTGAGAATTCATAGCCACAAACCCCAGAGCAGCTGATTTCCCTGGCCCCTGCACCAGCCAGGAATAAATCCATAAATCCACTCCCAAGCAGTCAGGCCACAGTCTTGACATAACTAAATCTCCAGCAGTTGTCCTGCTCTGCTAGGAGTCCTCCCTCTTCTTCCAGCCTGATTCATTTCCCACTTTTAAAAGGTTTCTCTTAAGGTTTGCTGTCTGGTGTTTACAAAACTCTGTTAAAGCCTCACTCCTCTTGGAGACTGATGTGCTTTTGGCAGAATGTGTGTTTTACAAACCAAACAGGATGCAAAGCCACACTCAAAATGCCAAATACAGCACGCAGCTGGTTTGAAAAGTAGAATAAGGTCACTTTTTAGCCTAGAAAAGCTCTCCTGTACAGTCTGTTTTCTGCTGGCCAGGCCATTTCAACATTTATCAACATCATGACTGCAGGTTTTTCATTCCATTCCCTGCTGTTCCAAACACAGTCCATTGGCAAAATACTTAAGGACAAAAACACTGTCCTTCATGTGTAAACCAAGTGACAGGAGAAGCCAAATCTCAGTTCAGGAGGTGCAATCAAGAAAGGAATGAAGGATACCAAACCTGGGAGAGCCACACTGTTCCCTCAGCCTGTATGGCCCAGAAGCAGCAGGAGCCTCCCTTCCCTCACTGCTCCTGGCCCACTGGATCTTCAAAACTGTTGGGAGAGTTCTAGTGGACTATGGCTACAAAGAAAATACTTCTTCATGCTGGAGAATACAAGCATTTGCTTCCATAAGCACAGCAACTCTTGTCTCATTCAGTCTGCTGAGGTGTACCCTGGCTCTGAGCAGATGCAGTAACAGAGCTCTGCAGGGGCAATAAATGCCCAGGAACAGCATCAGCACCAAATTAATGCTGCCCCCACATCTGTCAGCAGCACTCCTTGTCCATTTGCACTGAGTCACTGGAAAATATCAAAGTGCTCATGCCAGACTCAGGGAAAGGCAGACCAGAACTCCCTGAAAGGAGCACATCACCACCAGATTCTGTAAAAACTGTTTTGGAGTTAGGGTGATGAGGAAGAAAATTTTAAAAAGCCAGTGAAGTAGCTGGAAATCCCAGTAACACACAACTTGAGAGAAAGGAAGTTCACTAGCTTGCAAAGCTGCCAGCTTAATGCAGCAGCAGCAGCACAGAGAGCTGAAAGTGCCACTGAAGTTTCTGTGAGACAGGCTGTGCCAGACCAACACCAAAAAATGCAGTTAGGAGCCACTACAAAGTGTGATTCAATCACGGTGACAGGAACACTCAAAGCTCAATCCCACACAACTTCCTGATTATCCCACTTGTCAGCACTGTCTCAGGGAGCTGACAAAGCAAAGGCCTCCTGCAGCCAGGGAGCTTTCACAGCAATCACACACAGAACAGACACAGGCAGAAAGCAAACTCACAGCTCCTCCCTCTGCTCCTCCTAGGGCCCTGCCTTCAGCAGCTGAAAGGTTTGGGAATAAACCTTTGATTGTGCTCTTTTCTGCTCAACTCACCCCTTCCACCAAGCATGCTGATTAAAGGTCTCCCTCCTGAATAAACATTTCATTTATTATGTGGAACAAGAGGGATTGCTGTAATGTGCTTGGCAGATGGTGGTTAAAGTATCAGCCTAGAAACCATAATTGAGTCTGAAGCAATGTAATTTAAACAGAGACAGTTTAGAAATCAGCCCCCTGGCTCAGGATGCCTTCTCAGATTTGTCATTCTTGCAATCAGTAATACTTAGACATGAATTACATTCAGTTATTTCTCTCAAGAGTGTATTTTTAAAGTGACCTTGGTAGGCAAGGGACAGTAATGAAGATAGATGCTCCAAAAAAATAGTTTAAAATCATTCATTAAGGCCATACAGTACTACAGTCCATGCTAAAGCACTGCCATTAATAGGAACAGAAGCTTTTAATAATATATTTTGTATTAGCTTCATATCCAGCAGATTGAAATATCCCCTATACTGGCATGAAATCCCAATAGAATACTGACATTCCCTAGCAGCTGTCTCATCTCACAGCATAAAGTTACAAAATTATTGACAGATTGAATACTTCTGTTCACATGAAACAGAAATTATACATTTTCTTTGTGCAAAGTTCAGTAATAATCAAGGAATCCTCTAATTTTGCAATATTGGGATGAGAAGTAAAAATATTTTAAAGAAGTTCATCTATAAAGACAATGACAACTAAAAAGAGGTGATAAAAATAAGCTTAAATTGATTAATATTTTAGTATTATATTAATTAATTGCTATTTTAATAGAACTAATAAACCCATCTGGCTACTTAACATTCTTTCCACCACTAGAGGGAGGTCAGATTCCTTCACACAGGCAAGGAAAAAAAGACCAAAAAAAAAGAGTTAAAATGTTCAAATCAGGGATATTTTGAATTATGAGAAACCAACTGAAAAGCCAAAAGAATTATTGTGTCTAGTCAACAAAGAATGCTTGTTCCTAAACTTTGGCCACACACCTTCCCAGGCACATGGAACTCGTTAGGTTTGTTGTGTTTGTTAAGTGCATGAGCAGGGCTGCAGGAAAGCTGAGAGCATCAGTGCCAGAGCTGCTCCATGACAGAGTTATTTCATCCTCTGGCTGCTTCTCCAGCCACAACATGAGTCATCTGAAGTCCTTCCACTTCCTGCTTTACCATTTTTAATGTTTTGCTACACTCTGCCTCAAAAAAACCCAAATTCCTGATGGAACAATAGCCCAGGATGGTGTTCATCATCTCACACAAACGAGGTCATGAGGAAGGATTTTCCCTCCCAGCTCTCCTGTTGCAGCAGATCCCCACAGAGCTCAGAGGAGCTGCTCCTCTGCTAGGAGGGAGGGAGATGTGTGGTGCTGCCATCACCCTAAATACATTCACACCATAAACCTGTCCTGATGAGGCTGATGCAGCTCAGATCAGTCACCAGAAAGTCCTCTGACTTCTCTTCCTCAAGTCATCTTAATCCTCAGATATTACTATTTTGAGCTGCAAAATCCAATGTATGAATGCAAAGGGCAAGCCCCTCCCAGCCTGCACTCTATAAAAAGCTCAAAACCATAAAAATTTCTGGGTTTTGGTTCATTCAGCAGTTACTGAAAATCCTTACCGGTATAATGCAAAATCCTCTTCTGTGAAGATGTCATGAATTTTGTCCCCAAAGTACCTGAAAAATTAAATAACAGTCTAAAAGAGAAGTTGCTGAATCAGACTGAGGAACAAGGAGACACCTTCTCACCCCCACCTATGCTTTACCCAATCAGAAAGTGAGAACACAACACAAAAAATCTTACAAATGCTTTTGAGCATGATGTCCAATAGCAATGCTAAAAGATCAAATGTTGAAAGATTAAGGGATTGAAATGCTGCAGCTGGTAATGGCATTCCCCAGTCATTAAAAAAGATCCCACATCATGAAATAATCACATGGCTTCATGTTTTAAAGGGTCTAGGCTATTTGATTTCTTCCACTGCTGAAAAACCAAACTATAACTGTGAAAAAATACTATGATTAACTGGTGCAAGAACATAAAGATAATGGCAGCTTTCAAAGTGCTCAGTTCAACAAAAGATCCATTTTCATGCCAGGAAAGCTCTTTAACTGGACATGGAAACTGTGGTGAATCC
The DNA here is from genome assembly GCA_034336665.1 of Luscinia megarhynchos. Taxonomy (NCBI): domain Eukaryota; kingdom Metazoa; phylum Chordata; class Aves; order Passeriformes; family Muscicapidae; genus Luscinia; species Luscinia megarhynchos. The sequence goes on from CM067580.1 coordinate 8,677,597, forward strand.
AGGCAACTTCCATAATTTCTCATCACTGACCCTGGGGCTCGAGGCACTGGCAGAGGGCAGGGAAGGGATGACAGGAGGCAGGAAGCCACAGCCCCATTTTACCTGTACAGATTTACAAAATGCTTCCCCAGGGAAAGGGCTCCAGAGTGCAAGTCCAAAATTGATGCCTGGAAAAGGAAACAAAGAAGGAAAAATGAGCACCAAAAGGTTTTAGCATTATTTAACTATGACCTTTAATAACTGTCCCAAGTTGCCTCTCATTTTCCACAGCCTCCCAAATAAAAGTAGTTTCCAGCCTTTAGGTTCACAATATAAGATTTATTTTCAACTGCAAACCCCCCCTCAGACATTATTAATGTACCATGAAAAAAATCCATAGGGCTGCTATTTCTGAGAGTCAATCCCGACAGGGAATTGCCAGAGTCTCCCCCATGGGCTGGGGATAAAGCACTGTGCTCCAGCATCCCTTCCTGAAGACATTTCCCTTCCACACAAAGATGAATCGTTTTTCAGTATTTGTGAAGTGCTCAAGTAACAGCACTAATATTTATCTTGCCCTGCATTTGTTATTAAAATTTCTCTTTCACCATGAGATCCTGTATACTTAATCTCCTCACTCATATTTATTAGAGACATTAAAAAGTCTGTTTAAGAGCACAATTAGAACTTCAAGGCTTACTATGGCCAAACTTTCTTTTCCTCAGTTTCTAAGCTGCTAGAAAAGAAAACCACATAGTGAAAAGTTTTTTCACATAGGAAAATTCAATCCATTTCTTAATCCAATTCAAGCCAAACTCTTCTGCTGAGCTCCCAATAAGCTGCAAAGATTAGTATTCAGATTTTCCAGAAGAGAGAGCTACCTCTCAGAATTCTAAAATGTTTCTCTTAATTGAATAAGGTACATTTTTGTATGTCCCTTGCTGTCCACAAAATAAAAGTTTGTTCTGCATCAGCTCAAAAGTATTTTAAAATACAACTGTCTGATAGAAGTCTTTTTGTCTTTTACAGTGGAAATGTCAAAGAGCAACAGTGAATTAACCTGATGTTAATGTCAAAGTGAATTAACCTGACTGGCACTGAAGTAATGACATTTCTGATGTACAGTATCTGGGCACTTATCTTGGAATTTGGCATTGTTTTGATGCACCACAGACCACTCACATTATTCTAACAAACAGCAGTAATAACACTGGAGACAGAGGAACACACTGATAACATTGTCCCTCAGAAAATCTCTGCAGCCTCAACTGCTCTGAGCTCCAGAGCTGAATCAGGGAACTCCACTAACAACTCTTATTACAAAAGATAGTAACTTTTTTTCAGTAAACCTACACAAATAACATTATTTACCCCTTAAAAATACATGAAGTAACAAGTTACTGGAGTGGACACAGCATGAGCTTTTCAGATCTGCCCTTCCCACTGTTCTCCAAAAGCTCCAGAGGACTCTTAAGGAAAAAGTAACCTCACACTCATGCAAAAGCAGCTCTTGTATCAGGCTTTACTCAAGCTTCACAAGCAAAATACTTTCATCTATTGGTTTCTGGTTTGGTACAAAAATCTAAGCCACAGCTAAAAGAAGTAAAACTGCTCCTGTGTTGCTTCAAAAATATGTTTGTGACCATATTAGATTGTAAGAAGTAGCACAACACAGCTGAGATTATTTTAACTTAAAAACAAATTGCCTTTCTAACTGTTTCCACATGCTTTTCAGACTTACACATTTCTTCTCACTCCCCAAGCTCCAGATGATTACAGTCAGGAAGATTCAAAAGAACAAAAAAGATGAGGCAAAAAGCAAGGCAACTAATGCAATTCCCATTCTGTGAATGAGGAACAGAGTATAAAATGACTTTACAGAGACAGATGTACAAGGGAAAGCAGCTTGATGGTGGGGAAACTGCTCCTGTTTGGATTCTGCTGGAAGTTAGACCAGCATTATCATGGCCCCTCTAGCTTCACTCTGTGTGTGTCTGCATAAATAAATATAAACCCAGGAAAAGTTACAAAGGAAGATAAGAAAGCTCAGCATGACAACTGGGGCATGACCCCTGGGAGGCTTCAATAATTCAGATGTTTGTCAAGACTTTCTCAACATAAAAAGATGGAATGTGAAACAAGTTTTGGTGCTATGCTCCAGGACTCCAGGGAACGGCAGCAAACTAAGAGAAAAGAATTGACTAAGTCACAAACTGCAAGTTTAGCCCTTTATAATAATAAATTGTATCTAGACACACAGACACAAATCCACTTCTGAGAATTCAAGATATAACAATATGACAGGCAAAAAAACCCAGACATGTTGCTTACAAAGTGGTTAAGAGGAAACCCGAGGCAACAAAAATGCAGTCTGAATCCCAATAGAAACCTGTAGAAGTTTTATTTCAAAGAGCAAAGAGAACAAAGTGGCTAAAGTAAGAATTAAAAATAATTAAATAGTGTAATTTTGCAGTATTTTAAAGGAAAAATTAGTCTTACAGCAGACATAATTGGACAGAATTATCCAAACACTCTAAAGCCAAAGAAATTGAAAACAAGCCAGACCTACTCCCAGTGGCTGGAAGCTTGGGAGCACACAGACATAGCTGGATGGAGTAAGGCTTGAAATATTCTTTATGCTCTGTGGGTAAGAGACTGGAAAAAGTGAAAGGCTCAAAGGAAGACACACAGTTTCATCTAAAGCCCATCAGCACACATCCAGCAGGGCCCAGTGGTATCTGAGAGAGCCAGGAAAAGATCTGCTCCATGCCACCAGGAATACAGGCTGGCACATGGGCAAAGGAAGAGGAAAAAGGCAGGACAGGAGGAGGAGGTATAAAAGAAACTGGGTAAGGAGAGTGCAGTTAAAGGCTCCTCCTGAGTATGGTTCTGCCCTGTGAGAGCAGTGAGGCCCTGGCACAGGTGCCCAGAGCAGCTGGGGCTGCCCCTGGACCCCTGGCAGTGCCCAAGGCCAGGCTGGAGCAGCTGGGACAGAGGAAGGTGTCCCTGCCATGGCAGGGGCTGGAACCCAAACCATTCTGGGACTCTTACAGTGTTTCCCAGAAACACTGCTCAGCTCTTGTTTCTAACATCTCTCAGTTTTTATCCATTACTTTGGTTAAGTGCTCAATATAACAATACACTTTCTTCTTGAACCTTTCCCCAGGAATTAAGAGCACACAAGGACTTCCTCACATTTACAGATGATGAGATGTGAGAAGGCTTGGCTGAGAGCCCAGACCTCTCCATGGACATCAGATTTTAACAGATTTATTGTATTGCACTGAGAGAGTATCATCTTCCCCTCCCTCCTATTTACTTGCCCTTAAAAAAAAAAAAATTAAGCTTCCAAAAAATCAGAGATTATGGATTTATATTTGTCTGCCACTCTGGCTTGTTGTCCAACTAAGCCAGCTCAGCACCCCTGCCCAGCTCTGGGCTTTGAGCAGCAAGTTCACCTCCCCCTCTCATCTCTTCCCAGCTTTCTCTGCCTCAGTTTCTCCAGTTCCTGACTCCCAGCTGGACAATAACTTTCTATGGATCTCCAGATCCAAGCTCTGTGTTTTCCACCTTGCCATTCCAATCCCCTTCTGCAGGAGTGTAATGAGAAATCCCAGAGAGGTCCCAAAAGCACAGGAGAGCCAACCTAGGTAGCCACAGCCTAGACAGCCCCAGGAGCCACAGTGGGAGTCCCAACAGGCAGAGAAATCCTGGGAAAGTGCCAAATTATGCAACCACAGAACTGAAAAAAAAAATCTGGGGGATCCCAAAAGAACTGAACAGAAAATGTTAAATCTCTTAAACACATTGTTTGAGATGGGCAGACTTGCTTACAATCCTCAGTTTATACTTTTTGCAGATCTTTCTCAGCAATAACAAGGACAATAAATTCTTTTTTTTTTCCACTGAAACTCTTTTTTTTTTTTTTGCTAATATAGGCCCTAATTCAGCAGAGGCCTAAAGAAGTGGCTGTGCTTACAAATACCCAATAAACAGTTTCTGTTCACACACAAAAACATTCTGAGAACAAAGATGGGGGCAAGAAATTAAAATAAAACAGTTAGTTAAAGAGAAGTGGGATTCATTCAATTTAAAGAATATTATTCTAAGGGCTACTTAAGACATTTACATGGATTTTTTTGTCACTCCACAAAACCAATCTTTACATGATACTGTGAAATGCTGTAATTTACTTTCAGAAGACAAACTTTTGCAGTTCTGCTATAGCAACTGTTTCCAGATGAAGATAAAATCAGTTCAAGAAAAGCGCTGGAAATAATTAAACACAAGGAAATGGCAACTTTTGCAGAAGTCAGGAGTTACACTGCTAGCAGAAGTATTAATGTGAAAGACCTTTCCAAATCAATTTTTTTCCAAGTCTGAACAGAAGGAAAAAAACTTCCATCTCCTCACCTCAGCCCCAAAAAATGCATTTATAATCTTGCCTTGGTAGTAAAAGAATGTAGAAAATAACAGGACACTGCTCACCCCTCCATCAGATCCTCCCAAGGACAGTCCCCTCTCTGCTATTCTGCAGGCAAAACAATAATCTCAGATGAGAAGTGAAGTCTGATTACTTTGTCCTTTAATATCCTTATTTACAACATGAATCTCCTTACAGAGTGGTATTTGATGAATCAGGTATAACCCAATTGATTTAACAGCAGCTCCCATTTATTTGAAGCTGAACCTTCCAGCCTGTCATGAAAATAAAGTATTTGTGTTGCAGAACATTTCTGAGCTTGCAGCTCCCATCCACAAATCCCAAAACTATCCTAAAAACAGCCCCTCCACAGAGGACTACAGGGTCAGCAGCAGCTGGTGACTACCAGACAGACACAGCTGCAATAAAACATTGTTTTGTTCTGCTTTTAAAGGCCAAATGGAGGCCAAGTGAAAATCCATTAAAACTTAATTTAATTCATTCTCCTTCCTCTCTGTGAAGTGCTCATGCCCCTCAAAGCCAGGCAGACTCTGTGTGAAAGAACTGCCCTCACTACAGCAAAAATGGAAAATGGCTTTAACGACAAAAATTTCATGTTTTAATCAGTCTAACCCATCCTGCTCACCCATCCTACACCTCACATTGGCACAATGTCATTAAAGTCAGTACTTTTAAAAGTCAGAGCTAAAAGAAAAATTACCTGCGAATTCTTTCAGCTTCTTCCCTTGTGATTACAGCATCTGTCACACCTCTTCCACACTTCCTAGGAGTGCAACCTGCAACACAAAGAGGAGGAAAAGAATCCATTGAAACCACTTCAACCACCCGAAGGGCAGGTTTTAAAATGAGATTTTGCAAAAAAAGTCTCTCTTGAAGCTTGGATATACAAGATTTTTAAAAGTCTCCTAAAATTCACTGCTAAGAAATCTAACATTAAATTTTAAAAACTCCTGGGAATAACAAGTCAGCAGCAAGAGTTCCAGGTGAAGAATGTATGAAAGCTCTTAGAAGTCTGGTTGACAACAATCTTCAGGCAAGAAGAAGAAATAAAATCAATTCTGAGCCACCAGAGACCTTGAGATGTTACATTTGGCACTTTGCTGAGGAAGATCCATTTACAGATGTAAAGCCCCAGGAGAGATGGTGCTGAGTGTGTTTTCTGACACTTCAGGAACTATGTATTCATCAGAACACAAAATCCCTGGAAAGAAATCAATCAATTCACCTATGGAGGACAAAAGCATCACTCTGCTCTGATCAAAACCAATTCATAACAATGATCAGGCTGACAGGAGAAGTTTTGCCAGGAATTTTGTAGGAATTTCCATTTCCTATTACTGTACATACCCCAGCTATGTCTCAGGTGGGCTGCAAGGGAAAGCTGGTGTTCAAGTAGAGAAGAACTAGGAAGGAATAAACTCTAAAGAGAAATTTAATACTCCAGGACAAACCTGGCTATTGAGAGCTTCCTTTCCACAACACTCTGCAAAGATTTCTGATTTCAGATTAGATTTGTTCTTTTTCCAGCTGCAAATATCAGCACAGCTCTTACCCTTTTGGAAAGGTCAGTGATGGAGAGTCCAAGCTTGGCAGAACTACAGGGTTACCTCAGACAATTGTTACATGTCTGGGGTCTCTCACAGAGAACTGGCAAAGTGTACTGGAAGCAGGAGGTGCTCTGAAAGCAGCAGCATAAGCTTTCCCAAATGCAGAAAAAAACTCCAACTAACAGGAAAATGTAGTTCCAGCATCAAGTCAGTGAGGTACCAACAGTACAGCACAAACATTGACTGAATGCTAAGGAAAAATCAGAACAGTCTGTTTGAAAATTATTTCAGTACTAAGAAAAGTGTCCTCTCTGTCTCAGAGACCATAGCACATGTGAGCAAGGAAGAGCCAATCTCAGAGAGAATCTCAGGAGAAATTCAGATTACTACTGCAAGTAGCTGGTAGCTTCCACAAATTTGTACCCAGCAGACACAAAACCATCCCTTTATCTGATAAGGCACCATCAGCTTTGGCTATCAGGTAAATCAAGGTAAAGGAAGAACATGTCAAACACAACTACTGCAAGTGGCCCTTGCTCCATTCAGCACAAAAACCAGAATGTAACACAAAGGACCAAGAGCCTAAATTGCAGCTGTATCACCTACTTGGTGGTATTCAGCCAAGAACCACTCACTGCTGAGATAGAAAGAATGCACAGGAGAAAAAGCTCTTTTAAGATTTTCCTCTGAGGCACAGGATCATAGAGCAGTTGGGTTGGAAGGGACTCTGGAGATCATCTCATTCCACCCCCTGCCCTGGGCAGGGAACAATCCCTCTCCAAGCCAGACAAGAGCCAAGATTTACAGCTGCCATCCCCAGATCAGCCTGAGTCAGACCTCTCCAGGCACCTCTGCTCTCCACATCCCCTGGCCTTGTCTCTGGAAAAGCACCTTAACTCTGTCTCCTGGGCACTGACCGTGGATGTTTTGTGCACTGACACAAAACGTCAACACCCAGCAGAAATAAGATTTCACCACACACAGTAGCCACAGTAGGTTTAAGTAGTTAACAGTGTCTCAGGAGAGCAGAAATGGCCAAGATCTGCCCACAGAGATTAGAATGCAGGTGAGACTGTGCTCACATAACACCCTACCTTCTGTAAATATAGTAAGTTAAGTGCTTGGCCTCTGAAAAATAGCAAATTTTATCTGGTATGAAGCATGTTTACAGGCAGGCAGTGCTATGGAAATAAATCCTGCTCTGACACCAGCTACCAAATCACTTGAAGCAAACTGGAAGCTCAGTTGCACCAAGTTCAGCTGGAAGCAGGGACAGGTGCATAAATAAAAAGCTCATTTTAGCTGTGGAAACTTCACAGCTGAGCATCAGACACTGAGTAGTGACAGGAATGTGCCTCCTCCTGACACAGAGCCTGCAGCTGTGGGTGCCAAGCCAGGCTAAAGACTGAGAATGAAGAGCTATTGAGTGACACAAATCTATTTCCCAAGTGCTTAAAGCTGATCCATAATCCACATTTTCTGCCTCGCTGGGCTGTGCGGAATGGGACACACACAGAACTCCTCTGCAGCTCAGCACCACCCTCGCGTGGGGAAAAGCCCAGGCAGAGCTCTTATCACAGCTCGGCTTTAATTAACCAATTAACAGCTGCTCACACACTCCATCCTTGGAAAGCACAGTCACAACATCTGCTGAAATCCCAAATCAACCACAGAACTTAAGCAAACATCTAATTAGAAAGGTGAATCAATCATCCCCATATAAAACCAAGAGGTGAGACCTCACCCTGCAGTCAGCACTTGCTGCTGCTCCCCATGACACCACCAAAAATAAAGAACACGTTCATTCCTGTTCCTGGAGAATGTGCTTCAAGCTCTTGCCTTCCTTGGGGTTCCAACCTTTCTTCCAGTGAAAAGAATAGAATGAAAAAAGAAGGAATAGAAAAAGAAAACAATGAAAAGAATAACTGGTGGGATGGCCCAGACCACAAGGCAACAGCTAAAAAAAGCTGCTTTTGAAAACCAGGGAAAGAGAAAAGTAAGGTTTTGTTGGTTTGGGGTGTTTCTTTTGGTAAGCAAACACTGCAGTAACAGAATCCAGAGACTTTTAGCCCCAGTTCATCATAAAATCAAATCACCAGCTGCAGTTTTCTCTGACCTTGCACTATGCAAATACAGCCAGCAGCAGTTTCTCCTTATAGTAACTATGAAAAGTTAACACAGAACAAGTGTTATCATGGGTTTTGTCAAAAAAAATAATTACCTTACCAAGATAGTTTTTTTTGTTGGTAACTTCCTGACATTAGTTTTCTTGGCCTAAATACCATTTGGGGAAAATCCTCAAAATAAAGATGCTGCAGCAGCAGCACTGAGGAAAAACTATGTGACCTCAGACTCAACATAAACTTCTCTTTTATGTTACAAGTATCTTTTGACCAACAACACCAGGACCAGCCACCTGAAGAACACAGGGGCTTGCAATTTGTCAAACACTCTCTATCAGAATTGGCATGGGAGAAAGTTAAAATTTGCAGAATCACAAAAGATCATCTGGTTCAGCATTTTGTGGTCCAGAGACCACAATCTCTCCACAATTAATCCTAATCCATAAGATTATCTAGCACAGTGCCCAGTCACAGGGTCTGCATAGCATCCCTGGGCAAGTTGCTCTCCTGGGTGTTCTCTCTGTGCAATTTTTTTTATATCAAGAAGAAACCTTGCCCAATGCAACCTGTACCCACTGTGCCTTGTCTTCTCTGTGCAGCTCCTTGCAAAAAACAGATTCTGTCCTCTCTAGCTTCCCTTTAAGCACTGGAATACTGGGATGTGACATCCCTCAGCCTTCTCCAAGGGAAAGGAGACACAGCTCCCTGAGGTTTTCCTTACAGGACAGGTTCTCCAGCCCTGTGATCACCTTTGCTCTTCCTCAGCAGTTTCCTCCAGCTTTGTGTCAGTGTTTTCTCAGCCACATCATGAAGCAGATACAACCACCAATTTGACTAAAAACTAACTCAGAAATACTATTTTTTTTAGATTCAACATCTTATCAGTCATCACACAGCCAGAGATGCTGACAATAACAAGAGCAGAGCTGCTCTCTTGCAGCTGTGCCAACTAAAAATGTTCATCACAACACACTCTGCAAATCTGAAAGAGAACATCAGCACTGCTCATCCATGGAAGCTGCAGGTCAGACTCTCACTGCTCTTTGTCAGAGAAGATTAAATATTCCATGTCTCTTGGAAGAACCAGCTTCAACACTTTCAAAGAAATAAGTGCCAGGGGGAACAGATAACAATTTGACAGAATTCAGCTGAAAGACACAAAGACAGAAAAGTGCTTTGCAGGCACCCCCCTGGTGCCTGGCAGACACATCTCAGAACAAGAGCATCAAAAGCTGGCACTTGTGCAGTCACCACATGCTGGTGACACGGACAATGTTCTGAATCTGTTCCACTCCATGCCCTGTGCGGTACTGACCAAACCCACTCACAAACCCACTACAGGAGTCAACAGTAAGAAAAGAAACTAACAAAAGGTTTATTTCATATAACCCCTACAAAACAGAAGGGAAAAACGTCTCAGAATCAACTTCTGGACTGGGCACGAACATTTGGGGCTTTAGGCAAGACAGTGACCAGGAGTTTGCTGGAAACACAGGAGTTTTGCACCCCAGTTTGGTGCCCCGGCAGAGCCAGGCTGGCCCTGCCCCCGAGCACTGCCGTGCACCGGACAGCCCTGTCCAGTTACCTGCAAAGCGCTTGTGGCTGTCGTAGTCCTCGGAGCAGGGGATCTCCACGAACTTATCCTGCAGGTTGTCGTTGCGATGTGCCAGCACCTCGGTGACCCCATCTTCAGGGATCGCACCCTCGGGGACCCCGTTTTCAGGGACTCCACCCTCGGGGATCCCGTCCTGGCTGCGGAGGCGGCTCCAGAGCACGAGGGCGCCGCCGGCCGCGGCGGAGAGGAGGAGGAGGAGGAGGATCGCTGCCTTCAGCCACCTGCCCCGGGGATCCTGCTGGACTCTGCCCTTCCTGGCGCTGCGGAGGGAGCACAGAACGGGGCCCGTGAGCGAGGGACGGTGAGACCGGGGAGGGGCCGCGGGTCCCTGGTGTGGAACACAACACAAACACACGCGGGTCCCTCCCGGACCCTGGTTTGGACAAGCACAACACACGCGGTGCAAACACACGCGGTGCAAACACAAACACACGCGGTGCAAACACAAACACACGCGATGCAAACACACGCGGTGCAAACACAAACACACGCGGTTCCCGCCCGGGCCCGGCGCTGCGCGGCCGCCTCCACACCGGGGCTCCCCCGGGAGCCGCAGCGCCGCCGGGCCTGGGCCCCGCCGCCCCGGGACAGCGGGCAGAGGTGACGGCCAGGGCCCCGCGCCGGTACCTGCTGTGCCGGCGGCCCCCGCGGCCCGGCCCCGGCCCCGGCCCGGCGCTGTCGGGGCCGCGGGGCAGCGCCCGCCGCTGCGGAGCCATCGCGCCTCCTCCTCCTCGAGCGACGCGCTCGGCGCGCCTCGGCCTGGCCTGGCGGCCTGCTTGGGGAACGCGCTGGGCTGCGAGAGTGGGAGGATCCAGCGCAGAGCCGGGAGCGGCGGAGGGACGGCACCGGGACACGGGGACAGCGGGACACGGGGACAGCAGGGCGCGGCCGGGCAGTGCCGGGACAGCGCGGCAGGACAGCGGGGCGCGGCCGGCGGGGTGTGCTGGGACGCCGCGGGAGCAGGCCAAAGCAATCGAGGCCAGAGCATGCGGCGGCGCCTGGTGCACCTGGACCTGAAGGGCGCCGCGCCGCGCGCGCAGTACCTGGAGCAGGTGAGGGGTGAACGTGAGGGAGGTGAGGGGTGAACCTGGAGCAGGTGAGGGGTGAACCTGGAGCAGGTGAGGGGTGAACGTGAGGGAGGTGAGGGGTGAACCTGGAGCGGGTGAAGGTTGCACCTGGTGTAGGTGAGGGATGTATCTGGCACAAGTAAGGGATGTATTTGGTTTAGGTGAGGGGTGTATCTGCTACCGATGAAGGATGTATTGGCTCAGGTGAGGGGTGTACCTGGAACGGGTGAAGGATGTATTGGCTCAGGTGATTGATGTACCTGGAACGGGTGAAGGATGTATTGGCTCAGGTGAGGGGTGTACCTGGTGCAGGTGGCAGGAGCACAGGGTGGTGGCACTGCTCACAGCCCAGCTGCGTCCCCAAGTGTCCCCTCCGTCCCTCCCGCAGGTGCTGCCGCTGCTCCGCGCCCTGGGTGCCACCGGGCTTCTGCTGGAATATGAGGACACCTTCCCGTACACGGGGCCGCTGGAGCTGCTGCAGGCCCCCCACGCCTACAGGTAGCGCCGTGAGCCCCGCAGGTAGCCCTGGGCGGCCGCAGTGCCCCGAGGCCGGCGGGCACTGACTGTGGCTGTCCCGCAGCCCCGCGGAGCTCCGGGCGCTGCTGAGCCGGGCGCGGGCACACGGGCTGGACGTGGTGCCGCTGGTGCAGAGCTTCGGGCACATGGAGGTGAGCTGGGCTGGGCCAGAGCAGTGTGCTGAGCCAGAGTGCCCGCGGGGATCTCGGGGGGCAGCAGGGTGAGCATTGCCAGCAGGGCAGGGAGTGATCCTGCCCCTCTGCTCAGCCCTGGGGACATCTGGAGCACTGTGTCCATTCTGGGCACAAACTGACCGTGGGGAAGTTCAACCTGAACATAAGGAAGAACTTGTTTCCTGTGCAGTGACCAAGCCCTGAACAGGTTGTCCAGAGAGGGTGTGGAGTCTCCCTGCTGGGGATATTCCAGAGCCCTCTGGGACAGCCCTGCTGGAGCAGGGTGGTGGAACCAGATGAGCCACGGTGCTCCCTTCAGCCTGATCCATTCTGGGATTCTCTGCTGGGAAATTTCCAATCCCGTGCTCTGGTTATGCAGCTCTGCCAGCTGCAGGGTTTGACATCAGGGTCATACTGCAGTGACCTCCCCGTTTCCTTCACCCACCCTGTGAGGTGCTTCGTGGTCAGAGACCCCCCAGCAGTGTGGAGCAGCAGCTGTGCCCCCAGCCTGTCCCTGGGCTCAGTCAAGCCAAACCCAGGTTTAGCAGGACACCTGCCCTCAGAGCCTTGGGGACAGGAGGACGCTGCTGTCCCCTGCTGTGGTGGCTGTCCCCGAGCTCCCCTTTCCCTTGCAGTTTGTGCTGAAGCACAGGGAGTTTGCCCACCTGCGGGAGGTGAAGGAGCTGCCCAACGCCCTGAACCCGCACAAGGAGGAGTCTCTGGCACTGGTCAAAGCCATGATTGACCAGGTCATGGCCCTGCACGAGGACTTACAGTGGTTTCACATTGGATGTGATGAGGTGGGACTTCTCTTGAGCTGGGAATGTTTTTTTTTCTTTCCTTCTTTTAAGGAATGATAGCAAGGGCTGATGCTTCTCTATGTCAGTGGTGCCCAGGCCATGTTTGGGTGGCATTTTGGGGACAGAAAACACCACTTGAGCCAGTGTAGAAAAATCTTTTTGACAATAAATTATTCCAGTAGCAAAGGCTGTCATTCCATAGATACAAGTGTAATATCAAAGTATTGAAAGCAGCTTCTTAGAGCTAACAGCATTTGGGCTTAGGTCAAGTGAGTATTTGAAGTGAGATATCAATTAGAGCTGTTCATTAGGAATCCTGTAAGTTTGGTGTAAGATGTTGGCTCATTGTTCTGGTCAAGTTACTCAGAGCAAACCCTTCTGTGGTTGGAAGTGTTGGGTTTCTTATCTTGGCAGTTTGTCTCCTTGAGAAGGAGAAACTCAAGCTTCTCTTTCTTGTAGTTTTTTAGAACTGTCCTGATGGCACACAGATCTCTGGGATTCATTATCATTACCACTTAGCTGTACTGATAGTAGTTCAGCCTTCTGTATCCTGTTGTGTTGAATCTGCTGGGAAGGTTAGACAGGGAGCTGTAGGCTTTTATAAAGCAACATACTATTTATGTAGCATAAATAAAACCTACTCCAAACCAGCAAATTTTAATTCACTCTGCATGGGACCAAGTATGTTGGGCCACCCTTGGACATGGCCCCAGGTTGCTTCTAGACTCACATTTGGATGATCTTTCCCAAGATAGGAACCTCATTTTATCTACCCTAGGTGCTGATGTTTTGCTGGATTTGAAGTGAATAAATGTGGTGAGAGCTACTTCCAAGGACAAACATTTCAAAGGCAAATATGGCATATAGATATCTTAGGAAATATATAGAAGGATATAGATAGGAAAATTCTCTCAGGTGATGCATGCACTCATGGCCACAGTCTGTTGCAGACTGATAGAAATGCTTGCAGGGTCTTCAGCAATGAGAGGTGCTTTTGAATGTGCCCACTCAGTGGACATCTGGACAAAGGTTTTGAATATTGTCTATCTTCCTCTATTTCTTTACAAGAAGTCAGGATGATTTGCTTGCTTTTTCAGGTCTACTACCTTGGCGAAGGAGAGGAGTCAAAGCAGTGGCTGCAGCAGCAGGACAACACTCCAGAGAAACTGTGCTTATCCCACATAAAAGCAGTTGCCACTTGTTTGGCCTCGTCCTACCCCATGGTGACACCCATTGTGTGGGATGACATGCTCAGGGGCATGAGTGAGGAAACACTGGCAGGTGTGTGACCAGCCATGGCGTGAGGCAGGTTTATACAGGCACATAAAACAGATTGGTTGGCAGCTGAATGTAATGAAAAAACCAAATCTGGCAAGAGTTGAGGTGTGGTTTGTTTGGCTAGAGAATAGAGGCACTCAGTCCTTGGCTGTCAGAGTCCCTGTGTGAGTGTGGGCCAGTCTGAACACTTTAGTTTTCCATCACAAAACATCACCTTACAGTGGCTGCCATCAGTTCTACTTTCCTTATACATGAAAACAACAACCTATTAACATCTGTGGTCCAAGTCTAAATCTCTGTGCCTCTCACCACCCTGTAATGTTTGTTGCTGCCCTTTGCAGCACCTGATGCCAAGTGGTGCAAACTCACACAGAGCAGCTGCAGCCCTGTGAGCATCTTTGTGATGTGTGTACATTGGGAGGACTTTGATACTGATTGTGGGGTAACTCCAAGAGCTTGATGTCACAAGGGGCACTTCAGCTGTAAGTGACAAGCCATAGTTGTAGTCACATGCTGCTGCCCCAGTAACCTGTGTGAGTTCTCATTTACCCAGCATTTTCCATGGTTTAGAAGAGCTCTGTTCCTTTCAGAGTCTGGGGTCCCACAGCTGGTGCAGCTGATGATCTGGGACTATGCAGCAGACATCGACGTGGAGGGCAAAGGTTTGTACTTCTCTGCTGAGCTGTGTAGAAGCAAAATAGCCAAAGCAAAATTCTATCATTAAAACCTACCTTAGCTGGACAAAACATTCTGGTTTTGTTGAATTGCTTTTTATTGATTTAATAGCATAAAGACAGCCCTTGTTTGATTTCACATCATGGTTGCTTTTACGTATTTTCTTCTTTATGTTTTTTTTCCCTATGAATGACTTGCATTGTAGGCTGCTTAATTCTTTTCAGCAGAGCTGTGGAACCATTGATAGGAGTTCAGAGGTTTTCCACAAGAGCTGTTCCATTAATTCTCCTTGCATTAACACCAGTAGGAGCCCATAACTCTGTATTGAACAGCTCTGCAAAAGAAGCTTCAGGGCTTCATACATCTATAGAATTCAGAGGGAAGCTCCTAAAGGCTCCAGTCAGGCATCTGACATTCATGCTAATAGTTGTTTGTTGCAGGAACAATCGGTGTCAGATGTTGTGCATGCTTGTTTCAATCTCACAGCTCTTAGCATGGTAGTAATACAAGGGAGTGGAATACAGTAACTGGCACATGGAAATAGGAGCACAGCCACTCAAAAGGCTGCTCAGAGAGGGTGTCAAATCCTCCATCCTTGCTGGTGCTCCAAGCCTGACAGGAGAAGGCTCAGCAGCCTGTTGGATCTGGAGCTGTGTTCCCCTTCACTGCAGCACTGCAGTTGGGGCTGAAAGTGGAGGAAGCTGATGCTGTGTGTCCCTTTGTGTCTCACTGCAGTGCAGCTCCTAGAGAAGTACCACAGGTGTGGCTTCTCCAAGGTGTGGTTTGCAAGTGCCTTCAAGGGAGCCACGGGAGTGAACCAGTCGCTGACACTGATTGGGCACCACCTCAGGAACCAGCTGGAGTGGCTGCAGGTGGCCAGCAGGAGCCCCGGGGGTGTCCTCGAAGGTATTGCTCTGACTGGCTGGCAGAGGTGAGAACAGCCTTCTGTGTGCTTTCAAGGGGCACAGACAAAAACCCCCAAAAACCCCCTGAGAGGTCCAGGGAAGCTGGGGGTTTAGAAGGCAGCTTTGCAGCCCTGCAATTCTCCTGCCTATCACTGCTGGGTCAGACTATCAAGGGTGGATTTCAGAGTTGCAGTCAGCTGTGCAGCATTAACCAGCAGGAACAATGAATTTGGGGACACCACAAGCAGCAGATTGGGTTGAAAGGCTTGAAAGGATTTTGTGCCACCTTGAACTGCTCATAGACACTGTAGTTCATGCATGGTGTGTCTGATGGGAACTCAGAAACAATGAAATCACATAGGAGATGAGAATTTGTTAGTGTAATGAAGGAGTAAAACATTTTTATGCAGTCAGGAGGTCTTAGGGAATACCAGAGAGCTGATGTGCAATTTCTGACCCTAATTTGCCTTGAGAAGGGAATTTGGTTTTTATCTGTTCTTGTGAGTAAAACAGGAATACTTCATGTTTCAGAGATAAGTGAGCTCTTCTCTGAGACAGAAACTGATGTTTCTAAAGCTTTTCAAATATCAGTGATTGAAATATTAAAACTTCCCCCTTTGTTTAGTATGCTCTATCAGTAAAATGTGTAATTAATTGATGTTTTCTTATGTAGGTATGATCATTTCTCTGTTTTGTGTGAGCTTCTCCCTGTGGCAATTCCATCACTGGCTGTGTGTCTGCAGACACTAAAGAATGGTACAATGACAACTTTATTCTCTCTCAGATAATAAATAGCACAGGAGTAAAGTGACCTTCCCCTAGGATTGGCACAGGCTTGTTAATTTTGAGGTGGTTTGCTGAATTGATCATGGCTGACTTATGAACAGTAAATTACAATTTGCAGTATGGGAGCACAGAAGTCTCTTGGCTTAAGTGTTTAAAAATAGCCATTGTATGCTGTTCATTTATTGTGATCTAATTAAAAAATAGTCAAAAACTTCATGCTTCTATTAAAAAATAAATTTAAGATGCAGAATTCCTTTTCAAACTGATTTGAAACAAATTAGTCACAATTGATGAGACTAATTTAGTTTAGATTTAGAACGTGCTCAAGTGTAAAAGCTGTTTTAACTAATTCTTTTTCTTAAAATGGATTTAGGGAAGACACTGTCTGGTAAAATACTTCCTGTACTTTCTGCTTTCTTTACAGGCAGTTCCAAACAGAATTTTTCATATTTTCAAAATAAACCCCCACAAGCCACTGATTTTTAATTAAGGCACTAGAAATATTCAGCATCCTGAACAGAAAGCTCACAGCTAGCTCACCTTGCACAAGACAACTCTGTGAAAGACCATGAGCTCCTCCTTCTACCCACAAGTCTTTTTTCCTTATTTCCCTTTTACCTTTTAAAAAATTCTGTGCCAAAGGGGAACCACTAAACCAAGGCAGAATATCCAGAAAACCCCTCTTGTATGAACATTTTGTTTCCTTAGGCTCCTTTACTCATTTCCACTGTCTTCTGCCAGGTGGCTATTCTGAAAAGGTTAAAGAAAATGTGGAAAATCTCCTGGGAATGTCTAACCTGGAAGTTGATACTTTCATGAGGTAAAATTCCAGCTGCAGAATTCAGGTGCTTCTTCCTGAGTGGTAAGTTCAGAAACTAACAGATCCTCTTTGGACAGCACAAGTCTGGGGACGCTTTCCTGGGAGCAATATCCTCACACTTGTGACAGAAGTTAGTTTCTACCTCAAGTCATCAGTGGATGAACTTCTTGAAAGGAACAGGTAATGAGGTTTCTGTTGATTCTCTGTCTGGCTGCAGGAGTGTTGGAGCTGTATCATCTCAAAGTGGGGCACAACTCCAGGAAAAGTGATTTAAATATCAAGCTCTGCATTTCAGGTGTCACTGACACCTCAGCAGAATATAATATTTAGATCAAAATTTAAAATATTTTAGCAGAGTTCCTAAATACTGTATGCTGCCTTATTTGAAGGATCTAGTTCTTTCCTTAATTACATTTTACTGCTGTTTAAAGTTAAAATTAAAAATTTTTAATGGTACAATTACAGAAGAAAGGAGTTTGAAATGAAACTTATACTGCAGCAGATGATCAGGTGATCATCTTCCAGGAACACTTTCCCAAGCTAATTCCAAAGATCTATAGACTGAAATAAACTTACTCCTTAAGCATCATCTCTGTGCAGGAGTTCAGCTAAAGCCTTCCCCACCTCCCTGGCAGTGACAAACAGATGATGCTGCTGTTCCATCACTGCTCCCACCAACATCCATTTTCAGGTATGTCACAGGCTGGTTCAGCCCCTACCACAGGAAAAGGAAGATTATTCATCCTATCATAATCCACCACTTCCAGCCAGATGCAGTCAGGTAACACCACTTGTTCTGCATTACAGGGGAAATAAAGTCTGGTAGATTTTGGGCACTTGGGTTATCTCAGAATCATCAGTGGGAATCAGACAAAGTATCCATAATATGTTTTTATACAACATGTTTGGGTTGGAACTGGATGATCTTCAAAGTTCCCTTCCAACCCAAACCATTCTATGATTCTGATTTTATCTATGCCTTCTGTTGAATGAATTCTTTGAGAACAAGTACAGAATTGGTCTCCAAAAGCCTCTCCCTTGTTACTCCTGTTCAGCCCTTAAGCAGTGGTTGGCCCTGGTTTAGGAGCTCACCATGGGCCAGATTCCAGGCAGGGCTTGGAATAAAGCCAGGCCCTTCCCCTTCTCTTTGTCACCTTGGGCTTTTCAGAACTTGTCCTAGACATTTTGCTAATTCATGCTAAAAGGTTCATTTATACTTTTTTTTTTTGCTGTGGTAAGGTGAATATCCAACCTCATCTACTCTTTCTGATAAAACCCAGAATTAAATTCCCAACAAGTCTCACAGCAGGTTTCAGTTACACTTAAAATGTGTAGTTTTTTGAGCTCACATTTTGGTACTTAAAAAGTTTTTGCATGAGGAAAGTGCTAAGATTAATGGCACTTAAACAGAAACAGCATCAAGCTTTTGCCCTCTGAACAAAATCAAGTCCTTTGGGTTCTTGTAATAGATGCTTTCTTTTCCTGTAAAGTGGTTTTAAGGGCAGTACTCCCTTCCAGAGGCCAGTAAGCCAACCCTCCCCTGAGGCAGAGCTCACCTGCAAATGTCATTGTTTCTTCTCATTTCTGCTCAGTCTCCTCTGCAAGTGGAATGCTGTGCTGCACAACCTCCAAGCAGCCATGGAGCAGGTTTTCCACAGGTGTGCTATAGAGGAATGGATGGAGGAGAATGTCTACCCCAGCCTACAGAAGCTGCAGCAAGTGGTGGATGATTTGGATGAAGCAATAGAAGCACAAAATTAGGGGCATTTCAATTAGTCTGACTCATTCCCTGGTTAAACATGGCTAGTGCAAATCAGCAACTAGTCCTTGAGCTGGAGTTTGTCATCTTGAGAATTGAAGCATGAACTGTGGTTAAACAAAAGTGACCTGAAGGCATGAAGGAATTTATTAGCATAAAACACTTTAACTCAATTTTCCTGTCTTAACACATGCTGAGCCTTAATTCACCTGCCTGTAAGTCAGGTTTGCTCCCCTTGCATAACAGAATGCAGGAGTGAGTCACAGCTCACTCTCCTCCAAGGCAGGAGAAAAAAATCCCAGTTCTTTCCAAATTCAGAATTTGTAGCAACAGACTCTTATGTAACAATGACCTGGGAAAGTTCTACCCTAATATTTAGGATACTCTTAAAATGTTTGGGTCATTGTGTTTTGTACCATAACTCCTTGCCCTGTCAGCTGTGCTCTGAGTTGTGTCCTCCAATTCCATCACAGGCAAGAGGGAGCTCCTGAGGCAGTGGCACCTGGGCTTGGAGGGAAACCTGCTGGCTTATTCTGCTTTAATGTCAAACTTGTCATAATATATAGAAATATATTTTGGGGACTTGAGTGGAGAATTGAGATAAACACCAAAATGGAAATAATTCAGAAGTTTGGCAGTTAAATATGTTACTCCACAATGAATATTTGAAATATTTATTCTGTGCTTCATTTATTCCTTTCTTTAAATTTTTTGGAAGAACTGGTATTTAAATTTTCTTGGAATAAATCTTGACATATAGAAAGCAAAACTTAATCATAAGACAAGCTTCAACTGACTCAATGAGAGCCTGAGTAACTAGGTCCACATGCAAATCTTTATCTAAAAAGAACCAATTGCTGTGTATACCTGTCACATAGCTTGAACTAAACAAGATTTTCATTTATTTTACTTGAATAAAACCTTTGATACTCAGTGTTTGTAGAAGGGTGCTGCTTTTTTGTGTGTGTAGCATGTTGGTTTGGTTTAAAGGAGGGAAAATGGAAATATTCACCAATAGATCCAACTCTCTATCAGCTTATATAGAATTAAAAGCTGGATTGCTGACTGCTGCAAGAGTGTCAGCAGGGTCACTTCTCACAGCTATTTGGGCTTCCTCTAGTCTGTCCTCCCCTTCATTAACTCCTTCAGTAGATCTGTTCCCAGTAATAATTTAGACAGCCATTAATATTTTAATAATTTTAATTAAAAACAATACAAAATACTACAGCGATGCAAAACAAGTTATCAAAGTTGATTTTGTCAATGAACGTTAAAAAAAAAAGACAATACAACAAGACCTTGCTGAAATTCTACTTGCAATTTTAAAGTAAAAAAGGCAATTTCTAAACATTTTCCAGAAGTATTTTTGCCTCCCAGCCATCTATGACACTGTCAGAACTAGCACTCTATTTATTATGTGAGCCAGCTGAGGTTTTGGTATCTGTGTAACTTCATAAATACAGCCCAGAATCAGATCTCAACTATAAATATTTGCATTTTCTTTGAGACTTGCACAATGGATGCCAGGTATGGAATGTTTCATTGTGAAGTACTGGAATATGAAGTTCCACCTTACACAAAGCAGTGCTCTCCCTCTGCACAGATGCACTCTGGCTTTTGCTCACTGCAGCAGCCACAGCTCCCTCCCATCCCACCACAGCCATGCAAGGAACTGCACTGTGCTGCTCAAGCATGAGCTGAAGCATCTGCTGAGTGGTACCACACAGTCAGAGTAAAGGGCATGACAGAAGGGCCTGGATTTAGGGGTTAGAGTGTTAGATCTAACCTAAGGTCTGCTGTGCAGGTTTTTAAATCATTTATAATTCTTGCAAACTACAGCTGTCCAGGCACAAGTCTCTAGCTGGCCTGAGATGCAAAAGTTAATGACTACATCTGTAATAGTCCTCTAAGAGTACCTAATTTCCTAAGCAAAACTAGTCTTTCACATCATTCCTTTGAGTCCAAGTCACTTTACACCAGGCACATGTAAGGCTGTGTTTATTGAGCCTTTGACTTTGCTGGGCCCAAGAGAAGTGAGGAAAACCACCCAGGAAAGCCTTCAATAGAATGGTCAGAAATGGCAGAAAAGGAGGATGAGAGAAGACTCATCCAAAGAGGGAAGAGTGGACCCTGTCCTGAGCTGCACCTCCTTTGCACAGTTCTTCAGCTGATCCCATTGCTGAGGAGTGCAGACACTGCCATTACCAAATCCACGTGAACAGCAATTGAAAGTTAATTGTACCTGCACACAGTTGCTGCATTGCATCTGGCCAAGGCTTGCAATTGAGGGCAAGAAACACAAGAGAAAACCCCATCAGCCTGTGCTAACATGGGTGCAGTGTCCCATCGCCAAGCTCAGAGGCTCAGATAGATCAGTGCCACAGGAAGCTCCTGGGTGGATCAGCCAGCAGTGCCTGACACATCCCACAGCCTGGCAGAATGTCCTCGGGGCCCCAGCCTGTTAGCTCAGGACAGAACACAGGTTCCCACTGAAACTGTCCTTGTTGGTGCAGTGACAGCTGCCAAATGCAAAATGGAAATGGCACGAGAGGATGGCACCAGCTGCTCCAAGGGAAAGGCTGAGGAGTCAAAATACTCCTCCTAGACACAGTGTATGGCAGCAGCCATCCCTCTCCTACCTAACACAGCAGGATAAGGAATGAGGAGGATACCGGAAAACACTTCTAGAGAGGCAATAACTGACATCAAACCAACATGCAACTTACTCCAGGGGCAGCATTTCAAGTTACATTGTATTCTATAGGTCATTCCCCCCTCTAGAGAGTCTGAATTTTCCTTACATTGTTTTAGCTTTTGTAGAAGATACTGCATAGTCTGTAAGTATAGACATGACAAACACCATGAAGGCACAGCAAGCTGCAAGCAGTGCAGCTCAGCAGAAGCAGGACACGGGATGCAGTGCAGGGTCAGACCAACAGACGTACCTCTCAAAAGCTGATTTTTAACTGGAGAACTACAGCATGGTTTACAGAATGTCAGCTCTCATGGGAGTACAAATGAAAGCCAGTAGAGCTAAGACTGAAGGCAGGTAATTTGTTTTATCCATGGTCCACTCCACAGGCTCAGAGTAAGTGCACACCATGAATGAATGCCGTCTGAATATCCTTGATTGAAAGCAGCAGCTACCACAAGGGCTGAGCCCTTGTGCTTACACTGTACCATTACATACTCTAGGACAGCACTTCCTACTGGAAGTCCTTAGAACACTCACCATTCTCATTTTACACTGTGGGGAAGAGAAGAGCTCTCCAAATCCCCAATCTCATTCTCCTCTCTCTAAAACGAGCATCACCTGGGGGATACATTACAATGGATTTAAATGAGGAATTCTACAAAGTGTTACACCCTGCAATATTTTTAAACAGGTTTGATGATTATGCTTTGCTTACAGCTGTGCCTCAGAATAAAGGCAAATGTAGCTAATTGTCTGCAACCTAATTTTCATACACAGCAGTTTCCCAGTTCCAGTGGTGTGGGGTAGGCACTGAAAGCACCATAATTACCCCAACAACTCAGAGGACTTTCAGGAACCTGTGTTGGCAGAGGTCTGCACTGATACCTGATGTGATTACAAGTTTTTTATCTTATTTAAAGAAAACAGACCTAGCTCTGCTGCAGGCAAGCCACACCAACAGCCATGTCCCTGCTGCAGTGTGGGTACCTTCCACTGAGAGCAGCAGCCTCTGCCTCTCAGCTCACATCTAGCTCTGAATGCTGGAAGGGAAATTGTTCTTTGATGAGCAGGTGTTCAGCTTCAGACCAAACTGGAACACAAATAGGATAGGGCTTCTACCAAAAACTTTTCAGAGCCTTCTCTCTGTAGAGGTAGAGTGATTGGAAACAAGAACATAGGCTCTTTTAAATCCTGAAGAAACTGCTGCCAGGAGACATTTGCTGCTGGCCAACCATGAAAACAGACAACACAGTTACCTCGTACCCTGTTCAGATCTCCTGGATGTAACTGTGTAAGTATTTTCTAAATCAGGTCTAAAGACCATAAGATTCCTAAATAAAACCTACTGTATAAGCAGCTGTAGCATGCTGAAAAACTTGCAGCTTTTTACAATTTTTTCTTGTACTGACATGATAATGTAAGCATGATGGAGTTCTAGTTCTAGACAGAATGTGTTGATTAACAGAGGTAGCTTTTACTTCAGAAATACCTTGAAAAAATTTGTATTTTAACTATTTGTGAAACCATTGGTCAGAACAGAGGACACCACACACCTGGAGTAAAACACAGACACAAGTCAAACACTTAATCTATGGCAGCTACCTTAAAAAAGTTATTATTTAGCACTTCGGTATCATTTCAAGTGAGGAAATACTCAACAATTCTAGGCTACCATCTTGTTTGACAGTCTTTTCCCTACCTAAAGTTACACATCTCTCTGCTTCCTTTCTAAATACACAGTTTAAATAGTAAACACTGAGGTCCAGAAAAAAATTGTTCTGTCCTGCCCAGAAGTTAAGCAGAACAGGATTAAGGTAGAACATCCCAAAGATATTTCATCATGATCATTTTTCCCTTGCTATTTATGGCTCCTTGGTGAGCCTGAGATAAGTTAAGACACTGTTACAGGTTGATGAACCTGATGTTTAGAATTCCAAGAGAGGCACTCAGACTTTAATTTCCACAGATATCCAATGGCAAGTCAGTAGTAGAGAACATAAAAGTGCCACTACTCTGCATCTCCTAATTGCATATATTAAAAGTGAAACCTCAAAGTATTGTGTTTTGAGTTACAAATTCAACTCTTCTACATTGCATATACTGTACCTGCAGCAAATGTTTGCAGTAAGCAGAAGTTCACATCTGTGTCTTCATTAATGAAAAGCAATTATTTCAAACCAATTAATTAATAAATAACTATTCCTAGACAAGTTTGATGAGCTGACAAAGTTCAAAAGCCAGCAGTGTCCACATGCAGGGTCTTGAAGCAGTTTAGCACTCAACAATGAGCCCTAAGACAGATTTCACCCATTGTAAATGCACATGTTGAGAAATGCCCAGGTCAAGGTTGTGAGGGATTTCTTTTTCTGAAGAACAATCAGAATCTTTTCCAGATGTGTGAAAACCTCTGCTTGCTTCAGTTCACAGTGACTATCAGTATTTAACCTGTGGTTCATCTGCATCACTTGCCTCTGTTTCGCTGCTCTGAGAGAAATCTTGTGGGGTCTCTACTCTGTCCAGTTCCAAAAAACTCGTAATGAGTTTGGCAACTGCTTCCACATCACTGTGGAAAAGAAGAAACAAGGGAAGAGTTAGTGGAACCGTGGTGCTGACAAGACAAGAGCAGGCATGCTAATTCCTGAGAATAACTGCCTAGAGGGAAAGTCATATGGGCATTGAGGGTATGGCTGACAGCATGCCGCACCAAGCCATTCCCTCCACATCAGTCCTCTCCCCAGGCCCTGCTGCAAGGTTCCTTATTTTCAAAAGGAGCTCCAGCAGACATGCAGCACTAAAGGGATCCCAGATACCTAAACATGATCCTGATAGATGGTGCTACCCAAAGGTCTGTAAATGAAAACATGACTGGGCTTTAAAAGTTTAAACACAATCTCATACCAGCAAGTCTGAAAACCGAGCCTGGTTATAATAGCTGGCAAGTACCGACCCCCATGACTGCCATTTGTCCCTTTGCACACTGTAATTGCACCAAGTGCACACTGCACCTTCTGCAGCCCAGCACGGCGCTCTGGGTGAGCGGGTGCGAGAAGCCCGTGACGAAGCGCAGCACCACCAGGTAACCCTTCCCGAAATAGCGCACGGGCTCCTCCTCCACGTTCACATCGCGGATCTCGCTCAGCACGGCCACCACTGCACACGGGGAGACAAGGCATGGTTATGTCAGCGTGACTATGTCCTAGTGACAAGGTAAAGATGTGCCCAAAGGGATGGATTCTATCACCATCTGCTGAAACCAGGTGGGGCAGTGATTATCTCAGTGGGAGATATCCTCTGCTAATGGGCCATCTGTTAAACCAGCTGGGGCAATGTTCTTTCTCTTTCCCATGACCCACCCTCCCTCCAGGAGATATCTCCTGTCAATGGGCCATTGAGTCCCAGTGCACGACTGATAAAATTACATCATCCCACTGGGCGATGCTCCACCCATGGGGAGGAACCAAACATTTCCTACCCAGATAAAAGCTGAGATTTGGAACACCAAAGCAGCCCTTACCCACTGGATTCCAGAGGAAAGCCAGACCTTTCCACATCATCCCTGGACCTTCAGGGGAAAACTGCACCTTCTACAGGAGCACTGCTCCAGCTGAACCACATCTGCCACTGCAGGAGGATGCAGCCACCATTTAACAGGACTGCTACCACCATACTGACTAGTGGGGTGTCAGGCTGAATTCTGATTCTGTCTGTGTTTTCTATTTCTTTTGTACTATTGCATGTATTTTATTTTTCTCTTTTTTCCTATTAAATCGTATTTCTGACTTGGAGGCTCTCCCTGGTTTTGCTTTCAAAACCATTACAATTGCACACCCTCAGCACTGCCACTGCTAACAGGTGACAGAGACCCTGCTCTTGGGCACCACTGCTGTGATCTCACACAACCAGGGCAGTCCTGCATGAGCTGCTCAGGCAAAAGAAACATGCACAGGGTGTGACTGCAGCACATTGTAGCTGGGACAGGCCCCAAGGAAAAAGATACAGCCAGCCATAATAACCCATTATTGTTAATGTTTCCCATTTGTTTTAATGGCAGTTTTAACTATTTGTCTGTACTGAGTAGGAAACAGGTGTTCACTTTACTGAGATGAAACAAATACTGAAATATTTAACTGCTCAGAGCATCACCTGATCTCTGCATCCTCACATGAATGGTACCTAAACCAGATCTTATCAAAGAGGAAGAGATATCCTCAGCTCTCCATTGTAAACATGTGTCCTGAAGGAAAGTTCAGAAACATTAAACGTCTTTCTCTCCACATCTTTTATCTTCCATCTCAAAAATGAACTCCTTAAAAACCAATTCAGCTTAAGGTCATTCCAAATTTGGCCACTCTTCTGAGCTTATCGAGACCTAGTTCTATTTATATCAGGAAGTAAAACAAAAACTCTGACAAGGAAGAAGATTCTACTTTTGCAACAGAATAAAAGATCCCAGTTTGCAATAGAGCTACTAACTCACCATGACTCAACCAACTCACAGACTATATTGCAACTTCTGTTAATCCAATAGGAAGCCCAAAGGACATCAGATTCTGCATTAAACTGAGCCTCCTGAACAGGCTGCTTTAAATGCATATTGTGTATCTGCAGGATGTAACATGTCTGCTTGCATACAGTATCCAAACCTTCACCTGCTCCCCAAAGCAGATGAGATTACAGGAGTCTCAACTTCTGGATCCAAAATTGAGGTTTTTCCACCAGTCCCAGCTGCCAAGCAGGCTAGCCAAGAGCAAGGTAAACCCATTACCATCCCAAAGGAATGGCTAAGATTATTATGGAAAGCAATGTGTAGGCCTATTTACCTTGGATTAAAATAATTAACAAGATGCATTCAGCACACTGAGAAAAAGCATTAGGGTCCTGAGAGGCAGATTGTTACATCTGCTGCTTGGGAACAAAGCAGATGTGACTTAATTTGAGTACAGAACTCCAGAGAAGCTATTAAATGGGCACATATCCATCTCTTCTGCTGCTCACCACATTTTCTACCACAGATCCTGCTTTCTCACCTTGTTCATTCCCTCCTTTTGACAAGGTCAGTATTTTTTTGTAGAGATTGAATGTTTTTAGGCAGACTGTTCCCTTGTTCTTATCAAATACAGCTTCCTGTAAAATTGAAAGATAAAAATTAAGATTTTCCTGAAAACACCATCACTAGCTATGCTTCAAAGTAAAATAAAATTAGTTCTATGGAAAAATAATTTTGGTAACAGAAAAATGCACAGATAGTTTAGAGACACTCCTCTATTAGTAGATTATGAAAATCACAATCTTACTCTTGGTTTTAACAGAAACTTTACCATATCTCTTGTGCAACTTCTAGAAGGGAGTTAAAAGTGGGTTCATTGCCCCTCTTGCCACATTCCTCACATAATACAAACTTTGCCTGGAATCAAACTTGAACACTAACTTGTAATTCCTAAAATTTTCACTTCTGGTGAATTTGACATTCTAGTGCTGTGCTCTATGGGCCATGCTTACACAGACCTCAAATACCCCTGCCAGTCAATGAAAAAAAGAGGATCTCGTTCTCTTTAGGTGAGTTGCTAGGTGGCTTATTGCTCTCAAATCAACATCCACACAATTCTAAATTAGTTTGTCCCAGAGGAAAAAAGATGAGCAGCCTGGAAGATTAGAGCTCCCTTATTTAGTGGCTGCTCTGTCATTAGCTTGAAGGCTAAGTTCAAAACCATGTGCAGTTCCATGTCCTGATCATCCTCCCTCTTTTATGTAAGAGAGAACATTCTGGGCCAAGTGTCCCCTTAAAAATACCAACATGTTTAGCTTCACATTTTCATGCTTGTGTAGTCAAAGAATTATTACCCTAATTCCAGTCCCAGTACAGCAGCCCAGAGGGTTTCCTCAAAACCAAAAGCATAATTTGTCTGTTTGGACTGAGCAAGTGCGTGGGGCTGCTGGGATCAGCATCTGCCAACTGCTTCCTACTCACAGATCCTCATTTCCTGAGTTCAGCATCTTACCTCCCACTGCTCCAGATTCTGGGCTGCCACAAAGAAACACCCAGCCATGTAGAAGAGCTTCCATGCCAAGCTGTCTGAAGAATGCAAAAAATGCACAAATTCAGTTTTTTTTCCCTCCCTTCTTTGGTATTCAAACAATCCTGAAAGCAACATGCTCTCTTTAAAAGCAACAAAAGCAGAAAAGGTTTCTCTGATAGAACATTATTGCCTCTAGTTGCACTATTACAGCTCTTTCCCAGGATGAAAATACAGAGTTTTCACACTTTTCAGAAACTTCTTTCATGCTGGGCTTCAAACCATGCAGAATTATAAGCATATGTACTATTGGCAAGGCTGTAACATCTTTCTCTTCTCTACAAGCAAAGACATTCTAAAAGGCATCCACAACACTGCCAACCTGCTGTCAAACACCAAATATTTTTGCTACAGAGGACAAGGATAAGGACAATGAAACTTCAATAAAGCAAACATGTTTCTGCAAAAAAGGAAACAGCTGGTCCTCTTGACAAACAAATATTTGCATTTCATGTCCTGGAAATGTTTACATGTCACAGCCTGAACAATTTGCTCACTCAGGCTTTAAGTGAACAATAGAACTGTGCTGAGGTTTCAGAAAATTTTCTTGCAATGTCTTCAGCAAAACAAGGCTGATTTAGCTGGTGGCTCAAGCAGCTTTCACTGCATTTTGCTCTTTAAATAAAAATATGTGAGTTATATTGGTAGCACATTCCTACACACTATTAAGTTGTAACATTTGATGGTAACAGGATGCAGCACAAGAATCTCAGGGCAGCTTCCAGGATAAATCCTAGGGATGGAAAGGCAGCTGGCATTTGGTGCAGTGTGCTGTACTGCAGGGGAGGAAGCAGCAGTAGCTGTCTCATCTCTAAAGGTGCTTGGATGAGTAATCTCTGCTAGTGATGATCTGACAGTTCCCAGAGAAACAGAGAATTTCCGTCAAAGGCAAAGTAATCATTTCATTATGATGTCAAATAATCATTACATGTCTTCCCAGGAGAGCTGTGAGGACCAGCTAATCACATTTATAAAACACTGAAAGTACAAAATGCCACAGAGCACCAACATCATTATTAAAAATACCTTCAAACGGAAAAGGAAGCTGAGTAAGAAACAGAGCATTAAAGCACAGTAAGCCAGAGAGGCAACAGTTATTACTGGTTTTAATATTCACACCACCAAGTGGGAGAGGAACCTCCAGTGCCTTTGAAGGGTCAGACAGAAGCTGCAGATGAGTCATGAGCATGAAAAAACAGAGCAACAGGAAAGAAACAACTCTCCCAAAAAAGTGATAAGCCATTACCTGCACTATAATAAGCAGCAGCCAAACCTATGGAAGCTATTCCTAGGAGGAAAGAGGAGAGAATTAGGACAAATAAGCAGCTCAAAAAACATCTAAAATTCCCTGGTGAAAAATAACACTTTAAAAAAAAAAGACATGATTGCAACATAGATCACTATATGAAAGTCAAGCTATTTTTTTTCTCTCAGTATTAAAAAAACTTCCATTCTGCAAAGACACTAAAAGCACAGGGGCAGGGGTGAGGAATAAAAAAATTTTATGGCACAACTGGGAACAGAACCTCAGAGGGACCCAATCTAACCATGACACCATACTTTCAGCACAGCACAACTTGGAGTGCTCACACAAACCTTGCAATGGTTATTTTCCCCTTTAAGGGCTCTCTGGAGCCAAAAGAAAGACTTTGCAGCAAAATTGTGGCAGAAACTGCCAGCTCCCTTCTCTCAGGGAGGAGGAAGCAGCTGAAGACTGCAAAGATCTCCACAACAACATCCCTGAAAGCAATGACAACGTGGTGTTACTGCAGTGGCATCTGCTCAGCTCAAAGCACGATATGCCAGATTTTCCCAGCAGCTCTCTCAGTACAATCCTAACAAGTTTATTTTTCCTGCATATTCAGTAGTGTCTATAAGAATGCCTCCAGAACATCCTGTATGACTTCCCATTACATACAGTGTCCCCAGGAGCTCACCACCAAGCACATGAACAATCCAGCCCCAGCATGGCCACACTGCATTTTCCACTCCTGATAATGAGATGTTTTTCAACCTCACTATACAGCCCCTTCAGAAGCTTCACATTTCTATTGCTGCATGGCACATAACAAACTTTCTCTTCTTAATCTTTCAGGACTCCCTTAAAATGAGCTATCTGAGGTTCTCCAGATGAGACTGAAAGTCTCACAGTGAAACTGCCACGCTGAGGCTTCAGACTCATTCAGTGCCTATGAGAAAGGAAGAGTTCAAAGTACAATCATTCCTTTCTGGAAAGGAAAATTGCCTGGTAGACAGGCATTTCACTGGGGGCTCATTCAGGAGTTTATTCAGTGACTCTCTTCCCTTAAAGCAAGCTCTGAAATAAGCTGAGGAATGCTGTGGTCTTACCAACACAGAGAGACCAGGATCGGATGCCAGGTGACCTCTTTAGATGAAGATGGGAATTTGTGCGTTTTTCAACCAGCATGTACATCTTCAAAAGAAACTCTCAACAGCCCAGTTTGACTCATGAAACCTCACTGGACAAAAAGAAAAGGAAAAAAAAGTTAAAATAAAAACACCAAAAAAAAATTAATAATTGAAAATTCCACCAGTTTTCCTTCCAAGCATTTTTCAGGACTTACCCAGTCTTAGTCTAGACTATAAAAGATACTCCAGGGTAAGAACAGAGTCTTTTTGGACAGGAAGAGCAATATGTACACTGAAAACAACCACAAAGTAAAACTGTCATGTGGAAAGTTGCATAACAACAACAGGAATCTGAACTCTTGGAAGAAAGTTCTCATTTTAGGGGCAAAAGTTTCTATTATAATCAGATTCCAGAAGAAAAATGTGAAAAACCAGAACCTGGAACAGTGTTGTGGCTAATTCCTGCAGCCCTTCAAACAGATAAAACAGCAAGGAGAATGAAAATCTCTTTGTGCACTTTTCCTGTGAGCCCAAAGAGTTGTGTGAAGGGCTGGTCTGGGAGCTGGGGCAGGACAGTGCAGCCTTGTGCACCTCTGACATGGGGTCTCATCCCTGCTGACACAGCAGGAAGGGCTACAGCAAGCACTGCCAGCATCCCATAATGCCACAGATGTCATTCACATCTTCCAAGCCCCAAGAATACAACCAGGAGCTCACAACAAGAGTTTTGTCTGTCCTCAACCAGACCATGCCTTTGGCATAGGCAGAAACAGCAGGAACTAAAAGGACAGCTACTAATTAAAAACTGTAAGAGCAGGGTAATCCCATGTAGCATTTTCATGACATTTTTACTGTTTTATAGCATAGAAACAGAGTAATTTAGGGTGAGAAAGACCTTTAAGATCTTGCAGCCCAACTACTAATCCAGCACTGCCCAGTCCACCACTAAACCATGTCCTTAAGCACCTCACCTACATGGTTTTTGAACACTTCCCTGAGCAGCCTGTCCCACAGAACCAGTTCAAGGAGGCTGGTATTAAGCTGCCCATGTTTCCAGAAAATGCCAACATTCATCAGGTTTTGAATAACCATGAAAAACACGGAGAGAGCAAGTCTGAGCACATCCAAGTTCTTACAAAAGACAAATATGTGATTTTCAGTCCTTCAGTTATCTGGCTGTTCTTGCATACAAGATGATGCTCCTGCAATTCTGGTAGTTTGCATTCAAAGCTCCAGGGGAGCAGATTTAGCCAGGTCTTTTCAGTTAAACAAAAAAGCACCCACGACTTTGATTTTAATCTCTTAGCAACACATCTGAGAGTATCTGAAACCGAAAGAGCCAAAAGCACTTATGCATAAGACACACTCCATCTCCTCCGGATGTCAAGCATCAAATTTTAATTTTCAAATGGCTCCCGTGAGCTGCTCTCAAATATACCGGAAAATACTTCTGCAGTACAATGCCTCCTCCTGCCTGTTATCAAATACAAGTTATAAAATACATCCAGATCACTGCAGAAATCTGGCTGTATTTAACAAATATTACACCCTACTTAGAATATAATTCTCACGTATATCAGTCAAGTCCATTAATGCGAACTTTGATATCTGCTCCCATAATAATTTAGTGAAGTTCAAGGAGGCAAATGCCAGGTTTGGATTAATGCTGGACACTCAACATCAGCGCATTGCCTCTCACAGGCAGTTGCTTGCAAAAGGTGGACCTTGGAATGAAAAGCACCAAAGCAGCTTCTAAAGTTACATTTAATAAATAAATCATAAAAGTGCCCTAAAGGAAATACAAAAGTTTTACTACAACGTTATGAGAAAGAGGTATTTTTGAGCTGCTCTTTCATTTCAAATTCCAAAACTTAACTTTGCTTGAATTTGTCTGGTTTGACACTGAACTGGTCTCCAGCATCAAAATAACATTCTCATGCTTCCTCCACGCTCTCGGTCGAAGCGAGCCAGCAAAAGCCACTGGAAAGCACATCTTGAAATCCTCACCACCAGCAACCATCAAGTCAGGACCACGCATCAGGTGAATCTTCTTCACAGAGCTCATTTTTTTTACCTCCCAACCCTGCACCTGCTCCCCCCAGGCTGGTGTTCCCTCAGGGAGGAGAAGACCCTCCCCAGCAGGGTCCGGCCCTGCCAAACCCCCCCGAGCCGAGCCGCGCGTTCTGTTCCCCGCGTGTGGGGACCCCGAGCCCCGCTGCCCCCTCCCCAGCGCCGTGCCCGCGGTACCTGCTCGGCTCCTGCCGCCTTCTACAGGGATCCGCGGCGCCTCCGCGCCCTCCGCGCAGGTCCCGCCTCAGGGCCGGACGGACGCGCCCGCGGCCATTTTGGGTGAGGGCAGAGGACGGGACACGAGCCTCCCTTCCCTCCCGTCAGGGCGGCGCCGCGCCAAGATGGCGGCGCGCTGCCAGTACTCGGCATGGCGCCTGAGCCTGCGGATGCTGCCGAAGTAAGAGCGTCGATGTTTCGTTGGTTGTTTTACTATAGCGGTGCTCTGAAAGAGCAGAAACCTCGCGTGGTGACAGGAGTGAACTGCTGTAGGCTGAGGCTGGCTGTGTGCGAGAGCCTTAGTGGACTGCCCCGCGATGGGTGAGGTGGACGTGGCCCCGTGCGTGAGGGGGTCGGGGAGGGCAGGGGAGCCCCTCGCTGGGACAGGGGCCGCAGGCTCGGGCAGCCCCTGTGGAGGCCAGGAAACCTCGGGGTTCTCCATGGCAGCACTTGGGGCACCACTGTCACAAATTGCTGGGGCGGAATCACGGAGTGTTGGGTGGAAGGGCCTGTGGGGATCACTCAGGGCAGCCCCCGCTGACGCACCTGGAGCAGCGGGCACACAGCCGCGGCCAGGGGGGTTTGCAATGCCTGCAGAGAGCTGCTGCCGCTTTTAGGAGCTCTCTAAACACAGACACAGAGTCGAGTTTAGGAAGATGTTTATTCTGCACAGGGAGCAAGGTGGAGGTTTCCACAGATCAAGCACACCAAAGCTTTTAACTGCTAATACATGTTAGCAAACCAAGACATTGGTGTTCACTGGCTACAAGTTACACAGTGCTCTTATTAATTAGTTTTCCGTCTTCTATTGGTTAATGATTGACTTCTCATGCTAATATGTCTGCATGCTCAGTCTGTCTTTCTTGCAGGTGGGTTTCTTGAGTCAGTGGTTGCAGATTCCCCCAGCCAGAATTACCTCTTATCCAGCTGGAGCTGATTTCAGCACAGTTGCTGAGTTGGCTTTATTTTCCTCCTTGTTTTGGGAGTTCTTGCCAGATGGCCCCTAAATTCTTCTTTGTGTCCACTGCCAGTGGGCATCCTTTTTTCTCAGACTTTGTTAACCTCTGCTAGGTCTGAGATTATTAAAGCATGTCAAGCCCTAGACTTTAACAAGGCAATTCCATCAACAAATAACTTGTTTTTTCTAACACCTGGACATCACTTATATTTGAAAAGCAGAAATATCAGTGATAGTCTTCCAGGTCCAACATTGATGCCATGAGTTTTGAGAATTGTATGTTAGCTGAAGGCTTGGGTTTGAAAATCTGTTATTTGGGGAGGAAAGTTTCTAATTCATTGAAATGCAGAGTAATTTTCCTGTTGTGGACAAATAGGCTGCATTTGGAAAATCTTTCATGTTTCAGTCAAACATCTTTCACAAAGCTGGGGGAAAGCTGTTCCTGTTCAGTCCATTAGAGCAATTGCTTATGTCAGGCAGGATGGGTGAAGTGCAGACATCTGTATTTTAGCTTAAATTCCCTTTATGTAAGTCAGTGTGTGGCTTCATCTACAAATTATATTTGCTCTTCTCTCAGTTTCAAATGAATGTCCTTCTTGAATGGAATCCTCAATTTTTGGCTTTTTTTTCTGAACATGAATATATTCTAGAGTGTTTGCTCAGGGCCATGACATGCTAGAAGTTTGTTTGGCTGTTCTCAACACTGTTCTGGTGAACTGAGATTTTGGTCGGTGTTTTTCATAACAATTCAGAGTGAAGATAGAGGGGAAAAAATCCCCAGAGTCCATAGTACAGACATTTAAATATAAGTATGGAAAATCCCTACTTTGGTTGCAGTTTTTGTGTGTGTTAATGGGAAAAGGCAGTGAGGAACTGCAAGAATGAATTGGCCTGCTTGTGAGTCACAAGGTACCAGCTGCTGGATTTGGATGAAAAATAGGAAGTAATAAGGATCACGTGTGCTCAACCCAAACAAGCAGCTGACTGAGTCTTCTGGGAAGAAATTTATATCTAATTAGCTGTCAATCAGTTTTTATGAGCAACTGGTTTCTCTGGAAACCAAATGTTAAGCGGTTTTCATTGATACAAGACAAAAGATTTCTTGTGTCTAGAGCAGAGTGAAATAAGCAAGAAAATTCATCTGTCCCCTCCACTCACATAAACCACACAGCATATGTTTTATTATTGTGTTACTAATTGCAAAAATACCAGCAACTCTGCTTCTCCAGTTCTTCAAAGGTCACACTAGGATAACCTGATATGACTTAATGTCTCTGTTACTTCATAATTAGAGACTTTTTTTCAACCATGAGAAATATCAGGTACATACACACAAAAGCAAAACAAATATGGCAAGGATCTTTGTAAGCTTCTGCTACCCATTAATGATTCTTACAACATTTTTTCTAAAATTTGGGGATCTTGCACCAGCTTTTTGGAGTAGGTGAGTGCTGTTATGCCCACCAATAGAAAAAGGAAGAAGGAACATTTTGAAAGCCTGATCCTGGACTTAAAGAACAACATGAATTCCAAACCACGTTGCTGCAGAAACAAAAACTATTTTCCAAAGTAAACAATTCAGGAATATGTGATTGACTATTTGTAGACTTCTTCCTCAACAATGTAAAAATAGATTCTGTGGAAGTGTTTATGTTCTATTTGTGTAGTAAACACACTTGTAACTTTTAAGTTATTGATCTAAACCCAAGAACATACAGAAAGAATAGAACTGGCATTTATTTTGAATTAGTTTGACATGTCTGTAATTCTGGTGCTTTTTTTTCTATTTCAGACCATTTTCCTAAATATTCTTTTCTAACTTCTTATATTTTTTTTTTTACCCACCCAACTCCTTATACTTTTTTTTTCCCCACCCTAAGGTCTTAAACTTAGGACTTAAGCTATGCAATAAGCATGTGATCTTACTAACATGCCAGGATAAATTCCCAGAGTGCTTGGTTGGAAGCAGCCACCAAATGCTTTGGCTGGACAGAACTGGCTGTGAGTCCTGTTAGAAATGAGCTCATCCCACAGAACCCCTGGCCTCGATGAGAACAGTGTGTGTGCAGCCTGCAGAGCACAGATTTCATGGAATAGATGTTTACCAGCTGTAGGCAAGATTTATTACCCAGTTCTAACAGCTGTGGACTGGCATGTGCTGTCACTATGGCAAGGAGGCATTTACAGCTGGCACTGCCCTGCAGGACTGATGCAAAGCCTGTAACACTTTGCAGTTGTTTGCAGCACACTGTTTTCACAGGGAAATTCTTATTTCTCCATTTCATTCAGGGTGTAAATGCTTCAGGTGCAGGGATAAATTTTACATGGATCCAAGGAGGCCAAATATATCAACAGTGGCCATAAAAGCAAGTGATGTCTGTAAGTGCTACCTGCTGCTGGCATAGCAAAGCTTTTAGAGAGTGAGGTTTTTGGGAAGCAGCCTGCAGAGGTGGTAACTGTTACCTCCCAGATTAAAGCAGGGTGATGCTTTCTTGTCTCAGGTTGTCAGGCCTGGTGTGATGGTTGATCAGAGATCCACTGTTCTGTGGGAAAATGGCATCTGTAGTTAATGGCAAGCAGAGAGTGCTCTTGGCAATAAAATAAATGAGACATCTAATTATCTAATGATTTCACAAATATAATCTTATACTGTGCACTGAAACCGAGATTCCTTGCCCACTTCAGTTTGTGTAAGTTTTAGCTCTTTTTGTTTGAATTTTTAAATTGAAATTAATTCAGTCCAGGTATTCCTAATATGAAGGATGAAATAGAGATTCTTAATATATGTACCTAGGATGTCCTCAATATTTCTGCAAAATGCTTCCATTTCTATGCAGTTCTCTGTTGTTTTCATTGTGAATTTAAGAACTATGGGGGGAAATTTAGTCTTCTGCCCTTTGATGATGTGCAGAAGAATGTGTTTAATCCAATTCTGTAACAGATGACTACCTTAGTTGAGCAGAGATTCCCATCCCTGGAAACATTCAGGGCCAGGCTGGATGGAGCTTGCAGCAACCTGGTCTAGTGGAAGGGGGGTTTGGACTAGATGACCTTCAAAGGTCCATTCCAACCCAAACTACTCTGGTTCTGTGAAATAAAAAATATTTTAAATATGATCTGTGCAGTTACAGAAATATCCAACACTGATGTCTTTTGAAGAACCACTGTATCAGTTTTGGATAATAAATGTTAAGTATAATCAGAGTGTGAAAGAAGAAGATTTTAGCTGTGCCTTTAAGTGCAAATCTCAGCACATTTCTAATTTAGAACTTTTCATCCATCCTATCATCTGATGGATAAATGCAACTATAGCTGTTGTATCCTGATGGAATAAGATGAGAGGTTGGCCCAGCTTTTCTTGTATGAAAATACTCATCCACAGGAACAAGAAATATGTCAGATAATGCTGCATTCCAGCAAGTCTATAGGAAATGCAGTTTCTTAGGTCACATAGGAATTGCTCAGGAGTGGTTGTGGTGCTTTTTAAAAGCTTGGGCTAGTATGCTAATATGAAATAATATGTGAAATAATATTATGTGAGAGCATTTTGAATGAAGATAACAGAGACACAGAAAATTATTACCAAAGCTACTACAATTTGTACCTCAAGCCGATATTAGTGATATTTTTCCAGGGTATGTATAAAGGGGCATCAGCTTACTTTTCTTTAAGTGGTCAGTATGAAAACATTTCTGTTTGCTTTCATCATGGCTAAGCTAAGGAATTCTTGATTTCTCTAACCTCAATGATAACTCACCTATAGTCTGCAAGTTAAAAAAAAAAGCATGACATTCTTCTCTGGGGTTATCTTCAGTATCCTTAAAATTGAACAAGTGTTTAGAGTTGTGTCCTTATATAACAAACCTCTCTGGCCGTGCCTGTCTTCAGCCCTCGTGCTCAAAAACCATCTGTGGCTTAAAGCGTTAGAGGTTTCTGTAACAGGAGGGAATTTACCCAGTGTTATACAAAAGTTGCGGTTTAGGCAGGAAATTGCATGTTTTTTGGAAGTTCTGTGGTTTAATTTATAAAATGTATTTTACACTTGAAAAACTTGTCTGTGTAGCAGTAGGCATTTGCTTGTAGGTGTGTGTTCATGTGGCCGGGGGTTTAAAAAAGGAGCAAAATGTTGATTGAACCTTTCTATCTAAATCCTACAACCTGAGGTTCAGAAAGACAAGAAATCATAAGCATCTTGATACTCCAGGGCCTTTGAGACTGTGGAAGGTTGATGTCTGTTTAATAATCCTGTTCATGAGGATTTGTGATTTCTGCCTGGGAACAGCATCGCTGGTACTTGTGTTTTGTTACAGAAATGGAGAATCGCAGCATATTGGTTAAATAAAATGGTGATTTTGCTATATTTTGTAACTCGCAGAGTATCATTTCACTTTAAAGCCATCGGGAAAAAAAAAACAAAAATCGGGGAGGAAAAGCCCTTTGTACCATATAAAAGAGGAGCGCGTTGTAAAAAATACGCAGGGACACTCCAGAGAAGCAGCGCAGGCTCGGGCAGAGCCCCGCCGCAGAGCCGGGCAGGGACAGGTGCCGGGGGATCGCTGCGGCCCGGGGCTCCCATCGGCACGGGAACGGGAGCGGGCACGGGGGACCCTCCGCGTACGTGCGGCGGCGCAGGTCCGCAATGAGCCCGGCAGGCGCGGCCGGGGAGGCGGCGGAGGAGGCGGGGCCGCCCCGCCCGCTCTGCGGCCGCAGCACAGCCCCGGCGGCAGGTACGGGACCGGCCTGCGCCCCGCTGCCCCTGAGAGGCGGCGCTGGGGCTGTCGGGCCGTTGCGGTGGGCGCTGGGTTTTTCCCTGCGGAGCCGATGAGGCGCGGCTCGTGCCCGGCCGCTCTCCCGTCACCTCGGTGCGGGGGGCTCTGAGGAGCCGGGGCTGCGGCGGCGGGGGCTCCGCTCCCCGTGCGGGGCCGGCGCCAGGGCCGTGCTGCGGCCGGAGCTTCCCCGCGGGGCCCGGCCAGCGCTGTCCGCCCGCGTCTCCTCCGAGGCCGCTCGGTGCCGCCCGCAGCGCCGGGGCCCGGCGGCGTTAGCGGGGTAATTCCGGCCGAGGGAATTGCGGGACACGTGAGCGCGGCGGGGCCGCCCCCGCCCCGGGACCGCCCGGCGGGGCGGGCGCGGCAACAAAGGGCGGCGGGGACGGGCGCACGGCAGGGAGGGCAGCCGGGCCGGGCTGGCGGCGGGCGCTGCTCCTGCGGGTCTCACCTCCCGCCCCGCTCTCTCCTGTCCCGCAGCCCCGGCGGCCAGGACCGCGCCGCAAATGAAGTGCGAGAACTGCACCAAAAAGGTGAGTGCGGCGGCCGGGTGCTGCCCGCCCCCTGGGCTTGCGGGGCACACACACACGGTCCCGGGGATGGGGGGATGCGGCCGGCGGGCACAGTCTCGTCCGGGAGCCCCGGCAGGGCGAGCGGCGCTGGCCGCCGGCCCCAAGGTCACCGAGCTCCGCGTCCTCAGCCGTGCCAGCTCCCGGGGGTGCCCCGAGCGCGGCATCGCCGGGATGCGGCCGTGCTGTGCCCGTGCGGGGCAGCCCCTCGGCTTAAACCGCCCGGAACTCGCAAACCCACGAAGCAGGGGAATGCCTGGCAAATTATTTCCATCGTAGCAGTTGCACTTTGAACAGAGTCTTGCATGTGTTCCAAAACACTGTAAATAACTCTATCAGTGCTTAATGACGTGAGCATTTCTGTAAAAGTGTTCTTACAGAATGGTGAACAGGCTTTGCATAATCCACGCGTGTTATGTTTTGTTTCAGGAATGCAGTAAAAAACAGAAAAATGATGATACACAAAGTACGTCTGCTGATGCATTGAGTTCAAACGATGGCTCTGAAGAGGTAATGTTCCTTCTAAAACCTGTATTAGACTCGATATTATATTGTTTTGTGCACCCTAAAGGAGGTTATA
Organism: Luscinia megarhynchos; assembly: GCA_034336665.1. Taxonomy (NCBI): domain Eukaryota; kingdom Metazoa; phylum Chordata; class Aves; order Passeriformes; family Muscicapidae; genus Luscinia; species Luscinia megarhynchos. The sequence continues at coordinate 8,716,379 of CM067580.1, forward strand.
AGGAGACAACTTTCAACTACTAGCAAACTACAAGCAGTTGAAAATAATAATGAGCTCTTGTAGACATTGTTTAATATGTGAATCAAAATTCTTGTAAAAAGGTGAAATAAAAGAACCCTTATTATGCAAACATAAAAGAGAAATTCTAGGTTCTAAAAATTTGGACAGCCAAAACTCTTATATCAGGTCGACAGAACTTATGGAGTTTTGATAGTACAAGTGGACAAAATATCTACTTATTCTTTATATCCAAGTATTCCCTCTTCTCAGTGAGCTGCAGATAGTGTCATAGCCAGGAGTGTGAAACGCTTCATCTCACAGAATATGTTCAGTGCAGTGGCAGGACTGTGTTCTGTTTGTTTTACTTTGTGATACCAAGCCTAAGCCACCTTGCTGTCAGAGGGACATCTGGTTGAAGAGCTTTAATAGTTCAAGGGAAAGTTTTGTCAGTTGCTTGCTGAGTTGATAGGGACTGTCAGCTCTGAAGCACAGTGCAAATTAAGTTACTAGCATATGGACTAAGGGCTAAATTTAGATCTTTGTTTACACTTAAACATTTTGCAGTTTCACAGTAATAGGAGTAGCAGAGCTGTGCTTGAGATGGAACATATTATTGTGTTTACCTGTAAGTAATCTTGGATATGCAAGTGCCATGGATTGTCCTGCTTTATATCAAATAGTGATACTGTGTTTGCTTTTCATCTGGCTCATTGCAGAGATCTTGATCATTATTAAACACTTGTTTACTTTTTTTTGCCACCAGAAAAATGAGTTTGATACATTGGCTAATGCTAAAATACTCCTTAGCGACTGCCTAGCTTGTGACAGTTGCATGACATTGGAAGAAGGAGCCAGAGTTTTCCAACAGAACCAGAAGGAATTCTTTCGTATTCTCAACCTTAATAAGGTAAAGTGACCCAAACAATGACCCACTGTTTTCTGTGAGGAGAAGGCAGTTACTGAATGACTAAGCAGCTTGGTTTCCCAAGGCAGATAATGTGAAGATTTGTCAGGATATGCTTTTTCCAAAGAGGAAGTGAAAACTTCAGGCAACACAAACGTTCAAGTACTTAAAATAATTTTGTACTGGAGTTGCAAGGTCACAGCACTTGATGTAAACACCATAGGAAAGTTACTGCACCTACAGAAGGAAAAATTTATTGGCAATGTGAGGATTTCATTACTGCACTAACAAATTATTCTGTAGTTCAGTGTTTATAGATATTCATACCTTCATTGCAGAGACTGTTCTGGCTGGTTTTTGGTGCTAATGTACCTATATCAACCTATGAAGAAATTAGAATTCTTCTTAATATATATTCAACCTGACTATATTTTGTTCATACTCTTAGCAAACTTTGTAAGTGTTCTGTTGCTGTCTTATTTTCTGCTGAGCTCTGTTTTTTTCTGGAAGTTAGTTGCTATGTGTAGTGCTCAGATCCTTAGAACCTGATATTAAATTATTTTAGCTCTGCCCCAGACTTCTGTGCAAAAGCTACTGGAATTGAAACTTCTTGATCTGTACATGCGTGTCATAAATATGGATTAATTGCCTAGTACTTGCATTTTCTTAGAAGGAGTTTAAATCTCCAGATGAAATGGTGTTGTCACATATAAGAAAGTTAGAAGAGAAGGAAATAATCTTTTGGGTCACATGGCTCCTGTTAAGAGGGCCTGAATCCTACAAGAGCAAGGCAGTCAGGTACCTTCATCACAACTCCAGGGGTCCAAATGCAGACATTGAGCAAAGGGCAGTGAGGAACTCTGAGTCAGGAGCTCTCCTTGAAGGGTCATTGCCCAGCATGTGGATCAGTACAGACTGTGGGCCCTGACCTTTGCAGGGTGACACTTGTCTGCAGCACAGTCTTGCTTTGTCTTCCAAGTGTTCCACTGGTGTGGAAAATGCCCCAGCTAAAACACAAGATTAATTTTCACTTAATGCCACAGTCATTAGAGCTGCACAGTTCCACACCATACACTGGCTATTTTCATAGGATTCCTCAGAGCCTACAAATGCTGATTTGTTGAGAGTCCCATCTGCCACTTTCCCTCAACAACTGCAGTGATAAAGACACATGAGCCTTAACAAAAAATCAGATGTGTAATTTGCTGGGTTGTATTTATAGCTTCAAAGGCCCCTGCTGCTATAAACATTATTTATTAATGTTTAAACATACAGCTCTTTTCCTATTTGCTAGAATATTTCATCCTACTAGAACATCAGAGCTGCTGAGTGTCCCTTAACTTTCCTTTTGCCACATGGAAGCCAACCACAGAATTGTCCTAGGATGGATAGATTTCCCCTGAGTTATATAAAAGAGACATCTACAGATGACTGGAGATGAACACTGTCAGGATCAGAGGAACATCCTGTCCTGCTGCAACTTGAGGGTTGTTTCACGGGGTTTTTAATGATATGGCTCACTGAAGCAGAGGACTCTAAGGAGTAACTCCAGGAATGGCAAAGGAAGGGAAAGCAAGGAGCCTTACCCTGTTGTAATGACTTACCTTTTTTTTTCTTTTGTTTCATTTACCAGAAATGTGATACCTCAAAACACAAAGTGTTGGCAGTGTCTCTATGCCCTCAGTCATTGCCTTATTTTGCTGCTAAATTCAACTTCTCTGTGAATGAAGCAGCCAAGAGACTCTGTGGTTTCCTCAAAAGTCTTGGTAAGTTTGTATTTGTTACGGTGGTGAAGCAGAAAAGGAAGGATTGTTTTGGTTGGTTTTGCTTTCTCAGCAGCCTTCCAGTACCTGAAGGGGCTGCAAGAGCTGGAGAGGGCTTTTGACAAAGGGCAGTGAAACAGGGCAGGGTTGGATTAGACAATAGGAAGGAATGAGGCTGTGAGGCCCTGGCACAGGTTCCCAGAGCAGCTGTGGCTGCCCCATCCTGGCAGTGCCCAAGGCCAGGCTGGGCAGGGCTTGGAGCACCCTGGGATAGAGGGAGGTGTCCCTGCCCATGGCAGGGGCTGGAACTGGATGAGCTTTAAGGTTCCTCCCAAGCAAAAGCAATGGTGGGATTCCATCCCATGATATTGTGTTATGCAGTCTGAAGGTGCTGTTGCACAAACTTGTTCAGAGTTTGAACTGCAAGCTATGTGAAGTTACAGCCAGGCACCAGTGCCACACACACCAGTATGACAAATGGACTGGAGACATTCCCTGCTCACAGTAAAGGTCACAGAACAGAAGGACATTGTAGAGCTGCCTCCAAAATCCTTCCTACCAAGAAATCAGGGAGGGCTTAGTCACAAGCTTCCCATTATTTTATAGCTTGAGGGAGAAGGTAATTCTTATTCTAAGTTCCTTTCAGTCTTTTTTGACACATTATATCTCTAGAAGATTCTCAGTTCTGCTTTTTTCCTGTAATTTGAAATTACAAGAACTGTTGTATCTTCCTGTTTTATGTTAAAGCTGTATTTCCTTTGCTCATTATATATAAAGTTTTAAATAAAAAGCAAAAGCCACTTTGCTTGTATGTTTGGGATATTTTTTTATTTAGTTGAAGGAATAAAAAGGACAGTAATGAACCTATAAACTGTTTCCTCCCATCTCTATCTATCTATATATTAATTTTTCATGTATTTTTCTGATGCATCTCTGTAACCAGTGTACATTCTTCATCTCAAAGCATTTCTAAGTTCTGGTGGGCCCCAGTTTTCCTAGAATGCATTCATTATCTGCACTCACTTCTGTGGGGATGTGCTCAGTGTTACGTAGGCTTATAGGGAGTGTGTTGCTAAATGAGCAGCCAGAAGCTCTCTGCTCTGTTGGTGATATGCTCCTCTACCTCTGCACACAACTTGAGCAATGGCAGATATGACTCTTAGCTGGATATCATTTTTTGTGCCTTCAGCATGTGTTTAAAAGAGCATTGCCTTGCAAGAGTCACTGCATGTCACCCAGGAGTCCTGACATCCTGTTCAGTTGAACTACAAGTGATAGATGCAGAGTGCTCAGAAGGGAGCAGGGAATGTTGGCAGTGCTGCTTGCAGCATTAGCCACTTGGTGGTCCTTTCAAACTCAGGATGTAGAAGATGTTTTTCCAGTGTATGACTTTTCACAAACAGCAGAGTCATAAATAAAATCTGCAGAGTGGAAGGAATATACCCGTTGATTCTTCAAGATTTTTCATAGGCCTGGGACTTTGAAAGGGGTTTGTGAGGTGGAAAACATTCTGGTGATTGCCTGTTCCTTTCTGCTTGCTTCCCTAGGGGTGCATTATGTGTTTGACACCACTATAGCTGCAGATTTCAGTATCCTGGAGAGCCAGAGGGAATTTGTGCAGCGCTACCAACGGAGGAACCAGGAGGAACATGCCTTACCAATGTTTGCCTCTGCCTGCCCTGGTGAGAACTGCTTTATCCATCCTTCCTGCCCTTCAAACTGCTGTCACTGCAACTACCAAGGAGCTGAGGCAAGGGTGGCTTCCTTTGGGAGCTTTCCATAACTCAGAGCATTTTTGATTTGCTTTAGAGGGACACCAAGCACACAGTATTTGTTCCCAGTATCACTGGTCATCCTGAGTGCATTTCAGTGCTTGGAATTGAAAATCAGAACTGGAATGGAGGAGTTCAGTGGGTGCTGCTTGTATGTTCAGATCACAAAGTGTAACAGGGTGTTTCCTCATTGAAAAGAATTTTAAAGGAACTTTTATATAATTAAACCACAACCTCCATTACCTTAAGCAAAGCTTAAGTCCAGAACTTGCCCCTTAAGCCTGGAGAAAGTAGCAAGTGCCATTCCTTGTGATGACTGTGAGATGGGTACTTTGACACTTGAAAAGTAATTCTCACGTGAAATTTCACAGACTTGACTCGCTAATGTCTCACTTCTGACAACTTTGCACCTGAGAACGTGGTCTGTTCTGAGCAGACCCTGTATTGTAACAGCTGAAAAGATGCAGGACATGCAGTCACTGCTTACTTTTTCCATTGTTAGCTAGCACAGCACCATTTCAATTCAAGTAAAAGTCACATTCCTAAAACAGTAATATCAAAAAGGAGGTAAAAGTAAATCCTTTGCCTAACTCCCTCTTCAACTCCACCTTAAAGTTCATAGTGTTGCTTTTCAAAAGACTGGTAAAAATACCAAAATATTTCTTGTTAGCTTTGAAATAACTCAAGTGGATTGCATTTACTAGAGAAACGTTAGAGTGAGTTGCAGTTGGTGATCCCCAGAATCTGCTGTTGTCATTGATTTGAAGTTTAAATACTGCTGTTTGAATTATCCCTGTATTTTTGTTTGTTCTGTGTATTTTGCAGTGGAAGTATCTGGGTTATGCTTTAAGTACTACATATATGTATTAAAAACATGTCTGGTTTTTTCCTGTTACTGTTATCTTAGTGTAACTTCTTATCTTCAGGAGCAGACATATCATATATTGCTCTTTTTCATGTAAAACCTGTGCAGTTGAGACACCCCTGTTACTTAGTTTTGCTGTCTTGTATGTGCTTTAGGTAAGACTCAAAACCTGAGGATTTCTTTTAGAATTTCTGAGATAATTTTAATTTTCTTCATCTGGAAACAGAGCTGAGATTATCTGCTGCTCTCAGTGGAAATACTTTAAAATAGTTACTGGAGCAATTTTCTTGTCTTTGTGTGGTCTGCACAAGATAGATTCTGGTGTCAGTGCTGGTTTTGGTGTCAGCCCTCTATTGTGGTAGAGGTGATAACAGAAGCATGTGTCTTTCCATTTCTGGGAAAATAACTCAGAATATCACTGTCCATTTGAAAACATGGTATGTTTCTTTGTCAGCAATTAGAGAAAGCAAAAATCCTGATTAGTCATCTTTAAAGTGAGGTTGTTCACTGTTTCCTGACCTTATTTGTCTGAGTGCATTTTCTGTTCCTTTTTCTCCTTCCTTTTTCTACCCCCAGATTACATAAATTTGTCCCAGAGATGTTGTTTACTGGGTGTATTTAGCACAAAATGGTTTTTATATAGCTCTGTAGATGCAAGGTCAGTGTGAACTCAAGTATAAATGCTTTCACTCTTTTTTTTATCTTGGTGTGTGACTGCACAGACCTCTCATCCTCTGCAGCACTCTGGGGTGTATTATCTGCCATGAGCAAAGAGCAGAGCCTGGACAGTCCAGAACCTGAGAAAAGCTGTTCTCTTGTCCCTGTCTTAATTGTTCACCTCCTGCTACTCTCTTGGGGAGAAAGTGAGCTCATTTTTGGTGTGTTTCCTGCTGAAAGAACAGTAGTGTTACTACTGATAGTATAGGTAATATCTCAAAAGAATCAGTTCTCTTCCTTAATGTACCAAGCTGGTGAGCAACATGAAGCACTTGCTGTGGAAAATCCAGTGTTTTTAAAGCACTGCTAACCTCTGTGTTTTCCCAGAAAAGCCAATGGGGCAGACTTGCAGCAGCACTAGGAAGATCATAAATATTGAGGATTCTAATGCTTTTGTCCCAGTCAATGAATTTCCTTTTCCAGGAATGGGGTTTTACAGTAGTAAAAGTTTGCTTTTTTATTTTTTTTTTTTTTTTTTTTTGCACTTCCTGCAGATACATACTTCTATTTTCATGATCTCACAATAAACCAACCAAAACTAACATTCTGAGCTACATCTGCAAGAATTTACATGGTGATTTGTGGTGCCTTCTTCTCTTTGGTGCCAGCACAAGCCAGCAAATGGCCAAGAATCTAAATGAAATTATGAAGGATGTAGGTCTGGATGAGTGCAGGTGTACCCTGGTATAAGAATGGGGTATCTGAGGTTTTCCCTAAGTGTGGCTCTGCAGTTCAGCCCTGTGATGAGTGGGAAGGAGCAGCAGTGTGTGTGTGGAGTGCAGATAAAAGCTCACTCACCCAGGCTGCCTGTACAATTAACCAGTGACTAATGAGACAATGATCTTTGGGAGCTGCTGCTATGAGACACTTGTTCCATCCACTACAAGGACAGAAACAATGTAAGGAATTGCTTCAGATAATACCTCTCAGGAAACTCTTGGGATTTAGTGAAATTTCCTTGTAGGTCATGACTACAACATCAAAAACATTCCAATTATAAGAACCAGCCTCATAGCAGGAGTGCTGGGGTGATTAATGGTGACTACAAGGGTTCTAAAAACTGTCCTTGTTTTTGTTTGAAGCAATTTTTCTATTTGGACAGCACTTGAGACTAAAGCCATTTAAGCAGTAGGATGTACCTATCATGCAGAATATGCTAATACAGCTTTTTACCAGCAACAGTAAATTCAGTGCTTTGTTGTAGGTAATGTCTTGGACTTAAAGTCCCAGTTGAAGGTGGACATTAGGTTAACTTCCAATTCAGAGTCTCAAAATTCTGTACAGTCCTGGTGGGTAAATCCATTGTCCTTAGATTTTCATACAGCAGAAATGAATGCTTGTTGAAGATGATGTGTGCCTTCAAGGTTTTTTATGGAAACCAGCTTTGTTGAATCTGTGCATGAGGAAGGGAGTAACAGGTGATGAAGTTCACAGTGGACCTTGGTCTAGAATTAGTAACACAGTGAATTATTGCTTAAAGCATTATTAACAGAGCCTTGAGGTTTCCTATGGTTCCCAAGGTGGGGCTTGCAGGCTGCACAGAAGTGTCCTCCCTTTTGTGAAGGTGTCATCATTCTCAGGATCTGTTGTGTGACTGCTGCTTTTGCTGTGCTTATGGGCCACCTCTCTGTAGCTGGAATATTTCTGTGGTTCCAGGTTGGATCCGATATGCTGAAAGGGTGCTCACCAACCTGGTGACCTCTCACATTTGCACTGCAAAGTCTCCACAGCAGATCATGGGCTCCCTAGTGAAGGGCTACTTTGCCAGGCAGCAGGTAAGTAATTCTGATTTATTTTTACCATTATATTCTTCTAAATAGAGAAGATGGGCTTTAATACTGAAATACAGATCTTAGTGTATTACATTTGTCTTTTACTTGAAGAAGAAATGGTGTTCTGCTGCTGTACAAGTGCTCATGATGAGAAGAATGTACAAAGAACCTCACTTGATACAGTGCATTGTGAGCTGGCAGCAATCCTTGCACCCCCAGTGCAACATGGATTTAGGTATTTATGAGTAAAGTTAAATCCATAGCAGTTAAAGGTCTTTTTGTGAAATGCTGCCTGTGCAGTTCTACAGCACAGCCAAAACAGGAGTGGAGGAGAATAACGTGGAAATTGCCCTGTTATCTGAGATCAATAAAAGCATTGTATCCTAGGAAGTAACCTTTTTATCTCCTCAATTTTGTATGTTGAAAAAATTGCTGTTCTTTATATATCATACCTAAGTGGAACTACAGGCACATTGTGTAGGCAAAGGCTGCTGGGTGCACATGGATAGACAAATTCTGAAGGGCTTGCTGTGGATGAAAGTGAGTGACAGCCACAAACCAGAACTCTGAACTCCTGACTTGTATTCACCTTCTAAGGCAATCAAAAAGCTGCAGAAAATGTGGTCTGAGGGAATATGTCCAGCCAGGAGACTTTGGAAGTTTGTTGTGATGCTTTGTGACTTCTGGCAAATCATTTGTTGTGTGCAACATTCTTTAAATGCAGTGGGTAGGGACTTGTTCCTGGTATTATCTGCATTAGGTTTGTCACTGCTTTTGTCCCTGTCATCCTTCAAGCTGTCTTTAGCTCTTCACAGAGTTCACATGTGCTCTCTTCTGTGTTCAACAGAATTTGTCTCCTGATAAAATTTTCCATGTAGTCGTGGCACCTTGTTATGACAAAAAGCTGGAAGCCTTGAGGGAAGATTTCTACACTGCCTTGTATAATTCACCAGAAGTTGATTGTGTCCTGACATCAGGTTAACTTTTTTAAACTTGTAATCTATAAATATATAAGTGAGTCACCATTTTTAGAATAGCCTTTATGCCACAGTTTGCTTTTTTCAAGCCTGCTTTAGTCATAAGGTTGGCCTTTTTCTGCTTTAAAGATTAGTACATATTTTTGTGCTCCTGGTAGTACAGAGGTACTGCACAGGGAAGGCAGAGTGACAGTTCTAAGTTGCTATTCATCTAAAAACTCAGGTATTTTATCAGCCTGTTAAAGAAGGTAAAGTTATGCAAACCTGTATTTAAAAGAATTGTCTGGCTTGTCTATGGTCATTATTTTATTAGGAATTTTTCCTAATATATGGCACCAGTTGCCTTTTGGGGAGGATATTGTCTTTAGCCTTAGTGTCCAGACATCCTGCAGTGTAGTTTGGATATTTCCAGACTTGGCCTAACAGAGTTTGGCCAAGCTGAAGGCCCCCCCTTTTCTTTGGGGCTGGAAGTGTCAGGCTTCTCAGTTAGTGGAGGGAAGTAACTGTAGGAAGAGCTGGAGAATGTGACATAAAGCACATGCAGGTGTTGGGATGTTGAGCTCTGAAACAGAGGCACAGTATGTGTTCTGCTTTGTGTTGAAAGTAAAATGTAATGTGTTTTCCCACAGGTGAAATTGTCCAAATAATGGAACAGAAAAATGTGTCTATGAAAGATGTGACTGAAGTAGCTGTAGATAGTTTGTAAGTAGTTTTATTGTGGATTGCTTCCTTACTTTGATGACAAATGACATGTTGGAACATATTCAACATAAATGTAAAACTGTTTAGAAGAATGTCTTTTTCTTTTTAGAGAAATAATGTGCATCAAAACCTGAGTATTAAAGCATTCAGCTTCACCCTTTATATAGTGGAAAATATTCTCTTAGATGTTCATTGCTATATATAAAAGTAATATGAAACAGATAATATAAACCTGCATGTATTGTCTAAATGCAAAGCAGATAATTGGAGGTAATGACCCTTATACAGTAACTCCTTTAAAATTTGAACATTTGTGTAGCTCCTGATTTGTATTTTAATGCAGTAATAATAGATTTGACTGCATGAAGTTCAAGCCTTGCTAGTAAGTGTGGCTGGCTGGGTGTGCTGACCCTGTTCAGAGCTCCTGTGCTCCTTGTGTAGAGCCCAGCATCTGATCTGCCTCCCACAAAGCTGCAGGGACACAGTCCTGGGGCTCACCATCTGCTCTGGGCTCCCCTCTCTTTCACAGCAGCATCCTGACAGTAAATTTCCACTTCCCCAATCTGTTCATGTAAATTGCTAGAAGCAGCACCCTTTCAGGAAATGGTAATTAATTGGTTTTTATCCTGAGGACAGCAGTCAGTTTTTCAAGATTAGATCAAACTGAACTGTGCTTTAGATGAGCAGCACACAAAGCATTGGCAAGGTTTTGTTTCCATCCCTTATGCTTGGCTCAGGGAGCAGCATGTGTGGTGTTTAATTCTCAGACTTAGTTACAGAGGCTGCTCTCCCTGATCTTTGTTCAGCTGTGACAGATGTTCCTTGGTATCCTTCCAAAGGGTTGCTGGTAGAGCAATAAATGTGCTGTCTTGCACAAAACAGAAAGCTCTGGAAGTTTTGAAAAATCCTTTTTGGTTCCAGCTAGTATCCTGCTCGGACCTAGAGGGGAGAAATTTGAGTGGCTCTGTGGGAACTCTTCAGAGTTGTTTGTAGTGCAGCTCCTATGATTGCTTCTACCTGGGACTGTCACACAGAATGAGAATGAATAAAGTCCTAGCAGGAATAATCACAGAGACAGTCATGTAATTCTGTATCAGAATCACATAGAGACAGGCTTTTAATTCTGTACCAGCCTGTCCAATGAAAGGACAAGCTGGTACTCAGAATGTGCCTGGTTCATTAGCTCAACTTATAGAATCACAGAACACCCTGAGCTGGAAGGGACCCACAAGGATCATCGCAGCCCAGCTCCTGTCCCTGCTCAGACAGCCCTAAATCCCACCCTGGGCACTGCTGGCAGTGCTGTCCAAGCTCTCCTGGAGCTCTGGCAGCCTCGGGGCTGTGCCCATTCCCTGGGGAGCCTGGGCAGTGCCAGCACCTCTGGGGAAGAACCTTTCCTGATACCCAACCCAAACCTGCCTGGCACAGCTCCAGCCATCCCATGGGTTCTGTCACTGGCACAGAGCAGAGATCACAGCTGTCCCTCAGCAGGAGCTGCAGATCTGTCTGACCTCAGTCTCCTCCAGGCTGAACAAGCCAAGTGCCCTCAATTTATGCTGGAAAATAATGTTAATTTTTAAAAGGACTAATCTGATAGTACTGGTTTAACTGTGAGACCTAATGACATGAATTTTTGCTCTTCTGGGGGTCTTAAAAATAGATCTTGCAGAAAAATTTAAACAACTTGAAGTCATCCTCTTAAAGCAAGTCCCAGCACAGCAGCAATTTGATAAAATGCTGGGTATTAAAACAGTTGTATGAATGTGGGCTCTTCAGAGCTGCTTTTAATTGGGGGAGAGGTGAATTTGCAGGAGATGCCCTTGGGATATGATCTCCCCTCTTCCCTCCTGAACCATAGTGTAGCACTTATTTTCAGTGTACACCATTCTAACCTGGTTGCAGCTGTACTGATTTGGTGTGGTTTTATTGGCACAGACTGTGACAAACAGTTGCTAAAGCAGGAGAATTGTCAGCAAAGACTTGAAACTTCTGAAGTAGTTTTGTATTCTCACAGGCAAAAAATGATCTTTTATTTAAATAATTTTTCCCTAAAATGGCTCTTAAATCGCTGTTAACAAAATCTTCAGGTTGTGATGAAGATGCATTCTTATAAATTACTGTTGCTTGATATTTCTTAACATGAAAAACTGTGCATCTTATTTATTTTTTTTTTATCATCTCACTGCTGTCCTGAATAATTTACATTTTTAAGCTGTAATAAAGAATGTAATGTGTTCTCAGTGCTACAAAACACTTTTTGGTAGGGGAGACAGAAGGGAGAAACACACTATTTTATTGAAGTGAAAGAATGACATTTCTGGAGTTGATCTTCCATTTTGTTGATTCCTAAGGTTTGATGACCTAAAGGAGGGAGATGTAGTAAGGCATGATGGGAAGAGATCTGATGGTTACCTGGAGCACATTTTTAAACATGCTGCAAAGGAACTTTTTGGCGTGGATGTCAAGGAGATAACCTACAAAGCACTGAAGTAAGTTAGAGTGCTGTATCCTTGTTATGTAGAATGGCTGAGCTGGAACAGAAGAGGGTATTTTCAGTTGGAAGGTTTCAGTTTGGGCTGGCCAAAAGTTAAAGCATGTATTGAGGGCTTTGTCCAAATGTCCCTGAGACACTGAGGGCCTTGGGGCATTGGCCACCTCCCTGGGAGGTCTGTGCTGGGGTCTGGCCACCCTCTTGCAAGGAGCTGGCTCCTGAAGCCCAGGAACTTCCCCTGCTTTGGTTGGTGCTGCAGTGAAAGCAGTTTCTGGTTATAAGCCTGCAAGTCTCTCAGTGTAAAGCAGCTCCTGCTGGTATTCATTTTATTAAAACCTCACCTGCACTTAAAAATTGTAGAATTCTATTATGAAGATTCCACTCCAACTTGTCCTTAACTCAGTTTAGAAAGTGGAAGAGTTCACCTTGGTCTCACTGTTATATTTGTTCTGTTCCTTTTGGAGCATCTGAATACAAACTGACACATTGGATTGTTCCTCTGGGAATGCAGGGGGTTAAAATGTTCTCTCTGTCTTGGCAGGAACAAGGACTTTCAAGAAGTTACCCTTGAAAAGGATGGGGAGACAGTGCTGCGTTTTGCAGCAGCTTATGGCTTTAGAAATATCCAAAACATGGTCCTGAAGTTGAAGAAAGGAAAGTTTTTGTACCATTTTGTAGAAGTCCTTGCCTGCCCAGGAGGTAAGAATAATTGTGGATCTGCAGTTCTGCACATATATCTTGAATCTCAAAGGAAAACTGCCTTACAGGCAGGCAATTCATTTCATTCCCTCTTAATTCTCTTCTTAATAATCTAAAAATCTCAGTTTATTGGAGGGTCCAAAACACCAATTACAGGTGCAGTGTTGGCTCAAAAAATGATTGCGTTTTCTAAAATTAGTCACAATGTTATTTGTTCTCTTCTGACCTATAAGTAAGTGCCAGCACTGCACTGCCAAACCTCAGAGGATACTCTGAAATGGTGGTTGTCAAGGGCAAGAAAAGACAGGGAACAAAATTGGGATCATAAAACCATGGAGAATGCAGAGAAAGATTTGTGATATGGAAACCTCATTTCCATTAAGATAAAGTTGATATCAGAGTCACTTTCGGTAAATAACAATTGTAACAGCATGGGGGGAAGTGTAAAAAACCTTCCTTCAGAGAAGTGTGAAAAATGAATTCTGAGTTAACAGAGACTTTATTTTCATATCAAATCTCCATCACCTTCCATCTTTTTAATTTATTTTTTCCTAAGGGTGCCTCAATGGAAAGGGCCAGGCCCAGACTGAGGATGGCAAACCAGACAGAGCCCTGCTTGCCCAGATGGAAGAGGTGTACACTGCAATTCCTGTCAGGCTGCCAGAAACCAACCTGCAGGTGCAGAGGATGTACCAGGACTGGCTGGAGGGCATGGACTCCAAGAAGGTCCAGGACACTTTGCACACCACTTACAGTGCAGTCAATCAGAGCACAAGCAGTTTGGATATCAAGTGGTAACAGCTGCAGCAGCAGAGCTGTGCTGAGGCTGCAGGGCAGCACTGCATCCCCTCCCTGCACCACGAGGCTGTGAGGGAGGCTCTGCCCAGCTCGGGATTGTTCTTGGGAAGAACTTCTGCTTTGCAAAACCAGAGAAGTCTCCAAAAGCCCTGGTTCCTGCCACTTTTACTGTTTGTCATTTCCTGCCTACAATGGATTTCTTCATTCTAAAGCCTGCTCTTGCAAGGTACATAAGCCCTTTCTGCCAGGGACAGGGAGTGCAATTCCTGGGGCAGTGAAGGGTTCACTGCATGAAATGGGCTCCTCCAAGAGGGTCAGATGATCCTACTTCTAGGTCTGCAGTCCCTATCATCACAGGAAAACAACAGGAATTTCAATATTGATGCAGTTGGTGTGAAGTAACTTGGGATTTTCTTACCTTTTAAAGGACAAGTGAGTATATGGAGAGATGTAATGAATTTCTGTAATCCTTGTATCCATTATTCAGCAAAAAATAGTTCCAAACTAGCCATCTTTTCTTACTGATGTAGTGTCACAGAATGTTTCACAGAACGAATCTGAGAAGCCAATGCTAAATGATTCATTTAAAATAGTTTCAAAAAGAGAACTAACTTTCCATGTAAGTTTTCTGCCAGGAGGAGTGGGGCTGCTTGCTTTGGCTTCTCTCTGAGAATGGAACATGACCAGATTGTTCTTTCATTTGTCTCCATGTTGAAAGACTTCTGCAAAAAATAACTTCCTGGGGTGCCTCTAAGAAAAAATACTGAGCAATGCTTGTGAGCTTATCAGAGTTAGGATACATTGGCATTGTGAATTTTGATGCACTTATTTTTATAAATATGCTCTGGAGGTTCATTTAACAGACATTGTCAAGTGGTACTGCCATGCAGCTTGTCTGCAACTTCCCAGTTGTCAGTTACTCAAGAATGTGATTGTCAAAAGAAATTAAGACTCCTGCCAGACTTCTTCAGATTCTCATGGTAGCATCAGCTCTGTTCAAGATTAATGGCTCTTTGAAGCCAGCAAAGTTCTAGCTTTCCTTGTGGATGGGCTTTTTTAACCCATTTCATGCAGTTTGAATGAGTCTTCTTGCAAATTTCTTCAATATTACAGCTGCTTGTGTGAATAAGAAATCCTGCCAAAACCTGTGAGTGTTTAAAATGTACATTTAACCTGGACACAGTGGAATGGGATGAAGCATCAGGGAAGGCAGGGCAAGACCTGGCATGGGCTAGAACAGAGAGGCTGAAAGGAGAGACAGTGAAATGTCACCCTGCTGACAAGAAATAGCTCTGTGAAGCTGTTAAAAATTGCAGCTTTCCATTGGACCTCCCCCTAAATAACAAAGCATTGCACTTGGAGGGAGGTTTCTTTGAAGTGCAAATGAATTTGATTTACTGCACTATCTGAATGCCCACAATGAGATTATGCCCATGAATTACAGAAATTAGCCTTTGCAGATTGTTCCTTGTGATAAGAACGACGCTGAACGTGGTGCAATACCAGAACAGGGACAGAAATCTACCTCTGTACAGGAAGGGAGTCCAGGAGTCGTGGGAAGAGCTGTGTGTAGCTGGAGCTGTAATAGATGTCTGCTGGAGAAAGGTGGGGGTGTTGTGTGACATTTCAGAGCAGATTACTTTCAGAAGCAGCATACACCTCCTTTGGTCTCATTATCTGCCATAATGTCCAAAAACTCCACCAGAATTCTGATGTAATAAAGTGCTCCTGTTCTGTTTGTATAGGCCTGTTTCTCTGTATATATGGTTTGTAGCTGGATGCATGTTTAAATTATATCACTGCTGCTCTTTGTACAGTGTGCTTATTTTTTTATGTGTGTATACTGGGTGAAATGGTACAAAACCAGTTTGCTTTTCTGAGGAAATCTTCAGTAAACTCCACAAGAGCTGCCTTGCTGTTCTGAAAGCAAAGCCCTGAACACTTTGTACAAAGTCCTGGATCCTCCCCAGTGCTTGCCTGCTGCACTGAGGGGCCTCACTCCCTGTGCTGCTGGGGGAGCCCAGGAGTGGGCTGGGCAGTGGGGGAAAGCAATCTGTGGCTCAGTGTCCAAAATAACCTGTTTCAGCTGGATCCACCATTTCTTCCATCTGCTCAAGGGTTATAACCTATTGAGGTAGTCACAGGGTAGAGCTGTTGATGATTTGTCTGCTGCAGAATTTTTTTAAAGACAAGGCATCTAACTGAGCCTGTAGTGGCTACACAGAATGTATTATCATTAGTGACCTAAGAAACTGAGACTTGTCTGGTCTTTTTTTTTTTGTCAGCTTTTGTTTTTTTAAGGTTTTTTGGAGTAAAATATTTAAGTTTTTTAAAGGCCTTTTCTTTAAAGTGCCAGTTTAAAAGGAAAGAAAAGTTCTATCCTGTAAATCTTTTACCTGCTTTCATTGAAATTTTAACATAGATCAGAAAACCTTGTTGCAGCTTCATCTATAGTGAAATACTTGCTTAAGGTTTGATTCTGGCTTTTAAATCTGCAGTTGGAAAGCTCGTTAATGTTGCCAATACATGTTTGTAGCCACACTTCTGAAAGTACAGCATTATTTAATTCCCTGATTGGATTCCCTAATAATTTTTATTGCTACTGCCTTTTCAGCAACAGGAAAAGCTCCTGATGTGGCCACAGCCATAGTGCTTTACCTCTCCCCTGAATGTTGTGCTGAGACAAGGGGATTTTTAGAAAAAACTATAAAAAATTATAAACTGGAGGGGATTGTGGGAAAGGAATTGGACACAGTAAATGAATTAATAAAATTGTCTTGGGATGCTCGTTACTTGAGCGTGCCAGGTGCCTGGATTCTTGGGGTTATGGTACTTTGCTCTGAGACTGCTCCTGCATGTTGTGAAGTCCCTTTGCCTGGAGCAGGAGCTTCCCCTCAGCCACAGCAGCTGTGTGTGTCCCCTGGGGCCAAGGACCTGGCAGCCCTGGGCTGTGCTGTCCCCTGAGTAATGCAGATATCCAACTGCAGCACTCTCAGCTGGATTACACCTGGATGATGTTCAGTTACCCAAATTTTGGTGCTTTGTTTTCAATTGCAGCATGACCATGAATTGTGAATAAATCTCAGTACTCAATTCTGTGCTGCTTCTGTCTTGTTCCATGTAAAAGTTTAACTCTTTAAGTACACCTGGGTTTGTCTGAGGCACATCTGTGGCACCAATGCTGCATCAGCACTTTATGGGACTTCTGGATTACAGCTCTGCACCTCAGACTCTAAAGAGAAGGAGGAAGTTGCCAGATTGCTGTAGGAAATGGCAATTTGCTGTCTAGAATTGTCAATTTAAATACTGATTCCTTGAAAGGCAGACAAGGCACTGTGGCTTTAAAGCTCTTGTGGGGAGAATGATGTTGGTGCCTGAAGCCAGCCTGGGAGAGTGGATAGAGTAACCTAAAACACTGGTGCACAGGAAAAGATCTTTTTGTGTGTGACCTCATCCAACAGTTGAGGAAAGGATGAACATCAGCCCTGATTTTTTTCATCAGTAGGTTGTGTGAAAATTTAATTAATTGAGCAAGCATTTCCATATGTTCTTTTGAGCAGTTGGGACCTGGATTTCTACTAAATAATAAATGGATTTGAAGGTGTTCTGTGGTTTTTTTCCAAGGGCCAGCAAGGCAGGGTTACCTGGCCAGAGGAGGAGTAGGAGCTGCTGAACAGAGCAGGCTTGTTCCTGTTGTTGTTGTTGTAAATAAGTGACTCGTAGGACAGGTCTGGAGAAGGGGAGCCAAGGTCGTAAGATGTCCTTAGCTGCTCTGGAAATGAAAAATAACTACTGAGGGTTTGTGTCAGCAAAGCAGAGAGAATATCCATTTAAATTGTGTAGAGTTTATCCAAAAAACACTGTGTTTCTGCCCTTACTTTCCAAGTGAGTAGTTGGGTGCATCTGAAAAAAAAAAAAGTCCAAAATCAGCACATTCTGCCTGATGAAATTTTCCACAGTGTAAATGTCTTTTTTTCCCCTCTCTCCAAAAGTACTTAATGTAAAGCAGTAAAATACAAAGAAACACCGAATTTAAAAGTGGTAAGAATTATGTAAAGAGTTTTGTCGAATTCGCTGCATTGAGAAAATTGGTTGGAGCGTGGCACAGCTGGGGTCCAGCACACCCTGCGGCGCTGAGCTGGAGCTTTGGTCGGTCCCCTCTGTCCGTGCCGCGCTGCGAGGCACAAAAACACAGACCTGGGGCAGGTTCTACCGAGATTTGAACTCGGATCGCTGGATTCAAAGTCCAGAGTGCTGACCATTACACCATAGAACCGGGCGGTGCCTTTGCCCCCCGCCAGCCCCCACAATTAATGCACAGCAAAACAAACCCCGCTGGGAAATCTGCCCGCTCTGCCCTTGTACCTGGGATGAGCGACGAGAATTCACCACGACCTAAATATTCGTGGTTGTTCCGAGTTTCTGCGATATTCGTTGTCTTCACAGAATCGTGGAATGGTTTGGGCTGGAAGGGACCTTAAACCCCCTCCAGCCCCTGCCATGGGCAGGGACACCTTCCATTATCCCACCTGGCTCTGAGCCCGGTCCAACCTGGTCTGGAATGCTGCCAGTGACGGAGCATGGACCGAGTTTCTCCCCACCCTCAGAGGGAAGAATTTGTTCCCAATATCCCATCTAATCCTGCTTCCGGCAGAGTGAAGCCATTCCCCCTTGTCCTGTCACTCCAGTCCTTTGTCCAAAGTCCCTGTCCATCTCTCCCGGAACCCCTCTGGGCACCAGAAGGCCACAATGAGGTCACCCCTGGTATAAGGAGGGCAGAAAGCAAACATGAACACTGGAGAACATCTGCTGTCAGAGACACCCCAAAACCTCATCCCTGCAGAGCCCAGCAGCTGCCGCCAGCTTTGCTGGTGCAGAATTTGGAACTGTTTCACACAGGCGATTCAAAGCACAGAAAGAAAAGGAAACAACATGCTGTGACGTCTGAGATTCTTCAGATAATTTGTCCGAAAGTACTCACCTGGCTGCAGTAAGTAAAAGATACGAGGAACGAAAATTCCAGGAAAACACTCTCACTGGTTACTCTTCTACTTTAAATACATTTTCCACGAAGCATACGAATGTTTGTGGCATTCTAAACGTCCATGAAATACGCCTTACTGTCGTTTTCCATGGCTCTGAGCAGGAAAGAAAGCGTTTGCGGCAAAAACTGTCAGGTTCCACCGAGATTTGAACTCGGATCGCTGGATTCAGAGTCCAGAGTGCTAACCATTACACCATGGAACCGCACATCAACGCTCCCCGAGCCGCGCCATCTGAGCCAAATGCAGACAAAAATTATTCCCCCAGTTCTATGGGCCGGTGAACAAAACCCCTGCCTTGCTGTTCTTCCACCTACTCCGCACGTACCCATCCCACGTAGGAACCCCACTGTTTATTTCTCACATTTTGAAAACAACGCCCACTGAGAAGCACTGTGGCGTTAAATTCACGGAGCCTTTTTCCTCAGATCATGCAATCCAGACTGAATACAGACTTCCAGTACCACGTGCCTTCACTTCTTTTTTTTTATTTTGCTTCCCTGCATTTTGTGCCGAGAGTCTGCTTGCTGTTTGGCATTGTTCGGCATTTAATCCGGCAAAACGGGGGAAAACTATAAATGTGTGTTGCGAGCTTTTTGATGCCTGATTAAAGCCATGGACCCCCTGGAGTGCATCCAGAGGAAGGCATGAAGACGCTCAGAGGAGCGTTTCTTCTGTGAGGAAAGGCTGAGAGAGCTGGGGCTGTTCAGGCTGAGGCAGAGAAGGCTCCCGGGGACCTTGTGACATTTCACAAGAGAGCTTTCTTATGAAACTTTTCACCACGAGGGTGCTGAGGCACCAGCACAGGGTGCCCAGAGAGGCGGCAGATGCCCGTCCTTGGAAACATTCAAGGCGGGGTCAGGCAAGTCTCCGAGCAACTTGTGTGTCCCGAACCATGGCAGGGGGTGGGAATAAATTGCCTGATAATTGTCTGAGAGGGTTCCTTCCCATCCAAACCATCCTGTGCCTCTATGAGACCTTCAAATAGCACTAGAAGGGCTGTAGGCATCCCACTGCCAGTGCACTGCTCTCCTTTACTCGCACAGCTACACTGCATGTCTCCAAGATTTTAGAAAAAAAAAAATCAGCCCTCGCACCAGCCACACCACGGTCCCCAACACCCAGAAATAATCGGCAGGACGCGGGTGCTGCGCCGTGAGTCGAGAAGACAAAGAAAAAACAAGTGCTAGCAGAGGATGGTTTCGATCCATCGACCTCTGGGTTATGGGCCCAGCACGCTTCCGCTGCGCCACTCTGCTGCTCGTATTAAACGCTCTTCCCGGCCCAGATTAGAGCAACCAGCACCGCGCAGTGATGCTGTTAGTGACCGGCGCCCTAGCATGCACCCTGCCCATCCCTACAGCCACAGCCCTGCTGCAGCTGCCTGTACCGGAGATACACTCCAAACATACAAGGGAGTAAACGTCATAAAGTAAAACACAAGTTTTGCCTCAGGAGGAGGAAGAACCTCTTCCCACTGAGGTGGCACAGCAGTGGAACGGCTGCCCAGGGAGCGGTGCAGCCTCCCTCTCTGCGGACATTCCAACCCACCTGGATGCGTTCCTGCGTCACCTGCGCCAGGTCACCCTGCCTTGGCAGCGGCTTTGATCTCCCGACGGGCCTTCCAACCCGAACGACTCTGATTCTGTGAAACGACAAACGGCTTCAGCCAGCCGCATATCGCCACAGGGCAGCAATACTAACTAAGTTAGGTCCAATTCACCGATGCGTCACCACAGAAAAGCGCCACATACCGAGCTGCGCACAGCCCAACGTGACCCCGAGCCCGCCGGGGGTTATTGGCACAGAACGGCCCGTGAGGTACCGCCCCCCAGAGTGCTTTGCGCAGATTTGCATATTGCAGGGCTATTTGCATAACGCGGCTGAGGACGCATTTGGGGGTCTGTCCCCCCTCTCCGCCGTCTCCTGCCGTCGAACCCCTCAGTATAGCCGGGGTTTTGACTCTGGCTGCTGCTGCTCCCACCGGCACCGCAGGGCTGTCCCACAAGTCACCCTGACCTTGCGGATCACGGCTGTTCGGGGTATAAATACCAGCCGGTAGGCTATACGATTCGTGCTCGCTTCGGCAGCACATATACTAAAATTGGAACGATACAGAGAAGATTAGCATGGCCCCTGCGCAAGGATGACACGCAAATTCGTGAAGCGTTCCATATTTTTTCCTCCCTCTCATCCCTCCCTCCAAGCCTGGAAGATTAAATTTTCGGGGTGGCCACGCTCTCCCTGACAGGTGAGGGCCAGGGTTGTGACAGGAATAGAGGAGACAGCCTGGAGCGGCAGCAGAGGAGGCTGAGGCTGCACATCAGGAAGATTTTCTTCACGAAAAGGGTGATTAAACACCAGAATGGGCTGCCCAAGGTGGAGTCACCACCCCTGGAGGTGCTGAAGAAACAGCTGGATATCGCAGTCAGTGCCATGGTCTGGCTGACGAGGTGGTGGTTGGTCCCAGGTTGGATGTGGTGATGTCAGAGCTTTTTCAGTGTAACTGTTCTGTGATTCTGTCAGCCCCCCGTGGCACGGCACCAGCTCCAGGACCCCCAGAGACACAGGCAGGATAACAGTGGGTCCCTTACTGCACTCCTGGCTCCAAGGCCCTGCTTGCCCTGAAGGCACGAGGATGGGCACTGAGGTGCCAGTGCCCCGGGAGGGTGTCTGACCTGGCTCCTCCTGCACTGCACAGAACATTTCTGCCCAGGAGATCCAGAGCCTCAGGGCTGTACCCTGGCTGGGCCCAGGAGCTTTCCTTAGTCCATGCACTGACTGCAGTGACAAATTCACTAGGGCTGCTGCAGAGAACTGACTCACAAATAGAGTTTGTCCTGACCTTTCTGGCCCTGCAGGGACTTGCCTCCAGCCTCAGATTATGGTGCTGCCACAGGTCAGTGCCTTTCATCTTCTGTATTTCATCTTCTCCTCATTGTCCTTTGCTTCCTCTGCACACAGCACAGTGCAGGTTCTGGCACTGCCAGCTCTCCTGACCACTGCATGGCACACATGTCAAAGACGGGCATTCTCTATTTCTCACTATTTCCTTCTGAGGATTGTCTCCCCAAAACGGTTTTATTTTCATGCAGGGTCCCTCAAGCAAAGCAGTGGGACTCTGGCCCCCTAGAACAGCAAATCCCCCTGGGCATTGCTCCTTCCATGATGGAAGGAGTAGTTCTTGCTCGAGAACTGCATGTTCTGTAATTCACCTTCTTTCTCCACACTAAAGGATCTCACTCCTGTGGGATTCAGTGCTGGTTAGCAAAAGAAGAGGGCAAGATCTGGCAAAAAGAGCAACACTGAAGGCACAGGTACAACCCAGAGTCACCAGGGGCCAAAAAGGTCGAGTTCCTCTGCCTAGAGGGTGTATAACAAATCACTGAATCAAGATGGACTGCTTCTCTTTAAGATCTACAGCTACTGTAAGGAAAAGGAGAGTTATTTTTGGAAGGTCTTTTATGAAGAGATAGTGCTTTTTTGGCTTGGCATTGGGGATTTTGTTTTAATTCAGCCTGAATCCTGTGATGAGGTGAGTGAAGCTAAATAAGGTGGATACGTTTTTGAAAGAGAAAAGCAGAACAGAGGCAGATGGTGAGGGGGAGAAAGTAAAAATAGGAAACATGAAACAAATATATTGTTAGAGATGCCATTTTTCTGTAGTAAAAATGCCTCAGCTTCTCAGTTTGATTGACTGTTCCTTTTATTTTGTACTTCATGTTTTTTGCATGTTTTATTGCATGTTAGGTACCATACAACATAATTCAGTTTCTTTCCCAGATAAAAGATTATTAACCCATTCCAGATATGATGATAACAGATAAAAGAAAGAAGATAGGAAGCTCATGTGAAAGAATTTAAATGTGATGAATCATCCAACCTCAGCAGTGAACAATAAATGTGAGGAACTCTACTTAGGATTTTACTTGGATTTTTACTTGGATTATACTGCTCAAGGTGCAGTCAGACTGCAGGTCTTGGCTTCACTTTCCTTAAAATCTCTTAGAATAAAGTAGCCCCTGTGTTGTACCATGAAGGCCTAAATGACCAGGAGTTCAGTTTGAGTGTGCTCGCCCTTTAACTGAATGCCAATATTTTTTGTATTCTGTTCTTAACCATTTGAGGTGCTCTGAAAGCACTAAGGGAAAGCAAAGTCTCCTGATGGAATGAATTGTGTAGTGATAAACCCTCTGGTTTTCAGTTTTCAGCTTTTTTCTTATTTCTATTTAGTAAATAGTTGCTTTGATTCTATTTTGGGTTAGAAACAGCCTGGTTACAGGATGAGAGATGGTCTTTGGGGGACTGATTTATGTTACTGCTGTGCTGTGTCCTTTAATGAGGTGTCAGAATTGCACTGGAACATGGAAATAAATGGCTTTGTGCCAGTGTCATATCTCCCCTTCTATCTAGAAATAACAATTATATTACAATTGCAAAAAGCAAAGCAAAGATCCCCTAAAGTAGGACATTATGAAGGCAAAAATATTAAGAGAGGTCTAAAAGGGATTCTGTTCCTGAGGTGTAGATCTCCCCACACGTGCTTAATGAAATTGTTTGGAGTCAGTCTCATCTTTCAAGTCCTAAATTATGGATAACTGCAATCTGGGAGAAAATCCAGTGAAAGGGCTGAGCTTGCCATGCCTTCTGGAAACAGGATACTTGGCTAGATCAGCTTGGTCTCTGTGAGGGTTTTATCCCATTATAGATACATTAATTACTGTATGAAGACGTTTGCATTGGCATTTCCAGGGAACAGCATCTCAATCCCATCTCACAAATACTCATAAAACACAAGATCAGTGGGGTACTTAGACATGTTCCTGGGTTGACTGATGGCTCTTGTAGCAACACAGGGCATTTTGAAATGAAAATTACACTTCAGGAGGCAGAAGGCTTCTGGGGTTTGTAAGGTGCATTATTGCCATACTCACAGCTGAGAGCTAAACAAGATATTTGCTCTGGAAACTACTGAGCACAGTGAAATATTCATCAGCAGAAAGGTGATAGTACAGCCAGGATTTTCAGTTGATGGAAGGGGAGAGAATGAGTTGAAGTAGCTGTGAGACTGCCACACAAACTTCTATAAATACAAATGTAAATATATATATATATAAACCTCAAATTCCTTCCTGTGTGGCTGCAGTTTGGGGCTGGGAGGAGGCAGCTTCTGCACCTGGTGCCCTCAGTTCCTCTGTGCACTGCTGTGAACAAACCCTAACCTTTGGGGCCTGGTGAATTGGCTTTGGAATTTCATTCCTGAGTAGCAGCTGCTGCTTTGTCACACACAATTCCATGGACCAGGAATGCTGCTCATTTCAAGACCTGTGTGAAACCCTCAGGGGCAAAATACTCACCTTGCTGCTAGGGATGTCCAGGTGGTAAAACCAACATTAATACAAATATTAGTGGCACTGAAAGCATTCCTGTTTGTCACACAGGCAGGATCAGCTCAAGCAGCTGGAATAAACACTGGCAAGCAGATCCTAATGAGATGAAAGATAAAACAAAAACAACCCCTCATACAAATGGCAAATATACATTAACTTAACACCTTTGAAATTTTTTCTTAGGTAGTAATTAATTTTTGAGGACACTGACACTGTCCTCTGTTTTTACATGCTATTTTTAACTTTATTAGCATGCATAGCAGCAGTAGCTTGCTTAATTTAGTAGGCATAAAAGGTGAGTTGCTGCATAACTGCTTTGGTTTCCAAATTACTTGGTAGAACTAAATACCCTCTTGCTTTCCCAGCAGCTTTGTGATTTCAAAATAAACAGGAACCTTAAGCACACAACAGGTTTTGGTGCTAACACAATTCTGTTCTTTGCAATGTGGATCTAGTTATACAAACAATAACTATATTTGTGAAGGCAATCAGAAGAACTAAATATGAAAAGCCTCTAAAACAGACCTATTTACTTGGAAACAGTATCACCAAGAAGGTATTTTACAGAAATAATAGTGAATTATGAGAAATTATATCGAAATTAAATGGGTGAAATTCAAGGGATTATCTTCATATACATGTATCACTGAGAATTTGGGCTACTTTGAGCAAAACTATAATTAAGCTACAATCATTATTTCAAATTTTACTTCTCTGCTAACTCAGTAAAATGTACTATGAAAATGTGCTCACAGGCTGAAGATGTAAATGATAAAAGACAAAGATAGATTCCAGGAAGTGATGGCTCTTTTCTCCAGTTCTTTATTTTCAAGTTATGTAAACGTTAGACAACAAACCAAAAAAATTGTTTTGGCTATTCAGCTGATTCAGAAAATGGAAATAAATATTTTTATAAGCCTTCAGTCACCTAGTAGCTCTTGAGCCAACTTGAGTTGTTACAGTGACTCTACCAAAACTGACAGTAGAAATGATTAAAAAAAAATAAATTGGCAGGTATGATTGTTCCTTTCTTGTTCAAATAAAATTATCCAAATTTTGCTGGCTAACTTGGTCTGAGTTTTTAGTTCTTTATTTTAAAACGCAGGCTGTGTCAGCAGGAGTGTGTGGAGGTGCCAAGGACCTGGTGGAACGAAGGTTTCCTACACGTCACACTTATAACAACACCCTGTGACAACAGGGATTGCAAATTCTCACTGCATTTTCTTTCTCTTGTTATCACTGATTTAGCATTTTAACAGGTAGCTCGCATTTCAAATATTTTTTGCTCTTCAGAGCAAAATTCTTGTTTTGTCTCTGAATCTGGCCTTTCAGAAGGTAAGGAAACCACACAGTATTTTGGATATACTTCTTGATATTCTTCCTGGGAATTGCTGCTTGGGAAAACAGTAGATTTTTTTATTGTGCATGACACACGCAATTGAAGTTTGTTATTAATCAAATATTTTTAGAAAAACAAAACATGCTGGGTTATTTCTTCCTCTGGGCTTCAGTGAAGGGCTAAGAGCAGTTCTTACCTGAGCACCACTGACTGCTCTCTCAGGACAGATTTGGAGTCATTGCCCCGGCTTAACACTTAAAACCCATTTTTAGCCTTTTTTCCTTAAAACCCATTTTTTTTGCCTTTTTCCTTAAATCCGAGCCCCGCCCCGCCCTCACGTCATCCTCGCGCCATCAGCGCGCGCCGCCGGTCACGTGCCCGTTGTTTACCTGGGGCCGCTCCGGTGGCGGCGCCGCGGCGAGCGAGGGACCGACAGACAGACCCCGATAGACAGACCGACACCGCCGGGGGCAGCGGGACATCGGCGTGGGGGAAAAGGGCGTACCCCACAGGGCGGTGTGAGGTGCGCTTGTCCCCTTTCAGAAGTGGTACGAGGGGCTGGTGTCCCCTCAGGAGTGGCATGAGGTGGGAATGTGCGCACCTCTGTGTGTGTGTGTGTGTCCCAGCAGCGGTGTAGGGTGGGAATGGCCCCTCCTGGAGCGGCGTGAGATGGGAATGGCACCGCCTCAGAAGCGGCGAGAGGGGCTGGTGTCCCCTCAGGAGTGGCATGAGGCGGGAATGTGTGTGTTTGGCCCAGGAGCGGTGTGGGGCGGGCATGTCCCCTCCCCTCAGGAGCGCTGTTGGGTGGGAATGTCCTTTCCCTTCCCCTCTCCTCAGGCTCAGCGTGGGGCGTTAATGTCCCCTCCCCTCAGGTGCGGTGTGAGGCGGGAATGTCCCCTCCCCTCAGGAGCGCTGTGAGGTGGCCGTGTCCCCTCCCCTCAGGTGCGGTGTGAGGTGGCCGTGTCCCCTCCCCTCAGGTGCTGTGTGAGGTGGCCGTGTCCCCTCCCCTCAGGAGCGCTGTGAGGTGGCCGTGTCCCCTCCCCTCAGGTGCGGTGTGAGGTGGCCGTGTCCCCTCCCCTCAGGAGCGCTGTGAGGTGGCCGTGTCCCCTCCCCTCAGGTGCGGTGTGAGGCGGGAATGTCCCCTCCCCTCAGGTGCTGTGTGAGGTGGCCGTGTCCCCTCCCCTCAGGAGCGGTGTGAGGTGGCCGTGTCCCCTCCCCTCAGGAGCGCTGTGAGGTGGCCGTGTCCCCTCCCCTCAGGAGCGCTGTGAGGTGGCCGTGTCCCCTCCCCTCAGGAGCGCTGTCCCGCTGCCCTTCACCGTGTTCCGACTGGAAGCGGCCCCGTTCTCAGCCGCTGCTGAGACGCCGAGGGGGGAAGACCCGAGCGGGTGGGTGCGGGTCGGGAGCCGTCGGTGCGGGGCTGCAGCGGAGGAGCCAAAGGTGTTCGGCCATCAGTCCTCGCTGTGCTGGCTCAGGGCGCTGAGGTGCCGCCTGTTCCGAGCTGCCTCTCAATAAAGCCTCTCCCTTAATTCCAGGCTCACCATGTCCCTGCCAGCAAAGAGGTATGGAAGGCCCCAGTGTTGTCTTCTCTGGAAAAGAAAAAGAGAAAATAAAGTCTTGATAGAAGAAGGGGGAAAACAAGGATTTATGTGGGAAACCAAATTGACCAGTGGCTGACACTTAAGGAGAAGTTGGATTTGAGAAACGACGCAGGAGTTGCAGGGTTTTTATTGGGCATGTGAGTAGATTGTCATGATACTCCTGTGTTTGCTAATACCAAGTAAATAATTCTGAGTGTTGATACCAATTGTGTCTTTTCTTTCCAGGTATGACAGCTATGACCTGTTGTCAAAAGCTCTGCTCTGTGAGAGTGTGAGAAGGATCCCTGGGAAGGAAGGAGGAGCATTGTCAGCCAGCACTCCTTTAATGGCAGCAGATGTAATGTTAGTGCTGTCCTGTTCTTACTTGGGAAGGGTGGATAAATTATTTTTTTGGTACCACTTGAAAGACTGTAGCTGATGTTTCAAAAATAATGAGATAAAAGTTGCATATAAAAAGGAAATTATACAACTAATTTTAGTTAAATTGAAGGTTTGAAACCTTTCATAGAAAACTTTCTGTGTTTGTTTTCTTGTTTGTATGGCTGAGCACATGACAGTACTGCTGATGAACTTTTTTACAGAAGTGTTTTAGTTAACAGCTTGGGTTGTATTTGCAGGTGTGACAGTGATGACCAGCTGCCTAAAGAATCTGCTTGTTCTGGATTCAGAGACGTGAGAATTGTAACTGTGAAAGAGGAGCAAGAGATGCCAGGGGACTGCACATTGACAAGGACAGATGACATGTTAGTGATACTGTGGCTTTTTGCATGTTTCTCGTTTGAAAGTATTTTGAATTGATTTTATTTTCACAATAATTTTGTTTATTAGAAACTCATTCATGTTCTGCTTCCTTATCTAAAGTCCTTCTGAGGCAAGAATGTGAAAGAACTATTGGAAAATTTGTAAAATACCTAAGAGTACAAATAGCAAACCTAATAGTCAGTGGGTAGCCTTTCTTGGTTGTGAACAGGGAAATAGCCAGTGCTATACATGTGTCCCCTTCAGCAGTCAGGCTTTTACAGTACTGCAGTGTCCAGGCAAGTGCAACTGCATGTGCTTTAATCTTTCTCAAAGGAAAGATGTTTCATTGTTGACCAACTAATGTTGCACACCAAGTGATGTGTTAAACTATCTAAAAATAGCTCTGTGCTCAGTGAGGCCACCCCACCATCGACTGCTGGTGTCTGATACTGCAGTGGCTTGGGTAACTGGGGCATTCCCAGTTCAGATCAGAGGAGCCTCCAATAGGTATGCTTGTCCATTACTTTTTCTTTAGGTTTTTGATTACCCACAGCAGTCTCAGTGAATAATTCATCCATGTCTTAGTTTCCTGACCTTTACAAAACTGTATCTCTTAATGTGTACAGGGAGACACAGAGACCATAGGACATTGCTCTGGCATTGCATGATGTGTCCAAACCCCTCACCATTATGGTGAAGTGTGTCAAGTACCGTGTTTGTCTGATTCTTGTCATCCACTGTGGTTTTCCTTGTGACCTTCCTAATTGTTCTTACTTTTGATTTTAGTAGGTGAACAAGTTGAGGTTCAGAAAGCAATTCTATGGCAGAGAAGAATCCTTGGAAACTAGGTCAGGAGCAAATAAATACCAGTGCTGATGAAGCTGGAAAACTCAAGTACATTCTTCAAAAAATAACATTTTTCTCTGGCACTATAATTTCATTTTGGAGTGCAGCAGTAACTGAATTCCTGGGACTGATTTGATACAGGTGAGACAGAGGGTTTATGTTTAACTGATTGCTTACTTCAGCTTTCTGAGATGCAAGAAATACTGTGAAAAATTGTTTGGTATGAAAACAACTTTGTTGCCCTAAAGAGTAAGGCAGTGAGGCTTTGGAACAGTCTCATGATATCAGTGTGACACTTCTAAATCCCACCAAGTACGTCAAATGCTGGACAGATGATCAGGCATGTACACAGTGGGAATTGTACAAGGCTAAGGAGCAACAGCTGCCTGAGGATAAGGGGAGTCAAAAATAAGAGGAGTTAATATTGAGACAGGTGTCCTGGGGCATGCTGTGTTCATCCAGGGAATATTTACCTACCAGGAGCAGTTGTATAACTTCACTATGAGGAAAATGGTTTGTGTTTCAGTGTCTGAACACCTCCTCAGTGGGTTTGTCTTTCATTCACAGGACAGCAGTGAGTAGAGTGCTGAAGTCACTGAGGTTCTTAAAACTGTGGGATGTCCATACAGAGGTCAGGTCAGTTGCCCAAAGTCCTGTTGGTAGCTGAATTTGCGTCTTAAAAGTGAGATTAAACTCAGTTGCTAACTCAGTGGTTTTAGAAATCTGAGCAAATAGAAAATAGTGAGTTTTCTCCAGAAAGGAGCAGTGCTTATGTTAATGTACACTTCTTTCTTGTTTTGAAAGGTGTGGTACTGCGCTTGCTACTGAAGGGAGGCGATGCAGGCGGGTATTTCCTGCTGTGCAGGCACTGGGCTGTCATGTTTTCCTGTTGTTTTGGGCTTTGCCAAGTATGTCATTTCATTCTGTGCTTGTAAGGGGCAGGAAAACAACAAGGTCTTATTGTAAGTGCTTTATTAGCACATTCAGAATTCATAATCATAAAGCAGCTGTTGTATTCTAGGCTTTTTATCCTCGAGCCTAGTTTTGGGTTGGCCAAACACTAGTTATTAAGGAACTGCACACATCAAAGACAGTGGAGGAAGATCTCTTAAATTCAGCTTCATTGGTGGCTTAGTGTATGGTTTCTGGCTTGGTTTTGGAGCCTGATGACATTGGCTTTCAGCAGTTGTAGAGAATTAAGTTGATGGAAAAACAGTGAGGGAGTCAAGTGACTTCAGGGTTCTTGCAGGTGAAATGGAATGGCTTTTTGAGTTGTGGCTGTTGTGGGGAGTTGGCAGTTTGTTATAATAGGAAGGAAAGAATGTACAGAAATTCTGATTTCAAGGGGCATTAGCAGGGCAAAGCCAAATGGAAGGGTTACCAGCCCACATCCAATAAGGTTTCTGAAGACAATCAGTCCTTCTCCAATGCTGCTTCAGTTATTAGCATCTAACTTTAACATTTGGAATATAACCAAGCTAATTTAAAGTTCTTTTTCTGGTTTACATGTAACAATTATGAAGTTGTCAAAGCAGATAATAAACAATCATTTTTAAAATACATGTTATTTGCTCTAACATTGAAAAGTGATGAGTCAGAGTAGTTGAAGGGGTTTCTTTGCAGAAGCTTTGGGGAATTTGAGATTCTTTCACTGTTGTAGTAGTTGAATGATAGGAATTCAAAAATTCCTTTACCTGTGTTAATAAGACAGATTCTCATGATAATATTGTTCCAGGGGGTTTGAACAAGATCATCTTTAAAGTCCCTTCCAGCCCAAACCATTCTGTGATTTTGTGAACTGACTTACTTGGGATTTGATTATGGACTGTATCTTTTTTTTTCCCTCTAAATTCAGTAAAAATGAAACAATACAAATACAAGACAGATACTCAGAAGTGTCACAGCAATACAGTGAGGAAGATGAAGCGTGTGGTGGGATGAGTTGGTGTCAGTCAGTAAGAAATGTTGAGTTGGGAAGCCCCAACTTTGTGGAACTCTGCAATGCCATTTCTCTCCTAAAATGGCACTGGCAGCACCTTTTGTATGGATTTTTGCTACACAGCTTTTCCTCATAGCTGTGGGAATTTGCAAGACTCTGTATTGCAGAAGTTCTCTTCATACTGAGTAATGTGTTTTCTGAAAATCCATGTGATTACTGTCCAGACAAGGCAGTTGTAAAGTACAATGCCCTTGGAAAGCAAATTAACAATCTCAAGAGAAGGTACAGCATGCTGTTAATGTTGAAGACTTACCCTAGCAAAGATGATCAGCTGAGGAGTTTCTTAGCAAGCAGGAAAAGTAAAAGTTAAATTTAAAAGAAAAAAGGAAAAAAAAAGCCTGTTAAATATAACCTGCTTGGTAGGACAGCTGCCTGTGCTCTCCAAACACATCAATTTTCAGTGCCTTGTTTTGACTAGTTGCAATTTTTAATTGGCCTAAAAGATTCTGTATGTACTGTTTTTCATCTTTGGTGTTCATAGTTTGTTTTTAATTAAAGAAAAAAGAAAAAGCCAGAAACAACCACCCCCCACCCCTGACAAACCACAGCCTGTGGTTGTTTCACTAATGTGACTTCAAAGGAACTGTAACACAGCTTTTCCTTGAAGACAATTGAGTGGTTAGTTTCAGACAAATAATTTATTGTAATTCTGAATCTTGGTCTGTATTTCACTATAGTGAAACCTCTGTTTATATATCATAAAACATAACATGTTGGTCTCTTCATGTGTATTGCACATAGAAAAGCACAAATGCACTTATTGTGATATTTCCCCTTTTTTCCAAGTTACAAGACTGGATTAAGGGAATGCACTTCCCTAGACATGGTGAAACAATATAAATTTATTTCACTTTTGATATTTGAATGTCATATTGTAACTGTTATTATTGTATTGCTTTTCAGGGTGAGCAGAGAGAAGAAAATCAAGCTCTTGCACAGCAATACAGGGGCAGTTTTTACTTCATTTTGATTTTACTCTGAGGTTATTGTGAACTGTAAAGAATTACTGTAAGTTGTGAAATTCCATGTTGTGTTGAACAGCACATTAAACTTAATTACCTGAAATTTTACTGTGTTATGTTTATGGTAATAAAGTGTGTGGGGTGGATTATTTCCCTGGGAGAGTCTGTACAGAGTTCTCTGAGGGGCAACAAAAAAGGACAAGCCAAAGTCCTCACATTATTGCTAAACTTAGAATTTAATAACTTTTTTGTAGGTTTTCTTAATGACTGAGTTCCTTTCATTTTATTTAAAACTCAGAAGGGTTAAGACAGAAACTATATCCTAGTGTCAGTTGCAGCATCAAGTGTGCTTCCACCTGAATGTGTTTCTTGGAATGTTTTTCTTTAGGGAACAAATTTAACATATCCCATTTATTTGGTAGGCATTTGTACAGTTGATTGATGCCCTGAAAAATGATGAGTAAAAATGCTGGACTGTAGATTGCATTGTGTTGGTGCCTTTGAAAAAGTGAGTAATTGAGATCAGCTACTCTGGAGCTTATCTAAAATCTTTGTGATTGAAGCATTTGATCTCTTGCTTTGGCTTTTGATAGTACAAAAGCTGATACATGAGCTGATATGTGATGCATTTTAATTATTTTCTTCTGTAACAGATGAAATAAGTGGAATACTTTCAGTAACTGAAGTTCTGCAGAACGGTGTTGGCGGTTCTGAATCTGTTTTGTAGTTACCAAGTGTGAGTAATCCTGGAAAGGTTTTGAACCAAGAAGCTGAGGTTGGTGCAGTATTCTGGTTATTCAGTTGTCAGAAGCACAGAACTTCAGTTCTCTGCTTTCAACTCTTTTTTTCTTTAACCACACATTTGTGTAAGCTTTCAGGTCTTGATCTTACAGCAGTCAAGCCAGCTGGGCTTTCCCACCAACTTACACTAGAACAGCCTCTCTGTGGGGAGAATTTCCCCTAATTAGATCATTATACTCTGTATTCATTTTTTAAAATGAGCTGTTTCACTGGCTGTAAGAAACTGCAGTTGCTCTTAAATATTATCTTGATGAAGTGTCTGAATTCATTGTTGCTTTGTGAACAATAATTTTTTCTCTAAATGTTACACAGATAGACCTTTAAAATAAAAAAGTTGAGAAGGCAGTTTTTTGAGACTTGCTCAGAATGAAAATGCCACTTCCTCTGTATTTGTGTTCTCTCTTTGCTCTGCACCTTTCAGATTTTTCTTTGGCTATCAAACATTGACTCATGTAAATAACTCACTTTGGTTCACGGAAGAAGTGTGACTGGTGACACTTATTCTCAATGAAGTGTCTTCCAGTGCTCTCAGATTTTTGATTGTTGGTGTCATTACAATGAGAAGGGAAGAGGATTCAGCCTTCCATTACATTTCCCTCCAACAATCTTCAAGATCAGAAGAATCCACAACTGCGCCACCTTTTTAGATACACACTGCAAATATTTTTATTATTTAATGACTGACTGCCAGTACCTGATATGTGGAGTTGCACTCACTATGTAAATTACTGGGAGAATTATTATTCTTGTTCATAGTACTGGAATATAGTACCATTCATCCCAAGCCTCCCATTACACTGGCACTTCATGCTGAAGAAAAATCAAGAAAAAGTAGACTGCTAAACATTTCCTTTTGTAATGTTAGAGTGTGACATGCTATATTTGGGTTGCTACATGACCATATGCTTTTGAATATCTGACTTCTGTAGAGCAGAATATTATCTTTTGCTATTTTCCAGTGAAGTTAGCAGAATGGTGAATGGAAATGATTCTCAAACAAGATGCTTTCTTCTGATGAATGTGATGAGCAGTGGCTCTGCTTTAGTCAAAATGGCCAAGTAAGGCTTTCTGCTCTTGTCTGTCTCTGGGGGAATTGTGGAATTTGACTATGTTGAGATGTCAAAACTAAGCCCATAAGAATTACTTACTCTCTTATTTTCATGGCACATTTACATTCCCATGTAAAAGTGTAATTTAGGAGAGTTCCTTTAAGCAGAACCATAAGTTATGCTGTTGGCAGTACTGAATACTTAAAGCATAAACCTGTAATGTTAAATGAGAAAATTTTCTGTACAGATGTATAGTGGAAGACAAATAGTATCTATAAAAAACACTGACTTTTGGTTTTGTTTTGTGTTTATAAAGACCTCCTGTGCCAGTTGATTTCTTTAGAACTGTGGATCTATCAAATCTTTTGAAATGTGAGTATTTACATACATAAACCAGGAAACTTCATCCAAATAAGGGCTGTTCTGTGTTGAACTTAAATTTCAAACCATTAGTTAAAGAATAGAAGTTACAATGAACTGGTTTTCATAGTACTAACTTAATCTTCCATTACTTTGCCTTCACAAGAAGCTGTTTTCTAAAATCACAATAACTCCAATTGTACTTTAGCTCACATAAAAAAAAGCTCACTCTCAGTATCACCTGAGAACTTGGTGTGTCTTGCTGGGGAAAGGTAGTCTGGCCTATATTGTGATTCAGTTTTGTAGTAAAAAACACCTACAAAACAGGAGGATGAATTGTTTAAAATAGCTCGTGCAGATTTCTTGGTGAAATCTGGAGTTTTGCAAATGGTCACAGACCCACTGGAGAGAGATGAGATACAGGAGCTGGTACTTAAAGAAACTGTTTCAGTGCCCTGTTTTCTTGCCATTTCAAATTGCTGTTTAATTCTCTGGCTCTTTGCTTGCTCAGAATGGTTACAAGTCTGTAAAGCTTGATCAGTCAAGAGGAAAATGCTGCACTGAGGCACATTATTTAAGAATATATCAGGGACGGAGGAAACTAGTTTTATTCTGAATTCTTCAGGCTTAGCTCAACAGGGGTTTTTATCTTGTGCTAAAATTGAAATAAATTTTAAATAGGACTTTTATAAGCCATGATCATTTTTCTGCTTTAATGGTATGAAATACTATCATCAGTGCTTGTTGCTACTTTTACAAGAGACTTTCATGTCCTGTCTCTGCTAGTGAGGAGTCTTTTGGGCTTCTAAATCAAGACCCCCCAAACAAGTTTCAGCTGTGTGTTATGTGTGCTCTTATGAGTCACTGCTGGAAGTACTCATCAGTTGATAGCAGGAGGGAGAATGCATCAAAGGAGGAGTTCCAGAGGCAGAAGTGGGAGTTTCAGTTTGAGATATGTAAATGAAATGTGGGTCAAAGAGGAATGGTGAACCTGAGCCCTGTTTGTGGTTTGAGTGTCCTGTGCCAGGACAAGCCTGCTTCCTCTCTTTTCCCCTGTCTCAGCAGAAGGGATTAATTTTCATTTATAATTCCTGAGAGATTCCTCACCACTACAGCACTCAGAGGCCTGCCAGTGAGGATTGTGGTTTCACAATGCTGAGGATTCAACAGATAAATTGAACATTTTTAAGATCAAGTAGAGCTGCTAAGTGAGAGAAGTTACATCTTCACCACACCACTTAGAGCAATAGAGCAATACTTCTTTCTGTAATTCTTGTGCATAAATGTAAAGCTGATGTGTATTCAAGATGCCAGAGTCAGTCTGCTCTACTCAGTGCTGTGTGTAATCATGCTCTGTATGCAGTGTTCAGTGGAGCTGTACCCAGAGACTGCCCTATAAATAAAAAAATATATAAATAAAATATAAATCTATAAATAAAGAGGGCAAGTATTTATGCGTGTGTGTACACACACAGCCCCACTCTCCAGTTTATTTTATGGAATCTTTAACATGGATTGGAAGGGACCTCTGAAGGTCATCTCATCCACCCTGCTCCAAGCAGGGCTGGCTTTCAGGTTTGGATCAGGTTACTCAGAGCCTTGGCCTTCTGAGAACCAGGCTATTTTATAGAATTGTTGTTTCAGAAATGTTGTTTCATAAAACATAGGATCCAGAGTGGTTTCATCTTGCATTGCTGTTTTCCATTTTTCTTTTTTACTCTTATTGTAGTAGTCAAAGTCCTGATCCATGGCTCTTTAAGATATGCGGCCTGACAGTATGGGAACCCTTAAAATACATTAATGGGGGCTGCAGACAATTTCTGATTTGAATATCTTTGTCTGTGCTAGGTAGCAGTGTGTGCACATGGAGATGTTTTAAAGATGTATCACAAAGACCTTTCTTTCTCTGGCTTTAAGAAAGGATATGGTCTGAAGTGAGATGACCACAGGCACTGTGTTAAGTAATCTTTTTATGTGGTTACTGTTGTGTGTTGGTAAACATCTCCTATCTATAGTGGCAAAAATACTTTGGTGAGTGTATGGAGTAAGCAGAGACAGTGAAAAATCAGGGTCACTTGTATGGATATTCAACTTAGTTACATTGGTCCTTTGGCTTCTGTCAGGTTAAGTGACAAACTGCATATGCTTTCCTAAAAAAATTGTTTGGGTTAGATATTTTAAATGTAACTAAAGAAATAATTGTTTTTCAAGATAGGATATTCTTTTCTGAAGTTAGTGTGTATTCCTGTTCTTCATCTCCACATCCTTGGTATATCTGTTAAATCTCATCCTTGCTTTTCCTGGTTCTCTGCACAAGTTTCTTTCCCCTCCTATACACTCCTTGTTGGTTGGTCAGCCTGGGTGCAGACATCAGAAGACATTTCAGCAGAAGAATTTCATCAGTGTTTGTAAGCTTTGTTTAAATAATCATTTCAAAGCAATTTTTGACATGACCTATTTTGCAAATGAACACAGTACAAGAAGTGCTATCTTCAGTGGCAAAAAATAAAATCCTACTGTAGTAGAATTTTTTTTTAATTTAAAAATTCCATAATGGGCTAAACTTGACCTGGCTTTTAGTATGGTGCAATAGTGTTTAGCTTGTGATTCAGCTGTTGATCTGGGATGACTTTAAAGTGAGGCTTTACAGAGAAGCTCTGATAATTCTTGTGCTGGTTTAAATCCCAAATTAGATAGAAGTACTTGGGGCTAATAAGAGTGCAGCATATTTAATATATCCCAGTGACTTGTCTTTTCTTTTCCAGAAGGGCAGATGAAAGTACAGGTTGCAGTAGATGATTCTCATAGTGAAAATGATTACTGTGTGTAGCATGTTGATTTGATGTGTTGTGTGGGCTTGTAGAAATGACCTGGGGTAAGATTTGAGCAAAAATACCTCACCAGGTTGTGCTTTGGTTGTGAACTTTGCTATCAGTTAAGACAGGTGCAGGTGTGTTTTGTGAATGTGCAGAAAAAAATCACTGTTCCTGTAATTCATGTAGCTGTTCTCTCACTATATCTAAGATAGTTCTAAATCAGCATTTTCTTAAAGCCTGATGATAGGGTTAAGATTTGCAAAACTTTATTTCAAGATTGATGAATTATAAATAAATTTAAGAAATGCAGGAATAAGGTACCTTTTCTTCTTTTTAGGATAGCTTCCAAAAGCCATAGCCAGAAGAGGATCTCTGATGAAGTCTAGCAAGGCCCTAGTGAGTGTGCACATGTTCCTGTCAGACCCCATTCCAAGGGCTGCCAGGCTCTTCAGGGCTCTGAACAGTGGCTCTGGGGTGGAACAGGGCCTGGGCTCCTGTTGCAGCTCCCACAGCTGCTGCTGCTCTCCCCCTTTTCCAGTCTCCTCACAGCCTCTGAGACACGTTGTGAGTCCATGTGAGAACCTGGAGACAGGAACTCACCTAAATACACCCTCAGAAGGGTGGTATCTTTGATTGGGTTTTTTATTCCTGTCATTTCTTTCATGTGGTTTGTTCTCAGTCACACCAGGGAGGTGCTGTGAGGCTGGCAACCAGTGCCAAGCCCAGGAAATGACTCTGCCACTGCAAGCTTGGGATTGATTGTGGGCTAAACATTGATCTGTGACATGAAAAACCTTTTCACCTTGGAGTCGTGCATAAAAGCACTGAGGAAAAAGCTGATCTAGTTATTCAGATTATTATGTCAAGTTATTCTGGGATCTTAGGCAAATAATACTTATTTTTGGTGACAAATTTAAAGCCTAATGAGCATTAGAAATAGGATATTAAGGGTTTAACTTAAAATTATGAGCTTCCATAATGCTGATTTTAGGAACTTTTTTCTTCATTTCCCTATTCTGCCTCATGCCTTCCTAATAAAAAAAACTGTAAACAGGTGCTAAGAAGGAAAAAAGTTTGTGAGGATACTTAGTAGGTGTTTTAAATTCACTTTTTTCAAGTTTTGATTACTCTTTGGCATCAGATCTTTGTGGTGTAAAATGGCAAAGGTGAATTCCAAACTGCAGGGCACTATTGATGTATTTAATGGTGAGGTGACACTGGGTTTTCTCAAAGAGGGTGAGTTTTGTGTTTAAAATTCTGTATTGGGAATTGGAAGAAAAAAATATTGCTAGATACAAAATTGTTTCTTTTGGATGTCCAGTAATCCTCTTTCCTTTCCTGCTTCCATCCATCCTAATCTTGGTTTATTCAGTTACAGCTGTGAGTGATGTTTTTCTTCTCTTGTGTATTAAAATCCTGCCTCTGCAATTACTGCAGCTCTTTTATTGGGGAAAAATAGCCTTTCAGTCTTTTCTTACAAAGGAAGAAAATTAATGGAGTGAGATTTTTCAGCTGCATTTCCATGTCTGGTTTTGTGTAAAGACTGAACAGAATCACAGGTGTCTGATTTTCAAAAAAAGTTGATAAACTGAATGAAGAATGTTATCTGTAGAAGAAAT
The DNA here is from genome assembly GCA_034336665.1 of Luscinia megarhynchos. Classification (NCBI taxonomy): domain Eukaryota; kingdom Metazoa; phylum Chordata; class Aves; order Passeriformes; family Muscicapidae; genus Luscinia; species Luscinia megarhynchos. The sequence goes on from CM067580.1 coordinate 8,754,401, forward strand.
TGAGGACTGTTACTGGTGTCAGTTATAGGAAGCATGTTCTTACCTGTATTTGCTTTTTTATTTAATCAAAATGGAGCAAAAATCAATGAATGAGAATGCATAAATGATGTGACATTTCAGAAACACATTTTGTTCTACAAGGGCTCTTAGAATAAGAGACTTGAAAAGCCTCTGAGGTAGTGGGCAACCAGTTGCTGTACTTGGGGTGTTGTCATGCTGACACAAACTCAATTCATAATGCTGCCTTCAAAGCTTGGCCAACCTGAGAGGGGGCCAAAGCTCCCTGCTTGGCAAGTTTCAGGCAGCATAAACTGCTTATGATAAGTCAAAAAAGTCCTGTAGTCCCATAGCTGATGCTGTGGAATGTGCTCTGCTGTGTAGTTGATGCATGTTGCTCTTTTTCCCTAGTGCTGCAGTCCATCCTCAGAAAAGCTTTAAGTGCATTTTAAAATTATTGTTTATATTGGTCTCCATATTTATTACACATATATAAATCCTTTTCTTCGTGTTAGCTTTCCATGATTTCTACTTAGTCAACCTTGCTCTTCTGTTGTTTTGGATTTTTTTTTCTGAGCCACGTGTTCAGGGGAGGTTTAGGTTGGACATTAGAAAAAGATTCTTCCTGCAGAGGTTGGGAGGGTGTTGGGCACTGCCCAGGCTCCCCAGGGATGGGCACATCCCAAGGCTGCCAGAGCTCCAGGAGAGTTGGGAAACACTCTCAGGGATGCACAGGGTGGGATTGTTTGGGGAGTCCTGGGCAGGGCCAGGAGTTGGGCTGTGTGATCTCTGTGGGTCTCTTCCAGCTCAGGATATTCTGTCATTCCTTGTCTCAGTTCTGCACCTCACTCAGTGATTTAATAACAGGCCATGAACTGTGTGTTGCTGACTGTAGTAACTGTAAAAATTAAAGCAAATTGTTCACATTCCTCTTGTGTTCAGTTCTGTCACTGTCCAAACAGGCAGTTCCCTGGCAGCAGGGATGCCCCACAGAATGCACTGGGATAGAGAGCACTTGGGAACACTGGTGAGAAACTCTGGATCCTCATCATGAGTTGTTTATTTGGTGGCTGGAATACAATCTACTGCATCATTCCTTTACTGAGACTGAAACAAAAATAGAATATCATCTTAAATTAACCACAGGCTAATTCAATTAGCAAAATAAACTGAGGTGGAGGAGATGGGCTTTGAAGAACCCAACTCCTCAGCAGAGATTTATTTCTCTGTTGAACATCTGTCAGTAATTACTGTCTCTGAGCATCAGTGGCTTCTGGTCACAGACTCTCTGCTGGCTGTTCCTAACACAACCCCATGGTGGCCTTTTACTGATGAGACTCAGCTTTATTTTTCTGCTCCTGATTGAGGTATTGTAGTGCCTGTGTGTTGGTATTCTGAATATCTGCTGAAGGGAGCTGTTTTCCTCATGTGTGGTTCTGTTTTCCCCAAGGGACTCACCTTTACAGTGCTTATTATGCATTACCCTGGTGAACATGTAGAAGTAAGTGACATCTTTCTGCCTCAATAGTCTATTTTTGCAGTAGATATAAATTGGTTTTCATTGATTTTTTTTTTTCTTTTCTCCCCATGTCAGAAAAGACTTTGGTTTTGATATTTGAGCAATACATTTTTTAAAGGTAATCTCAGACCTGTCTGTGCTGTCCATTTTGTATTGCAAGGCATATTAACATGAGTCTGAATCTTGAAAAGATTCCTGTCTCTCCTGTCAGAAATGTTTGTATTCTCCCTTCACCCTTCTGGAGGTTGCTTGAACACCTTGTGATTTACACAGGACTCCAAACAGAATCTATCCCAGCACAGCATCATGTTTGGGGTTTTTTTCCTAAATAATTTTAAACAGCTATTTGTTGTTCAAGTGTTCCCCTCCTAGAAAGAAGTAAATAGTGTCACTTCTTCTCTCTCTTTTATCAGAACTTTAAATGCTTTATGTTTTAAAGATTAGGTGTAAACTTAAGGAAGTTTCATAGAAAAAGCAACTAAATATGACAACCATTTTGAATATGTTGAGATTTATTAGGAAAATAAGAAAATCTATTGGGGCAAACCTGAGACTGAATGTACTTCAGTATGTTGTTTTGTCTTCAGTATCTTGCTTTGTCTCAAGCAGCTCCATCTTCTGTCAGTGTTACAAATGCAGTTGTGCAAGACTAGTTCTTGGTAGCTTTTGGGATAAACAGAGAACAGAGGTTGAGTCTTGTGTTGGAGGATGGAAAATGTCCTATTTTAAGTTTTTCAGGCTTTGGCTACACATTAAAAATACCAATGCTAAATACTTTATATGGATGTGAGAAGCAGTGCTGCTGTCATCATATTCCTTATAGGATCTTTCTTTGTGTGCTTTGAATTCAGCCAGTTTCCTTATAGGCATCTTACAATATCTGTTTATGGAACATGAGGTTGTTCTCACAGTGCTTTTGCCTTATTACATGATTTCAATAACATTTGTCTCTAGTGAAAGCAATAGCAAGTTCTTAACCTTTGTGTAATAGTTTTTCATACCTCAATATCTCAGTAACTCTCTTCTGAAGTTTGCTTTGTTCTGCAGTTATCCTGTTGGCCAGAGTAAGAAATATTTCAAAGACAGGCATAAAGAAAAATATGTCTTTACTTTTCGCTGTTCCTTTACTTTTCACTGTTCCTTTACTTTTTGCTGTTCCTCAGCTTTCTGTTGGCTGAGGAAAAGGCATGGATTTTAAAACAAGTAAATGCAAACCAAACTGATTTTGGTAAAAGCTTCACTTCTCTCACCCTGAAATGAAAATATTTCAATTAGAAGGCTCTGTCATGAAAAGAAGATTTTAAAGCCTGTTTTTCTTACTGACTCTTGTTAGTTTATACTTAGTACTGGTTTTGATTTACCTTTGGTTATATTTCATGTAGCTAATTCACATCTATAATTCCTCTCTGGTTTTGATTAGTGTAAATCATTTATTCATTGTCCTACCTTGTCTTACAGTCTCCATTTCTGACCTGCCTTTTTCTGCCAACCAAACTACAATTCCTATTCCTGTTTTTGTAGACCCACCCTGTATCTGCCAGGTGTCAGGTGCAGTCACCTCCTTCAGATGCCTGAAACATCTCTGTAGATAAGCTGGACCTTGGCAACTCAATCTGCTGCTTTTCTTTTTATTGTTTTGCAACACTTTGTTTGTTTATGATACCATATCATAAAGGTATGTGATGTCATGGAGCTAAAAGGAGACTGAAAAAAAAATCAGCTCAAGATTAAGGAAGAGTAAAAATTGAATTGTGGTACTAACTTGATGTATCCTAGTGGGGCTGTTCCTCTAAAATCAAAGTGGCAGCCATTCTTAGTTTTTGTGGGAAATCACAGCATTTTATCAAAATACATGCACCTGGGTATGTATAGAAAATATTCTGTACAATCTGAGCTCTCAAGGAATTAAGGAGCCACAAAGATGCTTTTCATGTCAATGTCACAGGACTGACCTGTGAACAGCAGAAATAGGAAAGGTGTCAGTTTGGTCTCAGGTGTGTTTTGACAGGGGCTACTAAATGTTTGCTTCAAACAGATTTCTTACATTTCTTGATCCAGCAAAGAGATAGGATGAACATTCTGTGGCAGAAAAAAGGCAAAATAACTTGGAGAAAATTCTTACCAAATAATGGTTGCTCTGATAACTGATGGCAGTTTCTAATGATCAACATTAAATCCAATGAGTGCTGCACTGCTGAGATCTGGTCCTGATTATGCTTCAGGACTTCATTGTATAGAATTCTTGGTTAGAAGTGGGTAACAAAACTTCAATGATTTTGAATGATCATGTCCAATTTTAAACATAAAATAGAAGCCTGAACAATAATTAACTATTTCTTTGGCAGAGGTCTGGGCCATGCAAGGCTGATTGCAAAGCACGGGGGAGGTTTGCATTTCCAGTTAACCAGCACTGCTGCTGCAGCTTCTAGAAATCGTTTTGTGGTGTTGGGGTGTAGAGTTCCTTTCTGAGTGATTGCCTGGGAGAGTGGGATGGATGCTTCCTGTTCAAGACATTTGAGTTTTCATTGTCTCCCAACACATGGAGGATTTGGGGCTGTGGCTTTATCCTTCTGGTCACTATGAAGTTACTCCATTCCAGCATGCCTGAGTCCACTACTTGCCTCCTCAAACTGCTTGAGGTCAGTTATGTAATTGCTCTTTGCAGATAAGAATTAATTAGCCTGATTATTTTTCATAGCTTTTGGATGGGTTCCCCACCTGGACAGGAGCAATTCCTCTGTGCCAGTGATTGATTGCTGAGCCAGAAGCTTTCTGCCTTGCACTTGTAAGAAATGCTGACTGGTTCTTTGGGTCGTGTTAGGGAGCAGGCAGCCTGTGGTTAGAATGCAAGGGATAATAAAGCAGTTCTACAAACGAGCTGCCCAGCCCAGTGAGCTGCTGGGTGCCTCTGGCTTGTGCAGTGCTCATTTTCCTTCTCTCTGAGGTCAACAGCACGTTAACAAGTGGCAGTTCAGGTAGCTGTGTTTGCCCTTTATTACTTAAAGAGGTTTGAGAGTCATCCATGAAGGAAAAATGTGCTAACATTTGAGGTACAGCTGTTTATTTTTTCCTGCTATTAGTAAAGTCACTTCAGGAACTGGCTGGGTATATCTGGGGAGCTTCCCATCATCCTGACCATTTGCTGTTTTCAATATTTTGCAGTAATTACAGTGTGCTTTTTTAACACTTCCCCTTGACCAAAATGCATTTGTGAGAAAATGCCTAAATCACAGCAGGAGTCCTGCTAATTTTTACACACGTTGTTAAATTTAAGCATGTGAAGAGCTCCAGGACAGTTATTAGGATTACTCAAAAATGTGGCTGTGGGTTTGAGGCTGTGTTGGAGGAAGCTGTTACTGCTTACAAGTGGCTTCTCACCTAGGGAAAGGAAAAAATGTGCTTGTCAGGTACAGGGTTATTAATGTGGGAAATCTTTCTTCATTCAGTTGTGCAGGGTCTGGTATTTGAAGGACTTATTTTGTTACATCACACATGAATGTTACTGAGGTGGTTCTGACAATTATCTTTGTAGGATTTTGTTTAATAAAAACCAAATCTCCCTGGAAGCCTGGGACACTTGCTGTAATAAAAAGATTATGGATAGCTCCTGATAGCTTTTAAAAGCTTTTTAATTGCTAGTTGTGTCAAAGTAAGCAATTAAGGTCACTTAATCTACTTGATTATTCATCATATTCCTTTAGTAGTACTCTGTGCTTTGGATCTGTGAAAATGTGCATCTTGAGAAGCTGCTGCACTCATTCATAGCCCCCAGTGCAGGGCACATGTAATAAAACCCAAGAAAGAAAACTTCATTCTATGGCAGTGCTAGCCTCAACACAAGCAGCTGTAAATGAATGCCCTTGTGTTGCTACAGTGTGAGCTTCAAGGAAAAATTAAAAAGTCTAAAAACGTGTAGCCATTTAAAGGCAAGTTGGTCAAGTAAAACAATATTACTGAATTAATCTTAGATGGGACTTACACATTTCTGTTAAACTCAGGCCAGATTGTTTTAAGATTAAATTATACAGGTTCTTCATTTCTGTGATGCAGTCTGATGCTGCTGCATAATATGATGGGGACTGGATAACATTGGGTTACTTGGCATGGAGCAGAAAAATTTAACAAGTGCTTTGAGAGCTTGTTTAATGAGAGTGGCCATTGCAGAAGTTTGTTGGGAGGATTAAATTTTGGTCAGTACCTTCATTCTGTCCTGAATAGTTACAGTAGATGTAAGACAGAGAAAAAGACCTTTTGCTTTCAGTCAGCTGGCAGGGGAAAAAAGTGTGAAAGAGGATTATCTGCAGTGCAGCTCTGACATCAGGGCCAGGTTTTGTTCAATGAGTGGATTTTTGAGGAACCCAGACACCCAGAGCAGCACTGGAGAATGACCTGTAGGTGTGAGCTGTTCCCCACATGCAGCTGCTCTGATTCCTGCTCTGTGCAGCACACACCAGACCTGCACGTGGGCAGGTCGGGGTGACCTGTACCTGTGTTGTTGTGATCACAAAGTGACTAAATCTGCTCCAATTTAGAAAAACATGGGCAGGAAGATCTCAGCTGTTTTCTTGAAATGAATGGAGCTTCTGACAATGGGGTCTGGTGTTTGCTCTGCAGTGCTGGTCATGCAAAAGCAAACAGCCCTTCTACTGGTGCTCAGTTCCTTTTCACAGAGCAGCTTAGTGATGGTGGGACCCTTGAAAAGAAATTTCAGAGCAGACAGATTGCAAGACTTCAGCATTCTGTGTCAATGGCTCTGTTTTCTGTGCTGTTCTTTATGAATAGGACAGGATTTATATCAGCTTTGAGAATTCAGTACTGCTTGTTAGTAATGAATTAATACAAATGAAGAAAGCTGTGATTCATATAACGGAAAATGGTGAAGTAGCAGCAGTGCATTTAACTTCTGCAAACTGAGCAACCATCAGGGTGGTGAAAAGTGCTGCTGGCCTGATGGAAATTCACCTGGCTGCTCTCCCATTCTTCCAGTTTTGTCCCTCTGCAGGCAGTGGGGTGTGTTAGGGGATGGCATCCAACAATTCCAGCCAGCAGGGCCCTCAGCATCCCAAAGCAATTGTTAGCAAAGCAGGCACAACATTTCTGTAGCCAGCAGAGCCAAGGGATAAAAACAAGCTGAGAATCAGGGAGTCATAACTGGCTCTCTGATGCTCCACATTTTCTGTGCCAAACATATGTTGGTAGAGAAGAAAGTCTGATTCTAAATACCAAAGTGTGGGCAAGATTTAACTAAAGTTTTCTGTAAAAGAAACCAAAGCTCTAAACTGTTGCTATATTTTACTGCATCTGCTGTGCATATGAGATTGTGTAAATGGACTGAACCAATTTGGAATTATGTTGTAGCTGCCTATAAGGAGTGCTGATACAATCCTAAAGGTAAAACTAAGGTTTGCCATCACTTTGCAGGTAGCAGGTACTGTGTTCTGTTCCTAAGCATTCACAAAATAATTCTACAGTTGAAGATGTGTTGACTCAAATGTACAAACCCAAAGGTTTCAATTTCAACTTTACTGCTGGATGTTTGTTAGCAGGCTGACTGTTTTTTGTCTGAAGAGTAAAAATGTTTAATGTCTTCTGAATTCACAGAATGGTTTGGGTTGGAAGGGACCTAAAGTGCATCCCATTCCCACCCCCTGCCATGGGCAGGAACATCTTCCACCAGACCAGGCTGCTCCCAGCCTCGTCCAACCTGGCCTTGAACACATCTGGGGATGGGGTAGCCACAGCTTCTCTGGGCAGTTATTTTTATTAATTAATAATAGTGAGCTTCAGTACTGTAAAGAGCTAAGCAACACAACCCTCCTCTCAACAAACCGTGGTGAGGTTATGGAACTGTTACAGTGACATGTTTGCAGTAGCTATGTTGGTAAATAGGCACCATGCTTTTTAGCACCCTCTTCGCAGTTTATAGCCAAAAGTGCTAAATTGTTTATTTCTCCGTTTTGACAGCGCCTGGTCCTGTAACTATGAGTGTTTGGATCAGGTAAAACTTTTACAGATGCTGTATTTGACAAACTGTGTACAATTAATGCCATCTTTTTTTGGTAGCCTGTGACATTTTCAAGTCAAACCCACAGCTGTGGATTCTCACTTAGTGTTTCCCATGCTGTTACCTGCTGCCGTGCCCTCGGAGCAGTGGCACTCAGCACTCGCTGTCTGGGTGTTCGTGTCAGGTCACTCGCTCACTCCTCGTGCCCTAGTTCCTCTGAGAAAACTGGGACCGAGCCGAGGTGTCTGCACAAATACAGCCTGGCTCACCTGGAGCTTGTACATTTGAAGCACTCTACTGATTTGCCACGCGTGTTACAAAGCTCTGACACTGCGGAGTTACCTTCAGGTTTAACATCACCCTTAAAAGGCTGTCAGATGCATATGAGGGATCAAACTTAGAGTTCGCTATATTTTGAGGCTAAATTTCAGTAGTTACCCAGCACTCTCCCAGTGCTTCTTGCTCACTGTCTAGCACTATTGATCTACTTGTATTTATCTCATTCTCGGTTGTTCCCCCTCTCCCCCGCGCCCGGTGCCGTTCCTGAGGGCGCTGTTGGCGGACGGCAGGTGCGGAGCCGGGTCCCCGCTGCAGGTGGCCGAGAGGGCGCGAACGGGTGCGGGGAGCGATGGCCGGCAGGGGCGGCTGTCCCGGAGCCGGTCCGTCCCTTCCCTCCCCTGCGCCTCCCTCCCCTCGCTGATCGCTGCCGGCGGGCGGGAGGCGCTGCCCGGGCAGCTCCGCCCCGCTCCCCGCGCGCGGCGCCGCTCCGCTCCGCTCCGCGTTTTCCGGGCCGCGCCCCTGCGCTCGTGCGCCGGCACTCGGACGTGCGGGGCCGGCGCCGCTCGCCATTGGCCGCGCCGCCGTAGCCCCATGGGCGTGCGGGCCGCGCATTGGCCCCGCGCGCTGTCAGTCAGCGCGCGGCTGCGTCAGGGCCGGGTGCGCGGCCCCGTTCCCTGCTGTGTGCGGGGCCGGCGCGGGGCCGGTGCGGGCGGGGCCGCGCCTCGCTCGTCCCTCGCTAAGATGGCGGCGGCGGCGGCGGCGGCGGCCGTGGCGCGGCTCGAGGGCCGGGAGTTCGAGTACCTCATGAAGAAGCGCTCGGTGACCATCGGCCGTAACTCGTCGCAGGGCTCGGTGGACGTGAGCATGGGCCACTCCAGCTTCATCTCCCGCCGCCACCTCGAGATCTTCACCGCCGCGCCCCCGCCGCCGCCGGCCGGCGCGGACGGGCCGCCGCCCCCGCCGCAGGGGGACCCCGCAGGCGGAGCGGGGGGCGACTTCTACCTGCGCTGCCTCGGCAAGAACGGCGTGTTCGTGGACGGCGTGTTCCAGCGGCGCGGGGCGCCGCCGCTGCAGCTGCCGCGAGTGTGAGTACGCGGGGCCGGCGCTCCGGGGCCCGCCGGAGGCCGCGGGTGCACATGGCGTGTGACAGGCGAGAGCGGCCCCGTCCTGCCCGCGCCTCCGCCGGCACCGCCCGGCACCGCCGCCGTGCCCTCCGCCGTGTCCTTCCTTCCCCCGCCGCGCCGCAGCCGCACGGAGCGCCCGGTGCGCGCTGGAGCGGCCCCGGCGCTGGCGGACGGGACCGGCTGCTCCCCAGCCCCGTTTGCGGGTGTCAGAGGCAGCAGCCGGGCGGTTCTGCGCGGGTCCGGGCTGTCTGCGCTCAGGATCAGCGCTCGGGGAATCCTGTAGCCCCCTCGGTGCTTTGGCAGAACCGGGGGGTTGTTCTCCCTCGGTGCTCTGGGGCTTGCTCTGGTTTTGGTGGTAGTTTCTGCTGCTTTGCCTAATTTTAACGTTTATTCTCATGGGTAAACTGAATCATCCACGTGAAATGCTTCTGCTGGCCTTAGCGTTTTAAAATGTTTTCCTTACGTGACAACAAATGTATTAAGAGGTTTTAAACGGTAATACATTCCTTTGCCATTACCAAACATTAACTGTCTGTGCAAAATGATTTTCTAGGGCAATACGTGAGGCCTGCCCACGACATTTAAGGATGTGTTGAACTGTAAATAAGTGATCTGTGCTCCGAGGAGTCACATGTAGGAAAAGTGAAAGTGTTTTGGTTTGGTGTATTTTAGCTGCCTTGACTAAGAAATACCTAAAACGTTACGAGTGCAGTACCTTTGGAAAGCACATGCCATCAGTGACACAGCCTTAGTGCCCTCTGAGTCTTTAAACTGTGTTTAGGACATTGATGGTGTATATTTTCTGCTGTCTCGGCGAAATGTTAGTTTACTCACCTGGTTTCTCTGTGCAAATCAAATTGTCTTACCTTGCTGCTTTCTAGGAAATGCTCATTCTGAAGGACTTTAGCAGTGCCAGTGTGTAATCCTGAATATAGTTGGAGGACTTGTTTGACCTTTAACTGTCGCTTCTATTTTTGGTTTCTGCTTTTAATATTAATAATTACTTGGCATGTGGTTAATCTATATTTTAATCTAACACATTTATGAAATGTAGATCAAATACTTTCTTCTTTGTAAGCACTGTGGTATAATACATGAATTGTAAGCACAATTGTGCATGATCTTTGTTGATTTCAAACAGTCTAGAATTAGTTGGAGTAACTGAGTCAGTAACATTCTGCTAAATGCTTAAGATCTGAGGAAAAAAGAAGTACTTCATGCTGTCCATTGATTTGTAACTTATTTTAGTTCTTTCCACCAGTGTTGCTTTTCGAGTGGAAAGAAGATCCAGAAGGATTTTTTGTCTTGCTTTTTTATTGAATGATGAAAATTTGTGTGTAGTTAACATTTCTTCACCGGTGAAGGTGGGTGGTGGTGCAGGAACTGGCATTTGCTGCGTTCAGAGGTGACACCATTCCTTGGGCTGTGCGCACACAGCCCTCAGTTTCCAGAGCCCTCAGTTGGTGGAGGTGGTTATCTCCTGGTTACAAATTGTAGGTGTAGCCTAGTAAATAAAAGGTGCCCCTGGCCAGGAGCTGGAGCCACCATGCAGGGGGTGAGCGCCACCTTGAAGGGCAGGAAGATTAAGATCAAATGCTACTTTGTTGCTTTTTTTTTAAAAAAAGTGTTTCTAAAACACTAGTCTTAGTGGGGTTGAATGGGGAAATAGTACTTTCATTATTTGCAAAGCTTTTTTTTTTAACAGTGGTCTTCAGGCAAATTCAAAGTACTGTCTGCTTCTAGGAAGTCCTTGCTGTGACTTGCTGATGACTAATATTGTTTGTACTCCTGTTCTTCAGTTTTGTTGTAGATTTAACTGGTCACACTGAAGGTGGTCTCCTGGATTTTAAGAGTCAAACTTACTTACTTCAGTATAATGTAAACATTAATTAACAGTTGAAGTGTGATGGGAAAGAGAGTACTTTTGGTGTGAGCTCAAGATTGATGATTGCCAGCCTCCAGCTCAAGTAATCACCAGATCTATTTTTGTTGTTGTTTAATCCTACTCTGTTGCCAGTAATAAATATGATTTGCCTGTGACTACACAATCATCGGAAATTTTAATGGCAGGTGAAGTTTGAAAAATTCAGGGTGGCCTGTTCCTTCTGTTTGTTTTTAAGTGATCCTGGAAACCAAGAATGGAGGGTTGATCTCTGTTGTGTCTGATTCATAGTGACTTACAAAAGGTGCCAAGTACAATACTCTTACAGACTTGAAATGTCTTATTTGCTTGTCACTAATAATTGTGTGGAGTTCCAGTGTCCTCAGCCTTTTTTTTGTTTCAGCACAATGTTTAAATTTGACTGCATTAATAATGTTACTGAACTCCCTGGTTTTGGAAGGAAAAAACAGAAATACATCTTAATAGTCCCCTGTAAAACACACGTTTCAAACATCTGGGGAAATTAAATTATTAATGTTAGAGTATACACTTACCTGTAATAAAGGCATCTTTTTTCTACAGATAGAAATGTCATGAAACATGGAATTACTGTGCATTAAGATAAGTGTTCTGGTTGCTATTTTTAATGCTTCCCTGGAAGCTTCACTGGCAATTCAAATGTTGAAGTTATCAAGCAGGAGGTAATAGCAGTGGGAAGTGTGTTTTTGTTTTTGCAGTTCTTGACAGACTCCCATCCCTACTTGTGTATGTACAAACCAGCTGTCGTCTTGTGAGATGAATCGAGTGGGGGTGGGGAGAAAAGAGCCATTTTTGAGTGTGTCCAGCAAGGAGCTCTCCTGTCAATGTCATGGCACACGTGGGATGAAAGAGGTTTCAGAGGCTCCTGCTCAAGACACCCAGATCAAAGCAGAGCAATTATTCTCCTACAACTACCTTTGAGATGCACAGACTGTCCCTCTCCGGTTCGTAAAGTTCATGTTTTTTGATTGGTTTCATTTGCTGCTTGTGGAATTTCCCCTGCCTTCAGTGAAAGCATTGATTGGATATATTGCTAGGTAAATCATAACATCAATATTTGCTTTTGAGGTACTTGGCTGGAAAAATACCTTTTGTGCTGGGCAGAGCAGCGGTTGTTGCCGGAGCTGTTGTGTACAGCTTTTGGAGAGGCAGGATTCCAGGCAGATGTAACTGATACAGCTGGAAAAACAGACAGACTTCTGGGTACAACTCTGCTCTGAAGGAGTGCTTTTGTTTTGTTTTGATTTTTGGGTTTCTTGGATGTGCTTTGTGTATTGGCCTTTCAGTTCACAGAACTCCGGACATTTTGGACTTCACTGTTCCGAGGCAGTCTTACTCATTTTGACAAACTCATGGATTTTGTATTTTAGTCATTAGTTTTGGTTTTGCTTTTGTGGAAGTAATTTGTGATTCATAAACAAGATACCATGAACATACGAACAGCATTTGAAAGTCAGATCAGAGATAGATTTAGTCCATGACCTGCCTTCAGGAGTGGTCAATAGCAGATGCAGAGGAAGGAGCATAAAAATGGATTAGTACAAATGATTGTGTTTCCCCTGGTTTTTCTTTTGGATCCAAAATCAGAGTTCAATTATTTTTGAGTTAAAATAATTTACTGTTTGCATTTTTTCTCTCTCTTTTTTTAGTAATGGAGTTTGGGTAAACCTCTTCTATCCGCGGTGTCTTAGGGTAGTGAAATCTGCAATGTAATTGGAGCCCATGTTGGGAAAAATACCTCTTTTTGCTGAGTTTTTGGAACTTGATGCCTGGTAATTTCATTTGATCCAACTGAAGCTCTTTTATAGTAAGAGACAGTAAATAACTCTCCCATTCTGTCATTCATTCTGCAGACTTCTTTACATTACTAAGTGTGGGTGCTCTTACAGTAAATGACATCAAGTACATTTTACTTTAGCTTAACATTTACTGACTGATCCTAAATTAAGTCTATGTAGCTGAAAACTAAAATTTAATTTGTTTGTATTCTTCTGCTTTTCATTCTGGTGATACAGGGGGCTGAACCAATAGTTTTAGCTTGGTCTTGTAGTCTGGAGCTACAGTCTGGGGTTGTTGCTGCCTTTGAGCAGCAGAAGTTCTGCTGATGAAAGCTGGTCAATACTGCACAAGGATCAACCATATCTATTCCCTGAGTCAGTTCTTGGGGAAAGTTTATTATAGTATAATAGTATATAGTATAATATATAGTTTATAGTATAGTTCAGTGTTACCTGCTCAGGAAACAGATTGTAAAGAGCCTCAAATGTGTCAGTGCACTTTTTTCTGTCATCTGATTGCAGTTACTTAAATGATGTGCAAAGTTGTGATGTCTGTGGGTTGGAGCTGTGACTGTACATGTGCTCCATGGAAACATCTGTGGTTTGGCTGAACAGTCTAGGTGAAAGGATCATAACATTTCCTTGGGTAGTGTTCAGTGGTAGCTGAGAAAGAACATGCACTGCTTCAGTTTGGGTTATGGTTTATGTCCTGAAAGTTTTCTTATGAATATAACTGTTAGATACTTGGAATAATCAAACAGCACACATGCTTCAAGGAATTTTTGTAAATATATTCTTGCAGTCTATACTTACAGTGTGCTGGAAGTCCCTCAGGCCATGTGGGCACCTGCTTTCTCCCTTCCTTGACACCACTTTTGACAGAGACAGTGGCTCGTCAGGGCAGCAGCTGCCTGAAAGTTCAGGAGACCTTGTGATTGATTCGTGTTCAGAGGTGTGTTTTGGAGCTCCATACCAGCTGTATTAAAGCTATCAACTACAAATTACCTCCGAGCATAAAACTAAGGAACATTGGACTTGGCTGTGACTTGACAGAATCAGACTCCAGAAACTTTTATTTACTGTCTCTGGCAGATGCTGGTCCTGTGCCATAGTGACTAATAAGGTCAATGGAGCTGTGTTTATAGGTGGGTTTTCGGCTGCTTTAAAGCAGGATTTGCAAATGTCAAGCTCAGTAGAAGTAGTGTTCTCACTTAAGCAGATCTGATTGAAAAGGAGCGTAGGAGGAAGGTAGAGCACATATGATTTGAAATGAAAATGGAGATGAGCGGGAAGTTTCTATAGTAATAATTTGTGTTGCAGTTGTTTCTGTCAGCTCTTTTTTCCCATATTTGCCTCTCAATTACACACAGCTTCTGGGTGATATTTTTGTGTGTTAATAAAGTAGTGTTAAAAATTGTCAGACACAAATCAGGTGATTGAGGTAAAGCTTAAACAGTTTATATTTGGATTAATTCATACTTAATATGCTTTTTCTGTTGGTATGATGGATATGTATATGAAACATTCTTATCCAGTTCTACTGATCCTACAAATGTTCTTACACCTGTAGTTAGATATAGGAGTAAGTAGATTCTTTGTGTGGTTATATGAAATACTACAAACTGGAAAATCATCTTTTTAGTTCTTTAGAGTCTGTAAAGTTCCAGTTCTATGACAGAAGCAAGATTAGTATCATTTTGTTTAAAGGTGCAAAGTCAGTATTGAAGCTGTCTGTTCCAAGAATCTGCAGTTGAAAGAGAGTTTTGAGATTCTTACTTCAGTTATAATAATGAGATAGGAGATATGCAAATTAAATCATTCTTTGCATTGATTAAATCAAAATACCGAGGTGCCATGTTTGAGTAGGATGATACAATTAATCAATAGCAAAAGTAGTAAGTTAAATAAGCGAATAAAGAAAATAAGTTGATCTTTCACCCTGGCTTTTCAAAATAAATGTGTATTATTAATTTGCTTATAATTAGGTAAGGGCACTGTCTTACAAATATTTTTCCTTCATGGAGGGAGATGTGTTTTAGTGAGTAATTCTGCTGTGGAGGAGTTCTGCTGCTGTTGGGTTTTTATTTTTATTTTTTTGAGCCTGTGCAATTGTCATGGACAAAGCAAAAGGTTTTTTTACAGTCATGCCTGAGCTATTCAAAATAAGATTATGCTTCTCATTTGCTATGTTTTTCAGTAAATGCAGCAACTCTTCAAGATATCTCAGCTCCCATTAACTTATATAAAATTATGTAAAATACAGGAAAAAATGCCCTTTCAAAGAAAACCATGTATTTGTCATGTGGTGTGAGGCCATGGCTTTTGCAGTTATAAGGAGTTTTCACAGCAGTTCACTAATAAGCTGCTGTCTGTGCTGAAATCCTGGGAAGGTGGTGGGTTTATCTGCTGCCTTGCTTGTTTTCATGATAAAAAGTTGATGTGTAGTGACATTTGTTTCCTGCGACTTCCTGCCTTTAAGGAGTTTTTTGACCTAGATAAAGCAGTCGGAGGGGAGGAACCATATTTATTCTGCAGCTATTGCACACTGGATGGTGTCGGAATAAATGCTCCATTCTCAGTTCAGATTCCCTCATTGCTGTTTTATCACTGAAGGGAGCTGAGGCTTCAGTGAGTTACACTCAGTGAGTGCTTGCAGAGCTGGTACACATTTTTTGACACAATATTTTTTATAGGGCAGGAGAAGATCTGTTGGAGTCTCTCCATTTGTGTGTGTGATTCTGCTGCAGCCCCTGCACGTGCTGCTCTGTCCTCGTAGGTATTGCCAAGCACAGGTTGGACAAAGCATGGTCTCCTTGTGTGCTGGAGTACTGGTGGGAGGAAAATTTTCAGTATTCCTAATTTCAGAGTGTCTTAATCAATATTAATATGAACACACCACCTTTGTGTTTGTCCATGTGCACCAAATGAAATGAGAACCGTGAGGAGATTGGAAAGCAGTTCTGTCCACACTGATCCAAATGTTCCTGGTGACCTCAGCAAGGAAGCTCCTGTGGATAAGGATGTGCATGGAATTGAGAGTTTGGAGAGCAAGAGCAGTCAAGTGAAAAAGCCAGATTCCTGTCATTATCAGAGTGTTATGAAATGGAACAAAATTAATATAAAGATGACTGGAATTAATTTTAATTCAGTGCTGGTTTAAGGCTTAACTTTAAGAATTACAGAAGGAAGCCCCAGCCAAAGCCTTGCTGAAAGCAGAAGTGACTTCAGTGTTGGATCAGATTGCTCAGCACCTTGTCCATTTGGATTCTCTGGGGATGGGGATAGCTATGACTATATAAAGTGCTTCATGTAACTGCAATCCCATATTGAAAAAAAGTGTCTGTATTCCCAACAGCAGAAGTTATGGGATGCACAGGCTGGTTAGAATAATGTGGTGCACAGGCTAGTTAGAATAATGTGCAGCTTAGTGATAAATCATTATAAGAAATACCTGATCACTGCTGGATTTTGTGTCATGATTTGGAGTTAAATGCAATTACTGATAAATATTTACAGTCTTGTAAACACTGTCCTCACAAATAATGAGAACAAAAAGAAATAGAATTAGTCCATTTTTAAAACCCCAAAACTGTGTCATCTGGAAAAGTACACAGGGCAGAACTATAGGGTGGAAAATTGTTCTGCAAAGTAGCAGTAGGGTGAAAGCCATGACTGCAGAGATGTGAGATGCCTGTTCTGAGAGGATGTGTCAAGGCACTGATGTGATGACTGTGTGGAAATTGAGGAGTGGCAACTGGTGCTGGAACTTCATTCTGGAATCAAACCTGTGTTAAAGAATCTTGCAAAACTGCAAGGATTTTAAGTGGAGGGTTGCTAAAAAGAATTGAAGGCTGGAAGAAGTCCCAAAGAGTGGAGAGCATAAGGAGCTCAGTATGTTTTATTCAAAAGGAGTGTGAGGTGGCTGGGTTGGTGTAGGTCTGTTTTTATGGGGCTGAACGAGAGTTCTAATGGCTCACACACAGGTGTGAATCCAGAGGCTGTAAACTAAATTGTCAAGGTTTGAATTAAGCTGTGTTGCAATAGTTTACTTTCAGGAGTGGTGGGATATCTCTCTCACCATCTTCCACTGATAAACAAAAAAACCCTTGCTGGAGTCAGCCCTAGTGCTGAGGTGCAGAGCAAGTATGGCTGGGTGACATATCATGGCTTGGGGTTACAAGAGGTAAACTTGAAGCTTCTTCACTTCCTTTGAAAGTCTTTTTTAATTAACTGCCATGGAGTTATAGGAAGAGACCATTTTATTATGTGTTTTAACAAAGAGTCAATATTTGTCTTGGTTTTAAATTAAAATTACTTCCAAAGCATCAAACATTCAGTTGGGTATTTGTTTATTTGCACTTGGCAGTCATTTTCTCACACTGGTGTTGATGCTTTTGTTCACTATGTCATACTCTTTCTATTGGAGGACACTGAACTGTTTCAGAGATAATTTTTGTGTACTATAAAGTGGTTCTGTGAAAACTTTTGTTCTTCAAGTAAGTCTTTAGATACAGCTCATGAGGTGTAGGCTGCTTAATTCTTGTCATGATGAGAAATCAGGCTAGTGTATAATGAAAAAGGTCTTTACACCTTGTAGTGAACTTAACTTCAAGTTTTAGATCGCTTAAATGAAGATTAAATGTATGGTTCTGCTTCAGAAATGGTGTGGAGAAATTAATTTATTGATAGAAGTTACTTTTAAATTCTGATTTTCACTGATGTGTTCCAGTATGGGAGCAGGTATTTTACCTACCCTTTACCTTCTTTGCTTCCTTTTTTTTTTCCTGTCACAGCTGGGAAAAAGTAGTTTAACTTCCTTTGAAGCATCAGTTTCCTCAAAAAGCTGTAGCTGAAATGTTGGTGTCTTAGCACAGTGTACAATACATGTTTTACTACTCTTAAGGTAAAAGTCTGATTGTTCATGAAGATAGAAATAAAATTATCTAACTCCTCTTTGTTTATTTTGGTGTTCTCTTTGTTGTTTTTTAAGACTGAGAATACAGGAAAAATTTCATTTATCACTTTGCATTGTCCTCTGGAGATATTTGGGTGTTCTAGGCAGAATATAACTTGAGCAGACAAGGCCTAGATGTAGTTTATACACTTCTGTAGTAGTCAGGCTTGTTGGTTACAAGCAGTGCAGTAAGCACACAAGGGAATTCATTGGGAAGGATAAACGATGGAACTAGCTGTTATAGAAAAGAATTTCCCTCCTTGGGTGATTCTGCAGTCTTCTGGCCTTTCTAGGCAGGTGAAGAAAACTTGCAGAGCAATGAAGGAGAGAGAGAAATTAGATTTTAAAATGAGAAGGGTGAATTTACTCACGTGAAATTCTCTGTGGGAATAAATTTAAATTTGAATCAGAGCAAACTGATTATTTAAGTAAGTAAAAATAATGGTAAAGAGGATAAATGCTCTCAGGCACACAGTGGGATTCTTGGGGTTGCCACGTGTAGGGCCAGTTGGAGTTGGACTCTGATCTGTGTGGGTCCCTTCCAATTCAGGATATTCTGTGCTTGATTTTAGCATCATGCCCCATAGACATTAGAGAAATGGCAGAGGGGAATTCAGTTAATACATGGGAAAGATGAGGACACAGGCCCAAGGTGTTTTGCTTTAGAATATGGGCAGGAATATTGTGGGGTTTGTAGCTGTGTGAAGTGAAAGGGTGTGCTGGGAGGCTTGAAGAAAGGTGGAAGATTTGGATCATCTCAAGTTTGAAGGCTGAACTACAATTGTTAGCCTTATAGAGTGAAAGGAGTCTCTGACTTGGGTATTTAACTGGAGATGTGATTCAGAAGGATCTGGGGTCTCCCTTTTTGGGGACATGGGCTGTGAACATCTGAGCTAATCCAGGGTTTCAGTGCTGCTGCAATGGAGCACAGGAGAGAAAGTCCTGCTTTCTGCTCCTGACTGCAGGTTGGGCTGGCCTTGGAGCTCATCAGATGTTCAGATGCTGCTGCTCTCTGCTTTTTTTGCTATTTTTGGGTGCTCTGCCATTGCAATGAAGTGGCTCACAGAGAGGTCTGGCAGGCAGTGGAGTACATGGTGGGCCTGCACAGACTTTGGGCAGCAGTCAGCTGGCTGGAACTTGTGGAATTGTACATTAAAGAGTTGCAGTTATAAGAGCTGTTTATGTTATATGAAATAAAAATGGAAAGGAAAAGAAAGATTCAAAACCGTATAAGAACAAAACTAATTTTGGTGTACTAAAAAAGTACTTGCAATGTAATGTAAAAATGTTTCAATCCTAAAAGTTCTTGTGGCAGCATGCTTTTTGGTAAAGGGGTATGTTAAATTTAAAAAAAAGGTTAAAAAGGTGAACCCTAAATAGACAGGATGCTGACATGACTTGATGGTCTCATACCTTTAGTTAAACTGTGCTTTCTGGCTCTCTGTTTTTATCTGCCTGTGAAAGTGAATACACAGAGAAAATACGAAAGAAAAAGGGGTATGAGTTCCTTGGCTGTGCAAGATGTTCCTCCATCTCGTAGAAGAGTACAGAGTTAATTTATGGTCTGCTTTCCATAGACTAAGTCAGCCTGGCTCCTGCCTGAATCCAGGCTTTGTTCCACAGGCCACTAGTCCAGTTGGTGGTATGTTGTACAGCAGGGGGGGTTAAAAGCTGTAGGGAAAATTGAACATTAAGGATATAATGGAGGTAAATGGTATTTTTAAAAATTTTATATGTGGTTTTTGTTTGTGGTGTATATGGGTCCCAAAAAAAGCCCTTTGATCTCAGAAAGACTTATCTGTCTATAAGGCAGGCAGGTGAGTGATTAAAGTTTGTGCAGCATTCTATGAACAGCCTGAAAGGAAAGCATTATTTTGAAGATAATGGTAAAAACTTCACTGATTTTTACACATCTTTCATTGCAGGGGCTGCATATATGGATAGTGCTTTTTCAGGAAATACATAAATCTGCTGAAGTTGACAATGCAGGTAGATCACACGTGATTTGGGTTTCCTGTGGTGTCTTTTGAGGGCCTCTGCGTGACAGGTTGTAGAAACATCTCAAAGTGTAATTCTGAAAGAGCTTTTGCTTCTTTATGCAGGACAGCAAATGCAGAGTGCCATCAAAGGGAAGCATGCTCCTGGTAGTTCAGTCAGTGAGTTGATCCAGCCTTCCAAAACTACTTGGGTAGCAGGCTTGGAAGTACCTTGCATGGCCTTCCTGCTCTGATGGAACTGACTGCTCACCCTCCCTCTGAGCCTTCTTCCAGGGGGGATGAGGTGCAGCATTTCAGGAAAACCATCCCTTGCAGGAGGAGCAGGTGATAACAAATATCACCCTTCATTTCTGTGCAGTGTTTGGTGGACTTGAGTGGTGACAGAGGTTACTAGGAGGGAGTTACTTAGATGATCATCAATCAAAACTCTGTTTATCACTTCCACAGATGAAAGCAGTAAATAATGCATTAAGCAAAGAGGCGTTCAGGGAAGTGAGTTGTTTTCTTTCCTTAGGTGTGTGAATGTCCTGGGTGTGGCTGGGTTAGGCTCACATTAAGTTCTAGAGGTGTTTCTGTCTGATCTGCCTGACATGGTCATCACTTGAGACACTTATTTGGAGAAATAAGCCAAAGCACTTGTGTGGTCTGACCCAGAAGATTTTTTTATTAGGTAGAGGGGTGGTTTGTTCCTCTCTGCCCTTTCATTTTGCTGGACATTTTGCTTTTAGTAGCACTAGGGGCTGCAAGGCAAACACTGACTTTGTGTTCAAATGCTATGACAATCCTGCTTTGAGGAGTGTGCAATACATTCTGAAGCAACTTTATAAAAATGACTGGATTGGGTGGTAAGATTCTCATAGAATGATGAAATGCATCCTCATGCAGCCCTACTCTCAATGATACTATCAAGATCCTGGCACCACTTTTGCAGCTGCATTGCTGAGTGGAAGAGCAGATGCAGCAGTTGGAGGTGGTTCCCCTCTGCGGGAGTGCAGGTTCTGAAATGAATGCAGGGCTGAAATCTGAGTGTAGGGTGGACTCTACAGTTTGTGGTTGGGTACAGGATTATTCATTCAGCTTTCTAGATATTGATAATTAGCACAGAAATTTTGGGCCTGGAAACCACAGTGTTTCAGTTGAAATGCTCACGTGACAGGCACCGGAAAGAGACGCAGTAGGTAAAAACCACAGGAGAAGTTCAGTTGTTTGTTTATGCTCTTAAATTGAAATTCAGGCCTTTGTTTTTAAAACCTTTTCCTGGTATTGGTCTGCCCATAAAGCTGAGAAATGCAACTAGTATATGAATATTCACCTTTTCTGTAACAAAACTTCATTAGAATTGAGATTCTGCCAGAATTCTGTTAGAACTTTTAAAAATATATCATTTTCTTTATTTCTTCCTCTGTTTCTTTTTTGAGACTTTTTGGTGGACTAAGATGCTGTTTTCTCATATAGTAATTTTTCCTTAACTGCATCATAGGATATAGGAAATATTATCTCAGAAAAATTGGCACTAATTGTTAAACCATCACAAGATAAAATTTAAAACCTTATTCACAGTTGGGAGGAAAGCTTAGATCCTTCCACCTTTCTGTGTTTAAACATATGAGTTAAATTCAGAGCAACTCCTGATGAAAATTTTAAATTTCCTTCATGAATTTTGGCCTGTTATGAATGGCTTTTGCTGTTTTCTGCAGTGCAGGCAGCCAGAGCACTCATCTGCCAGCACACCCTTGTACACAGATGTTGACTTTCCTGTCAGGAGTGAAATAGCCCTGCTTGTTTTATGGGGTGGTTATTCTGAGGTTGGAAGATTGTTGAGCCTGGAAGAGATCACTAACCCCAGCTTGCTACTTAGCTATAAATAAGTTTGGTCTGCTGTGGACTAGTAAGTACTCAAGATTCTTACGTGAGGTTATTCACTCTTATCTAGGGCTACCAGCAAGCTGGGTGTTTGGAAGCCTTTAAAGAAAAGAAGCATGCAAGCCTTGCAAAAGAGTCAAAGAAGCTTCTGAATATAAGTAATTCAACCCTCAGCTAGAAGGATAAAATAAAAATCTGTAAAAGTTTTAAGTTTGAGGGTAGTGTTTTAAAGTTATTTTGGCTTAATAGTAGCTGAAGGAAAGGTTATTTGTGTTTGTCTATGTGAATTCTTTAGCTGAAGTGTGAAAAGTGTGCCATAAAATAATTGAAATTTATCTGAAGAGCAGGAAAGCATGGTTACATAGAATACAAAATAACCATGGTGTGGGAGAGTGTGAGCCTGACTGCAGGGAGAAGAAATGGAGTAAGGTGGTTTAATCAAAAATGTTGTTTGTAAAAATCAGGCTTTTCCACTGTTTTTGAAATGGAAAAAAAGAAAAATCCTGGTGTTGTGGAAATGAATCTGAGAGATGGCAATGTAGGAATGTGTGGTCCAGGTCTCTCTGTTTGGGAGGCTCGAGGAGGCAGGGTGTGTTTTTGGTAATTCTCATAATACTCAGACTCTGATTCCATTCTTCTACTGAAAGGGGTGGATGTGCCTCATCCCCAAGGAAGCTCTTGTTTCTGCAACTTGTTCTTTTTGCAGCAACATTTGATATTACAGCACTGGGTGGTTTTCTTGTTCTTCCAGTGCAATTCCTTTTCTGGAAGGTCAAAGTAGTTTAGGGTTAATTACTCTCAGATAGATGTAGGTAGGGCCCAGGGGTGTTGGGAGCCTGTTGCAGTGACATTGCACTTCAGCTGGGACATCCCTGGGCTCCCTTTAGGGAAGCATTGCTTACTGGGTGTGTTACAGCAGCACAGCTTTGTCCTTCTTGTGACTGTTCTGTTCTTATGGAAGCTGCTCGCTCCAACTTTCCCCAGGAGATGTAAAGAAGAGAATGTATACAACTGCCCTGTGCTTTTATAGGGATGTTTTGTGGTAAATAAATTGCTGACTGAGAGCATACTGACAGTATCTGAAACAGAGCAAGGAGCTGGACTTTCCAAGTTCTTCACTGAATGAAGGAGACTTTTATTTTTAAATCCGAAAGGTCCTTGGATACTTGTGATGGTTCACACCATCTTTAAGTCATTAGAATAACCCTCTTAAAGATGTTCTAAATGGAGACAGGATTTGACTTGCAGGTAATGATTTAATACAAAAATACAGAGGAAAGAGCAATCACTCTGAGGGATTTAAAAGGGAAATGCTACATGATAGGTATTAAAGAGGAAGTAAATAGATCTAATAGTAGCTACTGGTTTGGGTGCAGAAGGGGCTGATTTGGGCAGCAGAGGGGAGTGATCCTTCCCCAAAGCACCCACGTGTCAGCAGCAGAAGCAGCATTCTTGTGCAGCTTTGGCTGGAGTGGGGAGGCAGAGCTGGCTGCTGCAGACAGCAGCTGTTTGAAGTTGCACGTTTGAGCTCCATCTGAAACTGGGTTTTCCCCCACCGTGTTCTGGAGTCTTAAAACATCACCACTGCATTTCAGTGTCACCCGGGCCACGGCTGGCATTGCTGTGTGTTGCTGTGTTTGAGGTGGTGAATGCACAGAGGAGCTGTGCACAGCTCCAGAGGCTGCTGAGCAGTGGCAATGTGTGCCTGCATGGAGGAGCCACAGACACTACAGTAGCCATTTGTGTAATCTTGGATAAACTGAGTCTGCTGCTTTGAAAGGTTGCTTCACGCTACCACTGCTTATATTTAATATAAGCCCTTGAAGAGAGTTAGTGCCAAGCAAAGCATTGTTTGGAGTATGGAGAAATAACCTGTGAGCCAAAATTAGCCCGTGTTCGTGTGGAGTGGTGTGTGTTTCGTCAGGGCTGCCCAGATCATGTCGTCCCTGAAGGCAGCACATTTCAGCTGGGGATGTTTCAGCTATTACAACATGGAACATGCTGGTGAGTGGTGCCAGTAACATACGCTGAACATATGACCAGCACATGCCCCCGCTTCAGCCTAGGCATGAATTATTTACTTTTTGTTACAAGCTGTTTATTTTTGAGAGGTTTTCTCCCCTCTGTCAGTACCAAGCACTGAGCCTTTTGTTTCCCTTTTAGTTTTTTGTTTTGTTTTTAAATCTTCTTTTCTACTCTTGCTGTTGATTCTGTATTTCTAAAATTCTCTGCTCTGTTTACCACCACCCCTATTTTGTTTTGTGCTCATTCTCTTAGGATGTCATCCCAGGTAATGTCATTGAAACTGTAGAAACCAGTCTGATTATTTTCAACTGGTAATTGAGAGATAAAATGACCTTACACTTAATCTTTTGGGACTTGGTCTATATTCATTAGTTAGCTGTGATACCTCTTCTCTGTGTCAATTTTTTACTGTTATGTTTCACTTCTGTGAAATGGCAGTGTTTCTCCCTCATCCCTTGTCATTTTTGGTTAGATAAATGATGTGAAGCAGGCACTCCATAGGCCTTTTCTGATTTTAAACTGATTTTTGATGACAGCTCAAGTTCCCAGACTGCTTGTGACTCTTCATTTGCAGGAACTCTGTGCTGTGGATTCTGGTACAAAATGAGTGAGCACCGACCCAGACTGATGGGCTGGGGAGCTCTGGAGAGCAACAGTAGATAAAACTTTAATGTACATACAAATATAATGCATCTTTGCTGTGTGTTTCATAACATTTTAGGGAGTGTTTCCTCTTGGATGGGATCAGGCTTGACACAAAATTAATTGGACTTGGTGAGCTTCTCAGAATGAATCATCTCGTAGTTATTTGTGTGCACTGTAGGTAACAGGCTTAGCATTGCATGCTTCTTTATATAGATTATTCTTTGAAATTCAGTTTTCTCCTGGAAGCACATTGACTTAAAGGATACACTGTTTCAGAGGACTTTTGCTTCTCATTTTAAGTATGTTGGTAAACTTGATTTTTCAAGCATTTGCAGTAATTAAAAGTATTCTTCTCATGGTTCCTGTGTTTAGAAGTCTTTTTTTAACATTCACCTTAGATCTCTGCTGTTGTACAAGTTCATTAAAACAGCACTTTCTCCTTGTTCTAACCATACCTTTCAATAAAATTCAGGCCCTGCAGGTAAACTGTAACTAACCCTTTGGTTTCTAGGTTGGTTAAAACAAACTAATTGGGAGTTAGAGCTGAAAGAACCATCCTGTCCTGCCCTGTGTGAGAGCTCTGCTGTTCACATTCTGTGCTCAAGTCAGATTAGTTTACTGGTGGGCCTGAAAAACAATCCCTGGGAAGAGAAGGGGAGAGGCTTGGGATTAGTTTTCTGTCAAGTCAGAAGTGCAACTTTTTCCATTGCCAGATGGGGAGATATTAATATAAGATTGATAACATGGTTTTATTAGCATTTCATAGAATCATAGAACTTTTTAATTGGAAATGATCTTCAAGGTCATTGAGTCCAGCCA
Source organism: Luscinia megarhynchos (assembly GCA_034336665.1). Taxonomy (NCBI): domain Eukaryota; kingdom Metazoa; phylum Chordata; class Aves; order Passeriformes; family Muscicapidae; genus Luscinia; species Luscinia megarhynchos. The sequence continues at coordinate 8,779,326 of CM067580.1, forward strand.
TTTACCCAGCTCTGCCAAGGCTACCACTAACCCGTGTCCCCAAGTGCCACAACCACATGTCATTTAAATCCCTGCAGGGATGGTGACTCCACCACTGCCCTGGACAGCCTGTGCTGGGGACTGACCACCCTTTCTGTGAAGAAATTTTTCCTCATGTCCAACTTAACCCTCCCATGGCACAGCTTGAGGCCATTTCTTCTTGTCCTGTCCCTGGTTCCCTGGGGGTAGAGTCCAGCCCCCACCTGGCTGCAGGTGCCCCCTGAGCCTTCTTTTCTCCAGGGTGAGTCCCCCCAGCTCCCTCACCTCCATTCCCTTCCCTGGACATGTGTCAGCCCCACAGTGTCTTACTTGTAGTGAGGGGCCCAAAACTGGTCATGGGATTTGAGGTGTGCCCAGCACAGGGGCAGGCACTGCCCTGGTCCTGTGGCCACACCATGGCTGGCACAGGCCAGGTGCCATTGGCCTTGGCTGCTTGGGCTGATGTTCAGCTGCTGCTGACCAGTTCCCCCAGGTGCAAGGGCTGTTGTGACCCAAGTGCAGGACCCAGCACTTGGCCTGGTTAAACCTCACAACCATTGTCTCAGCCCATGGATCCAGCCTGTGCAGATCCTTCTGCAAAACCCTCCTGCTCTCCAGCAGAACAGCATTCCCACCCAGCTTGGCATCATCTGCAGAATGACTGGGGGTGCCCTCAGTCCCCTTGGCCATGGATAAAGGTGTTAAATATGGGCCAGTGTGAAAGTTGTCTCCCCTTGGAAGGTCTTTGTGATGCCTGATCCTGCCTGCAGGGTCTGCCACTGCCCTGGGCAGCCTGTGCCAGGGACTGACCACCCTTTCTGTCAAGATATTTTTCCTCATATCCAGCCTCAACCTCCCTGGCACAATTTGAGGCCATTTCCTCTTGTCCTGTCCCTCATTCCCTGGGAGCAGAACCTGACCCCCACCTGGCTGCTCCCTCCTGTCAGAAGGTCCTCCCTGAGCCTCCTTTCCTCCAGGGTGGGCCTGGAGCACTCCTTGTGCTGGCTCTGGCACCACTGGATCCCTTGTGGGCAGGTTCTCACACTGACCCCAAAGAGCACAGTTTTCTTATGGGACATTGTTCTGCTGGCTCAGTTGTGCTGCTTTGGTTGGCTGTACCTCTGAGGGGGTTTAACAAGCAGAGATGTTCTGGCCACCTACTCCCCAGGCAGGAGACCCTTGGTGCTTCTGGCTGTGGGTTCAGTCACAGACGTGAGCCACAAACCGTGGAGTAAGAAAAACAAAGGAGACCACTGTGGACAATGAAGTTGGACTGGAAAAACAGCAAAGCTGTGCTGGTGCTATTTTTAGTAGGTCCAAAATGTTTGTGTGGTTGTTGGTTCTCGTTTTTCTCTTCACCACAGGCGTATCTTCAAACACACACATTTGATAAGCAGTTTCTGTAGTCTCTGTTCAAGTTTGTGTTTTGTTTTCTGAACAGTGAAGAAGAATTCAAGGCTCTTGTTGTCTTTAAAACTTTCCTTATGAGGTGAAGGTGTTGTGTCTTGTTACCTTTGCAGTTCCTGGGGAAAAGTCACTAATTCTCCTGACACTTTTGTATCAACTGGCTGGTGCTTTCTCAGGAGAGTGAGCAAAACTGAGTGAAAAATATAATTTCTAAATCAACTAATTAATGCTCATAAGGCCTTCCTGATGTGATTCCTGTTGATGATTAAAATTTCAAAATACCTAATTTCAAAATTTCAAAATACCTAATGCATCTTCTTGACTCTCTAAAAAACATAATAAACAAATTTGTGCATTAAAGTTAACATCTAATGAGCAATTTGTAAAAAAATCCTGATGATTTCTTATTTTGAGAAAGGATGTTGAAAAAATGCAGGTTTATACAGACTAGTTTTAACCATCTAAGATGCCTGTTATCCAAGTTTTTAGCTTTTCTGACTTAAAGCCTGCGTGTTGTTGTATACTGGGAAGGTGCACATATTATTAAAGTACTGGGTAAGGCCATGGTCATGCCCTCCAGAATTGTTAAAATATCTCTTAGATTCATATTTTAGTCATCATCTCCATTTTTGCTTTGCTTTTCCTTAATAAGATTTGGAATATTAGTCTTTTACTTTTCCAGATATGGGTATTTCCAAGTGTCTTGGTCACCTTAGGACACTAAGATTAGAAAATAACTAGATGTATGAGTCAAAGTATTTATGGTAAGTTTAACTTTGGGGTTACCTTGATTATTATGGGAAATGCCACTTTTTTTGTGGTGCTTTCTGTACTGACATAGGGATTGAAAAAAATACATATTCTCAGGATAAAAGTTTTTTGTGATTATTGACAGAAGTGTATTATAATGCTGTACACATAAAGGAAAATAAGAAACACTTTCTGTAACTAGGGATTAGCATTTCATTTCACCACAGCACATCTTTCTGAAAATCAAAATCTTTCAAATATCAGTTGATTCTTAAGTGTAAATGGACACATGTTAATTTAAGTGCTGTGAAAATGAGTGTTTGCAGTTCTCTTTGTGCAGCAGCATATGCATTGTACTCATTTGCATCTCTTCAGCTTTGCCAGACAAGGAGATTCTGCAGTGGAATTTCCAAGTAATCCTCTGACTGCTGAAATTGTTAAATATGCAATCCTGAGTTGTAATTTCACTACAAAAAATTTATGAATTTGTAGCAATCAATATTTGTGCATGACAGAAATGTAATTTTAATAGCAAGTGGTATTCTGCTGGAGGAAAGATCCATCTTACAGATATGTGGGGAATTTATAATTGATAATTTGGAGGATTTTTTGTTGTATGACTGTTTTGACAGTTCCATTGAGGGAAGATTCTCAGCTGATAAACTGGGGAAGCCTGACTTGGGCAAATGTCACTTGCTTTTCCAGGGAGGGTGGAAGTGAGACACCTTGCTTTATCTATATCTGTGCAGGAAAACTTTGCAAGTTTCTGCTCATCCAGGGCAGTTCCATTGTTTGAGCAGTTAGCAGGATCTTCCTCTGCATAAGAACCTTTCTGGAGCTGATTGCAGCTCACCCTTTTCAGCATTTCAATTGTTTCTATAAACTTAACTACATCAATTTGCATGCTCAGTATTAATTTTTATTCTGGAAGTCTTTAACTGATACTGTCCAGTTACTGCCTACAAAGTTGCTTTGGCTCTGTCATGTCTCATGGAATGACCAGAGGTTAAAGCAGAGTGAAACAGTGTATTGTGTACCAGGGCCATTTTTTTCCTTTAGATATTCTGTTTCTAGAAAATTCTATGGTCTGCAAGAGCTAAATCACAAAATAATAACAATAAAAAAGGTTGGAATTTGAAGTTAAATCAAAAGAAGCTCAAGACATGGTTGGTTTATTCGTCAGAAAACGTCAGATTTGGGTTTGGTTCACACAACCTAAGGAGATGCTTTTGTCACCACCCTCTTTGTCACCACCACGTTCTTTGTTGTGTGGGATTGATCTGGTCTTTGTGGATTCTGACCCTGCAGGAATGCAGTTAGAGTAAACCTGGGCTGAAGAGTGTACAGCAGTGTCCTTGGTTTACATAGGATAAGAAATAAAAAGTGAAAATAGTGCTTTCATCACCAAAACAGTTTGGTTATTAAAAAAAAAAAAAGTCTGGCTGTTTCTGGCCAGTGAAAGATTTTTCAATTTCATTCTGTTGGTATAGGGCAGGGTAGGAGTATGATTAATTAAAAACAAGATATAACACAGACAAAATGAAAGTCCTTCAGTACCACCAGGGTAGGATGTGCCCTTGTTGTTGAGCACCTCCAGGTGTGCATGGTGGGGATGGTTCTCCCCATACTTTTCAGTATTAAGATAGAAATTTTAGCTTTTTCTTCTTTATTTTTTTAAATTACTTGAACTATTGCTTTAATTTTCTCCTGTTCAATAAGGGGGAAAAAAGTCCTGCTTCTCACAGATACACAGGAAATGAGGTTTGTGTCGTTTAGCATCCTCAAACCCTTCAGTATTTAACTGTATAGATTTTAATTAGAATGTATGCATTTAATAAGCAGTTTTCATGTGTAATAGTAAAATACTGATGAAATGAAAGTTTCTTTGGCTCTCTTTGGGAGAATGTGATATCTGTTAAAATGTGTGTGTGTTACTTTTTGCCATGTCAGCTTCACAGCCACTACTGTACTCCTTAAACAGCTCCTCTTGTGCAACAAACTCTGATTGAGCTACTTAAGTCTAATTTAATGAACTAATCTCCCTTTTCCTGAAGACATGTCTCTCACCTGATATTTTGCCTCTTAAAGTGGTTGTAGAAAAAGGAAGAACTGGGGGATGATCCAATGGTTTAAACAAAGATTGGGTGTTGGGAAAAATATGTTCTGTTCCCAGCTCTGTTGCACACTTGCCAAAACGACTTGGCCAATTCACAAATCCATTTAATCTGTTTTTGAAAATGGGAATAGTACTTCATGGGCAGGCAGATGATGAAATTTCAGTGCTCTTTTCCAGCAGTTTTTATCAGGGAAGAGCTTTGCCTTGTCTTTTAAAACCAATCCCTTGGGTTTTGAAGGGGATTACTTGATGTGCAGGGTGAACTCTTAACTCCCTCCCTGCTCCCTGTTTTTCAAGACTGTTGGTGCTGTTCTTCCTTCAGACTTTATTACATACACTGTTCCCATGTGAATGCTGCTGTCCCTAAACAGTGGTGTCCCTCAGAGTTCAAAACCCACTGAATCTACTAAGCTGACCTGTGAGCAGTATGTCAGTGTTTTCTAATGAAACACTAAGCAGTGGCTTACTTATAGTTAAGACCTTGAAAGTAGCACAGAAATTAGTTTTGGAAGCTTATCTTTCCATATGAGTTCAAATCTCAAGCTTTCAACGAGAATGGCCAGAACAGCTGCATATTGGGAGTGTTGTTCAGAATATAGTACAGCACAGCTTTTAAATTCAGGTCTCATGATGTCTTTTTGAATCAAAATTAGACTATGAGGTGGCTTTAACTTACTAAAGCATCAGCAGACTTCTACATTTCTGCTTGAGTAATTTTCAGCTGAATCAGTATACATCACTGGAGATACCAGTGGCTCCTGTCACTGGAGTTAAGGTGGCTGGGAGCAGAGCTGGTGCAGGAGGCCAGGGAGAGCCTGCCCCGTGTTTGGAGCACAGAGCTGTCACATCCCAGAGTCCCATCAAACATCCCTGAGCTCAGGCTTTTATTGCAGAGAGCCTGGTAGGAGCCTGCTTCAGGAATCTGCTTTGTGTGGTTCATTACTTCAGTGGGTGTTGTTTGGAGTGGGTTTCATTTTGCTTAATGTTGAAGAGGTGGGAGTGGGAGTGCATGTGTGTGTCTGCACCTAAACTCCCTTTAAACCAGTGCAGCACAGCCATCCCTAGCCCTGATTGAAACCACTTTCAGCTTTTCCCTGCTGTGTCAAAGGCATCATGAAGTGTCTGTCCATTTTTGCTCACTGTAGAGAGAGATGATGAACATGGGCCCAAGTTTACACTTGGAGACATTAATCCCTTGCCTCTGTGACCGTGCTGTACCCTCTTCTCTGAGCTGGTGCTCCCTCAGTACATGACAATGACTGGCCTGTGTTCTCATGAAAACTTTTATTGAGTCTATTTTTTAAATTCCTGGACAGATTCCTACTTGCATGACTCTCTGACTGGTTAAATCATGTCTGTTGTTTTTATTTGCTTTTATCCTTCTGTACTTTGCTGGTGCCCTTACACAGCCCATGATTTGAGAACTTGGCGTGGTCTCAGGGCTCAGGAGGAGGAGGAGTGCTTCTTGAAGGATATTTTCCAATAACAACGTGCTTGTTTTAGATTAGTTTCTTTACTTTGTCACTTTCCAGACTTTTTGGCATCTTGATTGGTTCTTGAGTGTCCACAGAAGTGACAAAGGAACCTATATTTATGTCACACTGTGGAGCAGTCAGTGCATAGAACATTTCTAGAGGGTCTGCATGCTCAGGAGAAAAGTTTTAGGAATTTGCAATAGAAGGAAAATTGAAAAGTTGTTCAAACAAACATTCTGGAGAGCATGCTTGGTTTTTTTAAAAAATCTCAGAATATAATACAAAATCTTGATTTCTCTTAAGATTCCCAGCCCAGCAGTATCACCACAGTGAAACAGATATGGAATGGCTCTTTACCATCAGATGTCTTTAGGTAGGCAACTGTGAAATTTAATTAATACCCATAGCTGTGTGAGAGGAGGCTGAAAAAAGCCTGTTCTTTGACTAGTCAGGCAGATTTAGGGGGGAAATTAAACACTGCTGTCTACTCAAAGTTCGAGTTGGTAGGAAGCACTTTTTGTCATTCTTCAATGGCCTGAGTTAGTCATGGATTTCTGTGTCCAATAAAGGGTTGTGCTGCTCTTGGAAGCAGAGTTCTGCCTTGAAAAGCCCATCTAAAATAAACTTTGCTTCCTTGAATTGGGAATAATCATTGTGCAGCCCTGCCTCAGTGGGTAGCTGCTCTCTTGGTAACGATTGGGAAGTTTGGGCATCATTTTGCAATGGAATGCAGGTCTCTGATGAGGTAATAAATGAATGAAGGCTTTTGTTACTAAAGTAATGTGTGAGTCACAAGTGCTTTTTTTGTGATTATGCTTGCGTCAAAACACATCATGACAGCACTTGTTCACTGTACTCCTCCTACTGCTTTAATTGTAAGGAATGTGAGATGCCAGGAACTGTCTGGTTGGCTCCCAGCACTTTGGTTGGCTTTGCTGATAGCTTTCATTTAACACTGATTGATATTATTAGAACCTCAGTGTTTCCATATGAACTTTTGCACCCCCACGAGTACCTGTGACTGAGACTGAGGTGCCAGGCACTTCTGAGCAGCCAACTCGGTGGTAAAGGATGGAGCGGGTTTGGTTTGTCAGCTTTGGCTCAGCTGTGGTTGTAAATCCTCTGCTTTTTGGGAAGTTTTGGAATGGCATTTACAGTCATGGAGAAAGTTGGTGCTTGCATATTTATGGTTAAATGTAGTTATCTGGAAGGAAGAAAAAATGATAATTGATTTCTGTTTTCCTGTTGCAAGTGTTTTGTTTGTGTTTTCTTAGCAGGAAGCTGTTGTGTTGTGGAAGGATGTATGTAGGCTTTGTTGGGACTGTTTGCAATTTGGCAAAGGTAGAGGCACTCAAGCTTTTGGACAAATGTTAAATTGTTTTTATAGTTTAGTAGGAAATGTAGAGATTGAGACCACACAACCTGGCTCTGCATACGGCTTTTGTGTACAGAGATGCTAAACACCCGAAAATGCAGTGTTTCCATAGGCGGAGTTTCTTTTGTATTCACAGGCTGGGGAGCCTCAAATTCCAGAGGCATTACATGAGCAGTTTTAATGAATTAGTGTCTGGTTTTCCTGCAGCAGATGTGACAAGCAGCTTTATAAGCTGCTTCCCATCGATCGCTGTTTTCAGCTCTTTTGTGTCTTTCTTTTGCTCAGAGAAAAGCAGGGAAGAGCTCGGTTTCTACAGTAACTGCTGCCTACACTCCTGCCTGCAGGCCAAGTGCTTTCTCAGTCCTGCAGCCTGTGCAGGGCTACTGCATTGAAATTCTGCAGGTTTTGTTTGGGTTTCTGTTCTTTTTTTCTTCTTGCTGGTTTAAATATTTTGCCCTTTAAGAAAAGAGGAGAACGCAGTGGAAATTAGCGATTTTGAGATAGATAGATAGTTTTAATTAACCACAGCACATTGCCATGATTGTAAGATAACCTAAATGTTTTTGCTGCTGATTGGTACCAGTGTTGTGTGGTTGGTGTGGAAAGAAGAGGGATCCTGGCTGCTGAAACAAGAGCCTTTGAAAATCTGTAATGCACTGTGAACGTGCGTTTCTGTAGCGTAATAATGCAGGGGAGGAGTGAAATCAGCTTCGAGTTGTTAATAGAATCCTTTACATTCACAGCAAAATTTGCTGTAGTGCAACAACTTCAGCACTCTTCAGCCTGAAGTCTCAAACAGCCTTAGAGAAAGTGCTGTGAATACAGGGTTAAAATGCCCTTTTCTCATGACGTCAGCTGTGTGAGTGGGAACGGGCTGAGCACCATTTCAGATGGGGTCATGTGTTCATTACTCCGTTTGTGTTTGCTGCTGGTGCTTCAGGAATGTTCCTGTTGGCGTCATCAATATTCTGCTGTCATGGGATCATTTTTTGATGCAGGCAGGCTTGTTCCAGACCCTTCTGAGGCAGGTCAGCACTGCTCCTGTAAGGAATATCAACCACCAGCTTTACATACTTATGCACTTGCTAAAATACGAGCAGGGAAGTCTGTAACCGAGGTTTCCCATGGGGGAGCCAGTAATTTACAGCTAGATTGTATTTCCAGCCTTTGCTTACAATTTGCTACAAGTGTTTTATTGGCCAACTTGAATTAACATAAGACTACAGCAATATTTCCTCACTTCTGATGCTGCATGGATCTTTGCTTTTGAATCTTAAGAGATCACAAAATAGAGATAGATGGATCAGTGTTTTCCATCCTGTTAGTTGGCACTGTGTAGACAGCGATGGCACACCTGAAAAAATACCCAGATGCCCAGTGCTCAGAATAAAAATTCTAATTGCTGGTTTAAAAATCTGCCAGTGTTTTGTTCCTTATGGCTTTAGAGGTCGAGCGTGCTTTGAGCCCTCCCAGTCTCTGTGTGGAGGACATGCTGTGCAAAGATTGATCTTTGGGCCACAGAAATCAATTGCAAAGGATACAGGGAATTAAGGGGAACACGTGTGAGGTCGAGATTCAGTCCCCAGAGGAAAAAGCTGCCACTCTTTAAAGGGCAATTGCTTTTTGGGTAACCTCTAGAAGTGTCCTGACTAGTAATGGCCAAGCATAATTGAATGTAAATTTCTGGTAAATTAGCCACACCAGGACTTAGTTTCACAGCAGGGAGGAGGAGGAGGAGGAATCCATCCCACCACAAGGGATGTGGACATGGCCATGTAGGAAGTGATGCTGGGCTCTGGCTGGGGTGTTTCTCACAGGCTGTGGTCAGCTGCTAGCACTAGGACATCAAAAACTGTCCTTTCTAAAAAATCTACTAGAGGAGCTGGGCTTTCTGTGTTACATTAATATAAATAATTTTTTTCATCACCAGTTCTCCATCAATAGAGAAAACCAGATACTCCTCTTGCCTACAATGGAGAAAGGTTTACAAATGCCATGTTAAAGCTAAAATCTCTGACAGGAGCACAAGGTGGCATCTCATGTAGTGAACAAGCACCTACATGCACAAATTACCCATTGAGGAAGTTATCCCTGTTTAGGATTATAAGGAAATAATTACAATCTGACTAGTTTTATACTGGATCACTCTTTCAGTGTATCTGTGATAACTTCTCCTATACTCTTATTGATGGCAAAGTCTTACAACAACACTTTTTTAAATGTAATCCTAGAAAAGATTTTGTAAAACAAATATCTGAACAGTTATTTCTGTTGAAAGAATCAAGACAATACTTAGTGTAAAAATTGTGTGGTATTTTCTTAATAACGTTTATTAGTAATCATTTAGTGCTGGGAGTTTTCAGGTGGCTACTCAATATGTGATTATTTGGATGGATTTATATATCACCTTTATTCCTAGCTTGGAAGCCCAAACTTTAAACTGTTGGGTACTTTTAGATTATCTTGAAATAAAAACAGCAGTTCAGTTCAATTTGTCTTCTTAATAAGTTTTGGGTTTGTTGATTCTTTTAGCTCTAAAGGTGATGACTCTATTCCAGAAATGGACTGTGGTGTTGACTTCCAGTTCAATTAAACACAGCCCAAAGTCTTAAAAATAAATTCTGAACGTGAATAATTCAGTATGCCTGCTCTTGGTCTTGAGCAGCCAGAAATCTTTTGGTAGAAAATTCAGACACTGAAATATGTAATCATACTTCAACTTTTTGAGATTTTTTCACTAGTTGTATTTGTTAAGACTCATCTTTTAAGTCTTGTTTATTTAAAAACCTGTTAAAAACCACAGCCACATAATGTTTGATCTATAATTAATATCCTATTAATCCATTGTGATGGAATCAATAATAAATGAAGCAGCAAATGGAGAAAAGATGAAATTGGGGTCCTTGTGCTTTCAAACTGAAATTTCCCCATTAGCAGGAAGTCAATCAAATTGTAATTCCAAGCACCACGTTCCAGTGGGCCCTTACTTGAATGGACTTGGTGCTGGAGAGAGGCTGAAGGACCTCGATTTAATTTAATTTTTTTCCTGGAGAAGCCCAAGGGTGGATTTAGTGCACCCTCCCCTGCCTAAGCAGGGGTTGTAGGAAGCCTGGGGCCAGGCTGTGCAGCAGGCTCACTCACAGTGTGGGCACAAGCAGCTGTAGAAGTTGAAGTGAAGGATTTGTATCTGTACAAATGAGAAAACTGTTCATTGCTTGAGAGTGTAATTGGAGGAAATGAGTTGTCCAACTCTATGTTTGGGAGGCTTCAGAATTTGGGGAGACACAGCCCTGAACAAGCTGGTCTAAGTTGAAGTTACCCTGCTTTGAGCAGGAGTTTGGGCTGGAGACTTTCAGAGATCCCTTCCAAACTCGATTTCTCTCTAGTTGTGCCTGAAAGATGTGAAATCTCAATTTTTGCTTGTCTTTGGAAATACAAGTATTTCAAAAGTGGCCCTCAGAGTGTGCACTGCAGTGATTAAGTGTCTTCTACCAGAAGTATAAATAAATGAATTGGCTGTTAGAGTCATTTTTACTGTAGCAAGGGGAAAGTTTGGGAAGAAGATCACAAGTAGGTAGGTAGGTAAGAAGAATTAGAAAATGGATTTGTTTCAAATCTTCCTTCCATGGAAAGGAGACCACAGGTAGAAGTATGGTGATTTCCATAATTTTTTTGTTATTTCATTCATCAGAATAGCAGAAGAAAGGACAAATAGTATCATTATCATCTCAGGCTGTGTACAGTCAGAGAAAACTGAAGTGGAAAAGCTGTGTTTGGCAGTGCAGATGTTGATAATGACCTCTGCTTCTCTTTGGGGAGAGTTGAGCTGCCTGTGTTCACCTTGAAAGGATTTGAAGTCAAAAATCGACACAAGCAATCTCCCAGATGCTGACTGGGTTCTTTTTTGAGTCTTGGCTTTTTAATGTGAAAAGTTGAAGCTGTCCTTGGCTCTCAGTAAATCAACAAGAGTTCAAAACCAAGCATCTTGTTATTCTTTTAGATCTGTTTAAATCTCAGGGAATCTTTAAGTTAACAGGGGTTCAGTATCACAGTCAGTGTGAGGGAATTGAGCTGTGCAGTTGTAACTACTGACTTCAGGGGTTATCACTGCTGAACCCTTATAATCTATTTGAATGTAAAATCTGGAGGTGCTGATAAAAGAACCTGCTGATCAAAGTGGCATGGCAGCATCTGTCTGATTTTGGTCCTGGTTCTTAAAAGGCAATTACATTGGAATAATTCAAAGGATAGTGAGGCACTGGGTGTCACAGCAGGGTTTATGTGCAGGGAAGAAATTGAGTTCTTCTGCTGTGTTTTGGTTTCCCAGATAAAGACTGGATGAAATTCTTCCTTCTCAGTCAGATGGATTTTCACACAGGCAGAACTACAAGTGTATCATCAGCTTTTCCCTGCAGTATGGACAGAACTGCTGTGGGGAAGTGAGAAAATATTGGAAACACAGATGTGGCAAAACTAGACTTTTTACATTTTTACTGAGACACTTCTCTGGCACCCTGCAAAGTTCCTAAACTCTGCAGAGATCCTGCCTGGGTCAGCATCTCTGTTTGCCTGGGAGCTGCAGATATTCAGGAGTTGTCTATGGAATAGTTTAAAATGATGTGATGCTTGTTGTCTATTTCCCTGTTGTCAACTCACAATGAGCTCTTTTATTAATTTAAAGAGGAATAATTGAGATAATGAAATGTATTTTAGTTGACACCTCCTCTGTGGTTCCCTGGGTCGTTCAGTGGCTCTGTTGTGATGCTCACCTGGACTTGTCCTCAATAAATTTACAAAATAGTTTACAAAACTGCTTTATTTCTTTGGGATTTTTATGTAAGTGGGTTGTCTAGATGAGTTTCTCCTCCAGCAGCCATCCTGTGGTAGTGTATTATGAAACTGTTGTAAGCTTTTGAACAGTGAGTAAAACCCAGTTCAGCTTGTTGAGGACTAAATGTTTGATGAGGTCTCTCCCTGTGGGTGTTTCTGTGGTTTTTGTTTAGTTCATTGTATAACTAAAGAATATGCCAAAACCAACTTGATTCTGATCAAATTAGAACATGTTCTGTGCTTTGATTTTGGATGCAAATATAATATATTTGCATGACTGCAATTTATTCAGGAATTCGGTTGGTTAGCATACATCCTTTATTCTGCTTTTTGGCTGAATTCCAGCTATAAAAATATCCTTCCATTAAAAAAAACTGTTTGCAAATATGAATCAATTGACAGATGTGGTCTTTTGATAATATTCAGGAGTTTATTGCTCCAACCAATTTGTAAGGATGTTGTATCTTACTCTTACCAGCCTTTCAGCTTGCCTTGTTTGCCAGAGGTGCCCACAGGGGGATGATGATTCAGGGCTGCAGTGGGGTAAGAAGGGAGATCCTGTAGTATGTGTGTGCCTATGTGGAATATCAAAGGAGCTGCTGAGGATTTCTTTTCTGCCTTTCCATGTTCCTGGTACTGGTGTGTGAAGTTGTGGGATCCACCTCTTCCCCATCTGCCCATCCTCACCCTGCTGTGGCACAGGAGGACTCTGGTTCTCAGTGCTGTGCAATAAGGACTCTAACCTGGAAATTAGCACCTAAAGCCATGTCCAAATCTTCCCATATTTTTCTTGAGTTGAAATAAATTTTATCTGTAAAGCATTTAAGGTAAATTTGCAGGTATGGAATAGCCTCATTAAATGCATAGGGAAAGGGACTAACATTTAAATCTGTGTCAAACAGATGTTGTTCACGTTCTCACAATATTTTATTTAATCTTTGGCTGTCTTTGCATACACTTGAGTGTTGTTTTTATTGCTGCTTAAAAGAAATACTTGGAAAAATATCCTTATTAGCAAAAGAACCAAGACCCCTTTCCATTGGTACTAAAACGATACAAACACAAAATACTTTCTACTGGAAAAAGCGAAGAAATGAGTTGTTACTGAATATATTTTTAAAACTCCAACCCAGAAATTGGTCCATTTTACTTCCTTGCTGAAATGCATGTGCAGTTTTTTGGCATAGATTCTGTTCCCAATTTAGTACATTGAGCATGTTTCAGAAATAGGTCGTCTGTTAAATGCGGACACGGTCCGTCCTCAGAAGTAAGACAGAGAGAAAAAGGAAGGTCACTGTCAATTCTTTCTCTTTTTCCTGATCCTTGAATGTGGATTGTAAGGAAAAAGAACCACTGTGGTGCATGTGGCAAGGGACTAGTGAAAATCAAATGCTGCCTTTGTTCTATAAACATCCTTAGATTCATTTTAAGATATGAAAGCCAAAACACATGAGAGTTCATTTCTAAGGCTACTCCACAGCTGAGTGTTCCTGCCAATTCTTACATCATTTTTATGTTTAATATATTTTTCCAGAGAAATGATCACTTTTATTTACAGTCTGTATTTTGCATTCATAGCTCATTTCTTACCCCTTGTTTCCTTTCTGTATAAAACTAGATCTGCCTAGAAGCACTTAAAAGCAAAACAAACCCAAACCCCAGTGTTTCGTGAGGTTTGTTTCTGGGTTGGAAAGTCCTTTTCATCATGTGGGAGGGGTGTAAATGTCATTGTGGGTTTAGTGCTCAGTGTAGTCTAACAACTTAAGGACGAGGAGGTAGTAAAGTTATTTAAACTCTATTTTTATAGATGCTTTTGTTGAGACAAAATTAAGTTTCTTATTTGCTCAAGCAAATTTATTTACTGAGAAGTTAGAAACAAGCGTGTCCTGTTTAATTGGGTTCAAATCTAAATGCTGTGCACAGGGATGTAGGAAGGGGATTATCCTAAGGTACACTCATTGTATTTTATTTTTCAAATTTTTCAATAGTTGCACATTGTTAATTTATTGTTTGTCATTAAATTTAGGCATGTAATCCTTAGTAATACATGAAAATAGGCAGTTTACTGAAATTGGGTCGTAAATTCAGCTCTGAAAAAAAGGTATTTGAATGTAGTACTAAAGCAGCAGTGTACTCTGTAAATGAGCAGAATTAGAATTGATATATGTTTAATTTAATAGGTGTTTCAAGAGAAAAGAACCCAAATCTCTTAGACCAGTCTGTGAAACTGCTTAGACCTCAGTTTGGCCAATGTTCATGCTTCTGATTAATTCTGCTATTGTGGACCAACTTGTTCATTTGCTGAAGCCATTCCTTGGCATCATAAAATAATGAGTTTTTGTTTTTACAATAGCTCTGCTTTGGGGCTACTGCAAGATCAGGATGAACCTCAAGAAATTTAGAGACAATGCACTAACTGCCCTTGTTAGAAAGAGTTGCATTTGCTTGTATTCCTTTACAAATGTCAGCTGCTTACCTGGGGATCTTTTTCTGGTCACGTTGATCTGTAAAATGAAGATGGTCTTGGGTAATCACATAAATATTGTAGCTTATAAATTCTAAATGAGCTTAGGTGATAATGTACAAGTTATTCAGAAATCCTTACATTCTGTAAACAAGTGGCTCATATATTTGTTTTTGGTTTTTTTCTTATTTTTCAGCTGTACTTTCAGGTTTCCCAGCACAAACATCAAGATAACATTCACAGCTCTGTCCAATGAAAAGAGAGAAAAGCAGGAGGCCCCGGAGTCCCCAGTGAAGCCTGTGCAACCCCAGATCTCTCCCTTAACAATAAACATTCCAGACAACATGGCTCACCTGATCAGCCCTCTCCCTTCTCCCACAGGAACTATCAGGTATTTAAACCCTGCAGGTGGGAGCAGGGCCACGTACAGTCAAGCTCAGCACAACTTTCTCATTCAGTATTTTGATTTTGAGGTCAAAATCCAGCTGAAGCTCAGCCTTACCTTCTGAGAACCCCCCTTTCTGCTGATATGGTTGCATGAACAATCTGTGGTACTCTGGTTTAACATGTTCAACGTGTAACAGTCTGCTCTAGCATTTTTCTTGCATTCCAATAATTTAAATTGCTTTTTGCCCTTGCATGCTTATTGCAACTCTTCAAATGAGACAATTTTAAATTACACCATTTTAAAGCATCCTGATTTGCTGCTGTCCTCCTGAAGTTCATCATCAGGAAAAATGGTGGTTTGGGTTATTATTGGTGTGGAAAATGGCCTGATCTCTTACTCCAGAAGATTTGTTGTTGGTTAGTCACTGCTGGAAGGGAGCAGACCTTTTACTTAAAGCACAGGCTGAGGTGCAGAGCTCAGTGTCAGGGTGATCCAGGATTTTCCTTGCCCTGCTGCTCTTTTGGTAATTGCAGCCCTTGTCCCACCTCTTACTTGGGACCAAACTCAATTAAACACAAGCAACCCATCCTCACAAATGGGTGAAATTACTTCAGATGGAATTTTTCAAAGTCTTGGAAAGATCAGAAGCAAAACTTCCATGTCAAGGCACTGAAAGTTGTTTCAGTCATGTAGGTGGTTTTGAAAGATTTTTTGTCCCCTCTCACTTCCTGTATCTTCACTTGAGTGAAGAAATGTCCATGCCTGTTTTTAAAAAGGTACAAGTTGTTAATGAGATTTGAATGGAAGGATAATTAACTTCTTGCATGCTTGCCAAGCTCTTGGCCTCTGTCTGGGAGTGTTTAATGACACCTGCCTAAATGATGGAAGCAGAGAGAAAAGATATCTAGACTTGTCTGTGTAACAGGTTTGCTTTCTTATAAGAATTCAGGGAAAACACATCTTGCCAATGACAGAGCAGCTCACAAATATTTCAGATAATGTCCCATCTATCACCACTATCTTTGCCTCACTATGAATTTTGTAATTCTCTTCAGGGCTTTCATGCACCTGTTGAGTAGTTTATTACAGAAAAAAAAAGATGACAGTTTTGATCTATTTTGAGAGCAAAGCCTGACAGTTTCTCTGCAAATCATCCTGTTTTGTGGAAGACTTGTAAACTTGCTTTTGATTGTACCATATGTGTCGCTTTGTCAATATATGCTGAAGTGAGCAGAGCAGAGGGATCTTGTCAGCTGATATGTGAAAACACAGAGCAAGAGTGACCTATATATAAAAAAATAAATTGGCTACACGTTTTGGCTCTAACCAAGGATTCTTCTGTACAACACTTAAAAAATGCCATCTCTTATAGTAAGTGTATCACTAGTAACAAATCATGGGTTCATTTTTTGGGAAGTGAAGCTTTCAGTATTAGTATATATTGCTCAATTATAGTGTTTGCCTCCTCCTGTACATGAAAAAGGTGGTGGCAAAAAACTTGAGGGGCCAGGCAGACAAACAAACGTTGACAGATGAAAATTGTCAAAGCTTTAGTGTGTAGATCTAAATAACGTTGTCTAGATTTATTTGTTGTTGATGTTTTGAACCACAGATTGAAAGATTAAAGATTATCTTTGGAGATAAGGCTGGTTCTGGGGGCACAGCATGTGTAGCTATTGAGATTCCTAGTTTTTTGGAATTTCTGAGGGCTGCCTTGAAATCAGCTGTAGTATGAATTGCAGAGAGCGTGTGTCCTTGCAAGAGAGCTGCCAAAATTATTTTGGGGAAGGGGATGAACCTCACCTGCTGACTTTCTCTTTTCTCTTGGCTAAAAGGAAATCATAGAAGAAAATTGGCATTGTGCAGCTGCAGTTCCTGTGGACTCTGCAAGGCAGGGGACTGCTGGTAGAAAGATGTTCCAGTGGAATTATATAGAGTTGTACTTGTTTTTCTGTGATGGATGCAAAATGTGAGGTGTTAGGAGATACTCTTTTAGTGTTTGGCATCATCTCTTACTTTCTAACAATGTATCTGCTCTGTTGGCCTAATACTGCATTAAATCAGCTGAGTCACTGCTGATGCATCCCATTTGTAGATAAGTTTATGATTTTTATACACATTACCTTTGTGTAAGTATGTGCACACACCTGTAGACACTTAAAATAATACTGGCTTCGACTTAAATGAGAATCAAACCTTTCTTTACCTCACTGCCTGCTGTATTTTATCAAATGTGCAGAAACACTGCACAGGAGAGATGATTTTTTTGGGGGCAGACTGAACACAAGCATATGGCAGAAATTCCATGCAAGATGTGTGTCTTGTTTCCAACGAGTGTCTGCAAATGTGTGGTTGCTGAAGCAGCTAAGGTGGACTTAAGGTGGCAAATCTTACCCAAATAGTTACAGCCTGATCAATCAGCTGATCCTTGTTGTCTTGAGGAGGAAAGCCTGAGCAAGGTTTCTTCCTGCAGTGGTTCTGACTCCATGGCTGGGTTAGCAAGGCGTGGAAGGTGGTTTGGAATGGAAGCCCTGACAGCCCTTTAGCTGCAGCCTCACAGCTCTGGTAGTGGCTTTGCTGCAGTAAGAGCTTTTTGATGAGACATAATGTGGTGATATACTGTATAACAAAATAGTAGGATCTTCTTTTTATGCTCTACAGTGCTGCAAATTCCTGCCCATCGAGCCCCCGCGGCGCAGGCTCTTCAGGGTACAAAATGAGTCGTGGAATAGCATCTGACCTACATTTGATGGCTGACAATTCACAGTCAGAAAACGACAAGGAAGCTTCAGGGGGAGACAGCCCAAAGGTAAACACAGCTTGAAACCAATCCCAGAAATTACACCTGAGCTGGATGGAAGATTTGGGATGTTTTGTTTGCTGAGGTGTATGCATTGATAATTTAACATGCTTTTAAAACAGTGGGTAGGGTTTTGTGATCAGCTGTGAGATTGACTGATTGATGGATTGCTTAATCCCTGTCCGCTTTAGGAGAGGGTCTCTTTGCATTCTCAGTTACAGATCTGTTTAGAGGCTTTTGAAAATACTTGCTCTTATAGATATCTGCAAAATTTATGTTACCCTAAAATTGCTAATCAGAAAAACAAAGCTTTCTTAGTTTCCTTTCTGCCTCAAGATTTTGGTCGTCCAAAAGTGTCCCAGGTCAAGTAAATGATATTTTATAACTTTTGATCTAGTAAGCAGAGTGTATCTGTTCAAAGTTTGTTGATGCAGACTTTTCTTTTTTTTGTCCAGGATGACTCTAAGCCACCCTACTCCTATGCACAGTTAATAGTCCAAGCAATTACAATGGCCCCGGATAAGCAGCTTACACTAAATGGAATTTATACGCACATAACTAAAAATTATCCCTACTACAGGACAGCAGACAAGGGCTGGCAGGTAATTTTGATTTCTGGAATTTTTTTTTTTTTTTTATACATGTGAGCAATACTGGCATGAGCAGGCAGTTGGTAAGCCTCATAACCCTTCAGAACTAGAATTTGCCAAATGAGTGTGTTGTCTTTCCTCTGATTGTATGTTTTCCAACAAAGTGGGCAATTTACAGTTTAGTCTATATTTGAAATACTACTTCGTTGATGGAATGGTGTTCTCTAAACCTCTAGTAGGGATGCAGACAGATTTTGGGGAAAGCAAAGTGCATTTGGCACTGGATTTGAATCCTGTATGCTATCTAGGAATGGTGTCATGTTCTGTAACTTACAGTTGTGTAAACATCCGTGTTGCTATCCTGAGATAAAATTGAGATATTAAATGCTCCAAGTTCTGTTTGAAAACAGTGATCTTGCCCATGTAGCAGGTGAAGGAACAAGTGTGTTACCTGTCATTATCTCACCCTGGTTCATGCAGTGTTTGATTTGTGAACTTGCCCATTCCTGCACCGAGTTGGACCAAACCTTTCAACTCTGCAGAATTAATTTCTGCTTTCTTTTCATTTTCATGAGACTAGCCTCAGCTTTTGCCAGGATGACTAACTGAGTACAAATCAGTCTGGCAGAGCCTTCCCAAACACACTGAAGACTCTGGTGCTGCTTTGGGTGTCTCAGAGGCCAAGGAGCACATTTTGCAGGGCCTGGAACACCTGGAGCACACAGTCCATCGTGGGCTGTGCTCACTCTGCAGCTGATGTCAGGGAGGTGAAACAGAGAGATTGGGTGAGGGGGACAGTGAGCAAGTGCTAACTTTGGCTGCACAATGCAAGACTGAAAGATACAAGCCTTCCCTGTAGAGGAAGAGATTTTTAAGTATTAATCACATACTTATTTGTCATATGGCCTAAATGAAAGCTGGATCACTCCCCAAGGTTAGTGGGGAACGTTGCTGCTCCTGCCTGTTTGCTGAGGGTTTGGTTAGTCAAGGACTTGGCTGTTGTGGCTGGGAAGTCTCTTTTGTTTCCCTTTCCCACATAACAGTGCAGTATCCTGGCTGCAGTCATGTTGTTTTAGCAACAAGACTCTGTTTATAAAATGTTGATGTGTGTTTTGCTTCCTATTTTGCAGTACCTTGAGTATCTGTGTAGATGATGTTGCTCTGTGAGCATCATGAGCCCAACACACACACACACACACACACAGACACACAGAGTTGTGCTGAGGTAAAGAGCTCTGCCATAGAACAGGGTGTGGATTTGGGGGTGTAATGCTTCCTAAAGCCAAGGTGATAGGCACAGCAGACAGTGTGTTCTGGAGTCATTAATCAGCAGCTATTCATAGAAACGATTGGAAAAGCTGAAAATCAGATGCTGTTCAGTCACAGCTCTGCCAGCTTCTACACATTAGGAGTTGGATTGCAGCTTGGGTGACTTAGGATAGATGCTTCAAATCATATTTGAGTCTATTTATGCACATATTATTCAAAACATAGTGTACAAACACATGTAGAGTGTCCCAGTCCCATGCTTTAAGAAACAGAGGTATTTATATCCTTTAGCATACAATGGTCTCATTTTGATAAGCATTTGAAGTCTCCTCTCTGTGAACTTATTTTAGCAGGTACTTTTGGATCTACTCCTTTATTCTAGCATATGGAGAAATAAATACAATTTATAAATATGTTCTTGGCATCTTTCTAGTAACGTTTCCATTTTTGGCAGGGAAAAAGCCATCTCTGGTTTCATCAGTTTGCATTCAAGAAATCATATGTGGTTATCACTGCTTTAAGTTTTCCAAACTTATCATCAGGGTCATGAACTCAGATATTTGAGCAAGTTTTACATTTGCTTTGCAAATTTTTGAGAGCTTTTGGTAACATAAAGCTTTTTTCCCCACTTACCTCTGTTCCCCCCCCAAGTGTTTCAGGGTGAATCGTTAGCATCAGTCTCTTCTTGTTCAGTGATAATATTGAGAGAGATTTTGGGGTTTATCTATGTTAAAAAATGAAAAAATAAAATAAAAAGGAATTCTGTGTGCAAAGCCAAGCACAGCTAGAACCACTTGAGAGTGTCAGCAGTTCTGTGCATTGCTCTGATGGAGGAGTGGGGGGATGTTGCAGTAAACTGAGGATGTGGGAACGTGCAGAGGGACCATGGTTAAAGATCTGGAGGAGCTGGTTCAGGACCTGCTGCCACTTGGTGTTTCAATTGACACAATAAATTTTTGGCTCTGTTATTGAGACAAGCTGGACTGTGGGTGAATTCACAACAATCCAGCTGCCCTTGGAACTTCTGTAATTTAGCCTTTTCTTTCTGAACTATGGAACAGTAACAGAATTACCACATAGGATCAGAAGCAGTATATGCAGTGTTCTGCTGGAAGGAGCTGGGACACCTGGGGAAGGGTGGTGTACAAGCACTGACCATTTTTATTTTTGTTTTTAACACTGCATTCTGCACAAGTATTCGTAGTTTGCATTGGTTTCAATCACCGTGTTTCTCATGAGAGAATGAAATAAATGGGATTCCTGTTATTTCCAATTAGCATACTGGGTTTTTAATATTGGGGAAAGATTTGACAAATGCAAGAGTCCTTTCAGGTTTACAGCACTGCTTGGTAGTGCTCTGAGTTCTGTTAAATTAAGGAGTTAAAGAGCTGCACCCCGAGTCTCCTATAGTACAAACTGCTGCACTAGGCCACATTCTGACTTGGAAAAGTTATATGAATTCTACATATTTTTTTATGTTCCATAGAATTCAATACGTCACAATCTCTCTCTGAATCGTTATTTCATCAAAGTACCACGTTCCCAGGAAGAACCAGGCAAAGGCTCATTCTGGAGGATAGACCCTGCCTCTGAAAGCAAATTAATAGAGCAGGCTTTTAGGAAAAGGCGGCCTAGGGGAGTACCTTGCTTTAGAACCCCTCTGGGACCACTCTCTTCTAGGTAAGGAAAACCAGATCAACAAAAAGACTATGGCTGTTGTTTAATCTTCAGGCTGCTACAGACTTGATAGCTTTGGATACAGTCACAAGTTTAGTAATTTAATTTCATCCAGACTCAGTGTTTGAATTCTGTGTGTTTCATTAGGAGGCTGCCCCTTACACCAGGCTTGTGTTAATTGTTTGTTTTTAGTGGTAAAGAACTGGGTTTGCATAACTAGCTCTCAGATTCTTAATGTATGCAAGCCTTGCTGTACATTTGATGGGTTTTGCAGAATTATAATTTTAATTTCTAACTGCCATCTACTGGATTTTAAAACTGTTTACAAAGAAAATTCTCACATACCAGCTACCATTTTATTGACCTTAGAGATGACAATTGTGTATTCAGTTTGATAATGTTCGAGCAGAATTTGTGATGGGGAAATACCTGGGTTTAAATTATTCCCTCTCTAAAGTTATGGCCTTTCTGCTGGTGCAGATCTTTTTCTACTTGCCCTGTAGCCTCAGATTTGCTCATTGTTCTTCTCCACCAGAAGAAATGTTCATGTTTTGAAGATTTAGAGTCTCCCTAAGAAGGCATCCAG
This sequence comes from Luscinia megarhynchos, assembly GCA_034336665.1. Lineage (NCBI taxonomy): Eukaryota > Metazoa > Chordata > Aves > Passeriformes > Muscicapidae > Luscinia > Luscinia megarhynchos. The sequence continues at coordinate 8,801,071 of CM067580.1, forward strand.
CCACTTCTTCTCTGTTAACTGTACCTGGAGTTTGCTTTTAAATCCTGTCCCTGTTTAACAGAAGCTTTGTAAAAGATGCTGAGCTCTGGGTTGTAGCTGTGCCCTCCCCTGCTGCGGGCAGTGTGTTACGGTCTCCTTAGAGGAAGCTCGTGGGCTCGCAGTTCAGAAGTTAAAACACATCAGCTGCTGCTTTCATTTCTAACTACAGAAGTGCCCCAGCCTCTCCTAACCACTCTGGAGTGTTGTCTGCACACTCCAGTGGCGTGCAGACCCCCGAGAGCCTGTCCAGGGAAGGATCTCCTGTGCCCATGGAGCCGGAGCCCAGCGCCATCCAGCCAAAACTCGCCGTCATCCAGGAGGCGCGATTTGCACAGAGCGCCCCAGGTGAGGAGCCTGAGCTCACACGGGGCTGGGCCAGGGGCTGCCACCAAAACATTGCCAAGGCTTCATATGTACACCCAAAAGGAGTGGATATTTCACCTGTTCACATTCAGAGCAGATCTGTGAGAAGGTCAGAACAGCCAGGGAGGCTCTGTTTGAACACATGGGGCTGTTGTTAGCTGGGGCTGCTCCAGAACCTTGGGTCACGTTACTGAGGAGAGGCTGTGCCTCTGTCCTGTGTAGGACTGGGCTGTAACAGTTCTCTTGAAAAAAACCCCAAAATGTAAGGTTGTGTGTGTTAGAGAAATAAGGAAATGCCTTTCACACCTCAGTGGTCATGTCATCCTTCCAGACTGGGGAGGATAAAATCATTGAAAGAATAAAGGGAGATAAGAAATTTCGTATTTAAAACAAAAAGAGGATAAGGCATGATGGGATAAAGATGTGTTTGTTAAATTACCTTCTTTGATACACGTTTGCCATCCAGTTTCTAGGTGGTGATGTGGCCCTGCAGAGAGCAGACATGGTCCTGAGCATTCCTCAGGATTCCCAGGGCAGCACACAGAGCATTCCCAGTGCAGGCATGCTGCACACAACACCTGCAGCACACTCGGTGCTTATTTACTTAAATAAGTGCTAACCACAGCTTTGTCCGGGGTGCCCAAATGGTGTGTAGTTCTTTCTGAGTCAGTACAGCCCTTACCTTGAGCCTGGAGCTGGGAATAACCACTTGTCCTAACCTTCATTGTCCAGTGTTACCTTCTGGCTCATTCAGCCATTAGTGAAGAAGCTTATTAATTCTCTGAGGCTTTAATGTGAAGTTTAAAAGAATGACTGGCTTAAAAGAAATAATGAAAATTGTCAGTCTAATTTTGATGTCTTTCTTGGTAGGATCACCTCTCTCTAGCCAGCCAGTTTTAATTACTGTACAACGGCAGCTACCACAAGCTATCAAACCCGTCACCTACACTGTTGCAACTCCCGTGACCACCTCCACCTCCCAGCAGCCTGTAGTTCAGACAGTTCACGTTGTGCACCAGATCCCAGCTGTGTCAGTCACCAACGTGACTGGGTTAGCACCAGCAAACACTTACACTGTGGCAGGACAGGCCGTCGTCACACAAGCTGCTATGGTCACCCAGCCCAAGGTAGAACCTCAAGAGAATGGAGACCACAAGGAAGTCAAAGGTGAGAACCTGTGGGCTTGTTTTGGCATCTGTTTATACAGAGGGATCAGTATTTGATCAGTAGAACTGTAGAACCATAGAACAGGTTTTTTTGGAAGGACTCTAAAGCCCCTCTCATTCCACCCCTTGCTGTGGGCAGAGATGCCTTCCACTATCCCAGCTTGCTCCAGGCCTCATTCAGGGAGGGGCAGGGAGGGGCATCAATACTTACAGGGCAATGCTTGAAGTGTTTGGCTAAAACTGAAGATTCTGAATTGTAATTCCTCAGATATGTTGGAGCGAGTAATGAAACAACACTTCCACTGCTTGAGTGAAACCAAGTGATTCCCCAGCATTTTGTTAATTTTAACCAGATTTTCTCTCTTGTTTCCCAGTGAAAGTGGAGCCTCTCCCTGCTATTAGCCATGCTGCAATAGGAGCTGCTGGTCGCATCATCCAGACATCGCAGCCCGCCCCCCTACAGACAGTTACCATAGTGCAACAGGCGCCGCTGGGCCAGCACCAGCTGCCCATCAAAGCTGTCACCCAGAACGGAACGCACATCGTGCCCCTGAGCGCCGCGGTGGCGGGGCAGGGCACTGCAGGTGCGGCTCACTGCTCCTCCTGCTCTGCTCCTCCTGCTCCTCCTGCTCTGCTCCTCCTGCTCTGCTCCTCCTGCTCCTCCTGCTCTGCTCCTCCTGCTCTGCTCTGCTCTGCTCCTCCTGCTCTGCTCTGCTCTGCTCTGCTCCTCCTGCTCTGCTCCTCCTGCTCTGCTCTGCTCCGGCTCCTCCTGCTCTGCTCTGCTCTGCTCCTCCTGCTCTGCTCCTCCTGCTCTGCTCCTCCTGCTCTGCTCCTCCTGCTCTGCTCCTCCTGCTCCTCCTGCTCTGCTCCTCCTGCTCTGCTCCTCCTGTCTGCCTCCTCCTGCTCTGCTCTGCTCTGCTCTGCTCTGCTCTGCTCTGCTCCTCCTGCTCTGCTCCTCCTGCTCTGCTCCTCCTGCTCCTCCTGCTCTGCTCTGCTCCGCTCCTCCTGCTCTGCTCTGCTCCGCTCCTCCTGCTCTGCTCTGCTCCTCCTGCTCTGCTCTGCTCCTCCTGCTCTGCTCTGCTCTGCTCTGCTCTGCTCTCCCTCTCCCTCTCCCTCTCCCTCTCCCTCTCCCTCTCCCTCTCCCTCTCCCTCTCCCTCTCCCTCTCCTCTCCCTCTCCCTCTCCCTCTCCCTCTCCCTCTCCCTCTCCCTCTCCCTCTCCTCTCCCTCTCCCTCCTCAATATCTCTTTATTCTCTCTGTGGCTGTTATGGGGATGTACTTAGTGGTGACAACCTGTCCTCTCTCCTCATTAAACTGGGATAGAAACAAGTTTTAAAATAAATTCCTGTAAATCAGAGCTCTTAAAATGGTGCCTGCTCCCAGGTGGTTTGTTGGAAGCCACCAACAGGAAAACCAGGACTTGCTTGTGGGTTGGCTCTTTGAACTGTTACTTTTTATTATGATTTTATTGAACCTGTAGTGAAAAGACCAGAATTCTGTGAGGTTTAGAGGTGGTTCCTGTCTGAGTCCATCATCCCCTCTGGGCCTTGGCAGGCTGAGGGGCAGCAGTGCTTTGTCATCACTGCACACGTTCCCTCTTGCTCCCAGCACGGGCAGGTCTGCTCTGCTGGCAGGTCCTCACAGCTTGTTCTAACAGTTTTGCTTTATGTATTATCTGATACTCAAGTGGATTTTTGTCATATGTTTACAGAAATACTTTTAGGGCTGTCTTATATCAATTTATTGCCTACATTTCTACTCGGAAGTCTTTCTAATGGAGTGAATTATCTGCTTCATTTCCTTTTTACTCCTTTGCCATCACTGACATTTATAGGTCAGTGTTCTGGCTGCTGCCACTTCACTTCCAGCTTTAGAGTAGCAAAAGCATCAGAGTCAGACTTGAGGTGCACTTTCTGTGTCAGAAGAGATGTGTGAATAGAGCTGAGAGCCATGTGAAATACACTGAAAAGCTATTTTTAAAAGGAAGGAATAATTCTTATTCTCTTTTTCCTGGATTCTGAAAACTCAGCTGATTCCAACACGTGCCCTGGCACGGCAGCCAGGGGCTGCAGGGAGTGCAGGGAATGTGGCTGCACTCAGGAGCACAGCTGTGATGCTTCCCATTGTCTGTGTGGTGGGTGTGCAGTGAGGTGTGCTGCAGGTCCTGCTCTCTGGTTACAGGAACTCCTGAACCAGCAGGAAACCAGGGAATTCTCAGGCAAAGCATCTGAAGGGGAGCTGGGAAACATGGATTTGTTTATGTTTGCCTAAGTGTCTGTAACACACATGGCTGTGTGTTTGTAACACACACATTTGTGTGTTTGCTTTTGGTGAAAGAAGGTTTGTGCCATCTGAGAAGAAAGAAATGCAGAGCAAATCCTGTTCCTGTTCCATTTTCCGTGTGTAGTACAGCAGGTGCTTTCAGATCCTGCTCTCAGCAGAGCAGCTTGGCAGCATTGCTTGGTCCTTCTGAGCCAGCTGAGAGCTCTGGGTCCCTGAGAAACTCACATTTCTTATTGTACAATGAAATTTCCCAACTTGGTATTCTGTAGCTCAGCTTTCAGTGTAGATTTCAAACATCATCCTTCTTTTGTGTGTTTCCTACTCCCACATACCAGGCAGAGGGTCTCTGGGTACCCACCAACCCTGGAGTGAAAAATCACAGAAAGGTTTGGGTTAGGAGGGACAGGAAAGCTCATCTCATTCCATCCCCCTGCATGGCAGGGACACCTTCCAGTGGAAGAATGCAACAGAATAGTTCAGTGATTGTCTTAATGTGTGCTTGATGGTGAGGGGTAAGCTTCTTGGTTTTTATTTAAGCAACACAAAGTTTGCAGGAAGGCAGATTTTATTCAGAAGTTCCATCTCCATGGCTCCTATTCAGAAATGTTACAAGGAGTATCTTTTCTAATGGCAGCTGAATGCTGAGATTCCAGAACAAATTCATTTACAGCTTGGTTCATGCAGAGGTGATGCTCTCTAGTACAGCTTACTAATAACAAACTACAAGTTTAGCAAGTAATAATTTCTCATGGACTCGATCTTTCATCTGCACTAGCAGGGAATGCCATGGTAATGTCAGTGGAGTGGTGCTGAGGGAAGGGAGCAGGAAAAAAAGCAGGTGGCATGATAATGTCCAGATAAAGTTTCATGAAATGCAATGAACAAGGAAATCTGTAATTAGCATTTTGCATTCTTTGCAAAGACATATGAATAGTGAATTTAATCAGGGTCAGTGTTGAGGAAGGGGCTGCTCATGGGCAGAGGGAGGAACCTCAGGGGTCTCAGGGTTGTGCTCACCCATGAGTGGTGACTTGTGCTGCCTCATCCGTGGAAGAAGATTAAAATCTTGTGTGGGATGTTTGAACTGCACTTCTGCTGTGATTCACTTGTGCACTTGCATTTTGTCATCTGGGTCATTGCTGACCACTGGGACTTGTTCCAGCCCTGCCTTCTCCTTATCTTTGGGAAATACCTCGTTACCCACTGCAGGGGAATTGCTTCTCCTGTCACGTGCCTCTCCTGCCTCTGTGACTCCCAGAACTTCCCTGCAGTAACCAACAGCCCCAGCTGGGTCTGGCATGGTCCTGCTCTCCTTCCAGGCCACATCACATCTGCAGGGATCAGAGACCTGGCCAGAGCCTACCAAGGGGGACTGTGAATCCACTTCTGTCACAAGTTATGGTGTGGATTTGCTAAATCTTCAGTCATCGAATCCTTCCCTGTCTTTGGCTTCTCAGTGGCTAAATGGAGCTGATTCCCTGTTCTCCCATCTGGGTGCACATCTGTGTGAACGTTGAGTGATTTGAGAAAATGTCCTTAATCTGCACATCAGGTTTAGATTAAACAATCACAGAATCTCGCCTGGGCCTGCCAGTACCCCACAGTACAATAAAAGAATTGATCACTCAGTGATGGAGCAGGTTTGCTGCCTGTATTGATTTGCCAAGGATCAGGGTGCTGAAGTTTGTATTCTGTGTTTTGCAGCTGCTGCGAGTCCTTTGCATATGTTAGCAACCCACGCGTCCGCATCGGCGTCGCTTCCCACCAAGCGGCAGAACGGAGACCAGTCGGAACAGCAGGAACTCAAACGGATCAAAACAGAGGATGGAGAGAGCATAGTCATAGCTGTGAACGTGGACACCCCACCCGTGGCAGTGAGTGACAAAGGCAGCCAGAACTAGAAACTTAGGGGAGTTTTCTTTTTTTTTTTTTTTTTAAAAAAAAAAAAAAAAAACAAACACAAAAAAACCAACAAAAACTCCGTGGTGCCAAAAGGAGACACTTAAATCTAACACCTAAAATGTTGGAACATGTTCTCACGCAGTGGGGAAAGGGGCCCTGTGAATCAGACTTCAACTTTCAGCACTGAAACAAAACCCAACACAGGTGGCCTTAAAACTTGGTAATTTAAAGTCAAACTGCAGAACCATGTTGTTGTAGAGGCTGTGCCCCCGCCCCTCCTGCCCACGGACTGTGTGTGCTGGGAGGGCTGCAGCTTTAACAGGATCTGTCAGATGATTCCCAGGACTGAGGATCTCAGTGTAACGGCAGCATGATAGCGCTTAGTGTGACTGGTTTCAGCGACTGTGTATTCCTAAAGGGAACAGAGGCAGGAGCCATTCCGACACCGTGGCAGCTAAGCCTTTCCGAACCACCCACCCATGCAGTTGTGATAGATATGCAGTATTTTGTTGTTCACACGTGGAATTAGAAATTTTTGAGGTGTATTTTCATTTCTTTGCAAAACAATGGGGTCTTTGACATTTCAAATCACTCCATTTCTACTCCGGAAACTTTGGAATCACACAACTACTTTTCATGTGAAATTTTGTTTGGTAAAAAACTGAATGTAGGGTTTTTTTAACCAACGGAATGATTTACTTTTGTCTGTCCTGTTCAAGTTCAGATAAAGCTACTTTATTACATCTGCAAATTTTCATATTTTAGCAGTTGCCTGATAAATTTAATCAAATTTTATTACCATGTGTAGTGATCAAACGCTTCTTTGGGCTTGCATGTAACTGATTAGAAACTCTGATGTAAATGAGCCGTTAACTGACGTAAAGAACTGCTATGGATTTGACCAGAGCTGCACTTACCTGTTTCTCTCTCTGCTACCTTTTGCTGTTTGTTACTTTGTGTTGACTTTGACTGTCCCTGGCATATTTTTCCAGTCTAAAGTAAAACAAGAGTCTCGCTTAATATTGTGTATGTTTAAGATAACAGACTGTTCTTCATTTAGAAAGATAAAATTCTCTATCACGAGTCCTTTTAAAAAGAGTAAAATTATCTTGTCAGAGGTATATTCGATATTTTTAAGCTTAAGCACCCTTCAGTAGAAATTAATCTGCCCCGTTTCTCTGTAACTCTTTGATGTCAGACACTGACCTCGGGGTCTCCATGACCAGTAGCTGTTGTGGTTTTCTAACAGTGGCTACCAGATTATGGTAACAATTTTTTTTTTTTAAGTGTGTGTTCTGCAGTTGAACATTTTAAAATGTATCGGTAATTTCTCACTTTAATGTGGTAATAGATTCCACTTTACATTTCAAAATTCAATTGAAACAAGGCTGCTGTTCAGTCTTCAACTCACACAACGTCTTAGTTCTCCTGCAGCCAGGTGAGTGGGAGCCGGGGTTGGCTCCATCGGAATCTGGTTTTTGTCCTGTTCTGTAATAAAGATGCATTATTTATATTTCCTTTCCTGCTCCGAAAGGAAAAACTGTATTTTCACGATGGACTGAACAGTTTGGAGTGGTTATTTTAGGCAGCTTTTGGAAACTATTTACCTAAAGACCAAATATGAGAAATCTGTACAAGTTTTGTGTTCATCCACACAATGGAACTGTTACAATGTCTCTGCAGATAATACATTAAAAAACTATGAAAAAAAACTCTACACAAGCTGGATTTATAACAGGCATTTAAAAAAAAAGCATAACCTGAAAAGAAGCATTTCTGTACAATTGCAACGTTTTCTTTAGAGGTTTTAAAAATAAAAAAAGTAAAGTTTTAACATACTTTTTTTAAGAAAAAAAAATCCAGTACTAGTAATTTAATTTGGTGTTGAATGAATTGACTAGAATGTGGTTTATTTTCAGAAGTGAGAATCTGTTCACAACTAGGGCTAGGTGAATAATAGTGTATAAGATTTTTTTAAATAAAATTAAATTTTATTCAGCAAATTAACTAAGTTGAAATTACTCAACAAGTGTGTTTGGAATATCGATGTATATTTGGGGTCAATGCAGCTTCTGTGTCAGCCCCAGCAAACCAAGGTGCCCCCACAGCCAGGCTGTGTCCCAGGAGCCTGGGGCTGGACCCTGCCAGGGCTTTGCTCTGTTTGGGGCACAGGAGGGGCCAGGAACCTGTCTGCCCTCGATGGCTCATTATGGATCATTATGGCTCATTATGGATCATTATTGCTGTAAGATTTAGGAGATGTCACTTTCTGGAAACGCTGTCATGAATGGGGGTTTGGTGTCTGATCCCCTCTTCCTGCATTGGTTAAAGTCTCTGTTTCTCAGCAGTTGGGGAAGCACTTTTCAGGACCAGGAAAAACTTTCCTGGAAGTTGGGTCTGGTTTTTATGGCAATGGTTTCAAGAGAAAGCACTGGGCAGAAACCCAACTCCACAAGCCTTGGATGCTGTGGAACTGCTGGGCAGGGCTGTGGTGTTTGGAGCTGAACGGGCAAAACTCGTTCCTTGAACAGAAAGCCTGGTCTGAATGGTCTGAACAAACAGAATCCTTGGGGAAGAAGAAAATAGCTTAACATGGAGGCAGTGAGTGCTGTGATTGTGACTCTGCCCCAGAGGCAGGCAGAGCAGTGTGACCCAGCCCCAGCCCAGTGGCATTTCTGTGGCTGCTGTGTCCAACACAGCCCTTCTGCCCTGTGTCTGTAAGAACTGGTCATGTCTCACTGATTAATCTTGTATTTTCTCCTTTGTTGTGACTGCCTAAAGGTTCTGAAAGCAATCCTCGTATTCCACAGTTTCTGCTGGCAGAGACCCGGAATTACTGTAGAATTTAGTGCACTGACTCATTATTTCCTGTCAGGATTCTGAACTGTGACACAGGTACTGTGGAGAGAGATGGCAAAATGAGGAGAGAAGGCATTGAGTTACTTTTTAATACAAAAGAAACTGCTAATCCCTGTATTTAAGAGCAGCTGCTGGTGGCAATAGGTTGTGTTCCAGGAACAGCTGTGTGTTATTGCTGTGCCAGCTCTCTGCTCTCCTGCTGGCTGGGGGTGATCCCGTGGCCCTGTGCTATCACCAGTCCATCAGTGCCAGGTGCAGGGCCCACAATCCTCAAAGCACCCTTCCTTTTCCCAAAAAGTGACTGACTGAGCACTGTTCCATGATTGTAGAGCTGTGCAAACACTGGGTAAATTCATCCACAGAGGCAGTGCTGCAGCGAGCGATGCAGTGAAGCACTGGCAGAGCAGCCTGGGGCCAGAGCCAGCTGGGACACTCAATTCTGTGCTGGATTTGTTCACTGTACAACAGCTGTACCTAATCACAGCCATTTGCAGGTAGCACAAGAAATCTGAGGTGTATTAGGGCATTCCAGGGTAGTGCAGCACTACTGGCTGCCTGCACAGGTGTGTTATTTTCATTCCTACTGCCACGTTGGAGCAGAGGTTCAAGGAAGCTTTTACATGTATAGAAGAGTTTAAATCTTCCCCAGAAATGTGTTTGTAGTCTCTTGTCAGCTCTGGGCTAAGTGGGACAGGAGGGCAGGGGGTTGGTGCAGCAGCAGCTGAGGCCCAGCAGAGCTGCATGGAGGAGTTGAGGAGTTTCCTGGTGCTGGGATCCTGACCCAGGGAGGGATGTACAACACCCGTGGGGAGCGGCTCCAGCATCGCATCCTTCTCTGCAAAATGACTCTTCCAGGTCCTTCTGCTGGTCCAGCTCTTCCACGCTGAGGAGCCTCAGCCCAGCAGTGGGGCAGTGGTGAGGTAAGTGCTGAACAAGAGCTGGTTTGCTCTGGCAAGTTGGACAGACAAAAGGTGCATGTCCCAGGCAGTGGCTCACGTGCTCCTCTCCCCTCTTCATGCAGCAGGTTCAGCTCCTGTCCTTCACCAGCCACCACTATTGACTCACATGTTTATTCCCCCAGCCTGAAGCAATGGAAACCATGCCTGTGACCATCAGTGAATACAGCAAAGTTAGTCACTTTTATTTAAAAGAAATAACATATTACAAATAAGTGTGCAAAACAATTCCTGTGGTTAAATACGCATAAAAGCAACATGCAACCTTGACATCAACATGGTAAGTTAGTCCTTAGTAGGTTACATGACACTGAAAGGGACTTGTCAAAGTTAGAGAGTTTGCAACTGAAGTCACAGAGTGTCAGGACTGAAGCATCTGTGAAATTAGCTTTCAGAAGAGCAACACCTCCCTGCCCCAGTGTTTAGTGCCACAGATGCTGAAGTTGGGGCTATCTCAGGTTCTGGGTTAGGAGCTTGTGCCTTAGGTCAGCAGGGAGTAGGGTAACCATTTTTGGGGAAGAGTGTACAAGTCAGTGGGTTCAGTCTAACCTACCTGTCCCTGGGCCAGCAGCAATAGTATGCGACAGCTCAAAGGGAAAAAAAATAAAAAGACAAGTTTGCAAGTTTAAAGCCATTGCAGACATGGAACTTCCTGCCACTTGTTCAGTTCTTGTGCTGGACATGGACATGGCCTCTCCAGCCTCCCAGCTGCAGCAGTTTGGCAGTAGTTTGGCAGCAGTTTCACAGCTGTCACACCAATACCGACTGTTGGATTATGGAAGGAGTCAGCTCTACAACTCCAGGAGCCCTGGGTGCTTGCTGTGCTCACACAGGAGGGGGGAGTTGGGTCAGCCCTCGCCCAAAGGTGCCTCCAGCTGCTTCACAGAGTCTGGCACCTTGGACAGGTACTGCTGATCCCTCACCTGAAGCAGCACTGGCAGGGCCACCCAGCCCCAGGCACCAGGTCAGAGGACAAGCAGGACATGATCTACAGGTGTCCCTTGCTCCATACTTGTCACCTTTCCTGTTCCCTCAGCTGTGCCAGGGGAGGGGGGAGGCAGGACTCCTGCTGGAGAACACGACCCAGTGTTCTCCTGCTCCCAGCCGTGCAGTGGAAGTGAAGCAATGCCTAAAATCTTCTGCTTTCACATCCCTGTTCCTAAGGCCAGCCGAAGGTGTGGACAGCCCCTGCAGAGCTTTCCCTGTGGCAGGCACTCTTGTTGGAGCTACAGTCATGTCACAGTTTGGACTAAAGAGAAACCCAATAGGCACAAGCTTGTTGAAAGCCACATCTTGAAAACTTGAGTTGGTGACAGTAACCCAAAGAGATTTTAATGATGAATACTTGCAGAAATGAGAACAAACATACGTAGTCCACTACTTCAGAGCTGCTTGTGATCATGTTGAGCCAGGCTTCTCCATGAGCTCTGCTGAACTTCTGGATCAGTACTGGACCCTCAGATCTGTCCCTCAAAGGTGCAGGGGGGCCGAGGCAGTGCTTTGAGCCGTGCACTCCCCTCCCCTCAGTCAGAGCTTGTCGTCCGTCATTTCTAGGAACTGAGCGTACACATCCCTTGAGCATTCCCCTTTTTGGTTGAATAAGAACTTGTAGTAGCTGCCATCTGCACATATTGCTGCAACACAAACAAGCAGAGTCAGTAGGGCTGTGCCAGAGGTGCCCTCCTTTTCTCCAGTTCCAGGGTAAGCTGCCCTTCAGACTCACAGAGGTGTTGGAGGGCCCTGGGCCAGCAGCCCTGTCAGCCCCGTGCTCCCAGCGTGGGCAGTGGGAGCAGCCAGGGCTCTGGGATGACAGGGACACTCAGCCCTGGCTCAGCAGAGCATTCCCTCCCTCCAAGCCAGCACAGTTCAAAGCCTGGTTCTCCAGCCAGAACCTGGGGACTCACCTATGACAGCATTTGGCTCTGTTCCAAAGGCACAAATGCACGGAGAGCCTGAGGGAACCTGGAATTTGGAAAAACTCCATTTGGAACTGAAGTATTTGGGGAGAAAGGGGGCAGCGGCCAAACTGAAAGAGATAACAAAGACATTAAGAGGTTGGTCAGGTGTTGGCTAGGGCAGATTCAGGGCTGCTGGAGTGACTGAACAAGGTGCAGGATTCACATGGTTTTTTATTGGCTTTTTATTTTCTTTAAGTAAGTATCAGATAACATGAGTAATTCCCCTTCTCAGGAAGGGAGACACTACAACTACCTTGCTGCCTTTAAGTGACTGCAATTGATTTTTAATACAGGAAAGTGTCCACAATATATGTTCATCCTAAAATCCACTAAAACCTACACTGTCCTTCAACAGAAATGCTACAGCCCTGCAAAGGACAGCAGGAACTTGGCAATTACCAGAGTCCTAAATCTGCAGCTTCATGCCAGTCCAGCAGATAGATTTTTCCACCTTCAGCAGCTACTGAGTCAGTGTTTTAAATGCAATTCAAAGCTCAAGGACCCTTCCCACCCCCAGGGCTTCAGAACAGTTCCATCCCTACCTTGACTGCTTATTTCTTTTTGGGTCTTCTGCAGCAAAAATGTGGACTGTGCCGTGGTCACTGGAGACGCAGATGAGGGAAGCATCCTGGTTGAAGTTAATACTGCAGAGAACACAGACAGCTGCAGGATTTCTCCTGGGACAGACCCAGACAGTTCTGCTGCTGCAGTTGTGCCAGGCAGGGTGGTAACAGTTGCTCAGGAGGAGCTGGGGCTGCCCCAGCCAGGACTGCTTTGTGATGAGCAGGCAGCACTCAGAACAGGGCCTGCAGGGGCAGCAGCAGCAGCCCTGACAGGGACACCACTGCTGTGGGTCCCTCTGGCACTGCTGCAAGGAAATGCACGAGCTCTACTCTGAGGAGTGGGCAGAACATGCAACTGCTACCCTGGAATCACAGGAATGGCAGTTTTCCTGGGGAATGGGCAGAGGGTTTCCCTGCTCCTGGGACAGTCACACCCCTGCCCTGGCTGCTCCCCTGCACAGCAGGATGTGGGGACAAAGCTCCCCTGAGCACTCCCTGGGTTCAGTGGAAGTTCAGCATCCCCCAGCTCCCACCTGGGCTGAGCAGAGTCCAGCCTGGCAAGAGCCACAGCTCTGTCCCTGGTCTGTAGCCTGTGCCAGGCTTCACAGAGCTCCCAGCTCCTGCCTTTCCCTCCCAGCATGAGCCCAGAGGGAGATGGGACAGCAGGGGCACCAGAGCCACCCTGTGCTGGCTGAGGGCTCAGCACAGCCAGACCCCAGGTGCCACAGAAGCAGCTGAACCTACCAGTATATATTGGCTGCTTGTGATCCTCGACGTAGCTCCTGGATTAAATGCCCTGATGAAGTATCAAATATTCTTATGAGGGTCCCCTTGAAAAGGAATCAAGCATTGTATTAGGAAAGGCAGAAGACTATCTTTACATCTGTGAATGCATCCTAAAATTTTGTCTGACCAGTTTCCTCCTGCACACACTGCTTCTTTGGGCTTTTCTTCTTGGTAGATTTGCAAATCTCTCTTAATTTTGGGGAAGAACACTGGTTTCCCCACACACCATCACCACAATGTTATAATGCCTTAAGGTACAGTCTTGTCACTTAGTGACTCAGAAGTCTCTTTTAGCTCAGTTCTAAGGCATTGCTGCAGCCCTGGCCCTGATTTGCAGACACTGGCTGGTGCAGAGTGTGCCCAGGATCTGAGGGTCACTTCTGCCATGCTCCCCTCAGTATTACTGCATTTTTCATTGCTACTGAGCAATTCTTTCTCACGAAGTATAATCAAGCTGTGGCTGGTCTTGTCTTAAAATTGGTTCAGCTGCCATAACCTAGAAGAATCAGTTACCACACACTCATGATCTGTATTGATTCAAATCTGAGGCACCACCCAGTCAGGTGATACAACACTGCACTGGGCAACTCTCCTTCAGCTGGAGCAAACCCAGCCTGACAGCAGAGCTGCACAACCAGCCAGTGTGTCTCAAATAAGGTGATCAACAAATCAGTGGTGCTTTCCTCTGATGAAGGCTGGGGGTACACTGGGCTGTGCATCACCACCTGCAGCTGCTGTTGCACACCTGGTTAACAGAGGCAGCTCTCCAGGCACACAGCAGGAAGTAACAAGCCAGCAGAGAAAGACTTGGTAAACTCAGCTTAGTTTTGATCTAAGAGACAGGCTTGAGATGTTTGCTGACTGTGCTCAGACTCCTAGTTCAGCTGGAAAATAAAAGCTGCTTCAATTTCTTCTCTGTGCTAAACAAGGAATGTTTAACACAAACGCAGCAGATAATGGCTCTATTTAGCAATGGAGTTGGCAGCTTTTAGAACTCTGTTTAGAAGACATGCAGTCATTAAGCTTAAGAGAGACTCAAGATACATTTTCTTTTTTTAAACTCTTTGACTGACAGGCTGGGCAGTAAAACCTATGTGAAACAGAGACTCTTTGGATTAATTTGGCTTGTCCTTAGGAAACTGCTTTCAGCTGAGTGGAAGAAGGCAGCAAGAGCTGTGCTTGCCTTAGGGAGACGGGTCCATCTGCCTGACATTCCCTGGGGAGATGAGTGCCCTGGCAGCTCTCTCTGTGCTTCCCAGGGAAAAGGCAGCTCTGTCATGTTTGCCTCTCTCTGCCTCAGCCCAGCACAGGGGATCTGCACTGCACCCTAACTTCAGTTCTCCTCAGTGCCTTGTCTCTTCACCCCATGGAACACGTGGCCACGCTCCCTTTCTGTGTGAGGGGCAGCCCACCTGGCCTGCTCTGTAACAGGGGCTAAGCCAGAGCAGAATGAAGCCTGCCAGTACAACTGAACTACCTACAAGTATTTCTTTAGCCAGTGGGTTTGGAGTGAATTTATGCAGAAAACAGTAAAGGTGAAAGAATACAAATATGCTTCCCCCACTGCTTTTTTTTTTTTTTTTTAATTAAGAGTATCTGTTGAAGAACACATCAAAGACATGAACTTCTTGGGCCAAGTTGTGTTCAAATGTCACTGAAGAATCACTGCTACAGCCAGCTAAAACAAACACTACCTCAGGCACAGCCCTTGGCTGTCATCTGTTTGGGCATCCCAGAGGAGCAGGGAAGATAAAGACAGAGTGCACGGTTCAGTGGCAGATTTTCCCAGTAGGTATTTCTCTGTCTTTCCTCCAAAGGATGTGATTTGCTGTTTTATCTCACTACACTAGAACACACAGTACATCAGAGGCAGGGAACATCATTCTTACTTTTTCTGATGCTGTTGCAATTCTTGTTCCCTGCAGGTTCAAAGCAATACAGCTCAAGACTCCTTCGTGAGCTGGGATGTCCACAGGAGGCTTCTCCGTGTTAGCCAGATCCACGATCTGCACGTGCCCAGTGTGTGTTCCAGGAAATGCAAGAAGAGAATTATTACTATTTGGACAAAGGACACAGAGACCTGAAAGACAAAAAATAAAAAAGAACAATTGGATCATTTCTATAACCTAATCAATTTGTCAAATGTAAGTTTCTAAAATACTGATAATTTCAAGATAAGCAAACACCCATGGAGTAAATCAGAATCTCATTTTAATGGCTAGTGCCATTACATTAATTGCTAGTCCCAAAATATCATCTGTCCATGAGTGCAGAGCACAGTTAAGCAGAGGAATAGCATAATTTTAACTTGCTCTCATCACTTTATTCCAATGTAATCCAGCTGGGGTTATCCAGAATCTGGGTGGTTTTGCAGATCAGCCCAGTTCAGTTCATTACATCAAAGCTATTTTAAGAAGAAGTTAAAAGATCTCTTTCACTTTTCCATCAGTGAAACTATTCTTAATTTGTGACTGAACTTGGTTCTTACAGCACTAGCACTTTTTTCTTTGTAATATTTTGTGGCCCATTTAAGGTACATGACACCAATCCCAGGTGTTCTGCTGATGCCAAGTGAATTCCTGAAACCTCAGTGCAAGACCAAACCTCCTCCTCCTGCATCCCCTGCCTGTCAGTCAGCCTGCTGGAGCTGCTCCAGGCTGGGATTCCATGACAGCAATTCCATGTTTGCTCCAGGCAGGCATGAAAACTCTCAGAGATGGGGATCCCATCCTGTATAATCTAGTGGAGAACACCCTCCTGACATCCCAGCTGATCCTGTCCACCAATCAAGCACTGCCTGCACCCCTTGTTTCATCCACAGCACGATCAACAAGTGTTTGCTCCACCCTTCCTGACACTCCTCCAAGCCACTGCCAGCCCTGCAGTGATACTCCTCCAAGCCCTGCACCAGCTCCTTCTGCCCCTGCTGCCATCACTGAAAGAGCCTGAGCCTCTCCCCTTGGCTCCACACCAGCCACAGCCAGGCCTTGCTATTTAAAAAGAACAGTATCTGTTTGCTCGTTAGGCTCTTTTTAACAGGAGAGAACAGTTTGCTGAACACCTCCAGCTCTATTACAAAAGAGAAATGATGCACTTTATTAGAGTTTGTGTTTATAATTAACCTTCCAGCAAAAATACAGGCTCTTTACAGAAGAAAGCATACAGCTCTTACAGAAATCACATCTATAACATGAGCACATGAAGCAGCTTTTCTGGGCCAAGTATTTAAAAATTCTAATAACCATTCTATAAACACAAAAGCATCTCCAAAGGCCACAACTGCAGTGCAGTAAGTGTTTAATGACTTCTAGAGAACTGACTGAGGCAGCTGAAGATAAATGGCACGTCAAGAACACAATAAACTTGCTTCCATTCCCCAGCCCACAAGTACAACTAACCTTTAGGGTTGTAGCAGGTTTCAAAGACGTGCAGCTGGTGGGGATTGTGTGTGAACGTGAAAACTTTAATCATTGAGTCCAAGACTACCACAATTCTGAAACAGACAGAAGTTCCTGTGACTCGGGGAGGGTAAAAGTGGGACACAAACATTCATTCAGACCTGCAAAGGCTTTCCACTGATTTAACAGGCACGTTCTCCCTGCCCTCCCTGGCAGGAGCTCCCAGCCTTGCAGCAGCCATGCAATGATAAGCCTGCAAAGCACTTTCATCCAGCCCCTCCACCCACGCACACACAGACTCCAGCTGTCCACAGCTGCTCTTGCTCCAGGGATCTGCTGGAATTTTCTTCACACTCCTCCATACCTAGAAAACCAGCAAGAGCCACAGGAGAGTATTTCCCTACATCAGGGGACCAGGAAGTCTTGTAGGCTTTTCACCAAGGTTTCAAATAGCAGTATACTTTAACTGTGGCCTGTTTACAGCTAATACTCTGGCCCCAAAAGCCTGTTTCACCTGCAATTGCTGCTGTTACAGCTGGATCTTTTTCTTTTTACAAGCAGCTGGAAACAAGTAGGAGCACAAAGCCAAGCTGAGTGTCTGTCCCCTCTGCTGTACCTACCTGTCTCTTCGTAGCTTCACTGCTTTGACTTCTGTGGAAAACTCTATCTCAATGACAGTCTTCTTCTTCAGGTCATCCCAGATCATGACTAGAACAGTGTAGAGATTGCATCAGACCATCAAGGCCTATTCAAAGATCCACAGCTCCCTTATAACAACTAGCAGTTCCCCAGCAGTCTGATCAAGAGGTTCATCCACTGGTTAAGGCATCCTGCTAACCAGAAAGCATTGAGCCACCACACAGCAACCCCCTAATTCCCACTATAACTTGTGCAGGCAGGAGCTGGTTAACTCCAACCACAAAAATTAACAATAAAGATATATTTTTCTAAAGAAAAGCAGTTTTTTTGTTTGCTCTGAGGGTTATGAAAAGAACTAATGCAGCAGTTGCAAAGAGTGGTACAGTTCCCTACAAAGCTGGCCAGGCAGGGAGCTTCCTGCTGCTTGCAGAGTTCACTGTGATAAGGTCAGCAGGCCTTGGAGAGCAGTCCCTGCAGGTACCAGCCTGTTAGCACTGCACCAGCACTGATGCAACTCTCTGCACCATGGTGACTTAAAGCTGCAGCAGCACACCCTTCACCTGACCTTCAGGACAGCAGCTCAGGGCCCTGGCTGTGGGAGCTCTCTGGGCAGGGGCACACAGGGGCAAGGCAGGGTTTGCAGGCTCCACCCCTCACACTCACCTTTGTTGGGTGGGTATTTGGGCTTTTTTCCTCCACCTACTAGTGCTAAATAATTGCAACGGAACAACATTTCCACATGGCCGACACCACCTTCTAGAAACTCTGCAAGAGAAATATTTTATTTTAAAGTGTCACAACCAGCAAAATTGCCATCTTATTTTTACCACTGTTATAAGAAAAGCTCGTGTTATCCAGCACATTTCTCAGGCATCTGAGAAGAAGGGCATCTTCCTACCCTGGCTGCCCTTAAAAACCAGAGAATGTGGATTCCTTGAAAGTTCTTCATACTGGAGCAGTAAAGCCCTGGATTTCATACAAGCCCTTGTGGTTTCTTCAACAGCACTTCTGAGTGCCATGTTTCCTTCCTGAACAGTTGTACTTGAACCCTACCCCTTTCTGCACCAGATCCTCCTCTTGACTCCATTAAAGCATTTAAAGCAGGACAGCACATTGTGCTATGAAGAGGTGTTAGCACTGTGACAAATAACTTTACAGTACTTACAAGGGCTAACCTGAAACCATTCAAGAATGTGTAATGTGTTCTGAATCCATGTTAGAGCACTGAATCATTGCTTGGATGGGTATTTCTTGGAACTCCTGGATGGAAGACAGACAAGCTGGGGTTGCAGCAAGATTTGGTTTCATACTGAGTTACAGAGAAAATCAAATGGACAAGCTCCAGCTGGGAGTGTCTTGGGCAGGTTTAAACCTACAGGAACAATGAACAGGATCTCTGTGTACCTATGCAGCCAGTTCAGTGAGAGCTCTCAGAATCCACAGGGAAAAGGCAATCTGACTCATAAGAAACTTTTCACCACAGGAGTCCTGGAAGCATCTCCATCCAGAGCTACTGGCGGGGAGAGTTTTGACAAGGAACTCCACAGGACTTCAGGCTGAATCCTGACTCTTTGAGCACACTGTCACAAGTGACAGTCCCAAGGCACGTACGTTCTGTATTCTTCTAATACTGAAGAATTTACCCATTAAGAGCAGAAAATAGTTTGTCAGCCTCGGCCATGTGAACAGTGACTAAAATCCTTACAGAAGTAGCAAGTGAAAGTGCCTGATTTTGTAGGAATTGCTAGTTTAAGCACATTTTTGTTCTTATTAAATCCCTTTTCTCACCACAGGCTGAAAGTGCTGGGAAACCTGTTTAGCAGCTCACTTCCTATATTTAGGGTTAGAATGACAGCTCAGTTTCAGTTTCCCATATTTTGACTCAGTTTTGTTTGCCTTCTGATAAAAGGCTCCACTGTTAACACAGCTCATCCACTGACTTCTGTTAAGACACAGGAGTAGCTTTACCACATTAAGATCCTCCCCAATTTTTAAAGCATACACAGAAGGTAAGATTTAGAGCATTAGGTCTGAGCTCTCAGTGCTCTTGCAAACAATACTCTTGAGTATGACAAATGTTACATTGAGATCTCCAGGAAAAAGCCTGGAGTCCTACTGCCACACTGGACCATCCAGATCACCACACAAGAACAGAACAACTTCTGATGGCTGCAGGGAGTGACTCCTCCTGCTTGTAAAAAAACTCAGGAAACACCTCTCCTACTCAGGCTACAAACACTAGCAATAGCAAACACAACTCTGCCAGGAGCTGAGACAAATTCCTCATCAGCCAACTGTGCAAATTAACAGCATGGAGACTTTTGACCAGGCAATGGCACAAGTGAGAGTCCCCGTGGGACCAGCAGGTGCTGCCTTTCCTGAGGCTTTATTCAAAGCCTTCCAGGGATGGAAAAGTGAAAGCTGAGCAAGAATCAGTCAGGAAAAAATGAAAAGGCTGAGCTTCCAACACAGAGCAGCATGGTGTAGTAAGTAAGTGTTTTACCTTGTTTCTCTTTTTCTTTGAGTGGATCTGCATTATAAACTCGGAATCCATTTTCCATTCCACATGCAAAGCATCCTGTGTAAAAAGCACATATACATACACATATATAGTAATTGCTAGATACACTCAAGAAGGAAGCAAGAGCCAGAGGGTTAGGAAAGCATTGCTCAACAATTGCATGGTTACACTCAAGCTGAAGAGCACCCACAGGCTCTGTTAGTGATGGCAAGTGAAAACCTTCCAAAGAAGTTGTCCTCTATGCTAGCATGGTGTAAATGTCTTGGTACTGGTTTTAAGCAGGTAAAAAAAACAACAGAAGGAAAGGAAACCAATTCCCAACCCACCTGGATCCTATGCCACACACTAGAGTGCAGGAAACCAGCATTTTAATGCTTATAGTCCAACAGTTATGACATGATCTCCCTCCATTTTTCACAGATCCAAATTCACCTCATGATTATGACTCTGCTGTGGATGTTTCCAGAGCACAGTGCTCATCAAACAGCTTTTCCAATTGTGCTAACAAGAGCTGACTGCTGTACCATGCCAATAATTATATGCCAATAGCTGAAGTCTAACCCAGGACATAAGCAGAAGCCAGATTTAAACTCTCTGGAAAATAATAGTAGTTACTTTTTCATATAGAAGTATGCATGTACCTCTTTAGTGGAATCCATTAAACTGCCAGTCCCTTGTCCTGCTCCTTGCCCTGCTGACAGGTGAACACAGGCACTGGTACAAAGAAATGCCACTATGAAGTCAGAGCAATGACAAGTCACCAAGAAGCTGCTGTCACTGGCAGCAGCCTGATGGCAGGTTGGTGGCTCACAATTTGTGTGCACTGTACCAAAAATCCAGTTAAAGATCTCTGAGGTACTGGAAAGAAGTTCCACTTACTCTAGTCTATTCTTATGTACTGCAATGATTTTAACCCCTCAAATAAAAGCTGAGGACCTCTGTCTAAACACAATCCTTTCCCAAACTTGATACTCCAGCAATCACAGGGTGTGTGGGGTAAGAAAACAAAACACAAAAACCGACAGCCTTAACCCAAAAGAGTCCCAGGTACAAAGTCACCATGTCCAAGATTGTCATAAATAAGTTGTTATTATTGCCACAGTAAGTGCACAAAGTTCTTCTTTACATACATGAACACACACACAAAGTGACTAATGTGAATGTAGTAACTGTAGCAGGATTAACAACCATATTGCAATAGGCTTTGATACCAACCCTGTTCACTTCCTCTCCTCCCCTCTCAGCATTGATTGACTCTGGCAGCCAGGTCAAACTGCAATGGAAACCTCTCCCTCTACATAAAGCACTGCTCTACGGGATGAGAACTGATCTGTTCCACACAGCTGATCCATATAATTATTTTCCAGCAACAGTTTTCTAATCCCATATTGTATTTCCAGGAAAATCAAAGGGAAGGGATGCTGAAGCTGCTCTGTAGTAAGAAAGTGCTGTAAGGTTTGAGTTGTGCTGATCCTAGCAGCTCCTAACAACCCAAA
The DNA here is from genome assembly GCA_034336665.1 of Luscinia megarhynchos. Taxonomy (NCBI): domain Eukaryota; kingdom Metazoa; phylum Chordata; class Aves; order Passeriformes; family Muscicapidae; genus Luscinia; species Luscinia megarhynchos. The sequence continues at coordinate 8,821,999 of CM067580.1, forward strand.
TGGAGCATTCCTGATGCAATCAAACACACACTTTACACTTCCTGCAGCACCACTACAGGACTAACCTCATGAGTAAGACGTGGGCTGCTTTAATGCCTTGGGAATATCCACATTTTTAACTGAAGAGAACACGCCAGAACGTGGGGATGTGAGTAATGGTGAAATTCCCCACGTGGTCCATCACTACCCACAGAGATATGAAGCTCTCAGGCAGGCAACCCCTGAGTCAAAGAAGAGAAGAAAACCCTACAGGAAGATTCCTGTCCCTGCTTCAAGTCCAGGTTACAGGAGCAGCTTTGAAGCTTGGTGATTCCCATCTGACTGATTTCTGTTCCACTGGAACCACAAATTTGATGGCTACAGCTTATAAGCCCTTCCACGTGAGAGCTGGAAGGGGCTGACAGAGGAAGGAGCATTTCCTTAGGTTCACTTCCTTCCACAAGAAGTGCACCTCTCTTTCCAAGAAGGGACAGATGGGCTGAAAAGCCACTCACAAAAGATAACTCAGACACTTTTTTTTAGAAACATAATGATTACAGAGCTATTGCCCTGACCCACAGTGGTGCTTGCTCCTACAGTAAAACTGCTATTTGCTACCACTGCCAGTGAGGCCAGAGGGAGTTTTGTTCCTCCAAATCTGCAGAAAAAGGAAGGCTTACATTAATGAGCAGCCTAGAAGATGCCACAGACTGAAGGGGACATGTGGGCACAGAGAAGCCTGCAGGCTCCAGGGCCTGAGGTCCAGCAGTGGCAGTAGTGGAGTCCAGGGAAGTGGCAATGTCCAGCACAGTTTCTGCACTGTGGTTTTCCTTGGCACCATAAATGCTGTGTAAAGCCAACAGCACAGGACCCCACAACACTGCGGGGTCCTACAAAGCATCCCAGCCCACTGAAGAAGAGTAAATACATAAGTCAAATGTTTCCACACCAAAACAAACCCACAGCTCAGTTTTCAAATTCAGCTTTATGCTGCAAAAGTGACAAAAGAGAAATCTGTCAGCAATTTACAGGTATGGCCACTTATTATGATGTTTTGTCTCTTCATTTCTGAAAAGTACTTTAGTGTCCTTCTCAAAGCATTAGGAAAGGCTCTGAAATCAGGAGCTCACAGTCTCCAAATTAAGATGAAAAACCAGAATATTCTGACTTCAAACAACTGACAACTTCCATTTCCTTGTGTAACATTGTTTTTTTGTTTTTTAATGTAAAGACCAAAAGTAGCAAAGTACCTGAGATAAAACCAGCATCACTTAAGTCAGAGTGAGGGAGGTTCATGGCAGAACAATCATAGCTGATTTATGACCTGCCAGTCAGGGAGATTCAGCCCCAGAGAGACTTCTTCAATGATCCCTCCTGTTCTCCCATCCTTGTGGATTTGGCCAGTCTTAAATTACTAAGAAATTAGGTTATTGTGACAGTACATGCAGACACCTACACTTGTGAGCTTCAGCACTCCAGTGACTCACGTTCTATTCCTGGCAGAATAAGGAAGCAGGGAGCTTTCCCTCCTCTGCTCTCCTTCAGGTGACCAAACACCACCTGCCCTTCAGCACTTTACAAGAGCCATAAACTCATAAAAGGTCTCTGTGTTACCTGCAGTGCAGCGTCATCATTCCCAACAGGAACAGCTCCAGGAGCTGCCAAACAGAAGCCAGTTTGTTTTTTCTCCATGTTTTTTGTCATCACTCAATTGCCTGGCCAGGTGAGGTCAGATGGGACATGAATACTGCCAGCTCACAGATTCCCAAAACAAATTCCTTAAGGTGCCTTAAATGTGACATTATTTGAAAAAGGGGATGTTTTGCATTTATTGCTACAGAACTTAAGGAAGCCTTTGCAACAAACAAGTTTTACACTAAAATGATGATTTAAAGGCATTTTGCACTAAAAGAGAAACTTTCCTTCTTACACAGCTCTACAGGACAAGCACCAAATATCCCTGCTCCATTACAGACCCTGCAGATCTGAAATTAAGCTCATTCTCAAAAATCTTTTTCCATCTCCGTTGGAGAGGCAAGACTAAAATAAGTGCAAAGTTGCCGAGAAACAGACTATTCTATTCTTTTCAAGTCTATGGGACAGCAGGAAGAGAGCTGCCAAGATGCCCACACCTCGTTACCTGTTTGATGTGCTATTGCCAAGATATCATCAGAGGTGTTTGACTAAAATCAACAGAATAATTCGTGTTTACACACGACTTCAACACTGTCAGCAACAGGTACGTGAGCTGCAGTCTACAACGACAGAGGCTGCAAGAGTGTCTTAAGCAAGAATATTATTCGTTAAGCCAAAAGGGTGTTACAAAATGATGAGCTTCTACTCCTTCTTACACAAAAATGACACTTACTCATAAGACTGGTGCTATTTTTGTCTTGCCGAAGCAGGATGAGGCACACGTACCCCTTTTCTGGAGCAGGCCTTCTCCTCTAACAAAGGGGAAAGATAAGCCAAGGATGCACGGGTGGGGGGGGGGGGGGGGGGCGTTGTATCAGTGCTTCCCTGCCAGTGATTAGTAGTGTTAACCGTAATTTTTAAAACACAAACCAGGTAAAAAGAAATAAAAAAGCAGTTACACCACTGATTTGGAATGTGGAGCACTGACACTGAGAAAGGGCTGAGCTGCGAGCAGTTCCCAAAGAAAGCCCTGAAGCACAGGCTTCGCGGAGCCTGACGGAGCCGCACACGGTGAGCGGCCCGAGCCCCAGCAAGCCTGGTCCTGCTCCTTCTGCTCTCTCTCCACCCACCCATTCAACTCTCCGCAGCGCTGGGCGCACACACGACCGCAGGAGTGCTAAAACAACGGGAGAAGCACTAAATCCTCCCGCTGCCAGCGGCCTTCCCGGCCCCTTCCAGCAGCCGCAGCCGCCACACCGCGGGCATCCCCTAAGGCAGCGGCAGCAGCTCGGGACGCGAGCGGGACCCGCAGTGATGGGTCGGGAGCCGCAGCAGCCCCAGGCGCAGCCCAGCCCAGCCCGGGCTCTGCACCGCCGCCCCCCGCGGCACCACCCGGCTCCCCGGGCCCGCAGCCTCACCATGGTCCTGGTTGAAGCCGGCGTAGAGCAGCCCGTTCCCGTGCGGGTTGGCCGGGAGCAGGTTCATGGCTCCGGCTCGGCCCCTTCGCCCCCGCCCCTCACACCATGGCGGCGCCCGCCCGCCTCAGCCCCGCCGCGGGAGCCCGAACCGAGCCGAGCCCGAACCGAGCCGGGCCCCGTCCAGCGAGCCCGCCGGAGCCGAGCCGGACCGAGCCCGGCCGGGCCGAGCAGAGCCGAACCCGCCCGCGCCGGCTGAGCGGAGCCGAGTCCGGCCGAGTCCCGGCGGGCCGAGGCGGACAGGCCGGCGGCTGCTTCCGGCCCTGCCAGGCACCGCTGCGGAGCGCAGAGCCGATCCCGCCGCCGGCGGGAGGAGCGCCGAGTAGTCGAGCGCCGCGGGAATGGCGGCGGGAGCGCCGGGGATGGACCGGGAGTGATCGACACTGACTGTCCGGGAGGAACCGACATTGACCGCCGGGCCGGAGGGGAGGATGGGTGGCCCGGGCCCCTCCCAGCTCCAAAGGACTATTTGGTAAAAGCTTTCGCATCAAACTAGTAAGAACACAGGAGTTGCGGTTGGAGCACGCTAAAATAGGGATTCCCTGACTTGACAAAACCCCAAACCAAACCAACCCCCAAACCCAACCACCAACACCACAAATACGTCCTGAAAATGTGGAAGTTCTCGCTGCCCGAGGCCCTGAGCACCCCAACTGGACTTAAACAGTAATTTCACTTCAAGCAAGATGATGGACCGGACAGCATGGTGAGGCCCCTTCCAACCCGGATTATTCCATGATTGTACTAGAGCTGAAGCCCAGACTGTGCGTGCTCACACCAACACCAGCTATTCCCCCTCCCTCCTGTGCCTTCACCTCCTTTTCCGTGCTCGCTCTGTGCCTTTCCGCTGATGTCGCATCTCGGCTTTGCGACCAGCTCTGCTGGGAGGTGACCTCCGCTTTTCAGTGCACAACAGCCGCGTCCAGGAGTCCAGCCCCGGAGCTCTGCACAGATCAGCTGCTGCAGTATTCTTTTAAGATTTTTGTTTCCTCGGGCAGCCAAGAGACTGGTAATGTGAAATAGCAAAGCCTTGTTTGCCTTTTTTAAAGCTTCTCCTGCCAACTAGGGCCCCAGGCTTTACTTAATCCATGTGGGATTGCTGCAGGCATTACCAGGAGAGAGGAATCCTGCTCCAGCCTCTCCTTACTTGTGTTTTTGTGGTTGGCAGGAAGAACAGAGCCTCTGGCCTTGGGGATGGACATACAACGGCAGAAATGCTCCCTCCAGCCAGGCATTCCTCCTGCATATCACAGACAGGGACCAGACTGGTGACTGAGGAGGCCAAGAGTATAATTTTCTAGAAATATTGCATTTATTTATTTTTTTAAATAGTGTTCTTCAAGTCGAGTTTCTTTTACCACAGCCTCTGTGGCATTTTTCTCCTGGAACTTTCTCATAGAGTGGTATGAAATGTAATTTATTCTTACAGAAAAGTATTTAACCTACAAATTAATTCCCCAAAGTATTAAACAGCATACAAAAAACATTTATCAAATTAATTACGTACACTAATGAGACAAAACCTTGTGGTGCATGTGCATAATAATTATAGATCCATTTTTAGCTTAGTGAAGTTTGTCCTTAAAACTTACTGAGGGAACTTCGCAAGGAATCCAAATAGACAATTGTAGCACTACAGAATTTATCACACTATTGGTAGAATTTAACAATTATAAATACTTTGTTAAGTATATTTAATACCTTTTCTTGTGTCGAACACATTTTAATTGTGTTTAATATGTATTCATTATGTTTAATGCATTTTAAATACCTCTGCCTGAATATGCAGACCCATTACTCATTTTTATATTTTTAATCGTTTGCAAAAAAGGCAGGATTTTATTTTTATTAGTAAGTCACTTTACAAATTTCATGGAATTAAGAATTGAAGATAATTTATCCCCTTTTAAAAACATACAAAGTAGTGAAACCAATGTTGTTCATATCAGAAACTAAAACACTGTATGGAAATCCAGCAGCAGAATGTCATGTTCTTCGGGTGGCATTGGATGTGTCATTCATCGCAAAGCACCATTTCTGTGGTGAGCAAGCTCTAAAATAAGACTTCACGTTCTAATTTTTGTCGGCATGGTTCGTACCTGGAGTGTGTGCGGCCATTAAACAGGAATCCGCGCGTTCGAGTCCGGAGAGCCACGGGGCGCTTGTGCGGAGCGGGGAGCAGCGTCAGGCTGCCGTCACACCGGGAACTGTCCCTCACAACACCGGGAACTGTCCCTCACAACACCGGGAACAGAATCCCCTCACGGTGGGAACACCTGTTCCCATAACAGCGGGAGCTGTCCCCAGTCCCGGCGGGAACAGCATCCCCTCACAGCCGGAACAGCCGCTCCTCGCACCGAGAGCAGCCCTCCCTCACACCGCGACAAGACTCCCCGCACACCGGGGTCAGCCTCCCAACACTGCAGGAGCAGCTGCCCCTCACACCGGGAGCACTGCCCCCTTACAACCGGACAAGCCGCCCGTCACACCGGGAGCAGTCCTCCAACACTTCAGGAACTGTCGGGACCAGCCGGCCCTCACACCGGGACAGCATCCCCCACCTCACACCGGCATCAGCCGCCCCTCACCGCTGGAGCTGTTCCCTCACACCGGGAGCAGCCGCCCCTCACCGCAGGAGCTGTTCCCTCACACCGGCACCAGCCGCCCCTCACCGCAGGAGCTGTTCCCTCACACCGGCACCAGCCGCCCCTCACCGCAGGAGCTGTTCCCTCACACCGGGAGCAGCCGCCCCTCACCGCAGGAGCTGCTCCTCACACCGGGAGCAGCCGCCCCTCACCGCAGGAGCTGTTCCCTCACACCGGGAGCAGCCGCCCCTCACCGCAGGAGCTGTTCCCTCACACCAGCCGCCCCTCACCGCAGGAGCTGTTCCTCACACCGGGAGCAGCCGCCCCTCACCGCAGGAGCTGTTCCCTCACACCGGGACCCGGGGGTGCCGCTCACCCTCGCCGTGCCCGCCGGTCCCGTCCCGCAGCCGGCCGGGATCTCCCCCATCCCCACGGCACTGTCCCGCCCCGTCAGGAATTTCCGCCGGGAATCGTGGGCTCCTCGCCTGGCTCCTCGCCTGGCTCATCCTCCTCCTCGCACCCCGCCCGGCCGATTAGCGGATTTAACCACATCTTTTTGGGCCGCAGATTTGGATTTCACACCAAATGCCCCCTATACAGAGCCTGTGGCCATTCCTGGGGCTGCCTTCAGCTTCCCTCTAGCGGATTGGCCTGAAACCACTCTTCCGCAGGCGATCCCGGAGCTCCAAACTACAAATACCAGCAGCTCCAGCACCGCTGAGAGGCCCCAGGACCCACCTCTCCCAGAATTAATCTCTCCAGTTTATTCTAGCAAATATTGATAAAGAAATTTATTTTTCATGTATAGCTATAAAAGCCCACAGAAAGCACAGCGCTTTGAAACATTCTTTCTGGCTGAGCTATTTTTTTAGCTGTTTTATTTATTTATTTATTTTCTGTGGTGGGTGGCCCTTCCTACCTCATCGCAGAGTGACAGTGACAGAAGGACCCAGACCTTTAATCCTGTTTCGCAGCAGGTTTAGCAGAGGAGCGGCTGCAGCAGCCTGGCAATAAGCATGGAGAAGATCCTGAAGGCAGAGCTGAACACCAACGTTCTGAAGGCACTGGGGAGCTCTGGGGGAGGATACATCAGCCAAGGCCAAACGTATGAGACAGACAGAGGACGGGTATTTGTGAAAATCAACCACAAACCTCAGGTCAATGCCAGCAGATCTTATGATTGCATAGAGATGGTTGCTTTTTATTTTAAAAGCAGATGATTGTTACTAATACATAATTATTCCAGTTCTCAGCATTCTTTTTAAAGCTGTGTCTATTTTATATCCAGAATTAATGTAGCAGGTTTGATATGTATTAAATGCAGTATAAAGCAATGTGATAACTCTCAACAGCAGGAATGAGCTGTAATTCCTGTAAAAAGGAGGCCAAGCACAAAGCTGTTATTGTGGTACTTGGAGTTTGGAAAAGCCTAGAGCTGACTTTGCATTCACTGCATTCCTTTTCATGTTCCAGTTGGGAGGATCGATAATGGGAGGGCACAAACAGAGGCCAGTGCTAAAACTCACATATTATCTTTAAAGCTACGGAAGCTTCAAACATCCCTGCTGCTTTTTGCATTTCTAAAAGTAAAACTCCTGCAGCTTCTCAAGCCAAACTCTTGACTTTTCTATTACTAAATGAATACTCGATTGCTTTTTCTAACACCACAGTGCATCAGAAATTTGCTTTATCAATATCAAACCATGAAGAACATGCACGTTTTCTTCAAAAATGCAGAGCACATACTGAATATTTGTGCTGTCATCTCCATCCAATGGCCCATGGGGAAAGAAGAACCAGTTTAAGGGCTCAATGTTCCCTCATTTAGCAGTGGCCAAATTATCCTCAGAAGTGCTGTTGCATCCAGGTAGTTTGGTGTCTTCCTAAGCAGCTGGAAATCAGGGTGAAATGTGACATATCCTATGGAACCCTGGAATGAATTCAGGAAAAAAAAGAAGTTAGAGTTAAGCCCCTTAAGTCTTCCTATGTGGACTGAAGCCTTGCTGCAGCTCTCTCCTTTTATCAAGAGAATTTACTCCTTGCCACTTTGTCAGAAGTCTGTTTTTATTTCAAAGTACCTCTTGTAGACAGCCATGGTTTAGCCCAAGGATATTCTTATTCCTTAATAGGCTAGAAAAATGTTTGAAGGGGAAATGGCAAGTTTGGAAGCGATTCAGAAAACCAATATTGTGAGAGTGCCTCAGCCCATCAAAGTGATTGACCTGCCTGGAGGAGGAGCCATGTTTGCCATGGAGTACCTAAAGATGAAGCACCTCAACAAGTATGTCCATGCATCTCTTACTATGTTTTGGGGCTCATTTTTATTAATGTTTTACAATCAGCCAGGAAACTTCATGAGCAGAGTTGTTTTATTCTCTCAGAGACAGCTTCTCTCTGTTGAGATCTGTGTTTCTCTGTGTACATATTAAAAAAAATGTAAATATGTATGTATGTATGTATGTATGTGTGTGTGTACACACTCCTTGTCCATATTTTGCTTTTCCTGCACTAGAAATGGCTGTCACTACTCATTTGTGTGCTGCTCCATGTGTGCTGAGATGCTGCTGCAGTGAATGTAACCACAGCTGAGTTTGGCTCATCATTCTCTCGGGAGATTTTTCATTGGAGTTTCTTTTCCCAACCCAACAGGTTTCTTTAACCTTACAGGCTGCCTAGGTCTTTGAAACCTCTGCTTCTCTAAGTAGAATCTTCCAGTATGATTTAAGCCATGATTAAGTTAAGATGACATGAATTTACATTTCATCTGTCAGCCAATCTGAACGTAGAATTCAGGAGTTGTGTGTTGCTGAAAACAGATTTTCAGGAACACTGCTGTGTTCCAGACTTCCATATGGGAACAGTATCATTTCAATGGCTCTTCTGGCAGCTGCTGGTCCAACCCATCTATTTTATGTGGGACAATAATGGCAATTCCACAGCCTCCACAGTTCAAGCTAATCCACCCCACTGTTCCTAGAAAGGATTTTTCAATGTCTAACTTTAGTCCTTCTGGTTGCAATTTTAAATCCATCATTTTCCCCCCATTCTGGGCATGGAGAAAAAATTAGTTTCCATCCTTGAAACTGCTGTTAAGATACCTGTGGAATATTTAACTGGTTTTTATTGTTGCATTCAGCATTAGGCAGCCTCAATTCAATCCCTGCCTATTTCAGACTTACCCCTTCAACTGCTGTTCAGCTGATTTGGAAGGGTAAAGCCCAACAGGAGATACTGTGTTCTGTTCCCTGCTGATAGTGGGGCTGCTAAGGAGGAGCACATAATCCTCCTGCTCTTTCTGCCCCTCTTTATACCACCTGTGTTCTCTTTACCTTTCTTGCAAAACCATTTAGAGTGTTTGTTGTATTATCTGTGTCTTCAGAGCTGTTAGCCAGTCATTTGCTCCCTGTTAGGTGCTTGTGAAATTCATTAAGATTCTATGTTTGCCAAAAATAGCCTTGGTCATATTAAATTGAGGGTTTTTTTCCTGTGTAATATTTGCTCACTTGTTTCAGTTTTATTTTGGTGTATTTGATTCTACAGATACTCTTCAAAGCTGGGAGAGCAGATAGCAGAGCTTCATCTTTATAACCAGAAACTTGGAGAGAAGCTGAGGACTGAGGGAAGCACAATTGGTAAAGCAGTGATGTAATGTACTAAACCTAAAAGGAAGCAATTCCTTTGGCTGTGGTGCAGCATGGCTTTCAATCTTCCTGAGTCAAACTGACAATTTAGACTCTTCCTCAGTGTCAGTGAAACCTTTCAGTCTCATGCACTCTCACTCTCTTAAAATGTTCTTGAGCTTACAGAAATGCCATTTTTTGCTTGCTGCTTGTTTACATAAATAACTGATTACAGAATATTGTCCCTAGCAAATGCAGTATTAAGCTCCCCTTTAAAGATGTTTGGGATGACATTTTTGAACTCAAATAAGTAGCAAAATATTCAAAAATTGCTGCTCCTCAAAGTGAATTAAACCATACATGAAAAGAAAAATCAGCTATATAAAGAAATTTTTTTTGAGTTGTTACTATTAAAATCTGAAGTCCCAGTCTGTATTGGTCTCATGACTTCAAAGGTGGGCTGGGTCTGACACTTAGTGGTGGACAAATTATAATCCATTATTTTTGAGTGAAGGACAAATTACTGGCAGGTCCCAATAATCTATGAATCAAACCCAAGCCACATTTAATGACAACACATCCAAGTGCCAGAACAGCAGATTGTGAGTGTCTTTGGGCTCCTTTCCTGAATGTCCAACTCCTTCATCCAAAGCAAACTCACTGGCTGTGACTGACTGTGCCTCCATTTCCATTCAGCATCTTCAAGTCCAAATGATTTCTTTCCACCTTTAGAAAGGATTGTGACCATGAAATAAGTAACTTGTTGCTTAAAGTTATTTTTTCTGCCTTAAGTTCTGTGTTTGCAGACTTTACCATGAAACATCTCAAATCCCCTAATATTTATTTTATTCTACAGGAAAAGGAGCTGGTCACTCCGAGGCCCAGTTTGTGGATAAGTTTGGATTCCACACAGCCACTTGCTGTGGTTATATCCCACAGGTATGATCTGTTCCACAGCTGTGAAAGCCACAGCTTTTTGTAGAGGTCTGTAAACTCCTCCTATTGGAGCTTGCTCCATTTGTCTGCAGCTTTCTGACCACAGCTTTGCTTTCCCTGTTCCATCCCTGTGCCCTGCCACTGTGCATGTGGCCAGTAAGCACAATGGATTGAGTGAGAATTTGGAATCATGTGGTGGTTATTTAGCTTGGTGATACTTTAAAAAATCAGTGTTCCTTCACATACCATGTCTTGGTTTTATTAACCCCTACTATATGGATCTCTCCACTGCTTTTGGAGAGCCTCATCATGTAAAGTCTCATGAGACATTGGAAATGGCTCTTGGAGATAATTCCACCATTTTCTGGCTCTGCATGTGTCAGGATTTCATTCTACAACTTAACTGAATGAACCTCCAGTATCTCAAACTCTTTGCTATTTCAACTTTTCACCAAATTAGAAATGTGTTACCCAGTAAAAATGAATGAATACTTCTGCATTTCCAGAAAGATTTGAAACATGACATTGAACAACTGAAATGATCTCCCTAGAAACTCTCCCTCTAAAATACATTAAAAATGGGAATGAATGAAAATAGCCAGAAACTCAATTTATATTAGAGAGAGCCCCCACCAAAGTGTGGTGGAGAGCAGCACTCCCAAAGCAAAACATCTGATGTTGCTGTGCATTGGTCACACTGACATCATCCAGGCCACTGTGTCAGCACTGAATGTTTTAACTGGATCTCTGCTGTTAACACTGACTGCACATATGTAAAAGTTGTGTGTGACAAGCCTGTGCTGTATTTTCCAGGTGAATGAGTGGCAGAGTGACTGGCCATCCTTCTTTATCCGGCACCGACTCCAGGCTCAGCTGGATTTGATTGAAAAAGATTATGGAGACAGAGAAGCCAGAGAACTCTGGTCACAGCTAAAAGTATGAACCATGTTTTAAATCTGTTTTCTAGAACTTCAGAAAATGTATATCTGTGGGATTGTAAAGGTGTTTTATAAGGGATTTACCCAGCTTGGAATGAAGACCAGGGTCTGGATGAGCTTCACAGTGAGTCCAGCAACACTGTCAGCTGAACAGAATTCCTGTTACTCTTTCAATTTTTGTAGATAGTGGGAAAAAAATCCCTGTAATTCAGCATGAACATTTATTTCTGAGAATACAGCCAATAATAATAATTGTGATATGGTAAATCCTAAGAGCTTGGTGTTATGAAGTGGGTGAAATTCTGCTGCCTGGACAGATTTGTATTTTACCTGGCCCAGGCTTACAGCTGAGGCTGGTTCAGGCCATGCCCTATGCAGCACTCAGGGAACACCAATGATGTGTTCCTCTCTTATGTTCATTGGTCCACATGCTTACTGAAGTCTTTTTTGCCATTGAAACTTTTTAGTTTAAATGAAATTATTTTATATTTCTCATGTCAGCAAGAGTATCCCTGAGTATCCAAGAGTATCCATGTCTAGAAACAATACATCAGTAGCAGATGTTTATTCACTAGACTGTAAATTAAATGCTTTGCTGAGCTCTGTTAAGAACAACCCAGAACATTTCTCACTGGCTTGTTCTTGTTGCCATCAATGTCCAAAGCACTCCATGAGGACTGAATACAAGCAGCATTTGGTCAGCTCAGGCTCCAACATGCTAAGTGCTTTATTTTGTTTAATCTTTTCTTCAAAACTCTTCAATTGTTACATGTCTGTTTATGCTTTTTCAGCCAAAGATTCCTGAAATGTTCTGTGATGTAGAAGTTGTTCCTGCTCTCCTGCATGGGGACCTGTGGGCAGGGAATGTGGCTGAGGACGACTCTGGGCCGATTATATTTGACCCTGCCTGCTTCTATGGCCATTCAGAATTCGAACTGGCCATTGCTGGAATGTTTGGGGGGTTCAGCAGCTCTTTCTTCTCTGCCTATCACAGTAAAATACCCAAAGCTCCAGGATTTGAGAAACGAAACAAGTTGTATCAGCTCTTTAATTACATTAACCACTGGAACCATTTTGGGACAGGGTACAGGGGCTCTACCCTAAACATGATGAAGAAACTTCTAAAGTAACCAGGTGCATTTGAGAAATTCTGAAACAGTCCCTTAGGAATGAGCAGCCTCTGCTCACCCCAAGTACCACAATCTCACAATTAACGGTAAAACACCTGATATGGAGAAGGCTTAGTGCACTTTTGAGCCTCACTAACTAAGAGCAATTGTGTAATCTTTAACTTGGGCACTAGTTTCCCTGCACAGATTCCTCCCCTGCTGAAGGAAGGGGCTGCACTGTTTGTGAAGGCTCCAGGTTTGGAAAGCAGCCTGACAGTCAGTCTGCCCTTGCTCTCTCACCTTGTAGCTGCTGTGCTCCCACAGTTGTTCCACAGCAGCATCTTCCCAGTCCTGCTGCTGCTCCATCAGCAGTTTGTTATGGAGAGCTGCAGCTGTGGGACAGTGGTGCTGGAAGTAAGAGCAAGTTCTTGTGTCTATCCTTGTTAGTTCTGGTTTAGTTTTCTGTCTGTTCCCAGCCCTTTTCCCATGAGTATTTCCATGGTCTTCCGTTTCCCTTTCCTTTCCTTTTGTCCTAATCCAAAATTTCAGTCGGATTCTGTGAATCTGAAAACATTCTCTTTAATTTAATCAGCAGACAAGGCCCTTTGGCTGCATTTGACAAATATATGTAATTAATAATAATTCTAATATTTATTTTAATTTAATTTAATTTACTCACATTAGTTTTTCTCTTGCTATAAGAACTGAAATTCCAGTGGTATTTTCGGGAAGGATGTCTAGTTCCTTGGTAATTAACTGTACAGTCAGAAGTGTTACCATTCAAAGTTGATAATTGCATTTCATAATTTTAGTGTGATATTTCAGTATGTTGTACTAGAATAGTTACATATTTAAATAACTTTGTAAAATGGCAACAAAATGTGGGAGGGAGGCTCTGTGGTTGGGTGAGAAGAAGCACCTCTGACTGCTGGGTTGGTTGGTTGGTTATTTTCAGTTTTAGAAAATGAGTGCAGTGGGCAAAGCTGGTCTGTTGTGCCACCACTGGGTTATAGAAGGAACAGTGTCAAACCTGATGGATCTGTAAGGGGTTTTATTGTTCTTTACTGCTTTATTTTTACAGAAAACATGGGCAGTGGGAATTTGAGGAGAAAAGTGTTCAGCAAAAATTCTGGTGTACAATCTGAGCTAGAGAACATTAGTGACTCTGGGGAGTTTTAATGGAAGAAAGTGGCAAGGAGAGTAAAAGTAAGTGCAGTCCCACAAATATGAATTATGACCTGAGTATCCAGGTTCAGATGGTTGGCATGACTAATACTAAAATATTAATTCAAAATTGCTCAAATATGTTTAGACTTTTCTCGACTTTAAATGGTCGTGCTATAAAGATTTAATAAAGTTTAAAAAGTTTTGATGTTGTAATTGGTTTAAAGCAATGCACTTTGCTCTCTGTAAATATGATACAGATAGTGAAAATTTTTTATTTCCTTTGAATCAGGGAATTCTGTCATGGTTGGTTATAAAACTTAACAGAACTAAAACAGTGGAAAAGTGGAACTGTAGAGGTAGAACACAGTTGGGATTGTAGCTGATGGCTGGAAGATCTAGGTCTGAGGAAAGAGCAAAGTGCACGTGCACTGGTGTTTATGGATGTGAACAAACTGACCTGTATCACACTGGGAAGTACTTGTGAACTCAAACTGCTCAAATAAAACATTTGTCTTGCAGAAAGCTGGTGTTGAGTGTACAAGTGTTTTGTGACTGTAGTTTGATTGAGTGAATTTGAGCCTGAAGATAAAATATTTGGGTGTGGATGGAGCTGCTGGATAGCAGGAAAAGGCAACTACCTGTTCTGACATCCTGGGCAGGCTGAAGTGCCTCCTTGAATTTCCTGTATAATCAGTGGAGCTGTAGTTGTAGCTTTCAGGGTTCGAATGCTGTTTCCAGAATTGATGAGGTTTAGATAATGTGTTGTGATGTTACCATGTAATGCAGTGCTTTGGTGTGGGTCGGGTAAGGAATGGAGGTCATGGATATCGGGATCATCCAGCTGTCTCCTACACGCCTTGTGCAGCCAGAGGCTGTTCCCATCCTTGTCTTTTCCCCTGGGGTCACCGTGCCCAGGTCCCCTTCCCTGGGGGTCCCTCTTTCCATCCTCACCCAGTGCTTGGGTGCCCGTGCCTGTGTCCCCATCCTTGTCCCATCCCCAGGACACCATACTTGGGTGTCCCCAGGCTGGATGTCCCCATCCCCAGTACGTGTTCCTGTCTCCGCTGGGTGTCCCCAGGCTGGATGTCCCCATCCCCAGTACGTGTTCCTGTCTCCGCTGGGTGTCCCCAGGCTGGATGTCCCCATCCCCAGTAGGTGTTCCTATCTCCAGTGGGTGTCCCGGTCCGTGTCCCCATCCCCGGTGGAGTGTCCCCAGGCTGGATGTCCCTATCCCCAGTAACTATTCCTGTCTCAGGTGGGTGTCCCCATCCCGGGTGAGTGTCCCCAGGCTGGATGTCCCCATCCGTAGTAGGTGTTCCTGTCTCCGGTGAGTGTCCCCAGGCTGGATGTCCCCATCCCTAGCAGCTGTTCCTGTCTCCGGTGGGTGTCCCCATCCCGGGTGAGTGTCCCCAGGCTGGATGTCCCCATCCCCAGTAACTATTCCTGTCTCCGGTCCGTGTCCCCATCCCCGGTGGAGTGTCCCCAGGCTGGATGTCCCTATCCCCAGTAACTGTTCCTGTCTCCGGTCCGGGTGTCCCCATCCCCGGTGAGTGTCCCCAGGCTGGATGTCCCCATCCCCAGTAGCTGCTCCTGTCTCCGGTGGGTGTCCCCATCCCGGGTGTGTGTCCGCCGCTCAGCTCCCCCTCCCGCGGCGGGGCCGGACCGCGCTCGGAGGCGGTGCCGCTGCCTTTGGTCCCCGCCGGCGGCCCGTAGCTGGGCGGGAGCGGCGGCGGCGCGGGGCGGCGCCGGGCGCTTGTCGCGGGTTCTCTCTCATCCCGGCTGGTCCCTTGTCCCGGGTTGTGCCTTGTCCCGGGTGGTCGCACCGCGCCGGGCCGGAGGGGCAGGAGCGGCTCCGGGAGCCCGCGGCGCGGGCCGGCGGCAGAGGCCGGTAGGGCCGGGCGGGGCGGCGGGAGGGGCGCGGTGGCCGCATGGCGGGGCCGGGCGGGCTGTGAGGGGCGGCGGGCTCAGCTCAGCCTGCTGCTGTCACTGCAGCGCCGGGCCCGCAGCCATGGAGCGAGCGGGGCGGGAGCCCGAGGAGGGCGAGGAGCGGGAGCCGGGGGCCATCAGCGACAGGAACATCCTGGACAGCTTCAGCGAGAGCCGCGAGGTCGCGGAGCTCATCGGGAACCTGAGGGGAGTCTTCGCGGAGCTGGTGACAAGGGAAATGGCCGTGGAACGGTTCATAGGTAAGCACGGCAGCCAAAGGGAGTGGTCCTGCTATTGCTTGCTGCGAACATTTTGTTACGTACTATTCATTGTGTTATTGCTGATTACCAAAAAGGGACCAAACCGCTAATTTTTGGGGCGGTGACAATGCTGGAACTTTATCAACAGATAGTTCACATTTGGTTCTTTTGCTCATTTTGTTTTCCATATAGATATTCCTTTATTACCTGGTATTCAACTACGGTAAATGAAAACTTAGGTCTTAGATTCCAGAAATCTGGATTCTGGCTCGTGTTGGGCCTCCAGTTTCCTATTCAAATTCAGGCTGTAATTGAATTAAAAGTTTGTATGTGTGTCAAATAAAGCAATCACTCATTGAAACACACCCATTTTGTGCTCCAAAATATCAATTTCCCATTTTTACTTTTATTTCATGGGAAATGTGAAGAGTGGCTGAATCCATACAGATCATGCATATTTTTCCAAGTGGAGGTAACTTGGTTTGACTTTTGTGTCACCTAAGGAAAGCTGTCCTGCCCTGGGCTCAGCTGAGTCTGGAAGGGCCATGGTGAGGTGCATGTAGCAGTGTCCTGGGTGACCAGCCTGTTTCAAGGCACATCTGTGTCTTGGCTCAATATTGTGATGAGGTGATTTGCAGAAGTTCATTCAGTGCTTGATGTATTTGCAAACTGAATTTTGCAAGTATGTTTGGAACTGTAAAAGCTCACAGTCAAAATATTGACCCAGCAGCTTTGTTTTTGACAAGAAGAAATGAGGTGGATAAACCATCAAGCAGAACCCCCCAAATTTGGAGATCTGACCCTGCAGAAGTTTCTCAGTAGCATTGTTGTGGTTGAGCTGACTGTTCCATCTGAGTGATGGACGTGTAACTGCTCAGACAGAAGTCCCAGGAACTCACATTGGAGAGGCTGTTCAGCATCACAGAGGAAATGTCAGATTTCAGTGGGACAGGAAAAACCGTTGCTGGAAAAATCACCTGGCTGTGCCTCTCTGTCTGTCCCATCATGTGGAGTGTTTCTGTGCCTTTAAATTGTATTTATGAGCTTTCTGCCTGTATATTGTTGCCCAGTAAATACAGGCTCCTTATACACAGGTGTCATTGATCCTTCTTGGACAAAATGTCCCAAACCTGCCAAGAGGTTCAATGTGTAGGTTAGAATACTGGAACTTAGTGAATACTTTTTATCTGGGAACAGAGAACACAGTAATCATCTGTTCCAGAGGGTTTTAATGAAAGTTTCAAGAGAGTTCAGAAAAACTCATGATGCTAATTTTTTTATGAACCATTGGAAACAGAAGTTTGGGAAACAGTTTAATCTGCAACTACAATTTTGTAGGAAAATATAGGAAAATCTTTTTTGAAATCATAGTTTTAGAGGATCTGGTTTAGGTTCATTCTCTTCAGCTTTTATATTTGGGGCTTTATTTTATCTTTGCCATGCTGTGACCTGGGGAAAAAATTTTCTTCAATTCCACTTCTGCTGGAAAGCTTTGGTGTTGGAATTAGTGTTCACTTGTTCTGCTGTTTGTATGCAGCTTAAGGCATCATTAATTCAGGTGGGAAGTCAGTGATGATTAGGAGCTGAAATTTCCCTCTTGGTGGCATTCTGGTATCCCAGTGGAATTGCACAAGGATACTGTTGGATGGTCTGGTGTCTGAAAGTGGTTGTGCAGTGTCATCCACTGGTCAACTGCAGCACTGTTGGCTTTGAGTCATGTCTTAAATGTAAGTGTTGATGTGTCAAGCAGAGAAAAAGGGCAGAGAGCAAAGTCATGTGTGAGAGAAACAAATACAGAGAAGAGGAGGTTAAGGAAGTTTTAGTTTTCTAATTCAAAAGCTGTTTTCTGACCAAATAGCTAAAATAAGCCACACTGGATCACTTAATGATCTCCTTGGGAATCCAGCTTTTATTTCTGTAGCTGCTTTTTGTTAATTCTGGGTTTAAATTGAGAAGCTTTTGTGTCTGAAAGCTCTGGCAAGTCGTTCTTATTTTTTTTTTTTCACTATTCAATTTCAGTTTGTCCTTTCTTGAGTTAGTATCCAAAAGGAAGAGACTGTGTTACTGGCAGCAAAATAGAGTGAGGGACGTGAACAGTTTTGAGGAGCACAGTGGTAAGAGCTGCAGTTTGTGTTTGTTGAGGCTAAAATTTGTTCTTTGCTGAAGATTCCCTGTATTCTGTTTTAAAATAAGAAACTAGCTCTGAGGATTGTGAGGAGCACCCTCATTGCAAAGTGTTGTTGTGGGAGGTTTGTCCAAGGAAATTGGAGAGACTCCTGGGAGTGCATTGTTGGTTCAGTGTAGGTAAATGAGTGCAGTGTTGGGGGGACAGACTGTGCTTGTACTGTTACTTGGAATTACAGACTGCTGTGGGTTGGAAGGGAGCTTAAAGGTCATCTCATTCCACCCTCCCTGCCATGAGCAGGGACACCTTCCACTTGACCAGGTTGCTCCAAGCTCCATCCACTTTGTGGTTTTCTAATCTTCTGGCCTCTCTTACAGGTGATGGCAGCTCAGGAAGGCAAAAATCTTAAGCTAAAAAGGCTCTTTGAGTAGTTTATTACAGTTGTCTTTTCATTTTCAGGTATAATGGACAAGTACCAGGAGCAGCCTCACCTTTTGGATCGCCACTTAGGTAGGAATGTCATCCTTAAATAATTTTTGTGTTTATATTTAAAAATCTGTTACTCTGGAAGGTCTGGGTTTGCATGACAAGATTGCTGTGGCTTATAGTACTTCCATTATATAATTGTGTCCCCCTCTGTTCTATCAGAAGTACAAGAAACTCTGTGAAGTGCTTGTAGTCTCACTGTTTTTCCTCTCCTTTCGCTAGAGGGGATGATGAATTCCTTGTTGGAGATAGTACGGGACAGTGGATCTCCTCCCCCACTAGTTCACCTGGCTTTTAAATTTCTCTACATCATTACAAAGGTAAAAAAATCCTAAATTTAATGTACTTTAACTGAAGTTTGTAAGTTACAAATATTTTCTTCATTATTTTCAAAAATATTAAAATAAATGTCTAATGTGATTAAATATTTTCAACTGTACTGTGAAAGGTTAGTTCTCTTGTTTCCCATTTTCATGACTATCATGAAAATATGTTATTTAATGATATAGATTAGTATAAATAGAGGTCTGAATGCAGAAGAAATTGCAGATGTGGAGATACTGAGCCATAAAACATGAGTTATAACATTGAAAAGTAAAGAGTGATGGACAGTTAGATGAAAGTGGAATTTACATTTGAGCACAAGAAAATATTTTGGGCTGTGAGGGCTGAGCCCTGGAATAGGTGGCTCAGAGAGGTGGCAGGGTCTCCATCCCTGGGATGCTGGATACCCCATGGACATGGTCCTGGGCACCTGCTGTGGTGACCCTGCTTTTCCAGGAGGATTGAACCAGACAGTCTCCAGATGTCCCTTGTTTTAAAGTTAATTATCATTTCATGAATTCTTAATAACTTGGTAAAAACACAAACACCACAGGGTATTTAAGACTTTAATTTACATGTTTACTCTCCTTATGACATAAGGATCCTAGACAGGAAATTCCTCCAAGGGTCTTTCCTTTCTCCTCAGTGCCAGCTGGTGTTGGTGGGGGCCTGAATTCTGAAACTTTCTGCTTTAGGTGAGAGGATACAAACGTTTCCTGCCACTGTTCCCTCATGAAGTCCGGGACCTGCAGCCTGTTCTGGATATGCTTGCAAAGCAGAACCCAAGAGACCCTGAGGTGAGGACTTGCTGTACTTTTTGTTTAACTTTTATGTCTTCAGTGGAAAAAGCTGAAGGAAGAAATTTGGGAAAATGTAGAAAGCAGTGACAGACCCTGTCTGGTGTTAACACCTGGATTTGGTGTGAAAATCATCCTCTTGTCATAGGAGAAATGCCCTCCCCAAGGAGGGGTCTTGGTTTTCTTTCATAAGATTTGTTCCAGGGCTTTAAAAGCAGTGGCAGTAGAGGTGCAAGTAGAACCTCTAACCACTCATGTAAGGAAAAAATTGATTGTAACAGGAGTAAGGGCAGTGAAAGGCACTGAACCTCTGAAAGGAGTAGATGAAAAATCATCCAGTCTGACTCCAGGGTACTGTAGTTTATATTCTTCTATTTTTAGATAAAGATAAAGAAGAACTCCAGGCAGCTGCTTAAGATTGATGACTTTTAAAATAGATCATTATCAATTATAAGTAGAATCATGGATTTGAAGCCAATAATTGTATGGCTGCTCTAAATTAAAGTTGGTTTTTTTAAAAATAAACATCAATTCTGACATTTTGCTGCTGTAGGTGTACGGCTTTAAAGCTTGAAATACTTTCTTCTTTCTTCTGAAGTTGTTTTGGTACACCCATGAAAGCAATAGATAAGAAAATAAGGAGAAAAATATATTTATATTATATTTGTTATATTTGTGAGTGGAGACTGAGAGAAGGAAAAAAGCAGGAAAATGGGAAGGTGCAGATTTCCTTTGGGAAGGAAACAAGGATGTCTAGATTTCTGGTTGGGGGGAGGGTCCATTAGTTCTGTTACAGTTTTGCTGTTTGGGATCACTTGTAGTTCTGTCTCCTCTGGAGTTTCAGGGCACTCACCTCGGGAGTTTTCTCTTGCTCTTGGAAGGTTCCTTGGAGCCAGGGGATTGTTTGTGCTCTCAGCACTTCACCTTGCAGAGAATGAAGTAAGAGCCCTTTGTTTTACCCTTCCTTTCCAGACCTGGGAAACTCGCTACATGCTCTTGTTGTGGCTGTCCATGATCTGCCTGATTCCTTTTGACCTGGCCCGTTTTGATGGAAACCTTGTTTCCCTGGAGGGGCAGGCTCGGCAGCCGACCATGGACCGCATCCTGGAAATAGCAAAGGTGAGGAAAGCATCCTGTAGTGCTTTCAGGCCTGGGATACCTGGCTCAGTCATTCAGTATGTGATAAACATTAACATATGCTGGACATTCCTCAGTGATATTATTTTCAGCATATTATTTCAAGCCATATTTTTGTGTTTAATCTATAAAGAATTTTTTTGTACTTCTGGATCTTCAGTCTGCTTTAGAGTCAGGCGAGACTGGAACTTGTTTCCCCTGATGCAATAAACTATTTTGTCTGAATAACCCCTGCTTTTGAATGTGGTAGAGGCTTTCAACACTTGAAAGTGCCAGAGAGCTTCTTCTGAAAGCCAAATCTGAGGATTTCTAGAGGAAATCAGCGTTTGATCAGGGTGAGCAACTTTGGAAGCTGTGGCTGTGTGAAGATCTTTAAACAAATACATCATGTACCAGTGGGTGTCAGCCAGGTGGCTGACTTTTATCTCACACCACTGAGATAAAGTAAACCACTCCCCTTCCCCACAGGTGCCCCAAGAGCTCAGGCTTTGGACACTTGCAGCACTAAGGGACTTGCTGCTTATAGGCCAATGTGTGTGTGAGTTAAGGCTTCAGCAAATAAACCTCCAGTGATAAACCTGCTTTGAAAGGCACATGAAGGGACCCTGCCTCAGATACAATTTGTTAAATGGGAAAAAGAACTTTCTACTGACTTTAAGCTCAGTTTGTAATCACAATAATTACATGTGTGTAATCATATTTGTCATGTGAGTATTCAGTAGTGTATTATGGACAGAGTTGTTACATAGTTGGTTTTCTATCTCCATGTATGAATTCTTTTACAGTCAGTTTTCTTTTCCCTTTAGTGTTACCTGGTTGTCAGTGACAAGGCTCGGGATGCAGCTGCTGTGCTGGTGTCCAAGTAAGTCTTTTTTGTGCATCCTGGCAGAAAGGCTCCCATTCCTGTTTCTTAATCTGACATGGCAGTGTTGGCAGGGCTGGAAGTTGCCAGCTGTCTGTGGGATATTACTGTTGCTTGAATTGGATCCAGTAGTGTTTGTTGGGAATACTGCTTCCTCTGCACATGAAAATAAATTACAAAGACCATAAACAGAGATAGTACACCCTTGTCTCTTGTTTCAGTATCTATTCTAGTCCACATTCCTGGATATTCCAGTGGATGACGCCTTTAGTCAGCTCAGGTTGTGACTGATTTGGTTTTTTTTCCCTTTTTAAAGCAGTAAAAACCCCGGCTCTGCACTGCAGATTGTGCTCAGCAGGGGGCGCTGCCCGCGCAGCTTTGGCGCTGTCTATGGCGGGGCAGTCATCGGGACAGAGGGACACGGGGTGGGGACAGAGGGACGTGGGGACAGAGGGTCAAGGGGATCGGCACAGTGGCAAATGGGGATGGGGATGGTGGTATACAGGGATGAGGGGACAAGGGGACATAGGGACAGAGGGACAAGGGGATGGGGACAGTGGCAGGCAGGGTCAGTGGGACCGGGGAACGCAGGGACAAGGGGCTGGGGACAGAGGGACAAGGGGACAGAGGGACATGGGGCTGGGGACAGAGGGACATGGGGATGAGGACAGAGGGACATGGGGATGGGGACAGAGGGATATGGGGATGGAGATGGATGTGGGGATGAGGGGACACAGTGGGACATGGGGACAGCAGCAGGTGGGGGCCTGGGAACACAGGGACAGTGGGATGTGGGGACGTTGGGAGACAAAGGCAGTGGATGTGGGAGAATCACAGCCATAATACCTGCATTTGTGTTCTCTGGGTTAAGATGCACTAAATTTATGGGATTAAGCAAAACAGTACATTTAGTAGAGCAGACCTTGTCTTGTGTTTTTAGGAGGTAACCGTCTGTGTACTTTAAATTTATTCTGAGCTTCAGTCACAGGACTCAAGGCTTTAGAAGTTTATGTTTAGTGAGTATAATGCTACAGGTCTGAATCTAATGGCAAATGAAACACTTTTTTGGTTTAGAATGTACAATGTCATGCAGAAAATTCATGAAGGACTGGAGACCAGAATCACAGTTCTCTGGTGACTCATCCTGTGCTTTTCTGGTTTATTCTGAAATATATCAGAGCAAAACTCAAGAGACTACATGAATTACTTGTGCAGTCTTGAAAAAGTCTTGCCTGTTACATACTTATTTTGACAAGGTTTGTCTCATTATCCTTCCCTGTGAGGGTGGGCAGGCCCTGGCACAAGGTGCCCAGAGCAGCTGTGGCTGCCCCTGGATCCCTGGCAGTGCCCAAGGCCAGGCTGGATGAGGCTTGGAGCAACCTGGGATAATGGAAGGTGTCCTTGCTTATGGCAGGGGGTGAAACTGGATGGGCTTTTAGGTCCTTTTTCAACCCAAACCATTCTATGATTGTATAATTCTGTGATCCTAATTAGTTTTTGTAGTCATTTTGGAATCAGTAATTAGCAATTGCTTTTTATGTGTTTGTATGGGTAATGTGCCTTGTCACAGGTTGACAGACCCAGAGGATTTGAGATGACTGTGTGACACAGTGAATTATCTTGAACATTCATTTAAGCCTTCCTTACTTTCTAAAATCCCAGAAAATACCCAAATAGGCCAAGAGTAATAGGTTCTTGAAAGTACACCCAGTATTTGGAAACCTTCTCAAGTAAGGACGACAGCAATTTTAGAAGACTCTTTCATCACATTATGCTTAATTGAATTTGCACTTCAGATGTACCCCAGAGTGTCTGTAAAACTAAATTTTGAGTGGGAGCTTTCTTTATTGATTGCAGCTTTGTGTTCAGCTGAGCTCTGTGCTCATGCAGTGCTCAGCCCTTGGTTTCAGGGGGATTTCACCAGTGCCCTGCACCCTCACACTGGGTGCTATGCAGGTACCTTGTTAGTTGTCTTATCTTCTCTTCACCTCTGTCTATTGGCTGAATTAATTTTAATTAGGAATATATGTTCAGAACAAATATGGTGTTGGAATACATTAAGTTGATGCTAGTACCAAGTGTGCAAGGCATAATAGTACTGTATAGTGGACTTACAATTATTTAGTTTATTATGAAAACACCATTTCCAAAGCAGCCTGGTGATTAAAACACTTCACCAGAAATTAGAAGGCTGACTCCAAGGCCTTTTGCTGTTCTCACATCCCCAAAGCCAGTTCTGAGTATAATCATTCTGACATGAGGTCTCTGTGCCATCTCCCTGGAGCTGGACTGGTTTTGGGTGGGCAGGAGCACAACAGTCCAGGGACAGATGGACAGAGGAGATACAGGGGTCTGACTGTAGCATGCTCTGGGAGGTCCCTGGGGAGGAAGAGAAAGTCTGGGCCCTGGTTTGTGCTCCAAGGAGTTTATAAATTTCCAGTGAAGTTTAGAAACATCAGGATTCCAAAGTTTTCCAGGATTCCATCAGTTTTCCAAAGCAAGTTGCTTCTCACAGGGCAAAGAGCTGGAGTATATTCATGAATTCTCCTTTCTGCCTGCTCAGAGTGGTTGCAGTAGGAGGAGATGAGGCTGATCCTTATCCTGCTCTTAGTCTGGAGGTTAGGGCACTCCTTTGGGAAAGAAGGATTTAAACTCCTTGGGGCTGAGGAAGGGTCTGGGAACCAGCTCAGTCACTTCACAGGTCACTTCTCTCACGTGTGCCCCTGGGCCAAAGGCAGCTTCATCCTCCAGCCCAAAACAAGCCTCCTGCAGCTCACTTATTCTGCTGCTGGGCAGCACAGCAGTCCCAGCCAGTCCATCCCATCAGCTCACTGCTGAGGTGTTTCAGTATTTAAAATATTTAATACCCCATCAGTAGCTCTTGGTGCTGTTCCCCTGTTATCTGTAGTTGTAGGAAGGATCCAGCCCCTGGCTCTGGGGCACATCCTCTTTGAATTCCATGAGTTGTGCTGGGTGGGCTTCCCCGTGAGCCTTGATTGAACTGGGTGAGTTGAGAACAAGTGTAATCTGAATCCCTGCTGGAACAGGACCTGGTTTGTAGGTGCCAGGACACTGAGGTGATGCCCTGACTGCAGCTTGGCTGCTCAGGGGAGGGCTGAGAGTAGGTTTACTGTAGTTTAGCCATGATAAACCTCTTTTCCCTTCTCTAAGACAGCTAAAACACAGCTAAAACCACAACTCTTGATCCATCTAGTATGTTAAATAACAGGTGCTTGACTTTTTCAAATATCTGAAACCACAAATGCAGCCCTGCTGGTTGCTTGCTCTGCACCTGACTACTGACAGACAGTGCAAAAGGGACTCAGTGCTGATTTCCACTGATTTTCAGCTTTGCAAAATGGCTGTTTTTAGTGAGAGAGGTGAAGAATCTTCCTATTTGTTTCAGCTTTTCACTAATTCTAATAGATTTCTAATTTCTTAAAAGCTTTGGAAATTTTGTTGCTTTACAATTAAGATCAGAAATTTCTGGAACACAAGCTTTTAGCTGGGTTTGAAGTGAAAGCTACAAATGGGTTTGAAATTCCAGATCAGAGCCTTGCTCAGAAACAGCTGGGCTAAACATAGGATGGTTTGGAGTGTTCCACCCTGTGTGATTTGGGGAAACACACATTGAAGGATTGTTTCCAGGAACCAGTTTGGATAGGAGGAAAAATCATTTTTCACTGGGTGTCATAAAGTCAATGGCTGCAATGTTTTCTTTTTTTTTTTTTGTGACAGGTTTATTGTCCGCCCTGATGTCAGGCAAAGCAGGATGGCAGATTTCCTGGACTGGGTGCTCTCCATGTTATCCAAATCCTCCTCCCAGACCATGGAGGGCACTGTCATTGTGAATGGCATGCTCCAGGCCCTGGTAAATACTGGTGTTCCCTTAAAACACAGACAGTTTGGTTTATGGCCATCCCATACTGCTGCAGGAGGCCTTTGATAGCAAATGCACAGAGGAATTCCTGGCAATGAAAAAAGGAGAATTTCCTCCACAGCAGTTTAGACAATATAACTTCCCATGTTTGTATATTTTTTTTTTTTTGTCATCCCCAAATGAAAGTGAAGTTGCCAATACAGATACTCATCAATAACTCTCAAAGTAGTAGTCATTTCAGTAGGTTTGGATTTGTTTGCTGATTTGACTGAATTTCATGTTTAATGCCTTTTCCTTGTGAATTGATAATGGTGTGTGACTCAAAAGAGCTGAATTTTTAGTTTGGGTTTTTAAATGTGCACGAGAAAAAATCTGCAGTACCTGAACTGCTGTTCCAGGGCAGTGCTCTTCTTGTACATCCTAAGATGGGCTATTTAGAAAAGCTTTGTTGTAGTTTTACACCCTGAAAGGTGCTGGGATGTGTTTTGAAATCCTGGGGTAATACTTCTGGTGTCTGTGCCAGTTTTGATGTCCGAATGTATTTGGGCAGAATGGAGGTGTTTGTGTGGGTGGAGGAGTTGTTGTTCCTTCTTGGTTTGATTGTTGACCAAGGCAGTGCAGGTGAAGACAGATCATGGCCCCTCGTGCAGTCTTTGCAGTTGCACGGGTTTGAGGATTTGCTGGTGTTTGTACAAGTTTTGATAATTTGCATAAATTTGCTACTCTTTGTAACCAGTCACTAAGAGGACTTGTGTGCAGTGTAGTACTAAACATCAAAGGAAAGGTCTGGAGCAAATGTGTGCAGTGTGGTTTTTTTTGGTTGTTTCTTTTTCCTCTCGAGCTCTTCCAAATCAGAAGGGAGCAGAAATGATCTATATTTAGAATAACTGAGGACCTGCTGCTTAAGCAGGAGGAAGCGTTATTTGTGTGCATTGCAGCGTTTCAAAAGACAGAGTGATGTTTCATCATTTTATTGTCAGATCTGGAAAGGGAGACTGCCTGTTTGCCATTCCCGGGCATGATGAGACCTGCAGGATGTATAATGCATTAGTGTTTTGTCATAATTCCTTTGAGTTTGGCTTTGGCTCCATCCACCTGTTCATTAGTGCGCACTAAGCGAAACAGGTGAATACTCAACAAGTAGAATCGAAACCAGAATGTGATACAATAGACCTGGGAGCAGAGCCTGCTGCTTTGCTTTTCTGTAATTTTTTTTTTCCTCTCACAGCTCATAACTCCTGTTTCTGTTGGTAGATATGAGCAGATTTGTAAAGCCTGTTCTTGCATTTAATCTGCAGTTTCTCCTTTCAGTCACTACAATGAATTGTATCATTAGGGAGTAAAGGTTTTCAGAATGGTGTGTGTGTGTAGGTGCTTAAGGGGGGCAGAAAATATTTATTTCAAGAGTTAAATTGATAAATATTATATTTATATATAATTACATATATTCTTAATATTTTAATATTAAGAATTTTGTCTTACACTTGTAGCAACACTATTGTCATAAATATCAACTGAAAGTAAGTGTTCAAAATAAGCAAACACTTTAACATGCAAGATTCTAACTTTATGTGGTATATAATATATTCTATTTATATTGTAAATAAATATAGTATATTTTAACATAACAAGTGTTATAAATATGTAAAGCAGAGCACATCCTCATGAGGGGCAACTAAAAGTTGTGGCAGCAAGCTTCAGAATTCTTTGCCCTTGGATTTCTCCAGCCCTTTGTTACTGTAGGAGTCAAACTGCAGATGCTTGGCCATCTCTCTGAGCAAGCAGGAAAAAAAAGGACTATTTTTCAGTTTCTGGTCACTACAGCAAGGTGGGCTTTGGGATTGTGGCAGGTTTTGGGAATGATGTAACCCGCCAGAGTGGAGTTAAGTCTCTCCACAGGGGAGCAGAGTGGGGCTGCCCTGAGCAGGGTGGGTTTTGGTTGGGTTAGGATTTTTACAGTCTGCATTAACTGAGCAGCTCCGAGCGAGGCTGGCATGGAAAAATTGCTCGGAAAAGACACGAAACTGCTGCATTTCAATGAAGTGAAACTGCAAGTCAGGGACGCAGAGAGTAGTTGGCCGTGGCTGCACTTTGATCTGCCTCCTCGTGGCCGTGAGCCTGGCTGATCAGGTGTGTGCTGCTGTTTCATCTCGCTCAGCCTTCTGTGCAGAACGAGTCCGGCTGTTCCGCGGCTCCTGTCGGAACACGCACCGGCCTTGCATATTGTAATTGCACCGGGGCCTTTGGCTCTCTGCTCCCTTCCACCTGTCCTCTGGAGCTCTCCATTTCCCAATGGGGGGCACCAGCAGGCTCCTCTGCTGACACTATTTCAAATTCAGTGTTTCAAACTGCCCTCCTTTGTTGAAACCTGCGTTGCGCTATGGCATTTAATTCGCTTTTGTGCTCCTCTTCTTTGGCATGTGAGGGACTGAAAATGTTGGATTATTAAGAAATTTCTACCTTTTTGTAACATTTGTTTACTTGAAGGAAACTTCTAGCCTGTTTCAAGAATCTGCATTTTAAATTCTCTTGGTCTGGAGGTTTGCTTTTAAACCTGCCATTATATCAAACAGCTTTTTAGTTATCGCTGCAGGGCGCAGCACTCCCAGTTCTTGCGTGACAGAGATGTCATCACGTTGAGGTAGCCTTGGGCATTGAAACTTATTAAACCTTATTTGTTTTATAAGTGATTCAGTATACAAGTGTGAGTAATAATTAAAAAAAATAAAACGCCCTACACAGTGATCTGATGAAACTCGAGAGTCTTAAGAACGAGGCATTTCCCTGAGCTGTCTCTAATGCAAAGGTTGTTTAGCAATAGCTACATGCTTATGTAAATTTGGCTCCAGGGAAGAAAGAACTCTCCAACTCCATTCTTTCAGACCCAGAGGCACAAAAATAGAGTATTTCCAAATAGAATGTTTCCCAAGTCTCTGTATTTTTTTGCATTCTCAGAGAATTGGCTGTATTAGGATTGTCTATTGGCGTTATTTTTTTTAAAAAAGGAGTTGTTGCTTAGTGGTTTGGTGATAAAGGTGTAGAAAAAGCAGTGTTCTTATGTCTGACTGCTTTCTCCTCATGCCATTTCTCTCCTGACTGCCACAGAGTATTTCCTCTAATGTGGCCTTGTCTGGCACTGCTGGGTTTTTCTCTTCTCACCAGAAGTTTTGTGGTTCATTCAAGCTTCAGAAGTTCTGTTATCATAAAGCTGTTTCTTTTTCTTGTTAGAACGCTGTACTATCTCAAGCTGCTATTTTTTTTTTCCTTCTGAGTATTTAAAATCCGTGGGTTTTGGTAATCTCAAGATGGAAAGGAGATACTCTGTCAGCTCTCCATGTGTTAGTCTAAACATTTCAGATGTTCAGCTGATAAATCACTGGGATCACATGAAAGCTGCCATCACTGTGTTGGTGTCTGTCAGTGTTGGTGTCATGTTGATGCTCGACACCCAAACACGTGCAGCCCACAGCAGGAATGCTGCTTGTGTGGAGGCACAGTAAGAACAAGGCCTTTAACTAACCCATTTTACCATCAGCTGCACATAGAATGCATTAAATATTCCCTCCTTCCAAGTGAACTTCAGTTCTGCCAGCATGCTCTCCCTCCCTGCACCCGGCTGGAGGCAGGATGGCTGTTGTGTGGCTACCAGGGGGTGCTCCAGAGCAGTGCAAGGCAGCATTTCCTGCTCTTCCCAGCGACTGGAATTATCCTCCCAGTGCTCCTCTTGCTTACAACCAGAGGGTAGATCCAGACCTGTGTCTCCTGCTCAGCAGGAAGATCCACTCACTCCCCACCAGCCAGGCCACCCCTCGTGGTGATTTGTGTAGCTTGGGGAACAAGTCCTGGAGATGATCCCGACTGATGGATCTGCTGCAGGTCGGGCCCAAAGTGGGTTATGCAGACAATTGGCAGGTGTGGTGTCTCTGCTGGCATTATTAAGAAACTGGGCTTTGTTTGCCTTGCCCTGTGCTGTTTCTAAAGCAGAACCAGACTTGACAGTCGTCATTGCTTGCACACCACTGATTTTCTCTAATTTGTAGGTGGCTTAATTATTTATAAGAGAGGGAGTCACATACTTTGGAAGAGTTCAGCAGGTTGGGTAGGTTGTGTGCTGCGTGTCCTCGTTAGCGAGGAGCCCGTGGCGTAACTGCGGCGGGGTGCTCCGACAGGCAGGCTGCCCTGCTCAGCCCTGTCCCACCAAACCCCTCTGCAGCTGGCAAACCCAGCTCGTTAATTGCTTTGTTCTATCAGATTTTTGGAAATGGCGTGCCTTGGATATTTTTCTTCCTTCAAGGCAGGAAGTTTAAGCTGAGTAGTGTCATGCTGATTTGCCCTTTTTGCTGCCTTTTTAAAAATTTTCTTATGATTTTCATTTATGCATCGTGAACATTTATTTTTTATATGACCCCTGTAAGCTCCAGGTTTACAGTATTTCTCTGAAGGAGTAACTTTGCTGTACACGCCTGACTGTTTGTAGCATGTGCTGGAAGAAAATATTTTTTCTGCTTTCCCAAAAGCCAGCATTGGTTAAAGGGCTCCTTTATTTGCTTTAGGAAAAATATATCTCATGAAACTCAAAAAATTGGGAAACTATATCTCTAAAACTCAAAAGTTTTAGAGATTTGGACTTGGGGATGCTTTTGCACACTTTGATTCATAAATAAATTATGAACACTTCTGTCTTCTCTACACTCAGAAAAAAATCCCAGACACTGTATTTCCTGCTGTGTTAAGTATCTGAAGAGTAGTTCTCCACCACTATTTACTTCTGTAAAATTTATTTTAAAAACAGCTGCTAAATTTCTCTGACACAGAGAAATACCCAATATATCACTTGTAGAAATGCCAGGAACCTGCTGCAAGGTTGTATCTGACCCCCAGTGCACCTCAATGGGTGCAGAAAGAACCTTCTTCCCTTTCAGACATTTGGCATTTTCAGCTGTATTTATTCTTAAACCATTGGGTAACATATTTTATTTGATTGAAATCCATGTAAATATTATTGACCTTTCAAAAAGGCTTAGTTATTAATTCAAATTAATAATTATGTATTAATTAGCTATGGTGTCTTTTGGGCAATTTGTACTTCCCCTAAAACCTCATATCGATAAAATAAAATCCCTTAATGCACATCTCAGTTGATTTATAGCTGTTGCCACAATGATTTTATTACATAATGTATGTTATAAATCCCCAGTAGGAGTAGATGTTCTGTGTTTAAAATAGTTTGTTATTTAACTTTTAGTGAAACTGCTGTAGGGAGACAATGTGTGTTTCACTTTTTTGTTCAGAAAATAATATAAATGGTTATGAAATGGAATCTGCTGAGGTTGCTGTTCTAAACTGTTTCATAGGTGTATGAAGAAAAGCATTAAAAAAATACTGTGCAATATTTGAATTTTTCTTATTTCTTGCCTGTGTGTTGGTTGATTCCTTCCCAGATCTCTCTCAGAGTTGTTCCAGTTCCTTCCAGTTGTGTTATTCCTGAGGAGTCAGGATTTAGTTCAGACTTGGACTCAGGGGTGTGAAAACATGAAGCTTGGAGAAAGGTGCCAGAATTTAAGAACTGCAGACTGAAAATGAGTTTGGTGTTTTGAGGGTTCTGTTCCAGCTCCCCAGCAGTGTGCTGAGAGCACACATCCAAGGGTGTTTGTCCAGGAACATTCCCAAAGATCTG
The DNA here is from genome assembly GCA_034336665.1 of Luscinia megarhynchos. Classification (NCBI taxonomy): domain Eukaryota; kingdom Metazoa; phylum Chordata; class Aves; order Passeriformes; family Muscicapidae; genus Luscinia; species Luscinia megarhynchos. The sequence continues at coordinate 8,852,917 of CM067580.1, forward strand.
TTAAAAAGCTGCTTCTCCACATTATCACTGCTTGAGGAATTACACTGTGCTTTGTTTGAATATGCTTGAGTATAATGATAGTAATTTGGAGGGAGTCTGTGTGTCCCTTAAAAACAGTGTTTGCTGTTAAGTTAGGAGGAAAGGAGAAGGAATTAGGGGATGCAGGGATGGAATTGTGAGGGTGCAGGGATGGAGTTGTGAGGATGCTGCCATGTCTCAGCATCCACAGCAGAGTGTGTGGAGAAACCAGTGATGGGGTTTTAAAGCAGAACACAGGAACTAAGTGATGAAATGAGTTTCTGGATGTATCAACAAAGACAGAGAAATTTCAGAGGAGCTCTAGATTTCTTGTACCAAAGATTTGCAGGTCCTCTCAGACTTCTGTTTTTGCTTTTTAGTATGAGCAGAGTTTTGTTGTATGTCAGTGAGAAACATTTGTATTGTTTTTAGCACTGACTTCATATATTGCTAAAAGCTGTGCCAGTTTATACATTTAAAGTGATAATTATTTCTGTTGGTTGGACCTGAAGTCATTCTTTGCATTGCTGCTTTGTACATGTAATTTTTAAGGGAGATTGCATTAAAATCTCAAATACTTTGACATATAATATCAAATTGTCATATATAGCTTGTAGTGGAGCTGATGAGCAGTGCTAATGTGGGATCCTGAACTGCAATTTAGTAACAAACCAAACCAGGCTGGGTACACAGCCCCAAGGTGTTTTTCTTGCCTCTGTTGCTCGCAGCCACGCCTGCAGCGCGGGAGGCATGTGTGTGTTTGGTATGTGTGAGAAAATTCCTCTTTTTAGGGGAAGTCTGTTCTTGTTTGACTCCCAGGCATATTTATTGAGGAAGATTTTGCTTCTGGTGAATGCCAGAGCAAGGACAAACAAGTGCCTGGCCAGAGTTTTGATGCAAGGAGAGCTGAGGAAGCTTTTAATGTGTAACGTGTTCTGTCAGGTGTTAATAGTCCCTTTGTCTCACTGCAGTGCTGGGGCTTAATCTCACTGGGATATTTAGCTGCAGATAAAATTTCCTGGGCACAGGAATTGCAGTTGGCCTGCTGGAGGTGTATTTTCAGGTGTCTGTTGGTGGTTTAGTCTCTCACAAGCTGTGGCTGCTTGTCACACTGAGCTCGTGTGACCAAGCACTGAGCCTGATGGGTCAGGGACCTGAGCCAGCCCAAAACTGGTGGTCTTTTTCTTTTCTCATTTTTTATTCTGTTGGTTTGGTGGTTTTTTTTTTCTTTTTCTCTTTAGTGTTTTTTGGCCACTTCAGTGCCCTGAGCAGTTACCAAGAACTGCACCCTGAGACTTTTCCTTTTATGCTATTTAAATCAGCAAACACTACACATTATTGTAAGAACATTAAAAATATTTTAGAGTTAAATGTTTGATATATTGTGTTATAGAATGTCTGTATTCTTATGTCTGTGTTCCCTATTTTAATTGTAGGCACAGCTGTTTAAACATGGCAAGAGAGAAGACTGTTTACCATATGGTAAGTTTGTAATAGCCTGGCTTCAGTTTTTCAAGCCATTGCAGTAGAAAAAGGAAAGGAAAATTAACCTGGTGACAAGTGGTGCTGACAGGAGTGAAATGCACAGGGCAGTGATAAAGCAGGAAAATGAGAGGAGCAAAAGCAGAAAGGACTGTGAGGGAGGAGCAGATGCCACCAGGGAATGCTGTGTTGGAGCAGCACATCAGAGGATTTGGCAGGTGATCACACTGGCCATTGCTGTAAAAAAGGAGCTGAACACAACATACAAACTGTTAGATGTGGAAAATATTTGTTTGAAATTCAGTTGAGCATAAACTGGTTTTGTACATATTACTACTGGAAGTTTTGCAGTGACTCTTCAAGTTTTAATATAAGCATAGGATTTCAGAAAACCCAAGTTTTAAGAACCAGCTGTGTACAGGACACAGATGGAATAATGTTGAGATAATTTTGGAATAAGAGAAGATTTTTAGTGAAAAGAAATTATACTGAGTGCAATTAGGGATAGACAGGTAGCCAAAAAGAGGAAAAAAGAGTGTGGAGGTTTCTGAATAGTGTAGCTGCATTTTGGAATTATGTTTGTCTTGGGTGAATCTTGAAATATGATCAGAACTGCAGTGTGATCTTGTGCCTTGTTAATAACAATAAAGGGAGGCAGGGAAAGATGGTGGCTAATTCCAAAACACTACAAAAGACCTCTCAGTTTTGTGGAGCTTATCCAAGTAGCAGGAATGGGGTTTGTGCTGTTCACAAGAACCAAGCACAGATATAAACTCACTTTAGAGTGTTTGTGATTTCACTCTCTGAATTATTTTGGCCCTGAGAAGAAGCTTATTAGTTTTGGTGCTGGAAAATCTCATTCTCCCAGTTCCTAAGGCTGATGCAGACACTTCCTTAGAAAATGCCTGAGAGATGGGTAATGATGGAGATAAGACAGTGAAGACAAACAGCATGGAATGACACAGGTGCAAGTACTGGGAATGCCATTGCACAGGAGTAGCAGAATCCACTGGGGAAGCTGCCAGAGAAGCAGAAAAATAAACAGGCTGGGAAAATTAGAGTGTAACAGAAAATGACAGGACTTAGAAAATACCAATGAATAACACAATAATCTTAATCAGTGTGAAGGACCATATTGAGCTCACAGCATTAACACTGCTGGTAAAATCAGAAGCTTTGGCTCATGGCATAGAAGGAATAATAAGTAGTTATGAGTCTGGTAATAAGAGAAAAATCAGGGGCTTATAAATGAGTGAATTTACCTTAGAAAATCCAGAATGTTCACAGCTGTTGGGAGCTGTTCAGGATAAAAAAATGTGAGAGACAAGAAATATCTAAGATTTTTAATTATAACAGATCTGAGAATGAAATAGGATAAAAAATAGGCAAATGTCAAAGCAAGATCCTGTTTGAAGTCACTTGTGACATAGAAGTTGAATTAAAAACAAACACTAGCCCTGCAGTAATTTACATGGGTCTGTAGATATTTTAGTGATTCAAGAGCTGGCAGGACTTGGAAGAGGCCTTTATTTAGATATTCTTAATTTATTTTCTGTCTGTGAATGATGATGTTTCTGCAGCCTCTTCCTCCTAAACTCTCAGTCTCCTGGACTTCTAGAACTGCAAAAAATCCAGGTTACTGGAAGGTACTGAAGTAATAACAATCATCACTGGCTTGTTGTCTGCATGGATTGTTTCATTCCTATTTTAGTACATCAAGATGCATCACCAGGCTTTTTAAAGACTTGAGGAGATTTGTAAGTCGTGTCTTACACTGTCTCAGGCTTTGAAATAATTGCACTTTCTTTGATCTCTGTATTTTGAAACCCCTGATATGAGACTGGGGAAGGAGGTTGCAGAGTTTTTGGCTGCTGTGGTTCCATCTGTGCAGGGCTGTTGGAAGCACAGTGGCTCTCTCAGAGCCTGAGTCATTAGTCTCTATTAGCTGGTCAACTTCTGAAGAATTATTTTCAGCCTAATGAAACTGCAAAAGGGCTTTTTTATTGTAACAGCCATGGCTTCCTTGTGAAAATTTTGAATCCTGGAACTTTATGCTCATTAACCCAAGATTCTCCTTTCTCTGTGTTTTTTTACTTGCTGGACAAATAGCTTTGTTACCTTTGATGTGCCCAAATGAGAGGTTTTGTGGATGGTTGTTTACATGTCCACAGTGTTTCTCATGTCTAAATGTTTCTGGACATCCATCATCATAAAAATTTCAGTGTCAGGATTTGGTGCTGCCTGAAAATACTAAATGAGGCAAGGGAAAGCTTCCTCAGCATACAGGAAATTTTCTGAGTAAATGAATTACATTTTTAGCTCCTGGTTCTGTTAGATTACTGAAAATTCTTAGGCCCTGAAAAGGCACTTGGATGTGTTGCTTCCAGTGAGAATCAGAGGCATGAACATTCTGAGAATGTAGATTGTAATGTTCATAATAAAAGTGATCCTTAAAGCCATTTCCCCTGTTTGGGCAATGAAGGGATGTTGCCACTTTTTCACCAGTGTCATCTACTACAAGGTAGGTAACCAGGCATTTGTATTTCAGTAATGCCTTTAAAAATATAAACCTCCTAAAAAACATGCAGAACTTTCAAATGTTCATAGCGAGGTGTTTTTAAAAGCAGATTTTCTGGTGTGTTTTGCTTTTGCAGCTGCTACTGTTCTGGAGTGCCTTGATAGCTGCAAGCTGTCAGAGAGCAATCAGATGGTTCTGCGCAAGCTGGGCATGAAACTGGTCCAGCGACTCGGGCTGACATTTGTCAAACCAAAGGTGGCAAAGTGGAGGTCAGTTCAAAGCTGAAAAGTTAAAAAAAAAAGGAAAATCAAAAAGCACAAAACTGGCTGCAAGTACATAAATAAATACACTTGCCTTCTGCTTCTCTTAGCCTTCCCTTAAAGAAAAAGAAATCCCTGTGGGAGTGAACATATTCTTCAATTTGCATTATTTGGAAAAAAGAGGATTCTTTCACTGTATTTAGTTTCCTGTATTTTTTTTCAATTTTGGTACATAAGTGAGTGCTGGGAAAAGCCAAATCTGACTTTGCACATTGCACAAGCAGAAGCCTGTTCCTATATAATGCATAACTCACTAAATATGGGAAGACAGCGACCTTTGTTCCTGAAGCTGATTTAGTACAATTTTGTAAGAGTGAACATAACTTTTTCCATTACCTGGTCCTACCCTGATTCGATAGAAAGTTCACAGGGGAAAAGTGGTTTGCAATCCTGCTCTGGTTTTGCATATTAGTCAGGTTTTGGTGTCTGGTTTTACTTACTGCCAGAGGGCAAACTCTTTTTAGATTTCTCGCACTGATATTTTAAAATTGCAGGCTCCCTTGGTGACTATTTTTATTGTATTTATTTTACCAGCTTTTGAGAACATCCTTAGGCATAGAAAATTCTTTTTAGGTGGAGAATGTACCTTGCCCGATGGCAAAAGTCAGTTTAGCATGTAAAGTCTATCTTTTGTAAGAATGCATCTACACCACGGGCTAAATATTCGAGTACAGCTTGGTCAGAAAGTACTAAGCTGGCTTTGAGATTTAAAAAGCAATTTTTAATAAGCTGATTTTATTATTATTTTTTTTTTCAATTAATTTTTTTTTTTACTTTTTGAAGAGACTTTTGGGAGCATGGGAATTTTGTCTGTCTCTTTGTTGTTAGCAGTGGAAAATAGGTTATAGTGAAACAGGAAAGGGAGGGATAATGAAAAGGAACTATTTGAATAGTCTGGCTCTTCTCACCTTGGAAAATAGACAACTGGGTCAGGAGCAAGGAGAATGGGATATTTCTCCCTTTCCTTTAAAGCAGCCACTCAATAACTGGAGAGCTGTGCCCTGGGAGGTGTAGGAAGGTGGCAGGCAGACTTTGTGGCAGGGTGTCCCTGTTGCAGCTGGAAGTTAAACCAGAGAAATCACTGAAGTGTGTTTGCTGTGCAGGTACCAGCGTGGCTGTCGGTCCCTGGCTGCCAACCTGCAGGCTCAGGGTGCTGCTGTGCAGAGCCAAAAGAGAGAAGTTGCTGCTGCTGAAGCTGATGAGGATGAGGAGTATGACATTCCAGGAGAGATTGAAAATGTCGTAGGTGTGTTAAAGCTCCAGAGAAATTGTTGCAATGCTGCAAGTTAAACATACATTGGAGAGCAATCTGCTTGGGGCTAAAAAAGTAATGTGCTAAAAAATCTGTGCTACTGTAACAGCTGGAAAGACTCTAAAACTCTGGTTTTGCAGCTGATTGAAGTAGATGGTATTTTGTCAAATGGTTTGGATGTCAGCATGTCAATCAGAAGCTCAGTACTGGAGCATTTGTTGTGGAGTTGGCCATGGAGGTATAAACATAGTGAAATACATTTTACCAGTTACATAAAAGAGATACCCTGAACCTTTCACAAATGGAAGGGTGAATTAAAATTTATAATGAAATACATAACAAAAAGTATGTCACATGAAAGCTGAAGAATTATGGTTTAATTTTTAGACTGTGGTAGTATCAAAGGAACAGCATTTGTTTCTTAATATGCAGTTGTACAGCATGTCCTCTCCTAGCTGGCTGGTGGATATTCTGTAAATAAATAGGCAAAAATTGCATCAGAAGACTTTTATAACTCAATAATCTGATGAACCTCCACAAAAAGCACCATGACTTCCATTTTGAATCTTTTACAGCACTTAAAATTGGAATTTCTTTCCATAAACAATTGTGACATATTTCTTGTCTTTTAATTTCAAGTCGTACTTGTGTGACAAATAGCATAAATCTAGATACAAAGATTTTTATACAGAGAGGAAAATGAATTTTGAACATCTTAAGCATTTTTTCTGTTATTAAATGAGAATAATCTTATTTAAAAATAAAATTATTTGCAGAACAATTGTTGGTTGGCCTGAAAGACAAAGACACCATTGTCAGGTGGTCTGCAGCCAAAGGGTGAGTGGTGACTCTGCTGAGCTGTAAACAATACAGAAATACATTGTAATCCATGATTGATAATTTGGGTGTATTGCCAATATTTGCTGCAAATGGTTTTAGCACAGCCAGTGGTGGGAGGGTGCACAGACACATTTGTCTCTTTTTCTGATGAAAAATTGGGTCAGTTTTCAGGGAGTTTCAGGTGGATTTGGAAATAGATGTTCTGGGTAAGACAAAGTTTGAAGGGTTCAAAGAAACATTTCAAAATGCTTTCTTTCTATTTCTCTCTTAAAATGCATTTCTGTGGGAGGTTCACTGCTGTGTAGGTTTTTTTTAAGTTTGAGATTGTTTTTTAAGGATATCAGTCTTGGGGCAGTGGGGTGACATCTTGAAGTCAGGAAGATTCCAGTAACTAATTTTTTTTCTATAATTTACCAATCAGCTGTAGTAGTAATGATCCATTGTATGCTTCTTCTTTTTTTTTTTTTTTCTTCCTCTGTAGAATTGGTAGAATAACTGGAAGACTTCCAAAAGAATTAGCAGATGATGTGATTGGATCTCTGTTGGACTGTTTCAGGTAAAAATCTTATTTCACACTTTACACACACCTAAAAATGTCTGCTTGTGGAAGAGGGGGACAACAGTTAGGAAAAAAGATCTCTGTAAAATTTCTTGCTGTCCTCCTCCCAGATTTCAAAATCTTTGAGGGCACCAATGGGCTAAAGGTATTCAATAAAGAAATTATTTCTGGTCTATCCTCTTGAGCCATACTAAGGTAATGTGCAAAGACTGAAGTTGAGCTTAGGAAAGATTTAAAAATGCTCATTAACTTGCTACTTTAGAGATTCCTGGTGTGCTCAGAACTCATGTTTTGAGTTAAATGTCCATCCTTAGAAACCCAGTAGAGCTGGAAATGATGTTCTGAGGTTCACCAGAGGTGAGCAACAATCTCTGTGTGAGGGGAGGCTGAAACATGTAGGGAGAGTGAGGAATAAATAAGGGGATAATAGAGATTTATGCACTTGGGAGTGGTGTGGATGTGGTTGCCCTGTAGGTTTTGTGTTACTAGAAGCAAACTCAAGCATCAGGTGGCAGGTTTAGAATAAAGACAGAGTAGTATTATTCACACAGTTAAACTATAAAAACTTCTTGCCATAGGATTTTGTGGATAGTGAGATTATTTACCTGAACAAGAAGTGTGCTCCTTGTCTGTGAACTTTTCCATGATGTGCCAGAGTTGGGCAGTGTTTTGGAGAGTGTTGCATTGTGCTGGTTCTTAGACTGGCTAAGGGATGTGCTGTTGCCTGTGTCAGAGAGGATTTGGGGCCAGTGGAAACTCCAGCTGGGGCTGTGGGATGTTCTTTTGGTGCACTTCAGCATTGGATGTCATGGCTTTGCATTATGTAGAGCATGTAAAGGACAAAATCATTAAACACGTATCACATGCTTTTGTTTAATTCCAAATTGCTCATCACAACTGCATTGAGTACCTGAAATCTGAACGAGTGGTTTAGAGCAAGCCAGTAACAAAAAGAGTTTCTTCATTGACAAGAAATGCTGGTCATGTGCACTTTGTCACTCAGTTTTGTCCTTAGTTTTAAAAAGTATTTTCACATTGCTTGTGAGTACAAATAAAGGATGCCAGCTCTAAGGATAACACATTAGAAAAAAAGAAGATATAGAGTCTGAAAGACTTGCAAGGAAAGTATCCACTTAGATGATCCCTCCTCTGTGTTGCTGTGATTAATTTAAGAGGTGCTGCTGATCTCAATTATCCCTGGAGCTTCAAAGACCTGTACTCACTGTGTTTTCTTTCCTTGTTTTTCAAGTCATAGGGATGAGTAATTCAGCCAGTAATTGAGTGACCTGTTTTCTTCAGAAGCACCTGGGAACAAACGTAGGCAAGGACAGAGAGAACCTCTCTTGGATTCCTTGCACTAAATATCTAGTGACCAAAATAGGAATAAATCAGCTGCTCATCAGAGGCACTCGGTTATACCTCTTGGGATAAGAAGAAAGGATTTGTTATATGTAGACATATCAAAAGACAAGAGTCAGGGAAGAAATAAGTGATGATCTTTCACAGTGTAGTGAGATTGTCAGCACAGTTCCACTGGGGCATGAGTCTTGTGTTGTTCAACATAGGCATAAAGGATCCTGGAATAAAGGGGGAATGAAGGGCTGAGGAAACCAGCTGATATTTAAAGTTGATTTAATGTCGTGAGAGCTAAAAGTGACAGAAAGAAAAGTGTTACAGGAACCTAAGTGAAGTACTATGACAGTAAATGTCATATAAAATATGATGTCTGATGCATGCAAACTGATGTACTTGAGGCACAATGCTGTCAAACCCCTGGAAGCCACTGATCTGTCAGAGTGTGTCAGGGGAGTGCTCAGCAGCTGGCAGGGAAAACAAGACAAATGTAATGTTGGAGATTATTAGGAAAGGAAGAGATAAAACTAAATCACTGAAAAGTGGTTTAACTGATGGGAAGGAGAGTGGAGGGATGTGATTTGCTGTGTCTCCATTGTAAATAGGCCAGCAGGAGGGAGAGCAGGAGGCTGTTTACCATTCACTCTCCCTGGTGCCAGAGCAGGGAAGCAGCAGGAAGTGCATTTCCACACAATTATAATTAACCAGTGGAAGTCATTGCCACGGGATGTTATGGGAACCAAAAGTGTAAAGGGAGTTCAGAAAGGGATTATACAAATTAATGGAAGAGAGTCCCTTCAGAGGCTATTAAATAATGAATCTGTCTCCAGCCTCTGGTTGAGCTGTCTCTGTGCTGCTGATTGCCAAAGGCAGGAGGGCAAGAAGGGGATGGTCCTTCCTGCTTGTCTTTGGCTGAGCCCCTGTCTCAGCCATGGCAGAGGTGGTGGTGGGAGAGTGAAGCTTTGATGCAACCAGCCCTGGCTGTCCAGCATTTTATTCTCAGATTCCTACTTCTAGTGTAGTACAAAATAAACTGTTCAGATTTTATTCTGCAGCATGCCACCTTTCCTCTTTTCCCTCCATTATCTGCCAGCCCACTAAAAATTATTTACCATTTGGGGCTTTTTTTCTGTTTTCACTGCAAGTTTCTCTGCTTTATGTTTTCCAAAGGTTGGTAGAAACCACTATTTGCTAACTTTATAAACTCTTGTAATGGGTTTGCTGGGAATTGCCATTTGACCTCTTTTGCAAGTTAAGGCTGCATTTGGCACTAAACTCATGAGTTATTTTGGGTATGTTCTGTAAATCTGCACCTTTTGCCCATGTACTAGGAAGTTATTTTCCTTTTCTGTATGAATTTCAGGTATTGAATCTTCTGTATTGCCTTCCATTTATAGTCATAAATTAGTTATTTTCTTATTTAATCACATTTATAGCAATTTTTATGTTCCATAAATAGGAAGGAAAACATTCAACTTGTCATTCTTCTATTCTACAAATCCAGTGGCATCAATAACACAATAAGAACATGCTGGTTTGTATTAGGTGTGTTTTACAAAAGTTAGGAATTCACCACAAGAAATGAAATCCTGAGAGGGAGGGCAGTTTGAAGATAATTTTTGTTGTGACAGTTTCCAGGAAACAGACAACGCGTGGCACGGTGGGTGCCTGGCCCTGGCCGAGCTGGGCAGGAGAGGATTGCTGCTCCCTTCCCGAATTTCAGATGGTGAGTTGGACTTGCTGAATGTAAGTTCATGAAATAACAATTGATATTATTAGGCACCAAATGTGTGGCAATAGACTGGGATTTGCTGATGTGTCTGTGTGCTGGGTGATGACTGAAGTACTGAGTTCTGCAGTAAAACATTTGCCCATGGGGATATTTAAGTCCTTCTGTCTAAAGCATTGGCTTGGGTGTGCCTTTTTTTATACTTAATAAATATTTCTTTCCAAAATGGAATTAATTTCTTGGGGTTTTCTTCTTTCTTCTTCCCTCCCATGTTTCTTTGTACAGTTGTATAAAACAATTCTGCATGTCTCCATATTGTGTCAGTGTCATTATTTAAGCAGAATATATTAAATAATTGATGACTAACTTGCACTTTAAAGCCAGTAGCTTCTGCTGTTTGTTTATGGTTAGATTTCAAAGGCCAGTTTCATGTAATTTATACATGAATTGTTTATATTTTAAATGGGTTTTTGAAATAGCAGGATGGAAAGAAAAAGAACAGGGCAGAGGAATTGTTTCTTTGTGTGTTCTGTAGTTATCAGTATACACTGAACTTCAGAGATATTAGTGTCATTTTGGTCAGTGCCATACACAGTGGGAATGACAAAAGCACAGTGTAGCAGTTGACATCCCCCCTTGGGTGCTCTTACAGCAGTGTCTTGTTCTAGATGGTTCTTTGGGTCCCATCTGGTGCTCCTGTGTTGAGCAGAGAAGTTGAACCCTAAATTTAAAAGATGTTTCAAAGCTGGTGTTTCCTACTAGTAAGTCAGGGTGCTAAATCTTTTCTAGTTTGAAGGTGTGCTGTAAAATGTGGCATTTAATACAGTTTATTACTCTATCTCCATGGAAAGAGTTCATGTGCATGTGAGAAAGTTTGTGCAGTCAGCCTTCCGTTGGTTTCCCTTTTTTCATTACTTTTGCCCTTCCATGATAAAAGTGAAATAGTTAAAAACCTTCCAGCTTACAGCTGGGGAATCATGAAAGGGAAATCCTCCAAAGGTAAATCTGTACTCCAGTTCTGACCAAACCAGAGCTATACACCTCTGTCAGGGAATCTGGATGGCCTCATGTCATGGATTTTTATTTAATTTGAAGAAGGCAGATCAGGTAGACTTCACCACTGGAGCTGGCTTTTATAAAAATAATATTTGTGTGGAGATGGGGGAGAATAAATACTTGAATTCTATGGAAGAAACACCAGAAAGTTTTTCTGTGTTCACTTGAAAGGAATTCAAATTACCAAGTAAAGAGGTACACGAGATTTTTTTTAAATTGTGGATAATAGTAGCTGAAGCTTTCTGCTTTTAGGGATGAGTGAGGCAGATAGCTTAAGGTAGTGTGAAGAGTGGCAATGGTGACACATGAGTCTAATTTCATGTTTGGAAATTAGGGATTTGGCAGCATCTGACCCTAAGACTGAAGCTTTAATCTTGGACTGGAAGCAGCTCTTTCTCTCTGTTCTGTCACGTGCTGATGCACAGCTCAGTCCCTCACACTGTCTGGCTGCCCTGCTGCTGTCATTCAGTTAATTGGCTTTTTCTGTTAATGCACTGCCTTTTTCAAACTCACATTGATATTCTTGCCTTCTGATAATGTGAGAGAAGCTTTTCTCTGTGAAAGATTAAAGATCAGTGTATCTCTTTTTTTTTTTTCTTACCTCAAACTAAAAGTCTGTCATTTACTGTTTAATTGCTAAACTTGTTACAATGCTCTGAGTTGTTGGCTCAAAGCAGCACAGCACAAAACATGAGGTAAAAAAATTCTGGGAATTCTGCATTATGTTGAATGCAGCTCCACATCCTTAAGTAGGCTTACACCTATTAGTGATGTCCAGGCAGGTGAGGATGTCCCTCACCTGGGTAATGAGCAATGAGAAATGTGTACCTGTGGTTATATGGAAATAATGCTTGTTCTGGGTTTGTCTCCTTACACTCTGTAAATTTACACAGGGATCTGCCTTATTTTAGTTGAACTTTTGTAGCAGTGTGGACAAGCTGGACAGCAGCTTTAAGGCAGAGGGAATTCTGAGCTTCATTATTTGGAAATAAAGTTTGGATGAATTAATCCACATAATGAATTTCCATCACTGAAGAAAGTTTTTTTTTTTTTTGGAATTGATTTGGATTGATTTGGTCCCAAAATTCTGCTTGCCAGTTTAAAATGTAGCTAGCAATTTCTTGCTAACTGTTCTTCAATACAGATAGTGTAGTAAATGTATTTGTGTTCATTAATGACTTTCCATATATTTTAAGTACAGACCACAAGATTTATTTGAAAAATTGCCAGTTTATATACACAGATAGAGAAGTTAGAAATAGTTTATGGCTGTAGAAGGACACAGAAACTGATAGTGAGTGATACACATGTACTGAAACAAGACCTTCACCAGGAGAGTTTGCCTCAGATGAAATAAATTATATAAATAACTTTTTAGACCTGGAGTTTGAAGGTTGCCCAGTGTCTGTCTAACCTCAGCAAAGCAGGCACCTGGAGTGTTTAGTTCTTCATATTTTCAGTGTGTTTTCATAGTGATTTACTTAAAGTTGAACATAAACTGCATTTATTAACCCTGTGCAGGCTTTCTTTGGTTTGACTTGAATCTTGTTCTGAGTCAGTGCGAGAAGAGATTGCTTGCACAGGGTTTGGGGCAGTTTATTTAAAGTGGCATCTGCCTCTGAGTAACTAAATTTGGTCTGTTGCTCTGTCTTAGGGCAGAATGGCAGAGTGCATCCATACACAGAGCAGTTTTTACAGTACATTCTAAAAAGCCAGTTTTAATCTTAAGCTTGTTTAAACTACTGCACAGTGACACAAGGTTTTCAAAGGAAAAAAAAAGACCAAAAAACCCCTATTAGATGAAGTTAAGGCTGAAAAAAGACTATGACAGTATGTTATTGAGCAGTATTGTTTCTAGAGCTTAAACATCTTTCAAGAAAAAAAGTTGTAAAAGTTATTTTACATCATACAATTGCAAAAACCCCTTGAAGATTCATCTGATTTACTTTGGCTTTAGTAATGAATGCAAAAATTCACTCATGAAAACCTGAGCTTGTACAAGACAAAGTTCACTTCCTTAAAAATATTAATATAAAATTATGAACATTATTTACAATGGAGAGATTGAATGTATCTTGTCACGGGCCAAGCCCAGTGAGTGAGGGTTTGTAGAAAATTTCATGATGATGCTGGTAACCAGAAACTCATTGCAAGGAGGAGGATTAGGACACTCTTGTTCTCTTCCTTAAAGTGAAGACTCTGCTGCAGTCATTGGGCCTGACCCTCTTAGCACCTTGCTGGGATTTGGCAGATTCTTTTTGGTTTGTCCTTTTTTGTGCTTTCCCCTTGGCGCTGCCCGGCGTGTCCTGGGTGTCGGCAGCGCCGGCGGGCTCCGTGTGCGCGCCGTGCCCCTCCTGCCCGTCCCCGTCCAGCCTGGCCCTGCTGGGGCTGTAGGCAGCCAGCTGGCACAGAGCCACAGCTGCTGTCTGCTTCTGCTCATCACAGCTCTCCATCGAGCCCCAAGTCACAGGCTTTGTCACAGGTGCTGCTGCTGGGGTTCTTGGGCTCCGCCGCCGAGCTCTCCTTGCTGCTGCTCGGAGAGGCAGCACTGCTGGTGTCGTGGGATGGGCTGTGGAAGGACGATTTCAGGCTGGCTGTGTTACAGGAATCCTTCACTGAGAGGTTCAGGGGCATGTCCTGCATTTCCAGGAAGCTCTGCCTGTCTGTTTTGGATGGGGTTTTGTACATGTGCTCGTGAGTAGGTCCTGTGCTTGTGTCAGCCTTTTTGGAAAGATTGAGGGGAGCTATCCCTGTGTCTTCTTCTGTGTTGGACAGTGAGCCCGCGTTGTTCTGGCTGTCAGTCTGTGTGTGTGAGTCTTCATCAGTGACATTGATGCTGAAAGAAACGAGGAGAAAAGAGAATTCACTATCGGTTGCTCTTTTAAACTGGGGCTGAGGAAGTGAGCAGGAAGAGGAAAAAAATCGAGATTTCTAGGCTAGAAGTCTGACAATTCTGTTGTTTCCCCTCTAAATGCCCCAAGTCCCTTTCACCATACCCATCACTGTAATAGAATTCCCTGAAGTACTCAAACACATTAGAAGTACACAAACACAGTGGAAATTCCTGGTACATTTAAGGAGAATGAATGGTCTGCTCACTGTAGCACCCATGTGCTGTGCACAGTTAGTACAGAACTTATGAACTCACTGCTGTAAATCTAAATATATCTAACAGGCCGTGCATGAAATGTGCCCATCTTTGTGTGTCCCCAGCAAACCTGACGAGAATTTGCAAAGTGTTATTTTACCTGTTGGGTGAATCCCCTCTCTCCTGCTGTGCCTGCACACCTTGAAGGGAAGGCTGCTGCTCAGTGCTTTTTCTCACAGGTCTGAAGGCTGTGAAGTTTTCTTCTGATTGGTCATACTTGCCCAGGGATGTGGAGGATGACTTGTTGGAGAGGTCAAACAAACCCTCACACGTGTGGCTTGTCTGGGTGAAGTTGGTGGGGCTGGGTCTGCCGGGGGAGCCCGTTGCTGCGCTGCCTGCCAGAGGGCTCATTTTGGCATTCTCTCTTTCATTTTGGTCATCCTTAGGGTTACCTTTGGCATGCAATAATGTCATTTCTTTTTCATAATCTGCTTGTTTTTTATGTGAACTTAGAGGGTATTGTTGGGAGGGGCTTAAAGAAGCTGGGTACAGCAAGGTGGTTTCTTCCATCAGATGAGAGTTTTGATCCCTGTTAATACCAGCTACGTGTGAAAATCTGTAAAATGGAGGATCTGTTGGCCTACAAAATCCATATGGTATTGGTGGAGCGGAGTGATATTGCTGGAACAATCGATAGTGTTCATATGCTGATGGATTTAGGGGTTTTGGAAGTGGCCCAGGGTGGGGAAGGAAGTGTCTTTGATCTTGTGTTCCATAGACAGAGAGAGCAGAGCTTTCACACTCTGAGTTACCTGGGAGCAGGTAAGGTGTGTAGATAGCAAGCCGGTGCTCATAGAAATGGGGTGAGTACTCAGGAATCATTGGTTGCATGTAAGGTGAAATGGGACCAAAGCCTTTTGTGGGAGCAACTTTATGTGGAAATTCTGGGAGGAAAGAACCTGCCTTCCACGGGTGAGCTGGTGCGTGAAACGCAGACTTGGTGTGAAAAGGAGAACTTTTGTTAGACAGGGAGAGGATTTCAGATGGCTCAGTGATTTCTGGGCCTTTGCTGTCTCGGTGTTCTCCGACAGGAACGAAGGCTGAGGGCCTCACCATGCCCTCCATCAGGGGCTGCACGCTGATGGCCCCTTCTGCTGCCGAGCTGGCAGGGCTCAGTTCCTTCGGGATCGCAGGTTTTTGTCCCTGAATTGCTGAGTTTGTTGCTTGGTTTTGTAACTCAACGTTTTCCTTGGCATCTTCTTTTGTAAAAGGATATTGAGGCTTTGAATCCAGGCTCGACAGTCCATTTGTGACAGATTTAGAAGAAGTTGGTTTGACACTAGATTCGAGCTGATTGATCTGTTTGGGCTCCAGGGAGCTGCTCTTTGGACACTTGATGACACGATCCTGCTCTGACACCAAAGTGATGGAGTTTTTGCAGAGGCCATACTTCATGTGGTTAAAGAGATGGGATTTCTCATTGCAAGTGAAGGGGCACTGGAAGCACTTGTACTTGAATGGCTTTCCTGGTGGTCTTGGGATGTAATGAGGCTTCTTGGGTTTACGTTCTTTGAGGAGACTCATTTTTTTTTCTACTTTAAACAATTAAATATAATGGTTCTTTATAAAAACTTTCTTGTGGTTGGCTTCCCTGAGTTTTAGCCTCGTGATGTTTCCGGTTTTTCAGGTTTCTGGAATCCTTCTTCCCAGGTGAGGGAGAAGCAGGCAGCTCCTACGACGTCTCAGGGAAGAGGGTGCCGGAAAACAAGGCTTTTGCCACTGGCAGGGCAGGAACTGAAACACAAAGTTTAAAATGAGTTGTAGTGGAACATTGGAACTAAACACAAAGTAGTGCGTTCTCTTAAGAGCATTCCCCCTCACACTGCATGTGCTGTGTTGTTTGGGTTTTTAAAACAGAGTAGAAAGGATGTCAGACCCGAGTCAGATGGGCATTGACCTTTGGCAGCCTCCTGCACCCAAGCACAGTCACACAAGTGGCCTAATTTCCAGCAGCAGCACTTGTCACCTGCCGGTGCTGCCAGCTCAGGGGAGTTCTCTTTGAAAGCTGGAGGAACATTCATTCAGAAGATGAAAGTAGAAATGCAGGTGGAGCTGTTGAGAGAGGAGTGGAGTGGGTGGGATGGGAAGAGGCAGGTCCTGGCAGGGGCTGCTGTGGGGTGAGCCTGTCGGGCCGGTCCGGGAGAGGAGGAGGGAATTTCCTGCTGTGGTGACACCAGGGTGGGGTGGCCGGGTCGCTCTTGGGCGGCTGACTGGGCTCTTTCTGGGGCTGACCAACCCCTCTGTTCACTGCTCTGGTGTTTCCCAACAGCCCCATCTCAATGGATACCTCAAAAGTGCCCAATCTCTCGAAGGATAAAACCACACCGATTTTCTTCCTCTTCCTAATTCAATTAAGAGGAATGAGCACTGCAGTGTCTGACTAATGGAATCCTCTGCCTGATAAACACGTCTCCCATCCTCCTGCTGCAGATTGCACATAGTTAACACGGGCACCCCGGTGTATTAACTCGGGGGAAAAAGTGTGTGCCAGTAATTGATTTATAGGGGGAGGATCTATCTGCCTTTCTTTGGAAAAAACGAAGGTTGTGGATACTTTATCCAGCCCGGTGATTTGCTGGGTAGATAAGTCGGGAGGGCTTGTACCGGCTTGTTCCATTATGTTCACTGATTCTGAAGGCGTGAGAAACTCTCAGAGTCAAGTTCTCATGATTTTATAGGATGTGTTATGGCAGAGATCTAAAAACTGATGATTTCATCATGAACTACAAGCATCATTATCAAAATGATGACTGTTGCAAAACCACGTACTGTATCTATTGTGTTACCCGAAACTACAGGAATACTAATTGGAGGGGTGACGAGATAGCTCCATTTTTTTTTAAAAAAGCTTTTTACATAGAAGTTTGAATTAGTAGTATTAAAATACTAAGTTTATGAAAAGAATTGCTGGCAATTATGTGCTGTGAGATTTTTAATTCAAGTAGAGATGTTTTGCATTTCTTAAATCAGAGATTATTTAACAGAAAATGACAGGCAACACATGATGAAAACTGAAGGGAAAGCTACAGAATTGCTGCTTGGCTCATCAGGTATAGTAATTCTAGCAAATTGTATTAAATGTTTCTGATGTCATAGAAGTATTAACTTTGTTAAAATACTTTTTCTGAAGGCATCCTTAAAAATGAAAAGCTGCTCTGCAAGCAGAAAAAAATAATCAAGCCTTTTCCTAAAATTAACAAATGATTAAATGTGCTTCAGATTAATGAAAAAGGAATTTCTAGAGAAGTAACTTTTTGTATTTCAGGTTTTAATGAGGTTGTTTGAGTTGGATACTGATACTGTAAGAGCAAGAAGGAAAAATGCATCAGCATGTTAGTCTCATCATTGGAGTATGGTTGAAAAGTTAGTCCAATTTTTAAAAAATCATATATGGTTTTAAAAAATATTTTAAATAACAATAGCTAGAAATCCTTTGAAATATTAAAATAATATTTTTACATTAAAAATAAGTAAGTGAAATATTGAGACATAGGAGGAGAGGTCAAGATAGGGAACTGGGCTTTTTCTTCTGCTTTAAGTGAGCTTGTGGCACTTATTTTAACTAGTGATGTGTAACTAACATGGAAAGTTTGTAATGGACTCGGTCAAGTCAGTTTGTACCTGTTATTCTTTATATCTTTTTGGAAGTGCTTGTATTAATTATTGTTGAAAAAAAGATATTGTTGTCAAAACCCCATAGCTTTCTTAGGTGAAGCATTTGTGATAACGTCCCAATCTGCATTCAGGTGCAGCATTTATAATAAAGGGATGGTAATTAAATTTCCTTGTTCTTCCAGCTTTCCTTTGCTTCATAATGAAAATTCCTGTGTGTCCTGTCCTCCCCCCTCTGACTTTGTACTTGGTATTTAACTTTGATTCAAGTTATTCCTGTTGGACAGAGTATTAACTATCATTTCTTAACAAGATAAAGTGCGTTGTTGCAGTTTTAATGTTAGAAATTTCAAGCCTTGGAGCTCCTCTGCCGTGGGTACAGGAGGAGAACATTCCAACAGCTTTTTATTTCTTTCTATTTAATTTGTTTTGATGGCTCCAGAACCTGCTGCTCTGACTTGTGAGATGCAGAGAGCAGCTCATTTTAAAGGGTGTTTACCTTTCCTAAACTTAGGTCAGTGCCAGCCAGGTGAATGTTTTCTTTCTCGCTTTTACTATTTAATCCTTCTTTTTTTTTTCATGGTTTAAAAACACCAGTAATAAAATATTTCTAAAGTTAGACAAATAGGATAATTCCTGCTCTGGTCTTTAAGGCACAGGAATATCTGGCAGACAGGCATGTTTTATTATTTAAAAAACATTAAAACTATTTGATCACACAGTCAAAAAATACATTAATGGTTTAAAATGGGTGTAACCAATTAAAACTGTCCCTATATAAATAATGTTACTTACAGCTGTACAATATATGTTTTGTGCTGCCAAAATTAGAATTTAATATTGGAAAGAAAATACCAAAATAAGCAGTTGCTTTTTCCTTTAAATTTCCTTTAAATTCAATGCCGTCACTTGTGATACCCTTTAAAAAGGGGGGAAAAAATCTTCAGTGGCAGGATAATTTTTACATAACTTTGCTTTTTTAGATTGAGAATTTATTTCCCTATAGACCTGATTGTAGAAGTGCAGATGGTTATGTATTACTATAGTTTTCCAGTTTTGAAATGCAGTAGCATTATTTATTTATATTTTTACTGAAAACAGGTTATTCAGATAATCTTGATTAAACTTGAGGTTATCTTAGTTGTTTGTTTTTGTCACTAGTAACCTCCTCATGGCTTTCGAACCTGTCGCCCTCTCCAGCCTGAGACTGACTGCTCCAAGTTTCCTTCTTTCTATTTTTAAAAGCAGCTTGTTGCTCCCTCCTCTCCTTTAACCTGTTGGCAGGTTCAGAAAACAGGAATGTAGTTGAACATTGTGTGTAAATATATAAACAAAAAATGTCCGTGGGGATAAGTGTATACACACACATGCACATGTGTATTCATACACACACATAGATATGTGCATATATATCTGTCCAGGCTGGTTTTTTTGGGTTTTAAGTAGTTTAAATTGTTTAAGATGCCCAGTTGATCAAAGACGAAATTTCAGAATGTCTTTTATTACAAGCAGGGACAGTAATTACATTTCTTTTTAGGACACTGCTTCAGCAAAGTACGTAACAGCTGCTCATGCCCACCCCATTATTATTGCAGGCTCCTTCTGGTGATGTGGATCTCTCTGACCAGGAGGACTCACTGGGGTGGAACATTTTGAAGGACATGCTATAATTAAAATATTGTGATGTGGCATTATTGCATAACCCAAGGACATGCCATTGTCACCTACCCAGGGTGTTGCAAGAACAAGATTTGTGAGTTTTATTCTAGCTGAGATTTTTTTCAGCGATTAACCACCCCTCCCTTCTAAACTTCCAGGTCCTTGAAACTGAAAGATAAATTTGAAAGCAACTGTTTGTTAATTAGGAGGAAACAGGGGTGAGAGGAGTGGGCTGGGAGGGCAGTGTGTGTGTGTGTGAGGTCCAGAGCCACGGGCACTGCTGTGGTGTGTCCGTGTGCGTGCCAGTGTGCGAGAGGAGGCTCAGAAACACGGAATAAACGACTTGCTTAGGCAGCGTGGATAAGAAATAAAAATCTTTCCACATACCAAGTTAATAAATCAATGTCCTACTACACTTTAATTGACTAGAAAATAGAAAATGATCCTATTTTCTGCTAAGTTTCCAGAAGCTGGAAAAATTAATAAATCAAAACTGGAGCACATTATTTTCATACAAGCTTTTCAGATGAACCCGACACAACTCTAGGAAGAGAGCTGGCAGAGCAAACACAGCAATTTTAAGCAATACAGCTTTTTGTCATACTTCAATATATTAACTCCCTGAATTAAAAAAAAAAATAAAATAAAAGGTGCTGAAAACCCTTTGCACCAACAATAGTATAATTATTGTAAAAACTTGCAGTTTTCTCTCAGATTGAAATATTCCCCTCTCCTGTTGAAACTTTCTGCTGAAAGCTGAGAGTGGTGCCGTGAGTGCACCTGCTGGAGGAACCCTGGCTGCTGGGACAGCTGGGAGCTGAGCAGCTCAGATTTCCTCCTGAATCCCAGCAGGTTTTATTGAAAGAAATGCTCTAAAGCAAGGTACTCACCGGGCACTGGGGTGTCCGAGAGCCGCCGGGCGGGCGCTGAGCTGGAGCTGTCACTGCTGGGAGAGCAGTACCTGTTCTCTGCCTGAGCCCTGAGTGAAACTGCAGGAGGCTGTTCCAGGGGAGGGACCTGAGCGTGTAGGAGTAGGAGTTGAGCCCTCGGGGTGTAGAGATGCACCTGATATTACTCCAGCCTGCAGCTACGATTCATTTGTTTGCGTCCACCGCTCTCATTGAGCATTACCTCAGCATCTCGGCTATCGAGAGAGCTCCCGTCGCTCCGTGCCCTCCAACAACCAAGTTTTGCTCTCAGCTCTGCTGGCTGCTCCTCTGGCAGGCAGTTTGCAGTGTGGGGTCAGAAATGGCTTAGTTAACACTGAGGATATTGGAGTTGTGTACAAGTGACTCGTGGGCAACAGAGCTGACTGTATGAACGGAGTAGCAAAGCCTAAAAACTAATTTTGCTCATTTATTAGAGATTCTCAGAACTCTCAGAATTTCAGTCTGAAAACTCTGGGAATTTCAGCCTCAAAGTCCTTGGAATTTTGAGACCCAAACCTTGGGAATTCCTGCCTCAAAACCCCAGGAATTCTGGCCCCAAAAACCTGGAAATTTTGGACTTAAAATCCTGGAAGACTCAGCCCTGAACCCTGGGAATTTTAGCCCCAAAATCTGGGAATTGTGTCCCCAAAACTCTGGGAATTGAATTTTTATTGAATGCCTTTGTAGCTTTAATATTTTTTCTGATTTTTTTTCCTCCCCCTCTTAGTTTTTATTTAAATTTTTGTCCTTCATGAGTCTCCTTTCTGAAGGCGGGACTGAACTAACTCCAAACTTGCTTGCCACAGGAACCTGCCAAAGCTTGTCTATAATCGACAGCCAAATGTACAGGTCCTGGAAAGTGAAAGGAGCCACTGCAGGAAGGACTGATTGTCATGGCTGTGTGTTTGCTCAGGACCTGTGAAATGCAGCAGTGAAATGGGAAAGTCAACTGCTCACCCACTGATAAGTGCTGGGACTGGCTTTAGATGTGTTTTTTGTTGGAGTTTGTAAATGACAAATTTCTCAGTGCGTGTGCCAGTCACCTGGTGACATGGCTGAGCTGCTCAGTGAAATGATTTCCTCTCCCAGGCTAGAAGAAGGAAAATATTTTGATACTTACAGCTCTGTATAAAAACCACTCCTGTTAATGCATAAGCAAAGGGGCTTTTGGCTACTAATTCCAGTGTTACAGAGATGTTAAAACTTCTGTTCAAAACTGAACGTGAGAACCCTCTTGTTTCATCCACTGCTATGTGGATAAGACAGCTGCAGATTACTGAAACTTTCATATGTATGATGGATTTTATAGTTGGCAAAAGTAACATTTTTTGGAATTAAAATTATTAAGGAAATTGTCACTACAAAACCTGTTTAGAAAGTGGATAAAAGTTGTTTGAAAATCAGTCTCTAAAGCAATGTTCTTAAAAATAATTTTGAAGATGTTGCCTTTGGTTTGGTGGAATTACTTACAGACATCTACTTCCCTATGTGGATATGCAGGTCACCATGCTTCCTCTTGCTGGGCTGGTGTAACTTTTTGGGAAAAAAATCAAATTACAAGCAATCATTAATTTTAAGGTAGAAGTGTGGCTCTTGTGGTATGTTTTATTTTTTCCCTTAATTATTTTTTTATTATTATGTTTCTGTAATGCAGTGTAGCAGTATGAAAGGTGTAGTGTTACTGTCACATTACTCTCGAGTTATTTGTAAATCCTTTGGATTAAGATGGGATAAATTCTTCCATTTAGCTGTAAATTACTTTGAATAAAATTTTGTGCATTAGAATTTTCTAAGAGAAAAAGGGAGAAAGGCCTTTCAGTGTCTGCATTCAGAAATGTCTCTGGAAGAAAATTTCAATTTGTGGCATCTAGAGGAAGCTGTTGGACTCCCTCAATAGAACTGACTGAACTGGGATAACAGACAGTCAGAACTGGAACTTTGATTTTATTTTCCCTCCTTGTCTCCATTTCCTGACCTTGTATTTGGAGGGGAGAGATGTGATGTCCAGTTGCTGCATTGACCCATAGAAAATGTTTTAAACCCAGCTGCTTCCTGGAAGCTGCACTTACCAGTCAGTGAAATCAGCTGCAAGTGAAGTAGAACTGGAAGGAAAAAGAACAGCTCATGTAAATTCTCCTTTGCTTGGGGCTTGGATGATATTAGAAATCCAGATCTGGGGGAGGAGATTGATTGGTGGACCCCAGAACAGGACCATGAGAACTCCTGTTTGTGCAGACATGCAGAAATAGTGAATCATGATTGCAGTGATGTTGTTTCCACACTTCTTTTTAACTCACTTGATCACATCCTGAGTGTCCTGTCAGTGACCCCAGTTCCCTGTTGGTAGCAGCTTTTTCATTTACCTGAGCACAGGTCACATTAATTTAGAGAACTGACATAGTAAAATTTGCATTTATTGATATGTTTCTGCCAAGTTGCCTTTCTTTTTAAAATGTGGTTATTTTTGTGTCTCTGTGGGGCTGAAGCTTTTTATTATTTTATTTGGTGTAGAATATACTTCTTTATTCTAGGTTCTGTTTAAAATTCAGTAAGAAGCAAGTGTTGTTTAGCTGTAGTTGAACTTCATGGATGTAATTACTGTAGCATAATTCTGTCATTCTCTAAATGTTACAAACTTCCTTTTATGTGCTTTTATATGAATTTTTGGCTCAGCTTTAGCACTGAACAGAAAACAAAATGTCAGTTTGCAGAAACTCTGTATCCAAACAGGGTAAACTTACCCTGATCTGGATACACCTCTCAGCTCATTTCTGTTTTCCCCTTCAGGATTCCCTTCCCTGGATGTATCAGTGTGTGCCAGGTGTTGCTCCAGTTCTCACCTCACTTTAATCAGACAGTTCTTGCCTTTCTGCTCTGATGCCAGGACTGGCCCTGCTGGTTGCACTCAGGACTCCAGTGCTGCTCCCAGGGGATGGCCACTGGTTTTCCATCACCAGCCATTTTTGCAAGTCTTTGCAGAGGGGCTTTATCACTCTGTGAGCTCCCTGGTTATTCCAGGAGAGCAGCAGGATCACAGGTGAATGTGGGTACTGGTGGACATGGAGCTGCTGGAGCTTAGTTCCCACATACAGGAAGCACCTTGGAGCTGCAGTGCTCACCTGTGTCACCTTAGTTGTGTCTGGATATGTGGTTTTGAGCTCAGAAAGTCCTTTTTGCTCTCTGGGATCACTTGAAATTTCAATAACTTCAAGTTACTGAAGGGTTTGGCTCTGAGCATCAGCATGTTTGGGCTGGGCTGTTCCCCACCATTCCCAGAAGGGGGCAAATGGACGTGGATATAATTGCTGTAACTCACACCGTGCCCCGAAACATGACGTGATTCTCCTACAATATTCTCATAATTATTTTTTTCTATCCCATATGAATAGTTATTAGTCTTAATGTTTTTTGAATAACACCTTTGAAATGTGCCTTTGTTTTTCATAACCATCCAGTCCCTGACTCCAGAGATACGTCTGGGCAGATTACTGTGCTGGTGTTTGGGAGCCACTTGTTCAGAATTACTGGAGCAAATTACTTGTATGGGAAAAGAATAAAAGCTCAGCAGTTAATAGCAACTGCAGATCCCATTTTTAGATATTTATTGTGGCCTGTGCTGTTTGGTCTGGAGCTAGGATGATCTTTCTTTGGGTTCCCATCCTTGCCCTTGGGCAGTGAAACATCTCGGGGGAAGTGGGAAACAGCAGGAATTGGGACTGTAGGCAAAGGGATGAACTGTTTATAAGGGAGGGTTTTTAATGGGAACTCTTTTCCCTGTCAGTCATTCTCACAGGGATGCAAAATGCACCTTCAGCTTCTGCTTGATGCTGTGGTTATAATTCTTTCCAAAAGTAATCTTTTAAAAGTGATTTTCATGCCGAGTATTTTTTCCTTTTCTGCTTTAGTTTCAAAACTTACACCAGAGATTCTGAGCCAGTTTTCTTGTCTCCATGAGAGTTTTTCTGATAGAATCCAGTAGCAGGACCTGACTTGTGCTATGTGCAGTTCCAGGGTGTATAAACTCACTTTTCTTTGAGCCATACCTGGTGTGGGGCTGCTGTGATGCTGCTCTCACCAAAGAGCAGGGAGGGATAGAGCAAATACTCTCAGGCTCAACATGTTTTTAGCTTTCAGTTATTTTCTTAAACATCAGATTTTATAAATATTGATATGATTAATATGTATTGTTTACTATTCCTATACATTTTTAAAGTGGGACTATAAACCAGCAAATACAACCCAATGTTTTATTTTATTTCATTGAAAAACACTGATGCTGCAGTTCCTGAGCTGCAGTTTGGCTGTTACGGTTTTGCATTCAAATTTCCATGTCACTACTTAGCTGTAAAATTTCAGTTGTTATTAGAAGGGATCATGCAGCTTAATTTGTATGTGGGAGAAACTTTTTTAGCAAAATAACCCAAAGTTAGCTAAAATCTCATGATCTGATGGTGGATTTGTGTGTGATTCTACATTTGGAGTTGCAGCACCCCAAAATGAAATATTTCTTACTCTACAGTGCATGCTAGAACCAAAAACTTGGATTTCAGTGTGGTTTCAGTATGATTTCACAGCTTTTGTTTTGTGCTGCATTTGTGGTTTTGTAGGCTTCAGACTATTATTTATAGGGTTTTTTTTTATTTAATTGGGTGGGGATAAATACTAAACAAACAAGAGAATCCTAGTTTACTTGAATTTCTGGTTTGCTTGTGAAAGGACGTTATTAAAATTTCTCTTGATGACAGCACAGTATAAACTTTCTAGCTCATAAGGTGTGTCATGTAGAGGAACATGAACCTTCCTGGGCATTCTTAACGTCTTGGTGGTGAGCTGAAGAATGTTCTGGTGTCACTCTCAAGGACTTCTGAGCTCTGAGTAGTCCCAGCTGTCTGTGCTGAAAGCCAGGGACAATCTCTCAAATAAAATCTGTATTTTTGTTTCACCAGGAAGTAATGCTCACTGTGCATTATGTGATCCTGTTTCTGCTATAAAATCATGTATGTGTAAAGTTAAGGTTGAAAACATTTGCATCACTGAAGAGTAAGAAAAGCCAGGGAAAGCAGATTGGAAGAGCCCTGTGGTTACACTTTCAGTCAAGTTGTGCTTATTTTGGGAGGATTCCAGCCAGGAAGACATTATTTTAATCTTCCTGCTTTCTTACATACCCTTACCCATTAATGGGGAGTAGATTGGAATAATCCAACAGTCCCTTACTCCTTTTTAAACTGTGGCAACAGTGAGAGCAGCACTTGAACAGAAGGAAATAATGCTGGTAGGATCCAGGGATAATGGGAAATTCAGGAGTCTGGTACTGGTGGGTTGGTACAATGGATCTGAATCTGGAATTTGATTTTTTTAATGTCAGAATAAATGAAAAGTAGTAATAAAGAGTGAAAAATGTTCAGAACCAGCCTTAACTTCTTCTGTTCATAAGTTACCTTCAGAATAAAAGAAGCTGTAAGAAGGAGATAGGGAGTGTTGAAGGTCTGTTAGTGGGGGACCTGGGACTTGGCAGGTTATGATATCATGGGATTCCATGACAAAATCATGATGCTTTTTACATTTTCAGAGAGGTCACACACAACTCTACCAGTGTCTAAAAAGAGTCTGGCTTAGGGACATATTTGTGAACTATTTCTGCTAAATGGTAAGCTGTTGGTTTAAATAGGAAACACTGGTTCTCTCAGTTGGTGTTTGCTCTCTGTTTTAAAGATATCTCATTGTCAAGTGTATTTTTGGTGAAAAGTTTCTATGAAATGAAGTCTCTGATGCTGTCAGATGGTTTCAAATGACTTGGCCAGAATAGCAGATGCTACAGCTTTGAAGGAATATCTGTGTATATGTGACTGCTGTGTCTGTGGTTTTAAAATTCCCTCAGCTTCTGGTGTAAATATCTTACTGATTTTGTGTTGTTAATTTTTTCTTGTTAAATTGGTTAGAATGGATATGTACTCTGAGGCAGTACCTAATTGTCTGTTCCTGGTACAGAGAAGGCTTGATCCTGTGCTATTATGGGGAAAAGATTGGACTCCTGTGTATTTTGTCTTTTTTTATCTGAGAGTAGAGGGAGTGGTGCTTACTGATAATTACATATAACTAGATATACTTTAAAAAAACCCAAAATCTCTTTTGTTTAGAAAAACTACACACAGTGGACAAAAGGGGCATTTTTGCTTGTCCAATCTCACTGTGCCATTCATGGAAAAAAAAAGTGAATCCAGTACTGCTTTTTAGAAGGAGGTTTAACTGAGATAAGGATATAAATAGTCTTATGGAAATGGATTATGTAGCTTCTTAAAGTTGTTTGCATTCTCTATTTTTAAGAATTACCTTCTGTGTTTTCATATTCTAGAGTAAGTTGTTTGTTATGGATTTGCAGCAGCCAGGGTTGGAGGAGAGGGACGATGCCTCAAGAAGAGAAGTCAGGCTTCTGCACCGTGTTGGTCTGTTCTGCAGTGGTGCTTAATTGTGAGGCTTTTGGCAAAACTCCAGGTGCTTTTCATCAGAGATACAGGAAGAAGTGAAAAAAAAAGAGAGAAAAAAAAAAGATCTACCTGTCTTAGATGGACTCTTTAGAAAATTGAGAACACCCAAACCTGAAAGGCTGGTTTAGGAATTCCTTCTCTAACACGCAGGTGAACTTTAAAAGTGATGCATGGTCTTGAAAAGAGCCTTTAAAAAAGTTATAATGCCTATGTCACCGTAATAGTTTTCAAATTAGCAAGGAAGCATTATAAATAGTGCAGATTTATTTTTTTTTCGCTAGCCAGCAGGTATGAGCAGGAAGAAGTGCAGTGTCTGAGCCACAGCAGGAAAGGTCCCTCCCCCAGCACCACTGGGAGATGGGGTAAACACTGAGCAGGGAAGAAATGACAGTGAATTGCTTCTGGCTTTTTCACCATGGGGTTTATCTCAGTATTGCACAACTTTAGCCTCAAGGCTGGGCTTTCTTGGGTGATACTTCTTTTCTGACATGCAGTGTTAGGAGTTTATAGAATTTTTATACTCCTTTAGAGTAAGTAATTCATTTGCTCAGTAGGATTTCTCCACAAGCCTGTTCCTTCATGTCTTTAGGTGCAGTTTGCTGTTGGTTCAGTCAGAGGCAGAGCTGTGTGAGCTGTACACCTGTGAGAAGGTCTCTGGGTGGGAGTGGGTAGGAGTGTCCCCAAACCACGGAGTGCTCTGTGTTTCAGAGCTGTCCTGGCTCAGCTGCTGCTCTGAGTGCAAGCCAGGCAGGGGGCTTTGAGCTTTTAGGGCTGTGTTACGTAAGGATTTTGGGATGGACTGGCTGGAATCCAGATCTGTCTGCTTCCTGCTTGGCCCCTGGCCACGCTCCAGAGCCCACACTGCTGTCAGCACCAAGTGCAAGGCAGAGGGACCTGGCAAACAGAGCCAGTGTCCAGCTCCTAAACACTGCAGCTGAGAGCCATGGCTGGTACCAAACAGTCTTTGAGGCAACATCCAGCTTAACCAGCACCCCCTTGTCTCAGTCTGAGAGGCAGCCCTTGCATTCCACGCTTGCCTCCCTCAGCAGCCAGGCAGACTGCAGCCTCCTGAGCTGCCCTGCTGTGATTCATCACTGGAGCAGGTCTGTCCTGTGGGCTGCCTCAGAGAGCTCCATGGAAAAACCACCACGTGACCATATAATTAAAGACTTTTAATTCATTACGTAGGGAGAGACTGGAGGGAGATTGCAGGCAGACAGACACAGCCCTTGCAGTCCTGGGGCACAGAGGCTGCTGGGTTTGTGCAGGTGCCTCTGCCCTGGGTGTGTGGGCTCAGTGCTGGGGGCCATGGGGCTCACAGCAGCTCCAGGGGCTTGAGCTGCCCACTCCTCACATCCCTCCTGGGCCTGCAGGAGCTGTGCTGCTCTCCTCCTGCCCTGGCAGACTCACAATGAGGTCAGCCCTGGGGGCAGAGTGGCAGAGGAGAGGTCACCTGTGGGCGGTTTTTAGGCTCTTGCCCTTGGGGATGTGATGTGGGAGCATCTCACAGGAACACAGAGAACTTTCCACAGCCAAAACAGCAATGCATTTTCTGATCCTCACTGGAGGCTCTATCCTCTCAGGGAAAGAGCCCTTCAAGAACAGATTCTGGAGTCAACAACTTATATAGAAAATGAGAACAATTCAGAGATGTTTGGCAGAATTTTAAACAAGTATTTATTTCTGGTAATGGGCCTAACTTGAACTTTCTGGTGTTTGCATCTGTGTTGATCCAGTAAAATTGGTAGAAGAGCCCTGAAAAGTTCCAGTTAGGAGCTGCCTCTTTCCATGCCTGGTGCCCTGTAGGAGTGAGTGGTCTCAAACCTGATTTTCTGTACATGGAGGAGCCAGAATTGTGTTTTTAGAAAACAACACTGCAGATGTCTGCACCAGTGTTTTTCATCCTAAGGCTCACAAAGAGCCTGAACCTTCACTTCTGCACTGAGCTGGTTTTCGTTGAAGAAAAATGTGAAGAACAAAATTGCTATGCTTTGTGTTGAATATGTAAGTTGAAGCTTCATCACTCATTAATTGTAATGTTTGTAGCTGCTCCTGCTGTGACATTGTGCTCAATGCACCCTTCAGGAATAGCAAATGTCCACTTTGTAGTACTTTTTCTTATATAATTTTAAAATAGAAGGATTTGCAATATATTTTTTATGGATTGAAACAGCTTCTCTGCCTAAACAGTCCCTATAAAAACATAATGCTTGTCTAAGATAACATTGACTTAATCTGTTTTAAGTTGCATATTTTAGTTTGGAACTAAATTTAGACAATTCTTGTTTAATCTCAGAACCATTGAAAATCTGTTTCAAATTAAATAAGGTCGACTTGACTTTTTGCAATTTTCTTGTGAGACAAGGCCTAAAGTTGAGAAACAGGTTTTTGTTGCTTGTTTGACTGCTGTATTTGTATATTTTATATGATAAATATTGCACTAAATAAAAAAAAATTACTATGTGGAGTTAAAGTGACAAGAGGCTCTGGACAGCACAGGTTATAGTCGAGGTTGGTGTAAAGTGTGTTTTTAAAGGATTAATGTGAGGGATCTTTCATTTAATTACATTAAACCCTTCAATATCCAGTATCTTCCACAAGCTCCTTCCCCTGATTTTATTGTCTCTCACCTGCACTGAGCATCTGACTGTGTAAAATCTGTGTTTAAAAAGCAGAATATCTACAACCTGTCTCCAGTATGAGGAAAAAAACCAACCCAACCCTGTTGTTTGTACTGCCAGAAGTTGTTTCTTTATTTTCCAAGGCTTGAGCTGCAACTGCAGTGACGCTCTTGGGCATGGCAGGGTGGGGTGAAGCAGGTGCTTATTGATACCTCCAGGCTACAGGTAAAGGTGACTGTGTTTTCTTGAGCATTCACAGACCTGCACAGGTGGATTTTGTTCTAAGAATCAGCTTGAGAGTGGGCATTATTTATCCTCTGGTTTTGGTGGCACACTTAAAAAAATATAGTAGATCTGTGAAAGAAATGTGAACGTGTAAAATTAAAGCTAAACTTTTAAACCTGTAAAGCTAAGTAGCAGTTCAGATCTTGTCATTGTTGCTTCCTCCAACTTCCTGCTTTTCAATACAGAATTTCAAAAATCAAAGAATTTTGTCTCCACCCTACCAAACTAAAATAAGTTTCTTCTGGAAGATTTTTTTTCAAAGGTTTTTAGATTTTGTATCTGTGATTTTTTGGGTAAAGTGATTTTAGGTTAAGATTTGGCATGGTGTTTGTGGAACTCAAGAGCAAGAAATGAAGTTAAACCTGGAATTTTGGGTAGTGTTTCTTTTGGGTTTTTATAATTGTTGAAAACCAACAAGAAATGTAATGCTGGACCCACTTTTTTGAAAACACACACAAACACACTTGTGTCAGGAGCAGTTTTTATTCAATATTTCCTGTTACAGTTGACCAGTAAATACTCAACCAGTGCTAGCACAAAACCAGATGCCCCCTGGATCAGTATTTCTTATTTGTTCTTGTTTCTAATTACAAGTGCTGCACACTTCACCTTGTTTCCCCTGTTGGTCCCACCTCCCCAGTGCCCACTGCTGCTTCCTTCCTTTTCTGTGTCTCCAGGCTTTGCAGTCACACAGAGCAGTGCTGTGAGTCCCAGGTGCAGGAAAAGGACATGCAAGGTGTGAGACTGGAGCTGCCCTGGCCACCAGCCCCTGGAGCATCACCACTGTCCCTGTCCCTTACAGACCATCTGTGGCTGTGCCCAGCATTTGGAACATACAATTTTTATTTCAGAGACAATCCAAATGTGAGAAGCTGCTGCAGGGGCCTCCTTCCCCCTTTTCCTTCCCTGCACAGAGGTGGGAGTGTGCTCCCAGCTGTCTGAAGGAGCTGCAGTGGTCACTTGCATTGAGGGAAATGTGCTGCAGCTTTGCAAAATTGCCTTTGGCGCCAGCTTGAGTGTTCCTGTAGAACCAGCAAATTCCATTTTTCTTGTCAGTTGATGCAGCAATTTTCAAAACAAGCTAGGCAGCATTTTTAAATACTTTCATTGCAGTTTCTTTAGGCACTGGGAAATGTCCAACAGTCCATCCATCTCTGCTGTATCGTTGTTCCAGAATGGGAAATGCACTTGCTCACTTGTAGTGTTAATGCTCCTATTAGCAAAATCTCACCCATCCCTGTTTCTACTGCTTGATTTTCTTTAGCATCTTAGAATGAATTTAAACAGCCCTTTAACACTTCACTTCTCCAGTCATGGTATCAATGTTTTTGTTAAAAGCAGCAGTACACAGTGATGAACAGCACATGGAAGTTTTAATTATTTTGTGATTATATCCACTCAAGGATATCCAGGGACAGATTGTTAATGAAATACAGCTCAGTGATCCCATTTCTTGTTAATGGGATCATCTTGTGCCAACCATTTTCTAAGGAAAAAAGATGCATTTGATAAATTTGATACAAGAAAGAAAACTGAGAAATTATTTCTTTTTTTTTTTTTTAGAGACTTTTGTTTCTGCAGACATTAGTCATTTAATAAAGTTACATCTAGAGAGAGATGTATTCAGATTTGCTATCTGGATGTATGAGGGCAGATACCAAATACAGGGAGCCCTGCATTCATATTTCTTGAACTGTGGCAATGTGTTTCTAGAACAGAAAGAATTATCCTTACAGGTTCTGGAAGCTCTCTTATCTGTAGAAAAACATTATTGACTGGGCAAGGGGGAGTGGATTTAAACTAAAAGAGAGTAGGTTTGGTGAGATATCAGGAAGGAATTGTTCCCTGGGAGGGTGGCAGTGCCCAAGGCCAGGCTGGCCAGCTGGCGGGGGTGCAGCGAGATGGTTTTGCAGCCCTGACTGTTGCTGTGTGTGCTCTGTCCGTGCAGTGGTGCCTGTGATGCTGCGGGCGCTGACGTACGACGAGAAGCGCGGCGCCTGCAGCGTGGGCTCCAACGTGCGCGACGCCGCCTGCTACGTGTGCTGGGCCTTCGCGCGCGCCTATGAGCCCGCCGAGCTCGTGCCCTTCATCCGCCACATCGCCAGGTGAGCTGTGTCTGGGGCAGCTTGGGGTGTCTGCTGACGTGTGTGCTGAGAGCTAAAAAGTAAAGGGCTGCATATGGGGCCATGTAAACATATCTGAGTATTTCCTCATCGGTGATGCCTTCATTTCCCGCTGCTCGCCTGTTTTTCAGAGGAAAATCCAAAGAAATTCACGGTAAGGGTAAGAGAAATCAGTGCAGGCTTTGGCAGGGTGTCATCTTTTGTCTGCTTGATCCACCTTCTCTGTGGGGAGCTCAACTCAGGGGGTTTAAGAAGAGAAGTGTATGAGACAGAAGGTCAAACCATTCTAAAACGGTGGAGTTGCTTTATGGAGTAATAAAGGGCTGGAAATAGGTGAAAACTTAAGGAAGAGGTTGTTGTTTGTTTTTTCAGGTGTGTCTTGTTCCTAACAACCCAAGATTCCTGGGACTTCATAAGATGAGTGTTGTGCAAAGAGTAAAATATATTTTTATTGATCAGCTTGCAGCTTGCAAATTGAGCAGGTTAGGTCTGAAAGAATAAAGCAGACTTCAGCTCTACTTCAATACAAATTATAGTTTTCCTTTTGAAGTGTTCCAATTCAAAGATTGTTTTGAATAAAAAATAAAACCACTTCCAGTTTCTCAAAGGGGCAATATTGAATTCTTAGTAACACAGCACTTTTGAGTAGTGGGGGTTTTATTATTGCTAAGGAGATGTTTGAGTTAAAGTTAACAAATACAGAGAATTTTTCCTCTTTTGATACCCTGTGGTTTTATAGAGCAGAGCAGAGTCCAGGATCTCACTTAGCAGTGAATGGAAATGCCTGTGTAGTTCTTTTTCAATCCATGGTTTCTGTTTCAAAAGACTTTCAAAAGTAGAATCTTTAAGGGATTTCCAAATCTGTGCTTCTGCAATGGTGGACTAGAAGTTGCTACAACTTTTTACTTAATACCGTTGATATTTTTACAGATACTCACTGGTTTTACCTTTTTTCCTTTTGTCTCATGTTCTCCCTCCTCCTTGGCTGTGAGGTTCTCTATTGTTTGGTCCTTTTGTTGGTCACACACTGGCTGACATTTCAGGGTTTGTTAACGGGTGACTTGCACTGCAAACACACAGGTGGCTTCTAACAGTTTCTTGGCACACTTTTAGTGCAACCATTGATAGCAGCAACTCAGGCAGCTTTGTCTCCATCAGAAGGGTTTTATCAGTGGTCATTTAGTGTTTTCTTTTTCAAAACAATAGGAAGAAGTTTGGACTATACAGTGATCTGTGGTTCTGGATATCTGCTTTAATTTTTAGGGACTTCCTTGCTTTTAGATTGCTGACAGAACTATTTCAATCTCATCCAAAAAGCCTAGTATGACTATTTCTTTTTTTTTCTTTTTTTTAAAAGTTTTTAAAGTTCTTTGAGACAACCTATAAACTAATCCATTTTTATTCTTTGCCCCAGTGTCCTGGCTGGTCTCTGCTGTTTTTCACCGCTGTAGCTTCACCTTTCAGTGCTGGTCCTTCAAAACAGGTTCCCCCAGCAGGTCCCCCAGTCCTGTGGTACTTGATAAAACCTTCCTGTCTAAGAACCTGCTGTCCAGCTTCTGAAGGCCAAGCACCATTTTTCTTCCATTTTTTCCATAGTGGGCAGACAAGAAACGCTTTGATATTTTAGCTTTGTTTCTCTCATGAGGAGTTTCATGGTATTTTGATGATGTTTCATCTACACTGGCACAGACTGTAAAGGAGAGGAGCCTGGTAACTCTTAAGATGTGCTAGGATGTGATGCCAGCCACTGTTTTGGGATAACTTTTGGAAAGAGAATGTAGAGCTCCAGGATAGGCCTGCTTCACTTTGGCATGCTAGCAACAGTGACATTTCCCACAGTAAGTTATTAATGAGATATTTTATTTTGAATTCACTTCTAGCTGAGTCTATGGTAAATTATATGTAGTGTGAAATTCTTAATTGAGGGTACCTGGAGATGTATTTGCCCAGTGGTATAATCCTGTGAGTACAATCTTGTATTCTTGTTTTTAATCTGACCAGCACTAATGGTAGCAGTGAAGGCACACTGTCACCTGTGACCAGACTGCAGAGTTACATTTGTGTTCTCACTGCCAGCACATCTTTAGTCTTCCTATGGCCAAGTCTGAAGTCCTAAAGTCTGGTTCAAATCTGGTAATTTTTCTAGATTTGGTCAACAGTTTGATGAAAATCAAACCTGTGTTTCCATCTACCTAGTTGAAAAATTTTAAAGGTTTGTTTTAAGGTTGGGCAAGCTTGTTGTTTGTAGAAACATAAGAAAGCCCAATTGTGAGTGTTCAAGCCTTCCCTTTATCAGTATTCTGATCTATTCTGTTTATCAGAACGTTTTCTTGTGCTCATGATGCTTTGAGCAATGTATTTCATATTTCATTTACTCCTTTTCCCCTGCCATGCTGCAGTGTTGGTTTCCATAGGCTTGATGCAGGTTTACCCTTGTGATTTTTCAGGGTTTAGTTTTTAGTGGTGTTTAGTTTTATGGTCACAAAGCTGTTGCTGGGACTCTGGAACAGATGTTTATACCAGGAGGTTGTGCTTCTGAAGAATCTTGTGTCCTTCAGCTTCCAGCCTCTTCTGGAAACAAATTCCTTTCTTTTCAGGAAAGTATCAAATGACAATATTTGATTTCCCTCTGCCTGTGGTAGTAAAACCAATGGGTGCTGTGGCTGTGCCCCCTATGACAACTTCAGATGTTGGGAATAAATTGGTGGGGTGGAGAGAAGCACGGGGTGAAAGCTGAAAATTGCTAATGAACAGCTGTAAGGTGTTGTGGTTTGTAATATTTTAATTTTCCAACAAAGCTGCAAGGTATTTTAGCAAGTATTAATGCTATACGAGGTTTTACTTAAAAATCTTTGTTGTTATAGTGGCCATTCCTTTTCTAAATCAGCTCTCAAAGGTAGAATTGCCACTCCAAAGAGAAATGGTGAAAAAAAAATTCAAATAAAGTATGACACACAGTTTCACCTATTGTGTCAGCAAGCCGATAATTACACACGGCTTTTTTTTAAATCTAGCCTTAGGTGTGTCACTGTTTTACTTAAAGAAGAGTCATACTTCTAGCCACAAGCAAATTGTTGCTACCCTTGAAAAATGCAGCACTCAGCATCTTGAAACAAAGTGCATAATATCCCTTGTGAGCTGAATTACACAGCAAAAACATCTGCCTGGATAAGAATACACACTATGAGAGAAAAATAGTAAACACCTTCCAAAAGTGGGATGAGTGATTGCAGTCCTGAGCTGCTGGCTTTGCTTAGTGCTGAGAATTGCACAAAGTTTATCCTCAGTGTTCAGCTGCTGGAAGCACATGGGACCCACTTAGGTACCAAAATACATAAACTGGGTCCTGCCCTATGCCCCCTTAACAGCAGTGTTTAAAGTAGAGGGGAATTTGCAGGGGATTCTTTTTTCTATTTCTTGTATCATTATGTAATTGGAAGACATTGTGTTTTCAGCAGTCAAGAAACATAAATATTTCACTTTGGACCAGTGAAAAATCACTTTAAACTGCATGAAGTTGGATTTTTTTTTTTTTGTAAAATTTCTGGCAGTGCTTTGAAAGAAATCCTTCCCACCATATTCAGTGTCAGCTGATTCTCCTGTTTTTTTATAAATGTTCTGTTCAGTGATGAAATTGGCAGAATATTGAAGTTGCAAACTTAGTTTGCTGTAGGTCATAGATCAGTCCTTGTCCTTCCTGACCTTACCACTCTTTAAAAAAATAATATAAAGAAAGAAAAAGGATAGTGAAAGCTTATTGGAAATACATGCCCGAGAGTACTTGTAATAGCACTTGCTTGTATTTTTCCCAGTCAGTTTTTTTTCCCAGTCTGTATTTCAACAAGATACACTTGCTCACATCTGCTTAATGGTTTGTTAAAGTCTAGTAAAACTGGTTTCTAGAACCTTGCCTCATCTATTCAAACTACAGGACCACAAAAAGAAAATTCTTGGCAGAGTAGATGAAACTTCCCTCCTTTTGCAGGCCAGTGTTGCTCTTTTTTGAGATGCACACACTGAAGTTGCTGTTCAAGCACATCATTATAAAAGCACTGCTTGACTGAGCTTTGTTTCTCTCCCAGTCTCTACATGCAGCCTCTCTTTTTAAGCTTACCTATGGGGAAAGTGAAACAGAATTTAATGACTTGGAAATGTGGGTAATTTGATTCCTGCCCCCTTGGGTGTGGAAGTTGCTGTCTGTGAAGTGGCAGGTGCACAGTAAGGAGCTGAACTGTTTTGTTTAAAACCTAAACAAAAAATAAAAAGGAAAACATACTTGCACTGTGTAATACAATTAGAGTGATTAAATGGTTGCTGACTATCTGAACTGTGTGGAGCTGTGCAGGGTGCAGGTTCCTGAGCCTGTGGCTGGTGTGGGGGGCTCAGGAGCTGGGATCTGCTGGGAGCTGGGCTCTGTTGGGATTTGGGTTCTGTTGAGATCTGGGCTCTGCTGGGAGCTGGGATCTGGGCTCTGCTAGGTGCTGGGCTCTCTTGGGATCTGGGCTCTGCTGGGAGCTGGGATCTGGGCTCTGCTGGGATCTGGGATCTGGGCTCTGCTGGGAGCTGGGATCTGGGATCTGTGCTCTGCTGGGATCTGGGCTCTGCTGGGGTCTGGGCTCTGCTGGGATCTGTGCTCTGTTGGGTGCTGAGCTCTGCTGGGATCTGGGCTCTGCTGGGTGCTGGGCTCTGCTGGGATCTGGGCTCTGCTGGGTGCTGGGCTCTGTTGGGATCTGGGCTCTGCTGGGTGCTGGGCTCTGCTGGGATCTGGGCTCTGCTGGGTGCTGGGCTCTGCTGGGTGCTGGGCTCTGCTGGGATCTGGGCTCTGCTGGGTGCTGGGCTCTGCTGGGTGCTGGGCTCTGCTGGGTGCTGGGCTCTGCTGGGTGCTGGGCTCTGCTGGGATCTGGGCTCTGCTGGGTGCTGGGCTCTGCTGGGTGCTGGGCTCTGCTGGGTGCTGGGCTCTGCTGGGATCTGGGCTCTGCTGGGATCTGGGCTCTGCTGGGTGCTGGGCTCTGCTGGGTGCTGGGCTCTGTCTCCCTGCAGCAGAGCACGGGCACACGCTGTGGGTGCAGGGCACGAGGGCGGGCAGCCTTGCCTTCCCTGGGGTGCTGCCTGGCTCTGGGAGGGGGGAACAGGCAGGTGTGGCTCAGGATGGATGATGGAGCTTGCTCCAGGGCAGGATTGTCCTGCAGAACTGGGGAAATCTGAAGGATTGCTTTGAGCTATGTCTTGTACTGTGATGAAATATGGAGAAGGGCTTTCTGCTGCTATGTGCCTGCAGA
Source organism: Luscinia megarhynchos (assembly GCA_034336665.1). Taxonomy (NCBI): domain Eukaryota; kingdom Metazoa; phylum Chordata; class Aves; order Passeriformes; family Muscicapidae; genus Luscinia; species Luscinia megarhynchos. Next base: position 8,890,185 of record CM067580.1, read on the forward strand.
GGAGAGCTGGAGCTGAAGGCACTGGCTACAGTGACTCCTGCAGGGGTATCACAGACCCTTTTTCCTTCTTCTTTTCACAGGATTTGTAACTCCAGTTCTAAGCATTTTTCTCACTGCTCTTTTCCATATGTGTATTTCTTGCACTTTCACCATTTCACTTCTAAGTTTTGGATTGGAGTAAAACACTGAGCAGCATGGGAGGGTGGGTGGCCAACAAGACATGTGAGAGCTCTGTGTGAGCTGGGGTAGAGGGGCTGCAAAAGTAGGCAGTGTGGAAATGGGGATGGTCACAGCATTTCTGCTTCTCCTTAGACCTTCTCCTAGATAAACAAGAGGAATTAAATCTGAGTCAATTGTAGTGTGGCTGGAGCAGGTCCGTGTGCTTGCTCCTTCCCCTGTGTGCCTCCTGCAGTGGTGTAACACATTTCCATGGGATCAACAGGGGAACTGCTCTGGTTTCAAAAATTAAAAGCCCCCCCAAGCCTAGATGTGTTTTCATCACCCATGCTGTGTAGCCCTTCCCAGCTGGGCACTGGGGAGGTGCAGAAGGGGCTGTTGGCAGCAGCAGTGCTCAACAGAGCTGAGTCTGCCTCTGTGGGCTCACCTCCTTTTCTTGACTTGCTTGGATTGTTCAAACCCACTTTGCTTGTGGTGGTTATTGTGCCTTTCCTAATCTGCAGCAGGGAGGAGAGTTTGCTGTCCTGTTACCACTTCACCCTTTTTAGGGCTCAGGAAGGAAATTTTGGTTTTGTACCAAACAGGCAAGAGGTTTGAGAGTTTATTTTTCTCCTCCCACAGCTTCAGGGTGGCACACTGGAATTGGTGGCAGCAGATTCCTGGGGGATAGCAGTAGGATCAGCTTCTTGCTGCTTGTGGCTAGTGGAGACTGGAAGTGCCTGCTACACATGGTAAAGGGAATTCAGGTTTATTGGCTGGAACACCTGGTGCTTGTAAGTTGAGGGCAACTGGTGTTTATGCTTATTTTTGTGTTCTGATGTCTCTCACCCTGGCCCTCCTCTGCTCCCTGGTTCTTTCCACCTTGTCAGGGAAGGGATTGAGATCCACATGGGCTGGCAGTGCCCACTGGCATACTTTGAGTCCTTCTGACTTTCCCTGCAAGCCAGTTAGGTGAGTCCTTGGGGGAGTGAGGAGAGGATAATGAGGAAAGGGACAATTATTAGTTCACTGATAAAATTGCAGCTTACTTTTTAAAGTCTGTTTGTGTTTATTGTGCACTTAACTGCTGTGGTGCATGCAGGCTCTATATCCCTCAAGGAGCTAGGAAAAGGTGTTTCCATGGGGACTGGAGGTGCAGAGGTGCCAGGAAAGGTGTTCCATAGGGACTGGAGATGTAAAGGAGCCAGGAAAGGTGTTCCATGGGGACTGGAGATGTAAAGGAGCCAGGAAAGGTGTTCCATAGGGACTGGAGATGTAAAGGAGCCAGGAAAGGTGTTCCATAGGGACTGGAGGTGCAGAGGAGCCAGGAAAGGTGTTCCATAGGGACTGGAGTTTTAAAGGAGCCAGGAAAGGTGTTCCATAGGGACTGGAGATGTAAAGGAGCCAGGAAAGGTGTTCCATAGGGACTGGAGGTGCAGAGGAGCAGGAAAGGTGTTCCATAGGGACTGGCAAATGTAAAGGAGCCAGGAGAGGTGTTCCATGGGGACTGGAGGTGAAAGCTGTCCTCTGCTCTGCCTGGCAGCAGGTGTGGTGCACTTGGGGCAAGTCAAGACATGATCCTTTGAGTAGCTTAAAAAAATATCCCACTTGGTTTGACAGTTTCTTTATGTTAGGAAATCCTGGTGCAGTATCACATAAACTCCCACGACAAAGCAGACAGGTGAAGACACCTTAGAGGTGTTCCACCCTCTAAGCCTGGCCTTGTGGAGGATGTGCCTGCACTTCCAAGTGGGAATTAAGCTGAAAAGAGTGTTTGTGCAGTTTGATAAGTTAGAATACTTCATTAAAAGGGATTAACGTGAAGCAGTGACTGCAGTGTGATTTAGGAATATGATGGGGCAGTGATAGAGTTCCTGGGGTTTTTCTTTTGCTTCACACAGTTTGATTGCAGTGCTGACTGGCTCAGGTGCCATCACAGACAATGTGTTGCTTTGCTGGCTTTAATTACACAGCTTTGTCTCAAGGTAACAGAAGAGTTAGAAAAAATTGGAAAAGTACAATGGGATTATTAGGTAAGCTCTTGTTTGATGCAGTGAGGGCAGCACTCAGGATTCTGAGCTTCTTGGTATGATGAGGGTATTTTGTGGTTAGATTTTTTTTCCTCTTTTCAGAAGACCAATATTGAAATACTGCATAACTGGCAGGTTACTGTTCTGCTCTCTAGTCTGTATAACATGAAATGTCAAGCAGAAATTTTGCTTCTTTTTGGTTTCAAGGATCATTTTCCTCCAATTCCTTTAGTCCTGAAAGTTCTCTAATTAAAACATTTATGGGAGCTAGTCATATAATTAAAACTATATACTTCTTAAGTGTCCTTTAAAAATAGATTTTAAGTCTCTCTGTGTGCCAGAGAATTAGCAAGCATGGTATGAAGAGTGTGTCTGACCCAGCAGTTTTTCAAGTGAGCCATGTGTGCTGCTCCCTGATGGAATACTTCCTGTATTTGCTCTTCCAGGCTCTGTTGTTTGAATGATCTCCTCTTTCCTCTTGTCTTCATGGCAGAGAGAAGCATTACTCCTACAGGTAGCAGTAAGAAAGCATTAACTGTCTTTAGAACACTTTATTGGGATTTGTTTTCATTTCATTCTGGCTTTCTGTCTCTTGATTTCCCTAATGGAGATAAACTGAAATTACAGAGGCCAAGCTGACTGTGCATTTCAGAGAATTGGAACAACACAGTATTCATCACTGTAGGGAACTGATAGCCACTACCCAGGGAAGTTTGATATTATCAGTGTAATTAATATCCTTATGCTGAAGCAAAGCTATCTTGAATTTACTTTTCAGCCAGCATTTATTTCCTGTTTTGCCTGGAGTCAATAAATCATGTAATGAAGAGTTTCAGGGTTTGAAAGGAATAATTTTCTGCTTAAATGATTCTCCTGAAGTGATGTTTATTTGTTGCTGAAGTTAATTGAATGCTGGAGGTGGATTTCTAAAGCTGCAGACTGCGTGTCCTGGGATAGATTCTCTCTCCTGTGTTGTGTAGCACATCTTTGAACAGCAGTTCTTTTGAGGCAGAAGAATTACCCCATGCAGGGTCACTAGGCTTCATGCATGAGGAAATTGTTTTGTATAATCATCCTTCAGTCTCTACAGGTCACCCTAAAAAAATTGCTTTGCAGTTCATCTTGCAGGTTGCTTTTTATCAGGATTTGCATATTGTTTGATTTTTGTGCCTTACAGGATGTGACTGTTCTTGTGGAGATAACTGCAGGTTTCCATTGCTTCACTTTGTGTTGTGTTTAAGCCTTACACAAGACTTGCTGTACATTTGGCTATTGAGAAATTGTATTTCCAAGTTTTAACTTAAAATTGCACTGAGTCTCACATTGGACATGGTTATGTCTAGGTGTTAAGCCCCTGCTCTGTTTAAAACAGAAAACTTTTTTGTGCATTAAAACATGTTTGAGTATTCCATAAATTCCTTTGCTGCAGTGGGGTGGCTGCTGTGCTGTGGGAAATCTACAGCAAACTACAGAAACAAGAAAGTACAAGGTGACTTCAACTCAGATTTAATTCAGGCTTGTATTTCTAAATAATAAGCTCCTTAGAGGACATGCTGCCTGTTCTGCTTAGAAGGCTAAATGTTGAAATTATGGCATTGCACATTTCTTTTCATGTATTTGGTACTAATGCTGTTTTATTTCCTCAGTGCTTTGGTTATTGCTGCAGTATTTGATCGTGACGTTAATTGCAGAAGAGCTGCTTCTGTAAGTTACCACATTCCACCTTCCATGCCTCTGTTATCCTTTTGTTTGTTTGCATTTAATAATTTCTACACTTAACTATGTAGAACTACAGTAGAGAAGGAAAATACTGTGTTGGGAGCAAAAAAAGTGTTTTTTTAAATCCTTAGAAGTATTATATGAATTTAGATGTTAAATTATATAATCCACAGATGCTCATCTTGATTTATGGCCCCAGTTAACAGTCTGCTGTATTGTCATGATGATCAAGATAAAGTATCTAAAAAAGAATTATTTAGCATTTTTTAGTCACAAGATCACACACAGAAGGGTCCTATATAATACACAGCTATTGGCTCTTTTGAAAGACTCCAAGCTGGAGAGTTTTGTGAGGTTACACTTTCCTGTGTATCAGCTGTTACTCTTTAATCATGGTTAGTTGAAAATTTAAATAATCTCTCTCCTTCAAACATATTTTTAGTTGTTATGTAAAACTCTTCCCATAGAACTGGGAATTTATAAAAGAGTGACAAATCTATTAGTCAGATACTGTTAGGCAGTGAATAGAACTGACACCAAAGTATATTCTGTGGAAACATTTTGTAGAAAATGTTTATGCTGTTGAGAGTTGAGAGGAGTGTTCTTAAGAGAAATGATGGAGAATTACAGATTTCTATAGTCACAGAATTTGAGAAGAAAAAATGGACATCTTATCTATGAGAATTTAAGTCTGTGTGTTGTAGATATTGAACTTGCTTTCTTAAAAAAAAAAAAAAGGTATGAATTGTATCTTTTAACAGATAAACCAAATTATCTTATGCAAAAATAAGAAACTCCACCCTATAACTGTGTGAACTCAAACCAGGACCAAGGAGTGCCAAGGAATCAGATGTCTCTGTTCCTGACAAGAAATGTCACTGTGAATGTGTTAAAATAAATTTTAAAAAAGACAGTCTTTGCAATATGCACATTACCAGGTCTGCCTGACTTTTTGAATGGAATTTTGTAAGCTGATGTGTTCATAACATCAGGAGGGTTTCTCAGGGATACCTGGATAGCATCCTTACTTTTTGTAGCCACACCTCTGCTGGTGTTGAAGCTGCTGAATGAAGCTGCAGCCTAATTGCTGGGGAAGTGAGTCAGGGCTTGAGCAACCCCACCAGGGCTCCTGGGTCTGAAGGTGCTCAGACCTGAGCAAGCCAAGGTGCTGCAGGTTGCTGAGTAGTGCTGGAATCTGCCCATGCTGTACAGCTAATGAGTATCAGCAATGCTGCTTCCCCCAGACTGCAGCTCCTACATCTTAGGAACTGTAGAATCTGCTGTTCTTGGCTAATTTAAGTCGTTTTATTCAAATCAGTTCCTTAGAGGAATTTCTTTTCCTGAGAGCTGCACAAAACATTAGGGAGCAAAGGTGGTGAGAAGTGAATTATTTGTGTGATCCTAGGAACTGGCCTTGGAATCAGGGTTATATAGACACCAAGGAGAAATCTGTGTAATACAATTGTGCTACAAGTGTGCTGCTTACCTTTGGTGGCTTGATTTAATTGTCCTGTGTGATCACCAGTGTGTTTCTGCACTTCAGCTGGTTGTTTGACCATGAGCTGTGTGCTGAACCAGCTAGAAAAAGCTGAGAGCTTAGTGCAGCCTCAGTATCTGTATTTCTAATTACAAAACCCAGCCCATTTCTCCTCACATTCCTCTTCTGCTGTAGCCCAGGCTCCTGAGCTGTCTGTAAGTCATTAATTGTTTCACTATACTTTCTGGTTTGGAGCTGGTCAAAATTTGGAATAGCTGTTTGATAGACATTTATGAAATTGCTAAGGCCTTTTCTCTTATTTTAGAAAAGCAAAGAAATCTTTTGTGTTTACCAGCCATTATTACAATTTTGAAGAAAAATACCTGGGAGTGCTAAATATTTCCAATCATTACTACAGTTAAACACATATTTAAATAAACAACAGGTTTTACTAGATTTTCCATCTCTTACAATATGCAGTATATTATAATGCAGAGCAGAAATAAAATAAAATAGTGAATAGAGACATTTTGAACCCTGAGGTTAGAGGGAATAGAACAAGAGTCTGCTTTTGAAGCTCCACAAGCATTCTGGGCTGGCTTGTGCAACTCTTCCATGAATAATCAGTATAAGGAATAATCAGATGAATAAGTGATGTTGAGTTTGACTCTATTCAGCTCTGACATCTCAAAGGCTTTTTTTTTCCCTTCTTGTTTGGCTGATAGTGTTTAAAATACCTAGTTTTAAACTAAATGTTTTTGGAGAATGTTGTAATATTTTTTTCAGCTTTTGTGGGAAAGAAGAGTGTTCAGGTTGCCAGACTAGGTCACCTTGGTTCTGATCTCATGGAATCTTTAGTATCTTTTATCCAATTTTTCCATCTCCAGAAGGGGATTGGATAAGAACTGAGAAATTGCTTTCACAAAACACTTGATGTATATGTATCTCTTAGGAATTTGGCATCTTTTAGGAATTTCAGGGCTTTACAGATTTTGTATCATTTAGTCACTTGTCTGAGCAACACATTTTTAAATGACATTGTAATGCAGTGGTTTAAACTATGAAATCCCTTGGAAATGATAATGTCATCCTCACTGAAATGTGCCTGTTCTGAGTAAAACAGGGTCTCAGTTGCATAAAATATAGAATCATCTAAGTGAGAAAAGATTTTAAGAGCATCAAGTCCAAGTGTAAACCCAGCAGTGCCCAGTGTGCCACTAACCCTGTTAGTCTGGGATTCTGGATACACCAGAGCTGCCAGAAAACACATTCTGCATCCCAAACATCTCTTTTTTTATGGAATGGGCTAAAAGATGATCACCTAATTACCTTCTTTCCACCAAGGGGGAGCTCAGAGCTGCACAAATAACTGGCTACAGGTTAATGAGATCTGACTGAGCTCCATAGCATCAAATACAGCCTATGCCTGCAGTGATACATTTGGGGGAGCATAAAGCAGGGCATAGTAGAACCAAATCAATAGAAGAAATAGAATATATAAATAGGAGAAATAGAAGAAATGGAGTATGTAAAGAGAAGAAATAAATGATTGCTGCAGAGTGCCAGGCACTGCTGTCCTGGCCTGGGAGTGAGGAGAGGAGGGGGAAAGGCCCATGTCAGCAGCTGCAGCATCCAGCAAGGAGCAGCCCTGGGGCATCACTGCAGCCCCCCAGGGATGGCTGCAGCCCCTGGGCATCACTGCAGCCCCCAGGGCACCACAGCAGCCCCCCAGGGATGGCTGCAGCCCTGAGGGCACCCCTGCAGCCCCAGCTCTTGCTCCATCCCAGCAGGATGTGCTGCCCAGGGGCACTGCTGGCAGTGCTGGCAGCAGGGGCTCCCAGGCTGTGCTCCATGCCCTGCAGTGCCAGCAGCAGCTGGAGCTGCCCAGGCAGGGCTGCAGGAGCAGCAGCAGGAGCTGCCCAGGCAGGGCTGCAGGAGCAGCAGGAGCAGCAGCAGGAGCTGCCCAGGCAGGGCTGCAGGGCTGCAGGAGCAGCAGGAGCTGGAGCTGCCCAGGCAGGGCTGCAGGAGCAGCAGCAGGAGCTGCCCAGGCAGGGCTGCAGGGCTGCAGGAGCAGCAGCAGGAGCTGCCCAGGCAGGGCTGCAGGAGCAGCAGGACCAGCAGCAGGAGCTGCCCAGGCAGGGCTGCAGGAGCTGAAGCTGCCCAGGCAGGGCTGCAGGAGCAGCCTGAGCAGCAGCAGGAGCTGCCCAGGCAGGGCTGCAGGAGCAGCAGCAGGAGCTGCCCAGGCAGGGCTGCAGGAGCAGCAGGAGCAGCAGCAGGAGCTGCCCAGGCAGGGCTGCAGGAGCTGCAGGAGCAGCAGCAGGAGCTGCCCAGGCAGGGCTGCAGGAGCAGCAGGAGCAGCAGCAGGAGCTGCCCAGGCAGGGCTGCAGGAGCAGCAGGAGCAGCAGGAGCAGCAGCAGGAGCTGCCCAGGCAGGGCTGCAGGAGCAGCAGCAGGAGCTGCCCAGGCAGGGCTGCAGGGCTGCAGGAGCTGAAGCTACACAGGCAGGGCTGCAGGAGCTGCCCAGGCAGGGCTGCAGGGCTGCAGGAGCAGCAGCAGGAGCTGCCCAGGCAGGGCTGCAGGGCTGCAGGAGCAGCAGCAGGAGCTGCCCAGGCAGGGCTGCAGGAGCAGCAGGAGCAGCAGCAGGAGCTGCCCAGGCAGGGCTGCAGGAGCAGCAGGAGCAGCAGGAGCAGCAGCAGGAGCTGCCCAGGCAGGGCTGCAGGGCTGCAGGAGCAGCAGCAGGAGCAGCAGCAGGAGCAGCCCAGGCAGGGCTGCAGGGCTGCAGGAGCAGCCAGGAGCAGCAGCAGGAGCAGCCTGAGCAGCAGCAGGGCCCCAGGAGCGCTCGGGAGGCTCCGGCTCCGTCCCGGCTGGCACAGCCCTGCTCCACCTGCACAGGGTGATCCTCACAGAGCCAGCTGGACCTGTTGTTGTCACAGGTGGATTACCACAGGCTGCTGCACTGCTGGAGGAAACACAGAAGCTCTGGCTGTCCAAATTCTTGTGGCATTTCAGTAAACATTAGGAACTCTCCCCCCATCCATGAAATATTAGGTAACAAGTGTTGTCCATCACTGGAAGGCTGTGTGTGCAGAGACAGTTCCATGGAGAAGTGTCCAGATAATGATGACCTCCTCTCTCTTAAAATTTACAGCAGCTTCTATTAGTGCTTAAGATTTTATAGTCTTTAAAGGGGATTTTAAAGAAAGGGCTTTTTTGCCTGAGAGAGAAAATTCAGGTAGGGAATTTAGCAGGTTCTATGCCACACAAACAGATTAACTTTGTGGTTGTTTTCATTGCATTTTTGCAAGATTGGGAGTTTATTTAGTGCAAAATACAAGAGATCCACATGAATTCTGTGTTCAAATTGTACAAGCCCAGTGTTTCAGTGTGCTTTCAGACACACACCCTGCAGATAGGTATTGCAGTCTCAGTGGCTTTTGCCCAAAGTTTTCATTGACAAAGAATGAAACTGCCCACTCTTAGCAGATGATGTTGAAGTCAGACAAGAGTTGCCTCAGTTGCTGTTGTCTACAGGCACTGACTTTCCATCCAGGGCCAAGCCTCATGTCACTGCTCCCAAGCACTTGTGTGGGTGTGACAAGCTGAATAAACTGCATTCTCAAACTGCTGCTGGGCAACACAGGGCTCCAGGAACAGCACAGCATGGAGATGCAGAAACAGAAAAGCCCTGGGGCCTTGTTCTACTGACAAAGTTTACTTTATTTAAAACAGAAAAGCCATGGGTCATTTATATTGTTGTGTGTTTTGAATTCATCATCTGGTGTTTATCAAAAAGCAAACCTGACTCGTTTTGGTGTGTTTGTTCTCTGTTCCTCAGGCTGCCTTCCAGGAGAATGTTGGGAGACAGGTATGGTGACTTCCCTGCATCTTCATTCATTTGTGCCTTGGAGGTTACTGTAAGCATGGAGTGCCTAAAATCAAAATTAGACACCATGGCTTTGGAAAAATTGAGTGAAAGAATGTCACAAAATAATTGTTTTCATTATGAGCAGCAAGTTCTTGTGGAATGTTTTTCTGAGGTGTGAGTTTTATTTTACTATTCCAGTTTAGAAAGAAAATTATTGGTAATTTTCAGTCTTTCAGAAAAGCAAAACCAGCTGGTTTGAGCTGGTCATTATACACCCTGGAAGCTACAGTGCTTTTAAAGCAGGAAAAGTGCAGGTTTTTGGTAGGTTTTTTTTAAATTGTTGTTGTTGATTTTATAGTTTTCAGTAGAAGCAGAACAACTGAAATGGGCTGTGCAATCATTTCTGTAGTTGGTGGTTCCACAGTAAGCAAGGCTTAAGAGTCTTCAGCTCAGTTTTTGGGCTTGTCTCTTGTACAATCTAGATATTTTGAGAAATCTGGTACTTTTGGAGGTTCCCAAATCCTTTGGTAAAAAGTGTTGTGCTAGGTTCCTATGTAACTCAGCAACATTTAAGTAGTTAAAATCCTCAAGACAACTTTGGTTTTCAAACTTGGAGGAGAAGCAAATAGGGTAAAGCCTTGGATTTACTGGTCTCTTAGCAGGAATTAATAAAGCTGAAAATAAACCTAAGAGGGAGAGAAAGTGTGGGGAGGAGTGGTTCAGTCAGTGTGTTCCTGTGAACAGAGAAGGGCATGTGAGCATGGTTAAGGCAATTTTGTTATCAATAAACTGCTCTTTGTGGTGTCTTTTGTTAAAATGCTGTCACCTGACAGCATTCCTGAAAATCTCTGTGTTCTGAGCCCAGAATATTATTCCTTTAGAGCTCTGGCTGTTAAACCATCTGCTCATGTTCAGTGTGTATTTCTAGATAGATGTTAGTTAACAGCAGAGAAAGGGTGCAAGAAGAGAAGGGAGAAGAGAGCAGGGATTTTTGGTGACCTGACCCAGCTGGGTCTGTGATAAACAGAAGCCAGGGTGACTCTTGCTGGGTCTGCAGTTCCTGCCCTGGAGAGGTTGGGCATCACCCAGCAGCCCAGCCTGATTCCACTGTGTGAGGTGCTGAGCAGAGTAAATAACACCTCAGCCTGCCTTAGCTCCAGGGGAGAGAGGGCTCCTGGGTGCTGCAGGTTTGGAATTGCTTCCATGTAGCAAAAAATCCTCTGTTTTTTAAAATTTCTCAATCAGAGGAGTGTAGTCCATATAAGTTTGCAGCCAGATAGGTTCCTTACAGACTCTGCTTTGACCCACAACTCAAATGTGTCATCACATGAAGATTTCAGCCTCTGTGTTGGCACATCAGCAGTGGAACAGTGAGTTTCCATGGCATGGAGGAACTGTCAGACTCCAGTTGGTTCCTGCAGAAGGTCAGAAGTTTTGCTTGCTGAGCCATTCCTTGGTGCCCAGGAAAATGGTTACTTAATGAGTAGATCTACCCTCTGGAGTTCACAGTGTGTTGGAAGAGAAACCCTTTCTCTGAACTGGAAGGAACTGAAACATATTCTCCACCTGAGGTAATGATGCTGATACTAAACAGGTGGAGAAAAAGGTAGCCCTCATTTGTTCCATGGTCCCTGCCTCTTTCAGCTTTGTAATTCCACATGTCCCAAATCCAGAGCTTGCTGATGGCCACAGAAGAAGCCATGGTAAGAATGCCACTTACACTCTGTGTAAATGGGAGCTTTGAAAAATCTGAGGAATATTGTGGAGCATAAATAATGAGAAATGCTCACACTTCTAATAATACCAACTTGTATATTGAAGAAGTTTGAAGTGTTCTGAGAGAACAGGAGCTGTTGGCTGTTCCTGTAAAGCCTGACTGTCCCACTGGCTGTGACCTCTGTGTTCCTGAAGTCAGGACTGATGCTGGCTCACTGACAGCCTTGGTGGCAGTGTGCCCTGTGTGAGATGGCATCGATCTGCACACTCACAGCTGGGGAGCAAACAGCAAGGTCCAGCTGGCAGCTAGAACTCAAATTGTTTGCCTGAGAGTTTCCTTATGTAGTGTGCATCTTTGTATATTCCACTCTATGTCTTGCTTTGGCCTTACATCATGCTGAGGTGTTTCTCATGTTCTGCTTTGCCCCAATCAGGGTTTCATGAGCCTTTTGGACACAGCATTCATTTTACCTTTGAGTCACCAAGACTTGCAGGCTTGGATAAGCCATAAATACTCTGTCTCCCCTTGGTCCAGTCAGATTTCAGGCCTTGTTTTTTGGGAGCACTGGAATTCTGCTTCCCAGAGCAAGACCTTGGCAGCAGCTGGCAGCTCCCACTGCTTCCAGGGTAAACTGCCTCAGTGATTCAGGCTCAGATGGAGAGATACTTCCCACTAGTTTTGCATGGCTGGATCCTGATGTGGAAGGGATGAGTGAGCTGTAAACAAACCTGATCACATCCCAAACCTGTACTTCAGGGAGCCTTGTTTTAATACCCTCTGAGTGTCCCTTTTGGAAATGAGTGGAGCCAGTGTCAGCTGGCTCTTTTCCATTTGCTCTTCATCGTGGCCCATGGGTGCTGTGCTGCCTCTGCTGATGCTCTGTTAAACCAGCCAGAGCCAATAAAATTCTGAATGTCTGAATTGTATTGCTTGTATAAAGAAATGCAGGTTTCTAAATGGAAATCTCATAGTTGGAAAGATAATCTATCTTCTAGAAACAAACTGATTTGAGAAGTGATGGCAGAAGTGGGATTCTTCAGTAGGATTCAGTTGCTGGGAACCAGTGTCCATTTTAAAAACAAACCAACCCCATTTTTTAGCTCATTAATGTATCATAAAATACAAATATAAGTAGAAACTCCCATGTATTCTACACGTGATGCACCTCTAGGTGCCAAAATCTCTAATTTTATATTTCATTAAACTCACTTTGTGCCTTCACATAAACTGGAAACATGTTTATGTTTATCTAAATCCTTCTGGAGGAATCATCTTTTGGGTATATACATAGTCATGCAATAACCAAATGTATATTTTGGTATGGCTGGGAGGTGTGAAGGGAGTTGTTGCATGGGTTGCTGCCTGCTGCCATTTGCTTGGACTGTTTATCATTGACTCACAAGCAGAGTGAGGTATTCTGCTGTTTATATATTCAATATTCTTTATGTCTCTGGTACAAGTGATTTTACTATAAATTAAATTGTATTTTTTCAGTGCTTGGGAGAGTAGCAGGAGATTTGTTTTCAATCATGTTGCCTATTTGGAATGTATTACACATTTTAAAATAATATTTTGTTTGTAGGGCACTTTTCCCCATGGCATTGACATTCTCACTGCAGCTGATTATTTTGCTGTTGGTAACAGAGTTAACTGTTACTTGACTATAAGGTAAGTTTCCAGTCATTAGTTTTCTTAAATATGAGGAGCCTCTTGTACCTGATGAAATACTTGTCTGAACTCACTTTACTGAATATTATTAATACTGATAGTTTTAAGTAAATCAAAATTGTGTATTTATTTTTGCATCAAACTGATTATTGTGTGTGAGGCAGAATGAAAAGGTGGCCGTGATTTCCTTGACTATGAGGAGGAAGCAGCCAAGAAGTGTCACAAAAGTGTCCAAGCTGCTCAGGGCTGGACAAGAGAGATTTGGAGAGCTGGAGTCAGAGGAGAGGTTGTTATGATGGCAGATAGACTCTGACATGGGTGAAAGAATCAAGTCATACCCATTTTAAAAAAACAGTTTGCCCAAGTTGTTGAATTTGTGGTTTGTGCATGGACCTTTTACTCGAGTGCTTAGCTCAGGGGGAAGCTGGCCACAGGGTGCAGTAATGTTTGAAAAACCAAACTGATCTCTGCAGTACAGCCAGCAAAGATGGGAAATAACCAAACTGGGGTGGTGTGATGGTCCTGGAATACAGTCAGCTCTGGAAACACAGAGGTGCTGAAATCAGGGGAGCTGGGAGCCAAAGTGGCTGGCCAGAAGGAAGAGAATACTGCGTTTCCTGACGAGGAAATGAGGCTGAGCAGGGCTGGCTCTGGCTGGAGCTGGCTCAGCCAGCCTGGCCTCGGGTCCAGCCGTGTCCAGAGGAGGGTGGGGGAGCAGAGCAGCAGCCACGGAGTGACTCAGCCCCGTTTGAGACAGGGCAGACACTGCCCCTGGGCTGCTCAGGAGGCAGCAGGCCAGAGGCTGGAGCAGGGATGTCCTTGGGCAGCAGAAACAGCACTCGGGTACAGATGGCTCATGCTCCCTGCCAGCTTTGTCACTGCCTCTGAGAGCTTCTGAAAGCCATTTGTGCTGCAACACTCTGTCTTCACCTCGACTATTTTATTGATCTGCCCACCTCTGTGCTGTCCTTTTGTGCAGAATCATTTCAGTCTGTTCATCCCTTCACCTTTTACCGACTGTCAGCCCTCCTGGGGTCCCCACCCTCCTCCCACAGCCCTGCCCAGCTCCCACCCACAGGGATGGGGAAATGCAGCACTTGCTGTTTCCATGCTGCACGTGGATGGCAGCCATGTGATTTCTGCAACTCTGGGTTTGTACCTGCAGAAATTGAAAACATTCCAAAGTGATAAAGCAGGTTTTATTTTCTCTCTTCTGTAATTTTGGCTTGGAGGCTGATTAAGTTCTTCTGACTTTTCAAGAGCTGAATTGGTAATTTTTTTTTTTTTTTTTACTTCTTTCACTGTGATTTACAGAGTTTTTATATGAGTGCCACTTACCTAAGTGAAAATGTTTTTACTGTTGATTTCTTTCTTAAACTGATCAGCAGGAGGAATAAATTTGTAAATCTTTTTATAAATAGCCTTATGCACTAAGAAGCTTGAATCTCTGAAACCATGCTCAGTTCCATAAATCAAACTATTTTTTTGTAAAATATTTACCATCTCATTCATTCTATTACTTTCAAAAAATGACACTGCTCTTTAAGCAGGCTGTCATTATTCAGGTCAATACTTAAGTTACTTGGCTGTTTCCTTATTATTCTCTGAGTTACATTAGAGGACAAAGCACCCAGGTTTATATTTGGCTACTCAGAAAACATGTAGCATGATAAGCTGAGCAATAAAAGCTCAAAAAAAAAAGTGTCAATTTTTACAGCTGAATTTGGTTCATAAATGATGATAAAGTTCCAGTAAAGGAGCAATATCATCTGTATTTACAAATATTTGTGTGTGTGTGTAAATAGTTGTTTAGAGTCTTTCAAATTAAATATTTTAATACAGGTTTTTCACACTTAGTGCCCTTTTTGCTGATGGTATTTGGAGGATTCAGCTCAAATATCAAATACATTTCTGAGGATGGAAGGTTGAGGAAACCTATTTTATATGAACTGGCAGGAAAGAAATTATGTGATTCCAGGAGTTCTGAGCTTGGTACAAGCAGAGTTAAGGAAAAAACTTCTTAACTTGAGTGGGGTACAAAAATCTAACCAACACCATCATCAGGAAGTACAGGCTTGTATGCAAGGTTTCTTGCATTAAATTCTTAGTAGGGCACAGAAGATGAGGACTAAAGATAGTTATAAACTAAAATTAAAAGTGGGATTTAGCTCACCTGTGAACCAAGAGATTGATTTTTAGCTGAGCAAGGAATTTCAGTTAAAGTGGTTGGCAAGAATGGTGGGTGCTAACACTGGGACTCAAAAAAGCAGCTCCAAAGAAGAGGAGAGCTCAAACATGGCAGGGGAGATGTGTCTGTTACTGTGTGTTCCTGCAGAACAGGGAAAGGACCTGGAGGCAGGAATTTTATCCTTCCTCTGCTGGCTTCAACAACAATTTGAACCAACTGTCAAAGCCCTTCTCTAGGGCTCAGTAGAGAGTGGTTCTGTGTCCAGTGCTGGCTCAAGTAACTGTGGTCTGGGCTGTGGATTTAAGAATTCCCTCTCTGATGAATTCCAGAGATATCAGGATGGGAACATGTGGCAGTATTTGGTTTTTCTCTTTGTTTGCTTCTGATTGCACACAGGTATATTAATGGAACCATTATAGCTGCAAAGTTAATCACTCATAAGATATGAAAAGGTGAAATTAAGGTAATCCATGAGTCCCTTTGTGCCCTTCTGACACAAACACATCCTGCTGGTTGTTGGGCTCCCCAAGGTGATTTAACACTCATCAGATGTACTGCAGGAACATTTCACTTCACTTGTGTTGACCTTGGCTTTCCATAGTTGATGCTTCTGAAGATTGGAAGTGTGGCTGTGAGTGAGGTAATGCAGGATCCTTAGGTAATTAGTGCTGCTGTTCCCTTCCCTCTCACACCTGAACTCTGCAGCTGTCGCAGCTTTTGTCACAAATAACTTTCTGCATATGTGGGATTTTTAAAAAGGACAAATTGAAAACCCCTTTTCCATTTGGGCCATTGTATTTATGAAGTTTTACACATTTCTGTAACTTACTTTTCCTCTGTCTTGTAGTTGATATCAGTGATGTGTTTCTCCAGTCTGAAATAGTTACTCAAGTTAATATGCACATCTGGATTTTCTGGAATGTAACAATGGGATTGAATGCCAAGCTTGTTGTATGTTGAGCAGGTTTTAGCAAACAATTTGAAAGTTGTATGGAAGTGATTTTAAGTTTTTTCAAGAATTCAGCATATTTCCCATCCTGTAATTCAGCTGCATCTCATTAAGGAGAAGGCACATTTAAGTAATTTTTTGATTGGCTTAAAACCAGAGGATTTAAACCTTTGGAACAAGCTGTGCTAAAATGCACACATATTGGTTCTGTACTCTCTGTGTCTGGGCTATATTTCTAACCTATATCTGGGTTTTCTTCTTTTTCAGTGTGTATATTGCTGGCTTTCCAGAGTATACACAGCCAATGATTGATCATTTAGTTAGCATGAAGATTAACCACTGGGATAGGTAAGTTCAAAAAATCTAGTTATTAATATCCAGGAGTTGACTGCTCTGCATATTGCACATTTGTAGATTATTTTTGTGAATTTTATTCACACCTGGAGTTTGCAACAGCATTTGGCTGAAGGAAACTGAGCAAGTAGTAGGTGATATCATTTGTACCTCCCAAGCAGATTGTCACTTCAACAGGTTTATGAATTTTGTCTTTTGGCCATGACCTCAATCTGTTAATAGATTAATAAAACCCATTTATATGGTATATAGTGTGTGTGAGGGGTAAACACTGTCACCATGCAATTATCCTAATTAAAGCAGATTTCATGCATAGAGATGGTGCTTACTCACATTCAGTGTTCAGGAAGATTGAAGTGTGTACATATCACACAAGGGAGATTCTATCAGTGCTGATCATAGTTTGCATCATGAGAAATAATGACAGTTTACTGCTCTGTCCCTGCCAGTGCACAGAAGGAGCCCTCAGGTTCCACCACTGGTGTTTTTCCTTGTCTCCTTGAGCTCTTTTCACTCCACTGAAAGCTGGCTGCAGGCTGCCTGCATGGGGGCCCTTTGGTTTTGTTGGCTTTTTTACAAGGGGGAAGCATAGGATGGACAGAGATCACTGTAATTTGAATATTTGCCTGGGTTTTGGTTGGGGACAGGAGTCCCTTCCTCACATGATTTTTTTAACACATTTCTACTGAATTGCTAACCCTCAGCAATGCTTTTGTACCTCTGCAGTGTTATTCGAGAGCTTGCAACCAAAGCCCTGCATAACATCACTCCCCAGGCCCCTGAGTACATGGCCAACATGGGTAGGTACCAGCTGAGCTCTGCTCAGCCAGCCTCAGTTGGGCAGGACAAACCTACAAAGATCTAATATATCTGCTTAATAAAAATTAAGAATTTCCTTTGCCACTTAATACAGCCTAGTTACCCTGATGGCTTTACCCGTTTTCAGGTTTGATGTAAAAATTATAAATTACTGTCAGGTTGGTTTTTATCTGGGGTGTGGGCCTTAGTATCAACCCAGGACAGATACCTGGCTGCACTGGACTCTGCTGGTTCTGAGGTGAATAAATGGGTGCAGTTGTGTGGGAACAACTCCAGCAGCTGCCCCTCAGATTCCCAGCTCTTGCTGAGAAGGCTTTGATGTTGTGAAGGGTGGGGGATCTGTTTTGTCTTGTCCAGCCTGACATCTGCAGAAGAATTCCTTGCTGACTGTGTGTGTAATCACGTTTCTTAGCATGAGCCCAGGTCCTTTGCTGAGCCCATTGCAGATGTGAGGCTGTGCTGGCAGATGTTTCATGTGGCTGGAGCCCCTGAGCCCTGCATGGCACACCTTGCCTGGGCTCCTCTCCTGGTCCAGAAAGGTGGCATTTAACATTTAACATAGAAATCAAATTCCATGGCAGTACAAGCCCCACTTCCCTGACTGCTCAGCCAGCTCAGTGCCCAGTAGCAATGTTATTTTATTTGCTCCAGCCAGGGAGGTGGTTTGGAGTATAAAATAGTCAGAATTTACTTCATTAAAACTTGTTTTTCACAAGGTTGCCATACTTGACTTTATAGAAATTCCTTTCCAGTGTTACTTCTAGGCAGGCAAAATTACATTTAGAATGTTGCTCTGCTTTGTTTTCAAAAAAAATTATTTAATCTCTTTCAGTTTTGCCAAGACTTCTGCCTTTATCAGTGGGCTCAGATCTGCACACACGCCATGGGGCAATCCTTGCCTGTGCTGAGATCACCCATGCTCTGTGTAAACTGGCACAAGAGAATAATAGGTATTAATGCAAGATTATCTAGACTATAAATTTTCCTTTCATGTCTGGTCTATTAAAAGCTTCCTGAGTATAATTATGGAAATCTTCATCTCACTGAACTGCATTTCCATTGAATTTTTATTTGTTTTTGTGAGTGATGCTGAGTTTTCACGTTTTATTCAGTGATTTAAGACTTCAATCATAAATTCATAATCAGTAAAAAAGATCATTTGCAGCCTTACTTGTAGAATTGAATGTGATCAGTTAAATAGAGATTAATCCTCTTTCCCTGTAAGTGTGCTGTCTTCATGGGTAGGGATAGTCTTTTGTCTTCATGGTTGGAGAAAAACCTCCCCACTCATTTAATGACTGATTTAATGCTGATGAGTGCTGGTCCAGGTATATATAAAATTATATTTGTATATTTAGACACACATTTGTCAGCAGTGTCCATCAGAAGAATTTGTGTTCAAGTTCAAGAAAAACAGATCATTTTTAGTAGTAGGAAGTACTTGAAATAGATGGAAAAATCACAGAAGTGTTGGAGCCTAAAAGTACAACTGAGCTGAAAAGGGTTATCAGTGTATTGGCAATTATAATGTTATAGGAAGTGACACTGATTTTTTTCATTAGCCTTTTGGAATAGTTTTCTGTATGATAAGGAAAGAATTTATGTTGTTGTGTTTGCCAAACTATTTAAAAATAAATGTTGCATACTTCTGTGGAGCATAATTTGCAAAATCAAATGATTGGTTTTCTGTTTGAAAGTACAATGACTTTATGGAAGAAAATGATTTACAGCATGATGAGGAAACCTGTGTTAAACATTTTGTATACTTTTACAGATCTGTAACATACTATTTCAGTGAAAAATCATTGGAGGGACTCAAGCAAATTCACCAAGAGGTTTGTAGCCAGCATAAATCTATTTTTAACCTGGAATGCTGCATGATTTTTAACAAAGATTTACAATTAAGGCAGCTGTTCTCCATCCTCAACCTTGTGCCAAGAGTGAACCTTGTCACAAGAAGTGGTTTGGACAGCCCCAGCCTGTCACAGCTGGGTGTCCTGGACCCCAGTGGCACTGGTGGCTCTTCTGCCTCTGATGCTGGAAATTGCATTTCCAAGGGTTGCTTTGGCTCCTTTCCCCCCTGTCTTTGCTCCCCTTTCATCCTCCTGACAGGCCTTGGGAGAACTGTGCTCAAGAGACAGCTGGTGATCCCATTTCTTGTCCCAATTTCCTGTTTATAGACCTCAAAATTGATATTGTGCATTTCAGTTGATGCATTGAATCTCTGCTTATGCTAAATGGAGCCTTGCCCTGCTCAGAGCACTTCCAAATACTTCTGTGGAGATAATTTTGCTTCATTTGTGCCCTTTCATTTTCAGTCATCCCATGTTGCTGGATTGCTCATCCCAGCATGGAGCAGACAGACTCCAGCATTCAGGTGGTTCCTGCAGGATCTGTAGGACCTTCAGTGCCAGCTCTCTGTGCTGTCACACTTCACCCATCACCCACCAAAATCCACAGGTGCCTGTTTAATGCTGGGCACAGCTCAGAGCTGCTGCCACAGCTTGAAAAAGCACCTTTGGCCTCCTTTGACTTTCTCATCTTGAAATGCCTGGAAGCTTGGTCAGCACATCTCTGCACTTACAGTGGCCTTAAATTGTTATGATGCAGCTGCATAAACTCTCAATTTTAAATAATCTATGTTTTTTGGCTTTTGCTGCATAGGAACGTGATAATCTCTGATTTTTTACAATGGCTTGCTGTAACATTATGAAGTAAGATTTTTCAGCCACATTTAAGCCTTTGTTTATGTTTTTTCTGTTCAATCTGTAGCTTCCAGTTATTTTCAGTGATCAGACAATGCAGTCTATCATTATTCTAAAAGGACCAATGGTGGAAAGCAAATCTGTTTTGTAAATCCAAACTGGCTTCCAGGATGTTTGCAGGAGCAGCTTGAGTTTGGATTCAGGAAATTAATGCTTTATGAATGTGTTAAATTGTTCTGTTTTGAAAACAAAGTTCAAATGGGTATAGAGAAGTTGTTTTAAAGAGGTTTTCTCTTTGAATTTTATTTTTAAAATTAACATTTTGCACAGCTCACAGTATATAGCATTGCATGTTAGGGGGAAAAATGAAAACACTTGGATCAAACAAACTCAATTAATATTAATATTAATATGTGTTGCTTTTTTCCCCCCCCAGCTTTGCAGTCGTCAGTTGTACAGGTAAGAAAAGAGATGCAAACCCATAATTTTTCATCTTGGAAAATGTCAGTTAAAAGGAATGAAACCAGGATCTGGGAAAGGGGGGTGGGGATTGTGCAGTTAGGGACATCCACCCCAGTCCCTCAGGTGATTTGTCTGCAAGGGGTCATAAGGGGCTGCAGAACTGACCTTGAGCCCAAATTCATCCCTTCCCCTTCCCCCTTCCCCTTCCCCTTCCCCTTCCCTCCCCTCCCAGTTCCAGAATTCCTTTCATCACCCTGTGTGACAAGCAGGACAGGAGCATTGCAAAAGGTTCAGGGCAATTTTTCAACTCTTGCGACAAAGAAAATGTAAATGAGTTTTCACTAAGTTGTTTTTCATTTCCTATTTGTTGAAGCTTCCAGGAAATTATGGGATATTGCTTAAGGAGCTGTTAAGTAAATGTGAATTAAAACTGGTGTGTGACTTCAGAGTTTGCTTCTAAATTAAGGGAATCAAATCATCATGACTTGTATTCTCTAATAACTGTATATGCAAGTGAGCGTTTTTCCTCCTTTAACTGACAACATTTTTTGGTCATTTTTAGTTCACTTCTTCACATGTGCCTTCCCTGAAAA
This sequence comes from Luscinia megarhynchos, assembly GCA_034336665.1. Lineage (NCBI taxonomy): Eukaryota > Metazoa > Chordata > Aves > Passeriformes > Muscicapidae > Luscinia > Luscinia megarhynchos. The sequence continues at coordinate 8,910,886 of CM067580.1, forward strand.
GCAGTAAACCTGAACTACTTTTTTAATATAGTTCTTAATTACAGTTAAAGAATTTTTATGCCAGTTTTTAATCATGAAACTTTCTGAAAAAAGGATAAAATTTACTTCTTGAGGAGTCATCCAGAGAAATGTGACACTTCCAGCCCCAAGTGAGCTTGGGCTGGCAGATGGGCTTAGTGCTGATACTGTATATTCATGTCTTTGTGGGTGGCTCTCTTGGCTTCCATAAATTCTTTAATGTCAGGGTGGAGCTTGGGTGTAATTTGTTTTTGTCATAATGTGCACTTCTTGCACTTAATGGTATTTATAAGATGCCTACAGAAATGTTTTTGTTCTAGATAAGAGTTCTAATTCAACTCCAAGCAAGATTGATTCACTGCTGTTTGCCCTCATACTTAGCTGAGACAGAGATGTCTGCCCTAATCCATATTGTAAAATATCAGTATGCATAAAATATTTTAAAATGGGACAAGAAAAATAAACTAGGTTATAAAAACAAACCAACAATTTGAGTGTTGCTGGGCAAGCATTTAGTGAAACAAGCCAAACTCGTTTCATGATGAGTAATTATTGCACATAATATTCCAAAGATTTCCATTTGAGAAATTGCTACTGGGAATTTTCAGTGTTAACAGCATCTTGGAGGAATGTTGAAAACCTGTGTTTGTTATTTGTGTTTCAAGTTTTTAAACTGTATTAACAGAGAGCATCTGGCCACATGTCTCAACTGTTTATCAGATCTTTTGTTTTCACTTCTGGCCACTAAACAACCTTGTCAGGGACTGAAGGGATTTTAATGCTTTGGTCAAGCTGTTCTGGGGAAATTTTTTGCCCTCTGAGAAAGGGAAAAGGAAGTAAGGTGTAGAAATGCAGAATTTTTTTTTTTTAAATATTTTTTACAAAGTTGCAATTTATAAATTTTAAGCTGGAAAATGGGTTCGTGAGTTTCTTGATTGTCTGATTCTGTTGAATCCATAAGGACCTCAAGTCAAACAAGAGAAAGCCAAAGTGTTGTAATGGAGACACTCACTGAGCTGCTCTACCATCTTATTTTGTTTAGCAGTTCTTGCACCATCTTTAACCTGATTTTGAAAAAAGGCCATAAATTATCCTTTACACAGTCCTGTTTTGAGTTATACTGCAGTCAGTCTCAGTTTTGAATATACTTGAAGCATTCAAAATTTTTTATGCTACTTGTAGAAAATCCCATCTTCTACCATATTACTAATTTTTTTTAAAAAATACAAGTATTTTTCTGTCCTCCTGCAGAAGTCCTTTCTGGGTTTACCATGGTAAAAGGAGCCTGCAAGTCCAGGCACATCAGTGTGTACTTCCTGCCATTAGCCTTGATCCTGACACATCTGATGCACTGGTTTGTCTGGAGGAGCTGGTTGGTTTGAGCATTTGCATGTGCACTTCCAGCTGTGGGCTGTGCAGGAGTTTCTGGGTTTCTGTGTGGGGGTTACACCAAGGCATATGCAAACCATGCCCTGTAGAGCATCTGCCTCCTGTGTCTGTTTAGGGCTGTCCAGGTTATGAAGTTACAAAAATTGTGCTGTATTTTGTTTTAAATGGCACTTTTGTGTATAAAAACCTAAGATGAAAACTCGTGGCATCTGTTGCCTTCAGCTGTGTTATACCTGAGTTAGGAAATAACTCTGCTGGTTCAGTCAGTAGTCAGCCTGATTCCATCCTGCTCCCACTGCACCAGCATGGTTAGTAGCTGGTTTTTTTTTGTAGCAGATCTGTTTCTATTGTACACCTGAGACCTTGGACTCATTCTCAATGTTCCTCCTCCCAAATAACAAGCAATAGGGAAGAGGAAATGGCCCTAAGTTGCACCAAGGAAGATTTAAATTGATGTTGGAGAAAAATACTTCACTCAAAGGCTTGTGAAGCTTCCCAGGGCAATGGTGCAGTCACCATCACTGGTTTTTACCATCTGTGAAAACCTAGGTTGAAAAGATGTGTTGAAAAGAGTTTCGTTTAAAAGGTTTTAACACCTTTAAAAAGGTTGGGTTGGTCGTGGCAGTGGTTGGACTCAATGATCTTAAAGGTCTTTTCTGACCTAAATAATTCTGTGATTCAATAATATGAAAAGTCTTCAAGGAAACAGTGTTTTAACAGTAGTTGTGTTAAGATTCTCTGAAACTGCCTCATCTGGTCTGAGGTTCTTGAGTGACTGTTCACTGAACAGATGTTCAGAGTATTTTTTATCTTCCTTGCAGCCAGTTCTGGGTCTGATAGCACAGGCCTGAATGGCTATGGAGGTGCTGGCTGCCTGCAGGTGGATGCAGTGCTCTGTATCTCAGCCATGCTGTGTTTGTTGGGATCCATCCAGGCTGGATGTGCCGGGTGCTGCTCGGCGCCTCCCCCGCCGGGCAGCGCGGTGCCTGCGACGTGCTGCACAGCCAGCCTGCCTCTGAGCTCATCCCTGCCCCTGGAGCACGTCAGCTGTGCAGCCCAGCACACTGAGGAGCCTGGAGCAGCAGCCAGTGCCAGTTGAAGCTGCACTTTCTGAGTTTCAGCTTTTCCAGCAGAGTAAGGGAGCCCGCAGGTGTTGACAGGTGCTGGGCAAAAGAGAAACTCGTCTCGTTTCAAAGACCTTTAAGGTTGTAACTAATCTTGATGGTTTCAGGGCAAATGTGTTTCTTGGCATTCATCTGCCTAAAAGAGTTTTTTAGGCATATGAGCTTAATCAGCAAAGAATTCCAGCTTTGCAACAGTTCTTCCAGGTTCAAGTGGTTTTGTGCATCCAGGAGCTGGATGGTTCTGTGAGATGTGCTGCTCTCTCCTCTGAAGAGTTGTAAGGTGAAATTCTTCTGCTTCAAGCTGCAGTCACTGGGAAAGCTTTGACTTCCACAGAGCCAGGATTTCACCTGTAGCATTCTGATGTTAGAATACAATGTGGCATATGAATTCACAGTAGTAAAAGTTGGTGTTTCTCACGTTAGTGTGGTTTATTCTGTGCATCTTGAAGGGTTGGCCATGAAAACTTTGTTAATCTATTCTGCTGTGCTGAGGGATTTCCCCTCTTGTGTGCCCTCTGACAGAGCCATTCTACACCTGCAAAACCCAGGGAATGTGCAGCCTGGACCTTTAAAGAATCCTCAGTTCTTTTAGGACAAAGAGTTCCCAAGGAAAATGCTTGGTTGCTGTTCATATGGAGGTGAAATACATGTTCTCAGCTTTCCCAGAATCCAGTATTTACAATTGAATCTCTTCAGCTATTCCAGTACTTTTAGCTTCAGATTTGAATATCTGTGAAAACACAGATGCCTTTTAATTCTAAACAGCTTCAGTTACTGTTTTTTTATTACCTTAAAGAGGAATTCTGACCTTCTCACAAAAAGCAGCAGGCTTAAAATAATTTTAAAAAATAAATCCACAAAAGTACTTTGAACTTCTTTATGCCCTGAGAACAGCACTGTCACTGGTTCTGATTCAAGCTGATGTAATTATAAAATAGATACTGTCATTCTTAGGTCAGTAATGTTAATTTGTCAGTTCTGCAAGGGATTATATATTTTATTTTCCACACATAAATTGTGACTCACCCCAGGATGTTTCTAGAAGGGAAGCATTGCTGTGGAACTGCACACACGAAGGAATGCTTAGGAGCTTGTGGAACCTGGGCACTGCATCAGTCAATTTGCAAATTGAATTAATAATTAAAGCTTGAAACAGGTACATCTAATAAAGTGATGCAACTTGTGGATGTGTCTTTGGAATAAAAAAGAAAGAATACTGACTGTACAGCAAAATTCAGAATCTCTGAATTAGGTAGATCCGTATCTTTTTAATTTAGTGAAATACTGTGGAGTGAGATAAAGTTAATAGAAAGATGTGCATCATGTTTGACAAACCAAGCACTGGCTGAGGAAAGATCTTGGATTCCGATAGAATTCTTGGTTTTTAAGAGTGAAATATGCATGAGCTGTGGAAAGGGGGAAAATTGGCTGTATTGGTGAACATACAGAGTGTCTGGGCAAGAACCAGCTGGGGAAGCATTGCAGGGGAGCACACACAGGTCGTGGTGGCACCCAGCAGGGATTGGGTTGGAGTTTGTGCCACGTGGAAGAGTTGCTATGCAAATCCCTGTCACCTTTCTGCATTCTTGCATGGGGACAGCCATCCTCAGAGAGGCTTTAAACTCTGCAGTTAAATGCAGCTGGGGAAGCGCCAGAGGAAGGGATAGCACTCAAATTATTACCATCAGCACAGCTTGAAGTGGCCTGACTTCCTTCTTGGCAGTGCAAGGAAATGGAGAAGAGCAGCCTTTGTGAGTCAGTTCTTGCTTTGTAGTTGGAACAGAGCAGTCCATATCTGAATCCCTGCATCAGCAGACTCTGCTGCACACCAAACACATTTGCAAGGTGATTATTTTGTACTCATTTGCAGTAAGGCTACAGACAAAAAGGCAAGGAATGGGTGAAGGCAAAATAAAGGGAGAAGAAGTATGGAAGAGGAAGCAAGGCTTGCCACATCAGTCACCTCCTTTTGCCACTGTCTCCACTCCTTGCATCGCCTTTTTTGCTTTCTAATTTACATTTTTTAGAAGCTGGAGAGCAGACAGCATGGCAGGAAGGTGGGATAGGCAATACACAGACCTTATCAGCATGAGGATGTAGAATCTGTGCTTGCTTCCTACAATGATAAACTGAGATGGGGATTATTAAATTCAGCCTAAGTTATATTGATTGTGGAAAGCAGAAGTTTCTCAATTAAAGGAAGTGCTGAGCTATGGCAAATGAGAATATTGTGGAGTTGGCATCTTTGCACTGCCTGAAACACCAGTGAAATTGTTGAGCAGTCAGAAACCTGGAGCATGTTACAGAAGGGACCTCCTTGTGTGGAATAGAAAAACATGTTTCAAAAATGTTCAGGCTTTTGAAGCTCATACAAAGGGATAAAGAAGTTGTAAGAGTTGTTAGGATTGCTAAGCTGGCCTTCTGAGCACAGCTACTAATTTTATTGTAGGGGAGGGAGGAGGAGAGGAGGGAAGAAGATGTTTAAAATAAACAAAAAACAACAAGCAAATAAACAAGTCTTTGTTGTTGCTCCCCTTGCTGGGAGTTTCTGCCAGAGCATGGACAGGCAAACAGGTGATTAAGGGTTTGGCACACCTCGGGGAGGAAATATTCCAGCAGAAGTGAAGGGAGACAATGAGGAGTCAAGGGAGGAAATATCCAAAGGAAGGGGAGGTCAAAGGTTCACAGAATGGAACAATGAAGCCACAGAAGGTAACACAGAGTGACACAGTGAAACACTTGAGGCATTGCCCTGGGGATGGTATCCAGACAGCAGCAGACAGTGCTCAGGGGTGAGGAGAAGGCTCTGCCCACAGCCAGGGAGAAGCCAAGGAATGGAAACGGCCTCTGCCATCTCCAGGATGCTTTTCCCTCTCCCCACTTTCTGCCCAGTTCAGATTTTCTTCTCCAGTGCTGTTACTGGCCAGGCTCACGTTCAGACAGAGGAACTAGGCTGAGGTCTGAGCTGCTGAAACCACCCTTGAGCGAACACACCTTTACCTCAGCAGGGTCTGAAGATAGCTTGAGCCATTTGTTTCTCTCCCTTTTCCGATGTGTTCATCAGAACCACCTGGGAGGGGGCTTGAGCAGGAAAGGAGAAGGATGATAAATCTCACCAGGAGAGGGATGCAGTTAACATATGTGAAAATGAGAACTGGGAAGGGAAGTTTCTATTTAGTTTTACAGAGATGATGATTTTATTGAAAAATTGCATTTAGTTCCTTTTCACCTGTGGAAATCAGAAGCTGGTGGAGACTGAATGGGAAGTCCTTTGGGCTTGGAATGCTTCTGAAGCAAGTGGAAAGAAAAGCAGAATGAACTTGACAGTCTTTTTATTATTCACAGTAAAAATTAGGAAGACTGAGAGTGCATTTTTGCAAGAAGAAAGCTTAATATTCAGGAGACGTTTGTATTAATCACACTGAAGTCAAGAAAAGTTGATTTAAAAGGAAGCAGAGTTGATCAAATACAAAACCACGGGTATTTTGTGCTCTGCTTCCATTCTGCAATGGTTTTGAGATGTTTTTGCCTCACTGTGGGCAATACACACTCAGGTGCTGAAGGCTGTTTCTGTTTTGCAGGGGTTTAGGTGGAGAGCTGATGAGACCAGCTGGTGAGTACCACAGCTGGGGTGGGCCAGCACCAGAGGTGCCCTGAGGAATCTGGCTGTTTATGTGTTTCCAGGTTGCTTTGCATGTGTTGAATGTATAAGTAAAGTCTGCACAGTAATTAAAAAATACAAACTTTGGAGGCCAATCAGCAGATGGGTGCACCAGGACATGGGGTGCCAACACACTTGGAATAACTGTGTAAGAGCTGGAGATGGTTCTGGGCTGTGTTCTTCTGTTGTTACACACAGTGAAGTTTTTTCAGGGTTGAGCTGTCTTCTTTCAGTGATTTACTCAAGGTCCTCTCCAGAGGAGATATAATCTGCTCTTTGAGACAGAAGCCATGGTGGAAATAATGATTTAATCATAACACGTGTGTGCACAGAAGTGAAGCATAAAGACCATATAAACAACAGTCTGTGGGGAGCGTGGCATCACAGAAAAGATGGATTTTGAAGATTGTCATGTGCTGTAAAAAGGAAGGGTGTTGCAGGAAGAAGTAGGCTGGGTGGATGAGGAAATGATGCCCACTTGGTTTCCTGCTTGTGAATTGAATGAAGGAAGTGCTGCAGAGCAGATTCCAGCTTGGAAGATCTGAAGCCACCCAGACCTTGTGGGTAAAAGAGCTTCAGTACTGAGGTGGAAGAGCAAAGGGATTTGAGTGAGATTACCATGAAAATGCAAGCTGAAGAAATAGGGTTTTTGTGATATGTTTTAGCTTTTAAGCAGCTGAACCATTTCATGGTTTTGGAGAAGTACAAATGGCAGTATTTTGGCATGATACAACTGTGTAGGTGGAATAAGAGAAGAATTGAAAATGTTCCACAAATTGCCTGCATGTCTAATGAAGATGATGGTCTCAACCACAATAGAGCACAAAGAAGTGCAGAGAACTAAGGAGGAACCCCAAGAGATTTGGGTTTAGTCACATTGCTCTTAACCTTGTCTGTGAATAAATATTAGCACAGAGAAGCTGACACACAGTATTGAGAGGATTTTGTGTGACACTGTCATAGTGAGGAGTGAGTTCAAGAGTAGATTTGGAGCCCACTAAGTTGGTTATAAATGAAGATGGTGAGCTGTTTACAGAGCCCAGAGGAAGAGTCAAAAATCAAGTTGTGGGAGGAGTGGAAAACAAAACAGTGGCATTACTTTATATAGCACCTTCTTCTGTCCTTTCCCTCCTTTCACCACCTCTGAAGCAGCCAGGCAGTGGGATGGAGCTACACCAATCTCATTTATTTGAACTGAACCTCAGGAGGTGAAAGATAATGGTATTCCCCAAGTGCTGAGTTTTCATTTGAGCAGTACAGTCAATCTGTTAGAAAATTTGCTGTGTTTACTGTGTTAATCTCCATTCCCCAAAAAAGCCTCAAAACATTAAAAATTCTCAGTGGGTTTGTAAGCATAGAACTCTTATAAGTTTGTAGATTAAAAATAACGAGGCCTTTATTATTAAAAGGGTGTCCTCATGTATTGCAAATATCAAAGGAAATAAAGCTGCATCCAGTTTCATAGCTCCCAGCTCTGTGCAGTGAACAAATGCCACTCCTTGGAGGTTCAAAAACAATGTGAATAAGAAGTAGGAAAACCTGTCATATATTTGAATAGTTTTTAGTGGCTGTTGTATTATCCTTGTCTCAGTTGGTTTGTATCACTGATGCTACACTGCCATTTCCAGACTGTGTAGCAAAAAAAAAGTGGCTGATGTGTATGTGCACACCTTGAATGGCAGAGGGGGAAAACATCCCACCAGACAAGGGGTTTGCATGGATGGTGGGACTGACTCAAGTCAGAGGAGAACTACTGCCTCTTTTGTGATTTTTGTACAAATGTAATTTCCTTCCCATGTTTAATTATTTTGAACATCTATTTAAAAATATTTTTCAATTTAAAATGAATGCTAATATAACTTCCTGTGGTTGTTTCTTCAAAATTGCTACAATTTCTCTTTTCTAGGGGGGTGTTTAACTTTTTATCACTTCTTTTCTTACAGTCTGCACTTTAATTGAGAAGTTGTCCCTATCAAAAATGCCATTTAGAGGAGATCCAATAATCGGTATGTCCTGTTTTAAATAACCTTCCATGATTGTGGTAACTATTCATTAAACTAAAATATTAACATATTAAAATATTAAAATATTATGCTTTTCAAAGAAGTAAAATTAATGGACTTGGGTGGCCTAACACATTAAAAATACCAAAAAGATGGACAAATACTGCAGCAGATGCTGATGCAATTTGAAGGTTTGGTTTTTAGCTGTTAACTTGACAATAAATAGTGAGCAGTACTCAGCATCACCAGGCTGGGGTGTTCTCTGTGGGCATGGTGATCCAGTCTGGAAGCTGGACTGGGACTCACAGCCTTGCTTAGTTTGGAAAACCAAGGACACAGGTTGATCTGTATAATTGCTGGTCTGTGGGAAAATTAAATGGAGAGTGTTGAAGTTCAGAAAAGTAAGAAAAGTGAAAGCTGTTTATGTTCCTTGCTGTTCCAGGTGGTTGGCAGTGGTTAATAAATGACAGTCTAAGACATCTCACTCTTGTTTCCAGTGCTGCACGACAGCATATAAAGGTACAATAATTTCTCCTCCTTCATGTGGTCACATTCAGTACAGAAATAAAAATAGTTTTTGCCTTCCTTGGGTGGATTATCCTTGGGATCTTACTGGTTCTTGAATGCTTGTTTCTCAGATGTGTGAGAAGGGGTATTTAAAAAGTATATTCTGAATTCCTCAAGATTCCAGTGGACCTTTCTGATGCTTACTGGAGCAGTTGTCCCCAAGGCTGTTCTTGTCTGTGCCTTGGACAGGGTGAGGAGTTGCTGATGGTGCTGGAAGCTGCTCCCTGGAGGCTCTGGTTACATTCACAGGGTGTTCTGCCTGTGAATTCTGATGTACCTGCAGTATGTGTGGTTTCAGAGAACTCTTGGGAGAATTAAAAATGCTCCTGATGATGTCCACAGGTATGAGGGCATTTGGTAACTCTGCAGACAGTGATGTGAGGTACCAGAGTTATTCAGGACAAGGAGCTTTAAATTTTCCAATAAACTCTGCTGCAAATCCTTGTTCTGTGCTCTCAGACTGCTCTGATTCTGAATATTAAATCCATTGATGGATTTGTCTCATGCTGTTTTATTTACATCATCTTAACACCTCCAGTTATTCACATTAATTTTCCCAAGAAGTCCCATGGCAGTTTGATCTTGTGTTCCTAAATGTTCTGCTGAATTATAAAGGCAATTTCTGTCTGCCCTGCTAGAGCTTACAGACAGTCTGAATTTAACATACTGTGTTCACTGGGTTAGGTTTTAGTAATAAGATAAAAAGACACTTCAGGTACCTTGCAGCTCATCTTTTAAAGTTGTCTTTAGGGAGACAGAGGAGACTGGAGTGTATCCAAATCACTGAAGAAAATTTAAAAAAGGAAATTTGAATTCTTAGGATATTCTTTTGGCATTAACAATTTATTCAAAGTGTTGGTATGTCTTTATAACTGGGACTTCTAAACCAAAAGCTTAGAAGAATTAATTACAGGCTGTAGAGAATTTTGACTTATTTGGTAAACATCAGTTTAAACCAAGCAAAGTGTATTTGAGTAAATGGCAATTCTCACTTACTTGTTTCTGGTTTAGACAGAGATTATTTTAAGGGCACTGCTTAAGATGCTGAAAAGTAATCTTTTTTTCCTGACATATAGTATTTTCTTACAGTGTAACTTCATACATTTAAGGTGAAAAACATTTAATTGAGAAAATGAAATACCTGAGCAATCTGGTCTGGTCCCTGCCCATGGCAGAAGTTGGATAATTAGGCCTTTAAAGGTCCCTGATCTACAGCAGTTAGATAATTCTGCATATTTTACTACTGTAATGCCTGTGGTAGTTAGAATATTGTTTAGGTGAGTGCTGGTTTTCTTTCAAGTCTTTGATTTTGCATAGAGAACTTGTCTGAGGTGTCTTTGAGGGCAGAATGAATCAGCTGGGCAGGATTTCTGTCTTATATTTGAGATTTCTTGTACCTGGAGAACATGAGTGTTAATAAGTATTGTTACTATTAACATGAAGTGAACAATGCATAGCTTTGTGTGCTTTCAAATTTATTATAATTTGGGGTAACATTATATTATCAGCTGAAAAGTATAATTCAGCCATAAATTCCATGAGAAAAACTATTATGTGCTTTCTGAAATAGCAGCTGAGTTATTTTGTGTTCTGTATCAATAGCTGAAACCACTCTAGAAATGAATAGGCTCAGGTATAATACACAACATTGATCCTTTTCTAAACCAATTAAGATCAGGGCACAAGGCCTGTGGTCCTGGATGTTTGAGCTATTTTGTTTCTAACCTTCAGTCCATGTTCTTTTCTGTGTTTCCTTTCTATAGCTCCCTGGGAGACAGAGTTTGTTTCTTGTCAGTCTGGCATCAGTATATGGAAGATGAAAAAATGACTTGTGTGTTTTGTAATGCTGTGTCATCCTGGAGGTCTTTCATCTGAACTGAAAATACATTTCATACATTACTATTACTGTCTTATTGGTCATGTTGAAGGAATAAGATTAAAATCTGTTTTTTCCTTACATAAGTTTCCTTACTAAACCAGTACTGGGAAGAAATGCCAGTATCTGAAAAGAGTTTTTTGTTGTTTGTTTTTTTTAACCCACTTTCTTTTTCCTTTAAAAATTCTAAGAACACATGAGGTGAGTGAATGTGTTTGTGTGCCTCTGTTGCAGGAGTCTGCAGTGTCTGCACTGGCTGCTCTGTGCAATGAATTTTACATCAACGAGAGGGGAGAAGCTGATCCAGCTCTGCAGGGTAATGATTCATGTTTAACATAGAGGCACAGAGTACTGGGCTGGACCAAACTTGCACTTTGGATGTATTGCACAGGATGGGGAGGGGCATCACTGGTTTCAAAGGAACTTAAAATTCTTCAGGAAAAAATAACTGGCAGCTGAAAGTTGTCTGAAAAGTGACAGCTGGAAGTGTAGGAAATGTCTCAGGGGTTTTGCTGGCTTTAGGTTGCAGGTGAATAGAAGGTACCATAATAATACAAGGCAAATTTAGGTTGATTTTCTATTCCATACTGTAAAGCAAAGAAACAAAGATTATGTATTTCTAAAATCCTAAATTTTAACAAAGTGAATATTTTTCACATCCTATTTTGATAAACTCTGCCAGGGGTCATGGCTGATTTACAGCAGAATTTCTAAGGGGTAAGAAAAGGATAGAAAAGACACCCAGAGTTCTGGTAAATGTGCATGTGAGAGTTCATGTGTTTGCATTTTGATCAGCAGTACAGGAGGAGGCTTAAACTTCTCTTAGGGGCATATGAATCAGCATCTATTTTTATACTGCTTTTCTTGTACCTTACTTTGTTTCAAGGATCAGATTGTATCATGTCCATCAGAAACAAATTACTGGATTGACAGATAAATATTTTAAGAATAGCAACATTTATATTCTTGGTTTTCAAATTTAACAGTGGATTTAAATATACTTAATAAAATATTGATTTATTTTTCTATTTTTTGCCATTATTAAATCAGGCAACAAAATACCTTATTATTTATTTGTCTTAGAGTTGTTCCCAAAATGAACTTGATGTTGACCACATATGTATTTCCATGCAGTCCATGCCCCAAAGACATTAGGGCCTGGACTATAAAAGCAGCCTATCCTGATTTTAAAGTACTTTATATAGTGCTGAATCTCTGTTTTTGTCAAAAAAAACCCCAAACCCCAAAATGGCCCTTTCCCTCCTGCAGTTTGGCCCTGCCTGCCAGACTCTTTGTGGGCAGCATGGGAAGATGTGATATGGAACCAAGGCAGATAAAATCCCCTCAACCTCAGGGAGAGGTCATGTGTAGAACCAGAACGTGCTGGGCAGGAGGAGGCAGTGCTGAGTCAAAGCAAACAAGCTAAAAACGACTTGAAAAGTTGATAGGTCAAATTTTATATAAGGATGAAGTTTGAAGTTTCTGTAAAAGTGGACTGGAAAACTCAGGCAGGAAGGAGAAGGGACCTGCTGGAAGCACAGGCTGCAGCTGTTGGTGCTGTGCTCATTTAGGCTCCTCTGAAGCCTCATTGTTTTTTCCTGGATTTTAGGTTCACTTTTCATCTTTTCATTGTGTTGAAGGGACCATAGCAATGTGGCTGTGATGGTCTAGGGACACAGTTAGGTCAGATTGTAGATACAGACAAAATTTCTCATGAGATTTCTGAAGTAGAATTGTGGATTGACAGTTTCTCTGTTCTAGAAAACTCTCTGGTCAGCTCCATCTTGAGTCCCCTTTTATTTGGCCTTGGCTGCACTGGGCCCTGCTCCACACATAACAGAAGTGCCATTACACATGCAAGCATCTTTTAAAAAAACAAACCAAAAAAAGTGTATTTTCTCTCTGTACTGATAAAACTTGGACATTTCATGCCTGTTGTGGGGTTGAAAACCAGCAGTAAAAGCCCTCCCCAGAGTGGGGAAGTGGGTGTGTGTGGAAGCTGCAGTGCAGGAGATACTCAGCACAGTGCAGGTGCCTGAGATAAGTCAGTTAAAGCAGGTTGGGACATGATCAAGGGGATTAGGGAACAAAATAAAAAGCTCTTGGTAGAATTTACCAAGTGTTTCACTGTTGCTTGATGATCAAAATGAAAACACCAATCAAAGGTTCTTTAGCAATTTGACATTCTGAATCTGTCCTTATAAGGCTGCAGTTTTATTGAATCACTGCTTTTGCCTCTGTTTGTTTTGACCTTTCCTTGTTTTTTCTTTTCCTGTCTTAATGTGTTCTGGTTTAGTTTTGCTGACTTTCTCTTTAGTATTCTTCCAGGATGGGTTGTGTGGAATTAATGTTGCAGACACTTCATAGGCCCTGTTGGTTTATGAAGCTGAAGGCTCTTAGAAGAATATTAACATTTACATTACATTTCCACCATAATTACTGAGTGGTTATAAGTCAAGAGCTGCTTGTTTGCTCGTTGCTGTGTCATTTGGCTAAAATGTCAGTCTTAAATTGACATCACTCAAAGTGGAGACTGTCACAGCCTCTCTGGTTAAGATCTTCTTGCTGTCACAGCAAACAGTGCATCTTGCTGTGGCCTCAGGACTCCTGCCACCCTGTGCTTTGGGAAGTTGGGGTGACAGAGGTGCTTACCTGGAGTGCTGCTCACCTGTGGCCAGGGAGCTGGGAGGGACGAGCTGGGGCCTGTCCATTGCACTGGGGTTTGGAAGAAACATGAATTATGATGAATGGGGAGTTTCTTATGGCAACTCTGCTTTCTTCCCCTAGCAAATATTGCTCAACCATTTCAACCTTAGATTACAGTAAGCAGTGGCACAATTATGTAATCTTCCCAGGATCTCTGCTTCTTTTTCTTTGAGGATTAAAAAGTGTCTCTCTGGTAAAGGGATCAATAAGAACACCTTGCCCCTGTCAGAATCAGAGCTGCTGTTTTAGTGTTTATTGCAGCTGTCCTGGAGAACTTTGTTTTTCTCTTCATTTTACAGGAGAGTTTAATGTGAAAGAATTGGGTAAAGGAAATATTGTCTGTAAGTCTGAATTAAAGGCTGCAGCAGAAATGGGTACCTGTTCCTGACTTTTATTTTTTTGTACACCCTGATTTTCTCTTTGCTATCACTTTACATGTTTGGTGAGGCTCCTCCTTCCTTGCCCAGCTGAGTTTATTCTTGTGCCTTTTGGCTCTGCTGCTGTTTGTGGGGCCACTGTCCCTGATGGCTCCTGTGCCAGCACCCAGAACGACAGGGGACATTTCTTCTTGAGCTTTCTCCTCCTAAAACACCCAACTTCATTTATGTCTACCTATGAAAAATCATCTGAAATTATCTCAGGGTTCAAGTATGATCTGTGTGTGTGCCTTAACAGAACTCCAGTAAGGAGTTTTTAGGGGAAAACTAGCAAAATAATTTACTTTCACCAGCCCTGGGGACATCTCCTGCCTAACACAGAACACTTATCCAGTGATAGAAAATGGTGACCTATAAATATAAAAAGAACTTGCTCCCCTGTGCTTACCCAGAAATTTGTGCTTATGCTTATTACTTGGATGTCTAAAATTTGATAATTCTTTAAAATTGAGAAGTTTGTCTTTTCTCGCTCTGAATCAGTAGGCTTAGTCTAAATACAAAGTCAGATTTTTAGACAGAAAATATGAATTCATTCATGCAAAAGTGAACATCTTAAAAATCCTGTAGAAAATTAAGATATTCTGCATTTTAGTTTAACAAATTACAAGAGTTTTCCAGTTGCTTTGTTAAGGGGATCTTTTCCTTTTTTTTTTGTTTTTATTTTTTCCCTTAGCCAAATATGAAATTATAACGATGTGGTGGTTTCTTTTCTTTGTAATTGTATTTTTTCCAGATGAGCTGGTGACACAGTACGTTTCAGAACTACAAAACACAGAGGAAATGATTCGTTGTGGCTTTTCACGAGCTCTTGGGGCCCTTCCAAGATTTCTGCTGAAGGGCAGGCTCCAGCAGGTGAGAAAATGGGATCATTGTAATGAGAAGTGGGCACAGGGCATTTGGAGTGAAACCTGTGACACTAATCAAATAAATAATAATGATCATAATTAAAGGTCTTTGTCAAAGGGCTTTGAATGTTAATGTACAGAAAATCATCATGAGTTGAGCTTGCCATAGTTTCTGATAATTAATGTTTAGTCCTGCTTTAGTGGTGTTAATGGCAAAGCCAGAGTTCAATTGTCCCTTTGCTGTGGGCCATTGGTGCAAGGGAGGAGAGGAGAGCAGGGCACTCCTGGTGAGGATCCAAACCCTGCTGCCTGCTTGTTCTTTCATTTTATTGTGATATCTAAATTTAATGTAGTAAAAAATTGCTTTGGGTTTATATATCTCAATCTTTGTATTCTTTCAGGTTTTGGAAGGTCTAAAAAAAGTTACAATAATTTCCCCTGAAGATGTGAGCTTTGCTGAATCCAGGAGAGATGCCTTAATAGCAACTGCAAAGTATGTTTCTCATCTCTGCTTTTGTCTAATTTTTACATCTGTGTAGAAGCTTTCTCCTGATCATTCTGCTGGGAGTTGGGAGCATGAGTCCTGAAATGAGTTACACTGTGCACACACACACATCTTGACTGCATACCCTTTACTCAATTTATTGAGGATTACCACACACCTGACTATGGACTGCACCTCTGATAGTGCTGTCAGTTTTTTATCAATTAACTGACTACCTAGAGTATATTTTAATGTTTGCCTTTCTCATGGGCTGCAATTTAATGAGCTTTACTGAAGAGGAAGAATATGTTTTTTCCACAATCTTAAAACAATTGAATTGATTTGAGGAAATTGTGCCTTTTATTTAAAGGAGTATTTTCTATGTTGAATGTCACAGGGCAGTTAATAGTATACATTAATATTTTATGCTCTTAAACTGTTACACTGCTAAAAACCCCATGTCTTCAAGGTAAAGAGGTTTAATATCAGGTTCAATGCACATTGTGTTGGCCCTTTGCTCTTCCTGACTTCATTTTAAGGAGAGTTCAGAGACTGACAGGTACTGAAGCATGTTCCTTTTTGTAGTGTTATAGATGTGAAAGCTACTTCCCTGCTGAGATCCTTTGAACCCAAGCCCTGCTCAGAAATCCTCAGGTCAAATACAGCACAGAAATATTCTTCATTCCATCTCCAGCAAATGTTACAGGTGTTGGGAATTTTATCAAACAACATAACAAAGCTTGATGCTAATTGCCTCCTATCCCTTCTTTTCCTCTTTTTTTGAAGGGTTTGCCAGACAGTGGGTGTGAAGGGGGATGGATCCCAGCAGGAATATATCTGCAGGGATAATGTTGATCAGATTTATGCCACGCTGCTCTCCGGGGTCACCGACTACACCACCGACAGCCGGGGCGATGTTGGAGGATGGTAAGGTGGGGCTGAAATCCAGGGCCAGCTTTGGGCTTAGTGAAAAGTTGATGTGTTTTCAAAACCTCTTAGAAACAAGTGTTCCAAGCCTTTGGAGGTTTGAGCCTAGGTAGGAATCAGGAATGCACAGCAGGAGCAGAAGTGGGAAGTGAAAGGTGAGGCTGACAAGGTTTGGTTGTCCTTCCTCAGAAGTTGGGAATGTGGGACTGATGTGTTCAAAACCGAAGTTAAGCCTTTCTCTGCTTCTCTGGGTGACATTACTTCCTTTTAGTGAATACCAGGAATGTATACAGTTGCAAAACAGGGATTAAAAACATTGCTTCTCTTTATTTGAAACAACACATTTGGTCCTGCCTGGTCTCTCCTGCTGCACATTCCTGTTGTTGGGGATCTTTTGCCAGGAGAGGGAGCAGCTGCACAAGGATAAAAACTCCCAATTGTGCTGCAGCATCACCAAATCTGTTTAGGGTTTCAATGATTTCAAGTATGGGACTGCAAGAATCAATCATAATCTATAGGAATATGTCTGCTGATGTGAAGTCTGTAGCGTAGGTAGATTAATAAATTTAGTAAACTTAATCAGATTGATAAGATTTTAATAATCTCAAGTCTATTAGCAGTCTTACTTTCCTGGCATTCCTCAGTCTTCAAGGTCCCCCTAATATACAAAGAAGTTTCAGTGTAAGACTGCATTTCTCTGAATGTTCTGTATTCCTTCAGCAACAGTGATCTGCAAAGGCAATTTCACAATTCATGACTGTAAAGGCTCATGTCCTTCTGTGGGTTTGTGTTTCATTTCCAAAGAAGCTCTAACTGGGGATGTGTCAGCACTTACTGATTGGAAGTTCCTGCCAGCTTTGAATGGGAGAGATCATGAAGAGTTCATGTTATTCATGCTATCCACAGAAATATGGATCTTACAAACCAACCATACTCCTGTCAGGGTACTTTTCTGCATGTGTTTATGAGCAAAATATGCCCAGCCTGAAGTAATACTTGTTAATAAAAAGCATTAAATTATCCTAATTCAGGAACAAGTCCAATATCTGCATCCAGTACGTTCAGTATATATAAAATATCCAATATATTTAAGATACTTTTGATGCTGTGTGGAAGCCTCAGAGCAGTAACCCTCTGTATAGAGAAGCCATGAACTCTGTAAATGAGTGTAATAGAGTAATTTTAGTTGTCTTTTATTCGTTAGCAGTTGATTTTGGGGTAAAATGCTGGTTTTGAAAAGGCTGCTTAATTTTATTTCTGAATCCATAATTTTAGTTTGAAAGTGTGCAGATAGATGCTGCTTTTAGATATGAAGAATCAGCCTTGTTTAACCTGTGGGTGATACTGTTTGTGTGGTATGGTAATGAAGTGGTAAAATACATGTATTTGACCTGTCTGGCAGCTGCATGAAGTATCTCAGGGTACAGAGATGTGTGTTCAGGATTTTAAATTAACAACCTGTTGGTAGTTCAGATCTAGTATCTGGCTCTTCTTTTGTTGCATTCCAGGCAGGAAAGGATAAATGCTTGGAAAGTGCTAGTAAGAAATAATTCTGCTGTTGAAAACATTTTGTTATTTTCCCAGTTTATTGAAGCAGTTCTTGTCCCAGAGTCTCATGGAGTGTGTGAGTGGATTGTGTCAATCACACCTGTGCAGAGTGTTTGCATGAAATCAGTGCTTCAGACACTCACTGCCTTCCTCCTTGAAGGGTGTTTTCAGTGCTGTGTGAAGAGGAAAGTGGCCATGCCACCCCTGGCCAAGCCCAGCATGGTGACACGTGCTGCCCAACTGGCAGCTTTTTGGTTAGGCTCAGATTTGTTCTGTCCTGTTCAGAGCTCTGTCCTACTCAGTCTTAACTTCAGTGTTATTATTGCATTTGCTAGCCCCAGGTTTGCTTTAAAACAGGGGAAAAAAAGTTAATGACAGTGCCATTCTCCTTTCCAGGGTTCCTGCTTAGGCTTGAATGTACAGATGCTGTGAATTGCATTTGTAATAACCACGTGGGATGGGAGCTGCTGCAGCACAGCCTCCAACCACCTCTTGTCTTGTGTAGGGAGAGAAACTGTGATTGTGCTTTTTTTTCAGTGTGCCCCATGCTGGATTGTTCCTGCCAGTGCTCATGGGCAAGGAGCAGCCAAACCACAGTCAGACCTTGGTGCTTGTGCTCTGCAAGTCACTGGCAGTGTCAGGTCTCACCAGCTCCAGCCTGGGCTGCAATAATTGTAAATAGCTTCTCTGTCTGTGCACAGGCAGGGAAGTGTCAGTTCTGCAGCACAAAGCAGAAGAAAGGTGCTTTGTGCCATGTTATCATTGGGCACTTCTGGAACTGGTGAGCCTTGTCCCTTTAGCACTTCACTGCAATATTTACAAACGTGTTGCAAAAGTTGGCAGGAATAATCCAGACTGTTCTCAGCCTTAGCTGAGGTTTGTGTGCTTGAATTTTCCTTGTTTTCTGTAGTGGTATCCAGCTTCTCAGCTCATAAAATTGTTGTACAGCAGGGAAATAGTAACACAGGGCATGAAATCAGAGTTCAGGGGGTGTTTGACATTGTTTTAGAAGAGGAAACAAGGATGCAAACTAGTGAGGATCAGGAGCAGGTCATTCCAGCCTGCACAAGGAAGGAGCTGGGCTCTCCCTGCTGTCAGAGGAGCAGGAGGGAGGTGGATGTCTCTCTAACACAAGACAGGGCCAGGTGTAGCTGACAGAAAATGCAAGAGCAATAATACAGGGAGGGGAGGCAGAGAAAAGGAAGAGATACTGAGCTTTGTGTTTTCAAAGCCAGGTGAGATACTGAAGGAGATGGCTAAATGTAATTAGGTATTCAACTTAACTTCCACATCTGAGAGCTCCCAATGCAGTTCCCCACAGCTATTGTTTATCCTTCATCTGTGTCTTCATTTCAAAACAAAACATAGTGGAACTTTCAAAGAAATCCCGAGGAAATTAAATTCCCAACATCCATTAAAATACAAATGTGTTTTGAGCACCAGATACTTTTTTTTTTTTTTTTGAGCTTCTTTGGGCAATTCCAGACAAAATTAAGTCAAGAAACATGTAAATCAGAGGGGGAAGGGGGATCCTTTCTCATGGCAAACTCTTGGCTGTTGAAGGCTTTTGTGGCCTCTCAAATATCAGTGCTTTCTCATTCTATTTCTTCTGAACCAGGGAATGAGATGGGAAGATATGGAGAGAAATGCTGTTTCTCTGGAGAGACCTTGTCTTTTTTGTGTAATTTTTGTCTTTCTTTAATAGAGTCGTGGGAAAATTTCACCAACTTTACTCTGCATATGCAAACTTTGCCTTTCTTTTGGCAGATTGTTTGCTGGGACATGTCTGATCTGTCTACAGGTGTTAGACATAAATATCTAAGTCAGTTATGATACAAAAAACTAGTAAAACATAACTTTGATGAAAGACTGCCAAACTTGTTTTAAGCTGCTTTGGAAAAATGATGTAATTTACCTTTTTCACCATTATAACAAATGTCCTGCCCAGTTTTAGATTGCACCTGCAACTATTTTCAAGTTGTTTTGGAGAAAGAGGAGTATTTCTTTTCATAGAAGGCTGCTGGGCCTTTTCAAATATTTTTTTTTCCTTTTTTAAAAAACTATTATTGAGAAAGGATGACATCACTCTGAGTTACAAAGGTAGTGAACATGCTGGGCCTGTCTTGTGCAGGGTCATGTAACCCACTGAGGTATTGGCCTTGTCTTAAGAAAGGACTCACTTCTAAAAACTCATGGATTGACAAGACATGGTTTAAAACAAGCATACTGGTTATTTTTTAAATTGAAATTACATTTTAAAAAAATTGTATTTAGACATTTTGAAGGGAACAGATAAGGTTCACCTCAAGCACAGCTTAATGTCACTTTAGTCAAACTTTTCATGAAATGAATTATTGTTTAGAGATTTAAGCTACTCTGAGTCAATTTGTTTCTAATGTTGGAAATATTATGCTTGAAAATTTACAAGAATGTGACAGTCTTCAATGTCTGACTGTCAAAATGTGGGTTGGCCTTTTCAGAAAACAATTTGAAGCAGACCGAGCACTTAAGTGTAAATACATCTACTTGCACACAAAATATTACTAATCATTATCAATTTTAACCTTCTTAAAATAAAGAAGGTGAAGACATCTGGCTGGAGTAGAAGCCAGGCTGGTGAGGCAGGGGGACTGCTGGACCCTCAGTGCAGTGGGAGTTTTGTTTCACAGAATGGGGCTGGGGGGACACTCCTTGTCCTCCCAACGTATGGGAGCTGCTCTCAGAAATCATTGCTTTTATTATTGGGAATTTTTGCTGGTGTGTTCACCTAATGGATGTTTATTGCCATAAGTGCTGCTTGTTTCAGTATTGTTTATTTTATTGAGTGTCTGTGTCTCCCAGGGTGCGTGAAGCTGCCATGACCAGCCTGATGGAAGTGACACTGCTGCTGGTGCAGAACGAGGCAGAGCTCCTTCATGCCAGCATGTAATTCATGTTCCTTAATCTATTACTGCATTCATGTTCCTGTTCATGTAATTCATATTCCTTAATCTATTACTGCATTCATGTTCCTGTTCCTGTAATTCATATTCCTTAATCTATTACTGCATTCATGTTCCTGTTCTTAGCTCTTAGAGCTGCATCCAGGCCCTGCAGGAATGCAGTGCTTGGGCACCCTGTGCTCACTCCTTTATTGGGTGGGACAGAACTTTGACAGAAGTGCATCAAGCCCATGCAGATGTGGAGGATGTTACATCTGGTTTTCAGAGAGGAAAACCTTGTTGAGAGAGCCTGGGTGGCAATCCCACCTTGGGATTTGGGCTAAACCTGCTACCCCTGTGGTGCTTCCCAGTAATGTTCACTGAAACAGTGAAAGCAAACCTGCCTGCTTATCCAGAGCATCACATCATTAATCTGGAATGTGATCAAATGTGAGCATGAGTTTGGATTCATTTCTTTGCAGAATTATTAGTAAGGAAATAAAGAAAAATAGTTTACACTGAGCTCCTGATTTTTAATTTATAAAAGAACTAATAAGTACCATTTTAAAAACATAGCTTGAGCTGCAGCAAAACTTTCCTAATAATGGTATTGGTTTGTAGACAGAGTGGGCCAATGGTTAGGTGAACATACACCTGGTTTGGGTTTTAATTTAAAAATCCCCAAATCTAAATACACATTCTACTGCTTAAATTTCTGATTAATTGTTTTCTTCTCTGTAGCTGCAAACAGATTATGTGCTGGCTGGCTCAACAGTCAGCTGAAAAAATAGATAAATTCCGAGCTCATGCAGGATCTGTGTTCCTGACTCTTTTGCACTTTGACCATCCTCCAGTTCCACACATCCCTCATCGAGAAGAGCTAGAGAGGATATTTCCAAGGTAAGGTATTGAAAATATCCTAAACCAATGAAAGTAAAAGATAAATGCACACAGTTACACTTAAACCAAGCAACCTGATGTACTTTTTGTTCTCAAATGTCCAGTATATGTATGGAGGAATGTTTGGTGTTGTCAGGATTTCATTGAATTGTCCTGTGAATATGCATGAACACATTTTTTTTCCTCAGCTGGCAAACATTGATCACAATGATAGTTTTTAATGAATTGTTTTGTTTTAACCAAGCTCTAGTTGCAGTTGTTTTCCAAGATGGACTCTGTAGTTAAAGAAAGAGTGAGAGCAGCTCATTGCTGAGTGGTGATTATGATAGCTGATGGGAGTGAGGAACATCCAGCTCTGTGTCTGGGGGAACCTCAGCCTGCTGTGGCTCCAAGTGCTCTGTCTGTGAGGCTGCTCTCATCAGCACCATCAGTCTGGGAGGCTGTGAGGCCTTTACTGGGATAGGTCTGTCCTTGGATCAACTGTTGAATAGCACAGAATGAAACTGCAGAAAAAAACTTGTGTCTGAATGCAGGCAAAAGTGTGTGGGGAAAGGAAGCAGCAGTTCAGTCTTACCTAGATCAGAACAAGGATTTGAGGATTCCTTCACTTTACTGGCAGTGGCTGAAGCTTTGATTTGTATTTTCCCATATGCTCAAAGACCAATTTTTTATTTGATATTTAGGAAATTCAGAGACCTTCTTCCCTGGTGTGGAGAAGCAATGTGGGGAAAGAAAAGCAGTGCACCCACACAGGATCATTCTCTTCCTTCCCCTTTCAGGTCGGAGAAGGAGACGCTGAACTGGAACGCGGCGTCGGAGGCTTTCCCCAGGATCACCCAGCTGCTGGGGCTGCCAGGCTACCAGTACCACGTGCTGCTGGGGCTGTGTGTGTCCGTGGGGGGGCTCACAGAGACCACGGTGAGATGGCAGGGATGGGAGAGATGGGATGGGAGAGATGGCAGAGATGGGATGGGATGAGAGCACCACGTGCTGCTGGGGCTCTCTGTGTCCGTGGGGGACTCACAGAGACCACAGTGAGATGAGATGGGATGGTATGGGATGAGATAAGATGGGATGGGATGAGATGAGGTGGGATGAGAGCACCACGTGCTGCTGGGGTCTGTGTATCTGTGGGGGACTCACAGAGACCATGGTGAGATGAGATGAGAGCACCACGTGTTCCTGGGGCTCTCTGTGTCCCTGGGGGACTCACAGAGACCACAGATGAGAGCACTGTGCTGCTTTCCAGCCCCATGGGCTTCTTGCCTTGCATTGCCACAGTGTCATTGGCCTGACTTGCTGAGTGTGCAGGGAACAAGGAGTGAGGGCTTTGTTTCTCCTCTCCTGGCAGCACTTGAGAGTTCCAGCCCCACAGATCCCTGCCCTGTGCTGACTCTCCCAGCTGGGATCAGAAGCAGAGCCCTCAGCTCAGTGCAAGGGGATTGATTTTCCCCAATGAAGTGAAAGCCAGTTCATTTGTCACCTAATGCAAGATATTAGCTGTTGTCACTAGGTGTTAACTAGGTATGCACAGGTTTCTTTTTTAATTATTTTTGATACATTTTCATAAAATACCAGTGAGATGTCAGAAGTTCCATTACAAAGAAATATCATTCAGATGTCTGTCAGTCCTCTGAGCTTTGCAGTCCTTATTTCATTCTTCTGGCATGAACAATCTCTTTATCACTGGTTTTGGCAGTCTGCTCTGCTGCCCAATTTTTCCCTACTTTCTTATAATTTTAATGTATCCTTCTGTCCTTATATTACAACTTGCATTGGTAGTTTCAGAATTCTTGTTTTCCAGATATTTGGCTTAAAACATTTTTTGATTTGTTGTAGCCAAGGGTATAAAATATAAGAATACCCATTTTGGGGGTAAGGACATGGTTCAGTGTGACACCACAGAGAAATATCAGAGCAGTAACAGAATATTTTGTACTGTCAGTTCAGTCTTTTAAATCCCAGTGGTCCTGTAACAGGAGGAGGAGGAGGCTGAGTCAGTGCCCCAACACTGGTTAAGAGTGTTTCTAATTAAGATTTCCATCTCAAATTAAGAAAAATGGTAGAAAAGTGAAAAGTGCTGGGAAGCAGACTTTTTGTGGAGGGGCAGCAGCTCCTGCTGAGTCACAGAAAAGAGTTAAAATCACCTGGAGCTTGTCTCCCATGGCTTCCCTTTGTCAGTCACAGCTTGCCCAAGTGATTTTTTTTTTTTGCCTGGTGCTGTGGGTTCTACTCTTGGGATCAGAGATGTCTGTGAGCCTTTGGTCTGATGGAGCAGAGTATTTGGTGTCTGTGCAGTCTCTTGTATTTAAACCAATTCTGACCATTTTAGTGTTTCTAAAATGGCAACTAATTATATGGCAACGTTTATTTTAAAGCTTTGAAAACATGTGTGTGTTGGTTTGTGACAGTAATTATCAGATAGACAATGTAACTCTTAGCAGATTTCTTTAATAGCAAACATGCACATGAAATTCAGCTTTCAGTCAAGCACAGTTAATTATAGGAGGCTCCACCAAAACCAAAGTTATTTGTCTAAGTAAAAAAAGGAGGAAAGTTTTGGAGAAACAGACATTCTGGCTGCTAGCTGGGGTCAGAGG
Source organism: Luscinia megarhynchos (assembly GCA_034336665.1). Lineage (NCBI taxonomy): Eukaryota > Metazoa > Chordata > Aves > Passeriformes > Muscicapidae > Luscinia > Luscinia megarhynchos. The sequence continues at coordinate 8,934,892 of CM067580.1, forward strand.
AAAATTCTTATTCAGTATTTTAATTTTTTTTTTTAAGTCCTGGTTGCATTTAGCTATGAAAAGTTGGAACAGTTCAGTTGCATGCAGCTCCCTTCCCTTGTCACCATCTGCCAGTGTGTTAAGGGAAACCTTCTGCAGTGTTTTCAAACTGTGATTGTGAAATGTTAACTTTTCTGTGACCCTCCAGTTTTCTTTAGCACTAAAGGCTTGTTCTGGCTAAAATATTCTCCAAGGCTTTAGAAAGAATATGACCTAATTCTCTCTTGAGTCAGCTTAGAAAGGCAAGGGAGGGCACTTACCCTTGGGAGTGTATGTGTGTGGTGAATTACTTCTAATATCTAAAATGTGATACAGAAATTAGAATTGATGTGTTTTACAATGACTGGTATTCAAACTATTCTGTCAAAGCCTGTAGCATTCTTTGCTCAATATCCAGAGACTGATTTAAAACATTAAAAGAAAATTTTAAGAACAATCCTATTAAATCCATATGAAAGAAGCAGCTTTTTAAAATCTTGGGTGGAGGAAAAGGATTATTGGAATATGTGTTCTTGCAGTACTGTGTGTGTTCCTGTGATTCTCTTCCCTCTCTCACTTCAAAAACATATCTGTGCACATACACATATGGACATGGAAGTTAGAAAGAAGATTCTTGTATATACTGTGAGATAATCTGAGTTCAAATGTCAGTTTGTCTTTTAGTCATCTCAGGGAATTAACAGGAGAAAGGCTCTGTTGTGATTCTGTGGTCAGTGGCAGTTTGGCTGCAGCTAAAATTGCTCTGCAGTATATTTAGCAAGAGTAGTTCTTTGTTTGGCTTTTAAAAGAGATTTTCTGGAATGAGCCGTGTGGGGTCTCTGAAGTGTTCTGGTGGCAGTGGGGCTGCTGGAAGGATTGTAGCTCAAGCATTGGAAGTAATCTGGAAAAACAGAAGATGTCATTCCCTGTGGGGTTTGGCACTCTGCTCCATCACCATGGTTCAAAGGGCACTTTCTCTGTGTAAAAGAATCTTCTAATTATACATCTGGCCCACAGTGGTGCATATTTCTTATGGCTGCATAAAACCCCTCAGTCTGTGGAGATCAGATGTACAATGCTGGTCTTTCTCCAGAGCACAAAGCCTGCAGTTGCAGAGGTCAGGATATAATTTTGATATAATTTCATTATTGTTGAACTACATTACATTCAAAATTTTATTGAAGCACAGAATGTCCTATGATTCCCCTTGCCCCTAAAGAGGGAAAACTGCATTTTAAAATGGTATGGAAATTGTAGAAAAAAAAAAAAAAACCAACATATTTTGAACTTCTTCCCAGGCATTACCAGAGCTGTATTGCTGTGTTAGATGTCACAAACAAAAATCTTGGGATGCTAGTAGATGATATTCTAAAACATCTGGTTACTGGGGCACATTGTATGCAAATCAATGCATATTTGGTGGAAGGAACAGGCCCAGAATCCTCTTTTCTTGGTTGAGAGTTCTTGACAAAATACACTTAAGAATAATTCCAGGCATTCTTTTCTTACAGAAAAAAATAGTGTGAATTATGATGTTTGTATTTCATGTAAGGTATCAGTGCTGCAGAGTACAAAGCAGAGCCTGAGGATGTGGATCAGATGTGTTAATCACTGATGGTAGCTGAGATTCTGGATGAAGCAGGTGCTCTGTTACAAACTAAGCCTAAGCTAGTTCTTTTTGACCATCTCAGTCCCACCTGTTGCCTCCAAGCTGGGTTTGGGTGCTGTGCCTCTGTTCTGCAGAGCTGCTGGGCACAGTTTCATGGAGGTTTGTGTAGAAACCACTCCAGGCACCAGGAGCTGCAAGTGCCTCTCTGCTGCTGGAGCTGCACTTCTCCTACCTGTGCCTTGGCTCAAGAGGTAAAATCTGCAGGGTTTGGGTTCTGTCCCCAGGTGAATGGTGCCTCTGGGCACTGCTCTCTGCCCTGAGCATCTCCTGCTGCAGGATCTGCTCCTGCCTTCAGTGCTGGGGCACTCACACCGTGGCAAAGCCTGCTTTTGCTGTTTCATAAGAACAAGGTCATTCTCAGGCTTCTCTGAAATTTGTATCCAGAGCTGTCCCAGTTCCAGCCCATTAACCTCCTCATTTCCTTTCCCAGTCCTTGTGGAACCCCAGGGAAAGGTAAATGTCACACGTCTGATGTAGTGTGAATTTGTGTTCTGCATAGATCAGGAAGACATTTGGAAACGTTCTTCCCTGCAAATGCTCAGGAGCAGTTAAGATTACAGCTCAGATACTGAGGCTGGGACAAAAGGAGTTCACCTGAGGAGAAAATTAGGATTTAACCTGTTCATGTCATGTTGTTATGGAGTTTCTGCCAGTATTGGGAAAATGCCCCATTTTTCAGTCTCCCAAGCAGTTACATGATGGATTATCCACACCTGTACTTTGGTATTGTTTAATTACTTGTGCTGTGCTCAGTGTTTCTCATATCCTGCTGCTCTGCCTTGGTTTGGCACAGCTCTGGAGCACCCCACCTGCAGCTGTGCTTGCTGCCTTTTACTTTCATGCCCTTTTTTGCCTTTTCAAGTCATTTGGATCTGCAGAGAAAGCGCTGAGTCATTCAGCTTCCTTCAAAAAAAAATGGTGTGAGACCTCTGAGGTGGTTTAAGACACAAAAGAAGTAGGAGAGAAAATGACACCGCCTCAGATTTTTTTTTCTGAGATGGGATTTCTTCTGCTTGTTGTTGATCTCTGCTCTTGGAAGGTGTTAAGACAAAATATTTCTTTTTTATTTATAACTGTCTTAAATGCACAGATTGTTTTAAAGGGTAGTGTATAATAATTCAGCAGGTTTTGAATTTTCAGGAAATCTCTCTTACAATTGCATATCCTGTGAAGAGCTTTCAGTGTCAGGACCCAGTTTATACTGGGCACACTGGGACACACACCAGTGTTGCTTTTGGACTATGAAAGAACCACACTGGGTTCAGTTCAGTGTGGCTGTCTTGTCCAGATTTTACTGAGATTTGGCTGTCATTCTGAAACTCAGAACAACTGAATAATTTCTCCAAATTGCTTGACCTTTCTCAAGAAATATTTCTGCTCCTTGCTCAGGATGTTTCAGTACAGAACAAAGTGTTAGGGTTGCAGACTGTGCTGTTTGCAGGCCAAAGCTTTGGGAAAATAGCTCAGAGTTTTGAGCCAAGGCTAAAATATTTCTTGTTCTTGGGTACTGATGCACCCAGAAATGTTACTGATATGAGTTTTATTAGATAAAATGTTTAAATAGAGATTCCTCTCATTTGCTTTTGGAGAGACACTTGTGATGGTTCTCATCCTCATCCAATATTTTATTTTCTTTCCTTGATAAAATGGTCAGGCCTCTGAGCAAAAGGGGATTCCCACAGAGGCTGTGCCTGCTCCCATCCCACACAGCAGGTCTGGCAAGCACAGTGGCTCCTGGAGATCATGGAATCAGGGAGTGGTTTGGGCTGGAGGGACCTTAAAACTGATCCCATTCCACCCCCTGCTGTGGGCAGGGACACTCCCACTATCCCAGGGTGCTCCAAACCCACCCAGCCTGGCCTGGGACATCCCAGGGGTCCAGGGGCAGCCACAGCTTCCCAGGGCACCTGTGCCAGGGCCTGCCCACCCTCCCAGGGAACAATTCCCTCCCAGTGTCCCACCTGAGCTGTGGGGAGCTGTTGAGTGAGGGCTCATGGCCAGTGTGACCCCCTGGGCTGTGTCCAGCTGAGCCTTGAGCAGCAGCACTGGCCCCTCTCTGCCCAAGCTGGCTGATGAGCCTGATGCAGTTAAACCCACAGCCAGTATTTCTGAGCTGTGTGTCATTCTTAACTTGGTTTTGCTGGTGGTTTGTGTGGCCCAAGAGTTTGTCTGCAGGGTTCAGTTCCCTCAGCTGTTTAATAAATCCTATTTGGAGAAGTCCTGGTGTGCTCCTTCACCTCCAGAGTCATCACAGAATTATTATCTGAAGTGAAGCAGCATAATCACAGTGGTTTGAGGAGGTTTCATTTTGAGAGAAAGAAACCAATGAGCCTTTAATGTGGTCTTCTGTCCTGCAGTGGCAAACTTAAAAAGGTAAAACCCCCCAGTTTTCCTTGGAAATGGGTTAGTGCAGGTAAGACAGGCATGGTGCAGTTACTGATCTGTGCACGTGGCTGCTGGAGGAGTGTGGAGCCCTGCACCCCTGCTTGTGTGTGGCTGTTCCTGCCCTTCACTGGAGGTTCCTTGTCTTGCAGCTCAGATACTCTGCCCAGAGCCTGTTTGACTACATGAAGAGAATCCAGAGTGACCCCAGTGCCCTGGGCAGTTTCTGTGAGACTCTGCTGAGGGTGTTTGAGGACAACCTGCACAATGACCGGTAGGGCTTTCCTTGGCTTTTGCCCTTTCCCACTTTTGGGGCTCAGCTGGTGGCACTGCTAGTGAATGGCCAAGGTACCAGCATTTGCTCTAATACAGCTGTTTGGTACAGCAGGACCTGTACAATATAACTGTAAAATACATAACCAAAATATTGGAGTCATGGCAAAATATTTTGTGTGTTCAAGTTTTTAAATCATAGAATGGTTTGGATTGCAGGGGTCTCAAAGCTCATCCCATTCCAGTCCCCTGCCATGGGCAGGGACACCTTCCACCATCCCAGAGTATTCCAAACCCATCCAGCCTGGCCTTGGACACTGCCAGGGATAGGGCAGCGTGTGCCAGGGGCTCCCCACCCTCACAGGGAAGGATTTCTTCCCAATATCCCATCTAAATCAACTCTTTTTCAGTTTGAAGCCATTCCCTACTTGTTGTGTCACTACTGTATTTTTATTTAGTTTCTTGTCTCCAGTGACAAAATATGACCATGGTTATTCCAGCTGAATGTGTTGATTCATTTGGGGCTGGAACTTCTGATACAGTCTGTGGAATACATTGTTTATATTCTAGAAAACAGATTAATATTTCCTAATACTGTCAGTTGTGTTTTTGGGACCCTGTAAATGTAAAGCAGGTGTGTTGGTAATGGCTGGGAGGGAATGTCCTTTTTCAGCCAACACACACAAGGTACTGAGCAGCCTCCTCTGTGCAAATCAGAGTTCTAATTTACCTATGTGTAGCTACACAGGAAGTTCCTTTCTTTGCTTCTGATTTAAAATAGTGTATCTCTGTGAAGAAGTGTATTTACCTTGTTGAATAATTTTCTTTCCTCAGGGTGTCTGTGCCTCTCCTGACCATGCTGGACCAGATGCTGGCCAATGGCTGTTTTGATATGTTCACTGAGCAAGAGAAGTGAGTTGCTGGGTCTCTTTGGTTCATTTCCCAGCAGGGCTCTTCAGCCTTGCCCTGGCTGCTGCTGGCTGTAGCTCTGGGGTGCACAGGGCTCCAAGTGGGAGTCTGCATTGCAGTGCTTTAACTTTCCTCAGGTGGGACAAACAACCTTGAAAGGGTCTTGATAAAATCCTTGGCTCTCATGTCTGTGGAGAAGTTTGTTATTTGTTCATTGTTTGACAAACAGGACATTAATCAAATGCAATTTGCTTGTTTCTTCTGGCAGTCTTGGACCAGCATCAGACCTGTTCTTTTGTTTTCCATCTTCCTAAATCCCTGCTGGTTGGAGCCCATTCCTGGCTGTACTGGGAGCCTTGAGCACTGGCAGTGTCCCTGTGTGGTGCTGCAGAACCCTCTGTGCCTCCAAGCTATGGCTCCCCCAGTCCCACTGCTTTGGTCAATGTGAATATCTCCAAAGATGTTAATTAAGATTCTAATAAGAATAATAAAAAAGGCATGTCCCAGCTCTTCCTCCCTGAGCTTGGTCTTGTGGAAAGTGTTCAGCTTAGGAAGAGATAAACATGAGTGAGATACTCCAGTGTGAAATCATGGGGTTCAGCAGATGTTTCAGAAAATAATTATTTAAATTTCAGTAATATTAAAATCCACAAGCTCTCCCAGGCAGCATCTGCAGGTATTTACAGAATTGTGTAACCTGGATCCTGCAAGCACAGATACTGGATCAGGAACTTGTTGATTCAAGAATTGCTCACAGCAGATAGATTGAAAAGCCTTCATCATTCTGAAAGTTTTGATTGAGCCCACTCTTGTCTTGAAGTGTGGTTTTAGATAATATTTCTTAAATTGCATTTGGCAGTGCCCTGTTTGAATGGAAATTTAAAGTGAGTGAAAGCCAGATGGAGGGAATATTACTTGTTCAGTTTGGTAATTGTGCCAGGGATCTGGGGCTTCCACACAGGTTCCAGTCATCCCTGCTGGGGAGGGTGAGAGAATATGGGGTGGAAATTCCAAAGTCTTGTCAAAGTCTTGTCTCCCAGGGCACTGAACAGAAACCAAGTGGTAGCAGCAATGCCTTTGCTGTGTGAGTGACTCAGACTCAACCCTGTGGTGCCATTGTGATGCTTTGTCTAAAAGACCTGAAATAAAATCCAGGGCTATTAGAGGGGGAAATATTTTGAAGCTGATCCAGATGTATTTGATGATGAAACAAAAAAAAAGAAAATTAGTAATGAAGCAGCCAAGTGGATCATGCTCCTGTCAAGGGAGTGAAACGCTGGCCTGGAGTGCAGAACTTGTTACCATACAGAGCCCAGGGAGGGCAGAGCAGGGGGGAGGTGGAAGAGTTAAAAGATGGAGAGTTTTGTTCCTGCATGTGCCAGATTTTGGGAATGTGGGTGCCTCCTGGTGCAGAGCTGCCCAGGGGTGAGTTACTGTGGGTACTTCACAGGGAGCCAGCTGAATACCCAGGGCTCTGCCATGCTCTGAGTGTGGATCAATTTTGGGTGAGCCCAAAATTCCATTTCATGCAATGTTTGCATTTTGTTACTCTGGTAATTCCTTTGGGTGTAGTTAGGGATGGACCCACTGATCCTGGCTCCAAGGCCTGCCTGCCCCTGCTCCTTTTTGAACAGAAAAGGCTGACTTTGGGTCTGGTCTCTGGAATGGAACCATTTACTCCCTTTCCAGAGCAGCCTCCATAAAAATGTGTAAGAGCATCACAGGGTGGGTGGGAAGATGCAGGCACTGCTTGGTGGCTTGGAAGGGCCACATGGAAAATGCCTGCAGTGTCAGGTGGCTTTATGTAGAGTGTGCCTGAAATACAAGCTGAGATAGATGAGATACATGCTTGTATTTTTCCTTGGGATGTTCAGCTCCTGTTTCATTTCCTTCTCTCATTATTTTGTTACCATGTTGGGCTGAATGGAGCTTGAGCAAGGGAATTGGCATGTAGGATGTCTGGCATCAGGATTATACCTAAAATGCCATCAAATAGCCAAGTGTTGCATTGTCAAAAAGTGTTTCCAAATGGATTTTGGAGTTTGAAATGGAAACTGTGCACTCTCCCATACATTTGTTTTCTAATAAAACATCCACAGTCCAGAATGGGTGATATCCAACAGAGCTTAATTTAACCAGGATTAAGAGCAGTTTGACCCTCATGACTGCTCCAGTTAAAACCATTTGCCACAGGGTGTCACTCCTGCCTTGCACAGGTGGAACCCACCAGGCATTTTCCTGCCTTTTCACACCCTGCAGCTTGCACAGTTTAGAATATAAAGCTCTACATTTCTGGTATGCTTCTGCAGCTGAATCTCAGTGTTCAGGAAGCTCTGTGTGGTTGCTGTGTGAGCCCTGGGTGTTGCTGCTCCTGTGTCGTGCTCAGGGGATGTGGATTTACCATGTGTGGAACAGCAGGGATGGGGAGTGTGGGGTAAATACCTGTCCTGTGGGGTTGGAAAGGATCATCAAAAGGCTTTCAGAGCTGGCTCCTTTGCTGTCTTAGGGAAAAACCAGCTTTAGGCATATTCCAGGCTGTTATTTCCTAAGGTGACATAAAGCTGCTTGTCCAGCACGAGAGGTTCCCTCCCCTCCCTCCTGCTGACAGGAGTGGCTTGTGGCACTGCATGATGAGTGGCACTGCAGAACTGCTCTGGGTTAAAAGTGCCCTTCTCCCACTCAGCTTGAGGGGTTTCCTCAGCCTCCCAGGTTGTGCCAACTAGGAAGGGAAGGGAGGGAAGTGGGTTTCTCCTGGCAGCAGGGCAGGAGGGTGCTGGGCTGGAATGATGGTGGTGCTGCAGCATCACTGACCTGCTGCTCCCCCCAGACAGGGCAGCAGAGCCCTCAGCTCTGTGTCACACAGCCCAAACCCTCCTGATTCCATCCCAGAGTTTGTGGAGCTGCTCTTGAGGCAGTGCAGGCAGTGTTTGTGGGTGGGGACTGCTGGAGGCAGCTCCCAGAAATGCAGCAGCACAGACTGGGCTGCTGTGAGCTCACCAGTGGCTGCTGCCCCAGCACAGGGGGACCTGGCAGCTCCCTGCTGCTGCTGGGACCCTTCAGGAGAGGCAGGACAAGGCAGAGTGACCCCAGGCCGCTGGCAGAGCTGGCATTGCAGTGCCACTGGCCCCACTCCTGTGGCTGCAGGATCCCCAGCACTGCTGGGGCTGCCCTGGGCCCTGGGGATTGCTGGCTCCTTACAGGTGTGCTGAGTGGGTCTGATACTCAGGGCCATGCAAACAGAGCAGCCTTGGAATGACAATCCAGGATGCTCTCTGGGGTAGTAAGTGCCATTTCTCTCTCTGACATGTTTGCAGTTTGCACATTCAGCAGAAGCACCCATGTATTCTCTCTGTTTCTTTCTGGTGATCCTGCAGTGCTTTGAGAAAGTCTGTGTCCCCACTCATCTCCAGCTGATAATTTCCATGTATCCATGCTCCTGTGGATTGTTTTTTAAGCAATTTTACTGCTGTTGCATGGGCAGCCATGCAGCAGAGAGCTGGCAGGGGCTGGTGGCAGCTCCACCCAGCACCTCTGGCAGTGCCACGTGTGCCCAGCTCACAGAATGCAAAGAGAACTTCAGACTGATCCCTTCTCCCCAGTGCTGTGCTGTTCCTGCTGGCACAGTGCCCACACAGGAGAAGGAATTTTCTCAATTTCCTTTACTGAGGCCAAGCTATTTGAGTCATTTGAGATCACACATAGGTTAGCTTTGGTTATTGCAAATGTGGAATTGGCAACCAACAGAAAGCAAAGTGCATCTGTTTTAAACACAAAATGCTGCTCATGAGGTTCCATGGCTTAGATTTATTCCAGATGCTCTTGTTCCAATTGGTCTCTTTGTTGCTGCCCTTCTCAGCAATGTCCCAGTTTAAATCTCACCTAATTCACTGTATGGCCTGGCCTGTGCTGAGAGCCAGGCATGCACTGCAGGGATTGTAATTAGGCTCTTGGTGTAATTGGGGTGGGAGAAATTCCACCAAGGTAAGACAAAACATACCTCAGCATTCAGAGAGCTCTTCCCTCCCCCACCCAGACCCACACGGACTCATTCATGCAGATGTCTCTTGTTCCCACCATGGTAGAATTCTGTACCTCAGTTTACCATGGTTTCTTTCTCTGTTTTTTTAAAACAGGTCACTGTTTGCCAGTACATGCCAGGATTTTGTTACAAATTTTTTAAAAGTCATTAAAAACCACTAACTCTTGTCTGGAAAACTCCACAGAACAAGGCACATTACCTTAACAAAACATCTTGGCACTGCTATAAACATTTTATTTTAAATGTTCTGCCCTTCAACAGATGACAGTAGCCAGCTTTCTTCAGTAGTTTTTATCCACAGCTTTGAATTGTGGTAGCAGAAAATGAATGTTACTATTTTTGCTTTCTGCTTTTCATACACAATGCAGTGAGGTTTCCAAAATACATAGCCTAGAAGTTCTTGTGCTCACTAGACAAATATGAAATAGTTTCTTTTGCATCTATGGCACTTCAGCCTTGAGTGTAAAGTAAAAGATTAAATAATTTGAACTGAAATAAAAGCATTAGTCCCTCTTTCCTTCTCTTTAATAGATCCTTGGAATAGCTAACAGTACTTGTGTTTGTACGAGTGTCTGGGAAAGAGCTGTGAGAATCACGTTTCCCAGACTGTGTGGAAAAAGAAAAGAATTTGCTAAATATATTTAAAGATGGTTTCATGGCTGTACACGTCATAGAACTGTGGGCCCTGTGTTTAATTCCGTTGTCTGGAATCACTGAAGGAATTTGGGCTGTGAAATGGTGGGGCAGTTAAGAACAACATTCATCCCCTTTCATGTCAAGTTTGGTTGGAGGCCTTAGGGAATGACCATGATGATGCACAGCCTGAGTAACTGTTATTTGGCTGTAGGATAATGTAATTCCTGACATGGTATTTCTGATCATTCCTCACTGTTTAAACACGAGCCATGGCAAGCCAGTGACCCTGCTTGGACTGAACCTGTTTGGCTCCTCAGCACACAGATAATAGCAGTGTAAATAATTAACAATAATATCTTCCCTCTCTTGTTCAAAAACCCAGAGGCCCAGGAACTCTGCTGAGCTGGGGGGGAGCACAAACCACCCTGCAGTGTGCCTTGCCTTGCCTTGGAATGTTAGTTTGGCACCCTGACCATCATGAAATGGCTTTGAAATCCTGCTGAAACCTACTGCTCACCTTTTTTCTTTCCCATTTTCAGCCATCCCTTCCCAGTGAAGTTGTTCACCCTGTGTAAAGAAGAGATCAGAAGGTCCAAAGACATCCGGAAGCTTCGCTCCAGCACAGGAGTGTGAGTCAGTGAGATCAGTCTTCTCTCCTAGAAAGTGAGGAATATTTACCTTGGCACATGCAGCAGTTAGGTCTGGTTCATGTGGAATTGAAATGGGAAATGCACACAGATACATGTGAGTGAAGGCTGGGAGAGTCTCAGAGTTCTGGATGGTTGAAGTGAAACGTGAGCTGATAAAGTTGAGCAAGATTTATAATTTTTATAGTCCTAAAGATGCTTAAAGGGAATTATTTGCTTTTTCTTTGTAGAGAGCTCAGCTTCCCCTCCCTGCCTTTTTCCCAATGTCCATATTCATCCTAGTCCTGAAAATGTGCTTGTACAGTTATAACACAAGATCTGTTTTTTTCTGATGTTTTCTAGATTTTGTGGCCTGATTCAATTCCAAGGAGACATGAGAGAGAAAGTTTTCTTCCAGTTGTTTCTCCTCCTTTGCCATCCTTTTCCTATAGTAAGTAGTGAAGACTTTGCACATTATCAACTCTCTTCTTTACAATACTTGACAAATGAAAAAGAATTCAAAGTGTATTAGAGCAGCACTCTCTTTAGCAGGCATTAATGCATAGAACAGGTTTTATTTCTCAGGGATCTGCTCTCTGCAGTGCTGCCCCCTGACCCTGGCTGCCTGCCATGTGCCCTCCACCTCCTGGCCTTACTGGTTAAACTGGGAGCAATGCAGGTGCCTCAGCCATTTGTTCCTGGGAGGGCCTGTTCACCATTTAGTGCTGAAAGCTCCAACCAGATAAGTTATTCTCAGTTCTGTGATGTTTCTGAGAGTAGCAACACTGGAGTAAGGCTGGTTCAAGAAAAACAAACAATTTTTGTCAGGTGTGACAAAAGCTGGTGCAGTGCAGGAAGGTTTAGCAGACTTTCTACCCTTTTCCTGTAACTAACAGAACACAAAAATCAGAGTATGTACTAGAGATCATATGTGTGATGATATTTTGGTCCTTTAAAATCTGTGTTGACTTAGGAAGGCTTGGGGTTAGGTTTTTTTCATTGCACAAACCTGGGAGCCCTGACTCTGCAAAGTTTGGTACTTCAGGTTTCTGTTCCATTTCCTTTGCAGGAGGGACACAATGTAAGAAATGGAGAGAGATCATTTGTGCTTTTTTACATCACAAATGTGTTTCAGTTTTACAGATGGGTCCATTTGATTTGGGTCCAGAAATAAGCCTGTAATTCCTTTGGCAAAGCTGGGCCCTTTCCAGTCTCACATGTTTGAATTCCTTCCCTGTGAGGGACAGAGGGTGACCTTCCAAATGGGAAATACTGCACTGAGTGTAGGAGCAGGAATCCCTGAGGCCCCTTCCTGCAGGAAATCCCTGTCAGAGCAGGAGGGGACCATGGCAGCAGCCAGGTGAGGGAGCAGCACCAGGAGCAGCCCTGGGCTCTTGCCTGGGGATCAGAGCATCCAAAGGAGGCCACCAGGATGGTGCAGGGCCTGGAGGGGAAGCTGAGTGAGGAGCAGCTGAGGGGAGACCTCACTGCAGTGTCAGCTTCCTCATGAGAGGCAGAGCAGGAGCAGAGGAGGGGCAGGCACTGATCTCTGCTCTGTGGTGACCAGGAATTGGGGAATGACCTGGAGCTGTGCCAGGGCAGGTTTGGGTTGGATTTCAGGAAAGGTTCTTCCCCCAGAAGGTGCTGGCACTGCCCAGGCTCCCCAGGGAACGAGCACAGGCTGAGGGAGGCACAGGCTGTGACTGCTGGGGATGGTGCTGTGCAGGGCCAGGAGCTGGGCTGGGTGGTCCTGGGGTCCCTTGGAGCTCAGCAGCCCCTCTGCCCCTGCTGCCCCTGGCCCTGCTGCCCCTGGCCCTGCTGCTCGTGCCCCTGCCTCTGCTGCCCCTGCCCCTTCTGCCCCTGCTGCCCCTGGCCCTGCTGCCCCTGGCCCCTGCTGCTCGTGCCCCTGCCTCTGCTGCCCCTGCCCCTTCTGGCCCCTGTTGCCCCTGGCCCTGCTGCCCCTGCCCCTCTTCTGCCCCTGGCCCCTGCTGCCCCTGCCCCTTCTGCCCCTGCCCCTTCTGCCCCTGGCCCCTGCTGCCCCTGCCCCTGCCCCTGCCCCTTCTTTCCTGCCCCTGCCCCTGCCCTCTTCCCTGCCCCCTGCTGCCCCTGCCCCTGCCTCTGCCCCTTCTTCCCCTGCCCCTTCTTCCCCTGTCCCTTCTGCCCCTGTCCCTTCTACCCTGCCCCTGCCCCTTCTTCCCCTGCCCCTTCTTCCCCTGCCCCTTCTTCCCCTGCCCCTTCTGCCCCTGCCCCTTCTACCCTGCCCCTGCCCCTGCTGCCCCTGCCCTGCCCTGCCCCTCCCTGCAGATCCGGAAGACCACGGCCAGCCAGGTGTACGAGATGCTGCTCACCTACAGCGACCTGGGGGACACAGGCACCGTGGAGCAGGCCATGGCCATCCTCAGTGACACCAACTGGTGAGTGCAGGGCTGCCCCAAGCCCCTGTGCCCTGGGGTAACAGCTCCCAGTGCCTGGGAGCTGGGGCAGGAGCTGTGAGCAGTGATGTGCAGCCTCAGCTCTTTATTGCTTCCAGCCACAGAGCACTGCTGCAAGGAATTCCTCTGCTCTAAAGAGCTCTCCAGGATACTGGCCCACTGGCAGGAGGGGGATGTATAAAATCACCAGTAGATAAAGTAAAATACCCATATTTTTCTAACAACATAAAAAGGGAGGAAATCTTGGAAGTTTTCCATGAACCAGAGACTGGGCTGTGCAAACAGTCAAACTTCAACTGTACAGACAGTTTCTTGGCATTTATGAGCACTGGCAGGATTTGGGAAAGGAAGGATCTCTGCAAGCTGGAAAACAACAGAATTAGCAGAACAGCTCAAATCTCCCATGAAATGTAATTACTCAACATGCTACAAGCGTTGTATTCAAGCAGAGATTGGGAATTGGAGCAGTTTAGATGTTTCCCAGGCATAGGATGGCATGAATTAAACAACCACATCATAGAATGTAATTACTTCTTTTATCCATTTTTACCTCTACTGTTACCTTCTTCCAGTGACTTTTAGAGCAAAGGAAACATCCCATGAGCACCTCTGCAGTGACAGGAGCAGGGAACCAGCACTTGGGCACTGGATTTTCCCCTTTTTGTAAATTCTAGCATTGGGCATTATCATCACCTGGGCAGGCTGGTAAAAGGCTGCATGCCTGGGAGATTTGAGAAAATGCAGACTTTTAAGATAATAATTAGTTTATTAGTTTTGCTGCCTTGTTATACATTTTTCCTTGTCATAGACCAGGGCCATAGGGCTGCTGCCCCAAACAGCAGTCACAGAGAACAGTCAAATATAGAAAAATATATAATTTATTTAGTCATTACATTAAATGCATTTTTGTCTTCATTGACATTTCACAGAAATAAATTTATCTCAGACAAGCTCAAAGAACAGATACATATCAAGGGTAGGTGACAGAGTTGTAGACTGCATGTTACACTCTTTGTCTTTTATGTGATTTCCAGTTTATTTCTGTGCTTGAGCTTAAAGAACTTTATATTTGTGAGAAGAAAGCTGAGTTTATCATTAGGAGGGGTGGCTGCTGCTCTTTTTCTTGATTTTCCTGTGCAAAATTAGAACAAGAGTCTCAGCTTTGAAGGAGTGGTTGCCAGCAGTTCTGCCTGTGGTTACAGTTCCTTGTTTAAGTGCACGTGGAAGTTTAGGATTGTGCTGGGTGTGACTCAGAGCTCCTTTAGGAAACCTGCATTTAAGAGCAGCAGGCTTGCTCAGGGATTGCATAAGGAATTTGTTAGCTGCCCCTGCAGCAGGATGAGCTGAGTGCTGTCACCAAGGGCCAACACTCACAGTGCTGCAGGAAAAGCAGTGGCAGTCCAGCTCAGCTCATAAACAACTGGTTCCTAAATCAAAGCAAAACACTTCCCCAGAAAAATGCTGTAGAAAAAACGAATATTCTGTTTTCACCCTGTCATTTTTAGGGTGTGCCTGGCTTATTCTGGCTTGGAGCAAGCCCTGAGTACCCTGCTGCACTGTGGCCATTGCCCTGAGATGAAAGACAAAGAACTCCTTTACTCAGAACTTCATTGTTTTATCTTGGTAGATTTGAGCTGTTTACAGAAAAAGAGATTTGAAGTTGTTGCTGAGTGTCACAGTGAGCTGCTTGTTTTCCTCAAGCTCTCCCAGTGCTAACATAATCAGTTTAAATTCTGAATTACCCTAAGTATTAGCAGCAGGAAGCTAAATGAGAATTTGAAGGAGCATGGTAATTACTGTGATACACATATTTTCCTTGTTAGGACTCCAGAGACTTCATCATACAATTGTGTCATGCAGAGTTTAAGCAAATTACTCTATAAATAATACATTTTGTTTAGCCACAGGAAAGTTTCCAGTAGTAAATAAGACAAATTGTCCAAGGTGTGAGAAAAAAGGTTGAAGTTTTTTCTAACTCACCTTTTTTGCTTTTTATCAATGGAGGGGATGGGAGACTCTTCTCCAAATCAAGTAACTTTGGAGAATAAATTAAATTAACTTCTAACCAAGTAAGTGGGGTTTTAAAATATAAAACTCTAAAAAAGAATAGTCTTGGCCATTTTATGAGCCACTGGTTACCTGTGGCAGATCTGGTGTGTAGCTGTGGTTTATCTGAGTTAGGGTGGTACAGAAATGTTCCATTATTCTTCACATGTGACACAAAACTCCCAGAATTTGAAATGTGCATGAAAGGACACACCCATTGTGATGCAGGGGTGGTGTGGATCACTGAGGGACGTGGTTGATGTGTCTGAATTCACTGGAATTAACAAACTGGAATCAACTTTTGCCCTCCCAGGGAAGCTGAGCTGCCCGTGGTGAGGGAGAGACGAAACTGCCTCTGCGACCTCCTGAAGGTGCCCCGACCCCAGCTGGTGCCCAAGGTGAGCTGGGCTGTGCCCCAGGGCTCTGTGCTCCTGCAGTGTCCCTGAGGGTGTTCCCAGCCAGCTGCACAGCAGTGGCATGGCTGGAGCTGCTGCCTCATTCCACAGAGCATTCCAGGCTGGCAGCACATTCCAGACACAGATGTGCAGCCACTGCTCCTCTGCCCTTCCTGGGGAAAGGGAAAAGACAGGAACTTCTCAATTTCAGCAGCAGGATGATGACATGAGCTGGTGTGCAAACCACAG
The DNA here is from genome assembly GCA_034336665.1 of Luscinia megarhynchos. Classification (NCBI taxonomy): domain Eukaryota; kingdom Metazoa; phylum Chordata; class Aves; order Passeriformes; family Muscicapidae; genus Luscinia; species Luscinia megarhynchos. The sequence goes on from CM067580.1 coordinate 8,950,566, forward strand.
GACTGCAGCAGTGCCTCTGTGAACAGCATACAAAATCATACAGTGTGTATTTATATATATATATAGAGTATATAATGTATGTTTATAGATAGTTTGGACATGCCCACCCAGCTCAGTATTTCAGAAGTGCAGGACTTTCTGCTTTGGTAGGGGTTCTAGAAGAGGTTTTTAGAGTTTTAAAGAATGTGTATCTATAAATATTTATCTTTTTTTAAAGACTCATATTTAAGACACCATGAATACCCTTCAAAGACCTCCTGCTGCCTCATAGCAGTTTCTTCACTCATTTTCCAGTTTTTACCATCTGCTTTTAGTACAATTTTAAGAAACCTCAGCTAACATTTCTATAATTCTGGAAAGACAAGAGTCTGACCCTCCTGCCCAGCAAGGAGTTGTTCTTACAACAAAAACTGACCTGAGTGTTTATTTTAAAGGTTTTCTAATCAAGTAATAGGAAGGTTATGCTCAAAATAAGAGATCTTACAAAGTGAACTCTCTGATCTCAAAAAACTCCTTATTTTAATCCTTAATTATTGAAGGCTGAGAGAAGACTGATACTTTAGGATAAAACTGTCCCTAGGATAAACAAAATAATGAGAAATATCCAAATACACATCCAGGTGTCTCCAATGGAGCTGGTACAGATGGGATCAGGATGTTTTGTGCTCAGTTTGGAACTTTACCTCTTGCTCCCCTGAACATAAGCACACAGTGTAAGTTTGAGCACAGAGCTGAGCCTGCAGCTCAGGGTGCCACTGAAGGGGAGGGGCTGTCCCAGCTGTCCCCTTGTCCCCAGTGCTGCTGCCAGCAGTGCCCAGCTCAGCACAAGGGGGAGAAGCCAGAGAGGGGGCCAAGCATGGCAGGATAAAAAGGTGAATGAAGTTGGCTTCAGCTGGAATCAACACTTTCTACTCCTTTAAATTTTGTACAAATAAAACTTGCTGGAGGGTAGTTCAAACCATGGTGTTAAAAGGACTAAATATTACATTACAGCTTTGTATTTTCTTTTCTGCTCAGGTTAGTTACTGACAGTGCCAGGACAGCAGTGCCTGCTCCAAGTGACCTGTCCTTTTCCTTTCTGTCTGCAGAGTTCAGCATGAGGAGCAGCCCTGGCTGTGGGCTGTCCTGGAGCTGCAGGATGGGAGGAGGCTGAGCCTGGCAGCCCCATGTGCTGGATCTCAGCAGAGCTGAGGCCTGCACTGCTGCACAGGAGAGGCAGAGCCTGTCTGAGCACACACATCTGCCACAGGAAGACAACCAAAATTCCTTGTTTTCAGTTTTTAGCGTTGCTGTCTGGCAGGTTCTTGTCATGCTCTGTCTCACTGACCTGTCTGGTTTGGTGTCTGGGTTTGTATTTCCCTGGCTGAACACAGCCTGTGCCTGTACACACACCAAGAATTAAACCTGACCTCCTGCACTGGGCTCTTCCAGATTTATTTTTCAGAGGTGAGAATGGCAACACTCAGTGATACTGAAATCATCCCGAGCATCAAGTGACCCCATGGAAAAATCTGTCATTCCTATGTCATAGTCAAACAAAAACCTCAGGTTTCACTTCAGCTGATGTCAAAGCCTCTCCTAACAGCTCTTTATGTAACTAATTCAGACAAATTGTTTTTGTGGTAAACTCAGTTTTGAAGAAGGTGAGTCAGTTCTTCAAGCAGCTGCCAGGAATCCAGCTCATTTCTTACCCCTTACAAAATGAAATAACTCTGAAATTGGTGTTTAGTGAGATCAGTGTGATGGAGAGGCCACATCATATTGTAATTACACTGTTATTTTATGGCTGTAATTAAATCCCACTATCCCAACACTTGGACAGGGCTGTTTGTGTATATAGACACATCTCTACAAATCTGAAATAAAGGAAAAATTCAGGCAGAGAAGCTAAGACCAAGCCAGTTTCTCTGTGAAGTAAATGCTGCAGACTGCAGGTGTTCTCTTCCAATGCTCCAACCTGGCTGGCTCAGATCCTGTTTGGTTTTGAAGAAAGTAACTAAATGAGATTATTCAATACTTCCTGAGGATTTTTGCAAGCTGGACTGGCAGCTGGAATTAGTGGAGCTCGGGGTTCTTCACTGTTGACCAACTGTTCAGTGTTGTGAACTCACAGAGCAGAGCTGACAGTGGCCAGGAGCTGCACACACCCCAGGAGGAAATGCTCCTTCACCCACAGCCCCTGTGCAAGGTGCAGAGGAAATGGTGAGGAGCTGCACAGCCCCAGCTGTGGCTGTTAAATCAGAAACACCATTTACCAGTCAAACTGAGTGATGTGCAGAGTAGAACTGAGCACACAGCATTACCCTGGTGAAACCATGACCTCTTTTCCAAAGGGGCTGCTCAGCCCAAAGATTAAATTAACAAAGCACAACTGACTGAAAAGTTCTAAACCCCTGGAGAATTTGTCCTTCCTGCACCCAGCTACACAGAGAGCAGCACACTTCAGTAGCCCTGCCTCACCTTGGTTTAGTTAAAGTGATAATAATCCATCCCTTCCCTCAGGTTCAGCGTGCCCAGGTTTGTTTCAAAGGCTCCACCTGTCAAGTCCTGGAGGGAAGAACAAGAAAATGAGATCAAACTCACCTCAGGTTGTAACAGGCTTGGGTTACTGATTCTTTAGGCCACAGAGAAAGTCCCATTTGCAGAACTAACAAACAAACCAAGGCTCAGGAACGTTTCTACTCAAATACTCAGGATATGTTGAACAGTCAGTGTTCAGCTCAGTGTGGGGGGATATCCCAGCTCCTCAGCTCTGCTGTGCTGCTCTGGAGCCACAGGGGCTGCTCAGCCAGCTCTGCTCTTGTGCCTGCTAACTCAGACATTGGCAGAAGATGGACCAAGGGAATGAGTTGGACAAAAGAAGTGCTTTGGGTGGATTTTGAGCACTGATTAAGTTGTCTGATAAAACAAGCCCTTCATCAAGCAGATGAAGAACTCTGCAGAGTTAAAGGTGTTTCCTTGTGAGCCCCAGTCAAGTTATCAGGACAGGAACTGGGTGCATTTGGTCCATGAGCAACCTCAGTGATGTCATTAAGTAAACAGGGCAACTCAAGCATTCCTGAGCACTGGGGTCTTCCTGGAATATTTAATTACTAATCCTAAGGAATGTCACCAAAAAAACCCCCAAAATTAACACTGACAACACCATGGGTGAGGGATAAAGCAGTTGCTTGTGTTAGTGTGGTTGGCCCAGAACAGCAGGAGTGAAGTTTTAACTGTGAATATTAGGATGGGAAGTTACAGAAATGGAGTCCCATTAAACTGGAATTGAAGGAGGTGCAGAAAAGAACCTGCTTTATAGAGGGGTTAAAAAACTACAGAAGAGACCAGATGCTAAATTAGGTGGGAGAGTTAAAGACAGATCTTTCATTCCCAGAGCACAGGAAAAACCAGACAGGGCTGTACAATAAGAGATCTAACCCCAGATTTTCTGGAAACTCTACACAATCAAACTAGTTTAATTGCTGTGACAGAAAAATAAAAATCCCTTTCATTTTCAGCCACTGGAATCCAAGCCAAGCCAGGGCACAATGCAGCATTTCTGAGCATTTTGCTTTCACCTCCAAGTGAGAGCAAACACAGGGCACAAACCCTTGGCTGAAGTGGCCCCAGCAGTGGCTGCCCTGAGCAGCTAAAGCCACACTTCCATTCTCTTCAGCAAAAACTCACACACACAGAGCAGAATTCCAGCTCCAGCTGTCTATTAAGCCATTATAAAATGCAAACTGAGCAAAGATCAGAGGATGTCTGCTTCTTCCAGAAGGATTTGCTCTGGTACCAAAGCTGTGTCAGGGCAAGGGAGGAACTGCCTGAAAAAATAAATGAGCCAATGCTGCTCCAAGGCCAACAGTCACTTCTTGTAAACAACCCACTTAATAAACACATCTAATCTCCAAAATCACCCTCTTAGAGCTGCACAGGAACATGCAGGTTTTGTCTGCATCAAAAGGAAAAATAATCCCCTACCATGAAGAGCAAAATAAAAGCCAATAAAGCCCCTAAAAACACATTTCCTTCTGCAGAAAATGGTGATGAACTTAGGTTGGTACAGAATAAGCAGAAAATGCTCAGTGGCCATGAGGGGAAAAACAGACTGAAATCCCAACTGAAGTCAGAGACAGAGTTTGCAGACAAGATGTTGTATAATAGTCTCATTGTAAGGGCTTCACAGATTAAATGTGCTTTAGAACAGGTTGCACAGATGTTTTGTCTGGGGACTTCCACCCACTGTTATATGCAGTATGAAGAATTAAATTAGTTGCAATAGTACTTGCTGATCCAAGAGTTTATCAACCAACAGTACACAACAATGCCCCAAGGCACTCTCAGTCTGCCTTCACAACCCAGATCTATGAGCTCAGAGCTGATCATGGGGCTGGGAGTGCCAAGTTAAAAGCAGGCTGCACCAGAGGAGAGGAGGTTCAGCTGAGCCATCTCTGGAGAGATCCAGCAGTGTTAGAATGTCAGTGTTGTGTGGAGCTGCAGGCTTTAGTTGCTGTCAGAGAGGTTTTTATTTGTGTTCACCACTGCAATCTATTTGCTATTTTAAAGCTTCTGTGTTATAACAGCAGAATAACTGCTGGTTATCATCTCCTAATTATATTATCAGGGCAAGTATACCAGTTGAAATAAGTTACCACAGATACAGAAGATGCTTCAGGACTGGCAGGGCCAAACAAAATGGCTTTTAAGGTCTGATTTAAAAACAAAGCCTTTGCCATACATGGGGCTGCAGAATACTTGCCCCAAAGGAGGCTGAGTGCATGTGCTCACTGGGGTGTATTTGGTATTGGGAAGGAAGCACAACAGGTCCAGCTCCTTCCCAGAAGCTGTCCCTTTTCTTATTCCTAATTTTACCCAATACTGCTGATTTAAATCCCCAAATCCCCTGCACAATCAGTTTGATTAAAAAACCATTCAACTGTACAGCAGAAGCTTCTGGGGAAAGCCACGTGCAGTAAGTAGGAACTCGTTTTGCTGAGGAGCAAACGCTGCTCCTGCGGGTGGAGCCAAGGGTGGGACTCACCAGCTTCACGCAGATCACCAAGGGCGGAGTCGCGTCCCTGAAGTGACACACGGGGATTTTTGGTTTTGGTCTCTCCTGCAGGGAAGAAGGGAAGAAGGACAGAAGCACTCAGGTTACTTGCCAGCTTGGTTTTAGGAGCTGCTAAACTCTAAAAGGGGAAAAAAAATACGTTGAGCCATGATGCTAAAGAGACCTTGCTCATTCTCTGCCCGTTGTTTCATGCCCATGACATCTCAGTGAATTCTGCGAAGTTGCACAGAGCTGAGTTTGGAGCTCTGCTGCTGAGAGGAGCAGGTCTCACTGCTGACTCTTCCTTCTCACCTGCAAGTTCTGCTTCCAGCCCTGTCCCAAACAATTTCCTCTTTGATCTGATGGCAAGGTATGCAGCTTCAACAGCCTGTCCCATAACAAACTATGTTCCTTCCCTGGTTTTGGTTATTTTTTTGCTATTTTAGTGAGCTGCAGCGGTTCCTGTACCCTCAGACAGCATCAGAGCAGGCACTAGAGCAGAGGAGGATCTTCCCCTCCTGCTGGGAGCTGTTAAAGGACTTGTGCTCAACTGGGACTTCACCACAAATCCAAGCTACAGGATTTTCTAAAGATTCACAACAGTTGCAATACAATCTTTACAAAAGATCTGAGAAAATGGGTTTGTTGTAGGAAGACCAATGCCCAGGATCTGTATCAATCATACTGACAGTGCTACTGAGCTGCTAGGCAGTGATCCTCAGTATCCCAGGCTGAAATGCTGACTCCCAGCTGCCTTCATGCAGCTCAAAGCTCTCAGTGTTTTCCCAGTGTAGAACTGTGCAGCCACTCCAGGCTAAGCACAAGCTGTACCTGAGGAGGGGCCCTCCTGTCCCTCCTTCCTTCAGTCCCACCACACACAAGGATCTGGCAAACTCAAGGTAATTTGATTCACAAGATAACTTGCTAGAAAACTTTTAATTTTGAGAGTTCTTTCCCATTATCCAGCATAAAGCAAATTCTACTCCCATTTAGAAGACAAACCTGTCAGTGAAGACTGTTTTACCCCATCATCAGAATCCTTTCAGAATAAGAATTTTTGTCTTTCTAAACTGACTTCACTGAGTGTGAGGCTGACAGTCCTGGCTCCAGTTTGCATTCCAGTGTCCATTCCCAGCCCTCCAATCTTCTGTCACGGCCTCTTTACCAAAATGAGCTGCTACAACACGTACAAGGTCAGTGACAAATTCCTTCATCACATTCCCCAGGACACTTCTAGATCACAATAAAGAATGCAAGAGTGGTTACAACTCACCTCAGATTCCTCGTAAGTGTAGAATCCTTTTGTTATTTTCTTTTCATCGACATCACAAAATGCAGTTACCTGGAAAACAGAAGCAGAATGTTTCAATTTTACTGTAATGCCTCTGTGAGCAAAGCTGCAGCCATGGGCATGGACACAGGAATAGGGCAAAGCACCCTCGGGCCTCCTTTGGAACTTAAACCCTTTTTAAATCCTTCTGGGTGTGTCTTAAGGAGTTGAGAAAATTCTGCAGTTGTCTGTGAGCACACTCTGATCTAAGTCACTGGCTGCATAGGGGAACACCACCAACCCCATCCTCAGGGAGTAAACTCAGCCCAGAGAGCAGTCTCCTCTTTCTGGCACTTCCACTAAACCCCAAGATGAGATGGAATAAAAACCTCTCTATTCCTGTCCACCCCAAGCATGGAATGTCCCCCAGACACCTCAGGGCCGTGGTGCTGCACCACTGCTCTGGGTGTCTGCAATACCAGCCTCAATTCCAGGGCACAGCACACCAAATTTGGGAATTCCTATGGTTATGGACTTGAATTTTTCAACTAAAGAGTTCAGCAGATCTGATGTTTAAACACAAATAATTACTGCTTTGCTTATTCTTACTAGAGTTATGAAAGCATTATTTGCAGCCCTAGGTGCCAGATATTTCAGATGGGTTTTTATTTGCATTCCTCATAAATATGCAGGCAGAAGAAATGCCTGCCATCCAAAATACACAGTGGCCTTATTTTTGAGCCCCTAGGTTGCCAGGAACATTTTGGAAGACTTTTTAAAATAAACATGGCTATGTTTTCCTCTGACTTCCGTTGGATCTATTCATATTATCTACATGGAGCTCTTATGCTGAAGCAGAACAGTTGAGATAGTTAAGGTCGTACAGAAATCAATTATTCTGGTGAAAGCTGGATAGCAGCTTTCATATCTTTTTAATTGCTCCATTAAAAATTGATTAACAACACTTACTGCTGAGAAAATCTGAAAAGCCAAACAGCTGTTTATTAATTTATTAAGTTAGAGAAGGCTGAAAAGGCTGGCTGGCTTTCCATGTCTAAAATCTCTCTCACACATTTTCTTCCTGTGATTAAGATGGTTTTCTTTTACCTAAAGTGACCTCATTCTGTTTGTGCAGAGGGAAACACTGTTTTTCTAATACCATAATATCACTTCCTTCATTAAACATCAATGGCAAGAGAATGCAAACAAAAGTATCAAGGGATTGCAAATAAGGCTGCAAAGCACCAGTGACCAAAGCAACGAGGGAAATGAGCTGATAAACGGGAGGGGTGGGCAGGGCCAGTCCTTGGAACCCCTTAGAGGGACACCCTGGGACCTGGAGAAGAGGTTGCCTGAAAACAGGCACCAAAGGAAGAACAGAGCATTAAGGAAACGTGGAATTTCCCCAGTGGGGCTGTGTGAGTGAGGAGTCACAGCCTGGGCACATCCAGAATTGCTCTGGGTGATCCTGATGCAGGGATTGCACCAAGGACATTAAGCCTGTGTCAGCACTGCAATGGAAATAGAAGGGAAGGAGGGAATTCAGGAAGGTCCTGGACATTGTACAGGTGTCTGTGGCTGGTGCAGCTGGGTTAGATTAACACACACAAGCAGCTCCTTCACAGATTAATTCATTCACACCCTATTTCCATGCCCACTGCAATGCTTTGTTGTAGCTGCAAAGTCAGATGGATGTGTACATACTCACACAGATATATAAATATGTGTGTATATGAAGGGAGCCAGTAGAAGTCACTGTGGGAAGAGAAATTCCCTGGTTGTGTTCTCTTCATTCTGTGCTAACCACCTTTAAAATGCTCCAATATTCAGCAAATCTCAGTTCTACAACTTGTGTTTTACTGTCCTGGAAGCTGTGATCATGATAAACAATATTTAGCAGGATATGCCTTCAATGTCAACCCAACAGAGTTCTAGGAACAAATACAGTCCAATATGTTGACTTACCTTCCAATACATGAAGCTATTTTTGGAGCTGCTTATGCTCTTATGGATAATAAAGATAAAAATAAACCACCAAAGCTTATGACACAAGGTAAAGTGAAATTCTCTTTACACTTCTCTGTCAGTAACTGAGAATTCAGCTGCAAGATCTGTGCTGGAAAGTCTCACTGTTCACCCTCAGTGTGTTATAACCCAGTTAACAGAAATCCCTGACTGGTGCCTGGACCTCTCAGCATGAATCAATTTCTTCCTAATATCCAATTTCAATCTCTGTCAGTTTAAAACATTTCTCCTTGTCCTGTCACTACATCCCCTTGTAAACAGTCTCTCTCCAAGGACACTTCTTGTATCACTAAATTGCCATTAATTCTAATCCTTCCTCCCAGCCCTGGCCATCACCCAAATTTCTGGGTGTAGAAAACTCTGCCTTTTTCCACAGTGACTCCCCAGCCCCCAGAACACCCCCACAGAAACCCCTCAGTGAAAAAAATAACACAGGTGAGTCTGTGACAAATTTCCCTTGGAAGATGGAAAGAGCTCAAACCTTTTTTGTCATCACTGAGGTATTTCCCTGTATAATTCTCAATGGATTCAGGCAGCTTAGATCTGGTATTTACAGTAGTATAAAACAGGTCAGACTTGAATGGGCGATTTTTCTGCAGGCTGCACACCATGTGGGTGGCCAAAATGTAAGTCAACTATTTTTCTGACACACACTATTTATTTTCCAATTAAAGCAAAGCTATGTTTGGAGTCTAAGTACAGGACTTAGGCACAGTTGTTTATCCTATAAGGAGAAGTCAGGGCATCAGGCTTATGGGAGTTATTTACTTTATACACTATCAGCACAAACCCAGAGACACCTATTTATTTTCCTGCATTAATGGGCTTCTTTCTTGTAGCTTTTATGAAGAACATCTATCCACACATGAACTCCTGCCTCCCTGTGAGAAACCATGAATTATAAAGCCATAAAAGAGTTTCAATTTGCTTTTTTTCCCCCCTCTCCTTTTAGCAAAATTACTCTTTGGCAATACCTCTGACAGGATGACACCACTGAGTCCTCAGATCACATTTCAGTGTTACTGAAATATATTAATTATTACATGTTTTTGTTTTGAACACCACTTGCACAAAAATCTGCACAATTACAGAATTTCCAAAGGAAAGAACACTGCTAACTCTCTCAGCTCAAAACTGGAGGGGACAGCTGGGTATGTGCTAGAGGCAAGCTATGGAACTACTGCAAGTCATTTTTATAAATATGGATTGCAACTTCCATTAACAGGGGTGTAAGGGGAAAAGGAGAAATTGCCTTCTCCCTTGTAAGAGAAAGTTTACATAGCCCAGAAGATAAGAGATTTACTCAGAAACAACCTCTGCTGGGGAAGACACGTTTGAGGGAGATAAAAGCTCTTCTCTGGCTGGCTCTTCCTAATAAACACAGGGGCTCTGCAGGGCCAGCCTGGGGCTAGCAGACCTCCCTGGGGAAAAGGAGATTAATGGGCAGCACATCCTCCTCTAGGCACAACCTGGGAAGGCACTGAAGGAGCAGGAGTGACAGAAGAGTGCCTTGGCTGCACTGGGACTACCTGCCTGCTTGAGCTCTGCTGTGATTACACAACAATTTAATTGTTTGCTTCCTGTGTGACTGGTTGGCTACTAGAGGGAATGTTTCCTCACACTTCCCATTCCACTCAGATTTCATAATGGAAAAACTGAACGATTTCATCAGCTTAATGATGTCCTTTTATGGTGAATGATCTTCACAGGGTTTTATTTCCCCATCTTATTTTCACCTGTGGTTTGGTTTGGGTCTGTAACAACAACCTGCAATCAGCACATTCTCAGGGTCTGAGCAGGAAGGACATGAGAGGCAAATTTCACATGGAGAGTGAATAACTGAGTAGAACCTGACAGAAAACTGAAAAACCCTTTCAATAAATGGTCACCTGCATGCTGTGACTTCTCCCTCCACATAACATCAGCTGGTGTCCTCAGAGTCACCTTCAGAGAGAACCTGCAAACCCACAAAATCCCACTGAGCAGGTCTTCCCTGCTGCATTCCCTCCACATCTCATGCAATCCCCATCTGTTTTAAACTTCTAGTGAACCTTGTTAATTCTTCTATTTATAATTCCTTCATTGAAGCTTGTGGGAGCATGTTAATATACATCTCTGCAAAAGCAAAATCAATTTTGGCCATTCCTGTCAAAACACAGTAACTGAAAGCATTACAGTGCAAGTTTAAAGAGACACAGCTCATGGCACACAGGACAGGAGACACACAGAGCCATGAACAGCTTCTGCCATGACATGAACCAGCAAGCACCAGGCACAACCTGAGGGGTTTTCTGCATCAGAACCTGCTTTTATTTCACCTCTTTAGCACTACAGCCAGGACAGAAGCTATGGGTATCTTTAAATCCCAAAATACTTTTCATTATTCCATTTAGACACCATTCCACTGAAAACAGCAGCAGCTTCCCCCTCTTGCACTTATCCACAACAAAGTCACTGGAGAATTTTAACACCAGAATCCAGCATGCAAAATAAGCTGCTAAACACTGGACATAAAACATTTCCTTCATTATGTCCAACATACACCTGCCTCCATAGGTTGGGAGCTCACTGGAAGAGACTCATCCCTACAAAGTCTGAGTGATGCCAGCACGTTTTGGGTGTGCACAGCTCTGAGAGCTTACAAAAAACCACATGGATAGAGCAGGGAGATTTCCTGGCCAAGAAGTATTCACTACAGTCCAAAATGAAGCCTTGATGTACCCCATGCCATTTTAGGGTGTCTTATAACTGGATTTGACTGAAACTCTCAAATTTCATCTCTCCTTGTTCTGGAGGTTTTTAACTTGCTTTCACATTGCCATTCCACGGTTGAGGTGGGTGCAATATTCTGCCCTTTATTCATGTTTCTTTGCTTTCCATGTCCCCCCACCAGGTTCTGGCAGTGCCACTCACACTTTCAGGATGGTTACAGTGCTACAAAACTTGAACATTCCCTGGCTGTGGGAGTGAGCTGAAGGACCAGAGCTGCAACACGAGGTTTGGTGATGCCGCTCTCGGAAAAAGGCAAAGGGAAACCCACAGATGATTCTGGAAATGGAAAAAGGGCCTTCAAAACACTTTTTCTGTTTGCCACGAGCAGCCACGGCTGTCACAGAGGAATGATGGCCTGGCTGTTTGCAGCCCACTAATGAGCTGGTGCTCATTTGGTGCTTTCCTGCTCTCCAGGAGCCACTGCAGCGCTATTTGCGGCCCTCGGAAATGACACAAAATGGAAATGTTCAAGTTCTCCTTTTAGCTCAATTTGATGGGGAATAAAAGAGCAGACAAGACAGCTCAGAAACCCTCCAGGCACATGGAGCATCCCAAAAACATTTGGTTTCCATCTTCAGCTGCAAATTATAGACACAACGGATGTGTTTTAAACAAAAAAAGGTCTGTTTGACTTCATTCTTGCAGAAATGCTAATGCTGAACCACTGGCAGCAGTGTGAATCAAGAAGGGGACAGCCAGGAAGCAGAATTTCCCTAAGAATACTGAGATCATGGTAATTAATTCATAAAAAAAACCCTACTAGTGGAATAATTTTTTTCGTGTGTTGCTGTTTAGCAAAAATACTGAGCCTTGGATTTTTGCCTGAGTCCTTTGGAGACAAAGCATCATTTTAATATTCACCATACAGCTGGCTGAGGGAAGAGGGAGAATTGCTGAGGTGTCCTTTTCTCTTTTAACATAACCATAATTCACATTCACACTGTTTTCCAAACAAACTAAAGTAATAATTTGTTAGTGACTATGAACATAGACAGACTGCTGCTTCCTGGAATTGCCTGAATTTTGTTTTCTAAGAAACAATGCTCTTTGGCACAGGCCAGAGCTGGGCTTTTCAAACATCCCACAAAGACCCTGTCAGCATAAGAAGTGCAACTGCTTTGTTTACCAGGTTCTAAAAATACTAGAAACATTCCTTTTTTTGAAAAAGATGTTTTCTTACACACCCTAAGCCTGACAGTTCAGTTTATTTATCTTCCTGAGGATTCAGGTTTGTTTCAAAATTGCTAAATAATACAAGCTGTAGTAGTAGGGTTTTTGTGGGGAGATGTTATTATTTATCCTAGGAGTATGTGTCTCCCAAATTTTCTACAGGTACTTGGTGCCAATTGAGAAAACAATCCTGCAGTGACAGTCCAGCCAAAGTCAGTTAGGACATCTGATGAAATTCTGCAGAAAGTATGCAGTCAAACAGAGCATTGGTGAAATTTCCAGGAGCCTAAACTGACTTACAATTATAAAACCAACTAAAATTAAGTTTAGACAGCTATACTCTGTCTAAATTTAGTCTTAGTTGGTTTTATACTTTAATAGATTTTTATGTATACAAATTATAATTGTCATTATGATTATCTATATAATAATTAAATAATAAATATGCTTGTCATAATAAATTAATAAATAAAGCATACATAAATTTAGTTAAATCTTAGTTAAATTATACAGCTGATTTGGGCAATGCTACCTGCATTTCAAGGATATGGGACCTTTAGAGATTTACACAACTGGACCTTCAAGTGGAGAAAATGGTAATTATATAGAGGTAATACACCATCTTTTACCTAAGGGGCTTTTGGAATTGTGCTTTAAAGGTGTCTAATTTAAATAATTGATGAATTCATATCTCAGGGTCTCCTTTTATTTACAAGACAACACGAGATTCCACTTGCAGATTCATATGATACTAAATCTCTGGTGTTCTCATAATTAACAGAATTAACAGAATATATGAAAGCTTAAATCTTCTTATGTTGGTTGTAAAGGGTGAGGCAGGAAAAGCATTTTATTGTTTTCAGGACTGGAAAGGATGAAGCAACAACTATTTGCAGCCTTTGTTCATATGGGATTTCAGAGTCTGGCATGAGTTGCAGATTAGTCACAAAACACCTGAAGGATTTTTGAGGAAAAGTAGAATATGGAGTTTCTCTACTGGCCTTTTACTGTTACTCATTTGGAATAAAATGGAAACTGCAATGAACTACCCACTGCAAATTATATGAATTTATTTTCTGAAACTAATCCTTTGAATAACTCTTGGAGAAGTGAGATGATTTCCCTTCTTCTAGAGCCTTTTGCCAGTGACTGCTATGAAACCCAAGGATATCATTTCAGCTTCAGTCCTGGCTGAGATGGACAGACCTGGGATCTCACTTTTGGAAAAGCTAGGAAGTTACAGTGCCAATCACAATGAGTCTGAACAGACACATAAAATTAGTGCTTCAATCACTACAGAGAACACTGACTGACCCAGGAATCAACCACCCAAAAGCCTCTATCTCACCTTGGATGACACAAGTCCTTTTCTGAAGCAATTTATCTTTGTTTGTTACTGAGAAGGCCCCTGAATACTTCAGATAGCACATCAGACTGAGGGATGTTTGATTGCTCTGTACAGGTGCAAAGGATCACTGTGCCTGCATTTTGCAGCACTTTTCTGCAGAACCTGTGCCAACTGAGCCACACTTGCCTTGTGCAATTGCACCTGGCACAGAAACTCAGGGGTTAATGCTCAGTGCAGAATTTCAGTATCCACCAAACCTGGCTGGAATGTGTGCAACTGTAACCTTGACAGAAGCAGAATTGTGTCCCAGGCTGAGCAGTGCCACAGCAAACGTTCTGATTCCCCAGGAGGGGATTCCGCAGGCTTGGGGTCTTGGGCAGGAAAGTGGCAGAACCCCAAGAATATTGTTTTTCTCTTGCCTTTTTATCCTCTCTGCTGTGACAGAAGTTGTCACTCTGTGTTGAACAGGATGTGAAGTCCTGGAGGTGGCAGATGTACCCCAAAGCCAGGGAGAGGCTCTGTCTTAGCACCAATTTCCATTTTGGCTTGGTACAAAAAAAGCTAGAAAAGCAAACCAAACAAAATCCCAACACCTGAGATGGTGATTCACCACTACAAACACAACATGGTCTATTTTTTCTGCAGCATCTCAAAAATCTACAAGAGAAGCTGCCATCCCTTCCCCTGGAATTTATTTTCTAATTTTCCTAATTTCCAAGAGAGAGAGGTGCAATGGTTGCTGAGTGTCAGCTCAGTGGCCATAATCAGTCAGTGAAATTCCAAAGGTGCTCAGCAAACAGTAATGAGAGAGAATATTTTCATAAACCCCCAAAAATCTGGTACACACTGCACTGCATGACCAAGATAAAATCATATTTAATGGACAGGTCTGCCCTCTCTGAATGGAGCAACTGATTCACAGCATTTAATGTATTTTCATACAGCTCACCCACTGCCATGTGATGGCAATGACTGAGGGATGGCACTGGAATGTCAAGCAGGAAATTCAGTTTTTGCTTTGTACATTTGCTGTCTGAGAGTCTCCCATGCCTATTCAGTAATTTTAACTATGTGTATACAAATGTCTTCTATTTTTTTTATATGTGTGTGGTCTGAGGGGCACAACATTAATCAGGTTTTTATATGTATTTGTCATTTTGTCTTCCTATCCATATTCTTAAGAAAAGAAAAACACATGAAGCAATAAAATGAATGTTCTGTGGCTTTTTGTAAGAAACAGCCCTAAAGCCTTTATCTAACACAAAGTTATTGCACACAAGAAAATGCTATAAAAATAAGGTATTTAGACTCTTGGACAAATCCATCCTGAGAAATATCTGCCATTGCCAAATATAAGCATTTTCAGCTGACTGTGAATGGGACAGTCGTGTCCAGCAGTTTCTTCTCACCCACTCAGCCCACACCAACCCTTTTTTTTGGCAATCAAGCTTTCCAAGGGGACTCACAGTGACCAGGGAGTGTGTCCAGTATCCACTTTGGAGCTGGGCAAATACTATAAAGGTATGGATGACCCTGGACAAGGCAGTTCAGTACCACACAACCCAAATAAAGAGCTGCTCTTCTCACCCTGAGCACTGCCTACTGCAGCTGTGTCTCACCACGGCTGTGCTTAGCAGGAACATGGTGCATTTCTTGCTCTCTACATCCACCATAAATAAAATATCATGGCATTTTAAAAGAAGAAATACAATACAGAATACTGAGAATTACCCCAGTTTATATTACTTATCAACTAGTACTTTGGGAACAAATTATCTTATGAGAATTAGATGAGAAGCATCACAGGGCACGTGAAGAAGTGGGTTTGTACAAATGTTACTTTCCAGCTCACCTTTTTCTGATTAGCTGGTGACAAGCTTCTGTAGAGCTTCTTGCCTTGCTTGCCAGCATTCCAAATGGTGAATGATGTCCAGGAGCTCAGGACTCTGTCCTCAAGAAACCTGACTCGGTGATTCCAGATGGTTTCCCTGGAGAGTTGGAAAAAGGGCAGATTTTGACCCCTAAAAGTTTTAGCATTATTATAGATCCATATGCACATGTACACACTCACCTAAGTCTAAACCTGACTAAACTGATTCATATAATTAAAAAAAAAAAAAAATCACATCAAAATATTAGATGGAAATTTCTGAGGGAAATGTAGAAAAGAAATTCTGTGGAAGTTCTCAGACAAAAAACATTTGGAAAGATAGGAGGCAGTAGCTTAATAAGTTGTATTTTCAAGAACCTTCCCAGATCACAAGAAAATGAAAGCTGCAGCTGTGGTAATGGAATTCAGCCCTTCCCACACCTGAACACCTATGAACTGCTCTAGAACCCTGCAGTGACACAGGCAGAGCATCTCCTAAACCCAAGCTGAGCTCCTCCTGTTCCATCTGCCCACGGGACCATTCTCCTTGGCTGATGTGAAGCTGGAATCTCACAGGTTCAGGAGCCCAGCTCTCCCCCAGCAGCACAGCACAAATGGGTGTGCAGTGAGGTATGTGGCTCAAGCCTCCAGCACCCTGGGTGCCAAAGCTCTGAATCCTCCTCCAGCAACAATCAGAGCTGCACAGTCCCACTTGTTACCCCATTCACACTGACCAACCTCCACACACACACTTCAGACCAAATAAGAGAGATTTAACTGTAAAAGTTCCCAAGTGTTATTTGGCAATGACAGAAATGTGACTGTCCCTTTATTTGAAGGCAACTTTCATAAGAAACTGCATTTCTAGCAACAAAAAGCAGTGGGATTTTTTTTTTCCTTTTAAAAGCAGTATGCCTCATAGAACTTTTTAAAACATGCTTTTGGAAAAAAGCAAACTGGCAGATGTCTGTGTGCAATTACACCTTTAAGTCTTCATCTTTGGGATAACTTCCACAACATAATTAAGACAAGTGGTTGATGGTGACACTAATATCAAATGACAAATCCCACAGTTCTGGAACCATCCACAGCAAGGGACCAGCCAAAGCCTGAGATACTGAAAAACTGCTGACATCTTCAACAGGTTCTCAGAAAGAGAAAACAATGTCAAGGAAAGCAGTCTGTTCATGGTCCATTTCTCCCAACTGGCAAATCCACTTGGACAACTACAGCATTTTTTCATGTTTGAGTGTGTGTGTTCTACCCTATAATGTAATATTCAAGACTACAACATTTATCATGGATTAAAAAAAATCTGCCTGCTGTCAAAAAACATCTGCATTATTTCCAGCATTCATTTAATATTCATTAACTAGGAACCCACCTCAGACTTATTAAACAGTTTCCTAGAGAGAATAAATTGATTTCCTCAATTTGACAAATGAATCTTCCAAACCTACATCTCTTGAACAAGGCACCTTGAGCTGTAACTTTCTCTCCCAGGAAATTCTGATGAACCCCTAGTGGTGTCTCCCTATTTAAGGCAATTTTCAAACAGGGTTTTCCATTTGCTTATTTGCATCACTCCTTCACAGCCCTAAGTTATGTTCTGAAGACCCTCATTGGACCCAGTGACCCCACTTCACTTCAGCACAGCCAGATCCTGCTCAGCACTTCATCACTGATCCTGGTGTGATAACTTGATGCACAAATAAAAGTTTCAAGGATGATGGCTCTGCACCAACATTTCGACTAATGGAGAAAAAGAAATCCTTGGATTTGATCAAAAATCTCTTCTAATGCAACCACAAGATGCATTCCTGCTGCAAAGCTTTAACTGCTGCTGGCATCCTTTGACACTTGCCTTTTTCCGTGTTCATGAGAGCATACTGTACTCCCAGGAGGAAAGTTTAAGGAACAAAATATGAAGGCCAAGTATTTTTCCAGGATTCCTTTCCTAGACATTACAGAGGTTCTGCGTGCTTCTAAAAAGGAAGATTATTGCTTTGCACATAAATGGAAAGGTTTAAAAAGTGATTTTCCTTTGAAATGTGACTTCAGAAGGATAACACCATATTACATTCCAAAGGAACTTCTGTTGGCTTGAGCGACACTGGCAAGTTTCTTTTCCACTTGAGTTTACAACATTAAGAAAGCTAAAGTAAAAAACCAGGCAGCCTTATAAGGCATGAAAAGAACTTCTAACTAATTTCTAGGTGCAGTGTAAACACTGCAATCCACCTCCAGGCTTATAAAAGATGTTGTGACTTTCATGGAGATGGATGTCCCAGCCCAGCAGGATTGGCTCCTCCAGTTAGTTTGAGGCTGCTGTCTAGGCCATGAGAGCCTCTGTGCCTACTGAGGTAAAATTCAATCAGACCAAATCTCAGTATTGCCAGTCACCTGTGAAGATTTCAGATTGAGGCAGACTCACTGACTCATCTCACCTATCAATGCTATCCTGGAAAAGCAAGTGGGGAAAGCTTGTAAGAGAACTCTGAAGTAGAAGGGTATGAAAGGTATTAAACTCCAAATTAATTTGGGTTCTTGTTCAACCACAAGAATATTGTCAGACAGCTTCATTTAACACCAACAAAAAAACTTTTTAAAATACGGCCTGTGGGTTGTAAAAACAAAGCCAATATGCCCAGCAGTGGGGATTTTTTGCTTGCATCACCACGAGGCATTCTTATGACAATGGCCACAGAAAAACATTTGAAGCTCACACCTCCATATTGTGTGTTTTCAAAGAAAAAAATAAGTTATATCAAACACTTTGGAGTCTTGAATTAACCCTGAAATACTTTTAGCAGTGCAAGCTGAGGTATCAGATAAACACAGAATTTGTGACTGAGCTTTAGAGTGACACTCAGGGGCTCCATCCTTGTGAGAACTCACTCTGCACAAACAATCCCACAGGCTGGGGCACACGGGAGTTTACAGGTGTCAGAGGAGAGTTTCGGTTATTCCCTTCAGGTTTCCGCTTCACCTAATTTGCCACATTTTTTTTTGCTGTTTCCAGAACAGATAACTGGGATTCCTGCCTCCAGGGAGAAGGGAATGCCATTTTCCCATCCTTCACCAGCCAGTGCAGGTGCACCAGACAGGAGCTGTAGCAACGTGCAAAGGGTAATTAAAGAAAATGCCTGAAACGATCTAGAGGTTGCACAAACCACTACTCAGAGATGATTCTCACAGCTATTTTCAGATTATGCATTATTACATATTCACAGCCACCAGCAAAACCTAGGAGGTATTATTTATCACTCTGCATCACCCCAGATCAAGATGGCTTTTCCTACCCATCTCAGAAAAGATTAGAGTAAGCAACTTGCAGCAGCCTTTAGTACCATGTCCAAGCCTGTATTCAGCCCAGAAGATTTTTCTCAGCCAGAAGGTGGGACAAAATTCTTCTCACTCTACAACTTTGTGCCATATCTTAATGCTCTTTCTTGACCCCAAGTCTTGAAATACATTATTTCCCCCATTCCTTTCATTTTGTTTGTCCCAACTTTGTAAAATAAATGTTGGAAGTATTTCCACTCAAAATGTCATTCTTGAGGCTTACATGATTTCCCTAAGATCTCACTTGCCGTGGCCCCTCAATGCTCATCAGTTATGGAGCCTGGGAGGAAGAAGAGGAGCCAAAATTCTGCAGGAGTGAAACGAGGGTATTCATGCCGAGGGTGAGAATGACTACGCCGTGTGTTCCTCAGCCCCAAGTAGTTATTACCAGACCATCCACCCAAGCAATGCAACAATGGAGCTCTGTTAAAAATGTGTGGTGACCTACTGACTGAATTCAGGAGTCAAGAAACATCTGCTCTACTCCTATTTTGAAATGAAAGATAATGTGACAATAAAAGCAACATGATTTAATGTCTGAGCTCAGTCAAACCTCGCCATGTTGCTGCACTGCCTTTCCCCTCCTTCCCCCAGTGAGGCCACATAAGTGAATCCACAGAGCAAAGACAGATGTACAAGTACTTGAGCAATGCAGAAATACAAGCCCAATATCCTGAGCAGTACTGGAATTTTAGGCATCGATTGCCATCCCCAGAAATTCTAGAGATCCATAAATCTGACCTTTTCTCCCTGTGCTGGCCCTGCACAGTGCTCAGGTGACACCAGGCAGGAAGAGGAGCTGCCCAAGTGAACAGCCTCTTCCAGAGCCCTTTATTGATGGCAGGCTAGGAGAGCTCTGTGTGATAGGTGAACCTCACCTGATCGATAAACCAGAGATGGGGGAGCAGAGAACTTCATAATCACAGTGAGAGCTGGAAAAACAGATCCCTTCCAGCCAGTGCTGCAGGCAGAATCCAAGGCCCTTACCATCCACAGGAAATTCAGAAATAAATCCTCTTTGAACCTTGGCCATGCTGGTGAATAAACTGATTTTTTTTGCCGTTGTTGTTCTGTTGAACTTCATGTGAACTTATTAATTGCTGGACTATATCGTCCCACTGAGTTATTACATTTACACTGTTAATAGGTTCTATTAATGTCTGAGTTCATCTTCAGGTCACGGGTCATTAGCTGAGGCATGGTTTGCATTGTGGCCTATTTTTCATGAAAGGCTTATTAAGGGAGACAGAGACTATCAATGTTAATGGCATTTACTTTTCAAGAATCTAATGAGGTCATTAGTTTCCATGTTTAATTGAAGTGCCAAATGCAAGCGTAGAAGATAAAAATGCAGTTGACCTCATCTTAATTTCAGCTCTACAGGAATATGTTAGGCTATTCCTCTCTCCTGCCTATTTTTGGCCGTGTGTGTTTGTGCAGGAAATGAAGGAGGCATTCCTGTGCTCAGCCCTGATGTGAGACCTGGCCTCAGAGCACCTCTCAAACAGCCAAATGTGTGTCTCACACTAATGCCTGGTCCCCTTTGCTCCCGTGACACTGGAAGCTTCCAGTGCCTGAAACCAGATGTTTCCAATAGATTATGTAACTCTGCTTGTTTCTGCAGAGAGTATCACACTCGTTCTGGGGATCTGGAATTACTGAAGGTGCACTTCACCTTTTCTGTGTAAAAGGGAATTGCTCTGATCTTGGACAGAACGTACAAACCTTTTTTTTCCACATGTATTAAATTTGTCTTGACTTAAAACCTGTAAACTGCTGCAAGGCTTAGCTGCATGCCCCAACCACCTGTCTTCATGAGCTGCACTACCTAAAGACAAGTGCAATGTTTTATTGCTCACCTCACTCCAAGCTCACTTTCATCTTGCAGTGAGGTATTGTTGTATATACAGTTCCTTTCTCTCCCCTTTGGCAAGATACAAATCTATGAATTTTAAAATGTTTTTATTATACATTAGACTTTCTTACTCCAGTATTCCTCACTCTAAAGGCAGCTCTGATATGGTCTCACATCGATTTAATGTGGCCGTGCAGCACTGAGTACACACAGCCCTAGGGTACAACACCAAATAAAGTTATTTAGATCCAAGAGATATGATATGTGGGATTTTGTGTTGTGAACTCCTCGCTGAAGAGAAGTTTCTCAAAATCCAGCAGGTATCCATCACTGACTTTGGATGAAATGACAATGAGAACATTCATATTTCTGCATGCACTTCTGAAATCTAAATACAGACACTGAACTTCATGCAGATTCTGTCACGCACCCAAAACATTTAATAATGCAGACTGATGCCTCCAGGGTAAGGGAGAATGCAAATAAGATTTAGTTTCCTGCTTCACAGATATTCTGAACTCCAGATATTTGTTCCAGAAGGATACTAATCATAGGAAATGACCTAAAGCACATGAGTGTTTACAATTATGCATACTAACCAGAAAAAAAAGAAACAAATGTCACTTGCCAAGTGGTTTTACATATATTTTAGGAAGTCTGAAAGTGCAGTGAGGCTTCTTTCCCCTTGGAGGGTTCTGAAAGACACCCACATAAACTGAAACCATCACAGGCTACAAGTGATTGTTGCCTTTGCTGAAAAGAATGAATGATGCCCCTTTGTATAAAATTGTCCTGTTATGGTTTTTAAAACTGAAACTAGGCATAGAGTGTTTAAAAAAAATCAACTTTCCAAAAAATATTACTTTGATCTCAGACAAAATATTAATTTGGCTGATGAGTCACTACTCCCAAATCCAGGTGTAGGCTAACTCAAAATCAAGAAATGACCTGGCCAATAGCAAAAGCAAAACACCCCATAAAACTGCCCAACAAAACACAACATATAAAGTAAAAGGCTTCTAGAAAAGCCAGAACATGCATTAATAAAGTGGAATGACCAAGAGGCAAACTAGGCAAGAACCAATTTAAATTATAAACTGAAACCTTTGGGATGAGTCCATTAATCTCCTTTTGCTCAACGCACACCTCGGACTCCAGACACAAACACTGGGCAACCCTTCACAACTTGGGCAACAAGCAAGGGAATGAGCCAGGACAAGGAGCTGTTGCACAAGCTCATGTTTGGAAAGCCACCCCAAATCTCATCCCCAGCAGTACCAGCAGGAAGCCAAGGGGAAGAGCAGCTCTCTGGATTTCTTAGAACGAGACACGAAAGGCGCCAATTTGGACACGCAGCCTGCACATCTGAAACAGCTCCCAGCATTTCCACATTCCCCCAGGATGCTGTCAGCCAGGGTGCTTGTGCCACACAGCCTTGGAGATCTGAATAAGCAACAGCTTGCAGTAAATTCAAAACAAATTAATTTCCAAGAATTAGATGCTTTCCCACAGATAGAAGCAAAAGGCTTCCAAGAGTTCTTAGCATCCCATAAAGCGTGGCTGAAAAGTTGGTCACTAACTGCCAAAAGGATCACACAGTAAAAGAGGGGAAAGAAAAAAATCCTTACATTTCAACAAAATGAAAAGGAAAATAATTTATCACATGCTTGTTTGCAAAATCAAAATCATATGTACTATTTGCTTGAATGACCTTTCCACAGTCAAATGATTTTATATAGATATGCACATTTATATGTATTTATAAAGACCTGCAGTGACATTAACCATGAGTGTGCTGTTTATGGGACTTATTTGTTTTACACTATGTACAGCAATACAGCAATACAGGGATGGACAACAAAAACATGCACAGGAATGTTCAGTTTTACTGGTCAGTTCTACAAAGCCATAAAACAGGACTGACTGAAAGGTGCACTTATATCATTAATCAGTAAGAAAACAGTTCACTTAATTACCACTGTGATTCTGACATGGGGTTCCTAAAGGACAGTACAACTCATGTAATTTTTTATTAATGTCAGTGCATAAGAGAAAGGAACAGCTTTGGCTCAGCTTGCAGCACGTAGAGGAATCAGCAATTCAACACCTCCTTTAGGGGCTGAGCAGCCCAGGAAGGCAGCAGGCAACAAAGGCAGCTTACAAGGAAGCACCTGAGATAATTACTCCTAAACATCCTCAGGGACTTTTCAAACCTCATTATCTGATTTAGGTGGTTTAGACCCTTTAAAATAGGAAAATAATATATGTAAAGGCAGCATAGTATCAGATTAAAAGCTTGGTTTTGGTCTGGGTTTGGTTTTTTTTGGTTTTTTTCAAAAGACCATTTTTGTTGGTATTATAAGTTTCTATTTACTTCTTAAATATTGAAGCAGTTGATTTTGAAATGAAGCCGTAACATTTCAAAAATGTTTTTACATTATGGTTCATATGGCAAAAAACATAAGAATGAAACCTTTGTATATTACATATTAAAAATCCAAATTAAAAACCCCAATGTAATTTCAGCATCTTTACAGCCTATGGTTCAAAATAGAAATTTTCACATTCTCTAGAAAGCACAGCTTACTCCAGGACAGAGTGGGTGGCAGCCTGGGGATGGTACCGGTACAGCAGGAGGCAATGGTCCACCCTGAACACTCCACCACCCTTCTGGAGATGCTCATAGAAAAACAACAAGTCCTCTGGGACACCCTGCAACAGAAGAGAGATATTATTTCAGTCTTCAGTTACATCTGAAGATGCTTTATTTTTCTGAGAAATGAATATATTGTTATTCATAAATACAACTTTGCTGTTGCCCAGGGAGGTTGTGGCCTCCCCATCCCTGAAGTGTTCCAGGCCAGGTTGGATGAGGCTTGGAGCAACTGGTTTAGTAGAAGGTGTCCTGGAGGTGAAACAAGAAGATTTTTAAGTTCCCTTCCAGCCCAAGCCCATCTCTGATTCTATTATGTCCCAATGAACTTCTCTAAGGGGTCATGAAATAAATGCAGCCAATCTGCTGAATGAGCAGTGCTGTTTATAAATGAAGTGCAGCTGACTGCAAGGACAGAAATGACAAAATCAACATCTCATGTTGACAGGGATCTCAAGCTAGGTGCAGATGAATCCAAAAGAAAAAGAAACCCAGCTGCTAAAGAGTTTGTACAGCCTAAAGTTCCATGTAACCAAATAGTTTATACTGAAAAGGACCAGTGACTTGAGAAGGGATTGTTCTCATTTTACTGCAATTCTCCTTCTTTCTCTGGCTGTCATACAAATACTGGTCTCTACTTAGGAAAGGTGACTCGGGCCCCATAATGACAGACTTCAATAAAAACTGCAATAAAGGCAACCTCAGGATGAGGCAACATCTGAAAATAATTTTTTTTTCTTGAAACTTCCATGGTACATTCACCCCTATGGGATTGCACCCACTGCTGATGAAAACACTACAGGATAAAAGCTCCTGCAATTGTGGATCTAGGAAAAATAGGGGATTTCACAATAATTATTGTGAAAATCAGAGAATCTTCATGTAAGTGAGGCAGTGTAAGAAGGGCAATTATATGGCTCAGAGCACTCCATTTCATTTTGGTGGCATATGAAAGCATAAACCCATCTTTAAAGTCCTACACAGAAGGCAAAAAAAGGTTGCATTTATTTATACTTTGCAAAGCTACAACTTCTTGAAATACTAGAACATCTCATTTTTTTCAGGTTTAAATACAGATATTTCTTTTCTGCAACACAGTGTTTAAAAGTTCACATGATTATTCCCAGACTAAAGAGCTCCCTTTTATAAAACCAGGTGGGTTCAAGAAAATACTTGAGTGTAGCAACAATAAAAAGCTGAAGGATAACACGACAAAACTGAGAAGGAAAAGAAGGTGAAGAGATTGAAATACATTTCTTTCTGCAGACAATGTCACACACATGAATAACCAGGTCATAAACCTCAATTTTAACCATTCTATTTCAACACAGAAAAATAATAAGAGTACAAGTTTAAAAAAAAAAATTGAAATTTCTCCCTATTACTACAGCTGAGTATTTTTTCATAATTAAGAAAATGAGATTCTCTAATTAAAATTCTCTAGTTATGAGAGCAGTTCAGTGACTATTTCTCATACCCACCAGGCTGAGTAGCCAGAGGGGTGTGGGAGTGGAAGAGAAACCAGACAAAAAAATCTCTGAACCCTGCAAAACAACTCCAGAACACTCAGGTGAACGTGTGTATCCTGGAGAAATCAGAATCAATCAAGCTCTGCACTCTGCAGCTCCAGCCCTCTCTGACTCACACGTGACACTGATTTGGGCCACACTCCCACATTCTGAATGAAATGGATTCTGCTCTGGCTGCTCATCTGCAGCCATTGGTTGTCTTAGCCATTGTTCTAACTTCTGGTTTAAGAGCTGCAATGCAGAAGAAAACTTTTAGACAAGCCTCATACAATTTAAACTTTATGTGAACCTACTTTAAAGCCACAAAAGAAATCTGGGAGAAGCTGGAGTGGCAGCCAGCAACCACAGTCACCAAGAATACAAGAAAAACACAAAAACTAATTTCTTTTCATTTATCTCTTGTAGCCCTTTCTGTATTTTCCTTATTGTGGAGTTTAAGAGAAATACTGAGCCAGCAGAACAGTTTAAACCTTTTTCTCTTTTCTGGTCACACACTAGACCGTGTCTCAGAGCACAAGTGCAGCAGATATCAGCTTGCTGCAGGAGTCAGATTTTGATTCAGATCTATGATTATGTCCCATACATCTCAGCAATTCCTTCTCTTTTGGATAAGCATTTACATTATTCAAGACAACCCTTAACATGCATATTTCAGAAGAGTTACTGCAGGAGTAAAAGGATCTTTCAAAACACTCTTTGGTTCCAAGGGCTCTTTTGCTTTCCTTTAACTGGCAGAAATTCTCTGGAATGAAGTGCACTCAGCCTAGGAAGGAGCAGGTGCCTTGCACTGCTCAGCAGTGGCCTCTCACATTACAAAGGAGCAGCCCTGCCACGCATTTTGCAGAGGAAAGATGTTGACTGTGTTATGGATCCTGCAGGGATGGGACTTCCTACGGCTCTTGAGCGTGTAAGTTTGCTGCAATACAAGAGTTCCTTCCCAGTTGAGATCTATTATTGGATCCAGATGGCATTTTAAACACCAGGAATCTTTGTGAAACAACATAGCTTTGAAAGAAGAAGCTGTTTAACCACTAAAGGGATATTTTAATGCATTTTTTGAAAATTAATATCCATAGCTAAAAGTATCAATTACTAACCCAGCATTTCAGCAATAGGCTACCACATCAATAGCTTTCAGCAATAATAAATACAATTAAATTGCACAGTTTACATGTTACTGGACTACATGCAGAATTTTCCACATTACAGGCAAAACCCAACCCCACATCCTCTGCTGCAAAAAGGGATAAACTGATTACAGCTTCCAGAGAAAAGCACAGCCTGCCCCTTCTCTGCTCTAACCAGCCAAAAGTAAAATCATAGTTCACTTTATCACATTCCCACTGAAAGGGGAAGGGTTTCTGGTGACCCAGTATTTTGGGCAGGTACTGCTGTGCTGATGGTTGTGACTCCCCCCCTTGTGTGAGGGGGGAAATGATGCCTTGGGTTTTAGCTTTTATATTTTTCAAGAATCTCTGCTGCTTAGTGTGTAACTCTGAAACTTCATGTTAGGTGTTAGTAAGTTCTCTTCACAGGGGAGTGACAAAACAATCCCTTCCCAGCTAGACAAGGACAACTGGTACCCAAAAATCATAAACAATGGCAAGGGAAAGGGGGCAAGCCAGGGGGCTGGGACTGCATAGCCTGGGGCTGTGGTTGGATAATCGACCACAAGGGATGAAGCAAAACTTATAAAAGCGTGAAGACTTGTGACCAGGATCCATCTTGGATTTGATTTGGGTGTAGCCCTGGCCTGGCTCTTGCACTGCCCAAGATGGATCCTTTCAATAAATTCCTATTTTATTCCCTTTGCTCTGTCTAGTCTCTGTTCCAGGTCAGCCCACCCAGGCATCAGTTCTACAGATGAGGGGGACTGATTTTTATACACCATAGGGTGCCAGGCAGAACCCCAACTTGAGTTAAAGTAACTCCTTGTTCAGGGACCAAACTAAATTATCTGTGATCCTTCTCTTCCCATCTTCTCCTCACTCTCTGCTCTCACTCCTGGCAGCTCCAACTGCAGTGACCACATCATTTTTCAGAGGTTCCAGCATCTCCCAGCAGGCAATTCTGGCTACTACCCTTGTACCTCCACTGTCAGTAATGATGAGGAGCACTAGTGAGGACAATCAGCAAGTTTTGGAGGAGTTTTAATGCAAGAGGTCATGGTGAGGTCATGCTGCAGCCCTGGGATGACCAACAGCAGCAATTCAGGCTGACAGCAGTCCTCTGATTTGGTCACTTGGACAGAAACCACCATGGGGCTGTAGAAGCATATAGACAATATAAAATTATAAAATATATCTGCCTTTTACTGCAAACCAAATAATGAGAGGGATTTCTGTCCCACCTTCCTTATCCATCTCCACTCAGCCTTGTCTCAGTCACACCTGACTCCTTTCCTCTCCCAGCTCAGAGGCACTCTGGCAGAGGTGGCAGATCCCTGTGAGCCCAACCAGTGGAGATTTAGCCAGTGCAGAGAAGTTGACTGATAAAAATAAGGGATCTGCCATTATTTCATAAATACACACACTTACAACAAACAGCAATGACAAAAAAGACAGGAGAAGTACATCAATCCACATGGGACAAAAGCCTTCAGGTTTGGAAAAGCTTGATCCTCCCTCTTGATCAGGGGCAGGAAAACTGGGCTGTAACTTGGTACACATTTTGTAAACCACTCAGCACCATCGGGGTAGCTGATGGACAGAAAAAAATCACTTTATTTCTTCAGAAGAGCCTAAAACTGGTGAATGGAAAGCATTAAATAGCTATTAATAGCTTTTCTACAGGACTACCCAAGATATTCTTAAGTCTCCCTTTCTGCAGATCTGTCACTTCATTTCTTGGCTCTCATCCAAATCATGCCTTTCCATCATTTTGCCTTGATTATAGGACCCCGAGCCCACTAGCATTTATTTCATTGTTTAGGAAATAACAGGTTAAAGGAAACTCCAAAAGGTTGCTTTCATCCAAATGTCTTGGCACAGAGAAATGCAGTTAAACAAAGATGATGGGGAAGTCAAATGGAAGGGAGGTGGTAAATTGTCAAATTATATTTAATAATAGAGCAGGAGAAAATATAATTAGACATGGGGTATGGGGTGAATTTTCAAATAGCTTGTAAAGTATAATTGATCACTGACTCCACCACTTTCTCTCTGATTTTTAGATCAAATACTGACCTCTGTTTAGCCTTAACTATTATCAAGCCAAAAACAAACAAAAAACCCCCAGTAGTGCCTGTATTTTATTCTGATTTTCCCCAAAGCATCTGATAGGTTATTTGACAGACTGACAGTATTTTAATTCACATTCCAAAAAACCAAATTCCTACTTAGCCTTTTACCTCTCAGGCATTATTTTAACCACTTGCCTTTCTGAAGAGAGTGACATTTGTGTGCTCTGGCAGAGAAACTTGGAAAATTGCATCAGTGAGTGCCTAACAGCTACATTTACCTCAGAGCTTTACACCATGGCCTGCAGTCTCCTGTGCTCAAAGGATATTTTGACACCTCCTCAGTTCGTGTTTTTTGTGACCTTTCATCACAAAAATAGAATGAAACTGAGCCCCAGACATTTGTTCAGAGGCACAGTTTGTATTCAGAAAGGTTTACAATGCACAATTCCATCTGGGGCTCATTAAGAATAATTTCTCCCTGTTTACACTTTGAGATTAGCTCAGAACTTTAAGGCTGTCACTCCATTTTCAGTTTTCATACACTTAAAAAGGAAGGGTAAACACAGGGGTGACAGGAAATTTGGAACCAAGTTGTGGTAAAATTCTAGAGAAAGACAAGTTTGGCAAGTAACAGTTGTGATGTTGAAGTAATTCTGCCTGGAGAGAGCCAAGACTGCAAGTTTTCCACCCGTGCATGGAGTGGAGCCTGCAGGGCAGCAATGCTCATTGATTCAGCTCTCCTTGTACTCAGCATTTCTGTCAGACACATGAAAAAATAACTTTGCTTCACTAATAACAGGCACCTCATCTCCCAGTGCACACAACTGGGGAGTTCCCCACTCCAACAGATGATCCAGCTTCAAAATCTGCTTTTCACATTAGACCACAACACGGGCATTTTTTCCTCAACACAATTTTTTGTGATGCTTTTGGACACGGTTATTACTTTTTAACAATGGTGCTACTTATTAGGGGACACCAAAAACTCCAGCAGCAAAGCTACCCATGGTAATGTCACACACTAAGTGACAAATGGGAGTTCTGAAGGGTTTAGTGAAGTGCTGCTACTCCTTCCAATAAGGAACTGCTGCACTCTTTGTCCAAAATTGCTTAAAAGATTATTTTTTTTTAGTTCCTAAAAAAAGTAAGTAAAAAAACATGGTTCATTGTGTGACTCTTCTTCCAGCAGGAGATACTATTTGAGTTACTTTCTAGGTTTGTGACCACTTCCATTGTATTATCTCAGTCTTAGAACACCATCAGAGCTTGATAAAATCTCTTCAGTACTCCTGTTTGAATTATAATTTATCAGAGATTGCATAAATAAAACCTCTACTATTTTAGTTAATTAATATATAAAACAAACCTGTCACATTCTTAGAGACCATTTATGAAAATACTATCTTGTTTGGACCTAAAAGGAATATACTTCCAACAACTGCAGATCTTGATCAGAAAAAACTTCATTTAAAATAAAAATTGAAAAAAACCTGTTTCATCTAAAAGCCTGAATGGCTGCAGAGAGACATACATGTCTACCTGGAATGAAAAAAAAAATGGATTACACCATAGCACATCTATTTTATCAGTCCCACTCTGTTACCATAAACATCAAATTACAATTTCTCCCATGGAAGAATTACCCTCCATTTTTTCCTAAGCACTGAAATATGAAGAACAGGTGTTTGGATTTAATTTCAGATGAGAAATGCAGCTTTTTGGCAAGAAACAGTTCAGCAAACAGAGAAGGCCAAAACATGGAGATTTGTTGGCCTGTTTCTGTGTTTACTTCCAGCAGGATGACACTGGCAAGTCTCATGAATAAACAGTAACTCAGAAATGGAGCTGGAAGTGATCAGATGAACACAGACCCTGCTCAGGTCAGAGCACACACAGGGTGAGACCCTTCAGAGCATTCTCAGCTCTGCTGATACACAGGGAAAAACTTTCTTTGCCTGAAAGGGATTCTTTTCAAATGAAAATGAACGAGCTGGAGGAATGCTAAATACTTTGTAACACTAAATGCTCAAGATTTAAGAACTTGATTTTGTGTCCTCTAAACCCAAAGACAGGTTTTATCACTGCTTGTGCCCATGGCTTTGTTCAGATCTGTCCTGTTCAGAGGGTGTTTTTCTGAAGGTCTGCATCAGCCAGACTCTGAGCTTGGACATGCTGAACACTTCACAATAGGGACAAACAATATGTTCTACTTATCACTGGCAATTCTTAAAACTAGGAGGACATATCATGCATTGTGGCTGAAAAATCATCAGGATTAAGATTGTCAGTGTATTACAGCTGAATAACCAGTGGCATAGTTCCTACACAATTACACAGAGAGAGCAAAACAGAAAAAATTCAACTCATAAAAACAAAACAAGGAGAAAAAAAAACCAAAATGAAAAGCAAAAAGCACAGAACAATAGTCTTTTTAACCTAACCTCTTGAACTTTATCATTAGGCTTGCTGTTCTATTGTTGCTGCTGCTTTAACTTGCTTGCTTTCTTTCTGGAGCTTACTAACAACACCCAAGAAGTCAAACATCCTTCAAACAGAGTGAAAATACAATGGTAAGAAATGATAATAAAAAAGAAATAAAGAGCATGGGTCAGCAAATGTAGATTGTATTGGGAGCCAGGCATCATTCCCAGCTCTTCCACTCACCCACCATGTAATTAAGGGCAAATCCTTTCACTGCTATAAACAATTCAGTTCTCTGTCTGCTGTCTCCTTATAATTATAATTTTTTGGCAGCCCAAAGAATAATATTTGTATATCCTCAAACATACATACACATGTATATATATATACACACACAGCATGGCACTGAAGGGCTTCATTTAAAAGCTATAAAAATAATAATCATCATCATATGTTGTAGTTTAAATAATAAAATAGGAAATAGCCTTAGCAGACTTTTTGAGAGTGCTAATAAACAAAAGCTTTCAAAAAAAGAAAAAAAAATTAGAACCACTCATTTTAGCCCTAAAATCTCACCAAAACCACTGGAAGCAAAACTTCTCAGAACCAAACCACACAAAATGGATCCAAATGTGTTTAAATTAGATCTATTTGTCAACATGTTTCAACTACCACAATAAATGCTGCTAAGAGACACCCATGGATTTTATTCCATAGACACACTGATGAGCTTAAAGCAATCAAAGTGAACTCATACAGGAAATTCATAAAGAAAAAGAACACCCTAGCTGCCAGAGAAGGAACACAGGTATTTAATTTGTAACCTCTCAGCCCTGATCCTTGAGGAGAAGAAGCTACTTAAAATGTCCCAAGGACAAGCACAAGAAGATTGACAAGAGCACACGAGGCAGGCAGATAAATGAGTTTCAGTGGTAGTAGTTTTATGGCCCTTCTTTTTTCCTCTCAGGGATATAAATCTTCCCCCTTAGGTGAATGTACTTTTAGCTCTCTGCCATTCTGCACCTTTCTTCCCTCCCAGCCTTTTTCAGCAGCCTACCTCACCTTGCAGGGATAGTTCATAGCAAAGCTATGGGCTCACCTGTTTTTAGTATCTATTCCAGGGACCAAAAAGGAGCTTGTATGTCTGGAACCTTTAATTTTTCCAGGTTTGCTGACATATCTGACAGATGTGTTACAATGTCAATCTCAGGTAGGTCCTTCCATCACCAGGGTTATTCCCAAACAACTTTAGTTGGTTGGAGACAGTTTTGTTGTTTTTTTTTAAATTTTATTATCCAGCGTTTTTTTAGAGCTGTTTTCATCTACACCCCTTTTCTATTGTTCCTTAATAACAGGTGGAGGGCCATCAGAGGCTGTTAAACAAAGGGATGGCTCCTGGACTACAGATCACCTGCACCACTCACCTTTCCACCCTCATCAAATCTTCCCACATGAAAAAACCACTCTCGAGAGCAGAACCAGGTTGGCATGATCACAGTAGGCCCATGGGAGGTGAACACCTGGGAAAGAGGGGAAAAAATCCAGTCAGTGAACAAAATGTCAAACCAACAGCTGCTGAGGAACAAAGCAGACCTTACACATTCACCTGAATTTGTGCCTATGCATAACCTTCAGCAAGTTCAAGCCCTGAGAAGAGCAAGTGCAGGGAAATGTAGCAGGTGCTTAGTGCTGGAGGGCAGTACCAGAACCTCCCAGCTGCCACAGCCCAAATGCTCACTCTGGTTCCTGCTCCATATTCCATCACCTTCTCTGCTCTCCCAAGCTGCAACATGAGCAGAGTACTATAAACACTTTACCAAATTTAGAGTATTATACTGGAGTTGGCACTTTATCAGTAATGGGGATGTTGATATGGAAGTGAAGTAATTGAGAAGAATCACAGGAAGTTCTTCAACTGAACCCTACAATTGCTGAACGTTGATTTTTTTTTTCAATTTTCTATTCCTTATACATATATTAAGTATGAACTTTCACTGATCTTTTATTTCTGCCAAAGACACTTAAATTCTAATCAAGCTTGGACAAGCAAAATGCAATTTGTTTTAAACATTACCTGAGTACTGTGGATTTTCTACCCAGGGGTACCTACAATAAAAGGTTGTTTGGAAAGGAAGAGCTTTAAGTAGAGAAAAGGGAGCAACTATTAAGTTAATCTCTTCATTTGTGACAGCCAAGACCTATACAAATGGGTCTTTGAAGCTTTAAACAAACTTGTAAATACAACAGTGAAATAAGCCAGAATGTGGATTACAGGAGGTAGACTGGTTTTTTCTTTTAGCACAAGATGAAGTATCCAGGCAAAGAGGAGACTGAACTTGTTAAACACAACGTGCAAAGTGAAGGCAGGAGCAGCAACACAGGAACTGCAGAGCACACCCTGGGCCAGGAAGGCAGAAGAAACCAACTTCCCAACTCCAGTCAGCCAAATGACAATGCTGACCCTGAGAGCTGACAATTTCATAGCATGTTATGGGAATATTAATATTCCTGCACATCTGGAGTTCCTAAACTCAGAGCATGAGTGCACATTTGTCACATGCATCTCAGCATCTACAATTTACAGGTGCTCCTCTTGGTGTCAGCCTGAGGGAGCCCCACAAACTCTTGTCTGGTAACTTCCATTTCCACAGATAAACATGGATTTAAAGCCAAATAAAGACACTTAAAACAATTGTCCAAATTAATTAAATTAGAAATCTAATCAAAATTTGACAGATGACCTTCT
Organism: Luscinia megarhynchos; assembly: GCA_034336665.1. Classification (NCBI taxonomy): domain Eukaryota; kingdom Metazoa; phylum Chordata; class Aves; order Passeriformes; family Muscicapidae; genus Luscinia; species Luscinia megarhynchos. The sequence continues at coordinate 8,983,786 of CM067580.1, forward strand.
CCCACTTTTTTCATGAGCATTTGCCCACACTCAGGTATCCATTTCAGGGTGAAGCACTCAGTATGCCAGTTCCAGGAGTACAATGACAGAACTTCACTGTCCCTAAAGGGATCCCAGGGTCACTCATTTTCATCCAGACACTTCAGTTCTAGGCACTCATACTCAGTCAGAACAATCCTATCACCTAATGTGTCATAACACATCAGCAGGTTGCCCAGAGCTGAAATACTCTAATTCAGAGGTGTTAAATGCAAAAATCTCCCAAGAGTCAGTGGGATCTGAAAGAGTCAAAACCATCCCAGAAAAGCAGAGCAGCCAGTGATTACTGAACATGGTTATTAGCTCCACATTAATTACAAGGCAATTGAGTATGGCCTGAACCAAACAATGACCAAACAGCAATCCCAAAAGAAAACAGCAGCAGGGAGAAAAGCCAGGCCAGAGGGCATTGCATTGAATCTCATTTCTGAAGGAAACAAAAACTTCAAAAGAAAGTCTCGAGCCCATTGGTACTTGTGAAATGTGTCTGCAGAGGCCAGAATGCCATTTCCTCAGAGAACAGAAATGCACTTCACCTTAGAGACAGAGCTCCATGCAAACAGCTGTGCTCACGTGCCAAGAACATCCATCCCACACATCTGGGATAATGTGTGCTCCACTGACAGAGATACTCCAGTGAAACCAGATAGAACAGATCTGAAAAATTTCAGAGAAAGCATCCACAAGCCACTCATGTTAGCACAGATGATGAGATGGTGATTTTACAGCAGACCATCACACACTGCATACACTGATGTCTCTCCTAAATCCAGCACTGTTCCATGGCTCACTGTCCATCCACCACAGCAGGATCACATGGGCAAAACAGAAACTGATGATGCCACACACCATCTCAGGATCCTATCCTTCAAGGAAGTCTTTAAACCTGCACAGCAGTTGAGAGCCAATGAATTGGCAAATAAACTTTTTCTTCATGAATACTTAAAATGCAACATCAAAATTAACTTTAGGAAATGTATTTGTGCTGCTGTCACAAAGGACAAATTCACACTGCCTTGTCCCTTGCTATGTAAGAATAACTCTTGTGAAGATGAAATTCTCTTTGTTGTTAGTTTAGTCTTCAGCTGAATCTCCTGATCCAACAAACCATAAATGAGCAGTGCTACCACACAGGAGGAAAACAAGGCAGAGAGAAAAAAACCCTTCTTTTCAGCAGCAGTAGAGACAATCCAAAAATAATCTTTCATCTGAGAAAACTGCTAGAAATCTACATTTACACCATGTAATGTACATGAATTGAAGAGCTCTCCCACTCATCCTGCCTCTGGCTAACACCCCAGGCACAGCACTGACCCCAGGATGGATCAGAGCTCCACATCAGTAAAAAGCCATTATTTTCCTTGTTTTTAGTGTTAGTTTTCTACAGCCTTAGTTCTCTGAATCAGTTCACTGTGGGGTCAGGGTAGCAATACTGCTGACACACTGGAGAGGGAAGGAAAAGCTCTGGAGAGGAAAACAAGCCCTCCCTTTTTGGTCACTGCCCACAGTTAATGAGTCCAGCTGTAACATAAAACTGCATCCTCTGAATGCCCACTCTGATGGGAAGAGAACTGGCCAGGAATAACACTAACTCCTGTTCTGAAACACTGAGGCATCTGCCAAACTTCTGAAAACCACCTTCCAGAGCTTTTGAAATTTTATCTTCAAGAGAAAAAAAAAAAATAACCTCAACCCTCTGCACTTTGGAAATTCTATATTTCACCTTGGTTTAGTCTGATGGGAAAGTTTTCTCTGTATTTCTTTTTTGTCTACTGTTGTCATAAACTCTTGCCAAGGTGTTAAAAAATGGTCAAATTGCCTTATTCTGTGATGAAAACTGCAACTTCTCACTTTGTGAGACTGACACTCTAGATTTTATCCATAAATCTTTTAGATTGCATTGACTGGAATGAGAGAAACAAAGAGGACATGCTAATCCTAACTTGAAAAATCAATCAAAAGTAGAATTTGAGTGATGGTGCCATGAACTATACTTAGTTTTCTTGGAAATATTCTCCCACTCTGTTTAACAAACGTCTTGTGTCACCTTGGAACACCAGTGGGTTTCCAGACCTCCTTGAGGAATTAATTCAGTATTCGGAGAGCAGGTTGGACCTGTGAACCTTTCACACACAGCTGGATTGAAAGAATTCCTGAAGAACAATGTTGCCATAATCTAACTGGAATCCATCTCCAGATGATGGGCACAAATTCCTATTTCAGCATCTCATATACTAAATTATTTAGAACTTGTATAACTATCTGGGTTTATTCCAAAGATCAAGTAGCAAGTAATTGAAACTGGTTTATTCTTGTTCATTGTTTGGCTATCAAATTACATCCAACTGTAACACAGATTCTCTGAAAATAAATCTAAAGAATACAAAGAGTTGATAAAGTGACTTTCATTGTTGTGTTTCAAAGCTGTCAACAGCACATGGAACTCTGGTTCCCACTGATGCTCACTGCAGATCATGTCAGCATTCAGTGCAAAATTTCAGTTCCAATAAGGGAAGGGCATTTGTGTGTTTACAGTAACTGGCCAAGGAAAGTTCTATTTCAGAGGCAGCAAATCAAAGTCGAACTGCAGTGTGGCAAAAGCAGATATGCAGATGGTGAAACAACCTTATCACATCAGATATCATCATGCCATGCAGGACACACAGGAGAAACCAGGCAGCTCCAAAAGCAGAAGATTTAATCACAGGCCCAGACTGCTTTCCTAAGCTAATTTCCCAAAATGCACCACACATTTAATTCTACTTATGCTACAGCACTGTTCAAAATTATATCCACACAAATTAAGGGTTAGACACAATCTCCTCTGCTGAGATAAATGAAGCTTTCAATATCCAGGGGCATGCATTGACATGTTAGAAGGAAAAAAGAAAACAAAACCCATGGGAAAGGCCATATAATTCTGTATGCTGCAGGCAGGCCATAGACTGAAGCATTCCTCACTTGAAGCAATAATGTGTTAGGATACCTGGGCATTAACTCAGCAATGAATGTACCAGGACCTTGTTACTGAAGTGTCCCAGGTTTACATCCAGAACCAGGTCTGTGTGTGTTAGTGTGAGAGAAGAGGTACAGAGAGAAGGGAAGAGGGAAAAAAAAGACTCTTCCTGCTTCAAAAAAGTACTGGGCAAGGATTTTTCAAAAGCAAATAACTACAAGCAGCTTTATCAAGCCTTTTAGGAACCTAAACAGGCAGCGTGGTATGGAGTCCATGCAGTTAGTTTACACTCTACTGAGCTGCTGCAGCCTTTCCTAGGCCTGTACAAATAACTGCCTGTGTCACCTCATCACTGCAAGCTCTGAGAGCAGCTGAAAATCCTCCTCTAAAGAAGCTGGAATCCAGCACAGCAAAAAGCAGGTTATTGAAAGAAACCATAGCTTGCCTCCCTGTGCAGAAAAGCAGGGGAACACACAGTAATTCTGGTGCAGGCCTGGCTGAAAAGCAGTGGTACTTACCCTTCCCAATCCCAAACACTCCTAAGCAACAAAACTAATCAAAAAGAGTAAGAAAGTCCTGAGAACTGCTAATGCCAGTGAAAGCAGAGAGCATTCAGCACCTCTGAGAAGGTATTCCTGCTCCTGGAAAATTTATGACTTACAGCTCCCTGTGATTTCCTCTGGATTTGAAGCCTGAATGAAGGCTGGAATGTCTCACAGTTTGCAGGACACAGAACAGAGCCAGTGAGAGGAGCTGGGAGATGATGCTTTCTCTTAAAGCAAAGGGCAGAGTAACAGCAGGAAAGCTGGGGGAGAAAAGCTGAATTTGGCTGAACTGCTGTAACAACCTCCCTGGTTCCTCTCAGCTTACTGCACTTCTAGTGCTCTTCACCAGGCCATTCACTTTCAGAAAAATACAACAGTCCTCTTTACAGCTATGCAACCATTATATCAAGACATCAAATTTTGACAAATAGTATTTCCTACTTTAAATAAAATTTTCATACCAAGTCTCTGCAATGAAACCACCACCTGGAATGAAAACCAGGGTGTGCATCAGCAGGGCATCACCTCCTCCTGACATCTCTGGCTAAGCAGAGCCTCACAAAGAATGAAATGCTGGGTACAGACTGCATCTAGCAGGCTACTCTGGCCCTATGTTATCAGATTTTCTTAAAATTTGCTGCTGAAAGCAAACCTGTTCACAAACTTCCTACAAGTAAATATATTAACTTTGGGTTTCTAGTCCAATTCCTATGGATTGAATTGGCTGTGGCTTTGCTTTTTGTGAGCCAGCTCCTGCCAGCCCCATTGTGTGGGATAATTGAGGGCAACCATACTGCTGAATATCTCTGTTTTGTAGCTGAATGCCCAAGAGCAAGCACCATTCTTTTAGACATTTTTAGAGCTTTTCCCTACTAATGATGATGAATTAACCTACTGCTGAAGCCAAAACAATAGCTGCATGCAAAGGAAACAGCCTGTATGATTTTAGCATGTCTTACAGCTTTTTTAGGGGTCTGTAGGCTACTAAAAGTGGTCTTTGCAAAACGTTTCTCTAATTCTTGGAGATTTTCCAGTATTTAAGGAGTGGAGTATTGCAATGGAAGAATGACTCCATCCAGTAAAATAAAGCATTCTGCACCAAGAAGTTGTCTTCTTGGCTTGCTGTTTGTGCTGAGGTTTTATTACAAAAGAAAGAAAACAATCTGCTTAAAGTCATATTGGCAGGTCCTAAATTGTGATTAGAACTAATAAGAAATCTGCTAAGAAACAACACTGACCAATGCTGATGTAACATAAGACAAAACAATTTACCTTTCCATTTGACTTGTGGATGTGCCATTTAGAATTTTCACAAGATGCAAACTGAATTGATCTTTCATATTTGTGACTTATTAGATAACATTTAACAGATGACAATATAGACAACAGAAGATCTCCCTACATGGTGTGTAGCTAAAAACTAAAACTATTCTGCTCAAAGCCCACAATTAACAACCTCCCTAAAACGTGCTAGCAAAGAGGAAAACAAATTCCCATAAAATGCAACACTTTTCTACATACCAGCTCCCAGAATTATTGTTTAGCTGAAATGTGAGTAAACCTCCTGGCAAATCTCAGCTTCAGCAAATTTTAAAATGCAGGTATTTGGAGAGAGAAACATGAAATACTTCTGAGTGTTCAGGATTATCTGAGAGCGTAACATATCCTTCACACTAATGCTCACTGATTCCCTTTTCCAAATAAAAGCTTGTGCCATAAAAGTTTTATGCAATTTGGAAGTGGGGGACACATGACCTGCAGTTAAATGAAAAGAAATACAAGCACCTTATAAACAAGCATCAAACTGTAGGGAAGGAGATCACTTCTGAATTTGAGAAGTTCAGCTGTGTGCTAATGTACATGCAAAAGACCCACAGGAGAAATATTAAATATTCATGTAAACTCGCTGTATTTCTTCCAATAAAAATTGTATTTCTTTTGTGATTTTCCCCCCTATAGACTTTTACCCTTTAGAGAAGGCAAAAAGAGAAAACTTAGATGAGATCTTATACTACAAATTCTGATTATCTGATTAACAGCTGCGATAGTAGAATGTTTTCTTTAGGAAATCAAAGCAAACTTTACCCTAAATCTCTCCCTCATGTCTTCCATCATATCACAAGTCTTTGGGGAGTATCAAAGCACCAAATGCATTCCAGTGCCTTGAGAGTGTTTGATTTGAGCTCTGTAACCCTTCAAAACTGTGAACGGGAGAACAAGGAAAAGGCAGAAAATAAAAATGTATTTTAGAAAAATAAATGTCACAGAACCAGTAAGAGCAGATTTTACAGGGGGAAAATTTAAGATCTCAGGGTTTCAGCCTTCTGTACACTGTCTCTGATCTTCTACCCCACAATCACTTTCTCACAATGAAATAGATACATACTGAGAGTAAAAAAACCCCTTACCTCAGCAACAGTTTTTACACACATATACATTTTTGATAATGAAAGGGACCCAATACATGTCCAGAATCCAGTGGTCTCTTACAAGAGTTTGTTTTTCAACAGTGCAGAAGACACATTTGGAAAGACCTCAACCAACCCTGAGCATTTGCAGAGATAGAAATTAAGTGCCCATCAATCTGTAAAAGTCTGAGACAAACCAGAGCTGGGAGCACTACAAAGCTTTCCCCTCCTCTCTGCATTCTCCTGTTTCAGCCTCCCAATAATTTGTTGATGGCTTTATATGTGGGATTTGATTTTGTAGGTTTTCCCTGTGTCCCAGCCAGAAGCATGGCCAACATTTCATTAATTTGTGACTGACTGTAACCTCCAAACTCTCACAGCATGGGCAGCTTGAAGTCACCCTGTACCTCTGAGTCTGGGCCCTGGCTGTGCATCACTCCTGACATTCCTTCCTACTGTAAATTCTGCCTGAACTTGGCATTTCCCATCCCTTCTTTGGGGTAGTTACAGCTCACACAGTCATTCAATCTAGCCAGCACATTAAAATACTTTTAAAGAATTCAGGGGTAAAAAAGAAGGCAATTAATAGCTTCAGATCTTCCAAGCAGAGGCTGGTGTGAGTGACCAGGGCACCCACACTGCACTGGGACAACATAAAATCAACAGTGGTGAGGATGAGAGTCCAGGTTCAGCCCAAGCTGGAGATGAAAAGCAAGCAGCCCTCTCCACAAGGGAGAACTTCTGCCATGGGGCAGCTGAACCCCTGCAAGGACTCTGATCTCTAATCTCTAATGAACACAGAGGAGCTCCAGAGGGAGCTCAGGTTAGCACCTTTGAAGGGCCTGCCTGAGCCTCATGTAGCTGTACATTCCTATAATCAGACTATTATAATTATCCTCAAACTGATGGAATGACTTTTTCCACTAAGATTAAATTAAATTTTTAAGAAATCATCTCTAAAAATGGTTTTAGCACACAATATGAATCTGATAATAAGCAAAGTGCAGCTAAAATGTTCAAAGAATTAGGAGGAATCCAATTCTGCTACACATATGAAAAAAGATTTTTTTTACATTCTTTTTTATTATCATCATTTTTTATTATCATCATTATCCTGTCCTGGAGAAATATTCACACTCAAAAGACAGTAGATATTTACTATATGGCCCTCAGCATCTACCATCAATAAACAGCAAGGGCATCTGCATTAAAGAGTCTTGCTATAACATCAAAGAAAAACTATTAATAACTATCTAAATAAAACTAACTGAATTAGAAAAGAAAATGTTGATTTTTTTTTTATTTGCCAAAAAACTGAAAATCAGAGGAGGAAGCAGATGCTGCAATTGTCCTTAATGTAATTTAAAATTTGAAAACAGAACAGCAGTTTTGGCTATACTGAAACATGGCTGTAGCAGCAGCTGGGAAGGATCTGCTAAGCAGCTCTTGTGATTTATATCTTTGAGAGCTCCACGGGTCACTCAACATAAACACCCTTGTTTGTCTCACACATCCTGCTAAAAATGATTAAGATTTAAATGAGGTTTCAGGTCTCTGAACTATGAATTCTGAGAAAAGGTAGTGTAACACAAAAAAGCACAATAACAATGTATCTTAGAAATAATGTGGTTAAAAATATTTAGTAATAATTATTTCCCTGTTATTCTTCACAGAATTCAGATAATAGCTTAGATAATTTCCCCCAAATTCCCCAAAACTAGAAAGAAAAGCTTTGTGTTTGCTACTTGTTTATCACAGTGACAAACAACTACAGCTTTGAAACTCAAGTACAATGTCAGCACAACAAAAGTTCAAAAAGAGTGAAATCAGATTTCCCCTTAGGGCTTTATCCAACTTAGCTTAGTATTAAGTAAAATCAGTGTATCAACAATACTTATTCCTATTTCTTATAAAATATTTACTATAGCCTCTTTTTGGAAAGGGGATCTCTGCCCTTTTCAAGCTGACCCTTCACAAGCTGACCCTACACAAAAACAAATAATAGAACCAGAAGGATCTGTGTGTGGCAGTAATGAAGTCCCAGTTCCAAAAATCAGCAAAATCTCAGAAATAATCTTTTAATCTGATCCAGGAAACCATTCCATCAGTAGCATGTATGCAGGCAAGCTGCAACAAATGTTTAAATATTTAGCTAGGTTGAGACATTTATGAACAGCAATTTTTCACACATGCACATGTGTTATTCTGCACCAGAAAAAATTGCTTTGAGACTGGAGGTGAAAAAAGCAGCTTTTTTTTTAAGGAAAAAATGGATGCAAAATGATGAGCCTCTTGAAAAATAGGGTAATTAATCTATAAAATATAGATATTTATATTGTGATGGTTATTCCCATCATATCCATTAGCATCAAGTCACCTCTTCTAATCTGAGTTCAAGACAAGAGCAGCAAGATCTGATCTCCCAAAACTGGCTGAAGCATTTCAGCCACACAGCAAACTTCATGACAATGAATATCATCTTCCCCTTCAAAACAAATAAACAAACAAACCCACAAAAGCCACAAAAAAGAAAAAAAAATGAAACCAAAAACCAGAAAAACCCAACCCAAAATAAACAAACCCCATAAAAACCCCCCCAAACACATAAAAAAACCCCACCATACTAAAACCAACTTCAAATAATGCCAGAAGATGATAAAACTAAAGAGGAATAATACCTTCAGGACTTGTAAATTCAACTAACACTGTGAAAATGACACCCACTGGGCCTTTGAAAGGCTGGCTGTGTCAGTGTAGGGATGGCCAGGGAGGAATCAGCCAGAGGAGGAATTCCAACTGCAGATCTCTGGTCTCAAACCTCCAAATTCAGCAATATCATCCCTAAACAGAAAAAATACTGACTGGCAAGTCTTGCTAATGCTAGTGAAGATATCACCACTTTAAAGCTCATGGAACATGAAAAGCTGTCCTGCTCAGCCAAAATTTCAATTTGTTTTCCTGCTTTATTGAAACATGAGAAAACTTAATTTTAGGAAGACGTAGAGAATATGGTGCTGTGTGTTATTTGTACTGTACAACTGCCATGGGGGTGAGCAAAGGAAATACCCTGCAGGCTGAGAAAAAGCTGCCTTTGAGAGCAGACAGAGGAATCTTGGGTGAGAGGGAAGAGCACTTCCACAAGCCATGCCCATGCTCTGGGTGCTTCCCTGCCAGGTGTGCTGAGCTTGCAGCACTGCAGCAAGGCTGACACTTCAAGCACTTTCATGTGAATGGGGCTGTTTATAAAAACCTCTTCCCTTCACTCCCAAGGGGAACTTCTCACATGTTTCATACTGTACCACGATGCTGTGTTTATACCAACTGCCACTTTGGAAAGACAGAAACCAGGTTCACATCCAGTATCTGCAAAATGTAAAGTTAAGAAGTGTTACCAAGCAGCTGGACAGTGTTTTAATTCAATGGAAGATGTTTCTGTTTCCACTTACAGCAGTGAAAATCTGGGCTACCTTTGCTGACTTCAGTGGAATTGCTGCATCCAGTGCATATCTGGGTGGGATATTTGTACTTCTGACCCATCCTAGACCTCTGCTGTACCTACAAGATCCCCTGCAGGCAGGCAGAGGGGCTCTGGGAGGGGAGGAATGAATTAGCTCAGGTCTGGTGTCCCCCCAAGCCACATAAGGGAGTCAGCAATGTTAACTCATCACTGGGATAAAACTCATCAAACTTGCCAACATACCCAGAACAGAAACATTTCTGCTGCAATAGCCTGTCCAAACTCCCAAACCTGAACATTTTTAAGGAAAGTATAAGTATCTTAAAGCACAGGTGAATTTTTAAAAACTCCTATTTTTATACACACTGAGCAAAATAGAATAAATACAGTGCTTCAGCTGGAACAGACCTACAATGATCATCATGAGCACTTCAGGGCTGACTAAGTCAAAACATGGTTTTAGGGCCCAAATGTCTCTTCAACACTGACAGCCTCAGAGGACTGACCACCACTTTGGGAAGCCTAGTCAAGAAAATAACAGACACTTTAATTTTATCACCACCAAAAGATGATTGGACAAGTTTTACTCACCCTCATCATATTACTTTGGATATTTCTGTGACAGGCTGGGCTTATTCTCAATTTCCAAGCTGTAAATTTCCAACTTGCAAGCTTTCAGCCTGGATACATTTCTGCACATCCTTTCCCTTGGCTCTGGCCCTGTTAATTCCACTGGGCCCCACTGGACATCCCAGCCCAGCCCCTGATCTTCCCCAAGTGCCTGCTCCCAGCAGTGGGACCATGGATGAGAAGGCACTGGCAGCAGTTTGCTTCTCATGTCACCCTCAGTCAAATGCCTGAGACTTTTCTCAGGTATCACAAAGCAAACCAGATGTCCTCTGGAGTAAAAAGAAAGGAATATAACAAGATCTTCAAAAAACCAAAAAAAGAATAAAAGAAAAAAAATGGAGAAGGCTCAAAACTTCCTCTGCTGTCACAGCTGTTCTGGGCTTTGAATCCTGTTTAAACACTTTTCAATGTAAGAGTCAAACATTCAGAAGAACATACAGCTGGGCAACAACCACCACCCCTGGACTCTCTCATTTCTACTGTACTGGGGGACCTCTCACCTCTTCACACAAACTGAAGTAAATAAATGAAAGGAAACTTTTAAGATCAGTGTCATGATTTAAGTATTTCTGGCAGTACACTAAGACAAGCTGTAATACCATGGAATTAGTTAACAAAATTCCATTTAAAATAAAAACATTTGTACCTTAAGGTGTTAGTTTATCTTTGGAGCTACACAGAGTATTATCAGGAGAGCTATCAGTGATTTAAACAAGTTTATTCAAGTTAAAACCCACCATGCTTTCTTACCCAAACCTGTGCTTTTACTAATTATGGCACTTTACAGAAATTGCAAATTACTCCAGCTTTGGTAGTAGCTTACAAAAAACGAATCTCAATGTTTACTGCATTAAACTGTATATAAATCAGAAGTGCCATGAAAGCAGAATGCTTACACAGAGACAAGTTTCTTTTACACTGCAGTGTTTTAGCAGATGTTACTTTTAGAGGAAACCAACTTGTAAATCTCAAATGAATTTTTTCAGTCATGAACACTGATACAAAAATTTGCTTTTCAAGCACATTTCATTCCTTTCATTTTTGGAAAAAATGTCTGGGTCAATGTTCTTTTTGATTGAATCAAACAATGAGTATTTTTTACAAGTTTGGTGTTTCACAAATTTTTTCAGACCTATCACCTGTTATCACAATAGCCTTGTCATTCTATATTGTTCCAGACATAATTTCTTTTCTTACTAAGACAGACTTACTATTGCTAAGATTAATAAGGTCAGTAATTGGTATTGTCCAATTCAACATAATTTCTCATTAGCCAGCTGCAAACTCAGGATACCCTCAGCACTGCAGCTGTTTCACAAATCCAACCATGATTCTAAACAACAACATTTAAAACAGCTAAAGAATTTAAAACCCAAATCCATTTCACATTAAAAAACATAATCTTGTCAGGAATGTTCTAAATATTTCCATTTAGCCAGAGTAAACCATTCCCTGGACAAAACTAGGAAAGAAAGGCTTTCTAAAGCAGGACAGAACTAAAATCTTTATGCTTTACTTTTGAAGCTATTCCTGAACATCCAGCTTCAAAACCAGTCTCAACCAACCCAGTTAATGCTTCCCAGCTCAGAGCCCTCAGACCCCAGAGCTTTACAGTAATTGTGGAAATGCAGAAATGCATCCTCTGCTACTGTGTGGGCCTCTGCTGTAATTCATTTTCAACAGCTGGAGCAAAGCATTATTTTACCATTTTTGCTGCTTTTCATAAACAAGAGGAATTGTCCTGAAAGACACTGGCCCGTGTCCCACAGCTCCAAGGCTGTGCAGCCCTTGTGCAAAACTGCCCTGGTGCTCAGCAAGCCACTCTCACCTCCCTCCTCAGCAGGATGGGGGAGAAATAAGATTAAAAGCTCAAGATAAAGGCAGTTTAATTTTAGAAAAAAGCTTGACTACACATTCTGTCCTCAGTTAAGGGGAGTAAATAGCTTCCCCCTAAATTCAGCAAAAGACACAACATTGTGCTAAAAAACTCTAATAACTTGCATTCTGATGACAGATCATAAGTTTCAATACTGTAGGGAGAAAATTCTTAAAAGAAAGGCTCTTGGAACTCATGGATGATTAATGTCACCCTTGGGCACTTCTCTCCTGGTCTCAAAATTAAGAGAAATTGTTAACACAATCTTCTGATCAAAGAGCATCACTGGGTACCAGAACATAAATTTTGCTTTTTGTGTTTGAAAAGGTAAAACATCAGTGTTCTCTGGGAAGAAAAGAAAAATAATCACGAGTAGGATTACAAAAGAAAAAGTCAAAAATAAAAGAAGACTAAAATTCAGCTCTGCTGGATATTCCCTCAGCCTCCTCTGCATTTCCCCACACCAAAAATGCCCAGACACTGCTCAGGTGCAGGTGGCCAGAATCTCCTCAAGATGACAATTCTAGTCATTGACCTGTATCCAAATTAAATTCAAGTTTCAGTATGGAACAGATAAGGGAAGCAAAATGAGGAGAGATAAGGAGGGAAATGGAGCAGGGGGGAAGGTGATGGAAATTAAAGCACCCTGTGAAAGGCCTTTGGGCAGGACCCAAAAACCATAGATAAGACTGAACAATCTCCAAGGCTGGGAACAGCAAGAAAAGCAATTGCTTAGCTTTGCTCCCTTTTATGCTTTAAGTAGGAAAACTCCCAGATTTGGCATGGGTAAAGAAACTAGACTATGACAAGAAATATTTGTTGCTTTCATCAGCTTGTCCCATCACAGCAACCACTCACAACACCCCAAATTTTGCCCATCTACACAACCCAAAGGAGGTGATGCTGTGTGTATGCCTAATACCTTTCAACATGTTCTAACACATAACTTCACACTCAAGTCTAATTCACATGAAGTCATTCTAAAGAAAACAAAAGTAACATGATATACCAATTTATTTTATAAATGTCTGCACTTACAGACTAAAACATGTGGATTTGCTTTAAATTTAACCTCCACTATTTTATTGATTAATTTCCTAAATCCATCCTAAATTAGGCTACATCAAATAGAAACCTTTAAATGCATTTTCTTACTCTCTGCCCAGCTGTAGAGGCTATTGGAATATATCAAAAATCTCCTTTACAGATTTCATACAAGACATAGAAGATGAAGAGAATAATTTCAATCATCAATCAAAAATTGCTTCTTGCCACTAACATTTGCTGTTTTTCTCTGAAAGTTTACATGTCACAGAAAGCAGAAAGTACAGATGAGGTTTCTATTTGTCTTCCCATAAACATTGCCTCTCAATGGAAACTGCTCCAAGGTTAAAGCTCAGCCTGGAATCCCCCACTCCCCTGGTTGGAGGAACTGAGATACTGGTCTGATATAAGGGTCACAGTAGCAGCTTAGGAAGAGATCCCAGGGGATGCACTTGCACAGAATATAGATTTGGCATATACCAAAATAAATCCAACCAAACAGAAAGCTTGTTCACAGTTCCGCCTCATTTTGTATTTGAATATAGACCACATGTTTGGGGATTAAGCTGGTGAACCCAATCTGTCTCTTCCAGGAAACAGCAATGAAACAACTGGGCCATAGAACTGTCAATTATTTCATACAGACCAGCTGTGCACCAAGCTGAGCTCCAAACACAGGCCCTACTGCTGGAAGAACATCTTCTGTAACAAGAGCCTTAAACACAGAACTGAACACATGTAACTGAACCAGTGATCTGTCCACAGGAACAAAAACCCTACACATTAATTCTGCAGAGGACACTCACAATATCCCTTCAAATATCCCTTTTTCCATTTAATACTTTATTTACTGCAAGTGTCCCTTTGCCATTTCATATAGGAAAGAATCTAAGATGGGGAAATTGCACTTGTCCTTGCTACATTGGCTTTATTGCTGCCCAAATGATGTTTCACCAGACAGCAAGCAGACCTCTATGGAGAAAACAGCCTGCCAAATTCTAGAGTTACAGCTTAAAAACCAGACACAAGCAGCACAGGATCCATAAATCTCAGGCAACACTAAATTGAACTGAAGTTTATTTTTCCTTTTGATCTCACTTAGCAGATTAACCAGACTTTCCCAGTGATCAGTACCTAATACTTTGAAAAAAGACACACAGAAAAGCTGACAGTTTTTATAATTCATTTCCAGTACTGATGCCTTTTCCCAAGTCTTTTCAAGAGCCAATACTTGCACATGACTGCAGAGGTACACAGAAAAGATGGATAGTAAATCCTGATGGGGAAAAAGGCCCCCATCACTTCTTGTCTTGCATTTCTAAGAAAGTAAATGTTAGTGTTATGAGTTATGTTAATGACTTATGTTAGTCATGTTTAATCATACATGTTTTGTAAAAAGCTTTTGGGCAGTAACAGCTGGAGTAGGAGCCACAATCTTGTTTATGAGGGACAAACTTGTTAAATGAACTATACAAAGAAGCCAATGAAGTCTCAGCCAGGAATCAGAACAGAGTGGGGAAATAACCACCTGTACAATTCAGACAGCTCCAGCCTGAAAGCAAAACAGACTCACAAAGCTACTGAAAGTTGTCTTTTTACACAAATAAATGCTGATTTTGGATGTGTGTTCACTTCATTACTTGAAGAGCTTCCCTGTAAAACCTGCCCTGTGACAGTATCACAGGAGCAGGGCTCAGTTTCTCCAATCTCCTTAAAACTTGGACAAGAAAAGGCTCTTGCAGTGGAGAAACCATTTGGTCCTCCAGATCACTTGACTGCCCTACTGAAACAAACATGCATGAGGTCACATCATCTTGTGCTTAACTTACTGTGCACACATACCCCAGTTGTGATTATCTAACACACATCCCACAGCCACATGGACATTTCAGAAATGTCAGGCTGGCCATGAGACATTTGTGTTTCTGGATAGGAAAAGACCTGCAGCAATGAGAGCCAATTGTTGAAGTTCTGTTCCAAGCTGACACAAGACTTTCAATCTAAACATCCAGTGGCCACGAGTGTTTTCAATTCCTGGCAGTATTGCTACCAATCAGTCAGGTGCTTCTATAAAATCATAATAAATGCTTCAGGAATACTCTGCTGACAGAAAAAGTGCACACCTCATGTTCCAAAATCTCATTTTTTGTTTGCACCATTTGCATTCATTGTGTATTTCCTAACCTATGACAAGAGTTTGTGATACAAGAAAAGGACCTAAAAAGAGAATGCTTTCAATAGAGTATCACTTCAAGAGATGAGGTAAATATTTTATTTCTCTTAGGAGTGGCTGCAGTGCAATTCCAGCAGGTCAGAAGTCTGTCTGCTCTCAGTAATCAATACAGAGTTCTCCCTGTGGGCTTTGGCAGCTTCCCCGTGTCCCACTGTGGCAAGCATGATCTGAAAACTCTGAACATAATTCAGTACTGAGACAGGAAAAGAGATTAGAAATGAAAATCTTGTTCAAAGTTGATACTTATGCCAGACCCACCAAGTTGCTTAGAGAAAGCTTTATACAGAGAGTTAAAGCTGCTTTGTTAGGCAGCTTTAGAAATATTTTGAGCTGTGGGAATTTCTCCCCCGGTTTGCCCTTCTTCCCTCCCTTTTTTATATAAGAACTTGTCTGAAGCAGTATTCAAGGCCAAGCTTCAAAAATCATACAGGGCCACTGGGTCATCTGCATTACAATGCCTGATTCAGCATGTATTTATATCATAAATTATGTTTCATTATAAGAAAATTATTTCCTGTCAAAATGGAAGTGCTTAATTTTGACAGTTAATTTATATGCCTGACCAAAAAAATAGACCCAGTAAAAAACTGATTAACTTAATTTAATTTAATGCATACCCATGTGGAGGCAGAGAGTACAATCAGAGATTCATAATTTTACTATCTTGACCAGAAGATTATTTTTGAATAGACAAAGAGTGGTCCTAGATAGCTATAACCATATAAATGGTAAAGATCCTGGACTAGTAACCACATCTATATTGGTTACATTTCTATTTTAGTAATAGTTTATTTTTTCCTCATGAAATCTACAATAGTTACCCTAACACTTATAAGCTGAAAGTGACTTTTTCTCTGAGAAAACTTTGCTTGGAAAAGAAATATCGTATATAACAACTTATATTTTGTATTGTTCTCTTCCAAAGTAATAGATGATTTCTAGGGCCCTGCACTGCTCTTGCCAAAGAAATGCAATGTATGAATAAAACAAATTACATTGGTAACATATCTGTGGCTACAAATACATTAGTGCTGTCCAGTTTCATTTATGAAATAACTATAATAGTTCATAACGATGGGACTTACAACACACCCTTTTCAAAATGCAAATTATTTCTCAGCAAAAAGAGTTTCTGTAATTCTACAGTCTAATCATACTACAAAGTATCTAAATTTGAGATATTAAAATTCAGTTTTGGTTGTTTTTTTTTAGAAATATTTCCTGATTTCTACAGGTCTTAACTTTGGTCTTAGATGCAAACAATTATGTTTCAGAATACCAGTGCTTCCAAATAGCTTGAAAATATAAGCAGCACTGATAGATTTCATTCAATGAAAATGACATTAACTGTCAACAAACCAAGCACTATGAATGAATTAGAATTCCTCTTCTTTATTAAACTCTCCTAATCACACAATTACTGCTTGTTAGGACAAGTTCCCTACACAGTCCTTCTGTCAACAACAAATAATCAGCTTCACCCACCTGAAAATTCAGATAAACTATTAGAACTAATAATGGGGAACCTGCATAAGTCCCCTCTTTGTCTCCATTCAGAGCATTTTGAAGCAGATGAAAAGCCCCAAGTGGACCTGACAAGGCTGCACGTTGCTCTCATCTGCTCACTTATCTCTGTAAGACACACACTTTTTGGGTAGGCAGCCACACAAACAATTCCCAGCTGAAAACATGATCCATTTCCATCTGACAACCTTTTAAATTGCCACAGGAACATCAGTGTCCTTACATCCACCTGGCCAGCAGGCAGAGCCAGGAGTCTCTTGGAGACCCAGAAATCTCCAGCACCACCAACACATCAGAGCTGTGGCTGCCCCACCCCTGAGGTGCCCGAGGCCAGGCTGGATGGGGCTCTGAGCAATCTGCTCCGGTGCAAGGTGCCCATGGCCCTTGGAACTGGGTGAGCTTTAAGGCCCCTTACAACCAAAACCATCCCAGGATTTGATGATTCTATGGAAGTTGTTCTCTACCCTTGACTACCCGTGGCACTTTTGCACATTTTCTCCAGTTCCCACATTTTCTCACAGTTGATTGACCTGGGATTCACATACAGAGAATCTTCAAGGTCCTCACCTGGAGCTATGCATCTTGCATTAATCCACCTTAATTTTTGCTGCCACGGTGAACTCTGCAAACAGAGGAGTTATGCTCATCAATCTTCCTGCCACAGTTTAGTGATGGAAATCAGATCAGGCTCCATCATCTTCCCCAATACAAAACTGAAGTCAGCTCAAATTAAAACTGTCATGCACAGAAATCCATTTCCAAGAGGCTAGCAGTGCTTTTTACAGAGGATTATGGAACAAGACACCACAAGCTGTGATGATATTAAAATAACTGCACACCTCTGTAGGAGAAGAGCTTTGCTGAAAATCTAACATAAGGGCAAACTCCCAAGATTAAAGGATTTAAACAATGAGCTGCCAAACAAAGGCTTCTAAGGGTATTTACAAGATGAATTAGTATTTTAAAATCCATACAGAACTCTCCTGTACTGCCCAGTGAAAGCCAATATGGCCATCACTCACTCTAAGAGCCCAGTCAAGCCACATCCCACGAACAACTCCAATATTTAATAGACCAGGAATGCAGAGGTGCCTCCTTCCTGTGGGAATGAGACATAAGAAGGATGTTAGAATTTACAACTGCCAGATCCTCCAGGCCTGGCTTTGGATTCTACATAGCTACAATCACAGAAACAACAGTTGGAATATGTGAAAATGAGGAGAAAATAAATTTACTGGAACAACCCAAAGTTTCTGTAGCAGAATAAACATATCCAGTAATTCTGATGTTCTGCTGCCTGCACAATATAATCAGAAGAATTTAATTAGAGAGCTGTTAGAAAGAAAGTAAACAAGAACCACATATCCACATAAGTGCTTTTGTCTCCTGCTCTAAACACGCAGCATTTAAGAGGAAAAAGCATTATTTTGTATAATGCCAAAAAAAATGACAAGAGCTGATTACTCAACAGATTTCCAGCAATCAGTGAGGTGACACACACAGTGCCAATGTCTAAAGTTTCTATAATAGTAGTTCCTAAGTGAAATTATTCTCTCCTGTCAGATTTAATACCTCCAAATCATCACCTACATTGCATAACTTCCTGCTATTTCTTTTCTAACTTTCATCCTATTCTGTCTGAATGAGAACATTGTAAATACTTATTTCCCCACTATTTACTAGGAAATTTTCCCGATTTCCCAGTAAATATATTCCATAGCTTTGCAGTGTACATGAAATGACACATATATTTGTGTATGTATGTACACACAAACATCTGAAAAACACCCAGTGCTTGCAGGTGCAGAATTGCATCTGCTGAAACCAGTTGTTTGGATTTTTAATCTTGGCACTGGGCTCACTACTACCCTGGATACAAGTAGAAATATAATTTGCTTTTGATTTTTGAGGAGCTCTAAGAAAGTTAGCAAAGCTCCAAGAAACTTCAGTGTGCACCTGTAACTTTTGTTAGAGCCTTTGAAGCTCTCAGCAATTTAATTGATACATTTCCATCCAGTTCAGTAATTCAGAGGTTAAAGGGAGAGATCAGAGGGAGGAGAGAGACTTTAGTAACTTCTTGTCATTATTGAATTGTAAATAAAGGTTTAAGCCTCTCAAAAGACTATCTTTTGTGCAGGTTTCATAAAGTCTTCACAGATCTCAATTAGTATTATTCAAGGACTACAGGTGTCTCAAATTCCTTAGATGCCCTGGTGATTTTAAAGTGCTTTTAAATGCATGTTTCTATAACCACTGTTATGCTTTCTAAACAAGCAAATTAAAATTCCATAGATTGGGAAGGCAGGGATTGGTTCACTTCATTAGAGCTTGATCCCTTCCATTTTCTGAAAATCCATTTTGTTAGGTAAGACTGAGCTTCTATTGAATGAAATACTTCACTTCCTCTTTTTTCTCCCCCAAATACTTACCTCAAATTAGCTCTACAATTTCCCCAAGAAGCTTCTCAAAAGTATGTACTTTTGATTTAATCCAGGGGTATTGGTCTAATGGAGAGCACACTGAGCACACACATTTTCTACATCCCCTAAAAAAACTAAAGCCAAATTACCATTTACTTTCTAAAGGGTGAAATCACAGTAATCACTAAAATTTCAAGATATAAGTACTGATTTCCTAACCAGGAGCAGTTAAATTTTCCTATGCCAAATAAGCATGAAGTAGGAATTGGTAGGAAATAAACAGAATAGATTAAAACTAATGTTAAGAGAATGTATTTGGATTATCTGTGAATAAATCCATTAAATGCCTAGAGGGATTTCAGTAACATGGAGGTGATCAATTTATTTGCAAGGTAAAGTGATAGCATGCATTTTATTCCCCTGCATCAGCAGCAACCTCTGCTAGCAGTTAATAAAGATATCTGCCCTTTTTATGTTTTCTTCATACTTGCTTGTTCAAGAACTGAAGCAGAACCAAACCTCATGGGAAAATGCCCACATCAAGCTAGGATCAGCTCAGACTGCAGGAGGAAAAGAAAAGGAAAAACACTTGTGTGGGTGATGCCTTTGAAGCCTTTCAATAGACAAATGTCATTGAAAGGTTTCACTCATGGTGCAAGAATACTGTAAATTCAGACACATCCCCACTGCCAGCTCAGTGTCCACATTTCAACAAAAGGGCTGAAAATGCTGAAATGCTAAATCACTGCCTGCCTCAGCTCACTTGAGAAAACACCTCACACTCTCCTGTGACTAAAACTCCAGGTAGACATTTGCCCCCAGCTCTGGATTCTGCCTTGTGCTGTTCTCTGTGAAAGGGATGCTTGTGACTTGCTGGAAGCCTTTAGAGAAATGGGATTGTGAAAATGAACAGACAAACAGTTGGCATTGCAGGGAAATCTGTCCCCTAAGCAGATGTCCAGCAAAGAAAAACATGTTCTGCCCACCTACAAAATATCTGTGATGTTTAGAAAAAAGATTAAAACCATTATCAGTTACTATGAAAGACTGGCTATACAGGAACTGCTCCCCTGTGTTCTCCTGAAATATATACACAATTCCCAGTCTTTTTTGTCTGGTACTTTATAAACAGCCTGTTAGAAAAGTCACCACCACCAGCAATCCTCCCCCCAGTTACATCTCTCTATTGGCTCTGCCAGACTGTCCTTTTAAACAGGAAGTTGAAACACACAGGTTATCTTTTTTTCTTTTTAAATATGGATACTAGCTTGGTTTAAACTGTTTTTTTTTTTAATATGACTTTTAAGTCTTCCTCTGAACATACAGCAAACATTAAAATTATTCTTCACCTAACTACTCCACCTCACATCATTAATACAATGTTAAAGCAAAACCAGAACTTTATATTCATATGTCTGTGAAACAAGATTCAATTTTCTTCATTTTTGCTTTAAAATAATGTACATAGACAATACATCAGATAAACTGCAATGGGCAAGTGTAATTTTAAGAACAATCCTGCTTTATTCTGATTCTTGATGTATATCTAGGGTGAGTATAAGAACTGAAAATCACTGAGTTAGAGGGTGAGAGTGACAGGACCTGGTGACATTAGATAGGGAGACAATATATTGATGCAAGGAAGAGGTGCTGATCACTTTGACTATTCACCAAGACAAAGCAGAGTGAAATTCGGATAAATGACTAACTTCTGTCAGGCTGAGTTGATTGAAAGTTGATTGCTGCACCATGAGCTGACCCACAGACAGAAGGGGAAGAGCCTTATGTTCCCCATACCCACCACCCCTCCTGGCCTCAAATGTCCAGCCCCTCCCTGGCACTGCTTTGGGGCCTCCTTCAGCTCCAGGATGGACTGACTCAGCTTGCTAAGCTGCCAGAAAAGGAGAGAGAAAGGAGGAAGTGAGAGGAAGAGGGAGGGAGGATTTGGCTGGACTGGTTGGTGGCAGCAGCCCATGAGATCAGCCCTGCTGCTCTCTGTGGCTGCTCCACAACCTGAAGCTCTGCAAGGCTGCCTGAGCTGCTGGAGCTGCACCTGTGCCTCTGAGAGGCATTTGCTGCTCTTCCCCTCCTGGCCACACATTCCCCTCGACTTCCCTTCTTACAGCCCTTGTTGGAATCCTCAGCAGTTCAGTTCACCCGGCTAGCCAAACAAAAAAACCCAAAAAAAACCAAACAAAAAAAACCCCAAATATATATATTTCTTTTTCTCTCCATCTCCTACCAGTCCAGGAAGATCAACCAGCTCTTTCAGGAGAAGAAAAGCAAGAGAAACAGCTCAAGGGAAGTTACTGGGCTCCTGCTGGAAGTCAAGTTTTTTGGATGAGAGTGAGTTCTTAGACAAGCTCAACAGCCCTTCAGGAACCTTTGGCTGCAGCCCTACAACAACCTCATTAACACCTGCCTGGTTTCTGCCTCCTCCCACCTCTGTGCTGCACAGGCGCTCCTCCACACCTTGCCATTAAACAAACAGGAAAACCTTTTTCTCTTTTCTTTGTGAAGAGCTGAACTGGCTCATCAAGAAGTCAGCTAAACCCTTGCACCAGCAAGGAAATGGGTGGGATCATGAAGAAAGGGGAGAGAGGGTAGAACCTTTGTAAACTAAAATATCAAAAGAAGCACAGATTAAAAATGCAGTTGAGCACATTTAAATACAGGAACAAAGACCTTACAGAATTCAATCTGAAGTACATATTTACTCTAAGATAAACTTGATGATGAATGATGCTTCATTACAAAATAGAAACATCACTGCTGCCTTGTTTAGACCAACAAAGAACAGAAATGAACACACACAAGTTTGCTTTACAATTGTATGAAAATAAAAGATAGTTTGCAATGTTTTCTGTCTACTACTTTCAGTATCACTATTAACTAAAAACCTCCTATGCATTCACCTTTCCTATTTTCACAGTTTTTCTAGGTAATGCAAAATATCTTTTGTAGGTAATGCAAAGTATCTGCAACACAGCCTTAAAGGTTGTAATGAAAAACAACCTGTGGCCATGGTGTGTCCTGTTGTCTGCAGCACAGAGGTAACAGCTCCTAAACGTTCTGCTAACGTTGGGTACAGCCCTGAGCCCTGAGAAGGTGCCTTCCACAGCAAGGACAGGTCTCAGCAGTTCTCTACAAACACAGTTCTACATATTAACATGAAAAATACTGGATATCAAACTGCACTTGGCTCATCTGTAAACAGCAATTGGCTCAGTGATCACATGGCTTTTACTGCAGATTTCCAACTACAGCTGGACACTGGTGCTCTGAGTCAAGTCAGGCTAATCTGGAAACTGTGTATTACCTCAGCCCAGATCAGACTGATCATATTTACTTTTAATCCCACATATAAAATATAGCAAGTGGATAAAATGGAAGTTATCATTCCAATCTCAATTTTGCTTTTGCTGCAGATCTCATCATAGTCTTCATTTCCCCTGAAATCAAAGAGACAGGACTACTCTGCTTTGAGAGAATTTAGAAATGCTGCAATCCTGGATCCTGGTTGGATGCCAGAAAGAAATTCTTAATCTGTTTCATAATTATTACCATGGCCAAAAGGTGGCCAACATTTACCACTGATAATCAACTTCATATATTGGGGTTTCTTCCTCTTTTTTTTTTTTTTTTTTTTTTTTGAGACACACAATAATAAGGCTGACCACTTGCTTTACCAGAAAAGGGAACCCTAAAAATACCCCACTTCCTTCTGGTGTTCAAGTTCACCACATCTATAGATTTAAGTTTATGCAGCTGACCAAATTCAGGACAAACATTACTACACAAAAAATGCTGACACATGGACTAAACCATAGAGCAGCTGATCTTATGTGCATTATAATGAACTCCCAGATGGAGTTTTCAACCTGATGTGTCTTCTATTTTAGATTCCTTTCAACAAGTAAGGACCTCATTCATGAGGTAAATTTATCTTGGGAAATGCCCTGGAAGCACAGACTGTACTTTTCCTATGTACAGTGGCTTACTATTTTCTGAAGATTTATCACATACATTTGTCAGGAAGAGATTGCATTTCATTATTTCCAAAACTGGTTGTACTGTACATATAATGAAGCACTTTTACTAAAAAATAGAGGATTTTTTTCACAATCCTTCTCTTCTGAATAGTCTTACCTATTGATATAAACATTGTAATTAGGGATTTAGGCTCCATCATTTTATCCTTGTTTTTATTGTCCTGTGTTTATTTATTGTTACAGCAGCAGCTGAGGGAAATATTTGGAAAGATCTCACAAGGAAAAGTTCTTTTTGGCTTTTCACACTGTAAGTGTCCAGCCAGCTCCTGTATAATCACACAATAGTGAGTGAATTAGGAGTGTGGGTTTTAATTTATTGCAAGATTTCTTTTTTAGTTGGTTTGTTGGGGTGTTTGGGGTTTTTTTTTGTTTTTTGGCAATGCAGATCTACAATGCAAAAACCACATCCAGAGTGTAGATGGCACAGGATTCTGGTTTCAGTTCATTCTTTACTTTGGCCACGATGTAAAACATTAATCAACCCCCAGTGGAATGCAGCTGAGGTTTGCTAAACTTCTGTGACACTGCCATGCAGGGATCTGCATAGAAAGCCAAAGAACAAGGATATAGAGACACAGGGTGAATATTTATATAACTATTGAATTTGTTGACAAATTGATCATGTTACTTCCTCCTCTTTATGCCATATACAAAAATTAAAGAAAAATAAAACCAAAAGCTAAGAACAGAGGAAAGAATTTGCAGGGGGAAAGAACAGAGGGGGAACGCTGCAGACATGAAGGTATTGTGACAACTGCTCTCACCAAAGTATCTGCTTCAATAAAAACACCTAGAAATGGCACATTTTGACCCAATCTTCAAAGAGCAGACACGTCACACACAGAACAAGCTAGAATTCATTCATAATTCCCCACATGAAGACAGAGAAATCCATAAATCTCATCTCATTTTGCTGTTGCTGCTCCAAGATACCAGACATGACAGAAAAGCCCAGTGACAAAAGACAAGCCCATCTGCCTGTGGTTACCCCATCTTCTTGCCCTTTGCCTCTCACTCAACTCTTCAGGAAATACACTTTATGGGGTTCTATAAACATCATTTTCATTTCCTTTTCAGGGAGTTGTCTATTATCAGTCCTTATTAGTGTGCCTAACTATGTCAGCTCCACAGAAAAGTTCCAGCCTTCTCTCCAAACATCCCTCAGCTTCTTTCTCAAAGGCTTAGGAGGAAACAGAAGCAAACACAATATAAAAGCACTGGAGCATATGTCTATACACTTTCCACCATCAAAATAGAAAAGTTACTGACCCAGATATACCCTGAAGTGTGTAAGGCTCTCTCAAGATCCCAAGCTATCAACAGAATGAATCTTGGCTCTACACAGATCAGAATAATATTTTTCTTTATCTTTTTTTCTTCCTCAGACAAGTGCAATGGTAACCTCTCACAGCATGTGATGAGGTCTGTGCTGAGAAGGCTGGAAGGAAGATCAGAGTGCCCAGAGACTGTGAAAAAACAGACACTGACTTACATGAAACTAGGACTCTAAGCTGTAAGCAAAAAGGATTTGCTTTAGTATGTGCCTTGATGAAAAACCTTCTGAAACCTCTGCCAGGTGTGGTATCCACCTGAGCAAAGTGAACAGGACTTTTTCTCCAAAGCACAGGCTGGGGTGTTTTCATAGCAGGTGGAAAGGAACAGAGGGGCATTCTGCCACAGCAGTAGGTGATGGGGCTGCTTTGCTTTTCTAGTAAGAAAAAGCACTTCTTAATGTTCCCTGTTCTGTGCTCAATTTGTTGGACTCCTACTTATTAAGCACAAAGCTCTGTGCAGCACATCCTCAAGGACTCTGTTTTTTTCTATCTACTTTGATAACAACGATGGGATTTTTGTAGGGTTTTAAAATACTTCATCTCATTAAATAACTCAAAAAGTGATGCTTTGATTATTTCATTACACAACACCAGGAAAATAAGCATTTCCAGCTGCTGTCATGTAATGACCACCTTAAAGTGAAGCATGGCTTCTCTAAAATTCTCTCCAACAACTGTTTACAATTGTTGCATCTGAGTAGCACTATGCATTTCCTTTGATTCTGATGAAGAAAAAGAACTGAAAAAAAACTGCTTCAGACCAAATCCTCTAGTAGATTAAGGAAATGCAAACAAAGCAAGTCCATCTCTCTCTAAATGAATCAGAGAATATCCTGAGTTGGAAGAGACACACGAGGATCATCAAGCCCAAATCCTCACCTTACAGTACTGTTTAAATTAAGAATATATCAGCATCCAGTAAGATAACACTTCCTAAAATCTTTAGCATACAAAATACTTGTTAATATTGCTACAACTCTCTCCCCAGCAAAAATAAAAAAGTCAAATAAACCCTGAATCTATTGGCTTCTAATAATAATCTTATGTGTCCTGTGTAAATATACTAGCTACTAAAATGCATGTCTTAAAATACAAAAAAACTCCAGTTTTTCCATTTTGCTAATCAGGCTGATTCTGCAACAAGGTCAGGGACAACATTAATTTGGACCTTAAGAGAAGCTGAAAAAGTAGGCAAAGCACTGCATAATCTTATTTTGATACATTTGCACTCATTAAAAAATACCACTGAAACTCAGAAAACTTTGATTAATATTTTTTTTTAATTTAAAAATAAATTCCTTTGTTCAGTGACTTTGTACCAAGGCTGCATACACAGAATTCCAGGCTGCCTCTGTGCCAAAGTGCCCCAGTAAGTCAGTGAGGCTTTCAGAGCCTGTCCCTTTGATCCACACGTGAGGAGCTCCCTCCCAAACACACTCACTCACTTTTCATGCCTCAGCTCCCAGGGGACACAGCAGCAGCCTGAGTGTCAGACTTGCTAAGCAAGAGCACAGAATAATCCAGAAACACCACACAGTTTGTTAGTTCCAACCTTAACCTGCATTTCTCACCAATGTCTGAGTGCTAATATTGCCTTTTAATGGATCACCTAGCTCATAAGTAAGCCAGGAAAAGCAAGAGAGACTGGAAAATATTTGGCAATTTCCATTTCCAAGGTAGACAAACCTATTGTTCATTTTCCTTTTTAGCCTCAGACATATTAATCACCTTTCCTGAACTCCTCTTGTTTCAGACTCTTCCCTCCTGTATGTCTCAGGACAATTTTCAAAACTCCAGTAAGCTTCCCAATCCTTTTCTTTCTATGGATTCTCTAAAACCAACCCACATGCACCATATTTCTTATGCCATTCCTGGCCTCTGGCAGCCTCATTCTCTGTTGGGCAGAGCAAACCACTCCATTAAATTGGGATATGCTCTGGAGGTTCACAGCAAGCACCCAGGAATGCTCTGTGTGTGTGTGGAGAGCACTTGTGCAGCAGGGCTCAGAAATTACATGCTGAGTTCACCAAAAAGACTGCTGGACCTTGCAACTGCATAAAGAAGCTCTCAGGGTGAGAGAGGGAAAGCCATTCATGCTTGGTGAAGTATTTAGGTTTAAAACGATTCATTTCTGATGGAAAACAATCACAGGCCAGGGGAAAAGGGGCATTCTGTTGTCTAACTGTATTCCAAAATATGCCTTTATTGATGGAACAGAATTCTGGCAGGGAGTGTGGCTGATGTGGATGAACACAGGGGTACAAAAAAAATCATCTGCCAAAGGAGGAAACCCCATGGACCAAGTGGACCAGGAATGGTCAAGAGGCAGCAGCAGAGGCCAGCTGTGAAATGTGAATGTGAAAATGCTGGGACTGAAGAGCAGCAGGACTCCCCTGGGTGCCCCATGGCACTGGGCTGGCACAGCAGGGTATCACTGGAGCTGTTTCTGTTCTGGGTGTGAAGGTCAGCTACTTACAGGCACTTCATGGCAAGGGACATTAACAAGGACAAAACAGGATCTGACTTCTAAATTGATACTTTGATTTTACTGACTTTTAATGAGATGTAACTTGAAGGGCTTTAAGAGGTTCAGGGAGCCAGAATAATTCTCTATTAATCTAAGTGGTCAACTGAAATTAGGAGTAGAGAGAAAGGGTTAAACCAGTCAATTTTGTGCTAAGACAAACAAACAAGTAAATAAATCATTCTTCAATTCAGGCTTAAAGGTTCTCATTTCTTCCCTAACAGAGCACAGATGATTCACAGCTGTTTGGCATCTGCTGCACTTCTACCTAGAGAATGTGTTCTCTTTGTCATCAGATATCTCCCAACACATGGAGGGGAGGACTCTCATCCCCCCACTGCAGCCTGTGTGTTATTCAATGCTCCTTACACATTTCTGATGGTGGACATCAAGAACTAGGCACCTACAGGCACAGAAATATGAAAGCAGGATCTGCTTAGCTACACCCAAGAAATGACATTTTCACTTAGTATAGGTATTTAATTTGTGAAAGAATCTAAAAGCATCACCCTTCAATTTAAAGCAAGATTTTTCTTATGCTCATTGGTAGTGAAAATAATTTAAAAGCCCAACCTGGCAGCTAGAAAGGGCAAAATGTGCCTGTTGCTCCTACTTATGATCAGGAAAGTTTCATGTTTACTGCATGATTGAGAAAACATAGTTGTTACTGAGATGCAGCATTTTACAAGTGCAAGACGAGCTAAACTTTTGGTTATTTTGTTCCAAAATGTATTAATTTTTGACCACATGAAACTAATTTTATATAAATTTTATAATTTTTATAAAAATTTTATATAATTTTTTATAATTTTTAAAAAATTTATGTGTTACTTTTGGCATCAAATTATTCTATAGAATCACATGGATGAAATAACTCTGTTAAAACAGCTGTGCAAAGTACTCAAACTGACTTGCTTTCTTCCTTTCCAATAAACCTCTAGCCTGCTTGGAAAGTCTTATTTTTTCCAGACTGCAGTTTGGGAGGTTTATTTGGTAATCAGTCATTTTTCACAGGCACATGCTCTCTTATTTTCTAGCAGCTGTGTACATACAAATTTCCATAAAAACCTACACATACCCACTTAAAAGATCAAATTTAAAGGCTTGAAGCCTGGTAAAGGAGGAAAGAATAACAGCAGAGCTCAAGGAGTAGTTGTCAAGATAAATTACAAATAGAAAATATGAAAGCAACATTTACCCATTTTCTCTTCAAAAACAAAACCAAAAAATTGCATTAAATTTTCATGCTAATACAAGCACATTTACCAGGAGTATATTTGAAATAAATCCATGCCAGCCCTGTAACATTGCCCAAAAACATTAAGAAGAAACACTTTTCCTAAATACAACATTTAAAAATTCATTAACAGCAATAAATGTAAAGCTGTGGTCAAAAGATGCCCAAAGTTAAACCAGCTGGTGTGTAAAGCCCCTATAAATGGCACAAGATTTGCATACACAGCCTATATGGGGACACATAAAATCCAGAGCCCTCAGTATTAGTAAATTCCTGACAATGAGAAGCCCTGAAATAACAGCAAATATTTGACAGCACTTAATGCCAGTACAAACACACATCTGCCCAACAGAGCATGGTAAGGCAATTCCTTGGCAAAGCATCTCAAATTCAGACAGGCAGAACTAAAACACATTTTAGAAGGTAATTATGAAAACTGTGCCTGAATAAGGCTCTGGTTTTTGTAAAAGGTAGAAAAGTTACTTCTCTTTGCCAGTCTCACACATGATTATGGATAGTCACAGATCTTGAGTCCAAGTAACATACCTTTGCTTTAAAAAAGGGTTTGACAGAAGTTAAAAAAGCCAAAACCTGTTATTTATATTATCATTAAAAGCAGACAGTAAAAAAAATTGGTTTGCTGATGGTGGTGACACTTCTACATTCTACAATCACCAAAGTTGCCAGGAAAAAATTAACCAAATATTTCAAATCCCAAGTGGAATTTCAAACAACTTTCAGAATATGTGCAGCGATAGCTTCACAGCTTGGTTTTAGAAAGAAATTTATTTCCTTGTAAAATTTATTGGTTGTGTTTATGAAGCTCTCTGGTACAAAGTCAGAGCTGAGAAAAGATTCCACTTCAGGCTATTCATCCAAACTTCTACAGACAGCAACAATAAGTCCAGTGTCACAGGGGGGGAACATAACATCAGGCTGCCTTCAAAAGAACTTTCAGCTTGGAATTCTACTTGTGATTTTGGAGAGATTCTGGCTCGGCCAGCAAATATTTGGCTATTGATACACAATCAGAATGAAACAAAGGAGAGTTTTCAGGTCATGTGCAGGTAAATACCTTGGCAGGACCCATTCTGAGTATGTGGTCTGCACAGGTAGCTTTACACAGCAACTGTTAATTACCAATCCTTCTTTGTCCTGCCTTTAGAGGGCTCAGGGTGTCAGTGCCCAGGCTGGGGCTGCTCCAAGAGTTCTTCCAGTCCTGAATGCACTGGATCTTTCAGATTGAAAATTTGTATTTATATATGATTCCTACCAAATTAGCACAAGCCCTGCCACAGCAGTGGCAGTTTGCCATCAAGGCTGAAGCTGTGTTAGAATTTTCACTGCAGGGAAAGTTGAATTGAGTTCTATGTCTCGCTGCTTGCACCTGGTATCCTGCTATAAAAGGCGATTTTGGACTTCACCTCTCCTCAATACAGAACTTGAAACTAAAGTATCAGAGAACACATGCTTGCCACTGAAGCATGTAATTTCTTCCTTCCTCTTTATTCTAAAATTATTCACGTTACCTACTTGATGAAAAAAAAAAAAAAAGCCCAAGCAACCCAAGCTTCGAGCCACAGATTCTTATCACAGAGACCCAGTTCTCAGGCAGCAGTGAAATGCATGCCATCCTGTCAGACAGAAAATAATTTCTTGTTCCTGAATAACAAAACATGTATTTACTACAGATACTGTTTCAGCCACTTAAGAAATATTTTTATGCTTTGCTTTTGTCATTTTATCAATGCTCTATTTGTGCTCAATAGCATCCTCCATTGTACAGAGCAGCAGGATGACAGACCCAATGACTGGAACTTGACATTAACGTGCTCACATTCCATGGCTACAGCTTGCTTATAAAAGCCATGAAAGAGTGAATTTAATATATGGCAGAACACCAGTATTTTTTTTTTCGTTTCAAATTCTACAAACTATCTCTCTGATCCTGAATAGCAACCAGGTCCACAATGTTTCCTCTCCTTCCACTAAGCTGGCTTTGTTCATTCTCCTCTGACCACAGCCTTCCAAAGGACCAGGGATGATTTCTCCAGCACCTGCTAAACTTGAAGATCAAAAGTACTTCTTTGCAGATAAAAATGTTTCTAATTTTCCATCACTAGTATATGATTATTATACAGCTCTACCAGCAAAAAGGAAAATGGAAATTCATTGAATATGGCATCGACACCATCATCACTTCAATAAGCCCATTCAGTTAAGAGACAAAATGAGCTACAGTAAAAATTCCTTTAACTGCTGGGAAATTGCTATTTACAGGAGTATGCCAAACAGTGCTGTCAACAGCAGAGGTGCCCAGGGTCACCTGCAACCATCAGATTTTTGCAGAAAACAGCTCTGAAGGCAAAGGCTAACACTTCATATTTTTTAATTGGCAGG
This sequence comes from Luscinia megarhynchos, assembly GCA_034336665.1. NCBI lineage: Eukaryota > Metazoa > Chordata > Aves > Passeriformes > Muscicapidae > Luscinia > Luscinia megarhynchos. The sequence goes on from CM067580.1 coordinate 9,014,465, forward strand.
AAATCGCTCCCATTTAAGTTACTGTGTAAAAATACATTCAAATTTGGGAGGGTCTGTGCTTTAAATACAGTTCAAACTAAAAGAATTGAAATGTGGCATGACACAGTGGCAATTACTGCAGTAAATGAAAGGATCAGCTGTTCTGTGCCTTCTAAAAGGAGGAGCAAACATCTAGCGAAGAAACACAAAATCCATAAAAAGTTTTCAACCCGTAATTTTGTATCAATGGCCATAGATGTCTCAGACCAGAACACTGAGCCTTCTAGCACCATTATTCTTTCAGCCCAGGGACAGAACCAAGGACACAAAAGTGACTTTGTACATGGGACTGGGCTGCAGCCCCAGGAGCTGCTCTCGCGCTGACAGGAAATCGCCGCTGCCTCGAGCCTTCATCTACCCACGTGAAACACAGACCACAGACAGCCTCTGTTCTCTCCTAATTGTCAACATCTGCTCTGCACAGCTATGAATAATTTTATGACACACAAAAAAAATCTCTCCTACTGACTCCAAAGGCTGTTGGGTTTGTGTTTTTCTTTTTTTCTTTCTGAACGCGAAATGTGATGCTGAAGTTTGGCTTCTAGGTTAAGATTGGCATTCTTCTGAAAGATGCCATTAAAACAGAATTCAGAGTAGGCAGGAAAAGCTGATGGTGCTGCTTATTCCTGTCTAAAGTCAGGTGGTCAAATACATGTTGGCAGTTGAGATAACACATTATTTTCAAATACTGGAGAGAAATGGAGCACCAGGTCACTGGTGGAGGTAGCAATCTCCATGAGAGGTAGCTGTGATCCCTCTGACTGCTTGATTCATGCCAAGTACAACAAACCTCAGCTCAAACATCTCAGCCCTAAAAAAATGAGGATGCAGATGTACCAATGGACACATTCAGCACGACCTGAGTCTCAGTTCAGAGAAGAAACACATTTGAGGACAGCTTAGCAGCACTGCCACTTGAAACCTCCACTTCCCTGCTCTTTCAAGTGAGCCATCAGGGGTTCTGAGACTGTCAAACATCTGAATGTAGCAGTTCCCAATTTATTTTCATTTCACAATCACAGATTTATTGATTTATTTATAGCAGAAGAGCGCCAGTAGGAAAGGTATGGCTAAAACTCTGAGGACATGGCCACAATTTTAGATGGTCACTAGGCCTGGCTAAAAAGGGGGAGCAGAAAGGAAAAAGGGAGATGCACATCAGCCTGTCTGCAGCCCTCATTAGCAGTGGGGCTCTTCATGAGCAGGAGAAGCAGAAGAATGGAAGGAGAAATAATTAAAGAACATACCACAAGGGCAGTCAGTCCTTGCCAGTGTAATTCCCAGACACTTTTCCAGGGCTGGAACATGATGTGACTGACTCCTGCACAAAGCAGAGGTTGACTGTTGGCTGCATACAGGACAACACTAGAGAAAAAAAAAATCTTTTCTCCTTCAGCTGAAATACTCAGGAAATGCACAGAAGGAACAGAACACCCAGAACATAAAGCCAAACATGCCTCTTTTAGTGTCTACACTATATCCAGGGCCACAGCAATGACTCCTTTATCTCTCCTGGCTTCTGTGATAACAGAGCTGAGATTTCCCTGCAGGTCCCAGCTGTAAATGCTGTGACAGCTCATTTGCTTCTTGCTAGCTTGGGTTCAGTATCACCTGGCAGTGCTCCAAGAGAAGTGTGCAAGTGTGAGCACTTGGACAGTCTGGTTTCTCTCAGAAACATAAAAAAACCCTTTTAAATGCAATTGCCAACCTGGTGACCTCCTTCCTCTGAGGCTTGACTGTGAGGGAAGATTTCATGAACACAGAACTGTTTTCTCCTGAATATTAAGATTACTATTCCTCTGTCACTTTCTAATAGGTGGTTACATTTCAGTTTCTTCATTAAAAACTGCTAAGCAATCTGCTCCTTGCAAAATGAATGGGCAATTAATGATGTGGTGAGCTTGTGGCTCTTTTGTGAAACATCAGGGAAAGACAAGATTATATGGGGCAAGAGATGAAATCAAGAATGAACAGAGAAAGTAAAAGCTCTTGAGTGCTGTCACAGCCAGAATAACCCATTCCAAAAGCTGCAGTGGAAGAACATGGCAAAAATGAAACATGACAAAAAAGAAAATACAGAGTATAAGAGTGTAAGACCTGCCCACACAGTCCCAAAATCCCCAAAATTACACAGTGTGAAACCAATGGGTTTCAGAAAAATAAAATCTGGAATGCATGCTCAAAATAAATTTCAATTGTCAGTGAAACTATTAGGTGATATTAAGCACAAACTTGGACCCTGTTTTATTAGCTTTTAAAACAGGACATGGCAAAGGGGCTAAAAACGTGTACACTGGATACGACAAATTCAAACCAGAGGCAGAAGCATTTGTATAATATGGGCGGTACAATGCAGAAATATCAAAAATGTTCAAAACTGAAAAACAAACAAACAAAAAAAGTTTAAAAAAAAAAGAAAGGTAAAAAAAGCAAGCTTAACAAGCTGCATTATTGACAGCACATTTATTTTGCCTTTTGTGGCCAGTTAAATCCTCTAAAGTTATAAAGATTAAAACATTCTTTTAAGTACAGTTTGAACCATTCACTAGACAGCAAGCAGTTTCCACAATTTGTCTTTTCTACTTCGTAAAATAACCATAACTCTGAGATTCATACATTCATGATCATATTTATTTCATTCTGACATTATTACAAGTATAGGTATGCAAAGAATTATCCAAAATAAATATAGACCTCTTGGCATTCTCTGGAATTATACACCTGAAAATAATAATTCCTTTTACTATACAAACTTTCTGAACACCTATCTTTTATGTTGACAGGCATGATTCAGATCCACTCCAGTAAACTCCACACCATAAATGAATGGTACTGAATTAGTCTAATAAAAAGAAGTCTAGTAACATCTGTTTTTTCTGCTTCAGTAGCTCTGAAGAAATCAAAGTAGTTTGCAGCAACTCCTAAGTCCTCCTACTCTGCTTACCAGCAGCATTTGCTTTTATATATTCTCTATATTCTTGGCATTTATAATTGTATCTCTGTAGCCTATCGTTTTTTTGTAGCTAGCCTCAATACTTCTCCCTACTCTGATAGGCAGAAAGACAAAATCAATTCCAGAGGCTCCAAGCTGGGGGTCCAAGGCCCTTTTCCTATCTTGGCTCTCTGGGAGGCAAGGCTGAAAGCAGCTCTTGGAGACCCATTTTCATAAACAGAGTTTAGCTCCTATCTAAAGGGGGGAGGATTCAAGAAAAGGTTGAAACTGAGGAGGAATTACCTCACCACTTATGTCTCTAATTGGGAATTTCTGTCAGTTATACTGATTTTGATAAACTCATCAAACTGTATTCATCCCCTTGCAGGGGTGGGCATTTTCCATATCTGCCCCTTGGAGGCCTCCAATAAAGAGCAGCCTTTATTCTGCCTCCTATACTGATATTGTCCCCTAAGTGTGTTGTTTCATTTTGAGGTTTTTTAAGGCATCAGTGGAGCTGGATGTGCTACTCATCTTTAGGATGATGAAATTGCCCTAAGTGCAAGATAAATATCCATTCTTTATGAAAAAGGACACACTGTTCACAGCTACATTAATCCAAGCTAATGCACTGAAAAGCTCACTAATTTATTAATTGTAATTCATTTGCACAATTTCAGCTCAAGAACTTCTAATCATGATCCGTTTGGCCAAGATTGTAAAAACAGAATAAAAATCCCATGTCCCAGTTTGGCACACTTGTACTAAAGGGAAAAAAACAAAACCAAACCTGAATTACTCATTAAATCTGGATTCTTATACTCTAAAGCTGTTGGATTGAACAATGAATCTGGCTTTTTTACAACACAGAAAGGAAAAACATAAATTCAAACATAACAGTATAACATATATTGTTAATACTTGTGAGAGGATATGGTGGATGTAAATATTTTAAAACTCAGCTTCCTTAAGTAGCTAAAAAATCAGAAAAGCAACAACTACCATGGAGACAAATGTCAAACATGGCAGGGTAAAGTCAGTATAAAAAAGTAATAAGGAACAAAATCTTGAGTGTGACAGATCAAATAGAATGTGCTTAACTCATGCTCATACACAATTTTTTAAAAAGTAAAACTGTTCAGTGTGCAATTGCAAGACACAAATAATTGTTTTTTTCCTATCTATAAGGCTACAAGAGGGAATTGCAGATAAAATATATTTGAAATCCATAATTTTTATTAAAGCCACATTAAAAATATTTTGCTTCTTTTTCGGTATCAGCACTTTTATTTCATATTCAAAGAAAACAAATTACAGAAGCAAAGGATAATCAGCTCTGTGCTCTCACATATGGACAATCAACTGAAAAATAAACATCACTGAGTTGGAAATATCTATTTGGAGTGGGCTTTTTTTTTTGAAAGGAAAAAAAAGTTAGGGCTACTTCAATATCTTATCAATTACTTTAAAATAAAGAGTGGATTTTGTGCCTCAAAAAGAGGCAAAAGTATAGTTCCTTCAACTATAAAAAGCAATGATATTGAGGCTCAAAGTGAAGCTTAAGGGCTGTTTATTTGGAAGTCAGCAAATGGATAAATATGGCAGATCAAACAAGAGTTAAGTGGAGCACTCAGAAACTGGAAGTTATTAGTTAGTTCCATCCATGTCCTTAACTGCAGCTCTAAATTAACAAAAGGGTCCTCAAATTATTTTCACATCTTGCCCTATTTTTCAAAGTAATTTTCAAGTGTATTGAGGAGACATAAATGGCAATAATAACTAGGAAAGTCAATTATGCATTTCTGAAATTTCAAACCTGGCCAGTTTTCCTTTACATTTGGCATTACCTGTCCATCTCCTACATGAAATGTCTATAAAAATGGCATTTAGGTGGAAATCTGTTGCATTAATTACTAAAAATACAAGGAAATATCATCAGCTGGAACAAATTACAGCTCACACAGAAATAGCTGTTTTCTACCAGTTTTATTTCCATGTCCATCAAAGTCATATCAGGCTTTTTCTGCCACACAAAAATCTGTCATGCTGTAATGCTGCATTCATCAAGAACATTTTGGAATCAAGTCAAACTTATTATAATCACAAGTCCCTTTTATACTATATTACAATATTTCTGTTCCATTTTAACATTACTATGCATTATGAGCCACATTCCAGCCTTGTTTAATCATGCAAATTATCAAGCAAGATATGAAGAGGAAAAATACAAGTTATTTAACACTCCTTCCCCTATGGGACACCTTTAAACTCATGCAAAACTGCACACACACAAAGCACAAGCTATATACATTTCTGAATTCCAGCAAACCTGTTTCTAAGTTCAAAATATGTGACCCTGAGCTGCCTTTTCATAAAGCCTCACTGGGAAGTTCTAATTGTGCTCTGAGTTCACAGATGTGGCTAAGCCACTTCTCATTAAACTTTCTAGAATTCCATGAACCCTTTGACATGTATTTTCACATGTAAATATAAACACTGTCAAGCTTGTGAAACTTTGGTTCATTCTCCTCCAGAAGAGAACAAGGATCAACCAACCACAAAAGGAAGCAGCCAGTTGGGTTTTTTTATAAGGTACAGGCTCAATCCCACACAAACTGCTGGAATCTGCTGTAACAACCAGTAACTCTAGCTGTTTCACTCAGCAGAAAAACATCAGGACTTCACTATTAATGCCACATTTTCAGATAATATGGGTCAAGGAAGAAGAAACAATGATCAAAAAAATCCCGAGGAAGTGTTGAGTATCTTTTTATTGAAAGACAACAAACACAAGTGAGCCATTAATAGTGGCAAAGATGAGGGGGAGGGGGAGAGGGAGGGGGAGGGCAGAGGGGATTTCAATCAGCCTTTTCATGTTTTATTCATTCTTAAGTAAGAAAGCCTTTCCCTCTGGCCAGTTTTTGCCTTTGCTAACATAACCAGACAACAGGCATTGCATAGATCCACTGTCAGATTGCTGCCTTGATTATTATTTCAGTTGTGACACAGCCAGCCAGCCCAAGAACTAATAAAGTGGAATTTTCTGTCTGCAGGTAGACAAAACAGCTGCTGTAAGCCAGAGATATTCAATCCATGGCCCACCTGGAAAATTCATCCTACTTGCAATCTACTCCTACCAGCTTCTGACCACTAAAATGTTCCCTATTGAGCCACATGATGATAATGGAATATTGAATGCACTGAATTTATAGAAAAGGTACAGCCATGCAGTCAGGCCTTTAAAATATGCTACATGCTCTGACTCCCTGCAACTATTTCCAAACTGAGCATCTGTAGTAAAGATTTGTTGCATGAATCTTTATCAATTATTAATTAAACCCTAATATAGGAAGGCTTAGTAAGTAGAAAAGCACAGCTTTTCAAGCTCTCAGTGAAATGGAATAGGCACCTTTTAGTGCACAGAGAGGTGTGTGCTATGAAATATTAATTATTGCTCTTCTGTCAGGTGGCTGGCAGAGATTATTGCTAAGGACTACAAATCACCTGTGACAATTTCCACATTTATCCAACACCAAGAGCTCCAAGATAACCTGCAAAGTCCAGCATGTATCAGGAAGTCATACAGACACAGTTGTCCAGAATCACTGTGGCTTTTCAGGCAGTTTTTTATCTGCATCAGGACAACCCAGCCTTATCATCCACAGGCCTTCCTCTTGGCAGGAGTCTCCTCAGATCACTCTGACATTGCTGCCTGCTTCCTAAGTGAACAACCCACATCAAGGGGGGGAAATGTCTTGTTTGTGAGGAGGAAAAGATGGGATTGTGCTTCAGGCTGAACAGAATACTTCACAGGCTGAGAGACTAAACTAACCCAAAGCAGTGATTTTAACAGATGTGGACATGAACTCAGCTCTCTTACTTACAGTCAGCAACAGTCCTTAAAAATGACTTGCATAAATATTTGTGCAATGAATCCAACCTTAAAACCATTCAGAACTTTTCACTTACACAGCCTAGTAAACATTTCCAGTGCAAAAGAAGGGCTGCACGATCAAACCTCAGTCACATTTACAAGCACAATTTGGGCTCAGATGTCCTGTTGGATTAGTATTAATCTACATTTTTTTCCACTTACTTCAACATCAAAACAGCCAGTTCTTTTAATTTGTTTGCTCATTTTCTTCCTGTACCTGTCACTTACCAAATAGTTACAATTATCCTTTTTTATTTTTTTTACTCTTTGTCAGAAAAAGCAAGTCTTCCAGAACACATATATTTAAGGTTTATATCACTATACCCATAAAGTTGTGGTTTGATCACCTGTCATTTATGCAGAAGATAACATTGAGAAAGCAAATACTGATCTTTTAAAAAGTAGGTTTTTTCATTATCATGCTCTCTTTGTATTCTCTCACTCCCACCACACTCTCTGGGGTATATATTCTGAAATTTCACGCATACCATAAAGTATCTCTGGAATGTTACAGTATAATTGTTTAGAGAAACATTTAATGGATGAGTAAGCATCAAGAGGCCAGGGCTAAGGGAAAAGTTAAAATGCTGGCAGCATTTTGTATTGAAAGATCTTCTCAGCATGATGGACATTTGATCCAAAAATCTGGTATTGACTGAGCAGTTTAAATCCAGCATCCAGCACAGAGGTGTCTGAAGGCACCTCCCAAAGCATTTGCTACCAACCACAGCTCCCAAACCTGGCTTTGGGCACTGCCCAGCAGAGCAGCCCAGTGCCACAGGATGTTATTTCATCAATAACATAAACATTATGATAGAGGGATGACATGATCTTGACAATTGGCTTTTTTTTCCTTTTTTAACTGGTTGCTTGGTTTCCCAGTTTCCAGCACAAATAATTTGCATGAACATGGTGTGGAAATGCAGCAGAAGTGTCTGCAAAGAGCTGGGCACTGAGTATAGAGACAGATAAAAAAAGCTAAATGTGCTTTCACTGCAGGAATCTGCTGCAGACAATATGCTGCAAATTAAAGCAAATTTTCCTGAATTCCCTCAAGGACTGCTCCTCTCAGAGGTTCTACAAATCCATTAGCACAGGCCCATCATTATGGTTTATGTACTGAAGAGAGTTTAAAAAAACCACACACAAACTAAAGCATATGATATATGAGGGTAGATGAGCAGGACCTTAGATAATTGATTCATACCCTGATTATTAGAGTACAGCTGAGGTGGTTTTTATTCCCAATTCTTCCTCTGCCCCATACTGTTTTAAGTAAGAAAATGCAAAATATTTTTTTTATTATTCTACCTGAATTTCTAATCAGAAGATTACAAAAGCAGAAGTGCCATGTGTTCACAGAAACCAAGCAGCTCTTTTAGCTCCAAAGCTGGAAAAGCCAAATTGCCCCAGGCTTGTGGCACAGCTGAAGCTTGTCTGATAACTGGGCACTTAAAATCTTCCTCCAAGGGGTTTCTGTGGTGCTTAACAGTATATGATTGTAGCTGGTGCAGCACAATTTCTCTAAAACTTCACACACTCACAGAATTCTCAGAAATCTACTGTCTTTGAGGAACTTCTGTTTCTGCATTTAACTTAGTGGAGAACAGGTAGCACGTTAAAAAATAATGAGGAACACATAAATAGTGTGAATCTATAAAGCTCATTTTGTTAAACTCATGGGCAAGTACCACAAGCTCTGCTAGTTCCAAACCCAATGTATGATCCAGGGTTGCTAATCTACCTGTAAATTGTGTGACTCTAAATTGTATTTAAAGATAATGCATTTATTAAGGCTTTAAGAGGTATTTGTAGCATGTAAGATTGCAAGGGACTTCCCAGCTCACCAAATTTGCATCCTACTGTTGGAAACACAATATTAAATAATCTCTTCCAGAACACATTGATTCCCATCTTATTTAAAATGAGGGGGTTTTTCTCTGTATAATCTCAAAATCAGGATATTTGTTTAATTTTCCACTTAATCAAAGATCCAGTGGTCATTTAGATGAAGCACTTCAGATGGTGTAGGACAAGCTTTTACACCCTCAAGCTTTTCTTTCTCTTCACCAGCACAACAATCCAAATGCTGTTGTCAGATAAATACACTGGTTTAAATCTGTATTTTTTCTAATGTCACATTCACAGGCAAATCCAAATATTCCTTGGGCAACTTTTTCTGTAATTACTTTTCCTTGGTGAATTACAGGGAGCTGTAATACCACAGGTGGTTTTAAAATAAGGTCTGTAGATTACTCCTTGTGTTACAATGACCATAGCAGGGCCAGTTAGTGCTTTTTTGGAGTTAGGGGAACACAACACAGTTCATAATGAAGTCTAACAAATAAGGATATGTTAATCTTTTCAACCACTTAAATCCAGGGAAATCAAAACCAAATGTCTTTCTACCACAGCATCCCAAAGCCCAAGCCCAAATACTTGGATCTTAAAGCCTGCTGGGATGTTTTCTGCAAACCATCCATTAGATTTCTTATATTCTGTACAACATTCCTCCACAAACTGGATTGATTTCTTCCACAGCTTAACTTGTTTTTGCCAAAGTCTCTTTTAGTCTCTATTTTAGTTCAGCATTGGCCTCCTGCCTAATGAAACAACTGTTCCTTATGCCAAAGCTGTCATCTTCAGTTGCACAAGATGCATCTCACTTACAAACAATGTATAATGAGCTCAATGTTCAATGCCTGAAGAACTGCTGGTTTAAAATGATCCTAAGCAAAACTTAGACAGATACAAGAGTGGTCACTACCTTGGGTGGGAGAAGAATCATTCTCAAGAAAGATTTTTTTTTCCCTTTTGTATTCAAATCTACTTTTTGAAAAGAAAACCATAATATTAGGACATGAAAGCATATGTAGTTAACACAGGCAGCAGTGAGACATGTAGGGCTCACTCCAAACCTGAAAGCTTCATTCTCACTCACTGAGGTCATTTTCTGTAATCATCACGTGCTCCATAACCTTGGCTTCTCTTGAACAAACCATGTTTGTATATGAGAATCTGATAATAAACTATCAAGTGTTGCTTATGACTGAAAAAATCCATCCAAACAAACCTCTGACTTTATTTTCCTGCTGTACTTTCAGGCAGAGCTGAAATGAAGGTACCTGTGTCAGCAGTTGCTCCTGGGTGAGGTTGTTGATCCAGCGAGTGTATCGCTCTGTAGAGTCCAGTGGCTCTCTTCTGACTTGGCAGCCAATAATCTAAAGCAAAATGACATCAATCCCCTAGGTTAAACTGCTGTACACCCACGTGGCAACAAAGCAGTATCACAAAATAAACATTCAAAACATGGCAACTCCAAGGATTACCTATACAGTCCTTACCAGCCCCTTCTATGTTCGTAAGATAACACGGTACAGTTGCTCTGTTCAAGTGTTAAATAGTTACAGACATTAAAGGACCCTGGAAAACGCTGGGAAGTATTTTTCCAATTACCTCTTTCTTGGGAATATTGGAACCATTTTGGTTGAAATTTTCAAAGGAAATTTTCCATAGGCAAATGCAAAATTTCAACCAAAGGTTACTCCAGCAAACAAAAATTGGAACTTGAGTAACACCAGACAATCCTGCCAACCTTTAATACACCCCATTACTTTTAATTAACAAAAAATAAGCTAAATCCCCTGCATATTCTGATTTGTTTTGTCCATGGCAGAAGAGTGTAGGCACCTCATTTTGATTTGGTCACTGAAGCACTGTACAACCAGCTGAGCAATGTCTCCTTATCTAATACTGTTCTGTAGATGCACAGGTTAAATATTAATTTTCATATTTTTATGCCTATAGGTGTCCAGAAGTAGCTTCCAATATGTATCAGAGAATATCAGCAGGATTGCATATTACCTGTATCTGCACAGACACCTACTAATGCAATTTCATAGAAACACCAAACTGTTTACAAATCTCTGATTAGACAAGGAAAAAGCTGAGGAGAACTCTGCTGCTTGCTCCTCCTGAAGTCTGCAGTCTACACAAAACCTTCAGGGTAGAGGACTTAATGATTTATGCAAAGTGAGCTGACACTGTTTTATACCAACTCCTGCACTCCCATCATACTGGAACTCTCCACTTCTCCTGATTTTGATGGTGCTTCCCACTGAGGATGTGTTTGTCCACTGAGAGCTAACACCACAGGGTTTTAGTGCTTCTGAACACTAATTTCTGATAATCAAGTTCTGTTCAAGAACAGGTGGGAAACTTCCTTGGTTTATTTCCCACCCTAAGCATTCATAAATCTTCCAGGTATCTGTGTTTGCAGAGCTTTGAACCACAGAGATGTGAGCAGGCAGGCCAGAGCTCTGCATGTGCAGTTGTGAATACTTTTGATGTGGGAACAAAAACACCATGAGAAGATCTTGCTGGGGGACTGCTGGCAATGAAACATCACAATTTAGAGTATGATTAAATACAATCAAAATAACAAGCATGGAGAAGAAGAAAATGTTATTTGCTTATCCCATAAGAATAAACCAGAATGTCTCTGAACCAGGAAATGCTTCCTCAATGAGAACAACAAATTACTGTGGAAAACTTCAATCTTCATCCTAACTTAACCCTCATATTACAGCTAAATAATACTAAGATATTTTCAGAAGGTTAACCTAAAATTCTTTTAAACTGAATATCAATTAGAAGAGTTCACAGAGATGTTTTTACAGCACACCACAATGATAAAAATCTGCAAAAGTCATGTCAGATGTACATCTATCCTGGGCTGCAAGGATGATTTTTATTTAAAAATTGAACTCTTTCTATATTAATTAATCAAGCCCTCATTAGCCTTCTCTTGCATGTCCGAGGTTTTTCTAACTTACAAAGACACTTTACAAAACTCTGCATAAAAGGTAAAAGGCAAAACTACCTTTTATCTTATATCTCAATCTATTCTATAACAGTACAAGATGGAAACTTAGTTTCTTTATTTAAAGAGACACAGTGAAGCTGAACAGAAACAGAATACAAAGGGCTTTCAAAAGGTGAGAGATTAAAAAGGAGAATTTCAAATTTGTTTTCCTGAAAACCTGGTTTTCAATTACAGCCAAGTAGGAAGTGCAGTCATCTCCTTCCTGGCAGCTTGAAATTTAAATTAGAAGCAGAGGACAGAGTTTCACATTTTTTATATTAATTTTTGAGCAGACTGATAATTTTATAAATGCTGTTCATAATTCAAGAAAACTAAAGTAAATGTTGAATCCAGGTGCTCAGCTAAATGACTAATTCCCTGAAGTCTAAAGAACAACTGGTTCAAATCCCAACTCCTCACACTTGAAGAGAAAACTGAGCAGGTTTGATCAATTATCTGTACACACACAGGGAGAGGTGAAGGCAGACAGAAGAAGTGCTATTCCATTGGATCCTGACAGCTCTTTTCTGGGTTATACATCACTGTTTGACTTGAAGTCTTGGCCAAAATTCCTTCCTTCTTCCATCTATCCACACAGATAATTCCATTGCCTGCTCCAATTTACTTTGAATTTTGGCTCATACCACTGGTTCTGTACTTTCTTGTAGGTCTTAAAATGCTTTGAGCCTTCTGGAATTGAAAAAAAAATTAGGTAAAAATCCTCCCCAAATAAAGTGGTTATTTGGGAATTACTGGTAATTCAGTGAGAAAAATCAATGGGTTACATTGAATTTAGCCATAATTTGGAGCACCATCTTTGGAAATGTAACTTTGCAGCACAGCAGGAAAATAGCTGCAGACTCATTAACAAAGTTAACGTGCTGGAGGAAGTGCTATGTTTGCACTCCCTCTGCCCTGAGATCTGCTTTCTTTTCCTCTGCAGAACCAGCTCCACTCAAAGCCACTTTCATCATCATTTAAGAAGTTTGTTTTACAGACAATGGTGAAAATTGCCACAATGCAATCAAGTTTAGTTCTAGATCCTCAGCCAAACAAATCCCACACCTTTCTGCACTTTAGCTGCTCCATTCCCCTCCCAATGGGACTCTGACACGTGACAGGGATTTTTGACTTGTGGTTGCAAGATAAACACCACCAAGCTGAGCCTTTGATTCAGCATCTGTGAAGCCCAGCTCATGTAACCAGCTTCTTTCATACAATGAAAATCAGATTATTTCGAGTACAAACAGCTTCCTCCAGCTCCCCTGTGTAAGGTGTGGCAGCACAAGAAACTGCACACTGGTTCCATTTCCTCCACGTCTCACAAAGGTTTTATATTCACTTCACTCAATATTTCCTTAGAGCTTTCAAACTGAAGTGAAAAGTTTTTCACTGTTGCTTCTCTCATAACATTTAAAATTCTTTGATAAAAATCTTTCTGGCCTATATTGCACCCACTCAGACCTTCCAGAAAGTACAAGAAACTCTGCATTGGAAATATTCTTTTCAGTATTTTGGGAATGTTTCTATGCAAAAATAAAGTTCATCCAAGTTTTAACTTTTTGATCTAATCAGACAAGTTTGTTTTGATTATTACAAATGCTGTAGAGTGGCATATGCCTGTACCTAGATTAAACTATGCAATATATACAATAAATGCAAGAGGATTCTTATTCCAACTGAAAACTTGCTGAAATGCAGTATTAATATTATTTGTATAGGAAGCAGTAACATGAACAGTGAATAAAAAATTTCTGGCCCATAGCAAAGGACTATGGCAGTTCAGGAAAAAGTAAAACTCTCATCAGGAAAGAAAATTATGACAATCCTTTCTGCTGCAACCAGTAATGAGATAATTTGCTTTCCAGGCAGACAATTACTTTTTTAATGTATTAAAAGTAACTTAGAGCTCATTTAGCTCTTTTATTTTGATTGCAATCAGCATTGGTGTCTCTGGAAACAATACAAAATAATTTACCCTTTATGGCAGCAAGATACAGTCATGGGAAGAACAGTAAGAGCACAAAATAGGGGGTTTATCTTAAGTACCAACAAATACCTACACTAAAAGGCAACACAATTAAAAAAATAAAAATGGCTTAAAATGAGCTCCTGTGGGAAGAAGTGGCCAAATATAAGATCAGTTTGTGGCCCTGCAGTCCTGCCTGGCTCCTCTAGTGCTTCACTAAAGCCTCCAGTGTCTGCCAGCCCTGTGTAGATGGTCTCAGACAGGAGTCAAAATAGCATTACAGGTCTGTATTTAGGAACCTGGATCTCTCCTCTCTAATAACTCTACCACAATTAGGAGTGGAATTAATGAATTGTATCTAAATAACATTAGCAGACTGAACATCTCAGACAGGTTCTTTATGCCACTGCATTGAAAACATCTTCAGGAGTTAGAGAACTACAAATCCAGGACTGTAGAACTGTGATGCAACTAAACAGTACAAATAACAATAGTAAAAATAATTATGAGGTTCTCCAGGTCACAGGACCCTGGAAATAAAAATCCAATGAGCACATTGGGTAAATTCAGAGTTATGCTGGTGTTCAGAGGAACTGGGCAGGTTGTTACACACATTACCAAATCCTGCTTAGTCACCTCCATCACTGTCCTGCGAGGTACAAACTGCCCCACTGAAAAATGAGCATTTCAGTCCCATGTGTGCCAACCCCAGCACTCCACACCCACTCACTGAGTGCCAGAACTTGTTCCAACTTTCACTAGTGCTTTTGAAGTGCAATATTCAGGTAGAGATGGTTTTATTTTCATCATTTCAGAGTTTTATGTTTTCCCTTGCACATTTAAATGGAAAAGGAAGTGGGAGAGAGGAAACAGAGTTTAAATGAGTTGGCAATAATTAAAACCAAAGTGTTTTCTGCAGATGTGGTGTTTTGGAGTTTTTTAATCACTACAACTTCCTTTACCACAAACAATCTTCCTCATTCAGGAGGCATCCTATGGGTCAGAACCCACCCGTTGTACTAAAGAGGAAATGAGGATGAAAAAATAATTGGTCTTCAATTTTATCCCAATATTTTCCACCCTTGTTTTAAAAAAAGGAGGAAATGAACAAAGACAGGCAAAAGCTTAATCTCTCCACAAGGCAGTAGGCACTGGATGTACAAACACACACAGGAATTCTTCATATAATATATCTTCTCCTAAGGAACTTTATTTTTGAAACAAGTATTGGAAAAATATATATTTTAACATGAAAAAAAATCCATTTTTTTTTATGGCTTTGTACAGTTTTTCTGTACAAAATAAATGCAACTTTCAAAGGTTACACAAAGTCCAAAATTTTATTCTACACTCTAGGAAGAATGTGCAGTGTTGTGTTTCATTTTAGAAATATGACAGAATGATGTAAACCTCCTTGAAGAGAATGTAATTAAGTACTTAGTGATGCTTTAATTAGAAAAATCATAACATCTGATCCTAGAAAATGTTCTGTGAAAAGAGAGATTATCCAAATAACAAGTACAATAGGGAGGATTATCTCTAGGGCATGACACCTTTTTCCCCAACGTGCCTCCTCCTTATGACAGCCCACAGATGGAAAAATCCTAAAATAAAAAGCTAATAAGAGTTGCTTACCTTATCCTGAATGTTTAAGAGCAGCTTTAGTTAATCAAGCCCATCTTTTCTTTTTGTAATCAAGCCCATTAATCATTTGTGTTAAGGGAAGGTAGATGTCACCTCTGCTGTCTCCAAACCCTACTTCAATTATTTTTATTGCAGTAATTTTATGCAGTAATTTCCTTTAAGAAAGATTTTGTGATCACCACTTAATGCAATTAAAAAAAAAAGGAAAAATAAACTAAAGAAATATTTTTATGTGGTTAAAATCTTTCCAAAATTATATACAACAGGAAGAAGGCAGTAAAATGTGTTTCCTCTCCCAATCATTTCCAAGGGAGGAAACTGTTCTTCAAAACATGACACCTGTGAGGTAATTTGCATTAGGTGTAAATATATAAAACACACCCTGGTGTATTTAAAGCATGTTTCAAAAATTATAAAATATGTTGATAGTGCTGTCCCCCCAGAGAAGCCTTTAGGTCAGATGAAAATCCATTTCCACAGGTGCTGTCTTGGAGCAATCCATATTTAACCACCTGTTAAACATTCTACTTGACACTGGTTCAAGTCCAAAGTCCACAAAAGGATGTTACATATTTATTTTCAGCATATAAAAAGGGTAATCAAAAACCAAGGAAGTCTGAATTTTCCTTAGTGAATGATATGAAAAGGCAGTGTAATCAGAATGAGCTCAGCTGAACATCACAACACAGAAAGATTTAAAAAGATGCTGTCACATGTGTGAGTTCATGAAGTTTGATGTGACATTTTGGGGAAAGCTTCAAGTAAATATCATTGAAGAGATACCAATTTCTTTTGTCTGTAGCTTCACAAAGTCTGATTGGATTGCAATAGTTACCACCTCAGCAAAATATCTGAACACTAGGAGGAGGGAATCTTGATTTTCAACCATTCAATGCTTCAGACATAGTTTTAAAAATGAAATATGTTTATATGAACGAAACACATTCCAGTCAGACTTTGATGAATGTCAAACTCGAGTAATCACAATCATTTGACGGGGTTATTGGCATGTGGAGGCCATTTTAAACACAAATTTAATTACAAAGTCCTGTCAGTTGGGCTGTTTCCCATTTGGGCTATTTGATGAAATGTAGAACAGACCTAGACTGACATCGTGACTTTGAAAATGCTCTGTGGTTTTTTCAGAAATAGCAAATTAGAAAAAATCTTTAAGGAAGCTGCCTAATAAAAAGCAAAGACACAGCTGAATTCCAGCAGATCTGGATGGTACACATGGAAAGGCCCAATTACCAAAAGTGTAAGAGAATAATACTATCACACTGTCAAAGAAAGAATTTTCATATGCTTCAGTGCAAAAAAAGAAATCACATTTTCCCCTCTAAACATACTCCAATGTCACCACTTCCAAACAAAACCTTCACACAACTGCTGCTTTAGTTTCTACCCTCCACACCAAGAGAAGATTATTGAAATATTATGACTTTTAAAAGCCTCTAATGACAATTTCCTGAAGTGAAATCTAAAAATGTTTTTATAAGTATCTATATT
Organism: Luscinia megarhynchos; assembly: GCA_034336665.1. Classification (NCBI taxonomy): domain Eukaryota; kingdom Metazoa; phylum Chordata; class Aves; order Passeriformes; family Muscicapidae; genus Luscinia; species Luscinia megarhynchos. The sequence continues at coordinate 9,031,356 of CM067580.1, forward strand.
GGATAGCCTTAATTCAGAGTTACATTTTTCACAGGCTGGAGATGAATGTAAAAGTCTTGGTAGTTTGATAATAGTCTGCAGTAAAAGGGAACTGAATATCAAAAAAAAATTCTGCTGACCAGAATAATTAAGACTAGTTCATGAAAATATTCCTCTGGATATGTTTTTCTCCCACATACAAAAAATTAACAACTGCATGTAACCACCTCAGGACTATAATCTCATTTTCCCTTCTGTCTCTACCAAAGATAGACCAGAGACTCTTCAGACCTACTCAGCCTGTTTAGTGGAACAAATTCCTGTTAACAGGTTTATGCAAACAAATTTGATTTGTCATTCAAGACACGACAGTACTCAATTAATGTCTCTTCAATAGCTGTTGTATGAATTAATTCTGATATTAAATTAACCTCTGCAGGCAGTGCTTGCTGGGACAGGCCTGGGCAGCACACACTGATCTGTCTCAAACATGCTGAGTAAGGGAGGCACAAGGAGAGCTCTGCAAATTAACTAAGGTGGAAAAATGATTATTTAAGTTCGATGCAAAGAAGACTTTAATCAACTTCATGTCCAAAATAAAAGCACTTATCAAAGGAAAAACTGCTAAGCTATATGCCACAGCTGGAGGATAAAGTATTTAAGGGGAGATGGTAAAACCTGGAGTTCAGAATTAAAGACAGAATGAGAGAAGATCACCAACAACCTCACTGAACACAGGAAGGATGAAAATTAAATAGAGGTGGAGAATTGAATATAAATGGAGGACAGAGAAGTAACATTCAGCATTGTGTAGTTATGCTTTATGGCAGTTTAATAAAACTTCACAGACACTCATTGTCCTTTCACACCACAAAACTACAGAATCAAGGGGATCTGAGCATTTTAGCCACAAGAAAAGAATGATATGACTCAAACTAGTGCTCTCTGTAAGCAGAGCACTCTTTAAAGGAGGGAAGAAAAAACAGTTTTGCTACTTTCTAAAACGTGGCAGAAAGGTGTGACAGGTCCTGACAAGCAGAACAGCACAGGGTACAGTGACATGAAAAAAAAAAAAAAAGTCTATTAAATTATGTCTTTCAGAATTTAAAAATGTATGTTTCCAGACCAAAAGAAAAAAAAAATCCACTTAACTTCTAAATGTAGTTAATTTGTGAAGTTCAGTAGTGGTGGGAGGGAAACATCCAATGCCTTAAAGAAAGGAGCAGCTCAGCTCTCATTCATCTGCTGATTTCTCCAATTCATTGGCCGATTGTGCAATACTTGTTTCATCTCTCCCAGGGCAGGTGAACAGGTCTGTGAGCCACCAGCCAGGCACTGTACAAGTTCACTCAATCCCATCAACTATCTCAGAGTCACATTAACCATCAAAGATATGCAGAATTCAGGCAGTTGGTTAACACAGGCAGATAATGCAGCAGATAAAGATGGCTTTAGGCACTGCTTCTCTTGATCTAAAGCCAAGCTACAGAATATGCCAAGAATCTGCTTTAGAGATGCAAAATAGTGAGAATTGCTCATTGAAGAAATGCAAATGGTATATTCATGTTCTCTCACATGCCCAGGTATCCTACCTGCTGGAGACAGAGGATTGTCATCTCACAACAAACAGAAAGGTGTTCGTTGTGACACTGCTACTGATTCACCTCCTATTGAGCCAGAGAAAACAAAAGGAAATAATGTCCTTTATTTGCCCACATTCTCACTCCAACTGCTGTTTTCTCACTGAGGTAGGAGACAGTGAGGAAAAGTTTAGCTATTTTATAAGATCTTTAATGTTACTCAGTGTCTCCAAGATCATTCCCAGATCCAGTGATTTTCCTTCAGCATGCCCAGGGCAGGGCCGGCTGGAATCATCCAGCAACGAGACAACCAGGGAGCAGGCACAGCTGACATCCCCTCTCTCCCTGAAACAAAAAACTTTGGGTCTTCTCAGAGAGTAACACTCTGCTGAAATTAAATAATAGAATAAATGTGAGCAGAGTGAAGGACTGCACAGTGTGTGTGGTTTGGGAAATAATTTCCTGGGCTACTCCAGACTTAGGAAGTTGTTCTATAGAACAACTGGTGCATACACAAGGTTGGAGCTCCTCTAGAAGAACACAAGATAAGAAAGCATGATTTTTTCACAATCAAGGGAAATAGAATCTTGAATCTTCCTATTAATTAGCTGACAACAAAGCATACATGTTTTGTGTGTGGTAAATAAGCAACACCTTCTTTTCCTGGATAAAAGGGATGGATGCAGCTTCTAGGGATAAACAAAACCAGTACGATGTCCCTGAGCTTTACAAGTCCTAAAAGTGAGGATTTGTACTGAGCCTTATATTTCTTAAATAGATCTTAAGAATTTGTAGTATAAATACACAGAGTCTCAAAAGCCTGTGTCATCTGAGAGTGTCTATTTATAGAATTCATGTCAGGGGGACTTAAAGATGATGTAAAATAATCACCAGAGGACAAGGTGACAGAGTCATGCTTTAACAAAAAGCACAATATATTAATGATTTGTATTTTGTGATCCAAAATCCTCCACCCTGAGCATTTCCAAGGACAGAACATTTCCACCCTACAAACCTCATTTTTAAAAAGTGTTCTAGATAAGAGCAGCTTAAGAGAATAGAAATTAAGTTGCTCTTTAAAGCACAATTAAGGAGCCTATGACCCAGGAAATGAGACAAAGGCTGCTGCTGTTACCTCAGATGTGCTCCAGTACCTGAACCTGGGGCAAGCTTCTTGCTGTTTCAGAGATGGAGACACGTTCATTTAAAGAATACCTTGTTGGGAAGATCCCAGAGGCATCTGATATCTTTGATTCTGCTCTTTAGTAACCAGGCTTCAAGTCAGAGTAAGGCAATTTGCATTTGAGAGTAACACAAAAGAGAAAGAACCTCAGGGATTAATTAGGACCTGGGAGATTTCTCTCAGTGGGCAAAGTTGGAGACTTTTCCTACCTGTAGATCTACAGTAACAAAAACAACAGACTGGAACCTATAATATCAGGGCCCACTGGGAACACTGGTCTTCAAATCTGACTCCCAGTAACAATCAGCAGGACTTGGATTAGGAATAAGATCTCTGAAAGTATATTGAGGCTGAATAAAGTCAAAAATAATCCAGGTCAGGAGAAGTTGCAAAACAGTGGAAAAGTGCAAGTCTGCAAATTAGAATTTCAGGAACAAACCAAAAAAGCTCACTGCTTCACAGGCATTTCTCAACCTCCTGCCTTTTTTTTTTTTTTTTCCCTCCACCTACGCTGGTTTATCAGAGTGATTGAAGCCAGGCCAGAACTTCAAATGCAGAACAAAACTTCATTCAAACACCCCCAAACATCTTCCAAGGCCAGAAAATTGAATTACATGATTATTCTGAGGACAGCAGAGATAATCCTTGTAAGAACAGAAGTCCACCCTGACACTGGTCAGTAGATTTGTGATCAGGTCAACTTTTCCCAAAGTTGTGTCAGAATTATTGAGGGGCTCTGGACCAAACTGCTCTGTTTGTCAGCAGAAACAGCTGGATGTGTTCTCCTTTCTCCTTCAGGCCTTTGGATTACATTCTGTAAGATCCATGACTAACCCAGAAGTTTACACCCCACACATTTTCTATACCTGTAGATGGAAAATGTGCTGGTTCTGGTGGAAACAGAGTTCATTTTGCCCGTGCCAGCCCTCCCAGTGCTGTGTGCTGGTAACACACCAGTGGTCTGGGCCCTGTCCCACAGCACCAAGGCTGTCTCTCCAACACTTCCCCATCTCCAGTAGGCTGGGGGGGGGCAAGTCAGGGCAGCAGATCCAAACTGACCAAAGGACTGTTCCTTGCTTTTAGTAAATTACCTTGTTCTTGGCCCACAGGTTTTTTCCACCTTCTCTTTCTCCCAGCACCCCATCCTTCTAAGGAGTGACAGAACCCAGCCAAAGCCAGGCCACCACGAGTACCAGACTGAAACAGGACCATAAATTCACATGAATTTAGAACATGGCTGTAACAGTTTTCATCATAATGACCCTTCAGTCTACTCAGGTCCTCTTTATTACTTGTTTGATTGTCATTTACTAGCTCATACTGAGGGCTGTTGGGGACTATAGTATAACAGAATATAAACAAAACAGTTGAAGTGCTTTCTAAAAAGTCTACAAACTGTTTAGTTGAATTTAGTCTAATTAAAAAAGTCTTAATTCACATCTTAGGAGCCATATAAGCAAGAAATATGATAGCTCTTAGCACTAATTTCCATAAAACCAAGCATACTGGATCAACTTGCCTTTCTGGTTTTACAGCATCTGACTGCAGAATTACAGGAACTGATTAATATCAGAACAAAAACAACTTTTGGTTTATCATTTTATTATGTTTGTAATGTGAGTTAGGTTAACTGCTACTTGGGTACTATCAAAGCTATAATTTAATAAATTCCACTGTAAAGATTATCAGATTTCAGAAGAGCCCTAATACAGGTGCTGTGATGAGCAGGTACACATCCCACCAAAGCAGCAGGTTGTTTGGCAGACAGGCCTCAGCTAAAAAGACTGCAATGATCTCTACTTTGAAGCAAGTGTGTTTTGGAGTTCAAAAAGTTCAAAAGGTGTTGAGTTGACAGAGAGCAATAACCCTAAACTGTCTGTTTTGTTCAGATACCTGCAGGAAACACCTTCATGACAGACCAAGTCAATTGACCTTTCCTTTCCAGAAATCTCATGCACATTGAAATAAATATCACAAGAGAAAATGTCAGAGATGTCAGGAAACAATGAAGCTGACTTTGCTTAGTATTGTTGACAGGAATACAAACTCAGTTTTCAAGTTTATAAAGGAATATCTTTGTCAATCATATTGACTAACAGCCATAACAAGTTATTAATATATATATATTATCTTTGGATAAGTAGAACATGTGCACAAACTTTCTCTAAAGGACACTGACCCTAATCACAGAAAATCATATAAAACCAAAATCATATAGATCAGAGAAAAACTCTCTCAGAATATTCCTGACAGTTTATTTCACAGGAATAAAGAATGGAATTAAAATGTTGCATTTTACAGGCAGACATAGAGAGAAACATCAGCTGAACTGTAGGCCAGTTCATCAGTGGTAACAACCCAAACATTCCCTATGGTTTACAGTTTCTTAATTATTAAAAACAGATAAACCATAGCATCTGCAGCTTTTCACATGACTTAGGCTACATAAAAAGACATTCTCCTTTAGATTACAGACATTAGCCAAACCTATATACTTATTTGCATGTATCACTGTTGTAATGAGATCTGGTTTTCTGAACAGAGAAAATAAAAGGAAGAAAAGAAGTTCAATCAAAGCTCCCATTCAGTGTGAGGATGAAAAATAAAGGCAAAGAATACACTGGTTATTGCTTTGCCTCCCCCAGCCCCACTGTGAAATTTTCATATCCTTTTAAAGATGTATCCGGAACTCTGTCAAAGAGAAACCCAGGAATACACCCAAGGAAAAAGTACTCACACTGTTTGGGTGTTGAATGGCAACTTGGTGCTGCAGCCTAACCCGCTGTGGCATCATCACATCATCCTGGAATAAATAGCACACTGTTACTGAACATAAAAAGGGTCACAGTACAGTACTGACACACTTTAGAATATGGTGCTAAATTAACATCATTTTACTGGCTTGCAGTCAGAAATGCAAATGGAACAGATATGAAGAGGCTTCCCACTTTTTTGTGGATAAAACTCAATGCTGTTTGAGCTGGAAGTGATCAAAAGCACTAGGTGCCAATGGTGCTGTGATCTCAGCATGCATCCACAGGCACCCACACTTTTAACATTTATTTCTCAAGAAACTCTCCAACTCTCTCAACTCCCAGGGCAGCACTGGCTGTGTGAGGACAAGGAACCAACCTCAGTTAAAGCCATAAAATCTGAGACATAGCAATATGAGGAAATGTTCTCTGTCATCTGGCTGTACCTTGCTCCACAGAAAATGAAAAGCCTTTGGTCTCTAGATCTAAAAATATCTCATATTTCATGGGCACAAAAACTAGTACTTGTGAAATGAGAAAATTCTATGGAAAAGGAAAAATGGGAATGCACACCCATAAAATGCATTAGCATTGACACTGGCTTTAAAACACACCACCCAGATTTAAATTTTGTGTTAATACTTCTTCCACTTGCACAAAGATCTGTTTTATTTACACAGAAAAAGATAGGCTGTTTTGTGAAAAGTCAGTAACTTTGCTATCCTGCCTTGAACTGTTAGGAGAGATTCCTTACAAAATTATATTATTTCCTGTTCAAAATGAAATCCTTTCTAGACAGTGTTTTCTCAGTCTATAGAAACTGTAACACATTTTTTCTTCCCTAAGTTTAGGCCCCTGAATAAATTTACCTTTATTTTTTTCCATGTTGGTGACATATTTCCCCGCTTTTAAAGAATCAGTCTTTTTTAGATGCTGGTTAAAGCTAACACATAAGCCTGTTTCTTCTCAGAGTATTTCCAAATAAATTTCATCAGGCAAACATAATTCAGAGGAGCCCTGATTTCCTGTCCTACAGACACTCTTTTAATAGTTTCTCACACTGAAATCATTCTAAGATTCCTATTAAAGCACAAACCCTCGATATTGAATTTCCAACCAGTTTCACATTAAAACTTCCTGTCAACAGCAACAAAAAAATATATTAGTGCTTAAATATCTACAGCTTGAAGAGTTGAATGACCTTGCTATAAAGGTGCCACTATGGTTTTATCAAAACAATGCATGATAAAAAAAGTTTCAGAAGTACGTCCAACTATTTAATACAATTCAAGGTTAAAGATAAAACAAAATAATAATAAAACTGACTCTTATCACACTTAAGTTTATAAAAGATGGGAGGACTATGTTGTCAAAAGCATTTTTCTGTATTTTGCATCTAGGATATGTTTAGTAATAAGCATGACAGCTGTTCCTGATTTTCAAAGCCAATAGAGGAAAAAACCCTTCTGATTTCTCATGACTTTAGAGCTACAACGATATTATTTACCACCTAATCCACTTTATCAATAGAGCAACAGAATTCCAGTATCAAGCAAGTGTTCCAATAATACCTTTACCCTATTTCCCAGAAGAAGAAACATAAACCTTTTTGTTCATGCCAAATACAGAGCTTTTGTAAATTAAAAACTCATTTTCATACAGGCAATAGCAGATATATTTTAACTGAACTTTTTTCACTGCTTTACTAGTTGATAAGGATTCTTAGATGTTTACTTGTTAAATAAAAAATTTAAAAAATTTAAAAAAAGGAAAAAGAAAAAAATACACCAAAAAGCCAGGAATTTCAATGCATCTTTTAAAAGATGCAACATATGCTCTTGTGCTAAAAGATCTCACTGTTCATGATCCCACAGACAGAGAGAACTCTTACATTCACAAAGATGAAAAATAATATACTTGATTTCAAAAGGTTAAATCAGCATGGAAAGCATTCAAACCAAATTAAAATAAGCCATGCAGCAAAGAGGTCGATGTCATGTTTTCACAACCACCCAATTTGACAGGACTGGCCCCGCTCCCCTAAGAAAACACTGTGGCAGTTTGATGCTATTGGCAAAAGTCACACTCGTACAGATCTGGGGCTTAGGCTATCAGAGAGCATCAGTATTCTGCAAACTCCAGCTAAAGAGGGGGCACTATAACCACAAAAACTCCTAAATTCCTCTTTTCATTAGTACAGCTTTGTTCTCTAATGCTGGAAAACTCTCTGAACTCTTACACTGGATGACCTTTATTTCTTTTAATAATTCTGTCTCATGTTTTTATGAGCAGCTTTACACACACACTGCACTGCTCTGTCATTCTGTGATACCTTCTGAGTTCATGAAAGGAGAAAGACAGGGAAAAATAAGAATACAATAGTTTAGGACATAATCCTAAATACTATAATAAAGTAATTAGATGATGAGGAAGAACAACACAAAATATAAAACACACCCCAGAGAGAAATTAGACACAACCATCACTCAGCTTGCTTGGATTCAGGTTGGTACCAGAAAAGCAACTGCAAAATACAACTTGAACAGATTCTTCACTATGGATGACTGGAAAGGTAACTGTGGAGTGGAAACCAGAATGCATTTATAGAGAGATAATCTTAGGGAACTCAGATGGATTTAAACTTGGTATTTAAAAATCAAAATAAATTATATTGAGAAAAACCAAAACGATTGTACCACAAATTAAGAGCAGCTTAAAAAAAAAACATGGAATTTTAGCAACTATAGCATTTAACAACTAAGGTGGTAAAATATTTTATCCAACTGTACATGATGCAATCACAAATTTTCTATCAAATCTGTTGCACTTATATTGAATTCAGCAAACGTATTGCCAGTTTGTACAGGCAGAGTTTGGGGGTTTTTTTGTTGGTTTTTTTGTTGGGTTTTTTTTGTTTGTTCGGGTTTTTTGTTCTATTTTGTTTTGTTTAAAACTGAAAACAAAATCTCAGTAATCAGGCAAACTCTTTCCAAATTATTTTTTGCTTATTTCAGACAAAAAAAAAAGGCCTTTACAAAAACGGGAAGTATATTCAGTTTGTTTCTGTTTCCTAGGTGAGAGTAGGGAAGATAATAATAATAGCAGTGACTTACACTGAAAAATAATTTTAACAAAAACAGAAGTTTGCAATGAAATCCAATTTTCTCTGTTCACATGGAAGTCTCTAATGGTTGTCCCCACAGACAGCAGATTTACAGCTGACAGGATGAAGAGAAATTTCCCCCATGGAAAGAGTGGACAAAAGAAAAGAAATTTAAAATAAATGCTAAATAAATGCATGCCTTCTCTAGTCATATACTTGGAATACAAAAGCTGGCCTCCTCAGCCAGGCTGTGTGGACCACACTTGGCTCTACAGTGTAACTTCATAATTTTCCCTTAAAAATTGTTGCTTCTGCACTTGAGAAAGTAAAACAAAATATACAATTCAATGCAAAATACACATCTACTTTTTGCAGCCAAGGGCAAGTTCACAGAAAACAAAACACTAATTATAGCTCAGTATTGAGGTGCTTGCTTAAGCTCACATTACAGACTCAGCATCTTGAGCTTTTCCAAAGTCCTTCATATTTTGTTGCTCAAAATGAAAAAAAGGGTTGAGAGCTGATACACTCCACTCCCCTAACAACAGCACCTTCTTTCCATTACAGCTCTTAAATGCAAAATACAAGCAGCAGCACCAGCGGGAGGAATGTTTCACTCACTGAGCAACAATATGGCATCTCCAAAATCTTTCAATTCATCAAATGGTCCATTCATTTATCCTGCACCTGCTCAGACTAGAGGGAAAAATCTTTCTTTGCTATTGTTCAGTTCAACTCCTTGAACCAGGGAAGTGAAATGCCTGAGACCTCCAAAAATTGGCCTGTCAACAGCTCTACTGAAGCAAACACCCTGATCCCAGGCCATTCTCCAGGGGCTGGGTTTTGAGCAGCCCCACACTATCAAACTCATTAAACCAGGCACTCAAATGGCACCCACAAATCACCTGAGACTAATGATCTGTCAGTACGTGCAAGATCATAAGAAAAAATGCTACTTTTCTGTTTCTACTCCCAAATTAAACTGAGAAAGAAGGGGACAACAAAGAAAACACTTCAAATTTAAGAAGCTGACTGCATTGAGCACCTTTCTTTTTTGAGCATAGCAACAAACAGATCTACAAGGAAAGATCTGTGTGGTGTTCTTATGAGCCTGATAATCCTTTTATGGAATCTTTTAATTAAGCATTGCTATTAGTTGGTCAGGAAACTTTTGCTGTAGAAGCAGCTCCCACCTTGGAGCATTCATTCAATACATGCAGACATATGCCTCTCCAAATCTTGCTTTTCTGTGGTCATTGGAGATCACCTTTGATTTTTTCTCAAACTTAGATCACTGAAAAAAATGCTGTGTTTGCAGTCAAGTGAAGGAGGTAATTCACAAGGTGTTCAGTAGCAAAGCCAGTAAACCAGCCAAGAGTAAAAGCTTCACCAGCAATTCCAAATGCCTTCTTTAACTACTGAATAGTTGAAGCCCATGCAGGGAGAGGTTATGGCAACCAAACTCTGAAAGTTTGCTTCCTCATTTAGCATTTCATACCAGACAGAGGATTCAATCTGGTTTTAATACAAGCATATCCTTACAAAACAATGATAGGAATGATGCCTACAAGCACTTGCATTTTTGACTTTTTGGGGCTCATTGGTGATTAGGAAACATGGCCAACTCCTCTGGTAATGGAGTTCACCTCTACATCCACACACCTGCTATTTGTGTAACAGCTTATTTCAGTTTTTAAATCAGAGGATAAGTTCCCAAGGAACAGTAAGTTAAACAACAACAGAAAGGAAATACATGAACTCTGATCACATCTTCATTTCCTAAGAAATACAGAGTAATTTGAAAGAAAGGAGGAATATTGCAGAAGCTTATTAGTGCCTTTAATGTATGATGGCAACTAAGAGGAAATCCATGCTTCCAAACCCAGGAAGTTACAGAGGCTGGAAAAACAAAACTGTTTATAAATGAATGTGCCTGACACATCTGGCTGCAGAAGGTCCAACCACCTTCCTCCAAGGCCTTCAGCAACACCCCCTCAACGAGGTGGGCTTGAACCTGAACCTCAAGGAACACATGCAATTGGAAATTAAGCAATTATGCACACAGCAATTAATAATTACCATTCCCTACTTAAACCATACAAACAAATCTCCCAAACCAAAAGGCACAGGTCAGCAGCCGCCAATTCCATCCCAGGACTGACAAATCCTGTGTTGCTCACCCTCATTTTTGGTGAATAAAGCTTCTCTGTGTCCCCATGGCATTTCTGACTATCAGCAAGCAGTGACACTGTGGCAACATGGTTTAAAGTCATAACTTTGAATTGTCTGAGAATCTCTGAAATTGTGATGCATTGCCAACAGAGCTTTGCAAAAGATTAAAACAAGCACATTAAGTTCTCAAGTGGTTATGACTGGGTTTGAAACACTGCAGGTCAAAAAAGGACACAATTTTATGTTTCTTATTTAATAGTTAGGAACTCTCCAACAACACACTGAATAAACCTGAAATAATTGGAAACTACACAGATTATTAGGATGAAAGGAAAGCATGATCCTTTTTAAAGAAATACAGCTTCAGACAAGTAGAGGCATGTTTATGTGCATGTCAATGAAAACAGCAGTTCAAAGCAGAATTTTTAGTGTAAGAGTTCTGCTGTGCTACAAGTGGGTAAATGCTTCTAACAAAGATGGAATGACAAACCCCAGAGAAGTGACAAACTACAGCTACAGGACAATGAAACTGGCAGATAAAGTCATAACTGCAGACAGTTTGAAGAAGAAAAGTTAACAGTGAAATATATTTGCAAAATTAGCTCTTGTTTTTCCATACTATAAACGTTAAATATGAAAAAATTGTTAAGTAGCTTCAATTTTTCTAGTTGTTTTCCCAGAGGGGAAAAAATGCCTCAGTAGCTTGGAGGTGAAATCTGTAACAACAGCCACAGTAAAAGAACTCCACAATAGCTGTTAGTCAAGCAGCTGCCACTTCATACTAGAAAAGGCTGATCAAATTCTGACAGTTCTGAGATCTGTAACCTTTCTCTTTTCACATTTCTTCCCAGTTTGTTGTCCTCAGAAATCTGTGCTGAGAGACATAACACAAGCAGCTTGACTCCAGCTGGAATAGCAAGAAAAACAGTCTTGCTGGAGGCAGCACTTCCAAAGATGCTCCCAAATATGCTCATCCACTCATTTCACTTCACAGAGAAAACAAAGGAATGCACAAGAAGCCACTGATGTATTTCTCCACCTCTTAGTAATGTGCACAAACTACAGCCCCAGCCCCATTCCTTTCCACTTCCACCTGTAGAAAAACCTGAAATTGTGGCTGCACTTCTGAAGGTCAATTCCTTGGCATTACTGAGGCACATTCCAAAAAGCTGATATCAGCATTCCTTCCTAGAGAGCTGGATACTGGACTGGTGACTGAAATGAAGAAGGTAGGTGGTGTGTGGAAGCAGAGTTGTTAAACAGCTGGCAACATCTGTGTCCTAGCTATTATCACACAACATTTACCAACTACAGCCTAAACACTGAGCAATTTTTGGACTTGCAGCAGTTTCCACATCCATTTTACTTGCTCTGATCTGTTTTCAGCAAAAAATGGCAGTCACAAGGAAAGACAGTAGAAAATACATTTAAGTAAGGCCAGGCATTTAATATTTCTTTTGTAGCAAGATTAGGCTTCTGGTAGTCCAGAATGCCTCTATTTTGAAGAAGTAATAGAAATTCATAGAACAGAAAAATCTTGGTAACTTTTCCTAAGCTTATCCCCACTGTAAAACATAAAATCCTCAACTGACTTCAGGTAATTCTTGATAATATTAAATATAAAGTTCTGATTATGATAATATTGCAGAAATACAGTATTATTATCACTTATATTCCTTATAATTGTAAGTTGCTTCCCTGATGTTTTGTTTTCCTGCAATAGTCAGCCAACAGAGACAACACAGCAGCAGGCAGATTATAGTATATGGTAAATAACAAATGGAGAATTCTGGAAAAACCACTATGAAAATATGAATGAACTTCATTCAGAGAATTTGATTTTCCAGCTTACTGCAAGTGATTATCAAACAACTAGATCTGTCTGGATTGAAAAGAAAGACTAACCTATAATTCACTTCAGTACTGCATGCTGTACATATTTGAGACAGAAGATACAAAGCTCCATGGGACAAGAGTGGATTCATTTCTCATTCATGTACTTGTGGACTCAGGTAACTTCAGCCAGCTCAAGTACACACACTCCTCATCCTACACACTCCCTAGAATGCCCTATGCAGTGTGGTATCTGTCCAAGCCTGGGATACCCAATGCAAATCACATGTAAGTTCCCTTTTTTTTTTTTTTTCTCCTTTCCATTTTATAAAAAAATCACAAAATTTTAACATATGAACAAAAACCAATTTCTTCCACCTAGTTTGCTAACTAGGAGTTTGCTAACTGTAGGATTTCCCTAATGAAAACCTGAAATGGCTGTAGACTTCACATACCTGCTCTCACAAAACTTTTTAACAAGCACAGACAATCATAATATTCAGTTGAATTGTATCTGAAAACCTACTCTGTCAGCAGCCAATTCATCCTGTGCTACTCTAACCCATAGTTCAGTTGCAATTCAGAGGGGAAAAAAAAATCAATGTTCAGGTGAAATTACAGGAGATCAGTGAGCCTTGAAGGTCCTGCTCTTGGTGCCTGCTCCCAGCACATGGCCCCACTCCTCTGCTCAGCTGGGCACCTTTGTGAAACCATTCCTGCATATTCAGCTGCACGAAGTGAGATTCTTATCTGGGGGTTAGTGAGCTCAATGGCTTCACAGAAGATATCCAACAAAGGACAGGAAAAAAAATTCAAGTTGGAAGGTGAGATGTCTCCTATTTTACATCAAAAAGCCAGTAGATTAGCTCTTAGTTTCTCATCAATACAATTTTCTGAAGAATGTGGGAAAGAAAAATCCTCAAAACACCTGAATACCAACCTTGCCCAGCCCTGTTCACAACAGCTTGTGAAATCTGATATTATCAAAGAATGATGTAAGGCTTTCTACAGGTTGGAATACAACTTTAGAGCCATAAATAGTAACCAGCACATTTAACAACCAAACACCTTGAAGCAATCAACAACTCCATTAAAAAGGAGAGGATTGTATTGACAAAACCAAGTTAGACAAAAAGCATTAACTTACTGAATCCAGAAAGCAGAGATAGGTTCCTGAGCTCTGAATTACTGCTTGATTTTTAGCAAATCCAACTGTTGATAAAGCAAAGATAAAAACACGGAGGAGATTTTACTGTTGTGTCTCTTAAAATCTTAATAAAGTGAGGAACAAATGCAAGAAAACACAAAGATCAGTATCACACAAGGTACCAAATTTTTCCATCTTTAAAGCAAGGTAATTGGTGAATATTTAAATAGGATGCCTATGTCAGTCACCTTCTCTGAGGGAGTACCACAATTCTGCAATCAAGTAGAGTAAGAAAGACTACTTTTGCCAGCCCTCCTTAAAGACATAATGTGTAATGTGTATCTTGAAAAAGGCAGGTTTTAATACAACCAGAACCTCAGCTTGAAGAATCACAGAATGCTTTGGGCTGGAAGGGACCTTTAAAGGTGATCTAGGCCAACTCCTTGCAAAGAGCAGATGCTGAAAACCCTTGGCTGTACATACATTCACCTTTTAAGTACAAAAAAATACCAGCAAATCATAAAACAGGCAGAGAAGGACTAGAAACTGCTGTTCTTCCCATCAAGGTTCTCAGAAGGACTCAAAAATTCTGTTCCTTGGTGCTTGTTAGGTATAAAGTTTGCAAATACTAAAACTTCACCTACCATTTATGAAAGGCACATGCAATGCAGAGGGGAGCCAAAGCAGGCACACAGAGCACAAAGGTGGCTTATTTGTACCATAACATGTTGTACCATCAATGGAGACCACACTGAAATGTCACTTCAGACAAATCACAGCATTTGCACCTAGAGTCTCTTAGTTTCTGACCTCCTGACACTTGGAGAATCTTTTTATGAAGCTGAACCAAAGAAGAAAAAATTTTTCTCAGGTTAATTTCTGAAGCAGATGACTGTTCTGGAGGGTCAAACAAATGGCAGAACCACAAAAATAGGAATCCACAGCTGAAGGTAAGGATGGGACTGCAGCAACCACTGAAATGCACCCACAAGGAGGGAATGTTTACCTGGGATCATTTTTGCAGGTAGACAAGGTGTAGCTAAGCACATTCTGATCTCTGAGTTCCTGCCCTGGGCAACTTTCTGAGGAAAGCCCACACTATATCCAGTGTTAGTCTGAAAAATGCTGTATGGATTCCACTTGGTCACATATGTAACACTTAAGCTTTGCTTGGAGTATTTATAGAACCAAGACAGGGAATCCAGCAAGATCACCCTGACTTGCAAAATAAACACTGTGATGACACACAATACTGTAGGGTTTTTACTCTTTAGGGGGAAAACTGCAAATGTAAAGCAAAAAATCTCACCATGAAGTGGAGCAGAATAATTTTAAATAATATTATCCATAAAGTTTCTGATTTTGCATTTGAAAAAATGCAGAGTTCTGTAATTCTCTTTTCTTTTTATGTGTTACAAGTTTAAGTTTGCTCAGGAAACAGATTTAACTGGGCTCAAAGGTTCCCTTAGTTGTGATGCACGTGCTCCTTGGTTATTTTGCTGAGCTGTTCAAGTACAGAAAAAGACTTATGACTGCATTTCTTACTGCCTCCAAGGAACATTATGTCAACTACCACCAGAACACAACTAATAAAGGCTCTTCCTTATAACTGTGTTATTTTTTCTCATGTACTTTAATCCTCACCTTAACTTCTCTTCATTGTGGGTTTTTTGGATTTATTATTTTACAGGATGTTTACATACTACCTTTTACAGATCTATGAATATCTAATTTCATCCATACAGTAACTCTCAGTCTCCTTCCTACTGGCAGTAAAAAAGCAGCTGGCAAAGACAGGAGCAGCCACAGCAGCAGAGCTGGATCCTGGCATCAGCAGTTTTAGTGGGAAATAACTGATGCAAGTCAACAGGTCTGGACATGCCAAAGCAGCAAACCCCCAGTTCTGCAGAATCCCTAGGAAAGCAAGAGATAAAAGAACAGCACAAAAACAAGGACAGAATTAAATGTGCCCAACATCAAACACATCACTACTATCAGAAGCCATAGCAACTTACTGAACTTACATTTCAGTGCTGTCATTAACACACCCAAAAATTTCAAGCTACCTTCAGTGGATAATAATGAATTACAAGGAATCAAAAATGCAAGAAGAAAGTGAAGCAGTCTTCAAGGCAACTACAAGATGGCATTTACATTACTCTATGAGCTCTCTGAAGTATTTCAGATCTCATTTGCAAATAAACCAGTTTAAATAAAATCACTAAATATCTAGTATTTGATACTAGTATGAGAAAGAGCTGGAAAATAATTCTTGCTATGTATAAGACTGAAACAACCTGAAGCTTTTTACCTTTTAGAGGAGAAAAGAAGAAAATACCCATATTTTTTAAATTATTAAGAAGATAAATATAACTCCCCATAGAAGAAACTAGGTATTAAAAATTCTTTCACCACAACAAATTTTGTGTTTGGCATGAGTAAAAAATTTTCTTTAATATTACTCTACTGAACAAAATGAAACGTTTGTGCCAGGTCTCTGAGTTTTGTAAGGCCTGCTTACTTGGTGAAAAGAGCCTGTTACCATGGTTACAGCCGTAAAAACTTAAGCCTCAGTGAGATATTAACATTCCTCACTCTTGGAAAGAAAAAGGTTTCCTTTTTTTAGGCAAGTGACCCTTTCTTTTTGCCTAGGTTCTCCCCCTTTCTTTTACATGTTGGAAAAGAATCAGAAATAAATCCTAATCTTGTGTAAATAGTTGAAGATGTGAAGCCTGACTAGTACATTGTTTCTGTACCAAAGCATCTTCTTTTAAAGGCAAGACTCCTTCCAGTTGTACCTAGTCCTTAACAAAATGAAAGTAAATCACCAAAAGCAAACAAATACTATGGATTTCAAGTAACCTGCTTCTAAAATTTAACAGCCATGAAGTAAAGATGTTCTTGCTTTTAATGGTGACCTGAGAATGTCTTCCACATGGATAAGCCTGGGTTTGTTTTTTAGCAGCACTATACATTTCACACTATTATTTAAATAGTGCACAGCTGCCCTTCCCACCTCTAATTTATTAAAGATTTGTTCAGTCTCCAGCTACCCCAACACTGATAAACCCATGCTAAACCAAAAAATTATCTGACATATCCCTAATGGCACAATGGAATTCACAAATGGAACTAAGTTTTAGGTTCAGTTTCCTGAAGTGCAAAGGTGAACAGACATCAGAATTCTAAAAAAAACCCCAAAAAACTACAAACAAACCAAAACCATCCTGCCTGTGTGTTCTGGCAAACTAAAACCCAGTTTATACACAATTGATACAACACTCTAGTAGGAACAAGACTTTAGACATAGCAAATGTTTATAAAAATGGAAAATATGTTACACAACACGATGGTATTAGCAAAAACATTACTAACTATCTTAAGAATCAGAATTTACAACCTCTGGCATTATTCTCTACTTAAGAAATTGTAACCCATTAGTTTCTTGATCATCAACTACTAAAAGAAGTCAATTTTGAAAGGAGACTGATCACCCAACCTTGGAGAGGCAAGAAAAAGAAGACAAAGTTACAGGATTATGAGTAATTCTTGATATTGCTCAACTCCAGCTGTATCAGTTGCCCAAAAGAGAAAAATTCCCTCTAAAAATTTTGTCTGCCTTTCATCATTACCAGCCCAATATTCTAATATTACAAGCTGCACTGTCAAAACACCACCAGTTCATGCTAGAGGTATTAAAATACTAAAAATATTTATAGTAAGGGTTATGCTGTGTTACTTCAGTATTGCTAGGTCTGACAACTATTTAAAAACAGATGTAAAGCTACAGTCAGGAGAAATGACAGTAAATAAACCAGGGGGCCTCTACCAGGTTGCTGACAAATTCAGTGCACAAACTCCCAATTTATTTGCATGTCTCAACAGGGGATGAAAATCAAACTTTCTGAAACAGAACTGGGCTTTTGCATAAGAAGGTCATTTTGAGGGGCTTGTAATAAGTCTGTGTTTCTTTCCACTGCAAACAGGATGTATCAGTGAAAAACAGAAACTGTTCACATTTTGTGTTAAGTGTTTCCAAAGAGTGACTCTTAAGAGACAACTTCAAAGACACAAACTTAGAACCATCGTTTTAACCATTCCTACCAGTCTGCTCATTAAAACAAAGCCCAGAACGACAGAAACATTGGGAACACAGCTCCAGTACAAAATGTGAGCACAATGTTCTTCCTTTGTCCTGCTGCTCTTGCTCAGAACACAGACGTGATCTTCCAACTTAACTGTCACTCAACAACAGCTTCTCCAAAATCCAACTGACTTTTATTTCTGTTTTACATCTTAGGAAGATTTTGTGCTAAAAGCCCCTAGACATAAACCAACCAAAACAAGCATAAGAAAATCTGTTTAGAGAGATTTGTCTGTAACCTCCTGCAGTGATTCATATTAGCATACAAATGAACAGAGGATCACATCATACACCTGTCTGACAGCTCACTACACATAGTGTTTAGCTCTTTGAGTGAATACTTGGGACTTGAGTGAGTTTTTAGTCTCCCATTAAAACTTCTGAAACCTCTGTTTTGATTTGGTCATTGAAGCAATATCAAAAAGGTATTCATTTTCTATTTCAGTGAATATTTTACTGGACTGAAAGAAATGCATTTACTTTTAAAATCTTTATGCAAGAAATTTTTAATTTATTTTTTTTAATACTCATATCCTGAAGATGAATCAGATATCAGAAAGCCAGAGTAAAATTGTAAGCATTAACAACATTGTGTATACTACAATTAAACAAAATTCTTTTGCTTTTGCAGAGTAGAGACACAAGTGCTAAGCCAAGTTCTTCTTTCCTTGAACATATAAACAAATTCTACAGAGCCCAAAGCAACAGGGCCAAATTCAAATTGGAATGAGTTTTCAAACAGAGCTTTAGAAAATAATGTGGAGTTTTTTCCATTGCAGTGCAAAGGGCTACAAAGACACTTTTTAAACTAAAAATCAGAAGGTGCCTGCAATAAGAACCAAACTCTCAAAAAATCACTATTAAGCTACATACCACCTCGAGGCTGAGAGGAATCATTGGTCCCAATGATTACTGAAACACCAACTTCTTCCAACTTGGTCTTCCATTTTTCAATTATTTCAGCTGAACCATCCTAGAAAAAAGAATGACTTAGATGTAGCTATTTTAATTTGTATGGTGAAGCAAACCAAAAATTCTTGTCACAGACAATATTTACTTGGACAGTATTTTAAAGGTTTAAACCCACCTTACTGGCATCATTAAAAATTGACAGCTCCATGGTTCCTTTAAAATCTTGTTCCCAAACTGACTTTAGGCATTCATCTAACCAGCATTCACTGTTGTGAACAGGCACAATGACAGACTACAAAAAAACAAAGAAAGATCCACATGTCTGCCAGGAAGCGTATTTTTATTTACTTACAGAATATTTATTAAAAAGGAGAAGCAGCAGATCCTCCTGAAACTAACTTTCACCAAAAATTGCATTTAAAAAATAAAAAAGTAGGCAAAGAACCTTTATTTTCATTACATATATATGATTTGCTTTCTTCTCTATCAAGCTTCTTTTAAAATTAAGTTCCACAAGATGGTTTTTGGTAGAAGTCCAAGGAAACAAGAGAGAACCACTGAAGCAAACACACAAATGAAACATCTGTAACACCACCCTAATCTCTTTCTAGTACTCCTGCATTTCTTAAGACACTCCTCACTTCTTTCTTCCATTAATACATCGATTTCTTTTCAAGCCTGATTGGAGATGCTCATGTATGCAGCTGGACCCTTGGCCTGCAGACAAGTTTTTAAAAATTATTCCACCTACAAGTGCTCTAAAGCACATTGGAAGTTGATCTGTGATGCAGTTCCATACTCTGCCATTCCAGCTGCAGCTTTCCTCCTACAGCCCCTTGGTTCAGAGGTGCACTCACAGCAGGAAAACATACCTGAAAGATTTTAAAATTGGTTAGAAACCAGAGAGGAGAGCTTTGTCTGTTCAGCTACCACCTTTCTAATTACTCCTAAAAAGACAACAATCCCCAAAATTCCTTCAGTGTCTCAAAACAGAACACATTTCCTTCAGAGCATGCAAAGGCCTGAAAAATCAGCCTGGAGATACACTGGCTGTGTTTGCAAAAGGAGAGCCCAAGTCTGTTAAAATTACTTATAGAAGGGGAACCTGTTAAAATTACTTATACATGGGGAACTTAAGGGCCTAAGTAACTCATTAAAAATCTCATGGGACATTTCAAGAAGTCCCTAGAAACACAACTAAACTCCTCATTATGTGGAGTAACCACAAACACATGGTTGGAAGAAAGAGAGGATTTGTTCCTATTGTGAGCAGGAGAGAATCCTAAGAAACAAAACACAGGGATACAAAAATGGAATTATTCATGACTGAGAGCCATGTGAACACGAGCACATCATGCAAATACACACAGGTGCACACATCAGAAGGCAGATTTTTGGACACTGAAGGATGTACACACAGGTAGGATCCAGTAGAGCACAATGGTTAACAACATTTCACAGCCAAATAAAATAGTAAACATCTAAAATGAATGAACCTCCTGGTTTTTGGCAGGATGATGGAACAGTTCTTAAAAGAAGTAGGACAAAAGCTCTCTGAAATTGAAGCAAAGTAGGCCTTTGACTTGTGTTTTAGAAAGAGAAATAGGGAGAAACAAAAAAAAGTGAAACTGATTACCCAATAATTACAACATGCAGACAAAAAAGATTATTCCAGAACTGTCTCAGATTAGTACTTTGAGACTAAACAAAAAGCAAAAATCTGAGATTCTGAAGTGCTATATTCAACTTACTCAAGATTTTAATATTCTTTATGTGGACAGGGCAATTAAAATATGACCCTACACATTCATACCAACCAATCTAGCATATTCATCCAGGAAAAAAGGGTTCCACAGTTCTCCAATGCCAATATAAACTTGTGCAGTTTTGCACATCCAGAAAAATCAGTTATTTTTCAATTTGTTTTCTGATTCACTTAGTAAAAATTTGACTAAGCCATCAGCAACTAGCTTGCCATTGGTTTGAAAACTGGAACTTCTTTGCTTTTTTTCCGTGGTGTACTCCTGTTTTAAGTCAGGGCAGCAGTGCAAAATAGCAAGATGATGTTTGACCTCCCAGTGTTGCTTGAACTGAAAGCAGAAAAAAGTACTTTAAGGGCAGCACATATAAAACAACCCATAAATACCTGATGGCACTGAGGTGCTCTGAACTGAACTGCTCATGATGTATTAACATGCTCCTAAACACATTACTGTGAGCAAATTCTACTTCCACAGAACCACGACCACCAGACAGAACTGGACACCTGCCAAACTAAGGCCCAGAGCTGAACAGCTCTGATGATATTTCTGTGAAAAACCTGAAAAATTAACAAATCCACACAAATAACTGTACTCAGCAATAGGATTAACACCTCAGAGTGTTGCTGATGTTGCATATTAGAGTTTTCTTGCTCAGCTCACTGGTTTTCTGTGCTTAGTTTTAGTCTGAGGATGAATCAAAAATCTAGACTTTCATTTCTCCCTTGTTCTTTACTAGATTTGTACCCTGGCTTAAGAATTGCAATTGGACAGTCATAAATTGGCTTTTAACGTTGTGTGACTGTATCAGAATAATTCAATCTCCTTGGACCACTTAAAGAGGGGAAAACCATGAGCCAGGGCACTATTTCCCTTGCAGGTGCAGCCTCATAGCAAAAATGCCAGCTGGTAGTAACCTCCAGAGGCTGTGCCTGCTCCTTCTGTCCCAAAACAATATCAGCTCCAGCTCTGCTGACAAATCCTTTCTCCAGGGTCAAACACCAGCCTTGCTAAGGCACTCACTAAAAGCAGGCAAAAGGAGACCTAGAATGGTTTTTCCAATGTCCTTTTGCTACAGTTTATGCCAACTCCACATCCCAATCCCAGCACAGCTGGTTATTCCAGTTCTCCCTGCAGCAGCTCCCTCCTGTGTTTGAAGACTGCTACCAAACCAGTGAGCTACAGAGAGCATAAAGCTCTCAAAGCAATTTTGAGTATTAGGGACATAAATGGCAAACAACTAATGTGCTTTTGGCATCATAGATCATGTGAGTGACAATATGAGTGATGTAAGAATTACCATTTCATTAACCGAGGCTGATTTACAGCAGCATCCAACAGAGAGGAGCTTCATGGCCTATGAGCCAAATATTACTCTTAAAACAGAGCTGTGAATTAAACCAGGATTTGAGCATTGTGACACTACCTGAACTCCACACATTCTAAACAAGTATTATATATATATATACTGTATTTTTATATCTCTATTTATATAGCTATATGGGCACGGATAGAGAGAGATATTGTATATTTAAGTGTATTTATCTATGTGTTTAATTTATACGTAAGCGCGCCTATATATTAAAAAAATTATAAATATGTATGTACACACTATATATATATATACACACAGATACACTATATATATATATTTATATGTACATATGAAGAGGTATGGGAAGTAACAAAAGCAGGAAGTGCTGTAGATTTCACGATTTTCACTGCCAGCCCCGTGTACCCGAGCACGCCGAGGCCGCCGAGCCGCAGGAGCCGCGGGCACCGAGCCCCCCCGGCCCGCCCGAGCTGCGCGTCCGCCCCGGGCACACCCGGCCCGGCCCCGCCCGCCACGTACCACCTGCACGGGGCCCTCGGGGCTCCCGCCGGCTCTGCCCCGCTCCGCCATCGCCGCCGCCCCGCAGGGAGGAGCGGCAGGAACAACCACAGAGACGGAGGCAGGAGCGGCCGGAAGAGGCTCTGCTGGCGGCGGCGGGCGAGCTGTGGCCTCGGTCCCCGCCCGTGAGGGGAGCCCCAGCCCGTGAGGGGACCCTCGGCCTCGGCCCCGGCCCGTGAGGGAACCCCCAGCTCCGGCCCCGGCCCGTGAGGGGAGCCCCAGTCCGTGAGGGGACCCTCGGCTCCGGCCCCGGCCCGTGAGGGGAGTCCCCGCCCGTGAGGGGACTCTCGGCCCCGGCCCCGGCCCGTGAGGGGAGCCTCAGTCCGTGAGGGGACCCCGGCTCCGGCTCTGGCCCATGAGGGGAGCCCCAGTCTGTGAGGGGAGCCCCAGTCCGTGAGGGCACCCTCGGCCCCGGTCCCCGCCCGTGAGGGGACCCTCGGCCCCGACTCCGCCCATGAGGGGACCCCGGCTCCGGCCCCGGCCCGCGAGGGGAGTCCCAGTCCGTGAGGGGACCCTCGGCTCCGGCTGTGGAGACACTCGTACGGAAAATTCACGCTATAAAAAACCAATGTCCACAAAGGAGACAGAGGAGTCCTGCAACTTTATTCGAATAAAGGAGAGGCACACTCCTGCAGGATATTTTCTCTGTCTCGGTGTTGAAGGACGCAGGCTCCTTTTATCCCAAACTCCCGGCCGCATGTTGCCCTCTTCCTTCCCCAGTGCTGAGGTACTCGGAAGGTACAGCCTTCCCCTATCGCTTGCCACATGCTGCACTCCTTAAACTTGTCATTTTCCCCCAAGTTCAGAAGTTCAGGCGGCTTGTGCTGACCCATTTCTCTGTTTCAGGAGTCCAGCTCTCTGTAGCAAACCTGCT
This sequence comes from Luscinia megarhynchos, assembly GCA_034336665.1. Taxonomy (NCBI): domain Eukaryota; kingdom Metazoa; phylum Chordata; class Aves; order Passeriformes; family Muscicapidae; genus Luscinia; species Luscinia megarhynchos. The sequence continues at coordinate 9,054,687 of CM067580.1, forward strand.
GCCTGAAGTTAATAGAGACATTAAGACCTATTTCAAAGACGTTAACACCCATACTTCACTCATCGAATTTTTTTGTTAAGACATTAGCACACATCTTCCTCCTCACACTGATTCCTCAATAGATGCTGCTCGCAACTCCCCACCTATTCTCTAAGCTCAAACCAGTAAATTTTCAGCAGTGTTAAAATGCTTTTTCGAAGTTATTTCCCACACGGAGGTAGGACAGCAGGTAGTAGCCTGCTTGAACTGAAATTTGTGCAAACTGAAACAAATTTTTAGCTTTGGAGCTGTTCATCATACATATTCCTGCAAAATGATAATGATAAAGCCAGTGTTCTCTAATCTCTCCAGTCTGGGCCTTTCTTGGTCTGGGCTACTGTATTCAGTGCTTTTTAAACAAAGTTTCTAATAACCTTTAAAAAGGGAAAAGTGCTGGTGGCAATGATGCCATTATCATAGAATCCTGCAATGTTAAGGGATTGGAATGAAAGGGACCTAAAGCTCATCCAGTGCCACCCCTGTCATGGCAGGGACACCTTCCACTGTCCCAGCTGCTCCCAGCCCCAGTGTCCAGCCTGGCACTGCCGGGGATCCAGGGGCAGCCACAGCTGCTCTGGGCATCCTGTGCCAGGACCTCCCCACCCTCACAGTAAAAAATATGATATCTAACCTGAATTTCTCCTCTTTCAACTTGTACCCATTGCTCCTTGTCCTGCCACTTCAGTTCCTGACAGAGCCCCTCTCCAACTTCCTTGTAGGCCCTGCAGATACTGGATGGCATTTCAAAATATACAGGGAAGAATTATTGATCATTTATTAACTGAAATTATGTTTGTGCAACCACTTACCCCCTTGAAAGTATTCACAGCTAAAAGGGATTGCAGAACCAGGCCCTGTACAACAACCTATTCAGAATTTTTAAAATTTGCACAAAGCAATCTTTGTTAAGCAAAATCCTGAGATTATCCCTTGTTTATTTGAAGAGCCTGTTAAACAGCCAGACAATTCAAGGAGCAAACAGAGCAGAGTTATCTTAAAATGTTGGTTGGCACACAAATCTGAGAACTGAGGAGGTGAGGAGGACAGCCAAGCAGTAATTCCCCCCTGGAATCTATTTCAAATTATCTACACAGCTTCTCACCAGCCAGCCTGAGTTTAATCTCTCCATGAGCAGCACTGTTAAATATGATCATTCCTGTTTTGGAGACAAAGGCTGCTGGCACTGTTATGTTGCCTGCGTGCCCTGCTTTATCTAAGAAAGTGTAGCAGAGTATTGCTTTACTCACCCTAAACCAAACAAAAGTCCTAGTCAGGGACAGCGCCTCATTAAGTGAAGCAAAATGCAGAGCAAAGCCTTGCTGCCTTCCCTGAGGAAACTACAGAACCAGTCAAACCCACCAGAAATGTTTTCTAAGTTATATTATGTAGCTGACCACAGACAGTAATTAAATACAAACTCCTTAGAATGTGATTTTTGTTTGGGGTGGGTTTGGAAAGACATTTAAAGACCCACAAGCATGTGGAACCTATTCAGTGGCATTGTCAGGGCAACCTAGGCAGCTAGCATCCATTGTGAGAGTTCTTACCTACTGGCTTTTGAAATTCCAGCAGGCATTTCTGTGTCCTTGGGCAACTTGGGAAATGAAATAGTTTCCAAAACATAGTCAAATGTTTCACTGCCCATTCCACTTTCATGTGGGTCAGAATGGAAAGATCTCTCAACACTGTTGCAACAAACTCGTTAAGAAACAAGCAAGGATGGTTTGGTCCTAGTTCTACTTGCAATTGCTCTACATTAGAGATTCCTCACAGTGGTGGAGGGCAGCTCACAAAGCAGTCCTCACAGCTAAAAGCACTGCAAACTCAGATATTTCTCATCACGTTAATGTTTGGCTTTGATTTCTGACAAAATAATCTTTTGAGGAATATTGCTGTGAACATAAGACTTGCAGTTTTCTGAAGGATTTAGCTCTCAAACAGAAATTTTCCTCATCCTAATGGAGAAATGTAAAATCTAGATAATTAGTTTTGATTTTTTTTACATTATACTGTCATTTCTAAAATGACACAGACTCACAGTATGAACAACATGGGCCTATTGACTTGTAAGGGAAGATCTCAGCTGGTTTGGAGTTTAAAAGAAGATAAAGCAACACTGCTTGTATAGGCTATCAGTGGGGTTATTGAGGCCAAGTAGTCTTGGGTTTAGTTTCTTTTTGAAAAGCAGTAACTGGGGTGGTAGAAATGCATCTGTACAAACAAATCTGTTGTGTTGTGGAGCATGTGGGCAGCTTAATTTTGTTGTATCTTTATTGGAAAGACAGAATGAGTGAGTATAGAGTGTTCTTTTAAGACATTTGTCACTGAAGTTACAAGCTCTAGTACTGAAGTATTTCCAGAACACTGTTGACAGGATCATTCAACAGAGTAGGTAAAAAATTCAGCTCAGAGCAAGTTTTAAAACTGTTTCTATTCAAAGAATACTTTGAGCCTCCAAAAATGCTCTGTTATTTTCATAAAACATCACAGTTGAGTGGCAAGAGAAGAGGGGGGCAATATGTCTCATTACAGTACAAAACAGCAGAAGGAGACTGGAGACTCTAATCCAGACCAGGCATCCTGAGACAGGATCAGCTCACAAACTCCTACTGGTCTATGAGACTTCAGGACATCCTCAGCCACTTTATTGCAGTTCTTGCTATCCTTGCCCATAGAAAGATTTTCTTAATATCCAGCTTAGATATTGCAGCATTTTCCAAGCCCCCCTGAAATTTGGCCAGCTAAAATCTTTTCCCTCTGGCTAAAAGATGCAGACTTTTGTGATGTCCCCAGTTTTAGAGGCATTGAAGCTGAGCCTATAGCATAACTTATCCCTTTTATAGAGATGATTTTTGCTCTCTCTCTCCCTCCCTCCATAGTGTTCAGCTCCCCACTTTGAATTCTCTGTTAGTAATAGCATCTTAATATTTCACCTTAGGCAAGAATTTACCCTACTTTGCTCCTACTTTAGTAGATTTGACACATTTTAAATCAGTTGTGAAAAGTTTTGCTGGGCTCCAAAAAAGAAAACAAGACACTTACCACCCTACTCTGCTTTTTTGCAGGCCTTAAAAAAGATTCTGTAATGAAACACCCTGACTAAATACTACCAAGGAGGCCAGGAAGCTGCCCAAAGATAAGACTAGAATCTCTTAGAAAGGACACAGCCCCCATCCCTTCCGCCTGTATCTCCACCCTGAGAGCTGCTCAGCCCCCTCCTCCAGGGGTCCCCTGATAGCCCTCTCCCAGTGGCTTTATCCCCTGCAGCTGTGTGCCTTCTCAGCTGCTTTCTTCCTAATGCCTGTGTTAACCCTTTCTTTGCCTGAGAGGGCTTGCAAATTCCATCACAAATCCTTTAGTCCTTCCCCAGCCTGCACACACAAAATCCCTTCATGAATTTATGATTTTCTGAATTTGCAAATTGCTGTTGAGTTTTCCTCCCATCCCATGTTCTTGTTTAGGTTATGGAGATCTGATTTGTTCAGTGATGTTTTAGACCTTTGTTTATTCTCCTAGCTGTGTTCTGGATGCTCTCTGGGCACTTTGCATCTCTGCTGGAGAATAAGCCCCAGCACCAGTCCTGGTGCTCCTGCTGGGGCTGGACCAGAGCAGGATTACTTCCCATGTCTTGCAAGCCATGCTCCTGTTTGCACAGCTTAGTGCAGTGTTTGCCTTTTTCACAATGGCTTGACACTGTTAACTCCTAATCAGCTTGTGATCTATTATATCCCCTAGATCTTTTTCTGCATGAGGGAAACAGTATTTTAGCAGTTTTATTCCAGTCAGCCACATGAGAAGAAAATGACTGAAGTAGTGTGAGTGAGATTATCTGCTTTGCCCTTCAATACCAGGATTGTTTACTGGTTTCCAATTAGTTACATGTGTACACCCTGTTAAGGGAGTTGCACAATGCCTTCCTTTGGCCTTCAGAGCATTTATTACTAGCAGGGACTAGTACCTAATCGTTATTTGGGCCAATTTCCCTGTGTACTCAAGACTTCAAATGCTCAGTTGAAATTACAGGCTTAATTGCTCTTACAATTTAGACATATTGAGTTTGGGTAACCTCCCTGAAAAATATTGCTGCTCCTTAGAGAAGAAACGTTGTGAAACGTGATACATTTCTTTCTCTGAAACATTAGCTGTCCTCAGAAAGGATGTTACTTGTTTCTTCTCTTCTAATGAGTCAACCTGGAGAAGCCGGTGGTTGTTTTCATAGAGGTGGCAAATACCACAAATATTCTGTTAGCTGGAGTACTGGACTTGGGTACCTTTGTGGGTGAACTAGAAAGATCCCATTCATTTCAGTACCAGCCCACACCTCCAAATATACACTGTCCTTGGCCACCAGTCATCCCACCCTCTGTGTGCTTCCACATCCTCCCCTCAGACTGCTGGCTGCAGCAGTGTGGTATTGTGCAGGTTCCCTGTTCTGCTCAAGCCATTCTCCTTGCTGCTCCAGCTCAGGCTTTTGAGTGTAGCTTTATATTCAGTATGATTTTGTGGCATTGAAGCTGCAGGAGATGAGGCAGTGACAAGTGAAAGGCAACAGTTCTTCCAGAGAACTGAAGCAGATTAGTGCAGGTTTTCTTTGCCAAGGGCTTTAATATTTGAGCAATATTATGCAAAGTTAGACTTTGATTTGGTAATCTTTTCCTGAAGAAATGGTTCTAAATAATGCAGTATTTTTAAAATAGAGTCAAAGAAACAAATTGACTTTTTAGCTTGTGAAATCTCCTGGAGGATTCAGTGATAGGCATGTGATTATGGCCTTACCACCTCAGTTAATACAGTTTGGGTTTGCTATCAACAAACCAATCTGAAACTCAGTAAAGTAATAAAGGCATTTTCCTTATATACCCCAAAAAAGCTTTATAAGTAAGTTATTTGGAGGGAAAAGGTTCTTATTTACAGAAGATAGCAAGATTCAGATAATGGAAAGAGATAAAGGGTAGCCTTGAATCTCCATCTTCCTGTGTGCCACCAGTGATAACCCTTGAGAATCGATGCTTCTACTTGAAGAAGAGTAAACCTTTCAAGCATTCAGTTTAAGTCCTTTGTTTTTCAAAACCATGCCTCTGTTTGATCTTCTTGATGACTGAAGTATTAAACACTTGCAAAATCAAGTTATTCTGAAGAGCTGAGGAAAGTAGGTGGAATTGTATATTTCCCAAAGATTCACTGGTAAGTTCATACTATCCACAGATGGAATTCTGTTGAACTTCAGTACCTTTGGGAGCTTAAACTTCTTTGTATATAAGTACAGGAAGCATCTGACATTTTAAGATGGGAAAGTGCTTAAAAAATAAATCATATCTCTCCTAGAGAATGTATACATAACAGGAACTGGGATGTGTATAATATAAGAGATCCACAGACAATGTATTGGATGCACATCTTTATATGACACACAGGAAGAGAAATGAGTAACATTTTGGTTTATGAATTAGCCAAAGGCATCTGAAGAAATGATACAACAATTGTATAGCTCTAGAGAATACAGCAGCATTTACTTAATGTCTTCATTGAAAACAGAATTCAATAGGTTCTTTATATTTTTATACTGCTCCATAAACAATTTTATTACATCTTATTATATCTTTTAATACCATCCTTAAAGTACTAATGTACTCTGAAAAGTGAGTCTTAAAGTACAGTTTATTGTGACTAATTCCTTTTCAGTTTTGTTTAATTTTCAAGCCAATACTGTTCTGTATTTTCCTGTAAATGCCGGTTCATCATACTCACCTTGGGTTATGAAATTAAAAGTTGTCATGTTCATGCATTTTCAGTAAAACAGATGTAACAGCTTCATTGATGCTGATAATAGTGCTGATAATACAAAGGGCAGTAGAGAGAGCAGCTCACTCCTGTACGGCTGTACTGGCTGTGTTTTGTACAAGAGTAGCAAAGATGTAATTCTTGTCAGAAAATTGACCAGATGTGAGCAGAGCAGAGACAGGAAACTCTTCCTTTTCAGTGAAAAACTGCTACTCCATCTTTATATTCTTTCTTTGCTGAATGTAACTCTTCTCAAGGCCAGGAGGGCCTGAACAGCCTGAAAAATGTGGTGCTAACCTGGGGACGTGCATCTCTCAAAGGAGCCAATGAGCTGTGCAAATGGTATCTGTGGTGGTTTGTTATTATCTTATCCAGCAGTGCCCACAGCTCGGGGCAGAGGGAAGGGCAGGGACACAGCCAGTGTGGATCATCTGTCAGTGGGGATTCACCCTGGGGACATGCTGCTGTTGGACCACTGGGCCCAGCTGGGAAAAGGGGGCTGCTGTGGGGAGCAGGAGGAAGGGACTGCACCAGGCCTTGGAGCTGCTCAGCTCTGCTCCTTCTGCCTGCCTTCAGGGGAGCTGAGGAGGAGCTGGAGCTTGGTGCAGAATTAGGGGTGATGGGGCTGGTGCAGAATTAGGGATGATGGGGCTGGTGCAGGGTTAGGGCTGATGGGGCTGGTGCAGGGTTAGGGCTGATGGGGCTGGTGCAGGGTTAGGGACTGATGGGGCTGGTGCAGGGTTAGGGCTGATGGGGCTGTTTCAGGGTTAGGGGATGATGGGGCTGGTGCAGGGTTAGGGACTGATGGGGCTGGTGCAGGGTTAGGGCTGATGGGGCTGTTTCAGGGTTAGGGGATGATGGGGCTGGTGCAGAATTAGGGCTGATGGGGCTGGTGCAGGGTTAGGGGATGATGGGGCTGGTGCAGAATTAGGGGCTGATGGGGCTGGTGCAGGGTTAGGGGATGATGGGGCTGGTGCAGGGTTAGGGACTGATGGGGCTGGTGCAGGGTTAGGGGATGATGGGGGCTGCCAGCAGTGGGACTGGGAGTCAAAGTAAAGGACTTCAGCAGATCTGTCTGCACAATGATCTTTACAAAGGACATTATCAGATCACAATAATTTTGTGTGAATAAACTGACAATTGTGGCAAGTTTAGAGTTCTTTCAGGTAAGGTTGTGACATCTGTGGCATTACAGAGAGAATTTGGCTATCAACGCTGTTTCAGGAGCAGGTCTGTGGAGACTGCATTGCTGTGCCAGTGGGATATAGAGATGACAGTAAATTATTTCATTGTGTAGAGGCTCCCTGGTAACGTCATCCTGATGCCATTAAAGCCTGCAATAAACCACCATGCACAAAAGACTCTGCATCTCCCTCCCTGTGACAAAATCCTTACTCATCTACTTCTTATTCTTTCCATAGTCAGCCCAAATACTTAACTTTCATCTAATCTTTCTCTTCCCAAATGAAGTACTTTTTTTTTTTCCACCACTAGAGAAAGAAATTTAATTTCACCAGCTGGGTAGCCAAGATCCTCATTTTGACTTCAAGTGAAAACAACTAAAAATACATTTTTGCTAACACTGCTGCTTGTGGTCTGCCCAGTACTGTGCCTGCTACGACAGAGTTTGAGGATAGCCAAGTGTCCAGCTCCACTGAGAGCACTGGCCTGGAGGCAAACCCTTCAGGTATTTAAATACTGGGATATCTCTATATGCAAATGAGAAGTTTAATTTTGTTTTAAAACCCCCAACTGTAGGAAGTTGTGTTTGTCACTGTTCTCATCTTTTTTCAGATTATTTATGCAGCTGACAGCCCATGTGACCGTTGTGGTTATTATGCACGTAAACTTGAACTCTGACATTCCATCCTGTCACAGAGCCCTGCTATGTGCATTCCTTTATCTTCCCACCGTCCCTGCAGTTGCTGTTCATTATTGTCAGTGCTTATTAGTTAGAGAAGTCCATTCCATTTTGTTTGGGCCAATTAACTGGTGGCAAGAGCAGGGTCCCCACTAACTGTGTATCACCAGCTATCATCCACTGATTTATTGAATAAACCTGAGCTCTGCTGCACTTTTCAAAAAAGGAAATTCTCGTTTCTCAGTTGACCAATTTACAAAAACTCTTCAGACTTTTGAATATTTCACTCTTTTATGACAAAGGGAGAAAACAGACATTGTGTAGCAAATTAAATGAGAGCTGTTGTAGCTGTTGTAGCTAATATTTATTGTCATACTTACTTTATATTCTTTTTCATGTGTTTAGGATAGTGTCTTCCTAAAAAACAGGGAAGAAGAATACCAGGAGAGGAAACAGTCCTTGTGCTGCTTCAATATTGTGACCTGCAGCCTGTCTGAAAGCATAACAAAGCCTTGATTGTGCAAGTGCCCAGCTGATCCAACAAGCAATGAATGAGTGAGCAATGGTCAACAAGGAAGAGTGGATATCAGAGGGCAATTCAAAAAGGTTGTAGTGCTGTGAAGTGAGAGAGGCATGAAATGAAATAGAGCTAGAGATAAATAGATTACCAACCATTTGGGTTGATACTACTTTTTATTTTTCTCTTTTTTTTTTTTTTTTTTTTTCCTTGAAATTGTCCAGCACAGGAAAAAAAAAGTGACTATAAATGGGAGAAATATGTCTTCTAATATGGAAGAAAATAAGTACACTCTTTGACTCTGAATGAGTGATAATTTAAAGCTAGAATCTGATCTAAATATGAATGAGATCTCCAGGAATCTGCTTAGGTCACATATCAGGTAGTGGGAGACAGGTTGTGTTAGGGAAGTACAGACTGTCAGATTTTCATGTCCATTCAAGCATTTGGATCCACATAAAGCCAACCAGACTTGCCAGCATGAGAGAAGATGGGAAAATCTGACATGTTACAAGAGACCTCCTCCAGTTCTTATTGGGGGCACAAGGTTCAATAGTAGGGAGGATTCTCTTTCCTTCAAAGTCTTACACTTGAATGGATTCAACTGGATTTTCAGTCAGAATTCACATGAGAAAGAAGAAGATACATAGATGAATATATGACCAAGATGGCAGAATCCAGATTTGATCCTTAGGTACTGCTTCAAGAACTTCCTTAAAAAGCATTAAAAAAAAGTTTGGGTCACCATGGCATCTTCTAAAAATGTTAGAATCTCTTCTGGCTTGATGGTGTTTCTGAGTAAAAACACTTCCTCATTTGCTTGTCATTACTGTTAGTTTTGTTGGATCATTTTAGATCTCATGGCTTGTCACTGTCTTTGGGACTTTTCAAATTAAGATTTTTTAGCCTCAACAAGGACTTTTACCACACCTTCACACTTTCATGTTGTGTTTTTGTCAGTGATCTCACAACAGTAAATTGGCAGAGTACCATGAATTTTCAGAGTTCCTCATCAACTTATAATATAGACCAATTATTTTCAGAAGGTCATGCAAGAAACTGAGAGAGGACTTTGACAGAGAACCTTTTCCTCAGTCCAGTACTTACTCAGAGGAGCATCTCTGTCAGATTTGTTGTCACCTAAATGAGAGTGTAATCTGACCTAATAAAGCCATGATAGTCATCAACACATGATTTGAACCAAAGGAGAGGGAAATAAATTGGAGTTTGCAAAATTGTGAGAATCTCATTTGAGCTTTGGGTTTCTTCTGAGGAGTTCTCTTGCTTCTGGTGTTAAAAGGGAGGGGTGAAGCAGGATCCTTTATCCCCTGCAGATACATCTGCCCTGCAAATACTGCCACAAAGCAGCACAAAGGCCCCTGCTTTGTGGAGCAGCACAGATCTCATTCCATCGTCAGATCCATTGTTTTTCCTTAAGCAAATATGTAATAATGTCAGAATTTATGGATTAGTTGTACAATCCCTGATCTGCTTTGGCCAGAGTTAGTGCTGTTCCTCCCAGAATGCTGCTGACAGGATCACTGGGCAGACAGACAGAGCTCTTTGCACTTTTTTCTCTGTTAATGCTGAGATATTTGGTAAGACATCACTCATTTAGTGAGTGATTGAATTTAAGAAGGAATGAAAATGCTTTTGCTGTTAATAACAACTGGACAAACCTCACTGCCTTTTTCCTACAAAAACTGTCATTGAATTCAGGGGTGAAACTTGGCTTGTGAAAGCTACTCCATGGACCAAATCTGCCTCATGGGAGCTTGTCAGCTCTAAAAAAGTCCCTGTCATCAGATCTGAGGTTGATCTGGTCTCTGAAAAGACCTGCTGTTGAAAATTAAGTGTGAAATTTGAAAATTATTAAGTTGCATTATTTACCTTGTTACTTCATCATGTCTGCAAAAATATTCTCTCTCCTTCTGGTAACCTAGCAATGAATACAGAGTGCACAGTTATTTTTTCACAATTTGTAGGAGAGTTGCATTAAAATGCATGTCAGTGTCTATTTCTTGACAGGCATGTAGCAAGTAACACTGCAAATGTTTGTTTATCCTGGCAGGGGCTGGGTTTGTTTAGTGTAACTTGCACCAGTTTTGTCCAAATTCTGAAGCAGAAAGGAAAATACATTCTTGTTTTCAGATCAGTGTTACAAATATTCTCTTTAGCTTTGTTTTTATTAAGAGAAGTGACTGCTAATGGATTTGGGCCTGTGTCCTCTGCTGTCATATTCTCCCTCCATGTACTGGAAAATGCTGAATACTTTGGAAGGACTGATTGCACAGGCTGAGCCTACAGGTTGCAGGAGCTGAAGGAGACAGGCTGGAGGAGCTGAAGAAAATGAAAAATTAAGCCAGCCAAGAGATAAGCATCATGATTAATATCTGCTTCACCAGTGGTATAAATTATGTTTCCTAAAACAGGAAATTAATGCTTATGAAGTGGTAGAAATAAACAACTAGTCCTCTTGAAGAGTCCTCAGACTAAATGCTGTTTTCTGAGTACTTCTTGGCAGACATTTTAAATACCTAGGTTATTGTGAAATGAAAAGAAAACACTAATTCTTGTGGATGAAATGCACAGGACTAGCCCCAAAACAACAATATGCTGAGGCCTCTTCAGAGGTTTTTGGTTTTGACTTCAGCTTTATCCAGACTCAGGCATGCAAGCAGGAGTTCCTGCTGCACCCCAGAGGGGTCTCTGGGCTTAGGCACTAAATCCTCTGCCTGGGTCCCCAGCCCTGAGACTGCCTTGCAGTGTGGGATGGGAATGAGCTGTTTCTTAGCCATCTTTTGTTCTTTGTGTTACCTTTTTGATCCTCTCAATAGGCTGCTTGGGTCCAGACATCATTCCCTTCATGGCTTTTGAGTTTGATGTGCAAAGAGTGAAATGCAAATTCCTGTCTCCACAGGCTGGATTGCTTAACAGTTCAAGGTGTTGGGAGCAGGGAAATGGTGAGAGAAAAGCACCAAAACCATTGCTACCATGATGCTGTGGCCTGTGCCTTGATCCAAACCAAGCTGTGTGGTTTGGGAGGCTGGTCCTTAAAGTCACAAAGCCGTGGGTTTAGCACTATCACAAAGCCAGGGTTTAATCTTTACTCCACCTTAGACCTCCTGGCCAAAAATATTCCTTGCTCAGCCTCCCTAGTCTATGTATTTTATCTGGCTGAGGTATTTCAACCAGAAGTAGTGTAGCCAGGAGTGCAGTCTTGCTCTGCAGCCAGCATGGGAGAGGCAGGGATGGCCTGGGCTGGGCTGGGTTACCCCATCCTGCAGAGGGGCTTTGCCCTGGGGGACAGGGCAGGACAGCACACCTGAGCTCCCTGCTCAAAGGCTGGTGTTAGTCCTGTGTCTTTTCCTGCTTCTTACCTGGGACATCAAAATAAAGTCCTTGAAGAGAAAGGGAAATGTATTATTTTATTAAAAAATAGGAGTTACAAATTGGCCACACTTCTGATTTGCCTCAAATGTTGAAGTATTTTTGGGAAGTGAACCTCTGCCTGCAGTGCTTCAGCCCTGTTTGCACAGTGCTGTGCAGAGAGGGCCGGTAGGTGTAACTCTAGGTACACCTACTGGTTTGGCCACATCACAAGTCTGGGCATCTCTGCTTTTTTTTTAAATTTGTTTTGCTGATGCATCTTCTAAGTAGCCTGTCCAAATAATGATTTTTTTTATTCCCAAAGTTTTTCTGTTTATCTGACAATTAAGTACCTGACAATAATTAAGTAGGCATCTGACAATGAAGTGCCTCAGTCTCTCTTTCATGCCTATGGCAAAATCCATTGATCTGGGTGGGAGCTGGATCCCAATGAAGCATCCAGAGGCGGAAGCTGGATTGTGTGTGCTGCAGGAGCTGCCAGTTCAGTGGGAGCTGTTTGTGTCAGAGCTGCCTGTGTGTGTCCAAGGCAGAGGGGCAGCTCTGCTCCCCTCCCCCTCTTCCAACTCTTCTTTAATGCTGCCTCACTCTTAAAAATGCAATCTTTAAATTAACACGGTTTCATCAGAAATACTGCTCTCCTGCAGATGGATTTCAGGTTTTCCCTAACACCAGCTTCTTTCAGGAAAGATTTCCTTATTTTTCTTTAAATGGCTGTTGTTTTCAGTTGCATTCCAAAGGCCAAAACTTCTCCCTTCAAAACAAAACAAGAAAAGCGAGATGTGAGCAGTAGTGGTTTAGGCATAGTAGGAATTGTGCTCGGATATTAGTGCTAAAGAAGTTCACAGGAATGAGCAGGAGGGTGCAATTATGGATGAGTGTATTTTCTTTACTGATTTTAATTTCATGAGAGCAAGTAACACGGTCCCCCCTCACCACACACAAAGGTTTCCCACTGTCCATTCAGCTGCTGAACCTCTCTCTGTTTTGTTACTCTGCTCACTCCTGTCTGTCCACTGGATTTACCTTACAAATTCTATTTATTTCCTATTGCTCCTGTATTCATTGTCTATTGTCCTCTCTGTGGCTCGTTTGAATTCTTAGACCACTCTCTTTCCCTCCTGCTTTGCCATGCATGCTATTTAGCTATGGCTTGCCTTTCCAGAAAATACCCTGCTTCTCCTCCTTCCCCCTCCTCCTTCAAAGTTTCAGATTTCCCTTGCTGGCAGGCAGCGAGGGGCTGCACACCAGGCACCAGCCCTTGGGTCTGCTCTGTAACCGCAGGACCCGATTCCCCTCCTGCAAACTGAGTAGCGTGACAATAAATCAGCTGAGAGGGGGCTGCTTGGAAATTGCAAAACAGGGACACGTAGTGAAACCACCACACGGCTGGGCAGGGAGCAGTGCAGCTCTCGAGGAGCTCACAGCTCTCCCTTATATATTCCCTTGGGGACAGCAAGGCTGAGTGAGACCTTTCAACAGATTAGCTCTGCCCCGCTGTTTAAATGTTCAGCTGAGATGTGCTTAACCCCAAATGCAGCCTCTGAAAGCACCCTTCCTGTGCCTTCCGGCTGCCTCCCATTGCCAGGGGGGTTTGTCCCTAATAATGTAAACACAGCCATGCTTTGAAGAAAATTTGAATCCAGACCCGAGCTTGAGCCCATCTGCAATCACCACTTGATTTTGCTTTCCTCAAATCTGCACTTTTGAGTACTGAGGAAAATGAGTCATCTCTCCTTCAAAAGGTTTTCCTCCTGCAGCCGCCTGCTCTTTAAAATCCTTAAAAGTCCTTTAAAATTGCTGCTGTTTGTGCCTGGGCTGGTAGCCGTGACAAGTAAATATTTAAAGTGAGTTTAGAAGGAAGTGTCTGAAGTGACTGTGTAGAGTCTCATCTTTGAGTTGCTCCTTGAGGAAGGCAGTGGAGCTTTATTGGGGTTCAAGTGTTTGAGTGTAGGGAGCTGTTTCCAGAACCTGTATCTCCAGTCCTGCCACATTAGGTCAGAGTAGTTACTCAGTGACTTCTGTTTTCAGAGGAGTGTGAAGCCTTTGCTGCAGAAGATTTATGTTTCCGTTCGACATTATACAATATTTTCCTCCCAAGATTTCATTGAAGTTCAGCTCTTTCTGAATTGTAAATGAAAAAAAAAAAAAAGAAAAAAAGAAAAAAAATTACTGTTCAGAATGTTCTCTCTTGAAAAGATGTTTGCTTTTCACAGCTCAAACAGAAAACAGCTCAGTGCATCCAAAAGCTGCCTCACCCTTTGAGCGTGTTCCCAGATCTCAGCCAAGAGCACTACTATGGAATAGCTGTGAGTAGCCGGAAGAGCATTGTAGGGATTGAGATGCAAATGAGCAAAGCAAGCAGCCCCCTTCGCTGCAGAGGTTCCCTATCTCCTGCTGCCCCTCACTTTTGAACCGGGGGAGGCTTAACCTGGGCTTCGCTCGGCAGCCGCGCTCCCTGGCTCTGCAGCCGCAGCCCTTGGCTCTGCACCACCAGCCCGGGCTTTGCTCACTTGCAAGGCTCAGCAGCCTGGGTAGGATGAAAACTGTGTCAGCATCAGAAGGCGTGGAGGACAGGAGGGCTTTCAAAGTCCCCGTGTTGCCATTACTTTTCTGGGTCCCGAGAACTAAATGCCACTGCTTTTTCTGAGTTCAAAGGCGGGGGAATAAAAGCCAGAGGTAGTAGCCACTGCAAAATAGCACACTCTGTTCTCTACCTTAAAAGTTCACAGTTTTCAGGCAGTTTCAAAAGTTCCAGAGCGTAATGTGAGCAGCCTGGGCACTTGTTTGTTTTATCAAATGCAGGGAGTTCGAATATTGCAAAGGAAATCAGATACAGTAGGTTGGGGGGCATGCAGAGGGTTGCACATATAAACACTCTGAAGAAAAAAGCAGTACGGTGTTTTCTCTGTATGTTTTTCTTTCCAGTGTGAGAGAAGGAAGCAAAACATTCTAACAAAACCCCCTTCTAAAGAAATAATCAAGGCTCTGAGCTCTAAAGCCTGTATCACTGCACATGACTGGGAGAAAAAGGCATTTTGCATTATTGCGTGTTGTCATCACTTTGCTCAGTGTTGTACCTCCGTGCTAATTACATGTTTACATGCATTGCATCATTGGGCAGAATTACTGTAATTATGTTAATACTTCATAATCAACAGAACACAGTACCTGTAATTTACCAAACAAAAAGGACATGAAAAGCTAAACCCACAAATGGAAAGGGATACACTGCAAAGGATTTAATCCTCGGTGCAGCAGCAGGCAGAGGAAGCTTTCAGAGCTGGAATATCCTGCTTCAGTCCTCGGATGCTCTCAGACAGCACCAGGGCACTTTGCAAGGTGTTTTAACAGCTACTAAGGAGGCTAACGCACCAAACTGTGAACAGGGTGTAAATGTTTAATGCTCATTCATGAACCCTCACCTAGAAAAATCTGAGCAGTGCCCTTACTAAAACTGCATGGCAGACTCTTGAAAGAACAACAGGAGACTAAGAAACTCGCTGATCTGGAAATATTTTAACTCCTCTCCTATCTGTGGATGTACAATATCAGTCTCAACCCCTTGCTGCTTCTTTCAAAGAAATTATGTGGCATTTGGCATATCAGAGCACAGTCTGTGTGCAGACTGGATCATTTTCCTCCTACCCCCACCCGTGTTTTTTTCCCCATTTATCTTGGCCTGGGTAGTTTGGGCTTTAGGCTGATTCACTCATGCCCTGGAAGGCTTCTAAGGGTCTCTGTCACTATGGGTTAAGTATCCGAAGTCAACAGCGGAATAACCCAGGACATTAAACAATACAAGGAGTTATCCCGAGTGGACATTAAGTGCTGAAGAGTAATACAAATAAGATGAGTCCCAAGTGCTTCTTGGTAAGTGGAGACACAAGAAAGTCGCAGCAAAATCATCAGTCTTCATCTGCCGGGAACTGCGCCTTGGTGGAAGTCCTGCTGCAAGCTGAGTCACCTGCTGCAGCGAGGTGCACAGCGGGGACCGGGGTGTACCCGACACGGGCTGCGGGTCACTGCGGGCACCGGGGCTGTACCCGGGCACGGGCTGCGAGTCACTGCGGGCACCGGGGGCTGCACCCGGGCACAGGCTGCGGGTCACTGCGGGCACAGACTGCAGGTCACTGCGGGCATCCTTCGGGCACAGACTGCGGGTCACTGCGGGCACTCCCAAGGACGGGCTGCGGGTCACTGCGGGCACTCCCGGGGACAGGCTGCGGGTCACTGCGGGCCGCCCCAGCACAGGGGCTGTGTCTCAGCAGCTCTCCTGGCTGAGAACCCTGCGGTCCTGCCCATCATCACCCTTCCCTGACAGGGTAGCTTGGGGAGCCCAAGCAGGGCGGGGCAGGAGCAGAGCGGGCTCTCTCCCGGACCAGGACCTCTGCCGAGGGGGCTGGGGGCAGAGGCGCAGCCCGGGCCGGGCCGTAGCCGCGGGCGGCCGCTGCTCCCGATCCGGCGCCGCGTTTTGCCGGCGCAGCAAGTGCCGTCCTCGCCGGAGGAGGAGCGGCGGGAGGGGGAAGGGGAGGAGGAGCCGGCCCTCGGCCGCGCCGCTCCCGCCCCTCAGCTGGCAGCCCGCAGCCGGCGGGTGGAGCGGCAGAGCCGAGCGGCGCCGCGCCGAGCCGGGATGCGGCAGCCGGGCATGGGGTAGCCGCACCATGTAGCGAGCCCCGGGCGCCGCGCACATCGCTCCCCGCCGCCTGCACCGCATCCACCGGCCCGGGGACCATGCGGAGCGCCCCGCTCTCCGCGCTCCTGCCGCTGCTCCTGGGGCTGCGGCTGCTGCTGGGCGGCGGCGCCGCGGCTCAGTACTCCAGCGACCTGTGCAACTGGAAGGGGAGGTGAGCGGCATCCTGCCCGGGCAGGGGGGAGCGGGCACTGCCGCGTCCATCGCCGTCCCGCCGGGGCAAGGAGTTGATGCCGAGCACAAAAGGGAGAGCGTCCCGCCGCAGTGCCCAGCCGGGGCTCGGGGAGCGGGACGGCGGAGAGCCGGGGGCGGATCTGCCTTTCTCCATCCCGGCGGGCTCGCCGCGAAGAGGCGCGGGGCAGCGGCCCCGGGCAGCGGGGGATGGAGGGGCCGGGGCGGGATGCGCTGCCCTCGGCGCCGTTCGAGGGGCTGGGAGAGGGAGGGCGGTGCCAAACCCGCCGCGGAGAAGTTTCTCCCCGCGACCATCTTCGCTCGGCCCCAGCGCTCGGGGGATGCGGCGGCCGGGGAGCAGCGAGGCGGCCCCGGCTCGGAGCGGGATGTGGCCCCGGGATCGGAGCGCGATGCGTTCCCCGGGCTCGGAGCGGGATGCGTTCCCCGGACTCGAGCGGGATGCTTTCCCCGGGCTCGGAGCAGGGATGCTGCCCGGGCTCGGAGCGGGATGCTTTCCCCGGGCTCGGAGCGGGATGCTTTCCCCGGGCTCGGAGCGGGATGCTTTCCCGGACTCGGAGCGGGATGCTTTCCCCGGACTCGGAGCGGGATGCTGCGGCCCCGGCTCGGAGCGGGATGCTGCCCGGGCTCGGAGCGGGATGCGTTCCCCGGGCTCGGAGCGGGATGCGGTGCCTGGCTCGGAGCGGGATGCTGCCCGGGCTCGGAGCGGGATGCTGCCCGGGCTCGGAGCGGGATACTGCGTTCCCCGGGCTCAGAGCGGGATGTGGCCCCGGCTCGGGAGCGGGACGCAGCCCCGGGATGCTGCACCTGCGGAGCGCTCCCGCCGCAGCCAGCCCGTCCCTCCCGGGCTCTCGCTGGCTCCCGGCCGCTCCCATCCTTTCCCTCCCGCACTTGGCGCTCAGCCGCAGCCCCGCGGTCACTCCCTGCTCCCTGTCTCTGATGATGATGATGATGGTGATGAGCTCCAGGAGCAGGGGCTGGCTCGGCGGCCGCGCTCCTGATTTATTCTAATTGCGCCGGTTGAGAAACCTCTCCAGTTCTGGAGTGTTTATCTCCCAAATTATCTTTCCTTTAATTGCTTGTAACATGTTTAGCGCGTGTGGTTGGGTCTGTGACCTTCTCCTCTCTTTATAGGTTTAAAAAAGCAACTCTGCTCAACTAGTAAGTGTTGCTGGGTCAGACTTGAAGAGTAAAATGGTTCAACTCTAATACACTCTTCAGAATGACTTTCTGGCTTTCTCCAACATAAAAGTTTGGCTGGCCTGTATCAATGGGGTGTTGGAGCAGACAGAATTCAAAGTGAGGAAACAATTGGATTGACTTTCAACATCACGATTTCTTATCTCTTACTGTCTGAAACATGGTGCTTCGTACTTACTTTTTTTAGGGTTTTTTTTTGGCTTTTTTTTTTTTAGTTTTTTTGTTTTCTTGATAATTAAGTGAATCCACTTGAAACTGACTCTGCCTGATAGGGATCAAACCTCTGACAAACTCCTAATTTTTCATTTTTATTCTTTACCAAAAAAAAAAAATAAAAAAGGAACCAAACAAAAAATAAACACACAAAAACTATCCTAACCCCCCCCAAACAAACAAAAAATCTCCCTGAAAATGCTGTGGTACTTACCTGGACCTTACCACTGGCATTGCAACAAGTGTTTTTATTAAAAGAGTGGTGACAAATACCTGCAATTCTCTCCTTCTTTGCTCTTATTTTTGTCCTGTTTTCTTAGAGCAAGTAGTGATTCCTCATGTCACCCGAGCAGGGTTGGAATAAGCAATGCCTTGAGTATCAGCTAAGGGGGTGATGCTTGGATAGGGGGGAGCGAAATCTTGTCACTGAGTTTGGGATGAACCTGGTGATGCCGGTTTGGATTTACTCACCTGCTGTTGTTCTGAAATGGTGACAGCTTCGAGGTGAAGCTGTTGGATGAGCAGGGAAGGAAAAGCAAAGTTTAGTCTGGGTGGTTTCACTTGTGGGAGAGTTTTGGAGTTCAGGTGGGCTGGAGTTTGGGATAAAGTAACCCAGGCTGGCTTAGGCCTTACTGGTGGCAAACAGGTGTTGTCAGAAATGCTGGCAGTTTTAAGGCCATTCAATATAATCTGATTTGTCCTAAAAACTCAGCAGTTAAGAAGGAAAAAAAGTAATTTGATGCACCAGTAAAGATCATTAATTAAATATACCAGTGTGGATGCTAAGAGTGATATGGATTGGAAAGAACTTTTTTTTTAATGCAGAAGACAATATTTTTGAAGTTGTGTGATGATTTTTACCTTGACTGTTAGGAAAAGTTATGTAAAAAGTTATGATCTGGGATGCCAGACATAATCTTTTTTCCCCACAGTCAAGTCATAGTTGGCTTGTGCTGGTGGATTTGAGGTCATGTCATGTTCTGTAGTAAACCTGAAAGTGTTTTCTCACCTTTATATACATGCCTATATTAAAAGCAACAGTCTTAAAACATTCTGGATATGTTTGTTTTTTTTTTTTTTTTTCCCTGTTAGCTTGTGGAGAAGTGATGAGCTTCTACCCCTGAGTAGGATGAAGGAATCCTTCATTAGGATTCCTCTGGACATCCCTGTGCTTCCAGGGAAATCTGATGCAATGCACAGCTTGACACCTGCAATTTAAGTACAAGCCATAATAGCATCTTAATAAATAGCTTGTCAGAGAGCTTCCAGGAAAGCTTTGTCCAGGAGAAAGCAGAAACTTCACTATGATGTGTCCAGTTATTACTTTTGCTGTAACTTCAGGTTTCTGTGCTGCAATGACCTCTTGATGCTCTGGGCAAAAGTGCTTCAGTGACAGGCTGGGGAATATGCTGGCCTGGCCTGTTTGACTGCAGGCTGTAGTACAGAGAATTCTGCTCTTATGTGGCTGCTTTTGTCCATCACTCTTGCCTCAGTATGGTGGATGCTCTGAGGAGCTCTTAATGTTCTCTAGACACTCATCTCTCATTAAATTCTCCAATTTAGGAGCACAAAACTTCCCTGTGCTCATTGCAGGGAGGACATGGGTACTTGTAGAGCTCTTCAGCACATCTTTAATAGAATAAATAAATAACTAAATTAGATAGTGTGAATATTCTTCTCATTCCCTTTTTCTTTAAATCACACCTGCTCCACATTGCAGCATAACAGCTCCCTGCATGATATTGCAGCAGGTACTTCAGGGCAAACATGAGGGGATGGCTGAAGCCAGAAAGGGAGAAGAGCAAGGAGACAGATGCAGTGATTCAGGCTGTCCTCATGGATTGGTATGAGGAAGTAGCTGTAGAAGTAAGTCCCAATAAACAGCACACGTTTAAAATGGGTGATGGGTGTCTCATCCATCTCTGCAACCATGAAACACCTGCCCTATGTCCTTGCCATATAATCAAAAACCCCAAACTCAGATGAATTTGGAGAATAAAAAGGCTCCCAGGTCTCCATTGCTGTGGGCATGGTGTGTCTGATGAGTGGCCAGTGAGAGCTGAACTGGTGTTGAACAGTCCCTCAGTGTGAGGACAAGTCATCCTGAGTGGAAGCAAAGCGACAGGTTTTACTGGATGGTGATGCTTGCTGTTAAATAATGTGAACAAGTATTTTGAAATCTGCTTAACTTTTGAGTCATCCTCTATTATAGGGCTTAATGTGTGCAGGTACTTGTGCTTGATGCATCTGTCTAATGGCATCACTCTTGCCTGTGGGACATAATTGGCTTTCAGAAGATAATTTCAGAGTCCACCCTGTTTTTCGTTTGAACAGTGTGAATGTTTGAACAAAATTAATTTAGCTGCCCTTTTTTCCCTCTGGCAGAAATTCACTGTCTCAGTGTTGTTGGGATCACTTGCAACAGAAGTTTCACTGCATGAGTTCAGAGTTTTGACCCTGGTGTCTTCCTTCTGTTTAAGCACTCAGGCTGGAATGTTTTGCAGTATAAGTCCTGCAAAACCTCTGCAGCTTGTTTTGATGTCTTGAGTAGGGACAAGTGATGTGTGAGGGTTAACTTTCTGCCCCTTTGCTGAGGGATAACCTTTACACTGTTTAATTTTGTTTATTCACAGCTTGCACATAAACAGACTTCTGTGTTTTCTGTTGAGTGGCATCATGTGTGTGCTGTGGTGAAAACTGATTTTGGGGACCAGATGTGGATTTACAGTCAACTTGAAATATCCCTTTGCAAGTAAAGTTTCCTGAATGTGTTAAGCACTACTGAATTTGAGGGCAAGAGACTAAAGGTTAAAAGCTTGTCCCTCTTTCCTCCTCATCTGTGTTCTTGATGTGGCTTTCAAGATTCTTCAAAAGCACGTTTGGAGGCTCTATTGTTATTAAATATGACTTTTTTCTTTCTGAGCTTCCTCATGTAACCTCTATCAAGTGGGTCACACTGACACTCACAATAATGAGTCACGTCAACAGTAAATGCAAACCATATGGTTTGGGTTTTTTCCCTTTTACACATTGCTTGCAGTTACTTTCTAAGTGCTGACTTGAATCTAGACCCCGTTCAGTACCCAAATGTGTCTTTGGGATGGGGAACTGTGTATTTGGAGGTTTCTGTTGAGGAACCAGGACTTGATCTCATCACTTGCACTACACTAAAATACGTTTTTGCCACAGATTTCCTTGTAACCTCAGACTTAATATTTTTAAATTATTTTCCCCCTGTCTTGATTCATTTACCTACAAGTGGGAATGTTGTAAAGTTCCCTAAAGTCCTGCAAAGCAGACCCATGAGGTGACAAAGAGTCTGTTTTTGGGTGGTCCTCTACAGGCACAGGATAAAAGATGCTTGTGTTTGGGAACAAGGTGCTCAGAGCATAGGAGGAGAAGCAAAGCTTGGTGGTGAAGTGATTTGCTCATACTCTCTTAACAGATTTGTGACAGGACAGAAACTGGGACCAAAGGATTTTTCCCTAGTTGTCCCAAATACTGCAGCCAATAAATCAGGCTTCCCACAGCTTGTCCTTCCAGCTGCAGTGCTGCACTGTGCAGTGTTGCCTCAGGGCTTTGAGTCACTCTGGGGAAGGAGCTGGTGGGGTTGATCCAGCATCAGTGATAGGCAGCAGGGGTTGTTTGGAGCTGCCCTCAGCTTAGGCTGTGGGCCAAACAAGCCATGGGGATTTACTGCTCATTCTGCTCAGCAGCTGGCCCTGGCACCCTGTGCTGCTCTCCTATCCCAGCCCTGTGGTCTCTGTGAAATGCTTGTTGGGGTGTTCGTTTTTGGCCATAGTAAATGGCCACAGGTTCTCTTTCCTGCTAAACACAGCTCTGTGTCTGCTTGTAGCCCAGCAGTGAAAATGAGAAACTGAGCTTAAACCTCATGTTGGGTAGCAGTGGAGGAACAAGTTTCTACCAAAAAAAGCAGCACAGTTCAGTGCTTCCCCCAGCTATGACAAGGGAGTGAGCTCTCCTCTCCCTCTCCCTCTCTCCCTCTCCCTCTCCCTCTCCCTCTCCCTCCCTCTCCCTCTCCCTCTCCCTCTCCCTCCCTCTCCCTCTCCCTCTCTCCCTCTCCCTCTCCCTCTCTCTCCCTCTCCCTCTCCCTCTCCCTCTCCCTCTCCCTCTCCCTCTCCCTCTCCCTCTCCCTCTCCCTCTCCCTCTGTGGAGGTCAGGGCTGGGCTGGAGGGTATCAGGAGCACGTAGAACGTTGCTTTTGCTGCTGTGTACAGGGTGAGCTTGGCTTCCCTCCCAGTTTCAGATCCATTGGGAATATAGACTTGGAAGGGGAACAAAGTACTTGGGAAAAGGTGGAGTCTGATCTGTGAAGCTGGAGAACATGCTGGATTGAGCCACCAGGAAGGGAGTTTGAGTACATGTATGCACAGCTCAGCTGAGGGGCAGCAACTGAGCCTGCAGTAATTTAATTGCTTTTGATCATGTGCTTATATCCTATTTAATTTTGAAGCCTATTACTAGTGGTTTGACGTTTTCTTCTGGGGGATGATTTAAAATTGTCCCGTAATATTAAGGCTGAAGTGTTGCAAGAGACCTGCACTGCCAGCACCCGGTGATGTCCTGGGCTTCCTGCATTTCTGGCTGTGTGCTTTGGAAGGTTTGAGGTTGACATTCACACTGCTAGCTCTGTCATTTCTCTGACCTTTCTCTTTCTTTCTTCCTCCAGTGGCTTGACCCACGAGTCTCACAGGAAGGATGTTGAACAGGTCTACCTCCGCTGCTCCGAAGGCTCCATCGAGTGGATGTACCCCACGGGAGCCCTCATAGTCAACCTGCGACCCAATATTTCACCTGCCTCTTACAAACACTTGACTGTTTGCATAAAGCCCTTCAAAGACTCTGCAGGAGCAAATATTTATTTGGAAAAAACTGGAGAACTGAAACTCTTGGTGCGAGATGGCGACCGCAGCCCCAGCAGAGTGTATTGCTTTGGCTACGACCAGGGGGGCCTGTTTGTGGAGGCCACTCCCCAGCAGGACATTAGCAGGAAGATCACAGGCTTCCAGTACGAGCTGCTGAGCAAGGGGATAGCAGCTGATTTGCACACAGCTTCTGGTGAGTCCCAGGGCATGGTCACACTTCCATGTCCTCTGCTGGATGCAAAACTGATGGCTGAGAGAGTGAGTGAGTGAGTGGGAAAGTGGCTGGATGTGAGTTTTAAGGACAGGTTTCATAAACAGCTATTGCAGAAGAACTGATTTGGGTTTTGGTTTGTTGTGTTTTGGAAGCTGGTGGCATGGGCTGGACTCCAGTGAGCAGTTGAGGGCTGCAGTGTGAAGGATTCTGTCCCCTGGCAGGGGCAGGGTGTAATACAGGAGCTGGCTTCACCCTACGCTGAACTCCAGCGTCAGCTGAGCTTCCCAGCCTTGCTGTAACACTTTCCTGACTACTTTTTGACTCAGTTTTTAAGACTCTGCTGCATGTTTTGAATAATAAACATTTGAACAAGGAGGCACTCCTTTTCCTCAGTGTTTTTTTTCCCCTTTGCAAGTAGTGCTACTTGCTGACCTAATTATTGCTTTTTCTGGGGTTTTTTTTTCGGTTTGTTTTTTGTTTTTAAATTCAAACAAGAAAAATAGTGTGTTCCTTCCTCAGCTCTTCTTGTTACACTCTCCTGAGCATTATTGTGCCAGAGCTCTTCAACACTGACAATACTTTAACAGGACAGTGTTGTCTTTTCTCTCAACCGTTATGAAGAACAAGTTTTGTAGGGAGGGGTTTTAATCCAATGAAAAGCTTATAGGAAAGAGGAGTGGACAAACTGAGAGATACTACAAGCCTTTAAAGTCTGCTACTAAACAGCATTTGGAGCAATGGCTGTAGGTGTGACCTAAGTGTGCTGAGCAATTAGTTTGAGAAGAAAAACTGGAATTTGTGGAGGATGACAGGGTGAAAGGGGAACTCCCTTTAGATAGGTGGGATCTGGTTCATGCATCTCACCCATCCAGGATTGCCTCTAGTTTTTATCCCCAAAACCAAGGAGGGGAGATTTCCAGAACAGCCCAAGGAATTGCAGATTTAGGGTAGTTTGTCTCAAGTGACGCAAAGGTTTCAAGGTTTAGGCATTTTAAGTAGGGAACCAGTTTTGTTTCAACCAGATTTCTTTTGAAATATGGGCTGTGCTTTCTCTTTGGGATGAAGGCAAGGAGCAGAGTCCTCAGAGCACACTTGGGATGACTCAGCCCAGGGCAAAGCTGGTGTTTGGTGGGGCTGTGTGGCCCAAGAGCCTCATGGAGCCTGGCCAGACTCTGCCCTGCTGATGCCACAAGCTCTGCCTGGGATGCTGAGATAAGCAGTGCTGTGACTAATTAAACTGCAGCTGTATCTTCCAGGGATATCTTCTCTGGGATAAGTGACTGCAGAACTTGTTCCATCCTCTCCCCTCCCCTGGCTCCTTTCCACACCAGGCTCTGGGTTGTCTGTTTGTATTTGTGCAGCCCTGCCAGGGTTAAATGTTGCCGTGCCAGCTTTGTTTTTGTGCAGCTCTGAGCTGGACTCAGCTCAGCTGAGCAGAGCTGGGCTCAGGGCTGATGCAGTAACCCTGGGAACTGACAGGTGGCAGCTTTGCCATTAAAACAAAAAGAAAAAATATAAACACAAATATTCTAAATTCGAAGTCACTGCTTTTACTTTTGCCATGTAGCTTACTATTGGGCATTCTGCATTTTAAGCAGACTGCTCTGCTACATCCAGAAAGTGCTGCAAATGAAGTGGGGTGTCTGCAGAGCTGCTTTCCCAGTAAGATCATTTGTGCAAAGATGAATATGCTGTGCAGAATGTCAGCTATGTAGTAAAATTCCATTGCAGAAGACATTAAATACATTGTTTAATCAGTTATTTGGAGAATGTTCCCAGATTCAGTGCTGCTTTCTCTGTCAGGCTGTGAGGATGGAGACACAGACAGGCTAGTGAACTTACTAAGAAAAGTCCTGTGCTTGTTTTTTTCCCAAAAAAGTTGAAATTGCTTTTGCATGTAGTAAAATAATATGACAGAAACGCTGCTTATCACTGCTGGGTTTAGTCTGCACTTAGGGTTTCCCCTGAGCTTTGCCAGCATCGAGGACTTGCTGCTGACATCCTCTACCACCACAAGCCAGCACAAACTGCTGTTGTTTTCAGAACTAAATGCTCTTCTTTACACATAAAATCTTGGAGATTTTTAAAGCTAATGGGAGTATTTTTTCAGGGACGTTCAGAAGTCGAACTGAGGACTGAATCCAATTACAGCCTTCCTCTTTAATAGGCACATTAAATCACTTTTTCAGGGACTGCTGTATTTTCAGCTGTAACAGACACTGGTTGAATTTCAGTGCTGTCTTATGAAACAATGTGGTGGGGAATCTGCTCCATTCTCCAAGTGTCTTGTTTGGCTAGAAGAAGCTTTTTAATAGTTCATCAGCAGAGCCTTCAGGGCAAACTGGGGATCTCTATTGTATTTTAAATTATTTCTCTTGCCTTTTTTTGGATCCCCAGACTCTGGGGAGGGGCTGTGCAGGGTGAAAACACGATGAAAATGCCATACATGACTCTTTCCACTACTCACTTAGATGAGCACTTTTATTTTCCTATAAATATCTGTATGTCTGGGGGAACTGCCAAATTGCTGCCTTGTGAGCCTTCCACAGAGCAATATATTTGAGGTTCTTTGCAGTTCGTGGGCCTCCTTTCTTCTGGAGCTGCTTCTAGTTTTTCTGTGAAACCTCAGATGAAATGTGCTTTACTGAGCTTTGCATTTGGAGAGGGAGTTTACAATACTGAAATCACTGAAGATTTATTCACTGGAGAAGAGGCTCAAGTGCTGACCTTAAAGGAGGTGAAAACTGAGTTTAAGGTTTTGCATTTCCCCCCACCCTTATTTCTGTCCCTTGTTCACAACGTGGCTGATGTTTTTGGCTGCTGCACTCTGGAAAAAGGAGGCTGCTCGTGTCTCAGTTGCAGTTTGACAGAGTTGAGCAGAGCTGGCAGGAGGTGTGAAGAGGTGACAAAGATGTGAGATGCTGTTGTAGATGGGCTGGGCAGGGGAAGCTGCAGTGCTTCTTCTGACGGCAAAGAGCTGAAAATCACAAATATTGCACAATTTTCTTGCTGCTTCAGAGTGGGGAGATGACTGTCATAAAAGACCCAGGTGTGGGCTCAGTAATCCAGCCCTTTCCTTGTGCAATAACTACTTGCTAACAACTTCTCCCCACTTTCCCTAAGTGCTGTTTGTTTCCTGGTGATAATTGTTGTACTCTGCCCTTGAATTACTCTCTCTTCCTAACCTGGCATCCCAGCGCTGATTAAAGGGTGTAAGTCATCTGTTTAATACTTTAATGACCTGTTGTGTCCTGACATTGCAGGGTGCATCAACAAATCAACAATGCTTGGCATGGTGCCCGTGGTTTAATTAGAAATCCTCAAGTTTTATTAGTTTACAGCCATTCTTTCCCATTTAATCAGAGTCCAGCAAATAATTCAGTAGAAGACATATGCAGGTTCTGCATTGGCCTTTCCCTTTTTTTGGAAGGTTGAATGACATAGGGCAGTCTTTAAAATTTTCCAGATTTTGGAGACTTAACCCTTTTCTTGGCTCTGACTCTGCCTTACCACAGCCTCAAGGTTTTCCTAACTGTAGGAAGAATTTTTACTGTACTGATAGATTTTAATTCAGGTTGCTGACATCTGGTATGGAAAAATTTTTTACTGTGATAGTAACAGTCAAAAAAGTGCATTTCTGTGGGGTTGTTTCTTAAGATGGGAAGAGGAGTGAAGGCAAACATGCCACAGTGCTTGACATCATTTAATGGGAGTAGTCCCTAAGAAGGGTCACCTTGACAGTTCAGGCATCCTGGTGGGTGTGCTCTCTCTTCATATCCAAAAGTGATGGTTGACTGAAAGTGCTTTTGATTTCAGATTAGGCTTTGGGTTGCACCCCTCTATCACTCCCATCCACTCTGATGCTCCATTAACTCAGCTCATGCTCTGCAGCCCTGCTCTGGAGCCTCAATGTTTGCCCAAATGAAGAACTGAGGCACTGTGACATTTTGGCCTGAGGCCATCGGGGAATCAGCAGAACCTGTTTAAGTTGTTGAATTCTGTTGATTCTAATCTCTTCTGCTTGTGCTGGAAGAAAAGACTCTGAGTATCAGCTATGCAAATAGATGGAGGTTTTGTCAAATACTGTTTGCCATATTCTCCCTACAAGATTTCTGGAGGTGCTGACCCACAGGAGCTTCTCAGCTGTGCCTGGTTTAGCTCTGCCTTGCACCACAGCAGACTGCTTGCATTAGATTTCCATGAAAACTGTGAAGGTCCCTGGAGAGTAATTTACTTTCTGAGTACTTCAGCTCCTGCTCAACTAATCTGAAACAAGAATCTGTAGGTTTGACAGAAAGTTTTGGAGAGGAAGGTGGATCCTCCTCCTTGTCCCACCAAAAGAATTTTATTGTGTTACTTGAAGTCTGTGTTTCAAGGTGTCTCATCAAGCTCTGGGTCCAGCTTTGTTCAAGCTGTGTAGTTTGCTTTTCCCATTGCACACCCGTGGGGATGTCTGCAATTCAGTTGTCAGAGCTCAGTGTATATTGAAAGCCCTTTCATTACCCACCTGCTTTTGTGTAGTAAAGAAGTCAAACTTTAACAAAAGTGCCCCTTTATCTTGATGGCATCTACAGGCTTAGTGCAGGTCCTATTAACTGTTTTATATGTTTTCTTTATTAATGCTGGGTACCTGGCTGAGAATATTAATAGATAGGAGGTACAACACGTGTGTGGGTATCTGAAAAACAAGGCAAAACTGGATAAATCCAGTTCAGTAATTAACAGAACTCAGCTATTTCCTGTATGCTGTTACTTTACTGTCCTGAGAAAACAGATCAGAAATTCAGAAAGCTTAGAAGTATTTGGGCCATACTGGTGTTTCTGCTAACAAATGTTTTTTTAAAGCACCCTTCTTAACTTCTGATGTTTAATGCAGTGTGTGTTTGGCAGAGGTGGGGCTCCGATCTGCCCTGTCTCTGCAGGCATCCTCCCAGGGCTCTACTGTCATTCCTGTACCTTCCTAGTCCCATGCTTTCCTCTGGTTCCTCACAAATATCCAGTCTTCAGTTTTTTTTCTTTCTCAGAGGCTGGATGTGCTGCTGAGCTTTGTAACCTGAAGCAGCAGATCATGGAATCACAGGATGGTTTGTATGGGAAGTGACCTTTAAATTCCATCCAGTTGTGCAGTGTGCAGGGACACCCTCCACTGGACCCCATTGCTCAGAGCCCCATCCACGCTGGCTTTGGATGTTTCCTTAGGGCATCTACCACTGCTCTGTGCATCCTGCTCCAGTATTTCACCATCCTCTTTTTCACTTCTTGTCAGAGTGGAAACTTTCTGGTGTTCTGTGCCAAGGCTGGCGAGCAGGAGGCTGTGCCCACTCTTTGCCAGGTAACCATGACTGAACTGAGCTCCTCACTGCTGTGGGCAGAAGAGGTGATGGAAACTTGGAACACTTAAACTGAAAGTCCCCATGACCTTTATGCCTAGCACAGGTTCTGCCTGAGTAATTGTGGCCATCAGAGGTGTTGGCACTGTGTGGCAGAGGGTGGGTGCTGCATGGGGTCTGTTCCAATGCACCCCATCAGATGAGAAAAATGCCTTTTTGTATTTCTCCCCTCCCTGCCTTCTGTGCAAATCTCTTGGGGCTGAGTGGTTAGAGCTAGATGGTTTTTAAGGTCCCTTGCAAGCCAAACCATCCTGTGACTCTATGAAGTGCACAGAACAGGTTGATACTGCATTCCTCCCATTTGGGCTTTGCTGGAGAAATGAATAATAAACAGCAAAGTGAGGGATCTGCCCTATAAGCCTGAGCACACCTTGCTGAGTGGCTCACCTGTGCACCTAAAGCTTTGATGATTTGTTTGGCTTTTCTCTAAAAGGTCATAAACGAGTTTTAAGATAAAAACATCAGAAAAAAAGCCTTTACTGCAGTTTCTCACAATATGGTGCAGTTAGGGGCTGTGTAAGGGATCCTTCTGACACTCCTGTTCCAGGATACAAGATTTCAAATGGGTTTTTTTGGGTGTGTGCTCCTGCTCCTTACAGGAGTCTGTCCACAATGACTTTGTCTATCCCATAGTACGGCTGATGCAAAACTTGGTACAAAGTAACCATGAGAATACAAACATCAGCATTCCGTAACCCAAATGTGCAAAAAGCACATTTAAAGCTGGTTTTTGAGGGCGTGTCACCGAGCCGTGTCCGGAGCAGCCCCTGGCTGGATCAGGCAGGCTGCAGGGTAGCACTGCCTGCAGTGGGACTCATTTTGAGAAGCTGGAAACCTGCTCCAGTTATTCATGTGCCTGAAGTGGTCAGGTTTGCAGTGAATGATTGACTGGGTGGGAGAGTTTGAGACCAAAGTTTCTGATATTTTTTTCCCTGTGTGGAATGGTTTCAGAGTGCTTGTGGTGCTCAGGGAATGCACAGGCTCACACATCACCTTAAACCGAGCAAGGGTGATGTTTTGGGGACCTGAGCCTGAAAAATGTTGGACTAAGAAGCCTTCACTTTTAAGTGGATGGATTCCCTAATTTAATCTCTCCTTCTCCCAAGAAAATGGTTTTGCCAGCATCTTCTCTGGCCCTTCTTGCCCTTTGATGCTGTCGGACAGGAGCTGGTTTTGCAGCAGGCAGAGGAGGTGACAATGGGGCTGCAGTGATAAATACACAGCTGCAGGGGAGAGGGGGACAGAAAATAGCTTATTTTTGCTAGAGTGGCCACGAATGCCGTTAGCTTATTTCCCAACTCAGTGGGCAGTCAGAAGCAATCAGCAGTCAGGTGTATTGTGCAGGCAGCTGGGGCTCCCTCTGCCCTGACCTCTGTGTACCACCAAAGATGCTCCCACAAACGGAGCTGCAATCCAGCCCAGTTGCTTGGCAGTCTTTAATAATGCTCTGTGCTTGCTCTGCAAAACTGTTTGGTTTGCTAATTCCTGAGGCTGTAGCTAAAGAAGGGATGAGAGGGAGGGGAAGCTGCATTCCTCTTCCCACTGACTGAAACATGGGCCAGAGCTTCCCTGAGTTGGAGTCTTGATTTGCAGGACAGAAAATCTCTTTCACCTCAGCCTGTGCTAGAAGCCAGAAAATATTCACTGAAATATTGCACAGATACTTGGAAGATATCCTGGGCCTAAAGCTGTGGTGTGTTGTGTCTGACCATGGCAGGTTTAACACTGGCTCAGAACAGCTGCTGCCCTGTGACAGCCTTGGTCCAGTTAACCTCTGGTGCTGGTTCAGATTTGTGGAAGGATTGTTTTGGTATGGGTTGTACAGGCCTCTCCCAACTCCTTTATGGGATTTGAGCATTAACTCCTGCAGTGGGCATCACCTCTGGGTTTGCCCATGTGCTTTCTGTAGTGATCAGAGGTGCTGGGAAATGCACACGGAGCTTGTCTGGCATCCCAGTGCCCTGTCTGCCCCCCAGCATCATTCCTGTTTGCACAGGATGCACCTGAGCCCCACCACAACTGCTGGTAGCTTTACATCAGCTTCTTCTATCTGCAAGTGGACGTCAGAAATTTGAGAGAAAAAATAAATGTTCCAATGTAGAACTGGTGAATGAGCTTGATATGGCCAAGCAGGGTGTGATTTTACGTAAGAAAAGGTGATGTATCTCTAAAGCTTTTACTGTTACAAATGAAAAGTTGTAAGTAGATTTTTTTTTAAGGGTAACCGAACAATGTTACAGCATTGAGGATCTCTCTCTGTATAGATGCAGCCCCTCCACAGCCCTTCTCAAGAATAGGCTGATCAATAAACATGGTTTTATAACGAAAACTGGCCTTGTTCCCTTGTTCCTTCAGAGCTCTCCCACATACCCCCAAAAAATTGATTTCTAGAAACAGGAAGGAGAAAGGATCTGTGTGGAGCTGAGAGCACCTATGTTTTTTTTTTAGGACTCACTTAATCTTTGATCTGTCATTACTCTGCTCTCAGGGTTTAACTTTAACCAGCCACTTGTTTCTTAATTCTATTCCTCTGCTCCATCAGAGGCATTAATGGACCGGACTGAAGGGGAGGAGGGGGGAAAAGCTTTTGTGCTCCTGGCAAGTCTCCAGCCTGGTAGTAGGTGCTGGCTCCAGCCTCTCCTAAAGCCTGGCAGGGCCGTGGAGAAGTGCTTGGCTGCACAATTTCCCCAGGGCATGGGAGTGAAAACCACCTTACTTGTTCATTTTCTGCTGTGCAAGCACTGCACCACAGCTGAGTGCTGTGTTAGCCCAACAAGGCATCAAAAACCTTATAACTTCACCTTTTCCTAAATCCCTGTGAGCTTTTACTTTGGCATGAGCTTTTCTTTAGAAGAAAGGAGAAATATTTTCCCAGTGAATTTGGGAGGGGCTGAGCCAAGCCATAATCTCAGTGGGTTGTGAGTGAGGGAAGCTTTCCCTCGGTGCTGTGTGGCAGGTGGGCAGTGCAGGGGTGCAGTGCTGCAGTGGGCTGACAGCAAGGGACAGAGCAGCCCCTCAACCATCCCGAGGCACCTCCGACTTCCAGCAGCTCATTTCTCCTCGTGCTTCCCACTGCTAATCCCCCTGGGCCAGCAGTGGTAGGTTTGGGGAAGGAGGGAGGTATTTTCTGTGAGATAGTCAAATAGAGCTGCTGTTTTATGGCTTTATAGTGGTGTCTTGTGCACGTAGAGCAGGAGAAACTCAGCAGTTATCTTGCTACCATCTTTTCCCTTTAATTGCAGTTAGGGAGGGAGAAGAGGAAAGCAAAAACAAAAAATAAAAAAAAAAGGATGTGTACAGGTGCTGCTTGCACAGGAACATGTGCTGGTGTGGCTGCAGAGACTTCTTGTTTGCTGGGCTCTGCTGCTGCAGTGCAGGCAGAGGAATTTCACTGGACATCTGATCTGAGTGGGGCTTTTGGGACACAGGATCTTGCCTGTAACTGAGGGTTTTGATAGAGCTGTGATGCAATGGGTAAGTTTAGGAGCTGGGCTGGGGTCTGGCACTGATCCAGTCACCATTCTGTCTCTGCCCACCCCAGTGCTGGGGTTTGCCACAGAGGGGAAAGAGGAGGGACAGAAAGAAGTGACACAAAGAAGTGACACAAAGAAGTGTCTTGAAGCCATGACACTTCTCATCCTTTCTCCTGGGTTGATGCAACTCATCCATGGAGGTGGAGTTCAATAATGTTTAATGCTGCTTAAATAAAAACTGCTCTGTGGGTTTTTCATTCCTTTTGTTTTGTTTTGTTTTAAATTTTAAACAAATGGCTGTGTTTCCAGCTGACCTTTCAGCTCATTTGTTAGAATGGCTGCTGCATCTTGGAACAGCAAAAAGGCATCAATCCCAAAGGATCCTTACGTGCTCTGTATCTGCTGAGCCAAGTTTCAATGTGAAAGCTGTTGCAAATGGAGCTTGCCTAGTACCAAACCTCTTTCCTCACATTGTTTACATAAATAGTTAATCTTTGGTGCTTAGGGACTTTAATACCCTCTTGGAAGACAGTTCTGTGAAAAGATAAATTTCTGGTTTATGATCTCTTGTCCTAACGTTTCTCAGAACACAAAGGTCATCACATCTCTAATGATGAGGTTTTACAATATGCTTTTTTTATTCTCCCTTTGCAGGAAGGAAGTGGTATTAACTCGATTCTCTTGTCACAGTCCATGCCACAGCCTGCAAAATCTGCATTTCATTAAATTTATTTGCAGGTTTAATTGTTCTTGGCCACTGTCTGTATTTTCCAAGTTAATTCTGGAAACTTGTACACATGTGCAAGTTGAACTGAGTGTTAGAAACGAGCTAAGACAAGGAATGGGAGTTGACTCTTTCTTTTCTGGAGGGGTAAAATCACTGATATCCCTTCTCCACACAGAGAGGTCAGGGAAGGATGTCCACTGCAGCATCATGATGTTGTTTCAGCTGCTCCATCCCCACTTGTCCTGTACCAAATCCTGGCTGTGTTGTGGCTGTGAGAGGAAGGTAATCTTTGAGTTTTGTATCTGTGCTCATGATCCCTGTCCCAAGTTGCCTCTTCTGCTCAGCACAGGGGCTCAGATTATTCTAGCAAACAGTGGGATGAACATTTCTGCCTTCAGAAGAGCACAAAACTCTCTCATTATGTTACTCATAGCATTAGCCTTGTATTCACCAAAGCACAGCCTCATTGTGGCCTTCCAGTGCTTAAAGGGGGCCAACAAAAAAAAGGAAGAGTGTCTTTTTACATGGGCAGATAATGATAAGATAAGGGGTAACAGTTGTAAACTAAAGGAGGAGAGATTTTGATTAGATGTTAGGGAGAAATGCTTTGCTCTGAGGATAGTGAGATTACTGGCACGGTGGGGCTGTGGCTCCCCCATCCCTGGAAGTGTTTTAAGGCCACCTTGGATGGGGCTTGGAGCAGCCTGGGATGGTGGAAGGTGTCCCTGTCCATGGCAGGGAGTGGGATGAGATGATCTGTAAGGTCCCTTCTGTCCCAAGCTGTTCTGTGTTTCTGTGGTCCCATGTCTGAGCTCTATTGATCCACAGGGCTGGGAGCAGGGCAAGTCCAGCTCTCTGTTTGTTCCCTGGCTCGGTGTTTTCCTACTGACACGCTGGAAAAAGTGCAGTGCTTGCAGAAATCCCTGTAATCCTACCCCATCCAAAGACAGGAAAACCTTGTAAAACAAAGGAGTGATGAGAGAGCTCCTCTGTGTGTTGTGACAGGGTGTCAGTAATTTCCAGCCCAGCTGTGGAGGGGCTCTGTGTCTTCTGGCCCTGCTTTCCCTGGCTGTGTGGCTGCAGGTATTGTGTCAAATGCAGGTTTTGTGTTAAATGCAGGTATTATGCTAAATGCAGGTGTGCTGGATGCAGCTCTGCTGGCCTCAGCTCCCAGCCAGCACGTTCCTGTTAAGCAGGAGATGCACTGGCAGTGCAGATGCACCGGGGTCCTTTGGGGTGGTGTTTCGGTGTGGGGGTTGTGAGGGTTTTGAGGTTGAAGGTTGTTTTGGCTTGCTCAGGAAGAGCTTTCTGAGGTGGTGAGGAAAGTTGAGGTGTCTCAAGAAAGGAAAGGACTAGTCACAGCCTGGTAAACCAGAGTGGTTATCAAATTCTTGTCCACCTGCACAGCGAAGCAAATCTTTTTGTTTGGGATATGAGCTGTGAGAGGTTTGCTTCATGGGAGAAATGAAGGAAGAAATGCTTCATGGAAGAAATGCTCTTTCAGAGAGGAAGCACAGGCATACTTCAGAAGAAATAATTACAAGGATTTTTTTTTCACTTTATAATTAGTTAAAGCAGGATCAGGGTAAAATTTTTTTTTTGCTCATGTGATGTTTGTCCTCAAACTCTTGTCTCCCAGCTTAATCACTGATCCAGTAAGCAGTTGAGACATAATCAGTTTTGCTTAGGACTCAGAAAAAAAATGGAGAAACACACCATTATTGGAGAAACCACATCTCTATTTTTATAATCTGCTCTGGGAAGTCTGCACTCTGTTGTTTCCAGGAAGGAGACTCATCCTATGATGCCCTTTCCAGTCTGGGTGCTGCCAGTCACAGAGCTGGAGCAAGAGCTTGAGAGGTGTGGGTGGGTTTCTTTGTTTCCTATGAAGTGATGCTGATGTCAGGCTGAGGAGGGGGGTCTGTGGCCCCACACGGATGTGCAGTACAGGGACTGCAGCAAGACCCATCTGAATGTCTTGAGGAGAAAAGACTACTTGTTTTAATCAGAAGATTTAAACCTAAACCTAACAGCAACCAACGCTTCAACCCTGCCTGGACCTCCTTGGTGGCTTTTGGTGCTTGACAAGGTCTGATTGCTCATCCAAGGGCTGCCCAGAGTGCTGAGCTGTGGGTGATGGGTGCCATGGGAGCTGAGATGCAGAGCTCAGTGTGTTCCTCCCCCACCATCCACACCTCCACCACAGGGCACGCGTGCAGCCGCTGCCTCGCCAAACCAAAGGGTATTCCTCGGTGAAGTGGTTTTCTGCTATTACTTTGTGTTCAACATTTTCACTTCTGCTTAACATGTGTCTCTTCCTGTGCGTGCTGCTGGCGCGGGGGGGATGCTCAGCACAGCCTATCTGGGGACACAGGGTGGAGAAGTTTTTGGGCTCACAGAGCGGGGTTTGGGATGGTGGAGGGACCTGCAGCGTGGCTCATCGGGTATTCTGGTGCTGCGACATCGTGGGGCGTGCTGAGAAAAATCTGGACAGGCAGAGGCAACTTCTTTCTTGTGGGTTGGAAGCTGGTTTTGGGGTAAGGTCAGGTCAGTCAGACCCATGGGTGGCTGTTGAAACACAAGTGTTTCAAAAGAGGAGCAGGACCCTTCATGTGGTTTCTGTGACGCTGCAGCCGGAGCCAGCAGTGGGTGCGTGTCCTGCAGGGAGCTGTCATCCTCCAGGACAGCCCCTCCAGAGCCCAGCTCCTCTGCCCCAGGGAGAGCAGGGCTGTGTGCACACAGAGCAGAGAGCAAGGGCTGGAGCTGTGCGTGTGAGCTGAGACAGCCCAGCGACACCTCCCACCACCGGGCAGAGCGCAGCACTGCAGGGGCACTCAGATCCACCCACAGATTTGGGGAGAATCCTTCCTAGGCAGCCCAGCTCCCTGCTGCTGGTGGAGCTGGGGACCACCCGAGGCTCGTGGTATCTCCCCAGGGCACATCCCTCTCACCAGGCAGCTCTGCCTCCCCGTGGAGAGGTCCAGGAGAGGAGCAGCAGCGTGTCTGACCGGACTGTTGGCCAACAAGTGCGGGCTATTGTCAGCACCGCCGGTCCTGCTCAGTAACGCCAGGTTCAGAGGGCAAATCGCTCAAAGCAGCTGGGACACGACTGCTGCCTTGTGAGGAATGATGTAATTACATCTCCCTCTGCGGGGAGGTGAATGGAGAGGCCTTTGGGGGCGCTGGGCTGGGGCTGGGGAGGGCGAGGGCTGCCTCAGGTTACTCCAGGTCAGGATGCTGTCAGAATCCATCACAGCGTCCCAGGAGGGCGGGCAGCCGGCGTGCACAATGCAGCCTTTATGCCACTGCTGGGGGCTGATATGGGCATCTGTAGAGGGCTTCAATAAAACATTGCTTTTCTATGTTTCTAATTTTTCCCCCCACCTTTCTCCTGCTGCTGTTTGAATTAAGGCTCTCTGGCTCATGGAGTTTAGAGGAACTGGAGCAGCTGACGTTGATATTGTTGTTGCAAGTTCATAGGCTCGCTTTTGGATGTGAGAACCTGGGAGTCAGGATCTGGCAAACACAGCTGCCCAGTTCCCCAGAAAATGAACATCTTCACCTGCTGTGTGTGAGTGGAGTGCTTTCTTGGGATTTTTTTTTTTTCTTTTAAATTTTTTTAATAGTTATAAGGATGCTTCCTGTTCTAGCCAGAGGTGTGTGTGTTATTTTGACCTGTGGATGGAGCAGAGCACCTGCTGCCCAGTCCAAAGGGAATGAGTGCTGAACTGCAGCTAAAGCCACGAACTCTGGTGTTAAACACACAGATTCCTTCATGGCTGTGATTCAAAAGAAAGTGTAGGCATTGCCACCTCCTAAGGATTTAGTTTCTTTTATGAGCCTTTATAGGAATGAGGCTTTGGTTGTAGCCAGGGGATGTTATTTGCTTTTTAATGGTCCATTTACCTCAGCAGTAATCCTTCACAACTTGCTTTCCATCTGTGCTTTCAAACCTTGTTTTTGCCACTTGCAAGATCTATTTGATACTCTGTGAATGCAGATGTGGGAGTTGTCCCACAGAAGAGGATTTTTGGTCTTCATCTGTCTGGAGTTGCAGAGATGGGTGGTGGAAAGCAGCTCACATGCCACCACACTGCTGTGAGTCAGCTGGACCTGAAGCAGGTTTTAAGTAATGACCTAGTG
Source organism: Luscinia megarhynchos (assembly GCA_034336665.1). Lineage (NCBI taxonomy): Eukaryota > Metazoa > Chordata > Aves > Passeriformes > Muscicapidae > Luscinia > Luscinia megarhynchos. The sequence goes on from CM067580.1 coordinate 9,091,400, forward strand.
TGAGCAATGCTGAGCATTTTTAATTTCCTTTTGCATTTAAAAAGGCTGCAGGATTTTGCCTAGGGTCCACAATTAAAATGATCCGATTCTGTGTACACATGGAGATTTGTTCATCTGATTTATTACTGTGTCAGTCTATTTAAATGGAAGGAACCACTTTTGAAGCATTTTGTTTTTCATCTTTCATGCTGTTGCCTGTGTGGCACTCCCTTGGAGAACAGAAATGCCTTAGTCATTTCGGTGTTTCCAATTTTCTGATGGGTTTGGATGAACTACAGAGATGTCTGGTCTACACCAAGACTTAAAAAGGCTGAGATGACTTTTTATTACAAGGTCTTTCCAGAATGAAATATCTGAAATCCAGCTGTGGGCTTAGAGGATGTCCTTCAGCTGCTCTTTGTTTTGGAGCTTGTGCCCATGTGAAAATGCCATGGGATTTGTGCAGCTCCCTCTGTTTGGTGTGTCTAAGTCAGGTCCTCTTTTGGACAGAGGGACTTTTTGCCTGGATGGATCTGGGAGGTGCCAAATTCAAATTTGGTGAATGGAACAACTCCACAGCAGGGTGTTTAGTGACTTACATACTGAGACTTGCCCAGGGAAGTGGTGGAATCACCATTCCTGGAGTGTTCCAAAGGAGTGTGGATGTGGCATTTGGGGACAGGGTTAGTGGTGGCCAGGGCAGTGCTGGGTTAATGGCTGGACTCCATGATCTTAGAGATCTTTTCCAACCTGGATGATTCTGTGATTCTGTTACAATTTTCTTTGTCAGATGAAGCTTGCATGTTTGGTCTAACCATTCTCAAAATCTCTTGAGTCTAAAACTTGAAATATCTTTAGCCTGATTTATTCTAGTACTCCAGTTATGTCCAGGCTTCCTCTGGTTCTGCATCTCTCATGATATTAAACATTTTCCAAAGTCTTCTGAAAAAGAGAGCTGAAATAATATGTGGGGAAAGAAGGGCAGGGAAAGCTGGCTTGTTTCTGAAAGCTTTGGAGGTATTCAAACTAAACAGAAATGTGATTGGTCCAGATGCTATTTTGCCTATTCCTTGTCTCTTCTTTTGGAGATTTTTAAGCTCCTTGAATTATTCCTTCAAATATCCCTGCCCAGAAATGTGCATTTTACATTTCCTTTAATCCTATTAAACAGCGTGTTACACTGTGTATGAATCATCTGACTGGAGCAAATCTGGTGGATTTGGTTCAATAATCCTTCTTTCAGGATCACTGCCTTTCTGGGTCTCTGGAAAAAAGAAGAGATTTGCCATGTCCTGTGTCAGAGAGTGGCTTGTGGTGTCTGACAGAGCATGCGAGGCACCAGCTGTGTGTTGTGTGGACAAGCTTAAATCTACTCTCAAGTGCAATGGATAAACTTTGGGAAGCAGACTTTGGGGGGAGAGGAAGGCTGTGACTATCTGGGAATCTAAACTAAGTGTTTTCAGATGTTGAGGTTCAAAACCCGAATTTTTTTGGGGTTGGGGAGGAGTGGGGTGGCTCCAGTTTGCAGTTTGGTGGAATCTCATTGTCCAGTCTAGCCCCCAGCAGGAGCCCTGCTTTGCTGGAGTCTGTGCCTGTGCTGCTCCAGGGCCCCCATTTTTCTGGATGATGTGTTGAGGTGACACCAGGTGCCAGACAAGGTTCTGATCCTCTTGCCACTGTGGGCACATCACTGAGCATGGCCAGGCAGGGCAGATCCTGATAATAAGCAAATTCCTGAACTCAACAGGGTGTTATAGAAACATCTGTATTGCAACTACAGCACCTTCTCCTCAGAAATATCTGGCTGAGTACAAAGAGGAGCCACATTCTTGCATTGATTAGATTAGTGCAGATATCCAAATGTTTCCAGCAGTACAGGAAATGGTCTTTGTGCTGCCTGAGCTCAAACAGATACAGGCTCGAGTTTCCTCTTTGCCTCAGCGCCCTCCAACACACACATTGGGGTTTGTTCCTCCCCTTTGCCTCCCCCACTCTGTAACCTCCTGGATCTTTGATGTGGTGATGACTAAATGGCCCAACAACACTTGATAGAAATTGTAAGAGAGAAGCTTTGCCCATCAGAGAATGAAAGACACATGATCTGAATGCTTTTGAGTGAATTTACAGCAGTGCCCTGCAAATGCAGCCAGTACCAAAATGTATTTTGGATAAATGCAGTGAGTGTGTGCAATGTTTGCTAGACAATATATCCCAGCAGGGTTGGTGAAGAGATCCATATTCCTGCTTGGGTACAAAAATCTCATGGAGGCTCTAGGGTGGGGTTAGCCCCCACTTCTTGTAGAGGCAGAGAAGATCTTTGGAGTGATTGTGAGTGCTTGTCAGTCACATTTTTGTTTAGTTTGAATGGTTTGTTTATTTAAATTCCTTTGTTTGCTGCTGTCTTTGCTAACTGTGACCCTTGCTGTGCAGCTCCCTGCCGACCCTGCAGTGACACTGAGGTCCTCCTGGCTGTCTGCACTAGTGATTTTGGTGAGTTGCTGTCTCCCCAGTCCCTTCTCCTGCCATAAACACCAGCAGACACCTCCTCACACCTCAGCCTCCCCCAGCAGCACGTGTGGTCTAAGGGTGCTGGGCTCTGGGGAGTTCTGATATCTCAGAACTGTCTGCAGCTCCCCAGGTGGACAGAGTGACACAGAGTGACACAGCAACCATGGTAGAAGGTCAAGGATTTGGGTGCATCTAGGAGAGACCATTCCTTGTTGCCCTACAGTGTTGGTCTACTTGACAAGAGACCAAAAGTTTCACTAATTGTCCATGCTTCCCTTTTTAAAAGGGAAATCAGGGTTAGCTGTATCTGTAATGGCTGAAGAACAGAAAGTACGTGGTCAGGGAGCATTTAGCACATATCTTCTTGTTAGAATTCTTCATGAGTAATGCTATTTTTCTGATGTAATTATTTTTCTGTTTAAATTTAATATGTGGGTGCCCTTTGCTGGGCAAATATAAACTACAAAAAAATGCAAATATACACTGGAGGCTACTGGATAATCTTAACTCTCAGGATAACAAAGGAACCAAAACTTGGGCTGCTGTAGTGAAGTCAGCTCCCCTGGTTGCACAGGCCTGAGTTTGGGTCTTCCAAAGCATTTTTGAGTAATTAATCCTCAAAACCTTTTTCTGTTTCCAGTCATCAGAGGCTCCATCCAGAACGTAACCAACGAGGCAGAGGAGCAGGAATCCATCATTCACGTCGGTGTCAGCAAGCTGTACAGGCAGAAGAGCAAAGTCTTCCAGCTGACAGGGCAGAGTGGCAACTGGAGAGGGCAAATAAAGACCTTGCTGGAGTGTGGGGTGAAGCCAGGAGATGGAGACTTCCTCTTCACAGGACGTATGCACTTTGGGGAGGCCAGGCTGGGCTGTGCCCCTCGTTTTAAAGACTTCCAAAGGATGTACAAAGAGGCAAAAGACAAAGGGCTGAACCCATGTGAGATTGGCCCAGATTGAAACCCCCTGTTTGGCCGAAGATCCCGTTTAGCATTTGGCCAGGGATGTTTCCTGGCTGCACAGAGCTGGTAACTGAGGCTGGACAGAGCTGCAGGCTGAGACCCCACAGTGGTGCTCACAGGCTCGTGGGAGCAACAGAGGTACGAGCTCAGAGCTGCCAAGCAAGAAAGGCTGGATTTTTAACCAATCTTGTCCTTATGAATTAAGTTATTATATTTTTTTAGTGACTTCCTTAGGAAAACAAACAAAGAAAACTCCCATGTCTTAATAAAAGAAAAACCCAAATGAAAGCCAAGATGCCTTTGTATCTTTTTAATACTAATTTTTAAAAATGTCTTAAGCTGATGTAGCATTTGGTATGGTTATTCTGTATAAATGGCCAAGAATGTGATAGAGCACGGTAAAACATCTTAACATTGATGCTTTGTAAAAAGCTTGGTGTACAATTCAAAGTTGTTTCTTATGACAGAAATTTATGGAGCCAAACTCTTATGTGTGTGTGTTGGTTTTTTTTTTTTTTTTTTTTTATTTGAAAGAATGTACAATTGCTGCCTGCAATTTTTTGTCCAGGCTGGCAAATTCTTTCCATTCCAGAGAAATAAAGGTCCCTGGATTTGACACATGCTGTTTAAAATCTTTATTTTTTTCTTTCTTCTTAAGGCCTGTCTCAGCTAGTCCAGATGTGCTCATGGATCAGTTCTGGGCTGCTCACTTATTTTGTGGCTTCTCTGAGCAGAACCAGAGTTCCTGTGAGGCATTGGGAACCACAGTGTTTTTCAAAGGGGAAGCAAGAGCTATTTTTGGAGATTTTCAGACATGTGTGCAGGCCAGGCTTTAAGTGCTCTTCTCTCTGATGCCAGCAGCGTTATTTTGGGAGCTGCTCCAAAGGCAGGCTGCCCCTTCATGTTCAGCTTGAATCTTTTCAGTGTGCTGCCTGGTGCCTTGGCATAAGTGCCTGTGATGCCTGTGAGTGCTGGGGGACATGGCCAGGCCACCTTGGGAGGAGCAAACTCTTGGATCAGGGTGTGCCACCCCTGCAGGGGCTGTCCTGGAGGAGCCACAGGAGCTCTCCCCTCAGTTCTGCTGCTCCCAATGCATCCCTGATCCTTCACTAGGATTTTAATCTCCTGCCCATGTTCATTCTTCAGCATTCTCCACTCCTCCAACTTTTATTTTAGGCTGTCAGGTTCTTCAAATAAAAAGTTTCTACTCAGTGTCACTTCCTGCCTGACCCTCCCCTCTCCTTTGTGTGACTTGGTTCTGAGGCTTGGGCAGAGCAGCTCAGGGGAGGGTCTTGGGTGGGTGCACAAAGTTCTGAGATGTCCCATGACCCTTATCAGGGCTAAAAGCCCCAGGGTTATACCAAAATACTGGCCTGAAGTGAAACCAAAATCTCTCTGCAAGTGTTTCTGTGAACTCCTCTCATTCAGTGGGCCAAAGGCAGAAGAAGAGTTTATTTTAGCTGTGTTGGGGTCATCCTAAGAGGCTCCAGGGCACTGTGACTACTTCTGCAAAGGCCTCTAAACCCCATCTAGCACCCACCTATTTGCTGCTTTGCCCCCAGCTGCTTCTCAGCCTCCTGTAAGCCAAAGCCCCAAACCCAGCATCCTCTTCTGGGGCCCCAAGGTTCCCTCCAGCCTACTTGGAATTTTGAGAGAAATGGGCCAGGACCAGTAGAGGGTGAAATGATTCACTGCAGCCCCTCTCTCTGGCCTTGCTTCCACTTTGGGGATCTCAACCCCAGCCTTTTTCAGGCTTTTGAAAAAGTGATTTAGCACTGAGATAACCCCCAAGCTCAGCTGAGTGGGGGTTCCAGAAGCCTGTACCTCTCCTCTCCTCTCCTGTTGAGTTTCATGAACTTTCTCCAGCACAGAGTGGCTGCTGGCAGCATGAGAAGAGAAGAACAATATGTTCCTGGAATTGTCTCCAACCTGCCCACTCTCATCTTCCTCTGCAAGGCTGTGGGAGCAAGGGGAAGAGCTGAATTAAGTGTTCAGCCAGTATTTTATGAGGACAGTGCAAGCAAAATACAAACAGTTGGGGAGGCTTTGGCCCTGGAGCTCCACCTTTGGCTGCAGTTCAATTTTTATGGCAGTTTAAGTTGTTTGTAGACTTTTTTTTTTCTTTTTTAAATACCCTTTGCACCCTGTACTTTTTATAGAGGAAGGTTAACACAGGGATTTCACTGACTGCCCTAAAATCCAGTTCCCAAATGCTCACCCTTAAGTCTTTGAAACATGATTATTATAGCTTTACTTGTCTGGCAGAGTCAGGAATGGAAGGGATGGATTAAAAATGACTGTCTTTGCTCACTTGTGCTGACTGCACTGTGCAGTGAGGAGCAAATGCCATATTGATGCAGTGCCATGTGAGGACATGCTCGTTGCCACCTAATGAAAGACCTTGGCTGAAGGTGACTCAGAGGTGGAGCAGGTGCTTGCAAAGCATGGCTCTTCCTACCACTGCAGCTCTGAAGATGAAGGGCTTCCTCTTGATGCCCAATTAGCATAATTGAGTTCCTCTTGAAAGCAGCAGGCTGACTTATCTGTTCCTTAGGAAGCAGAACTAATGAACTTGAATTGCCTCTCTAAGAGCCCCCTCCAGTTGGGCAACACTGCCCATAAATAGGCACAAGGCATGTGCTGTGTTCCTGTGTCTGAACTTTGGCAAGTGTGTGGTTTGTGTTGGTGAAAACAATTTCCATGGTAACCCTCAATTCCTCTGACTTTCCATGAGCCCATGGTGAGCTAAATCACCTCCCAGGTGTGAGCCATGCAGAGCTTGCTGTGGTGACAAATGGGTTGGGAAACTTCTGTGGGTGTCTGCAGGGTCTGGTTGAGGTTTATCAGATGCTGCTTGGCTGGGGGAAATCTTGTCCTTCATCCTGTGGGGGACAGGGTCCTCTCTCCTCCAAACACCATGAATCCAGAGCCTCCATGGAGGAAGCAGGGCCACAGCTTGGTTTGCTGCCAGCCAGGCCAGAGCAGGATTAGCTCACCATGCTTCCCATTCAGGAGGAGCAGCCACTTCCCCCACACTGTGCTGATGCTCTGCTTCTTGCATGAGGCACAGCCAGGCTGCAGGGAGGTGTGACTGTCACAGCTGGTCCCAGTGATGTCCCAGCCCAGCAGCTGGCAGGGTGCTAAGGCTGCTCAGAGCAGAGCTGCTGGCAGATACCTTCTCATCAAACTCTGTGCTGGTGCTGCCACCTTCTCCCAGCTCATGGGTGACCCCAGTTTTCATTCTGGGCAGCATCAGGCCTTGCTTTAGCTCCAGCCCACTGCTGGTCTCCTGACACAAGTACCTGCCATCAGCACTGCTCAGCCTTTTCTGGAGGAGGGGGCTGGCCTGATTTATCCCTCTGCTGGGGCATGCTGAGGACCTCATCCAAGGACACATCTGGGCTTTGGGGAGGACACTTTGGCCACATAGTTAGTTATTCAAGCTAACATAATTATTCAAACTAACATAGTAATTCAAGCTAACATAGTTGTTCAAACTAACATAGTAATTCAAGCTAACATAGTAATTCAAGCTAACATAGTAATTCAAGCTAAATAACAGCCAAGCTGTTTGCACCTTGAACACCAGCATGGCTGATTTCACAGCACACACCTTGGTGCTGTGCTGCTGGAGAGGGAAGGCTGTGATTTGAGGTGAGTCACTGGCAGGAGGCAGGAGATGTGATCTGGCTCTTGCATCAGGCTCCTCTGGGCGTCCAGGAGCGTTCACACCCGGGAGGAGGCACAGCCAGGGGCTGGTGCAATGCAGCAGGTGTTTGCTGCAAACCTGCCCTTTGAAGTGTGGCAGGGCTTGCATGAGCTCCCAGCCTGACCAGCTGATGTGGTGCAACACCTCCAGGCAGATAGGAGCTCTCCTGCCCATCGTTAACTTAATTAGCTGATACTTATTTCTGGAACTGGAAAAGCCTCTGGGTGTTGTGTGTCAGAGATGCTGGTTAAGTGGTAAATAAGGTTAGCAATATTGGGACCAGCTGTTCTAGAGACAGCAAATTGAAAACCAAATTGGCTGAGAATTAAACCAGAAAAACATCAGGGGGGAGCTATGTGTAAGTCTCTGAGAGTGGTTAGAAGTAATACAGAGCCAAAGCAAAGAAGTGTCTTGACTGCAGCAGGATTCAGGCCTGGAGGAGTGGGGCTGCTGGGGAGGGGGAAGAATCAAGTTTCTCCTTTCCAGCTTGACAGAAGTGATTTCCCTTTCTGCTGTAGGGGCAGCCCCCCTTCAGCTGACTTTGAACCTCCTTTGAGTGAGGAGCAGCTGGCCTTGTTCTGGGATGGTCAATAAGGAAGGAGCCTTTTCCAGATAATCCTTTCTCCTTCACCATCAGCCTTGACCTCAGAGCCTCACTGAGAGATGTTGAGGGGACCCAATGAACAACTGTGAGCACTCACTTCCTCCTCCCTTACCAAAAACGAGATGCTGGGTGACAGTGAAAAAAACCCCAGCCCAGTGAAGTTCATTTTGAGTGTCACACCCATCTATCTCAAAATCACCCACATGCCTTGATTTTGCCCCAGTCAGCATTTGGAAATCTCTAGCCAAGGCTGAGCAGGAAACGTGGATTTCTGCCTTGTGTCCCTCCTCAGGGGCTCCAGGCTTTGTGCTGGAGCTGAGCAGAGGTGTGGGGCTGCCCATGGCAGCAGGAAACACACAGCACCACTGCCACCAGCACCTGGCTGCTCACTCCTCTTGGGGTAGGAGCATCCAGGGAGAACCTCAGCTCGAGCTCTGAGAGTGTTGGGGAGGGGGAAAACAAAAGAAATTGCAATTTTCAGTGGTTATTGCAATCTCACCTTGCTTAAAGAATTTCCCTCACCTGTTACTCCTTTCCCTCTGCCCAGCAAAGGAGGTGCAGAGCCCCCAAACACAACGAGGGAGCTGTGGCTGGCAGTGTGCAGGCATGGAGATCTGCAGAGCCCCAGGTGGGCTCTGAAGAGGCAGGCAGCCCATTCCTGGGGTGCTGAGTGCCTGTCCATGGCCCTGGGCCAGCACTGGGAGCACCAGCAGTGACTGCTGCTCGTGGGGCTTCAGCTGGGACCCCCACTTGCCTCCTGTCCCAGCTGAAGGGTGTTGAGCTGACTGCTGCAGGATTCTGTTCTATCCCACAGCTCTCCTCATGGCCTTGCTCTGTGCTGTGCTGCTGTCAGGTTTTCCAGAAGGTTTTTGTGACCCCCTGGGTCCCTGCACAGTTAACTGGCCCTGAGCAGCAGCTGCTCCTGTGCTTGAGGTCTCCAGCCTGCAAAGCCTCACTGCTGAGCTTTGTGTGTGCAGCTGATGGGGCTGCCAGGGCATGGATGGGGCTGCCAGAGTGTCACTGCCTGAGGAGCCTCCTTAGCCCTGAGATCCCCTCAGTAGGACGTGCAGGTGGTTTAAATCCTGATTTTTCCCAAAACCACTGATGAGAGATTGCAGGAGGCAGTTTTCAAGGCTCCAAGGATTGTTGGTTGTTTCTTGTCTCAGGCACTCTCTGCCCGGCTCACAGCTCTGCCCAGCCGGGCACCCAGGATGGAATCTGCCTGCTGAGGGCAGGGCTGGTCTCACACAGTCTGCATTACCTGCTGAATGTTTGTAACAATTCTCCAATGCAATACAGTCTTGTTAAACTGTCCAGCTCTGACCCCATCCAATCTGACAGTGCCAGCATGTCACCCAGCATGGATGGCACGGAGAAGAAGGAGGAAGAGGTATCCACACCCCAAATTCTCCACCTTGGCCACGTGTCCCTTATCACAAACATTCCCAAAAGTCTATTTATCTACGTTCTAACAACCTAATTTACACTTTACTGATTTTGGTGGCTTGTTTCCATTCCCTCTGTGTTGGTAATTTCCCCCAGGGGTGTGAATTCAGTGCCTGAGACAGCAGGGTCTCACTCAGGGGTCTTTGGGACCCTCGCCAGGGGGGTTTGAGACCCCCAAGGAGGCCAGAGGGAACACCCTGGGCTCCCACATCAGAGCATGGATGGGGCTGACAGAGCATGGATGGGGCAGCCAGCAGTGAGAGGAGAGGAGAGGAGGAGAGGAGAGGAGAGGAGAGGAGAGGAGAGGAGAGGAGAGGAGAGGAGAGGAGAGGAGAGGAGAGGAGAGGAGAGGAGAGGAGAGGAGAGGAGAGGAGAGGAGAGGAGAGGAGGAGAGGAGAGGAGAGGAGAGGAGAGGAGAGGAGGAGTGTCCATTTGTGCTGGAAGCAGAGCTGACTCAGAGCTTTCTCCCCAGGGCTGGGTGCTGACTCAGCTGCTTTGCCTTTTCCTGGCTCCTCTGGAAACCAGAGGCGTCTCCTGGGGCTCAGAGGCCGTAGCAGTGCAGCAGGAGTCAGCAGTCCTGGGTTTTGGGAGAGTCACGCCTTGCCTGCTTTGGGGCAAGAGCCAAGCAGTTCAGTAAGAGTTTCAGGATTGCCTCTGGGTGTTTTGCCCTCGTGCTGCAGCCTGGGCTGCTCCTGGGGTGAATGTGTGCTGCACAGTGTGTCCCCCCACAGGGGAGGCTCTTCCTCCAGCCTCTCCAGGCTGTTATTTGCTGGGATTACTCATGCTGGTGTCAGAGCTTGCTCCCTGCTCTGGGTGAGGCTGAGCTGGGGTGGACACACCCCATGGAGGTGTCCCCCCCACACAGGGGCTTGGCTTGCAGCCAGTGGCCAGGTTTGGCTGAGGAGCAGCTCACAAGTGATGAGGATGCACCTGGAGCTGCTGCAGCCAGGGGGATGCTCTGCTGCCAGCTCCAGGTTGTGCTGAAGGGGGGTGGCTCTTTCCTGGTGCTTCCAGCAGCCCAGCAGGCTCCTCTCCATGGGGGGAAGCGGAGCCATGAGGCTGAGTCCTGCCTGCCCTGACTGCTCCTGTGATAACCCTGTCTGTCCCCCCTGAAATGAGCTGAGGGAGAAGGGCCTTGGGCCCAGCTGGAAGGAGAGCCCTGCTGCCACCTGCAGAGGTGAGGGCATTGCTGACTGATGGAAATCTGGTGGAATTCCTCCTAAAAACGGCAGAGGTGCTGAAGGTGGATGAGGTGAGGATGTCACTGCATCTCTGTGGCTGGGGGCTGGGACAGGAGCCCACCCAGGCACCAGGGTGGCTGTGCAGGGGTTGCCCCATCACCAACCAGTTCTTCCAGTTCCTCTGGGAAGTGCCAGATTGAGTTGGAGTCAGACTGGTTTGTACAGAGCCTGTATTTGCCTGGAGAGGAAATAATAATAATAATAATAATTAAAAATAAAAAATCAGTTCAGTCACCTCAGCCCAGAGTTGTGTTTCTAAAGGGAGTGGCTGGGCAGGGCTTGGGCACCCCCACCCTGCTGTGGGGCTGTGGCCAGGCTGGAGCTGCCCTGGGCTGAATCACTCCTGGTTTGCAGGGAGGACAAACACACACATCTCTCCCTGTGAGGGGATGGTGGCTGCTCTGGGAGAGCTGCAGGGCTGCACAGAGTTCTAGCACAGACTGCCTGTGCATGGCTGGCTGCAGGGAGAGCAAACTCAGGCATGGAGCAATCTCAGGAGCAGATTCCAGCATGGCCACAATCACTGCCCTGCTGATAAGAGCAGTGGCTGCACTCAAGCCCTGTGCTCGGCTGTCTGGGGCAGCTGAGCACAAGCTTGCCTTGCCCTTTGGGCTTTTTCCTTCTGACTGCAGTGTTACCACCCTTCATTGGGTTGTTCTTAATCTGCTTATTCCAGAGAAATCCTATCTGCCTATTATTGTGCCCCAAATGTAAAAAGACTTTCTGTCTTTCCCAGGGTGGGAAAAAAAATGTTTTCAAAATCCCCCACAAATGTTCATGCCCTGCAATGGTTTTCTTCAATCCCACAGAGGATGTTTTAATCTGAATTTTTCTCAGTGCTTTAGGGTGTCACAGGATCATCCCAGCCTGGATGCTGGTGGATACTGGTGAGTTGGGGGTGAATGGTAGATTTTGGGTGAAGAAGACTGGAGCTGATTTCATCCAGTGTGGAGACATGGCCCTGTCTGGGCTTGTCTATTCAAGTACTGTTACTGACCCATGGCTGCAAATGCCTCCTTAAATAAGTAAACCCTGCAGGACTGGCTCCTGAGGGTCACAGGATCTAAATCTATTGGTCATGCTTAAAATAAAAACCTTTGGGAGTAGCCAAACCTTAGGTAAACCTTGGCCTTTATCTCACTTAGCTCCTTCCCCTGTTTCTGAAGCCCTTCAGAAGGGATGGGCTCAGCTCTGAGCTGTCTCTGCCCACCTTGCAGGGCTGTTTTTGCTCCCTGCCTTATCTCCCTTGTGACACCACATGCCCTTTCCTTCCTCCTTCATGCAGCAGGGCCCTCTCAGAGCAGGAATGGCTGATGGTGTTAGCAGCCTGGCTTTGGGGAACTGCTGCAGAGGCAGCAGAAGTGAAGCTGGGTGGAAAAACCCCTCTGTGTTTGTTGTTCAGCTTCCAAACCCCACGAAGCCTTGGCTTGGCACTCAAAATTGAATTATCATTTCCTTCAAAGCCAAGGGTACCAGAATGTCTGACACTTGGAGTATCAGGGGGCAAATTTTGTCTGCTGTGGCACTGCCCAGTGGCTGCAGAGGTGTTCAGTGCCTGCCACAACGTGCAGAGCTGATGGTGCTCTGGCTGTGGCAGCACTCACTGTTGGTGGCTCTCTTGCCTCAGTTTCCCTCTTCCCACATCTCCAGGCTGGGATCACCCTGCTGTGGGTGTGGACAGACACACCTGGCTGGTGTGCCCTGCCTGGGCTCCCTGAGGCTGCTCACACAAGGCTTGTTGGGATTCCCTTTGCCCTTCTTGGCAGGCAAGGCTGGGCTGTGGGTGAGCAAAACTCAGGTATTCCATTTTTGCTTACCAGGCTGCTTTGGGCCAGGTAACCTGACTGCAGAGCACTGTGAGGCTGGTTCACACTGTGGACACACTTCATGGTGGGCTGAGAGCCCCCATGGAAGCTGAGGCTGCTCTTGAAATGCCCTGGCTGGATCCTTCTGGGTGTGCTGGAGAACTCTCCTGGTTTCCATCTGCTATGGAAAGAGAAAAAGTCAGAAAAATCCTGTTTGATTGTCATACAGAAATGAGCAGCAGCACGAGTGGAGCATGGGCAGGCAAGGGCTCACCACTGGCCCCAGGGCTTTGCTCCCTGCACCCAGCCCAGCTCCTTGCTTCTCCTGGGGACACCAAGGACAAGCACAGGGGTGCTGATGGCCCCTGCTCTGGGTCTCTGTGAACGCTGGGGATTTAAGCAGATGGTCTGTCCATACAATGTGCTGATGTTTTAAGTTGTGAATGATGCCTTAAGATTGTAGCCTTTATCTTTTTCAAATCCTGCACTGCATTGGTGCATAACTCTAAACTCCATATGAAATGTTAGCTACTGTCTTCACATTTTGGTCAGACAAACAATCCCTCTAGGCCTGAGATTCAAGGACACCCCACAGCCTCAGGCCCCAGATTGTATAAACAAAAGTGATTTGGGGAGAAGCAAACTGGGGAAATACAACTTCATTACCTAAAGCTGTAATTGGAGAATTAACCCCTGATATTTAAATGGACCAAACTTATAATTGTCTGAAAAACTCATGACTGCTGTCAAAGCCTCAGGGAGGCTTTGGCTGCCCAAGGTGTATCTATTGAAGCCTTTAATAAATCCCCACTTTGTTCTCTACACCTTGTCCAGGCTCTGTTCTGGGGAGCCACTCCAAGGCACCATGAGGAGCTGCAGAGGACTGGGCTGGTGGGGAGCAGAACCTGCAGCTCCTTAATGTGGGATGACTGAAAATCACTTCTTGGGGGTGTTTGGTGGCAATAACTTGCTGATATGACCATGGGCCAGAGTGCTGCTATCCAGCAGACACAGCCTGGGCTCCCCCAGTTGGCCCCTGAAGGGAGGGGGGACTTGTGCTGCTGACATCCAGTGGAAAATCTTCTGGAGTAAATCCTGCAGGTTGCAAACTGGCTGTTGTTTAGATGGATGTGAGATAGTTCAGCCTGCAGCCAAGTTCAGCCCCGGGTTCTGCAAGCCTAAGGCACACAAATGCTGTGAAGAGTTAATGGCAAACAGAGTGTGGAGCAAAACAAAGAAAGACCTTTTGAGGTCTCAGCTGCTCAGGGTAATATTTAGGTTTGGTGACTCTCTGTATCTTAGAGATGGGAATGCAGCAAAGCTCTTTCAGTCCAGAGTATACGTGGAGCCCAACAAGACTGTGGGCTAATATCAACAAACCTTTTGGAAAAGCAGATCCTGTCTGCTTCAGCAAAGCCACAGTGTTATTTTTCTTTCAACAAATGTATTGAGACAATAATAATGCTGTGCAGATTGGTTCTCCCTGGCCTACATGATTTATTAGGAAGCAGAAACAATTGGAGTTGCTGAGAAAAAACAAGCTTTGGACATGGATATCTTTCTCCTTTTTTTATTTTTATTTTTCCCCCTTAATTCCCTAAGAACTAAAAAAGGGCCACCTAGTCTGGTCCCAGGAGAGAGGTTGCCTCCTTCCTTGCATTTCTTACTGGACCACCAACCCTGGGCTTGCTGCTTAGATGCTTCAGTGCTGGGAAGAATGTGATACAGCCACAGAGCAACACTCCCAGGCAGGAGAGCAGAGCAGGTCTGGAGGAGACCTGCAATCTGTTCCTGGCTGTTGGTGACTCAGGGATGAGTTGTTTCCTCTCTCTGAGCCTCCCTTTCCCCATTTATCCTGTTTATTTACTGCTAAAGCCATGGAGAGTGGTGGTGCTGGCCATGCCCTGGGAGCTCACCCAGCTCAGACCCAGGAGAAATGGAAGCACAGGAGCTGGTGGCAGGTCCCACTCTGGTGGCCTCAGCTCCTGCTCCTGGGCCTGAGCAGAGAACCTATTTGCTTTGGAGGGGTTTATTGGCTGTCCCCAGTCAGGAACACCCTGGGGACAGTGGGCAGCCCCTCCCCAGCACTTGTCCCCTCGCTGCTCAGGTGGCCCTGCTGGATCCAGAGTGAGCATCCCCTGTGTCTGGCAGGTGCTGGCTCTGCTCCCCTCGTCCCCTCTGTGCTGTTCCCCACCTTCCCCCCTGCCTTTGCATGTTTTGGGGTACAGGAGGGTTCTGCTGAGGGCTGGTTCTCCTCAGGACCGTGGGGTGGATGCTTCTCCACCCAGGGGCACTGGGATCCTGTGGGTAGTGTGGGGTTTCCTTGACCTGCTGGCTGCCATCCAGCTGCTGGGGGCTCCTGGGGGCTGTGTCCCCCCTCCACACCCAACTGCTGGGCTGGTGCTCCACTGCCCAGAGAGGGAGTGGCCAGCTGTGGTCAGGGAGCTGGGGCAGCTCTCCAGCCTTGATGACAGGCAGTGGAGGACAAGGCAGCTCCACCACAAAGCCCCAGTGAGTGGGGGATCCTGCTGGGGATGGGTGGGAGCATCTCCCTGAACACCCCATGAGGATGAAGGAGGCTGAGCTGTGCCAGCTGGTCCTGCTTGCACCCACAGCCCTGCTCATCACCTGCCCTGTGTTTTCTAGAAAGAAACCTGTGGGTTTGGTTGATAAAGGGCAAGGGGCTCCCTGGCAGGGTTTTGAGGCAGCAGGACCAGGTGCTCTGGCAGCAAACTCCGACTGAGTGTCTGCAGGAGTAAGTGATAGCATCAGGGTTTGCTCTGCCCTCAGAAATGACTGAACAGATTCTCTCTGGTTTCCAGCTGACCCCGTGGCTCCCTGTCAGTGATGGGAGCAGGCTGTTTAGGTTTGAGTTCATGGTGCCATGGCCAGCCCTGAATCAGCCCCAAAAGCTGGAGATGGATTCAGCAGGTAGAGGGAGGGGGAAAAGCTGCACCCACTGCACCCAGCCCTTGCTGTTATTAAATCAGGGATTGCTGAGAGTCATCTCTGATTCATGCTCCAGCTGAAACACAAGTATTTCACATTTGTCTGAAGGGATTAAGTTTTTAAAGCTCCTGCCCTTCTGGCTGTGTGTTTTCCTCCTATGGGTTAGTTAGCCTCAGCTCCCAATTTTTGAGAAAGACTGGAGGATTGGGGGTGATTTTCATTTGTGATATTTTTCTTCCATGCCTGGAGTCAGCACAAAAAGGAGTCAGTGCAAATTAGCTTTATTTGATTATTGCAGGGGGCTGGAGGAGCCCTGGGTAATTGCTACATTTGGTTCCTTTTCTCTTGGGTTTCATTGACATTTCAGATAGTACATGAGTGGTTCCTTCCCCCTACAGATGTTTTCTGTTGGTTATAGCTGGGAAGAGACCATAGATAATAAATCCATGTGCTTCTTTTGTGTTTTTTTCAAGGCTTGCTGAAATCAGAGTGGGGCACTGGGCTTGCTCAGCTCTGGGTGCTCCTGCCATCGGGGTGAGCAGCAGCAGGACCTCCCTCCCTTTCTGCCAACCCTGTTTGCATAAGAGAGGAGGAAGAGAAAAAGTGAATTATGGCAGCCTGACCCTCCCAATATTTTTTTGCTTCACCCCTGGATCAATGCTAAACACTAGCCAAACCTGTATTTGAGACTGAGAGCAGGGAAATTCCATTCTTCTTATTGCCCCTGGGCAATTCCTCTCTTAACCCATGCACATGTTTTGGGTACATCACAGGGCATTTCTGGGCTCCTGGCTTTTTCCTGAGTTTCTGCCTCCATGAAGCATCCATGCTGAAGGACGTGGATGGAGCATGGCTGGCATTTTTGGGGAAAGGTTATGTCCAAATTGCTTACAGGTTTGTGTGGCTCCATGGAGAAGGGAGCTGAGACACTGCCACCTTTGCTGATGGACCAAAAGCCCATGAAGCATAAATGCTCTCTGAGTAAGGTCTGGCTTCTTCTGTACCAGAATACAAAGAAAGAGGGGAATCCACAAGACCTTAAAAAATCTTTAAACAGTGAAGTTTAACAGTAAATAAAGGCTAGATTTTACTAACAATCTCAAAGTGATAAAGCCTGACTTTGCCTCTGACAATATGATTGGAAGGGAGAGCAGCTGTCAGGCTGCTGCAGCACTGTGATGGTTTGCCCAAAGCCAGGAGCCTCCCCAGGCTGCTCAGCCCCTCTCTGACACATTTTTCATGAGAAGGCAGCAGCCTGCAGAGGCTGCACGGCCCAGGGCTGGGGGTGCTGCACAGCTTTGAGACCCTCAGCCAGACTGGGGGGGCCTTAAACCCCAAAACAGCCCACTGGGGAGACAAGGAGCCTTTGAAGCTCCTCCAATCTGCCCGAGCTGCAGAGTGGGGTTGTGAACCTTGTCTGTCCTTCCCTAGGAGAATGTTGCTTTTACAATTAAAACCCACGCAAACCCCCAGCCCTGGCTACTGCTTGTTACCCCAGTGAAATATCTGACATTTGAGACATAATGGGAAGTCAAAGAATGTGAGGAATTCGGTGACTCAACACAGAGTTTATTATACCAGCCCCACCGTTTAAGCCCATGTAATGTAAAATTGTTTTACGGCATGTGGCACAGTTCTGTGGGTTAATTTATAAGCAAACAATTACTATTCAAATAGGGATTTTTTTTTCCTGTGCCTACATAAACTTGTTATCTGTTTGGCAGTGGGGGATGCTGCGAAGAAATGCACATTTGCATTTTTTGCTTTGATGCAATTTGCTTTTCCTGGAGCAGCTCAATGGTGCATTGATGACCAGGGCTCACTGCTGAACTTGACCTGGGAGTGGCGTGGAGATAAGCCAAATGTTAAGAGAAAAGGAGTCCTTTGTGTGAAGATGCCAGGATTTTAGGTCTCACTTTTAGGTCACACACTTGTTAGGGGTTCCTTCAAAGTGATGGATTCTTCTGCTAAAATTTAATGATGTCCGTTAAATCACAGGGTCATGAACTAATGCATGTGCTGAAAATGGTTTGCCAAGGGACCATGAAGACAAGGCCTTGTGTCAGGAGACTTCCAAAGCAAATTGGATTTTCCACACAGCAATGGCTGCGTTTGAAGGTCTGTCAGTGGCCTGTAAAATTCTCCACCAGTGATAACAAGACAGAACTGCCAAGCACTGAAGCAGTGCCATGAGCATTATAGAACAAATCACTGCCCTCTCAGGACATAATAGCTTCTTGATCATCAGTCAAAGAAAGAATTATCCCAACCAGCAAATGGGCTGGAGGAATCTGCTCCTGCTTTTCCAGGAGATTATCCCAGAGCTCCTGGGTTAAATCTGCTGCAGAGAGCCTGGGGTTTGTAAGAGCATCAGTGTGGAGCTGAGCACTTGGGCAGGTGCATTTTAGGCTGGGTGCACAGAAAAGGATGGAACAACAAGATGCTGACTCGTATGGAGCCACCAGCTGAGCCCCAGGACAAGCCCTGCCCAGATGTGTCTGTGCTGAAGGGAAGGTGAACCAGCTGGGAGATGCTGTTTCTCTCCCTGCCTGCACATCCTAGGGAAGTTCATTTCTGTCCCATTTCACATCCCATTGATTTGAATTGATTTTAACAGGTAGTCAGGCTGTTGGGACAGCAGCCTGGATCACTCCTTCTGCATCCACAGAGCTCAGTAGGTGCACGATTGCTGCTGGTCTCAAGGCTGGTTTGTACCCAGTCTCTCACTGGTTTGGCTGAACTGGTTTAAAAAGCAGTTTGGAGCTGAACTGCCCATGCTGACAGGGTTCTGCACGTGCCCACCCTGAGCTGCAGCTTGTCTTGCCACCTCTGAAAGCAGAGGGAAGTTAAACCCCATGGCCTGGCCCTGGCCTTTCAGCTGGGATCACCGTGGAGAGGGGCAGCTCCTGATTTCTCACCAAGGGGAGCTGCAGGCAGACAAATATCAGAGAATTTAGACAAATGAATGGCAGCTCTCTCATTGCAATGGCAGGTTTGGGAAAGCCAAGAGCTCCCTCCTGGGCTGTCCACATGGGCAGTGCTGCTCTGGGACCAGTGCTGGGCCAGGGAGTGCATTGGTCAGGACATGCTGACCACTGCTTCTCCAGCCTGAGCCTGGACTGAGCATGGAGGAGGCAGCTCTGGTTCCACCCAGTCTCTGAAGGATTTGATATATTGTACTGCCAAAAGAAAACAGCATAGATCATCCTGGAGCCCTTGGAAGGAGAGTGCAGTGAGGGTGGAGCAAGAGGACACGAGGGTGAATGCTGCCTCAGGCTGGAGTGGGACAAAAATCCCCCCAAGCTGCCTTCAGGGGTGGGTGGCTCTGTCATGGCCACACCAAGTGATTTTTTGGAACAGAGGGTGCCTGGGGAGTGATGCTGCACAGAGCCCAGGATGGCCCAGGGGTTCATCCTGCTTCCAGTGAGATGTGTGTGTGTTTATGAAATCTAACTCCCTGGGTGATGTCATGACACGATGAGAAACTGGGTTATAAATTAGAGGAAGAAAAAAAGTAGACCCCACTGTGGGTCAGATGAAGGCAATAAATTCAGATAACAGCTCATCAGTGCCTTTTCCCTTGTTCTTGTATGTGTTTGCAATTTTTTTTCCAGTTGGGAGAAGATCTGGTGAGAAGCAGCTGGTTTTTATTTGTTCTCCATCCACATCTGATTAGATAGTCCTCCTGCCCACTGAGACGTGCTGGGGAACTCTCCCAGCCCCTCTGATCACTCACTGGGGCACCAAGGAGTTTGGGACTCTGTTTCACAAGCTCACAGCATTTCAGAGGTACAAAGGGCTCCTTCATGGTCAGGTCCCACTGGGCCAAAGGGCATGGCCAGATCCTGCTCTGGGGCTCTTTATGAGGTGCTATGCTTTGGGCCTGGGAAGGCAGCAGTGGGGATGTGTTTCTCTCCCTGAATTAAGCTATTAATTTGGTTTTAGGCAGTTCTGGGGCTCTGCAGACCAAGAGGAGGAACATATCTCTGTGAATGTTCACCATGGGCTGATGGGGAGGGAGCTGTGCTGCCAGGAAGAAAGTGGGCTGTGGTTTTGGAGCAGTGGGAGAAAACAACCTAATGGTGAGGAGGGTACTGTGGGAGCAGGGACAGACCAAAGTGGAGGTGAGGGCACGAATCCCCCTCAGTGTGTGGCTTCCTGCAGGCTAAACAAGAACAAGGCCGAGCTTCTGGCTTGTTGAAGCTACTATGGAAACTCCCACCAGCTGCACTGAACTCCAACCCAGACCTCTCCAGCCAAGCCTGCAGTTTCCTCACACCATGCTACAGGAGTATCCCACAGAGCATTCTGCAGGCAGATTCCTTCCAGGAGACAGGTGTGAGTGTTTCACTCAGGGCAGGGAGATTGTTCTGGTCCTGTCCTGCCTTCCCTTCCCCTCACACACAACTGCTTGGCAAGATTTAGATGTCTGATGTTTCTCTCTCTCCTCTGTTGCTGTCCAGACCCTCAGTGCAGACACAAACCATCAGCAAGGGTGGTTGGCCATGGGATGGGTGAGTTCTTCACCAGAACACAGCAGAACCAGAGCTTCCCTGGCCACCAGGGAGCCCCAGAATCTCCTCCTCCTGTGCTGGTGGGAAGGGATCTCCCATGGCAAGGCTGAGGAAATGGAGCTGAGCTCCCAGTGCCGTGCCCAGGCAAGTCCAGGCTCCCATCAGGTGCTGAGCCCTGAGCTGCAGCTCTCAGAGCCTCACCTGCTCACCCGGGGGCGATGGGCTCTGCACTGCTGCAGGCTCCAAGAGAAGTTCTGGGAGCCCCAGGTGAGCTGGGGATTGCAGAGGAGTGGGGATTGCAGAGCCCACAAAGCCAGGGCTCCTGGAGAAGGGTTTGTGCCCCTCCTGGGCTCCTGGAGAAGGGTTTGTGCCCCTCCTGGGCTCCTGGAGAAGGGTGTGTGCCCCTCCTGGGCTCCTGGAGAAGGGTTTGTGCCCCTCCTGGGCTCCTGGAGAAGGGTGTGTGCCCCTCCTGGGCTCCTGGAGAAGGGTTTGTGCCCCTCCTGGACTCCTGGAGAAGAAGGGTTTGTGCCCTCCAGGGCTCCTGGAGAAGGGTTTGTGCCCCTCCTGGGCTCCTGGAGAAGGGTTTGTGCCCCTCCTGGGCTCCTGCAGAAGGGTTTGTGCCCCTCCTGGGCTCCTGGAGAAGAAGGGTTTGTGCCCTCCTGGGCTCCTGCAGAAGAAGGGTTTGTGCCCTCCTGGGCTCCTGGAGAAGGGTTTGTGCCCCTCCTGGACTCCTGGAGAAGAAGGGTTTGTGCCCCTCCTGGGCTCCTGCAGAAGAAGGGTTTGTGCCCCTCCTGGGCTCCTGGAGAAGGGTTTGTGCCCCTCCTGGACTCCTGGAGAAGGGTTTGTGCCCCTCCTGGGCTCCTGCAGAAGGGTTTGTGCCCCTCCTGGGCTCCTGGAGAAGGGTTTGTGCCCCTCCTGGGTGTCAAGGCAAACGTGGAACTGACAGGGT
The DNA here is from genome assembly GCA_034336665.1 of Luscinia megarhynchos. Taxonomy (NCBI): domain Eukaryota; kingdom Metazoa; phylum Chordata; class Aves; order Passeriformes; family Muscicapidae; genus Luscinia; species Luscinia megarhynchos. The sequence goes on from CM067580.1 coordinate 9,112,063, forward strand.
GGGAAATGTCCCTGAACTCATCTCAGAAATTACCGTTCTGTGGGTCAGCTTAAGTTTCTGGCAAAAATTCACAGCTGGTTTTGTTCCAGACTTGTTTCCCCGTTCCCTTTAATCCATGCAGCCCACGTGCTAAAAGCAAAGAGACAGCTCGGGGCTGTGCAAAGGATCAGTGGCGTCCGTCTGTCCCTCGGTGTCCGTCTGTCCCCTGGTGTCTGTGTGTCCCTCGCTGTCCGTGTGTTCCTCGTTTTCTGTCTGTCCCTCAGTGTCCATCTGTCCCTCACTGTCCGTCTCTCCCTCGCTGTCCTTCTGTCCCCTGGTGTCCGTCTTTCTCTCGGTGTCCATGTGTCCCTCGCTGTCCATGTGTCCCTCAGTGTCCGTGTGTCCCTCTCTGTCCGTCTGTCCCTCGCTGTGTGTGTGTCCCTCTCTGTCCATCTGTCCCTCTCTGTCTGTCTGTCCCTCGCTGTCCATCTGTCCCCCAGTGTCCGTGTGTCCCTCGCTGTCCGTGTGTCCCTCGCTGTCCATGTGTCCCCTGGTGTCCGTCTGTCCCTCAGTGTCCGTCTGTCTCTCGGTGTCCGTGTGTCCCTCAGTGTCCGTGTGTCCCTCTCTGTCCGTCTGTCCCTCGCTGTGTGTGTGTGTCCCTCGCTGTCCATCTGTCCCTCGCTGTCCATCTGTCCCTCAGTGTCCGTCTGTCCCTCTCTGTCCATCTGTCCCCCTCTGTCCGTCTGTCCCCCGGTGTCCGTCTGTCCCTGGGAGTGTGCTGGCCGCGGGGTCCCGCACTGGCAGGGACAGGGGCAGTGCCCGTGCCCAGCTGCTGGCACAGAGCTGTCCGTGCTGCTGCTGCTGCTGTGCCCTGCAGGGACCCCGCGGGTGCAGCCCCTCCATCAGCTCCACACCAGCAGCTCAGCTCCAAAGGAAGGAGCACTTGTCTAATCTCACCAAAGCTCTGTGAGATGGGGAGGTTTCCGGATAGGATCTGCACTGCTCAGCCTCAGGTATCAGTTGCATAATTTCCTGTGTTGTTTCAACACTCTTGTCTTTCTCCTTTTCTTTTTTTGTTCTTTTCTTTTTTTGTTCTTTTCTTTTTTTGTTCTTTTCTTTTTTTGTTCTTTTTTTTTTGTTGTTCTTTTTTTTTTTCTTCTTTGCATACTGGAGAAGTCTTATATAAGCATATGCTGGGCTGGAAATTTTTTCTTTCTGAGTATTTTTTTTGGCAGGGAGCTCCTGGCACATGATACAGAACTCAGAGCCATCAACTGTAGCTGTGATACAGATGTTCATTGCCTGTATAATCTTTCTCATATCAAGCAATTACCCTGAGCCAATTTCTTTATTTTAAGCACCTTGTTGTGGGAACAGAACTGTAAATGCATGAATTGCTGAGTTCCCTTATACCTTTTTACAGTAGGCAAACAAAAAAATCAGCGCAGGGCCCCAGTGAAAATCAAACATGAGGGCTGTTCTAGATAAGAAAAGACAGACACTAACTGGGAGTTTAAAAAAAAAATCCCTCTCAAAAGATATTCTGGAGAAGTGCCAATAGCACATAGCTGCATGGAGACTAAATAAAACCAGGTGAGTTTCCTGCCATTGTGGAGTATCAAATGTGATTTCCATTTGTGATGGACGTGCTGTTCCTGCCAAGATCATCTGGAGATTTTCATTTTAGGACTTATTATTTTTGTTGGCCTAATATAGAGCTACAGCCCAGAGTGCTAAAAGGGAATGATGCAGCAATGATATTCATAGCAGATGAGGAAAAATGCCATTATCAGACTGAAAGGATCTTCCTGGGAGAAGATTTTTGTATCTCAAGTGTGGATTTTAGGATTGCTTTGAATGCAGAACAAATGGGAGAACATGATGAGAGGAACCATTAGCACTGATCCTCACTGCACAGGCACCAGGTAACTTCCTTTCCAGTTAAGAATCTGGCTCACTCCAAAAATATCATTGAAAGACTAGGTGTGAACCAGAGATGCAGATCAGGCTGTTTTGCACTTCTGAAGGGATTGCAGGGAGGCTGGCAGGCTGCCCAACAACAACAACAACAACAGCAACCCAGGCAGAGAGGGTTCCCTGTCCCAAGAGCAATGTGCTGGGGGGGATCCATCCAAGTCTCTGCCCTGGGTCCAGAGGAGGCAACAAGGCTGATGGAGGCCTGGAGCACAAACCCTGTGAAGAACAGCTGAGGGAGCTGGGATTGATTAGCCTGGAGAAAAGGATGCTCAGGGGGATCTCATCACTCCCTGAAAGGTGGCTGTGCTCAGCTGGGGTCGGTCTCTTCTCCCAGGCAGCACTGACAGAATGAGAGGACACAGTCTTAAGCTGCACCAGGGGAAGTTTAGGTTGGACATCAGGAAAATATTCTTCACTGGCACTGGAATTGTGCTGGAGTCACCATCCCTGGAGGGGTTTAAGAAAAGCCTGGACGTGGCACTCAGGGCTGTGGCTTAATTGATGAGGAGGTGTGAGGTTTGGACTTGATGATCTCAAAGATCTTTTCCAACCTGGTTCAGTGTGTGATTCTGTGGGTCAGCAGAGCTGCCATGGCAGGTGTGTCCCCCTGGCCATGCTTTGTTCTCGTCTGCTGATGCCAGTGCCTGCTCTGTTCTCCAGCTCAGGAGCCCCAGGATCTCTGTGTGATGCCTTAAGTTTCAGCTTTCATATTTCCAGGCTCTGCAGTGCATTGGTGTGTGACTCTGAACTCCACACAAAGTGTCACAAGCTCTCCTCCCAGCTCAGGCACACAAAACAATCCTTTTCCAGCCCCAGAGCCAAGGACACGCTGCAGCTTCAGCCCCAAAAAGTGCAACCAGCAGCCACTGGAGGAGAGAATCTGGGAGGATGGGAGTGCAGAAGTGGAGCTGGGATTGGGCAGTGAAGCCAAGGTGGAAATGGAGCCAAAGTGATGCAAGTGTGAGAACTGGTGACTCGGATCCATCCTGGGCCCATCTTGGGTGGAGCCACGGCCGGGCTCTGGCACTGCCCAAGGGGAATCCTTTGGAGCCTTGGGATAAATCCCTGCTGGATTCCTGTGCCACTGCCCAGCCTCTGCTCCAGGAGCCTCTCCAGGCATCACTGCAGCCACTCTGAGCTGTGCCCAGTGCCCAGGGTCTGTGTTCAGCCACCCAGCCCAGCTGTGGAGCTCGTGCTGAGCGAGCATCACTTGCAGGAAGTTTGGGAGCAGCTCCTTGCTGAGGCTTGGAGCACATCAACTTCACTTGGGCAAATGCTCAGGGCTTGCCTGGAGCCAGGCCCAAAGGGGATCCATTTCCATGAGTAACAGGAATATGCAGTAAAATAGTTAATGCTAATGATGTTCTGAAAGGGAGTATTAGACATCCTGCTTCAGGGCTCAGCAATCTGGCACCAAGAGACCAGAATTCAACATAACTTGCTGGAAAATGAGTGCAGATTTGCTACTGGATCAGGTGGTGGGAGCCCTGAGACATAATATTCTCCTGGAGTCATGAATTTGGCATTTTTCAGGCTTTTGCAGATGGACTGGAGCTGATTTCTAAGCAGCAGTTGTTTACTTGTCGAAATATCACATAACTGAATGACAACTTTCTTTTAAGAGATGTCTTAGAGCAGAGAGCACAAAAGCAGGACAGCCTCCTGCAAAATCCATACATCTTCTGGAAAATGAACAGGCATTTGCATGCTCTGCTCTTGCTGTTTGAGGTATGAATTTCTCCTCTTGTAAAGCAATCTATTAAAATCTCATTTGGATGCTCATGGAGTAGGGAAGAAAGACAGGGAAGGAGATGCAGATATGACCAAAAAAACCCATCATGGTTTTTCCAGCTGTCCAGGATGTGTCCTCTTACTACAGGGTGGCCACAGCAAGCAGCTATTGCATCTCCTGGGGTAGTAGTTGTGGGCTGGAGGGTAAAAAAAACCATATAGGAGAGCCCACCTCTTTTTTTCAGGTAGCTGAATGCTCTTGTTGTTTGATCCTGTGCCTCAGAGTGTGTGTGAGGCACCTGAGCCAGACCCAGCCACACTCCCAGGTGTGACCTGAGATGCTGGGACCCACTCTGTGCCTTGGGAGGGTGAGGTGTGGGATGTGCTGGGCTCAGCAGGAGCTGCAGGGGCTTTGATTTGCCACTGATGGTGCAAAGGGCCTGAACATGTCTGGGATGTTCTCATCCTGTCACAGGGGTTTTGCTGAGGCCAAGGTCATGCCACGTAGAAGTGGCACTGTCACTGACATCCTGCTGGGCAGTCCCTTCCCCCAAAAAGCCAAATCCCCTGACTGGTTGATGTCCACATGGCAGTGCTTGACTCCAGCAGCAGCAGCTCTGGCTGGCCCATCCCATCTGCTCACCATGTCTGCCTGCTGGGAGTCACTGCCTTGGATCCATCCTTTGCTCCATTTTTCCTTATCTCATTCTGGGATTAAACTGGAGGAAATTATTAGAAAAAAGAAATGATTAAAGCACACTTTATATGTGGAGAAAGGGGTGATGACAGACAGAAGGGTTAGTGGGGCAGTGATTTCTGGAAGAGGGTGAGGGGAGCACTCACATACCTGGCACCCCAAAAATGTGTGTGTTTCTCTGGTCTGTGTCTCCTATTCCTGCCATGGCTCAACAGGAGTGAAACCACTTTCTTTAGCAAAGCCTGAGGCTTTTCAGGCTGCAGAGGCAGCTGCTGCAGGGACAGGGACAGGAATTGGTGGCTGTGGCTGGAGGCCAGAGCAGACCTGCTGGGACACTGGTGCTGGGCTGGCCAGGGGGAAGGATCACTCCAGGAGAGCCATGTGCTCTGCACATCTGGGCCCTCAGCTCCCTCCCACCACCCATTGCTGGGCCAGCAGCAGGAGGATTACTGAGGCATTTGCATGCTGTTCTGAAGTGGTTCAGTTGTTTCTGGAATAGCTGAGTCTGAGCTGGGATTTTGTAGGGATTTTGCAGAGTCTCTGTAATGGACAGGAATTCTCAAATGGTCCAGAGAAAGTTGTTCTGTCAAGCATTGTTGATGGTGTTGGTTGGCACCACTTCTTCCCTTTGACAAGCTGTGCTACTCTCTTCCAGAACTTCCATTTACAGGAGACTCTGGCAGCCTGCTGCTTCCTAGATCCAGAAAATCCAACAAGCAGATTCATAATGTCATTTCTTCAGAGGCAGGATCTCATCTGTTGCTCAATCTTGGAATAAGTTTGCAGATTTCTTTCTCCATTTCTTCACCAAACCATTCCTTTCTGCACTTACTGTTGGGAGATGTGTAAAGGTTCACTCTGCTTCTTTCCTAAAGAGATGGTAGGAAACAGAGACACTTGGAAATGTGGGTCTGATGGGTGTGATTTTGATTTTGTATTCTTTCCCCTGAAAGGAAAGAACTACAAGGCAGGCTGAAAGCCAGAGGCAGGCTCAAAGCAAGCTGAGCCTGCTGGAAGCCAGAGGTAAAACATCCATAGCCCTCCCTCAGAGGGAACAAAACTAATTTAAGGAGAGAAATGAATGGACATAGAATGAATTTGGCTTCTTGTTTCATAGGAATGAAAGAAATCACACAGCTTAAGAAAGCCAGACAGTGCAAACCTCACATAAATCTGGGAAGAAATTTAACCCCAAGTACTTGCTGACCTTCACTGATGCTCCCCTTCATCTCACCAGCATTTTATGTTTCTGAAACCCAGCCCCATCACTGGCAAATCTTCAGAGAAGTCAGTTCTTGCACAAACAGGAAAGCAAACTCCCTGCCCACTCATTGAGGTGTTTCCAGTCCATGGCCAGAGCACACAGGGGCAGGGAGGTGTGTTTGCCTCCAGGACCAGGCTTAGGCTGGTCTGGAACAAATTAATTTCTCAGGTGGGTGGGTCTAGCCCTCCTGTGTGTCAAATTCAGGGATGAATTCAGAAATTTCATCTGGTTGTCCTATGGGGAGGTGATTTCCTCACTCCATGCCACATCCCAAGGGCTGGGTGCTGCCACTGACCCTCCTGACTGCATTTCTCAGAGACTGACTGGGTGTAACTCAACCCCATTTCAGTTTAATGAGGTAAAATTAAACACAATGATATCTGGGACCATCCACCCTCAATCTTCTCCTTCTTCTGTGACTGTCACAACTCCTGCAGCAGCATCTGAGATGATCAAAGCTTGGGGATCACTGCTGCCTTTGACTTTTTCCTGCCCAGCCAAGATGTAAAGTGGTGGAGGCCACACCGTAGGCAGGAGGAAAAGGTCAAGTTATTTCACTTCTGCAAGCTGGATGAGCAGGACAAGAAGATGATTTTGGGCAAATAGGTAATGTGTGGGGATGGGGAGAGGGCAAGGGCTGAAGTGGGATGGTAATGGGGTGTCAGTGGTCAGGGGGAACCCTTTCCAGGAGCAACCAAGGTGTCTGATGTTCTTCTACAGCACTTTCCAAAGAGCCAAAAAGGAGCCAAAGCAAAAAGCAGCATCTGCTGCCCTCACACAGTCAAGCTGCTGTGGGAGTCACAGGGGTGTCTTGGAGGCCCATTTTTACCTAAGCCCAGGACAATCAGACTGTGCAATCCCATTTCTGTGGAGAGGCAGAAAGCAGAGCTTGGGCCCAGGAAATGGGCTGAAAAAACTGAAAAAGGGACCAGTAGTGCCAGCTTGTTAATCTGAGGTGAGCTTATATAGAGGGTGGTGAAGGGGCCTGGCACAGGAGCAGGGCAGAGCAAGCTCTGATAGGGGATGGTGGAAAGAGCCCTTTCCACGTGGCTGATCTTCACCAGTGAGAATAAGCACTGGAATCACTCAAAGAATTGCTCCTGATGGGCCAGAAAGGCCTTTGACATGTGTTTTTCCATGGAAGGCCAGCTTGTTCCCATTATAACCCACAGGACTTTAGGCACAGGGCTTGCTGCTAATGTGCAGGTACATGATTCCTTTAATAAAGGCAAATGAACACAAGGAATGCATCTGTTTAATCTTCAGCCTGCATAACCTGCAAAGAGAGAAATGGAAAATCGCTCAGCTGATGTTCCAGACATCAGACAGCAGATTTTCTCCACGTGGATCTGCTGCACACACCCAGCCCTGATGTGCTTCCAGGAATCCCTGTCTGAGTCCTGGAACACAACCAGTGTGTCAGGAGAGGCCAACTGAACACCCAGGGCATGCAGCCTGTCCACAGTTCCAGGTTCTGAATCATTTCCTCCATTCTGGGGCCATCTCTCCCCATCTGGGTTTGGGTCTCTGATCCCCTCACTTCCTGAGCCATGCAGGCTCTCAGTGCTGCCCAGGCTGTGCTGCTGTGGCTGGAGGTGAATCCTTGGTGCCCTGCAGCAGAAGCATCCCTGGGTTTGGGGGAAGCTGGCTCCCTGGGGCAGGGCTGGTGCAGGGTCTCCAGAGGCCCACCATGCACAACCCCACTTGGGAGAACAGAGAAACCTCCCCCAGTGCTGGGTTTGTCCCAGGGTGACCCCTCCAGCTGTGCCCTGGGGCACCTCTGCCTGCAGCTGCTGCACCCATGGGATGGACACAGCCCTGTGTGCAGGGTGGGACAGGCTGGGGAGTCCCCAGCAAGGGCTGAGTGCTGGCCTGGCCTGGAAACGGGGCTGTCCCCAGCCCTTGCACAGCTCCAAACCTTCCTGCTGCTGCAATACAGGCTGCAAGTGACAGGGCTGGGATTTATCTGCTTCCTTCCAAGTCCTTTCCTCTGCTCACGCCCTGGAGAGCTGTGAGGGCAGAGCATGCACACATCCTGCAGCCCCAAAAATACTCTGCCTGATGCCTGCAGGAAGAACTATTTTCTACAATTGATCAGCTGCCAGAAATCTTCTTCAGCTTCTCTGGCCTTTCCCTCTGTTGTCCAACATTCTAGGTGCATTTTGGAGCATCTGGGTCTTCATTAGACATAAACAATCAGACCTTTGAGAGCAGAGGGATCTCAGGAGCCAACCTGTCCTTGGCTGAGAAGAAAATGTTTGCACAAGGGGAAGTGAAAACAGCATGTAAAAAGGTGAGATCACAGCCTTTGGGGAAATTTGTCATTAGTATCTTTGGGCTGCCTGGCAGTAATTAGCAGAGTGGCACAACCACTGTGGTGACAGCTCTGCTGTGCCAGAGGTGGGGAATGGGCTGGTTGGGGGACACTGGGGGGCACTCCTTTCTCCAAACCATTGGCTGATGTGTGCAGCAGGGGATGCCCTCACCCACCTGGCAGGACCTGCCCCACCAGCCTTATCACCCTGAGCAGCCACAGCACCACCAGCCCCCGGGCCAAGGGCCACTTTGGCTTGGCCAAAACAAATGGCAGCTTCCCCTCTCTTTGTGAGTTTTAAAACACAGGTTGTCATGCAAAGGAAATGGTGCACGAGGATGATGAATGGCTGTGAAATACCGTTTGCCAGAAATATTTCTGGATTCTGCAATTGAGTTGCAAATTATAGAACAACGAGCGCAGCCTTATGGGGAGGATAAAACCAAACCTTCCCCTGCTGTGCTGGGAGAATATTTATGACTACACCCCTCTTTTCCTTCTCCCACCTCAGTCCACAAAGACATTTTTAGCTCTGAGGCATTTTCAGAAGACAGCACTCAGCCTCCAGCAGCACGGCCGGGTCCTTGCTGGGATGAGCTGTGGCAGAGCAGCTGTGACAGCTCACATCTGCCAGGGCTGGCCCCACGCCCCTCCCGAGCTATTTCAGGATGAGCAAAATGTGGTTGGAAATTGTGGGTTTGCTCAGCAGTCTTGGCTATCACGCTGGATGGCGCTGAAGTAGGCATAGCAACAGGAAAGGAATGTTCCCTGTAAAAAGATAACCGTGCCGTGCCGAGGACGTGCAACAGTGAAGTTTGTTAAAGCAATCAGTGTGTGTCATAATGTTTATTTAACTGAGAGCAGGGATGAGGGAAAAGCCTTGCAGCTGTGGAGAAGCCCCAGAGTGCTGAGAGGGATGGGGAGCACAGATTTAGTAGCTGTCTCCCCTTGGAAGAAAGAAAACAAGCTGTGCTATCAGGCAGTGGATGGGGCAGATAGGGGAGAGCACGCAAGGTAGCTCTGACTGCTGGCTCCTCTGGAGGGGTGAGGTTACAGTTTTATTATCTGAAGTTCACTTTCAGGTTAACAGCTTTGAGGATGTGGTTGTAACTCTAAAGGGAACAAATTTTAATTCTTTTCTAAACATAAGCTATTTCTGTTTGAGGCAGATAACCTTCTTGGCTGTGTTATTTGCCAGTGGTAGATAGAAAGATTGGAGCAGCAGAGTGATGCTTGAATTCCTGCAGCAAATGAAAGGGGAGAACTTGACACCACAGAGTCAATGTGGGGCCAAATTCTGTTTTAGCCCATTTCCTGGAGAGCTCTTGTAAAGAGCAGCTCTGGTGTGAGTCCTTCTGCAGAAGGCCAGAAAACAGGAGAGGGAAGAAAACAGGAAAGGGGAGCAACAGGACACTTGGTGATTGGTACAGCAATAGGTGAAATCAGATACTGGGCCACTGCTCTGGCAGTGGGATCTGTTAGGCTGCAGAGCAGTGCCAGGGGATCTGGCAAACTCACTGGGCTTGCTGCAAGAGATTGACTTCCCCTGCTCCACCCCACTCCAAAAAAGAAGCAAAAAACCATTTGCTCCCTTTTTTCTAACAAAAGTTAGAATTGCTTTTGGTCAAAGTTGGAAATTACTTGAGTGTGGGGGTTTTGTTTTTCTTAAAATTTCCAACCTGTTTTGGGAAACACAAACCTTTCCTTCACTCTGAAAACTGAATTTTAATTGAAAGCAAGATTTTCTATCAATGAGGGGAAAAGATTGCCTCAGTTGTTCCCAGGCCAGCTAAGCCTTAGTGAGCTGCATCCTTGCAATATGCTGAGCAGAAATGAGCCTGCCCTGGCTGCCCAGGCAGGAGCCACCCTCTTCCCACCCAGCTCCCCAGCAGTGTATGAATGGGAGCCTTGCAGAGACCCCATTCCAGAGGCAGGACAGTGGCTCCTTCCAAACCTCCTCTCCTCCTTCCTGTAAGCACACAGCCCCTGAGATACCCACCACTGAGCTCTGCCCTCCTGCAGGAGTGGCAGGGCTGTGCTTCCTCCAGGGATCTGCTGGAGCAGCTCTGTGACATCCCCTGCTCTCCTCCTGCTCCTCTCTGCTGGCTCAACAGCTATCTCTGCAACAAACTCCAGGCTTGCTGGGCTGCCCAGCAGAAAAAAAAACCAAACCATGAAATCCATTTCAGAGACCAAATTGCCCATAATTGACGTGCCTCTCCTCACTTTGAAACGCAAGAGGGCTGATGATAACATCGGGAGTGACAGAAGTGGGATCTGCTGCTAATTACCAAGCTGACATTATGGTCAAGCAGAGCCATGGGCCCCATCAAAAGCTTATTCAAAGTTGCTTTTTTCCCACTTCAAACACAGGCTGGACACAATGCCCAGCATTTTCCACCTTTGGAAGGAGCAATCCCCCTGAATTGGCCTGGCAGCTCCTTCTTCAGGAGAAAAATTGCTCAGAGAAGGAGCAAAGACTACAGCAACCATCGACAGAGCTGATCCTCTGGTGGTGAAATTTGTTCATCTTTCATGGAGAAAAGCAGTGCCCACTTTGATTTCTGAAGCACCTTCCCCCTCACAGGTCCTTCCAAGCTGTCCTAAGCCTCACTGGAATGGTCACCACATCCAGTGGTCACTGAGGCACCAAAGGGCAGTGGGGACCTGAGGCTGCTCCGTGCTGGAGCTGCTGTGAGTCCTGCAGCGATGGGCAGGCAGCTCCAGTTTGCTGCTCTTCTTGGGTAAAAAGTGACAGAACGAGAGAAAGTGGCCTTAAGCTGCACCAGAGGAGGTCTAGAGTGGATGTCAGGAAAAACTTCTTCATGGAAAGAGCTGTCAAGCACTGGAACAAGCTGCCCAGGGAAGTGGTGGAGTCATTATCCCCGGAGGGATTTAAAAGCAGAGTAGATGTGGCACTTGGGGACATGGTTTAGTTGTGGGCTTGGCAGTGCTGGGTCAATGTTGGACTTGATCTTAAGGGTCTTTTCCAGTGATCCTTGATCTTTTCTGTGACTCCTCTGCCCTGCAGGACCTGTAGCAAATCCCATTAAAAGTGGTTAAACTCTCATTAAATCTCCCCACTGTGCTTTCTGGGCTTTGCCACAGTCCAAACTGATTTCCTTCTTCCATCCTAAAGACAAACTCACAGCTGTCCCACCAGGCTCAGTGGCACTGCTATAACCTTCTGTTTTTTCTTGCAGCCACTGGCCATGGCTGGATGCTGCTGTGTAGGCAGCAAAAATTCATCCTTATTTTCACAGTGCCATTACAAGGTGTTCCATGGAGCTCCCCTTTGGAACTTCCTCTGTTACCTACCTGGAAAAAGTGTCTTCACCCCCAGCCTGTGAAATGTGGGTCCAAAAATAATGTTTAGGAGACACAGCAGTCAATGAGCAAACAGATCCTGCACTGCAAATCTGGTTCTTGTAAAAACTAAAGGACTTTCCAACCAAAATGTTCCACTGCCCCAACTATACCATGGGGAGCACAGAGAGCTCTCTGCACCTTGCCTGATTGGGATAAATAAAACTCCTCATGGAAAGACTGATGGATTTTAATTCATGATTTTAATTCACTCATCTGCTTCTTAGATTCCTTGAAAACAGAAGGTGAAAAAATTTTGCAGAGCAGAGCTACTACAGCAGAGGTTTAGCTGGAGAAATCAAGTTTATTTCTGGGGCTGCCTCCTTACAGGGTGCTGGTTTCAAAGATGCAATTTAACCCATGGGAAAGCTGTGGGGAGGGCCAGGGTGATGCTGGGGGTGAAACTGGCACCATGGAATAACTTTGCCTGCAGGCTTGTTTCCCCTGAAGCTGTGGGGTAAAAGGGAGAATTCAGGCAGATAAGGACAAAGGAGCTCAGTGCTTTGTTTTGGTTTTTATGCTTTGTTTACTTGCTGCTTGAACTTGGGTCTTGCCAAGTGCTGAAAATGCTGAGATTTTCCTAGAATGTGGCCAGTGTGAAGCAATTCTTGCTGTCCTGACTTTCCCTAACCCCGAGCCCTGCTGTGGGTAATGGGAAGAGGCAGGAGCAGCAAATAAAGGTTCATGGTTATCTCTAACCTGGTTTAGGGCTTTGTGAGGGAGCAGCTGCCCTTTGCTGGCTTTGTCCTTGTCCCCAGGTGCTGCAGACCCTCACAGGGTACAAAGCAAACAGGCTGGAGACCTCCAGCCACCCCTGGGGAGAGAGAGCAAAAGTGATGAGTGTTTGCTCCCTCCTGGTTCCACTCTTCTAGGTGATCTCTGGAAGCAAATCCCCTCTTTTTTCTGCCTCTAAAGCATTTTTAGCAAGTAGCAAACTTGTGTTCACTCTATTCCTTTTGGGAGACCAATGATGAACTTCAGCAGAGATTCTGGGGTGTCTAAAGAAGGGCAACAAAAATGGTGAAGGCTCTGGAGAGCAAATTGTGTGAGGAGACTCTGAGGCAGCTGGGCTTGTTCATCTTGGAGAATGGGAGGCTATCTGAAATGAGGTGGGACTGATGCCTTTCCCCAGGCAGCAAGCCACAGGACAAGAAGAGAGTCTCAGGTTGCTCCAGGGGAGGTTTAGGTTGGTTATTAGGGAAAAGATCTCCACAGAAAGGGCTGTCAGCACCAGAACAGGCTGCCCAGCAAGTCATGGAGCCACCATCCATGGGGGATTTAATGTCAGGTAAATGTGGCATTCAGGGACATGGTTTAGTGGCAGCTTGGCAGTGCTGGGTTAATGCTTGGACTCCATGATCTTGAGAGTTTTTTCCAACCTAACTGATTCAGGGATTCTGAAGGGAAGTACCAATGGTGTTTGCTGTGTGTGAGCTCCCACCACAAAGCCCCCCACAGTCTGTGGAAGAACTGGGGGTGTTTTATGCACAACACCTGATGAGTGATCAGTGTTCAGCCCCACCGTGGGGTCTGTGCAGGTGTGGTGTGTGCTCAGAAGAGCCCCAGGCAGAGGATGTGCTTGGCTGGAGCACCTGTGGCTGCAGGGATGGTGGTTCATGGTGTGGGCAGAGCTGCCAGGGAGCCCCCTGCTCCCTCTGGGCTGGCTGGGCTCTGCAGCTGAGCTGGTGGCAGTGCTCTGGAGCAGGTCTCTGCACAGCACTCCCTCTGCACGAGCACAAAAGCAGTTCTCAGGCAGCCCTGGCCCCTGGGGCAGCTCACAGAGTGAGAGCACATGCTGTGCCCCAGAGCAGTGCTGCAGGTCCTGAGGTGGGTCACTGCCCTGCTCGGGAGGGCCCTGAGCTGCTCCTGCAGCAGAGCAGAGATGCAACACCCTGGCCAGGAGAGAGGAGCAACGTGTCAAACCCAGTGACACCCTGCCCGAGGGGAGAGCAGCTGTGACTGCAGCAGGAGGGGCTGCAGCCCAGCTGAGAAAAGCTCTGCTCAGCTCTGGTTGAGGCTCAGGGGCTGAGCCAGAGGCAGGCTGGGCCTTGCTGAGCCTGTGCTTGGATGGGGAGATGCCACCCAGCACAAAGGGAATTGTTCTGCTCCTGCAGGAGCCTCTGCCTCAGGATGCTTTGGAAGAGCAGGGTGGCTCCCTCCCAGCCCAGGTGATTTGAAGGGCTCTGCTTTATGTCCTGAAAGGTGGTTTATCCTTTCCCTGCCCTAACCCCATCCAGCTCGTCAGGCTGGGAATTTTGCTCTGTGAACATCTCACTGCTGGGTGTTTGAGAAAGCTGAAATGTCAGATTGACCTTTTGAGGTTTTTCTTTTCTCAAGGAAGAAGGTTTCTATACAATTCATGTCATGAATCAATCCAAAGGGATGCATTTTTCTGCACCAGTTAAATAAAAGATCATTAAACCTAACAAATGTTCCCCAGCCTGCCTGCACTTTCACAGAGTGTTCAGCTATAAATATGACCTGTGCTTATAACAACATAAACAACATGCTCCTCAAAAGCAGGACAGACTATATACCTCTTCTTTTTATTTTTAAACTGCCCAAGAAATATATACACACATTCCTAATATGCTTACTTAAGCAGGAAGCAGACGAATAGTTTAAGATAATGTTTCAGCCTATTGTGAGTTATATGTGCCCCAAAGATTGTTTCCTTTATGCAGTAATTTTTCAAACACAGAGAGAAAAAGCTGAAAAATCTTGTCAATTCCTTAACTGCAGGCAAGATTTGCAGGAATTTCCCCTGTGTTTCCCCCTCAAAGGGATATTTGAGACCACTGATAAGGGGAAAGGAGATTAAATAGTCCTAATTCTTTTCATGTACTATGGAGACTAATTCCTCTTGCTCTCACCACCATGTCCAGCAGGCTGGCTAGCTGCTGATTTCCCCTGCTTGTGGGGAGATCTGAGGGGTGATAGGAGTTTGAGGGCCTGGAGAAGGAGGGGATCAGTTTAAAGAAGGAAGATGTTTCATTTGTATGCAAAGTTTATTCTGGATTTGATCACACCATAAGCTGCTGCTGGGCTGTTTTCCCCTCCTCTGCTGAAATATCTTTTGGCTGACATCACCAGCAGAATGGGACATCAGAGGGTTCAAAGTGCTGCAGAGCTGGAGTGCTGGCAGCTGGTGCAGCCTCATCCCTGGCAGGGTGATCAGAGGAGAGCAGGCACAGCTGAGGAACACCGAGGGAACCTGTCTCAGCCCGAGGTGTCTCCTCAGCCCTGAGCTCACCTCTGGGGGACATGCAGTGGTTTGGAGCCCAGCTCTTTCCATGAGAGGCTGCAGGAGCTGTTCTGAGAGGTTTTCATGGCTGTTTATTCTCCCTTATCTCAGGATTGCTCTGCCCAGCTCACAGCTCTGCTCGCCAGACGTCCAGGGCAGAATCTGCCTGGCAGAGGCAGGACTGATCTTTTATACTCTAAATTACCTACTAGGGATTTACAAATGACCCCCAATACAATACAACACAATCTTGTTACATGGTCCAGCTCTGACCCCATCCAATCTAAAGTGCCAGCATGTCACCCAGCATGGATGGCAGGAGAAGAAGGAGGAAGAGGTATCCACACCCCAAATTCTCCATGTTGGCCATGAACCCCTTAATACAAACATTCTAGAAATCTACTTATTCTACATTCTAACAGTCTAATTTACACTCTATTTATTTTTGCAGCTTGCACTTCTTCTCTCAATGTTGGTAAATTGTTCCAAGGAGCTGAATCCAGCCCCTGAGACACCTGGGTCTCACTCAGGGGTCTTTGGGGACCCCGTCAGGGGGTCTTAAACCTTCCAGGGAAGCCAGAGGAATACTCTGGACTCCCAGAGGAACCTTCCTGTGGCATGTGGAGATGGGCTGGTGGAGCTTCGGTGCCTTTGGAAACCACCCCAGGCTGGAGGAATGACCTGTTCTGTTCAGCCTGCAAAGGAGGGGTGGCAGGAGCTGTCCCATGTGTCCCCAGCCAGAGGGATGAGTCTCCACTGCCAGGTCCTTCTCCTGGTCTGGAGAAATCCTCCTCCCGTGCCTCCTGAGAGCTCTTTTGTGTTCTGTGCTTCCCAGGGCTGGAGAAATTCCCCCATGGCTTTCTGCACCCCTCTGCCCCCCAGCCCTGGGCACAAATCCTTGCCCTGCCCCTGCCTGCATGCCAAAACTGCAAAATGAAAACCAGCCAACAGGCAGCTCACTGGAGCCAAATCCTGCCCTGGGCCACGCTTGAGCACCCGAGTTGAATTTTATTTTTGTCTCCAGGTCAGTCAGGACAATTGTTCAGCCCTTTGTGGCGGGTGGGGGAGCCCCCTGGGCTGGATGGGTGCTGGGAGCAGGGGGAAGAAAGACAAACTGTTTAACTTGTGAGATGCTCAGATGGGCTGCAAATAGCCCGGCTGGTGTGTATTCTCCCCTCTCCCCGGCACTGGATGTCTGGCCTGGTGCCATGGGAACCCAGAGGGACAATGGGCTGTGCCCATGGCAACGCCCTGGGTGCCACTCGCCCCCAGCCCCTGGTGCTGGGCTGCTGTGCTGGCTGCAGACCACGAGGAAGGCAGAGAGGAGAAGCCTGGGACTCCTGGTGTCAGGAGTAAATTAAAGCTGAGTGAAGAATGAGGATCTGATGGTGGTTTCCACAGCCTGGGATCCTGTGCTGAGTCAATGGGGACACTCAAAGCCTGAGGAGAAGCTTTGTGGGGTGTCCTAAATCTGACAGACAGCTCTCTGATAGGCAGATAAAAGGCAAGGATATATCAGGATATAATTGCTATGGAGCTGGAGGCCAATAAAATGGTGGTTGCTGGTTAAAAGTGAAAAGAAAAACACAGCCTGAGAAAAGGCACATGTGAGCAAACAAAGGAGGAACTCTGATCCTCCAGCTGAGAGGGAAAAGGGGATGATGGCCATCTCTGCCCCTTCCAGGACCCTGGGGTTGGGGGGGTCCTGGAGGCAGGACCATGCAACCTACAGCTCATTCCTTGGGAGCAGGGTCTGCCTTGGGATGTGCCTTGGGGTCTGCTTTGGGGTCTGCTTTGGGATCTGGTTTGGGGTCTGCCTTGGGATGTGCCTTGGGGTCTGTTTTGGGGTCTGCTTTGGGGTCTGCCTTGGGTCTGCCTTCAGCAGCCTGTGGGATGCCTGCTCACACCTCTCTCTGCTAAGCAGGGCAAGAGAGGTTTGTTGAAGTGCTCCAGTGCCCAGCATGGCCCAGGGGATGCAGATGCCATGACTGAGGTCAGTGGGACTAGTGATGCTCCAAATAACTGCAGGCTGGCTTGCCCAGCTCTGTGGTTGGAATTCTTTTAGGTTGTTACTCTTACACCTCCTTAGGACATGCTGATCCCTCAGAGCAGGGACACCTGAACCCTGCACCTCATTGAATGCCCAGGCTTGTCCTCCCACCCAAACACCATCTAAAGCAAGAAAACAGCTTTCTCTGTGTCCCTGGCACCCACCACCCTGCATGCAGCCAGGCAGCATCACTCGTGAACCCTTTGGTGTGGTGCAAACACAGCAGAGGCTGCAGTGAGCCCAGCTCCACTGGGGCCTCAGCAGCTTTGGCACCAGCAGGTTTGTCACAAGCAGGTTTGTCACAGCAGGTTTGGCACAAGCAGGTTTGGCACAAGCAGATTTGGCACAAACAGGTTTGGCACAAGCAGGTTTGGCACAAGCAGATTTGGCACAAACAGGTTTGGCACATGCAGGTTTGTCACAATCAGGTTTGGCACAAGCAGGTTTGGCACAAGCAGGTTTGGCACATGCAGGTTTGTCACAATCAGGTTTGGCACATGCAGGTTTGTCACAAGCAGGTTTGGCACAAGCAGGTTTGTCACAGACAGGTTTGTCAGAGATTTGTCACAGACAGGTTTGGCACAAGCAGGTTTGGCACATGCAGGTTTGGCACAATCAGGTTTGTCACAAGCAGGTTTGGCACAATCAGGTTTGGCACAAGCAGGTTTTTCACAAGCAGGTTTTTCACAAGCAGGTTTGGCACAAGCAGGTTTGGCACAAGCAGGTTTGTCACAGGCAGGTTTGTCACAGATTTGTCACAGACAGGTTTGGCACAGCAGGTTTGTCACAATCAGGTTTGGCACAAGCAGGTTTGGCACAAGCAGGTTTGGCACAGCAGGTTTGTCACAGATTTGTCACAGACAGGTTTGGCACAGCAGGTTTGTCACAGGCAGGTTTGTCACAATCAGGTTTGGCACAAGCAGGTTTGGCACAGCAGGTTTGTCACAGATTTGTCGCAGACAGGTTTGGCACAGCAGGTTTGGCACAATCAGGTTTGGCACAAGCAGGTTTGGCACAGCAGGTTTGGCACAGATTTGTCACAGACAGGTTTGGCACAGCAGGTTTGGCACAATCAGGTTTGGCACAAGCAGGTTTGGCACAATCAGGTTTGGCACAAGCAGGTTTGGCACAAGCAGGTTTGGCACAAGCAGGTTTGGCACAAGCAGGTTTGTTACAGACAGGTTTGGCACAGGCAGGTTTGTCACAGACAGGTTTGGCACAAGCAGGTTTGGCACAAGCAGGATTGTCACAGGCAGGTTTGTCACAGATTTGTCACAGGCAGGTTTGGCACAAGCAGCTTTGGCACAAGCAGTGTCCCCCAGCAAGGAGGCTGAGCTGGCAGCTGCAGGGGCTGTGGGACATGTCCTGCTCCCCTTTTCCCTGGCACTGACCCTGCTGAGGAGCTGACACAGGGAGCAGCAACTGCGCAGCCACTCTCATTAGGGCTGTTTGCTCTCACAGTGAACTGCGTGTCACGCTGAAAACTGATACTGCAGAGGGAAAACAGTGCCCTCTCTTCCCCCACCCCCAGAAGGGACAGCTTGTATTTACTTGTAAAGAGATACGGGTGATTTGGTGAAATAACAAAGGAGTTGTTAAAGAAGCAAAAACTTCCAAGTAGGGAGAAAACGTAGAGGTTTTACTCTTTTAATGGCATTTTGTCTTTACTAAGCACAAATATAAGCCAAGGTAAGCCAGTATACATATATGTATATATATCCCAGCAGGAGGGGACTTGTCCCTGAGGTGCAGAAGGGTCAGGGGACAGAGAGGAGGTGGCAGAGGCAGAGGAGCTGAGCCTGGTGTGGGGAAAAGTAACCCACACTGAGCAACAGCTCAGCTCTAATCCCATTGGAATTGCCAGTGAGTGGACAGAGAAACCTTGAGATGTGGTTAGGACAGGCATCCAAACTTCCTGATCCTTACAGGGACATCAGAGCTGGTGAAAAGAAGTTTAGCAAGGAATGGGGCAGGTTTCTGCTGCCTGGTGCTGCTCCTCTGACTGCTGCAGGGAAGGGCAGGGGCTGTGACACTGGGAACCACTGGCAGCTCTGTTTGCACCTCATTCTTCCTTGGAAATGCACTCCACAGAGCTGTGTTTGGAACCCTCCTACATTCAAACCAAATTTTGTACAACCAAGGTACGAGGACAAATTGAGATTGAGATAAACACAGGAGTGACCCACAGCAAGCTGAAATGACTTTGCTGAGCTCACCTTTCCTAAGGGATAGGTGTGTCCAGCAGTGAGACAGGCCAGTGTGTGTGTCTTTATACATCTATGTCTGTTTTTGCACTCATGCTATTCCAGTCTTGTGCCAGCATCCTTTGGGTGCCCTGTGTCTGCAGTGAGCAGCAAAGCTCAACAGGAGCTCTAAGGCTCTGTCCTTGTTTTGGTTTAGTCTAACTCCCTCTGAAGGGCTGCTTGGGTCGAATTTCCCTCTCCATGCCCTGCCTGCCCCTGTCTGCTGTGCTCAGAGCTGCCAGTGCTATCTGGGGAAGGAGCTGGAGCCAGTGCTCTGCTGGATTATCTCCTGTTTGTTCAGTGTGAAGCACTGCACTGTTTCCAGCTGCATTGTTGTTCTTGGCCTGAAGGTTTCTGGCTGTTTTCTGACTGAACCCAGCCCTGGGCTGGAGTGGTCACCCAGCCCAGCCCATGGGGACCTTGCTCCTGGCCAGGGGCTGCACAGGAGCCCTTCAGTCCCTGCTTGGATCATGAGGATCATCAGTCAGAAGGCTGAGCTCATGGCAAGGGGTCTGATGGATGAGATTTCATTCCTGTGCTCTTGGACATGCTGCATGTGTGTGTAAGGCAGGATGAGGATAAGCCTGATCTCTTTGTAAGAATCATGCAGTGGTGAGGGATTATTTTTCAGCAGAGCTAGAAATTTTGACTTTTCTTTTAATTTCTCCCCAAATCTTCCACATAAATGCACAGAGAACACATTTGAATAGCTGGCCCTGCAGCTCTGTAACCAAACCATAAATCCACACCTCGATGTGGAATCAATAAGTTAGTCATGTCAGATGGATTTTAAACATATTTTGAAACTTAGTAAAGGAAAAAATTGTAGGAAAATTGTGCTGCCTTCAGTGGTGACAGCTGCCAGCCCATGGGATGGACAGGGCAGTGCCCAGCAGAGCTCTGCTTGTGGAGGGGCTCAGGGAAGGAAAACTGCTTGGTTTCTCACATCCAGCCCCTAAATATAATGCACTGGGCATGACTCTCCTGCTGGGATTCACAGACACAGGAATGAGAATCCAAATGAGAAAAACACCAGGCTGGGGAGGTGATGGGGAATTCTTGGCTCAGGTTTAGAGAGGGAGAACTCTGGGATAAGAAAGGACTGGGCCATTGCAGCAGTGCATTCAGCCTGGCACCCAGCCTGGGAGAGGATTGTGGGTTGATTCCAGTACCTGGAAAATTGGTAAAATGACAGATTTTTCCATGGAAACCCTGGCTCCTGACTGTCCCATTCACAGTTTATTTTACTCAGTCTTCAGTTCCAGGTGAACATAGGTTTTTCCATAGTAGCTGGCTGGAATGGATTTTCTGAAGAGTGATTGAGATGATTTGGTGTGAAGAAAACTGGATTTGATTCCAACTGAAAGCAAGTGGAATTATTATTGTCATATGTTGATGGAGAAAACCAGCAAAAATTACTGGTATCCACAGTCACAGACAGATTCATTAAATCTTCTCAACTTGGACAAACTCACCAAACTATTGGGATTTCAGAGGTTCTTGGATTAATGTTGGATGCAAAGCAATGTTATCTCTGGGAAATAAATTCAGATTTGGTTGTGGAGTAGGTAACCATGGGGTGCAGCTTAGGCATGAGTGCTAATATTTTAAAGAAGATTTCATGTTTTAAGAGCTCTTTGTTTCTGTTCTGGAAATGTGCTTGTCCTGTGCTGGCTACAGGAACCTGCACCCCTGGGACCTTTTTATCCTGGGTGTTCTGTGTGTCAGAACCAACCCTAGGCCTTCCTACAGCTTCCCAAAGCTCACTCTGGATTTATGCCAGGAAGATGCACCCAATCCTTTGATTTCATTGGGCTTTCCAGTCAAGACAGTGATGAATCCAGGCATGTAGAACTAATCCTTATGCACTGGGCTGTCAACCTGATTAAAAACTACAAAGGTATATCTGATTTTATACAAAATAAAAAGGTGTTTTAAGCCTTAGTGTTAAATGGCACAGGGGTGGGGGTGGAATTGATATAGTATTTTATATAATCACCATTTGGCTCTCTCAGGCCTCTGCTTGTGAGCAGCCACTGCTCCCACAGCTAGGCTGATGTCACTGGTGCTGCATGTACAAGGTCACAAGCAAAAGGCAATTGAGGATGAATTCCACCCCAGGACACAGTGCCTGCCAAGCAGAGGATGAGGTCATTGCAGGAATTCTTTACATTCTGCCTTCTGCACAGGGTGCCCGAGCAACGGGAGTAAAACTTTAACAATAACCAACACATGGGGAGCTCTGAATGCTGCTGGGGTGGTTTGCACTCCCCCTGATCTGCTCCCCAGAAGAGCATGGAGAGAACAAGCTGTTAAATGAGGTCCTGTGCTGATGGAGCCTGCAGAAAGCTCTGCTGCTCGTTAGCAGTGAGAGCACAGGGGCTGGGGGCTCTGGCCCAGCCCACCCACACTCCCAGGGGTACCCACTGCAGGCTGTGGGATGGAGGGGCTTCTGCACTGCTCTGAAGCTCTGCCATCCGTGCTGTGGCTTATTAACCACGAACACAAGTAATTCTGGGAGTCCTGAAACTCCTGGAGCTCAGTTTACCCTTGATTGGTGTCCTGTGGCTCGTTCAAGTTTTATTAATTGTATTAAAGCCACAGCATGAGCTCTGCTGTCCTTAGAAGTCAGAACATCCAGACCAATAAGAAATGTTGCTGGAGTAGGTTCCTCAGGGTCTGACAATCCTGACCAGAGGTTCTCCCTCCCCAAGGTGGGGGCCTGGCCCTTCCCTGCTCCAAGAGGTTTTTCCTGGTGTGCAGAGGATTGATTTTTATGCTACTGCCTTTCTTTCACTGGGGATATCGACCGAGCTCTCTTTCCCTCTACCCACTTACTTTCTCCTGCCAGAAGTGAAGTCAGTTAATATCCCAGACCTGCAGCCTGGCTGGATGTGGATGATAGGCTGAAACACTGGGTGGGATGGAGTGAGTGTGCAGTGTGACTCCATAAATCCTGGTTCATTTGGAAAGTGGGATAAAAGACCTCAGTAATGAATTTGAATCCTTGTGATTAATGAACAGAGCCAAGAAGCCTTCATTTTGCTCATGGGTGAAGGCTGTCTGTATTTGACAATTTTACTATTTGCCACTGTTCATTCTTTTATTTCTAGTGCAGGAGAACTTCGTAGCTCTTTCCATAGATTTTGGAACCAAAAGAGACTTTAAATCATCCAGGCTGTGACCTCCTGGATAGCACAGGCCAGAGAATTTCAACCCTTATTGAACCCAATAACTTGCATTTGACAAAAGCACATCTTCCAAAAACCCATCCAGCCTTGATTTAAAGGCAAGACATGGTAGCAGCTTTGGGAATTGCCTAGAAAAACATGGCTTCTGCAGCTGCCTTGGTGTTTAATGTTATTCTCAGGAGAGGAGGGGAGTGGGGGGAATAACAACCCTTGCTTGTTTTGATGCCTTGGCAGCTCTAGTTTATGACCCTGTGCTGCTGGTATTATTCTCCAGCTTTTAGCAGTTTCCCTGACCAGCCTTTGCTCTGGGTGGTTGTTATTCTGGGTGGTTGTTTATCTGGGCACTGACATGTTCTGGGAGATGCCAGGAAGGTAAGAGTGTGGTGGGTCTGGATAGGTTCAGTCTGACTTTTATTTGAGTGCAGAATGGGCACTGTAAGGGTTGTGTGACACTTAGACCTACAGAAACTCCAGAATTTCTCCTGTTCTCCAGGAAAAAATTAAGGCATTGTCCTGCCCCCTGTCCTTGCAGGACTCTTATCTGCTTGGATCTGAGCTGAGGCCATGACTTCTTTTAGGGAGGTTCCTCCAGCAGCTGCCAGATAAAAATTACTGCAGTTCCTCCAATCAGGCTGGTTTTGAACCACCACCAACAGGGTAATAACTGCATATTCCTCTTCTTGCACCCAGCCAAATCCTGAGCTGGGCTGTCTTCCTTCCTTGTCCAAATGTTTGAATAAATGAAGCCAAGTTTTCCTTTTTTTTTTTCCCTTTTTTTTTTTCTTATGAAATAATATTGCCTTGATTCATGTAGATGTTAAATAAACATGTAAAATAAATGGAGTGAAGTGGGACTGGATGTAAAGCTGAATTCCCATGGTCCTTGGCTTCAAGGATCTGCTCTCCTGACCTTTATGGCAGGACAAGATGCCTCTGGTGCTCTGTGTATTTCAAATGGTCAGGCTGCTCTCCCCCTTCCCTTCTTCCATGATTTTACTGGGAAAGGGCTCAGGACAAGCAAGACCAAAAAAAGAATTCCTGGGACTGGATAGGTCCTGAAGACAAATGGTCCCATGTCATTCACAAATATCTTTTCCAACATCCCTCTTCTGTCACCCCTGCAGCCTTTGTCCCTTTTGGAATAAGTCCTTTGTCACCTATCACAGTTCTCTTACAATCAAGCACTTCCACATTTCCCCTTGCTCTCTTCTCTCTTAAAACCAGGGAACCCAGGGAACAGTAAATTTTGGGGAAATATAGCTGATTAATAGACAGAAGCTTGGAAAAACCTCTCTCACCTCTACCCCAGAGCTGGGTTGGTGACCCTGGGCAGGTTCTTCCACCTTGGTTTGGCTCTTTCATTTTTGTCCACTGGTCTGTGGTCATGGTCTCTGAGATTCCTTCTCTGTGTGCTGGACTTTGCTTTCCAAGTGGGACATTAAATATTCTAATATGTAATTTTATTTTCTTTTCACATTTTTTGGCACCACTCCCTTCTTCTCTCTGAACTCATAAACAAACCCTGCAAAGATTAAAGAGCCTGAGCTGACAGGGAAATAAGGAGCTGCATCACTTTTCCATGCAGGTCTGATGTTCACCCCTCCTTCCTGCACCTCTGCCTGCCCTCAGCTGGGATTTCATGGAGTGCTCTGCTCTCCTTCCTCTTTGCAGAAACACTCATGTCTCCATGTGCTTCCCCAAGCCCCAGGCTGTGAGGGTGCTTTAAAAATAAATCATTCTATCACCCAATTGCTGTAGTGTTTAATTACCCCCTGCTTGAT
The DNA here is from genome assembly GCA_034336665.1 of Luscinia megarhynchos. Classification (NCBI taxonomy): domain Eukaryota; kingdom Metazoa; phylum Chordata; class Aves; order Passeriformes; family Muscicapidae; genus Luscinia; species Luscinia megarhynchos. The sequence continues at coordinate 9,135,900 of CM067580.1, forward strand.
GGAGATGTCTGGAAACATAAACAGAAGGGATTCCAGCAGCTCTCCTGGTGTCTGGATGTTGGAACCACATTGTCTCATTCACTGCCACCCCTCCAACATCTGCTTTTCTCCCAGGATTGCTCTCTGCACCAGCCCTGCTGCAGGCTGGCTCTGCCAAGGACCTCCAAGGCAGGAAGGTGGAAGCACAAGGGGACTGAGCCCTGCTGGTCACTGCCCTGCTGCAGGGATGGGACTAGAAACCCCCTCTGATCATGGGTGCCACCTCCTGGGTGAGGGAGTTTCAAACTCTCAGCTATTTGGCTCTTCACACACTTGAATTTATTAATATCTTTTACCCCTGATTAATGGGCTGCTGATCCTGGAGCCTGCTCTGGATCTCTCCAGCAGCTCCAGTTCCTCCTGTGCTGGGACAGGGCTGGGGCAGCTTGCAGGTGAGTCTCACCTGAGCAGGGCACAATCCCAGGGTGAGATTCACCCTGCCCTAGACTGAAACTTGTCTTGTGGGATGTGCTGAGCTGCTTGTGGGGATATTCTGGCAGGAATTCTGGCTTTGCTCTGGCAGGAATTCTGGCTTTGCTCTGGCAGAAGCTCTGGCTTTGCTCTGGCAGAAATTCTGGCTTTGCTCTGGCAGAAGCTCTGGCTTTGCTCTGGCAGGTCCTTTTGAGCTGAGCAGGGATGGGACTAGAAACCCCCTCTGATCATGGGTGTCACCTCCTGGGTAAGGGAGTTTCAAACTCTCAGCCATTTGGCTCTTCACACTCTTAAATTTATTAATATATTTTATCCCTGATTAATGGGCTGCATGATACCTGAGTCTTCTCACCTGTGCTGTGCTGTGCAGGTATTGTTCTCTCCTGCAGCTGACTGTGCTGCAGGGCATGGGCAGGAGCAGGCATGCTTCACTTCATGACCTCACACAAACCAATTACCCCATTTACAAGCAGCATTATGCTGTGCTGAGTCAAAAGCCAGTTTTACAGCATTTTAACACCAGGAGTTAATGTTTCTTTTCTTTCCCTTTTAAGAAAGGAGCTGTCATTCATGCTTTCCCTTCTTTAAACCTGAGAGATAAATCTGTTTTGACTTTTCTGCTGTGCCTTGGTGAACTCCCCTGCAGGTTTAGGCTGGTATATAATGAGAGAATTGGGGTTGCCTTTCTTTCCCATAAGTTTAGTAACAATGTGTGTGGGGTTTTTTCTTTCTCTACTTTTTTTCTTTCAATTTCTATGGAAGTCATGGGTGTACAATGGTTATTGCATCTCTAATGTGCTGATCCAGGAGCACTGAACCTTTCCAAATCCCAGACAGTAGATTTGATTCTGTTTTCCAGAGACATTTGAGAGTTCAAAGGATTATCCAGAGTTTATCCAAAACCAATAGAAGCTCTTGCTCCAGACTGAGATCTGGAAACTTCACAAAATTAGAAGCAACTTGTAAGAGGTTTCCAGGTCTCCTTGGTTTTGCCAGAATGGAGCATGAAGAGATCAGCTTCTCTTGTAGCATTATGGCTTCAGGTACCTGCCAAAGCCAACAAAGTGCAGAGATGTGCAAAAATGCTGAAATAAAGCAGGACTATAAAAAGATGTTGGCTTGATGTTTTCTAACCTCAGTGGAGGGTTGGCTTGGGTCTGGCTGGCTGAGCTCTGGGCTGGTTGTTTCCTCTGCTGGACTCAAAGCCAGGAGCCCAGCCCTGGTCCCTGTGCCTGCTGTGAGCAGGGGGTCCCAGAAGCTGTGCTGAGGACTCTGCTCTGAGGGAGGAACAGGACACAGCTCTGCCCCATTCATAAGGTCAGACCCTGTGGGAGCCCAGAGTGTTCCTCTGGCTTCCCTGGAAGGTTTAAGACCCCCCTGGCAGGGTCCCCAAAGACCCTGAGTGAGACCCAGGTATCTCAGGGGCTGGATTCAGCTCCTTGGAACAATTTACCAACATTGAGAGAGGAAATGCAAGCTGCAAGAATAAATAGAGTGTAAATTAGACTGTTAGAATGTAGGATTAGCAGATTTATAGAATGTTTGTGATAAGGGACACGTGGCCAAGATGGAGAATTTGGGGTGTGGATACCTCTTCCTCCTTCTTCTCCATGCCATCCATGCTGGGTGACATGCTGGCACTGTCAGATTGGATGGGGTCAGAGCTGGACCATGTAACAAGATTGTATTGTATTGGAAAATAATTGTAAATCCCTAGTAGGTAATTTAGACTATAAAAGATCAGTCCTGCCTCTGCCAGGCAGGTTCTGCCCTGGACGTCTGGCGAGCAGAGCTGTGAGCTGGGCAGAGCAATCCTGAGATAAGGGAGAATAAACAGCCATGAAAACCTCTCAGAACAGCTCCTGCAGCCTCTCATGGAAAGAGCTGGGCTCAAACCACCTGCATGTCCTGCAGAGGTGATCTCAGCTAAGGAGACACCTCGGGCAGTGACCAGACCCAAACCTGGAGTTTGTTTCCTTTGGGTGCTCCTGCTCCCACCCTTCCATCAGAGGGAGGGGAGTGGGGCTGGGCCCCTCTTGCAGCACCAGGGGTTGAGTGCTGTCTGGGGTTTCAGCTCACCAGATCCCCTGTGTGGCACCAAACCTGCCCCTGCTGGCCTTGGCCAAGTGGGAGCAGTCCCAGAGCAAGGGATGTGTGCCAAGGACCAAGGGCTTGTCCTCTGGCCAGGGGCTGCTGTCCCAGTGCTCCTGCTCTCTCCAGCCATCACTCTTGGCTCGCTGGGAAAAGGGGCTGGAGGAGGAAGGAAAGGGATGCAAGCAGAGAATCTCCTGGGATGTGTGGCAGGCCAAGCAAAACTTTGCTTTATTTCCATGTGCAATATTGAAGGTGGATCATTAGCCCTTGGCTGGCAGCTGTGGAGCTGTCACTTCCTTCCCTCCTTTCAGATGGGCCCATGTGGAGGGAGCATGCCTGGCTGAGAGGATTCCTCTGCTGGAGCTGGGGACTGGCCTCTCATCTTGGCCAACTGCAAGCTATTTTTGACTCTGCCCTGCAATTTGAGTTTCTTTCCCATTTGATGCTGGGAGGATTTGGGTTTATGCAGCTATTCTCATTTCACTGAATTTTGGGTGATGGCCAATTGCTCCCAGTTGGGAGCAAACCAAGAATTTTTCTATGCAAACAGAAGAAGGACCATCAACTTGGACCTGCCACCTTCTACAGTGGACTCTGTTTTCCTCTTGCTCTGCATCTGGAGATTCCAAAAGATTCTTTTCCCAGCTACACAAGCTGTGACTGAGGGGGGCTCAAAAAGGAAAATTGATGTGCATTAAAAGCTGAAGCTGCTCCAGATGCAAGGCCCAGTGTCCACACAGAGGAGAAAACAACCACACTCCACAGTGTGGAATGTCATGGTGCTGGGGGGCTCTACCAAACAGAAGGCAAAGCACCTATTAAAGCCAGTGGAAAATTTCATGGGGTATGGGCTTGCTGAGTTGGGGCCCCATAAATATTTTTGTACTGTTGGCTTTGTGGTTTAATCCATGGGTTCTGTTTAAAAATTAGAACTTTCTTAAACAAGAGCTCCCTCTGTCCCTGCTCTGTTTGGTCTCTTCAGCTCCAGGGAATAACTCTTGGCTTGCCTGAGCCTTCCTCCCCACTGTGGCACAGCACAACTCCCCTGTCAGCAGCACACTGTTCTCATTGACTTTTATTATCCCATGGGCTAAATTACTGTGTGCTTTGATCTCCTGTTGGACTTGCTGCTTGGAAAGGGGGGCAAAGGTGGATTTTTCATTTTTTTTTATTTTTCACTCAAGCAGAAAGGTCAGGCTACTGAAAGGGATATAATGCCAGGGAGAGACTGTGTGGTTTTGGCAGTCTTTTGGTAGAGAAAATGCTATAGATATAAATGGAAGTCTCAAGGAGGGATTAACTACTAGATTTTGCCTGTCCCCATGTCACAGTACCACACATGCTTGTGAGCTGGATGGTGCTGACATGGGTGCTGTCAGTGCTGAGCAGGGAGATAAATAAGATTTGGAAAGAGTGGTGGTAGGGGATGGACACCACTGTCACAGAACCCCAGGAGGGTTTGGGTTGAAGGGACCTTAAAGATCACCTTGTTCCACTCCTGCCATGGCAGGGACACCTTCCCCTGTCCCAGGTGCTCCAGCCCCAGTGCCCAGCCTGGCCTTGGGCACTGCCAGGGATCCAGGGGCAGCCACAGCTGTGCCAGGGCATCACCAACCTCACATTAAATAATTTTTCCTGATATCTCACCTAAAGCTACTCTCTGTCAGTTTGGAGCCATTCCCCTTATTTATCCTGTCACTCCAGATTGTTGTAAGGAGTCTCTCTCCATCTGTCCTGTAGGCTCCCTTAGGTATTGGAAGGCTGCAATTTGGTCACTCCAAAGCCTTCCCTTCTCCAGGTGAACAGTCCCAGCTCTCCCAGCCTTTCCTCCAGCAGAGCTGCTCCATCCTCTGCTCATCCTGGAGCCTCCAGGTCCCTCCTGTGCTGGGACAGGGCTGGGGCAGCTTTGCAGGTGAGTCTCACCTGAGCAGGGCACAATCCCAGGGTGAGATTCACCCTGCCCTTAGACTGAAACTTGTCCTGTGGGATGTGCTGAGCTGCTTGTGGGGATATTCTGGCAGAAAGTCTGGCTTTGCTCTGGCAGAAAGTCTGGCTTTGCTCTGGCAGGAATTCTGGCTTTGCTCTGGCAGAAGCTCTGGCTTTGCTCTGGCAGGAATTCTGGCTTTGCTCTGGCAGGAATTCTGGCTTTGGTCTGGCAGGTCCTTCTGAGCTCTGCCTTGTTTTTCTCCCACCCCTACACCTGTACCTGGTGGCTGCTCATGGCTTTTGCTTCCTGAGGCTCTCAACAGGCAGGTGCCACCCTTCCCTCTGCCATGCCTGGTGGCACTGCTGGTGGCACAGCTGCCATGGCTGTTGTGCCAGCCAAGAATGCAGCTGGGAAAGGCTTCCCTGAGGTGACCCTTGGCAAAAGCAGTGCTGGGGATGGGCACTGCTGTCTCCAGCACAGGGACCATCTCTAAGCCTGGGAGCCATTCCCTTGGCCAGCTGAGAGGGTTTTTCACTGGAGGGACTGGCCAGGGGAGAGCTGGAGCAGGAGGAGGGAAATGCACCTCACTTTCACACTTGTTGTTGTTGGTTGTTGGTGTTGGAGGTGTAACATCCACATTGCTCTTGGCTGTTAACTTTGGTGAAACTGAGCTGCTGAGGCTGTGTAAAGCTGACAAAGCTTTTGGGGGAAGTTGTCTGAGCATGTGGAGGGAGGTGGTGTGTGTCTGAGTAATGAGCTCTGCTATGGGACTGGTAAAATTCACACGTGGTGCACATTGCCAGGGGCTCTGCCAGGAGAGCTCCCCAAATGCAGCCCCTGCACTGCTGCTGCTCCTCCAAAGCACTGCTGAGGGTGGGCAGTGCAGCTGGGGAGTGCTCAGGGGGCTGGGAAATGGCTTTGGGCTGGGCTGAGAGCTGTAACGTGTCCTGGAGAAAGGAGGGCAAGGATGGACCCCAAAGGATGTGGTTTCTATGACCACAGCAACTTCCTGTGACCCTGCCTGCTCATCGGCAGGATGGGATGGTTTGAGCCAGTGAAAACCACTCCAGCACTGCACGTGATGCTAATGACCCCTCCAGAGGCTCAGCACCACTCAACACCCTCTTAATCTCCTGGCATCAGTACAGGAACAGAAAGGCTTGAAGAAAGCTTGTACATTATCACATTTTAGAGCAGCTCCTCAAAAGCTGAGGTCCTAAAAACAGCCAAGCCTTCCCAGGCTGCTCCAAAGGAGACGTTTTTAAGCCTCAAGTGTCAGCACAGTAAAGTGTCCCCCAGTAAACCCACGGTGTCCTGATGCTGCTCCTTTGGAAAAGTGCTGCCCTTATTTCAGAGACCCCCCACCCTGATCAGCCATGTCAAGCTTAGCCTGACAGAAAAGTGGTGGCAGCATAAAAGGAGATGGCACCTCTAACCTGCTTTGGATTCCCTTATTTTATGTCAAATTCAGAGATTATGACCAAACCCCACGACAGAACTCCATGAAGTGTTTTGAAAACAAGCCAGTTCACTAGTGGAAGCTAAGCCAGTCTCTGGACAGTGCAGGTGCTGTTGGCAGACCTGATCCCTGAAAGAACTACATTTTCTCTATAAAACCTGGGTTTGTGCCCCAGGCAAATGCATCATCCATGCTCATTGTGCAGCCCTCCCAGCAGACCCTGGGGCCACATCCAGCAGAGCTGTCTCCATGCAGAGTTCCACCTCAGCAGCACGGAGAGATCCTGCATGTGGAGACATGAGCTGTGTCTGGCTCACTCCTGAGCAAGGCCAATTAGAGAATGACTGAGGTCGCTCTTTTCATCAGTCTCCAAGGGAATGGACAAGTGCTGGAGCTGGGTTCCTGCACCTGGAGAAGCAAGAAGGCAATGGATTGTGTGGGAACTGTGTGCCCACTGTGTGGAAAACCCCTCTTCAGAGAATCCCTCAGTCTCGTGACATCTCAGCTCCCAGCTGATGTCTTGGATTTCTTTTTGCATGGTTTGTTGTCTTTGTGCAGTTACTCAGCAGATTTTACTTCTTCAAACTCCCAGGAGCAGTTTCCTACATGTTCAAGCACCTTTTTAATGCAAGAGAACTGATCACAGCCTCGAGCACGGGATTTACCCTGCCGTGCTGCCTTCCCACGCTCGTGTCCTTGAGGAGGGTTTGGTGCAAAGCTGCTCCTCCTCACTCTTGACTTTTCATGCTCTTATTCTCCTCTTGTGTTACTGCCTGGTTGCTGCTCTCAGTGCTGCACTGCTGAAGTGTCTGACAAAGGAAATGACACTGATGTTCATGTTAACCCTCTGACAGTGTAAAAATAGATGGGTTGAAATAATGCCCCTGAGAGCAACTCCTGTCCCAGTTTAGTGCACCTTATTCTGGGGAGAAAAAACAGATAATAATTACAAAGAGAAAGAAAATGTTGTTTTCCTGGACATTGAAAGCTTTTGACCTTTGAGAAGAATGCTCTATTTATAACATCAGGACTGGGTATTTTTAAAAGCCAGGAGACACATGTGTGCTAAGGAGTCAGAGATGTTCTTTGGCTCCAAATTGTTTTTTGACCTCTGCTAGATTAGTGAAGATATAATTTGCAACATGACCCCAAGAATCAAAACTCTCTTCTTATTAAAAACTTCAGAAATAACCTCACTAGGGAGTTAGAACTGATGAATGCAAAGATAAGAAATCCTCTACTGAAGCTCCTTTTGAGAATTAATGCACAGAACAGATGAGGATGTGGATGTATTTGGGACAAAACTTATTCATTAGGCTGTACAGCTAGAAAACTAGAAAAAAATGAGTTATTACTCATTTCTAAAAGGTGTTTAAATAGTGTTACCCCTGTATCTAAATTAGAACTACTGAGCAAAGCATTTCAGCACATGTTTAAGTGATAACCTGAGCATTTTCACAGTTTTGTGCAATTGTGGCCCAAAAGTACTTATTCCAGTCACCTAATTATATTTGCTCCCAACATTGGCCAATGAATTTTACCTCCTGGTTTTGGCATCTCCTACTGAAGCTTTAGCACATCCACTAGAGAGACCCAGCCTTGGCTGCTGAACATGGTGGTGTTGGTCATTTTCCTGCTTTTGGGCAGTTGGGGTCATACCACCCAAAAAAATCATTACTAAAAATAATTGTTTTGGGTTTTTTTTTCCTCTTGCTTCCCACACTTGCTGCTCTGTGCTGGGAAATTGGTGGTGAAGCAGAGTTGCTGATTCATTGCTTTTCCTCCTGCAGCTGTACCTGACTTAATTAAGGTTCTAGTGCAGACAACTAAGTGGACAACCCTCAAGGTGGAGGAGGGACAATATTTTGCTTTCTCCCACGGTTACCACAGGCCTGTTAGCACTGATGGGTTCAGCTGGTGCCCCTGAGCACGTGGCTCTGTGGTTTGCTGCAAGACACCTTCAAGTGCCAAAGCAAAAGGGCAGAGTGATGCTTGCAAGAATCTGGAGAGCACCTGCAAAACCCAACAAGTGTGTGAGCATTTACTGGAATGGTGAAAACAGTGAGTCACTGTGGTAAGTCAGCAAATGCTTATTTTAGAGTCAAGTGCTGCTCCTCTGGAGCTTCTGGAGTTTTATAGGGAGCCAGGAGTGAGACTTGCACAGAGACTGTGCAATGCTGTGTGTGCCACATCTGTGGGTGTGCTCCAGGCCAGGCTGGACAGCTTGGAGCAGCCCAGTCCAGTGCAAGGTGTAGCTGCCTGTGGCTGGGGGATGGAACTGCATGATTTAAGGTTCCTTCCATCTCAAACCCTTCTGTGAAAGAAATGAAACGCAAAATTTGGGGCCCACCTGAGTAATTTATGAAGCTTTGGCCACCTTGTCTTCAGGTAAACAAAGAAATGTAGAAAAAACTTTGAATGGGTAATTTTTTACTTTTCTATTAAGCAACGCTGTCAAATTAAGAATTTCTTAGTGCCAGCCACTTTGAACTGGACACAGTCTTCTACTGGACCTCCAGGCTGTGGGTTGGCCAAGACTCCACCCTAAAGGAATAGTTTGCAGTGTTAGAGGCAGTGCAGCTACCTGATGGTGATGGCTCCTGCTGAGCCCTTCTGCACGACTGCTGTGCAGCTGTTTGCCTTAAAAAAAAACCCAACAAAAACCAAAAAACCCCCAAAAAACTAAAAAAAAAAAAAAAAAAAAAAGAAAAAAGAAAAGAAAAAAGACAATGCTGGTGCTGTTCAAGATGAGAACTTGGCAGCTGGGCATGCCACCCACTTGGATGTGCAGCACTTGGAGCCCTTGGAGGTTGTGAAGGGCTGGGGCTGAAGTGATTCCTGGCCCAGGGCTGATCCTCTCCTGGATGGGGGTTTCACCGAAACTGGAAGGGGAGGCAGAGCACCAGGCTCCTTGGCCCAGCAGCTTTTCCTGGCGGGATGTGCTTTCAGGCTGAACCACCCGAGGCACTGGGGAGCAGCCCTGAGGGGAACCTGAGCCCTGCAGAGCCGGGGCACAGCCAGGGCTCTAATCTCTCCTCATTATCTCCCTAATATGCATCATCTGATTCACTGCCAGCTCTCACTTCCGCCCCGTGTCTGGCTGTGCCCCCCCTTCCTGCCTGTGCAGAGATAAAATGTGTTGTTATAGCTGTGAACGGGGCCCCTGGGACTGCTCCTGGAACCCTTGGCAGCAAATGGCCCTTCATCTCTGCAGATTGCCTTCGGCATCCTTGGAGTTTAAAATGCAAAATAAATAAATTATATTTATCTTTTATGTATGTATATACACACACAGGCATATAAAATGTATAAAAATAATATAAATGTCACATTGCAAATCCAAACAAAAGTATTCAATGTTTTATGTTGGCCATATGGCTTAGTGACACCGTGTCAGGGTTTCCTGTGTGTGCTTTTTACTATTTCCCCTCCACACTTTCTGTAATCTCTCCAAGACCTCTGGAAGCTCACATAAATGGAGAGTTATCTCCTGGGACAATGTCAGTTGGTCCCAATTTTTGTCTCTGTTGTGGGTCATAGTGGCAGAAATACTGAGTGGGTTTTTTGGGGTGTTTTTTAAAATTTATCTGTTTTTCTGCTTCCCTCTGCAGACAGGTCTACAAGGATGGGCTGGTGTGTGCACAGCCCTTCCCTACTTCCATAATCGTGGGGAAGTGCTTGAAGTTGTGACTTGGATCCAGGAGGGAGGTCCCAAAAGCAGAAGTGCTCATGAAATGCTGCAGGAGTCCTGCCTGGTCCCTGAACACTGGGGGTGTCCTGGGTGGAGCTGGAGATGAAACTGCTGTCATCCTGAACCAAAGCAATGCTGTGGTCCTGCACAAAGCTGAAATGATCTGACCAGGGCAGGAATTCTGTAACTCACACCCTGGAGAGAGGAACAGCTTCACCTCCAGCATCACCACAGAAAAAGGGCCAAACCACGAGAGAGCCAAGGGCATGGTGAGGTGTCCCTGTGCTTTCTTTACTCCCTTTCTGCTGCTGTGAGCCCCTAGAAACCACAGAAAGCTGCAGAAACAGAAAACACAGAAGGATTGCTAGAAGCTACACCCCTGGACCTGGTTGGTGGTGGCTGCTCTGAATTTCTACGTGGGGCAGAGCAGCTCTAAGTGGTCCCTTTTGGCTTTGGTTTGTAGCTCTGAGAGCTCCTCACAGCAGCCACTGCAGGGCCTGTCTCTACTGGATAACAGGGCCCTGTGAAAGAGCCATAAATCAAACCTGAAATCTGGCAGCTTTAATAATAAATCCCAAACTTGTGCCAGGTCTGTGAACTTTCCAGTGTTACTGAGGTGCTCTGAGAGTGAACCTGAGAAGTCTGATGGTTGCAAGAGGAAAACAGGCAGAACTTGTCAGTTTTGACCCCAAATCAAGGAAAATGTTGTGGTTTTGGCTAAAGTGGGGCTTTGTGGTTTTTATTAACCTGAGGCTCAAAGCAAATGTGTGTTTGGTAGAGGGAGAGGGGGAAAAGGAGCAGGAATTTAAATGGGAATGCTTTTTTGTCCTGTTTCTCACTGCTCTCACTTGGAAGAGGGCAATGCAAGGAAGTGGTGGTTTATCTCTGCATCAGGAGTGTAAATAATGCTATGGAAAGTCAGTTTTGTTACTGTGAAGTTCACGTGCAGATTCCAAATCCCACTCAGCCCAGCAGCTGATCCTTTCTGATCACTCCTGCCTCCCTGCCCCAGGAGTCCCTGCACCACATCTCTGCTAGAGAAACTGATTCCATGGTGTGAGTTCAGACAGGGGCTAGTGAGGAGCAGGAGGGCACTTTGACAGCCCTGGGCTGGTTTTGGGAAAAAGGCCATGTTCCTGCTTGGGCAGCACAAGTGCTTTTGGGGTGCAAGGCTCCCGGGGAAAGTGCTGCCCCTGTGCTTTTGGCCCACCTCTAACAGCACTGCTGAACAAACAGCCACCCCCAGACTCATCCTGTGGGCCCAGCAGAAGCCCCACAGGTTAAAAGCTGTGGGAAAATTTGTTTTTGTGTTGTCTGATTTTTGATCTCTCAGAGCACAGCAACCGAGCCATAAAGTGGGATGTGGATTTTGTGTTGTGTCCATGGCAAGAAAGGGGTTTAAGATAAAAAACTTCTCCTTTGGAGACCCCAATGTTACTATTGATTTTTAGTAAATAACTAAAGTCGTTGTGATGTTTGGTTGTTCTGGTCCCTGAGTTTCCCAGTTCTTACCCACAGGCTGTAACTGGGAAATCACATGGATGTTGTATCTGACTGGTGTCTTGCTCCAGTGCTGCCTTAAAGAGAGATTCAGGGTCTGATTCTGCTTAAGTCTTACTGAAAGTCACCATTTTTTTGGAAGATGTGGGCTCCTGAGTGAGATTTCCACTCAGGCAGGTGCTTAGTGGTAGCTTCAAAATGCCAAAACTCTTTGTTCAACACCCTGCTTGGAGGAAATCTCAGCAAGTTGCCTCTAATGAAAATCTCACCAGGCAGCCCAGTCTGTATCTATTAGATCTTGCATGACTTTGAGAGTTATTAACTTTATTGTTTATTAGCTTTTTTAATTGCTCTTGCTCACGGGCACATGACTGCTTGTGTAAGTAAATGCAAAATACAGACGTGAGCAAAATGTGCAGGGAAGTCCTTGGAATATGGGTCAGGGCAGGGGTGGCTGAAGGCTGAGGAGGAAACTTCCTGCTCCAGGGACAATAGCATGATTGATGCACCCAAAGAGCTGATTTAATCCAGTTGAATTATTTCATCATGAGGCATAGAGCTGATAAAGAGGCTTCCTCCTCTCTGGACTGATGCAGGGAGGCAGCAGATAACAGGATTAATGGTCTGAGCCCACGGCTCAGGTTTCATTCCCAGTCACAGCATGAATCAGATGTGACCCTGCTGCCTCACTTGCAGTTATTCCAGAAGGGCAGGGGTTTAATGAAATGTGGAATTGAGCCTCCTGATCCCAAGGAGACTGGCTTACTGGGCATGATTAATTTTTCCAAGTCAAACAGATCTTTTGGGCCAGTGAGCAAGTCTTTGTTCCACACTGGCAGGGACGTGTTAGGAGGAGGAGACTTCCCTGTTCCCAGCTAGAGCCCTTGGGGCCTGCTGGTCCCAAATTAGGATGTTGTTGTAGGTGATGAGATGCTCATTTTGTCTGTGAGTTATATCTACTGATGTTGGGCTGGAAGTGTTTATTAGGGTTGGACCTGCACAATTCTGGCTACATCCTTCATATTTGGGGTTTTGTGTTTTGCTCTGCTCATTTTTTTTTCAAACTTGCAAGAAACACATGAAGCAGAGGTGAGAAAGAGGGGGGAAAAATCTTCTGTTTCAGCCTAATTAGTGTTCTGACCCAGTGCAGGGCTGCATGAAGAGGTCTGGAGCAGGGGACTGGAGCAGGGATGTGGTGATGCAGGAGCTGCTCCTTTTTGGCAGTGGAGGTGCCAGTGCAGAACTGAAATATCTGCATGGCTGTATCCAGTGAGGTCCTGCTGCACAGAGATGCTCCAGAGGGCTCCTGCTGCACACCTGGGCTCCCTCTGCCCTCATCTCCCAGAGGTTTCTCCATCAGAGAGGACCCAAGGGGTGCAGACTGGCTGGAAGGAGCCTTGGCTGGCAGGCTCAAGCCCTGAAGCATTTCTGTGAATGTAAATGCTGAACACCTCCAGCACACAGGGCTCTTTGCATCCATGGCTCTGGCCTTGGCCTCCCTTCACGATGATCAGAAAGTGGTGGAAAATATTTACACTAACAGATTGTGAGCAGCTGTTTTAATGAAGCATTTATGTACTAGGCAAACTTTAAATTGCCCCAAAATGGGACACATGTGTTTTATAAATACACTATTATGAAGAAGTGGGGAGTAAGAGATTCTGGATCCAGAAGGCAAATCCTCCTGCACTTATTTATTTTGGTAAAGAGTTTATATGCTGGAAAGAAATGGTGTAGAAAGTAAGTGTGGGGCTTTCCAGAATGCAGTCATGCTTCAAAACTGCAGCAGAGGAGAGTTACCCTCTCCAGATCCAGCACATTGCCTCCAGATTCTGCACATCTATTTAAAACAGCCTATTTAAAAGCAATTCCACACCACCTGAGCAAAAAACCACCAATCAGGTATGGACCCCTTTCTGCAGGAAGATGTAATTTAGAAGATGGGTTTGGTTTTGCTTTGGATCCAAACCCAAGCTTTGAAATACACCCAGTTCTCTGCTTTCCTAGCAGATGATTAAAGATGAGGAGCCTGACTCCTGAAGTCCTGTCATGTGTCAAGTCCCAAAGTGCATTTCTTAGTAAGAATGGTTGATTGTTTGATGCTGGTGCCAGTCTGCTAGAAAACAAACTGAAGAAAGGTTTTGGGGCTAATATCCTTTTATTTGCACATCAGCTCTGTGGCAGGTAGGAATGCAAAATGCCACTTTGGAAAGACCTCCTTTTACCACATCTGAGGAGTCTTTGGTTCATAAAATTCACATGTGTGTGCAGAAGTGATGTGCTCACTCTGCCAATCAAAACTGGGGGTCCTGCCTAGAAAGTTGCTGAGAGTTAAACTTTCTCTTTCAAATAGCATGTGGCCCTGCTGGTCTGGGGAGGTTGTCATGGTTATCCCACATCAGCTGATGTCATCTCCCTTTCTGCAGAAATAAGTGCTTTTCAGCTGACCAGTTCAGGGTAAAGCTGTTTAAAATGCTAAGGCAGCCAGAGCAGCTCGCTGGGGTCTCTGCTATGGGGGGACAGAAAAAAAGCTGTGAGTCAGATGGCACTGCTAAATTGTGGGGGAATTGATGGGGAAACTGGAATGGACATGCTTGGATGGGGCAGCCCCAAAGGTATTGTGGGTGCACAATGGTGGCACTGAGGAGAACAGAGGCTGGGATGGCTGGGGGAGCTCATTGAGCAGCTGAATAGACGGGAGGAGAAAGGCAGTCAGAAACGTACAAAGCACAGAAAAATGTTGTTTGCCTTGTGACTCGGGGATTTTAAAGCAGGATAAGGATGCTGAGTGATAAATGCCTTTGGGAAGTTAAATGTCAGGTCTGAGGGGCTGGCATGTGAATGTCCAGCATTGGAGCCTGGCATGAATGAGGTTTTGCTGGGGAGGAAGAGCCCTTTGCAATGCACAGAGCCTGACACACACTTTGTGTCACTGCACAGAGCCTGACACACACTTTGTGTCACTGCACAGGACCTGACACACACTTTGTGTCCATGCACAGGACCTGACACACACTTTGTGTCACTGCACAGGACCTGACACACACTTTGTGTCACTGCACAGAGCCTGGCACACACTTTCTGTCAGTGCACAGGACCTGACACACACTTTGTGTCCATGCACAGGACCTGACACACACTTTGTGTCCATACACAGAGCCTGGCACACACTTTGTGTCCATGCACAGGACCTGACACACACTTTGTGTCACTGCACAGAGCCTGACACACACTTTGTGTCCATGCACAGGACCTGACACACACTTTGTGTCCATGCACAGAGCCTGGCACACACTTTGTGTCCATACACAGGACCTGACACACACTTTCTGTCCAGCTCACAGCTCCCAGGGCTTGCTGATGTGCAAAGGATGTGGAGCACAAATCTCATGGTAAAATTCAGGAAAAGGCACAAGCAAGGAGTTTCAGAATCCTGTCTTTGAGGAGAGGGTGGCAGTGGTAAGCAGGGCTGCTAAAGGGGTGTTTTGGGCTAACTCCATGCATGCTTGTGATAAGGGCTTTTCCCAGCCCTGGTTGTGCTTCCTCATGAGTTGAGAGCTCACCTTCCACCTGGGAATGGCTCTGTTCTTCTTGTACAGCTCAGGAAGGAGCAGGTCTCACTGTTTTAGATTTAAGGTTGAACTGGATGCCCTAAGGATCTTTTCCAACCTGTGTTTCTATTAATTAGTGGAAGATGCCACTCCAGAAAAGCACGTTCTTGCATCTCTGTGCACCTGCTCCAGAGGCAGGGACAACCTCAAACAAACCATGGCAGAAAGCAGATCTGGTGGTCTCTGGGTTTTCTCTGGCACTTATACAGGGATGGAAATGTGTTCAGAGCTGGAGCAGTGCAGCTGGGAGCTCTCTGAGATCTGGGGAGGGTTGAGGAGACTTAAATGCTGTTTGGGGTGTCTGGAAATGACAGAGCTGGAGTGTGAGTATCCTGCTGATTCCTATTCCTTTATCAAACATGACTGAAAAGTGCTGTGAGGTTCAGGGTTCCAGGCTAGCAGTAATGAGAGGAAGGGACAAAAAACAGGCAGTGCTGCTGCATATGACTCATTTTCTTTGGAATCTTGGCTGTAGCAATAACAATCCTACTCATCGTTTTACAAATGCTTTTACAAACACTTAAACATGGGATGTTACTGCTAAGTGTTGACCAAAATGCTCTGAGCATGAAAGCTTCATTAATCTGGATGAAAACATGTAAAATGATAAGATAATCTGTGCTCCCAGTCACAGCACTGTAAAACAATCACTTGCTTTCACACCACTGTACATGGGAGAAGTATATGCTTTTATCTTTATTTTTTTCTTTTTTTTTTTTTTTTTTTTTTTTTTATTCTGTTATGGCTGAAGATCTATGTCTAAACTTACTCTTCAGAGCTGGAAGATATTTTTTCTGTTAAGTTAAAAAAATGGAGATCCAGCCCCTGGAGGAAACCTGATCAGAGACAGGCTGGCTTCCACACACACTCCAGGCCTATTGATCTCCCCTGTCCCCTCTGCCCTCTCCTTCTCTAGGTTATGGAAACAATGTCTGTCAGCAGCAGCTCTGCTTTCTGTGCTGGTTATTAACTTTCTGCCAGAAGGAAGCCTGCTCTCCCTTTATGGGGTCCCAAGACCCACAACGAACTTAACAACCCAAAGGGAATTTCTGCAGGAACTGCCCATTTTACACAAATCCCAGTGTTTTCTTAAAAAAGAATAAAGTCTCAGGACTCTTTAGTTGTACAAGGGTTGAACAAATGCAATGAGAGATGCACAAAATGTCAATTTAAGACATGTTTGGGCAGGTCTCTGATGTGTTTTCTTGCTCAGAGTGCAACCTGTTGTCTGCCACAAGAGGAAAGAATCATAGTTTCATCTGCTGGGCAGGCAAATATTGGGAAAACTTTAACCTACCAGGAAAAATTCTGTGAGAAACAAATTCTGGTGACTTTCTTTGCCCCCAAAGTTAAAGTTTGCTTTCACCAAAATCTGAGCCCTGTGCCAATGGAGTGAGTAGGAAATCACAGCAGCTCTCTCTGTAGTTCTTCAGATTTCTGTAGGGGAGGTGGGGGACGTTGTCTGGGGGATTTTAGACCAAACTTTCAATCTCTGCCCCAAATATAAACTATGAGCTGTCTTTGCCCTGATTTCTGGCATTGAACTGGGCTGTGTCCAAAGCTCTGCCAGGGCCCCTCCAGCACTTCAGTCCACTCACACTTGTGCCTCGAAATAGAACATTGGAGTTTTGTGTATTTGTGGGCAGCTCATCCTGCCCTTCAATTCACACACTTCTGCTGTGTATTAATAACTTGCTCTTGATCTTAGAATAGTCACAGTGCTGGTGTAGCTTCAGAGAGCCTGAGGGTCTTATTTTGGGAAGGCAGTTGTGAGTCCTATAGAGCAATATATCACAAAACTGAGCTGAATCCAGGGCAGCACTTGGAGAAATTCAGCAGGACTTTTGAGTAGCATAACACATTGTTAGATTCCAGTCTCTACATCACCAAGATGTTTCAGAAAAATGCTCACTCATTGTTTCCAGATTCTTTGCTTCATCTGAGCCCTTTGTCTCGTGGACACAGCATGTTTGCAGAGCTGGTGTCCCATGGCATTTATTTGCCTTGTGAGTGCAGCAGTTGCTGGGATTGAGCTGCTCTCTGCTCTCATCCTGCTTCCCCAGTTGCTTCCCCACTTGTTTGCATGTAAGGCACCCCGAGGAGAAATCCTAAGGTGCTTAAAGGGAGATTATGAAACGGGGGAGAGAGATTTATTACATGGACAGATAGTGAAAGGACAATGGGGAAACGGTTTTAAATGAAAAAGGAGAGATTTAGGTTAGATGTTAGGAGGAATTGTTCCCTGTGGGGGTGGGCAGGCCCTGGCACAGGTGCCCAGAGCAGCTGTGGCTGCCCCTGGATCCCTGGCAGTGCCCAGGCCAGGCTGGGTGGGGCTGGAGCAGCTGGGATGGGGGAAGGTGTCCCTGCCCAGCTTTTAGGGCTCCTTCCAACCAAAGCATGTCATGGTTCTATGAAGTTAGCACTCACATTCTGTGGGTCTGTGGTGTCATTTGAGCTCCCTGGCACCAGAGGCACTGGGATGGGGATGGAGTGAGGGTGAGGAAGGCTGATGGTGCTTTGCTGGAAGCTGTGAGCTGTGATTCCATTGCCATACTTGGCTTCAAGTTTGAATTTCCTGCAGATTCCCTGGCTGATGCCTCAAAGGCTTCAAGTCCTCAGAGCAAATCTGGAAGCAGTTTGGTTCAAGTAGAAACCAGGTGTACCTGCAAGCTGTTGACCAAACTTTCCTGGTTTTTGATGTCACCCAAACAAGCAGAAATGGAGAGAATGTCAATGTGAAACTGTGAGCCTGACCCTGAGCACAGCCTGTGCCTTCCTTGTTTTGACTTCTGACAACAACCCTGGCACCCCTCCATGGTAAATCCTGTGGTGTCTTCATGTTGTAACTGGGGATCCAGTGGATCACCATGTTGTAGACAGCATTAATGGAGATTGGACTGGGGGTTTGGGAAGGTGAAAGATTCCCTGTGCCTGTATCAGGACCCTGAAAGTCTGGCTCCTCCTGCCAAAAAATGGGTCTAATATGTTATTTTATCTGGCTCCTCCATTTGGGAAGCTGCTCTTGGCTATCTTTCCTTTGCTACCCCTTCAGATGGAATAGATGATGTCCTCCCCACTCACTACACATGTAGAAATTAATTTTAGCATTCCTGCTTTCAATTGTATGAAATATTCCAATTATCCACCATCAGTGACTTGGCAAATCACAGTTTTTGGAAACTGCATTCCCTCTGCCTAGGCTCCTCTTTACAGCATTTCCTAACTGGTGTGAGATCTCCCTCCTTGCCCTGCAGCCTGTCAAAGTTGTTCTTGGTTTTTGTGCCTGCTGAAGAAATTCAGCTGCTGTATCTGTCAATCTACCCCATCCCTCCTGATTGCAAGTCAGGTCAGGTACTGAAGGTAGTTCTTTGCTGTGCAGATTTCTTGAACTTTATCTCTTGCTGAGTTTCTTTCTGGGATTTTTTTTTTTAAATTTCCTATTTACACTCTTTGCTAGACCTGTAGAGCAAATGATTTACTCACAGTAAAACTGACTTTGTTTTCAATTTTTTTTTTAATGGATGTGAGCCAAGATCCCATGCATGGTTTAGCTGCCTAATTTCACTGATTTCACCAGGATGGCATGGTCATTCCTGTCTCTGCAGCTGGAACCAGGAAGGGGGTGCTGACAGTCACCCCAGCACTGCCCCTTGTGTGCTGTCCCTGCTCTGCCCCTGCCCAGCTCTGTGACCTTGGCCAAGGCACGGGGCTGCAGGGGCAGCACTGGAAGTCATTCCTTTCCTCCAGAAAATTTTGCCCACAGAGTTTCAGACAACAAAGATGAGGCCTTGAGGCATGACTATAATCTCAGTAAATAAACAACCACAGAAACAATTTGGGTGTAGTGTGCTGTTGTGGAGCAGTTGCAGGGTGTTTATGCTGTCAGTGAAGGTGAAAATAAATGAAAGTGGGATACTTATTTTTCTTTTTTTTTCTTTCTGTTTTGTTGTTATTCAAATGGTTGGCTCCCCCAAGCCTCTGAGTAAGGCAGTGCACAGTCCCACAGCCATCCTGCTGCTGCAGTGACTGGCTGGACATGGATGAGGAAGAGAAAAGGAATATCTTGTCAGAAAGTGAGGAGCAACCTGCACTCAGGGGAAAGTTCTTCCTTAGTCCCTTAAAGGCTGCTTTATGGCTTGGAGGCTGCAGGTTTGTAACCCTGACAAATGTCAGCCTGCCTGGTGTAACATTAGGTGCTGTCATCTTGATGAATATAAAAAAAATCCTCCTTTGATTTCTGATAAGCAAAGAAACTTGAGCAAACCGTGTGCCAGTGAGTAATGCAGATGGCCTGGTGGTTGTGCAGGGCTGTGTGAGGAGATGCTGCTGCAGCAGGCTGTGGGGATGCTGAGTGGTGCTCAGGGCTTGTTTGCTGACAGAAGAGAAGATCTGATGAGATAGGCAGGTATTGCAACAGTGTGTGGCACAAGAGCTCCTGGTCCACACAAACAACACTCCTACAGCGGTGTTTTGGTGAGCTGTGGGGATTTTCAGAGCTGCTGCAAGTGTGTTTTGTGAAAATGACTTTAGAGAAGCAGGGTTGTTTTCTCCTGGAGGCTGGATGTGCTTGCAGAGCAGCCAGGCCAGGGCAGGCTGGGCTGGACTGGGGCTCAGGGCTACAAAAGCAGCAATTTAATCCTGGTGGTTTCAGGGCAGAGGTTGGTGCTGCAAGTTAAGCATGACTCATCAGGCACAAAGTACACTGGAGATCAGAAAAACCTCACCAGATAGGTGCTCTGTAATTAATATTCCTCCAAGCCTTGCCTGCCATTGGGGCAGTTGGTGCCCTGGAGTGCCTTTAGCAGCTGAAGGTGCTCTGCCATGTGCCACCTCTGATGAGCATCCCTGGCACCTGGCTCATGGGCAGTGCTGGCCCTTGGTGCCTTCACCTGCAGCTGACTTGCTCGTTGGGCAAAGGGATTTTTTTTATTTTTGGGATTTTTTTTTCTATTTCCTATTTACACTCTTTGCTAGACCTGTGGAGCAAATGATTTACTCACAGTAAAACTGACTTTGTTTTCAATTTTTTTAAATGGATGTGAGCCAAGATCCCAGGCATGGTTTAGCTGCCTAATTTCACTGATTTCACCACGATGGCATGGTCATTCCTGTCTCTGCAGCTGGAATCAGGAAGGGGGTGCTGACAGTCACCCCAGCACTGCCCCTGCAGAGGTGCCAGGCACTCCTCCCTTCCTCTGAAACAAGCCCAGCACGATTTCCTGGCACCACCTTCCCAGGGAGCAGGTGCCAGCCCTGCCTGCCCAGCCTCCAGGGAACTTGGTCACAAAGGAGCTCCTTGGGGGAACAAACAGCAGGAGCTGTTTGCTGGACAACACCCTAGATAAAACCCAGACAAGGATTCTGCCCTTGTCTTCTGCTGTAGGGATATGCCAGCTGTCTTTTCAGTCTCAAATATTTAAGGGTAAATCCTTGCTGTTCTTCTCTGTTTTGGCAAAGGCTGAGCTCATCTTCAAGTAAAGAAAAAAAAGCCCATTAAACAAAAAAGACAATTTTGAGCTGAATCTGGAGTTTGACATATATACTTGACATACTCATCCTTTTATTTCTAATGTGCATGCTTTGAGCAGCAGGAGCATTGAAGATGAAGAGGATCACTGTAGGTATTAGGCTCCAGTGCAGAGGAAGAAGATCATTTTTGGCTTGGGGGAGCTGGTTGCATGGCTGGTTTAACAGCCTTCTGTAACCTGCAGAGCAAATGTATTTGCTTTGGCTGCTGAGCAACCTAAACACTTGGAGAGCTTCAGCTGTGCTGCTCACAGAGGGTTTTTCTGCATTTGTGTCAGAGCTGTGTCAGTCTGGCTCCCCAGCACAATCTCATCCTCATGTTGGAGCAGGCAAATCCACCTGGGTGCGGGGCCCTGAGGATGCTGCACATCCCTGCAGCTCCAGGGTCCAGGATTGCACACCCTCACCTGCTGTGTGCTGGAAGTGCCCTTGGATACACCTGCAAAGGCATTGTAGGGCTGGGATGCTCTGGTGCAGAACTCCTGAAGGCCCTGGAGGCCCTGCTGGTGTGCTGGTGCTGGAGAGCCAGCCCCTCTGGAGCTGGGTTTGGCAGCTGGAGTGCCCAGCAGCTCCTGCTCTGGGCAGGGCTGAGCTGCACAGGCTGAATCAGGAGCTCATCCTGCCTGGGTGGGGTGCTGGGCTGGCAGTGCCCCCTGCCATGCCCATCGGGGAGCACCTCCAACCCTGCTGTGCCACCAGAGCTATCCTGCCCTGTGCTGAGCCTTGCTCCTCTGCTCTTCTCTTCCCTCTTAAACAAATCCACGGGCCACCACTTCCCCTCCACTTTGTTTTCCTGAGCATGCTGGAATATGGGCACCACTTTTGGAGCAGCTCCCTGCCTGCAGCCAAGGATGGAAGCAGAACCAAGTGGAGTGTGCTGAGTGATGCTTCGAGCTGGGTTTGTGAGCAGCTTTCCCAGACAAACACCAGCCTGC
Organism: Luscinia megarhynchos; assembly: GCA_034336665.1. Lineage (NCBI taxonomy): Eukaryota > Metazoa > Chordata > Aves > Passeriformes > Muscicapidae > Luscinia > Luscinia megarhynchos. The sequence goes on from CM067580.1 coordinate 9,157,114, forward strand.
CTCCCTGCTAGCCCTCCTCCTCCAGATTCCCAGAGCATGACTCCAGAGGGGCAGTGGATACCAAAGGAAAGTGCCAGAATTAATTCTTTGGCTTTGTCAGCTCAGTAAAACAGTCTGATGTTGGTAGGAGGTTTTGTTTTCATAGAGAAAGCCTTGAAGAAAATAAAACAAAACCAACTCCCCCTCCCATCCTGGGGCCTCCTGTCCCTGATGCAGGTTGGGGCCAGGGCTGCTGACTCATGGAATGTGCAGGTGCTGGAGCCTTCCCGTGGGGAGCACCACCACCTCACCACCTGCCCTCTGGGACACTTTTAAAGCTTTTTAAAAAAGCTTTTACCCTGACTTTCACAGCAGGCCAGATCCTGGATCACCTTATCCTTCTGGGTGCAGATCCACCAGTTTGCATCAGCCACGTGTGTCTGCTCAGCACACTTTGGCCCCATGCCTCTCTCCTTTCCTTTTTCTGTACCACAGGAAGCAGCATTCATGAAATCCCTAATGATCCCGTCAGCTTTTATACATTTCCTGTCCTGCTTTATAAATGAGAGAGGAAAACACAGCACTTCTGACCTGATTTACTTTGGGCTGTGCTTGCTGGATGGGTGTCAGTCACTGGTCAGCTTTGCCTCTGTCATCTGTGATGCCAGGGTGCTGTGTCTGCTTCCATCACAATCCTGGCAACTTCAACATTTCCACAACAACCCTTCTTTCCCTTCTGATTCAGGGGGAATCTGAGGGAGGAATTGCTTTACCTTGTGGACTCATGGAGAAAACCTGGAAAATGTGCATCTTCTTCACTCTACAGACTGAGTAGCAGCAGGAAAATAAATAGAATTTATGTTCTGTTGCTAAAGATGAAAGACTCCTCATTTTTAAGCTAAGCTGGATTGGGGTTTTTGTAAATGTCTTATTTGAGACCACAGGGGTGACCTACCCAGCACACACACTGAATTACCTCTTTGCAGGAGGCTATCTGGTTTGACACATGCATTCTTGAGGTCATAAATGGATTTATTGGGGGATGCAAGAAGTCCTGGGAGTGCTAACCACACACCTGGCAGCAGTTCTGAGCCCCACATTAGTGCTGTCTCTATTTTCTGTGCTGCAGTTCACAAAGAGCAGCCCCACCTCAGTTTTCCTCTGCCAGCAGCCAGGGATTTCAGGGAGTTTTCACAGGCAAAAGGAGCTGTAGCTGTGCAAAACTCCTCAAAGCCAGGGCTTGCAGAGGTTTCTTGATGGGTGCTGCTGTGTTCCAGCAATCCCTGCTCACCCAAGGGACCATGTCCCACCAGTCCCACCAGTCCCACCAGTCCCACCAGTGCTCACAGTGATGGTTCCTGCAGCCCCTTGCAGGGCATGGGGCAGGACAGGGGTTTTCTCCTTGGGGTGAATAACAGCAGCAAATTTTGGACCACTTAATGAGTAAAGATGGGGAAGATTGGCTCTTGTATCCTCGTTACCTTGAACCTTCCTGATGTTATTTCCTGCACTGGTGGAAAACTTAAAACCCCAGACATGAACTGCTGAGGTGAAAGATATTTTATTCCATTCCCTCTCTTTGCTGCTTGCTTTTTTCCTTCAGAAGCTCTCTTGGAATACCACTCCTACCCATAACTTTTTGAAACACAGGGGCCAAGTGCCTGGAAACTGCATCAGGCCAGCTTCTAAGCACACAGCACTGGAAATAAAAGTAATTCCTGCAGTCATTGGAGCTCAACCAGACTGAAAACTAGACTAAGTAAGCAGAAAAATCCTGTCCTGACTGCTATAAAGAGAACCTACTCTGTAGCAGCTATGAAATGGCAATGTTATAACCAGGTGTCTCCAGCAAGGAACAAAGTGGTTGAAGTGATACATAAAAAATTTCAGTTTTGCTTTCTTCATCCAAAATAGGGAGCAAATGGCCAAGGACATCACCAGTTAAACAGGCTGTTAAACCAGCTTTGGGGGAGCTGGATGCAGTTTTGCAAGGGGAAGAGATCAGGAGGAGCAGCTGTGAGCTGGACAGTGTGCAGCTGAGATGAGGTAATATGGTCAAATATGTGCCTCTGCCAGTGAGGTTGGTTCTTTATCCCCTTCAAAGGCTTCCCTATGTCTGTGCAGTCTGAAAATTATTTTTGCAGTTAATATCAGGCTGGCCCAGGCCAGGCTTGTGCAGAGGAGCAGCCAGACCAGTGGGCCAGTGCAGATATTCCTATCAGGCACTTGGGCTGAGCTCACACCTAGTCAGGCAGAAAGCTGAAGTGATGCTGCTGTGTTTGGCTCTCGTGGCAAGAAGGGAAGGTCTGGGGAGCTGTGCTGAGGCAGCAGGGAAGGGAATCCCCAGCCTGCCTGGTGCTGGGTGTCCCACAGCCTGGGGCAGCTCCCTGGGAGCCATGCCATGGATGCACAGGCTGCTCTTTCTGTTGGTGCCCTCAGGTGCAGATTTTTGTCTTCAGGACCAAGTGGAAGTGATGCCTTAAGTTTTAGGTTTTATATTTTTCAGATCAGTACTGCTTTAGTGTGTGACTCTAAAACTCCACAGCCTGTCAGCTGCTGTTCTCCCATTTTATTCAGACAAAACAACTTCTCTCCAGCCTGAAATTCAAGGACACCTTACTGTCTCAGGCCCTGAATAATGTCAACAACAGTGAACTAGGGGGGGCAAACCTGGAGTAAGTGACTTCATCACCTGAAGCTATAATTGGACAATTAACCTCTGACATCCAAATAGGCCAAACTTATTTCTGTCTGAAAAACTCGTGACCACTGTCCATCTTGACTGTAGCCTCTGGGAGGTTCTTGCATTGCCCAAGATGTAAATTAATAATAAATACCCACAGTTTATCATTAACTCTGCCTAGCCTCTGTTCCAGGCAGCCTCTCCAGGCATCAGAGCACCTTGATGCTTGTCCAGCCTGCTCAGCTCTGCTGACCTGGCTCCTGTGTGCCTGGAGCCCCCCAGTGCCTCAGATCTGGGGGTTGCTGTGGTTCAGTTGGAGTCTGTCCCACAGCACAGAGAGCAGTGACTCCTTTAAAAGCAGCACCAGTCTGGGGCACAGCACAGAGCCCTGAGAGCCCAAACCTGCCTGCTGCCCCCAGTGTCCCCAGCTGAGCTGAGGCCAGTTGTTACCTGGTCTCTGCTGCCAACACAAGCCATAGCAACCACACTGGACAGGAATGGAATCACTTTGAATGCTGCCCAGAAAGGGGTTTGACACCCACAGGAGCTGGGAAGCACCAGTGCTGTGTTTTTCTGGTGGTAAACAGCTCTGGTGCCATGGTCTGTGCCATCCCCATGTCCTGCTCTGGCTGTGTCATCTCTTTCAAAGAGTTTCACTGCTCCTGCCACCCATCTGCTCCAGAAACAAGGGTGTAAAAGTGCAGGAGATGAGCCTGCCTGCATCCCCAGTGAAGGGCTAGAGCCAAGACAATGTCTGTGCTCACCATGCCCATCCTCTGCACCCAGGGAGATCAGCTAATCTGAGTCTAAGCCTGGGCTTACACTATGGAAAGGGAAAGATGGAAATGACTGTTCTGTTGCTGTGTGTGCTTTGGTGTTGGGAAATGTGCTCAGTACCCTGTAAGGAGCCTTTCAGCAAATGTCAGACTTGGGTGAGATGAAAACAGACTTCCAAGAAGCCTGGCCAAGAAGGGCAGGAAAATAAAAAAGACAAAAATATTTGCTTTGAGGTTCTGCTTTGAGAGACTTGGGGTTATCTGGGTTTGCAGCATTCAAATTAAGGGAGGAGTCAAAGAAATAAAAGACATCACCAGGAAATTTTTGATGCAAGGCGATTTCTTAACACACACACAGATCATTCCTGACTTTGGGAGGTTTACCCACACTGAGCTTAGAGGCTGGAATTGGAAAAAAAAAATCAGAGTGCTTAGGTTTCTTACCAGTGGGTTTGGGTTTGTAATCCCAGTTTTACACAACCCAATCTCTGCTGAGCTCTCCATCACATGCTCCCCTCCTCCTGCTGTGCCTGGTGCTTGTGTTACTCAATTTCGAGACCTCAAGAACACAGGGATCTATAATTCAACCCCATTTCCAGCTCTTCCTGGGTTTTTCAGGACCTTTTCCTTCCAGGAAGGGGAGTCTCAGGCAGGCTGGTGCCTGTTCTGGCCCTGCAGGTGCCATGTCCCCTGCCAGCCCTGCCCCTTGTCACCAGCGTGCTGGATTCAGCCTTGGGCTGCCTGGGGCAGCACATCACTGCCCTGCAAAGCAGTGGGAAAACAGCAGAGAACATGTTGGAGCTTTATTTTTCTTTCCTGTTTTGACAACCTCTGGCAAGAATCTAGATGAAAACAGAGGGGCTGCAGGAATGATTGAGGAGGGATTTTTCTGTGTGGTGTTTTGTTTTTTAAGATAGGATTTGCCAGGAAAGCCACCCACCTGTTCAGACAAGGCCTCAATTGTGGTAGATGGTGGTGAACAACTGAGTGCCTGTGTTCCCCTCCAAGAGCCACAATTCCTGGGTTATTTTTAGCAGGTTTGCACACCTCTGTTTATTTGCTCTCCCTGGTGCACATTCCTCAGTCCCTGTGACTTCCTCTGTAACGTGGCCAAAGCTGGAGGCACAGGAGCTTTCTGTGAGCAAATGCTGCTCTGATGGGAAAGGATGGGTGCATTGAGAGTGATCCCAGCACCCATCCAATGTAAATCACAGTGTGGGCTTTACCTCTGGGTGCTGTCCTTTCACAGGGCAATTCCCTGCCACTTCTGCCTCTCTGGATGTTTTTTGAGCTTACAGAAACTGTATCTTCATCTGCTTTTCATTTCCTTGGATGCTGCTGGGCTATCAGCTTGTTTTGTCCTTAGTGGCAAGCTGCTGCTCCACAAAGTCCTTCAAGACAAGGGAGGTGTTTAGTCTGCTGTGGGTTTCTTTCTGTGCTCATAAAATAAGGGAGACAGTAACTGATGTCTTGGGGGTGGAGGGAAGGGATTTATCAGAGGAGAAAAATTAGCCTGACCTGGAGGAATGTCATTAGATGTGGATGAGTCCTTAAGTGGTAAAAATAATGAGTCCTTAAGTGGTAAAAATAATCAGGCAGCTGCCTGAACCCAAGTGCTGAACCCAAGTGCCCGTGGCCTTGGGCGATGCTGCCAGACATCAGGGTGGTCTCACCACAGTCCCCAGAGCCTCCTTGTGCTGCTGTGCATCTCCTCAGTGTGCCAGGGGAGAGGAGTGTCTTGTCCTTGTCCCTGGAAGGAGCAGGGCAGGCAGGGATTGCTGTCTGTTGACTGTGGCCACCCTGACCCAGCTCCTCTGGGAGCTGCCAAGGTCGTGCAGGAGAGTCCATCTCAAAGTGCAGACTTTCACTGCAGGGATGTTAAATCCCTTCTGTTTCCTCCCCCTTGCTGCTGTTATTGTTGCCTTGCTCCTTGGTTGGGCTCCTACTCTTTTTCTTTGTGCTTGGGACATCATTGCTCATTTGCACAGGTAGGAAGGCTGGTGGACAACTCCATTTCCTTTCATTCTGTATTTTCTCTCAGGGTTTGTGTTAACCCTTGATCTGACACACTTTCAGTGTGAGCCTGAACTCCTTACACCAAGATCTTTGGCTGCTGCAGTGTGGTCACTTGGGAAGGTTCTGCAGTTTGAGGACCAGGTTTGAAATATTCAGACTCATGAACGACAGAAGTGGCTCAGCTCTTCCCATCAGAGCCAGCTCCACTTGGTTACAGCACCTGGGCTGACCAAACCCAATGGGATTTTTGTCAGGAATTTCCTTGCTGGCCTGTAGCAATCCTGTTACAGAGCCACTCCTCAGGAGATGTGTCCATTGGCCTCCCTGAGCTGATGCTGGCTGATGCAAAGGAGGGCCTTGGGTACCAATATCTAGGTGATATTCACCTCTGCACACTTCTGCCTCAACACTCTGAGTGAAATTTCCCATCTCACTTTCCCTGTGCCCTCCAGCTGCCCCCACACCTGGCAGCTGGGTTAGAGCTGTGTAAAAAGGGAATTTTTCACACATTAACTTTTGGGTGAACCCAAAGTTCTTTGGGATATAGTCAGGATGTAGACTGGCTGCCTAGGCCCAGCTTTGTTTGCAGGAAGGTTAGAGGGTCACAGGGATGTTTTTTGGAAATGTACAGTTAAATTGGCTGTAACATACATCTTGTATGAGGGAATACATGGGGAAGAGACAAGTCCTGGTAGAGCACCTCACCTGCTTCTTGTCCTCCTCTTAAGGCAAAAGCACCTTTTTCTGGGCTGGCTGAGCCATCAGCGGACTTTGCATGTGGATGGGGACATCTGCTTGTGCTGAAATTGGAGATTATTTTCTGTTTTCATAAAGAAGTGATGACCTCTCTCACCCATCCCAACTGCTGGGTGGTGATCACTGGGTGATCCAAGGCACAGGGTTGGTATCTAAACATGAAATGATGACAGTGATACTGATGCTGCTGGGATTAGCTGTGTCTTTCCCCTCCTGCCATCTACCAGCCCTTCAGCAGTGGAGCTGGAAACAAAATAAAACTCTCCATCCTGCTTTAATGTGGCTTGGCCATGAAACTATGTACACTCTAACCAGCTTCTGCACGTTAAACAAACAGGGAGACTCCTCATTGTAGTGAAAGCATAACCATTAATAACTTTGTTTATAATGTGCTTATTTGCTGATTTGGAGGTCAAGCATGTTTGACATTCCCACTGCTGGAAGGGGGCTGGCTTAGTAAGGGCCTCTGCTTTACATTGGACACTTCTTTTTTTTTTTACAAACCACATCTACATGTTCCTGAGAAATGTTTATGGTTTGGAGGTCACTGACATAGTTTTAAACATCTGCTCAGCCCAGAAAGGGAGAAATAGCCATTGTTTTTGCTCTGGCCCTCCTAAGTGTCAGTTTTTTGTAGTGGTTCATGTGTCACTCTCCTGCTCACTTCAACCATGCAGACAGTGAGCACTGCAGAGCCAGTGACAGCAAACAGCTCAGCACCTGCCACTGCCACTGTCCTATGGCTCAGAGAAGGCTCTTGAAATTCTATTTTCATGTGTGTGGGATGCCAGGTTTGATGGTGCAGGGCAAGGAGGATTTGCCTTCAGCCTGCAGTGCCAGTAAAGCCAGGAAGATGTGGAACTGCTGGGCTCCATTCCTGCTCTGGAAGGACCAGCTGGGAGTGGGGAGGTCGCCTGGCAGGAGCTGTTTCTGCTGGCTTTTGGTCCTGTGGTGGCCTCTTACTGCTTTAACAGAAGCAGAGACACTTTCCACAGCTGAGTGTGGTGGTTGGAGCAGCCTTGGTCTGTACCTGTGGTTTGGCTGTGCCCTGGTTTGAAGGACAGGTGTCTGCCAATACAGGCAGAAGCTTCTCTTTGAAATGAAGAATGTAAACCCCCTTGTTCCAAATTACTATACTTTTGAAATTAAGTGACTTTCAGGCAAAGATATGGAAATTAGGAATAACAATTCTTTACTAGGAAAATTAAAATAGAAATGCAGTATTACAAAGAACAGTCCCAAAACCCTGCCAGAGTCAGAATCCAAGCTGACACCCGTCAGTCAGTCAGGGTGTTGGCAGCAGTCCCATTCAATGGTGGCTGCATCCTCCTGCAGGGGCAGATGTGGTTCAGCTGGAGCAGTGCTCCTGTAGAAGGTGCAGTTTCCTCTGAAGCTCCAGGAATGATGTGGAAAGGTCTGGCTTTCCTCTGGAATCCAGTGGAAAGAAGGTGCCTTGGTGTCCAAAATCTCAGTTTTTATCTGGGTAGGAAAGGCTTGGCTCCTCCCCTGGCTGGAGCATCTCCCAGTGGGATGATGTAATTTTATCAGCCATGCACTGGGACTCAATGGCCATGAACAGGAAATATCTCCTGGAGGGAGGATGGGCTGTGGAAAGATAAAGATGATTGCCCAGCTGGTTTAAAGATGGCCCATTAGCAGATAATATGTGCCAGGAGATCAGGGTCACTGCCCCACCCGGCTGCAGCAGATGGGGACAGAATTCACATTTCTAACCTGAGACAGGCTGCCAGCTCATTTCTGTGGGGTGCTGCTGAGGGTCTCTGCACTGCTGTCCTGGCTCAGAAGGGCTGTGGGTCAATGGGAACAGATGGTGGCTGTTCAAAGCTTCAATTTCTTACCTTGCTCCAGAAGCTGGCAGCAGGAATATCTCCTGAAAACTGTGCCTGACCTAAACATGTTGGAAAGACAGTCTGATTTTTGTGTGCTGTGCCCTACATCCTTCTCAGTCAGATAAGGGAGCTGTGCTATCATTCAAAGCCTGAAATGGACGTGGAGTTTATGTGAGGATTTCTCTGGAAAATGGCTGATGACAATGATATGATGAGTGATTTTCAGAGTAGTTTCTATTCCTTGAAAACACCCTGTTTCTATGTACACCATCAGACAAACAAGGCAAGGGAAGTGGATGCATTATCAAATCTATGAGACAAACTGAGCTGCTTTACAAATGTGAAAGAGATACCTAAGGGCTGCCAAAATGCATTTTGGTGAGGAAAACAAGATGACAAACTGCTTTTGCTGAAGAGAGAACGTGCCAGGATTCAGAGTTGTGCATCTACCACTCCTAGAGAGAAGCACACAGAAATCTGAGTCTCAACATTACTATAATGAGCAAGAACAGACACAAACAAAAGTAAGTATGGGGTGCTCTGTCCCTCTTGTGGGTCCTACACTCAGAAACTCCAGCTATAAAGTTTGCCATTGAAAAATCTTTGTAGAGGTGGGTGTGGAGCTTTGTGTCAGCCCATACCTGTGTTGTGACTGGGCAAGAGAAGCTTTTTCTGCCTTTCCTGCATCGTCAGGATTCTTCCTTTTACCCAGCCGCTGAGTTCCCACAAACTTGTGGTGACTCTGCCTGGGAAACTTGCACCCATGCCGTGCTGATCCCAGCCCCACAAACCTTTCTGGGGCTGTGGAGAGGCTTGCAGGGTGTGATCACAAAAGAGTTGTTTCTTTACAAATGTTAACTAAAACCAGGAAATTATGTTGACTGTCATGGTGGATTTTCAAATTCTTAACAGTATTTTAATTTTATTTAAATCCTAGTTCCCTAAGGAGGTGTCCTAGTTTGAAAGACGGGTGTCTGCCAATAAAGGCAGAAGATTCTCTTTGAAATGGAGAATGTAAACTCCCTTCCTCCAAATTAGTATTATAATTTTAAAATTAAGGGACTCTCAGGCCAAGATAGGGGAATTAGGAATCACAGTTCTTTACTAGGAAAATTAAAACAGAAATACAGTATTACAAAGAACAATCCCAAAACACTGCCAGAGTCAGAATCCAAGCTGACACCCGTCAGTCAGTCAGGGTGCTGGCAGCAGTCCCATTCTATGGTGGCTGCATCCTCCTGCAGTGGCAGATGTGGTTCAGCTGGAGCAGTGCTCCTGGAGAAGGTGCAGTTTTCCTCTGAAGCTCCAGGGATGATGTGGAAAGGTCTGGCTTTCCTCTGGAATCCAGTGGAAAGAAGGTGCCTTGGTGACCAAAATCTCAGTTTTTCTCTGGGTAGGAAAGGCTTGGCTCCTGCCCTTGCTGGAGCATCTCCCAGTGGGATGATGTAATTTTATCAGTCATGCCCTGGGACTCAATGGCCATGAACAGGAGATATCTCCTGGAGGGAGGATGGGCTGTGGGAAAGATAAAGATGATTGCCCAGCTGGTTTTTAACAATGGTCCATTAACAGGAGATATTCCCACAGCGATAAGGATCAGTGCCACACCCAGTTTTTAACAATGGCCCATTAACAAGAGATATTCACACAGCGATAAGGATCAGTGCCACACCCGGTTTTTAACAATGGCCCATTAACAGGAGATATCTCCTGGAGGGAGGATGGGCTGTGGGAAGATAAAGATGATTGCCCAACTGTTTTAAAGCTGGCCCATTAGCAGATAATATGTGCCAGGAGTTCAGGGTCACTGCCCCACCCGGCTGCAGCAGATGGGGACAGAATCCACATTTCTGGTCACATCAACTCAACACAGGAGGAAAGGATGGTGTGCTCATATGGGGCTCTGTGCTTGCATGTGTGTATCCATCCCCATTCACTCCTACATGCTGCTTTTTGAGCCCCAAATTTCAGCAAAACCCCAACATTTTGATAATGTTCTTGGCGTTTATAAATCTCTAAAATTGTGTGAAATATGCAGCTCAAAAGATGAAAAGCTTTTCTATTAATAGTCACAATGAGGAGATGACATCTAAGCTCAACCCTTCATAGACTGCAGAGAATCCACACAGGGGGATGCTATAAATGCTCCAACCACAGAAGGAGTTTCAATCACAGCACATCCTTTATTGTGCACCAGAGAATCCAACCACAATGCAGAAATCCCCAGGAAACTACCCTGTGTTATTTCTGCTGCTTATAGAAAAAACTCATCTGCTCTGTTTGTTTATTTGTGTGTTGGGTGTTTTTAAAATTTTATGGAGAAGCCGCAGGGCATGACATTTTAAATTAAGATGAGATTGCTATAGGAAATGGTGAGAAAGGTCACAGAAATATCCCTCTCTTGGCAACAAAAGGCCTTTAAAACCACGTCCAGGCTTTGCTGTGCTGAGCAGGGTGTTGGAGATGTGCTCAGTCGAGGCGTGGGAATGGGGAGCAGTGTTCTGGGCAGCTTCTCAGGAGGGAATGGGAATTTTTGGGAGGTTCATGTGGCCTGGCAGCCCTGTGCTGTGCTCAGCTGCTGTGCTCCCTGCCATGCTCCTTCTCCTGAGAGAAATGGGGCTTTAGGCTGTGGTAATACATGGTCCAAAGGGGCACAAGACTTTCATATGATAGCAGGAGTCCTCTCACCAAACCTACAAGATTCCCAAGGCTCAGTTATTTTCTTTGTAATTAGAATAAATAGGTAAAAACAGAGTAACTTCTTTCCAGTAGATGCTTCATCCTAAAACAGGTGAGGGCTCATCCTCTGCTTGTCATCCTGGACCTCACCAGTGCTCAGGGTGACCAGTTTAGATTTGGTCACCTCATTTATAGACACTGTTGAAGGCAGAGGAACCCCACTCAAGCTGTCCTAGACCACAGTGATGGCTTCCAAAAAGAGGTGTTTTAGTGCAGGGCTTTAGCCCAGCTCTACCAACGAGCTCAGCCTGAGGCTGAGATCAACCTGATGAGCAGATATTGCCACCAGCCTGCTGCTATGAAGCATCTGACAGGGCAGGATGGACCTAAAATCTGAGCTGCCTCTGAAAATAAAGTGCAAATAACCTCTTGCATGGAAATTGTGATTAGGGCAGATGGTTATGGGGGTGTGCTCTGAGGATTTTTGTGTGCTGCTCACTGAGGGAAGCTTCCAGGTGTGCTTGATGCTGCTGACTATGAACAGCTTAGTGACTCATACTGACAGCAAGGACAGACACTGAAAACCAGTGAAATCCTACCTGGTAAGGGCTTTTCTGGCTGTCTTGACAAATAACAATGATATTTTTCTTCTTTATTTTTTCTTCTTTGCTCTCTGCTGATATTCTCAGCACGATCAAGCAAGGAAGAAGTTCCACTGCTGCTACTAATTGAGCCCAGCTGATTTTTTTAAAGGCCTTCTGCATGGAATTACAGCATTTTTCTTGTGATTATATTACAAGAACATGGCAGCCTCTAGTTATACTTTTGCCATTTCAATAGATCCAAGTGTGGAGCTGTGTAACCATAAGCACACTCACTCTTTTATGGATACTCTGTCCCAGCCTGTTTTCACTGTTTCTATTACTTCTGCACGCTGTAGAAGTTATGAAACTTGGAGGAGGAAGCCAGCAATGTGGCCAGTTCTAGGCAGAGATGCATTTTCTACGTGGGGACTGGGGTGTTGGAAAGACTGACACTTGTTTTTGTCATAAAAATTGCTTTTGCTAACTCCAGTCTGGCTCAGTAATAGCTCCACAAGATCCCAGGCGGTCCCAAACACCCTTTTGCTACGGTCTCTTAGTGCAATTGTTTATTTTGTGGTGTCAACTACTTTGTATTGTTAGGACATGGTTGCAGGCCAATATTTTACTTGGCAAAACACTTCGAGTCACAAGCTCAGTCCCTCAAAATTTCCTAGTGTGAGTGATCAGTGAAACCAAGGCGTGCTCTGACATCTGTGAGGGGCTTGTGGGCAGAGGAGGGGGTTGGCACAGAGGTGATCCCAGCTGCCTGTGCTTTGCCTGACTGAACCACCACAAAGTGCTGCAAGGTGATGCTTGTGGCTCCTGCCCAGTGCCTACAGCTGTGAAGTGCTACAGCACTCCACTCTCTGCTTCACTGGAGGCTGGAGACCAAGCCCAGTAGGAAATTTGGAATGGAGAATTCTCCCTTATTGAATGGAGGGGTGAGTGCAGAGCACACCCACCCAGGGGCTCACAGAGCCACCAGCCCCTTCAGGGACACAGATGGGTGCAGAGGGGGCTGGTGGTGGTCTGGTGGAGTTTTTTAATTAAAAAGCACTGAAACTCTCAGCTGGAGCATGATGTGTCAGGTCTCCTGGCAGGTAGAGCTGTGTGTGCTGCAAATTTGAATGCTGAGATGGCTCAGCCTGGGTGTTTTATCACCATGCCCTGCTCAGAGTTTGATATTGTAGGAATGATCACTCTATTGTTACTGAAGCCTTGGCATGTATTTTGTGGTTTTTGCTGGTCTTTTGTTAGTCTTGCCTCTGTTTGCTCTGTGTGAGCTCTGTACCTACTGTTTGTAGAGAAATCACCATGTCCTGGTGAATTGGAGCAGAATTGTTGCAGTGAATTGCAAGGTGGAGTACACAGCAATCCTGGCAGTCTAAACCAAATTCCTCCCCAACAGGCTACACTCCTCATGGTGGCAAACACAGCTGGGCAAATCTCCTCCAGCTTCTCTGTTCCACAAGAGCTTCTTACCCAGGAAATGTTTGGGTTTTTTTTTCTGTCTTGCCAAACTGGCTCACCACCAGCACTGACACCTGTGGTGGGACCAGGTGCTGCTCCATCCTGCTTCAGGTGGTCCCCTGGCTGCAGGAGATCCCAGAGAGGTAAAGGAACTTTCCCTGTGCTTAGATGTGTGAGGGCTGCGACACCAATCACCAGCAGATGATTCCTGATTGCAGGAACCAAGCAGCAGAGCTCCAGTTTTGTAAGTCAGGAGCAGGATCTAAGCCTGGACTGCTCGAGCAGCAGAGAGTGGGTTGTTCCATCCCAGGAGAATTTTGTGGGTTATTTTGGCAGAGCACAATGGAAAAAGCGTGGACTGTGGCTGCCTTTGCAACTCTTGGCTGTGTGGATGACAAAGTTTGCCTTCTGGCCTGCCAGTCCTTTTTGCCTTCGTTAGCACAAACTTATTTTGGAGACTTTTTTTTAATTTTTATTTTTAATTTCTTTCAGTCTCCTCTGGCTGGTCTTTGTCCCTGAAGCCCACACTGATGGGAGCATCCAGGAGATAAGAAAATGGTGAATTACGTTTTGCATCATCTATGGCTGGAATTTCAGTGCTGCAGGGTCAGTTTTAAATTATCCCTGGAGGGTTGGTTGTGTTTTATAAGCTGGATGGCTTGGCTTGCAGCCCTTTGATTTTTCCAAATAGTATAAATCTATAGACATTTGCCTTTGGCACAAAAAACCTCCCCACTTCGAAGTCAAGAATAATTATTTTCCCAGAGACAAGGTCAGCAGCTGGATTCAAATAATGGGATGGAAAAAGGCACTCTTGTTGCTTTTCACATGATTTTTAATAAGTAATTTGCAAAAGGAACCTCAGTGCATCAGCACCTTGCTCCCATGGCAGCCCCAACAGGGCTCCTTAACCCAGGTACAGCCCCAGGATCCTCCAACAGGGCAGGAATTTCCTCTGGAGCTCCACCTGCAGCAACAAACACCCAGGAAACCACAAGAAATGATACACAGCCACTCTTCCCCTTGCCTAATAGTGGCTGTTTCCCTAAGATTTTCCAAATTGCTCTAAAAACTCACCATTTCCTTTAAAAAAAATATGGTTAAGTGAAACCAATATCACATCAACTGAAATCTTTCATTTACGTTTCTACTTTTCCAGAAAGAAATACTCTTTGCAAGTAACTTGCACTAAAAATACCAATTTAGGGATGGGTCCCTGGACAGCACTTTGCAGCTGGCTCTGCAGGGAGGACTTGGGATGCAGGAGGGAAGTGCCCATCACTGGCCTGATGAGTGGCTGGGAGGAGAAAAATAGACCCTGCATCTGTGCTGGACAGGAGCTGTATTGAGCCTGATTTTCCTTCTTGAAGCTGTTGAGTTTATTAAGGATTATTATTTCAGGCATCCTTTCCCCTGCTACTGAAAGTCCATTAAGATGGAAAACAAACCCTTCTCTCTTTGAGCACGTGGATAGTTCTGGTCTGGACCAACTCGTGTCAGAGTGACATAACCCAAAAAACCAGGAGGAGCCATTTGACTGAAGTTCTGCTGCCAGAAGCATTGAAGGTTAAAATAATCCTTGGCAGGGCCTCCATCCCTTGTGGATCCCAGGTGTTGGAGATGCAGATTCCAGCTCTGCCTTGGCTGCTTTGTGTGTCTGTGAGCAATTCATGGCAGAGGAAGGAAAGGGTGAAGGGCTGTGGCTGAGGGGACAGGCTGGGCTGGGGCTCTGGGGCTCAGGATGGATTCAGCTCTGTCCTTGTGGCTCAGGATGGATTCAGCTCTGCCCTGGTGGCTCAGGGTGGATTCAGCTCTGCCCTCATGACTCAGGATGGATTCAGCTCTGCCCTGGTGGCTCAGGATAGATTCAGCTCTGCCCTCATGGCTCAGGATGGATTCAGCTCTGTCCTGGTGGCTCAGGATGGATTCAGCTGTGTCCTCATGGCTCAGGATGGATTCAGCTCTGCCCTCATGGCTCAGGATGGATTCAGCTGTGTCCTGGTGACTCAGGATGGATTCAGCTCTGTCCCTGGGGCTCAGGATGGATTCAGCTGTGTCCTGGTTTCTCAAGATGGATTCAGCTCTGTCCCTGGGGCTCAGGATAGATTCAGCTCTGTCCCTGGGGCTCAGGATGGATTCACCTCTATCCTGGTGGCTCAGGATGGATTGAGCTGTGTCCTGGTGACTCAGGGATGGATTCAGCTCTGCCCTCATGGCTC
Source organism: Luscinia megarhynchos (assembly GCA_034336665.1). Lineage (NCBI taxonomy): Eukaryota > Metazoa > Chordata > Aves > Passeriformes > Muscicapidae > Luscinia > Luscinia megarhynchos. The sequence goes on from CM067580.1 coordinate 9,172,126, forward strand.
AGGATAGATTCAGCTCTGTCCCTGGGGCTCAGGATGGATTCACCTCTATCCTGGTGGCTCAGGATGGATTCACCTCTCTCCTGGTGGCTCAGGATGGATTGAGCTGTGTCCTGGTGGCTCAGGATGGATTCAGCTCTGCCCTGGTGGCTCAGGATGGATTCAGCTGTGTCCTTGTGCTGCTGCTGTGCCTGGGCTTCCAGGGCTTTTCCTGGGCTGCACTGGAGGCACCTTGGGCTCCTCCATGAGCCAGGCATGCAGCTCCTTGCTGTGCAAAATTTGGAAAGTGGGCAAAAACCAGATCAAAAACCAGATCAGACAATGGTGGTGAGGTACAAAAAGGTTCTGAAATGAAAACCACAGGTGATGGCTGAGGGGAGGAGCTGGGTGCTGCTTGTCAATCCTGGGGGTGTCTTTGTTCATGGAGCTGTGCTCTTTCTCTCCCTTTATGTTATTTATGGTGGGACTGGAGGTGTTTGCTATCTTTTATACACAGTTGATGTTTTTCCCCCTTCAGCTTCCTGAGCAGCAGTTACATTTCCTGGGTGAACATTGTTCACAATCTGCTCTTGCCCTAAAAACTGACCCCTGAGGCTGATGGGGGTATCAGCCAACACGACAGGCTCCAGGGGATGGGTGGCTGAGGTGGCTGATGCTCCTGGAGACCTCAGTAAAATATCCCAAACATCTATCATGACCTTGAGCAGCTCACTACTTCTTTCCTTATCTCCCTTCCAAAGCTGTGAAATAACAGAAAAAATGTTCCTCCCTTCTAAGCCATGTGAAAGGCTGGATGATCAGCCTGACTATGGGTTTTCAAAGAACAGGCCCCTTTCTGTGAAGCAGGCAGATTCCTGTCTGGTGTAAATCAGGACAGGGCTGTCACAGTCACTCAGAGCTGAGCTGGGGATGAGCCCCCAGACATCCACTTTGCAGCTTTACATGTGAGCAGATCACTTTGTAAAGTGTGAATATACTTTTCAAGTGAACTAAATCTCTGTGTAGAGAGCTTTCATATCTATGGATATACCATCTTCCATTCTAACACTTCATAAAACTTTCCATCTTCAAAGGAATCCCTGCAGATTGCCTGATGAAGACTTGAATTCCCTCCTGGGCAGCAAGTTTTTAAAGCCATTTTACATAGAGGCAAAACAGCACTGGAGTGAAGGATGACATTTTGGAAAGGTGCCTCGAATTCTGGGAGCACTCAGGTTTATCCCATCCTCCAGTGTGCCCAGGGTGCTGTCACCCTGTCACAACACAGCATCTGATCTGCAGCTCATGCTCTGAGAAGTGGCAGAGTGCTGGCAAAGCTCAGGGAGGAAATGCAATTTGGGTGATGGATATCCAGGAGCTCTGCAGCTGCCCTTGGGATCATCATCCACCCCAAATTCCCAGCTCACCCCAGAGCCACCATCTCCAGTGGGGCAGGAGCACCAGATTTGGGATTCTCCTCATTTGCTCCTACACTGGCCATTGCCCTTTGGGCTGCTCAGTGTCATTCCTGGTATCAGCTGGGGAGCCCATGGCAGTGAGGCTGATCCTTTCCCTGTCCATTTCTCATCTCTCTGCACCTGGTGTTGCCATTCCTGCCTGTCCTGAGTGGGTGTATAACAGCTCCCACTGCATTTCACTGCCCTGGGTGAATAAACAGGGTGAGGGCTGGTTTGGTGTGGCTCAGAGAGCTCAGATGAACAAACCTTGCTGCAGAGCTGACACCAATCCCACAGTCTCTGTGGCACCCACGGGTCATTCCCTGCCCAGACACCCACAGAGTTTCACTGTTTGTTTGAGTGCTGCAATCAAGGTGTGCAGAAAAGACTCCAGTAAATACTCAGCACAAGGGCAGCTCTCCCTTGCCAGTCCTAAGCAGGGCATTGATGGGTTTGTTTGAGAGGCTGAGCAGGATATGTATTTTCCACACACTAGGCAGGGTGTTGGCCAGGTCTGTTCACTCCAGGCTGCCCAAGCTGTGCTGGTTTGAGGGCCTGACCTGTGTCTTTTTTGCCTTACACAGTGTACACTTGGTGTGATCTTTCACTTTAAGCCTCATGCATAGGCAACATTTCTTGGGAAACCAAAACTAAGTACCAAGTTTCTCTCTTGGACAATCACTTCTGATTTCCCCAGGACTTTTTACCCATGTTGGACTGACAGAAGTGGGGACAGGAGCAGGCACAGTTCCACAGTGGGCCACAGCCCCAGAGGAGTTTTGAAGAGGGATGACTGCAAAACCTCAGCCCTGATGAAGCCACCTTGGCCTCAGGTGGTGCCTGTGGATTCTGTGTGTGGGTACAGACCCTCCTTCCAGCAGGCAGAGTGCAGCATGTGGGGGAACCCTGGTGGCAGGGCTGCACCAGCAAACCATGGCAAGGGTCCCAACTCCTCCATAAAGTGAAAAAACCCAAAGCTGATTGTGAGGAGAAGGTGCAGATTGATAGAAGGATACTTTGGCAGAGAGAATGGGGTAAATCAGGTGGCTCTCCCATCACTGGACTGAATACAGGGTGTACAGGGGAGGCTGCTGGTCAGCTCTGAGGCAGCTTAGGGTTACCAGGCAGCAGAAACCTGCTTCAAGCTGTGGGTGTCAGCCTGTCACATTCACAGAGATGCCAGGATCCCTTGCACTGAGTTATCAGAAACAAACAGCTCTCTGAGCAGCAGTTTAATGTAGTGTCAGATAGAATATCAGTATCTCTTTGAAACAGAATTTGATTTTTTTTTTAGTGTTTTTTCTCCTCTGTGCTGTCAGTGCTGAAGCTTGTAGGACCAATTTATCTGTCCACTGGTGCAAACTTAGGTTTAGATACTGGTAAATCTTCTCTTCTGTTCATAGCACCATCTTTTCAACCTTCATAAACACTGAAATAATGTTCCTATGACAGAAAAGACCAAAGAGCTGTAGATAAGGCAAACACTGGACTGGAATGACAGGAAGAAATGGTGCCACTCAGAATTAAGCCAAATTTTGTTTGGCATTTTGGCCCCATGCAAATGAGTGGTAAAATTTGCATCAGCTTGGGCTGAGCTGAGATAAACCTCAATCCATTATAGATGGTAACTCTTTGCTGCTCACACTGTGAGTGGTGTGGATATGGTTTCTAGGCTTCAGGCAAATCTGGTGGTGGCTTGGATCACAGCTGCCTCACTGAGCCAGTTGCAAAAGTCGTGTTGACTTCAATGTGACCAGGTTTGGGCCCTGCAGCAAGCCTGGCCTTTCAGTCAGCCCAGATCAAGTGTGATATTAATTTAATACCTGATGAATCACCTTGTAGGATATAATTTTTCCCATTGCAGGGAAAGGGGGTGTATTTGACTACTCAATATGATCCCTCCCTCTTTAACTGCTAATCCAGCTAAATCTTCTGGCAGCAGACATCTGAACAGCACTGGAAACTGCCATCCCACAGACGTGGCCGTGTGCTGTAAAAATAGCTTTACACTGAAATGCTATTTTATTGCAGCAGTTGCTATAGTTTCTGGATCTGGCAGAGATTCCTTCCCCATAAACCCTGACTGTAAAGGGGGGGTGTTGTAAGTCAGCTGTTGTGATTCCCATTAGGCTGAAACTTGGCACCAAATCTGTCTGTACGTTAAACTCATCCCCTGCAGGTCTGCTGGGCTCTCTCAAAGTGTTTGTGTGTGACTTGTGTGCAGGAGAAATACCAGCCCAGATTCACTGGCTGCTCTGAAGGACTCATTTCTGGGTTCCTGAGAGGCAGGAGCAGCCCTAAGAGCAGCCAAGGCCAGGGAGAAGCTTGGCGTGGTCAGATGAAATACCACGGGGAAGGTCAACTCCATTATTGCTGTCTCCCTCTGCTTTGTGTATTATACCTCACTCCTTCCAAGGTGACAAAGGAGAAAATGAGAAAACCCACATGTGCTCCTGGCTCTCTGCTTCTCTGCACAGCTTCCATCTGTTCTGAGCAGCGAGATGTGGAAGCTTGCAGGGAAAAGGGGAGAGCAAAGGAGGCCTATCCCAGCCAGGTCTCGGCTTGGTTTGAGCCCCATGGCAGCAGGAGAGCAGGTGGGTGCAGAGAAATTCCCCACAGACATCCCAGCAACGCCAGGGAGAAGCTCAGAATGAAGCATTGGTGTATCTTCCACCTCCTGTGAGCTTGCAGGGGATCTGTGCTGGCCCCTCTGCAGAAGGCAGAAGTTCTCTTGGGGCTTACTCAGGAGGAGCAGAGGCCAAGGTGTGGACAAGACAGCCAAATTGCTCATCCCCTGACAGCACTTTGCACTTCTAGTTAGCAAGAGCCAAGGAAGGGTTTGTGGGGTTTTCAGTTAGCAGGAAGAAGTCACCACTAGAAATCTTCCACCAGCGTTCCTCCTGAAGGTGAAGATCAGTGCACGATGTCAGGTGAGCTAAAACCTGGGAGGGAATGGTTTGTTTGGAGTCACTGTCCAGTGGAGCTAAGCAGAAAATGCAGGTTTTTGGGTGATGACCTGTTGCTGTTTGTTTGGGTCCTGGACACAGCCTTGCCCATTGTCCCAGCACGGATCAGGGGCTGCAGTGCTGCAGAAAGCTGCTGCTGGTGGAGGGGCTGGGCACCTTCCCTTGGGGGATGTGCATCCTCACACAGCTCCTGGGGATCTGCCATGTCACAGCTGCAGGGAAGGCAAGGGGCAGGAATACCTTTAAAAGCACCAAATAAATAAATAATGCTTTCCAGCCCTGGTGCCTCTGATCCCACGTTGTGCCAATGCTCAGGAGCCACCCAGTGGCACGGGCAGGGCTGGGGGTTCCTGTGGCCCCACTGCAGGCAGGTCACTCCACAGGCTTCTCTTTGATGTTGAGGCAAGGCCTGGATATTTCTTTTCTCTTTACTTCTCCCCTTGGAGGGACAAAGGCAGTGGTGTTGTCTCAGAGCCAGCTGTGCTCTATGCAGACCAGATGCCCACCCCAGGCAGCTGTCAGGTGCTGCTGGCTGTGCCATGGTCACTTTGGGAAAGCTGAAGCTCTGCTCCAGTCCAGTGCTCATCCCATGGCAGCACCACGTCCTTGCCCAGGCTCAGAGGCCCCACAGGACCCACATTGCTGCAGCATCTCCCAAAGCTCCCCAGGTGGGACCCACCTGAGCCCGACACACTGTGCAGCGCTGCCTGGGGAAACATGCTGTCAGCAAAAGGGAGTGCAAGGGTAAGTTAGTGAGGGAAATGGGAGATGGCCTGTGGAAACCAATTGCTCCTGCAGAGCCCTGAGCAGGCAGGGGACAGGAGGTGCCTTCTCTCCCTCCTAAGCCAGGGCTCACTTATGAAAAATGAACCACATGCCTGGTCCTTGCCACCAACGCCTTTTCCTGTGGCTTTCTGTGTGCTGCAGTTGCATCTTGCAGACATCTGGATTCAATAACCCTGCTGATACAGCCCATAAAATTAGAAACCGAGCACTGTGGAAGGCAGAGGTCAGTGAGTGATTCATCCCGATATAATGTGCTGGGGCTGGAGCTCTCCGTGACTCAGGAGGGGGCTGGGGAACCCGGGGGCAGCGGGGCAGCCCCTGCCCACGGCTGCCTGTGCTGCCGGGAGAGCTGGAGAGCAGGGGAAGAGTGGGAGAGCAGGGGAGCAGAGCAGGGGGAGCAGGGGAAGAGTGGGAAAGGAGAGGAGCAGGGGTGGGAGAGCAGGGGAAGAGTGGTAAAGGAGAGGAGCAGGGGTGGGAGAGCAGGGGAAGCGGAGCAGGGGAAAGGAGGGGAGCAGGGAGGAGCAGAGGTGGGAAAGGAGGGGAGCAGAGTGGGAGAGCAGAGGTGGGAAAGGAGGGGAGCAGGGTGGGAGGGCAGGGGGAAAGGAGGGGAGCAGGAGTGGCAGAGCAGGGAAGCAGAGCAGGGGGGAGCAGGGGTGGGAAAGGAGGGGAGCAGGGTGGGAAGGAGGGGAACAGTGGGAAAGGAGGGGAGCAGAGTGGGAAAGGAGGGGAGCAGAGGTGGGAGAGCAGAGGTGGGAAAGGAGAGGAGCAGAGGTGGGAGAGCAGGGGAGCAGGGTGGGAAAGGAGGGGAGCAGGGTGGGAAAGGAGGGGGAGGCCCTGGTTGCCTCCAGCATTTCCCTGACCTCAGAGGGACAGACCTGGCACCTCCAAGAATCTCTGTGGCTTGCAGAGGAAGTGCTGAGCATCCCTTATTGGGGGGATAATCAAGGACTTGGAAAAACTGGGCTGTTTCCTCTCCACAAACTTCTTGTGTAACTACAGACAAACTCCTGCTTTCCTTCTGGCTCTAAACCCAGGGCTTGAGCCTGATGGAATTCCCGTTCTGTGTGGAGAAGCTCCATGTGTGCCTCAGCTCATCCCTGCAGATTTTGGGGCAGTGGGGCTGAGCTGCAGCCTGCAGCTGCTCTTCCCTGCCCCTGCAATGCTCTCAAACACCTGAGCCAGCATCTCTGAGGAGGAGGAGGTGGCTGCAGTGTCCCCTGGCTGGAGCCAGGTTCTGCTCAGTGCCCTGGGCCTTGGGTGGATGGTTTCACCCCCCAAAATCCTTCCTGCCCCAGTGGCTCTGGATCACCACAGTCTCTGGCCACGTGTGGGGAGGTGAGAAGTCTGATCCCCTCTTTGCAGCCCCTGTGACTCCTGTGTCTGTGGTGAGCAGAGCTGGAGCTGATGTTCTGTTCTGCAAGGCACCAGCCCGAGGCTTGAGCAGGGACCAAGAGGTGAATGAGGCTTAGAATCCACGTGGAGAGGGGTTAAAGCTCCTGCTTTAATGCCTTTAAATAGATAATACATGGAGAATGGCAGCAGAGAGAAGGGGAGGAAGAGGTCAGAGTGCAGAGGACAGATTTGATGCTGTACCTCTGCACAAAAATTCAGAAAGCCCATGGACACCCTCTTGCTGCGAGCCCAGCTGTGCTGGATGCTGTGTGCTCATCAGCTCCTGGTTTCTGAGCCTCAGTGGTACTTGTCCACTCTGCTTCTCCCTGCAGCCAAGAGACAGAGAAATGGCATATTTTGGTGGTGACAGCATGCACCCCTCAGGCTCCAGGGAGCAGAGGCACAGCCAGAGGATGGAGGGATGTTTTCATCACCATGAGGCAGTGACTCACAGGGACTGTGAGATCAGGGAGGGATTTCAGAGTCAGGAGGCTGAGCCCTGCTGGCAGCCCTCACCTGCAGGGCTGCACAGACTTTGGGATGGGGTTTGCTACAGCAGGATGTGCCTTGTGACCTGGCATGGAGGGGTTATGACCCACATGTGACCTGGCTCTTGTAGGGTGATCTGAGACAGGGCTGGAGCCTGGGCTGGTGGCAGCAGCAAGAGGGTGGTGGTGTCACACCAGCTCAGACTGGGGATGTGCACTGGCCAAACTGGGCAGCTGGGCCTGGCTTGGTGCCACTGCTTTGGTTCTCAGGACTCTGCAGGACCCAGTCTAAGTGAGAGGTTTTTATAACATTTGTTTTATCATAATGATTCTCAGAATTTTCACTCACATTTCTTGACCTCAACACATTGAGACCACTGGTCCTGTTGGCCTGAAACCATATTTTCCTGCTACTCTGTAGCTAAGATGATAATCTCTGGAGCCACTTCCTGGGCAATTTTGGGGTGAAGAATATCTGTGGTTTCCCTTGTATTTGCACAAGTATTTATATTTGCAAACATATAGAGAAACTCTCAGCCTCTGGTATGGAAGAGAAGCATCTTATACTTCCAAGAGCTGATGGGCCAAAGACTTTTCCTTCCCCCAACCTTCAGCTGGGGTGAAGCTGTTAATCTCTGTCCTGAGACACACTGCTTCACACCCCGTGTGTAAATCCCTCACCTTGCTGGAGGCAGCTTGGCTACAGCCTGCAGGGCTGAGAGCCCCCAGGGGCTGTGGAGCAGGGGGTTCTGCACCCCATGCCACTGCTCAGGGCTCTCAGGGGAGGAGTGTGGAGGTCCAGGGAGTCCCTCTGGACCTTCTGTGGGTGCAAAAACCCCCTGTCAGACCCCTGTAAGACCCCCAAGCAAAGCCAGGGGGGTCCGAGAGCTGGATCTAGCTCCATGAAAACATCTGCCTTCTCTCAAACAAAAAAAAAAAATGCAAGCTTTAAAAGAAACTAAAGTGTGAATTAGATAGTTAGCATGTAAAAAAAGTAGTTTTTGGGATTGTTTATATTATCAGCCACAAAGCCAACATGGAAGATTTGGAGTGTGGTGTCCTTCTTTCTTCTTCTTCTTCTTGTTCTCCATGTTGGTAGGGAATACTGGAAATCACAAATTGGTTGAAGACAAAACTAGACATAGTAATAAAACTTTGTAGTATTGGAAAATTATTGTAAACATAAAATACGTAGTTTAGAGTATAAAAAATAAGTCCAGCCTTCTGTGGGCAGACTTTTGTCCTGGACACGGTGGTGACCAAACTGCTGCTCGCAAGAAAAACACTTTATAAATAACAGATAATAAACAAGCCTTAAGCCTGAACGACTGTCTCCTGCAGTTTCTCTTCGGCAGCTTCAAAAATTCCCTGCACCCCAAACCACCCTCCTGTGTCCATCTAAGTAGTCTCAGCACAAAAAAACCCTTGGACAGTAACAGAGGAGCACAAGCCACACTGCCTGGGGGGCTGCCTTCCCCAGCTGTTCTTTGTGGAAATGGAGCCCTGTGCATGAGCACAGCTGGAGCAGCAGCAGGGGATAATGAGATCCAGAGGTGCTGCCTCCAGCCTGCAGGACCCATCCTGGTGTGAAGCTCCTCACCACCATCTTCCCTGTTGGTGGTGTGAGTGGGATTCTTTAAGGTGAAGGTTTTCTGCTGAAGTGTCAGTGCAGTGCTGGATAAATGAGTTGCCAAGAGAAGGTTTTGCCATGAGGCTCTAGGCTGGACTCAGCAGACTGAGCTGGGCCCTGGAGGCAGAGAGACCCTTCCTGCTTCAGCTGATCATGGAATTTAGTGCTGGACTGGCAGGTGCTGCACTAGCCCAGACTTCAGCCAGGGGAGTGTAAGGTCTGGCTGCCTGAAGTGCTGCTGTGTGCCCAGAGCCATCACTGCCCAAGGAGTCTCCTCAGCCCTGAGATCCCCTCAGCAGGACATGCTGTGGTGTAAATCCTGTTTTTTCCCAAAGCCACCGATGAGAGATTGCAGGAGGCAGTTTTCAAGGCTCCAAGGATTGTTGGTTGTTTCTTGTCTCAGGAACTCTCTGCCCGGCTCACAGCTCTGCCCAGCCGGGCACCCAGGATGGAATCTGCCTGCTGAGGGCAGGGCTGATCTCATACAGTCTGAATTACCTGCTAAATGTTTGTAACAATTTCCCAATACAATACAGTCTTGTTAAACGGTCCAGCTCTGTCCCCATCCAATCTGACAGTGCCAGCATGTCACCCAGCATGGATGGCACGGAGAAGAAGGAGGAAGAGGTATCCACACCCCAAATTCTCCATCTTGGCCACATGTCCCTTATCACAAACATTCCCAAAAGTCTATTTATCTACGTTCTAACAACCTAATTTACACTTTACTAATTTTGGTGGCTTGTTTCCATTCTCTCTGTGTTGGTAATTTCCCCCAGGGGTGTGAATTCAGTGCCTGAGACAGCAGGGTCTCACTCAGGGGTCTTTGGGACCCCCAAGGAGGCCAGGGGAACAGCCTGGGCTCCCACAAGAGTGTGCCAGGAGCTTCCCTGTGCTGCCAGCCCAACATCCCTCAGCTCCAAGGGACAGCTCCACCACCTCCCACCCTGTGCAGATCTTGCTCCTTTTAAGGTGACTCTTAATCCCATCTAACTTTGCTGAAGGAAAACTGATATTCCCTGAGGAGGCACAGGCAGGATCAAAGACGAGCAAGATCTTTATTCTGGAAAGTTTGGCTGGATTAGGCTCAGCTTTTATAAATATGCAGATCAAGTACCATGACCTACATTTCACTTCAAGGATATTTTATTAACTTTATTTTTTTGACTTGTCATGGCTTGAGTGTGGCTTGGCTGAATGGCTTCAGACTGTTAACAGCCTTGGCCTTGGCGTGAGCTTGTGCTGTTAAGTAATTTGCAGTGGGTTTCTTTAATTACAAATGCTCTTATTTTTCATATTGTCACAGTCTGCATGGCAGATACAGATTTTTAAAAACCACGTGTCCCAGCCATGAGGGATTTGTAGAAGCTGTGGCTCAGCTGGGAGTGCAGCCACGGGCCACACAGCCATCAGGACATCTGCAGGCAGAGCACCAGGCTCTCACTGGGAGCACCAAAGAGAAAAGTGGGGTGCAGAGCTCCCAGCAAGGGCATGGAAACCCAGTACTGCTGAAAAATCACCCCCAAGGAGTCCCAGATGATGCAGCCACTGTTGTGAGCTGCAGATAAAAACCCCTGCGTTTATCTCTGCTCAGCAGTTTCTGCTCTGCAGGGACAGCTGTGGATGTTGGAACCTGCAGAGCCCTGCGGAGGTGGAGGCACCTTGGCAGGGTGGGGTCTGGGGAGGAAACGCCCAGCCAAGGAGGAAAAACACATTCAGTAAAAGCTCTTGCTGCTTTCCTAATTGTTGCTGCTTCAAATCAAAACACAAACAAAGAAACCTCAGAGGAGTTCACGGTGGGACAGGAGCTGAGCTTGCTGTGCTGTAGCCCTGGCTGGCTCCAGTGATGCTGCTCTGGGCACTGGGGCTGCTGCTGGTGCTTTTGGGGGGAACAGGAGCAAATGGGGCTGTTGGGAGAGGCAGGAACTGAAATAAAAGACTGTGCTGGCAGCTCAGTGGGCTGGAGAGGCTGTGGAGCCTGGCTGTGAAGAAATCAGCCACAGAGGGAAGGAGAAGCTGATTAGCTGGAATAAATAATGTCAGTGTGTGCTGGAATCAGGGCCCAGGAAAGCTGTGGTGGCTGAGGGGAAGCTGTTGGGAAGGATGAACCAGGAAGACCTTACAAATATGAATGCTTAGATTCTGAGAATATGGAAACCATGAGAGAGATTGAAATGAAAGCCACTTTTGAGATAGCAAACCTCAGTTACTGAATAACTAGAAGACAATAGGATGGCCAGCTGAAAGTAATCCCCTCTAGACAGAACAATGTCTTCTGCTGGAGAGCAAGTCCAAAGGTCAGAGAAGACCTTGCTAGGGTCCAAAGAGTAGTTTTTAGAGTTTAAAGTGTAACACACTATGGTAATGTAAGGATTCCTATAGGCTGTATGTAAATGCTACAGAATTTGTATCTTGTGTTACATTGGTTAGTGGGAATTAGAATATTCATCATGGAAGAAGATTTATTGTATTGTAAATGGGAAATCGCTCTCTCTCTGACTCTCTTACCCCTCTCTCCCTCCTGCTCTCCCTCTCTTACCCCTTTTGCTCCTCTTTCTCTCTTATTCTCTTACTCTCTCTTACCCCTTTGCTCTTGCCCCTTTGCTCCTCTCTCTCTCTCTCTTACTCTTACTCCTACTGCTACCACCCCTCTCTTATCTTATTCCCTCACCCCCTCACCCTCTTATTTTCTTTCTCTTCCCCCCATTCTCTCTTTGTCCTACTCTGGGCTGAGGCTGGCAGCCCTTAGCAGGACTCTGTACACCCAGGCCCTTACAATAAACTGCAGCTGTAACTCCAGCTCATACAGAGCCATGAGTTCTGTCCCTGAGGAGTGTCTATCCTGACACAAAGACTCCCACAGACAGCTGTGCGTGGGGGCAACACAGCAGGCAGGGCATCCTTGTCTGGCCACACCCTCCCAAAATTGGCACTGAGGGTGATCTGACTCCCTGGCACCAGGGCCATGTTCACCAGAGCCAGCAGAAGGCTTCAGGCAGTGCAGGTTTAGCCTCCAGGTGACAGGAAAACGTTGTGATGTTTGACATTGGGCAGGCCCAGCTCCCCTTCTCCTGCTGCACTTTCTGCTTGTGTCCAGTGCAGCAGCAGCCCCAGCAGGGGATGTGTGCCAGGCTGGTGGCCCTGGGCATGGCATGGGGCACTGCACCCTCTGCTGCAGAGACAGGAGCTGAGGTTATCCAGCCTGCAGGAGAGACGGCTCCAGGGAGACCTGAGGTGCTAAAGGAGCTCCAACAGAGCTGTAGAGGGACTTTGGAGTGACAGGACAGAGGGAATGATTCAAACTGACAGAGGGCAGAGTTAATGGGATATTGGGAAGAAATTCTTCCCCACGAGGGTGGGGAGGCCCTGGCACAGAAGAGAGAAGCTGTGGCTGCCCCATCCCTGGAAGTGTTCCAGACCAGGCTGGATGGGCTTGGAGCACCCTGGGCTAGTGCAAGGTGTCCCTGCCCCAGATCTTTAGGGTCCCTTCCAGCCCAAACCATCCCCTGACCCTGTGCCATGCAGGCACTGTGTGGCTGAGCCCAAGGGCTGCTGCAGGCTGGCTCCTCCATGGGCACTGGGAATTCTGCTTTTGTGTCCTGCTCAGGTCCCATGGAGCAGCCTGGGTGTGGAGCACAGCAGGAACTCCTTTTTCCTGCTCTGGCTCTGCCTGGCCAAACCACACATGCTCCAAAGCAGTGCAACTCTGACCTGAATAAATAAAAAGCTCTTCCAGTTCCCCCCCATCCCTCCCTTTCCTCACCCCCAGCTCTGAAAGAAAAAGGAGAGTTCAGGAGTTTCACACAGCATCCAGTTTCAGGCAAATGTTTTCTGTAAAGCTAATTGAAAATGCTCCTCTGTGCTGTTCCCACTCACAGGAGGCTGGTGGGAGGTCAGGGCTGTGGGGATGTTCAGTGGCCACAGTCCAGCACACGGTGCTGAGGAAGGTGCTGAGTGATTCCAGCAGGAGCTGGCAGGTTGTGTCAGATCCTCATGAACTCCTGGAGCTTTACAGCAACTGCCCAGCCCCAGAGAACCACCATCCCAAAGAATTTATGGTGCAAATCCACGTCCCAGACTTGTCAGAGACCACATGAAATGGCTCAGACCATTGGGATTTGCATAGCATGAGCTGATAGGGGTGTGTGGCCTCTGTCCCTTATCTCCCATCTCTCAGGGATGATGGCCAGGCTGGAGCCACCCCCAGAGAGCCACACGGAGCAGCACAGGAGGCAGTGGCTGTGCCTGCAGGTCCCCAAGGGTCCCTTCGATGGCTGGATGTGCCCACAGGCAGGGATGGGCTCCCCTGGCTGCCTGCAGCCCCATCCCTGCCTCCCTGGTGCTGGGTTTGGGCACACACAGGGGCTGTGCCTCCCTGCAAAGGCTCAGGTTTAGGAGCTGGGCATTGACTTTTGGTGAATTACCTTCATATTCTTAGTTCTCCACTTGCTCATGAGTGTCACAACAAGAGAGCCTGGAAAGGTGCCCAAGAACACCAGAAAGGAATCTAATTTCTTTTCGAGGGAGTTGCTGCAGAAAAACATTTGAGTTATTTGCTAAGCTCTAATAATGATACTTTACATTTGCATTGCAGCTTCTACCTAAGGGCATCTTGGCACAGCCAGTAATTAAACCTCCAAGTCCTTGTGAGGGAGACAAAGCCCTTTTCTAACATTTGACAGACAGCTAAACTTTGGGCCAGGGTCAGATTAAGTGGCTTGCTCGGAGATGTACATTGAGTGTGCAGCAAATCCAAAATCAAACAAGAGCCTTGCTCAGCCCTAGTAGACATTTGGGATTCTGCTCCCTCTGCTCTGCTCCAGTTGGCTTTTGTAAGGCTCTGTGGTTTATGGCAGTTCTGAGCCATCCCTTCTTGGTATTAAATGCAGGAAGGTCTTTTGTTGGATTTAGGCAACAAGGCGAGTTAATTGCAAATTCAATTTTGGTCAGAAATTGAAGCTCAGTCTCCATCACCTTAGCAGCCACAGAGTTATCTCTCAGGACTTTGCTGCAGCACCAGATTCATTTCAGGTCTGTTTTCTTTAGAGCTTTATGGTCAGTAATTAACAGTATAATTACACATTGACATAATGAGGCTCCTGACACGGCAGCGCTCGGGGCAGGGCACTGAGTGTCGCTCATTGTCTGCTCCTGTTTCTTTATTTTGGAGGGTGAGAGCAGGCAGCTCTGGGCTCTGACAGCCCAGCTCCAGCGGGGGAAGCTTCTGCAGCAGTGCTGTGTCCAAATGCCAGCGCCCCTCAGAAACCCACACGTTCCTTTCTGTGCCAGTGTCCTGCCATCTCCCACAGCTCATGTTCCTCCCCTGGGAAAACCCTGAACGGGCCAAAGAGGGGATCCAGCTCACCTGGCACCCACTGGGACACAGCTGAACGTGGCACAGCTCTCTGAGCTGAGGGAGTTTTCTCTGTGCCTCTGGGTTCTTCCTGGGGTTTCCAGATTTCCCTCCATGCAGTGTCTTGGCTGAGCACAGGTCTGGGTGTTGGGTGCTCTCAGGAGGTCACAGGGTGCAGGTACAGACAAGCTGGACATTGATGGGCTCTGGGACTCCTGCACCTGGCCACAGCCTCACTGCAGTGCTGCTGCAGGCACCTGCATCTCCTGCAGCTTCCCTGCCATCAGTGGGGACACCCATGGTGAGGATGGGTCTCTGCAGCCTGGATTATCAGGGACAGGCAGACCCCAGGGACATCTGGAGGAGTTATTTCATGGTTTGTCCCTACTCCTGCTGCCCCAGGGAGGACATTTAAACTCTGGGGTGTTTCCTCTGCCTCCAAACCAGGGAAGCATAAGCCCTGCTGATGGCCAGCACAGCCAGCAGTGCCCCTGAGCCCTGACAGCCATCAGGACACAGCCAGGCTGGGGGAGCACTGCCCATGGACCAGGCCTTGGCTGCTCTTCCATCCCCATCTGCTGGCCAGCCGGGAAAAGATCTTCCTGGGCAAATCCCAGGTGGCTGCTCAGCTTGTGCTGGGCACAGCAGCTGGCTCTGTGATCCCTGTGCCATCCCTGCTTGGCCCTGGCCAGGGTGTGGGACCAGTGGTGGATTTGGCTATGAGGAGAAAGCAGTTCTCTCTGATTTTTGGTGGGATCTTGCAAGACCCTGTGAAGTCTGTACACAGAGAGGGAAACTGCTTTGTGCTCAGCTCTCATCAGTGTTGGGTCTCTAACTCTCTCTCTGAGAGTTTCTTGTCCTCTTTCCTGTGCTGAGCTTTAGAGGAGGAAGTAATGCTGGAGGGCCAGGAGTGGGACAGCATCTCCACTGCCCTGGCTCATTGTGAACTCCACACACCCTTTGGTCAAGTTCTCTGCTTTCTCTGTAGTTTTTTTTTTTTTTAATGTTTGTTTGTTTGTTTGTTTTTTTGTTTTAAACAGAGTAGGAAACCTTCCTGCCTCACTGAGAGGCTGCTGGGAACATGTGATTGAGGCTGGTTCAGTCTTGTTTTCTGGTCTCCTGGTTTGTCCCAGCTGGAATCAAAGTCATGCAAGCTGATGGCAGCAACGTTGTGAGGGTGTTTTCCTAGTTGTTCCCAGAGGTGGGGATGGGGCAGGGGTGCTGTGGGCACTGGGCAGGCAGCTGCAGACTGGCAGTGTGGTGGTGGAGGGTCTCTCCTTTGCAGGCAGAGAAGTTGAGTCAGGGTGATGAAGGAGGGACAGCAGCTGCTCAGTGCTTCCTGAAGAGAAATCTTGGAGATGTCCTGGGGCAATGCCACCATCAGGCCCTGCAGGTTCCTGCCTTCAGAGGCTGAACCCCAGCCCTCCCTTGAAGGACTTGGCTCCCCAGAGCACAGCACTGACCTCTGGTTTTAATTGGTTTTTCAATTTGGTTGATCTCTCCATCTCAGAACTCAGGGAGAGAAAACTTCTGGCTTTTGCAGGCATAGATAAGAAAGGCAGAGAAAGCCTGGCAGCTCTGAGGAAAGAAAAGGGATAGGTTGCTCCAGCTGGTGCCAAGCAGCAGATGCCCTGAGTAGTTCTGAGACCCAGAGGCCACTCCTGCATTTGCAGTGAGGTCAGCTTCTCCCCATGCTGGTTACCAGGTGAGAGGAGCCATCCCAAAGCCCAGAGCAGCCACAGCCTGCCCTGTGCTCCAAGCCAGAGCCACAGCCCAGGCTGGATTGTTCAGAGACATCTGTGCTGTCAGGGCCTGCTTGGCCTCAGAAAACTCCAGTGAATCCACAGCTAAAGCACAACCACTCTGATCTCAGATCCAAGTTCAGCTTTCCACGTTTCAGAGAAAAAAGGAAAGTCCTCTGAAAGCACAGCCAAAGCAGCAGTGCTGCAGGACCCAGGGGTGGGTTGTGTGGTTATGGATGCTGGCTGCAAAGCTTGCATGGATTATCCTAAAAGGATGATGTGCAGTTGCAGATGGGTTACCAAGCATCTACTTCATGTATCTGCTCTTAGAAAAAGTGATCAGAGGTGGTTTCTGCTCCTTTGAGGGCCAATTCTCACATTCTGCTGCTCTTCATTATGCAAATGCTGCATCACCTGCACTCTGCTCTTCTTCAAGGAAATTTCTCCATTTCTGACCCTGTGCTGCTCTCAACAGGGGGTCAAACATCCCAAGGCTTCAGTGCCCACCTTCAGAGCTTGGAGAGCTGGAAGCCTTGCTGTGCTATCACAGCTCCCTCAGATTGGCTTGAAGCAGGTGCTGAAGGCTTAACAAAACCCAATACAACTTTGAAATATCTTTTCAGGACTGTGTAGGTGCTAGGGAGAAATCATCAGAACTATCTGTAGAGACCTGTGGTGTGGGATTGGGATGGCAGAGAAAGTCGTGGCTGCTGATTTGCTCCCAGGGAGAGTTGGCTGCAGCAGTGTGGGGCTGGGGCTGCATTTTTTACAGAATGTGTGTGAGCATGGCAGTTGTGGAAGTGCCTGGATTTGTCTGTGGAAGGAGACAAGTGATGCTCCCAGAGGCCTCAGGAAGGTGCTTCCATCTGTGAGTGGGGAGACCCTCGGGGTCTCAGCAGGAGGGGCTGGACCAGGGGGCACCACTGCTGTAGGTCAGCACCTGAATAACTCTGTCTCTCTCTGGTCACTCACCTTGCTGGCACCAGGGATGGGCCAGAGCTCAAAGCTTTCAGAAATGCCTTTCCCCTCGCCAGGAGAGTGCCCATGTCCCCAAATCCCCCTCAATGTGGTGGGCCCTCCCTGCCACCGCAGCAGGATGGAGCCCTGCATGCCAAACCTGGGCTGAGGGTGTGTTTGTGAGAGCTCCAGCAGTGCTGGGGAATCCCTGAGCCTGTGGTGAATCCCAAGGTGCAGGCTGGCTATCTAGCCCTTGATCTCTAAATGCACACTGAGACTGTGCCAGCTCTGCAACAGAGCCTATCTTTACAATTATCTGTGATCCCCAGTGATACAAGACATTTAATCTGTGTCTCCTGACTTCTTGTCAGATTAATTGCCATCAGCAGGAGTGTTTTCTGCTGTTTTCAGGGGAATCCAGTCATGGGAAAGTGAAGAAACAGCTCTGCTCATTTCAGCAGGGCTGGAAGGAGGAGGGAGGGCACTGGGGGAGCCGTGGGGCTCCTGCTGCCTGCAGCCCCGGGCTCGCCTGCTTGCACTTGATCACCTCGGAGGCCGTTTCCATCTTCACTGATTCTGTGATCCCATGGCTTTGCAGGCGATGCCAGGAGCGTGGCTGGCTTGCAAACACATCTCCCTGGTGAGCAGCGCTGCGAGCCCCCTGCTCCAGTGGCAGCGCTCAGCCTCGGCCGGGAGGGATGGCTGGGAAGGGAGGGCAAAGGCAATGGGAAAGAGTTTGGGCTCCAGGAGACCGGCACGAGGCTCTTCCCTCCCCGGTCCGTGGGCAGTGATAAATCTGGCAGCTGCCGCAGCGACTGCGTGGGCTGATTTCGTGTGTGCGCGACCCTTCTTGGTTTCTCAGGCTGCGGCCCCCTCTGAAAGTGAGCGGAGGGGTGGAAACCTAATCCTGTGTGTGGGCGGGGAGCCCATCCCCAGAGCTTTTGGGATGGCCGCTGGCCGCCTTCTTCCTCACTAAACCGGACCGATGCTCAGCTCTGGGGATGCTCAGCTCTGGGGGAGCTGCTCAGCTCTGGGGATGCTGCTCAGCACTGGGGATGCTGCTCAGCTCTGGGGATGCTGCTCAGCTCTGGGGGATGATGCTCAGCTCTGGGGATGCTCAGCCCTGGGAATGCTGCTCAGCTCTGGGGATGCTGCTCAGCCCTGGGGATGCTGCTCAGCCCTGGGGATGTTGCTCAGCACTGGGGATGATTCTCAGCTCTGGGGGATGTTGCTCAGCTCTGGGGATGCTGCTCAGCTCTGGGGATGATGCTCAGCTCTGGGGATGCTGCTCAGAACTGGGAGATGCTTTGTGGATGCTCGTGATCTGGGCTGTACAAAGAAGAAGAGAAAGCAGGGAGATGCTGAGGCTGTGCAGAGCAGCAAGCAGAGCTGCCAAAGCCCTGCTTCTCCCAGCTCTCCTGCTCAGGAACCCCACGTGCTCTGAGCAAACAGCAGCAGGTGCTCATTGTCACAGCTGTCACTGGGAGAGGCACCCCATGCCCTGGCCAGTGGCACTTTCTCTGCTGTGAGTTGTGAGGTGATGTGGTGATGTGATGTTCCTCACCTCCTCCTCTCCACTGGCTGCAGCCAAGGGATGTGATGCCTCCAGCCAGCAGCATCACTGGGGATAGAAAACCCCTTTGGGATAGAAAACCCCCTTGGGATATAAAACCCCCTTGGGATAGCAAACCCCCTTGTGGGCTCACCCCTGTGGGGTTCTGTGCTGTGCCAACCTGGCTGCAGGCAGGTCTGGGTGGATGTGCTGGAGAGGAGATACTGCAGCTCACAAAGCACAACAATTCACTCTTTTCTTAAGGTAGAGTCTCCCCTGAACAAATCCATGAAGATGCTGGGGGCGGGGGGGGACAGCTAGCTCTGCATGGAGTGCAGGGAATGCCTGGTTGGGTTGCAGCCACTTTGTACTTTTCCAAAAATTAGATAAAATCTAAGATATTTTCCCATAAAACTCTCTGTGTCTTCGCCCTCTCCCTGACAGAGGCTGCAGAGCAGAAATGCATTTGGAGCCCCTTGGGCTTTTCCCATGGAGCACTTGGCTTGTTAAAATATTTGACATCAGGGTTCTTTATTACCTGCAATAAAATGCCTCTGCTAATCTTTAACATGCAGTGTGTCAGAGAAAAAGGATTGCATTAAAAACCTGTTTATGGGAGTGTTACTAAAACTTGTAAAAAGGAGTAAAAGTGAATGATGAGTGAAAAAGCTTCACTTTGGAACAGCAAAGGCGCTGCCCAGCCAGGCAGTGCCCAGGGTAGTCCAGACCTGACCCAAGGCTCAGTGCAAGGAGGAACCAGCACCTCTCTTCCTCTCCCCTTCTGATTTGCAGATCCCCAAGCCTGCTGCTTTTCTCCCTAGCAGTATTAATTCAAATTACAATTGAGCAAACCACCCCAAACATGTCTGTGTTGAGGAGCACAGCCTGTCTGGGGGCATGGCTGGAGCTCCAGCACTGCCCTGTTTTTTGGCACTTGGGTTCAGCATTTTATGACATTTTCCCCTCTTTTATGTAGTTTGGAGAGGTTTGAATGTTACAAAATTAGGCTTTCCTGCAGAATTTAGGTTTTTATAATGCTGCCTTTTAACACAATGCCTTAATGCCTTTGTAGGTTTTGATATTTTCATCTGTTCTCCCCACTACAGAAGGGTGGAACAGAGCTGTGGGCTGTGGTCCCAGGGTGAGATAACAGCCCCATACCTGCTTCAATAACCTCATAAAAACATTTCAGTCCTCTAGAAGGATAATTTCATCCCAGTTTCTGTTCAAGACAAGGTCTGGGAGTGTCTGAGCTGTAATTGCATGGACATGCCTGTTCCCAGAGCTCAGCTATTGGATTTCAGGCAAGGGAGAAGAACAGCATCAGGTGTCAATTTTTTTCCTACTCTTTCTACTCCACAGACTATTTTTAACATTATTTTTATTGCATTGTAGATAAACAGCAAGTGGATGGGCTCCCATGAGAATCAGGATCCATCCACCATTCACAGCAATTTAGCCAAAGGGAAAGTACAGTTGCATGAGAGACTTCAGCTCTTTTGTGCTGAAATTTCCCCTCTTTTTATGATTTCATTATATTTACCAAAGCTGGTTCACATTAAGCCATGAAGCTGGTGCTGCAGCACCCCATGGCTGGGGGGAGGAATGGGAAAGGGTTGTTTCTACAACACTGCCACCCCAACAGCTGCTGACAGCAGCTCTCAGCAGGGCAGGGGGGGTGAAGAGGCTGCAGGACCCTCTTCTGACTTCCCCTGCATGTCTGAAAAGTGGGATCAGCGTGTCCTTGCCTTCCCCAGTGCTCTGATCTGCAGGAGGCTGTTTGAAGTGCTCCAAAGCAGCACATTTATGGTAGCATTGCTCTGACTTAGGCTTGGGAGCTGCACCCTGGCTCTGTGTCCCATCAGCCCTGGAGAAAAGCTCCAGTGCATGTGCTGTACTGCCTCATCCCATCTGGGAGGGAAATGGCAGCTGCCCCAGATGCTTGTAAGGACAGGGATGTTGTTCACCTTGCTGGCCTGGGCCTGACTTGGGCATTCTTAGTCTGGTCATGAATTCAACAGATCCACTGGCCTGTGGATGTGCTGGTGAATTCCAGCAGGCCCCAGGTGGAGACACTCTGGGCATGTGGTTTTTGAAGGGCAGATGCTGTTGAGTGCTGGGACAGGGAGACTGAGCATGAGGTCAGCAATAGGATGTGTGTGACCCACAGGAAATCTCCATCCATGTGTGATGCTGATGAATTTGGTGACAGACCCAGCAAAGGGCAGGGTAAGGAGTGGGAAGAAGATGTGGGAAAGAGCTGATGGATGCAAAAGGCATCAGGGAGCTGGAGCATCTTCTGCAACTGCAGTCAGGATAATGTCTGGAGGTGGGACTGGTGCCATCTGGGGAGATGAGTGATGTCAGACAGACCCAGAGGGGACTTTATGCTACATCTACTCCTGGCAGTTACAGCATTAGATCTGGAAGAATTTCTTGCTTTTAAGCTGAGACCTCAGAGCAAGGACCCTGCCAGATGAGGCCTGGAGAGAAAAATTCTTTTCTGTGGTTGCATTTCTGAGAAGCCAAAAGTCAGAGGATGGTTCTTCAAAGGCAGGCCCTGCTCTGCAGATGGGCTGCCTCCCCCTCCCAAGCATCTCCCTGTGCTGAGCACAGGCCAGGCTGGAGCTGCTCAGATCTGAGCTGCCTCCTGCAGGCATGTGTGACACAGCTGCAGGAAATCTGCAGGTGAGGGGCTGGAAGTGGAGCTGGGATCTCTGTGAGGCTGTTCATGTGGCATTTAGTGCAGGCTGTGGAGGGTGAGGCTTTGGCCTGGGGAGCCCCTAGAAGGGTTCTGGGGAGTGTTGCTCATCCCCTGTGTCCCTGCTGGGGGTGGCACAGCCCCTGATCTGCAAGGCTTTGTCACTGGGGCACCTTTTAATGGGCTGGCAGCACTGCAGCCTCACTGTTGTGGGACCCCTCACTCACTGTGGTGCCTGGAGAGGCTCCTAGGAGCAGAGGCTGGGCCGTGGCACAGGAATCCAGCAGGGATTTATCCCAAGGCTCCAAAGGATTCCCCTTGGGCAGTGCCAGAGCCCGGCCGTGGCTCCACCCAAGATGGGCCCAGGATGGATCCGAGTCACCAGTTCTCACACTTGCATCACTTTGGCTCCATTTCCACCTTGGCTTCACTGCCCAATCCCAGCTCCACTTCTGCACTCCCATCCTCCCAGATTCTCTCCTCCAGTGGCTGCTGGTTGCACTTTTTGGGGCTGAAGCTGCAGCGTGTCCTTGGCTCTGGGGCTGGAAAAGGATTGTTTTGTGTGCCTGAGCTGGGAGGAGAACTTGTGACACTTTGTGTGGAGTTCAGAGTCTGGAAAATATGAAAGATAAAACTGAAGGCATTATCAGGGGTGCTCAGACCTGTGCCCTCTGGGGCTGCTTCCAGCTCCTGCCTTGGCCAGTGTGCCACCCCTCCCTGTGGCCCAGGGTGACACACAGGCTGGGTCCCCTCCCTGGGCACTGCCCTGCTCCAAGCTGGAGCTGAAGCAGAGCCATAACCTGCTCAGCAGGAAATGCTGGCTCCTGGTGGCACAGAAACTGCTCCCACCGCCGGCCCGGGGCTGGGGCTGGGTCTGGGGGACAAACAGAGGCAAGTGCTGCCCGTGGGGGAGTCAGGAGCTGAGCTGGGAGCAGCCTGCTGCTCTGAGGGGGACAAACCTCTCTCAGGAGGAGTTTCCTGCATTTGAGCCCCTCCTCATCCCTCCCCAGGAGCTGCTGGCACTGGGCCTGAGCTCTCCCCGTGTGTGCCAAGGGCCTGTGCTCCCCTTTCTGCCATGACCCCACCAACCCTGCAGCCTGGAGCCTCTGGGTGTCTGAGATTCCCAAATATCCGTGCCCCGCGTGGCTGAGTCGCCATCTCCTGGCTGCAGCCCCAGCAGAAGGTTTTGGCTCACACCTCTCAGCCTCTCCCTGTTTTCCTGCTGCTCCCTCCAGCTGGGAGATGTTCAGGGTGCCACAGAGGGGAGCAGAGATTTCCCCCCTTCTGCCTCAGTTAAACGTGGGATTTGCTTCCCAGAGCAGGGCAGAGGGTTGGTACCCCCAAACCTGCTCTGGAAGGAATTTAAGGCACCTGTTGGGAGCCCCCCACCTTGGTGTCCTCCCTCAGGGGCCTCCTGGCATCTGCTGAGGGATCAGCAGCACCCAGGGGCTGAGGTGGAGCTGAATGCCTCCTTTGACACCTCCAACCAGACCGAAACTATGTCAGCACAGAGAGCCAGGGAGGATTTTCCTGTTTTTCCTGTTGGAGGCTTTGAACTGTGTCCTGCAGGGTCAGTGCATGAGGAGACACCTTGGGCTGGGGTGGGGAGGGTCTGAAATCCTAGACCCTGGGAAAGGGGAGACCAATTTGCCTGGGAGAGGACTGAGAGCCCATCCATCTCCAGGGCATTAGCCAGGAAGAAGAATTTGGGGGCAAGTAGTGACCCATGATTTATTCCAAAAGCTGCATCTACCCCTACGTGCAGTGCCACTTTGGCTGGCTGTAGCTAAGAGTGTGGTTTGGAATGAAAACTTTGAATGTCCCAAAGCCTTGGGCATCTCCACACACTGGGGTAACTTGGAGGGGACCCCTGGGCTGCACTCAGCTCTGGGTTTGGGAATCCCACGTGGATGTTCTGGGATGTGCTCTAAGATGCTCTCTGCCCACACTGGGCAGGTGGCCCCGCAAGCCAAGAGTGCAATGAGTCTGTAGGGGCACATTTTTGGGGTGGGAGGTTTCCCAAGGCTCAGTGATCCATTCTCCTGCTCTTGCACAAAAAGCACAGCACCTCAATTCTCTCAGTTCTCAGTCCTGTCCAAAAGTGGGTAAAAGCTGCTGGGGAGGTGACAGCCCAGTCCAGGACAAGCAGGTACAGCCCTGGGGTGGCTGACACTGATCAGTCCCCTCTGCTGCAAGGGCTGCACTCTGAGGTTATTGCTGCATGAACCATACAGCACAAAAGCTGAAAGCACAGGACTCTTTCTTCTGGTGTAGAAAGGTGTTTTGTGCTGTGGCTTGTTCTGCTGGTGGAGCAAGGGGACAGGTCATACCTGCAGGGCTCCTTCATAATCCCCAGCTCTGCAGCTGGGGAGCAGTCCTGGGTGATTCAATCAGCTCTGCTAGAGATGCTGGCCCTGGGCCAGCAGCAGATCCCCCACCACTGAAAATGTGTGTGCAAAATAAATGCTGTTTTGGTGTCCCTGAGTGTCTCAGGACTCTGCTGACACAGATGAATCAGTCCAGGGTTGTGGCTTTCTCCATCCAGCACTTACAGAGACACCAAGTCTCCCCTTGGGCATTTTCCCTGCCACCCTTTGCCCAATCTGGTTATTGCTGCTGATTTATTGGTGTCAGGTTGTGAGTTTTAGTGGCCCAATGGAAATCCCCACCAGGTTTAAGCTGGAGCACCAGAGTGATTTTTATTCTTCTGCTGACATCTAGTGTGTGAAAACCTGCAGCACAGTGTACTCAGTGGGTTGGGAAATCTGGATGTGGGAAAAACAGGGATGTTTAGTGCCATATTCAAGGAAAGGAAAGGAAAGGAAAGGAAAGGAAAGGAAAGGAAAGGAAAGGAAAGGAAAGGAAAGGAAAGGAAAGGAAAGGAAAGGAAAGGAAAGGAAAGGAAAGGAAAGGAAAGGAAAGGAAAGGAAAGGAAAGGAAAGGAAAGGAAAGGAAAGGAAAGGAAAGGAAAGGAAAGGAAAGGAAAGGAAAGGAAAGGAAAGGAAAGGAAAGGGAAAGGAAAGGAAAGGAAAGGAAAGGAAAGGAAAGGAAAGGAAAGGAAAGGAAAGGAAAGGAAAGGAAAGGAAAGGAAAGGAAAGGAAAGGAAAGGGAAAAGGAAAGGAAAGGAAAAGGAAAGTGGAGCAGTGACTCCTTGGGTTTGGCTTTCTGTCCCTTATTCTGTTTCAGCCCTGGTTTCCAAAAAGTTATCTCAGGTCAGCGAGTTCTCCTGTTAAAATAAATCCCTTTTAATTGGTGGTGAATGAGGCTTATTAATGTCAGCTTGGTATTCCTGCCATGTGACTCAATACACAGAATTTTGGGTTCTGCAGGTTGCTGATGGAGCCCTGGAGATGGGGTTGGGAGCTTGGCTCCATCTCCTGGTGCTGCACACCAGGGGCACAGTGTAAGCTGTGGAGGTGACAAGTGTAAGCTGTGGAGGTGACAGACACTGCCTGTCCTTAGCACTGCCCCAGCGCATTTCCCTCCCTGCTGGTTGAATTTTTTTCATTTCCTTGTGTTTCACCTCTGCTGTGACAGGAGCTCAGCTTTCAGCCTGCAGGGCTGTTACCACTTTATCACCCTTTATCACCCTCCAGCATTCAGCTTTTTGGGCTGGAGCACCCAGAATGACCCAAACTCGGGTTTGATATGGAAAGCTTTGCACATCCCAAAGTCTCATCACGGGTGGAGTGGACCTGCCTCGTGTCCTGACTGGTCTTGTCCTTCCAGCCTGGTCAATCCTCCTGACACTCTTATGGGCTCTGTCATGTCCCATCACAGGATGGAGCCAAGCAAGTGCTCCCCAGTCCTCACATGTAAAATGTGCTCTAAGGTACAAAGTGCTGTGGGAAATCTCATGCTGGAGAGTTTACACTGCTGCTCACATGACTTTATTTTGTACAAAACCTCTCAAAACTTGCCAGAAGTCAAGGTTTATTTCCCCACCCTGAGGGTATTTAATCCTCATCTCATCAACTTTGAGTTTTCATGTACAATTGTGGAGGAGAGAAAACAACCAAAATATTTTGCATTAGGGAACAGATCAGACATAAATTTATCCTGAAGCCATCCAAGATATTTATCAGCATGTTCTTCTCCCTTCTCTAGCTGCATGAGCTTGCAGAAAAACTGGTTTTGCTTGGCTTTGGCTTTCTGATAGAAGAAACGACTGCTGGAGAAATTCCTTGGGTAACACATCCCTGCTTAGGATGGGCTGATGGCTTGAGATGGGATCAAATTGAGCAATGGAAGGACTTGGATCTTGAAAATGAGAGATCCCAACAGTTTATTCAGAAAAGTGACCTCTGAATGGAGTGTAACTTTCTTCTGCAGTTGAAGCCATCTGCTTCTTGCTCTCAGCCACAAGCAGCCCAGGTTTATAAAATCAAGAAGAGGTGTTAAGTGTGGTTGTTAAGCCAAATCTCACACTCTCCCTCAGATTCTGCTGAGGCTGGACGAGGCACAGGCTGTCTGGAGCAGAGCACACCAGGGCATTCCACCAGCCCAGTATTCAGCTTTTCTCTGAGCAGTGGGTGAAAACCAGCTCTGGTAAAATCAGTTTTGCAAAGTTGGAACAAACTGTGCATTAGAACTGCTTGAAAACCAAACTTCTGCCAAAAGGAACTTTTGCCAAACACAATGCCAGCAAAAATAATAGGAAAAGGCAATTACTTCTTTCCAATTTGGTACTTTCCATCCACCATTCCCTGGTGATTGCTACTATATGTGAGGTTAGAAAGGAGAAAATGCCCCCACTGTACACACAGGGAGTGAAAGGGGGAAGGCTGAGATGGCTTGGGGGGAAGATTGGACTGAGCAGGCTGGTTCCCTGTTGTGGATACTGCTGGGAACCAGGGAAAAAGCAGCCTTGAAGCCTCGGGTTTCTCAGGCTGCTCAAGGACAAGAAATTGTAACAATGATTAAACACCTGCTGGATATGTCAGATATTTTCAAAGAGGTGTTGCCTTCTTGGACCAATGAGCCTTTTCTATTCTGTTTTGCATGAACTACCCAATATATGTGTAGTGTTTCCTTAAACAAAGCTCTCTCTCTTCTGCTTCTCCATTACACGAAGAACTATGTTGCATTATCCTAAGAAATAATAAAACTTATGATAAAAAGGGAAAACTTTGTGCTGCTGTGCAATGGATATTCTGCCCTGCACATTGCTGGTTACCTGGAAAACTCTGCTCACAGGTGAGGGTCAAATGGCCCAGGTGTGAGTCCAGGTCTGCAGAGACCCCCATGCCATACCCTGCAGGGATCTGTGCCTGCTGTTCTCCACCTGCCCGGGATGCTCTGGAGCAGCTGGCAGGGCTGGAGCATGCAGCAGCTCTCTGAGGCTGGCCACTGGCTGCCTGGCAGGTCTTCCACCTCTCTCCAGACCTGAGGCGTGAATCTCTTCACCCAGGAAAGAGCTTGGATGGGATGGATGTTTTATACTCCTCTTCCAGCAGTTTTTAAAGTCATGGGTGGCAGGATTTGCTTTCTTACAATGTGCATTGCCTGAGTTTACTTATTAACAAAAGTTTTTTCACTGCTGTTGCAGCTGCAGTGTGCCATACCTGCCTGCAGGATGCCTCTGACACAAGCATTGTAGCCAAAACCAGGAGGACCTTTCTGTTCATTTCTCTTTTTTTACTGGCCAGGAGTGCTGTGAACTCAGGAATTCCTCCAGGTGGATGCTGTTCCCAGAGTTTACATTGCCCTGAAGGACAAACTGTCTCTAACTAGCTGAGCTGTGCAGTCTGATATCTGTTTTTACTTATTTTTTGCAAAGTTGCATCTGAGAGCTTATCTTGCTTTTAAACAGCTCAGTGCTGTCACCAAGTGGAAAAAGCAAATCCCAGAAAATTGCATGTGAGCCAGGCTGGAGCTCACCATAGCCCACCAGTACAGAATTACCTTTCTGCATGGTAAGGTCATCATTTTGGATTTGCACCACCACCCTGGCTGTGACAGCAAGCACAACAGGCCAGTAAATTAATGGATTTTTTTTTTCTTTGATTTGCTAAAAATGGAACTTTCCAGAAGCCCTGATAAAACTTCCCTGGAGAACACGTTTCAAATCCAGGAGGGTCTTTCTTGTCAGCCCAAAGAGAATGAGAAACAGCCAGATAAAAAGGGCATGAACCCACAGTGTGAGCAACAAAGACCAAGACAAGATGCATGAACTCAGCATCCTGGTGAGTCCCCCAAGACCAGGGTCAGGCTGGGAGCTACCTCTGCTTTATCTCCTGCTGAATAATTCCAGGTCTCATCCTGACAGGGAATGGGAAGACCGTGGTGATTACAAGATGCTTTCAGAGCTGCCAGTGCTGTTTCCTGCCCTGCTCTAGTGACAGGTTGTGATGAGGTGTTAGCAGGTTGTGGGATGATCAAAGGCAGAGGGGAGGAATTCCCTGCACCAAGAGGGATGCTGGGTCTCACTCCAATGCCACCTTAGAGCAGAGGGCAAGAAAGACTGAGGTTTTATGCTTCCCCACTTTGACTTTGTGCTGGTGTTTCTTCCCAGTGCTAAACAGCAGCAGTCAGCAGATGGTGATTTAGTATGTGGAAAGCCTGAGCCTTATCGGTGTCCCTAGCCCGGCTCCTTTCAAGTCTCCAGTAGAAATCTCAGCAAGATAAAACCTGTCTGAGTTTGTATCCACACAGGGTAACGTGGCTGAGCCTCATAAATCCCAGCAGTGTATAAATATCACCCCATTTTCCTCAGCAAAAGCAAAACTACTGGGTACCAGCAGTAATGAAGAGAAAGGCTTGTGCTGCCTGGGATCAGTGTTGGGAAGTGCCTTGCACCCCAAGTGTCA
The DNA here is from genome assembly GCA_034336665.1 of Luscinia megarhynchos. NCBI lineage: Eukaryota > Metazoa > Chordata > Aves > Passeriformes > Muscicapidae > Luscinia > Luscinia megarhynchos. The sequence continues at coordinate 9,199,935 of CM067580.1, forward strand.
GCAGAGATGGGACTCAAGCACTAATCTTGTGGTGTATTTAGGATGCTGAAGCACCCTGAATCTCGCAGTCTCAGGCAGGAATAGTTTCTCATTTAAATGAGAGCTGAGGCAGCCATGCAGAGCAGCCCTGATGCCTGCAGGCGGCACGAGAGCGTCTGATCCGAGCTGGACAAACAGCCCTGAGCTGTGTGCAGCTCTGCAGCATAAAGCAGATGCCACCTGCAGATCCTGGCACCACAGAGACCCTGCTGGTCTCAGTCCCCCATCCCTGAGAGTGGCTGTGGCTCAGAGGATGCAGGGGTGCAGGGCAGAGCATCCCGAGCCAGGCTGTTCCCCAGAGTGCTGCGAGGCTGATGTGGGGCTGCCCAGCGGGAATCAGGCCCCACATCTGCAGCTGCTCTGCAAATTCTCCCTTTGCATGGAACCTCTGCACACTGGCCAGGAAATTCTCACCCTCTAGACAATAAAAGGGCTGTTCCTGCACAGCCAGGGTCCATTGTCCCAGTCCCCACACTGAGAGTGCCACCTACCACTGGTAGGGCCCTGGTAGTGCTGGGGCAGCAATCATTCTCCCTTCCCTTTTATTCCTGAAGAGACCTGTGGGATCAAAATGAGGGTGTTTGCCCATCCCATCCATCCTCCATCCATCCATCCATCCCTCCATCCATCCATCCATCCATCCATCCATCCATCCATCCATCCATCCATCCATCCATCCATCCATCCATCCATCCATCCATCATCCATCCATCATCCATCCATCCATCATCCATCCATCCATCATCCATCCATCATCCATCCATCCATCCATCATCCATCCATCATCCATCCATCCATCCATCATCCATCCATCCATGCATCCATCCATCATCCATCCATCATCCATCTATCCATAATCCATCCATCATCCATCCATCCATCCATCATCCATCCATCCATCCATCCATCCATCCATCCATCCATCCATCCATCCATCCATCCATCATCCATCCATCATCCATCCATCCATCATCCATCCATCATCCATCATCCATCATCCATCATCCATCCATCCATCCATCATCCATCCATCCATCCATCATCCATCCATCCATCCATCCATCCATCCATCCATCATCCATCCATCCATCCATCCATCCATCCATCCATCCATCATCCATCATCCATCCATCCATCCATCCATCCATCCATCCATCATCCATCCATCCATCCATCATCCATCCATCCATCCATCCATCCATCCATCCATCCATCCACCATCCATCCATCATCCATCCATCCATCCATCCATCATCCATCCATCCATCCATCCATCCACCATCCATCCATCCATCCATCCATCCATCCATCCATCCATCCATCATCCATCCATCCATCCATCCATCCATCCATCCATCCATCCATCCATCCATCATCCATCATCCATCCATCCATCATCCATCCATCCATCCCTCCATCCATCATCCATCATCCATCCATCCATCCATCCATCCATCCATCCATCCATCCATCCATCCATCATCCATCCATCCATCCATCCATCCATCCATCATCCATCCATCCATCATCCATCCATCCATCCATCCATCCATCCATCCATCCATCCATCCATCCGTCATCCGTCCATCGTCCATCCGTCATCCGTCCATCCGTCCATCCATCCATCCATCCATCCATCCATCCATCCATCCATCCATCCATCCATCCATCCATCCATCCATCCATCATCCATCATCCGCCATCCGTACATCGTCCATCCAGTCGTCCATCCCATCACACCTCTGCCCCCCAAGCAAACACAGGGAGAGATTTCCTCAAGTGTAGGTCCTGGCTTGGTTGTTTTTTTTACTGCCCTGTATTTTACGGGGAGGTTGGTAGGAGATGCCTGGGGATGCTGGGTGAAATGCCTCTCCCCTGCCTTGGGCCCTCAGCTCTGTCAGCAGCACTGCAGCAGTTCCAGAGGCATCTCTCTCCTCACCAACTGCAGAGAGAGCCTCAGGTATTGGCTTAGGCTCATAAAGACACTTAGGAAAGAAAATCAAAATTAAACAAATGTTTATAGATTAAACTCCTTGGTAGGAGGTTCTTACAAGGGATTCAGTTTACTTTCATTCATTTAAGGAGAACTAAACTGAGTCATGGTCATTTTAATTCTGCTAAACACACTACAAAGAAGCAAAATCTGACTTATCTTAATCCACTTGAAAAATCAATTCAGTTTAATTTTCTTGAGTGTCTTGCACAGCTTGCCTTTGATTTTTCATGTTAATTAGTTTTATTGTGGCTGACTGAAACCTAGCATGACCATAGCTTTCCTCAGTCTCAGAAAACTCCTGTGGCTGTGTGCAGAGTGGAAATGCAAAACTCCAGGATGGAGGATGGTCCTGTGCAGGTCCCATGAACAATTTGCAGGACCACTGTGGTCAGAAGGTACCTCTGGAAGGTTCAGATCCAGCCTCTCTGCTTAGAGAAGGGTCAGCTGGAACAAACTCCTCAGTGCAATGTTGGGTTTCAATATTTGCAAGGATGGAGAGCCCAAAACCCTTTTGGGCAAAATTTCCCCTAGAAATCCCCATTTGGCAGCCTTAACAGTAGGAAAAAAGTTTTCTCTGATGTTTCAAACTTACTCTTTTTTGTATTTTTGTTTCTTCCAGCATGTGGCACATGGCTGGAGACAACAAAAAAGTGACCATCACTGCAGGGGAACTGATACAGCAGAGGGGACTGCTGTGAGAGGTGTGCTCTGGGGACCCAAAGTCACCTTTGCAGCCCCTTACACCCAGGGCCAGGACAGAAATGGGTGGGAAGATGAGAAAAATTCCTGCACACCATGGCTCTTCAGCAGGGTGGATCAAGCTGAGAGCAGAAATTGATGGAGCTGCCACAGGCTGCTGAGAAATTCAAAATTCCCACCCCCAAGAAGTCAGCAGAGCCATAAGAAAAAGAGGCTTTTACAAAGCACTTTGCAGAGTAGGTGAGTCCTTGATCTCTTCATCCTGCAGCTGGGGAAAAATGAGGCAGGAGTTAAAGAAACCATTTGCCAGTGGTTACCTGGCAGGGAAAGGCACCAGGTGCCAGCTCAGCACTGGGCCAGGAGCAGTGTGAGTGCCAAGCCACTGCTTTTATCCCAGGTACTTCCAGCCTTGGGGCTGTGATGGATAAATGCTTATTGTGCTCTCTGTACTAAACAAAAACAGAAGTGCCAAGATGGGGCAGAGGGAAAGAAAAAGCACCAAGGCATGGGAATCTGCTCATGGTTTTAAAAGACTTGGACAAAAGCCAGATTTTAATTCTTGGTGGTTTTCCTGGAGAAAAAAATACCAATAAAATGCCAAAGAAAGGCCAAAACAAAGCCACTGGCTGTTGAAATCCGAATGTTTTAAGTTTATTCTCATTAAACTCCTATAGAAGCATGTGAAATGGAAAAATAAATCTGCTTTCTTATGATCCAATCAGTCATGAATCATTAAGGTTGGAAAAAACCTCCAAATTCTTCAAGTCATAAAATGGTCCAGCAGGATCCAGTGTCTTGGAGATTAAATTGGACAGGAGATGCCCATTTCCAAAGTAATGGCAGTAACAACCAAATCCCCTCAGCAGCTCCAGGATGGCTTCTCCACTGCCCAGGAAAAGCTGCAGTGGAGCTGGGTGTGTAACAGCTGCTGCTTGGAGAGGCTGCTTGGTCTGTGCTCTGAGAAATGCCAAATTACACAATTAAATCAGTCCCTGCTGGTTTTAAGCCTTATGGATCTGCATTCCCCAGGGTGGACTGATGGATTTACTGCTATTTCACCAGTGCTCATTACAAGAGTGTTTTGTTCCAATATGCTGGAGAGGAGGGGCTGAAAATTGCATCCCCATCAGCCCCAGCAGAGGAGACTGATGCTGTGGAGGGTCCAAAGGGAACAGCGTGGATGAAGGACATTTCCCATTGGCTCTGTGGCCTCAGGGTGCCTTGAAATGGGGATTTGAGAACCCTCCAGCAATCCCAGGAACAGGGCAGGGCTCCTCTCCTCCTCTCCTCTCCTCTCCTCTCCTCTCCTCTCCTCTCCTCTCCTCTCCTCTCCTCTCCTCTCCTCTCCTCTCCTCTCCTCTCCTCTCCTCTCCTCTCCTCTCCTCTCCTCTCCTCTCCTCTCCTCTCCTCTCCTCTCTCTCCTCTCCTCTCCTCCTCTCCTCTCCTCTCCTCTCCTCTCCTCTCCTCTCCTCTCCTCTCCTCTCCTCTCCTCTCCTCTCCTCTCCTCTCCTCTCCTCTCCTCTCCTCTCCTCTCCTCTCCTCTCCTCTCCTCTCCTCTCCTCTCCTCTCCTCTCCTCTCCTCTCCTCTCCTCTCCTTTTGCTCCTATGGGTGTCCCACAGGTGGAACATCCCCAGCTGTGTCCAGCCTTGTGCTTGTCCTGCAAGAAATAAGATTTCACATAGGTGAGATGTGCTCCAGTTCACCCCGACATGGATGAAAGGAGGAACAGACACACAACTCGTGCATTTGAGCTGTTGCAGACATGGGACCATCCAGGGACTCAAATCCCACATTCAGCTGCAAAACCAGCTCCTGTATCCAGGCTCAGGCTCTCCATCCCCAGCAAGGTCACACCAAATTCCATTTCCCAGCACCTGTATGTGGTTGCTGCAGGCTGCAGGAAGGGATGAAGGTGGTGTCACTGTGTGTAGCCCATGTCCCAGGCCCACAGCTGAAAACTCCACCCAAGGCTGGCTCTGCAGCTCTGCTCAGCTCTCACTTCAGCTTGGCAGCCCGTGCCTGGAAGTTACATATTTTATCCTACATGCCAGGCTGCTCCATCCCCAGGCTTCGTTCAGGGATTGCCATGCAAATAAGCCCACTGCTGCCTGAGACTGTGATAATTAAAAGTGAAGTTGTAAAACAAGCACCATCAATTTTTGGTGCACGTCCCCAGCAACACATGGTGACTGCAGTGAGTTAGGAGATATTTCCAGCTACGCAGCAAACTCTAAATAGCCTGGAGAGAATACATGGGAATTCAGCTTGTGCAGCGATTTCAGATGTCAAAACAAGTTTCCTTGTTAATATGAAACTATTTGGACTTTGCATTTTTAATTAAAGCTTTTAATTATCCAGTGGTATTTTATTAGCTTTTATGAAGACAGCTGCTTTAAACGCTATACGCCAAATCTGTGCTCTGAAGCACTGTTTGTCCAAGATGGGGTTTCAGATGCAAACAGCCTTCATCTGACTAAATGGGGCAGTTTAATTTAAACTAGAGTTTACTGGCCCAGCTTGACTGAAAACCTTTTATGGCACAGACAATAAACAGCCTCGATGGGAGTGTTTGTGCACCCGTGGCTGGGAGGGGATGCTGTGCCTGTCAGCCCTTCCCAGGTGAGCATCAGCTGCCTCTGGAAGGGATTTCTGTGCCCACCCCACCTTCCTTCTCATGTTGTTTTGTCTTTGAGCACTAAATTGAGACTGGAAGGTCCTGGGTGGAAGCCTTTTGCATCCCCTGTGATGGGTTTTGAGGTGTCAAGGCCCGTAAAGCTGGTGCTGCTGGTGGGTCCCAGCACAGGAACTCAGGGGAACTGAACTCACTGGGCTCTGATCTGCAGCACCAGATATTCTGTGCTTGCTCTGCAGCACTGTGATCACAGCCTTCCCCAAGAAACAGGTAGCACCTGTTCATCACATGAGTTACTTGCTGTCCTAGTTTACAATGTAAAGATGTTTGCCCAAAAGTATGAATTCTGTCATCATCTTCATGAACTCTTGAAACCAGGTGGGGCAGTGACCCCTATCTCTGTGGGAGATATCCTCTGCTAATGGGCCATCTGGAAAAACCAGCTGGGGCAATCATCTTTATCTTTCCCACAGCCCATCCTCCCTCCAGGAGATATCTCCTGTTCATGGGCCATTGAGTCCCAGTGCATGACAGATAAAATTACATCATCCCACTGGGAGATGCTCCAGCCGCGGGGGGGAGCCAAGCCTTTCCTACCTGGATAAAAACTGAGATTTGGAACAGCAAGGCTGCCCTTGCCCACTGGTTTCCAGAGGATAAGAGCTACCAGACCTTTCTACAGGATCAGTGCTTCAACAAGATCACTTCATCTGCACTGCTACCACCACACTAACTATGAGGGTGTCAGGTTGTATTCTGACTCTGTCAGTGGTTTTTTCTTTTGTACTATTGCATGTATTTTATTTTTCTCTTTTTTTCCTATTAAATTGTGTTTCTGACTTAGAGTCTCTCACTGAGTTTTACTTTCAAGCCAGTACACTTGTTCATTGGGATTGTGTTGTTTACAGCTGCAGTGTGTTTGGTTTACAGCTGAACAAGTTGTGGAAGGCTTTACCCTGCCTGTGCAGGAGATCAGGCAAAGAACAGAATTCCTGAATGCCATTGCAAGGGAAGAGCTGACAATCAGAGCAGGTTTCTGGCTGGAGCACAGCCCCGTGCTGAGCACAGCGCCCCAGTTGGAAACCTTACTCTTCATCATTGTCAAAAATCATCAAAATGCTCTAAATCATCTGTATTTTGCTAAGAAGAAAGGCAAAGCAGGCAGCTTTTGAGCAGTGAGCTGGCAGGATCAGGGGCTGAAGAGGTTATAGCTGTGCCTGAAGCTGAAAGGGCAGCTCAACACCCCCTGTCTTTTGAAAAAAACCCAATCTTGCATGAAAAAAATGTATTGTAATGGCTCAGGAAAGTTGGAAGTGATGAACAAATGTGTCCAGTTGCACTTCAGGTGTTACAACTGAGTCAGAAAAAAGTACCAGGAAAGCCTAAATTCTTAACCCAGCAATGAGCCTGTTTCTGTGCAGAAGTCTCTGTCAGGAGGAAGAAATGAGGACTAAGAAGTGGCATGTTGGGTGTAAAGCAGAGCATGTCAGGTTGAGGAGCACAGCTGTGGTCACTCCTTGGATATCCCTGCTGTGATATTTTGGGAGGATAGATCCTTTTCCCTCGGCTCTCTCTGCTCCCAAGGACCAAAGCCTTGCCAGGGTGTCCTGTAGCTCCAGCCATGGTGACTCCATCCTGCCTGGTTCCAGGGCTGCTGGCAGGGCAACTCCTGCATGAGAGATGCTCTGAGACAGGGCAGATCATCCCTAACAGCACCAAGGAGACCCCAGGGCTCACAATTCCCTTTTTAGCCAGTAGATGTGTCCCAATACCAAACCAAGGGTCTTGATTCACCCCTTGACTGCCCCTTTTTTGTTTCTTCTTCCCCTTTGGGATCTCTAAGGGAAGGTTTCCAGAAAAAGATGCAGTATTCTGTGTCAGTACCCAGCCTAGCTGCAGTCTCTCAAGAGCTTGTAATGATGAAGATTTAATGCAAATCGAATGGACTTTTCATCTTAGCAGAAAAGTATTTACAGCCCATTAAGTAGATGGGAAAACTGGTCATTTTTTTTGGAGGAGAGCAGAGGAAAAAAAAAATAGTGCTGTGTGTAAAAATGTGGCCACAAAAGGCTCTTAGCTCAAGGAACTTAGCCTGAGAAATTTATCAGCTTTAAGGATGGAAAACTCATCATTTATATATAAAAATATATCACTTTTAATTGCACAGCCAACTTCAGCTTTACTCATTAGCTACTCATGCTACTCTGCCAAGTTACACAGTGGTGAGCTGGCTGGAATATTTTATTTCATATTTTATCCTGGACCAGAAAAGTCAGCATATGGCTCCACCAGCCTTTATTTTCTTCAGCCACAGGACAGGGGAATGAATGCAGAAACATGGAGAAAGGCTGGGAAGGAAGAGGAAGGTGAGTGCCTGGGAATGCTCTGATGCCTCAGCCAGGGATGAGCAGCCCTGGCACTCTCGGGTGTCTGCAGGGCTCTGTGTCTGCTCCAAGGCTGAGGACCAGGGCTGATGGTGAGGTATCAGACCCCAGGGGCATCTTGGTGAGGGGGCTTTGAACCACCTGTAGGAGGTCTGACCACTCTCCTTCCCCCAGGCCTCACCTGCATGCCCTCCCAGCCTGTGCTGACACCACCTCAAGTAGCTCTGATAAGCTGGGATGGCCAATTCCTGCACTAATCACTCCCACTCCTCAGACAGTTTCTCTTAGTGCCTTGCCTGAAATATTTCCATTTGTAGCTCCTGGCCCCAGCTCTCCTTGTTTTACTGTTTCCAGATCATTTGAATAATCCCCCTTTCTCCTTTGATGGTATTTCCCTGGAGGTATTTATAGCATTATCACACTCTCCATTTAATCTCCTTTCTTACAAGCCATATAAAATTAAATTTCCCATCTCCTCTCCTTTGCCTGCTGTGCTCCTTTAGCTTTGTGTGTTTGTGGCAGCTTGGTTTGAGCAGTGTCTGTGGTGTTTGGAGGGAGTTTAGGTGACCCTAAAACCTGCCCAGTGTCCAAGGGCAGCAGCTGCCTGGGCTGGCAGGAGACTGGGGGGTGTGAGGGTCCTGCAGAGAGACTGGGGGTGTTGGGGACCTGCAGAGAGATGCTTCCCCCCCTTCAGAGAGGGTCTTCCTTTGAGATTTGGGGTATTTTCTGAGCACAGAAACCCCATCAAGCTGCTCTGAGCATGAGGGACACTGGCAGGGCACCACAGCACCTGCAGCTGGGCTGTGAAACCACAGAAACCCAAAGCCCTGCCCTTTTTACCCATGGCAAGCACCAGGCAAGCACCAGGCAGAGCACAGAGGATTGCTGGGGTGTGAAAAACAGAGCCCTCTCTGACTTCCCCAGCAAACCTCAAGTCAAAGGACAGAACAGTAAATAATGGACCTGGCGACCTAGACTTGCAAATATTTACATTGCCTTGGCGTGGCTGATAGCAGGGGTTCCTCTTGCCCTGTCTCACATAATCAGCAGCAGGCTGCAAGAACCCAGGGCTGGGTTCTGGTTTCTTTTTCACCTCGTTCTGTGTGCCTCTCTCTGCTGGGCCATGCAGGTTGCATGTCAGGAATAACACGAGGAAGGCGTGTGTGGTTACACCAGACTGGCAGGACTCACGTGCACCAGCACCTTGGGAGCCAAGGACAAACTTCCAAGGTGTGCACGCCTTGATCCCCTTCAGTCCTGATGGTCAAACCTGTCTGAGGGCTGCCAGAGATACAGAGCTCACAAAGGACTGTGAGCTCCTTGATTTTGGGCTCTCTCACCCCAGGGGCTCAGCTGGTTGTGTCTGTTCTCCCTGATAAAATATTGGCTGTGCCACTGCTTTGAAGCAGGGAGGGTACTGGTTGGCATGTGCCAAAATTTGTGGTCAAGAATGTCATAAACAATCAAACTCTGCAGACTGCAAGTTCATGTTCAGGCTAAGAAGAAAAAAATCCCAAAGTTAGTCAAACATTTTTAGAAGTTGTATCATTTCCAGGAGTCTGGGTTGGGGAGCTAAACCCCAAAATGTGAGTCAAAGCAGCAGCAGTGGCTCTCAGGAATGGGCACTAAAGGAAGACAGCACTGTGTGAATTACTCTTGGCCTTTTTCTTTGACAGGCTATGCCCAAAATCCACCTGAAATATTACAGAAGAGGGAGGGAGGGAAAAGCTGCTTCTCTTTACTCTTTACAGTTACAAGCAAAACAAGTGGCTTTTGGATGAAAGCTGGAGCAAACCCATCCTTCCATCCATCTTCATGGCCTTTTCTCACTGGGGTGCTGGTGCCAAGGAAAGAGGCAATGAGGAGGGACCTGGAGCAGTGAGGACCTGCAGATGCAGGCAGAGATGGACTCAGGGGCGCAGCAGGGCAGGCTCTGGGTGGGCTGTGAGATGGGGATGAGGGGACATGGCACAGACAGTGAAGCACAGCATGTGTCTGTGGCTAGCTGGGATTTCCAGGAATGTTCACCTGTTTTCCCTGTGTATCCATGTGGATCACATAACTTCCTTTTGGTTTCTTCTCCCCAAGCCACACATTGTCTCTCCAGGGCTGATGGGGGTCTCTCTCTGGCTTTCAAAGGTGAGTTTGATAATGACATTTTGTGCAGTCAGAAAAGAGTCACATTTCACCAGGGGTAGCCCAAGGACATGCATTGAAATTGTGACCTACTGGGCCTTCAGCTACTGTGTGCTGGACCCCACACAGGCCTGTGAATGCCTCTTTCTCTGGCTTTGCCATGCTGTCTGTCTGTCGAGGCTGGGGCCCTTGCATCATTCTTACAGCACTCCCCAGCCTGACCTGCAGTGCCCTGAGCTGTACAAACACCCACAGGAGGGAATGTTAGTTATTCATGTCTCACACAGAGCTTGCACTGTGTCCTGAGCAGTGTATTGCAAACTTCTTCAAAGAAAAAACCACTGAAGAAAATGCAGTCAGCTTTACCCAAGGGCCAGCCAGCATCCCCTCTTCTTGTGCTGCAGGCAAGGAGGCTCTGCTGGATATGTGGGGCTGCTCACAGAGCTCTCTCTGTCAGACAGGGGATGGAGAAAGCTTCCCTCCACAGGGCAGTGACAGCAGGGGCACAGCCACAGCGAGCCTGGGTGCTGGGCAAGAGCATCCCGGGGCTGCAGCAGCTGGATGCTGCCCAGGGTGTTGGATGCAGAGTCTGATCACTCCATCCCAGCCCCCCAGCTGGGACATGCTGTCCTGGTTTGAAGGACAGGTGTCTGCCAATAAAGGCAGGAGATTCTCTGTGAAATGGAGAATGTAAACCCCATCCCTCTGAATTATTATTACAATTTTGAAATTAAGGGGCTCTCAGGCAAAGATATGGGAATTAGAAATAACAGTTCTTTACTAGGAAAATCAAAATAGAAATGCAGTATTACAAAGAACAATCCCAAACACTGCCAGAGTCAGAATCCAAGCTGACACCCATCAGTCAGTCAGGGTGTTGGCAGCAGTCCTATTCAATGGTGGCTGCATCCTCCTGCAGTGGCAGATGTGGTTCAGCTGGAGCAGTGCTCCTGTAGAAGGTGCAGTTTTCCTCCGAAGCTCCAGAGATGATGTGGAAAGGTCTGGCTTTCCTCTGGAATCCAGTGGAAAGAAGGTGCCTTGGTGTCCCAAATCTCAGTTTTTATTCAGGTAGGAAATGTTTGGCTCCTGCCCTGGCTGGAGCATCTCCCAGTGGGATGATGTAATTTTATCAGTCATGCCCTGGGACTCAATGGCCATGAACAGGAGATATCTCCTGGAGGGAGGATGGGCTGTGGGAAGATAAAGATGATTGCCCCAGCTGGCTTTTAACAAAAAAACAGGAGATATTCCCACAGCGATAAGGATCACTGCCACACCTGGTTTTTAACAATGGCCCATTAACAGGAGATATTCCCACAGCGATAAGGATCAGTGCCACACCTGGTTTTTAACAATGGCCCATTAACAGGAGATATCTCCTGGAGGGAGGATGGGCTGTGGAAAGATAAAGATGATTGCCCAGCTGGTTTAAAGCTGGCCCATTAGCAGATAATATGTGCCAGGAGATCAGGGTCACTGCCCCACCCGGCTGCAGCAGATGGGGACAGAATTCACATTTCTGGTCACATCCTGTATTGCAATCCATGACACATGCTTAGGTCTGCACAGCTCCTCACCTTTTGCAGCCAGATGTTTAGTGCCAGGCAGCTGAAACCCTGCAGTGACCATCCCAGCTGGCCCAGCCAAAGGCCCCTGCACACCCCAGCAACAGAGAACTCCAAGCACAGGCATCAGCCACTTTCACATCTGAATTGTCATTGCAACTCCTTTCCCTAAATTTGCAAGGCCAGGTTTATGTCTTTCAGTATTGAGTAAATGAAGCCTGATGCTGCGACACCCTGGGCTGGTGATAAATGGTGTGTTGAGAGATGCTTTATGGGGCCATCACGGGCCACTTTGTCTGCTGCCACTTGTGAGTTGCTGATCCGTTCCTTTTTTATTTCCAGAGTTAATTTTTATTGATTTCTTCCCCTTGCTTTTCCCCAGCCATAGAGAATGAGGGAAGAGCAAACAAAAGTGGGTGCAGGAGGATGGGCCATCAGTCAGACTCCACTTGCCACCCTGTGCCACTGGTACCTGCCCTGGCTCCTGTGACATGTGGGACACTGCTGGCCCTGGCTGTGGCTCTGAGTGCTGCATTCCCCAGGCTGGGATGCCATCAGTGAGGATGGGGGTTGGATAAATAAGGGATTAACAGGGATAGGGAGGAGTTTGGGTGTGGGTGATCCTGCAGCCCCACAGCTGCCAGCCAGTCCAGCCCCCATTTTAACACAGGCTTTAGAGAGTGCTGCAAAATTAGAGGCAAAATATGTTTTTTAAAAGAAGGAGCAAAAAAAGCCCAGGATGGAGAAGGCACAGGGGGCAGTGCTGGAGAGCAGATTTTCCATGCTGATACCCCCCAGCCCTGTGGTGTGCAGGGACCCTGAGCATGGCGTGGGCTGGGGGACAGGGATGGCACTAGGGGGACAGGGCCCTCCTGAGGGGTGACCCCTGAAGGGGGTCTGTTGGAACCCAGAAACCTGAGAAAGCACAGAGCTTTCTGTGCTCTCTGGCACTGAGCCCTGGAGAACACTGCTTTGGACCTGAGACCTTGGAGAGGGATTCCAAATTTGAGTGATGGAGTTAAAGTCATGGGTGTGTAGTTAGAATGGAAGTGTGTGCTTTCATATGGGGAAGGGTTTTGAATTTGAGGTTTTTAGGATATAGTAATAGGTATGGGACAAGATGACATTTTTGGGATTTGTCTCTTCTTCCTTCTTCATGCTTTCAGGTAGTAGTTTTTGGTTGGATAGTTAGAGCTGCACTGAGGGTCACAGATGTTTGGCTATTGGGTCAAAAGTATAAATAATATAGGTGTCAGCTCTTTGTTGGACTGTTTAGCTTTAAAAGACTGTGTGACTAGCTCGATTCACTCTCCATTTTGCTCACTTTTTGCTGGTAGCTAGAAGTGCTGCAGAACTCTGTACTTCAGATAAGGTTTAATAAACAACCAAGCCCAAACAGAAGAAATTAATCTCCTTTGTGTTTTTAATCCTGACTCTGAGGGAAGACAGAAGAAAATGAAGACAAGCCACTAATGAAGGGGTGCAGCTAATCCATTTACAGGGGTCTGTGGGTCTGGGGCTGTGCAGGGAGCCTTCCCCCATGGGAAACATTTGGGGACCCCACCCTGGGCACCCCAGTGGCACAGGGCTGGTGGAAGGCAGGAGCTGTGGGGCACTGGGGTCCTGCAAGGAGTCTGTCCATGGTGGGATCTGTGCCCTGGAGCAGCCAGGCTGGGCAGTGACCGTGCCTGTCACTGCCTGAGGTGCCTCACTCTTGCCCAGAAAGGCCACAGTGGGGCTGCTGTCTTGTCTGAGGATGATCCCAGCCCTATGGATTGTGTGGCTGGGTGCTCCTGACCCTCCTCCCTGTGCAGCATCACCTGCCCCGCAGAACTGATGGGAGGGCACAGGAGGAATCACTGCAATTAACCTCGGGTGCCCTGACTAATCAACTGGCAGAGCATCCAAACACAGCTCCAATGAGCCTGGGGAGCACAAGTGGGGGCAGAGTGGCCACTTGAGAGCACTGAGTGGCCTCTTCTCTCCCTCCCCATGGACATGCACTTGCATTAGAGGGCTGAGTGCTTTTATTTTGCTAAACCACTTTGAAGTGGAAACCAAATTGCATTGTCTCCCTCCTGGCTCCCCTGAGCCCTCCTAGTTTTAATTAGTTCCATCTGATCTTCACAGGCTTCCAAGAAATAAATGTGCTTTTAAACCACTTGAAGCCCGGGTGGTGGCAGAGCTGTCTCAGTGGCACACAGAATGACAGGGCTGAGCACAGCAGGGCTGCAGCCAGGGAATCCCCCTCTGGCCATGGGGATGGCTCTGCCCTGCATGTTTCCCGTGTCTGCAGGCTGAAGGTTTTGTGCTGAGGTCAAGGATCATGGAGGAAGATGCTTTAACCTTTTTGCTGCACAGGCATCAGTTCTTCTGCTCCTCCATCCACTCCAGCTTTGCTCTGAGCTTTCTGTCTCTAGCTCAGCTTCTCAGCCCAGGCTGGAAGAAGAACTAATGGGAAAGAAACTGTCTTGTCTCACTGCCTACAGGCATTTTCTGTACACAAATCTTTGCTGAGGACAACATCATCCCTGTCGAGGTGTGGAGTAACTGGAAAATGAAGTCCTAATGCACTGAGTTAGCAGAAAAAGGCCACAGTCTCTCAGGAGCTGTGCTAGCCAGAGTCCTTTGAAACAACAGGAACAAAACCTCCTTTGAGGCTTGCACTCCCCTCTCCATTCCTGTGCTCCATAAAGTCAGTACAAGCTGGCCCAGGGGGGTTTTATTCCCACATGTACGAAATTTACCCTGCTTTCCCTTGTTCTGCTGATAAGCAAAGCCAGTGATTCTTAGCAGTGTTCGCTCTTTAGATTTGGGGAACAGTGAGTGGGAGTACATCCCTCTTATCTTGCCCTAATTAATCTGCAGTTTTCTCTTCTGGCTGTCAGGTATTAGGCCACACTGTGACTGTGGATTAGGTGAGTGAGCTGATTGCTCCAGGTCCTGCCAGTGTCCCAGGAAAATTCCAGGTGCTCTTCCTGCAGCTTGGGCTCATCCAGGGAGGGAGCAGCAGCTTTCTTCAGACAGCCCATCCCACGAGCATCCTCACTAGGCTCCTCAAAAGTCCTGAAAGGAACCAGACACGGAGGGGTAAGTCTGTCCTGCCACCACAAAACATGTGTGCTTCCTGCCTGCCTTCCCTCCACAGGGCACCCCCAGATTTCCCTTTCCCACAGGGCCCTGGAGGCTCTGGGGTGGGATTCCCTGGGGAACTCCTGCCTGGCTCAGTACAGAGCTTCAGGCACCACTTTGGAGCTGCTTTGTCTCCCTGTCACTTGCTCTGGTCTGTCCACCCCGTGTTCAGGGACACTGTGACCCTCTGGCTCTGTCTGACACCCCCACAGGTGCCACTCGTGGTGTCCCCAAGCTGTGGGTGTCACACACTCACTGACACCCAGCTGCTCCAGAAGTTCCTCTCCATTCCTATGGAATGCTGTAAAAACTCCATGTGACTGCCTGGGCCCTCCCTGTGTCCTTGGCTCCACGTTTTGCAGTTTCTACATGTTTATAGATCCTGTTAGGCTGGGAGGAGCCCCCAGGCATCCTCTGCTTCCAATGCATCCTCTCCTCCATCAGGGCAGGTCACAGGTAACCACAGCCAGCCTCTACTTTGGGCAGGATGCAGCTCAGCCTTCTGTCTCCTCCCTTCCTCCTCCACTGCCCCTTGCAGATTTAACACCCAGAATTTGGGCTATTACAGCCAGGACCATACCTCAAAGAGTGCAGACAAGCATCAATTTTTTTTCCCTGGATTCACTTTTGCCTTTCACATTTATATCTATAGGTATATCTCTATATGTATGTAGGTATCATGTATTTTGGGATTTTTTTTTTAATTTTTTTGTCAGTTCAGTGTACTTGTTAGTGTATAAGATCTTCTGTTTTGTTAACAAAAGCTCGACAAGCACAGAAATCTTCCAGTGCCAGCAGCAGAGTCCAGCTCAATTACAGCCCATCTCCTGGAGTGATTTCCTCCTCCAGAGAACTCTTCTGCTATCAAGTGTGATTGTGTGGTGTCACATTAGTGAGAGCTCTGCAGCTGTGATTCCAGCTGCTCTTTCCTGGACAGTATCCTGTTTATGATTAGAAAAAATATATGAAGCAACAAGCAGATTTAATCACTTGGTGTCCATGTCATATCTACAGACAACAGACTGGGAGGAGGAGAGGAGGCTTTAAGGAAGTGTTTTAGAGCATGGTTCAGTGCTCTAAAATATTGTGTATCAGTTAATTATGCAAAAACAAACATAAACCCTTGGAAACATTCGGTTTTTACAACCAGACATTTTCATTTTGTTTTCAGATCTGGTTCAAGACCTGGATTTTGCTCTCTGAAGCTCTGGAATATCTGGGAATCAAATCTTGGGAAAAAGAACTGAGGGGATAGTATTGGTTTTCTCTGAATTTATGTTGGTACTGACAACTTGCAAATTAGAACTCAGTGCAATCAGGGTTAATTAGAGGCAGCCTGAGCTGGTGCTGGAAATGCAGTCACTTAAAAAGGAAATAGGAAACACCATTCTCTCCCAGCCTGTTGATTACTGTGCTTGCTTCTGGTTTACACTTCATTAGACCTTCCTCCACACAGCTTGAAGCTTGATTTGAAGAAGGAACAGTATTTCTTGCCATTTGGTCTTGGAATTTTTTCTGGGCTGAGAAGCCAGCATCCCTAGTATGGATGATGGCTGGTCACGTTGGTTTGCTTGTCTCTGGGCTGTCACAGGAGGCAGGCTCTCACCTGTGTGTGTTAAGAAAGGCAGAAGCTTCTCTTTAAAATGGAGAATGTAAACCCCCTCCCTCTGAATTATTATAATTTTGAAATTAAGGGGCTCTTAGGCAAAGACATGGGAATTAGAAATAACAGTTCTTTACTAGGAAAATTAAAATAGAAATACAGTTTTACAAAGAACCATCCCAAAACTCTGCCAGAGTCAGAATCCAAGCTGACACCCATCAGTCAGTCAGGGTGCTGGCAGCAGTCCCATTCAATGGTGGCTGCATCCTCCTGCAGTGGCAGATGTGGTTCAGCTGGAGCAGTGCTCCTGCAGAAGGTGCAGTTTCCTCTGAAGCTCCAGGGATGATGTGGAAAGGTCTGGTTTTCCTCTGGAATCCAGTGAAAAGAAGGTGCCTTGGTGTCCAAATATCTCAGTTTTTATTCAGGTAGGAAATGTTTGGCTCCTGCCCCTGGCTGGAGCATCTCCCAGTGGGATGATGTAATTTTATCAGTCATGCCCTGGGACTCAATGGCCCATTAACAGGAGATATCTCCTGGAGGGAGGATGGGCTGTGGAAAGATAAAGATGATTGCCCCAGCTGGTTTAAAGCTGGCCCATTAGCAGATAATATGTGCCAGGAGATCAGGGTCACTGCCCCACCCGTCTGCAGCAGATGGTGACAGAATCCATATTTCTGGTCACATCCTGGATTGCAACCCAAGACAGAGACTTAGAGGAGCACCCTGTGGAAAGCAGCATTTACAAGGCACCAGTTTGGTTGCTCCTCATGGGGATACCCTTGGGTGTTTCAGGGCTCCCAAAGGGCTTCTTGCAGCTCTGTAGGTCCCAGCTCCCACAGGTGATAGATACTGCAGCACTTAGATCACCAAATTAGGGCCCATTGGTCTAAAGCCTCCTCTCTTTTGCTGTAGATATTCAACCAGGATGGCCAGAAACTGTCATATTCCATTGAGGTAATTGTCCTTTTAAACAAATATATCTATATAAATGTCTTCATTAATCTGCTAAAAGGAAAGGTTGGAAACTCTGAAATGGTGGTGTAATTTGTTGATATTGCTTAGGCCTGAGTCCATCAGAATCTATTCTACCAGCACTGTGAAACAGCTGAACTGGGGATCAAAGGTGCAAGAGGACACCAAGGCACTGCAGTGCTTGGTTGAAGGCAACTAGCTGAAAACCCATCCTGTGGCAGTGAGATCTGCTGAGAACTGACTCTGGTGAAACGTGAGGAGAGCTGAGACACTGAGAGCTTTGGGCTGTTAGGAGAGCAGATGAACGAGTTGTGTTTTCCCAGGGCCACGTGTTCCTGCAGTGTCAGGTCCTGCAGACCTGTGCTCATCATTTCTGTGTCTGTCTGTGCCCACCAGGCACTGCTGTATTGGTCTCTGTAAATGTATGAACGATTTCCTGTTTGAGTTATTTGGCCAGAGCTCCTGTGTGGGGCCCATCCTGCTAAATGCACAGCAGCCAGGGAGATTCCACATTCCCTGTCTCCCCTCAGCTTCTGCAGGTTTTGCTGCAGCACTGGGGTCAAGCCCAGCATGGTTTGAACCAACTCTAGAGAATGAAAATTGCTGATATTCTGCAGCTCTCAGAGCTCTGTGCATGTGCCCAGCCCCAAGTGCTGGCTGAGGGTGCTGGTCCCAGATGTGTGATCTCCCTGGACTCCTCCCTTGACCTGCTGCTCCTGCCCCTGTGTCTGTCTCTACCCACCTTTAAGCTCTCAACCTGTTTTTTTCCACCTTTGTTTCATATTTGTCTTCTCTTTGTGTTAAACAGCCTTGGTAAAATATATCTTCTCAAACAGCTTGAAGCTATCTGGGAAAGTAATTTGACCAGAGACGTGAAATTTTTGGTAAAAGATGACTCAGTGAGTTTTATACTGTTTCAGATCTTAGTCCTTGAACGGAAAGTTTTTTATGCCATTGCAGTTTAACCAGAATATTTTATTTGAGCTTTGATTTCAGCTACTTTGATTGTACTAGAAATGTTGGCAGATGATGAGTCCTAATGCTGAGTCCTCGGAGTAGAACAGAGCCAAACTTAGAAATCTCTTTTGCTGAGGATGAGGTTTGTTTTTCCAGATGATCTATCCAAACTTTTGTCTAATTTCATTGGCTGGGCAGGGCAAGTTGCCCTACAAGTGAATACTGAATCTTACTGAAGATTGCAAAACCACATTGTTATAATTAAGTTAAGGTAAAACCTTGGTCTTAAGATCTAGTCAAATGAACTCTCTGAACACCACTATCAGCTCTCTGTATGTTCCCAGCCATTTTTTTCCTTTTCTTAAAAAGTAGTTTTTCCTAGGTAAAGATACACTGTCTTGGTCAGTTTGGAAGCTGGAATTGCCTCTTTGGAAAATGATCTCTAATACATTTTCTTAGTGTGCTGGTTCTGCTTTCAGATTCGTTTCAGTTGCAATAATATTTTCACAGTTGTTCCTTACAATTCTGCTCCTTACAGTTTGTATATCTGTAGTGGATGTTGTCTCTAATCCTAAACAAAGCTCTTGGGTCTGTGGGCTTTGGGGTTTCATGGAAGTTTCTTTTCATCATATCTTATGTAGCTATAATTTAAAACACTGTGAATTCATAGTAATAAAACTGATGCTCTTCCTTTAATAAATACTTGATTTAGGATTTTGAGCAGTTAAGAGCAGAGCAGTTACTGTGGGTTACCAAAGCATGGCCTTGGGCAGGGCAGCACTGGGGGATGTGCTCAGCTTCAAACAGAGCAGGAATTGCACTGAGCTCAATGCATCCATACAGGGTTGAAGTAAAGCACTTGCTGAACTGCTTTGCCTGGTTGGAACATATTAAATTCCCATAAATCAGAAATGCCCTTGTTCCACCCTTCAGCCCTGCAGGAACCTGTTCTCAGTCCTGCAACATTCATATTCTGCAGCACCCTCTGATCCAGTGAGCTGTCCTGAATGCTTGCAGGGAGTGTCTGTAATCATCTTCAGCAGGGCATGCAGAAGCTGGAGTTCAGATTTAAATTCACCATCCACTGTGCTGCTTCTGCAGGAGCTGCATGTGAGCCCTGATAGCAAGGAGAGGGGCTTGTCTGCAAACCCTTCCTCTGGGAAGAAGTGTTCTCCTGGCTCAAAGCAAGCCTGTGTTACACTGCTTTAAAAGCTTTTATTAAAACATCTCTCACATGTTCCTGCACTGGGAGATGTGACACCCTTTTCCTTTCATGAAAGGCAGTGGGGTGGGGGGAGCAGGAGGTGGCTGGTTTGCTTTGCAGCTCAGCTGGTAGACTGCCTGGAAGGGAGCCAGGGGGCCTGGCTTCAGTCCTCTGATAAGTCATCAATTTCTTTCTCACCAAAAACATCTGGTTTTGGATGCTGAGTTATGAGCTAATATTAAATACAAAAGTTTATAGCATCACATATATAATATTGTTGATTAGAAGCATCAAGTAAAGTAATTGACCAGAGGGGATTTGGTGTGAGCAGCTGGTAGAACATCTGGAGGGTAGCCAAGGGGCCTGGGTTTAATTCTCAGGTCATCTATTTCTTTCTCACCAGAAACATCTGGATTTGGATGATGCAAAGCTACAGACTATTGTCTCATGCAAATGTTGCTGGGATCACACTTTATTTTTTTTTATTATTATTAAATGGGAATGTGTTTCCAGGAACATTTCCATTAAGTATTTACACCCAGAAAATCCTGTAAGAGAGACAAGGAAAAGGAGCATTCCAGCCCCAGCAAAAGTCAAAAGCAAAGTTTATTTTGGTGGAGTTGTGATTTTTAACTGGATTCTGCATTAGTGGTGCTATGAGCCCAAAGCAGGAATTTAGTGTGAGCCTGCAAAGCTGAACCACAACAGGCTCAGTGGTGTGCTGATGGTGCCAGGGGTGAGGAGCTGCCTGTGCCAGGCTCTGGCATGCTGGCACCAGCTGTCAGCAGAACATCTCCCTTGTGCTGAGGCTGGATGAGGCTTGGAGGCAGTGCCAGGGCTCCTGAGCTCCCCACAGCCAGGGCATGGGGCACTGGGACGTGGGGCAGGTTCTCAGTGCTGCTTGAGGAGATGCAGACCTCTGCTCTCTGTGGCAGAGGCTGGGGTGTGTGGTGAGCCTGTGTGGCTGCTCTGTGCTTGGCATGGAATCACAGAAGGGTTTGGGCTGGAGGATCCTAAAGCCCATCCCATTCCCACCCCCTGCCATGGCAGGGACACCTCCCACCATCCCAGCCTGGCCTGGAACAATTCCAGGTGTTATCCTTGGCTCCTTTCCCCCTGTGGCTGCTCCATCACAACGAGAGGGTGGAGGCCTCTGTTTTCTCTGTGGAAACAAAGGGTAAATCCCCCCAAGGAGAAAGGAGGCCCGTTCCTAAAATCCCATTTTCCCCATTCTGCCAAGTGCTGCCCTGCTTTCCCAGGCAGTGGTGGCTGTTGGCAGCTGGGGCTGGGATCTCACAAGTGGCAAGTTTGTCAGCTGTGGTCAAATGACCCTGATTGGCATGAGCTGCAGGTCTGGCTCTGTGAATTAAATCAAGGAGTTATTAATAACTCGACAATGAGAGTGATTTACAGGTGATCAGCTGGGGAGGGATGGCACAGAGCTTGGGAAAACTCTTCTTTTACACTTTTCTGTCAGCCTCTGCAGTTGCTTTCTACTGGCCCTGTGCCACCTGCCAAGGTCTCTGCTGAGCCAGGGGAGGGCTCTGGATGATCTGTCCACTGGAGAGGTCTGTGGTTGTGAACCCCTATCAGGCTCACTTGCATTACTGGATTCATATTCTCTATTATTTACTTTATTATTTATATATATTGAGCAATGCCAGTGTGAGCAGATAGTAAGGATAGAGCCATTCTCCAATTCTTTGGCATTTTTGTCTTTATTTTTTTTGGAAGATACACAGCCATATCCTTAATTATTCTGCCAGAATTCTCACAAGGGTCACATCTTAGTTTTGGTTAAAGAAATAAGAGGACAAATGGAAATAAAATATTAGTCTACCTGACTTTCCCAGATGAAATGGTTTAGAACATCATTACTAGGCTCATTCCCTTCCTCACCATAAAAATACCATCTAAAAAAGAACCAGAATGGGACATTTCCAGAGGAATATTACATTTCCTAAGTATGGATTTTAGCTACGAATCTCAACCAAACAATGCATTATGTGGTGGCAGAAACAATAAATCAGTGCAGCCCTCAGGACTGAAATGGAGAATTGCCTCTCTTGTTGCTCTTTGGAACTTTAATCTGAAATATGCCACGAATCAAAGGATAACTTTTTGGTACCCAAGAATTCCCATGCTTAGTCAAATCTGATTTTCAGAGCCTGGTGCTTTGCTGCTTGTGGTGGCCAGAGCCAGAGAAAGGACCAAAAACAGTTGTTAGTGCAAGAATGTTTGCAGTGAGTGCAGTGCCTGCAGAGAACACTGAATTTTGATAATATTCAGCATATAGGAGGGACTTCAGTACCTCAGCTGTGTGGGAATTGCTGTCTGCTCCTGCAGCCTTCTTTTTCAGTGGAGAGACACACAGGAGATAATTCACCCCATTCTTAAATTTATTAAAGCTTGTTATTGATTTGGTTAGAGAAAACATGAGTGTTGTCTAAACACAAGTGCCTCAGTTAAGGCAGGAGGGATCCCAGTGACCTTTTCCTGAGGGTGGCACTGCAGTCACAGCATCCTGAAAAGGTTTTGGCTGTGGAGGGACCCACTCACCTCCACCTAATTTCATCTGACTGGGAGGGTTTAAGTTTTTGTTTCTCACACAATATCTGGCTTCTATAATTTGGGACATATCTGATAGTTTCAAGGCAGTTGGGAACTTGTCTCTCATTTATTAGGGCAGTGAAAATGGTCACACAGCAGCTCTTTCTCATGAAAGTTTTGCAGAGTGAGAAATGCCCTTTTTGTGTCTGGTCCATCTGCCCTACTCAGGAGAGATTTTTAAAGGCATTTCCCTGATATTTTACTTTTCAATCCCTAATCCAGCCCTGGCTGTGGGGTGAGCAGTGGTGAGTTTGGTTTCAGAGCTGCTCTCATAAATGTCATGGCTCAGTTAATCTCAAAGATTCATTTTTGTGCACTGAGGAAATGGGCTTCACCTTTGCTATACATAATTCTGCTTTTCAGCTGTTTCATAATTGTAGGAATTTCAGTGAAAAGATAATGATTTTTGCAATCACTCCACGTGATTATCTCCAGAATTATTAACCAGAATTAAAATCATTCATGCTCTTGGCTGGGAGGTGAGTGTGAATCTGCCTGTTCCCCTCCTGTCCTGGCTGAAATGGTGAAAGGGTGTACACAGAGTGCATCTTGTGTTTTAGTGCTGCTCTCACTTGGATTTCACAGCATTTACCTTTAGTTTGCTTATTTTGACCACTGGGCAGTGACTTATTTTTTTTTCCATAGCTGCCCACAATGCCTGCATTTTTTCCTGATATACAGAATTCTTTCAGCACTTGTTTACTTCAGCTTCTTTTCAGTGCACTATGTTTGCCAGGCTAAAATTTGCTTTTTATGATAGAGGGAGGTTGTTGTTTTCCCCTGACTCACCTTCCTCTATAATTACCCAGCTCCCATGTGCCCAGGCCGTGTGAGATCTCAATATTATCATTATTAACAGCACTCCCTCACCCCCAGCATGGGCAGGCAAGGCCAACCACGAAGCCCACAGGAGGACAAGATTATTCACAGGATTATTCAGTGCTTCAGTGTTTGCAGGCACTGAAGGTTGGATTTTCACAAGCAATTAGTGCTGTGGTGTGCCTGGTTCAGCTCATCTCAGCCAGGCTGCTCCTTGCAGCTCTGCCCTGTCAGCTCTGTGTCCCTGTGGGGTGTCTGCCTGGGCTGGAGGCAGAGCTGGAGGAATTTTCTGGTCACTCAGCTCTTGGATTAAGCTCTGGCTGGGAGCTTGTCAAACAGTGTGTGTCTGTAAATGCCTTGGATGGATGGAGGCTAAATGAATTATCCCTTTCTCCTCCCTTTCCTTCCAGCAGAGACACCATTCCCTTCTGTGTCTGTATTAGAGCAGTCTCCTGTAGATCCCCTTTGCTTTCACAGGACATAATTGTCATTTTCAGGCACTGTGGTGTGCTGACCTATTTTGTCCCTCTCTAGACAACATATCTGAAGATACTTATCCCTATTTCAAGAATTAAATATATATTTCAAAAGCAGTTGAGGAAATAAAGTATTGAATTTATTCTTTTCAGTTACAGTATAAAAGTACCACCTAATCTGTCCTTAAGAACTCTGCCTGTTGGCCTGAAGACAATAACTGTTCAGACAAATTAACAAAATATCTTTTCTCTAAGTATACAGCCTGCATGTATGTTTTAACAGAGGATTTCCTGTGACAGCACTGCCAGGCTTGCTCAGGCTGGGTGCCTGAACATTTCTGGGGTAGGCACATCCTTGTTCAGTTAAGGGGAGTTTTACACTCATTTAATTTTTTAAGTGAAGAAATCTTGGATTAAGCTTAGAATTGCAGAAGGATTAAAAGGCTTTTGAAGGGGGAAATATTGGCTGTCTGCTGGGAAAGGCAGTGTGAAAGCGAGACCTGGGCTTGGCTTGTGTTTTGATCTAGAGCCAGTTTCAGGTGCTGCTGAATAGGACTTGAAAATGGGATGTGTGGTGCTGACTGTACAGTCTGTGCAGCCTAAGCCACAATAATAAAACCCAGGATCATGCAAATATTTCTGTGGGGCTGGGAAACCCGGGCTGGATGTGAGCCCAGCTGTGTTGTGAGGAGCTGGGGCTGTTTCATGGCCCAGACAGAGGGAACCCATCAGGGATTGTGTCAGGAGTACAACGAGCTCTGCATTAGCCTGGGCTGGCAGTTAACATGTCAGGCACCCTGGCAATGGTGAATCCTGCTCCTTTCCTCCAGTCTCTCTCTTTAGGGCAGATTTCAACAAAAAGTGAGTTCTTTGTACGAGCTTAGCTCTCTAGAGGAGTTAAGGGCCTGTGGCTCAGATGCAGCTTTCCCAGCAGTGCCCAGCAGATGTTCTGAAGTGCTCATGAGCTACATAGAAGTGCTGCTGTTTTGAACTCCTGCAAACAGCCAACAGATTCACATGGGAAATTAAATGAGTGCAATTTTGTGGAGAGATACTGAATGTGGCTGCTGAATGAGCTGCCAAAATAAAACACAACCAACAAGGGCTGCTTGCTGCAGCAGCTGGGGAGGGACACAAATGACAACTGAAGGATGTGACAACTTGCAAATTGCTTAAAAACTTCACTTTAGGAAAGACTTGGCCTTAAGTGGGAGCCTGCAAGGAAACCTTTTGGGGTGCAGGGAGAAAGCCCTGGGGAGAAGGGGGTTGGAAGGCTGGTGGAGGAGCAGCAGGAAGCAGGGAGAGCTGAATTCAGGGAGGGTTGGAAGGTCTGAAACACACTGGGGAGAAGGGGTCTGTGAGAATAATTGGGGCTGATAGCCAGGGGTGTGGCTGTGGCTCCAGCTCATGGCATCTGTGAGGGCTCCATCTACTCTGTGGATAAATCCAGGCACATCCTTTAATGTTCCTTGCTGTGGAAAAATGCCAAGTGGTTCCCATTGTATGAAATTTCCAGGATTTTTGTGTTTTTGTGATGTCCTGGGAAGTGCAGGCTGTGTCCAAGTTTGTATAACCCCAGCTTCTGCCTCTGCTCAGTTTTGAATCTTGCCTCCAACTATAATACCCAATTAGTGTTTTGAGGTATGTACAGGGCAAGAAACCAAATAACCTTTCAGGCTGTTGATGAATGGCTTTTTATTTGAATGGAAATCACTGCTTACAAAGGTATTTTCATTTGTAATGCCTATTAAAATAAATCAAGTTGTACCTGAACCATCGAAGCAATACTGAGATTACTTGTCACCTGTCATGTAACCTGTAAATCAGGCTTTAAACCTCTAATTATTTTTGATGTTTTTAATGTAAATTTGAAAAAGAAATTCTGGGGAAAGATGAAGTTGTGCAGTTTACAATATATTGACATGAAAACAGTTTTGAGGGCAATATGAATTTAATTTTTGGATGCTTTTGGTCCAACCCCATTTTCTTGGAAGAAACAATCAACCCTTGAACTAAGCAACAAAGCTGGGTTCCTATTTCTACTACTGAAGCTTCAATCTCAATCTTTTATTTCTCTGGCTAATGATTATAAAACCCATAATATTTTTTCCCAGTATTGCTCCCTGGCTTTGGTCAGTGACTGGGAGAGGAGTGATGTCTGCAGGGTTTGCCCTGGAAATTGGGTGCAGAGTATTCACCTCTTTGGCAGCAGCTTTTTAGGGATACTTTTTTATTTATAATATGATTTTGGTTGACTCCCTCATCTGAAGCCCTTGTATTTACCTTGGGATTAACCCTCAAAGCTCTGTGTACCCTGACCCTGCCTGGTAGCTAATGGGAGGCTGAATTTGGCTTCAGTAGTTTTCACATCTGGGTGGATAATAAAAGTATTTCCATCTCCAGCAGTTATGAATGGCACAAACCCTTGTTCTTCAGGGTGTGAAGGAACCCAGGTTGATGAGGATTAGGAAGGAGTCTATGGTACAGACCTTCTTGCACCCTTTCCAGAACTGAATCCCAGTGGCCAGCACAGAGTGGAGAGCTGCTCCATCTGCAGAGGATTTGTTCTGCTGGGAGCAGAGCCCCACTGCTCCCTGCTCGTGGGGTGCAGGGACACAAAACCCTTGTCCAGAGCAGCAGCAGCAGCAGCTTTCCCCTTTGCCAGGATGCTGCTGGGAGCCAAGAAGGCAGCCCCTTCTCAGGCTGCTCAAGGACAAGAAATTATAACAGTGATTAAACACCTGCTGGAGATGTGATATTTGCAGAAAGCATGTTTTCAAAGAGGTGTTGCCAATGAGCCTTTTCTATTTTGCTTTGCACAAACTACCCTATATAAGTGCAGTGTTTCTTTAAATAAAGTTTTTTCTTCTCTATTACACAAGGAACTGTGTTGCATTATCCTTTTTGGGGCTCTCCTATAGCCTCAAATGCAACATCCCCTTTGTGCTGCCATGGAGTAAAATGGGATAGAAGTCTCTTCCCCTCACAGCTGGTGCTCGGGCTCTGGTGTTCTGATGTTGAATTGCTTTGATGTTCCTTTTTAGGATGAAAGGTTTGATTCTTTCTTTTCCTTCTCTGAACTGACTTTTCTTGCTGGTGACAATCCAAAAGGGACAGTACAAACCCAGCCATGAGAGCCATGTCAGCTCAGAGATTTTATAGGCTGCTAGGAACTTGAATTAAAAATTGTAACTCATATTTGAGCAGGGGAGTTGAGAAAGGATGACACTTGATTGCAACAAGAATCAATTTCCTCTACTTGCATTCTTGGCTATTTTTTCTCTCCCCTGATGATTTCAGGTACTGTATTTTGGGTTTAATTGGGAATTTTCCCACCCAATACTGCAGCAGACTGAGATGTGCACCTTCCCACCCTCACATAATCACCACTGAGCTTTCCCAAGGAGGTTTGGCTGACTTCTCACTTCATTGTCACTGTTTGAAGTGCAGCAAAACATTTATTTCTTGAACTGCACTGAAGTCTGCACTCGAGCTTTTTATTCCTCATCTGAAGCTGTGACTTCACGTGGGCTCTGTAATTTGTAGGCTTGAGCAGTTCTGAACTTCACCCCAAAGGCAACAGAAGGGCAAAGCTGGAGTTTGCCTTGCCCTGGGAGTGATACCTGGGGGCAGATTTTCCCTACAGAGCTCAAACTGAAATGCTGTGGGCTCTGTCTCACAAGTGCTTGGTAGAGGCATCATGAGACCAAGAGGGAATCTTTAGGGTGGGGAAGAGACTCCCCAAATCCTAATCCCCTGTCCACATGGCCACACAGCTGCAGGTCTGTGGGGTACAGGGGTGTAAATAATTTCACCTCTGCTTGTGCTAATTTAGCTCTGGTAGATCTACCAAAGCCAGTAAATCTGCTGGACTGGAACAGCCTGAGATGGAGAAAGATCTGAGGATAAACCTTTCAAAAAGTCTAGGACCCCTGTGGGTCCCAGCTCTTTGACAGCATCCTAAACTGGGTTTCAGCAGGCCAGCAGCTGGGAGGATGCTGGCTGAATGACCTTGGGGAAACTTGTTTCATCTTCCCTTGGTTTCTGGAGCTATTGCAGCGAAAGCTTGTTCAAAGAAACAGAAATGATCAGCAGGTGCCCAAAATGAACAGTAGTGATAAAGACTGGTGTTTCCTCTAGCAAAAATCCTTCTGAGGGACGTGTGGAGAAGGGGGTGGGCTGAGCTGAGCTCCTTTGGTACAGGGTGAAGGTGTTAGGTACACCTTGCTACAGGCACATGCACACATGTGTGCCCCTGAGCACATGTTCACAAGCCACACACAGCTGTAGAGTGGTCTGAGCAGGAAGGGACCTCAAAAATCACCCAGAGCTCCATCCAGCCTGGCCTTGAATGCTCCAGGGGTGGATCTAATGGATGTGTCTGTGTGGGTGTGTGCACAGACAGCTGCAAATCTGCTGCTTTTATAGATCTGCTCCCTTCCAGGGAGGATGGAGATGTGGGAGAAGCAATTTGTTGGGGGATACAGAAGTGGTAAGAACCAGACAGTGTTTGTATGAAAATAAGGTGGCTCGAATATGTAATTTTATCCTTCAGGGAAAGCTCTGGACAGGCAGGAAAGAAGCAGAATTGCCACAGAGCATGATCCCACTGCAGGTCCAGAAAGCCTAGGCTGGGCACTGATGGGATAATATCAGTATTATATTGCATCTGAGTAGATTCCCTTCTGTAATTAAATAAATCAGTGAGATTGTTCATCTGTTGCTCAGTGACTTCAGCAAGAAGTTACATCTGGTGTCCCTCTGGGCTTTGCATGGACTCTGAAGACCACAGTTGCTTCAAATCAGCCACCAACTGGATCTAAGTGCTCTCACCCCCACTCTGGGCCTGGCCAGGCAGATTTTACCCAGTTTAGACCATCCACCCCATGAGCAGCCAGGCTCTCCAGGAATGCTGTGGGAAATGCTGGCAAAGGCTGTGCTCAGGTCCAGGCACACACAGCCACAGCCTTTCCCTCTCATTCTGGAGCAGCAAAGTGATGACATCAGCCTTGGATTACTCAAAGTTTTGAGCTAAAAAGGTGAAGGCAGAGATATGAATTATCTTCTCAGCTGTCTGACCTATTTGTCCTCAGATCACCTTTTTGTCCACTTCACTTGCAGTAAAAGATGATTAGGATAGATATTTAAATTTTGCTGCATTTTGAAGAGGAAATTCACAGAGTTTTGCAGTCATTTATTTCTTGGATTCGAGCTGGTCTATGTACATCCCTCTGCACCCAGGCTCCAGCTTGCAGACAAAACACATAAAATAGAGTCACCAAAGAGCTGTTTAAATAACAACCACAGTAACAGCAGCAACATTAGCAACACCAACAGGAGCTGTGCTCCCCAGCAAATTCAAGTTATGCAACTGATCTTGAATTCATTCATAAAAAAGTCTGAGTTTTGCAGAGCTAAGTTACCACATGAGGCCAAGAGAGGGCTCTATTGAACTGTGTTTCCTCTACTCTGAATTAAGGGATTTGGGAAGATCACAAGGGAAGCAGGAAGAATGAGAGAGAGGAAACGTGAAAACTGCAAAGGCATGCTAGAAAAGGAAAAAAGAGAGAGAGAGAGAGAGAGAGAAAAGAAAATCTCTGCTAGTTTCTAGTGGTATGTCTTTATTTTCTATAAGACAGTACAAAACAAAACCATGCACATAAATGAACTGTGTAAGTGTATGTGAACAAGGAGCAAAAATGTAGTGAGAGAAGGAAGAAGATGTGGCTGGTGCTCTGGGAAAACACCTTTCCTGATGGAAAATACTGAAGAAGTCAGAAATTTGGCAATGCCACATAACTGGCAAATCTACTTTTGCACAAAGCTAAGTCTTTCTGTCAAGCAGAATGTATAATCCACCTTTAATTAGTTACAGCCACATTTTCATTTAAATTGGTAGGAAAGTACTGATGTTACTGGAGGTTGCAAAGAAAATTTAAATGCCTAACTTCCTAACATTTTTTTTTAAAGAATCTCAGCTCAGATTTCCTGAAGCTTAAGGACTGTGAGGTGCCTGTGTGATGGGACTGTTGGTTGCACTGTGTGGCTTTAGAATTTCTCTCACTTTGCACAGTACAGTTAAAAACATCTGATACTCTGAGGCAAAACCCACCTGGACCATGGAGAAAATCCCTCTTCACCTCTTTTCCCTTCTCAGAACCACCTTCAAGGTGACAGCACTCAACTTTCACAAGAATTTGAGCCATCCACAAGAATTTTTACTATGAATTTTAACCATACAGCTTCAAAGCATTTCACACAAATGTTCCAGTGGGTTATAATAATTAAGTATGAAGGGCAACATTATGTTTTGGGACACTTGATCAACATGCAGAGCTCGTGGCAGAACATGTCACAACAAGGATGTGGATGCTGGTGATCAAAAAAAAAAAGGAAGCTGGAAGGATGTAAAAAAGCATCAGGCATTCAAGCAGCTGACTGGTAAGAAAAAATTGCTGTGGGGAAATAAAGAATGAAAGACTTAGAGGAAAGACAGCCTTAGAGGAAAGAATGAAAGACAGGACAAGACTTAGAGGAAAGATCCTGAATAGCCTTCAGGATCTCAGATTTGGTGTAGAAGGTCATACAAGTCCAGTGGAGGCATTTCAGGAGATGTTAAACACCACTGAAACGCAGAGTGTGAAAGATTTCCTGGGCAAGAGCATCACTGGTTTTCTTCTTGCCACTTTAAATTTCTAATTCTATGACTGAGAGGTGCCTTTTAAGGCCTTGATGTCCCTACAGGGTGGCAATTCCAGCTTCACTGAGGTGCAGTCCAGCCTACTTAGAAGAATAACATTTATATGCCAGGAAATGAAGGCTGCCTCTAATTGGCCCGTTGAGAATTAACCACTGCAAAAACCAATACAAGTCACAAGTGCAACAAGCTTTCTGAACAGTATTACCTGATAACCCAGCCCCAGCTGGGGAAGGACACTGACCAGGGATTTTAAAAGTCTTTTATAAAACCTTCTTTGACAGTTGCAGTTTCAGGAGCCCTTTGATCCAAGCACCAAAAATAGATGGAGATGCATCCTGCTGAAATGCCAGTCACAAGCACTGAAAGAATGGGCTGCTAAACTTCCACAAGCCAGACTGACACAAACTCCTTGCTGATTTTTATTTTTTGTTGTCAGTTTTAGGTCAGGTAACATGAAACTCTGAATTTTCCCTCATGTAGTATGTCCACTGCCGAGGGGGAAGTATTCTGGAGACCTTTTTTATGCATTGGGCAAAACATTTTTCCAGGTCTTTGAGGTTTGTGCTGCCCAGGTGCAATGCAGGACACCTGAGTGGAATATCAGCTTTTCCCCAGCACCAGTGAACCTCTAAGATAACACAGGCAGAGCAGCTTGATGGAAGAGGAGTTTGTTTTCCCATGTGCTGCCAGCCTTGGCACTGTCAGTAAAAGAGGCCAACAAGAGTCCCAGGCAAAGAAATTTATTAACTAGTGATGTAGACTTTACATTCTCATGTATACACACTAGATAATGTAAAGACAGTGCTGTAAAACTTGCTTTATCATACTGACTTCCTGTGTATGTATCACTTCTCTTTTTTGCCTTCTTTCTGTGTCTCTGCAAATTAGCTCCCTGCTGTCTCCTGAGCACACTTCTAAGCATTGCCACGTTTGCTCCATGCCAAGCAGTGAAGATGGAGCTGACACCTTAAAAGTCTGTGATCCTGCCACAGAGCAAAATTCATTACCTGTTTCTGTAGGTTCTGAGCTGATCTATGAGGTGTGGTGGTTGCTGGGGTGAGCCCTTTCCTGGAGGAGCTGATCCTTGTGCTGTGTCTGCACCACTCTGCTGTAGCTTGTCTATCAGCAGCAACCTGGATTTTCAGCTCCCTGCAAAGCTGTGCTTCCCTGGTGTGGCCTCTTTTGTGTTTCTGGGCAGGTGGTTTCTGCCTCACTGATTTGTTTGACCCATGGGAAACTTGTCCTCAGTGTTTGAGGGTGGTGAAGGAACCTGCTGGGATCTGGGTCAAGCTACCCCTGCTCCTGCTGAGAGCTTCAGTGCTTGGGGTGTTTGCTAGACCTGAAAATGAGAAAGGTTGGACATGGGCAGGCTGGGTCTGCTGCAGCTGTGGGATCTGGTGTGCAGGAGTGATGCCATCATGTATTGGGTTCCAATACCAGAAATGTGTGTTCTGTCCCCATCTGCTGCAGCCGGGTGGGGCAGTGACCCTTATCTCCTGGCATATATTATCTGCTAAAGGGCCAGCTTTTAAACCAGCTGGGGCAATCATCTTTATCTTTCCCACAGCCCATCCTCCCTCCAGGAGATATCTCCTGTTAACGGGCCATTGTTAAAAAACGGGTGTGGCACCGATCCTTATCGCTGTGGGAATATCTCCTGTTAATGGGCCATTGTTAAAAACTGGGTGTGGCAGTGATCCTTCTCTCTGTGGGAGTATCTCCTGTTAATGGGCCATTGTTAAAAACTGGGTGTGGCAGTGATCCTTCTCTCTGTGGGAATATCTCCTGTTAATGGGCCATTGTTAAAAACCAGCTGGGGCAATCATCTTTATCTTTGCCACAGCCCATCCTCCCTCCAGGAGGATGTTCATGGCCATTGAGTCCCAGGGCATGACTGATAAAATTACATCATCCAACTGGGAGATGCTCCAGCCAGGGCAGGAGCCAAGCCTTTCCTACCCAGATAAAAACAGATTTTGGACACCAAGGCACCTTCTTTCCACTGGATTCCAGAGGAAAGCCAGACCTTTCCACATCATGCCTGGCCTTCAGAGGAAACTGCACCTTCTACAGGAGCACTGCTCCAGCTGAACCACATCTGCCCCTGCAGGAGGATGCAGCCACCATTGAATGGGACTGCTGCCAACACCCTGACTGACTGATGGGTGTCAGCTTGGATTCTGACTCTGGCAGTATTTGGGATTGTTCTTTGTAATACTGCATTTCTATTTTAATTTTCCTAGTAAAGAACTGTTATTGCTAATTCCCCATATCTTTGCCTGAGAGCCCCTTAATTTCAAAATTATAATAATTCAGAGGGAGGGGGTTTACATTCTCCATTTCAAAGAGAAGCTTCTGCCTTTATTGGCAGATACCCGTCCTCCAAACCAGGACACATCAGCACAAGGAGCCTTCCATTCCCCTGTATCCTGTTGTTTCTTCCTTTGGGGAGTTCGTGTGCCCAAGGAACAGATCCCACCAGGACATGAAGTTTCTCACCTGATAGTGCGAGCTGTCACCTGAACAGGTTTATTCCATGTCACGGCTCAGCCTTCATTTGTCAATGCAGGGTTTGGAGGTCCTGCTGGCTCCTCAATAAGGTGCATGGCAGCTCTGGTCTTTGTCTTCTCTTTTTTCCTGGTGGACTCCTGGATCCATTCTGGAAAAGGCCTGGTTCAGGTGACACCTGCTCAGGGTTGTGGGTCTGCTCACAGTCCAGCAGACAGCTGCTGCTGTTAATTGGTGTGTAATGTCAGGGCCAGGAAACATTGGCTTGTCTGCACTTTTTATTTCTCTGTCCATTTTTTTCCTTGGATTTTCTTTCAGATGTGTAAGGCCACTCGTGCTGCCCCCTCTCATGCCATCACAGGGATCAGCCAAAGAACATTATGTTACACTCCCCTCACTTCCAAATTCTGAATTTCCTCAGCTCAGAAAACTCTTAAAATGCTGCTTGGGCAGACCTGCTGCTGAGTCTAGCAAATCTTGGGATCCCTCACAAAATTGTGTGTCCCCAGCCTTGACCAGTCCTTTTCTAGGTGTGTGTGCCAGGTGCTGGGAAATCTGAGCATCCCTTGGACCATTCCTGTGCTGGAGGAGATGGCTCTGTAGTTTCCTTGCCAGAAAGGAGATAAGCTGGTGTTTGTCTAAGACAAGGCATGCATGAACAGACACTGCCTTTGTATACAAACAGGGATGTGGCTTGTGGTTTGCAAAATTTATTTCTGTGTTAGTAATGGCACCAAAATACAAGGAAAGGAAACCCTTTTTTGTTTTGGTTTGATTCTCACTGTTTTTTATTTTAAAAAATAATAAATAAAAAAATAAAAATCTTGCCAACTCTTGACTAAACATTATGGTTTTAAAAATATATTTAGGAGAATGATGTTGCCTCTGAAAAATTTAGTTCAACTTGGGGACAGCTGCCTCTCATTTAGAAGTGAATTACTGTTAGAAGATTAATTTCAGGTTTTTCCCTTGATAGAAACATTAGAGATTCATTTGAGCTAAACTTGTGAAGGGCTTAAGTCCATGTGAATCAGCAAACAGTTCCTGAGCAGTTCCACCCCCTAATGCTGCTTGGTGACTGCACCAGCCTGTCCAGTGATGGGACATGAGGTGTGAATCAGAGCATGGGTTGATTTTATTCACGGGAAAAACTCATTTTTCCCTAGAGATTCCTTCTGCCTCATTCTTTGAAGGTGGTGGCTGCAAGGCCTGGCTGTAGCAGTGGAGGGATCCTTATCAACCCTGAGGATTTTTGGTAATGAGTGGTCCAGTCTCTGTGCAGCACGTGGTTTTGAGGTAGTGCAAACACCCCCAGACAGTATTTAGAGCCCTCAAGGGTGTGTGTAACCTCAGCCTGAGTTTACTCTTGCTGAAATAATTCATATTCTTCCTGCCAGGGAAAGGTGCAAGGGAGGAGGGGGAGAGAGGAGCCCATTTGCAAACACTTGTGAAGCAGGAGGCAGCGTGGATTTATTTTCTAATGGGAGGGATTTGGCTGTGGGACATCTGAATGAATACAATCTGATGAGTTTCATTAAGGCTACACCTCATTCTTTTAATTAACTTCTTGTTCTTGTCCTTGGTGAAGTAGTAATTATTTTTTAATTAGCCCAACACTGCATTGCAGAGCTAGCCAACCCTAGCCTCATCTTGCAGAAGTGTCATAAGAATTAAGTTAATTAGCTTGTCACCATCCCTGTAAAATATGGCTGTGTTTGGCAAGAAGGGAGAAAAGGAGACCCTTTGCTGTCCCAAGGTTAATTAAAAACCACAGTGCACAGGA
Organism: Luscinia megarhynchos; assembly: GCA_034336665.1. Lineage (NCBI taxonomy): Eukaryota > Metazoa > Chordata > Aves > Passeriformes > Muscicapidae > Luscinia > Luscinia megarhynchos. The sequence goes on from CM067580.1 coordinate 9,234,151, forward strand.
GGCAAGTGGGAGAGAGGCAGATCCTGGGGCTGGGTGCGTGCTGTGGGTCACTTGCTCCATGGCTCAGGGGTGGAAACAGCAGCACAAATCCCCAATTCCTGCTCAGGGCACCACAGCTCTGGGGCTGTGCCTGCAGATGGAGAGAACAAGTCTGGGAGCTGTGGCCAGCCTGGTCTGGAAACAGAGCCATGGAATGGTGGAATGGGTTGGGTTGGGCTGGGTTGGGCTGGGCTGGGCTGGGTTGGGTTGGTTTATGCTGGGTTGGGTTGGGTTGGGTTATGCTGGGTTGGGTTGGGTTGGGTTATGCTGGGCTGGGTTGGGCTGGGTTGGGTTGGGCTGGGTTGGTTTATGCTGGGTTGGGCTGGGTTGGGTTGGTTTATGCTGGGTTGGGTTGGATTGGGTTATGCTGGGTTGGGTTGGGTTGGGTTGGTTTATGCTGGGTTGGGTTGGGTTGCTGGGTTGGTTTATGCTGGGTTGGGTTGGGCTGGGCTGGTTTATGCTGGGTTGGGTTGGGTTTGATGCTGGGTTGGGCTGGGTTCGGGTTGGTTTATGCTGGGTTGGGCTGGGTTGGGTTGGTTTATGCTGGGTTGGGTTGGGTTGGGTTGGTTTATGCTGGGTTGGGTTGGGCTGGGCTGGTTTATGCTGGGTTGGGTTGGTTTATGCTGGGTTGGGCTGGGTTCGGTTGGTTTATGCTGGGTTGGGTTGGGTTTGGGTTATGCTGGGCTGGGCTGGCTCTTAAAGCCCTCCTTGTGCCACCCCTGCCAGGACAGGGACACCTCCCACTGCCCCAGCTGCTCCAGCCCAGTGTCCAGCCTGGCCTTGGGCACTGCCAGGGATCCAGGGGCAGCCACAGCTGCTCTGGGATTCTGGATTCTCTGGATTCTGTGATTGTGGAGGTGGGAAGAAATCTGAGACCTGAGTCTGTCACTGTACACTTTTCTTTTGTGTAAATTCCATGAAAATGCAATTTCTGCAGTTTTGGCTGGTGAACAAATATATTTCAGGTTCCAGTGTCTCACAGAGTCAATACCAGAGGGGAAAAAAACCCCCACAAACATTTAAGAATTTGTAGAACTCATCCATTTCCCCCAGTTATTTTCATTAAACTGGAAGAAGTTCTGTGAAAATGGACTCAAGAGTGGAAAAAGATATATTCTCTTGCAGAGCCTGTCCCAGTGAGAGATTTTTTACCACCTTTTGGCAAACCCTGGTCCCTGCACACCTGTGATTCTGCACACTCACAAATATTCTGGTGTGCTGGGGCAGTTTCTCTGCCTTTCACAGAGATTCCAGAGAAATTGGACTTTTTCTTCAAACCTCATCTCATGCTTATTTGACAGTTCAGCATTAATTGGTTTTTAAATGCAATTTCTATCTCTTCTGCTTGAAGAGATGAACTTGGATATATGGTTCCTGAGGGATTTAGAGCTGTCTCCTAAATCTCTCCAGATGATAATGGCTCTGCTCTCTTTGCTCCAAGGAATCCTTTTCCTTTTTCTAGGTGTGTGGCTAATTGCTGCTGCTCCTGGATGGACTCTGAATGTTCACGAATTCTTTTCCTTGGGCAGTTTCCCAGGACAGAAGGATGTTCCTGGCACCATTCAGACATTTTGTCTGTCTGTCAGGTATCCCCACCTTCTGTCCCTAGGCCATTTGGGTCCTGTGGCATCTTTGAGCCAGTTTAGAAAAAAATCAATAATACACAGAAAACACCATTATTTGGTACCTTTGTGATATTTAGGACAAAATTCCATGGAGGAACTTGTACCATAACTTTCTCTTTAACAGTTTGCAAGGATTTCTTCAGGTCAGAGCTGAAGATATTTTGAAAAGAAATTTTTATAATTTTATAAGATGGAATTGTTTTAATGGAAAATACTGATGAATATGAACATAATTTCATAGAACACCTTTTTTTCCAGAAAATTCTGACTCTTCACTGAAAAGCAGTTATCTTTGGAAATGGAAAACTTTATGTCCAAGTTACAGAATCCTTCATGTTAAAGACTTCTGTTACTGTTTTTTTGTTGTTGTGAAATCACAATTTCTGAAGGCAGTAGGCTTCCTTTTTTTGGGTGAAAAATGTTATATATTTTTTAAAAAAAGTATCTATCAGTAAAGCTTTGATATAAAATTGATGACCAGCCCTGCTCTAGAGCAGCTGGCCACCATCAGAGACAGGATACTGGGTAGACAAGCCCCTGCTCTGATCCAACAGAGTGATTTTTATATTCCAATGTAAATAATCATTTAAGAGGTTACTGTTTGGGGCTCCCTTAAGCTTTCAGCTGGGGGTCTGCAGGCTCAGTTTTTAACTCAGCAGAGAAGGTGCTTAGTAAAAAACTGAAGGGGAAAAAATAATTCCAACAAGCCCAGTGGTCTCCTTCAGAGAATAAGGATATTAACTTCAGCTTTAATAAAAACACAATGTTAACTAATCTACTGTGAAGAGCTCCAACTGCAAACTCTGGCGATTTACTGGGGAAAAATTGGAAGGGGACCAAGAGCTGGAGAGAACCTGCAGTCATTAGCTGCAGATTAATCATGAATTAAATTACTTCTGATTGTGTCAATCCATCCATTGCAAGGATTTTTACCTTTCCAGCATTTGGCTGCTGAAGGGAAGGAAGAAGAGGTGGGGATGGGCTGGATGCCTCAGTGTGGTGGGGATAACTCCAGAAGGGGGATGTGGGATGCTTGTGGTGCTCAGACATCCTGCTGTGTTTGGGGAGGGCTGCTGCTTCTGCCACTGCAGACATCCCTTTTAAAAGGGACATTTCCCCTTTTGGGTCACAGAATATACATGTTGGCCGTGCATCTCCAGGGTATGAGAGGTGTTTTCAGCAGTAAGGTGGGAAACTGGTGCATCCCCAGCTGGAGAGCAGAGGCATTTGTTCCAGCTAAACCTCTGGATTAAGAGGAAGATCAGTTGAAGAGCAGTGTTGGGATCAGGTCCACTTGTGTATTTGCCTGTCCTTTCAGGAGGTTTTCACAGGTGTGGAGCAGTCAGTCATGCAGGTGCCTTGGTGGTGTGTCAGTGGATGCTGCCTGTGGATTCCTGAAGTCTCTGCTCAAATAAGAGTCACTGGAACAGCCTCCTGAAAAAGACCTGTTCCTCTGACATCCCATAAAGTACATGCATTGTATTTGGTACAACTGGTTATATTTACTAACCACATGGGCCCTGTTGCATTACAGAGAAACACTCAATCCAAAATGACCAGAGAGTCTGAACAAAAAGCCTGTGTCCCATTTTTGAGGGCATCTGAGCCCTGTGAATAGCCTTTGTGTGGAACTCTGTTACAGTAATGGATAGCCTAATTCTAAAAATTTCCCTGCTTAAACTGGAGGGAAGCTTGTATTCCTTCTACTCAGGGCACGTTCACTGCAGTGTTTGCTGCACGGACAGGAGGAGACGGGGAGCAGGGAACAGCCCAGGGGCAGCTGCTGGGGGAGCCCCAGGGCTCAGGAGTGGCTGTGTCCAGCCTTACCTTGCTAGGAAGTTAACCTCGTGCTGGTTTTAGACAGAAAGAAACAGCAGCAATGTTTTCTGAGAGGCCACTGGTTGCCCCCTGGGATGTGGCCATGTGAAATTCCCCACTGGCTTTAGGAATGTTCCTACAGCCTCTGGACTGGCCAGCAGGCAGCTGAGGGCAGGTATTCTGTACAGGAACAGGACTCTAGAAGGTGATTTCATTTCAGTATGGTTAAGCACAGGGCTTTTTCTCTGGGAAGCAAACACACAAAATTGTGTTCATCCCTAACCTGAACATTTCCAGTTCCTGAGGTCTTTGGAGTGGGGGGAGCTGATGTAAGAAATGCTGACTTTTGGAATGAGAGGGGTCAGCATGTGAGTGGCAAGGCACAATTTAATTAGCCAGGAGGGAGGGGTGTGTTTCCCATTGGGGAAAAAAATTTAAGTTGTACCTTTCAGAGTGCTTCAGTCCACACCCAGGTTTATGGAATGAGCAGCGTGGGCTCCAGGGAGGATGTTGTGCTGCTGGATTAGCCTGGATGTGAGCAGGGAATATGTTAAACCCTGATGTTTGTTTGCTCGTGTCCAAGCCATTGCCACTGAGGAGTGGGGTGGAGGCTGAGGCACAAATGTGCCCTGGAGAGCAGAGCCAGCTCAGGTGAAACCCCCACGAGGTTTAGCATGTGGAAACAAGCTCTGCTTCTTCTGCCCAGACACTGCAATAGTGCTGTCATGAATGCCTCCAAGACAGTAATTGAAATAAAAAAAATAATCCACCTCTCACCATTTCCCTGTACAGCTCCTCAGGGACCAGTGGGGTTTTTGCTTGGCTCAGTCTTAATCAGTTTTCTTCTTTTTAATAATCCCCTGTTTGACAATTCCAGAGCAAGGATGCTGCTCCTGAAATGGTCAATTGTAGCTGTTTAGTCTCAGTGAAACCAAGAGGTTCTTTGAACGATTCCAGGCTGACCAGAGATATTTCACAATTGGATCAGTCTGCAGGACTTAGTCTGAGGTGTTCAGAAGAGCTTGGGAGGGATGAGAAATACTTCTGGCAAGTATTGTGATAGCTCCACCTCATGCTATGAGCAGTAGTCTGGGTTTTATTTTGGCTTTCAGGGAAGAATAAAAAAATACATGGAAATTGTCAATTGTGGAACAAATAAAAGTTCACATGGGGTTTTTTTTGTCCACTTCATTAAAAGTAGATTAATTTCCAGCTAAAAACACGATTTGGCATAGGGGGAGTTGAAACATTCATTCTGGGTAATGCTGAGATTCAACATAGTGCCCTTCCCTGGCTCTTCTCCAAACTGATCCACTTTTTAAATCTAACTGTTTGCTGAAATGGTAATTTGGATGTCCAAGCCCATCCACTGCTGAGCCCCGAGATGGAGATGCAGCACCAAAGGATGGGTTTGGTGAGGGCTGTTACTTCACAGAGGGCTGTGCTGGGCAAAGCCTCCTCTGCCCCTGGACATGCTGGGGGTGTTTTGTATTTGTGCTCTCCAACCCCTGGGAGCCACAGCTGGAGTGGAGCAGCCTGTGAGGGAAACTGAGGGCTGATCATGGCATGTGCAGGGTTCTCCTCTCCTCTCCTCTCCTCTCCTCTCCTCTCCTCTCCTCTCCTCTCCTCTCCTCTCCTCTCCTCTCCTCTCCTCTCCTCTCCTCTCCTCTCCTCTCCTCTCCTCTCCTCTCCTCTCCTCTCCTCTCCTCTCCTCTCCTCTCCTCTCCTCTCCTCTCCTCTCCTCTCCTCTCCCTCTCCTCTCCTCTCCTCTCCTCTCCTCTCCTCTCCTCTCCTCTCCTCTCCTCTCTCCTCTCCTCTCCTCTCCTCTCCTCTCCCTCCTCCTCTCCTCTCCCTCTCCTCTCCTCTCCTCTCCTCTCCTCTCCTCTCCTCTCCTCTCCTCTCCTCTCTCTCCATCCCAGCCTGTGGTTAGCAGTGCTCTGGGCTCCAGCTCACAGCCCAGCTTTAGTGGGGGATTTGCTGGTTTTTGGTGGGTGTAGGCTGGAATGAGCAGCCCAGAGCAGGGAGGCAGACAGTGACCTCTGCTCACAGGGAGCAGCAGACAGGTGAGCAATTTCCTGCTGCAGGAGCAAACAGGGCCAGCTGGGTCTCCAGTGGGGATAATTCCACTGATTTCACCCCAGGAACTGGCTCCATGGTGGCTGTTCTGCCCTTGAGATGGAGGGAATTCTGGGGTGTGTAAATCTCAGCCATGACATATTGTATTTGTAAGCCTCCTGCTACATTTTGGGGGGGAAAAGAGAGGAGCATCCTCCCCCATAATCAAATATTGCAGCAGGCATCACTGATGGGGCTGGGTAGAGACAGCAATACAAAGATAAGGACACTTCTCCTCCCCCCCTCCAAGCACCTCCCTCACTTTCTTTTTTCTCTTCCCTTTTTTCCTCGTGTTTCTGAGTTAAGAGGATTTTTTAGGCACAGTAACGAGCTTTTGCTTTGAACTTGGAATATGCATGCTGCAAAGAAAGCCCTGGACCATCCTTACTTAGTATGCCCAAATATGATTAGTGTCAGACTGTGAAATATCACTGCCTTATCTCCAGGAGCCAGCAGACAGGAACATTTCTAGGGATCAGGGTCTTTTTTTATTTTTTTGGCAAAACGCCGCCTTTGAGAAGGAGATGGTTTCTGTGCACTGGCATGATTCTCACAAGCCTCTGGAGAATCTCTGTGCTTCTTTCTCTCTCTTTCTGCTCTCTTTCACTCATTCATTCCTTACTTCATCTGCCTCAACATTAATTCATGGTCAAGGGGCATGATTTTCAAAACAGCAGCTGATTTGGAGCTGAATTTCCTTCTCAGTCATGTCACTGTTTCACTTGGAGCACTCTCCCCATCAGAGTTAGACTTGAAAAGATGCTTCAAGAGGATTCCTGGTTATAGGAATTAATTATTTGGGCCATCACACAGGCTGCATTGTTGCTGTTTATCTGCTGACCAATTCTGGTTTGGCAAGGAAAAAAAAAGCCCAGCCCAATTTATTTACATATTAAGGGTCTTGCACATCAACACCTGCAAACTGTGGATAAAGGATTTGTATCTCCTGTAATTTCATGGATCTCTTCAGTGGTTTTATTGAGGAAAAATAGGAGAAGAGGGAAGAAAATTAGTAGTAAAATGTGTTTTCCATCCTCACTTCTTTAACAGGCTGCCAAAATTGCCTTCCTTCCCCCCACCCCCAAAAAAAAAAAAAAAAAAAAAGAATCCCTACTGTGTGGAATAATAGGAGAAACTCATTACAAATGCCTTGGAATGCTTTTGTTTCCAATTCTCTTTGATCTTCAGATGGGCTAAAGATAAGGACTGAAACTGCTTTTTAATATCTTCATCAGATCTGGCACTCACGACATGTGGAGACGAGTTCTCCCAAAATCAGAGCCTGGGTTTGAGCTCATTCTCTTAATCATCTTTGAATTGCAGGCTTTGATTGTGATCTATTTCTGCTTGCAACTTGGAAATGTTTGGGATTTATCTCAAGCTTAATACTCTTACATGCACCATTGGCCTCCACTGGGAAGGATTAGAGCACTTCAGTTTATAAGTGCTAAACCTTAATACTGCTCTGAAAGAATCTTCCACTCCAGGAACAGCACATGCAGCACGGGGCTTTAGGCTGCCAGGACCTGCTGCCAGGCTGGTCTTTGTGCTGGCCACAAGTTTTATGGAACCATGTCTAGATTGCATCAGAAATGTCCTTGCTATTATAGAGGTGAAAATTGTGAAACTGCAGGTACTGCTCTAAACAGTCCCTTCTTTGAAACAGGTCGAAGAGGAGATGTGATGTTGTGATCAAAGTTGAAGGAGAAAGTTGTGGGCTTGCTGTGAAAATGTACTCAGATTTGAGCTGAGAGGTTGGGCTGGACTCTGAAAATCAGGGGAAATAAGGAGTTTGTTGGCTTTGGACACTGGAGGGCTTTTTGAGGAGGGATGGAGTCAAGGATTCAGGAAAGGCTGATCCTCCAGAAGAGTCTGCAGGTGAGTACTTACAGACCTGGGAAAGTGTGACCTGTAAAAGAGGAGAAATTCAGGCGTTCTAATTTAGAGGAGGAGACAGGAGAAGCAGGCTCTGTGAGTGCAAAAGGTCTGTAAAGAGGATTGTGAGAACTTCTGGACTGTGTTGCCCCAGGTTTGCATTACAGGGGGCTGTAGCTGGTAGGAGAGGAGTGTGCAGCCATGGAGGCAGGCAGCAGAGCTCTGGAGGGGTTTGGGACAGGCATGGAGCAGTGAAATTGGTTTAGAGCTGCTTGGGAAAGGTGTGGCAGGAAGGACATGGGCAGGGCTGGTCCTAGTTTTGGGATGCAGGCAGGACAGCAAGACAGCCTCATGGCATCCTTTCTCTTGATTCACTAAACTGGCACCTTAAAACACCTCAAATCCATCACAGTGAGCTGCCATAGGCTGTAGGCTGGCACTAATATTATTATTATTATTGTTATTTTCTTTTGGGCTGTTACCATTCTGCTTTGTTCATAATAAGCCTCTTATTTGACACATTCATTGATAACCAAAGTGTTGTTTTCTGGACTGTAAAATGTTGACTTTGAGGTTTGGGCCTTCAAATGTGTTCAGAATTTGCCAGCCCCTCTCCTGTTCAATCCTGTGGCAGTAATCCTGTTGATTGTGCTGGGAGTAGAATTCATGGGAACATAAAATAAAAGGAAGCCTTGGAAATCCTGCTCTGACCATTTTGTGACTCAGGTGTCAGAGGAAACATGATGTAATCCAGTGTCAAAGGTACTCTGAAACCCTTCATGAAGAATTTTTTAAAATGAAAGTGACCTTTTAAATAGATTGACATTTTTGAAGCAAAAAAGTCTATTAGCATGAAAATATAGGGAATTGAATCACTTCTCTCAAGGTGTTGGAGCAAACCTCAGGATGTTGTCTTTTCTTGCTGGAGAGAAGTGAATATATTTTGAAATATGGAATCAATTTCCATGTTAGCTTTATTACCATCTGTGGGGAATGAGGCTCTGGGTGGAGAACAGGAGGTGCCTCCCCAGAAATTCAAGGACAAGCATCTCCCTGTGGGTGTCAGGATGGAGGATGTGACCATTTCCCAGTCTGTGCTAAGGAGAATCTTCCTTCTAACCATTCCATGGTTCTTCATTTCTCAGGGCTCAGAATTCTTCTTCTGTGTTCTCCTTCTGTGTTCTATGAAATGACTATTTTCTGTGAAAATCATAAAGACTAAAAAATTGCTGCCATCATTCACATTCAGTCTGTATCCAAAAAGTGCAACTCTAGCCACAAAATTTGCTCTGTATTTTTTTTTCTAAACTCATAATAACATTTTCTCTGAAAATCTTCAAAGATTTTACTTCTTCCCTGCTTGATTTATGAACACACAATAAAGTTATAAGTTCAAATACTTGGATTTATGGCTGTGATTGATTCTTGTGGGTATACTTTGCTCTTCTCAGATTTTCAGTTCTCAAAATACCAACTGGAATAATATACCCAATGTGACCCCTGTAATCTGCTCAGGTTAAGTTCAGCAGAGATTTCTGCCTCCAGTGCTGCCTGTTGAGGCACATTTCCTCTCCCTCTGTGTCTGTGGAGTTTGGGGAGATCTGTTCTGTCCATTTCTGCACCAGAGAGGACTAAAGCCCATCTTTTCATAGCTGGGGCAATTCTGTCACTACAGAGTTTAGGTTCCTGCATTGAGTCCAAGTTTTTCAGAAAATGTCAAAAGACGTTTACCTGTTCTTAAATTTAGGTTTGTAAGGAGAGAGGGGGAATGAGGTACCCAAGGATATAGATTGGTGTCCTTGCAGTGATTTACATTGAAAATGTGAAGTACAAATTGGAGTTTGAAGTAGCTACTCTTATCTTCTGGTAAGCACTGTTATGGCAGTGCAAAGTTTTACAGTCTGAAAACAATAAAAAAACATATTTGGGGTCTTAAAAATGTTCTTTTTCTGTGTGCAGGTTGATATGAGGTGTGAACCCCTGATAGGAACACAGAGGCTGAGTGAAAACTTTCCATGCAGGCAGGTGGGACAAGGCAGAATCTTGTGGATGCTTTCTTTCAATCTAATATAGAATTTTGGAAAGTCTTTGCTTTGCCAGTGGATGGGTCCCATGCAGGCAGTGAATAGGATTTTGTGCAGGATATAACATGAGCTACTGTACTCAGTTTGTTTTCTGACAGCAGGAACAATTAAAAACTGTGACACTCTGCCTGCTTTCCATCCCACTGCACTAACTGCTCCCTCCACACCCTGCTAAACTCCTGCTTTAGCTTGAAGCAAATCTGCCAGTGTGTCCAAGGAGACAAAAGAGTGAGCAGAATGGAGAGAACCATTGTTCAAGGCTCAATCCAAAATTGCTTCCACAAAGATACAATGTCAGGATAAAGGTGATGGCTTGCAGAGCAGCTTCCCCCTTCCTCTAGGAACGGGCAAGCAAATAAAATCATAAGCACATGGGTTCCTCTGTGTGTGAGTGTTAAAGTGCAGTGTGTTGTAGGGAATCTCAGGCAGCAACAAATTCTTGCTGTAGCTTCAGGGGATCAGGTCTGTGTGGCACTAATTGCTGCCTGTCTGTCCCCAGCAGGGTGGGGATGTGAGGCCACGCTCGAGTGTCCTGCAAAGAGCTGTGCTGACCTGGGGCTGAGGTGTTGCCTGGCTCTATCCCCAGATTCCAGTCGAATGTGGGAGTCTTTGTGTCGGGACAGATGGTCAGGGACAAAACTCTGTATGAGCTGAAAGTTGCTGTTCCATTTATTGTAAGAGTGAAAGTGCACAGAGTCCTACTGAGTGCTGCCAGCTGCTGCACAGAGCAGGATAAGGAGTGAGAGGGGCTTAGAGAAAGAGCAATGGGATAAAAGGGTGAAAGAAGAAGGGAGAGAGGAAGAGGAAGAGGTAAGAGAGGAGCAAGAGAGCGATTTCCCGTTTACAATACAATAAATTTTCTTCCATGATGAATATTCTAATTTCCACTAACCAATGTAACACAAGATACAAATTCTGTAGCATTTACATACAGCCTATAGGAATCCTTACATTACCATAGTGTGTTGCACTTTAAACTCTAAAAACTACTCTTTGGACCCTAGCAAGTCTTTCTCTGACCTTGGGACTTGCTCTCCAGCAGAAGACATTGTTCTATCAAGAGGGGATTGCCCCTAGCTGGCTATCCCATTGTTTCATGGTAATTCAGTAACTAAGGCTTGGCATCTCAAAAGTGGCTTTCATTTCAATCTCGTTCATGGTTTCAGAATCTGAGCATTCATATTTATACGGTTTCCCTGTTTCATCTTCCCCAACAGTCGAAATTCTGTGCTCTGTGTGCAGCTCATGTTGTGTTCTTCAGCTCGTGTTGCTGGCATTGGAGAACTCCTGGGGTGTGGGGGGCTTTCCTTGATGCTAGAATCATTACCTGGGTGTAATCTGTTCTGAGGATTCATGCAGGACCAGCTGTCTTCATATGGGAACTGCAAGAAATATTAATCTTCTACAGCTAGGGGCAGATCTGGATAACCCTGACCAACCACAGCATTCTGGCCACTTCAGTCCATCACAACTTTCACCTTGGTTTAGGGAAGAGTGGAATAAAATTCCCTGGAATTAAGAGAATTTGCATTGAACAAGTGGATTCTGACTAAACATGCTGGAGGCATTAAATGTTCTTTGTCACTGTAGTTGCTTCAAAACCAAGAAAACAAACCTGTCATTCCTGAAGGAATTATGGGTGAGTTTTCATGGCTTTTCCCAGCCCTGCCTGATACTGTGATTTTTTTGGGTTGAATTTAGGTACTTTGCTGTTAACACTTTGCAGCATTCCTGTGTTGGAAATCTGCTCAGCCCTGGCACCTGTAGATTTCTGGGAGTTTCAGGACGGAAGGTGCATCTTGTGGTTGGCACCTTGGCAAGGTCATGGCTTAACCTTCCATGGATGCTGAGATACCACCTCTCTGTGTGGCTAAAAATGGGACCAGGTAGTAAAAATGCCTCTACAGAGGCTTGATAGCAAAACTTGTTAGAAGGATTATTTATAATTTATTATCATTATTTATTATTTATTATTATTATCTATTATTTATCATATTTATCATTAACTGTTTCTTTCTCTGCTTGTTAATTCAGAAATACCAAACTGAAAGCCCCTTTATTGCTGTGGGGCAAGTGGCCAGCTTAAATCCACCTAATTACTTTTAATGAAGAATTTTTCAGTTTTCTGGACAGGTGGTTAGTACCAGAGTTTTTATCCATACTTTGAGGCCAGGAATGTGCTCCAATCAGCAAAATGTTTGGGCCAAAGAACTCTAAATTCCCTCTTGTGACATTTCAGTAGATGAAGAAAATGTGAAGAAAAAGCAGGTGATGTGTGATGGATGGTGAGCAGGGTCTGCAGTACCTAGCATGTGTTATCACATCTAGGTTATGTGGTGTGCTGGTGGGGAGTTGAGTCAATAATGAATTGGAGAAAGGGGTTGTGAGTTGTTTGTGGAGAAACTCCTTCAGTCAGCAGTTGTGGTAATTTGTTCAGCAAACTTGAATATGATCAATGACCTGGTTTTTAATTGTGCCAGGCAGGCAGTGCATGGGTACAGCATTGCACACAGAGCCACAAAGAGCTGTGGAAACCCCTGCAGCCCTCTTGTTTCCTCACCCCCCAGCAGCCTGCCAGGGTCTTTGAATACACTGCAATATGCCTCAGAATTTGTTTGAATCACTCTAAAGAGAGGATGCAGTCTGCTTGTCATGAAAAACTGCTTGTGTGTGTGGACACTGCTGAAGGCCTGGGCAAAAGCTGCCAGGCCTTTTTCTCAAGTTCTAAGTATTTTTCTCAGGCCATGAAACTTTTTCAGCCTCAGCTAGGATTTTTCCCAAGCTAGAGGTTCCTTCTTTATTGTAAACACAAGAGAAAGAATCATAACAGAGATAAACACCTGCAAGGTCCCTGAGAAAGCCAGGGAGAAGAGGTGTCTCTTTCTCTGTCCAATGATCTGTATTTTGTTTTGCACAAACTGCCTTATTTAAGGCAATGGCTGCTTTAAATAAATTGCTCTTTCTTGCTTTTTCCTGCACCAAGCAAGAGAGTGTCTTGTTGCTGTTTTTTCGCTGCTCTGTAATCCCAGAATAACACTAACCTGAAACACTTGGGCTTATGAGCTGGATTCAGTCTTTCACAGCACTGAAAAAGTGTCAGCTCTGCTTCTTCATTGCTTCAGCCTCCCTGGGTTTGACCATACTGCAAGCTGGAATGCCAAGCCCCAGCAATAAAAATAAGCCCTCTTGTGATACTTCCAAAAAGAACTTCCAGAAATCTCCTGAGAAGGGTTTGGCTCATGAGGTTTTCAGCCTAAATTGGGGAGTTTGGAGAAAGTTCAGAGGAAACACCCAAGCTTCTGAGCACTTCATCACACTGAGCCCTTGTAGGCTTTCCCATTACCTCTGTCTGGTTTTACACTGTTCCTCATCAGAGCTTCAGCATGTCTCCTCCACAAAGCAGCACTGCTCAGCCCCCTTCTCCATCCCATGCTGTCTTCTCTCTCACTTCTGCTTCCTTTTAGCTGTCTCTGAAGAATACTTACTTGCCGACATAATTTTCTCTTGGAATGATATTACAGCTCCTAAACCAAGCCTGGGTCAGCAGTATCACATGGATAAGTGACTCTTTTCCTCTCATGTGATACCATTTTAGTAGAAGATTAAGCTTTTAACCCTGGAATAAAATCAGCTTTCTTGTTCTCCCTCTCTTGTTACCACTCCTGCTCTCTTTTTTTTTTTTCTTCTGGTCCTCAGGTCCCATCAGTTAGACATGACATCAATTCTGGCTGCTGGTCTAGAGAGCAATCCATCCTGAGACTTGATCTGGGGACTTAATTAAGTGTGAAATTGAAGGGAGAACTGGCACAAAAAATGGCCAGGGTCCTGTGAGGCAGAAATTTTATAACTCACTAGAAATCCAGGTGCAGATGAATATTCTCCAAGATGCCAGGATGTTATTGACTGTGATTGCTTAACACCATGAATATGAGAGATGGGTTTCTAGAAGGTGTTGTCAGGGACTAGATATTTTCCTGTGGGCTTCCAGCATCTAAGTGAACACCACTGTCCTCGTGCCTGGGTGGATTCACTCCCTACCTGTGGCTATGAACGTCTTGCTTCTGTTGTACAAGGCTCTGCAAAGCAAGAACCAGCTGAGGAATGACTGCTGGGCTCAGTTTGAGCTAATGGTGGTTTCACAAAGGCAGTCCTGCTGTGGTTGGTTCCTGCTGGGAAGTCACCTGGGGTGGTTTATTCTGTGATAAAGTTGCAAAATCTCCAGTTCTGCTGCACATAACCCTACAGCCTCTCCTCTGTCCCCAGAGGGATCTGAGCCCAGAGTGTGGTGTGCTGGGATGCTGCAGTGTCTGTGCTGCTGCTGCAGGGCTGGTGCTCCTCCCTGCCCCTTGGCTGCTCCTCTTGCTGTGCCTTGCACCAGTAGGGAGGCACTTGGAGCAGGGCTGAAACCTGAACTTACAGGGCAGTCACTACCTTCAGGGGTTTCTCTGGGGGAGACTTGTCACATGAAAACTCTGTGCAGGTGGGTGTTGGCCTGACCTGGCCTTGCCTTCCAAACCTGCACACTTTGGCTTATGTTTGCTGCTGAGAACTTGGATGTCTGAGGATTTTATCATGCAGAAATTCAGCTGCTGGGGGCTTTTGAGGACTGGGAAGCTGAGCAGGGGCAGAGGATCCTTGAACAGCCCAGGTGTTAATGCTGTTCCTGCATGGGGCACACTGCAGTGAGCAGGCTGGGGCTGTGCACAGATGCTCAGTGTCACTTGGATGTGACATTGCTGTGCTGTGTCTGGTGATCTGCACCAGGGCTGCCAACCAGCACTGCTGCAGGACTCCTGTGACCCAGGTTGCCCTGTCTGGGCTGCCCAGGAGCTGTGGGATGGAGAATCCCAAAGCCCTGTGTGCAGCACCAGGTGTCCCTATCCCAGCCACTAAAGGTCTGACTTCTCCCATGTGAGCTGGACATTACTCTCCTCCCTCTTGCAGCCCATCCTGGTCAGGGGTGGGTTTCAGCAGCAGGAGGGTGGCAGATGTTCCCCCCTGGCAGGGCAGCTTGACCCTGCCCAGCCAGGATCCAGCAACTCCATCAGGTCTGAGCAGCTCCCTCCTGCTGCCCTGGGACCTCTGGGGTTTGCAGGACAAGCCAGTGCTTCCAGAGAGCCATCCCAGTGCTCTCCATCCCCCCAGCACTGAAACCCCACCTCACACTCCCTCAGAGAAGGGAAGAGAGGGTGAGTGCAGAAATCCCATCCTTTCTCAAATCACTGTTCCAACACATTTGCTACCTGTTAGAGAGACAGGAGAGCATCCATCCATCCATCCACAGCAGGATGCTTTCCCTGTCTTCACTTTCCTTCATGCTCATTTCCTTTATCCTCTCCCTTATCCTTTGTCCTCTCTCTTATCAGTTCACAGATTTGGAGGGGGTGCAGCAAAGGCATCCAGCTGGTTGGATATTGGGGAGGGACAGAGCCTGTTGCTGCAGCATGCAGAGCTGGCAAAGATCCTCCTCAGGTCAGAACACACCTTTCTCCCCTGTTTGCCTGATGGAGCAGGAAATAAACTCAAAGTGAATGTCTGAGCCTACCTGTGCTGGGCTGGGGTTTAGTCTTGTACAGAGAACAGAGTTAATATTTTAGTGATGCCCTCAGCACCACGTGGAGAGAAAAGTGACAGTATCACTTGATGCCTTAAATTTGAGCTTTCATATTTCCAGGCTCTGCAGTGCATTGATGTGTGACTCTGAACTCCACACAAAGTGTCACAAGTTCTCCTCCCAGCTCAGGCACACAAAACAATCCTTGTCCAGCCCCAGAGCCAAGGACACGCTGCAGCTTCAGTCCCCAAAAAGTGCAACCAGCAGCCACTGGAGGAGAGAATCTGGGAGGATGGGAGTGCAGAAGTGGAGCTGGGATTGGGCAGTGAAGCCAAGGTGGAAATGGAGCCAAAGTGATGCAAGTGTGAGAACTGGTGACTCGGATCCATCCTGGGCCCATCTTGGGTGGAGCCACGGCCGGGCTCTGGCACTGCCCAAGGGGAATCCTTTGGAGCCTTGGGATAAATCCCTGCTGGATTCCTGTGACACTGCCCAGCCTCTGCTCCTGAGAGCCTCTGCAGGCAGCACACTGAACCAGCAGATCCCTGCTGGTGGTGGGGATGCAATATCAGCCTTTCTCAAGTGTCCCATGTGGGACAGTCCCAGCCCTGTGCTCTGCTCTGAGCCCCTGGGGCAGCTGGGCAAGGGGCTCCTGCACGATGTGCCTCTGGGATCCATGCTCAGCATGAGGAAGATGCTCAAGAGGTTTTTTTTTAAGGTGAAAATTTCCTCCAACAGGGCATCCTGTTGGATGCAGACTGAGTTCATGAGAGCAGGTCTGAGCCTTACAGCTGTACCTTGGGCATCATTTCCTTTGTCTTGATTGAAAATTTTCTGGAGAGCAATAAGGCCAGCCAGGGAAATCGCTGGTGCTGTGGTGTTCAGCATCACCTGAGGATCACCTCAGGCACTGATGATAATTGCCTGTGGAGATGACACAGCAGTAAATATTAAGCCTCAATTTAACGTTGCAGTTATGTACAATAGAAGCTGACAAAGCTTCATTTCAGTACATTGCTTTTCCTACAAGCTCCCTAGAAACTGCTGGTCTATGTACACTGCTCAGCAAAGATTTAGTAACAGATGCTGCAGCCATGTCTAATGTTAGCAAGATTTCATTAGCTGTATATAGCATGCTCCTCTCATTGCAGTGCCCCATGATGTTCATCCCAGAGCTTGCTCCTTGAAACTGAAAAGGAGAGCAGTTTGTGATGCATTTCTTTGTACTTCTCTTGCTCCCTTTAGCTGGAAATATTCAGCATGGTTTTCTCACCTTCAGTGTGAATTAGCAAGGTGCTATATTAATCTCCTCTGGGTGCAATTCCAGTTTTCTTATTTGCACCAGCTATGATTTGACTCCAATTGTGGCTTTCCACAGGACCATTTGTGGATTAACATACTGTTCTGCATAAGCATGCCATAATCCAGCTTTAATTGTGTTTTTATAGTGACTGTAACAAAAGACTTAGTTGTAGTGAATAACTGTAGAGCTTAGGGTTTGACCTGAATAGAAGGAAAAAATTTGCAATGAATATTGGAGAAAAGATTGTTGAAGACATAGGGGATTGGAAAGTGGGATGGCATGCAGGTTCAGTTTAGGAGCATCAGATGGGTCAAAGATGACACCTCTGTAAAATGCACTATCTTCTTCTAGAAAAAGCCAGGAATGTTATTTGTGGTTGCTCGAAGTTGTTGTGCCACATAAGAAATTATTAGTTTAGTCAGAGAAAAAAAGGATTAAAGCAAGATTTTAAAAGTTAGTCTACAGGGACCTGATTAAAGGACATGTGACTGATTTTGTTGATAGCAGAGTTGTCAGAACTAAATATGTTGTGAGGTGGAGTCTTGTGAAGTGGCTTTTATGGCTGATTTTATTAAATATTTCCATTAGTGAAGCTGTGGCTGATGATGGACTGTGGGGAGGCATCAGCAGAGGAGGAGGATTGGAGAGGGGGAGCAACAGAGGTTGGTTTGACATGGAAGTGCAAGGTGATCGATTTATGGATTAAGATCAGGACTTTTTGCTGTAAATTCGAGCCTCACTGGCTGTCAGTGACATAAGTGAAGGAGCTTTGTGTAAATCAATCACAGGTGCCTTCAAGACACTGATATAATCATAAGTGCCATATGCAGGCTCTCACTAATATCATGGGACACAGTAATCTGGGAATCCTGATGTAGTTCTGCCTGCAAGCTCTCAAAGAAGCAAGAAATACCAGTGGAAGCATGTCTAGAGAAATCTGGATGCTGTAAAGGTCCAGATCCACAACATGTACACAAGATCTTGTGTTCTCTCCAGCCACAGGTTTCCTGGTGTTTTGGCCTTGGCTTTGTGTAAGGTCTGGTCTGGTCTGCAGGCACTGGAAAATGTCCAGCTCTGCCTTTTCCCTGCTATTTTGGGATGAGGGCTGTGTGTATTGCAAATTATATCTGTATTTGATGCTAAAAGGGGAAATATTGTGACTTGATAACAGAGGAATGGAATAGATATGCTTTAAATTTTATAACCATCCCCAATGGAATTTCTTGCAACTTCTAAGTGTAGCATCTGGATGTGGTTATAATGGGAGGTAATTGGACAAGGTGTGATGCTGATTTATCCAGTTTCCATTTCTCATGTTCAGTGTATTGACTGATCAGAAAGTGTGGGAAATGCAGAACAGAAATAAGGAAAGGAGGTGCAAGATAGAAAAAAGCAGTGAACTCCCCTGTGAGATGATAATCCAAGACATACATACCAGAGGAAGATGCTTGGGATTTGGCAGGGCTGAGAAAACTTTGAGCAGCTCAGACATGAACCTGCAATGCATTAAGCACACTGAAACTTTTGCACTACCTCTGCATGCAGCACACCACTAACCATGTAGGTGATGGTTTCTTTGTAGGAACAAAAGGGAGTGTTTATCCCCAATTCCTGTCTTCTAAAGCAGGCAGATGCTGTAGGTACAACAGCAAAGGTAACTTGTTGGGAAGGATGAAACAGGAAGACCTTACAAATATGAATGCTTAGATTCTGAGAATATGGAAACCATGAGAGAGATTGAAATGAAAGCCACTTTTGAGATAGCAGACCTCAGTTACTGAATAACCAGAAGACAATAGGATGGCCAGCTGAAAGTAATCCCCTCTTGATAGAACAATGTCTTCTGCTGGAGAGCAAGTCCAAAGGTCAGAGAAGACCCTGCTAGGGTCCAAAAAGTAGTTTTTAGAGTTTAAAGTGTAACACACTGTGGTAATGTAAGGATTCCTATAGGCTGTATGTAAATGCTACAGAATTTGTATCTTGTGTTACATTGGTTAGTGGAAATTAGAATATTCATCATAGAAGAAGATTTATTGCATTGTAAATGGGAAATTCTTCTCTCTCTGACGCTCTTACCCCTCTCTCCCTCCTGCTCTCCCTCTCTTACTCCTTTTGCTCCTCTTTCTCTCTTATTCTCTTACTCTCTCTTACCCCTTTGCTCTTACCCCTTTGCTCCTCTCTCTTTCTCTCTCTCTCTCTCTCTTACTCCTACTGCTACCACCCCTCTCTTATCTTATTCCCTCACCCCCTCACCCTCTTATTTTCTTTCTCTTCCCCCCATTCTCTCTTTGTCCTACTCTGGGCTGAGGCTGGCAGCCCTTAGCAGGACTCTGTATGCCCAGGCCCTTACAATAAACTGCAGCTGTAACTCCAGCTCATACAGAGCCATGAGTTGTGTCCCTGAGGAGTGTCTATCCCGACACAAAGACTCCCACAGTAACTTGCAGAAGCCTGGGAGGGTTGGCCCCTGCAGGAGGAGCAGAGGGATGGCTGAAGGAGCTCTCTGGGTAAGGGGGATGGGATTTGGTTGGGTAACCTGCAGGTGAGAGGGGGAATAAGGTCACAGAGCCATTGAGGGGTTGGGAGAATGGGAGCAGTCAAGGCCATTATCTCTCTTTGGCCTTGCCACTGATGGACTAAAACACAGCTGAGGTTGGTGTTGAGGCATCCCTCAGGCCCTGGCTGCCTGTGAGCTTTGCTGCCAGCCCAGCAGGGCAGGGCAGGGCCAGATGAGCCCTCCCTACAGCAGGCAGAGCTGAGTGGGCCAGCAAGGGCTGCCATGAAGTGAACTTCTCTTTGGATGTTGAGTCTGCAGGAGGGAGGGCTGAAATGCTTTGTCTTTTCTATCTCAGGTTTCTTCATCTCTGCACTAGACTAACAAATCCCTCAAACTTTGGAAGCTTGACAGTTTCACACCTTATCCTCCCTTTTTCAAGCCTGGATCCGTTCAGTTTGAGCAAACACAGTTGTGTTCCCACTGGGCCAAAATAAGAAATATGGAGGGGAAACAGAGGGAAAGACTGGTCTGGAAGAAACCCAGGGGCTTCACAATCTTCCACAGAGCTTCCAGGCTGCCTGCTCCAGAGGCTTCAGCATCCCTGGGCTTGATGATGTGGCTGGTGGGGTTACCCTCTTGGACTCATTAAAGTGGGCTCTGGTCCCACCATTCCAGAGTGTGTTTGGGGCAGTGTTATTCCTGTGTGAAAAAGACCAGCTGTTCACTTCTCTAGGTCAAGGATGTTGCTGTCCAAGCATAAACGGAAGGTTTTGGTGGTTCTTCCTCAGAAGGGCTCTCCTTAACTCACTTTGTGTATCAGTGAGGAGTGAGGCTATTGGGATTTATACCTGTGTTTGCAGAGGGAATGTTCCTCACCTCTGCTGGGCATAACTCTCTGTTTTGCTGCTGGTTAGGAGGGGAAAATGCAGACAAAGGTGATGGCAATCAGTGAAGCTGGAGTATGAAAGGGAGGATCTTGTCTCTTTGTGAAGAATTCTCCCTATGCATTGGAGAGGTTCTCTGCATGTCATCCTAACTACTTCTTACAAAAATGAGTGGGTTTTGATCAAAGACATCTAGCATGTGTCAACATAAGGGATTTCTTTAAATTACCAATCCAAGAAAAGAGGTAAGCCCCTCCAAGGTGTGAGACTGAGGACTCTGGCCAAGACAGCAAAAGATTTGCTGGTTAAAGAGCCAAGTTCAACAAGACACAATTAGGAATAACCTGCCCCCCACTGCTCCCAGAGGCTGGATTATGGATCCTGAGGGGGCCAGAACTGGACCTTGCTGTGCCTTGTTTGCCTTGGCTCCATCACACTGTGAACCCATGTTGCTTGGCATGCAAGGCACAGATCACACCTGCCCTGGGCTCAGGCACAGAGGCTTTTTCCTCTCTCCTCCTCCCTGTCTATGCATGCTCATTATGAAAAAGTGCAATATAATCTTGATGCCACGGTGCTGAGGAAGAGGAGGAGGGCTCACCAACTTCCCTGTGCTGACACAGCTCCCATGTCCCAGCAGCAGCTCTTTCCCTCAGGATTTGCCCACAGCCTTGGGGCTGGCAGTTGTCTTTGTCCCTGGTTAGAAAGGAGAGATTTCCAGGGTGCTGGCAGACAAGAGGCATTCCAGGAGCTCTTTTAGGTGCCTTCCAATATTTGGCCATGGTCAGTGCTGCAGATGGAGCAGTACATTGCCAGCAGACTCTCTATTGCTCTGATGTGGAAACACAGATCAAACCTGTTGGGTGCTACAGATCACACTCACCTGAGCTCAGGGGAATTTTGGGGTCCATTACAGCCTTAGGAAGGGAGCTTTAAGTCAGGCTGTTACTCCTCTGTTTAACCTCTAGAAGCTTTCAGTCCTAATCAGGATAATGTCTGTGAAATGTGCTCCTGTAAATGTTGGTTTTCCAAACTTTCTCTGGGACACTTTGTACTCAGACTCTCTTTGGGGTTTTGGCTGGAGGTGGGTCAGTTTTTTTTTACCTGAAACCCTTTCCTCCTGTATGAATGCCAGCACACACAAAGATGCTTTGCACTCCAGGGGTAGATGGAGAAGGCAGGTTAGCTCCAGACTTACTGGGCAGGCTCAGGCTGGAGGCACAGGTGATGGTTTATTCGTCCACCTGACACAGCTGGGAAGCACAGAGAAGCTTTTAATGCCTGCAACCCCTCCTGCAGAGCTGCTGCCTGCTGAGCATCTTTAGTCCATGTGGCTGCCAGAGCACTGCATAAGGAGGATCCCCATCCCTACAAAGGTGGCTGCAGAGGTCAATGTGCAGCAGCTTAATCATGTTCACCAGCTTAATAATGTTGGTTTAGTCCTGGAAAGGGCTCAGAGAGGCTGAGGAGCCCCTGCTGGCAGTGACTGATAGGTTGGATCTGCAGTGTTCAGAGGTCCTGGGACCATCCTCAGTTTAAGGGTGTATCTAAGCCCATTAACCCTTTCTCTCTCCATTTTCTTGTTTAGCACCTGTACTATGTCAGCAGTGGTTTGTCTCTGTTTCTGGGCTCACCTGAAGGGAATTTATCTCCCAGTGCCATGTGAGGACCCCATGAGGCTCTGAGAAGCAGAATGTTTGAGAGGAGATGCCAGAGCCAAGGCTGATGGGGTATTGAGGAGGTGTCTTTGTCCAGCTCTTCTGTGGCCCCTAAAATCACCCACAAATTGAAAAGGCAAGAGCAGGAGGCACTCAGTGGCTCCCCAGTGAGGGTGACTTAGACTTTTCCAGTTTTCCCATTGTTTTTCATGTCTGCTGCTGGCCCAAGGGATGTGTCCTGGGTGCCTGCTCATTTCAGAGATGCAGGTGGGGACAGCTGGAGGAATTGTAATCCCACATTAAGATCCTTTAAGGGCAGTTTGATATTTCTCACACTTCTGTGCCTGGCAAAGTTTCCCAGAGACTCAAATTTAGGGATGATGCTGAAGTCACAGAAATGTTTTCTGGTGTGACTTTGCTTGCACAAGGCCATCCAAGCCTTCACCCTCCTGGCTGTGGGATGGTGTGAGTGGATTTTATCCCAGAGAGACTGGAGCACAGGCTGAGCTGACTCCTGTGGGTGAATGAAGTCATTGTGGTTCACCACCTTGAATAAAAGAAATTGTGAATCTGAATGAAAAGCACAGTCATCTGCTTTTGTGGGCACATGGTTTTGGGCTGTTTCTTTAGCTGTTTATAGGTTGGGAAAGATTTTTTTAGGATTTTCTTTTTTGGAGACAGGGCGTTACAACTTAGGTGGCTAAAAATAATAATAAATTAGAAGGATGGTTTCATGGTTATGGAGGTGAGGACTTGAACAGACTCTGCTGCTGCTTTCCTTGTCTCAGTCCAGAGTGGAGCTTGCTTGCAGGGGCTTTGATCATAGATGAGCCTCATGGCATCCTCAGTTTTTCACTGACCATGAGTTTTCTCTGCTCTCCCTCCAGACACTCACCAGGGTATCCCCACCTTCTTTATGCTCTCCAGTGTGTCTGTGTCTCTGCTGGCATCACTCTTCTCTTGTAACACCTCTGTGTGGCTAAAACATACTCTCCAGATTAATTTCCATGGGAGAAGTGGAAATCTTGCATCACCCAAGGGCTTTGAGAAAGATATTTGTGCACGGAGCACCGAAACTGTTGGGTTGTTATGTGTGAGAAAATTCCACTAAGTTGGCAAGCATTCTCCTTTTTTCATGATTAATATACCAACCTTTTACTTTTTTTTTGTTAGAGATCCCCTCTCATTTTCAATGAACATCATATTTTTTGCTGCTTTTGTTTCCCCATTTCAAACGTGAAAAAAACAACTCCCTCTCACTGAAGCCTGCTTTATCTGTAGCAAAAATATTTAGCTAGGCTTTTTTTTTTTTTTCCCCCACACCCCCTTCTAGTACCATTAAGCACAATGAAGAAAACCCTGTTGTTGTGTGAGGGCTTCCTGTGGAATGACCTTGCTGCAGTCTGGATGTGTTACCACCACGATATGATCTTACAAGCGCCGAGTGTTGGCTCAGGGCGAGATTTCATGGCAGGTGAGATTTCCCCCACAACAATACCATCTGCAGTTATTTCCCTACACCCAGTGTCACTGGAGGTCTGTCCCAGTGAGAGGCTCTGAGTGGTTTGTTTTCACTTTTGACACTCACACTTGCACTTGGAGGTGAAAGTTCGCTCGAGCGGCGCCTTGGTGGAATATTGTGATATTTAGTTCTGCAGCAGCTTCGGGGAGTGTTCCACAACATTTTTGAAACAGATGTCAAGCTGATCTAAGAGGAGGAATGAGGGCATCTTTAATGTGTCACCATATACTTTAACTTAGAACAAATAAACCTTCTAATTCTGCACGGAGAGGTCACGGCAAGGAAGGCAACTCAAGCCCTTGTTTAAGCAAGCCAATGACATCAGTCTGCCAGGGAAATCAAAACAGCTGAAGCCCAGTCCTGGAGGTGTTACCTGGGCAAAAATCCCAGAGATCCTCACTAACTGTTTTGCCTGGTGATAACTCTGCTCCAGGGCTGGGTTTCTGTGTGTTGTGGAGGATCCAGCCTCTGCAGGATGAGTGCTTTTAAATAAAAAGCAGCGTTGGTTTTGCTTGTTCTGTGTTTGTTTGCCTGTTTCTGTGGTGGTTTGGGGGAACAGCAGGAACCAGTCCTGTGTCAGCCTCTCTGCTCTGCTCTGGCCATTTGTGATGCTGTACCTGTGGAGTTACAACACCCAGGGGCACTTCTGCAGCACTGAGGCTTTAATTCACTGGCACTGCTGCAGGGCTGGTGCTGTGTCTGACTGTAGCAGAGGACAGAGCAGCAGGGCTCTCTGCTTTCATCTTTGGCTGCTCTTTCTGTTCCACCCCCTAAGGAAGCAAGGTTTATGTTGCTGTGTTTGCAAGTCTGCTGCTTTCTGCTGGCAGCCCTCTGAGATGGCTTTGGAGCTGACTGAAGCAGGGTTTGATGGTGGGACAGAGCCCCCAGAGCTGTTGGCTTTATGGCTCTTTGCTGCAAGCAGGTGATGGGGGAGTGGGGAGATGTGGCTGCAGGGAGGAAATGAGGGTGTGTGTGTGTTTTCAGGCTTTAATAAGCACCAAACCCCAGGCTCTGCTGCTCTTGTTCTCAAACACTGTGTTGTGTGTGAAGCAGAGCCCAGGGGTGCTGAGGCAGCTGCAAGATGTGCACTCCCTTGGGCACCCCTGCCTGGGTGGGCAGGCTCTGTGTCTGCTCACCCTGGTGGTGTTGCTGGGCATCCCCCACGAGTGCTGCTGACCCTGCCTCCCCTGCCCACTCTGATGTGAGGGCATCCTCACCCTGCTCAGCCTGGCTGCCTCAGACCCCTCCACTTTCTGCCATCTTCAGCCTGGGGACATTTTCCCCAGCTGTGCTGTTTTGCCTATGAGATACAGCAGCATCCCTTGTTCTGCCTGTTTAAACCCAATCCCTTTCTTTCCTTAAATACAGTCGTTTAATCCATGATTAAGATGATAAAAGTGCTGGCTGGAATAAGGCAAATACTTCATGGGTTTGGGTGTGAAGCTGCAGCAGCCAGGCTTGCTCAAAGCCCTGGTAGAGGAGGTGTGGGGACTTTTCACTCCTGAATGTCAGATTAAAGCTATTTATCCTAATCTGATTAGTGTCTAGCTCAGTGCCAGCCTGCTGATGGCAGCCTGGCTTAGGGGGCTCAGGAGCTGGTGTTTGCCCTGGGCTGCAGGGTGCTCATTCCCTCAAGGCAGCTGGCTCTGAGAAGCTACTTTGTGCTCACGTGTGCCAAAACTATTATTATTATTAATAATAATAATAATATACGTGTTCAAACACTTGGAGCAGAGTCTGGGGCTCCTGGACTGCACAGCTGTGTCTGAGCTCCTGGCTCTGCTTTGGCTGCAGAAAGGGAACTCAGGGGGTTGCTGTCTTTCAGAGAGGGGTTCAGGCTGAGTGGATGACTTGTTTCATTTGGATGTGCCCCCTTTGGAGATGTGAGATGTGAATAAGTTAGTTGCCCTCTGTTTAACCCTTTTTCAGACCTGCCTTTCTCTTTGAAGGGCCCTTGGGGATGTGCCTGGCTTTTCCAGGCTGTTGCTTTTGGGACACCCTGGGTGACCAGGATGGGGCTGTGACTTTGTTCTCTGCAGAGCTGGTTCCTGACACCAGCACATTTACTGTGGCTGTTTGTGGAGCTGCTTTTACCCATCATGGGCACTGGGCTGGTGCAGCTCAGCCATCTGCACGTGCTGTGTGACACCAAGTGACAATGTGCTGAAAACTTGGCTAATCCCTGCCTGTGGCATGGCAGGTTTAGACAACTGCTCTTCATTTCCCCATTTATTTCCCTGCAGGCTGGTAAAACTGAATAGGGCATTAAGAGAGATGCCAGAGCGTTCCAGGGCACAAAATGGGATTCCAGCTTGTGCAAACAGAGCTCTGTCCCCTCTTGGATTTGTTGTAAAAGGACTGCTGAAATGTGTGACATATGGGCCAGATTAATTCTTCCTTGTACTGCTGATACCTGGAATTCCTTCTTAGAAACCAATGGGGTAATGCAGAAGTAAAGAATGAATCAAGTCTACAGTTTTGGTGTATGATAAATAGTTTATTATCTTCTTGATTTTTCATACCTTCTTGATCCTCCAGATATATTGGTACTAACAGACTTAAACTTCTGCTATTTTTTTCCCCTCCCCTAAGTCTTTTATTTAAAAAGCAAACCAGTGAAAGATCTGCAATGTATTACCAGTTTTCCATTTTTCTTAACAATGTAGCAAGTGTTCATTGATTTTCGAGATGACATCAGATAAGGGAAACAGAAGCAGAAAGAATGTGCCAGGAAGTTTAACACAGTTAATTTGGTGACCTTTAGATGTCAGTATAATCAAAGAATAGCACAAAACACAAGGCAGGTTTGGGAGCCCTGGTAAATTTGGCAATTCAATTCCTTGAGCTGATGTGCTGGACTCTGGCTCCTGGAAACCCTGGTGGTGCTAATTTATGTGTGTGTTTGATGTGCAGCTGCCATGAAGGATGGAGGTGGGTGTAGCCTCCAGCTGTGTGCCAGGAGAGCTCCTGGAGCATTTCTCTGAGGGTTTTGGCTCTGCTGCCTCCTGGAGCAGCAAAACTTCTGCTGGACCATCCCAAGGGGAGGGCAAGGGCAATGGACACAACTTCCCTGGCATCATGCTCTGTGCCAGACACCTGTGCTAACACAGATCTGTCAAAATTCTCTTCTTCAGCAACAACTGTAATAAATCCAGCAATCTTCTCTATCTGTAAATCCCCTCCTCCATCAGATGTTTTATAATCCCCACATCAGAAGTGGTATTCTAGTCCTTAGAGAATTTTTATTTTTTGGTCAGAGAGGCTTTTATGTGGCAATGCTGACATGACAGGTGTGTCACTCTGTTGCCAAAGACTTACTTTGAAATGCTGAATTGTTTGTAAAAATGTACCTGCGACTATTTCTGAACTTGCCCACCAGAAGTAGGTTCCCTATGTTGTTTTGGTCACTGTGTCTTCATGGGTTTGAACTTCTAATCCAGTTAGGTAGTGCTAAGTCCTGGATAGCAACTACTTCTGGGTTATTCATGATCCATATGACCTCTGCCTATGAAGCTTCTCTATTTCCTTTTACTTGCCTCTGTATTTTAAAAGCATGTTTCTGTCATGCAGAATTTTCAAAAACCCAGGCAATGAACTGGAGGATATTTCTACAATCTACCCTTTCCACTTAGTGCCTGTCCTGTTGTTTTGAAATACATTTTAATTGCAGTTTTCCAAGGTGGTATTTGAAGGGATTGACAGGACCCCATTAAGGCAAATTTGGCCCCTGAATTACTTTCTATTAAAAAAATCCAGCACCCTCAACTTCCACAAAACCAAAGATCAACAGAATGTTTCTATTAAAAGGAAATCCAAATGGAAACAGCTTTTAAATCTATCAAATATATGTTTCTTTTCTTTATTTGCCTGTCAGACTTTGTATGTGTATGAAGGCCAGACAGTGAATTGACTTGAAACATATTATTACCTAAAATGATATTGACATCAGAAATGCAAAAGCACCAGTGAAAAAAAAGGTGGCTAGAGCTTGAAAATTCCATTCTGGGCTCGAGTCCAGATTTTGAAAACCTGCTGCCTACATTTGGGTCAGAAGATTGGGATACAGGGCTTGTGTGTGAACCTGGACTGGGCCATAAACAGTGATGAGATTTTGCTGTTTAATAATCTCAAGCTGGGCTGCCCAGTGTCTGGGTCATGAGCAGCATCTGGCCTGCCAGGACAATTCACCTGGCCTGGAGCCCACTCCCAGCCTCCTGCTTTCCTCTCAGGAAAGGAGAGGAGTGGGCTCTGGTAATGCTGTTGGCTGCCCTCAGCCATCTCTGAGCTACCTTCCCTATGGACATCATCCCCTTTTCCAGCCACTAAGTTAGATTTAGAATCACAGAATAGTTTGGGTTGGAAGGGACTGAAGGGTCATGCAGCCCAAGCCCCTGCCTTGGGCAGGGACACCTTCCACTGGCCCAGGCAGCTCCAAGCCCCATCCAGCCTGGCCTTGGATGTTCCAGGGACTCAGCAGCCTGCCACCTCTCTGGACAATGTCTTTCCTAGCAGTGTTTCACCACCCTAGTATAAAAAATTCATCAGTCTAGTCTAAGATGGCTCTTTTTTAGTTTAAAACCATCGGCCCTTGTCTGATCTCCACAGGTTCTGCTAAAATGTCTGTTCCCATCTTTCTTACAAGCTTCATTTGTGTTGGAAAGGCTGTAATAAAGCTCTTCCCAGAGCCTTCACCTCTCCAGGCTGAACAAACCCAACTCAGCCTGTCTCCAGAGCAGAGATGCTCCAGCCCTTGGAGCATCTTCATGGCCTCCTCTGGACCCACCCCAACAGGATCCTGTGTTCCCTGTGCTGAGGAGCCCAAAGCTGGACACAGCACCAGGTGCTGTCTGGCCAGAGCAAGGGGCAGGAATTGCCTTCCTCAGCCTACTGTGTTGATAGGGCTGGTGGAAAGGAGAACTGCTCCATGGGAAAGGAAAGGGCACCCAGAAGGTTTGCAGGTGATGCTGTGGGTGGGAGACAGAGCCAGGGGTTGGCCACCAGTGGTTTGAAGCATCAGGGCAAAGCCACATCACAGGCTCAGCTCAAGCAGGGGGATTCAGCAATGCCACGGGGTCTGTGGGCTGTGATCTGACTCTTGTTGTGTGGCACACAGTGCAAACACTGCAGGTGAGTCTTTGCTTGGATTGCAGGAGCCCTGGCGCTGCCAGAGTTGGAAACCACAATTTGTGCAGCACTGAACGGGGGGGAGTGGCTGCTCAGCCACAAACCACCTCTGCCCTCTCAAAACTGAGGCAGTGGCAGGTTTGAGGTTTCAACAGAGCTCAGAGCAAGCCTTGCCCAGTGTGAAGGGATGCGCTGAGAGTTTATAAAGGCAACAGTCAAGATCTTGCTTTGTGTTGAGCCCGTGCTCTGCATCTCTTGGTTCTCCCTCCAGAAGGGTGGGATAACAGCCCTTCCTTATCTCCCAGAGCTATTGATGGCTTTGAAATGAAAGATTATGAGATGACCAGAAATTTTAACAGTGTAGAATACCTAACCCACAGGGATCAATGACCCCTTGAATTTCCCTTTTTTTTTTTTCCTGAGGCTCTCTGAAATGTGTTGATTAATTCTTTGAGCACAGTGGATGCACTGTCTGCCAGGCAGTGTGGATGTTCTCATTTATAACTACAATATCCTTGACTCAAATTCCTGAGAGCACGTTCCAGAAACAGATGTAATTTGCCAGGTGAGCGTCTATAAAGATGGGATGGGTGAGGGAATACAGATGGAAAACAACACTCCTATCTCCCTGAAGAGTCTTTGAGGAAACCTTGCAAGTGTGAAAAAAGTTTCTTCTTCCCATTATTTCATCTCTAATTCCAATTTTCAGGCCAAAATGATGAGTGACACGGTATACTGTCATCAGAATATATTGTTATGACCTTGTACTATTTCTAATTGGTCCAGAAGCAGGAAATTCCACAAATCTCCCAAGCAAGCCCTCTCCTCTGGGATTCTGAGTCTCTGTTGGCATCCCTGTCAGGTTTGGATCAGTTTTCATTTAAAGAATGATTATACTTCTCGTTGTTGCTCTACCAAAGACTCTTCCTGCTGTAAAGCAGAGCACATCTGTCCTGCTAACCAGCCCAGCGGGGATCTGTGCAGTGAGAAGGGATGAAGTCATGCAGCTTGGGCTGTGGGATGGGGCAGATTGCAGAGCTGGGATGTGTCTTGTGCCTCACTGTGAGCTGTGCTGGTCTGTGTCCCTTTGTTCCATCTCAGAGACACCTCAGCCTGTGACAAAACCAGGCAAGGAAGGTGGCTGTGCAAAATGCTGCTGTTCATAGATTGCTGTTTGGAGAGAGGGAAGTGGCAGCTCCCTGGATTTGACTCAGATTTGTGAATAGTTCTGGGGTTGGGTTCTTTGGTGCCCACCACACAAAACAGTTCCCACAGCTGAGTACTCAAACCATGTGTCTTTGCTTGGGACTCCTTGGTGCTTTGTAAAGATTTGGCTTGTGCTACAAGCTGTCTCATGTGTCTTGCAGCACATACCTTCATGCTTTTGAAAGCTCTGCCCTGGGGCTGGGCCTGGGTGGTGAGGGCCCCTGGGCTCAGAACTCACTGGTCTGCATGCCAGGGACAGGACCATGGGCTCAGAGCTAGGGATCCACATTAACAACTTGATTTCAGCACTCAGGCTGAAAGCAGAAGAGCAAGGAATGTCCTCAAGTAGCTCCACTTCCCCTGTCGTTGGATGCTGCTGGGAACCAGGGAAAAAGCAGCCTTGAAGCCTTGGGTTTCTCAGGCTGCTCAAGGACAAGAAATTGTAACAGTGATTAAAGACCTGCTGGATACCTAATAGACGTGATGCTTTTTATTTTCTATTACATGAACTACCCCATATATAAGTGTAGTATTTCTTTAAATAAAGCTCTCTTCTGCTTCCCCATTACACGAAGAACTGTGTTGCATTATCCTTTTCACCTCTCCTCTGTAGCCAAAATGCAACATTCCTCCACTGGCTTCCTCCTTTGAGTGACTGTGTATATCATTTACAGGTCTTTGAAGGTGTTTTTTGAGTGCTAACAGGTATTGCAAGTAAGAGGGATCACAGTATTGACATTTGTGCACACTCTTTGTCCATGATCCGTGGCTGCATCCATTTAAAGCATGAGTGCTATCTGTAGTAGTTTTCAAGGGTCTCTTTGGAGAAGCAGCAGAAGATTCAGAGCAAATGAATAACAAGCAGTAAGTTCTACTGATTCCAGCAGTGATGGTACAGGGCTTTTTCTGATATTCAGTAACCTCCTTCCCCATATCAAAAGGTTTTCCCAGTCTAAACATCACTGCCAGATGTGTTCACTTATCTATTTAAGGCAAAACAGATTGAGTTAAACCACATGTGTATCAAAGCAGAGGCTGGAGGTTTAAAGGCTATCACAGGCGACTGATGGCAAGATATCACATACAGAATTCTCTCCAGATGGGACAAATTTCATGTAGCTTCTGGATTGATCAATACATTAGTCTCAACAGGAAAGTTTTATAGCCTCATCACCATATATCTGAGCCTGGCAGTTTCAAGAGGAGCTTAAGTGAGTTAAGCCCTCAAACCACTTCAATACAAGGTTCTACCTCTCTAAATATCCCACCTGTCCACAAGTTTTGAGCTTTTCTTGGCTTTCCCAGATTCCTCTGATGCTGTGAATAAAAGAGTCGCTGCTGGAGTGAAAGCATTGCTGTTGTCCAGCTCCCAGTGCTCCCTGTTGGCCAGCTCCAGTGCCAGGCAGGCAGCAGTGAGTTTTCAAACACTGGCCTGGGTTTGCCATGAGGTGGTGTGGGGTCCCCAGAGTGGCAGAGGAGGCAGGACCCATGCAGAGGAGGCTGTAAGAACAGGAATTTCCACTCCATATTCCTGAATTGGGACAAATCCCTCATTAAAATGGTAGTGCAGTAACTCTGTGGATTTTTTCTTTTTGTAGAGGTCCTGTGTAGCCAGGGCACTGAGAAAGACCTGTCTGTAAGATGTTGAGCGTGCACTTAGCTGGAAATGAAGCAGTAATGAACAAATCCATTCAGCTGGTCAAAAAGAGAGGTTTCAGTGTCTTTGGGTAGTCATAAAAAGTGAATATCACTGCTTGCAGTGTCATTAGCCTACATGATAAAAATGCGATTTTTTTTTTCTTTCCTCGCAGGCTTCTGGGAATGATTATTCAGTAGGGAAAAATATATAATTCCTGGATAATCTAGAGCTGTTGGAGCTTTCAGTGAAATCTCTGAAGTATTGGCACAATGATGAATGGCCTCTTCTGGAATACAGAAATGGATAAGACACAAAATAAATCCTTCATGCATTGCAAGGCTTTGCTGTAGTGCTGCTTATCTCAAGGGTATTATGCAAATGTGGTGCCTATTTAAATCTTGATACTCTCATCTGCAGCAGGTGTATTAGCAACTTACTTTTCTGTGGGCCAGCTTTCCTCCAGCTCTGCTGTAGGACTAGGAGTGACATTTTAATGTCAAGCTTCCAGCTGGGAATGCTTCTAGGGATGGGGATGCAGCAGGTGTGTCCCCTTCCAGCATGCACTGCCTGAAAGCTGCTGAAGATGAACCTTTGCAAGGACAGAAACAGCAGGAGGAGTACCCACTCTGCTAGGGGCCATGGAAATCCTGGCAATGGGACTGCTACCAGGTGATGAATTGTTTATACCTGGTGAGCTAACACAATGCTTATTCTTCCAAAACCCCTGGCTGAGGGAGCTGCACATTGTGTAAGAGGGAGAAAATCTGCAAGTTCACCAACCCCAGTGCCCTGCCAGCTGCAACACTGGGGTCTGTGACCACCAGAAGAACACACACATAAAGAGGAGGGAAAATATGTTAATGATTTTGGGGAAATGATTATCATATGCATATTTATTCTGGGACAATCAATGAATATGTATGTAAAACACAGTCTATAAACAGAAACTTTACTCAGCACACACAGATTTGGAGGAGATCTCCCCTCATGCATCTGGCCAGATAAAGAATGCCTGCTTCTTAATGCTGTTAAGGGAGCTTTTTAATTTTAACCAATTTTTGGTAACAGCCCAAAGGATGATGTGGGGGTTGCAGCAGGGAAATATAAATAACTCAGTTGGCTGAATATTCTGTAATGGTTTAACACCAGATGATAACCTGTTCTTAATCCTGATCTAAGCTGCATTTGTGGATGTTATCATGGTAACACTGGAGTCCAATCCTATTGGTATTTTCTACAGGATACCCTGGGCTCTTCAGACATTTTTAGTTGTCTGTAGGTGAATTTCTTACTGCCATAAGGCAAAGTCTGTGCCTGCATCTCTTTCAGTAATTACACCAGTTGCCTTGCCTAGGGCTGATCCTCCTAATTATCTCTGGCCATTCAAGTAGCTCTAAGAATCCTTTCCTACTTGTATTGGAGCTCTTTCTTCTTGTCCTCTGAAAGGACAGAGTACTCCTGCATGAACAGAGAAGGGATTGTTTCCTCCTGTCTGTCTTTGGAATGTTTTTTAACCACTAAGGCAGTAGAAATGATGCTGTGTGATCTGTATGGGCAGTCTCACACTTGGGTAGTGAAGAGCAACCACACCGGTGTGAATGGTCCATTGGATGAAAATTATTCATTCTGGCTCTGGGGTGAGCAGCTTTGAGGAATGAAGTCATGGACTGGCTCACACAAACTCATGGATTAGTTCACAGATGATGAAGATTCAAGCCACAGTGGTTGCTACTTGCAGTTAATTGTTTGACTGATCTTAGGGATAAAGAGAAAAATGGTGCTGGAGTTTGTTTTGTGCAGGTTCCTTTGATGCTGAGAAGGAAGAAAGGTCATTTTATTCAGCCCTTTCCTTACAATATGGTCTGTTGGGCAGGGCTGACTGAGAACTGCCTATTAAAATTGCTTCTTGGTAGGAGATTGGTTGTGTTGAAGCACATTTTTGCTGAGACTAGCTTTGCTATTGCAAAATATTTGTATTTTTGTGTGTATGTGTGTGTATGTAAAGAGTCAACACATTTTTGGTAAAAATTCCGATTTTACAAGAAAGGTTAGAGTTTTCCAAACCCTTTTCACTTCCATTAAAGTTTTCCCAGGAATCCCCTCTCCCCATGCCTTATTGAAACTTTCCACTTGACTAAATGTAGAAATGATGCTCGTTCCTGGCTCACACCCATCCTGTTTGGGGTGGGTATCCCCTGGCCCTCATCTAGAGCAGCAATTTCCTATGCAGATGCAGTGATGGCCCTCGAGGTGCAGTGAGGCTCAGCACAGCACTCCTGAGGGTGAATTCCCAGCTGTTGTTCTGAAGAGCTCAGCCTCTCTTCTTTCTGCATTTTTTCTTTAAATAAATGCACCCAGGCAGCAACTGCTGACCTCAGGGGTGATCAGTGGCTGCTGCTCTTCAATGGCAGCAGCACATCCTGCCCCCTCCACACTTTCAAGCCTTGAGGACATCATGATGGCTTTTCCTTTTGGAAAAGTCTCACTTGTGGTGTCACCAGCACACGCCACTTGTGGGTCTGTGTCAGGCTCCTCGTGTGCTGGGACACACAGATGCTGCTCTGGGATTTAGCCTGGCCCTTGGGGCTCTGTCCTGGCTGTTTCACTCTTCAAATGGCCAGGCAGGATTTCTGCCCTGGGAATCAGCAGAGAGCTTTTTAAGCCAGGAAAACGAGCCCTGGGTTGCCAAGATGACCCAAAGTAACCTGCAGCCCAGGAATTCAGCTCTCCCAGACCCAAGGCCTGGTTTGGAGGAGCACAGCTGTGTGACCTTGGCTCTGTTTTGCTGAGAAAATTGTTTCTGAGCTGTGAGAAAGTCCATCGGCTAAAGGCATGAAAGGTAGGAAAAGGGAAAACAGAGAGTCATTGTTGGGATAATGACTTAAGGATTCAAGAGGGAAACTGTTGATGTGGAAAGTTATAAAAAAAGGGAAAGTTATAAAACTGTAAGCAAAAATGCAGAATAAGACAGCAACTATGAAGACTGGGAATCAACCAGCAGAAACTCACTGGGTGTACTAATACTTATCCTGGATGTAACTCCTCGAAAACCACGGGGATAATGACCAATAAATAGCTATTCTGTACCCATAAATCGTGTGTATCCCACCTGCAGAGCTCACAGGGGGAAGTGTTAGAGCAGAAATGACTGAGGGAGAGTCACACCAGCAATGCATTCATGTTGTGCACATTGGAATTTACCAAAGAGTCTTCTGGATGTGAAGGATCTCTTCAGGTCCTGGCAAGAGAGCTAATGAGAGGATTTCAGATTTTTTTCCACCATGTCTGTGCTTGTTTTCAGCACACCATTTTGGTTTCTGAGACTTAAATGGTTTTGTGGGTGACTAGTGGGAACACCTTGGCACAGAAAATACTCCTGGAATTTGCAACCCTTTCTCAAATTAAGACAATGGAACAGGGTGGGGATAATTTACAACTAAAGAGTGTACAGAGAATAGCTTAATATAACACTTTCAGTCAAGTTTTATTTTGAGGAGGGTGTGTCTCAAGACCAGAAGGTGATAGTAAGGCATGGTGAGAGTAATGCCCAGGATGTGTCATTGATCAAGCAGATAACAGCAGATTGCCTCTTAACTAATAACAAATAGTCCTTTAACCCTAATAACTGCTCCTCAATTCCACAGCATCGCTCTGGTTAGGCTATCAACAATTTCCTGATCATCCTTTTTTTTAATCATAGAAGAGACTGATGGGACCCATCAGGATCACCCAGCCCAGCTCCTGGCCCTGCACAGCACACCCCAACAACCCCACCCTGTGCCTGAGACCATTGTCCATATGCTCCTGGTGCTCTGGCAGCCTTGGGGCTGTCACTGCTGTTCCAGTGCTCAACACCCTCTGGGTGAAAAGCTTTTTCCTGCTGTTCCACTTAAACCTCCCCGAAATCAGCTCCAGGCCATCCTGCACATCAGGGGAGTTCCTGCCCCCCCTCTGCCCCTCATGAGGACATTGCAGATGACAGGGAGGTCTCCCCTCAATCTCCTCTTCTTTAGGCTGAGCAAACTTTGATGACTTAAAAGAACATGTGGGTGGAGGAGAAGTGGAAATCCTAGACATGGCAATGTTAGGTGGCTGAGAGGTTTTTAGCCTGCAGTCTGGGGATATTTTTTTTCCCCCTGCTTAAATCAGAACCCATAGACTGCAGACCCTCAGGCCTGCAATGATCCCAGCTGTTCCCAGCAAGAGAACTGCAGCAATGAAGGCCCTGCCAGGCCAGATCCATCGCCCTGGGCTGTGACTGCAGCTGAGTCAACAAACGAAAACAGAAGGAAAATTGACTATGAAGATCTTCAGGAAAAAAAACCACAACCAAACCCCAGAACTATGCAGGCAGCAAGGTGCACTCCATCCCATGTGTCTATTATTTTTCTGCTGGGGCCTTGTGAGCCAAAGTGTGAAATCCTGCATGCCCTGAGCAGAAGGCTGCTGGAGCAGATGACCTGGTGAGGGTGAAAAAGGCCATGTGGTTACCATTGCTCCACTTCATCAAAACTCCTGCTTCCAAGGGGAAGTGAGCTCAGCACGCTGGGGAAGTGTCACACCAGGGCTGGAGGAATGGCTGCAGGGAAGAGCAGGGACTTTGCAGCTGGCACATGGCTGTGCTTGGTTCCATCACACTGACAGATGGATCCACAGCTCTGGGTGGCTCCAGACACCCTCCTGGCCCCCAGCCTCCTCACAGAGGCTTTGCTGCCTGAGAGCTGCCACTCCTCCTTCTCTGCCTTCCCCTGTGAATCACTGCTCTGTAATCCTCTGTGGCTTTTACACTTAATGTGAACCAAGTGCTCCTGCAGGGAGGGGAAAGGATTTACCCCCCGTCCCCTCCCATCAGGGGGGGAGATGTGGAGGCTGATTCAAGCACAAGGGAAGTCAAAAAAGAGATTTCTTGGTTCATATCAATGTGCTTGAATTCCAAAGTGCTTGAGCAGCATAGGGACAACACCTACTGTAATCTGACCAGACCAAAACACAGCTCTGTTCAGTTTGGGCAGCAGCAAATTGGCATTGACTTCAGGAAAGTCATGATTTATATGAGATATTCAACCACACTGCTTTTGGAAGAGACAGATATGCTGGGTTATAATTGGCAACAGCTGGGCATTTTCTCTACAAGTAATGTTATCCATTTTCTGAAGATAGAGAGGTGCTAGAAATGGGTCTGCAGAGTGTATTTGGAGTTTTTGTCCTTTGATCATGGAATGCTCTTTCTGGTCTTGCCTGTCACTAGGCTTCTCACTCTAATCAAATCTTTTGAAAACCTCATGCCACAATTATTGTGTTGGACTAATCAGACCTGTACAGTTTTGTGTCCTGTCTCTGAGACAGAACTGTGCCTCAGACTTACTGAGAAAAAAAGTCTAGCTGGGTTTGATATCTGCTCTAGTACTCATACATGATATTTTTTTATGTTAATAAGCAATATAAAGAATTGTATTGATTCTTGCTGGGTCTGTAGCCTGAAGAACTTCTCATATTAGTCAATTTTTTCAGCTTAATTGCATGGATTTCAATTTGGATTTCAATTTTGCACCTTCTAGCATGCTGGAATATTGCCTGTAAGAAATGTGCAGATTGATATATTGCTTTTCCTTTTGACTGAAGGCATTCTTCATTGGATGACTTCTTCAGCATCTAATTTTCACCTTGTCCTTCCTCTCTGTCCTTAATCCATTATTGGTTCTATTTGTGGCCCCACAGTTGATGCCAAGTTGGGCTTTGGTGACCAACAACAGAGGATGCTGAGGAAGGAAATCTGATGCTTTTCTCTGGATTAGGCTGTTCCTCACACTTGCTTGGTGACTGAAATCAGTTGGAGCTGTGAAGCCAACCTTTAAGAGAGAGTATTTTGGAGACAACTTAGGCAGCACAGTGAAATAACCTCACAAAAGCCTTGTGTGGTTAGCACTGCTTGCCTCTGGCACTCTGCAGTTAAGATATTACACTTACTGAACTTGTATCTCTAGTTGATATTTGAAGCAAAATTTACCATGAGGCTTTACCTCCTAGGGATTTTTAAGAAAGACTAGAAAACAGGGATTTGTAGATGTTATTGAAGCCTAATGAAAAACCCTAAGGCTTTAGTGATCTGCTAGAAGTTAAGAGGTCAGCTTCAAAGCCAGAATTTATTTACCCAAAAGGTCTGGGTGATTTCATAGATCATAAAAACACAGCTCCAAAAGCCATGTTTTATTTCACAGTGGTGGTCTCTGCTGTAAGGTGATGTCAGGTTAGGAATCTATTCCTGAGAGAGAGAGAGGAGAAAGATCTGCTTGCAGACTTGCAGAAGGATGCCTTGACATGCCCTGAGCCTTCCCTGTGAGGAGCAGAAAGAGCCAGGCTGGTGTAGGAGACTGCCCTGCTCTCCTCTCCCCACAGGAACAGGACATCTCCTGCTGCTGCCTCTGGGAACTGAAATGCATCTTCTGTTCATCCAGGCTGCAGCTACCTGGGACTTCTGCCAGGAGTGAGGGAAGGTTGCACAGGTATTCTCAGTGTTGGAAACTCCAGAGATGAGCTGTCTTTCTTCTCCAAAAACGAGCTATAATGTTCACTGCTGTGTCCATCTGATACTCTGCAGGTGACTCTGCAGTGCCCCTCTGCTCTCTTTCAGCCCCAAGCTATCCCTAATTCTATTAGCAGCTGCTAAAAACAAACCCAAACATATGGACCAGACCTGCTGGAGATGCTGCTGGAGGCGTTTTCTTGGCTGTGGATAAAGGGAAACTGCAATGATCAGAAATACACTTATGACAAAAAGTCAACAGATGTGGGTAACAGGGTGCCCAAATTAGCATCATCAGGATGATGAGATGTGAATGATATCAGGGCTTGGCCCAGGGCTAAGCTTACTGCAGAGCAGGAAGCTTGAGTAGCCAAACACAGAATGCATCAGGGAGGGATCTGGGGGCACACTGAAGCTCAGATGGTGCCAGGAGGAGGATTTTGGGGCACACTGAAGCTCAGATGGTGCCAGGAGAAGGATCTGGGGGCACACTGAAGCTCAGATGGTGCCAGGTTTTGATACAGGGACAAAGTCCATCCAGTGAGTGAGCAGAGGTGCTGCTGCTGTTCCAACAGAGCTCACTGTCCAGCCTCAGGGCTGACCCACAAATGCTCTCCTTTCCATTGTGGAGCTGCCTGTGCAAACCAGACACTTTTCTTACTCATTTCTGAGGGACAGAAAAAGCTGGAACAAGGATAGAATTCTCCTAGCTATGTGGTTAAACTACAATCTACAGGAAAAAAATGTCCTTAATAAACCTGGGAGACCATCCCCACCTCTTTCTTCATTGTGTCAATGCTGTCAAAAGCTCTCACACTCTAATTTCAACTCCAAACCTTATAATCAATGCACACACAGTGGCAGCACACTCTTAATCTAGGGGTCTTGATTCTAAAAATAGCTTGGCAAAGACTTTTCAGGGCTCACTTTTACTTCCTGCTGGACTGGCTGGGTCTGCTCTGAGCAGGTTGGTGATGGCAGGGGTGAAGGTGGGCTTTAAAAAGGAGTAATTGTTCCAATCTGCCCGAGGCAGAGGAAGTGGAAGGTGATGGCTAATTAATTTAGCACTCGGCGTGGCTGCTGTCCCGTGAAAATAACAACTGCAGTGAATCCCTAGGGAATTGTCTCTGGGCTGGAAATGAGAAGAGATTGATTGAGGTAAATGAGAAGGAAAATCACAGTAAGGGGAAAAAAAATATTGAAAGAAAGGGACAGAGCAGACATGGGTGTAGCTCTTTCCCACACAGAGCCCTCTGGTCTCGTTTTCTGGTGCTGTGCTCAGCAGTGGCAGCTCTGAGCTCTGCCCAGCTGTTCTTCACCACCGTGTGCTGTCCTGGGCAGAATGTGACACAAGAGTGCTGCTGATTATAGATCTGTTATGCTGACCTTTGTTCTGAAGTTTAAAATTCAGAGAAATCTTAGTCTTTGGGAAATTCTGACCTGCTGCATAGCTGGTTACAGAACCCCAACCCAATAAAGTAAATTTGTGGAGGGTTGAACACCACAGTCTCTGTTGTTCCAGGAAACACCACCTGGACACGGTGATGAAGCTGTAGGTGAAGCCCAGACTTACACAGGGGTAAAAGGGTTTATTCTTTATCCCTGGTTTATTCTTTACTCCTCATAATTTCCAATGATGCTTTTTAAAAAAATTGCTGCTGACCAGTGGATTGATGTTCCACAAATCCATCCCTCACAACCCAAGGCATTGCTCCTGTGTGGTTTGGCCAGCTTGGAGCCCATCATTTCACACAGCAAGTTTAGATTGTGTTTTTTCCCAGGTGGCTCCCTTTACATTTATGTGTGTTGAATTTCATCTGCCATTTAATTATCTGGCAATGTATCAAAAAATTGTTTTGGAGTTGATTATGATGCTCTCAAAATTAGTACTGTCAGCAAACTTCCCCACCTCACTGCTCACACCCTTTTCTGGATCATTTGTGAACTTGCATTTTTAATGGCCCAGATCTCTCTAGGGCTCCCTGGCAGCCCTGCTCCTTGCAAGGTCTGATCCACCTGACCATCCCCACATTCCTGATTTTTAAACAGGATTTATCCTTGCAAGAACTTTTCTTCTTGCCCTCTTGTGTTTGCTAAGCTTCCTAAATGGCTTAAGTCAACATCTTTCTGAAACAGATTTTTAAAAAATCTGGTTTGGGCTGAAAATTGCATCTTGCCTAAAGACAAACAAACAAGCCACGTGAAGATAAAACAAAACTTTCTCCCATTTTCGTGCATCTAGTGAAGTTTCCCCTTTCCTTCCTGTCTTTCAACACCTGAATATTCT
Organism: Luscinia megarhynchos; assembly: GCA_034336665.1. NCBI lineage: Eukaryota > Metazoa > Chordata > Aves > Passeriformes > Muscicapidae > Luscinia > Luscinia megarhynchos. The sequence goes on from CM067580.1 coordinate 9,273,904, forward strand.
TGAGATTAACTTTTCATCTGCATTTGCCTGGGAATCTCAAACCCTTCTGGGAGGAGAAAATTGTTTCCTGATTGTTTTTCTTGTGGTAAATAAATATGCTTAAATTGAGCTGTGCTTCCTCTTTCCCCCTTCCTTGCTCATTTGATTAAGTGTGGCTTATATTTAATATTTAATATGGTCACACTGGATAAAACGGTGATTTTTTTTAATAACTGCACATTCAAACTTATGTTGGGATAATTATAACAGTATAAGAACTTAGACTGGCAAAATTTATTTTTCCTGTGTGGAAATAGAGTTAAAAAAAGATGAAAAACACCTCAAAAAACCCATTTATTACTGTATTCACATCAGGAGATTTATCAGCTTGCAATTAAGTTAATGTGGGACCACTTCCTAATGGAGGGAAAAATGATTAAAGTCTTTTTTGGGCTTGGGAGGGTAAACTGTGCCATGGTGTGGGTGCTGTAGAAATGGTCTCAGACCCCAATTACAACCCCCAAGTCCTGTCTGCCCCCTAAAAACCTCTGGACTTGGAGACTGCATGGGGACTGCATGTGCCTATTTTCTTCAAAATTCCCCAAAAAGTGTCCTCTGGAGCTCTGCTGAAGTGTCAATGCCAAGTTTTGGCGAGAGGGGAAAATTTTATTGCTATTATAAACCTTGAAAATATGTTTTTTATAAAGCAAGTGCCAGCATAGCCTTCAGTACAGCTGTGGTAACAGCCCGACCTGATTTCCACAGCACGTCTCAATGAAACTCCTAAACAGGGCAAAGAAAACAACAGAGAATTTACAGTGCAAACCCAGGCTGGTAATTGTATTAACAGCCCCTTCTAAGCAGAATCAGGCTCCCAGCTGTAGCTGAGATCCATAAAAAGCACACCATTAATTTTATGGAGAGAAGTGGCCATTGGAGTCCTCTGGAAGCTCTGGAGTCTGTAAAGATAAGGTGATGGACTTTTCCCCCAGCTGTGAGAGCAGGTCTGTGCCATGCCCTGGCTCTGCAGGAAACCCATCCCAGCCTCATCCTGCTGGGGAAGGGTCCCAGGCTGGGACCCTCTGCCCACCTTGGCCATGCTGCTCCCAAAAGGAACATTTTGCTTCCAAAGGAAGGACAACTCCCTGCTGTCTTGAGTACCTACAAAGAAACCTAGGATGAAAAAAAACCAAAATACCCAAAAGTATTTGCTGAATTTGAATTTCCTACTTTTGATTTTCATATTTTCTACCTGGCTAACTGTCTGGATTTCCTAAACACTGCTAATTTGCAGTTAAATTTGCCATTTAAATGTTCATAGATGATTTGTTAGGCCCTATTGGACAGCAAAGACGGTTTTTCCCCCCCCTTTTGTTTTTTTTTTTTTTTTTTGAGATGGCTTTTCACGCCATCAAGGCCACTTTCTTCACTTATTGACAGCTTTATGAGCACTGTTGGAAAAGCACCAGCTTCCTTCATTTCACAGCACTCTGGCTTTCCACAGAGTGAAAAGGCAGTTTCTTAATTAGGGCCTGAGAGCCTTTGCTCCCTCATTCCCCAGGTACAAAGCAACACACTGGCCTTTCTGTAGTTAATCACTTTTCCAGACTTCAGCCCACTAAAATTAGGTGGGCTTTGTGGTCAAATGTTTACCTGGCTCGGGGCCACCTGAAGAACCTGACACATCTGCATTTGGCATGTCCGTGTTCTGGCTGTGCTTACCAATTCATCAGGGCTGCAAAAAATCAAATAAAATAAGAAAATAAACCCAAGCTCTCCCTGCTTATAAAATACCCTGTTTTCGAGCTATTTCTGCACACACAAAAATGGAAAACCCTTCTCTGATTCTTTCTTTCTCCTTCCCCAGGTTTTTCATTGTGTTTTTGATATTGCTTTGTACTGCTCACATTTGCACCAGTGCCTCTGGCTCCCTTTCAAAATCTGTTTATGAGAGTTTTAAAGTTTTATGTATGTGGTTAGATTTGAACTCCTCATCACCATTACAGTCCTACAAAACCGTTTTCTTCCTCTTCTGAAGGGATGGTTGTGGCTTTATTTTGCTCAGGTGAATGGCAGCAGTGATGCCACAGGCTGGGTGTGTTTTATTTTGCTGGAGCAATCCCTGTGCTTGGAGCTGCTGGGGTTGGAGGAGCTGGGGACAGTGAGGTGCTGGCATCTCTGCAGGTCCCTGTGGGAGCCTGAGGCAGAGCCAGAATCCATCAGACTTGCTAAAGAAAATGTCTGTGCCCTAAACCAGAGGGTTTGGGGACTTGTGCTCAGCTGCAGCTCTGCTGGCAGCACTGGTTATTTTTCCTGGTTGTCTGTCCATCCTCTCCCCCGTGTCCACCAGCAAAGCTGCTCTGGTAAGTGCTCCCTGACCTGAGCAGGGTGAAACTGCTCTGCCCAGGGGAGAATTGCTGGTTATGCTGGTTGTGCTGTTGAAATCAGAGAGGGGAGAGCAGCTCCTGAGCAGCTGGAGGTGGGATTTTGTGAGGAGGACAGAGGGCAGCAGGAGGAGGGTGTGAGATGGGCACAGCCCTCAGGACCAGGCTGGGCTGGCTCTTGCTGCTGCTTCCATGCAGGGGGAGTTGCACTGTGCTTGTCTGAGAGGCTTCATGTGTGGTATGAATAAATCCTTCAGAGAAAGTTTTACCCTGCTCCCCGCTCCTGTCTGTGTGGGACGGCTGCCCCAATCCTGATCCCACTCCCCTTCCTGTCCCTAATGCTAATCCCAATCCCATTCCTGCTCCCCTTCCTGTCCCTAATGCCAATCCTGACCCCATTCCCATTCCTGCTCCCCTTCCTGTCCCTAATGCCAATCCCATTCCCATTCCTGCTCCCCTTCCTGTCCCTAATGCCAATCCCAACCCCAATCTCATTCCTGCTCCCGTTCCTGTCCCTAATGCCGACCCCGACCCCATTCCTGTTCCCACAGGAGGGAGGGGGATGCTGCCCGTGGCCTCGGCCCCCACTGGGATTCCGTGCAGAGCAAGTGGTTTCACAGGGATAAAAAAATTCCCAGGGACATTCCCCAGAGAAAGTTTTACAGCTGTTAAAGTTGTATGTTTTTATAAATGTTTCCAGTTGTCTTTAATGTTAATTGGTAATGTTAAGTTCTTGGCCTCACCCTGTTTTCAGCCCCAATTGTCCCTTTCCCCTCGCGTCGGGTTAATGCCCTCGCTGCCTCCCCAAAATGGTGCCTGTGACAGGAGGAGGAGTGACGTCACAGAGTACATGCAAATGAGAGACGCAGAGAATGCTGGGACACCACTCAGAGCTGAAACCCCTAAAATAACGAGCCCAAATAACATCTAAGACTGAAAATAGTGTATCACAGCTGGGAAAAACAATGGAGAAGGCAAGGTCACCATCTGGAGCTGCACCGTGACCTGAATAGCACCCTGCCATCAGGACCTCCCCTTACAATAATGAGACATGACAGTCTTTCTAGGGACCCGTGAGGAGGAAAGACCCAGCTCTGCCTGTGAAGACAGAACAACTTCTCCTCCTTGGTGTCGACCCTTCGGGAGCAGCAGCGGTGTGCACAGCTGTTCGGGTTCCCCGCCCAGAGCTGATCTCTAATCAATGCCTTATAAAGGAGCAGGTCTCCTGGCCCATTTTTCTCCATGTGCAGTCTGGAATTGCCCCGTGAATCCAAGGCCACGTCTCAGAGCAGCCATGTGCTTCAGAGAACGCTGAAGAGCTGGGGTAGAGATGCCCTTTGTGCAGAGGTGTTGGCTAAATCTAGAAAAATGTGATTGCAGATCCTTTCCAAAGTGGTTTTTCTGCAAGTATTTATCACAGTGAGTATCACTGTTCACCTGGAGCCTGCAGAAGACCTACCACAGTGATGGGCAGAGGAGGAGCATCTGCAGAGCTCGTTCTGCCCCCAGGCATGGAGCAGGAGTCAAGTGGTAGCAGGCTCTGAGTACAAGCTGGAGCTGGGCCACCCCTGTCCAACTCATCATGCCAGTGATTTGAATTCCTAACCACATAATCATCCCTATCCATGGAGCTCAGAGAAGAGCTGGTCAGGAATGTCTGAGAAATAGAAGTCTTGAAATCCAGTTTTTGAAATAGTGCCTAATAAGAAAGGGATCATTTTAAGGGATAATTAGACTTTTATAGTGTTACAGAATTAAATACTCCCAACTTCAACAATTTTTTAAAATATAAATGCTATGTTGCTTTGGCATTATTACTAATTTGTGATAAAACAGAATACAGGTTAATATTTCTCCTTCTTAAAAATAAAAAATAAAGAGAAGAAACAAACTATTTTAGTGGAATTTGAAAAAAAATAATTGTTGACATCTGCTCAATTCAGTTAATGTTGGCTTGGGCAACTTCACAGGGCTTTTGGGCTTTTGTGTGTATGCCTTCAGTTTTAAGATGAGAAGAAGAAAATACTTTGTATGGAAGTGTCAGGAGCTGTGAGATATCCTGTTCAGCTGTCACCCTTCTTTTCCTTGTGCTTCCCTTCCCTATTACCCTACCAGAGAAGAGATGCTCCTTTCTGAGCTGGACTAATTGCTGGGAAGAAGAGTAGAGGCAAACTGGGATAAAGGAGAGAAAGGTCATAGAACAAGAAGAGAAAGAAGAGATAACTAGTTTGGTTGAGATTTGCACTAGTTTGTTGAAATTTATTAGAGATATTGGGCCATAAAATCTTTAAAATTATCCATTTCCCTGAAGTTAACTTCCCACTTTCCTCCTATTTCTAGTAAACAGTGGCATGAGAGCTGTTTTTACCACTGGGGACAGGTTGTGAATGCAGTGCAACAAATCCAGCCTGTGCTCTGCATGCAGCAGCATGAGAATGATACGTGTCAGTAATGCCAGAGAGCCTTTAATGGCATTAAATGTGTTTGTTTAGGGATTAGACAAAAATCCCCTCATCTTCCAACAGGGGGGAAAGCTCTTTGTTTTCTTTCCCTCTAGAGGCTGCTCTGTGCCTGCTCAGCTGGAGTGGAGTCAATAAGCCACAGTCACTGGCAACTCAACTCCAGCCTCTCCAGGGAAAAGCACTCAGCTGCTTTATCCTTGTTTGAAATCAGGAGCGTGGCAAACTGCACGGGGTTATCTGTGCCCTGAGCCTCAGGGCTGGCTGCCACCCCTCCTTCCAAACTGCCTGCTCAGCCTCTGCCTGCTGCCTTCTGCTTTGCTGCTGAACAAATTGCACCATTGCCTTTGTGTGGCTTTCCTCAGCTGGGCTGGGGGGATGTGGACACCCCCTGGAGGAGCCTTCCCTCCAGAGCTGGGCTTGTTCATGGGGCTGCTTCCCATAACTCAGGGGGATCAGCTTTGCTGGAAATCCCACCTCAGACCAAGGATCGGAGGGAATCCTTGCTTCCAAATGCAGCTGAAAAAATCCCTGTGTGAAGTGTAGTGCTCTGCTCCTCACCTGGAGCAGCAAAGGAAGTCTTTCCTTACACTGGCAGCAGCAGAGAGATCAACTTCTCTGATAGAGCTCACAGACCTGCCAGGAAAATCAGACTTTTCTTTTTCTCTTTCCCAAGAAGTCAGTGTTGTCCAAAGAAGAGAGGACTCTCAAGTGTAGAATCCCCCTCTCTGGCTCCTCTGTGGTTTTGCTGCAGGAGGGAAGAAGGATGCAGGTTTTAGCCAGGACACCTGGCACTGCTCCCTTTCTGGGCTGTGTCACTCCAGCAGCACCCACGCAGCTCTGGGAGCGATGGGCTGCTCAAGAAATGTCTCATTTTGTAGGAAAAGATATTAACAGAACCTTAGATGATCAGTTTTGTCAACAGTGCTGATGCTCCCTTTCTCAAATGAGAGATCCTTAGAGCCCATTGGGGTTGTGATGATGGAGACTGGAAGTATTTACATGATTCTTCTTTAAAAAGAAAATTTAAAAATAGCTTCCAGATTTCTGGTGCTCCGTCAAAAAATTACTTTCCCACCAAAATTACTCTTTAGGCAAAAATAGCTGTTTCCCTTTTTGTTAATAGCAAACTCCCTTTTGCTAATAACAAGCTGCTCATGCTCCATCCCTCCCCCATGTGTGCTTGCACAGTCCTGGGATGCCTCTACTCACATCAGTTTCTCTGCAATTTTCACCTGTTATATCTCCTGTCAGCTCTAGATCACGCCTTAGGAGGTTTAACTGAGGATTGAGTACGTTTTGGGACATGCCTGTGTCATTGTTTGATGGAAACTGGGATCAGCAGTTTGTAGTAATAACCCTTCTATTGATTTGCTACAAGTACAGAGCTGGGAGCTGCTTTGATAAATCTGACTGGAGACAGCAACAGCCTTCCCTTTCTGTCCTGATAGCAGCAAGCTGGAAAATCTCACCCCATTCTCACTGAAGCTTCTGGTTTGGTGGCTTGGGTTGCAGCTCTTTGACTGGGGCTGAGCTGTCTCTGCCCATTCAGTACTGGGAGAAGTCAGATGTGCTGATTTTCTGGATTATTGTGCTATCATTCTGCCTCTGGGAGGAGAGGAAGGGTGAGGGTGGAAATGCATCCTCCTGGGTCTGGGGGGTGCTCTGCTCACCCCAGTGCAGACCTTGGGGCTGTCCAAGTCTCTCCCCTTGTGTTGGGCCAGATGTGCCCTCCTAATCCAAGTGAAAATGCTTCCAGCTCTCTGCAAGTGCTAATCCACTTGAAATCTCAAGCATCCAGAACCATTTTACAACCAACAAAGGGAACAAAGCAAGGGATTTGTGACTTGGTAGTGATGGTAGGCAAACCCTGGCAAAGTATCCCGGGCCAATTGGGGAACTGATTGCCTGCAGCTCCCAAACACAACACCTCATTCCATCGTTACCATCCTGCCTCTGCACTAATTGTGAGCAGGAAAAAAGAGACCTCTCATGTTACTCCCAGCAAAATATTACCATGAAGGGTTTTCTGCTGCGTTTTGTTGTGCCAATGCCATTAATGAATGTGTAAACACCTGCTGGCATAGATTTCCCAGTTTGCTGAGGCTGCAGCTCACTCTGCTAACACGCCTCCCAGTCAGAAGTGCTCCCTTCGTTAACCTCCTGCATCCACTAATTAGAGGGTCACTTGCAGGTCAGAGGTGTGCTCAGGCTCTGCTTCTTGGCTGGCTGCTGTATTATTACTGCAACTGTAAATGCCACATGTGGGAGAGTTGGAGAGTGTGTTTGGAAGGCTGGCTGTATAATTAGGGAGCATTTTCCCAAGGCAGAGTATGCCAGCTGACATTCAAGTGGCAATAAAAGTGGCTGGTTGTTGTTTTGTTTTTTCTTTTAATTCTTCCTTTGTCACACATTAGCTGTCAATGGAAAATTTTTGAATTGTTGCTAATTTTAGCTAGTCTGAGGTATTTGCTAGAAGACAGCTTAGCAGCTCATCCATCCATCATCCATCCATCCATTCATCCATCCATCATCCATCCATCCATCCATCCATCCATCCATCCATCCATCCATCCATCCATCCATCCATCCATCCATCCATCCATCCATCCATCCATCCATCCATCCATCCATCCCTGTAGCATCAAAGAATGGATTGGGTTGGAAGGGACCCTAAAATCACCTCATTTCACCTCTCTGCCATGGCAGGGACCTCCCATGGCCCCAGATGCTCCAAGCCCTGTCCAGCCTGGCCTTGGGCACTTCCAGGGATCCAGAACAGCCACAGGCCCTGTGTCAGGGTCTGCCCACCCTCAGAGTGAAGAATTTCTTCCAAACTTCTAGTTTAAATCTCCCCTCTTTTAGCTTAAAACCCTGTCCTATTTAAAACCTGTCCTATTTGCCCATTTAAAAAGTCACTCTCCATTTTTATAAACTCCTATCCAGGCCACCATTTGGTTACAACTCCTCAGTGTGTGGGGCTGAGCAGCCACTTCCAGCACTGGTTGTGGCATGAGCCAAGCCCTCCTTCAGGAGAACACACTCAGGAGTTTAGTGAATAATGACGGGTTCTTAAAAATGTAATTTCTCTGTCTTTGATTGGCCCTCAGTTTTCTGGTCTCCATTTTCAAGCTCCTCATTCATCCACCCCATTGCAGAATTTCTCTGGAGGTGTTTTGTGCTTGGCTGGAAGCTCAGAGAGCAGCATTGCTTCTCCTACCATTGGGTGACTCCTGATAGTGGGGCTTTAAGTCAGCTATTAAATATTAGAGTGCTCTGACTTTGCTCTTGACACGGCATTAAGAACATTAAACTGCTTGGAAACAATTAGATGGTAGCTAAGCTTGTTCAGTAATTATGCACAAACTGCTCTGGCTGTATCCAGATGTTCCTGCTTTGTTAGATTTCCCTTCTGCAGTGCAGGACTGGGAGGTCATCTGATAATTATCAAAGCTGTTAGAACATGTATTACCTGCTGCTTCACCTTCAATATGTGTGACCAAATCAGGAGAAGCACTCAGAATATGCAGCTGAATAGCACTTTTTGGTCTCCATTAGTAATCAGAAAGTGTGTATAAATCAGAAATGTCCTTACTGACATTTTATTTTGCTTTTCAGTAGTGGAAGTGACTGCAAAAATTATACAGCAATAGAGAATTTGGCTCTTTGTGTTTCATCTGAAGCCTCCTAATGCCTGTAAAAATCTCTCTAAAAGCAGGGAAGAGAGAGAAAGAGGGAGTTCAGAATTTTGGGAGGAAGAATGCATACAATGCAGACAGAAAGGAGGCTGAAATATGAACGTATGAGACACTCCAGGGAATCCCTGAGGTAGCTCAGGAAGGCTACGGATCCTGTTTAGGTTTTTTTTTTTTTGTGAAATTAATTGAAAAAGGAAAGAAGTTTATATTCTGTGCTATTCCTCCACTGTTCTGTGCTTGGCAAAATATGTTTAAAAAAAGAAAAAAAAAAACAACCTGGAAACACAAACCTCTCCATTCCATTTGGTTTCAGGCCTTGGCCAAGAGTCTGGAAAGTGCCCTAGTCCCCAGTGTGGAGCATCTCCCTGTCCCAGCAGGAGGGACACTCCTGACAGAATGGCAGCAGGGGAATTTCTGTGCTGGGAGCCTGGGACAAAGGAATGATTCAGAAGGGCAGGAAGGGAGGGCAGCTGACGGTGTGGAGACACTTGCTCTGTCTCTCCTGTCTGGAGCTGATGTGTCGAGGAGCAGGAGCAGCCCAGTGATGAGGAACAGGCTGTTCCCACGTCAGGCAGGAAGGGCAGGAAATCCCAAGGGCAAGTCTGTGCTCTGTAATGATTTCCAGATGACATCCCATCCCCAAATGTGCTGTGGTTGCCTGGATATGCATTCACACATCGAGAAGCTTCCACAGAAAATCAGAGGATCTCCTTTAAAGTCACACCTTGGCCTGAACCATGGGCCTTGCAAGTAAAGATCCACGTGGTGGGTTTGGCTTTCCCTCCACCAAGGGACATTCATGCTCAACCTATGGAAAATATGCTTTAGTTGATTGCACAGAATTTATATTTTTGGCAAACAAGCTCAATTCAAACCGCAGAATCTACCAGGATTTCCAAAAATCTTTACTCCAGTGCTCTCATCAAAGGTTCTTTACACTGAATTAGGGTGGGAAGTGAAGCCATGTCTGTTGGGAAAGATGTAACAGGAAAGCCTTAGTTACTGAATTACCATGAAACAATAGGATGGCCCCTGAAGGCAATCCCCTCTTGATAGAACAATGCCCTCTGCCAGACAGCAGCTCCAAAGGTCAAAGAAGATTTTCCTAGGGTCCAAAGAGTAGTTTTTCGAGTTTAAAGTGTAACACACTATGGTAATATAAGGATTCTTATAGGCTGTATGTAAATGCTATGGAATTTGTATCTTGTATTACATTGGTTAGTGGAAATTAGAATATTCATCATGGAAGAAGATTAATTGTATTGTAAACGGGAAATCGCTCTCTTCTTTCTCTCTCTCTCTTCTCTCTTCTCTCTCTTACTCTCCCTCCTGCTCTTCCTCTCTCCCTCTTCTATTACCCCACCACCCTTTTATCCCATTGCTCTTTCTCTTCCCCCTTTTATCTCTTTGTCCTACTCTGGGCTGTGCCTGGCAGCTCTTAGCAGGGCTCTTTACAATAAACTGCAACTGGAACTTTTAGCTTATACAGAGCCATGAGTTTTGTCCCTTATGACCATCAATCCCAACACAAAGACTCCCGCACGTCCTTCCCTGGGCTTGATCTGGCTAAAGAACAAATGCTCATTTTCTTGCAGGAGAATGGTCATTCATGGAGTTCCCTGTGACCAAAAACGTAGGGTGGAGTGAGAGATTTTGCAGATTGTTAAAATGTTTAGGATGGGCACAGCTCCAGCTGCAGGTGGGAGTGATGAGGGCTGAGTGGGCTCCTTTGTGCCATGTTAAAGCAGCTCTGCAGGCAGGGAGAGTTTGGTGTGGGGAGGGAGGTGACACAGCTGCAGTGCTGGTAAATGCTGCCTGCTCCCACCCCTGCAGCTGCCACACCACGAGACATCAACTGCAGGATGCCAAATGCACATCTCAGAGCCCTCATGTGTCACTTGTCTGTCTGACAGATACATGTGGGTTTAATCAGCTTGCAAACACTGCCTGTTACAGCATCCTGCCTGCTGGAGGGATTTCCAGTAGGAAATGTGAGATGGAAATGCTGACAAAGCTCAGCTCCCCAGGGGCTCTCAGGGATTCATGCAGAGGTGCAGCCTCGAGCACTCCTCCTTGGCTCTGTGCAGCTGCATCTCCTTGGAGCAAGGATGGGCACCCAGGGGGTTTGAGGTGGAGTGTGCCTGTGGATGAATGCCTGGCACCTTTCTGATGCTGCCCAGGGAGAGGAAAAGGCAGAGCAGATTATCCTGGGGCAACCCAGGGACACTCCCCTTCTCTGAAGAGCTCTGACATGATATTTTCCTGGAGTTTCTTTATAAATTGTAATTTGAGCTTGAAGGTGATGGGGTAATCCCCTCAAGGAGTGTATTTGAGGGAATGCTGCACCAGATGGTGGAAATACCCAGGATGGATTTATTCTCAGTGGTCTTTCTGCCCTGCAGTGTCTCCCTGGAAGTATTTACTACTTTCTTCACTTTTGACCTTGCACTTTCCAGGAACTCATCAGATGGGGAGGGTGAAGGAAAGGAAGAGGGGGTAATGATCAGAGTGTTTTCATGATGGTTCCTGTGGTGCAGCTTTGACATCTGACCTGGTCCCACTAAGCTCAGCTCTAGGCTAAGTAGCTTCTAACAACCTCAGAGAGTGATTCCATGGTTTGTGTGCCCTCCTGCCAACATCTCCCACTGACCCACTGCCCCACACAGTTCAGGGGCTAAACAGAAAGTGCTGCCAGATGCCAGCAGGGCTGGGTCCTGCTGGAATGTGCTGAGGACTCTCTCCAGACTTGGATGTGTGCTGAGAGAAGCAGCTGAATGATTGAGAGAGAAAAAACAGGCTGATGCTGAGCTGGAAAAGGATGCCTTGAAGATTTATTTCACACTGCTGCTGATGCCAGCTGGGAATTACAGTGCCAGCTGGGACTGGCTCCTGCAGCACTCCTGGTACACAGAGGAGATGCTGGCTCCTCCTCTGGGGTTTGTTCTCTTCTCTGATGAAGTTTTTCTGCTCTCCACACCTGGATGTTGACTGCAGGTCAACTCTGGACACTCTCTGGTGTGGTGTGGAAAATATGCCCTAAATCACCTTCCCCTGTCCAGGGTGTATCAGGGATTGGGGCACAAGCCAGGGATGTTCCTGGATCCCTCAGAGAATCCCTTTAGCAAGCCATGCTTGAGTTTCTCCCTTCCTCCAAAGGGCCTTCCTCTATTTAGGAGCTGAGACTGACAGTCAGCAGAATGAAAAAAAAGTAAAATAAAGGAAAAACTTGAAGGAATTGCATTAGAGCTTTGGGATGTAGATGATCTTTGTGTCTAATGATTACATGGTGTAAATGTGTAATTGCAGTGTTGGTATCAGCATCAATATTAATATTGCAAATCACATCTCATTGGCCTTAAAACTATGACATTAGAGCAAGGAGAGCTGGTGGGGAAGCCATCTGGGTTTTACTTTCCCTGTATGCTAATTTTCTTTTGGGAAAGACAGCTTAGCAGACAGAACAGGAGGAGGAGGGGGTTGCAGCCCCCCCTTGGCATGGCTGGGGTCACTGTGAAGCCATGTGGGTCCATCCTGTTTTCACATCTCTCCAAATTCCAGCCCACATCCCACGTGCAGCAGTGACTCCACAGCTCCCCACACAAACACAGGAACCTGATTTATCAGGGATAACCCTTGGATGACCCCAACAGCCCCTCTGCACACCTTTTTACAGGTACTGCTCACACCAACCCCAACCCTTCAGACAGGTGCCATTTTGACAGCAAAGCCTTCCATGAAATCCTGCTTCCACTGAGGCTCCAGAGGAAAACATCTTCTCTGTGTTCAGCTGGTTTAAAGAGCACATGAAGCTTTTGGCTTTGGTCCAATGCCAGACTAAAGGTCTTCTACCTTATAAACTATCAGAGCTAGGAAGATTTGCTCTATAAATGGCTCCCATATGCATATGCACTGTATAGATATACATTATGGATTTGTTTATGTCATGGAGCACTTCAAATATCCCTTAATAAAGTAATAGACCCAAGGTAGCTGTATATGCTGGCAGAAAGTTGTTCTGTGCTTTGGAGCCATGGAAAAATTGGAGCTCCTAAAGATTTCTTCTTTTTCCTACAGTTTCCACTGTGAGTATTTCAAACTGCAGGACATCCTGGATCCTATTGCATGAAGGGATGCAGCCATGGTCCTCTGAACCTGACAGAAGCAGAAATGGAAATGCTTGAAGAGAATGTGGGACGTGCTGCCTGTCCCCTGGCTGGCCTTGGAGGACAACGAGCTGCACGGGGAAGGTCTCTAATGAGCAGAGAGAAATTGCTCCTGAGCTGTGTTTGCAGGGCTGGGAGCTGAGATGTGCTGGCAGGGTCACAGCTTTCCAGCAGGAAGCTGTTGTTGTGGTCAGAGAGGTGTTTCAGCTGTGAGTGATCCTTTGCTTTGCAGCACACCCCTGGCCCCTGGTCGGGGATGCAGCCCAGCTGAAAAGGTGTTTTTTTGTTGGCTACATCCCAAACACCAGGTGGGACTCCTTAACCCAAAAAGAAGACTCAGGGCTCCAGACTGTTGCTGGGCTCCCTAGGAATTTCCTAGAGGAGCTCACCTGGTTCCCAGTGAACCAAGTGAGCAAATAAAAGTTTGATTTGTGGTTATTTAACACTGTTCTACCCCCAGATGGCCTTTGGGAAAGGATCCTCATGGATCCTTCCCATGAGACTGGACAACAGGGATAGTGTCTCAGAAACCCTTTGCTCAAGATGTCCAACCTTTTTGTCTCTCCTGGCTGAAACCAGACAATAAATATGTGGCTGGTTCTGCCCCAGCAACTGCAAACAAAGATTGACTGCCAAGCTGCAAGCACCTCTCTGCTCTGAATTTAGCTTTCAATTCTCCTTTAATTTATTATTTGCAGTTAATTTAATCCATATTGACCTGCCTCAAAGAGAAAAAAGCCCTAGATTTGGTGAAAAATAATCTATTTTTAATTATTTCTGATGTAGAACACTAGCCCATAAATAAATTCCACTGCTACCCAGTGGTTTTTTTGCCGTCAGAACTGTCTTGCTGGAATCAATAAACAGTTGATTAAAAACCTTGTTATTTAATATATTCAGTAACCCTAATCTATTCATTAGAAACTTAATCACTTTCATGTCACCAGCTGCTGTGATGGAGAAAAGAGCTGTAGCTAATTATTAGCAATTTTACAAAGCTAATATTGAATTTCTAATGGGTCCTCTGTGGCCTCTATTTCAAGCACTTTGTATATTCCACAAACATGTGTTCTGGCTCTGGGCAGGGCCAAGCACCTCAGGCTTCCAGCCCTGTGGATAAACCTGGGCTTAGCAACCAACTTTGGTTATTTTGTGAGTGGAACACGAGTGCACAGGGCTGGCCCCTGGCCAGGTCACCCACTGGCCCAGTGGCCATGGACAGGGAGGTGCTGGTCGTGGTGATGCCTTTTTCTGGCTTAGCTAGAGACAGAGGCCAGATAAAGTTAAAAACATAAAAGTGGATATATTTAGTGAAGGGCCCTGCAGGTACATTAAGGGCAGACAAAGCTTCCCTAAGGGCTACACCCAAAATGAACGATGGTCACAAGTGTTTCAGACACAAGTAAGTTTGGTCCATTTGCATATCAGGGGTTAATTCTCCAATTACAGCTTCATGGAATGAAGTAATATTCCCCTGGTTTGCCTCATCCCCCAATTCACTTTTATTTATACTTTTTGGGGCCTGAGGCTGTGGTGTGTCCTTGCATCACTGGCTTAGAAGGATTGTTTTGTCTGACCAAGATGTGAAGACAGCAATTAACACTCTGTTTGGAGTTCAGAGCTATGCACCAATGCAGTGCAGCATCTGATAAATAGAAAGGCTAACGTGTCAAGGCATCAGTGGGACAAGAACCCACTGGCCATGGGACACGGAGGTCCTGTGCCCTGACCACTCATCTGAACCCAGCTGTGGTGGGGGGGTTTTCCATGTGCTCTGTGTGTCCTTTTCGAGGGATGGGATCAAGGGGAGACAACGGAAAAAGGCACTGAGGGGTTGAAGTGTGTCCAGAGAAGAGAATGGAGCTGGGGAAGGGGCTGGAGCCCCAGGAGGAGCTGAGGGAGCTGGAAAGGGGCTCAGCCTGGAGAAAAGGGGGCTCAGGGGGAACTTGTGGCTCTGCACAGCTCCCTGACAGGAGGGGACATCCGGGGGGGTCGGGCTCTGCTCCAGGGACAGGGACAGGAGGAGAGGGAACGGCCTCAGGCTGGGCAGGGGAGGCTCAGGGTGGGCATTGGGAAAAATTCCTTCACTGGAAGGGTGGTCAAGCTTTGGGACAGCCTGGTGGTACAATCACCATCCCTAGAAGTGCTCAAGAAATGCAGATGTGGCACTTTGGGACATGGTTTAGTGGTGGGCACAGTGCTGGATCAACAGGTGGGCTCTGAGGATTTCTTAATTATTCTAATATTCTGTGATAGCTCCCTGGGGATGAGGGAGAAGCCTAGGGGGTGTGGGCAGCTGGTTGGTGTGACCTGGGCACTGCCCAGCTTTGGTTTTTGCCTGTTCAGTTGTTTTGTTCTTTGATACCAGAGCTGCTGGTTTGGCAGTGTGGTGATGGAAGCAGAGAGCCAGCTCTGGGTGACACAAAGCAGGATTTTCTTCAGGGCTGCATTAACTTTAAAGCCACTCACCTGTGTGGATTGTTTGCACCTGCTAGCACTGGTTATATCCTTATTTCTGACAGCTGCTGAGGTGCCTGCTGCTGCACCAGGCAGAGTCTCCTGGAGCAGACACCTCTTCCCCTTAGGACCCTGTGGCAGAAAGGGGTGCAGGGGCACAGCAAGGCTAAATCACACGAGGCTGCAGCAGGGGCTGGTGCCACTTGGAACTGTTTGATTTGCAAAATAATTGCACTACACCTTTGTGGAACCATGTAAAATTTCCCGTGGGTGAGATGCAAGGAAAAAATCCTGGGCAGGAGCTGTGCAAAGAGCATTCCTGCACTCAGGAGGGGATGAGAACAACAGGGCTGGGGGATGGGTTATGGGGCTGAGGGTCTTTCTCCTCGAAGGGAGATGGTTCCACAGCTCTGTGCTGTGGGTGCCTTGCTGCCTGTGCTCAGCGCCCACCCCTGAGCTGCCACAGGCCTGGGCTGGGCCTGGCTGCTCCAGGCTGTTCTTGGCTGCCTCCTGTGGCCTCCATATTGCTGGTCTTTGCAACAGTTCCTGCACCAGATCATAATTAAATATGCCATAGGCAGTAGTTTGAGTGGTTTAATAGTTTGATGCCCTTTGCTCTCCTGTTCCTGCCCTGTTCTGCTGTGAGGTAACTGATGGTGCAAGCTCTTGGACTAAGCAGCACAGGGCTGAAGGTGTGCAGAGCCCCAAAGCAGATGCAGAGAGAGGAGAATCCAGTGATGATTTTCTGTAGTCCCCAGCCCTGAGCTCTGCACAGGTCATGTCTCCATCCCATCAGGCCCCTTCCTGAGGCACTCAGGTCTGCCTGTGTGCAGGTTTTGTGAGGATGGAACTTGTGGCATTATCTCTCCCTGCAGAGCCCCTTCAAACTGCCCTAAGTGTGGAGAAGGCTTGAAATGTGCTGTGTCTGCACTCTGGGGTTGTGGCACCTCAAAAAAAACCTGCAGAGCCTGGAGGAGTGCACCCAGCAGAGAGCAGAGGGTCCTGGACCCCCTGAGGGCCACCAAAAGCAGCAGCAGCACCTTGTGCAATCCCCTGTGCCATCAGCAGCAGCCTGTGCTCCCTCAGAAGGTGAGAGGTGGCTGAACACAAACACTGCCTCCCTCGGGCTTCATCTCGCTGCCTCGGGAGGGATGTGCCAGATGGAGGGAAACAAATACACAAACACACATGTAAACTCTTCCAGAACGGCTTCATATCCTCATTTTCGAAAATATGTGATCCAGCTTGTTTTATGGCCTTGGCGAACTCCTGGTGGCATCTGGCTGAGCTAAATATTGCACTTAATAGTCCAAGGCAGCAGAGCTGGCTTCCTTTCACGTGTGTTTACAAATGTGCTGTAGCATTTCCATGGAAATTAGCACAGAGCCTTAACAACAAACCAGGGGATGGAGAACAAAGAGAAATCTCTTGGCCTCTCTGCAGTTTGTGTGGGTTTCAATTGGTGTGTCTGCCTGTGGCCCCCATGCACTGCACTCTCTGCTGCTCCTGGCTGTTAGTAGTGCTGGGTTTTACATTCCAAAACATCCCACCTCCCAGAGTGTTTTCTCCTTATTATATCAGATATTAGTCAGAGGAAGCATTGGCAAGAGGTGTAACCTGGACTCTTGTAAGTCAGTCTGAAATATGAGGCTTTTGCCCTATGGTGTGACATTGAGATCCATGGAGCTGCATAATGGTAACACTGAAAAGGTATTCAGAGGATAGAATTTGCCAGCTTGCCAAACAGACTAGTTAGTGAGCATGTTTTTGATTTCAGAGGTTTGAAGGAACCTCTTTGTCAGTTCTTGGCACAGTGTCTCTGACAGGGAGCCCAGGGCTCAGGAGTCTGTCTCCAGCACCCAGCAGCTCTCCCTGGACTACAGCTCCATTCTGTTGGGTAGGGAATTTCAAACACTTCTTGTTTTTGCTTGAATCTGAATGAAACAAAGAAAAGGAGTATCAAAATTGTGCAGAAAACAAGATTGCTTCCTCCAGACAGTTCCAAGGAGTGCAGCACGAAGCAGGGTTTGCTGTGGTGTGAAATGCTGCCCTGGTTTCAGCTGCAGAACAGGACTCGGGGCTGCCCCGTGGGGCAGCAGCTCCAGGGTGCAGGGCCAGTGTGTTGCTCTGTTTGCAGAGTGCCTGGGCTGCTGACACAGGGACCCTTTCCCCTCCTGGCATGCCCCATGTCCCTTCTCCTGAGCCCCTGCTGGGTGGTGGCTGCAAGCATGGGCGTGGGGAAGTGCACCTGAGCCCCAGCAGTGGCTGAGCAGCCTTTGCCTTCTGGGCTTCCCTGCAAGGAGCACAAAAGCTGCTCTGGGGATGTCTGGAAATGCTCTGAGGTGTGATGCACAGGACATGCCAGTGTCACCTGGCATTTTCCCCAGGCCATGAGTGCCTCTGGTGGCACTGGGCAGTGGGGACAGTGGCAGCTGGGCCAGTCCCTGCCCAGCTCTGGTGGCTGCCACAGAGCAGAGGCACGTGGAGAGAAGCACAGATCCTATTCAGTCATGTGCTGGCAGCTGTCCCAGATTCCAGTGAGCCCAAAGCTGAGGAGGAGCCATCAGCAGAGGTTTGGAGGTGTGCACCCACACCCCACGTGCAATTAATTGCACCTGGCCTAGATCTTCAGTTCATGTAAGTGGGCAAAGCTCCATACCAATCCTCTGAGTCTTTGCATCTGCAGATGATGTATTATTGAATTATGCTCGATTAGCTGTTTTTCTGTTGCTTAACAGAAAGCAAATCTCAGCATAAATGAGATTAGTATGTGCCCTCCATGTACGCCAGCTCTTGCTCCCAAGAATTTAACATTCTTAATAGAATGATTTTTTTAAAGGAGGGGGTGGGGGGAAAGACTCTTTGAGGCTCGTCTTTCATTTGCCAGATTATCTGAACATTAAATTAAGCAAGTATGGAAATTCAAAATATAGCTGCTCTACAACATGTGCTGACACTGGCATAACAATATTGGTAATCCCCCTTGACAGCCATTACAGCTTAATGCTCCAAGAAAATGAACTACTTATTTTCTTTACACCATATACACAGTGTCTCCAAATCTTTGCCTGTCTTCCAGCCAAGATGACTCCTTGAATTAATCTCTCCCAGGTACCAGCTGTGTTTGTCTCATCCTGCTGAGCAGCAACTGATGGCTTTGAGGCTGTGTCACCTTGACAGCTCAGAAAATCCCCAGCTGCTCCTGAGGACTTCACTGCACATGTGAGAGAGGTCCTCAGACATTCTGAGCTTGGGTCATGCCAGGGGCACCCCTCACATCTTGTAGGGTCTTGTCCTGTCATCTTTTTGTTGTGCTTTGTCTCAGCTCAGCTGAAGGAGGTGTGGAATCCACAGTCATGAGCCTTGTGGGTGTGTTAGGTGTGGATGAGTTTCCCTTCTGCCTATTTTAAACTTGTGCCCTCCAGGATTTGGTCTTTGAATGATGCAAATCTGCAGCTTGACAGTGAAATCATCAAGTTTTGCTCAGCTTTGAAAGGGTTGTTGAAGAAAAGACAAGTTATGTTTATTGGAGGTGGCAACTGAGCCTGTTGCTTGTGCTGAAATTTGGATCCTTGTCCACCTTTTCTTTGATAAGAGGAACTGTTCTGACTTCTAGCATCACCTTGTCCTCAGTGCCTTTGGGAAGGATCCAGAGGACTTGCTTAGGAGACCTCTTTTGGGATTATAAGGACAGTTAGGCTATTTTTTTGCCAGGTCTCTGGATCCCAGCAGATCACATCAGAATGGTCTGGGAATGCCTGGGGACTTCTGTTAGAAAAATAACAGACCCCAGAGAGCTCACTGGAGAGTTTTAAGAGCTTGGAGGAACAAGTGGTTGTGGATGTTTCAGATGTGCCTTTGTGAAAGGAGGTGCTAAACTCCACCAAAGCCCAACTTAAACTCCACCACAGACCAGTATTTGGTGGCAGAAGAGGTTTCTAGTGAAAGGCTGTCTTTGAGAGAGGAGGGAGTCACATCACTTAAACAACCCTGATCTCAGCTCGTGCAAACCCCTCCTTTGAATAAACTGGAGCCATGGTGATGTGCAGGACTCACTCCTCATCACCAGGTGTGTTCTGCAGCTCGTTCATGATGGGAATTTCCACTGTCACATCATTGTGCCGCGGGGCGAAATTGGAGCAGCTGCCTTGTAAAATGTGAAACGGCACCGACACACCAGGCTGTGTTTCAGAGCATGTGACTGAGAAGGTGATTGCTCTCGTTAATAATGAGCCACTAAATTGGATGCAATTGCAATAGCTCATCATTTGTACAGAAATATTATGCTTTATAGGTGCATTACTGGGCTGTATTTTATAAGGCTGTTAAGCTTACGCACTTTCCCCTGCAGTAAATGTCAGCGAGGTTACAATAAAATTTAATACAATATTATTAAAGCTGAAGTGCATCAGTATGGAATGATCATGTATGCACACTAAGAAGTCTTTATTATTGCTTCCTTAACCTTCTTAAGGAGCTGCTTGTTTTAAAATACAGTGATGAAAAGGATCAAAGTTTGGAGGTCTCTTTGTCCACCCAAAGGTTCATCAGAATTTTCAGCATAGATGGGGGCTTTGTGACACATTAGTTCAAGTAAATTAAACATTAAAATTTCAGCTCTGCCAGGAAAATTTCAATACAGCTGCAGATTATAATACAGGTGGCGAGGTCTCCTCATATTCACCTTAGTTTTCACGGGGTGGAACTGATTGGCAGATTGTTGGCCCCCAAAGCAGCCAGGCGTGCCCTTGCCTGTGCACATCTCAGAGGGGTGGGACACCTAACCAGCCTTGGGGGTCTGCCATCACCATGACAATGCCCATGGCCTGCCCCTAGTGAGGAAATCAATAGGCTCTGGGGCTCCCCAAACAATTTCCCTGACCTCCCAAGGTTGCCAAAAGCGAGGTCAAGCAGCAAAGATCAAAGGCCCTGTGGAAAAAGGCATCCCCTCTCTGACCTGCTGGCTTGGGACTTGCCTCAGCCTTACCTTGAATTATTTTCTTGATTTAAGAAACTGGTGTTATTTGCATACACTTTAGCCAGAAGAAATCAGAATTAATCCCAGTGAAGTCTGAGGCATTATCTGCTGTTTGATTAGATTGGGAGTTCCATTGTGAGTTCCATTTTGGGTGAAACAGCATGCAGAGCTGGAGAGGAGCCCAGGGAGAGGTTCTGTTTGGGTTGTGTGCAGAGGAGCAGTGTGAGGGCTCAGCTGTGTACCTTGGAGAGGTTATCAGTGCTCAGAGCTATTCTTGGTGCTTGCAAAGCTAATCCCTAAATATTTGGAAAGAGCAAAATACTACATGAATTTTAGAGTTAACTTCTTTGGGCTTGTCTGGAGCGAGTAGCTGACATAAAAAATGTGGTTCAGACACAGTGGATCAGTGATGTCCAGCTTCCCATGGGAGCTCCAGAAATCCCCTTCTGCATGAGATACACAGCTCAGCCCACCTCAGCTGTGTGCTCTGTGCACGCATCTTCTAATTCCACACTCAGCCTTGCAAACTGCTCCTTGTTTTCTTTATCATGAAAAAGATTTGGATTCTTGTCAAGATATTTTGGTGTTTCAGAGCTTCCCAGCAGAGGGTGGATTTTAGGCAAGTGGGTACTTGATGCTTCCCACAAAACTGGTCCTAGCAGGGGTCTGGGAGCAGCAGAGATCTGGAAATGCAGTTTGGGTTCATGGGCTCCTTTTCCTTTCCAAGCAGCAGCTCCTCAAAGTGGCAGTTGCCTCAGATGGATTAAGTTCCCCTCTCTGGCACTCGTGCTGCTGACCACACTTTTAAATCACAGTTTTAAGCGCCTGTGTCAGAGATTTCATCTCTGAAAATACATGAGGAGCTGCTGCCTGTTGTGCAGGTGTGGGTTTTTTGTGACAGCCCCACTGCAGATCCCCGTGCCTGGGATCTGCTCCATCCCCACAGCCATGCATGATGTGAAACTGGGAAAAGATCAGGGCTGGGTTCAGAGGAAGGAGAGACCTGCAGTGGCTCTGTGGAGTGGAAGGGATGGGAGGAAAAGCAGGAGGAGCTGGCTTGCCTTGGTGACAGCTTTGGGTGCCACTCCAGGTGTGCACAGGTCGTGCAGCCCAGGTGGGTCTGGGCACACACAGACACAGACAGACACACAGACAGACACAGGCACACAAACCCTGCTCTCCCTAGCAAGATCAGGACTTTTCCTGGCTTTTCCTTGCAGGTTTTGGAGTGCAAAGCTCCAGGGGTGTAGCTCCCTGCCTGTGCACGGGGTAGAGACTCTTAAGAATTCCTTTGAGGGGCAGTGCAGGTCTGGGCATCCCCCACAGTCTGATCAGCCCCACAGCACACACTGTGCTGGTGTCACCTCGGTGTGTGGTGGTGGGGTAGGGTAGCAGGCCTGTGGGAAAGGGCCACTCTACACAATTAAAACTTCTGTTTTTCCCTCGCCTTTCTTGCAAAGTTATGGAAAGGAAAGGGTTATGATGGTCCTCTGGAAAGGGTTAAAGGAAAAAATTAACATGGGAAAAAGCCCAAAAATCTTGTTTTAAACGGACACAAATTGTATTTCAACCTTTCCTTTTCTCACCCTGCCTGCTTGCTCTCTCTGCTCTGCCTTCCCACCCCTCCAGCCACTGCTGCCTCTTCACCTGGTTGTCTCACTGCTGCACTCTGGAGCTGAGGAAAGCTCAGTCCTCTCTCCATGTGTGGACATCCCTTGCAGTGCTGTCCCCTCCATCTTCCCACTGCTCATTTTCTTCTGCACTGATCCTCTGCTTTTCCCCCTGTAATTACTTCCTTGAGGTTTATTTTCATCTCAGTGTCTGATGTGACCAAAGTACATAAGTCTGTATCTATTGATTTCTGACAGCACAGTCTGCTTGTTCCCAGTAATATTTCTAGCATCAGCATTCATCTTCCTTTCAATCTAAAAGATATGTCAGGACCACATCACTAAGGCTTCAGATTTTTGTCCCTGTCAGCAGCATTCTTTCCCCATGATTCATATCCACAAATTGCTAAGGGAAAAATTAAACTTTTCATCAAACCCTTAAATATTTTGAGATTCCACAGCTATTTCACATTTTCAGGAGGGAGGCCACAGCTATGGAAGCTGTTCCTAATGATCTCTGGATTTTTTGGGAACTGCCTCTTTGGTCTGATGTCTGTGGTCTCATACAATCAAAGTCATCAGTTCCTTTAATATATTGACAGCTTGCATCCACATGCACACACACCTGTTTTCACCATGCTTGAGGGCATATACTCATCAATAGCTTTTTTTTCCCCTCTTTTTTTTGGACACTAGCACTGCTATTGCTGAGGGCTGTAGCAATGAGCTCTGGTGTCACTGTTGTGTATGATGTAGGTTAATAGGTGTCTGCCAGGGCAATCACCAGCTGCTTCCACTTTATCCAGGGTTGTCATGGGATAAATTTGCTGTACGTGCTGCAGAGGCAGAATGTGTCACTTCTACCCAGGACAAAGCCACTTGTTCCCTGCTGCCCTTCCTGGGGATGGGTTCTGTTTATGATAAAATCACAGTGAATTTGGTGAGATGCTCTGGAGTTCCTTTATCTAGTGACAGAGAGGGATGTATTGGATGTTTGAGCAGCCTGCAGAAAGCACAACCAATGGCTGCTGAAACTCTGTTTTGTCAGTGATGTGAAGGATGGTTTTAATTTCCCCATAGGTGTCTTTCTCATCTCAGGAACCAGCTGATGGTGGCATTAATTTTGCTTCTATCATTTCCTTCACGTCTTGAATTATGCTTGACCATCAGGGGGATGCTGTGAGAGTTACAGTACTTTGTGTGCCTCTTCTCATGAGCAGAATTTCATTGAATTGGCTGATTACCAGGCATCAATATATCTTTCCAGATTTCTCACGTGAGAGCAATGCCAGGATAACTGATCACTGAACACTCCTACTGGTTCTCCTTGGTGCTTTCCAAGGGATCATGTCCAAACTCCATCCAGCTGATGTGTCTGTCTCACAGAGCTCCATTTTGGGCTGGGTTTTCTAGAGGCACCTATTACTTCAGGGGTGTTTCAGGTGGTGTTTGATTCCTGCACAATCAGCAAAGTCTGTATTTTTATTTATATTTTATTGTTTTCAGAGAATATTTGCAGTGAGGAATCTGAGAGCACTTGGTAAAACAGAAGGAATGGAAGCAGTGGGGAACATCTCCCTCACTGCCAGGTACCAGAGCAGGGCACAGATAAAAATAACCCACATAAAACACTTCAAAATGTTCCTTTAGGCTTGAAACTATAACAAATTTTAGTGGTGGGCAGGTTCTTCCTGATATGAAAAGTACAAATGCCCTTATGAAGGTGCTGGATTGAATTTTGGAGGAATTATAGTGCTTGGTGGGTAAGGAACAAACCATTCTAGACCATTTTGCTGGAGCTGACATTTGGAAGGTAAAGATGAAAGGATATTTGCTATTACATCCATTGGAAAATCAGGGAAGATATGTAGCTTATATAGTAATTTAAAGATTGGGTTCAATCTGTTGGATGTTGGGGGTGAGAGGCAGTTCCATTTATCACCTACAAGGTGACATCAGACATCACCTGGGGAGAATCCAGCCTGTGGGGGAATCACCACAATCTGCCCTGGAGGGATTCCCTGTGGTCATCAGGGAGGTTTTGTGTCCCTTTGACAGCAGCTGGTGTTCAACAAGCACTTCAGTGGCATGAAGACGTGTTGGTGAAATTGTCCAGCAGCTTTTCTAACTGGGAAATTAATATTGGAGCTGAAAGGAGAAACTCTCCTAAAAGGAACTGGCACATAGCTGTCCTCATAAAGGGAAGGTGGAAGGTGTCCTGCCCATGGCAGGGATGGAATGAGCTGAGCTTTAAGGTCTCTTCCAACCCAACCCAGACTCTGGGATTCTGTTGTAGAAATGGGTTTTGTTGGTTTTCTTGGCTGCTGTGCCCACCTGCTCACTTTGAAGACCCTGATCCTTAGCATGTGATCTTACAACAGAGAACTGTGATGCCTAAAGACTTTTTACCCTTTTTATATTTTTCATATATTTGTAGCCTTGTAGATTTTTTATATATATTTATGTAGCTTCTAGTATTTTTCCTGCCCTCTCTCACAGTTTAACAAACACTTACTAACACATTCTTGAAATTCTGTTTAGTCTTATTCTTAAGAAGAGAATTCCTGACAAGCACATTTTTTTTTCTACCAGAACCTAAGACATAACAAATAAATAGGGCAGAGAAAGCCCCTGGACCAGCTCCAAGGGTTACTGGAATAACTGATTTCCTACTGCATGTACCAGCTAGATATACGAATTAATTAACCTTATAAAAATTATAGAAAGCCTGTATCATGTGTGTGCAATGCTGTATCTGGTGCACCTGAAAGCTTTCATTCAAGAATTGCTTTTTTTATTTTACCACTTTAACTCTGTTGCAAGGTTTTTTTCCTTTTGTTATTAGCAGCAGCTGAGCCCACTGAGCTGACTGTCCTCTGGAGAGCAAATGTTTGGTGAGCAAAGTGTTTCCAAAGTGCAGGTTGTGTGGTGATGCTTTCAGCCCCAGAACAACTGGTGCCTTAAGTTTTATCTTTCATATTTCCAGGCTCTGCAGTGCATTGGTGTGTGACTCTGAACTCCACACAAAGTGTCACAAGTTCTCCTCCCAGCTCAGGCACACAAAACAATCCTTGTCCAGCCCCAGAGCCAAGGACACGCTGCAGCTTCAGCCCCAAAAAGTGCAACCAGCAGCCACTGGAGAGAATCTGGGAGGATGGGAGTGCAGAAGTGGAGCTGGGATTGGGCAGTGAAGCCAAGGTGGAAATGGAGCCAAAGTGATGCAAGTGTGAGAACTGGTGACTCGGATCCATCCTGGGCCCATCTTGGGTGGAGCCACGGCCGGGCTCTGGCACTGCCCAAGGGGAATCCTTTGGAGCCTTGGGATAAATCCCTGCTGGATTCCTGTGCCACTGCTCCAGGCATCAGCCCCCTGTCCCCGTGGGAAGGCTGGGGTGGCACTGGATGTGAGGGCTGAGGGAGCCTGTGCAGGTGCTGGTCATGCTTGGTTTACTGGGGGTTTTGGGAGCCCCAGTTTTTTTGGGAAGGTCTCTCCAGAGACATCCTGGGGGTGTCCATTCCCTGGCTTTTGTTCTCCCCAAGTCATGAGGACACAGGGGTAGATTTCCTGGCCAAGGGATCAGTTTTTTGGATAAATGCTGCCTGCAGCATGCACACCCTGGGCTGCTCCCTGCCCTCCTCCCAGCTCCTGCCCTGCAGGAACACCACACATCTGCTCCCTGCATCCCAGCATGTCCACAGAGCTTCAGTCCCTGCTGCTCTTACACGGGGAAGGTTTAATTTCAGATGTGTGTGCAGCTAAGGCTTTGGCTCTTTGTTTCACTGCCTGTGATGGATTCCTGAGCCCTGGTGTTACACAGAGCCTGGTGTGCTGCTGCTGTGCAGGGTCTCCAAAGGGCACTGAGAAATCCCCAATCACTCCTGAAACCCTGCAACAGGCATTGCAGGGAATATCCACCTAGCCAGGGTATCACTGCTGCAGAAAGGAAATTGTTCCCCTTTATTCATGGGATATGACTGCAGGCTAAATAAAAAGTGAGAGCAAGTTTGGAGTGCTTACACCGAGAGGGTCAGAGGGGTCACCTGCATTTGTGAAATGTCCAGCACCTCTTGTCCCCTGTGCTGGCAGCAGATGGAAATCATTTCACTGGGGGGTGTGAGCTGAGGTCAGTGAGGGAGAGGGCAGAGGAACAGCTCACTAATACCCCAGAGCCAAAGAACCACCTCTCTGAGCTGCTTTCTTTGTGTTGGTGTAAAACACAAAGGAGAGCAGGCAGGCCCAGGGGCTGTAGGAGTTTAAATCAATATGACAAATCCATAATTACACAGAGACTTGTGCAGTGGGAACATCTTGGGCTTATAAGGAAAAACAAACGTCAGCACGAGTCTCCAGTGTTATATATAAAATCCAGACATACAGAGTCCATCTATACAAATGCAAGTTTGCCTTATTCTGGATATTGTGTACACCAGTGTTTTTCAAATGTCTCTGCTCTCTCTGCCTAATTCATAAATCATAAGAGGAGATACAATAAAAGGAATTAGATGATCATTAAAGCAGTATGCACTAGATATATATTTCCTTTCCTCTTTCAGTCTGAGAGCTCATTAAAAGCTCACTTGACTCTTGAAGTATCTTGACACTGAAGATGATGATGAATAGAGCTGCTAAGAGTTGTTAATAATTTGAAATGCATTGTCAGAATCACATGATGATGCTACAGGAGATTGTTATAGACGTGTTATTTGTGTTTGTTTTATTTGGTTACCTCTTAATCGACCCAGATTAGAAACAGAGCATGAAGCTGAGCAAGTATTTATTTTCTCTCTAGAAGGACATTTTAATTAAAAAATGAACTATTAAAAAAAGAAGTCTGGGCAGGTGAAAATTACTGGAATGACAACATCCTGGCCACGTGCACCAGTGTTTAATTCCAAAGCCTTTCCAGTCTCCTTCCCTGGTGTAAGAGCTTTGCTGGCTGGGGCAGTTCCCACACACTGAGACTGGAGTGGCTCAAGTGCTTTGCTGGGTCTGTCCCTCCCAGCCAGAGCACAGGTTTGTCCTGGCAGGGGGGACAGGGGGCTGGACAGCCCCACTCTGCACTGCTCTGCTGTGCTCCTCACTCACCAGGGGCTGGGCTCTTGTCCTGGGGAGCAGCATCCAAAAATCTCTGCCAGTGCTGAAGGAACACCTTGAGCTGCTGGGAGGGGATTTTCCTCCATCCCTGTGAGGGGGCTCAGCCTATGCAGAGGCATTTTCCCTCTTTGAACCACTTGAGATTTATCCTGTAAAGATGTTCAATGTATTCAGGAGGTTTTGTCCTGGAGAAAAGCTGCTTTTTTTTTCAGGGAGCACAGAAGAACGTGCACAATTGCATCCCTTCTTAGACATGTCTTTGGTTCTCACACTCCTCAAAAGAAGTTTAGGACTTTGTCCCTGGAAATTGGGCTGTGTGGGGGTTCCAGGTCACTAAAACTCCACAGGGAGCAGGTTTCCAAATATTCAAACTGTGTTCATTGGTGGGAAGCATGTGCCTAAACCCCCACTGCTCTGATTTGCCAATTGGGTGCTCTGAGTGGCATTTTTAAGTGCAGGGGTGGTCACTCACCTTCGAGCTGTGCTGCCCTCAAGATGCTTCTCTCTCTTTGCCAGCCAGCTTTTCCTCCTGCAGCAGGGAGGCAGCACCTGCCCTCCCAAAGCACATCCCTCCTGCCAGGTCAGCTCTTCATTCTCCCTCCACTCCATGCTCCTCGATGGAGCATCCTGTAAATCATATTTAAAAAGCCATTAGTGTAATGTTTCTGGAGTTGGTATTAAGTGGGCTTTGGAGATCCTGCTGGCTCCAAATTCCCTTGTCTCAGACTAATTTATAGTATATTTCACCAGGACAGGCATTTTCATACTGAAGGACCAGCCTTGACCCTTTTCTCTCTCTCTTTTTCTCCTTTTTGTTCTATAATTCATCTGTTTTAGCAGATGATTGATGGCTCCTGATGTCAATGTGAGATTTTTTCTGTTTTCTCACCTTCCACTGTAAAAAAGGGAGGGACAGAATGAGAGGGAAATGCAGAAGGGGCAGGTGAAGTCTCCTCCAGCCTTTTCTGGGATGTGCTCCTCAGGCCAGGGGCACAAAGCCTTTGGCAGATGCAGGATTGGGTGCAGGGGCTCCAATATTTTGTTTTCCATGCAGAATGAAACCCTGCACTAGCAGGAGCTGCTCCCCTTCTCATTGGGAGGGAGCCAAGGACAGCTGGGGGTGCTCCAGGCTCCTGGGATGTGGCTGAGCAGGTCCTACAACCACATAAAAGCTGATGAGTTTATTTAAGTGAAGAAGTTAGAGTAATCTAGTAAGGGAGAAAAGATTTCTCCCTTTGACACGGAAAATGTGGGATGTGGAGAGTCCCACAGCCTGGCTGAAAGCACAGGAAGGTATCATGGAATCACAGAGTAGTTTGTGTTGGAAGAGACCTTAAAGCTCTCCTCATTCCAGTTCCCTTGCAGTGAGCAGGGACATCTTCATCTTCCTCAGAGTCTTGTCCAGCCTGGCTTGGCTGTTCCAGGACACCCACAACCTCTCTGGGCAGTCTGTGCCAGTAACCAACAACAACACTTGGTGTTTATTTAAAGCTTTGACAGAGGAGTTTCAAAGCTCTTTGCAGGTAATGCAATGAGCAATTCTCCTGTGAGCAAGGCTAGGAATTCACCAGGACTTTGTGCTGCTGAGAGCAGCCTGCAGGCAGATGGGAACGGGGCTTCTTCCTCTTGTGAGGGTTTGTGAACAGTTTGGCTCTTCAATTTTAAGATGGATTATCATCTTCAAAATACTGAGCAGCCCATCAGAAGCCTGAACTGTGAATCTGGACAATTCAAGCCTGTACTTCAGAAGAAATGCCTTTAAAGCAAGCAAGATCTTGGGGGATATCTCTAAGGGGAAGGCTTGTGTTTGAAAAAATGGACTTGCAAATTGAAAGCTCAGTATTTGCCTCACTGAATGCACAGATTTAAGGCATAATAGTGGTTTGTGCCTTTTATCCTGATTATCAGGTTGTGCATTTTCTTAAATACACGTGAAAATCATAGACAGTTTGATCTGTTGGGTTTCCTGGCTGTCCTTCAGAAAGACAGCATTGTTCTTCATCACCAAAGCTTTGGGGCGCAGGATGAGCTGAGCACACCTTGTGGCAGGCTGGTTTTAAATGAGTGTTCCAGAGTGTTCCTTGGGCAGTGGGGTGCAATAACAGCTTGCTCCATGTCTGGGACCCTCACACAGCTTTTTGACACCTCTCATCCCCACCTCACCTCGCTTCTCCTGCTCTGCTGAACTCAAAGTCACTCCAAAATACGCCCAGAAAAGTTACCAGTGATGCTGTGTGGAATCTGCTGCTCAGGCTGGCAGCCCTGACACCAGGGGAGGCTCCCTGGAGAGGGAAAGCTGATAACAGCCAAGTTCACTCCTGGAGGCTGGGCAGACCCACAGGCCTCTGCTTTTGCTTGGTCCCTGCTGAAGGTGATTGACTTTGAGTGAGCAATTGCTGCTGACTCTGCAACTTGATCCTGGAGTTTATGTTCTGTGTAAGTAACCTTGAGATAGGGATAACTCATAACCTTTACCTGACCCTGGCTGTGCATCTCAGGAGAACAGCAGCTCTTTGTTCGAGGTTTTGGGAGCCATGGGAGGTACATTTAGTCATGAACTGATGCTAAACATATGTGCCCAGACAGCTGCTCCTTCATTTCATCTATGAGCAAGTATTGATTAATGGAAGTATGAATTTATACACCTAGTGGATTGTTCTGTGGAATTGGTACCAAACCATCAGTACGTCGATTTTGTCTTTTTAAATAAAATTAACCACTTGTTTTGAGGGAAGAAGGACTTTGGGTGCTGATGAGTGAGTGAAACAGTGAAGAAAAGCAAGTGCAGTCCGTGGTCTGGACGCTGTGGGATTGCCAGCAGGAGGACATTGCCTTGGCAGGGTGCAGACTCCTGAAGTGCCATGTGATGAGGAATGCTTTGGTGTGACAGGATGTGCCATGCACATTGTGCTCAGTCAGGCTGTGGCAGGAAACACATGCTAGTGTGGAAAGGGCGGTGTCAAACCAGCTGTTGGGGAAGATGAAACAGGGAAACCTTACAAATATGAATGCCCAGATTCTGAAACCATGGACGAGTTTGAAATGAAAGCCACTTCTGAGATGCCAAGCCTGAATTACCATGAAACAATAGGATGGCCCCTGAAGGCAATCCCCTCTTGATAGAACAATGCCCTCGGCCAGAGAGCAACTCCAAAGGTCAAAGAAGATTTTCCTAGGGTCCAAAGAGTAGTTTTTAGAGTTTAAAGTGTAACACACTATGTTAATATAAGGATTCCTATAGGCTGTATGTAAATGCTATAGAATTTGTATCTTGTATTACATTGGTTAGTGGAAATTAGAATATTCATCATGGAAGAAAATTTATTGTATTGTAAACGGGAAATTGCTCTCTCTTTCTCTCTCCCTCTTCTCTTCTTCCTACTCTTACCTCTAATACCTCTTCTTTCTCTTGCTCTTTCTGTTTCCCCTTTTATCTCTTTGTCCTACTCTGGGCTGTGCCTGGCAGCTCTTAGCAGGGCTCTTTACAATAAACTCCAACTGGAACTTTTAGCTTATACAGAGCCATGAGTTTTGTCCCTTATGATGTCAATCCAAACACAAAGACTCCTGCACCAGCTGGGACCCTGAACCTCAGGCATGGCTGGTGGTGTCCTGGACTCCAGCAGCTCCTTGGTGGGTCTCAGACCTCAAGGATATTTTATGCTGTGGGTGGTAAGAACATCCAGCCCATGCAGGATAGCTTTGTTCTAAATCTAGAGCTTCTTGAGGAGTGTGGGAATCCTGCCTAGCTCATGGCAGCCCTTCAGTTAAACCTGGGCTGCTTCTGATCAAGCATTCAGATTAAACATTTTGCTCTCAACAAAATGGGTTCTTTTCCAAATTTGCCATGTCTGTGATTCAGCACTCTCACCCCTCCACTGGGCAGAAAACAGATGGTTTTAAAAAACTCCTGACCTTGATGGGTTTTGTACCCCACAAAGCCATAGCCTTTACAACCATGGCTTTAAAGCCTATTTTTTTAAAGAGAATTGGTAGGTGGTGGCCGCTGCAAAACTTGCAAACAAGAGAGCAGGGAGGAGATGGTGCCTTGTCCTCCCCTGATCTTGGCATGGCATAGAAATGCTTTCTGCTGGAATTCTGCTGGCAGCAGGGTGGAGAGAGGGAGCTCTGCAGGGCTGGGGGAGCTGGAGGTGAAAGTGCAGCTCCCCTGTGTGCACCAGGGCTTTTCCTTTTCCAGTAGGATGTTAGCACAGAAAATACACTCCTGCTCGGGCTCCTGGGGCAGAATTGTGTTTTGTCCAGCTGTGCAAGGTGTGTGTAAGTGACAGCATGAGCTGTGTCCCTGCCCACCTGTCTGGAGGTGAAAATGCATTCCCACAGGCTGGAGCTGGGCAGGGAATGTCCAGGAGGACACAGCTGGCTCTGTGTGGCTCTGAGTGTCCACCCCTGCTCCAAACCAGCTGCCTGGGAAAGGACACCAATAATCCCAATATCAATCCCATATCAATCAGAGAAGCTGGCTCTTTTTTTGGGACATTTGTGCTGCAAACAGCTCAGGACACAGAGCACCCACTGGTTTCTGTCTTTCAGCTCACAGACTAAGGCCTGATGATCTGCAGGTTGGGTGAAAATGCTTTATTGAGGGTTTGCATGATTTCCACATACTGACACTTTTAATCCTTGGCATCAGCCAACAACAAAAAAGAGAGAAGGAAAGCAATTTACATGAGGAAATATTAGAGCTGTATCCTATCCTAGGCTATTATTTTAAAATGTCTCTGTGGAATAGGATGTTTTCTGTAAAAGGCAGGGTGCCTGGCTTCATAAACCCTTCTAAATTACCACCTCACCACAGCCTCCAGCAGCTGTCCTAGTTCCTCAATTCATTTTTAGC
The DNA here is from genome assembly GCA_034336665.1 of Luscinia megarhynchos. NCBI lineage: Eukaryota > Metazoa > Chordata > Aves > Passeriformes > Muscicapidae > Luscinia > Luscinia megarhynchos. The sequence goes on from CM067580.1 coordinate 9,305,582, forward strand.
ATTTGAGGATTAAAAAGAATACAAACCACACACTTTGAAAACAAAGCTCCTGGTGGGTCCCACACTGTGGGGAGGGGGCAACTTCTTGTGACTCCTGCAAGCTGATGTTAGCAGAGGAAAAATGGGATTGGAGAACAGGGGGATTTGTTAAATCAGCTTGAACTCATGGAACTCGTGTTTACGTGTGTTTGCTTCTAGTGGAAATCAGTGGTGGCACTACTGGAAGAAAAACTGGCTTTAAAAAATAATTTAATCTATCCACAGAGGAGCTATACAGAGAGGGAGATTATTGAGGAAAAAGGGAAGTGGTCTTTCAATTCTGCCAGCAATATTGTGCATTTCCCTCAGCAGAACTGAGGTTTTTTTGGAGCTTAGCCTTATCTAGGAGTGGAAACATAAAGATGAGCAAACATCAGGAGACTTGCAAGTGTGGGGTTTTTTTTTGGTTTAATCTATAATAGGCCTGGCTTATGTCTTCATTCTGGCTTGAAAGACAGAAGAGGGGAACAAAATGTGCAAATGTCTTCATTTCTTCTTCAGCAACCTCCAAAAATTAAGCCTTTAAAGAAATGCATTTTGTCTGCATGGCAGTATGAAGGAATTTTCAAAGTTTAGGATCCTTGTTGATGTTTAGCTCCAGCATTTGCCTCTAACACTGCTTCCCTGGAGTTGCTCTTATTTTTTGGAAGCTGACAGTATTTTGCTCCTTGTAATTCTGCTTTTATCTGTGTATTGTTTGTGGTTGTCACCCACCTGCTGTGTCAGGGAGACTTCAACACTAACAGCTGTTAATATTACTGGCTGCCATAAGAACATCAAAAATCATCAGGCTGAGTATGGAGATGACCTTGCAATGAAAAACATGACCAAGAATTGGATAAGCTTGGTCTCTTTTGAATTTTGTGTTAAAAAGTGGGAATTTGACTTTTGTGTGAAGACCAGTGCTGTGTGCAGCCTGTGTTTGAGTTCCTGTGCTCCTTCCTGGCTTTTCACCAGCAGCATCATTAGTTTGGTGAGGAGCTTAAACATCTCCTGTACAATCATTTATCTCCAGTTCTTATATTTGCTCTATCACATTTAGCACTAACAGCACATTTTCCACCAAATCACTGCTGTTGGAACAACACATCCTTTCCTGAAGTGAAGCTGCAGCCACTGCTGGGAGCAGTAATTGACTGCAGTGGGGCTCTGATGCTCATAAGTATTTAGTCCCTCACGCTGTGCTCTTTGAATCAATAACCTCCTCTGGTCTGTAACCTAATAGAATTGCTTAGTGAATAAATTTTTGCTTGTGTTTCATCCACTTAGCTTATTTCAGTCTTCTGATAGATCTGCTCCATCTGGAGAGCCAGTGAAAACAATCACGTGCTTGTCATATGCCCGTGACAATAAACATAATCATATTTTTTCCCCCTTGTACTCCAGGACAGAGACAACTCTGAGCCTTTGAGAAGAATGGGGATGGATCTGCATAAAACAAGAGTTGGGTGGAAATCAGCAGCTGATGCTGGGGGAGAGAAGGCTGGGAACAGGAGAGCTGCTGGGCAAACCTCTGCTCACATTTTGTGCTGCCATCAGGACAGGACACGTGCCACCTCTGTCAGTACACTGTCACCTCTGGGCAGGACACCTTGTCACCTCTGTCAGGCATTCTCAGCTCACAGGTATGTTCTAGCAGAGCCCCAAAGCTCCAGGGGGGTAGAAAGGATGGTGGAACAGAGGCAATGGCCAGATGTGAGATAGGGACAGGGGGAGGATACAGATGTGAGCATCCAGGAAACTGAGTGTGGAGGAAATGAGGAAAACAGCAGGGTTTGGGCCTTGGGTGCTTGATGTAAAGCTGCCAAAGGATTCCATTCTGCTGATGTGGGCATTGGTTACCTCTCTACACATGTGGATATTTGGGCATGAAGAGGTTAAGATGTCTATGCTCTTTTGTTTTGCCCTGCCTCTCCCTCCAGAGGAAGATTTGTCTATAAAGTTATTTTTAGATGCCTTGTGAGCAAATTTGGTGGGAAGACAGGCAGCCAGCAGCCCCCAGCGAGCTGCTAAGCCCACCCCTCTCAGCTTACAGGGGTAATTAGCAGATAATCATGCCAAAATCCAGACTCCAACGGGCTCATTTTATCCTGTGTGCTGACATCGGTGACCTTGCTCAAAGTAAGTTGTGGCTTGCTGGTTAAATGTGTTTCCTCACTTGTTTATGAGCTGGTGTTCTGTGTAAAGGCAAGATCAAATGCAGGTCTTGTCATGCAGCAGCCACTGGTGCTTTGGTTAGGTTCAGTAACTCAGGATGTTTCCCAGCATTAAAATCACATTTTATTGGGATGTGCTTGCTGCTGATGGTGTTTCCAATAATGTGCTTTGCTGCAGGGTTGGTGTGGAGGGTGTTGGAGCTTTGATTCAGCAGCACACTCAGGCACGTGCTTATCCCACTAACCTGTAATTATATATCTATAAATGGATATATAAAAAACTGGAGGTGCCTGCTGGGATTGGCCTGTAATTTCCCATGATCTAAATGGAAATTAAGCATGTATTTTTAAGCTACATTTATACTTAGGAGTTTTGCTAATTTAGGGCCTTAGTAACTCCTGCCTTTTTTTAGTGAAGAAAAATATTAAGTGTGAGGTGGTTGGGCTGAAGAGCTTTCAGGACCTGCATACTTCTGTCTTTTAGTGATATGGTAAAATAAAGGTACTTCTTAATGGAAAACACAGTCATCCTTCTGGGTGCAATAAAGCTAAGACAGGTAGATATAATAAAAACTATCACTATTTCCTCCTGATAATAGAAAGATTAAGCTGGCCAAGGCTACAGGGTCAGAAATAGGCTCAGTAACAGGAATCTATGGGACAGATAACCTGAGGAATGTGGGGAAGGAGTTTGACCTCCTGCTGTCTGATTTCTTGTTCATGGACTTGGAAAATGTGACTCTGAGAGGTGCCAGCAGGCAGGGGTGGGCTGGGCTGTCCCAGAGGTCAGCAGAACATTTGGGGTCCCTTGGCTCACAGAAGTTTCCCTTCTGTGGACAGATGAAGGTTTGGGATCAACCCTGTGGTGAGGAACCTGTGAGGTCTTTTCCATTTCCAGGTATGTCCCTGGTTTTGCAGTGGATTCTTAATGAATTATCATTCTCCAAAATACCCCTGAGCTCCTGCCCGAGTCTCCTCCCTGCAGCATTCTGGATCTGGCCTTACAGCAGCTAATGTCAGATGCAGAAATCAGTCTCCCTCAGGTGAGCATTTAATAGTTTGTAGGAGAGAATAGACCTTTGTAACCTGTTTTCATTTTCTGAGCACTTACCATGACAAAAAGTGTCTGTAGCTGAACTGAACACACCTTGAGCATTTGCTGCACTATTTATCCAAGTTCATACAGCTGTGAAGTCTTGCATAAGGTCTCACCTGAGGCTCCTGTTCTTTGTGATTGCATCTTGTGCTTTTAGGCTAAATAAGAAAAGCAGTGGGGAAAGTGATAGCTCATGCTGGAGTAATAATTTGCTGACAGGCTGGCAAACATGTATTTGTCTACCATATAAACTTGATTCCTTTTTCCCCTGATCACAATGGAGACTGCTTGCACTGAGGAAATATCCCTGGTGATGGAGAGCCAAGTTCCCTGGGCTCTGGGTGTGCTCAGGTGCTCTGTGTGCCTGTCACATGGCAGCTGAATTCAGGGGCAGGACGTGGTGCCCTTGCCTGCAGCAGGCAGTGCATCCTGCAGAGCACAGCTCATCCCAGCAGCTGCACAGAGCAAACGTCTCACATGCAGGAGTGCTGGTGGCAGCTCCAGAAATGAGACTGTGAGCCTGGCTCCATCACAAGTCCCTGCTTTCCCAGCCATCCATCTGAAATTCCCCCAGCAGCAGGCACATTGCAGGACTCTGCGGGAGTCTCTGTGTCGCAATGGGCGGTCGGCAATCCCCTCTTGATAGAACAATGCCCTCTGCCAGAGAGCAACTCCAAAGGGCACAGAAAGACTTGTCAGGGTCCAAAGAGTAGTTTCTAGAGTTTAAAATGTAACACACTATGTTAATATAAGGATTTCTATAGGCTGTATGTAAATGCTGTAGAATTTGTATCTTGTATTACATTGGTTAGTGGAAATTAGAATATTCATCATGGAAGAAAATTTATTGTATTGTAAACGGGAAATCACTTTCTTCTTTCTCTCTTCCCACCTTGCTCCTCTTAACTCTAATACTTCTTCTTGCTCTCTTCTCCCTCTTCTTTCTCTCTCTCTCTCTCTGCCCCCTTTTATCTCTTTTTGTCCTGCTTTGGGCAGGGTCTTTTATAATAAACTGCAACTGTAACTCTTAGCTTATACAGGGCACTTAAGTTTTGTCCCCCATTGTCTATCTCGACACAAAGACTCCCGCAAGGAGCAAAGTCAGGCCAGCAGGGTTTCAGGCACCTCCTCTTTCCTCAGGCTGCCCACTCTCTTTCCCAGTTTCACTTTGATGTGGCACAGTGTAAGGACTGGTGTGGCAGCCACAGGGACTGGGTGCAGCTGCCAACAAAAACTGGCAAAACAGAAGGTGAAGAGGTCTCTTAATTGTCTCCAAGTGCCAGTTTCTCTAGAGGGGCTTTTCTTACCAGAGAGAAACTGCTCAGCAGTGCAGGAGCAGGTCACACCTGCAGAGCAAATGGGTTTCCTCAGTCTGAAGACATCTCCAGACCAGAGTAATAACACAGCAGAAATATCAGAGTTTGGTTTTAAGGGACGTCTGAGAATGCAAAGGAATTGCCCTTTATTAAAAAGGCCAGACCAGAGTCTCTCCTGGTGCATATTGAATACAGAGCACAGATCTTTCACAAGGATCCTGTGCTGGGGAGGGGAAGAGGGAGGTGGGTGGAGAAGAGGAGGAGACAGAGAGGAAATTTAACCCTTAAGGACCTTCCTCAACAACCTTGCTTTGCAAAGAAACCTTTGCCATGGAAGCATCTTCTCCCTGATGAGTGGGGGTTTGCTGTGTGCACAGAGAGCAGCTGGTGCTTGTGGGAGACCTGGTTGTGTCTGCCCTGTCCTACTGTTCCAAAGAGATCATCCTGTGCATCCTGGGCTGGGGGAGAGCACACAGTGAGCTCTGGGCTCTCTCCAGGCTCAGCCATGAACCTGAGCCCTCTCAGTGCTGTTTTGGTGTGCATCATCTTAGAGAAGTTCCCAGAAGCACCTTGGATTGGGGGGGGGGGGCATCTGGCAGAGGATTGACAGAACATTTGAGTCTTCAGGAGAATCCCAGAATTGTTTAGGTTGGAAGAAACCTCTAAGATCATCTAACCCAACTGTGGTTCTCTGGCTCCTTGTTTTTTTGCAGGACAAGAATTTAGGGGCTGGTTAAGGCAGAGTCCTCTGGCCATGAGCAAGGCAGAAGGGGCTGCAGAGCACCCCGAGTACTTTTCTCCTGACCTCCTGGCTGGGAACTAGCTCAGACCCCACATGTGATGCTGGGAGTGAGTGCAGACATGAAGTGACAGCTTTTGGTTTGGATCTTTGGCCATTGTGCATGTCTCCAGGGCTGTTTAGGGATTCCTGGCATTTGGAAATGTGTTTATTCTCAAGGAGCTTTGCTGCTTCTCTGCAGCCCTCATACTTTATATCAGGATCTCATAGTCATCATGTCCTGAGGTATTTTTGTAGGGGGAAACATGGCCAATGTGGGGAGGCTTTGAAGCATTCCTGTGCTGCCTGGAATCACTATTTTGGGAATGGCTCTGCTTGCTGTACATGCTGTTGTTCTGGAGCCTTGGATTTTCTCCACAGGCCTTGTTCTTGGTCCTTTGTTTTATTGGAGATGGGTTGGATGGACCAAAAGCACAGCACAATGATGATGTAATGAGTTGTGTGTTATTACCCAGAACTAAATAAAAGTTACATGTTGAATAAAATTTTAATAATAGCTTTTAAAATGTATATCCACAAAAACAAAAAGTAAAAGGTACTAATTTTATATTAACTAAATGTTAGTAAAAAAGAATAAGAGCTTGTGCAGCCACAAGGTTAGTGGAAAGAGCTGAGGGCAGCAAGGGTGCTTTTTAATTCTAGAAGATGCTGTGCAGTTTTTGGGCAAAATCCTGTCCCAGTGTCCTGCTGCCAATGACACAGAGGCACCCAGAGCCAGCACAAGAGGAACACAGCTGGAGGAGCATCCTGCTGGCTCCTTCCTTGTCCTGCCCCTGTCCCTGCCAGGCTGCTCCTCTGTGCCCTGCATCCCAGCACAGTGCCCAGCTGAGGCAGGACATTTTCCTGTTCCTTTGCTGCTTTGAATCTGAATCTGTGACCTGCACACAGAAGACAAAACTTTCATTTCTTCTTTGGTCCCCTTTATTTTTATTTTCCTTCAACCATGCATCCCTTATTGGTTTTGTGAGATTTCGTACTGCTGACTTCTATTCATTGCCATTGCCATTTCTTGTTTCCTATGGAGAAGGATTTCCCATGTATTTTCTACTTCATGATTTGGCTTTTGCTTGTCCTCCAAGCCAGAGCAGCTTTTTGCCAGCTCAGCCTTCTTTCTTTTCCATGGGATTGTGGTTCCTCTGTGTAGGGAGGAAAATGATCTTGAACAGTTCCCAATTATCAGTTACATATTCCTGCTCAAATTCTTTCTTTCAATTGTTTTGCTTTGTAATTATTTTCAGCTTTGTTAAGCTGGCATTGGAAATCATCAAGTAGATACATTACTCATTTGGACTTTATTCTATTTGCACATAACAAATGTAATCAAATCAGTCTCTTGTACCTAAGCTGCTGCTATATTTTTACATTCTGTCATCAGTTCCCCTTGATCTGCAAAAATGAGGTCTAATATAGAATTTCTTCTATGTTAGATGCAATTGCTTTTGTGTCTGGATATTTTCAAGTATAATTTTAGGAATTCCAAGCACATTTTTAGTATTTGCAGCACAAGGCTCCAACATATGGCTTTCCAAATGAAATCCCCATAGAAATGCAGCTCTCTTTCTTGAGTGGAATAACTATGTTTACAATAGCTCAGTGCTACATGAAAATGATAGTGTTGTTAGTAATATTGAGCAGAATTTTGAAGAGTTCAATAAATATTTCTGTTCCTTACAAGGGAAAAAGGGAGGCTGTGTGATCATGTCCTTTAACAATAAAACACCTTTTATACTGAATGAGGATTGTATAGCAGCTCTTAATTAGAGTTAATAAATACCAGCAAGTTACAACTGTGGGGAAGAATTTTAGCTGTGTGCCATTATTTTTTAAGGGATAAACAAGGTGGCCCACAGAACTAAGGATTTTTCTGCCTGACATTAATCCTAGACAAAATAATGGAATTGCTGATAGGGCATGTAATTAGTAAAGAATTAAACGGATTAATGCAAGTAGTGTCAATCAACATGGGCTTATAGAATATAGTTCTTGTCTAATTAGATTTTTTTTTTCCAGGAAGATTACAAATTGTCTTGATAAATGTAATAGTATTGATATGATAAACTTCTGGGAAGGCCTGGGGATCCTGATCTGATCTCCTGGCTGACCCTGCAGGTTGGGGCAGGTGACCTCCTGAGGCCCTTTCCAACCTGGAAAATCAGTTGTCCCTTGCAAAATGTTGCCTTTGGCTACAAATAATTTCTTATACAAGACTGGGATGATAGAAAACCAATTAGGCACCACTGAAATAGATAAGAAACTGCTGCACTCTCCAGTTTTAAATGGAAATTCATCAGTGAATGGACATGCTTCTAATGGAGTCCTGGGGGTTATCACAGATCTGCCTCTGTGGTGAGGTCAGAATCTGAAGATCACTGAAATAAAAGACAGATCACCAGAGCAGAATGACTCAGGTGCCATCAGTAACCTAAATAAAAACAAGCACCATGTTTTAATAGGACCCATGTAGAGCTGAGCCATGTCCAGGGAACTGTTGACTCTGAAAAACACGTGTGGGACCATCAGCAAGCACAGATCCCTGTGTGGAGTGTGGCAGAGAAGAAAAAAGTCATATTTGGGGGGATAAAAACAGGAATATTTGAGGCAAGGAGGAAGGGACTCCTCCTGCAGTTTCCAGTTGTGACTTTGGCAGTTCATGGCAAATGTTGTCATCAGCAATGAGAGAGAACTGAGAAAAAGGGACTTGTTAAATTATTTTAAAGCACATCCACCCACTGGAGACTGGAGGAGACTCTTGGCATCATCTGAGAGAGAGGAAGGTGACAGAGAGTTCTGATCACTCTGATGGGCAGAAACATAAATACAGTGAAAAAGCTGAGTTCAGTCTAGCAAATAAAGGCAATAAAACCCAGTAGAGAGAAACCAAAGGTAGAGGAACTCAGACTAGACACAAACCACATGCAGCAGTGAGAGCAATTAACCACTCACAGCAGCACACTAGAAACATGAAGCTCCCTGTTTCATTGGAAATTTTTATGTGGTCTTTCTTTTCCTAGAATTTCTGCTCTAGTCTGAGAAGGCATCAGTTCTGGGAAGTCTTGTGACCTGTGCTGTCCAGGGGGTCAGAAGTCAAAATCCCACTGGTCTCATGTGGTTTTGTCATGGATGGCTCCAAGGGCCCCTGATGCCACTCTGTGGGAGTCTCTGTGTCGGGATGGACAGTCGGGGACCAAACTCAAATGCTCTGTGTAAGCTAAAAGTCACAGTTACATTTGTTGTAAAAGAGCCCTAGGAGCTGCCAGGCACAGCTCAGAGTAGGGCAAAGAGATAAAAGGGGAAGAGAAGTAAGAGGGGGGTGGTAGCAGTAAGAAAGAAAGAAAGAGAGGTAAGAAGAGAAAGAAGAGAGCGATTTCCTGTTTACAATACAATAAATCTTCTTCCATGATGAATATTCTAATTTCCACTAACCAATGTAATACAAGATACAAATTCTATAGCATTTACATACAGCCTATAGGAATCCTTATATTAACATAGTGTGTTACATTTTAACCTCTAAGAACTAATCTTTGGACCCTGGCAAGTCTTTCTGTGCCCTTTGGAGTTGCTCTCTGGCCGAGGGCATTGTTCTATCAAGAGGGGATTGCCTTCAGGGGCCATCCCATTGTTTCATGGTAATTCAGTAACTAAGGCTTGGCATCTCAAAAGTGGCTTTCATTTCAATCTTGCTCATTGTTTCATATTTTCAGCATCTAAACATTCATATTTGTAAGGTCTTCCAACAGTCAGAAGTCAAAATCCCAGTGGTCTCATGTGGTTTTGTCCTGGATGTCTCCAAGGGCCCCTGACCCCATGTGTGCCCCAGCCCAGCTGCCTGTGTCCAGCACACAAAAAGTGGCTGAGCTACAAGCAGCTCAGGAGTTTTATTGGTTTCTTACCAGCTTAGATAAGGATTTTAGGAAAAAAAAACCCTAATGAACCCAGGGCTGAATTTTCTGAAAACCTTGTTGCTTACTAAAGCATTGAGGATACAGGTTAATTCACACAGCTTCTTATTGATTCCTGCCCTCTGTGGAGACCAGAGGCACATCCACACAGAAATTACAGGCTGCAGTCCCTCACCAGGAGCTACTGATGCTTTCCACTGACTAAGGAGAACCCAAGACCAAATGTGATGTTCAGAAGGTGAAGTGAGGAGAGAAATGCCCCCTGAGACTGGTGTCTGCAGCCCACTGCTCCTCTAATGGACTTTAATCCCATGTGGCTGTTCATTCATATTCTGAATCAGCTCTGAAAGTGCCCAAATGTTTTCAAACCCTGAATATTTTCAAGAATTCACCTAGGCACTTGGAAACATTAGGGGAAAAAAAGAATAGCAGCATGTGAATGAATGTGATTAAGGGGTCATGGTTATTCCCAGATCCTTCTTTTTAATATAATTACTTCATTACAACAGAGCCATGTCACAGAACTTCTATAAACAAGTGCTGATGTCTGGCTGCTCGAGCTCTTTAAAGTCCAGATCTTGGAGAGGTAAAGAAATTTGGAATGGAGAAAAATAGCAATTAGAGTTAAATGGTAAAATGGAGAGTTAATGTGTAGTGAGTAAAACTCCTTGTAGTGGAAAATGTTTTTTGTGTTAACTTTTGTAAGAAAACAGTTTTCCATACTTGTCAGGCTTGACAGTTAAAGTTAATGGTGTTAAAAAACAGAGTACTGAAAAATGTTCCCTTTGGTGTAAAAGATTTATTCAATGAGAGTTTGCTTGAAAAGTTATTTTGGCTGAGGGTGCTGGCTTTTGCCTAATGCTTGGAACAAAGATTCTTGCTGTGTTACGAGGATGGGGACAGCCCTGAATTTATGATTTCCCAATTAAGATGACATGACCTATTTTGTTGTTTTGTTGACCCCTTTTTGAATAGAATGCCAGTCTTTAAATGTTTTTTTTGTCCACATAGGGAAAACCACATCAAGCAAATGCTGATCTCACTTTGCCTGGAGTAAAGCTTGGGACATGCTGGGATACTCAGAGACAGAATTTGTGAGCTAATCTGCACTGGAAGGAGACTGAAAAGTGGGTTTAACTGTTTCTACCCATTACATGCTATTTAGCAAGGCAGTTAGAGCCTAAAATTTCTTTGTGTGGCCAAAAAAGGCTGTGCAGTAGCAGAGCTGTGCCTCCCTTGGCTGTGGTGGAGTTGAGGGGCAGCAGGAGCAGGGCTGGGTGCTCTGGGGATGTCTATTCTGCCATTTCTGGTGAGGGAAGGGTTTTTCACAAGTGTCCATCAGTCCTGCAGCCATGGAGCTGCTTGATCTGACACTCTGCCTGCTCCTTACTCACCCCAATGCTTAGAAAAAAATTATATAGTTCAATAATATAATATAATATAATATAATATAATATAATATAATATAATATAATATAATATAATATAATATAATATAATATAATATAATATAATATAATATAATATAATATAATATAATATAATATAATATAATATAATATAATATAATATAATATAATATAATATAATATAATATAATATAATATAATATAATATAATATAATATAATATAATATAATATAATATAATATAATATAATATAGTATAGTATAATATAATATAATATAATATAATATAATATAATATAATATAATATAATATAATATAATATAATATAATATATAAATAATATATCATATCATTCATATAATAAATAATAATACATAAATAATATCATATAATTAATATAAAAACAATATAATATAATTAATACTTCATAAAAATTAACCCTCGGACTCATAGTGGGTGGAAGCTGAGGGCAGTTTCCCTTTTAACCATCAGAGGGTTTTGTCTCTTGAAGCATCCTCTGGATTTTCATCTACCTGTGACACTGATAAATCAGATCTATCACCTCATTGTGATTTCCCTGAATTAGGCTGTGTTGAGTTTTGTTCTGACTGTGGCCCCTTTTCTTCCAAAGCAAAGGCTCATGAATGGGCTTTTGAAATCTGTCTGCCCTTTGTCCCCTGTTCAGCCCCCTAATTTAGTGCTACTTTGTATTGTTTGGACCTCTCAAAATATCTGAATTCTACCCATTAAAGAACCTTGCAAATATGGAGTCAGCAGAGGTTGGCAGAGGTCTCCGCTGGCCTCCAAGAAAAGCTGGTTGACACCCTTTGGTGTTTAGAATAAATTCATCAAGACAGCCCAGAGAGGCAGAGATTAAAATTAATAGTGTTAAAGCTTTGGTTTAGAGCCCACCCTTGTCAGAAATTATGTTTTCCTGAGTTCATATTGAGCAAGACTGCATTGCATGGCTTTTTCAGAGGAAAGTCATAAACGTCTTGAGGCTTCCATGCTCCCTGGGCACATGGATGTAAAGATTCTGTGTTGAATGCAGTTTTGGGACTGCTGCTCTTTCCAGCCTTGATCCTGTTTGGATCCTGGAGTGTTTGGTTCAAAGAGAGAGCAGCTCATGAAGCCCTCACTGTAAACACCTGAGGATGCAATGTGTGCTTGGTTTAAAGGTTTCCCAGTGATGTTTGTAACCCTTCCGTAAATTAAACTCTTGAGTGGTACTCCTGTGACACCAGTGACATGGGGGCAGAGGGACAGCAGCATCTGGAAGCTTCTGGAAGTGTGGGGCTCCAGCTCCTGTGTGAGAGGTTTGCAGGGCAGAGCTGGAGCCTCTCACCCTCCTCCAGCTGCTCCTCACTACAGGATGCTGCTGGATGGATTCTGGCATCAGCAGTGGTGCAGCAGCAGATCAGACCTAGGGAAGAATGCTGATTATGTCCACCTTCCATCTGTCCAGGAGGGGCTTTGTTAATGCTTGTGTTGGTTTCACGTGCTGGGGGGAGGGGTGGATTCGCCTCAGGGACAGCTCCATGAGGCTGGGGAGTGGGAGGGGCTCTCCTGTCTCTGGGGGATTCCCCTGTGAGCTGCTGGCACCAATCAGAGAGCTGATTTGGTGATGGACAGCTAGGGAGACCAATTAGAGGTTGTTTCGCTTTCACAAATCACAGTGGATCGAGTTGACTGTGCTCTTTTGGCTTCCAGCCTCGGGAGGGGTGGTGCTGCCTGGCTGGGGCTCTGGCCCAGCTCCAGGCTCGGCCTGGGGCCCGGCCTGGCACCCCAGCTCTGCGGGGAGCCCCTGGCTTGGGGGCCCCCCAGCTCTGCACAACCCCTGCCGCATGGCCCCGGCCCTGCCAGCTTGGCTCTGCTCGGCTCAACGTGGCAGAAGAGGCCTCCAGCTGCCCATATTTGTTTCTTTATGATCTGGATACAATTTTAACTTCTCAATGCCTGGATGAGATCCTCGATCTCCTGAGCTGAGTGAGAAGAGATGAAGAATGGAGACTACAGAAGTCAGCAGAATGAAGATAAAGTTCCTGGTGGGAAGAGATTGAAAAGACGCAACTGTGATAAGTAGCTGGAAACCTTTTTTGTGAGCTAAGGGGATTATGACTTCACTAAAATTCCTTTAAAACTGTGAAATATACTTGGGGCGGTTTGGATGCTTGAGTAGAAGACTTTTTGCCTTGGGGAAATGGAGCTCTCTCTGTTCTGGGACTGGAACATGAACAGAGACATTTGATAGTGAAGGAGATGAAGAGAATTTGATTTTTCAGTAGCCTGCCTTTAAAAGTAGTACCCCAATTGTGTAACATAACCCATAGCACAGCTCTGGAAGGACTATGAATAAATGGGAGGAGAGTCATAATCTGCAATATTTTCCCGGGCGGACATGGATTGTGAAGGTGAAGACACCCCCTAAGCCATAACTGAAAAAGGAACTTTTCTCTCTTAAGTGAACTGAACTGATTATTATTTACTGACTGAAGTGTTCTCTCTGTATGTTGTTGGTAAGAAATGTGGAAGAAGGGGAGGAGGGAACAATCTAGGAACCCTATCCTAAATTCTAATTCTTTTTTTGTGTTATTAATAAATTTCTTCTTGTACCTTTTTAAATTTTGAGCCTGCCTTGTCTCTACTCCTGGGTCCTGTCTCTAAAAGAAATTAAATATATTAAGGTTGGCAAACCCAAGTCACACCGTGACAATGCTACAGCTGAGTCAGATTCCCCTGGCTTGGTAGGTGGATGTGTTTATCCTGGAGAAAATTCCACATTGCTCACTTTGTGAGTTCTGAGAACACATATTGACCAGTGCAAGGGGCTGGGGAGAGCAAGGAGGTGGCATGATCCACAAGGATAAAGTCATTAAACTCCTACTTTGACATCTACTTCTTGAGGAGTATTGGAAGATTTGCAGATTGACAATGGTTTGAGCAGAAACATTCACATGTGGTTCCCAGAATGGTTCCTAAATCCAGCTTTAGGTCCTGCCATGAAAAAAGACTGATTTCCAGTGTCACAGAAGAGCTGCTGGTACAGAGAGCCTGAACACCCAGAGATGGACTCAGAGCCCAGCTTTGTGCTCCTACAACCCAAACCCAGGCACCAGATGACATTTTCTCTGCAAACTACTTTGCTCATGGATGTTTTCATGTGGTATGAAAGCTTTCTATGAAGACTGATTTCAAGTTACCCTCCTACTTATCCTCTGTGCCAGTAGGACAAATAAAACTGACCCCAAAATGAACTGGCACCCTTGCTGAGACAGAGCTTTCAGTTAATCTCAATTTATAAATGTGGATTCGAACTGATCATTGCTGTGCCTGACTGGGTGCAAAGCATCTGCCTGCTGCTGGGGTTCCATGTGCTGCCTCTTCAGCCAGACTTCAGATGGTTGTTCTGGCAGGAAAAAGTTCTTAGCTACATGGTGGCAATAAATGCATTTTTAAATGGAAGGAAATGACATTGTTATCTGTTTGGAAGCAATGTTGCAGCACTCTGTGTGGAAAGAATGTGTTTAGCTTTATCATTATTATTATTATTATTATTATTATTATTATTACTCATCATCTTCTCTTGAAAGTAGAAGTGGCCTTCAAAAGACTCCAAACTGCAAGGAATTTAGCTTTTTTTTTCCTCCAGAAATATGTTTGCTTTTAATGACATTTTCATCTATAAAAGCTAAAAATAACATGCCTTATTAAATTCAGAGCACTCTGGGACACAGTTTGCTCTTTTCTGGCTGAGAAGGTAGAATTTTCCTCCGAGAGGATCACGTTTTCTGTTGGGTCTGGTGCTTTTTCTGCCTGCCAGCAGCAATTTTGTGTGGCTGGGGAAAATGGAGGGGACTTGTAGAGCATCTTTCACAAACTTGGGACTCTGAGGAGCTGATGTTTCCTTCCTGCATGGAGGGAAGTTGCTGCTGTTCTCCTGCTGTGGTCAGGAGGAGGGGGAGTGATGCCAACACAGCTCATATGAGTGTCCAAGCCAATCACACTGCTCTACACCTGGACTTTCTACACCTTTGGTGTCATCAGGGGAAGTTTCTAGTTGCAGTCTAGCATTGTAGAGCAAAAATCACTGGGAACCAGCTTATTGTTTTGCTTTGGGAATGTCTGAAATGACATCCTGCCCTGATGAGGGGAGTCTTTCTTAGTGCTCCTCCACAGCATTGACTTTTTTACATGCTGGTCTGTTTCTCTGTATTAGACAGAGAAAAATATAAAAATCAGCAGCAGGAGTCATTGTGAGGGGCACCCACCACATAACACTTGGTTGGTGGTGGTGTTGCAGGACATCCCTGCTTCCATCATCAGGCACTTGTCCCCAGGAGACCTTGTGCTCCCTTCATGAGCTGCTGAAAGATTGTACAGGGGGTTGAAGTGTTTTTGCAGCTGATCCACATGAAATACCATCAGCTAAAAGGAAAAGAAAAGCCACGTTTGCTGGATTATGGTTTCCAAATCCTTCAACTTCTGGAGAGGGCAGGAAGGGGATTGGAGAGGGAATCAGGACTGGAGCAATTAATCTCACTGGAGCTTGGACAGCCCTCATCACAGGCTGGCAGTGATTTATGAACAAGGCTTCCATCTCTGTCTTGTGCAGGAGCAGAGTCAGATCTGCCCCAGTGTGGGCTGGGGTGGCTCCATGGAGCTGATGGTCTGTACCAGCCTGTCTGGGCACAGTTTGTGGCTTTCCATCATCCTTGGCAAAACCACAAGTACAGCTTGGGGTATGGGGACTGGTGCTGGTCCTCTGTCGTGCCTGTAATGGGGATGCTGAGTGTGAGATGTGCAGCAAGGTCTGGAGCTGGGTCTGCCCATGAACAAGTGACTGCAATGGCTGAGGCTCCTCTGTGGAATAAAACAGCTCAAGCCCTGGCTGTTCCTGTCTCTGATCCTGAGCTGATCCCCCCCTGGCCCCACACCCCATCAGGGAGCTGTAGAGAGCCACAAGGTCCCCCCATAGCCTCCTTTTCCCCAGGCTGAGCCCCCCAGCTGCTCCTCTGCCCACCCTGCCTGGCACTGAGTGATTTCTTTGGCCAGATGGAGGGAGCTGAGGAAGGAAACCCCCTCCTTGCTCCCTCCCACCTGCACAGGCACTTTTCCCACATTCATCTCTGTAAACCAAAATATTTGCTGTACATCTGACCTGTAATTCATGTTCTCTTCAGCCAACATGCTGCTGCTGAGCCAACCATGAGGCTGTAGAAGCTTGGAGGTGCTGTTGGTGCTGATCACTGGCATCCTTGATTGTTGCATTTGGGCTATGGGAGTGGTGAAAAGAATATAGCAACAAACTTCTTCATGCACTGGAGAAGGAAAAAGCCTTTTATATAAAGAAATGCTACACTTATATAGAGTAGTTTGTGGCAGAAAGGATATAAATTATTCCATTGGTGAAAGAAAGGTGACACCCTGGTCACATCTCTCACACACTCTGCAGCTGCATAATCATTGTTATAATTCTCTCTTCTCTCTTCTCTCTTCTCTCTTCTCTCTTCTCTTCTCTTCTCTTCTCTCTCTTCTCTTCTCTCTCTTCTCTTCTCTTCTCTTCTCTTCTCTTCTCTTCGCATGAGAAATCCAAGCTGCTCCCCTGGTTCCCAGCAGTATCCAACAACTTGATGGCCTCATGGGTTTTTTCTATCCTGAGTGATGGTTCCAGAGGTGGGAGCTGCCAAAACTCCCCAAAACCCCATGTGGACATTGGGCACCTGACTTTCTGGTGCCAGGAAAGTGCTCAATTAGCTAGTTCAGGCCTCCTTTATATGTAATTTGCATGCATGCAGTAATTTGAGAGGTTGTTTTTTGTTTTTTTTTAAAGTGCAGAGACTCAACTCTCCTTTTCCACCCCATTCTGAGAGAATTCTGCTCCTTTGCTCAGTTTGGACAGGAGCACGTTTGTTGTGCTGAGGTCAAAGACTAGATGTGAGACTGAGGAATAGAGCTGGGTGTGATTCTTTATCCACCTGTAAATTCAGCTGTGTTAGAGCTTTGACCACTTCAGACCATCCCAGCTGCTGCTGGGACAGGCTTTGGTCTGATTTCACCTTTCTCAACCATTTTGAAATTGGAGACTGCTGAAGCTTTCTGCTGAAATGCAAGGACCATCTTTGCTGTGATCTCATTCATTTCCTGACACTGCTCTTGCCTCTTTCTTCCACCCAAATCCAGACAGAGGCTTCCTCGAGGTCTTAAGCAGCCTTAGAACATTTCCCCAGCTGATTTTCATTTCCTTCTGCCTCTGCCCTTCTCCAATCCAGCTGGGAGCTGAGGTTTCCAGGTACCTTGAAGAAAAGCTGTTCTTGTGGTTTTGCCACAAGCTTCAGGGGAAGTCATACAGAATATTTCTTGATATTTTCAGTCTTGTTTTCCAGGTCTTGCAGCTTTAGATAACTTACCAAAATGTAGATGCTGAACTGAATTAGTGAACTATTTGAAGATTTCCTGCCACTGATAATATATTTGGGTGTCAAACTTGGAGCTAATGGGGGTGTTTGTGGGTTAAAACCACTTTTGTGCAGGGCAATGTCTCATTGAAGCCAAAGGATAGATATCCTTCAGAGGAGAAAAGTCAGTCCTGGACACACTCAAATGTCCTTACCACAGCTAAGCCTGTTCTAACCTCCTTGCCAAAACATTTTTCATTAAAAAAAAAAAAAAAAAAGAAGTATTTTAATTAAATACAAATTTCTGTGGAATATATCTACTGCTTTCAAAAAGCATCCATGCTTTAGCAGTAACTCAAAGCCAGGACATCATGGCTCAACAGAACTATTTACATTTGAAAGCTTTTCAGTTGAAAATGTGTATGTTTTGGAATTGAAAATCTGTTTTATGGCTTTCATTTTTATGGGAACACTGGAAAAATTTCTGCTTCAGGGAAGGACTATTCTGACTCTAGTAAGATTTTTATTCTCAGAACCAAGCACTGTTTTCTCAAAGACACATTTTAACATGTCATTTCTCATATATTTTTCTTCCCTCTTGCCTCTCAGACCATTTCCCTTGACTTGCTTAACCCTACTTGAAAACCAGTATGAGGAATGGGGTTTTGTGTTACTGGCTCTGCTGCCTGGCTCACTGTTTTGGGCAGTTAAACAAACATCCTGGAGAGCTCTCTGGCCTGACTGCAGCCACAAAAATGCAGGTTTGACAGTGGAAGCAAGCTGAAAGGTTATTTTCAGACCTGAGATATATAGCAGCACTTTATCCACCTGAGCCCAGCCTCTGCTGAACGACCCAGTGCTATGGGCAGGGCAAGCCCTGATGATTTCAATATAAATGGGGATGACAAGATGAGAGGCCAAATGCTGAGTGGATTTAATCATCTGACAAGTGCAATGATTAATCTTAAATATTCTGTAGTCAGTCCCAGAGTGGAATTTCTGCTCAGAAATGAGACCATCAGCCACGGACATTTATTTGCTGGCAGCCGTGGCCACAATGTGCACAGCAAAGCCAGGAGGTTCTGGCTGTGTGCAAAGCTGTGAGCAGTGACAGAGGAGGAGCTGTTAAATAAATACACAGCTCATCAGGCATGGGGAGGTGCTCCCAGCCTGGGCTGGGGCTCTGCCCTCCCTGCAGAGCTGGGCTGGGGACGTGGGCTTTCCACAAACTGTGGGTTTTGCATTGCCAAGTGCTGCTGACTTTGCTTTCTTCAGGCTGGGGGTCTTTCCCTCAGCTCCTTTCCCTTTAGGTGCTGCTTAACAGGGTTTTTTGTTATGGCAGAGATCCACACTGGCTCCTTGTGCCTGGGAAGGCTGAAGGGGAGGTGGCAGAGCCAGGCTGGATGTTGGGGAGGGAACAGCAAAATCTCTTATGAGTGCCTAGCAAGTAGTTCTGGAAACAATAGATGAAATAGAGATGTTGGCAGTCTTTGACATAGACACTGAAAACAGTCATGTTAAGGTTTGAGGCCTCTTCCTTTGTTTAGATAATACCAAATGCCACAAATACCAAAGAACCAACAGACATCCTGTCCCAAACCTGGCAGGAAAGATCTGAAGATAAGGGTTACAGATAAGAAAGCCATAAAACATGGGAATTTAGCAGATTCCTATAGGTTGCATGCAAATATTAGGAAATTAGTATATTGTATTAGATTGGTTATTGGAAATTAGAATATTCATCATGGAAGAATACTTATTGGATTGTAAACAGGAAATTGCTCTTATCTCTTATCTCTTACCACTTACCTCTAATCTCTAGGTTTTAGTGAGCTCCTAAGTCTAACCACCCCCCACAGCTGGGTGCCTGGCAGGGCACATTTCCATTCTGGGGTTGGCCTCTTGCATTTCTCACATGTGAGTTTGGTTTGCAGCTCAGATCCAGGTCAGAGCAGGCAGTGAAACCAGATTTGCAGTGATTTCCGATTTCCACATAATCTCATCTCCCAGTTTGACCTGGGCAAAGCTGGAATGTGTCCAAAAAGCTGGGGAAGGGTCTGGAGCACAGATCTGGTGAGGAGCAGCTGAGGGAGCTGGAAAGGAGCTGAGCCTGGAGAAAAGGAGGCTCAGGGAGAATTGTGGCTCTGCACAACTCCCTGACAGCACAGTGGAGCCAGGTGGGGTGAGGCTCTGCTCCCAGGGAACAAGGGACAGGACAAGAAGAAAAAACCTAAAGTTGCACCAAGCAGGGTTTGGATTTTACATTTCTTCACTGAAAGGGTGGTCAAGCATTGGTGGTGGCAGAAAGTCCTTGCAGAGCCTTTGAGTGCTCACAAACACCTATCAAGCAATGCTGGGGCTCAGTGTTCAGCAGACAATGTGGAGAAAGCTTGACAAATGAGATTTGTTAGAGCAGACACTGCAGAAAGCCAGGGCCATGAAAAATGTAAGCCTAATACCGATTATTCACGGTGTGCTGGGATTTCCTGATGGGTGTTTCAGGAGCCCTGTGTGACCTGGCTTGGGTAAAGACCTCCTGAAGCAAAGCTGCTGAGCTCCTCTGAAACCTGAGGAAGGAAAAACATGCAGCCACTGCTGCCTCTGAAGCTGGGCTTGCAAACACTTGATGTGGGATGGCATTCCAGTGGGGACAGGTGATGGAAAGGTGCAAGTGCCCACAGGGCTGTCAGTGGGCCAGCAGGGTGGAAATGGGTTTATTTAAAAGATAAAACCCATTGTACAAATCCTCCATGCTCCCAGATTGGTGGTACCCCTATTGACTGTGGAAATGTGGCTGCAGCCAATTCTGCATCAATTTGATCAAACAATGCCTCATGTTCATGGCTGGCCTTGAACCCCACCACTATTAAGGGGAAAAAGTGAAATGATGCCCTGGATTCTTTCTGCTTGATAGTATCAGGCAGCCTTTCCACCATCTCTGAGAAGCACTTGCTGCTTCCACATGACAGGAGAAAAATGTTTTAAAGAGCAGTATTAATAATAATAGCAACATTAAAGTGTGGGGAAGGATTACAAAGGTAATTCTGAGATCCTTCTCAGTAATGCAGGCTATTAACAAAAGATAATCACCTTTAAGTTAGTCACCTTTAGCCCTGGAGTAAAATGGAGGCACAATTATTCAATGCAGTACAGAAGTAATTTAAAAAGAGATGGATGAACAGTCATCTCACTCAGTTCTTTCTTGGGAAACCAGCCAGAGCCATGTTCAAAAGGGAGGAAAACTCAGTGAAAACAATGGCAGCAATAAGTGAGTCATTCCTGGTGTCCTTTTCTCCATCCTTCCATCAAATCTGAAGTTATTCACTCTTCAGAGCATGAAAGGGGGAAAAACAGGAGAACCATGTTGAAAAGCAGTTCTTATGTTCCTTTTCTGAGTAGCATTGGTAGGTTTTTCCTCTGGGCTGCCATGAAACACCTAGGTCCATTCTCTGTGTCAGAGTGGAGGGTTTTTGTCACCAGAAACCTCTGGCTGTGTCCATCCTTTGTGTCCTGCTGGGTCTGTGGCAGAGGGGCAGCCTGAAGAACGAGGTGGGACAAGTTCTGTAAGGAAAAGGCACAGTGTCTGCTGAAAGAGGCTCAGGAGCCAAAGGAATTGGCACCAGCAGGACCTAAAAGATGTGGCAGTGCTGGAAACAGGAATCCCTTTATCACAGCTGCTGTGGGACCCCTTGCCTTGTGTCCACACCCTGCCTCCTTCCCAGAAACTGGCCTGAGCCTGCTGGAGCACAAGGGCTTTCTAGTTTCTGTCAGGTTGCTCCTGAGTGCTCCCTTGCTGGTTTTATTCTTTAAAAGGGTTATTGGAGTTTTATGCTAGGCAGAAGGAATGTGTGGACTCTGGAAGTAGTTATGAGGTTTCAAAAATGACTTTGAAAGGTCTTTCAAGCTGCAAAGAGGAGCAGTTGGGGCCCTTGGAAATGCCCAGGGCAGGGCTGTAGCACATGCAAGTTCCCTGCACAAGCTGGCTCTGATTTGCCATCTGACCTTGCGTTCAAGCAAATAAAATTCCCACTTTTAACATTCCCACTGATTTTCTTTCCCACAGAAAGAAGCACTGAGCTGGGCATCGAAACCCTTCTGTTTGCTGTGTTGCCTCCCTCAGCTGTGCCAGGAGGGGACAGGAGGAGCAGGGACTCCAGCCTTGTGGCACAGGGCTCAGCCTCAGCCCTGCCCTGCAGCTGAGAATCTGTGAGAGATGAGAGGTAGGAGAAATTGCAAACACAATAAACTCTTTGGGAAGCAAACTGAGAGCTGCTGGGAGAGGCACTGTGAGTGGCCACTAATCCACCAGCCAAGGTGAGAGGTCCAGTTCAGCCCAGTCCAGAGTGGGATAAATTCTGAGTTTCATTTTATGTCCTGCCTGTGCTGTGTCCTTGCCTGCTCATTCCTGCACTGCTCCCCAGGGGCTCTGGCTGGACTGCTGCCTGCTTTGGCTTTACAAGCACCATGGTAGGAGCTCACACATGATTATTCTGAGATATTTCTTCAGTGTTAGCTCTGATTTCTTCTTTTCCACTGCACAGCTCACGTGCAGGCTCCACCAGAAGCTCCTGAGCTGGTGGCCTGCCTGGTCTGTACACCTCAAAATCCTGTTTTTAGTGTTGCAAACATCCATGTCCTGGAGTAGGGGCTTGTATGAGAGCAAGAAACTGCTGAGGGAGTCCTTCTGAGCAGTTTGAGGGGCATGGGAGAGCCTGTGAGTGTCCACAGGGGTTTTTGTGCTGTGGTTCCTGAGCATGGCCAGGATCAGTGTGGAGCTAGAAGAGAACTCACCTTGCACTGGAATTGGGGGTGAGAGGAAGCAGGGAACTGGTGTCTGAGGAGACAGGGAACTGGTATCTGCTTTTGCAAACTGGAGGTGTTTGATGCCAAACCTGTCAGTTTGGGGTTTGCCTGTGCATGGGGGTGACACAGCATTGTGGGCAGTGATGTGAGGAGAGGGAGGTGTGGGCTCTGTCCCTGCTGGCTGCAGCTGTGTCTGGAAATTCTCTGTGTGCCCATCAGCCCCTTCACTCTCTGAGTCTGAATCCCAGGCCTCCAACCAGGGTGGCAGACATTTAGAACCCATAACCATGACAGAAACCACATAACCATAACCATAACCACAGCAGAAACCTTTCCAGCCCAGAGCAGGTTGAGACATTTCAACCCAGGATTTCTCTCCAGGGTTTTGGGGCGTGGTACCTGCTCAGGACTCCTCATCCCATAAAACCTTGCTCATTGTCCACCCTGTGCTTCAGGCTCATTCTCCTGGTGGAGAATCTCAGGAAGGCACACAGATTAGCTGTGCTAAAACTGGCCAAAATGGACAGAGCATTTCTTGCCCTCTGCTGTTAACCCTTGGTGTGCTGTGCTGGGACAGGCTCTGAGCACAGCCCCTGTGCTCTGGGGTTTTCTGGATGCCCTTGGCCTCCAAAACTGCTGGAGGGTTGGTGCTGCTGCCTGTGCTGGCCCATGTGAGCTCCTGGAGATGTGTTTTGCTGCCTTCTTGCTGTATCACCATGTCTTGTGTAATAGGTGGCACTGAGTCTTTATTGGGCATTGTGTGGGAGACACTTTTTCCTGGAGGATGCACAAGCTGGATCAAAGCCCAGCAACCTTCCCCTGTTGTGTGAAAATGAGAAGCACAGAGGTCTGGGCAGTGTCTTGTGGCTCTTAGAGCTGTTTGTGTACCACATTCCTGTTGACAGCAGAGTGGTTTTGGGGAAAGAAGAAGGGGGAAGCAGCTGAAAATCAAATCCTTCACATGCTTTGTTCACCTGAAACCCAAAGCAATTTGTGAGTTCACTTTCAATATCTTTCTATTAAAGCAGACCTTTTTTTCCACAGAAATTGCTCTCAGGTTCTTGATCAGCTTGAATAAGCACAATGCCTTCCCTTGTCAGAGGGGCCCACTTGAGCTGTAAATCTGATGTTGAGAAATTGGATTTCTCTACTGCTCCCAAGCTGTCCTCAGAGGAGTGAGACAGCAGTGGAGAGAGCTGAGTGTGGCACTGCTGAGCAGGCACCAGGCAGGGCTTCCTCAGCTCACAGAAGGGGAGTTTGCCCTTCCCATTCTTGCAGGATTTGAGGTGAGGGAGCTGGAAGAGCTGCAGGCAGAACCTGGGCACCAGGAGCTGTTTAACTCCTGCTGCATTCAGAGCTAAATAAGAGAATCCCTCAGCTTGTGTTACCCAAGTTTTAGAAGTGGTAATAATGTTTGCATCTTTCAAAAGCCAAGGCAAGGATGGGCTGGTGTCTCATCTGTGCCTGGTGGTGACACAGTGGTGGGGAAGTGTCCCAGCCACCTGCTGACCTTTTGCTGGGACCAGAACTCTTTAAAACTACTAAGGGACAGCTCACAGCATCCACTGATCACTGTGGAACCAAGATACCATGAGACAGGTCCTCAACTCCAGAGACTGCTTGGAAGAAAAAGTTAAAAAAAATATAAACATATTAATACAGAACACTTTGTTCTGCTTTTGATGGCCTTTACTGTTCATGTCATCAGGATTTTCTCTGCAGACATTGAAATCAGAAGAGCATTTAAAGAAAAAAAAAATTAAAGCTGAGATTTTCTTGGAATCACATGTTTCCAGACTCAGAGGACCTGAGAGTAAAGCTCCAGATATAATCCTGAGATTTGGCAGTGCTCTTTGTATGGTATTAAGTGATGGTCTACAGCACTCGTTAATTGCTGCAGGCTGAAAACTGATCCTGCTCCCAACAGAGGTCTTCTGCTCATTCTCAGTGCAGAAGTTTCTCCAGGTCTGGGGGAGTGGGAAATATCAGTTTCTAAAGGGCATAGGTACAAAATTACAGAGTGATATAACCTATGTACAGCCTGAACAGTGATTTTAACTGTTTTATTCAAAACAAAATTTGAGTATAGGCAACTAAAATGATCTACTGATGTATTCCTGAATAACCATACAGGTTATTTTGTCTTTATAAACCTCAAAAATCTGTTTTAACCAGCAGAAGAGAGAGTAGGCTGCTGGTTAGAACAGGGCAGTGCTTTGATGTGGACACATGCAGGATCAATCCACATTTCTCCTCCCAATCCTCTGTGAACCAGTCTTTGTACAGGTCCTAGGAGAGGCAGTGTTACCTGCACCACTCTGAAAATAATTCTCTTTTTAATGTTCATTAATTGTGGACTCTTTTTGGACCCTAGAGCAGGCACTCCTCTGAGATTTCTCTTAGGCACAAAAGCTTTGGGGCAGCAGCTCCTCTCCCAGGTCTGGCTTGGGGGACCCTGCTGTGGGTCAGGGCAGGGTTGGAGTTGGGGCTCCCTGCTCTCTGGTAGGATGGGCTTATGGAGCTGAGCAGGCTGTCCCTGGCCACAGGGGAGATAATCTCCAGGTCCCACTGTTAACCTTGTCCCCTGGCTCCCTGCAGATTTGGAGGGGCAGTGATGAGAGAAGTGATTTGCTGCAGAACTGTCCAACACAATTTTTGGGACACAGGGCAGTGATGCTGCCCTCTCATCCTGCTCCAGCCAGCTCACAGCCAAATCCCCTTTGCATTTACAGCCCTGCCCTGCTGCTGGGCCTGACTCTGCCATGCAGGGCTCTGCTCTGGCTGGCACTGCTGAGCACCTCTCCTTGTCTGTTGCCTTTTGCTTTTTGGCACTAGCAGGGATCTCCCAGGGCTGGCGCCTTGGGGAAGTCAACATCTCCTTTCCCGTGGAGCTTCTCACATGGAAAATCAGCAGCAATTCACTGTGAAGGGAGGAACTGGGGCAAAAAGGTGATTTATGTCAGGTGGGGATGCCAGTTCTCCTGTCCCCTGTCCCTGTCCCTGCTCTGCTGATGCACCCAGAGCTGGTGGTTTTGTCTCCCTTTGGGGGCTGACACGTTCCAGCAAGCTGCCACATAAACACAAACATCAGAGGGCTGGCATGTGTGTGTTTTTCTGAAGCAGCTTTCTAGGTTTTACTGGGCTATAAAATACAGCGACGAGGACATAAAAACAAAGCTGTGATGGACTTAGCAGAGAGCCAGAGCGAGTGAGGGGAGAAATGATGACAATGAGAAAAAGGGTTATGAGCAAGGAATGATGTATCAGCTCTGTGTCAGGAGGAACAGATTTTGGAATAACTGTGAAGAGCATAAAACTGGTTTAGTCATTAACGGAGGAAAAAAATACAGAAAAAGAAAGAAAAAAGAAAAGGAGAGGAAAAAAGCTGAATAAAAATGAGTAAAGGAGGGAACTTCAAAGCATAAATTTCTCAACTGCATGACACTGATGTTTTGAACAGTTGTTCTGTGTGAGATAGCAGCAGTGATTTTAATGAACTTTAAAGAGCAGTATAAATAGGAGCAAACAAAGAAAGACGATGGCATTAGCTCAGAGCGAGGCACTGAGCTAATTGACTGAACAGGATTTAAATGGCAGGTTATTATTTTTTTATTTATGTGTATAAACCTGTTTTTCTATTTGGGCTTAAGAAAATGGAATGAAATAAACCCCAGCATCTCAATTTGGATTTTCAAGGGAATCAAATGCTTGCTTGATTCCCGTGAAGAACGTGAGCTGACAAGGCAAAGGGCAGTGAAATGGTGCAGCAGAGAAAGCAAGAGCCTTTTGCTGGCCTGGGAGGGGGCTGGGTGGGTAGAAGAATTCATTTTAGTTTGCTGCACAAACTCTCTCTGATGTTTCAAATGGATTTCACAGTGCTGCTGCATGGGGACTCAGAGGATCAGAACCATCAGAAACGGGGTAAAAACAGGTCACCTTGTTCCTGGAGTGGGTCACTCCTTCTCAGCCTGGGCTGCACATTTTCTTAGGCTTTGGATTTTCAGCTCACAGCATTTTCACTGAGCTGCTTGTGGCTTTCCCATGAGCTGTGGGCTCTGTGTCCCCACTGCTGTGGGCAGCAAATGTACAGAAGGAGCTGCTGGGGGAGGTGAAGCTGCTCCAGACCTGGGCTTGGATAATTTGGGGTATCACTAATGGCTGCCTTCCTGGGCTTATACACTGAATTCAAACACTTTTTATTGATAAACCATATCTATCTAATGCTTTACTGATGGGTAAAGAACAATTAGAGCATTTTCCCCCCAAATATGGTAGGAGTGAGCAAAGAACTCAGGGAAGAAAACTCTGTGTGAAGTATAAATTAGAAAGGCAGCTAATGTCTGAAAGTTGGAAAACTCTCCACTCGTGGCTCTGAAATTTCTAGTCCAACCTCTCTCACCTGTTGTACATTTGGTGGGCTCAGAATCACTGCTGTGGAGACAGAAAAAGGGAGCCAGCCCTGAATATTTGCAGTGTCAGGAGCATGCTGGGCTGTATAGAGAGTGACTTGTCTTGTTAGACAAATTTGTGGTCCTTCAAGAACTGCTAAGGAAATTAATTAAACATCACAATCTCTAATTGGGTGCATGACTGGAAAGCCAATGTCCTGTGTACCTGAGGTGTAGAGTAGTACAAATTCAGATTGCAATTGCTGCTTTTTAATTCCCACCCTGACTTGCTCCCCACAAAGACTTCAAAGTTTGGACCCACCTCAAGTATTAATGAGCTCACCAGTTCCTCTCAAGGCCCATCATCTCCCTGCTGCTTGTGAAACAGATTTCTTCTGCCCTGGGAAAGAAGTTCCCACCCCACAGTGACAGCCCTGCTCTCACTGTCACTCTGTGAACTCCTTCTGTGTGCCATTTCTCCTTGGAAGAGGCTGTGCACTGATTTCTGTGCTGACCACCCACAATCCTTGGATGTTTTGCCAAAGTCCAGCAGCTGAAGGGGGGAATCATGTCCCTGATTTGTAAACCACAGTTCTGGGTGTGGGTCAGAACAGTAGAGCCTGGAGAAAATCCAGCCTTTCTCCATCAGCTTTTCCAACTGTCACCCTCCATCATCATTTTCCTTCTTTGATTAAAGAGCAACATGGATTTCAGAAACCTCCAACAAAAGGCAGCCTTTGGTGGAAATGCCATTAATCTAGACCTGATTCCATATTTGTTTTAAATTAAAATTCTGAAGGAGCCCATGTGCTTTTCATATTCTTTCTCCCTCACCACAAAACGGACTGGCCCAAGATGGACATTTTTGAGCTGCTCAGATGGCAAGGTATTAGAGTAATTACAATTATCAGCACTGAGATTAAGGGATTTGGGTTGAGATAAGGGGGAATTGAGGAATGAAGAAGCAGAAGGAAGGCAGAGGAAGAAAGGAAAAATGCTTCAGTGCCTTCCCTTGCAACCTAAACCCAGCTGCTTTCCAGACCACCAGCTCCTCTTGGCTGCTTTATTGTCAGTGACCATGTCTCAGATACCATGAGAAGGGTGAGTGTGTGCAGGGATGGAGGGAACAAGCCACTCAAGGAGAAAGGAGCCCCCCAGAATCCAGCCTGGCTCGAGGTTTGCCAAACGTCCGGGGAGCAGAAAGCTCTTGCAGTGCTGTTTGTGGAAGGTTTAATAGGTCAGTCTGTTCTTTTTGGCTTTGCTGAGCCACGTTTCTGAGCCAGGCTTTCTTCCTTAGTGCCAAACTCCTGATACACACAGTTGGGGCTGACTTTTGGGAAGTGCCTGGCCTTGCCTGGGCTGAGGCTGTAGATCTCCTCCAAGGGATCCAGGTGGGTCTCTCTGAACAGGAATATCAGAGCTCCAGTTCAAGGAATATCAGAGCTCCCACTCAGGGATGTCAGAGCTCCAGTTCAGGGATGTCAGAGCTCCAGCTCAGGGATATCAGAGCTCCAGTTCAGGGATATCAGAGCTCCCACTCAGGAAGGAAGATCAGAGCTCCTGCCCTGGCCATGCTGTGCTCAGCTTCTTCTGCTGCTGAGTCTGAAAGCTCCACACTTCACGTCCTCATCCAATGGAAATCATGTCCTTTATTTACTCATTAGCATGAGCAAGGAGGGTTCATTTGAGGTTTCATAAGGATCTTTCCTCCACGTGCCCAGTGATGTGCAGCACTGAATTCTCTTTTAACTGACCTTGGTTCACAAAAACTTCTGTGTTAGCAGTGCTGCCTGGAGAGGCTCCCTGGAGCAGGGGCTGGGCACTGTCACAGGAATCCAGCAGGGATTTATCCCAAGGCTCCAAAGGATTCCCCTTGGGCAGTGCCAGAGCCCGGCCGTGGCTCCACCCAGGATGGGCCCAGGATGGATCCGAGTCACCAGTTCTCACACTTGCATCACTTTGGCTCCATTTCCACCTTGGCTTCACTGCCCAATCCCAGCTCCACTTCTGCACTCCCATCCTCCCAGATTCTCTCCTCCACTGGCTGCTGGTTGCACTTTTTGGGGCTGAAGCTGCAGCGTGTCCTTGGCTCTGGGGCTGGACAAAGGATTGTTTTGTGTGCCTGAGCTGGGAGGAGAACTTGTGACACTTTGTGTGGAGTTCAGAGTCACACACCAATGCACTGCAGAGCCTGGAAATATGGAAAGCTGAAACTTAAGGCATCAGAACCTGCCCCAAACGGGTTGAGGTTTCTGCAAGTGCAGGTTTTTCTGAGGTCATGCATCTTTCTTTACAAAAACTGTAGTTTGCCCATATTTTTTTGAAGGACATCCCCAATAAAAGGCCAATAAATGGTCCAAATTGGAAAAGACAGGGACGAATTTTTAAGGAAAAATTTGCTTGAACTCTTTAACTTTTAGCTAAAAGTTATTTTTGTTTCTATCCTCATCCAAGAAAGGGGCAGGTCATTTTAGATATAAATTAAAGAGAAAATATTGCTGAAGGCAGATTGTTCACCTGTAAAATCTCATCTCAAATCATTAAAGTTTGGCAAAGCTGTGTAAACAACTGAGGCTAAGAAATATTCAGCAGCTTTAAAACTCGATACTGTACTGCAGATATTCACAGGCAATTACATCACATCAAAATAAAAAGTTTTAACTAATATTAAGAAAATTTATGATTAGAACAGGCCAGAATTTAAGTTAGTGCCTTGTGTAAATGTAGATATGATTGCCTTTCATTTCATGGTTACCCACTTTTTTTTTTAAAATACCATATCAGAATCTTGTCAAGCATTAAGTGGTGAGAGGGGAATAGCCTGAATAGAGGATGTGCTATTGGATGTTTATGCTGCCCCTGAGAAACACTCCACAGTTCACTGTCAGCAGTATCTTGGGACTCTTTCTCAGGAATGCAATAAGCCAGATATATGCTAAAATTCAGAACACATTTGTTTTGGACCTCTGAGATCTGGACCTCTGTGATGCACTGCAAAAGCAAAGCTGTCCCAAAACTGACCTGAAGAAACTTCTTGCACATTTTGGTGGAATCCTGGGAGTTCACAATAGCAGAGGTGAGGGGCAGCTTTCATCTGCTAAACTGTCTGTGCTTTCTTAAAAATTAAAATCAAACTCTGTAATTCATATTGGACCTGATGAGTTTTGAAAACCTTAATTGTTCCCTGCTCTTTTTTGCAGTCATTGCAATCCTTTTGCCTCCCAAAAATGGGTAAAAAAAACCCCAATTCTGTTACACTCCAACTCCAAGAACACAATAGTGAAGTGAACTGAAGTCAGATTTTCTTCAGTGAATTACTGAGAGGCAAATTTAAGACAGTGTTACAAATAATGTCTCATAATTACAATGGAAATGATGAGCACCCATAATCACCCCTCACAGCTATGTTTGCTAATAAGAAGGCAAAGCAGATGAGTATTGTGATGGTTTTTGTGCCAATTTTTAGTGCAGTCTCCAGTTTTCAGACCAGCTGGAGCAAACAACCTTCAGTGCCTGCAACAGAAATAGACTGAGACGCTCTGAGCAAACCTCTGACCTTGTTTTGCTTTACTAGAATACCTTTAAGGTCCCTTCCAACCCAAATATTCTGTGATTCTGTGGTGGCATCAGCAAGTGTGGGTTTGTTGCCACCTCTCGGATGCTGCTGCATCCTCTCCTCTCTCAGCTCACAGGATAAGGGTTGTTGAGCTGGAGGCTTCACCTGCTCTGCCTTTATCCTCGTGGTGCTTTTAGTGCCATTCCTGGAGCTGTGGTGCCTGGGGAAAAGCATTTGAGACTTGCCTGTGGGAATACAACTAGAGAGCAGGACTGCGAGCACTGCTCAGCTTGTCACAACTGACATGGTTGTGTTAGCCATAGTAGGCCACAAGCCTTGGCGTGAGTAGGCCGCAAACCTTGGCATGAGTAGGCCGCAAACCTTGGCATGGGTAGGCCGCAAACCTTGGCATGGGTAGGCCACAAACCTTGGCAAAAGTAGGCCCCAAGCCTTGGCAAGAGTAGGCCGCAAGCCTTAGTGAGAGTAGGCCGCAAACCTTGGCATGAGTAGGCCGCAAGCCTTGGCAAGAGTAAGCAGGATTTTGAAGAAGGAATGTAAGAGATAAGAAAGTGCTTGGTACCAAGAGCTTACCCTGCAGTTTTTATGGGGATTTTTGTAATATCTACCTGGTACCTGGTTAGCTTAAACGAGGCATAGACTGAGCAATGATATTTAGTTCTATAACTTAGTAATGCTAATATGATTGGTGCGCTATTTTTAGCAATAGGTAGAAAAAGTATAGAAACTTTGCTTTGTGGATCAATAAACGGCTTCATGGCGTATTCGTGAAGACCTCGTCTCTTCATTACCACCGTCATCACTTGCCCAGCATTAGCATTCTGACAGGGAGGTGATGCATGGGAAGCTTTTGACCTCTCCTGGCTGCTGTGGCTGGGAGGGCTCTGATCTCATTTGCAGCAGCACAAATCCAGAGGAGCCACGTTAAGCACATTAAATTTAGTGGAGTTACTCCGAGTTTATAGCTCTGCACCTGGAACATGGGAGATGTCACCAGCAGCCTTTGCCTGATGTAAAGTAAGGGAGTAATGAAGGGAACTTGCAAATGAAAGGATGGAAACAGTTCCCAACAACAGGACTTTTGCAGGGATGTGAAATTTATTGGGAGTTGCTGCAGCCTCGGCTTTATTTAAAGCCAGCTCACACCTTTGGTGCTGGAAATATGGAATTAGGAATCTACAGGCACTGAGTTTTTAAAACATGTCAAAGGCTACCTGGGCCCTGCCTGGAAGAAATGGTTCCTCAGAGCAGTTTAGGAAAAGTTAAAGTATGGGGAGGGCTGACCTTTTACTTTCCCATTTTCCCTTTTTTTATCTAAGAAGGAAGATGGGGAAGACTAAAAAAAAACCCCAAATAAAATAGAAAAAAAAGAGAGGAATGAAAACTAAAGCAATTTAAAAAATAGTTGGATGAATTAAATAGTAACAGTTGCCACATTTTAAAATTTTTCTCTCTGCATGTGTAAAACACCAGTGAAAGATTTCAGTTTTCATGAAATGGAATGAACTCGTTTCAGTTGGGGTCACCCTCAGTCTCCAAATCCAATATTACCAATCAGTCTTAATACTAGAGAGTAATTTTATTTTTTCCAAATATACATAGAAAATTCAAAATACCTGGAAACTAAAGACTTTGCATGCAGCTTTTCCAGGCTGATCCCAAGAATTCCAGAGAACCTTTGCTTCCCTGACAGTGGATGCAGGGAGACCTGAATAGTGTGGTTGAGGAGCCTGGCCCAGGTATTTGATGCCCCTCAGGGATGGGTGCATAATGGCAAAAGAAACTTCCTTTGAATTTGGGGGTGGGAAATAATGCTGGGAAAGGAAATGTGGAGTTACCTGCTGAGGGCTGGAAGGATCTTCTCTCCTTCCTCTCCTGGCCACATGCAGACAGCCCCAGGTGAGTGAAGGGCTGTGGTACAGACCAGCTCTCCATGTGGCTCCTCTCCTCACAGGCACCTGTCTGAAGCAGAAAGAAAGTCATGAAAGTGTCTGGTTTTCTCAGTTTCACATTTCCTTTTCCTTTCCAAGCTATGTCTGTGGTCAGTCACTGTCCTGGTTTAAAAGATAGGTGTCTGCTAAGAAAGGCAGAAGCTTCTCTTTAAAATGGAGAATGTAAACCCCCTCCCTCCGAATTATTATTATAATTTTGAAATTAAAGGGGCTCTCAGGCACAAAGATATGGGGAATTAGGAATAACAGTTCTTTACTAGGAAAATTAAAATACAAATGCAGTATTACAAAAAACAATCCCAGAACACTGCCAGAGTCAGAATCCAAGCTGACACCCGTCAGTCAGTCACGGTGTTGGCAGCAGTCCCATTCCATGGTGGCTGCATCCTCCTGCAGTGGCAGATGTGGTTCAGCTGGAGCAGTGCTCCTGTAGAAGGTGCAGTTTCCTCTGAAGCTCCAGGGATGATGTGGAAAGGTCTGGCTTTCCTCTGGAATCCAGTGGAAAGAAGGTTCCTTGGTGTCCAAAAATCTCAGTTTTTATCTGGGTAGGAAAGGCTTGGCTCCTGCCCTGGCTGGAGCATCTCCCAGTGGGATGATGTAATTTTATCAGTCATGCCCTGGGACTCAATGGCCATGAACAGGAGATATCTCCTGGAGGGAGGATGGGCTGTGGGGAAGATAAAGATGATTGCCCAGCTGGTTTAAATATGGCCCATTAGCAGATAATATGTGCCAGGAGATCAGGGTCACTGCCCCACACAGCTCCAACAGGTGAGGACAGAATTCATATTTCTGGTCACATCCTGTATTGCAACCCAAGACAGTGACTCTGTGTGTTGATTTTCCCCTCCACACCCCACTCCACAAGGTTTGATTTTGAAGCAGGCAGGGTCCTCACTGCCCCCTGCATTCTGCTTCTGTCTCACTCCAGAGGTGCCTAAAGCCTCTCATTTGTCATTATTAGACTTAATTTGGACAAAAAATGCCACAGATTGCATCTTTCTTACAGGAGTTGGTTGTCAAATAGCTTTAAATCACAAACCAATTTGTCACTTTACTTCTGATTCTTAGAAAACCCATGCTGAGCTTTAGAACTCAGTGAGTCTGGGGAATGCACACTGGGATTTTCTCACACATGCTATTACCTTCTGCACCGGAGGAAACCCAGAGCTGGTGAAAATCTGAGGCTATTAGGAATTTCTGGAGCTCTTTCTTCATTTCCTTGCTGATCCCAGGCAAGAAGCATGCAGCTGAAAGTGGTGCAGGTGTTCAGGGAGAAAAGGGGTGTGACTGAAGAGATTTCCTGAGTGCAGAGGTAGGAGCAGGTGATGCTGAGCAGCAGGATTATACAGGTGATACAGGGATCCTGTGTCCCTTGGGATGTCTGGCTGTGTGCTGCTGGAGCACAGCTCAGTGTGAGCAGCACTGGGACAAGGAGGCAAACATTAGCTTGCAATAATCAAGTGTATGAATATCAGCAGTTTTGCTGTACAAGCCTTGTTTGACTGAATTTCCTCCTAAAGCGGATTTGACAAGCCTGGAAGGTGGAATTACACACAAGAGCTTCTGTTTTCTTCCTGTGCTGCTGTTTGCAGCAGCTGCCAAGGGCCCTGTGAGCTCTGGGCAGGGGTAAATTTCTTCCATGTGCTGGTTTGTCAGGTCTTGCACCATAGAACACGTCAGAGGCTGGGAACTGCTCCTCTGCAAGAGGGTTTGGTGGCTCCTGTGCTCACTGGGCTTTTAATGTGACTCAGAAAGGAGGTGTATCTGAGCTGAGCAATCCCTCCTGGTTTTTTACCAGGGTGATGTAATACCCTTGCCCTAATTCATTGATAGAGTCGCATTTCTCATAAAATAAAATAATTAAAATAAAATATTAAAATAAAATAATTAAAATAAAATAGAAAACAAAATATTAACATAAAATAATTTAAATAAAATAGAAAATAAAATATTAAAATAAAATAAATAAAAGAAAATAAACCAAAACAGAATAAATGGCAATTTACCAGCAGCCTTTCACTGGTGAGGCTGAGGGAGGGAGTCTGGAGCAGCCCTCCCAACTTAGTGGGCTTTTCAGAGAGAAGAGAGGATTCTTCAACAGAAAACAGTGTTTGTTTCTGCCTTGGCTCCATGATTGCTGAGCTGACTTCCTTAACATTTACCTGATGGTGATGAAACAACCCCACAGGTCAGACCAGAAGCAGTCCAGGCTGTATTAAAGTATCTCTAATTCTGAAAACTGAATTTATCACAAGATGCTTTAATGCAAAGTGTATTAGGACCAAGCAAGCCTGAGACCTTGCTTTGTTTCTGCCAGGAGGTGCCACAGAGTTGATTTAAGGACATGGTTTAAGCAGTTATCTCAAGGAAATTGTGAGCTCTGTCCTGCCTGTGTCTGGCCCAAACCCAAAAGCACAGACCACTCTGCAGCTGTGGGTGACAGTGAGCATGGGAATGATTTCCCTTTAATGTGGAACTTGTGGCTGGCCAAAGCTCCCCAGCCCTCAAGGGGTGCTGAGGCATTGTCAGGAGGGGCTCCCATGCTGTCAGCACACTGAGCTTCAGCTGATTCCCAATTAGCTGATTATCCCAAAGGGAATTGAAAATGAAGGTTATCTTTCAACTCGTGATGAGCTTCCAAATAAATATTCAACATGCATTTAATAAGACAGTTTTATGCATTATTTAAGTATCAATTGATGGGTAGAAGACGAAAGACTAACACTGCTGATGCTGAGGTTTGAAAGGCAAGAGCAGAAATCTGGTGAATGTGGTCTTAAAGGAGATTTGCATCTCTCATTTTATTGGAATATTATTTACACAATTATCATGAAAAAGAATTTTAGTAAGAATTAATTTCTGCATTTTGGTTGGCTGGGATTGTTTTGTTTTTAAAACACTCATAGCAAGGGCAGAAGATCAGAGAACAGGGGATGTCAAAGGGGCTCCAGCCTCCCCCTCAGGGCAGGAGCAGCTCTCCTGGGGCCAGGGTGTGACTCGTGCCAGGAGTTTTGTGCCTGGTCGGAGAGAAGGGCTGGCTCATGTCATGGCTCATGTCTGTGGCTGACTCTTTTCCCTGGAGCTCAGAGTGTTTGATTCTCCTCGTGCTTCTGGTGTGATTCAGGATGGACCTTGCTGGGGCAGAGCTCCTCTCTGAGGAGTGGGACTGCTGGCAGGACAGCCCAGCGGCTCGTGGGGATTTTTGGGGCTGGGCTGTTGCTGATGGGTTGGTCATGCAGCTACAGAGCCACAATGTGCCCTGCTCACATTGGGGGATCTTGCCTGGCTGGGGGGTCAGGGATCTCTGACATCTCACAGCAATGCCCATTTCTCACCTGGACTTTTCCTCCTCTATTATTGTTGCTCCTCCAAAAACACGACCTGAAACCTTGCTGGTTTATTTTAACTTGGTCCCACCCCTGTCAGAAACCCGGACCTGGGCTGATGTCCTGTGGCTCCAGCACCTTGGGATGTCCCTGCAGCTCCTCTCCTGCAGGAGGAGGGAGAGGAGAACGAGCTCCCCAGTCCTGGGAGGTGCCAGTGGTAAATTAAATAAACCAACCTCTGAGACAGGGTGAAAACAAGCAGGAGGGGAGCAAAGTGGGTTTTCTTCATGCAGTGTTTCTGCCTCTTCAGTGCTTCACTGTTTGCTGCCCAGTGGGACTCAGCTCCTCCAGGCTCTGTTTTCCCTAACACCCCCTGGTATTCCAAATATTATTTCCAAATATTGTTTTATGCACTTTTTTTTTTTTTTTTAAGATAAGGTGGTAAAACAAAAGGTACTAAAATAAAAACAGAGGGTCTGTCTTGATTTGTGAGGCTTTCTTTTCCAGCTCTCTCTTTTAAGTAATTTATTAATCTAGTTGGGATTATTTGTCTTTGCTCTTACAAAATGTTTTTCCCTCCGAAGGAAAAACTGCCAATGTATTATTAAAGGGAGGTCAGATCCCAGTGACCTTTTCCTTGTTGGTTCAATGTTTGTAGAGAAAACACAAAGAGTGGGTTTTGTTAAAGGATGCTGTTGAGAAATAAGAACTTGAATTCAATTTGCCTTTTCCCTTCAATTTTCTACTTCTCCCTCCCTCCTTCACTCAGTGCAACATGACCTATTTTCTGTATATATGCATTTTCCCAGTCTAATTTATCTAGTACTAAGTATTTTCATTTTCATTACTTTTAAGAAAGATTGCATCTCCATTTTAATTAAAAAAATAACCTTTTTTATTTGAAATATAAATAATTGTCAAATGTTTTCACTGATGGTTATGGAGATTTGTTTTAAAGCTTTTATTTTGCATCTGATATTTTGATGCTTCCTTTAATTTGGTGCAAGCAACCATATTTCTTAATATCTTTAAATGATCTCAAGCATATCAAAAAGGTAGATTTTTCAAAACAGCTCAGAACTAGAACTCTGAATAATTGATTTCTACTTTTAGTTGTTAAACTAAAAAATGTTTCTTAATTTCTTTCTGATAGTGCTAAGAGGAAGATTATTCAGCAGAACAAATAGGAGACCCTAAATGTTTAGTTTGATTCATTTTGCTTCAGCTGCGTGCTCTGAAACCATTTAAATCCCTCCTTCAAAATTAAATGCTGATGATTTTCAATGCTGAAACAAATGTATAAGAAAAAAAAACATAAACATTTTAAAATATCTTCAAGATGCTAAGCAGAAACATTTTTTCTTTTCACAAATATGACAATTTTCCTCCCTTAAAAAGCTTTGGTCTCTTCCTTACCACATAGTAATTTCTATGAGATGGTTCCTATTCCTAGTTCCTGGAGGTTCCCTAAAATAACATCAAATAAAAGGAAGTTTCTGGAAGGTAATTCAGCCCTTTTGCCTTTCTCTAATAACCACAGGGATTAAATAATGTTATTTAAAAAATAATGTCACCTAAATGATGTTATTTCATCTATTTAAGGGAAAGGACAAACCTGGGCCTGAGGATGTGCTCTGCTAAGCTCAGCTTATATTGTGCAGTGTTTCAAGAGGCTCACTTGCACATTGAGGGTGCAAATGCAGAGCAGAGGCATCAGGAGCTGGTGAGGGAAAGGCATTAACATCAGAGCAATGTGTAGATGAGTCGATATTAGCAGCCACATCCATTTTGGTGCAGTTGATGAGCCAGCACAGGAGGTTCCTAGGGGGTTTAGGTTGTTGGATGGTCGCAGGACAGACTCAGAAGCTTAATATATTCTGCTCTTCAGGTTAGTATTTTATTATAGGGCGTGGGTATAAGAGAGAGCTTAGAGAGAGAGGTTAGAGCAAGAAGGCAAGAGAACAAGAGAGAGCAGAGACAAGAGAGACAAGAGAGAGATTTTCCATTTACAACACAATAAGTATTTTTCTATGATGAATATTACAATTTCCAATAACCAATCTAATACAATATACTAATTTCCTAATATTTGCATGCAACCTATAGGAATCACTAAATTACCATGTTTTATGGCTTTCTTATCTGTAACCCTTATCTTCAGACCTTTCCTGCCAGGCTTGGGACAGGATGTCTGTTGGTTCTTTGGTATTTGTGGCATTTGGTATCATCTAAACTTAGGAAGAGGCCTCAAACCTTAACAGAACTATTTTCAGTGTCTATGTCAAAAACTGCTAACATCTCTATTTCATCTGTTGTTCCAGAACTACTTGCTAGGCACTCATAAGATTTTGATATTACCTCCCCAACAGGTTCCTTCTCAGACCCAGCCTTGAGCAGCGACCCTGGCAGGGGCCAGAGCTGTGAAATATTGGAATGTGGTCCCACTGCCAAGGGCTCCTGGTGTTTTTAAGGTGCTGCAGCTCTGTGTCAGCACCAAAGCTTCCCTCAAGTCCAACAGGGGTGTTCCATCCTCTTCTGCTGTTTCTACCCCAAAACACCACACTGTGTTTGGTCTGTGCTGGCAGTTCAGGAGTTTCCTGATTCTCATAGGAAATGAGGTTCAGATAATTTAAGGCTTTGTGGGAAATATTTAAACAAAAGGTGTCATAGTAAATTTGCTGCTTATTTTGGAAGAAGGACTAACAGTGTTTTGATTATCTCTGAGCATGCTAAGCTGACTCAGTGTAATGTAATTAATGAGGCCACCTTCCATTAGAGGACAGAGGGAAGAGCTATTGGTAATTACTTCACAGGCATCAGAGGAATATTGCTGAAGCAGGAGCTCTGGGTGCCCAGATGATGATTCCTGTGCTGCAGGAGCTGTGACAGATGGAGCTGCTGCTGCCTGCCCAGGGGTGATCCCCGTGCCTTTGCTGGCTCCAGGAGCAGATATTTGCTCACACCAGCATCACCCCTCTCCTCTGTCCCTGTTTCCTGGGACCTCTGAGGACAGCCTGGGCTCCAGCCATGGCTCCCAAGTGAGGATGGGCTTGGTGGGCAGTTTTGATCTTTGCAGTGATGTGAATGCCTTTCAGAAAGTGCTGGAATGTCATACAGGTGTCAAATATAGAGATAAGTGCTGGTTCCCCTTGCAGCCAAACACTGGGGGAAAGTCCAGCTTTTATCAACTTTTGTTCTATCAACTTGCCTCAATTTCCCCATAACTGAACCTACAAGTGAGGGGTCTGGGACACCCTCTTTGTTATTTGTGCAGAGACATGGACATATGAGTGCTGGGAACATCCACAGCCTTATCTAGCCTGACCTGCTGTGAACAGCAGACTAAAAACTTCTGACCATTAACCTCATCACTGAGCCCACTAACTCTGGCTGAAACATCTGAAGAGACCAGGGAGCTGGTTGGGTTTAGGGGATAGGTGCAGGGAGCTGGTTTGGTTTAGGGGATAGGTGCAGGGAGCTGGTTTGGTTTAGGGGGCAGGTGCAGGGAGCTGGTTTGGTTTAGGGGATAGAGGCAGGGAGCTGGTTGGGTTTAGGGGGCAGGTGCAGGGAGCTGGTTTGGTTTAGGGGATAGGTGCAGGGAGCTTGAGGGGTGAGGGTCAGGTTGGAGGACCCTGACCATGTTTTTAGCAGTAGCCCTTGGTGCTGGGTCCATTGATGGCTCGCTGAGGGCTCAGTGCTGCTGTCCCAGGGGTTTCAGGGTGCTGGCAGAGCAGGGTGAGATCCTGGGAATCCCTGCAGAGGATGGCAGCTCATGCCTTTGGCTGATTCAGCAGGCTCCTGATGGTTTGCCTCAATCAAACTAGATGAGTAACTGCAGTGTTCCCCCAGGCTTTGTCTGGCTGCAGGGCTTGACTTTGTTATCACAAGCCTAAATTCACTCACAAAGTCATCCAGCTTCTTGTTTATCTGCTTCCAGGAGCTCCATAATTAGAGCTGCTGCTGAGACACCACAGCCTGGTTTGGGAGACCACCAGCACAGCCTGTGGGGAAAATAAAGACCCCTCCATGCAGAATGTTCTTTCAGCAGAGTGGATCTGGGAGCCAAGGAAGAGATTTGCCTTTCTTGGGACTGAACAAACAGAGTGAGGCACAGCCTGCTCCACACTCCTGCAGTGCTGCCTGAGCAAAGGGCAGCAGGCACTGCCTCCAGCCAGGAGAGCCATATTTCACTGGGGAAAAACTGGGGGGGAATATTGTGACAGGGAGCCTGGCAGCTGGAGGCAGCCTCATGAGCAGCTTTGGACTGACCACCTCTGTTTTCAGGGGGCATTTTTTTGGAGCTTGTCATTTTTAAGGGCATTGATTTTAATGTGTTTTCTTTGGCTGGAGATTTGACACCGAGGGAGTTGGCTCCAAGGGGGAATGGCATTCCTTGGATTTTCACCTCAGCATGCCTTGAGTGGAAGCTCTAGCTGTCAGTGGTACCCAGAGAGAGTTCTGCTGATGGAAACCGTTCCTTGCACCCCTCCATGCCATGAAATAAAAAGCCATTTGTTTGGAGAACTCTCTCTTCCCCAAGGACAGGTGCCATTTTGAGTGAAACCATCTCAAACAGCACACACAGCTCACAGACCTTGCACAGCCACATGGCAAAGAGGATTCAGAGTTCTCTAACAGAGTGGAAGTTGCCAGACATTGGTGAGCTGATGGATAACTGAAATCAGTGAATGTTCACAACTGGCTGCTCATGAAAGCCTTGGAGGAGCTACAGAGATTGGGATTTCCTTCACGGGATCACAAAAGGCTGGAAAAGCCCTCCAAGACATCGAGTCAGCCCATTAACCTACACTGCCAGACTCACCCTTAAATGGTGTCCCTAAGCACCACATCTGAACATTTTTTGAACATTTCCAGGGACGATAATTCTGTGGGCAGCCCGTCCCAGTGCTCCCCTTCTCACAGCCCTCAATTTTATCAATTGGTGTTTGCATTTGGGGCAATTTCAGTGGGCAGCACTCTTTGGCAAAGCACAAAGTCTGTGACCCTGCAAACAGCCTGATTGATGGCTTTTGTTTTCTTGGATGCAGGTTGGAGGATAACTCAGCTGTGATGGGATGAGCTCAGGTCTGCAGTGAGAGTCAGGCTTGAAGAGCTCAGGCTGCTTGGCTTGCTGAGAAGGAAGTTTGGAGGCAGTGTGGTAGGTAACGGTAGGTGATTCCCTGCACCAGAAGAAGATCCAGAGGATGGGTGTTGAATTTAGGTTGGAAAGACAAGTGTGGAGCAACACAGTAATTACCCAGTGGAACAGCAGACCAGGACAAGAGGGAAGTTAATTCTAGCTCAGGTGCTTCACCTCAGACCTGGATATCTTCCTGGAATGATCTAGTTCAGCTATGTATGAGCTGGATAGCATTACACACCAATGGGAAAACAAACTGAGAAATGTTGTCCTGGATCTTTTCACACACTGGGCAGCTTTTCCTCATGTTACTGAGCTCAGCACAGAAACAGTTATTTCACCTTTGAAAGGAGCTGCTCTGGGTTCTGCACCTTTTAATTTACTTTAATGGCAATGCAGGGTGCTGGGTTTACACTCCTTCAATGGGGAGACCTGGTTGCCTGTTGCAAGGTTGTTTTCCTGGAAAACAAAATAATATCAGGACAACTGAAATGTTTCATTTTGCCCCAATATTGTGCTTGGGTCTTGGGATTATTTGTCTTCTGTGTTCAACCATTTTTCTTTAAAACACAATTGGCAAACAAAAACTCCACTTTGAAAGGAAACAGGGAAAAGTCTGGTTCTGAGAACTGGCAAAATGATGGTTGTGGGGTCTGTGCTGGGTGTCACCTTCTCTTCCCTCCAGCTGGAGCTGGAGCCTGCTGCTGGATCTCAGAGCAGCCATGCTCTCAAGGGATCTGGTGGTTTGTGCTGCAACCTGCTGCAGGCTGGGGAGAGACCTGAGCTGTGTGGGCACCTGCACGGCCATGCAGGGGCCACCAAGGCATCCAGGACCTGCATGTGGTGTTTCCTGGGGGGAGCAAGCTTTGGGTTCCCATGCAGGACTGTGTGCAGGGATGGGAGGAGCAGAGCTGCACACACCAGACCAAAAGGCATTTCTGTGCTTTGTGTGGTGTTTTACTCCTAAAGGCAAGGTGGAATGGGGCACAAAGCACAATCCAATGGCTGTGGTATAATGTGTTTGCCCCTTTTCTCTTTGTTCATCAGCTTTATAGCTGTGCCTGGTTCTTGCTGAGAGTTGCAGAGCTCTGCTGATGCTGGGCAGCTGCTGTGGCTGCACTTCTGGCTGCAGGTCAGTGAAGGGGGATTTTGGACAGCACAGTTCTATCTGAGGGGCTGTCTTGTTAATTCTGCTTTATTGGATGACTCCTGGAAGAAGTTTTCCTGAGCTATCACAAGGGTTTGTAATAAATCTTAATGAGGTACCCCTGCTATGATTAATCATTTGTTTCTCTAGCAGGATCATGGCTTATGCTCCCCAGGGAAGAGGAAAGGAACCTCCAGCCCTGCATCAGGGCAGTGTCAGTGGTTACCTAGCTGCTCACTAGCCAGCCTGAAAATGTTGCAGCAGTCACCCCAAATCCCCAGGACATGTCTGCTGTTTGTAAAAGTCAGTGTTTGCTGCCCAAGGCAAACAACTGCTTTTGAATGAGCTGC
This sequence comes from Luscinia megarhynchos, assembly GCA_034336665.1. Lineage (NCBI taxonomy): Eukaryota > Metazoa > Chordata > Aves > Passeriformes > Muscicapidae > Luscinia > Luscinia megarhynchos. The sequence goes on from CM067580.1 coordinate 9,347,378, forward strand.
TTTGTTTTAAGCCAGCCAGTTTTTCCCTCTCCCTGCCTCTTGCACTATAAAGGATCCAGGAGGGATTTACAACCAAGTCAAGAGAAAAGGTGACAGAGCCAGAGGTAAAGTCCATCTTGAGCAAATGCTGCTTTCACTCTGTTGGTACTTCTTTTCAGGAAAAAAAAATTCACTGAAAGAGTAATGGGCACTGGAATTGCCCACCCAGAGAGGTGCTGGAGTCACCACCCCTGGAGGTGTTTGAAGAAGCCTGGATGTGGCACTCAGGGCCATGGTTTAGTTGATGAGGAGATGTTAGATCACAGGTTGGACTTGTTGGTCTCAGAGTTCTGTTCCAACGCAGTTCATCCTATGATTCTGTGATCCTGTGATCCTGTGTGATTGTGAGATCCTGTGATTCTGTGATTATGTGATTCTGTATTGAATGGCTCTACCTGAGCCCTCGTGGCATTGGGTGAGGCTCAGAGGACACAGAAAAGGCAGCAGCTGTCCTTTGTGGATCTCAGAATCTCAGCTAAAGCTGACAGCCAGAGCTGACCAGTTTCCCAAAGCTGTGTGACATGCTGAGCCAGTCCTGCACCCCTCCCACCTTCCCCTTCCTCTCCAGGCTACTCATTTTGGGTATTTTCTAACATCATTTTTGCTGTCAGCAGACACATCCCAGTGCAGGAAGATTTCCACCAGAGGAGGCATGGGAAACACAAGGTAAAAAACTTTGGGAAATCTCTGGGAACTGTGAGAAGTGCAAATTCACTGCTTTACTAATTTTCTTTTCTCTCAACAGAGATGGCAAAATTCATGGGTGTCAATCACTGGTGTGATGGAAGATGTCCATGAGGTCTGGTTGGCCCAGACAGGGTAATTCATAAATCATTAATGCATGGTCCCTTGATTAAAATGTGGCCATGGTTTGTAACTAACAGAGGTCCTAAGGAGCAGATCTAAACCCTGTTTAAATGTACCTAAGCCTTTAATTGACTGCAGTGGAGTCTGAATCAAGCCCTGAAGGAGCTGTCAATTTGGAACCCTCCAAAAGGATGGTAGAAGGGCTGTGCTGGTAAAATCCAGGTTGGATAAATCTCCAAGGACAAGAGATTCAGCTGCAGTGATCTGCATTGCTTAGTGAAGTGGATTCAAGACACAAAATTATCTTAATCCAGGCAATTTTATATAATCCTATAAGTGGGTTAAACCTATAGGATGGCAAAGCTTCATCCCATTAAACCTGGGGACTCAGCTGTGGCATCTAAGACAGAGCACCCTTGCCCCCAGCAGTGCGGAGAGAGGGGGAATGGCCAGGCATGGCCTGGTTTCAGTGGTCTCACTGCTCTGCTAGCTGCTAGCTCAGAGTTGGGGCCTCTTTTTCTTTTGCACAAAAATGTCCTATCAGAACTGTTAACACCTCGTGCTGCTGTTTCAAGCTTGTTTCATTTTTTGAGGCAAACAAGCTGAAGCAGTTGCAGTAACTCACTGAAAGCAACAGCCAAATATTTCTATTTTCCTATGGAATAATTCTCCTTAAACTGTTCTTGGATGCCAGGGAGGAGTTTCTGTGGTGATGCTGGAGCAGAACTTTAGGGTCAGGCTCAGGAATCTGATGCTGATAAATGGGACCACGACAGAAGAAGCAAAGCATGTCAGACCCAGGGGGTTTGTGTGGCAGAGCTGCTGCTGAGGCCAGCAAGCCCCAGTCTGAACCTGCAGCCTTACCAATGTGAGTGGCAATATTCCCATCATCTTTGTGCCCCCATGCTTTCTAAAGTGCAGCTGGATCTTTCCCAGTGATCCCATTAAGGCTCTTCAGGGAACTACAGGGAAATTATGTTAAAGAGATAATTACAGGGGAGCCTGGATAAAAAGGCAGGTCAAGAACAATTTGAAGAGTCAGGGAATGACTTCAGTCAGCTCAAGAGGTGTCACAAGGTCTCTATTCCCTCCAAGATGTTTCCTCACTGCCCTGGATGTAACTTCAGCTTTGTATTTGCTCCTGTTTTTCACTAACTTCTCAGCACAGAAACCTCTCCTTTCTGTAAGTACCAGGTACTGGCAGAGCTGCACTTAGCTGAGAACAGTTGGATCATAGGATTTAGAGACAGATGGGACCTTTTCCATTCTACTTTTTTTTTATATTTTATGATTAGCTCACAACATAACATGTGAGGCAGTCACGTATTTCGTATTCACACAACAAATTATGCATCTCGTATGAAATAGCTCGTTTCCTTCTCTGAAATCGAGTATGAGTTTCCATCTGGAATACATAATGTGGTTTCCATATGTACAAACAGATACTTGTCACCAGTATCAGAGCAGAGAAGACGTTTTGGATGGTGATGTGCTGTGGCAGTGTCTGCCTGGGGAGTGCATGGGAGCTGCCAGGTGATCCACAAACCCTGAGACAGAGACCCAGCTCAGGCTGGGGTTTGAGCACAGCAGGGCCTCTGATTTCCTGGCTAAAGATACAGAATTTAAGACCTCCCATGCTGGCTGGGGTGTCTGAAGCCCAGTCTGCACAGACCTTAGGAACAATAGGTCAAACCTGCTCTTTCAGTATGGACAATACTTGATTTGTTTTCCAAACCCATCTTAGGTGGGTGCTGAGCCCCTGCCTGTGCAGAGGTGATGATTGTGTCCTGGACAGGTCCTTGTTCCCTCACTTGAGGTGCATCACCCCCACCCTGGGCCAGCCCACCACCTGTGTCTGTCCCAAACTGCTGTGGATTGGTGCTGTAGGACAGTTTGGGGCAGGCTCATGAGAGCCCTGATGTCTGGGGGTGGGATGGAGCACATGAACACCAGGTTCCTGGATGGAACCTGAGGAACACCAGGTGCCCACCAAAGCTGCTCCATCCTCAGCTGGGCAGGGGAGAGAGGGTGCAACAAAAGCTTCTGAATCAGGGTAAGGGCAGGAGGAGATCCCTCAGCACCTGCCCTCAGGGGCAACACATGTGACTTAGAGGAAATTAATTTGTTGCCAATCAAATCAGAGTAGGATAATGAGAAATAAACCCAAATCTAAAAGTTCTTTCCCTACCTCTCCCTTTTTCCTGGGCTCTACTTTGTTGTGGTAAGAAAGATTATGGAGCAGCAAGAAAAAACAGCAACAAGACACTTTGTTGTTGGGGCAGGAAAGAGCAAGAAAGAGCAATTTATTAAAAGAAGCCATTGCCTTAAATAAGGCAGTTCATGCAAAACAAAATACAGATCATTGGTCAGAGAAAGAGACACCTCTTCTCCCTGGCTTTCCCATGGACCTTGCAGGTGTTTATCTCTGTTATGATTCCTTCTCTTGTGTTTACAGTAGAGAAAGAGCCTCTAGCTTGGGAAAAATCCTAGCTGAGGCTGAGAAAGTTTCATGGCCTGAGAAAAATACTTAGAACTTGAGAAAAAGGCCTGGCTGAAAAGTGCCTAGGCCTTCAGCAGTGTCCACACAACTTCAGTCCCAAATTCTCTCATTCTCGTTCCTCCTGCTCCAGCAGGGGATGGGGAATGGGGGCTGTGGTCAGTCCATCACATGCTGTGTCTGCCACTCGTCCCTCCTGAGGGTGAGAGCTCCTCAGTCTTCCACTGCTCCAGCCCTGGGAGACATTCCTGCATGAACAGCTCCAATGTGAGTCCTTCAGGGTGCTGCAGTTCCCCATGACCTGCTCCATTTGGGGCCATCCATGGGGTGCTGTGTTTTTGGGACAGGCTGCTCCATGTGGGTCCATCCCATGGGGTGCTGTGTTTTTGGGACAGGCTGCTCCATGTGGGTCCATCCATGGGGTGCTGTGTTTTTGGGACAGGCTGCTCCATGTGGGTCCATCCCATGGGGGTGCTGTGTTTTTGGGACAGGCTGCTCCATGTGGGTCCATCCCATGGGGTGCTGTGTTTTTGGGACAGGCTGCTCCATGTGGGTCCATCCATGGGGTGCTGTGTTTTTGGGACAGGCTGCTCCATGTGGGTCCATCCATGGGGTGCTGTGTTTTTGGGACAGGCTGCTCCATGTGGGTCCATCCCATGGGGTGCTGTGTTTTTGGGACAGGCTGCTCCATGTGGGTCCATCCCATGGGGTGCTGTCCCTTTGGGTTCAGGCTGCTCCATGTGGGTCCATCCCATGGGGTGCTGTGTTTTTGGGACAGGCTGCTCCATGTTGGTCCCTTCCATGGGGTGCTGTGTTTTTGGGACAGGCTGCTCCATGTGGGTCCATCCCATGGGGTGCTGTGTTTTTGGGACAGGCTGCTCCATGTGGGTCCATCCCATGGGGTGCTGTGTTTTTGGGACAGGCTGCTCCATGTGGGTCCATCCCATGGGGTGCTGTGTTTTTGGGACAGGCTGCTCCATGTGGGTCCATCCATGGGGTGCTGTGTTTTTGGACAGGCTGCTCCATGTGGGTCCATCCCATGGGGTGCTGTGTTGTTGGGACAGGCTGCTCCATGTGGGTCCATCCCATGGGGTGCTGTCCTTTTGGGGACAGGCTGCTCCATGTGGGTCCATCCATGGGGTGCTGTGTTTTTGGGACAGGCTGCTCCATGTGTGTCCCCTACAGGATCACAAGTCCTGCTCCAGCATGGGGCTCCCACAGGGACACAGCTCTCTCTGGCCTTTACCTGCTGTGCCAGGGGCTGCTCCAGGGCGTGCAGGTGGGTCTCTGCTCCCCGTGGACTTGCAAGGAGCACAGACCTCACCAGGTTCTTCCCCAAGGGGAATCTCAGCTCCAGTGCCTGGAGCAGCTCCTGCCCCTTCTCCTGCACTGCTCTGGGCACCTGCAGAGCTCTTCTCACACATTCTCATTCCTCTCTCTCTGCAGTTCTGCAGGATTTTTGGTCCCTTCAGAAATCTCTTATCCCAGCAGTGTCTTTGATGGGCTCAGCCCTGGCCAGCAGCTGGGACTGGCTCAGTCAGACACGGGGGCAGCTGCCAGCAGCTCCTTGCATAAACCACTTCTGTAGCCCCCACACTACCAAACCCTTTTTAGGCAAGCCCAGCACAGGTACCTCAGTGAGACAGCATCAGTGCTGAGGCTGGGGAGAGTTTCTGCTGCTCTTGCCTCCAAGCCAGCCAGACAGTCTGGCCCTGCTGCAAGACAAAGGTGCCCTGCCACTAATTTAACATCTTAGTTTCTGGTTAGTTTCCATTACACATAGGACATGTCACAGTTTTCACTTTTTTTTTAAACTTATCGTAGCCTCAAAGCCTGTTTCTGAAGGGTGACTGGGTTATTTATTGCACAGAGCAGTTTTTCAAGGAAATGGAAATGGCATCTGGCCTCCAAATGGAGACCACCTTCCCCCTCCAGGTCTTTAAGAGAACATGACAGTAATTGAGCAATAATGAAATGTTTCAGGAGGAGTGTCGGAAAGTTCAGAGTGGTATGAGAGAGTTATAAATCTGGGCTGGTTTTGGCTTGAGGAAGAAATCCTGTTATAAACTTATTAGCTGCTGACACCGTGCTTCTGTCGCCTTGCCCAGGATGCAGAGCTCACCTCCACACTGTTCACTTGTGCCTGACTGGAGGTGCTGCAGTCTCAGCTCTGCCTCCTGGGATCAGTAGCAAGTGTTGTTGGATGCTGCTGGGAACCAGGGAAAAAGCAGCCTTGGAGCCTTGTGTTCCTCAGGCTGCTCAAGGATAAGAAATTATAACAATGATTAAACACCTGCAGGGTGCTGAGAGCCGTGTGAGTGCCTGGTGATGTTTTGCAGAAAGCGTGATTTCAAAGAGGTGTTGCCTTCTTGGACCAATGAGTCTTTTCTAGTCTGTTTTGCACCTACTATCCTATATAAGTGTGGTGTTCTTTAAATAAAGTTTTCTCTCTCTTTTGCTTCTCCATTGCACCAGGAACTATGCTGCATTATCCTTTTTGGGGCTCTCCTATAGCCTCAAATGCAACAGCAAGGATCAAGACCATGCTCTGCTGCATGGGATGGGCTCTGGCCAGGTCTCTGTGTGCTGGTCCTGCTGGGACAAAGCTTCTTCCCACTGAGCTGCTCATTCCTGCTACAGGAACCTTGGCCAAACCTTTAGAGGTACAACTTGTACATCTCCCTTCTGAAGCAATTTGTCTCAACAAAATATTGAAGCCTTGGATTCTGTTTTCTTCAAGCTGGCTTGTGGGTATCTAAATAGAGACTTTTATCCATCTTCAGGGTCCTTTGTTCATTATTTGTGTTGTTTCTGATTTTTGACTCTCAGAAAAGATTGCTCTTTTCCTCTCCTCCTTCAAATGATTGGTGGGTTTAGAAATAAATCTGGAGTTCCAAACTCCAAGCTGGGAATCTTTTAGCACTAGAAGTGTTTCTGACATGTTAAATTCTGCTCTAAGACTTCAGTAAGTTGCCTCCAGATTTCAGTCTAAAATCTGATGACTTGTCTTTGGAAGTTCTACAGGCTGTTGCTACAAACAGTGGAAGATGGGCATTTTCAAGTGGTGGCTGGTCTCTGTTTTACCTTCCCCTCTCAGGGTTGGATGAAGGTGTGTGTTTCCATGGTTGGTGGGTTTGTGATGGACACCCCACCCTGAGACCTTGAGGACAGACTTCACCTGAAGAGAGGCAATGATTTGCATCATAGACATCCATGTCTGGGATAATTTCAAGGTCTCCATCACCCATGCAGAGAAATAAGTACATGGAAAGTAGGATTTACATGGTAGAAAGCAGGATTTGCATGGTCTGCCTAGCTCAGCTGGAGAGGAGAATGCAAATATTGAATAGAGTTACTGAAAAAATAATGTCAGATGTGGTGTAGGAGCATCATCAGCCAAGGTTTGTGTCTTCATTAGTTTTGTACATCTATTGTCATTTCTTGATCCCCATGAAGAGCAGTTTGAAGTGGACATTGACCAGAGTATTTTTATTAGCATGAAAATAGCTGATATAAACCTAAATACTTGACTGCTTTGCAATCCTTCAAATCCCACCAAGGAAAGAAACCAGGTCTTCTTGACCTGAAAAAGAATTTCCTAGAAGGAACATAATGTGGTGGATTTTTCCAAACCTATACTCAGGGATCCTGCATCCAGGCAAAATAACTCAGAAACATGTAAGGAGTCTAAAAATATTAGTCTGACTGAAATATCTTTTCTTCCTCTGGCATTATGAATTCTGTGAACTCCTGTTTCTCCAATCAGTGGTTACAAAATACAGCTAAGTGTCTTTTGGAGTGAGTTGTGAAGGGACCACACATTTAATTAATAGTGGTTATATATGTCTAAATAAATTTCTGCAAAAAGTGACATTTTTAAGGAGATCTCATGATAAAACTGCTCAGGAGGCAAAGTTAGGGTTTCCCAGTTTCACATTTAATTAACTTAGCCTGACTTTTATAGGGCTTTGTGTTATGCATTTTGGTCTTCAGTAAACAAATAGAAGAAAATTAAAGCAGAGCAACTGCCAATGAGCAGTAAATTTAATTGAAAAATAATGAGTTGCCATGGGGTGCTGTAGGGTTCTGCAAAGATAATGTTATTTATCTTGGAAAAGCTCCACTTGCATTTGTCAGGACATTATATATATATATATATATATAAGTGGAACAAAAGGGAAAAATATGACATTAGATAGGAAAGGGCTAAGGCCATATTCCTCATCCCTGGGTTTGGGGCTGGAGTTTGGTGGAATGAAAAGCTGAGATTTCCTGCACTCTGTGGCAGCTCAGTGCAATTTCCATCCCTGAGTGAAACGTGGTGTCAGGAAGAGAAGTGACTGGAATTTGTAAGGTCCAGATGAGCAGGAAGGAAGATGAACATCAATGTCACAGGAGGGAAGGAATGTGAAACGCTCTCTGTGCTAATGGTGAAACAAAAGCCTGGATCTGAATGCTCCCTCTGCTTTTCACATCTATTTCAAAGGAAATTGAATGTCTGGAACACAGCAGAGCGAGCCCTCCGCTACAGGTGCTGCATGAGGGTGGCAATAAGATGTCTTAATCTTGGGTTAAAAAGATCCATTTGTACCCCTGGGTTTGCTCCTGGTTGTGAAACAGCTGAAGTGCAGGGCGAGGGTGTCCCTCTGGGATGGCAGAGGAGCAGCAGGTGCCAAACCCAAGGGCTCTGCCTGGGGTCAGGAGTGTCCTGGGCACCCCCTCAGCTGGACGAGCCCCCCTCACCCCTGCACACCTTTCTTTGCCTGGGAAATGTGAGGTGTAGCAGCTCCTTTTTCACATCTGGTTTCCAAGCCCACCATTTCCCAGCACTGTGCAGCAGACCCCACCTTATTTACAGCCTTCCCATTTGGAGGGCTCGCCAGACCCCAAATTTGGCTGACATTTTCAGGTTCCTGCTTTTCATTTCAACCCATTCTTGCTTTATTTTTAGCTGTTATAAAATGACACATGTTTCCATCTTTTAGGTAATGAGATGCTTTCCACTTAATTCAATCACTAGTTAATTTGATCCTCTATTTAATTTGTTCCAAACGTCTGGAAGCAAAGTTCCATGTCTTAAGTATATGGATATATTACATATATAGCTTCCACCCTTTGCTCTGATCATTCTCCTTCCTCTAAACAAGCCTTATAATTCAATCTTAGGCCACTGAAACTTGCCATTTAATTAATAAGAAAAGCCTAAATCAAAGCAAGCTAGAAGGAAAACAAAAGGTTTAAGGAATGAATCTTGGTCATAAAAGATTACTGTGACTTAAAGCTGCATTATGGACTACCTGCTGTTGGCTGATAGCTCTGCTACAGGCTATCAAATCCATGACAGTGAATTAGTGGGAGCAAAAATTTTTTAGGGGAATGTTCAGAATGTGAAGAGCTACTTGATGGAACATAAACCTAAAAATATGGTGTAGCAAAGTTTTATCTGTCACCCCAAGCCTTTGGAACTCAGAAATCAGATGGTGAGGGGATAACACTGATGCAGTCTGTGCTAAATCTGTGTTGTCTTCAGTGCTGTCAGGAGCACCCACCAGCACTCCATAAAGCTTTCACATCCATCCCCAACAGAACCCTGGAAAACCCTCACCCACCAGTTGGAATCAAACACTGACCCCAGCATCTCACTCAGTGCTGATTCCTCTGCCCCTAGAGTCAGCAGGGCAGCACAGCTGAGTGTCACACCCAGCTCTGGCTGGGACTGGGTGCCTGTCTTGGGTTCCCATACAGGATGTGACCAGAAATGTGAATTCTGTCACCATCTGTTGCAGCCGGGTGGGGCAGTGGCCCGTATCTCCTGGCACATATTATCTGCTCATGGACCATCTTTAAACCAGCTGGGGCAATCATCTTTATCTTTCCACAGCCCATCTTCCCTCCAGGAGATATCTCCTGTTAATGGGCCATTGTTAAAAACCGGGTGTGGCAGTGATGCTTCTCTCTGTGGGAATATCTCCTGTTAATGGGCCATTCTTAAAAACCGGGTGTGGCACTGATCCTTATCGCTGTGGGAATATCTCCTGTTAATGGGCCATTGTTAAAAACCGGGTGTGGCATTGATCCTTATCTCTGTGGGAATATCTCCTGTTAATGGGCCATTGTTAAAAACCAGCTGGGCAATCATCTTTATCTTTCCCACAGCCCATCCTCCCTCCAGGAGATATCTCCTGTTAATGGCCATTGAGTCCCAGGGCATGACTGATAAAATTACATCATCCCACTGGGAGATGCTCCAGCCAGGGGAGGAGCCAAGCCTTTCCTACCCAGATAAAAACTGAGATTTTGGACACCAAGGCACCTTCTTTCCACTGGATTCCAGAGGAAAATCCGCCCTTTCCACATCATCCCTGGAGCTTCAGAGGAAACTGCACCTTCTACAGGAGCACTGCTCCAGCTGAACCACATCTGCCACTGCAGGAGGATGCAGCCACCATTGAATGGGACTGCTGCCAACACCCTGACTGACTGACGGGTGTCAGCTTGGATTCTGACTCTGGCAGTGCTTTGGGATTGTTCTTTGTAATACTGCATTTCTATTTTAATTTTCCTAGTAAAGAACTGTTATTCCTAATTCCCATATCTTTGCCTGAGAGCCCCTTAATTTCAAAATTACGATATTTTGGAGGGAGAGGGTTGCACTTTTGGGGGATGAAGCTGCAGCGGTGTCCCTGGTTCTGGGGCTGGAAAAGGATTGTTTTGTGTGCCTGAGCTGGGAGGAGAACTTGCTGACATTCCAGAGTTTCATACCAATGCAGAATCTGGAAAATATGAAACTTAAACTGAAGACATCACATGACTTCCACGAGCTGTGCTCTCCCCATCTCTCCACTGTAACACAAAGGTTGTGTGGGGTCTGTTGGTGGTTTTCAAGGCTGGAAAAGACCCATGGGTGTGCCTGTAGCAGGGCTCCTTGTCCAGATGCTGCTTCTTTAGAAGTGTTTTCCTACACACAGTTTTGAAGCTTTCCTGTGCTCTTGGTCTTGCCCAGCTGTGGCTGGACTCCCCACAAAGGAGGAGAACCTGCAGTGGGGCAGGAACGGGTGGAATGCTTCAGGGATGGTTGCAGTAGCAGGACAGGAGGAGTTGGAGGCTGCAACTGAGAGGAAACCACCCAAAAGCCAAGGGGAGAGTGGGGAGGTAACAGAGCCACGATCTGCTCAGTGAGCAGGGATGGGCTGGCTGGGACTGTGCTCCCCCAGAGATGCAGACAGCACTGCTGGTTTTGGTTATTTTCCAGCTGTGGTGTAGCAACAATTTGTCTTAATAAATTGTGGGGAATAATGCAAGAGGACAGAGCTCTCGAGAGGGTGTGAGTGCTTTTATGGGAGCCATGGGATGAATATTAACAAACAGATCATGTTGTTATTGCTCACTATTGATTTGTGATCTGGGCTTCACAGCAATTTGTGGCCTGAGTGCCCCAAACTCTGATGCCTTCTGATTTCCACAGACCAGTTTCTTTCATGGTGTCTCTGATTTCTGTGATGGGGATCTGTTGCTGAGCCAGTGTGTGGAGGTGAGCTGAGCCTCTCACCTGGATCAGCATGAGCATCAGCAAAAGGAAACTCCTGATGGGGGGAAGAAGCTTTTTTCCTGAAACAAAATGCTTCAGCCTTCCTCCTGTACCACTGTCCCCGTGGATGGGATGATAACATCAGGGCAGCTCAGGATAACATTGAGAATTCAATCTCAAGAGCACAGGCCACTGGACAAGAGGGAATGGCTTCAGACTGAGGGAGAGTAGATTTGGATTTGATGTTTTTATTTACAGCAGTGTCTGGTTGCAGTACCAACAGATTTTCTCTCACTCTGGCCTGTCTTTACCAGCTCAGTTAAGTTTTGTTTTTGGTTTTGGAAAACATATGCTGTGTTCCCAAACATCAAAAAGGAGCTGCCACTCTGCTGAGCTGCTCATGCAGCTGCTGTTGCAGGAGACTGGACACCCCAGTGTGGTCCAGGGACTCATTCTGGACCCACCATCACCCCATGGGCCTCTCCTCTCCTCTCCTCTCCTCTCCTCTCCTCTCCTCTCCTCTCCTCTCCTCTCCTCTCCTCTCCTCTCCTCTCCTCTCCTCTCCTCTCCTCTCCTCTCCTCTCCTCTCCTCTCCTCTCCTCTCCTCTCCTCTCCTCTCCTCTCCTCTCTTTTCACCTGAATCTAAATCTCCCTCCTCTTCCCACCCTGGTGGAATGCAAAGCTAATAGAAAAAGCAGTGCTAATGATCATGACCCCACTACTATTTTATTTCCAATTGGCAGCTCAAGCAAGCAGCCCTATTTTCTGTTCTAATAGGAAACTTTATGATGTACCAAATTGCCCTGTAACAGCCTGTGCTGAGTTGCCTCCTGAAAGGTAAATGAGTTTGAAATTTTATGATCAGTTACAACGACTTTTTTGCCTATTCCATAAAAAGGAGAAGGGAGATGCATTAAAGGGACCTTAAGGTTGCAAAATGAAGCTGCTGGGAGCCAGATGGTGCCTTTGGAGGGCTGCAGGTGGGAGCAGTGCTGGTCACAGCTGCCTGGTGTCCCCTTCTCGTGCTGCTGTCCCCTCCCTGCTGAGCAGGCTGCTCCACCCGAGGGCTCACCTGGGTGGCAAGGATGGCTTGGCAGGGACAAAAGTGGGGGTTTGATGCCCCACACTTCATGGAGTGCCATCTCCTGGCTTGGTGGGAATTCAGTGGGACTCACACAGCTCAGGACCATCCACAGGGATCCCAGGCAGGTGCTCCTGCTGCCTTTGGGCTGGAGTCTGGGTCAGGAATCATCCAGAGGCTGGCACAGCAGGATGGGGGCTGTTGAACCCAGAGCTGCTCTCCTGAGCTGGTTAGGCAGAGCTCATTTCCAGGAAGGGCTCAGTGTTAATTGGAGTGGCTGAGCCTCACACAGCCTGACCTGGGAGCAGCAGAGCCCCATTAGCATTTTCCAGTTTTCCAGAAGCATGGGATGTGATCCAGGGAGGGATTAGGAGGAAGCTTTCCTGGGGAGCAGGACAGCCACTTTCTTTTACTTGAAATAAGGTGTCTAAATATTTTTCTGGCTTTTCATGCTGGTGACTGCAAAGACCAAACTTCTACTGGCATTTGTGTGATTTGAGGGGTTTGGATCTGGCTGTGAACTGGAGACTTGGAAGAACTGGAGCAGGACAGGTGAAGTCCTACCTGGTCACTGTTTTGTTTGTCCTGCCCCCAGGGCTGATGTTCCTCACTGAGTTGTTGTCCTGTGTAGCTCCAAACCAGGTGCTTTCAACCACTGCCTGTAGCCAAGACATTTCCATCAGCTGATGCTGACCCTGATAAACCTGTCAGCAAAACAGGGAGCCATTTAGGTAAAAAACAAACAAACAAAAAAAAAAGAAAAAAAACCAAAAAAATAAAAAAGAAAAAAACCCAAAAAACACTTTAAGTCAGTTAACCCAGCTTTTAAATTTTTTCATTATGCATATTTTTTTAGTAAATAAAAATTGTTTGAAAAAATCTTCAGGATCTCTCACTAGTTATTTAAATAGAAAGAGGAGATCTGTAATGGTAAAAAAAAACCCATATTTTTGTGAGAAAATGATCATGCACTTTCCACTGAAGTGTTTGATAAAACCCTATGATCAAAAACACTGCACGGAATTTCACAATAACATTTTCTCTTTGGCTGAACAAATGACATTTAAAGCAGTCTCTATCAAAAGCTTTTAATATCAAAGGCTGTGCTTAGACGATGACCATCATTGCTGGTTATTGTAACTGCGTGTGTAAGAATGTGATTTGATGATGATGATGATGATGATGATGATGATGATGATGATGATGATGGTTGTTTTGCCTGGAACACAGCTCCAGAGCTGGGCAACCCAACTGGTTCCTTCTGCTCCACTCCCTCCCCATCTTCCTGTGCTCCATGAGAGCAGTGAGCTCCAGGAGCAGCTCTCAATCATTTGAATAAAAGTAATTTTGTGGAGCTAGAGATGTATTTGTAGCAACTCCTGTTGCTTGCCTGTCTCACTGCACTGTTGCTGCTTGTCTAGCAGCAAACCAGACTCCTGGTGAACTTTGTGGCACAGGTGCAGGACAGGTGGGTACATGTTTTTGGGTGTACTGGGAGCTGGTTTTGGTGACCCTGGGGCTGGGGCAGTCCCTGGGGTGAGTTATATTGGGGTGGTGCTGGCTGGTGTGTGGGTGCTGGATGGGATGGTAATTGGGAGCCCTGATTTATTCAGAAGGTCTCTGAGAACAGCCAGCACTGGTTCCCAAAAGTCCCCAGTTCTGCTCAGAAAGGTTTTGGGGTGGCCATTGGGAAGGTGAGAAGCTCCTTCTGCCCATGTGTCTGTCTGACTAACCCCGAAAGAGATAATGGAAACCAGTTCTCCCTGGAGAAATGAATGATCCATTTCAGCATGGCTGGTTTGAAAATCCCTGCCTGGCTGGAGCTACCAGTCCACACCTGCCTGACTCACCTCAGTGGTTTTGGGAGATTTGGGAATCCTCCTTCACCTCCTTCAGAGAGCCTTCCACAGATCTGAGGGGTGCTCTCCTCCTCCAGGGAGACCAGAGGAATCTCATAGCAGAGAGAAATAAAAAGCAGATCCTCAGACTTTTAAAATTTAGTGCTGAGAGTGATGAAAGAAAGGTCAATGATTCTTTGGGATTCACTTAGTGCCCAACTTTCCAGAGACAAGATTACTCCCTCTTTCCCTGTGGGGAGGGCAGAAAGGAACATCAGGGGCTCTGACATGATTTGGGCAATTACCCACCCTAGCCTGGGTGTGTAAGGCCAGTGAACATCCTTTCAGTGATAGCTGTGCAGCTCCTGAGGCAGATCTGGCAGGGAGCTGGAGTGGAGCAGAGCCCTGCGTGCCCAGCAATGACTTTTCCCACCCTTATCTCTTGCCTTAGTCCTTTACAGGAACAGCACCCTGCTTTGGTTTCTTTTAAAGATGTCTGCTTATTATACCTGGGTGAAATCTGGTCATGCTCTACTCTTTATTAGTCCAAAACTGAGGTCAGGCAGGTTGGATTTCTTTCCCGAGTGCTTTTATAATGTTTGTGTTAGCTGGCCAGCTAAGTGCTGTCAGATGTAGCATCAATGGAGCTTGCTGCTGTTGAAATTTTTATGGTTTCATGCATTTTACAGCATCACCTGTCTGACTCCAGCAATCATGATGTCACCTGTAGTGGAATATATAAATTTGAACAGAGCAGACTGGAGCAGGGGGAGTTCTCCAGTAATCTGGGCTCCTTTCTCCCCTCCTCCGCCTCCATTGAGCAGGCTGGGAGGTCTGAGACATGGCAAAAGAGAAGGAGCAGACCTCTCCTGCCCTGAGCTTTACCCCAGCTGTTCTGCATGATCTGGGCAAAATTGCTGCCTTCACTCAGCCTGTGGTTTCCACACTGGCTCTTTGTTTTGCTGGCTGTCTCTCTGGAGATTTGGCCTCCTGTGTTCATCCCCAGATGTGTGAAAGGCTCAGTCAGCACTGGGGAGGTGCCAGGGGCTGTGCTGGAGCCTGGTACCCCAGGTGTGAGATGGAGCAGCAGGAGCCATGGGGCTGCCAGGAATGGATGGATGGATGATGGATGGATGGATGGATGGATGGATGGATGGATGATGGATGGATGGATGGATGGATGGATGGATGGATGGATGGATGGATGGATGGATGGATGGATGGGTGGATGGATGGATGATGGATGGATGGATGATGGATGGATGGATGGATGGATGGATGGATGGATGGATGGATGATGGATGTATGGATGGATGGATGATGGATGGATGGATGGATGGATGGATGATGGATGGATGGATGGATGTATGGATGGATGGATGATGGATGTATGGATGGATGGATGATGGATGGATGGATGGGTGGATGGATGGATGGATGGATGATGGATGGAAGGATGGTTTTCCTGGCTAAATGCTCAAACATTCCTGAAGAGACCAGAAGATGGAACTTGCTCTGTGTGAATTAGCCCAGCCTGCACATTGATACCTCCTGATGGTCACTCATGGTCTGACCATGCCCAGCTCTCCCTGCCTGTGTTTAGGCTCAGCCCATCTTCAATGTCACTGCAGCTTGGACTTACCATTTACAACAGCAGCACTCAGTGAGATTTGGTGAAGGGAGCGTGATGAGTGTGAGCTGAGTGAGATGTGAGGTGAGTGTGAGCTGGCCAAGCCTAGCAGAGGTGTGAGCTGCATGGTGGAGGGAAGGAGGACACGTTCTGCTTGTGGGATGGGTCATACCCTCAGATTGCCCATAGGCTGCACACTCCACTGAAAGAGAGGTTCAGAGATCTATTAAAAGATTCAACCACAGGTCAAGCAGCAACTCTGCCCTGCTCTGCATTTTTAGAAGCAGGAAAATGTGTTTTATGCTGGTTCCCCTTGCTCAGTACAGTCTTATCCCTGCAAAGCACTCCCTTTAATTACATATCAAACTAGCAATAAGCTGTGGCTTAGCAGCCCTAGATGAAGACATGGAGCCCTATTGCTGAGCTGGAAACCCTCAGTAAAAATGGTTTAAGAACAGACTGATTGGGTTTTAAGAGCTCTGTAACTGATACACATCTGACCATATCGTTGGGCCTCATGAATCTGGTTCTAATAATCACTATTTACTGAGGTTTCCCAGCCATGCCAGGGGTACATATCTGTTACCTTGTGGTCCAGCCTCAATAAATGTGTTTTTAATAATCAATTGGTTCTTCAATAATAAACAATAATTGCTTTATTATATATGAATTTGAACAAGTTCTGCATTTCGTTTGTACTGAAATCACTGTCTATTTTTATTTTTTTTTTACTCTGAGGGAGTTTTTACTGACCAGCTATTGGTACTAGTGTGTGCCAAACATTACTGCTCCTTATAAAACATTGCTGACTTCATCTGATTTATAAGTCACAGAAATATTTCAGAGCTTTTTTTTCTGCCCCAAACGAAGCAGTCTGTCAGGAGCTTCCAGGCAATCTTTGCAGGAGGAATGCTGCAGTCCCTCTTATGGATCATTAACTGGAAATGAACTTGGGACCTTCAGATGTGAACACACTGCCTGCTGCCATACGACCCAGCAAGCCAACACTTGTAGCTGACAGTACAAGTAGCAGAGGAATGGGATTCTAACCTTTTGCAGAAAAAAACCCCAATAATTGAAGAGGAAAATTGATTTCTTGCAATGCCATTGGGGAAGCTTAATTTTTTCCCATAGTCTCAGCTCAGGTCTCCAGAGGCTGGTGCTCCAATGGCTCAGGCATCTCTGCTCCCCTGCCCTGAGTGCCCTCCCTGTGTGGATGTTGCTCTCTAAGAGCTCAGCAGGACTGGAGAGGGCTGCAGGGATGTCCTGTGCCTCACTGGCCGCTCTGTGCTGCTTCCCAAAGTGTGGTGCTCTGTGGAGAAGTGAGCTTTTGGCTAAGATATGTGAGGTTTGTGTCCTTCCCACCAGTATGCAAGGAAAGTTCATTCCAGGGCTGCACCAGGATTCTGCAGAGTGTGATGACTTACCTTTGGACTTGAAGGGGCCAGTGCTGAACAGGAGGTGAGGATTCACATCACTCTACCCAAAAACACCTAACTGATTCATCCTGCATCTAAAATCTATAATCTGAGATCTTTACAGCCTTGTGTACCACCCTGCTTGGAAATATTACACACTCCTGAGCTGATTGTTCCTGTACCTGCACAGGAGAGGAGCAGGCACTGCTCCTTCAGCACCTTCTGCCTTGATTTCACTTGAGCAAAGTTTTAAATCCCAGTCCCATCCCCACCTCCTCAAACATCCTTTCAGTGTTGGGTCACACCAAACTTCTCTCCCTGGAATGGGGGAGCCTTCTACAGCCCCCTGATGCAATGGGCAGAGCTGCACTCACTTTGCCATTACAGTCCTGTGCCTAGAGTGAGTTCCACCCCAGGAACAGGAGGTTTAGATGAGGCTCAAGCTGTGGCTCCACGGCCTTTTTGGCTGTCAGATTGTGTTCCAAGGAGCCAAGGAGGAGGGGGAGGTCTTTTCCACAGGATAAAAAGGATTTATTACTCTGGGGATTTTGGGGGGCAAAAGACAAAAATGGAAAGGTGCAACAATTTAAATATGGGGGAGATTCAAGGGGAGGGTGCAAATTATTAGCAAATTTGAGAAATTCTGGGGAGGGGTAAAGGGTAGGGTTCACAAAGGCATTATCTAATGAGGGAGGTAGGGTGGGGAAATTGGATCACATGGACTAATGGAGTTTTAGGGGATTTACAAAGGAGAATTCCAAGCAGGGGGTTGGCACTAAAATAGGATTGACAGGTAATTCAGGATAGATTGACTGGGTGGGTGGGTATAATTCTGGACTAAACCATTAACTGAAACAGAGCACACCATTGAGCAGAGGCACACTGCACCAGCCTGGCAGTGGCTCTGGGGTGGGGTGAGCGTTTCCCCAGCCCAGAGCTCACGCAGGGGAGGGCAGGAGCTGGTGGTGGCACAGCCACAGGGGGTCTGGGCACAGTGGCACCGTGTCCCCACCCACAGATGTGCCACCCCCAATTACCAGTTCAAGCCCCAGCGGGAGCAGAGCTCCACTGTGGGGGTTGGTTGTTGGACAGACTCAGGAGCTCACTATGTTCTGTTCTTCAGGTTTGTATTTTATTATAAGGGCATGGGTGTAAGAGAGAGTGTAGAGCATGGAGAGTGATAAGAGCAAGGGGGTAAGAGAGAGCTTAGAGAGAGGTTAGAGATCAGAGGTAAGAGAGCGATTTTCCATTTACAATAAAAGTAAGTATTCTTCTATGATGAATATTCTAATTTCCAATAACCAATCTAATACAATATACTGATTTCCTAATATTTGCATGCAGCCTATAGGAATCACTAAATTCCCATGTTTTATGGCTTTCTTATCTGTAACCCTTATCTTCAGATCTTTCCTGCCAGGCTTGGGACAGGATGTCTGTTGGTTCTTTGGTATTTGTGGCATTTGGTATCATCTAAACAAAGGAAGAGGCCTCAAACCTTCACATAACTATTTTTAGCATCTATGTCAAATACTGCTAACATCTCTATTTCATCTATTGTTCCAGAACTACTTGCTAGGCACTCATAAGATTTTGCTATTCCCTCCCCAGCACTCCACCACTCTAATTAGTCTGGTCAAAGACAGGGATTCCCTTCTGCTGGGGAGCCTGCTCCCATGACAAGAAGATTAGTGGCCTCAGCTTGTGATTGTCGAGCTTAGGGGTTTCCATCCCACTTTAAGTCATTTGCAGTTTTCTGTTCATGGTGGTTGTTTTGAGGGGCTGGTTTCATTCCAGGAGGGCAAGGGTCAAAGCATTTTTGGTGAAAGGCAGGGAGCCCTGTCCCTGGTGCCTGTTTGTTCACTCCTGGACTACCTCTGTGATTTTTACATCTCTGTGGACGTAGCAGGGAGCCAGCCAGCCCCAGCCCTTCCTGAGGGAGTGTCAGCCCTGGGGGTGCTGTCATCAGCTGGCCCTTGGTGTTGAGAGGTGCACTATTCAACACCTTGAGGCACAGAAATCACAGAATCACAGAACCATTTGGGTTGGAAGGGACCTTAAAGATCAATTTGGTCCAAAACCCTTGCCATGAGCAGGGACACCTTGCTTTACACTGGGTTCTTCCAAGCCCCATCCAACCCAGCCTTGGATGTGTCACCTGTGAGATGTGACACCTGAGACGTGTCACCTCTTGTCAGCCGACTGCAGGGGGATTGCTGCTGGTAGAGCTGCTGCTGATGGTTGTCTTTGACCAGTCCCATGTTGCCATTTGCCTCTGCTCCTGGTAAATCCTGTTCAACCACCTCTCTGTCTTCAGTTTTAAATATCTGTGGTCAGAGCTGAGCACCAGCACTGTGGGGCCAGAGACCCCTGAGAGCTGCTCTGGGCTCCTGCTGCTGATGCCTGGCAGCTCTCACTGCCTGTGGTGAATGTGGATAAAGTCTTGAACACCTTGCTGTAGTTTGAAAGGTCTAAAATGTCTAAAATGCCCATTTCTGGGATGTAATTGTAAAAACCTCATGCTATATGTCTTTCTGGTTTAGTATTTCTTATGGACTTTAAGATTTTTTATGCCATTGTATGCCACCACATTACTGAATTTAATGTTGCAGAGGGGAAATATCTTAATTCTGTGTTTTGTCTCCTTTTCCTGCCCTTTTGGTTTAAACTAAGCTCTACAGGGACTTGAGGATATGGTTTGTCAGAGCTGTAGAAAGGCTTTTGTGTCTGACTGCTTGTCCATTGCCTCAGCTGTGTGCCATATTCCTCCCTTGACTCTTTGATATCCTGAGATTTTCTCCTACCACAGCAAAACTGCAAAACTTTTGACTTAAATTGATCTCTTTTTTTTGGTAACTTAATGCTACCTTTTCTGAAAAACAAGTCCCAGGCTTGAAAGCTACTGCACAGTATCTCATGGGTTCTCAAGGCAGATCAAAGGTCTCACTAGCAAAGCATATTCTGGACAACTGTAAATAAGAATAATTTGTTTGGGAGCACACTAAATGCTGTGGGAACATGTGAGAACTACAGATGTACTGTTGTCAAATTAAATTCTGTATCAGAGACAAAACAATTGCTTGACAGACCAGAAACCTTAAAATCTAAGGAATTCCTGGGGTTTGGGGAGTGGGATTTCAGCTTATGGAAGCATACATCACTGAGACAAATAAGATCTTTCTCAAAACCACTCAGGTGAGATAAACACAGGCTGCAGCTTTTAGTGGAGTCTCATGAAGCCAGTTGCTGGTTCTGTGCTCAGAGCTGACTGATGCAGTGAGTCTGTGTCCTAGAGACCCTCACTGTGGTTATTCTGGGGGGAGCTCATAATCCAAACCCCAAGTTCTCAAGCTGGGGGTTCTCACACAATCCCAGGGTCCTGTAGCCATGGCAGGGAGGGGATATAACCCTGCTTGTGGCTGATCCTTCCTGCCTGCTCTGTCTGTGACAGCCAGGATCCAAGGTTTAAACTCAGAAAGGGTGGATAGTTTTTGGAGGCTGGCAGATTTCCAAGTCACCCCTACTGTAGATATTACCCCTCATAAAGACCAGAGTGACATGCTCTGTCCTTGGGTTGAATGGTATTTCCCTAGAGGTGCACCTGGGCTGCAGTGATTAATGAAGCAGTTTGCATGAAGGATTTATAGGCAGGGAATCCTGCAGGGCAGAGGAGAGGGAGGTGCTGAAGCCCAGCTCAGCCATCCAGCCATCCCCAGGGCCCAGTATTTAGTCAGGTGCAGCCCAGCCCGTGTGTGGAACCCTCCTGTTATCTTACCTTAGATAAAACTTCAGTGGGATGTGTCAGAAAGAGCAGCCCTGGCTCAGACACTGTGAGAGGGAAGTTGATTTAAGTAATTCCCAGTGAGGCAGTGGGTGTTTCCTGAGAATTTGGCACCTCTGGGCTCAATGTTCTCTGCCCAATCCTCGAGAAATGTCCCAGTCTGACAGTCTGGTGGAGTGTGGAGAGGTGCAAGTGCTCCAGGGTGGGATGGGTGGGTGCCACTGGCTCTGCTGGCTCCTGGGAGGGGGATTCAGAGCAGAGCAGAGACTTCTGCACAGCCCCAGGGGAATTCCTTGGCTCATTTAACTGCAGTGACTGTGAGCTGACTTCCCAAAAGGTCTTTGGAAAGCTCAGCTTTGGTATTCTCTGCCCTGGTCAGAGGGAGGTAACCACAATTCTTTCCCAGCCTTGAACTCCTGGGAACCCACACTGGTGTCCTGAAGCAGAGGATTTGGCTTGATTCTCCTGAGACTTATCTTGTTTGGTTTCCAGAGCTCATTATGTGTCTCTTGCAGTCTTGTAGAGTTTACTTTGTTTTGTTCCTATTCCCTTTTCAGTCCTGTCTGAAAAATCACTGAGCTTTCTAGTGCTGTAATAGCCATCATTAATAATAATACCTTTAAATTATTCTAGCTAGTCTTTTTAAAGCATTTTCCTGACTACCTTCTTCTTTGCTAATTGCCTTTCTCCAGCCCTGGGGATACCTGCATTTTCCAGAAGTTGTGAAGGGAAGGACAGGGGACTTGGCTCTGATATTTATGCATTTTTCCTAAATTTAGGAAATTTGTCAGCTGGTGAAGAAGAAATACAATTTTTATGGCCCTATTTGTGCCCAGAATGGGGAGATAACGGCCCCAGAACACCAGAAACCAAGTCAGGGAACACCCTAGCCTGGGATGGGAGGTCGGGGCCAGCTCCTGAGAAGGGTCTGTGGCTCAGCCCCTGCCCCACATCTGCTTGAGGGAGGGGCCAAGTTGTTGGGGAGGGTAATATCAAAATCTTATGAGTGCCTAGCAAGTAGTTCTGGAACAATAGATGAAATAGAGATGTTGGCAGTGTTTGACATAGACACTGAAAATAGTTATGTTAAGGTTTGAGGCCTCTTCCTTTGTTTAGATAATACCAAATGCCACAAATACCAAAGAACCAACAGACATCCTGTCCCAAGCCTGGCAGGAAAGGTCTGAAGATAAGGGTTACAGATAAGAAAGCCCTAAAACATGGTGATTTAGTGATTCCTATAGGTTGCATGCAAATATTAGGAAATCAGTATATTGTATTAGATTGGTTATTGGGAATTAGAATATTCATCAGCGAAAAATACTTATTGTGTTGTAAATGGAAAATCTCTCTCTCTTGTCTCTCTTCTTGTCTCTGCTCTCTCTTGCTCTAACCTCTCTCTAAGCTCTCTCTTACACCCATGCCCTACAATAAAATACTAACCTGAAGAGCAGAATATATTAAGCTTCTCAGTCTGTCCTGTGACTGTCCCACAGCCCAAACCCCACACCAAGTGGAGCAGGAGCTGCCCTTTGCTGTGCTCCCATCGTGCAGAAGGACCTCAGAGCCCAGGCTGGGCTATTGCACAGCAGGTGAGAGGGAAGAGACCTGCCTGGAGCTGGGGATGGGTGCCCCTGGGGTGAGCAGGCAGGGCAGGGAGGTGGCAGCAAGGGGCTGGCAAGGTGTGCCCTGGGCTCCTGCAATCTGAGCTGAGGGGAGAAGGAGGATCTGGAGAAGTCCTTTGCTGTAGCCCACAGAGGTTTATGATCCCCCTTCATCCCTCCACACAGTGGCTGATGCAGGTTTTTAACCCCAAACATAAACTTGGGAACCCCTCAGTCCTGTGTTACTCTAATCTGTCTCAGTCACAAAAATCAGCAGATTATTCTGGGCTTTTCAGACCATCAAAAAGTCATCTGCTGTTCCCCCCCTCTGCCATGCTGCTCAAGCCACCAGCTTGGTCAAATAATGATGGTGATGGCATGAATTGGCTGAGATGGGGTGTCAATAGCCATGAACTTGGCTGGAGGAGGGGATAAGGTCCATCCCAGCCCTGTGTCCTCACAGTGCCCCCCAAGGACACCAGCACTGTTCAGAAGTCAGTTGCAGAGCAGTTAAAAGCCCTCCAGACCTGGATCCCTGAGGTGAGGTGGCACTCAGAGGGCCAGGTGGGGACAGTCTGGGCAGGGAAATCTGGGGAAGGTTTTCTGGCAGAGCCCAGCTCGTGTTTCACTTGCAGGTGTTTGAAACCGAGGAATTTCTGTGACACGCTAAGTGAAAAACGATCATTTTCTGATAAACCGTAATGAAATTTTCCAGCTGAGTCTGAATCCAGGTTTTCCTTTCAGGCAGGCCCCTTTTTCTCAGCCTGCCCCCTTTGGCTGTGCCCAGCCAGCAGCCTGCAGGATGCTGGGGGATTGTTAGTGACCAGGGCACCCTAAATGCCAGGAGCAGATGCAATAAAGGACTGTTCCTTCCCACTTGAAATGCCTGTTGCATTTGCCAGGCAGCCAACACTGTAAATTCATTCTGACTATTTAAAAAGACCTTTTAGAGCTTTTGAATGGTTTCTGGCTTATTCTGTGGCAATAAAACCATAGTGCCTGAGAGTCAGACGTTCAGGACCTTACCAAGAAACTAAATACAAGATACTTGGGAGCCTTGTGAAGTGCCTAGGAACGAGACAATCATGCTGGCCCTGATGCCATTGTTTGCCTGCTCATAATCACTGTCCTGGGCTCTGTCTGGTGGCATTTGGGATTACTATGGAACAAAGAAATAGGGCAGGGGTTGGTAAATCAGGAATCCCACCTGCTGGGGGTGGTGGAGCCACTGTGTGAAGAAAACAGGGAAAGAAGGGAAGTGAGGTGAATTTTCCTTCTTATCCTGCTGCACAGAGCTCAAAAAGGAGATCAAACATGGCTTGTCTTGCCTGCAGATTTGACCCTTGCACACATGACAGTTTGGGCTCCAAATGCTAATTCTCTTGACCTGGGAGTGGTTCTTGTTCCCTGAGGAATTCAACCAGGAAATTCCCTGAGGAAAGCAGAGATTGCAGGGCTCAGCTGGGGCTCCACAGCATGGCTCTGCTTTTTCCTGGCACCCCTGGCCCTGGGAGCTCTGGTGGCAGGCTGCTGGTCACACAGGTGATGGGAGTGTCCTGCTGGGAGCTGAGTGTCCTCCAGGTGTGTGCCTGCCCTGGGACCCAGTTTGCCAGATGGCTCCCTGGCATCTGACCAGGGCTTTGCCATGCAGCAGGGAAGAATGCAGTTGTGAAGGCTGATAAATGGTCTGTGAAGATTGGTCTGATACCATTTTGGTCTTCTGGGAACGAGGACCTCATTGCAGATCAAATGTCTGATCTTTAAACTGGCATAAATCAGCATAACTCCAGCAAAGTTAATGGAGTTGTGCTGATTTACACCAGCTGAATTTATACCGTCAAAAATCATTCACTTGCTCTGTCTCTTCTCCACTTTTCCCCCCTCCTTGGATTAGAAATGAAGTCTATAAAGCTAATATGGTCCCTGCAGCAGCATAACTTCCATGGAGTGTTTGCTTGAAGAGGTTAAAAGCCCTATAAACTGCTTTACATTCTCTAATAATAAAATGCAGATGCAAAGGGGAAGGATTTGATGGTCAATTAATACAGAAACCATCCAGTGCTTTGCATAGATCCTGCTCCTTGGCTTTGAAATACTATGCCCAATTAAAACCTTACCCAGATCTATACTCAAGATTAAAAAAGTAATAATAATCTGCAACACTCTAGGTAGCATGCTGCAGTTTTCAGGGTGCCTCTGAGCTATGCCTCATAAACTCTTGGATAAGATTTGTCTGGGTGTTTCCAGCTGCAACTGCTCCTGGAGCAAAGCAGCATTCAGCAGGCAGAGCTGGAGAGAGTTATTTAATGGAGGAGAGGAGGAGGGGGTAAGGAAAGCATTGACAATCCCTCGTGCATTCTTCTGAAAGGAGAAGAAAATGATGGCTCCTGTCAAAGTTCTGCCCTTCAGCTGGGTTATCCAGAGGGTGCTGGGCTGGGCAGTGCCCCCAGAGGGGCTCTGCTTTGGGGATGGGAGAGGCTGAGCCAGCCTCAGCACATCCCAAACCTGCTGTGCAGCTGGGTTGAGCACCACTGGCTCCTGCTCTCAGGGGTGATGGCTCTGGTGACCTGCCAGGGTGTCCCTGCATGTGGTGGCCACTCCAAAGGAGCAGAGCAGTCTATCCACAGGCATTATTTGGTGGATGGCATCTGGATTTAACAGTCTGAAGGCAGAATGGAAGCCCTTTCTCCCTCAGTAGTTCACACCATTTACACTGAAGGCATTTTGGGCAGTGAGGAACACCCACAGTAACCAGAGTAAAGCCATCCCCTCCTGGCTCCAGGGTTCCTCCCTGGCAAGACACCAATATGGAAATAGATCACCTTGTTTTAAGGTCCCTGGCAATTTACTTGCTATACAGGGTGACCAAAAGGAGGAACAGTAAAATTCTGCATCCCTGAGGTAGCTGGGGACTCTCCCTTCAGGGCTGAGCCTAAGGACACGAGCTGCCTCAGCCACAGAGACCCTGCCCTGGCTGCCAGCTTGTCTGGGCTCTGCTCCTGGCTGCCTGATGGATTTCCTCTGCATTAATCAGGCAGGAGGGATGGGTGTTTGTATCACTGATCTTAACCAAAAACTCAGGCTGCTCTTTGTTTATTGGCCTGGGTGCTCAGAGTTCACACAGCACCCCTTCAAGGAAAATTAATGCCTCTAATAGTAGAGATCCAAGGAAGGCCAGTTCCTTTCCCATCCTTTGATGTGCACAGAGCAAACTGGTAACTGAGCAAAGCCAGAGTCTGCCCCAGCCTGTGCTGGTGGATTCTCCTGGGTCTGAGCAGGAGGCATGGCAAGTCCACCTGTGAGCCATCCAAACCCTGATGGCAGCCCAGCATGTCTTGTTATTCTCTCTCTGCCCTTTTTTCTCCTTTCATGGTTTTGTAAAGATGCATAAAATATACAAAATTTTTTAAAGGAGTCACCAGAGAAACTAATAGGCAGAATAAACCTATCTCAGATGGCCTTTGGGGACAGGGAGTCTTCCAGGTCGGGTCTTCAAGCTCAGTTTAAATTGAAGGTTTTGATGTGGTTCTGTCTGAGCTCGTGCACCTTCCTCAGCCCCCTGATTTTAGTCCCAAACTGTGTAAAATCTCAGAACAGATTGCCAAGGTCAAGGGGAATTGCCCAGGGCTGGGATACTAAAGAGATATGGAATAAAAGCATAACAGGGCTTATTTCTTAATTGCACAAAGGCCTCTCAACACTGTTTTGACAGCCTGAAGGGTCATTTACATCTATTTTAAGCCGTGTCAAAAGCCTGATCCTCATTTACACATGTTGAAAAGAAAATATAATATGCACCACGACTAAGCCCCTTCCAACTGCCAAAGTGATGGAAAGAGACTTTAGTGTAAATAAAGCTCAGGGCTGTTTTCAGTTCCAGCACCACAAACGTGCCAGTGCAGAAGCAGGAAAGATGCCAAACATATTTATTTTGGCCTGGCTGGGTGTTTGTTCAGTTTTCTGTCTGCAGAAGAAAGTGGGTGCACACATTTTAGCACAAGAGTGACCACAAGTGTCACCTCCCCTCGCAGGCAGGGAGCAGGGACGTGGCCTGGAGCAGTGCACAGAGGATGCTCTTGTTGGGCAGGACCTGGGGCAGCTCAATGAGCACTTCTGTGGTGAGGGTTGCCAGTTCTCCTTTTCCAGCTGCTGAGCTGCTCCCAAGGATCAGCAGCAACTTTAAACCAGGAGAGAATCAAGAATGCACAAGCTGACAAACTCTGTGTCAACTAAAAAAAACCAGTGCTGTGCTGGAAGTGGGCTCCAGACTTTTTCCTCAGGTGATGCCTGCACAGAGGCTCCTGGAGCAGAGGTGAGCAGTGGCACAGGAATCCAGCAGGGATTTATCCCAAGGCTCCAAAGGATTCCCCTTGGGCAGTGCCAGAGCCCGGCCGTGGCTCCACCCAAGATGGGCCCAGGATGGATCCGAGTCACCAGTTCTCACACTTGCATCACTTTGGCTCCATTTCCACCTTGGCTTCACTGCCCAATCCCAGCTCCACTTCTGCACTCCCATCCTCCCAGATTCTCTCCTCCAGTGGCTGCTGGTTGCACTTTTTGGGGCTGAAGCTGCAGCGTGTCCTTGGCTCTGGGGCTGGACAAGGATTGTTTTGTGTGCCTGAGCTGGGAGGAGAACTTGTGACACTTTGTGTGGAGTTCAGAGTCACACACCAGTGCACTGCAGAGCCTGGAAATATGAAAATAAAACTTAAGGCATCACAGGTGGAGAAGACACAGAGTAACTGCTGAAAGATGTGAGAAGTTCCCTAAACGGACGATGATGACGATGATGATGATGACGATGATGATGATGATGATGATGATGATGATGATGATGATGACAATTACAGGCTGATATGAGCTCAGTATTTTCATCTCCTTACCCAGCCCAGCCCTAAGCCCCACCAGAGGCTGGGAGAGCACTGCTGTCCCCTGGGGCCCGCTGGAGGAGGCTGTGATTCACCCTGGGCACGTGGCTGATGCTCCAAGCTCAGTATCACAAACCACCTGCACTAGCCACTGCCATGCAGCTTCTCCCCATCCTTCTTCTCCCCGTGTAGGACAAGGAGCAGCCCAGATCTGAAGGGAGATGAAATTTTCAGCAGGGCTGACGTGCCTCTGTGCCAGCATGGGATGGATTAGAATTAGTTTTTGCTAATTTGCTCCACATGGAGCTTTCAGTTTGAATTCTGTCTCCTGAATCAACAGGCAGACCACCCTCTTTGTATCCTGACTGCTGCATTTCCCAAAGTGAGGGAGGAATTTCTCATCCATCCTGTGTTTCCTTATCCTGTTTTCCAAGGAATGGAGTGAGTGCATCCAGCTCCCTCAAACCTCACAGCTGATCCAAACTTGGACAATCATTTCAGAAAGCAGTCAACTCTGAAGTTTGGGAGCAGGAAGGATGCACAGATTAGTGATTATAACTCCCTGAATTTTGATTTTTGGTTTGTTCCTGCATGAATCCCAGATTGTCCCATTCAGGAGATAACTCTCAGTAGCCTTGCTGCTCTTCTCAGCAGAAAACTCAAAATAAGTCTTGCCAGAAAACATCCAGGGTCTCTGATTTTTTTTTTACAAGTGCTCAAGAAACCAACTTGTGTGAGTTTTCCTTTTTTCTCAGGATGTATTGACATCCTGTGTGCCTTTGCAGGGTGGTTTCAATCTTTCTGTGTCAGGTTACCACCTGAAAAATGAGATTACTGTAATAACAATCCCTCTCATGTCCACAGCAACCTGGGTAAATTGTAGCTGTGTAATTTCTCAGCAAAGATCTGAACATTTCCAGCAGCTTCTCAGTTGTTAGGAGCTGTTTCCTTGGACCCAAAACTATTCCTGAAAATGTACTGAGGCTCTGGAGCAGTTCTAGGAGCCCTGTAGGTGTTCAGGGACCCATATGGACATCAGGCAGAACAGCTCTGGAACCAAAGGCTTGCTTCCCATAACATGAATCAGAATGAGCCTGAATGTGTTCACATGAACCCAAAATATCCCCACCAAGGGCTGACTTCTGCCTCGAGCCACTCTGCTGGTGAATGAATACATTCAAGTGAATAAAGCTAAAAATACTTTTATAGTGTTGTCCTATTTGCCTGAGAAGCAAAAACATTTCTTTCTGTCTGAGGGCTCCCTATTTCATCCTTGCCTTTTAAGGTTTGGGTACATTCTGGTCCCAGCCTTGGTGTAAGAGGCAACTTTGTGCTGCTGGGTTCTGCCTGTCATGAATGGTGTTTTGTGTTAATTGCAGTGCTGTGTTTGCCACCAAAGGCTGGGGAAAGCAGGAGGGGCAGAGTCTCTCTGGGCTTTTCCAAGCTGAGCCTGCCCTGCTTTGGGTCTATGTAAAATCTTACCAGTGCTTCTCCAGGGGTTTTATAAAAACTGCCCACAAATTCACTCCCTAATCTCTGTCTCTGATGGCTCCACCTCAAACATTTCATTTTGTCATTCCCAAGCTGGCATGCTTGTCTTGGTTATTTCAAAGCAGGTGTCTTAAAATTTAACTTCTACATTTCATTTCTCAAGAGCCTTTTTCACAGCCCCCAAATGAAACTGGACAAAACTGATGAAATATTTTATTTGTTTTCTATGCATTTTTAAAATTTGTTTTCGTTTTCAGTGGGGTGAATTGATTTTTGTGCCTTTTCACTTCAAGGCAACAGCAGCAAAGGAATTATTTTTCACCTACTTCCAGGGTTTACCTCTTTCCCAGGGCCAGCAGAAAGTCAGTTCAGCTTTTACCTCTGTCTGCCCTTCCTCCTAATTTTTATTACATACTCTTGAAGTCGGCCATATAGACATTTTCAGTGAGGGGGTATCCAAGGCTGGGATAAGCACAGAGGTGTCTTGGCATGTGACTGTTTCCCCTGTGGTTTTCTCCATTTCCTGCCTGCTGGAAATAAAATTAAAATATACCTGTCCCATGCACTTTGTGCTGTGTCATGTGCAGGAGATGGGGGTGGGCAGGGAAAGGAGGGGAGCAGGATTCCTGTGGTCAGGGTGTGCTCTGGATGAAGCTGTGCTGGGTAAAGGTGTGGAAAGGTGTGGTGCCTGCCCAGGACTGTCTGTGGCTGTGCTGGTGCTGCCATGGTACACTGTGCTGCTTATAGAGCCCTGCTCCAGCACCTGTCACCTGGAGCAATGATTTCCACATACAATAGTCCATAAATTTCCCACCTTTTGTTCAGAGGCCACTCTCTTTGGAAAAGGACTATAAAAAGTGACTTTCCTAAAGAGACTTTGAGATATTTTTCTCCCCAATGTCTGTCATCAGACAACTCGAGGACATCCCTTCTGTTGGTAGCTACATCCCATCCTCTCTCTCTCTCCTATCACAAAACTGAATTGTTGCACACAATAAACTGCATTGCTGCTTTCTGCTGAGCAAAGCCTGAGTCTCTTGCTTTTGTCTTTTGCACCCTGGGGTCGAAGGAACCGTCAGGACTCCTGCTGGGGCTGAGGGGATGTGCCCCAGGGCTCTGTGAAGGGCAGGGAGCTGATCAAAGCCCTGTTTGCCCAGCATGTCCTGTTCTTCCCAGACTTGTGTGAGGAGCATCTTTGGAGGTGTTGCTGGAGGTGTTCCTGGGGGTGCTGGGTGGGATGGTCTGTGTTTCACCTGAGTTGTCACTCTGAGTTTGCCTTGCTGAGGGTGCTGCCAGCACAGTGCAGGGCTGGGGGCTGCTCTGCAGGGTGGGATCACACCTCACACACAGGCAGGGATGGTGTTGGAGCTTTCCAAGTCCCGTCCATAGTGCTGTCACTGTCTGTCCACTCACACTCTGCTTTCCTTCTCCATCTGTAACTGAGCAGTCTGATGCTTCTTTTGTTTGTGTTTTACAGCACAAAAAACTCATGCAAGCTGGAAAGGCTTTACCATTATTTCCCAAACACAGAAATATGTGTCTGCAGTGTTTTTCAGAACAGCATCCCCTCAGATGGTGGGGAATTCATCACAGCCCAGGGTGAGTAATTCCAATGGCTCATTACTCTTTCAATTACAAACTGGCACTTTCTTTGCAGTCTGAATTTGTCTAATTTTGGTTCCAGCCACTGGATATTGATATGGCTTTGTCTGTTGGATTAAAGAGAGTTCTGTTATAAGATATCTCATCTTTAGAAAGTGCTCTTCATGTTTAATAGGATACTTCTTCCTCTCCTTTTGATAAGCTAAATTATTAAGCACCTTCAGTATCTCAATGTGAGCAGCACTGCTCCACCCCACAGCCCCCAGTCTGTACTTTCATTTTCCTCCTGAATTCCTACTTGGATCAACTTGGTTGTCCAATAAGCCCATCATGCCATCCTGACACCTCTGTGTGGAACTGGCAGATCTCCCACACCTGCAGAGGCACCAGATGCAGCTATCTGCATTTAGGCACCTGAATCAAGGCCTCAAATTCCAGAAAAAGGCTGTAAGATCCATCTCCCCCAAGCTGAACCACTGACAGGTGGAGCAGTTGACCAAACCTGTCACCTCCTATGCAGAGGACATCCTGCTCAGCCAAAGCTCTGAAGTGCTTTTTGGTAATGAAGTCAACACTGATTACAGGTGCCAGTGTCCAGAAGGTGACTGTGGTGGCACATCTGTGGTTCTGGAGCCACTGAGAGGTCTGGGCTTCTGTGGGTTTGGGAGCCAGACATGCTGCTGGTGTAGGCCCATGCCTTGCTTGGCCAGTAAAGTCCAGCAGAGTTTAACTGTTTGATGCTGTTTGTTGTGGCCTCAAGGACTGAGTGTTGTGTCACCTTCTTCCTAGGTATCTAAGAAATTGTCCCATCCTTTGTGCTGGGATTCAGATTTGGCCAGGGACTTGAAGGACACCAGCAGTCATGTTCTCCACCTTTAAGTCTCCCTGGGGGGACCTGAACAGCACTGCCAGATTTCTCCTGGCTCTTCAGAATGCCTGGACATGGGATGGCCCCTGGTTTAATGGTGGTTTAGAGCAGTTTTACAGTGCCATGGCTGTTTGTACTGTAATTTGGGTTTATATACAGTGACTGATCATGTGCCAGGAGTTTTATTATGGACAACAAATCCCATTCAATCAGCAGCAGAGACCAAACAGCCATTGCTGAACCTCAGTGCTCAGAGCAGTGTTGGATGACTCCAGGCATGCCAGATGGGACTACCACCCTCACTCTGCTCAGTGTGAGTAATCAGAGTGTGGATGGGCTGCAGATTCCCTCACCAGCTGTGCTGGGCAGGAGCTGGTTTCAGGCCCAGCTAGAGAGCTCTGCTGTCTGGAGTGGTTTGAGCACAGGAGGTTTTGCAGTGTCCAGCAAGTCCTTGCTGTCAGAGTGCAGCAGCAGAGCTGTTCCCCCAGACTGTGTTCTCCTCCATGCCAATTTCCAGCTGATCCAGCTGTAGAGAGGGAGTTTGTCTCTGGAGGGATGATTTAAAGGCTGCAGGAGATCTCTCCCTTGTACACAGCTGATAAAGCAGCCTGTCTGCCCCACCCTGGCCCAAGGCTCAGAAGGATGTTCTGGAGATGCTCTGCTCCCTTCCCAGGAGCAGCCAAGCTCTGCAGAGCCCATTTAGTGAGCACAGAGCTCAATGAGATGTGAACAGCCTGATCATGGCAGGGTGAACACTCAGATTCATGGCTCAGGTGAGGAGGAAGTGCAGCAGAGCACTGAGAGAACAAGCATGAATGGATATAATCCATGGTGTGAAAGCTGTGCTATAAATAACAGCTGATGGAAACCAGATCTCTTCTGCATGTGCTTGCCATTTCTGCTCCACAGCAAGAAACTCCTCTGCAGTGAAACCCTCATCCCTGGCCATGCTTTGGGCTCTGCTCCTGCCCCAGGGCACGTGCTGGTCCTCCTGAGACCTTTACAGGAAGCTCTGGGCATGACCTGGGGAAGCCATGAGATCTCCTGAGAGATTTCTGAAGGGCCACATCAACGTGTCAGGACAGGCCAGCATTGTTTGTTTGTTAGTAGAACTTCTCTGTCTCTCACTTGCTCCTCCCTGCCCCCGTTTTACAAAATAAAGCATTGGGATCAACCCTGACTTGTTTGAGGGCAGGAGATGGCTGTAAAAATAAGTAGTGCTGATATCAACACCCAACCCCATTAATATTTGATATTTTGGTCTCTCCAATCTGCCAGTCAAGTAAAGCAGAGAAGGCAGGATTTGCCATGTATAGTTGTCCTCAATGCTAAGTCCTGCTGTGAGCCATCACAGCAAATAAACTCATTTATCTGTTACCTTGTGTTCATGCAAATCAGCACAGCAGTGGAATTAAACCTGTGTAAGGCCAGTGTGAGCAGGAAGCAGTGGCACCACAGGCAAGGAGAGCTGAATTTTGGCTACCAGTTTTCAGGGAGTTAAAGAGAAGGAAGCACATTCCCTAAGGCAGGGACCCATTTGGAATAAATGTTTGCTGGCTGCACTCCTCACTCTGGCAGGCAGCTCTTTACAATTCAGGCTGAGTTTTGCAGCATGGTCAGCTTTAACTAATAAAGATCTAGCATGGCACCTTGCTAATCTCATTAGATGGAGAGGTGTGTTTGGGTAGGAGTTGCTGGAGGAAAAAGAAAGGGAGGGAAGGAGGGAGGGAGGGAAGGAAGGAAGGAAGGAAGGAAGGAAGGAAGGAAGGAAGGAAGGAAGGAAGGAAGGAAGGAAGGAAGGAAGGAAGGAAGGAAGGAAGGAAGGAAGGAAGGAAGGAAGGAAGGAAGGAAGGAAGGAAGGAAGGAAGGAAGGAAGGAAGGAAGGAAGGAAGGAAGGAAGGAAGGAAGGAAGGAAGGAAGGAAGGAAGGAAGGAAGGAAGGAAGGAAGGAAGGAAGGAAGGAAGGAAGGAATGTTCAGCAATTCCAGATCAAGCCATTTCAGTTTTTAAAGGCGTGTGTAGACATGTATTCACAACATATATGTACATCCTGTTGGCTGTTTCTACTTAATTCTTCCACTAAAAATAGGGGTGCCAGAGCCCCCAGGTGCCATCCCCCAGGGATGACTGCACTCCAGGCTACAGGGAACCCCAAAAGTGTCATTGATCATGGCTGAGTACCAGCCCACAGAGGATTCAGGGTTCTTCTTGCACCTTGTTGGCATGAAAACATCCTGATCCTGCCCTCCCAAAGCCCAGGAGGAGCTGCAATGTTCAAACCTGCTGGTTGCAGTGCTTTACCCACTGCCTCATTATCAGGTTTATTTCCAGTGACACCAGTGGATGTTTCCCCCTCTCTGAACTAGGATTTAAAAATCCCAGGAATTGGGCAGTAATAAATGGCAGCTTTTCCACTTGGAGGGTGAGGCATTGCCCACCCTACTGAGCCAGACTTCCACAGAAGGGGAGAAAGGGAAAAACCTGGTTTTCTCTCCTTTTTTTGTTCCCAGAGTGCTGTGGCTCAGTGCTGGAGCATTAACTTTGAAGTGCTGTGAGGATCCACTGGATTTTGGCACCAATCCTTGGTGGTATTTGTCAGGAACCTCTCCATGGTTTCAAACCAGGTCCAGAACTGGACACAAAATCCTGCTCACCACATTTACACTGTACCTGATTCAAAGAAACAGGGAAAATATTGATATCACTTGATTTATCCATTGGTGAAGGTGGCAGCACAGAGTGTTTGTTTTGCCTTGTTTGCAATGCTCCTTCCCCTTGTGTCACAACAAGGATGTTGTTGTGTTTTGCTGAGTCCTTCCTTGCTTGGGGCCAGTCATTTATCAACAGAGATTTCCATCTTGGCCCAATAATTCATCTCTTATTGCAGCCCTCACTGCTCCGAGGGCCCTTTGTTTCCTCTTATCACAGTCTAATTATTTGGAGAAGGAAAATTTCTGACTATCTTGGGGCCAGTGGCCAAGAGTTCAAGAAAACCTGACTGCAGGTGGGGATGTGCTTGTGGGAGAGGGAGAGGAGCTCCCAGGGCTCAGACCCAGATGCTTCTGTGGCAGGGGGAGGTTGTAAGAGCCCAGTGGGTCCAACATGAAACACAAAGTCTCTTTTTTTTTTTGGCTTAACCTTCCCTTAGTGCATTTGTCACAGCCAAATGCTCCCACGTACATCACACCCACACATCTCCCACCACTTTCTCACACACAGACACACTCACACTCTCACACACTCTGTTAAGAAATCCTGTAAATTCAGGGGTTTGGTCTGCTTTGTTGTCTTTTTTTTTCCTCCCTGGAAAACCTGGAACAAAAAGATAGTAAGAATTTGTGTCCATACATACATGGCCAGTGCTGGGATGCTAGAAAGGGGGATGAGTGGATGGATGAACAGACAGTAATCACAGTAGCCTAATTAATAATAATGACAGAAAGGCATCCTGCTCCTCTTAGGAGTACATGCATAGCTTTAATCAGCTCTCTCCACCATCCAACAGGAGACTTCAACTAAATCAATTGCTGATTTCTATCACAAGGGTTGTTCTCACCAGATTGGAAGAGGGATCCCCTTGGTTCTTTATTTTTAAAAAAGGAGAAATTATTAATTTATGGTTAATTTATGTATCTTTATCTAAATCAGGATAATTCCTTTGTTTTATTCAATGACTCCAGTGCAGCTCTGAGGATGTGTCAGGGAGTTTCCCAGTTTGCTTTCCCCTGGATGAGCATTTTTTGCTCCTCAATCTGCTGCCTCTAAAGCTCAGTGCAAAGCTCAGAGATGACCCTGGACAGCCAAGCTGTGAGAGAACCATTATTTAGAGCAGCAGGGCTGCAGTTCCTGTGCCACTGCTCTTTTTGTACCACACTCATTGCTTTATAAAGCATTCTGGAATCACCTGGAGCATGTGAGGTGCACTATAAAATCAAACTCCCTCTCAGTCTGTCTTGCAGCCATTCCCTGACTCTGAAAGCAGCAATAAATTCAGCTGGGCTGGTTATGGCCACTCATACCCTTCCGAACAGTTCTTTAAAGAGAAGTTCTAAAATCTCGTTGCTTTATTAAGCATTTCATACATTTGAATTGTCAGTTGATGTATCACATGCAAAAGAGACAGAGACTAGAATAATAACCTTTCCCAGCATTTCATTTTGAAGCCCCATTTACCTGAGCCTGGCTGCTTCCAATAAATATTTCACAACATGTTTCTCCTCCACAAGTGCACTTACAACTTATGAAGCAAACACAAATGTTTTAATTCTGACAAAATGAGCATTTTTTCATGCACCAGCCTCGATCCAGCACATAGTTTTGTGGCTAAATGGCTTTCTGATTATCGTGTCCCAGGATATTACTTCAACTGAAGTGATATGAAATGTCATTAAAAAGTAATGTTCCTCTGCTTTGACAATCATATTAGTAAACACTGGAGGCTCTGCAGGTTATATGTCAGGCGAGCCGACACTAATGGGTTTATTAACATATACAGTAGCACTTTGTCAAACCTCCTTGTTAATCTAAATTTGCAGGTGACAAAAAGAAAGTGAGCAGGGAGCAAGGAGATGGTATTTAAGAGCTGTTTAGGTTGGGCCACAAGTTAAAGGAGCCAGGACACCCTGAGCACGGTTGGATGTTCCCTGGGCTGATTCCCTGCATTCCACCAGCCCTTGCTGCCAGGGGAAAATCTTCTCTGAGCAGATGGGGAACACAGACAAACATCTGGGAGAGGAAATCCAGCCAGCACTGGGGTCTGCTGGGCAGTGTCTGAGGAGCAAATACAAGAAATACAAGAAAGCAAATTCCACAGGGTCACAGGAACAAGGGTGTCAGCTCCTGGGGCAACTGCTCTGAAGTGTGTAAAGGTATTTGTGCCACCTATAAATAAATTCTTAATGGGGATTCAGACAATATTGCTCTGAGTGATGGAGCTGCATGGCTGTCCTAGGTTACAATGTCAAAGATGTGCCCAAAAGTCTGTATTCTATCACCATCTGCTGAAACCAGGTGGGGCAGTGATTCTTATCTCTGTGGGAGATATCCTCTGCTAATGGGCCATCTGTTAAACCAGGTGGGGTAATGTTATTTATCTTTCCCATGACTCACCCTTCCTCCAGGAGATATCTCCTGTTAATGGGCCATTGAGTCCCAGTGCATGACTGATAAAATTACATCATCCCACTGGGAGATGCTCCAGCCAGGGGGAGGAGCCAAACATTTCCCACCTAGATAAAAACTGAGATTTGGAACACCAAGGCTGCCCTTGCCCACTGGTTTCCAGAGGATAAGAGCTACCAGACCTTTCTACAGGATCACTGCTTCAACAGCTTCATCTGGACTGCTACCACCACCCTAACTAGCGGGGTGTCAGGTTGTATTCTGACTCTTTCAGTGCTTTTCTTTTGTGCTATTGCATATATTTTATTTTTTCTCTTTTTTTTTCTTTTTTTTTCCCCTATTAAATTGTATTTCTGACTTGGAGTCTCTCACTGGTTTTGCTTTCAAACCACTCTCTTCCTCCAGCCTGCAACCTCCCCCTGCACCCACCTTTCCTCTGCTCCTCCTACGACTGCAAAATTAGAGCAGTTGTGCCAGTGTGACAAGGCACCTGTGACAGAGAAATGGGTGCTACCAGCCCTGGGAGTGGATCCTGTCAGTCTAGAGGTTTCTGCTTTGTTAGCAGATAATTGCAATGTGGAAGGGAAAAGTGTTTGCTGAAAGCAGGAACTTAATGGAGTTCACAAAGAATGCTTTGTCCAGGCAGCTACTGGAGTCAATAAAACTCAGTTTGGGCTCCATAAAGCTCTGTAGAG
The DNA here is from genome assembly GCA_034336665.1 of Luscinia megarhynchos. Classification (NCBI taxonomy): domain Eukaryota; kingdom Metazoa; phylum Chordata; class Aves; order Passeriformes; family Muscicapidae; genus Luscinia; species Luscinia megarhynchos. Next base: position 9,384,245 of record CM067580.1, read on the forward strand.
GTTAAGGACTGAGTTCTGCTGAGTGTTGCCAGGCTGGGAATTCGGGGCTGGCATTCATGGTTCCTGTCCAATGCTCCATGGAGAGCTCTGGGGGTACAAAGGGTAACGAGGACTCGGGGTGGTACGGGAACAGCTCCTGAGCATCCCAGGCCATGAGAGCTGGAGCCAAGTTTGTTTGCCAGCCAAGCAGTTTTGTTGCTGGATTTCACAGCAGTTAGATCCATGCTTTGTGAAAGCACCACAAACTCCCAGAGGTTTTCTGTTTTGGGGACTCAACATTGTTAACTGCATTTGTCTTCATTTGGTCTCTTCTAGTTTAAACAGTCAGCAAGACTCAGTAGCAAAGAAGTGAAGAGGGGATGTGGGTTTTTAATGCTGGGCTGTTATTTCTGCTTTTGGGATCCCATTCCTGGTGCCCAGGGGGGACATTATTACAGGGTGTGGGTGCCAATCCATCCCAAAATAGCCAAAGATGCTCACCTGCAGCACCTGGAGCTTCTCCTGCACCTGCAGCTGGTGTCTGTACTTGGTCCTTTTGAGCTTTGAATTTCTCAACCTGACACAAAGGCAATGGGAGCTATTGAATAGGCAACTTTTGGGGGAGGGAGTTCCTACTCTTTCCTTGTCTTTTCCTTCTTTTTTTTCCAGTAGCTGCAGCAGGGTAAAAAAAATAGGAAAAGGGAAGAAAGGTCTGGAGGCAACAGGTTAGAAAATAAATAAAGAATGAGAAGTGAAGTTATTTGAAAAGCTGAGTTATTTGCTTTGAGAGCCAACTTGTTTGTTTTTGGTTTTTTTTGTAAAAAATGAGAAAAAATAATTTTCTCAAAATATCACTTTTTTTTTCTTTCTTTAAAAACTTCAGGCAAATTCGTGGTGTTGCCTCTGCTCAGGGTTTGCAATTTAGTAACCTTGTTATGTTACAAATCCTGAGACTCCACGACTCCTACCCTAGTCCATCTGCCAAGCAGAGAGTATTTCTTGACCTTTTAAAGAAAGCCAGAGATAATGAACCATTTGGACTGTAAGATGCCCTGGCTGCTTGGAATAAAATCAGCGTGGCTGTGAATTTTGGAGAGGAACAAACATGCAGCCCTGAGCCAGCAGTGTGGCCTGAGCCTTTGTGGTGATCTCCCACTGCAGAAACAGCCATAAAGTCCTTTAAAACAGTTAATAAATCAGAGGTCGTGGGCAGAGTGAGGCCTGGGCTGCACAAGGGCTTCAGAAAGTGTTTTGAAAGGTCCAGAGAGGGAGGATTTGCCTGGCTGCCATTGAGTTTCAACTTGTAACTAGTGAATTCTTACAGGGAAAGATGTCATAGTTGCTCCTGATTAAAGTTTTAGTCTAATGTTGATTAAACCATGGTTAAATTATTCATGTGTCTAGCTACTCATGCAATACAGAAGGATTTTATTGTAATGGGATGGGCTGACATGCCCAGTGTTAAAAACTTGCTGTTGTGCTCGTTAGTAACGAGCATGGAAAAATAAACAAACAGGATTGTAGGGGAAGGCCTTTCATCATTCCCACCACAGTGTAAATGGAGCTGGCATTTAAAATGAAATAGCATTGGGTTTATGGTGATTTTTGGCCACAGCTCTCCTGTCATAGCCTGCTTTTCTGCCAAGGAAACATGGGCAGGCTTGCTCTTCTCTAATGGAGAAACCCAGAACGTGGCCAGTGCCATGGGGGTGGCACAGAGCCAGGCAGAGCAGCCACTCAGGGCCATAATAAGTAATGATTCAGCTGAGGGAAACCTCCAAAGTCAACGCTCATAAGGAAAATCCCAGGGCTGCTTTGGTGTCTGGCAGAGCACAAGAAACACCAGGCTGAAGGGATTTCTCCGAGAGCTCTCCCACTCTCCACAGTGTTGGCTTTCTTCCTCTGAAGCTGGAAGCTTGTCACTCACACAGCACAGCCCACACTGCCAGCTTGAGCTGGTCACTGCAGGCTCTCCTCAGTGCCATCATCCCCAGGGGTGAAACGTGGGCATCAGCAAGGGATGAGCACCAGCCTGCCCAGTCCTGGCTGCTTCAGACCCAGGACCAGGGGTAGCAGGGATAGAGGAGGAGCAGCTGATGGAGACTGCCTTTGCATTTACAGCATCTCCCTACTGTTTTTCCTTTTCCCAAGGAAAGGGGGAATATCCTGGGGGTGGTCTCAGCCCTGCCATGCTCAGAGAGCAGCTGTGGGGCTGGGCAGGGGCAGCTGGCACAGAGGAGGGGCAGGTGGGTGCAGAGGGACCATGGTGCATCTCCTCTGCTAACCACAGAACCACTTTACAGGAACATAAACCTTTTTTGAGCATGGGAAGTTGGGAGAAAGGATGATATGGTGTGTCAGAGGAAAGAGTGATCCATGGCCCAGCACAGCCTGAGGAGCCTCCTCTCCTCTCCTCTCCTCTCCTCTCCTCTCTCCTCTCCTCTCCTCTCCTCTCCTCTCCTCTCCTCTCCCTCTCCTCTCCTCTCCTCTCCTCTCCTCTCCTCTCCTCTCCTCTCCTCTCCTCTCCTCTCCTCTCCTCTCCTCTCCTCTCCTCCTCCCTCCTCCCTCTCCTCCCTCCTCTCCTCCTCCCTCTCCTCTCCTCTCCTCCTCCTCTCCCTCCTCCCTCTCCTCCTCCCTCTCCTCTCCTCTCCTCTCCTCTCCTCTCCTCTCCTCTCCTCTCCTCTCCTCTCCTCTCCAGCTCCAAAGCTCAGCTTTAACCCATCTCACACCAATCCTGCTTTCCCACACCCTCATCCCAGGCACGAGGCTGAACACCAGCCAGGGTCTCTCCCATCACCTTGTTTCATGTATGGGCTGAGTTTCCTTGCTTGCACCCCCATCCTGACCAGGATCTCCTGCCCAGCAAGAGCTGTGACCTGCCACGGGCTGACACTGGATTTTATAAATCCCTGGGTCTTCCTTGGGGCATCTGATAAGATTGGGGACAGGAACACAGCCCTGCACGACAGAAACAGTGCTGGGAGTCATTTGGTCCTCATTAGCAGGTGCTCAGGAGCTGTTTTGTCATTTTTCTTGTTTGTCATAAAAAAATAAATACAGTTTAATAAGTGATCTTACAGAGCAGGTTTTGGCAACAAAATAGACCGTGTCCTATTATAAACTTGATGTGTATAATTTAAAGCAAGATGGAACATAAAACCATTTCCAGCTCAGAGGAGGGAGAGCAAGACACAGATTTAGGTCTTGATTGTGCTGCAATGAAAAACAACACATTCATGGATAGTTTAATTAATCAGGCATTCTATTTTATAGAGTCCGAACTACAAACAGTTTTTTTCAGAATAATTAATCACATCATTTATTTTTCTGGTTTAAAAAATTTTGGGGAGCTGGTTTCTTTCATCTCTTGGTGTATTTTTACAGATACTGTGTGCAAAAGAGAAGCACTGGAAGGTTATTTGGAGGACTTTAAGGGGATGGAGTGTGACTCTGAACTCCACACAAAGTGTCACAAGTTCTCCTCCCAGCTCAGGCACACAAAACAATCCTTGTCCAGCCCCAGAGCCAAGGACACGCTGCAGCTTCAGCCCCAAAAAGTGCAACCAGCAGCCACTGGAGGAGAGAATCTGGGAGGATGGGAGTGCAGAAGTGGAGCTGGGATTGGGCAGTGAAGCCAAGGTGGAAATGGAGCCAAAGTGATGCAAGTGTGAGAACTGGTGACTCGGATCCATCCTGGGCCCATCTTGGGTGGAGCCACGGCCGGGCTCTGGCACTGCCCAAGGGGAATCCTTCGGAGCCTTGGGATAAATCCCTGCTGGATTCCTGTGCCACTGCTCAGGGAGCCTCTCCAGGCAGCACCTGTGGTGTGCTCACCTCCTCTCCAGACTGCAATAACCTGCCTGCTGCTCTCTAGAACTGGGCATTTAACTCCTGCTGGGGTCAGAATTGGGACAGGGGCAGAGGACTCGATGCCCCACAGCCAAAAATCCCCCCAGCTCCCCTCCAGCTGGCAGAGGGATGCAGATTTCTGCCAAGGAAATGCTCCACAGTGCATTTCCTCCATGCTCCTGGTGTGTAAAGAGCCTGACTCCTCGGGTTTTGGAGCAGCAGGAGTGCCTTCCCTCACTCCTGGTGGCAGCACAGCCAGTAAATCCAGAACAGCTCTGGGGAAGTCAGTCAGGTTCCTGGAGACTGGAGGCTAGAGGAGAAGGAAACTATTTGCAGCTTGTCTGTAGCTGCTGACATGGCACATAAGAAGCTGGCTGAGGGCAGCACGATGTGCTACAGGCAGGCACTAATTCTGCTCTTAGGAAGAATTCTGACATTTCCTATTAGCTGAGCTTCTTTCCAGCTGTTTACAGGACAGCACAACTTTAATCTTTTCAGTTGAAATGCATCACCCATGTGCTGTACATGACACAGGCAGTGCCAAGAGGGGAAATTTTATTTTTCTTAATTTTGCTATGGCCTAGGAAGCTGCCCAAACCCCAGCTGTTTAAAAATAGCAAACAGTAAAGCTGCAAAGTCTTGTGCCCTGGAGAAATTCAAGCCAGCATTCCTCCTTCCTGCCAGCCTGGGGAAGAGAAGGTTCCAGGGAGACTTTAGAGCCTCTTCCAGTGCCTAAAGGGGCTCCAAGAGAACTGGACAATGGCATGCAGTGATGGGGAAAAGGGGACTGAATTTACACAGGAGGGCAGATTGAGGGTTTTATGAAGAATTCCTGACTTTGAGGGTGGGCAGGGCTAGCACAGGTGCCCAGAGCAGCTGTGGCTGCCCCTGAATTCCTGGCAGTGCCCAGGGCCAGGCTGGACAGGGCTTGGAGCAGCTGGGACAGTGGAAGGTGTCCCTGCCCCTGGCCAGGGAGTGGAATTATTCTATTCTTTCCAAACCAAATCATTCTGCAGTTCTGTGAATAAATGACCCACCAGAGCCCATAGGAAACACACCCTCCTTCTACAGCAAGAGGCCATACATTAATGTGCACGTCCCAGAAGGTAAACCAACCTTTTTTTGAGCTAAAAAGGAATGTCTTACTGGCAAAGCAAACCAGTTTGCTTTGGCTGAGCTGTCACCCATCCTCGTAGCAGCCATTCTCCAGGAAGCTGCAACTGCCTGAGGCTTCCCCTCAGTCTTTTCCAGCTGAACACACCAAGTGCCCTCAGCCACTCCTCACACGGCTTCTCCTCGAGCCCTTCAGCATCTCCATGGCCACCTTTGGATGCTGTCTAATAGTTTAATGTCTTTATTTTATTGTGGTGCCCAAACTGCCCCCAGCACTCGGGGTGAGGCTGCCCCAGCTCAGAGCAGAGGGACAATCCCTCCCTTGCAATGCTGTCCCTGATGCCCCCAGGACAGGGTTGGCTCTCCTGGCTGCCAGGGCACTGCTGGCTCATGTCCAGCTTGCCACTGACCAGGACACCCAGGTCACTTCCCTGCTTTCCAGGGCTCTCTGTGGTGATGGAGACCTGGTGTTGTTGCCTTGAAAAGAATTACAGAGCGGTGAAAAAACAGCAACAAGACACTCTCTTGCTTGGTGAGGAAAAAGCAAGAAAGAGCAATTTATTAAAAGAAGCCATTGCCTTAAATAAGGCAGTTTGTGAAAAACAAAATAGAAAGAGATAATTGGTCAGAGAAGGAGACACCTCTTCTCCCTGGCTTTCTCAGGGACCTTGCAGGTGTTTATCTCTGTTATGATTCTTTCTCTTGTGTTTACAGTAAAGGAAAAGGCTCTAGCCTGGGAAAAATCCTGGCTGGAGCTGAGAAAGTTTCATGGCCTGAGAAAAATACTTAGAACTTGAGAAAAAGGCCTGGCAGATTTTGCCTAGGCCTTCAGCAGTGTCCACATGGTGTGGGCTCTCCCTCTCACTGCTGAGCAGTGGGTGCATCTCCTGGGGCAAACAGCTGGAAGAGAACGTGCACTTCTGCTGAGCTGATGGAAATCTCTGGTGTGGGAGCTCTGAGGGTTTCCTCTGGTTTGTGCTCTGCCCCCAGAATGAGTAAATAAAAGCCTCCTCATTTATTTATGATGCAAATAGCAACTGTGCATTCAGCTTTAGGATTTGTTATTATTTATTTAGAGCCTCCTGTCTCAGAGGCACTGGCAGTTTGCATGCAGGGGGCATCTGTCTGCCTCTATTACCCACAAATAGACATTTTGCTTCTTAGGCTTTGGCTGCTAATGCTGTTGAAAGTCTGCTGTGGAAATGTAAATTCTTCCAGGAGAGACACAACATCCCTTGGTCCTTCCTCCTCAGAGTCACTAGCAGCAGCTCAAGGTCTCCCAGCCCCTCTCAAAATCCCAGCCACAGAGTCCCACTCCCATGGGAAAGCTGCACACTGAGCTCTCTGCATGTGAAAGTTTCCACTGTGACAGCACCAAAGAGAGATGGATAAAATCTGCTTGCTGTAGGTCCTCAGCAGAAAGCAAAGGGAAGGTGAGTAGGTGCTGGATATGGGCAGGCACAAAAACAATGAGGTAGTATTTGGCTAAATATACTAGTGAGGGCTCTTTGGAACCCCCTCCTTTCCCCCACAATGGAAGACAGAGTGTTGCTGTGTGCCAGAAGTGCTGGACTGGTCTTGTTCAACAGCCAGGCACAAAAAGCAGCTTTGTTGGGTTCCAGGATATCAGGCATGGAATTGAGCTGTCCTGTGAGTGTTAGCCCAAGGCACCTTTGAACACTCCTGCATCTTCTCAGGCTGGTGGCTGGATTTGGCAGCTGTAGGGAGCTGCTGGCACTCATGTGGTCCTTCTCAGGTCACCCCCTTGGCTTTGAGAGCTGCTGGAGCAGGAGCATTCATGCAGACAGCACCCATCATGGCCCCTGCAGAGCTTTGGGGAGTCTCTTGTGGGCAGCAGCTCCAGCCAGTGCAAGGTGGGAGGAGAGGGCTCATCCCAGGAGATGGAGCCCAGAAACACGGATTGTGGTGAAGGGGTTCTGTCCCCTCCTGCTGCTCACAGCTGTGGCACCATCACACACTCTGTGAGGAGAGACCCTGCACTCAGCCTGGCCCTGCTCTCAGGGATGAGGGAGTCCCCAACAATACTTTTTAGGGTTCCTCTGATATCAGGGCTATCGTGGCAAAAGGTGAGAAGTGCGATGACCACGACTAGCAACACAAAATACTTTAATAATAGTGAAAACAAATGTGGGACGAGGTCCAATAAACTAAACACACTAAACAGCTCCTAGTAGGAGTCAGTGGTTGAAGACCTGTGGGACCCCAGAGTGTTCCTCTGGCTTCCCTGGAAGGTTTAAGACCCCCTGACGGGGTCCCCAAAGACCCTCGAATGAGACCCAGGTGTCTCAGGGGCTGGATTCAGCTCCTTGGAACAATTTACCAACATTGAGAGAGGAAATGCAAGCTGCAAAAATAAATAGAGTGTAAATTAGACTGTTAGAATGTAGAATGAGCAGATTTCTAGAATGTTTGTGATAAGGGACACGTGGCCAAGATGGAGAATTTGGGGTGTGGATCCTCTTCCTCCTTCTTCTCCGTGCCATCCATGCTGGGTGACATGCTGGCACTTTAGATTGGATGGGGTCAGAGCTGGACTGTTTAACAAAGTTGTATTGTATTGGAAAATAATTGTAAATCCCTAGTAGGCAATTTAGGCTATAAAAGATCAGTCCTGCCTCTCCAGGCAGGTTCTGCCCTGGACGTCTGGCGAGCAGAGCTGTGAGCTGGGCAGAGCAATCCTGAGATAAGGGAGAACAAACAGCCATGAAAACCTCTCAGAACAGCTCCTGCAGTCTCTCATCAGCGGGCTTTGGAAAGAGCTGGGCTCCAAACCACCTGCATGTCCCCCAGAGGTGATCCCAGGGCCTAAGGATACACCTCGGGCTGTGACCAAGACCAAGATGTTTGGAGGTCCAGGGTATAAATCTGGGGCAGGAAAGGGGTGGAGTCCAGGTTAGGATCCAGTGGGTACAGGGGAAAGTGGTGCAGAGGTGGGGTAAGGGCAGGTAGGGTCCAGTGGGGCAGGCCAGGTGGGACACTGCATCACTTGAGGGCCAATGGGGATACAAGGAAGGGAGAACAAGGGGCTGGGAGTGGTGATGATAACTGGAAAATGAGGGTTGGGAATATTTATGAGGCATTAACATTGGCAATCCCATAACTTTTTGGAACAACTTCTTTTGGGATGGCCACAACTCAACAGATGCCTGCCAAGGCCTAGGGCTGGGGTACAGGCCTTCAGTAATGGGTGCCTGACCTGTATTCCAGGCTGACTCCTACACCCTGCCACCATCTCACTGTCCACCAAGTCGTCCCTGCTGAAATACCTCTTTCAATATCCTGAGAAGGAACCCCCTCCTCATAAAATGATGCCACAGTCAGGCTTTTGGAGGTAAGAGTTGATTTCTTTGAGTTCCTTTTCAAAAAGCTCTATTTAGCCTTTCATTTGACTGCCTGTCTCACAGTCTTAGGGCCTGTGAGCAGGAATTATTTTCCTGGTAGTTACGTGGTGTGTTTCTGCAGAGAAAAGTAATTTACATCCATTAAGTCTCAGAACTGGGAGGTATAAATAGGAGGATTAAATCCCATTCCATAGCACAGCTGGCCAGTTTGCCACAGAGAACAATTAAAGCCAGACTTAGATGATCAAACTCAGCACCAAAATGAGTGGCCAAATTCCCTGGTCCAAGCTCAGGTTGTTGTAGGTCTTGGATCTCTTCTCTTACAGACTGAGAAAAAGTTGCATTTAAGCAAGATAGATTTTGCTTGGCTCCTTCTTTCAGGGCAGGATTTCCAGGGTTTTCCAGAGCTTCACCCATTCTCATGGGTCTCCTCTCTGAATCCTTCTCCAGCATCTCAGCCTACACCTCAAGGTGTGCAGCTGCCAAGACCTTGCAGACAGGATCCCACCTAAATTCCAGATCCCTTGTGCAGGCAGCCACCCCAATGGGCAGTGGTGAAAATGGAAAGAATTTGAAATGAGAAGTCCTCTAACCCAAAGTTTTTTAACTAAAAGTTTTTTAGAGCTGGCAAAGTTGAGAAAAGGGGATGTCTAGGAGCCCCTGGGCCTGGATAAGGAATTTAGGGTTTGGAGGGACAAAATTGTCCAGCTAGAGATAAAGAGCAGAGTGGTTGTTTCTGCTCTGTGTGTGGCCCAAGACACAAACACATCTGGAGTGATTTGTGGCAGTACTCAAATACCTGCACAGGCCTTGGTGACCATCAGGATTTCACCAAAACCACAGCATGAGCTGGGCAGGAGAGCTGGGGTGGGCCTGGGCTCTGCACTGGGCAGGACCCAGCTTGTGGCTCTGCTCCTGGGGCTGCCACAGATCCTCCAGACACTTCTGGGCTTGGAGTGCAGCCAGGGTGAATCTCACAGAGGGGCTGGGAAGAGCAGGGGGTGATGAGCTCCTGAGAGGGCCATGAATAGCAGCTTTCATGAGCTGTCATTTCCCATTAGAGCTGACTCCATGTGGAGACACAGCTCAGGGCCCTGGCAGGAGAGGTTCCAAGGGCTGCCTCCAGTCCCAGCCAGCTCCATCCACAGTCTCCTCTGGCTCTCTGGAGACTGAACTTAGCAGCTTGAGCTGGCTGCAGTGCCTGCTCAGCTCTTGATTGGCAGCATGGAGAGGGAGTCAGAAGGACCAGGACCTTGCAGGTGCAGGAATCTTCCAACAAAGCCTTATGCACAGGCTCCTTATGAGTGGGAGCCTCCTGCCAAAAGGAATCTGATGTAAAAGCAGCAATTTTCTCCAGTAGTTTTGGAGTACAAAATCCTCCTGAGCTGGCTCACAGATCACTTTGCAGAGATCAGCTGTCCACCCATCTACCAATACCTCCCAAACCTGGCTGGATTTCAGTGCTGTCAGGATGTTGTATAAAAAGAACAGGAGGATGACTGAGTGTCTCTGCTTCCAGTCGACCTTGGGGCAAAGTGCCTGATGTAAGCCTGAGGATGGAGCTGCACCCTGTGTGTATGGAGAGCTGCAGGAGCTCTTGGAGCCATGGCTGGACGTGGGTGTGGTGGTGCTGGAAAGGAAGGAGAGCTTGGGAAAGTGAGTTTCCAACAGGGATTAACCAAAGGAAGTTGGTAGTTTATATGCCAATGAATTGGAACTGAGATTCCTAAAGCAGAGAGTAATTTTTACACCCTGGAGCTCATTTGTCTGCTTCATTCTGGGTTTGGGTGGTTGGCACACAAAAGGATGAGGGCCAAGGGCTGGGCATGGAAATCCCCAAACAGGATCAGTCACTGTTTTCTCCAGGCAGTGTGTGGGCTCTGGGTGAGCAGTGGCTGCTGTCACCAGTGCCCAAAGCACAGTGAGGGTCTGTGTGTGTGAGGGGGAGAGGGGTGGGAGGCAGGAGGAGGTGGAAAAGCCTCACTGCTCCAGGGCCAGGTGGAGATGGAATAGATGGAATGATGGAATAGATGGAATAGCTGGAATAGATGGAATGATGGAATAGATGGAATAGAGCAGGGGCTGAAGCACAAATGACACTCCTGCAAGCCTGAGCCCTTCAGGGACAGCTGCTGCACTCCAGCCAGGTGATGTCTCCCCACCTGCAGCTCCCTCCAACCTTCCCCTTTCATCCCTCCAACCTTTATCTCATTTGATTAGCAAAAACCTTCTTCTCTCAGCAGAGATGCTGGGGCACAGCCTAGGGGCTGGGAGAGGAAGGAGGAAATAGCTGCAGCTTGGCTCTCCTCTCTGACCAGCAGCCAGCTCCCACCCTGGGATGGATCCAACAGGAGAGGGGAGCTCACATCCAGCAAACCCCAGTGCTCTGCCAAGGCCACACAGGTAGCAAAGAGCCTGATAGAAAGTCAAGTGAAACATCTGGGAGCCCTTCTTACTTTATTTTTCTTTTTTTTTCAGCTGCCTCCACTGTGTTTCAGGGCAGGAGCTCTCTGGTCCTCTGCACAGAGGATTTGCTCCAAATGCTCCAGTCTCCCACACCCATGTGCATCTAGGAAATCTGGATCAGAGGGCAGCAACAATAATCCAAACCAAAATGTCAATTGATGTATTAGAATCACAGAATGGGTTTTGCTGAAAGGGACCTTAAAGCCCACCCAGTGCCACCCCTGCCATGGCAGGGACACCTTCCACTGTCCCAGGTGCTCCAGCCCCAGTGTCCAGCCTGGCCTTGGGCACTGCCAGGGATCCAGGGGCAGTCAGTGCCCAAGGCCTGCCCACCCTCAGAGTAAAGAACTAAATTCTGCTTTAAAAACCATCAAATCTGGTGCATTTTTGCCCAGGGAAGTGGTGGAATCACCATCCCAGGAGGTGTTAAAAATGTGCAAATGTGGCCTTGGGGGACATGGTTCAGTGGTGGAGCTGGCAGTTCTGGGTTAATGGCTGGATGTGATGATCTAAGAGGGCTTTCCCAAACTTAGTCATTCTATGATTTTAGGAGGGGAAGCATCCAAAATGCATCCAGTAAAGCGTTTTTTGTAACTTTTTATTTCTTCCTGAGAGATGTCTTATCCAGCCTGGGGAAAGGAGTCCTGCCATGTAACTTGACTGATCATTCCCTAATACCAACAAATAGCTCAAATAAATAATTTCCTACCAACAGAACTAGCAAATTCTGTTTGTGTGAATCATCCAGCTGAAGAACAGTGACAGAAGTGAAATAAATTATTTCAGGAATTAATTGTGAGCAGGGAAGCAATCCAGTGCCAGCAATACAGGAAAGATACGTGAAAAGGGGGGGAAATAAAAACCACAGGAAAATAAAATTTAAACATCCACAGAAGACATGCAAATGCAGGCACAATGAGGGGCCTCTGGATTTTTTCCTAATGAACTCTTAATGCAAAGAGGAAATTAAAGAACTCTCTTTTCCACTCTCCCTGGTTGCAGAACCTCTGTGCTGCAGTGGGGGAAGGCTGGAGGGTGGGGACAGGTCTGCTCCCAGCCTGACAAGCAGGGCTGTATTTTTGATGGAATATTCCTGTTTGTTAAGTGAATCAAACAACTAACTCAGCAAAACTGGAATTTTCAGCAGAAGAACAGCCTGGATAAACTTTTTGGCTGAGTGGTTTTGTTTCTCTTTTTTTTTTCTAAAAAGGGTTTTCAAGATGGTTCAGTATGTGAGGCCGTTTATTTTTTGAAATAGAAAGATCCAGTTTTCTACTCCATAATACTTTTCATTTTGAATTGTAAGCTAAATATTCCATGAATGGGACTTCTCTACTGAAGGTTTGGGAGAATTGAAACCAAATGTTTGAAAATTATCTATTCAGAAGGACTTGGCTTGACTCAACTCAGACAACTGTTGCTTTTTAAAACTATAAACAATATTGAAATTCTGACTGTTTATCCCCATATGACTTGAGGATTGTTTACAATTTTTAGACATTTCTCAGGAACTGAAAACCTGTTTCTCATGTATATTTATGCTGGCAGCTGCTATCAAAAGGACAGCTCAGCTCCTCGAAAAGTGGAAGCATATGACAATTTTCTCTTCAGTAAAGCTGGTAAAATCTGGGGTGTGAAAGCAGGATGGATTTCCCAGGGAGGGGGATAGTTTGGCTGTCCAGGCAGTGGTTGCAGGCTTTGCCCTCTGCAGTGACAATGCCCAGAGTCCAAGTGCAGCACACACCCCTCCCTGTCCCCATGTGCTCCCCATCCAGGGCATGTGTCTGCCAGGGGTTCAGGTGGTTCAAACAGAACTCTCTGACTTTGGGTGCCATTCCCTGGGATCCCAGAGCAGCTGTGGCTGCCCCATCCCTGGAACTGCCCAAAGCCAGGACTTGGAACAACCTGGGATAGTGGAAAATGTCCCAGCCCATGGCAGGAGGTGGAATGAGATAATCTTTAAGGTCCCTTCAAGCCCAAACCGTTCTGGGATCTGCTGTGGAATGCTGCATCCAGGGGCAGGCTCTGCTGGAAGAAGGTCAATTCTGTTATTTACAAGCTTTTCTAAGCTGGTGAAACCCAGATGTGATCCCAGATGTGCATGTGCAGTCCTTCACTACATCAGCAGCATCTTGCAGACACCAGGGTCACTGCAGGTCAGGGAGAGCTCCCATCTTGCTCACTCAGAGCCCTGGGTTAATATCCAATTTATACAGGCAGAGCTGGCTGTGCCCTGAGCCCCAGCAGCTCCCAGGAGAAGCCAAACAAACAATTTCTTCATTTAACCCTGAATCTTCCCACTGTGGAAAATGAAGGAGTTTGGTGTCAGGACAGCACTGGGTTTGAGTCCAAGGGAAGAGTAACAGTGAGGGGAGTTTTAAGCTGTGGTGTATCAGTGCCATTGGGTTTGTCTTTTCATTCCCATGGCAGAGATGTGCCTGTGGGATTGGATGTGCCCCTGAGCTGCAGCCCTTGGCCTGGAGCCTCACCTTGGCCAGCACACCCTGTCTGAACTCAGCAGAGCTGGTTCAAACCCAGCAGGGAAATGGTCCCTGGCCTCCCACCAGCTGTGGGGACGCTGCTGGGCTGGTGGTGAGCTGGGGGCCCTGCTGGGATGCTCCCTCTGCCTCCACCAGCCCTGCAGCCCTCTGGAGCCTGCCCAAGCTGCAGGGGCTGTGCCAGGGCTCAGACAGTGCTGCACATCCCAAAGCCACGGATCCAGGAGCCACTGTGCCCTGGCAGAGCCTGGAGAGCTGTGGCTGTGCAGAAGGGAGAGGAATTAGAGGCAATTAGAAGTAATTAGATTGGTGACTGGGTTTGCCCTTCCATAGGATGTGCTTGGCCTCTTTCCTCTGTGCTCTCAAACCTGTCCTCAAGAGGATGTTTTCACTCCACTGCCATCTCCTCTGTGCCCACCCATGGGGGTCCCCAGCAGTGAGCTGGATAGAAATCTATTGATCCTGTCCCATAATTCCTGAACAAGGGAAGGTAAGTGCTCCCCATGCAATACCTCTCAGTCATTTCCTTGGGATTGTTGCTCACATGCCCTAAAGCACAGCAGCTGGTGGAAGAACAAAAGAAAGGAGCTGGAGAAACTCTGGCCAAGCAAGCCTAACCTGCAGCCTCACCTCTGCCTCGACATTAGTGGAGAGACTCAGAGAGCAGGTGAGAAGAAGGATATTTCATTTCCAGGACTGACCTGAGCTGCAGGGAGGTGTACATGGGGCTGACAAACAGCATTTGAAGTTCCTCTGCTGCACTGAGAACCTCAGGAAACGCTCCCATCAGTGAATTTGGCCTCCAGAATTCACAAAGTTCCCTTAAGAACCATGACACAGTGATGGCCATTATCATTGCTAATTGACAATGCAGGAGCTGGGTCTTTCTTGAGGGGCTTTGCTTGGCTCCCAGCAGCTTTCCCCAGGAGCCAGATGCCTGTGGGGCATTCCTTGGCCAGCAGAATGGGGAGGCCAGGGGCCAAGGGTGGTGCTTGCCTCCTCCTGCAGCTGCACAGCCCTTGGGTGATGCAGAGCTGTGTCCATGGAGCAGTGCTGGAGCTGAGCTAAGGAGAGTGCTGGGAAGGATGAAGCAGGAAGATCTTACAAATATGAATGCTTAGATTCTGAGAATATGGAAACCCTGAGAGATATTGAAATGAAAGCCACTTTTGAGATAGCAAACCTCAGTTACTGAATAACCAGAAGACAATAGGATGGCCAGCTGAAAGTAATCCCCTCTTGACAGAACAATGTCTTCTGCTGGAGAGCAGCTCCAAAGGTCAGAGAAGACCCTGCTAGGGTCCAAAGAGTAGTTTTTAGAGTTTAAAATATAACACACTATGGTAATGTAAGGATTCCTTATAGGCTGTATGTAAATGCTACAGAATTTGTATCTTGTGTTACATTGGTTAGTGGAAATTAGAATATTCATCATGGAAGAAGATTTATTGTATTCTAAACAGGGAAATTGCTCTCTCTGACTCTCTTATCCCTTTGCTCTTATCTCTTACTCTCTCTCTTACTGCTGCCACCCCTCTCTTACCTTACTCTCTCACCCCTCTCACCCTTTTATTCTCTTACTTCTTTCTCTTCCCCCCATTCTCTCTTTGTTCTACTCTGGGCTGAGGCTGGCAGCCCTTAGCAGGACTCTGTACACCCAGGCCCTTACAATAAACTGCAGCTGTAACTCCAGCTCATACAGAGCCATGAGTTGTGTCCCTGAGGACTGTCTATCCTGACACACAGACTCCCACAGGAGCTTTCCATGGAGCTCTGGTGGCCAGGCAGGAGATGAAGGAGCTGTGACTCCACAACAGCCATGGCTGGGCAATGTCTGAGGAAATAAATGCTGTCAAGTGAGGAATGCAGCCTGGCTGAGCAGGATTAATTCTGCACTTTGGCTCCTCCAGTTTTCTGCCCAGGTGTTGTTGACTTCCTACCACCACACTGATATTTCTGTATTTCAGCAAAATTCCCCAATTCTAATCTGGAAAGTCCTTTCTGGGTGGAGTGCAAGCCCCAGATCGTTAACTCCGGATAACGGTAATTAAAAGAAAATAAAATCAAAGGTGCTCAGAAAAGAAATGGAAAACTTTTCTGTGGGAGCCAAAAGATTATATTAAACTTCAGTGGTTTAATAAAATATTATGAAGTTTGGGAGCATATTTTCCCTGGGACTTAATCTGTTTATACATCTAAAAAAGTAAATAGAATATCACTTTACTTGACCACACAGCAAACCTGATACAGGGGGGCTTCTCCACTGTATTTATTTCTTGAGGAATTCCTTTCCCCTCGGGTTTCACACAGTAAACTGTGAACTGAGACCATTCCTGAGCTACCCAGGTCAGGGGAAGCAGGAATTCATCTACCTTGGTGAGAAATGCTGTCGAGGTGGCAGGGCCAGGACAGCAAAGGGGGGAGACTTGCTTGAGGATTTTTGCAATTTAAATAGAGGAATGTGGCATTGACCTTGATGTGTGGAAGACAAGAGGTGATGGGATCAATGCCAATGATGCCACTGGAGAGTTCACAGAAGGCACAGCCATGGAGTCAGTTGGGGTTAGGATACTAAAATCAGACTCAAATGGGCGATTTTGTGGTTTTCCCCCTTTTTTCATAAACCTGCCTCCTCTTTGCAGTTTGCTGCCACCAGCAAAAAGAGAGCACAGCCTCTCAGTACCCGTAAACTTTATTAAATGTGTGCTTTTTCACTCTTAAATTAAATTAAAATCAGTTTTTTTCATACTGAAATAGCACCACAGGGAGAAGGATGACAGTATCACCAAGTGAAGGGGAGGGAGGAGAGAAAACCCAGAAACTGTTGAACACAATCATGGAATTTTTTAATGGTTAGGAAAATGGGCAATTTTCCCCCTTCCCCTGGAGACTCAATGCTGTGTGTGAAGTGTGTATGTGGGAGAACTGAGAATCAGTGCAAGTCAAAACCACTCTGTGCAGGGTTGGAAAGGCCAAATTATTGCTGGAAATTTGACTTAGTGCTGCACCCAGAGACATCAGGCAGAGCAGTTTCACACACTGATCTCCATAAACTCCTTCTAACTGTGCAGGTCATTGAGTGGCAGCACTGATAAAATTCCCCGTGGCACAAAATCAGCACCGAGGGTGCCAGGGGCACTGCCAGGCATGGCAGTGATGGATTTCCCAGCAGACACACCTGGTATTGCCCTGCCAAACTAGAGAAATCCCCAAGTCTCTGGACTTTGCAGCTCAGAGAGAGCAAAGAGCTTCCCCACACTGAAGGTGTGACCTTCCTGAACTGGGCTCTACCAGCCTGTGACAAGGCATGGCAACAACAGTGGGGAAAAAAATGATTTTTGAGGACTCTGGGGCAACCCTTGTGCTCAGCACACCTGAGCCCACCTGTGGGGCCATTTGTGGCTGTGCCTGTCTCCTCCAGGGTCATGAACTGTGGAGTGGTTTGGATTGGAAGGGACCCCAAAGCTCAGCTCATTCCATTCCCTTCCACCATCCCAGGCTGCTGCAAGTCCAACCTGCCCTTGGGCCCTTCCAGGGATGGGGAATCCACCCCCACTCTGGGCAGCCCAGGCCCCACCACCCTCACTGTACAAAACTTCCTTGTGATCAATTTGACACTTGATGCTGACAGGATGCCTTGTAAAGTTTCGTGTGTTTTTGTTTTGTTTTTTTTTTTCTTAAAGCAGATCCAAAATTTGGATTTTTTTTCTAAAATCCAAATGTTGCATTGCATGTAAGCCTAAGCTTCATCAGTGCCTAATGGCAGATTTGATTACTGAGACCAGAAGCATTTTAATAAGCTAATTCTTTTCTCATAGTTAATGTTTTGATTTTTCTACTTAATTTTTTTGATTTCCCCTCCAGTGCATGTGCTCAGCACTGCAAGCCCAGGAGGGATGCAGTTTTCAATAGTTTACCTCCAATTCTTCTTAGGTTAAAATAATCTAAACTTCATGGCTGGATTTTCAAATAAGCCTGAAGAGTTTAGAGGCTTAAATGCTATTAGAGTTCAAAGCAATTTGGTTGCATGACCTCTTTTTAAAAGCCATTGTTCACATGTGGGGGGATTTTTAAAACTACTTATGGCCCAGATCAAAACCAATCAATCAGAGTCTCAGATCCCTAAATAGCTTTACAAGGTGTGCAACAAGGTATTCAAGCCCTGGGAAATGAGGGGGAATAAAACATTGAAGTTTTTAGTGGAAAGTATTCCTAAGTGGCTGAGCTTGATGTGCTGGGAAGAGTTTTTAAAGGCACATATGATGTGTACACATCAAGGCTCTGCTGATTTAATGGCAGGGATTTGGTGGCAGGTGCAGACACTCAGCTCTAAGAAATGCTTGGTATTGGTGTCCAGTATGGGAAGAGCAGTCTGTGGCCCTATAAAGCTGCTTTATAGTGGTCTAAATGTGACTATATGGGAGAAAATAGCAATATAACCATATTGATATTTTTAAAAACTTCATACTTGTGTAGGGGTATTTATACCTCTCTGCTGGTCTTGGCTGGGGTAAAGTTCATTTTGTTCATAAGACTGTGGTTTGGATTTGTGCTGGGAACAGTATTGATAAACCCAGGGATGTTTTCGTGGTGCCTGAGCAGTCCTTACACAGCAGCAAGGCTTTTCCTGCTCCTCCAGGGAGGAGGCTGGGGGATGCACAAGGAGCTGGGAGGGGACCCTGACTGGTGCAAGGGACATTCCAGACCATACAGCATCACGCTCAGCATATAAAAGTGGGGAAAGAGGGAAGCAGGGAATTTTTTGGAGTGATGGTGTTTGTCCTCTCAAGTCACCATTCCAAGTGTGAGGGAGCCCTGCTGTCCTGGGGATGAGCACTCATGGCAAGTCTGGAATTAATTTCTTGCTTTGCTTTGCTTGTGTGTGTAGCTTTTGCTTTGCCTATTAAACTGTCTTTATCTCAACCCACAGGTTTCCTTAGATTTACTCTTCCTATTCTCTCCCCATTCCACCTGAGGCTGAGATTCCAGCTGGGCTTAAACCACAAGAATTTCTCAAAGGTGTGTCTGTATTATCCTATTATCCCAACCTTAACTCTCCTTGAAGTACCAAAGAAATGGCACAAATCTTCTTTTCAGCTGGGAATAGCTCAGATTTTGTGCCTTGCTGGTGCTGGCACTGTTTGGTTATGCCCGTGAGTGACTGATGGTCATCCTTGCTACCACCTTGGTTTTTCCATTTGAATGCAAGAGCACAGCATGGGAGGGTTCATCCCCCATTCCTGCCCCAAAAAGATTGCTGCCCTCACCTCCTGTGGCACATTACCAAGAGCCCAGCATGCTTCCAGCCTCTGATGTGAGCTGCAGATGCTGGGAGGGACCATGGTGTCCTGGAGCCAAAGCTCTGTGACCACCCCTGATCTCATGTAGTGTCTTGCATGAGTATTGAGGGGCTGAGGTGAGGCAGGCAAGAGAAGGGACTGCTGGGGTCTGTCTGCTGCAAAGTGGTTATGCAGATGTGGCATTGCCAAAAAAGCCTTCAAATGGGACATCAGTGGGGGAAGGGGTGCAAGCATCAGTGGAGGCAGTGAAGGGCACACAGAGGGCTGAGCTCAGGCTGGCTTTGGGGCCAGCCTGGGCATGGAAAGCTGGGCTCAGGCAGAGCTTTGCAGTGACAGCTGTGGAGGAGCTCCTGGGGCATCACCAGTTGAATGAAGAATTTTCATTCCCTTGGGAAACTGGCCTGGCATGCAAAACCCTGGGGTTGTGTCCTCAGGGGCAGGAAGGCTCCAGGACTCAGCACCTTTGGGGACAGAGGGAGGTGTGGAGGGCTGAGCAGAAAGGAGGCTCAGGGCAGCCAGGAGAAGATGTATCTCAGCATGAGCAGAGGAACTCATGAGGCTCAGGGGGCCACCAAACTCCTTTCCCCACTTGCCAAGGTGGAAATGCCTCCCTCAGGTGAAATTTTAACTTCTTGGTACAATTCTCTTGGGGCTCTGAAATCTCTGCTCTGCTGGGGTTTTATTAAGATCTTTGCTGGTATGCAGGCAGCCAGTGAACTTCATCCCCAGGCTTCTTGCTCACCACATTCCTGGGGATGCTTGAGCTTGTTTTAACCCCTCAGGTGCCCTTCAAAGCTGGGCTCAGGGGAGGGAGTACCACCACGCTGCTTATGCAGCACCAAGGAGTAACTGGGGACTCAGAAATGCTGAAAAATGAGCCCATGGAAATAAAAGACTCTGCCTCACTAACAAATTTCTGTCACTGAAACATTTCCACCAGCTAAAGAAACGTGGTAAAGGAGATTTGTTTTGCCTGACAGTTTTTAAAGCCCTTCACAACCTTCCAGCTTCCCCCTCAGTTCTCCTTTAGGAAAGAACTATTGTTTTCTCATTCCTCTTTCTGGACATGATTATTGCTCACTTTTTCACAACCAACCCTTCCTCCAGTCTATTTAAGACTGGCCCAACTTAAAGCATCCATCATTATGGCCCAAACCATGCCCACTGGACACCAGGAAGTTTCCTGCACATTCCTGGTGGGATGGTGGATCCCCCCAAAACCTTCAGGGAGTGCCATGAGCATCACCTCAGTGTGGATTTTCCTTCACATCCCCAGAATCCCTTCAGATGGGCCCCCCTGAGGAAAAAAAAAACCTTAGAAAACCATTCTGCTGTCAGAGCAGCAAAAGGGATGCAATAGGGAACACTGGTTTAGAGCCAGCTCCTGTGAATGAGACCTTTTGACTACCTGGAAATTTTCATTACAGAGTCAAAAGACTCATTTGTGTTCTTTCACTTTTGGCTACCAAAATTATTTTGTCTCAAAACAAAACAAAGGATTATTGGTTTTGGCTGCCTTAAGAGGAAAAATAAGGTTGGCTGATGAAAAGAGGTTGATTTAAGGGGGGTAAAAGTAAAACAAAGAATTGGATAAGTGGAAGCAAAATTCACCAAATGTTTCATGCAATAAAAAAATCCCCTAAGGTAACATTTGAAAAGCCAAATTAGGTACTAAGCCACCTTTGTTTTATTGTCAAAAGTGGTGAGGTCTGGCCAAAATGGCACTTGCAAGCCAAAACCTGGCTGAACTTTCAGGAAGACTCTGAGCTACCCCAAGCAGCCCTGTCACTTCTGAAAACTTTGCACCTGTGTTTTTTTACAGAGGCACTGCAAAACCTTGGGCCCATTGAGGGAAGCTGCTCGTGTCAGTTAGGACCAGGCTGCTGCTCACAGCCTCTTCTTCTGGATGTGCAGAGAGAAGAAAGGAAACAAAGCAGCATGACAAAAGAAAAAAAAAAATCAGAGAAAATCATGTTTCAGCACAGCTATTATTTTTTTTTCTGTATTCCCCCCCTCTCTACTGATACGTAAAAAAAATATATATATTATATTATATTTTCCTTTTCTTAAATTATTTCTTCCAGGCTCAGTCCCAGCCGAAGTCCTGCCCTGTCATCTGGTAGAACTTCATGTTGAAGGGCCGGTAGAAGTCCCGCAGCCGCTGCAGCACCTCCTGCTCGATGGCAGGGTGGGGCCTGCCCTTGGTCTTCCCCAGGCAGTGGGGCTTGCTGCTGCCCTCCGCCTTCTTCAGGCACGGGAAGCCCTTGGTTTTGTTAAAGTAGAAGTGTTTGTCAGTGATGATCCTCTTGAGGCCCAGAAAGTCCTGGACCCTGCCCAGCTCCCCTGCGGGGTCACTGATGAGCCTCTCCCCGCTGACAAAGAGGATCTGCCCGATGGGGAAGTGCAGCAGCCAGTTCTCCAGGTGCTTGGCGTAGATGCCAATCTGGATGGCGCTCCACGAGGTGTCGATCAGGCCTGTAGTCCTGTTTTTGAAGGTCAGGCTCTCGAAGGAGGGGATGTCAGGCCGCTTGGAGAGCGTCTGGGTGTAGTCCGAGACGGCTCTGGTGACGGGGTCCCGCACCACCACGATCAGCTTGGTGCCCCTGCCCATGGAGGAGATGCGCGCCGGGGCCTCCCTGGTGACGAAGTAGCTGGGGGTCTTCTCCATGGTGATCTGCCCCTCCAGGGTCCTGGGCATCAGCTCCCTGCCAGGGGAGAAGGGACACGTTAGTGCCAGAACCCCCTGGGTGGGCAGTGCCCTGGCAGGATGGTCCAGCCCTTCCCTCCCTGCATTTATTGTCAGCAGGCCCCCAAATGCTCTGATTCTGAACTCATCCTTGATTTCCCACTCCTCTTTTTATTTTTTTTCCTTCCCATTTACCTGGAATTCGACCTGAATCCATTTTGCCCGTTCAAGCCCTGCCCTCTGCGTGGGATCCCACCTCCCTCCTTGCAATGGCAGGAACACAGCACATCTCAACCACCCTAATGCCTTTAAATTCCTCCCTGCCCACAGTGGGGGTTCCTGCACAGAGGCTTAAATTCCCTGGAATAACAGTGAATTCCTACAGTAACAACACTCTCTTCCTGTAGGACAAGAGGAATTTTCAAAGGCCAGGAGGCAAGACTTTATTTTTCGGTATTTCCAAGGAGGCAGAAAATAAAAATGAGCAACATCAGCCCCCTGACCTCAGCAATTTCCTTCTTTCACCACAGACATCCCACACACTGCTGCTTTGGGAAGCTGTCCTGAGTGAAGTGGGAAGGGGCTTGGGACCATCCTGCTCCATGGTCCCCTTGAGAGCTCAGAGCCCTCCTGGGCCAGGACTGGGTGTGATTTGCTAAGGAGCCTCAGGGTTTGGTGGCTGGACACCCTGAGCTCCTTCATGTTCAACCAGGCATGCCAGGAAGGTGTAGGAGCCACAGGAGACTCCCAGCTCCTCTCCCTCTCCTCCTCATCCCACATCCCACCCCCCACACACATCGCCCCCTACACCACACCCAGACAGGAGCACCCACAAAAAGCCAGGTTCCCACCCCCACCATTTGATCACACACTGTCTTGGGCTGCGATACAAGATGTGGCCAGAAATGTGAATTCTGTCCCCATCTGCTGCAGCCGGGTGGGGCAGTGACCCTGATCTCCTGGCACATATTATCTGCTAATGGGCCAGCTTTAAACCAGCTGGGCAATCATCTTTATCTTCCCACAGCCCATCCTCCCTCCAGGAGATATCTCCTATTAATGGGCCATTGTTAAAAACCAGCTGGGCAATCATCTTTATCTTCCCACGGCCCATCCTCCCTCCAGGAGATACCTCCTGTTCATGGCCATTGAGTCCCAGGGCATGACTGATAAAATTCCATCATCCCACTGGGAGATGCTCCACCCAGGGCAGGAGCCAAGCCTTTCCTACCCAGATAAAAACTGAGATTTTGGACACCAAGGCACCTTCTTTCCACTGGATTCCAGAGGAAAGCCAGACCTTTCCACATCATCCCTGGAGCTTCAGAGGAAACTGCACCTTCTACAGGAGCACTGCTCCAGCTGAACCACATCTGCCCCTGCAGGAGGATGCAGCCACCATGGAATGGGACTGCTGCCAACACCCTGACTGACTGACGGGTGTCAGCTTGGATTCTGACTCTGGCAGTGCTTTGGGATTGTTCTTTGTAATACTGCATTTCTATTTTAATTTTCCTAGTAAAGAATTGTTATTGCTAATTCCCATATCTTTGCCTGAGAGCCCCTTAATTTCAAAATTATAATAATTTGGAAGGAGGGGCTTTACATTCTCCATTTCAAAGAGAAGCTCCTGCCTTTATTGGCAGACACCTGTCCTTCCAACCAGGACACCCACAAATCCATCCGGCCTCCCAGCCCTCTGCAGATTCCCTGATCTTCCCATGGCCCCCTCCCAGGGGCTGGATGAGGGGCTGCAGCCCTGGGGGGTTCAGCACCATGCCACCAGCAGTTCTCATGGCAACCCCACACCCTGAGCTCTGGCTCTGACCCTGTGTGAGCTGAACTGCTCCCACCCTGCAGCAGCAACATCTGGCTCGCAAACCTGTGCAATATGCCAGCAAAATTGAACCCATCTATCAAAAAAGCAACAATGGAAAGCCAACAGCAGCTAAAAACAGCAATAATAACCAAACCCCAGGCTGTTATGTTACAAATGAGAGAGCAAGGAATGGCCCTTCCTAAAACAATTCCCTTTGCAACCACGTTACACAGAGGCTGAGCAGAGACAACTCAAACCTTTGCTGAGGGCTTCTGTCTGAAACTCCAAGAATTTGGGATATTCAGGCTGGGGAACAAGCAAGCTGAGGAGTATGAAAGAGCTCTCATGCATCCTGAAGGATGTGAAGATGAAGGGAATCACTGCTGACAATAAATGTGGCATTTGCTGAGCAGGCACATAACTCTACTGTGGAATTTGCCAGGATTTTTTGCCAATTTACCTGATGCTGCAGAAGACAAAAGTGTAAGTGGTTTAGAAACAGACTGGCCAAATTCATGGTGGCTGAAATAAAGGGGTGGCAGTGAAGCACCAGAGTCCCAGTGCCCTTCAGCTGAGGGAAGCCCCCAAACCCAACTGCCCTCAACTGGGGGGAGCTAATGGGATAAATATAATCCCCAGCTTTTAGACATTTCTCTGTGGTTGCCTGATAGTTCTGTTGGTAGGAAATTATTTATTTGAGCGATTTGTTGGTATTAGGGAATGATCAGTCAAGTTACATGGCAGGACTCCTTTCCCCAGGCTGGATAAGACATCTCTCAGGAAGAAATAAAAAGTTACAAAAAAGCTTTACTGGATGCATTTTGGATGCTTCCCCTCCTAAAATCATAGAATGACTAAGTTTGGGAAAGCCCTCTAAGATCATCACATCCAGCCATTAACCCAGAACTGCCAGCTCCACCACTGAACCATGTCCCCCAAGGCCACATTTGCACATTTCTAACACCTCCTGGGATGGGGATTCCACCACTTCCCTGGGCAAAAATGCACCAGATTTGATGGTTTTTAAAGCAGAATTTAGTTCTTTACTCTGAGGGTGGGCAGGCCTTGGGCACTGGCTGCCCCTGGATCCCTGGCAGTGCCCAAGGCCAGGCTGGACACTGGGGCTGGAGCACCTGGGACAGGGGAAGGTGTCCCTGCCATGGCAGGGGTGGGATGGGATGATCTTTAAGGCCCCTTTCAACCCAAACCAGTCTCTGGTGATTCTCTGAATTGCCCTTTTCCCCCATGGGCACCAAGCCCACATTTCTCTGATGTGGTGGTGCTGCCCTGCAGCTACTGAGACACCTGGGAGCACCTGAACCCTTGGAAAGGTGAAGAAACCAAGTCACAGCCCCTTCTCCACTGCCTGCCAGCTCCATCCCCACTGCTCCCTGTCCCTGGACAACCTGAGGGTCGATGCTGAGCAGGAGGAGACACTGAACAACCAGGAGAATGGCACAGACTTGTGTTCCTTGGCTGCAGCCCCAAAAGGGTGTCAGCTCTTTGCAGCTGTGGGATGAAGAAGTCCCACAGAGCCTGTGACACAGTGCTGGGCTTTCCCAGAGGTGCTGCTGGTGACTGTGGCCATGAGGATCTTCCCACTGTGAGGTGCTGCAGGGCTGTGAGACACCTTGGGCTGGGGGCACCTTGCTCCTGGTGCTTTCTCCAGCTTTGCCACTAGCTGAGGTACTGGTGCTACCAGTGAGACACACACAGGGAAATGGTGGGGAAGGAAAAACCCCTGGGGAGGGGTCAGAGCATCCAAGGACCCTCCCTGCTCTCCTGGCTCAGGATTAATGCCAATGGATGTGACAACAAACACCTTAAAGCAAACTGCAAAGGGGAGATCTGCCCTCTGGCAGCTTTTTCCCTGCTCAGCTTGATTTTCCTCCTGAGAAATGGCTGGGATTTGGAGCAGTGGGGGTGAAGGAAGTCTGTGTGGTGTTTTGGGGGAAATGCCACGGGAGGGATCATGGCAGGGGAAGCTGTCACCAAAGAAATGCTGCTCTTTGTGAAAGAGCCCCACAGCTCTGCAGTCAGCTTGGGGACAAAAGGGTCAGGGAGGGCCAGATCTGCTCCCAGAAATGGCCACAGGGTGGATGGGACCCTCCAGACAGGCTGGAGCAGCAGGGCAGAGAGGGAAAATGAGCCTGAGGGGGCTGATGCCATCTCTGGCTTCTCCACAGAAACAGGGCCCGAATCCCTGTCTCAGGGAGGAGCCAGAGCTGTGACAGAGCTGGGGGAGCACAGAGCCCTCCCCACCACGAGCCTCTCAAACAGGACAGACTGAGGCACAGCCAGCAGCGTGGCCAGCTGCACCTCTCACCCCAGAGGGCTGTGTGCTGCTCCCGGGCCGTGCTGCCACCAGCAGCTCCTCTTCCTCTCCCCCCACCATCTCTCTCTTCCTTCCCAATCGTTTCAAGCAGTGACTCTGCACGAGGAATCTATAAAAAGCCCCAAACTCGCTCCCACAAGCACTCCCAGCTGCAGCCCACACTCCCAGAAGCACCATTACAGCATGTCCAGGAGATGACTGCAAGGAAAGATGCTCCAGCAGGAGTGAGAACTTGATGTAACCAGCAGCCTGCATGGATATATAAATTCAAAAATGCTGCCTAAAGAGATTAATTCCTCCCTCCCCTGAGGCCAGCTGCTGAGCCCAGGGGCTGAGCTGCCCCAGCAGCTCTCACAGGGCTCTGAGTTTGCTTTGATGAGTGTATGTGGGAGTCAGCTGAGCTCCTGCTCTGCCTTCCTTCAGATCTCAGGTGAAATCGATCCACAGGAAGATGCATTTCAGGAAAGTGAGAAAAACTGAAATAAAACAACCTCCAGGAGAAGCTGTGAGGCTGAGGGAGCTGAAAGGAGAGAGGCAAAGGATCAGAGAGGTCTGCAAGGAAAAAAAGAAAATCACTCATTGTGTTGTTGGATGTAAAATCAAACCCAGCTGGCATTAATAGCAAAAGGACACCCTTGCACACAGGTTTTTACATCTCCAGTATTCCAGAGGAGTTGAAGTATGAAGAAAATATATCAGATATTAAGAAGGAATTCTTTTAGTATGAGAGTGGTGAGATCCTGCCACAGGCTGCCCAGGGAAGTGTTCAAAGCCAGTGATGTCTTCAGTCATCTGTGATGGATCAAGGGGATAAAACTTCACATTAAAGGTGAATATCCAAGGCAGACCTGAACATGGGAAATACCTGATTGTTTATCTCAAATAAGTCCAAGTCAGCGAAGAAAAAACTTTACTGAAAAATGTTAGAAAGTAGAATAAATCTTAATCAGTGAAATCTCAAAGGAAGTTTTTTTTTTGTTTTTTTTCTGTACATTATTTAGAAGCACAGATTATTTTCATTAGCAGGTAGATACCCACAGACATAATGAAAGATTAGCATGTCAAAAATTATTTTAAAATGATGTTTTACAGGGCCTGGAGCAACCTGGGCTACTGACATGTGTCCCTGCCCATGGCAGGGGGGCTTGGAATGGGTGAGCTTTAGTGTCCCTTCCAACCCCAACCATTCTGGGCTCTGTGGATGAGGTGCACTGAGCTGCTGCCATGGAAGGGACAGTTCTCAGAGCACATGGGACACGCTGACACTTTCCAGGAACTCACCAAAGTACCCCAAAAACCAGCCATCCACCTCCCCCTGTGCCAGAGCTGGGCACTGCCTGCTCACAGCCACCAGTGTGGGGACAGACACAGCACAGCATCCTGGGCACCTTCCCAGAGGGTGCAGAGCCTGTCCTGGCACAGCCCCCAGCTCTGCTGCAGCCCCACAGCTCCTGGCAGAGCTCATCTGAGCATCCCAGTGTTTGTGCATCTCACTGCACAGCAGCACTGTCTCCACACCGTGTCTGTCAAGCAGCATCTCTGCAAAAAGGTCCCTCCCTCCCCTCCTCCCAGTTAAGTTTAAGTTGGATTGGTGTGAGTGTAAACCTCCACCCCAAGCAGCCCCCACAGCTCCTGAGGTGTTTTCTCTGGCCCCATGCAAACCCCCAGCAGTGCCCACAGCCATGGTGCCAGCCCCAAAGCCCAGCCATGCCCAGCCATGCCACCACATCCTGGCAGGGGTGTCTGTGCCCACCCAGGGCATCTCAGCAGAGCCCCCAGTGCCACTGGGTTTGACCACCTCAGCCCTAAAGAAAAAACCACTCCAGGAACCTCAGTGCCTCCAAAATGGACTGGGACACCAAGCTCAGAGCAGCACTGGGCACAGCTGGGGTCACCCTGTCCCAAGGTCACAGCCAGGGAGCCTTGTCCCTTCCTGAGGAGATGGGACAGTCCTAAGGAAGGCTGTGGAGAATGCAGCCTGTCTGCTGATGACTGCAGAGGGGAAGATCCTGCCTGGAGCTCAGGCTGGGACCTTCCTGGGCTGAGGGCAGGGCAGCCAAGGCAAGGGGAGAGCTCAGGGGAGCAGCAGTGTCCCCAGGTGAGGGGGTGACACAGGCCCAGGAGATGCCCATCAGAGCAGCCCAGTGTGACTCCATGTCCCCCCCCTGCTGTCACCCCCTGATCAGAGCCCAGGGCTGGGGGAGCATCTGCAGCACACAGGGGCTCTGCTCACCAGCCCCTGCCCCTGCTGTGCTCCCGTGCTCAGCTCTGCCCCACTGCTCTCCTGGGATGGGGCCTGTGTGGAGCACAGCTCCTCACAGCAGGCAAGCCCTCTGTCTGACTGCAGTAGGAATTACCGAGGCTGGGAGGGGCAGGCAGTGGGAGCACTGTGCTCACACAGTGCCCAGGGCAGTGATCCCCCTGCCCCAGCACCCCCTGGCCAGGCTGGGAGAGGAAACTGTGCCAAGGGCTTCCCAAAACCCACCGTGCTGGAAAGCACATCTGGAGAGCAGTTAAGTGCTACTGACAGGCAGGAGCTCCCTGGTGTCCTTAGCCCTGCAAGGCATTGATTTTCTCTGCTGGAACAAGGAGCTCATCGAGCTGAGGCAATCACAGGTGGCACTGCCACCTCCTCTGGGCTGTCCAGCTGGGCTTTGGAAGGGCTGTTTCAGCTGTTTTCCTTCCAGGGGCTGATTGCTGGTAAATCCCAGCCCTCTGCCCAGCAGGAACAGGGCTCTTGGTCACAGCCCCTTCATGTCTCCATCTTTGCATGGGAATGGAGACACCTCCAGGCATCTTCTGAAGGATCTTCCCTCTGCCAGGGCTGGGTTCATCAGCCATCTCTGCAGTGCTGGCCATCAGCTCTAACCCAGCCTCAGAGCCCCTCTCCCAGCAGCTCCAGTGAGTGGGTAAGCCATGCACTGGGAAGGACAAACTCCTCCTGGATCACCATCACCTCTCCAGCACCAGGCACCTCTCCCAGTGACAGCCTAACCCCAGCAGTGGCAGAGCCCCACACATAAGGTGTGAGCCATTTGCCAAATTCTTGCAGCACCAGCTGATTCTTACAAGGGAGAAAATTTGGCTCACAGTGATTTCATCATAATGAAAAGTGATTATTACAACCTGCTGACTCCCCTCTGTGTCATGCTATGCCAAAGGAGAATTTTTCCAGCTGAGACACTGGGCAGATCCTTTCCCATCCCTGCACCCTGCCCTTCTCCCTTGCACGTGCAAATCCTGCTCCCTTTGCCATCCCTCCACAAAAGGTCAGTCACTGCTGGAGGAGGACAGCAGAGGACACAAATCCAAAACCCAGCACTCACCCAAAGCAGAGTTTTGCTGAAATCCCTGCCTGTGTGTCCACTGCATGCCTGCACCAAGGAGAGGGAGCTGCCAACCTCCTTCCATCACCCAGAGGATGCCAGCAGCCACAGCCTTGACAGGGATCACACAACCTTCACCTTTATCAATTATGATCTTAAACCATCCAGTTTCAGCACCTGCATTGCAATTTTTGTTTGTTTTAGAGATGTGCCTGTGTGGGGTGGAGTTTATGCCCTGCTAGGATGTGAACAGAGCAGCAGATGTTCCAAAAAGTTCAAAGAGTAAACACTGAGGGATGAGAAAACAATGGGTACAAACGGCCCAGCACCTGGCATAAATAAATCTCAGCCTCATTCCTTTTCCCAAGGGCAGCCCTGAAGTCTTACACAGGTACATCCTCCCAGAAATCCTCAGGAGCTGCTGCTGGTCTTGGAGGGACCAGGACTGCTCCTTCCCCACCTGCACCTGGGGGAACCCCCCTGATGGGCTCAGCCAGGACAGAAGGGTCTGCAGGAGGGAAATATGGAAAAACCTCCATCCCCAAACCACCACCTCATGCCTCTCTCACTGGAGGATCTCCAAGCCCACACATTTCAGCCCTGACTAAGCAAATCATCCTAAGGAGGAAGGTTAAAGAACTGTTTGTTATTGGAAGTGTCTCCCTCTTTAGGTTTCATTTTTTTTTGATAAATTAACTCCAGCTTCATTACTCCATGATATATTTCCCTTGACATTTAATTATACTTACCCCAAACACATTAAGCCAATCAGTCTGAACAGCTTCTTATTAATATGCAAATTTCTCCTTTGAAAAGCCATGAATCTGTGAAAAATCTCTACAGGCTTCAATTAGGCCCTTTTGGGAAGTTGGGAAGTTCCTGCTGGCCCAGGGCAGGAATCCAGCCCCACAGACACTTCCTGGTGCCTGGTCTGGGAATGGGAAGAGAGGATGCTAAAGAACCTTCAAGCACAAGAGGCTGAATTTTGCAAACCAACATGGGAACCACTGCTTGTCCTGTGTGCAAGTCATCCTCCTCTGGGACCACACACAGCAGGGGGCTGCAGAATATTCCCTGAAACATCAGCTTTTAGCAAAACAAACAGGAATCTGCTTCTCCTGGTGCCATGGGCAAATGGGAGGTGATTTGCATTAGGCAAATAAATGGAACTGCACAATTAACCATCTGCCCTGGAACAGATTTAAGTTCTGCTTTAAAGCATCACTTCCAGCCTCCCTCCACTCTCACATCCATCTGAATGCTGCAGGATTTTCTGCTGGGAAACCAACTGGGAATTCATTCATTGAGTCATTCCCATAATTGGAGAGAAACATCAGTGTAGGTACCACAGCCCTGGTGGCCTGTGGCCCCATGGATGTGTTTCCTGTGGATTGCATCAATGGACAAACCACAAAACTGCTCCAAAACCTCCCAGAGCCTCCAATTCCCACCAAAAGTCTTTAGTCACCAAACCAAGATGATTTCCTGGGAGCTGCTGAGTGCCACATCATCATCTTGAGAAAAAGTTACCCATTTCATCTTATTTCAAGAGAAGTTGCAGGTTTTCTTAAAAAACATCTGATTTTCTCTAATTTTTGTAGTTCCTACAGTTAGACACCAAGATCAGAAATACACTGCAATCAGTGTACTATATAAATAGTCCAATTTTGGGAAACAGCTCTCATGAGCAATAAAGAAACCAAATTTACTATGCACTATAATAAAAATATCTCTTTTACCATATAAATCAAACCAAAGTGAACAGATAAAAAAAAATAAACTCAACCCCCCTGGTTTCTGCCCACAGGCACAAGCAGACAGCCCTGGGGAAGGGCTTGCCTGCCCTGTATAAATATATACAAGAGCAAATCTGTTAAAAACTGCAGCCACCACTTTGTTTTCTAAAGGTCCCAGTTTATCCTTGGTCAGGAGGAGGAGGGCTGGGGAGAGGTGGGCCAGAAACACAATCCTTTCCTGTATAAACACCACAGTCTGGGCTGGTTTTAAGTGCATCATATGGTCTATATTTTATATGTGTATAGAGAGAAAGAGATTTTTCAAGCCAGTCAGAGACATAAAGTGATCTTATATCATCTAAAACCAACAAGCAGACTTGGACTTCTGGCAGTTTCCCTTGCACTTGTCCCTGCCACCCCCTGCCCCTTCCTCCCAGCTGCTGTCTGTCCCCATTATTTTTCAAAAAGGCATATAAATCACTGTGGAAACTCTTATTATCTTATTTTCCCTCTGCTTCTCTCCTGTCTGTTTGGAGAAAAATTAATGCATTTGTCTCTGGAAAAATGTGCAGTCTCTATAATTCAGTTTTAAAACAAGCACAACTAGCAAATGGATAGAGCTCCGTTAGGAGACTCATTTTTCATGTGAGTAATTGAACCCTTCCCTTCGATTTTCCCTCTGGGTGTTAAAGACAACTGATGCCTTCCTGGAATTTGCTTAGGTCTCAGAAAGGTGGAGAGAAGACAGACAGAAAAAACAGGAGAGGGAGAGGGAGAGGGAGAGGGAGAGGGAGAGGGAGAGGAGGGAGAGGGAGAGGGAGAGGGAGAGGGAGAGGGAGAGGGAGAGGGAGAGGGAGAGGGAGAGGGAGGAGAGGGGAGAGAGGGGAGAGAGGGAGAGGGAGAGGAGAGAGGAGAGGAGAGAGAGAAGAGAGAAGAGAGAGAGAGAGAGAGAAGAGAAGAGAAGAGAAGAGAAGAGAAGAGAAGAGAAGAGAAGAGAAGAGAAGAGAAGAGAAGAGAAGAAGAGAAGAGAGAAGAGAAGAGAAGAGAAGAGAAGAGAAGAGAAGAGAAGAGAAGAGAAGAGAAGAGAAGAGAAGAGAAGAGAAGAGAAGAGAAGAGAAGAGAAGAGAAGAGAAGAGAAGAGAAGAGAAGAGAAGAGAAGAGAAGAGAAGAGAAGAGAAGAGAAGAGAAGAGAAGAGAAGAGAAGAGAAGAGAAGAGAAGAGAAGAGAAGAGAAGAGAAGAGAAGAGAAGAGAAGAGAAGAGAAGAGAAGAGAAGAGAAGAGAAGAGAAGAGAAGAGGAGATGCAAAGCACATCTTGGAGCCTTGTCTGTCTCTGCAGAGGGACCTTGGGGAGCCCCCAGGCAAACATCCCAGATGGGATCTTTCCAAAAGCTGGTGGAGCTTTGCTTTGGACAGCTTTCATCACCTAGGCTGCTGAGGAAATCCATGCCCATCACAGGGACAGTTCAGTGCCCTGCAAACCCCTGGATCACCAGCCCCTTGTGCCCTGCAAGAGCCCCAAGCCCAGATGTGGCCTGGGGACACAGTCTGCCAGCAGTTTCATCCTGGTGCCTCTTTCTGCACCTGAATCTCCCCTGCTTCCCTCCCACTGCCAATGGCACATCTGCCCCCACCAGAAAATGGGAACCCAAACCATCAGTCCTACAGAAAATGTCCCCCAGACAGACAAACCCCAAAAATCACAGCCAGCTTGAAAATAATCCCCATCCCTGCTGCTGGGGATGCCTCTGCCCACATCCTGATCCCTTGTCAGCTCTGGGGCTCGATTCAGGAGCCAGACAAAAGTGAAAATTCAAAAGAGAGACACAAACAATCACAGAGAAATCAGGAATAATTCCAGAAAGGCCACAATCAAGTGAGTGCTCAGGCCAGCAGAAACTATTGTTCCTTTGTCTCTCACTACATTATCTCTGTCCCCTGGGAGCCACATTATTGCCTGCAATACCTAATGCAATTTGCTCCTTTTCCATGTCTGCCTCATGTTCCCTTGGTGCAAACACAGCACTCACTGCAGTGCATGAGCTCCTCCTGTGCAGGAGAAGATGGGAGAGGAGTCAGGATGGCAACTGGAGCTGCACAGAGGGGTGGTGGCTGAGAAGCTGCAGGCAATGTAAAGGGGAACAAAATCTTGTCTGAAAATGGGATGGACACAGAAAAAACACTGAATGGAGGTGATTTGTGGGGAAAAAAAAAAGGAAAAGGGAAAGGGAAAAGGGAAAGGGAAAGAGAAAAGGGAAAAGGGAAAAGGGAAAAGGGAAAAGGGAAAGGGAAAGGGAAAGGGAAAGGGAAAGGGAAAGGGAAAGGGAAAGGGAAAGGGAAAAGGGAAAAGGGAAAGAGGAAAGGGAAGAGGAAGAGAAAAGAAAAAGAAAAAGAAAAAGAAAAAGAAAAAGAAAAAGAAAAAGAAAAAGAAAAAGAAAAAGAAAAAGAAAAAGAAAAAGAAAAAGAAAAAGAAAAAGAAAAAGAAAAAGAAAAAGAAAAAGAAAAAGAAAAAGAAAAAAGAAAAATAAAAAGAAAAAGAAAAAGAAACAAAAACCCCTAGTGTTCCTCCATTCTTCCCTCTGAAGAAATGCCACCAAATCTGAGAGACTGAAAATCAGGACCTAGTGAGTGCAGGGACTAAACCAGCTAAATTCAGGCAGCTGCAGCTGGAGGTAGGTGAGAACACTGGAAATGGGCAGGGGATGCAGCAGGCTGGGCTCCACAGCCACACCTGGACACCCCTGTGTCTCTGGAGGTTCTGAACTGGCTGCAGGGTTTTGGGAGCAAGATGGATTTTCTCCCTTATCTGCAGAGGTAAAAGGATCTGTCTGCCAAGAGGTTGGTGTGGAGTCCTAAACAGTTAATTAGAGATGCTGATAAAGCTTTGGGAATCCCTGTGGCATGCCCTGTGCTGGAGATGGTGTGTGCACATGTGTCTGTATCTGAGCATGCAGAGTTTTATGAAAGACCCAGAAGCTCAAAGGCCCTCACTGCTGAGAACAGAGGCTGTTCCCTAAATTATGCTGAGAAGTGACTTCTTTATGTATCACTACACATCTCCTGCTGCATGGCCAAAAAACCCTCTATCTGTATTCCAAAAAAAGGGAGCCTGACCTCAGGCTATGATCTAAAATACATAAAGTCACACAAGTTTACTCTTGCAGTGGCTCTTCATCCTCCCTGTGCCAATTCTTTGCCCTTTTGTTAAATGAAACTTTAATAGCTGGGAAAGGGCTCTGTACTTTCATTCCCAGAGCAAAGCAGTCAAGTGCAAAGTGTGCAAAAATCTGCAGAAAACAGAAAGCTGAAAGAGATTCTTCCTGGCCTAATTTGCAAGTTCTGGGCAAGGCAAGGGGGAGCTGCACAGGGATGGGACTCTGGTCTCCCCAACCCACATCAAGGCAGGGACTCACAAGAGCTCTTCCCTGTGCTCAGCAATTCCACCTCCTCCCAGGGAATGCATCACTGTCTCACCCAGGATCTGACATATCTCAGGGGGTTTTAGTTGGCAGCAGATCTTCGTTTCATGGGTGCATGCACAGCACCAGCTCAGCTCTGGCTGGTCTCTGGGTTTGTGCCATGCTCACCCTCAGGTCACAGGGGAGGGATGTGGAGGCTGGGGCTTGGCCATTAGTGTGGCACCAAGGTTGTTCAGAGTGGATACAGCTCAATAATGGGGAAAAAAAAATAGAAAAAAGAAAAAAGAAAGATGAAGTGTTCTCCAGAATATGGATGGATGGAAAAAAACCCTCAGGTTCATAAGTCAACCTGAGTAATTTAGATCCAGGTCAATAAGCACTGCTCTTCCTCACTCAGCACTGAACTAGTGAGGGCTGGAGGCTCAGACCAGTCCTGAAGATGATTCCCAGCCTCCCCTTTTCCAGGCTGCCCTGCCTAGCAATACCAACCCTCCTTCACCATTCATTTCTCACACCCCTGAAGAGAAAGCCCAGGCTGAGTGTGCTTTCTCCACACTTCCCTGGGAATACCTAACAAACACAGCAAGAACTGACTGAGCCCACGCTGACACCCCTTAGGGCAGCAGGGATTTTAAATCCCACAGCCCCCCATCACCCCTGGTGGGTCCCACCCTGCAGGGAGTGGGACCAGGGCACCCCTGGCATGGTGTGAGCTCCCCATGCCAACACAGAGAGCCACAGAAGGATTTGGGAAAGGATTCTGAGCCTTGGGGTCCAGGTCTTCTGCTCTTAAGCCACTTTGGAAAGCCCAGGCAGGACCCCTGGAGATGAAGATTTTGAAGTGTGATCAAAGAGACTTGACATAGCAAGGAGGATTAATGTTTCTGCAAAGGCACAGTGAAAGCTTCTCAGTTATTCCAGTGGGGCTTTCTCCAAGGGGGCCTAGGGGAGTTAGGCACTTAAAACTCACTCAGATCCTTTATTTAGTCTGCAAATCCTGCACTGGAGCAGTGCAGCAGTGCGACCCTGAGGCATTGCTTCTGGACCGTGTCTGCCTGAGTGAAAAGCTGAATTGATCCTGGCTGTACTGGTGGCCTCCTGCAGCTGCTCCCTCTCCACATCCCAGGGAGAGACTGCCTGGGGAAACAGCTGAGGGCCCAAAGCACCTGCAGAGATCACACCAGATTGTGTGTTCAGCCCCAGGTCTGAGCCCTTGCACAGGGTTTGTGTGGAGCATCATCTCCCTCTGGGCCAGCAGCACCCCCAGTCCTTCCTGCTGGCTCAGCACCTTCTCTAAGAAAGCTGCAGGAATTATTCCACTCTTCACTGCTCACATCTCCCTGCTATTTTATTCCTCCATCACCAGCTTTTACACTCAAAACCTGTAGAGAAGGACAGGTGGGGGCTCTGTTACACTCTTGTGATGTCCTAACCACTCCTGCCACTTCTAATCCCACTGCACTGGGCTCCAGCTTGGGAACAGCAGTATGAGGAAGCTGGAAAAAAAGGCAGAAACAACACACAAAGAACCAGATTTCACACAAATATTCCTCATCATGATAATGATAACAATGCTACTGAAACCAGTAATGATGAGGAAGGAGCTGCTTCCCCAGCCTTGCCACAGGGTCCCCAGGATTCCCTGTCACCACAAGTGGGCAGGGAGCCCCAGGCAGCCCTGGGCCAGCACAGGGGAGTGCTGGGAAGCACAGCACACATGTGACATGCTATTGTCCCCAGTGTGATTAATGAAGCCATCACAGTGCTCTGCACACCCCCAGCACCCTGCCACTAACCCATCCAGAACTTCCCAGCAGAGCATCAATTCCCAACACTTGCCTTCCTCAACTCTGTCAGGTAATTGTTTATGAAAAGATGAATGTACACAATAATAGTGGGTGAAGGGAGCTGATGTATGTGGTGCTAATGAATGAAATAATCAGTTTGGTAATAACTGGATGTGCACTTGCCAAAAGGGAACCAGCAGGACATTAGCATTCTGCAGCCACCCAAGCTTTATCTCCCAGTCTTGTGTTTGACAACTGCCCCCAGATAGTCCATGAATAAAATACAGAGTAGTACCCAGACATAATTAAACTGCCAATGTGGATGTACCTAAATGAACTTGATATCTTAATGACACTAGATAGCCAGGGAATAATGAAGGCAGTGTGAAAGGGACGTGCATAATGAGCAGAGCCAGCACAGCTCTCGTTAGCACAGCCAGCACCACCCCTCCCACGGCACCCCAGGGACCTGCCACCTCCCCAGCCCTGTCAGGACACACTGCCAGCCCAGGGACCTGCTCAGGACACACTGCCACCCGTCAGGGACCAGCTCAGGACACACTGCCACCCCTAAGGGACCTTCTCAGGACACACTGCCATCCCTAAGGGACCTGCCACCTCCCTCAGCCTTGCTCAGGACACACTGCCAGCCCAGGGACCTGCTCAGGACACACTGCCAGCCCTAAGGGACCTGCCACCTCCCCCAGCCCTGTCAGGACACACTGCCACCCTCAGGGACCAGCTCAGGACACACTGCCAGCCCTAAGGGACCTGCTCAGGACACACTGCCACCCCTCAGGGACCAGCTCAGGACACACTGCCTGCCCTCAGGGACCTGCTTAGGACACACTGCCAGCCCCAGAAACCTGCTCAGGACACACTGCCACCCCTCTAGGGACCTGCCACCTCCCCCAGCCCTGTCAGGACACACTGCCACCCCTAAGGGACCTGCCACCTCCCCCAGCCCTGTCAGGACACACTGCCACCCCTCTGAGGGACCTGCCAGCCTCCCCCAGCCCTGCTCAGGACACACTGCCACCCCTAAGGGACCTGCCACCTCCCCAGCCCTGTCAGGACACACTGCCAGCCCTCAGGGACCAGCTCAGGACACACTGCCACCCCTCAGGGGGCAAGGGCTGGCCCTGCAGTGAATGCCAGGCCATGTCTCACCCTCCCTCCTGCAGAAATCCCTCCTTTGCCCCATCTCTCTGCACCTAACCCTGCCCCATCTGCTCCTCCAGAGAGCTCTGGCATGCTGCTGTGCAGTGCAGATGTGATTTTAGGAGCACTCAACGTGATTGAATTACCAGCCATGCTCCTTTTTCATGTTTGTTTTGATTTTTTTTTCAGCACGGAGATGGTTTTCCAGGAAAGAAGCTGCTCCTTGGGGGTGGGCAGCTCAGAGATGTCCCAGGATAACTCAGCAGCACAGAGCCACAAGCCCTCATTCCCATCACACCCACACTGAGCCAGGTGTGTCCTCCCCCAGCACCCATGGGTGCAATCCTTCTCTGGGCACCCCTGAGCCATCCCAACTGTGCCTAGCCAGCTGCTCCAGTGAAAGGCAGGTTTGGTCCCTGTCCTTTGGGCAGCACCACACTGGGCTCCCACCCCACACTGCTCAAAGGGGAATTGTCCCTTATGCTGTGATGGCTCCAATTTTAGCAGCAAAGGAGTGATGCAGAGTGAGTGTCTTATTAAAGAGTAATAATGGGAAACTGGAGCACACACTACAGGGGAAGGGACACTCCCCCAGCACACAGGATGCTGCCCTGCTGGCATTTGACAGCAGCAGAGTCCCTGCCTTCTGCTGCCAGAATTCCAAGATATTTGAATACAATATGCTCAGCATGTAGGAGAGCAACTGGTGCAATGGGCTCTGCTGGATTCTGTTGTGATGTGATTGACTGAAGGCTCAGAAATTGTCACAAAGCAAACATGGGAAATGTAACCCAGAAGAGCTCCTATCTCCCCCTATAAAGCAGAATAGGAAAAACTGCTCAATGCAAATGGAAAAAGTACATCAGGTTTGGGGGAAACCATCTTAAATCCCTGCAGTGTTCAAGGTCAGGCTGGATGGGGCAGCCTGGGCTAGTGGAAGGTGCCTGCCTACAGCAGGGGCTTGCAATGAGCTGCTCTGTGAGGCCCTTCCAAGGCAAACCTGGGTCATTCTCTGGTTCTACCACAGCCCAGTGGCCAGCAGAGCCAGGAGCAGCACAGAGAGAGGCAGTGCTCAGAACAGCAGTGGTGCTGGGCATTGAGATGGGTTAAGAAACATAACTCCTGTTTGGCCAGGAAAAGGGAAAAGGTGGCACCACATCACACAGCCTGCCCAGGGAGGGGACAGGAGGAACCTGGGCATGTCCACCATGTCCTGGGCAGGGACAGTCACCCCTGGAATGAAGCAGCCAAAGTGCTCTGAGCTCCTGCCAGGTGAAACCCCCAACTCCCTGCACTCAGCCCCGGGATACTTGTCAATTCTTCAAACATTGCTTTCCTTGCTAGGAATGACATCCCTGTGGTGCACCCTCATGAGACAGTAATGGGATTTCATTAGATTAAATAACTCCATGAACCCCAGAGACCAACAGCACTTTAAACACGGAGCTCGGAGTTGGAATTACTGTTATTTAACATTGATTAGATTGCAGGGTAAATCCAATTTCTCCCCAACCATATGCTGGCTATGATTTGCCTAGTGGGAGATGTTAAGGATGGCATTCCTGGAAGTCTCTGCTGAGGGAAGGCTGAGTCAGCAATGACAGGGTGACCCATGGGCTGAGAGTCCCTCTGCAGAGCAGGGCTCAGGGATGTCCCCACTGTCCCTGCCCGTGCTGTGCTCCAGAGCTGGGGAGTGTCACAGCCCGAGGTGTCTCCTCAGCCCTGAGCTCACCTCTGCAGGACATGCAGGTGGTTTGAGCCCAGCTCTTTCCATGAGAGGCTGCAGGAGCTGTTCTTAGAGGTTTCCATGGCTGTTTATTCTCCCTCATCTCAGGATTGCTCTGCCCAGCTCACAGCTCTGCTCGCCAGACGTCCAGGGCAGAATCTGCCTGGCAGAGGCAGGACTGATCTTTTATACTCTAAATTACCTACTAGGGATTTACAATTAGTTTCCAATACAACTTTGTTAAACAGTCCAGCTCTGACCCCATCCAATCTGACAGTGCCAGCATGTCACCCAGCACGGATGGCACAGAGAAGAAGGAGGAAGAGGTATCCACACCCCAAATTCTCCATCTTGGCCACGTGTCCTTTATCACAAACATTCCCAAAAGTCTATTTATCTACGTTCTAACAACCTAATTTACACTTTACTAATTTTGGTGGTTTGTTTCCATTCCCTCTGTGTTGGTAATTTCCCTCAGGGGTGTGAATTCAGTGCCTGAGACACCAGGGTCTCACTCAAGGGTCTTTGAGACCCTCACCAGGGGGTTTTGAGACCCCCAAGGAGGCCAGAGGACTGCTCTGGACTCCCACAGGGGAGCAGGTAGATGTGTATCTGCAGAAATATCCCCAGGAAATCTCTGGGCCTCTCTGAGTACAGCCCTGCCTGGCTGAGCCTGTTATTCACCCCCAGAGCCCCCTCCTGACCCTCTCCCCCTGAGTACCCCAAACTGGGCTTGTGGCTCCCTGGAGCCTCTGGCACTGCCCCTGGTGCTGCCAGGGGAGCAGAGTGGGGCAGTGCCAGGTCTGTCCCTGCTGCTCATCTCCAGCATCCTGCTGGAATCTGCTTTACAGCTCTGGGCTGGAAAAGGCAGGAATGAGATCACCTCAGGGTCCCACTCCCACCTGGAGGTGTGACAAGTGCCCTGTCCCTGGGGACAGCACAGGGTGGGATGGCTCTCAGTGCACAGTGCACCCTCCTCCCCAGGGTGTGCCCTGTGCCTGGCAGAGCAGCCAGGACACCTTGGCTGATGCACCTGTGGCAGCTGAGGGGTCACACAGCTCCTAAATGCTGCAGGGATGCAGGGATGGAGCAGCAGGGGCAGGGACACGCCCAGGCACCAGCTGTGACCCAGGGCTGTGCTGGCCAGACCTCTGCAGTGCAGTGGGAAGGTGGAGCAGAGGAAGCAGTGCAGCTCACTGACCCTGCCACATCACCCCTGGGACAGCAGGTCCCAGCATGTGACAGGGGCCACGACCCCCGTGCAGGCAGGGCAGAGCTCAAGCTCTCCCACAGCAAACAAAGCAGCTGCAGCTCTCCCAGGCACTGCCTGGTCAAACTCAATTAGTGAGTGTGCAGCATCTGGGCCAGCCTGGGCTGCCCTGCCCTGCCTCCCAAACTGCCTGCACGTCCCACTGAGCTCCAGAGGATGTGCTGTGCTGGAGGGAGGGTGGAGGGCCAGGGCAGGCTGCTGGGCTGAGCAGGGATCACACCCTGGGCACACAGAAACAGGATTTCAGCTCAGTGGCACTCCTGTGTCCGAGCTCTGGGCACCTTGTGAGCCTGCCCGTGCTCAGGGCAAACACAGCCAGGCAGATTGTGGCTCTTTCATGCTCACTGCCTGCAGGAAACCCAGTCCCAGCCCTCCCAGCTGGGCCTTTAGCAATGAGCTCAGTGTTTTGTGAGCTCATCAGGCCCTTGCTCAGCACTCAGCCAGCTGAGAGTGCCCCAAAGCCTCCTCAGCTGCTCTGGACATGACACACAACATGCTGTCCGTGCCCCTGCACCTCTCTCTGCACATGTGCCCAACACAATCCCATCCCTGGCCCTAAGGAGGGTCCAAGAAACATTTGGTGCTCTGCAGGACACACATTGACTCTCAGCCATTCACACCCACCCACAGCCTGATTTAGGGTTTTGTGCCTGCTCAGAAACCTCTGGCAGCCCCTAAACCCAGGCAGAGGAGTTGGGCTAATGACCCCAGCAGGGGTTGGATGGCCATTTCTACCCAAATTACCCAGACCAGGTGCAAAGTGGAAATTCTCCCTTCTTTGCTACTACCCACGTGATGCCAAGTAGAAAATTCACCCCTGCACACCAGGTGGATTTTTAACCAAACACCACCAACCATAATTCCCCTCCAGTAGAGGTTTTGGGAAGATGAGCCTCCCTGGGCCACCCACGAGATAATTCCTGTGCCAGCAGCAGGAGCTGAGCCCCGGGTGAGATTTGGCAACTCCCCCAGCTGGACTTTGTCTCTGGCCCATCACACTCAGCAGCTCCTGGTGCATTGCTCTTTGCCAAGCACTTCCAGAACCCTTTTTAGACTCTTTTAGCTAAACACCTCCTGTGGCAGCCAGTTTCACAGCTTAATCTCACACCGTTTGAGGAAGTCTCTAATTCTGCTCCTTTCCAACCTGTTGCTGATAGCACAGATGGAGACATGAGAGGGGAGAAGGAGGGACAGCCACTGCCTCAGTAACCAGCCCATGAAACCTCCTCCCAGAGGCTGCTGGAGTGACCATGCACAAGCACAGGACGTGGCTGTCCCTGCTGTCAGCCCCAAACCTCCTCTGGCCCAGCTCTGCATGTCACTGCCTGTGCTCTGCTTGCTGCAGGCAATGGGATTTGCCTTTTGTGTTTTTATCCTCCTTCAGAGGTGATGAAGGCTGTAACAACCTTTGCCACACACGTACAAGAATGCTGAATACCAGGCAAACATTTACAAATATTCATACTCACACAGCAGAGCTCAGCAGTGCAAGAGGATGGGATTATTGCACAATATTCACTTTATGCCTTGCTGTGACATGCAGCTTTTGCAGGCAGAAAAACCCACTTTGTCTTTCAGAACAAGCACTTTGCAGTAATGAAAAGCCAAACACTCCAAGCCCTCTGGTGGGACTCTGCACAGCAGGTCCATGCACAGGGAACAAGGTGGAGCCAACTGAAACAGCAGAGCTCATTTTTAGGGGCAGAGACCAGAATTACCTGAGATGGAATTTAGCCCAGACGCGGGGATTAGCACCCTCAACCCTTTGAGAGGCATCAGGGGAACTTTTCCTGACCTTGAGCACAGGCAGCAGCTTGAGGGGCAGCCTGGAGGATGTGGCTGGTGCCAAGGGAAGCTCAGCACACCCTGAACACCCATGGCTGATGCTTGTCTCAGCCAAACTCCCCTTCCCA
Source organism: Luscinia megarhynchos (assembly GCA_034336665.1). Classification (NCBI taxonomy): domain Eukaryota; kingdom Metazoa; phylum Chordata; class Aves; order Passeriformes; family Muscicapidae; genus Luscinia; species Luscinia megarhynchos. Next base: position 9,425,988 of record CM067580.1, read on the forward strand.
CCACAGCCAGGGACAGCAGCACTGCCTGAACACGTGCCAAGGGCTCAGCCTCACTCTGCCAGAGCTCTGGGTGATTTCTGCCTCTTTCCCCATGGGCAGAGGGGAGAAATTTCCTCATTCTCAATTCCTGCTGATGGCCATGGCATGGCACCAAACACAGGGCGTGGGATGGTGTCTTGGGCTGCAATACAGGATGTGGCCAGAAATGTGAATTCTGTCCCCATCTGTTAAACCAGGTGGGGCAGTGACTCTTATCTCCTGGCACATATTATCTGCTAATGGGCGAGCTTTAAATCAGCTGGGCAATCATCTTTATCTTTCCCACAGCCCATCCTCCCACCAGGAGATATCTCCTGTCAATGGGCCATTGTTAAAAACCGGGTGTGGCACTGATCCCTATCGCTGTGGGAATATCTCCTGTTAATGGGCCATTGTTAAAAACCGGGTGGGGCACTGATCCTTCTCTCTGTGGGAATGTTTCCTGTTAATGGGCCATTGTTAAAAAAGGGTGTGTCATTGATCCTTATCTCTGTGGGAATATCTCCTGTTAATGGGCCATTGTTAAAAATCAGCTGGGGCAATCATCTTTATTTTTCCACAGCCCATCCTCCCTCCAGGAGATATCTCCTGTTCATGGCCATTGAGTCCCAGGGTGTTTTGGGTGGCTCAGCTGAGCCAGGCACCTCCCTGGCACATCATCTCTCCTGGGCATCACATCCCAGCCCTCCACTCACTAACTCTGAGCTGGAGGAGTCAGGACACAGAGCATCACCCGGGGGGAATCCAGATGTTTTCACACTTGTTCTACTGAGCCAATGCTTGGGATTTCCCCCTGTAATTAGGCTTCCCAAAAAGTCCAATTCAGACTGTGCTAAAGTATTTAAATAATGTCAAAAGATGCTCTATGTTACAATACAAGATCATGAAGGCAGAAGTGCAATGATAATGACAAAATACAACACTGAGAGCTGAAAGCTGCAGATATGAACATACAGAGCCACACATGGAAGAAAATAGAAGGCAAAACTATTGATCTGGTGATTTTCCATAAAAGGCTTCCTCAGGCAGCTTGATTTATGGGAGGGACCCCTCTTTCCAACAGGCAACGGCAGAACAAATCAGCCTGGCTTTTTGCAATTTTTAACAAAAAAAAGGACCCCACTGGAGAGAGAGAAATAAATAATTAAATCCAATAAAAAAAACAGCTTTCCCATAATGATGTTGCACTTGAACCTGAACATCTCTCCCCAGGGGATGATGTGAGAAGGGTGGCTGTGGAAAGAAATGATCCAACTGCTAATATCCCAGCTGTGCTCAGGAACTGGAGTGCAGAAGTTGGGAGCCAGGCAGGATCCCACTGACTCTGCAGGAGTTTGGTGCTAGAAAGGTCTCCAGATGCCTCAAATTGCCCCAGTGGGAGTTTCTTACATGACACTTGGGCACAGCTGCTTGGCCATGGGGAAAACAACCACCTGAGGTTTCCAAAGCTCCCCTGGGGCAGCAGGAGAAGTTTCTCCTCTATCTCCCACCAGAGATGTGCCCAGCAGCCCGGGGGAGTTTGAGCAGGGATCTTCATATCCTGCAACAGATGGTGTTGCAAGAGAAAGAGCACATAACGAGTCTCCTCACTTCCAGGAAGAAGAAGGATGGTCTTGTCATGCACGAAGGGAACTGGTGATTTTTCTGCTGAAAGATTTCCTCCTGCAGAATCCCATTATTCAGTGGAAGGAACGCCAGGAATAATTCACTTCCTCGAGCAACTCTATTTATACTCTCACTGCAGGCACCATCCTGCTCACATAGCTCCTGGCACAGGGCTCAGGTGGGCACGGGTTGGAGCTGAACACGTTTAACCCAAACCACGAAAAAGTGAATTTCCCAGGAGGTGGGTTATGCAGGAGAAAAGCAGAAACACCAACCACTGCCACAATCCCTGGCATGACCCTGAACACTCTCACTGCCCCACCTGGGCTTTGTAACAGGGTAAGACCCCAATATCCAACCCCAGCAACACAAATTTAACTGCAACCTAATTCACTTCCCTCCCCTAATACCTGCATGTAATGAGATTTTGCAAAGATTTACGGCCACAGCACTGGCCCCTGCTGCCCTGGCCAGCATCTGCTGTTTCCCTGGGAAAGCAGTTTGGGTTACCTCAGAATCCTCCAGGGAAAAGGCATAATTAGCAGCTCAGGAGTTTCAATGCCTGCATCACACAGGGGGCTCATGGGGGGTCATTCTCAGGTTTTCTGATCACTGCTTGTTTGCTCTGAACTCTTTGGAAATGCTCCCAGCTCCCTTCCCCCTCCCCAGCCCTCACTGCTCCTGTTATAAACTTCAAAAGGTCAGGGTGAAACCCAAGCTGGGCTGTGGTACAGACATCCTGGTGGTGATGGTGTGGCCAGAGCACAGCCCTGGACCCAGACTCGATGGAAGGATGCCAGGAGCCCCAAGGCAGCAGGACAGGCTACGTGCAGAGATGGAGACTCACTGAACCCACCCAGAGTGCTTAAAGCAGCCAGTCTGCTGCTTCTCCAAAGTTTATCCCATTTTTTTGCCATAAATGAGCTCTCACCCCAGCCAGCTGCAGCTTTGTGCTGCTCTCCACGAGAGCTGGCTCTGAGAATTTTACTGACAACATCTTGGACAGCCAAGGCCATATTTTCACAGTTGCTCAGCACCAGCAGGCAGGGCCAGGGGAGCTCTATTTCCAAGCATCTTGGGCTGAGGCAGAGCCACAAGGTGGGTGAGAAAGGGTGCTGTTCTCTCCAGGACTGAAGAGGAGGATGGGTCTATAGACTTCTGAATATCCCTATGAGTTTACCCCTATGCAGACCACTGGAAAGAGTCCAGTAAAATCTTAAGTATTTATTTTGATGCTTTCTGATAGGTATGTGGTTGACTTCTCCTAATATGCCAGCTCAGGAGCTCACTCCATCATCAGGAACAGACACAAACCCCAGATATTAACTTTTCCATTAACAGAAAACAGAAGGGATATGTAGAAATACAAGATGCTTGGGAAAAAAAAACACCAAAAAATAATAACCCTTTGGGGTCTGTTTAAGGAGTAAGAGTGGAAAGAGCCCAGCCCTGGCTCTCTGCAGGGAGATCTCGTGAGGAGTGCCTGCCCAGTGCCATCCCTGGACAGTCCACCCAGCTGCAAGATGTGAGAAACACCAGCCAGTCAAAGCTGTGTCAAGGCTACAGCTGCCCTGGGGGGGGTTCACCTTTTTGGGGTGGTATTTATCCCACCAGACCCCATGGAACTCTGTGTGTCTGTGCTGGGGATGTGTCACCCCAGCCCTGCAGCACAGGGCAGTGAGGTTCATCTTTTTGGGGTGGTATTTAACCCACAGACCCCATGTAACTCTGTGTGTCTGTGCTGGGGAGAGGTGTCACCCCAGCCCTGCAGCACAGGCAGTGGGGTTCACCTTTTTGGGGTAGTATTTATCCCACCAGACCCCATGGAACTCTGTGTGTCTGTGCTGGGGATGTGTCACCCCAGCCCTGCAGCACAGGGCAGTGGGGTTCATCTTTTTGGGGTGGTATTTAACCCAGCAGACCCCATGTAACTCTTTGTGCTGGGGAGAGGTGTCACCCCAGCCCTGCAGCACAGGGCAGTGGGGTTCACCTTTTTGGGGTAGTATTTATCCCACCAGACCCCATGGAACTCTGTGTGTCTGTGCTGGGGATGTGTCACCCCAGCCCTGCAGCACAGGGCAGTGGGGTTCATCTTTTTGGGGTGGTATTTAACCCAGCAGACCCCATGTAACTCTTTGTGCTGGGGAGAGGTGTCACCCCAGCCCTGCAGCACAGGGCAGTGGGGTTCACCTTTTTGGGGTGGTATTTATCCCACCAGACCCCATGTAACTCTGTGTGTCTGTGCTGAAGATGTGTCACCCCAGCCCTGCAGCACAGGGCAGTGGGGTTCACCTTTTTGGGGTGGTATTTAACCCACAGACCCCATGTAACTCTTTGTGCTGGGGAGAGGTGTCACCCCAGCCCTGCAGCACAGGCAGTGGCCTCTCCTTTCCACGAGGGCAAACTGAGGCACACCAGGACACCTCCCCAGTCAGTGCCAAGTTCCAAACTGTTCCACATCTCTACTGAAAATCCCTGCAGTATCCAAGCCCAGGCAGTGGCAAAACACGAGAGCACCAGAACCAGTTACTCCCTTACACAGACTCAGTGACTCCTGATTTCCCCAGCATTTCCAGCTCCTTTCCCCCCTTGCTTTTCCCTTCAGCCAGACCCTCCTCATCCTCCACCTGCAGGAGCCCCTGCCCAGGAGCCCCATGCAAACACCACAGGCACTGTCTGTGCCAGGCTCAGCCCATCTCCACCTGCTGTTTACAGTGAATTTGTGCACTTTGGGGCCACGACCACCTTTTGTTTCCTTTCCATGCAGTACCTGGCCCTGTGAGCTACAGGAGGTGTTTGATTACACAGCTAATAAATAAACAAGGACCTTGATCTCTTCAGCATGTGGCTGTCCAAGGCTGCAATTTCCAAACTGCTGCAGGCTGTGCTTGATGCTATTAGTGATTCAAATGTGCTTGGGAGATGAGATGTTCCCAGGACAAGGAGAAGATACTGCTAAACCAGCCCTTCCCACATGCAGCAGGGAGTGGAAAACCCAAATAACTCAATGACCCATAACACAAGCCATGTTCTGGGCTGGGCACACCCTGAACTCAGTCAAAGAGCTGGTGTTTGTTGCAGAAGCAGCAAGGATGGCTGAAAAAAAAGCGGGGAGATGATCACTTCAAGGCAACTACTGCTACATCATCTCCCTCATGCAGAGGGGTTTGCAACCTGGTCTTTGCTGCTGAAGGCCACCCCAGTCCTGCTCCACCTTCTGTAAATTGGATGCACTGCCCTGATGTCCCCCTGACATCATCCACACACTCCTGCCCCACACCAGCACTCCCACTTTGCCCCCCCCCGTTGTTGACTCAGAGAATGCACTGCTGGACTGCAAACACCCAGAGCCCTGCTGCAGGGGCAGCCTGGCTCCCCCACCCAGGCTCTGATCTCACCCTGGCTCGAGGCACAGAGGATGGACACAGCTCGGGGTGGATGCAGCTGCTCACAGCTGCTGGGAGCACATCCCCTCCCAGCAATCCTCCATCCCAGACCTCTTCAACAGCTGAGATTTCTCTCTTCCCTCTGACTCAGAAATATCAGTGGTTGCCTAGATTACAAAGGAGAAAAAAAAAAACAACAAAACCAACAAACCTTGGAAAGAAATCCCAAGAGGACATTAATTAGGAGTCAGAACTCCCCAGCTCTGGGAGCACGGAGGAGGAGTGATACTTAAACTCCCAACCTGACGGAGCAACTTTGAATTATCTTTCATCTTCCCCTGGATCAGATGTAATCTAATGACATTAACTTGGCTTCACTCTAGTGAAAGTGGCACTGCTGCTACAGAGGCAGGGAGATTAAAACATATGAAATAAATGTTCCTGGGGTGACTGACAGTCTAATGGCATTCCAACAGGCAGCTCAATCAGTGCAAGGCTAACAAAAGATCAGAGGGAGAGAGGCAGATCCGCAGTATCACCAGCAAACACAGATATTTCCTTTTAATCCAGCCTTTTTTTTTTTTTTTTTTTTTAACATGACTGGCTCAGCCCCTGCTCTTGGGAGTTTTCCCCAGGCTGTACAGCCGTTTTTGGGTGGGGGTTGGCAGTTGAACTCTATTAAAGCCCATGCTCACCTGCTATTGAACCCTGCTGGCTCAATAGCCTTGTTCAGGGCTGGAGCAGCAATCCCAGTCCAAGTCAATGCGAGCATTGTGGGCTGCCCCCTCCCTCGTCTTGTCCCCACGGGATGAGGGGACTCCAACCCCAAACAGAAAAAGCTCCTTAGGGCACACAGCTCCCCTTGATATCCAACCCACACACGGCCCACACGGAGTGTCACACTCACCAAATTAAATCCCACGGGCGGTTTTACAAAGTCAGCATCTCGGGGGGACAGCTGTCCCTTACCAGGGGCTGCCACAGCCACACCACTGCTCCACCTGATTTCCTGCATGGTGTCTCCATGCCCTGTGTGGCACCCTGGAGGTGACCTGCATGTCACCAAGCCCGTGCCTCACCTGGCTGCTGCAGGAGCATCACCCACGGCTGCAGCCACAGCTCAGCTGTCCCCCCACGCTGCCAGGGCAGCACTCTTGTGTTTCCAGAGGGGACCAGGGTTCTCACACCCCAAATCCCACAGCTGCAGCTCAGCTGTACCCACACTCTTGTGTTTCCAGGGAGGACCAGGGCTCTCCTCACACCCCAAACCCCACAGCCACAGCTCAGCTGTACCCACACTCTTGTGTTTCCAGAGGGAACCAGGGTTCTCACACCCCAAACCCCACAGCTCAGCCGTTCCCCACGCTGCCAGGGCAGAACTCTTGTGTTTCCAGAGGGGACCAGGGCTCTTCTCACACCCCAAACCCCACAGCCACCCTGTCCCTGTACATCCCACCTCTGTGCTCCAGTGCCAGCAGCATCAGCTACAAAGGCTGCCTGCCTCTCCCATTTCTGCAGCAGCTTGTTGTACCCGGGGCCAGGGCTCTGGCTGCCTGCGCCTCTTCCTGCGGGCGCTGAAAACAAACCCGGTGTTTATACCTCGTAACGACGCTGTTTAGTCTGACCGCTGGGAAACAGCAGCGCGCTGAAACCCAAGCCTTGATGCCAGAGATAAGGAATCCCGACCTCTGGCAAACATCTGGCCATTTCCCCAGCTCTGAACCCTCATCAAAGATTACAAGCAAGCGTGCAGAGAGACAGGTAGTTTTTGAAATGAGTATTTGCGGCAGGCTGGCGAGCAGCACGCTGGCACCGCGGCTCTGCCGGGGCTCCGTGTGCTAGCAAAGATTGCTCACACAAGCAAAGCCAGCAAGATTAGGTCTCAAAGGAATAATCCCGTACAAAGAATTCACTGTACCTCAGCCTCCACGGGGCTAATAAAAAAAAAAAATTATGAAGCTCAACTCAGTACATCAAATACCAGAACAAACAAACTGCAGCAATTAACGGGAGCGCTCGTGTGCCAACTGCTAAAACGTAATGAAAACACAAACAACGCACGGGGCAGCACGGCCAGTAAGAGCTGCAAGATCGAGACCAAACCTCTGGAAAATGAGATCCCCGACACCGAGCAGTGCACCATGCCCTAAATGCCTGTGGCTCCTCCTCTGTCTAGGTCTGCGCTCCCCGCTCAGGGACTGCTCCCAGAAGCAGGTCTATCCCACTGCCATCTGCTCCTCAAAGCTTCCAGAGCATCTTGGATAAATGAGCTTTTCTGCATATCCACCATAAATTTCAGTAGATGCCACCCCACAGCCATGTGTTTATTTCTCAAAGTCAAGACTTGATTAGAGTTCTTGAGGTTTTTCAGATTCATTTTTAACGTTTCCTTGCTGCTACAGGGTCAGCATGTGGAAATTGGATAAGCACAGACTAAAAATATGATTTTGTAGACAGCTTCAGCCCACACAAAAGGAAATCTTTCTTCTCAAGAGAACCCACACTTTTCAGCCCGCAGAAACCCAGCGTGTTCCTGACATTGGCAGATACACAAGGAAGCTCATCCCTTCCACGTGTTAAGACTTTTACATAAACACTCGGACTGTCAGTACTACCCTACTCCACATTTCAGTGCTGTCGCCACAAGCTGAGCCAAACCCCTCTTCTCTCTGCTAATAGCCGGGCTTTCTGTGAAAGTAAAACAAGCCTCGGGGGTACCCCAAATCCTCGCCTGTTTGCTTGCTCATTCAAGAAAGCCACAAACACAAGACATGCTTCTCAAAACAGCAGTTTCACTCTCACCCTAAGCGAGCCCTCCTATAGGAATCTACCGGAGAGACGATCCTCTACTAACTTTAAAACACGCAACAAAAAAAGACCTCAACAACTTCAGCGAGACCCCTCTCGGCTTTAAAGTTTACCGGCTTGTTTAACAAAACACGAATTCATTAAAAGAACCACCCGATCGACCTCTTGCTAGTATTTCGTAGGCAAGGTGGGCATGTGGGGTGCGAAAGTGACAATTTTATTTACTCATTACTGGGATGCCGAAACATTTACGCGGGAAATAGCGGGGGGGTTTGTCCACAGTGACTACAGGAGAAGTGGATTCTAGCGGCTCCGATGGGGAGGCAGCCGGGGCTGCGGGGAGGCTCGGCGAGAGTCAGCGCTCAGGCACAGGTTTTGCAAAGAGCTGGGGGAGAATGAAGGTATTGGGGGGCTGGGGTTCTCATGGGGTTCAGCTGTGCCTCAGCATCCCCGCAGTCCCTCGGGCCAGCGCTGCTCCCTTGTGTGACACCGCACCGGGCAGCGGGGACTCGGGAACCGGGAGAGCCAGGAGGGGATGCGGGGAGAGCAGGGCTGGAGGATTGGGAGCAGGGATGGAAGAACGGGTGCAGCGAGGGGCTGGGGGAAGAGCGCTCGGTGAAGACCAGGGGCTGGCGGGGCGGGTGAGGAGAGGCTCGGAGGATGCAGAAAACGCTCGGAGGATGCAGAAAAACGCTCGGAGGGCGCAGAAAAAGGCTCGGAGGGCGCAGAAAAAGGCTCGGAGGGCGCAGAAAAACGCTCGGAGGGCGCAGAAAAACGCTCGGAGGGCGCTTTGCGGAGCCAGGACGGGGCAGCCGGGAGCAGCGGCCAGCGGGGGGCACTGGCGGCTCGGCCACCGCTCCATCCCCGTCCCCGTCCCGTCCCCATCCCCGTCCCGTACCTGTACCAGGCGAGTCCCCGCTCGTAGTTGCGGTCGAAGAAGTGGGGCTCGGCGCCGACGGCGCGCACGTCGGGGTGCACCCGCAGGAACTCCAGCAGCGCCCGGGTGCCGCCCTTCTTCACGCCGATGATGATGGCCTGCGGCAGCCGCTTGCTGCCCTCGCCCAGCAGCAGGGCCAGCGTGCCGGCTGTGCCCGCCGCGCCGCCCCCGCCGCCCGAGCCCCCGGCCCGGCTCCCGCCGCCCCCGGCCGGCGCCTCCTGCTCCTCCTGCCGCCGCCGCCGCTGCTTGAGGCGCTGCAGGAGCCGCTTGCGCCGCGCCGCCGCCGCCTGCCAGGGGGGCAGCTCGGCAGAGCCGCCCAGCAACTCGCCGCCGCCGCCCTCCTCCTCCTCGGACGCGGCGCCGGCGGCGATGATGGGTCCGGGCAGCGTCTGGCAGCGATCGGCCAGGCAGTAGAAGACGTAGAGGGACATGAGGAGGGAGCAGAGCATCACCAGGAACTTCTTGAAGATGCTGCGGGGCAGCGGCTCGGCGGCGGGGCTCACGGCCATGCTACCCCGAGAGCGCGGCCGGGCGCCCTGGCCATGCTCCGCCGGCCCCCGGCGCGGCCGCTCCGCGCTGCGCTCCGCCGGGCCGGGGGGCTCCGCCGGGCCGGGGGGCTCCGCGCCGCCGCATCCCCGGCGCCTCAGGGGGGCATCGGAGCCGCCCCCGCCGCCGCCGCGGGCTCGGACGCGATGCGGAGCCGGGGCTCGACGCGGGGCTCCCACGTGCGGAGCTCGCCGCGGAAAACTTCGGCGGAGGCATCGCCGGGCGCGGGGCGGAGCGCGGGCGGCGGGGCCAATGGCGCGGCGGGGGCGGGGGGCGGGCGGACCCCCCGGGAGCCGGGGTCCTCTGCCCAGCCCTTCGGGGGGAGCGGGGTGTGCGCTGAGGTGTCCCGGGGGATGCGGGATGCGCGGGGGATGCTCCGGGGGATGCGGGATGCGCCGGGGGATGCGCCGGGGGATGTGCCTGGGGATGTGCCCCGGGATGAGGGATGCTCCGGGGGATGCGGGATGCGCCGGGGGATGCGCCGGGGGATGTGCCGGGGGATGTGCCCCGGGATGAGGGATGCTCCGGGGGATGCGGAATGTGCCGGGGGATGCGGGATGTGCCGGGGGATGCGGGATGTGCCGGGGGATGCTCCGGGGGATGCGGGATGCGCCGGGGGATGCGCCGGGGGATGCTCCGGGGGATGCGGAATGTGCCGGGGGATGCGCCGGGGGGATGCGGGATGTGCCGGGGGGATGCGCCGGGGGATGCGCCGGGGGATGTGCCGGGGGATGTGCCGGGGGATGCTCCGGGGGATGTGCCGGGGGATGCTCCGGGGGATGCGGGAACCCCCCGAGGCTGTGCCGGGGATGCGTGGGGGGCCGGGAGCGTGTTCCGGAGGCAGAGGGGTGCGGGAATGCCCCCAGGCTGTGCCGGGGATGCGGGAACGCCCCAGGAGCTGTCGCGGAGGGTGCAGGGATGCCCTGAGTCCATCCCGTAGGGCAGGGAGGAGATGTGGGAACACTTTTCTCGCTTTTCTCTCGGTGCTGACCGCTCTCAGCCCGCGGGGAGCCTCTCCTGGCAGCCGAACTCCGCAGGACTTTTCTGCCCAGCACGGGCGGGGCGATTTTGGTGTTTGTCCGACCGCGCTGCCCACTGCCTGTCCATGCACTCAGGTTTTAGAACTAACCCCCACACACACAAATTCCTGATATGCCCAAATAATCCACCCTGACAGGCACAAGTGCCTTTGCACGGGAACAACAGTCCCCTTAAGCTCTGCGAAGCCACTGGCAGGGGTGTAAAGCACTCACAGCATCACAACAACAGTTCCACCGAGCTGAACACGGCTCAGAAACAGCCACAATCAGACTTTTCCCCTCCAATTTGCACAAGCTGCCCCTAGGCTGGCCGCAGAATCTGGCCCAGGGTTGGTAAGGAATATCTACAAACACAACACGATATTGCTCTTGGAATTTGCTCTTGTCCTTTGAGAGCACATAAAATGTGGAAATAGCTCTCAGCTTCATGGCTCGGCTGCCTGATTCTAAGGGCTTCATTGCCTATGGGAATGCCCTCTTAATTTGAAATGTTTGTCATAGATTATAGAATTTTCAAACAAACTTGCACATGAAACACTTGACTTAGAATTTTTTTTTCCCTTCTGTTTGGTGTGGACCTAGCTGAGGACTTCAACTAGCTGGAAATAAAGCTGGTGTATCCACAAATTATGTAATGAAAAGGAGGGAGAAAAATTGCATTGAATTACAATCAGCCATCTGCAGAGCTGGCTGGCTAATGAAAATATGTTTCCAAATAGTAAACACACCAAAATTAATAACAAATGCTATTTGCATAGAATTATTCTGCTAGATCTTGGTGTGTTTGGTGACTTCAGGACACTGTAGTGTTTCAGGTATTTCAATGCTCCAATATATAAGTAGATTTACAAAATGCTATAAGCAGGTTAGGCCACCAACACCTCTGGGCAACTACTTACATCATTAGGAACCTAAATGCTTTTATAAATCTGTGCTCTGATCCAGCTCATTGAAGTCAAAGAAAAGACTTTGTTGACATCAATGGGCTTTGGACTGGGGCCCTGCAGAAAGGCAAAAGTGGTTTGACTTCTTCTTCTCATTATGATAGTTTTTTCCTAGACACTTAGAGAAGTGCTACACTTTCTGTTTGAAAAAAATGATTGTTTCAAATGGAGGAAAACAGAGAAGTGAAATTGGTGTGAAAGAGTGTAGAGCTCTTTCTGTATCTGCTCTTTTCTGTACCTGCTGGGATTGCATTCCAAGACTTATGTTTGCAGCATTTTTCCTGGAAATATTTGTGTGTATCTCAGCTTTCCTTTAAAGAGTCACTAGCTAACTGGGGAAAATATGACCAGAGCCTGTATAAAAAGTTTCAGTGTCTAGAAAGCAATAAGCTAAATATATCTATATTTAAAAGAGCCCTACGATATTTAAGGCCAACTTGTGATATTTTTACAGACCCTGACTCATGGTTTCTGCCTCCTGGGGCTGAAGGCACCAGTAATTCTGGAGCCAGGAGCAGCTCTCCAAGTAGGAAGGTGTCTTAATGCTTTAGAAAGGGCAATACAGGGAAATAGTTTCACCCGTATTGCTGTGGACTCTGTTAGTACAGCTGCAAATCTGAGAGGCTTTATTAGCAGCAGACTGGCTTGGACCTTATTTTTGGATGAGTTTTTCTTGCTACAGAGACCATTTGATGAACGCTGTGCTATAAAGCCAGAAAAAGTGGCTGACATCATGACACCGAGTGCTGAGAACTTACTCCTCTTATCTGTTTAAGCCCTGCTGCAAAAATAACCCTTCTCAGGGATAACTTAAGGGCTTTTTAATGACTTAGAGCTCGGAGCAAAAGTTGCTTTTCATTTTGCTCGGTCTCTTGCACAACTGACTGAACGTTTTCAGTGCAGCCTCTTTCTTTTCCCCTTCAATTTCTGTTTGCCCATCCCAGGGCCTTTCATCAGCCCAGCACAGACCCAGCGTGGATCTGCTGGAGCCCGGCAGCAGCAGGGGGCTGGACCCTGGGGCCAGGGCAGCCCTGCACACCCTGCTGGGCCCAGGGCAGGGCCAGGGTCACTGTCAGTGTCAGTGTCAGTGTCACTGTCACTGTCACTGTCACTGTCACTGTCATTGTCACTGTCACTGTGTGTCACTGTCACTGTGTGTCACTGTCACTGTCATTGTCACTGTCACTGTGTGTCACTGTCACTGGTCGCTGTCACTGTCACTGTCACTGTGTGTCACTGTCACTGTCTCTGTCGATGTCACTGTCACTGTGTGTCACTGTCACTGTCTCTGTCACTGTCACTGTCATTGTCACTGTCACTGTCACTGTCTCTGTCACTGGCACTGTTTCTGTCACTGTGTGTCACTGTCTCTGTGTCACTGTCACTGTGTATCACTGTCACTGTCACTGTCACTGTGTGTCACTGGCACTGTCACTGGTCGCTGTCACTGTCACTGGCACTGTGTGTCACTGTCTCTGTCACTGTCACTGGCACTGTCTCTGTCACTGTCTGTCACTGTCACTGTCTCTGTCACTGTCTCTGTGTGTCACTGTCGCTGTCACTGTCTCTGTCACTGTCATTGTCACTGTCACTGTGTGTCACTGTCACTGTCATTGTCACTGTCACTGTCATTGTCACTGTCACTGTCTCTGTCATTATCACTGGTCGCTGTCACTGTCACTGTCGCTGTCACTGTCACTGGTCACTGTCCCTGTCCCTGTCACTGTCCCTGTCACTGTCACTGGTCGCCGTCCCTGTCACTGTCACTGTCACTGGTCGCTGTCCCTGTCCCTGTCACTGTCACTGTCACTGCCGCTGTCACTACTCCAAATGGGCTGATTTGGGATGCCCCTCATGGGGGCACTGAAGAAACACACCTGCTTGCCAGGAGAGACCTTTGGCATGAGAGGCTTTAACTGAGCAACCAAAATCTTTTGCCCCCTTGGCAAACCAGAGCTGAAGGCTTTGCTTCCACCATCTGATATTTCCAGGTGCTTTCATACAACTGGGAGAGGGGAAGGCTTCACCCCAGACAGCTTGTGCACACACAGCCCGTGCCAGCCCCACTGGGATGGCTGGATTTCTGGCTGTATTTGTGGCTGTATTTCTGGCTGTGTTTCTGGCTGTATTTCTGGGTGTATTTCTGGGTGTATTTCTGACTGTGTTTCTGGCTGTATTTCTGGCTGCATTTATGGCTGTATTTCTGGCTGTGTTTCTGGCTGGATTTGTGGCTGTATTTCTGGCTGTGTTTCTGGCTGTGTTTCGGGGTGTATTTCTGGCTGTGTTTTTGGCTGTATTTCTGACTGTATTTCTGGCTGTATTTCTGGCTGTATTTCTGGCTGCATTTCTGGCTGTACTTATGGCTGTATTTGTGGCTGTATTTGTGGCTGTATTCCTGGCTGTATTTGTGGTTGTATTTCTGGCTGTGTTTCTGGCTGTGTTTCTGGCTGTATTTCTGGCTGTGTTTCTGGCTGTATTTGTGGCTGTGTTTGTGGTTGTATTTCTGGCTGCATTTTTGGCTGTATTTCTGGCTGTATTTCTGGCTGCATTTCTGGCTGTATTTATGGCTGTATTTGTGGCTGCATTTCTGGCTGTATTTCTGGCTGTATTTCTGGCTGCATTTTTGGCTGTATTTCTGGCTGCATTTTTGGCTGTATTTATGGCTGGATTTCTGGCTGGATTTGTGGCTGTATTTATGGCTGTATTTCTGGCTGGATTTGTGGCTCTGTTTCTGGCTGGATTTCTGGCTGTATTTCTGGCTGGATTTGTGGCTGGATTTGTGGCTGGATTTCTGGCTGGATTTGTGGCTGTATTTCTGGCTGGATTTCTGGCTGGATTTGTGGCTCTGTTTCTGGCTGTATTTCTGGCTGTGTTTCTGGCTGTATTTGTGGCTGGATTTCTGGCTGGATTTGTGGCTGGATTTGTTGCTGGATTTCCCCCTCTTTTGCCAGTGACCCGTAGCACAGATGGGATCAGGGGTTAAACTGGGAATATGGTGGAAAAGGGACCGGGAGCCCCAGGCTAGCACAACTTAACAAGTGATTATAAGGTCTGAAGGGAAAGGGAACCCCTGCCTGTCAGGAAGCTGCTGCTGAAGAAAACATCCCATTGTACAGGGGAGATGGAGTATGGGACCGAGCAGAGTGAAACAGATTGATAACCCAGGGGTGAAGTGACCCCACATAGGCTCCTGCAACAAAAGCCCCTTCATCTGAAATGAATAGGAACAATGGCTAATGGGGACAGGCCAGCAGTGGCCAAGGATCTGAGAGCCAGGGGAGAGGGAGGAGGCAATGACAGCTCCTGTTCTGCCCAAATCCTCTATTGATCTCAATAATCTCCTGGGCTTTCCCCCCTTTGAAATCAGCAGAAAGTTCAAGGACTTTTTGCCTTTAGGTTGTAGGAACACACATTGCCCTCCGGAGCCACTGAGGTGTGCTGGGGCAGCCTGAGAGGCCAGGGAGGAGCTGCTGCTGTGCCCTGGGATGTCCCCAGCCCTGGGCTGGCACTGGTGGCAGGAGCACTCTGGTTGCTGCCCTTGCACTCCCAAGGGAGCTTCCAAATCCACTGAGATTTTTGGGGCAAAGTGTGTGTGGATGCCTAGAGCCTGGCAGAGTCAAATGCTGTCAAATTATTAAAAAAAAAAAAAAAGAATCCTGCTCTTTCTGTTGGGGGGCCAGCAGGGCCTCCTTAGGCACAGCATGTGCTGAGGGTGCTCAGGGCAGCAGCAGAGCCATGAGGGCACTGGGAACAGGAGCTGCATCCCCATGGAGCATCAACAGAGCCAGAGCAGACAGGACAGCTGATGGAGAGATGTTGGAGACCTGATTATCAACTCCAGTCCTGGTAGTTTTGTTGAAAAGGTATCTTGAAATATTGAGCCAGAGACACTAAAAATGCAGGGATAGGATTTTGCTTTGGTTTTTAATATTTTTATTTTCCTTTGGGAAAGACAAAAGTATTCACAGGAAATACCATGTAGACCAGGAAAAAAGAATAGTTTTGAGAGACTATTTTCACTCTGCACTCTCTTAACCTGACAAATTTACTTGGTCTGTTGTATAATTTGCCATGCCCTGTGCCCAAAAGCACAATGGTGAAATCTGAGTCCAGCTTTGGCTGGGGCTGGAGGCCACAGATCTGTTCCTGATGCCTGGCCATGGCACTGAGTGAATGCACCTTGCTCCTGATCCCTCCTGCCCAGCTGGGATTGGGCCAACTTGATTAGAGAGCTGGCACAAGCCCTGAGGACATCTGGGAGGCCTCAGGTCAGGAGCATGAATTAATAAGAGCCAGAAAGAAGAGGAGACTGAGCGGGACTCGGAGCCCTGGCAGGAGCCCCATGGTGCCTGGCTGCTGGAAATGGGCTCTGCCCTTCCCCAGGCCCCATCCTGCCCAGGGCAGGGCAGAGCTGCTGTCAGCTCCTGGATGCTCAGGGCTGCAGGGCTCCCCAAAGGCTGGAGGGGACCCTGGGCCAGCAGGACCATGTTTCTGCCCTCTTGGCTGCAGGCACAGCTCCCAGCTGTGGTTCTGGTGCCCATCACTGCTTCAGGCTGCTGTGATGGTGGGACAGGCTGGCACAGGTGGTGGCAGGGCAGCCTTGGGCTTGGCTGTGATGCTCAGCTGGAGCCCCAGCTCCTGCTGCAGACCCCCAGGTGAGCAGGGAGCCCTCCAGGGCAGGCAGCCCACCTCTGTGCCCAGCAGAGCACTCACTGCAGGCACCACCCCTGGGAGGTGCCCCAGCACAGCTGGAACACAAAATCAGCTGGCTCAACATATCCCACAGGCAAAGAGCCACCCACCCTGGCCACACGAGGGAGGCTTTCTGCACCAGGAGTGTCCCCTGCACACCCAGCACTGGGTGAAGGCTGCTTTCCCCCAGGCAGGCTGGGCTGGCTCCAGGGGCAGTGGTGGGACCTGCGGGGCTGCAGAGGGCTGGGAGCCTGGATGGGAAGGTCTGGAGCTGGAATGGGAGCTGGATGATGCACCGAGGGCTCTGTGTGAGAGCATCTTGGATAAATGAGCTTTTCTGCATATCCACCATAAATTTCAGCAGATGCCACCCCACAGCCATGTGTTTATTTCTCAAAGTCAAGACTTGATTAGAGTTCTTGAGGTTTTTCAGATTCACTTTTTTAACGTTTCCTTTCTGCTACAGGGTCAGCACGTGGTGACTGATGTCAGGCTGTGAGAGCTGCACTGGGAGGTGAAGGATCCCACTGCGGGGTCTGGGTGCTGAGCCCAGCTCTGCTCTGGGCTCTCACCAAAGGAAAAGGCACCGTGTCACCCTGTGCTGGCTGGAGTGACACCCACCCCTCCCTGGCCGTGGGGAACAATGGGCTGCCAGCTGGAGAGCCAGAGCAGGCAGCAGGGATGGGGACACTGTGCCGGGAGCCTTGAACAGACCTGTCACACCCCAGTGCCTGCGCACCGGTGCGGGATGTCAGCGATACTGTGTCGGGATGGACGGTGGGGACAGAACTCCAGCGCTCTGTGTAAACTAAATGTTACAGCTGCAGTTTATTGTAAAAGACTCTGCTGGGGGCTGCCCGGCGCAGCCCCAGAGCAGAACAAAAGAGATAAAAGGGGGGAGAGAGAGAGAGAGAAGGGAGCAAGAAGGAGATGCAAGAGAACAGAAGCAAGGGGGGGAAGGAGAGAGAGAAAGAAAAGAGGTACTAAAGGGAGGAGTAAAAGCAAGAGAAGAGAGCGATTTCCCGTTTGCAACAGAGTAAATCATCTTCCGTGATGAATATTCTAATTTCCACTAACCAATGTACTACAAAATACAAATTCTACAGCATTTACATACAGCCTGTAGGAACCATGATATTAGCATAGTGTGTTACATTTTAAACTCTAAGATCTAATCTTTGGACCCTGGCAAGTCTTTCTGTGCCCTTTGGAGTTGCTCTCTGGCAGAGGGCATTGTTCTATCAAGAGGGGATTGCCTTCAGGTGCCATCCTATTGTTTCATGGTAATTCAGTAACTAAGGCTTGGCATCTCAAAAGTGGCTTTCATTTCAATCTCGCTCATGGTTTCAGAATCTGGGCATTCATATTTGCAAGATTTCTCTGTCTCATCTTTCCCAACACATCAGCAGCTCCCATCCCTGCAAAACCCACTGCTGGAGGAGCCCAGCCCAGCCTGAGATGGGCTGTGGTGCCCTGGCTGCCCAGCCACACCTGCAGCCTGGGGATGCTCTCTGCACACCCTCACCTGCAGCCTGGGGATGCTCTCTGCTCACCCACACCTGCAGCCTGGGATGCTCTCTGCACACCCTCACCTGCAGCCTGGGATGCTCTCTGCTCACCCACACCTGCAGCCTGGGATGCTCTCTGCTCACCCTGACCTGCAGCCTGGGGATGCTCTCTGCACACTCCAGGCTGGGATTTGCTGTGGGGCTGCAGCCTGGGACATTCCCAACCCCTCCCTGGC
The DNA here is from genome assembly GCA_034336665.1 of Luscinia megarhynchos. Lineage (NCBI taxonomy): Eukaryota > Metazoa > Chordata > Aves > Passeriformes > Muscicapidae > Luscinia > Luscinia megarhynchos. The sequence goes on from CM067580.1 coordinate 9,443,729, forward strand.
GTTCCCAGCCACCCTCAGCCACCGCAGGCAAATATTTACAGCACCTCTCCAAGGGGAACCCATAAACTGCTCCCTGGTATAGCTTCCTGAGGATGACTCCAGACAGCTATATTATCTGGAACACAAAGTAGTTACACTCCTGCTGCTCTTCCAGTGCTTTTGAAACAGATACTTGTCTCCTTTATTACCTTTGTTTGTGTCTCGTTTTATTTGTGCTCTGCGTGCTTCCTTGTGCTGGCTTGATGCTGTTGTGAGTGGCTGTGGGTTGGAACAACAATAAATACCTTGCAGGCCTTTTTGTGCTTTTTAATATTATTCTCCATTAAAAAAAAAGGAAAAAAAAAAGAGCCAAGTCAGGCAATGAAAACAATACAGGGAAAATTAAACCCTAAATCTGCATTTATGGTTCTTCATTAAACACAAGGAAGGCTGGCTACTAACTGTTGATAAAATGTTTTGGTTCTGTTAAAAATGTGCTTTTGGGGAAAGTGGTGTGTTTTGGGGAGTAGGGTTGGCTCTGATGAAGATACACACTTGGTAAGGTTTCCCCAGTCCAGGATGGACATTCCAGCTGGAAATAATTACCCCAACAGCTGGACTGGGGAAAAGATGTGCCCTACATGGGGTGAGAGTTGCTCACCTCCAGCTTCACTTTGCTCCTCCATAAAATGCCTTATCTCTCTGTGAAGGCTCAGCCAAGCAGCTCTGAAGTTAAGGGCAGTTCTTTAATGAATTTAATTGGGTATCAGTGCTTGGAGAGCACTGCGGGCTGAATCAGTCTTCCAAAAAGCTGGGAAAAGCAGACAGAGACTCACCAATGAGGGCCTGGGTGTGAAACCCTTCAGGGCAGGTTTTAGGGATAATTTGCCCTTTGTACAACAATGGTACATGTGGAGGTTAATGTGGAGGCACTCGAGCTTTGCTCTTTTTGTGAAATACCTTTGGACCAGCCCACTCTCCTCAGGAGGTGAAACCACGGCTGGAAACAACTGGCCCAGCAACAGCACCCAAGCCCAGAGCCCCACAGTGTTCCTGGGGTGTTTGCAACACCCGGCCAACACCCAGCACAGGGAGAGGGGCAGTGATGCACAGCAGCAGAGCTGGAGTTCCCTGGGTGCCCACCCTGCTCCCCCTGCTCCACCCCAGCTGAGCTGGTGACAGCTCTGCTCTGGGGCTCTGCTGGGCTGAACAGAGCTCTTTAAAAGGAAGCAAAGCAGCAACACAGCCTCAGTTCTTGCTGGAAGGGGGAACAAGAGATGCATATTGCTGCCTTGTATGGGAAATTTGGGCTTCTTGTGTCACCCGGAGGGTTTGGGCTGAGCACTGTGTTCTCAGCACCCAGCCTGAGCCAGCCCTGCTGCTGTGGGGCAGCCAGAGCTCAAAGCACAGCCCTGGCACGGCCGGGCTTCAGCACGGGGGAGGGACACACCTGGGGCTGGGCGTGGCTGAACAGCAAGGGCCGTGCTGGACACACCCCAACCTCAGGGAGGGGAGAGCTGCCCTGCTGAGTGTGGGGCTGTGTGCCTGTGTGTCACTGTGTGTCACTGTGTGTCACTGTGTGTCACTGTGTGTGTGGCTGTGTGTCACTGTGTGTGGCTGTGTGTCACTGTGTGTCACTGTGTGTGACTGTGTGTCACTGTGTGTGTCACTGTGTGTCACTGTGTGTGGCTGTGTGTCACTGTGTGTGTGACTGTGTCACTGTGTGTGTGGCTGTGTGTCACTGTGTGTGTGGCAGTGTGACTGTGTGTCACACTCTGTGTGCCTGTGTGTCACTGTGTGTGTGACTGTGTCACTGTGTGTGTGGCTGTGTGTCACTGTGTGTCACTGTGTGTGTGGCTGTGTGTCACTGTGTGTGTGGCTGTGTCACACTGTGTGTCACTGTGTGTCACTGTGTGTGACTGTTGTGACTGTGTGTGACTGTGTGTGGCTGTGTGGCTGTGTGTCACACTGTGTGCCTGGCAGTGTGGCTGTGTCACACTGTGTGTCACATTGTGTGTGTGGCTCTGTGTCACACTGTGTGTATGGCTGTGTGGTTGTTTGTCACACTGTGTATCACACTGTGTGTGTGGCTGTGTGTCAGTGTGTCACACTGTGTGTGGCTGTGTGACTGTGTGTCACACTGTGTATGGCTGTATGTCACACTGTGTGTGTGACTGTGTCACACTGTGTGTGGCTGTGTGTCACACTGAGGGACTGATTGGGCACTGGAATCCTCTGCCCAGGCAGGTGCTGGAGTCACATCCCTGGATGTGTTTGAATAGCCTGGACATGGCACTCAGGGCTATGGTTTAGCTGATCAGGTGTTAGATCACAGGTTGGACTTGATGGTCTCAAAGATCTGTTCCAACCCAGTTCATTCTGTGATTGTGTGATTGTGTTATTCTGTGATTCTGTTATTCTGTGATTCTGTGACTCTGTGATTCTGTTATTCTGTTATTATGTGATTCTGTGACTCTGTGGTTCTGTGATTCTGTGACTCTGTGATTGATTCCGTGACTCAGGACCTTGGCATCCTCCCCTTCCCACTCTCTCTGTTCCCTCCTGGCCTCCACATTTCCCCAGGAGCCCTTCTCTCCCCCTTGGGAGCTGCAGGGGTATGGTGGGAGGGCTCAGGCACTGCTGAGGGTGGGAAAACCTCAGCTTTGAGGTTCCCCTTCACTGCCTGAGCTTGTGATCCAGCTCAGAGGCATCCACAGAGATACAGAAGGGAAAAGTGGAGCTCAGGATCATCTCTGTGTGCTGCCAAGGGATGCTCCTGTGTGAGAATTTGTGTTGCAGTGCACAGAGGAGCACAGGCAGAGGTGTGGGTGCGTGTTTTGCTGTGGGGACACCCACATGGTTGCACTGTGTGAGCTCTGAGCTCACATCTGCACGTCAGGCATGTTCTCACTGAGGGCTCTGCTCCTTCCAGGGGTTCTCTGCATGGATGTTCCCAGAAAAAGGGCCTCACACCCATTTAAATCACACCTATACCTGAGTGGGCAGCTCCAGAGCCGTGATGAGGAATATCTCAGAGAGGATGGAGCACCATCACACTCTGTGTCACTGGGGTTTTCTGCCTGATCTCCCCATCCTCTGCACTGGACAGGGCAGTGGAGAGGCAGGTGATGGGCACCCATGCCAAGGTCAGCTGTGCTTCCCAGCTGCCTGTCTTTGCTTCCATGGATTTAACTTCTTTCTGACTGGCTAATATCAACACAACCTGCCAGGGCACCTCGTCACTGCTGCTCCCCAAGAGCAGACACCACATACTTGGAGCATGCAGTCAGCTTTTCCAGCCCGTGCACACAGCCAGCACGAGCTGCCTCAGTACCACCAAAAACCACTTTATAAACTGAGGAGGGGAAGGGGATGATTGATGGCTCCACACTGGACATGACACAGCTTCTACACTTCCCTATATTTATAATATTTGTGTATTGCCCCTACCTCAAAGCCTGACTGGGCTGGTCCAATTCACTCACAGATAGGAATTTGGCACAGCCTGACATAAACTCCATCACTTTGGGCCACCAAGGGAGAGCCATTGTTATAAACTTTCTCCCCCACACCCTGCTTGGCCCCCTTTTTAACCCCATTCCAGTTGCATTATTTCTTTACAAGCCAGCAAGAACAGAAACAAACGTTTCACATCTGTTCTTGCAGCCTGGCCATTTGCATGAGAATCGTGGTCAGTGTTGCACTGAGCACAGCTCTCTGGCCAGCACTGGGGACAGAGCTGGCCACCACTGCCAGATGTCTGAGCTCTGCACAAAACACAGACCCCTTAGGAAATCACCTTCTTTTGGGATCTAATCACTCTAGAGATATGCCAGCTAATTTTTTCCTTTCTGGATGCTGTTGGGCACCTGATCCTCACTCTTGGGTCACCCCATTGGAACTCCTGTTTAAGGGGTTTGCAGGTGTTCTGCTTTTCCAGCATCAGCATCATGAAGAGAGGCTGGAGCACCAGCCAGGCATGAGGCAAGGATGTGTTTTGTTCAGTAGATCAGTAATGACCATTTTACTGGTAGAGCATCTCCAGTGGCATTGGCACCACTGGGAAAGATCCTTGATCCTTAATCCCTGTTTCACAAAGAATTCTCATTTTAAAAAATAACCCCAAATAACCACAGAAAAATTCCCATTATTCTGCTCTTTTTCTCCTTGCCAAAAGCATCTTCCTCCCCACCTGCTCTTCTCCCCTGTATCCTTCACCCTGCCCTTTCTCTGACTCTCTTCAGCTCCTGCCCTTGCCCCGAGCTGGCAGTGAGACTCAGAGCTGCAGATTTTGGAAGCTGCTTCTTCTCTCCACTCAGACTGGCACAGGAATGGCTGAAAGACTTAAGCTGTCCACATAAGCTGACCAAAAAGCCTTGGAAATTCCAGCAGGAAGCTGTAGCACTGAAACCCATCTCTGCCATCCACCTCCCCACTTAGTGCATGCTCTTATGAACTTTCCAAGCCACAGGGTTTTCCTAGGAAAATGAACATGCAAAGAAATGTTTTAAAAGCATGGGATGAGAGGCTGTGGCTCTGAGCTCTGCACAGCCCTGGCATGGAGGATGTGGGATGGTTCTTTCATCTCTCCTGGGGGCAGCAGAAGGGCCTGAGCTTGGGATGAAGAATGAGGGTTATTCCAGGTGCTAGCTGCTGGTTCTGTGCAGGGGCTCTCTGGCCTCAGGATGGCAAACTGACCCCCCTGTGCTGGCATCCCAGCCCTGCCTGTGCCCTCCCACCCTCCCCTGAGCTGGGAACCACCCTGGGGTTATTTGGGAAAGGCAGGGTGGCCTCACAGGAGCAGGCATCTGCCAGGGTCATGAACCCCAGCTGCAGCATCCTCCTTTGGGGCTGTCCAAGCATTTCAGTGCTTTTTGAAGGATTCCCAGGCACAAAGGCGAGACAGATTGTGTATTGATCCCGTCCTTCAGTCGATAGCTCAAACCACCCCTGGCCATGGCAAGCACCTTGTGAGCAGAGGGGCTGATCAGAGCCTTGGAGAGGGGCTGGGCTGGCTGCAGCTGCCTTAGAGGGGCAGCAGAGCCCCATGAGATACCCTGTGCCACGACCTGGCTGGTGCTTCACCCCATCAGGGTGGCCTGGGTGCAGCTGGCCTGACCGAGCCCACTCTGTGCCCAGCTCAGCCTTGCTCCTCCCCTCTGCACAGCAGGGGCAGAGCAGACAGCAGCTGGAGCCTGCCCTGTGCTGCTCTGTGCTCTGCTGCAGCCCTGGGGCAGGCAGTGAGCAGAGCACAGCCAGCCCCAGCCCCTGCCAGCCCAGTGCCCTCAGCAGCAGGGCAGGATGGGCACAGCTCAGCCTCCTGCCATCAGAGCTGCCAGAGCCACAGGGATGTGCTGCAGGACAGGGCAGGTGCAGGTTTCCTGCTTGGGTACCACCTCGTGGGGCACAGTGAGAGTGAGAGCACATCCCTGTGAGCATCCTCCTGTTTCTGGAGGGCAGCATCAGGGAGAGCCAAGCAATCCACGTGTGTGTTCAAACACAAGAGAAAATTCCAGAAGAGAGCCCGTGCTGCTGGCTGTGCAAGGCCAGGGGACAGCACAGGGTGAAGGTCACCTCCCTGTCTCAGCTAGGGCCAGGGAGAGCAGGCACTGCCACCCCTCAGGGCTCAGGACAGCAGGTCTGGGCACCCAGACACCCCACTGCCACCCCAAGGTCCCCTGTCCCCTCCCAGGGACCAGGGTCCTGCTGCCACCATCCCTGCTGCTCCTCAGCTGCTCTCCTGGCAGCTGTGGGTGTGCAGCAGGACAGGGACAAGGCTTTCTGCCCCAGCCCGAGCTCAGAGGGGCTGCAAACAGAGCACACTGAGGCAGCAGAGGTGTTTTGGGTGGTTTGTGGCACCTGTGGCCAGTGCCAGATGCCTCAGCTGTGCCCTCACTCCCCAGCTGGGCACTGCTGTGACACACACTGACCTTCAGGACCAAGTATTTTTTCAGGCTGCTGTCTGATGGGCTAAAGGTCTGGAATGTGCAGGGGGATCCCTGTGGAGCTGACTTTCTCACTGAGCTGCATTTCCTGCCTCTTGCTGGTGGGATGTGCTCAGAAAGGCTCGTCTGCACTGAGCTGTGAACAGCCACAGAACCACAGAAAATGCTGAGCTGGAAGGGGCCATCAAATCCAACTCCTGGCCTTAAGCAGGGCACACCATGTGCCTGAGATTGGTGTCCAAATGCTTCTGAACTCTGTCAGGCATGGTGTTGTGACTACTGCCCTGGGCAGCCTGTTCCACTGCCTTAAACAGGAATTTTCCACCCTCTGTGTGAAAAAATTTGGTATCTAATCTTGTTAATAACAGTCCTTGGCTTATGTGCAAAACATTACCAGCTCCAAAGGTTTGTGGGCACAGTTGTCAATGACAGGGCATGGAAGTGTCAGCAACTGCATCTTTGTGCCTGCCACAGGATTTTGTGATGCCACAGGGCTGGGCAGGTGTAAGTGCAGAGAAGCAAAGCCCTGAGACATCCAGAAGCCTGCAAGGAAGAAAAGAGCAACACAGGCCTTTCAAGTGGTGCCTTTGAGCTCAGGGCAAGTATTTTTGTTGTTTGAGCTCTGTGGCCCCACCTGGCAATTCAGAGTTTATACAATCACAGAATAGTGTGAGTTGAAAGAGAATTTTAAAGATCATCCAGTGCCACCCTTGCCATGGGCAGGGACACTTTCTTTAGACCAGGTTGCTCCAGGTCCAAGCTGGCCTTGGACACTCCCAGCAATGGGGCAGCCACTGCTTCTCCAGGCAGCCAGTGGCAGAGCTTTATCACTCTGGATCTGTCTCAATGCAGGAATTTGGAGAGGAGGGTGATGAGTCTGCAGCTGCCATGGCTCTCTCTGCACAGCTGCTGGAAACCCCCTGTGCACTGCGTGTCTGAAAACAGCTCCATCCCCCACTGCCCCAGCTCTTTCCCCTTCACAGGGCCTGCATTCCAGAAATCCTCCCTGTTCAGAAATGAAAAGCCACAAGAGTCACCTACTCCACATCCATGCTGCTGGTGATGCTTTAATTTGCCTTCTGGTACCCAAACTCTCCTCCCTCGAGCACCCAGTGAAAATAGACATGTCAGATTGGGAGGCTGCTGAATATCCTCGTAAGGTCTGAACTCACATGAAACAAATAAATAAGGTGGGCTCATTGTAAGAAATGCTGGCTGAAGCAGGAGAGGGGATGTGCAGTATGTATTTGTGAGCACAAGAGGGAGAGCAAGGAAGGAGGAGAGAGGAGGGACAGGAGCAAAGGAAATGGACTTGATACCTGTTTGTAAACCAGGTCAAGATTAATAATGGTTTGGGTAGTCTTGGCTCCAGAAGCCCAGTTTTACACATTTTTTCAAAGACATATAAAGAAATGACAATTCCTGCCTGGAAGAATGAGCTGTGATTTACACTCTCCTCACTTCACACACGCCAGGACCCCAAATTCTGCTCACACAAACCCAAGCACACGAGCGAGGATTGCAGGCTCTGGGCACAGCAGGTTTACTCAGCCTCTGGTTTGATCCTACTTATGTCAGTCAAGGAAAGTCTTACCCAAGGAATAAAAAACAACAAACCAAGCCCTGCTTGTGAAGTGACTACTTTTATTTCACTGCTTTACAGTTTATCTGCTTAGCCCTGCCATTCCCTCTCATGGCTGTATCTGAGCAGACATGGCAATGACTGCACCAACAGTTTAACTGACTTAAGGGAAGTGATACAGAAAAAAAAAAAAAAAAGAAAAACTGAATGCTGAGGTTGGTGTTTTGCAAGACCAGCTCAGTGTTTTGCTCCCTGGACTCAAGGTTGAGTAACTAAGTTAAAAAATCCTGCAGAAGTCCTCTAGGAAAGAGGGAGTGATGGTGCAAACAGGAGCAGTGATGGGTGGGTAGAAACCCAGTCCCAGGGCAGCATTCCTGAGGCACTGCAGAGCCTGAGCAGAGCGTTTGAGAGCTATTTAACACCACCAAACTGGGGCTTGAAGCAGAATTAATTGAGCTCAAATTGCATCCTCCTAGCAATCCGCTAATCTGCTGCAGCAGGAGGATAATGACATCTTGGGAAACCAGCTTCAGAAATGAAACTCGCCCAGCTTTAATAAACGGGCTGCTCCAGGAGGGGATTAATGCTGGCATAGAAAATATTGCCATTTCAAGACTTGTGTTCACGTGGGAGTCTTTTGCTTCCAAAAGGAGGGGGCTCTCAAGAGAATTTGTGAGCTACAGGCACTTGTACACACACACACACAGGCATGGCTACACACAGAACCAAGCTGCTGTCATGTCCCCAAATTACTTTCCTTAAACCCTGTTTATTAGTTCTAGGCAGTTCTTAGCACGCAGGAAGTTTAATAAAAGCTCCTTTCGAACAAAGACCTCAAAATGCTCTGGAAACAGCAACAAATCAAGTGTCACATCATCCCTGGTGACATGGGGACAGTGCTGCAGCCTCTGAGAAACGAGGGGTGTGTGGCAAATACAGGGCAGGCCAGGAACAGAATCCTCTCTGAATCCTGCACTCTCTCCCCCTTCATTTCATATCTCCTATTTGCTGACATCTCTGTCACTGGGAGAGAGTTGAGAAAATGGGATTTTGGTTCCAGGATGTTCAATCTGACAGCAAATGGGTTAGATTCCTGGAAAATATCCCTTTCCTCACCCCATGGTGCCTGCTTGGGTTCAGCTGGCTGAAAACATCGAATGCCAAGTGACTCCTGTGCCTTGGGGCAGCATCCTCCCAGCAGCTCCCCTGCATCCCCTCACCTCTCCCTCTTCCCTCAGGTTTCTGTGTTAATTCAATAAGACAGAACAGAAGCTCTCCACCAAGGCTTATGCATCACCCTCAATTTACATTTTATTACCACGGGTACCCACAGCAAAGCAAATAAACACCAGCAGGCTGTTCTCCCTGTTGCTGTCAATAACATTGTCACTGCCACCAAGCCAATTAGGAGCATTTGTTGGCATTCAGTAATTAGCTTGGAGCAGGGCTGAGGTCTCTGTCTTTCACCAGAGGGCTCACAGGCTGCTATAAAATATTTATGAATGATCTTGGATGACATCTGTTTGCTGTTTTGCTGGTGATGTTCCCGGTGAGTGGCTGACCTGGGGAGCACATGCTGGCTGTGGCAGTGTGGGCATCAGAGAAGCACCCACTGGAAGGTCAGCAGGAAAATAAAACAAACCAGGGCTCCATCCTCCAGCAGGTCCCAGCCTGGCAGCACGGCCCTGGGCTGCTCCAGGCACATCAGAAGCATCACCCAGGATGAGGTGTCTGAGGCTAAGCAGGCAGCACTGGGTTTACCAAAGTTTCAGCTGAACCTGGGGCTGGTTTAATTCACAGAAATCTGCTTTGTATTAGCTCTCTCCATCAGCTGGTCCCAGGAGGAGGGGAAACTTTATCCAAGAGGCAAATATTGGAAGGATGAGCTGCTTGAGGCTTGGGCAAAACAGTGAAATATTATGGCCAAGCACTGAAGTTTTTATGCTGGTGACACAAATACCTGCCCCATGCTCCCATGGGTGGTGGCCTGGGAAAGGGCAGGGGGTGGTTGGACCCTGTGACTGCAGGAACTAGACCCACTGCTGGGTCTGGAACAGCACAGGCTGAGCAGAGGGTGAGGGGAAAATGGGATGACTCTGCTGAGCTCAGCCAAATCACCCCATTGGCCATGGAGTGAAAGTCTCCACAGAAATCACAAAATGCCTCAAATCATCCAATGTCCCAAAAATGCCATCATGGTGGTCTGAGAACTAGCACTCAGAGAGGATTCAGCTCACCTTGTTTTAAGCACTTCACTGAGATCCCTAAACAGGCATTCATTGTCCTGGCCTTCCTCTGCTGCCTGCACTGAGCCATTTGTAATTGCTCATTTGATAAATCTGTGCCTGAGACAGGGTGGACATTTCAGAAATTCCTGCTTATCTTTGGGGAAATGTGCTTCCCAAAACTTCCCGAGGGTACCACAAACCCCAGCAATGCTGAGTAGGATCCAAATAATCTGGTGATGTCAGAGACCTGATGTTTGTTCAAAGGCTTCCCCCAGGCCTTGGCGTCCTGTCCACTGGGAGATGTGTGGCAGCTGGGGCAGAGCTGAGCTGGAGCCCCCATGGTCCTGCCCTCATCTGTGTTTCAGGAGGGCAGTGGGGTGATGCCTGGAGAGGCTCCTGGAGCAGGGGCTGGGCAGTGGCACAGGAATCCAGCAGGGATTTATCCCAAGGCTCCAAAGGATTCCCCTTGGGCAGTGCCAGAGCCCGGCCGTGGCTCCACCCAAGATGGGCCCAGGATGGATCCGAGTCACCAGTTCTCACACTTGCATCACTTTGGCTCCATTTCCACCTTGGCTTCACTGCCCAATCCCAGCTCCACTTCTGCACTCCCATCCTCCCAGATTCTCTCCCTCCAGTGGCTGCTGGTTGCACTTTTGGGGCTGAAGCTGCAGCGTGTCCTTGGCTCTGAGGCTGGACAAGGATTGTTTTGTGTGCCTGAGCTGGGAGGAGAACTTGTGACACTTTGTGTGGAGTTCAGAGTCACACACCAATGCACTGCAGAGCCTGGAAATATGAAAGCTCAAACTTAAGGCATCAGGGGAGGCTGGAGGGGCAGGATCAGTGCTCCAAGAGCTCCAAAGGGCTGCTCAGCAGAGAGGATAGCTGGGCACATGGGTGGGTAAAAGCCAAATAAATCCCCCAAACTGCACCTTCCCATTGCAAGGAGAAAATAGAATGGCACAGGAATAGCAGAATCATTACATTTGTGCAATATCATGGGTCTGAGGGCAGCTCATTCCCCAGAGCTCCTGGTACCAGCAGCACTTTCTCCTGACATCCCATCCACACTCCTGGAGCCTCCAGCCCACCCTCAAACCTGCTCTGAGGTCATGCTGGAGCTGCCAGCAGCAATACTCATTACGAGGGGAATTAATGACAGAGGTGAGGTGCTGGTGGGGCTCTGAGGGAGGTGGTGGCCTGTCAGCAGTTAACCCTGTCACCACCACACTTGGGGAGATGCTTTCCTGCAGGTCCTGCTGACCCCAGGAGGTGGAGAGGCTGAGGCAGAGGTGGAGCTGGGCTGCCAGTGGCACTGCAGGGACATGCCAAGGGCCACCAGATGAGTTGGTGTCAGAGCCAGGACTGAGAACAGCTCTGAGACCTCCAGTGAGGGCAGCCCTGCACACCCAGGCACACAGAACCACCCATGGCAATTTCCTCTCCAATATAAACCCTGGGATCTCCTTCCTGATTATCTCAACCATCGTTTGCATCTCAGGAGCAGGAGGTGATGGACAGTGGCAGAACCAGGATCAAGTGGCATGACCTATGGAGAGGTACCCATCTGGCTATTCCTAGGATTGGGTCTCCTCTGGGAGCCAGAAAAGCTCTTGGTTAAAAACCTCCCTGAAGAGCCTCTCACTTCCTACCCAGCACTATCACAGAATTTACCAGGCTGGAAAAGACCTTTGAGACCAAGTCCAAACTGACCCAGCACCTTCTCATCAACTAAACCATGGCCCTGAGTGCCACATCCAGTCTGTTTTTAACCATGTCCAGGGGTGATGGCTCCACCACCTCCCTGGGCAGATGATTCCAGTCCCAATTGCTCTTTCAGTGAAAACTTTTTTTCTGGTGTCTAACCTAAACTTCCCGTGAGCTTTAGCCTTTGATGGGCTCAGAAACCCGTGTAGATCCCATCTCTCTGTGTTTGGAGTCTTCACTGGAAAGTTTTTGGTGATGTTTCTGGGGGCTTTGTGTTTTGAGCACCCACCACTGCAAGGCAAGCTTTTTGAGTGTCATTCCAAAAGTCAGGAACAGAGAAACAGAAGGAACAAGGAGTGTGGGGGTTGGTTGTTGGACAGTTGCAGGACAGACTCAGGAGCTCAGTATTTTCTGTTCTTCAGGGTTGTATTTTATTATAGGGCGTGGGTGTAAGAGAGAGCTTAGAGAGAGAGGTTAGAGATTTGAGGCAATAGAAAGCAAGAAGACAAGAGAGAGGAGACAAGAGGCAAGAGAGACAAGAGAGCAATTTTCCATTTACAATACTATAAGTATTCTTTGATTATGAATATTCCAATTTCCAATAACCAATCTAATACAATATACTAATTTTCTAATATTTACATGCAACCTATAGGAATCACTAAATTCCCATGTTTTATGGCTTTCTTATCTGTAACCCTTATCTTCAGACCTTTCCTGCCAGGCTTGGGACAGGATGTCTGTTGGTTCTTTGGTATTTGTGGCATTTGGTATCATCTAAAAAGAAGAGGCCTCAAAACTTAACATGACTGTTTTCAGTGTCTATGTCAAAGTATGCCAACATCTATTTCAGAACTACTTGCTAGGCACTCATAAGATTTTTCTATTCCCTCCCCAACATCTAACCTAAACTTCCCGTGAGCTTTAGGCTTTGATGGGCTCAGAAACCCGTGTAGATCCCATCTCTCTGTGTTTGGAGGCTTCACTGGAAAGTTTTTGGTGATGTTTCTGGGGGCTTTGTGTTTTGAGCACCCACCACTGCAAGGCAAGCTTTTTGAGTGTCATTCCAAAAGTCAGGAACAGAGAAACAGAAGGAACAAGGAGTGTGGGGGTTGGTTGTTGGACAGTTGCAGGACAGACTCAGGAGCTCAGTATTTTCTGTTCTTCAGGGTTGTATTTTATTATAGGGCGTGGGTGTAAGAGAGAGCTTAGAGAGAGAGGTTAGAGATTTGAGGCAATAGAAAGCAAGAAGACAAGAGAGAGGAGACAAGAGGCAAGAGAGACAAGAGAGCGATTTTCCATTTACAATACTATAAGTATTCTTTGATTATGAATATTCCAATTTCCAATAACCAATCTAATACAATATACTAATTTTCTAATATTTACATGCAACCTATAGGAATCACTAAATTACCATGTTTTATGGTTTTCTTATCTGTAACCCTTATCTTCAGACCTTTCCTGCCAGGCTTGGGACAGGATGTCTGTTGGTTCTTTGGTATTTGTGGCATTTGGGATCATCTAAAAAGAAGAGGCCTCAAAACTTAACATGACTGTTTTCAGTGTCTATGTCAAAGTATGCCAACATCTATTTCAGAACTACTTGCTAGGCACTCATAAGATTTTTCTATTCCCTCCCCAACATCTAACCTAAACTTCCCGTGAGCTTTAGGCTTTGATGGGCTCAGAAACCCGTGTAGATCCCATCTCTCTGTGTTTGGAGGCTTCACTGGAAAGTTTTTGGTGATGTTTCCGGGGGTTTTGTGTTTTGAGCACCCACCACTGCAAGGCAAGCTCTTTGAGTGCCATTCCAAAAGTCAGGAACAGAGAAACAGAAGGAACAAGGAGTAAAGCCTTTCCAGCAGCACCACTCCAGGTGTTTCCCAGGCTTGGCAGGAAGGAGCCACCTCCTCTTCCTGCTCCCCCAGCCATCCCATGAAGCTGCTTTAATTGAACCCAGCACAGACACATCTGCTTGCCAGCCAGGCACTTCCTCGTGGTGACTTTGCTCGTGGTGGAGGGTGCTGCTGGTAACACTTTGTTCCATGAAGCATGGGAGGATGAAAGATAAGTGGAAATAATTTTCCACTGAAGGATATCAGTAAAATGTATGAAAGCTGCCTGTCTCTGGACCATCTGGCTGCCAATAATACAATATTAACAACCACAGCCAATTAAGCTGAGCCTCCCTCAGGGAGCAGGTTTCAGTTGGGCAGTGGCACACAGATCAATGTAATCCAAGTTCTGATGCCATTGAGAGCAGCTGGCCTGGAAGCCAGCATGCCCAGAGGGGTGTCCAGGCACACCTCAGCTCTCCCAGGAAAGTGCTGCCCCCAGCAGATGCTTTGCAGGATCCTTGAAGGAAGAAGTGCTCAAGGAGAGCTGCAGGTGCTCTGGGCATCAAAAGCCTCATGTTGTAAGGAAAACCACTGGGAGGGGATGCTGGACACTGGGAGGTGCTGGGGGGGAACTTGGATAAATCACAGGCAGAAGGGAAGAGTTCTGCATTCTCACACGAGCTGCAAGGGGCATCAGCTGTGATCCCTTATTGTGAGTGTGAACCTGCCAGTGCTGGAGTCAGAGCTGCTCCAAAGGGGACAAAACTTCCTCTCCTACCTTCCTATCACCTGTAAAAACCTTCTGTCCCTCCAAGCCAAGGAGTTTTCTTCTTTCCTTTTTTGATTTAAAGGGTTGAGGCTTGTGACTCGACAGGGCTTTGCAAACAGGCACAAAGAGCTCAAGAAGGTGATGCTGAGGACGTTTGTCACCTTCTGCCACCAGCCAGCATTGTCCCTGGGGCAGTAAGCTCCAGCCTGTCCCTCTGCAGGGCTCCTGCTTTCCATCCAAAGTTCCCCAGGATTCCAGAGCCCTCTGCAGCTCTGGGAGGGTTTCACCAAAAGACTCCATGGGAAATCCCAGAGCCAGAGGCAGGTTGTGCTAAGGATGGATGAACACTGGGAACACTGAGATGGGTGAGACACTGGATACCCACAGGTACCCAGGATTTATGTCTGTGAGCAGAATAATGCCCAGGCTCCAACATCAGGCCAACAGCAGCTCCCCAGGGAAATGCTCTTTGGCTTGAGAGGAGTCACAGCCTGAGGGGTCACTTTGGGAAGCTCCTCTGCCAGGGAGGATGGGATTTTCCAGCAGAATGTTCCTCCAGGATTTTCCAGTCAGAGATACTTTCCTCAAATTTGACTTGAAAAGCAGAGAAATCCAGAATTTTAAGAGAAATATAGCTAGGATTCTTTTGTTCTTTTTTTCTTTTTATCTTTTTTTCTTTTTTTCTTTTTTTCTTTTTTTTCTTTTTTTTCTTTTTTTTTTTTTTTTTTTTTGCATTTTATGAAAAATTTTAATTGGGAACCATTTGACTGGAAAATTCCCACTGTGTGGAAATTTTGAGCTTTTAAATAATATCTTTCCTAGCAGCCAAAAAAAAATCATTGTGGCTGTCAAATGCTGTCATTTTAATTTTGCTCAAAGTTTTGCTGTGGGAAATTTTTACCAGGTTTGACCCATTCTCATGCAAAAAATGTGAAGTCTGAGGGCACAGGGATGCTGAAAACTGGAAGGGGTGAAGAAAACTCTCAGAGTAACAAATGTGCTGGTGGCTTCATACAACTCAAGATGCAACTCTTCTTGTTGCCTCAACCCACAGAGTTGCTTTGGCACAGGAAAAGTGATGCTGCAGAGAAGGAGGAGCTGGAACAACCAGGATTTATGGGAGGGGGGGAAACTCCCAACATTTCCCATCAGCAGCCAAGGGGGTCCCTGTTTTAGGGAAGAGCCAGACGTTTTCAGAGTTGTCCAGCCCCAGTGTGGCATCTGAACCCAGTCTGATCATCCTCTTGCCTAATGAGGCTGGAATGACACCCCTGCAAACCAAGGTGAGTGTGAGCAGCATCCACAGCAGGGAATCTCTGGGCACAGCTGGAGCTCAGGAATAAAACACTCTGAGGTAATGCAGAGAAGGAAACAAAAGAGTACAAGCAGTTCAGGTGAGTCTTCACACACACCAGCTCCTCAGCAGCACCTCCCAAGGGAGCTGAACCTCCTGCTGAAGTCAGGCCAAAGAGCTGTTAAGGAGGAAAAAGAAAATTGCTTACATTGGAAATGTATTGTGTGGCTCATTTCACAATGGTTAAAGCAATTCAGAGCCATCAGCAGGATCAGAGAGAGGGATTTGCTCTGTGATCAGACAAATCAGCCATGGCAGGAGATGTCTCTGCCTGCAGGAGTTCAAACACTGGGGATCCCCTGTGGATCCCTCCCTGCTCTGCTGGGAGCCTGGACACATCCATGCTGGGACAAGCCTTTCTCCAGCACCCCGGGCAATCTGCTGCCACGATGCTGTTACTCTGAAGCATAAGATTGGATTAGGCTTTTCTTAGCTTGCCTCACTCTGAATGTAGTGTTGCCAATCTGTACAATTTAATGCCAAGCTTTGTGATGTTTGGGATTTTTCTTAGAGTGCCAGTTCCTGGAATAAAGCGATTACAGAAGAGCCTCCTTGCTGCCTCTGCTGTAAAAGTACATTCCTGCCCCATGTTGTTACCAGAAGGGTTGAAATGGGGAAGGAAGATCTTATTTGGGGGAGGAAAAGAGGCCTCTTCCACCACTCAGCTTTGGGGATTAAAGATCCTTCATGTTGTAAGGAGTGTTCTCTGAATCAGAAACAGTCCTGCTCAAATTCACCTTGGAATTGCAATCAAATGTTCTATTTCTCCAGCACATTCAAAGGGGAACATCATTTCTGGAGCAGTGACAGAAGATCATCAGAACAGCCTGTCACCAGCCTGAGGTGTCTCCTTAGCCCTGAGATCCCCTCAGCAGGACATGCAGTGGTGTAAATCCTGATTTTACCCAAAGCTGAGATTGCAGGAGGCAGTTTTCAAGGCTCCAAGGGTTGTTGATTGTTCCTTGTCTCAGGAACTCTCTGCCCGGCTCACAGCTCTGCCCAGCCGGGCACCCAGGATGGAATCTGCCTGCTGAGGGCAGGGCTGGTCTCACACAGTCTGAATTACCTGCTGAATGTTTGTAACAATTTCCCAATACAATACAGTCTTGTTAAACAGTCCAGCTCTGACCCCATCCCATCTGACAGTGCCAGCATGTCACCCAGCATGGATGGCACAGAGAAGAAGGAGGAAGAGGTATCCACACCCCAAATTCTCCATCTTGGTCACGTGTCCCTTATCACAAACATTCTAGAAATCTACTAATTCTACATTCTAACAGTCTAATTTACACTTTACTAATTTTGGTGGCTTGTTTCCATTCCCTCTGTGTTGGTAATTTCCCCAGGGGTTTGAATTCAGTGCCTGAGACACCAGGGTCTCACTCAGGGGTCTTTGAGACCCTCGCCAGGGGAGTTTGAGACCCCCAGAGAGGCCAGGGGAACAGCCTGGGCTCCCACACAGCCCTCTGGTCCTGAGCCACCCCCATGTCCTGTGTCTGGGGAAAATGCTCTACCAGGATGCTCACACAGCCTCAGCGCTGACAAAGACAACAGCACAGCCCCATCCCAGGAGGAGATGTTATCTCTACACCAGCCCCAAGGCCGTGGATGGGGATGAAGGATGCTGAATGTGCTGCAATACTCAGGCACCCTTGGCCCGGGTGTTTATTGGGGCTGTTTGCAGGAGCACGCAGGATGTGCTCACTGTGCAAGAATGTGGCACACACACAAACCCAGCACAGATGTGCAGGGAAGCACCAGGGAGGCTGGGCTGGCCTGGAGGGGAGCAGAGCTGCTGCCTGCAGCAGGGGTGGAGGGGAGGCAGATCAACCCTCACCTGCTGGGCTTGCTCTGCTCAGCTGCAGCGTGCTCCAACGCACTGTTTGCTGCTGAGGGCTTGAAATCCCATTGCACAATATTGTAAAAATGCCATCAAATATTTTATTGCATCGTACCACTGAAATGCTGCCAAGAGCCTTAACCCCTGCAGTGCCTCCTTCCCGTGGATGCCTGTCACTGCCCGAGGTGTCTCCTTAGCCCTGAGATCACCTCTGCAGGACATGCAGGTGGTTTGGAGCCCAGCTCTTTCCATGAGAGGCTGCAGGAGCTGTTCTGAGAGGTTTCCATGGCTGTTTATTCTCCCTTATCTCAGGATATCTCAGGATTGCTCTGTCCAGCTCACAGCTCTGCTCGGCCAGACGTCCAGGGCAGAACCTGCCTGGCAGAGGCAGGACTGATCTTTTATAGTCTAAATTACCTACTAGGGATTTACAAATGACCCCCAATACAACACAACACAATTTTGTTACATGGTCCAGCTCTTGTCCCCATCCAATCTGACAGTGCCAGCATGTCACCCAGCATGGATGGCACAGAGAAGAAGGAGGAAGAGGTATCCACACCCCAAATTCTCCATCTTGGCCACGTATCCCTTAACACAAACATTCTAGAAATCTACTAATTCTACATTCTAACAGTCTAATTTATACTCTATTTATTTTTGCAGCTTGCATTTCTTCTCTCAATGTTGGTAACTTTTTCCAAGGAGCTGAATCCAGCCCCTGAGACACCTGGGTCTCATTCGAGGGTCTTTGGGGACCCTGCCAGGGGGGTCTTGAAACCTTCCAGGGAAGCCAGAGGAACACTCTGGGGTCCCACAGATGCCCAGAATGTCCCCAGTCAGGAACCAGCTCCCTTTTGTTTGGGGGTTGGATTTTGAGGGTGGAGAGGTTTTGGGGGTGAGAGCTGCCAGATCACTCTCCAGTGAGTCTCTCAGACTGATTATCACTAATCTTGGTCCTTCCCATGCCTCTGTCTGGGGGTTTCACCTTGATCACAGCTGAAGGTGAGGTTGGCCCTGATGCTTTTGTTCCTCACCTTCACCCCCAGTGCCAGTGCCAGTCCTGTGAGTGCCAGTGGAAATGCAGCCAGTGCTCTGCAGGTTCCCTGGGTGCATCCCAACTGTCTCATGCCATGCTGATGCAGCTGATCAGCTATAAAAGGACTTTTGGAAGCAATTGGGAGTCAAATCCCACGGGTAGGGAGGTGAGTGACCAGCCCTTAAGAAGGTGCTGAATGGATGAGCTGCAGAAGCCACTTCTCAGCACTGGACCTTGTCTTCCCAGGTGTGGGGATAAGCAGCTTTATTGACCTGCTGCACAAAGCTCAGGGGAATTTTTGCTGAGAAGACCATCAATCAATGTTTCTGGACTGATGGGAGATCTTTGTAGGTCAGTGGGGTGTGGGAGTGACATCAGACCCTTCCCCTATACTGGTCCCACAAATCAGGGAGCAAACTGGACACAGCCAATGTGAGATTAGCAGGTTCCTGTTCCTTAAAGCAGACCCAGAAACAACCCCTGGCTCCTTGGAGCATGATTGTGGAGTCCACCTCTGCATGAGGTTGGGTTTTCCCTCCATCACCTGCCCTGTGATACCCAGCTATGCATCCAAAAAATGACCACCTGGCAACCCATCCCTACTGGACAGACTCTGTCATTAACTGGGAGAATATCTCCCATGAGCTGGAAAATTCCAGCAGGAATTTTCTAGGGGGGGCAGAGGCCTCTCCTCCTGCAGATGTTGGGGCTTTGCTTGCCAGAAATCAGATGTTGACCTGAGTTGTTATAAATAAAGAGCAAAAATTAGCCAGCTGTTCTCAGTGGAGATTTTCATCCCTTCTTCTACCCCTTTAATGAAAGAAATAATACTCCACAAAAGGCTTAGGCAGAACTTATTCAGGCCCAGGGGAAATTCACCTTGCTCAGAGGTATAGATACCAATTAATTCTCATTTAAAGCCTATTTTGAGTGGTACAACATGGGTGTAAATCTTTTTCTCTGGTGTTCATGTAAAGGTGAATTTTCAACCTGCCCTGAAGGGCAGAATTGGAAACTCATTCTTATTTCATAGTTCTTGAGGACACAATGCAAGCAATATCAGCTTTTCTAACCTTTCTGGGCTGCAGGCAGGCTGTGGATTTGAGTCAGGGGCCAGAAGAGTCCTTAAAAGACGCATTTTGTGCTGCAGTGATCTCAGGGTAACCTTGGTTTGCAGGCTGCATCACCAGTGTTTCCCGCCCTCCTCCAGCCCCTAAACCAGGCTGTGGTGCCTCTGCCCCACAGACACACAGCCAGAGGGTTAATAAGGGACTATTAATGCACATTTCCCTCGAGTTTGGGCTAAATCTCCATCCCAGAGGCTGGTGAGCTGGCTGAGATGTGCCAGAGAGGAATGTGGGGATTTGCTTATGTGCTTTTCTATCTAAACAAAATGCTTTCCCATAAACACCAAGAAGGAAACCCCACTTGGCTGAGCCCCTCAGAAGAAGTGTCTTCACTGGGAATGTTTATATGTTGCCTTTGAAAGCTAAACTAAATCCAACTGAGGCTTTGAGCAGCAGCTGACCCAGCTGTGAGCAGCACCAGGGCTCTGCTGCAGGCCTTAGATGGGGGTTTTCATAAATTAATTTCATAAATTAAGTACCTCGATGGCACAGACTGTCCTGGAGCTGGGGACAGCACTAATGCAGCTGGAGGGGGAAGGCACTCCCTCCTGCCTGCTCCAGTTCAGTGCTCACCACAGCATCCTCCTGGCACACCCAGGGCAGCCGAGAGCTCATCACCCTCTCCCTGGGAGCATGGAGAGGTGACCTTTTGGGAATGGACCTTGTGGGAACTTCTGAGTTTGCCTGGGATGTCCCTGAGTCCTGACCGAGAGTGCAAAGTGCCCATGTCCCTGTTCAGCCCTGGGTAGACTAACAGAGGCCTCTCCTTTAAAGAGCCAGAGGGTTTGACTGTGTTCTTTTCATTTTAGATAATGAAAAATAAATAAAGGGGTTTGTTACCTGCTGGTACTCCAAGCTCCATGGAGCAGTTTGTTGGGCAGCTGTGGTGGTGCCTCAGTTTCCCTGACAGAACAGAGATAACTGCATGGACCACCCGGAGTGAGCCCACCAACCAGGCTGGCTGAGGAGCACAAGATGGTTTTTATCACACTCCAAAGGAAGTCCTTTTGGGTTATTCTGTGCAGGGACACTGCTGTGCCCCACACTCTGTGTTAGCAGTCTTTCAGCTGCCCAGCACTCACTGCAGCAGCAAGAGTGTCCTTGGCACTGTCTTGGGTTGCAATACAGGATGTGACCAGAAATGTGATTTCTGTCCCCATCTGCTGCAGCCGAGTGGGGCAGTGACCCTGATCTCCTGGCACATATTATCTGCTAATGGGCCAGCTTTAAACCAGCTGGAGCAATCATCTTTATCTTTTCCACAGCCCATCCTCCCTCCAGGAGATATATCCTGCTAATGGGCCATTGTTAAAAACCGGGTGTGGCACTGATCCTTCTCTCTGTGTGACTATCTCTTGTTAATGGGCCATTGTTAAAAACTGGGTGTGGCACTGATCCTTATCGCTGTGTGAATATCTCCTGTTAATGGGCCATTGTTAAAAACCGGGTGTGGCACTGATCCTTATCGCTGTGGGAATATCTCCTGTTAATAGGCCATTGTTAAAAACCAGTTGGGGCAATCATCTTTCTCTTTCCCACAGCCCATCCTCCCTCCAGGAGATATCTCCTGTTCATGGCCATTGAGTCCCAGTGCATGACTGATAAAATTACATCATCCCACTGGGAGATGCTCCAGCCAGGGCAGGAGCCAAGCCTTTCCTACCCAGATAGAAACTGAGATTTTGGACACCAAGGCACCTTCTTTCCACTGGATTCCAGAGGAAAGCCAGACCTTTCCACATCATCCCTGGACCTTCAGAGGAAACTGCACCTTCTACAGGAGCACTGCTCCAGCTGAACCACATCTGCCACTGCAGGAGGATGCAGCCACCATTGAATGGGACTGCTGCCAACACCCTGACTGACTGACGGGTGTCAGCTTGGATTCTGACTCTGGCAGCGTTTTGGGATTGTTCTTTGTAATACTGCATTTCTATTTTAATTTTTCTAGTAAAGAATTGTCATTCCTAGTTTCCATATCTTTGCCTGAGAGCCCCTTAATTTCAAAATTATAATAATTTGGAGGGAGGGGGTTTACATTCTCCATTTCAAAGAGAAGCTTCTGCCTTTCTTTCTTCAAACCAGGAGAGACTTTTCACCCTCTCCCAAAATCTGTGTGCACCCAAGCTTTAGAGAAATCCCTGCCAAGCCCTGCACCAAAGGGCTGGAAGGTTTTTGCAGTGAAAATTTCCTGTACCAGAGCTGAACATATGTAGGACAGCACAGAAATCACCACTGATTTCAATCAACACCTTGGTGCTGGTTTCTCCTCTTTGCTTACCTGAAACAAAGTACTTTAGAAATCTATTTTCAGGAATTTAAGAAAAACTAATTTCCACATTAACTGTCCCACTCCTGCTCCCCTCAGATTGCCAAGGTACAGCACTGACACTGTAAGGACAGTTTGGGGAGGTCCAGACAGCCCCTCCACATCTGCAGAGAAGGGGCTGAACACCACAATAAAGGGTGCAAGCAGCCTGGGCTCCCCACAGCTGGACTCTCACTCTGCCATCAGCTCCTGAGGCACAACGAGGTGACAGAAATTGCTTTCATTTCCAGCAAGAAATAGGGCACAGGATGTCCCATCACTGGAGACTGTCAGTGCCAGGCTGAATGGGACTCTGAGCAAGCTGGTCTAGTGCAGGTTGTCCCTGCCCATGGTGTTTAAAAGTTCCACCCAAACCCAGATGTTGTATGATTCTGTGACAGACACACATGGAAACAAAAGGGCAGAGCCACCCAAGTGCCTGAAGTGCTGCTCCAGCCTCAGCAGTGCATCACAGCTGAGCCTGCCCTCGCTGTCCCTGGCCTGGGATGCTCCATGCACTGATGAATTACCTGCTGCAGGGTTAATTGTCTGAAACCACCGTGGGAAGGCACTGTTGGGTATTGCTGCAAACTCTTTGGAGCTGAGGTTGCCTTTTTTAGAGGTGTGGGACTTAGGAGGACAAGGCAGGCAATGCAATGTACACTTATAATCATTTCAGTGTCCAAAAGTCCTCTCTGCCTGAGCAGAGGGCAGTGCTGTGATGCAGAATGAGGAGCCCTCTCCCTCCATTTGGTCCCTGTGTCCTTCTGGGCAGGTGTTATCCACCCCCACAGCAATGACCCCACGGATCCAGGCAGAGCCAGCAGCTGCTCTGTGCTCAGGCTGGGGCACAGCGTGTCCTGTCACGTCCCACACACACAGGAGTGCTCCCAGGACACATCTGCCTGCAGCAGCAAACCAGCCACAAACTGTGCACGGGGAAAACCACAAAGGGAGGGCTGCTCTGGAAGGGGAGCAAGGAGAAAATAAAGCTGCTAGAGGAGGGCAAAGCTCCTCCACGTCAAACACTGAGGGAGAGAGACACTGCAGTCAGTGTCAGATCCCACTGCCTGTTCTTGTCAGGTTTATTTATGAAATCTGGGAGAGGAGGCAGAGTCCAAGATGGGATGCTCAGCACAACTCAGAGGTGAAAGCAGGTGGTGGCAGTTAACAGGGGACAAGCAAACAGCAAGGAGAGGCACAGAAATATAAATAAACCCATGGCTTTTAGGAGTTCATCAGAGATTCACATGGGCACGAGAAAATGGATCTTCAAGGGGAGGCTAAAGCAAAAATCAGCGTTGCTTTTATGGTCCCTTGCTGTTAACTGCTGTGAAATTGCAGTGCTTTACACCACTCAGGTCTTTGTGCTCTCTCTGGAGGTGCTGCCACAGGGAAGCAAAGCTATCAGCCTGAGCCTGGAGCCAGAACCTGCTCTCTGATTAAAACACTGCTGCACTTTGCTCTCCCTCGGTCTCGGTCTCTGCTCACAGTGATGCTGCACCAAGACAAAACCTGAGCTCGTGTTCTAGAAAGAATTGCCTCTCCCCTTGGGGCCAAGTGTCACTGGTGAGCAGGTCCCATCTTCCATCATGTAGAGGGAAATCATCAAAAGAGAATTACCAGAATTCCCTGTATCTCCACCAGACATCACACTTGGTCATTTGGAAAATTAGCAGTGAACATCACTTGTTCATGTCACTGTTAAGTGATGAAGATTTTAATGTTTAACATGCCAGGCCTATTTTCTCTTCATTTCCACGTTTGTTTTTGAACTTGCTAATTTAATTAAATCTCTCCTGTTGAGCAGCCATTAAAGGTGACCAACCATGCAGGATAACTGCTGTGGTGCAGCAGATAATTAAAGGGAATGGGAGGCAGCTTGGGGGAGAGAAGGAGGTGCCTGTGTTGTACCAGGGGAACACCTGGGTTTATGGGATCGTGCCCTGCAGAAGGGGCTAGAGGATATTTTATCACATTGCACAGGGTATTCCAATTCCCTGCTGGTCCTGGGGCAATGCTCTGAAATTCACCCCTGGGTGGATTTGGCCTTAAATAGTCAGCATTTTGTTTCATATGTAAGATCACTTGTGTATTGCTATATGGAAAGGATTTTTTATCTTTCCATCCAAAGAAAAAAAATACCTGGAATGAAACAAATATAACTGCACATCTTTTTTTCGTGCATCCCCTCCATGCAAAGGCAGAGAAAAGAGAAGGGAAAGAAGGGGGGACATCAGATATAACCCCAGGGTGCCCTTTTCTTCTTCCCCTGACCTTCTCAATTACCTGCAGCTTCAAGATGTTGTTGGCAGAAATCAGAAAGCTCTGAGATTCCAAAGCCAGCCTCAGCAGTCTCACATATTTTATATTTTGTAATGAGCAAAGTGTTAACCTTGCAGGCAGCATTCATGCCTCCTTGTAACCCACACCCACGAGTTCAGGTTTGTCTTTCAGAGGGAATTTAGTCCTTGACACGACAGCACTGTGGGTCAGAGTTCAGGAGAATTTCCCATCAGGTGCCCCTGAGAGCTGGCAGCTGTCTGTCTGTCTGCCTGTCTGTCCCTCCCTTGGCACAGCAGGGGCTGTGCCCTCGGGATATGCTCTGGGGGATGCTCTGGGAGCTCCTGGCTCAGCAGAACTCTGACTGGCCCATCCAACAGCACTTTTCCAGACATGGGACACTGCCACGCTGCCTTCCTACCAAAAACAGCCACGGGCAGCTTTGATGCAAGGCTGCCCCGGTGCCAGCAGGAGTGAGATGGCTGCAGACACCTCTCCTGGCCATGTCCCACGTGGAAGAGCAGGGACACTCACCCTGGAGTGTGCAGTGTGATCCTAGGAGGACACACACAGCTGCCTGTCCTTTTGCTCACTTGCCAGAATTGGGCAATAAGACCTCATCAGTAGGGAATGAGATGGGAATTGTGCTGCTCTGAGACATCATTAAGGAGGGAAAGGTTGAAATTATCCCATGCTGTCTGATAAAAGTACAGCTCCCCAGAGCCCAGCATGGGCTGGATGGCACTTTCACTCCTCCCAGCTTTCAGTAGCTTCATTACTTCCCAGAAGGAGCTGGTGAGACCCCAGGCTCCTGCTGAGCAGAAAGCCCAGACTGCTTCCTGCATCCCTCTGTGATGGGCTGATGCTCACTGCTGAAGCCAACACCATTTATCCAGCTCTAAAAGACTCTGAGTTCCTGTGAGTGGCTGTGCTGCAGTTTGGAAGCAGAGGATCTGCAGTGCTGCCACTCTGCCTTGCAGTGAAACTGGGATGTCCAGGGTGGGTCCCCATGGCTCTGAGCCTTGGGCTGCCCCACTTCATGGTGTGCACCATTGTTGGGGAAGATGAAACAGGGAAACCTTACAAATATGAATGCTCAGATTCTGAAACCATGAACGAGATTGAAATGAAAGTCACTTTAGAGATGCCAAGCCTTAGTTACTGAATTACCATGAAACAATGGGATAGGCCAGCTAGGGGCAATCCCCTCTTGATAGAACAATGTCTTCTGCTGGAGAGCAAGTCCAAAGGTCAGAGAAAGACTTGCTAGGGTCCAAAGAGTAGTTTTTAGACTTTAAAGTGTAACACACTATGGTAATGTAAGGATTCCTATAGGCTGTATGTAAATGCTATAGAATTTGTATTACATTGGTTAGTGGAAATTAGAATACTCATCATGGAAGAAGATTTATTGTATTGTAAACGGGAAATCGCTCTCTTGCTCCTCTCTTACCTCTTCCTCTTCCTCTCTCCCTTCTTCTCTCACCCCATCACCCTTTTATCCCATTGCTCTTTCTCTAACCCCCTCTCACTCCTTGTCCTGCTCTGTGTAGCAGCTGGCCACACTCAGTAGGACTCTGTGCACTTTCACTCTTACAATAAATGTAACTGTAACTTTCAGCTCATAGAGCGCTTGAGTTTTGTCCCTGATCGTCTGTCCCAACACAAAGACTCCTGCAGAGCGGTTCAGAAAATTGTAAACGTACAACGCTTTATTCAGCCTTGTGTGGGGTGTGGCTAGACCACACCATTCCCCCAGCACATTCCTGCCTGCTGGGGCAAGGGGTGGGGAGCCCCCAGGGGCCTCAGGGGGTGCTTGAGTGGCCAGCACAGACCTCAGCCTGGGCACTTCAGTGAGGCTGCCAGGTGCCGGTGCCTTTTTTTGGCCAGTGCCAAGTGATGCCTTTTTTGCTGGTTCTGGAATTGTGAGCCAGACACAGTTAGGGTGATAGGAGAGTACATAACAGGGTGATATAAGGATACCTTTATATAAGGATCCTTAGATTCATGATTTGTCAGGTGGAAAACACCAAAGACACACACCCTGCCTAACATGTATGCAATTTTTATAGATTTTGCAAATTATCGTATCTGACAATAATCCCCAATTAGAAGCAGACTCGGTGCAGTCATCCCCCATCTCTAGCACCTTCTCAATCTTCCCCCTTCAGATGAGGACTAAATGTTGTTTATAAAAAACATGTCTCGAAGAGCTGGTCTCAACCTTGGTTTCTAAGGAGAACCAAGATAGGACAGGGGTTTTGGAATGTGTTTTGTCTTTCTGCCTAGGAAAATACTGAAGCTGAGTTACAGTAAGAGACCACAAAGCTACAAATATATGTGTGAAGAATACAGAGAATATAAAAAAGAAAAGGCAAAAAATGGTGCCACAAGCAAAGCAGGAGATCCACGTGTGTGCCATGGAAAAAGAGCCAGGTCACCCCTCTGCCTGCAGAGAGGAGGGTGCCTGTGACCCTGCCAGGGCAATGCACCTCTCTGCACCACGACTGGAGCTGGCCAAGTCTTCTCAGGAAGGGCAGAGGTATCCAAAACTGAGAATGTAAATAGATGCTTTAAAAAGCACTGCAATATATACAAGCTGCAGCAGGAGCCCGGGGAGCAGCTGCTGCTCTTCCCTCTGGCTCTCTGCTGAGTGTACACAGGCACATTTTGTTGGTTGTAAATGTTTAGAGAAAACAGTTACCATTGGATTGTTTGAGGACCACTTTGAATCAGCTGGGCACTTGTAGGAGGAGTGTGGTGGTGATGAGCTGCATATGTACGAGCTCAGGCAACCGCAGCTTCCATCCACAGCAGGCTCAGCCCAGCTCCTCTCCTGTCACACTGCTATTTCAGCCTCAGCTACAGTGAGCCAACACAAAGCAAGCTGTTGGAAGAACTGCCCTTACCCCTAACAGGATGTGCCTAAGCTCTGTCTGAACTCAGTGATCATCCCACAGAGCTTGTCCAGCACCAGGGGAGAAGTCTGCTGGCCCAGTGGGCAGCTCATTCTGCTCTCCCTTATACTGCTCAACCAGAAAGCACAGATGGGCTCAAAGCACAATCTCTGAGTCCAAGCAGCCTTGGATGTTGATGGAAAAAACTTTTCTCTTTCCATCCCTTACATCCTTCTCACCCATTCAAGAATTACCAGCCAGCTCAGGATAATGCAGCACCTTAAGGCTGTGAGTTGTGGGGAAAGGAGGTCGATGGGTTGATGACCATAATGGCAATGAAGAGGGGCAGGAGCAGCCTTAACCCTGTCCTAGACTCCTGTGCTTCCACACTGACTTTTGCACCTTTCTTAGACACCTAACGTGCCTGGGGACAGAGGATCCCATCCATTGAATGAAAAGTGACTGAAGATGGGAATTTGGGTCAAAGGAAAAGCAGAGAAGCAACGAGAAAGAGAAAAATAGAAAAGCTGCAGGAGCAGTTGCAGAGCCCAGATAAAACCTGTGCAGCCTTCCCTGTGCCTTCCTGTGCAGAGAGGCAGAAGGCACTTCATCCCTTCGGGCTCTCTGCAGAGCATCCACAGCTCACCCTGGCCCAGGCTGGAGCTCTCCTCCAGCTGGGAAAAAGTCACGCAGAGCAGAACAAACCCATCCTAATTACAAGTGGCACGTCCTGCTGCGGGTGGTCTCCAGGCAGAGCAGCGTGACATTGTCTGGGAGTGGTGTGGAGGCCAGCCTGTCCCGGGCCCTGGACCTCATCCTGCTGCTGGATAATGGGGGTTGGATGCTGGAAAGGAGGCACTGGACTGTGCAGCAATCAGCCAGGGGCTGGCTGCAATGGTCATCATTAGGGGTGCACAACTGTCTCCCGGAGAACAAAACCTGTCGCTGCCGCCCCAGCACGGTTCTGGTGCTGGGCCAGGGCGGTGCCATTGTTGTGTTGATGGACACTGATTCAAAACAAGCCCTCAGGCAGTAATGAGGCTTCTTCACATTGCCTGGAACTCCATTTGTTCTCCTCTCAATTAACGCTTCCAGAGGAATAATGCAAATTCTTCCCTGATTTGGGGACAAAGAGGGGGCGGAATGGAGATAGTGTAGAGGGAAGGTGGCTGGTTCACAATCCTCCAGCTCTTTGTGTCCAGCCCAGCTTTGCCTCTTGGACAGTGAAACAGCCTAATGTTGACAAGTGAGTTCATAACTAATACCCTTGGAATGTAGTTAATGAGCAAAGTTATGGCAAATTCCAACCCCCCAAACTGCAGTGTCACAGCGTCCATCAACCCCTGCCCATGTCAGTGCTGCTCCCTGGGCTGCAGCTCAGCCCTGCCAAGCTCTGTGGGACAGCTGTGACGTCCTGCCTTGGCCCTGGCAGCAGAGAGCCCAGTTCTGACATACAACTGGGTCACGGGGGAAATATTTCTGTGCTTAGGCAAGGTCTGGAATGAGCCAAGGATGGGTTTCCCCAGTGGTGCTCAGCCTGACTGATAGAAACCTGTCTGCTCCCACCAAGGACCCCTCACTGGTGTCCCCTGGGCCCACACCTGGGCCATCACTCCTTCCCCCTTCCTGGGTGGAAATTTCTGTTGTTTGCCCAGGAGCTTTATTTGTGCCAAGGCACATCACAACGTGCTCCAGCCAAACTGACATGAGAAGAGCTAGAATTAGTGTTTTACCTGTTTTCTGATAAAGCACATCCCCTCCCCTCAGCCCCTCTCCCCTCCCTCCTGCCTGAGCCAGGAGACCTGGAGCTGCCCAGAGCACTTGGTGCTTCCCGAGCTCTCACATCACACAGAAATAGTATTTGAATAGACAGTCCTGGGACTACAGCTTAAATTTGGGCCTTCAAATTCTTACTTGCCCTGGGCTGAACGTGCCCAGGGCAGAGAAATGCTGTGGGGAGCACAGTGGGATGAAGGCACATGGGGAGCCAGGAGGGGCTTGGTCCAGCCAAAGGGCTCAGAGAAGGAAGTGGCATTGAAAGGAAAGAATAAAAAGCACTCCTTTGCTTTTGGGGTGAAATATAAAGGAGTCTAAATTAGCTTTAGTCTGCTCAGTTCTTAAAACTGATCCTCTTTGAAGGAAAAACAAACAGTTCTGATTTTTTAAAGTCTGTGCTTGGTTCCTTCTGTGCTCAGCTCTCTCCATCCAAAATGCTCTTTGCACTCGGTGCTTGATGGTTATTTTCTAATTAGGCAAATGCCTTTTGGGATTTTTATTTTCCCCCAAAATGAAAACTCACTTCTCCTGGATAATTTAACTTCTTATAAAATATTGAGAATTAGGACCTAATGGAAAAAAAAATAGCCTTAAAATAAATACTTCATAGCTCTGAAAAGCTCCCAGACTCCAGCATGGAAAGCTCTTAGATACTGCTGTTTCTTTTTTCCTTTTTTTCTTTTTTTTTTTTTTTCAAAGAAGAAAGTTTAGTGCTTGGAAAATCTCATAACTAATTTATTTATGCCCCTGGTGGTCAGAGGCAGCAGACTGTGATGAGGGAAGGCAATGGGCATTGGGTGGATTTTAGGAAAATAAACAAAAATAATTTTGCTCCCTTTAAAAATATCAGATGTTGATCTCCCTCGATTGACACTTTTGTTACACAAATCACTTAAAAATCCTGATCCTGTGGCAAGTCTGTGGGTCTGGATGGATCATCCTGAAGGGGAATGGCCCCAACAGGAATGGCAGTGACAGAAGGGCAGCCAGGAAACCCCAGAGAGGGAAAGTGAAGGATACTCCCATTATCTGCAGACATGTTCTGCAGACAGGATTCCTTTTTATTTTTAATTATTGTTTTGAATCTTTATCTAGAGAGAGTTGGTTATAAAGGGGAAAACTGTTCGGTTCATTATCCCTTAATTATTGAAGTGAATGATTTGGGTAAAATGGAGGAAATTGAAAACATAGAGATGATATTCCAGTCCATTAGGCAACCTTGGCTTCCTAAATCAGTATCTTTAGACTTGCAGAAATATCTTTAATTTATTCTGCCATTTACTGTGTCATTACAGAAAGGACTTTTCAAAAGCTATACATTTTATGCTCTTGTTCTTCTCTTCTTAACAATAATCTTCCCGTGGCTTCCACCCCTGAGCTGCTGGTTTCTGTTTTAGTTGGAGGTTTAATTTAAAGAAAAAAGATCAGTCTGGCATTTTAAAGGATTGCCTGGCTGCCTGCTCTGCTAATCATTGTGCCTCACCTCCTCAGAAATGGGAAACACTAAAAGCCCAGCAGTATAAAAGGAAAGAAAAACTTCCATTGTGGTTAGAAAATATTCAATTAAAAACAACATTATGACAAAGATACAAGCATTTGCACTAGGAAGAAATTGGTATCATGAAAATGCTGCAGGTGAAGAATCCTAGAATCACCAAATCATGAAGTGGTGGCACTGCTGGGACCTCACCCCTGCCAGGGCCAGGGGCAGGAGCAGCATCCCCCTGGGAAATGGCACTGGGGGAAAACTTCACAACGAGCTTTTCCAAGGAGTTAAAGGGGAAGAGATTCACCCACTCCACTCCTGCACCAGCTGCAGAGCCCCCAGCAATGCTGAGGAATTCTTCTTCCTGCAGAGTGAAGGCAGCAGGCAGCCCCTGACCTCCCCAGCCCCTCCTCTGCTCTGGACCAAACACCTTCAGCTCCCCAGCTGCTCCCTGCACTACATCACCCTGACCTCCAGCCTGCAGCTCATCTCTCTCAGCTCTTCTGGATTCACAGTGGGATGTGGTGCTTTGGACCAGACCTCAGACACACTAAGGAAGCAAAGAAGTTCTCTTTGTACACCCCTGAGTGAGATCTGGCTGAGAATTTGCATTATATTGTGAGTTTGGCCCATGTTTAACTTGTGATCCATTTTTACACCAGACCATTTCTCAGTCAATTAGTTTTGATGTGGTGCTTGTGCATTTGTGTTCTTCTACAACGTCCCGTTTTACAGCTCTCACTGAATGTTGCATTGCTGGGCTCCTAATCAGCTCCATGGCTTGTTAAGATCATTTTTGTTCTCATGAGGTGTTTTCAACCAAGTGTATATTGAAATTACATCTTTCACTCTGTGTTCTCCAGGCAGCACTGCCCTGAGTTAGGAGAGCATCAATCCAAACACTGTCAAAAGCCTCCTCATTCAAAAGCCATCACTTGGCTCTCATTGCCAGGGAGGAAATGAAATTAATTTGACATGTCAGCATACATTTAGGTAAAACTGAGGGCTATTTTTAGCGTGGGAGAGTTGTTGAGTTGTTTAGGAGGTTTTTCGCATAGAGAACAACTCCTTAAGTAGATTTACTTGACAGGACTCCTAAAGTTGTGATAACAGACTGTTGATATACCAGTGGCTTTGTCTGATGAAGATAAGATCTCTGTATGTCTTAAATAAAGATATTAGTGCTTGGTAAAACTCATCTGGCTTCAGAGTCCATTAGACTCAAATTTTTAAACTTCTCCACTGCTCTCCCTCTGTAGTTTACCTGGCTCCTTTCTATTCTTCTCTAAAAACACAAACAGCTTGATAATTATCTCATGCAATAGCCAACACAGAGTCTGCATTTTTTCCTGAGAGAGACTAAAGTTCATCAGTGTTGCTCTTTTTCAGACACTTGCTTCCTTAAGTGGCCTCAATAACAGAGATGAGCTTTGCACATAATGTCTCTGTGTTTGTGGTTGCCTCAAAGTGTATATTGCTGATGCTTGGCCTTATTTTCCTTTCTTTTCTCTTCATCTGCAATATGCAACATCTCCTTCTAATTTCAGCTCGTTGCATCTTACATGATTTCCCTCAGCTGACACATGTATTTGTGAAGGTGGTTTTTTTTTCATGTCTAGTCTGAGTCAAATCCAGTCTGGAGCAAGTTGTGTTGCCTCTTTGGAAGGCCATGAAAGATTTCTGAAAGCCAGACTTGTGCCTTATTAGCTGTATAACTGATGGATCAAACATATTGACACCAAAAATAAAAATCTGTTTTTAAATGAGTGGTTGAAGATTGAAAGCATAAAAGTGCTGCCTGTCAACATCTACTTTTTATGGATGCCTTTGCCTTTTGCTGCAGACCACTGGGGTGCAAACAGCTCCTGGAGCTGCCTCTACCATCGTGCCTGAGAAATTTCATTTTAAAAAAAATACTATTTCTCTGCAAAGACACAATGCAGTGTCCCTGGGATTTTGTTTCATGTGTTTCAACCTTAAGAAGTATTTTTACAAAGTAAATTCTTAAAAAAAATATGATGGACCAGCTCCAAAAGTTGTGAAAGGACCCTTAGTTTGCCTTGTGCTTGTAAACCACCGTAAAAATATATACAGAGTTGAGACAAAGTTGACAGTTTTTCCTAACAAGTAAAGAAAACACACTGCACTCAAACCCAGCAATAAGAAACACATAAAGGTTTTGGGTCTGATCCACAGCTGGTAAATGAAAATAAAGTATTTTAAACCCACTCCATCCCCTAAGAAGGTACAGATTTTTCAGATCTATTTTTACATAGCTAAATTAGGATGATAATAGTTTGACAACTGTTTCCCATGAAGGGTAATTGACAGTGAGTCCCCCAAAATACCAGTTCAAGTGCTGCAAGCTCCAAATTTAGGTGCAAATGACCTTTTTCTCAAATAAAAAAGTGGGGGAGGTTCCTAGCACATCTTTCAAACAATGTCAGCCTGCCAGCTTTCAGGCTCTAATTTTTTCCAGCTGTAAATCAATCATTTTATTAACTCTTCTCTGAAGTCTCCCACTGAGTTATCTGGGACTGGCAGCTCGAGGAGCTGTTCTTGTGGAGCTGTGAGAATAAAGTTTCTCTTGTGCACTGCCGTGATGTCATGAGCACTCACTCCTGGCTCTCACTGATCCTCCTTCACAAAAGCCTCTTTCTTTGCTCACAGCAATTATTCAGCTATTAAAGCACATTACATTAGGTTTCTTATTTTAAGGGTGATATCACTCCTTGCTTTAATGTCCAGCCGATGGAGCAATTTGTACTAACTTCCCCTGACACTGTGCTGCTGCTCCAGTCCCCAGGTCCTGCTCCTGCCTGCATAAAGCTGCTATTGATGGGATCTACATGTGGGGAAGGCATAGAGTTGTGACTGATTTAAACATGTAAATATGCAATATGATGTGCTCACTCCACTGAAACAGCATTACCAGAGCAGCACTGAGCTCTGCTTGACAGAGCTTTAAACCTTTCCTCCATGTCTTCTCATCCTGGACTCTTTAGAGGATGAAGCTCATGAGCTTTCTTCTGTGTGTGGATGTCTTCTCCCCACTCTGGGCCATTATCTGTTCACACTGGACCAGGACATTGCTGCTACAGGTGTGCAGCTCCCACCAACTCTGCAAAACCAGCTGGCAGAGTTGGAGAGGGAAACGTGCAAAGAGAATCTCAGCCCTCCTAGCAGGGAGCTGCCATGGCAGGGAGTGATCCAGAGAGAGTTTCACCTGGAGCCTGCACCTCCTGATGAACCAAAACCTCTGCACACAATGCTCTGATGATCTGCCACTTGCCTCTGCAGCCCATCACCATCCAAACTGCATTCTGTGATTTTCATTCCAGATGGAAGCAGAAAGAGTGAGCCCTGGGCTGGTGGGGCCAGCAGAGCAAACCTGCTGGAGTCCATCCATGCCCATGGAGCACAGCAAACACATGGCTGAGTCCCAGTGCCCTGAGGAGCAACTGTGGTGTCCTCACACCTTTGTTACACTCCCTTTTCCTCCTTGCATGCAAAGTCAACTTCCTCCTTCCATCTGACTCATTAATCCCTGGTTTTCAGCCTTCCACCAAAGCTGCTCTTCCCTTCTCCCCTCTGCTGCAGTGTGATGGGGAGTGACCACAGCCCTGGCGCCCAGGCTGGCTCCCTGTGGCTGCAAAGGCAGGCTCACAGCAGCACCCCAACAGCTCCTGTTGTCCCAGTTCAAACCCCGAATGATTCCATCCTCTGCCTTCCACCCAGGAAATGCTCATTCCAGACACCCTTGGCTCCTTCCCTCAGTCTGGAGCAGCACTGGGAAAGGGCTGATGCAAGAGAACTCCCTGCCCACCCCAGCAGCAGGGTTACTTCTGCTTCACCCTGGCTCTGGCAGCAAGGTGGGAAGTCAGGGCACCCTGCACTGCTCCACAGCATCACAGTGGGACCAGCACCACAGGAACTGAGCCCCTTTTAAACCTCTGCACATTAGGGTAGCCCAGCCCTGTGTCTTGTTTGAAGGACAGGTGTCTGCCAATAAAGGCAGAAGCTTCTCTTTGAAATGGAGAATGTAAACCTCTCCCTCCAAATTATTATAATTTTGAAATTAAGGGGCTCTCACACAAAGATATGGGAATTGGGAATAACAGTTCTTTACTAGGAAAATTAAAACAGAAATGCAGTATTACAAAGAACAATCCCAAACACTGCCAGAGTCAGAATCCAAGCTGACACCCGTCAGTCAGTCAGGGTGTTGGCAGCAGTCCCATTCAATAGTGGCTGCATCCTCCTGCAGTGGCAGATGTGGTTCAGCTGGAGCAGTGCTCTTGTAGAAGGTGCAGTTTCCTCTGAAGGTCCAGGCATGATGTGGAAAGGTCTGGCTTTCCTCTGGAATCCAGTGGAAAGAAGGTCCCTTGGTGTCCAAAATCTCAGTTTTTATCTGGGTAGGAAAGGCTTGGCTCCTCCCCTGGCTGGAGCATCTCCCTGTGGGATGATGTAATTTTATCAGTCATGCACTGGGACTCAATGGCCATGAACAGGAGATATCTCCTGGAGGGAGGATGGGCTGTGGGAAAGATAAAGATGATTGCCCAGCTGGTTTTTAACAATGGCCCATTAACAGGAGATATTCCCACAGCGATAAGGATCAGTGCCACACCCGGTTTTTAACAATGGCCCATTAACAGGAGATATTCCCACAGCGATAAGGATCAGTGCCACACCCAGTTTTTAACAATGGCCCATTAACAGGAGATATTCCCACAGAGAGAAGGCTCAGTGCCACATCCGGTTTTTAGCAATGGCCCATTAACAGGCGATATCTCCTGGAGGGAGGATGGGCTGTGGGAAAGATAAAAATGATTGCCCAGCTGGTTTAAAGCTGGCCCATTAGCAGATAATATGTGCCAGGAGATAAGGGTCACTGCCCCACCCGGCTGCAGCAGATGGGGACAGAATTCACATTTCTGGTCACATCAACTCAACACACTCTGCTCCAGAGCATCATAGTGGGACCAGCCCCACGGGGGCTGAGCCCCTTTTAAGCCTCTGCACATCCACGTGTGCACAGCCAGCTCCTGGCTGGGACAGGCAGCAGCAGCTCCTGCTCACAGGGAGGGAGGGAGCCCTGCCTGCTCTGCCCTGCTCACAGTCACGGGCTGGAGGAGTTCAGCTCCAGCTCTGCTTTCCTTGCAGGTGGTCCAGTGCTCAGGAGGCTCAGGTGTATATATAAAACCTGCTATTTATAGATCTCCTTAATTTCCCAGTTCCACTGTGTATTAACCACAAACCAAGCAAAACATGCAGCAATCTGTTATTTCTGCTACGTCTTTCTGGCAAGCTGTTGAGCTCAGAGGCCACTGAAGGATTTTCCACTGAAGAATGCCTCTGAAGAGCAGCAGGGCTCAAGGAGCCAGCAAGGGTTTAAAAACTGTTTGCATGACCAGCTGCAGATGCCAAATGAAGACAGATTATGCTGATAGTTTGACACTGAATTTTGCATGGCATAACCAGGGAAGAAATGCATGCCAGGTAATATGACTTTCCAGTCCCTCTCAAAAGCCTTGTGATCTCATCAGACTAAATTTCTATGATCAGCTGATCAGATCAGCCTGTGATCAGCCTTAATGCAGCATTGCTGTCTTGTCTAGTCTTAATTAAGAGATAGCAAGATGTTATCACTATTAACATCTCTGTTCAAAGTGCAACTCATGATGTCCAGGAATTCATCAAATAGAGGTGCCAGTGTTTGGACATTACACTGAATTTTTAAGTCCCTGCAGACCAGAAATAGCAGAAGCTGAAGAGAAATAAGCACTTTTCAAAAAGTGTTCCATCCAGACCTAAACCATTTGGAGTGAATTGCTCTCTGGACAACTCTTTTCACAACTGAATGAAGGAAAATAAATGACCAATTGAGTCCATTAGCCTCTTCTAAGCTGCACAGGCCAGTTTGGGTTCCAATAATGCAGAGTCAATTCCACATAATCATTTTTTTCAGACTATCTTGACATGCAACAGGACAGTGAAGAGGGAGACTGAAATTTAAGGGTTTCCTTCAAGTATGCAGCTGTGAAGAAGTAGGTGCTATTAAATACTTGGACAATATACATAGTGAGAAAACCAGCTCAAACTTCCCAGGAAATAGAGCAGAAGCAGCAGAATGGATGATGAAGCCTCAGGAAGGATTTGGTTGTGGTTTCATGTAAAAGCAGCTGAGAGAGCTCAGAAATCACAAAAAGGGAAAAGGTGTTGTAGGGGAAAGTGACAAAGAAAAACATGACAAGCTGCAAAAATGAGTTGGACAAGATGTTATGAAGCAGCTCTGGGATAACAGGATTATAAAGCATAACCTGGAGACTGGAGCAATCACCCAGCAATGGAAATGCAAGGAGAAGGCTCTGGTCTGTGTTAGCTCCCAACAGAACACTGCAGACAATGATCTGGAGATCCCTGTCACTGCTTCCCTCTGGGGAGTGACACAAGGCAGCACAGGGCAGTGCAGAAAGGGCAGGAACAGGCTGGAAAGACAATAATGTGCTCAGCTGTACCTACATGGAAAACGTGGGCTCGTGGCACAGAACTGCTGCCCTGGGAAGCTCTGCTGGGACCACACAGGGTCAGGGGTTTGCAGGCAGTTCCCAGAAATGAAATTAAATGCAATTAAGGGGTGAACAGACATTAGTGACTTAATCTTTGGCAAAAAAACCCTGAATGACTTTGGGTTGCAGAGTCTTCGCTGAGGTTTCCATCTGCATGATCTCCTGTAGGATCATTTCTTTGTGGCAGTGATGGGACTCTGGCTTCTGTCACCCTCTGCAATACACAATCTCCACACCTAATCATGGGACTCACCTAATGAAGGCCCTGCACATTCACATGAATTTGCATGTGAGAAGAGTCCTATCAAGGAAGAGGAGCCTCCTGCCAGACTGGTTCTAATAGCTCTGGGCAAGTCAGACCTACCAGCTGGAAGGAAAAGAAGAGGAGGAGAAGAAAAACTTGCAACTAAAGAGGCTTTAGTGCCAAAAAATGTGCTCCAGATGAAATATTATTGGGTCTCTCTGCTAAAATTTGATAATCACTCCCCTAGAGAGGAGGAGATGGGATGGAGGGATGGATGGATGGATGGATGGATGGATGGATGGATGGATGGATGGATGGATGGATGGATGGATGGATGGATGGATGGATGGATGGATGGATGGATGGATGGATGGATGGATGGATGGATGGATGGATGGAGCAGAGTCATAAAGAACTCCCAATTCAATGGCAAAGTGACATGACATCTATGCCTAAATATTTAAAGCACCTTGGATTTGATGTGGTTTGCTGGGTTCCCACCTGAGTGATCTTTCACTCTGGGTACTGCTGTTGTCCCATGGTTAGTCCTGGCTTTAAGAACTAGCAGCCAGTTGTAGCTGTTCCATGGATCTTTCTTTTAATAGCAGACATTTTCTTCATCATATATTGTGACAACCTCGTGTCCATGAGAAACATGAACACCCATGGTTTCATCCTGATTTGGACTGAAAACTAAATTAAAGCTAAAAAAGTCCCATGCAAAATAAATTCTGCTCCTTGACCTGCTGCAACACCAGCAGAGCTGAGCCCCCAGTGGGGCACAGGCAGCCACTGCCATTCACAAGTTTGTATGTCACTGCCCGGGGTGTCTCCTTAGCCCTGAGATCCCCTCAGCAGGACATGCTGTGGTGTAAATCCTGATTTTTCCCAAAGCTGCCAATGAGAGATTGCAGGAGAGGTTTTTCAGAGGCTCCAAGGATTGTTGATTGTTTCTTGTCTCAGGCACTCTCTGCCCGGCTCACAGCTCTGCCCAGCCGGGCACCCAGGATGGAATCTGCCTGCTGAGGGCAGGGCTGATCTCACACAGTCTGAATTACCTGCTGAATGTTTGTAACAATTCTCCAATGCAATACAGTCTTGTTAAACAGTCCAGCTCTGACCCATCCAATCTGACAGTGCCAGCATGTCACCCAGCATGGATGGCATGGAGAAGAAGGAGGAAGAGGTATCCACACCCCAAATTCTCCATCTTGGTCACGTGTCCCTTATCACAAACATCCCCAAAAGTCTATTTATCTACTTTCTAACAACCCAATTTACACTTTACTGATTTTGGTGGCTTGTTTCCATTCCCTCTGTGTTGGTAATTTCCCTCAGGGGTGTGAATTCAGTGCCTGAGACACCAGGGTCTCACTCAGGGGTTTTGAGACCCCCAAGGAGGCCAGAGGACTGCTCTGGACTCCCACATGTATTTCCAAAGTTGACGGACAATGGAAGCCAAACTCAATTTAAATCTGTTGCACAGGGAATCCCTGAGCCAGACACAGTGGTGGGTCCTTCTGCTGTGGGAATCTGTGAACAAGACTCCAATGTTTCTTAAGCATCACTATCCGTGCCCACATCAACTCCATAATTATTATTCAGACAACAATCCACACCTACAGCACACACACTGCAAAGAGTAAGGGGAATTTCCCCATCATTTCCCAGGTCCTGCACTTCTGGATAGCCACAAGCCAGACACACCACAGCCCACATCAGCACAGCAGTAAATCATCACCAAAACTGGCATTTCACTAGCCAAGCTGTTAAAGTCAGCAAACCTGGGTGTTAAGCATGTTGATGATCAGAGGACACCACATTTTTCATTGAGGCCTCAACACCTTTTGCCTGCTATGATGTCCAGCTGATCTGAAAGTCTGGATCTCAGTTTTAAAGGTTGTTTTTACGTGCTCTGACATACAGGTACACATCAAGCAGAGTGGATCATGATAAGACAAGTGATTGTCACTGGATGCTGCGTGTGGTAAGGCTCTCCATCAGGTAAAAATAAAGTAAAACATGCATTTAAATGAAATAAAATAGTTACTGTTGAAGTTCTGAGAAATCCAGGTAGTAATTTTCAGGGTGAATGCACCCCAAAATCAGCATTTTCAGAGTATTGTTTGTCTTGGAGAAGAAATGCTCATAAATCTATGGCCTGTACCATTGCAAAAAAATTATCTCAGCTAATTTCAGGCCCAAACCAATTAATCAGCACTTGTTGCCATATTAATTAGCCAAAAGTGACCTCAGACATATTTGGCCTTTTCCAGCCACTTAAACCTAATGGGAGAGTATGCACCTGAGGCAAAACCTAGGCATAAATAGCTGTGAAGGCTGCTTCCAGCTGGGTAAATACAGCCCAGACTCCCCAGTTCTGTGGAATAAACTGGGCCCCAGCCTTGCCTCTCTTTGCTTTCTGGCCTTGAGGAACATCCCTGACTCTCTGCACTTTAAATCAAGCTTTTGCAACGCATTATTTATGCACCAGTGGCCTTGGAAAACTTTACAGCTGGATTTTGGCCACTCATAAGGTTGTGGCTGGAGTATTTCCTTCTGGGAAAGCTTTTTCTATCAGCAATAAACCGTGTGCCAGGGGTGCAAAAAAAAACCCTCCACCTAGGGAATGGGCAGGGCTGCAGGAGCTCCTCCACACAGCCCTCTTGCTCTTGATGCCTTTTTCTCTGGTCCCAGAGTTATGAGCCAGGCACAGTCAGAGTGTTAAAAATCTTCATGTGAGGATCCTTAGGTGCACAGTTTGTCAGGTGGGAAATGCCACAGATGCACACCCTGCATAACAATTTTTATGCAATTTTTATAGATTCTGGAAATTGGCATATCTGATACTAATCCCCAGTTAGAAGCATGCCTGATGAGTAATTCCCCCATCTCTAGTACCTTCTAAATCCTCCTCCCTTAGAGGAGGACTAAGCTCTGTTTATAAAGAACATGTCTCCAAGAGCTGGTCTCAACCTTGGTCTCTAAGGAGAACCAAGATAGGACAGGGGTTTTGGAATGTGTTTTGTCTTTCTGCCTAGGAAAACACTGAAGCTGAGTTACAGTAAGAGACTGCAAAGCTACAAATATATGTGTGAAGAATACAGAGAATATATCAAAGAAAAAAAGAAATCAAGATGGTATCACTCTGACAGGTTGGAGTCTCCTCTTAATTGCCAGCTTGTTCTCAGCACTAAAGCTGCAGGTCCAGCCTCAATAAGCTGCATTTTATCACAAGGAAAATGCCCCATGCACCTTTCTTTCCATCAGTGGTGGTGAAGGGAAAGCCAATGCCACATCACCATTAGCCACCATTTGAAAAGTAATGTACAACTGTACAGCCAGTTCCCATTGGTTTTCCTGAATCAGACCATCCTTTTCAGGCTGAAATTAAGGAATCTGTATTTCCCATTCAGAATGGAT
The DNA here is from genome assembly GCA_034336665.1 of Luscinia megarhynchos. Classification (NCBI taxonomy): domain Eukaryota; kingdom Metazoa; phylum Chordata; class Aves; order Passeriformes; family Muscicapidae; genus Luscinia; species Luscinia megarhynchos. Next base: position 9,484,126 of record CM067580.1, read on the forward strand.
TAGCACATGGAGATGGGTGTTGAGAGCTAGCTTGAGCTAAGTTGCTGGTTAAGGCAAAACACTTGAGAATACACAAAGCTAACCAGGGTCAGGAATGTTATTCCCATAGATCTGTTATTCAGTCACTATTCTGCCACTATTCTGATCTGTTATTCTGTCACTATTCTATATAGGTCTGGGTTTATAGACCCCTCTACTCAGTTTTATGGTTTTATGGGCCTAACTGTGCAATTCTCTGACAAGAAATGTGATTATCCCCATTGCACAGATGAAGTGACTTGCCCAAGGTCTCAAGAGAGAATCCAAGTCCTCCCCAGCAGCAGGAATTCACCTTTCCAGCAGGGATCTGGACTCCACTGCAGCCCAGGATCAGCACAGGCAGCTGCATCCAGCAGGGCAACAAAGCACAAATCCAAACCCTCTTTTCTACCAGAGTCTGGGATGGGACTCCTGAAAGCAGCACAAGCACCATGGAATCCTTCCCTCCACCCAAGGGATGAAGCTGGAGCACCTCCAGCCCCTGCTCCAATCCTGCTTATGCAACAGCATGTTAAAAGTTTCTGGTCTCAAGAAAGTCTCTTGATTTTTAAAGTGGTTTTTAATGTACTGGAATATTTTTCCTTCTAAAGAAGCTGCAATTCCCACTCTGAACTGTTTTAAGCAAAATACCAGTGTTCCTATTGTCTCTGAGTCTCTCTGACTCCTACAAACTTGCTTCAAGAACCTCCTCAACTGAATCATCCCAGCTGAAATTGCTCACTGCTGTTCTTAAACAGCCATTAACATTTCAAAAAGCTGTTTGAAAACACCAAATCTCTCTTGAGCCACTTCCAAGAAACTTTTATGAATCATGGTTTGTATCATATCACACCATTCAGCAAGACATGGGCTGGAACAAAGGTATTAATGGGCATGACCAATCCTTAAAATATCCATGTGAAATAACAGTTGAGCACTGTGAAGGTTGCAGCTGGGGATGCAGGAAGGCAGAGGTGAGCGTGTGGCTGCTGCTCAAAGACTCTTTCATTTTCTCCATGTCTTTTGAGCCTGCAGAGACTGAAATATTCAGAGTGGGAAAAGGGAATTATTTTCTGAAATTGCAGCCATGCCTCTTAGAGTGGCCTTACTTCTGGAACATGACCCTATTATGCAAAGTTACTCAAAATAAGAACAAATGATGCTGGTCCCTCTTGGGACCATGTCAGAGCAGGTTATGTTTTGAACTGCAGATACCTTGAAATCACTCACTAGGGCATCTGGAGTTCCTTAAGGACTTCTTCAAATGTGGTGAATTTAAAAACAAGATTACTATTAAACCACTTCACTCTTCTAACCCAGTTCACTCGTTATTTTTGGCACCTCAAGTTGCAAAGGGAAGGCTCCTTGCATTTCACACATTCTTTCTAAATAAATGGAGATGCCCTGTTGCTTTTGAGGCTGATTATTTTGTTTATAAGTTTAAAAAATGCTCACTCAGCTGCCTCTGACACCCCACTTCTCTAACATTAATGGCAGAAATGGGGAGTGAGCTCTTTCCCCAAATCATCTCCTTGGCCTTCCCTGTCACCCTGCAGGCTCTAAAACCTTTTCATCATCTTCACTGAAGACCTTTTTTCTTTTCATTGAGAAGTGTCACTGAATCTTTCCAAGCAATGGGTTAAGGCCGAAATTTAAATTCTAGATCAGCAGAGACCTGTTTGTTTAATGGCAAGTTGTTGATTCACTATTGATATACAGAGAGAAAGCAGGAAAAATAACTTGGCAATGATGCCCAGATGAGGTCATTGGGAGCAAATCTGGTCAGGCTCTGCTGCAAACTAAAGATGAGCAACCATTTCAGTCTGGAATAGTGCTAAAAGACACCTCAAGGTTATTCCTTTTGACACTGGTGAGTTGAAGTCAGCACCAGTAAAAGGGAGGTATGACTATCCCCTTTGGAGGCAAGGATTTTGGGGAGGAGATGGCTCTTTTGCCCTGGAGCTTGAAGTGCCTTCACTAAAAGGTTGTGTCCTCTGCTGAGGGGTACAAAGGAGCTGATAAAATAAAACAAGAAGGAAAAACTCCCTCAAAGGGGGTTACTGTGAAGGGAGGGGAAGGGTTTATGCACACAGCTTTTCCTAAGCTTGTCCCTCAAAAGCTACAAACCAAAAGGGAAATAAAAACTAGCCAAAGATTCAGCTGTGTTTTCCACTATCTCAACATTGAGAAGATTGACACCTGATTTCAGAAGGCTTTGAGCTGGCAGTATTAATAAAGCTGCTCCCCTTGTCAGCATTTCAGTGTCAGGTTCATTGGAGCAAGGGCTGGAGCTGAGTGATTCTGGTTCCCTAAGCACACCCTGGCCACCAGGCTGGAGAATCTGCCTTATGCTCACTTTCCAGCTGAGTGGATTCTGAAACAGCCCATGCACAGCCCTGCACAGAAGGAAGGACCAAAAGGTCTGTCTCATATGTTGGTGAAACTCTCCTACAGAGCAGAGCTCAAACCTGCTCACATTCCAGCAACAGAGCATTAATTACTGATTTAATGTTGGGGAAAAGGTTGGAGCAGTAATATCATAAAGCTTCAATTATCAAGGCTTGGAAACAAAAGGTTGCATTTCAGGCTGCAGCAAAAACAAAGATTTTCTGGGTTTTTATTTTGGGGAGGGGAAAAAAAAAAGCAGTCAGGCAACAACAACAAGAATAAATTACTGCAGACTAATCACAGGCATTAAAAAATATCACTTCCTCTCTCCAGATGGAAAGAGTGTTATTTGTACAGCCCATATTCAGGGTGTCTCTTCCCTTTGGAAAGGCCATCAGACAGCTAATGAAAAACACAAAGGCAGAAGCAGTGTCTGGTACTACCTTGAAGATCTACTGAAATCTTCAGGGAGTCTGGGACAGCAAAAATATTGTTCCTGTAGACTGCCAGGCTTTTCCACTTGCATCTCCTCCATGATTTCTGCAATATAGGAAGAATGGGCCAAGAGAAAACAAAAATGCTCCTTTCCAGGGTATTCTTATATATCTAGATGGGATTTTCAAAGACCCAGATCAGTGAATTTGGGCATGTTACCTATCAATTCTAGTGAAAATATCCTGCATGTTTAATGAGGTCCATATTACCCCCTTGTCCTGGGAACTGGTTTGAAGTTAAATCAGGATCAGGTATAAAGTTCATTCATCACAATTGGAATCTTTAGTTTCTGGACTTGGTGTGTAGAGCAGTAGGAACTGAGCCAAAACCAAACCCCAGCTACCTTCTCACCCCATGCCTGTCCCTGCAGGACTCCTGTCCCCTCAGCTCCTGGGAAGGGGATCCCACTGGAGGGTGGGAAGCCACTTGCTCAGCATTCATCACTGTGCTGGTGTTTTTTAGGCTTTAACACCAGCATGACTCAAAGGAGACCCCAGGCAAGGGCTCTGACCCCTCCCTGCCAGGTTCTGACCATGCCACGGAGAAAACATCTGAAGGTGAGCAACACAGAGCACAGGCTCATACCCATGTCATGAATCTCCCTTTAGTTTCAGGTCTGGAGACCCAGCAGCCCTGAGCTCTGGAGGGGTTTCAGCCCTGTGCACACACATCCAGGCTCAGGCTCCTGCTGCCTCCTCTGAAATACATAAACCATATGCTCACCCTGAGCACAAAGGTGACCTCAGTGCACGGCACACACGTCCAGCACACAAAGCAGCTCAGTGTGCTGCTGCCCTATCTGCAGGGAGGTGTGCCTGTGCCAAACACATCAATCCTCCAAGAAGCCAGGGCCAGCAGAAACCTGGGGACACGGCCCCTTTAACCCTCTAGTGCCCAGCACTGCAAATGGCCCTGGGACTGGAGGGCTCAGATCCCTGGGCTTGATGTTGCTCCACATCCCTCTGCCCCCCTTGGTGCAGGTGCACTGCTCAGGGGTTCACACTGATACCCTACAAACCCACAAATGAAACAAGGCACACTTTGGAGATAATATTAGTATAGGAGGAAATATAAAATCTCCAGTAATGGTCTTTAGTGGAGGCTTCTAGGGCCAGATGCAGAAAATGCCCACAAAAGCCCACACGCCCCATACGGGTGAATATAGTTTTATACATTAGCATAATTGACAAAAAGCACCAAATAGGAGCACAAGTGGTGATGGAATTCCCCCCCAGTCCAAGCCCTTTCTAGATCCTTCCCCCCTCAGATGGGACTGCACTTTGTTGATGAAAATGTGTCTCAAAGAGCTGTTTTTTGGCCTTGGTTCCCAGGGAGAACCAAGATAGGATAGGGGCTTTGGAATATGTTTTGTCTTTCTGCATATCAGGGCAGGGAAAAGTACTGGGAAAACTAGCAATGAATGCAGCAACAGGCTACAGAGCTCCAAATATGTGTGAATACAGAGAATAAAGAATATAAAGAATACAGAGAATATATAAAAGAAAAAAACCAAAAACCATTAGGCATCCATTTCAGCACAGGATGGGCAGCACCCTCCCTAATAAGGTATTAAAGCTTGTATTGCCTTGTGCTTTTGCTTTTCAGAAATAACCTTTTTGCCAATCATCTCAGCCAGGCAGCTACTGAATGTCCCCACCTGCAGCCCCACAGGCACAAGCTGATGCTCAGCCCTGTGCTGGCTTTCTCCAGGGCTCTGCAGCCCAGGGAGGGCAGCCAAAGGGTCATTCTGCAGCCCAGGACCAGGGTTTGACCCAGTCCCAAGCTCATGCAGCCCAGGCAGGGCAGCCAAAGGGTCATTCTGCAGCCCAGGGCCAGGGTTTGACCCAGTCCCAGCTCAGGCAGCCCAGAGGACTCTGCCTGAACGACCCAGTCTAGTCTGTGTCTTTGAATCTAGTGCAAGGTGTCCCTGCCCAGGGCAGGAGGCTGGATCAGGATGGGCTTTAAGGTCCTTTCCAACCCAAAGCACTCCATGATTCTGGAATGGCCATCCTTGGGCTCTTTTAAGCCAGTGCAAGTGCTGCCCACCCAGCCCACATGATGCTGCACAGTGAGATGGATGGTGCAGCTGAGCGTGTCGAGCTGTGCAGAGCTGTGTGGGAGAGAGCAGCCTCAGCTGCAGCCCTTCCTGCCCCTCTGCAAGATGGAATATCCTGTTTTCATGCCTCTTAATTAAAGGGGGTAGCACACTTACAAAGGGAAGCAAGAGGTTATGCCCAGCAAACAATGGCCCACTCAATGAAAGGAAAATGCTCCTTGGAAACACAGAGCAGGGGAGTCAAGTGTTCCCATTTATCCTCTGCTGCCTTTCATCCAGACCTGATTCTGCTGCCACACCACAAGTCACTCCCCTTTCTCACATCCACCCTCCACAGGGATCAAACCCTGCCCACAGCAAACACCTTGATGCTGCAAACTGCTTCCCAAAATTGTCCCAGCAGGGCAGAGGAGCATGGCAGACAAGTCCAGCAGGACAGGCTGCATGTAAAGCAGCTGGCCGTGGCTTAATGGGGCTCCTGTGCACAAAGAAGGAAATGCTGAAATGAAATCTTTCAATGGCAAAAGCATTCCTGCTAAAGAGTCACTTTAGAGGGGAGAGCTGTGGATGGCTTCCCTCTTACCTGAGGGTTCTTAATAACACCTTGGGGCTATTAGATGAGGAGGATCTTTAAACTTTAGTGCTCTTTTCCAGTGTTGCAATTCTCTTCTGCAAGCTGGCAAGTTTGTTTTGCAATGGCTTCCTCAGCCAGGTATCAGGATCATCTCTCATTTAAAGAAAATAATAGGCTTCTAGTCAAGTTGAAAAAAAATCCCAAGCAGAACAGGCTCAAAAGACAAGAGCCAAATGGAAATCTTGTGTTATCAATTTCCCAAAAAGAGTATGAGTTTTAAATTTATTTTTTCCCCTCTGGTTCACAATTCTCATCTTGGATAGGCAACTCTGTTCTGTTCTTTAGTCCATTTATTCACCTTCTGCCCTCATTAAATTAGGAAAACCCAAGCTGTCCCATGCCATGTCCCCACCACGCACACCAGCCCTGCTGGGAGCTGCTGGGGCAGCAAGGGCAAAGCTGATGGGCCCACCCTGAGCTTGTGCCTCCCTCCCAGCCTGACCAGGCAACAGGGATCAGCTCCAAAACCTGCAGGGGACCAAACTGGGGGTCTGACAAAAGCTGACACCCAGCTCCCTCGGGGTCTCTGGGAGCAATTCCCATGGCCTGGGTGATTTATTGTGACCATCAGGATTATCAGAATGATTTATTCGTCCTTCGAAGCACATTTTCTACATGCCAGGTGCTGAGCACAAAGACAACAAACCAGAAAACAATAGACACTTGAAAGGCCATTAAACCTCGAGTTTGAAGTCTGAGAGGAGGTTCTGTGACATCCTTTTACATCTGCCTGCAGAAGGAAGGAGCCACATCCTCAGCTGCCCATCCAGGGGAGGTGCCACAAGGCTTTGCAGAAGTTGTTTGTCATTCTGGGAGGCAGCAGAAACCACAGAGTTTGGCAGCATCCAAAACTCCCCACCACAGCCCGTGTGGCAGCAGCACCTTTCTTTGGAGACAAAGCCACTGGAGCACCAGTTGGAGAAAAGATTTAAAAAAAAAAAAAAAAAGTATTAAAAAACTGGAAGAACGTAACAAGTGAACACAGAGCGTTGCAAAGCAGAAAACAGATCCACAATTCATCGAATTTGGCTCCATTTCACACAACAGACTGTTCAACAGCAGATGTCAAGTGCATTTATGGTGTGGGAACATTTCCAGTTGCTTCCTGGGGTCTTGGTAAGATCTCTGTGATTTGCCTGAGAGAAACTGTTGCCTGGTTAGAGATGAAAAGTTTTTTCTCGTATTTACAACTCCAGTTTCCACCTTCCATAAACTGTTCTGTGCTGTCAGAAGGCAATACTCAAAATTCTGCTCTGCCACAAACATAATTTCCTTCCCCTTTCTCTGTTTTCATTTCTTCTTTTAAAAAACTGAATTATAATTGACTGAAACTAATAGCAAACTCACACTAAATTAATTGGGTTGTTTGGCAACGAAATCAAGAAGAAAAATGGGACATACCAAATGTAAATATTGGTATATTCCTCTTGAATATGCCAAAATGGAAAATACCAAAACACATTTTCCTTGGTATTTTCAGGGAAAACTTTCTGACATCTCATTTGGAAACCAAGAGCTGTTCCGAAAGATACTCATGTTTAAAAATTAAAAAGGAGGAAACAGAAACAATCAAATACAGCATGATAAGAAAAACAAAATGTTTTCCTGACCCATTCCCCCCAAAAACAAACAAAAAACCCCAAACCAACAAAAACAAAAACAAAAAAACCCAACCCCTTAAAAATATATATTTAAGTTTTCTTGCAGGAAACTAATTAAGATGAACTTAATTATCTTGGGAAGAGGGCGGTCCCATGAAATAAAAAGTCAGCAGTTTGCACAGACCTCGTCTCCAATATTTGCTATAAGGGGAGCGGCTTTTGCTGGTGAGGTTTTGATAAGCTACAAATTGGTAGAAAATAAATAAACAAGGCAGAGATGGACCCTGCTGACACAAAGCCCATAGAAGTCAACCATAACCTCATTTCTGTCACTGTGGGGCCAGGAAGCAGCAAAAGAATACAGCAACACTACTCCTCTTCCAAGCAGCAAGAAGGAGCAATTTATTGAAAAGCCATGACATTTATATAAGGGAGATCACAAAAAACCAAAGTAGAAAAAACTCATTGGTCAAAGAAGGCAACACCTCTTTGAAAACATGCTCTCTGCAAAATATCACAAAACACTCACACGGCTCGGTGGTCAACACCAGTGTGTTTTCTTTCTACCTTCCCTTGTTCTGTCTCTGAGAAAGATCCCCAGCCTGGGAAAGATCCAGGCTGGAGCTGAGGAAAGTCAACAGCTCGGGGAAAAACCAGATTAGGTTTCTCCAGGAGCCTTCAGCAGTGTCCACAAGGAGGCACCGGGCAGAGGAAGGAGAGATGGTGTCAGCCACCAAATCGTGCACAGCAGGAACAGAAGACCTTCAACACCAGCACTCATCAGCTCAAAACTGTTGTGGGAGCTAAACCCAGGGGAAAACCCTTCCCTGCTGAGACAGAGCTGTGGCAAATCAGGGGTGGGGTCAGGCTGCTCAGGAGTGATGGATTTCAGTCCCTGCAAGCCCAGGCTTCCAGGCCATCTCACACACTGCCTTGGGTTCCAATCCAGGATGTGGCCAGAAATGTGGATTCTGTCCCCATCTGTTAGAGCTGGGTGGGGCAGTGACCCTGATCTCCTGGCACATATTATCTGCTAATGGGTCAGCTTTAAACCAGCTGGGGCAATCATCTTTATCTTCCCACAGCCCATCCTCCCTCCAGGAGATATCTCCTGTTCATGGCCATTGAGTCCCAGGGCATGGCTGATAAAATTACATCATCCCATTGGGAGATGCTCCAGCCAGGGCAGGAGCCAAGCCTTTCCTACCCAGATAAAAACTGAGATTTTGGACACCAAGGCACCTTCTTTCCACTGGATTCCAGAGGAAAGCCAGACCTTTCCACATCATCCCTGGAGCTTCAGAGGAAACTGCACCTTCTACAGGAGCACTGCTCCAGCTGAACCACATCTGCCACTGCAGGAGGATGCAGCCACCATTGAATGGGACTGCTGCCAACACCCTGACTGACTGACGGGTGTCAGCTTGGATTCTGACTCTGGCAGGGTTTGGGGATTGTTCTTTGTAGTATTGCATTTCTATTTTAATTTTCCTAGTAAAGAACTGTTATTCCTAATTCCCATATCTTTGCCTGAGAGCCCCTTAATTTCAAAATTAAAATAATTTGGAGGGAGGGAGTTTACATTCTCCATTTCAAAGAGAAGCTTCTGCCTTTATTGGCAGACACCTGTCCTTCAAACCAAGACACCCACCTTGGGGCTGGCAGTTCATGGTCATGAAACAGCATGGACACCCCAAATCTCACTTTTCCAAACTGCAATTTTTTATTACTCACTGTCAAAAATACCCTGGGCCTGCTACAATTCCTCCCACCTGCTCCCCATTTCCAGTTCTGCCTGGAATGGAAAACACCAGCAAAACTCAGCCCTGGGGCCAAGTCCCATCCTTTTGTCTGTGCTGGAGCAGACTGGGAGGTGCCAGCCTCAGGTGGGCTCTGGAGGCTCAGGAGGTGCTTGCTGGTACCCAGACCTGTGATATTTGAATGTGAATACAAAGTGCTGCCCCCACACACTCCATCCAGGGATTTTCCCCCCCATCAGGCACAGGAAACTGATGAGGGTGCAGCAAATGGGGATCTCCTGGGGCCAATTAGCAGAGATTTGGGCAGCATCCAGACACTGCTGGGGGTCACTGAAAAGCCGTGGATTTCCAGCTGTCTCCCCTGCCCACACCATTCATTTACCAACGCACAAAGTGGGCCCAGGTGGAGCTGGATCCAAAATAAGAGTTTTGTTTATCCAGGCAGCAGGGCTCGGGCACCAGTCAGGGTGCCTGCATTGTGGGTTTGCATCCCAATAAACTCCAAGCACCACAGATCGAGGCTGGGATGCAAACAAAGCAGCGCCGGCCCTCGGGGCAGAGGCAGGGAGCTGCAATCGCCTCATCACCTGCAAAGCCTGTGCCAAGGCATCACCACCTTCCTGGGGTGTGCTTTGCTTTTCTCTGCCTATGCAAACCAGGGGGGGATGAGGGTGAACTGGCTCTTCCTGCTGTGATGAGGCCCCTGCAGCAGGGAGCAGGGCAAAGCAGAGAAATCTGGTTTATCTGGAGCTCTGGATGGGTGCACAGTACTTGGGCACCTGCCCCTCTCTTCTGGAATGGGAGGAATACACTCACATAAAAAATGAACAATTGTAAAGAACAACCAGAATGTGCCTCTGGGAAGTCTGATGATGCCCCACGTGCTGCCCCAAACCTCCCTGGAAAACCAGACTCTATTTTTTCCTCTGTTTTTCCACTTGCAGGGATGCTCAAGTGCTCCTTGTAAGTACAGAGCAGCAAATTTTTCTACAGGAGCCTGATGTTTTGAAGGTGATGGTATGTTTTTATGAGGCCAGCAGGGAAACATTTCGGCCACGACTACGAATTTGCTGTCTAGACACTTATTTGACAAAAAAGGGGACACTTTAACACAACCCTTACAGAGTATTGAGCACAACTGCTCAAAGACCCTTTTAAGCCTCACCCCCCAAAAGCCTTTCTGCCCCCAAGCAAGCTCCAGCCAAAATATACAAATTTCAGGGACACCCCAAACCCTGCCCTCGTGCCAGGAGCTCCCCCAGCATCCTGCCAGCCCAGCATGAATTAAGGGCTGGGTATGGAGACTGCAGTTAATAGAAGCACTCCCAGCTTCAGACAGCTTCAAACCCTGTTAGACAGAAGGAATATCTGAGTTTCCACACTGTAACCACAGAAAACACTCTGTGTGTCAGAGGGAAGCACTGCTCATGGAGCAGGAAAATGTGACCACTTGCAGGAGTCACATCAGCCTGAAGTGCAGCTTGCTGTGCAGGGAATTTGCTGGAAATATCCATTTTGGCTGTTCAAGGGCATCTCTGCTGCCCCTCTGATTTCTGCTTGCATGGGGGCCACACAAGGTAGCAAGCTGGAGATTGCACAGATAAAGAGCTCAACCTGACAGAAGCAAAGATGCCAACCAGTGACAAACATCTCTGTCACTAAGGATGTGGCTGCAGCTGTCCTGCTGTGGCTGCAGGAGGATAATCCCATTATCAGTCACCTGCAGGAAGCTGAATCACCATCTGAGCATGGGCACAGCAGCACTGGGCAGACAGGCACGCCAGGAGCAGAAGTTAAAAGCTGCCTGACAGGTCTGAGGGCTCTTGTCTCACTGATCCAAGCTGATCAAAGACACAGGGCATGGCTACTCGAGGCACAGGTCCTGAAGCACAGCTCTGCAGCTGTCTTTGCACTGACCCCAGGTTTCTCCAGCAGAAGCCATCCCTCTGAAAAGCAGTAGGAATTTGGAGTTAAACCCCATCTCCAAAGAAATGCACATTCCAGTGAAGTTTAATAGCAGAGCACCACAAACTTCAGCTCCAAAAAACTGCTGCAACTGCGTGCACAGGGTGTCTCTGCAGACACTAAAATCTGCTCTGTGCCCTTGCTGATCTTTTTCCAATACATGCAGGGCCACATCACCCCAGAGACAACCCTTGCTGAGCCCAAAATGATGTGGGCATTCCCATTTTGGGGGGTGTGATTCCCACTGCACACACCCCACACTGAGCAGCTCCTTCACAGCACAGCACCACTCACCTGCAGCAGCAGACTGGGACAGAAAGGGGCTGCCCTGCCCATGCTGGTATTGATACAAGCACTTCATACAATGTTTAAAAAATATCTTCTGTACCCTGACCAGAAATGAAGCCCAAATCCAGCATTCCTGCCCAGTTCAACACTGAACACACCATTAACCCACTCTAGAAGCATTAGAAATTCATTAATCTGCATTGCTTGATAAGGACTGGCACTGTCCCTGTCCCCAAACCCAGAGCTGGGCAGACATGCCCTGGGGCCCTTGCTTGTGCCCAGCAGTGTGGCACAGAGCTCCTGGGGTCACCAGGACAGGGCCAGTGTGGCCTCAGGCCACCACAGCACTGGGACAGGACACTGCCCATCCCAGGGAGCACGTGGGAGGAACCAGCCTGGCATGAGACATGGCTGTGCTTTGGCCAAACAAACACATTTTCAGTGTTCAGGACAAACTTTGTATTTTAGGTATTATGGAAAACTTCCAGCAAAAAGACAGATATTAAAATTGCCATTTCTTGTTAATAAATATTTTTCTTACAACTTTCCCGTGAGGAGTTATTAAGGAGTGACTGGGTTTGCCCTCCCCAGCTACCAGCAGCATTCCCCTCACAGCCCCTTCTCCCTTCCACTGCCACCTAGGCCAGCTCCAGCTCCCTGGGAGCAGGGCATGACAATCAGAACAGTGGGAAATAATTAAATTTTAGAACAACAGAGGTGTTTGTTCCATTCACTTGCAGAAAAAGTTTTACGTTGTTGCCAGATTCTGCAGCTGTTTGTGTCCTGGCAAAGCTTCTCACAGCAGTGGGTTTGCCTCCTTCTGAGGGCTCCATGGAAAGGGTGACTGTGCTGTGACTTTGAATGCCTGTTGTTGGTTATTCCAGGCTGGGAATGATCACACTTCAGTCATGGTTATCCCTCACAAGCTCCTGACCCACTCCCACAAATGCAACTCCACCTTCTCAGGTTTCCTTGCCTGGGAATTGCTCTGCAGTTGGGTTTAACACCTTGACAGGCAATCCCTGCAGCAGAATCCTCCTGGTGTTAGTGTCACTTCTGCCAAGCTTCACAAATATGCCACCAGAAGGCAGAGAATGAAGTGAGTGCTGCTGTGAGGTGGGAAAGTGCCAAGTCCTTCCCCTTCCTGAGCAGCAGCAGCTCCATGGCCCAGAAAGAACAGAATGGGGACTCTTGGGGGCTCCCAGAGCAGAGCCCACCAGGGCTGGGCAGAGTAACAACCACATCTCTGCTGATAACAAATGGGGTGATGCCATCACAAGGCTTTCATTTCATTTCATTTCATTTCATTTCATTTCATTTCATTTCAGTAATCCACCCAGTGTGGGTCACTGGCAGATGACTCCAAGGGAATGGTGAATCCTGGCAGTGGTGGGGTAGAGCAGCCCAGCAAGGGCAATAGGTTTTAGGATCCAAGGGACACATGGAAAACACCTCCAGGGTGGCTGACAGGGCTGGTTTGGCCGTGCTGCTGCCTCTGAGAGAGCTCCTGCTGTCTCAAGCTGGCTGAAGTTGCTCACCTTGGCTCCTCTAGCATCTCTCCAGCCCATGGGATACATGGCATTTGAGCTTCTACAGACTGATTAAACACACATCGTTAACATTTGCCACCAGGACACTCCAGATCACAGCACTGGAGGCCACACATGGAGCAGACAGCACTCCAAACACCAAGCTAATGGAGAGCTGAGAACTACGGGTTGCTCCAATAAATAGCAGAAAACTGGGGGGAAAAAAATTTAAAGACTAGACTTCTACCCAGAAACATAGTGGGTGCTAACTCCAGAAGCCTGTAAAATGTCTCAGCTGCCATATTTTCATTTGGAAAAAAAACAAAACAAAACAAAAAACAAAAACAACAAAAAACCTAGAAAGAATTATTTTGCTTTTCATCAAAATGTCAAAATTAGTGGTGAGACTGAGCAAGTCTTTCTCTCCCCACCCAAGGCAGCAGTAAAAGTGCCACAGCCTGAAGGGTTGCAGCATCCTGAAGGGCTCCTTGGCCCAGCACACCAGTTCAGCTGTACTGGGGAGCAGCAAACGCCTGGGTAGCACCAAGCCCCCCTTGGGAGCTGCCAGCTCGGGGAAGGAGTGACACTGTCACTTCAGGACAAAGGCAAGCAGAGTGTCCCAAGCAGAGTGAGGTCCCAGGCAGGTGGCTGAGCCCCGTGCCCCCGTGGCTCTGCCCTGCCAGAAGGAGCAGCAGACCCAGCGAGGCTCTGCAGCCCCAGCCCCAGGGCTGCCACTAATGAAGCTGCCTGGCCCTCCTTCCCTTTCTGCTCCCTTCTCCCAGGCTGGAGCACCCCATCCCACCAGAGTGTGCTTGAAAGAACAGGATACTCCCTTTGTAGGGGGAAACAAATGAAGATTAATGTGTTAGTTGTAATTAATCTGCGCTGACAGATTAGCAGAGCAGTGGCAGTGCCTCTGCTGCTGCAGGAGCCGGTGCTGATAGGACAGCTGGTGAGAGGGGACACCAAATTCAATTTGCTCCTCATTTGCATACATATGACAACCATCTGTGCTAATAGCACTGCAATGTCTCTATTAGGCTCTCTTCTAGTGTGCCAGCTCACCTAGACTCCAATTAGGCCTTTAAGGGAGAAAGCTTGGAGCATAAATATTTGCTGAGGGGAAGGCAAGAGGCTGCACAGTGCCTGCTCCTCCTGCTGCAGCCTGAGCCCTCCTCACTGCCTGGCCCAGGATGTTCTGCTGCCCTTTGGCACTTGCTGGTGAGATGCTGAACTCCAGCACCAGCCCCACGTTATCCACAAATGCTTTAAGCATTAAGTGTGAGAAAACCCAAAAGGGCTGCAGAGGCTGGCTGAGGATCAGTCCTGCAGTGAGGAAGAAGCCCTGGCCAGCATGGGTGCCAGTCCAGCCCAGATTTTCACCCAAATCTGGGAGCTCTGACTCAAGGGCTACCCCAGGGGTGAAGAGGCTGTTTGAAGCCATGGAGAGGTTCAGTGTGGGAGGTGCAAAGGTTGTGCCCTGCCAGGTTTCAGCTGACACCCCACTCACCAGCTCTGCCCCAGCTGCTGCTCCTGGGTGGCTCCAGCCACCAGAGAGCCACGGGCACTTGCTCCAGAACTGAGAGCATAAACCCAAGCCTAACACCAGACCTAACACTAGACTTTACCCTAAACATTAATCTAACTCCAGCCATAATCATAACACTCAGGTTAACCCAGAGCCTAAGCCTAAACTTACCCTAAACCTAACCACAACAGTAATCCTAGCCCAAAACCTTCTATAATCCCAAAAGGAACCCTAACCCAGGAATCACTCTCAACCTAACAATAAATTAAACCTATCCTGATTCATCACAAAAGCCTAACCCTAAATCCACACATAAACCAATCCCAAATCCTAAAACTAACCCTAACTTGGAATGTAAAAAAACATTAATCTCAACACTAACCATAACACCAAGTCTAAAAATAATCCCTAAACAACCCCAAACCAAACCATTACATGAACAATCTGAAACCCAAATCCACCCTAACCCTATCCCAAACCCTAACCCTTTATAAACCTAATCCTAACCCTCATTTAACCCTGACCATAACACCAATCCTTGCATAAATGTAACCCTAACCCCTAACCCTCTAACCCTAACCTCCCATGGGGTGCCTCTCCTCTGCACATGAAACCCTGGGGCTGTGTTCTTTCCTTCCTGTGGAGAGGAACTCATTCTCATCCAGGAGCCCATGGCCAAAATTTTTATTCAGTGCCTCCAAGGATTGCTCCCAGATAAAATCAGCCAGGACAGGTGGGTTTAGCTGGCCTTGAGCTCCCCCCAGATGTCTCTCATCACACCTGGAACACCAGGGCCGTGTGATTTCTTTCCTATGGCAAAGAACTGCCATTCTCATTCAGCAGCTCTTGGCTGAAATTGGGATTCCACCTCCAAAATTCAGTGCATGCAAGAATTGCTCACAGAGGAAAGGTGCTGGGAGATGAGTCTGGCTGGCCTTCTCCCCTTGGGCATCCTCTCATCTGCACTTGAACCCTGGGGCTTCATGCTTTCCTTCTGTGGGAAGAGCTGCCCTTCTCTTCCAGGAGCCCATGGCCAATATTTGCATTGCACCTCCAAATCTCAGTACACCCAAGGATTTCTCCCAGACAAAAGCAGCTAGCAGAGACAGGCCTGGCTGCCTTTGACCTCCCCTGGGTCACCTCTCATCTGCACCTGGAACACTGGGGTTACAGGATTTCTTTCCTTCAGAAAAGAAATCTCATTTCATTTTTCAGAGACCGTGACCCAACATGACTTTCCTACTTCTTCCTTCCCTGTCCTTGCCTTGCTTTTACCACCCTGCCATTGATTTCCCTTGCCTACCCATCACTGGGCTTGCCTTGCTCTGCCCTGCTTTTCTGGCACCTTTTCATGGGATCAATCCTCCCATTTCTTTTAGTTGGACTTATAGTTCCCCTCTTTGGCACAGAAACCAATTTTGATTCCACACATTGGGTGGTGAATTTAATTGCTTTTCCTAGCAGGCAGCTCTGTGGGCTAGAGCTGTTGACCTGCTCCAGTGGGAATGCAAGCTCCAGGCTGCTGAGCTTTCAGTCCTGGCACCTTTAGTGTGGGAGCAGTGCCTGGTGCTGCTCTGTTGGGACCCTGACTCGGTGAGACTCAAGGATATGACAGGACACGGTGCTGAGAAGGGAAGGGAAGACACCAGGGTAGTCTGATGGGTGCAGCTGAAGCTGTAGGCAGCAAAATCTTTCTCAGCTGGCACTTTGTGAGCTCTATGTTTGTTTACAAGTTTCTATTACAGACGGACTCTGTGAGAGTGAGAAGACTTCTTTTCAAAGGAATTCATGTGTCACATTGGGTGTGTTGCAAATAAGAGTTGGCACTTAGAAGGGGAAGGACAGCGAAAGCGGTCTGTCCTGGCACAGGCTATTTGCCAGCAGGGGTGTCTGCAGCCGGCTCTGCCGCTGGGTGGGCTCGGGCTGGGCTCGGTGCGTTTCTCTTCTGCGAGCCGGCAGCGCTCTCGTGTGGTTGTTCTGGTGAGAGCCCAGGAAAAAGCAAAGATCTTCTCTGTCCCGGCGCAGATCCATGCACCTTCACGCATTTTCAGTCTCACAGAGTCCGGCCACAAACTAAGAACGTTCAACAGCTGGTCCCACACGAAATGTTTAAGAAGAAATAGGCAGTGCTGGAATTCACTTTTTTTTCGTTTTTTTTTTTTTTTTTTTTTTTTTCAGAAAAAAACTGCAGAACTAACGACGAGAAGGTTCATCTTCCCATCCCTATGCAGGATCATGTTCTTCCAGTCTCTGAGAGCCAGGGTCCACAGCAGAGCTCTCACACAGATGGGGATGGGACAGAGAAGGTCTTGGCTGTGTCCTGGGCACTGTCAGCTCTCACCAGAACTCCCACACGAGAGCACTGCAAGACTTGCAAGAGAAGGAGAAGCCCAGCTGGAAACCACCCCTAGCACAGAGCCAAGCTGCAAACATCCCTGCCCTCCAATCAGCTGGGTCAGGACTGAATGATTTTACTGACCTTCCCCTTCTAAGTACAAACTCTTATTTGCACCACACCCAAAGGGCAATATGAATTAATTTGTGCTAAGAAGGTTTTTCACTCTCTTGGAGCCTGTTTACAAGCTTGAGGTGAAGCTGGTTCTTCTCTGGAGTCATGGAACAGAGCTTTGATGCTGGCTAGAGAGCTTTAGGCATTCTAGTGGAAGCTTTGAGCTCCAAAAGAGGGCTTTGGACCCTCTAAAAGGGACTTGTCTTCAAACTGGGTCTGTGACAACTAAAAGTGGGCCTTTGGAAATGGAAATGAGGGCCTTGAAGTTAGGATTTGTGCCCTCAAAGGATGCTTCACTGCCACAACTGAAGGCTTTTCCTCCTAAAAATGATCTTTAGGGGCTTAAAAGCCTGGAAGAAGCTGGGAAGAGTGGAACAGAAACCCCCAGCACCCCAAAGTGTACCAACCTGAACTGTGACAGGCTCATTCCCAGCCCTCAGCAGCCTCTGGCTCCTCTGGCTGCTGGAGCTGCTGGGAGAGGCAGGAGCTGTGCTGAGACAAGCAGCCCTTTGCTCACAGCCCTGGTCAGTTGGAGCTGTGAGAGGTGCCTGGGCCCTGGGGTTCTGTGGCCTCAAAGGGACATGACCCCATGTGGCCTCATGTCACAGAGGGCAGAGATATGGCACTGCTCCTGCAATTGTGATCTCACCTGCCCCGTGCTGGGTGTCCTGAGGAGTGAGCCACTGGCAGCTCAGCTGGGCTGAGCTGGCTTCGGGATATCCAGGCTCCTGCTAGTGTGGGCCTGCCTTTTTCCAAGCATTCTTCATCCTTGGCAACAGCTACAAGCACCATCAAAACGTTTCTGATAGCTGAAGGTGCTTTGTGAGTCATGTTTGGGGTTTCTAAATAATTTTGTTGAGCTACAATTATTTCCTGTCAGTTCAAGTGATGGGATTGGTGCTGGCCTGATCTTTCTGGAAGGGATCTTTCTAAAGGAGATCTTTGCCATCCAAAGGTTTCCCCTCTGTTCCAGAGAACAGTGATAGCTGCAAGGTGGAACAGCTCCTGTGAGTCCTGAAATAAAAGACTCTAGAAGGAAAGGAAGGTGGCCTGAGGCCCAGAATCAGAGTGGATTTATTGGACTTTTGGCAGAGTACACAGGAGAACAGGTTTCCAAAACTGCTTCCCTGCCAGTAGATGTCAGCAGGGTGTTAGGCTTGCCCCGATGTTTCTGAGTCGGTGACTAGAGCTGCACTCCTTGGTGCTCCTGTAGACAACTCAGCATCTGAATATGGTTTTGAGTAACATTGTCTCATCTCTTTCCAAACGTCGTCTCCCTGCAGACATTGCCGAGGGAATGGCTCTGCCACAAAGGATTTTCTCTCCCCCTGAGAAGATTTGCATGGACTGGCAGCAAAGACAGAGAGCTGGAGCAGGGCTCTTCAACCTGGGCAATACTTGCTATGTCAATGTTATCCTGCAGTGCCTGACATACACCCCTCCTCTGGCCAACTACCTGCTCTCTTCCAAGCACAGCCAGTCGTGTGAGTACCTCTGGGAACACCTCCCTGTAAATCCTGGGCACATCCCAAGGACTCCCAGAACCTGGAATCAGGTTTAGGAGAACAGCAGTCCTTCTTTCTTGGCCCCATGAGCTTATGTTCTTTGAGCATTGGCTAAAAGATGCCTGTTCTATCAAGGTGCACTCACTTCAGCAGAACACCTCTTTCTAGCCCCAAGTTTCTATCCCTGCAAGTTGAACTCTCCTGGCTTATTGCACAGAACATTTCTGTCTTTAGCCTCCCTCTGAAGTCTATTTTATGTGCACCAAAATGTCCTGGGCTTGTTGGGACACTGGCAGTTTGGGAGTAAAGAAGACTGTTCTCAGCCATTAGGTTTCTCAAGAAGCCAAGATGTTTTGTTACCCTGAGAAGCTTCTGTCCCTCCCTTCCTTGCTCCCTCCCTCCTTCCCTCCAGGCCAGCAGCAAGGTTTCTGCATGATGTGCACCATGGAAGCGCACGTCAGGAAGGTCCTGTGCTCCTCAGCCAGTGCCATCCTGCCTGGAGCTGTCCTCAGGGACCTCAAATGTAAGTTGGTGCCCCAACAGATTTTCCTCTATGTCTTCCCTTCTCCTAAGGGGGAGCAACTGAACTCTTTGTTAGTCATAGGAGAAGAGTTTGAGTACGGCAGGCAGGAGAACGCCTACGAGTTCTTGCGCTGCACTCTCAGCGCCATGCACAGAGCTTGCCTCAGTGGAAGCAGCGAGTAAGCACAAGCCAATTGCAAGTTTCAATCTTCCCCAACCCACCGTGATGTGCTCCCATCAAGGAAAACTCAGACCTTTCAATGCTAAACCCTTGGAGGAGGTAACTCTCTGCCTTGCCATTTATTTCCAGCTTGGACGTCTCTTCACAACAAACTACCATTGTCCATCAAATATTTGGGGGCTTCATGAAATATACAGGTACATTTCCATAACTACAGCTTTACTTGGCTTGTCTGTGCCCTTCTGTCTGCCTGTGACAAGCAGCTGGTCCTGTGATGACTGGCATAGGAGAAACCACGAGCATAAACCAGCACAGCCAATTAACTTCACTCAGCACTTTGATTTTCCTTCCAGTCACGTGCTTGAGCTGCCAAGCAGTTGTTGCTTCCTACAAGGCCTTCCTGGATGTCTCTTTGGATATCAGAGTAAGAGGTTTGCAACTGAGCTTCAAGACATTCCAAGGTCCCTGTAGCTTTCCAGAACCAAAGCACTTGTTTTAAAAACCTATACTGCGAGCACAAGGGAGCTTGGTGGTGAGTGGGAAGGGGAAAGCACGGTGTCCTCAGTGTCTTCCTGCAGAGGCCATGGCACTGCTCTGCCCCTGGTGCTGCCTTTGGGCTGGACTAGCAGCCATTACCCCCTCTGCACCCTGACACACTCTCCTACTCCTTCCTTTGCCCTCCCTCAATACCCCTCTGGCCCCCAGGCTCATAGGTAGGATCAGTTCTCACTGCTGATGCCCCTGCATGCCCTTGGCAGCTGATCTGAGTGGTGGCAACACAGAGGGAGCCCTTGGTGACTCTGGGAGCACCTGGGACATGAGGGAAATGTTGAGCATCACACCCTCCTTCTGCCTCCTTCTGGGGTAATGCTGGCTCTCCTCAGCATCAGCTGCTGGGGTCTTCGTGTCAGCTCCTGGGAAGTGTTTGGTGAGAGCATTCCCTACAGCTCCCTTCTCACTCCTCCAGGCAGCCTCATCCCTCACCACAGTTCTGGAGGACTGTGTGACACCCAAGCAGCTGGATCAGAAAGAGTGCTTCAGATGTAGCAAGTAAGATAATTCCACATGAAAAATAACCCCAGATCCATGAGGGGCTGCATGGCACTGAACAGAAGTCATCCTCTCAAGGAGGTTTAATGCACAATAACAAGACACAACTTTTTCAATATACCTCTGAATAACCTTAAAGTAGGGTAAAGATGTGTGAGACAGGGGAAAGGTTGCCTGGCCTTCTTGGGGAAGATTGGGTGCATTTCAGCACTTGGCTGTGTGCTTGGTTTAAGGTGTAAGAAGAAAGCTGCTGCCTCCAAGAAAGCTACAGTCCATCGTGCACCCAGAGTCCTCACACTGTGTCTGGAAAGGGCTGACCAATGGACTGGCACAAAGATCAGCAAGGTGTGTATGCAAGTGAAGTCCTACTTTCTAAAGCAGAAGATTCCCCAAAGCTCTGTCAAAGAGGCTCATGTTGGGATTTTTGTGTTCCCTTCCGTGGAGAGGAGAATTCCCATGAAAAGACGAGCCTGGACTCTGCTCTGACAGAGCTGCTTTGGTTGAGAACAGTTTCCAGCCACACAAGCCATGACATGCTGAAGGCTATTTTTATTTTTAAGGCAGCTGAGCTTCATTTCTGAGCCCTCTTGGTCTCTCTGTAGTTTGTGGAGTATCCTGAGTACTTGGATCTTCGGCCATACATGTCTGACACATCTGGAGAACCCCTGCTCTGCTCCTTATATGCCATCGTGGTTCACAGTGGGGACACCTGTCTTGAAGGACACTTTCTGTGCTACACAAAGGTAAAGAGCAACTTCCATCCTGACATGGACAAATGTGTGTTGGGAAGGACAAACTTTCCCAGCAGTGTTACTGGCAGGTTTTGGGGAGAAGGGCTCCTTCAGAGCTTGATTTGTTTTTGTGTACTCCTGGTTTGGCACTTTTCTGCCTTTGGTGCTGTGGAGAAACCCTGCAGTTCCTCTCAGAATGCATTTCTTTGCAGGCCAGCAATGGGCTGTGGTACAAGATGGACGATGAGTCTGTGGATAACTGTGACATCCACACAGTTCTAGGGCAGCAAGCCTACCTGCTGTTTTATGCCAGGTAATAACCAGGATCATGTGGTCAGAAAACATTTCCTTATCCTGTCTTATCTGTTTGTCTTCTCATCCTTCTGAGTGTTTCTGCCATAGGAGACAATTCCTTCCTGCATCCTTCAGTGCTGTCACTTCTGAAATACCTCACTCCAGTCCTCCTCTTTCCCTGCTGGGCTTTAGGGTGCTGCCCTGTGGAAACTGCCCCTTGTCTGCTCTCTGCAGCTGGCTCGTGTAGAGAACAGGACTTAAAGGGAGCCCCTAGGGAAGATGGGGAGGGACTCCTTGTCAGGAAGTGTAGTGATGGGGAGAAGGGAAATGGTTTTAAAGTGAAAGAGGGAAGATTTAGATTAAATATTAGGCAGAAATTCTTCCCTGTGAGGCTGGTGAGGCCCTGGCACAGGGTGCCCAGAGAAGCTGTGGCTGCCCCATTCCTGGAAGTGTCCAAACCCAGGCTGGATGGGGCTTGGAGCAGCCTGGGATAGTGGAAGGTGTCCCTGGCCGTGGCATGGGGGTTGGAATCAGATTTCTTTCATCCAAATTCTAGGATTCTGTGAAGTGGAGGCCATAGGGGGTAAAAAGATGAGGACTCACTCTGACAGTGGCAGACCTGGTGGGAAGACCCTAGTTAAACTTAGCACTGGTGACCTTAGTGAAGTCTTCTCTGTGTTGCACTGAGAAAGCAACTGAATCCCAGAGGAGTCTACAAGGAATGCCTGAAACAGAGATAACTCTTTTTTCCTCCAGGTGCTCGGATTTGAAAGTGAGAGGAATGCCAGTTTCCTCTCCAGCAGCAGCACATGCCCATTCCAAGCTCGGTCAGGGGGCAGCCAGCCAGCAGCAGGCAGGCTCTGCAGCAGCACAGGCTCTGCCTGGCAGGATTAAGGTGGTGCACAGGCAGAGGAGCTGTGCCAGGGAGAGGGCCCGCAGCAGATCCCCACAGCGGGGCAGTGATCTCTTCAGCTGGATCATGAACAGCACCACCAGCAATGTAACAGGAAGGAGGAGGAAGAGAACCAGTCCTTTAAACCCTGACTGTGCTCCCAGGAGTGCCACAGCTCCAGGGCCCTCCAACAGGATCTGCCAGCAGGTGCCTGTACCAAGCCTTGCTTGGGTGCAAACCTTGCCAGTACAGAGAGAGCTGGGCAGATCCTCATGGCAGGACTATGGTCTCTGGAGCCAGGTTGTGGAGATCATGAACTCTTACCAGTCAGTGTGGAGGTCTGAGCATCCCAGAGATGTATATCAGACAAACACAGCCTGGGTGATGCAGCAGCACAGCATCTGAAATGAACAACCCACCTGTTTGGAATCAACAAGCAGAAAAGCCAAAGCCAGAATTAAAACCCCTTGTTGGCCTGTGGAGGACCAAATCTAAGTATGTTTTGTCTCAAACATTCTGATTATTACAACTGGAAAGGTCGTTGGAGGAGACAGCCCTGCAGAGGTGGGGCAGCACTGTGCTGAGCCAAAGTCCTGCTCTGCTTTGACACTTGTGCTCACTTCCCAGAGGGCCAGAAGAGCTGGCTGTGCCTGCATGAAGAGAGCAGCTCACAAAGTTTAGCCTGTGTCAGAGGTAGGCATCAAGTTAACTTTTAAAGGAAGCCAATTGGCCCCCCTGGCTCTTTTTTTCCTTTTCTCTGGCTTTTTTTGTCTTGCAGTCCCAGCTCCAGACCATCCACACTAGAACCAAGATGGGATCTATTGGACTGGTGATAAGCTTTGTTCTCTCTCTCCCTTTTCTGTCTTCATTTCTCTCCTCCCTTGCTTTGTCTGGGCAAAGCATGGCTATGATATTCTACCCTGTGCTTCACAATGAAGTTTGTTGAGGGAGTGGGAGCCTCTGGAAGTGTGTTGTGGCTTGTTAACCAGCACTTTTCAGGAGCTTGTGGTGAGAGTTGAGAAATTACTGAAGTGTACTATATGAAATTATGGGCTTGTTAGCCACCACTAGTGGAAGCCCAATGTAGAATTTAAGGGTTTGTTAGCCAACAACTTTTGATCTTAAATACTGGGCTGGGTGCCAGAGTTATGGAAACAATAACTCTGACACATCATGCAGTGTCTTTGTTGAGCCTGATGACAATTTACATCAGTGGACATCATGCCTCCGTTTGGTGGGTTGTGACATGGTCTTGTAAGAGTAATTTACAGGGTGTTTCCTTCCTTCTAGGTTTTGAGGCAGCTGGTGGAAATACCCACTGTGTGATGTTTGTGTGGCAGGATTTTGAAAGCTGTGTGCTTGCATGTGCCTACCTTGCAATATGTTGCTTTTAAACATGGGTTTAAATAGAGTTCAAGTGACTCTAAGGGACATGGGCTGCATCTGCCCATACTGGAGGGCCAGGAACAAACAGCATCTCCCAAGGATGATCCTGTTTAATGTCTTTCTGAACTGGATACTGGGGCAGAGAGAATGCTCAGCAAGCTGGTAGAGGACACCAGGAGTGGTGCTTGGCTCAGGGGATTGTGCCACTGCAGCAGTGTCCAGGGCAGATGGTCAGCCTGGATGAGGGAGGAGCAGATGATCTGACTTCTGCAATGGCAGAGAGGAAGAAGAGGAGTGCAGGAAGTACCAAAAGCATCTCTAGTAGGGAGCAGCTGCACAAAGAGCACCAGCAGACTGCCCTGACTCCCCTGCACGTGCTGCCTCTAGTAAGGGAGACTCAGAGACACTGCAGGAACTCACACAGCTCTGCCAGCTGCTCACTCGGCCACAATGAGGCTGGGACACCAAGAACAGAAGTCCCTTCAGAAGTTCCCTGCTCATCCAGGCCAGTTGGCACCCCTGACAGCTCATCTTTCAGCACACAGGGACAGCAAAGCATGCTGCTGTGCCTTCAGGATTACTTTCTTGAAGTACATCCATCCTTCCTTTGTTTTTAAGGGCTGTTTCCCAATGAACTTGCCACATCAGCTTCTTGAAAAGGCTGAAGTTTGCCCTCCAGAAGCCCAGTGTGGAAGTTTTGTTGGTGCCCCACCTGGTTTCACCAATAATTGAGAATTCTGTTATTTCATGATCATCAGCCTGGAGGTTATGATTCAAAGATTAAACTTGCCTTCAGAACCAAACCCTGTGTGAGGTGGCATATTAATTTCTGTAGAATGTGACCAAGCAAGAAAGAACAGGAGTTTGGTTGCTTTTTTGAGGATTTTTTGTCTGTTTTTTTTAAACTGGGAAAAGAGCCAAATAGCCTGAAAAGAAGGCTTTGGAGAGGAAAAACTCTGCTTGGAACTCACAAAAAGAGAAGTTGTGAACTGAAACAATCTTTGGACTCTAAAAATGAGACTTTGTAGCCTAAAAGGAGCTGATTAGGAAGCCAGAACTAAGACCTTGGGAAGGAAACATCAGGTTTAGGACCATTGCAATGTAGATGTGCAGCCTAGGCAGGATTTCTGTCCAATAAGTGAGGGTTTGGACCCAAAAGAGGAAACTCTGTGCCCTAAAAAAAAAGCAATTGGTAATATAGGAGAAGTTGGGAATGCAAAAATTAGGATTTTGGCCCCAAAATGGAGGCTTTAGGCATGAAAAAAATTAATTGGTGAGATGCTACAAATGACCTTGGGGACCCTGCAATGTAGGTGAACCTCTCTGGCCCTAAGAAATGAAGCTTTGGTGCTGACTAGAGGGCTTCAGGCACTCCAGTGGAAACTCTGAGTGGTAAAAGAGCGCTTTGGACCCTCCAAAAGAAGGTCTTAAAAAGAGGGCTTGGGGGCCTAAAAATTGAGCTTTGAACACAGCTCTGAAGTGAGGTTTTGTGCCCTCAAAGGATGCTTTGTTGCCATTTCAAAGCTTGTCCCTAAGAAGAGATGCCCTGGATCCTCTGTTTCCCTCTGCCCCTGGAGTCCCTCCCTGCCTTCTCGCCACATCCCGGGGTGCTCTGGTCCCTTAAGGGCCGCTGGCCAGCGCTGGCCCCGTGCCCCGGGCCTGACAGGCGCTGCCAGCTGCTCCAGCATGGAGGAGAGGTGAGCGCAGCAGGATCCCGGGGCTGCCCGCGGCCCGCAGCCCCTGAGCGCGCTGTTCCGCAGGGTGCCCTCGGCGCAGTCCTACGAGGCCGCCATGGTGCTGAGCGGCGTGGGGGACGCGCTGGGCTACCGGGCCGGCCGCTGGGAGTACTGCACCTCGGGCCCGCAGATCCACGGCGAGCTGGCCCAGCTGGGCGGGCTGGCGGCCATCAGCCTGGAGCCCCCCGAGTGGCCCGTGAGCGACGACACCGTCCTGCACCTCGCCACCGCCGAGGGGCTGGCCACAGGTGCGGGGGCTCGGTGACACCCACCGGCAGAGGGGCTGGGGCTGGGTGCTGGCACTGGAGGGGTTTGTCCCCTGGGGGGTCCCTGCTCTGTTCTTTGGGCTGCCTGGCTGGTGTGACTGGGTGTCCCCTCACAGCCTTGGGATGTCCCTGACTCAAACTGGAGCATTGCTGGGAGGAGCTCTGGGGGGCTTTGGGGCATCTTCATTCCACTTCCCCCCACCTTTTAGGGGTTTCCAGGCAGGCTTGGGGGGATGTGTATCCTCGTGTCCTCTGGGTGGGGGTGGTGTGGGGGCTGTGAGTCTGTCTGTGTCTGTGTGTCTTTCCTCATTTATCTGCCCTTTCCTCCCATACTGGGAGCTGGAGATGGGGACATTTCCCCCTCGCTCTTGGGAACCTGGCAGGGTACCCCTTTCTCACTCAGTTTGGGGTACTCAGGAGGATTCCCCATTTCTCCACGAAACTTGTCCTGCTTCCTCTCCAGTTTTGGGGGGTCTGTGGGGCAGTGTGGGGTGTGGTGCAGTAGGGGTCTTCTTCTCCCCTTTCAGTTTTGGGGGTGCGTGGGGCTCTCCCTGCCAGCCTGGGTAACCTTGGGTGGGTCCTCGCACCCCTGCACAGGCCTGGAGGGGGAGCCCCTCCTGCAGGAGCTGGCTCGCCGCTATGTGGCCGCCATGGGGGACATGGAGGGACGCAAGCCCGGACCCAGCAGCATCCTAGGTGAGCAGCGCCCAGGGATCCAGGGCAGGCAGCGGGCTCAGGGAGCCTCACGGCCCCGTGTGCTCCCAGGCACCTCGCAGCTGCGGCCGGGGGAGCCCGAGGGCTACCGCATCCCCTTCAACCCCCGCGGCACCGGCTGCGGGGCCGCCATGCGCAGCCTGGCCATCGGCCTCAGGTGGGCACCGGGACACCGGCGACTCCTGGGACAGGGACGGAGGTGTCAGAGCTGGGGGGTGGGGACAAGGGTGTGGAGATGTTAGAATGGGTGCACAGAGATGCCACGCAGGGACATGGGGAGAGATGGGGGCACACAGAATGGGAATAAGGGGGTGGGGGACTGGGGACATGAGGATGTTTGGGCTGGGGAAATGGGGTGCCAGAGCTGGAGGGAAGGGGACATAAAGGGATGGGGGACATGAGGATGTCAGAGGGAGAAGAATGGGTGGGGACACACCCCACAGAGTAGGGTGGTGACATGGGGTTGGGTGAAGCTGGAAAGGACAAGGTCCAGGGCTTGGGGACGTGTGGTGCTGGAGCTGGGAGGCTGGGGACAGACAACATGGGGACAGCAATAGGGAAGAGGGACACAGGTCACAGAGCAGCCGAGAGTGGGACGGGGAAGTGATGGGGCTAGGAGAATGGGCACAGCAGGGACAAGGACAGCAGGGACAAGGGTGGTGGCATGGGAACAGGGACGAGGCTGGAAATCCAGGAGCAGGGGGGTGGGGACTGGTCTGGTGCCAGTGCAGGTACCCGCACACCTGGGAGCTGCCGACCCTGATCCGGGTGAGCATCGAGAGCGGGCGCATGACCCACCACCACCCCACTGGTGAGTGCCAGACTGGCAGGGGAGGGCTGGAGGGGGTGGCACAACCCCCCTGACCCCCTGTCCCCACAGGGTACCTCGGAGCACTGGCAGTGGCCCTCTTTGGGGCACTGGGGGCTCGGGGTGAACCCCCAGAGCGCTGGGGGGCTGAGCTGCTGCGGGTCCTGCCCCTGGCATGGGACTACGTGGAGGGCACCGGGGTGGCCGTGGAGGACAACGCTGCTGCCTGGCCTTTCTTTGGGGAGGCGTGGCACCGGTGAGGGGGCACTGTGAGGGCCCTGGGGGGACATGGGAGCACAAGGAGGGGCTGGGAAGGATACTGAGAAGGGCTCAGGGTCCACTAGTATCACTGGTGCCAGGCTCTGCCAGCCCCAGCAGTGCACCACAGTGGTGTCACTGGTGCCACTGCTGACCCTGATGCCCAGTCTGTCCCTTGTGTCCCTGCCAGAGGTGTCATCCTCAGGGACAGTGATCTCCGTGTCCCTGGGGTTCCTGGGACACTGGGTTTCTTTGCTTTTACTGGTGTCCCAGCTGTGCCCAGTGCCATGATAACCCCCAAGTTTCCTGATTGTCCCCAGTGTCCCCACAGGTATCTGGGGTCACAGAGGCTGCTGTCACACTGGTCACAGCCCAGTGACCCCCAGTGTCACCCCACTGTCTGGTGCCACCAGTATCCCCAGTGACCTCAGTGTCCCCATGTCTCTGTAGGTACCTGGACTCCCGTGGGCTCCTGGAAGGGCGTGGCCCACCACGGGTTCCATCCCTCGCCTCCCCAGCTGAGCGGGACACAGAGTACCTAGGCTGGGCACTGGAGGGGTGGCCGGGGCGCAGCGGCCACGACGCACCCATGGTGGCCTTGGAGTCGCTGCTGGCAGCCGGCGGGAGCTGGGAAGAGCTGTGTGCCAGGGCAGTGCTGCACGGCGGGGACAGCGACTCCACGGGGACCATCGCTGCTGGCTGCTGGGGGCTGCGCTGGGGGCTGGAGTCCATCCCGCCGGGGCTGCACCGCCGCCTGGAGCACGGCGGGCGGCTGCGCGACACTGCGCTGCGGCTGCACGCGCTGGCCTGGGCGGGGCGGTGAGTGCCCCTCTGTGTTCCTGGCCTGGGAACACGGTGAGTGTCCCTCTGTGCCTGCCTGGCCTGGGGGGACAGTGAGTGTCCCTCTGTGTTCCTGGCCTGGGCGGGGCGGTGAGTGCTCCTCTGTGTTCCTGGCCTGGGGGAGAGTGAGTGTCCCTCTGTGTTCCTGGCCTGGGAACACGGTGAGTGTCCCTCTGTGTTCCTGGCCTGAGGGACAGTGAGTGTCCCTCTGTGCCTGCCTGGCCTGGGGGACAGTGAGTGTCCCTCTGTCACTGCCTGGCTTGAGGGGACAGTGAGTGTCCCTCTGTGTTCCTGGCCTGGGGGACAGTGAGTGTCCCTCTGTCCCTGCCTGGCCTGGGGCACAGTGAGTGTCCCTCTGTCCCTGCCTGGCCTGGGGAGACAATGAGTGCCCCTCTGTCGCTGCTGTCACCTGCTGGCCCTCTCCACACAAAGCTCCCGGGGCTGCCAGGGCACAGCAGAGCCCTGAATGAGGTCACAGAGGGGCTTGGGAGAGCCTTGGGCCCTCCAGGGTGTGCTGGGGTCCAAGGAAGACCAGTCCAAGTGAGACCACCCCAGCTGGCCCAGGTAGAGCCCAGAACTGCCCGAGGAGCCTCAGCCACCCCCACAGTAAAAACATCTCCTCCCGAATCACTCTGGGTCTGGATTTGTGCCCTGCGCCTCTCATCCTGCTTCTGCCTGGGCTTAAGGTCCAAAGCATTGCCCTTCAGATTCAGCCCCAAGTTTTTCAAGGGCAAACCTTTATTTATCTAATCAATCCTCAAAAGTGAGGAAAACAGCACTACTTTTAAATCACCAAAGCCTACGCACTTGGAAGACCAAATAGTCAATTTAAGGACCAAACTGACATTTTCATGCTACCAAACCACATTTATGCATTCCAAGGTTTATGTTTTTCAAGTCAAGACTCATTTAGAGGGCCCAGAGAGTCCTTTTGAAGGTGCCAAGTTTGATCTCACCATGCCACCAGTGTCACACACTGCCTGAGAAGGGCTGCTGCAAGTCCCAGGAGCAGCTTGGGGCTGTGCTGAGGAATGCTGTATTTGCTCTCCTCCCTCCTATTTTGTGGCGGCCAACCTCCCGCAGCGTTCTGAGGGGGATTTGGAGCTGCCCTTTCCAACCACGTCAGGAGAAAACTTTGTAACTTGGGGGGGGAAATCCTCCTAAACATTGGGTTCTCTAGTGGAGTCCTGGGGCCTCTAGGGGCGTCCCCCAGGCTTCCCCCAGTCAGGTTGGAGGTTCAGTTGTTCTGCAATTTGTCGGTGCCCTCCTCCACAGCTCCAGTTCTGTCCTCTCCCCCACATCCAGCCCAGACCTTCTGTCCCAAGCCCAGTACCGCCCCCCGATCCGTATCCGCCGTGGGAGCGAGACGCTGCCGTGACCAATGGCGGCGCGGCCCCTCACGGAGCAGGAGAAGGGGCGGGGCCTGCCACAGGCAGGTGTGGCTCCACCGCGCCCCCAAAAATGGAGTGACAGCTGCAATAACCAATGGCGCGGTAGGGGCGGGGGGCGGGCTTGGCCTGACAACCAATGGCAGGGGAGGCTGGCGGGCGGCGCAGAGCGGCTAACGGCGTTGGGATGACGGGCGGCGCCGGCAGCCAATGAGCGGCGGAGGGCGGTGCGGCCGGCCAATGAGCGGGGCGGGGCGCGGCGGCGGCGCGGAGGATCGCGGCGGGCGGTGAGCTCCCCGATGCGGCAGGGCTGCTCCCGGTATCTGTCCGCCGAGCGTCACCGCGGCTCCGGGCCACCCCCAGTTCCCTTCCCTCGGCACCCCCAAACCGGCCCCCGAGGCCCCGGGATCCCCGCTGCTCCCCCGGCAGCAGGCCCAAGCCCACGGCTTTCCCCTTGTTCCTCTGTGTTCTCTCCACCCCTTCAAACTGCGCCCGCCCCCAGCAGAGCCCGAGTCAACAAAAGCTCTGAGGTCCTGTCCGCTCAGCACTCGCGGTGCTGAGGCCTCCCCTCGCTACCCCGTCAGTGCGCGCCCGTCCATTCTGCTGCCCCTGTGCGCTCAGCAGCCCAGAATCCACCCAGCTCACCCGTCCCGAGCCCTCCAGCTGGGATCCCCTTTCCCGAGGGTGTCCCTCTGTACTCTGGGGGTGTCCCTGTCTGCCCAGGGTGCTCTCTGCACTCGGGGTGCCCCTCTCTGCCCAGGGTGCTCTCTGCACTCGGGGTGCCCCTCTCTGCCCAGGGTCCCTCTGTACCCCTGGGGTGCTCCCTGCACTCGGGGTGCCCCTCTCTGCCCAGGGTGCTCCCTGCACTCGGGGTGCCCCTCTCTGCCCAGGGTCCCTCTCCCGCAGCCGCCCTGGCGCCATGGCGGAGCCGCGGTTCCTGCAGGCCGAGTGCGCGTTCCGGCCCGGGGCGCACACGGTGCGGGTGACCCTGACCCGCAGCACCCTGCGGGTGGAGGTGGAGGCTCACGGCACCGCCGACCTGTGGAGGGGCGAGTTCGATGCCGCCTGTAAGTACCAGAGGCAGCCTGGGGGGGCTGAGGGGATCTCCCACACTGCCACTGACCGAAATACCCTCCCTGCTCGCAGTCATCGAGGACCTGACCCGCAAAACCGGGAATTTCAAGCAGTTTGGCATTTTCTGCAGCATGCTGGAGTCGGCACTGACACAGGTGTGGCCGTGTGCCCCCCCACACGGTGTTTTGGGGGTACCTGCGGCGGGGTGTGCATCCCATCGAGCCCTCCTGCTTTTCAAACTTTCTGCAGAGTAGCGACTCCGTCAGCCTGGAGCTCCTCACCTACACCGACCTGGAGACCCTGCACAGCCGGAAAGTGGGGACAGTCACCCGGCCTCCCCCTTCCACCCACTCCCTCCTCAACAGCAAGCGCTACCTCATCCTCGTCTACTCCGTGGAGTTCGACAGGTGACAGGGGACGCCAGGCAGGGGTCACAGGGGCGTGACTCCGGCCTCACCCCCTCCATGCTCTCCTCCAGGATCCATTACCCGCTGCCGCTGCCCTACGCGGGGCGGCCGGACCTAGTGGCCCTGGTGCGGGAGCTGCAGGAGCAGCTGGCGCAGCTCCGGGCCCAGCGCCTGGAGGAGACCCAGCACCTGCGGGACGCGTGAGTGGGAAGGGTTTAGGGCTCCTGTCTCACAGGGGGAGGAGGGAAGCCGCAGACCAGCCCCTGCCGTCCCCCCCAGGCTGTGGCAGGCAGTGGAGGAGAAGCGGGCAGCAGAGGCGCGGCACCAGCGCGAGTACCGGCAGATGGCTGCAGAGGTGGGCTGGGAGCGCTGGGGGCTGCTCTCGGTGGGGACAGACAGCCAGGTGCACTGTGAACTGTTCTCCCCCTTCGCAGCTGACCCAGGCAAAGGCGTCGGAGAAGAGGCTGCAGCTGCGGGTGAAGAACCTGACGGCTGAACTGGCCTCCTGCAAGAGGGGGTGAGGTCGGGGTGAACCCTCAGGAGGACACTCATGTCCGTGGGGTGTCCCCCTGTGCCCCCCTGATGGGACTGGTCCTCTTGGCAGCCGCCAGAAATCTGCCAGCCCAGCCCCACGCCCCCAGGAGCGACGCTCAGCATCCCTGGAGAGCCACAGGAGCAGCCGGGGCCACCCCTCGTCGAAGTCCCCGTCACCTGCAGGTGTGGGACACTTGGGAACACACACCCACGAGTGGAGACAGGACACAGCTCACCCCCCCTCACCCTGACCCCCTCCTCTGCCTCCCCCTGCCAGGCTCCCGCCCACCGCGCTTCGACCCCACTGCCTTTGTCAGGGCCCGGCAGTGCCGGCAGAAGGAAGCTGAGCTCAGAAAGTAAGCAGTGGTGACTGAGCTTGTCACCATCCCTCCCTGGTACTTGGGGGGTCTCCTCTTTCCTCCAGCCCCATGTTCCCCCTCACCACCATCTCCCTTGGGTGCAGCCAGCGCCGTGGAGTGGCTTCTGGCAGCACCAGCCCAGCGAGGAGCCACAGGCGCAGCTCGTCTGGTGAGTGGGGAACACGCAGAGCGTGGGGGTGCACCC
This sequence comes from Luscinia megarhynchos, assembly GCA_034336665.1. Lineage (NCBI taxonomy): Eukaryota > Metazoa > Chordata > Aves > Passeriformes > Muscicapidae > Luscinia > Luscinia megarhynchos. The sequence goes on from CM067580.1 coordinate 9,516,047, forward strand.
ACTGACATTGAGGCTCCTTTAACTTCCCCCATGCCCATTTCTCCCTGCAGCTGAAAGCTCCCGGAGCTGTCGCCTGGGAGGGAGCTCTGGCAGCAAAGCCAGTGGGCGTGCTGAGCCCGTGCCCTGCAGGTAATGCTGGGGTTGGGCAGGATGCTTGGGCATCCCTTCTAGCACCCTTTAACCTCCCCCCCTTGGGCAGGGATAGGAGACTGACCCGTGCACGGAGACCCCTGAGCATCTCATCATGCAATGGCCCCTGCATGGTGAGTGGCTGCCCCTTTGGGGTTCCCCCACCTCTCTTCATTCCAAAGCAGGGTGACCAGGAGGTCACTGGTGACCCCCAACCTGGCCCCCAGGTGTCTCGCCCAGCTGCCAGCCACAAGCTGCCAGGGTGCAGGACTGGTGGCAAGCGCCCTGGTAAAGGTGAGGCCCCATCTGAGCCCGTAGATACTTGAGGGATACCCCAGTCCAAGCCTTTGTTAACCCTTTTTTCATGCACTGGCCTCCCCAGAGAACCACATGAAGGAGTCCTCAGCTGAACTGGCTGAGATCGATGCCCGGCTGCAGGCTCTGCAGGAGTACATGGACAGCCTGAGCACTCGCATGTGACCCCCTGCAGGGACACACACCCTCTCCCTGTGTCCTCAGCGGCTGTGGTACAACTTTTCCCCCAAATAAATGCTTGTGTGGCCACAGAGTGTGTCCTCCTTGGGATGGGGGTGGGAGTGGTGTCACCCAGGAGGGACAGTGTTGGAGCTGGGGGCCCAGGGACATCACAAGAGGATGACAGTACCAGTGCTTGGGGACACGTGGGATACAGTCCAGGCTACCAACCTTGTGCCCTGGGCTACCAGTGAATTCAAAGGCCACTGCAATGTGAAACCAGCAGCCATGCCACCCTACTCTGTCCCTGCACCCTAGGGTGTCTCTGTCCCCTCTCCTGCCACACTACTGTTTTCACAGCAGACACAGTGTCCTCATAGTGGGCCAGTAGAGCCCCTCTATGGCTCTGACACCACCACGGCTTTATTCAGTTCCATGTCACATAAAACAGTGGCATTTGGAGACAGTGGTGACAATCCAGCAGCAGGCTGCAGTTCAGGGATGGTGGCAGCAGCGACGATGTCACCAGAGCACGCAGATCCTGGGGCATCAGGCTGGAAATCTCTGTGCCAAAGTTTGGTGTCACTGTGGCTGCACTGGTGATGATGCCACCGTGGTGAGGAGGTCTCCAGGGTCTGTGTGGGGTGCTGCAAACACGACTCGGTGCCGGCACAGCTCCACCCTCTGCAGGACGCTGCACTGCTGATCCTGACGGTGGCAGGTGCGGCACTGGCGATGCCGGGAGACAGCAGTGATGCTGGCAGATGTCTGCCAGGTGCCGGTGCCGCCGGTGCCCCACGGCGGCGGGGTCAGAGCTGCCCGCGGATGTCGGGCAGGAGGCGACAGGCGGTGACGATGTCGATGGTGTCGGCCACGGCGCGCAGGTCGCGGCGGGCCAGGCGCAGGCAGTGCGCGGCGGCGGCGGCGGTGACCTGCGCCCGGCCCAGGGCTGCCCCCAGCCCGCCCAGGCTGCGGGCCGCGCTGCCGTAGCTGTGCCGCAGGGCGCTGCCCACCGCGCCCCGCAGCCGCCCCGTGCCCTCCCGCAGCCGCTGCTGCAGCAGCGACGGGCCGCCCCCCCACACGGCCGCCGGCTCCTCCGCCGGCACCGGCGGCGTCTTCGGCCGCTGCTCCTCCTCCTCCTCCTCCTCCTCCTCGGTCTCGGAGGCTTCGCCCGGCACCTTCAGCCCGGCTCCGGGCGCCTCCGCTGTGGTCTCCACCAGCAGCTCTGGCTCCGAGTCGCTCTCGGAGGCTTCGCCCGGCACCACCCGGGGCGGGCGGGGGGCGGCCATGCCCTGGGGGGGCACGGGGAGGGTCAGCAGGGCAGCACCGGGGGCGACCCGGGCTCATCCCTGCGGGATCCCGCCCCGATCCTGCCTGTGCTCAGACCCCTCCAACCCGCGCGGCCCGACCCAGCCGTCCCGGCCCGGCAGTGACCCCCGACCCCACACCGGGGTCCCCCCGATCCCAGGGGCTCCCACGGCCCCGGCAGTGACCCCCGACCCACACCGGGGTCCCCCCGATCCCAGGGGCTCCCATGGCCCGGCAGTGACCCCCGACCCCACACCGGGGTCCCCTCGATCCCAGTGGATCCCATGGCTCCGGGAGTGACCCCCGACCCCACACCGGGGTCCCCTCCATCCCAGGGGCTCCCACGGCTCCGGGAGTGACCCCAGGCCTCCCCTGATCCCGGATCCCCTCGATCCCAGGGGGTCCCATGGCCCCAGCAGTGACCCCAGGTCCCCCGATCCCGGTCCCCCATCCCCCGCGGCCCCTCGATCCCGGGTCCCCCCGATCCCAGGAGTTCCCATGACCCGGCAGAGACCCCAGGTCCCCCCTCAATCCCGGTTTCCCCGATCCCTCTCCCCCCGGTCCCCGCTCTCCCATTCCCGCTCCCCCGATCCCGCTCCCCGTTCCCGTCCCGCTCCCCGATCCTCGCTCCCCCGATCTCACTCCCCCGATCCTGCTCCCCCATCCCCTCTCCCCCATTCCTCTCCTCCGATCCCTCTCTCCATCCCCGCTCCCCCCGATCCCTTTCCCCCCGATCCCGCTCCCCCCATCCCCGCTCCCTCATCCCGCTCCCCCATCCCCGCTCCCCCGTTCCCGTTCCCGTTCCCGATCCCGCTCCCCGTTCCCGCTCCCGTTCCCGCTCCCGCCCCGCTCGCACCTCCGGCCCGCAGCGCCGCCGGTCACATGACGCGCCGCCCACGTGAGCGCGCCCGGAAGTGGCGGCGCTCGGCATGGCGGGCGGGAGCGGCCGCCGCGCTCGTTGAGCAGCTGTGGGTGAGACCGCCGGGAAACTGCAGGAACCGAGCGGGGCTGGCAGCTCTGGCGCCGCTTCAGGGCCCCTGTGTACGGAACCCAGCGGGGCCTTGTAGCCCGAGAAGAGCGCGGGGATGGGATGTGGAGAGCCAAGGGGATGGCACGGGACTCGTGGCACTGAGGTGACCCGAGCTAGGCAGCGCGGCTTCGTGAGGGTGTTATGGATAAAGACGAGATCAGGCCGAATTAAATATGATTAAAATAAGCGATATTTATTTTGCGGCCGAAACACGATCCTCGATAGCCACAATCAAAAGGACAACGCCGAGCCCGGGGTCGGCATCGGGTGAACACATAGATTCGAACTCTATCGCTCCGAATCCCCAAATGTGCACAAACCCTTTGGTTAGTCCAGTTTTCATAAAGTTTTTCCTTGCCCGGAGCGGAGGTCTTTGTCTTCTCTTGTCGTTCAGCACATTCATGTAGTTTTCTTTCACCGCATTGAGCTGGACAAAACCATGTCCTGGGAGAAGATGAATTCTGATGAAGGCAAGTTCAGGTTTGCAGGAAGATGGAATTGAGATGTACCTTGCAGATTTTGGTTTACTGGAAACGGGCGTTCGGATGTATTTTTCTTGATGGTTCTGATTACCTTAATTGTGGGTGCTTATCGGGCTCTTATCTTTTGGGTGCTCCCTGCACAGAGCCATCTCCACCAGCTACATCTATTGCCTTGCTAACCCGAGCTCTTCAGCTTTTGTTGGAAGTTACAGTGTTGTGATTAAGCAATCCCTGTTTCTCCCTTTGAAGCTTTTGGGTTTTAAGTTTTTTATTACTTTACTCATACAGACATTGCTTATTTTACACTAATTTACAACTTTACACGAATTACATTGTATTCATCCATTACAAGGGCACACGCTGTGGGACCAGGCTGGTGGCGTTCTGTCACAGGGAAGACTGGCCAGTGCCCCAGGGGCACCTCTCTGGCACCCAGCCCTGGGCTCCCAGGCACCCCAAATCCCACAGCAGCCTCACCTCCTGCAGCTCTGAGCCCCTGGCAGCACCCTGCATCCCCCCACCCCAGCACCCTTAGCCCTGCCACAAAGAAAACATCAAAGAATGTTCAGCACTTCTCAACAATGTGAAAGGTCAGTAATGCAGGTTTTTTACAAGTGCATGCTGAAGCTTTCAAACAGCTGCCTGGGTTGAGGACTACAAGGAAATAAGCCCTAGATCTCCATCAGGTTTCAGATTTGGACACACACTGTTCAGCTCGGGCATCATCTGGGACAGTTCCTGGAGCTCAGGATATAAATATTTCATATATCAGGAGATTTCAGAGCCAGCTGAGGGAGGGAGAAAGCCTCACTTCTGTTCAAGTTTCTCTGTAGATAATTTACCCTTTTGTGGGAACTGCCCTCTAGAACAATTCTTAGATTTCTTTGTTCCTCTGGAGTTCCCAGCAGTGCTCTGAAGGTGGCAGTGCATAACACATTTCTCAGGTATTTCACCAGACAGATTTCTGTGCTGCAGAAGATTTGGGTGTTTTGCTTAATGCAGTCTCTACATTGTATTTTCCCAGATGACTGGCAGTTTCCCTTTATAATTTTTCATTATATTAATGGACATGGTGGGCTATCTAGTTTTTCAACTGACTTTTTCCTAGTCTTGCTTTTTTACATTTTTTTGTACCTTTATTCTGGTTTATTTGGAAATAAATCACTTGGAACTCATAGAAGCCCTCTATCTCTAGTGTGTGCCTTTTTTTTTTAATGTTTCAACTTTCCAGGAAAAATGTTTCCAGAACCCTGAATGAATTAAACAAACAACACATCATGTTCCATAAAAGGAACAAGCTGGCTCAGTTGCTGATAGGAAACTGCTCATTTGTTTATTAAAAGCTGATGCTTTAAAAGTAAGAGAGGATAGCTGGGGCTTTAGGAATGATGGAAAATTGGATTTCCTCTCTGTTGCTGCAGGTGGCCTGGCATGACTCAATGTTTTTACATTGGCTTGCAGAAACTGATGTACACTGTGACCATTTTGAATTGAAAAACCAGGTATTTATTTCTATCTGCCTCAAGTCTTTTTTAGCTAGAAATGCATGCAGTGTTTCACACATTGACACATTATAGAATTCTGTGGTTTGGAAATCTTAAACCATGGGTTCTTTGGCAGGCAACTTCACCTGAGGCAAGAGTGCACATCCTGATTCTTGAAGTCAGTAGCTTCTGGAGCAAGTTAGGTTTACAAACTATGTCTGAACACCCCCTCCTACACTCAAATAATCTCCAGAGTGACCACTGTCCTGGTACCTGCAGAACTGACCATGAAGTCCTTGCTCTTTGCTGGAAATCTCCAACATCAATGGCTCTGTCATTTGTAGAATTGCATTCTCACTGTGGAAATGAAAATTAGAGTTTAGGTGACCAGTTGCACAACACAAACAGAACTATGAATCTGGTTGTCAGAACTTGCAGTTTTAAGACATTCACTTTTGCTTTTTTTTTAAGAAGCAAAACATGGATGATTTATGATGAACCATTCCTCTTCCTAGAACTCCAAAGGTCAATCAATAAGTGTGGTTGTCAGTTAGCAATCACAGCTTCTCTGCCCTTGAGAGACCTCACCTGGGATGTTCTGAGGACCAGAGTCCTGCTCTGGAGGCAGGCTGGGACAGCTGGGGGTGTTCCAGAGAAGAGAAGGCTCTGGGGAGACCTTCCACTACTTGAAGAGGGGTTATTAAAAAAAACAGAGAAGTTTTTACATGAGTAAATAGTGACAGGACAAAGAGATACAGTGTTAAGAGTATTTTAAGTTTGAGTTTAGTTTAAGAAGGGATAGATTTAGATAAGATGTTAGGAACATATCTTAACTCAAGAGATTGATGTCACAGGTGTTCCAAAGAGGTTGTGGCTGCTCCATCCCTCAAAGTGATCCAGGCTTGGAGCCTCAAACCTGGCTGGGGATTGGTTGAGGCTTGGACCAGCCTGGTCAGGGGGAAGGTGTCCCTGCCCCTGGCACAGGAGTGCAGCAAGATGAGGCTTAAGGTTGTCTCCAAGCCAAACCATTCAGTGATTCTATGAACAGATAATGTCTCTACAGGAAATGTTAAATAGAGGTAAGTGTAAAAATGTGAAATGCAGATCACCTGTCTTAAATTGGGGTGGTCCAAATTGCCAAGATTGAAATTTCCAAATGGAAAATTGGAAAGAGACAGATCTGTCTTGCAGACAGCAAGAGTGGGAAGCAGCCTGCAGCCCCTGGGAGCACAGGATGCCAGCTGCTCTGGTGTCCAGCACTGAGCTCCTGCAGCAGCTCTGGGTGCTGCACTGACTCCCCAGGCAGCCTGCTCAGAGAGCTTCCCCTGACACATCACACATCATTCCTCTTGCTGAACTGAGATTATTCCACACATCAGTCCTATTGCTGACCTGGCATTATTCCATACATCATTCCTATTGCTGAACTGAGATTATTTAATACATAATTCCTGTTGCTGAACTGAGATTATTTAATACATCATTCCTGTTGCTGAACTGAGATTATTCCATACACCATTCCTATTGCTGAACTGAGATTATTTAATACATCATTCCTGTTGCTGAACTGAGATTATTTAATACATCATTCCTATTGCTGAACTGAGATTATTTAATACATCATTCCTGTTGCTGAACTGAGATTATTCCATACACCATTCCTATTGCTGAACTGAGATTATTCCATACGCCATTCCTGTTGCTGAACTGAGATTATTTAATACATCATTCCTCTTGCTGAACTGGCATTATTCCATACATCATTCCTATTGCTGAACTGGCATTATTCCATACACCAATTCTATTGCTGAACTGAGATTATTTAATACATAATTCCTGTTGCTGAACTGGCATTGTTTCATACATCATTCCTATTGCTGAACTGGCATTATTTCAAGTGGCTACTTCTTTATGCTTGGTTTTGAAGACCTATCATGGTGTTTACACAAATGTTTTGATGAGTTGAGTCACTTGGAGGGTAAATCACAAGGAATTGAGACATCATGAACAGCTGCAATGGAGCACAAGGCAGAAGGAGAGGTGGTTCTTTGTACAGGTGGATTGATACTGTACTGAGCTTTTCTGTGGCTGCCCAGGCTGTTGGGCAGATAGGTTGTAGATAGGTCAGGCATGCAGAGCACACTGGGCAGGCTATATTTACTCTGGCAGTGCCTCTGTCACCAGGCCATACATAGCCACTCATTCAGGGCAAGCAGCCTCAACAAATCAGTGCTCTGTGGAAGTGCTAAAGGATCTTAATTAAAGCTGTGATGCAAATGTTTACAAAAATACCATAGAATGCTCTGTCTGTAGCTGGAGTCTTCATAGTCATGGTAAGTGATTGTATATTTATCTTTTAGAACAGATTATTGTCAGTTTTGCCTGCAATTTGGATTAAAAGCTTTTTCTCTGTTTTCTAATAATATCAATGTAATTAAAAGTTCAGTGTTTATTTTATGTTTTGCCTCAAGGCATAATCGAATATACATTCTTGTATCTATATCTATATGTGTGTATATTTTATTGTGGCATTGCCAACATAACAGTAATTTTGCATAAAAGGAATCCAGATTTGCCTGACCATACAAAAATGAGGAAAACAGACAAAGAAACAATATTACCCTGTTTATTAAAAAACAATATTACACCACTGATTGGAAAAAGAATCTTCCTGCCACTTCAAGTTGCATGCTGATCACTAGATTTTCTATATAAGAAAACATTGTTTTTTAGTTAGGAATAATTGAAAAATAATGGTTTTCTGTATAAGATTTTCTGTAGATTTTCTATATAAGAAAACGTTTTTTAGTTAGGAATAATTGTAAAATAATGAGTGTGTATAGTGATTGCTGTACTCTCATGTGGTCTTTTGTTTCCCACAGCCATGGGTATCTTTTCTATACTTGCTCTGCCATTGCTTCTCTTAGGGATCAGTGGAATTATTTATATTTACCAGTCAGTCAGGTGGCTGCTGTCCAAGTCAGCAGTGCAGAACAAGGTGGTGGTGATCACAGATGCCATCTCTGGACTAGGCAAGGGTGAGTTGTCTCATTTCTTCTCATTGCCACGGGAACAGAAGCAGCCAGAGTGACCCTCTGGGTGATAAACATGAACACATTGCCTTGGGTGTATTCATAACTGGCTGGATGAAGCAGAAGCTAATAAATATATTTATAAACCAATATGATTTTTAAGTGTATATATGCAGCCTCAGCCATGGGAACTACTGGAGAATTAGCAGGAGCTGCAGAGCTTTGTATTTATTTAATTCAATAGAAGGAGATGTTTTAGAGGAACACTGGTGCTATTTTTAGCATGTTGCTACTGTAAGATCTCCTGACACAGGCTGTCAGTGCAGGGTGGCTGCACAAACAGGTGTCACCTTACTCTTTACATGTTCCTTTTCAGCCCTGAGAGACTTCAGCAGCTCCTGCTTCTTGTGAACAGCAGTGCTCACCCCCCTTGCCCCTCTACCACCCTAATTCCTCCTCCTCCCTTGGCATCCTGCTGGGCTGCCCCAGCTCTGTGCAGTGAGGACAAGAGGGGGATGCCTTGGAGTGCCCACCCAGAACAGAGGCTGGGCAGTGAGAGAATAAAGTGGGGATTTGTTAAAGGCCTTCAGCAGATACACCTTGGGCAGTCACAGCCTCCCAGAGGCTGCACCCAGAATGGACAATGGCCACAAGCTTTTCAGACAATTGTAAATTGGGTCTGTTTGCATATCAGGGGCTAATCCTCTATCAGGAGATGAAAATTATGAGAGACAGGGCAACTGAGAGGCTTTTTAAAAGGTGATTTATTGCCTCATGGCATCAGTCTCATAGAAGTGTGAGACTTATGGTGTTACATTCAATGCCATAATAAGAGAAGCTGTCTAATTCTAATTCAGTTCTTACAATGCCTTATGTTAGTTTTTTTAGCCAATCACATACTGCTATGAAACTTGGCACCCTCTTTTTACACCAGTCTTTAATTGTTTTGCTCTTTGTGGCTTTGCCCCAATGTGTCATTTTAACCAATCATATAACACTTCACAAACCTACATCTTAATACTTCTTACATACATCTTCAATTAAAATACATTCTTAAATACATCTTAAACTTCTAACTTTATAACAGATTCTATTGCTAAACTTTAAAATATTTTACTCTCTTAACATATTGCTTTGCTTACATAATGCATATCTCTGTTTCATTAAAACATATTTCTCCTTAAACTACAAACTTATATTCTTGTTTTATATCTGTTTCACTTTCAATGCTCTAGTTCTCCAAGGTCTTAGGTCAAACCTTGTATCCATCTCAATCTCTGAGCCTGTGTGCACAAGGCCTGGGAGCTCTCTGTGCCTGCAGTTCCCACATCCCTCCAATTACAGCTTTAGGTAGTGAACTCATATTCCCCCAGTTTGCTCCCTCCCAATTCACTTTTGTTTATCCTTTTTGGGGCCTGAGGCTGTGGTGTGCCCTTGGATCACAGGCCCAGAGGGATTGTTTTGTCTGACCAAAATATGGAGACAGTAGCTAACAGCAGTTAGCACTAGTTCTGGCCAGAACCAGGGGAGTTGTATTTCAAATGTGTTTTAGAGAGGCGTGGTTTAGAGTACTTCCACTGAGACTGGATGTATTGTAGAATTATATGATGTCTGGGTTTCTAGATAAGGAATCTCACTTGGAGCAGAAATATCACCAGTGCTGAATTTGTTTGGCTGTGGCATCAAGCCAAATCTTGGAATCCTCCAGAAGAAAGAAAATTTATTGAACATTTCTCCAGCTGTCTTTCTCCAGCACTGCGTGACCCTTGGGGAATATTTCCCTAACTTTGATTTCCTTGTTAACATTTCTTCCCCCTCTTTTCTTTTTTTCCTTTTTCTTTTTTTTTTTCCTGTGGCTAGCTGTTACCTGTCTCTTGAGGCTAGAAAGGCAATTGTGTGTGTGTGGTGCCCCCACACCCCTTTTCATGTAGATAAAAAATGAGGTAACTCAAAACACTTTTATTTTATTACCCTAAATATACCTATGACCAGTATTCCATAGGTTGACACCAGGATATTATTTGCAGGCTTGAATGATTCCAAATAATGCAGAATTAACTCTCCACTCAGGCATATGTGATGGCCATTCATTCAAAGCTTTAAAATACCAGCTGTGTGGCCAGCTGCTCTGGATGTGGGCTCTAAGGAAACAGCCAAATTCTTTTCCTACATGCCAGAATTTCCAGACTAAAGGTGACATTCATCAGAGTTAAAAAAGAGAAACAAATCTATGATGATTGAAGATGTTTTCAATGGTTTGTGGTTGTTATTGAAACCTAGTTCCTGTTTCTTCTGAGTGCTGTAACTCAGAGAAGTACAGGGAAGTTCTAGAGGAGAACATCATTGGTTTCCCTTTCTCACCTTTATTGCTGTTCACATACAAGTCTTTTTCTCATTTTTTTTCAAAAGATTGCCTCAACTGTTGTTTATAGGGAAAATACTGCTATAATTGCTCTGGCAAACACTCTTTTGGACATTAAATTAAAAACCCTTCTATGCTAGGAAAAAAAAAGGGAAAAATGGAAGGTGTTCATAAAATTACTGTTATAAATAATGAAAAAGTTTGCTTAAATAAAAGTTTCCAGCTGCACAGGCTTGAAAAACTACAAGGGTGGATCCATAAATACTCCCATACAGATATTAAGAGTTTAACATGATCGTTTAAGAAATCTAAAAATGGGTAGATTAGCATAACTGGGTTTGCTGTGGGTACTGAAATCTAAAGGAAATGTTTCTTGGAGGACAGCAAGCCATAGCCCTGGGGTTGTTCTGTTCTGACAAAGCAAACAGGCTGGCACTGCATTGTGAGGCCATGCTCCTTCTCCTCCCATGCTGGTTGTGCATGTGGCTGTGATGTAGGTTTGATTAGGGACCAGACAGGAGAGCTTCAAGGCTGAGAGCTTTTCTGAACAAAGACCAAATCAGCAAAAATGACTCTTGATTTTCGATTATATGAGCACACAAACCAACCCACTGCCAGTTAGCTCTCTGGCTGCACCCAGAGCACACCTCTGGTTCTGGGCACATCATCAGGTGCATCCTCAGGCCTGTCTGCAAGAATTTATCTATTCTGAGGAAAAAGGGCAGGCAGTTGTGAACTTTTCCTGGTTAGGAGGACAGCCTTGATGGATTCCTGGATTGAGCATCACTGTTTCAGCTCAGCTGAGCTAGAACAGGCACCTGGAGCAGCCAGAGGGATGCAGCCAACAGTGATTCCTCAAGGATGCCCATGTTTTTAAATAATGCAATACATGACAGGATGGTGAGGAACATACTCTCCCTCAACATCACATAGAGAAGAAAATAGAGCAGACACAAGCTGTCAAGGTGCTCCAGCCTTGTATTTCAGCATTTATTTGAATACCCCATGAAGACCTGGGTTGGTTGCTGTCCTGCAGCCAGTGCTGAGCTGGGGTGGGAGGTAACACTCACTGCCAGCTCCTGTTGTTATTTGAGTCCCCTCTTCAGAAATGCACTGTCATAGTTCACTTGTGTAAAAAAAGGAGAAGAATTCTCTGAGACCTGTCTTAAATTGAGGTAGACCCCTAGCCTAGACCCCTAGTGCCAGCCCTGCATTCCCAGGAACTTTTTGGTGCATTTCTCAGGAAGGCTTCAGGGAATGGAGCTGAACAAGCTGGTCCCTGATGCCTCTGCTTGCTGGGCAGGTTTAGTTCTCAGGAGATAAAGCTCTTGGGATGGATTACATCTGGAGGGCAGGGTTTTTTGGAGAAAGGACTCTCTCATGGGTGCTTCACCAGTGGGCCAGTTTAAGTAAGTTTACCTGTATTAGAGTTTTTCAAAGTTGTGGATGAGTTCTGTGTTGCCAAGAGTTTCATGCAGGTGGCTGCTGTGACTGTTAACTGGGGCTGCCTGGTTTCTTTATAGAGCAGCAGACATGAAGGTTTGCAAAAGATGCACTTTGTGTTTCATGTGTAGTTTTATTTATAGCAAGTGTGTCTGGGAAGGACATACAGACAAATTTTTCTAACTCAATCTCATCATCCATTGACTGACATAGTTATTTTCTACTTTTTAATTAAATCTCATTACTAAACAGTGGCATTGTGCTGTACCATTATCCCATACACATTATCCCATTACATTAAATTTCATTTATTTCTCATCTATGTACTATCACAAGTCAATGCTTTCTTTTTTCTTCATATTATTTAAAATTTATGAGTTTTAAAGCATGGATTCAACACCCTTAGCAAAACCAGCATCCCATTTCAAGCAAAATAAATAAAACCAATTTGCCAGCTTTGTAATTTTTTTTTAATGTCTTTCTCTCCTAGAATGTTCTCGTGTGTTTCATGCAGGAGGAGCAAGGCTCGTGTTGTGTGGCAGGAACTGGGAAAAGTTAGAAGCCTTGTATGATGCCTTGATTAGTGTGACAGACCCCAGCATGGTAGGTATCCATAGCCTGGGACAAACCTTGCTCAGGGACAGAATGTCATTTCAGATCCACTAAAACAATGTGAAATATGATTTGCTGTCAGTGGTGGCTTTGGTCACTCAGGTAAAAACACCAAATACAGCCCAGAGAGACAGAGAAACAAACACCTCTGAAGGTATTGAGAGCATGGTGCCAAAATTCTGCTCTCTTGAGCCAATCCTGTCAAGCCTCTGAGCTCTGAACAAGCCACCCAGCTAGAAATCCTCAGCAGAGGAACCTGCCTGGTAATTTGGATGAAAGGGATCCAAATGCTTGATTTAATGACAGGAAATTTTTCATATAATTAGTGTGCTCAAGGAGTGGGAGATAGGTCTGAAGATCAAATTCATTTTGAGCTTCTCCACTATTTGAGGAAAAGTTCCAGGTAGAAGGGATTTGGAGTAAAAACAAGAACAGTCTTTTTTCCTCATGGCCACTGACAGTGGACCTGCAGAACTGCTCCTGCTCCAGCTTTTTGGCAGGAGTTTCTTGAGGTTCATGGCAAAGCTTCCCTTCTGTGAGCAACACACAGTTGACTCATTCCAGGGCACAGGTGTTCCTGAAGGCATCACATAAATTTTGCAGCCATTTCTCATCAGACCTACAAATATTTGTGGTTTTTTTTTTGCAGTGGGCTTCATTCATCTGCATAAATAACCACAAAAGTGGTGTGTTCATGCTAGCCTGCAGAGATTCAACTAGGAAAAAATATTAACTGTGATTAAGCTCTCCAGCTCTCCTGGGGCTCCTTTAGGCACTGGAAGGAGCATTAAAGTCCCCCAGAGCCTTCTCCAGGCTGAACAACCCCAGCTCTCGTTTCTGGAGTTGTTCAGCCTGGAAACAACCATCTTCTTTTCAAGAGTGAGTTAGTCTCAAAATCTTATGTGAGGATGACAAAAACACTTTGAGTCTCAAGGTAAATTCATTTACTAGACAAGGAAATAGAAATAGAAATAGAAATATAGAAATAGAAATAAATACAAATACAAATACAAATAAAAATAGAAATACAAATAGAAATACAAATACAAATAGAAATACAGTTAATATATAACAAGCACCATTTAAATGAGTCTTTTGCTCCTCAGACCTATGCTCCAAAGCTGGTACTCCTGGATATCACAGACATAAGCTGCATTCGAGATGTAGCTAAGGAAATCCTGAACTGCTATGGCTGTGTGGATGTTCTGATCAACAATGCAAGTATGAAGGTGAAAGGAGCAGTGCAGAGCATTTCACTGGAACTTGATAAAAAGATAATGGATGCCAACTATTTTGGACCTATAACATTAACCAAAGGTATTTTAGGTTTTTTTTTTTCCTTTTTTGCTGTTACTACTTAAAGCACATGGACAATTAAACAGGTTAATACTGCAGCTAACTCTGCATGGAGAATTCAGATGAGTCTAGAAGACAATTTCCAGCTATTGGATTTTGTGATACTTTTGCTTGCAATATTGAGACAACCTTCATTGAATTTGTGCTGTTCACACTTCAGCTCTCACTCCTTTTCACTAAAGACACTCAGCTCTTTTACTTATGTGGCTCTCTCTTGTATTTCTCTTTTTGCAGCCATTCTTCCTAACATGATCTCAAGAAGAACTGGCCAAATTGTTCTCATTAATAGCATCCAAGGGAAAATAGGAATTCCATTTCGAGCAGCTTGTAAGTTATTATACATTGCAAAAACATACATTTTAATGCATAAGTTGTGAGGAGTCTGTGACACTCATCATAGGTTATTAAAAGTGCTAATTTGCATCCAAATTTGGTATTACTGCAGTATTTGGCTGAAGTTTTTTCAAGCTGGAACTCAATTAGAAATAATTAAAATGCTACCAGCTGCTGCTGGACTTGAGAGTTGGATGATAAAAAATGTGTCAGCAATTTAAAATATATATATATAAATATATATTATGTAGTTAAAATCAATATCTGATCTATACTTGTGTATTTTGATGGAAACCTTCATGAAGAATAGAGTGTAAATATAAAACATGAGTAGATAAGAGATACTGCTTTGTGGAGCAATAGGTGTGGGAGTTTAAAAGGAGATTTAGGAATTGCTTTCTGCTTGGCTTTCCAGGAAATTTTCAAGGTCTTTCATCCAAAACTCTAAGGAATCAAGGCTATTCTGAATTATGATGGAAGGTCTTTGCATTAATAAAATACAAAGTTATTGGACAGAAAATATAGGAGAGATGTAAATAGATGTTTTAAACTTGGGACAGATGTAAAGAGACATTTTTAGCTTGACAGAAAGAGTGAGTGATGGGCTCTGAATTAAAAAGTCTGTGAGACCTCAGAATTGTGACTTACAGACCCATGAAAGCAAACTATAGTGACATGAGCTGTAAGGAAAGCAGCAGAAAAAATAAATTAAAACATGTCTTCATGTCTTTGTAAATTTATGCATAAATCTATGCAGAGCCCACATCTAAGAACTACAAAAAAGGCTCAAAAAGGAATCAGCACATTGATGTGACACCTGGAATACTTCCCATCTAGGATACAGACAGCTGTGTCAAAATTCACTGTATGTGTGTAAAACCATGGCAGGCAGAAGAGCCAACAGAGAGAGTTTTTACAGTGCCCATACCAATATTTATTTGCATGAAATGAAGCTGCCAGTAGAAGGGATGCCAAAATGAATGCATGCAGAGCATCTCTCTGTTCCCAGAGCCCCCCTGCCACTGCCTGGATGGGCACAGGTTGATTTTCACTGTAAACTGAGGCAAATAAAGGTGGTTGAGCACTCTGCAGCTCTGCTGCCCTGAACACACAGTTCTGTCTGCTGATCAAGTTTCACATGCTATCATCTTATACTGTTCTCAATAGCAAGACTAAAAAGCAGATAAAAAAATTTTGACATTTAGTTACTTTAAAATTCACTTTAGCATTAAAAAGTAGCTCAGATTGCTGCTGCAGGGCAAAGTCCTAGTGAGTTTACAAAGCATGAGGAGCACTGCATCCCAGCAGTGGACATGTATTCCACTGCATTTTATGGATGTGTTACAAACTGCAGAAACAGAAGGTGTGAGGACTCATCTCAGGGACAATTCCATCCCCCAAAGACGTTTTTGAACTCTAGAGATAATAGAATTGTTATTTCCTAACCTGGAATGTGCTATTTCTAACTGGGAAATGCAGCCACATGCTGTTTGACATGTCCAAGAGACTGTCCTGTGCAGTAATTGCTTGTTTTAAATAGGTCATATGATAATTTCAGTGGGTGAAATAATTCTTTTGCATTTTAGTTAATGTTTATTTTCCCAAACATTGGTGCTTTATTATACACCTGCTTCCATGCAACCATATATCTAAACATGCATATTTGTGGTTTTTTACTTTTAGATGCTGCTTCCAAGCATGCTGCTGTAGGCTTTTTTGATTGCCTCAGAGCTGAAATGGAAGAATTTGATATTTCTGTCAGCACTGTGAATCCAACCTTCATCTGTTCCTACCATCGCCAGCCAGCACCAGGCAACTGGGAGGCATCTATTTGGAAATGTAAGTTTGGGTGGATGCAGATGAGGCACAGAAAGCAGGAAGGAGGCTTTTCCAGGGTAAA
This sequence comes from Luscinia megarhynchos, assembly GCA_034336665.1. NCBI lineage: Eukaryota > Metazoa > Chordata > Aves > Passeriformes > Muscicapidae > Luscinia > Luscinia megarhynchos. The sequence goes on from CM067580.1 coordinate 9,531,992, forward strand.
AAAAAATATAAAAGGAAAAATAAAGGAAATGACAGAAAGGATGAACAGGCATGAGGAGCAAAAAGAGATATTGGAGAGGTAATATTGGCCTGGTGAAAGAGAAGGAATGGGGAATGAGACAATGTTATGTGAGAAAATAAACACATCAGGGCATCAGGAGTGGAGGGGCAGGAGAGCTTCTTGAAAGGTCCAAAGGGGCAATTCCACTGCACTCAGGTTGCTCATTTTCTTAGAGACTTCAAGGATTTTATCCCAATTATAAAAAGATCTTGGCCACATACTGCTCAGGAGAATGGAGGGGAAGGGTTTGAAAGTGTGTAGAAATTAAATTGATTTCAGTGATTCACTAGTTCTATATCTTTGAAACACCATTTCCTCAGAGTATCTGCCTGCCTGTCTGTGTCTGGGGCTCTCACTCCTCTCTCATTTACAGTCTTTTTCAGGAAGGTGTCCTATGGTGTGCACCCCGTGGAGGTGGCAGAGGAAGTCCTTGCCACAGTGAGCAGGAAGAAGCAGGAGGTGCTCATGGCCAATCCCATCCCCAGAGCAGCAGTTTACATTAGAACATTCTTCCCCGAGCTGTTTTTTGCCATTGTTGCCTCAGGGATTAGGGAAAAGCTGAAGACAGAAGAGGAAAATTGATTTTGTTCAATTATTTTCCTTGGTTTTGACCTAAAAAAAAAAAAAAAAAAAAAAAAGGTTTTTGTTTTGGAAGTGAGTGACTTCTGCTGCTTGCTATGAGTCAAATAAAGCCACTATCATTGGCACACACATTCATCTATAAAGTTTCTACTCTTCTGGTTGTAGGGATTATGACAATGTTCCTTTGGAACCAAACTGCTCTTGCTGCTGCAAGTCCCATTGCTCATGTAACTTCCAGCTCCAGCTCACTTCCACACCTCATTCTGCAGCAGAATCACCAAACATGAAAGGAATTCTGAGGGCTAAGGAACAGGTCCTCTTGCAGGAACATGAACCTTTTGCTTTATCTCTGATGGAACTGCCCTGGCTCCAAGGACTCTCACTCAGGGAGGTTCTCACCCCTGGGATGAAGGGTCGGTTCCTGCAGCACCTGCTGGAGCTCCATCCATTTTCTGCTGTAGCACTGGGGTTTTATTGTAGTGTGAATGGCTGTGCCTTAACTGGGAAGTCAAGCAATCATTTATTCAAAATTGTTTGGGTCCTCAGCAGAACTCTACTCCTTCAAACCAATGGGCATTTGCTGTGATCTCAGTGATATTTTTCCTGTACCTCAGCAACAGCCAAGCCCCCCACATTTCCATGACAGAAAGATGCAGAACAAACATGATTTCATCAGAAAAGGATCAGGCACCACAGGACATCCCAGCTAAACATGAATCAAGGTTGTTTGTGGTTTCCCATCCCTGGATGGAGCTTGGAGCAGCCTGGGATTGTGGAAGGTGTCCCTGCCATGGCAGGGTTGGAATGGCATAGATGCTCTTTAAGGTCCCTTCCAACCCAAACCATCCTGTGATTTCTATGATTTCTATTATTGTCCTTCTTTGTTGTAAAACAAGTGAATTACATGTTAAAATAAGCTGAATAATCCTTCTGCTCCATTTTGCACGTTCTAGAGATCAGCAGAAATTCTTCACACAATTTCACTTTGGAAAGTGAGCAGTTCAAGGAGCCACAGTAGAAGGCAGTGAAAGTGAAAGAGGTAAAATAGCACCTGTGTCCTATCAAGAAAGTTTTAAAAAACAGATGTATTTTTATCTAGGAAGTAGAGGAAAATTGTATCTTGATGATTTTCAAATCCCTAAAATGTACTGCAGAGAAGGTGGGACTGAACTGTTCTCCTTTTCTGCTGGAGCAGGACAATGTGCTAAAATTACTGCAAAGGAGATTTACAGGGACAGCATTTTCTGCTAAGAATAGTTAAGCACAAAGGATAAATTGCCACAGAAATTTTCAAATGCCTGTCTTTGGAAGGTTTAAAGAAGAGATTAATGAAACATCTGTAAAAAAGCAATGTAGTTTTAATTTATCTGCCTAGAAGAAAAGAAGGATTAGATGACCTTTTAAATGGGTCACACTTTTCTCCAATTTAGTGGCTTTTTCTCATCTTGAAGATGAGGTTTCTCCACTGGTATTTCAGATGCAATTTTTTTCCCCTCTGGGGAAATCTGTTATTTAATCTGAAGATTTCTATTTCATTTTGATCTCTGTTTTGCTGTCTCACTTGTGGATATATGTTGTACATAAAAATATTATGATGAGAAAAAGCAATATTAAGATGAGTTCAGGATAGCAGGAATTGCATCCCAGAGGTGCCCATTTCTCTCACTAACTTCCAGTGGTAACCAGGACTACTGTGGTCTGTGTACTTGTGCCACAGGTGTCTGAAATTTATTTAAATGCCATAGTCATCAAAATTGATTGGATCTAATTAATCAGAATAAAAATGCTGCTGGTGTTTTCCCTCTGCTTTCAAATCATGTGGTTCCAGGATTTAGTGGGTGTCAAAAGTTAAAATAAGGGCCAGAATATGAATACAAATAGGGATAAGAAATCTTACATTTCATTAGGTGAATTTATCTACCAGATATCCAGCAGAAGACATACAGCTTCTTGAATGGTTAGCATGAGAAAAACAGACAGTTGGAGATTTAAGAATGGATCTGGATGGATTCTTAATGCACCATTATTTAAAAAGCCCTTGGCCACCTACAGCACTTTATATGCATTCAAACCAGGGTAAGAAACAATCCTGGCTGTGTTAGTAACCTGCAGGCTAACAAAAAAAAATCATGAAGCACTTGCTTAAATTGGATTTTTCAAAGGACTTATAGGCATCAACCAAGTATGTTTCTGGATGAGGTAGAAATTCTTCCATGAGACCCAGGAACAACATGAGAGGGGTAAAAATCCATTGTAAAAAGAGTTAGGGTTGACAAAATGCAGAGAGTCAGATGGAATCAGGAAGAATTCCTCTGTCAGTGAAGGTGTTAGAAACATATCCATCATAAATAAATGTGTGAAACAAGGGGAAAGAATCAAGATCTTGTGTTTTGGTCAAGGGATTGACCAAACTTCAGCTTCTAACAGAGTGGGCACCAAACTCTGTAACAACTGCTTTGTTCTCCTGCTGAACTGAAGGTGGCAGTTTCAGAGCACTGTAAAGGATGAAGACAGACTTTTCTAAAGATTAAAGAGGAACTCTTATCTGCAGCCACCTAGCAGGATGGTGTAGGGAATATGGAGGCAGATTCTTCTCAAATATGCACAGTAGAAGAAAAAAATGGTAATGGACACGAACTGGAACACAGGACATTCTCCTCTCTTACCATTAATGGTTTTCTTCTGACTTAAGGATGCTTCTCTTTTATCAGCTCCACCTTATCACTGGCCATAACCTGACCTGCTATGGATCCTGCTGGCATAACAAGCCCAAACTCTATTTATTGCCTGAGTAAAAATATGTAGGGATTTTTCCAAAGCCCAGAGCTGCTCAGCAGACTGTGTAAGACCTCTGCCACCCACAGTTCACAAGTGTGTTTCCCAAGGGGCTCAAGAACAGGAGTATTCACCCAAAAATGAAGAAAAGGTGGTGTCCAACAAAGCAGGCACACAGCTCAGTTCCAGGAGGAAGCTCCATGTTCCTGATCTGTGGTGATTGCCATCATTTCCACCTCCCCATCTTTAATGTGATTATAGATTCTTCCTGTATAAATGTAATCCAATTTTGATTATTTCTGACTCTGTTGCCAGAATGATTCCTGGAGAATTCCATAGGTGAGTTGTGTGCTGCCCACAACCATGTATTTCTCAGATTTCAGTTTGCCTTCTCATGAATCTTCAGGATTTTAGTTTGCTTTCTCATTTTAGGTAAGTGTTTACACTGAAAACCTGTTCCCTCTTTCAGCTTCCTCTTGCAGCAAATCCACTGTGTGTATGGTGAAACTCTTGAACCATAAGCTGAGGTGCACAGATTTTCTTGGAGAAATTGCACCTTTCATAACAAAAAATTATTCAACCCATGCACCACATGTCTTATTTGCTGCCCTGCTTTTCATGGTTCCAGGGTGGGATTTTTTACAGTCTTTTTTACTAAAGAATCAGAGTGGAGTGATGCTCTAAAATTCTAACAAACTCACATACTCTCTATCACCAATAGACACCTCTCAAAAACTAGAACTGTGGGGAACCTGTGTCACTGTTTTTATTTGAGCTGAGACACCTGAATCTTCTTTTCCAATACCAAGACTTCATTGAAACATCCACAGAAATATAATTTCTTTATTAAGAAAAATAAATAATACTACACATGGATGCATTTTATTCATGAACACTGTTTTGTTTGGATCTAGTATTATAATTTACAGCATGCTTTGAGGTGTGGTTCAGCTTTACAGGACTGAAATAGTGGCCAGGTGGCGCAGACTCCTCAGGGCGTGCGTGGGGTCGTCCGTGGTGTTTTGGAAAGAGTTCACATACACATTGCAAACTTTCTCTGGAGCTGTGTGGTCAGGAAACTTGTATTGAATCCTAAAGCTCCTTTCCAGCTTTTTTCTTTTGTGCTTGAATTCCAAGATAGTTTTTGTGTATTTGTTAATAGTGGTGACAGCTGCAGCCATACAGCAAGCGAAGGAAGTCCATGCAAGGCTATAAACAAAAAAGCAAAAATTAGCAGAAATTAGCAGCACAATTTCATATTCAAGTCCTTCAATTCTATTTTTGAAAACACTGCTTATGTGTGATTGTGATGAGGAAGAAATATTCTTGGTTAATGGCCATTTACAGTTGACCTCTACATATTTGTTGTAGTATCTATATTTAGCATACTTGTTTAATGAAACCCTACCTCAAGTTTTCTCTATTTGAGCTCTATTCAAGCTTTACTTCTCTATTAAGCTTAGAGCTTAATATCAGAAAGAGGTTTTATAAAAAAAATGAGGAATGCATAAAAAAGTTAAAAGGTGCAGTTATTAAGAGTATAAATCTCACAGGGGACACTGAGAAAAATGTGAGTTACCCAAAAGTGTTAAAAGAACAGAGAAGGCACTATTAGCTGGGTAATAGATAAATAATAATAAAATAAAATAATACTAATATACTAATACTAATACTAACAATAACAATGATAATAAATAACTGGGTAAAGCAGATTCAGAGCATTGAAATGCATTTCTGAGAAAATGCATGGTATGAGCAAACAGAGAGAAAAGGATGTCAACTCTGAAATGTTAAAAGTAACTCCCTAAGGAGACAGAACTAAAAAATTATACTGAAATAGTGTTTGTTAAAAATGCGTGAAATTAAAAGCAGCAAGTAAAAATAAGCCACATGAGCATGAATTGGAGTTCACAGTGCTGGAACTTGCTCATCAGTAGCTTTTTAAGCATGGCAAGGTTACAATTATCGAATGAAATGTGCCTTGGTGGAGAAATCAGTTTAAGAGGTTCCTGTTTATCTCGCCTCTCCCTCAGAGCTGTGTGTAACCACATCCTTGATGATGTGATTCAACAAGCTCATTTACATTTGTAAATAAATCCTTCCCCCCACCGCCCACCTTTCCCCCGTTCCTCTCTCCCAGTATTTTTGGCCAGGATTGATCTCTAGAGCAATCAGAAATCAGATGTATGGACAGAATCTGAGGATGGTGGACTATGGCATGGAGATGTGAAAGGCTCCCAGGAGCAAGAAGGGGAGAAGCTTACACAGTGTTTGCTCCTCATATCATGCAAACTACATCTTGAGTAAGTCTCAAATGAAAGCTGGTCTTTTCCAACCTGGTTAATTCTGTGATTCCATGAAATGTTCCAGATACAACAGTCTGAAGCATACATGTGATAGGAAAATGTGAACCTAAATGACTGAAGCTGGAAGAGTTTTAAACAGCTTAGGCAAGGCAATTGGGAGGTGAGAATGCTAAACCTGGGTTTGATGTGGATGGAGAAGAACCTCTGCTTCATGCAGGGCAGGACTCCTCTGTACTGTCTGAGGGATGGCAAATACAAACCTTGCACACTTCTACATTCTGGGCAACAATTTCAGGCAACTGATTTACAAAACTGGCACCTGGGTACTGAACTGCATCTGCAGAAGTGAAATAAGGTAAAGGCATTGCCTATAAATTAGGTATAATTCCTTGAACATAGGGTGAAGTTTTCGTTGGATACTGCTGGGAACCAGGGAAAAAGCACCTTTGAAGCCTTGGGTTTCTCAGCCTTCACAAGGACAAGAAATTATAACAATGATTAAACACCTGCAGGGTGCTGAGAGCCATGTGAGTGCCTGGTGATGTTTTGCAGAAAGCATGATTTCAAAGAGGTGTTGCCTTCTTGGACCAATGAGTCTTTTCTATTCTGTTTTACATGAACTACCCTGTATAAAGTGTAGTGTTTCTTTGAATAAAGCTCTCTCTTCTTTTGCTTCTCCATTGCACGAGGAACTATGTTGCATTATCCTTTTCACCACTCTCCTATAGTCTAAAATGCAACACAAAGTGGCTGAAATGTAATGCAAGAACCAAATATAAAGCAGTTAGTACCCGTAGGACCAGCCATAATCCCAAGTGTGAGGTCTCCAGTCTTCAGGACCAAGATTTACAGTCATTTGAAATACAGTTGTGTACATCATGTGAGCAACCATGCCCAGAAGACCTAAAAAATACAATGTTATAATAATATTAGAAAATGTAAATTGAGGAAATTCTTTTTTGTAGTCTCTTGAACCCCTGAATAAGATTTTATGAACTATCTGAATTCTTCAAAGCACTCAAAAAACTTGGACATTATTATTTTAAGTGTGTTTAATGTGTTGTGTATTTGCCACTTGTACACTTGGTTCTCATCCTCTGAAAACTTCTTAGCAGTGAAATCTTGAGTTATTACAGGAAAGTGACACATTGTCCCCAGTTTCAGAAACAAGAGTGGAAAGATTTTCAAAGCCACTGCTGTAAGTGCAGCCAGATTTATCAGTTATGAGGGTGAAAGAAAAAGTGGCCAAACTTTTACTAGTAAGTACTGCAAATCTAGATTATGGAAGAGACTGATATTGAATAATTTAATTTGCATTGCTCAGATAGAATCAGGAGTATGTTTGTACAAGAAATCACATCTTCATTACAGATTAGGGCAACTAGATTTGGTTTATACCTACAAATGATTCATACATAAATTTAACAGCTAGAACAAATGTTCTTCCCTTTTTTAGTATTTCAAGAAATTTTACTTGTGGGAGTAAACAGAATGTCCAGGATAAACTTGAGGCTTCCTGTCTAGGTCTGTTTAATACTGTACAGGCCCAAACCAAAAAGAATATTAATGAAAGTGAATATTCATGATTACTGGGAGAGGGGAAAGCTGCTAATAGCTGGCAAAACTGCTGAAGGAGTTCAATAAGGCTCACATCTTTCTTTGAAAACTGACATGACAGTGGATCATGAGGATAGGTCAGACACAGGAGAAATGGGGCCTTTTCTCAGCAATTAATGGAATTGGTGATAGTAGAGATTTTTAATTGCTTGGAAATCTTTCAGGGCAGTCATTAAGAAGAAAGGAGACAATCCAGTCACAGGAAAGGCTGGGGATTGCACTCTGGGCTACAGGGAGCTAAAAGAGCCATCTTCACTGTGTAAAAGTTAACTGCAAAGAGAAAGGAATTATCTGCTCTATTTCCTCCTTATTTTTGTGATCAGATGTTTAATGAACTTCATTTATTTACCCCAAAAAAGACATTGGTGAATGAACTAAATATGTGATTATGTTTAAGAGGAAAAAGTATAACAAAAAAATCCTTTCATTCATAAGAAAAAGCACAAATGCATGAACTTAAATCAAATAACATTAGGAACAGGAGAAAAGCCAAACATTTTGATAGAGAAATGCAGCCTTGAGATTAATTTTTTGCCATCTGCCAGCTGTCTGACTTGCAGTTTAGTGCCATAAAAGATATGTTATCACCAAGTATAAATCACTCTGGACAGTTCTGAACATGTGAAGCAGAGTGGCATGTGCTCCACAAGAAATTCTGGTAAATAAATTAACTGTAATTGCTTTACTGCAAAATTCCTCAGTAAGAATTCTACAATAGAGATTGAATCTTTGAGATGCCTTCAAAAATCTCTGCCTCAAGCTCCTGCCCAACAGACTATAAACAGACAATTCAGACCAGATTTCTCAGACTGGACTGGGGAAATTTCTTCCAAACTGAATTTGCCTAAAATCCTAAGATTAAATAGCACTGGATTATGAAACATGCAGAAAATAGAAGAAAATTTTAATGACCATTCTCTATTAGCAATTACCCAAGTACATTCTACTCCCTCTTAAAAGTGCTATTTGAGTTTGGCTATTGCTAATTTTATACTCAGCATGTTGGAAGTGAAAAATCAAGTTACTTAGAAGAGGATGTACTTTTTAAGTCTTTGGCAACCAACCTGACAATTAAATGAAAAATGATCAAATGAAAACAATTAAGTTACCGATAGCAAAAGCCACAAATATAAAATTTGAAATAGACCACATTAAGAAATAATTAATTTAAAATAATGTTTTCCCATAAAATATTGCTTCAGTTCATATTGTTAGCCTCTCAGTGGGCATTGTAACACTTTTGAAGCTTGGACACTGTTATTAATTTTCAGATGGAAGACTGTTCTGGGTGTAATTTCTGGAGATGCTTGGCTGTACCTGCTAACACGGTGAGCACTGCAGAGAAGGCATTGATCTTCAGCCCATCAATGACAGAGCTGTAGTAGCACATTTCTACTGACATCAGAATGTTCCCAGTCAGGAGCAGAAGGACGTAGAGGAGCTCTGCTACAATAGACAGCCACAAAACCCCTGGAAACCAAATCAACACACTGATATTACCAGCAATCATTTCGTGTTTCCACCCTTTCCTCCTCCATTTGTGTAGTTCATACAAAGTTCAACAGAAGCACAAAGGCTGTGAGGGTGCTGGGATAATGAGAACACCAATGGAAGACTTCAGTGCCATAGACACCCAAAATTATAATTTTTGGAATAGCAGTTGCATGTTCCTGCCACACACTTAGAAGCTTACAGTGCAAGGTGGGACAGTGTGGTTTATACTCAGTAGCTACCCTAAAATCACCATGAACCAAAGTGAATACAGAAAGAACCAAAGTTAATATCAAAAGAGCCAGAGTGACTATAAAAAGAACCAAAGTTAGTACAAAAAGAACTGAATACAAAAAGAACCAAAGTTATAAAAAGAACCAAAGTGAATATTAAAAGAACAAAAATGGATACAAAAAGAACCCAAGTGAATGCAAAAAGAGCTGTTGGTGGTTGTGAGTGCAGAGAGGAGCCCACTGGAGCAGCAGACCCAGCTGCAGCCAGGGGCCATGCACACACCCACCCTGCCTGGGGCCTGGTCACTCAGTAACATCTTCCCCACAGGCTCAACTTTCAACCAAACAGGATCTTGATTTTTTGGGGCAGAGAAGCCTTCATGAGCCCAGACAGCCTCCAGGTTTTGCTGAGATTTATTTCTCCAGTTATCTGCTAGTTCCTCTCTTTTTGGAGATCTGGTAATTACATCTTATGCAAGAAGTTAATCCTCCATTAAAGTCTCTCAGCCTGCTGTTTGATGTCCCACAGCCAGGAGCAGGAGGTCTTCTTGTGTCCAAATTTACAGTAGCAAGATCTGGCAAATGATCTTCCCCAAATTTTTTAAAAAATAAAAAGTGTCCTGAGACACCTGGTTGTAGATTGAAGCAGTGGTTTCACGTGAAGACGAGCACAAACAATCATAACTTAAAAATTTAAACACTGCTGAGACACATCCTTGATTAGCAGACACCACCTAGGGCAGGAGACAACGTTTGGGTGGTGTCAAACCCCAGATGCTGGCCTGCACAGTGGCTGGGGGACTTCTCAGATTCATGGAATTAGACATGGAATTCTTGGGCCAGGCTCTGTGTGGGTGTTCTTGGACATGGTTTGTTTCTCCAGGAAATCTGTCTCGGTAAAAAATTGTGATTTTCATTAGGAACTCCAGATGTTGCATTGCCCAACAGTTCTGGCTGCTCCAGCTGTGAGAGTTTGCCTTTTAACATTTCTGCTCAGGGAGCCATTCTGAGAAATGCACTGAACACAGTGAGACCCAGGGGTGAGAAACCGGGGAGGGCTGAGCCTGGTGCACCCCAAATTTGGATCAGGCAGCAGCCACGGGCACGTGCAGAGCACACAGCTGTGTTTGCACACGCACACTGGGAGGGATTTCTGCTTTTCAGGCACCTTGGCTGTCTCCCTCTGGCCTGCAGTGCCTGTGACATTTGCTGGTGATGCTCAGAGCTGGTTCCAGCTCTGTCCACCAGCAGTTTTCTTAGTGAGGAGCTCTCAAGGCAGGGCCCAGAAAACACCCCTCATTTCTGTGTGACTACACCCACATCTCATTTATTTTTTTTCTCACACAGCAAAATTCTGTTTTGCTGCTAAGGCACTGTGACAAGCTGCAGCAGGTAGAAGGAGACTGGCCTTCAGAGACTGAGTATTTCTCCTTCTCCAAGGGTCTGAAATTGCTTATCCAGGAAAATGCTCCAGTCCCAGTATGCTGGAAAGAAAAAGTTTTGGGTTTTTTTCTTGTGAAGTGATTGGTCTAATCAGATCAGTGATGGACTGATGTTCTCACACTGGGGATCAGGCAAGAGGAAAGCACACAGGAATCTGCAGAAATGTTTCATAAGAATGTGAGTCCTTCTTTAAAAGAAGAGAATGGAAATGTGTCCTCACAGCTCTGAGCAAGGCACAGGGAGGGGATTCAGATTCCACCAAGGCTGGTTTGGTGCACAGCACCTCTCCCTCAATCCTCTCAGCACACAAACCTCCTGGCTGGATGTTCACACACTGCCACTGTATTCCTGGCTGCAAATATGGAGGTATGAGGAGAGAGAGGGCAAAAATATACAATTTTATACAAATTTTGGACTTCCAATATCCATATTTGAATTTCAAAAGCCATTCATATTCAAGTGGTGTGTCTTCAGAAAAACATAGGCTGATATTGTAAGTCATATGACCTTCCTTTTAAAGTTGGGAAACTAAATAGCAGACAAAAAACCTCTTTGGGATTAAAGCAAGCATTTTTGAAATTAATTAATTTAATTTAATGCAGAATACTTGTATTGGTAAGTGTGACCAGGAAAGTTTTGACAAAAAAAATAAATATCTACCTCGATCAGAAGCTGGAGTCAGACTGATAAAGCTTCTACACTTCTCACCTAAAAAACATAAATTAAATCAAATTCAGGATTATTTTGTATTCTGTAATGGTCTAAATAAATAGATTAATAGAAAGAAGAAAATGCAAAATCTACCATACAAGCAGAAAGTGAGATGATGAGGAGGTTTCTAATGTACACAGAGACCCTGGGACATCAACTTTCTCCTGGGGCTCAACTAGAGAGTCCTCACAGACTATTTCAAGGTGGAACCAGAGCCTGGACGGCTCAGAGAAAGGCTGTGAATTGATTTCCATGAGCTGGTAGCTGTGAAAGCCAGGAGAGGAAAATTCCTTTGCAGAACTGGCAGCTGGATGCAATCCTGCTGTCAGGGCAGAGCTGCTCTCCCCACAGCAGCAAGGCTGCTGCTCACACAAATTCCCTCTAAGCTTCATTCCAATTTCTTCCTGTAAGCTTTGGTTTTTCAAACCCAGATGACCTCCTGGCCCCCACACAGATGCTGTGAACAAAGCTCTTGGAATTAATTTCTGCTCCATCTGAACATGCTGGGTGTTTTTTTCCAGCTCCTAACTGCACCAAGTTGGGTAACAGGAGCTTCCACACATGAGCTTCCACAGCAGATGCTCAAATTACACAACCCTGGTGCCCACAGCGTGGATAAAAGTGTCTTTTGGACATGTAGTTTGCTCTGATCTTTGTATTTACCCCTTAAAACTGCATAATTTACAAGAACTTCTGGTAGAACTGGACCTTCAGGACAGGTGACTGTGAAAATATTCCCATTTTATAGCACAGCTGCTTTGATTTCTCTGAAGTTCTGTTCTAGCTGTTGCTTGTAAACTGATCAGGGCAATAAAGGGAGAGACTTAATATTGATCTGGTTTTACAATAAATGCTTGAATTCTTGAACCAGCAATTCCCTTATACAAAAATCCAAAATTAACTAGAAAGTTTCTGGAATGGAAAGCTAATTTCATTCTAACAATATTTACATATGCAGAGTGAGACCCAAATTAAATGCCACCCCCACTTATGGCTAGTAAGTCTCCATATCATGTTTTAGAAGGATGAAAATAATCCTCTTCTGCTTTGATTTATATAAGTTGACATCACAGTAAGAAAGTAGAAATACTTGTGCTCAAGAAGAAACCCAGGAACTAATTTGGATCCCACAGATATATTAGTGTAAAAGATTAAAAAAAATCAGTTTGCATTTTTTTATGTTGCCATAGGGGATCAGAAGGAATCACTTAAAACAAGTGTGTTCATTTTTGACTAATGGAATAAAAACACTGGAAAAATGAAACTCTTTCCTGTTAAAGTCATTTAACTTGCAGTTATGGTGAGTAGAATAAAAAAATAATAATCTTTATCTGTACCACAACCTGTCAGCTAAATCTAAACCTGACCTGTCAGGCTAATGTTCCTTGCAGAATTTATTAGGAATTTTCTAGGAGTTAACTGGAAATTACCCTCTAAGGGAGGGTAGAGAGAGAAAAGAACAACTTTTCAAGGAGACAAACACCATAAAATATATAATTAATGAAGCAGAGGGGAAAGGCACACCAAGTAGGAAGAGCTACTTTATTAACCACATTTCCAAGGGTTTACTCACCATCTTCATTGATCATTTCTTCACAGGAATACCAGATGCCAGCATGGAACTTTTTCTCCACGAACTTGTCGTCGCCCGTCTCCCAGATGTACTGCACAGCCTGGCTGCCGTTGCCCTCGGGGCTGTTGAAGCGGATGCACAGGTCCCCTTTGCTGTCCCCCTTGCAGAAAGGTTTGGCAACTTTCCTGGTCCCCTCACACCAGTAGCTGCTGCTGAATGCTGTGATGGAGAAGACTAGAGAGAGGAAACTCAGGGAAAATGCTGCTGAGGCTCTGTGCCGCCCGTCTGCCTCTGGGATTGAGGCTGGCATCGTCCAGAGCTGCCCCAGAAATTAACTCCCTCTTGCAAATCAAGCATCTATCTGCCTGGTGAAACACCTGCCTGCATCCACCATCCCATTCTCCATCCCTCTCAGAAAATTGTGCTGGCTTAGGAGTTTAAGACAGACAGCAGAGATCTGGGCATGACCAGAAATCATGTGGCAGGGGAGATTAAGAATAAAGGACAGTGTTGCTTGGCAGCAATGTATTGTGGAAGAAATATGAGGAAGTGTGACAAGAAAAGACAGTTTGGCCCTGAATCACACACAGAACACAGAAACATTGGAAGTAGCCCAGTGTGCAATCACTAAAGTTTTGTTTATGCAAACAAAGAATGCCTATTTACCTTGATCAGAGGTGGAGTCACACTGATGGAATCTATCCCTTAGCTAAGGAATAAACAAAATCTCACAGTTCCAAATGCTCCTGCAACACTCAACACTGTTTAAATCTGAATACAGGTGTGACTCTTACTGTAAAAAAAAACTTGTGAGGAGCAAAAACTGGCTGGCCAGCTACAGCATTTCACAGCATGCAGCACTGGAAAGGTGACTGCCCGTGTTCAGAGTTCCACCAGTGACAAACAAAAGTGATGAATTACCTGACTTTGCTCTCGATGGTTTCCTGGGCACTGTCCAGTCTGCCTCCATGAACACAACACAGGCTTTGCCCAAGTGAGGTGAAACATTAAAAAACGCTGAATTATCTTTATTTTATATGTGCATCTTCTCACTCTGTGAAATAACATTTCTTTTTCTTCATCTAGGAAACACTTCCCCTCTTGACATGTTATATATATTGTTTTTTCTGCCTGTTTGGTGATGCAAGTAAGTTATGAAAAGAACCAAAAGGAGCTGGGGTGTTAGTAAATAATCCACTGCTTCATTTTACTACTGTAAAGTCAAACCATGTGCCCTGGGGGAGAATGGTTCCACAGGACAGACACTGAAGTCACATATGTATCTTCCAATGAAAATTATTTGGATTTTCAAGACAACTCTGTACCCAAAGATGTCAGATGAGTCCCAGGATGAAACTCAGGGATAACAGAATAAATGCCTGCTTTAGGTGGTTGTGAAGAGCTCAGCTCACAGGCCAGGAACAGAGTGCAAGGCAGAGCAGGTCTGGTCTGCAAAGGCAGAGCAAATCTCACAACTCAAAAACCAGATGTAGCTCGAGCCAGGAGTTTTTTTCTTCTACATCTCTGTCTCATTTTCTTTGTCTCATCTTTGTGCATTTTTACAAGGGTGTAGCTCTTGTGAGAACAGGGATGGGAGCAAGTGTGAGAGCAGGAGGAGCAGAAGGGAAATCCTGAGGATTAAACACTTATCTGTGTTTCTATTCCTGTGAGCAATCTGCATATGGCTGTAATTAAATATATTCTGAGGCCTGTGAGACCATTGATACTTTCTGGATGACAACTGCACTCTGAGATGTTTCACAGAGACAGGTTTTGGTTCATGCCCTAGCAATGCTGGTAACACAACTTTCAAATCAATTTTTCGTGCAAGAATGGTCTGTTTAATAGGAGAAATGGATTGCATGAGTATTTATTGGTTAGTTAAGTTAAACTAATGAAAAAAAGAAAGTAAGGGAGGAGCAAATCAATTTGCTGCACCTCCCTTCAAGCAAAGTGTTACATGCAGTGATTTTTGCTGGAATAAAGTTGTGTAAACCAAATATATTCAGGTAACACCAAGACCTGGCAGCAGAAGCTTTGAAGAAAACACTGAACATCACAAGAATTGTAGTAAAACTTCACTGCTGGTAGCATAACTTTTTTCACACTTAGATTCTCCCTGATCCTGCACTGGCTGAGCACATTTGACAAAATTTGATCAAAAAGCATAAAACCAACTTTTACTGAGCTGCTTTCTGGCAGAGAATGGGAGATGTTTGCTCCCTACACAGAGCTTTTCTGTCTTCTGAGGTGTGCATAAATATATAGATGTGTGTTTTTGTGGAGCTGGATTGCATTCTGGAAAAATCACTGGCAAAATTCCTGTGGAGCTTCAAGGAGCAGGATCAGCCCTTTAATGTTTTAATAGTTTTCTGACTTCTTATTGGCTAATGGGCAAGCTACAGTAAGCAGAGTTGCTGTGAAGTTTAGACTAAGCTCTCTCTTCCTTTAATCAGAAAAACCAAAATGTAGTTGGAGCCTAGCAAGGCTAAACACTTCAGGAGACTTCCTCACTTATTTGGAAAGAAGACTCATGGAACAGTAGCATTCATAAAGAAGACATTTTTACTTCTTCTTTTTTTTTTTTTTTAAATATAATTATCTATAGAGTGAAATAGCAGCATATTGGGGACAAATTTATTCGGATGGGCATGGTGACACTTTTTGCTCTCTGTTCCAGCATGGGACTCTGGTCCAGGATACCTCCAACATCTGCCAGCTCTCTCATGATACTGTTCCTTGTGAAGCAGGTAAGCTGATTCAGTCATTAGCAATGGGCAGTACAAAAGGGAATTCCTAGCACGTAGCTCACAAGCAGCATGTTTGTACCAAAACTCCTTCCAACATAATAATTTATTTTTGGTACTAATTAGTCATGAGAAACAACGTGCAAAGCTGTAGAGTTTTATATTAGAACTTTCTCTGACTAGGTAATTTATTACAATTTTATTCTATAAATCCCCATTCATACAGTGAATAAATTATGTTAACAACCATTTGCACAATCACTTTTCATATCAGTATTGATCAGTATTGAATTGCATTTGATTTTTCTGTTTTCCTACCAGATAAAAATACTATTATGAATCATGTTTATTTTCTATTGTTTTTCCTCTGGTCTAAATCCAGCTTTGATTTGTGTCTGGCACTGCTTTTTTAGCCTCTGACTTGTGAGCACTGAATTTTCAATTTGTGAAATCTTTCCAATTTGTAAAGTCATTCTGCACCTCACCTTCATACAGGAAGCAAATAAATCTGTATGAGATTTCTGCCTTTATTTCTTGTAGAGATCCACTAAATAATTTTATTTTTATATTTTCCCTAAATCTTCACAAAATTCTAAATGCTTATTTCTTTCTTACCTTATACTTTGGAAGGGCTTTAGGTATTTAATGAGAAAATATCTCAGTGTAATTTACTTAAAGGAAATTTTCATGTAGGTTTTTAGTGATTCATATTTATTTATTAATATCAATCTCGATTTGAATAGTTTTTTAAACAATTACTGACATGTGGAAAATTTTGATATAACAGAATACAATTCAAACATATCTTTAGGGTACATTTCTATGAAGTGTATGGGCATCAGGACAATAAACTGAAAGTAAAAAGGGATTTCTATCCACTTAATCTCCATTTTCTTGGGTTTCTAAGAAAGAGGGTTTGCATCTGTATGTGCTGTAGAGCTCATATCTCTTGTTTCCAACATCTTTATGAAGAAAAAATTATCAGGAGACAAATAATTTTCTTTTTTTTAAAAAAGAAAAGATTTCTTATTTTTTATATAATTCAAATCTAGAGTTTCTCTGCTGAGAACTTCCGTTTATAGAAGTGAAACAACTCCCAGATTTGTGAGACACCTCGACCAAAGCATTAATTCCATCAATGCTAACAGAAAATCTCCCAAATACTTCTGTGAGATCAGAACTTTGCTAGACTAATCACAGTGAATTAATTTGTCATAGTGGTTCCTGAACTTGTTTAAAGAAATATGTTCTGTATTTCTTTGTATTTTATTTCATCTGAAAGAAACACTGCAAGGAATAACAGCCATAAATCACTATATCTGTATTTTCTAGCAAAAACCTCTATAGATAGGAAAAATATCCATCAGACTAAACCCAGATCATGGCTGAAGGAATGAATAAATATTTTTCAGTTTTTATTTTTAGTTTATGCCTAAATTGAAGGGGCTTTTTTCTGTCCATAAGAGCACAGTCTGAATAAACAGAAACATTTCATTTCACTGCTAGCTCAGTATAAAAAAGAATTAAAAGGGTGACATTCTGGCTGTACTGTGGCCAGTTATGAAAAACTTAAATTTCAGCTGGTCTGCAAGCAAATATAATCCATTTCCTAAAGGAAAGCTTCAGGCAGCATTTTTTTTCTGCATCCAACAAATTTCTAAAGAGTGGTGTCTTCTTGGTGCAATCTCAATAAAAGGCCAGACACTTCCAGGGAATTTTGATTGAATTTCCTCATGGGTGAACTTCAGTGCAAGCAGGGACCAGGCTGGCAGGCTGAGGCAAAAAAAAGAAAAATTACCAAAACAGCATTTCAGACAACCTGAAATGATGTCCTGTGTAGGGCAAAATCTCTTTTTGGATTTTCTGAGCTTCTGTCTCAGATACTGGAGTTGAATTTTCCCAAGTTCAGAAGTCCTGTTTGAAAGCAGTGGCCAAATGGCAACTGAAACACAACAGATCAAAATCTGGTGTTTCCACTGGCTGAGGTGATGGGAAATGTCCCTGGAAATTTGTGTTTCTGCACCTAAGCCAAAACTTGGACCATGGTGGAACTTTCCTGGGGTTTGCCCTCACAGCCTGTCCTGCCCAGAGGAGTTTGCTGGGTCTCAGCAGAGCCTCAGGAGCTCAGCCCATCCCTGGAACTCCCAGGCTGGATGGGCTTACAGCACCCTGGTGTCCTTGGGCACTGCTGGGAGCCAGGGAAGCAGTACTGAAATTTCTGATTCTGCTCAAGAAAACCATTGAAAAACCCCAAAATTATAACAATGATTATGCACCTGCAGCGTGTGTGAGCTACATAACCAAAGGTGTCACCTCTCTTGTAAGAATGTCACCTTACACCAATTGAATCATTCCTATCCTTATTCCACAAACTACTCTATGTAAGTGTAGTGTTCTTTTAAATAAAAACTCTCCTTTTCCTTCTCCATTGCACGAAAAGCTTTGTAACTATATCCTTTGGCCACTCTCCTACAGCCCAAACTCAACAGGCTGGGACAGTGGCAGGGGCTGGAACAAGATCTTTCTTGTCTTTAAGGTCCCTTCCAACCCAAACCATTATGTCATTCTGTTGTTCTGTGACTTGGCTTTCTCCAATATGACAAAAAAAAACATCTGCATTAGCAGCAGTGATTTCTGTGCTCCCCAATTTGCCCCAGCTGGAGAGCACCCTCCTCCTGAGAGCCTGAGCCCCTCCCTGAGGAGCCAGGGGTGTCAGGGCACAGAGGCAATCCTGCCTCTGACTTTTTGTTGACTCCTTTTCACTTATGTTATAAATGAGAATCAATAGTCTCGATATTCAGCAAAATTTAGATTGCTTTATTTTATAGAGACAGAGCAAAGCAGCGCTGGGGAGACGTGGAGGGGTCACTGCCCACTCCACTCTCCATCCAACTCCAGTTTGCAGCTTCTCTTTATAGTGTGGTTTTCTTGTAATAATCAATAACTGTGATTTTTTTATTGTCATAATTTTGCCAGGTAAGCAGTGGTGGTCAAAAAAACATCTGTGAAGTTTCTGGGGGATTTGTCAAGTCCCATAGTTAACCATCTGCTCTTGGTAGATAAGGAATGGCAGGAGTCAGGAAGTCTGGTCTCAGTAGATAGGCTGCAATTGATTATACAGGCAGGAAACCTGATTTTGCAAAATCGTTCAGGCTGTGGGAAAGCCTTGTTTTGCAAGCTGGTATTAAATACAACTTACTTAGAAAATATAATATTCATAACGGGGATTTAAAACAGAATTATTTTAATCATATATTTCCCTTTATCTAGGTCCATGCCTTATCTAAGTATTCTGGTTTATACAAACTCCAAACCTTCTGTGATGAACACAAATCTTTATCAATTATCACACTTACACAGACACAGAACATCAAGGTGTCTCACTCCCTTCATTTCCCCTTCCCTCTAAATCCTCATTCCAGCCTCCTTGCTTTGCCTTCCAGTGGCAGCTCAGAGGTGTCCTGCAAAATCCTCATTCTTGGGACCCAGTCCCAAGGGGAATGGCATGAACCTGGCTCAGGGCTGGATATCAGGAAAAGGCTTTTTCCCCCAGAGCACTGCCCAGGCTGCCCCAGGGAATGGGCACAGCCTGAGGCTGCCAGAGCTCCAGGAAATCGGGACAAAGCTCTCAGGGACAGGGTGGGGTTGTTGGGGTGTCTGTGCAGGGCCAGGAGCTGGACTGGGTGATCCTTGTGTTCCAGCCTGGGACATTCTGTGATTCTGAGGACAGTAAATAGCTCCCTAAACATGCAGTTCATACAGAAAAGCCTTAACAGGATGTCCCACTGCAGAAAATACTGACATCTTCTCCCTGGGGCACCTGCATCAAACCCTTTCACAGCAAGAAGGGAACAAAAGTTGAATTTTCCTCATTCCCAGGCACTGCCAGCATTCTTCAGCCTTTCTCTGTGTTGAGGTCCTTTCCCCAGGGTGGAGGCCCCTGCACACTGAATAATCATGTACAAACAGCAAGTTTGCTTTTTTCAGCCCATTTCTGTTGGTAGTGCCTCTGTAAGTATCTGACGATCAATTCACAGGTTGCTGCCATTCAAGCCATCATGGTTTCCTGCTGAATATCAGTTTATTATTTCTTTGAAAACATTATCTGAAGGGAATTTCTTAGTCTTTTAGATCAATCATTAAGGACTCTTGGGGCAGCCACAGTTATTTTGTAAAATGTTTCATTTTGATCAGTAATTTAAAGTTTTTTAAATATGTCCTTCTAACTATACTTAAAATTAAATTTTCAGGTCAGCTGACAGCTCTGAACTTTTTATGTCAGCTGAAGCTCTGATTCTGTGTAGATTTGATTCTTTTTTGTCAGAAAGTTTTATGATAGAATACAAATTTATCTCACAAGTATTTACATCAGATGACCAGGTATTGGCTATGTGACCAAAACAAATTTATCTCACAAGTATTCACATCAGTAGTGACCAGTCACTGGCTGTGTGACTGTGCCTGCAGATTTGAGGAGATGGACAATTCCATCAGGAAGTGATGTGGAACTGTCATTAGATCCTCACTCTGGCTGAGTGAACTTCTCCATGACTGTGTGTGAGCCTCACCTCCAGGAATTGGGACCCAAGCAGCTGCCAGGCAGCCAGTGCCAGGTTTCCTTTGGATTTCCTTGGCTGTTCTGATGCCTTAGGTTTCAGCTTTGATATTTCCAGGCTCTGCACTGCATTGGTGTGTGACTCTGAACTCCACACAAAGTGTCACAAGCTCTCCTCCCAGCTCAGGCACACAAAACAATCCTTGTCCAGCCCCAGAGCCAAGGACACGCTGCAGCTTCAGCCCCAAAAAGTGCAACCAGCAGCCACTGGAGGAGAGAATCTGGGAGGATGGGAGTGCAGAAGTGGAGCTGGGATTGGGCAGTGAAGCCAAGGTGGAAATGGAGCCAAAGTGATGCAAGTGTGAGAACTGGTGACTCGGATCCATCCTGGGCCCATCTTGGGTGGAGCCACGGCCGGGCTCTGGCACTGCCCAAGGGGAATCCTTTGGAGCCTTGGGATATTAAAAGTAGAGATTTTAATAAATCCCAGCCTCTGTCCCAGGTAGCCTTTCTAGGCATCAGTTTAAGCCATTTGTTTATCAGAAACTGGAGTGTTCTTCCTTCCACCAAGAGTCCTGTCTGCAAATGCGTCATCCCCAAGTCTCTCCTCTCCAAGTGAGGTTCACTGACCCCCGGGTGCCTCAAGAATCTCCCCTGGCTCCCAGCATTTTGAGGCCCACATGAGGGAAATGTCAAGATGCTTTTTTATTTTGGAAACATGCATTCCTTTCTCATGGCTGCTGTAAATATTCTCTCCTTATCTTGCAAGCCCATCCACGGAAGAATGATTATACTTCTTCTGATCCCTCAAGCTTAAAGTGGGGTGTCTGCAAAATAGCTAAAAGCAAAGTATTGACCAGGCAACACTTTACACAGTAAAAACATGCATGAAATAATAATCCTGCATAAGAGCTAGCTCATCAGAGCACTGGTCTTGTTTTGAAAGTAAATAAATATGATTTTCTTAATGAAAATGAAAATGAACCATAGGTTTAAAGGAACTGAGGTGAAGTGCCCAGCCATATGTTGTTCTGGTTATATATCTCAGCCCTTGGCACATCACCATGTTCTGTCAACATCAGGACAACCACACATGTGTTAAAGGCAGTTTCAAAGAAAGACTGTAGTCTAGATAAAAAGCAGTTGACTTTTCCTGAAGAACTGAAAGGTATCTTTTAGTAAAAAGATTGTTTAGAAAACTTATATTTTGTTTGCTCTCCAAAATTACAATCGGAAATATTTTCAACCAGTGAGAAATTTTAAATTCTTGGTGACTTCTAGTAACAGTAATCTTTGTCTGCTGTGGCCTCCCAAAGCCCTGGTTTCAGGAGAGCAGGGTTTTATTGCACAGGGAGTGCAGGATGGTGTTCTGTTCTATGGATAAATAATGGCCAAGTCCTCGTGCTAACACTGAGCTGTGAGCAGCATCTCCCATTATCCTTTCTGAACTGCTTTGCTCCTAATAAGGCATTTCTTCACCCTAAACACCAAGTGGTTTTGCATTTAATTCTTCTGGGGTTTAGCCATTGCTTTCCTAAAGAGCAATTATCAGCCATGGTTCTCTTAAAGACCTCTGCAGTCAGAATGTTGTATGATAAGGATGTGTCTCATTTTATTATGTGGGAAATCTAGAGGGTGAAGACTCTTCTCACCTATGGACACAAGAAGAAAGCAAAAAAGTGCCCTATTGAGGCAAAAAGGGCAAACACAGTGTGAATGGGCAAGTAAAACTAAAATTTACAGAAGTGTTTATTAAAGTGTGGGGAAAAGAGGAATGGAAAGATGTGTATGGCCCAGTTGCAGCTGCTGGTAAAATAAGTGGTCTGTGAAATGCTGGACAGGAGTACAGAGGAAAGGTGTTAGTTAGTACTGTTTAATTCAATTGTTTTTTGCTGTACTACTCAACCAGGAATGCTTGATTATCTTTAAAAATATTCTAAAACCAAAAAGCCCTTTAGGCCTTTTTTAACTACCATACCTCCATTCTCCTCTCTCCTCTCCTCTCCTCTCCTCTCCTCTCCTCTCCTCTCCTCTCCTCTCCTCTCCTCTCCTCTCCTCTCCTCTCCTCTCCTCTCCTCTCCTCTCTCTCCTCTCCTCTCCTCTCCTCTCCTCTCCTCTCCTCTCCTCTCCTCTCCTCTCCTCTCCTCTCCTCTCCTCTCCTCTCCTCTCCTCTCCTCTCCTCTCCTCTCCTCTCCTCTCCTCTCCTCTCCTCTCCTCTCCTCTCTCCTCTCCTCTCCTCTCCTCTCCTCTCCCTCTCCCCCTCTCCCTGTGCTCAGACCAGAATTTTAAATAATGGAAAGACACTTGTTATTAAGGACTAAAAGGTTCTAACTGATTTTTCTCATATACAGTATTTTCACTCCCAGGCCAAAGGTTCTCTGCTGGAAAAAACCACTACTGGATGGAACAAATACAAACAGGAATGCTTGAAAATGCTGCAGGAATCATCTGTAGATAGTGGTAAGGAATTAAGCAATGAAGACATTTATTGAATAACACTGACAAATATGCAAATATTATCTTGCTGTATGTCTGTTCCTAAGTTCTACATGTAGAACAATTCACCTGACACAAATATTAGCCTAAAGTCCCTTGTTTATTCTCCTGTCTCTGTGGTTTTGGGATGCTTAGATGAGGAGCAGCACACCTAGAGTGTCTCCTCCTGAATTCATGCCTCCCTCCTTTGATGGGTGCTCAAAGTTTTCTGCTGTTTGCCAAAAGGGGACTTCATAATCTGTGATTATTTCACTCCTAAGTGTATAAACGCTGCTCAGCTGGGAGTCTGACTTCAGGAAAGGATGGCACGGGTTTGGTTTGAGTAGCTGGAGAAGCCCAAGGTGAGGCTAGCAGAGGGATGGCTGCTGTTCACCAAGGAAAGGAGAAAAGTGAATCTGTGCTCAGCTTTGGACTCACTGGCTATAGGCAGGTGTTGAAAGCACCCTCACCAAATCTGCTGGTGACTCCAAACTGGGAGGGGATCAGAAGTCAGAGCCATTTGTGGAAAATAAGGAAGGAGGAAAGACAGAAAAGCAGAGAAAAGAATCTTCCATAAGTGACTGACGGTGTGACTACAGTCAAGGAGGCAAGAAGAGAGTGATGAGGACTGCAGAGGGGACAAAAATGGAAAGCAGGGAAAGCAAAGCTTACATCAGCTCAGCCAGTACCTGCAGGATGGCTTACAACTGATGCTGACAGGGATGAAAGGAGCAGCAGAGAGCAGCAGAAGTCAATAGCCTGTGGTGAACACCTGGTGTGCAGAAAACATCAGCATGATGCAAAAGAAGATTGTAATTTGCCAGGAAAGCAGGGAATGATGGCTTTGGTGGCAATTAGAACTAAGCCAGGTGACCCAGAAAGATAATAGAGGGCAGTAGTTTGTAGTGGGTAATCAAGAGAACTGCAGGGCTTCAGAACTTCAGCTTTCATGAAATTGAAAAAAAAAGGTATTTTTCTCCTGGAAGCCTCCCCAGTCCACACTTGAACAAACAGAAATTGGGGAAATGAACAATAAAAATGCAGCTATAAATGTTAACAGCTACAGAGATCATAACACAGATGCTTAGCCTCGAAGGTACAGCAGAATATGTAAGAATGCACATCCTGTGCTCTGTATTTTAGCAGCAGCACCCCAAAAAGATGCTGGTGAGATAGCACAGAGCTATCTTGCTCCCTGTATTCTTCTTCCCACACAAGTTTCTCAAAGTATTGCTAAGCACTATGGAAAATAATTTGGGATATTCTCTTCTGGTTTAGGATGAGATAAAGCATTAAAGTTAAGAGAGAAGAACTTTGATGTTATCCTAAAAAAAAGACAGAAACTAACCAAGTCACTAGGGCAGCCATTAATGCATTTTATTTTATGTTCCTGTCACCTGCCTGCACCATTTCAATTCTGCATTATAAGTGTTTTATCTTAATCCTCCATCCTTTGAGTGATGTGATAACTGTGGAGATTAAAACCGAGTTACTCTGAGATATTACCAGAGATACAACCTCTGGTAATAAGAGATATTTAATATTTCTGGGAATCTGAGCTATTGCCCAAAGACTAAAAGGAGTCACTGTGAGAAACTGAGAGGTAAGAGCTGGTCTCCCAGGGAAAGGTGGGGAAAATGAAATACCTTCCATTCCCAGTCTGCTGCATGCACCAAACCAGTGAGGGATCACATGCCTGGGATCTCACTGTTACATTTGGACCACAGGGGCCTTAGGGTCATAGAGTCACAGAATCACAGAACCTCCTGAGCTGGAAGGAGCCACAGGGATCCTCCAGCCCAGCTCCTGTCCCTGCTCAGACAGCCCAAAACCCCACCCTGGGCACTGCTGGCAGTGCTGTCCAAGCTCTCCTGGAGCTCTGGCTGTGCCCATTCCCTGGGGAGCCTGGGCAGTGCCAGCACCTCTGGGGAAGAACCTTTCCTGAAATCCAACCCAAACCTGCCTGGCACAGCTCCAGCCATCCCATGGTTCTGTCACTGTCACAGAGCAGAGATCAGACCTGTCCCTGTGCTGTCCCTCAAAGGGAACTGCAGACCCTGGTGAGGTCTGACCTCATTTCCTTGTGATTTTAAGCAATAAATTTATCTCGTAGTGGAGTGCAAAGCCTTCAGGTGATGCATGGTCTCAGGGAAGAAGGGCAGCTCCTGTTTCTGCACTGCACAGTGAATACACAACATTTATCTGCAATGTTTTGTTGCTCTGGAGTAGCTTGCAGGTTACCTGGAGAGTACAAAATGGTTTCCATGATTGTCATTGTCTGGACAACTTTCTGCAAAACTTTTATTTGCTTCTCTCCCCAGGAGTACATTGCAATGGGACATTTGATCAATTTGTTTGCTGGCCTTACTCACCCCCAGGAAATGTCTCTGTTCCTTGTCCTTCATATTTGCCATGGCTGGAAAATGGTAATGTGAAAGTGGTAATTTGTTTTGGAGTTTGTGCCAGGAATTCAGCTAAAACACAGGTGGTGCTTGTCTGTCTTGCCTCAGTGTCCTCTGAAGTGGATGAGGGAGAAAGAGTCTCACCTCTTTCTACCACTGCTGAACGGAGGCACAAAATAATTTTTGATGTTTATTTGCTTTTTTTCTCCATCTGTGCTTGTCCCAGCTCTGTAGTGCCTGCTGTGAACACTTGCAAGGTCATGTAACCACACTGCCAGGGCTTTATCATAGGGATAGATTCAGGATTCAGAGCTTCAGCCTCTGGGTCCCTGTTGTATTGCACTGTGTAGGTTCTTATATTACACTGGAAAAATGGTTTGTACTGCACTCCCCTGAACTTCAGCCTTCCCCACTGGTGCAACCCATTGCTGCAGCTCAGTTTCCCCTCCCCTCACCCTGGGTTTGAAATTCCCCACTGCTCCTTTGTTCTCTCTCTTTATCCCTGGATGTGGTTCAGGAATAAAATACTGGATGTTTCCCAGGACTAAGAGCCTCCCTGGGCTTTTTACCTTTGTCCATGAAGAAGTTCCACCCATCTCTGGTCCAGAGCTAGCCTGAGGACTGGAGAAGGGCAAGGAATCATTGCTTCAGTTGACACCCAACGTGGGGCCTCCTGGATTATAAACCTGAGGAGTGGAGAAGGGAAAGGAACCATTTGCTTCAGGTCCCCACTGATCCCAGATATGATTCCAGAAAACTGGAAGTGCCAAAAGCAGGAGTGTTCCCAGAGTCAGCCCTCCAGTGGTGTGAGCAAGCCAGCCTTGCACAGCCTTTTCCTGCAGGGAATGCAGCAGGGAGCCTCTCAGGAAGGGGGAAAACACCTTCATGGGCAGAAGTGTTGAGAACCAAACAAGATTCCCATAAAGGAATGAAAGGGAACTGCTAACAGCTCAGAGCAGCATTTCTGGATCCTGCTAAACACATTTCTGGGCTGCTTTTCTAATTCCACTTGGAGGGACCAATTCTGCCCCAGTCCTTTAATTTATGGGACACTTGTACCCGCTGCTTATCCCACCTTTCTCCAGCCCAAGCCACATATGGTTTGTTCCTTAATATAATTTATCTTTTTTTTTATTCTAATAAATATTAAGATACCAAGTTTCTATCTAATCTCCCAAACTGCTTCTGCCAGCCATTTAAAACAAACCCTGCTCTTCATAATAAACAAAAGCATCTTGCCTCCATGGAATGGAGACTCTTTATCTCTGAATTTCTACAAAAGCAAGATTTCTGATAACATTTCATGGATGGTTTAAGGTTTTTCCAGTGTCTAGTATTCACAGAGAGCTCCTGCTCCATCACAACAAACTGTGCTCCCAAAGCAATTCTCTCAGCTCTGAGCTGAGCAAAACACATTGCTCAGATATCTTCTGAGATATTCTGGTTGTTGCTACCACCCTTAAACATTTTCAACACAAAAATTATTGAAAGATCTCAGGTCTGATCAGAGTAAATGAATAGCAGCTCTTGGGGACAGCATCAAACAAACATCAACCAGGGTCTCCACACCATTCCTCTGATGCTGTGGGCAAATTCCTAATTAGTATAAACTGGGACAATGCAGTAAAAACCAAGAAAACTTCAGTTCACCCCACCTGCTGAAGGGGGCCCAGAGCACAGACATGAAACACCAGCCTGCATCAGGTGTTACAGGGGAAGAAGATCATTCCCTCATCAAATCCTGGACAATGAATTACCTATTCACGAGTTTAATGAGGAAAAATTAATAAAGTGAGATGTAGGTTTCTCTTTTGGATGTACTGTGTGGGTTTTCTTGTAAAAACCAGGTACATTCTGGGAATTTATTTCTGCTGGATTATATTCCTGCTTTGTCCTATGTGAATATAGGAAATATATTGACAAAGACAAAAGAAAAGTGGGCTTATTCTTTTTTTGTGTATGGGTGGTGTAAAGTCCATTGTGGAGGTGTAAGGCAGAAATCTTTCAAACGTGTATGAAAAATGAAATCTCTATTTTGACCTTTCAAACTAAAACTCTGTTTACTTTCAGGAAGTGTAGGACATGTATACAGAGTCTGCTTGGATGAAGGGATTTGGCAAACAAAGGAAAATTCCACAGACATTTGGCGGGATAGTTCAGAATGTTCTGAGAAAAATCATTTCCAAAAAAATGTAAGTATGTTTTATATTATGGTTGAAAACTTTAATCTTCTTAATCCTTTCTTGAGTAACTGACAAAACATTTCCATTTAATACCTGCAAAGGATCTTCAGATTTCATTTAAATTACCAAATGCAAAGCTGTTATTTTATTTATAAGAAGCAGAAGAGAAAATATTAAAGAAGGGGATTCCTGCTTTAGATGCCACAAGTTATTTTCTGTTCAGAGTCCAGTGTTCACATGTGCTGATTTCTTCTAATAAAATAAAAAATCCCCTGCAACTTGTCAAGCAAATGAGCATCCCAGCATCTCCCCACATCACATTAGTCTGTCAAAGACAACTTCCTTTCTGAGCCTTTCAGCATTTAATGGGCTGTTAACTGGTTATTTCAAAGTTAGCTGGTCAGAGCCTGAGGATTCACCCTCATCTAATGCCATCCTTCCTGTATTTCTCATATTGTATCAGGCCAGGGGCTGGACTTTGTCAGCCAAACTTCTTTTGCCATGGAGTTCAGCTTAGCAGATGTCAGAATTAGGTCTCTTAGGTAAGCACTATTACCACTCTTTCTTACTTTTTAATGCTAAGTGCTGTTTATCAAGTAACTGCTTTACTGATTAGTTACAAAACATTATTAGTTTAGTATCTCTGTGTGTTACTATGTTTTTACTGAGCTCTTTGTATAGCAAGTACATGAATTTCCAAACTTGCAGTTTATTTATGTAAATATAATAAAGGTTCATAAGTTCTGAGTGTTTTCCAAGGTTTGTTGACCATTCTGGATAGCATATTTGTTTCTGCAAATAATAATTTCATCCTGTGTGACAAAAGCAATTTCTTTGTGAGCCTTAATCAGCTTTCCTACCATCACTAAATGTGGGCTTGTACCTGTTTGTTTTATTTAATTGGCTCAAAGTTTGAATAGTTGGGAGGTAGACATAAGCAGCTAAAATAGAAAAAACGTTAGGAAAAAGAAATGTTAAATTAGGCAAATTGAAGGGAAATTTGTGCAGGGCCAGGAGCTGGACTTGAACAATCCTGGTGGGTATCTTTCAGCTCAGGATGTTGTGTGATAATCTATGAAAGTGTGAGTAGTTCCCTTCCTCCTCTGAGGTCTTATTTGTCATTCAAAGACATTCAAGACAGCTCTGAGATCATAATTCTGTTTTTCCCTTTGCACTCAAGGAAGTCAGTCTGTTTGAGCAGCTCTGGACAGAGCTGACTCAAGCAGTGCAGACCCAGCTGGCCACTGAGTCTGCAGGCCACACACACACTCGTGTGCAGCTCAGGGAGCTGATGCTGCAGCTGCTCCCCCCAGCAGCCACTTGGTGCAGGGATGGGGGCAAGGATCAGCTGTGCTTTGGACTGAGACTGGTGTTTGTGCAGGAGAGATCTGGGAGTGCCTTTGCATTTAAAAAGGAACTCTGGGTGCAAGTGTCTGTGTCACACACTGATTTCAGGCAGTGCAGAGAGCAGGGATCACAATCCTGCCCTGGATCCTTGGGACTCAAAGCAGGTGATCCCCAAAGTTTCTGAGCTGTGTTTCTGCTCTGTCCCCCTGCCCACATAACATATTTTTTTCTTTGTTCCCAGGAAGAAGAGCATAAACTACTCACCACATTACAGCTGTTATACACTATAGGATATTACTTTTCCCTCATCTCACTGATATTAGCTCTGCTTATACTTTCCTTTACTCAGGTTAGTACAAAATTGACATGCATTATAAGCATACAGAGCCCTGTACTCACATTCTTCTTTTTAGGAAATTGAAGTTATTATTTAGTTACCTTCCAGCCTTCCAGTACCTGAAGGGGCTACAAAAAAGCTGGGAATGAGCTTTGGATGAGAACATGGAGTGGTAGGACAAGGGGGAATGGCTTTGAGCTGAAGATGGTAGATTTATATTAGATATTAGGTAGAAATTCTTTACTGTGCTGCCCTGGCACAGCTCATCCAGAGAAACTGCCCCATTCCTGGAAGATTTTAAGGCCAGGTTGGATGGGCTTTGGAGCAATCTGATCTAGTGAAAGGTGTCCTTGCCCATGGCAGGGGGGATAGAATGAAATGATTAAGATCCTTTCCAACCCAAACCATTCTGTTGATTCCATGTAAATAACTTGTATTTTCATAAGGAGCAATAAAAATAAACTTCCTAAGCAGAAACCATTGATGGCAACAATACGAATACAACAGTTGTTTTGCTGGGTTTTTGTTGGTTTTTAGAAATTTTATTTCTGCAAATCAGATATATTCCAGAGGATTCATACATTAATTTTTTCTCCCACAGAAAACTTCACTGCACAAGAAACTACATCCACATGAATTTATTTGCATCCTTCATCTTGCGTGCTGCAGCAGTTCTTATAAAAGATTCTGTATACTACAATATTTACTCAAAAAGACCAAATGATGAAACTGGATGGATATTATACCTCAGTCCAGAGGTAAGGTGTTCATTCACAGCTAATAATAAATGTGTGCTTCTAGTGGTTATAACAGTTACAGTTTTGGAAGTTTGCCCTACAGCATCCAGTGTTTTGGGGTGTTCATAAGTTGATCTTTGGATGCTGAAATTTTGTTGATAAAAGTTGGGGTAATCAAAATATCCTGATTTATTTTAAGAGATAAGGGATTTATTTTAAATGAATAGAAATAACATATTAATTGATTGTAATATTTAGAAAAAGCCAGTTAAGCAAAACAACTCACACCCCTTGTAACCTTCAGAAAGAAATCTCTGCATTTGTTTGGCACTTATTTACATCTCATTTATGACTGCTGTGAATAAATTATTCTTGTGTGTTGTAGGAATAGAGGTTGCCCATGTCAATAAGGAAAATTATCTGCAAGATGTTAATGATGACTATTATTTTAACAGCTCATCAGTAAAAACTCTCACATGCAGATCATGACATCTGTATTTACAATGACTCCTGGTCTCTCACTCCTACAGATTGTAATCATTTGCAGGACTGCCCAGTTTTTCATGCATTACTTTGTTGGGGCAAATTACTTCTGGCTATTAGTAGAAGGAATTTATCTGCACACTTTACTGATCACTGTGGTGCTCTCTGAAAGACGACTGCTGCAGACATACATTGTGATAGGATGGGGTAAGTCCTGAACTGTTTCCAGGCACTGGTTAGTGCTGCTTTGCTGAGTCAGTGGAGGATATTTTGTAAAGAAGGGAAAAAAATCTGAGTTTTGTTTTATGTGTCAGTTTTGAAGCCAGCAATTGTAAATGGAGATATGTCAGCAGTGGTACATTGGCTGCAGTTCAGCTTGAGCTGCAGATACAGGAAATCAGGGAATTGTTTAGTAAGAAAGCAGATGCCTGGTGGGCAGAACAAGAAGAAATCTCCTTACATTGGGCTGGATATTGTCATCACTGAGCATTATGGTACTGCCAGCAACTTCATTTCCTCCCTTTGTAATAGAGCACCTCCATAGCAAAAGTGCCAAATCATTGGCAATTTTCATTTAAATGCTCCCCTTCCCAGCTCATCTGAAAGTTCTAAGATGTGCTTTAAAGTTAGGAGACAATCTGAAACACTGTGTGAGTCAGGTCTAACATTTCAGGCATTATCCATGAAATAAAGACCATTTAAAGGTAATTACTTTTGGGGATCATTCTCACCATCCATGCCTGGATTTCTCTGTTCTCTCTCACGTTCCTCTTTAAAGGACCCTTGGCTGTATGAGCACACAGGTTGCTGATGCACTAAACCACTGCCTTTCATGTTTTTTTAATGTTGTTCCATTCTTTCACCATCTCTAAATCCCTCTGTTGCTTTGATCACCAGCTTGTTGGAATGGGGATCAGTCATTTCATGGCAATGGACAAGTCTGTTAGGGAATTTGCTCCCTACCAGAAGAGTAATAATAACACTAATAATAAATAACAACAATAAATATATATATAAATAAATTTATTATTACTATTATTACTATTATTATTATTATTATTAACCTGTTGATCCTTGTCCATTGGTCGCACCACATTCACCAATTTTCTAAAGGATGTCCCCACAAATCAGCTTCATTTTTTATTTATGTTTATTACAATCCCTGCTAAGATGGGACACATCTCACAGACATTTATAGTTCCATGCTGCTGAGGCAGCAGGGCTGACCCAGGGCTCACGCTGACATTTCCTCAGCTGCTGCCCAGGGTCTGCATTTGATAACATCCCCTCATCACCCTGGGATGAGACCACCTCATGTCCCCCTGGCTCTGCAGTTCTGTCCCCAGCTGCCCCAACTGCTCCTGCAGACCCTCTTTGCACCAATGCCATCTCCCACCCAAGTGAGACCCTTTCATCCCTTCACCCCTTTTATCTACTCTGAAATCTCTCCTCTTGGAGAGTATTTTCTTTCTGGCCCTTTCTCTGTTGCCACACTCCTACTTTCTCCATGATCTTAGTCAGTGTCCCAGAATCCTGAACTGTCCCTGTTCTGGAATTTCTGTCACATCCACCAGAAGATCCCCTGTGATGGGGCTGGGGATTCAGTGGAACACTCCTTTTAGCTGATGATTTGAGGCTTGGGCTTTCACTTTTGTGGTCCATTGGAACACTGCAGTAACGCTTTATTTTAGGTTTTGGTTTTTGTTTGTTTGTTTTTTCAGTCTGCAGTTTATGACCTCCAGGAAGGGTTGGGGGCAACAATAAAGGGATTGGGATTTTCTTGAAGGGGCCCAGGACAATAATCCTTTGTCAGCTGTTTTAATTAACCAGGCACCATTTCACACCTTCACTGGAAACTCCTTTAAAGCTCAACAGCTGTGCCTGAGGTCTGTGAGGCCTCCTGTGCCAATTACTTTGAACTCTCAGGGTCAGAAATTTAGATCTCAGCAGATCAGCAGTGTGTTTATGTGTGAATGTCTTCATCAGTCTGAAAATGCAAGATTCAGCTGCACCACGAACAGTGATTTTGTATTTGGACTGCAAATGGGGAAAGCCAGCATGAAGTTGATTTTTGTGCTGTTCTAAACAGAAAACTGAAAAGCACAAATCTTTGCACCACACTTCTACAAGCTTGGCTGGAATAGACTCTTCTTTTCTTTTCAGTTGTTCCAATTCTCTTTGTGGGCCCTTGGGGGATAAGCAGATCCAAACTGGAGAACACTGGGTAGGTTATGAAATAAAATGTTCTTTGGAATCCTGACTCTGCTTGGCTGAAAGTTCTTGACACAAGAACTGACCAGCAGATTATTATTGATACTTGTTGCATTTTCAAGGTTCCCTTTGGTACTTTTACATTAAAAATCTTCTAGGAGTTCTCAGATTTATTTATGCATTTAGTGAGGAATGGAATGAACTGTCACTGTTCCTGAAATGTTCACCCATTTACATGAGGTAAACTGGGTGCACCAACATCTCCATGGAGAGCATCAGGAGAGGAGAACAGTGCTTTCCTTGGAGAAATTAGAGTTTGATTTGTATTCACTGCCACTTTTTAAAGAAAAGAAGTCAGTTTTAATGGAGGCTCATGACAAAACCTGATAGTCACTGAGATTTGGTGAGGGTAACATGCTCTAGCAAGCACCAGTTTCTTCAGTGGTGCTGTTGGTGACATCTCATAAACTTTGTGGTTTATGAATGGAACCTTTTGTTCCCCTCTTATTTTTTGTGGTTTCTAGAGAGTTTTATTTGCTACACCAACGTGGATAATAAGCAACATCCAAACCATAATTATGGAGTCAGATGTCATGTAAATTGTAAATGACAAGCCAAGATCCTACAGAACCTCAGGCTAATTAGCAAGAAGAAATAGGACAAATCAGAAGGTTAAACAGGAGAAAAAGAGACAGCTGCAAGGAAACAGTATTCATATTTTTCAGCAGATTGAGAAGCATGGTCACAATTCCCAGTTTACTCATTTTCCAGATAGAGAATTTAAGTAGGATTAATTCCAATTTGAGGGTTTGGTGTCATGTTTTGTGGATTCAAAGACTGAGTTTGCCAGATAGTTCTGAATTTTTTGGTCTAGGGACACCCTTATAAACATTCATATGAAAAGATCTTCAGAGTTGTTGGTGAAACTCTTCCTAGTTTTTTTCCATTTCTTTTGGGGGCCACCTGAAAAAGTTGAACTTCACCAATTTCCTTTTGAAATACATATACAAGTTATGTGGGCATTCTAACTTTTTTTTTCCCTATGAAAATAATTATACTTTAAATTATTTGTCAGGTGCTGGGGAACAAATGAACACATGGGGATCTGGTGGATCATCCGAGGACCAATGTTGTTTTCCATTGCAGTAAGAATTATACACCTTGTATTTTTTCTCTTCCTTGGTCTTTGTAATTAGTGCAATTTTTGCCCTTCAAAAGTTTGGAACAAATAAGATACAGTTTCCTGACACAGAAATATGAAGGGACACATACAGTGACAGAAAGGATAAAGTTTTGTTCATAAAGATGAGGAAGCAGGGCTCTGTATTAAAAAAATTGAAATGCAATTTAAAAATTTTGTATCAAATTATATGTCAGGCTGAATAAAGCAATACTAAGTTATTCAGCTTTGCATATTTAGTATGTGACAATAACCTGCTTGTATTCCAACCTCATCCCAGCTGCATTCCAGTTATTTGGTGGCAGGTTTTGCAAGTGTTAGATAACAATTATGCATTTATTTAGTAGTTAACTCTTTAATGTCATAACATTTGCTGAAAGTAAACCATCTGTATTTTCCTTCGAGGTTAACTTTGTCATCTTCTTAAAAATTCTCAGAATGCTGATCTCCAAACTAAAAGCTCAGCAAATGAGCTTTCATGACTACAAATACAGGTATGTAACAAAAGACACAGAATTCCTGGCCCCTTTTTAAAAATTTTTTCACATCAAAAACTTGTCAGCTTCCCCTAGATATGTACCTACAACCACCAGGTGTAATAGATATTCAGAATATGGGTTTTGGGGGCATTTCCACAAAAGCTTTTCAGTGCAGTGAGATCTCTGCTCTCAGGTATCTCCTCTCACACCTGTGGCCTCTGCTGCTCTGACACGTTTTTCACCAAAATTTGAGAAGAAAAAGAAAAACCCTCTAGTACTGTGTTTGTAGCCTGACAGAGAATCAGGCATTACTTTATTCTGTCAGGATGTGCTGTGGAAAACACTTCATTTACACATGCCTTTTAACTTTAAATCCACAGATTGATGCATACATTATTCTCCACAGCACAAAACTGCTACTACCATTCCAAAGTCAGAATATTGAGGGCATGATTTGGAATAATTTCTTTGAGATTTTTTGGCACCAAGGATGTTTACAAAATACAATAATCAAACATTTTCTTTTTAAGATTGGCAAGATCTACACTTGTGCTGATTCCATTGTTGGGGATCCATGAATTTGTATTTACCTTCATCACTGATGAACAGGTGGAAGGACTTTCAAGACATATCAGACTTTTCATTCAGCTGACAATGAGCTCATTTCATGTAAGTACTGTTTTGCAAATATTGTTTTTAGGGTTCATAGATCCAGGTGCATTTGCAGCTCAGCACACTTATAGTGAATTCGGATTTAATATTACAAACCAGCCTACAATGTCTCTAAATACAGTAACAAGATAAAACATTCACAAACTGCATACTCAAATATGATAGTCCCAAACACAAAAAAAAGCAGTCTGTTATTTTCAGATAAAAATATGTCCTCTGGAAATAGGTGACAGTTCATCACAGACCCCTGAAAACAGGATGAAAATGGTCCATTTAAAACACTCTCAGCCAAAATGATAACCATGAGAATGTCTGCTCATCCAAGGTTTGGGCTCCATTTTCCTAAAAGATGTTTGTTCACCTTATCTGCAAAGTGACACTGCTGGGTGAACACTCACAAAAGTGCTGTACACGTGCATCAAATTTTAGTTAGTTTTAGGAGAAAATTTGTCAGAGCTCTCACATGGATGGAACAGAATAATGGACCAGCATCTGCAGGTGGAAAAGAAGTTTCTCACCATGCAGTCAGGAGTGTTTTACAGATGTTCAGTCCCCCTGCCTTAGTTTGGGGTGGGTAAAAAGCCTGGGGTGAGGAAGGGAGAGTGACTGGGGAAACTCTGCCCTCAGATCTCAGCTGCAGGACTCTGGGCTAAAGGAGCCACAGTCCAATAAAATACCCAGCTCTGAGCATACACTGCTGTGACCTCGTGTTAGAATGAGGAGACACACACTTTCAAAGCCCCACTTTAATGTTACAGCCCATTTTTATACAGTTTTCAAAGTCATCGTGTTGAATTCTAATTGCATGACAACTTTCTTGCCCCTCAATTCATTAGGGGTTAGAAGGTGCTTGTGTTTATAGGTGCTAAGGTTCTCTCTTTACACAGATGTTTGCATTTTTTCTTCACAGATTCTGACAAGTAGAATCCTTTTCTTCACAGGTGCAGACTGGCTTTTTACAGGAACAGATTGCTGTGCTAACTGATTCTTACTGCCATTCTCATGGGAACTTGCCAGGCTAGCTTAGGCAGAATAGCAAGGCCTGAACCATGTTTTGCAAGGCCTGAACCATGTTTTGCAAGGCCTGAACCATGTTTTTTGCAAGGCTTGAACCATGTTTTGCAAGGCCTGAACCATGTTTTACAAGGCCTGAACCATGTTTTGCAAGGCCTTCCCTACTGGAAGGTTTGACCTATATTTCCCAGGTTCCAGGGTGAGTTGTTGCTGGAGCTCAGTGGTGATTCTCAGATGGCCACAGGCACAGGGTGTGCTTCCCTGTAATTATTTGCTCTCCAGTTCGCTGAGCCAGAGAACTGGACACTGGCACAAAACATTCTGTCTGCTTGTCTTGAGTTCTGCACCCTGCTAAGTCATGAATTTTTGAGTCAGTATTAATGACCCTGCTCAGCAAAGCAGTTCTTTACCCACCTCTTCCTGCCTTGATCTTCCTGACAGTGATTTCCAGATCTTGGTTTGCTGCAAGCCCAGTAATCTCTCTGGCTCCAAGTGGCTGCTCTCAGTAATTCCCTGCTCTGACACTGCTGCTCTCTTCTGCAGCCTGGGGATGAAGCCAAAGAGCATTGCTGCACTTTCCCCACAATTTATGATGATCCTGGCTTTTAACCTGTGCATATTTGCACCTGTGCTCTGCTGTGTGTATGCACCAGTGCTTTGACACTGTACTTTAAAATTTCCACCACAGCTTGAGGGGAAAAATGTCCTGAGTGTCAGCAGAGAATTCCTGGAGAGCCACAACCCCAAGGAGCTGCTGACATGGTGTTCACAAAATCAC
The DNA here is from genome assembly GCA_034336665.1 of Luscinia megarhynchos. Taxonomy (NCBI): domain Eukaryota; kingdom Metazoa; phylum Chordata; class Aves; order Passeriformes; family Muscicapidae; genus Luscinia; species Luscinia megarhynchos. The sequence goes on from CM067580.1 coordinate 9,568,383, forward strand.
AGAATTATTTGGGTTGGAAGGGACCTTAATGTTGGAGTATAAGTTCCTTGGTTAGACATATCCTTACTTGGAGAGGCTGCAGTGCCTAGATGTTATTTTAAAAGTGCAGAATCATTTTAAGTGAAGATTTTATTTACTGGCTTGCAGAAAGAAATCTGATCTATAAACCAGCTTACTCATCCCTGCTAAAGAACACAAACTTCATTCCTTTTAGAGAAACATGCATGTGCTTGGCAGCATGCCATGCTTTAGAAGCAAAACTCCATTAAAAATTACCCAGAGATCTTAGCCAATGTTTATTGCACATTTTCTTTTTTAGCTGCAGTATTATTTATGAAGGGATTAGCCAAAAAGCACATAAACTGTACCCAATTACATTTGTTTAGTCTGTAAATCTTCTCAGTAGTTTTAAAAGGCAATTAAACTGTTTTGTTAAAGAAAAACAATTATCCCTGGGATCTCTGCTGAAGGTTTAACTCAAAACATTTTCAAGGAGCACAAAATGAAATTCTAAATAGAAGTTCTGGTCTAGGTATGATTCTGCTTTGCTTTAGGAAATGGAGGAATCTAAACATCTTGGCTCCCTTGTGCATGGAAATTGTTACCCTCAGGAAAACACACTGGTTTCATCAGTTATTTGATGAATAATTTATCACATTGCAGTTGTCATTGGAACTGAAGAACAACTGTGAGCCTTACATGTGCATCTTTTTCCTACTGGTGCTTCTGCTAATGAACATTTCTTCTGAATTTCTGATTCTCTGTTTCACTCACACTGGGATGATTCTGAAAACCTGTGTTTGAGAAGTCACAGCGCATCAGAAAGGTTTCTAAGTGTGAAAACCAATTTACTGGGAGAAAAATGAGTAAGCAATAAAGAAACCAGGATCTAAAGTGAACATCAAATATAAATAATCAGTGAAGTCTTCACCTTCTGGTGTGAATTTGGTGCTTGTCACTGCTCTGATCCTGCAGCAGAGTGAGGTTTTCACAAACTGAAGCCAGCCCAGGGAGGTCACACAGGCAGCTCCTATCACCAGGCTCAGGACTGAAGTTTAAATCCTGTCTCTGCTTGCAGAGCCTTACAGTTCATACCATAACAAAAAACCCCAAACCACCCAGCAGAGTCATGAACTTTCTGTCCCCCCAAAAAAAGAACTGCCTCCAGGAGCAGGAGAAGTTCTGCTTAAAAGGTTGCTTTTTAAACTAATAAATTTGTTTTTAATATAATAGTTTAAAATGTGTTTTAATATTTAAAGTATTAGATATATTTATGTAATGCAATTATTATGTTACAATTTGTGTTTAACATCACCTATTATTAGTTTTAATTAACCATATATTCCTACCATAACCCAGGTGAAGCATGAAAAATGATAGAAATAAAAAACCTGGAGAAAGCAATTCTGTTGGCTATTTCTCCTGTCCCCATTTCCACTGGTGTGGCAGATAAACTGCACATATGCTTAAGGAATTAATGACTCTAAATAATTCAGGACTGCTAGAAAATTAACAGCAGGCTCAGAATGCTACTGGTTAATTCTAGCTATAATGAAAAATGTTGAAGCTTCTGTAGATGTGAATTTCTTTTTAAACCTTTATCTGAGCAAAGCAGAAACATTTCTGGAAAATTGTAAGTGTGGGAACACTTGAATACTGTCAAGGGAACTGCACCTTTGTAGCTGTGGTATAAATATTGCCTTGGGACTCACAGTATTTATTCTCTTAATCAGAACTTGTGTCACAGATGCCCTTTGGACACACCAAAAAAGGGCATTTCCTGAAGCACTGGGAATAAATCTGCATGTCTGTGGGGCTGAGATGCAGCCTGTAAGCTGCTTTAGTCTGAGATCAAATGCAGACAGAGGCAAATGGAAATAATAATTTTGGGGTTGGTTTAAAATAAGTTGTATCTGTAGGATTTTTAAGATGTTTATGTAAATCAGTTTCAAATGAAAACCAGCAATTCCAAATGGCCATAACACTGAATATAGCTGAACTTTGCACTAACACTAATCACTTAATATAGAAATAATTTGTAAAAAGAACCCAAATGAGATCTCAGTAGAATCATTCACAAACTCAAACAAGCATATAGATAATATGAGAAACCAAGCTGAATTTTTTTCATTTTACCACCTTTGGAAATAGCAGCAGTGACAGTCTAACAGCAATCGTTTGGGAAAAAAAACAACCATTATATGGTAGCAAAATGAAGATAAAGCTGGATTTTATAATCTGTTCTTCAGCATCTGCACAAATATGCCTTGCACTTGCCAAGGAGCTGCACAAAAACAAGTGACTGGGTACTTCATTGATAAATAAATACAACTGGTTTCATTTTTGAGCATTAAGGAGCACTGTTTATATTGATGGTTTTAACATTAATGTCACCTTTAAATTACATCTTCAGATATTTCCTGCACACTGATTTTCCCTCTCACTGCCCTTTCTCTTACAGGGTTTTTTGGTAGCAGTCCTCTACTGCTTTGCTAATGGAGAGGTAAGACACAAAGCTGTGGGAGAAGCTTTTAGTTCATTAGTGAAGTATGTTAATGACACCAAGAAGGATGGACACAGTGACCAGCTCTGCTTATTGAGAGTGTGTATTCATTCTTTTGAGCTGGTAAAATTAATTTGAGTGAAAAGAACTAAGAACTACACAGGTTTGGGCTCAAATGCAAACTATTTCCACTGAAGGCTGAGTGGTGAGCACTGTGGAGGTGTGGGGAGCCTGGGGCTGGCTGAAATGCCATGAGGGGTTATGGTACCTGACACCCACTCCTTTAATCAGTGAAAACCCCAGACTTTGGTCAGTCAGGCTGAAACCCTCTCTGAGTTTACTCCTGAGCTCCATGTGAAGTGATCACATTTGGAGCTCTTCATTGTCTTAGCAACGTTGAAAAAATAATTTCATAAAATCTCAGAATGGGTTGGAGGGGACCTTGGAGCCCATCCCACCCCTGCCATGGCAGGGACACCTCCCACTGTCCCAGCTGCTCCAGCCCCAGTATCCAACCTTGGGCACTGCCAGGGATCCAGGGGCAGCCACAGCTGCTCTGGTACCTGTGCCAGGGCCTGCCCACCCTCCCAGGGAACATCCTCCTAACATCTGATCTAAATCTGTCCTCTTGTAGTTAAAACCATTCCCCACCCCTGTCCTACCACTATTTGCACATGTAAATAGTGTCTCTCCAGCTTTTTTTATATGTCCCCTTCAGGCACTGGAAGGGGCACTAAGGTTTCCTCAGCTTGTCTTCTCTAGGCTGAACAACCCCAGCCCTCTCAGCCTGACTTGCTACCTTGGAAAATGATGCAATCTCAGTTCATTTTAAATGTTTTCTAAGTTGAATCTCTTTGCCTGTTCAGATTGCCACTGCTTGCAATGAGCAGACACTCAAAAGCTCAGCACAGACAAGGGGCAGGGGACACACTTCCCTAAAGGCACCAGTGAAACAAACAGATGGGGTTTAGACACAGGGTAGGCCAGATGTTTCTGATATCTGTCAAGGAAATATGCAGTAATTTCAGAACTACTTATATAAAAAAAGAGTGATGCCGTGGAGTGGCTGCCTAGAACAGAGGCTGGGCAGAGTTTGAGATTAAAGTGGGGATTTATTAAAGGCCTTCAACAGATACACTGTAGGCAGTCAAAGCCTCCCAGGGGCCACATCCAAAATGGACAATGCTCATGAGCTTTTCAGACAGATATAAGTTTGGTCCATTTGCATATCAGGGGTGGTTAATCCCCCAATTACAGCTTCAGGTAATGAAGTAATTTACTCCAAGTTTCCCCCACTCCTAATTCACTGCTGCTTACATCTCTCAGAGCCTGGAACAGGCAGGTGTCCTTGAGAGGAATTGTTTTGTCTGACTAAAATGTGAAGACAGTAGGTAGCACTTCATTTAGGAGTTTAGAGTGATACACTAAAGAATTACAGGATTACAAATATATGAAAAATACAAAAGCTAAAATCCTAAGGCACTAAGAGAGCTGGCACTTGTCTGCACTAGAGAATTGCTTGTCTGACACCTGAAGAGGGCACAGGACTGCCAGCAGCTCTCATTAGATGTCAGAAGTTGCCCTTTTGGTTTTCTACCAAATGCAGAAATGTCTGAGCTCTCAGACCCAAGAGCTGTAGAGCCAGGGGAAGGCCCAGCTGCTCACCAGGGGCTGGAGCCTGCTCCCCTCTGCAGTGCTGGCTCCTGGGGTGCAGGCAGGGGACACCCAGTGCTGGCATTTCCATTTTAACAGAACAAACCAGCTACACCAGCACAACTCTTGGGCAAAGCTGCGTGCTCCTCGTTTCCACAGCCCCTGGGCTTTCCTCCTCCTCCTCACTCAGCAGACTGGGGAGTCACCTGGGCTCTCACACACATCAGATTTACAGAGGAAAAGCAAGTCAGGGTGAAGAGTTGGACTCCTCAGATTGATTCAGCCAACAAACCTGTTCCTACCCTACAAGCCCCAGGTGAACCCCAAAGGGGCAGTGATATGAATACATGACATATTGTTGGCTCTTTGCAAGTACTGGGATAAATGCTATATATATAATGTTAAAATAGCATTTCTATATGGATATACTCTTGGTTAATAGAAAAAGTTAGACATAAGATTTTAGAGATAGTATGCTTAAACTACTTGTTTAGTCAAAGATAACAGCCCGTGATGGGGACCCCTGCAGCTGACAGGACAATTATCAACACTCACCGGCTGGACCACCACCCAAATTAAACGGGATAAAGGGAGGAATAAAACCACAAGGCAAAAAGACACGCATGTTCTAAAAAGGCGGACCCAAGGAGTGGCCATGCTAAACAGTTCCCAGAAACAATTAACTATGCATAAAAGTCTATATGTAACAAATAAATGGCTTGTAAAACGTATTTAAAAGGATGTGCTCTGGGCAGCATGCCAAGCACCCGGCCGTTTAACCCTTTGCTTTATGTATGTCTCCTATTGTCTTTTTATTAAACCTTCTAATTCTCCCAAAACGGTGAACCGTGTTTTTCACAGGCAGGGAGCACGGACCTCACATTTCCCCTCATTTTACAAGCAGCTTTAGCGGCAGTGAACTGCAGGGTGCTCCATGACCATCTTCTCCTCCCCTCAGGTGAAAGCAGAGCTGCAGAAGCAGTGGTCCCGTTTCCTGCTGGCAGATCCCTTTGGCTGCAAGCTCTGCTTTCTCGGGGAAAACATAAAATACCTCAGGAAATGCTCCCAGAAAAGGAAAAAGCAGCAGCTGAGCAGCAAGCAGCGCTTCTGCCTGCAGGTGAGCAAGGCCTGGGGGGTGCAGCTGCAGCGGGGCCCGGGCAGGCAGAGCACGCAGGGCAGCCCTGGGCCGGCCCAGAGGAGCATGTCCGACAGCAGCGAGGGCGAGCCCACCACCGGCGAGACCACCGAGGAGCTCTTCGAGGAAAGTGAGATCTAGGAAGTGTGCCCTGGGACAGCACCTGCCACCAGCCAGTGCTGGGAAAGGTCTCTCCCTGCAGGCTGTGCAGAGCTCTGGGATGTGAGTGCAAGGATGGGCAGTTGTGTCCCAGGTGTTCCAATATTTATCTGGGTGTTGCTGGCCTGTGTGGCTGGGAAGAGCTCTTCTGGATGGAGCAGTTTTGTTCTGAGCTGACATTTTTTGCTTTGTGATGGGCAGTTGTGTCCCAGGTGTTCCAATATTTATCCGGGTGTTGCTGGCCTGTGTGGCTGGGGAGAAGAGCTCTTCTGGATGGAGCAGTTTTGCTCTGAGCTGACGTTTTTTGCTTTGTGATGTACACAAGGAAGCAGGATGAACTCTGGAAATAAGCAAGCTCTGGAGACACATTTTGTCAGCTTCATCCATATGTGACTGGCTTTGAGTCATGTCACGAGAAGTTTTTCCCTTTCATATGAGTGGTTCATAAATAGAGAGATTTGGGTGGAAAACTCTTTCCTTCACAGACTGAAATCATACCCCATCTCAAGAAAACCACCCCAATTTCAGAACAAACCAGACCAAACATATATATACACATAAAACCAAGAAACAAACTTGGCAAGAACCAAGCTTTTGCTTGCATTTTTGAGCATCTTCACTAAAAGTTTAGTGATGGAAATGTCATTATGAGATGGAAACCCAATCTACTTTCATGGAACATGCCCAAATGAAATGCTCTGATACAATTTTTGAGGGGTTTTTTTCAGGTTGGTTTGTTTTTGTTTTTTTTTGACACAAGCCACTGTGACTTCTGGTTTGCCCTACATGTGTCTTTAATGACAAAACAGCTCAGTGGCAAGTGCTGCCTCCACCTGCCTCCCAGGAAACCCAAAATGGATAAAAACATGGGATTGTGCCAGCACCAAGAGAATATTGAGAAATCCTTCTTCCTCCATTTAACAAGAGCCATGGTGAAGTTTCATTTCTCACACCCAAACTCATCCAGAGACCTATGAAATGCAATCCAGTTTGTTAATATTCTATGATCCAGCTTATATAACTTACCAATGCTTTTATGATTATTTATCAGCCTACAAAGGTTTAGCCATGCAACCTGTGGCATTTATACTCTTATTGCAAAGAACAGGTCAAATCATTGACCAGCACTAGTTCAAGAACGTATTTCTGGCACTTTAAAAAAGTATTTCTTTTACAGTTCTATCTGTGTTAACCTATTTAATCAATATGAAGTTGTATATTTCAGTACTATATTAATAAACTGTAAATGTTTGATCCATTTTAAAATAATATATCTGCAGTTTCTAAAGGCTTTATACTAGAATGTGAATTCTGCTCATAGAGCATTTTATTTCAATGGATTTCTGCAGCAGCCACTGGAAACACCAGACACCACACAAGCACACATTGTGTCTTCCTCAATTTCAAACAGACTGATTTCTTCTAGAGCCATTGTTTAAGACACTGAAGAGATTGAAGTGATTTAGAATGTGTTTTACTTAGGTGTTAAAAACATTGAAAAGGTAAGATTTTATGGCATCTCACTGAAATAGTTTACTTTTTAGCTGCATTTTAAAGATTTTTATATGGTGAAAAAACCAAGTTTTCTGTGTTTTGAACAGCAGTCCCTCTAGCTGCATTTTCTCCTCTCTATTAAGTGTTTGGGTTTTTTGCCTCATTCAGTTTATAAAGATCAGCTCTTGTTATATAAGCAGGCCCTGGCCTGAGGTCTTATCCAGACAAAAACAACATCACATGGATTCCTTCAGAAAGCGCCTTTCTAAGTAGATAACAGCAAGAATACAACATTATTTATTTTACAGAATCATTACAAGCTCCTCATTTCTAAATATTTCTAGAAGACAGCAGCGATCTTCACAATTCACATATGTTAGTCAGAGTCAGGAGCAGCTGACTGTCCTCCTGGGAACTTCTTGAAGGTCAGGAATCCTCCTGGGATTTTTTTTCCACCCTTTGTGGAGCTCACTGAAGCCTGGTGAGCTGATGAAACACCTGCAGCAGCCAGGGATGCTAAAGTGCAGACTGGACACACAGAAACAGGGGGAAGGAGAAGAAATGGGATCTTGTGCTGTCAAACAAGAGTGGAGGAGGCAGCCTGACCTAAACTGGTGCTTGTTTACAAGTGGTGTTTTATGTAAATTATGTATCTAATTTGCACACTGACTGATTATCAGGCAACAGAAAGTTTAACATTCCCCCAGGGGTTTATGCTTGTCCATAAACAGGTAACAGGTCCTTTATCAACTGGTTTCTCACCTTTACTCCCCAGATTTCCACTGGTTTATGAGAAAGCCTGGAGGGAGATAAAGGCTCCCACAGTTCTGGGAGTCTGGACTCTGCTGGGTCAATTCATTCAGTAAGACAAGGTGGTCTGTTAATCCTCAGGACATCAGAGACAACCCACACCCAAACCTGACTGCCACAGCTCTGGAGTTGTCTTTGCCCAGGATTTTGCTTTTTTCCATGACCAAAAAAAAAAAAAAAAAAAAAGAAAACAAAAATTGCATTCCAAGCCCAGAATAGCCTGTGGGGCTCAGAAGAGCTCTTGCCATTAGATGTGGTGTGATAACTGGTCTGATATGTATAAATAAGGTTTATTCCATCTCAGTAATCTGTTGTGAGACAGGCTATTAATCTTTTATATTTTACTACACCTAGAGCACAACCTTCCAGACACAGTGGCTCCTCCTACAGCCAGGAATGTCAACTGTATGCCAATTATTCATGTTTACTTACATTCTTTGTTAAATATATTGCTTCTACATGCCAGAGTCTGTGCCTCAAAGGCTCAGTAAAGCACAAACATTCCATTCTGGAAAGCTCTGTCAGTGATGCTTTGGAATCAATAACACTGGTCCTTACTTTCACTTCTTTTCACTTGATTCTGGAATTTTCTTCCCTTTTCCCATCAGTCTGAGCTCTCATTAAGGAAAATTCTGTGATCTGTAAAATTCTTTATGATGTTATTTTGCTGGCATCATCTTTCCCAGCTTCCATAGCAACCATCCTTCTGGACTTTTAACTATTTTTTTTCCACCTGCCATTTCAGGTCTCACAAACTGTGCTGTGCTAAATGCCATCTCCTGTTTAGATAGCTCTGCAGTCATTCCTGGAGACACACACAGCTACAAATGAGAAGCAGCTGCTTGTGAGCTTCATCATTGCAATTAGCTGCAGGAAATGAAAGTTCAGCTGCCACATCCCCAGCCCTCGAAGGCTCTTTCCTTGTGCATCACATTGGTTTAGCAGAGAGGATACAAAACACCACCCAGAACTAAGGAAAGGACCAAAACCACCAAAAAGGCACTAGGATGAATTCTTCAGTATTTTCCTTTTCTCCTTTGCCTTTCAGGGAAGAAAAGGAGTGGATTTATTGGACTTTATCTGAGAAAGGCATCACAGATGATCAGTTATCAACCACTGACTAAACTGTCCATCTGTCTATCTGTAGAGAGGCAAAAAATCTGTCAAGTGCTGTTTAACTCCAACACTGACATTTCTGGGGAGGAGTCTCTGAGCAGATGCTCAAAGTGTAATCTAGGGTTGAATCACAATGTATTCTATGTAATTCATGACAAAACTTTCTTCTCCCACCCTTCCATGAAGCTGGTGCTTGCTAGTCACTGTCATGCCAGGAAACTTGGCTATATGGACCTCTGGCCTAATCCAGAGCTTTACTTTTCACAGATTTGGGAGGTCAGAAATGAATTTGTTTCAGCAAAAGAGGGAAAGCACAAAGCAGCAGAGGTCAAAAAGGCACTGAGCACACATCTGCCTGTGGTTTCAGCAAGCACCAAGCAGGCAGGCTGTTAACTGTGCTCTTACACAACTGGCAGGCATTCTCATGAGAATGTGAGCCAGTGTGAAAGACCCCTGAGAACTGGGAGCAGGGCAAGGAGGGTGTCTAACTTAACCCCCACATTTCCACATTCCACCACAGTGCCACCCAGTCTTTGTCCCTTTTACACAGCCTTGCACAGAGTGGAAGGGCAGTGGGAAGAGCCCCTAAAGTCTGAGAGCAGAGCTGACTGTAGAACTCAGCTTAAAAACATCCATGCAGCTGATACAAAAAACCAGTCCCAGTCTCTGAGCAAAGAATCAGAGACGAATGACAGTGTCTTAAAACATTTGCTAAGTTTGAAAAAAAAAAAAAAAAAAAAAGAAAAAAATATCATAGCTCTGTAAATAAAAAGACTAACTTCTGCTGTAGCTCTGGGAGACTTGAGTGTTTGGTTTTCTACTTGATAAAACAGGAAGTCAGAATCAAATCTGAGCTGAAGGTTTTCATCCTCTGCATTCAGGGACTTGTGAAAACAACAGTGCAAACAGCCTGCAGCACAGACCACTGAGGCTGGACTGTTTGTCCCTACAATAAATACTTCACCAGTGCATGTTTGTAATTTTTTTTCATTTGTATAAGGACTGAGACAGTAACTTCTCCAAGTGAGAAATATGACATGAGTATTTCTGTGGTTCAAGTTAAGTTAGAGGATCATGACTGCTGAAACCTCCTTGTGTGTGAGGTTAGCTCAAAGTAAGCTGTGCAGAGAGTTCCCTGGGCCATCTGACCATCAGTTCAGAAAAGTGCCACTGTGTTCACTGAAACCACAGGACAGAAATGGTGGTAGTGCAGCAAACCAGGGGAGATTACAAGGTCTGAGTTAAACCAACTGCTTTAACTTTGCACATAGCTTTAGCTTTTACTTTGCACATAGCTTGACTTCTAAGGGCTTCATGCAGAACACAGGTCACATTGGCTTCTGAAGGTTTAAAACTTCTTTTAGCCCATCCACCTTGTAGAGTAAGTTTAACTTTTTCAGTTGACTGACAGCAGTAGTCATGTCTACTCCTATTTCAATGGCCTTATGTGAATCCTTCCATGAAGACTGCAAATCATCACAAACACCTGTGACCTTCTGCAGGCTGTCTGCCTGTCCATCCCAAGCCCTGCAAGGCAAAGTTGTCTCTTTGTGTGTCCAGTGGCCAACACAGATGCAGACAGCTCCAAGAGATCACTGTCGGGGCCCCCAGGAGCACCAACAGGACTTATCTGCCTCAGGGCTGGCCCAAGGGTCCAGGAGTGTTCAGGCTCAGACCTTTGCAGGTGCCTAAGGTATGTTGTAGGTGCAGTTATCTCCTGCTTCTCCTCTTGGATGGGCCTCAGAAGTCAAAGGCTTAATTACATTGTGCAATCCAAGCTGGTTTCTTAATTGTTATGGCTGCAGAAGCCTAGCACAGACATTCCTGTGCAGAATGGTGTTAACCTCATGACCTCTAAATGCCACCCTGCCACTGCCAGCATCTGCTCTGCTCCTCTCACTGTGATGTTTTTCTGGGCACTGGCACTACACCAGCACAGCAAATGGCTTGTTCAGTATCTCCCAAACTTGGGTTTCAAGGTTGTGTCAAAGTCCTCTACAAGGAAGTGCTTTTTGCTGTCAGGCTGCAGCTAAATGTACCACAGCATGTGGAGGGGATTCACCAGCTGCTCTGTATCATGCATCAGAATCCAAAACAGGGTTCTGAGACTTTTTTAACAGATTTAGGCAACTTTGGACAAGGTGCAAAGACACTGCTGGGAAAACTGAGCTTCCACCTGGAAGTTCTTCAATGTTTAACCTTCAGGGTCTTCTTTCCATGAAGACTGTGCACAGATCTGCCACCACTTCCCACCTCCATGCACAAGCACAGGGTGCAGGGGGTTGTAAAATAAATTCTTATATGAGTTCAAAACCAGAAAAATTCTTAGAAAGCATTTCCACAGAGGTTTATGAGATGTATGGATGTGCTGCCTCCAAGAGTAACATCCTGCTGGAAGGGGCACTCATGTTCTGCAGAACTGTGACCCTGGGTGCTCTGAGCCCCCTTCCACAGGCAGGTGTTGGGTTAGGCAGGACTTTGGTCAGAAAACCTGTCAAAATGCATGTTAAGGAGAAAATTAATTAACAAGGTTTTACTGCAGGGTTTTCAACTGAGCTTCAAGCTGCATGTGAAACTTGAAAGTAAAGGACTGACTGGGTGGGGAAGAGCTCCAGACCACTTAAAACATGAAAACACATCCATTCCATGGCAGCTGCTCTCAGGCTGCTCATGGGCAGCTTGTTTGCTCAAGAACCACTTAACCACACATGTTCCTTAAATTGATTTCCAGGAAAGAAAAAAATTGAAAATAAAAACTGTAGGAACCATATGTGTCTGAATATCATGTGAAGATCTGAAAAGGGTAACCACAAGAAGATTACAACCCAGTGATGTGGCTGCAAATTCAAGCTGCATTAAGCTAACATCAACAAAGTCCATGTGCATGTGGAACCCCACAGGATGTCTTGGATCAAACTGCACTCACAAGGTGTGGGGCTGTGGGAGAAGAAAAAGCAACTGGGTAAAGACAATTCCATGCTCAATGTGTCTCTGTACAGTTTATTTTACAGGAGATGAGATGAGCACTATGGTGTATATAAACTTGCAGAACAATATAGGAAAATACAGTTTAACCATATGAAATTGTTTTACAGTAAGACAGAAAAATTACATATAGGAAATGCCTTCAACACTGAAGGACAAGATCCACAGCTGACATCAAGTAGCTTCCACTGAACCCTGCCAGTTTACCCAAGCTGAAGATCTGCCCCTTAAATCTTTTCTTCATTCAACTTAAGTTCAGTAAGTGATTCCTTCATCTATCCTTAGGGAACAAAAGCCATCCTATAATTTCCACAATGATCCAAGATTTACTAGTAACCCAGACAGAGGCTGTATGATCAATAAACTATTTAAGGGGTCTAGTCAGCCAAAATTTATGGGAAGTTATAAAAATTTGGTTAAGCATCTTTAAAAACAAGTCATTAGTACTGGCAAAAGACAAATTTCCTAGAAATTTAAAAGTATTTAGGAAAACTTACACAAAAAGGACCAAATAAGCAACTTTATTTTGGTAGAAAACTCTGGTTTAGTGTATGACTGGTAACCTGGCCTGCCTGTGAATCCCTGCTGCAGTGTCTGCAGAACTGCCCAGGGGAATTCTCACACTGTCTTGTGTTGCAGAAAACAAGGAAATCATCTAAGGAGAAGAAAGTATTTTTGCCCAACACTAGTACCTGCTGGTTTCATAATGGATAGTGCCTGCTGTCCCTAAAGAGTGTTTTTGACCTAAAGGAGTATGGACACCCAAATTCCTCAGGCTATTCTGATAATCTCAGCTATTTCATCAAAAAACTCCAAAGGGACAAGGGATTTCAGGTCAACCATTCCCAAAATCTGGGATTAACATGACTTTGATTATTATGTTAGCAGATGTGAGATCCCTGAAATCACATTCAGCTTTCGAGTTCCAGGACCAGAACATTTCTTCTCTGCAACTGCTGTAAAAACATAGGCTGTGGACCTTTATTATTATTATTACTATCATTATTATTTATTAATTTTATGCAATAAAGTGTTTATGCAAAATCATCACTGCATACTCTCTTTATGCAGAATTCCCTGCTTATTCTACTGAGACCAAGGATGGGTCCAAAGTTTAGCTTCAGTGCAGTTGCTTTTAAGTCTAATTTTTTCTATTCCATTTTCAGCATTGAGAATTTAGCATGCCTGAACTGGACAGCAAATCATCAGAGCCAGAGGCAGGTCCCCTGGAGATGTGGTGTCCTAAAAGGATGCACAGCTCAGAGCAAGGAAGGGGCTGAGAATCCTGCACAGATCTGTGCACAGTGGCTGCTCCTGAGATTTGGCAGTTTGCAGGGTGAATCTGTGTATTTTTCCCATGCTTGTAGCAGATACTATTCAAAGAGGCACTTCAAGGGGGACTATTAGCAGAATTTTAATAGGGTTGTGATACAAGCCATTACTCAGTTACTTGTTAAATCAGTAGCCCTAAAAGACTGCATATATTCAAAATTATAGTCCTGTCCACTCACTGAACCTGGATAGAGCAGCTGGAAAGCTTTTGTTCTGAATATCCACTGAGTTTGTCTTTTATGACACACCTGAAATAATTCAACTTAATGTAAGTTGAGGGAATTAAATTTGAATGTCTCAAATCTGTACATATTGTTTTTTTTCCTGTGATTATTATGTGGTTAATCTAAGACTTTTTTTTTTAATTGGTCTATGAAAAATTTTATGCACGTACAATTCTTAGACTCAGATGCATCATTAGGCACAAAAGGTTTCTGCCTTGAGGAATGCATGGGATTAGAAATTTGAGTTGAATTGTGCTATGTGTTGGTCCCTTCAGAAAAAAACGTCCAGGAAGAAAAAATAAACCGTGGCTTTCACAAAAAGAAGTTACTACACTTCCAAACCTGGTGGCTGATTAAAAAAATCTAAAATAAAACCCAAAATAACCTCTCAAAAAAGCTCTTAAAACTCTCAGAAAACACCCAAAAGCAGGAAGTTTGGTCAGCACATTGAAATAACAGATATGTTTATGAAATTTCAAAATTAAAGGTCCTGAAAAGTGGTGTACCTCACTGATGAAGGGCTGGCTACAGTAACAACGAGAGGAAAAAATAAAGAGTTGAAAGATGAGTATGAATAAAATGATAAAATCTACTGTAAGACAAAGCAATGGGTGTTACTTTACAACAGTGCTTCTCAGGAAAAGACAGATTTGCTGCCAGGAAAGGCTTCACTGCCACGGGCTGGAGCAGGGCAGTGCTGCAGGCTCAGGGGCAGACCCTGCTCTGCAGCCCCAGGGCAGCACTGGCACCTGCTGGTCCCACACAGCCAGGGGCAGCTGGACAGCTCTGCACAGCAACAGCCACATCCCAGCACTGATTCCCAAGTGTGAGCAGGACTGGGACAATGCTGGGCCCTCACTCAGCATCACTCAACACCCATCAGGTCTGAGAGAGATGCCACTGAGGGAACCACCTTCCTGCCCTGTGCCTGCTTTAATCTGAATTTATCTGTGACTCTTGCCCACCTGGTTAAGACCAGCAGGCTCCTCTGGTGCACACAGGACACCTGTGGGCTGTTCCCCACCCCGTGAGGATGGCAGGAATGTCCACACAGCAGGAACTCCTCAGAGCCAATGCTTCAGCAACCTCTGCCCTGCCACTCTCCTATTTCAACACACACTGGGGAGCAGAAAGCCTGCAGGCTTTCCAGAGGTCTGTGAGCTGAAAAGCTCATTATTTTGAACACTGCCTTTTTGACACTGCCTTTTGAGGATGTAATTGCCAAATGGGAGGGATGGCCAGGACTGCCCTCAGGACACTGGAGTCTGCTGCCATCTCTGGGAACAGACTCAGCAGGCTGCACTAGTGGACAAAGCACACAAGATACTGTGAAACAGCCAATCTGTTTTAAGTTCAGAGGGAAACACCAAATAATCACATCAAGAAGCCACATCTACTCATTCCAGGGGGACCTTCAAAGTGCTTGTCTGGATTTCTTAAGGTGCTTGGTAGTGAAGGACCCACCTGGGTAAGCAGTGCCCTTTCTCTCCCTATGTGTGACTGAAGAAATGGATGGGCAGAGCCACTTTGTCACTGAACTGTGGATTTGAGTTTTTACAGCTGCATCAGTAGGTGACCCGTGGGTCCACACTCCAGAGGTGTGCTCTGAGTGCAGCCCCACACAACAACACTACTGGAGCTCCTGGGAGCTGCACAGAGAGCAACTACATGTTCGTTATTTCTCATTTCTTAATATTTACTTTATCCATGTACTTGAGTACAAGTGGTGAAAAAATAAGTTTGTGCATTTCTGTTTGTTAGCCTGATTTTCAAAGAGTCTTAGCTCCCTGCTGTATTCCAAGAAATCTCTTAATGCTAAGCACTTCCAAAGAAGAGGTGAAGAATGTCCATTTCTATACAACAAGAACTTGCAGCCAGTATTTAAATAATGACACTAAAAACAGGGACAATTCTAGAAAGTTCTAACAAAGCCTGAGAAACTATGACTGCTAGAAGCATATGGAAGTTTGCTGTGAATGCCTCACAGAAAATTCCTCTTAGGAGAAAAAAAATCCAACCCAAGCAAAGAAAAAAAAAGCTGCATAAAGGGAAAAAGAAGCAGTGCACAAGTTTGCATGCTGCCTGCCAGGCACTCAAGGAAGTGTGATTTCAGTGTTTACCTGTGCAATAAGGGGGAGCACAGCTGCCCCCAGCAGCTCAGAAAGGGGCTGCACAGGGGGAAAGGGAGTCTAGAAACATAACAGGGATTTTTGTATGATTTTCACTGCTGTTACACTATTTTAAAATTTAAAAAAAAATAAAGCCATCTTCTACAATTCCAGTGTTCAATAATGAACTAATGTCCCTATAAGGGAGCAACCAAAGTCTTTCAAAAGATGTCCAACCCACAGAAGCGATGAACAAGTGTGAGTTACAGACATGACTGAATCTGGAGCAGGGTGGCAAACTGGGAATTACACTTTTTGGGGATATTGCTCCAAGAAAGAAACTGGAATCCTGCTGCTAATGGGAGCAGAGTGCATTTGGCCCATGTGGTAAAAGACTCAATGCTTTCAGCTCATAAACTCCAACAGCAACCAGCCAACAGCACTGGATCCAGAATGAGCTCTGGTAGGAAATAAGCTGAAAGAATTACTCAGAAAGATTTTCAACTGTGCTTTGAAGACACAGGCAGGAAGGTCTGGATGATGAATAAAAAGCTCTCACTCTGTATGGCAGCTGAAGGTACAGCAGCACCTCAGCAGCTCTGGCACTGTTGGGTGTCAGGACACCCAGCAGATCTGAAGCCAGGGAATTCAGGAAGCCCTTTTGCTAAGAGAAGGGCCAAAAGGCTCTGGCTGAAATGGAGATCTCCAGAGAGCCCTCCAGCACAGGACAAGTGTGTGACAGCATCTCTCACACCAAGAGGGAGCTCACAGGTGTGACAGCACTCCCTCAAAACATTGGCTGGCTTAACAGATCTGGGCAAGCAGAGCCAAGGACCAGAGGAAAATTCCCCCTTGTTCTACCTCTGCCAGGGAAAGCAAACAGTGTTAACTGAGAAGTGACCTGCTCTGTGACCTCAGAGCACACAGAGATGGGAGACAACCCTGCCAATCTCATCCCCACAGTGACTAAACCAGCAAACACTCACACCAGGCATGTGAGCTGCCAGATGAATTGAGGTGATGCCTAAGCTCAGTACTGGAGGTAAGAGACTTATTTTGGTATTCCATGAGTCAGATACACTGCAGCAGCATCATGCAGCACCCACACATGCTAGTGTCTTAATAAATCACCTAGTTTGATCTTGTCCTGGAGAAGCAGCTCTTTAGGATGAGCATGAAGACAAACAGGGTTCCACTGCATTTCTGAGACTCAGTGGAAGGCAAACAGAGCAAAGTTACCTGTGAGAGCAGGAACCCATGCTCTCCTTTAAAAGTGCCACTACCCTCTTGGAGGATGCTGCTTGCTAGAAACAAGGGAACTCCAGCATGCCCTGACCTGTAAGGCATCACACTATCCAAAACCCATCAGTCAGAGAAGGAATGAGCCAGGTAACACTGATCTGCAGCCTCATATCAAGGAATACCACCTTTTGAAAGAGATGAGCTGAAAACTGCTTACAGCAAAACCTCATTGAATGCAGATGGAAATGCTGTGGATGAAGCATCTCACCTGCCATGGAGCAGAACCCAGAGTCTCCTGAGCTTGGAAAGACCAACAGCCAGGTACCTGTGCTCTCCTCTGGTTATTGAAGTGGAAAAGAGATACAGACTCCACCAAGAGAATTACTGCTCTGGGCAACTCACATCCCTGAAAATTTCAAATGGACCAAGAACTAGAAACAGAAAACTGTCTGGAAATAAAATCAAAAGTTAAAAAAAACCCAAAACGCCCCCAAACAAACAAAAACAACAAAAAAACCCCAACTAAGAATTTAGAGCAGCATAAATACACCTTAGCAGAGGAACCAAAACACATTACAGTCCCCAGAGAAACCTGTGCTAATGGACAGTATATCCTGTCCAAAATGTAAAGTGACAAACATCTTTAAAGCAAGAGGAAAAATAAAGAGCAATTGCTAATAGATTACTTTAGGTATTTATTAAGGAGAATACTGTATAAAGTGCACAACTAGCTTTGTTTTGCAATCAAAACAAGAATGTGCTGAGGCATTTTCAAGATTGCTCACTTCAATTTACAAGTCAGCCTAGAACAGGAGGCAATCTGAAATGCAGCTTTCATTTATTCACATTATTTTGGCCACTGAAGCTTTGAAAGTTCAACCTGCACTTGTGGCTTAAAAATTAAAAAAGTGCCTGTCCTCTGAAGTGCAAGGTAAGAGTTAGGAGAAGTATACACTGATATGGCCAAAAAATAGTAAGACAGAGAGTGAATCAGTAAAAAAGGGAGAGATCATCAAGTGCCCTGCTTGAGGGAAGAAGGGAAGGAGAAGAGGATTCCAGGGAGGCTCTCACTAAGCTCAAGGACACTCAGGCAAACCAAACACTTTGACTGGTGTTGCAATGGTCTGTGCAGGAACTTAGGTGGGGCTCACAGCACAGTGTGCTCTTCCAACACCAAGAATAAAACTGTAATCCAAATTCCCAAGGGTGCAGGGGAAGTGTCACACCAGGAGCAGTGTCCTGAGCATGCAGCAGTCATGACACCACAACTGCCAACATGCAAAGGATGCTAAAGGCTTATAAAGGTTAATGGAGCAGCAGAGAGTGGGTTGTGAAGGAATGAACTGGCCCTAGCAAAGAGATGGTTGAAAAAAAGGGAGAAATAGAAAAATGTAAGAGAATTTGGTTTGAAATAATAAACCAAAAAAATAACCACTGCAGCAATGTCATAAACATGCTTCAGGTAAGACTTTTATGTGTCCCAGTTTGTATTTGTAAAGAGGAATATTGATTCCCAATGATCTAATCACAGCATTTGGAGGATGGTGAACAAAAAGCTGGAATAGCAGTAGAACAAAAGAAGGATGCAGTTCTGGGGCTGGGGAGAAAAAGACAGTAACAGTGAGACAAAATGGAGCAAAACTGTGGATCCAATGAAATAGTGTAATTTGGGATATTGTAGCTAAGACCACAGTAAACACTGAGTAAAGGCCACAGTGGTGAGAATCAAGATTTCTCCTGGATCTAAAGCAAGAATCTGAAGAATCTTTGCATTGTATGGAATGCTGAAAAAAATATATTAACAGCAACACTGAATACTCAATCAGAAATAACAGCAGAAGAAAATAAATACCTTTTCAAAAGCAGTCTCCAAACTATATAACACTATTTGCTAAGAGCAGCGTTGCATTTTTGGTGGTTTGCAGTAAGGGTAACATAAAAAAACTCAGGTTAAGACTCTGATGGTACAGATGGGCACCTACATCTACACTGAATGCAATCTAGCATCACATATTCATGGCACCTTTGAAAATCAGGCTCCAAAAAGATAAAAGCCAAAATTCAGTGGGACAAACCCGGTAATTAAAAATATCTAAAGCCTGAAGAAACCAACAAAGGAAATTTAAACCTGAATCCCAAGTAAACTATTAGAGGACTGTCTTTAAGGAGATTCTGTGGAAAAACACCTTGCATAAGCAGGAAGGATTTTGAACATCTCATTTATTCCTTGGATACGACCTCCTTCTGTCACTGAGGGCACTCTGACAGCGAATGAGGTAGGTACAGTACAACCAAGTCTTTCCTGATAAAAAACTGTGATGGTAACACTTTCAAACTTATCGACTGGCTGACAACAGAAATCATGAAAATGGGTTTATGTATCCCTGAGAGGGAGTATAAAACAGGAAGAACAGGAATCTTCTCCATAGATTTTGGGAGAAGGGCCATCACTTCACTGCCATGGTGAAAGCAGTGTTATCTGAAAGCAATGTATTCACACAACATTGCTGCAAGATACACAGATTTTATAAATGGGGGAGCCAGGAAAGTTAATTGACTTGCCTATGGCTGTGAGAGCAGTCAGTGGTAGACCTGGGATTCATGATCAGGACTTCCTTGCCTAATGCTCAGTTATCTCCTTGCTGGCCAGAGGCTCTCTGCGTGGCTGTTCTAACATACCCTATAGAGACAGTCATGCAAGGGGTGGAGCACAAAGTCACTGAAGAACAGAGCACTTTCTGTGCCAGGAAGCAGATTTCTCCTGGAAGCTGCGTGCAATTGGGAACCTCTGGTGGGAAGCACACATCTGTTTTTTTCACCCTGGAATGTCTGGTGCTTAAGGCTTAGCACAACGAGGACCATTGTAATGACTAAATGGAACAGAGATAGCCCATACAGGCATAAATTACAAGGTGTCTGTCTGGTAGTGAAACAACCTCCTCCCTATGCTCTTCTGCCCCTTAAAACAAACGTTAGCCTGCTTAATTCAGTGGATCATCACATCCAACTACAGATCAGTCTATATTTCCATGTCCACAGGTCGGATATCTCCAGTTTTGTGTTCTTTTACCCACAGTTCCCTGTCTTTGGCAGGATCCACTTTCCGAAGCAACTGATCCACAAGTTCTACTGTCTGAAACAAAGAAAACAAGAATCCAAATGTCAGGGGCACACTTCAGGCACCTACATGAGACTGGATGGACAAGACACGTCTGAATGTGCAGTCTTGTGGTAAGCAGAGAAGAGGGAGGCTTAACATGAAGAAGCAGAGACAGGTTTCCTGTGCCAGGCAGCAGCCAGGCAGCCTCTGACTCCTGTCCTGCAATCTTCACCTTACACCAAACACAACTGTACTGAGTCAGCAGGCATCCCCTGTATTTTAGTATTTGATAAATGGCCAGCTTTTAATAAGGAAAAAATACATACATATATGCTTTTCCAGCAGTGAAACAATTCAGCATCTTCCCTGCACAAACAGAAGACCTCAAGGAGTAATGCATCATGCTGGGAGAGCAAATAGTTTCTCATGCTGGCCAAATGTACTTCAGTTGGCTGTGTCTCCCCCAGGAAAGGGCTGTGATCCAGGAGTATGAAATGTGATCAGAGTCCTGGAGGAGCAGGACTGCAGGGAGGCACCACAGCACTGCTGCAGACTAAGCTGCCTGCAGACACTTCTCCCACATCCTTTGACAACAGCCAGTCTGACAGGCCAGGAGGGAGCATTCTGCTCACCTGGAGGGATTGAAGAGCACAGAGACCAAACAAAAAGCACACTTACACTTTGGTTGAACATGTCTGTCTCGTGCCTCAGCTGTGTGTACTGGCACAGATGCTGCCGAATCATCTCCACCCTTTCAACTTCTAGTCTCTCAAGCTCCTGGACATGAAGAAAAACAAGTCCATATTTTTACTGGAACCTGAGCCTGGAGGCCCAGAGAAAGGATGATACACAAAAGGCTGCCAGTAGGTGCGAGACTGCCCCAGGGTCATGCTTTGGAGCTGGGCTCTGTGGTTACACATTTGCTCTGCAAAGAATAAGAAACAGCAAGCAACAGCAGTCGTCTCACCCTGAGCCCAGCAACAGAAAAGGTCACACCTTCCCAAAAGGTTCCAAAACTGAGACAACCAAGGCAGAGAGTGGAGCCACTGCCTTCTGAGATGCTGTGAGCAAGCGGGAATCTGTTTCCTGCAGGAAGTTTTGTATGCTTCATTGCCAGCTACAGAAATGACAGTGATTCTCTGGGGCAGCAGAAAACACGTTGGGGTGGATGGCTCAGACCACCCTCCATTTCAACCAAACACCTGTCAGAGCACAGTTCACCAGATGATGGAGGAGCTAGGACAAGTTTCCACCCTGCTCAGCTGGCAGTAAGCAGAACCCAGCACCACTTTAGTTGGAAAGGCAGGTGATCTCCAGCTTTCCTCCTGGTATTTTCTGCCTCCCTCTTCTTCTGGATCTGATAGGATACACTAAATCTGCATTTAGTCCTTCTGGACTGAATACACTGATGTACTGGTGTAGTTTTGGGCACCACAATATAAAAAAGGACATTAAGCTGTTAAGAGTGTCCAAAGCAGAGCCACAAAGACAGCAAAGGGTCTGGAGGGGAAGCCTTGGGGGAGGCTCTGGTGAGATCCCACCTGGAGCACTGCAGCCAGCTCTGGGCTTGGCAGCACAAGAAGGATGTGCAGCTTCTGGATTAAGTCCAGAGGAGGCCACAGGGATTCTACAAGGCAGCTTGCAGCAAGCCAGGCTGAGACAGCTGGGGCTGGTAAGTCTGCAGAAGAGATGGCTCTGGGGAGACTTCAAAGAAAATTGAGAAATAGTGGAACAGAAAAATTCATTGATGTATAAATGGATTTGGTGATTTATCATGTGTTTTTCTTGTGCATTACTTCACCCTTCCTAAGGACAATTCAAGTGTTCTGGCCCCTAAGCAGGCCTGAACTGGTTTAATGCCTTCTGCAAAGAAACAATTATTTCTTCTTTCCCCTAATATTCTTTCCCCTAATGAGTTTTTCTTAGGACTGAGAATGGGAAACACAATGTGAGATTTATCACCCAATTTTCCCCACTGCTTTGCACTGAACTAGCTGTGAATGATGAACACTGTAGGCTATTACAATTCTGGAAGGGCAGTTTTGGATGTTACATACCAGAGTGGTGGTCACCATCTCCTCAAACCACTTGGACTGGGCTTGATTGTAAAGATCCACACAGCGCATCAGGTCATCCCCTGAGTCAAAGAGCAACACATCAGTCTTTTCTAGCCAGGGCTTAGAGGAAAGTGTAGGTCAGGTTTTGTAAACCTCAAAGATTTGAAAATGAATCCTGGTGAAGCTCAGAAGAGTTCTTCTACATAGTATTTGTTACATAGACCAACATTTCAACTAAATGCATGCACTCGATGAATGGCAAAAAGCAGGTGATTGGGGTGAGAATGAATAGGGGGCAAAGACACAATTTTGAAAGAAAATTATAAGCATTAAGAGTATTTTTAAAAATGTCCAGAAATATAAAAAGAAGTTACTGCAGTTAAAAAAAAAAAAGCCATAGAGGGAAAGTTCTATTTGAAAAATGAAGTAATTAAAATGTGAAATCAGCAGTGGTGAGTTATGGAACTGCAGGGCAGCAGTGAGACTGCAGTCTAAGAGGTCTCTGTCTCCAAGGGGAGTGAGGCATCAGGCCCCAGTGTTGGATGAAGGGATGCTGATTTGCAGCCTCATACAAATAGGCACAGGTCACAGCAAGTGGCTGTTATCCTCAATACAGTACAGCACACACTACTATATCCTCAGTATTCCTAAAGAGAAATTATTTTAGTCACTGAGTAGCAGTGGAAAATAAACCAAAAAAAATCACTTTCAAGGAAAAAGACAGTAATAGTAAGTGTAATAGGCACCCACAAAGTTGTGGGTGAGTGTGATTTAGGGAAGAACCAAGGAAGGAACTATGATTTATGAAAAAACACCCTCAGCTAAGCTTCTCAGAATCTGACTTTGGAAGTTCCACGAACATTCAGTAATCCAAGAACACTTTCATGAAACAGAAAGGTAACTCGCCCTACTTTTGTTGTTCTCACCTCAACAGTTATCAATAACTGGTGACATCTGAGCTGGAAAAACTAGGCTTGTTTCTTCTGAGGATTTACCATCACACAGATCTGTAGCATGGTTCACTTTGACTTTGTGGCTACAACATTAAAAAACAAGAACCACGTGGACAGACAGGCAGGTGCATTCCACCTGTACCCACCTGCCTGGGTGGACTTCCTTCTGGCCTTCTTGATTTCCTCTTCTGTCTTGTTGCTGAGTTTCACCTCTAGCTGCTGTGTTTTCATCTCCAGATCCTTCTGCCTCTCTGTCAAGGCTTTTCGGGCCTTGGAGTAATTAAAGAAGAGTCAGTAGTTACAGAGAAGAACTGGCAGCTGCTTTCAGCCATCCAGGACTCCTTCACACCAGTGTTTCTCAGCAATTTTGCATGAAACTGGGCACTAGATTCAGGTTCTTACACCACCATGAGGAGTTCACAAAAGTGTCCTATGACCACAGAGGAGTCACCACCAACAAATCACAAATGCATCTGAACTCTTCACAGAGTCTAGAGAGGCAAAGGACTAATGGCATCATCAGGCTCTCCTGTTTCTTAATAGCTTTCTCATTATTTCTGGAAGAAAAGGGAGCTGGAGCCTCTTTCAAATGTCTTAAACAGCATCATTACCAAGACACCTCTTCCATTCATTTTTCTCAGGATCTGAATCATTGAAGTAATGTCAAGTATTTCACAAAATTTGTCTTTAAGTACATTCTGGACTCAACATACACCTATCACAAACTAACAATAGGAACTTAATTCAGAAAATCTTATTCAGGTTCATGCCAACACAGAAACCAAGAACTGAGGTCTGGTACAACTGATGACTTGAGCTACTCTACTTATGAGTTCTTCAAGCTGTTAAAACCTGATTTATCAGTACAAATATATATTATACAGGTAAGTTAGTAAACTACCTTAACAAATGAACATTGCTACATGCAGGCTGATAAATACATAAAAATAATTTGTTTTGCATGGATTTCTTATAAAACATGTCAGATTTATTTTTTATACTGTACTAGTGTTTCAAACTAAATTGGCATGGCTGTATTTTCTTAGCACCTTGAAGTTTTCTACAGTCAGACCATCCTATATGTTTCAGCTCTGTAGAAGCATTCCTGAAATTTTTTCCATGTGCAGTCCTGCAGGCCTCAAGGGAGCAGGAGAGCAATCCCTGAGGGGCTGAGTGCCCCACAGGCACTGCAGTCACAGCTCTTCCCTGCTCTCATTCCTTCTTCCCAAGGTTATTCCTAATTCACTCTTCCCAATATTGCTACTGAGTTGCTTTGCAGAGATGAGTGTGAAGAACTTTGTGTTTTGCAGAAAAATGCCTTCCTTGCACACACTCAGCCTAATGACCTTGTGTATCCTGCAACAATTCCGTCCCTGGGGGAACTCCTGCTGAGCTTTAATGAAAGCATAAACAGCTTGGGGGATGACTGGGAATGGTATTTTCCTTTCCAATTTACACCCAAGAGCAAACCTCCTGAGATACAGCTTGGCAGCTGAGGCACAAACATCCCCATTTCTGCCAGCTGCTGCTGGGAGATCATATTCTGTGGGTCTGACTGCCTGCACCACAACCACAGCTACCTCCTGGTTCCTGTCACATCAGCCCATTCCTGGGCGCTGCTGCTGTTTGGATTTTTTCAGTGAGGATGTTTCTTGTGAAGGGTTTGTGATTTGCAGACCAGGATCCAGCTGACCTCCTTGGCCATCACCGAGCTAGGTGAGCCTTTGGCCTGACCCTGCTGCCATTCTAAGGCAAGGTGTTCTAAATTTTAATGGCAATAGATGCACACAAATAAGGAATATTAGCATCAAATACATTAGAAATTTATTGCCTCAAGTTGGGAAGGGGAGGATGAACCAAAAAGCCATTTCAGTAACAAGATGTTTGCCCCCCACTTCCCAGATCTGAGCTAAACACCAAACTATGGCTGGGGCCAGGCAAGCCCTCAGCAGGAACAGCTGGGGTCCTTTGTGAGAGAACAGAAACTCTTCACGGGGCAGCTGCATGTTGGGGAAGATGAAACAGGGAAACCTTACAAATATGAATGTTCAGATTCTGAAACCATGAACGAGATTGAAATGAAAGCCACTTTTGAGATGCCAAGCCTTAGTTACTGAATTACCATGAAACAATGGGATAGGCCAGCTAGGGGCAATCCCCTCTTGATAGAACAATGTCTTCTGCTGGAGAGCAAGTCCAAAGGTCACAGAAAGACTTGCTAGGGTCCAAAGAGTAGTTTTTAGAGTTTAAAGTGTAACACACTATGGTAATGTAAGGATTCCTATAGGCTCTATGTAAATGCTACAGAATTTGTATCTTCTGTTACACTGGTTAGTGGAAATTAGAATACTCATCATGGAAGAAGATTTATTGTATTGTAAACGGGAAATCGCTCTCTTGCTCCTCTCTTACCTCTTCCTCTTACTCTCTCCCTTCTTCTCTCACCCCATCACCCTTTTATCCCATTGCTCTTTCTCTAACCCCCTCTCACTCCTTGTCCTGCTCTGTGCAGCAGCTGGCAACACTCAGTAGGACTCTGTGCACTTTCACTCTTACAATAAATGTAACAGTAACTTTTAGCTCCTACAGAGTTTTGTCCCTGACGGTCTGTCCCGACACAAAGACTCCCGCAGAGCCGCAGGTCGCAGCCCCCGGGCTGTCCCTGTCCCACCTTCTCCACGGCCGAGTAGCGGCTGGCCAGGTGCTTGCGCAGGTCGGCGATGTGGTGGTCACACTTCTTCATGTCCTTCTTGAAGTTCTCTCTGAAGTTCAGCAGGGGTTTCTCGACCTCACTCTGCAGCTGGCAATGAAAACAAAGGATGAAATGGCAGTAATGAGGAGACTGGCAGTAATTCCTGGCTCTTCACAGAACCACAGAATCATTAAGCTGGAAAAAACCTTCAAGATCATCCAGTCCCATCATCAACCCAGGGCTGCCAGGCCCACCACTAAACCCTGCCCCTAAAATGCCACATCCACACGTTTTCTGCACACAGATTTAGAAGATGCTACAGGAGTTTCTGTGCAGAGTTTAAGAAGTAAAATAATGGAAAAGCCCATCTTTACCTGGCTTGCCTACACACACACACATCCCTCCAGGGTGAATTTCTTCCTTTTGGAAAACAATACAGGAGGACAATGGGGAGCAAAAAAGTATTTCACTAATTACAGCCCTGATGTCGAAGTTTAAGGCAGAGCAGTGGGTTACCAAGGCAGCAGCTGGTTGCCTGAGTAACCTCTGCTGAATTGCTTACAAATGGTGCAGAGCTATAATTTTCCTCCAGAACATGGCTGTTGTGCTGAGGTATCTGCCACTGTATTGAACTTGAACACCCACAGAGGTTAGTAGAATGTAACAGAATTCAAGAGCATGTCTCATGTGGTGGAAAAAACCCAGATAAATACCATAATTTGTGAAAGAAATCTCCTTGGGCATCACTTGAGATAAAACCCAAAAATAACATGATGTTCCCAGCACACTTTTGAGAAAGGCTAATGATACAAAAAAAAACCCAGAGTTCTGGTTCTCTTCCTTCCAGACAGGTAGAGTAGGTTCTTGTTGAGAAGGCAAATATTACTTTTCATTTCTTCCTTTGCAGAAGTAAAGCATACAAGCACTAGTTAAATTTACTGGCTGGAACACAGAGTCCAGGTGAACAACATCTAGAATAAATTTTACTTCTTTTTTTATGAAGAATTAAGGCTAGATATGTTTGAATTTACTCATCAGGTAGACTAAATAAACTGATTTTGTGAGGAAAAGTACGTTTCAGTGAGTCTGTTCACCAACTTACTAATTCTTCTAAATTTGTACCACATGCATGTGTATTTCCCCCACTAACATGCACTGATTCAGGGCAAAAAATCTTTGGAAAAGAAAGAACCATTTACCTTAGAAGAAAATTTGAGATGAACCTCTGCTTCATCAGCTAAACTCTTCTTGAGCTGAGCCCAAGCTTCTCCCAGTGTGCTGAAGGAAGAGAAGAACAATAATCAGTCTCTCCCCACCCCTCCTCATGGGATCTGTCAGACAAATCTGGCACAACACTTCGTATCAGATCTTGATCAGCAAAGCAGGGTAACAGAAATCTGAGAATACAACCAACCTTTGTGACCAAGGCAGAATTGTGTTGGCATTGTTTGCAGCAGATCTTTGAAACCACAGTTCATGACAATCTCCACTTACAGAGATGCCAGAACCTCCACAAGCAAGACCCTTCAGTATTTTATCCTTACCATAAAAAGTTTCTACCAACACAGTTTTTCCACTGCCTCTTCTACTTTACACCCTACTTCACAGAACAGATTTTCACTTCAGGTGAAAAGTCTCAGAAAAGCTTTTCAGCACTAGAAAATTTCTCCATTGTCTTTTCCTTTCAGATTATTTCCAAGGCAGTGGCAGCTGAGGCACCCTCCTCCAGACCCTCTACGACAGCCTAGATTCCTCTGAAAGCATCACAACCAAAACTACACTGTCCCCAGTACAGTACTCCAGGGGCTAAACTGGTAACAGATTATTTTGTATCAGACACTCTTTCTTTTACATATTTCAATATGATTGCCTTTTTAGACAACAGCATGAAGTTGTTGATGAATAAGCTTGTGATTCACTATAGCCAGATCCTTCTCCCACAAACTGTTATGTAACTGTATCTTTCACATCCTGTGAAAGTATAAAATCCGCTGCTTTGTCCTCATTAAAATGCATCTTTTTATTCAGTTAATTTCTCCAATTTAACAGGAGAATTCTGAATTGCAACCTTTTCTTCAAGTTACACATGCCAACCCTCCTAGCTCTGTCACATCTCTGATTACAGTAAATCTATCATTTCTTCTATCATAGGTTGCTCATCACAAAAACATCTTAAAACCTCTTGACTTAGGACAAACCCTTTGGGATTGCATTCCACTGCTACTTTCTGCAGTTTAGTTTTTGTAAGCAGTGGGTTTTTCCTACCTATTTTTTTCCACTTTAGGCTTTATTTAGGCCACCATTTCTCTTTTCTGCCTACGAGAATCTCCCATCACAAAAAGCAATACTAAATTAAGAGCTGTGATGCTTGACCTACTCTCTTACTCCATCACTGAAGGAATTTAGGTTGGCTTGGCATTGTTCTCTATGCATATACAATTGCTCATCCTCTTAGCTTTCCTCTAAGTGAAAGTCTGATGGTTTATTCTACCACTTTGCAAAGGTTAAATAAAGTTGAGTGATCTACAATCGCTGGCTCCTTCTAACTCTTCCCTACTGCCTTTTCAAGGATAATGAGATTTGACTGTTCCTGATAGCCTGAAAAATCACCTGTCATCTGCAATCTCAAACTAATGATCAGTCACCTCTGATGCTGGTGCAAGGACTTGAGTCCTCAAATATGTTGTTCATTAGCTAAACAACTCAGATACACCTACATAAGTGCTCCCAGTATTTCTCCTCTGAGGTCCTCTCCCACTGACACTAACCCTGTTATCTCATCCAGAAGAGCAGCACTAGACAGTGCTTTCAGCTCCATGCACTCTGCCCCATGCCCTTTCAAACTCCCTACTTCAATATTTCTTAGGCTTGAGTGCTCATTCCCTCTCTTCTCACCTACTCTGCCCTAGTTTCCTTCTCCTTCATTTTTTCAGTCATTCCCTCCTTGGGGTAGGAGAAGGTGGAAGGAAGATGTGGAAGAAAGTGGGTTTAGCTTTGCTAGGATCAGGTGAGCATCCACCCCCAAGGAGAAAGGACAGAAAACATTGTCACTGTATGTGCTCAGGGAAGTAACAGCCCAGTTATCCTCTTGCAACTTCTGTCCTTGCCTCCTGGAAAATGAGCAGAACACCTCATGCAGCTTCAGTGCTGGCAGCAACACACTGTGTCACAGCTCTGCTGAGGACAGTCATTTCCAACTTTGGCTTTCCAGTGCTTAGAGGGTTTGTGGTGAAACAGACAGAGCTACCAAGTTCTGATCCTTCAGGAGTGGTGTCTTTGCATTATTACTGAAGAACTGCACTGCCTAATGTCTCCTTAATAACTTCCCAAGTGTGAAAATGTTGGAAAGAAGAAACAGTCTGCTGCTCTTCTTGAAGGGCCAGGACCCTGAAGAGAGGAGACTTCTTTAACCTCCCTCTTGTCTGTGCTGCTCTGATTATACCAGCACTGACCTTGCACACATACCCTCAGTAGTGTATATATTTTTAATTCTATATATTCTTCCATTTTCAAAGTAGTTTAGTACACATACATGCTAATCCTGGAAGGAACTAGTCCTGGCTACAACAAGGACAGCATATAAACCTGAGTGGAAAGGCAACATTTTATACACATGGTCCTAAGAAACTTCTCATTAACAACCTAAAAAAAACCCCAAACCAACAACTCTGAAGCAATTCCATCTTCCCCAACATGCCCAGGGTACTAATCTAAATAAACCTCTGCTCAACAGGAGAGAGCTAGGGAAAATTACATGTACCTGCGTGGGAGAAATGCCTTTTGTATTAAAATTCATCTTCTGTGAAAGTCACAGAGACACACTTACCCTTCTTCCTGAGCAGCCAAGGAATTCTGAGACAGTTTGGACAGGTTCTTAGCATATTCCTCCTCAATCTTTATCCTACACTCACATACACACAGAGAGAAAATAAAAAGACAGCAGTAAGTAAGCTTTAAGGCAGAAACCCACACACATAATTTGAAGAAAATTCTCTGCATTTTAACAGATTTTGCCACAGGAATTTTCCTTTCAGTCTCCAGGGCTTGGCAGCACCAGTTTGATGAGCAGTCTTCTCCCCCCATATGCTAAAAATGCAGAGGCAGGAGCAGGGCTATATGCAGGACGGCATGTGTGACAAAATTAGCTGAAGAAGCTTCAGATCTGGAGAGCAAATAACAAGGACAGAGTGTTTCTGCTGTGCAGCACGGGCTGTCTGCAAAGCCAGAAGCACGTGGTAAAGTCTGCTGTGAAATGTGAGGCTGCACATCCTTGAGGCAAAAATGAAGGAATGTGGCAAGCCAGGAAAAATCCAAATGAGATTTGGTGGACTGAAGTGCACCTTTCTTAGGGACACCAAATGCTTCCTGCTCTCTGTTCTGGGTGGCAAAGCATGGCAGAGATGTGGCTTGAGCTTCTGTCACTCGCATGTGGCCAGTGCAACCCCTTCCTCTATTCACCCCCTCACTGCCCTGTCCTTGTCTTCACCCCGAGGCAGCAGAACAGGAGCTGAGCTTGCCAGAGGCAAGGGAGCAGAGGAGGAAAGGTGCTGGCACACAGCTGCTGTGGGAATGCCTGCAGGGAGGAGAAGGGCAGCTGTGGAGTGAGGAGACAAGGTGCTGACAGCCCAGCAGGGAGGAATGAGCAGCTGCTGGTGCAGAGGTGAAGGGCATCGTGCCTGAAACCACCTTCCCTGAGTTCTGCTCTGGAACAACTGCAAGGTGCACGTGCTCCCAGGCACAGCAAACAATTGTCTGCTCACTGGTTTCCACCCAGCTCACTCAACAGAACATTTCTGAGAGAGCTGTGTGGCCCCCAGGTAGAAAAAACTGATTCTGTGCCAACTATGGGACAAAACCTGCTCTGAAGTGTCCATCCACAAAGACTCAGAAGGTGGGGTTATTTCTGGCATGCCCATTTGCAGGAGCTAACTGAGCAAGTGCACTTTTGCAGGGCACATTTGAGCTAAAAGGGGTCCCCTGAGATAGCTGAGAGGCATTTGATGCTCTGGGCTGCTGGAAACATCCTGGAGGATGGTGTGGGAGGGGAAGTGCCACGCTGTGCTTACACTCACAGCAGTCAGGGCAGGGAGCAGGTCTGGGTGCCACAGCTCAGCTCCACAGCAAAGCCACTGACTGGCATGTCTCTTCCAGCAATTGACTGGGATGCAGCTGGCTGGGGCCCAAGGTGACACCCAGACTGGTGTGACACAGAACTGCAGACCTTGCCTGGAGCTGGGGGTCCTCTTCTTCCCCCTCCCATGAGGACAAAACCAGCCAGCTCCCCAGGCCTGCTCTAACACCAACAAACACAGGCATCAAAGGCTCCACTGTGTCAGGACCTCACTATGAAAAGGGCTTCATCCAGGCACACTTCACCTAATGTACTTTAAAGACCTGCTGCAGGATGAGACTGATCTTGTCTCAGAAGTGACAATTTCTGTGGACTGCAAAGAGATAACAGATCAAAAGTAGTAAAGGTGCAAATGTCTCTCCCCAGAGATCCCCACTGCTCCGGGCTCAGTTCCCAAAGTTCTGTCTACAGCCTCCATCATGAACTTCATTCCTGCTGAATTTTGTCTTTAGGATGCCTTTGAGTGATTTTTCTGTGGATGCTGGTGCAACAGTCTGCTGACTCTTCTGAGCTGCCCATGCAGACCCTCACAGAACCTCTGTCTCAGTCCCTTGTCTCACCAACAGACAAGCAGTTGAACATCTTCCATCCAAAAGGTCTGCTGTGAGAATACCAAATTTAAAATCCTTAAATTTCTTCCCTGCTACTGCTGAAGCTGGGGAATTATTGAATGTAGTAGGACAGATGCAAGTCTCATGTCTTTAGAAGGGAAGAGAGTAGGTTTATATTAGATATGAGGAAAAAATTCTTGCCTATGAGGGTGGGCAGCTGTGGCTGCCCCTGGATCCCTGGCAGTGCCCAAGAGCTGGAGAGGGCTTGCAGCAATCTGGGATAGTGGAAGGTGTCCCTGCCATGGCACTGGGAAGGGTGAAACTGGATGAGCTTCAAGGTCCTTTCCAACCCAAACCATTCTGTGATTCTCAGCATTTCACAAGCACACACAAGACAGACAACCAGTGCCACCAGTGTCCTAAATGTGGCACTGGGCAAGCAAAGCCACTGCCTTTGATGGAAGAGCTCCTCTCTGGTTCCAGCTTTGGCCCAGGCTCCAAGATTTTTTCAGGGATTTGAAGTTTTACTTGTACTGCAAGTGGATGGCACTACTAAAAGGGCAGACTGCTTGGCAAGGAGGAACATCAATAAAAGATTTAAAAAAAAAAAAGTGAAATGTCTACAGTGAAGAACTCCAAACATAAGAAATAAATGATTCTACCCCAGCCTGGCTTCCTGTCACTATCTGTAGTCAAAAGGGGCTAAAAAACCAAGATAAACCTCAAAGAGGGGAAAAAATCTGCCTCTTGATCCTGCCTGACATAAACACACTGCAAACTCTGGATTGTGGTGACTATGAAACACAAACATGCCAGAACTCCTGAGTCCATTTTCAGACATCCACGTGGCTGTTTGGCAGTAAATCCATCTTCCTCAGATTAAAAAAAAAGCTACAAGTTCTTGTTTCCACTCATTTGTTTGAAAACTTTCAGGATTTCACTCCCTATACAGTCAGAAGCATTACAGGTTTTAGGTGCATTTTGGCCCATACTGTTCTGACTTTACTAGTTCTAGTTGATCTTTGAATGTTTAATTCCTTCTCCCTTTTGCTTTTCTTTTTTTTTTTTAAGTACTTTGTGTGCCCACACTCAAATAATTTCAGTCCTGACATATTATGGGGGATGAAGAAAAACTAGAGAGCTGCAAAGAGAGGCAAAGATAATCTGATGTGACTGCCATGCAAGAAGAAACTAAATAGATTAAGACAACCGGGGGAACAGGGAGAAAAGGTGGTAGAGGATATCTGACAGACAGCTCCACAACTGCCACAGTGCAAAGACTGGGACTGAGTCACTGCTCCTCCAGATTAGGAGGGAACAATGAGATTTTCAGACAACAGAATTAATGATTACTTTTCCTGAGCAGAGACTTCCACAAATTGCTGCAGACAAACAGTGAAAGGTGCACACATGGATCTGCTGAACAAGGCAGAAGTGACATCATCTGCTATTTAACTTATATTTTCTAAACATAGCACTGCTTAATTAAAAAGTGAATAAGAAGCTGTTCCTTTGCTAATGGAAACACTACTTCTTATACTTCTTGCTTCTCAGGGCAGCCTGCTGATTTTTTTGGCTGTTTTGAAGTCCATCTCTGAATGCAAATTCTGGATCTTATTTTCACTTTTGATTTAAAGTAATACCTTCTTTCAGACCAATACCCTGGATTTTTTAGTCCAATTTATTTATTTACTTTCCTCCTTTTCTTGAGGTCTGTCTTCCTAAAAGCCAAAGTTATGTGACTATTTGACTAAACCCTACCTCTGTCAACAAGAACTGAATGAACATGTAATTGTTCAGTCTGAGATTGCTACATACAAGAAGTGCCTGTAAAAGCATCTACTTGATAAACCAAATTTCAGTTAGCTTCCCTCTTGTTGGATATTTGATGAAGAAATCTGGCTATTATGTCTTATACCAGCTTTCTATTGAAGGGCTGTTTTTAATAGCTGCCTGAATCTCACCTCCAGCAGGCTGATTGTACAGACAGAGTTTTTCTGGACTTGACAATTCCCAGTTTAATGTGGTCTTGTGTTCCCCAAGGAACATGAAAACTTCACCAATATTTCAGCCCTCTTAGCTGGGAACACAGAGGTTCCCCTGATGGCCTGAGCTCTGTTTCCATGAATAATCCCTCCAGCTCAACACCATCCTCCTCCTTTTCTGCACAGAACAATCCTGATCCTCTGTTACAAACAAATTAAAAATGTATTAATCTTTGTGTAACTCCCATCCAGACCCTCTTCACACTCAATTCCCAACCTTTTTTTGTTTCTAGCACACACTGAATCTTTTCTTTCCTCTCCAGCATGCCTGCTCTTCCTCTGCTGAGGACAGACATGCCTCTCCACGTGTCAGAGCTGCTCTCCTTGCTCTCTCTAATTTCACACCAACTTTCCCTTCCTCTTGAATGCATCCCGCTTTTATTTCTGTCAAATTTCATTATATATTACTTCCTTTGAAGCAGCTTCCCCCTCTTTTCCCTTGCTATCATAATTCTGCTTGCATTCCCATCCTCTCCCTTAGCAAACCCATTTCCCAATTCTATTTTTAAAGTGCCAGGTAGTCCTTTCTTCTACCTCTGGTCTCACTGTAACTGTCTCCTGGACTGTCAAGGCTACAGAAACCTCATGTCAATGCTGTGTGTATCTGATCACCATCACTGCCTGTGACACCTTCCATTGTCCCACTGCTGCCACATCCCTAGCATGATAAGAGGTGAGAGGAAGAAACAAAACAAACTTTTATAACAACTATCTGCATGTTCTGCACCCTGAGAAGTTTCTGGGGAGACCTCAAAGCCCCTCCCAGGGCCTAAAAGGACTCCAGGAGAGCTGCAGAGGAGCTTGTGACAAAGTAGGGAGGAACAGGACAAGTGGAATGGCTTCCCACTGCCAGAGGACAGAGCTAGGTGGGATTTTGGGCAGGAATTGTTCCCTGGGAGGGTGGGCAGGCCCTGGCACAGGGTGCCCAGAGCAGCTGAGGCTGCCCCTGGATCCCTGGCAGTGCCCCAGGCTGGACATTGGGGCTGGGAGCAGCCTGGGACAGTGGGAGGTGTCCCTAGACACATAAATGTCAAGGGGCTGGAATGAGATGATCTTTAATGTCCCTGCCTTCCCAAACCATCCTGTGCTTCTATAACCAAGCTCAAGTCCAAAGTGATGTCTTCTTACATTTTCCTCTAGGAAACTGTGCCTATGCTCCATG
This sequence comes from Luscinia megarhynchos, assembly GCA_034336665.1. NCBI lineage: Eukaryota > Metazoa > Chordata > Aves > Passeriformes > Muscicapidae > Luscinia > Luscinia megarhynchos. The sequence goes on from CM067580.1 coordinate 9,602,835, forward strand.
TGAACAAATTGCTTCTGTGCTTTTCAGACAAAATACTTCCCTTCTAAATATCACCTTCCCTCTGCTTCTCTCCTGTTTATGCTTTTTCCTTGAATCTGCAGCTTTAAACCTTCTTGGTTCCTTCTAAACAGACAGACTTTGTGCAATACAACATGGATGAACATTAAAGAAATATTAGATGTTCATTAAGAATTTGTAGCATACCTTTTATGCAGTTTAAGCCTTAACATATTAAAGGAATACCTAAATTGGGAAAAACCAATTGCAATAAATACTTAATTTGATAACCAAGTGCTAGTTACCTTTCTCGAACAAACTCTGCCATTTCTTTCTGCATTTGCTTCCCTTTAAGTTGCTTTTGAAGAAGAATTTCAAATCCAGACACTGTATTGTTCCCTTGTGAGTCCTTCTTATCTGCCTGAAAGAAATAAAAGGAAGTTCAACACAAAGCTTTGGAGGCCAAAGCCACAGAGATGCTCCCAGCAGCAGCTGCCCAGCAGTGGTGCCTGAGGAACCCTCCCCTGGGAGCAGCTGATGGCTACAGCACCTCAGTCCCTCTCCAAGAAACAGCCCAACACCCTCCTGTTCCTCTTACTCCCTGTTTTTTTAATTTAAAAAGCAAAGCTTTGCAGTTATCTTTAGCCAGCAAAGGATGGTTTGTGGAGGCCAAAGCAGCAGCCCTGCTGCCATTTGTGCCCACCCCCCTCCACAGCTGGCTAAGTGTCAGCCTGCCAAAAGCAGGAATCCTGGAGCCAGCACAAGGGAACTCCCAGGGGCAGAGGGGAGGACAGTGCTGCTCCTTCCAGGGAGAATGCAGCCCTGAAAGACCTTTAACAGGCTGCCAAGTTCAGCTGTGACTGGTACTAAGGAAACCAGAGCCAGTCTGCACAGATCTGCTGTAAAAGAAGGCAAAGCAGCAATCCCACAGATCACCACCACACACCCCTTTCCTCATTGTCTGTTTCTTACACAGCCCCTTGCTCCACTGGCTTCAGTGCTGCTACAAGAACCAACACAGTTTTCTCTCTGCTGCCTCTTTTCTCTCTGCTTCCCTATTTCATTTCTTACCCTCTTCCAACACACAAATTCTCAGAGAACATTTCCCTCAGCACTGCAGATTTTGCTCTGATCCCTCCCTTGTGCATGCTGCACAAGTAGCCAGAGGAAAATGCCAGATTAATCAAAGCAGGAGACTGGCAGGACGCCCTGCCAGGCACCAGCAGGCTGAGATAGTGGGAGAAGTGGAGATGATGGAAGGAGAGTGAGCTGTGGGCAGACCATGACTAGGCCAAAGAGGAAATTCCTGCAAGCAGAGTTATGGGAGGATAAAAATCTGCAAGAAGCAAGGAGCTTTGAGGAGAGTTTCACTGAAATCGAGATGTGACCAACCCACAGAGCCAGTGCTGAGCCTGAACAGGGGCAGGAACCTCTGTAAGACACATGCAAAAAAATCAGTCTGTACACTATGAATGATTTAGGGCCCATTGGGATCAGAAGACTGGAAGGGACTGAAGAAATTTTGGGATAATGTGACCATTTTCAAATATGTCAGTGTATTTTAGCAGTGACAACTGACCAAGCACAAGGGGGACATTCTGCTGGGCCTCCAGCACTGACACTTTTTTTAAAAAAGGGAAACACTTAATAACACTTAATAACTAGTAACTGAAAATACCCATGAGATTCCTGAAAGCTTCATTGCTGATTGCTTTTGTAGTATTTGTTGATTCCATTGTGGTTTTTCTTCTCACTGCCCACAAAAATCTCCCAGTGGAAAAAAAGTTTTCCACTGGAAGAGCACTTTCTATCAGTTCCACACTCCAAAGACTACTGCCTCATTTTAATGTGATTCAGGAACCTGAAAACAGACCTGAGCACAAGGGGGCACACACAGAACCAGCCACTGAAGACTTTGGATGTTCCAGGCTGATTAAAACTATTCAACTTCAGCTACAAATGGGCCTGTCCTTCACAAACCTCACCCTGGAAAGAATGCATTTATTATCTAACCTCTGGAATATCCTGTGGAGGAAGTGTACAATTTAACAAGGAGTTTTTACCTATCTGCTTGTTTTTTTTTCCTTGTATATCCCTGGCTCTTGTGCTCTGGGAAACACTGAAATCATAGTCCCTGCCAACCACCTCACTATCCTATGGGCCTGTGGATCTGCTGAGTGAGTCTGGAGGAGGCCACTAAGCTGGAACACTAAGCCTGGAGACAGGCTGACAAAGTTGGGGCTGAGATGAGAAGGCTTTGGAGAGACCTCAGGGTCCTGCCCAGGGCTCCAGGAGAGCTGCAGAGGGACTTGAGACAAGGGATGGAGGGACAGGACACAGGGAATGGCTCCCAGTGCCAGAGGGCAGGGCTGGATGGGATATTGGGCAGGAATTGTTCCCTGGCAGGTTACAGCTGTGGCTGCCCCTGGATCCCTGGCAGTGCCCAAGGCCAGGCTGGACACTGGGGCTGGAGCAGCTGGGGCAGGGGAAGGTGTCCCATGGCAGAGGGTGGGAAGAGTGGCCTTTAATATCCTTTCCATCCCAAACCAGTCTGGGATTCTCTGATTCTCCCCTTCCCTCTGCACTGCCCTTCTGCCTGTGCTATTTTGAGGTACCTGGCTTGTCCCACATCCTCCCTATTTCCTGAACAAATCCATCTCCTGAGAACTGTCCCTGCCTTTCTGGACACTCCTCTGATGATCAGCCACATCTCAGACTGGTCAGAAGTTTCCAGGAGATCTTCACTGGCATCCCCAGTCTCCTTGGTACTTCCTGAACACATTGTACCTCAGCCCAAATTCTCCTTTACCTTGTACCACAAATCAAGTGTTTATTCCACTTCCTTGGAAGCTCTGGAGCTGCGTGTGGCATGTGGCTGGCTGCCTACTTACCCAGAAATAATCACAGTAGCTCCACTCTGAAGGTTTCAGCAACTGCTGCTCTGGCATTACGTCAGGGTGGGGGAAAGTCACACAGTTGATCTGTTAAAAAAAAAAAAAAAAAAGGAAAAGAAAAAAAAAGGAGAGTTAGTAATGAAATTTAGCTGTTAATGAGAGATATGTAAATAAAAAGTTATATCCACGTGCTTCCCATCAGAAAATCCGCAGTGAATGCATGGCAGTGAAGAAAAATTGGTTGTTGCATGGAAACAGCAGCTAAGGATTCCCAGAATGCTACTCTCTGCAAGCAGGAGTGTCAGCCCAGAGGGAAATAAACTACCCATTTCACAGGAGGAAAACCTACTGGATTTGGAAAGCACCACACAGGGAGTTCTCCCAGATCCCTAAAAACTGTGATAAAAAACACGATGTGAAACACCCTGAGCACAGAAACACAGTGAGCACCAGAGAGCACTGCAGGCACTATTGGTGCAAAACACCTTGGCTATGCCAGCCTCCTACAGGATGACAAAAAAAGGAATTATTTTTTCAGTGTATAGCCCTTCAATCTATCTCTAAGACCTTTTCAGATGGAAGTGATGCTCTGTGTAAAAAGGAGCAGGGGCTCTCTGGAGTCAGTGCACCTTCAGTGTGCAGAAGCCACAGCGATCTGTCAGACAGGACTCACCACACGGCCATTACACAACAGCATAAAAAAGTCCAAGTGCTCATTAAGTTATGCCAGTGGAACATCACAGTGCTGAGAGCACAGTAAAGGCAATGAGCAGCACAGCTACAGCAGAACATGCTGCAGAACAACCCTGGATGCAGCCAAGCCTTTCAGAGGAAGCACTAGTAGAGTCAGAGCCCACTGCCAGTTTGTAATGCTCACCCCAAATCCCTGCTGGGCAGGTACCCTGAAATCAGTCCCTCTCAGGGTCATGGGAACACTAAGAGCACTTGAGTACTAATCAAGGGATCAAGAGATATTGGGGATGGGAGACTCACAGCTGTAACTATGGAATGGGGGTTTGTTTTGGATCAGTTAACGCTCACAGGAAATCCACACACAGATCTGTGGGTAGGGTTAGCACAGCTGCCTGGGCAGACCCAAAGGCAGGGCTTCCAGGCAGTGAATCTGCCTTTGGGCTATTCAGAGAGGATCAGAAAGGATGTGGGTGCTGACACAGCACAAACCCACCATGCCAGAGCAGAGCAGACAAAACCTTTAGCTGATACAAGGCTGCTCCTACAAACCCACACTGCTTCTGCTGCCTCTGCCCAGGCTGGGGGCTCAGCAGCTGTCCTGTAACAGTGCAAGAGCTTGCTCCACATGAATCACTGCCCAGAGCTTGCCAAGTCCATCCCAAAGCTGAGGACCCTGTACCTGTGCTGTCTTTGGCTGTCACCTCAGCTAGATCCTACACCACATGTCTTGCTCTCCCATCAAACTGACCAGCAGGTCAGAGATCTGGGCTTTGCAGGCAGTGGCCATGCACTGGTGACCCTGCACCTCCAAGCAGGAGCCAGCCTCTCCAGACAGAGCAAGACTGTCCAGGCAGAGCAAGCACCTCCAAGCAGTGCCAGCCTCCACTGGCCACAGGGCCCCAACCACTGCAAACACCTTCCCTGCTCCCCTGTGCTCCCCACCAAAGAGCCAGGCACCAGCAGTTACAGAAATCAGCTCAGTTCAGAGCAGGATGGCAATGCTCTAACCAGCTGCACCTCCTGAGTGTATTCTGCAGCCTTTAACTGAAGTCTGGGCATCACAGAATCATAGACTGAGTTGGAGCACTGCATTGTGGCACTGTGCACCAGGACAGGGAGGTGATCTCCAGTGGAGTGCACAGGAGTTGTATCCTGCAGCTTAAAAATCTGCAAAGAGAAGCAGCAAGGGAAATTCCCATTTCCTGCTAAAGGCAGTGCCTGTTTCACAAAAACAAAATCTGTGTCAGCTGGAAGCTGCTGATTAGAGATGTGACAGTGAGTCTCAATGTCCTGAAGCAATAACCACAGAGTCACTGGAAATGCCAAGGCTGGACTGGAGTCCCACTGCAGTGGGCAGAGCCTCAAGAATGCAGCAGGAAGTGGAATAATGCACATCAGCAGGTAAAGAAAGTTGTTTCTCCAAGTTTTAGGAATAAATCAAAACATTCTTCACTTCTCCAAAGACTGAATTGTCTGGAAATGATGCTGAACTGTCTGGAAAGAGTCATGAGGCCATTTCTGTCTAGTATCACTTTTAAAATGGAATTCTTGCAAGAATTAAAAAAATAAAAAAGGAAGAAGCTTTTACAATCTTAAAAAAAACCCAAAAAAACCCAAACAACATTATGGTAAACAAAACTTAACAGAACTTACAGCTTTTTACACTAAGTCCCACTAGGGGGCATGAAAATTTTCAAAACTCTAGAAATATTACTAAAAATGATATATGACTACATGGGTAATCCTGTGATCTTTCTTTCCTTTCATTACCCCAGATTTCTTATACTCAAACAGGAGCTCTTGGATTGGTATTTCCTAGTATTTCTAAAACCTCTCAGGATTTCCCAGCAGGAGGGGAACACCAGGCTGGCACTGAGCAGCAGTGGCATGACAGTGTAGCATTCCCCCCTCCCAAGCCTCCCTCTGAAATGCTCCTTTTCTTGCTTCTAAAAGCAAAGAGAGCTGAAAATAAAGCACTCTGCTTCACCAGTTTGGTGAAGCTGATGAGCTGAGTGATGCTAAGAACAGCCAAAGCATCTCATGATGATGTCCCAATGTCTGACAGCATTCAACAGCTCCATCAGTCCCACAATGACACTCCCTCCATGCAAAGGACCACTGCCCTCACTAATTTTGAGAGACCACACTTTGCTCACATCCCTGAGAGCTGCCTAGGCTCCATGCAAGCTCCAAATCCAAACCTGTGGCACTGTGGATATCTTAACAATGCTGACTTGCCAGCAAGGCCTAATAAAAGCTTGCAGAAGGTGACTATTACAGCTGTAATTGCCAGTAAGAAACAAAACAAATTAAAACAAGGCTCTCAGATAATGATGGAATCACAGAACATGAAGAGAAAACAAGGTGTGATGACCTGCATTGCATTCCCACAAGCTCCACTGGGACAGCTGAGGTGATAATCAGCCTCACCATTATATTAAGTTCTTATGCAGCATCTTTGTCAAAATAATGGCTGTTGTCTGCTTGCAACAAAACAAATTTAATAACAAGACACCAGCAGGGCAAAACCCCAAGGAAGAGCTGAGAAACCTGCCAGAGGACAGCAGCTTGTCTTTCCAGCTGCCACTGGCCACAAGTGGCACCAGGAAACCTGTCTGAGAGCCACTGGATCACAGAGGACAGAAGGCACAGAGTCAGAGCAGGAAAAAATCATGGTGACAAACAAAGCTTGGTGGAGGACACACACAGAGGGGATCAGAGAAGCAGCACTAATTGATGCATTTCTCGACAAGATGTGTGCCAAAGCCAATGGATTAAAATACTTTTGCCTATGTACTGATCATGAGCAAATGCAATTATATTAACAGCTGAATATTCCAGTTCCTATTTCCCATGAGTATGCTGGCAGTCATGGCAAAATGAGCTGTTTACATTGTAGGTGACTCTTAATTATGTCTGAGACACAAAAGGGTGACAGAAGAGGAACAGACCCAGGGAGCCAGGTGAATGCACAGGATTTGCACAAGAGCAACAAACTTTGTTGGGCTGGATGTGCACATTAATCTCCTGGATTTCAGAGTCTCTACAGGCTTTGAAGTCACTGCCACCACTCACTAGTCAATGAGACATTGCCAAGCAACATGAATAAAACAAGAATAATTTGATCAAAGCTTAAATAATCAACTACACGTTTATTATATCAGACACAAATAAATGAGAAGAAAGTGGGTGAACTTACTGTGCCATGCTAAAGCAACTGAAGCAGGGCAACATTTTTGCCTATCTCTTCAACTTAAAAATGGACATTATTTTTTTGATTTCTACACATTCTCAGCACCTTAAACACACAAGAGATGAGCCAGATTGCCTTACTTCAGTATCTTCTTTATGATTTCAGCTGAGACCCAAAAAGTACAACATCCAACACTGAGTTCATATGGCAACTGGAACTATTTGGGTAAAAAAGCCAAATGCAAAGGCTGGAGAAGATCCCAGAAGAGCTTGGGCACCCTGAACTACCCCCCAGACAGGGAAACCTGGAAATGCCTAGGTTATGTCTGGGTAGCTTGAACACCATGAGTTTGCCCTGGGTTTTAGCTCTGGCAGGGTGATGCTGCAGCTATGGTACCACAGAAGGGAACAACAGACAACTCAAATTCTCACTGTTAACAAATCCATTGATTCCTTCCTATTTCAAAGGGAAGAGTCTGACAAAAGTGTGGAAGAGCCCTCTTGGTCTACCTGTAGAAAGGTTCAGAGATTATTCAGGCCAAACCAGGGCTTTTTCTGACAGTATCTACCCTGCAGTCAGCCCCAGGGCAGAGGGGAGAACTGTGCTGAACATGCAGCCTCATGCTGTGCTCATCACAACCCCGTGTGTGTCACACTGTGTCAAACACAGAGCACAGCAGCAGGAAATCCCAAATTCCTGTGCACAGACTGCCCATCTTCCCATCTGCACGTGTCCATTGACGTGTCCAGCACATGCAATCCAAACAACAGCGTTTTCCAACTCCTGCACTATCCTAACAAGGCCCTAGAGAATTTTTAAGAGAGAAACCCACACTCAGAAATACCTTATAGTCAGGCTGCTTTCCTGCTCTTCCAAGTAAGACACAGCTCTGTTCTTCAGGCGACATCCCCCTGTACATTCTCCATTTAACTCTCCCTCACCTATTGTGAATGATCTCCAGCTTCCACAGAAAACTCATGGCCAGAGACTTCAGCAATCAGCCAGCAAACCATCCAGCCTTAAAACAGTGAGTGCACCTTGAAACCCATTGTAAAACCAGCACAGACCACATATCTGCAGTTTCATAACAGCCTCCCATATACCCAGCTGGAGTTTCTCTTCCAAAGAAGATGGAAGGTAACATTCACTGACCAAACAGAAAACACCAGATTATTCTTGTTGGTTGCACACAGAGGGGAAATACTCCAGCTCCACCTGCCTTCAGGGTTTCCAGAAGCTGTCTATTTAATGCTACTTGGATGCAGAGGAGGCAGATGCATCCTGAGGAAGATGCTCCCACTCCTTGCTGAAGGCAATGACGCAGCAACTGCTTGGCTGGACATCACCCGATGTCTGCAGCCTGTGTGCCACAGGATTTCGGCTTGAAGGGAGATTTCCCAGACCAACAGCCTCACAGTAAATCACAGAATTCCCCTCTGCAAGAAGAGGTTCTGCCTGAGCATAGCTACAGACCAAGGAAAAGCATCTGACAGCAAGCTAAGGACATGCCCTGCAGCTCTGCTAACCAGAACATCCCCACGTCAGCTGAGTGGCACTGAGCAAACAGAACCTCCTAGGAGACAGTGAAAACACTTACACTGTTTTACAGTTTACACTCCATATGAGATTTATTTTTTCACAATGCTGCCTTGATGGAGGCAATGGCTTGGAGCAAACAGCTGTTAAAATTAGCTTATTTTTGTCTATCTGATTCATCCTACTTGAAAGCTTTGGGCTCCTGCTGGAGAAGTGCACACCCAGTGACCCTGACATAACACACTGTTTCCTGCTTTGCAGATGTTACCTGATGGCACCTGGGCCAGCAAAAATGGAAAACCACCCTCAGAGAACAGCCCATGTCCTCAGCCCTGGAAGCAGCAGGGATTGCAGAAAAACAAGCACTCCTGCTCTTGTGCCCATGCAGCCCAGTGCAACCCACCCTGTGGGACCATGTCTAGTCCTCTGGACATGATGTTCAGCCCATGATTTACCTCAATCCCCCAACCTGAGCAGGCAGGGGCTGCATTGAGGGGCAGGGACATGTCTCCTGCCACAGCCACTGCAGCCCTGGAACAGCCAAGTCTCCCAGATATCTGCAAAAATCTCTGAACATACAGATTCATACTTGCTTCAAAGCACACCACACTCTCAATATACCAATTAACAGTACTAACACTGGCAACAACCGATTTTAATAACTAAAATCACTGACTGAAGTGATTTTTTTTCAAAAACTGTTGAAGACTTGCCCCTCCTGCCCCAGAACACTGTAACTGCACAGCAGTGGCTGACCCACATCTCAGTCAGGGACACCTCCATGTGCTTCTTTGGAACCCTGGTTTCTGTCACCAGCAACCCGACCCACTAACAAATAAATCTGCAGGCTGCACGTGACAATGCAGACAATCTCCTCCTCGTAGTAACATTAAGAATGTATAATATTAAATTATTCCTTTTGTTCTCAGGGATTTGACACCCTGCCAATACTTGCAGCTGCAAGTATGGTTATTGCCCCTTCTTTATTGCTGAAAATTAATTTATCTGTTCCTTTCTTCTGATTTCCATTTAAATAAAACTCTATTACTAGCCACTTTCATTCATTAATTTGATTTCCTTTCAGTTTTTAATCATCTGCCCTGTACTGAAGAGCCCATAAGTGCTAATTGTGTTCCAGATGAGGTCATCAAGCACGCAAAAGATATTAATGTCTGTAAACTGAGATACATCATACAACTGAGACCATTTCTATTCATAATACAGAATCATAGAATGGCTTAAGTTGGAAAGAACATTAAAGCTCATCTTGTTCCACCTCCCTGCCATGGATAGGGACACCTCCCACTATCCCAGGCTGCTCCAAGCCCTGTACAACCTGGCCTTGGACACTGCCAGGGATCCAGGGGCAGCCACAGCTTCTCTGGGCACCCTGTGCCAGGGACTCACCTCCCTCACAGGGAACAATTTCTTCCTACTATCTAATCTAAGCCTCCTTTCTTTTAATTTAAAACCACTGTCCCTTGCCCTGTCACTACATGTTCCTGTAAAAAGTCTTTTCACTACATCAGTTATACTTAATTATAAAGACTAAAAGTAAATGTAAGATCAACTTCACACTGAAATATAAAACCTTTGCCTATTCTTTCCACCAGAAATCTTTACTTGGACACTGGCACAAGAAACCTTCTTGACACCTCAAATGCAGATTGGGAAAAAAAAGATCCTGCTCTGTCTTCCCCTAATTCTTCAGTACTTCTCCCAGTACAGACGCTGCTGTGGAGGGGAGATGATCAGATGAGGAAGTTTTTTCAGGACACCTGATTGACAGCCCGACGCTGTGCTCTTAAGGCACGGCGTTCCCTCCTGCTCATCCCGGAACCACGATTATTCCACGGAAAACCGCGCCTGGACTCCAGCGCAGGGCAGAGACCCCAAACCCTCCGTGGGCTAGGCGGCGTTTGAGCAGCAAAAGGGGCAGGATGCTCCGGCACGGGGTGCCCGGCACGGGATCCCCGCGGTTCCCATCCCCACTGCCCGGTTCAGAGCCCCACTGCCCGGTTCAGAGCCCCACTGCCCCGTGCTCAGCACAGATCCCCGCGGCTCCCATCCCCACTGCCCGGTGCCCGGGGCGGAATCCCCGCGGTTCCCATTTCAACTGCCCGGTGCCCGCACAGATCCCCGCGGTTCAGAACCTCGCTGCCCAGTTCAGAACCTCACTGTCCGGTGCACAGCCTCACTGTCCGGTGCCCAGCACGGATCCCTGGGGTTCCCATCCGCACTGCCTGATTCCCATCCCCAATGCCCGGTCCCATCGGCACTGCCCGGTTCCCACCCCATTGCCCGGTTCCCACCCCACTGCCCAGTTCCCATCCCCAATGCCCGGTTCAGAGCCCCACTGCCCGGTGCACAGCCCCACTGCCCCGTGCTCAGCACAGATCCCCGCGGCTCCCATCCCCACTGCCCGGTGCCCACACAGATCCCCGCGGTTCAGAGCCTCGCTGCCCAGTTCCCATCCGCACTGCCCGGTTCCCACCCCATTGCCCGGTTCCCACCCCAATGCCCAGTTCCCATCCCCACTGCCCGGTTCCCATCCCCACTGCCCGGTTCCCATCCCCACTGCCCGGTTCCCATCCCCACTGCCCGGTTCCCATCCCCACTGCCCGGTTCCCATCCCCACTGCCCGGTTCCCATCCCCACTGCCCGGTTCCCATCCCCAATGCCCGGTTCCCATCCCCACTGCCCGGTTCCCATCCCCACTGCCCGGTTCCCACCCCAATGCCCAGTCCCATCCGCACTGCCCGGTCCCATCCGCACTGCCCGGTGTCCAGCGCGGCTCCCCGCGGCTCCCCGCCCCGTTGCCCCACACTCACCGTCAGGCTGCTCTCCTTGCTCTGCCGCCGCGGCGCCGCCGGGGAGCCCGGGCTCTGCGGAGGGAAGCGGAGCGCATCATCGCGGCCGCTCTCGGAGCCCAGCATGGCTGCGCGGGGCGGGGAGAGGCGGGTCCCATGGCACGGCCCGGCTCGGCCCGGCTCGGGAGGCAGGGATGGAGGGAGGGGGCGTGCGGCAGCCCCGGCTGGCTGCTCCGCCTTTCGCCTCCGCCGCACCGAGCGCGGGCCGGGGCTCGCTGCGCCGGGCGACGGTGGCACCCGCTGGCGGGGCTGGGACGAGTGTCCCGCCGTGGGACGGTGCCGTCACACCCCCCGAGGACGGGGACGGGAGTCTTGGTGTCCCATGGGGTGGCACTTTGCTCTGCTGGGTACGAGATCGGGCACGGGCATGGTGCCATCCACTGCTGGGGACAGCGATGGTGGTGGCAGTGTCCTGCCATCAGGCAGCTCCTACCTGCCCGTGGAATGGTGGCACTGTATCCCCCTGGGGACAGGGACACAAATGTGCCCCAGTCTCCCCTGGACGGCAGTGCCCCATCCCTGTCGCAGGGTCCCTGGTGGGGCTCAGAGGCTGTGACAGCTCTGCAGCTGTGGCACCATCACTGGGCTGTGCCAGGGACTCCCACCCCAAATCCCACTGCTCCTCCTGGGACTGGGCACCCAGCAGCAGCATCGTGCCCAGCACCACACAGGTGCAGTTCCGCTGCTCTGCTGTCCCCTCGGTGGCAGTTGTGACAACTTGAACGGGCAGCATTTAGCTGCTCTCTAGGAAGCCATAAAAAGGTCTGGCCCTGTGCCCAGCACAGCATAGCTCCCTGTTGTTCTCAGTTGTGGCTTTTCCCCCCACCCCCTGACCTGTTTCCAAGAAATGTGGCTGAGCTTGCTGGAGGGATCCTGCCAGCATTTGTTTGCACGGTGGCTGCTGCCCAGGTCTAAGAAAGCGTCCTGGCCAAAGCCTAGGAGCTGCTCCACAGTGGGAGACAGCCCATGCCAGGAACAGACAAGGAGGCAGTCAAAGCAGAGCAGCTTAGGATGGCCCAAGACACACAAGGAGAGAGAGAGACAGGCCAAAAAGACTTTGAGGGTATGCAGAACAGCTTCTTGCAACCACGAGTTTATGGTCAGATGCTTTCCTTACTAAGGACTCTTCTGCAAAAGCTGCCACAGCTCCCAGGAAAAGCAGCTTCCCAAGAGGGCGTAGACACAAGCTGTTCTGAGAATTAATGCCACCAGCAGCCAGCTAGAGAACCAGAACTAATTCAAAGCAGGTTCAAAGCAGGGATGAAGCCAGGAGTTCAGTTTGGAAAAACCTGTAATAAAGGAGCATTGGAAAGAAACTATCATGGAGGCAATGAAGGGAGCAAGCAAAGTCATGAAAGGGATTTCTGACAGGCTGATGGTTGAGTCAGCTGAGCAAAGCAGTGCTTAGCACTGAGAGGCTGAGGGAGCCTGGAGAGAGAAGGCTCTGGAGAGACCTTAGTGGAAGCTCTCAGTACCTGAAGTTGGCCTACAAAAAGCTGGAGAGAGTTTTTGGACAAGGGACGGAGTGATGGAAAAAGGGGAAATGGCTTCCCACTGACAGAGGGCAGGATTAGATGGGATAGTAGGAAGAAATTGTTTCCTGTGAAGCTGGTGAGGCCCTAGCACAGGATGCCCAGAGAAACTGTGGCTGCCCCTGGATCCCTGGCAGTGTCCAAGGCCAGGCTGGATGGAGCTTGGAGCAGCCTGGGACAGTGGAAGGTGTCCCTGCCTGTGGCAGGGGTGGCACTGATTGGGCTTTAGAGTTCCTTCCAGCTGAAGCCATTCTGTGACTCTATGACTCCTTATGTATCTCAGAAGTGAATTTGAGTAAAAAGGTGTCTGTGAACTTGAGTAAGACTCAGCACTGCAAAAACAGAAGGTGGCAAATGTTGCTACAAAGGAAGTTCTGCAGAAGTTAGTTATCTGTGTTCCAAGCCAACTAGAAAAACACAGGAGTCAGATACCTGGAGAATTTTTTTTTTGCACAAGGATTAACCAGGGACTTTTTGAAGGAAATCAGAGCCTACAAGTTTATCTGTGGTCTCGGAGGGAGTCACAGTAGACATGTGGACAGGGGTATCTGGTAACACACTATGTAAGATTCTAAAATGCTTTTGACCTAGTTTAGGTACTCACTATCTCCAGCCCAGGCAAATTGCTCAGAGAAACAGCAGCACAGGGAGTTAGTACAAGATGTTTGATGTAGAAGAAACAGGGAATCAAAAGAGCTGGACTGTATCATGAGAAATACCATGAATCTAAACCAGGAACACTGACCTAGGTGAAAGGCTGAAGGGAATTACTTAAGAGGCAGCATGTGAGAAAGAGGGTCAAGGCAAAGTGGGACAGTTGTCAGACAACACAAAACTTAGACCAAGAAACAGAGAATGTCAGACAGACACTGAGAGCACCAGAGAGGCCAGGTCCACATGGCAGCAGCACACCAATCAAACACACATTTCCCCAGGGGTACTGAGCACTGCAAAAGGACTCACCACTTTCATAAAGAAATGAAACAGAAAACTCAGGTCTGGGACCACTGGGGGAAACCAGAGGGTGGGGAAGCACAGTGCAACTGGAGTGTGATCCACCAGCTGTGGCAGTCACATGGTCATATGGTGATGTTTTGGCAGAGAGCAAAGGTTTCATGGGAGGAGCTGGAAGAGGGCCCTGTGCTGCATCTGCAGACCTGTGGGGAAGACTTTCCCAGGAATATGACATGTTGCAAGCAAAAGTGCAGAGATATTTACTGGAAATTTGGACAAAGGCAGGGGAAGGCCAACTGTCCACAGGTCAGCATCCTGTAGGTTAACTCAGGGTGATGTGCTGGGTGAGGCACTGAGGAGGGGCTGTAAAAGGACAGGCTGGAGGGGATGAAGTCATTGAGAAAAAAGCTCTGGGTGAATTCTTTATGAATACTGTCTTTGGGAGGGAAAGCTGGAGCTGCAGGAAAATACAATGAGATACAGACATGGGCGGATGTGCAAGTGTAAAGAGAGGACTGTGCTGGACACAGGCCCAGGGCTCAGGCTGGAGTGGCAGGAAAATTCATAGGGTCGTTAAAAGTGACTGAAGTGGCCTGGTGGATTTTTCAGTGAGGAGTGATAGGACAAAAAAATCCAAAGGATCTTGGCATTTTTACTGTTTTACCAGCTGGATACAAAGACTAACTGTGCTACTTGCAACAAATCTGTCTGATCTGAGAGTTTCTAAAAGAAAATAACCTCTTGACTTCTTGCTCTGGGTGGATTCCTAAACTGCTTAAGTAGAAACCCATTTATTCTTGGATCCAGCTGTTTGGCTTTTCCCCAAACACTTACCTGGGGGTCCCCACTGGTTTTTCGGAGGCTGGTATGACCTGAGTCGAGCTGGTGCACTGGGGACCCAGAGATGTAGTAGCCATTCACTGTAAGGACAGATGGAGAGTTAGCAGGCTTGCTGCTGACAGTGAATGAAAAACTGCACAAATTTAAAAATTAACCCCATAACTGAATATGCAGATACAGATCACAGTATTTTAAGACTTAGTTGTATTTCTCGTTACCCTACTGTGATTTGATGGGTAATAGATTAAAGCTTTTCCTGAGTGGAGTCTGTTTTGCCCATGCCCATAGTGAGTGATCTCTCCCTGCCCTTATCCCAACCAGGAGCCTTTTGTTGTAGTTTTCACCCCCATTCACCTGAGGAGGAGAGTGACAGAGTGAGCTGCTGGGCACCTGGCATCCATTAAAAGTACTGGTCCAAGGGGGTTGAGTTTTCATGTCAAGAAGGGGAGCCATGCAAGATGTTTATGGTTCTGCATGAAACTATAAATTGCCTTTTTTTAAAATATACTGAGCTCATTAATGCTCAAAGTAGTGTTAGAACAAGATGCTCAACTATATTATAAATCCTTTGGTCACAATGAAATACACAATCTCCACACAGACTCCCCACCCAGTTCTGCCAATAAAGAGGGACATCAGTTCAAAAATTTCTAAGGGAAACATCCTCTAACCTGATTTATTTACAGTCAGCTGGCAGCAATGGCCTTTACATTTAACACTTTTTATTCTAATTTTTGCTTTGCTTTGTCATTCTGCAGTACCCAAGAGCTTTTCCATGTAGTTATGCATCTAACTCTGTTACTTGCTTCCCTGAAACCTCAAGTCAAGCCAGAGATGATATATATGGTCACCCCTGTAGCCATCACATGCTAAAACTCTGCTGTGCATATGCTCTGTGTGGAGGAGCATCAGCCAGCCCATGTGCATCTGCAGCTCTTTAATTTCCCTGCCCTGTCAGAAAGCAGAACTGAGGAAGTGCTTGTTGGGCCCCTCTTTGCCTCTGTGCTCCCAGAAGGAGCCACCCCAACTCTTGAGTGGGCACTTCAGGTACCCAGACAGAAGACGGATTGGCAGGGAAACAAAAGTACAGAAGATGTGTCAGTAGGGAAAGCCCCACTGTGTTTGCTCTGCTACACTCTCGTGACTGTGTAGTCTGGAGAAGGGTCTGGGGAGACCTTAGAGCCCCTTCCAGTGTCTAGCAGGGATACAGGAGAGATAGAAAAGGACATTAGGTAGGAGTCTGGAGTGACAGGACAAGGGGCAATGGCTTTAAGCTGTAGAAGGGTAGACTGAGATCAGAGATTAAGAGAAAATCTGTGAGGGAGGTGAGGCCCTGACACAGGGTGCCCAAAGAAGCTGTGGCTGCCCCTGGGTCCCTGGGAGTGTCCAAGGCCAGGCTGGACAGGGCTTGGGGCATATTCCATCACCTGGGATAACAGAAGGTGTTCCTGCCCATGGCAGGCAGGTGGAACGAGATGATCTTTAAGGTCCCCTCCAACCTGAACCATTGCCTGATTCTGTATGCACATCAAGTCTCTATCCCACTTTTCACAGCGATTTCCTTTGCTTTGCTGAATGGTAGAGAAGCAGATTCACACAGTGCAGCAGTCAGGCCCAGCATCAAACAGTACCTGCAGAACTCTTCTGTGACACAGGGCTCTTCGGAGTGCCAGGCACACTGCTCGGCCGCTCCCACGTCGTTTCTGTTGAAGGCAAACACCAGAGGGAGGGTGATGGAGGCTTCTGCACAAACCAGAGTTATGACTATCACACATAAACCAGCGGGTCTGACCCTCACTGTCCTCTGAACCAGCTTTTCCCCCTGTGAGGATGATGCCTGCACCTCCCTGCACGTCTCTCTCCCCTCATCTCTTCCTGCTCCAGCTGCCAGCTGGGATGGGTGGAGACAGAGCAGGCTGGAAGCTGCATCACTGGTTCTTCCAGATCACTGCCTGGAATCACCCACCTGGCCTGCAGTGACTGCCTTTCCAGGTGCACTGAAGCCCAGCCCAGCGTGGGCACTGCCTGCAGCCCACTGTGGTCCTCAGCCTGGGGACAGGCACCAAGCAAGGCAGTGCCCCTGCCCCTGCTCTCTCCATGAAAGGCATTGTGAGTGACACACAGATGTGGTTCCAGTCACACATACACAAGCTGCAGCACCCTTTTTCCCCAATAAAAATATTTCCCTGGAAAATTTCCGTTTTTCCACTCAGATCACTTAGCAGCTGGAATATGCAAATGTCTCTCACACCACTTGTGCTGCTGCTTTCTCCCCTCAGTTGCCTCTGTAGTTTAACTATTCTGCTCATTTTCTCAGCAAATGGAAAATTATTTTTGACCATGTGCTGAAGACGGAAGATTTAAGTGCAAAACTTTTTAGAAGTTGTGAACAGAAGACAGTGAAGTGAGAGCAGCAACTTCCACAGAAGTCCAGCTAGAAAGCCCCAAGAACCATTCCTTTTGAATGCATGTGTCAGTTCCAAATCACCTAAACAACTGATTGCCAGATGGTATCAAATAAGAAAATAAACAAGCCACTGTAATCAAGTCTGAGACTACTTTGGCTGCTTCATTTGAAACTGCTGTTTCCCAAATCCCAATCAACAACCACCTAATTCTGCCAAAGCCTGAAATCTGAATCTGTGTCAGTATTCTGGGTGACCGTGGTCAAGTGGTGATGGAGGAGAGTCCTTGAGGATTAACAGTTTAGGGTTGGCAGGGAGCACCTCCCTCAGGGCACAAAAGACGTCCTGTCCTGGGTCAGTGCTTATTTGGGCATGTTAACATGCTTCAAGAACTATAAAAGGCTTATTTTTATATATAGATTCATGCACATTTGTATATACATATATGTATCTATATGCATATAGACATCTATGTGTATAGATACATACACATGTACATATATACATATATAGATATATACACATGTATATATATATATATATATAGATGATAGACATGTATATATAGATAGATAGATAGATAGATACACACACATGTATATATATATATATATATATACAGAGATGTCCTCAAGAGTTTCCTTATTTCAGGAAAGAACTCAGGATTACAGATTCCCAATGGAAGCAGGTGCCACTCCCCACACCTGTAATGTCCCTGAGAGACACGCCCTGCCCCTCCCCATCCTTCCCCTCTCACCCCCTCCCCAATCACAGCATGCTTTTGCTTGCAAAGAAAAATCCTTTGAGCTTTTTCTTCCCTTACAAGTGCAAAATCTGATGAACTAGAAGCTTTGCTGAGTCACAGGGGAATATTTAAATTTTAGCCTGTTTTTGTGAACTGGGTAGTAAGTAAATCAATTCCATGCTAGGTCAATAAAGAACCACTGAGAGGTGTCTTAACTAAACAGAAGCAAAATGAAATGCAAAGAGTTGTCTTTTATGAGTCAGCTTGTCTTGGCTTACAATCCACAAGTGCATGGTTAAATAAAGACAAATTCTAATTTACATTTACTGTAAGGAAAAGGTAAACAATACAGTACCCACGTGTTTTGTAGATTTAAAAAAAATTGAATTGTTGCTTAATTAATAATGTGAATTGAGATCTGTGGGAAGGGAATGTGATGCCCAGTGATCTGAGCCCCAGTGCACTCAGTGCAGTAATGGTTTTTTGCCAGCACTGACTTTGATGCCAGCAGTAAAACGAGTTACCTTCATATTTGGCTTGGGGGTTTCACACAAGCATTTCTGTCTCCAGCATTTTTGAGACCCTACCGAGGAATGTACCTAAAAACCTACATGAAATGTAATTAACTGGTTAAAGGGACATAGCTCAGTTAGCCAGAGCATGGTGCTAACAAATGCAGGTTGTGGGTTTGATCCCTGTATGGGCCATTCACTCGATGATCCTTGTGGGCCCCTTCCAACTCAGAATGTTCTGTGATTCTGTGAAAATTACCAGCTGCTAATTGTAACTGCTCTCTGCTTTGCCTGCTGGCTGCTGTGGAACTGCTGTGCAGTGCCTCATTCTTCCCCTCTCCCACAGAGGACCCAGACACATAACTTGAGGGCAGAAAATTCACACATGAAAGAGCAGTGTCCAGTGGTTAGCAGATTTGTGAATACAATCCAAAACATTCAGTGTCTTGACATACTTTCCAAAATAAAATTACTTTGGAGTTAAGTACAAAACCCAATGCTATAAAATACATTAAATAAAAAAAAAATCTTTAATTGGGTAGGAAATGACCAAAAGTGTTTTAACTCCATTTATTTTGAGCATTAGGAGGAAAAAAAGTCCACTTCTGTGCAGGGATTATTCTGGCAGATCAAGCAGGGATAGGAACTAATTGGATCAGGACTGCACTGCTGGAATGCCATCTACTGGAAGCAACTACATTTACCAAGGTAAAACTGTGACATTACAAATTTCTCTGCAGCTTAGTCATGATTAAGAAGTGAGAGTGGGGATTGGAATGAGTGGGGGGATGACTTTTACAGAGACACAGAGAAGGCTTGTTGAGAGATACTGCACTGTCTGATCCAGCCAAGGCAGAGTCTGGCCTGGGAGCACCACACGGAGCTTCAGTCCTGGTGCTTGGAAAATCAGAATGTCACTTGTCACCCTGTGGTAGGACAGTGATCATGGCTCTTAGGAATAGATTCCATGTTTGCCTAGATTTTATGTCCCACACAGTTTTTCCCCAGAGGATGTTCCAGTCAAGCTAAAGCCACCTACTCTGGGTGCAATTTAGCACTGGCAGACCAACACCAACAAGTTCTGTCCTCCCTTATCAGCCACGTGTTAATTAGACCATTTAGGCAGTGTGGGGAAGGAATAACCAGAGTTTCTTTGAGAGGGATGACCCAGCAGACAATTGCAGACAATTCTTGACTGTGCAGGAGGACTGTGAAAAAAACAGAAGTACTGCAGCCCTGAGAGATCCCCAAAGCTAGGGCTAGGAGCCATCTGGTCTGGAGGAATGTGTCCCCTGCAGGGAGCTGGCACAAGGTCCTTTCCAAACCAAACCATTCGTGGTTCTGTGGAATTTTGTTAGTGAACAGTGAGGCAGGAGAAAACCACTTGTTAAAACTGAAAAGACGTAGTAGAAGGAAAAACAGTTGCAAGATCCAAGCTCTGCTGGCCAACAGAACCAGAGAGGGTTATCACAGAAGTGGTGAAACATTTCCTACCAGAGGAAAAGTGGAAACCTGTGGTGTTTGGGGGAAGCAAGTTCACTTCTGTTTGGCAGAATGAGTAACGACATGATGTGCCACAGAGCCACACACTGGGTTAGTTGTGTCAGTCAAGAACCACAGTTTGTGAGAATATCCTGAAGCAGATGATTTTTGTGATCACACTGTGGCAGCTGAAGACTGAATTATTGGTCTCTCTTCCATGATTTCAGTAGCACTCTAAGGTCAGAGGAGCTGCTTGCCAGTTTGAACATACATCAGCAGCCAAATGTCAGGGCTTTGTGTACCAGCACACTCCCTCACACATGTGCTTATATTCCTTTCAGGAATGGATTTAGTACCTCAGCATGCTGTCATGTGTAGTTTTATTTTTGGAGCTAAATGCTCCATAGTTTCATTGTCTAAACTACAAGAATGGGGCAGATCAAGCCACGGGACCTCTGGGTCTGCTTACTGTGCAGAAACCTCTCCTAGTCTTAAGGATCTGTAGCACCTGCCCTTTGTCAGCCAGCCACTGGTGCTAACTCACATCTTTATAAAAAGGTTTTGTAGTTTATTTTGGCTTTAACAGCAATAAATCTGTGATGCTGAGCAGCTCCAAACCCAGTTTCTGCCCTGAATAATGTGAAGCTGTGCAGGCTGCACAGGCCAAGGATAAAGGTACACAGACAGGGATGAAGAACAGCAACAGAACATGTCCCCTCTCAATGCCACAAGAAGAAACCCTGGAAACTTCTTCCAAACTGGTCCTGAAAAGAAGCAGAACTAGAACAGGCCCACATGGTTTTAATTCCTTCCTTTTGGATTCACTTGACTCTTGCCAATGGCAGGCAGGAAACACCTTGCAGATGGTTTGCAAACCCTCCATAACCTTTCTATGCTTCTCCACTGCACCTCCATAGGTTCTCAGCAAGGTTTGTGGCCTGTCCATGGCTCCCCAAAAGGGTAAAGATTGCTTGGTCCTGTGACTCAGAGGGAGGGCAGTCAGCCCTACTTTGGAAACAGGTTTTCTTTAACAACAAGCACTTGCAGCCCAGACCTCCCATCTGCCTGGAGCCACCACGCTCTGAACCTTGCCTCACCAGCCAGGAGCAGAGAACTGCCAGGGGTGTTGCACCTCATGTCCCCTTTCTGGCTAAAATCTTCCCCCAGTTGTGATGAATTGGCAAAGTTTTCATTAGCACTTTATTTCTTGATATTGTGTGTGGCAGAAAAAGCCTAAAGGAATGGCCAAGGGAGTGTGGGGGTTTGGGCATGTAAGGAGGGAACATCGCTTACAATGCCCTGAGACTGGTGAGAACCATTCAGAACTTTTGAAGCAGAAGGAGTGGGTGAAAGATGGTGCAATGAAAATACTTCCCTTCTATTCCACAGAGGATATGTAGCACAAGACTGTGTATTATTGGAATGAGGAGGTCTCACCTCTGCATCAGTTCACAGAACTGACTCAGACCAGACCTAACCTCCTGCAGACCAAAGGCTGTGAATCTCCTGATTCAACACAGCAGCTTCTTCTCCTTTGTGCTCCCACATTTTGGCCCACTGAGCCCTGCAGTACTGAATCCTGCATGGGTCACCTGTATCAGTATCAGCTCAAAATGCCCAAACCACCAGCCCATGCATGAGCCTCTGGACTGCAACACAGTGACCTCACACTCCTCCATGGGCTTCCTCCTTATACCTAATAAAAAGAGACAAAAAAGCAGGCAGAACTGACCAATGCAAATCTCTCTGCACCTGCATCCAATGTGAGAGTCGAGCACACAAGTGCTGAAAGCAGAATACCAGGCAGCACATGAACTTGTTTAGCAGTTGTGTGTCAGAGCTGAAATCCAGTTCCATCCCACAGGCAGTTCAATAAAGAGAGGCTGAAGCTGCCAAACAGCTTTTGACCTCAGTCTTGAAAGACACACCATGGAGACAGGCACCATCCAGGAGTTCCTGAATTGTTCTGTCCACGTGTGGAATGGAGAGGTGCTTGTACCACCTCCACAGCACGGGAAAAGCTGCTGACAAGAGCTCTCACTTGATCTTTCAAAATGATTACTGGGATATCTACCATGCCCCTCCTTTTGCAAACACCATGGGACAAAAGTGAGCCCTGTACTGCAGGCTTAGCAGTGATAATAATGCTATTTCCAGCACTTTCTGAGACACGCTTTGTTTTTCTAGGTTTTAAGCCACTTTACCAAGGCAGGTTCCTATGCCACCCTTCAGCTAGGGCATCCTGTATCAGAGGGAAATTGTCACTGAATTGTTTTAACTGTGTGAGGAAAAAAAAATATAATGAAAATGCCTGAGATCTCTTTGGTGTCTCCATAGAGGACTTTCTGAGCTGCAGTTCATAAGTTAGAGTAGGAGTTGACTGTAGCTGGTGAGGTATGAATAAAACCCCTCAACTCAGAGACCTTTCAAGGAAATTACCACTCAGCCACACATTTCAAGACTGCCCCAGAACTTACTGTTGCAGCTGGCATTTTACTAATGACGTCTGTGATGACAAGAATATTTGGACCTTAATTAGGATCAAGATAACATGGAAGCAGAAGTCCTGCTTTCCAGGAGATAAATGCTGTACAGTAAATGGGAAGGACCTTACATAGAAGACAAGAAAAGGCTGGAAATAAGAACACACCACGTAAGGTTGGGCTCAGCTGTGAAAGCAAGGTGGCAGTCAGCCACACAAACACTGGTGTCACAAGTACATAAGCCACCTTTAATGTGATGGGCAAGGTAGCTGGAGTGCTATTGTTTGACTAATGCAAGAGGTATTGCAGCTGCAGCCCATCAGAGAATTTCTTCAGCATAATGAAATATTTTCCTGCTGAATCTACCACCCACACACAATTGCAAACCCCTCCTACAGACACTGAGTAACTCGTTAACCACGTAGTGGCTGTGCATTCTGGGCACTCTTTCCTGTGTTTTGACATGGCAAGTGGGGATGTCTCCAGATGTTGCACAAGGCAGGTGCCAGGCACCCAGCTGGAATGTCACTGGTGCAGATCCAATGTTCCTGTATAGCAAGGCCATGCTCAGAAAACCTTAGGTACACTGAAATTGTCTTGGGCTTCATTGTGCAGATCATATACAGCTCAGATGCCTTTACAAAGGTTTCAAGATTGAACCTGCTTCAAAGGATGATAAATGTGGAGTGTTTATCTGGTGGGATATCAAGTGGAGACAGACAGGAATGTGCTGTTTGCATATCAGTTCCAGAGTCACCCCAATTCCTTCATTACTGCTTTTCCTAACATTTTTCTTCCACATAAGAACACTGTCTCATAGATTCTATTTCTTTCTAGCTAAGAATCAATTCCTTGTGTATCTTCCTGTAAAGACAATGAAAATTACACCATGCAAAAACACACTCTGGAAATACTGTTACAGTCAGGTAAGATCCCAAAATCACAAAATAGTCTGAGCTGGAAGGGACTCCAGAAGGATTATGGAGCCAAACTCTTAGATGAATTGCCCATATGGGGATCAAACCCACAGCCCTGGCATTATGAGCACCCTGCTCTGACCAGCTGAGCTCATCTCAGGGTCAAGATGTATAACAAAGGCAGATAATCCCAGTGTGGAAGGGCATTAACCACTGGAAACAATGGTGACAATAATAGTAATGCCTCACAGGAAGGGAGGCATCTGCTATATTTTGAAGGCTGAGAAGAATCAAGATGTTACTTGCCCCTAAAATCCCATTTCCCCTCGCCAGGAACTGAGTGGATACTTGTGTTACCACTTCTGAATAGTTCAAGCACTAGGAGCAATAAAACAACTTAACCCAAAAAAAGGTTTCTGCACTGAGGCAGAGAAGATGCACCACCAGGCATGGTCAGAAAGACAAGCTGTTGAACTGACAGGTCACCTCAGACAAGCAAAAAAAAAGCAAACCAGCAGATGAGTGACAAGAGCCTGGTTAGACATGATGATTGTAAAAGTTGGGGAAATACACAGAAAACAAATAAAGAGCAACTTCCATTCAGTCCCAGGCATTTGTTAGTTTCTACATGGATAAATAATTTCCCACATAGTTTAGGCTTTACAGACTGAAAAAACAGGCCTGACAGGAATTTCGGGATGTCATACTGTCTACCCCAGAGAAGGTCAGTGTGAATTTTCATGGTTTTGCATAACCTGCTCCAGCGATACAGACTCACTCCCAGGCAGCTCTGTACTCCCACACTTCACTTCCAAGAGAGCTTGGAAGGGTTAGTTGCCCTGATTGCAACTGAAATGTGTTCTAGTGATGAAAATTGAAATTGAAATTCAAATTGAAATTGAAATCTTCTAGTGATGACAGGCATTGCAGACAGACTTCTCCCTAATGGCATTTCATGCACTTTGGGCCTGCTTTCATGACCCTGTCCACATCTTTGCTTTCTAAGGGCAGACACCCACAATCTCTCAGCATTTCCCCACAGGCTATGTTTTCCACATCTTCCATCACTTCTGCTACTCTCTTCTGGGCTTTATCCAACTGACTCACATATTTCCTGAAGTGTAGAGTCCAAACAAGATAAAATATTCCAGCTGAGGCTTTATAATTTCCTTGTAAAGTTGGAGGCTTACCTCATGCCTCACAGACAACACTCCTATTTATACAATGGAAAATGCTGGCTGGTTTGTACTAGCACAACACTGCTGGCTCTCACTCAACTTCAGATCCTCCAGAGCCCCAGTGTCTTCGTCTGTAAACTGTTCCATTGCCTGTCTTTGCCACTTAATTATTTCTGTTGAGATCTCTGATCCTAAATGCATCTTTACTGAACAGCATCCTCCTATTCCAGGGTGATTGTGAATTCTGAGCCTGTTCTGTGCAGGAGAGAACACCGTGTTCTCTCCCAGCTCCAGTTAAAAGTTATTGTTTGAAAAAGTGCTCTCAATGTCAACATGCCATTCATCAGTGGAAACGCTGCCTAGAATGGATTCTCAGGCAGACCACTGCAGGATTCCCTTCAGGACAAACTCCCCTTGGACAAGGGACCATTGATCCCCATGCTCTGAGGATGAGCTGGCAAACGGTTTTGCAGCAGCTTATTGCAATTTAACTATGGTCCCCACTTTGTTTTCCCTTTACTCAGCTTTCAAACTGCCTTTTTGCTTTTAAGACCTGTTTTCCCATCAATGAACTGCCTTCCTTCACACAAGTCCCCTACTCACAGACCCTGCCTGGATGCTGGATAAATGTTTAGCCACAGTCCCACCCCATAAGAAGGCCTATACCTCCTTTCACCAGAGCTTTTCAATGATGGAAGTGCTAAAACTGCCACAGACTTGCCAAGAAAGCCTGCTCCTAACAGCATTCCCCCTCAGAAAGGCAGTGGGTGCCAGCAAGGCCCAACAGTGGGGCAGAAGGATGCTCTGTACCTGACCCAGGGCTCAGCCACAGCCCTGAGCTGGATGAATCCCCTCTCTCTGCCCTGGGACCTGTCTCCCACTGACTGGCAAGGCAACTGGTGGACACCCAGGAGTGCTGCAGTGAAGGACATGCCACTGTGAGGATGTCCAAACACAACATTTACATGAACAGACAGTGAACCCAATGCCTGGAGCTCCCACAGTATGCTCACCATGCTGCTGTGGCTCTCTTACACCTCATGCATGAGAGCCCTGTGCTGGAAGGGACAACCAAAGGGAGGCTGTGTGATAGCAATGCCTCAGGGACGTGCAAGAAGAAAGGAGGATGGATCTGTGTGCCCCAGGCTCCAAGAGACATCAGAGCTGTTCAGCCTAAAATGCACTGCTACATTTGCTGCCTAACACCAGCCCTGAAGGAAAAGCCAGGGAGGAGCACTCCAGCAATTAACTGCATTTACTGGCAGGTCAAGACTGTATCCCTCTGGACTCTGGAAAAGTGGGATTAGAGGTGGCCTGCAGCACGATGCTGTCATCAGGGACTCAGCAGCTGCATCCATGGATGGAATGCCCTTGGATGGAAGCAGCTGGACAGGATCTTCCTTCCTTCCTTCCTGGAATCCTTCCTTCCTTCCTGGAATCCTTCCTTTCTGGAATTCTTCCTTCCCTCCCTCCCTCCTTCCCTCCTTCCTCTCTCTATAAAGAGATTCCTGGTCCCTGGGAGATCTAAGTGGCTGTGACATTACACACAAGAGTTCTGCACCAACTTCTGTCTGTGGGTAATGATGACTAGGAGAACTTTACTGACATAGCTCACTGAAGGCTGGGGTGATCTGTGAAGGCCACTGAAGGCCAGCCAGCTGTCTTCCACTGACCTCTGAGCTCCCATGCATGCATTAAACAGTGACACCTCTCTCAAATCCTTCAGTGTACTTTCATCTGGTAAATGGTAATCAGAGAGCAGCCTAGAAGTACATCTACACCTTGATGATGAACAATGGTGATAAAGAGGCCAAGAAGGACAGAGGCCCATGAAGTGCCAGAGATGTGTGCCAGCACCATGTCCTCATGACAAACATTGCCAGTGTTTATCTTGGTACTCCCAGCAGCAGCTGCAGCAGTGACAGCACAAATAAACAGTTCAGACAAGTCAGCAGTGAGCTGTCCAGTCTGTGAGACTGGCAATAAACATGACCCATGCCAGTGCAGCTCTGCCACAGGAAAGATGAGGACTGCAGGTTTAAGGCTTATAGCATATTGTCTTTGACTTACCCTATAGCTCAAACCCAGAGAGTACATTCTAAATGTCAAAGAGCAGTCCCACTGTTAGGAGCAAGTCTCACATGCCAAATGTGACCTCATGGTGACTGCATGGCTCAACAGGTCCAGCTCTGCAGCACAGCTAAGGAAGAAAGTGTAGCAACATGAAATTTGACCAACATGAGCCTGTGGATAGTCCTGAACTACAGGTTTTGTGGGATCAGAGGTCAAAGCCTATTAGTCAGATTAAATCAGAATAGTGTCCAGACAGCCCACTCATGCCAGGACTGGGTAAGGCTTCACCACACACTCCAGCCAAAGGCCTGGAGGCTGCATTCTGCATTGTCTGAAACCTAGATGACACCACAAGTGACACTTTTGTGGCACATAATCCACCTGGAGGAAGCACAGGCATTTGAGATATGAGTCTGATCATGCAATATAGCCCAACCAGAGCAAAAACACTCTCAAGCAGTATCACCCAACTGCAGTCTCTATGCAGCTAGAAGACTTTGAGGCAGCAGCATACTCCTAACTGAGGAGGTTAGATAAGCTGAGCTTGCCAGGAACACCAGCTAAGCTGGAGGGTAGTCAGAGTGCCCCTGCACATGCTGCAGGAGATTCCTGCCATCCCACAAAATGCTACAGCCCTCATAGAACAATGGGAGGCTCAGAAATGCTGGGCTCTTGTGTCCAGCATAGGAAAAACAGCAAGCCTAACTTCAAAGCCAGCTTAGGATCAGTCTGGGGAAAAGATTCTCATCTAAACAGAACTTGAATAAGTGATCCCTAAAGCAAGGCTCAGAACACAGAAACCCCACTTCTACCCTCTTTTACATGCTGTTAATCTGAGAACCACCCAAAACTGTAATAGTTGAGAGCATAACCATAGGTGGTTTGGGCACTCTCCTGAGAAAGACTGGCTGGAAGTGACCTCTGGAAGTCTTCAGCCCAGCTACTCTGAGCAGGATCACTGCTAACAACAGCTCAGCCACAGCTCTGTCCAGCCAGTTTCTGAGATTTTCCAAGGACGGAGATTCCCCCACCTCCCTGGTCAGCCTGTGCCAAAGTTATCCTCCCTTCCTAGAGGAATCAGAAATCTGATTTCTGGCCTGAGCTCCCAAGCAGGATATGGAAATTTGCCCTTGTTATATTACTTGTAACTTTTGTGAGGGAAGTACAAAACTGCCTGACATTATGGAGAAATTTAGTCCCAGTCCCTCACCAGTCTGAGGCAGGGTCCCTGTGACAAGAGCTCTTAGCACAAAAGAAACAGGCTCTGCCTCTTACTGGCTTTACCTGGCCTCAACCCAGTGAGTATTGGTCTACCACAGTGATGGTGAGTAGAATCACCCCCTCCCCAACATTTGAACTGCAGTAGGGATGAGGTATCTAACTCCTGCTGATCTCCCCAGCTGTGCAGGGGATGCTGCCCAGCAGCCAGAGCAAACTGTGCTTGAAAATGGAGGCAGGACTAAATGGAAATGCACCTACTAGAGGGAGCTTCCTTTAAGATGTGAGTGCATCAAACTCCAGTAAATAATGACTTGGCAAAATTCTGAGCCAAAAGCTTCTGAAATAAAACACATTAGCCCCTGAACTGACCATGAGGTGCCCTCTCCTTTGTGAGTGAGTTAAAGGAATGCCAGAGGTCACTCCTGATGGCTGCAGCTTCCCTGTGAACAAGGTGAGCTCCTGCTCTTCCATGGCATTCTTTTTGCTAAAGAAATGTGGATTTGCTGGTTACAAGACCCTGTTTTGCAATGCTGCTGTGAGCTCCTGGTGAGAAGAGCAGGTTGACACAGAGTCTCAGGTAAACTGGAGGTGGTACAAGTTTGACAGGTCTTGAGCAGGTGATAAGATGGTGAGTTAAATCTGCTTCTCAACATGACAGTGACTAGAACACAAAAATACAGACTGAAAGCTTTGTCTGTGCTATCCCATTACATGCACTTTTCTTTCCTTTGTCTCCATGGGCAAGCTGAGTCTGACCAGTTCACTGTTTCTGTTTTCCCTAATGGTGTTTTAGTGATATCTGATCTACTTTACATGTATGTGTATATATAGACATAAATATCTCCAGGTAAAGGAAATAGGGAATGTGGTAAAAACTGCATCTTTAACAGTGTTTCAGATTCTAAAGCATTTATGACAGAGGTATTTCTACTTTACATTCTCTATTTTTGTCAACATTTCAGATGTCTTCTGATGGTCAGAGTTAAGATGACAGACAATCATAATCTTCTTGTATTTTCTTTCACATGGTGTCACATTAATTACTTTGGCTCTGCAGCTACTTTTGTTATCAAAATCAAGTCGCAAACTGATTTCCTGAAACAGATCTGTGCTGGCATGGTGAAACATTTACTGGAAAGCCACCCCCACTTACCATTTGTGAAGGTGTTCACATAGTACCTGCGACCCTGGGGAGACATGTAGCTCTGCCAGCCGGGGGGAAGGTGGCCATTCAAGGTGTCTTCTCCTGGCTGAGGAGTCGCCTTTCGGGGTTTCTGCTGAGAAAAGAAAATAAAAACCCAACCTCTTAAGTCAGTATCTAGATAATGTAAATTCTAACCAGACACACAGCTGGAAAGAAATGATGTGGTTTGGCATTCTAGAGATTCCAATATACCCAAAGAATTTTAGTCCATTTCTCCCTAGCTAGCTTCAGAACATGAAGCAACATTGCCTTGAAGAAATCACCATTTGGGACAGAAATGAGCCCCTCTGTATTTAATGTCCAAGAAAATGACTCTGGTTGAGCAGTAAAACACAAAGCATGAAATGGTCAAGTGTCTGAGAAACAGAGACAGGTATCTGGCCCTCCTTTACCCTCACATGGATATACCAGTGAAGGCACTGATCATGGAGGTGCTGTCACAATTTATTTTAAAGGGGCACCATCACCTGAACCACAAAACCAGACTCTCTCCCAGTAAGCTCCATTGGATAGCACAGAGTACTGGAACAAATCCTGGGATACCTCCTCCACCATGGGATTAATGGTCCCCTGTTATTGTTTGCAAAGGCATGCTGAAGAAAAGTAAACTCTGCAGTGTGGGAGTGTACCAGCTCTGGAAGAATACAGCAGCAGGCTGGTTCCTTCATATTCCCTTCACAGATATCTGGCCTTGAAAATAACAAAGATACACCAGACTAGCTCTGCTGTGCATGAAAACCTCAAAAGGAGGAATCTGGGGTAACCCAGCCCTGGGTTCTGTTTCAGGAGATCCAGATTTCACACATTCTTGCTGCATGCTTGCCATTTCTGGACCTAGCACCTTCTTTCCCTTCTGGAACTGAAGTCCCTTCATTCCCACCACCCCTACTTCTTAATATGGTCCTACAGTGATTCCATGTGCAGGTCACCATTAAGCTCTGATCACTCTAGGGTCCCATGGAATTCCTCCACTTTGCACAGTCAGCACCAGTGCCCTGCAAGGACAGACATTACAGTTTGCTTAAGGGAAGCTCTGAATGGCCCCAACATCCTTTCAGTCACATTTTCAGTATTGCTTCATGCCCCTCTGCTGGACTGCAGGAAAAGCAGAGCTCCTTCACAGGTGAGTGCCATGGCTGCATTCTTAAAGAAAGGCTAAGCCAAGAGACAGATGTGGATGGTATACAGTAAACACCAGCAAATACTGGATGGAAACAGTATAAAGTTAACCCAGTGTTTCAGCTGTAGTCCCTGCCAAAATGTGCATTGCTTCAAACAGCATACAAGCATTATGTTTTGCAGTTGCTAATTCTATTTTTTAGTTACTAATATTTACACCTTTGCTTCTGATTTTGCCAATCAAGAAGTGCTGTGAGCACAGCAGTCCCTGTCAATGACAGTCAAGAGGAAATCTCAGCACTGCCAAATGCTGAAGTTCTTGTAAACAATGGGGAAACAGTTTGCTTTTATGTGCATGCATTGTGGTTTAACTCCAGCCAGCAACTCAGCACCACACAGCCACCCACTCCCTGCCTCCCACCCCTGGGATAGAGAGGAGAATCAGAAAAAAAAAGTAAAATTCATGAGAAAAGAACAGTTTAATCATTTGAAATAAAGTAAAAGATAATGATAATTATGAAAATAACAAAGAAACAGAAGGAAACGAAAAGAGAGAGGAATAAAACCCAAGAAAGACAAGTGATGCACAGTACAACTGAGCACCCATACCCAGCCCTTCCCTGAGCAGCATGCAGCCTCTTCCAGCCAACTCCCCCATTTATACACTGGGCACGATGTTCTGTGGTGAGGAATATTATTTTGGACAGTGGGGGTCAGTTGTCCTGGGCCCTGCTCCCTCCTGACTCCTGCTGCAGCTCCTTGCTGGCACAGCCCAGGACACAGATGAGTCTCCCATTTAGAGAGAGCCCTGCTGAGCACCAACTAAAACATCAGGGTATTATCAACATTGTTCTCATACTGAATCCAAACTCGGCACTGTACAAGCTACTAGGAAAAAACAACTAACTGTATGTGAGCTGACACCAAGACAGCATGGAGTATATATGAGGAATGTCACTCACTATTAGGCAGGACTTATCCCATGGAGGCTGCAGAGGAAGTCCCACTGTGCTGGGACCATTTCTGTGTTAGAGCCCCTAACTGGTCCCAGTGCAATCCCCTCCCAGCAACACTTGGATTCCAACTACTACAGCAGCTTTAGGGGGAAAGAGGAACTGAAAATGGCATAGGGGAGGAACAGAAGAAGACACAAAACTTGACTTCATACAGGTTTCCTCACCACCCTGCCCTCACAGAATCACCAACTGGTTTGGGTTGGAAGGGACATTAAAAATCATCTCATTCATCCTCCTGCCATGGGCAGGGACACCTTCCACTGTCCCAGGTGGCTCCAACCCAGCCTGGGACACTTCCAGTGATCCAGGGGCAGCCACAGCTTCTCTGGGCACCCTGTGCCAGGGTCTCACCAGCCCTATAGTAAAGAATTTCTTCCTAATGTCTTAATCTCAGCCTACTCTCTCTCAGTTTAAAGCCATTCCCCCTTGCCATATCAGTACAAGTATCATTCTCATCATTTAGGAGCCAAGCATGCTCTGGCATAGATAGTGTGGGATGATGAGATCTGGGATAGATGCACATGAGCCTGGGCATTATAATGCACCACAGATTAAGCACCTCATAGTTTAGGCACACCCAGCCAGCCATCCTTTCAGAAATGACAGTGCCAGAGAGGCCATCATGGGTAGCACATCGTCCCTTTTCTGCCAAAACAAGAGATCTGAGGAAAAGGAGACATTTTCTTGCTCTGTTTTCCTCAGTAGACACAGCCCTGTCCCAGCCAGGCCATCTGCAGTCCCTTCTCCTTGCACCAGCACAGCCAAAATGGGACCATGTTTGCACAGCTGAGTGGGAGAAGCTCTGCTTACCGTGGCACAGGATGACAGGCAGTCCTGCTGCTGGGACACAGCAAGGACAGGGCCATGGCACTGCACAGGGAGCAGAGGTGACTGGCACATAGTGCTCCAAGAGGCCAGCTCCACATCTGGCACAGCTCCACATCTGGTACAGCACCCACAGACAGGCTTCAGAGCTCTCCCAAACCCAGCTCCCACCAGGGCACCCCTGTTCCCAGCCACATGCAACAAAGAAAGTGCTTAGAGGTACCCATGTGTAGATGCACCTCTTCCTTAGCCAGATTAGCAAGACTGGACTGTTTCTTTGATTTCTTGTTCCTATTTTAGGAGAATTATTGCCAGGATAATTTCTGAGAACAGAGGATGTCTGCATGGAGAGGAGGTTCCCTATCAGCAGAGAGCATTGCAAACCAGCTAAGAGAGAGCAGCAGCCAGGGACTGGAAGTTGAATAAAAGATCAGCTAGAAAAGAATCTGCCAATCATGAGGATAAATATCAAGGCTTACCAGGGAGCTGTGCAATTCTTGTGGTTCCTCCATCAAGACTGAGGGCCTCTTTCTAGAAGCTCTGCTCTACTCCAATAAAAAGAAAAAGCAGGACCCTGACACCCCTGCCCCAGCTGAGGCTGGGTGGGCTTGCAGTCCCTTCTGCTTTCTAACCCTTCCAACTCCTACAGAGCCTTTGAGCTCAGAAATGTTCAGGCCACTCCCCTGACTGACACTGCTGGAAGTGTCACCAGCTGCTGTCACCATGGTGGTGGACAGGCAAATCTGGAAAGGATGTCTGCAACACTTGTTGAGGAAACAGGAAACCTGAACAATGTGAGCAGTGAACGTGTGACCCCAGTGAAATCCTCCTCCATCTGCATTTGATGCCTGGAAAAGGGATCAAAGTGTTTCACAAAACATTAAAATCCAACAGGACAAGCACCTCTCTCCCATGAGATTTCCTAGGATCAGAATTCCATGTAGCAGGGGAATGTGCAAGCCACCCAACAGGTCTTGCTCCACATGACAAGCAGTGGTTTTTGTCTGCTGCCTGCAGAAACACAGGGATGGAATTCTCCTGATAAATGCACAGCAGAGAGGAAACAGAAATGAGCAGGAAATGCAGACAGGGCACTGGAGCTCTTCAGCACCAAACCACATGATAGAGAGATGGCAAAGGCAAGCATGTGGACTAAGAACAAATCTATGGGGTTAATTCCTCTAATCCAGGACAGCAGTACTGACAAGAGGCAGAGGGATTTGCTGTTTAGGTCAGAGCAAAACTGTGCTTCTTGCCCTGCATCCATGGGCACTGGGCCAGAGATGCCAAGAAGAGGACAACCTGTGTGGGCCAGAGAGCCACCCCACAGCACCACAACCCTGACCAGGAAATGCTGTTTCATCCCTGTGCTGCCATACACTGATGGTCTAGAAGCATGTCTGACGAGAAGGACAACTGGGTCAGACACCCTGGATGCTTCATGTGAAGAAGAGCAGCAGCCAGGGCCTGCCTGTGGGAGCCCTGACACTTTCTGTCTGCCTGGGCCAGCTCAGAACAGGGCAGCACAGACAGCAGGAAGGTGATGAGTGCCTCTCCCACTCAACTCTTGTGACTTTCTGACTGTTTGCTTTTTCTTTTCTTTCTTGGTCTTCTTGATCAGGTTAGCAGCAGCCCAACTCATTCTGTTCCTTTGGAAGAGCCCTTGGCATCGTGATTCCCTCCCAGTGGTGGCAAAAAAGCCAAAGAGGGTTTTTGAGAGCAAAGTGAGGCAACAGGGAGTAACACACATCAGTTAAATCCATGATGACTTGACCCTGAGGCAAGTTCTGCCTTGCTCAATAGAGGAAAATGACTTCCCATTTTCAAACTGCAGGAAATCCCCATTCTCCTTCAAAGAGGGATCCTGGGGAGGAAACATCTGTGTGTTGACAAGCCTGAGCTCCCTGAAGATGTGTGGGCTTGCACAGCAGAGCTCAGACCAGGGGCAATTCCCAACACACAACCCCAGGGAAAGGAAAGCAAAACAATCCCAAACCCACAAATTCAGGCCTCGAGCAACCTGACCTAACACTGAACGAAGGGACTGGACCAGGGACCTTCAAAAGTCCCTTTCAATTTAAACTCCTCTGTGATTTTTTGATTCTATTTCAGCAGAGCATGCAGCCTTGGAGCAAATGAAGAGGAGCCTCTGGCCGTGGGAAAGGGCTGGAGGGCAGCATCAGCACACTCACCTCTGCTGCCACCTGTGCAGTCACACTTGCAGACAAGGAAAGGCCACAGTGCCCAAATAAGCAGCTGCCCTGCAGTGCTGGAGGATCTCTGGTGACAGAAAGATGGGAAAACTATGGAGGGGAACCTCCCTGCAAGGAGCAATGCAAGGACACAGCACAAATCTGCCCCAGAACAGCCTCTGTCCTGTGGGGAATGGTTTGTTCTGCACTGACAGCACTGAGCTTATCTTTCTAACTGCAGTTGGTGTGACCACTGAGCTGGGAAAGGTGTGTGTCAGTCCTAGGGTATGGAGCAGAAAAGGCAGAACCACAGAATCATAAAATGGTTAGAGATGGAAAGTACCTCAAAGTTCATCTCATTCCATCCCCCTGCCATGGGCAGGGACACCTTCCACCAGTCCAGGCTGCTCCAAACCCCATCCAGCCTGGCCTTGGGACTCAGGGACAGCCACAGCTTCTCTGGGCACCCTGGGACAGGGCCTGCCCACCCTCAGAGTGAAGAATTTCTTCCTAAAAGCTTACCAAAACCTGTTCTCTGTCACTCCAGGCCCTTGTCCAAAGTCCCTCTCTAGGTGTCCTGGAGCCCCTTTAGGTACAGGAAGGAGCTGTATGGTGCAGTTAAAGAAGTGGGGTCTGTGTTTGGCTTCAGCTGTTGCCTGTATCAGCCTGTGACCCGGCTCAGGAGAAGGCCTGGGGCACCCAAAAACCTCTCTGCCCTGCCCACAGCCTCTCTCTGCCTCATACTTTGAGTCATTCTGTATTTTGTTCATTTTTATGCAATCTTTCTTGCTCAACATTTGGTTTCCATGGAGTCACATACACTGTGTGAAACAGATTTATATATAGAAAGTGGAACGGGTCATATGATCTGTCCTGGTTGTCCTGGCAACCAGCACAGCTCCCCTCGGGCTGAATAGGATGGCACATTCTGCTGGGGACAAGTCACCCTCCCTGGGTGGCCCTGCCCGTGCCACTGCAGCCCTGCTGTGCCATTCCTCTGCTCTGGCACTGGCCATGGCCCCAGCCTCCTGTGCCACCAGAGGACAGTCCCCTCCCTGTGCTGAGTTAGAGCATCTCAGAGGGCTGAGCTTGAGGCTGTGGGCTCAACTATGCCCAGCACATAACTCACATTTCAGTTCAGCTGGGCAGCTCTTATTTTTCCCAGTTTCAAAAATCTCCTTGTGCTAGTAAGTTTGCTCTGTGCCATGCCACTCTGCTTCACTCCTTCTTCTTCCTAAATAACTCCTGCATCTCCATGCAGCTGCTGTTTCCTTGGATGCCATCTCTGCCACCTTCCCACCAGCTGACGGTGGCTGTGGCCAGGAGGAACGGGTGGCCAGCTCTCCCCTATCTCTGCACTCCTCTCTGTCTCATTGGCTCTGGAACACAGTGTGCATGCTTCCCACCCAGCTCTGCCTGGTCTCCAGCCAGACCCACAGCTGCCAAAAGCCTCCCTTCTCACCCACCCAGGTCCCAGGCTGCAGCACAGGCATGTGCCCAGGACTTTGCTTTAATGTAATGTTCATGAAAAGCACTGTGTTAGCAGAGAACAAGCCTTCTGGGACTAGTATATTTTTCTCCATCAGAACCATAAATGAGAGAAAACAAGCTGTTTCTGAAGGGTACATGACCCAGGGAGACAGACTGGGCTATGTTTTCTGCCTCAGTGCTGTGTGAGACCAAAATGTGTGGGAAGAGAAATGCTCTGACCTGCGAATCCCATCCTGACCCCTTCAAAATAGGGGCTGTCAAACCAGAAGTGAAAAATCTGAGTAACCCAGTGCAGCTCAGCCCTCTCCCTTCCTTCCCAACATGTGCCTGGTGCACAGAGCCATGTGCCAGACTGGGAGAAGCCACAGCACTGAGCTGCAGCTGAGCCTGCCCCTGTGGTGGGTGACGTGGGGCTCCTGGCACCAGGTCTGGTCCACATCCCACCACAGACGATGCTCACTCCCTGGCAAAGCAACAGCTCAGGGAGTGCTTGGCAGCAGCAGTCGGTGGGCTTGGTGAGGAGGGAAGCTAGGCAGGTGTAAGAAGGAGGAAGCATAAGAAAGATGGCAGGGCTGAGATTCAGTGTGGAGAAAGAGCATTGCTAATGGGGCCCTGATTTGAAGGGTAGTTAGCAAAAAGACAATAAAAAAGCCTCTGACAGCAGGGATTTGGTGAGTGGCAAGGGAGCAGGAGGGTGAGAGCAGTCTGCAAAGGACAGCCCAGCTGTCAGCCTTCTCGCCTCTTGCTCTGCCTGAGCTCTGCTGCCTTTTCTGTGCTCCTTTCTCTGTATCCTCTCAGGGAGTGACAGCATTCAGCACTTCATGTCAAGGGTGCAGAGATCAGGCAATGGAAGAGCAACCAATGAAATAGAAAGAGAAGGGGGAAATGAAGTACCACTCTCACACCAGGTGCCAAGGACCATGGACAGCCAGATGGGAGTAGTGCCTGTTCTGAGAAAGCCCATCTAGAACACAGTGACCATAATGCACCCACAGGAAGGCTCAGGAATCACCCCCAGGGAAACATGCAGCTGTTTTTCCCTTCTATGCTAACAGACAAGTCACTTAATGGACAAATCTGTCCAATTCCCTTTGAGCAGCCCCTCTCCTGTACCCAGCTGAGCCATGCATGGACAGACAGGTGATGGCCAGACTGACACTGGACAGGAAAAAAGCTGTGGGTGGGCACATCAGGCAGCCACAAGGAGCTCACGCTGCTGGAAGCAGCTTTTGCAGCACAGCCTTGGAAGGACAATGAGCAGTCATGTAGACAGACTGCTGTGATATTAGGAAAAATTTCTTCATCAAAAGGGTGGTCAGGCATCAGGAGAGGCTGCCAAGGCAAGCTGTAGAATCACTGTGAGTGCTCAGACAACGTGCAGATGTGGTGTTTAGGGACATGTTCAGTGCTGGACTTGGCAGAGCTGAGTTAATGGCTGGACTTGATGATCTCAGAGGGCTTTTCCATCCTTAGGGAATCTGTGAAGGGCCCAGCTCCACACACAGAGAGCAGAGAGGAATGGGAACAGAACACAGAGGGACAACAATGGGAGCTGAGATAACCTAATCCCACAAACACAGCACTCTGCAGTCACCCTTGTGGTGAGAGCCATCAGGGCCTTGGTCTGGGGAGAAAACCTTCACAGTGAGTCACAGGAAAGGTTCTCCAGACCATGGGCTGATAGAGGGATGCAGGGAAAGAGGTATTATACAAGACAAAGGATGATTAGGGGTAGATGGTTAGAGGAAGAAACAAAGATGGGGAAAGGGATGAAACCAGTGGAGGGTAAGAGGATTCAAGGAACCAGCTAAATAGGCAGCTGGGGATGACATTTGTCTGTCCATGCCTTGACTGATGACTGCAGTCTGTCCTGTCTAAGATACTGATGCTGAAGAGAAAAGGGGGAGATCTTGGCATCAACACGTGGCCTTGAACACCCCTGTGGGAAGTCAGCATATGAACCATCCAGAAGTTAGAAGTCCAGTGAAAGAATGCCAGGAAGGACTGTGCTGGTATCTCTTACCCATTCCCAAGCACATCTGTGACCAACTGCTTCCCTGAAACATGGAGCAAACCCTCCCAGCAGCCAGTTTCCCTGTAGGAGCCAAGGAGCTGTTCTGAATTAGCTGTAGTCTTCTTCCTTCTTCCCTAAAAGAAATACAGAAGCTAGCACTCTCCCATTCCTCTGTTTTCCTCTCAGCACCAATGTTTCTTGCTGTTCAGTTAGCATTTGGAATCTCATTTGCTAACTAGCAGAGTGGTTATAGGCTCTGGAGGTCTAGGCATGCTTCATCTGCCAGGACACAGCCAGCACAGTGAGTGCCCTGCTCTGCTACTTTTCTGTCATCAGAAAATGAAGCCATGCTGTCTCCCTAACAGGATGTGGCCAGCTGGGACAAAGCTGAGGGACAAAAAGATCCAGAGCTGCCACGAGCACAATTTCATGTTTCTATGCAAAAGCTCTGCATGCTGCTGTGTAAACTCAGCCCACTCTGATGTGACAGTTTGACAAGAACTACTCAAGTCACAGCCCCATCCCCTCGATGGGAATGGAGACCCAGAGCCCTGCCACAGGCTGACATGAGCTGGCTCTCCTGGATACTAGGGCTTCCCCAAGCAGCAGCAATCACACCATGGCTTGGTAGGGAAGGAACAGGCAGAAGAATGTGAAAGACTGGGGATGAGGCAAATGCCAGCCCTCCAAGAACCCTGGGCTGGATGTGTCCTGTGCCAGGGCAGCCCAGGAGCAGGCAGGAGCTGAGTTCCTCTGTTGTGGGACCCCCAGTGCTCCAGGGGGAGCTGAGGGGGGACCTGCAGGTTGTGCCAGGAGTGGGGGAATGGCCAGAGCCCCTGGCAAGCAGCTGGGAATGGACACTGACCTTCACCTGACCAAGGGCTCAGGGCCCTGCAGAGCTGAGCAGGGGGTGTTCAGCCACCCTGGGACTCTGCAGGAGCCAGAGCACAGCAAGAGACGCTGGACCCAAAATAACCACTGCAAGGGTATGTGGATTGTAAGGCTGTAAAAGCCCAGGGATTCCTTTGTTCAAGGTCTCTCCTCAGGGCTGTTTCTAGCACTGTACCACTCAATTATTAAGGTATTTGTTCCCAAAATTGTATGCCTGAGACTCTGCTGTGAGAAACCTGGAGCAGGGAAGTTTTTATACAAGCCTCACCCTTCTCAGGAGGGATGTGCCACTCTGTCTCTGACACCAGCATCTGGTACGAGGCAGAGCACCAGGGCCAAGTACTCTGAAGGGCTGTGTTGTTCTGGGCATCCAGGGACAACAGAGCCATTGTTGAGCAAACCTTGTACTGTCAGAGTCACCCCCAGAAGCACAGAGAGTCACAAGCCCAGATCAAGCCAGCTGCAGCATTACTGCTTGTCTCCCAGTTTGAAATGACCTGCTGTGGGGACAAACCCCTCCCTGAGTGACTGCAGAGTGTGGCACACCAGCTCGATGGTCAGAGGTCTGAGAGGCAGCCAGGGCAGCTGGGCATGCTGCTTGCTCCAGGTGACTGGAAAGCAGTTAAAAAAATAAACTTCCCACAGATTTAAATTCGCTGCCTGACCCTTCTCCCTGGGTTGTGGCATGAAAAAGGGGGGTAGAAAAGTCACCCTCAGCAGGCTTGAGGGCAAACAAAGAGCTGGGCAGCATAGCTGCCTTCTGGAATTCTTGTGCCTGTGAGTGCAGCTGGGTTTGGAGGAATGGAACATCTGGGAATAATGCCAAATGTTTTAATGTGGGGCCTCCAGCCTGTGGAAGCTCAGCCTGGCTGAGTGCTCTCTACCTGTGCTGTTATCTTCCTGCAGCATCCTCTGCAATTCCAGCAGTTGGATGCAATTCCAAACAATGCAATTCCAGCATCCTCTCTCCCATCTCTGCCAGGGCATGACTTCATGTGCTTCATTTCTCATACATCACTAGGGTTTTAACAAGCCCCATTCTACTGCTGGGCTCTGCAGTTTCCCAGACACAATAAAATCACTTGATAACAACTAATAATTAGTGTTCTTTCAGGAAGGAAGGAATTTTCCCTTAAA
Organism: Luscinia megarhynchos; assembly: GCA_034336665.1. Classification (NCBI taxonomy): domain Eukaryota; kingdom Metazoa; phylum Chordata; class Aves; order Passeriformes; family Muscicapidae; genus Luscinia; species Luscinia megarhynchos. The sequence goes on from CM067580.1 coordinate 9,642,249, forward strand.
ATACAGAGACTCCCTCCCACATGCACACACAAGCATGCACAGCAGAGCTAAGGCACAGCAACCTCGAACCTTGCTGCAGTCATCTGTCAAAAACGTGTATTTACAGAAACACTTTGGAGCAAGTAACGTATCCATAAGTTAGAAAAGCAACTAAAAGCATCTAGGTAAGTTTTTGTAGATCTCATCAGATCTCCAGAGCTAGTGTATTCTCATTCTCATGAGAAGTTAATAAAAGGACATTCTGAGAGTGTCCAGAGAATAATCCCAGTTAGATGTCTGTATTTATCATAGAATCACAGAATGCTTCAGATTGGAAGGGACATTAAAGCTCATCCCATTCCAACTCACTCCCAAGGGCAGGGACACCTTCCACCAGACCAGCCTGGCCTTGGACACTTTCAGAGATGGGGCATTAATTTATTTATCTTTAACTCCTTTTAAAAAGACTTTAACTAATCTTCTCTCTTTTAGGAAGAATGCTGGGCAAGGTGCCTGAGAACCTTATGTTTAATGATTTGCATTTCTGGTAATTTTATTATAAGCACTATCTCAAAACACATGAAATTTAAAAAAATTGCAATAGTTAGCTCAGATTCTCTTCCTGGCCCCAGGCCTTAAGCAATCTTTTGGCATATTATAACAACACTTCCCTGTACTTTAAAATTAAATTTGCATCCTCCTGTTGCTGTGGTTGGGCAGGTCCCCACATAACACGCCTTGCTACTTTTTCAAGCAGCAACCATTCCTTTACAAACATCCTCAATTTTTCTCCAGTGGTGTTTCCCTGCAGATGAAGTCTGTTCCCTGGATTAAATGGCCCTCCATGACCAAAACTTTGGGGAAGCTGGGATGCAGAGAAAGCAGTGAAATGGCCAAGATACAAAGTGCTGCCAGATGCACATTCCTGCGCCCTCCCTTGTAATCTCTCTCAGGCGTGGGGAATGTGGCTGTTGTGCTGTAACCCCACAGCACAATGCACTCACACAGACACACCACCTCCAGTTCTTTATTTCTGCTGCTGCTAAAAGCTTAATAAAAGAGCAAACAAACAGCAAAATAAGGCATGGGGAGAAGGCCATCCTGAGCACTTGGCACGCCTGAATGAGGCTGCAGGAGCCCCTGCACAGAGCCATAGCTCAACCTGCCTGCTGCAGTGGCCAGACAGACAGACAGACAGACAGACAGACAAGCAGCCAGGCACACAAACAGGCAGATGGACAGGCAGCAGTGGCTGGCAGGACAGGGTGGCACAGGAAGAACAAGGGACTTTGGGGGCAGTGCAGAATGCCTGGTGCCCCTCACAGCTGGGACAGGCTCCTGCCAGGCTCAGCAGGCAGGGAGAGCCCCACTCACACCAATTACTGCACCTGCAGTGTTTTTCCAGGGCCCCCTTCTCTAAGTATGTCAATGTGGGGCTGCCTTTGTACCCTGAGATCAGGAAAATCCTCCTTCTCCACCGGGCTCAGCAGCTCTGGAGGTTGCTTAGGTGTGAACAAGTGTCTCTGCCTGGCTGCCTCAGTCCTCTCCCACAGCAAGGTCTGGACAGCCAGGTCAGAGCTGTTTGCTGGGCTGAGATCAAGGCCAGCCAGTGTGTGACACCCAGGTAGTGCAGCACCCTGAAGAAGCCCTGGGTGGGCAGAGCAGCAGAGGGTCTCCAGTGCCCTGCAGGAGCTGACTGGTTCCCTCTTCCCCTGTGCTCCTGGGAAGGACAGAGCTGGTCCTCATCCATCCATCAGCACCAGGAGCTCTCTGCAGCATTCCCACACTGTGGCTCTGCTCCTTCTTCTGCCCTTTCTGATTTGGAGGACACAAACAGAGGACACCCATGTGTTTCTCCCATGCAGCCTTCCCAGGACTGTAATGTGAGCAGCCAGTTCACCAGACCAGGCAGTCCTTGCAGAAGTGAATGCCTCTTTTCTCTGGCTGAAATTAAAGGGCTTGCTCACATTTACCTTCTAATTAGTGGCCTACCTCTGAGGTAAAAAAACTTGCTTCTTGTCCTCACAGTGCTGCTCCTGGCCCTCTACATGCTGAAGGGAGCTCAGTTCTCATCTGTCTGGTTTAGTTCTTTCCAGTGAAACTCCACCATACAAACATTTCACCTGAGAAGAAGAATATCCAGGCACTGCATTTGTGCAGTGAAATTCATTCAGTCCTGGTCCATATGCAAGAATAACATTTAAGGCAGCACAGTGCCAGTGGTGGGGAAGACTGCAGAGATGAGGGATAGCAAAGACAGACCTCAAGGGAAGTGCAGGGAGTCAGCAGAGGCAGCTGAGCAGGAGACCTGCTGGTGGGAGGTGACCAACTGCAGATGGGTCAGACACGTGCAGAAAAAATGGAGCAGGCAGAAACACCCAGGAAATACCAATTCATTATTCAGCTTGGAAGAAGTTCAAGTCAGAGAAAACAGCCCCCAAAAAAAAAAGCCAGCAGGGGGGAAATCCCTGGAAATAGTTACTGATGAATTTTAATTTGCCCTGTGCAGTAACTGAGCATCCTCAGAAGAACACCAAGAATGTCACTGGGTCACCTCCACCCCCTCTCTTGTCCCATCAGTCTCCTATCCCACTAATGCTGGTTTAAAGAAGATGATGAATAAGCTGGTTATTTTAAAACTGCCTGACACCTCAATCCCTGGGACTATCCTGCCAAGAGGATGCATTTCCAAACACTGTGACCTGCTGCATACTCCAGATTCATCAAACCACACTCTCAAAGCAGATAAAAGAAATGTATTAGTTTGATTGCTGTACACCTAGCAAGTAAATCATGTTTATGGAATTGGGCATTTCAACATCTGCCTTCCTCCTATGTCCATTACAGTATTTAATTACCTGTTACTGTATCAGTGAATTTGATTAATTGTAATATGGAAACATCAGAAGTCATTGGGACTGGGAAGCTTTGTGCTTGGTACTAGGCATGTAAGAGAATGAACCTTTCAGACTGCTTTAAATTTAAAAAAAGCTGCCAGTTATTCCTATGACAAGTACAGAAGTGTAGGCGCAGAAGTGGATAAAATCAGCAGAAAAGCATTAACAGTAACAGGAAATACTTCATAAATGTATATTAAGAGGAAGACCAAGTAAAAGAAGCTCAGCAGGAAAGAGTTACCCATGAATGTTCAGGATATTCAACAAAATGTCATTTATTAATAAGGTCGTCCATCACCAAGTGGCTGTCGACAGTATCAACAACAAAGATTTTAGCCTGCACTAGGGAAAGGATAAGTTGGAGAACCCTGAGATTGATAGACTTTTGAAGAACTGGCTCATAAATCTCAGAGCATTTGCTAATCTTCTCTGAGAATCCATGAAAAACCTAGTACAAAAGAGAGTAAAAACCAGAGATCTAGGAAAAAAATGAACTGAACAGAAAAAGAAAGAGCAGTTTAATACAGGGCTGGAATAATAAGTGAAAGGGGAGTGTCTTGGATATGCCATCAACCTGCTGGAAATATAGAGTGGTTTATTTTCTCATCCCTCACAGGAGAGAGAAAAATGAATTTAACTTGCAGAAGGGAAGGTTCAGGATGGAGGTGGTATCGAAGCCACAGTAAAGGCTGAACCTCTTTAAGAAAATATCAAATAACTATTTATAAGAAATGATGTAGGTATTATTCAGCTTTTCTGAAGAAAAGGAGTGAGCCTGTGACTGGTGTATGTGGTACACATATGTATCCTCAGCAGCTGTTTCCAAAGATTACACCATGCTGACATTCCACTGGGAGATGGCTTGGAATGGACACATTTGATACGAAAATAGAAATATTGTTTAAAGTATGACATCATGTATATTAGAAAGAAATTAAACTCTAATAGAAGTAATCTCATGATCTAGTAAGAAAATGCTACTTAGGAAAGAATTGGGGTGGGGATGATACAGTCCTTCTGATGGCTTTCACAATGAAACCTTTAATAATACTATCACAGCAAAGGTGCTGTCTGGCCACCCTGCACTACCTGCACATCATCACATCAAAGAGGCATAAAGAAATCATTCCTCTCCTATAAACCCTCTCCTCATGAACCTCTGCAAGCTTTGGCATGTGAATTATGATAGTATTTGCAGCTGAGGTATTTTGAAGCCTGAGACAGCAAACAAAAAAATTACACCTAGGGAAAACAAGAAAGTTCTGTTGAGTTTGTCGATTATATTCCACTACTTTAATTGGGATTTGTAAGTCCATGGGGGTTTTAAGTCCATGGGGTTTTTAAGTTCATGGGGGTTTTAAGTCCATGAGGTTTTTAAGTCATATGCTTTCGTGAAAAAGGTACAATTGTATTATTAATCTAGACGTAACAGAAAAATAAATGGTCATAAATTTCCAGATCACAAGCTGCTACCCCCTGTGAAGAGCAAGAAAAAACAAGAATTGCAGCGTAGCTTTTGAATCCAGGAGTCATGGAAACACTCTCTTGATAGTACCAAAAGCACCAAGCTCCTACATGGTCCTTCTGTCAGGAGCTTGTCCTGCTCAGGGCACCTCACAGTTTGTGCTGCTCTCATTCTGAGACTTCCAGTGAAGTCCTGGGGAACCTCTCTGTGACACCTGTGGTGCTGCACCCAGCTGCTCAACATTTGTGCTGGGCTCAGACAGATGCAAGGTGGAGGGAAAAAAAAATTAATTCTGGGAAAATGTAATTCAAACCCAAGAGCCGCTTTCTGGGCTGTAAAAATCCTATTTGCACCTTCCTGCTCTGCTGCAGCAGCCTTGTTTGTGGAGGAGGAAATGGGGAGGCTGAGCACAGCCCTGCATTTGCAGGCAGGTCCCACCTCCTGGACACCAAACCTTGGCCTCATGCCCAGGAAAGAAGCAGGACGATGCAGAACAGATGCTGAATTCAAACTCCAGATTGATAACAACACCCTCAGGCTCCTGCTCTCTGACTTAGCAGGAGAAGAACAGCTTGGCAAGACACGAAAACTACAGCTCAGTGCAGTTCCTTGTGGGAATTGCCATGCAGCCTGTTTGAGCATATCCACAGGCAGAGCTGCTCCATCCTCTTGCCTCCAGTCAGGACTGCAGACCTGAGCTGAGCAGGTGCTCACAGCTCCCTGATCACCACGGAGAAAAAGGCAAACCAGCTCCTTCAGCCTGAACATCTCAAAAAGCACTGGGAGAGTCTGACCTCAGGGGCTTCTCTTCCTCAGCTGGCTGTAAAGGAATCAGAATGTTTTGTCTTTTTGAAATAAGGATGAACTTGTTCTTCACTATCTGTCTACAGGACTGAGAAGTTCCTGCCCAAAGGCTTCTCACCTGTCCACGCTGGAACACTACAGCACAAACAATCCTTGAAGCTTATGAGAACACTGAAATCCCCCTTGGACACCCTGTGCTGGCACTTCTGATGGTTCCTGGGGCAGCAGGATGGCCACAGCACAGCAGTTCCCTGAGAAAGTATGAGGTGCTGGACTCCATGCAGAGAAGAAACTGCAGCCACGTCTGTATCAGTTTCTGCCCTTGAGCTGCTCACCTGGTACAGGAGGTTGGTTAATCCTCCTCTCCTGGAGACTACAAATGAGCCAGTGGACACCAAACACACACAGCCCTCACTCACCCCATCCCAGGAGATTTCCACTGGTGAGTTCTGGGCAGCTCCTTCCAGGCATAAACCAACACTCACCCCCTCTGGAGAAATCAGCATCTCCTGCATCATCTGTACAGAAGGGCTGGGCACCTCTGTCAGGAGCTGGAGATAACCTGCTTCAGTAGCCACCCACGTGTCAGTGACCAGGCTGAGGTCTGGCTCTGGTGCCACCTGTGAAACCTTGCCACCTGTGTGCTCAATCTGCTCCAGCCCCCCCCCCAGAGCAGCAGGGACACATGCAGCACTCCTGGAGACCAGGCTCTGCAGCCCCAGGGGAACAGGGCAGGCACTCAGGTGGCTGACAGCAGGGTCTGGCCCCTCTGCCCACCCTCAGTGTCTGAGCAGGTTTTGGTGCTCCATGGCCCCGGGAGGTCACTCAGAAGCTCCCCCAGGAAAACACCAGTGCTGAGAGCTGGAGCAGTGCGAGGAGGGAGGTTCCAGAGGGCCTCTGCTGAGTGCAGATGGGGGTAAGGAGGCACAAGGGGGTTTTAGGGGAGCCCAGAGCAGCTCAGGGCTCCAGCCTTGCCATCTCCTCACCTGCCACAGCCCAAACACCCTTCACACAACTCTAAATATTGCTGTGCTGCTGCTGAATTGGAACAGTCAGAGCTTCCCAACACCTGGCATCTGCAGGATGGCTGTGCCTGTGCCATCTGCACACAAGTGCCCTCCTGTGCAGCCCCACAGAGCAGTGTCTGCTCCCCCTGCTCAGTGGCACCTCGCAGGGGTCAGCACTGCAGTGCTGCTCTTGCTGTCCATTCCAAGTTCCTGTAATGGACTGGATTAAGGGGGAAAAGTTAAGGTAGGATTGCAGAAGGAATTTTTTTGGTGAATTTTGCACAGCTGTGGGATCTCACCATGTGAAGAAAAATAAAATCTGTTTTATTTGAGGGAAATCTGAGATATTATCTTGGTTTTGGTCTGACTCTAGTAGTTGTCTTGCATGCTTAAAGGTATTGAATCTAGTGCCTAACTAATCACATTCTGCTACACAATGGCAGCACCCTTCAGTGCATTATTTTCTTCAGAATAATATGGTTTAACAATATAGAGAACTGAAACCATGCTTTAACTTGTGGTTGCTGTTCCTCAGGCTGGGCTCCTTAGAGAGGGAACCTCTGGAGTTGAAAGATATTTTCTCAGCACACTCTGAGCAAAAGTAGTAAATGTAACATTTCATGATCTCCACTGAAAGAGAAAAGTCTTTAGACAGGAAACAGGGCTGAGATCAAAATCAGTGTTACAGGAATAGCTTTCAGATCTGGCCTGCTCTTTTCTGGGGTGATATATTTAACTCCTTCAGCTGAAGATATTGCCTTACTACTGCTGGATCTGCAGCCTCACAGAGAGAGGGGAAAATGAACAATGAAGACGTTATACATTTGCAAATGTATATATTTCATTCAGTTATAAATAAATTTCTCAGCTTGAGAAGAAAGTGTGGAAGTTTTCAAGGAAGGCAACATCATAAATAAAAGAATAAGCTTACAAGAGAAGACAAAATTGTGTCCTATATTGTGATGAACACCAATTCAATTGTACTCCTTAGGAATATTCTGGGGTAGTTGTACATTATGTGATAATGAGGGACAACTGTTGCTCTCCACAGAGCAGAATGAGCAGATGTACAGGCTATCAAAAGCCAAGCTGTAACCTTATTTATTAAAATTAGTAAATACAAGGGAAAAGGATTTTGAAGGATTTTAGCTGCACTGCATTTCAAACCATGAGAAGCTGGTGGGTGTCTGCCCTTTGAGCTGAGTGCCACCCAAACAGAGAAACAGTGACTAACCATGACCTAAAAACAGACTGGTGCCATCCCCAGCAGGCAGAACCCCTCGTGGCAGCTGTCTGATGATGCCAATGCTGCATTTCTGTGGGGGTTACAGGTGTGCACCCCACCCAGGTACCACCCAGAGATGCTGAAAGGAGCAGCCCCAAGACCTCCCTCACACAGTCCAAAGCTCTGTAGCCACAATTATTGCTATTTTCAAGTAGAGGACTGATGGCTCAGATTGATTTTAACTCTTCCAAAGGTGGGCTGTGCCCAAGAGGATGAAGGTGCAGAGTGGTTCGAAGTGTGACTCCTCAGAGCTAAGAAGAGAGCAGAAGACTGTATGAGGCTCTTTCTTGGTGGTGAGGAGCAAACATCCCATCCCAGCACAGGGAGGAGAAGGCCTGTGCCACCCTCATCAACCTCCCCAGAACACTTCCCTGCCACAGGGAAGGACGAGAAAAGGTTTTCAAGCTCGCTTTCCTCAACCACAGGCAAATATTGGATCCTCCAGCACAGAAAGCAAAAGCAAATTCCTTGCCACAGAAGTGAATGTTGGGATTTGTTCATTCCAGGGCCTGACTCGAGGCTGGAAACAGGCTGTAGCTTCTGAGTGGCTCTTCACAGGCTGCCAGGGCACAGCTCTGACCCCAGCCAGGGCATTGAGCTGCTGCTGCAGGAGGCAGCAGAAGGGAGGAGGGGGTTCAGCCCTGCAGCTCTAACACCACTGCATACATCAGGGACACATACACAGAGCACTAACCAGTGCTAACACAGGGACTACTGCCATTCCTGCTCATGTAATTCTGATTCTAGAATCACTAAAGAAGCATTTCCAGAGATTCACAGTAAAAAGCTGCTTTGTTCAGTGCTGCCAGCATTCCATGTGTCACCAAAATCACTGTGTGCAAGCTTCTAAGACTGTGATACAAAGCCATTGCTGAGCATCGCTGGGTGGAGCCCTGTGATCAAGCTCTCTGACCTAACTGAGTAAAAAATGCAGCCAGAGTTGAAGCACTCAGCAGTTCCCAGCTCCCTTCCCCTTCAACGTGCTTGCAGCTGGTGGTCTCCATCTGTGGGTTCCCTGTCTTCAATGTGGGGCTCCAATGTGGCCAGCAGACCTCCTGCCCTACTCCAGCAGGGAGATGTGGCAGTGCCACCTCCAAACTGACAAGATTCCCAAGGAGGGTATCAAGACATGCTGGAGATGCCCTGTTCCTTGAGCAGGCAGCATCCTGCCTGGGGCACACCAGGCAGCACAGAGCACTGGCCACAGCAATCACAACGTGCTGGGAACAGTGATTTGCACAGCAAATTCTCCTCCCCAGCTCTGCCAGCAAGTGGCACAGCAGAATTTGCCACAGTTCCATCCCAGAGATGAATTATGTTTCTGGCCCATGATTATGTTTCTGGCAAGCACTGAGGAAAGCTTTGTCCCTCACTGAAGATTCATTTTCAGCCTTAGTAAATGGTGCTGGTCAAGAGCAGAGGAGGGAGCTGGAGGGAGCTGGAGTGAGGGACTCCCCAAGCCTGGGGCAGTGCAGCTCAGAGGAACTGTGCACAGGGGCTCACTGACTCAGGTTCATTGCAAAATTCATTTCCTAAAGATGATTTAAACATGATTTCATTTTGGAAATACCTGAAGTTCTACTCTTCATTCCATAACAGACTGAGGTTATTCCCAGCCTTCATCTGCTCTCAGTTATCACTGTGATCATCAGCAGTCTGCAGCGCAGTGAGACAAGTCATAGGCTCTCTTCTAAATCTTGCTATTGAGAGTGATTACTTGGCCTTGGGTAATGAATTAGTCCTATTATACAGCAGCTGGCACAGTAGAAGCTAATCTGCTGCTCAGGCAGCTCATTACATGGGCAGGGCTGGAACTGCTCAGCTGTGTGCTGCACACACAGCCCTCAGCAGCATTTTCAAACTGAATTCTGCACACAGTTCTTCAGGACTACAAAACAAACTACGTCTATCAAACCAGTTTCTGTCTGTTCCTTTCTGAGTTAAGCATTTGCTCACTCTTGGAAATACAATTCCTCTTCTGTGCAATTTCTACATGGCACTTTGCCATGTCTGTATCAAATCCAAACTCTGTTAATTCTTCATTCTCTGTCACCCCTTGCAAACTCTGTCACTCCTCATCTCCATTTTTCTCCTCCAAACTCCTCTGTACCAATTATTCCATCTACCCCACTACCAAAAGCTTGCCAGCTCTGCCTCTTCTACAACCAAATTTCACTTCTGTAGCAATTGGAACCACTCCTGTACAGCACTAGCTTGTCACTGTAGGTCTGGCTTTGTGGTTTTGTGGCGGTGGCTCAAGGAGGAGCGTTTCACCACACAGCAACTCCAGGGTTTCATTTTGGAAACACGAACAAAGGGCTAAATAAGTGAATTAGAAAGGATCAGGAAGACAAAGCAAATCCAGGCAGCCAATTTAAAACAACATTCTGAAAGTGCTTATAGGTGACCACAGTAAAACTAAGCAGACTGGCAGAATAAAGTCAATAGCCATGTAGCCATGAGTGTCTGTGTGTGCTACTTTTGGAGTGCTGATATCTCCTGTTGGACCAACCACCACAGGTATGCTTGTGAGAGCAGAAACTCCTTTCTATGAAGACTTCCAGGAGAAAAGAAGCAGACAAGGAATGAAAAAACTACTATACAAAATAAGAAATAGATAAGTCAGAAGGCAAAGAGCAGAAACAAAAAGAATCTGCCTCAAATCAAAGGTCAGCCACAAAGGTCTGGTTATGTGTCTGAGGAGTGATGAAGCCAGTCACTCCTCAGACAATTCAGGAAAGTGAGAAATGTGTTTTAAGTATGTTCAGGTTACACATGAGCTCTAATAAGTCTTAAAAGGACAAGCAACAACACAGGAAACAAAACACTAGGAGTAAATGCAAAGTATTACATATGGAGGTAATAACTGAAATCCTGTTGTACTTTTCACATCCCAAACAATGTCATGCTCAAAGATCCTTGTTCCTTCCCTCAGACTTCCACAAAAGCTGCTCTTTCAGCAGCCCAGAGAGCTGCTTCGTGTTAACCCCTTGCATGCTCCCCACTGCACTGCTGCATTTTTCTCAAGCAGTCTCAGAGCTGCTTGGCCTGTCCCTGTCAGAAGGGCTCTGAGGGGGTTAACAGGAGCTACAAGCAGCACTGAACTGCCAGGACACTGCAGGTGCAGTAAACAATGACATTTAACCCCAAGCAAGCAGATTTCAAGGAAGTTTTTATCATGATTCCAAGTAAAACACGGGGGCAAGTTTGGGAAGATCAAATAAACAGCTTGAGACTTCTAATTTTGTGCCTTTGATCCCTCCCCACTCTCACACCTTTTTCCCTTTTACCCATTGCTGGACCTGCTGAGAGTGACAGAGCATTTCAAAGATGAAAATTCAGTACTTATGGGACAGCCTGATTATTCCAGATTTCATTTCCAGCCCAGAGGAGCTGCTGCTTTCTCCCTCTGTGATGGGCTAGAGCCATGCAACTTGCCCCTGCTTTGGCAACGCTGGGCAGGGCAGATCCTCTGCAGTTTTCACATCTGCTGTGTCCCTTCTTTGCTGAAAATCATGGAATATCTCATCAGAGCACTCTGTAGAACACCACACACCTTTCTTATGGACCTTGGTCTGATCCATTGTACAACACAAAACCCCAGGTCTTCCCAAGACTTCTTACTTCCAATTACCTGTTATTGAGGGGTTTTTCCACAGTGCAGAGAGAGGCAAAGAACTGATGGATGTGGGCACATGAAGTGATAGCCTGCAAAGGAGTTAAAGTTGGAGAGATTTTGTTCCTGCAGCAGCAGAGGCCATTCCAAGTGCCACAGAGCTGGGAAAGCCCTGAGAGATCTGTGCAGTAAACAAACTCAGTGCTCAAACAAACACTGGAAGACCACAGTGCTTTTGCTGCCAGCATCACAGTGGGAATATCTGTGGCTCAAGAACAGTCTGCACAGTCCACTCTTACCAACCACGAATGTAAGAAAAATGCCAGACAGGTCTCAAACAGTGTCAAAGAAAGATTTTCAACCTTTGTGTCTGCACCTGTTGAGGAGCTCAAAGATTAGTGACCAAAGTCATCTGTCAGTCAGCCTAAATTAACTCCAAAGTGCCTCATGCTGATGACTGGGTACTGAGGGGACTGCTCACAAATGCTGACAAAAGTGGATGTTAAAAGACGCTGGCCTGTTCTGCTGCCAGATATACTCTACAAAATGCAGAGTGGCAGCTCCTGAGTAACCCATGGCACCCCTTTCTGGAATGTGCCAGCAAAAAGCAAACCACAGATGTACTAGGCTACTACAAAAGCTATTTTGATAGCGTGATGTGGAAAACTGGATTACTAGTACAAGCAAAAAGCTTTCTCTGCTGTTCCATATGCCTGTAAAAGGATTGCTCCCCAGGGCAGTCACCACAGCAGGTACAGAGAAATCACTGCAGGAGGGAAGGTGCTGGCAGGGAGTCTGTGTCCCAGGAAAATGCACAGCCTGCTCTCCTCTCAATCACAAGTGCACTTCTGCAGCTATGGCAGGTATGCAAGGGGCTCTCCCATGCCTAACCCTGTGCTAGAGACTCAGCCTGCTCACCTGCTCTGCAGGTACAGGGCAAACCTGGCTGTTGACACATACCAGCCTTGCAGAGCAGCTCCTCTCAACAAGTAATGTTTTACACAGTGGTGTGACATAAAAAATTCCAAATATGCTAAAGCATACTTAAATTTTTCAAGACAAACACGAGTTGAAGCACAAACTTGGAAAACAGTGGCTGAGCAAACTGTTGGCCCTGTTCTGCATATCAAGGGCTCATACCAATAAAAGGGAGTGTGACAGGTAATTAAATATGTCAAATGACACTTGGAAGTGACATGAACTGATGACAGTGTGCAAAGCACAGCATGGGGACCACCAATTCCATTATGCTGCTTTCAGGCTTCCCCAGGTCCCCTGTCCCTGCCTGCAAAGGCCGAGCTGTGCAGGTTCCTGGAAATGAGCACAAAGGGAGAAGCCACTGCACCCCAGCCCCACTTTTGGGAGGCTTCAACCAGCCTGCATTGCACAGGGAGCAAGGCACAGTCCAGAAGTGCTGGATGCTGAGCAGGCTGCCCAGAATGAGTGCTCCCTGGGAGTGTCAGAAATCAGAGACAGAAATATCAGTGCCTCATGTCAAACACTCCAAGACTCAAGTTAGTAGTGGCTGGCTCCCTTTGCTCTCAGTGGGGGGAACAGGATGGACACGTGAAAAGTGGGAAACTCCTGCTGCCCTGAGCTTAACACAGCCACAATGAAAATAACTGCAACAGGCTCAAATATTTTCAAAGAGAGATACTACCTGCTGCTGTTATTGTAGGGCTTCTCCAAAACACACAATGTCCTGTCTTTGGGATAGCACTTGGTGTCAGCAGTCAGCAAAATAACAAAAACAAGTCCTGGGAGCACACTCAGACACTTCATATTCTGATAATGAGCATTGGGGCATATTACTGCTAAAAATGTGCTTCATGAGCATAAGCAACCATGGAAGATAAGGAATTATGGAGCACAAAACACAGGTTTAATCTAGTTAGTTAAATGACTGATAGTTAATTCTACTTAGTCATTTATTACCCCACAAGTAAAAGTGAAATAAGTAGAAAAAAACAAATCCCATCAAAGCTGCCACAATTTTCTGGTCTTGATTACAGAACCAAACTTCCCATTTTGCACACTGAAGTAAAGCTTTATTTTGAGAAAATAAGTATCTGGCATCCTCTCATTATTTCTACTGTGTCTTTTTAAAGTACATCCAGTATAAAGTGCTGCATGGTACATTCAGCACCAGTGCTTGTGGCACAACACTCAAGGCACTAAAGGTGCATTTTGCACCCAAGCTGGAAAGTGAGATTTGAGTTGCCCATGTTTACTGCTGCAGAAATCACTCCTGTATTTTCCTCCAGGGCACGTGCCCCACTCAGAGCAGAAGGAGCTGGAAATTCTTTAGGGAACTAAGTAATCTTCAAGTGAGTCTTTAAATGATCCACATTTTTCATGGTTGCTCTATATCCACCCTTAAATTGCAGGTGCACAGCAGCTCATTTAATCTTGCACATCTAGAAGGCAGACATCTGCAGGGAGACTTTTAGACCCTTTTTGTAATCCACAGGCCATAAGAGACACTCCAGTTTAAGCCTTCAATGGAACTTTGTTATCTTTTAGCTAAGGATAAAGGAAAAACATCTTCAAAAATTCTGTCCTATGCCATTTTTAAGGCCTACAGTGTGACTGTTCTCACCTGCTCCAGAAGCAGCACAAAAAGAGCCCAGCTTTTGCAACACCCTAACTTGTGCAGGGGACAGAAGAGCTCACAAAAAATGCCACAACTGTCTGTAGGACCCCTCCCTTCACAAATTTTGGCTATTTATGGTACTATTCAGTTTTTACATTTTATCTGTAACTCCAACACTGCGAGACAATTTTCACTAGATGGATAACGGGGATTGTGAACTGCAGCATCACATCCCCTCCACATTCTCCTGGGGCTTTAAATTCCCTCAGAACCTTGATTAAAAAGTGATTTTCTGGCAGCAAAACATTATTTCCTCACCCTTTTATATTTGATTTCATTCACATTTGCCAGAAATATCAATGGTCAGATGATCACAAGTTTCAACTTTAAAAATACAGAAAATCAGAGGGAGAAAAAGACAGCGTGAAACTAAGCCACAATGCAATACCCCAGGATTCTCATTGTCACTCTTCTCATGAACACCTCACTCTGGACAACAGTTTGCTGTTGAATAATTCAGAGCAGATCAGCCTCAGGACTCATGAGCACTGAACTTTGGAAACTTCATCTTTTCCCTGAGACAACACCCACAGCAGGTTCCATCTACAGCCACGTAAATCTCTCCCTCTGCCTTCATTAGGGACCAAGAGAATGAAAACCAACCTTCTGCAGTGGGGAAATGCCATCCCCACTTCAGCTGTGGTTGCTCCCAGGGGCAGCAGAATGGCCAGGACACTCAGGATGGTGTCACAAGCACCCCTGGGCAGGAGACAGGAATACTAGTCCCAATCTGGCAGTGATGCCATCCACTCTTTGGGTTCAGCACCCACAGCTTTAGCACACCAGATTAAAGGCAAATTCCTTCCCCAGCACTCAAGACTACAGGTTGGAGCATTACTTGCTCTGCAGAATATCCTCAGAAAAAAGAGGTGGCAGCAGTCACATCAGTACCTGAGATCATCACATATTCCCTCAGTTCTTGTGGCTCTCCATGAATTTTATGTTAAGCTGATTTTTGAGGGAGGTGGAGGAATGAGAGTGAGACAACAAACTCCAAGGATGTGGAAGAACCTTCTGAGAAAGCAAAGCACCATTGCTGTGTGCAGGAGATAAGGACACCATGTACAAACAGCTCAGGGCTCAGGTATCCACAGACATCCAGGTGCACACACAAATTCGACTCTCCTTTGTGCATCAGGAAAAGCTCTGCTGCAACAGGTGCTAGCACATCCTCCCTTCTAATATATATCACACACATCATACAGCCCCCATGACAGCAGAGAAATCCTCTACACATTCTGTGTTATTACAAAATAAATAAAAGGCATTTTAATTTCTGTGTATTCCTTTCATCCTTTTTTCTCTGAGACTCCCCAGGCACTGTGAAGGAAGCAGTGTGTGCCATGCCATGCCATGCCTCCTGCACGTGGATGTGCAACAACCCCCAGGCTCAGCTGTTTGCACATCTCCACCTGCCCCAGGCTGGTTTAGGTGAGGTGAGTTACTCGCTGAGCATTACACAGCCCTGGAAGCAACGAACCATCTGTCTGACAGCTGCAGGTGAAGCCTGCACCAGGGAGATGCACACCATTCCTTCCTTCCTAAGTGCCTCACAGTTCTGGTAAATCAAGCTGTGGAGAGTGCAGATAAGATCAGTGGCAGCTCACAGTCCTACTCAGTCCAGCCCGCTCAGTCAGATTCCAGAGCCACCTCCATCCATTCTGGAAGCACACGCTGTGCTTCATACAGAGACTTACATCTGTGGGATGACTGAAGCTATAAAAAGTGCTGACAATTTCCAGCAAATTTGCATATGTTGCTGCTGCTGCTGCTGCTTATATAAGTGATTTCTAGTTAACTACAAATACAAAAATCGAGGCCCAAAAATAGGTTTTCAAAGAAACCACTTGCAAATGTGACTGAATGATACAGCTCTCCAACACTCCAAAAATCACTTGTCTAGAAAAAGCAGACGCAACAGAGGTTTCTCCAGAGGGTCCCTTGCAAAACATCTCCTGGAATACACATTACCCCACTTTCTCAACACCTATGCTGCCCTGCACCATAAAGGTTGTCACAAACTGGAGCACCTGAGCCTTGTGCCAGGTTGCTCTTACATCTGGAGCTGAACAAATCTTTCTACAACATCATCATCTCCAGCACCCTGAAGCAGCTGGGGTGAGGAGGCAGCCAGCCTAGGGACAAGAAAGAGGAGCTGTTGAGAAATCCCTCAGTGTATCACACACCATGCTCCACTGGCTCTGTGTACACCATCTCCTCACCTGCATCTGCACAGATTCCCTCTTGCTCCAGGCTGGGAAGGCCAATTGCTTAACCTGGGGCTGCAACAGTCTGGTACCAAGGGGCCCTACAGGGCTCCACTCAATGGTCAAAAATCAGGCAAAAACATAAAGCACAAAGGAAGGAGGAAAGGGTCAGAAAATCCCTGACTTTCAGGTCTCACAGCTGCCATAGCTATTAATCACCAAAGGAAGGGTGAGGGCTGAAGCTGATGGTATCTACTCAATAGGATATGGATACCAAGCAACAACATCCTCCTTCCCTCAAGCCCTTCAGCTTGCACAAGGGTGCTGCTTGCACATAGACCAAGCTCGGCCAAACCAAAACCAAATGAATCTTACAGCAGTCTTCAGGATTCCTCCAGTGTCCATGAATTCTCATGCTCAGGAAATACTGCTTGGGGACCATTTCTCCATGAACCTACTATCTACAGCAGTGTAAGAAATTGTACTTGGTTTTCTAACATAAGGAAGACAAGGACACGCTGGAGAGGGTCCAGCAATGGGCCACGAGGATAATTAAGGGTCTGGAGCATCTGTCATACAAAGAAACACTGAAAGAACTGGGACTGTTAAGCATCAAGACAAGAAGGCTTGAGAGGTATGTTATCAATGTGAATAAAAATCTATGGGGGAGACAGTAAAAAACTCATATAGACTCTTCACAGTGATACCCAGTGAAAGGATGAGGTGCAATGGGCACAAATTAAAACACAGAAAATCCCCTTAAGGGGACACAAATCCCTTTAAAGGACACAACAAAAAGCTGTGAGAGTGGTTAAACACTGGAATACACTGTCCAGAACAGTCGTGGTGTCCACCCTTGCACACTCTGAAAACCCGACAGACACAGCCAGGCCAGCCAGACTAGCTGATCTCCAAAGGTCCTTTCCAACCCAGTGATTCTGTGATTAAAACCACAGCAGTCTCCTCAACTGCTCCCAACCAGCCCAGCCTCAGGGAATCCATCTGGAACCCCACCACGAAGCCAATACCCTCCCCTTCTCCCTTTGCTCTCAGCTTTTGATAGTTTTTTTGGTTTATGCTACCACTTTTGCTCTCTGACAGCAGTATCCTCTCCACGGCTCACAGAAACATATCATTTCTGGCTTGTCCCTACCATGAGCTCCTCCAGTCCTTCTCCAGCTCTCACTTCTTCCATCACTGCCTCAAGCAGGAACCTCCAGCCATCACTGTTTTCCTCTAACCCTCCACTCCAGGCTTGCAGCAGCCACAGGAACGTAAACAAAAGGATGCTAAATGTCTGTATCTCTTCACCTCTCTGTGTCTCTCTTGCCCCACATCTACCACATTTTTGGTCCTTTCCTTGATCTTCTGTGATGAATGGATTGAAAACACATTTTTGCTAGCAAGAGAACGCAAGAGGCATCAAAGGCAACAATTATCTAGGAACACTCATCTCTGGCACCGGGCTTTGTTTCCTGGAAGCCACCTTCATGGTTTTCTCAGAGCTGCCCAACTCTGCATTTGCCAAGACAGCCTGTTCTGGTCACCTGCCAGCCATGCACACCTCGTTTTCTTTGCAGAGCCAAAGCTACCACACAGTGGTAGGTGGTGTGAGGGCACACGAGGCAGGAGAGCCTGACTTATCCTCAGCTCCTGGAGAAGCCAGCTGGATGACCAGTGCTGACAGCTCCACAGCCTGGCTGCCTGTGTGGAGACTCAGGTGCTGTTGGTGCAGCAGGGTCTTCCCAAGTCAATATCACCATCAGGAAGAGTCACTTCTCCTCCTCCTTCATCCCTCAGGAACCAGCATGTCACAGACTGGCTGCTCAACCACCACCCAAGGGTGGGAGAGCTTCCCCTCTCTGCTGTTCTTCACACCTTTCTCACGTCCCTTCCAGCTCAGGACCAAAACTCAGCACAGACTTTCGAACCAGTGCTGTCAGAGGAGATCCCAGGGCTGGTAAATGTGAATGGGAAAATGCAGCCCTCCTGTCTAAACACAGTGCAGGCTTCAAGTCACAGAGGCCTCAGAAGAAGACCACCTCCTTCTGGTAGCTCCCAGCCACAGAGGGACCTTGCTGAGAGAAGGAAGGCTGTGTGCTGAGGAGGCAGGCAATGCCACAAGGCATGTTCAGTCACTGCTGTGGCAGAAAATGCAGCCAACTCTCCTTCAGGCTCCAGAGAGAGCACAAGTAGTTCCTGGGGTAAACTGGGCACAGGGAAATGAGGGCAGGGCACAGGGAGACAGTAACATCATCCTCTTCATAACAACGTGTGGTCAAGTTCACCTGAGGATAGAGCACTGAACCTTACTGAGAGCTGCAGGGCCAGGGCCACCCAAAGCCCATGCAAGGGCTGGCTGGTACAGAAAGGAGACTCATGTCCCAGGCCCCATCTGGACATGCACTGTGACCACCTCCCTGACATCAGCTCCAATGTCCATGTGGCTGGGCAGGGATTGGATTAGAGAACAGAGAAGGAGAGTATTTCTGTTGTGGTGTCTTTCAGTTAGACCAGGTGTCTGAGCAAGCTGCTTACCTGCACATGAGGGACAAGCCACCTATAGAGAAGGGAAAGGCTCCCTGCACAGAGCCATGAGAGACAGACACACACAGAGCTTCCTTCTCACACTTCTGATGTGTGCCAGGCTCCTGTGATCCCATGGATCTGGTTAATTAGCTCCCATTTGATGTATTTTTTAACTCCAGCTCATAGCCCTTATTAGGTACCATCTCTGGAGAAAAGGAAAGCACGCCAGAGTGAACACAGTCATTGCCATTTTTCTTGCCTCCTTCCTGAAGGTCTGCCCAAGAGAAAGGAGGCCAGGCTGGGTGGACAAGTGGTGTCCCTCAAAGCTGCCAGTGGCACTGCGGGCACTGATCTGAGCACGGTGGAACTTGCTCAGACTTAAGCAGGGAAACAAGAGTTTCTCAGAAGGAGCTGACAGGAAAGCAAAGTTATGCAATTTTGAAGCAATTCCCCACTGCCTCTGCTGAGCAGAATCTTTCATATCTCCTGATACATTTTTCCTCAAACAATTCCTGAATTCCTAGTCGTGCAAACATTTAGCAATTTGTGAAACCACAAACATTCACGTATCTCAATAAATGATCTTGGAGGTGGCAAAACTGACAAACAACAGGACTCCCACATTCTGAAACCAACAAATGAAATCCCAAGTGTGTCAGTTGCACGGCAAAGTCCGTGACCTCACTCTTGTGGGGCTGCCTGGGCAACTCTTGCTTCTACTTTCCTGTCTTTCCAGGAAAAATAATAAGAAACAGGAAGTCAGTGGAAACATCATAGATTTTTTAAAATTTGACAAGAGAAATGAAAAGGCAGCGCCAGATCTGTGGGCAAAATGTCCTTTTGCACAGAATCTCTTGCTCACAGAATATTGCGCTACGTGCAGTTCTTGGGCAGGTTTTGCTCAGGACTCTGCTTCCTGCCCCTCTGGATTCCCTGGAAGGTGTGCATGGAAAACCTGGAATGGGCACTGCCTGCCTTGCATGTAAGCAAGGAACCTGGAGGGCAAACAGAGGCTGACCAGAGAAATGTGCTGAGAATGGCTTCAGCCCAGTCACCACAGGGAGATGCTGCTGGGCACCACTGCCATGCCCACAGCCTCAGTGTAAGGTCCAAGTGACAACAGGGCACGGCCAGAGAGGAGAGGACTGCTGGGTTCGTGGCAAGTTCTTGCTTTAGTGCACGAGATGTTTAGAATTCACATGCAGAGACTGTGAAGGCATTCTTCATGCACATGTCTCTTACCCCCACATTGTGTCTTGTTTGCATGGACAGAAAGCAACAAACACATTCAGGCACAAGCAGTCCTGAGGTGGGAATCCAACTGTCATCCCAGCTGTCAGGGCCCTGAAAATGACTGAAGCTGACAGAACTTTTCAGCATCCTTACAGAATGTCCATGGCCTTTGGGTCTGCACAACCAGCCTCAACCCTGCTGATCCATGCCACAGGTATGGCAGCAAGGTGTCTGCAGCTGGCTGGGGAACTGCTGCAACAGACACGCAGGAGGAGAAGGCTCCAGGGAGAACTGACAGAATCTTCCAGTACCTACAGATACTGGGGAGAGACTTTGGACAGGGGCATGGAGTGAAGGGGGAATTGCTTCAAGCTGAAGAAGGGCAAATTTACATCAGACATTAGGAAGAAATTCTCCTTTGCACAGGTGATGAGGCCCTGGCATAGGATGCCCAGATAACCTGTGGCTTCTCCAACTCTGGAAGTGTCCAAGGCCATGTTGGACAGGACTTGGAGCAACCTGGTCTAGTGGAAGGTGTCCCTGCTCAGGGCAGGGTGGATGTAATGGGATGATCTTTAAGGTCCTTTCCAACCCAACCCACTCTGTGATTCCACGATCCTATACTGAATTACCTCTTGCACAACATAAAGCCAGGACACGTTCAGTGAAAGGGAACGAGCAGGAGCGGGAGCGGGTGGGGGAGAGCGGAGGGAGCAGAACCTGCCCAGCATCTGACCCTCGAGGGCGCCTGACGGGGGCTGCACACCGCAGCCAGAGCGCTGCGGAGCCCAGCCCGGAGCAGCGCCCGAGCTCTGCCTCGCCATGGCTACAGCGACAAGCGCCGAAGGCTCTGCCCGCCGGAGCGAGGCCGGGCAAGCGGATCCTTACAGCCCCCCCGCCTCAGCGCGGGGTGCCGGGGCACCTGCCCGGGGCAGGGCCACGGCGATGCCGAGGGGCTCCAGCAGCAGCACCGCCACGGCCCCGGTGCCCCCCGGGACCGCCGGTGCCCCCTGGGACCGCCGGTGCCCGCGGGACATCCCCGGGCCGGCCCCTCCGCCTCCCGCCCGGCGCGGCCCCGGCCCCGGTCCTACCTCCAGCAGCTGGACGTAGCTGGCCGGGAACCAGCCGCGCAGCCCGTCCTCCTTCTGCCCTTCCCACCAGCCGCCGTCTGGCACCTGCAGCACCGTGATCAGCTCGCCCGCCGCGAAGCGCAGCCCCTGCCGGTGCCGCTCCCCGGAGAAGGGGTACAGCGCCTGGCAGCGGGTCCCCGACATCGCCGCCGCCGCTCCGCGCCCGCCCCGCTCGGCTGAGGGGCCCCGCTCCGCCCGGCGGGCAGCGGCACCGAGCAGCCCCGGCGCCGGGCGCCCACGGGCACCGCGGCTCGGGGTGCGGCGGGAGAGGCGGGACGGGCAGGGCGAGGGGAGGAGGGCGAGAGAGAGAGGGAGGAGGAGTGGTGGGAGGAGGGGGAGAGCGGCTGAGGAGGGGAGGAGCGGCCGTGCGGGGCGCGGGGCGGGCGGCGAGTGGCGCTGCTGCCGGCGGGACAGCGACGGGAGCGGGTGTGAGTGACCCTGAGGGGCGAGGCGGGCACAGCGAGTGGGCGAGCGCCGCGCGTGTGGCTGTGTGTGACACGACAGTGTTCCGAGGGACTGTGTGTGCTCCACAGCCCTCTCAGTGTATGTGTGTGTGACAGACAGTGTTCCGAGGGACTGTATGTGACAGACAGGGTTCCGAGGGACTGTGTGTGCTGCCTGTGTGCTCCTCAGCCCTCTGTGCGTGTATCCATGTGTGACAGACAGTGTTCCGAGGGACTCTATGTGTGACAAGCACTGTTCCGAGGGGCTATGTGTGACAGACAGTGTTCCGAGGGACTCTGTGTGCTGCCTGTGTGCTCCACACCCCTTGTGTGTATGTGTGTGTGACTGGCACTGTTCCGAGGGACTGTGTGTGACAGGCACTGTTCCGAGGGTCTGTGTGTGCTGCCTGTGTGCTCCACACCCTTTTTGTGGCTGTGACAGAGGCTGTTCCGAGGGACTCTGTGTGCTGTGTGCTCCACAGCCCTCTGTGTGTATCTGTGTGTGACAGGCACAGTTCCAAGGGACTGTGTGTGCTGTGTGCTCTACACCCCTCTGTGTGGCTGTGTGACGGGCACTGCTCAGAGGGACTCTATGTGACAGGCAGTGTTCCGAGGGACTCTGTGTGCTGCCTGTGTGCTCCACACCCCTTGTGTGGCTTGAGACAGACAGTGTTCCGAGGGACTCCTGTGTGCTCCATGCTCCTCTGTGTATCTGTGTGTCACAGGCACAGTTTCGAGGGACTCTGTGTGCTGTGTGCTCCACAGCCCTCTGTGTGTATCTGCGTGTGACAGGCACAGTTCCGAGGGACTCAGTGTGCTCCATATCTCTGTGTCTGTGTGTGTGTGTGTGTGTGTGTCTCTGTGAGTGTCTGTGTGTGTCTGTGAGTGTCTGTGTGTCTGAGTGTCTGTGTGTGAGTGTCTGTATGTTTTTGTGTGTGTGTCTCTGTGTGTGTCTGTGAGTGTCTGTGTGTGTCTGTATGTTTCTGTGTGTGTCTGTGAGTGTATCTCTGTGAGTGTCTGTGTGTGTCTGTGTGTTTCTGTGAGTTGTCTGCATGTCTGTCTATGTGTTTCTGTGTGTGTCTATGAGTCTGTGTGTCTGTGTGTGTGTCTGTGTGTGTCTGTGTGTGTCTGTGTGTGTTTGAATGTGAGTGTCTGTGAGGTGAGGCACCATGGGTGTCTAACATCTACATGTGTGACCCTCTGTGTCTGAGACACTGGGCAGATTCTGTTTGGACAGAATCATGTCTGTGCGTGTGACACATCTCTGATGTCTGCCACACTCACGGTGTGTGCATTTGTCACACACAGCCAAGGGTGTCAGATCCATGTTGCCTGGAAGTCGTGATGTGACCCACTCCAGCTCGTGTGAAGTGTGTGTGACACAGTGTGTGTGACACATCCTCACGTGTGTGTGCCTGTGCAGCACTTGTCTGAGTGCACACCTTGCTTCGTGTGTGTCTGTGTGTGTGTGAATTGAGGCACCTGTGTGTGGCACTCCGTCTGTAGCCTTTCCTCTGGACCTTTCAGAAGGTGACTTTCAGTGTGGCTGTCCTTCATTTCGACAGCACTGATCAGAGCTGAGCCCTTCAGGGTTTTTTATTAGGATTCTTTCAACAATTTTCACCCTTTTTTCCACAGTACTATTTTTGATTCTCTGAATTGTGATAAATTGCTTAAAATCACCCCCTTTTGATAAGTATTTAAGCTGATAACTACTGATCTATGATCCATTATGTGGTATTGTCACACCAGCTGTGCCTTGTTGGCAAAACCCCACAGACCTGATACCATGGCACACATCCAGGTACATCTATCAGCAGTATTCTCTAACAATGCCATTTATAGATGGTAAGAGTGGAAATCAAAGTGAAATCCCATATTTTTCTTCAGCATATACAAACCCAGCTTTGCTATGTTGCAACTTGGATCCACATAGTTTAGAGCATTCAGGTAAAAGAATTAATTTTGGTTTAAATATTGCTTTTTTGTGCTTGATGTTGACAGAATGCTTCAATATTTTCTTTGGTTTATTCTCTGATACTTTTTTCCTCTACTTCCAACTTGTTTTTTCTCACTATCTCCCTTTCTAAGATTTTTGAAGGCTCTTGTTCTTTGCATGAACTCTCTTGATAGGAAAGCTTCTAGCAGGGTTTCAGTCCTAGGGTTACCTCCTCCTTGAAGCAATTACAAACTTCAGCTTTTTAGCAGCCAAGCCCAAATGTAAACACTTGCTTAATTTTTATTTTAAATTTTCTTTCTAAACCTGTTACTATGACTTGCCTTTAGCTTGTGTACAAATGTCCAGCCTGTGAGCAGAAGGGCTCTGTTCCTGTCAGAGGATGCCTTTTAATCACTGGAGGCAAATATCTCTTGAACAGTTCCATAAATAATCTTCATTTCATTTTGCAGATAATAACCAGCTTGGGTTCTCTTGAGCTGTGCCCAGTCCTTCTCAGCTTGCAGGATGGCTTTTCTTCCTGAGCAGAGATCTTAGCAAAGGCTTGGTTGGACCCATGCTTGCTTCTGCATCATGTAATGTCTGAATTGGGAAGGATGTTGTAGGGGGACAAGCTTGGTGTGTGAGGAAAGTTATTTCTGAGCATCGGTATCTTTTTTATCTAGCATATGAGAGCCAGAGTGATGATGAGGTACAGAAGCCATCCCAGAAACATGCAGATTTGCCACTGCAGGGTACCAGGCACTGAGATGAGCTGGTCAGCTTTCATCTCAGCCTTTGTTCCTACCATCTGTTGCAGCTCAGCTGAAGCATCTCAGCTGCATGCAGGTGTTCCCTGGGCAGTGCACAGCAGGTCTGACTGAATGTTCAAGAGTATCCCTCTGGCTGTAAGATCTGCCTGAATTTGTTTCCTGAGCCATCACAACTATCATTCTCACTCTGCCATCTGTTCTAGCAGGGTATTCCACTTAGCAATGAGAAACCAATTCTAAGTCAGTATCACATGCACATATTCTGTATTAGTGTGAGACCTTTTTCCTCCTGTCTGCCACCAAAGAGCCTAGAGTGAAGACCTAGGGCCTGGCCAAATAACTTTTTAACAAATCTTAGTGTCAAGAAAAGCTATCTGTGAATGAGAAGGAACCAACTTCATGTAATGCTGCAGAAAACCTCCACTCTGGTCATCCAGTCAGAGAGAGAGCTCCTTCCATGATTTCACAAAATCCACCACCACTACAAGTCCTGTACAGATGGGCAGATTTCCTGAAGAGGGATCTGAGAACATCTTCAGAGTACCAGAAGCTTCACACCTGACAGCTGTAGGAGCAGCATGGTCAATTTTTTTTGTTCAAAGCAGTTTTTGACAATCTGTCTAGCCCATGAAAAAGATCTAAATAACTCCAGCTGTCTTCACTGAACAAATCCTGGAGAGTTCCCAATGAGAATGGGTTAGCACAGGTGTATGGGAGAGCTTTATGATGGATAAACCATGATGGATTGGAGATTCACATGAATAATTGATTGGGCATACCTATTTTCAAGAGACAGCATCACCACATCTCCTGAGACCAGGAACCAGGAAAGAAAAAGACTGGAACGAAACCACAGCACTGGATCTTTAAATGACCTTTGATATCTAAGTGACTAGCAGAAATTAGTTCAGTTTTTTGAGTGTAGATGTTCTGGGCATGCACACAGAAAATACTTTCAGTTGTAAAAATGTTTAAAAGTTTTTGGTGGAAGGGGCCATTCTCAGTGCTTTAAACAGCCAAAATACCAGAACAGACCCAGGAGCTCAGAACAAAACTTTTATCTGGTCTAGAGTCTCTTTTTTTTGGGTCAGAAACTCACAGAGAATGAATTTCCTAGACCACATATTCTTGAGCATCACACTTGGAATTTTAGGCATCCAGGACTTCAAACATTCCAAGCAGAGGACTTGGATTTATGAGTCATGTTCATCTGATCAAATATGTGATTCAAACATGAATTTAAAAAAAAAATCACCAAAGGATACAGCTTGGCTTTGCCTTTGATTTCTGCATTTAGAAGTTTTTCAGGTGGCTCTGCTGACCTTGGAACTCCCCTTGTACAGGATCAACCCTGAAAATGAAGTGAGATGTGCAGTGCCCTGCCTGGCTGGGGTTGTAGTAAAACTTTGTGATGTTCCAGGGCAGGTTTAGTCATCCTTGTGTTAGCAGTGCCCAGAGCTGTATCTACTATTTTAGAATCAGACATAAACAAACGTATTCTCTGTCTATAAATGGACAGTGATATTACATGAACAAACAGCTTGGGCTGATTCACATGAGAATTAACTGGATTTTTCTGCCAGGATAATTCACCTGGAGAGATGACTGCTTCCATTCACTTCCTTTCTTGGAAGCAGGCTGAGAATAACAAACTGTTCCGATAACATCAGCCTATTTCCAGTCAACATATTTCCTACTGAGAGGCAGGGCAGGCCCCACCCTGCTACATGACGGGCAGTAATTGGTGCTAGAAGTGTGACTCACAGCTCTGACACTTTGC
Organism: Luscinia megarhynchos; assembly: GCA_034336665.1. Classification (NCBI taxonomy): domain Eukaryota; kingdom Metazoa; phylum Chordata; class Aves; order Passeriformes; family Muscicapidae; genus Luscinia; species Luscinia megarhynchos. Next base: position 9,667,986 of record CM067580.1, read on the forward strand.
CTCGGAGTTAGGTGTCAGCAGCAGCCCGTTGTCACAAACCCCTGTTTGAAAGAGTGGTGCCAAGCCTTCCCTCCAGCAGTTCAGTGTTCACCTCTCACTTCTTGGTGCCCTGAAAAGCCTCAGTTGCAGCCGTGTGCTCCTATTAGGTGGCTGCAGAATTTCAGATCAGTTTCCCTCTGTCTTGCTGCAAACTAAACATTATGGGCACTTCATGGTGGCCATGCTCCCAAAGAGGGGATATGCCCCTTTTAGACCACCTCAGTGATTCCTAAGCATTTATATTTGTTGGAGCAGACAGTGTTGTAACCTTATTGTCTCTTCTTCCAGCTCTGTAAACACTAGGTCATTAAATGTTCAGTGTTTTTGGGTTTATTGAATGTTTAACTATTTCACACTAAATGGAAAAGTCATTGAAAGGAAAAAAGGTATTGTCTACAAATCATATAATTACAGTATTAATAACAATAAACTGTGACTACATGATCTCAGCTTCTAAGTGTTGGACGACAACATAAGACAAATAACTCTGGATCTTATTATCTTGTCTCCAGCAATATCTTACAGCAGAAGTTTAGGAAAAAAGACAGGTAGAGAGACATTTCTGAAAACACCCTCTTCACTTCCAACAAATGATAGCTCATGTCTTCCCCAGTTAGAGGTGGTATCACATCAGTTCACATTCATTTCCATTATTGGAGCTAGTTATTTTTTTGGGCCCATGCAGACTCTTGGCATATATAACATCCTGTAGCAAGGGTTTCCAGTGCAGGCATGGCATTTTGGAACCTCTGCCTTGCCTGTTTCATCTGAGGACTGTGCTGGCCCACAATCATAGGCTCAACCCACCCACAGTGACTTTTATCCTCTAAGAGCTGCACTGGAGTCCAAACCTGAACCATTACTCTGAAATTTACCTGCACATGGAAGTGGGGGCATGAACCTACTTTAAGGGTCCTAAGGGACTTCTCCAAGGTTACGTGGAGAGGCACTGGAAAAACAGGAAAACATCCCAAGAGGAATCTGATGAAAGCACTCAAACTTTCCTTCAAATGTCCTTCTCTCTGGCTTAGTATCAATCTTAGTGGTATGATTTGGGCTTGCCAGATAATCTACAACAGCTTGCTGGATCCCAGAGCGTCTGATCTTCTCTTTTGAGCCCGTGGAGAACTAGGCTTCTGGCCAGCTAAGGAGAACAATCCAGCTAGGCAGCACTCTGGCCAAACTCCCTCTGGGTGTGCTAGCTTGGACATTGATATTTCCCTGACACTAAGCTTTCCTCTTCAGCATCAATTGCTCATTACTTGAATTCCATCAGGGATTTCTTGTGTCGTGAAAGAGTGGAGATTCTGCCTGGACACACTGAGCAGGACTGACTGCCTGCTGTGGATGAAGCTGTTGATCTGTGTGTGTGTGTGCCTGTATCTGCAGGACATAGATGTCTCAGTGTTTGCCTCTCAATGGTGCCTCTGTTCTACAACCATCTGTGTATAAAGCTGCTATTCTGCCATGAACAATGACTCATACAGGAAAGTCTCGAAGAATTAGGCAAGAACTATGTTCATCCTGAGGAGTATTGAAGATGAGGATCCAATCCCATAAATTCTTGGAAAAACTCAGCATTGCTTTTCCCTTGACAGCTTTAATCTTTAAAATCTGCTGTTGCTGATACACGTTTACAAACAGCAGGTTGGCAGCAAACTGGCTCTGTCAGGACATCACACATCCACTGCTTGCCTCTGACAGCCCTGCTCACTGTGACCAACTTTTCCTCACTCCACTTTCCAACAAGAGTTTTACTAGTGACTCTTCCATCCTCTATATGCTTCTGAGCCCCCACAGATTATTCTCTCCCGTCCCTTTTCTTACATTTCCAGCTACTCTACTCCTCTGCCAACAGCAGTGAGGGAGTGGGAGAAAGTAGGGTCGCTGTTCCTGACCCCCTGCAAGCTTCACCTGGAGCTGCCCAAAATTCTGTGAAGGCTGTAGGGACTGGAGCTGCCCAAAATTCTGTGAAGGCTGTAGGGACCATCTGGGGCAGGAATCTATACTGGTATCACAAAACAAACTTCACTTCAAGTATCTAGCAAGGTTTGGGTACTCAGGAAGGAGCTGAAAGAAAAGGAATATCCAGAGGATTTTATCAGGCTCCCGTAGCCAGAATGAATGAGAAGGAAGAGTTTTTGAAGATTGAGTTCTCTGACTAGTGAGGAAGGTTCTAGTTTGTGTCACCTTGTCCAACACTGTAGAAAGAAAAGACTGCAGGGTTCTTATATTCCAGTGACCCAGAAAGGAAACTGTCTGAGATACAAAGATTAAGATGATCAAGAAAGTTTAAAACAAGTGGTGACATATTCTCAAAATATAATCATAAGAAAATTCTAGATATATAAACCATACATACAAAAAATACATACAATGAACACAAATTTTCAATTGGACTAGAATTTAAATAGAAATTTTATTCTCAGATTTTGAAATTTCTCTAGGTTCCACGTCTGTGCTTCTCGACCTTTCCAGTGAATTGATCAGTCCTCAAACTGTAGAATGCAGCTTCCTTCCTGCTAGATTAGTGGGTTCAACTGAGTCAGTGAAAAATGTGCATTGAAATCCCATCTCCTACTCCAAGCAGGGCTAACTTCAAAGCTGGACAAAGTCACTCCAGGGTCTTGTGCTCATGTATCCTGGAAATCCCAAGGATGGAGATTCTCCAACCTCCTTGGGCAGCCTGTCCCAAGGCTGCAGCACTCCCATGGTAAATGAAGTGCTTCCTTTGTTGAGAAAGGATTTTGCTGGTTGGCAACATGAGACCACTGCCTCTTGTCCTTTCACTGTGCACTTGCAGGAAAAGCACAAAAGGATGTGTTGAAATTCTTATCCTCCCCTTGCAGCAGCATCTCTGCAATGAGATCCCTCAGCCTTCCCTTCTGCAGGCCAAACCCACCCAATTGCCATCTTATCTCCTCACTCAGCACTCCTGCTGATCCTTGGGCTGTGTTGGAGCCTCTCCAGCAGTCAGCATCTCCCTTACAATGGGGGGAGTGTTTAAAAACTGCACAGAGTATTGCAGATGCAGCCTCACCAGAGCCAGGCAGGAGGGAATGACCACATCCCTGCACTTGCTGACCCTTGCTAACCAGTCCCATGACTGGTGGGTGTTGCTGCTGCAGGGGAGCACTGCTGACACAGGTCCAGCTTGTTTTCCACGAGAGTCCCAAGGCCTTTACTGCAGGGCTGCACTCTACAGTCAGTCCCTCAGTCTGCCCTAATACGTGGGCTTCTTTTGTCCCACGTTGAAAAAAATAAGGAGGTTGTATTTTTAACAGAACAAATATATGAGGTAAATTAGACCAAATTTACCATGTGATTGAAAAGGGTCAAACCCTGAGTCCTTTTGTGCTGGGTGTGATGCTAATACAAATAAATGGGAGCAGCATTTCTACCTGAGAAATATGAGTTTTCTGCAGAAAGTTCTGATGTCAGTCACAGACTTAAGCAAAGGGGCTGTTAACTCTCAGCCACAAATTACCCTTTTCCTACAGGCTTGAAAGAGAATCTTGTAGGCCACTGGATTAAATCCCACTTCTATCCATTCCCCCAGGACCACAAAGGAGGAGCAGGCACCATGCCTAGAGGGGATGAGCTCCGTGTGTGCATGGGGTGGTTTTAAATCAGCATTTTAATCCTCTTTTTGATTAAAAATCCTCCTTTGCAGATAGGCAAACTAGCAAGAATTATCTTTCAGATACACTGAGATAGGACACAACTCTGTCTCTCTTAATCAGCTACTTTGTTGCTGTTCTAAAATAATCTTATCCCTTTTTTTATTTCCTAGTAGAGGAGATATTTATATTTCATGTTACTTCTGGTTTGACTAAATGAAAAATAGTACATTACTTGTTCATAAAGAAATAAATAAAGTTCATTTTATAAACCTAGCCGTTTCCTCATTTCAACTTCCAGCTTTCCACACTTTTTTTGAGGGGCAAGCAAAGGACTCAGAGGGCTCTGTAGATCTCATGACAGCTACAAAGCACATCAGGAAGCTTCTGAGAATGCAAAGCATTATTCAGACAAAGGCTTTTCTTTCAGCTTTATAAATATGATTCCAGCCATCATCAAAAAGAGCAAAAAATAGCCCTAAGAACACTCCTGCAGAACTAAACTCCCATGCAAGAGCTGTTTCTCATCCTTTCAGTTTTTTCTTCCTTTATGTCCAAATAGGTTTGTGTTTAACAAAAGGATAAACCCTGCTAATCTACTGATTTGTCAGCTCGGCGTGTGCTTATCCCAGCACTGTTTGCAGCCCCGTGTTCACAGCTGTGCAATGAGTGCATGCTGTCATGTGAGAGCGTGGGCAGGACCTGCCACATCCATCCCTGACAGCAGACCCTGCTGCAGCACAGGCCAGCCTCAGCCAGGGGTGGCAGGTAGCCATGGAGCTGGGAATGGAACCATGAGATGGTTTTTGTCAGCTTGACAGACAGACCATTGCTTGATGGCAGAGCACTGTCCAAAGGGGCGTCAGCAAGCAACATGCCAGGGAGTTTTCACTGGCACAAAGCACCCCAAATGTGAACAGCAGGATGAATGGCCAGTCAGGAGCACGGGGAACAGCCAGCTGTGATGACAGAGTACAAAACACGGGACAAAGATGACAAAAACCTAAATAGAAAACAATGTATGGGAGCAATTTAAGCAGATGAATACACAGAAGAGGAGAAAGGGATGACATAGGAGGAAGGAACAGAGAGTGCTGGATGTGCATGGGAGGAGGCAGGAGCCTTGACTGGGGTGAGCAGCAGGTGTGGGGTGATGGCTCTGGAGACAGAACCGGGAGTGAGGAGAGCAGCCAGAGCCACTGGCTGTCACTCGGGTCACCCGGCCGAGCTCAGCCTGGCACAGCCAGCACGAGCACGGCCAGGAGCCAGCACCGTGCCGTGGCACAGCTGCCGGCAGCGGGCAGGATCCAGTGCGGGATCACCTGTCCCTGCGCAGGAGCGTTTCAGAGACACTCCGCAGGGAGCCCTGGAGCTGACGGGGTGCTCCCCACACGGGCTCCTCTCCGGGACAGCAAGGAGCGGCTCAGCAACGCGTACCTGGGACACACCGCACCGCACCGCGCACAAACCACACCCCGCACCCCCGCAGACCACCCCGCACACCCCGCACAAACCACACCCCTGCACAAACCACACCCTGCACACCCCGCACCCCGCACATCCCGCACCCCGCACAGACCACACCCCGCACAGACCACACCCTGCACAAACCACACCCCGCACAGACCACACCCCGCACACCCTGCACAAACCACATCCCGCACCCCGCACAGACCACACCCCGCACACCCCGCACCCCGCACAGACCACACCCTGCACATCCCGCACAAACCACACCCCGCACAAACCACACTCCGCACACCCCGCACACCCCGCAGAAACCACACCCTGCACATCCCGCACAAACCACACCCCGCACAGACCACACCCCGCACAAACCACACCCCGCACACCCTGCACAAACCACACCCCGCACAAACCACACCCCGCACATCCCTCGCACCCCGCACAAACCACACCCCGCACATCCCGCACAAACCACATCCCGCACAAACCACACCCCGCACAAACCACACCCCGCACATCCCGCACAAACCACATCCCGCACAAACCACATCCCGCACAAACCACACCCCGCACACCCCTGCACCCCCGCACACCCCCACACTCCGCACACAAAACCACACCCCACTGCACACCCTGCACATCCCGACACTCCGCACAAACCACACCCCGCATCCCCCACACCCCGCACACACCCGCACCCTGCACACCGCACCTCTTGCACACCGAACCCCTCAGTCCGCACACCCTGTTCCCCCTGTACCCCCGCACACCCCGTACACTCAGTACCCTCTGCACTCCCGCACACCCTGTAACCCCCGTACCCCGTACCCCGTACACCCCGATCCCCCGCACCCCGCACACCCTGTACCTCCTGTACCCCCTGTACCCCGCACACCTCGCACACCCCGCACACCCTGTAACTCCCTGTTCCGCCCTGTTCCCCTGTACCCCCTGTTCCCCTGTACCCACCGCACCCCCCGCGGCCGGCGGTGCCACAGCGCCCCCTCGCGCCGCACTGGCGCAGCTGCGCCTGGCAGGGCTCTCGCTGCGTCCTGCCAGCCCGCGGGCACGGACACACGGACACGGACAGAGGGACACGGGGACACGGACAGAGGGACACGGGGACACGGACAGAGGGACATACGGAGACACCGACAGAGGGACACGGGGAGACGGAGACACGGACACACAGGCTCACGGACACATGGACAGAGGGACACACAGACACGGACAGAGGGACACACGGACACACAGACGCGGACACAGAGACACATGGATACACAACACAGACACACAGACACGGACAGAAACACGGACACACAGACACATGGACACACAGACACACGGACACACGACATAGACACAGACACAGACAGACACACGGACACACAGACACATGGACACAGACATATGGACATGGACAAACAGAGACTGAGACACAGACACAGACAGACAGACAGAGGGACACGAGGACACACACAGATACTCAGACACAGACAATTGTCAATCTCATAGTGAATCAACAGTCCATATAGTCACTAAAGCATCACCCAGTTTATTTTTTATATATATATAAATATATATATATATATATATATATAAGATTTCTCACAGCTTTGCCTTAAGGTAGTTAAATATATCAGCTATGCACACGCACACCAGGTTACTTGGAGAAAGTAATGGATATCTGCTGGATACACAGAAGTCTTTATCAGGTGAGAGCCTGCTGCAGCTCGGGTCAGGAACCTCATTTCTCTGATTTCTAAATACAGAAAAAGGAAGATAATGTAAAAGGTATTGGAGCAACTGAGTTATTTGTGATCGTGTTTCAGGTCTGTGGCTATTGCAATTGTTCTGCCATTTTATAATGAAGAAGTAATATCTCCCAATTGTGCTGAAAGACCTGGACTCTTAGAGCTGATTGAATTTGGCCTGATTCCTGTGAGGCACCAAAAGGACCTGCAAAATGCACTGGTTTTGAGTAAGTGGCAATTCCTGGCCTTCCCAGTGAACGAGTGGGAGGAATGCAGCTGTGGCTGTGCGGGCAGTGACCTTTGTGACACCACCTGGACAGGAATGGTCGCTCTGTGCAGCCTCCAACTCACCTGGCCCTCGATGTCCCGGCTCTTGGCTCGCAGCTTGTTCACCTGCCCCTCAGCAATATCAGCTCGCTCCTTGGCCTCTTCCAGCTCGTGCTGGGCCTTGCGGCACCGCGAGAGATTGAGGTTCGCCTGTTCTTCCTGAAGTCAGACAGCACAGGCACAAATGACACGGCCCTGTCGCCACTGACATCACCAGGGACATCACCTGGGCTGGCCCTGCACTGCCAGTGCTCCCTGTGTTTATAGCTAAACATCCACAGCATGAACACTGTGGGGAAAGAGCAATTATTATCCCACTCAGCTCCAGGTGGGAAAATCGGCTTGCGTGGCTCCAAAAGTGCACCAGTTTCAGGATAACTACACCTACACCCACTCTGTTGTGAGCCATAATAGAAATATTCAAAGGCAGTGGCCTTAGCTGCCATGTCAAACTCAGCATTCAATTATTTTAATGATCCACGGAGCCCACCTTTCAGAAATCTCCACCCAGGCCCCACTGAAAAGAGTTCTCCACTCACAGCTTCCTCAGCCTGCTTCTTGTACGCTTTCACTTTTAACTGCAGCTTGTCCACCAGGTCCTGGAGCCGAAGAATATTTTTCTTATCTTCTTCAGACTGTAGGAAGTGAAAATGGAGTGAGCCTTGGCAGCTGAACGGAGGTGACCCATGTGGGAGGGAAGAGGATTTGCAGTACCTGGTAAGTGAGCTCCTTCAGCCTCCGTTCGTACTTGCGGGCTCCTTTCAGGGATTCTATCCCTCGCTTCTGCTCAGAGTGAAGCTCATTTTCTAACTCATTAATCTGAAACACACAATCACAGTGAAGATGGCAAGAATGGCTGCTGATCCTGCTGCAGGACTAAGGCTGCAGGGAAAGTGGCTGAGCAGGGCAGTGTCCTGCAGCTGGGCCAAGACTAGCTAAAATATGCTCACCATATTGTGTTGGTGATGACATAGTGTGTGAATCCATAGCTTTTTGTAAAAGGAACTTAGCTGTACATACCTAGAGCATTTGTAGTCAAAATTAGGGTTACATCTGTCAGAGAAGAGGAAATTGAAAAAGGGAAGGGAGGGTTCCATGAATGTTCACCAGGTAAATGGGAAAAATCTGTTTGATTTTTTATCTTTCATTTGTTCTCTTTGGGAGTAGCAGCAGCAAATACTGTTTAGGGACAGCGTGGAAACCTGGCTGCTGTCTGTTCCCTTTCCACTTGTCCAGCTTCCACAGGCATTGAATTAGAGATCTAACGTGGCATATCTATGTCTGTGCCCCTCTGTAAACCTGCTGATTTCTACTCCCTTTTTGAACCTTTTACCAGCTGCCCCTACAGCCTTCCATGGCAGCAGGTTTCCAAATTACACTGCCCACTCTGTACAGTAATTCTTTTCATTTATTTTAAAGGCAAGATGAACTGGTCTCTCCAAATGGCAGAGTCCTAGCCTTGTTTGACAATACTCATAAAGCTTTGTCTTGCAGATCCTTCCTGAGTTGCAGAGACCAGAACTGCATGTGTTATACTTAATATAGTGGCAAGATTTGCCACACAACCCTGTCGTGTTCTCAGTGCCTTTCCTAATGAAGCCAAATTTTTTTCTGTTTTAGTTTTTCACTTCTATTGCACATTCAACAGCTTTCGAAGTCTGTCCATTACCAGTTCCAATTTCATCTCCAAGTAAATACGAATTAAATTATTCTTCCCTAGACAAAATGACCATCTATGTCTCCCTGATGTCTATCTGACTCCATTTAGCTCACTCAGTTTTCTTTGAAGTCACTCTCAAATTCGCCCACAGTGCAAATGTTTGGCTACTCAGCACAGCTCTCATCAAACCTGCTGGGAATACCTGGGGCTCTCCATCTTTTCACACTCCCAAGAGGTTCCAGCAACCAAGGGCCAGTCAGAAACTTCACCTTAACCCTATCCAAATCTTCACCATACCCTGGCCTCCAGCTTCTGGAGTTGTTTCTTCCCTCCCTTCAGTGCCAGCTGCTCAGCCTCATCCAGACGGTGCTGCAGGTCCTTCACTGTCTGTTCCAGGTTCTTCTTCATCCTCTCCAGGTGGGCACTGGTGTCCTGCTCCTTCTTCAGCTCTTCTGCCATCATGGCTGCCTGGTTGTGGTGCACAGTTATGTTACAAATATCCCCATCCCAGCAGTTCTGGGTGCCTGTGAATAACGCCCAACTGCACATTGATAAGTGACTCTGCACATTCTCAGTGCCCATGGCTGTGCTAAGGCTCTGTCATACAAACAGGATCACTCCCTCTCAAAGCTCCAAAACTGCTTCACCTCAGAGAACAGACAGGCTTAATATAAAGAAAAAAATAATCAAGGCGTGAAAATGGCTTGGTACCAAAGTTCTAATTTTTAAGTCAGTCAAAATTGAAGTACCTTGAAGTATTGCCAGCTAGCACTTTGCATCTCTGGGCTTCCTTGTTCCCTTGAATACCTGGCTCTTTGCTGCTGAAATCTGCCAAGGAGTCAGACTTCTAAGCAGTTTTTGCCAGTGGGATGACCCTGAGTACCTCAAACTGCACTGAACAGCTTATGCCTGCTGAGGTCCTCAGAATCTGGGATAGATAGCTGTCCCCAGAGTGGCAGAGCAGAGGGTTTCAGGGATCCTGCAGCACTGCTCCTGGTGGGCAGCCAGGACCAAACACTGGTGCACCAGGATGTGACACACTAGTGTCACCATTTTCTGTTTATTTTTCCTACACCTTTCCTAGATGGTCCCAGGTATTATTCCTTCTAATAATATGGAACTTGTAGCCTCATTTAAACGAAACATTTATATTATCTCTTTTTATATCTTACATGTCCAGTATTTGTATTGAATTGTGTATTATATTAGTCTTAATTTCTGCTTTTCTGCTGCTGTGTCTAGACAGGCCTTTGTTTCAACTACTCTATTACAGTTTTGCCACCTGTTCTCCCTGCCTATTACATTTACTCTGGAAGCAAAAGTGAATAGGTATGGAGAAGGGGAGAGAGAATGCCTCTTCAATGTAGGCAGCTAGCAGGACATGAGGACCCTTTCTGAAGGAATCTTCTGTGACAAGTAGTAGGGCAATGGCTGCATGAAGCACATGTGGGAGGGAATGTGTGTCACAGATATTTTCTGCTGGATAATTGGTTCTCCTCCATCTGATTGCTGCCTTTCTGAAATGTAAAAGTGACTGTGGCAGTGCAAAATGGGAGGGAGGCGAGCAAGAGGACTCACATCTGTGATTGCTTTCTTTGCTTTCTCCTCTGCATTTCTGGCTTCCTGAATGCTGTCTTCAACTTCAGTCTGTAAATGGGTTATGTCCACTTCCAGTCTCTTCTTGGTGTTGAGGAGGCTGGTGTTCTGTTGGGGCAGCCAGCAGGCAGGTCATTCCCACCCTGTTTCTGCCATTCCCACCCTGTTTGTGCCATTCCCACCACATCTGTGCCATTCCTACACCGTCTGTGCCATCCCCACCCCGTTTGTGGCATTCCCACCCTGTCTGTGCCATTCCCACCCCGTCTGTGCCATTCCCACCCCGTTTGTGCCATTCCCACCCCTGCTGGTGCCATTCCCACCCCGTATGTGCCATTCCCACCCCTGTCTGTGCCATCCCCACCCTGTCTGTGCTATTCCCACCCCGTCTGTGCCATTTCCCACCCCGTCTGTGGCACTCCCACGCTGTTGATGCCATTCCCACCCTGCTTGTGCCATTCCCATCCTGCTTCTGCCATTCCCATCCTGTTTGTGGCACTCCCACGCTGTTGGTGCCATTCCCACCCCGTCTGTGCCATTCCAACCCCATCTGTGCCATTCCCACCCTGTTTCTGCCATTCCCACCCTGTTTGTGCCATTCCCACCCTGTTTGTGCCATTCCCACTCCGTCTGTGCCATTCCCACTCCGTCTGTGCCATTCCCACCCCATCTGTGCCATCCCCACCCCGTTGGTGCCATTCCCACCCTGTTTCTGCCATTCCCACCCCGTCTGTGCCATTCCCACCCCTTTGTGACTCCCCCACGTGCCTCAGCAGTCCCCTGTGCCAGGAGCTGCCCAGTACCTGCGAGTGGAGCAGCTGCACCCTCTCGCTGGCGTCCGTCAGCTCCTGCTCGGAGACCCTGCGGGCGCGCTCCGTCTGCTCCATGGCTGCTCGCATCTCCTCCATCTCTGTTGTCATCAGGCTGTTCCTACGCTCTACTATGGCAAGCTGCTCCTTCAGGTCATCATTCTCTCTCAAGGCATCATCCAAATGGAGCTGGGAATCCTGGAAAGGTGAAAGTACCCCTTGTGAGACCCGGGAGGCAGCAGAGGGAATGGCCAAGGCCCACGGGACAGTAGCCCTGTGGTGCCTACCTTGAGCTGCCCTTGCACAGCTTTAAGGTGCTTCTGTGTCTCTGCTGCCTGACAGTTGGCATGGCTCAGCTGTATTTCCATGTCGTTCAGATCTCCTTCCATCTTCTTTTTCAGCCTCAAAGCATCATTTCTGCTTCTGACCTCGGCATCCAGCATGGTTTGCATAGACTCTAATACCCTCTGGTGATTCCTCTTCAGCTGTTGAATTTCCTCATCTTTCTCTGCAGTCCTTCTGTCAACATCTGACTTCACCTGGTTCAGCTCCAGCTGAACACGTAAGATTTTCCCTTCTTCGTGCTCTAAAGAGCCCTGTCATGGTTGAAATATTATAATTTGTCTCTGTAGTGTCCATTGCTGGGACATAAAAATATTGTGACCCCCTGCAGCTGGAAGGGCAGGTGTACTTACCTTACTGTGGACATTTAGAAGAGACTAAGCACTGAAAAAGCTGACTGCTATTCCATACTCACTGTACCCCAGCTGGATATTAAATGGTAATTCAGGAATAGTATTCTTTAGAAAAAGAATGAGCCTATAGTGAATAATTCAGGACTAGACTGACAACATTTAGATAAATTAGAGTAGATGGATTACATGACCACAATAACTCTTGTTCCTACTGACCACCCATTTATGAGATCTAGGAATGGGCCAGTTGTTTCATATTTCTTTTTCTACCTTAGAGGACTTAAAGAGAAAATAAGGTGAGGCTTTTCTTGGTGGTGGACAACAAAAACACAAAGGTCTGTCAGAAGTCAATATAAGAGAATTCCCGACTGCATGCAGGGATAAAAATGTTTTACCGTGGCAATGATGTTGCACTGGAAAAGGTTGTCCAGCAATACTCTGAAATCTCCATCCTTGAAAATTATAAAAACCAATTTGGCAAGGTTTTAAGTAACCTAGTGTAAGCTCAGAGCTGGCCCTTCTTTGACCAGGAAGTTGACTAAAGACTTCTAGGAATCCTGTAGAAGCTAAATTAATTCTGTGTCTCTGTGTTTGAGGTATGCTGTAGGTATATCATGGGCAGCTCATGAAGTGCTTACAAGGATATTTTATGGAGAGTTAGATGTGCTTATACAGAAGTAATAAAATCTTTCCCAAGAAGAAGTCAGGGAAGATACAGAACAGAAGGCAGAACCCAGAAAGAGGTAATTGAAGGAGCTACACTTTGGCATGGATTGGCAAAAAAAGTAAGATTTAAAGTAATGGAGAGCTGAGGGGTAGCCAAAGAGAGTAAGGAAGAGAGAAACCAAGGAATTGTGAGACCCAGTATGTGAGCGCCAGCAGTGCATGACAGTATACCAGTGTAGTCTGAGATTCAGCAGATCCCAGCAACCCCTTCATGTTCTTCAGAACCTGTGTCCTGTGAACTGGCTCCTCTTTGAACATGTTACTGACTCCTGTTCATTAAAAATGGTGGAACTGAAGAAATATTGCCTCAATTCTCTTCAGCATTCAGCTTGTTTTGAGCAGGAGGTGCCATTGAGAAAACCTTTAAGTATGGATTTGACCTTCCCTGGAAACATCCTTGATTAATTTGACTAGAAAACAAAACTGTCAGAGTTTTGAAAATGCTAGTGACTTTCCTTCAGCCTTCCATGGGAGCAAATTCAAACAGATGGTGCAAAATTACCTCAATTTGGGACTGAGGGAGTTTTGTGCATGACAGCACAGCAAGGAATGCCACATTGGTATGGCAAGGGAGCAGTCCCTGTGCTTTTTGGTCTGTCTGTGCTGTCTCACTGCACTTTTGGGACAGTTTCAGGTTAAGCAGGAATATAAAATATATACCCAAATTGTCTCCATTCTTGATTTCTCTAAAAGCCAGCCCCTGATTGAGGACACTTGCCTCTGCTTCTTCTAATGCTGCTTGTAGGTCACACTTCTCTTGCTCAATTTGCTTCTTTGCTTTCTCCAGCCCATGATGTGCTTTTCCAGACTCAGCAATCTGTTCAGTCAGATCAGAAATTTCCTCTGCAACCAAAAAACACATACTCAGCTCCTCTGAGACAGTGTGATCAGAGGCACCTGCAATTGTTCTTCGGCAACAGGAGTGACAAAAGAGACTCTAGTTTAATGGGATGTAACAGTGAGAAGAAATAATACGTCTTATCTTGTGTGCAGTCTTTATTTCTGGTAACCTGCACATCACAGCTCAGTGTGCAACTTGAAAATGAGAGGGACCAGCTGGAGTGAGCTCAGAAAATAATGTAAATTCCTCTGGGTAGTGAAATTACATTTCCAGAGACAGTCATGTTTGATTGATTTTTTAAGCTTAGATAATCCCCAGTGATCATTCAGTTCACAAAAAAGATTTGAGTTGTACTTCCTTTCCATAATTAGTTTGCTTGTTAAATGCCAATCCATTGTGCCACAGCTGCCTGATACTCCAATAACCAGGAGACACAAAACAGCCCTCCAGATTTTTTGTAGTGGCAGTGACTGAAGCAATCTGTAAAAGCTGAGTATCATCATAATTCTGTCTATTCAGTTAACTTGGTCCTTATCCATGCATAGGATTTCGATGATGTGAAGAAGGGGGAGCATCCTGAGGAAGCAGAATGCCATAGAGATGAAAGTGTGTGCTATCAGGTGATTTTATAATCAGCTGAACCGGAAAGAAAGTCACCACCTTTGTGGGAAAATCATAAAGAATAAACCCCTGGGAAGAGGCAGAGCTCTGGAAGTCCAGAAATGTGGAAGCATCTAAGAGTTCAGGGTGAATTTAGGCTGACAGACACGTGAACTTACGCTGGAGGTTCTTGTTCTCCCGCCTGACAGTCTCAGCCTGGTCAAGCATTTCTTCATAGGCATTCTTCATCCTGAAGATCTCAGTGCTGAGAGAGCGAGACTCCTTCTGGGCAGCCTCCAGCTCAGTCTGACTCTCCTGGTACTTCTGCTTCCATTCAGCCAGGATCTGGAGGAGAATGACCCATTCTGAAACTCTCCATCTCTGCACCTTTACGTGACAAGAACCCAAAAGGCCTGGCCTATCTTTATAGTCTTTTGCTTTAGACTGTTCTCTGTCTGTGACAATAACTCCCTGTCGTGCATACTCAGGTTGTTTTGGTGGGATCTACTAAAATCTGCCCTTTCAACCAACACTAGTGCATGCCCCAAGCTGTCAGGAAGGAGTTTGGTTTGACACCAGCCCAAACATAATGTAGTTGGTTTGAATAAGGATGTGTGAGGCATGATAGTGTTGCAGGAGCCAGTGGTCCTGGACTAAGCCCACCAAGAAAAGTCATTCTCTACCAATTCTCTCCTCAGTTTGATACCACAGACCTGTAAGATCCCTTTTTAGCTCAATCTTTTCACTCACACAAGGGTGGGTCAAGACACAGGGCTGTGCAGCATCACTTGGTCCAACAGTGCAGATTCTTTTAAATGTTAGTGGGCAGTGAAGGCTGAACTTTACATGAGTGTGAGGCTCCCCCTAATCCCAAGGTTAGGCTGGCAGACTAGCACCAGGGCTTGTTAGCTTTCATGTGAGTACTCAGTCTGTTTGACCAGTCTCCCTTGTGAAGACTTCATGCTTTTTAAAATTATCAGAAGGCTACTTTATTATTTGCTGTGGTCACCTACTTACACAGTGACTTTATCTTTACCATATGTCTCACTATGGGATCCTTACCACAACTTTGCTTTGGGTAAGATGCAATTTATTTTACTGTGAGTGCAGAACTTCAATAATTACAGAATTTAGCTTGTCCTATCAAATATCTAATGATGTTTAGATCTGGCATAGTCTTTTGAACAAACCTTGTCAAAATTCCTCTGCTTTTTATCGAATGCTGCACAGACTGCATGTGACCTCTCCATGTCAATCATGAGGTCATCCACTTCCCCCTGCAGCTTCTGCTTTGTCTTCTCCAGTGAAGCACACTTTGCATTGACAGCCTCAATCTGCTCCTCTGATTCCTGCAGGCGCTGGGCCAGCTTCTTCCTGCAGGATGAGACATTCAGCACCCAGAGAAAGAAAATTCTGACCTTCTCAGAAAATGGACATCAAAGGAGTTTGGAATGGGGAAGATGGGCAGAAAGATCAATATATAATGCTGTGGTGTCAGAAGCCTGGGGTGGCACAGGGCTCTGAAGTGGTTCATAGGCTGGGAGGATATGCACCCAAGGATGAACCGTACCAATATGGAGAGGGACCAAAACTATGCTTTCAATACTGACAGTGTAAAGAACATGCTCTTTCAACTACTATGATTAACTCAATGCACTGGAATCCTCCTTTATGTAGACACCCCTAAGCCTCCACTTCTACTTCTCCTTTAAATAGCTACTCACCCCCTTTTTCACTCTTTTCACTTCTAATACATTAAAAACCACTCCGCTCTGCATGTTACCACTACAAACATATTCTCATTTCCTTCACTTCTTCCCTCATTACACTTAAATATCCTTCCACTTGCTCCAAGCCACCCCTCCACGTACTTGGCCTCCTCAAGCTCCTCCGTGCGCTGAATCGCATCCGTCTCGTATTTGGTTCTCCACTGGGCCACTTCACTGTTGGCCTTGGACAGGGCTCGCTGCAGCTCCCCCTTGGCCTCCTGCTCCTCCTCATATTGTTCCCGGAGCAAGTCACAGTCATGGCGAGCGGACTGCAGGGCATGGGCCAGGGCGTTCTTGGCCTTGGGAGTTAAATTAAACAAGCTGTCAGAACATGAATAATTTGTGACTGGATATTCTTCTTGTAGTCTGATAAAATATTCATATCTCCCTGTCCATGTGCTACAGTTGCTAGAGAAACAGAAGGAACAAAATTAATAACATTAGGGGTTCTGTGTTTCAGGCTTGATGTTGTTAAACAGGGTCAGGTGCTTGCCCATCTTGTCTGGGATAACACCTCTCAAACACATCTGCACCAGGTGTTTCAGGGAGAGTCAAAATAAATCTACCAACAGACAAGGTGCAAGCTCTCCTGCTCTGTTTCCTTTTTTTTTGGCTGCTGCTGTTTGCTTCGCCCATGGGCACAGAGCTGCTTCATTTCTCTCATGTTTTTGATCTTGAGAATGCATGATGAGAAGGGCTTGAACTGTCTTGCTTATTTAATTTTTAATGTCTCCTCTCTGTGTTGCATTCCAAGGCAAAATTCAAAATTTGCACTATTCTGATGTTTCTTCTCTGAGGAGATATCTCATTTATTTTTTTTAGCACATTGACTTATTTTAAAATGTGTTGTTTTAAATGAAAGCAAGTCACCTTATTTTCTTCCTCTAGTTGTCTCTTCAGCTCTTCAGTCTGCTGAGTGAAAGTATGTTTCCCTCGAGTCAATTGAGAAATCAATGACTCCTTCTCCTCCAGTTGCCGAGTAAGTTCACCTAACAAGAAGAAGCTGATTTTTTAGACAGACATATGAAATATAAAACAAATGAATGAGAGCAGCTAGCTGTGTGGAAAGGTATAAAGTGGAATGTCATTAGGATGCTGCTGGGAGCCAAGAAAGCAGCCCTTTCTCAGGCTGCTCAAGAACAAGAAATTATAACAATGATTAAACACCTGCTGGACACGTGAGAGAAGTGATGTTTTGCAGAAAGCATGTTTTCAAAGAGGTGTTGCCTTCTTGGACCAATGAGCCTTTTCTATTTTGTATTGCACGAACTACCCTATATAAGTGGGGTGTTTCTTTAAATAAAACTCACTTTTACTTCTCCATTACAAGAACTATGTTGCATTATCCTTTTCACTGCTCACCGATACCTCAAATGCAACAGTGGAAAATTGAAGGGAGAGTAGTGATAGCATTCCCACTGGTAGGAAAAGCTGTTGAAGAGAAATGTTTGTGCTGGCATCAAAAATAAAGAAGATGAACTGACCAGAAACTCGCATGTTTGTTTTGACTGACAGTACACCTTCTGGTTTGGTTTTATGTTGCCTTGGGTAGGTTTCTATGACTGCCACCAGGAGGAGATTCCAGATTCTGAATTTTGTTAAGATCACCAAGTGATGGATATGTTACAAAACACATGGGCATTCAGGCAGCATGTTTAACAGTGCTTGACACTGGAGTATTTCACCAAGGGACGTACCATTCTCAGTCTGTAGTCGTGTTTTCTGTGTGTTCAGATCATTAATTTGCCGCACATGTTCATCATCTTTGGCTCTGACTTCACTGAACTGGTCTTCAAGAGCTCGGCACATTTTTTCCAGATTGCTCTGTAATGAGATAGAAAACGTCGCTCAGTTCACCAAGCTGTTCAGAAGAACAACGCTAACAATGAGAAATACTTCTTGCTGTGCAGCAACCTTGGCTTTGGAGACAGACTCCATGTTGCTGGCCAAGTCATCAATCTCCATTTTCAGCTCACTCTTCTCCTTCTCCAGCTTCTGCTTCACGCGTTGCAGGTTGTCGATCTGCTCCCCCAGCTCAGCTGTGCTGTCCGCGTGCTTCTTGCGCAGGGCGGCAGCCGTGGCTTCGTGCTGCAGCGTGGCCTCTTCCAGGTCACGGCGCATCTTCTGGAATTCTGCCTCACGCTTCTTGTTCATCTCCACCTGAGCTGCTGTGGCCCCTCCTGCTTCTTCCAGGCGCCCACTGATCTCCTCCAGCTCCCTGGACAGGTCGACTCTCTGCTTTTCAGACTTGGCACGGATAGCACGCTCGGCTTCAATTTCTTCCTCCAGTTCCTCTATCCGAGCCTAGGAAAGTTAATTGGTTAAAAGAGGACTTTTGAATGGACAGATTTAAAATTAACACTAAGGAATAAAGAGCAAACTTTCACATCCATTAATACAAGCATAAGAAGAGAAGTTCCACTAGAAATTTCACTGTATTGTGTCCTAGGACAGGTGATATTCAGTTTTAGAACAATATTGAAAGGAAAATCTGATACTTTGTGTTATAGCTCAGAGTGGATTTATTATTTTGTGAAGACTTTAGAATTGTACTTTCCTGAAGAAATAGAGGGGGTGTCACTGGAAAATGGAAAGGAATGTGAATTTCTTAGAAATTTCCTAGAAGTCAGGCCAGAACAAAGCAGTATCCTTTCTCCATCAGCAAACAGGATGGATTGAACTTTGAGATGAAAAATCATGGGATAATAGCACTGAAGAGAGCTGCCTTCCTGGCTCTGCATTTAGAAGATGATCTTTATCCTCATCATGACACATTAAGTCATATTCTATTGTTTTCTTAGAAAAGTGATTCTCAGTGGCTGTACATCTGTGGCATTTTCAAAGCCTGCCCAATGTTCACGTAAGAAATTTCTTACATAGTCACGTAAGATTAGAGGTCAGAGTCTCTGCAAAAGTGCCCTGAAATAGGAATAGCACCCAGAGTCACATATTAATGGTTTCATTCATGTGAGAGAAAATATTTTTGTAGAATGGTCGAAGAATAAATACCAATTAATTCTAAGAAATTTCTGCTTGCCACTAAAATTATTCATAACTCCTAGACTTTACCTGAATCTCCTTAATTTTCTTTTGAAGCTGAGAACTTTGAGCCTGCTCATCTTCAATTTTACTTTTCAACTGGCTAATTTCAAAATCCTTTCTGTTAAAGAACAAGAAGGCAAATTCAATAGGGTTAAGATAAAACATTAATTTCAGAATTCAGTGCATAAGAAGTCAGTGTAATACTTTTTTAGCCTTTCATCCATTTGTTGCTTATCATTTTCCAGATCCATGATGGAATCCTGAGACATTTTCAGATCACCCTCCAGTTTTCTCTTTGCTCTCTCAAGGTCCATTCGCAGCTTCTTCTCTTGTTCCAGAGATGCTTCAAGCTAAAACACATAAAACATACTTTGAAATACATAAATTATACTTTGCAAAGTAACTATTCTTGATTTTAAAATCTAACAAAGCTGGAAATTGATGAATAGAGAAAATAATCAGGGCCTTTCCACATATGCTGCACTATCACCATGAGACCAGAGCTGCTGTTGTGATTTAGTTTCAGACATTAAGCTGTCTGCAGTTTGCTGGTGCACAGTTGAAATACCAGATTTTGAAAAAAAATTTAATTTTGTTTTTCCAGTAGCTGCAGTTCCTAACATACAGACTGCTAAATATACACAAAATTCCCAGTATTTATAACTTCCTGGAGTATATGCACACAAATAACTCTGCAGCACCTTTCAAACAGTCAAAGGTCTCCTGCTTCAGCTAATGGGTAAAATCAGATCATAAAAGTCTACAGTGCTGAAATACCCAGCCAGGAACATGAAAGATGTGCTGGATTCCATAATTTCCTGTCAATTAGCAGCAGTTTACTGGCTGAAATTATCAGAGCTGGCTTGTCTGCTTTAGGTGTTGCTTATACTCTGAACTACAGATTCCTAGTCTACTGTAATCTGTCATAGTGTATATATACACAACCCAAAAACTTTTACTTACATCATCCACTTGCTGCTCCAGTTTGGTCTTGGCTTTGGTGAGGGTGCTGACTTTGTCTTCCTCAACTTGCAAGTCATCCAGTGTCTGCTGGTGGGCTTCCTGGAGGGCCTTTTTCTCCTTGGTGAGTTTAGAAATATTTTCATCCAGAGCTGCCATCTCTTCCGTGAGGTTCTTCACCTGTCAGACAGCCAGCATCCATCCCATGAGCGTCCCTTGAGAAGTGGCAGACTGAGAACACAGTGACTGCATCCTTGCAAAACCTTGCGTGGATGTGGTCAAAATCCTCTCTGCAGAATGTTTATCTTGATTGCAATATAAATACTCAGCAATAAAATAAATATATCTCAACAGCATACATCATGCCTGAGAATCTCATCTCTCTGGTCCTGCAATGGTAGAAATTCTTGCTTTAGTTGTTTTTGATCCCTACCCCATCCTACTAAATTTTGTAGTGAAACGTGCTAGATCTTCACTTGCCTATGAAAGTTTTTCCCATTGGGATTTATAAAAACCCTCTGAGTTTCTGTTGCTCAAGGAATGCCTTTCCTGCATATATTGGCTATGAAAACAGCTGTAATTTCTCAGCAAGTCAGGTTCTTTAAAAAGAGCTGATCAAGTGTTAAGAATAGCCAAAAATATGTTAAGTTTTCCCTAAAAGTGAAACAAACCATGATAACATGACGAAGAACCTTAACAGAAAAAATTCTGTCAGCTGATAAGTGAAAATTCCTCTCTCCTATGCATTGGACACATCTCATGTCTATTCATAGAACTTAAAAGTGGCTACATTTTTCCACAAAACTGACAAGCTGTGTGGGAGCACTGTCTCTAATTGTTCTGTCACCTTATTCTCTGTTGCATGCTTCTCCTTTTCTACTTTGGCCAGAGTCATTTCAAGATCATCAATATCTTTCTTCAGCTCTGAGCACTCATCTTCAAGTTTCCTCTTCTTTGCTGTCAGTTCAGCATTTGTCTCCTCTTCATCCTCCAGTCTTTCATTTAGTTCTTTAATTTTAGCTTCTAGCTGGATTTTACTTTTGATGAGTCCTTCACATCTCTCTTCAGCATCAGCTAGATTTTCACTCTCCTATCAGAACACATTGAAGGTGCATTATATTTCTCATAAAAATGACAAATGACAGTTAAGACCTTGGGTGAGTGAAACAATAGAGGTTTTTTTTGAAACTAAACTGATCTGAAAGCACATGGCAGCAAGTGGCAAGTCCACCTGCACCAGACTGCTGTTGGCCATGTAATATTTTATTACCTTTTAGAACCTGACAGGTGCAATTTCAGTCTCTGTTCAGCAGTACTCCAGAGAAAAGCAGTTTCCACAGATTCAGTCCTGCCTCTGACATTAAAACACCCCTAGCCCTGGCTCTTTATTATAGTAGCAGCAGATGTGGAAACATCATGTGGAAAATGATTCTGTATCTCATCCAGAATCAGACACTACTGTGAGGAGAACATTATATACACTGTGAAATGTCTGATTCTTCCACTGGTGATGGCGTTGGAACTTCCTGTGTTCTCACTGGTGTTAATGTTTGGGATATGCTTTGCAACTTGCTCAGGTGTAAGGGACAAGGCCAGACACAAAGCAGTGGAGGCTTTGTCCCTGTTGTGTGCCTATTTATAGAGGACAGTGGAAGAGAGGAGAAAAAAGAGCAGCAGAGTAAGAGGAAGTGGGGTAAATAATCTGAGAATGGAGATTACTCACAGACTGAACCTGGAGCTGCAGGTCATTTTTCTCCTGCAACAGGGTCACCATTTTCTCCTCCAGCTCCTTCCTCTTTGCCTCAGACTTTGCAAGCTCCTCCTTGGTTTTCTCAAACTCTTCCTTCATGTTGGCCATTTCCTTCTCAGACTCAGCACTCTTCAGCAAGGGCTTGATCTTGAAATACAACTTCATCCATGGCCAATGTTTGACATTCATGAATGCACGAATGTTGTACTGGATGATGTAAATAGATTCTCTGAAAACACATGAAACCAGTTTATGAGAGTGGTGAGAATCGAGCTGGAAACCTACTCTGGTTATTTGCATCAGCCTTTACCCCAAGATCTTTTGCAAGAGACTTTTTCCCCTCGTCTTCCTTTCTTTTGTTAAAGAGTCATTTTGAGGCCCTTGTTGCAGAATGGCTGGTTCAGTAGCTTGAATAATATCTATTGCCTGAATATACAAGGAAGAAATATTACAAAACAGACAGACTTGTCTGACATATTCACTGAGAATCTCCTAGGCTTTTCTCAGTCTCAAGGAAAATGCAAGTGCTCAGCTAAATACCAGAGTGAAAACTGATATTGTTGAAGTATTGCTGCTAAGACTTCAAATATGGCAGCTACTGTCAATTGTAGAAATAGCAGCTTGATGCTTTTTGGGTCACTCAAAATAGCAAATATCATATTAGAAATTATTAAGACAGAAACTGAAAACGTAAGGAAACATTTTTATGGAATTGAATGCAAAAGGATATTGCTAATTCCCATAGTTCGAAGGGAGATTAGACAATTCCTTTTAGAGAAATCCAGGGAGAGTTATTGAATTTTAGAAACTATGTCTGGCTCAGGAAACACCTGAGTTAAACATATGCTGCTGAATATAACACATAAAAGCAATTATTTGGCAGAGTGTCCTGTACTTTTATGCAAGCCTTGCTCCTCCTAAAACTTTCACTTGTCAACAATATTCAAGAAAGTTTGCTTGTCTTGGCCAGTGCTGTCACTCCTGAACTTTAAATTTTGCATGATTCATTCCATCTCAAAGGGGATGAATGAAAAGCTGAAGGGGATGTGGAATAGTTGAAAGTATGGAGTACTTCTCCATATAAACAAGGATTGTTCATCTTAGATGATGCAGCCAGGAAAGGAAATTAAAGAAAGGGAAAGCAGAAAGTGATTATACATAATTCCTTACAAAATCAATGTGACCCAATTAAATGATGAGACAACATGCTGAAAACAAACAAATCTTAGCCCTTGTTCAGTTGGCTGTCTCTGTCCCAGGATTCTTTAAAGGCTGAAAAAAGTGAGTGCATTCCTGGAGAGAAGTTCCTTGTTAAATTCTAAGTATTGTGGTCCACCTGCATGGTCCCATTGCTAAACAGCTGCTGCCAGGATTTGTGAGACTGCCAGGAGGAAGCTGATTGTTTGTACTTGCTCTGTTCCCCAGTAATTTCTAAGGCTCTTTCCCAAAGACAGCTTTTGGCCTGAGACAATATATTACATTGATGGACCTTTGGTCTGACACAGGACAATTGCTGGTATTTTCTTACATTACCTTCTTTCATTCATCTTTTTAAATTCAGTTCTCATGAGGTACCCTCTGCACATAGCTTGTGTATGAGTGATGAGGCTCACAAGCTTCTCATCTCTCATCTCTTCTAGGAGTCCCAGGAGACCTGCCTTGAAGAACACCTGGAACATAAAAAGAGAGTTAAACAGCTTGAGGCTTAGTCAGATACATGGCCATTGACTGCTGATGCAGGGTAGTACAAGGTAGTTTAAGAAAAATGCTTGCAGGGGAAAGGTTTAAGAGCTAGAGAAATTTTCTGTCAGTATTAAAACCCTCAATGTTCCTGTGATTCATGGCAAGTCACTCTGCATATGATCTAATCATGTTACTACAGTGTTATTTGGTGTCTGCTCCAGTGTATTTTAATAAATAAAAATAAAAATAAAATTTAGCTCATCCCTGGTAGTGTCCAATGCCAGGTTGGAGGAGGCTTGGAGCAGCCTCATCTAATGGAAGGTGTCCCTGCCCATAGCAGAGTGGCTGGAACCAGATTATCTTTCAGGTCCCTTCCAACCCAAACCATTCTGTGATTCTGTGTCTGTTCAGTAATGCAGGCAATAGGTTTGTGTCCAGTGACAGCACCGACTGGGTGTGCTGACCAAAGAACAGTGTTTCACCTAACACTGTCTGGATATGGAAGACAGACTTTATGTGTTTAAATCTCCTGAATAGTAGGACTGTCCAAACTTGTCTGAGCCTGTCTAACTTGTACTGATATAAACCTGCACTGATATAAACCTGTTTATATCAGAGAAAGAAGCAGCAGAAAATCTAGTTGCAGCTATGCTGGGTCATTCAGATAGTATGGTGCTCCCAGGGCTGTCCCTCACACGAAACTGTCTGTACTCCTTCTTGCCAGTGGTCTACTCTGTTTATAATCATCATGAAGACTGATTTAGTATGCAAGAAATACTTTCAACAAATAAAATATTTTGCTTAATTATACCTACTCTTCCACAAGGACTTTACCTTGGTATGGCCAAATTTGTATTGGTTGTGGTCAACATCAATGGAGGAGAGAAGCTTTTCTGAAGCCTTTTTGCTGTCAATGAACTGTCCTTCTGGAATGGCTGAGGCATTAAGGATCTTGTACCTGTGGTGAGAGAGGTTGCAAGAGCTGGTTGCCAAGAGAGTGAAGAAAATAAGATCCACTGTACATCATGAAATACAGGAACATTGAGCTGTCAGAAAGCAGCTGAAGATGCCATCTGAAATCCAGACAGTGTTGTCTGGTTGATTTCCTATCAGACAGTGAGTAATAACTGAGGACCTACCGTTGCTTAAAATCTGCATAAAGGATTCTGCTTGGAAACCCCTTCCTGCAAATTCGGATGCCTTCTAGAACCCCATTGCACCTCAGCTGATGCATCACCAGGTAATGATCCATTGCACCTTAAATAAAAACAAAATACATCCAGCATGATTCTGTTTTTATCCCAAGGAATCTTCATATGTATTAGCGTTTCAGAATTATCTCCTTTTTTTAAATTCAAGCAGCTCTTGATTTAAGATGCAGGAAATACAGACAGAGCATGCCTTCAGTTCATGAAAATTGTGGAGAGTTGCATAGTGAACTTCACTAAGAATGCAAGCAGTGCTTGTGAAAAGGCATCAGGCCACATTTCTCAAAAAATGGCAGGATGGTGCTTTGGGAGATCAACTAAAAAATCTTCAACAGCATCAGCCCCCTCACTGGATGTAGGCAAAGGTGGCACAGTGTAGGGCAGTGCCATCCAGACAAGGGATTTTCTAATGCTGTTGTCCACAACAGACAATTTTATCAGCTGTAATCAAACCCATCTTTACCACCATCAGCTCTGTACACACATTAAGCAAAGACAGGCAACTGTTGTGGACCATGTAATGATCAAATTTTTTCAGTTACAGTAGACAACACAGAAAATATTCTCTTTGTTACTGTCTTGCAGGCCAACCCCTAAAAGGACTTCAAGTGCAGAGGGAGATGTTTGGGCAGTTGGTGAGGAAGGTTAGATTCCATCAGTCCCATGTTTCAGAATATAAGGGTGAACTTACCAGGTGTCTTTGTCTCATTAGGAATCAGGCAGCGCACAAAGTGAGGGTGGGTGCTTCTCAGGTTAGTCATCAACTTGTTCAGGTTTTCCTGTGATACAAAACAAGGGTTTCAGCTTCAAGCTTCAAAGTGTTTGCATTCTTATTTAAATCCAGGGAGATGTAGAATCACAGAATGGCTTGGTTTGGAAGAGGCTGTCGAAGGTCATCAAGCCCAGCAAGCCTGTCCCACTTCCACTGTCCCAGGGTGCTCCAAGCCCCAGTGTCCAACCTGGCCTTGAACACTTCCAGGGAAAGGGCAACCACAGCTTCTCTGGGCACCCTGGGCCAGGGGCCTCTCCACTCTCAGAGTCAATTTTTTTTTTCATATATCAAATTTAAATCTACTCTTTTCCCGTTTAAAATCACTGCCTTTTGTCCTGTTACTACAGGCCCTGGTAAAAAGTTTTTTTCTATCTTATTGATAAGCCCCCTTTTATATCTTGAAAAACCAGAATAAGGTGTGCCTGGAATCTTCTCTTCCCCAGGCTGAGCAGCCCCAACTCTATCAGCTGCTTTTATAGGATGTGTTCCAGCCCTCAGATCATTTTGTGGAAGCATGGCTCATGTAAAACAAAATCCACATACCCTGAACACAGCAGACACTGTCTGGAAAGAGCCTCCCTTCTTCTTAGCACCCTTCTTGCCACCACCACCACCAGCACTATCACCTTGGAAGAAGTAGATGGGAGGTGAACAGTTCAAATATGCAGTACATTTTGTAGGCTTCGTGTGTCTTTGGCCATGGACCAATAAAATACTTCATTTTAAATGCTGACACACTGCTCCCTGGGTTTGAGCTTGCTGTGCTTTACTTTTCTGAGCATAAATGGGGTGTTTCCAACAGTTCTGCCTGTTGGTGTCTTAGTTTTGGCATATCTGGATGCACACAAGAACAAAGTCACCTTAGGGGCTGGTAGCCTTGAGTATTCCCCTGAGAGGAGAAGCAGAAGAAGGCTTTACTTGATTTTTTTCCTTATTGGCCATCACTGAAAAAGCACTTACCTGCTTCTGCACCAGCATAGTTAGAGAAAAGGAAGGACAGCAGCTTCAAGGATGATTTCTGATACAGCCCCACAACAGTTTCATTCAGAGGATCTTTGTTCTTGTCAAGCCAGCCAGAGATGTTGTAGTCCACTGTGCCAGCGTAGTGCACCAGGGAGAAGTGAGCCTCAGCCTTGCCTTTGGCAGGCTTGGGCTTCTGGAAGCTGCTGCACTTGCCCAGGTGCTGGTCATAGAGCTTGTTCTTGAAAGAAGTGTCAGTTGCCTTGGGGAACATGCACTCCTCTTCCAGGATGGAGAAGATGCCCATGGGCTGGGAGAAATATGAATTCATACAGGAAGTAAGTAGGGAGGGGAGCCATTACTGCTCCTCACTATTCACCTCACTGTTTAAAGGCAGTCATTAAATCACCAATTGAACATTGTGTAGGCATTCTCCCTTCCACCCCAGCCACTCTGTTCAGGAAACCATTGTTTATGCAGAGACAGCCTGTTTTTCCAGAAGCTTTGGTTTTATAAGCTGCCCGTTTTGATGTGAGAATGTAATTCAACAGTAGTGCATTGTTTTTTCTAGAACAACTGAACTAAAATAAATTATCATAAAAGAAATGTAGTCTCCTACAATGAAAAGATTTTTTCCACCTTCTCGATGAGCTCAATGCAGGCAGCCAGGTCCATGCCAAAGTCAATGAACTCCCATTCAATTCCCTCCTTCTTGTACTCCTCCTGCTCCAGCACGAACATGTGGTGGTTGAAGAACTGTTGCAGTTTCTCATTGGTGAAGTTGATGCACAGCTGCTCCAGGCTGTTGAACTACAAATTCAAAGCACCCAAAGAAAAATGCCAGTTAGTTTCAAGCAACCCTCTGTGGCCAAGCATACCTACAGCAACTCACATCAAAGATCTCAAAGCCAGCAATGTCCAGGACACCAATGAAATGCTGTCTGGGCTGTTTTGTATCCAGCTGTTGGTTGATTCGAACAACCATCCACAGGAACATCTTCTCGTAGACTGATTTAGCCAATGCACCCACTGAATTGTACACCTGTAAGAAGCACAGCCATGGCAGTAACAAATGCTGAGTTAGCTTTCAAGCTGAAGAAATTGAAAAGCTGATGAGCTGTTTATGTACCTGTTGGACATTTTGTCCTTTAGTTACATATTCATTTCCGACTTTCACCCTGGGGTAGCATAAAGCCTTGAGCAGATCAGCAGAATTCAGACCCATCAGGTAGCCAGCCTTGTCAGCCACTAGGATCAGAAACAGCAAACGAGTCCAGTAGGGACAAAGAAAAGTGTCCTGGGAATGCTCTGGGATGTTTCTGTTACAAGGAGCCTACTTTTGGCACAACTCAAATGCATCTCCTATCAAGAGAAGCTGCTCTCCATTCTCATGGAGAATATTCCCCTTGCTCCAAAGGCAATGTCTCAGCTGCAACACAATCCTGTGTCCGTGCCTGAAGGGCTGCAGCAATGCTTAAGTTTTATGTCTTTCTGTTTCCTTGTAGAGCATAAATTAAATAACTGACTTCATGAAACTTGAAACAATCTTTTTAAAAAATTAGTTTCTGTAAAGGAAAATGATTTTTAAAGTGTTGGACACTCTATGGGGTGGGGTTGCTAGCTCTCTGCTGATGCAGCTCACAAACAAACTCTGCAATCTGCCCTACCTTCGGTGCCATCAGGCTCTGCCTGCTCCTCCCGCTGCTTCTGCTTGAATTTCATGTTCCCATAGTGCATGACAGCCCCTGTCAGCTTGTATATCCCCACCTTCTCATCAGGGCTGAAGCCCAGGATGTCCACAGCATTCTGCAGAGGCAACAGGCAAGTTGGAAAGCACAAAGGCTGAAGCACAAGAGGCAGGTGGGGATTCTGTCCCTGCCTGCAATGAGTGTGTCCAGCACCATCCCAGTCCCATGGCACTGGGCAGCAGAACTCAGAGCTGGGCCTGGCTGGGCAGGCTCCCCTGGCTGCAGCTGGGCTGGCTGCAGGGCTGCAGGGATGCAGGGATGCAGGGCTGCAGGGCTGCAGGAATGCAGGGATCCTCTGTTCTACTCACATCTGTCGCCAGCAGCTCCTCGCTGTCATCAATGCTGGCAACAGTGACTTCTCCTTGGCTCACATAGAGGAAGTCATAGGGGTTGGTGGAGATAAGGAGGAGATCTGCAGGTGTGTGGGTCACCTTTAGTGGTGCTGAGGCAGGTCACAGTGGGAAGAGAAAGCTCTCACTGAGCCAAGCCCAGCACTGCTGGCACTCACCAATGAGCTCTGGCTTCTTGTTGGACATTATCTGGTAAAAGATATGGTAGCTCCTTTCACTAGATAGCTGAAAAGTGACTCTGGATTTCTCCAGGAGATCTAACCAAAAGGGAGGTGCTGTTAGTCTCCTGATACATTTGAAGTTGCAAACACATAAATTCTGCTTGCACTGACTTGCTCCAACTCACAGGTTTCGATATCTGCTGAGGCCAGCTTGCCAGTTGGTCCAAAGTGAATCCGGATGAATTTTCCCTATCAGGCAGGGAAGGTCAAACCATTGGTCATGACAATCAATGAATGAAACTTGCATTAAATGTCTTCAACAAATCTGAAATGAACTCACAAAGCGTGAGGAGTTGTCATTCCTCACAGTCTTAGCATTGCCAAAAGCCTCCAGCAGTGGGTTGGCCTGGATGATCTGATCCTCCAGAGTTCCCTAGTCACAGAAGAAAATGCTTCTTTATCACTCTACTACTTAGTAAATAACAAATATTGCAAAAGGGATGTTACAGATAATTTTTATATATCACACATGATTTAAACCTAAAAATTAACAGAGTTCTTAGTCATTCATCAGCCAACATTCATGGGTATTGCCTTTGGTTTCAAAGAGAAGAGTGCTGAAAGAAATAGCTATGTTTTGCTTGCTTCTTGTGTCTGATACCACATGTTGGATATCATGTACAAAGTCACTGCAATGGAGTTCAGGGCACTTAAAACCTGTATGAGACGTGTTTCTGCATTCCTGTTTACAGAAGTCTTGACAGCTCAAGAAAATATGAGAATTATGGAAATTTTTTTGGAGGTTGCTCGAGTCCACAACAAATACAGACTTTGGTAGGAAACACCCACCACAGGAGAATGTAAAATTTTGTAGTTGTATTCAAACCACAGAAACATTTCTTTTCTTTTCTTTTTTTTTTCCCCCTGTTGCATTACTGCAGAAGGAATGATCAATATGAAAAGTTTTGATACTGTGTTGTATCTCTCTTGGTAAGGGCAAAAATACGGAAGGAAAAAAGCTTCTGTGACATTATGTCTCTCCTTTTCAGTGTAATGCAGTCCAGGAGGCAGAGTCACTAGTGTGAGTCTAGCCAAATCATGACTGATCCTACATCATCAGGGCAGGAAAGTGTTGCCAGTGATAATTTGCAAGACAGATGGAAAACCAAGAATAAAAAGATAAGATGAAAGGGGAGCAGCACTGTTCTGGTTACTGCATCTCTGTGCATGCAGTGCTCAGTGCAGCCTTGCACTGCAGGGCAGAGGCACTGCCATTCCCAGCACTGTCTGCAGATGGCACAGCAGGTTTAAATTAGTTTTTGTTCATCCTCCGTGAAGATGGACCTCTAAAATTAAAGCAATGCAGTAGCATAGGAAGCTCCATGTCTTTTTAAAAAATAAAATATCCTAAATCCATAGAATAATGCCCTCTCACATGTATCTTTCAGCTTTCTAAGTGATGGAGAGGGAAGGAGAGGAGGAGGAGAGGAGGAGGGAGGGAGGAGGGAGGGAGGGAGAGGGAGGGAGGAGGAGGGAGGGAGGAGAGGAGAGGAGAGGAGGAGGAGAGGAGGAGGAGGGAGGAGGGAGAGGAGGGGAGAGGAGGGAGGAGGAGGGAGGAGAGGAGGGAGAGGAGGAGGGAGGGAGGAGAGGAGGAGGGAGAGGAGAGGAGGAGGAGGGAGAGGAGAGGAGAGGAGAGGAGGAGGAGAGGAGAGGAGGGAGGAGAGGAGAGGAGAGGAGAGGAGAGGAGAGGAGAGGAGAGGAGAGGAGAGGAGGAGAGGGAGAGAGGAGAGGAGAGGGTCAGTGCAGCTGACTACACCAACACCAAGCCTCTTTTGAGTGCACAGCTGTAACCAGAGAACTAAAACAGGAGCACTGTGCATGGACAACATTGTGGAAGAACATGGCAATTCTTTATACAAGTTCATTGTGGAGTCCTGTCTGCGGGCTGGGTGATAAAGTGCTAGAGGCCAAGACCATATTTTAGGGAAATGCTGTTACACACTTCCCTTATTCCTGTACCATTGCCTGGCATCTGATTTCAGCTTGTATCTGCCATTGAATGCTGGGCTACACAGAAGCATAACCTGTTTTATTTAATGTTCTTATAAAGAAGGACATGCTATTGTCACGGAGATTGGAATGCTAAAAATATGGAGTATTCTGTGAATACTCAGAAGAGGGCAGAACAGATTACTGTCAGTCTGAGAGCCAGGTGATTTTCCTTCTATTACACAAGGTTTGTACATGTCTCAGCTGCCTTGAAGCTTTTCTGATATCAGTCCTGGCATAGTGAGCAGCTGATGAAAGCTGAGCTCAGGAGATTCTAACATGGTGCTGATGGAAAGAGTGCCTGTGATGAACTTGCCTTGGCCATAACAACCCATCAATCACAGACACCTGCCTCTGAGTGAAAGAATACTCAGCCTTGGAATCTCCTTAAGCTCCACTATGCCCTTGGGTACTCAAATAACATGCTGACACATGTCACACGCTTTGATGAGCATCTCACAGGCTGTGGTGGCACACACTTGTGCCACAAGGGTGTTTGCTGCTTCTCTCTGCTGGGGAATGAAGCCTGTGCCTTGCAAATGCACCAGTGGGCTCAGATTGCAACAGCTGTGCTCCTCAGCAAAGGGGCACCGAGGCATGCACTTTCTTTCCTGCAAGGATCCTTTCTGAGGTTACTTTCTGACTGTCAGGCAAGTGGTCCCAGCTGTCCCAAATCCAGCCCTTTTCTCAAGCTGTCCCTCTGGGCTGTCCTGTTGACCCCAGAGAGAAAAACCAGCCACTGGAAATTGCTGCCTGGTGCAATTGAAATGATGCTTAGCTTCAGCACAGTCATTCTGGAGTCCAGAGTTCCTGCACTTCCCCTGCCAGCAGGAATGATCCAAGCACCAGGAATGACACAGCTATGTGCCAGTGGGAACTGACTGGTCTCTTTTCACATGCAGTACCTCAGGTGCTGTGGATCTCAGAGGACACTGATGAATAGGGGCATAGATGGACAGCCAGCACAAAGCTACTGTCTAACATTATCTTCTCCTCCCTCCCCTGGGTAAATGGAGGCTTTCCTACACTGACAAAATGGTTTTGTAAGAAAGAGTTCAGCAGATTTGAGGCTGGGCATCAGGAGTACATGAGCATAGGTGTACTTGGCTTGTGCTTCTTGACTGTCTTCTCAGCTGCACAATACTTTCTGCCTTTAGATAGTCCAGCAGCCCCAAAATACACATTGGTACTTTCTCCTCAGCAAGCACGGCGTGGGCAAATACTAGAAGGGGGAGCCGATGCCATACCTGCATTTTGCCAGGCTGAGAATCTTTCTTCTTCTCACCAGTGACTGCAATTGTTGCAAAGTACTGGATGACACGCTTCGTGTTCACAGTCTTCCCTGCACCGGATTCTCCGCTGTTGAAACACAAACATCAATTATTACAGGAAACAGGAAACATCATCACTTTTCTGTCAGCTTTGTCATTCATACCAAAACATACTCACGTGATAAGGATTGACTGGTTGTGACGATCTGAAAACAAAATCACAGAAAGAGCTGTTCAAATGAGATGTGGAGAGCATCTGTTTCTCAGACACAACTAACTGACTTCAAGGGAAAGAGCTGTATTACATCAGTATTTATCACTTTCTTACAAGATAAGATTAATGATGCATTCATACAGATTAGCATGCACCAGGACTTTTTTTTTTTGTACAGACAGGGATGTAGTTGCCCAAAATTTAACTTAAAGTAGTGATTCTTTACAAGGCTTCCCACTTTCTATTTGTTTTCTTTTGTGTATAGATCTTGGCTTGGTTTGATTATAATCAGGTTATTTGCTGTGTTTCTCCTTTACCATTTCTTTAAATTCCTTGCAAAGAGAAGGGCACAAAGCCATATAGCCAGCTCCTGCTTTTCCTTCATTGTCTGATAGCCCAGAGACCATTAAGATTTTCACAGTTGACCTTGCACTGTGCTGTAGGACTTTGGGACCACTGAGTAGAACCTAAAATTCCTTGACCAAATAGATAGCCCTACAAATACCAGGGTTTTGCACTCTTGCCAAGTAACTCACCAGTCAGCATGAACTGATAGGCGTTGTCAGAGATGGAGAAGATGTGTGGAGGGGCCTCCTGGCGCTTCTTGCCTCGGTAGCCAGTCACCACCTCGGGGTTGTACACCGGCAGCCACTTGTAGGGGTTGACAGTGACGCAGAAGAGACCCGAGTAGGTCTGTGAGGAAGGGACACAGCACGTTGGCTTCCCCTGAGCCTGGCCCAGCAGCTCCTGAGGCTGCCCAAAGGAAGCTGCTGCTGCTGCCACTTACGTAGATCATCCAGGCTGCGTAACGCTCTTTGAGGTTGTACAGCACAGCGGGTTCGTGGAGGTGGGTCATCATGGCCATGTCCTCGATTTTGTCAAATTTGGGAGGGTTCATAGGAAAGACTTCGTCATCCTTTACAGTCACAGTCTAGCAAAAATAAAAGAAGGGAACAACAGGAGAAATCTAAAGCAGGGAACTGCCCCAACTGGATGATCACACCGGAGTAACAATGGTAGCACTTACTGTGTCATCATACTTCTTAACGGTGACTTTGTCACCTTCTTTGCTCTGTATGGTACCTTTCACATACATTTGCTTGTCATCTACTACAAAACAAGCTGACTTAGCATCAAATGGGCGATTCTGGGCTTCAATTCTCTCCTTCTCTGGCTTCCGCAGATAGGGAGCAGCTTCTCCAAAGATTGCCATCTCTGCATCGGAACTCATGTCTGCAGGTGCTCTGGAGGAATGCAGGAAAGTTGCAGAAAGTCTGTGCATTTGTAATTTACATTTATCCAGACAGTGGTCATGCTCAATGACCAATAGGAAGAGGAGGACTGATCAGGCATTTAACTTCTGCCTCAGTTTTAAGTTTTCATTGAAAAGCTCCTAATAAAGAAAGTTCCTTTTGTAGGCAGATTGTCTTTGAAGACATCCCCCTTAAATAGGCCTATGTGCTCAAGTGAGGGCAGAGAGAATATCAAGCTAGAAATCTTAAAAAGCAGGTCTTGCTCTCTCTTCACCTGCTATTCACAGAGCTGCACAGCCACATCCTGCTCAAAGCCACACCACAAAGCCACTGAGATTATGCCTTTGGAGATCTAAAAATTTAGACAAAATTAATCTCTGTGAGTTATGTAGAGTGGCTCTCACAAGTGATTTCCAGGTGGAGGTATGTTTAACATGCTCTGGTTCTGATGTTTTAATACCAAGCAGGGGAAGTTCTACTAGTTTCTGTCCATACCAAGCACTGAAGCAAACTGTGAATGTCAGTCATCACCTATCTAAAGCCAAACTTGTTCATTGTGTGAACCAAATATAAAACATCTTTTCCAGTTATGTTGTAAAATTGGCCAATAAAGGAATATTCTGTATATTACAGATAATAATTAAGAACACAGTATTAGATAAATAACATAGCATTTAGGTAATTAAGTATGTGATATAACATTTCAAAGATTCTCAATTATAGTTTGAACTTATTATAACGTGGACATATATAGACTAATATTATGAAAGTTATGAATCATTAAAAGACAATTTATATGTATCAGACATTGTTAAGGATTTGCCTAGTAGAAAAATTGCAGAAAATTTATTTATGCTCGAGTTTTATTATGCATTTTTTAAAATATCTAGAAAAAATTCTTCATCACAAATAAATGTTATTGCTTGCTATGGTTGAAATGTGTAATTCAAGAGCATCTGGAAATAGCACAAGGAGAAATAAGGTAGGCAGGAGCTAGCATAAATAGAATGTTCTTCCCCAGGCAGGCTAATACACAGGCTAGAAAAAAAAAATTAACTTCTAAATTCCTGCTCCTTCATGTGCTGTCTGGATGCACTGTGAAGAGTAAAGAAGAGAAAGGGACAGAACTCAAAAACTAGTATGTGCACATACAAGGCATCAGAGTACTGGAAACAGCCAAAATAGAATGGTTTTATGTGAAAGAAAATGATGAAAGGAGTAAGAAGGCATTTGTAATGCTACTTCTGGACATGTTGTTGTAGAAGTGCTGATCTCTCTCAGCAAAAGCTCTCTGCTATGGGATCTGCATCCTTGCAGGACTTTGAGGGACTGCCTCACACAAGAGCTTTAAACAGCCAGGAATTGCAAAAGCTCAAAATCCAGAACCTTTAGCTTACTTTGAAAGTATTCTGCATATACAGAGCCCAGAGTCTATGCCTATGTGATCTTGCTTCTGAGGGGCTCAAGAGAAGCAATAGGGAAAAAAGAGAGAAAGATTTCACAGTGTCCATGAAAAAGTGAAGCAGAACATTAGAAAATGCCATCAGAAAAGGCAGATCAGAAAGTTCCTCAAGGGGCACAGTCTGGTAAAGTACTGAAAGTCCTTTGATTGAGATCTGCATTCCTGAGCAGAGAAGGTGGCATCCTCTAGCAGAGTAACCTGTGCTTCCATCCCTTTCATCTCCAGTTTCAATGAGCACTTTTTGGTTTTAGGATAGAAGGCACATGTGTGGAAGGTTCCTTCTGTGCTCTGCTGCACACTCCCAGCCACTGAGTCACTAACCTTCCCCAGAAAACCTGGAAGGGAGTGGTGCACACAGGTTGTCTGTAAAGGTTACTCTGAGCATGAACAGATCTGCCTATCAGGCAGGAGACAAGATCATTCTGAACATTGTTTGGGTTTCAGTGCCTGTGTGATAAACCAAAGCCAGTAAATAATTTCTAGACTTTACTCCCGAGGAAAGTAACACTTGAATATGACTTTGAACCTCCTCTCCAAACACAACCTCAGGCTTCCAGCAGCTGTGCGGATGGCAGAGGATGGATTTTAATAATCTACAAATCCCAGAATTCAAGCTTACATTTCAAAAAACCATTACTGTCTCTGTCTATCATGCCCTCTTGATGCATTAGAGAATTTGTAACTTCTCTTTCCCAATATATGGAGTATTCCTGCCAAGAACTGTGACTATTGCCATGCTGATTAAAATACCATATATCCTTTCCAGTGATCCTGGTTCTACTGTCCTTTGCACATGCCCTTTCTCTTGTCTGGGTGAGCTTTACTTATTGCTCAGCATCAATTAACAAAGGTACGTGTTATTTGTTAAACCCCTACCTTCAGAGAGCCCACGAGGAAATCTGGTTTCAGAACCTGTGTGGAATGGTTAAAAAAAGGACAGAGAGAGTTACATCAAAATCCAGTGCATTGTGCTGAGCATATGCCCATATCAAACATTCCTGCCCCCTTTGTAGCCTCTCCAAATAGCTGAACTGCACACAGTGCCTAAAAACTCCTGACCTAGAGCAAAATTCTTCAGTCTTGTGTTCCTTCCCACATTACTGTGAGCTAATTGAAACAAATCTAATGTCCAGGAAAAACATTAGCTACCTTACATATATTTATATATGTATGTATAATATATAATTGCAGTCAATTTCAACTGCCTTCAGAGCTAGTGCTGCCTTCCTGTGCCTTTCACAGGACTTGGAGGTAGCAAAGCTGGTGGAAGGCAGTTCCAAGGACTGGCACGCTCTGACTCTCCTGCTTCTGCACCACATTGGAGTGGTTTGGGTGGTACAACCTTGGCTTTGCATGTAAAGCATGATCTGGAATGTTAGAGATGGGGAATGAGAAGAAAACACCCCTTCATGTTCCACCTTTTTGGGGAGCTGTGGAGACATCGTGGTCAGAGCATGGCACTTACCGTGAGATGCTGAGGTAACAAATCACAAAATTGCCTTCAGCTGCAGCTCTTTATACCTTACCTCCTGCCCACACAGCACTCGAGTGCTCTATTTTTGGTCAATAATAATTTACTCTTTAGTTGTAAACGTGTTGTAGCTCTGATCTCTCTGCTAATTACTTAGAGACAGGGTTG
This sequence comes from Luscinia megarhynchos, assembly GCA_034336665.1. Lineage (NCBI taxonomy): Eukaryota > Metazoa > Chordata > Aves > Passeriformes > Muscicapidae > Luscinia > Luscinia megarhynchos. The sequence goes on from CM067580.1 coordinate 9,704,411, forward strand.
GTTTAAGGTTGTATGGAGTCAGCTGCACTGACCTGTCCTTTTCACATTGATCTGTGCCAGGATGGAGGATGGAGGAACCCAAAGACAGCTCTGATAAAACCAATTAAGGCAACATTTGGCTCTGCCCTGCAAGGGTTTGCCTTAGTCAACAGGATTGGGTTTTCCTAATTGTGCACAATTACTTCTTTAAGGATATAATATTAATGGATGCCCTTCTATCCTCCCCTAAACAGGCTGCTAGATAAGAAGGAAGAGCTGCTGCAGCAATGTTTTTTATACTGTTGTGTGGAGTACTGGCAAACCTGAAGCCAGCCTCAATCTTGGGACAGAGTGAGACAACTGCCAGCTAATGGACCTCGAGAGAGACTTGCATTTCTGACATGTGGGTTTGCAAGGCATGCTCAAGGTCTCAGCCTGCAGAAAGGTGCCTGACTTTTGTGCCACTCCATTATCCTGCAAAGTTGTCATGGAGCAGGCTGGATGTCAAACCAGAATGACTGTAAGTTGCTCTGTAAAGGAAGGTGGAAGCACAGTGTCTGCTCCTTTAAGATTAGCTGTTTAAGGACTTGTTTTGACACTGCAAGGGACAGTAAGAAAGGGGGGAATAATTGAGAACATATTGGGGCATAAATCTGCCTGACAAATGGTAAGGGAGGAGGTGATGTGAACCAAACCTGGTCAGCCACACTGCTTGGTGAAGACATTTGAAAGTGCAAAAAGTAACAGCCTTGACTGTCTCTCACATCTTTGGAAAATACATTCTTACCACAGATAATTTTGTACAGGAGATGCGGTGGCAAAGTAGATTTGTTATCAGTATCTCATTTTGCATTGTTTTAAGGCAGAAGAAACTTTTGCCAGAAAATTGTTTTAACTTTAGAGGCTGTGAAATCTAACTCGTTTTTGTTGGATGACCCAGTTTCCTCTATGGGAAGAGATGGATTGTCAGATGCATTGTTGTCATTGCTTCACATTGGTTCTGTCTGGGGAACATCCTTGGTGCATTTACACAGTTTTCCGTGGCTGTTTGTGTTGGATTACCTTCAGGGTGCTCATGATTTAATTACTCTAGGAAGCAAAGGTGTCTGTATTGGATTCTGCAATAGAGAATGGCTTCCTGCAGAGATGAGAGGGCCTTTTCTTTTGGTTTTTTAAGTCCTTTCTATAATATTTTTCAATGCTTTTATTACTTTTTTTTTTATTTTTAATTAGAATTATTGGCATTCTGTTCCAGTCTGACCTAAAGTGTGAGCACAGATGCTCTCCGGAATGACGACACCACTCAGATGTGGAGATAATATTATTATTGTATTTTTCTTCTGCCAGTTGCTGTGCATCAAACATTGAAATTAGCTTTTAAATTTGGTTGCAACAGCAGAATTGCAGGCACTTTTTACATTTTAACAGTCTTAAGACCTGGTTTGGGTCCCCCACATCTGTATTACAGACTGTGTTATTCATTATTTGCCATGTGCACTTATATTTGCATTTTAATTACATGCATCTTTAGCTTAAACATAACTATACTGGAACCATGGTTACTCTTTGTCAGAGACTAGGTGGTTGTTTATATTTGACTCACTTAATTATTTTGTAGTTAAAGTGATTTTACATTTGCCCCTGGGTAAAAAAACAACAAAACAGTTTGTAGTGAAGAACTAATCCTTTACAATGGCACACCCAGCCACTGGTGACCCGACATATTCAGAATCATTTAGAAAATTGTCCTTGTGAGGGACTATGTGACTAGTTTGCATAACACAAGCAATGTTTTCCAGCATTTCTCAGCATCTCTTGTGACCCAGGGTCACAGTCTTTCAGGTCCTGCTGAAACAATAATCTGGAGGATGTGGAAAGTCATGCTCTGGAGTACCCTCCTTACCCAGGATATTACAGAGCAATGGAGAAATTCAGGAGCAATCTGAGGAGGAACGGTTTCTAGATAAGACAGATCTGTATTTGCTTTTTCTCTTTGATTTCTAGAGCACAGAGTTGTCTTTTAAGGTGCTTCCTGAGTCCCTGAATAAGTGGATATCAGTGTTGCTCCCAAAGGAGAGTGTCCTCTCGTTGGCAATCACCCTCACCTTGTAAGAACAAGTCCAAAGCAGGGAAAAACTGTAGGTATGTCCTTCAGCATCCTCTTTTGAGAGCATCCCAGTAGGGCACTGAGAGGCTAAAAAGCTCAAGGGTCTCAATATCTGCCTTCCTTCCCCTTGTATAATTGGGGAATAATGTCTACTTTGGGCAAATAAAATATAAAAGACTCCTCTTGTAGCCAAGTACAAATGTTCTCTTCTAGTTAGACAAACTGAACCTGTGAAGCTTATTTAAGTTGAAAAAACAATTAACCAAACATGTTGCGTGTAAAGACCCAGAAAACATCATGTAAAGGGAAGATTTGTGGGAAACACGTTTTAAGTCAATTCAGATAAACACACCAAGTAGATGCCAGGTAAGTTTTAGAGGTAGTGGATATGCAGATGTAAACAAGCTATTCATGTGATTGATCTATTGTCTATCTTGATTATTGTTTTGCTGCTCATAATACTTAGTGCATATCTATATCTGTATGTAGATGTGAATTTATCAAAGCATAAGCATGGAGTTTTTACGGCAATTTGTCTGTCAAGGAAAGGACCACACATTTATTGTGTCAGTCTCTAAACATGTGTTGTACCACCAGATTCATCTGCATGGGTTCTGTAAATTGTTATTCCTGGAATTCCATAAATTTTCCTATTTGCTTATGTTGGTCAGTCATGAACATCTCCAGGAGTTCTCATAATTCTGGCTTTAAGAATATATAAATTCCAGCCTGTCTCAGTAGCTGAAAGGTTATATAGCATGCCAAGCACAACCTGACAGATTTGTTCATTTGGTCATCTAACAAATTCTTTGCTCTTTATGGATGGCAGAGTGTTTGTTTTCTCTATCCTGTGCTTCTGGAAAGACTCAGGGTACACGCCACACCTGTTCTGGCACTAAATAGCTTTGGTCCTGTGACAGTTACCCAGCAGCTTTTCCAGTGGATGCTCTTGAAGAGATAATCTGCGCAGTGCAAGTGGTCAGGGAAGCAAGGCTTCCATACTAAGTGCCCAAACCACTGACAAACTGCTGTATCTGCAACTATCTGACACTTTGGGGACAGATGCACATTTTGGTCTGAACTAGTATAGCTATTCTCATATTTCATACCCAACCCCCTTTCCCTGAGCCTTCAGGCACATATGTATTTGTTCCTGATACCATCATCTTTCAATACTTTTATCACTCCATCTTAACAGGTTATTGTGTTCTCTTTGTTACATCACACTAGGTATACTGAAAGGAGAAGAGGGGCAACTATCTTCTTGTTGCCTCCAATCCAAAAAGCTTCTGAAAATGTAATTATTTTTGTGGATTTAACTTCCATGTAGGAGCCTTCCATTACATCTGATGCAAAGTTGACCGATCTTTAAGATCATTAATCTACATTAGCAATTCTGTAAGTTTGGATTTTATCCTTCACTGTTCAAGCAGGTCTCTGAAAACCACAAAGATGCTCTATGATAAGCATTATTAGTGCTCATTCATGGGATAAAACCTGTTCCCTGTGAATTAAATTGTGTGTTCGCAAAGTTGTAGGGGACTGGTTTTCGAGAAAAGGAGAAGAAACACCATTCCCAAGGTACATAACTGTCACATGGGTCACTGAGATTTATTGCCATGGTAACCCTACAGTTTAATTTGGTGCTCTCCTGTGTTATCAAAAGCTTTTTTGGTGTTCAGTCCCCTTTTCCATGGAAAAAAAGCAGGACTTCCTCCACAGCTCTTCTCAGATTAGACATAATGACTTTTAGGCTCAAATGATCAGTGTTGCCAGAAAAACTGCATATACATTGAGAAATGTTTACCTTCAAACAAACTTATTTTCTCGGCAAATATTCCTGCATTTAATAGAAACAAATGTATTGAGGTTTGAAAATATGTACTTTGATATTTTGAGCCTGTCTTTAAATGATACTCTTTTCTAATGAAAGTACAAACTTTAGTTTATGTAAAGGGAACAGAAAGATAGCCTAAACTTGTCAAAAGTATGTAATATTTCATGCTGATTTCTGCATCACTGAACATGAGTTTGACACTGCACCAAGGCCAAATAGAATTAATGACAATCTTTGAGAGATTCCTTTCTAAAAATATATTTGCAAGCTTTTTTTTCCCACAGCTGTCACGTACCTCCAGCCTAGAAAAGCTTCTGTTATAATACTGGAACTTGAACACTGAAGATATCTTTCGGTTAACTACTGAACACTGCAAAATAATAAATAATATATACAGTATATTTTAGGGGAAAGAGGATGTCTGTCCTAAATTTATCTTTTTTTCTTCCCCTAGCATAAACCAGGGGCTTGATCAGTTGCAAAGTTGGCAGCAATCCATATTCTGTGCAAGTTACTGACAAGAACTATTTATTACCCTGTGGACTGCAAGGCTATTTCACCTTAAATGACAAATTTTCTTCTTCCTTATGTCCTTTCGGAGACAATCAAACTGAAAATAATTAATTAACAGGCTATTAAGGCTATTATTTGCACTTGCCATTGTGAAGCCAACAATGCTTTTTTTTTTTTTTTTTTTGATAATCCAAGACATCTAGTAGCAAAAACAGAAGTAGAGGCAGAAGCAATTGAAATCATGCATATTGTTTTCTCCCACTTACAACTGACCTCATATTTGTACTGTGTCCTAGCACAACGGCAAACTATACTACTGTCTTGGTTTGGAGGACAGATGTCTGCCAAGAAAGCCAGGAACTTCTTTTTGACATGGAGAATGTAAACTCCTTCTCTCCAAATTATTATAATTTTGAAATTAAGGGGCTCTCAGGAAAAGATATGGGAGTTAGGAATAACAGTTCTTTACTAGAAAAATTAAAATAGAAATACAGTATTACAAAGAAAAAACTCAAAACACTGACTGAGTCAGAATACAATCTGACACCATGTTAGTCAGGGTGTTGGTAGCAGTCCCATTAAATGGTGGCTGCAGTCCCCTTGGAGTGACAAATGTTGTTTTGTTGAAGCAGTGGTCCTGTAGAAGGGTGCAGTTTTCTTCCAAATGTCCAGTGATGATGTGGAAAGGTCCAGTTTTCCTCTGGAATCCAATGGAAAGAAGGCTACTTTGGTGTTCAAAATCTTAGTTTTTATCTAGGTAGGAAAGGCTTGGCTCCTCCCCCTAGCTGGAGCATCTCCCAATGGGATGATGTAATTTTATCAGTCATACAGTGGGACTCTACGGCCCATTAGCAGGTGATATCTTCCTGGAGGGAGGATAGGTTGTGGAAAAGATAAAGATGACTGCCCCACCTGGTTTTAAAAATGGCCCATCAGCAGATAGTATGTGCCACAGAGATAAGGAATCACTGCCCCACCTGGCTTCAACAGATGGTGATAGAATACACATTTTTGGTCACATCCTCTATTGCAACTCATGACAATTGCATATTTGGGATTTTATCTACTTGCAGCAGAAAAAAAAACATGTGTTGAGATAAAAATAGCTTGTCTTCCATGCCAGATTTTTTCAGCTAATTAAATGATGAGGATTGCACATCCTATAAGTTGCCAAATAAACAACACAAATAGTCCCTTACAAGTGGCCAAGTCCAGAGAGTACTTATCAAGGTTTCCTTAAAAGCATGGAGAGGTAACATCTGGACTTGGCTGTAGTGTGTGAGCTCTTACTAAACCTGCCTTGCTTTTGGGCATCTGGAGGTTGTCTAGTCAAAAAGTTGTGTTTGTAAAAATGCGAATTTTTGAAAAGTGTTTCAGGGAATGATGGCCCAATAGACCTAGTGCCAATACTAGGAAAAAAGTAGAAGCTAATAAGGATTAGAATTCGAGGACACAGTGATAGATAAACATATTTAGCAAAACAGCATTTGCAAAGGGAAGTCCACAAACCTAGTGGAGAGTCAAAGATATGTGGATAGGTGGGAGAACAAGATGGTTTTATCTTAATGAATATCTATGAGCCATGTGAGAAGGTATATCACCTTTCTTAAAGAAGCTGTGTCTGTAATGTTATTTAAGGCAGTTTTGGGAAGTGATCCTGGACAAGGACAGGCTGATAATCCTGCTGCAGGCGTAAAAGTGTCCCTGGGGATGGTGCCTGAGTGTCCAAAGTGGCTTGATCTGAAGCAAATCCCAGGAGCAGCTTAGGGGGAAGCTCAGTCCAGCAGCTTTATTTATGTATATATTCCATTAGGGCCCTCCTGGGACCCTCTTTGTCCTTGATGAGCCTCACAGCCCTACTCAGTAATGTCCCCTCTACCCTTGCTGTCATTCTGCATAGAGCCTGCTAGCAGGTTATGAAACAGCCCTCATTGTAGGGACTACCAGGGCATCAGGAGGACCTTGCCTGCTGCTAAGGACTCCTCTGCTTTTTATAAAATATATTCTGTATCCGGTACATCAACACTGTGCTTTGCTCCAGCTGTCTCAAAGCAGGCAGTAAATGCAGTGTGGAGCAATGAACTTCTGTCCCAGCAAGGTTGTTTCTCTCTGTTGCCTTCTGACTGCCCACATCAGCCTCACCTTCCACCTGCCAGGTGCAGAGCTGGGTCACTGGGCTTGTATCATGCCTGAACAGTCATCCAGCCCAGAGCTGCTCTCCAAGGCATCTCTGTGGAACCAAGTCAAAGCCAGCTGCTGCAAGGGCTGCTACTCTCCCCGCTACAAAAATATCAGATAGGATGGGTACAGGAAAGAGTGACATTTGTGAAATGTGCTATACTTCTCTAGTTTTTAAAACGAGCACAAAACACCATGCTGTCCTTTTCTTCCACATTGAACAGGCAAGACTGCACCTACTCTTTTTAGCTACCTTCCCTGTCTTCCCAACTAAAGTATATTGAAGGAACTCCTGGATAATTTTGTAACAGCAATTCAGCAAGCTCAGGATTTTGGGGGATTATAACAAGCTTCATCAATTAACCTGAGAGTGACATGACTGCTGCAGCTCCACACCCTCAGGTTCAGCCAGTGCCAAGACTGCAAATGTGTTGCCAGCCAGACATTTACACAGAGCACGTGTGTACATCCAATTGCACAGCTGTGCTCTGGTTAGAAGTCCACACACTCCCAGAAAGAGAAAGATTATCTGCTTGACTCAGAGGCAGGAAAAAGCCATCAGAAAAAGTAGAAAGTGGGACCCCAAAAACCTGAATACTTTATTGGGAGATAGGAGGGTGTCTGAGCAAGTAGGCAGGACTATCTGTGTAGTCACATAGAACAAAAGTTGCATGCTAATTTATCAGCTTTTTCTTTCTCCAAAAGGAGCTCATTAGCAATCCTTTTCACAGGTGGCAATCAATCCCACAGCTATCTTTTCTCAGGCGCCTGCCTTGTGACTCTGGGAACATATTTGGAGATGTCATGACACTCAGCATCCAATCACAGCAAGCTGTCCTGTAAAGCCACAAAGTATTTATCGAAGCCTTGAAATTGAATGTTAAAAAGAGTGACTACTTTCGATCTTAATTATGTATCTGTGATGAAAAAATAACACAGATTTTCATGTAACTGGATCTCTGCTCAAAAAAATAGCTTTGGAAATTATATGTGTTAGTATATGTATGCATATATATATGCATATATATATCTTTATGTGTGTATATACTGGAGAGGGACTGGAGACAAGGGATGGAGGGACAGGACACAAAGAATGGCTTCTCACTGAAAGATAGTTGTAGTAATTACATTGAGATGGGCACGACTGGCACCAACACCAGTCTCTTATTAAAATCTTCTCATGTCTTCTCTCCACAGACTTCTCTCAGGCAACTCTGACTCCTTTCCTTACAGGCAGCTCCACACAGCACTGACACCTTTCCTCATTAGCTGCTCCACACAGCTCTGACTCCTTCTCTCCACAAGTTCCCTTCCTTCTGCATGACCTGCTAAACCCCCAACCTGTCCCTTACCTGTCACAGTACAAGCTTGCTTGTTACTGGGCAAATGATTCTTCATATACGGAAAAGAAGCCTGGTGGGACAAGCAGTCCTCCAGGAAACAGGGATAGGGCAGAATCAGAACCAGACAGGGATTTGAACCTATGGTTCCTGCCTGGCTGCAAAGGCTATTGGTCAGAGAGACTAGGGAGTCTGAACTTTGAACCAATCACAAGTGCTTTCTGGGGAACATTGAGGAGAATATTTAAGGAGCAGTTCAGAACATTAAAGGGCTTTTTGTTGCACAGTCACAGAGTGCTTGTGTCTCTGTCTTGGATCGAGCACTGATCATGTAACAACTGGTGACCCCGACGTGATATCCGACATTTAGCCATACCTACAAAAGCAGGGAAAGACAAAATCCGTCCAGAAAGAGAGGCATGGGAAACTCTAGCCTACGAGCTAGGGGATAAATGCTCAGAAAAAGAGTTGGGAAACAGCTGGCCCAGAGTCAAGAACATCCATGAGAGGGGAAGAAAACTGTAGTCCAGAAAAGAGACGAGAAGAAAATACTAGCCGAGAGCTAAGGAAACCATGGGAGGACACATTTCCACAGAAAAACATCCATTAATCCAGGTATGGACCCAAGAAGCTGTGGCGGCCCCATCCCATTCAAGGCCAGGTTGGACGAGTCTTGGAGCAACCTGGTCTAGTGGAAGGTGTCCCTGATGGTACAACCCATCCTAGGAGACGAGAGTAACCCAGGTTCTTGTTAATAGATTACTTGGGGTGCATCAGCATGAAACGACACCAAACAATCAGTGTGGTTTTTAAAAGGTGACCATGGATTTCTCTGATGTTTCCTGATATCCACACAGAATGAAAACCCACATTTTGAGTGAGGCCATGTTGGGCAAAATTATCAGGACTACACTAGAGACTTCATAGGAGGTGTCTGCCTGACCAGTTTATGAAATTCAGGGTAGTTTTGGAAACAGAATATAGATAATGACCAACTGACTATATGGGTTGCTGGTTATGCTGCCCTGAGAATGCTGGTTTGCGCATGACTTGCATGAACAGAAGCTGAAAGTAGATCTCATTTTAGGTTTAAATTATATTCCAAAGTGGCTTAAAGGATTGAAGAAATTTAACTTCAAGTAAAATCTTACAAAGAAGACACAAGGATTAAAAGAATAATCAAAGATTAACTGGGAGTAGGGAGGAAGGTGTAATAAGTTCTTATTGTTTGGACAGAACATTTGAGATGATATCTATTATATTCCTAAAGTAACAGTTACAAGGGGTAAATACATTATGTATCAGAGAAAAAATTATTTTCTCAGCTAAGGAAGTATTAGATGAAATTTCTTGGTGAGAAAAAAGCAGGATGTCTGATTAGACCACTTTAAAAGTGGCTGAAACACCTTGAAAATACCTGAAGCAAGATTTTTAATTGAATAAGCAAGTGTAAAATAAGCAAGGAAAAATGTAAACCTTAGAAGAATTCAGGGAAATTATTAAAACGCGACACTCAACTTCTCATTATTTACATGGCATAAGCTCTACAATTTTTATTAGGTAGGCATTGCTCATCTATAGATTAATGAAGGACAAAGCAGTGACTACAAAATAAAAGTGATAGAATGTCACATTTTGTGCAATTCTCTCACTTTACAGCACTGGAGGCATTTACTCTTCACTTTCTGCCTTCTTGCTGATTTCCCGGCTTTTGGCTCGGAGCTTGTTGACCTGTGACTCTGCAATGTCAGCCCGCTCCTCGGCTTCCTCCAGCTCGTGCTGGATCTTGCGGAACTTGGACAGATTGACATTAGACAGCTCCTCCTGGAGATAGGAAGAAACACAAAATGGGTTTTAAAACAATTCTACTGTAACACTTCCAGGTGAAAATATGAAATAAAGTGAAACGAGGGACAGATCTTCTACCACAATGTTGACCTGGGTTTGAACAGAGCTACACAGGGGAAAGCATCAACACAGAATCCCACTTCCACCTGGATAAAGACTGACTGAACATGGTGATACTCACAGCCTCCTCAGCTTGTCTCTTGTAAGCTTTCACCTTAGTTTGCAGTTTGTCCACCAGATCCTGCAGCCTGAGAACATTTTTCCTGTCTTCCTCAGACTAAACAAAATGACAAGACAGAGAAGGATCTTCTTTACCCTGCTCTACATGAAATAGAGAGTAACATTTCTATTTGACATTGCTGTCCAGTAAGAGAGAAAGGATAAGATGGATATTGTTAACATGACTAGCAAGATCTTCTGGTGCTTTCATTATTCTCCTTTTTGTATGTGTGACTCAGGACATAGAGAAATCCCTCGGGGCTACATTTTGTGTTTCAGGAATAAGAGTGTATCAACATGAAGAAGATTTCTGCCTTACCTGGTAGGTCAGTTCCTTCACCCTTCGCTCGTACTTGCGCACACCCTTCACGGCTTCAGCGCTGCGCTTCTGCTCAGCATCAACCTCCCCTTCCAGCTCCCGCACCTGCAAGGACAAGCCCATCCCTGCAGCTTCCCTGCCAATGTCTCTCCAAGGACACGCTCACTCAGGCACAGCCCCAGCCCTACCCACCCTGGCCTCCAGCTTCTGGATCTGCTTCTTCCCTCCCTTCAGTGCCAGCTGCTCAGCCTCATCCAGACGGTGCTGCAGGTCCTTCACTGTCTGGTCCAGGTTCTTCTTCATCCTCTCCAGGTGGGCACTGGTGTCCTGCTCCTTCTTCAGCTCTTCTGCCATCATGGCCGCCTGGTCAGAGCAAAAGGTCAAAGCCATTTTAGGGCTGCAGATATTTAGGGCAGAGTACATACACCATCAGCAGTGCCAGGTGCAATCAACTCACATCAGTGATGGCCTTCTTGGCCTTCTCCTCAGCATTGCGGGCTTCCTGGATGGTATCCTCCATTTCACTCTGGATCTGGGAAATGTCTGTTTCCAGCTTCTTCTTAGTATTGATCAAGCTGGTGTTCTGTTGAGAAGCATCAGTGGTTTGTTTTTGTAAGTTCATTATTTGAAATCAAGAACATTACAGGATTTTCAATAATTTAATACATAATATGGGAATAATCAATACCAGAGATTTTTCTGGTAAAATTTCTTGTCACTGGGCAAAAAACATTTTGTTTTTTTTTTTCTCCAACAATTCATTTTATTAATTGGAAAAAGTGCTCAGAAATATAATCTGTGCCACATCTCATCCACTAAGGCTGGCAGAGGAAAGTAAAAAAAATAGAGTACAGGAAAAGTCAATTAAATGCATCCACTTTAGCATTAGGGAAGAGTAATTTTCTCTCAACAACTGAAAAGAGGAAAAAATTTGAATGTAGATGGGATAAATCCCTTCCAGAATAGTTTCATCATTTGAAACTGGGCACTTTCTGTAGATTTTAGCTCTTGACTACTTGATGGCTGTTATGAGACATAGCTCATGTCAAACTCTACTTGATAAATGCTAAATCAGAGCCAGGAATTCATCCCCAATTTCTTGCTAGTAAACAAGTACATGAGGATTCCTCAGTGCTACGTTTCAGTCAAAAAGGAATGAATGTTGCTGTGGTCTCAGAGTTCCATTCTCTGACTGTTCAGAGAACTTGGCATGCTCCTGTGAATAAAGGGTCTGAGGATGTAAATGAGGTGGAAGCATGGGTGTCATTGTATGCAGTTTGGGAAAATAACCAGTGCACACATTTTTTTCAGCAAAGATCTCTTTTAGTAACATGAAGAATACCCTAGAAAAGAGGACTGCCTTCCTCCAAGCTGAGCATCCAATTGTGACTGGAATAAAGCATGAAAGTGCTCTCCCAGTCACCGAGAGTGCCATTCCTCACCAAATGACCGCACCTGGCTGTGGAGGAGCTGCACACGCTCACTGGCATCCATTAATTCCTGCTCAGCCACTTTCCTCGACCGCTCTGTCTGCTCCAGGGCTGCCCGGAGCTCCTCAACTTCAGCCTGCAGCAGGTTTGCTCTGCGCTCCACCATGGCCACCTGCTCCTTAAGGTCATCCTGTGTCCTGAGAGCATCATCCAGATGGATCTGGGTGTCCTGCAGAGCAATTGAAAGAACTTACAAGCAGATTTAGAGCTCCTGTGGACTGAAAGTATTAACCAAGATATTTCTCTGTAGACAATTTAAGCTCCACAGACCTTGAGCACTCCCTGTGTATTTCTCAGGTTCTTCTGTGCCTCTGCAGCCTGGCGGTTGGCATGACTCAACTGGATTTCTATTTCATTTAGGTCTCCCTCCATTTTCTTCTTCAGCCTCAGGGCTTCATTTCTGCTCCTGATTTCAGCATCCAGGGTGCTCTGCATGGAGTCCACAACTCGCTGGTGGTTTCTCTTCAGCTGGTCAATCTCCTCATCCTTCTCTGCTACCTTCCTGTCAATCTCAGCCTTCACTTGGTTGAGCTCAAGCTGCAGGCGCAGGATCTTCCCCTCCTCATGTTCCAGGGAGGCCTGGACAAGAAAAAATAATGCTACTTTTCATGTGACAAATGTTGAACCTGAAGCTGAGTAAAAGAGTGTTATGTTTAGATAGTATCTCTACTTTTATAAGTCTTCTTTTGTCTGGGAATGAGATAAACAAGAAAGATATCCAAGACAAGTAAAACAGCACAAAATAATGCTGTGTACCTCAGCTTCTTCCAAAGCAGCCTGGATTTCGGACTTCTCCTGCTCAATCTGTTTCTTGACTTTCTCCAGCTCATGAATTGCTTTTCCTCCCTCAGCAATCTGCTCTGTGAGGTCAGAAATCTCCTCTGTGAGAAAAAAGATCAATGGCAAGGTCAGGCACAGAGCTGAATGGGAAGGGTCCTGTCCCACAAGGGTGACAGGCATCTCTGTAGACCTGCAGGCACAGACCATGAACGATGATGATAACGGCTGATAGTGACAAAGGGCAGTGAGGAGCAGAGGCCAGGGACTTACGCTGCAAGTTCTTGTTCTCCCGCTTCATTGTCTCCAGGTGGTCCAAGGACTCCTCATAGGCGTTCTTCATCTTGAACAGCTCCGTGCTGAGAGAGCGCGACTCCTTCTGGGAGGCCTCCAGCTCTGCCTGCGTTTCCTCATACTTCTGCTTCCATTCTGCCAGGATCTGCAGAGAAAGGGGCTGTGAGTAGGGCTGTGGCCATCACAGGGGCATGCTCTGGCCAGGAGTGCTGGTGCTGGAGGCCAAAAGACCTTGTCAAAGTTCTTCTGCTTCTTATCCAGAGCAGCGCAGGCAGCATTGGATCTCTCCACGTCAATCATCAGGTCCTCCACTTCATTCTGCAGCCTCTGCTTTGTCTTTTCCAGGGAGGCACATTTGGCATTGACAGCTTCAACATGTTCTTCTGCATCCTGCAGACGTTGGGCCAGCTTCTTTCTTGGAGGAGAGAAGCACAATGCCACATTAGAGCTTGGAAGGGCATTAGTTCTATACTGTCATGATTTGGTCACTTTGAAAATTTTGATCCAAATACTTCCCACAGTGGTTTTTTTGTCCATAAGTGTATGCAGCCAACAAGATCTATCGTTTGCTGTGTCTTATCACTTATGGAGGATTAGTCCTGTCTTAGCCTTTCTAGCCCTAAAGCTGGTATTTTCCCTTCCAATCTACACTTTTTCTCTCCCTCCTTCTCTCCCTTTTTTTTACAAAGACAGTATATTGTTGCCTCCATCCCATTCTTGTGTTAACCCATTCTCAGAGACTCCAATTTCCCTGGACCAGTTTCAGTCTTCTCCCATCATATGCCACATTTAAATATCCTTCCGCTTGCTCCAAGCCATCCCTCCACGTACTTGGCCTCCTCGAGCTCCTCCGTGCGCTGAATCGCGTCCGTCTCATATTTGGTTCTCCACTGGGCCACTTCACTGTTGGCCTTGGACAGGGCTCGCTGCAGCTCCCCCTTGGCCTCCTGCTCCTCCTCATATTGTTCCCGGAGCAAGTCACAGTCGTGGCGAGCGGACTGCAGGGCGTGGGCCAGAGCGTTCTTGGCCTGTGGGAATAATAGCGGTGTGGCAGTGAATGAAAATATCCTGGAAAATCTCATGTGTTAAATGCAGATGGGCACTGATCCTGCTATGAGTAATGGCAAGCTATGGAATGAAAGTGGAAAGTCTGGGAATATGGCAAACAATTAACATACAGACTGCGGGGAAGGAGGAACAAAACTAGTATGGGAAGGTTTGCAGTGTATTACCTAAGTGTTTTTTTCCTCCCTTTCATTTGTTGATTCTGTAATTTCATATGTATCTAAAGATAGAGAATTTGGAGAGCTTTCTTGCCTTTATCTCTTCATCTAGATGCCTTTTGAGTTCCTCAATCTGTTGGGTGAAGGCCTGCTTGCCTCTTGACAGCTGAGAAATCAGAGCATCTTTCTCATCCACTTGGCGTGAATATTCACCTGGGAGTATTCGGATGAGTGAAAAAAACTTGTTATGACTTATGTAAAGTATTAATCTTGATAATAAATGCCCATGTAAAAATACTTTGAGTTAAACAAAATTTTACTTCTTTCATGGATTACTAATCAATGATGCCTACTCGCATTTCTTAGAGACTAGAAATGACCTGTCATAAAATCCAACCAGCCTTACTCTATGTTTGCATTAAGCCTTGAGTTTACAGAATGAGTACTACAGTGCTATCCAGAGGGATTATGGCCCTTGGGACACTCAGGAGATATAACAAGGCCAAGCAATCCAGGCAAGCCCTCATGTCTGCTGAATAGGGGGAAGGATCACTCTCCCCTAACCCGTTGGCAATGCTTCTCCTAATGCAACTGAGGATTCTCTCAGGGTTCTATTGGCCATCTTCATTGCCAAGACACATTTTTGGCTCAGGTTCAATTTTGTTCATATTCAGTCCTCCAAGACTCCAGATGATTTTTACTTTTTTTTTTTTAAGGGCACAGGTAATATAGAGTATTCTCTTAAAAACACAAATATCGTACCAGATTCTGTTTGTAGCCGAGCTCTTTGAGCACTAATGTCATTAATTATGCGCTGCTGTTCCTCCTCCTTTGTCTTAATCTCACTGAGCTGATCTTCTAGGGAACGACACATCTTCTCCAGATTTGCCTGTTTGCATTAGGAACAGAAGGAAAGATGTTAAGTGGTTCAAC
Source organism: Luscinia megarhynchos (assembly GCA_034336665.1). Classification (NCBI taxonomy): domain Eukaryota; kingdom Metazoa; phylum Chordata; class Aves; order Passeriformes; family Muscicapidae; genus Luscinia; species Luscinia megarhynchos. Next base: position 9,719,468 of record CM067580.1, read on the forward strand.
TCATAATTTGTGAGAATCTGAAGTCTTATGTAGGAAGAAACAATGATTCAGAAGCCAAAATTCCTCAGTTAACTGATATATATTTATATGAAGTTTGTGTCCCCAGTCCAACAGCTGTATATTCCCTGCCCATTGCAGGGCAGATGAAATGATATGATCTCTAAACTTCCTTCAAACCCAAACCATTCTACGATTCTATAATTTATGCATTTTCACTAATCTATATTCAATAGATAAAAAGAATGATGGGATAATGTAAAATGAAGAATTAATTTAAAATTCTGCTTGTCTCTCAAAGATAATATAATTGAAGTATTAGAGGAAACAAAAGAAAAATAAGAATAAAAAAGAAGAGGTATTTCTATACTAGGAGTAATTTATATTTTAGATAAATTGCAATGTTGTCAGAGTGTCTCATTTTGTAATGAGACCCCAGAGCTCCTTAGGTTAGGTGTTACAGGTGAAATTTTTTAGCTCTCACTCAAAGGATACAAAAATGATTTAAATAATACTGAAATGTTTAAACACACATTCAAGTTGCAAATGGCAATAATTCATTCTAAAATATGACTAACTACAATTTCTATGTTAAAATATAAATACTTGATTATATTTGAATTATTAAGAAGAAATATTTATGTACCTTGGCTTTGGAGACAGACTCCATGTTGCTGGCCAAGTCATCAATCTCCATCTTCAGCTCACTCTTCTCCTTCTCCAGCTTCTGCTTCACGCGTTGCAGGTTGTCGATCTGCTCCCCCAGCTCAGCTGTGCTGTCCGCGTGCTTCTTGCGCAGGGCGGCAGCCGTGGCTTCGTGCTGCAGCGTGGCCTCTTCCAGGTCACGGCGCATCTTCTGGAATTCTGCCTCACGTTTCTTGTTCATCTCAATCTGAGCTGCTGTGGCACCCTCCTGCTTCTTCCAGGCGCTCGCTGATCTCCTCCAGCTCCCTGGACAGGTCAGCCCGATGCTTCTCTGCTTTAGCGCGAGAGGTTCGCTCTGCCTCAATTTCCTCCTCCAGCTCCTCAATACGGGCCTGCAGAACAGCAGGGACCCTTCACACCCATGCCCTCCTCCTCTGAGCAAGGCAGGGGCAGGAACAGACACTTGCCTGCAGCTCCTTGATCTTCTTCTGAAGTTGCATGCCCAGGGCTTGTTCATCCTCAGTTTTGCTCTGGATCTGGCTGATTTCAAAGTCTTTCCTTTGGACCAAGTGAACAGCATTAGAGCTCAAAGAAAAAAGACAAGTGCTGCAGCCCAGCACTCAGTTGCCCCAGAGCCACACTTACTTCTTCAGTTTCTCATCCAGCTGCTGCTTATCATTCTCCAAATCCATGATGCTGTCCTGGGCCAGCTTCAGGTCTCCTTCCAGTTTCCTCTTAGCTCTCTCCAGGTCCATGCGCAGTTTCTTCTCTTGCTCCAAGGGACCCTTCCAGCTAAACACAACAAAACCATCAGTGCTCTACCAGCCTGATCAGGCTCCATACCTGTCCTGTTCCTGCTCTATGTCTGTGTGCTTACATCATCCACTTGCTGTTCCAGCTTGGTCTTGGCTTTGGTCAGAGTATTGACTTTGTCCTCCTCTGCCTGCAGGTCATCCAGGGTCTGCTGATGGGCCTCTTGGAGGGCTTTCTTCTCTTTTGTCAGCTTGGCAATGGTCTCGTCCAGGGCTGCCATCTCCTCGGTCAGGTTTTTCACCTTTAGGAGGGAGGCAGCAAATGTAAATAATGGAAGTTGCTATACAAGTCCTGTAATATCACAGGGCACTTTTCCAGAGTGCAGGTGACAGGTTCTGCCTCATACCTTGTTTTCAGTGGCATGTTTTTCCTTCTCCACCTTGGCCAGTGTTAGCTCAAGGTCATCAATATCTTTCTTCAGCTCTGAACATTCATCCTCCAGTTTCCTCTTCTTGGCTGTCAGCTCAGCATTCATCTCTTCTTCCTCTTCTGCTCTCTCTGTCAGCTCCTTTAATTTTGGCTTCGAGTTGGATTTTGGTTTTGATGAGCTGGTCACATCTTTCCTCAGCATCAGCCAAACCATCAGCTTCCTACATGATTCATTTAAATAAAACAGTTTTCAACCTGAGGCTACTGGCTGACATGTACTTTTAGGCTGTAGGTGTCAAAATGGTATCAGATTAATCTAAATGCTTACTTTTAAATACAGTTTTTGCTACATTCTTTTTTCCAGGTAAAAAAGCGAAGCAGTGAACTTCCATCACCATTTTTCTTGAAGAGGTCAGGATCATAAATGCCAGAGAAATACCCGACACTCCCAGCCCTTCCTACTCCAGTTGAATTCACTCGTGATTATCCGAACAAAATGTGTTAATAGGACGTCCAGACAACCTTACTTGGTCAGTTGATACTTGTAAAATCTGTAAAGTTCTATAAAGATGTGATAGTGACTCTGACATCAGCACAGTTGTTCATAGCATGGTGCTAATGACACCAAAATTGTGGCTTCAATCCTGATATGGGCCATTCACTCAAGAGCTGGACATCATGATCCTTCTGAGACCCTTCTGAGACCCTTCCAACTCAGACTATTCTGTGATTCTAACTGCTTCTGTGAATTACTGTGTAGGATTAAAATTACATACTGTAAACTGTACTATTTGCTGACTGGAAATTGATTATTTCTCTCCTGATTTAAAAGTATAAGGCACCATCCTCAATAGTTACTTGCAGATATATTAATATTTGCAGATTTCAACTTAGCTATTCTATGTGGCTTTTCTTCCATTTTATCAAAGATGTGTACATTTTAAAAATAATTAGTATTTGGGGATAATATGCCTTACTCAGACATTTGGGATGATTTTATATAGGATTTTACAAGTCAAAAACAAATACTCACTGCCTGCACTTGGAGCTGCAGGTCATTTTTCTCCTGCACCAGGGCCACCATTTTCTCTTCCAGCTCCTTCCTCTTTGCCTCAGACTTCGCAAGCTCCTCCTTGGTTTTCTCAAACTCTTCCTTCATGTTGGCCATCTCCTTCTCAGACTCTGCACTCTTCAGTAAGGGCTTGATCTTGAAGAACAGCTTCATCCATGGCCAGTGTTTGACATTCATGAATGAACGAACATTGTACTGGATACAGAAGATGGATTCCCTGAAAGTAATAGTTAAATATGTTTTGCTGCATACTTTAAAATCTATAAAACATATTTAACAGTATATATTGATATGTATAACATGAAGCTTGACACATAATACTTTTCAGTTGTATATACAGAGAGTACCTATATATAGTATATATGTACACATATATAGCTCTGTATATCTCTATGTGTAAAATATTTATCATGCATTATTCAATATACATTTCTCAATAGTATTTAGATCACATTTTATATATAACATATATAGTGCCACAGAAAACCTTCTAGTGTTATATATAGTATTGATCTGTATGGAGAGTTTTGAAGTCCAGATGTTTGGCTCACTTTCATGGCCAATGAAAAGGAACACTTTTGTAAGTTGACCTGGTCTCTTTTATGAAAGTTACCAAAGGGAAGAGGATGCTTTCCTTGTGACAGAAATATGTCTTTCTCTCTTTTTATTTAGAAATGACCTGAAATAATTAGCTTAAACTAGATATCAAGTTTCTGGACATACATATAATATAGTCATTAAATGAATTCAGCAATTATCAGTTCAAAGTATTAAAAAAATTATTTGTTTCCTCAAGTTGGGTATTTATGCTAGTTCATCTATTTTCAGGATATACTTTCATTACAACAAACTGAATTAATGAGAAATAAATAAATAATATTTTTTTGTGAAGCAGCCTAATTTCAATTTTGTTCATGCCATTAGTATCTGATAAGGATTGGTCCAGAAAGCCAAGTAAATATCTACCTTCTTTCCATCATTTTCTTGAACTCCACCCTCATCAGGTAACCCCTACACATGGCCTGGGTGCGGGTGATGAGCTGTGCCAGCTTCTCATCTCTCATCTCCTCCAGGAGCCCCAGCAGCCCAGCTTTGAAGAACACCTTGAGAGAGAGAATGTTGCAGCACATCACTGTCAGGTAGAGCAAAGCCCAGACAGACAGTGAATGGGGGGTTGTACCTTGGTGTGTCCGAATTTGTACTGGGTGTGGTCCACATCGATTGACCCAAGGAGCTTCTCAGAAGCCTTCTTGCTATCGATGAACTGTCCCTTCAGGGGATGGCACTGGCATTAAGCACCTTGTATCTGTGGCAGGAAATAAAATATGGGGAAGGTCAGATTCTTGAAAGCTCAACCAAACCTGTATTTAACAATGCCATTGTTAAGATTTTCTGAAGGGGGCTTGAGAGTGGAAGGTAAGTGAATAAATCTGAGCACTTCCATTGTATAGAAATTGCACTCTTATGGGTGAATATGATTTTAAGGAAAACTGCATTTCCCTTACTCCAAAGATTTTTGACACAGAATGGTCCTGATTTCTGTGGGTAACTGCTGATGTATTTAACACGCCATGTTATCTAAAGACCTTATTTCTAAATAAGAACTTTATGTGCAAGAGCAAAATATGTGGCAGAGAGAAGGAAATCTCAGTCCTAAATAGTGGCAGTACATTCTATCTATTTTCCAGCGGATGTAGAACAGGAAGCAAGATGCTTTAACTGCATTTGGTTTTCAAACAAGTTAGTCTAGAATGTCTGTTAGTGTCCTTATTCACATATCTGTGCTGACAGGTGAAAGTCATCTTTCTTTGTTCTCTAGGTGCCTAATTCTAAAGTAGTCCACTTCTGGATACTTAGTTAAATAATACTTTATCTCATACCAGAATATGAATAAAGAACAGGAATAAATAACAGCCCTTTGAAAATGTCTTTTTGTTCTCAATAGCTATAGAAAGTACCTGGATGACTCACTTGGAAAATTTTCTGAACCTAAAGGTAGGTGCAGTGAACCTCTCCCATAACTTCCACAGTACTTAAAAATAATTAGGAAATGCATATTATTCAGCGTTTGTGGATATGATGGAGGGTGATGATATGTCATCTGACCTCTGTTTGAAGTCAGCATAGAGGATTCTGCTGGGGAACCCTTTCCGGCAAATCCTGATCCCTTCCAGCACGCCGTTACAGCGCAGCTGGTGCAGCACCAGCTCGTGCTCCATGGCACCTAATAAATCACAGAACAAAATTGTGTATCATTTTACTGCACAGAGAAGATCAGATATATCACACCTCTGAACTTTAACAACTTACCAGGTGTTTTTGTTTCATTAGGAATAAGGCACCGCACAAAATGGGGATGTGTGCTTCTCAAATTGCTCATCAGCTTGTTTAAATTTTCCTTAGGAGCAAGAACAAAGCCTTAGAGTTTAAAAGTCTCTTACACAATCTCAATACTGGGTGGAGATAAAACAATACTGCAATAAGACCATGATCAGTAATTTTTTTTACACAACGTTTGGGCAGTCCTGAAAGAATACTTCCCAGAATTCAGTAGGAATTCCTCTTTACTAGAAGCAATTAATTTAATCTTTTCTGAACACAAAGGTACATTAGATCAATCTAAAGCTTTTCTGAACTGAACTCTCTGTTTTTCTTTTCATAACATGGTAAGTTTAGAATGATTATTCTACAGTACCCGGAAGAGAGCTGAGACGGTCTGGAAAGAAGAACCCTTCTTCTTGGCACCCTTCTTGCCACCACCACCACTGCTCTCTAAAAAGTAATATTTTTTTTTTATAGAAGTGAACAACAAAAGAACACAGAATCTGAAAAACCTTTTATGTTCATCTTAAAAAATCTATCAAAAGTAATAGTATGATCAAAATTTGCAAATGCAGGCAGTAAAGTTACAAAGAGAGATTTGAATTTTTTAGATGACAGTGGAAGGAAATCTAATAACTTTAAGCTGAAATTTAGAAAATGGAGTAGGGAAATAAAATATAATATTTTGCATAGAAATATATTTGCAGAGCTAAACCAATAGCTAGTAAATACACCAAATGCAGTGCTTATGTACCCGTACATCTAAGGGTATGCATAAATTTAACAGCATGTTGATACATTTCATTGTAATTCCCTGAAGTATTTCAGAATGGCCTATATTGCAGAAATCTGGTTTCTCAGCTAGTCTGGGTTAATGTTTTAGTCTCGTTCAAAAATCTACAGATCTATTAAGGTCTCTAGGGAGTTGTAATATCCTTTATTAAACTGAGATCCAAAAAGTAGATGAGGTTTTGGGTTTTCAATTTTAGAAATGTTATTACTAAACATAATAGAAATATTATTTATAATAGAAATATTATTGCAAAATATTATTACAAGTTTTTATTTTCTTCTTCCGTAAACTATAGTAGAACTGATTTCAAATAAATCACCTGCTTCTGCCCCACCAGCAGATGCAAAGAGCAAGGCCAGAGTCTTCAAGGATGATTTCTGATACAGCCCCACAACAGTTTCATTCAGAGGGTCCTTGTTCTTCTCCAGCCAGCCAGAGATATTGTAGTCCACTGTGCCAGCGTAGTGCACCAGGGAGAAGTGAGCCTCAGCCTTGCCTTTGCCAGGCTTGGGCTTCTGAAAGTTGTTGGACTTGCCCAGGTGCTGGTCATAGAGCTTGTTCTTGAAAGAGGTGTCAGTTGCCTTGGGGAACATGCACTCCTCTTCCAGGATGGAGAAGATGCCCATGGGCTGGGAGAAATAGCAACATGTGAAGAAAGTGTGGAAGGAAGAAACAGAGGCAATGTATATAGGAAAGAGGAATGGAAGATAAAAGTTATACAAAAAAATCCTATTCAGTATGTGTAACCTTATGTTTCTCCAGAAAGGGCATTTTTTACCATCAGTTATACTAAAATAAGCTCCCCCATAAGATTCAGGGTTGTGATACAATAAAGATCTAGCATGTAGAAATTGATTTTGTACATGTTTGATGAAAGTGGAAAGCAAAATGAATTAAAGTAGTAGCATTCAGATATAAGGAAGAGTTTAAACTTCCTGTATGCTCTTTCTTTAAAACAAGACAGAAAATTTCTTAAGAAATGCTAAAACAGAAGTTTCATAACTGAAAACTCTTAAATAACCTTCTCGATGAGCTCAATGCAGGCAGCCAGGTCCATGCCAAAGTCAATGAACTCCCATTCAATTCCCTCCTTCTTGTACTCCTCCTGCTCCAGCACGAACATGTGGTGGTTGAAGAACTGTTGCAGTTTCTCATTGGTGAAGTTGATGCACAGCTGCTCCAGGCTGTTGAACTGCAGAAAGCAAAGATTTACTTAATTGTGAATTTCAGTTCCAGGAACACCTGCTGTCTTCCAGTAGACTTTATTCTTATCCCACTAAGGTCTCCATGACTGGAATCTTGAATTTCTAGTGCTGGAACTGGACAGGTGCCTGGCATGTTCCATCCTCTATGTATCTAACCTTTTAGGCCCTGGCACTGTCTCAACATATTTCTGAGCTCTGAATAGATCTGCAGAGCTTAGTCCAAGTCCAGCTTTTCATTTTCTTGAATTTGCATACATTACCTGTCTATTTCCGAGTATTCAGAGGAAATCTGGCTTCAGCATTAACAAAGTCTTCCTTTAAAAAGGCACATTTTAACTTCCTTTAAAATCTCTCTCTGCTATTATTTATCAGTTGTTCAGCAGTTTTTAATGCAATTTTTACTTCTGCATGCAAAAACATATACAAATAAACAGAGCCCTGTGAGATGCTACATACAATGAGAACCAGAAGGATGCCATTCCTAGAGGAAAGGCACGATTATCGAATAAATAGAAATAACCCATAACTGAGATAAAGCACACCCCAACCCCCAAATTATTCCAATTTCCTAATGCTTCTTTCAGGAAAGCTTCATGGAGATCCTCCTCTTACATCAAAGATCTCAAAGCCAGCAATGTCCAGGACACCAATGAAGTATTGCCTGGGTTGCTTCGTGTCCAGCTGTTGGTTGATGCGAACAACCATCCACAGGAACATCTTCTCAAACACAGACTTAGCCAGGGCACCCACTGAATTGTATACCTAAGAAAAGGTTAAAGGAAAGGTACCATCTGCAGCAAAAAAGGAAGTTCAAAATTTTTAATTCAAGTAATTGTGTTTTCTATTATCACTTGTCTCTTACCTGCTGCACAGTTTGGCCCTTGGTCACATATTCATTCCCCACCTTCACTCGGGGGTAGCAGAGGGCCTTGAGCAGGTCTGCTGAATTCAGACCCATCAGGTAGGCAGCCTTGTCAGCAACTAAGAAAACAAGCATAGAGCAGGATCAGATATTAGCTCTTCAGTGAAAGGATCTTGCAGTAATTGAGATTTCTGCAGAAGCCACATATATGTTAGCATGTCCGTTAAAATACTGCAGTTTTCTTGAATTGCTAATTTTTTTCTGATTTAGCCTATATGATTAATAAAGTTAAATATTATCCAAATAGTTTTTCAGTGAACGTGCAAGAGACTAGACAGACAGAAAAGACCAAGGGCCATGAAAATGGCAGCTCAAACAGTCAAATTACTGAATAAACAAAATGGGAAAGTGTTTGGTATTCAAGTACATTGCACTGAAAACTGGTCAGTGAAACTCTCCTGTCATTGGAGAGAGAGGGGTAGATTAGTGAGGTACAATGCCAAAAGTATGATTAGGATTGTCTTGTACAGCTTTCATAGTCAGACTATATTGTACCTAAAAATAAATATCAAACACATTAAGTCTTTCCCAGCTCTCACTTTATCTGCATGTAGGATAACAAATACAAGCACCATGGCACTGCATATACTCTGTCATCACTTTCCAATTTGCCGCTTGACTTGTCTCACAGTGAAGCTGAAAGCAAGCTCCAGTACTATTTACAGAGTTCTTCAACGTGAGAATGCCAAACCTCATTATATAAGATTTATAACAGATGCTAATTTTGAGCTGCTTCTATTTTATGTGTTATTTCCAACAAGACATTTAAGGCACATTTATAACTAGGAAGATGAAAGAAGAAGAAAATTTCAGTTTTGGAGACAGATAGAGAGAGAGATAGATATGTATGTATGTATGTATATATGTATGCATATGCAAACAGTGGTTGTATATAAGCTACTTTACTGTAATTATATCATTACTCATTAGTACTAGAGAGTGGATCCTGGTTCTGTGTCAAGCCTGGGAAGATTCCATTAAAGACAGCAGCAAAGCTTGTTTTATTTTTGCCTGATTCTTACTTTCACAGAAAAGGGAAGGATGCTTTGGGAGTCACTGGACTTAATTTTTTGCATTGTTCAAAATAATCTGCAGGTTCCACTGAGTTGTGTTCCTCCAGAGAAATCCTCAGGCTAGGAGCCCACTGCCATTCTACCACACTGGCACTGGGGAAATGCATATGCCGAGTCAGTCATTCTGACCCTGACATGCTGCCTTAACTAAGTGAGTGTTCAATATCTTCCATGCTCTGGGATGGGTTGTGCTGGTACCTTCGGTGCCATCAGGCTCTGCCTGCTCCTCACGCTGCTTCTGCTTGAACTTCAGGTTCCCATAGTGCATGACAGCCCCTGTCAGCTTGTAGATGGCTGTTTTCTCATCAGCACTGAAGCCCAGGATGTCAATGGCACTCTAACAAAAGAATACTTAAGGTGAGTACCCCAGCTGTAAATGTCAGAGAAATGAAACTTCACCTAAGAAAACTTCTACTACTTACGTCGGTGGCCATCAGCTCTTCCTGGTCGTTGATGCTGGGAACTGTGATCTCACCTTGACTCACGTACAGATAGTCATAGGGGTTGGTGGTGATCAGTAACATCTCTGAAAAGAAGGACAAAACCCAGCCAGGTCAAATGCAATTGGCACAGAAAGGAATTCAGTGTTGTTCCATAACCTTTGCCTGGAGGAGTCAGTGATCTTTCCTACCGATTAGCTCCGGCTTCTTGTTGGACATGATCTGATAAAAGATGTGGTAGCTCCTTTCCGCCTTGAGCTGGAAAGTGACTCTGGACTTCTCCAGCAGATCTGGCAAGGATGGCGAGACATAGTCAAGTACAAGAAGTGAGGAAGGCTGGAGGGAAGGGGGATCAGGTGAGAAGGGTGTCTTACATGTTTCAATGTCAGCAGAAGCCAGTTTGCCTGTGGCACCAAAATGGATTCTGATGAATTTACCCTGAAAGCAGCAGGAAAGTCAATCAAGACTTATTTTCCCAATCTGGACATCAATAATATTCAAACTGGTGTTGACAGTTGTCCCAAGTAACAACTCACAAAGCGTGAGGAGTTGTCATTCCTCACGGTCTTGGCATTTCCAAAGGCCTCCAGCAGTGGGTTGGCACTGATGATTTGATCCTCAAGTGTCCCCTGAAACAGAAGTCTTCTTGTCACGATCTAGCTCCTCAAGAAATCGGATAGTTACAGATATCTAGTCCTGGGTCCTCACCTGCATTTTGCCCGAGGTCTGCTCCTCCTTCTTCTTGTCCCCACTGGCTGCAATTGTTGCAAAGTACTGGATGACACGCTTTGTGTTCACAGTCTTCCCGGCCCCGGATTCTCCGCTGCCAAAGGCAAGAGAGAAGCAGAGGGTGTGTGGTCAGGCAGGAGGTGCCCTGGCACTGGGCAGCCCCGCAGGGACCCGTGCAGGGGGTGTACGTACGTGATCAGGATGGACTGGTTCTCCCGATCTGTGAAGAGACAGAAGCAAATAAGCTTTTAAATTAAGAACACAAAAGTACTGACAATGAATAAGTCAAAGCAAGGAAAAAAATCTGGATTTTCTCCTTTGTTCACTGCTAAGTCTTTTTTCCATTTCTATTCCTTGCAAAGCAATTTGTACTTGCACCCTTTCCTTGAAATATATTCACAGCATTTATGACTGGAGCTTAGAGAGTTGTGGATTTGCTGGGTGAGCTGTTGGATAAGGAATTTGCTAGGAGGCTGCATGAGAGCAGTTTCAGTTAAAGTTTCCAAGTCCAAATGGTTAATGAGTGGTGGAAAGACAGATAATGACTTTTTCCCAAGTCTGCGATGATACAACAAGGGGCAGCAGTTTTAGGCTCAAAGAGGTAGTTTTTATGATGATGGAGCCAGACCAACAAGTTGCCCAAAGATGTTGCCAATATCCCACAACTAAAAGTGTTCAAGGTCAAGCTGGACAGAGCTTTGAGCAACCTAATCTAGTGGAAGATGTCCCTCCAAATGTCAAAGGGAAGGCCCATGACATTTTTAAATATCCCTTCCAGCACAAAACATTCTATTATCCTATAATCCTTTGCAGGGACATTGAAAACCCCTGAAGAGCCATATGCTTCTTCTCTGTTCCATACAGTAAATTATTTTAATTTCAGCTACACAGACTGCTTTTAGAGCAGCAGAGAAAGGGAGAGTAAAGACCCATGACAAAGGAATCCTATCATGAGTAACACTTTGGAACTCAATAGCACAGAGAAAGAAATGAATGAAAAAGCCAGAAGCAAAACTCACAGAACTACATAATCCTATTTCATTTTCTACGCCAGGTTCTATCAAGACAAAGCAGAACAGTTGTGGTCTGAGGCTTATAAGAGCTACTCACCAGTCAGCATGAACTGATAGGCGTTGTCAGAGATGGAGAAGATGTGTGGAGGGGCCTCCTGGCGCTTCTTGCCTCGGTAGGCCAACACCACCTCGGGGTTGTACACCGGCAGCCACTTGTAGGGGTTGACAGTGACGCAGAAGAGACCCGAGTAGGTCTGTGAGGAAGGGACACAGCACGTTGGCTTCCCCTGAGCCTGGCCCAGCAGCTCCTGAGGCTGCCCAAAGGAAGCTGCTGCTGCTGCCACTTACGTAGATCATCCAGGCTGCGTAACGCTCTTTGAGGTTGTACAGCACAGCGGGTTCGTGGAGGTGGGTCATCATGGCCATGTCCTCAATTTTGTCATACTTGGGAGGGTTCATGGAGAAGATTTGATCTTCCTTCACCGTCAGGGTCTGTCAGAGGGCAGGAAGGTACACGCATGTCAGCTAAGAACTAAGAGTGAGAACGAACTGCTGTTTGTAAATTTTGTATTTTACCCACCTCTCCCCCTTCAGTCTTGACAGTGATTTTTCCTGTTTCCCTGCTTGTGATTGTGCTCTTCACATAGGATTCCTTTGCATGTACCACAAAGACAGATGACTTGGCATCAAAGGGTTTGTTCTGGGCTTCAATTCTCTCCTTTTCCGATTTTCGGAGGTAAGGAGCCGCCTCCCCAAAGATCGCCATCTCGGCGTCTGTAGACATGGCTGCTGCTTACTACACGTAATGCAGCAAGTCTCTGTGAGGGTAGAGAATATATTAAAATGGTGCGTGATGGAAGAAACACTCCTATAGCACATTTGATTGTTCTTCTTTAGATATCAACTAAATTGCCTTTTCTGTTTCTACTAATTCAGAGTTCTCTTCTGCAAGTTTTTTTCCATCATAATTATTTTTTTGCGTGGTTAGATCTATAGTCCTACTAGACAATTGCATTTACAGAAGAATGCTTTCTATCTTTTCTGTATTTGGACTCCCAGATAGGAAGGACATGGAGCTGTTGGAGTGAGACCAGAGGAGGCCACGGAGATACTCCAAGAAATAAAGCCCTTCTGCTCTGGAAATAGGCTGGGAGAGCTGGAGTAGTTCAGTGTGAAGAAGACAAGACTCCAAGGAGACCTTCTAGTAACCTTTCATTACCTAAATGAGTACCAAGAGACTTGAAAAAGAGCTTTAGACAAGGACCGGCAGCAACTGAACAAAGGGGAATGACTCGCAACTGAAATAGGATGAGTTTAGATTAGACATTAGGAAGAATTCTTTACAACAAAAAAAGAAAAAATACTTTGCCTTCTTAGCAAAGACAGACTGCACAACACAAATTAGTGTTATCAATTCAAATGAATGGATGCAATTTCCTGACTGGTTTTGCCTCTAACTACATGTTTTTCCACTTGATTACTATCTTATAAACTCAAATGAGACCATTTGACAAAATAATCGCATAAGGTTGGAAAATGGTCCCAGTTTTTCACCAGCAATATTAACACTGCTTTATTATCTCACATTTTCTTAGAAGATTCCTAACAGGAATAATACTAACTAATCCTACGATAAATAAGATTGTTATATTATATATCTTAGTACATATACATATACATGTCAGTATATGCATTACATTATTATATGTTATAGTATATAAGTTTGTATGTGTACATTTTACCTTTATTGTACAATGGGTTGTTTTACAGACACTGGATGCTTTTCTCACAATATACTATCAAAAATTATAATAGATACAGTAGGTTAGTATACATTAATATATGTATGTATTATGTCAGTAGATGGACTTTTTAAAGGATTAAACTATTTTCTTTTGTTTGTTTTGTTTGACATTTGCTGAAATCAATTCTGTGCTCACTGTCCTTCCCTGATTTGCAGCATGCTGGGTACATTCTTTACAGGATTGTTGTTATTTTATAATTTTGAGGGATATAGTCTAGTGACAATATTTGACAAAATTAGTATAAATTACTGTAGAAAGTGAATGTGAAGAATTTCTTTTCCTCAGTGTAAATATTTAAAACTGAATTTAGTTGCAGTTCCATCTCTCTTTTTCAAGTTATCCAAGTAGGTATCATCCTTTATTCAGTTCCTTATGATTACAAATATTTGCTTATATAATTTTGTCACAATTATGCAATATTTTCAGAGGCAGAAACAAGCCTATAAGGAAGCTCAGACTGGAATGCATGCTTTTAGCACTTTGACGTTTTGTTACACAAAATTTTAACAACATTCCTCAAGCTTCCAATGTGAAAAAAAGAACATATTAACATTATTTAAACATATATTTCTTTTCCTGTTGCTTCACAGTCAGTGACAGTGACCCTTGATGTTTGAGATAAATGCAGAAAACACACCCCAAATAATTGGAAAATATTTTCTGATGGCTTTTTACCCCCTCACACAGTTTCTCCAGGAACTGGTGTCTGCTAGAGATTCCTGGGGAGAGTGTAGGCAATGCTGCTGTGATCAGTACTTTAAAGATCATGCTCTTTAAGAATCTTGTGACAAAAATAACAGCAATCCAACCCAATTCTCAAACTGTATTTATACAATGGACACAAATATACTGATTACGATGATTTCCAGCATACCTGCATAGAAGCCCTGCCTTACAGCAAATCTACCTGACCCTAAAAAGTGAATAAATCAAGATCTTACCTTTTGTGAGACAAAGGGTTGCAGATCGGAGATGGAGAGTATCAAAAAAGAGAACTAGTAACTTACTTCTTAGTGCTGCACCCCAGACAACATTTATAGACTGAAAACATATGGATGGTTGGAAAGCAGACTGAAAATCCCAGCTGACACCGGCAGACCCCATTGAATGAATGTGAGCATCTGTAGGAATGCACTGGAACTTGTGGAATGCAGGGCCAGTTTGCCTTCATTCCCAACCTCCCTAGTCCCAAGCCCTGAAACTCTTACCTTAGAGATTTCTGAGAAAGGACAAGACACACAGATCCCAGGGCACTTTTATAGGATCTGATCTGCATATGTAGCCACCACCTCCTCTTTCTTAGGTCAAAACATTTTTGGCAATCTTAACTCCTAACAGAATTGCGATTCATATTAGAAGTGAATGGATATAATTAGACATAACAGGTCTGTGAATCAATGTCCTATAAATAATTTGACAAGAAAGCATGAGAAGGGGGGGAAGTGGGAGGGCATGCTAAAGGAGATGAAAGGGGCTACATTGGTTCTGTAATCCATCGGATGCTGACTCGCACAGAAAAAGTGAAGAGTAAGAGGCAGTCTGCCTTGTAGGAAACATGTAGGGATGGAGAGAAAGCAGAGGCTCCTGCTGCTGCAAGCACTCAGAGCTCTCAGTGTGGAAAAGCAGGAGGGGTCCTACTGAGAGGCAGGGTTATTGATAGAGGAAGAAAATCCCAATGCAGGGGGAAGCATCTGAAAAGGAATAGAAGTTGCCAAAGTGAGAAGCAGGAGATGATAAGAATGACCAAGGACTAGAATGGACCAAAGCCAAAGCAAGTGAAGGGAGGAAGAATGAGACTGAATGTAATGATAAGGAAGGATATGTGAATAAAGAAGAGGAAGCCCTTGGAGGTGTTTAATAAAAGACTCGATGTGGCACTCTGCCATGGTTTAGTTGATAAGGTGGGGTTAGGTCAGGTTGGACTCAGTGATCTCAAAGGTCTTTTCAAACCTGGTTAATTCTGTGATTCTGTGAAGTATATAGGGATGTGATTCTAGTGGGATAACAGCAAGTCACCATGGTAAAAAACAGCAATAAAAGATAAAGATAAAAGCTTCAAAGCCTGGCATCATCGAGTTAAGTCCCAGACAAAAGGCACAGGAATCAAATTCTTGTTTTTGGAGCTGAAGGTTTTCAAAGATCATATGAACAACATGATGGAAGCATTGTACTGAACTTAAGACATATATCCCATTGGAATCAGGAGAGATAGCTGCTGTCTCAACATAGGGTAGTCATTCAGCATCACTTTTGCAAGATAAGTGTGCTAGGAAAGATTTAATAAATTTGCATCCTCTAAAATATAGTCAGTCAACTTAGGCTGCTCTGGAAGACATGTAACTATTTTTAGAGGGATCTGAATGTCATTATAGTTATTGTAAAAGGCCAATCTACTGTTCTGATCTCTGGGATATTTCTCACCCAGATTAAGGAGGGGACATGGTCTATGTTCACAAGGATCAGAGTGGTGAAGAGAGCAGTGGAACCATTCTCTTTTACTGAGAAGTACTTTCCTTCCCACACAAAAGATCTGGATTTGTTCAGGGTTTAGAGGTACTTGGTTTGGGGTTGGGGTTTTTTCAGTGTGGTGTTTTTAGTTTGTTGGTTTGCTGGGATTTTTGAGGGTTTTTGTTTGTTTCTTTTCATGTATTGCCCTTCACTTTCCAAACTACAGTTCCTACCACAAAGGAAATTTGAAGTGAGTCAAGCCTTAGCAGCTTCACCTGGTCCCAGAGCATGCTACCTTCCCAATTACAGTACCAGTTGTGCTCCCATCTCTCTTAGCATCTCCTACTCAGAAGTCTGGATAGGAAAGTGAGGTAATTCCTTCCTCCTCTTCTCTCAGCTGTCTGCATCTCTGTGATGGCACTGTAATCCTGGGTGTGGGAAGGAGATTGACAGACATCAGTTTCATGTTTGGAGTAAATTCCCACTGAAGATAAGACTGAGGCCTATGTTTTAGCCCTAACAGCTAAACCCTCATTGGAACATAAAGCAGCACTTCTTTCATGTCTTTATTACAATTATATGTATGAGAACTGGAATACAGGGTTAGTTTCAGGTATTTCAAGGACTCTGTATGTTGTCTTATTTTGCTGGTGCATGCAGTTTTTGACCTGGATTAAAACTGGCTGCAAAGAAAAAAAAGAAAACAAAAACTCAAGGTTTTCCCACAGTCATATGTAATATTGGCATAAAGCTGATAGCTGCCTAAAAGGCTTGATTGCAAGATTTTTTTCAAATAGATAAAGAATAATCCATGAAGGTGTGAAGACTCAAAAGGAAGTAGTTTTTCAAAGGATTTCTCAAAATCACATGAAATTGAAAACTTCCACAACCTGTAACATATTGCTTGATCTGTTTTCATTTCTATTTTTCCTTTCCTTTATTTGCCTTTATACTCACAGTCAATGTCCTACCAGTGTGGGAGCTTGAGCTCATAGGGCCTGGAAAATGAATCAGTTGTCCTGATGAAGTTGTCGAGCTTAGACTGAGCTGAAACCTATTCTTGACTCTAAAGGTGTTGTCTACAATGGCAGCTCAGACATTCAGCTTGCACACCTACAGATTCACTTGGGCATGAAGATGACCAAAAACAAATATTTGAGTTTGGAATTGAATCTAGTAACAAACCTAGTATTGAACCTCTATCCCTCACTGAAATTTCTCTCTCTGTGCTGGTTTGGCACATATGATATTTATTGAGGAGGAAAAAAAGACACCCATGGAAGTTTTTTTTCTGAGAGCTTCCTCTGTGTCTGTCAAAAATCAATCAGTGACTGGTTTTGAGAATTGACAACCTATTAAACCACTGAGAAAGCTGAACACGCCTCTGTGGATATGCATTTTGAAATTTAAAACCCCAGGAAAACTCTTTTTCCCTTCTGGCTGGAATCAGGTAACACTGGTCCCGGCCCCTCCATGCGGCCCAGGCCAGGCCGGGCTGGCAGGGCCGGGTGGGCTCTGACGCAGGGCTCGGGAAGCCCACAGCACCTCATTTTGGCTGGTGCTTGATAGAAAGAGGGAGGCCTGCTCAGCTACTAAGATCTTAGATGCCCCCCTTTGGTGTGGCTGGCTGGAAGATGTCAGGGCAAAGCATGGGGTGACAACAGAGGCTGAAAAAATAGTGAAAAGAAAAAGGGAACTGTTGAAATTCCTAGAAAAGATGGATAAACCATTGAAAGAGCTTTAAAACCAGCTCGTGGCTGGCATTTATGGGTGTGTCTTTCTGTACTGCCTCTGGCAGGGCCCAGCAGCATGAAGGAGGGTGGTTCCATGTTAGGGGTAAATAAAACTTTAGAAAATTAAAGCCTTGTTACCTTTGCAAAATCATAGCTCACTGCTGTTACTTTGGCTGAGTAGAAAAGGACTCTGGGAATGACTCAGCTGAATGAGAGGTAGAGAAACAAGTTATGTAACCATTATGTGTTCACATTGTGGCGTATGGAGGTTGGTTGAATTATATTTGTTGTGCTTAAGTGGAATGTAACTGATAAAGGCCTAATTGCTTGAAAAGGCCTGTTTTTTGCAATAATCAGATTCCCTTTTGCACCTGCCTGGAGGGTCCATATTGCTCTGCATTGTTGCAGTTCAAGGCCTTGATGGAGGCTTCCCATCTCTCCCCTTGTGCCCAACCAGCATCTTGCTCCCACTACTCCCCTCCCTGCCTCCCACAGCTTTCCCTCCCACGCCCTGTTTTTGCTGGGAAGGAGCTGGATATAAGTAAGCAGCTGTATGGGGAAATATAAATGCATTAGTATGAGCAGAACAAAGTTCTCCCTCTTCTGCTTTCTTGGCAGAGGCCCCCTTTGGTTACTGCAGCTGCTGGCTGCAGAAGCATTTCCACCTGTACTGTGGCCTTTGTGGTGGGCAGGAGTGTGGTGGGGCCCCATCTCCTGCCACAATCCGTCCACACGATTGTGACACAGCAAAAAACCTATGGATGGAGGAGAAATGCAACATGCAACATGCTGCTCAGCTCAAGTGTGGTTCCCTTGTTCACTCTGCCACCCTTTCTGAAAAGCAGCTGGTACAAAACCAGTGATCTGTTAACAGAGGTCTCTGATGAGCCCTTAGAAGACCAGGGCATTTAGAAACATACTGACACATCCTGTGATGGGCCACACAGCTGGGCCATGTTTGACATCAGTCAAAGGGAAGACAGGTCCTGCTCATACAAAATGTGCTGCAAGTGCTCAAAGAGTTTAAGGGAGCACCAAAAAATCCCAGAGATGCTCAGCTGTGATGGATCCTAAACTATCATTTCCACAATGCATGGAGTAGTGTCCCTTCCCAGCTCCAGCTGTCATCAGCTGCTCAAATGTTATTTTTATATTTAATGAGCAATGTTTATAATTTTAAAGCAGTGGTTTTACAGCACTTGTAGACTGGCTGAAGGATTAGAAAGCATATCCAAAAGGGACATATGAAGGTCAGCCAGGGACTGGCAGCTCTGGTGGGACAGCCAAAGATGTTTAGGACTTGCTTTAAATAAACAGCAAGTTTGAGAGAGCTGCTAAAGCTTGACACAAATTATCAACCAATATCCCACTCTGTGTCTTGGCAAAAACAAATTTATCAGCAGCAAGAGAACCTATACAGCTTTGCTTCTAATTTACCAGGCCCTTAGACACATTAAATGCATTCCCAAACCATCTAATTTAATTACTTATCTGTAAAGTGTGATCAGTATTTAGATACCTTATCCAACCAATGTTGTACTTCACCTTACATTCCAATCAACATATAAATGTTGACTGTCTAGTTCAGCTTAATGAAAAATAAAATATTGTGGGTTAATAATCAGTTCTTGGGAAAACGAACAGGCACAGTATATTGAGAATGACAATGAAGAGGATAGTCAGGTTGTGGATAGAACTGAAGGGTTGAACCTAGAAAGGCAGTGGAAGGTTTGGCTAAAATTATAAATAGAGGCCTAAGTCTTAGCTATTCTTTCTTCCACAGTCTTTTAAATGTGGGTTCCTCTTCCTCATCCTGCATGTGAATGGATATAATTTTGTCCTATGCATGAAATAAAATTTCTTCACAGAAAGGGAGTGGGGATATCTCTTCATGCCACTTTCTCGACATGTTGGTTTGACTGCCTGTCACTTCTTGGAAAAAAATTTCAAGTTCCCATACTTCTAATCTTAACCAAATAAGCAACATTTTTTAATTAATAGAAATAATATATGTATAGTTATATACGTGTGTGTGTATGTCTGAGTGCATATGCGAAATGTTACAGGAATCTCTACTCCTATTACTTTTTTTTTTCTAAGAAGACAAAAATTACTTGAAAGAATGTAGTCTTAGTCCGTCAAAGAACTGCATATTTCTCATTGAAAGAGGAAGAATAAATCCATATAATTATTACCATTCTTCATGCATTTGTAAAAAAAGCAAGCATAAAAATACTTTGCTGTTTGATATACTTTTAAATGTGAAGATGAACTGTGTACATGTACTTCAAAAGTAATGAATGCTAGAATAAATAAATAAAACATGATAGTCACTGTTCATATGCAAGGATCTCTACTCTCTTTATTGCCTAGACATATTACTGAATTACATAATTACTGAAGAAAGCAACACAGAGGTTTACATTTTATGCATGCCTCAGGTCACTTTTTAATTTTGGGAACCTCATTCCTCTTCTTCTATCTTCTTATGAATCTCCCGGCTCTTGGCTCGGAGCTTGTTGACCTGTGACTCTGCAATGTCAGCCCGCTCCTCGGCTTCCTCCAGCTCGTGCTGGATCTTGCGGAACTTGGACAGGTTGACGTTGGACAGCTCCTCCTGTGAGGCAAGAGGGAGTTGTGAAAACAACAGGCAGCGTGTGGAAATTTAGTACCAGAAAACTGGGCAAACAAAAATTCAAATGCCACAGCTGCACGAGCAGATTCAAAACCAAGATAAGAAGCTGCTCAGGATGTTATGTGCGTCAGAAGAGAAAAAAATATTGGAATGTCAAAAAACAAATAGGGTTGGGCAAGTATATTTCCTCTCAAACCCATCAAGTCTTACTCTCACATTCTCCATTGTATCAGAAAACCATCATGTTGCATTAAAACAGTCAAGTTTTCAAAAAGCTGTACAGAGGAAAACATGAACCTAGAATTCCATCTCTAGCAGAAGAAAGTCTGGTTTGGGCAAACTGGTACTTACAGCCTCCTCAGCTTGTCTCTTGTAGGATTTCACTTTCATTTGCAGCTTGTCCACCAGATCCTGCAGCCTGAGGACATTCTTCCTGTCTTCCTCAGACTAGGGAGGTTGGCAAACAGGATAGAGAGTCAATTTATAGTCTTCCAACACACAAGGCTAACAGTTCCCCTTGGGGGTGGTGTGTGCAAAATGTGACTCACTGTGAGCAAACCCTGTCAGAGCAGGAGACCTCCTGCCTTACCTGGTAGGTCAGTTCCTTCACCCTCCGCTCGTACTTGCGCACACCCTTCACGGCTTCAGCGCTGCGCTTCTGCTCAGCATCAACCTCCCCTTCCAGCTCCCGCACCTGCAAGGACAAGCCCATCCCTGCAGCTTCCCTGCCAATGTCTCTCCAAGGACACGCTCACTCAGGCACAGCCCCAGCCCTACCCACCCTGGCCTCCAGCTTCTGGATCTGCTTCTTCCCTCCTTTCAGTGCCAGCTGCTCAGCCTCTTCCAGACGGTGCTGCAGGTCCTTCACTGTCTGGTCCAGGTTCTTCTTCATCCTCTCCAGGTGGGCACTGGTGTCCTGCTCCTTCTTCAGCTCTTCTGCCATCATGGCCGCCTGATCAGAGCAAAAGGTCAAAGCCATTTTAGGGCTGGAGATATTTAGGGCAGAGTACATACACCATCAGCAGTGCCAGGTGCACCCAACTCACATCAGTGATGGCCTTCTTGGCCTTCTCCTCAGCATTGCGAGCTTCCTGGATGGTATCCTCCATTTCACCCTGGATCTGGGCAATGTCTGTTTCCAGCTTCTTCTTGGTGTTGATCAAGCTGGTGTTCTGTTGAAGAGCATGAACATGATTTTGTTTTTGTTAGGTTGCAGTATCATATCAAGTACAACATAAGTTGTTTTTTTAATATAGATTGTGCCATCAGGTCACATTGAATTCTCAGAGAACTATTGTTGTAGCAATTAATTTCTCAGATATGATGTGCTTTGGTATTTTGTGAGCATCCTCCATGAAGTCTTCTCTCACTGTTTCTCAGACAACAAAGAAGGAATTTAGACTGAAAAATGAAAAAAATACTTTCCTAATAATTTTAAGTCTAGTGACCATAAAACTTTGAGATGGTTCTATAGAATACTTATAATGATATTGTCAAACTAATTAATGACAGAATTAGTGTGGTCCTATTTCATTTATAATCAACCTACATTTTCCTTTAAAGTCTCAAATAGAAATCTGAAGGTGTGGAACTCAAGTATAAGAGTAAGAACCTCATACACTCCTCTGAATTTTTTAATACTAAGGAATCTATACTGTAGTCTAGTGAAATTCATATTGTATCTACATCTGAAATTATGGTCTTAATATTATCTATCACTTATTACTTCTTATTTACTGTGCAAGCCACTGCATTTAATAAAATACTGCTACAGCTCATTCCATCTTCAGTTAATTTACACATATGGAACAATAGTATAAATACTATGTTTATAGACAGACCTGGCTGTGGAGGAGCTGAACTCTCTCACTTGCATCCAGAAGCTCCTGCTCAGCCAGTTTCCTCGACCGCTCTGTCTGCTCCAGGGCTGCCCGGAGCTCCTCAACTTCAGCCTGCAGCAGGTTTGCTCTGCGCTCCACCATGGCCACCTGCTCCTTCAGGTCATCCTGTGCTCTGACAGCATCATCCAAGTGCAGCTGGGTATCCTGGAAAGAGAGATACCACAAACTGGGAGATGTATGTTTTCTATTTTCGTATTTCCTATTTCTCCATCAACTTAGAACTAAAAGAATTATAACAAATGAAAAAAATTTAGCTATGTCAGAACACAGCAAATCTTTAATTGTGCCATACCTTGAGCACTGCCTGGGTGTTTCTCAGGTTCTTCTGTGCCTCTGCAGCCTGGCGGTTGGCATGGCTCAGCTGGATCTCCATTTCATTCAGGTCTCCCTCCATCTTCTTCTTCAGCCTCAGAGCTTCATTCCTGCTCCTGATCTCAGCATCCAGGGTGCTCTGCATGGAGTCCACGACTCGGAGGTGGTTTCTCTTCATCTGGTCAATCTCCTCATCTTTCTCTGCAATCTTCCTGTCAATCTCAGACTTCACTTGGTTGAGCTCAAGCTGCAGGCGCAGGATCTTCCCCTCCTCATGTTCCAGAGAAGCCTGCACAATTCAGCATGAAGAGAGTCTTACTTTCTAAGTAATCTTTTTTGCAGTTCCATATAAAAGGTAGGCTTGCTTTCCTGATGTCTCTCCAAAGAACTGCACCCATACTCCTAAATATGGACACCATTTATGAGCATTGTATGTACCTCAGCTTCCTCCAGGGAGGCTTGCAGTTCAGATTTTTCCTGCTCAACCTGCTTCTTGACTTTCTCCAGCTCATGAATCGCCTTTCCTCCCTCGGCAATCTGCTCCGTGAGGTCAGAAATCTCCTCTGCAAGGAAGGGTGAAAAGCAGCATGGTCAGGCACAGAGCTGAATGGAGAAAGGCTCTGCTGCATCAAGGGGCTGGGTATGTTCTTATCCCTGCAGGCCCTGAGCCGATAAGTGTGGCAGAGAGACAAGCTTGTGACAAAGGGCAGTGAGGAGCAGAGGCCAGGGACTTACGCTGCAAGTTCTTGTTCTCCCGCTTCATTGTCTCCAGGTGGTCCAAGGACTCCTCATAGGCGTTCTTCATCTTGAACAGCTCCGTGCTGAGAGAGCGCGACTCCTTCTGGGAGGCCTCCAGCTCCGCCTGCGTTTCCTCATACTTCTGCTTCCATTCTGCCAGGATCTGCAGAGAAAGGGGCTGTGAGTAGGGCTGTGGCCATCACAGGGGCGTGTTCTCACCAGGAGTGCTGGTGCTGGAGGCCAAAAGACCTTGTCAAAGTTCTTCTGCTTCTTATCCAGAGCAGCACAGGCAGCATTGGATCTCTCCACATCAATCATCAGGTCCTCCACTTCA
Source organism: Luscinia megarhynchos (assembly GCA_034336665.1). Taxonomy (NCBI): domain Eukaryota; kingdom Metazoa; phylum Chordata; class Aves; order Passeriformes; family Muscicapidae; genus Luscinia; species Luscinia megarhynchos. Next base: position 9,742,767 of record CM067580.1, read on the forward strand.
TTCTGTAGCCTCTGCTTTGTCTTTTCCAGGGAGGCACATTTGGCATTGACAGCCTCAACATGTTCCTCTGCATCCTGCAGGCGCTGGGCCAGCTTCTTCCTGGAAAGTGGTAAACATAAGTAAGCCTGTAGTGTGAAGCAGCATGTTCTACACAAGAGCACACTTAACCCCTTGGTGCTGTGTGACCCCCATACACAGAGAGGTGTAAGACTTCTCCCAGACAGCTATTTCTATGTCTGAATTCTGCAGCAATCCTGCAGCATTTGCCTCTCTGCTGTCCTCTCTGCTGTTCTGGACCCTTCAGCTTTCCCCCAATTTGTACATTCTTTCTGTCATATTTTGTCTCTTTTTGACCCTCTGCAAAGGAGGACATAGACTTCTTCCTGACAATGTCAAGAGGGCTCCTCAAATTCCCATTCTTAGTCTCTGCCAGTGTTCTCCATATTCCCCACATACTTGGCCTCCTCGAGCTCCTCCGTGCGCTGAATCGCGTCCGTCTCATATTTGGTTCTCCACTGGGCCACTTCACTGTTGGCCTTGGACAGGGCTCGCTGCAGCTCCCCCTTGGCCTCCTGCTCCTCCTCATATTGTTCCCGGAGCAAGTCACAGTCATGGCGAGCGGACTGCAGGCCATGGGCCAGGGCATTCTTGGCCTTGGGGAAAAAAAGCAGTGTGAAAATGAATTGAAATATCCTAGGATATGTCCTTAATAAGAAGATTTGAAAAGACCAGTGATGAGAAACATCTGTGAATTTGCAAAAGAATTAATGGACATATTGCAGGGGAAAAATTAGCAACGCTACTATGGGAAAACTTGCACTCCATTATCTAAGTGGTTGCTTTTGTCCCTTTCATCGTATTGATTAACTGATTTCATATATTTAGGAAAAAGCCTTCTCACCTTTATCTCTTCATCTAAATGCCTCTTGAGTTCCTCAATCTGTTGGGTAAAAGCCTGTTTGCCTCTTGACAGCTGTGAAACTAAAGCATCCTTCTCTTCCGCCTGGCGTGAATATTCACCTGAGAAGATTTGCAGATACATAAGTTTTAATGCCATTGATTGTGAAACTGCTAACATTTGGAGATATAAAAACAGTTTGCAGTCCACGCTGAAGCTTATTATCCCAATTCAAGCATTTTGCAGCAGATGTGACCAAAAGTATGTTGGACAGACCATATGCCCAGAAGAGTAATTTTTGCAGTAACTTTGACATGGTATTGATCTGCACATGATATGTGTGTCTCACCTGCTTCTGTCTGCAGACGAGCTCTTTGAGCATTGAGGTCATTGATCATGCGCTGATGCTCTTCTTCCTTAGTCTTAATCTCACTCAGCTGGTCTTCCAGAGTGCGGCACATTTTCTCCAGGTTGGCCTGTATTTCAACAAATGGAAAGTGATGAGTTAATCATCCACACTCTAAAGAAGGCCAGGTGCATGAATTGTGTTGTGTAATGTAGTGTTGTGTTGTGTTGTGTTGTGTTGTGTTGTGTTGTGTTGTATTCCACTGAGTCAATGAGCCTATAAAATATTGGTATACCTTGGCTTTGGAGACAGATTCCATGTTGCTGGCCAAGTCATCAATCTCCATCTTCAGCTCACTCTTCTCCTTCTCCAGCTTCTGCTTCACGCGTTGCAGGTTGTCGATCTGCTCCCCCAGCTCAGCTGTGCTGTCCGCGTGCTTCTTGCGCAGGGCGGCAGCCGTGGCTTCGTGCTGCAGCGTGGCCTCTTCCAGGTCACGGCGCATCTTCTGGAATTCTGCCTCACGTTTCTTGTTCATATCAATCTGAGCTGCTGTGGCCCCTCCTGCTTCTTCCAGGCGCTCACTGATCTCCTCCAGCTCCCTGGACAGGTCAGCCCGATGCTTCTCTGCTTTAGCGCGAGAGGTTCGCTCTGCCTCAATTTCCTCCTCCAGCTCCTCAATACGGGCCTGCAGAACAGCAGGGACCCTTCACACCTGTGCCCTCCTCCTGCCTGAGCTGAGCCTGAGCAAGGCAGGGTCAGGAACAGACACTTGCCTGCAGCTCCTTGATCTTCTTCTGAAGTTGCATGCCCAGGGCTTGTTCATCCTCAGTTTTGCTCTGGATCTGGCTGATTTCAAAGTCTTTCCTTTGGGCCAAGTGAACTGTGTTAGAGCTCAAAGAAAAAAGACAAGTGCTGCAGCCCAGCACTCAGGTGCCCCAGAGCCACACTTACTTCTTCAGTTTCTCATCCAGCTGCTGCTTATCATTCTCCAAATCCATGATGCTGTCCTGGGCCAGCTTCAGGTCTCCTTCCAGTTTCCTCTTAGCTCTCTCCAGGTCCATGCGCAGTTTCTTCTCTTGCTCCAGGGACCCTTCCAGCTAAACACAACAAAACCATCAGTGCTCTACCAGCCTGATCAGGCTCCATACCTGTCCTGTTCCTGCTCTATGTCTATGTGCTTACATCATCCACTTGCTGTTCCAGCTTGGTCTTGGATTTGGTCAGAGTATTGACTTTGTCCTCCTCTGCCTGCAGGTCATCCAGGGTCTGCTGATGGGCCTCTTGGAGGGCTTTCTTCTCTTTTGTCAGCTTGGCAATGGTCTCGTCCAGGGCTGCCATCTCCTCGGTCAGGTTTTTCACCTTTAGGAGGGAGGCAGCAAATGTAAATAATGGAAGTTGCTATACAAGTCCTGTAATATCACAGGGCACTTTTCCAGAGTGCAGGTGACAGGTTCTGCCTCATACCTTGTTTTCAGTGGCGTGTTTTTCCTTCTCCACCTTGGCCAGTGTTAGCTCAAGGTCATCAATATCTTTCTTCAGCTCTGAACATTCATCCTCCAGTTTCCTCTTCTTGGCTGTCAGCTCCGCATTAATTTCCTCTTCATCCTCAGCCCTTTCAGTCACCTCCTTAATTTTGGCTTCGAGTTGGATTTTGGTTTTGATGAGCTGGTCACACCTTTCCTCAGCATCAGCCAAAGCGTCAGCTTCCTATTACAGAAACAGGGATTTGTTTGCTAATCACAAGTGTTCACAAAAGCTGAATAGAGAAATGCTATTTCTCATTGAGGAAAAGAAACACGGAATTATTCTTTTTTGTGTTCTTTTTGGAAGTGATTTTTTTGGATGGCCTCTTGTAAATCAGAGTAGGTTTTAATTCTATTTCATTTTTTACTCTTATCAATTATTTTCTCTTAGTTTTCTTAAGACGGATATGATGAGAATATCCTGTAATACTTTTATCCTCAAAGTTTTCATTACTTTCTCTGGAAGTTAAGTAATGTATATAAATGGGTAGAGATTTTTTTTTCTCTTTATATTTTTATAAGCTTTTATAGGCAAGATTGAATTTGAATAAATTTTCTACAGGTGAGATAAATTGATATATATTTTAGGTGCAATCAGAGGTTTCAATTTGAACCTGACTTCATTTTGAATCTGTGAAGCCAATATCTAAACACACAAAGTAATGTTGAAATATTGACCAAACCCTTGATCTTCAAATGGACTTAGGAGGTACATATAGAGCTGTGACTGAATATAGAAGGGATTTGTGTCCACCTGCAATAGGGTTGCCAAAAGACATGTGACATAACATATATCATATAGAATGGCATAGAGGTCTTTTATTTGGGCAACATTGATATCAGAGTAAGTTGGTGAATTAATTGCTCTACAGACTCTGCAAACTTCAAGTACTAAATCTCCAGTGAGCATGTTGGATGTTATATTGTGAGCCTGCAGAAGCAGACCTATGTGCATTCATGCTTCAGAACTCATTCCCAAGCTAGAACCTCATATTAAAATGGTGGCACTGAGTGGTCTGGAATTTTACTTTCCATTATTCAAAATAAAATATTTTATAAGGCATTTTATTGTGCATAAGAGTTATGTGCTGTGAGGGTACCTGGAAGAAATACACTAATGATACTTACAGATTGCACTTGGAGCTGCAGGTCATTTTTTTCCTGCATTAGAGATGCCATTTTCTCCTCCAGTTCCTTCCTCTTTGCCTCAGACTTCGCAAGCTCTTCCTTGGTTTTCTCAAACTCCCCCTTCATGTTGGCCATTTCCTTCTCAGACTCAGCACTCTTCAGCAAGGGCTTGATCTTGAAGAACAGCTTCATCCATGGCCAGTGTTTGACATTCATGAATGAACGAATGTTGTACTGGATGCAGAAGATGGATTCCCTGAGAAAGAATTAAAATGTACAATGAATATTCTCAGGCTGATGAGTGTCAACAATTTTCCCCAAGCAGAGTGACTTTAACTGAAGAAGAGGAAGGTGTACCTCCGCTCCACCATTCTCCTGTACTCCACTCTCATCAGGAAGCCTCTGCATCTGGCCTGAGTGCGGGTGATGAGCTGTGCCAGCTTCTCATCTCTCATCTCCTCCAGGAGCCCCAGCAGCCCAGCTTTGAAGAACACCTTGAGAGAGGCAATGTAGCACCACATCACTGTCAGGTAGAGCAAAGCCCAGGGACACAGGGAATGGGGGCATTTTTACCTTGGTGTGTCCGAATTTGTACTGGGTGTGGTCCACATCGATTGACCCAAGGAGCTTCTCAGAAGCCTTCTTGCTATCGATGAACTGTCCCTCAGGGATGGCACTGGCATTAAGCACCTTGTATCTGTGGAATTAGAGGAAATAGAAATGAAGAGAATGTCAAGTCATGAGAATATTCTGTTTACTGAAACCAAAAGCAGTGTTTGCAGCAGAATCAGGCAGAGGAAGTTGGAATTTCATCCCTTGTTTAGAGATAACCTTCTGATAAAGTCTTAAACTGGTAACAAATTTAAGGAGACTTTTCCAGTCTTTAGGGGACCAACCATGATGAAGAGGACATTGATTTCCAGCCAGTTCAATCTATATTCTTTTACTGAAACTATGCTCTAGAAAATTGCTTGAGAGGAAATTTGCCACTTTTCCATACTCTCTGTATTGGAGAAAAGCCTCTTCCCCTGAAACTTGCAGCTGATGCAATGGCCAAGGAACTCTTAGTTTGTAATTTTTACCTGAGAACCTGCTGCCACCAATCCCAAATTGCATTTATTAGTCTTGTAATCACTGGCTTCTGCAGCTCTACTGTGCTTCCATAATCAAATGCCTCAGCAGTCAGTGAGGACACCTGACACTTCATTTCTCAACAATTTTTCTTTTGCTAGCCATATGTGTTGCCTTTTCTTATGCATCCCAACATTCAATTTTCTTCCAGAAAGAGCTAACTTTAAAAAAATCCCCAGGTGATAAATATAAAGTACCGACGGGAAAGACAGAATGGAAAGCAGAAAGGAAACTGACCTCTGTTTGAAATCAGCATAGAGGATTCTGCTGGGGAATCCCTTCCTGCAAATCCTGATCCCTTCCAGCACACCGTTACAGCGCAGCTGGTGCAGCACCAGCTCATGCTCCATGGCACCTAGCAATAAGACAATTGTTTGGTAATTCATGATAAAACATAGAGAAAAACGACCTCATCATACTATTTTTTATCTCTGCTTAGGGTTCTTACCAGGTGTTTTAGACTCATTGGGGATGATACAGCGTACAAAATGGGGGTGTGTGCTCCGCAGATTGGTCATCAGCTTGTTGAGATTTTCCTGTGGGTTCATGCACAAAGATTTTTAATTAGCAAATAGTACTCCTCATTTACACTTGCAGATGTGAGAAAAGTCTTGTAAAACATTAACAGATTTGTAATTCCCAAATGTAGCCATTTTAACTCGAGTTTTCTTCTGTCTTTCACTCTTGAGCAGAAGAGAAATTCACAAAACTTTGCAATGTGTTTTTACAAGACTGAGGGATATATCCACTTAGCCAGAACACCTATGGAGTATGGTAAACAGTTGTTCATAGCAAAAAGCATAATTCTGAAAGAAATGCTTCTTTTAAAATAAGTTTCTTTTGCTATAACCATATTCTTATGGTTTGTGCTTGGGTGTGTAGCCTGACCTCAGTTCTTTTTCCAGCATATGAAGAAAGGTGAGATCAAGATATATCTCCCTCAGCTGGCCTCAGCTGACTTGCTGTCAGCTCTTTTATGAATAACCAAAGAATTATCCTTGATACAAAAAATGTTAACAGCTGCAGTTAAATGGCCTTATTGCAGCTAGAGTGAGGTTTTACAATCTTCAACACAAAACAAACAAAAAAACCCCCAAACAAACAAACCAGTTACTTCTGTACTCACCCTGAAAAGAGCTGAGACAGTCTGGAAAGAAGAACCCTTCTTCTTGCCTCCCTTCTTGCCACCGCCACCACCACCACTAGCCTCTGATGAACACAAAAAAAAAAAAAAAAAAAAAAAAAAAAAAAAGTGGTTCTACAACTTGTAAAAACAAAGTTTTTTCCATATATACCAGTCATTATAAGAATGGAACTAAGAAAAGAACTGATAGATGCATATAAATAGCTGATATTTATGGTGATGGTAGAGTCATGAAATAAACATGAAAATATGAATTTCACAGAACTGACCTGCCTCTCCTCCAGCAGAGGCAAAGAGTAAAGCCAGGGTCTTCAGGGATGACTTCTGATACAGCCCCACAACAGTTTCATTCAGAGGGTCCTTATTCTTGTCCAGCCAGCCAGAGATATTGTAGTCCACTGTGCCAGCATAGTGCACCAGGGAGAAGTGAGCCTCAGCCTTGCCTTTGCCAGGTTTGGGCTTCTGAAAGTTGTTGGACTTGCCCAGGTGCTGGTCATAGAGCTTGTTCTTGAAAGAGGTGTCAGTTGCCTTGGGGAACATGCACTCCTCTTCCAGGATGGAGAAGATGCCCATGGGCTGGGAGAAGAACAAGGAAGGAGGGAGGATATGGTGAAAAGGTAGAAAGACTCAGAGATGAAATAACTTCCTGAGCCGGAAAATATTACTGCTCTCAGGGATGGTTCTGCTCAGCAAATTGCAAAATAATACAAACTGATGCATCTGCAGTATCATATTTACCATTTCAAGCTGCATTTCGAAATATATATAAAATTAATATATTCCTGAAAATACCTCATATTGTGAATTACAGAAATACCTTCTCAATGAGCTCAATGCAGGCAGCCAGGTCCATCCCAAAGTCAATGAACTCCCATTCAATTCCCTCCTTCTTGTACTCCTCCTGCTCCAGCACGAACATGTGGTGGTTGAAGAACTGTTGCAGTTTCTCATTGGTGAAGTTGATGCACAGCTGCTCCAGGCTGTTGAACTGCACAATTACAAATCAAGATTATTATTAATGTAAATTTAGTAAGTTAGGGATAAAGAAGAGTGCTAGCTATTTTTATCCAAGAAAGGAGGATCTGTAATTGCTCTGTCTTTTTTGATTCAGCAGTTTGGAACTTTTGTTAGTGTGTCTCTTTTGTCAACCTGAATTTTATCCATATATTTATGACTCTAGAAGGTTAGATAATTTTAATAACTCAGACTTTGTCAGCTTTAAAATCTACTAGACTGCACTAATTTAGTTACAGGAGACTCTTCAGCACAATACTATGCCAACATTCACAAATGTTGATTTCAAAACATGTGCCAAGCCTTCAGTAAAAAATCGGCACTTAAGGATTTCATTAGCATATGTGCAAAACAAAAACCTATTTCCAGTTAAAACCCTGTGAGAATCAGAATGTTCTAGATACACTGGATATAGTATCAAACCATTTACAACAAAAAAAAACAACAAAGGAGAAAATTAAAAACATCCCAAAAGGCCAGCAGCATTCCTTCTAATGTATTTTGTCATGTAAGAGTGTGACTTTACTAGGCATGCTGATAAACCCCTGTTCCTTACATCAAAGATCTCAAAGCCAGCAATGTCCAGGACACCAATGAAGTACTGCCTGGGCTGCTTCGTGTCCAGCTGTTGGTTGATGCGAACAACCATCCACAGGAACATCTTCTCAAACACAGCCTTTGCCAAGGGCACCCACTGAATTGTATACCTGAAATGTAAAAGAGTATATTTATCATGCAGGACAAATGTGAAAGCCCAGAGAACGTATTCACAAAACAGGCGGTTTTGGTACCTGCTGCACAGTTTGGCCCTTGGTCACGTATTCATTCCCCACCTTCACTCGGGGGTAGCAGAGGGCCTTGAGCAGGTCTGCTGAATTCAGACCCATCAGGTAGGCAGCCTTGTCAGCAACTAAACACCAAAACAAACAGTTGTGAAGGTATCAGTAGACAGTTCATTTAAAAAAATATATTAAAGGGCAATTCCAATAAAAAGAAAAATATCAGTAAGGATAAAAAATGTGTACATGTTAATGGCATAACTCTTTGGGGGAAACTGGACTTTGCAACTTTCATTATTCAAAATAATCTAAGTAGTGTTCCTCCAGAGAAATCCTCAGGCTAGGACCCACTGCCATTCTACGACACTGGCACTGGGGAAATGCATATGCTGAGTCAGTCATTCTGACCCTGACATACTGCCTTAACTAAGTGAGTGTTCAATATCTTCCACGCTCTGGGTATGGGTTGTGCTGGTACCTTCGGTGCCATCAGGCTCTGCCTGCTCCTCACGCTGCTTCTGCTTGAACTTCAGGTTCCCATAGTGCATGACAGCCCCTGTCAGCTTGTAGATGGCTGTTTTCTCATCAGCACTGAAGCCCAGGATGTCAATGGCACTCTAACAAAAGAGTTCTTAAGGTGAGTACCCCAGCTGTTAAAGGTCAGGGAAATGAAACTTCACCTAAGAAAACTTCTACTACTTACGTCGGTGGCCATCAGCTCTTCCTGGTCGTTGATGCTGGGAACTGTGATCTCACCTTGACTCACGTACAGATAGTCATAGGGGTTGGTGGTGATCAGTAGCATCTCTGAAAAGAAGGACAAAACCCAGCCAGGTCAAACGCAATTGGCACAGAAAGGAATTCAGTGTTGTTCCATAACCTTTGCCTGGAGGAGTCAGTGATCTTTCCTACCGATTAGCTCCGGCTTCTTGTTGGACATGATCTGATAAAAGATGTGGTAGCTCCTTTCCGCCTTGAGCTGGAAAGTGACTCTGGACTTCTCCAGCAGATCTGGCAAGGATGGCGAGACATAGTCAAAGCACAAGAAGTGGGAAAGGCTGGAGGGAAGGGGGATCAGGCGAGAAGGGTGTCTTACATGTTTCAATGTCAGCAGAAGCCAGTTTGCCTGTGGCACCAAAATGGATTCTGATGAATTTACCCTGAAAGCAGCAGGAAAGTCAATCAAGACTTATTTTCCCAATCTGGACATCAATAATATTCAAACTGGTGTTGACAGTTGTCCCAAGTAACAACTCACAAAGCGTGAGGAGTTGTCATTCCTCACGGTCTTGGCATTTCCAAAGGCCTCCAGCAGTGGGTTGGCACTGATGATTTGATCCTCAAGTGTCCCCTGAAACAGAAGTCTTCTTGTCACGATCTAGCTCCTCAAGAAATCGGATAGTTGCAGATATCTAGTCCTGGGTCCTCACCTGCATTTTGCCCGAGGTCTGCTCCTCCTTCTTCTTGTCCCCACTGGCTGCAATTGTTGCAAAGTACTGGATGACACGCTTTGTGTTCACAGTCTTCCCGGCCCCGGATTCTCCGCTGCCAAAGGCAAGAGAGAAGCAGAGGGTGCGTGGTCAGGCAGGAGGTGCCCTGGCACCGGGCAGCCCCGCAGGGACCCGCGCAGGGGGTGTACGTACGTGATCAGGATGGACTGGTTCTCCCGATCTGTGAAGAGACAGAAAGCAAATGTCAAAGGGAAGGCTTATGATATATTAAAAGATCCCTTCCAGCACAAAACATTCTATTATGCTAGAATGCTTTGCCATGGAACATTGAAAACCTTTAGAGAACCATATGCTTCTTCTCCACTCCACTCTATGCTCTTTTCTTTCTCCTGCATAGAGGAAATTATTTTAATTTTCAGCTACACAGACTGCTTTTAGAGCAGCAGAGAAAGGAGAGTAAAGACCCATGACAAAGGAATCCTGATCATGGGTAACCCTTTGGAACTCAATAGCACAGAGAAAGAAATGAATGGAAAAAGCCAGGAAGCAAAACTCACAGCACTACATAATCCTATTTCATTTTCTATGCCAGGTTCTATCAAGACAAAGCAGAACAGTTGTGGTCTGAGGCTTATGATGAGAGCTACTCACCAGTCAGCATGAACTGATAGGCGTTGTCAGAGATGGAGAAGATGTGTGGAGGGGCCTCCTGGCGCTTCTTGCCTCGGTAGGCCAACACCACCTCGGGGTTGTACACCGGCAGCCACTTGTAGGGGTTGACAGTGACGCAGAAGAGACCCGAGTAGGTCTGTGAGGAAGGGACACAGCACGTTGGCTTCCCCTGAGCCTGGCCCAGCAGCTCCTGAGGCTGCCCAAAGGAAGCTGCTGCTGCCACTTACGTAGATCATCCAGGCTGCGTAACGCTCTTTGAGGTTGTACAGCACAGCGGGCTCATGGAGGTGGGTCATCATGGCCATGTCCTCGATTTTGTCATACTTGGGGGGGTTCATGGAGAAGATTTGATCTTCCTTCACAGTCAGGGTCTGTCAGAGGGCAGGAAGGTATACGCATGTTAGCTAAGAACTAAGAGTGGGAATGAACTGCTGTTTGTAAATTTTGTATTTTACCCACCTCTCCCCCTTCAGTCTTGACAGTGACTTTGCCTGATTCCCTGCTCGTGATTGTGCTCTTCACATAGGACTCCTTTGCATGTACCACAAAGACAGATGACTTGGCATCAAAGGGTTTGTTCTGGGCCTCTATTCTCTCCTTCTCTGATTTTCGGAGGTAAGGAGCCGCCTCCCCAAAGATCGCCATCTCGGCGTCCGATGACATGGCTGCGGTTTACCGCGTGCAGCAAGGCACAGCACTGAAATGGAGAGACAGAACTAAGTGCAGGGAGAAATTTCCTTTTCCCAGTGACCTTAGGCTTTGTAGTATTCTGCTCTGCCTATTACTGTGGTCTTCCTTTCTGCTTTAACTGATTTTTACCCTAGATGCCTTTTAATTTACTTTAATCTTAAAGAAGATTAAAGTAAAACCTTTGATTGAGGTTGAGTTTTTTTCCCTTTTTGCAGTTTACACTTTCAATTTGCTAGATCTTGCTGTGATTTAGTAGGCTATGCTGAAATTTAGATTGGTTGGCAGATTCAGTGGTTATCAAAGATGCAGCAGAAATACCAAGCAGAAGCTGAAGAGACACCAAGAGTAGTCATCTTATGAAAATTATGAAAGCCCACTTATATTCTTTCTCCCTCTCCCGTTGCAGCCCCTGTAATTTGTGCCAACTATAGAGGTGGAATATCATCAGGGAAAAGATGGGAGTAAGCAGAAGCAGAGGTCTGCGTTGTCTATACAAACCTTTTTCCTCTGTAGAGAAATCAGAGTTTTGTCTTTTCCAATTGTTCTCCCTTTTTCTGCTCAGGCTCACCCTTTAATATTTACTTGTATAGAAAAAGGAAAACTTCTCAATAAAAAAACATTTGGAGGCATTTAACAAAATCTTAACTATACATGTGCTGTTCATTCACTCTTTCTTTCCTGGATTTCTGTTTACAGTCAATCTCCTTTCAAGATTCTGTGTGTAAGAGGTCAATTATTTCCCAGTCGGTACCAAACAAATGCGTACAACACAGTTATTAAAGGAAATTTGCTCTTTTAGACAGGACAGCTCAGGTAGAATTGCATTCCTTTAGTGTACACAGATGTAAAGGGGTCTGGGAAATGGCCTGAGAAATGCATAAAAAACCCAAACCTCGCGTCTGTTCCTACAAAGCAAGTAAATCAGCCTTACCTCTTGTGTCACCAGCTGACTCTCAGCCTGGAAGCTGGTCAATACTGAAAAAAAGAATGACAACTTCTTTCTTGTCTTTGCACAGACTCCCAATAGTAAGTCACAAGGCAAAAACACGCTAGTGACTTCAACAGAGTGGCAACATGTCTATTGAGAGAGACAGTTCTTTGAGGAAAGCAGTTCCACAGGCAGCAGGAATGCTATGGAATTCTGCCAGCACCCAACTGTTCCTATTCTTACCTTTAATCCTTCCACAGAGACAGAACAGGCTTGTCCTCCTGGCACTTTTATAGGTTCTGGTTTGCACATTCAATTCCCTCCTCCTCTTTCTTAGGTCAAAAAATTTTTGGCAAAGCATTGTTTGGCAAACTTGACTGAGTACATGATTCCCATTCGTGCTTGTGGATATATTTAGAAATATTCGAGGTCTTCCTAGCTATGTGAATAAATCTCCTATAAATATTATGACTAGGAATCTAGGAAGGAGGAAGTGCTGTCCAGCAAAAAGAGCACGACACTGGATCTTGGAATCATTTGCTTCTCTTCTCCTGTTAATTGCTTTTTGACATATAAGATTTGTGTGTGTCAGGACTCAGCAGTAGTGAGAAGGATTACTATCACAAGAGCTTTGGAGGGAAACTATTCTGAAATATTCTGGAAATAAAGAATATGAATAATCTAGTCTAATGGCACCATATCATGCTTGTGTTACTGCACCTATGTACAGCTCCTTAGCTTTTTGGTGGGTACTTTCAAAAGATCAGATAAGACAGATTATCCCCCTTGATTCATACATTTAATTATATCTTCTACCTCCTTCTGAAGTATTACTGATTGCTGGTGATATCAAATTAAATTTTAAATTTATTATTTTGCCATTCTTCATATCTGGCTGTGCTGGTTTGCTCTGATGTATGTCCAGCAGAACTTTCGGTGAGGTTACACTAGCAGGAATTCCTAAGGATGCATTTTACATCTTTCATCTTTAAGTTTATTGGCAGTTCTAACTTGCCAGCCTCCTGCTATTTTAGAAACCTTGGACAGTGCAAATATGGGATTTAGATCCCAAGCTGTCCTCCTCCAGCATTCCCAAACACAAACACAAATGCCACTAAAATATAGATAATTCCTGGGAGGCTTTACATTTCCTTTGCAAAGACGGAAGGATCTACTATTCAAAGTTCTTCCATGGAGCTGGGATGTGGTGTGTTTGTCTGCCATATTCCAAAGACTCACATTTTCTCTCAAATGACAGGAAGTTGAAGCAATGTAAGAAGGGTCAGAGAGGATGACCAGTCTTCTCAATTCACTTCTTTAAAGAACATTTTTATGCTTACAACACTGCATGTATGACTGAAACATCTGATATCATGTATTCTTTAAAGAGATTGCCCATGTCTTTCTGAAAAATAAATGCAGATATAATTTCTGTTTGAAAAATAACACTGTGTATTTGTAGAATTGTCACTGAAGAAAACATCCTCTGGCATACAAAAGAGGGTACAGGGAGAGAAAGAAAGGAGAGATTTCCCCCCTCTTCTTCTAATGCATTTCATAATACCTTAACAAAGAACAGACTTGACTGTTATGTGTTACATTAAATTAACTCCAAGATGAATTTTCAGTTTTTTTATAAACTTGTCTCTTGCTTCTGACATGACTTCTGAGCTGTGTGGGAACTTAAAGCTTTCCAGCTGAGAGCTATATAGTCATAAGAAAACCCGCATCCAATACCCATTTTACAATTATTACTATGTTTAGGTGTCTAGTTGCAGCTGCAAAATGATTCTTCATAATTCAGTTTCCTTCCTGGGTTCTCTGCGCATGTCAGTAAATGAAGATGACATGGATTCCAGTGCACTGGTTCAAAGATCACACTTGTAGTATATCATCCTCTCTGTCAGTTTGATATCTTGCATTTTGTTTCACCTCCTAGAGTGATGGGAATCATCTGGGAAGGCAGCAGATTCAAGAAGGAATGACAGATGACTTGTTTTTCTGTTTCTTCCTAACCCAGAAGCCTGACAATAAAGGACCACTTTCTACAGCCTGATTTTCATCAGCCTTGTTCAGGAAATAGCACCTCATATATATTTTTCCTGCAGTGAATAAATCTCAGGTCCAAAAGCCACTCTAGAGTTCTTAGTTCTCATAGATTGCCTTGCCTCTTCATGTTCTGCTAATTTTCTGCATATTTTCCCATCTTTGTGACGTTTCATGAGCTCATTATATTTCAGACTTTTAACAGAATTTTTTTAACTAGGATGGAATAGTGTCGACTTGTGCTTCAGCTTATTTTCTGCTGTTTTCAAATTTTACAAAGGATTGCATAAAGATTTTTCACTTGTGGATGGAAAAAGATTCATAAATACAGAGAAGTTAGGGTTCTGCTTCTCTTGTTATTGTAGAGATGGACTTCATGTTACTGGACAAATTATTGACCTGTTGTCAACCCATCTTTCTCCTTTGCCAGCTTCTGCTTGATGCTTTGCAGGTTTTTACTCACAAAATTCATCTGTCTACAGTAGTAAAAGAACGTCGTAAGACAATAGAAAAGTTGGTGATATGGGATTACTCTGTGTCCTTAGTCATGTTTTTCAAGTAATGAAAGAATTTCATATCCCTCAAATATTTGTTGCCATGGTACGCTCTCCACTTACTGAAAAAACAATAAGAAGCTCGAAGCTTTCAAGCTGCTCCTTGTGCTTTATTTAGTTAACACTACCAAGAGTTTGTCTTCCTCACTTTCTTGATGGCCTATCAAGAAGCTACAGGCTGTAATCACACCCCAGGATCTTTGCCTAAAATCCTTGCAGGCCATGTGTGCTGACCAATTTGGTAGCCTACCATTGTGCTCTCAAGTTTCCACACATCATTCTTGAATAAAGAGAAAATAGTAACTTCCTTCAATCTGATGGTGACACTCTTCCTTGTGAAGACTGATATTTACTTTGTTTCCTTCATGATAAGATGTGCTGGTTTTGCATTAATTGGCACTTAGAAGAGGGCATCTACAGAAGTTTTCTCTTTGAGAACTTCCTCTGTGAGGTTATGGGACCAATTGGAGGCTGGTTTGGTTGTTGTCAGCCTGGGAAACTAATTGGAGGATTTAGTCCACCTCCATGAATTCACATTTTGAAGTGAGCAAAGCCGGAAAGGGCCCTTTTCTGTTCTGGCAGGAGTGCAGGTAACAGGGCCGGGCCTGGCTCCACTGCAGGCCTGGCAGGGCAGGGCCCCGCTCCCCTGTGTGGGAGGCTGGCACGGCCCGGCAGGGAGCAGGGGTGCCCATGGGCAGGGGGTGCCAGCTGAGCCCCAGGGAGGCTGATTGAGGTCCCAGCCATCCTCCTCGCCCTTTCCAGAGCAGCTGCTGCTGTTTCTGGCCTGGCCCAGCCCCTCCCAGCACAGCCTGAGTCTCCTGAAATCCTGGCACAGCTCCAGCATGGCCTGGCCACAGCCTTGCATCCTCCATGTGAGATTTTAACCCTTCCAATGCTCAGATAAGACTTGCAGACCTTCAATCCTCCTTTGAGTGAGAGGAAAAAGAACAGAAAAGATACACTAAAGTCAGTAAAGCAGAAGTCAGGTTCTAGATGAAAGGAGAATGAGGAGATGCTGTGAATTTAAGATGAAAAACCTTTTGTAAGCTATAGGGATAGACTGTGCTACACAAAAATTCCTGTAAATTGTGGAGAAAGACATGGGGGGCTGGAGTGCTCAACTTGGTAGATCATGAGCAAAAGCACCTGTGTTGAGCACCCTTTACCCCAAGGGAAAAAGGGGGATCTCTGTTCCTGGGCATGAAGCATGAACAGAGAAAAAAAGAGGTGAAAAGAATCTTTGCTTTTAAACAATTCATTCTTAAAAGTAAATACCTCATTAGTTTAACATGGCCCATAAGCACAGCTCTGAGAAGGCTGTGAAAATGGAAAGAGTTTCTTGATTGCAGATTCCCGGGTAGCTGTGGTTCCTGCAAAGTAAAGCCATGAAAGAACTGTTTTTTCCTCTTGGGAAGAAATCCCTATTGCCTGACAAGGTGAGTCTCCTCTCCCTGAAGTAAACAGAAAAAGATTATTTTTAAGTTGGTAACTAACTGAAGTGTTTCTGTATGTTGTTGTTAAAAAGAAAAAGAGAGTGTGGAAGAGGGGAAGAAGGATGGTCTGAAGGTTTTATTCTGAATTTATGTTGTTAGTAAAGTTTTCCTTTAAAATTAGCTTCTTCTGCTCCTTCTTATTTGACAAGATGGAGCACAGGACTGAAAGAAACCAAACACTCACTAAGGTCAAACTCATCAACAGACACTGCTCTTTACCCATTCATTAAAATGGTAATTTCATCACAGAAAGCTTGATCAGGTATTATTTCTTCTGCTCAGGATTCCCAATGATCTGCTTGTCGTTCAGTGTAGATGAAATAAGTTTCCATGAAGATTTTGCCTCCACTGAATAACAGTCTGGCAAGTTAATTCAGAAACTTGACCAATATATCACAAAATCGCATAATGAGAGTAGAGCAGAAGGTGGGAAATGTTGATGGACATTTTGCACTTCTTGAGAGACCTAGGGATGATGGAATTAGAAACTGGGACAATGGATGTTGTCGGCTGGATGAGACTTTCTGCAGCTTGTGGAGATATGACCACCAATCCTATGTACTGATGTATTTTGCTAGGGATACTTGGGATATATCTTTCCCATGCCTTGTTTTGGATCTCTTGCCTCACTGTCTGCTTCTCAGAGCTGGATGTGCTGTTTCTGCACTTTTTGTGTTCTTACAGACTATCCTTCACATTAATACTAGGCTTAGATGTGTAATAGTGTTGATTTTATCACATTACAAAAATTATTTATTCTGCAAAGATGTGTGAATTTGTTGATTTTCATAGTCTTCAATTACAATTAACTTTCAGTGAAAATTTCATCTTAGATCTGTGTCAGGATTTCATATGGGGTCATGAGTGGAAATATGACTCTCATTAGATACCATTTGTCTTTGGAGTCTTGTGTAAGACAAATATATTCAAGGAGTTGGTGATACCTACTCAGCTGGTCATTGTACACTCGATTTTAGAATTCCATATGTTTATTAACATAAGCTTTAACTTAGAATATCTATGAGAAGGGTAAATTGTGTCTGTATCAAGAGTAGAATGTCTCAATCCTGACCAGGACACTGCTGTAGATGGGGAGTCAGTGATCTGCATCACAGTTAACACCAGTGTGCCCAGGCCCACACTGAGCTGTGCTGCCCACCCTGCACCATCTTAGGGTTGTGCTGTGCATCACAAATCTCTTAGCTGCAGGGCACATTCAGCCAGATCATCCCTGCAGGCATCTCCCTCTCTGTAATGTTTTTGTATCACCTGCATAGTTTTGTATCTAAAAGTGTAAAAAGCTTTGATGTGGACATCATTAATAGAATCATGTTTTTAAAGATAATTGTAGTAGCATGAATGACTTGAAAACAGGAAATCTCTCCACAAACTGGATCTGTGTGGTGCACCATGAGAAAACTCATCCTGGGCCCATCTGGAGCTGAAGATATTTACTCAGAATCTGGTTATTCTGTACCACCTCACCTCATTGCTGGGGGCGGGGAAAAAGGGTCTCTTCTGAGGAGAAAGGGTCCCTTCCAGTAGAACAAAGGTGGCTGAGGGAGCCATCCAGTATTGTCAGGGGTTGTTTTCTGTATGAATCCTATCTTTTCTTGTTCTCCCTGTCATTAGTATCCTTGCTGTTACTGATCTCTTTCTTATCTCATTGTTATTTCCAGTTAATTGTCCTTATCAATCTTTGCCTTTTGTGCCTCCAATTCCCGCTCTCTGTGTGCTGCAGGGAAAGGAGAGGGGGGAAGGGCCCATGGTTTTAGAGGGAGTACTAGACTGGAGAATACCATTCACAGCACTATCTTGTTCAACTGGCTGTTTTGTTAAGCTGGATTTTGTTGGACCTTTCTTATTGAGATCCACAAAAAATCCTGCATTGTCCATCTCCTCCTTCCTGCCCGCTCCCATTCATCCACTTGCAAATCTGCAACTTGTTCACACCTTCTCACTTCAAGCCATGATTTCATCTTGAGTTACTGTGAAAATCCTTCTTTGCGGGCTAATTGGAAAGAGCAGGTCTTTCTCAAAGATAAAAATAGCTAGCTAAGTAGGTGTGCTAGGACAATTGGACAATTTACTTCACTGCCTTCCTTATTTCTCATGCAAGCGAGGTAATATATTAGAAAGAGGGAGCAGGATTAAATTATTTAGATTTGCCAATCTGAGTGCAGTCAAAAAAGAAGCTGTGACATTTCTCAGCTGCTTTATGATCTTTTGAAGATAAACTCAGATAAAATGAACAATGTGGTCAATGGAATACAGTGCTTTGATATTCTAAACTTTTATAGAGCTCTTATTAGTTCTTTCTCATTCTTCTCTGCTGACATAAGTTTTCCGAGGGATTTGCCTTCCATACAGATTCAGCAATGTCATTAGCTCTTCTGTAAAAGTCATGCCAGAGCCTAATTCCTTTTTATCTGCTCTGAGAAGCAGCCTATTCTCACCTGCCTTTCACAACAAATCCATAAGTGAGCACCTCCTAGGAAAATATGACAGGGACAAGGTTTGGTCCTTTTAGATATTCTGCATTTGAAGGATTTTTAATGTTTAACACCAAATTTACTTATTTCAAGATGTTTGATGTTGCATGTGATTTCGATTCAGCATAATGACACAGCAGTGTGATGGAGTCACAATGCAAACACAATGGAGTGATTGCAATATCGAGTGAGATCACAAATCACCTGTGATTCCTGCCACCCAGCTCCACATACTCACCATCACTGAGGGGCCCCAGGTGCTGGGAAGGAGTGTCCTTCCCATGCTGCTCACAGAGTTGTCTTCCCACTCTATGATGGCTGTGAGGGCATGACACAAATGGGTTAAAAGCTTGTCTTGGTGCGTGAAAAAAGTAATCTAAAAACCACTGACTTAAGAAGTAGCAAAAACCAGTTGTCTGTGAGGGGTAGTCAATACCAAACCTGTCAGTGAAAAAAGATGCATGAAAAACCACTTTTCCAGTGGAAGGAAAGAGTGTTTGGTGTAAAGAACTGCTTTAAAAAGCACTGTAAAATTGCCAGGAACATAATATGGTCACAAATAGCTGTGGGTGAGAATTTGGGTGAGTCTTTGAGCCACCAAGAAGGTCATGTGGTGTAAGGGGAAGCTAAAAGAAATATGTTTATTCAATCTGATGAAGAAGAGGCTAAAGAGAGATCTTACTGTCTACAGCTATCTGATACAGTGAGAAAGAGTGGACACAAGCTGGAATGTGGGAAATTAAAATTAGATATAAGGAAAATTGGTTTTACCATGGCAGTGATCCAAGTCAGGAACAGGTTGTCCAGAGAGGTTCCATATTTAGAGGTGTTCAGGATGTGGCTGGACAAGGCCTCAGCAACCTGCAGTAATTTGGCTTGCTTTGAATAGGGTGATGGATTAGGTGACCATTGAACAGCTTTGAAATCTCAGCTGTACTGAATGATTTCATGATCCCAGCTAGAGAGCAGGCTAAGCAGCAAGTCAAGGCTCCTCTGCTTTGGGAAGAAGCAGCACACATCTGGTTCAGGCATTGCTGCCTGACTTTGCAAATCGTGGTACAGACAACGTGCAATAACACCATGGCTCACTACCTTAGCTTGTATCTTATCAGACAGCATTAGCATTGAGCTTATGGACCAGGCACTGAAGAAAAAACCCAGGATCTGTGATAAATTCAGCAGCTTTGCTGAAAGCCCTGCTGGTGTGTCCCACTGCCCATAGCAGCCCACGAGTGGGATTTGCTCAGCTGTGAGCCCAGCCATGCAGTGGTCATATGTTGGCACCTGAACCCAGAGGGCATCTGAGACTGTGGCTCAAGCCCCTGGAGCCCCAAGGAGCTTTTCCCCTGGCAGCTAAGTGCTCTGCCCAGAGCCACAAGCAGAGGCTGTGCCTGGCACTGCCTGTGCAAACAGAGCTGTCCTGGCTGCAAGCAGCAGCACCTGGGCTCCAGGCACTCCGGGGCCTCTTGGCAAGGGGGATGTCCCTGCCCTGGTGCTGCCTGTTGGCTTCTTGTGACAGATATGTCAGGACACAAAGGCCAGCCCAGAGCATTGTCCTAACAGTGGCTTGATGGAGGCTGAGGCTGGACTGTATGGGAAGTATGAGATAGGCAGATGTGCTGAGGCTTTCCCTAAACACTACCCCATTCCTCAGCTGCTCCTGGCTCAGGCACATGCCAGACTTGATGTCTTGATATCTTTGCTGTATGTGGGATCAGGAGTCTGCACCTGCTTCTGCTCCCATGCATTTGTGTGGCAGATCTTTGAATTAATGGAAACCTTCAGTAGGGCTGGTGGAGATGATCTGAGTAGATAACAATGGCTGGTTTGCAGTATCCTGTCCCTCTATGCTGGGCCACCGGCTGACTTCACCTGGTGCCCCTACTTCTGGTACAGGGAAGTTCAGCAAACCATCCACTCCCTTTCATTGTCCTATCTAGGTTTGACAGACCTTATCTTACTTTTGCTGACTGCCTCCTCTTCAGCGTGGAGGGCCCAAGGCTGACGGAGCATTTTCAAGAGCTGACATTTCAGATGCCTGTGTCGGATGACACTGATGCTGTTTTCAGTGGGAGGGATGGTGCAGGGTGCTTGAAAATATCCCTCATTCTGATGCATGTTAGTGTTGAAGAGTTGAAAAAGTTGTCTGTCTGCAGTGTACATAAAGTCTATGAGGTTCTCAAAATGAACTTGCCTATGCTGGGGAAACCCACTGGAGCTTGATTTGGTATGAAAATCTCTTGGCTTAGCAATTTCAATACAAACACATCTCTGATGACCCCAGCTGATAGGCCTATATTTAAGACTATTGATATCAGTACTCTCAGGGGTCAGGTTTCAGAAGAAAGAATCTAATTTTTCGCTGACATTGTAAAATTTGAGGGGGAGGTTAGAGGTCTCTGAAGCACTTGACTCCACCAGCTGCAAAGGGAATATGATCTGGGCCAAATATAAGAACTCAGGGATTTATACATTTGTTTCAGACGTTAGAATTTTATTTAAAGTGATAGTTCTCCCCACAACCATACCCACATATGCCTGTCCCATACTATTTATGGTATTCTAATGTTTCTGATCTGTATTTGCCTTGCTGTTGCTGTGCAGAGTCTGAAGCCCTCCAGAGAGTGAATCTCAGTGTGACTGTGTAGATGGATTTGTTTTTCCTCAGAGAACTATGGACACTGTTGACTGTGGCCATATTCACTCCCTTTTTTTCTGTTTCGTCATCTCAATTTTCACCTAAGTATTTGAAACAGCATTTATAGCTCTCTCTGATCAGAAAAGAGGTTCCTGTGTGTCACAGATTATTTTTTTCCTCTCATTAAGTGATAAAATTTCTGCAGAGAGAGCGATTTCTCCACTTCTACTTTTGCATTGGAAGTTGAAATTATTTCCTCCTTCAGCAGTAAGAGTGTAGCTGTGGAACTGCAGAAAAAGGGTCATTGCATCCTGTTGTCCTACCTGTGTAATACAATAGGAGGGAGGCATCCTAGATGGCATCAGATTTCCACAGAGAACCAGGATCATCATGTGTTTGGCTCATGAGAAGCTGTTTACAGCATCATCTCTGCTCTCTGAGTCTTCAATATCAAGAGTCTCCAGAGGCACTAACCCAGAAAAAAAACAGAGGAAAGTTGTAGACTGCATATCTGAATGCCATGGAAGATGTCACTTAGCAACATATTTCATGCTCAAATGAGTTCTATCCTCCCTCTGTTCAGCCAGGAATTATACATCAGTGCCAGAGAAAACAGCATGTGCTCGCTGGTCACAGAAGTATTGCAGAAAAAGGAGCCGTGTTATTGGGAACTTGACAATGTACAACAGAGACTGGACAATATTGGGCTGTGGTTGCCAGTGACTTGAATTCAGCTACAGGGAAAGTGCTGGGCTTCATGTAGTTTGCTCTTGCCAAAGCAGCAGTTGCCTCATGTCCTCACCTGAGATGCCCATGCAGCAATCCTGCCAGTGGCAAAGGCAGTTGACATGCCCAGGAAACAATCCACTTATGCAATGGCTGCCTGGGGAACAGGTTGTGGCATGGCATCCATCAATCTGCATAACAAGGAAGACTGGCTTCCACGTAATGCAGAGCATTCAGGGTGCTTGCAGTACAGGCAGTGTGTTAGCAGGGAGGTATGCACAGAGCAAGGCGTTCAGAGTAAGGACATGGCACAGGCTGGGTGCTGGTACTAACTCAGCTTTGTTTCTCAGAAAGGAAAAGGGAAATCAATGGTTTGGCCATAAGACTCAGAGGAGAAAATGCTGGAAATGTGTACCTTGAATTGCAATGGTCAAATTGCAGATGATGAGGGAACAATTTTTAAGCTATATAAATGTGCAGGAGAGTGCATGTATGTGTGAGAGTTTGTGTCTCTGTGGAAATGAACAGGGTTCCCACACATACCTGCATTTTCTATTGCCTTGAACCAAATGCTCTGCCATCTCTCCGGCCAGGAAATGCCCCAAATAAACAAGCCTGGTTTGCCAGTACCAAAAGGCTTTTACTGATAGTTCTCTGAGGATATTGTGCTGAACACTTTCATCCCACCCCACCATTCTGGTGTTTTCTCTTCCTTTTATTTGGATCTATTTGCTTCCCATCAAGCTTCCTCTCTGTCAGCACTGAGCAAGTAACATGGGTGCTAATACAGAAAAGAAATAGGGAGGTCGGTGCCTTCCCAGCCAGGTCAGCCAGAGGAACTTGCTAAATATGTTTGTCATTCCCTTGTTGTCTTAGGCACTGCCAGAATATTTTGAGCAGCAAAGGCCCCTGCAGCCCTGCTGGCTGAAGGGCAGCAGCTGGCAGATTGGCTGTCAGGTGGGAAGCACTCCTCTCCCTATCTCCCAGTGTTCAGTGCCTGCCTGTTTTCCACCTTACCAGCAATCTTCCTGCTGGATTTGTTCCTGAGATTTTCTTGTCAGATAACAAGGCTGAGTTTGGCACTGTGACAGGGATCCAAGTCCAGGTCCAACCAAGCAGTGAGGCGGAGCAAGAATTTCCAGAAGGCACAGGCACATGGAGAACACATATGCAACATGTATGTACAGAAATACATAGCTGGCCACATGTGAGAACACACTGAGCACTCACACAAATACCGAGGGCACAAGAGATGTCACCCATTCCCCTTGGGCAGCTCAGGATGAGGTCCCATTAGAGTCAGTGAGGATGCTCATAAGTACAAGGGGAACCTGCTGGTACCTGGGCATAGACACCCCATGTGCCCAAGACCTGTCCCTGGATCCCAGTCTGCTCAGGCCACATGGTGTGTTCCTCATGGCTTGTACAAAGACAGCTCTGAGAGGTGCTGGATATCTGAAGGAATCAGAGGACTTTCCACATCTTC
Organism: Luscinia megarhynchos; assembly: GCA_034336665.1. NCBI lineage: Eukaryota > Metazoa > Chordata > Aves > Passeriformes > Muscicapidae > Luscinia > Luscinia megarhynchos. The sequence continues at coordinate 9,765,906 of CM067580.1, forward strand.
AGGTAACCTGTGTCTGATTGCCTACTGCTATTTTACAAAACAAGGTTTATGGATATAATTTATAACATTTTAGGGTGTGCTTCAATGTCTTCTTTTACTGGTCTGTTAACAACTGTTTGTTTGTTTGTTTGTTTGTTTGTTTGTTTGTTGTGGGTTTTTTGGTGCAAAATACTGTCTTCCCAAGATCCTGAGTTGAAACCTGCAGAAACCTGCAGCCCGTGATTTTTTTCCAGAAGTGTTTGTATGTCTGGGTTCCAGTAGCCTCAGTTCTCTGATAATAGTAATTTTTTGCAGCTGTCACCAGATTTGCCATTGTTCTGGGCTTACCTTTCTAGAGCAGAGGACAAGTGTGCTGCTGCCTAACTGCACTGCATGATGGCTCAGCTGCTGTCGCTCATGTGGATAAAACTCTTCCACGTTGTTCAGCAAGGGCTAAATGGCTGGATAATGAAAAAGGGGAAATGAACTGGAGTTGCATATTCCTTTCCTTGTGTTGGACTTGACTTTAGTGTATAAAATCCTAATGAAGAACCCCTTCCAGCCATTTGGAGACAGGATTTGTTCTTGATGTGTATTGACATCTGACTGGTGCCTGATCCCAAATATACTATGGCGTTGCACATTTCCTCAACTGAGAAAAGTAATTGGTCCACTTTGACCCTGCTCCATTCCCACATCTGTGAGTCAGACATCAGAGCCATGCCTATATGGGTATCCCAATGGATTTTCTTTCCCAAATCTTTTGAGATAGTGTTGTCTAGTTGAGATAATGCATAGCATGTTTGTGCTGTGGCTGCACTGTGCCCAGTCATGGTGTCAGAAAGTCAGAAAGGCACTGCATGCCTATGCTGCTATTCAGCCCAAAGATTGTACTACTCCCATTAATTTCTGTAACATTTCATGTCATGGAGAGTCTTATTGACTATTCTTATTTTATTTATATGTTTTCTTTTTGAAATAATTTCTTAAGGTGGCATTAATTTTCTTACTCTACTCCACAGTTTGGGACTCAGTCTTTTTTTTCAATTTCTTTCTTCTGGCTTACTTATACCTACATCCCTTCTGAGGTTGTTCTGCTAGGAACCCATTCCTCCCAATCATTCCCATGGGCTAATCAGGATACAATACCTGATAATGTTAGTAACACTGATTTGAAGGTATTTGAAACTGGTCCACACCCCAACATTTTGATTATTTCTGATAATGTCTGCGAGGAGGTTTGGTAACAATATTGGTTAAGCAAATTCTTAAATAAAATTTCTTCCCTTCTGTGTAGAGAAAGACCTATTTCTGATAGTGTACCTGAACTGAATAAAGGAGCAGACAAACTTAAAAGTAACTATGCCAAAAAGAGGATGTCTCATAGTCTCTCATGTCTCTTCCACTTCAAACTTCCTTCTCCAATAATCTGCCTACATTGAATCCTATAGTCCTAGGCCTGGTATGAAACAGTGTTGTGGACACATCTAAATAGAAATGCACAACCATCAATGGAAAATTCTGTTTTCCTTGATAACGTTTTAGATATCCTTTTAGATATAATTGAGTTCTGCACTGGAGTCGTTCTGGCCTCAATTAGAGAGCTGGCAGGAAGTTTCTGCTGCTGCCACTGAATTTCTCTTCTCCAGCCTGAGCACTGGAATACCTAGCATTTATGACACCTTCTTGCACACACTTTGGTTTTACTCTAAAAAAGTTGTGTTGGTACTTGCAGCATGTTTTCTTCCTTATTTAGCAGTGTTTATTGATATATAAATTACAAGTGCTGGGATATATTCTCAGATGCACTCCTGAGTCCTTCTTAAAGCCTGATATTTTGTTTGAAATTTCCATTTCCCTGGCATTGATTTGAGCACTGTTTATATGCACTAGAAAGTAATTCAGTTTCTTCAGATTTCAATTAATTTAGCAATATTGTATGACTACCCTCTATTCATGGTGCATTGCTGCTCTTCTATTAATTTCAAAACCTAATGTATAGAAAAGCAGGAACATTCTTAATTTGTCTCTAGTGAAAAATCAGCTTTTCTGCACAGATCTGTGCTCTTTTTAAACCCTGATCATCTGTTGTTTTTTTAGATGCCCTTGAAATCTTCATTGCAACCAAAAAACTCATAAGTAGCTCCCACGGAATTTTTGGTAATCTAGAGCTAGCACCACAAATTTTCTCTCAATCACATTGATAAAAATTATTCTTGGTGCAGAACTGTTGCTATTACAGCATGTTTCTGAATGGTCAACAGTAGAACAATTATTCCCTCAGACTGCCCCTGCTAATCTTATCACAGAAGCAATTTTCCCTGCTATGAACAGTATTTTTCTTTTTTATTCTCAGCTGTGTGAGATGTAAATCTTGTCAAACAAAAAACTAAATTATGATTCACAAGTAATGATAACCATCAAGATTTCCAGGAAAAGAAAAAAAAAGAAATAAATAAAAAAAAAAGGGGAAAAGGTGGTCAGATCTTATAAATCTGTGGATTATTCAGTGCAACACTATTTGAAAAACATTCCCCATAGGATTTTCAGCTTGCCTGTGCTGTTGTCAGCCATGCTGTCAGTATGACAGGGCATGCTGGAGGCATCACTGTGCTCTGTGGACCCCTGATGAGCCCTCTGACAGGGAATGCTCAGCTCCTGCTGCAGCAGCATTTCTGCTGCTCTCTGTGAAAAATGAGAGCTGCCAGGAATGTTAGCACCAAAGAAACAGAATTGCTGAAACACTGATCATTCAGAGCAAGGCTTCTCATCCCAACACTTCCCAGTGTTAAGATGCAGCTGGGCACTGGACTCTGGAGATGGTAGGACACACTTTCCTTAATCTAACATCCCTTTCTCCTGTAAGTGCATGGATTTGGTGAAATGCATGCTTCCCTGCAGGAAGTGTCTAGTCCAAAGTGGTGTTGCGGTGCTATGTAGTTCAAGAATTCCATATGAGATAAGACTGGAAGGGTTAAGTGATTTTTGAGTAAATCAGGTTGATGAACAGAACCCCCAGAATCTTAAAAATATTCAGGGGGAGAGATACAGAATATGTACAGGTAAATTTTGGCCATGGCAAAGGTAATCTAGTATTTCTGGGGCTAGAACTTACTTGTGAAGACTGCTTTGTCCCATGCACCAAAGCAGGGAGGGACTTTGAAGATCCTTCTCCTAATTTTACTTTCTTGAGACTGCTTCCTGGTTAATTTTTTCAATGCATTTATGGTATAGCTTAATGGTATAGCATAATATGCCAAATAAGCATGTACAATGTTTCACACTTCTGTATTTCAGAAGAGAGAGATAGAAGAGAGAAACTGCAACTCCAAAGACATCTCAGCATCACTTAACTCTGAAGTGGAGCAGAAGGTAAAAAAATAACACCTGGGCAGGTGCTGAGTGAGTATCAAAGTTGCACAGTTACTTAGGCTCCTCCTGTCTTTCCAGGAAGTATCCATGGAAGAGATCTGGAGCAGTCCTGGATGAACACATGACCTTCAAGATGCCCTTTCCATCACTCACCAAAGCAGCTGAGGAGCTCCTGTTACAGAACAGGTGTGTGGGGTGAGCAGGCTGGGTGGTGTCTGGGTGGAGCAGTCTAGAAGAAAGGCAACAGGTGGTAGAAGGAGTTGAAGGTGGAGAAGGATCTGGATCAAAAGGAAATCAGGGCTACTGAAATAGTGCAATTTTGAAAAAGTGACTGCTTCTCCCAGAAAATATTGGAGAACATGCTGAGGTGTTGAAACCACTGACAGATAACAGGTGCCACAAAGGTACCTAGTTTTCATAACCTTGCTTTTGAATGCCATGATTTGAAGAAACATACATATTATCCTTGTCTGAGATGTAGCTGTACTTCTTAAGAGTTGTCACATATTACTTATGACCTAAAAATCAGTTTTAACACCTCCTGCAAGAGGGTAAGGTTCAGGCAGTTGCACACAGAACTATTGTGGGTTTTGTTGTATTATGCTTTTCATGCCTGTTTTCCCTTCACTTCCACAAGGGCTCATTCACAATCTCTAATCACTACTAGGAAAAACAGATTTTTCTCTGTGTTAATTCTAAGCATCTCCTCGTTTGATTTCAGTAGCTCTGTACTGTAATGTGGAGGCATGATATAGTCTATTCTTCATTAAGGCCAGGTTTTTGGCTAACTGAGGCAAATATCTTTCAGGATGGGACAAACATTAAAAAGTATTTTGGAATACCAGATGAGGAGGAAATTATGAACATTTCCAAGACCATTTAAGGATGGGAAAGCTTCCTGCCTAGCTTAAATTCTAATACTCTGTGCACTGACTTGTGTGTCTGCAATCATGTTTAGATTCTGTCTAGAAGCATTACCAGCTTGCAAAGTAGTTGAATGTCATGCAAAGCCTGCAGTGTGAACCCATTCTCTCCTCTCTCCAATGAGTGTCCCCCATTCTCCCCATCCTTCCCAGCTCCCATGAGCATTTCTGTTTGCCCAAGCTGCCCCACTTCAGTGTTTTCAGCCTTTTCTTTAACATCACTGCTCCCAAGGCCTTGGATGTGAGGAGGCACCAGACAGAACCTGCTTGCCCCTCCTGCAGTGACAGGAAAGCAGATTTTCAGAGAACAGATTTGTTTCTCAAGACACACTCTTACTCTTTTTAGCAAGGCACACGTTGTAGAGTATTGGGTGTGATATAGGTTGGTGGGCAGGGGGTTCACAAGAGCAGTGATCAAAAGCAGCAGAGTTAAGTCCAGTATCAGGTTCTCAGGCACCAACACCCAAATGATGCTCAATTGTTTCCTTCCTTCCTTCCTTCCTTCCTTCCTTCCTTCCTTCCTTCCTTCCTTCCTTCCTTCCTTCCTTCCTTCCTTCCTTCCTTCCTTCCTTCCTTCCTTCCTTCCTTCCTTCCTTCCCTTCCTTCCTTCCTTCCTTCCTTCCTTCCTTCCTTCCTTCCTTCCTTCCTTCCTTCCTTCCTTCCTTCCTCCTCCCTCCCTCCCTCCCTCCCTCCCTCCCTCCCTTCCTCCCTTCCTCCCTTCCTCCCTTCCTTCCTTCCTTCCTTCCTTCCTTCCTTCCTTCCTTCCTTCCTTCCTTCCTTCCTTCCTTCCTTCCTTCCTTCCTTCCTTCCTCTATTTTCTGTCTCTTTCTCCTCTCCTCTTCATGAATTTTCTTGCTCCCAATCTCAATATCTTCCTCCCTTCCTCTCTTTTTGCTGTCATTTTCTGTTTCACTCTTTCTACGTTTTTTTCTCACAGTATCTACCCAACTCACTTGTCCTCTCCTCTCCCTCTCCTGCTCCATCTGCCTCTCCCTCCTTGGCTTATCCCTTCCTTTCTGTCCTTCACCCCAACCCCTGATTTTCTGCTGTTGGGGAAGAAAGCCCTTTCTGGTCAAGTCAATGTCGCTATAGGCTGAGGGCATAGACAATGAGTATTTGGAGAATTGGAAAGCTGAACTGTTGGCAAGAAGCTTCTGTGGGGAGCTTGTGTCTTCAGGTCAGAAATGCTTCTCCATGTCTTAGTGCCTCCTAAAGTGCTGATGCTTTTGTGCCCAGGAGACACAGTCATCCATGCCCAAGCTGTTGAAGGTCAGAGAACTTCACAGTCCACACGGGGCAGCAGCTCTAGTGGAGCTAATCAGCTGCATCTATTTTAAACCTTCTCTTTGAGATGTCTCTTTAGGCCAGTTATGGGCCCATGTTTTTTCCAAGATCAGTTCCCTGTGCATCAGCACATTTCACATCACAAGCAGCCTGACTCCAGAAATAGTGTGTTGATGCAAATGTGTTGATGCTGCCCTCCAGCCAAGGCAGCAAATCAAAAGTGAGGAGAAATTGGTTTTCCTTACTCATCCCTTTAATATTCCACTCTGATTCCAAAAAGTCTCCAGCCATGCTTGCCAGGATGGCCAGTGGCAAGGCCAGGTCAGCACAGTGCAGTGTGTGTGATTTCTCTCCCTCTCCCACCTGTGCAATTGGAATTCTGGCCCAAGGCGTTTTCTCTGAAGGAACCTGCAATGTTACCTTTCATCACTTGAGCATTTAGTAACAAATCCTCAGGCCATCATTTCTTACAGGTGAGAGAGGAGCTCCAACAGTTTCAGGTGCTTCAAGTACATCCTGATTCTTCCATGTCAGAGCAGCTTGTTCATTTTGTAGGGTGATTGTAATACTGTCCAAAGGCAGCAGGGAGTTTTGGCATTGAAATACAGTCTCCAAAGTTGTTGTGATATTTTCTAGTCTGTCAGCAGGTTTAAAAAGGTACCCAAGGTTTCTTTTCCTTGTTGCCCAGATATCACTGGCACTGATGAAGTTTTCACAGCTTCACACATAGAGATGTCTCTGAGGAGCATCACTTACAGTGACACAAGAGTCAATACAGGGTGTCATCTTTTCATTAAATATATTTAGCTGCTGCCTAGCAAACTACTTCCATATTTGGTTGTAACGTGGAAGGATTCTATGGGTGTAAACCTCAGTGTGTTTGGGAAGAGGAGGACCTCCCAGCCCTGAATACTGTTGCTGCAAACACCCTGACTGCTGTGGTCAGTGCAAAAGGCTGTGCAGTATGTCCAGCTCCCTTCTCCAGCCTTTTCACAGCTCTTTGGAAGTACTCCCTGTAAATGTAGAGCTGTAGAGATAGTCAAGAACCTTGAGGGACCTGTAAATGTACCTGTAGTCAAAGCCAAGTCTCATTTACCATTCCCCACATCTAGCTGCAAAATCTTCCCTCAGCAGCTACCGGATGTGCCAGGGTCCAGTGAATGGTATATTCAGCTGCACTGCTGCTTGCTGTGCAGGTTGCCTCTAAACACCTATTCCAGACAAAGGAAACTCCAATGTGATGTCCCAGTGGTCAGGATCTGTTTGCCTCAGGATGATGATACCTGTGGTCTCCAGGCTCACCATCTGCTCAGGCTGCACACTGGGGCTCAGACGATAATGTCTGGGGGCGGGAAACATCCTTGCTGCCTTGCTATTCCTCATGGTCAACTTTTCCTCATTTCTGTCCTGATCATGCATTATATTCTGCGGCGTTACCCCATGTGGGATGAAAAAAAAAGCCAGGGTCTATCAGCTACTTTTTTCCATCCAGTTTTCAGTTCCTTTATACAAAAAAGCATATGCATTGCTTCGAAAGGAAGATTGGAAGCACTGTTTGGCTGTGTAGAAACACCATGTTTAGTGCTTCTCTAAATTCTCAGGGTGTCAGACTTGGAGATTTCTTTATGATGTTATGTTAACAGAGCTGCTCTCAATTCCGGTGTTAGAAAATAAAATTAATTCCTTTTGATATGTATACATGTAAACTCATAAAACACAGGTTTAAAATTTCTCTTCCTAAAAGACATTATTTATTTCATATTTATTCTAACTTCAAATCACAATTCCATTGCTAGAAAACACTGCAGTACAGTGTAAAAATTTTTGTTTGCTCTCATGCCTATTACTCTTATTGTTGTTGGAGTACTGGAGTTTCTGAATCTTACTCCAGAAAATTCAGGAATTTACTCCTGAATATTAATTCTTTGAATACAATCAACACTTAAATAACTGCAGAATGAAAATGTAACTACTACTTTTTATGCAAAGCAATCTACGATCTTTACTCTTTAGACATATATATAAAGCCTCATAGCAGAAGGAAGTGACAGAGGGTTCACATTTTGTGCAGCCCTCAGGTCACTTTGCTTCCTCATGACATTCTCACTCTTCCTCTCCTATCTTCTTGCTGTGAAACTCCCGGCTCTTCACTCGGAGCTTGTTGACCTGTGACTCTGCAATGTCAGCCCGCTCCTCGGCTTCCTCCAGCTCGTGCTGGATCTTGCGGAACTTGGACAGGTTGACGTTGGACAGCTCCTCCTGTGTGAGAAAAGGGAATCAGAGGCCAGGAGCACAGGGCAGGGCTTTCACTCCTGCTACAAGTCAGTCTAATGGGGCTGCTACTCTCCATCCCCTCCCACCACTGCTCACACATCAGCCTCACACAGAGCTCCTCTTCCTCCCTTTTTCAGCAGCCCACTGGGACAAGCTTCCCTGGGACTGTGTCACACGTGAGGAGCAATTTCACTCCTTAGATTCATCATTTCTGTACCAACTCTTACACTACTTCCTGCCCAATTGTCAGTGTGATTTTTTGAGTAGAGAAGACCCTGAAGCTTTTGCTGCTGATTATTAGCAGAGATTTGGGAACTTGGCAGTGGGTGTGACCCCTGAGTTTGTTTATTCTGCCCTCCTGTGTGAAACAGGCTGCAAAATGTCCCTTAATGAACCTCCCTGACTGCAGGGTGCCCAGAGCTCACCAAGGCCTCGTGACACAATAGCAAAACAGTGTGACCGAGATGGTTTCTTTCATACCCCTCTCCTGGTATTCAGCCTCACTCAATGTGTGCCCTGTCCCAATGGAATGTGGCCTTTGCCCATTCTCCAAGCAATACTTACAGCCTCCTCAGCTTGTCTCTTGTAGGATTTCACTTTCATTTGCAGCTTGTCCACCAGATCCTGCAGCCTGAGAATATTCTTCCTGTCTTCCTCAGACTAGGGAGGTTGGCAAACAGGATAGAGAGTCAATTCCTAGTCCTCCATCACACAAGGCTAACATTTCCCCTTGGGGGTGGTGTGTGCAAAATGTGACTCACTGTGAGCAAACCCTGTCAGAGCAGGAGACCTCCTGCCTTACCTGGTAGGTCAGTTCCTTCACCCTCCGCTCGTACTTGCGCACACCCTTCACGGCTTCAGCGCTGCGCTTCTGCTCAGCATCAACCTCCCCTTCCAGCTCCCGCACCTGCAAGGACAAGCCCATCCCTGCAGCTTCCCTGCCAATGTCTCTCCAAGGACATGCTCACTCAGGCACAGCCCCAGCCCTACCCACCCTGGCCTCCAGCTTCTGGATCTGCTTCTTCCCTCCCTTCAGTGCCAGCTGCTCAGCCTCTTCCAGACGGTGCTGCAGGTCCTTCACTGTCTGGTCCAGGTTCTTCTTCATCCTCTCCAGGTGGGCACTGGTGTCCTGCTCCTTCTTCAGCTCTTCTGCCATCATGGCCGCCTGGTCAGAGCAAAAGGTCAAAGCCATTTTAGGGCTGGAGATATTTTGGATAGAGGACATTCACCGTCAGCAGTGCCAGGAGCACCCAACTCACATCAGTGATGGCCTTCTTGGCCTTCTCCTCAGCATTGCGGGCTTCCTGGATGGTATCCTCCATTTCACTCTGGATCTGGGCAATGTCTGTTTCCAGCTTCTTCTTGGTATTGATCAAGCTGGTGTTCTGTTAAAGAAAAAAAAAATTATATTTTTTTTCTCCAGGTGCCTCACACTATTTTTAGAAAAATCAAATTGCCTGTTTTTGTTTTTTGTTTTTTTTTTTTTTTTTTTGTTTGTTTGGTTGGTTTTTTTTTGTTGTGGTTTTATACGAAGAATACAAATAACTGATAAATGGAAATGGTAGACTACTGAACACTAACTGTTATATTAGAATTTAAAAAGGAAAACAGACCTATATAATTTCAATTCTCTTAAGTATTTTAAATATTTTATATCTTCGCTTCTAAAATTTACCTGCGTGTGGAGGAGCTGAACTCTCTCACTTGCATCCAGAAGCTCCTGCTCAGCCAATTTCCTCGACCGCTCTGTCTGCTCCAGGGCTGCCCGGAGCTCCTCAACTTCAGCCTGCAGCAGGTTTGCTCTGCGCTCCACCATGGCCACCTGCTCCTTCAGGTCCTCCTGTGTCCGGAGAGCTTCATCCAGATGGATCTGAGTGTCCTGGAAAGACAGGTACAACAGATTGGAGGCATATTCTTCCTCTTTACTTATTTTCCATTTCCATATTAATATACAAAAGACAGAACGTTGGAAGAGAAATATTTGTAGCTGTGTAAGAAACCAGTGAGCACCGGTCTATAATGTCATACCTTGAGCACTGCCTGGGTATTTCTCAGATTCTTTTGTGCTTCTGCAGCCATACGGTTGGCATGGCTCAGCTGGATCTCCATTTCATTCAGATCTCCCTCCATCTTCTTCTTCAGCCTCAGGGCTTCATTCCTGCTCCTGATCTCAGCATCCAGGGTGCTCTGCATGGAGTCCACAATTCTGAGGTGATTTCTCTTCATCTGGTCAATCTCCTCATCTTTCTCTGCTATCTTTCTGTCAATCTCAGATTTCACTTGGTTGAGCTCAAGCTGCAGGCGCAGGATCTTCCCCTCTTCATGCTCCAGGGAGGCCTGAAAAGAGTATAAACCCCAATTAATTATACAAAAAATAACATTGTCAACAACTTTACATGAATTGTTATCCTAAAGAATAATGTATAACCGGAGGCTTGAGATTGCAAGAAAGGAAATAGCATATCCATGGATTCAAAGTGGTGTGAAGAAACCCTGCCTCCCGTGCCTACACTCAATTCTCAATGCATAGAATCAAATAAATATTATCTGAAGCTACTGAACTGTGTTGTAACTAATCGATGAACAAGGCTTTACCTCAGCTTCCTCCAGAGCAGCCTGGATATCAGATTTCTCCTGCTCAACCTGCTTCTTGACTTTCTCCAGCTCATGAATCGCTTTTCCTCCCTCGGCAATCTGCTCCGTGAGGTCAGAAATCTCCTCTGCAAGGAAGGGTGAAAAGCAGCATGGTCAGGCACAGAGCTGAATGGAGAAAGGCTCTGCTGCATCAAGGGGCCAGGCATGTTCTTATCCCTGCAGGCCCAGAGCCGTTAAGTGTGGCAGAGAGACAAGCTTGTGAGAAAGGTCAGTGAGGAGCAGAGGCCAGGGACTTACGCTGCAAGTTCTTGTTCTCCCGCTTCATTGTCTCCAGGTGGTCCAAGGACTCCTCATAGGCATTTTTCATCTTGAACAGCTCTGTGCTGAGAGAGCGCGACTCCTTCTGGGAGGCCTCCAGCTCCGCCTGCGTTTCCTCATACTTCTGCTTCCATTCTGCCAGGATCTGCAGAGAAAGGGGCTGTGAGTAGGGCTGTGGCCATCACGGGGGCATGCTCTGGCCAGGAGTGCTGGTGCTGGAGGCGAAAAGACCTTGTCAAAGTTCTTCTGCTTCTTATCCAGAGCAGCGCAGGCAGCATTGGATCTCTCCACATCAATCATCAGGTCCTCCACTTCATTCTGTAGCCTCTGCTTTGTCTTTTCCAGGGAGGCACATTTGGCATTGACAGCTTCAACATGTTCCTCTGCATCCTGCAGGCGCTGGGCCAGCTTCTTCCTGTGTTAAAACGTCTTATGGTTTAAATGAAAATTGGAAGTTGTGGCATATGGTTGATGGGCTTTTCACAACAGGATATTTTAGAAGTTCATTGGTAAGTGCAGCTCACAGTCAGCAAGCAATTCAATTCTGCCATTCTTTTCTCAAGAGAATGGTTAGCCATTTCACAGTCTGTGGTCCACATTCCTATTTCATTTTTCTAAATAGTATGTTATGTCTCTCTGCCAATTACATTCTTCTACATGTTTGCCTGAGATGTTTTCCCCCACACCACATGCATTACAGAATTTATTCGCTATTCTCCTTTCACCCCAGAACCCCAAGCAGAACAGTGACTTCTCCCCAGCCAGGTCACAGTGGTCTCCAAGAATTTCTGGTCCTAATCTCTGCTAGCCTTCCTCACTTTCCCGACGTACTTGGCCTCCTCGAGCTCCTCTGTGCGCTGAATCGCGTCCGTCTCGTATTTGGTTCTCCACTGGGCCACTTCACTGTTGGCCTTGGACAGGGCTCGCTGCAGCTCCCCCTTGGCCTCCTGCTCCTCCTCATATTGTTCCCGGAGCAAGTCACAGTCGTGGCGAGCGGACTGCAGGGCGTGGGCCAGGGCACTCTTCGCCTGCAGCAACCAGGGCATTGTGTCATGGAACAGAAATATCTCAGAAAATCTGACTGAATATTAAACTGGACACTGCATTATGCTTCTATGCAAATAGACAAGCATGCACTCAATGAGGAAAGAAAGTGAGAATGAAAAAAAGGAATAGTGGATAAACTCCAGGTAAAAGTTAGCATGAGAAGACTTGCACCAAATTACATGAGATATTTTTCCTGTCTCATCATGGTGGATCAGTAGTCACATAAGTGTCTGAGAGGAGGAATCACCTTTATCTCTTCTTCCAGATGCCTCTTGAGTTCCTCAATCTGTTGGGTGAAAGCCTGTTTGCCTCTTGACAGCTGAGAAACCAAAGCATCTTTCTCATCCACTTGGCGTGAATATTCACCTGAGAAAATTTGCAGACACACAACAGTTTTAATGCCATTGATTGTGAAACTGCTAACATTTGGAGAGTAAAAACTAGACAGTTTGCAGTCCATGCTAAAACTTATGATCCCAATTCAAGCTCTTCGCAGTAGATGTGACACAAAGCGTGTTGGACAGACCATATGCCCAGAAGAGTAATTTTTGCAGTAACTTTGAGATGTTACTGATCTGCACATGAAGATATGTGTGTCTCACCTGCTTCTGTCTGCAGACGAGCTCTTTGAGCATTGAGGTCATTGATCATGCGCTGATGCTCTTCTTCCTTGGTCTTAATCTCACTCAGCTGGTCTTCCAGAGTGCGGCACATTTTCTCCAGATTGGCCTGTGCATCAACAAATGGAAAGTGATAAGTTAACCATCCACAGTCTAAAGAAGGCCAGGTGCATGAATTGTGTTGTGTTGTGTTGTGTTGTGTTGTGTTGTGTTGTGTTGTGTTGTGTTGTGTTGTGTTTGTTGTGTTGTATTCCACTGAGTCAACGAGCCTATAAAATATTGGTATACCTTGGCTTTGGAGACAGATTCCATATTGCTGGCCAAGTCATCAATCTCCATCTTCATCTCACTCTTCTCCTTCTCCAGCTTCTGCTTCACGCGTTGCAGGTTGTCGATCTGCTCCCCCAGTTCAGCTGTGCTGTCCGCGTGCTTCTTGCGCAGGGCGGCAGCCGTGGCTTCGTGCTGCAGCGTGGCCTCTTCCAGGTCACGGCGCATCTTCTGGAATTCCGCCTCACGTTTCTTGTTCATATCAATCTGAGCTGCTGTGGCCCCTCCTGCTTCTTCCAGGCGCTCGCTGATCGCCTCCAACTCCCTGGACAGGTCAGACCGATGCTTCTCTGCTTTAGCGCGAGAGGTTCGCTCTGCCTCAATTTCCTCCTCCAGCTCCTCAATACGGGCCTGCAGAACAGCAGGGACCCTTCACACCTGTGCCCTCCTCCTGCCTGAGCTGAGCCTGAGCAAGGCAGGGGAAGGAACAGACACTTGCCTGCAGCTCCTTGATCTTCTTCTGAAATTGCATGCCCAGAGCTTGTTCATCCTCGATCTTGCTCTGGATCTGGCTGATTTCAAAGTCTTTCCTTTGGGCCAAGCGAACAGCGTTAGAGCTCAAAGAAAAAAGACAAGTGCTGCAGCCCAGTACTCAGGTGCCCCAGAGCCACACTTACTTCTTCAGTTTCTCATCCAGCTGCTGCTTATCATTCTCCAAATCCATGATGCTGTCCTGGGCCAGCTTCAGGTCTCCTTCCAGTTTCCTCTTAGCTCTCTCAAGGTCCATGCGCAGTTTCTTCTCTTGCTCCAGGGACCCTTCCAGCTAAACACAACAAAACCATCAGTGCTCTACCAGCCATGCTGGACTCCATACCTGTCCTGTTCCTGCTCTATGTCTGTGTGCTTACATCATCCACTTGCTGTTCCAGCTTGGTCTTGGCTTTGGTCAGAGTATTGACTTTGTCCTCCTCTGCCTGCAGGTCATCCAGGGTCTGCTGATGGGCCTCTTGGAGGGCTTTCTTCTCTTTTGTCAGCTTGGCAATGGTCTCGTCCAGGGCTGCCATCTCCTCGGTCAGGTTTTTCACCTTTAGGAGGGAGGCAGCAAATGTAAATAATGGAAGTTGCTATACAAGTCCTATAATGGCACAGGGCCCTTTTCCAGAGTGCAGGTGACAGGTTCTGCCTCATACCTTGTTTTCAGTGGCGTGTTTTTCCTTCTCCACCTTGGCCAGTGTTAGCTCAAGGTCATCAATATCTTTCTTCAGCTCTGAACATTCATCCTCCAGTTTCCTCTTCTTGGCTGTCAGCTCCGCATTAATTTCCTCTTCGTCCTCAGCCCTTTCAGTCACCTCCTTAATTTTGGCTTCAAGTTGGATTTTGGTTTTGATGAGCTGGTCACACCTTTCCTCAGCATCAGCCAAACTATCTGCTTCCTGGTGGGGAGACAAAAATTCTGTTTGTTTATAATATTTGAAAGTTTCTCTTCTTTATCTTTTAGCCTATCCACTGAAACAGCTTTACAATGTTGTCAGGTTTTCTGCCTGGGAAATAGATATGCAATTTCTGAGTTCGAAATGTTCTTTTGTTTGTTTGTCTGTTTGCTTACTCTTTCAAAAGTATCTCTCAGAATTTGTGTTTGTGATAATATTAAACTGTGTAAGGGGTTCAGGTTCAATGCTACCCAGGATATATATAGGTGGCATCTTCCTCAGAAAAGCAGGAGCCCTTACAGCCACTTAAAGCCTCTGGCTTTTTTTACTGTCTCTCAGAGAGCTCACCATGCTACTGTAAGACACTACTTTCAAATCTTCATGTTTAATATAAGGGACACCTTACCATCTGCCTGAGACAGATGGTCAGAATGAGTAGGTGCTTTTTCTGAGTGGGAAATAAATGGTGATACTCACAGCCTGCACTTGGAGCTGCAGGTCATTTTTCTCCTTCAGTAAAGAAACCATTTTCTCCTCAAGCTCCTTCCGCTTTGCTTCTGACTTTGCAAGCTCCTCCTTGGTTTTCTCAAACTCCCCCTTCATGTTGGCCATTTCCTTCTCAGACTCAGCACTCTTCAGCAAGGGCTTGATCTTGAAGAACAGCTTCATCCATGGCCAGTGTTTGACATTCATGAATGAACGAATGTTGTACTGGATGCAGAAGATGGACTCCCTGAAGCATAATGAAAATGTGCACTGAATATTCTCAGTCTGACGAGTGTCAGCGTTGTATACAGGTAGAGATATTATAAATGAAAGGCCTTATAAAATTAAGCCTCACTCTCCTGAATTACCAGCTCGCCTGTACGTTCCCATAAACAAGAATTAGAAGAATAAGAAGCAGTTAGGACAACAAACTATTCTGGTAAGAGAACCGTTCACACCTGTAATAAGTAAGAAATCTGTCCCCAAAATATGTAAACTTACCAAAAATAGAGAGACTGGACAGACATACATCCTAGCCATTTACCAACCAAAAAACTGAGTGTCAGTGTATTGTTAGCCAATTAAGTCTAACAGTGTCTTCTAATATTTCCTATAAATACGATCTTTGTAAATAAAGAATTGGCTTTTCATCATGATGAAACTAAGTTCCGTCTGCTTAATTCTGCACCATGTCAACACTTTCCCATGAGCAAAATTACTTTAACTGAAGAAGAGGAAGGTGTACCTCCGCTCCACCATTCTCCTGTACTCCACTCTCATTAGGAAGCCTCTGCACAAGGCCTGGGTGCGGGTGATGAGCTGTGCCAGCTTCTCATCTCTCATCTCCTCCAGGAGCCCTATCAGCCCAGCTTTGAAGAACACCTTGAAAGAGGCAATGTAGCACCACATCACTGTCAGGTAGAGCAAAGCCCAGGGACACAGGGAATGGGGGCATTTGTACCTTGGTGTGTCCAAATCTGTACTGGGTGTGGTCCACATCAATTGACCCAAGAAGCTTCTCAGAAGCCTTCTTGCTATCGATGAACTGTCCCTCAGGGATGGCACTGGCATTAAGCACCTTGTATCTGTGGAATTAGAGGAAACAGGAGGAAGACAATATCCAGTCATAAGATTTTTCTGTTTACTGAAACCAAGAGCAGTGTTTGCAGCAGTATTAGGCTGAGGAAGTTGGAATTTCATCCCTCCATACTCAGTGATAGTTGTACAGTATAGGTGTGTGATAAAGAGCAGTTGGTGAGGACACTTGATGTATCTTCTCATTTCATAGCTCTCACCTCTGTTTGAAGTCAGCATAGAGGACTCTGCTGGGGAAGCCTTTCCTGCAAATCCTGATCCCTTCCAGCACGCCATTACAGCGCAGCTGGTGCAGCACCAGCTCGTGCTCCATGGCACCTGGCAATGCAGAGCACAAATGAATGGCACAGGTTGCAGTGCAGAGGGGAATGGATGTATCAGAGCAAGGAACTTTGTGCTTGAGCATCTTACCAGGTGTTTTAGTCTCATTGGGGATGATACAGCGCACAAAATGGGGGTGAGTGCTCCGCAGATTGGTCATCAGCTTGTTGAGGTTCTCCTGTGTGCATTTATAAGAAACGTGGAAAAAATAACCCTTTGCATTCTTTGAATTTAACATGAAAGACCCATCAATAGAGAAACACTGGACTTAAAATTGTCAGCTGATAATGCCTCAATTAATTGCTCAGTTTCTTCTGATGCCCAGCATTAAACATCACCTTGTAGGATAAGAAAAAACCTATCACCAACCCAATGAAGGATAGAAAGGGGGCACATTTTATGACAAAAAATATGTTTATATTAAGTGTAAGCTTAGATTTTTACACTGCCATTTTTCATTTCCTAAGATTTTAGTTTCCAGTGGTGGTCTAAAGAGAAGTTATACTTAGACTATTTAATGGTTGGTTGGTTGGTTGGTTGATTGTTGGTTTTTTTTGCTTTTTTTTCTGTGTCTAAGTCAGCTAAAAATGCAGAATAATTTTCTGCATACATGAAAAGATAAGGTGTTCACATACCCGGAAAAGAGCTGAGACGGTCTGGAAAGAAGAACCCTTCTTCTTGCCTCCCTTCTTGCCGCCGCCACCACCACCACCACTAGCCTCTGATAAAGGAAAGATAATGAGACATCTCTTGCTTTGGGGACCAACCACAATGCATCAAAGAGATGACATTTCAAAAAACTGACCTGCCTCTCCTCCAGCAGAGGCAAAAAGTAAAGCCAGGGTTTTCACAGATGATTTCTGGTACAACCCAATGACAGTTTCATTCAGAGGGTCCTTGTTCTTCTCCAGCCAGCCAGTGATGTTGTAGTCCACTGTGCCAGCGTAGTGCACCAGGGAGAAGTGAGCCTCAGCCTTGCCTTTGCCAGGCTTGGGCTTCTGGAAATTGTTGGACTTGCCCAGGTGCTGGTCATAGAGCTTGTTCTTGAAAGAGGTGTCAGTTGCCTTGGGGAACATGCACTCCTCTTCCAGGATGGAGAAGATGCCCATGGGCTGGGAGAAGCAGCAAAAAATAGCAATGATAAAATACAGATCTGCCGACAGAAGAGAACTGCAGTAAGCTACAGGAAGCTGAGAAATTGGCTGAATTTTTGGATCAAAAATTGATTAAATCTTTGTTAACTTTTGCATTCACACTTCTAGAAAAACTACAAACTTGTGTCTGAAATTAATGCATTTAATGACTGATATTGTGACATTAATCACACAAAAAATTCTAAATACTTTTGAAACTGATGAGTTGAAAGCTGATCTGCTTTTTACATTATTGCTTTCACAATATAATTTGTATAGTTGAAGATGTCTTACTAAAATTGATCTTAGTGCAACAGATTAACAGATCTTTCAGCTACTTGCTGAAATCTTCTTTTGAAGATATATCTCCATCTATCCCATACAAGAGGATGTTACACAAAACAGTGTCTGCTCAGAGTGTTTTTGTTGATCGCAGTTCATCCACTATTTTTTTCTGTACGCACATCTTATTTTTGTTAGAAACTATGTTTCAGAAATCCCAGTGTTAATATTGAAATAATAATATTGAAATTGTGTTCAGATTCATTAAGAGATCATTCATCTTCATAGACCAGACAACTCACCTCCAGAGAATCTTTTTCAAGCAATTATGTGTGATTACATTGATACTTCTATTGCTGCACAAGAAAAATTACATTTATTTTTTAAAAATGAATAGCAGTGTAGTTAATGGATAACCAAAAAGCATTTAATCTGTAGCCTGATCACATAGGTTCTTAGAACTTAAATTTCATAATACATACAATCCTGACATGGCACTTCCTGAATAGACAGGAACATAGATAATAATAAGTAGATTTGTGAAACATCAGTGCAAGAAAAAATAAGCCTGAAGAAATATCCTGAAATTCTGTCATAAAACTGATAA
This sequence comes from Luscinia megarhynchos, assembly GCA_034336665.1. Classification (NCBI taxonomy): domain Eukaryota; kingdom Metazoa; phylum Chordata; class Aves; order Passeriformes; family Muscicapidae; genus Luscinia; species Luscinia megarhynchos. The sequence continues at coordinate 9,783,939 of CM067580.1, forward strand.
TAAAATCTTAAGTGTAATCAACACACCTTCTCAATGAGCTCAATGCAGGCAGCCAGGTCCATGCCAAAGTCAATGAACTCCCAATCAATTCCCTCCTTCTTGTACTCCTCCTGCTCCAGCACGAACATGTGGTGGTTGAAGAACTGTTGCAGTTTCTCATTGGTGAAGTTGATGCACAGCTGCTCCAGGCTGTTGAACTGCAGAAGGCAAAGATAAATTTTACTCATTTTCAAGATAAAGAGCTGCCTGTAGAGCTTTCCCCTTCACACTCAGAATCCTATCTCAGAATCTTACACACGGATGTCAAATTAAGATAATATTTTTAATGTTAAAACATCCAATTATCTATATTTAAAGAGGTTTTTTTATTTGATTGTGAGGGACTTTTTTTGGCTTTTTTTCCTCTTTGCTACTTTAATGATGATTAAATATATTATCTATTCTTAAAATGAATTTTCTATTTTTTATTAGTCTCATCAAGGTACAATTTACATCACACCTTTCTCATAATTTATGCAAATATTCCAATATAAAAACATTAAACATTCTAAGTGTTTGCCAGCTCTGGATTCGACTCAGATACCCTCCATAAATATCTGTGAAACTTCTCAGTCTGGATTAGTACAGCCAATCTACTCTTCCTGTTGGAATCACCTTTTGGCTCTTAGGAAAATATGTATAAATATATGTCTCTTTTTCCAAAGCCTTGGTTCACTTCTGTGTGAGACTGAAGTCTACCTTTCTCTTCCTACACTCTGTAATATGGTATCTTGGGTGTTTATATGCTATTTGTCTGAGGACTTTTTAAATGTTAAATTCAAATTATTGAAAAACTGTGACATTTGTGCTAATTATGTAAAAGGCAGATGATTCCTCCTTGTGTATCATATAAAGATACTATATAATGATCCCTTGAAGCTCATGGGTTGCCTGAGGAAAAAGCACCGACATAGAGAGGGAAGGAAAATATTTCCAGAAATAGACAAATAAATATTTTTCAAACAACACATTACTAATTTGAAATTATGAGAGCAATGTTTACAAAGAAACCCCAAACCACCATAAATCTCCAATTTCTCTTGACACCTAATTGCTTTGACAAGACTTGACTATGATTTCTGTGCTCCTTACATCAAAGATCTCAAAGCCAGCAATGTCCAGGACACCAATGAAGTACTGCCTGGGTTGCTTCGTGTCCAGCTGCTCGTTGATGCGAACAACCATCCACAGGAACATCTTCTCATAGACAGCCTTTGCCAGGGCACCCACTGAATTGTACACCTAAACCAAAGAAGAGTGGAGCAGAGGAAGTGCAATATCCAGAGCAAATAGTAAGTGATTCAAGTCAGAGGTTCCCAGTCACCAACTGGTTGTTGTTACCTGCTGCACAGTTTGGCCCTTGGTCACGTATTCATTCCCCACCTTCACTCGGGGGTAGCAGAGGGCCTTGAGCAGGTCTGCTGAGTTCAGACCCATCAGGTAGGCAGCCTTGTCAGCAACTGAACACAAAGAGAGAGGGAGGAAGTGACAGAGGGTAAGTGATAATTGAAAGTGGGTATCCTCTAAGATGTACCTGTTGGTCTTGGCACTGAAATTTCGTGGCATCTTGAAGGGAAATTTAGAAGAATGAATAATCTGGAAGCTGTGATTCATGTATTTGTAAAAGTAAATGGAAGGAAAATACATGATTGCCAACTTCCAGCTATGTAACTGTTTCTGTTATCAGGAGTTCTATAAGATTTTAATACCTTCAGTGCCATCAGGCTCTGCCTGCTCCTCTCGTTGTTTCTGCTTGAACTTCAGGTTCCCATAGTGCATGACAGCCCCTGTCAACTTGTAGATGGCTGTTCTCTCATCAGCAGTGAAACCCAGGATGTCAATGGCACTCTGGCAACAAAATCAGTCAAATAAACCTCTGGACCATTACAAGGAGGTTTCACCACACCAGTATGCTCTGTGACACTTACATCTGTAGCCATCAGCTCCTCCTGGTCGTTAATGCTGGGCACAGTGATCTCACCTTGACTCACAAATTGGTAGTCATATGGGTTGGTGGTGATGAGGAGCATGTCTATAAAGAGGAATAGAATGTATCTGGGTGTGAGAATGAAGATAAATGTTAAAGACATTCAGATTTTATCAAACCATTCACAATACTTCCTACCGATTAGCTCTGGCTTCTTGTTGGACATGATCTGATAAAAGATGTGGTAGCTCCTTTCCGCCTTAAGCTGGAAAGTGACTCTGGACTTCTCCAGCAGATCTGGCAAAGATGGTAGGATAGAGTCAGGCCTGAGAAAGAACACTGAGGTGGAAAGGGAAGAAGGAATGGGATCAGGTCAGGTGGTCTCTTACAAGTTTCAATGTCAGCAGAAGCCAGTTTGCCTGTGGCCCCAAAGTGGATTCTGATGAATTTGCCCTTTTAGAGGAGAAAGAAAAAAATACATTTTGAAACTTCACCATGACTCTAAGCATGTGACCTTACACTTACCACAGAGGACAGGCTTCAAACTTAGAAGTTCTTTCACTTTTACTTTTACTTTAACAAAGCAAAAATCGACAAAAAGAAATTCAGGAAGATCTCTATACTGGCAATCCTAGTGGATAAATCTGAGCTTTATTATTCACTACTATTTAATGGACAACCATGAATGCCCATGAATGGGAAGACCACTAATAAAGCATTTTATTGGGTCACTTATGCTTCAATTCAAACACGTGAATATATTGAAAGCCATTTTCTAATCAGAAGGCATGCTGTGAAAGTAGATTTTGGTGGTGTAAAAGTTAAATGAGGATATTTGGTCTTGCAGAAAACAAGTCAGCTGTTACTGAGTTGTAGACATAGAAGCAACATACCCAAGACAAGAAGCTTTAGGCTGAGACTGTGGATTAATATTGTGATTTTTCAAGGAAAGTCACAGTTAATCTAATAGAATTTATGAATGGCTTTTTGCATTAAAACAATCAAAAGAACATGCCATAGTTTGTTTTCTGGTAGGATGTATTGAAGGAACCCTGTCTCTACCCCTTTCTAGACAACTTATATCAAGGTCTACCAGTCAGATTAATACACTACCCAGTTTTCTGCCTAAAACCCAAAGATTCATGTTTTTACTAGTCTGATGAAGGCCAGAAGAATTTCCATCCAGCAATTTCTATCCTGTATGCCCCACCTTCCATTCTTCTATATTACATCAATTGTCAAAAATTTGTGTCTTCAGTCCATATGACAGACACAAAGGATATGTGTATATATATTTATAGATATGTAATTATATTGATATTAAATATATTTAAATTATCCCCCTTTGTATGCTGTATACTACTTCTAAGGATGTATTTTTAATTAGATAGTCTACTTTAATTGGCAAAAATATGCAGAAAATAGTAGTTTAATGAATACAGTCATCTGACTCTGACACTTCAGAAGTGACAGCATGTTTTGATATCCTTATTCCCGTATAAATCACAAGTTCTCTAATCAAAAACTCACAAAGCGTGAGGAGTTGTCGTTCCTCACGGTCTTGGCGTTTCCAAAGGCCTCCAGCAGTGGGTTGGCGCTGATGATTTGATCCTCAAGCGTTCCCTGCAGGGGAATTATACAGTGTCTGAGTTTAGTTGGCTAGGGCAAAGACAGGCAAAGCCTTCAGTCTGTTCTTCCTGACTCACCTGCATTTTGCCTGATGACTTCTCCTCTTTCTTCTTCTCTCCGCTGGCTGCAATTGTTGCAAAGTACTGGATGACACGCTTTGTGTTCACAGTCTTCCCGGCCCCGGATTCTCCGCTGCCAAAGGCAAGAGAGAAGCAGAGGGTGCGTGGTCAGGCAGGAGGTGCCCTGGCACCGGGCAGCCCCGCAGGGACCCGCGCAGGGGGTGTACGTACGTGATCAGGATGGACTGGTTCTCCCGATCTGTCAACAAGGCAGAAATACACTACTTAAAACTCAATGAACAGCAGAGAAAGAATGAAACATAGTCAGGTAAGTTTAATGTTTTGCCTGATAAAGTCAGCTTGATTTAAACAAACAAACCTCCAAAGCACATCACTGAGTGCAGAGGTGTCTTTCATTTAAAGCAGCAGAAGCAATGCTATGAAGATAGTAAACCCCACAAGAGACGTGGAGATAGTGTCAGAACCAAGAAAGCTTTGAAAAAGTCTTTTGCTGGGACAGAGTAACTCCTCAGAGAATGTAATGGTCCAATGCCTGTGAGGCAGACAGGGGCACTCACCAGTCAGCATGAACTGATAGGCGTTGTCAGAGATGGAGAAGATGTGTGGAGGGGCCTCCTGGCGCTTCTTGCCTCGGTAGGCCAACACCACCTCGGGGTTGTACACCGGCAGCCACTTGTAGGGGTTGACAGTGACGCAGAAGAGACCCGAGTAGGTCTGTGAGGAAGGGACACAGCACGTTGGCTTCCCCTGAGCCTGGCCCAGCAGCTCCTGAGGCTGCCCAAAGGAAGCTGCTGCTGCTGCCACTTACGTAGATCATCCAGGCTGCGTAACGCTCTTTGAGGTTGTACAGCACAGCGGGTTCGTGGAGGTGGGTCATCATGGCCATGTCCTCGATTTTGTCATACTTGGGGGGGTTCATGGAGAAGATTTGATCTTCCTTCACAGTCAGGGTCTGCCAAGGAAACAAAAGGTCCACATGTATCACCTAAAAGCTCAAAGTGCGGATCAAATGTTTTCCTTTAGCCTTGTTTTTGACCCACCTCTCCCTTTTCAGTCTTGACAGTGACTTTTCCTGATTCTCTGCTTGTGACTGTCCCTTTCACAAAGGATTCCTTTGCATGTACCACAAAGACAGATGATTTAGCATCAAAGGGTTTGTTCTGGGCCTCTATTCTCTCCTTCTCTGATTTTCGGAGGTAAGGAGCTGCCTCCCCAAAGATCGCCATCTCGGCGTCCGATGACATGGTTGCACGTTATGGTGTTGCTTGCCAGAGCAGAGAACACTGTGGAGAAGAAGATATGTTACCCAAATGAGTCAATTTGTCCCACACTTTATTGATAGTCCCTAACAGTGTAATAGAAACTGTGATTTGGGAAGAGTCTTGAGTAGTTTTTTTATTCACCTTCCTGCACAACCACGGCAAATTTTGGATGCTGGTTCCCACAGCTTTTTCCAGTGAAGTTTTTATTGTGTCCAAGAACAGATATTTTTCAGACGCTTTGCATCCCAGTTTAATGTCTGATGAACCTGATGGTAATTTTCTCCTCTATTACCTTATCAAAACTTCTGTGGCTGAAACCTGTATGTTTTATCCCTAAGCCTTTCACTCTGCCCATTTGAGAAGAGTCTGACTCTTTCTATGATATAACCATCTCCTGTTTGTTGAAGATAATAATAAGATAATAACGTTTTAATTTCATCCCCAGTGTAGCCAAACCTCACCATTGCAGCCTCTTCTTACACATAATTTTCTCCTATTTATATTGAAAGATCTCCACTGGATTCATTCCAGAATGTCACTGTCTGGTCACCAGAAAGCACCAAACTGAACACAGTGCTCTAGATATGGGACCTGAATGCAGGGAAAGAATCACTTGTCTTTACCTGCTGACCATGTTGTTATGAGTGTCTGACAATGTGCTGCTGATCTTCCTTCCCCCAAAGTCACACTGTGATCCTTGCACCAGAATTCATGACCCTTTTTTGCAAAGTTGTTTTCCAGCCAAAATGAAATACAATGAACTCTGTTGCAGGGGACTATTCTTTCTCACATGCAGGTTTTTACATTGACTTTACTAAAATTTATGAGGTTCTTATCTGCTTCAGGATGCAGTCTTATGAGGATTTTCTCCAGGGTAACATTGCTCTGTAGCACAATTGTAAGTCTCTGTTTGTTGTCATCTACCGTTCCTGAGGATGCAATCCATGCATCATTTTGGTTGCTAATGACCCAGAGGTTCTGAGGATTATGTAGGGCATAAAATCTTTTGCTGATGCTCTGAATCATTCACTAGATTTGTTTGCTTCTCATCCCAAATGATTTAAGCAGTATGTGAGTGATTGGCATATAAGGACACAATAAGTCATCAGGTTAAAATACTGCACAGCCAACTGTGTCTTCCCATGTTAATTGTTTGTGGAAATAACTGTAGGCAAAGCTAGAAACCTCAGTTGAAGAATTTGTAAATCAAAGCCAGATATCCAAATGCACTACTGGATTTCCAAAGAAATACCATGTGGCCAGTAATAGAAAGGACCTGAATTCCAAAAAAGTTACACAAACAGGCAGCTCAGTAAGATGTCATGTTATAACTTTTAGTTAGGTAAATAACCAATATGTTAACAAACATTTGCAGCTACACCTAGAAGCATGCAGATTCTCCATTCTTCTCAGTCTTTTTTCAGAGGAATAGGCCCAGTATCTCCCCCCTTTTTGTTATTTGGTTAGCTGGATAGCTATTTTTGCATTTTTATCAAGTTTACTAGTAAGAGGCCTACATGCACATTATAACCTTGGAGCATCATTTGGAAAGTATTTTCATAACATTTATTTGCCTGTTTCATATGCAGCAATAATTACAGTTTACAAGTCTGTAAGGTTTTGCAAGATTCTGTTCCGTTGGCTAGCTCTGTCTGTCTGGACTTCATGCCAGAACAGATCATTTACCTCACTGTTCCATAATTAAACATAAGGAATCCCCAGGAAGCATTTCCTGGCATTACATAGTGGCTAGTGTCTTCAAGCACAGCCACTTAGGAAATCTTGCTGGCTGTGAGCAGCCTGCCCAACCATCAGCATGCTTTATTTGTCATAGCAGAGCAGTGGCAGGAAACACATGGGCATACAGCAATTGCCTAGAAAATTTTACAATAATTTGTCACCATGAAGAATTCTATTCTACAGAAATCTTCCACCTTTTTCTGCTCCTTAAATGCAAGCAAATGTGGCTCTTACCTCTTATGCTGTGAGAAGATGCCTTGCAGGCTGGGAGGTGATCGGTGCTGTAAAGCAGAAACAGCAGATCTCTCATTATTGCTGCACAGAATTCCACAGATAGATCACAAAGTGAAAATACCAACATGCTTTATCATACAGAATCCAATCCTTCCAGGTACATCAGGACAGCAGGGCTGAAGTGGGACTGCAGGGACACTGTCCCTTTCTGCCAACCACAGACGTGCACTTACCATGAAGTTTCCTCTGCAGACAGAACAGCCCAGATTCAAGGACTCTTTTATAGGTTCTGGTCAGCGCATGCTGCAGATGCCTCCTCTGTCTTTGGGCAAAGAATTTTGGCAAACCTTGTTTTTGGCAAAACATTGTCTGGCAAACTGAATGTACTGAAAACTGGAAAGTGATGTTACTAGATATAATTAGAAAATTTTGGTCTCTTCCTAGCTATGTGAATAAATCGCCTATAAATAATATGAGAAGATTCCTAAGGAGGGAAATACAGCTAATGATGGCTAGAGGAATGAGGGTAACCACTAATAACTGTAAGGCCATGGATGCTCCATGAATCTGAGCTAAGGGAGCAAGAGACAATCATTCCCTGGGCAAGCACAGTGACATTTGGATGCATACTTCAACTTTTTCTGAGTTCATCATATGTCTGATGACAGTCATCCTTTGACACAGCTCTCTACTTACAGATCTTGGATATGAGACATGTATTTCACTGTTGTCTGGATTGCTTACATTAGTCAGATTATTACATATTACTCTGTTTCACTTCTGTCAGTTGTAACGTAATATAGCGCAATATATCAGGGAGAATAGCCACCTTGAACCATTCTAACTGCTCTTTAAGTTGTGTGCAATCTCTGGATATAAATATAAAATAACATTCATTCGCATATCTTCTGATAGTCTGGAAATCCTGAGTTTAGAGATTCTTGAGTGGGTTCAAGAGTCTGTTAGATTGTTGTTCCTTTGATGCAATCAGTAGAAGACCAGTTTTAGTTTTTGGCATTCAAAGAGCTCTCTGACAATTATATTTATAGTTTAAATGAATTTATTAAAAAATTCTTTACTTTAGTGGCACTTATTTCCTTTAAATTCTTATTTCTTCCCAAAACAGAAAAAGTCAACAGTACCTTTCTAAATAGCATGGCAAATAGTACTAACCTATCTTAACTCATGTTTGAAAATAATTATTTAGTTTTAATTAGCTTCGGTATCATACCCCATAATTTCTAGTCCTACCTTCCTTCTCCCAAGATCTGACACCGTGCAGTGTTAATACTGCACCAACAGACATCTGAATAGCACCCATCACTATATTTGATAGTTAGGGCTGCTTTTCCTATATATATTACTTTGTGCTTATTTTTCTCCAGTGTAAGTATCACAAATGGCTCTCTCAGCTATTCTCAGTTTACTTTTCCTCATGAAGAATATTTTTTTTGTCATTCTTGAGATACCTAGAAATGCTTTTTTCAGGACAAGAATTATTTAATCTTTAGATGACAGAGATATAATGTGTAAGACTCAGACATGTGAAACTCTATACAAAATGACGAGTAATTTTACTGTTTGCCTTGATTGAGATGCATGGTCAGGATGGAGTAATAATCCAGGTAAATATTCTGGGAGGACTGAAGGGATGAAAAAGGAAGTTCTGGCAAAACTCAAGACACAAAAAGGCAGCATACAGAGGCTGGAAGCCAGGACAAGTAACCTGGGAGGAACCTAAGAGACACTGTCTTAGCAAGCAGGGATGAGGTTAGGAAAGTCAAATCCTAAATGAGATTTAATCTTATAGTCATAGAATGGTTTGGATTGAAAGGAACTTTAGAGGTCATCTTGTTCCAACCCCCCTGCCATGGGATGGGATTCCATGCATTAGATGTGGTTGCTCAGGGCCCTGTCCAACCTGGCCTTGAACATTTCTCTGCATGAAGCATTCTCAGTTTCTCTGGGCAACTTGTGTCAGTGCCTCACCACTCTGAGTAGAGAATTTCTTCCTAATGTCTAATCTGAAACTGTCCTCTCTTGGCTAAAAACTGTTCACCCTTGTCCAATCACTATCTGCCTGTGTAAAAAAGTCACTCTCCCTCTTTTCCATAAGCTCCTTTTAAGTACTGGAAGTCTGCCATGATATCTCCCCAGAGATTTCTCTTCTCCATGCTCATGGAGAAGGAAAATGTGGGGCCAGTGCTGAATTGGCTTAGAGCCCTGGTAACATATGACATGGAAAGGTCTGAGGTACTTAATAGTGGTAGTAAGACCTTCAGGAAATCTAGGGCACAGAGAGCAGGAAAAAAATCTGGAACAAGGCAGTTACAGCCTTGATGGAAGAGGAACAGGCCCAAGGAGCTCTTCAGCAAACTGGACACACAAAAGTCCATAGGCCTTGAAGGGATTCACTCACAAAGTTCTGAGGGAGTATCTGGTGCCACTATGAGGTCGCTCAGGATAATCTTTATCCAGGTGATTATCAGAAATGCCTAAAGGCTGCAGGAAAGCAACTGGCACTCCTGATTTCAAGGTGGGCAAGCAAAAAACAGAAAAGGCCTTAGCACTGTGTGAGCCCTGCACAGCAAGTCTATATTATCAACCCTGAGTTCAAACCCAAAACACAACCAGCCACTCTGAAGAAAATTAACTCAACTTCAACCAAACCAGCACACTCTCCATTGGATAAATTTAGGTATTGCTAAAATAACTGTGACGGTCTACTGAATGGGAAAAGGAGATTTTGTTCACCCTGTTCCTCCCCCTGCTCTTCTTTTTTGTTGAGTCCCAGAAGGGAGGTGTTGGAGAAAAGTGTGATGCCCTACTGCATGCAGACCAAATTTGCCATTTCAGCACACTTCATCTTTAGGAAGTGTTTGGGTTCAGCTCAAGTTTCAGTCTTTACAAACCTCTGCCACTGCCAGCTTTAAGCAGATCAGTGAGGTTGAAAGGTCAAGTCTGGTTCATTTGTGACACCTCCCACTGATATGACAAGTATGTAGGGTTTTTTTCCAAAACCTACTGAAAAAGATTTAAAAAACGTCGAACATTTATCACTTAAAACCGATGCATTGATTTGAGCAATGTTTCTTTTCGTCTTACAGTTCTGTTAGGTGGAGGAGTTAAACTAAATGTTTAAGAGGACTCTGCACTGTTACTATACTGAAATGCAATTACCACTGCTTCTTCCTGTTTCCACACTTGAATAATTCAATGAGGTACAGTGGGATAGTGCTGAGGTAGCACTCACTTACCATGTCTATAAAATGCACCTCGGAAAAGGGTGCCTAAGTAGTGCATCAGTCCTTCCTAATGGAAAATATGTAACGAATTACACAAATTTTGCAGCAAAAGAAAAATAGATTTCTGCCTAATGTTATTTTTCTGCCATTCCTGTATCCATATATCTCTGCAGGGCTGACAATGTCTTCGATGCATTTTACATCTAACCCTAATTTTTATGCTATGAATTTGACGTTACCTGGCATCAAGTAGTTGTACACCAGAAGAACATGCACATGACTTTGGTGCAAAACCTAATGCATTCCTCAGCAAAATTTTTGTTCTGTGACCTGGTTTTAAAAAAAGAAGAAGAAAAAAAAGAAAACCACAGTTCTACAGTTTCAGCATGGTAAAGAACAGAGAAATTTGACTGAGATGTAGACATAGGGTTATATCCATCATCTTGATTGTTCTAAAGCTCCCAGAAGCCCCAGTGGTTCTCAGCACTTAGAAAAGGTTCTGTTACTACAGGGACAGTGATGGGCCAGTGTATGCAAGGTCTTCAGGCACCCCTGGAAGTTGAAGATCAGATCCATAGTGCCTTGGAGGTCATGTAATAAAATTGTCACTATACTTGCTTAAACTCAGTTCACAAAATTATTTATGCAAGTCTGAGCACAAAGAAATGTCTTAAATTAAAAAAAAAAAAAAAAAAAGAATAAAGAAAGAACAAAAAAAAGAGAGCAGGTATTGCTGTTGAAGAGCTACAAGTGAGCATCCTACTCTCAATGACAGAAAAATCCACAGAGAACAAGGTTGCAGATGACATGAAAAATACTAATTATTTTAGGACAAAAATGAATGGAATTGCCCTCCCACCTCTCCTGCTACCTGCACTGCTACCTGAGGCTGAGCTCTGTGTGCAAACACATCTTCATCTCACTCAGGAAAGAACACTTTTCTGTGGTTTGCCCTTTGACAGCCCGTTCTCTTCATATGGACCTGGGAATGTCCCAAATAAACAAATTTGGCTCCCCTGTGCCAAAGATTTTGCTAATATTTCTCTGAGGACATACTGAGCTAGACACTTTGATCTCAACCCTGCATTCTGGTGTTTTCTCTCTCTTTTATTTGGATCTATTTGCTTCCCATCAAGCTTCCTCCCTGTCAGCACTGAGCAAATAACATGTGTGCTAATACAGAAAAGAAATAGGGAGGTCGGTGCCTTCCCAGCCAGGTCAGCCAGAGGAACTTGCTAAATATGTTTGTCATTCCCTTGTTGTCTTAGGCACTGCCAGAATATTTTGAGCAGCAAAGGCCCCTGCAGCCCTGCTAGCTGAAGGGCATCAGCTGGCAGATTGGCTGTCTGGTGGGAAGCAGTCCTCTCCCTATCTCCCAGTGTTCAGTGCCTGCCTGTTTTCCACCTTAACTGCAGTTTTCCTGCTGGATTTTTTCCAGATCCTGGCTGTTCTGATCCAGCTAGAGCACGAATGCCACAGCTCCTTTGCCTGGACAATCTTATCTGAAGAAGATGACAGGTTAATCTGTCTTGGCCTGCTTTTTTGTCCTTCATCCACTTTTCCTTGAAGTGTGGACTCTGTTGCAGGTCTTGCTGAAGGTCACAGCCCTCTGGACAGCCATTCCTTCCCCAGACTTTGTCATTCCCTGTCCTTACTCTAGTCCATACATGGTGTGTGCATGGTGTACAAAGGCAGGTCTGAAAATCCCTCATGAAGGGGAACTGAGAATGGTCCCAATATAACAGATTTTCTCCCCAGTTTGTCATCTGGTCCCACTGAATGTTGAACTATGGTCTGGTCTTTATAATGGCCTCATGAGCACTCCATGGCAGCCACTCCAGGGCAAGCTTTCAGTGGATAGAACACTAGAATCTCATTATTCACAGAGGCATTCAGGGCTGGCATGACTAGTTGGAGAATCTTCTCTAGCCTCACTGAGAATTCCTCACCATTCTTCATCATTTAGTCAGTCTGTTATAAATTTGAACCAGAATGGGGTTCAGATAGAACATGGGATATAGGTAGACTTCAGCTTTCTTACCTACAGGCAGGCAACAGGAAGGAACTGCCTTTGTTATCATGGAAGTTTACTTGTATTTTTGATAGAGGACTTTCACTACATGTGCCTGAGCCTTGGACTTCCTAAATACAATTCCCAGTTCTGAGAAAACTTCACAAAGTAAAATGTGATTAATCTTAAAGGTTGTCAGGGATTGGTTAACAGTAATGCTCTGTTTTGATGGGAAGTAGGTGCTTTGCCTTGCCAGAGGAAGGGCCATCCATGTTTGTGTAAGTGATGGGGCTGATGTCTTGTGTAGTGGAAGAATTAAGGTGTTTAGTGTGGATGTGTTCTGAAGGAAGATGAAGGATGTTCCCCCCACAACCCCTGCCTGGTGAGGAGGAGCTGCAGGAGCCTCATGGCTCTTGATGGACTTTTCTTCTGGGAATTCACTGGTTTCTCCTTTTTCTCCTGAGCTTTCTAAAAAACTCACAGATAACACAGACAAACCTACCATTATTTCCACTTTTTATAGTACTTTGAATTATTGGATACACCAGATATTTTGTTAAAAAACCTACCCCACAGGATCTGCATCTTGCTAGTGCTATTGTCAGCCATGCTGTCATATGAACAGGGCATGCTGGAGGCATCAGTGCAGCCTGTGGACCCTGATTAACTGTCTGACAGGGAATATTCATACTCTGCTGCAGCAGCATTTCTGCTGCCTCTGTGTAAAATGAGAGCTCCCAGGAATGTTAGCACATGCTGAAAACAAATGCTGATGCTCTGATCTGCTAGAGCAAAACTTCTCATCTCTACCCTTCTGCTAAGATGTAGCTGAGTACTGGACCATTGCAATGGTAAGGACATACTTTGTATATAAAAACCAGTCAGAATCAGATCAGATTAAAGTAAAGTGTATTTCTTGCAGGCTGTTTGTGTGCCATACTGTGGCTGGCATGATGAGCCCAGCAAAGAAACATGGTTTGGAGATGTATTAAGGCATCCCTAATCCATGCTGGTGCAGGGAATGAAAAAAAAAAATAGTAACAAACATGAAGTGACCTTGAAGAAAATTGCTAATTTTCATAAATAATGACAGAATTGAATGCATCCTCTGGGATGAAAAGCAGTTCAGGATGCTTACTGCACAGGCTGTGAGAGATGACAGCTAAAATCCAAGGGAGTAGAGCATAAACCCCAGGATAATGCTGCTGGTGAAATTTGGGGGACAGTTGTTTGGGTGGGGATTTTTTGTGGAGGAGAGCGGGGCAAAGCTGGCTTGTTCATTAATTTGTATGAATTGGTGGCTTTTCTCTCTTCAAGTTCTGTTCCTCTAGTCTTAGTGGTTGCTATGCTTGTGACCTTGCTTCAGTTCATGGAAATCAAAGTGGTTACTTTTCCTGGTATGGACTGTTGTGATTTACGTGTTTGTAAAGGTGATGCCTTTCAGTGTGGATTCCAAGTGGCTTCCTGAAAAGCTGCAGTGGCAGATTATCTGCAGTTAAGGGGAAGGTGTCATTTCACTGAGCAGAGGAAGATAAAAACTGTGACCTGGAATGTCAGGATAAACGGATCCTGAAACTGCATCAGAGTTAGCTAATCATTCTCCTTCTACCAGTACAGCAAACATGAGAGGATGACATCTGAGTAGTGTTCTAAATAATATGAGACTGATGTAGAGGATACTTTTTTCACAACACACTGGAGCTTCAGTTACATAGAAGATGAGTAGGGTGGAAAGACTGAGAAGCCAATGGGAATATGAGTGCCTGGAAATGTCTGAGATGTTGGAAAGTAAAGCAGAAATGGCAGAAATCACTGTTCAAAGTTCAGTATTATAAAGAAAAAAAGGCCAGCTTGTACTGAGAAAAGAAAAAGAAAGATGATGAGGTATGACTCACGTATAATGACTTAGTGCCTCCTAAAGTGCTGATGCTCTTTGTGCCCCAGGAGACACAGTCATCCATGCCCAAACAGCAGCTCTAGTGGAGCTCATCAGCTGCATCTATTTTAAACCTTCTCTTTGAGATGTCTCTTTAGGCCAGTTATGGGCCCATGTTTTTTCCAAGATCAGTTCCCTGTGCATCAGCACATTTCACATCACAAAGCAGCCTGACTCCAGAAATAGTGTGTTGATGCAAATGTGTTCATGCTGCCCTCCAGCCAAGGCAGCAAATCAAAAGTGAGGAGAAATTGGTTTTCCTTACTCATCCCTTTAATATTCCACTCTGATTCCAAAAAGTCTCCAGCCATGCTTGCCAGGATGGCCAGTGGCAAGGCCAGGTCAGCACAGTGCAGTGTGTGTGATTTCTCTCCCTCTCCCACCTGTGCAATTGGAATTCTGGCCCAAGGCGTTTTCTCTGAAGGAACCTGCAATGTTACCTTTCATCACTTGAGCATTTAGTAACAAATCCTCAGGCCATCATTTCTTACAGGTGAGAGAGGAGCTCCAACAGTTTCAGGTGCTTCAAGTGCATCCTGATTCTTCCATGTCAGAGCAGCTTGTTCATTTTGTAGGGTGATTGTAATACTGTCCAAAGGCAGCAGGGAGTTTTGGCATTGAAATACAGTCCCCAAAGTTGTTGTGATATTTTCTAGTCTGTCAGCAGGTTTAGAGAGGTACAGATGGAGCTGGAATTACTTAATGTTTTCACTGAGCCACAGTTTCAATACACTGATTTTTGAATTGTGTTTTTGGGGTTGTTTGTTGGCTTGTTTGTTTAAAGAAATATGCTCTTTAGAACAAAGAAAATTCTCCTGCTTTCGTTTAAGGTGTGGAAGGTAAGGATTTGCCAGGAAAGAAAGAATACCACCTATCTTTTAATAGCATATTGTGGGAAGGGAAAAGGTGAGGTGTCATTTCATTTCTTTGTTGCCCAGATATCACTGGCACTGAAGTTTTTCCCAACCTCACACATAGAGATGATGTCTCTGAAGAGCATCACTTACAGTGACACAATAGTCAATAGAGGGTGTCATCTCTTCCTTAAATAAATTTAACTTCTGCCTAGAAAACCACTTCCTGGGTGTAAACCTCAGTGTGTTTGGGAGGAGGAGGACCTCCCAGTCCTGAATGGTGTTGCTATGGTGCAGTGCAAAAGGCTTCCTTCCTGCTGTTTCTCACCATCTCCTTCCCAACAACTACAGCTCCCTTCCCCAGCAGTTTCAAAGCTCCTTGAAGATTTCCACATAAATAAAGAGGTGTAGACCTAGCCAGGAATCTTGAGGGACCCACAAGCATTCTTGTAGTGTCATAGAGCCAAGTCTCCTTTATGATGGTAAAATGGAAAATGGTATCTGCATGTAGAATCTACCCTTGGCAGCTATGAGATGTGCCTGGGTCCAGTACTGCTACAAATGTGCTTCCTTATTCTAAGTACTGCTTCTTGCCTTGCAGGAAACAGCCTGTCATTTGTTTAAGACTTCAAACCAGTAGACCTTGTAGACGTCTTGTTTCTTCTCAGTTCAGCCCAAACACAGTTGGTATCTACATTCCACTTATCCAGTGCTGCAAGACTCAGGTAGGACACCATTTGTCATTATTATCTATGGATTTTTACCTGTATAAAATGTTAGATTTTATGATTTCTTTCAAGTTGTAATGTTCTTAGTATTATTTTCACTTGAAGACTTATCTTGCATGATGAAAACCAGCTCTTTTAGCTTTTTGTATTTTGTACGTTACTCTAAATTATTCCTTAGTACAAAAGCTCATACATTTCAGTACTGGATACACTATACAGTAGTGCAGCTGTTCCCAGCTTGTTCTGGTGGCTCTACATGTTAGACTGCTTGGGGTTATCCTCTTCTTCAGACTTCTACCAAGCTGTTCAATTAAGTTCAATTTCATTTACAGCAGGAACATACTGCATTAATATTGGTTACATGTCTCGCACAGGGAGTAGGCACCGCAATATCCTCTTATGCAAATAATATATCATTTGTTTTCCTTTGAAATAGATTGTTAACAGCATATTCTTGAATTTATTAACAAGGCTGTATGATCTTTAAATTTGCTCAGTTACAAGTCTCTCTCTAGAGCTATTGGCCTTCCTTGCCTTGTTCTAAGGCAGCACATCAAGTCCTTGCCTAATTTCCTCCATAAGGACTCAAGACACATACAGATGCTTTCAGTACTACATACAGTTGCCCTTGGGGCAACTTGCCTCTAAATACCACTTGCCCAAGAGATAATGGGACCATCAATGAGAACCTCTGAGTACTGTACCAATGTAGAAACACGACTCACAAAGGCAAAAATATTTTTTCTATGCCAGGACCGAAAAGGTGCTCATCTTGCCTTTGTCCAGATGCTCTCCCAGTATGGAAATTAAATTAGTCCTATTCCCTCCTTTGCAATGCAGAAAGGCGCAGTGGAGAAATACCAGAGATGGGATAAGTAAAGCTATCCTGTTACACAAGGGTTAAGTGAACTAAATATTCCATTTGAAAATGCGCCAAACATGGGTAACTGCAGAACTGAATTGTAATGACCAAAACACTGATTGAGCTTTGTATGCGAAGAAATCTATGGTATTTATTCTCTACATATTGATATGGTTATGGGCAATTCAAGAAGGAAGTGACAGAGGGGTCACATTTTGTGTAGCCCTCAGGTCACTTTGCTTTCCCATGACATTCTCACTCTTCCTCTCCTATCTTCTTGCCATGAATCTCTCGGCTCTTGGCTCGGAGCTTGTTGACCTGTGACTCTGCAATGTCAGCCCGCTCCTCGGCTTCCTCCAGCTCGTGCTGGATCTTGCGGAACTTGGACAGGTTGACGTTGGACAGCTCCTCCTGTGTGAGAAAAGGGAATCAGAGGCCAGGAGCACAGGGCAGGGGTTTCACTCCTGCTACAAGTCAGTCTAATGGGGCTGCTACTCTCCATCCCCTCCCACCACCACTCACACATCAGCCTCACACAGAGCTCCTCTTACTTCCTTTTTCAGCAGCCCACTGGGACAAGCTTCACAGGACTATGTCACACATGAGGAGTAATTTCACTCCTTGGATCCATCATTTCTGTACCTACTCTCACACTACTTCCTGCCCAATTGTTGGTGTGACTTTTCGGGTTGAGAAGCCCCTGAAGCCTTCTGCTGCTGATTATTAGCAGAGATTTGGGAACTTGGCAGTGGATGTGACCCCTGGGTTTGTTTATTCTGCCCTCCTGTGTGAAACAGGCTGCAAAATGTCCCTTAATGAACCTCCCTGACTGTAGGGTGCCCACAGGTCACCAAGGCATCATGACACAATTGCAAAACAGTGTGACCGAGATGGTTGTGTCTCAGGAATTTCTTTCATACCCCTCTCCTGGTATTCAGCCTCACTCAATGTGTGCCCTGTCCCAATGGAATGTGGCCTTTGCCCATTCTCCAAGCAATACTTACAGCCTCCTCAGCTTGTCTCTTGTAGGATTTCACTTTCATTTGAAGCTTGTCCACCAGATCCTGCAGCCTGAGAATATTCTTCCTGTCTTCCTCAGACTAGGGAGGTTGGCAAACAGGATAGAGAGTCAATTCATAGTCCTCCACCACACAAGGCTAACAGTTCCCCTTGGGGGTGGTGTGTGCAAAATGTGACTCACTGTGAGCAAACCCTGTCAGAGCAGGAGACCTCCTGCCTTACCTGGTAGGTCAGTTCCTTCACCCTCCGCTCGTACTTGCGCACACCCTTCACGGCTTCAGCGCTGCGCTTCTGCTCAGCATCAACCTCCCCTTCCAGCTCCCGCACCTGCAAGGACAAGCCCATCCCTGCAGCTTCCCTGCCAATGTCTCTCCAAGGACACGCTCACTCAGGCACAGCCCCAGCCCTACCCACCCTGGCCTCCAGCTTCTGGATCTGCTTCTTCCCTCCCTTCAGTGCCAGCTGCTCAGCCTCTTCCAGACGGTGCTGCAGGTCCTTCACTGTCTGGTCCAGGTTCTTCTTCATCCTCTCCAAGTGGGCACTGGTGTCCTGCTCCTTCTTCAGCTCTTCTGCCATCATGGCCGCCTGGTCAGAGCAAAAGGTCAAAGCCATTTTAGGGCTGGAGATATTTTAGATAGAGTACATTCACCATCAGCAGTGCCAGGAACACCCAACTCACATCTGTGATGGCCTTCTTGGCCTTCTCCTCAGCATTGCGGGCTTCCTGGATGGTATCCTCCATTTCACTCTGGATCTGGGCTATGTCTGTTTCCAGCTTCTTCTTGGTGTTGATCAAGCTGGTGTTCTGTTGAACAATAAAATTTTTTGCACTTATTTCCAAAAGAGAGTAATTATTTAAGAAATTTAATATGTCAATGTAAAGTAATTCTGTAAATATCTAATATCAGCATCTTCCTGACATATCTTGTCAGGTCATACACAGGTAGATAGCACAGGATTATTGAAATTTGAAGCAGTTTTTTTGACTGCTAATGCAATCCTACTCATTTTGCCATAATCCATTTCTTTTGGTTCTGATAAAGAATTCTATTACAAGAGTTGATTTAGGAATTTACATGGATGACAATCTGTAAAGGAAGAAAAAGGCCCATGAGATTTTGAATCTAACCTGAGTGTGGAGAAGCTGAACTCTCTCACTTGCATCCAGAAGCTCCTGCTCAGCCAGTTTCCTCGACCGCTCTGTCTGCTCCAGGGCTGCCCGGAGCTCCTCAACTTCAGCCTGCAGCAGGTTTGCTCTGCGCTCCACCATGGCCACCTGCTCCTTCAGGTCATCCTGTGTCCTGAGAGCATCGTCCAAGTGTATCTGAGTGTCCTTTAAAAGAATAAAGAGAAATTACAAGGTAGAAGAATAATGAGGAATTACGACGACATGGCACTGTTGCACAATGCAAATTGCCATCAGTCCGAATTATTCTTATGGTAGTATAATATATATAATTATAGGCATATATTTATATGTGGACTTATTGTTTGCCTATGCACAGTATGTTAGAAAAGTCTGTAGGAGATTGATTCACGGGGATCTGTGACAGATGAAGAGTAAGGTCAACTCCCTGAATTTTAGGAGAGTGGAATTGAGTTGTTCAACAAACACATGGATGGAACTCCCTTAAGAAACTCCCCTCAAAAATAAAGAAGTAAAAAAGAGTTAAGAACATTTTTTCTAGAGTGCAAGAACTCTCAATTCATGTGTGTAATCAATCAGGGAAGGGAGCCAGGAGATCAGCATGGCTGAGCAAGGACCTTCCGATCAAACTGAAATGGAACAAGGAAATGCGTAAGATGGTAGAAAAAGCACCAAATGTCTTTGGAAGAACACAGAGATGCTGCCAGCATGCATGGGGATAGAATTATGAAAGCCAGGGCAGAGCTGGAGCTGAATTCCTGTTTTATTAAGTTTTTGTGTGGCCTCACATTGAGCATTGCCTCCAGTTCTGGGCTCTTCAAATAAGAAGAGTTATTAAAGGAACTGGAATGTATCTAGAGGGCCGCAGCAAAGCCAGTATTGGACAAAGTAAACCCTTAAGTGCACATTCTTAGTGTAACATACCTTGAGCACTGCCTGGGTGTTTCTCAGGTTCTTCTGTGCCTCTGCAGCCACACGGTTGGCATGGCTTAGCTGGATCTCCATTTCATTCAGATCTCCCTCCATCTTCTTCTTCAGCCTCAGGGCTTCATTCCTGCTCCTGATCTCAGCATCCAGAGTACTCTGCATGGACTCCACAATTCTGAGGTGATTTCTCTTCATCTGGTCAATCTCCTCATCTTTCTCTGCTATCTTCCTGTCAATCTCAGACTTTACTTGGTTGAGCTCCAGCTGCAGGCGCAAGATCTTCCCCTCTTCATGCTCCAGGGAGGCCTGATCAAGTGGACACACACATTGATAACATTGATAAACATTCTTCCTACATTCTTCGGAACTGCAAAATATTTCCAAAAATATAAGCTGTCTGCACTCTCCAGCCAGAACGCAGGGGAATCCAGGTCTTTTCAGCCCTATTTCCTCATTTATTTAGTGCAGACACCAGTGATTATGATCATGTACCTCAGCTTCCTCCAGAGCAGCCTGGATATCAGACTTCTCCTGCTCAATCTGCTTCTTGACTTTCTCCAGCTCATGAATTGCCTTTCCTTGCTCGGCAATCTGCTCCGTGAGGTCAGAAATCTCCTCTGCAAGGAAGGGTGAAAAGCAGCATGGTCAGGCACAGAGCTGAATGGAGAAAGGCTCTGCTGCATCAAGGGGCCGGGCATGTTCTTATCACTGCAGGCCCTGAGCCGTTAAGTGTGGCCGAGACACAAGCTTGTGAGAAAGGTCAGTGAGGAGCAGAGGCCAGGGACTTACGCTGCAAGTTCTTGTTCTCCCGCTTCATTGTCTCCAGGTGGTCCAAGGACTCCTCATAGGCGTTCTTCATCTTGAACAGCTCCGTGCTGAGAGAGCGCGACTCCTTCTGGGAGGCCTCCAGCTCCGCCTGCGTTTCCTCATACTTCTGCTTCCATTCTGCCAGGATCTGCAGAGAAAGGGGCTGTGAGTAGGGCTGTGGCCATCACAGGGGCATGCTCTGGCCAGGAGTGCTGGTGCTGGAGACCAAAAGACCTTGTCAAAGTTCTTCTGCTTCTTATCCAGAGCAGCGCAGGCAGCATTGGATCTCTCCACGTCAATCATCAGGTCCTCCACTTCATTCTGCAGCCTCTGCTTTGTCTTTTCCAGGGAGGCACATTTGGCATTGACAGCCTCAACATGTTCCTCTGCATCCTGCAGGCGCTGGGCCAGCTTCTTCCTGGGAGGAGAGAAGCACAGTGCCACGTTGGAGCTTGAAAGACCATCAGTTCTATACAGTCATGAGAGAGCAGTTTGGTACTTTTAAGCCAAGCACTTTTTTACAGATACAAAATAACATTGCTGTAAGCTATCACCTATGGAGGATTAGGCTTGTCTTAGCACTTCTAACGGCAGTATTTTCCCTTCCAATCTGCACTTTTTCTCTCCAACCCTCTCTCCCCTCTTTTTACAAAGACAGTATATCGTTGCCTCCATCGCATTCTTGTCTTAACCCACTCTCAGAAACTCCAATTTCTCTAGATCAATTTCAGTCTTCTCCCATCATTTGCCATCCTGTTTCACACATACTTGGCCTCCTCGAGCTCCTCCGTGCGCTGAATCGCGTCCGTCTCATATTTGGTTCTCCACTGGGCCACTTCACTGTTGGCCTTGGACAGGGCTCGCTGCAGCTCCCCCTTGGCCTCCTGCTCCTCCTCATATTGTTCCCGGAGCAAGTCACAGTCGTGGCGAGCGGACTGCAGGGCGTGGGCCAGGGCGTTCTTGGCCTAGATAGAGAGCAGGGTTGGGTCAATAAATGGTAATATCCCCAGGAAATACCTTCCAATGAATTAATTTCACACTACAAACATGAGTGCTGGAAGAGTGTTTGTAATGAAGGACAGCTGTAAGCCTGGAAGACAAGATCCATCAATCAAACTTGTTGCAGAAAGAAAGCCTTCCCCCAGGATGGCTTGTGCTAAGCAGATCCTGCCCCCACTAGGCAGTGTGAAGTTACAAGTGTTGTCAGTGGCCAGTGGTAAGAAATTAGGAATAACCTTAATTTCTTCCTCCAGATGCCTCTTGAGTTCCTCAATCTGTTGTGTGAAAGCCTGTTTGCCTCTTGACAGCTGAGAAATCAGAGCATCTTTCTCATCTACCTGGCGTGAAAATTCACCTGAGGAAGCACAGAAATAAGAACACATTCAAATTGTCCTTTATGACCCAAACTAGCTGGTTTAGGCCCATTGCCAAATATATGGGTTTCTCTCACCTGCTTCTGTCTGCAGACGAGCTCTTTGAGCATTGAGGTCATTGATCATGCGCTGATGCTCTTCTTCCTTGGTCTTAATCTCACTCAGCTGGTCTTCCAGAGTGCGGCACATTTTCTCCAGGTTGGCCTGGGGAGATCACAGAGAATGAAAGAAGATTAGCAGCTAGAGGCTTTCCTATTCTAAACAGCAGGATTCTAACCAGAAAAATGTGAACAGACTTGCAAGTTATAGACTGCTTCTTGAAGTTAGAAGGTTAGGAACAAGTTACATAGAGAAAGAGTGAGTTGGAGGGTAACCTGTTCATAAGTTTAAAGGATATACTTCGACATTATTTATTTTCATGTTGTTTTCATATTTTTCCATACCTTGGCTTTGGAGACAGACTCCATATTGCTGGCCAAGTCATCAATCTCCATCTTCATCTCACTCTTCTCCTTCTCCAGCTTCTGCTTCACGCGTTGCAGGTTGTCGATCTGCTCCCCCAGCTCAGCTGTGCTGTCCGCGTGCTTCTTGCGCAGGGTGGCAGCCGTGGCTTCGTGCTGCAGCGTGGCCTCTTCCAGGTCACGGCGCATCTTCTGGAATTCTGCCTCACGTTTCTTGTTCATCTCAATCTGAGCTGCTGTGGCCCCTCCTGCTTCTTCCAGGCGCTCGCTGATCGCCTCCAGCTCCCTGGACAGGTCAGCCCGATGCTTCTCTGCTTTAGCGCGAGAGGTTCGCTCTGCCTCAATTTCCTCCTCCAGCTCCTCAATACGGGCCTGCAGAACAGCAGGGACCCCTCACACCCATGCCCTCCTCCTCTGAGCAAGGCAGGGGCAGGAACAGACACTTGCCTGCAGCTCCTTGATCTTCTTCTGAAATTGCATGCCCAGGGCTTGTTCATCCTCGATCTTGCTCTGGATCTGGCTGATTTCAAAGTCTTTCCTTTGGGCCAAGTGAATTGTGTTAGAGCTCAAAGAAAAATACAAGTGCTGCAGCCCAGCACTCAGGTGCCCAGAGCCACACTTACTTCTTCAGTTTCTCATCCAGCTGCTGCTTATCATTCTCCAAATCCATGATGCTGTCCTGGGCCAGCTTCAGGTCTCCTTCCAGTTTCCTCTTAGCTCTCTCAAGGTCCATGCGCAGTTTCTTCTCTTGCTCCAGGGACCCTTCCAGCTAAACACAACAAAACCATCAGTGCTCTACCAGCCTGATCAGGCTCCATACCTGTCCTGTTCCTGCTCTATGTCTGTGTGCTTACATCATCCACTTGCTGTTCCAGCTTGGTCTTGGCTTTGGTCAGAGTATTGACTTTGTCCTCCTCTGCCTGCAGGTCATCCAGGGTCTGCTGATGGGCCTCTTGGAGGGCTTTCTTCTCTTTTGTCAGCTTCACAATGGTCTCGTCCAGGGCTGCCATTTCCTCGGTCAGGTTTTTCACCTACAAATATAAGCATGTTTTATAATTTGGAAGAAAACATGTTCACTGGTTTTGTGCTTCATTTATCTCTTGGATGCTCAGAGATGCCCAGCTCAAGATTTTCCGAAGCCAGCATGTCTTTTAGTAAGTTGCCTCTTACTCTGAGAGTTTGTAATATATTGACCCTTTATATGACTGCCAATGCATGTACCTTGTTTTCAGTCGCATGTTTTTCTTTCTCCACCTTGGCCAGTGTTAGCTCAAGGTCATCAATATCTTTCTTCAGCTCTGAACATTCATCCTCCAGTTTCCTCTTCTTGGCTGTCAGCTCAGCATTAATTTCCTCTTCATCCTCAGCCCTTTCAGTCACCTCCTTGACTTTGGCTTCCAGCTGGATTTTGGTTTTGATGAGCTGGTCACACCTTTCCTCAGCATCAGCCAAAGCATCAGCTTCCTGGTGGGGAAAATACAGAAAGTATTATTTAATACCGAAGGAACTGATGTCAGTTGGTAAGACTTCCATAATTTGGCAGAAAAAAACCACGCTGTGAAATTACATTACAATCTACAAAGCTAGAATAAGTTTTTAGTTAGTTTTCTTCTTGTTGGCCTTTTTGCATTATTAATACATCTGTACTTAGCTACATTTCATTTCACCCTATTTATTTTGGGTATATCAGAAAGTCACTTATATTTAATCGGTATTTACCTTTTCTCCTTTAGGGTGTGATTGTATATTATTATGTACTAAATTCAAATTTATGTGGAAGTGTTGAGAAATGTAAATTACTATACCACCAAGGGAAATATTTGAAATTCACATTAGTAGCTTTATAGTCAGCCAATGCTACCAGTTGACAATAGAATAAGATTCATCTTTCCCTGAAATAGACATTTCAACTCAAGGGTATTGCCAAAATGTTTCTTATTGTTCTGGGAAGCCAAAAGACATTAGAGACAGACATATGGAGATGACTCCTGTGTTTTAGGTTTTAATGGCCAACTGTCTTCTGGGAGTAGTAGGTACAGGAGGTAAGGTGAGGTAAGATCTGCTATAAGGAATGGTAATCAGCTCTTCATTTTGACTACTGAGTTAAGTCAGAGTAGTAGATCAAACTACTGTCTCTGCTCCACTAGATACACTACAGTGACTACAATAAGATTTATGTCTCAAATGTCTCTCTTATGAACTCACATGGACACATGCAGGTATGAAGACTAAAAACTCACATTTTTTAAATTCTACCTCACAATAATATGATGGAGTGAAGAAAGAATGTGGCCAAAATTTTACCTTTAGTTTTATTAAGCCTTGGTATTAGGCTTAAAGTATTTTAGAAAGATTAATATGTTGTTTGAGAGTCCTGTTTTAGGAAGGAAGAGTTAGATCTTATTTACTCATAAAAGTATAGAAAATGTTACTTACAGCCTGCACTTGGAGCTGCAGGTCATTTTTCTCCTGCACCAGTTTCACCATTTTCTCCTCCAGCTCCTTCCGCTTTGCTTCGGCCTTCGCAAGCTCTTCCTTGGTTTTCTCAAACTCTTCCTTCATGTTGGCCATTTCCTTCTCAGACTCAGCACTCTTCAGCAAGGGCTTGATCTTGAAAGAACAGCTTCATCCATGGCCAATGTTTGACATTCATGAATGCACGAATGTTGTACTGGATACAGAAGATGGATTCCCTGAGAAAGAATTCAAAAGTGCAATGAATATTCTCAGGCTGATGAGTGTCAAGAATTTCCCCCAAGCAGAGTGACTTTAACTGAAGAAAGAGGAAGGTGTACCTCCGCTCCACCATTCTCTGGTACTCCACTCTCATCAGGAATCCTCTGCATCTGGCCTGAGTGCGGGTGATGAGCTGTGCCAGCTTCTCATCTCTCATCTCCTCCAGGAGCCCTATCAGCCCAGCTTTGAAGAACACCTTGAAAGAGGCAATGTAGCACCACATCACTGTCAGGTAGAGCAAAGCCCAGGGACACAGGGAATGGGGGCATTTGTACCTTGGTGTGTCCAAATCTGTACTGGGTGTGGTCCACATCGATTGACCCAAGGAGCTTCTCAGAAGCCTTCTTGCTATCGATGAACTGTCCCTCAGGGATGGCACTGGCATTAAGCACCTTGTATCTGTGGAATTAAAGGAAGATAAGACTATTTTTTCCAACCAACACACAGTAGCCACTAAACCCCACTAGCTCTTTTTAAAATTGGAACAGAGCTTAAATGGACCCATGAATGAACCAACATTGCGTTTAACGATGCTGACAAGCAGAGGGCTCTCACCTCTGTTTGAAGTCAGCGTACAGGACTCTGCTGGGGAAGCCTTTCCTGCAAATCCTGATCCCTTCCAGCACGCCATTACAGCGCAGCTGGTGCAGCACCAGCTCGTGCTCCATGGCACCTGGCAATGCAGAGCACAAATGAATGGCACAGGTTGCAGTGCAGAGGGGAATGGATGTATCAGAGCAAGGAACTTTGTGCTTGAGCATCTTACCAGGTGTTTTAGTCTCATTGGGGATGATACAGCGCACAAAATGGGGGTGAGTGCTCCGCAGATTGGTCATCAGCTTGTTTAAATTCTCCTGTAGGATCAAGTACAGTAGCTTAGATTAAAGAAATTTACTTTTATACCTAGATGCCAAGGAACTAATATAATAAATCTTAGGAGAAAGAAGCTTTCAAATTCAAAGTTTAGATTTAATAAAACCTTGACACACTTTTTATTGAAAAGTATTGTCAATTAAAAAAAAATGTTTAAATTCTTCACCTTATTTTGGAGAAAGTAAAAGAACTTGATAGATTATGAAAAATATTTTTCACAAAAAATGTGAGTGACCTTTTATAAGAAATTCAGAGAGCCAAATGAAGAATGAAACCTTGAATGTGAACAGAAAATCACTATGAAAAACACTTCAAACTTAGTATTGCTTCTTTAGAAAACCAATGCCAAAATACAAGCCTGAATATATTTAGCTCTGTTTTGACACTATGTTCATGTCACTTTATAGAAAATTAATCCATACTTTACCCGGAAAAGAGCTGAGACAGTCTGGAAAGAAGAACCCTTCTTTTTGCCTCCCTTCTTGCCACCACCACCACCACCAGCCTCTTTAAAAAAAACAAAACAAAACAAAACAAAAATTTCAATATGACTTTTTTTTTGCATCTTTACATATCCCAAATGTTGAAAATAAAATTTAGAAAAATAACCTGCTTCTGCTCCACCATAAGAAGCAAAAGAGTAAAGCCAGGGTCTTCACAGATGATTTCTGGTACAACCCAATGACAGTTTCATTCAGAGGGTCCTTGTTCTTCTCCAGCCAGCCAGTGATGTTGTAGTCCACTGTGCCAGCGTAGTGCACCAGGGAGAAGTGAGCCTCAGCCTTGCCTTTGCCAGGCTTTGGCTTCTGGAAATTGTTGGACTTGCCCAGGTGCTGGTCATAGAGCTTGTTCTTGAAAGAAGTGTCAGTTGCCTTGGGGAACATGCACTCCTCTTCCAGGATGGAGAAGATGCCCATGGGCTGGAAGACAGTTCAATAAACAAGAGAGAACGCCTGTACAATTATTGCTTGGTCTCAAAGAGAGTGTAGTAAAAGACAGGAAGCTGAAAAACAAACTTTGCAATGTAGAAATTTTATTTCTAAAAAGTGAGTTTAACAGATTCACCTGCTTGATTTACACTTTGGCATTGTGATTCAGGAATGTTACCTATGCCAAAGACCATGTTGAAGTTCATTAGGAGAAAGAATATATTTAAAAGTATTTTTCACAAATGTGTCCTTTGCTTATTTACTTCTGTTTCTGAATTTTCAATCAGTGCTCTAAATTGTGTGAAGCTACAAGAAACTTCCATTTCTTCCTCTCAGAGGTCAGGCATTGTACTTGCTTTGCTGTGAACCATACAGAAAAAAATGTGTTTTCCAGATAACTTCATTCCAGAACCCTAAAAAATGTTTTCATTTTAATTTAGGAACTGCCCTGTGTTTTTGAAGATAATATCCTTTATCCAAGCATGGAGATACCTTCCATGCAGAGAATGTGTGAGAATTACTTCTAGTAGTTTTCTGTGGACTTCATAATATCTATAATGCAATATCTATAATCAGCAAAATAGGTCAAGACGTATTTCTACAATTAAAAATAAATATAATAATCTAATCATGGGAAATTGAAAAAATTGGGTTCTTGAATGGAAGACATCTTGAAATAAAAACATACCTTCTCAATGAGCTCAATGCAGGCAGCCAGGTCCATGCCAAAGTCAATGAACTCCCATTCAATTCCCTCCTTTTTGTACTCCTCCTGCTCCAGCACAAACATGTGGTGGTTGAAGAACTGTTGCAGTTTCTCGTTGGTGAAGTTGATGCACAGCTGCTCCAGGCTGTTGAACTGCTCAGTGGAAGAAAAACACAACCAACCCTCATCAATATGCCCAGTTCTTCATCTTCTCCTTCCACCCTTTATAAATCTCCACAGTTAAACCACTGTATTACCAGGACCACACCGTAACAGAACCTATATGCAGCTCCAGAAAGAAATATCTACATATTGGAAATGAGGGATTTTATTTTTTTTAGCAGATTTTTGTAGTGAATCTCCTAAAATTAATAAAATACTTTGGCATTTTTTTTATTCAGCAAATAGCTGAGTGCATGCTCTTGTCTCCAAATTGAAAACCCTTGATACCTCTGATTAAACACATAACTATTCATTCCTTGGTTCTTTAAACAATTTGAACATTTTTAACTCATTATATATTTGCCAAGAAATCTCCTAGTTCTGCCCCAAAAGCTCTTTTATAAATTTATTGGAATTACTTTGGGTTCTTTAATCCTTAACATTAAGCTCAAACAACTGTAATAATACAACCTATAAAATTCTATTTGCTGCTTCTGCACAAACAACATGATTCTGTGCTTGTACTGATGGAGCTTTGAAGGATTTAGTTTCCTGCTATAAAAGAAAATGACTGGGGGTTTTTTCTGCATAAAATCGCAAATGACTAGAATGTTAAATCTTTAGAGGAATATTATTTCTCTGATATAACAATCCTTCCCTTTAAGAGCAGCCCTCAAACCTGAAATCCTTACATCAAAGATCTCAAAGCCAGCAATGTCCAGGACACCAATGAAGTACTGCCTGGGTTGCTTCGTGTCCAGCTGCTCGTTGATGCGAACAACCATCCACAGGAACATCTTCTCATAGACAGCCTTTGCCAGGGCACCCACTGAATTGTACACCTAAACCAAAGAAGAGTGGAGCAGAGGAAGTGCAATATCCAGAGCAAATAGTAAGTGATTCAAGTCAGAGGTTCCCAGTCACCAACTGGTTGTTGTTACCTGCTGCACAGTTTGGCCCTTGGTCACGTATTCATTCCCCACCTTCACTCGGGGGTAGCAGAGGGCCTTGAGCAGGTCTGCTGAGTTCAGACCCATCAGGTAGGCAGCCTTGTCAGCAACTAGGATACAAGGACAAGGAGATAGAGAAATTAAGACTAGCAAGACCTGCAGCACTTTGAGTGAGGAACCCTTTCCAAAACAGCTGCTATATTTAATGTTCTTGTGATCAAATTTTGCTTAATGGATCTCAGAGAAACCGTGATATAATTATTCAAATGAATAATCTTTGCATTGAATATTTTACAGAGCAGTACTTTTAAAGGCTATATGTGTCTTTAAAAATCTTTAACAGAAATATCTAGAAACAATGTATTCATTAAAAATTTATTCTGGAATTCATTACTAATTTTGCCCTAAAAATCATTTATGAAGTAGAAGTTCTATAACTGAATATAATGCCTTTATTTTCTTTAACGATCAAGCAGAAACAATTAAAAAAAAAAATCTTTTCCTTCTCAGTGTGTCTAAGCACACTGACTAAGTTACGCTAATTTAGAGTGGTAGTTCAGGAAAGATTTTTGGACACATATGTATGTCATATTTCAGATAATGATGAGCAGCAATTGAAGAAAGAGTGTATTGTGGATGGCAGTTTCATACATATGTACCATCTCACCTAAACACATTTCTACTCTGTCTTCCAAATACTGAATTAATATCACCACTTCTATTTCTAACTGGTCAGCCAAAGACTTTTGCTGGTACCTTCAGTGCCATCAGGCTCTGCCTGCTCCTCACGCTGCTTCTGCTTGAACTTCAGGTTCCCATAGTGCATGACAGCCCCTGTCAGCTTGTAGATGGCTGTTTTCTCATCAGCACTGAAGCCCAGAATGTCAATGGCACTCTGCAATAGGAACAGTAAAATGAAAGCTTTGCCTGGGGGATGAAAGTAGTCACAATACTATGAATTGCTACTTACATCTGTAGCCATCAGCTCCTCCTGGTCGTTAATGCTGGCGACAGTGATCTCACCTTGACTCACAAATTGGTAGTCATACGGGTTGGTGGTGATGAGGAGCATGTCTGAAAAGAAGATGGGTCATGTAGGCTTAGTTTAGTCAAGCCAGTAGTAGTGTGAGCTGATATTTAGCAATCTTCCTCCAAGTTAGTAATTCTTCCTACCGATTAGCTCTGGCTTCTTGTTGGACATGATCTGATAAAAGATGTGATAACTCCTTTCCGCCTTGAGCTGGAAAGTGACTCTGGACTTCTCCAGCAGATCTGGAGGGAAAATTTAGTTAGAAATAAGAAGAAACAGGGGGGAAAAAAAGTAAAGAGAAGATGGAAGATGGGAAGAAAAGAGGGAAGACACTATAGATGGTGGGGTGAAAATATGCTGCATGGATAAATGAGGGGAATGGACAGATTGTAAGCTGCTCAGGAGAGTGTCTTACATGTTTCAATATCTGCAGAAGCCAGTTTTCCTGTGGCACCAAAATGGATTCTGATGAATTTGCCCTTTAAAGGAATAGAAGTATTTTAAGATTTACAGCATAAAAAGTATGTGTGAAATGAAGAATTTTGCCATTTATTCCCTTGGGCACAAGACTTCTGCCTAGAGACATTTTCTTAAAATCACCTGTATTTCCACGACTAACATAAAATTGTCTTTTTCACTTTTGACAATGAAAATAATCAGCAGTGGCACAACTGTATTTTATGTATGCTATGTGTACAAATGTGAAGGAATGTATGAAATTCATTAGACAAATTATTCTAACTATATTCTGCACACAGAGAGAAGTTACCTTAATGATGCAGAAATAGCAATTTAAGTAGTTCAGCTGCTTAAATCTGAATTGTGATCTAATAAACAATTTCACTTCTGATTAATTAAATCTGAAATATAGCAAATATATTATTCAATTAGAAAATATCTCTTCCCTCCTTTCCTTTCCTTTCCTTTCCTTTCCTTTCCTTTCCTTTCCTTTCCTTTCCTTTCCTTTCCTTTCCTTTCCTTTCCTTTCCTTTCCTTTCCTTTCCTTTCCTTTCCTTTCCTTTCCTTTCCTTTCCTTTCCTTTCCTTTCCTTTCCTTTCCTTTCCTTTCCTTTCCTTTCCTTTCCTTTCCTTTCCTTTCCTTTCCTTCCCTTCCCTTCCCTTCCCTTCCCTTCCCTTCCCTTCCCTTCCCTTCCCTTCCCTTCCCTTCCCTTCCCTTCCCTTCCCTTCCCTTCCCTTCCCTTCCCTTCCCTTCCCTTCCCTTCCCTTCCCTTTTCCTCTATCCTCATTCCTTTTTTCCCGCAACTCTGTCTCTTCAAAATGAATAGAAATGTAAGTAAAAATAACCAAAGCTATTTTTTACATGACAATATGTTCTAGGATAAATACCATAAGACCTGGTATATTTATTTGCATTTTAATGTAAAACAGAATTAATTTCTTGTGTTTTGAAATCTGGAGAATGATCATTAGGATAAGTGGCAAAGCCTGCTAAAAAAAATTTCAGTTTTACTCTTGAAAATATGATGGCTGAAAAACAGAAAAGAATGACTGACATAAACTCCTCTTTACTATGCTACAGGAATTATTTTGTTAAGCAAGAACTTACAAAGCGTGAGGAGTTGTCGTTCCTCACGGTCTTGGCGTTTCCAAAGGCCTCCAGCAGTGGGTTGGCGCTGATGATTTGATCCTCAAGCGTCCCCTGCAGGGAGATAACTATTGCTAGTTATCCTTTCCAAAAATAATGTCAGGAACAGATAAAAGCATTGATCCCACCATTTGTCTACTCACTCACCTGCATTTTGCCCGATGTCTGCTCCTCTTTCTTCTTGTCCCCACTGGCTGCAATTGTTGCAAAGTACTGGATGACACGCTTTGTGTTCACAGTCTTCCCGGCCCCGGATTCTCCGCTGCCAAAGGCAAGAGAGAAGCAGAGGGTGCGTGGTCAGGCAGGAGGTGCCCTGGCACCGGGCAGCCCCGCAGGGACCCGCGCAGGGGGTGTACGTACGTGATCAGGATGGACTGGTTCTCC
This sequence comes from Luscinia megarhynchos, assembly GCA_034336665.1. Taxonomy (NCBI): domain Eukaryota; kingdom Metazoa; phylum Chordata; class Aves; order Passeriformes; family Muscicapidae; genus Luscinia; species Luscinia megarhynchos. Next base: position 9,815,596 of record CM067580.1, read on the forward strand.
CGATCTGTCAACAAGGCAGAAATACACTACTTAAAACTCAATGAACAGCAGAGAAAGAATGAAACATAGTCAGGTAAGTTTAATGTTTTGCCTGATAAAGTCAGCTTTAAACAAACAAACCTCCAAAGCACATCACTGAGTGCAGAGGTGTCTTTCATTTAAAGCAGCAGAAACAATACTATGAAGATAATAAGCCCCACAAGAGACGTGGAGATAGTGTCAGAACCAAGAAAGCTTTGAAAAAGTCTTTTGCTGGGACAGAGTAACTCCTCAGAGAATGTAATGGTCCAATGCCTGTGAGGCAGACAGGGGCACTCACCAGTCAGCATGAACTGATAGGCGTTGTCAGAGATGGAGAAGATGTGTGGAGGGGCCTCCTGGCGCTTCTTGCCTCGGTAGGCCAACACCACCTCGGGGTTGTACACCGGCAGCCACTTGTAGGGGTTGACAGTGACGCAGAAGAGACCCGAGTAGGTCTGTGAGGAAGGGACACAGCACGTTGGCTTCCCCTGAGCCTGGCCCAGCAGCTCCTGAGGCTGCCCAAAGGAAGCTGCTGCTGCTGCCACTTACGTAGATCATCCAGGCTGCGTAACGCTCTTTGAGGTTGTACAGCACAGCGGGTTCGTGGAGGTGGGTCATCATGGCCATGTCCTCGATTTTGTCATACTTGGGAGGGGTTCATGGAGAAGATTTGATCTTCCTTCACTGTCAGGGTCTGTCAGAGGAAGAAGGACACACATCTCAGCTAAGAATCCAGAGTGGGGATCAAATGTTTTCCTTCAGCCTTGTTTTTGACTCACCTCTCCCCCTTCAGTCTTGACAGTGACTTTTCCTGATTCCCTGCTTGTGATTGTCCCTTTCACAAAGGATTCCTTTGCATGTACCACAAAGACAGATGATTTGGCATCAAAAGGTTTGTTCTGGGCTGCAATTCTCTCCTTTTCCGATTTTCGGAGGTAAGGAGCCGCCTCCCCAAAAACAGCCATCTCTGCGTCCGTAGACATGGCTGCACGTTATGGAGGGTCTTGTCAGCAGAGAACACTGTGGAAGAGCAGATATCTTGATCAAATTTGCAAAAAAAATGTGAACACTTATTAGGAGAAGAAAAGAGAAACTGTGCAGAAAAAATTAATATAGCTATTAATATTTTAATATTAATACTGCTTGTAGCCTTTTGGAAGGAATTGTGAATTTTTGCATTGGTGCAAATCAATATTTACAGGGAACATCAAAATTATATTTTGGGAGATTAATTGGTTTATACTGAAATCACATTTAAATAATCTACAGACACGTAGAATTCAACTATTCAGGCACTGTAGTATGGAACCTCAAAAAGAACCTCAAAAATCCTTTCAACTACTCAGGCACTCTTAAAACTAATTTGGAATTATTATAATAGTCTTCCCTCACAACTGATAGTTTTTCATAAAGCTCAGAATTTTCATATTCCACTGTCTCAACTGCAGACTGAAATCTCAACTTCTTAATGATTCAGAACTTTTTTATAATTGTATTAATAATACAATTTTCTCTAATTTTATTAACTGCTTTAATCCAGGCATAAATTGCAACATGACTGTTAAAAGAAGATTAATGTTGTTCAAATCCCACTGAGATAGCTCCTTTTCTAGTACTTTCTTTTGCTTTTTTAAAATTAGTAGAATTTTAGAAAAAAACTAAGTTCAAAGATTTAAAGCTCTCATAAACTACTTAAAAATAAGGAATTTTAAAGCCTTTATTAATTTCTATGAAATCTTTTTCTTTCTTCCTCCTGTCCTGAGGAAAAAAATTCCAAACATTGGACAGCTTAGGGAAACATTTAAATATCTCTTTCTGTATAGAATTAGGTACCTGATATTCATACAATATTTCATCTTGTGTTTAATTGTACTAAAATGAGAAAGTATAATATGATATTTCTTCATTTGTCTCTGGAGGAACAGGTAGTGGCTTCCAGAGGATGGGAGCTGCATCTTCCTTTTCTTGTGAAGTAGAGAACAAGCAGTGTAGGGAACAAAGGGCAGCACTGCCTTTTACAGAAGTGACAATCAGAGCTTGGTTTCTTATATTACAGCTCTTTCTAGTCTTACTGCTTTAGTGACTCCCTGGAAAATTTTGCACAAAATATCACATTAATTTACATATTCTGAGACAAAATGCTGAATTTTGCAGTTTTCCTACTGTATTCTTAGTTCAGTTACACAGCTACAACAGCAGTGATGGGAAGGCACATCTCACTCCCTGTTAGGTGAGTTAAGCAGAAGTGAGGAATGTCCCCATTCGGATTTTCTGCCTGTCATGAATAGTCAGATACTTCAAACAGAGCTCCTTAAAGAATGGATTAGATGACTTTATGAGATCCCTTACAACCTGGACTGTTTCAATTATTCACTTGAAAATCTTACCAGCCTTCAGCACCCCAGCACCTTATATACCATTCACTCAGCCATACAGACACCCCACCCCAAAGGATCTGTCTCTGCACCTAAGAATTAGTAAATCAGCATCTTACCTCTGGTGACACCAGTTGTGTGGCTTGTGGGCTGGCAGCTGGTCAGAACTGTAAAAGAGAAATGGCAGTTCCCAAATTGCTGCTGCACAGAAATCAAAAGTGAAAATATACAGGTGCCTTGAAAACAGATTTATAATGGAGTCCCCTCCTGGACAGGAGCACGGGAGGCAGCAGGAATGTGGTGGCACATGAGGCTGCCATCCCCTTCCTGGCAGCCTGCAGACCCATCCTCTTACCTTGGAGCTTTCTGTGGAGCCAGGGCAGACGTGGTGCAGGGACGTTTTATACGATCTCGCCTGCAGATGCTACAGATGCCTACTCTTTCTTCGGTCAAAAATATTTTGGCAAACCCTCTTTGGCTAAGCATTGTCTGGCAAACTGAACTAAGGGCATAATTGTCATTTGACATGACTAGATATAATTAGAAAATTTTGATGTCTTAGTGGCTATATGAATACATCTCCTATAAATAATGTGACAAGGGTGTTAAGGAGAGAATCTGGACTAGTCAAAGCACTTAAAGAACTTGGATTCGGGACTTATGGATTCTAATGCTGGCTTTCCCACCGACTCATTGCACAACCTGGGATGGATTGCTTGGTATGTCTGTGCTGCAGCTACCCCAGCTGTACAATGGGAATGTCAGCTTTTATCTTTCCCTTGTGATGGTGTGAATCTTGTAAGAAATGCCTAAGAGGAATACATTAGGAAAGCCACTAAGAGGGAAGTAAGTATTATGAAAAGCATTTGGCGGATGTGCTGGTAAGATTCTGAAAGCAGAGGAACAATCTCTGTGATAGTGCTGGTGCCTGAGAGTCATAGACAGGGCAGGATAGTATAAGGGACAAAGATTTTGTCACAGAAATAAGAGGCTGGGGCTGAACTACTGAGGTGGGTCTCAGAGGTCACTTCTGATACATGAAGAAGAGCATACATACATTAGTGCAGATATACCAATCTCTACACTTAAAATTGCAAAAGAAGAGGGAGATTCTCCAAGAAGGGTTATTATAAGCCTGTGCATGAATTTGTGCTAAGGCAAGTATCATAAAATGTGTTGTGATTTCTGCTATGTAGATCAGTGCAGTTTAATAGGAGATGTTTCTTTCTTTTCTTGATGATGTTTTAATTAATCAGAAAGTACCCATATTGGCAGTTCAGGATAGGCCCTCAGTAGTTTCTTATGTATTTTTTCCTAAGTCTGACCTGTCAATCTGTACCATAAATAAAAAAAAATCCTTGAACTAATGATTTGGGCCATTTGAATATTTATACTCCTTTCAACAAGGAACAATTATGGGTCATTACAGAGACTACATTTAAATTCCTGCAGAAATTTCTGCTCCTGCAGAATTTAAAAGCTCTTCACCAACACAGAGTTCAGCTCAGACATCCAAAAGACAAGTTCAATAAAGAGACTTACAGACCTCAGTTTATCCTTGATTCCATTTCTGCTAACATAAACAAACCATGGACTCAGCTGAAAGCCTGTCTCCCATCTACATGCTTCTGCTGTCAAACTCACCAACCAGGAAAAAAACAAAGACCCCTTCAGCTCTCCCCATCCACAGAGACACCTACCATTATCCTAGGTTGCTCCAAGGTCCATCCAATCTGGTCTTGAACACTTTCAAGGATCGGGGAAACCTGTGCCAGGGCCTCAGCACCCTCACAGGGAAGAAAGTCTTCCTAATACCCAATTTAAACCTGCTCCCTGACAGTGGGAAGCCATTCCCTCTTGTCCTTGTCAGAAGCCCCTCTCCAGCTTACTTCCAGTCCCTTTTAGGCACTGGAAGGTTGCTAGAAAGTCTCCCTGGAGCCTTCTCTTCACCAGGCTGAACACCTCCAGCTGTCTCAGCCTGTCTCCAGAGTAGAGGATGCACTTGGAGCAACTTCATGGCCTCCTCTGGATTCACTCCAGCAGGTCCACATTGTTCTTATGTTGTGGCCTCAGAGCTGAATACGGTGTTCCAGGGGGGTCTCACCTGAGTGAGGCAGAAGGACAGAAACCCTCCCTTCTCTGCTGCCCACACTGAGGGATCAGCCCAGCTGCACATGGCTGGGACACATTGGGCTTCTCAGCCAGTGACACCCCCAAGTCCTTCTCCTCAGGGCTGTTCTCAATCCATTCTCCACCCAGCCTGTACTTGTGCTTGGGATTGCCCAGAAACACGTACAAGACCTAACACTTGGCCATACTGGGCTTCATGAGGTTCACATGGGCCCATCTCTGTTACCTCTCCAGGTCTCTCTGGGTGACATCCTCCAGCATGGCATCTGCACCATGTGGTTTGGTGTCATCAGCAAACTTGCTGAGGATGCCTCTGAACCCACAGCTCCTGTTGGCTAAAGAGATATTAAACACCTCTGGTTACACTTCCCCTTTTACACTGACAACTTCACCAGACAGCCACGACTTGTTAAGTATAATGGATAATGGCTTAGCCATCCCTCTGCCAGTTCCCTCAGGACCTGTGGATAGATGTCATCTGGTCCCATCGACTTGTGCACCTCTAAGTTCCTTAAATGGTCTCAAACCTGATCTCCTCTTACAGTGGATGGTTCTTCATTCTCCTAGTTCCTGACTTTGTGTTCTGCAACTTGGATGATGTGGCTTGAGCACTTGCTGGGTAACACAGAAGCAAAACCCTCATTGAGTACCTCAGCTCTCTCTAGATCCCAGGTGATGAGGTGACCCAATTTCTTCCAGAGAGGGCCCAAGTTTTCCTATTTTCCTTTTAAGATCAACATTCCTACAGAAGTTTTTCTTGTTGCTTTTTATATCCTTAGCCAAGTTTAATTCTGTCACAGCCTTAGCTTTCCTCTGCTCCTTGGCTGCTTGGACAATTTCCCTATATTCTTCCCAGGCTGTCTGTTCCTGCTCCCACATTCTGTAGGCTTTTCTTATTGCATTTGAGTTCATCCAGGAGCCCCCTTGCTCATCCGTGCACACCGCCTGGCATTTTTCACTGACTTTCTCTTTGCTGGGATGCATCATTCCTGAGTTATCCCTGAAAAGCCCAAAATCTGCTCTCCTGGAGTCCAGGGCAGTGAGTGTGTTGTGTCCCCTCCTCACTGCCCAGGGATCTCTAACTCCACCATTTCGTGGTCACTGCAGTCAAAGCTGACCTTGAGCTTCACATTCCCCATCAACCCCTCCTTGTTGATGAGAACAAGGTCCAACACGACCCTTCTCCATATTGGCTCCTCTATCACTTGAAGAAGGACGTTATCACAAGAAAGTCCTGGGCCAGTTAGAGTGGTTTCAAAGAAAATCTAAGAACTGGAACACCCCTCCTATGAAAAAAAAATTGAAATACTTTACAGAATCATAGAATCATTATGGTTGGAAAAGGCCTCCAAGATCACAGAATCCAGCCTTTGACCCAAACCCCACCACTCTCACTAAGTGCCATGTCCAGTTGTTGGGGTTGTTCAGCCTGGAGATGAGAAAGGTGCAAGGACACCTTCTCAAGGCCTTTCAGTACTTAAAGGGGACTTGTAAGAAAGATGGAGCAAGGAGTTTGAAGGGCAAGAAGCATGGTTTTAAGCTGAAAAAATGGAGATTTCAAACAGATATAAAGCAGAAACTTTTTATGATGAATGTGGTGAGACATAGGGATGGGTATCCCCGAGAAGTAACAGATGTGCCCCTCCTGGAGGCTGAGTTTGATGAGGCTCTGACCAGTATCCCTGAGGTCTTCTCTGAGTAGCTGATGTTTCCTTTCTGTCAAGTCCTGCTTCCAGTGGCATGTAGCAAGCTTGACTTACGCAGTGCTGTCAGGCTGGGACCTAAGGTGGCTTCTCACATGTGAGTCAGGCTGTGAGAAAGAATTCCTTCCTTGCTCCTAATGTCCTGTCAGTAGCCAGATGACATTTTCTGTGGCTGTAAATCATTCAAGTTTTATTTAGTCAAAGGCCAAGTGTGTTTGGTCAGTGTTCCCAGAAGGACATAACTGTTGCCTGCGTTATGTAGCTATATTATATTTTATTCTGCTGTATAGCTTTCCATAGCTATATAGCAGAATAGATCCATATAGATTCTTTGTGAAAAAATTTGTGAAGGAATTTGTAAAGTTATTGCAGTAAAGGTGAATGAAAGATATGTTCAATTCCCAACTTTACTTCAGGAAAAAATACAGCATTGTGTACATTTCAATATAACATCCATAACTATGGTATGCAACAATCCTACAATATCCAAATGTAAGTATATATGGATATTCACCTCTAATTCTTACTGCTTCACAACTTTTCTGACATGAGCAACATACTATTTGCCAGTATATTTTACAGTCCTAAACTAAGGTGACACCCTCTATCATCACAAATAGAGTTATAGTAGTTTTCTGTTTTTTCAAATATTCTGAATACTTTTATTATCTTTTTTCTGAATTGTGTTCTCAAATTCAAATTATAGGCAGTTTTTCCTGATGTAATTGCTTTATGTTGTCCAAAGACAATGCAAAAAAATCAAAATACATAATGATGATGAACTCTTGTTTAGTTTATGGAGACTCACACAATTTCTACACATTGATTGAAATCTATTTAGAGGGAGCAGTAATAATTTAAACCTGATTATGTTTATATGCACTCAGGCATAATGACAAATTCAGGTAATTTTCAGTGTACAGAGAGAAGAATAGAATTATCTATGCTCTACCAGGGAAGCTGAGGAAAATACACATGTACCTCTAAAATATGATAAAATATATGTCATAAAAGAAACTGTCCTGCTGCCTTTTCCATAAGCCACACATCTAGACTGACCTGTCTTCTCAATGTGACCTTTGAGGGAAGCCTTTCAGGGCTCTTTTTAGGTTATAGCAACAGCTGAGAAAAGAAGGCACTGATTCCCACTGCTGCCAGGACTTAATGGAAACTCAGCAGGGGATGGCTGGAGAAACAAATTTCTTCTTATGTGTTCTCTCTGATATTAATGTCTGCTGCTCTTTACCCACCATTTGCAGGGTGATATATACCTGAACCCTTTTCCTGTCCCTCTCAAGTCTCTTTCCATGTACAAGCACAGAGGGCAATAACATCATGCTGAACTAGCACAGCAAAAGTTTGCAGTGCTGCAGTATTTGCTTCACAAGATCCAGGATCCAAGGTAGTGGAGGTGATGTCAAGAGGATAGGTTAATTAAACTGAAATTCTTCAGTATATTTATTCCTGGTCTAGCTCTGGTTCTACACAACATCAGGTAACTTTTGACAAGTATAGCTGGGGCAACACTATGTTTATTGAAGACTGTGGTCTTACATTTGAGTTAATTCAGAAAATTCAGAGTTCAGTGGAGAATTAGAAGTATCTTAATGGTGTTCTGGCGAGAGCATGCTCTGTCCACCTGAGTAGCAAGGAGAGTCATAGTTCCCAAAGATGTATTACATGACAGAGGCCGTGCCATCTCAGTAGGCAGTGCTCAGTAAACATGCTCCTGCAATGCCAACATCTTGCCAGGAATGGGAAGTTCTATTTCTTTCAAAAGCAGGTGATAATTTAGAGACAGCTTAACTAATAGCTTGGGAGGACTTCAACATCATGTCTTGTAAGAACATTCAACTATCTGATGAACTCAAGGACCGACTAAACTCCAAAAATCTATAACTAGAACTATTTTATTTTATGATGGAATAAGATTTAAATAATGATGGTTTCAATATCAGAATGAAGTAACAGCATAATTAAATAGCTGGAACAAAATGTTGAATTAATATGTCCAGATTTATCTTATTTCTGTGACTGAGAGATGCTAAAGCCATCATCAGTTCCCTATAAGCTTCAACAAGCCAGGAAGACAAAAGGGATGAGCAGGCAGAATAAATACCTGTTCACTCTAAGCAGGATGGAGGGAAAAGGCATTACACTGTGTGTTTCTAACTACCACATAATTGCATTGCAAACTACTGGAAAAACTTTCAATATAAAAAGACATTTCAATGTCTTAGTTGTTTTGGTGGACTGTCGTTAGTCCTTGCAAATCTGGTCATCTTGGTCTAACAAATCCCAGCTTCTGGTGACATCTCACAATATATTTTTCTGTTCCAGAGGAAGCCCCTTGCTGACATTGAATTTGGTATGCTGTAAAAATAAAAATGAATATGTTAAAATATTTATTTTTTAATTTGACTGTTGTCTTCTACCTTCACTTAAATAAGAATATACAAAAGGAACAATTCTTTAGTTGATATTTTAGTATACTGCTGTAAAACACCTTGTTCACTGGAAGAAAGAGCTACAGGCCAACTGAAAAAGTGTTGGCAGTTTTTGACATTTTGACTAAAAAAGTTAAACTTGTTTGACTAACAAGTTTAAAGGAAGAGAACCTGGATGAAAAATGTTGGTGATTTACACATTTCGCTTGAAAATGTGTTGATAAAATCATCCCAAAACAGCATGGTGCCATGAGGGACTTGGATGCATGTCAGAAGTTTGATACAACCAAGATATTAGCACAGTGTTGCATAAGTCTTCCAAGAGAATATTTATATATGAGCAAAGGCTTTGCAGGGACTTAATCAGCATTGTCAGTAGTATTTTGAACTAGGAAAACACACAAAGACAGTGGAAGCACAGGTAAGAAATAATGAAGAATAATTAAGCTGAAAAAGTGAAACTAAAACATATGGAAACATTAATGTGAAAAACTCTGAAGTAATCTTTGACAAAATACTGGTGTGTTTGGTTTGGATTTTTTTTCCATCTTGGCTCCTTGTTCACAGGCTAAGAATTTCAGGAAGTATTGTCAATGAATAATATCAAGACAAATAAACTAAACATTACATTCAAGTTTCAAGGCAAAGTGGGAAAGAAAAAGTAATTTTGACTATGTTTACAGAGGTCAAAGATGGAGATAAATATGAGAAGAGCATCACAGAAAATCAGTAGATATCCAAGTTTTTTGTGTCATTGAAACTACCAATACTGATAGAAGTTCTTAAATTTTCTGCAGTGAAATCAGAGAATCAATTATAGAATGGATTCCATTGGAAAGAGCCTGAAAGGGGCAGGGACACCTTCTACTGTCCCAGGCTGCTCCAAGCCCCATCCAACCTGGGCTTGAACATTTCCAGGGATCCAGGGCAGCCACAGCTTCACTGAGCACCTTGTGCCAGGGCCTCACCATCCTCACAGGGAAGAATTTCTCTCCAGTATCTTTTTCAGTTTAAATCCATTACCCCTTGTCCTACAACTTGGCATGGTGAAATCAAAGAAAGTTTGTAAGCAGCATATTCTCAAGGGTTCTTCTTCTGTAAGAAGTCACTCATGTCCAGACTCTTGTTCAGACTCTTGTCATCTCACAAGAACTTACCCTGATGAATCTGAGGTATTCATCCTTTGTGGTAGCTTTATCTACTTTCACAAATCTGATCCTTCTCCCACTGATGATTAAGTAAATTTACTGGTATGTTGGCCTATAAGCTTCTTGTAAAAAATCCAAAATCCTCAATCCTGTTGGTTATCTCCTCTAAATTCACAGATAGTGAATTACACTGCAGAAAAGTCCATTTCATGCTGCCTTCCCTAGAACACTGCCTCATGCCAGGGAGCATTTGCAGACAGGGGAAGCCAACCCTGATATTATTATTATACTGATAAATCATTAGCACATTTCTTGTCAAGCTTTTGACCTGTGCCAGCAGCACATCTCCTAAACAGATTTAAATGCATAACTGGACAGCTGGCATTTTCTGGGACCCTTCCCAATACAGTCTGCATCCAGCCTCACCATGCTTGATACAGAAATAGTTTACTTCTATAAGCATGAACACATCCATGCCAATTGGCCTACGTTCCTGGACATGTTCAATTTACTAGTGTAGCTGCAGTGTTACTCTGGAGAGGTTTGGAGGAGCAACAGGGGTATCTGTCCTTGGGAAAGGAAGGACCTGCTGGAAGAAGCAACACCACCTTGATGACAAAAGGGAATTAAAATCGATTGTGCCTCTATTAACCTTCTGCCAATGCTTCCATCTCTTCAGGGCTGGACTCCACCACAGCTGGATGCAAAACACAGCAGAGTGAAAAGAGAAGAGGCAGACTGAGGGTAGGCTCCAGCTACAGGCTGTCCTGCACAGTAGGGAGGAGGGGACAAGGATCTGCAGTGCTGACATTCCCATGGAAGAGAGAGGATTTTATTGTGCTGAAAATAGATCCTTCTTCAGATGGAGACTGGGCAGCTGCCTCACCCTTTGCCAACTCTTAACCATGGCTTCCCCTCCCCCGTGCTCTGCCACTGGCTGTGAATTCAGGAGCAGGGACTACAGCACGGCAGCAGAGTCAAGTGGGAAAGTGGAGGCATCTCAACAGTACTAGTCTGTATCCCACTAGGACATCCTGAAGCCCCCATCCATGTTTTTATCTTGGTACCATTCAGCTCATAAATTAGAAATTTTACTTTAGTGTGTGGATGAGGAAATAGAGGTGGAAATAACACATGATATGAAATACTTTGCTGAACATCCTGAGGCTATGTAAAGTGTTTTCACAGTTTATCTTGCCGGTGTCTCATTTGGAAGCTGAGGATGGGCTGGACGAATGGGTGGTTGTAACCTTTGAGAATAGTCTGAATTGTCTCAACTCTTCAATCAGCAGCTAATTAGGAGCTGGCTGGCAGTTGTTAATGAGAACAATACCCCTGTAGCTCACAAGGAGACTCTTATCTTTCAAAATCTTCATCAAAGCCCTATGAGTGAGTCACAGATTGTACCTTTGGCAAATTTGCCAATAACTTTAAGGGATTCGAGTGACAGAGATTTAATTTGTCTGCAACTTTGAAGAATGGGCTTGAAAGATAAAGCTTATTGCAGTTAACTGAGCCTTTCTCCTTCCTAAGGCCCTTTTGGGTAATTCAAATACATTCAGACTGTTCCCAGCCATTGCAAATGCAATCTTTTGTGCATATACAGGGATGTATAATTCCCAGCTCATTCAGACTTTCGTTTTGTTGCCCTTGCATTCATATTTCTTCTGCTCATACCTGTGGTAGCCATCCTGTGCCTCAGGGAACATGAAGAGTCCCAGTGTTTAATGTGTCAGTGACACTCTTACCTATTCAATGGAAGTTGGAGCCAGGAATAAGAAAAAGACTCTATGGATAGCCATGCCCAAGTATTCTTGAGCTATTGTAGTCCCAGCTAGAAAAGGCAGGGATTATTCTTGATGGCAAGCAAGCCCAAAGCCTTTCTCAGGTGAGAATTCAAACTCTAACAAGTAGAGGGCAAAACCCTGTCTTTACATATGTCACTATTTCCTACAAGTCTTAATAAAATGAAGCCTTTAAAGAGAACCACAGTATGACAGCAGATGGATCACAGACAAGAAATGTCTCAACTGGGCTTCTGTATCCTGTAGCCAAGAAAATGGGATAGGAGATACTGTGAATATTTAGGGAAGATTGTCTCAGCATAAGGGAATCATGCATCTCCATCATCCAAAGGGCATTAAAAAGCTAAGTAATAGATGCATTTTGGTTTGAAAATGGGGGCATTGGGTTGCCTGCTGGAGCCTTTCCTGTCAGCTGCTAGTTACCATAAGCAAATAAAACTCACAGAAAGATAAAAGTTTTTGATGAAGCCACCAGTAGGGCATGTGGACTGCAGGCTACAGCTACAAACCACAGACTTACCTCATGTGGATGGCAGGAAAAAGTCAGCAGAGATGTCAGGATCCAAGAAGAACTCTATTTTTCCCCACGTCACAGGCTGGCCCTCCCTTCACATCCATGAGCACTGGGCTTCCATAACTGCATATCAGGGTCCTGGCTTTAACCAGCTGCTGCTCTTCCAGGAGAGACATTGAAGAAGAGCAGACAGAGTTTGCAAACTCTTTGCTGGTGGATAAAGGGGCTCTGAGGGATCTCCCAGCATGTGGGCGTGAGTGGCACTACTGCCCATTGCTGTTGTCTGGACTATAGGTGGTGAAGATTTATTTTAGGTATAGTCCTGTCCTACTGAGAAAATTTCAGGTCAAAGATATCTTTCCTGATCTGCAATGTAGGAGGATGAAAAAGGCAATGGGGAGGGAGAATAGAAGATAATACCTGTGTCTTTTTACTGGACTAGGAACTTGTTTGCCCTTCAGCCTTAAAACCTATCTTGGGCATCAGTATTCAATCAGCTCAAAGTTAGCAAGAAGCTCTAATTAAAGAAACTAATAGGAAATCCCAGGGTGAAAGAGCAATAGGAGGTATGATGTCACTTTTTTAATTGGCAGAGTTCTTGCAATAACTCTTCTGAGAAATAGGGAACACCTGTGGGAGAAGCCTGTACTACTCATTAAATCACTTGCACCTAAAGCCAGTCGTAGGTGAACCAAGTTAGCTGTGACTGCTGGAAGATCTGCATTATAACATGAAAATCTGGATTGTTTGTTGCTGTCTTGACAACTGAGATGATAATGTAACATTTGATCCACATGGGCTGTGTAACACTGCAGTAAATAAAACAATCCCCCATTAGTTCAGAGGTAAGATGAGAGTCAAGCAGCAAAGAGTGACTGAAAATAAGAGCTGAGAGCATTAGCAAGAATCACGTGTTCTGTGGGTTTCCCAAACAGGCCCAGTGAGGTGCAGTGCACCAGTGTGGTACTTTGGAAACTGTTAGGGAGCACACAGGTGGCTCTGTGCAAAGTTCTGGTGTCATCTCTTCTGAAATATTCTGTGCTATCCCAGAATTACACATCCAGAATTACTGACTCAAGGGGAAAAGGAGAGTCTGTAAGAGCACAGGGGGACAAAGAAACTCCCTTGAGGGAGGAGCTTGGAAGAGTTTAACTTCAAGTTCTTGGGCCTTGGCCAGCAGCCAAAGGGCACGAGTGAACCACCCACTTGCTTTTAGATGCTTCAGATCCTTACAAATCCATCCTACAGCATGTTGCCTCCCCAGGCTCTGTCTCATGCACTTTGCAGACTGAACTTGCCAAGCTGAACCCCAGATGAGCCTGGAGCCAGGCAAGGAGAGGCCCCGGCTGGCCCTGGCTGCAGCAGCTTTCTGTGCACTCCACGAACACACAGAGAGCTTTGCCTGCCAGCTGAGTGCTCTGCCCAGAGCCACAAGCAGTGGCTGTGCCTGGCACTGCCTGTGCAAACAGAGCTGTCCTGGCTGCAAGCAGCAGCACCTGGGCTCCAGGCTCTCCGAGGGCCTCTTGGCAAGGGGGATGTCCCTGCCCTGGTGCTGCCTGTTGGCTTCTTGTGACAGATATGTCAGGACACAAAGGCCAGCCCAGAGCATTGTCCTGGCTGTGGCTCAGCCTCAATAACGTCTGAGGTTTGAAAGGCACAGGAATGATGAGACAGGCAAATGTGCTGAGGTTTCTCCTTAGTACTACCCCATTCCTCAAGTGCTCCTGGCTTGGGCACATGCCAGTCCTGCTGTCTTTGCTCTGTGTAGGATCAGGAGTTTACACCTGGTTTTGCTCTCATGGATTTGTCTGGCAGATTTTTGCTTGAATGGAAAACTACAGTAGCCACTGCACTGGGGGTGATGAGCTGTGCAGATTAATTACAAGTATTTTGAGGAATATGTGACACTAAGTGGTTCCTCAAAGGATGGTTCTTCTCATAGGGGAGGCAGTCTTTGGGCCATGAACGTTCTCTCCTCTATTTTCTGCCACACATGGACCATAACCTTTTCAGATTTATGATGTGGGCATCTGCACTGTCTTGGCCTGAACAATTCTGTCAGTGATACATCCCTAAGGATCCCAGACCAGTTATTTTTATGGATGGTAGTATCATTGCTCCTTGGGGTTGGGTTTCAGAAACAGGGAGATTGTTTTTCACTGACATCTTAAAATTTGAGGGGTAGATTAGAATTCTCCAGGGAGTAAGCGTGGCATTTGTCTCTGTCAGCTGCACAGAGTATATAATCTGTTCCTATAAAAAGAACAGCAAGATTTATACAATTCAGGACATCATAAATTATGCAAAAATGTGGGGGTCTTCCGAATTCAGGAAACTGAAATGTAAATTCATGGAAGAATGAAAGTACACACACGTTTGCCTGCACACTGTTTATGTTACTCTCATATTTTCTTTTTGTGTCGATCCTGCAGTGGCTGTGCAGTGCTTGAACTCACCTTGGGAAGAAATTTCTGCATTAGTGCACAGAAGAGGTGAAATCTTCCTAGGCTGTTGTACTGAAAAAATTCCTGTAAAACAGATTTTTCCAATGCTGATATTCCATGTGAGTGGGGAGGACACCTTTTCTTTTTTTGGCAGGAGGAATGAGATGACAGAAATGTGCCCCTTTGTCTGGTTTCCATAGATTTCACCTGAAAAGACACCTCCTGTGTGCCATTGGGGCTCCTTAGGGAATGTGTTGGGCACATCACAGGTATCGTAAGAAATGTCTGCATAAGCTTCTCTGTGCTATCCCCCACTGCCCCCACCCCCATCTTCAGTGTCAAAAATTGTAGTAGGCACTGATGCAGCAAAGTTGTCAGGGAATTTTCTGAATTTTCCTTTGGAAGATTTCACACAACAGAATGCTCTGTGCTTAGATGCATCCTGCCCTCCTTGATTTCTCTTAACCAAACATTTCCCAGAAGTTCTGGGAGTAGGAGTTAGTGATGGGGGTGCTGTCATCCTCTTCTGCTCTCAGAACAGACCCACTGAACAGGGAGGAGTGGGACAGCCTGGGACCTGCTTACCACAGTCAGCATGGCTCAGTGAGCCCTGGGTCAGAACAGCATCATCACCTCCTGAGGGACAGGGATAGAAGGAAGGGAAAACTGGGCCTGAGTCTTAGAAGTTGTCCAGTGCAGTGCAGCTGAAGTAACTCACCCTGTCTAAACTGTGAAAGAATCACTGACCCTGTGTCAATCTGACAGTTTTCCCCCTCAGAGAAAAGTTCTGGTCCCCTGGCAAGACAGAGCAACCACCTGGTGTGGTGTCCTCAAAGCTGTAGGGAAGCAGGGCTGTTGATGGTGACTTGCATCTAGTCAGAGGAAGGTGCTGAGCTTCACGCAGCTCTTGCCAGAGCAGCAGTTCCCTCATGTCCTCAGCTGAGATGTCCATGTGGCAGTCCTGACACAGCAGTCCTGGCAAAAGACTTGTTAACATGCCCAGGAAACAATCCACACATGCAATGGCTTCTTGGATTGTTTGGGAAGAGCCCATGGCATGGCATCTAGTAGACAGTGGATTATCTGCATAACAAGGAGGTTTGGATTTTGTTTTATGCAGAGCATTCAGGGCTCTTCTGATGCAGGCCAACAAAGTGGCATGTGCAGGAAGAATGTGATTCCCCTGCTAGTGTCAGGAGTACAATGTGGCATGAATGAACCCTTTCCTAGCATGGTATTGTATAACCTCCAGTGAGCTCATCCAGAAGAGAAGGCAGGTGTATGCCAGAGAGCACAGGGAGAACTAATCTCCTGCTAATAACACAGACAAAGAGCAGCAAAGTAAAAAAAAAAAAAGATGTGATGTCATACAATGATGAACAGTAACTCTGGAAAGAGGCTATCCCATCAGTCATTTTAGAAGAACAGATATAAAGTCACAACAGTCAGTGCAAAATTCCCAGCCCTTGTTGTAAATTCAGTATTTACAAGGCATGTGGTTCTCCCCCAGATAATTCTCTCCCTAATGGTGAGAAATGTTTGGCATGTCATGAAGGCTTTTGTTAAATTATTTTTGTGATTTGCAGATTGCCATTCATGAGTGGGCATTTTGGTATATCATTTGTCTGTCTAAGATTATCGTTTGTGCTCTACATATCTGTCTGGATAGAGAAATTTCATAAATATCCTTGTCATTCATTTGCTATCCATGGCAAAGCTAAAACTTCTAGAGCAGAAGAACATTGGAACTCCTGGAAGTCCATCTGCAACAAAAAAGAAGATTGAGCCTTATATTAAAGAGCAAGACTGCTGTCATTTGGAAATGAGAAGAATAGGAACACAGAAACAGACAGCTCCTGAGTCTGCCTGTAACAATCAAACTAACTTACAGTCAATTCTGTAATCTCATCAGGTCACAAATTATTGCCAAGTTATAAAGAAAACCAAAAGTGGGATGGAGAAAAATTTTGGATATGGTGCTCACCATTGCAGTGACCAGAATTTTATGGCATCTCCCATATCTTAATTTCTATAAAAGTTGTTTACCTCTAAAATTCTCAAAATATGGATATATAGGTGTTTGAGGATCAGAAATTTTTCTCTAATCCTCAAACTTAATTAGGAAATGGACTCTTTGCATTCATTCATTTTGTTCCTAATATTTTCCTTCAGCCTTTTTTTCTCCTTGTTTTTTTTCTCCTCAGAGGAGTTATATAAATAAATCCATCTTGTATCAGTTTCATCTCCCTAGACTATCTTTTCAATCACTCAGCAAGTGTGACCTATCATCATTCGACCAATCTTTTCAAGTCTCTCATCATAAAGGAGTTCATCCATTCTCATGAACATTTTATTAATTCTGATGGGGTGGAATAAGAGAGATGGGGAGAGACAGACATGGACCAGGAGACAGGAGAAAACAAAAAGCACAACAAAGGTGATTGAAGGGAAAGTGTTTTCAAGCAGTGGGAGAAAGCATTTACTGCTCAGTACTAACTCTAATGACCACCTTGCTCAGAAAGAAATATTTCTTTCTTCTCAAATGAATCTTTTCAGTAACTTGACAGCAACTGACTGGAAGTGTTTTCCAAGGCACCCAAGACTCACAGTGTTTGTGTACAGGATATGCCACTTTGGGGGTCAGGCTGGCCGCATGACAAGGACCATGATCTCACTGCTCTGTGCTCCACAGTTGCTTGCATGAAGGTCACACTCAATCTGTATTTACAAGAGTCACCTGCTTGTAAAACAGCTCACCCTGCAGTGCCCAGTGGGCACATAGTCCCTCAGGAGTGTCCTGAATACTTTCTGTTCTCCCAGTCACCTCCAGTGCCTCTTCTTCCCCTTCCTTGGATGTTTTCAGCTCTTTCTTTGGGTGCTCCTGCTCACGAGCACTTCTAGTGTGAGAAGGCACCAGATACAACCCGGTACCCTTCCTGCAATGCCAGGAAAAAGCAGAGATTTGGCAAATTGATCTGTTTTCCATAACACCCATGGCCCAAAGAGATAGTCATTGAGGTCCTGGGCAATGGACATCAAACTGAGTGGAAAAACACAGAATATTCCCAAAGCTGGTAGATCTTTTCTTCAGACATTTCCCAGAGAGATTCATCTTTGTTCATCTTTTGAAATTATACATTTGCCTTTAAATATTGCAAACCTCTATTTATCACTGCTTAAATAATATTTATTCATAATTCCTATTTATTTTGAAAGACCCCAGTAGCAATGTGCAAATGGTGAACATTCCCCATAGTGAAAAAAAATTGCCACTATCAAGCCTTAAATTATATGTCACAAATCAGATACTGGATTTTTTTTGCTCATTAGATTATTCAGGGTAAAGCACTTTCACTAGTTAGTCTAAAGGAAATAACAAGAAAAATAGTTTCTCTGGAACAGAGATGTGTTCATCCATCTCTGATGACAGGAAAGGGAATGGAGCTCTTATGCTCTAAGAAATACTGGTCACTCTTTCACAACAAGATTATTATGGACTTTGAAGTCTCTGCAGTAAAAACAAGGTATCAGATGCATCTATTTTAAGCTTCCTCTCAGAGGTGTACATTTATGCCTATTATGGATCCCTGTTTTTCCCAAGATCAGTTACCTTTACATCAGCACTTACCAGCTGACAGGCAGCCTGGCTCCAAGAATAGTGTGTCACTGCAAAATGATGCCTGTCCTCCATGTATGGACACAAATCACAAAGTGAGGAGAAATTGTTTTTCCATTTCACCTCTATTAATACTCCATTTTGATCCTGATAATCCTCTGTAAGTTACAGGGTGTCTCATGAAGTTCTGCACAGTGCAATGTGTAGGAATTTTGTGTTGCCTGAATGTACCATTTATAACAGAAAAGCCAACTTCTATGTTTAATTTTAAGAATTTGCAGATTTTTTTTCTATTAAAAAAATCCACAATATCAGTAATTTGTGCAAAGCACTGTAAGATAATAATTTAATAGGAAAGGAAGAAATAAAACATTTTATTTAAAAAATGTTGTGATTGTTTTAAAATGAATATATATCATCCATTCCATATCTTTTGTGACATCATCCAAAGCAAAGAGAATGGATTATGGCTAGTAATAAAGTCTATTTGCCCTTCAGCAAATAGACATAGACTTCAAACATTTCTACACTTTAAATGCAATTTATTAGGGAATTCACAAGAGCAACATGTAAGTTAAAGGATTCACATTCTGTCCCTTCTTTTACGGTGTTATGAAAGACTGTGGGGTGGCTCCAATCACTTTCAGTCCCTCTGGTGGACACCAGACTGGTATCCAGGTACCAGATATTATCACTAGTGCCCAATTACCCTTTACTGGGTTGAACTTGTTTTTATAATCTTATGCAAAATCTCAGAACACTTTTCATTGTGAAACCCAGGATGCTGTTGGCCCCCTGTGTCTGCCAGGTCTTTTTCTGCTTTCCAGTCAGTCATCCCCAAAGCTGTGCTGGCACATGGGGTTATTGCTCCCCAGGTATGGAGCTGTCCATTTTCATTTACTGAACTTATATCAACCTGTTCCTCCAACTTGTCAAGATCCCTCTGAATAAGAGCACAGCTATGTGGTGTATCAACCACACCTTCCAGTTCTGTATCATCAGCATATTTGCTGAATGTGCACTCTAGAATGCTAAAGAAGATATTAAAAGAATGTGGGCATTTGTTCTGATCACTGCAACACAACACTTTTATTTTGTTAAACTTTTTTTCCCAACAAGAAAGTCAAAACATGAAGTACATTAATGCAAATCACATGTGAGGGACCACAAAAGTGCAACAAACTGTTGTTTCAGACATTTTAAGCTGTCAGATGCTGAGCTCAGGAAGGCAAAATGATATGTTAGCTTTTGCTCTTATGTCAGGGACTGCATGCCCTTGCACAGTTCATGGTTTTCCTCCAGAAAGACGAATAAAAACAATTATAACTGGATTTTTATCTGAAGGGTTTAAGTTCAATCTGACACCTTGGGAAGGTATTCTAGGTTGCAGGAAGGACAGCCTCTTCCTTCCTTATTTGACAACCACTGATGCAGAACACTGTTCTATAGAGAGGGTGCTTGATAACCAAGTCCCATGCTCACACAGGCTGTATCCCTTGTCTTTTAGCTACAATTATACATTGCTGGCTATCATGACTGGCAAAATATTCAAGAATAGCACTGCATTTCAGGGTAGGGGACCCCTGTCCTGGAGCAGACCAGCATACAAATCACAGCCCTTCACTCTTTCTGTGTAAGTATTTAAACTGTTCTTCAAACTTCCACAGAGTCAGATCATTTCAGCATTGTAACAAAAATATCTTTTTAGGAATTGTTGTTGTTGTTGTTTTTGAGCCCAGCATGGTGAAAATAATTCTGTAATGATCAATATACCAAAAGAGTAACCATGAACAGGCTGGTTTCCTGGCACAGCAGTCTTTATCCCTGTGTAATGATGGGGGACAAATCTTTGTCCATTCTGTGGCAATGGAAATTGTAATTCTCAGCAACAATCCATAGGAAAACGCCAAGCCCCTACCATGTTTTCCAAACACAGCTTTTCCTTTGGCCATGAGATTCTCTGCCACAGCTGAGGGTCCCAGTCTGTTCCTTCACACACACAGTGCTAAATTGTAGTGCATAGCAGTGTGCCCCTACATGTTTTTTCTATTTTTTACATAATGATAAGAGATAAGAATTAAAATTATCCATCTAGATTAAATAGTTAGGAAATGAAAGAACAGAAAAAGACCCTGGAGATGGAGTAATACAATCTGATTACATTTAAAGTGTATGCATCAGAGTGCACTGGAGAAGGATTTCCTGCAAATACTGGCTCTGAACAGCACAGCTCATGCTCTGTAGCAGGAGTTCATGCTGGATCAGCATCAGTCCATTAGTCATGACATGTTAGTAAATCACATAAGAAATTCAACACCGTTTTTGACAGGAGCAGGTGCATCACACGAATGTCTCTAGGCAAATCTTCAGGAGTGTGTAATTTCATTCCCCAAGAAGCAAAACAAAGCTGAGCATTTTCAGATTGTCCAGTAGCTTAGTTCTTATTTAACAAGTTTCTGTTAACAAATTTACCTCTATAGTCAATTGTCATTATCACAATTATCAGAGTTGGATTGTGAGCATAACCAGTGGAACAAAGCAGCTGGCAAAGTACCAAAGCCATCATCATCTGACAATTCTTCTTCATTTCAGTGTTGAACACAAAAATGAGACATAAACCTATGTAACGTGTTCCCATGCCACACAGGGACACATCCAGTCAAGAAGACACTGGGAACCAAAAGATTTTGGGCACAAGATGGCATGCTTACCAAGGAAAGATTATTCTCTGTCAGGTCCTTACTCAGCGCAGATACTGATTTACAAAGGGCATACAAACAAAACCTGGGGGAAGGCAAAACAAAAAGGGCTAAAGACAATCGTGAAGGGTTCAGCAGGAACAAACCATGTGGACCTGTAAAAATCCCCTGTGAAAAAGCAGGTGTGTGTAGAGAAAAGCTAAAGGTCTGTCTGTGGAGCAACAGTGGGGTCAGAGCTCTCAGAACGAGCATCAACAGAGGACAGCCTGCAGGAACAGTGTTCTAATGTGGGATTTAATTCTAATTTTAACTGCCACTTCTGAGCTGGACCTAACTGCTTTCAGTTTAGCCTGTTTTGGAGCAGTAAGTGGCTGAGCCATTCAGAAATGTGCCCTTTCCAGAGTATGCCAGATTGCTGAGGATGCCAGGAAGCAGCTGAATGCCACAGGAGCTCAAACAGGAGTCTTTGCACCTACCTTAAGCTCTGTGTGTTGGAGGGAAGGTAGTTGGCCTTGCATTTCCCTGTTGATATAGCTCTGTGTACAGAACCTCTCATGCTAGACATTCCCTCAGACAGGCAGCCAGTGACCCATTTGGCTTATGTTAATAAGACAAGTCATCTGAGAGTGCACAGTAATACTATAGTGAGAATAAATATACGCTGTTCTTTCTGGTGCCTCAAAATCCCTCTGATGGGAATTTTACTGTGCATTCAGTAATTATATTCTTGGCTATAATTTCTTAAGTTTTTGGTTCCTTAATATAATTCTTGGTATTTATTAAAATATTGCCCTCTTTTTGTCCATACTTTGTGTAGTGAAGCAGAATGAAATGTTGTTCAACAGACCAATTAATTTTAAAGCCATTAGCTCTTCTTAGAAGCAACACTTCAAAGTTAATGAACTCAGGACTTGGTAAATTTTGGGTTCCAAAATTTCTCTTTGGAGGTACCTGGAAGAACTTAGGGAATGGATTGTCTTCGAGCTTCCAAAATATAAAATTCAAATTTCTGAATCTGTCATTATCACAACCTCCTCGCACAGTCAAAGGAGAGAAAGACTGAGAAAAGTATATAAGACCAAATGATCTGCCACATTTTTTAGCCTATTCTCTTAATAAACTGAAAACAATCAATTAGAGAGTCATTACAGGACCAAAAATAAAGTATTAATGGAAATTATTCTTTACAGAATAATTTTCATCATAGATCATTCAAACCAACACGCAAAAAAATGAGGGAGAAAGCTCACAGTTCAGTACATTGGTTCAAAAGTTACATTTACAGCACATCCTCACCTGTGTTTGACATCTCATATTTAGTTTCACCTCCATGTTAATAGGAATTACCTAATAAGATAATGGATCTAAGAAGAAATGACAGATTAATTGCTATTTCACTATGTTCTGTTTCTTCGACTGCCTCATTTGACATCTGAAAATGAAAATCCTTCACCCCAGTTTCCTGTTCTCTGAGCAATATTTTACTTTTTTCTTTGGAGTTAACACAAAAATCTAATGATAGGAGGAGAGAATACTTCATTATTTCCGTGGGAGACAACTTCAAATTCACACAGGAAATACTGCATTAGCCAATTGCTATGTATTATCAAGCTTCCCACTTCTGACCCTTTGAGAAGGTGTGACAAAATGTTTGAGAATGTCTAGAACAAGACAAAGAACTTGAGAGTTTAATGAAGTTTGTTCTTGAGTTGTTTCTATAACTCAGAATTGCTGCTGAATAGAAAGAAGCTCTTCTTGATTACATTTGTATCTTTTATAAGCCAAATGCTCTTTAGATGTCTTCTCCATCAGCACTGATACCTGTGGGAATGGTTTGTAAACATGACTGAATTTGGCTTAGTAACTCAGACTTTATTCAACAAGAATTAAAAGTAGGACCCTTGCCTTCCAGAATCCTATTTATTTTGCAATATTCTTTTTCTTTCTTCATTGACTGATGTACTTTCCAACAGGCTTCCTACCTGTCAACACTGAATGGTCAATTAGTGGGTTTAAAATAGATGAGAAATGGCAGCATTTGTGACTTACAAGCCAGGCAGACTGTGGAGCTTTCCAAACATGCTTGTCATTCACTAGCTACCTGAGACACTGCCAAAATATCTTCAGTAGTTATTGCATGTCAGATTTATAATAAGAAAACAGACATAGAAGAGTGGCATAGGAACACTGAACCAGCAGGAAGTCTTGCCCTCTTCTTTTATATGCCTCAACACTGCAAAAAGAGGAAAATGTCAACTGCTTACTTTCTATTAAATACAACCCTGATTGTCTTCTCTATAGCTCCAGCTAAACTTACTGCTTAAGTAAGGGCCAGCTGTAACTTTTCTTAGATGTCCTGTGCTGGGTGATTTGTTCACTCAGAAGCAGTCTCCATCTGGGGAGAAGTGCCTTTCTGCTCCCTAAATCTTTTGGGATGTAGCTTAGACAGGACGTTAGTTAAAAATCTTTTCAGTTTCCAGGACGTGTGATTAAATAAATGTATGGTGCAGGGATGCCTACAGCACGTGCTGAAACAGTGAACTATCTGAACAGTGACCTGTGGGTGTTCATTAGTCAAAATGGCCATCAAATAACATAATGACAATGCTCTAATCATCAGGATATAGCCCACTTCACGTAGAACAGTATTCCATTTTCAGGGTTCGTGGATCAGAAGAGCAACAGACAAGAGAATATGGTCAGCAGACCTGGGTTTGCAGTCAGCAGAACTGGGTCACTTTCCTGATAAGATGCAATATAGCATGATACTGTGAAGGAGACCTGAACCCTAAGGGTGCTCAGCAAATTTGCAACTGTAGTACATCAAGAAATAAAGCATCGTGATGGGAAAATTCTGAATGAGTCAATACTGACATAAATGAATGTTAACATGGCAGAGCACATAGAAAGATTCAAAATGTTCACATATATTTCATCTTCTTGAAATACATTAGCTAAATTGCATGATTTTGTGATTCTGTCAACTGGTAAGTAGTTCTAGTTCAGATCATATAAACCAGTCACTGGCAGTCCATGCAGATGAAAGCTTTCAGCTCAGCTCATGCTGCAAAAAAAAAAAAAAAAAAAAAAGTTTTAGAATAAATTCAGAATAGCAAAATCTATAGTTGAAAAAGACGAGATAAAGCAAGCTCATAGACCATAAATCTCTGCCTTTGATTATCATATAAAGTAGCTAGTCTGCTTGTAAAGAGGGGTTCCTAAAACATCCATTCCATCCTCCTGAAGAATGAGCAAAATTCCACATGGAAGCCAAGTAAATGTCAGGATGCTTTGTCAGCAGAGAGTCCAAGAGCCCAAGTCTTTGCATAGAAAGAAGGGAAGATCTGAAAGCTGAAGATACTCTCAGAAACTTTGTGTAATAGGCACTGCAATAAAGAAAAGTCTCAAATCCCTTCAGCTATGGCTCTGGTAATACTCAAGTCAGAGCACTCCTTTTGGAGGAAGAGAGTATTCAGTTACTGAAGGGAAATATATTATTCTTCCCAAACAGTCAATCCAACCAGCTGCCCTGTAGCTAAGGCAGTCAGTGCATATGAGGTTGATCCCTTTCTTCAATCACCAGTGAATCTCTCCTACAGAAAGTCTCATATTAGCCACATGATCAAAAAGATGACACAGACATCACACAGATCTCACTGACAGTTTATGGGAAGACAGTCCTGTCTCACATGGGTCAAGTCAATACATGTGTTTGAATGTTATTTATTGACTTAAAATTTACAGATGGTCCAGTAGCACAACATGTGCCCAAGACCTGGAAGTTTCAAAGAAGTGTTATATGATGAGAATGCATAAATATTACAAAGATGTGCATGCAGTAATTTCAATGGAATATTTGAAGGTTTGAGACATGAAGCAGAAGTTGAAATGGACAGTAACATTGCCTATGATATTAAAATCTGCAGAGTTAGGTCATTCAGCTTTTATGGACATGTAGGTTAACATCTACTTGTGGCAGGGGTAGACACAGTAGACAATAAGGAGATAGTACAGGCTGTCAACACTGCTAGATCTGATAGTGTACTGACAGTTCAGGAGAAATCACCATACATTAGTAAGGTGATTTGAGGAAGAATTAATTAGGAAGAGAATGTTTTGCAAAGAGTGGGAACACTCTTGTTTGTTTCCCGACAGATGAACAGGTCAGAAGTTAATGGTATTCTCATCAGAAACAGCAAATAGACATTTGAGATGCTTTTGAGAGGAACTCTGTAAAGAATGTTGGAACTCAAGATTAAGTCTACTTATTTCATGCTTCCCCATTAATTATGGTATCTTAGAAAAATGGGATACTAAGGTTTTGAGCAAACTGCAGAAAACGTCACAAGGTGGTTCTGCCTAACCAAAATCCCATATAAAAACCAGATTATTATTATTCCACATGGAACAAAACACTTCTCCATGTAGTGTTAAGGTCTGTGACAAATTACATTAAAAAACCCAAAGCAACAACAAACACACAAAAAGTTATCTTTATCTTTATGTAATCTGCAATTTGCAAATACTGCTGTCAGCTCTGCTATCAGACAGTGGAACAGCAGGCTTGGAAAGATTAATATGGCCTGGAAACCATCGGTGTGTATGATATGATGCAGGCAACATAGCCTCATTCTGCTGTTCCCTGGGTAAAAGGAGATCTTCTAGGAATGTTGGCAGATGATTAGCAGAAATGTTAGGACACTAATCCTTCAGAGCAAATCTTCTCATTGCTATACTTTGACTAACTTGTTGCTGTGAACAGGACCTAGAGATGGTAAGGAAATGCTTTTTTATTAAATATTATAAATACTGGTTCAGATTAAAATAATTATAGTGAGCACCTTCTATATTTTCCACAGAACTTGATTGTTAAATATAGAGCTTAACATGCTGTCCTACTTTCTTAATTGTCCTCTAAGAATCCACTTGAATGTTCCTGATAAAGACTCGGTGTACTGGGGAGGACAGAGATGGAATTTTGAATTGATTTGTTGAGATAACCCAGTAATTACAATTACTAATGGGAGTTTCTGAGTCATTCTCAAGGAAGAAAAGCACTTGGAACAAATAGTTTATCTGCTTATTTTTAAGGCAGTGACTGGGACTAAATGTAAATCTCCCAAGAATATTATTGAGGAAGATTAGCTTGTGCTACAGTTCATAGAAGGCAGTAGCAGAGATGCCCAACCTCTTTCCTAATTAATATCTTAATGCCTTGTGTATTTATAATTGATCCATACTACATTAAAAGGGAAGCATTCCAAGTGACCGCACAGAGAATGTGGAAAATTAACTTCCATACACATGATGTCTTCTCTTTCCAGCAGTACAACAGACTGTTTCACCCATAAGTCTAAAGCAACTTGGAGAGGTGCTGAAACAGCCAACTGAGGGTAGAAAGGTGAGTGAATGTGCATCCTGTGGTTGGAAATGGATGGTACTGAAGGTGCAGGCAAGGTGAGCAATACACACATCTATTTCCATAGCAAATAGTACGTAACACTTATGTGACATGTAGAATGTCATTTCCTTCACACATTTAAGCAGCTGAGTGACTCCAGTTACAGAACAGCTCAGTGAAGTTAAAAGGCTAAGAAGTATCTGAGTAAAGTGCAGAAAGCAAAGGGACAACAGGTGGTGAAAAGAGTCAGAGAAGGACAGAGAGGTGTATGGAAGGGAAATTACAGCTGCCAGCTTGACATTTCTATAAGGATGCAAATGACTCAGAAAAAGAAGTCAAGGGGCAGATTCCCTTAGCTGACCCTTGTCTGTCACAGGATTGGAGAGGTTTCATGGTGCAGGCAGATTATCATAACTCTGATGTGGGACTCTCAGACATGATGCATGGAAAGAAAACTAAACTGTGTTTTGCCTGAACTTTGTTAGTGTATTTTCTATCCATCTTAAGCTAGGAAGACCATTTCACTCACCACTGTTTTCTCACTATATACAGCTTTTTTTTTTTTAATATCTTCAAAAATGCTGGGCAACTCATTGCCACATGCCAGAAGGAGAGAAACATCCTCATCCCTGTCAGCAAGAGGACATCCTTGTCATGACTGAGGGCACTGGAGCTGGAGGGCCCTTCTGTGCCTGCAGCCTCAACTGCACAGAGACTCCCAGCTAGAACCATCCCCTTTGGGACAGAAACAGCATCTTTGGGGTGGGTGTCTCCCATGCCCTTCCTTGTTGGTTTTGGGATATTTTTTCTCTTAGATTTACACATATATATATATATATATACAAACAATGGGATGGGTCTGCCAGAGCAGCTGTCTTGAAGTCTTTATTCCATCGCAGCCATCAGAACCAAGCAAGGGA
This sequence comes from Luscinia megarhynchos, assembly GCA_034336665.1. Lineage (NCBI taxonomy): Eukaryota > Metazoa > Chordata > Aves > Passeriformes > Muscicapidae > Luscinia > Luscinia megarhynchos. The sequence goes on from CM067580.1 coordinate 9,842,819, forward strand.
GATGGAAACAGCTTAAGCTGCTTACAACACCAGACAATTTGTTCTTAGCTACATGGTTTTTTAAAAGCTTTTTAGCCAATAAGATAATATTAGAAGCTGTCAAGCTTTTGCTTAGGCCAATTCAAAAAGCTGCACATACATCTTGCTTTGAACAATGCTTGCTTGTAATAGCTTAAAACAATGGATAAAGCTTCATTATTAAGCTTACATATTTCTACTATCTTGCTTAACATATTATCCTGAGGCTTGTCTCTACACATCTCATTGCCGTATTGTTTCTTGTCCTTGCATCTTCAGCATTCTTGAATTTCTCCATCCTGAGATTTGCTTTAACACAGCTTTCTGAGAGTTTTACACTTTTTCTATTTTCCACAATTCCCCCTCTCACTTCAACCCTAAAGAAACTCTTTTAGTGACCTTGTTGAATATTAACTACTACGTGTTACATGGCTCTACTACAGTGCATTTTTCCTTATCTAGCAAAACAGCGTTACCAGCTTTCTAACCAAGGCTATATTAATAAACTTCACTTAATATATTGGTTTTTGCTTGTCTAAGGCATTCTTTTTGCTTACTTTGAACTACAGTAATTCTTAGGTTTCAAAATATATCGTTGATTCCGAGGACATAAGTCAAATCCAGTATTAAGTGCTATCTCTTGATTTAAGTCTCTGTTCCAAGGCCTTGAACCAAAACCTTCATCATCCTTTATCCTATCATACAGTAACTTGAGATTGCAGGCAACTGCATAAGATTCTGTGAACTTTCTGTATTTTTCTTTCCTACATCTCCTTCTTGAACGACAAAAGCTTCCTTGATGATTTTGTCCATCATCCCTTGCACACACTGAAGTGCACAAGGCACTATTACTAATATCACTTCTACAACAATCAAAACATAAACCTATCCTGCAAAATTCCCTTAACTAACAAGCAAAGTTCTGTCTCTCAAACAAATCGTCTAACCATGATCCATCTTTTTTTTTTTATTTGAGATGTTAAATCTTTTAGCCTTTGCATACTTCTGTGGATGGATTCAGAGTGGTTAGACAAGTTATTACAACACAATCCTTCAAACTCCTCACAACCATGTCCTTGAGTCAGTAAGAGAAAATCAGTTGTTTTATTTTGTAAGGTGACATGTCTAACACTGATAATGTTTGTCAGCATATTACTGATTGCAATGGATGTGGCATTGGTTTGTTTAGTCAACCAATATCCAACCTGATCTAATTGTTTCAATGCCATTGCTGAGGCAAGCTGGGGTAATATCAAGCCTGCCGGAACCCTTTCTGCAGCCTTCTAGGGCCTAAAATCACTCCTATAGCATTGCTGTCTCAGTCTCCTCTCAACAAGTCAAAGAGCAGGGCAAGTTTATTATTGGCAATTCCCAAGACAGGTCTGACCCAATTAATTTCTCCTGAAAGTTGTTCTAGATCCTGCAAGGTATAGATACGGGTCCAAGGCTGTATCTTCTGCAGCTTGATTGTCTGTTTTGTCATCATCCATCCCAGATATTTCCAGGGTGGGATTTCTTATAGTTTTGATGTAGAAATTTCCAGTCTGGCCTTCGTGACTTCAGCAACAACACTATCACAAGTTTGTTCCATCTCTGTTTGTGCTAGGGCTGCAATGAGCAAATCATCCATGTCGTGTAGAATCATGGATCATGGGTGCTTTTATCAAGCTGGAGATAAAGTTTGTGCAACAAAATATTGGCAAATAGTTAGGGGAGCTCTTCATCCCTTGGGGTAAAAATTTCCAGTAATATCTTTGCAGTGGTTCTCCTTTGTTGATAGCTGGAAGTGAAAAAGCGAACCTCAGGGCATCCTTTGGATGGAGTGGAAAGTTGAAAAAACAGTCTTTTAAATTGATGATGACAAGGGCCCAATCTCTTGGAATCACCGGCACACACAGAAGTCCAGGTTGCAGGGATCCCATGTCCTCAATCACTTTATTGATCTTTCTCAGGTCAGGCCTATCTCTACACAGCTCATAGCCTTATAGTTTCTTGTCCTTGCACTTCCTCACCTGGTTTCTGCCTATTCTGCCATGGTGGGATCAGCATTGATTGCATGGAGAGTCTTTGAACATGTCCTCATAAATAATTAGTGTGAAACAGGAAAGTGCTATTAAGGCAAATCTCCAGTTTCATAGAATTACAGAATCATAATTGTCTTGGGTTGGAAAAGACCCTAAAGTCCTGCTGGGTTCCAACACCCCATTACTCACCCCTGACATGGGCAGGGATGACTTCCACTATTCCAGGTTGCCCCAAGCCCTGTACAGCCTGGCATTGGATACTGCCAGGGATCCAGGGGCAGCCACAGATGTTCTGGGCACCCTGTGCCAGGGCCTCCCCACCCTCAAAGGAAATAATTCCTTCGTCATATCTATTCTAAACCTCTCCTCTTTTAGTTTAGAAACTTTCCCCTCTTCTTATATGATTATCTGCCTGTGTGAAGACACTCTTTTTTGTAAGACTCCTTCATATACTGAAGGCCACAAGGAGGTCTTCCTGAAGCCTTCTCTTCTCTAGCAGTTGCTCTCCTCAGGCTGCTCCACAGGGTGTGCAGTGGAGGTGGCAGGGCCAATGACACTATGTCTTGTCCTTTTGATAGTCACACACTCCCAAGCGTATCCATGGCCCCCTTTCTGAGCAGAGGGCCCAGTGCAGATGAGGCCCTGTGCACTGAGCTGTGGCTGCTTCTGTCAGCCCAGGGTCTTTTCCTCCAGCATTGATGACCCAAACATTTCCAGGTGCTCTTTGGCCCATCCCACCTGGTTTTTGTTGTGTCCCAGTGGGGAACACATGAAACTGGCTGACCCACCTGGCTGGATTTTAACCCCTCTGCTGTGATTAGTTCCTAACAGGTAGGCCAGGCAGTTTCAGCAGGTTTAAAGCACCCAGGTTTCAGTGAGGTGGGCCAAGCAGTTTCAGCAGGATTAAAACACCCAGGTTTCAGTGAGGTGGGCCAAGCAGTTACAGCAGGTTTAAAGCACCCAGGTTTCAGTGAGGTGGGCCAAGCAGTTACAGCAGGTTTGAAGCACCCAGGTTTCAGGGAGATCTCGTTGCTGGTGTGCAGTGGGGGGAGCGCAGAGCTGGGCCCTCCATGGCTCCAGGCTGCCATCCCCTGGCACTGGGTGCCTGGAGCAGGGGCCCTGCTCAGCTGCTGCCCGGCAGCTCCCTGTGACTGACAGCAGCCTGCTGGGCCTGAAGCTGGGAATAAAACCTGCCCTGATACCAACAGCCTAAATTCTGAGGCAAAAGGCACAGCCATAGCCCAGCTGAGGTCTTTGTGCCCCACACCAGCACCCACCCTGGGCCATCACCACAGGTGTCTGTGCTTTCTTCACGTGTCACCAATGCCTGGGACAGATATAAAATGTGGGACAGTGGGCTACTGCCTCAGTGCACCCATGGTCTGTTCAGGGTCTCTTCACCCGTGAGGGAGCAGACAGGCGGTTTCCTTGCAATCCCTGCCAGTGCTTACCCCTCATCTTGACTTCCACAAAGCTGGCAGGGTGCTCACCTTCCTGCCCACGCACCAACATTGCCTTGGGCCTCCAGCCTGAAACTGATCTCTCTGATGGGACTTATTTGTACCATTTCATATACCTCCATGTATGCACCCCAAGATTTTAGGCCCATCTGCAGGCTTCAAACATTTATGGCTACCAACTGAGATGGGGACGGCATTTTGCATACATGTCCAATAAATGGTGCATCTTCTTAGAGAAGTGCAGTTTGCCTTTTCCTTCTACACAAGGTTATCTTAGAAACCTTATCTCACTAAGTCCCTGGGTTATTTGTTCTGCTTGATCTTGTTTCTTCTTATTTTTCCTTCTGCTACTGCTGCTGAGAAAAGAGCTGATATTTTCACACAATTACACAGAACATGTGGCAGAACTCCCTCTTGACAGGCAATTGTCAGCCCAGAGTCCATCTCTTTACAAATGAAGCTGCATTTTGTTTCTCTGTCTGTACAGTTTTGTGATTTAACAGTATCGAATCTGATGTACTATTTAATGGCACTGTTTGCTGAGTGTCAAGGGAGCATTCTAATGCACATTTTAATATATCATTCCTTCTCCTTAGTGCCTGAAATAACATAATTCCATTGCAAATGTGTTCTTCCTGTCCAACACCACTCTGACTTACTCTAACAGTAGCTTGACCAATGGATGCAACAGAACAAATAAGTTTCTCTTTCACACTTTGTCTTTAAGAATTACTTATGTGAGTAAGAAACTTTCTTCGAGCATAGCCTAAAATGTTACAGAAGGAATAATTATTTGGTAATAAGATGATAAAAAGCTGTACCACAAACCTACTCAGAGGTTTTATAACGCAAAACTCTGCCCAAAAATTAATGGTGATATGCACATCACCTGTAAAAAAAAACCAAAAACAAATGAAAACCACTGCACATGATATGAATGCAAATAAATCTACTTTTACTTCCTATGTACTGCGATAGTTGCAAATCTCAAATCTGGAAGACAGTGACAGAAGGTTCACATTTTGTGTAGCCCTCAGGTCACTTTGCTGCCTTGTGACATTCTCATTCTTCCTCTTCTATCTTCTTGCCATGCATGTCACGGCTCTTCACTCGGAGCTTGTTGACCTGTGACTCTGCAATGTCAGCCCGCTCCTCGGCTTCCTCCAGCTCGTGCTGGATCTTGCGGAACTTGGACAGGTTGACGTTGGACAGCTCCTCCTGGGAGTGAAAAGGGAATCAGAGGCCAGGAGCACAGGGCAGGGGTTTCACTCCTGCTACAAGTCAGCCTAATGGGGCTGCTACTCTCCATCCCCTCCCACCACTGCTGACACATCAGCCTCACACAGAGCTCCTCTTCCTCCCTTTTTCAGCAGCCCACTGGGACAACCTTCCCTGGGACTGTGTCACACGTGAGGAGCAATTTCACTCCTTGGATTCATCATTTCTGTACCTACTCTCACACTACTTCCTGCCCAATTGTTGGTGCACTTTTCGGGTTGAGAAGACCCTGAAGCCTTCTGCTGCTGATTATTAGCAGAGATTTGGGAATTTGGCAGTGGGTGTGGCCCCTGGGTTTGTTTATTCTGCCCTCCTGTATGAAACAAGCTGCAAAATGTCCCTTAATGAACCTCCCTGACTGTAGGGTGCCCAGAGGTCACCAAGGCATCATGACACAATAGCAAAACAGTGTGACCGAGATGGTTGTGTCTCAGGAATTTCTTTCATACCCCTCTCCTGGTATTCAGCCTCACTCAATGTATGCCCTGTCCCAATGGAATGTGGCCTTTGCCCATTCTCCAAGCAATACTTACAGCCTCCTCAGCTTGTCTCTTGTAGGATTTCACTTTCATTTGCAGCTTGTCCACCAGATCCTGCAGCCTGAGAACATTCTTCCTGTCTTCCTCAGACTAGGGAGGGTGGCAAACAGGATAGAGAGTCAATTCATAGTCCTCCATCACACAAGGCTAACAGTTCCCCTTGGGGGTGGTGTGTGCAAAATGTGACTCACTGTGAGCAAACCCTGTCAGAGCAGGAGACCTCCTGCCTTACCTGGTAGGTCAGTTCCTTCACCCTCCGCTCGTACTTGCGCACACCCTTCACGGCTTCAGCGCTGCGCTTCTGCTCAGCATCAACCTCCCCTTCCAGCTCCCGCACCTGCAAGGACAAGCCCATCCCTGCAGCTTCCCTGCCAATGTCTCTCCAAGGACACGCTCACTCAGGCACAGCCCCAGCCCTACCCACCCTGGCCTCCAGCTTCTGAAGTTGCTTCTTCCCTCCCTTCAGTGCCAGCTGCTCAGCCTCTTCCAGACGGTGCTGCAGATCCTTCACTGTCTGGTCCAGGTTCTTCTTCATCCTCTCCAGGTGGGCACTGGTGTCCTGCTCCTTCTTCAGCTCTTCTGCCATCATGGCCGCCTGATCAGAGCAAAGGCCCAAAGCCATTTTAGGACTGGAGATACATTGGGCAGAGTACATTCACCATCAGCAGTGCCAGGAGCACCCAACTCACATCAGTGATGGCCTTCTTGGCCTTCTCCTCAGCATTGCGGGCTTCCTGGATGGTATCCTCCATTTCACTCTGGATCTGGGAAATGTCTGTTTCCAGCTTCTTCTTGGTGTTGATCAAGCTGGTGTTCTGTGCAACAGGAAAGACAGGATTCCTACTATCAAACCAAATGCCTCCACATTAAGGCCTGAAAATGCAGGTAGAGTTTAGGAAAGTCTTCAGTGCAAGAGACTTCTTTAGCACCAGAGCAGCAAACCAGACCTTGAGGGCTGGCTGGAGGGGATATATTGCAGCACACTTCTTCCACTAGGTAAACACACATGTTTCCCCAGTAATCACTTACAAGATGAATAGCAATTAAATCCCTTGTTATCACTTATGAATGGGAATAATTTCCAGCAGCGCCTGACCTGGGTGTGCAGGAGCTGTGCACGTTCAGTGGCATCCAGAAGCTCCTGCTCAGCCAGTTTCCTCGACCGCTCTGTCTGCTCCAGGGCTGCCCGGAGCTCCTCAACTTCGGCCTGCAGCAGGTTTGCTCTGCGCTCCACCATGGCCACCTGCTCCTTCAGGTCATCCTGTGTCCTGAGAGCATCATCCAAGTGCAGCTGAGTGTCCTGGAAAAACAGACAAGAAAAATTGCCAGGCATCAGTGGGCACTGGAGTGGCAAAAATGTCAGGGATTTAACTTCTCTTTTCTGCAGCTCTGCTGAACGGACCTTGAGCACTGCCTGAGTGTTTCTCAGGTTCTTCTGTGCCTCTGCAGCCTGGCGGTTGGCATGGCTCAGCTGGATCTCCATTTCATTCAGGTCTCCCTCCATCTTCTTCTTCAGTCTCAGGGCTTCATTCCTGCTCCTGATCTCAGCATCCAGGGTGCTCTGCATGGAGTCCACAATTCTGAGGTGGTTCCTCTTCATCTGGTCAATCTCCTCATCTTTCTCTGCAATCTTCCTGTCAATCTCAGATTTCACTTGGTTGAGCTCAAGCTGCAGGCGCAGGATCTTCCCCTCCTCATGTTCCAGAGAGGCCTGCACAATTCAGCATGAAGAGAGTCTTACTTTCTAAGTAATCTTTTTTACAGTTCCACATAAAATTTAGGCTTGCTTTCCTGATGTCTCTCCAAAGGAACTACACCCATACTCCTAAACATGGACACCATTTATGAGCATTGTATGTACCTCAGCTTCCTCCAGGGAGGCTTGCAGTTCAGATTTCTCCTGCTCAACCTGCTTCTTGACTTTCTCCAGCTCATGAATCGCTTTTCCTCCCTCGGCAATCTGCTCTGTGAGGTCAGAAATCTCCTCTGCAAGGAAGGGTGAAAAGCAGCATGGTCAGGCACAGAGCTGAATGGAGAAAGGCTCTGCTGCATCAAGGGGCCAGGCATGTTCTTATCCCTGCAGGCCCTGAGCTGTTAAGTGTGGCCGAGACACAAGCTTGTGAGAAAGGTCAGTGAGGAGCAGAGGCCAGGGACTTACGCTGCAAGTTCTTGTTCTCCCGCTTCATTGTCTCCAGGTGGTCCAAGGACTCCTCATAGGCATTCTTCATCTTGAACAGCTCCGTGCTGAGAGAGCGCGACTCCTTCTGGGAGGCCTCCAGCTCCGCCTGCGTTTCCTCATACTTCTGCTTCCATTCTGCCAGGATCTGCAGAGAAAGGGGCTGTGAGTAGGGCTGTGGCCATCACGGGGACATGCTCTGGCCAGGAGTGCTGGTGCTGGAGGCCAAAAGACCTTGTCAAAGTTCTTCTGCTTCTTATCCAGAGCAGCACAGGCAGCATTGGATCTCTCCACGTCAATCATCAGGTCCTCCACTTCATTCTGCAGCCTCTGCTTTGTCTTTTCCAGGGAGGCACATTTGGCATTGACAGCCTCAACATGTTCCTCTGCATCCTGCAGACGTTGGGCCAGCTTCTTCCTGAGAGGATACAAGCACAGTGCCACATTAGAACTTGGAAGAGCATCAGTTCTATACTGTCAAGAGAGGGCAGTTTGTCACCTTGGGGGTTTTGAGCCAATAAATTTCCTCAAATACAAAAGTATCAACTATGGAGGATTAGGCTTGTCTTACCACTTCTAAAGCCAATATTTTCCCTTCCAATCTACACTCTTTCTCTCCCTTCCTCTCTCCCCTTTCTTTACAAAGACAGTATATCATTGCCTCCATCTTATTCTTGTCTTAACCCACTCTCAAAAACTCCAATTTCCCTAGATCACTTTCAGTCTTCTCCCATTATTTGCCATCCTGTTTCACACATACTTGGCCTCCTCGAGCTCCTCCGTGCGCTGAATCGCGTCCGTCTCGTATTTGGTTCTCCACTGGGCAACTTCACCATTGGCCTTGGACAGGGCTCGCTGCAGCTCCCCCTTGGCCTCCTGCTCCTCCTCATATTGTTCCCGGAGCAAGTCACAGTCGTGGCGAGCGGATTGCAGGGCATGGGCCAGGGCATTCTTGGCCTGTGGGTATAATTGGGTTTGGTAAGCTGAATACTTATCTTGAAATGCCTCTTGACTCTGATCTTGACAGTGAAATTGGAATGAAACTCCAATTGCAAATATATAGAGCTTGGAGCTAGTGAAGCCCTCATTGACACTTCTGGAGCATCAGGATGCATTAATGACAGCTCCCCTGGGGACAGTAATCTGCTGTGTGTGTAAATATTTGGTTGAATCGTGTCTTAGAAAGGATCATCAGAATCTTGTGGAAGCCTTGTGGATGACTTCCTCCAGCACCAAAAGTATCCTGCTTCCTTCCCACTCTACTTGAAGAGTGGGGTGTTGTGCACTAGTGCCATTCCCTGCAGTCCTACTTGTGTTTAGGAAATGAACACTGGAGCAGTCTAGTGTTACGCAGGATTCTGCAGGTGCTTTTGGGAGTCATGTAGGCAGAGGACACCAGAATACTTCCAGACCTTGATTTCTTCCTCTAGATGTCTCTTGAGTTCCTCAATCTGTTGGGTAAATCCTTGCTTGCCCCTAGACAGCTGAGAAATCAGAGCATCCTTCTCCTCCACCTGGCGGGAATATTCACCTGGAAAGGGAAAGGGAACAAAGGAAGCACACTGTTCATCCTATGCCACCTTCTTCCTGTAAAGCCACGTAACCAGGAATGGCCTGGAGAGCTTACACCAGCTGCCACCTTGCACACTCTGGCTTGCTCAGGGCATGAAGGTCCTGCCATTGAACTTTGGGGATGAGGATGTCTCACCAGACTCTGTCTGCAGACGAGCTCTTTGCGTATTGAGGTCGTTGATCATGCGCTGATTCTGCTCCTCCTTCGTTTTAAGCTCACTCAGCTGATCTTCCAGTGTGCGGCACATTTTCTCCAGGTTGGCCTAGAGAGGAAACACGGGAAGGGAGAAGAGATGAGGGTTTGCACTCTGCCTTAATTGTCAGAGAGGGGATTTTGTTTCTGGGAATGAGTCTGGAAGAGGCAGCTTTTGTGCCACACTTTGTCCCTGTCAGCATTTTCTAATGCAATCCTTACCTTGGCTTTGGAGACAGACTCCATGTTGCTGGCCAAATCATCAATCTCCATCTTCAGCTCACTCTTCTCCTTCTCCAGCTTCTGCTTCACACGTTGCAGGTTGTCAATCTGCTCCCCCAGCTCAGCTGTGCTGTCCGCGTGCTTCTTGCGCAGGGCGGAAGCCGTGGCTTCGTGCTGCAGCGTGGCCTCTTCCAGGTCACGGCGCATCTTCTGGAATTCCGCCTCACGTTTCTTGTTCATCTCCACCTGAGCTGCTGTGGCCCCTCCTGCTTCTTCCAGGCGCTCACTGATCTCCTCCAGCTCCCTGGACAGGTCAGCCCGATGCTTCTCTGCTTTAGCGCGAGAGGTTCGCTCTGCCTCAATTTCCTCCTCCAGCTCCTCAATACGGGCCTGCAGAACAGCAGGGATCCTTCACACCTGTGCCCTCCTCCTGCCTGAGCTGAACCTGAGCAAGGCAGGGGAAGGAACAGATACTTACCTGCAGCTCCTTGATCTTCTTCTGAAATTGCATGCCCAGAGCTTGTTCATCCTCAATCTTGCTCTGGATCTGGCTGATTTCAAAGTCTTTCCTTTGGGCCAAGTGAACAGCGTTAGAGCTCAAAGAAAAAAGATAAGTGCTGCAGCCCAGCACTCAGGTGCTCCAGAGCCACACTTACTTCTTCAGTTTCTCATCCAGCTGCTGCTTATCATTCTCCAAATCCATGATGCTGTCCTGAGCCAGCTTCAGGTCTCCTTCCAGTTTCCTCTTAGCTCTCTCAAGGTCCATGCGCAGTTTCTTCTCTTGCTCCAGGGACCCTTCCAGCTAAACACAACAAAACCATCAGTGCTCTACCAGCCTGATCAGGCTCCATACCTGTCCTGTTCCTGCTCTATGTCTGTGTGCTTACATCATCCACTTGCTGTTCCAGCTTGGTCTTGGCTTTGGTCAGAGTATTGACTTTGTCTTCCTCTACCTGCAGGTCATCCAGGGTCTGCTGATGGGCCTCTTGGAGAGCTTTCTTCTCTTTTGTCAGCTTGGCTATGGTCTCGTCCAGGGCTGCCATTTCCTCAGTCAGGTTTTTCACCTTTTAGAAGGAAGGAGCAAGCACAGATAAAAATGGTGCTTTAAAACTTCTTAAAAATGCAAATCTTTTCCGGAATGCAAGTGACATGTTCTGCCTCATACCTTGTTTTCAGTGGCATGTTTTTCCTTCTCCACCTTGGCCAGTGTTAGCTCAAGGTCATCGATATCTTTCTTCAGCTCTGAACATTCATCCTCCAGTTTCCTCTTCTTGGCTGTCAGCTCCGCATTAATTTCCTCTTCATCCTCAGCCCTTTCAGTCACCTCCTTAATTTTGGCTTCCAGCTGGATTTTGGTTTTGATGAGCTGGTCACACCTTTCCTCAGCATCAGCTAAGCTATCTGCTTCCTGGTGGGGAGACAGAATTTTGTGGTTTCTAATGTTTTGAAATTTCTCTGCTCTGCTTTTTTAATCACAGAGTAGGTGGGTTTAAAAGTAGCAGCTTAAACCTACTTTCAAGTTCAGCGACCGAAGGATCTTGAGTGGTGTTTACTGATAAACCTTTTCATTTGAAATCAATATTTATTCCAATGTGTTTGTGTCTCCTAAATTTGTCTCCCAGGGCAGTTATCTATGAGAATGACTCATAGTACAAGCTCTAATGCAGAACATAACATTCAATTTCTAATTTCAGCATGATCGAGGGATTTGAATATGTATTTTTTTTTCATGGAAATTGTATCTTTTCACTTTTTCTTTTTAGTTGTCTCAATAATGCCTTAAAGTATTTGTTATTTAGAGGCTTTTCAACTTCTGAGAACACTTTTTTTAAGAAAGAATTGTATCACTTTTCTACAGACTACATGGCTAATAGAGTTTTGGCCTATCAGCTGCCTCTGTGGCTTCTTTCCTGGCCGCAACTAGGATCTTATATTGCAACTAGCTGATAATTTCATTGGGTGTTAAGATACTCTCTTGTTCTATTTGAGTTTGAATGGGAAGTATCCATATTTCTGAAAACAATCAAGGCTTCCTTGTGTAGTTGTAAGTAGGAAAAGTTGGTCTTTATCAGGTTTGCCTTTACTGCATTAGCCAGAAGCACTGCTTTGAAAATTATTTCTCTTCCAGCTCCAAGTTCTTCACTGTTCAATACACATCGGCTGATTTACATGGCTCTGTCCTCACACAACAGCAATGGTGAGTGCCATGTGGGTCTGCCAGGCGTCTCACTATGCCCCTGCCAGTGCCAGTTTGCTCACATTAGAGTGACTCAGAGTGTGTGATTTAGACTGTTTTCTACCACCCATTAATTCCTGTGAGTCTCTGTGTGAGACAAGAAGCATTCTGACAGTGTATCATTCTTTTTCCTGGGAGAAATGAACAGTGATACTCACAGCCTGCACTTGGAGCTGCAGGTCATTTTTCTCCTGCACCAGGGCCACCATTTTCTCCTCCAGCTCCTTCCGCTTTGCCTCAGACTTCGCAAGCTCTTCCTTGGTTTTCTCAAACTCTTCCTTCATGTTGGCCATCTCCTTCTCAGACTCAGCACTCTTCAGCAAGGGCTTGATCTTGAAGAACAGCTTCATCCATGGCCAGTGTTTGACATTCATGAATGAACGAACATTGTACTGGATACAGAAGATGGACTCCCTGAAATTAAATTCATGCAGTTATTACATGGCTTTAGTGTGATTAATTTAAACTTCATCAATAAAGTTCCATGAAAATCAACTAAATATGAGAAATATCTACCTCCTCTCCACCATTCTCCTGTACTCCACTCTCATCAGGAATCCCCTGCACCTGGCTTGTGTGCGAGTGATGATTTCTGCCAACTTGTCATCTCTCATCTCCTCCAGGAGTCCCAGCAACCCAGCTTTGAAGAACACCTTGAGAGAGGACATGTTGCTCCATGTCATTGTGATGTAGTACAGAACAGAAGCTCAGAGTCATTCGGATTGCTGAAAGACTTTAATGGCCATGATCAGTGTCACCTTGCACCCTCTCCCAAATCCTCTGTCCAAAGGCTTAGAACTTCCCATAATCTCAGCCTGAAGCATTCAGTCTTTGTCTGAGCTATGTGTCATGAGTACTGGTTTCCATTCAGCCACAGCCTCAGCCACTCCATTACCTGGTCATGGACACTAGTGAGCTCTACCATGACCTATTAACTTAATTCCTGGGTTGATGTTAGACCAATCTCACTACTGTGTATATGTCCATGAATTTATGACTAGGGCCTTGCCTTTTTAGCCAACCCGTGTCTGACCCTGACAAATCTTGAAAACCAAGGTTTTATGTCTTCAATTTGGACCATACTTATTGTAACAAACTTGACTGATGGTGTGAACTCTGAATTGAGTCTGACTACCATTCCTGGGTCATTCTCACTTGCCTTGACTGAGTACTGTGAGACTGGGAACTTGCTGATAGTGGCCCCTAGTCTGGCATCTCTGTTATGTTATTGTGCTATGCCTGATCCCCTGACTGAGCCCACTCTTACTGCGTTTGACAAACTTCTAACACAGGACTTATTTTTACCTTGGTGTGGCCAAATTTGTACTGGGTATGATCCACATCAATGGACCCAAGGAGCTTCTCTGAAGCTTTCTTGTTGTCCATGAACTGTCCCTCTGGGATAGCACTGGCGTTAAGTACTCTATATCTGCAAAAGGAAATAAAACATTAAGAAATCACAATCATTGAAACCACCACTAGAACTATTCAGACTGTACAATTGAATTGATGTCATGCCTGGAGACGGTTAATACTCCCAGGAAAGGATATGGGAAATGTTTTTAATAGTAATTCTAAGTAAGAAACAATCCTGATCTCAGCATTGCCATGTCTTTATAAACTGATGGTAAAAATCGATATTAATGATCAATACCAATTTAAAATAAAAAGTTCAAAGTATATTATAATAAGAAGGCTCTTCAGTGTGGTCTGAATTGGCAGAAAGGTGCAGAGCTCTCACCTCTGTTTGAAGTCAGCGTACAGGACTCTGCTGGGGAATCCCTTCCTGCAAATCCTGATCCCTTCCAGCACGCCGTTACAGCGCAGCTGGTGCAGCACCAGCTCGTGCTCCATGGCACCTGGCAAATACCACCATTAGTGACTGCCCTGCTGTTTGACACTCGGGAGAACAGCTTCTGCTGCTCAAGCTTTTCTCCTCTTGGCTTGCCTTACCAGGTGTCTTAGTTTCATTTGGGATGATGCACCGTACAAAGTGAGGGTGGGTGCTTCTCAAGTTAGCCATCAGCTTGTTTAAATTCTCCTGTGAGATTATGAAATGAAGTTTACATTAATAAGTGTAAGCACTGGAATCTTAACAGCAGATGTATCAAACTGCTGTTTCAGGATGCAGATCTGTCTTCTCTAAAAAAACTTGTAGAACTCCCAAAAGGAACATCAGAAGCTGAAGGCTCCCAAATTTTGGCTTAGAAGTTCTTTTATGGAATAATTGTTAGAATTACTTTTCTTTGACCTCCTCATCCAAATACAGGGCTCTCATTGCACAGTTTTCCTTTATCTGGTAATTCTTGTGGTAAATTGTTTGGGATCTTAAAAAAATGTCATACTCTTGATCAAGCATATCATTTGTCAGCTAAGTAAATTGTTTCTAAACAGAGGAGATACTTTTATAATCCATATATGGATATGATATCCGTATCCATATCCATATCCATAGTATATCCATATATATGGATTTTATAATCCATATAAAATGACCCTTTTGATATTAATTCACTCTCAAACTTTGAAGACAATACTGAAAACTGACCTTGTGAGTCATTATTTTGATATAATTTAACACTAACTCTTTTTCAACATTGAATTCAAGTAATTGCCTTAAAATCCTATAATCTTGGGGTAATTTATTTTCCTTTTAATGTTTGACCTATTTTCAAATTTTACTATGAGTCAGTACTGAAAATCTGTTTACATACATAAAAAGTCCAGAAAATATATCTAAATGAGGAGAGGATTTTAAGGAAGTTAGCAGAAAAGTTACTCACTCCTGCCTAAGTATGAGAACTTAACCCTTCAGATACTCTTGTTGAATATGCAAAAAAGAGCATGGCATTAGAAAAGGAATATTCTGTAAGTTCCAAGGACGGAAACTGAGGAAGGATTTTAAAGGATGAAAGGAGTTACATCCAAAATAGAAATAGACCTTTTAGATTCAGAATAAAAAAGCTTTGCCATCATCAAGGAGACAATGAACATTCTAATTACCCTGAAAAGAGCTGAGACAGTCTGAAAGGAAGAACCCTTCTTCTTGCCTCCCTTCTTGCCACCACCACCACCAGCATCTGAAAAGCAAAGCAAAGAAAAAACAGTTTAATAATATCAACAATATATATTGGATACTAGAGAACACACAGCGACTTTATATTTCTAGCGTTTGCAGCTTTAATGCTAGAAAACTTTGTCTCACATTAAAAATACAATTTCCACAAAACTGACCAGCATCTCCTCCACCATAGCTGGCAAAGAGTAAAGCCAGGGTCTTCACAGATGATTTCTGGTACAGCCCAATGACAGTTTCATTCAGAGGGTCCTTGTTCTTCTCCAGCCAGCCAGTGATGTTATAGTCCACTGTGCCAGCATAGTGCACCAGGGAGAAGTGAGCCTCAGCCTTGCCTTTGGCAGGCTTGGGCTTCTGGAAGTTGTTGGACTTGCCCAGGTGCTGGTCATAGAGCTTGTTCTTGAAAGAGGTGTCAGTTGCCTTGGGGAACATGCACTCCTCTTCCAGGATGGAGAAGATGCCCATGGGCTGGGAGAAATCACAAGAAGTGACAAGGAAAGGTTACAATGGAAATGTTCAAGATCACTTTGGATGGGATGTTCACCTGCCTGGCCTAGTGAAAGGAGTCCCTCCCCGCAGTAGGGAGGACTGGAACAAGACATTCTTTATGGTGCCTTCCAACCCATGTGATTCTATGACAATGACAAGAAGCCTGTGCTATGAATGTCAAAGAGTGGTTGTGCTCTTGGCAACATCTCAGCCTGGATGAAAGCCTAGCTTCACCAGGAATTGGTCTCTCTCAAAAAGTTTATTTCTGCAGTCCCTTGCCTCTCTGCAGCCGTTCTTCATGGAACTGGTAGGAAGTCATCTGTTCAGCTCACATGAGAATTGGGTGCAGAATTGCAGGAGCAAAGGTAAAGAGAAAAACAATGGGGAAAGCTGCTACAAGGATCTCCGTATTTGGGGAGGTAAGGTGATATGATATTTCTTTCTCAAATTTGGCTGTGGACTTTGGATTTGAGCCTTTGGAGAAGGAAGAAAAGGAGACTGAATTGGGTTTGGTTTCAGAAGTCCGTTGCTGGGAGTCCATGTTACTTTTCCATGCTTGAAGACTAGATGATGCAGACTCATGACACACATGTGCATATCCCCACTTCTCTTTGCTAGACTAAACTAAATTTCAGTGAAAAATACTTTCCTTAACTGATGCTACAGGTGAATTCTTTCTGAGCTGACTTTGCCTCAGAAACATCACAGAATCCCAACAGCCATCATATACTTGCGTGGGAAAGGTACCTTCTCGATGAGCTCAATGCAGGCAGCCAGGTCCATGCCAAAGTCAATGAACTCCCATTCAATTCCCTCCTTCTTGTACTCCTCCTGCTCCAGCACGAACATGTGGTGGTTGAAGAACTGTTGCAGTTTCTCATTGGTGAAGTTGATGCACAGCTGCTCAAAGCTGTTGAACTGCCCAAAGCAAGGAAAGGTACACAGGTTCTCAAGGTGTGCCAAACCCACAGGCCTTTGCTGCTATTCTCCTAAGACTGCTTGAAGTTGAAACAGCAGTCCCAACCCTACTGTACCAGCATGTGTTTCCTTAGCAGGCCTTCTACTCTAACACTCACTGTCCTTGAAGGACATTTTCATTATTATTTTGCAAATCAAGACAAAAGTTACAATTCTTTTTCACTCTGCTACCACACTGCAAACCTTTGGAAAGCTCAGTAGCTCCATTGGTATCAGCTCTCTGAGCTCCTGGACGGTAGAAACCTCCTCAGTGTCCCACCCATTAATTTCCCTGACCTTAGGTCCATAATCTGGGACTTTCTGTGCTCTGACACAGAAGTTCTTGCATCATCATGGCATTCACAGCACAGGACACACACTGTGAACTTGCCCAGACCACTAAATTTACAAGAGCATCCACTCCTTTGACCCAAAGCTGTGTGCGCCTCTATGTGTTTCTGAGTCCTCATGACCCCTCCTTGCCCATTGTTTGACTGTGCTGTCAAATCCTTGCTCCTCACATCAAAGATCTCAAAGCCAGCAATGTCCAGGACACCAATGAAGTACTGCCTGGGCTGCTTCGTGTCCAGCTGTTGGTTGATGCGAACAACCATCCACAGGAACATCTTCTCAAACATCGCCTTTGCCAGGGCACCCACTGAATTGTTCACCTAGAGCAGAGAAGACAGGACTGGAGTTAACTCTGAGGGGCAAAGAAAAACATGCATGGACTCATTCAAGCTGTGCATTTGCAATTGTCAGATGTTACCTGTGTCACGTTTTGACCTTTGGTCACATATTCATTCCCAACCTTGACTCGGGGGTAACACAAGGCCTTGAGGAATTCAGCTGAGTTTAAGCCCGTTAGGTAGGCAGCTTTGTCAGCGACTGGAGGTGGGGAAAGAGAGAAACGCATTTATTTATGGACAGTCTCTAGAATTTGGGTGATGTGAGCAACTCTGCTGTTCGTCTTCTAGGAATGGAAGGACATTTATCTCATCTCACACAGAAGGCCTGTGAAGGAATGCAAATTCTGGACACTACTGATGGTCTTCTTTTAAAGCAAGAACAAGTATGGATTGGGTAGGAAGAGATTGAACCTGGAATTCCCCAGAAGAACAACAAAAGCCTCTAGCAGGACAAAATGTTAGGTCCATTCTCTTTCTATGGCAAGGGGATTTCTGGGTAGCACAGCTTGCATGAGTTATTTCTCCAAAACCACAATTGCCCATCTGGGTGCCTTAGTGCGTGGAGGTTTGAGAGCGAGAGAGAGAGAGCTATCCTGTGTTGTAAATGAAGTTCCTGCTTTCAGGCAGCTTGTGTTTGCGGAGCCACCATTGGATAGAGTAATGGAACTTCCCATGTCTAGGAAAGCACCTCTGCAGTTAGAGGGACCAGAGGTAGAAACGGAATTCTCAATGTTTTAAGTGGAGTGTTGAGACAATGGCACTGTGCCTCAGGAGGCAAACATATCACTTCTGCATGCAGAGAAGGACTTGGCACAAATATTTGCTGATACCTTCTGTGCCATCAGGCTCTGCCTGCTCCTCTCGTTGTTTCTGCTTGAACTTCAGGTTCCCGTAGTGCATGACAGCCCCTGTCAACTTGTAGATGGCTGATTTCTCATCTGCAGTGAAGCCCAGGATGTCAATGGCACTCTGCAGTCAAAATAATAAATTCAAAAATCGTGTCCTTAGTGGGCCAGAGATGTCACCCTCAAGGCATTCCTAGGAGGTAAGTTGTTGCTGTGTTACTTACATCTGTAGCCATGAGCTCCTCCTGGTCGTCAATGCTGGGGACAGTGACCTCGCCTTGACTCACATAGTGGAAATCATAAGGGTTGGTGGTAATGAGGAGCATGTCTGAAAGCAGGAAGAGGCAAGGCATAGGCTTACTTTAGTCAATCAGGTGAGAGAAGGAACTGTTCCTCAGTGATCAACCCCAAAAAGCTGAAATGCTCCTTCCTACCGATTAGCTCTGGCTTCTTGTTGGACATGATCTGATAAAAGATGTGATAGCTCCTTTCCGCCTTGAGCTGGAAAGTGACTCTGGACTTCTCCAGCAGGTCTGCCCAGGGACATAGAAAGAGTTAGGCACTTGTGGGAATGTACATAGATATGGGAATTTGGGAAAGGTGGGAGTAGTCCAGGAGAATCTCTTACAAGTTTCAATGTCAGCAGAAGCCAGTTTGCCTGTGGCCCCAAAGTGGATTCTGATGAATTTGCCCTGTTAAGCAGAAGCAGCAGCAGCACGTCAGCCTGGATGTGTTCCGCTGACGTCTGCTTTGCATGAAGGACTGTTCAGGCATCGTTTGTGTTGCCATGAGAGAGAGAGATTTTATGCAAAGCAAGAACTCACAAAGCGTGAGGAGTTGTCGTTCCTCACGGTCTTGGCATTTCCAAAGGCCTCCAGCAGTGGGTTAGCACTGATGATTTGATCCTCAAGTGTTCCCTGCAGAGGAATTATTCAGTGACTGAGTTTAGTTGGCAGGGCAATGACAGGCCAAGCGTTCAGTCTGTTCTTCCTGACTCACCTGCATTTTGCCTGATGACTTCTCCTCCTCCTTCTTCTTGTCCCCACTGGCTGCAATTGTTGCAAAGTACTGGATGACACGCTTTGTGTTCACAGTCTTCCCGGCCCCGGATTCTCCGCTGCCAAAGGCAAGAGAGAAGCAGAGGGTGCGTGGTCAGGCAGGAGGTGCCCTGGCACCGGGCAGCCCCGCAGGGACCCGCGCAGGGGGTGTACGTACGTGATCAGGATGGACTGGTTCTCCCGATCTGTCAACAAGGCAGAAAAGAAGACATGATTATTCTGGGTCATGAATATATAGGATAAAATTATTCCTGTGACTTTTAGAAGGTGCACTAGCAGTAGGCATCTATTTCCATTAATAAACCTTTCTCCCTTCACCCCTACTTCCTTTTCAATATTTAATGTTCCTAAATTCAACTGGGAAGATGATGTCTTCACCCTGAGATATTGCCAGATATAGGACACATGCACTTCTTTTTCTAGATATTCCCATCATGTTACACTGCTCATTTTGTTTGTGAAAATGATTCTAACTAAACATCAGTTTTGCAGAGTTACTGATTAAATCGTCTATCAGTAAGCTGAATTGAACTGGAGCATGTGCTTCTCATAAACTTTATTACATAGGAACGGCCATTCCTGGTCAGTCAATAAGCCTCCTAAATGGTTTTCATGTAGTTGACAGTTGAGTATTGCCTAAAGAAAGTCAGATTAACATCACAAATATGTAGTAACCTTTACCAGAGTAGTCTGTCATGCTCTAGAATATTCAAATGTTGGTGCTTCCAAAACTAGAATCAATATTTCTCTGTGCTATATCTTGAGCTGAGTTTGCTTTCCACAATTTTGTCTGGTTGCTTTTTTTAACCCATACGCCCATTGTGACTCCATGGACAAAATCTTTGTACTATGAAAACTGAAAAATCTTTAGGAAGTCTGAAGAGAATAAAGGATTAGGGATCAAACTCTTAGAGAAGAAGTCTGGGTTTGCACTCACAGAGTTTCTGCATGTCTTATGAAGGTGTCAGCAAGAGTAAATATTTGACAACTTACATGAATATGACCTTGATAAGATACACTACTCAAATATCAATTTAATATTTTTTTTTCATTGTATTCTCTTCCAATTAACCTTCTTAATGCTTTGAATACAAAATTAAATACAGTAATTCAGGACGAGAGAGGGAAGATTTCTTTTAACAAATTAAAATACATATTACATTACATACTGTCATCTATATTTCCAACCAATCTGATCTTTCCTAAAATTCTGAATATTTAGACAGTGCTAGAAAAGTTGTCACTACCTTTTTTTGGTGTTTCTTTCCTCTATATTAATGAATGAAAAAGAAGAAATTGTTTCTGAGATGGAGGAAGGAAATTATCAAGTTTCTGAGCAAGTTTCACTGCAATTTCTGAATATTCTGAGACTGCTTCCAGAGTTTTTGTAAAGCTACCAATGCATAGCTACCAGTGCATAGGAAGCATTGGCTCCAACATTGAATGCACTTTCCTTTTACACACAGTTTTTTTTTACAGAAATAAACCCTAGCCTTTTCAGTCCTGCATAGCAAATCATTCAAAGAGCTTTCCTTTCATCTGAGAAAAAGCAGAACTTTAAAGTACATCCAAACTTCTTTAATGGAAAATCTGACAATACATTCCGTGTTAAATCATATCCCCCCAAATACACTGCACATGAAATTTTAACATTGATTTCCATAAACTTCATCTAAATGATGATGTTCAATAAAAAAATCTATTTACAGTGATGATAGAATATCCACCTTTACAGCAACCTTAAACTGAACTATTGTACAGGGAAAAGACTTTTTTTGTGAGTGTTTATAGCCAAGTGATTGTAAAGAAAACCAAGTAACTCACCAGTCAGCATGAACTGATAGGCATTGTCAGAGATGGAGAAGATGTGTGGAGGGGCCTCCTGGCGCTTCTTGCCTCGGTAGGCCAACACCACCTCGGGGTTGTACACCGGCAGCCACTTGTAGGGGTTGACAGTGACGCAGAAGAGACCCGAGTAGGTCTGTGAGGAAGGGACACAGCACGTTGGCTTCCCCTGAGCCTGGCCCAGCAGCTCCTGAGGCTGCCCAAAGGAAGCTGCTGCTTCTGCCACTTACGTAGATCATCCAGGCTGCGTAACGCTCTTTGAGGTTGTACAGCACAGCGGGTTCGTGGAGGTGGGTCATCATGGCCATGTCCTCGATTTTGTCATACTTGGGAGGGTTCATGGAGAAGATTTGATCTTCCTTCACCGTCAGGGTCTGCCAAGGACAGAATAGAGAGATGCATGTATGTCAGCTAAGAACCCAGAGTGGGAATTACTTTTATTTTTAAATTTTGCATTTATTCACCTCTCCACCTTCAGTCTTGACAGTGACCTTCCCTGCATCCTTACTCTCAATTTTCCCTTTCACATAGGACTCCTTTGCATGTACCACAAAGACAGATGTCTTTGCATCAAAAGGTTTGTTCTGGGCCTCAATTCTCTCCTTCTCTGACTTTCGAAGGTAAGGAGCCGCCTCCCCAAAGGCGGCCATGTCAGCATCTGGAGTTGCCATGGTTGCACTTCTTCAGGAGCCACGGTTAGCAGGGTCCTCTGTAGGCTACAAGAGATGTTGTGTCAGTGAATGAACATCATTATGTGAAAGAAAGCAGATCTCTTGCACTTTGATCTTTTCAAATATTAAAGTAAGTATAAACAAGTCAAAAGTTGGATTTAAACTTCACTGTCTTGGCTGAAAATACTTACATAATTCTCTAAAATTAATCCTTATACATCCAGCTAAGACGCCACATACAGAATAACAGTTAAGTGTACAGCATGTTGTGAAGTTTAGCAGTGTTATTTGTGAACTGTAGCAACTTTGGCTATTCCCATAACAGAGTCTCTGGTATTTTTTTTAAATGCTACTGAAAGTTTCTGAAATATCTTTTTCTCATAGCAAATATTGGCTTTCTAAAAATTATTTGTTATGGATAATTCATCTTGCGTTATAACGGATATAACTGTTACTATTGCCTGTTCTCCATTCCACAAATCTTAAACTCTTGGATTTCATCCTGTTCCTTAAAAGTTGTTGACTTTTGGTATTGATTTTGGTGGCAGAGGTCACTGCTGCTTGAAACATAACAACTCATTTTGTGTTACACAGAGATCCAGATCTAATATGTAAGTTGAAGGAAAACATGCTGCTTTCAAGCCTACAATAAAGTTACTGCTCATAGAGCAGTTCATGATAGAAGTGGATATCCAAGTCTTATAGGAAGTTAAATAGAATAAAAAGGTATATGTTTTGCCCAGCAGTTCACAGGAGGCAAACACTTACCTTGAAATTTTCTGTCAAGACTGGGCACAGCACTCCAAAGAACCTTTTATAGACTCTGGTATGCAGATGCTTTGGATGTTTCCTTTTCCTTCTGTCAAAATATATTTTGGCAAACCATCTTTGGCAAAATATTGTCTGGCAAATTTAACTAATGGCATAATTGTCATTTGATCTGATATATTTAGAAATGTTTTGCATCTTACCATTCCTGTGGATACATTTCCTATAAATAGTCTGACAGGGCTATTAATATTAGAATCTGGACTAGTCAAGGCACTTAAAGAACTTGGGTGTATGATTTATTGGTTCTTCTATGGTCTTTACAGGTAACTTAATCTTTGATCCAGATGGGATTCCTTGGCATTTCTGTACTTTTACAGATGTAAAAGGGAAATAATGTAATGCATCTTGTACGTGTGGTCGTATGAACTTAGAGCTTGCCTTAGAAAAAATCATTAGAAAAATCAGCTCTACAAAAGACAAATTATTATTAAAACTCTTTCAGTGATTCATTATATATTATAATTACAAGGGGAAACCCAGACGTATTGTGGGCCAGGAATATTAGATAGAGAAGAATCCAAAAGACAGCAAGGTCAAATAGGGTTTCAAGTTTGCACATGCAGTTTGTGCCTTCAGTGCGAAATGTGACTCCTTAGCTATAAAAGCAATTGAACATGGATGCAAAAAAATCCTCACTTGGTGTTTTGCAGAAATAAAAAAATTCAAAATGTGCATACTAGAGGAATGTTCTCTGTTGCAATAGTCAGTCACAAGTGATAGAAAATTCTTCGTAGTTTCAAACAAACAAATTATTCATATCTCACACTTGAAAAGAATCAAAATTATACAGTTTTTTGCAAATAATTTCAGGTTGCAAAAAACTTGATGCTTCTGTTGCAGACCTGATACAGAAGAAATGTATAACATTTTAGAACAAGCACTTTTATTAATAGGAAAATTATTCATTTTAAAATTATTTATGTTTCTCAAAATTTATTAAAAACTTTTTAAGGGTTAAGAGAACCTAAGAGGTAAAAGTAACCTAGGCCAGGAAATACTTTCAACCCCCAGTAGACATACAGTCAATAAATATGCAGTGATACTTCTTGTTTCATCTCACACAAGCATTAAGTGCTAACATGCCTTAAAGAGATCAGGCCCATGTTGCTAATATTTGTGTGCCTATTGTCAATATATACAATGGAGTGCTCTCAACCAAGTCAGGCCTTCACTACAGTTGTAACTCCAAAAAAACTCTCAACCCTTCTGCCCAAGCACAACTCTACCCACATCCACACACACAGCATTGGTCTGGGATCCTCTGCACCCTGATATATCCTCAGCCCAGCACTCCCAAATCACAAATACCTTGCACTCTTACATATTCTTACAGCTCCAGCAACAAGAGCTCTCAACACGGTGCTGCCTGTTTTGGAGCAATATTGCTTTAGGCAATATTCTGAGAAAGGGGGAATTTGCCAGTAGTTCTGGAGAATGAGTAGTCAAGTTCTAGGAAAAAGGGCACTGTCACTTGAGCTGCTTTAACAGTGTCAGTTCTGAACATGCTCTTCTCCTGGTCATTGGCATTTTGATTATTAAAAGAGCCCAGTGGGTAAAGCCAGTGAAGAGCAGAGAGACAAGGTCAGTAAATGTGATCTAAGGAGATATCCAACATCAAGCACTGGTGTTGGCATGAAAAGCTTGTTCTGGAGCTCAAAACCAGAGTCCAGCCCTGCAAAAAAGCCCAGAGCTCAGCTGGTGGAAACACCCTCTGCCCTGAACAGGAGGAGCTCAGAAACAACCTGCAGTGAGCATAGGGGGGACATCAGAAGTTCCATGTCTGTGCAATCTCTGACTTCCACGGACATACAGAACTTAGAGGACAAATCACAGAATGGTTTGGGTTGGAAGGAACCTTAAAAGAATCATCTAGTGCAACATCACTGCTGAGGGCAGGAATATCTTTGACAAGATCAGATTGCTCAAAGCCCCATTCAACCTGAACTTGCACAATTCCAATGATGGGACATTCTCATATTCTGGGCCCAGTCTGTTCCTGTGTCTCACTGGCCTCTTCTTAAAAAATGTCACTTTCATATCCAACTAGAATCTACCCTTTTAAATTGAAAACTTTTCCCCTTGTCCTATGGCCCCAGGTCTAGGTAAATAATCTTTCCCCCTTTTATGAGCTGCCTTTACATATTGAAAACCTGAAATATGGTCTTCTCAAAGCCTTCTCATCTCCACACTGAGTCCACATACTAAGTAAGCCTTTCTTCATAGCAGAGGCATTCCAGGACTTGCATCATTTTTTGTGGCTCTGCTCTGCATCTGCTCCACCTGAGCCATTTTCCTTTTTTTGTTGGAGGTTCCAGAGCTGAATACAGCACTACAGATGGAGTCTCATGACAGCTCTTTAACTGGATGACATTCCTTCCCACTGCTGTATCAACTGAACAATCCGGCTTGATGTTGTCTGCTTTATCAGTAGATTGAACAACACAGTCACCAGCACACATAAATCTTCTGTCATTCTGTCTCTATCTGAGTAAGAGGCTTTTATAGAAGTGATGAAGCCATGGGATAAGAAGGAAGCCTTGCTGAAAGGTTTTGAAGATCCCAGTCAATTATAACCCCTGTATTTTTCTGTCCACATGCTCATCTGTCCTCTCAAAGTTTTGTGTGCTTTTTCATCTATAAGACTGTCTGGAATTTAACAGAGTGCTCCTTTTGGAAGGATATAAACTACCTGTCCTCAGTTCCCCATACCAGGTCTCTCCCTGGAGGTGTTACATATGCTTGGCCTAGTATTCAGTGGGAATTCAGAATCTGCGGCATACTCTGCCCTAGGAGGCAGGGCCTAGGACTAAACATGGTAACTTTCTCCCTCTGCACTCAAGTCTTCACTGTCAGTTTATATGGATCTCTGCTCAGGCTCAGAATCTGCCATTTTATTGCCCATCTTCATTATTGCTTCTTTTGCACATTGAATGGAAAATCATTAGTCTAGACAGGAGATGACAGCTACTAATGAACTGTTTTCCTTTCACTGCTGCAATACTACAAGCTGTCCCTTCCCTTCTCACTGTCTATTCTGACCTCTCTTGCCATATGCTAGTGAGTGAGAGAAGCTCCTGCTGGGGGTTTTGAGTTTCTACAACACCAGTAAGGAAAAGACCACATCAAACAGCCGGTCTTTCTCATCAGGAAAGAAAAATACCTCAAGACAGGGCAGTGTTTCAGAAAGCAATGTGGTTGAAACTCAACTTTTCTTGAGACACTGATCTAATTTCTAGAAACTACAGCAAATCTCACAGAACTGCCACCAACCTTCTCCAGTTTTAATTCAACGAGATGTCGTACTCTTTATGACCTTCTAATTAAATTCAAGAAGAAAAAAATAGTGGAGGCTAAAGACTACCTTCTGTCAGCTGCACAAAAAATATGAACTCTTTGAGTTATCAGCACTCTATAAATCACTCTCAGAGGCCAGCAAAAGGAGCATCTCACACCTGACAATTGCAAGCTGGAAAGTGCTGAAGTGCCATAAAGATGATTATAAGGTATTTCCTGGGGTACACCAGTAGAAAGAACTTGCAGGAGTCACAATCAGGAATTATAGTCCTTGTTTACTCTTCATATGATGTTATCTTTCTATTCACACCTCAGTCACTAAGGAAAAAAGAAGGGATAAATTGTCAGGAACTAAATGAAAAAAAGCTGCATTGTGATACAGAGATGATAAAACAAAACTGTGCAAAACTGTACCAAAAATGGTAATAAGGGTCCAAACAATAAAACCAGAAAGAACAGCTCATGGTATGCACACAAAGGAATCTATGGGGTTTATTCTCCAGACACGAAAACGGTTCAAAACAAAAACTAAAGGAAGAAGGAAGTGACAGAGGGTTCACATTTTGTGCAGCCCTCATGTCACTTTGCTGCCTTGTGACATTCTCACTCTTCCTCTTCTATCTTCTTGCCATGAATATCACGGCTCTTGGCTCGGAGCTTGTTGACCTGTGACTCTGCAATGTCAGCCCGCTCCTCGGCTTCCTCCAGCTCGTGCTGGATCTTGCGGAACTTGGACAGGTTGACGTTGGACAGCTCCTCCTGTGTGAGAAAAGGGAATCAGAGGCCAGGAGCACAGGGCAGGGGTTTCACTCCTGCTACAAGTCAGCCTAATGGGGCTGAAAATCTCCATCCCCTCCCACCACCATTCACACACCAGCCACACACAAAGCTCCTCATCCTCCCCTTTTCAGGACACTACTGGGACAAGCTCCATAAGGATTGAATCACACGTTAGGAGGAATTTCACTCCTTGGATTCATCATTTCTGTACCTACTCTCACACTACTTCCTGCCCAACTGTCAGTGTGATTTTTTGGGTAGAGAAGACCCTGAAGTCTTTTGCTGATGATTATTAGCAGAGATTGGGAACTTGGCAGTGGGTGTGGCCCCTGGGTTTGTTTATTCTGCCCTCCTGTGTGAAACAGGCTGCAAAATGTCCCTTAATGAACCTCCCTGACTGCAGGGTGCCCAGAGCTCACCAAGGCCTCGTGACACAATAGCAAAACAGTGTGACCGAGATGGTTTCTTTCATATCCCTCTCCTGGTATTCAGCCTCACTCAATGTGTGCCCTGTCCCAATGGAATGTGGCCTTTGCCCATTCTCCAAGCAATACTTACAGCCTCCTCAGCTTGTCTCTTGTAGGATTTCACTTTCATTTGCAGCTTGTCCACCAGATCCTGCAGCCTGAGAACATTCTTCCTGTCTTCCTCAGACTAGGGAGGTTGGCAAACAGGATAGAGAGTCAATTCATAGTCCTCCACCACACAAGGCTAACAGTTCCCCTTGGGGGTGGTGTGTGCAAAATGTGACTCACTGTGAGCAAACCCTGTCAGAGCAGGAGACCTCCTGCCTTACCTGGTAGGTCAGTTCCTTCACCCTCCGCTCGTACTTGCGCACACCCTTCACGGCTTCAGCGCTGCGCTTCTGCTCAGCATCAACCTCCCCTTCCAGCTCCCGCACCTGCAAGGACAAGCCCATCCCTGCAGCTTCCCTGCCAATGTCTCTCCAAGGACACGCTCACTCAGGCACAGCCCAGCCCTACCCACCCTGGCCTCCAGCTTCTGGATCTGCTTCTTCCCTCCCTTCAGTGCCAGCTGCTCAGCCTCTTCCAGACGGTGCTGCAGGTCCTTCACTGTCTGGTCCAGGTTCTTCTTCATCCTCTCCAGGTGGGCACTGGTGTCCTGCTCCTTCTTCAGCTCTTCTGCCATCATGGCCGCCTGATCAGAGCAAAGGCCCAAAGCCATTTTAGGGCTGGAGATATCTGGGGCAGAGTACATTCACCATCAGCAGTGCCAGGAGCACCCAACTCACATCAGTGATGGCCTTCTTGGCCTTCTCCTCAGCATTGCGGGCTTCCTGGATGGTATCCTCCATTTCACTCTGGATCTGGGAAATGTCTGTTTCCAGCTTCTTCTTGGTGTTGATCAAGCTGGTGTTCTGTGCAATGGGAAAGACAGGATTCCTACTATCAGAACCAAATACCTCCACATTAAGGCCTGAAAATGCAGGTAGAGTTTAGGAAAGTCTTCAGTGCAAGAGACTTCTTTAGCACCAGAGCAGCAAACCAGACCTTGAGGGCTGGCTGGAGGGGACATATTGCAGCACACTTCTTCCACTAGGTAAACACACATGTTTCTCCAGTAATCACTTACAAGATGAATAGCAATTAAATCCCTTGTTATCACTTATGAATGGGAATAATTTCCAGCAGCGCCTGACCTGGGTGTGCAGGAGCTGTGCACGTTCAGTGGCATCCAGAAGCTCCTGCTCAGCCAGTTTCCTCGACCGCTCTGTCTGCTCCAGGGCTGCCCGGAGCTCCTCAACTTCAGCCTGCAGCAGGTTTGCTCTGCGCTCCACCATGGCCACCTGCTCCTTCAGGTCATCCTGTGTCCTGAGAGCATCATCCAAGTGCAGCTGAGTGTCCTGGAAAAACAGACAAGAAAAATTGCCAGGCATCAGTGGGCACTGGAGTGGCAAAAATGTCAGGGATTTAACTTCTCTTTTCTGCAGCTCTGCTGAACGGACCTTGAGCACTGCCTGAGTGTTTCTCAGGTTCTTCTGTGCCTCTGCAGCCTGGCGGTTGGCATGGCTCAGCTGGATCTCCATTTCATTCAGGTCTCCCTCCATCTTCTTCTTCAGTCTCAGGGCTTCATTCCTGCTCCTGATCTCAGCATCCAGGGTGCTCTGCATGGACTCCACAATTCTGAGGTGGTTCCTCTTCAGTTGGTCAATCTCCTCATCTTTCTCTGCTATCTTCCTGTCAATCTCAGACTTCACTTGGTTGAGCTCCAGCTGCAGGCGCAGGATCTTCCCCTCCTCATGTTCCAGAGACGCCTGCACAATTCAGCATGAAGAGAGTCTTACTTTCTAAGTAATCTTTTCTACACTTCCACATAAAATTTAGGCTTGCTTTCCTGCTGTCTCTCCAAAGGAACTACACCCATACTACTACATGAGGACACCATTTATGAGCATTGTATGTACCTCAGCTTCCTCCAGGGAGGCTTGCAGTTCAGATTTCTCCTGCTCAACCTGCTTCTTGACTTTCTCCAGCTCATGAATCGCTTTTCCTCCCTCGGCAATCTGCTCTGTGAGGTCAGAAATCTCCTCTGCAAGGAAGGGTGAAAAGCAGCATGGTCAGGCACAGAGCTGAATGGAGAAAGGCTCTGCTGCATCAAGGGGACAGGCATGTTCTTATCCCTGCAGGCCCTGAGCTGTTAAGTGTGTCAGAGAGACAATCTTGTGAAAAAGGGCAGTGAGGAGCAGAGGCCAGGGACTTACGCTGCAAATTCTTGTTCTCCCGCTTCATTGTCTCCAGGTGGTCCAAGGACTCCTCATAGGCATTCTTCATCTTGAACAGCTCCGTGCTGAGAGAGCGCGACTCCTTCTGGGAGGCCTCCAGCTCGGCCTGCGTTTCCTCATACTTCTGCTTCCATTCTGCCAGGATCTGCAGAGAAAGGGGCTGTGAGTAGGGCTGTGGCCATCACAGGGGCATGCTCGGGCCAGGAGTGCTGGTGCTGGAGGCCAAAAGACCTTGTCAAAGTTCTTCTGCTTCTTATCCAGAGCAGCGCAGGCAGCATTGGATCTCTCCACATCAATCATCAGGTCCTCCACTTCATTCTGCAGCCTCTGCTTTGTCTTTTCCAGGGAGGCACATTTGGCATTGACAGCCTCAACATGTTCCTCTGCATCCTGCAGGCGCTGGGCCAGCTTCTTCCTGAGAGGATACAAGCACAGTGCCACATTAGAACTTGGAAGAGCATCAGTTCTATACTGTCAAGAGAGGGTAGTTTTGGGGGTTTTGAGCCAATAACTTTCCACATATACAAAAAGGTCTATCAACTATGGAGTATTGGCCTTGTCTTCCCACTTCTAAAGTCGATATTTTCCCTTCCAATCTGCACTCTTTCTCTCCCTTCCTCTCTCCCCTTTCTTTACAAAGACAGTATATCATTGCCTCCATCGCATTCTTGTCTTAACCCACTCTCAGAAACTCCAATTTCCCTAGATCACTTTCAGTCTTCTCTCATTATTTGCCATCCTGTTTCACACATACTTGGCCTCCTCGAGCTCCTCCGTGCGCTGAATCGCGTCTGTCTCATATTTGGTTCTCCACTGGGCCACTTCACTGTTGGCCTTGGACATGGCTCGCTGCAGCTCCCCCTTGGCCTCCTGCTCCTCCTCATATTGTTCCCGGAGCAAGTCACAGTCATGGCGAGCGGATTGCAGGGCATGGGCCAGGGCGTTCTTGGCCTGTGGGAATAATTGGGTTTGGTGACCTCAATACTTATCTTGAATTGCCTCTTGACTCTGAACTTGACAGTGAAATTGGAATGAAACTCCAATTGCAAATATGTAGAGCTTGGAGCTGGTGAAGCCCTCATTGACACGTTCTGGAGCATCAGGATGCATTAATGACAGCTCCCCTGGGGACAGTAATCTGCTGTGTGTATAAATATTTGGTTGAATCGTGTCTTAGAAAGGATCATCAGAATCTTGTGGAAGCCTTGTGGATGACTTCCTCCAGCACCAAAAGTATCCTGCTTCCTTCCCACTCTACTTGAAGAGTGGGGTGTTGTGCACTAGTGCCATTCCCTGCAGTCCTACTTGTGTTTAGGAAATGAACACTGGAGCAGTCTAGTGTTAGACAGGATTCTGCAGGTGCTTTTGGGAGTCATGTAGGCAGAGGACACCAGAATACTTCCAGACCTTGATTTCTTCCTCTAGATGTCTCTTGAGTTCCTCAATCTGTTGGGTAAATCCTTGCTTGCCCCTAGACAGCTGAGAAATCAGAGCATCCTTCTCCTCCACCTGGCGGGAATATTCACCTGGAAAGGGAAAGGGAACAAAGGAAGCACACTGTTCATCCTATGCCACCTTCTTCCTGTAAAGCCACGTAACCAGGAATGGCCTGGAGAGCTTACACCAGCTGCCACCTTGCACACTCTGGCTTGCTCAGGGCATGAAGGTCCTGCCATTGAACTTTGGGGATGAGGATGTCTCACCAGACTCTGTCTGCAGACGAGCTCTTTGCGTATTGAGGTCGTTGATCATGCGCTGATTCTGCTCCTCCTTCGTTTTAAGCTCACTCAGCTGATCTTCCAGTGTGCGGCACATTTTCTCCAGGTTGGCCTAGAGAGGAAACACGGGAAGGGAGAAGAGATGAGGGTTTGCACTCTGCCTTAATTGTCAGAGAGGAGATTTTGTTTCTGGGAATGAGTCTGGAAGAGGCAGCTTTTGTGCCTCACTTTGTCCCTGTCAGCATTTTTTAATGCAATCCTTACCTTGGCTTTGGAGACAGACTCCATGTTGCTGGCCAAATCATCAATCTCCATCTTCAGCTCACTCTTCTCCTTCTCCAGCTTCTGCTTCACGCGTTGCAGGTTGTCAATCTGCTCCCCCAGCTCAGCTGTGCTGTCCGCGTGCTTCTTGCGCAGGGCGGAAGCCGTGGCTTCGTGCTGCAGCGTGGCCTCTTCCAGGTCACGGCGCATCTTCTGGAATTCCGCCTCACGTTTCTTGTTCATCTCCACCTGAGCTGCTGTGGCCCCTCCTGCTTCTTCCAGGCGCTCACTGATCTCCTCCAGCTCCCTGGACAGGTCAGCCCGATGCTTCTCTGCTTTAGCGCGAGAGGTTCGCTCTGCCTCAATTTCCTCCTCCAGCTCCTCAATACGGGCCTGAAGAACACAGGGACCCCTCATATCCATGCCCTCCTCCTGCCTGAGCAAGGCAGGGTCAGGAACAGACACTTGCCTGCAGCTCCTTGATCTTCTTCTGAAATTGCATGCCCAGGGCTTGTTCATCCTCAATCTTGCTCTGGATCTGGCTGATTTCAAAGTCTTTCCTTTGGGCCAAGTGAACAGCGTTAGAGCTCAAAGAAAAAAGATAAGTGCTGCAGCCCAGCATTCAGGTGCTCCAGAGCCACACTTACTTCTTCAGTTTCTCATCCAGCTGCTGCTTATCGTTCTCCAAATCCATGATGCTGTCCTGGGCCAGCTTCAGGTCTCCTTCCAGTTTCCTCTTAGCTCTCTCCAGGTCCATGCGCAGTTTCTTCTCTTGCTCCAGGGACCCTTCCAGCTAAACACAACAAAACCATCAGTGCTCTACCAGCCTGATCCGGCTCCATACCTGTCCTGTTCCTGCTCTATGTCTGTGTGCTTACATCATCCACTTGCTGTTCCAGCTTGGTCTTGGCTTTGGTCAGAGTATTGACTTTGTCTTCCTCTACCTGCAGGTCATCCAGGGTCTGCTGATGGGCCTCTTGGAGGGCTTT
This sequence comes from Luscinia megarhynchos, assembly GCA_034336665.1. NCBI lineage: Eukaryota > Metazoa > Chordata > Aves > Passeriformes > Muscicapidae > Luscinia > Luscinia megarhynchos. Next base: position 9,874,783 of record CM067580.1, read on the forward strand.
CTTCTCTTTTGTCAGCTTGGCGATGGTCTCGTCCAGGGCTGCCATTTCCTCAGTCAGGTTTTTCACCTTTAGGAGAGAGGCAGCAAATGTAAATAATGGAAGTAGCTATACAAGTCCTGTAATATCACAGGGCCCTTTTCCAGAGTGCAGGTGACAAGTTCTGCCTCATACCTTGTTTTCAGTGGCGTGTTTTTCCTTCTCCACCTTGGCCAGTGTTAGCTCAAGGTCATCAATATCTTTCTTCAGCTCTGAACATTCATCCTCCAGTTTCCTCTTCTTGGCTGTCAGCTCCGCATTAATTTCCTCTTCTTCTTCAGCCCTTTCAGTCACCTCCTTAATTTTGGCTTCGAGTTGGATTTTGGTTTTGATGAGCTGGTCACACCTTTCCTCAGCGTCAGCCAAGCTATCTGCTTCCTGGTGGGGAGAAAGAATTTTGTGGTTTCTAATGTTTTGAAATTTCTCTGATCTGCCCCTTTTATCACTGATTAGCAGATGAACCTGACCTTCAGCTTCAGCAACAGGAGGATCTTGAATTGTGTCTATTGGGAAACCTTGTCATTTGGAATCAATATTTATTCCAAAATTTTATTGTCTCCCAAAGTGTCTCCCAGTTTGTCCTGACTAGCTATAAGAAGGCCTTATGCACACACAAGCAGAATGGAACAGGTGTTAGTTCACTTTCTGGTTTAGCAGGAAGAAGTTCTTGGAGTATTTTTCTCATGTAAAAATATGCAATATATTTTCTTTATAATTGAGTAGTTAACTTCATAGTATTTGAGCAATAGACGATTTATGAGAATACTTCCATGGGGAAATATTTGGTTTCTTTGGTGAAACTGCATTTTCCTAATTCAGTTTTGAGGAAAACTGGGTCCTTCTCAGGATTGATTTCACTGTGTTATACGGAAGAACATTGAAAATTATTTCTCTTCCAGCTCCAAGTTCTTCACTGTTCAATACACATTGGCTGGTTTTACATTGCTCTGTCCTCACACAACAGCAATGGTGAGTACCATGTGGAGTCTGCCAGGTGTCTCACTATGCCCCTGCCAGTGCCAGTTTGCTCACATTAGAGTGACTCAGAGTGTGTGATTTAGACTGTTTTCTACCACCCATTAATTCCTGTGAGTCTCTGTGCGAGACAAGAAGCATTCTGACAGTGTGTCATTCTTTTTCCTGGGAGAAATGAACAGTGATACTCACAGCCTGCACTTGGAGCTGCAGGTCATTTTTCTCCTGCACCAGGGCCACCATTTTCTCCTCCAGTTCCTTCCGCTTTGCTTCTGACTTTGCAAGCTCTTCCTTGGTTTTCTCAAACTCTTGCTTCATGTTGGCCATCTCCTTCTCAGACTCAGCACTCTTCAGCAAGGGCTTGATCTTGAAAAACAGCTTCATCCATGGCCAGTGTTTGACATTCATGAATGCACGAACATTGTACTGGATGCAGAAGATGGAATCCCTGAAAATAAATCCCCATGGTTATTGAATATCCTGTGTTTGGAGTATTTCAACTCAATTATCCAACTACCATTAGAACATATCAAAGGAGTGAGAAGTATCTACCTCCGCTCCACCATTCTCTGGTACTCCACTCTCATTAGGAAGCCCCTGCTCCTGGCTTGTATCATGGTCATAATCTCTGCCAGTTTCTCATCTCTCATCTCCTCTAGCACACCAATCAGTCCAGCCTTGAAGAACACCTTGAGAAAGGCAAGATTGCAGTGATATCAGTGTTGGGTAGTGCATTATTGGGGCACACTGTATTTAAATACAGAACTTCATTATACCTTGGTGTGACCAAATCTGTACTGGGTGTGGTCAACATCAATGGACCCAAGAAGCTTCTCTGAAGCCTTCTTGTTATCCATAAATTGACCTTCTGGAATAGCACTGGCATTAAGTACTCTGTATCTGTAGGACAAAGCAGAACTTTAAGAAATTAACAGTTCTGAAACCATCACTGTGATTGAACTTCACAGCTTATTCAGCAACAGCTGAATAATATAATGTATTAGAGAGGACATTCCTTCAAGACAGTGCAAGTCTTGAAAGACACTGCAAGAGAGTAAAAGAATCTTTCATATCATTCACTTAGGCTCCAAGTGAATTCTCAGAATCAGCATAAAATAAATAATAAATTCACAGCAAAATATGACAATGTAAAATGTAGAGATTATTAAAATGAACAGGCTCTTCAGCTTGGTCTGAGTGGACAGAGAGATGCAGAGCTCTCACCTCTGTTTGAAGTCAGCGTACAGGACTCTGCTGGGGAATCCCTTCCTGCAAATCCTGATCCCTTCCAGCACGCCGTTACAGCGCAGCTGGTGCAGCACCAGCTCGTGCTCCATGGCACCTGGCAAATACCACCATTAGTGACTGCCCTGCTGTTTGACACTCGGGAGAACAGCTTCTGCTGCTCAAGCTTTTCTCGTCTTGGCTTGCCTTACCAGGTGTCTTAGTTTCATTTGGGATGATGCACCGTACAAAGTGAGGGTGGGTGCTTCTCAAGTTAGTCATCAGCTTGTTTAAATTCTCCTGTAAGATGACATGGAAAAGTCCAGGTTTAATCTAGTATGAACCTCATGCTTATTTATGATGTGCATAAAAAACTTGAGTGTTTCTGTATCTTGAACTCTAGAAAATGAATGATTATGTTAGTTAAAAAATTATATAAATATGAATTAGAGTCTTAGTGAATAAGAGGCCTGTCTTCTGCCTGCAATTTCACGGAATACCTATGTTATGTCAGTGGGTATTTAAATGAGGAAATTAATTCTGTTCTTACCCTGAAGAGAGCTGAGACAGTTTGGAAGGAAGAACCCTTCTTCTTGCCTCCCTTCTTGCCACCACCACCAGCATCTGCAAGACACAGATAAGAAAAAGACACATTTTTTATTATTGGACCATATATATTGGATACTACAGAACACACAGCAACTTTATATTTCTAGAGTTTGCAGCTTTAATGCTGAGAAAACTTTGTCTCACATTAAAAATACAATTTCCACAAAACTGACCTGCATCTGCTCCACCATAGTTGGCAAAGAGCAAGGCCAAGGTCTTCAAAGACGATTTCTGGTACAGCCCAATGACAGTTTCATTCAGAGGGTCCTTGTTCTTCTCCAGCCAGCCAGTGATGTTATAGTCCACTGTGCCAGCGTAGTGCACCAGGGAGAAGTGAGCCTCAGCCTTGCCTTTGGCAGGCTTGGGCTTCTGGAAGTTGCTGGACTTGCCCAGGTGCTGGTCATAGAGCTTGTTCTTGAAAGAGGTGTCAGTTGCCTTGGGGAACATGCACTCCTCTTCCAGGATGGAGAAGATGCCCATGGGCTGGGAGAAATCACAAGAAGTGACAAGGAAAGGTTACAATGGAAATGTTCAAGATCATATTGGATGGGATGTTCACCTGCCTGGTCTAGTGAAAGGAGTCCCTCCCCACAGTAGGGAGGACTGGAAAAAGATGTTCTTTATGGTGCCTTCCAACCCAAACCATTCTGTGATTCTATGACAATGACAAGAAGCCTGTGCTGTGAATGTCAAAGAGTGGTTGTGCTCTTGGCAACATCTCAGCCTGGATGAAAGCCTAGCTTCACCAGGAATTGGTTTCACTCAAAGAGTTTATTTCTGCAGTCCCTTGCCTCTCTGCAGCCCATCTTCATGGAACTGCTAGGAAGTCATCTGTTCAGCTCACATGAGGATTGGGTGTAGAATTGCAGGAGCAAAGGTAAAGAGAAAAACAATGGGGAAAGCTGCTACAAGGATCTCAGTATTTGGGGAGGTAAGGTGATATGATATTTCTTTCTCAAATTTGGCTGTGGACTTTGGATTTGAGCCTTTGGAGAAGGAAGAAATAGAGACTGAATTGGGTTTGGTTTCAGAAGTTCGTTGCTGGGAGTCCATGTTACTTTTCCATGCTTGAAGACTAGATGATGCAGACTCATGACACACATGTGCATTTCCCCACTTCTCTTTGCTAGACTAAACTAAATTTCAGTGAAAAATACTTTCCTTAACTGATGCTACAGGTCTGGCTGTGAATTCTTTCTGAGCTGACTTTGCCTCAGAAACATCACAGAATCCCAACAGCCATCATATACTTGCGTGGGAAAGGTACCTTCTCGATGAGCTCAATGCAGGCAGCCAGGTCCATGCCAAAGTCAATGAACTCCCATTCAATTCCCTCCTTCTTGTACTCCTCCTGCTCCAGCACGAACATGTGGTGGTTGAAGAACTGTTGCAGTTTCTCATTGGTGAAGTTGATGCACAGCTGCTCAAAGCTGTTGAACTGCCCAAAGCAAGGAAAGGTGCACAGGTTCTCAAGGTGTGCCAAACCCACAGGCCTTTGCTGCTATTCTCCTAAGACTGCTTGAAGTTGAAATAGCAGTCCCAACCCTACTGTACCAGCATGTGTTTCCTTAGCAGGCCTTCTACTCTAACACTCACTGTCCTTGAAGGACATTTTCATTATTATTTTGCAAATCAAGACAAAAGTTACAATTCTTTTTCACTCTGCTACCACACTGCAAACCTTTGGAAAGCTCAGTAGCTCCATTGGTATCAGCTCTCTGAGCTCCTGGACGGTAGAAACCTCCTCAGTGTCCCACCCATTAATTTCCCTGACCTTAGGTCAATAATCTGGGACTTTCTGTGCTCTGACACAGAAGTTCTTGCATCATCATGGCATTCACAGCACAGGACACACACTGTGAACTTGCCCAGACCACTAAATTTACAAGAGCATCCACTCCTTTGACCCAAAGCTGTGTGCGCCTCTATGTGTTTCTGAGTCCTCATGACCCCTCCTTGCCCATTGTTTGACTGTGCTGTCAAATCCTTGCTCCTCACATCAAAGATCTCAAAGCCAGCAATGTCCAGGACACCAATGAAGTACTGCCTGGGCTGCTTCGTGTCCAGCTGTTGGTTGATGCGAACAACCATCCACAGGAACATCTTCTCAAACACAGCCTTTGCCAGGGCACCCACAGCATTGTTCACCTAGAGCAGAGAAGACAGGACTGGAGTTAACTCTGAGGGGCAAAGAAAAACATGCATGTATTCGTTCAAGCTGTGCATTTGCAATTGTCAGATGTTACCTGTGTCACGTTTTGACCTTTGGTCACGTATTCATTCCCAACCTTGACTCGGGGGTAACACAAGGCCTTGAGAAATTCAGCTGAGTTTAAGCCCGTTAGGTAGGCAGCTTTATCAGCGACTGGAGGTGGGGAAAGAGAGAAAAGCATTTATTTATGGACAGTCTCTAGAATTTGGGTGATGTGAGCAACTCTGCTGTTCGTCTTCTAGGAATGGAAGGACATTTATCTCATCTCACACAGAAGGTCTGTGAAGGAATGCAAATTCTGGACACTACTGATGGTCTTCTTCGAAAGCAAGAACAAGTATGGATTGGATAGGAAGAGATTGAACCTGGAATTCCCCAGAAGGACAACAAAAGCCTCTAGCAGGACAAAATGCAAGGTCCATTCTCTTTCTATGGCAAGGGGATTTCTGGGTAGCACAGCTTGCATGAGTTATTTCTCCAAAACCACAATTGCTCATCTGAGTGCCTTAGTGCTTGGAGGTTTGAGAGCGAGAGAGAGAGAGCTATCCTGTGTTGTAAATGAAGTTCCTGCTTTCAGGCAGCTTGTGTTTGTGGAGCCACCATTGGATAGAGTAATGGAACTTCCCATGTCTAGGAAAGCACCTCTGCAGTTAGAGGGACCAGAGGTAAAAACGAAATTCTCAGTGTTTTAAGTGGAGATTCGAGACAAGGGCAGTGTGCCTCAGAAGTCCAACATATCACTTCTGCATGCAGAGAAGGTCTTGGCACAAATCAGGCCCTGAATTTGCTGATACCTTCTGTGCCATCAGGCTCTGCCTGCTCCTCTCGTTGTTTCTGCTTGAACTTCAGGTTCCCGTAGTGCATGACAGCCCCTGTCAACTTGTAGATGGCTGTTTTCTCATCTGCAGTGAAGCCCAGGATGTCAATGGCACTCTGCAGTCAAAATAATAATTTCAAAAATCGTGTCCTTAGTGGGCCAGAGATGTCACCCTCAAGGCATTCCTAGGAGGTAAGTTGTTGCTGTGTTACTTACATCTGTAGCCATGAGCTCCTCCTGGTCATCAATGCTGGGGACAGTGACCTCGCCTTGACTCACAAAGTGGAAATCATAAGGGTTGGTGGTAATGAGGAGCATGTCTGAAAGCAGGAAGAGGCAAGGCATAGGCTTACTTTAGTCAATCAGGTGAGAGAAGGAACTGTTCCTCAGTGATCAACCCCAAAAAGCTGTAGTGCTCCTTCCTACCGATTAGCTCTGGCTTCTTGTTGGACATGATCTGATAAAAGATGTGATAGCTCCTTTCCGCCTTGAGCTGGAAAGTGACTCTGGACTTCTCCAGCAGATCTGCCCAGGGACATAGAAAGGGTTAGGCACTTGTGGGGATGTACATGGATGTGGGAATTTGGGAAGGGATGGGAGCAGTCCAGGAGAATCTCTTACAAGTTTCAATGTCAGCAGAAGCCAGTTTGCCTGTGGCCCCAAAGTGGATTCTGATGAATTTGCCCTGTTAAGCGGAAGCAGGAGCAGGTCAGCCTGGATGTGTTCCGCTGACATCTCCTTTGCATGAAGGACTGTTCAGGCATCATTTGTGATGCCATGAGGCAGAGAGATTTTATGCAAAGCAAGAACTCACAAAGCGTGAGGAGTTGTCGTTCCTCACGGTCTTGGCATTTCCAAAGGCCTCCAGCAGTGGGTTGGCGCTGATGATTTGATCCTCAAGCGTTCCCTGCAGGGAGATAATTATTGCTAGTTATCCTTCCAAAAATCATGTCAGGAACAAAGGAAAGCATTGATCCCAACATTTGTCTACTAATTTACCTGCATTTTCCCTGATGTCTCTTCCTTCTTTTTCTCTCCACTGGCTGCAATTGTTGCAAAGTACTGGATGACACGCTTTGTGTTCACAGTCTTCCCGGCCCCGGATTCTCCGCTGCCAAAGGCAAGAGAGAAGCAGAGGGTGCGTGGTCAGGCAGGAGGTGCCCTGGCACTGGGCAGCCCCGCAGGGACCCGCGCAGGGGGTGTACGTACGTGATCAGGATGGACTGGTTCTCCCGATCTGTCAACAAGGCAGAAAAAAAGAGAATATTATTAATGCACTGGCAATAGGCAGCTAATTAATTTCATAATCCTGTATGCCTTCACCCATTTTGAATATTTTAATGTTATGATATCTCTAATATCTCAACCCTCCAATGGTGTCTGGTGTAGTACACATGTACTTCTTTTTCTGTATATTCCCTTCATGTCATAGTTCATTTTGTTTATGAACATGATTCCAGCTATGGATCTGTTTTGCAGAGTTACTGATTAAATGGTCTTTCAGTAAGGTAAATTGAACTCGAACACATGCTTCTCATGAAGTTTTTTACATAGGAACAACCACTCCTGATCAGTCCACAAGACCCTCTAAATGGTTTTTATGTTGGTTCCCAATTGATTGTTGCTAAAATAAAATTACAGAAATATCATAAACATTAAGTAATATTTATCAGCATAGTCTAATCTATAATATTAAAGTTTTGGTACTTCCAGAGCGAGAATTAATGTATCTCTTTTCAGTACCTTGAGCTGAGTTTGTTTTCCACAATTTCATCTGTTTGCTTTCTTAACCCATGCTCACTTCTTTTTGTGTTCCATTGTTATGCTCTATTTTTGATCACTTAATGATGACAAAAAAAGATGTGTGTTGAGCTTGTTTCATCATGTACTCTGTCTTGTCTATTCATCTTCTCCTTGCCATGCATAATTTTATTAAGTAATAAAAGTCTTCTTTCTAGGGTTACCAGCACAGCCTCTCCTACCTTTGGGAAACCTTTTCATCTTCCTCTTTACCTGTTCCATTTTACTACATTCTTTTGTGAAGAAGGAAGCCTGAAAATGCATACAGCACACCAGGTGCAGATACCCTTTGTAGAGTACCCATGATATAGTAATGCTTTCTGTTTTGGTCTCTGTTTCTTGCTCAGTGATCTCTAGGTTTAAGCTTTTTATTTTTTAGATTTATGATCCTTGAGACAAAATTTTGAAGCAGTATTAGAAGATACTTATAAAAGTTCCTGGCAATGAGGGCTTTTTCCCCAGTGGCATTTGTTTTACTCTTGTTGACAAAAGCTTCTTGCAACTTCACTGAATAAGAACTAGATGTAATAATTTCCCCCTGAAATTCTTCATTGTTAAACTTCATATCTGCTGACCTTAAGAATTTAGTCAAATGAGAAATATTTTCATCACTTCCAGATTATTTTTAAATGTTGAACCGTTGAAGGCCCAGAACAAGCCCTCTTTAAAGCCCTTTGAGATCTACCATTTACATAGTGTTCCATCCAGCTCACCATCTACTTGTACAGCCCTCACTCCCTGAGTTTGCCTTTGAGGATATCATGAGAAGCAGCATCAAAACCCTTGCTGAAATCCAGGTAGGAAATATCCAGTGCTTTCCCTTCATGTCTCCATGCAGTTGTCCCATTGTAGAAAGAAATCAGGTTGGTTAAACATAATTTCCCTTTAGTGAATGCATGCTGACTACTCCTGATCAATTTCTTGTATTCTGCATTCTCAGAGATAGCTTCTAGGATTAGCCATTCCAATACTCAAGTGAGGCTGACAGGCCTGTAGTTCCTTGGATCTTCCTTTTTGCCCTTTTTGAAGACTTGTGGCATTTGCTTTCTTCCAGTCCTCACACACATCTCCTGACTGCCATAACCATTGCAAGGTGAATGAGAGAGGCCAAGATATGGTGTCCTTCTGTTCCCTCAGCACTTGCAGGTGCACCCCATTAGGATGAACTTGTGGATGTCAAGGTTTGACTAAATGATCTCTAACCTGATCCTCTTCAACCAAGGTAAAGTTGTCATCATTTCCAATGACAAGAGAGCATGAAATCTCACAACCATTAAACTGAACTACTTTGCCATGAAAATATTTCTTTCTCCTTTGTGAGTGTTTATAGCCAAGTGATTGTAAAGAAAACCAAGTAACTCACCAGTCAGCATGAACTGATAGGCGTTGTCAGAGATGGAGAAGATGTGTGGAGGGGCCTCCTGGCGCTTCTTGCCTCGGTAGGCCAACACCACCTCAGGGTTGTACACCGGCAGCCACTTGTAGGGGTTGACAGTGACGCAGAAGAGACCCGAGTAGGTCTGTGAGGAAGGGACACAGCACGTTGGCTTCCTCTGAGCCTGGCCCAGCAGCTCCTGAGGCTGCCCAAAGGAAGCTGCTGCTGCTGCCACTTACGTAGATCATCCAGGCTGCGTAACGCTCTTTGAGGTTGTACAGCACAGCGGGTTCATGGAGGTGGGTCATCATGGCCATGTCCTCGATTTTGTCATACTTGGGAGGGTTCATGGAGAAGATTTGATCTTCCTTCACAGTCAGGGTCTGCCAAGAAAACAGAAAGATCCACATGTATCACCTAAAACTTCAAAGTGGGGATCAAATGTGTTCCTTCAGAATTGATTTTCACTTACCTCTCCCGCTTCAGTTTTGACAGTGACTTTTCCCGATTCCCTGCTCTCAATTTTGCCTTTCACAAAGGATTCTTTGGGATGAACCACAAAGACAGATGACTTGGCATCAAAAGGCTTGTTCTGGGCTTCAATTCTCTCCTTTTCCGATTTTCGGAGGTAAGGAGCCGCCTCCCCAAAACAAGCTAACTCAGCATCTGCGGAGGCCATGTCTGCACTTTACTGAAGGCACATCAGCAAAGAACCCTGTGGGAGAAAAGAAGTGTAACATGAATCGATCATTTGTGTACCTTCCTTGCAAGGACAGCTTTTCTAATGCTTTAAAATTGAGTGCCTAATAGAATTGCTAAAAATACCAAAAATTGCCAAAACTACCAAAAATTTCCTTCCTTGTGTTTAATGGTTTAAACCCAGAAGAGAAAAATATTCTTTTAACCTCAAATAACATATGACAACCTTGTAAAAATTTCTTTTATTTGTGTCTTATGGTAATGTACAGATTTTACTTTGGCTTTATGGATTGTAGTGTCAGATTTGAGAATATGAAGTATGTTAAGGGAACTTTTTTATTCTACTATAAAATTTTTTAAAAAGTAAAAATAGAATAGATACTATAGCCTTAAAAGCAGATGGAAAAACTTAGTTGGAAACCTGTTTCAAAGGAAAAAATATATGTGCATAATATGCAATAATGTGGATACCTAATAACTAGATCCAGTGCACTTACCTTGAAACTTTTCTAGTAGACAGGGCAGAGAGCTGCAACGACACTTTTATAGAGTCTGTTTGGCAGATGCTCTGGATTCTTCCCCTTTCTTCGGTCAAAACATTTTTTGGCAAACATTCTTTGGCAAGGCATTGTCTGGCAAACTGAACTAAGGGCAAAATTGTCATTTGATTTAATAGGATATATTTAGAAATGTTTTGTATCTTACCAATGCCGTGAATGTATTGACTATAAATAATTTGTCTAGAGACATAAGGACAGAAGTTCAGATAGTCAAGGCATTTGGAAAATTTGGATGTAGCACAAATGAACTATACTGCTGCATTTCCAATGGTTTCCCTGTGTACTCAAGGCATATTTTTATTGCATGACTGTGGTGTTACTCTGATACATCCTCAGTCCAGCATTTTTATCGAATCACAAATGTCACAGTCACTGGAGCTCCTTTAAGCATGCTCTTCTCCTGGTCATTGGAGTTTTAATTGTTAAGAGCTCAGTGGGTAAAGCCCAGTGAAGAGCAGAGAGACAAGGTCAGTAAACGTGATCTAAGGTGATATCCAACATCAATCACTGGTGTGGGCATGAAAAGCTTGTTCCAAGGATGAGCATGCAACTTTCTGGAGTTCCAAGCCAGAGTTCAGCCCTGAGTTCCCTGTGCAGGGCAGGGGCAAGCTGATGGAAATACCCTCTGCCCTGAACAGGAGGAGCTCAGAAACAACCTGCGGAAACAGTGAGCACAGGGGGGCATCAGAAGTTCTGTTTCTGCACAGTCTCTGACTTCCATGGACATACAGAACATAGAGGACAAATCACAGAATGGTTTGGGTTGGAAGGAATCTTAAAGAAATCATCTAGTACAACACCACTGCTGTGGGCAGGAATGCCTTTGATTAGATCAGGTTGCTCAAAGCCCCATTCAGCCTGAGCTTGCACACTCCCAATGATTCCAGGGGCATTCCCTTATTCTGTAGCCTGTGTCTCAATGGCCTCTTCTTTAAAAATGTCACTTTTATATCCAACCAGAATCTATCCTCCCTCCAGTGTGTTGACTGCAACTTGCTGATAATGCCCTCAATACCACTGTCCATGTTCTTGACAAATATGTTAAATAATTCTGGTTTCAAAATAACCCACTGGGGGACACAACTTGTTACTGGTCTCCACCTGAAATTCAAGCCATTGACCACAACTCTTTATATGTGATCATCCAGCCAATGTACCATAGCATATTTTTCAGAAGGATCGGCTCCATGATCTTGCCATGCAGAGGGGTAACTGACCAGCCTGTAGTTCCCTGGGTCTTTCTTTTGCCTTTTTAAAAACTGGGGTTTTTCAGTCAGTGGAACTTCATCAGACAGCCACAACTTGTCACATGTGATGGATAATGGCTTATCTATTTTATCTGCCAGTTCCCTCAGGATCTGGGGATGCATCTCATCAGGGCAACTCCCCCATCTCTCCTTCCTTGACTATCCCTTCCCAATATTTTACAGCTGTCAGTCACAGCACATGTCAATCATGCAGTCCATCCCAACAAGTTTCTGTGGTAGCAATCAGGCCATAGTGCCTGCCTGGGCAGTGGCTACTCCTTCTGTTTGTTTGCCACAGTGCTGCACTGGTAGAGAAGCAATTCACCTGGGCCATCAGCCACATCCCCTTGTTAGAGGAGGTTGCTCTAATTCCCTTAAGATAATCAGGGAATTTGTGACACAGGTTGGGTCACAAATACATTCCCAACTTGACTCAAGAATAACATAGGGTCAAAGGAGGTCTGCTGAGTACAGACCCATCAGGTAGGCTGCCTTGTCAGCAACTGAAACAAAAGGGAGAGAAAGAAAAAACTGACCACTGGTAACAAGGATTGGAATTTGAGATGTTTCTGTGTGTGTGTGTGTGTGTGTGTGTGTGTGTGTGTGTGTGAAAAGTCATTAATGACCAAAATTCTTGACTGCAAACCTGTTAATATAGTTTCACAACAAACATTGAATACAGAAAAGCTACAAAATCCAATATAGATATTTTTCTGAACATAGTTATCAGTAAGAAAACTTTCCTTGGATATTTTAACTAAATTTATAAACCAAATTACTTATTTTAATAATTTTTACTTTAAAAATTAATTAAGATTATAACTTGACTTCTTAGTCATGATCTAAGAAAGCTCTTACATTCCAAAGGCCATGGTCTGTACTGCCATTAGGAGAAGTCCATACATGACAGAGCCAGTTCTAGAGCCTACACATGAAAGTAGAGAGACTTTGTCTTCTAAAAGCCTTGTCAAAACCCTGAATATCGAATGGTAAAATGCATGAAACTATCCCATCATAAATAAACTGCAGGAATACCATTTAGTAAGAGAGGCCAGGGGTCAGACAATCAGTTTCATGTACACGAAAGGAAATATTATTTAGTTTTCACATTATGAACTAATAGCTTTTGTCCTGTCTGAAAGGAAAAGTATTTCTCAAAACTGGCTTCTTTATTAAAAGGTTGGTTGCTAAGGATTTTCTGTGCCATCTGGCAAAATCCTGCAACCCATTCTAACTAAATCCAAGGTGATTTTACTGAAAAGAGAAAAGCAGAAACCTATTGTAGCTCACATTCCCTCATGGACAATGTATCAACTCTTGAAATACAGCTCACATATAGAGCACTTGAGGTGATTTCCAGAATCTTGAGATACATACAGATGCATATAAAGATATTATGATAAATATGAAGGTATATTATATTTAAAAGATTCAATTAAGTTTCCCTGAAAGATGAGATACAAAAGACATTCTGCACATCGCTAATAATGAAAAATCAGTTGCAAATTATTGTGGTTTTTACATATACCATATAAGAACAGAAGGTGTTTTCTGATTTTAACAGCTAAAAATCACAGCATCCCCATGTCTGTAAAAATAAGGAAGTGTTTTGCTTTGAGCAAAAATATGAAAGTTATGATTTATAAAGTTCGGACAGAGGAAGTATGAAAGTATGAAAGAAGAGTGAGGGATGTTTGATATTTCTCCTAGGTCAGCTGGGACTTCTCTCCCCTCACATTTGGAACTGCAAATCTTTGCTTTCCCAGGAACAAATGACAAAGCCAGTCTACTCAGCAGAGCAATTCTGGGATATTTTTTCTGTTGTGCTGTGCAGGATGTGGACCCACCCTCGCAACAGGCAAGAGTGAGGCACATGGCCAGGCAGCTGTTTAGCTGCTAGTCCCTAAGAAACGATGTACTGAAAGCAGCAGCAATGCTGAAAGAAAAACTAAATAGATCCTACCCACCACTGTCTCCCAGCTCTGCTACTGTCACTGCAGGGCTGGACTCTGCTGCAGCTGAGAGCAAAGCACAGCACACTCAAAAAGAGGAGAGGGAGAGGGAGCACAGACCCTAGATACAGAACGTCCTGTTCAGCAATGTGGGGTGGGCAAGGTATTGCAGTGCTGACATTTCCCATAAAGAAGAGACTGAAGCATGCTGAAAATAGAACCATCTTGAGAAAGACATCAGGCAGCTGCCTCACTGTCTGCCAGCCCTTAGGATGTGACTTCTTCTATCTCAGACTCTGTTAGCAGGCACAGAGTGAATACTTAGCAACAAGTATGTACATACACAGATTTCCAGCCTATGGTCTGGCAAAATCTCACAATTTTTAGATTTCCATTGCAAAGTGGAGACTAGGGTTTATAACATTCCAGTGTGGGACACTTCTCACAGCCTGGAAAAGTGATATTTTCTTCATTACTTTTATCCATGTTTCTATACTTTTCTTAATGAGTTCCTTCAGTGTACAAAGCCCCGTGGTCCTTGTTCTGGTGTCAGAACCTATTGCCAAAAATAAACCTAGGAAAAGAGTGATCAGATCTTCATATAATTATCATCCATTCTTGAAAAAACGGATTGAAAATGAGCACTGCTGGCTTCTCACATTTTCATCTTGTCTAGATTTAATCTTATTATAGACAGATTACCCTGTGGCAGCCAGCAGGGTCCACTATAGAAGAAAATAAACTGTGAGGTCCCATTTCCTCTTTCATTATGATGCAGCAGAATTTATGTTCAATTTATAATTTTTATATGCTCATCAACTATCTCTTGCCGTGTCATTAGTTTCTACTTTTTCACTAGTTTCCCAGTACTGAAATTTCAGACATGTCTTCAGGATGTTTTTTTACTCAATGGGCAGTAGATTAAGAAGTACTCATTTAATATATTCATAAAGAAACCTGTTAGGTAGCATCATACCTCACTGAAATTGTGACTCAGGAGTTTTGAGTTCAGAAACTTTTCCTGAAGATTGGCTGCTATGACATCTATTTCCAACTGATGTATCTTTGGGAATAATTCATTCAAGTCTTTAAGCATCAGTATATTCCAATGTAATTATACTTATATGATGAACCTGTCCTCTGATTTAGGCATTGTCAGATTTTACTGCTTGCAGAATGGCATGGCATGGCATGGGAAAGATGCAGTAGAGATTCAGGCGGATAACAAGATGCATTGCAGAGTGAAATTAGTACCATCACTAAATTAAGATTAAAAGCATGACTCTGAGTAACTTACTTATTTCCCTAACAACACGAAGCTCACAGAAAAAAAAAGCAAACAACTCCTGTAAGTGAGCCCCGGGAGGTTGGACAGAGCTCAGACCTGCTCAGCTTCTGCTCCAGTAGGAAACCTCCTGCTGTGAGTCGAGGACCTGGAGACCAGGCTCAGGAGCCTACACAGACAGAGGTGTCTCCTTGTGCCTGGGGACAGGTCACTGCAGCTCCTTCTCTGGTGATTGGGGTCCCTGATGCCCTGATTGGGAACTGGGAGGTGCTCAGGGCCATGGGAGGGATCAGGAATGAGCAGGATCTGCATGGATTTGCTGATTCTCTGGCAGACCATAGCCCGTGTAAACTAAGTCCAGACACAGCTGTGAGAGCAGAGGAGCAGTGTGTCTGAGCCGGTCCCACCCTGTGCCTGGGCAGGGGCTCACCCACACTGCAAGGGACACACCTCCAAAGACGTGTTGAGGTCAGGTGGGTGAGGGTGAGAAGAATGAGAGCACTCATCAGTGGGGAAACTGAGGGGTAATGCAGGATAGGGGATGTAAAGAGAGGAGGGACAGGCAGTGGAGACAGAAGATGCACTAATGTGGGTGCATTGTAAATGAGAAGCTGATACAGCAAAACTTTTGCTGGAATGGAAAGGGCTTGAGCTCTGCTGTCACTCCTAGAGGAATCCAGGAGACAAACTCACTACATGATTCATTTTAGAATGGAGTGTTCTTTTATTGCTAGCACTTTTCAACATTTCTTTTTCAGTCTCCAAGAGCAAAAATCTCAAGAGGAGCTTCATACTTTGGAGACAAAAATCAAGAATTGTGATTAAATCCTTTTAATTCATTCTCTCCCTTCTCATTTTAGAAATAACTTAGTTTCAGTAAACTGAAACCAAGAAAACAAAATTAATCCAAATGCTACACCTGGAACACATATACATACTTATTGTTGCCAAAATTGGTTATTATCACATGGATATGGAAAATAGACATGGTTACTACAATAGTTTATCTTCCAATGAGTAGCCTTAGCTGTAAGAATGAAATTATTAACATGCAAAAAAAGACATCTCATATCCTGACTTGATCCAAAATGCAAAGATAAGCCCAAGTTTCTTGTTGAAAATGGACAATGTTGAGCATTTGTTACTGCTTCATGTTAGTTTTTCATTATAAGATAGAAGGTAAATTTCCAATGGGATTGGCAGCTTGCAAATGCAATGGGATTTGCAGCTTGCAAATGCTATTCTCAGCTATGCTGTTAATATTTATAAAACATGCCAGGAGGGACCTTTTTGCCTGTGGATCCTTAATGACTGATAAGGAATGTGTAGCCTCATACTGAAGATCCCTGGGTAAAATAAGACCTCTCAGGAATGCTGGCATAAGACATAAAGAAATGCCAGAACATTAATTCTCTGGTGCAAGCTTCTCTCTGTGACACTTTTGCTAAGATGTGGCTGAACACTGGATCCTGGAGATGGTAAGAATGAATTTCACATTGAAAGTTCTTATTCTATTGAAAGATAAGTGTTGTGTTGAATTAAATGAAATATTTTGAGTACTTTCTGTGGTTTTAGCACATTTAATCTGGATAATTTTTTACCCGGGTAAGATGAATCCTTCACAGATTTGAGCTATCAATCCAGATGAAAAGTGCTAAAATGGATGGATAGAAAAACAGTTGGGGATTATGTCAAGCAAAAAAAACAGGGATGAGCCTAACAAAGAAGAAATTAACTAACCTGGTGATGGTTAGTTACCTGGTCTGCGCCAGTTACTGGCTTGGCCATTGTAAGAACAGAACATGAGAGAACTGACCTTTGTGCCTGCATTGCTTAGAACATCCTTGTATCTCAGGGTAGCTGTGAATGGACTGAGATGGATTTGTGATCTTCTGATCCTGCTCCTTCCTTTGAAGATTAATTTCTACAATGCTTGATATAGTCATTATTTGACCTCACAGCAGGGAAAACATGTGACTTCTGAAGATTCAACAGTATATTTTAAACCTAGGAATATATTTATTTTGCTTGGTGAGACCTAAGTGTCTGCCCACTGAGGAAAAGTAAGTCTTGCAATGAAAAGTGAAGAGAAAGGGCAAAACCAGCTAGAGATTAGTGACAGTGGACTCACAGAATTTTTAGGCTTAATGATAAACTGCTTTCTGTGTGCGTGAGATTTCTATGGTTACTCAAATTCCTTCCATCTTCACAGCATACGTCAGAGAAAGAAACATGAGCAGCAGGTTCTGGATGAGGAGGTGACATTCAGGATGCCCTTTCCCTCACATGCCAAAGTAGCTGAAAATCTTCAGTTACCAAACAGGTGAGTGAGGTGAACAGGCTCTGATGGCAACGGAATGAGAAGGAAAAGGCAAAAGCAGCTGGACAATGGCATGGAAGGAGAAGAAATGAGAACAGCAATTTGAAATAAAATTAGCTTGATTAATTGGCTTGTTTCTCTTGACTTCACTTGCAAGAGAAGCAGAGAGAGACTACACTATGGAAATAGATTTGCTTAGTTTTGCACAACTAGCCTTTTTTTCCTCTAAGTGAATGTTGCAATTATATAAAATATGTCTACCATCTTTCTTCATAAAACAAGAAGGATATCAGAACATTAAACCCAAGTTGTACAAGGCATTTTCAACTGCAGAAAAAGTTTTCAGTATTGATACCAGATGTTTTGTATTAGTACTTACCATATTCACTATTTACATTAGAAGGAGAGGGTTCTCAAAATTTCCTTTCAGTTTTGAGAGGATACACATTAGAATAGTAAAACCTTAGTTTCTCATGGGTGTTCTACATGCGTCCTAATAATATGATATGGACCTTCAATAAAGCTGTGACTCCCAGGAGAACATACAGGACTAGAATAATCTATCTAAAGATGGCTTTGTTTGAAATTATTAGTTTAGACTGAAAATTACAGCAAGTTGTAAAAATCCTAAAAAAATCTCTGTAAAATATAACATTCAGTAAATGTGATATGAATTTAGAATCCTAAGGAATATGATAATTTTCCCAAGTACAGCATATTATTTTTTCAAGGTATTTATAATTTATGGTTGATATTTTAATAATTTTATGTTGTTTAAAATATATTCTCCAAAATAAAAATGCTGTTTTTCTTATTCACTTATTTACCAACCCAACCCAGTGAATTCTTTCCTACTACAGAAACATTCTACATCTACCACAATACATATAAATACAGATATAAACAAAAAAATTCCCTAGAAACCTTCAGAGATATCAAAATATCCTTCCCCCCCAGTGTTAACTCCACTTCCTTTTCTTCTTAATTCAAGAGCCATAAACCTTCTTGACTAATCTGCACAAAAGTACTTTATTTTTCTTAATTGCATTTACTTCTGAAAATTTGAGACAAATTCTCCAGCCTCTCAGCATTACTTTTAATTCTGATGCCATTTCACCCTGCCAAAGTGCTTGGATATGCCTGTCCCAAAATCTCTCAGGACCTTCACAAAGTCTGCAATGAGACAACCATGTGAGGTAATCAGGGCAGGTAGTTGTGATAGTCACAGTGTGGTCAGACGTGGTGTGGTTTTCAAGTGTGGCACTGAATAGCCCTGCTTTAAAAGGCTATAGAAATCACAACATAGGATGCTCATGTATTCTTTACCTGCCATTTAGCTCTGGGTATTTTAGGCCAGAGTCTTTTTCCCCTGAAGACCCAGGTCTCTGGCACACTCATGCTGGGACAGCTGTGTCCACCTCAATAGCTCTATCATGATGGAAAAGTCCCATTCTGGCCACAGATTCCTCCTTGGACAAGGGATCCACCAAAACAAATATATGAAGCACAGCTCACCTAAATAGGGCAAGTGCCTGTTCTTGGCCTTCCAAAGCCCCTCCCTCCTGCAGCTGTGGGCAACTCACGGCCACGTCAGGGCAGGAGAGGAAAGACCTAAACCCAGTCATCAAGAGGAAGGAGGTGACTGGAGGGCACTGGAGCTGGAGGGCACTTCTGTGCCTGAAGCCTCAGCTGCACAGAGACTCCCAGATGGAACCATCCTCTTTGGGACAGAAACAGCATCTTTGGGGGTAGGTGCCTCCTGTGCCCTTTCTCACCTGGTTTCTGCACACTGAGCCGTGATGGAATCAGCAGTGATTGCATGGGGAGTCTTTGAGCATGTCCTCATGAGTACTTAGTGAAACAGGAAAATGCCATTGAAGCAAATCCCCACAGTTGATTTACACTACAGGTATGATCTAGAGGCCCATTGAATGTGCACTCACCTCAGACAGGCTTTCACCTCTTGGGACTTCCATCCTTTACCCTGAAAACCCATTTCAGTCCAGGTGCTAGGTCCTCAGCACATGCTGTTCTGCCCCACTGATCTGATTTCATGCTGCTCCACCGACTGAGGCAGAGACAGCCTGGGTTTGCAATGTGTGATAGAAACGGACCCTACCTCTCAGAGCAGCCATGTCTCCTGGGAAGCAGGTCCTGCTGACATGTCCCAGGGGAATATGTCTCCTCTGCAGGAGGAAACCTCAGGACAGGAGAGGAAGTCAAAGTATATGAGGAGTAGGATTTCTCCTTTCCAATTTAGCTCTGCTGTTCTTTTTCATTCAAAAGTGAAGGAAGGTCAGGTGGGCTTTGGGTTCATGGTACCATGTTCAAATCTGCTTTACGGGGAAGAATATCTTGATTATTTGTGTATTTTGAGGTTCTGTGCAGTTAGACCATGGCTCACGTGCATTTTAGACTGCCAAGAGATTTTTTCTGTCACTCCTACTGGCCTGAGACTCCAGGAAGCCCTTATGTGTAGCAGCTGGACCTCATCCTAGGAGGAATGAGGGTGCTCAGAGCCCCAGGCCTCTCCTGGTGCCTGCGCTATGAAGATCACAGTTGCCAAGAAAAAAGGTGCAGTTGCTCTCCTCAGGCTGCTCCACAGGGTGTGCAGTGGAGGTGGCAGGGCCAATGACACCATGTCTTGTCCTTTTGATAGTCACACACTCCCAAGCACATCCATGGCTGCCTTTCTGGGCAAAGGGCCCAGTGCAGATGAGGGCCTGTGCACTGAGCTGTGGCTGCTTCTGTCAGCCCAGGGTCTTTTCCTCCAGCATTGATGACCCAAACATTTCCAGGTGCTCTTTGGCCCATCCCACCTGGTTTTTGTTGTGTCCCAGTGGGGAACACATGAAATGGGCTGACCCACCTGGCTGGATTTTAACCCCTCTGCTGTGATTAGTTCCTAACAGGTAGGCCAGGATGTTTCAGCAGGTTTAAAGCACCCAGGTTTCAGTGAGGTGGGCCAAGCAGTTTCAGCAGGATTAAAACACCCAGGTTTCAGTGAGGTGGGCCAAGCAGTTTCAGAAGGTTTAAAGCACCCAGGTTTCAGGCAGATCTCGTTGCTGGTGTGCAGTGGGGGGAGCGCAGAGCTGGGCCCTCGATGGCTCCAGGCTGCCATCCCCTGGCACTGGGTGCCTGGAGCAGGGGCCCTGCTCAGCTGCTGCCCGGCAGCTCCCTGTGACTGACAGCAGCCTGCTGGGCCGTGGGACCGGCACCCCTGCTGCCCTCACCAGCAATAATGCTGTTGGCTTCCTGCCAAGGAGCCCTGAAGGAACCAATCTGCCCTTCAGTGTCAGGTGACAAGGCCCAAGCTGAGGAGAAAGCTGATGTGGCCTGTGCTGTCAGAGCCACAGCCAAGGCCTGAGGGGAAAGGCACAGCCACCATCCCAGCTGATGTCCTGGGCTCACTGTCCTCTGCCTGATCGCCCACGGTGACTGTACCCAGCTGGGACACGGCTTTCCTGAGCTCTGCAGAGGGCCAGGGGAGTCAGGGTGCAGGCAGGGCTGAGTCTCCATAAGCAGCATGTCAGAGCCTCCAGCGGTGCCAGGGCTTCTCCTGCAGCCCTGACACTCCCCGGGCATTTGAGGGACCTGTGGCGTACGGCCCTACAGCTTCCCTAAATGAGTGCTGAGAAAGCACAGCTTGAGCAAAGGGACATGGATGGATCCTGCAGCACTGCTGGACTTCAGAGCAAGCCCTGCCTCTGCCTCCATCCTCACCCAGACAGGGACTCCAGGATGGCAGCTGCACTTCCAGAGCTGCAGCTCAGCCTGTCTTTTCCGTTTGCTGGTTAAA
The DNA here is from genome assembly GCA_034336665.1 of Luscinia megarhynchos. NCBI lineage: Eukaryota > Metazoa > Chordata > Aves > Passeriformes > Muscicapidae > Luscinia > Luscinia megarhynchos. Next base: position 9,895,693 of record CM067580.1, read on the forward strand.
ATGAGAGAGGCAAAGCCCCATCCACCTCAAGGAGCCCTGACTGACTGCTAGAAGTACCTGAGCAGCTGCTCAGTTCCCCATGGACAGCACATCCCAGCAGGGAATGGCCATGGAGCAGGGCTGGCACAGGGCCATTGCACAGGCCCCAAAGGGGAACACTCTGGATTCAGACTCTGAGCAGGGAGTGCACGCTGGGGCCCCATTCTGATGTTTCACCTTTCAGCTGGCAATGGAGCTGTGCTGCAGCGAGTCTCTCTGGGTAAGAATAGCAGCTGCTGCCTTGGGACTCGGCACACGTGTCCAGCTCCTCCACGGCAGCACGTTGCACTGCCACATAGAAGGCAGCCTACCCGCCCAGGAATGTCTTCAGGCGCTATTCGTGGAAGCAAATCATCCCCACAGACAGGCACGACCCCGCACAGGAGTCTTAGGAGAGCAGGGCTATTTTGGGCTTTTGACATTGAGGATGAAAGGAGACACGTGATGGGCTGATCCTCCTGGTAGGGGCCTCCTCCAAAGCTCCTTTCAGCCTTGTCCCCTCCTCTAGCAATGGCTCTTGTGAAGGCTGAGGGGCAGTTTGGTGTGGTCTTGGAGAGCAGGAGAGGGCAGAGGGAGCTGTGAGTTTGCTGAGGGGCAGGGCCAGCCTTCAGTGCCATCAGCAGTGCCCAGCTGTGCCCAGGGCAGGTCCTGCCTGAGGGTGTGCACCTGTCCCTGAGCTCAGGGCATGGGGCTGCCTGCTTTATTCTCAACCACACCCATGACAGTGATAGAGATACCAGAGAGCGTGTGCAAGAGAAACAAGCAGAAAGCTGGAGGAAGAAGCAGCTGACTTTGTAAAGGCATTTAAAGAAGGCTATAGTAAGTCAGAACAAGTGCAGTCACACCCACAAATGAGAGAGTTGCTTCTTCAGTGATTTGCCAGTCACTTCTCACTGGTGTTTGGGACAGTGCTTTTGGACAAGACATCAAAGAAACTTTCCAGGTGTCTCTTGTGACAGTATGGCCCATTGATTCTTCACTATGTCAAAGACTTCCACAACATGGAGGTGGGCTGTGACAGCTTCAGAAAGGGACAGAGCTACAACAGTGCAATTTCATGAGCTGATATTGCTGAAAGGATTTCCAAATTAAGTTCATAGCCCCAAGCTGCAACTAAACTGTTTGACTCAGTGTATAGACAGAGCTCCATGGCCTTTAAGATTTCTGAGTAAATTCTCCAAAGCTGAGTATTCTCTCTTTTGATGAGGTGAAGAGGTGTGTTGGAGCCATGCAGTGTGTGAGAGCTGGGCACTAAGGGAGAGTCCTGAGTCCTTCCAGCACCTGGCTCCAGGCAGGCTCAACTGTTTGCTCAGCCTCTAAGTTTGTGTATCCTCAATCCAGCACCGGCACCAGCTTGTCCCAGAGAGGAAAAGTAAGGAAACAACTTCTGCAATGCAATTGCCCAAGGAAAACAAAACCCAAAGAAGGCACTGGTCATAGTGTGCAGAGGAATTTACTACAACCTTTATTCACTAGACACTGAGGTGGGTACAAAGATTCATGGCAGAAGGAAAGTGATCTAGAGGTTCACATTTTGTGCAGCCCCTCAGGTCACTTTGCTGCCTTGGGACATTCTCACTCTTCCTCTTCTATCCTCCTATGGAACTCGCGGCTCTTGGCTCGGAGCTTGTTGACCTGTGACTCTGCAATGTCAGCCCGCTCCTCAGCTTCCTCCAGCTCGTGCTGGATCTTGCGGAACTTGGACAGGTTGACATTGGACAGCTCCTCCTGTGTGAGGAAAGGGAGTCAGTGGTGAGGAGCCCAGGGCAGGAGTTTAGTTCCTCTTGCACCTGGGCTTCATTGAGCTGCAGCTTTTCCCTAGGGGGAAGGCACAGTCTCCATCCCATTTCTACCACTACTCACACGTCATCCTCACATATAGCTCGTCATCTTTTGAGGAAAACCCATTGTAGAAGAAGCAAAATGGGATTTGAATATTATTCTGCTTTGGAATGTGGGAAGGAAGCAAAATGGGCAGCTGGAAATGTGATTTTTTTAGCTCTTAAATCAAATGTTCAATTATATCTGCAGACCCTGAAGTGGGGTTAGGAATTTGTGAGAGATAACAATTACAAGAGGGCTCATCTCATAAATTGGCTTAACTGAACCAGAAGCCCTACTCTGTGCTGGACTGTCTCCAAATTGAAGAAGCCATGCTCAGACAATCTTAAATTCAGGAGCTGTAGGACTTCCCTCAGGGCATCCCTGACTGCTACGTGCCTAGAAAAAGGCAAACATCCTTTGTACAATTATGAAAGCATAACACAAAGTGGTATGGAACAGGAATCCCACCTCCTTCCGTCTCTGCTATCAAAATTTTAAAAATAAGCATTTTTAAAAAATTTCTTAATACATCGTACTACTAATATCAATCATAAGACTCCTTACAGGTTGCTTTGTGGTTCTAATGCAAAAAATGCTATGTGCATTTGCCCTCCTCAGTAAAGTGAGACTCAGACTCATCGGTGAGTCTGATTTATGATCATTGCAATGAATTGGAAGGACTTCATTATTCATGAGTGGCATCTTCCAACTTTCTTATATTTGTCTCTTGAATGGCCAAACTACCCTCTGGAAAAGTGGTTCTTGCCAAGCACTCAGAGAGATACTTACAGCCTCTTCAGATTGTCTCTTGTAGGCTTTTACTTTCATTTGCAGCTTGTCCACCAGATCCTGCAGCCTGAGGACATTCTTCCTATCTTCCTCAGACTAGGGAGGTTGGTAAACAGGATAGAGAGTCAATACAGAGAGTTAGTTCTGCATCATGTGAGGTTAAAAATTCCCTTGGGGATGGTGTGTGCAAAATGTGACTCACTGTGAGCAAACCCTGTCAGAGCAGGAGACCTCCTGCCTTACCTGGTAGGTCAGTTCCTTCACCCTCCGCTCGTACTTGCGCACACCCTTCACGGCTTCAGCGCTGCGCTTCTGCTCAGCATCAACCTCCCCTTCCAGCTCCCGCACCTGCAAGGACAAGCCCATCCCTGCAGCTTCCCTGCCGATGTCTCTCCAAGGACACGCTCACTCAGGCACAGCCCCAGCCCTACCCACCCTGGCCTCCAGCTTCTGGATCTGCTTCTTCCCTCCCTTCAGTGCCAGCTGCTCAGCCTCATCCAGACGGTGCTGCAGGTCCTTCACTGTCTGGTCCAGGTTCTTCTTCATCCTCTCCAGGTGGGCACTGGTGTCCTGCTCCTTCTTCAGCTCTTCTGCCATCATGGCCGCCTGATCAGAGCAAAAGGTCAAAGCCATTTTAGGGCTGGAGATATTTGGGGCAGAGTACATACACCATCAGCAGTGCCAGGAGCACCCAACTCACATCAGTGATGGCCTTCTTGGCCTTCTCCTCAGCATTGCGGGCTTCCTGGATGGTATCCTCCATTTCACCCTGGATCTGTGCAATGTCTGTTTCCAGCTTCTTCTTGGTGTTGATCAAGCTGGTGTTCTGTGCAATGGGAAAGACATGGCAAGAGATGAATTCTAAAACCTGCCATTATAAACCTTCTACCTGAGCAAAGTCTTTCCCCTCCTAGATTCCACCTCTTATTGTGGAATTATTGTTACAATGGCTCTTTACAAAATGTCAGGCATGGGCTAGAGGAATGGATGCAAACCATGCCTTTCCATGCCTTTCCTTGGCGACAGCAGTAGAGGGGCCTTTCTTATACTGCTGGTCCTCTGGTAAATACCAGCCCTCTGTGTTTGGTCAGGGTCAACACAGCTCTTTGTTCCCTGCCCTGACCTGGGTATGGAGGAGCTGCACACGTTCAGCAGCATCCAGAAGCTCCTGCTCTGCCACTTTCCTCGACCGTTCTGTCTGCTCCAGGGCTGCCCGAAGCTCCTCAATTTCAGCCTGCAGCAGGTTTGCTCTGCGCTCCACCATGGCCACCTGCTCCTTCAGGTCGTCCTTTGTCCTGAGAGCATCATCCAGATGAATCTGGGTGTCCTGGAAAGAAAGAGAAAAGAAATTACCTGGTGTCAGCATGCACTTGAGTGGCAAAAATGTCAGAGATCTCATTTTTCTCTTTCTGTAGCTCTGCTACAGAACGGACCTTGAGCACTGCCTGGGTGTTTCTCAGATTCTTCTGTGCCTCTGCAGCCACACGGTTGGCATGGCTCAGCTGGATCTCCATTTCATTCAGGTCTCCCTCCATCTTCTTCTTCAGCCTCAGGGCTTCATTTCTGCTCCTGATTTCAGCATCCAAGCTGCTCTGCAAGGACTCCACAACTCGCTGGTGGTTCCTCTTCAGCTGGTCAATCTCCTCATCTTTCTCTGCTACCTTCCTGTCAATCTCAGCCTTCACCTGGTTGAGCTCAAGCTGCAAGCGCAGGATCTTCCCCTCCTCATGTTCCAGGGAGGCCTGGACAAGTGGACACAAACATTGATAGCAGTGATAAATAGATTGCTTGCTTTTTAGGGAATGATATTTCAAGAGATCTCAGCTGTCTGCACTCCTAAGTAAGAATAGAGGGGAATCCAGGCCTTTTTAGCCCTATTTCCTCCTTTATGTAGTGCAGACACCAGTGATTATGGTCATGTACCTCAGCTTCCTCCAGAGCAGCCTGGACTTCAGATTTCTCCTGCTCAATCTGCTTCTTGACTTTCTCCAGCTCATGAATTGCCTTTCCTCCCTCAGCAATCTGCTCTGTGAGGTCAGAAATCTCCTCTGTGAGAAAAAAGATCAATGGCAAGGTCAGGCACAGAGCTGAATGGGAAGGGTCCTGTCCCACAAGGGTGACAGGCATCTCTGTAGACCTGCAGGCACAGACCATGAACAATGATGGTAACGGCTGATAGTGACAAAGGGCAGTGAGGAGCAGAGACCAGGGACTTACGCTGCAAGTTCTTGTTCTCCCGCTTCATTGTCTCCAGGTGGTCCAAGGACTCCTCATAGGCGTTCTTCATCTTGAACAGCTCCGTGCTGAGAGAGCGCGACTCCTTTTGGGAGGCCTCCAGCTCCGCCTGCGTTTCCTCATACTTCTGCTTCCATTCTGCCAGGATCTGCAGAGAAAGGGGCTGTGAGTAGGGCTGTGGCCATCACGGGGGCGTGCTCTGGCCAGGAGTGCTGGTGCTGGAGGCCAAAAGACCTTGTCAAAGTTCTTCTGCTTCTTATCCAGAGCAGCGCAGGCAGCATTGGATTTCTCCACGTCTATCATCAGGTCCTCCACTTCATTCTGCAGCCTCTGCTTTGTCTTTTCCAGGGAGGCACATTTGGCATTGACAGCCTCAACCTGCTCCTCTGCATCCTGCAGGCGCTGGGCCAGCTTCTTTCTGGTAGACATAATGTCAGCTCATATTAGTACTGGGTGCCATTGTATGCCTTTTACTGTAGTGTGACTAATCATTTTGCAGCTTGCAGTTACTCTGTGTTAAGGGCTACATTTATGCTGTCCTTAGGCTTTGCCTTCATTATACCACTAAATACATTCTAGGATAAAGTTTCCCATTTTCTATTGCTCTTCCCCAAATCAAGTCCATTACTTATTTCTCAAAATATTGTGATGTTTGTCTTGCAATATCACCTTTGATATTTTCAGTCTTACTTTTCTTCTTTGCCTATCACCACGTACTTGGCCTCCTCGAGCTCCTCCGTGCGCTGAATTGCATCCGTCTCATATTTGGTTCTCCACTGGGCCACTTCACTGTTGGCCTTGGACAGGGCTCGCTGCAGCTCCCCCTTGGCCTCCTGCTCCTCCTCATATTGTTCCCGGAGCAAGTCACAGTCGTGGCGAGCGGACTGCAGGGCATGGGCCAGGGCGTTCTTGGCCTATGGGGACAATAGTGTATGGACGATTAATTTCCTGTGAGATAGTAAAATATATGTCATCATAAATCTTTGTAAAGACCTAATTTTTTTTTTTCCTTGTCTCAATATCTACACTGGGGGGGATGTATTCCTCAGCTTTCCACAACAAAGAGGGAGGAGGTAAAATTTCTCACCTTGCTTGATAGCTCAAAAATTAAAACAATGCAGCCAACATTCTGATTTTATGTGAGAGCAGGAAATACCCATAAAGAAAACAGATTCCCAAACCAAAATCCATCCCCTACAGGAAGTAACTTTACCTTTATTTCTTCCTCTAAATGTCTCTTTAGTTCCTCAATCTGTTGAGTGAATGCCTGTTTGCTTCTGGATAGCTGCGATATCAAACCATCTTTTTCTTCCACCTGGCGTGAATATTCACCTAAGAAAGTTTTCAGAGAGATTACCATTTAAAATTAATATTAAATCAATATTTCTTTTAAGCACAGTATACCAGATTACAGAGAATAAATCAATTTGAGTAAAGCATCAATTTTTTCTCATTATCTTTAGTTACAAGCTGCTCCTTTCCAGAGGGTATAGGAGTGCATTACCTGACTCTGTCTGCAGACGAGCTCTTTGAGCATTGAGGTCATTGATCAAGCGCTGATGCTCTTCTTCCTTTGTCTTAATCTCACTCAGCTGGTCTTCCAGAGTGCGGCACATCTTCTCCAGGTTGGCCTGTGCATCAAAGGCATAGAAACAAATAGGACAACCACTAAGTTCTAAGATGCTGTTCTCAAGGTGAAAAACAATGCACCTGGATGGAATAGCAAATTAAAATGAAAATCAAAAGTATGCATTAGGGCATGTATAACAGGGCAGTAACATGACAGTAACACTGTACCTTGGCTTTAGAGACAGATTCCATGTTGCTGGCCAAGTCATCAATCTCCATTTTCAGCTCACTCTTCTCCTTCTCCAGCTTCTGCTTCACGCGTTGCAGGTTGTCGATCTGCTCCCCCAGCTCAGCTGTGCTGTCCGCGTGCTTCTTGCGCAGGGCGGCAGCCGTGGCTTCGTGCTGCAGCGTGGCCTCTTCCAGGTCACGGCGCATCTTCTGGAATTCCGCCTCACGTTTCTTGTTCATCTCCACCTGAGCTGCTGTGGCCCCTCCTGCTTCTTCCAGGCGCTCACTGATCTCCTCCAGCTCCCTGGACAGGTCAGCCCGATGCTTCTCTGCTTTAGCGCGAGAGGTTCGCTCTGCCTCAATTTCCTCCTCCAGCTCCTCAATACGGGCCTGCAGAACAGCAGGGACCCTTCACACCTGTGCCCTCCTCCTGCCTGAGCTGAGCCTGAGCAAGGCAGGGGAAGGAACTTGCCTGCAGCTCCTTGATCTTCTTCTGAAATTGCACACCCAGGGCTTGTTCATCCTCAATGCTGCTCTGGATCTGGCTGATTTCAAAGTCTTTCCTTTGGGCCAAGTGAATTGTGTTAGATCTCAAAGAAAAAGGACAAGTGCTTCAGCCCAGCACTCAGGTGCCCCAGAGCCACACTTACTTCTTCAGTTTCTCATCCAGCTGCTGCTTATCATTCTCCAAATCCATGATGCTGTCCTGGGCCAGCTTCAGGTCTCCTTCCAATTTTCTCTTAACTCTCTCAAGGTCCACACGCAGTTTCTTCTCTTGCTCCAGAGACCCTTCCAGCTAAACACAACAAAACCATCAGTGCTCTACCAGCCTGATCTGGACTCCATACCTGTTCTGTTCCTGCTCTATGTCTGTGTGCTTACATCATCCACTTGCTGTTCCAGCTTGGTCTTGGCTTTGGTCAGAGTATTGACTTTGTCCTCCTCTGCCTGCAGGTCATCCAGGGTCTGCTGATGGGCCTCTTGGAGGGCTTTCTTCTCTTTTGTCAGCTTCACAATGGTCTCGTCCAGGGCTGCCATCTCCTCAGTCAGGTTTTTCACCTTTGAGAAGAAAGGATCAAGCACAGATAGAAAATGGTGTTTAAAAACTTCATAACAGGACAAATCTTTGCCAGAGCGCAAGTGACAAGTTCTGCCTCATACCTTGTTTTCGGTTGCATGTTTTTCCTTCTCCACCTTGGCCAATGTTAGCTCAAGGTCATCAATGTCTTTCTTCAGCTCTGAACATTCATCCTCCAGTTTCCTCTTCTTGGCTGTCAGCTCCGCATTAATTTCCTCTTCATCCTCAGCCCTTTCAGTCACCTCCTTAATTTTGGCTTCGAGTTGGATTTTGGTTTTGATTAGCTGGTCACACCTTTCCTCAGCATCAGCCAAACTATCTGCTTCCTGATGGGGAAACAGAATTTTGTGGTTTCTAACATTTTGAACTCTCTCTGCTCTGCCTCTTTTATCACTGAGTAGCAACTGAACCTGACCTTCAGCTTCAGCAACAGAAGGATATTAACTGCTGGTTACCAAGATAAGGGAGGATGGCTTTTCCCACATCTGCATTCACAAGTACCAATTTCAGGTGTGGTTTGGATTTTGCCACACAATTAATTCATTTTTCTACCTCATCTTGAGGATCTATATTTGCCTCCTTCTTCTGAAGACAAGAGGACTGACTTCCACTTGAAACTCTCTGTATCTTTGCAGTGGCTGTCAGAGTGCTTACCATATCACTGCCAGCATTTGTTTCCTCACCTTCACGTATATGAATTTTGATCTTCTATAATCTGATCTTCTGTTCATAATGAACAGTCTGAATGTATATACTCATTTTCTAAGTGATAAACTAAAGGTGATAAACTCACAGCCTGCACTTGGAGCTGCAGGTCATTTTTCTCCTGCACCAGTTTCACCATTTTCTCCTCCAGCTCCTTCCTCTTTGCCTCAGACTTTGCAAGCTCCTCCTTGGTTTTCTCAAACTCTTGTTTCATGTTGGCCATTTCCTTCTCAGACTCAGCACTCTTCAGCAAGGGCTTGATCTTGAAGAACAGCTTCATCCATGGCCAGTGTTTGACATTCATGAATGCACGAATGTTGTACTGGATGCAGAAGATGGATTCCCTGAGAAAGAATTAAAATGTACAATGAATATTCTCAGGCTGATGAGTGTCAACAATTTCCCCCAAGTGGAGTAACTTTAACTGAAGAAGAGGAAGGTGTACCTCCGCTCCACCATTCTCTGGTACTCCACTCTCATCAGGAATCCCCTGCACCTGGCCTGAGTGCGGGTGATGAGCTCTGCCAGCTTCTCATCTCTCATCTCTTCCAGGAGTCCCAACAGCCCAGCTTTGAAGAACACCTTGAGCGAGGCAATGTTGCAGCACATTACTGTCAGGTAGAGCAATGCCCAGGGACAGAGGGAATGGGGGCATTTGTACCTTGGTGTGTCCGAATTTGTACTGGGTGTGGTCCACATCGATTGACCCAAGGAGCTTCTCAGAAGCCTTCTTGCTATCGATGAACTGTCCCTCAGGGATGGCACTGGCATTAAGCACCTTGTATCTGTGGAATTAGAGGAAGATAAGACTATTTTTTTCCAACCAACACACAGTAGCCACTAAACCCCACTAGCTCTTTTTAAAATTGGAACAGAGCTTAAATGGACCCATGAATGAACCAACATTGCGTTTAACGATGCTGACAAGCAGAGGGCTCTCACCTCTGTTTGAAGTCAGCGTACAGGACTCTGCTGGGGAATCCCTTCCTGCAAATCCTGATCCCTTCCAGCACGCCGTTACAGCGCAGCTGGTGCAGCACCAGCTCATGCTCCATGGCACCTGGCAATGCAGAGCACAAATGAATGGCACAGGTTGCAGTGCAGAGGGGAATGGATGTATCAGAGCAAGGAACTTTGTGCTTAAGCATCTTACCAGGTGTTTTAGTCTCATTGGGGATGATACAGCGCACAAAATGGGGGTGAGTGCTCCGCAGATTGGTCATCAGCTTGTTTAAATTCTCCTAGAGGAACCAGTTACCAGTGTGAGTTTCCTTGTATTGAGTGTTTGATGCACCAAGCCCAGGTTATGATTTTTCAACTTCTGAAACTGAGTTTTGGATCATTTTAATAAAGCCACAGAAACCAAAAAATTTCTTCTATTTGAAGGTACTGAGCACCATTTTTAGACTGAAATATTACGGTACTTCTATTGGTTCAGTGAAAACTAATATATCATTTCATAAATTCACAAAGAATATATGACTTAGATTTTTCACATCGTGCCTTCAGATGTAAATCTACTTAAGTTTTAAAAAATAGTGATTTATTACAATGAGATAAATATCTCCTTGGAAATTATTTTCAATTCCACAACAGAAATGCAGGAATACTAGTATTACTATTCTAGTCTTACCCAAAGACATAAAAATATGAAGATCTGAATGATATCTGCTAACAAAAAGAATAAGAACAAACCACCACAAATTAGTGGATTTCCGTGATTTTGAAGACTAAGTGCTCATTTTTGGACATATGTGCAATTTAAAAATTGATCCTGGAAAACCTGCTGTGGAATTTCCAAAGAAATTTACCCCCTTTACAGTAATTTAAAATAGCTCTTTCAAATTTAATATTAGCTCACCCCTTTCTTCAAATTTCAGAGAGAACAGATGCAGTACTATACCCGGAAAAGAGCTGAGACAGTCTGGAAGGAAGAACCCTTCTTCTTCCCTCCTTTCTTCCCACCACCAGCCTCTGTGAATTGAATAAAGGAAAAAAAACACTTTTAAAATTAACACAAAACAACTTTAAATGTTTAGTGTTTATGGCTTTAATTCTGTGACAATCGTCTCACAATAAAAATACAGTTTCCACAAAACTGACCTGCATCTGCTCCACCATAGTTGGCAAAGAGTAAAGCCAGGGTTTTCACAGATGATTTCTGGTACAGCCCAATGACAGTTTCATTCAGAGGGTCCTTGTTCTTCTCCAGCCAGCCAGTGATGTTATAGTCCACTGTGCCAGCATAGTGCACCAGGGAGAAGTGAGCCTCAGCCTTGCCTTTGGCAGGCTTGGGCTTCTGGAAGTTGTTGGACTTGCCCAGGTGCTGGTCATAGAGCTTGTTCTTGAAAGAGGTGTCAGTTGCCTTGGGGAACATGCACTCCTCTTCCAGGATGGAGAAGATGCCCATGGGCTGGAAGAAATTATGACAGACAAGAGGGAGAAACAGATTAGAAAGAGGTATCTCTTGATTGGAAAGTTGCTGAAGTCAGAAAAGGAAGCTGTTCCCATATAACTTTAAGTCAAAGACAATCAACTAAGGCTCAACTTTTTCCAGTATTGCTGTTTCATTCAGAATTATGGAAATGCCTTTGCTGATGAAGTTATTATAGATATGACAATATGAAATACTGTCCTCTCCATAAAACCTATTTACTGATAAGTTCTTAGAGAACATGACCACCTTTTTCACTTCATTTTGTAATTTGGCAATGAATTCTCTCACTAAAAGTCCTGATATCTGAGAAACGATCTCCAAAAACACATCTACCCTGTTGCCACTTTCACACAGTATACATTTGAAGAAGCCAAAATATCCTCACTTGCTTCTTAAATGTTTCTCTTGGAAAGCATAGAACACCCAATTTATATTAGACTTGAACAGGAAGGCTACCTTCTCAATGAGCTCAATGCAGGCAGCCAGGTCCATCCCAAAATCAATGAATGTCCATTCAATCCCCTCCTTCTTGTACTCTTCCTGCTCCAGCACAAACATGTGATGGTTGAAGAACTGTTGCAGTTTCTCATTGGTGAAGTTGATGCACAGCTGCTCAAAGCTGTTGAACTGCCAGACATAAAAAGATATACAATGCTTTCAAGAATCAGTGATAATACCAAGGTATTTTTTTGTGCAATCCTAATACACCATGTGTTATACTTTAAAAACAAGTCCTCTTCCTGTGTAGTTTTCCTTTGATGTCTCTCTAGGATAGGCTTTGTATTTAGAAAAAAAAAAAAAAAAAAGAGGTTTCTATTTTAGAGCAAGTAGAAGATTAATTTTCTATGCTATTATTTTTTCAGGATAAGAAACATGATTCCAAAAGCTCTATGAATAATTGTGGGGAGATACTCACTTCTATTAAAGATATATCAAAATTCTCAATTATAGTTCTACAAAAATGCTATGAAAACTGTGCTCCTTACATCAAAGATCTCAAAGCCAGCAATGTCCAGGACACCAATGAAGTACTGCCTGGGCTGCTTCGTGTCCAGCTGTTGGTTGATGCGAACAACCATCCACAGGAACATCTTCTCATAGACAGCCTTTGCCAGGGCACCCACTGAATTATTCACCTAAAGCATAAAGAAAGCTTTGGATGTTACTATACACAGCAGAGGAGAATCAATGGGAACCATCACAGAATGCTGAACACTACCATATTTTTCTACCTGCTGCACAGTTTGGCCCTTGGTCACGTATTCATTCCCCACCTTCACTCGGGGGTAGCAGAGGGCCTTGAGCAGGTCTGCTGAGTTCAGGCCCATCAGGTAGGCAGCCTTGTCAGCAACTAAACACAGAAGAAGACAGAAGAGTAGATATTAAAAAATTCCTAGAGGCTGACTGACTGGACCAACAGTGTTCTCCACAAGATTGGACAACAGTATTTGTCGAAGCTACAAAGCTAATTTCCCTTTTGAGTTCAGGACTCAGAGTCTATAACTCTTTCTAAACTTCAGTTTCTGCAAATGTTCTTCAAGAGAGCTCATTGCCTTTATCCTCTTTCAGGTATCAGTATGGAACTTCAAACTTTCTAGTCGTATAGCAGAAGGATTTATCACTCAGAAAGATGGAGGTATGGATTGTGCTTCCTGGTGTGACAGAGACTAATGAAGCACACATCAGAGTTTTCTCCAGTAGGTGAGGGTGGAGCACAGCCTTGTGTCTCATTAGGCTGAACCATTTCACTGCTCCATACTACAGCAGAGGTTGCAAGGTGTATTTCAACTTAAGTATTATTAGCAATGTTACAGCAATTGACATGCAAGTCTCCTGGCCTCCTGTCAGTGTACACTGCATCTCTTATATAGTAGTCACAGAGGAAAAAGTACAGGTATCATTACATGAGATGAATGACTCAATTGGCATCTAGTCATGGACCAAGTGCTCTTATTCTTAGTTAACACATTTAAAAAATGAAATCTACCTAAGTCCTTTTGTAATTAAGACTATTTCTTTTGGAAAGCTTGTGAATCTGCTGATACCTTCAGTGCCATCAGGCTCTGCCTGCTCTTCACGCTGCTTCTGCTTGAACTTCAGGTTCCCATAGTGCATGACAGCCCCTGTCAGCTTGTAGATGGCTGTTTTCTCATCAGCACTGAAGCCCAGGATGTCAATGGCACTCTGGCAACAGAAACACAAATGTACATATACCAGGGCTCAAATCCACCAGACAATCATTTGGGAAAGTTACTCACATCTGTAGCCATCAGCTCCTCCTGATCATCAATGCTGGGGACTGTGATCTCACCTTGACTCACAAAGTGGAAATCATAAGGGTTTGTGGTAATGAGGAGCATGTCTGAAAGCAACAGAAGGAAAAAAACAAGCTTACATTACTTTCCAGATAACACAATGAACTATTGCTCATTGATCATCCTTCGAAAAAGTCAGTGATCTTTCCTACCAATTAGCTCCGGCTTCTTGTTGGACATGATCTGATAAAAGATGTGGTAGCTCCTTTCCGCCTTGAGCTGGAAAGTGACTCTGGACTTCTCCAGCAGATCTGGCAAGGATGGTATGACACAGTCAAGAATAAGAAGTGGGGAAGGCTGGAGGGAAGGGGGATCAGGAGAGAAGGGTGTCTTACATGTTTCAATGTCAGCAGAAGCCAGTTTGCCTGTGGCACCAAAATGGATTCTGATGAATTTACCCTGAAAGCAGCAGGAAAGTCAATTGAGACCTATTTTACCAATCCTGACATCAAAAATATGTGAATTGGTGTTGGCAGGTGTCCCAGTAACAACTCACAAAGCGTGAGGAGTTGTCGTTCCTCACGGTCTTGGCGTTTCCAAAGGCCTCCAGCAGTGGGTTGGCACTGATGATTTGATCCTCAAGCGTTCCCTGCAGGGAGATAACTATTGCTAGTTATCCTTTCCAAAAATCATGTCAGGAACAAAGGAAAGCATTGATCCCAACATGTGTCTACTAATTTACCTGCATTTTGCCTGATGCATGTTCTTCCTTCTTTTTCTCTCCGCTGGCTGCAATTGTTGCAAAGTACTGGATGACACGCTTTGTGTTCACAGTCTTCCCAGCCCCGGATTCTCCGCTGCCAAAGGCAAGAGAGAAGCAGAGGGTGCGTGGTCAGGCAGGAGGTGCCCTGGCACCGGGCAGCCCCGCAGGGACCCGCGCAGGGGGTGTACGTACGTGATCAGGATGGACTGGTTCTCCCGATCTGTGAAGAGACAGAGGTAAGAAACAGAGATAAGAAAAGAGAAATAAGAAATACAAGAAGTAGGAGAAAAATAAGAACTGAAACTTCCAGAGGATCCGGGAAGAGAAAATAACAAGAAGTGCCCAGAGTATTCAAGTGGGTACTTTTGATGTTATCAGCAGTACTTCAGCTATTAGCTTCTGGTTCTGTAAAGGAATCACTTCAGAGAAATTTTAGTAGTCTTATGTCTTTCCTGACATTGCCTTTCATCAAGCTACTTATTTCTGTCTTAATAGACTAGTACACGTAATGAAAATATTGACATTGTAATTTTTTTGTATGTAAATTCTTCTGAATCTAAAAGTTTCTTGAATAATCTTCTGGAAATTTGGAGGCATCATTAATTACAGAAACATCTGATCAACCTCTTTCACCCTTTTTTACCTCTGTTTTTTAATCCCTATATATACAGAAATTATGCATTCTTGAGTTTATACACTAACGACACTCATTTTTTATTTTTCTATTCTGAATGCATTTCCCAGTGTCTAAAAAATAACAAGAGAAGAAGTTCTAAAATCCTTCACACCTTTTATTTCAATGTATATATAAGGAAGAGAAAATGCGGTGAAAGGAAGATGAAAAAGTGGAATGAAATTTTTTTGAAGTCGCTCAGTTTAAATGCTAAAACCTGTATTTTTTTTTTTTATATGTTATATGAAGTTTACTTTTCACTCTACAGTGCAATTGATTTGTAGATGCAACTACAGATTAGTGCAGGAGTTCCAGAGATCACTATAGGCTGCATGTAATTTAGATCACATGGCCATGATCTACATAATGAAAACCATTTGCATAATAAGTGCCTCAGGTGAGGCTTGCATACCCATTTAAGGTAGAGATCTCTGTTTAATTTGTCAACACTGATGCTTGAAAATTTAAATTGATATTATGTACATCATTTATAGGGCAAGTGTCATTTAACTGTACCTTGTACTATCTGTCTGAGACTAATTTAGTGATTAAGATTCATAAATCCATCCATTTATGTAAGATTCCATTATAGGCATAAAGTCTACACTACAAAACAGGAAATTTCTTTCCAGTGAATTTGCACCCTCTAGCTTATGTCCAGATCTTTAGTGATTCTAACAGGAACACTGACACTCAGCTCTTACAGACCATTAGAATTAAGTGCATTAAATTCCTGTTAATTTCACACACACAATTTTTTTTTTTAAGTCTGGGATATTTCCAGAGATCACCCTACATTTCCCTCTATAGATAGATGATTTCAAGAGCAGCACAAAAGAATTCAAGCACTCACCAGTCAGCATGGACTGATAGGCGTTGTCAGAGATGGAGAAGATGTGTGGAGGAGCCTCCTGGCGCTTCTTGCCTCGGTAGGCCAACACCACCTCAGGGTTGTACACCGGCAGCCACTTGTAGGGGTTGACAGTGACGCAGAAGAGACCCGAGTAGGTCTGTGAGGAAGGGACACAGCACGTTGGCTTCCCCTGAGCCTGGCCCAGCAGCTCCTGAGGCTGCCCAAAGGAAGCTGCTGCTGCTGCCACTTACGTAGATCATCCAGGCTGCGTAACGCTCTTTGAGGTTGTACAGCACAGCGGGTTCGTGGAGGTGGGTCATCATGGCCATGTCCTCGATTTTGTCATACTTGGGAGGGTTCATGGAGAAGACTTGGTCTTCCTTCACTGTCAGGGTCTGCCAAGAAAACAGAAAGATCCACATGTATCACCTAAAAGTTCAAAGTGGGGATCAAATGTTTTCCTTCAGCCTCCTTTTTGACCCACCTCTCCCTTTTCAGTCTTGACAGTGACTTTTCCCGATTCCCTGCTCTGGATTGTCCCTTTCACAAAGGATTCTTTGGGATGAGCCACAAAGACAGATGACTTTGCATCAAAAGGTTTGTTCTGGGCTGCAATTCTCTCCTTTTCCGATTTTCGGAGGTAAGGAGCCGCCTCCCCAAAAACCGCCATCTCTGCGTCTCCAGAGGCCATGGCTGCCCTCTAATGAAAGCTCCTCAGCAGAGCTGTCTTGTGGAGAAAAACAAGTTATTGGTCATCAGGAAGAATAATACAATCTATGCCAACGAGAAAGCTCCTTGCTCTTTCAGCAAATAAATTCCTAGTGAGTCTCCAAAATAAGCTCTTACAAAGAAACCAATTAAATCCACTTTGATTTCAATTAAAAGTATCCTAGTCTGAACCCAAGAGTAAGACAGACTGTGTAGGTCTTGTAACAGTAAATACATTTGAATATTGAGTATAGTTTGGTGAGTCACTCTGAATTCTGACAAGGTTTGAGTTTTTCTCATTAAAGAATCTACAGTTATAGAAAAATCACTCTCTGATTTGGTCCTTAATTATGAGCAGAGGGTCTTCAAGATAGTGCTTTCTTGCTGAAAGGATTACCTTTTCTATTAAAAATGAAAAATTATTGCATTTTTTAGACCTCTCCTATTTCAAATTATCTAGCCTAAGCAAATTCAGCTGGAATATAAGAGGATTTATGAAGAGAATTCATGCAACTTTTTCAAAGCACTGTCTTAGAATATAGATTAAGAATGGATTATTCAGTGTATTACCTTTGGATAACAGTTTGTATCCTGGAATATGGCCAACCCTGTAAAACAGGAATGGCAGTTGTTTCTTATGGCTGAACAGAATTTCATAAAATACTGTAGATTGAAAATACAGACATGCATCAAAATCACACTAAAAGTTTTTGTTCACATGGGCACTCCCTCATGGAAATGGTTGTTAGAGATAGAAGAAATGAAACAGGATATTGCAAGAACACTGTCCTCTTTCTCCAAGTTCATGAAATGCATGCACTTACCTAGAAGCCCTCTGCAGAGACAGGCTGAACTTGTCCCTGGCAGATTTTATAGTGTCTCGTCTGCAGATGATGCAGATGGTCCCCCTTTCTTCGGTCAAAACATTTCTGGCAAACCTTTTTTGGCCAAGCATTGTCTGTCAAACTAAGGGCATAATTGTCACTTGATTTGAATGATATAATTAGAACATTTTTATATCTTACTGACTACGTGAATACATCTATAAATAATTTGTCAAGAGTGTTAAGAAGAGAATCTAGACTACTCAAGGCACTTAGAGAACTTGCATGGTTCTATTGCTGCCTTTCTCAGTGATTTGCTCCTTGACCCATGCTAGTTTCCTTGGTATGTTTATACCACAACTTTTCAGTCTTGTAATGGTGATGACAACGCCTATGATGCTTTAGGAACATATGCATTGGGAGGAACAGGGAAAATATGTCAAAAACTAGCAGATAATGTTGGGAGCCATTTTTCAGTGCTATTTTCTAAAAAGCAGGAAGTAGAAATCTATTACAGATGAGTTTTCTGTATAGGACACTCTCAATAGCTGAAATAATTTGAAATACAGTGAGTTGAGAGCCTGATCCCAAGTAATGGGAAACTCTACTTTGATATGGAGCTCTTGAATAGATTCCTGAGCTGACTGTTAAGGAATCAAATGTTGCAAATGAGTTAGGGTTGCTTAAAGTATCACCATCAAAGGCATTAGTGAAAGATGATTCAATATAAATTTGCAAAAGCACAACAAAGTTTGATGGCAAGGTTGCTACAAAGATCAAGAAAAGTTGACTAGAGAATTCCTTTAGAATGATTTGCCCAACAACTGGGGATGCAAAGGATAAGGATAAAAAGCATAAGAAGAATCCTCCTGTTGAGTTACGAGGTTCACGGAGGGACCCTTGATTTCTAAACTCCTGACAGAGCCTAGGTACAGTTGGATCCAATCATAATACCAGATCTGGTCAACAGTTTGTGTCTAAAGGGTTTTAGCAGGACTTAATAATTGACTAATTTGATATTAATGAAGTTATTCTAAAGGATTTAGTATAATTGCAACAGTGACTTAATTATACATCCTAGATAGCAACATTAAAACTATACTTGCTGTAGAGTTCTTAAATGAACTCACACATGCATACACATAGACACGAAGGCGTGTATATAAATGTTACATTTATATATACATATATATATATATATACACACACACATTATATATAGATACATTATAAGGGTTACACCTGTTAAAATTTCCCTCTGAGTTCAGTGAAATATTCATTTCAAATGTCTTGGAATTTCTCAGTGGGCAGTAGCTGAGCCTCAGGGAGTGGCGGATATTGGTCTGGTGATTCAACTTTTGGTGAATTTTTTGAAAATCAGTCCTCCATTTTTCACAAACTTGAGAGTTTTGAGTTTTGAGAAACATCCCACTCTGTGGGAGATGCTGGCTGTACCCTGTGCAGTTCAGGAGAGCTCAAAGTGTCTCACTAAGGCCTGCTAAGATGTTTGGTTTTAGCCATCCATCCATACATTTCCATCCTGAACACAATCCAGGTCAGTTATTACTGGTGCTTCCAAAATTCCAGTAGCAATGGTACTGGAGTTACCAAAACTCCAGAAAACTGGTACCATTCTACTTGACTGTCATTTAGGTAGGGAAAGTTCAAAGGCTTTCAGCAAGTTATTGATTATTCCCTCTCTCGTCCTTCACCTTAGCCAGGCAACAGGAGTTCCTGATACAGCACTGCTGCTCCCACCTTAGCCGTGCAAGTGCTCTGGGTAGAGTTAAGGGACACTCATCAAGGCTTTATGGGAATTCCTGAGATTGTAGAGTAGGAAAGATGTAGGGGGATGCACTATCACATGAAAATAAAATACATGCTTGTGCATGCATAGATAATATATGAGTTAGTGTGTATTTAATTTTAAAAGTGATTTCTCAAGAAACTTCTGCTTTCTCACTTTGACAGTCTTATATTTCTTGAAATTGATGAGTACTTGCGTCTTTGATTGCATAAATAACAAGTTCCCTCTGTCAAACATGAAGTTCTAGAGGTTCCCATATCCCCTCCCTACCTGCAACTCCCCAGAAATCAGCATGCCATTCTTGTGCCAGTCATACAAACCTTGGCATACAATTCCAGCTGCTATTCATTCTGATAAAACCTCATCTTTGCAGTGCCATGCCATCAAAATAAGTGTATTTACACATTCACAGTCCCAGAAACACCTAATAATACAGCACCTTCTGTGTCAGGGCATTAGAGGCAGCAAGGTGTGTAATGCTGATGATGTGGGATAAAAAAATTTGCTGGTAGTTCAGGAGACTAACTGTTCCAGTTTTAGGAAAGGGTGTAACTACAGTATCATAGAACCACAGAATTTTTTAGGCTGGAAAAGACCAGTCCAACTGTCATCTCAGGACTGCCATGTCCACCCCTAAACCTTGTCCCCAAGTGCCACATCCACACTTGATCTTAATAATTTAGACTTTTTCAGATCCTCTATATCCAGAGACATTTTTCTCCTGTTATTTGCATTTCAATCATAAAAATAGGTCAAGGAATACCACAGTGAAATGGTTAGAGAAACAGTGCCTGTGATCCAGTGCACTATGCAGCATTAGATGGTTTCCTGTGCTGTAGGAGCCCCTTCCAAGACTCCTCTGGCACATTTAGGGCCCCAGATTGGAAGCCAAACCCAGAACTCACCCATGAGCTCACTAAATGTGTTACGAGGACAGTGGAATATCTCAAAAGGCTAATTTTTCATATGAATTAGGAAGAAGAGCTGCCCATTACCAGAGAATTGGTGTGGAAATTTTGAATTTTTGTTTAGTGCAATGCAGTAATGTAGAGAGCATGATTAATAATGCACCCTTCACAAAATAATTCTTCATATAGGAATTGAGACCTCCTGCAAAATTTCTCTGTATGTTCAACTGCTATTCACAAATCTTTGGAGAAAGATGAGTCATTCAGTTCTGAGAAATGTATACTGACCATAGCCTTGTTTGCCTTTTTTGGTTGAATAGCAGACCCTTACTAAACAGACTGCACTCAGGAGAGGTGAAAACTGGGAAGCTAAATTCCTTATAGCTCCTGCCATGTCCAGCACTGAAGTTCTGTGTTAAAATTTCTCCATGCTCATGCTGTTCAGGGAATTCAGTTTCCTCAAGTTTCCTGCTTCAGGCTCTTCACCAAGTATCTCCTCATTTCTCAGCAGCTGTCCTTTCAGGACAGAAATATCAACTGCTAATAAGAGGGGGCTACCACACTGCCCAAGCAACTCATGTAACATCCATAGGAGGCTAAAACTGCTCCATACAGTATGGGCAGATATTATTTTGGGTTCTAGCACTCATTGCCAGTGAGTGCTTGTAGAAATCACTAATTAAAATGTGAAAGAAAAGCAGAGTTGACTTATCTGTTTTGAATACAGCTGTGGACATAGCTGAAAGTAAAGCTGTTTGAGAATGATCTATGACAATACATATAATGTAGCATCCTATGAAGGGTTAAAATAGCCCCCAAAATTCAGTATGATTGTGTTTATATAGCACATCTCTCCTGAGCAGTCTCTTCTCTATCGCAGCTGCTGCAAAGTGTGTGCTAGCAAGTAGTTCCTTGAATGCAATTAAATCCAATCTTACAAAGTCTAGAGTGCTAATTCTGTTGCTTATCTTCCCAGCTTTCCACTGGATCCTTCATCCAGTCATCATGTGTTTGCTGCAGCCTGAGGTGCTATCTGGGATCATATTTATCACAAGTTCATCCCTGCTTCCAATACTCAGTGTTGCCTGTCCAGTATTTACATTGGGACATTAACATCAGCACTGCCTAAGAATTTCTGGCAGAGCTTGCCTGGTGCTGTTGCCCTCATCCCAGATGTCCACATGGCTGAAAAGCTCCTTAAGGCAGAGGAGACTTGAGTTTCTCCTAGTTGTAGAAATCTCTTCACCACTAGTTTGTCTTGTTCACGTGGTCCATAACAGACCCTACCACAACATCCCTTATTTTCCTCCTGTGTCTGACAGGATGTGTGCAGCCCCACAGTGGAGCATTGCACAAGCAAGGAGCACTTTGGCATAAAGCATAAACCCTTCTCATTTCCCCTGTGTATTCTTCCTACACAGACTCATACTCTCCCATGACTATGCTCCCATGATGCACAGTGTCCTTCCTACATTACCTCCATAATTCTGATCATGTTCTCCTTCTTCCTTGTAAAATTCCTACATTTGCAGCTATTCCTCTGTCATTTCTCAACTTAAGTGTTCTTCCCATGATGAAGCTGATTTCAGACCCTTATCATCAGGTTAGTAGTCTCATGGCAGATTTCTTTCCTTTGCAGTCCTCAAATGCAGATATCCAGAAATCATGGGGGACTCATAGATGAACTTGTGAAGCTTCCAAACACGGTGAAAGCTCCTACTTGAGAACTAATTAGTATATCACAGGACTGATGGGTGAGTAATGTAATCCCATGGCATTAAGAGGTATTAAGGAGAAACCAAGAGAGCTACAGTGCAGCAAAGCTGATGGCTTTACTGGACAAATTAATTCAGCACCCCTCCCTCAACGCACTTTTTGAAGGCAGCACCAATCATTTTTTTCTTGGTTTCAATCCTTAAATTTTACTGTAAGCAACAATAACACAGGAGAAACCCAATAGGGCACTAGCTGTTTCTCATGTATTGTTGGAAGCCCACTGCATCCCACACTTCCTGGAAATTTTAGCATATTTTGGAATGGGGATAGAGACGTGTTCTCCCCCTCCAATAACTCCAAATTTCTCACAGAACAAACTGCTCTCTGGGTAAGACACCAGGGCTCTTTACTATGTGCGTCCTCCTTGGAAAACTTCATTTCATTCCCCCCATCGGTGAAATTATTAAAACATTCTCCATTTCATTTTCTTCAGGATGATTGCTAGGTATCCCTCCAAAATAAATGGCAACATCTGAATTCTAGAATCAAGGATATTAGCATATAGCACTTTTGAGGTAAAAAACACATCACCATCACCACAAAACTGCAGAGACTGAGATACAAAAAACAGAGGCAGATACAAAAAACATATAGATTAGAACTGTGCTTACAACTCTTCTAGAAAGAGCCATGGTGTAGGAAGGGGTCTGAATGACTTGCTTATTATTTCCCCCACTGCCAAAAAAAAGGATCTTAAATCCTTGCAGGGTTTTCGGCGTGCGAGTGCTGCTGTTGGCCCTGCTGTCATTAAAGTATGGCCTGTCCAGACAGGTCAGTTGTCTCTGCAGCCTGTCATGGACAGTCTGACAGGGAATGCTCAGCCCCTGCTGCAGCAGCTTTCCTGCTGCCCTCTGTGTAAAATGAGAGCTTCTAGGAATGTTAGCAGAGGACAAGAAGAAATGTCAGAGCACTGCTCTGTAGCAGCCCTGCTCACCCCCCTGCTTGGATATGACTGGAGAGGGTAAGAGCACATTTTCCATATTAAAAAGTTGGTTTTCAATTCAGTGTCGCTCCATTAAGGTTCATGTTCTCAGTGTTGAAACATGCTCAGTGTTATGAGCAGAACATGCTCAGTCCATAATTTTGATGTGACATCTATTTAGGAATTTGGCCATTGAACTAATGTTTCTGATAAATGTGGCTGAAGAAGTAGGCTGAGGCAATTGCTGGAATCAATAAATTATTTCTGAGGAAGAACTACTGAGGACCATAACTGGTATGATTTTAAAGCTGCAGGTAAAGAATAGGCCACCCATTCTTTACCATGGCAAATGTGACTAAAAATTTCTGTGTCCAAGTGTGAGCACCTGTGAAGATAAGCTGAATGTCACAGGCTGGCTGTGGAGGGGCTGTGATGGCCTTGCTGTCCCTTCTGCTCTAATTAGAAATTAATTTCTGTAGATCTTAATGCAGCTGTGATTCACCTCCACTACATGTCAAAGAAAGTGAATGCACCTGTTCTAGGGGGAACTTTAATTATAAATTTGTTTCCAAGTAGGTTCCCACAGAGTGGTATTCTTGGAAGTCTTGGAGTGAGTTTAAACTCAACATGAGAGGAAATAAACTGAATAACTGAACATGAGAGGCAAATCAATCCCATAATCTGGGATTAGAGGAAGGACAGTTTCAAGTGCACACCACTCATGCACCGTGATTCACACTCCTCCTGTCTCCATAGAGTGGAAGAGGTCTGAGCAGTGGATCCTGTCCAAGGAGGTGATGCTCGGGATGCCCTTTCTACACCCTGCCAAAGCAGATGAGGAGTTCTTATTACAGAACAGGTGAGTGGGGTGGGCAACTTGGCAGACAGGAAGAGGTAATTGAAGCAGCAAGTAACTATAAGAGCAGGAAGGAAGGAGAAGGAAAAGGAAATAATGAAGAAGCATGGTATTAAGCCCTGCAAGAAACTCTGTCATAACCCAAAATAAGCTGTCCTTGTGAGATCAAAGGTTCATATAGCACAGCTTCCTGTCTTTGAAAGTGATGCTCAGGAAGGATCATCAGCATAGAATGGCACTTCTACAGAACTCTCCTTTCTCCAATAGTTTGTATTTATGGAGTCCCTGAGCATGATGAAGTGTTTGAACACTTAACAGCTCATGGTGGAATTTTAGCTGATTAATTTCTCCAATCACTTTTTGAACTCATAAAGCGTTCTCTGAACATAGGTCATGTAACTGTGATCCTCTACTGACTAAGGCTAACCCATAGAAAGCAAGACCTCGTTGCTGGTGTGCAGTGGGGGGAGCGCAGAGCTGGGCCCTCGATGGCTCCAGGCTGCCATCCCCTGGCACTGGGTGCCTGGAGCAGGGGCCCTGCTCAGCTGCTGCCCGGCAGCTCCCTGTGACTGACAGCAGCCTGCTGGGCCGTGGGACCGGCACCCCTGCTGCCCTCACCAGCAATAATGCTGTCGGCTTCCTGCCAAGGAGCCCTGAAGGAACCAATCTGCCCTTCAGTGTCAGGTGACAAGGCCCAAGCTGAGGAGAAAGCTGATGTGGCCTGTGCTGTCAGAGCCACAGCCAAGGCCTGAGGGGAAAGGCACAGCCACCATCCCAGCTGATGTCCTGAGCTCGCTGTCCTCTGCCTGATCGCCCTCGGTGACTGTACCCAGCTGGGACACGGCTTTCCTGAGCTCTGCAGAGGACATGGGGAGTCAGGGTGCAGGCAGGGCTGAGTCTCCATAAGCAGCATGTCAGAGCCTCCAGCGGTGCCAGGGCTTCTCCTGCAGCCCTGACACTCCCCGGGCATTTGAGGGACCTGTGGCGTACGGCCCTACAGCTTCCCTAAATGAGTGCTGGGAAAGCACAGCTTGAGCAAAGGGACATGGATGGATCCTGCAGCACTGCTGGACTTCAGAGCAAGCCCTGCCTCTGCCTCCATCCTCACCCAGACAGGGACTCCAGGATGGCAGCTGTAAAACACTGCTCTTCCAGAGCTGCAGCTCAGCCTGTCTTTTCTGTTTGCTGGTTAAAATGAGAGAGGCAAAGCCCCGTCCACCTCAAGGAGCCCTGACTGACTGCTAGAAGTACCTGAGCAGCTGCTCTGTTCCCCATGGACAGCACATCCCAGCAGGGAATGGCCATGGAGCAGGGCTGGCACAGGGCCATTGCACAGGCCCCAAAGGGGAACACTCTGGATTCAGGCTCTGAGCAGGGAGTGCACGCTGGGGCCCCATTCTGATGTTTCACCTTTCAGCTGGCAGTGGAACTGTGCTGCAGCGAGTCTCTCTGGGTAAGAATAGCAGCTGCTGCCTTGGGACTCGGCACACGTGTCCAGCTCCTCCACGGCAGCACGTTGCACTGCCACATAGAAGGCAGCCTACCCGCCCAGGAATGTCTTCAGGCGCTATTCGTGGAAGCAAATCATCCCCACAAACAGGCACGACCCCGCACAGGAGTCTTAGGAGAGCAGGGCTATTTTGGGCTTTTGACATTGAGGATGAAAGGAGACACGTGATGGGCTGATCCTCCTGGTAGGGGCCTCCTCCAAAGCTCCTTTCAGCCTTGTCCCCTCCTCTAACAATGGCTCTTGTGAAGGCTGAGGGGCAGTTTGGTGTGGTCTTGGAGAGCAGGAGAGGGCAGAGGGAGCTGTGAGTTTGCTGAGGGGCAGGGCCAGCCCTCAGTGCCATCAGCAGTGCCCAGCTGTGCCCAGGGCAGGTCCTGCCTGAGGGTGTGCACCTGTCCCTGAGTCTCTCAAGTTAATGCTTGTACCAGCCATTACAGCTAACAGAGATACTCACAGATTTTGTGTGCCCTCTAGACTCTACCAGACCCAGCTGAAGCTTTGGAGATGCCCTCAGGTGGGACTGCTCCTAAGAGGAGCAGCCAGTTCTAGGTGGGATTGGTCAGGTAGAGATTGACACCAAGAGGCCCTGTCTGTAGTGACAGAACAGTGCACCCTGTGAGTCAAGGAGAATGACTGCAGGGGATGAGGAGGGAGGAACAAGATTAGCAGTCTACTAAGGAACCCCTTAGCAAAAGTTGTGCAGTGTCATGAGAAGGGAGGACTAGTCTGGCATCTCTGCAAGGCATTGGGAAGCTTTTTTAAGGTCTGTGATTGAAAGCTGAGGTCTGTTTTTAAAGAACGATCTCCTATTTATCTCTACAGACAGCACTGAGTGGTTTTGCTTGTCAGTGCTTTTTAGTGATACTGGAATCATGCTAGAATTCCCAGGAAGAGCTGGTATGGTGGTGAGGCTGCACTTGGGAGCCAGGTAAAGTGAAAGCCCTTTGGATATTGGTGTCCTGAGTGTAACAAAAAAATATCAGAGTGGTTGGTTTCAAATTCCCTTCAGTGTGAGCATCTATATGGATGCAAAGCCTCTGGCAGTGATGTGTAAAGCTTGTGTTAGTCCACAACTTTCTACCACTGTCAGCTGTAGAAGTGCTGGTATTCAGCAGCAAAGGTGTGTGCTCCATGGAGCATTGAACCCACCAGGATCATATTTTCAAGGGGGAGCTTGCCTGTGGACTAACACATGCTTTACACATCACTGCCTACACTGGCCCATGCTCCTTTATCCGCATCTTGTTTCCTTTCTGTGCCAACTGCACTTCACACCCCAGTGGCTGCAAATATATTTCTCATTCACACACACTGGTCTGTGTCAAGGACTTCTGCAACCTGGATTCACCTGGAGTGACTGGCAGGGAGAATGAGAGGAGCATTAGGAGGATGGGAAAGCAGGAGCTGGACAAGGAGCAGCTGGAGACAGGAGAGAGCACAAGCTGGATTTTCAGTAGTCTCTCCACCCTCTAAATTTGTGGATTCTCAATCCAGCACCAGCACCAACTTCTCCCTTGTCCCAGAGAGGAAAAGTAAAGAAACAGCTTCTGCAATGCAATTGCCCAAGGAAAACAAAACCCAAAGAAGGCACTGGTCATAGTGTGCATGCAGAGGAATCTACTACAACCCTTTATTCACTAGACACTGAGGTGGGTACAAAGATTCATGGCAGAAGGAAAGTGACCTAGAGGTTCACATTTTGTGCAGCCCCTCAGGTCACTTTGCTGCCTTGGGACATTCTCACTCTTCCTCTTCTATCCTCCTATGGAACTCGCGGCTCTTGGCTCGGAGCTTGTTGACCTGTGACTCTGCAATGTCAGCCCGCTCCTCGGCTTCCTCCAGCTCGTGCTGGATCTTGCGGAACTTGGACAGGTTGACGTTGGACAGCTGCTCCTGGGAGGGAGAACGAGTGGGTAGTGAGAAGTTTGGGGTTTGGGGCTTTCACTCCTCTTGTGCCTTGGCCTGGGCAAAGTCACAGACCTCTAAACTCCACCCACCACTGCTTGTACAAAATCTCACAGTGTGATTAGTGAAATGTTCCCATAGTCCTTCTCCCATATCCCCTCAACTGAACCAGAAGCCATACTCTGTACTCGACTGTTTGCACAATGAATAAGCCATGCTCAGACAGTCATAAATTCAGGAGCTTCCCTCAGTTCATCCCTGACTACTGCATGCAAGGCAAACATTCCTTGCACTCTCCTCAAAGTGGAATGCAAAGTGATTTGGGGGAGACTTCCAACACCTTCCTTGTCTCGTATGAAAATTCTAAAAATAAGGTCTTTCTGAAATTTCTTTATATATTGTACTATTGATATAATTCATAAAAGTCCTTACAAGTTGCTTTGTGCTTCTAATGCAAAAAATGCTATGTGCATTTGCCCTTCTCAGTAGTCTTCTTAAGTGCTCATTGTTTTCTTTTTTCAAAGGCGAGTCTGCTTTATGAGCCTTTCAGAGAACTTAAAGGACTCCATTATTCATGAGTGGCATCTTCCAACTTTCTTATATTTGCCTCTTGAATGGCCAAACTACCCTCTGAGAAAGTGGTTCTTGCCAAGACAGATACTTACAGCCTCCTCAGATTGTCTCTTGTAGGATTTCACTTTCATTTGCAGCTTGTCCACCAGATCCTGCAGCCTGAGAATATTCTTCCTATCTTCCTCAGACTAGGGAGGTTGGCAAACAAGATAGAGAGTCAATAGAGAGAGTTAGTTCTGCATCATGTGAGGTTAAAAATTCCCTTGGGGGTGGCGTGTGCAAAATGTGACTCACTGTGAGCAAACCCTGTCAGAGCAGGAGACCTCCTGCCTTACCTGGTAGGTCAGTTCCTTCACCCTCCGCTCGTACTTGCGCACACCCTTCACGGCTTCAGCGCTGCGCTTCTGCTCAGCATCAACCTCCCCTTCCAGCTCCCGCACCTGCAAGGACAAGCCCATCCCTGCAGCTTCCCTGCCAATGTCTCTCCAAGGACATGCTCACTCAGGCACAGCCCCAGCCCTACCCACCCTGGCCTCCAGCTTCTGGATCTGCTTCTTCCCTCCCTTCAGTGCCAGCTGCTCAGCCTCTTCCAGACGAAGCTGCAGGTCCTTCACTGTCTGGTCCAGGTTCTTCTTCATCCTCTCCAGGTGGGCACTGGTGTCCTGCTCCTTCTTCAGCTCTTCTGCCATCATGGCCGCCTGATCAGAGCAAAAGGTCAAAGCCATTTTAGGGCTGGAGATATTTTGGGCAGAGTACATACACCATCAGCAGTGCCAGGTGCACCCAACTCACATCTGTGATGGCCTTCTTGGCCTTCTCCTCAGCATTGCGAGCTTCCTGGACCATATCCTCCATTTCTCCCTGGATCTGGGCAATGTCTGTTTCCAGCTTCTTCTTAGTGTTGATCAAGCTGGTGTTCTGTGCAATGGGAAAGACATGGCAAGAGATGAATTCTAAAACCTGCCATTATAAACCTTCTACCTGAGCAAAGTCTTTCCCCTCCTAGATTCCACCTCTTATTGTGGAATTATTGTTACAATGGCTCTTTGCAAAATGTCAGGCATGGGCTAGAGGAATGGATGCAAACCATGCCTTTCCTTGGCGACAGCAGTAAAGAGGCCTTTCTTATACTGCTGGTCCTCTGGTAAATACCAGCCCTCTGTGTTTGGTCAGGGTCAACACAGCTCTTTGTTCCCTGCCCTGACCTGGGTATGGAGGAGCTGCACACGTTCAGTGGCATCCAGAAGCTCCTGCTCAGCCAGTTTCCTCGACCGCTCTGTCTGCTCCAGGGCTGCCCGAAGCTCCTCAATTTCAGCCTGCAGCAGGTTTGCCCTGCGCTCCACCATGGCCACCTGCTCCTTCAGGTCATCCTGTGTCCTGAGAGCATCATCCAGATGAATCTGGGTGTCCTGGAAAGAAAGAGAAAAGAAATTACCTGGTGTCAGCATGCACTTGAGTGGCAAAAATGTCAGAGATCTCATTTTTCTCTTTCTGTAGCTCTGCTACAGAACGGACCTTGAGCACTGCCTGGGTGTTTCTCAGGTTCTTCTGTGCCTCTGCAGCCACACGGTTGGCATGGCTCAGCTGGATCTCCATTTCATTCAGGTCTCCCTCCATCTTCTTCTTCAGCCTCAGGGCTTCATTCCTGCTCCTGATTTCAGCATCCAAGCTGCTTTGCAAGGACTCCACAATTCTGAGGTGGTTTCTCTTCAGCTGGTCAATCTCCTCATCTTTCTCTGCTACCTTCCTGTCAATCTCAGCCTTCACCTGGTTGAGCTCAAGCTGCAGCCGCAAGATCTTCCCTTCCTCATGTTCCAAGGAGGCCTGGACAAGCGGACACAAACATTGATAAACCTATTGCTTGCTTTTTCGGTAATGATATTTTCCGAGATCTCAGCTGTCTGCACAGAGCAGAATCCAGGCCTTTTTAGCCCTATTTCCTCCTTTATGTAGTGCAGACACCAGTGATTATGGTCATGTACCTCAGCTTCCTCCAGAGCAGCCTGGATTTCAGATTTCTCCTGCTCAACCTGCTTCTTGACTTTCTCCAGCTCATGAATTGCCTTTCCTTGCTCGGCAATCTGCTCCGTGAGGTCAGAAATCTCCTCTGCAGGGAAGGGTGAAAAGCAGAATGGTCAGGCACAGAGCTGAATGGAGAAAGGCTCTGCTGCATCAAGGGGCCAGGCATGTTCTTATCCCTGCAGGCCCTGAGCCGTTAAGTGTGGCAGAGAGACAAGCTTGTGAGAAAGGGCAGTGAGGAGCAGAGGCCAGGGACTTACGCTGCAAGTTCTTGTTCTCCCGCTTCATTGTCTCCAGGTGGTCCAAGGACTCCTCATAGGCGTTCTTCATCTTGAACAGCTCCGTGCTGAGAGAGCGCGACTCCTTCTGGGAGGCCTCCAGCTCCGCCTGCGTTTCCTCATACTTCTGCTTCCATTCTGCCAGGATCTGCAGAGAAAGGGGCTGTGAGTAGGGCTGTGGCCATCACAGGGGCATGCTCTGTTCAGGAGTGCTGGTGCTGGAGGCCAAAAGACCTTGTCAAAGTTCTTCTGCTTCTTATCCAGAGCAGCGCAGGCAGCATTGGATCTCTCCACATCAATCATCAGGTCCTCCACTTCATTCTGCAGCCTCTGCTTTGTCTTTTCCAGGGAGGCACATTTGGCATTGACAGCCTCAACATGTTCCTCTGCATCCTGCAGACGTTGGGCCAGCTTCTTCCTGGAAAGTGGAAAGCACAATTCTTAACTTGAAATGAAGGTGGATGTTGATTATCATATTCACCAGATCACTCAGACCTTCTTATTATTTGGTCCTAAGGAACATGGTGCAGAGCCTATCCTTACCACTCGTTTTTTTCCTGTTTCATTTCCCCAATGTCTTCATAGAATCATAGAGTCACAGAATGGTTTGTGTTGGAGGGGACATCTAAAATCCACTAATTCCATGCCATGGGCAGTGTCACCTTCCATTAGAGCAGGTTGCTGCTAGCCCTGTCCAGCCTTACCATGAACATTCCCAGGGATAGGGCAGCTACAGCTTCTCCACAGTCTTGCTATCCCTCTGCACATTGCACAATCCTATGCATGTCTTTTCCCCTGGACTCTTGTCACATAGCCTGTTTTCTTTGTGTTTTTCTGTTTCATATAACTCCTCAGCCTTCTATTAGGCTTTTGTCTTTGAGAATTTCAGTGGTGTCTTTAAATCTCCCTTATTGGTGTATGCCAACCTTCCATGCAATGCTCACGTACTTGGCCTCCTCGAGCTCCTCCGTGCGCTGAATCGCGTCCGTCTCGTATTTGGTTCTCCACTGAGCCACTTCACTGTTGGCCTTGGACAGGGCTCGCTGCAGCTCCCCCTTGGCCTCCTGCTCCTCTTCATATTGTTCCCGGAGCAAGTCACAGTCGTGGCGAGCGGACTGCAGGGCATGGGCCAGGGCGTTCTTGGCCTGGTGGTGAAATATGGCAATAATGAGTAGGTGTTTCCTGGGAAATTTCTCTAACTGGAACTTATACACTGATATGCATCCCTAAGAGATAGTGGTTTACTGACTGCCTGATAAAAACAGGAGTCCATCACTGCAAGGGTCGATTGCATGATCTAAGGGGATTGTTTGAACTTTTAATTGCGTCCCATTTTGAAGTTTTGAACACTTCAAGAAAACCAGTATTATGTCAAATATTTATTTCATGCGTAACGTGAATATCTTCACCTTTATCTCTTCTTCTAGTTGCCGCTTCAGTTCTTCAATCTGCTGGGTAAAAGCCTGTTTCCCTCTAGACAGCTGAGAAATTAAAGCATCTTTTTCCTCCACCTGGCGTCCATATTCACCTGAAAAAGTTGGCAATTGGGACAACATTTTAATAGCCAAGAGAGCCATTTGTGGGGTTCTCTCATTTCCAAAGTACACGTGGAAGGGCAGTACCAGATTCTGTCTGCAGACGAGCTCTTTGAGCACTAAGATCACTAATCATGCGCTGATTCTGCTCCTCCTTTGTTTTATATTCACTCAGCTGGTCTTCCAGAGTGCGGCACATCTTCTCCAGATTTGCCTAGATATCAATTGCACATAAGAAAATGAGTAAACACCTCGATCCTGGCTTCTTTTAGCTGGAAAATAAGACCAGAAGATGCAGTTGACATATCTTGGGACTGTATATGCTCCCACATTTCTACACATATAATCTGGAGAAATAATTTAAAATATAACCTGATAAAAATTTAATAAGATTAAAGAAAAATATCATATTGCTATCAAATTCCTAATAAAAATAATTGTGTACCTTGGCTTTAGACACAGACTCTATGTTACTGGCCAAGTCATCAATCTCCATCTTCATCTCACTCTTCTCCTTCTCCAGCTTCTGCTTCACACGTTGCAGGTTGTCGATCTGCTCCCCCAGCTCAGCTGTGCTGTCCGCGTGCTTCTTGCGCAGGGCGGCAGCCGTGGCTTCGTGCTGCAGCGTGGCCTCTTCCAGGTCACGGCGCATCTTCTGGAATTCCGCCTCACGTTTCTTGTTCATCTCAATCTGAGCTGCTGTGGCCCCTCCTGCTTCTTCCAGGCGCTCGCTGATCGCCTCCAACTCCCTGGACAGGTCAGACCGATGCTTCTCTGCTTTAGCGCGAGAGGTTCGCTCTGCCTCAATTTCCTCCTCCAGCTCCTCAATACGGGCCTGCAGAACAGCAGAGACCCTTCACACCTGTGCCCTCCTCCTGCCTGAGCTGAGCCTGAGCAAGGCAGGGGAAGGAACAGACACTTGCCTGCAGCTCCTTGATCTTCTTCTGAAATTGCATTCCTAGAAGTTGTTCATCCTCGATCTTGCTCTGGATCTGGCTGATTTCAAAGTCTTTCCTTTGGGCCAAGTGAACAGCGTTAGAGCTCAAAGGAAAAAGACAAGTGCTGCAGCCCAGCACTCAGGTGCCCCAGAGCCACACTTACTTCTTCAGTTTCTCATCCAGCTGCTGCTTATCATTCTCCAAATCCATGATGCTGTCCTGGGCCAGCTTCAGGTCTCCTTCCAGTTTCCTCTTTGCTCTCTCCAGGTCCATGCGCAGTTTCTTCTCTTGCTCCAGGGACCCTTCCAGCTAAACACAACAAAACCATCAGTGCTCTACCAGCCTGATCAAGCTCCATACCTGTCCTGTTCCTGCTCTATGTCTGTGTGCTTACATCATCCACTTGCTGTTCCAGCTTGATCTTTGCTTTGGTCAGAGTATTGACTTTGTCCTCCTCTGCCTGCAGGTCATCCAGGGTCTGCTGGTGGGCCTCTTGGAGAGCTTTCTTCTCTTTTGTCAGCTTCACAATGGTCTCGTCCAGGGCTGCCATCTCCTCAGTCAGGTTTTTCACCTTCAAGAAGAAAGGATCAAGCACAGATAGAAAATGGTGTTTAAAAACTTCATAACAGGATAAATCTTTGCCAGAGCGCAAGTGACAAGTTCTGCCTCATACCTTGTTTTCGGTTGCATGTTTTTCCTTCTCCACCTTGGCCAGTGTAAGCTCAAGGTCATCAATATCTTTCTTCAGCTCTGAACATTCATCCTCCAGTTTCCTCTTCTTGGCTGTCAGCTCCGCATTAATTTCCTCTTCATCCTCAGCCCTCTCAGTCACTTCCTTAACTTTGGCTTCCAGCTGGATTTTGGTTTTGATGAGCTGGTCACACCTTTCCTCAGCATCAGCCAAAGCATCAGCTTCCTGGTAGGGAGATGCCATTTTTAGGGGTATGCTTTTTGAGGGAATATTGAGAGACTTAACCCTCATAGTGCAGTGTCTTGGATAGCTGTTCTGTAGCTTAAAATTTCATTCATGTTCCAACAGAATTACATATAATACAGACTTGATTTTATAATGTTAGTTTTGAAACAGGCACGTTTAAAAGCTAAAACCAAGGTAAATCTTTTTAATCTCACTGAAGCCACGAGTATTTATATATTTGAATCCAATATTATGTCATAATATCAAACATTGGATCAAAATGCATAATCATAAAAATATCTCAGCCTACACCATAGAAGAGAGTCATCCAAGTGATATTTTGACTAGAGACACCTTACAGTCCTTTCAGAAGCTAGCTATACCTTTGAGAACACCACTGAAAGAATTGCAACTGTACTGAACTAAATCGAAGTTTCTATACGGTTCTAAAATGTACTTGTAAATATCAACCTGATAGTCACAGTAGAATTGGGATAAAGCCCACTGGTGGTACTCACAGACTGAACCTGAAGCTGCAGGTCATTTTTCTCCTGCACCAGTTTCACCATTTTCTCCTCCAGCTCCTTCCGCTTTGCTTCAGACTTTGCAAGCTCCTCCTTGGTTTTCTCAAACTCTTGTTTCATGTTGGCCATTTCCTTCTCAGACTCAGCACTCTTCAGCAAGGGCTTGATCTTGAAGAACAGCTTCATCCATGGCCAGTGTTTGACATTCATGAATGCACGAATGTTGTACTGGATGCAGAAGATGGATTCCCTGAAAGAAAAGTAGAAATAATATTCAATATTTACACCATGATGACACAATAAGCCAAGTACAGTGAATCTGATTTGAAGAAAAGTCTACCTTCTCTCCACCATTCTCTGGTACTCCACCCTCATCAGGAAGCCCCTGCACCTGGCCTGGGTGCGGGTGATGAGCTGTGCCAGCTTCTCATCCCTCATCTCTTCCAAGAGGCCCACCAGCCCAGCTTTGAAGAACACCTTAGGTAAGAACATGAAAACAGGTGCGTTGTCTGTACTTGTTTAACGTAACATGATATCCTGCCCCCCATGACAAACTCTACTGAAGTTAAGAGCAAAACCACAAAGAATATATGTAGTGGCACATACTCTTTTCTAACTCCAAGCTTCTGGTTACTTGCAGTTGAGGAGCTATAATAGCCAGACATTTTTCTTTTATTTTTATTCACTCTTGATTCTTTTATTCTACAACTTTGTCTTAAATTAGGAACTTGATTAACCCTTAATTAAATCATTCTATGACCATGAATTTCAGTTTGTGTGTTGAGTGATTAAGAATCTGGTTGATATATTTTACACTATTTCTTATACCCTATTGGATCATTTCAAGTACTATCTGGAGTATCTGAGTGTCAGTATCAAGCCATGCAAACCAAAACCAATGAAGCAGATTTTTTACCTTAGTGTGACCAAATTTGTATTGAGTATGGTCTATATCAATTGATCCAAGTAGTTTCTCACAAGCCTTCTTGCTGTCAATGAACTGTCCCTCTGGGATAGCACTGGCATTTAATACTTTGTATCTGAGGAAGAAAATGGAAGGACTTGCTTTGAACTCCAGGATGCTAAGGGTCATTTCCAATCTAACTGATTCTCTGAATATGAAGAGGTCTGTTGTTGAGACCAGCTGGCAAGAAAGAGTCTTAAGAACTGTTGAAAACAAACAGCACTTGTTAAATTGAAACTTAAAGAAGGCTTTAGGCTCAGGACGGGAAAGTTAGATTTTAAAAGCTATTTGAAATGGGCAAGGTGATCCAGTAAGAGGATGAAGTCTGACCTTTGTTTAAAATCTGCATACAGGACTCTGTTGGGAAATCCTTTCCTGCAAATCCTGATCCCTTCCAGCACGCCGTTACAGCGCAGCTGATGCAGCACCAGCTCGTGCTCCATGGCACCTGGCAACACAGAGCACAAATACATGTTCTGTAACACGGTGGGGAAGAGCTGCACCACACTGGAAAACCTTCAATATATATGTAAGTCTCTTACCAGGTGTTTTAGTTTCATTTGGAATGATGCATCGTACAAAATGGGGGTGGGTGCTTCTCAGGTTGGTCATCAGCTTGTTTAAATTCTCCTGGGAGAGTCATTAAGAAAATCTGATATTAGCAAATGTAATTTTTGCTGTAAGCATCAAGTCCTCTGAAATGAGATGACAGACACACAAAAATTAGCAGAACCCTGAACTCAAGCTCTCTGCACCAGTTTTTCTGACTTTCCACAGATCTTTGCTATAATTAACTTAGTATATAAAGTTCTTCTGAGTAATGTGTAGGAAAGACTGTACTCTTAAACATACAATTTTAATACATTTGACTGATTCTAGTGGAATGCCTTCATTTGAAAGGATATCCATCTTCCATTGGATGTACCCAGAGAAATAAAGTAGTACCCCTATGAGGCAGTGTGAAGCATTCTGCAGTAGGCATTTAGGCTGGGTCATATGAAGCACACTACATAGAACCTTTGTGTTTTCCCTACTGAAAGGGACGAAACCAACAAGCAGAGTTTTCAATGTCTAGATTATACATTTATCTTGTAGTGTAAGGTGAGATGAATCCTAGCCTTAAACAAATGGAAAAACTGTACATTCAGTGAAATGAAGTATCTGTAGATTAATTGGATTTATTCCTAGCAGAATGTTGCCCAAAAACTTCAGAATGTTTTAACAGAACCAAGCCAAAACAAAACTAGCCATAGTAATTGGTGAGTTTACTCCTCGTCTTAGGAAAAAGAGTGACTTCTCTACTGTACCCGAAAAAGAGCTGAGACAGTCTGGAAGGAAGAGCCCTTCTTCTTGGCACCTTTCTTGCCAGCACCACCACTTGCCTCTGCTAAATTGAAAATAAATAAAACAGATTTTTTATTTTGTTTTTTGCCTTCTATGATTCTTTTTTGCAAGCTGCACATCAGGGAAAACGCAGAATTCAAAGAACCAACCTGCATCTGCTCCACCATAGTTGGCAAAGAGTAAAGCCAGGGTCTTCACAGATGATTTCTGGTACAGCCCAATGACAGTTTCATTCAGAGGGTCCTTGTTCTTCTCCAGCCAGCCAGTGATGTTATAGTCCACTGTGCCAGCATAGTGCACCAGGGAGAAGTGAGCCTCAACCTTCCCTTTGGTAGGTTTTGGCTTCTGGAAGTTGCTGGACTTGCCCAGATGCTGGTCATAGAGCTTGTTCTTGAAAGAAGTGTCAGTTGCCTTGGGGAACATGCACTCCTCTTCCAGGATGGAGAAGATGCCCATGGGCTGGGAGAAATCACAAGGGAGACCAATTGTAATTTATCTTTCGGGGCAATAATGACCTTCACCTAGGCACATACACTGGGATACACATCAGAAAATACTATTATTTTGTACCATTTTCTTTTAGAAAGTGTGATTGATCACTTTCCTAGCACAAAATTACTCATGAAAGAAATATAAATTAATCTTTTTTTTTTTGCTGACAAAGTACTTTGTAAAATCAGAGCACTACCTTCTTATTCAGTGGAACTCAGAGCACACACAGATGTGTTGGACAAGTTGAACATGAGCCAACAGTACACCATTGCAGCAAAGCTACCAGCTCATTCTCAGCAACACTGTGCTTCTAACAGCTCGAGGGAATTGATCCTTCCCCTCTACTCAGCTCTGAGAAGAAACATCTGGAATGCTGTTCCAGCTCTTAGCTACCCAGCACAAGAAAAACATAAACATAGATCCCTTTGGAAAATGAGACCAAGTAATTACAGAGATTCCATGCATGTAACTGATTGAACAGGAAGGCTACCTTCTCAATGAGCTCAATGCAGGCAGCCAGGTCCATCCCAAAATCAATGAATGTCCATTCAATCCCCTCCTTCTTGTACTCCTCCTGCTCCAGCACGAACATGTGGTGGTTGAAGAACTGTTGCAGTTTCTCATTGGTGAAGTTGATGCACAGCTGCTCAAAGCTGTTAAACTGAAAATAAAATTAGAAAGATGCACATTTGAAAATGCAGCAATAATTGCAAGACCTCATATTTTAAAATGAAGGAATGCAGTTAACTTGACTTCCCATGCATTTCTTCAGTCTGTTTTCTGACATTATGAAAAAGAGGAAATTATCAAATTAATTGTCCACAAGGAAAATTTTTTCTTTAACAAAACTTAAAGATAAATTATATATCCTGTTTAAAATGAGACCAAGTTACAGGGAGAAAAAATCCCAGCTTAGGACTATCACGATTACTTGTTTTTATACTGTTTTGTCCCTGATTATATGAACAACGAACTTTTTTTGATTTGACTGTTTTATACCTTTGGTTTTGCACATCTTAAAATAGCACAAGTCCTTTGAATGATCTTTTTTTTTTCCTTAAAAAAGACAAATAGCAATAATCATGTGATGATATTATGTTTTCTTTAAAAATGTATTATTGATCAAATTGATCATAATATTCAGTTGTTATTTCCAGATAGCTCTTACCAAATCTTACTTACATCAAAGATCTCAAAGCCAGCAATGTCCAGGACACCAATGAAGTACTGCCTGGGCTGCTTCGTGTCCAGCTGCTCGTTGATGCGAACAACCATCCACAGGAACATTCTCTCATAGAGTGCCTTTGCCAGGGCACCCACAGCATTGTGAACCTACAGGGAAAAAAAACCAAATACCTGGAGTTACAATACAAGGCAGAGGGGAATCAGAAGGATATTCATTCTACACCTGGCTACAGTTCACACGTTTCTTACCTGCTGTGCTGTTTGGCCCTTGGTCACGTATTCATTCCCCACCTTCACTCGGGGGTAGCAGAGGGCCTTGAGCATGTCAGCTGAGTTCAAACCCATCAGGTAGGCTGCCTTGTCAGCAACTGAAAAGCCAGAGGAAAAAGGAAAAATTTTGTGTCCAATAGTCTGAATTCTGGGGCATTCCCTAAAGGCTGAAGGGTTCAGATTTCTTTTCTTTGAAAACCTTTGATAGACTCTCGTAGAGGGAATCTTTGTAACATCACACTTGCCATTATGCATATTGAGCTTTTCTAAAAGAATTTCTCTTTGAAATACTTCACTGCAGCATGCAGAAAGTAATGAAGTTTTCAAAAACATCCTGGCACAAAACTGAAAACAAGCCTGCTAGTCTGAATGTGTGAAGTACATACACAGCTCAGGAGCTGCAGTGACAACAGTCTGGTAGTGGTCTACATTCAGGTGATTACAACCACGAAACAGAGACATCTCTGTTCTCCTTCAGATCCACAGCCTACAGCCTTTTCTGAGCTTTTGTTTTGGCTGTTCAATAAAACTTGTTGGGCTTTATCCTGTTACCAGCAGTGTTCCCCACCTGCCCTTTAACAAGAGGAGGCATTGCTCACACAACTGAAGACTGGGGTTGTAGGTCCTGTGCCAACAAAGGAAAGGAATGAAATAACACCTCTCACAGCTGACTTTCCTGAGCACCTCATAGGTGAAGGTGCATGGGAACATGGTTCCCTGTCATGTTAGAACTGAATCACTGGGCTGTTTCACAACTGCAAGCAATATGCCAGCAAGGGTATGATTAAGGAACATCCACAACTCCTGACTTCTTGAAAGAGTATGAAGACCACTTTTAAATATTAATTGTTCACAACATAAGTTATATAAATCCTGAGATCAGGGAACTCCATGTACTGAGGACAAGAGGCAGCTGTTTTTTCCCGCATGATTGTTTTCCTTGGGATTTAAAGTCCAAAACTGAATAACTTTTGCTGTCTTCCACATATGTAGTGGCTTACAGAGGATTAATTATTGAGTTTTGTAATACCTTCTGTGCCTTCAGGCTCTGCCTGCTCCTCTCTTGGTTTCTGCTTGAACTTCAGGTTCCCGTAATGCATGACAGCCCCTGTCAACTTGTAGATGGCTGTTTTCTCGTCTGCAGTGAAGCCCAGGATGTCAATGGCACTCTGATAATACATTGAGCAAAGTGAAGTATTTGCATGTTACCTGATGTATGACCTGTGCCTGTTCACCAGTTCTGTGAACTTACATCTGTTGCCATCAACTCCTCCTTGTCATCAATGCTAGGAACAGTGATCTCTCCTTGACTCACAAAAGGGAAGTCAAATGGGTTGGTGGTAATGAGGAGCATTTCTGAAAACAAATATGTTCATGGGTTAAATTTAATTAATCTTGTAATATAGTTAAATGTTGTTCAGAGATTTTCCTCTCAAAAGCTCAGTAATGTCTCCTACCAATTAGCTCTGGCTTCTTGTTGGACATGATCTGATAAAAGATGTGATAGCTCCTTTCCGCCTTGAGCTGGAAAGTGACTCTGGACTTCTCCAGCAGATCTGCCCAGGGAGGTAGAAAGAGTTAGGCACTTGTGGGAATGTATATGGATGTGGGAATTTGGGAAGGGATGGGAGCAGTCCAGGAGAATCTCTTACAAGTTTCAATGTCAGCAGAAGCCAGTTTGCCTGTGGCCCCAAAGTGGATTCTGATGAATTTGCCCTGTTAAGCGGAAGCAGGAGCAGGTCAGCCTGGATGTGTTCCGCTGACATCTCCTTTGCATGAAGGACTGTTCAGGCATCGTTTGTGTTGCCATGAGAGAGAGAGATTTTATGCAAAGCAAGAACTCACAAAGCGTGAGGAGTTGTCGTTCCTCACGGTCTTGGCATTTCCAAAGGCCTCCAGCAGTGGGTTGGCGCTGATGATTTGATCCTCAAGCGTTCCCTGCAGGGGAATTATTCAGTGACTGAGTTTAGTTGGCAGGGCAATGACAGGCCAAGCGTTTAGTCTGTTCTTCCTGACTCACCTGCATTTTGCCTGATGACTTCTCCTCCTTCTTCTTGTCCCCACTGGCTGCAATTGTTGCAAAGTACTGGATGACACGCTTTGTGTTCACAGTCTTCCCGGCCCCGGATTCTCCGCTGCCAAAGGCAAGAGAGAAGCAGAGGTGCGTGGTCAGGCAGGAGGTGCCCTGGCACCGGGCAGCCCCGCAGGGACCCGCGCAGGGGGTGTACGTACGTGATCAGGATGGACTGGTTCTCCCGATCTGTGAAAGTGGAACAATGAAAGATGTGTTAGCAGCTGACCTGGGTAATGCTAAGCTGATTGAGAAGTAAAACTGCAAATCAAAGTTGGGGAATCTTCAGAAAGTCCAAGACTACTCATCTCCCTTCTATGTCCCTGAAGTATTAAGCATAAGCCCCAATAGATATATTGAAGAATCAAAGGCATCTGGACCTGAGACAAGCTGTGTATCACTTGACCTTCACACAATTTTCCTTAAGAAATGAAACCAAAATACCTACTCAAGTTCTAAACAGAAGAAAAAATAACTTTTCTTTCTTATAAAAAATGTAGAAAACAGAGGCAAGTACTATTTCTGCAGTAGGAGAGTGTAGAATTTTGTACAATAAAGTACAAATAATTCACCATGGTAAGTTCATGAATGATCCCGGGTCAGTTTCACCTGAAATTTTTTGCTACATAAATCGACCAAATTCACAATCATGCTCTCTGGTGACTCCAGCTGGCTGGTCACATGCTCCAGTGAGATCAGGAGGGCTTTTTTGGTTTGATTGCTGTGAGGGTGGTCAAGAACTCACCAGTCAGCATGAACTGATAGGCGTTGTCAGAGATGGAGAAGATGTGTGGAGGGGCCTCCTGGCGCTTCTTGCCTCGGTA
Source organism: Luscinia megarhynchos (assembly GCA_034336665.1). Classification (NCBI taxonomy): domain Eukaryota; kingdom Metazoa; phylum Chordata; class Aves; order Passeriformes; family Muscicapidae; genus Luscinia; species Luscinia megarhynchos. The sequence continues at coordinate 9,936,287 of CM067580.1, forward strand.
GGCCAACACCACCTCGGGGTTGTACACCGGCAGCCACTTGTAGGGGTTGACAGTGACGCAGAAGAGACCCGAGTAGGTCTGTGAGGAAGGGACACAGCACGTTGGCTTCCCCTGAGCCTGGCCCAGCAGCTCCTGAGGCTGCCCAAAGGAAGCTGCTGCTGCTGCCACTTACGTAGATCATCCAGGCTGCGTAACGCTCTTTGAGGTTGTACAGCACAGCGGGTTCGTGGAGGTGGGTCATCATGGCCATGTCCTCGATTTTGTCATACTTGGGGGGGTTCATGGAGAAGATTTGATCTTCCTTCACAGTCAGGGTCTGCCAAGGAAAGAAAAGATCTTCACATGTCAGCTAAGAACCCAGTGAGGGAAGTAAATCACAGAATCACAAGGTTGGAAGAGATCTTCATGATCATCAAGTCCAACCCATGCCCTAACACCTCAACTAGACCATGGCACCAAGTGCCACATCCAGTCTTTTTTTAAACACATCCAGGGATAGTGACTCTACCATCTCCATGGGCAAGCCATTACAATACTTTATCACTCTTTCCATGAAAAACTTTTTCATAATATCCAACTGATCCTTCAGCCTTGTTTTTCACTCACCTCTCCCCCTTCAGTCTTGACAGTGACCTTGCCTGATTCTCTGCTCGTGATTGTCCCTTTTACGAAAGATTCTTTGGGATGAACCACAAAGACAGATGACTTGGCATCAAAAGGTTTGTTCTGGGCTGCAATTCTCTCCTTTTCCGATTTTCGGAGATAAGGAGCCGCCTCCCCAAAAACAGCCATCTCTGCGTCTCCAGAGGCCATGGCTGTACTTTACTGAGGATGACTCAGCAGATGACTCTGAGGAGAAAAAATATGGTACTGATTATTTGTTCTGTAAGATTTGGGAAAATTTTATCCTGTGCCTTGGTGTCTCTTCATACTGAGGGTATTTTAACATAAGATAACTAGAAACTTAATTTTATGTCAAAATAAAGGCTTTCATGGGTGTTGCCTAGGTCTTCAAATATTCAATTATGACCTTTTCAAAACCGTGGACTTAGTGTTTTAAGAATACTGTCCGTGTAAGACGAGTGAATTTGTTAAACAAGTTTCACTAAGACATCACTATTAGGAATGGAAATAGAAGAAATTGTTAAAAGGATGAACAGTGAAATAAAACTACTGAAAAACTGTAGTGTTGGTGACCTATAGTCTTGAATCTGTGGGACATTTACCTATTTAATGGTAATAGAAAGGTAGTGGGTAATTAATAAATTTTGCTAATAAAATTCTCCACTTAAAAAAAAAAAAAAAAAAGTGCAGGCTTTGAGACCTTTTCATTTTCTGCCAAAATTAATTTTTTCTATGCATTTGTCCCCCTTCACTACAATAGCTAAATAATTTCAGCCCCAAAGTTCTGGTTTAGGTGAAATAAAATTCAATCATTGAAATTGGAATTTCCAAGGCTATGTTAAGATCTCAAATAAATACTTACTGAAAAATTCTAGGAACATACGGGTTCTCAAAAGTTTTTTTAAAAAAGTATTTCTTCAGATGATTTATTAAACATCTGGGGTACCTAAATTTAGCCAACTGCAATTGAAAATCCTCTAGCTACTTTAGTAAAATTTATTCCCTCTTTATTCTTTTGGTAATAAATATACTTTTTTTGTCTGGAATAAGAAAATGGATATCTAAGAAAGCTGAGAATTCTGACACTCTGCAAAGGTGGTTAGAAAGTCTGTATGTTAATAATTAATCTTTTCTTAAGCAGAATCCAGGATTTTGCATTTTTTTCCTGCTGTGCTTATCTGGTCCAATTCCCCTCCTGCCGTAGAAAAGATGGGAAGGCAGCACATGTTGATTTATGTAAGGTCAGTTAAGCAGAAGTGAAGAATGCCCCCTTGGGGATTTTCTGTTCTGTCATCAGTGCCCAGAGGCTTCAAACACAGCCTTGGGCATCCTCACCACTTTCTACTGCAATCCCACCAGGTTTGCATATAGGGTGAACCAGTGAACCTTCCTGACATCCCACCCAAAGGATCTGTCTCTGCATCTAAGAATTAGTAAATCAGCTTCTTACCTCTCGTGACACCAGTTGTGTGGCTTGTGGGCTGGCAGCTGGTCAGAACTGTAAAACAGAAATGGCAGTTCCTAAATTGCTGCTGCACAGAAATCAAAAGTGAAAATATACAGGTGCCTTGAAAACAGATTTATAATGGAGTCCCCTCCTGGACAGGAGCACGGGAGGCAGCAGGAATGTGGTGGCACATGAGGCTGCCATCCCCTTCCTGGCAGCCTGCAGACCCATCCTCTTACCTTGAAGCTTTCTGTGGAGCCAGGGCAGACGTGGTGCAGGGACGTTTTATACGATCTCGCCTGCAGATGCTACAGATGCCTACTCTTTCTTCGGTCAAAAATATTTTGGCAAACCCTCGTTGGTAAAGCATTGTCTGGCAAACTGAACTAAGGGCATAATTGTCATTTGACATGACTAGATATAATTAGAAAATTTTGATGTCTTAGTGGCTATATGAATACATCTCCTATAAACAATCTTCCAAGGGTGTTAAGGAGAGAATCTGGACTAGTCAAAGCACTTAGAGAACTTGGATTCAGGACTTATGGATTTTATTGCTGGCTTTCCCACCGACTCATTGCACAACCTGGGATGGATTGCTTGGTATGTCTGTGCTGCAGCTACCCCAGTAGTACAATAGATAAAATAGGATATTAAAAGATAAATTAGAATATTAAAACCTTCTGGCAGTTTTGTTGGTTTAACCTTGAAAGCAGAAGTGCAGATGTATAAGAGATGAGGAGGGTGACAGGCACAGCACGGTGATCAGCCAAGCACTGCAGCAGGGAGAGGCTGGCTTCTAACTGGGCTTTTAAGTTGATGGCTCTGACAGATGTGAGGCAGCTTTAGAGGTATCAGGAAGAGTGCACACACACACGCACACATACACACAGACAGAGGCATGTGCCTGTGTGTCTCTTTGCATACACTTCAGATTGAAACTAAGTGGGACATTCTCTAAAAACTTTTCTTGTGAACCCTGTGCCCTGTGATGGGTTATACCTGCTGAGACTCCTGATCTGCAGGTTAATGCCAGTGAGCAAGATGCTCCCTGCTTTTGCTGGCAACTTAATTTATCCTTAACTAATGCCTGTAAGTCTAGGAAGAATAAATGATTTTAAATGCTTTCCAACTGAAACCAGCACACCTACTTACAAATGGTAGAAAACTCCTCTTTTCAGCAATACCTATAAAATAATTTGATGTATGCACAAACTCATCATGCCAGCATGCCGTCCCAGATGTTCTCTACCTGATACATCCTCAATCCAGCACTTCCATTTCATTACAAATATCTTGCACACTTAGTCCAAAACACCACGGGTACACCAGAGCACTGGGGTGGCAGACATGCCTGGACAATGCTGATGGAGAAAGAGGAAAGGGATTTACTGGTCGTGCTGGAGAGACACTGGTCTTGTTTTAGGAGCAGAGCACAGTCATGTGAGCTGATTTAAATGCTGTCAGATTTAGGCTGAGGTACTTAACACCTTTGCCTCAGTCATCAACAGAAAGAGTGGTTATCCTCAGGGCAACCAGCCCCTTCAGCTGTTAGTCAGGTAGAGCAGCAGAATGGACTCCCTGCAATCCAGGAGGAATTAATCAGTGACCTGCTGAGCTTAGACACTCATAAGTCTGTGAGGCCAGACAAGATTCACCTGAGGCCACTGAAAAGAAAGGAAGAATTTGCCCAGCCACTCTCCATCATTTATCATCAGTCCTGGCTAACCAGGACTTTCCTATAACCAGATGTGAGAGACTGGAAAGGTCAATGTCCTGAGATATTTTGGGATGCATGTGTATGGGGAAGGGCAGGTCAGACCCTGCCCTGGTGAGGCAGTGCACTTCCCCACACCCCACCCCACCTAGAGCCATGATTCCATGATTCTATAGCTGAGAGTGCTGGGCTAGATCACCTGACTTTGGGGACCTTGCCTTTCCAGTAGCCAACAACAAAGCCATTCTTCTCAGAGAGCTCTTCTGGGTTTTTGCTGTTGTGCTGTGCAGGATGTGGACCCAGCTGTGCAAGAGGCAGGAGTGTGGCACACAGCCAGGTAGCTCTGGGCAGGCAGCTGAGGGAAGTCTGGTTTGAATGAGAAGCAGTCAGTGAGTTGAGGTGTCTCCAGGTATTGACACTCACCAGTGATTTGGGGATTGAATTTAGTGTCAGTAGGTCTCCAGAACATAAAACCTTTTTTTGAAAATCATCCAGATCTCAGAAGAAGGTTGTGAAGTACAACACAGCAATGAAAGGGATTCTTTAATCCAGATGGCTTTTGAATATCTCCAAGGATGGAGATTTCACAATAGCTCTGGGAAACTTGTGCCAGTGCTCAGTCACTCTTAAGGAAAAGGTATTCCCAGATTTTCACAGGAAAATCTGAGTGTCAGATTGTGCCCATTGCCTCTTGTCACTGGGCACCACTAAAAAGGGCCTGGTTCCATCCTCTGTGCACCTCCAGGTATTTATATCCATGGATATGATTCACCTGATCATTCTCTTCTCCAGGCTGAAGAGTCTCTGCTCTTTCAGCCTTCCCTTAGGAGATAGATGCTCCAGTCTCTCATTTGTCTTACTGGCCCTTTTCTGGAACCTCTCCAGTAGCTCTGTATCTCTCTTATACTGGTGAGCTCTGCACTGGACATCACTCCACGTGTGGCCTCAGTGCTGAATTAAAAGCAAGGATCACCTCCCTCAACCTGCTGCAACACTCCTCCTAATACAGCACCATTCATCTTCACAGAAATGACACATTTTTGGCTCATGTTCAACTTGCTGTCCCCAAGAACCCCCAGGTACTTTTTCAGCAGAGTTATTTTTCACCTGGTCAGCACCCAGCATATACTGGTGCCTGGGCTTGCTCCTCTCCAGGTTCAAGGCTTTGTGCTTGCTTTGTGTTATTGGGTCACAGATGGACCTCAGGGTTTTGCCTCACCAGTATTCAGCTGCACACTGTCCTTAACACAAAAAACACTTAATGTTTAATGGGCCTCAGCAATTGTAGAATCACAGAGACTCAAATCTTACTGTCATGTTTATCTGTATTGATAATTAAGCTATAAAAACAAGATAAAATGTTAGAACATCTACTACTTTCACTTGAAAGCTCTAAATTCACCCCCATTTCCTTTTTTGATCTTTTGCATTAACAAAATAGGACACAGAAAACAAGAACTTCTCTTTCAGTATTTTGAGTTGCTGTTTTCAAATATCTTTTTGATGGAAATTAGAGCTAAAGAGCATGCATTATGAATACAGGTAGTATATGAACTCTCAGGCAATGTCTACAGGGGAAAGACACTATGTTTGTGGAGCTAGAAGAGGAGACAGGAGCAAATGCAAAAAAATAAGATTGGACAAATAACCCAGCACTCCATGTTGTAGTGTATGACATAAAGCTCATGAAAAGTGAAGTGTTTGGTCAGGTCTCATAAGCACCCCTGGAAAGCAGTGTAAGCTACTGAGCATCTGCTTGGGATTTGGTTTAATTTATACAGCTCTTCTCTTTCACCAAGGTACCATTTATATGAAGCTGGTATAGTGGTTTCTTACAAAGAAGCATTTCTCCAATCTGAAATAGATGATTCAGATTTCACTGTAGTTTCACTCTCTAGATCCCAAAAAATTACTTCATGAGAAACTTTGCCATGTTTCCTCTATCCAGGTACAGCAAGGAGAAATCTGTCAAAAGAAGTAAAAGCGCCTCAAAGAAACAAAAAAAAAGCAATGTTTCCTGGGAACCATTAATATTCTGTCAATTCTATTTCCATCTCTGTGCAGGGTGAACTTCACAGGGACCAGAAGCAAAGCACAGCAGAGATAAATGGGAGGAGGCAGGCTGGAAGCCATCTCTGGATACAGACTGTGCTGCACAGCAATGCAGTGTCGTCAAGGTGCACATTCCCCATGGAGGAGAAAGGATTCAGTCGTGCTGAAAATAGATCCTTCTTGAGACAGTGATCAGACAGCTGCTCCTTCCTGCCAGGGCCTAAGATGGGTATTTTGTTCTACCCACCCCAGCAGTTAACTGAGAGATAAGGAGTGAGAAGGTGCTTTTTACCCAGGCAGCAGCCAGGCTGGGGAGGGCAAGGGGAGGTTCCTGCAGGTGCTGTGTGTTGGCCACTGGAACCTCCCCCTCCTGCCTGTCCAGACTTATCAAGCTCATGGACTGGAAGCACAAGAATGGCCTGTATGGACAGAGGTTTTGCAGTCGGAAAAGGAATTGTAGTCTTTACCCCTGGGAGCTACTCTCAGGCTACTGATCTGTGATTCCCTGAGACAGACAGCCCTCCAAGGTGGTCACTCTGGCTGGGGACATATCCAGGTGTCCCCTCTGGCTGAGGATGTCTCCAGGTGTCCCCTCTGGCTGGGGACATGTCCAGCTGCCCATCCCATACAGCTGAAACCATGGCCACCAGTGAAATATTTGATTTTCTTTCATTCAATTAACAGACAGGTAATTCCATGCCACTTGCCAAAGCATATCCCTCCAGAACACCAAATCCATAATAGTGCTTCTCATGAGCATTGGCTGAGATGTCCTCAGCAGCAGCAGCAGCAGCAGCAGCTGGCTTTGGTTGCTTTCAGTCCCTGAAGAGCAGCATGACCTGCAGGCAGAGTCAGACATCTGTGGAGCTCACTGGGGCAGCAAAATGCTGTGATCACATCTGGAAGGAGATCTGCCAGGTGAGGAGCAGCAGGGAGGCAGAGTACAGGAGGTTCTTCTCATTACCACAGGCTGGACATATTCTCAGTGGTAACTGTATGCTGGTAAGCATTTCTCCAGGTCCATCACAGGAATTTAGGGGTGTGGTTCAAACAGTTTTTTTCATTCTGAGTTGCCAGGCATGATTTTTCAGAAATATGTTTATGATACAGCACTAACATCACCTCTGTGGGTTATTTGTGACAATAACATAACACTGAAGGAAATAAGATTCCATGACCTCCCTGCCTATGTCAGGGAGATTGGATTAGGTGAGATTTAAAGGTCTCTTCAACCCAAACCCTTCTGTGATCTGTGTGACTCTCTGAATGGCTGTACTGGGTGATTCCAAAGGAACAATTAGACTCTCACACCCAAGACATTTGTCATCATCCCACTCTCCCCAGACACCCAGCCTCTGCAAGACATTCCACCAGGTGGTGACGCCTTCTAGAGGAAAAAAATGCCTCAAGATAGTGAAAAATGTCATGTGAATGGAATAAAAATCAAGTAACTTACATATGGGAAACATACTGAAAACAGCAATGTGTTCTGTGTGTCCCTGCCAGTAATAGGAGACAGAAGCACAAGCACATTCCTACTATCTCTATATGAAGCCTAAGAAGCCTTTGGCCTTCTCAGGTCTCAGTGACCTATTTGTAGCCCCACGTGGAGACTGTAATGGTCATGGGACAGAGCAGATATCCTGGGATATCAGGGGATATCAGGGATCACCTTGCACACTCTGCTAGTGGGCCCTGAGAGGCTGGAGAGGGCTCAGAGCTGCTCAGCTTCTGCTCCAGGAGAAAACCTCCTGCTGTGGGTCCAGGGCCTGGAGAGCAGCTCCGGAGCCTACACAGACAGAGATGTCTCCTTGTGCCTGGGGACAGGTCACTGCAGCTCCTTCTCTGGTGATCAGGGTCCCTGATGCCCTGCAAGGAATTGAGATGTGCTCAGGGCCATGGAGGAATGAGCAGGATCTGCATGGATGTGCTGCTCCTCTGAGCACACATCACTGCTAAGGTGAAGTCAGTCCTGCATGTAGTGGGTCACTACTGGTGATTACTCTGCCCTACTTCAACCAAATCAACTTTTCTTACTCCTTTTCTTGGAGAGGAGGGGTTTGTTCCATTTAAGGCCCCATCCAAACCCAGTAATGTCTGTGCAAAGAAGTTATTAACTGAGAGTGTGTGGAGAGGTGTTCAACATAAGATTGTAATGGGAAACAATGTGGAGATAACAATACAGGAATGATAATGACTGGTCCCAGACCCCATAAACTGTGGTAGGTATTCCAAAACATACAGTCTACACACATCTGTTCATTGCTTACACACACATTTGCTATGTTATCAACTCTCTTAATGCAATGTCACACAGGGAACAGACAAGCAGCAGTGCTTGGGCATGCTTCTGAAATTTGGGCTCCTCTCAATGACAGTGCATGAGACTCAAGAGTGGCACAGCCCAGCTCACAGAGCAGTGGGGAGACAGGTAAAGCAGCAAACTTTCCTTTGGGGGTGAGAACTCTCCGCTGAGGATCAGAGTTGTGCTCTTAATCAGACTCCTCATGTTCCCACAAACACCAGCGGAAGAGCTGGCCTGGGAGGTGACATTCAGGATGTCCTTTCTGTCACCCACCACAGCAGCTGAGGAGCTCCTGTTACAGAGCAGGGGAGTGGGGTGGGCAGGCTAAGACGCCTCCGGGTAAGACAAAGTCAAAAGACGCCAAGTGGCAAAAGGGGGAGGGAAGGAGGACTAGGATTAGGTGCATAATATTAGCACAAGCAGCAACTGTATCCTAAAAAAGACAGCAATGAGGTGGTGTCTTCCTCAGTTGGCACTCATTTGGGACAGATGCACAAATCCTGCTTCTGGGCAGATTTCAGTGCTGTAAATGGAAATAAACTGGTATGGAAGAAATCAGCTCACTGTAAAAATTAGGCTTTTCAAGATTAAGACAACCCAGTGGATTATCACAGAATTTTCTGAGTGACACTCACTGTAGAGAAGTTGCCAACAGGATACACAGCAGAATTTTCTAGTTCCATTTCTAAACTAACTTGTTCATGCAGAAAAGTTCCTTTTGCATCTGTAGAAAATTTATCAAAGGTTTCATTATTTTATATTGGAAGACAGATTCTCTCCTGGGTCAGGCTAAACATTTATTTTATTGCTCTCTGCATTCACCTCATGTGCCAAGGGAAGGATACAAATCCCTGCTGCTCCTGAAGGGCAGGGTAGTGTTTCCCAGCAGTTCCCCTCAGATTTCTCCTGACCTTTCATCCTCAAACTGTTCTGAGTTGTCATTCCTTCCACCCCCACATCCTCTGCCATCTTATCACCTTGCACACATCCATCTTGCTTTCCTCCTCCCAGACCCTTTCTGAACTCCCCAGCACTGTTTCAATCCCAGCTCGGTTCTGTGCTTAGTCTTCCACACTGTCTCTTACCAATTTTTTTCTGCAATAAGAGTCATAATACATTAAGTTCAGCTGCTCACTTCTAATGCATTGGGGCCCAGCTCTATTTAATCTGAACATGTTCAACAGGCTGCTCCTGCTCCACTTGGCTAAAAGAGGGGACAAAACTTTCTGCAATGCTGCTGTTCCTGCAGCAAGCCCTGCCTCTGCTTTTCTCATCATGGAAGAAATTCATGAAACAGGGCTTCTTGCTGATCTGCAAAGCAAAAATGGTCTTCTAGGCCCACAGACATTGCATTCATTTGCTGGTTTACCCAACAAGGGTAAACCTTGAGAGAAGGGTTCCCCCATCCACCTCAAGGAGCCCTGACTGACTGCTAGAAGTACCTGAGCAGCTGCTCTGTTCCCCATGGACAGCACATCCCAGCAGGGAATGGCCATGGAGCAGGGCTGGCACAGGGCCATTGCACAGGCCCCAAAGGGGAACACTCTGGATTCAGACTCTGAGCAGGGAGAGCACGCTGGGGCCCCATTCTGATGTTTCACCTTTCAGCTGGCAGTGGAGCTGTGCTGCAGCGAGTCTCTCTGGGTAAGAATAGCAGCTGCTGCCTTGGGACTCGGCACACGTGTCCAGCTCCTCCACGGCAGCACGTTGCACTGCCACATAGAAGGCAGCCTACCCGCCCAGGAATGTCTTCAGGCGCTATTCATGGAAGCAAATCATCCCCACAGACAGGCACGACCCCGCACAGGAGTCTTAGGAGAGCAGGGCTATTTTGGGCTTTTGACATTGAGGATGAAAGGAGACACGTGATGGGCTGATCCTCCTGGTAGGGGCCTCCTCCAAAGCTCCTTTCAGCCTTGTCCCCTCCTCTAACAATGGCTCTTGTGAAGGCTGAGGGGCAGTTTGGTGTGGTCTTGGAGAGCAGGAGAGGGCAGAGGGAGCTGTGAGTTTGCTGAGGGGCAGGGCCAGCCCTCAGTGCCATCAGCAGTGCCCAGCTGTGCCCAGGGCAGGTCCTGCCTGAGGGTGTGCACCTGTCCCTGAGCTCAGGGCATGGGGCTGCCTGCTTTATTCTCAACCACACCCATGACACTGAGAGAGACACCAGAGAGGATTGTAAGGCTCCAAACAACTTGCTGAAAACATGCATGAAATACAAATCCTTTGCATCCAGGAGGGTATTTACTTCTTTCCACCTGAAGCTCTCAATTTCTGAGTGGTTCTTCAGCACCAGGAATGTTTGAGAGAGGTCTGTTTTCCTCTTTCCAGCCATCACAAATTCCCTCCCCAACTTATTTCCATCCTTTTAACATCCCCTTTATGGTGTGGATTTCTTTCATTCCACTTTTTTTTTTTTTTTTTTTTTTTTTTTTTTTTTGTGTGTGTGTGTGTCTCATTTATTTCTGTTTAATTTACCTTGTTTTGTGAAAAGCTGCAGATTAAACTGTGAGAGGAAAGATCACCACTTTCCCAGAAGAGTTTTCTGTCTGAATCAACCAGCCTAGCTGGTCTCCCTTGTGACTCCATATTCAGCTGGACTGATGCAGAGCAGCAGTGTTAGCAGACAGGAACAAGTGGTCAGGGGACTGTGTGTGTATTGGGTAGCTTATAAAGTGCTGCCATTAAATGCAATCTCACACCCTTGGGGGTCAGTCTCATGCTAGCTCCTGGAAGAAGGCCACTTGGCACAGTCACAGCCTTGTAGGCCATTCCCATGCACATCCAGCACTGCTGCAGGCAAAACTCCATCAGTTCAGCCAGCAGACAAGTGCCACAGCTCCTCATGCATGGTCAAATTATTTTTCCAGCAGCCTAATTAGTCACCCTCCTAATTCTGGCTTTGCCAGCACCTCTGTGCTTGTTGGGCATCCCCTGTGTCTGTCAGAACACATTACAATAGGTGTGGGCACTGTGCACTGAAGTCCACCCTTGGCTGCTCACTGCAAGGTCAGGCTGCTGATAAAGTCAGTCTTTACCCCCATTTGGTGCCATATGCTGTGGGCCAGGTTCCTGTGGATCCCCTTGCCTGAACCAGTGGTCTGTGGTGTGGCAGGCTGTGACTGGGCTGTTGGACAGGGCTGTGTGCTCATCTCCTGCTGCCCTGGACCATCATGGCCCAGCACAGGCCAAGCTTCTCTGCAGAAACTCAAGCTGTAAGGATGTGTGCCCCATGGCCATGCACTTCTTTTGATCTGTTTTATTTCTTACTGTATGCAACTGGCAGTGCAGGCTTTCCACAGAGCTCCATTGCAACCAGCAGGCCCCGAGCCCAAACCTGCCCTCGTGCTCTCAGGATCCTCCCCTTCAAACCAGCCAGACCTACATGCACAATGTGTTATGCCAACACAAGCACCATAGTCCTGGCTAGAGTCAGCCTGGGCACTCCAGGTGCTGGGTGGGAAAGCCAGGCTCTGGCATCTGCCATTCAGCCAACCCTGTCATGAGTCAGAGCCAACACAAACCAAAAGTGAACTCCACTTTATGAAATGGGAAAGAGCTGCACTGCCAGCAGAAAGGAGCTGGGATTATCCTGCTAAAGCCATGTCCATGCAGGGGCTGCTGTGCTCTTCCCCCTGTGCTTTGAGTCTCTAAGACCATGTAGCTGTGGGCAAGGGCAAACAGCAAACTTTGTTCCAAAAGCAGGCAGGAGGGCTGGGAGGATTACATGACAATGTTATGTTGATTCCTGGATACTCTGGAATGAATCATGACAGGCTGGTAAGGGTTACCAAACTTGCCTAGCAGTTAGCAATTTTGCACAGCTACTCCTAAACAGTTATGACTGGTTTTCTGCAGGTTCATGAAGTAGAGTATTGCACTGAGCAACCAAACATTTGACATGGTGGGCTAGGGTCAGTGACATGGCCTAGGAGCACAGCAGGACTTGGATTGCATCCTGAAGCACAGCACTGTGTCATGAGCTGCTGAGAACAAGGTGCAGCTGGTCTGCTGAGAATGTGCTGCTTCCAGGCTACAGGGGCTGAAACAGAATCCATCCCTTGGGAAAGCAAAAAGCCTGTCAAACCTCTGGGTTTTAAATTCAGAATAAAATGGGTCAAACTGGGCACAGAAGTAGTGAGACTCAAACCCTCAGTTTTGACTAAACTTAGTAACAAATAAGACTCTCATTTAAACATTCACATTTGGAGCATCTGAGGTTGCAGGTATCTATTTTATTGACACTAGCACAGCAGCAGTGACAGAAAATGTTTGTGCTCATAAACAAAGAGAAAATTCCTTCCACAGATGAAGAGATACTTGGTGGAAATCCTAGCTATCCCACAGGAAGCTCATTTTGCAGTTTTTAACACCGCCTAGAAAGGAGAGGCTTTGTTAGTCTACACATGCCAAGATGAGTCTTTTGATCCCTAAAATCATCCATCTCAGTGCACCATCCAGCTAGGATGTGCAAGTGGAGCCTGAGCCAATGCAGGGATGTCTGGAACCCTTAAAACCACTGTGTGAGTTGAATTTATGCTGGTAACATCAGAATGGCCTCCATCCACAGTTGAAGCATGAAGAAAAGATTAATTCCCTTATTTCACTGGCAAACTGAGAACACATGCACTGCTAAGCTTATTCCATCTTAAGAGGGGCAGAAAGCAGTAAGGTCTAAGCCTTGCATTATGAGCCTGGAGCAGGCACAGTCTGTCACCAGGCTGTGTTTTACAATCTCTGAACTTCCTATCTTCCTTCCCCCCACCTACAACGGAGCCCCAGTCTTGTGGGAAGAAAGATTTCAAGTCTTTACCAACATTCTGCTTTCAGAAAATTCCATTTCTTCTCTAGCACAGAGAAAGTCACCCAAAGCAAACGTGATAAAAACACACAAAAAAAAAAAATCTGCAAAGCAGATATGTGAATTTTCTCACAGTAAGTATTTTCTAACATCTCCCAGGTGCAAGGGAGTATCAGGCACCTCAAAGCAGGACCTAAACCTACAGGATATTGGTCCACAGATAGAGGGTGGTCCACAGTCAGTCTGTTCAACCAGCCTTCACCTGGGGATATCCAATAGAAGGCACCTGAAGTCTTGCCTCTGTCTGGGCTTCCAATTCAATGAGAGATTGAGCATTCCCTCTACAAGGTTATCTCATGTCTGGAGACTTTGCTCAGGAACTGGACTCATCCTAGTGCATCCCCTGGGGTGTTGGCAAGATAGCCTGGCAGGCACTGAGTCAACTTTTACTGATGCACAGCTTTAGGTGAGGGTAGGAGAGCTCTGCAGAGGGGACTGGACAGGCTGGATTGATGGGCCAGATCAAACAATAAGAGGTTTAAGAAGACCAAATGTCAGTGTTGGTCACAACAGCCACCCAGGGGGCGGGTACAGGCTGGGGAAAGAGTGTCTGGAGAGCAGCCAGGCAGAAAGGGACCTGCAGATGCTGGTTGACAGCTGACTGAATGTGAGCAAGCAGTGTGCCCATGTGGCCAAGAAGGCCAATGACACCTGGCCTGGATCAGGAATAGTGTGGCAGGACCAGGGCAGGGATTCCTCTGCTGGACTCAGCACTGGTGAGGTGACACCTCGAGTGCTGTGTCCAGCTCTGGGCCCCTCGGTTCAGGAGGGATGTGGAGATGCTGCTGTTTCAGTTTAAAACCATCACCCCTTGCCCTGTCACTAAAAGTCCTTGTAAGGAATCTTTCACTGTCTTTCTTATAAGACCCATTTAAGGGGGCCAGAATAAAGTCTGCTCAGAGCCTTCTCTTCTTCAGGCTGGACAACTCCAACCCACTCAGCTTGTCTTTAAAACCCCCTTCCTTCCAGAGCTGTCCTTTCCAAATGAAGCCTGTACCACTGGCAAGGCCCAAATCTGCTGCTAGACTCATTTTGAGCAAACAGCACACCTGCAGTAAAGCCTTACCTTTGTAGCAGGGTCTTTTTGGGCCTTAGCTCTGAGTTTGCTTACTTGGCTCTCAGCAATATCTGCCCTTTCCAGGGCCTCACCTATCTTCTGCAGTGCATTTTTCAGTTTGGAGAGATCAGCATTGGCTTGTTCACCCTGAAATTACAAAAGAAAAATTTAAAACCATCTGGCAACATGCTGGGGCACAGAGCCAACTTTTAAACTAACAGTCTTGTGAGCAGGTAAATAAGTATTTGCTTCATTTTAGTGACTCACAGCTTCATCAGCTTGTCTTTTGTAGGATTTGATTTTCAGCTGCAGTTCATCTGCCAGATCTTGTAACCTAATCATGTTCTTCTTTTGTTCTTCATACTGTGGAAAGAGAATGTGCAATTTTATGTCCTTGGGAGACAAAACATCAGAATTACTTTCTATTTTTACCCACCTGAAAAGTGAGCTCTTTGTAACGCTGTTCATATTTGGAGAGGCTTTTCAAAGCCTCTGTGGATTGTTTATGTTTTTCTTCCAGTTCAGCTTCTAATTCTCGGATCTGGTGAATTAATCAACAATTGGCTTAAGCCCTCACACAGGACTTGGAGAAGAAAGATGTTTTTGACACCCATGTTCAGTGCCAGTACCCACCCTGGCCTCCAGCTTCTGGATCTGTTTCTTCCCTCCCTTCAGTGCCAGCTGCTCAGCCTCTTCCAGATGGTCCTGCAGGCCCTTTGCTGTCTGATCCAGGTTCTTCTTCATCCTCTCCAGATGGGCACTGGTGTCCTGCTCCTTCTTCAGCTCTTCTGCCATCCTGGCTGCCTTGGAAGTGAGATGACACAAGAAACTGGAAGAATGTGAAAGAACAGCACATATTGTGCACCAGCAGAGGATTAACTCCTGCATCCTGCTGAAAATTCCTGCTGCCCCACTCCCTATTTTATTATTTTTTTTCAATAACATGATAATGACAGGAAATAGTAGGGGAATGGATGGGAAAAGTCTGCCTTACTGCACACAGTGCTGGAGTGGCAGAAAGGGTAAATGTTCTGTCTCACTGCACGGTCCCTCTGTGACCTCACTACCAGCTGGGTGCCAGGGGGAAAACAGCCAGAGCAACAGCAGAGTCTGGGAACAGAACATGGCACAGCTGAAAGACAACTGTGCTCAACACACCTGGGGTGGGCTGACTGCTGTGCTTCAGTGCTTGCCCTGCTACTGCCACAACCTCCTGGAGGGCAGTGCCACAAAAGCACAAAATAGTTTAAAACAACCTATGTTTTTTAACACAAACTAAGATTTATTTTGCTCTCAAACATTGGACTCCTACACGATATAATTAAGCACTTTGATGAAATATTGAATGACATTATAACTAATGTTATAATTATATAACTACAATTACAATTAATGTAGAATTCAACAATTTGCTTTGGCAGCAAAATATCTGAAAAGGTCTAAATTGAAAAATGTGACCACTAGAGGTTTTATATAAATATATTTGTATATGTGTGTATAATTCATTGTAATGTTTTCTTTCTCTTTTATTCAAACAGAATAGAAA
The DNA here is from genome assembly GCA_034336665.1 of Luscinia megarhynchos. Lineage (NCBI taxonomy): Eukaryota > Metazoa > Chordata > Aves > Passeriformes > Muscicapidae > Luscinia > Luscinia megarhynchos. The sequence goes on from CM067580.1 coordinate 9,951,890, forward strand.
TCATTAAAACACAAGAACACCTCAACATGAGGAAGAGCTTTTTTTCCATGGAGGTGGCAGAGCATGGAACATCTGCCCAGGGGGTGCCAGGGAGTCTCCCTCTCTGGAGACATTCCAAACGTTCCTGTGTCACCTGCTGCAGGTGACCCTTCCTGGACAGAGGGATTGAAGTAGATATCTCCAGAGGTCCCTTCCAATCCTAGGGATTCTGGGATTCTCTTTGATTTTTTTTCCATTTAATGAGCAAGTTGAAAAGTTTTCTTTCTATTTTAATTCCACATAATGTATCTTGGTTTGATCCTCTGCATCAAAAATCATTAGCAGATTGAGTCCCATGACACACCAGTCCTATTGCCTGGCTGAGCTTTACACATCTTGCATGGGAGGATTTAGCACCATTTTTGAATGAAAATTTACAATTCTCATTTAAAAAGTTAAATAGGATTTTGCAAAGACGACTATTCAGATGCCTTAGCCACTTTACTGGTTTCAATATCGCAGGACTCCTTTGTAAGTTACATGTTCATGCAGCACTGAAGAAAGTTATTTTGTTTTCAACTGACTAAATGTGAGTTTAGTTCGTTATGATGGCAACAGCCCCATCTGTCAGCAGGACATGTTCCCTGTTGCTCTAATCCTCCTCTGGCATGAAGCCTTTTAACCAGGCCCACAGGCTGGCTCCTTGTCCAACCCATGACAAGAGTATTTACATTAACTCCCAGCAGCAATGCCACTGGAAGCCTTGAAAATTCTAAGTGAAAACCACAATAACATCCTTACATCTGTCATTGCCTTCTTAGCTCTTTCTTCAGCACTTTTTGCTTCATTAGTAACATCTTCTATCTCTGCTTGGAGTTGTGCCATTTCAGTTTCAAGCTTCTTCTTTGTATTGAAAAGGCTGGTGTTCTATAAAGGAGAAAGAGAGAGGCTCTGAGTGTCTTTAGCCTCTGACACACAGAGACCATTAATTACTATTCATTCTCCCTCCATCCATCTCTGGACCCCAAATACATCAGTCTTAGCAAAGCAAACTACCTGGGTGTGCAGGAGCTGTGCACGTTCAGTGGCATCCAGAAGCTCCTGCTCAGCCAGTTTCCTCGACCGCTCTGTCTGCTCCAGGGCTGCCCGGAGCTCCTCAACTTCAGCCTGCAGCAGGTTTGCTCTGCGCTCCACCATGGCCACCTGCTCCTTCAGGTCGTCCTTTGTCCTGAGAGCATCATCCAAGTGCAGCTGGGTATCCTGTATTTGAAGAGTCAGTTTTGTCCTAATGAATTTCTTGAATACTGTGTTTAAAAAAATAAATCAACCAGAAGGTAAAGCAAGACCTTGAGAGCTCCCTGGATGCTGTGCAGGTGTTTCTGTGCCTCTGCAGCCTGGCGGTTGGCATGGCTCAGCTGGATCTCCATTTCATTCAGGTCTCCCTCCATCTTCTTCTTCAGCCTCAGGGCTTCAGTCCTGCTCTCAATCTCAGCATCCAAAACACCCTGCATTGTCTCCACAATCCTTTCATGGTTCTTTTTTAGCTGGTTGATCTCCTCATCCTTGTCAGCAAACTTTCTGCTGATTTCTGACTTTATCTGAGTCAGCTCTTGGTTGACACCAAGGATTTTGATTTCTTCATGCTCAAGAGCTGCCTTTAAAAGAAAAAGGGAAAAACAAAGATGAAGGTAACATTTCAGAGAACATAATTATTGAGATGGTACTGAGTGACTTCACAGAACTTCCTAAAGTTTGTGGCAATCAACCTTGCACACAGCTACTGCCAGAAAAGGGAACAGAAAGCTGCTCAGCATGCTCTTTACTATTTACAGTAATATTTAAACTAACTCACCTCTGCCTCTTCCAGAGCTAGCTGCAGACCATTTCTTTTCTATTTCAGCTTGATTTTTGGCTTTCTCAAGGTCTCTGATCATTTTGCCATTTGCAGTAATTTGCTCTGTGAGATCAGCTGCTTCCTCTGTGAGAGAAAAATGGCATCAACAAGAGGAGCTGAACACTGCTTTGTTGCTGCAGTCAGGACCCCTTTTGCACACATAAATATGCATACACAAATGTACATGTGTACACATGTCTGTAAATACGTACAAATGAAATCAGACACAACCAACTCATGCAGGCCAAGTGAGCATTTGTGTAGTTTCACAGCCCTTTTTGCAGAGAGCCTGGAAGAGCCCTGCATGTGTTACATCTAGGGATGGGCCATCAGGGTCTAAAACTACCTGTCTAGTCATTGTGTTCAGTGCATCTGTAAAACTCACTTTCATGAGCTGCTCAGTCTCCCAGTCACTACCTTTGCCTGGGAATGGCACCTCAAGGTCTGCAGGAGATGGGTGTGCAGGACATTTACTTTATTAGTTTAATCACTTTATAAACATGCTTGACAACTTTTGATAAGACACTGATATTCTGCATTGAGATGGAGAGCACAGGAAGGACAGAGTGCTGTCACTTGGTGCCCTCCTGCAGACAGGAGTGTGCTCATGAGCACCCCTTGCTCTGGTGGGTCTGTGGAAGCTGATGTGAAACCAGAGCCAAACACGTACTCTGGAGAGCAGAGTTCTCCCGTTTGATTGTTTCAAGCTGATCTGAGGTTTCCTCATAGGCATTTTTCACTTTGAAAAGCTCTGTGTTCAGTGAGCCTGTTTCTTTAGAGAGAGATTCCCGCTCCAGCTGACTCTCCTCATACTTCCCCTTCCACTCTGCCATGACCTGGAAGACATCATAGAATCATAGAACACTTTAGGTTGGAAGAGACATCAAAAATCACCTAATTCCAAATCCCCTGCCATGTGCAGGGACACCTTCCACTATCCCAGGTTGTTCCAAGCCCTGTCCAATCCAGCCTTGGACACTTCCAGGGATGGGGCAGCCACAGCTGCTCTGGGCACCCTATGCCAGGGGAGAATTTCATCCTCATATCCAACCTAAACCTACTCTCTGTCAGTGTGAAGCTGTTCCCCCTTGTTCTGTCTCTCCAGGCCCTTGTAAACAGTTTCTCTCCATCTTTCTTGTAGCTCCGTTCAGGCACTGGAAGGCCACAATTAGGTCACCCCAATGATTTTCTTCTCTTGTCTGAACAATCCCAATTCTCTCAGCCTTTTCTCATAGGAGAGGATATTATGTTTCATTTCCTGCTGGTACTGGAAATGTCATTTTATCTGTGACTACATTTTGTACTAGATAAATAATACAGTATCTGAAACCAGGACAAATTCCTGCTGCCACGCCCTAGTGGCTCTAGTTAGATTCACCTTGACTTCAGCATTGACTGATGTACAGAGTGTTAGTCTGGCTTTCTGGAAGGCAACATTTGAAAGATACTGTGCTCATTTATCACCTTATCAAAGTTCTGCTGTTTCCTGTCAAGGGCAGCTGCTGATGTGTTTGCTCTCTCTATGTCCAGTGTCAGATCCTCCACGTCCCCCTGCAGCTTAAACTTCATCTTCTCCAAGGAGGCACTCTTGGAATTCAGCATGTCTGCCTGCTGCCCTGTTTCCTGGAGACGCTGAGAGAGCTTTTTCCTTAGGCAGATAAATAAAATAAGCACACAATTTAAAAAATCATTACGTTATGTGTCTCATTTTAATTAAGACTACATGCAAACCCCCCCAAAATAATTTAGGTCCGGCTACTAAAAGTGGGTCTGTGCTGTGCCCAATATACATCTGGACAGCTCATGTCATCTGTTCTGTACTTGGCCTCCTCGAGCTCCTCTGTGCGCTGAATCGCATCCGTCTCATATTTGGTTCTCCACTGGGCCACTTCACTGTTGGCCTTGGACAGGGCTCGCTGCAGCTCCCCCTTGGCCTCCTGCTCCTCCTCATATTGTTCCCGGAGCAAGTCACAGTCGTGGCGAGCGGACTGCAGGGCGTGGGCCAGGGCGTTCTTGGCCTAAAAATTCCCCAAAATACCATTGTATTTCTGTTACTGTGACCAGCAGGAGACCTCGTGACCTTGCACATCTGAAATACCATCACTGCAGCATGGGCAGAATACAAAGGGCTGAGGCTTTGTTAGTGCTCAGGAAGCTGCCTTTACCTGTCACCAACTACCACTAGAAAAGACCAAAAGTGATGCTTTCACCTTGGCATATACTGTAACTTGTCTTCCCTGTAGCTACAGAAGCTAAAGAAATCACACAGACCATGTCTTTAAGATTTAAAAACATGAAAGAATTCACCAAGTTAAATCAACTTTCAGCATGCCAGAGTCATCCTTTGCAAAGGACTTAGTGCACACAGTACTGCTTACTGTACACATCCTTCCCCAGAGTAATTTTACTGTGTTGGACTATAGGCAACACTTAAAAACTCCCAAAAGTGTTTTTCAAGTGAACTGAGACCCTGGTACATTTTGAAGCCTTATCAGGTGCTCAGTAGTTCACATTACCTTGATCTCTTCCTCCAGCTGCCTCTTGAGCTCTTCCATCTGCTCTGTAAGTGCCTGCTGGCTTCTGGACAGCTGCAGCCTTACGGTTTCTTTCTCTTTGAGTTGACGGCTTAGTTCACCTGTGACAAGAGAGGGCAAGTTCTTAATACTGCCCAGATTAAGCATCCTGAAAACACTCATATATAATAATAATCATCATCATCATCATCATCACCATCATCATCATCATCATCATCATAATCATAATAATAATAGAAATCCCACAGCACTGTTTACCTCCCATTATGTACATACATTTACCATTGATCAGTATATATTAATCCTTCAAAATGCTTTTGTTGTTGTTCTTTCTTTATCTAAATTCACCTGATTCCCTAATTCTAATTGTATCCCTTATTACAGTTGTCATCCACTACATGCTATTTTTTCCTGAAGAAGAGTGCTTTCAAAATTTTGCTTGTTTCTTTTAAAGCCCTATTTTCATTTTGAAGCAGTAGGATTTTATGCTGTCACACTGGCAGAACTGACACAAAATGCTGTAGCAGTTTCCCATAATTGGCCTTGTAATGCAAGAGATAAACCCGAAACTTTCATTTCATAAGATTTACAGTAACTGGAAAAAATTTATTCCATATCACCCTCTGTCCTGGGAGCTGAAGTATATTTCTCCCTTTTCTGGAGAGGTGCCAATAGTCTGTGCCATCATCTCCAAAACTCTCAGTACTTCTTGTAGCCCACCAATACTGTCTTTTCCAGATTTTCCTGAGCCATTTTACGTTTTTTCTCAAATTTTCAGTTTTGTTCTAAGATTCCCCTTGAGCACCATGCTCAATGACCTTACAACAAACTGGTGAGAGAATGGTACACGAGAGAATCTGTTTGTTACTGAAGGGAAAAAATACCCTCTCAGCACATCTTTGTCCCTCCTTACCAGACTCTGCCTGGAGCTGGGCTTTTTGCATCACCATCTCATTCACATTCTTCTGGTGCTCCTCAAGTTTGGCTTTCATCTCACTCATCTCATCTTCCAGAGTGCGGTACTTTTTTTCCAGAATAGCCTGAAAGAGAATAAGAAAGTAGAATCTGTGAATTTGCAAAGTTCCCATCAGACAGAAATATTGGTAATTCGAGTATTTAAGTTACAAAGAAACACCTTGGACTTGGTAATGATCTCTGTACGACCAGCCAGGTCATCAATCTCCATTTTCAGCTCACTCTTCTCCTTCTCCAGCTTCTGCTTCACGCGTTGCAGGTTGTCGATCTGCTCCCCCAGCTCAGCTGTGCTGTCCGCGTGCTTCTTGCGCAGGGCGGCAGCCGTGGCTTCGTGCTGCAGCGTGGCCTCTTCCAGGTCACGGCGCATCTTCTGGAATTCTGCCTCACGCTTCTTGGTGAGCTCTCTTTGAGCAGTGGTGGCTCCTCCAGCCTCTTCAAGGCTCCCATGGATTTCCTCAAGCTCCCGGGCCAGCTCAGCACAACGCTTCTCTGCTTTCGCCCGCGTTGCTTTCTCACTCATGGTCTCCTCTTCCAGCTCTGCAGCACGGGCCTGGAGAACAGGAGGGAAAAGCACATCAGGAATTAAATAGGGAACAAGTCATTCAGTGCTTAGGTTACTGCATATTTGTCACAGTAGAACACCAAGAACCTTTTCTTGGAGACTGCAAGCAAAACAAACTTCCTTTGAATTTCACTGTTTTAGCATTGTAGGTAAAGACTTACTGACAGGAAAGGACCTGTGGTTCAACTCATTCTAGATTTAGATCACAGATTTCTGTTGTATTGGGTTTGCATGGCCAGGTTTGGTAGTGGGGGGACACAAGGGTGGCTGCTGTGAGAAGCTGCTGGAAGCTTCTCCTATGTCTGACAGAGCCAAACTGTGGACAAGCATTATTCATGGTACTTCAGTTTAAAACAAGCAAACAGTAATGATGAAGTAGATACATAAAGTCTCTTGCCTGCAATTCTCTGATCTTCTTCTGCAAATGAATACCTGAATTTCGCTGTTCCACAATTTTATTTTGCATCTGGTTAAAATCCAAGTCTTTCCTGTGAAAGAGATGTTCTTTTTATTAAAAGAAACTATGTCCTGTTAAAGCCAAATAATAAATTTTTCACTATTTTTTCCTCATACTTCCTTAATTTTTCATCTAAATGTTGTTTATCAGTCTCCAGATCTACTATGGTTTCCTGTGCAAGTTTCAAGTCTCCCTCAAGCTTTCTCTTTGCTCGTTCAAGGTCCACACGCGCTTTTCTTTCAAGTTCCAAAGATCCTTCAACCTGCAACATTAACATATATAAACATGGCTGATGGAACAACTAAAGAATCTGCTCCTTCTCCTTGTGTTGAACATGCTCACATGGTTCACTTGCTGCTCCAGCTTGATCCTGGCTTTGGTGAGGGTATTAACTTTGTCCTCCTCTATTTGCAGGTCATCCAGTGCCTGTTGTTTGGCTTCTTGCAGGGCCTTCTTCTCCTTGACTAACTTTGCAACAGCCTCATCCAAACCTGTCACTACATCAGTCAGATTTTTCACCTATTGTAAGGCAAAATACTTAAAGGTCACAAATAATTTTGGCCCTCACATAGGCAACAAACACAGACAATGAACTTGCTGTTAGACTTGCAAAGAGGCTTTGACCATTGTATGGTCACACTCTACAATCTCTCTGTTATGTCTCAGCCCTTCAGAAGTCACAAAGCAATGCTGAACTTTAATGCATTTTTGCATGCTTATGGGCTGGTTTTCCTGCACCAGGTGCAGGAAATAGGGATGCCCAGGTTAAGTACCAGGCCCATAGGTCTCCTTACACAGCAGGATGTAAGCATTCACATTTACTGTACCTTTACAGCCTATACATTGCCTAACAGAGCAATTGTTACTAAACATTGCAGAAATAAACAGCACCTTGTTTTCAGTGATAAGCTTTTCCTTTTCAGCCTTGACCAATGTTAACTCAAGGTCATCCATATCTTTCTTCAGCTCAGAGTATTCATCCTCCAGCTTCTTCTTTCTGGCTGCCAGATCAGCATTCATCTCCTCATCATCTTCCAGCTTTTCCATTATCTCCTTTATTCTTGCTTCCAGCTGAAATTTTACTGTGATCAGCTGGTCACATCTTTCTTCAGCATCAGCCAAATTTTCATTTTCCTTTTTACAGAGAAGAGAAATGTGTTTCATTATCACACACTGGCACTGACACTTGCAGAAATCACCTGCTTATTAAGTGGCTGGTACATGAAACAACAGAATTTCCTTTCAGCTTTTCCTGAACACTCAGACAAAACTGATGTAATCTGAAGAGCCAAAAATTATTTAAATTACATACAGTTTGTACTTGGAGGTGTAGATCCTTTTTCTCCTGCACCAGAGCCACCATTTTTTCTTCCAATCTGGTCCTCATGGCTTCTGATTTAGCCAGTTCTTCTTTTGTTCTCTCAAACTCTTCCTTCATCATGGCCAAGTCTTTCTCAGTTCCCACACTTTTTAAGAGGGGTTTTAACTTGAAGTACAGCTTCATCCAGGGCCACTGCTTGACTTTCATGAAAGCACGGATGTTGTACTGGATGCAGAGGATGGACTCTCTGAAACCAAAGTGATCCATCACTACTGTGGAATAAGCCCATGTTTGAGCAACCAGCCCTGGCAGAGGATACACACCTGTGGTCAAACATTATTTTCAACTCAAGTCTCCGGAGGTATCCCCTGCACAAAGCCTGGGTCCGTGTGATCAGCTGTCCTAAACAGTCATCTCTCATCTCTTCCAGGACACCCAGCAAACCTGTCTTGAAGAACACCTGCAGCCAAAGAACAGACATCACTCGTTGCTGGGTTTACATTTCAATGCAATGAATGTTTTCTTATTGTATGGCAAAATTAAACGTTTACCTTAGTGTGTCCAAATTTGTACTGAGTATGATCTATCTCAATGGAAGACAGCAACTTTTCACATGCCTTCCTGCTATCAATAAACTTTCCTTGTGGAATGACACTGGTATTCAGAAGGTGATATCTGGTAAAATAAAGAAAAAAGCTTACCCATCACTAGTGTTTCAGAGCACAGGATGCCACAAGAACAGCTGTCAGTTTAAGGATACAGAGGAAAGCTGAGTCTGACTCACACCTCCAGCCTCAAATAGCAAAGCAGTAAGAAAAGCAGCACATAGCAGCAGGTCAGTTCAGTAAGTTCCAAGGATGTGTTACAGCCCTCACTGAGACTGAGGGCATGGACAGTCTGTGCTCTAGACCAAAGACACTCTGCTTGTCTGTGTCAAGTCATTATCACTACTCTAGGGGTCCAGCTCATTGGGGTAGCTGTAAACTCAAAACATGGATGGATTTTAAGAGCAGGGGAACTGCTTTTCTGAACAATATCCAGCTTCTCACATTCCTACTGAACCATGTAACCCAGAATTACACTTTGTATTCAGCAATGGACTTTCTAATCCTACACTGAGAGATTATTCCATACCTATTTTCAGCATCGATACACAAATCTGCCCTCCCACACCAATGGCTGGGCCAATGCCTTCAGTTAGTGCCCAGATCACTATTTCAGCCCTTCTCAGTGTCCTGCTCTCCAGCACACCCTGTACAGAGTTGTAAGGGGGGAATGATTGCTTTGTTCTTAGAGATCTCACCCTACATTTGCCTTTGTTCTATCACAACGAACAGATCACCCCAGCTGGGTTGCCCTGAATTTAGTAACTGTTTATAAATGTCTTATTTGCAGCAGTTCCCATGATAAGATTTTTTGGTTGTGGGATTTTATCTATAAATGAATCTGCTAATGCTGGTAGAAATGTCAGCATGTAGAAATATTAACCCACTACAAAATAAGAGGGCCATGAGGAACTAACTTGGATTTCCTGCTGGGTCCCTTTTGTTACTGGAGATCTATTGGTCAGTCAAACCTAGCATTTTATCAAGAAGTAGTATTGGATTTAACATAATTTCCTCTTTGTAAAACCATTCTAGTTAGAGTTATTTAAACCATGCTCTTCAAACCTCTACTAGATAGCAGTTAAACACAGGGTGTGCATAGACCACCCTCTGTATTTTTGCTGAAACATGTTTGTGCCCAATTTGAGAATTAAAGCAAAGAATATCCCAACATTCAAATTAACAGGAATGAATTAAAAATAGGTTTTGGCATACAGTACTGAGGAAGGCATCTGGGTGGACACTGCCCACACAGACCATGTTATTAGATATGTCTTTTGCTTCCCATGAGTGTTAAATATTAAAAGTCTTTTCCTAACAACTGTATTTAGCAAGACTCTTCTCTCAAATGAATTTGGCTCAATACAAACACAAGAATGTCATTACTGACCTTTGTTTGAAATCCCCATAGGGTATCTTGTTAGGAAATCCTTTCCTGCAGATCCGAATGCCTTCCAGAACACCATTACATCTCAGCTGGTGCAGAACAAGCTTGTGATCCATCAGGCCTGTGACAGAGCAGCATGGGGACATACTGATTGCTCTAGCATTGCTCTTTCTGCCCCTTCCTATTCTATGTTTTATCAATTACCTGGGGTCTTTGTTTCATTGGGAATGATGCAGCGCACAAAGTGAGGATGAGTTGTTCGTAAGTTAGACATCAGCTTATTTAGATTTTCCTGCAAAACAGAGATAATTTCTAATCTCTGTAGTATCTCAGTTCTCAAAGTGATTTGATTCTGCTGAAAAGCAAAAATCCAGAACTTTCTCATTATTCTTATAGTGAATATTCTACAATCCTGTGTAGGCATCAGCAAAGGAAATGGCTATTACTGAAAAACTTCCCTCTTGTCTTAAAATGAAAATGTGGCTGTCACAGGTGTGACAGTCTCTGCCAGAGAACACACTTACCCGAAAGAGTACAGAGACAGTTTGGAAGGAAGAGCCCTTCTTCTTGGTTCCTTTCTTCTTCCCACCACCTTCAGCTGGAAAATGAGATGACAGTCCAGCTGAGGACCTGCTGCAGATCCCTTCTGTGCATCTAACACCCAGCACACAAGCATTCAGCACTGATCTGTGTCAGGTGAGAGGTACAGTAGGAAAACCCAAACTGGAACCATAATCTTCTGAGCTTACCTTCATCTATGGAAGCAAAATTGGCATAAAGATGGCATAAAATTTTCATAGATGATTTCTGATACAGCCCCACAACAGTTTCATTCAGAGGGTCCTTGTTCTTCTCCAGCCAGCCAGAGATATTGTAGTCCACTGTGCCAGCGTAGTGCACCAGGGAGAAGTGAGCCTCAGCCTTGCCTTTGCCAGGCTTGGGCTTCTGGAAGCTGCTGGACTTGCCCAGGTGCTGGTCATAGAGCTTGTTCTTGAAAGAGGTGTCAGTTGCCTTGGGGAACATGCACTCCTCTTCCAGGATGGAGAAGATGCCCATGGGCTGAATAGAAAAACAGTGTTTTCAAATAAGATGAATTCAAGCTATAATAGTAATACAGAGTGAAAGGCATGCTGAAATTGAAGTACTGGAGGTATTTTATAGAGAATTAGCCTGGGAGGAGCAGGTAAGCAAGATTTTTTTGTGAACAGCTGGAAGGATACTTAAAAGAACTCGTAAGATTTTAATACACAGTTTTGAACTACCCAGACAGTGCGTGTAAGGCAAAAACTGTGCAGTAACTTTTTAGAATACAGTAGTGACTTCTTACTCAGAAGGAAGAAAAAAGCAACCAGACATGAAACTTTCTGGGATTTGAATTTAACCAAGAGAAAACCTGAGAGTGAAACAACACAGGAAGGAAGGTAACAATACAGGAAGGAAGGAAACAAGGAAACAGGGAAGGTCTTTTTAGAAGACAGGATACATTCCCAGTCAGTGGATAATTAATTAATCACAGGGGTAATATTTAAAGAAACAGAGGTGGTGAAGAGACCTGAAAGCTTCCTAGAGAGATTGTACTGCAGGCACTCAGTGCAAACACTCTCAAGTACCCTTTACAGATCCAATTTGTGTGATTGCACAAGATGCTTAAGAAACTCACCTTCTCAATGAGCTCAATGCAGGCAGCCAGGTCCATGCCAAAGTCAATGAACTCCCATTCAATTCCCTCCTTCTTGTACTCCTCCTGCTCCAGCACAAACATGTGGTGGTTGAAGAACTGTTGCAGTTTCTCATTGGTGAAGTTGATGCACAGCTGCTCAAAGCTGTTAAACTAATATTTGAGTAAGTGTGTTAGTAGTGTTAAACTGCCTCTAATCAATTTTTTTCACAAAGATGTCATGGCAGACTGTCCCAAAATGGTTTTGACAACAGTGTAAAGAATATACCCTGGGTGTCCAGGCTTACAGAAAAGTGCAATGCAGCACATGGCTGCTGCAGCCTGCATTGGCCATGGTTTGGGTGGCCCTAGTGTCCCTAAATGCAGATTCTGTGGGGAGAGAGAAAGCAGCTTCATGGCTATGCTTCTGCCACGTCCCTTCTCCTACAAAGTGGGTGATGGAGCTACAAAGGCAGAAGCAGCTTCAGACAGACTTGCCCTGTTCTTGAGGGCTGCACTGGGGGGAGGAGGAAAAAAGGTCAGAGAAGGCAAACAAAATGAAAAAACGTTTAGAGACAGGTAGAAGTCTGAGAGTACTGCAAACCTCAAAGATCTCAAAGCCAGCAATGTCCAAGACCCCAATGAAGTGCTGTCTGGGCAGCTTCGTGTCCAGCTGCTGGTTGATGCGAACAACCATCCACAGGAAGAGTTTCTCGTAGACAGACTTGGCAATGGCACTCACTGCCTGCTGCACCTGCAGGGACAGGGTCACACACTGTGTCAGGGCACTGCTGGTGCACCCCCAGAACAAAACAGCCCTCACCATGCCCACAATCACTGCACTAACAGGCCTTAATGGCCCCGGCCATCCTCAGCTGTGACCTGCACCCATTCCTTTTCCTTAGGGAGAGGACAGTCTGCTGCTCCTTGGCACTCACCTGATCCACTGTTTGGCCTTTCAAGACATATTCATTTCCCACTTTCACCCGAGGATAGCACAGAGCTTTCAGCAAGTCTGCTGAGTTCAGGCCCATCAGATATGCTGCTTTGTCAGCCTCTGGAAAGCAAAATAATAACTTAAAATACTTTCTTCTCAGCTTGGACATATACAGGGCATTGGAACCAGCCAGAGATCACTCTGAAACTTGCAACTTGATTGGCTTTACCCCATCCACAAATGTTGACTAACAATGTCATTTACTTTTCTTAACAGCCTTGGAAGACTGGTCCTCATGACAGAGTGGCTACAGCAGCCCCAGCAGATCTGGTGAAACCCATGACTGCACTGTTGATGGAACAACACAGTTTTTCCCATCAAGCCACTTCTCCACAATGTCACCCAGGCAGAACAAGTGTGTATGTGTAAGCAGAAACTGGAGAACACTACAGTGATGTGCCCCAGGCACAGGGTCCTACAGCAGAGTCATCAGGAGCAAACTGGATGCAGAAAGTGCTGCTACTTGAGGTGGTAAGTTGAAAATCAAACCTCTTTTTTTGTGTTTATCAAGAAACAACTGCATCTCTCCTGGAAGACTATCCCAATTTCTAGTGAAAAATGACATGGAAACAGTTGCAAATAGTTCTCTCCCAGCCATGAAGGTATTACCTTCTGTGCCATCAGGCTCTGCCTGCTCCTCACGTGGTTTCTGCTTGAACTTCATGTTCCCATAGTGCAGGATTGCCCCTGTCAGCTTGTAAATCCCCATTTTCTCATCTGGGCTGAAGCCCAAAGTGTCAATGGCCACCTGCACACCAGACAGATCAGCTGGTGTTAACAGTGGTAAGAGGAAAAGTGAGACTGTCTCTCCTTGCTAACTGTACTCACATCTGTGGCAACAAGCTCCTCCTGGTCATCGATGCTGGTCACAGAGATCTGCCCCTGGCTGATGAAGGGATACTCATAGGGGTTGGCTGTGACAAGCAGCATCTCTGAAAGGCAAACACAGCAGTGAGAGCCAGAGCCTGGCAGGGAAGATGGAACAATGGCTCAGCATGGTTTCACAAGCTCTCCTTCCTTTTGCATCCCAAACTCTTGGTTTTCTATTAAGAGACTAGAAACGACACAGTAAAGCCTTTCATCTGCCTTCCCCTGGCTGAGCAGTCCTTCCAGTTTAATGTGCTGTGAACTGAGAGCCTGGCACTCAGCACTGGCAGACAAAGAACACAGGCCATCCACAGAAACAGCTTTTATGAGAGAGGCTTCTAGATAAGGCTCATTTGTGCTTGTCCTCATACATGACAGACACACAGAGTGGAGGGTGGGAGCAGGAGCTCCACCTTGGGAAATGTTCTGTGGGTAGCTGGGAAGGATGGGCAGAGTGGACTGAGGAAGAGTGCAGTAGCTGGGTGTGTGGCAAAAGGGACAGATCTGGGGCATGGGTAGGGAGTGCTGTGGCAGTGGGAAGGGAGAAAGGTCGGAGGGATTGCACTGGAAACAGGAAATAACCTTTGCCCATGATGAAAAGCTCAGCTAAATGGTTTGTAGACTAGGGTACCTGCCCAGCCTGCACCCAAAATTGCTTACCTTTCTACTGAATTCACAGGATCTGGCCCACCTAAGTTGAAATTTCCACACCATGGAGAACGGCAAGGTGTGAGGCAGAGTATATTGGCACCCTGCACCTCACCTGCACACAGTTTGTGTTATCCTCCCTCACCCAGGGAGGATAAATGGAGATGGAGTAAATCTAGGTCCCCAGTGTGACCCTGCTCTGCAGAGACACAAGCACAGCTGGGGGACCACGGGCAGGGCCAACACTGCAATGCTGAGGATGTCAATCAGCACATGATCCCTGCTCTGCACAGACTGAGGCACTCACTGGGGCACCTGGGGGCATGTGACACAGGCACTGTGCCCTGGTAGCACTGGACCTCTGTCACTGAGCTGCACATGGAAATGTTTGCCACACTGACTTTACTCAGTGTCACCAGGTGGTGGCTGTCCTTACCAAGCAGTTCAGGCTTCTTATTGGAGAGGATCTGGTAGAAGATATGGTAGCTTCTCTCAGCTTTCAGCTGGAAAGTGACTCTTGACTTTTCCAGCAAGTCTGTAACATGTATGCACATTTTAGACATTTTTCAGGTTCTTTATGCTCTTTCAAGGCTGTCAGCTCCCCCTCAGTTACTCACAGGTCTCAATGTCACCAGAGGCCAGTTTTCCAGAGGTTCCAAAATGGATACGAATGAATTTACCCTGGCAAGCAGACAAAAGGTGGTGGTTAGTGCAGCAATCTGAATGTTTTTATCTCTTCAGTCTCAGTGACAGCATCACTAAATCAATCTGATTAGCTTTGATATATGAAGATAGATAAAGGGGAGCACTTTGCTGCAGCAATGTGAGCATGAAACAGCTGCTAACACATCAGCATTTCATAAAAAAACAATAAATTGGTCAGCAAGAATATTTTTCCCAGCCAAGGGGCCCACAATCACAGCTATCAAGCAGGCAAAGAGCATTAGAAATAAAGGAGGCCAGAGGGACAGACACAGGATGACTCACAAAGCGTGAAGAGTTGTCATTCCTCACGGTCTTGGCATTCCCAAAGGCCTCCAGCAATGGGTTGGCACTGAGGATTTGATCCTTGAGCATACTCTGCAGGAATAATTGAATAATTATTGAAAAACACCATGAGCTCTGTGGTTGGAAGAAATTACTCTATGGCATGATTACATGTGCAGATTCATTGCAGCTCTACAGTGCTACTGCAGCACCATTCTGACTCCAGCACCAAGAACCAGCACTGGGGGTAAACAACAAATAACTCATTTCCCTCTTATTCAGAATTTCTCTCATAGTCAGAACTCTCAGGTCTCAGCCACAGGGACAGATTGATCCATGTTAGGAAACTGGAGCCTCTGATTCTTCCTGGGCACCAATCCTGCAGAGCTGGTTTCAGTCCAGGTAAAGCTACACCTTGGCAGTGTCGTGGCAGCTCTGCTGGCTTGGATTTATTGTGGTAATTTTGAGGTATTTTGAGGTAAGTGTGTCACCAGTGCTGTCCACAGCCAGAAGGGATTACATCCTGAGCTGCCCTTCACCAAGCCCTTCCTCCTCACACCTTCACCTGGGACTCCTTCTGGGTGGCCGGGTCCCCGCTGGCGGCGATTGTCGCGTAGTACTGGATGACGCGCTTGGTGTTCACCGTCTTCCCAGCACCGGATTCTCCACTGCAGAAAGAAGGCTCAGAGTGAACAATCATCTGCCCACATCTTGTTGGAGACAAAGTCCAAAGTGGCAGAAGCACTTACGTGATCAGGATAGACTGGTTTTCACGATCTGTCAAAGGGAAAAACACCTGCAGTCAGAGAGGCTGCAGGGAAAGTGCTGGTTCTCAGGTAACTGTGACCTGGTGTCCATCAGGGGGAATGGAACAAAATCTCTGCAGGCAAAACTGAAAAGGTGCATGATCTACTCTCCACATCTCTTTCCCTCCCTATACTCCACTTTTTGTCTTCTCTCCTCCTCCTTTGCTCATCCTGTGCTTGATTTTGCTTCTTTTCCATTCCTTACCTTTAATAAATGGGACAGGACTTTATTCAGATTAAAACCATGTGTTTTGGTGACAATATTTCCACCAGCTCTGTTCTGGATCTACCTGCTGCTCCTACATGCAGGTGCACTGCCCAGGGACTCCCCAGACAGTGTGTCCTGTCCAAGTGCCCTTTGCAGAGGTCCATGTTAGGCTGCTTAGCTTAGTACTTAGACAGATAATGTGCAGCACAACATCACAGTGCTTCAAAAATAAAGAAAATACTTCAGGAGATGGAGAAAACTGTCTGGAGCTGGTTTTGCATCAGTTAGGGTTGATAACAAAAACCAAGCAGATAATCTGCAATATTACACAGACCAAGCATTCTGTGAGAGATGCAAAGGCGACTGAGCCGTGGCAGTACAGAATGGCACTTGGCAGAAGGTCCTGACACACTTTTTTACTCCAAGTCCGGCCAAAATAGAAAAGCTCACCAGTCAGCATGAACTGATAGGCGTTGTCAGAGATGGAGAAGATGTGTGGAGGGGCCTCCTGGCGCTTCTTGCCTCGGTAGGCCAACACCACCTCGGGGTTGTACACCGGCAGCCACTTGTAGGGGTTGACAGTGACGCAGAAGAGACCCGAGTAGGTCTGCAGGACAAAAACAGAGGTGTCACTGAAGTCCAGCTCCTGCAGCTGTATTTTCTCCTCTGCCAGAAGAAGGAACTTACATAGATCATCCAGGAGCTGTAGCGGTCCTTGAGGTTGTAGAGGACGGCAGGTTCATGCAGGTGGGTCAGCATGGCCACATCCTCAACTCTGTCAAACTTAGGTGGGTTCATGGCATACACATCATCAGGTTTGACAGCAACTGTCTATAATTCAGAAAGAAAGAGCAAACCTTGGTCCAGTAACTCTTGACAGTCCTTCCACAACCACAGAGAAGTAATAACATCTCTAAGGCTGCTCTAATTAATTTTTTTCTTCCTGTTTAACTGTGCTCAGCAAGATAAGGCTATTTTCAGGGCAAACACTGCAGCCAGCCAGGAACTCTACAACACTGGTACATTGACAGGATGTAAATTTACTGGAATTGCTATGACGACATGGACATGATCTGTGCTGGACCAGATCTTTCAACAGATTATCACTACTTGTGAACTTTAGGTCTCTGCTGCTCACAGCTGTAAGAACCTGGGGCACATCTGCTGGCCAGCCAACCTCCCAGCCTCCCGTGACAGTGCCAGAGAGCCAGGACACAAACAGCACAAGACTCATCAACAGTAAATCCATCCTTGGGACAGACTTGTTCCGCTCCTGCCTGTGGCCATTCCCAATTAAAGAAAGGCTCTGTCTCTACCAAACAGCACTGTCTGCTGGGCTCACACCATGGGGGACCATGCAGAGCCAGTAGATATGTTGTGGGGGTGGCAGATGTTCACAGCTGGCAGCAGCTTCACTCAGCCACTGCTTTCTAAAAGCCTTGGCACCTACTGCCAAGGTGTTGGTCGTGGTTGTTCTTTGACCTGCTGCAGTTATTCTTAAAAATGTTGGGACATGAGCTGCTAAGACATTTCAGGTTTTGGAAGATTAACACCTTGGGTGCTCCTCTGGGAAACTGCAGCCAGAGACACTGACAATTTCACATGCAAAGGCAACTTGAAAGGTATCTGCTCAGCTACCAGTAAAGGAAGGATTTATGAGTGGATATGACAGCATTAGCTGAGAAAGTGTTAAAAACTAAGTTAAGACTGTCAAGGCTATGATTCAGCCTGGTTTAGAGCACTGCCTGATTTTTAGAGCCAAACCAAGAATAATTATCCAATGAATACTTTTATCCCAACCGCTGGAGCTATACTTTCCTGTGGAGGCTGTGCTGGTCCCAGTCAGAGGACAGGGAAGGGCAGGGCAGATTTCTTGCCTGAGCTAGCCTGGTACTTTCTCAGTTTGTCCCCAGCAGATGCCCTGGGTCCCTGAGCAGGGCTAGAAAGAATGCACTTACTCTGCCATCCTCTGTCTCAACAGTTATCTTCCCATCCTGTGCAGCCTTAATCCTCCCCCTGGTGTACTCCACCTCGGGGTCAGCCACAAAGCAGTAGGTCTTGGCATCAAATGGCTGGTTCTGAGCTTCTATTCTCTCCTTCTCGGATTTGCGCAGGTACGGAGCGGCCTCACCAAAAATCTCCATGCCAGCGTCTCTGCTCGTGGCTCTGCAAGACAGACCCTGCTGGGCTGGTCCCTGTGTGGTGCTTAGGGCAGAGTGGGGCTGAACATTCACCCCCAGCTGGCTGCTCCAAGCTCAGCCCTCCCAGCTCTCAGGTGTAGCGAGATCTTGAGGGAGTTGTTTGCTTTTCCGAGCTGGAAGGTACAAAGGCAGTGAAGAAGAGCTACCACCCTTCATGGCCCCAAGGAAAGGAGATCCATGCCCAAAAGAGGGGGAGGGCTCCCCAGGAAAGTGGTCAGATCTGAACGATTCATGTAGAAAAAGTGAAGCCCTGAAGATTATTGTTCTTCTGGTTTTTAATTTATTACTTCCCCCACTCTCGATTAACATGGAACCTGTCCTAGTCCTCTAGTGATCAGCCACAGTGGGCAGGAATGGAAATGTGCTGTGGCTTGTTAAAGAAGCTCATGAAGGGGGAAAAATAGGGACCTGCCCATGGTGAGTACAGGGCAAGCTGTTAGTTTTCATGCCTCAAATCCTCACCTTAACAATCAGTCAACAGAAAGCAGGAAGGAACCGGCTGACATCTCCTATCTCTGAAAGAGAAAGAGTCAAAGGTCAGACTTCAACTGAGCTGCAGCCTCTCCAAAGGCCCAACACCTCTCCCAGCAAGTAATTGTGCCTTTTCAGGGCCAGCAAAGTTCACCAGAGACCACTCCTTCCCTGCCCAAGGAATGGCCCAGCACAGAATCTACAGCAGAATTCCCACCACAGTGCTAGAGCCTTGCGAGGCTCCAAGCATGGGGAACACCTGAGGTAGGAGCCCTGTGTCCCTCTGCAGGCCAGTCACAGCATGGCCATGAGCATGGCCAGGACATCAGGAGCCACCAACAAGGATTTTCTCCCTGACAGCTTTTATGGGCTCAGCTTAGTTCCCCTGGTTCAGCCCCTTCCCTATATTTGGCAGGAAGGGATCTACACTCCCGCCTGCTCACCAATTCATGTTCATTTTTTGCCATATACAGTGTGTAAAGAAAGGACCTGCTCTTCTCTCCCAATTTTAGTAACTCTGGGATCTAGCTGTGATTTGTAGACTTTTCTTTGGTGGAAATTTCCTTTACTGGGAACATGCTCTCTGCCAGCTACAACCACAGCCAGCACTTCACCCTGACCAGCATGTCAAACAAATGATAGCACAGAAGGGACCTGCCTCACTGCTCCTGCTCACAGATTGCCTGGGCAGAGCTGCACAGTGCTGAAGGAACACAAACCAGGTCTGTATGGGGTGGAGAGCAAGGCCACGGGAAGGAAAAAGAGGATGAGGATTCAGGTAAGATCGGTTATGGCAATTCTTGTGGCTTACACCACTGCATGGGTCAGGGAGGACAGGATGAGAGGCCATGACTGAAATACAATGTGACAAACATGGCAAATTAGAGAAAAATCTAATTTTTTCTAATCAGTAAGAACAACACCCACCATCTGACCAGGGGTGTACAGTTCATGAATGTCAAATCATGAATACACTACACAAGTTTAGCTTCGAATGCAGCTTTGGCTGTCCATGACTTCACTTCAAATACAACTTTGGCTGCCCACGATGTTCACTGCCCTTGCTGCCAAAAGGAGGTGCAGAAGCCCCGTTACACCATGCTAAGGAGGTTCTCAGACATGTGACTGCAGCTCCCACATGAGAAGGATACTGGAAAGTGAGCTTTAAAAGGAGGTCTCCCAGTCCCAAACACACTGTTTGGTTGGTACAGAGCAGCCAGGCAATGGCTGGCAGGGCAGCAGCTGGCAGAACAGTGGGAGCCTTCATGCACAGCTGGAATGAGCTCCTGGTGCAGGACAGGAAGGGTCTCCTCCATCCTGAGCCATTCTGGCTGTTCTGGTCATCTGCCACTGTTCAGCACCCCCTGTTTGCTCTCTGCACTGCATGGACCAGCCTTCCCTCAGCAGAACAGAGCCAACAAGACTTGTGTAAAGCCAGAAGCCCCCTCCACCCTCTCCAAACAGCTCCTGCCACCTCCCACAGCACCACTCTGAGCTGGAGCACCCTGGGACACCTGCAGCTGCTGCTACAGCACAGGGGATGTCACCCTGTGTTTTGGACAGTGGCTGCCCCTGTTTGTGTTGGCCCAACGAGAGCTGAGCCTGTGGGCTTGTAGCAGAGTCACTGTCACTAGTGTTTTGAAAAACATGCTTCATGTTGCCCTTAATTTCATTTAAGGTCACTAAAAGTGGACATCACAGCCACATATCTCATGAACCATAAATTCCTAGAATCCCCCTAAGCCTGGAGGATGAGGGAAAAGCTTATTTTAGCACACATCCCTTGTGACCAGCCCTTTGAACTCAGCACAGTGGATGTGCTGAGAGCAAAAAGCTGAAGCACACCAGATCAATGAGCAGTCTGGGGCATTGCCCTGACAACAATGTAATTCAGAAAGGACATTTCCTGCTCCCAGGCATGCTCAAGGCAAGAGGGCTGGACCTCACCCACACAATCATTGGGGTTGGAAAGGACCTCCAAGACCAAGTCCACTATTTTTACTGATGCCCATCGTGTCACCAGCCCAGAGCACCCCCAGGGATGGGCACTCCAAACCTCCCTGGGCAGCCTGTTCCAGTGCCTGACCACCCTTTCAGTGAAGGAATTCCTGCTGATGTCCACCCTGAGCCTCCCCTGCCCAGCCTGAGGCTGTTCCCTCTCCTCCTGTCCCTGTTCCTGGAGCAGAGCCCCTCCCTGGCTGTCCCCTCCTGTCAGAGAGTTGTGCAGAGCCACAAGTTCCTCCCCTGAGCCTTCTTTGCTCCAGGCTGAGCCCCTTCCCCAGCTCCCTCAGCCCCTCCTGGTGCCCCAGACCCTTCCCCAGCTCTGTTCCCTTCTCTGGACACGCTCCAGCCCCTCCATGTCTTTCCTGTCATGAGAGGCCCAGAACTGGACAGAGCACTCAAGGTCCCTCAGCAGTGCCAGCACAAGGGAATGGTCACTCTCCCGGTCCTGCTGCCCACACCACGGCTGGTACAGACCCAGCTGTCCTTGGCCTTCTTGGCCACACTGCTGGCAAAGTCCCCACCCCCAGCTGAGGAAGCAGAACAAAGAGAACCTTCAGGCAATGAGAGCCACTGTCCTGGCTTTCCCTTGCTGGTTCAGGTGCCCAGGTGGGAGCAGAGTGCAGGAAAACAAGTGGCACTGAGCAGTGACCCATGACAGCTGCAGGTGCATCTGTTGCTTTGTGCTGCCAACATCACTGCGGGCACAGAGCTGTCCTGAGGTGAAGGTCACGAGGGTGCTGTCACCATGAGCCACATTGCCTTGCAAGGCTCTCTCATCCCCTCCTGGTGCTGCCAGGGACCTTTTATTGCTGCCCTTCGTTCAGAAAAGGGCACATTCATAGCTCAATATACCCCTGCAAATTAAAGGTGGATTTACTGGTTGGTGTCTGTCTATTTTTGCACAAAGAACTTCGAGAGAACAAGGAGGTTTTGTAAGCTGCAGCTGATAAGTTCCCTGGCACGCTGAAGGAACCTGCTTCATTAAGCTAGTAATACACAGCTTAAAACATGGAATGAGCTGGCTCTTGCACAGAGACAGGTGCAATCATTCCTGCCCAGGTCTCCCCAGCACAAATCTTCACACTCCCAGCAACATGTACAACTGATGTAGAGCTGCTAGAAGTCAGGGGCTAGACACTCCACCACCAGCATAACCTCCTTTAAAAAACATCAGTTTCTAACTGAACCAAACCAAATTTTGAAATTCTCTTCCAGGAGTCAAATAGTCAGCTTTTATTCCTTTTAGGCCACCAAACCTATGAGCAGTCCAGTAAAAGTGAGGGGCTTGTTCATGTCTAAAGTAAGGATTGTGGCCATTCCCCCTACAGCACAGGGCAGCAATCTGCTTCACTGAGTACAGACTCACTGCCCCAGGGCTGGGGAGCTCCTGAGCAGCCCCAGCACACTGTGCTGAAGCCACAGCTCCTGGAAGCTCCAGGTGAGTACACTGCTTCAGCAGCAGGGGCTGCAAAGCCTTGGTTGCAATCAGCAACCTCAGTGCATTGGGACCAGCTGTTCCCAGCTGTTTGACTGCTCAGCAGTCCATGCATCGCTTGCTCTACCTGACTGAAAGCACATACTGATTTGCAGAGAGGTGGTGGAGTCCAACTCAATTCTCAGCCTGCAGCTCCATCCTGCAGTGCACTGAAGACCACAAGAGCCTCCATTCATCCCAGATCCTGGCTGTGGCTGATGGGAGCACATCTTCACAATGCCGGGCTGGTGCAGGGACCCTGCAAGTCTGGTGAGTGAGAAAGGGCTCAGAAAATGGAGGTATCTTCAAAGGCACTGGAGAAGGGGAGAAAGAGCAACAGCATCTCCATCCACACATGACCTTGACCCAAGCTGGGGGTGAGAATGACTTGCTTTCTTCCTCAGGCTGTGAACAAGGATGAAGTGGCTCTGGGTGACTGCAGCAGGAGATGGGACTACAGACCTCCCACGGGTCCTTCTTACCTGAGTCTTCCCATGATTCAACACAGGCTTGTTTAAGGTCACAGTGTCTGCAGCTCTTCAGGCCCTGATTCTGCCCATGCTGGTGCTGAGAGCATTCCTAAAACAGCCAAGCTTCACCCATGTGGCTTAAGTATCACTCATTAACTGAGCTCCTCCATGGGCTATGCAGGCAGCACATGAGGAATGTGCTGCCTTCCTTGGGCAGACAAATGGAGCCAATCTTCATTCCTCTGACATCTTGTCACTGGTCCCCAGCCTGGGCCAGCAGCAGCTCCTCAGCTGGGGTTATGGATGTCAGCCCCTCGGAGGAGATGCTGTTTTCCACTGGTATTTTCCAGGAAAGCAGGGCAGGGCTGTGGGCACAGCCAGCAGAGCTCTGAGGATTGGCCCCTGCCAGGACTGTGCTCTGTCCTCCCCCTGACTGTGGGTACCCAGGGGTCCCACTGGCCTTGGGGAACGCAGGTTCACCTTCACAGCACCAGACTCCAACAAATCTGGTTCCCAAACAAAACTTGTCACCTGGTGAAGTTTCCAGAAGGAAGACCCACTTGGGTGGCCTGGCCCAGCTCTGCCCCACAACAGCACCCAGCACAGCACCACGAGAGGAGCCCTGTCACAAACCTTCCCTGCCAGAGCTGAGCTCCCTCCTTGTGGGCTGGGCACTGCACTTGGGAATACAGGAAATTTGGGGACAATGAGTACAGAGGGAGTTTGCTTCATTTCTAATACTGGACTGGAAAAATATTGAACATCCAGTGACAAAGCATCTCCAAGCACCTCCAGCACATCCCCTCCCTCTCCTTGACCAGCTCTGCCTCCTCCCAGTGAGCACTTAGCACAACCCTTGGGCTTCCCTGCTGTCACTGAACGGGGCAGGGAAATCCTAACAGTTACCTAAACAGCAATTTTGGGTTTTTAACAAACAAACAAAACTCCAAATAAAGAAAAAATATGCCAAAGAACAACAAAACCCCACAACCAACCACACAATAAACTCCTCACTTCCAAACAAAGTCTCTCTCCTGGAAAAGCCAAGGGAAAAGTGATGGGCATGATAAAACTGGGAGGCTGACAAAAGCAGAACATCATTGTTCCCACTGCCATGAGGCAAGGGACATGTCCCTCCATCTGAAATCTTCCTGGGCCTTTGCCACACTCCCCTCAGTCTGCCATAAGCTTCTGGGTCAGCTGGTTCTGCCTTTCAGGGCACAGAAAAACAAGGTAAAGGACACAACACTGCTGCCAAAACATTTGGGAGAAGGCAAGAATCCTGTATTTGTCTCTGTAGTACGAGTCAGCTGCAAATGAGCTTTAGAGAAATCAGTGTAACAGGTGACTCTTCCCAGGCTGCAGCTCATGTGCTGACTTTGCAAAGCCTCAGGACAGAGGTTTGCCTTGTCCAAATTCTGCTTTAACTTGGCTCAGCTGGAACACCAATTCTTTCTTCTGAGCAGGTGCTTTAACTGATTTGTTTTATTTTTACTTACCATTGCTTCATACAATTATGACTTTCCAGACTGTCCTTTGTGCAGAAAAGGCACTTGGCCCTAACACACTGCTGCAATATTTAAAATACAGGCCTGATGTGACAGCAGAGACCTTGAGAAGGGCAGACAAAGGCTGCTGTGCAGAACACAGCCACAGGATGAGCCCTGATGACTCCACAAACACAAATAAATCACAAGGGACCAAATAAACACACACCTGAAGGTGGAGCTCATGGAAGAGAGCAAGTAACCAATATAGCTAAAAATGCATGAGAGATGTCACTGCTCTGAAACAGGTGAAGTTTAGTTTTTTGCAATTTTGGAAAGACAGGAATTTTCCACAGGCTTTGCACCTTCCCTTGGACAGGAATGTTCTCTTCCAACTCCCACACTCAGGAAAGCACCAGTGCTACCTGCAGGAATACCTGTCCTCTGTCTACAACTCTCTGGAACTCACACCAAGAACTGTTCTGGTTTGTCCCCTGTGGGCCATTCTCTGAGGTTCAGTTAAAAAGGCAAATTCAGCTCCTGATGTGCATGGCTAGAAAGAAGTACTGCTTTCTAAAATGAAGGAAAGCAGAGCAAGAATATGAATTTTGACCAGTATACAAAGTTCTGATGATAGTCTAAGAAAATAAAAATATATATTGCCTATACAAATCAATCTTTATTGTCAAATGCTGCACTGCATAGAATGTATCTGATTGCCAGCCCTGTACATGGACACAGACTCCTCCACCCTCCCCACTTCCCCTCTCAGCACAGCACAAGCAGAGCAACTACACACACCATCACTTGCACCAGAACAAAAACCTATTTGCAACCCAATTCTCTTTTCCTTATAAGTGAATGGTGTTCACCTGGAAAAAATCACCAGAAAAATATATTTTATTTCTGCATTCAGATGAAATGATCAGGCTTGCTACAGGGCTGGTCCCATGTGTGGAAGCTGCCAGTGCTTTCAGTGCTCTTCACCTTCTCAACCCAGATAAAGAAGCACTCTTAAGGCTCCCCAGCTTCTAATAGTGCAACTGCCTCTCCCAGAAGGCAAAACAGTGCAGAGCAATCAGAGGGCAGAGCTCCTCTGAGAATGCCATGGCCCCATGGCTTTGCATCAAGTAATCCTCCTGCAGTGACTGCTGTCCTTCCCAGACCACCAATTTTTTTTTTTACCAGCAACACACACGTTCTTCCCAAGTGACAAGTGCTTTTCATCCTTTGCTCCCAACAATATTTCAGAGAAGTCCCAAATTTCATTCTGTACCCAAGATCTTGTTGGATCCATGGGGAAGGCTCTGTAGAGATTTTTGGTCATGGGAATTTGCAGAAACATGGATGCCCTTCTTATTTGGAAGAAAGGAGACCTGCTTGACAGGATGTTACACTTGTGTGCTCCTGTTTTAACTCCAATGTCCAATCACAGCCAAACCCACAGGTGACATTCACAGCAATCTTTGAAGATCTTCTGATTTAGGATCTGTATTTTCTCATGTGTGCAGCAACAGAAGCCGAAATCTCACCACTCTTCTTATTCTGGCCATAGTAGTCCACAAAGTCACCATCAGGGCCAACAAGGTACATAATTATTGTGTGATCAACCTGCAAGAGAGCACAGCGTGGCTTGGTAAAGAGAGGCCACAAAAATCACAGCACACCAGCTCAGAAGGGAAATGTGGGACAGGCAGTGGGACACGGGGAAATGTGGAACTGGGAGAGGGACAGGCAGTGGGACACGGGGAAATGTGGAATTGGGAGCAGGACAGGCAGTGGGACACAGGGAAATGTGGAACTGGGAGAGGGACAGGCAGTGGGACACAGGGAAATGTGGAATTGGGAGCAGGACAGGCAGTGGGACACAGGGAAATGTGGAATTGGGAGCAGGACAGGCAGTGGGATACAGGGAAATGTGGAATTGGGAGCAGGACAGGCAGTGGGACACAGGGAAATGTGGAATTGGGAGAGGGAGTGGGACACAGGGACATGCAGGATCCGGGCTGGCAGTGGGATACAGGGGAATGTGGGATCGGGACCGGCAGTGGGATAGATAAATGTGGGGCTGGGAGTGGCAGTGGGACACAGGGACACGCGGGATTGGGATCGGGACAGACACGGGGACACGCGGGACAGGGGCGCCCCCTGCCGGCGCACTGACGCAGCCTCACCCATGCACATCCCGGATATTCTAATTGGATGTATATCAAAATTAACTCCACTGCAAATTTATTTAAGCACCTAACCGTGACATGTTTCACAGCAAAGACACAGAGTTCTGGCGCTGGAAGCATTACTGCTCAGGACTGAAACACAGCCGTACTGCAAGTTCAGATGCATTAGACGTGAGAAATCACAGCAACTTTGGAGCACATAGGAAAAAAGCCAGTCAAATATGTTACAGATCAGAAAGAAATACTATTGCCAGGCTTGCTAGTTCCTGTGCTACTGTCTGCATTTCTGGGATTGCTTAGAACACACTTTGTAAGGTTCTGATTGTGGCTCTGACAGCTTAACATACCACTGCACATGGGGCTTCAGTAAAGATCCAGTAGCTGGTTTTAAAATCTACATGCTGCTCTTATCCACAGCCTTTCAGTAAGCAAAGGCTCCTTTGACTTACTATGTAATCATTGTCCTCATCCTTGGGCCCTTCACTGTAGTACACACGGTATGCTTTAGCCACCTGGTCAATCTGTGCCTTGCTACCAGTCAATCCCACCAGCTTCGGAGAAAACTCTAGAGAGAAAAGAAGATATTTACATATTTTAGTGAAAAGAATCCCTCCAAGAGGCTCCTTTTTCAGTGCTCTGTACTACATGCTATGAGACACAGAGGAAGAAAGCAGGAATACCTTTAACATATCTGGCAATGGCTTCTTGGCTGTCCCTCTCAGGATCGATGGTGATGAAGAGTGGGGTCAGATTAGGCAAAGACGGAATTCGATCTGTGACATTAACAATTATTTATTTTAGAAAACCAGGTATAATCTCTCCTTTTCTTTCAAAAAAGCTCATAGCCACGTAACATCAATCCAAGCCTACCTCAAGTGACAAAACACAGACCATTTTGTGCAGCTTTATTTGTGTGATTTATGAAGGAAGCAAATGCCATGAGATGCAATGCTCTGTGTCTGTGCTGGGAGCTTCTAACCCCCCAGGCAGAGGCCCTGCCCTGCTCAGCAGGGATGGCCGACTGGCTCTGCTGCAGAAGATGCTGTGCTGTGATGCATGTGCTGGAACACTAGCAAGCATGCTGGGATGGTGGAGCAGGAGGAAACATGAAAACACAATCCAGGCTATTTCCCTCATGTTCCAGGCAAAACCTTCACTTTGGTCTGATTTCCCCCATGCTGGGGTACTATTAACCCTGCTCAGTAATTCTTCAGGGCCTGCATGCTAAGAAAACACAGTTAATACAGAGCCTGCCTCCTCCCTCCATTCCACAGCACAGCCACTCTGCTTCAGGAGAGAATCTCACAGAGACGAACAAAATAGAGGGAAAATATCCTAACATACCTCCCAGTCACTTTTTGGCAAAAACACAATATTTCCTGTAACCTGCCACCATCTTTTTATTCCCAAGACCCCTGCTGTGGAAAGATCAGTCCTGTCATGTGAGATCCTAGTGACTCTAGAGATTGATCTATGTACCTCTTAGCAATTAATTCAATTACTGAATAGTAATCAGCAGCATTTAAAAAATATATATTACCGGTTATCATCATTTGTGGTATTTTATCAGAATAAACCCAACCCTCCCAAAGCCTCTGTTTACAGACCCCCACACCAACTGAATTCCCATACCAATTTCTTCTACCACTGCAACCATTTTCTCCAGCTCATCAGGACAGATGTCAGGGCAGTGAGTGAAGCCGAAGTAGATCAGCACCCACTGGCCAATGTAGTCCTTGCTGCTCCTGGGCTGTCCCTCATGGCTGACGAGCGAGAAGGGCCCCCCCAGCAGTGGCTTCCCAATGCCTCGGTTTCGTTCCTTCTCCAGTTCTGCAAAGCACGAGCGGGAATCAAACACAAGCCTTGGGAGCAGTGAGTAAGACACTGCTCAGGGCATGTCAAGATCCACCAGCACCTCCCACACAGAAACCCAACGTGCACATTTCTTCCAGAAAACCGACAAAATCAAATACATCACTAAATCCCTTTGAAACATGATATTATTTTTCATTGTTACCCAACTGCATTTTTGCTTAAAAGGGGGAAAACTAAAGACAGATATCTGGCCTGCTTTGAAACAGTGAAAGCAGCATCCATTGAAAACTGAACATACTCTAGAAAGCTGCAACACCTCTGTTTTCAACAGTAAACCCACGAAAAGGAAGCGTGCGGGCAGCTCGTGCAGGAGAGGGCAAAGCTCAGGGGCTGCAGGGCAGGAACCCAGCGAGCGCCCGGCGCCCAGCTCGTGTCTGCGCCGCACAGGCCGGCACAGCTGCGGCCAAACGC
Source organism: Luscinia megarhynchos (assembly GCA_034336665.1). Classification (NCBI taxonomy): domain Eukaryota; kingdom Metazoa; phylum Chordata; class Aves; order Passeriformes; family Muscicapidae; genus Luscinia; species Luscinia megarhynchos. Next base: position 9,980,344 of record CM067580.1, read on the forward strand.
ACCGCTCCCGCCTCGGAACCTCAAAACGCTCAACCTCCAATGGCTTTCAATTCTTGAAAATTTTCTGCGGCACTTCCGCAAACACACGAAGTGGCAAAGCTGCGACACAGTGACGATGCCTGAGCAGGTAAAACACATCTGAATGCAAAATCCTACATCACCTAAACACGCAAAACGCTTCGCCCCAACACGAAACGCGACACGCCCGGCGCTCCTCCGGCACCCCGCACTCACCCTCCTCCTTGTGCCGCTTCATCACCTTCATGCCGGCCAGCAGCCCTCCCCCCAGCACCACGGTGGCCGCCAGCGACCGCCACGACACGAGCTGCGGGGACAAGGGGTTTGTTTGGTGCCTGCTCAGGGCACGGGAGGGCCCGGCCCGCCGCCCGCGCTCCCTCACTCCCTCCCTCACTCACCCGCCTCTGGGCGCCCGCCCGCGGCCCGCGGCCCGGCGGCAGCTGCGACAGCGGGCGGCTGCGGGGCATGGGCGGCATCGCCCAGCCCCGCACGGCAGGGGCCGGCAGCGGCCACAGCCACAGCCCCGCGCGGGCCCGCAGCCGCCACAGCCCCGCCGCCGCCGCCATGCTGGCGCTGCCCGCCCGCCCCTTCCGGCCCGCCCGAGGCCGCCATGCAGGCCGCGCCGCGCCTCGCCTTCGGGGTCATCGCCGACATCCAGTTCGCGGACGCGGAGGACGGGTACGACTTCGGCGGCTGGCGGCGGCGCTACTACCGGCACAGCCTGCGCTTGCTGCGGGAGGCGGTGCGGGAGTGGGCCGGAGAGAGCCCGCCCGTAGACTTCGTGCTGCAGCTGGGCGATAGCATCGACGGGCAGAACGCGCAGCGCGGCGAGGCCGAGAGCGCCTTGCAGCAGGTGCTGGAGGTGCTGGGGCAGCTCTCGGTGCCGGTACACCACGCGTGGGGCAACCACGAGCTGTACAACTTCAGCCGGGCGCGGCTGGTGCAGACGGGGCTGTACAGCCGGGCAGGCGGCGCGGGCGGGCCCGCGGACACGGAGTGCCACGCTTATCACTGCAGCCCCGGCCCGCGCCTCCGCCTCGTCGTGCTCGACGCCTACGACGCGAGCATCCTGGGCACGGACCGCGGCAGCCCCCGCTACCAGGAGTCCCTGCGGGTGCTGCGGGAGAAGAACCCCAACGATGACCTCAACAGCCCCGAAGGTACCTCCGGCTGGGCAGAGGCGTGGGCGGCCGAGCCTTCGCTGTCCGGAGCTCCCGGTGCTGACAGCGGGATGCCACGGGCTCGAGCGTGTGCCCCATTGCTGCCCCCTCCGCCGCCTCCCTGCCGTCAGTGCGGCCGCAGGCGGGCACAGGAGATGCGCCTCCGCAAACCCGGGCTGGAGCTGTGCTGTGCTCTGTGCCCCACCCTGTCCCAACAGCGGAAACCCTGTTTTTGTAGTGTGACCAAAGCTCCCTAACAAATAACCTTCTTTGTGCAAGGGGGCTGGAGTTTTCATCCAAGAAATGCAAAGAAAAACCGCCAAAGGTTCTGAGAGTAAACCAACCATCAGCAGATTTACATAAGGCAAGTAGAGGAGCCATGCGAGGTGTATGCATTTGTGCCTAACCTTCTTTTTCATTGCAGGGCTCAAAGAACCTCATTTTGTAGCATTTAATGGAGGATTTAGCCAAGCCCAGCTGGACTGGTTCAATGAAGTCCTCAAGTTCTCTGATGAAAACCAAGAAAAAGTTATAGTTATGGGTAGGTGGATATGGAGGGGGATAAATAGACAATCAGAATGGTTTGTGTCAGGAAGGGCTCTTAAAGCTCTCATATTTGATGGGGGATGTATACTTCCCTTGGAAACATGTGGGGGAAAAAATTAGCTAGCTGTGGAAAACATGTAGTTGGTCTGGTGAGGCACAGGTGGAACCCATGAAAGAGCAGAACAGCAAGCATGCCTCGCCCTGAGGGTGAGCTTTCTGTTCTCAGCTGGATGGCTGAACTTCGCAGCAATGAGGCAGATTCGTTACACTTTTAACTCTCTTTATTCTTTATTTCTTTCCCTCTGGACTGCAGCCCACGTGCCCCTTCATCCCTCGGCTTCGAACGGGGTTTGCCTGGCCTGGAATTACGAGGCGGCGCTGTCGGTGATCCACGCGCACCGGTGCGTGGTGTGCGTCCTGGCCGGGCACCTGCACGACGGCGCCTACTGCCGGGACTGGCACGGCGTCCATCACCTCACCCTGGAGGGCGTCATCGAGACCCCGCCCGACAGCAACGCCTTCGCTACCGTGCACGTCTATGAAGATAAAATGGTGCTCAAGGGAAGGGGCAGGATTCCTGACAGAGTTATGCATTTCTGAAACACCGGGCAATACGCATTGCTCTTCTTCAGGAAGGACTCGGACAGAAATGTAGGAGATTCAGCTGTTTGCTTTTAGAAAGCTGTGCATGGCTGATCCTTACTGCTTTAGTTCAGGCGTTTTTATCTTGGATACAGAATCCTAAAAATTATGTTTCTGTAAGAAAGCACCTGTTTTCTTTTTGGAGACTAGAGGAGGCCAGTAGTTGAAATACTGGAATGCAGAATGTTGATTTCAAACACCCAATCCAGACTGAATTGCTACTGTGAAAAAATGCAAACCATGTAACGAATATTGTTCAAAAAAAGCCCCACTCCAGTTCTCTCAGCCAGTATTAAAGCATGCAGAGTTGTATCTGCCCAGCCACATCTCTATTTTTTTTTCTGTGAACATTACAGTAAGGTCTCATGTCTGGCAGAATATATCCAGCCTGTAGCCTAATTCAGTCTTCCAACATTGCTTTAAAAGACTAAAGTAATCCTCAGAAAAAGCTGAGCTTAAGGAGAATGGAAACCATCTATGCTGCACCATGGAATGCTGCAGATACTGGGGCTGTGCTGTGTGTGCTCAGCTGGGATCACCTGCAGCAGTGCTGAGAGAGCAAACCCTGACACCCATCTAAATAAAGGTATGTGCTATACCTGGAGGTGTCCTGACTCTGTCCCAGCCAGCTCCTGAGTCCAGTGTATCCACTGTGCTTCCTTCTCCAGGATGGACAGTGGGACATGCTTGCTGCTGCATGGGTCCTGCTTTCCAAGAAAAATTAGGTGAGAAGCAGAGTTGTGACAGTGCCCACATCTGCTAGTGACAGGCTTGAATATGCATCTCTCAGAAAATAAAAGACACAGAGACTTTCATTGAGTTTTCTTTAAAAAAATAGTGTTTTTTACTCAAAAATATTTTTTCAGATACATATGATTTGAGCACAGGACAGAAATACAGACTGCTCAATTTTCCAGTAGGTTTGAAATGGATTATCCAGGCACATTTTTGAAAGTTCTATGGCTGTAAATAGTCATTTATTAACATAGTATTTGCTTTAGTTTTCCCTGATGTTACAGAATAGTAGGTTTCCCAAACTCTGAGGTGATTGGAGACTGATCCAGGGATGCAATGATATCTTGAATATACCATCAGAACAGATCAATGGTGCTTGGAAAATATAAGAAGCAGCAAGGTGAACAGTTTCCATAGAAAAATTCCCTACTCAGATTTGAGTGTTCCTCAACATTTTACCAAATCTAAATTGGCACTGCTGGAAGCAGCCAGGTATTCTTGGGTCCTATCAAACTGACACTCACCTTTGTTAAGCACCAGAAAAAGGCAAGTAAGGTCAGCATAGTTACTGTAGGCTTTCTCCCACCCAGTTACATCACTGTTTTGCAGTGTGTTGGCCAAGACTCTCGCATGTCTTTGTTCACATAAACGTACAGCCACGAAATAAAGGGGAAGAGGGCAACGACGACTGCAGCAACCAGGCCAACTCCTCCCAGGGGACTCCTGTCACAGAACAAATCCAGCAGAGCTACTTCAGATCACTGAACCTTTAAGGTTGAGGAAGACCTCCACAATCAAGTCCAACCTTGGACTGCATACCACCACGCCAACTAAACCCTCTGGTGCAGTGCCACATCCAGTTGGTTTTTTTCAACACTTCCAGGAATGGTGACTCCACCACCTCCCTGGGCAGCCTGTGCCAATGCTTGCCCAGTCTTTCAGATTCTTAGGATCTAATCTCAAACTCCCCTGGCACTGCTTGAAGCTGTTTCCTCTGGCCCTGTCCCTTTTCTCTGGGAGCAGAGCCTGCATCTCACCTGGCTGCACCCTCCTGTTGTACAGCTGAACAGGAGTTGAAGATAGTGAAAAGGTCCCCCCTGAGCCTCCTTTTCTCCAGACTGAGCCAGCTCCCTTGATGACTCCTGGTGCTCCAGATCCTTCCCCAGCTCTGTTCCCCTCCCTGGACACACTCCAATCCCTCAAAGGCCTTTTTAAAGTGAGGTGCCCAAACCTGACCCCAGGATTGGAGGTGCCTCAGCAGTGCCAGCACAAGGGACAGGCACTGTGCTCATCCTGCTGACCACACCATGGCTGGGACAGGCCAGGATGTCCTTGGCCTTCTTGGCCACTGCTACAGCTACCACATAACATTCACATCTGCCTGCAGCTGGAAAGACAGCAGAGAGCCCTTGGCCACTTCAATGGGGCTCCTATGGATGCATCACCAGTCTTTTATTGGAGAGGCACAAAGAACTTCCTGACAACTCAGGCTACAGAAACTAGTTGGAATTTTTCAAAAGCACCTTAAGCAAAGGGAAAATGCCCCCATTATAGCAGGGGGCCAGAAAAAGTGCTTTGTGTAGACCTGCATTCCCCCCTGCCCCAACTGCTATCTGTGCAAGATCCTCCAGGCTGTAGCACTAGCTGCTACTGCTTGGGCATTTGCAAGGTTCAGAGGGTGACATGAAACAGGAAAACAAGCTGCCCAAATCAACTGTGTGATTTCAAGGAGCTAGTCATTAAATGTGAACATTGGAATGGATTATTAAAAAAGAGAAAATAAAACTTACTTTGCTGAACTGCGACAAAGACTCATCCATATTGTAATAATCACCAGACCAAACAACTCTCTAAAAAGCCAAACAAAAAACAGGTCAGAAAATAATACAAACACGTCTACATTCTGACAATACAAATTTTGCCTCCAAAACAGTAGTGGCTGCTCCTTTGGAGAAGTTCAATATATTTTGCTAGGATTAAAATTATAAAGGTATATGCAAAGAGTAACTTTGCTTCACACCACAAATCTACAAATCAACATGACAGCTAAACAGCTGAAGAAATTCCTGCCTCCACGTTTTGTTCTACTGTTGGACTTAAATTCCACAGCACATTTCTCTAATCAACATAGGCAAAGTACACATTTCTCTCATTGAAACAGAGCAAAGCAACATCCCAGTTTTCCAGACTGTGATTAGGCACAGAAGAAGCTGCCAGGGCTTCACCTCAGTACTTTGCAAGCACCTACTCTTTAGGCAATTCCTGAAAGTCCACATGAGAAATTCTCCCTCATCCTCAATCTCTTGGGGGACTCAGCAGCCCATGTCAGATAAACATGCATTTGGTATTGCCTCTAGAGTTTTTAAAACATTGATTACCACTCCTACAGCTCCAGGAAAAGAGCACAAAGCTGTTTCACTGCGTTTGTGTCCTGGTCTCTGAAAGCCAGACAAGTACATCTAACTGCCTGCCATAATCAGGGAAACATTGACCTGTTCACTTCCCTGTGTCCAAGGAGTCACTGGTTTGGAGCATTATGGTCCCTCCTCTTTGGTCTGATTCCTCTGGACCAACAGCACTCACTACAACAGCCCAGGAAATAAAGTTTTGGAAAGGAACACCCAGAGGAGATGGCCTGGTGAGCTGGATTTGTGCGAGGACAAATAAAACCCACTGCTTACCTGCCTTCCTCTTCATGAAAAATGTTTCCTTGAGCATATGCAAACAAAGAGCAAGCCAAGGCAATGGTGCCAAAAACACAGCCAGCAGAATGAAGGTCACAGAGGCTCCTCCAAACACCATTGTCTGGGGGAAGAAATAGACTGTCAGCCACTATAATGAAGTAAACCCATTTGGGTCTTCTACAGACCTGAATGGCAAATACCTTTTGGTGAATTTACATAAACCTACAGTTCTACAAAAGTTGTGCTATTATAATCTTTATTTTCCACAGATCTTGGCACAAGGAAAACCCTAACTATGAGTCTAACATGCAGATTCTCTTGACCAGCCAAATGCCATTATGGCACCTATTACACAGTATACCTCCCCTGAAATATTCAAAACCACAAGTAACCAACCCTCGTGAGTTCTGAACTTAGGAATGCTGACACTTTATAAGCTTAAGGTAGCCAGAATGCCAAGAGACTGCAATGGTGTAATTTGTGACAATACTGTGCACTCCTGAAGGTTTTCTTTTTTAAGTGTGATTTTAGTTTATTCAGTGTAAGTATTCATCCAGAACAAATACAGTCACTTTATGTATATAAAATGGCCTTATTTAAAATTATTTCCACTAAATTAAAATACAAAAATCTTTCCTATGTTCTAAAGTCCTGAAACAATTTTGATCTGAATGATCCTCTGAACTGCCATTAGCCCCCACAGTAAACACCCTTGGAAACACAGCCTTTGAATGTTCCTATTGCTGCCCATTGCTCTGTGGGGCAGCTGCAATACCTGGCACTGAACAAGACCTTTAGCACTTTATTTTTTCACAGGACTGTGCAAAGCTCAGCTGCTCTTGCATGAGGCAGATAAACAAAACCACAGATTTACAACAACGAAACAAAGTGAGTTAAAAGTGCTAAGGTCAACACAGAGCCAGGTTCAGAGCATGCTCCCAGGCTGTTGCTCCAGTTGGATTTTAAGCTGGAATTGGGGTGCAAAGGCTGGCCCATCCCACAGCTGGGCTTTCTGCTGGGCTCCTCTCCTCACGTGCAGCATGCCCAGCCAGCAGCACTAAACAATGACCAGCTTCTGCAGAAATAGGTCCTGCAGCTTTTTGCCTTCAGAAGGAAGTAGGGTGTGTTTCCACATAGCCTGATTTTAATCTGTGGTTCAGTTAAGGAAAAAAAAAACAACCAAACAACCTTTTGAGGGCAAAATTTGAGCAGAGACTGTTTTGCACACCAGTATCATACCTGTTATTGAAGGGTTGATGCTGACAAGCAGTGTCAGGGCAGCTGGCACTAAGTAGACAACCTGTTAATGACACAAATCTACTCGGTAGCAAAACTTAGCAAGGCCAGGAAGCAGAAGTGCCCAGCTGCAGCAGCACTTTGTCAGAGGCACAGAGCAGATCCCAGTCTCTCACCATCCAGCATGGCCCTGCCAGTGGTCATCTTCACCATCACCACCCAAAATCCCGGGCCATCAGCCCACAGCCAGCCCTTATTCCTCTGCTCCTGGGTTACAGAATACTGGCTGCCTGACCGACCTGCAGAGCCCCTTCCCTGAACCCTGATCCTCCAGGGAAAGCACTGACGGGACAGAGTCCTGCCCGGCCCTGGGCTCCCCAAACCCTCCGCCCCCTTTGGTGCCGCAGTAGAGGGGCTCAGGCAGCCCAGGGCAGCCGTGCCCAGCCAGCAGCTCCTGCCGCGCACGGGCTGTCCCCGGGCCGGGCACGGCAGCGGGGCTCGCTCCCCGTTTCCCCGGGCCGGGCTCGGCAGCGGGGCTCGCTCCCCGTTTCCCCGGGCCGGGCACGGCAGCGGGGCTCGCCCCCGTTTCCCCGGGCCGGGCACGGCAGCGGGGCTCGCTCCCCGTTTCCCCGGGCCGGGCACGGCAGCGGGGCTCGCCCCCCGTTTCCCCGGGCCGGGCTCGGCAGCGGGGCTCGCTCCCCGTTTCCCCGGGCCGGGCTCGGCAGCGGGGCTCGCTCCCCGTTTCCCCTGGGCCGGGCACGGCAGCGGGGCTCGCTCCCCGTTTCCCCGGGCCGGGCTCGGCAGCGGGGCTCGCTCCCGTTTCCCCTGGGCCGGGCACGGCAGCGGGGCTCGCTGCAGACTCAAGGCAAGCGCAGGGCCACGGGCACAGCGGGGCGCTGGGCAGGAGGAGCGGGAGCAGCGCGGGGTGCTCCGCATAGGCAAGCGATGCTCTGCAGGGGCAGATCTGGGGTGACACAAGGCAGACCCTGGAAGCACGGTCGAATTCCAGCCGTCGCTGCGGTAGACACATCGTTTTCCCGGCGTCCGCCCCCTCTTCAGCTGGAAGCCGGGACGTTTCCTCCGGCGGTCCCGGATCGCACGGGCGTGAGCGGACCGGGGCTGGGGCCGCCGGGACCTCCGGGGCAGGAGGTGCCGAAGGGGAAGGGAAGGGAAGAGCAGCCCGTACTCACCATCCACAGCCCCGCGTCGGGATCGTTCACCTGCAGCGGGAGGCGCGCACTGAGACCCCGCAGCCGCCGGCCCGGCCGGGGCCGCGCTCCGCGGGACGGGAGCGGAGGGGACCCGAGGGGAGCCCCGGCCTCACCTGCACGGCGGCCGCCAGCCCGAAGAAGGCGGCCATGAGGAGATTGCAGAGCCACCACAGCCGCGCCGCCATGGCCGGGGCGGGCCCGAGGGCGGGACAGACGGGCAGGACGCGGGCGGGCCCCGGCCCCGGTGCCGATGGCGGTGCCAATCCCGATGGCGGTGCCAGTCACCATCCCATCCTAGTGTTAATCCCAATCCCGGTGCCGATCCCCATCCCGATCCTAGTGTTAATCCCCATTCCGGTGCCAATCCCGATCCCGATCCCGCCCGCCCGGGACGGGACGGGCAGCACGGCTACACTGTGAGGTGGGCAGGCCCTGGCACAGGGTGCTCAGAGAAGCTGCCCTGGATCCCTGGCAGTGCCCAAGACCAGGCTGGATGGGGTCTGGAGCAGCCTGGGACAGTGGAAGGTGTCCCTGCCCATGGCAGGGGGTTATACGAGGTGAGTTTTAAGGCCGCTTCCAACCAAAACCATTCTATGATTTTTGTAATGGTTCAGAATTAGTTTTGTGTTTAAGGGATTCAGTCATTTTGTGTAGTATGGAGAACCAAAAAGGATATTGCTCAGAAGAATAGCACGGTGCCATAATTCTTGGATCATTTATGATGAAAAATGGTAATAAATGATGAGCTGAAAGCAAGTCCTTTAGAAATGTGACATTTACCAAAACTGAACCTCTGTAAGATCATTTCTTCTGCCGATTTCGGTATCAGCATCACACAGTTCCTCAGCACCCAACAGAATCACGTCTTGCTGAATTGTTACGTGGAGAACATGTAAATGTGTCCATATTTGTGGAGAGGATTAATTCTCATCTTATTTTTAATTGAGTCATTCCTTGAGCAGGTTACAAGAGATGAAATTACTGCAGATAAAGCCACAGAGAAGAAAGAGTTGTCTTTGTAAGAGTCCCTACCCCTCATCTCAGAAGAAGCAGAGATCTAATAATGAATCACCTTCATGCCTTGTTTCCAGGTCAAGGATAGGCTCTTGAATGTATTTTCTAACAGAAAGGGATTAATTTTGGGCTAGGAAATGGAAATGTCAAGGATTAGAAAGTAACAGTGATGATAAAAAGTGTAAGAAGAATGTAAGAGACAGCATGTCTTTCATTTGCATAATAATTATTAGCATAATATCGTAGGAAAATAAAAGCAGCCAAGCTTTTCAGGCACACCAGTTCTGCTTTGTGTGGGAAACAGAATTATGAGTCACTGCCCATTTTTTCCAACCCTACTAGCTGATCTTCAAAATGCAAATTATTCTGTGATTAAGTCTTTGGCTCTTTAATTTGTCTGGTCACAAGTTATTGTGCAAATTTGCACGGCTCACCTAATTTCTGTCATGGCTGGGCTGCTCCTTGACATCTTATAGGCTGCACAGTCAGGAGGGGAGAGAGCAGATGGGAGAAACGGATAGAGACTGGGAAGGAAGCAGAGAAACAGCAGGACAGACACATCCAGAGCCCAGTGTGGCGTGGGACAGGACTGCTGAGGGGAAGGGAAGGCTGGGCAGGCAGAAAGCAGCTTCTGATGGGCACTTGGGAGGCATGGCATGGAAGGTTTGGCAATCCTGTGAGTGACCAAAGTTCAGTGACACAAGAGCAAGGGAAGGCAAAAGGCTCCTCTGTCTCTCCTGAGGATAGGATTGGAAAAAGAGATTGGTTTACCAACTATGATATTCTTTACTGCTCTAATTCATAGAACCGCAGAATATTCTGAGCTGGAAGGGACCCATGAGGATCACAGACTCCAGCTCTTGAATGGATGGCCCATACAGGATCAAACCCACACCCTTCATGTTGGCATCATGCTCTGGCCAACTGAGCTGAACGGAATTCAAAAGCAATCAGGCTGTAACATGCCATAGATATAAAAACGTCTTTCAGTGTTGCAGAGAAAAGGTCGAGGCTGTTCACTTTAAAGCTTTACCAACTATCCTGAGCACTTCCTCCAACCACCGCTGCAGGGACACAGGAGACTTTGTCAGCAGAAGGCAATACTGACTTCTCCCATGAGAGGGAGGCCAAGAACCTTTAGTATCCCTGAGTAGGACTTGAGCTACTTGTTCTTCGACAGTAGGCAAAACATCTTCCCTTCTTATGACTTGCTGGATCTGCTTCTCACCCCATAGCAGTCCAAGCTTATCTCTACTGTGGCAACTTCCCCTGTAAAGAACGGAGGCAGGAGGGATGGGCCCTGCAGCCAGGCTGTGACATTGAGAGCCAGGACATTTCCCAAGGGCCTTTACGAGAGATTTCACTACAACACAACTACAAGCCATAGTCACCCAACACAGTGACCCATTTCATAATGGCCCTCATCCTCGTGTCAGGAATGGTCATAGATTGGTTTGGATTGGATCAAAAGTGATTAAAAGGCTCTGGGTGGGCAGGGGAAGGGTTCAGGGCTTTTGATGTGTCCCTGGCTGCAGAACCCTGACTGCAATTCCAATAGGGACTTCTGGAGATAAATGCACAGTTGAACAGCTGGTATTGCCAAAAGGGCTCTGGGTTTAGTTGCCTTAACTGGTGGGTCAGGTGCCAGGAGCAGGGAAGTGGAGCTCACCTTCCTGAGAATGGGAACAGCCCCGTGTTCCCTGATTGACCAACTTCAGAGGACACATTTCTGAAGCAAAGGCTAACCCATCCCTGAGACTTTTTTTGCTCAAGGACCTGGGTGCACCAGGTGAGTAATGCAGAGGGACAGGGAAACATGATACGGACCTCAGGGGGATTTGATTTTTTACAGACAACAGTCTGTAATGTTAAACTTCATATGTAATATTGGTTGAATGACAATGCCATGGTATGTCACAGCTACCAAGGACAGTGAGCACAGGCTGCTCCAGACACACCAGTCATGGACTAACTGAGCTCAACAGACATCTTGGTGGGGCTGGCTAGTTACCACTGAAATAATACCTGTGCTTGTGTAGAGTTACATGAACATATATGTGTATGTATATAACATAGTTGGAAAGTATAAGATCTGGGCATGATGTAAATGGTACAGAATAAGGGGTGGATGATGTCCTGGCTGCAAAGAGAATGGCACATCAGGATAAAAGCTGCCAAACCACTCTCATGTCCTGTTGTAGCACAGTGTTTTAGGAATAAAATAATGAGTAACAGATGTCACATATGTTGAGTTTAGGAAGGTTTTTAACACTGGCTGTCCTGACCCCTTCTTAAGAAGATGTAAGGGCATGGTGGGTGTAAAACTGGTGAGATCACTGCACCTCAAGTGCTAATTATCAGTGTTTGTCAAAATGGAAGGACATTTTCAGAAGATTTTTGCAGGGGTCCATTCTGATGCCAGATCTTTTTAATTACTTCAGTTAACAGCCTGGATGATTAACACCCATGACTACTTTATTAAACCTGCTAATTACTCCAGGCTGTTGAGGACAGCAAAGACAGTAGGATTCAGCACTAGATGGAGAAATGGCCTGCAATCTGCAGGGCAATATTCAACAGGTACAACTTCCAGCATTACTTTTATGAGCTGTGAGCAACACAAGTTCAGGTGTAGGGGACTGGGTGGATGCAGTTTTCCAAAAACCCAAACCAAAAAACAAACAACAAAAGCCACAAAACAAAACAAGCAAACAAAAAATATTCCCCCAAATGCAACCAAAAAAACCTCCACCAACACAAAAAACACTTTCCCTCACAAGAAAAAAAAAGAGAAAAAAAGGCCCACAAGTGTAATGGAGAGTAAACTGAACACCAGCAACCAGCAACAGAAAAGGAAAATACCATCCTGGAGCATGTGAGCTGTAGCCTCCAAGGTAAGCTAAGGTAGTATGCCTAGCTAGGGATACTTTACTTCAAAAAATGCAGATGGACAGAGAAAACATCAAAGGAGGTCATTGAGGATGCTGGGAGGCATAGAAAACATGAAGAAAGGCTGAAGGAAATGAACTGATGTAATGTGTAGAAGAGAAAGCTGAGGCAAGAACGTGAAGGGAAACATTGCAGTTCAGCATTGCACATCATCAAGTGCCCAAGGGGTCATTTTGAAGATGCTATGGCCATAGTAAAGAGGGCAGGATATAAAGGATTTGAAATTTAAAAAAAAACAAAACAAAACAAAAAAAACCCCAAAAACAAAAACAAACCAAAAACAAAATCACAAAACCCCTGAAGTTAGGCTTTTGGATGATGTTAGGATGTGTGCCAGAGCAGATTGCTAGGGAATGGCACAATCCCCATCACTGGAGGTCCTTAAGAAAAGGTTTCATAAACGTGTCAGAACAGGTACTGTTGATCCTCCCAGATTTGCAGTGAGGGGAAAGTACGACTTTAGCTAATTGTAAGCAAACCACACGTAGGGGGCACATAGCAGAAGTGGAAGTCACCTTGTGCCAGTGTTTGCCAGTAGGCACTGGGTTTCTGCATCAAAGCCTGCAAGGTGCCAACCCTGGACCTGCCCTCAGGGATTAATGCAGAAGAGAAGGCTTAAGCAAAACAAGGAAGAGAAAGAAAAGATGTGGAACTAGGGAAGGGAATGGTTTTTTGTGTCAGGATCCAAACTGCACCCTCTGTCCTTGCCTCCCCCAAAGAAGTTTAACTCCCAGAATTCAAGACAGTTTGCTGGTAAGAGCAACTGGTTGAATCGCCATCAGGTGGCTTTGGAGTATTTTGAAAAAAAATGGAAGAAAACCGTGTGTGTGTGTAGGTGTGTATGTATGTATATATATAAACCACTCTTCACTCATTCACCTGGCAGCTGTTTTTAGCCAAAGCTCTTACTTTGCTTACTTACTTAAGCTATGTTGCATCTGTGTTGCTGCTGTGTACAGCTGTGTCCTGGGGCTGTGAGCCAGACCCTGACCTGAACTCGAACATCAGCCCTGCCCATTACAGAAAACTTGTGTGAAGCCCAGACTGGGCCTGGTCACTGCCACGGGACTGTGCTGCTCACCTGGCTCAGGTCTGGCTGTGCAGGCCACTGCCCATCCACCAGGTTATGCAGTACCTCCCTCACAGAGCAGCCCTCCCTGCTGCTCCCCAGTTTGTGCAGGTGAAGGTATAGGGCTGGGATTCTGCTGCTGTGAGGCAATGAGGTGTCCCGTTTGGGAATATGGGAGGAGAGGATAAGTGCACACTTTCTCCTGGTGTGTCTGTGGGCTTTGTTACAGGCTCTTCCAGGTGATGGTTGCCGCCCATGGTGCTCACACTAGCCACACCCAGGCAGGGCTGCTCCTTGTTGAAGCTCTGGGTACAAGTGACTCCCATTCCTCTCCTAACTAAAGCGGTGGTGGGGCCAGACTGGAAGCAGCTTTGGAAAAGTCAGCAATGCCCCCAGAGAGGGTAGAGGCCAAGATGGGACAGTGAAGGGCAGCAGCCTAAGTTCAAAGCCAGCAAGGAGGTTACTGGGATCTTGGCTTGTGTGAGGGGTTATGGTGCTCCCCAAGGCAAAGGAAAGCTACATCCTTGGCAGGGAGGTGGATTTGCTGGACTATCAGGAGTTGGGAGCAGAAACAGGAGATGGTCAGGACCAGTTCTGACCTCTTGTCCCACTTCCTGGCAGTGATCTCAGCAGTGTGAGTTGTTCCCTGCAGAGCAGGGTTTGGGCAGAAGGCTGGGCTCCCTCTGTGCCCCAGGGACTATTCCAGCCTGTCTCCCTGACCCTGCACAACTGAGCAGGGAAACCAGAAGACTCTAGGATGGAAGAAGATGCTTTCCTAAGTTCAAAACATATGAGCAAAGAAAAAATCTTGGTTTTATCATGAGGCAAGAGGAATCAATACAAGCTGAACTGGGAGAGAAAGAAAAAAAAATGAAGACAGGATGGAGAGGCAACTCCTGCCCCAACCTCCTCCCCCAGTGCTCAAACAGTGATGGTTTGTAGTTTCTGGAGGCTCTTCCAGTGTGTGTTCAGGGCTATTATCACCTCCGTGGTAACAAGGGCAATAGAGCAGTAGGGAAACAGTCCTCATATTTCTAATACATGGGGCATCCAGCTCTTTCCTCAGCCCATCTCCATTCATAAAGGGGGTCAGTATTGTTTTTACTACAAAGGCCTCCTGTATGTGAAGGGATTCCCCTATTTCGAGCAGCAGGCTGAAGAGGGCACACAGCTGTGGGGCAACAATTTCACTGCTCTCATTCACAGTCTGTGCTGCTCCTATGACTGGGAGTGTGGGTTTGCTGGAGTTAAGAGGAACGATCAGAAACCATGTGCTGGCATGGACCGCAGTGGCCAAGAGAAGAAAGAAAGCGAGGGGGAGACTGATGGTGGCAGAAGAGGCTGATGCCCTGGGTGTCCGGGAAAGCACGGCAAGGAGCTGTGCCCTGTGGTCCCGAGGGACCGGGAGAAGTTTGCAAGGGGCTGCCCGTGTGGGAGAAGCCCTAACCCTATGGCGAAGATGAGAAATACGATAAAGCTGCTCGGGCCGACTGCCGGCCCCCGAGGGGATGCGAGACAGGGCAGCAGATGTCCGGGCGCCGCCGGCTGCGGGGCCGAGCGCGGTGCGGGTCCCCTGGCGGGCTGCGGGCGATGCCCCGGCCCGGGCCAGCAGCGGCGGAGCCGCAGCACCGCCCGGGGATGCCCCGGCCCCCGCGGGAGGCAGCGCCGCCTCCGCCCCGCCGCAGCGGAGCCGCAGGCGCGGGGCCCCGGCGGGGAGGGGTTTCGCGGCCCCAGCCGGGGGCGGACGGGCGGCGGGGCCGTGTGTCCTGCCCTGCCG
The DNA here is from genome assembly GCA_034336665.1 of Luscinia megarhynchos. Taxonomy (NCBI): domain Eukaryota; kingdom Metazoa; phylum Chordata; class Aves; order Passeriformes; family Muscicapidae; genus Luscinia; species Luscinia megarhynchos. Next base: position 9,995,385 of record CM067580.1, read on the forward strand.
GGGAGGGCCCTGCGCAGCGCCGCCGCCGCTGCTCCCGCTCCGCGCACAATGGCGACTCCCAGCCCCAGCGGCGGCTCCGGGGGGAGCGGGAGCGGGCCCGGCCCGGGCGCCGCCAGCAGCAGCAGCAGCAGCATGCAGGGTAAGCACCGCCGGGCCGGGCAGCGCCGGGCCGGAGCCGCCGCGGGTCTCGCCCTGCTCGGGCCGTGGGGACCCCCGGGCGCTGCCGGCTCTCGCCCCCCGCGCTGGGCCGCGGCCGTGGAGCGGCGCTGCCCGCGGGAAGCCGCGGCCCCGGCTCGCCCCGGCCCTGGCGGCCGCGCTCCGGGCCTGCCCCGCTGGCGGCCTGGCCGCGCCCGGCGCGCTCGGCGGGAGGAAGCGCGGCCCTGGCCCTGCCCGCCGGGGCGCAGGGCCTGCCCGGAGCGCGGCCCCGGCCGCCGGGACAAAGGCCGGGCTGGACGCGGCTCCGGCCTCTCCCGGCGGGAGCGGTTCTGCGGCCGCCCCGGGTGAGCGGTGCAGGCCGCGGCTGCAGCAGCATCCCTGGGGGCCCGGCCGGAGCCCGGTGCGCCGGGGGCGGCCCGTGCCCGCAGGAGCCCCCGGTGCGGCCGGGCCGGGCTGCGGCACCGCGGCTCTGCCCCGGCCGGCTGCGCTCTGCCCCGGCCCTCCGCCTCCGCTCTGTGCTTTTCTCAAGACAAACGTTTGACTAAAATCAGTTCAGCGCGAACTTGCGGTTCAGTTTCGTTCCGTTCCGATGGAAATTTACAGTGCTGCAGCGGGTCGTGTTGGTTCCCACCGGCACTTGTTGATGGTTGAGCAGCCTTGCAAAAACGGTGGATATTTGTTTTTCAGAAAGGCCTCAGCAAATCCTTTGACTTTCTTCTTTAAAGTTAGACCACTGAAAAATACTCTCTGCTTGAGAAACATTTTAGGCCTTATTAGGCTGAGGAGGCACAGTGCTGGTTTGTTTGGTTTTTTAAATTAAATACATGGGCGATAGTATTAAAGAAGCAGTTTTGGTCCCAGTTTGGTCCCTGTTTTGGGACCAGGAAAAAGGAACGATTGCTCTGTCTGAGAGAGAAGTGCAGGTACTGCTGTGAAATAATGTTTGTCACAGTTACTTGCTGTAGTCTGTGTTCTGTCCTGGTATGAACTGTGCTGAGACTGGTGGGGACTTGTTTGGGCAGAGGACTAATGGTTAAACTAAAGAGTTTGGTACATTTGGTGTAAAAAGGTGAATTTTGGCTCCTTGTAGCTTCCCTTGTGTGAAGGGTTGGGTACCTTTTGGGCTTGTCAAGACAGTATTATCCATCTTTCAAAATCCAGAATCCCAGACGTTGTGAATTAAATGCATGCGTTAAAAACTTGACCATGATATGCCAAACCAGTTGTGATTTAAGAACAAGCCTTGTTCTTGTGGTGCAGTTACAACCCTCAGTGTTGTCTGTTGTATTTCCACCTGACCCATTTTTCATATTTGAGTCGTTCCTCTGAATCACCTGTATCTTCTAAGGCTGAGAGTTGGTTTTGCACACTGGCATCTGTGATGCCCTGTGAGCTTGTAGCATCTGCACGCTCTCTCCAGTGGAGGAAGGGCAGTTCTGGTTTGAAGTGGCTGTTTAAATATGGATTCTGGAACATGGGCCAGCGTGATGGTGCCCAAGTGCTGGTGGTTTTTCCTGAGGTAAGAGGTGAGTGTTTAGGTGTCCCAGGAGGAGTCGTGTGTGGGATCCTGGCTGGGCTCTGGAGCAGCAGTTTGTTGTGACTGTGATGGTTCCTGGAACCTGCAGGAAACTGTCCCAGGGGGGACCTGTGCTGCCACACCCCCTGGGCGGGATGGGAAGGGGCTGGAGGTGGCTGCAGGTGGTGTGCAGGCTGCTGGGGCAGCTCTGGCTGCTCTCCAAGATGCACAGTGGCCTTGCTGATGCCAGTAGGCAAGCTGAGCTGAACAAAGAAAACCCCACAGAAGTGTGGAGTGTTGTGCAGGTGGGATGCCCAGCTCGTGCTTGTGGTGGGGCTGGGCTGGCACTGAAGCAAGGGAGGTGCAGGAGTGCATTGCTGGGTGGGGAGAAGATAGGTAGGACTGCATCAGTGTTGCTTTAATTGGCAAACAGCATTACAAGGTGGAGCAGGGAAGTCATTAAGCTGGAAACAAGTAATTATATTTAAAAAAAAAGGTTTTGCTCTGTTAGTTTTCAGCCAGAAACACCCTGACCTGGCTTGTGCAACTGCTGCTGTGAAGGAGGTGGGAGAGGGTGGAACTCCCATGCCAAAGGACTGTGACAGTGCTCCCCTGGACAGCAGTCTGTTGCTTTTGGAGACCTTGCTCAGAGGCTCTGTGCTTGGGCAAGCTCGCCTGAGGTGAGAGTCCCTCATGGGGTTTCTGTTTTGGGTCAAGGCTGGCAGTTTTATAAGGAGTGTCAGGGCATTCATCAGGGCCTGGGGGTAGGAAAGAATTGTGAGGATGGTGGTACAGTGAAGTATTCAGAGAAATTGAGGCCCATCACATTGATGTCCAGGCCAAGGGCAGCAGATATAGAAGGTCTCTGCAGGCCACCCAGTTTGGGTTTTAATTCTGTATCCTACACCATTTTTATGCACACAGGCTAAAGTCCTCCAGGTGACAATACAGAAGTGAAGGGACACTGTGCTGTCCTTGTGCTGGGCTCGCTGTGCAGCCATGGCCCTCAAGCCTGCTGATCAGGCAGGGGGTTGCTTCAGTCCTTATTATTTATTATTCACCCTTATTCTGCATGCCCCAGCTTCACTCTAATGTCTTCTCTTGGCTACCTGGATCAGTTGCCCTTGCCAAAGGACCTGGAGCTTCCTTTCTTCCCAAAGAGTCTCCTGGCCAGTGCAGTTCGTGATGCTGTGTTCAAGGCACAGCTTGGAGACAAAGGGGAGCTGGAATTCTGAGTATTAAAATAGATCATATTCCATAATTTTTTAAATGCTTGTTGTGTGCACACTGAAGTCTGTCCATATGCTGGTGACTGCTGGTGTGAAGAGTTGTTGTTCTTACTCACATGTAATGTTAATGTTCAGGAACAGTCCTGAATATTTAGTGTCCTGGATGTTTTCTGGAAGAAACAGATTCTGTGGGAAGTAGGATACCTTTGATGGTGATTTAAGAAAAAACCAGCACCCAAACTGTAGTTGAAGCAATTTTATGTTTCACTCAATGCCAAAATTAGTAATAGTCATTTCTGCTGACATTAATCAAAAAATAATAATTTGAAGAGTAGTGGAATGAAATCTAGAAATGTAGTTTATTCCAAGGCATAGGGAGAATTTTGATTCTAATTACAACCTGTGGACCACTCATTCTAGCTACAGTGCAAAAGAGGAACTGGAAGCACTTAAAACTGATGGTGATGGAATCAGCTCAGCTGCATTGTGCACTCGGGAAGACTGGAGGCTACTGGGACCTCTCCAAATACTCACTGCCTGGTGTGCTCTGGTGTCTTTGCAAAGCAAAGCAGAGCTACTGTGTATGTCTTCTCAGAGTGTACATCGTGGCTCAGGTGTGTTGGGTGGGAATTCCTGACCAGTTCAGCCAGATTTTGGGATTCTCAGTTCCCTTCACGTGTGTAGTCCTGTTTGCTCCCTCTTCACCTGACTCCAGCCATTTTAGCAAAAATTTACAGGAGGTCTGTCTCTGGCGAGAGTCTTTTGCAAGTATGAGGCAAGGAGCCTGGACAGGGAGGTTGTTAAAGAGGTGTCTTAGTGCACTAGGAGATGAACTAAGGTCCTTCTCTTACCCTTGAGTGCCATTCATGACATCAGTGGCTTACTGAAGTTGGGTGATAAATTCCTTATTTACAAGGAAGCTCTGTCCTGTGCCTTTCTCCTTCTGGCAGAAGAGAGCTGCTGGGAGGCTTTTTGAGAGGTCAGGAATGGTTCATGTTTGGCTGGTGACAGAATTGGTGGCTACTGTGATGGACTTTGTCAGTCCCTCTGGTCAGGTGAGCTTGCTGTGGGTGTGTAATGGATGTACACTGTGTCAGTGGAGTAATCACAGCTCCCACACACGGCACTGGCAGAAGCAGAATATTGCTTGAAACCATTTGTGGGCATCACTGTGACCAGGCTGATCCTCAGTATGGGAATTCAGTAAGAGATGCTGTGCTTTCTGTGTCCTTCTTTGTTGCTTGCTGCCTTGGTGAGTGCAGGGAGTGACTGGAGCTGCTCCTCTCCCCACTCGTGCCCTTGGTGGAATCATCAAACCTGTGTGTGTTAGCAGACAGCACAGATGCAGGCTGACTCTAGCAGACTGACAGGTGTATGTCTACTTGGACATACTTGAATTTGTTAAGAGTTATAGAAGTTGTGTAGTGAGCAAATGTGTGTATTTTAGTTCATTTGTGCCCCCAGTTTATTTCTGTGTGGGCCTTATGGCCATGTCTGCTTTGTGCTTGAGTCTTGGCATAAGCTTGTGTGTGTAGGGTTTATATTGGTATGTGGGCATATGGTTTTGCATGTTGGCTTTCTGTTTTGTTTTATTTTTAATCAACTGATGTTTTTGATATATGTCTGTTTTCCTGATAAATGGGCAGCCCAAAAATACTGCCCAAAGGCAGTTAGTCTCCTCAGAGAGAGGGGAGGCCTTTTCACTTATTTAATGCTGATTTGAGGAAGCCAGGAGGTGTGGAAGTCACAATTGCCTGTCAAAATGAGAGTTATCCTATAAGAGAAAGATGGGTTTTGTGAGGAAACAGAAAAAGCCAACATGTGTACTTTCCAACTTCATGTTGTTGAGGAGTCCCTAAAATTGCATTTGTGTGCATGCAGTGAAGCCTTGCAAACAAGAATCTCCTGTAAGCACATCAAGCTCTCCAAACACACATAAACAGCTTTTTAGCATTCTGGAGCTTTGAAGTTGGATATCTTCTGTTGGATTTAGGTTTGATAAGATTTTATGGGAAAGAAAATGTGGAGGTCTGCTTCCTGGTGGAGGAAGCAGGCTACCTGTTGTAGGCTGTGGAGACTTAAAAGGAAAACTGTGAAGGGAAGAAGCTGTGCAGGGTGTTTGTGTACTGCTCTGCCCTGTGGGTAGGAACTGGCAGCAAATACCATCTCCAGGCTCCACTGAAATGATGTTTATGAAGAAGGTATAAAAATTTCTGAATGGATATGATGTTTTTGGCATCCTCTCAAAGGCTGGAGTACACTGATGTGGACCAGCATTGGAAAGGTGCTGGTGATGTTCCCTGCTTTCATGTACCTCATTTGAAACAGGCTTCATTGTATTTAAATGCCTCCTTAGATGTGCATGTGTGTCTTGCCCTTCTACCTTGTACTGAGACAGCAGCACACTCAGGGAGGTGGGAATTGCTGTGCTGCAGCAGCAGGGTGAGGAAAAGCTGCCTGTTCAACTGGCAGTTGAACATTTTCACTGTGGTTCAAGAAGTATCACCTTGGGATATGGCTTTTTCCTGGATAAGAATATCAGAATGGATAAGAATATCAGAATGGATAAGAATATCAGAATGTCAGGATGGATTATTTTTGTTACTGTTCAATGTTGTCTGCTGGCTTTGGAGAGATGGGCAAATGTTTTGGGGATTCCTTTGTTGATCCTGGTCATTTATAGTTGCTGGGCTGTAACATCTCTTCTGCTGTGAGAAACTGAGTTCCTCCAATGACACTTGTGCAAAAGAATCTGTCTTTAAATCTATTTGCCTAGGAGTTACTGCATGTTTAAAATGTTTTTATATCACTTTGGTTGATTTCTGGTTTTTGGTTCTCCCTGTGCAGTTCTGCTGCTGCTCCCTTGGCCAATGCCTTCAGTAATGTGAATCTTCCACTGTGTTATTCCAGGCTGCTGATGTTCCCTGCTTTTGTCTGTCTTCTTGGTACTCAAGTTTCTTTTCATGTTGTGGATTTGTTTGATTGCAGAAGGGATGTGTGAGCACTGGGTAAATGACAGTGCAGTGCCAGTTGAACATGGAAAAATGTCTTTCAAAAAGATATGTTACTCTAGCTGGTTTACTTAATGTGCAGTAGTTACTCATGGTAAATCCCTGAAGAGAGATGCTTCATTTGTGTTTCTTCAGTTTGGCTCATATATAACTTGAATACTGTGCCCCTGCTAGGCTGAGAATGGAGCAGCTATTGCACGTTCATCGTCCCTCTGGTTTGGAGCATGTCTGGAACATGAGTGTGAGGCTCACCCCTCACAGTTGGGACTGACTTGGCTGTGAAAATACTGAAATACTTGATTATCAAAATCAATGAGAAAGAAAATGCTCAGAGTTATCCCGAAGGTGCTGGGGGTTTAAGCCATTGTTCATAAAGTGTGAAATGCAGGGAGAGTGGGTTTCATTTTGTTCTGCTGGGACAAGATTGCAGGAAGGATTTGTGCAGCCTTAGAGTTTTGGTTTTTACTTGTGGTAATGTTAGTGTCTGAACAAGACAAAATAATTTTTGCTGTCACTCTGCACCCTGTGTTCTACCCCCACCCACTTCTTTGTACTGCTGAGTTGTTGGACAAGTTATCTCTGTTACAGGTCTCTTGCTGAGGTTTGCAGGGTGGATTTATGTATATGAGGTGCTTGGAAACTGCCACTGCAGGTGACACCTCATGTGCAGCCTCTCAGAGTCTTGCAGTTTTGAACTGACTGCAAGAGCTGGTGTGGATGTACCTTCTGCATCTGTTCACCTTGTGGGCATTTCCCATGCTGCACCATGTTTGTCCCCTTGCCTCATGAGTTGTCCCAGCTCAGGACCTGACTTCCCTCTTTGGAGCTGTGTCTGATGAATTGGCCTTTTCCTGAGACCCTGGAGCTGAAGGGAAGGATAGACTGCAGTGTGATTTGAACTAATTCCTGTTATTTAATACGGTAAACTTGGAGCACTCAGTAAGTATGTGCTTTAAACCAAAGGATGTAAAGGAAGACTGATAAACTTTGGCAGCCAAATACATTTGGAAATAATGATAAGGAGGGAAGGGAGAGTTGAGAACTTGCTCTGCCTAAGCAGTTGAGCTGCCACAGCCTCACCAGTGAAGCTTTGCCAGCCTGAACATTTACATTTTAGAGCTGGTGTTCTGGACAGGCTGTGGTGCTGACTTTGGTTCTAAACTTCTCATTCTAATTTTATTTTATTTTATGTCAGTGTGGTTCTTATGGAATCTTACTGGGTTTGCTTTTGTTTGAGGGGAAGCTTTAGATCTTGCAGCTCCCCATGATGTGCATTTCCTGGTCTGCTTAGGTCTTCAAGACTAGTCCTGCAGTTCAGGCAGGTGTAACATGTCTGTCTCTCCTCGTGGTTAGGTGGAAAGATACCAACGTGATTTTTGTCAGATGTCCCAGGTTTAAGCAGGGTCCCAGTGGAGCTCTCTGCAGCCCTGTTGGGTGCCTGCTCCGTGCCTGCACAGATCCTTTGCAGGCATGTGAAGTATCATTGGCCTGGATTTGCATCACGAGTATCATGTGATGCTGCAGAGCATCTTCCAAAATGTGTGACCTTGACACCTCAGGCTGTACCCTCGGTGGTGAGATCTCTGCTATTACTGTTAGTGAGGAAATACAACACAGTGTTGCCAAGTATTGCTGCCCATCTCCCTCCTGTTTCTCTCTCAGGTGAGCTGAACTGCCCTGCACATGGGTGGTACAGTGACAGTGTTTAGTGGCTATGGCCCATTAACTTCCCTAGGAGCATCAAGGGAGATGGGAGTATGTGTATTGCACAAATTGTGTATTTATTAGCTGCTAAATTGATTTCCTCTTCTGCAAATCAAAGCCTTGGTGTTTGCCCTTTACTGGAGGCAGGGCAAGCCCTCCAGGAAGCAGACAGCTCTGCTGGTCCTGGGGCAAACAAAGAGTCCAAGCGCCAGGAATTAGTCTGTGTTTTGAATAATTTATCTGATCTTTCTGAGGTGCTTTGAGAGATGCCCTGTGGTGTAAGGAGGACAGCTGTTGGGAGCAGACAGCTGAGCCAAATGGGAGTTTATCCTTTATCTGTTTTTGTCTAGGCTTATTTTCTTTCTGTGGACCAAAAGGGTTGTATAGTTTGATTTGGACCTAATTCTCTGGAAGTGGTTCTCTGAAGTGAATTTGTTATCACTTTGCTTTTGGACCAGAAAGCAAAGTGTTTCTACTTTGAAGAAGTTTGTGGACAGAGATAAAACAGTTTCCTTTAAAAACATATGGCTGTGTTGTTTGACCTGGGAGGGGTTGTGGACTAAGATGAAAGAACTGCGTTTGGAAATCTCTTCTGGGGAGCAGTGGGACATGTCTGAGTTTTCCTGTAAAGACCAGTTCCTCTCCTGAACACTGTCAGTTCAGGACTTGGTCTCATGCCAAGCTCTGGAAACCTCATCCTACCTTTGATATCCTCTTGTTTCCTCCTGTTCCACTCAGAAAACTGCATGGGCAGAAAGTAGGAAGGTGGAGGATGGTCAGAACGGCTTTGTACAATGCTGGCCAAGAGCTGAGATGATGCTCTTCACCATCATTTTTGCCTTGGGGTAGCTGCAACAATCATTGTGTGCAAAGTGGGGATTTGCATGTCAGCTTTTATATCTGGTTTGCTTTATGATTTGGGGAAGAGGTCAGCTTTCTGATCTCATATAACCCAGCTGTTGCCACTAGAAAGTGTGACACTAAGGTGTGAGTTAGTATGCAAGTTTACACAAAGGAGTTGTGAATGAGCTCAGACTTGTGTTGGAAGAAGAAAGGGTTGGATGCAAACGTTTAGATATGTGCTGCTTTAGGCAGCAGCTTGGCAGTTCTTTCTGCACTGGAGCCACGTGTTTTGGAATAGCTGAAGAAGCCTGCCAACATTCTCCTGGAAATGCAAAATCTATTTTAAATTATATTTCTAATTAATTTATTTCTTTTTGAGAAAAATTGGAGTAATAGCCTGCAGCTCATCTGCCCAGCTGGTTATGCCAGAGTCATACATGGCCAGATAGGCTTCTTATGGGTTAAGCTTTGCCACTACCTATCAATGCTAGCTGTCCGTGGGGCTAAGAACAGGTATTTACTCTCTGGCCTGTTTCTGTAGTTTCATCCCTGCTGATTCTGCTGATGAGGACTGCAGCTGAGCAAATGGGAGAAGAGTCTTCTCAGCCAGGTGGAAGCGGCAAAGATTGAGACAGGAGGGTGGGAGCTGGTGTCCAAGGCCCATGTGTGTCTGTCTGGAGGGTGGTGTGGGAGAGCTTAGCTGGCTCTCCCATCAGGGCCATGATTTGGAATCTTCTGTGAGTTGAAGAAATTCCCAGTGTGATTTATCAGTATGGCTGCTTTTTTCCTGCTGTACAGGAATGAGGGAAATGAAGAATGTGTGAATGCACAGTTTATTTCAATGAAGCCCTGCAATGTTTCTAGGTCTGGTCATTTGCTTTATTGTAGACAGGCCTTAGTCAGGGTTGACTTGAACAGGAGCTGAACTGGCAGCAGGAGCCCTGCTTCAGTGTGAGCTGCCAAAAGTCTGAGCGGCACCCTGCCCCATACCAGGGCACTGTGCTGCTCTCAGGGCCTGGGACACAGTCCAGGAGCCACTTGTCCTCAGAGTTGTTTCCACCTAGTAAACAGCAGCTTTCTGGGAAGGTTTGTGTAGGGGTTCCCTCTCAGAGCTGAGTGATACTCTGACTTGGGCAGCAGAGCTCTGGCTGCCCAGTGTTCTCAGATTAATCCTGTGCTGGCATGTCCTGACTCCTTGAGACCCAAACCAAACACAGATAATGCTCTGTTTCAACATTCTTCAACAGGCTGATGTCCTTGCTGTTGAGCAATGCAGAAATGGAGAGTGTAATAAGACTGGGGTTAACATCTTCCTGTCTCTTCAGACATTGTGTTCAAGAGTTGTGGGTTTAGCAGAGCTAACATAGGTCACTCCTTGACAGCTGAGCTGGTGAAGGGGAAGTGTGGGTTGTCTTCATCCAAGCTGTCAGGAGTTGCTGCTGCTTTACTGCCCAACAGGAGCATTGACTCGAGTGCTCTTCCAGCCTTGATGGTTCAATCCCAAGTATGGCAGTTGTTTTAGATGACTGTGGGTTTTATATGAACAGGTGCCTGTTAGGACTCAAAGAAATGCAAAAACCGTTGGAAACCTCTTTGAAAAGAGAAGTAAAATAGTGGCATATAGCAACACAGTGAAAGAATTGTGTCTGCATTGCATGGGCACACACATTCTGCTGGGAGCAGCCAGAGCCCAGCTAATGCCCTTACCCCTGCTAAGGGAACTGACAAGCTGGGTGCCCAGGCATTCCTATGACAAGTTTAATATTTTGTCTCCTCTAGTTACCCCTTTCTACCTCATGCATAAGCATATCAAACTATTCTTTGTTAGGACTCTTGGTTTTCAGTAGACAATTTCAGTCATTAGCTGATATATTCTTTCTGTTGCCACACCTTGGTGATTTCATGGCAGCTGTGTAGCTATTGATCTAGCATCTTCAACATGCATGTGCTGCTCCCTCTGTAATGCCTCTGTCTCGGAGGTTTTAGGGTGTGGTGGTATTCCTGCTCTGGTGTGCCTTGGGCTAGGCAAGGAACCAGCCTCCTCTCCCTTTTCCAGCATATGAGTGCTCTGTTCCCATTGATGGGATGTTATTTGCAGTGTCTTTGGAGTTCACGTTGTCTCTGGAGTTTGTTGATGGTCTTGTATGGGAGCAGAAACATGGGCAGCAAGGCCAGGTTGATACACCTCATGCCTGTGAGGGCAGCAGCACCAGGAGCAGGCCTAAGCTGTGCTGGTACCACGAGCAGAGATGACTCTTGCATCATTGATACAAGGTCATGCAGCTCCCACTCTTGGAATCCTTCATCTTCATGATTTCAGGTAGTACTAGTTTTTGGTTGGATACAAAATGCTGCAGTGTGGGTCACAGGTGTTTGGTTATTGGGTCAAAAGTATAAATAATATAGATGTTAGTTTTTGATTGGATAGTTAGCCTTTTAAAGACCTTGTAACTAGCTAGATACACCTCCATTTTCTCACCATTAGCTAGAAGTGCTGAAGAAGTCTCTGTACTATAGATAAGGCTGAGTAAACAACCAAGTCCAAATAAGAAAATTTGTCTCTCGAGTTTCAATCCTGACTCTGAGTGAAGGCAGAAGAAAAAAAAGCCAGCCACTAATATGTGGTGCCACTAACAAGGTGATGTTGCTATCATCCCACCTTCTCAGCAAAAACTTGGGAGCCCTGCAGTAGTGGAAAAGTTGCAGCATCGTAAACCAAGAGTGGGTCAGTTTGCTCTGAGGTGAGCATGGGCCAGGCAGCCAGCAGCACCGGCTCTGGCCACAGGCCACACACGGGTGGCTACAAAAGTGGAAAACTTCTTTGTGGTGCTGGGACACCTTGCAGGATCCAGGAGGGGACTCCTGGTGCTTTTGTGTGGGAGTCAGTTTGTATGCAGGGCTGGTGCACACATTCCTTTTCCTGGAAGCTTGGAGGGAGGAGTTAATGGGGACAAGGGCAAGGGAAGAAGATAGCTGGATCTGGGTTGGGGCTAGCGGCTGATATTTTTGCAACAGTCTTCTGTTACCCAGCGTGAGACCGCGGGGATTAGCTGGGCAGACTCTCAGGCTCCTTCCGGCCTGAGGGCCCGCCTGCCCTCTGCAACCACACAGCTTTTTACACAGCCTTTCCAGATCCAGTACACTTGGGGAATTTTTATTGAGAGATTTTATGGTGCTTATTTCTTCAGCAGTGAAATTTTGCGTTTGCCCCAAGTTATTTACCCTAGTAAAAGGGTAAACAGCAAGGTTGCTGTTTCCTGAGAGTGCAGTGGTGCTAAATTCCTCCTGCACATTGCTGTAGTGCCTGCATCCCAGAGCCTGGATCACACCTGCCTCTTCCAAGTGTTGGTGGGCTGGGTCCTTGTCCCTGCTCAAAGCCTGGGAGCTTTGCCATGGCCCCCTTATATCAAGCAATGGATCTGTACCCAGGTCTGTGGTGTGGTTATCTGGTGTGATCTCTGTGTGATTAGAAAGAAATCTTTTGCTTGGGAAGAACTTAATTCCCTGTGAGGGTTCTGATGCCCTGGCACAGGGTGCCCAGAGCAGCTCTGGCTGCCCCTGGATCCCTGGCAGTGTCCAAGGCCAGGCTGGATGGAGCTTGGAGCAGCCTGGGACAGTGGGAGGTGTCCCTGCCCGTGGCAGAGGGTGGAAGGAGATGGTCTGCAAAGTCTCTTCTCACCCAAACTCTTCTGGGATTCTGTGAGTCTGGCCTGGCTGCTGGTGAGGACGAAGAGGGGGCTGCAGGCAGTGCTGCTTGCCCAGGTTGCTGTTGTACAGGTGAACAATCATTAGCATCACCTGTGGGGGATTTTTACAAAAAAACACTGTACATGTCCTCCCCTACTCTGGGCAAATGTCTTTGATGAGGTGTGGAATGCTGTGCTTGACCAGGTCTAGTCTTTTGCTGTGGTGGCAGTGCTTGAGAGCTGAACTTCCATGGGAAATTGCCTGGGCACAAGCAGCTGGACCATCTGTTTTAAAATACTGTTTAATATAGGCAGATTTACACCAAACCTTGAGCTTTCTGGGAACAAAACAATCTTTTCAGTCTTAAAGTTTTTTATTTCATACAGTACCCTGGTTCACTCCTTTCCTGCCAGATGCCAGTCTTTGTCCCCTGGATCCAGATTATGGGGCTGCTCTGTATTCAAAGCAGTGCAGCCTGAAGTTTGATAGAAAAAAATCCATTTTATTTATGATTTTACAGTAAATGTTGAAAGATAAAAGAAGATTCTTAATGCTGGTGCACTCCTTTGAGTGAATGAATGAGATATGGTCTCTTACTTTAGGCTTTCAGGTAAGTTTCTGTGCAAAAGCACAAAGAGAGAAGGCTGTGCCTTTTTTTTAGCATTATCCTTGCTTTTTTATCAATATTGGTGCTGAGAATTTGCTTTTTCTTGCAACTAACCAGATATACCATTCCTGCTCCTGAGAGAGACACTGTTTCTTGGTGCAGCAAGAACTTAATTAAGACTCCTTTAAAGTCAGCAATTGTTGAGATAGATTTGTGTCTTTTGCTTTGTCTGTCACATAAAGGGTGGCATATTTTGTTACAGTTTTGGTTGTTTTGTTTTGCTTTTTTTTAATATAAATCGGAATTGTGGAAATCTTGTGGTTATGCATTTCTTTCAATTTACTTTTTTTTTTTTAATTTTTACTCCATATGCAAATTTATTGCAGCAATCCTGATATCTGAGGAGATAATTGTTAATGTTTTTTAAACAGTTTGTGTCTTTGTCTCTGCTGTTCAGGGACACTGCTTCTGAGATACTGTATATAGAAAATTCTTTATTGTCCATTAGTTTTCATAGACTGGTGTTTTTCTGTCTTGGAAGAGCTGCAGCTTCAGTGTTCCAGCACATAGTGAGCCCCTGTGTCAGAATTAGTCCCCTAGGACAGGGTTGGAAAACACCTATTTATTCTTTAATAGCTTTCTATTAACTCAGGATATACAGATATTTAGGAAACCTGGTGTTTGAAGCTGGAATTTCAAACCTCTTTTGCAAGCTAGAGCTCTGTGGCAGAAATTGAGATAGATTTATAGACCTTTCTGGTGAACACCAGAGAGGACAGACAGTAAGTGAGGTGAGAAAAGAGATGGAGGGGAAACATCTGCCCCAGGGAGCTGTTGCCTGGAGGTGACTGGATGGGGAGAAGTGGCCTGTGGGCACAAGGGAGCAGTGACCTGCTGGTGACTGCAGGATGGAGCTGAGTTAATGGCTCTGCAGGTGAGGCCGAGTTAGGGATGGGACTTATTGGGAACAGCTGGCACCCCATGGTTCATATGAACCATGGCAGCCCAAGAAGGTTAATTAATATTAATTAAGGACAATGGCTTCCTTTTGTGTCAGACTTTCTGCCAACTCACAGTTGTCTGGCATTTAAGACTGTAAATGCTTCTGCAGGAGTTTAGTTACTTCCCCAGCAGTGCTTTTCAGCTGAAGTGGAGATCTGCTGTCCACGTTAGAGTGCTAGAAGGGTTGGAGTCTGCTACCAAACAAAACATCTTGAATAAAAGATATTCTGTAGAAAAAAAGGAAGTAAAAAGGTTTGGTCATCAGCAGATTTTGCAATATAATGAGGTTTTTCCAGAGCTCAGCAGCTGGGTCTAACTGATAGGTAGCCCCTGCAGTAAACTGGTGATGAATGGGATTTTAGAGAATTTGTTGTATTGTCATCTCAGGAGTTAAGGAGTTCTGAGGCTGCCACAAGCTGAGGACTGATAACCAGTGAAACCTTTGTGCCCAACGGGGCTTGCAGTCGCAGGCTGCCCCTCCCTACACCCCTACTGGATTGGAGTTAGGTCCCAACTGGGCTTGTAGTCACCGCTTGCGCCTCCCTACACTCCTGCCGGGTTGGAATTAGGTCCGCACAGACAGGAGCAGGGACAGCCATCCCGCACAGACAGGAGCAGGGACAGCCATCCCGCACAGACAGGGAGCAGGGACAGCCATCCCGCACAGACAGGAGCAGGAGCGGGGACACCATCCCGCACAGACGGGAGCGGGATCGGGATCGGGGCACCATCCCGCACAGACGGGACCGGGATCGGGGCACCATCCCGCACAGACAGGAGCGGGATCGGGATCGGGGACACCATCCCGCACAGACGGGAGCGGGATCGGGATCGGGGGCACCATCCCGCACAGACAGGAGCGGGATCGGGGGCACCATCCCGCACAGACAGGACCGGGATCGGGGGCACCATCCCGCACAGACGGGAGTCAGGACCATCCCGCGGACCGGGACCCGGGATCGGGGTGCAGCCATCCCGCTGAACAGGGGCCCGGGATCGATCGGGGGCACCATCCCGCACAGACAGGAGCGGGATCGGGATCGGGGGCACCATCCCGCACAGACGGGAGCAGGACCGGGATCGGGGGCACCATCCCGCACAGACGGGAGCAGGGGTAAAACTTTCTCTGAAGGATTTATTCGCAGCAGCCCTGTTCACTGTATCGGCTACCTGGAAGTGTAGGGAAGACATGGGAGCTGCTTTGCTGCTGGCAGGGACTGCAGGGCACAGCTGCTGCTAGCATGGGGCCAGGCTGCTGCCAAAGGGCTTCCAGAGAGCAGGTGACAAAAATCCCTACAGCATCATGGTGGCTTTCTGACCTTGACAGTTTTGGAGTGAAAATGTGTGCTTCCAATCTGCAGTGCAATTTGCCCTGCAAGCTGTGATGTGCTGGTGGTTTCTCACCTGCCGTCCTGAGAGCTCCCTGCACCCTATGGGCAGCCATGGACTGCCCGGGGAAGGCTGTAAAATGTTTCCATTAAATTCACTTTGCTGATTCCTGTGCCTGGAGGCTGGAATGCAGCTAGGTCAGACCCAGGAGGGTGAAAGGCATAAAGAAAAAGCCTTAAACCAATACTTTAGCACCTCTTTGCTGGAGCATCACAGTTTGCCTTAAAAATGCAGAAGACATACAAGAATAGTTGATAATATGGGATTGTGCCCATGATGCTTTGTGGCTGGGGGAATTCCTGAAGAGTTGTGATTGTCTCATTCTCTAGTAACAACATCAGAGCATGGATGGTCTTGTTTTGCACACTCGAAGTTGTTCACTGCCTGAGTTTTATTCCAGGAAAGGTTTCACATCTCACTAAGGGGAAGAGCAACTGCCTGCTCGCTTGCTGGAGCTGTTGGCCTGGTTTGCTGCGTTGGAATTCTGTGTTGAACATGGTCAGTTGGCTGTTCCTGGAGTTTGTCATTGAACCATAGGATGGTTTGGGTTGGAAGGGATCTTAAAGCCCAACTCATTCCACCCCCTGCCATGGGCAGGGACACCTTCCATTAGACCAGGTTGCTCCAAGCTCTGTTCAGCCTGGCCTTGCACACTTCAGGGATGGGGCAGCCACAGCTTCTCTGGGCACCCTGTGCCTGGGCCCCCCCACCCTCATGGCAAAACATTTCTTCTTCATGGTTAGCCTCCAGGCTAACCCTGCACTCTGTTAGTTTAAAACTCCTAAACAGGTAAAGATGAACTACTTGTCAGGAAGTTCAACCTAATATAAGGTAATGGAGGGGACCTTGTCCAGCCTGAGGGGTGGGACTGAGGGGAGCCTTTGTTGAGCTGTGAGGGCTGGATCTGGGACCTTCCCGTGGGCAGAGCCATGGCTGGAGCCATGACACCGTCTGTGAGCACAGAGAGCTGCTGAGAGGTGCCTGTGGCTTCTTTCCCCTTTGGATTTTAACCAGGCAGATTAAGAAGTGAGCTATTAGGAGAGCACTCAAGAAGATTCTTTTGACAGAACAAACCCCATTTGTTCCTGACAAAAGTGGTTTACAGCAAAGAGAAATTTAGATGTTGGGTATTTTCCATTAAAAGTACTATTAACTGCTAAATAGTGACAGTGTGTTTGCTTTAATTACCCCAGAGTATACTTTAATTGTAGTTTTCTCTTAAACCACTTGTTAAAGTGATGAAAGCGTTTGCTGACTTTGTGCATGTTCCATGCAAATGTCACATGTATTTTGAAGGAGGGGATGACAATAGCATGAATGCATTTACCTATTTAGCTTTCTCTTTCACAGGCAATTTCTGTAGTGCTTACCAGCTATTAATGAGAATGATGGGAGCTATTGGGTGTTAATTTATTGTTTTCAACTGCTCAGTAATTGTTGATGATGGAACTGGTGGCACTTACAGAGGGCAGGAGAGGTCTGGCCTGGACCTGGCACAGGTTGGCACATACCTGTTGTTCTCTCCCATTAAGTGAAGGTTTCTGCTGTGCCTCCACTTCTTTTCCTCCAGAAGACCATTTTAATTTGAACATGGGGATTATTTTGTGCTGAGAAGGAAAAGGCAGTTGCTGTTCTTAGTGCTGGGAGATCAAAGGTTTTTACTGCAGAGAGATGCTTTGCTTGTTGTAAATGAAAGGAATGTAACACAGGTGTCTGAATTTCTCTTGTAACCATTGAGAAGTGGCAGGATTTGATCTCCAGTGCTCTACAGTCTTTTCATGGGAAAACAGCAGCAAGTCTCAGTTCAGGAAGGCAGCTTTGCTTTAGTGAATAATTTGGCAAAACTGTGTGCTGTCAGGTGAGGCATGAGGTGTGTTGACGTTCTGCTAACCTAGATTTGGGAGACCCTGACAGCAGTCAGGGTATTCATAAATGGTGGATGAGGGGGGAGATATGCAATGGAGCTGACTTCCTGCTGGCCTGAAGAGAGCAGCTTGCAGCTTGCAGCTTCTGTGCCCTGGGATGCAGCTCTGTGGAGCAGCAGGATGCAGTGCTGAACTTCCCTGGCTGAGGTCCCTGTCCCATGGCATTCCTTGCCCAGGCAACAGCCCAAGCCATTCTCTGTTTCCATGTGTTGGGCTCCTGTCTGTGCCCAGCTCTGCCTTGTCTGTGGGAAGGGCTGTTCCCAGGGACTAGCTCCTTCCCATTTATGTTTTGCTGACAAGTCTGTATAAAGCAAATTAAAGGGTCAGGGACTCTTCTCTTTTTTTCTGTTTCTGTCAGGATTGCAAATCTCAAAACTGCTTGAAATCTATTTCCCAAACTTTAATATGAAGATTCCTTCTCAGTGTAATTTCATTACAGCAAGACCCCAGTCCTATGGCCAAGGCCTGTTAATAATGCTGCAAGGTAAATTCAAAGTATTAAAAAGCACTCTTTTTTCAGTTATAATAACTGTGGCAATAAAAAGGCAGCAGGAGTTCCTGTGCTGTGGAAATAAAGGGTTTGTGTGTCCTTTGAGGGAACAGAACCCTTTGGGGGAGCTGGGTGGTAGAAGGACACCAGAGCTCTGTACAGAAGTTTTGCCTCCTGACTGTGATCCATGTGCTGCAGCCAAGCTCTGCAGAGGCTTGGGTTTGTCCTGGCTGGGAACACTGGGCTTTTACTCATCTGGAACCACACTGAAAAGGAAAACCACAAAACCCTCAGCTTCCTGCTCTGCAGGTAACGTGATTGCAGCTCCTCATTTCTGTACTTTCACTTTCTGCAGTGTTTGCTTGCCTTAGGAATGGCTGTACTAAGGTCTTTATTTAAAATATTTTATTTCTTTTTAGATCTGTTCTCTCTTCACTGACAGGATGCAAGGTCTTTGTCTAGAGTTGCATCAGCTGATGTTCCAAGGCCAGTCTGTTGTTCATTGCTGCAGATCCCTTGACTGTTGGTTTGGAGTCAGAGTTGTGTCCATCTGTGCAGTTCTTCCTCCAGGAAGAAGATGAGTTGTTGTCACACTTCAGTATTATCTTCACTAACAAGAAAGTGAAGATTTCTGCCACATAAGCAAATGTCCACAGTACTGTTGAGAGCAGCCAGCTGTTGGAGGAGCTCCAGCCATCTGCCAAGCTCCTGAAGGCAGCAGCCCTGTGCCCAAATCCCTGGTTGACTCCAGCCTTCAGTGGAGCTGTGAAAAGGGTTTGGTACCTGCTGCCTTCACTCCTTCCAGAACAGCAGCACAGCAGCAGCTCATTCCTGGCAGTCTGTGTGTTTTGTCACTTGAATGACAATGTTGGGCAGGAGTGCCATCAACATCTGTCTTTCTGAAGAGGATTTGATGCTGCCAAGCTTAAAAGCTGCAAATTCTGTTGGAAACATCAGTTGTTAGACAATGCCTGACATGTCTCAGCAGTGGGAATCAAGGGCTCCTTCCTGTGCTTGTCCTGCTGTAGGGTGTTGCTAATTCATACTGAAAGCTTCACAAGACAGTACAAAGCCAGAATTTTTATGAGTGCACAAGATTTTTTAAATTTTTTTTTTAGTAAGAAAAACACCAGCCCAAAAGCTGGTGTTCACAGAGCTGTGGTGTGATGTTTAACAAAGCCTCTGAGTGTTCATTAAGCTGTTTTGGTGTTGAGAAATAACTGACTTGTGGGTGTTCCTGCTGGATTTCAGCATGAGGAAAGATTTGAACAAAGTAATGAAAGTGAACCAAAGTTCATTTAAGTAAGCTTTTTTAGATTTTTTTGCCTTTTTTTTAAAACTATGTGAATTTTCCTTCATTTTCCCCTCTCCAGTTCCTTGGAAAGCAGAGCAATTCAAGTGAGATGAGCTGTGGCATGGCAGCAAGGCACTCCTGGCCATAGTGGAGAAGTGCTGGGCAAACCCTGGTGACAGTTTGTGTGCATCCCTTGTGGCATCCAGGATCTGCTCTCCTGCAGACAGGGAGTGGATCCAGTGGGAACACCCAGACCTGTTGTGTGGTCATGGTGAAATCTGTGCTGCTGCTGTGCTGGACAGAGTGATGGAAATTCAACAAACTCAGGTTGTGTCTCAAATGCAAGCATCAGGGCAGGCCCTGTGTGGCAGGGGGAGAAGGTGGGTGGTGACAGGGCACAGGTGACAGGTTGTGTCTCTTCTGACAGCCTGCACATAGCTGAGCTGCTGTGTTGGGTTTGTATTGTTCAATTTGACTTTGAGTCTGAGGACTTCACTCCAGTGTTGGGTGGAGTTGGGTGAGCTCTTGCCAGCCTGGCATGATGGGGTCTGGTGCTCACAAGGTGATGAGAGGATGGGATGAGGGGAAGGGAAACCCAGCAAAAGTCAAATACAGAAATACCATGGCTGACTGGGGAGGGCTTTGAGCTGCAGGTGGTTGGAGGATGAAAGAATATTCAAAGGAAGGATGTTGTGGCTTTGATTATCACTCTTTTCATTGACATATTAGTGCTGTGATGGAGGGAAAGATGATGTGCTTGATGGATCACTGCAGCTGTTCTTATGCTCTTTGTCTTTGGGTCTAGCCCATACCCTGGAATTAGAACATCTTTTTCTGAAATCCAGATTGTCCAGAAGTACAAAACCAGATCAGATAGATCTATCTACAGATACTACTTCTAAAGCTTAGCACAAAATTGCCTTGGATTTAGTGTCTGAAAGTTCTCCAACTGAATGCTTTCAAGGACAACTTAAAGCTTCATACGTTCTGTAGATTTGCAATTTAATTTCTTGCTTAAGCAGCTCTCCACACCTCCATTATAATTCAGCAGAACTAAGCAAAAATGCCTATTGGTACCATGTGTTCCAAGGTGTTCTTAGGATCCAGATCAAAATCTTTCCCAGTGTAGCAGTGCAGAAAGAACCTTGCAGCTGAGACCAAGTTTTCAGAAGGGCTCAGTTGCTCTCTGAGGCTGTGAAGATACTGATCAGATGTTCAGGAGAACAGCACATGTGTGCACTCACAAGCAAGAGACCAGTTCATGAGAAGCAGATCCAAACTTCAAAAATTGGCTTGGTGTATTTTTAGTTATGCACAGATGTCAGGCTGGTAGTATTTGGAAAAAGGAACACTATATATTACAGAGTTTTGGATCCAGACATAAAAATCTGCTATGCTTGCATTGTGCAAAGGATTATCTCTTGTGGAAATAGTGGTCAAGGGGAAAAGCAGCCCAGTGCTGGGTCAGAGCATTATCCCTCCCCAGAAAGGTCTGAAGGCTGTTAGAAGCCTACTGCAGTATGAGTCTCCTCACTATAGTGCAGGTTGTTTCTAACATTTTATTTGTGCATGTTAGTGCAGCTTGAACGTTTCACACACACACCTTCTTGGCTTATTCTTTCTAGTTATTTAGCTAGTTGGTGACAGGCAGCATGTAACTATTCTTATTTCCCTGCCTCTGGAGGATTTCTTATTCTGTGACTGTAGGATTCAGTCTGGTGCTGGGTCCAAGGTGTTTATTGGAGCCAGTGGGATGCAGGCTGTGATTGGCACTGCCACTTTGCTGGCCTAAAGTATCTAGAGGGATGATGGAAATATGCTTGTTGCTTTATCCAAAGAAACTAAATCCTTTCCATTGACCTTAAGCAAAGGCCTCAAGGGCAGATTTTTTTTCCTTGTTTTTTGTCTTGAATCCAGGCTCCTAAAATTAAAAAGAAAAGTAATAAAATCAGCCAAACCCCCTCCCCAGTCCTCCTTCCTCTGGTATATTTTATAATTGTTGCTGTGCTGTTTCATATTGAAAAAATACCTGGCATGGCTCTTTGCATAATTTATTATTGTTGTTCACCAGGAGAGGCTCCAGGTGCTGTACAATAAATTTCCCAGGGCAGTGTCACCCTTTGTTTCTGACAGCTGCTCTGTGACAGGCTCAGCTCTGCAGGGTTATGCCATGGCTGCCTCAGGCACAGGCTGCAGGAGTATTTTGGGTGAAGCAAAGTGCTCCTGTGAGAGCAGACTCAGACTCCTGGTCTGGCAGCACCTCCCATGTGGACAGTTGAGCCCTCCAGGTCCTCTCCAGCAGTGTTTCACCAGGCTTGACACTGGGCTGTGACTGTGTGTTGAATGCTGCTCTCCAGCTAGAAATGGCCTGAACCCAGTTTGGGCTGGAAGCTGCTGCTGAGCCACGTGCTGCACTGTTCTGAGCAGGCATTTAACCCTATTTATACAAATGGTGCTTCCATGCAGGGTAGCATCAGGGATGATATTAAAGGCTTCCAGTGGGTTTTGGATTTGGAGCATCCAGAGACTTCATTCTCAGGTTTTGCTTCTGGGAGTTTCCAGTCTGAGGGAACTAATCTTAATCCGATTGCAATTTCTTGCCCTCTGAGCTTAACCTACTTTGCCAGGCATTGTGATGAGGTATTTATAGATGCTGGAAATGCTGTTGGGTGTAGCCCATATCCTGCATTGCCAGTCACTGAGGTGGGTGTCTGCTGGTGCAGCTGTGAGCTGCCTCCCAGCCCCAAATGATGCAGGTATCTCACTAAAATATTGTCTAGTATGATTGTGTTGCCATGGAGGGTGTTCATGAAGGCAGTGGTCAGTAATCCTTCCAGAGTCCTGGCTGCTCTAGGCTTGGGTGTTTATACTCCCCAGTTGGAAGCAGACTTGGGGCTGTGGGTGAATTATGGCTAAATCCTCTTTCTAATGAGGTGACTCCTAAAAATGAGTATACTTAGCTTACTCCTGCAGTGCAAAATCATCATTTCAGATTTGAGTGCTGACTCTCGGATTATACAAAATTGAAGATTTCACTGAAGGACTGAAAATGTCAGTAACAGATGCACTGAAAGTATTTGTACCCTTTAAAGTGAATTTCTGCAGTTGCAGCTCTTAAAACTAATAACTCAAACCCCAGGCCTCATCTTTCATCCAGAGTCCTCAAATAGAACTGCATGATATATTGAAGTTCTTTGGATTATGTTTCAAAATTTGTCTAGTTTTTTTCCTTGAAAATAGTTTGTCTTGAGTGTAAGACTGGAAACCTACTTCAGTCTCAAATTAGCTGTGCTGGTGTTGGAGTAGATCCATGAACAAGACTGGGAATGAAGGAAATATAGGTGCAGGATGGTAGGTCAGAGGGGTCTGTGGGCAGGCAGAGCTGTGCTGGCAGCAGCAGGAATAACCAGCTGGAAATCCTGGGAGCATTCAGGATGTCAGCAACTGCAGGGCTGCAGCTCTGAACACAAGTAAATGTTCTTTGCTGTCTTTACATCAAAGCAGGCATTTTGTTAGCAGACAAGATACAGCAGTTTGGGTATTTAAAGCTGTTGGAAGAGTAGAGATCTGTGTCGGTTTTTGTTTTTGTTTTTTTTCCTGTCTCACGTTAGATTTTGCACTAGCTTTGCTTGGAATTACCTTGGAAGAAACCAGAACTGATAGTTTTCTGTTAAGAAAATTACCTCAAGCATTCAGCTCTGTCTCCAAATAGAAGTAAATAATCCATTCTTCCCCATTTCCTCTGTCTCTTTGTTGTGTTTTAATATTACAAGGGAGAGGTAGAAAGATTGCACAGTTCATTACAGATCCAATGACTTTCCTTCCTGCTGTTTGCTGTCACAGCTGGTGTTTCTGTGGTTGTATCTCTTTTTTTATCCTGATTACAGTAAGGAAAGAGAGTGCAGATTTGATTCCTGGTGTATCATTCCACAAACAGAGAGTGATTTCAGCATCTGACCAGAGAGAATATTTACCTGAGCACTGTGACTCACTTGAACACTGTGATCTGTGCTCAGGCTGTGGCAGCAAGAGGTTGATCCTGCAGAGTTGAACTAAGTGGGAAACATTTTGACAAGGATCAGTTTGTACCCTTGCAAGATAGAAACCTTGGGAAAAAGTCCCTTAAACTATTGCTGTTTTGAAAATCTTACTGCTTGAAAAGGGAGCATTTTGTTCTGTATCACCTGAACGTGGTAAGCAATGCTCTTGAGGTGTGGTATGCAGGAATGGTGGTGTGGAAATTCTAGGAAGAAGTTAGAATTGCTTTCTCCAACGGGAGGTGACTCAGAGGCTGGAAGGAATGGCCAAGGGTAACCTGTACCAGCCACAGTGTGTCCAGCAGGACCAGGAGAGTGACCATCCCTCTGTGCTGGCACTGCTGAGGCACCTTGAATCTCTCATGACAGGAGAGACATGGAGGGGCTGGAGAGTGTCCAGGAAAAGGAACAGAGCTGGGGAAGGGTCTGGGAGCCCCAGGAGGGGCTGAGGGAGCTGGGGAAGGGGCTCAGCCTGGAGAAAAGGAGGCTCAGGAGGAACTTGTGGCTCTGCACAACTCCCTGACAGGAGGGGACAGCCGGGGGCGTCAGGCCCTGCTCCAGGGACAGGGACAGGAGAGGAAACAGCCTCAGGCCTAAGCCAGGAGAGGTTTAGATTGGATACTAGGTACAATTTCTTCAGCTGTCAAGCACTGGAAGGCTCTGCCCAGGGATGTGCTGGAGTCCTGTCCCTGGA
This sequence comes from Luscinia megarhynchos, assembly GCA_034336665.1. NCBI lineage: Eukaryota > Metazoa > Chordata > Aves > Passeriformes > Muscicapidae > Luscinia > Luscinia megarhynchos. The sequence continues at coordinate 10,018,969 of CM067580.1, forward strand.
AGTGTAAAAACATGTGGATGTGGTGCTTGGGACCATGGTTTAATGAACAAGGTGGTGCTGAGGTGATGGTTGGACTTGGTGATCTTAGAGGTCTTTTCAGCCTTAATGCTTTTGTGATTCCGTAAAACATAGATGAACTAGGTGAAGTAAAAATAGTAGTACACAATCTAACTCTGGGGGAAATACTTGTGGCCTGCATGTGACCTGCTAGACAGCTGTTTCTTGTTGTGTGAGGTTGGTTGGCTGTGATGGTGGTAAAAGGACCTCACAGTGATGAGAACTTAACTTAACTGCAGAGCCAAGTGCTTGGATTAATTCTGATGATGGATAGCAGCACATAAATAATCCTGTCCTTGGCCTAGCACCCATTCACCAGTGCAGCAAGAGCAAGGGGTCCTGCGAGCCCAAATTTTTGCTGGGGCTGTTGTGTAGGTGCTTTTCCCGGTGTCTGTGGGCTGTGATCTGTACAATGCCACGGGCTGTGCATCTGGGGACACAAGGCATCATCCTGGACTTTGGTTCCATGCACAGGCCTGGTGGTGGAATGATGACATCCTTTCAAAAGTTGTTTTGAGGACACCACTACCACTTTAAGGCTGGGATGATTTGAAGATTGCTATCCTTACGAGTAGGTTAACTTATTTACACCAGAAAACTATCTTTGGCTCTTTTTTTCTTATTGGAGAGCAGCCTAACATAGGATATAATCCTGTTTAGATTCCCTTAAAATGTAAGGTAGTACTTGTTACTTCTGCTCAGCCAAAGTCCAAGCCATCCTGCTTTCAGATATGGTCTGGACTTGGTATAACCATTAACATGCAGCTGAACAAAGTTGGGAAGACCATAAGTCAGGAAACTTCATAATTTCAGGTCTTGGTGTTGAAGATTACCCTAATTTGTGAAAAAGAGATCTATTCCAGAGTTAGTTTTGGTTTCTTCCAAATCATTCTCTCCCATAATCTTTACTGCAAAAGTTTTCAGAAAAGTAGATGTTCTAACAATTGATGATTAGAATAATGTGTTAAGTTAGCAGAACCTTTAAAAGACAATTTAGATAGGATGGATATTTCTGCAGCACATTTTCAGACAGTTTTGGTCACCCAGCCTAGGTGGTGTTGGGCATAAGTGAATTCCAGAAACACCATAATCTCCACACCTCTGTTGTAGTGAGGCAGGATGGTCTGTAATGAACCTGTGTGTAGCAAAATCACAGTGAAACTCCTGCATCTAAAGGGGCTCTTGTGCCTCCAGTTCTAATGGTGTGTCTCCAAGGAATAGAGACATGGGGTCAAAAGTCTTTCTTAGGATGAAACTCGAAGTTTGGAGTCCAGAGCTGAAGCTACAGAAGGCTGCTGGGGAACACAGTTTGCTTTGGCTCTCCTCAGAGTTTGCTTCATTCGAGTCTGTTGTTTCACTTACATGTGCTCTGTGCTGGATGGAAATTCCTGGCATTTCTCAGGATGTTCGTTTTTCCCGGACACATTCCTAGTTCATCAGCTGAGCTGAAACAAACCATCCTGTTTGCTTCCCAGGGGCAGCCTAAGCTTCTGTATTTGTTGGATTTGTAGAAAATCCATCTTCAGATGGTGGATCGACATAATTGAAACTACCCTTAGAAACCTACTGAGGTAGAAATCAATCGACCAGTATTTAACTGTGTTATGAAGTGTTCTGTCCCTAAGTAAAAAGAGCAAAGAAAGCTGGTGTGTAAAGTTTACAAATAGCAAGAATAGGAGCAGGCTGTGAGGAGATTTTCTGATGAGGGTTTGTAGTTAATACTATCAATTTTAGTCTTGGGCCACTTCAAGTCTCATGTTCTCCATTGCTGTGAGAAGGGGGAAATCTTACACCACCATGTAACTGCCCTGGACTGAGTGTCAGGTGTGTGAATGGAACAGGCTCAAAGGATAATGGAAGCAATCCCTGGAGCCCTCTGAGGGCAGATGTGTGCTGCCATGGCAGGACTGGTGAGCTGGGGGCTGTGTGGCCATTCTCCATGGAGAATTCTCCTGCCCAGCACCTCCCCCTGTGCCTGTAGGGGAGCCTGTAGGGCAGCCCTGGGGGGAGGTTTTGGTGTCAGATTGATATGGCTTGTTACAGTGGGAGTGCTGAGGCTGCCCAGAGGAGCTGTGGTTGTCTCATCATTCAAAGTTAGGTTGGATATGGCTTTGATCAGCCTGACCTAATGGAAGGTGTCCCTGCCCATGCTAGGGCTTGGAGTGAGTTAATCTTTAAGCACCTTTCCAACCCAAAGACATCACCCAGGCAGTGAGAAGCTGGGAAGGGATTCAGTTTTGGGCTCCTGGGAAGGTGGGGGGAGAAGAGGCCTCATTTCAGGTATTATGGTGTGGAGGAGTGCAAGTTTCCTGTGGCTGAATGGCAACAAGACAGGGGCTTCTGTACCCCAGTGGGAGGGCTGGGGAGGGAAATTGTCTTTATAGTCCTGATCCTGCTGTTGCTTGAGCAGGTCATCTCACCTTCAGTGGAAATTACAGAGCCAGTGGCTGGAGCAGGGACCAGGACCCCTCCCACACTACTTTTTATTTATTTTGTGTTTCCCCCACTTCCTCAGTTGGCTGCAGAGCTTTCCCTCACTGGTCACTGCTCCAGCGCTCTGTGCTTGGCAGCTTGCTTGGCAGGAGCACACAGATACCCATCCTCCCTCCAGCCTGGTTATCTCCATTTGCTGCTAGCCTGAGGAGGGTCAGGAGCCTCAACAACACTCCTGTGCTTGGAGTGTAAAACAAATCCCAAGGTGCCCTTTCCCTCTTCAGTGCCATCCCCCTGGGTCTGGTGGTGAGCCCAGGCTGTGTGTGGCAAGTTGGGTCTCTGTGGCCCACGGGTGTACTTGGAGGATGCTGAGCCCTGGGGCTGGAGGTGCTGTGGTTGCTGGAGCCCTGCAGGTGATCCAGGTTCTCCAGCTGTCACAGGAGATGCTGTGGATGCCTTGCTTTGGCAACTGCCTTGGAAAGGGCTGGGGAAGACCTTGGTATGAGAGCTGACTCTGTGTCACCATCCCTGTGTCCTTAACATAAGCTATGATTTGTGAATGTTGTAACATATAAAATATTTTCTTACAATATGTCATTTTTTTCTGTTTATTTCCAGATGCTCTCAATATTTTGTGCTGACAAAAAGTTTACTTTATGTTCGTTGTCTCCCAGGTAAACGCAAAGCGCTGAAGTTAAATTTTGCAAATCCACCTTTCAAGTCCACAGCAAGATTTACTCTAAATACTTCTGGAGTTCCTTTCCAAAATCCACACATGTGAGTATAAAGCCAACGGCACAACTAGTGGAACAACTTTGAAATGAATTAGCCAACACCCAGTGTTAGTTACATGCAATTTGATTAGTCCAGTTATTTGTAGGTTGTTTAAATCTCTCTTTGAGTCACTGTAAAATATTTTTTTCCAGAATTAGAAAAAAGGTTAAATTGGGATCTTCTTGGTTTACACTGGAGCTAATGCCTTCCAGAATTGATTGAATTGAGTATTGTAGCTGATAATGCTAAATATACTTACAATTAGTGTCTAGACTGATTCACTGTTATTTTCCTATCTCTTTATTCAGCTTATTACTTTTTGTTAGAATTTATTGTGTCTGTGTTACTTGTGAAAGCCATAACTGTGATAAATTTTCAGCACTAAAACAGACAAAGGTTGAGGACCATCATTTTAGCAAGAGGGAAGTTAGGGGAGTTATGCAGAGATTAGGTCTCAGTGAGTTTTCTAGCCAGTTTAGCCCCAGGATATCCCTGTCCAAAGCCTGAGAGCAAGTGTGACACAGAGCTGTTCCTGACTCTAGTAATTACCAGGGTGCATCAGTACCAAAAAAGATCAGCTTTGTATCCTCAGATCCACCAATCTAGCTGGACAGTGCTGCTCTGCAGCCAGTCCCTGTGGCAGATGCAGCAAGCATGCAAAAGGTGTCCCACATTTTTCTTCTCTAAAGGTCTCAGGAGTTTTGTCAGTGTCATGTCTCAGAAACTGCACCTGCAGCCTCCCTGCTGCCTGGGCTCTCTGGAGTGTCCCTGTCACAGGCTGCTCCTGCTTGGCTCTGCATGTCTCTGCCTCTGTCCTGGAGCTCAGTGCCTTCTGCTTCCCCAGGACATACCTGCTGGGCTCTGTTCCTGGGAGTTTCTTTATGCTGGGGATTTTCAAACAGGTTTTTATCAAGTTAGGAACAGGTTTCTGATGAGTTATTGATAGTAATTACAATATAAGAGAAATTTGATAATGTACTTTAGATGATTCCTAAAATCTTGAGTGATCTGTCCAGCAAGTTGTCCTCTTTCCTTCTCTCTCCTCTCTGATATAGTGTTCTTATTGGTTATAGAGCTCACATTTAGATATTCGCTTTTTGTGTCTCATCACATCATCAAACTCTTGTAAAGATTTTCTGCAGAACCCCTTCTGGGGCTCTTTCATTTCTCTGACCTTGTTAGTTCACTAAATAAAGGACTTAGTCTCAGCTAGAGAGTCCCCACCATCAGCCATCTATAGGGATTTGAGTTTTCTGTGTTTATCTGTGCAGATTTCTGTCTTGGATTCACCGGAAGTCGCAGTGGTTCCTGTCTAGCACAGAAGAGCTTTCACTGTTAGTCTATGACATCTGAAGTTTCATGTTTGTGCAAGTGATTGTCAACACTGTCCAAGACACTACTCTTTCTCTGTGGGAGTTGCAGTTGTTGGCAGGGATTGGCTCCTGGGCTGGTTCATGGTGTTACTGGGTCTGAGAGCTTGCAGGTGTTTTGGGTTGATACGATAGCTGTTCGGAGTGCCAGAACTGATGGTGATGTGTCTGTGCTAAAGCTTTCTTGGGAGGCTGCAAGCTGTAATGGCCATTTCTGTTTGAAAGAGATGGATGCTGTTAGCTGGATTGCTTTCTCTGTGGTGAAGCTGGCTGAGCTTGGATGCAGCAGATTGTCCTCGTGCCCTTTCTGTGTCCACAGCAGGTGCTGTTCCTCAAAAGCAGTGTTGACATCTTCTGGCTGCACGCTTCTGTCAAGTGTTTGTGTCGCAGCTGATGTATCTCTGTCTCCTGCCTTCTTCCCTGAGATGCTGGAATGACTTTTTCCTCAGTAGACTAGAAACCTTTTCTAGACTTTGGATTTGAATATTTTGGATATTTCAGACCTCCTTGCCCGGACGTGCTCCTGACGCAGAGTGTGTTTCTGGTCACCAAGCCACTTCTCAGCCGGTGGAGCCCAACAGCCTGGGTGTCCTCCTGGAATGAGCACTGGCTCCACACTGCTGGGGATTGTCCTGGACAGGCCCTCTTGGTCCAGATGGGTGGATCTGAAGATACAGCGAGGTTAATTTCTCACATGAAATCTGGGGTTCTGTGGTTTGGATCCACTGATCCAGGGGTGTCCTGTTGCTTCTGCCTGAGGTGGTGTGTTGAGCAGCAGAAAGTGATGCAGGGGTTTGGAAGGAAGGTCCATTCTGGTTCTGTGACTGCATGTGGTGGAGGAGGTGTGTCTTGTTTGGTTCAGCTGGAACTGCTGCCACCAAATCTGCTTAAGTGCAAAGAGATTTTCATCTAGGCATGATATGTTTCCTGCCTGTCTGTAGGGCATCCAGCACATTTGTAAACATAATTTTGCATGTGACGTGTACAGGGCAAGGTAGAATAGAGCCTGAATTATAGACAGTAATTGGGGAATATAATTCATACTTGAAAGGATGCAGTCTAGAGAAGAGGTACGAGTTTTACTGGTGGGAGGATGAAGCTAGAGAAGAGGTAAGAATTTTACTGATGGCTGATGAGAGTCAGTGAGGCTGTGTGATCACCATGCTGTGGAGGCTGTGGAGACCTGCCAGGTTAGCCCACAGCTCTTGTGAGTTCAGGCTGACTTTGTCACTTAGACCAGATTAACAGCTGCTAACTTTGTTTTCCCTGCAGCAGACGTTGCAGAGGCTGGAGGACACAAGCCATGGTTAGGGTGAGCTCTTCAAATTCCAACCCATTATACCAACTGGAAAGCATCCCACCTTTTACCTCATCTGTCCTGTGTCCAAGTAGGATTTAGGTCACAAACAAAATTAGATTACTCTGTTATCTATCTGGAAGCTTTACAGAGCTGCTTGCAGCTGGTTGCCTTTGCTAAAAGGAGATTGAGATCACACTAACAGGAGTGATGTGGTGAGGTGTCACTGTGGCTGTGCATGGCAGGATTTCTGGCTGGGCTGTGCTGCCCATAGCTCTTGAAACCAAGGTGGAGCCATGTGGCTGTAGATGAGATTTTTGGTTTTCTGGAAAGCTTTATATTCTTGTGCAGTGATACTTGGATGTTGATTTAGGGGATTTAGGTCGACCTAGGAAATGGGCAAGCACAGAGAATGTTTGGCATTTGGCTGACAGCATGCTGCTTCTTGAGTGCTCTGTCTGCTGGCTGGGAAGTCTCTTGGCTCTGAGTTGCCACCTCTTGAGCACCTGATTACCAGAGCATTGCAGTTTCCCCTGGGAATGAACGAATCTCTCTTAATGTACAAAGTTGATGTTTGACGTGGCTGGTGTCCAGTTGAACTCCACAGTCTCCCTATAACTTGTGAGTGTCTTCATGAACTTATTGGGAATTAAGCTTTCCAGAGCTGCCCTGCATGGAGCTTCTCCTTGTGACACCTGGAGAGTCACAGACTTTCCAGAGAGCTGCCCCAAGAATGTGCTGGATGTTCTACTGAACTGTCAGAGCTGGATTCTTCAAAAGCCAGTGAAAGTCCAGTTGCATATCAGACTCTGCTGCTTCTTTTTCTTTCTGTATAGTTCAGGGACTGTTATTCCTGGGCGGGTTTTTTTCTGGCTGTCCCAAAGCCCCTCTGCCGTGTCTGTTGCTCTTTTAATCTCCTCTTAGGCTTTCCCATACTCTTCTGGTGTGTGGGGTCAGGCTCTGTAGCTGGGGGAGTTCTTCAGGAAGTAACCTGAGAGAGTTCCTAACATTTTTGGATAAAAAAAAGCAAACCCAAAACTTAAACCTCAAAGGGGAATATCCTTAACTGGCATGTTCCCTTCTACTGGTGTGAATTTTCCTGTAAATATTTCTCTGTCTCTTCCTCATTTCTGCAATTGTCACTTCACATCTTTATTATTACTGATTTCTGTTACCTTTCTGCTGTGTGATACGTTCCTGTGGCAGGGAGTACTGCCTGGAAACCTTGGAGGCAGAATTCAGAGCCAGAGGTACCAAGAATTTATTTTTTTTTCTGTGACTGAATCTTTCCTGTTTCCTGAAAGTTGCAGAATCTGAATGTAATCACTTGTATTTTCAAATCAGCACACATGAAATGCAACCTCCAAGGCCTCAGCAGAGATATTTCAGTGTTTGAGAGAGCCTTTGGTGACCAAGCTTTCACTTTTCACACAAACATCATCAGTGCTGGAACAACGTTTCTTCTGTAATTTTTTCAGGAGCATTTTTTGAAAATGGATGAATTTTGCCTTGTATTGAACCTTCCTCTTCCCTTCAAGAGTTTACAAGTTCATTTGGCCAGTGATCTCTGCATGACAGAGATTGTTGCCAGAGTCAGTGTGAGATTTTCACTGAATGCACTTTAAGGTCTGGTTTTTTTTGTTGTTGTTGCTGGGTTTTTTTTTTAAAACTTTCTAAGTTTTGGTATTCCTTAAGTGCAAATCCTCTCTGCAGAGGAGCTTTTTGCTGTCTGCAGCTTCCAAGTTAAACTTGTCTGGCAGCTGCTTCCAGATCCCTTAGAGCTTCACTGCCCTGGTAGGACTGTTCTTTCTGTAAGGGTTTGATATCCCAGCACTCAGCTTCTGACCTTGGGCCTTCTGTGTCTGGAACCAGAGTTTGGACCATGTGTATCTCCATTCAGCTAATTCACATGAATTTTTCAAGGGTGCTGAGCACCTTGTGGCCTTTCTGCCACACTGCAGGGCTCCTCAGAACCTCTGGAAACCAGTGAGCCACCCTTGGGTGTCTAAACCAAATCCAGCCTGATGTTAGGTAATAGCCTGACTCCCATGGTGCTGAGTGATGGAGCTGTGCAGTTTTAAATTGTTGCACAAATCTCTGCAATCCCCATCCTGTGGGTGGGAAACTGGGACATGCCATCTTTTGGAAGAGGCAGAGGTTAGGCCAGAGGTGATGGAGAGTTCAACAAGGATCTCTGATCTGTGATCCTCAGGTAGCTCTGTGTTGCCTGTGCCACCTGGGCATGGTTGGGAGCTGCTGTCCTGGTTCTTGTGCACACAGCCATGGTCAGAGCTGCTCATTTGGGGGCAGAATTTGGACCTTGCAGCTTTGACCCTCTCAGTGTGATGCATAACAGGACCCCTGCCCAGGGCTTGGGGTAGGCCTGTCCCCTCCATGGTGGGCAGAGCAGTGATGGGTGAGAGGATGGTGATGGTGGCAAGTCACCTTCCAGAGCACTGAGACATGACCTGTCCTGCCCAGACAGGGACAGCAGCTGGGTGCTGGGGTGGCAGAGGAGCCATGGTGGCAGAGACATTGGGTTATCCAGGGTGGGACAGGCTGGAGGCTTCTGTGCCTGTCCCTGTGGGCCCTCTTGGCCACAGAGCCATCCTTGGCCACTGAGCTGGGGCACAGATGTCTCACACACCAAGGCATGAACATCCTGCAGTTCCTAATTCAAGGTGCAATGGCTCATGCTTGGGCTGCCTTCTCAGGGCTGTTCTCCATGGCATGTTGGGCAAAAGAAGGTGGGATGGGGTAGTGGCAGAGGTGTGTTACCTGTAAAGGCATTTCTGATAGTGTTGTCCTCACTTTTCCAGGGGACACTTAAGGTGGTGTCTGGGGTAAGTCACTCAAGGGTAGTGGTTTTAAGTTGGCTACCAGATTTTTTTCTACTGAGTTTCATGGTATGGATGGGGGTGAAGCATTCTGGGTCAGTGGGAATGGGAAAGGTAGAGCAATGAGCTGGAAATGTTCATTTTCAAACTGCACTTGACTTAATTCAACATGGAGTCTCCATCAGTGTGGTCTGCTGGGACACAGAGTGTCTGGACAGATGTCTCCCTTGGGTAGGAGTTTCCTCCAGAGTTCCCTTCTCCTGCCTGGCTTTTGGTGAGCTGTGCTGCCTCCCCTCATCCAGTGACATGGCTCTGTGGGTGACCTGTGGCTGGCCAGGTCTTTTCCCTGGCACCATCCTTTACTCCATCCGTGCTCCTGGCAAAAGCCCAGTGTCTGCAGCCTGTGCAGGAACAAGTTGCCCCTTTGGAGGTACATGTCATGCTCCAGAGCCTGGAGGAGAGCTGGGGGTGACCATTTTCCTTGCTTAGCTTGGTTCCAAAAGCACAGGTTTATAAACCTGAATGTGAGGTCAGTGTTTTGATAATACCTTGTGTAGTCTGCTGAGGAGGACACTTTAGGGAAGTCTGTCATCCTGGCCATGAAGAATTGGAATTTCCCCCATTCTCTGCTTGCTGTGCATGAGGTGAGGGATGGTGCTGCCTTTCTTTGAAAGCACTTCAGGGCTTCAAACTGCAGAGGATTTGGTGTGGTTTAAGAATTTTGAGTTTGTGTAATTCTTGTGGTTGTGTCCTGATGGTTCCAAGGTAGTGCTGGCTCTGGCAGGAGCAGAGCTGTCCCATAAGTGTGCAGCAGGCCCCTAGGGGCTCCTGAGCTGCAGCCCTCTTCACACATCCAGGGGACACCTCTGCTCCTGGCACAGCTGCACAACTCTCACCAAGATGTAACTGGTACAGTGCTTGTTTCAAAGCAGGGAAAGTAGTTGAGGAGTTTCAGAGTTGATATCAGCTCTTGCCTTCATGCTGTTTTGTTACCAGAAGCAAAATTTTCTCCCCTTCTTTCCTTACCTTTATTTTGAGGTGCTGCATCTACCCTCAGGGACAGCTGTGTACAGGCTCTAGGAAAACTGGTTGTAAATCTTGGTGTGTGGAGACTTGCAAAGCCTTCGGGACACCAAAATACCTCAGTCTCCTCTGGAGGGCTCACAAGAAAGTGAGAGACCACAGCTACATTCATGTTGGACTTTTCCATAAATAGCATCTGGATCTGTTGTATTCTCAGAGTATTTTAAGACTGGTTTTTGATCTGGAAAATTCTGTAAGCTGTTCTAAAATTCACATTTCATACTTTGTAGAGAAGGTGAGATGTGATGCCATCTCCAAGCATTCAAATTATCTGATTGATTAATCACCAGTAACTTTTTATGGTTAGGGCAAGATCCAGAATTCCATTTGACAGCCAGAAGCAGCTAAAATTTCTCCCTTTCTCCCTCCTGCCATGAGCAGTCCTTGGGATTTGAGCTTTTTGATCAAAATGGTCCCAAGGCACCTGTGTGTTTCCTGCATCCCAGTGTCCCAGGATGCTCTGAGCTGAGTGCACTGCTGCTGTCCTGCCAGGAGGGAACACTGGGCATTGCTGTGTCTGAGCTCATCAGTTTGTAAGGCAGGTCTGAAAACCCATCAGATGGAACTGATTGCCATAAAAACTTTTCAAGGGAGCAGGAGATGCTTTTGCTCATATTTCTAAACTACCTGAGAGCATGGGATGCCCTCTTGGCTTTCTGTAGTTCCTTTCTTCTAGCCCCATGAATCTGATCTGCTTCCTAAGCTCTTTTTTTTTTTTTTTTTTGATCCAAGGTCAATGGGCCCATAGTTGTCCCATCCTCACAATCTATGTTAGGGACCTGGCATGTGGCTGGAGTCCTCAGGCTGAAGAGAGCCCAATATTCCAATGTTCCTCCCTCTTCCTTGGGCAAGTGCAATAACTGCTGGCTTCTCATGCAGAACGTGCTGATGTTTGAGAGGAAAATGGGATGAAGTGGAGTGTTACATGTAACATCTCTGAATATATGTGTATAAATATATTTGTGTGTACACCCAGGTTTGTGTGTGCACCCATTTTTTGGATAAATATCTTGTTCACTAATTATTTGCAAGTAGCAAAGTAGAACATGGTTTGTGCCTTGGGCTGAGCTGGGTGCCTGTGTCTCTGCTGTTGAGCAGCTGGTGGAGCTGGGCTCTGACCCTGAGGGGCTGTCAGTGTCCCTGTCAATCTGAGAGGATCAGGCATGGACCACCACAGTTCATATCTGATTGGACTCCAACCCTTTGACTCCAGATGGGAAACCACATTGCTGCAGGAAATCCCTACAAACCAGCACTTGGAGTAAACTCTGCTCATTGCTGCTCTGTGTGCTTGGGATCCCACGTTTCATCAGAGCAGGGACAGGCACATCCTTCATCTCTTCAGACTTCAATCACCACCTCCTAGTAAAATGGCTTTTGTTTTCCCCTGGCTGTGGAAAAGTGAATCAACTCTTCTGCTTTGTGGGTTCAAACTGAAGGAATCAGTCATTGCTTTTATCCTCTTTGAGGAATGGAGAACAGAGAGAAGAGTCTTCGGATTCAGAGACTGCATCGACTCCACAGGTCTTTGCCAACAACTTCTGTCCTCATTCCTTGCACAAATGAGTGACTTCCAGCATGTGCCATGGAGGACATTGGCTCTGAATGAACAGGATGCACACAGGAAATTCGGCTGTTGAACAGAGTGGTCATGGAAAGAAAGTATCTTGTGGTGGACAGGATGGATGTGATGGAGGGGGGGCTGGCCTGTGGGACTGAGCTAGTTTTGCTATTCTGCTTGTTTGGGGAACAGCCTTCTGAAAGGGACTTAAATTATCTGGGTTTGCTGTGTATTGTGTCTGTGAAAACTACAGACATCCTTGATATCAGATGTATGTTCTTGACTCATACTACCTTTCCATTTTGGGAAACTTCAGTAAAGAGAGAGCAAATCATAAAATCATAACATAAACCGAGTTAGAACCCACAAAGATCACTGAGTCTCCTTGCTCTGTACCCTGCAAAAATCCCACCCTCTGCTTGGGAGTGTTGTCCAAATGTTCCTTGAGCTCTGGCAGCCTTGGGACTGTGACCATTCCCTGGGGAGCCTGTTCAGTGCCCCACCCTCTGGGATAGCCAGCCTAAATCTAAATGGCCAAGCCAGTCTGCAGTGGATTATGGCAATGCCAAACAGTCTTCTTTGTTGAGCCTGTTCTAATTCCTTCCTCCCTAAGATGAGCTTGGAATAAATCCAGGTGAGCAAATGGTCCTTCATGCCTGGTGTAAGTGGTGCTTTTGCAGACACAAGTGTGGATCAGTTGGAAGTGCTTGTTCCTGAAATCTCTTGCTCCAGCAGTGTGAAGGTGGTTGGCCTCTCTGAGGAGCACAGGGGCTTTGCTATAAAGCAGCTTGTGTTCTTTTCTCTCTGATATTCTAGGTGGGTATTTCACACCAGTGATGAAGGGGAAAGGTGGATGTCTAGGAACATTGATTTAGTTTTCTGTTAGCCTCCTTGCAGAGCTTACAGCAGACCAGCTCTTGGCTCTGAAGGGTCAGTGAGAGCACCGTGCCCCAGCAGCCATCACAGAGGAGACCAGCATGGAAAATCCCATCACACTACTGGAACCTGGGAATCTTTACCTGGTCTGCACAAATCTTTTGTCTTAGAGAAAGGGACATTTTAAATAAAAGTCAAATTTGGTCTACTTGGTCTTGTTTTGACTCTTTTGGTCACCACATCTCTAAATAAGCAGTCTCTGTCTTGCAGTCAGGTGCTTTCTGTGTCTCCCATCTGTCCTTGTCTGCCACAGAAAGAAATACATGACCAGGTGCATTCTTGGCAGTGAATTTTAGGTTATTTCCTGCTGTGATGCAGGAAAGTTTGTGGGATATTGTTCAGTTTAAATCCCAAAAGAGAAGTTGGAATTTACCAGACTTGAGTTGTAATTTTTTGTCCTAGAGAAGTTTAGAAAAACCCTTCTTTAGAATATTTGAAACTAAACCATTTCTTATAGTTGAATTAGTGCTCATTATCTGCCCCTCTCAGGTGGTTCCCACAAGGAGCAGAGCAGAGCTCAGCCCTGCTCCCTTTGCTGGCCATTGGTCCATGGCTGCAGTGCTCAGTGGTGCAAGGTTGTTCTCCACACAGTGTTTAGCAGAAGCCCATCTCACTCAACTCCTCCAACTGCTCTGAGATAACAAGTCCTCATGTTGAAAAAAAATTCTAGCTGGACAGTTTGAGGGACTCTGAGATCCAGAATGCAATTTTTCTTCTTAGAGAAGTATTTAGTGTAGAGTGGTGATAACCCTTGTCAATTGTAGGGCTCTGGAGGGAATAAGTAAGGATGTAGCTGTTCAGTTCATTCAGACTTATTTGGGAGAGGGGATCTGATGAATGGCAAGCCCACCTGGGAGATACCACCAGTCCTAGATTGGTGGATTCAGGATGGAAGCTTGATTTTTAATTTTTTAAGGGAAAAAGAGTTGTTAGTAAGATCTGCCTTAGCACAGGAAAAGCAGAGCAGGGATGATCAGTGTGCCTCAAGGGAAGCAGCATGTCACTAACATACAGATATTTGGCTAATAAGTTAATAATGCATGTTTCTAATTGTAATAATAATACAGTTGGAAATAATAATTCTCATTGCTGTAAGAAAACAACTTGCTTATGTCTTAATATGTTAAAATGAGTTCAAATCATCGGGTGCTGCTTTGCCCCCAAGGAGGGGAGGTTGCTTAGGTGGAAACTGGAAGAAAAAGGTCTGGCTGTGATTTGTGCCTCTGAGTGCTCAGTGGGCAGTGTGACAAGCTGAGTATTGTGTTGTACGTTATTGTGTCATGTGATAACAGCACCATGTTTTCCTGTCATTTCCACAACTTTTCCTGGCTGAAGTGACACACAAGCAACCCTGGGTAGTAATCACATTGTCCCGTTCAGTTTCAAAAGGAGAGAAGCGGACCTCATCCAGAAACTTTCCAGCAGGCTACAGTAAGCTTTCCTGTCTGTCAGCCATTGTCAAATCTTCTCCATCCTGCAAAAATGGCATCTCTTAAAGTAATGAAATTGTCTCAGAAATAGTGTCATTCCATCGGGTGATTGCTGTGTAATAATGATTTTGCAAACTGTTTATGGTCTGTATTGAGGTTATTTTGTTGGTTCTTATGGCTGTGCTCGTGTCTCTGCTGTTCTCTCTCAGGGAGCTGCCCACGACCCAGGAGAGGAAATAAAAAGAATCAGCATTCTCAGAAGTGTTGTTTAAATTAATTAGCTCAGAGTTTTGCAGTATTATCCTGAAGTTCTTGACTCCAGTTTAAGCTTTGAAATCCCAGCAGTGGTGGGTTCAGTGAATGTGCTGCAGTCTGGCTCATGGCCAAGTCAAAATGAGTTTGAGATCAATGTGCTCGGTTAAATTCACCTCGATGGGTGGAGAGGTTTCCTCCATGTAAGGGCAGGGTTAATCCAAATCCATTGTAACTCAGTATTTTACCAGGGGAGCTTAATGCAAAATATTAACATTTTAAAAGCCTTAGACAAGCCCATTGAAGCCAGGGAGATTCTTAGCAGCCTTGAGCACGTGCTGGGCTGAGGCATGTGGGTTTTGGAAGGGTTGTGCCATCTTCTGCTTTTTATTATCTTTATTTTAATATATTGGAGGAGCATAAAAAGCCAGAGTGCTCCCAGGGAGAATTTCAGCCTCTTAGTCACAAGGAAAAGGAGCAAATGTGCTTTGCTCTTGTCTGGGTAGGTCACAGGTGCAAAACTATTTCCTTCCTTTGCCACATTTTCTGTATCTCTTCTTCATGTTTAGGAATCTGTTCTTGAATATAATGAAGCCTCAGGACTTACATGGATCAGAGCAAAACCCAAATTAGTTCTGCCCTTCTTGCAAGGATGATGTTTGTTCATGAAAAGCAAAAATTTCTTCTTTTGAGAATCCAAAAACTTTGTGATAGCACCAACATTTCCACCTCTAGGAAAAGTAACAGAACATTTCTTCTGGAGACTTTTTCCCAGTGAAATTCAAACTAGGGTTAATACAGTATTAGCATTGGCCTGCAGGAAACAGTTTTAGAAATGTCACAGACTTTGAGATAGAAGAAACCAAAGCTCTCTAAAATCTCCCAGGTTTCCTTGGTAGGAATGTGTCAGCCCCAGTCCTAAAGTGTGTTTGTACTCTGAAGTTGCACAGCATCATTTGAACCCTGCAGTTTGCCTGGAAGCTTTTTTGGTAGGATTTACATTTTAGCTTTGGCTGATGGACCGCAAACCATTTTTAAAAATATCAATGCTGATATTTTTTACCAAACCTATGGAGAAGTAGAATATATTCTCATTAACCCTAGGGAAAATAAGAGCTTTAATGAGAGACTTCTGAGCAGAATCCAGCACCAGGCAGGCTTAGGAAGCACAGCTGGTTTGCTTGGATCTTTCTGCTTCTGCAGATTTTATTCATGTCAGCTGTACCATTGAATATATCAACTTTTGGGCTTCTTTGAGGCCTGCAGAGCTCTCAGCAAAGTGAAACAGAGGAGATAGGCAGCTACCAAAAGCATCTTTTTGGCCTTGCTACATGTCTGTGGACTGAATTTTGCTTAAAAAACCCACCAACTTTTCTCTACTTCCTTCAACAGCCCTTCTTTTTCGTGCCAAGGAAATGCTTGTTTTTAAAAGTTGTGCCCTCCCTGTAGTTGATTGTTAACAGCAGGGCTCGGGGAACTTGCACATCCTGTCTGGGAGCTTCCCAAGGGCTCTGTGTGTTGCACAGGAGCTTTTGGGGTCCTGTGGCCATCCCAGACCTTGCCAGGCGTGTCCAGCTGTGCAGTTGTGGCCGTGGCCGGCCCGGCGGTGCCTGGCGCCAGCGCCCGCCCGCCTGCTGCCAAGCTGGACCAGCTCTGACAAAGCACAACTGTTTGCAGGAGTTGTTGTCTTGCTTGGTGCTCCTAATCCCTGCAATAACTGCTGTGACAAGCACAGTAACCATCTGCAGTGGCACCGACACATTGGTGCCTTTCAAGGGCAAGGCTCGCAGCCACCTCCTCAGCCCCTCAAAAATTTTCAAAAGCAAGATTGGGAGTTGGAAGCTCAAGCCCTGGATGAGTTTTAGGAGCTGTAGTCACTCTAATTTGCTTTTGGACATGCTGTTTTTAACTAGAAGAGTATCTAGCCCACTTCAGCTATTTATGTTGTTTTTTTAAATCATATATGAAGCTCCACAAATTTGTCTTGTACATCCTGGGCATTTGGAGAATATGTGTCCAATTTTGCCCAGCATTCCCAGCCTTAGAGAGAAGGTTGGATTGTGTATCTTAATAACAAAATAATAAGAGAAGGCACATGTCTGCTGACTTTTGTGCAAACTCTGCACTAATCCCAGGGACTGGGCACTAACTGCTTTTTACCTTCACTAGATCCTGGGCTGTGTGGTTGTCCTGCTGTTCTCTGAAGCAGGCTGCTGTAGTATCCAGAGCACCAGGATGTAGTGCAGGGTTTAGGCAGGCTTTTTGCATTTGGGGTCATGTCCACCCCATGGTTTTATGTCCTCATACATCTGCAGCAGTACAAACATACAGATAGGTGTCCTGCACTCACCATTTAGTTTTTATTACCTCACTCAGATTGACATTAAAAAATTCCCAGTTTAGATCAATGCAGAGAGTTTGTGTATTTTTGACATGGGAATCTCTTGGGATTTTGATTTACACTGAAAAATTCCTGATACAAAGCATAGTTTTTTGACATTAAAAGCAATTACTGCATTCCAGTTGTGACTCTTGAGGTGGGCCACGCTGCTTGAAGAAAAACTGCCCTGCTTGCATGTGGCAAATCAGCTAAATGAGCAAAACCTCTATTCAAGGATCTTCACTCTGTCAAACTGGTGATTTGGTTATTTGACCATTTCCCTGGGTATTTGAGAAGAGCTAAGCTGTGGTTGTGAGACAAGGCAGATGGCATCATAAATACATAATGGAAATGGAGCCAAGCTCCAGGACAGGAGGTTTGGGTAATGGTAATGCTCTGTCTCAGCACAAACCCCTGGAGAGCTGCAGAGCCCTGGTGCAGCCCTGGGGAGGAGGGGGATATCCCCAGCTCCACCTTCCTGCAGGCACCATCCTGCAGCTGGGGAACAATGGCCCAGATCTGCTTTCACACCACAGCTGGGGACACACAGGCTGCTTGTGTCACAGGGAATAATCAATTCCAATTCGCTTGCTCTTCTGCTGTGGGGTCAGAAAAGCTGAGTTTCCTAGTCTGAAAAACAGAGGGAAGAGAGGAGAAGGGTTTAATTGCTTATTTGAATAAATTACCTCAATGTTTAAATTTTTTAACTCCATGAGAACTTTGAAACAAACTGTTATTTTCAAGCAAGAGCTGAAAAAGGAGCTCAGGCAGTGAAAACTCAACATTTCATCTCTCTGCTGTTTTTCTTCTGCTTTTTTGAAGAGGGTTTAGCTCTCAAAGATCATGCTCCTTCATGCCCACCAGCTGGCAGGAGGTGAGGCAGGAAATGCCCATTTGTCTGTGCTTCCTTGGCATGGTGCTTCTCACCTCCCTCCCTCCCTCAAAACAAGAACTATTTTTATGGCACTGACTAAACAGGATGGTGGAGCAGTTAGACAGAAACCAGTTCCCAACAGAAGCTGTCTGTGAGACACTTGGCACATGTGGAGGTCGTGTTTCTTTTCTTTTTTTTTCCATTTCTTTCTTCCTCTGTTCATTTTTGTCATTTTGCTGCCTTTTTTTTTTTTTCATTCCTTGCTTTTTAGTAAGAAATTTCCATGGAGAACCCCACTGAATGCAGGGTTTGTTATGCACAGAAGCTCTGAGATGGCATCTGTCCCACCTGTGCTGTGTTGGAACATTGTCAGGTGGTTTCCCAAATCATTCCTAAGCTCAGTGCAGGGGCACTGTGGGGACCAGCAGATTGAAATTTGGAGCTGGGCAGATTAGAGAGCAGGAAACACCATGGCAGACACAGCCTAGTAGTGGGGAGAGGAGCTGCTTCCAAATGCTTTCATCAGACAGGTCAAGGGTTCAGGACATGCAGCTGCTCCAGTGCAGCAGCACTAAGCCAGAGTGCAGCAGAGGAAGCCATTTAAACTGTGGCTGCTCCAGTTAATTGGCCTTTTGCCCTCTCAAAACCTGGGATCCCAATAAATCCCTGTCATGGTTGTGTCCCCAGCTGGGTGGTGTTTGCAGCTGCTGGTGAGCAGCACGGGATTTATCAGCGTGGAATCAGCCGTGACCTGTTTATTCCTCGCTGATAAACTCCATCAGCTCTGTGTGTTTGGTCAAATCCTCCATGTGTGTTCTGCTCCTTGGGCCAGACCCTGGACAGGCAAGTGGGGGCTGGATCAAATGTCACTGAGTTTGATAGATCTCTCCTGTACACAGGGTGGTCACAGGTGTGCTTTAAAATCCGGCTGAGATCAGTTGCCCTGCAGTGGGAACTGTCTGCATTGCTCTTCATGCATCTTGAAAGTGGAAAATGTGGGCTTTTGGCTTACTGTAGGACTCAGGAAGTGTGAATCAGCTAATTAACTAATGAAAAACTGAAATTTTGCATGGCATTTTAAGATGAAAAGTGTTGCAAATACTTGTGCATTTCCTGCTATTTCAGTGGTGGCATTGCTGCATGTGAATTAGCCATTAGGGGCACCTTTGAACTTTTCTGTTCACAAAATTTGGACATTCATCTGCTCCTTACTTGGGCAAATCCTGGTGGCTTCAGTAGGGGCAGGGTTTACCTGAGAAAGTTGATTTCTTGTTGATGACACACCTAAACAGGCAGATTTTGTTTTCGTATGTCACAAAGAACTTGTCTTGGTTTTTATAAATGATTGGCTCTTTATTTGGTTTTGGATAAATTAAATGCTTATCTAAATGTGTTGAATTTTGGGGGTTTTGGGTTATTTTCTTTTTTAATTGCAATTCTCCATTAAGGGTAAACTTTTCCTAAAGTCTCACTGGTTCAGCCAGAAGAGCTTTGCCTGTATTGATAGAATCCCAGCTGGAAGGGAGGCAGCTGCTGGGATGTAAGTGTAGAGCAGCAGGAGCTTTGGGGAGATGGGGCTGGGAGTGCTCTTCAGGCTCTTGGTGCTGCATGTTACCAGATCTCACTCACAGCCTGATATATTTTGTGCAAAGTAGAAAGAATTGTGTAAATGAGTGCTTAGAATGACTCTATGAGACATATTGAATTTTATGCTGCAGCTGGAGAAACTTATCCTTAATTGAAGCTGTGGGCAAGTGTATGTCATTTTTGATTTAACATTTTCCCTCACCCCTCCACCCCCACCCCAACCAAAATCCTTCGTGGAGTCAGATTGTTGCTGTAGCTTTGTGAATCCCTCTCTTCTAATGTTTAATCAAGTGCTGAAAAGAGACATTTAAAAGACTATTTAAAATGTGGAAAAATTGCTTCCCAATATTTTTGACAGAGAGAGACTGAGAACACACAGCATTGAATCATCAGGAAAATTGAAGATTTCCCCTGAGCAACATTGGGATTTTACAGCAGAGGACTTGAAAGACCTTGGAGAAATTGGACGAGGCGCTTATGGTTCTGTCAACAAAATGGTCCACAAACCAAGTGGGCAAATTATGGCAGTTAAAGTAGGTGATGCCCATCCTTCCATTTGTACTTCAGTCCGTTGGGATGCACTGTGATGGAGAATTAAGGTTCTTCCATCTAGCACCCATCTACTGCTCTGTTCTATTTATTTCTGGTGTAAAGGCTGCTGTTTGCTGAAAATACAGTGTATAATGGGCATGTTTTCAGGTGATTTGTGAAGTTCTCATAATTGCTGTGCCCTTTTCAAAATGTGTGTCAGGAGCCTGCTGTTCTGAGGGGATCACACGTCTCTGGAGACTGATGATGGGGCACGGGCCTTTCACCTCTGGGTCACTGGTTCAGGTACAGCCTAGGCTGGTGGTAGGCACAATTTGACATCTCATAGCTTCTTGGTGTCTTTTGTGAAATAAGGTAATGGCTTAAAATTAGCTGTTTATGTCAGCATGTGCCATGGTGTGGCCTTCCCAGGAGGAGCTGGAATGGAGTGGATGTCTTCTAGGGAATGTGGTGCTCTTGCTGGTGTATGGTGGAGTGTCTGCTTTGTGCTTACCATGTCAGACTGTCCTGAAGGTGCAAAGTGTAGCAGGTTTGTTGACTGCCCATTTTCTACTTTATGCTACCCAAAACCTCACCTTAGAACCAGGAACAGCCTTCTCTCCCAGCTGGGCAATAATTACCTGTCTTGCCACAGCAGTGCTGTTCACTGACATCTTTGAGGAGCTGCTTGTCCATGGAGGTGGGCAGCAGCTGTTCTCTGTCTCTCTGGACCTTTCCTTTGCTCACTGCAGGTTGCTAATTACATATATCTTTTGAACTCTGTTGATGATATCAACTGTAAGTGCTCTCATGGCTTCCCAGGAAAAAGCAGAAGTGAGCTATGCAAGGGTCTGTGTTGCTGTCTTTTCCAGCTCTCTGTCTTCTTCAGAATATTCCCTGATCCAGTCTGGAAACATTTGCCCCTGCTGGTCTCACATGCCAAGCAGACATATCTCAGCCCCAGCTCCAGCTGCTCTGGAGATAATTCCTACCTGTCTCTAGTGTGTCAGGTTACTGGAGTAACCCCCATCCTTTGATCTTCTCCAGTAAATACTGTCTTCCTCACAGTGCTGGGATCACTGGTTAGGTCTCTTGAGTATTTTTGATCATTATGCAGTTGCTGTTTCAAGCTGGTTTGAATCCCTGGAAGTCTCCAGTGGAGTTAGATTGCCTGTAGCTAAATTCTGGTTTCTTTCAGTTGCCTTTGGTAGAACTCACGAGTGTAGTTTGCAGGTGAGAGGTTGAAAAATGTTGATGTAGTGAAATGATTCCTGGACACCTCCATCTTCCCAGACTCAGGGTGTGTGACCTGGGTAGCTGTAGCTGTGCTAAGGGTGGGAAGGAGGCACAGCCCAGAGCTGAGTGGCTGTTCCCCAGAGCTCTGCAGTGGCTGCAGCCATGTGGAGAAGGGCACTTTGTTGGATTAGCTCATGCCATGGAGAAGATGTGTCTGCTGGCACAGGGGTTCTCTTGTCCCACACTGTTTCCACAAGGGCTTTTCAGCACCCTCAGTGAGCCTTGTCACTGTTGAGGGCCCGTGGTGCAGGTACAGCCACGTGGGAGGCAGCAGGCACCAGTTCTGTCCTGGACATGGCATGGTGCAGCATGTTGAGCTGGCTTTCCCAAGGGGTGAGGTGTGTTCTGAGCCTCAGGGGTTCTGGGCTTGGGGGGCTCACTTTTAAACAAGGAAATCTGATTTGTTTACAATGACTGAACTGTGAAATGTTAAAGTTGTGGGCTGGGCTGGTGCCACCTCCTTTTCTCTGACCCTCTTTTATTTGGGTGGACATGGCTGGGCCTGCTGGGGGAGAAAGGTTGGAGGGTTTGGGCAACAGCATAAATTCTAAAACAGCAGTGGTAAGTGACTGTTCTGTTTGTCCCAGTGGGGAGAAAGCACTACATTGAGCAAAGGAGGGCCTGTGGGTGGAACAGTCAGTGAGGCCTCCAAGGCAGCAGCAGCAGTTCCCCAGACTGGATGGTGCAGTTCTTTGAGATGAGGTTTCAGCATGGGCTAAGCTTGTGCTAGTGACTGGCTCATCCCACACTCCTCAGATTTTCCTCTCTCAGCCTCCTGATGCTATTGGGGCAGCCATGGTTGTACATTCATCTTCTGCTCCTCCTCTATCTTAATCTGTCCCTGTTGGGGACTGTTCCCCTCCTGCTCTCTCTTTCTCTTAAGCTTTGTGGTCTCTTCACCGTGGAGCTGTTGCCTTCAGCCATGTGTTCTCCTTCAGTATAAAGCTCTTCTCTAAGAGAAGTTTGAGAAGGGAAATGGAGTTTTGTGAAAATGTGTCAGTTGAGTGGGGTCTTGGCTATGATCCCCATGGCACCTGCAGCTCTGTGCTGTGGCACTGTGCTGGGGGCAGGTGACAGGATCCCCTCACAGCTGCATTGTGGAGCCAGTGTCTCGTTTTTTGGTTGAGCTGCTGTTGCTCCTGTGCTTCCCCAAGAGCAGCATCAGTGCAGCAGGCACTGAAAGGGCATTCAGCACAAGGCAACAGCTTGTGGAAGATTCAAGCCCAAAGTTGGCTGTTCTGTACTGCTCACTGGATGCAGAGAAAATTGGTACAGAGGCCTGTCCCAACTGCTCCTCCATCCTTCACTACTCCCCAGATTTCCACTACTGTTGCTGCAAATTCCCACTGTGGTCAGGAAGGGCTATGTTGTGCTTACAGCTACCATGGCCAGGCTTGTCACCCCATCCAGCCACAGGGAGATTCAGATCCTCCTTGTTCTACATGTGTGCAGTTGAGGCATTGCTCATTTCCCCTTGCTGGAGTCTCCCTCTGGCTGAACGCAGCTCCTGATCAGCTGGGCACCTCTGGTCACTCATCCTGCTCCCTCAAAGGGTGTGGCTGCCAGAGCATATCTTCAAATTCTCTTCCCAGCTCCTTTCTCTTGCTTTTTGTAGCCTGTCCTGCCTTTGCCCAGGGAACAGTTCCTTGAAGCTTCCCAAGCTTTCCCCTGCTTGGTGTGTGTGGCATCAGTTGCTGCAGGGCACACAGGCTCCTGTGCCCTCAGGGCTCCCCCAGCACTGCCTTTTTTTGCTACACATCCAGTTTTTCTTACCACTGAAGGAAAATAATTCCTGAGGGCTGAAATATCACCAAAATAACTTGAGATCTGCAGGTGGAAACACTGTTTTCATTCATTTTTCCCTGTAATTCATTTTGGTCTATCAGCCTATGGGTCCTGACAGATGCAATCCTGGCACCTTTAATGTGTCTCCTGGCATGGGCAGGGCTGCCAGGCCCTGGGTGATTCAGGCTTTTCATCTCTGCTCCAGAGTCTTTAGAAAAGGAGGAAAATGAGCCTGAAATGAACCTCATTGTATCACTGGCTAAAACCACTGCAGTAAGCTTCAGCTGGTGGAGCATGGCTGGCATGATCTTGTCCCTCTCCTTTAGCCTTGGTCATTCTCTGTGAGTACTCTTTCCAATGACAAGAAAACATTCTGTACCTCTTTGGGAATAGGCTGGAGGCTGGAGTGGCCTGCAGGGGCAGGGACCTGGTTCTTCTGTTGCTGCCACCTGCAGTTGTTTTTGCACCCATTATGCTTTCTGCCATAGAGAGCTGCTTCTGGAGCTGTCAGGAGGAGGGGGAGAGGATGAAGGAAAGAGAGATCCAACTCAAGAGTATTTGTGTTCAAACCTTTCTCATTTTTGCCACTAGAAAACGTTGCATTATGTTTTCCTAATCTTCCAAATTTTAATTTCTAAATAAAAAACAATCCTTTAATTCTTGAGGCCACTTCCTTTCAGATCTTCCTGGAGATGCACCTTTTTACTCTAGGTCAACTGCCATCACAGTCTTCCTGTCACTGAAAATACCCTTTTCATTTCCTTAAGGATTTTTTGGCATATGAGGTCAAGGCTTTTCCAGGTGGGAAAGAGAACAGCCAGTTTTGTCCAGTGCCAGATCTGGCTATGCAAACCAATAAATGCAAGGCCAGTTTGTGTGCTGAATCCTCACTTTGTCAGGTTTCTTTTCCTGGCTCCTCATTTTCCTGGGAGAAATCTTTTTTCCTGGCTGGTGTGTGTTTGCTGCATCAGCTCTTTGTGATCTTGCCTGGTTGGGCTTCCAGTTCTACCCACTATCCTTTGATTTTGCTTCTGGTTTCTTGTTTCTCTATTAGTCTGGTTTTTCCCATCTGTGGCAGTCCATAAGTGACTTGTGACCATTGTCCTGGGCTTCCCACTGTGCAGAGAGCCCTGGTTCCTCCTCAGGATCTGCTCCAATGCTGTCCTGGTTTTTGTCTGAGAGGCTCCACAGTATGTGCATTTCTCCAGCCCTTTTTGTATTGCCCTCCACCATCACCACATGGTGTTGTGCCAGCTGCTGCAGGGACTGTGCCTCTTGTTCCCTAAGGGTACCACAAATGAGAGGCACATAGAGAAAATCCATTTCTTTGGATAAAATGCTTTCTTGGGATACTTGCCCAGCTGCTGAGGAGTGTAATTTCTGTCCTGAGGTTTCCTTCTGGCCCTGGTGATAGTTCACACAAAAAGGATGCTTTAAAAGATCCCTGGAATATGAATTAAAAAAAAAAAATAGCCCAGACTGGAATGAAAGCTGGGGAACATTTTTCCAGTTAGAGCAGGATGCTCTGCTTTGCACTGAAATACTGTACACTGAGTGTGGGTTTGCTTAGCCAGGGTAGTTCACAGTGCTTCTGGAGGGCTTGGAAAGCTGCATGTTTGAAAAGTTCATAAAATAAATAAGAACTTATTTTGAATAGTCAGCCTTTGATGTGTTGGGTGGCTCCTGTGCAGGTCAAGAGCCTAAACACAGCAGTGGTGTCCTGAGCATCTGTTGTTCCTGGCAGTGATGTGTGAGCCTCAGGCTCAGGCAGGAGATCTCACCTGCTCCTCACCTCTTCTGCCCTGCAGCAGGGAACACCTTGCACATCTGGGGTTCACCATCAGCAGCTTCTCCCAGTTTCATTTCAACCAGTTCAGCTGGCTGAGAAATACATCACCAAGAGATGAGTGGAGTGGTTTCTGCTTTGGTTGACCTTCAAGCATTCTGCACTTCTTTTTAATTGAATTATTTTTCTGTCAGGAATGGTTACAGCTGGGAGAGTAACATAGCTGGGGCAGAGAGTGATGTTGTCCATGGTGTTCAGTTTTCCCTCTCCTCAAAAGAAAGTGATTTTCAGCTGTAGGCCAGAATTGTCTGTGTCTTCCAATATCCTCAGCTTGGCTGAGTCCCACTGCAGTATTGCCTGGTCCAGCCACCAGTTACAGTCAGTGTCCTCAGCCATGTTGCTGGTTTCCTGTTTTCCCTTAAGTTTAACAATAATTTTGACATGCTCTACTTGTTCTCTAAACTTGTCCTAAAGAAATCAGAAGCATTTTTGAGATCAGTTGGGTAATTGGAGGTGTCAGACCCATGGGCCCATAAGAGATCCCAGTTTTTCCTGGGGAAGCCATGGAGCTGTTTCTTGTTCTGAGCACAGTCTCTTGTACATCATTTTGGTAGTCAGTGCTTGTTCTCTCATCCACAGCTCTAAGCCAGAAATTCCTGTCTGATTTTCTCAGCTTTCTCAATGGCAGTCTCACAGCTGAAGGAGGTTGCTACATATCAAATGCCCCTGAGAGCAGAAATTTAACATTTTATTCATACCTCCATGATCTCTCCATCCTTTCCTGGACACCCCATAGCCCATAAATGAATGATACATTAGGATATTTAGCTCTATCCAGAGGCAAATTTCCCTCCTTCCCATGTCCATATGACTTCTAAAGAGAAGTCTTGGGGTTTTATTGCCAAACCATCATTGTAATTCTTCACACAATTGAGTGAGACCTTCAGTATTTTCTGTTCCAGTCATTTGTTTGGGTCTGCTGGCTGAGAGTTGGGGAAACCAGTGTTCCCAGTCCTGCTGGTAGGGTAGCTGGGGAGGGAGTGGATGAGTAAGAGCTGAAAAGGAACAGTGAGAGAGAAAATTAGAGCCTCATCACAGGAGGTGGGAAACTAGTTGTGATCTACTTCAGTCAGCATTAAACATGTTTCAGATGGGGAGATAGATATTCCCATCCTCAGCAGTGACTGGGCAAACCCTATTTTTGCTGCTGGTTTGTTGTTCCAAATCCCTGCCATCCCATGGAAGGACCACTTCTCCCATGGCACTGCCTGGCACTGCTGTGCTGAGCTTTCTGCTGAGGACACAGATGAGCCCCATGCTCAGGACATTTCTGGATTGTCTCACAGCTCAAGGAATTGAGTTTCAGTTTGGTGTTTCCAGCTTATTTTTCTTTTCCTTTTTTTCCTAGATTTTTTTTCAACCAGTCACTTCACCCTACACCTGAATCTTTCTGTGTTCATATTGGGCTGGATGATAGTCCTTCTGTTTCGGGTCAAGTGTCTGGAATCTGCCTGGCTTTAGTTTTCAGGGTGGCACAATCCACAGCAGGGAATGTGCTTTTGCTGTTGATGCTACTCAGAGCATGGCTTCAGAGCTCTTCTTCATGCTGTTGGAAGGCTTTGTCCTAACCTGTGTTTGAATAAAAAGGGCTGGAAAATTTTCTCCCAGAGGATTTGATATAGTTTAAATTGGAGGCCAGCAAGGAATTGTTAAAAAGGAGACTGCACAAGCTTCTGCTACAAATCCCCCTTTTCCATCCGTGGCTGTTTGGCTGTGGGGTCACTTAGCAGTGACTGCCTGCAGGAAGGTGACTGGGCTGAGATCTGTAAGGCCTGAAGTGAAGTCAGCCCCTGTCTGAAATGCAGCTTCCTCACCTTGTCTTCCTTCCCTGCCATGTCCCATGTTCGTGGGGAGTGTCTGTGGGAGCTGCTGCAGTGCTTTGCACTATGCCTTGGGTTTAGGTTGCAGATTGTGTCATGGCTCATGTGCTATTTGGGTAGTGGCTGCTGTTGACTTTCTCCACCTTCCCTGTTCTGCTGCTGAGCTGGGAGTTCTGGGCTGCAGCAGGCTCCCTGGGACCCTGCAGCTGAACAGAGCCAGCCTGGGCTGACCCTGTCTGTGTGCTGTACTGCATGCTGCTCCTCAGAGTTCTCTCTCTTGACTGTGCCAGTCTCCAGCACTGTTGTACGAGACCTCCCAATCTTGTATCATGGCATTCCTCTCACTCACTGAAGCAATATTTGTTGTAGTGTCCACGTTGGCTTCTCAAGCTGTCCCTCTGCCCTGTGGCTGACCCACTGTCTGTGCTTTGGGTCCTCTGCCAGCCCTTTCTTGTGGGGAGTCTTCTGTTTGAGGAGTGTTTGGGTTCAGTGTTGTTCTGGAGTGCCATTAAAATCACCTCCACCATACAGCATATATTTCACATGGTTTCCAGAGTTGGAGAAATGACAGCAGTGAGGAGGAATGTCAGAGGTGGGAGGAGATGCTTTCAGCTATGAGCTTTGAGGAAGATGCTGTGGGGTTGGCTGTGACAGGATTGTGCAGGTACAAGGGCAGTGCAGAGCAGGGCTGGGACAACTCTCAGATGATGAGGGAAGAGGCTTTTTGGAGACAGACATGGAGTGGGCACAGAAGGAGAATACAAGTTACAATATGGAGAAAAGCTCCTTTTGGCTCCTCACCAGAGGTGACATTTCAGAGTGGGTCATGTCTCAGTGACAGCTGAACAGTAGGTCACAGGCCCCCCACGGTGGCTTTGGCATCCATCATCCATGGAGGTGAGAGCAGTGCCATTTCCATTTCCCACAGTGCTGCTGCTGTGCTGTCTCTTGGAGGAGACATTCACTCTGCTCAGCCTTCAGCCTCTCGGGGGATTGCAGAGCTTTGTACAGTGAGGGCACAAGAGCAGGAAATAGCCAGTGGCTGGCTGAACCTGTGTGACACAGACCTGAACCAGTGACCTGGAGGTGAAGTGTTTTAGTTCTGTTCCTGGCTCGTTCTTCTTGCTCTGTTGGTGCCACAGAACCCCACCTGCTCAGCACATCATGGCTATTATGGACTGTGGGTGCTGGACAAGTCTCCTGACAGGTCCCAAGAACTCTAGAATTCACAGGGTGGGAAAAGGGCAATATAAACATATTATTTACATAATATTTACAATATATGTACTGGTCTAGGCCAAACTAGAGGTAATAGAACGTTAAGAACAAGTGGTTAAATACCAAAATACCAGGCTACACTACAGGTAAGGAAAATTAGAGTGTTGATACTGTCCTTATTTTGTATGGGTCATCACACAGTAAGTCCTAAAGTACAAATGGTGCACTGTTTTAGATGTGCTGCTGTATGAATGGCCAGCCTTGAGAGCACCTTCATTCACCTGGCCTGTGCTGGCTGATGTGTGTGGTCCTGATGCCACCAGCAGTTGCCCACAGGGCCATAGTATTGGTGAAATGGGTGCTAGTATCTAGATTTTTTCCATAAGCTTGGATAATTTTTCTTCCTTGGATAGCCATGTAGTTTTCATCCCTGAGGATGGTCCTGGCTACGTCTGTTGCTTTGGACTTCTTGCCAAATATTTTTTCTTGTTTTTTTAATGGTTTTTCAGTATGAGTCACAGCTTCACAATCACGATTTCCTTGCTTGTGATTCAGAGAATGTATTAATTAATGCAAGATGTTAAATATATCCGTAAAATCTGTAAAAAACCGGATGGTTGTCTCCATCCTTCATTTAACCAGCTTCATGTTTGAAAATATGCAGTTTTCTATTTTCAAGTGTGCATTGTTCTTTCAAGCCCAATTGAGACTTTTCATAATATATAGTGTATATATAAAGTATAGTGTGTACATACATATATACCTCTATATACACATGGGGTATGTGTCTATATAAAGTATCTTTTATACAGTGTTGATGTTCCCTCAGCCAGTACTAGGTAAAGGGTTGTTAGTTTTATGAGAGGAGCTCACAGGACTGCTGCCCATCATTAACAGTACCAGAGAAATGTGTTCCCTGGGTTATGTGGCAGTCCCTTCTCCCCAGCCATGGTGGAGGCTGTGGAAGGAGCCTTTTCAGCTTCTATGCTTAGAAATTTTAAAAATAATGTTCCTTGGTTAAATTTCAAACCAATTTTCAAGCCCTGTCCAACATGGCTAAGAACTGTGTGGGAATTTGTTTTGAAATAAAAGCCTGGATGTGGTGTTTTGCTATAGTTTTCAATGAAATTTCAGCTCTTTAATTTCTTCCTGACATTTAATCTGAAAATGTTGATGCTTCTGTGTGGACTGAGGGTTTTATAGTCTGATTAAACAACTTTAGAAGTGTTCAGTTACATTTCTTATTTGAGAGCACTGCTTGATTCTCTGGAGTGTTTTTGAGCATGCCTGGGGGACTGCCTGCTCTGCTTGGCTTTGGGGTCCCAGTCACCTGTCTCCATCAGCAGGGCTGAGGATACAGTCATGCCACAAATCATGGATAAAGTCTCTGCCACTCTTCCTCTTTCAGAGAATTCGGTCGACAGTGGATGAGAAGGAGCAGAAGCAGCTTCTGATGGACCTTGACGTGGTGATGCGGAGCAGTGACTGCCCCTACATTGTTCAGTTCTATGGCGCGCTCTTCAGAGAGGTGGGCACCCCAAACCTGCTTCACTTGTGGCAGAGTTTGGGCTTTTCCTTGGTTTTCCCCTTTGTAATTTCAAACCTGTGCTGAGGAGGAGAGAATGGATTCATGTTCGGTTTCTTGGTTCTCCACTTTTGCTCAAGGGTGTTTAGCAGGAGATGCAGGTGTTTGGGCACTGCTGAGCAAGCATTTGGTCCCTTTGCAGCAGGAGTTTTGGAGAAGATGAGTGTTGAAACCTGACTGTTGCTTCTCCTTCCTCTTGTAGTTCTTCTGCAATCTTGGATTATCCCTGCTCCTGTAATTGCTCTGTTGTTGAAGCTGCCACAGTATAGGGGGACAGACATGGAGCCCCTGCCTGTTTTCCACTACTTCAGCACAAATCCAGTACCTCTGTTCAAAATAGAGACCTAATGGCTGCAGGTGGTTTTTGGGGATTATCAGGCATAGCAGCCTGTGTAGAGTCTTGTTGGGGTTTTACTGGAACACTTTCAGAGAGAAGTCAGTGTTGTAGGTAAAACCCAAAACTGTGTCTGAATATTCAATTCCTGCTTCTGGAGAGTCTGCCTCTGTAATTTTGCCAGGTCACTTCTCTGGCTTTAAATCTCATTCTCTAAAGTAAGCATAATAATCCTTCCTTTTCCCATGCTCTGCTCTCTCTGATCTTTTTGAGCACAGAGCCATTTTGGGCCAGCAGGCATTGTCCATGCTCACACAGTACAAGCTCCTACCTTGTGTGGAGCCCCAGCTTGGCTGGAAATTTCTGACTTTGCTGAGATAAAGTTGGCAATGCAGTCAGCTGGTGTGGGGAAAGGTCTGTGGATAAAAGAGTGTCTTGCCAGATGCTGATGAGCAACATGCTCAGAGCTGTGCAGGCCTCTCACCTTCCTTCAGCTCTGGGCACATCCCAGGATGTAAATATATAAACAATATAAAAACTAACCTTAATCATCACCCAGATGTTGGCTTGGCTGCACTCTTTGTCACGTCCAAAAGACAGCCAGACAGGGCTCCCAGGGCTCCTTCCATGCTGTGTCTGGGAAAGGTTTCATTGGCATTGCTCAGGTTGGAGTGAAAACCCCTTTTCCTCCCTTCAGCATAAGTGGTTTTTGCTTCAGAGATCTTAATCTTTTAAAGATAGCAAAGTATCATTGCAGAAAAGCATAGAAAAGGAAGAAAGGAATTTCACCAGGCTGTTGGGATCTGTCTGACTCCCCCAGTCTGCTTATCAGATCTGTTCTCAAAGAGCTGTGAAAGATCCAGGTCACTGCTGCACCCCATCCCCTGGGTGTAAGAGCTCATGGGACTTTGGTAAAGACCAAAACCCTCTCAGGAAATCTGCAGCAAACTGTATACAACAAAGCTCTTTGTTCCAGCATTTCAAGGGGAAAAGTAAGGAAGTCCTTTTGGAATTACAAGCTCTGAGCTGGGATTCAGGTTCTCTGGCTGTGGATGGAGCAATTGATGAGAAATCATCTTTGCCTCCTCCTGAAAGGTGGAAGACTTCCATTTCAGGAGTTTGCCATGCTGAATAGGCAGCTTGTGCAGCCAGAGGGTTGGCAGGGTCAGAGCAGCTCCAGGAGAAGCAGCTGGCACAAAGGAAAGGCAGGCAGCCTTCCACAACAGGGAGTGTTTGATGTGGAGAGGCAGAGCTAAGCTCTGGGGTCCAGACAGTTTGGGAATACTAAACCAAATTGGACAAAATTATGCAAGGTCTTATTTTGTAGCCAGACAAGTGTCCCAGTTTTCAGTCAGGGAAGTAGCTGTGAGCACAAGTTCCTGTGGCAGCCTCTGTGAACACCAGCAGTTTGATTTGAAAAGGCAGAAAATACTACACAAAATTTTCTGTAGTTGTATTTTCTCTTATTTGGTCTGCATTTTGTGGTAGGGAGAGTCTTCTCTGGGTCCTGCTTGTCCCTCAGCAGGCAGCACCTGAACCTTTATCATTTGCTGCCTGTTCTTTAGTCAGAAGGGACATTTCTGTTGCTGTGCATGTGATGGAAGGTGCAACAGTGCAACAAGCACAAGTTGATTGCCAGGTACAGGACTTTGCTTCAGCTCATGATGAGGTTAAATTGCCTGGTCAATGAAACAAGAACAAAGCTGAAAAAGTAAAAGACAGTGTTTCAGTCTATGCATGGAATCAGGGCTTCAGTGCACTGTGGCCAGGACTTGGTTGGCTTTTTGGGCTGCAAGCACATGCTACCAGCTCATGTCCAGTTTTTCATCCACTGGTATCTCCCAGCTCTTCCCCTCAGGGCTGCTCTCAATCCCATCATCATTATACTGGTGAGTGCCCTGACCCAAGTGCAGGATCTTACACTTGTTGAACTTTGTGAGGTTCCCACTGGCCCCAGGAGAGCAGCTGGTTTTTGCATACTGCACCCAGGAGAGCTCAGAGTCCTAGTGCACACAGAACTGTCCACATTGGCCATCTGATTGAAGATCTGATTGAAGAGGATCTGGCTACTCATGCTCACGTGTTTCCTCTCAAGGCTGTATTTGCTAGATGGGGGAAGAAAAAAAAATTGCTTGGCAGGGATTCTGCAAACATTTCACTTGAATTTCTCCTTGTGAGAAAAGAGGAGCTGTGGGCTGAACCCACAGAGCTGCACTGGGACCCCCAAGACTTTGGCCCTGAGTGTAGCTGTTTTAAGAGGTTTTTAGGTCTGAGGAAAAAAATGGTTTTCTTTTCTTGCCTGTCTGCTACAAGCTTTGCAGCTGCTTCGGTTTGAAACAGTACCTATAAAGCTGGGAATGTTTGCCATGACCACAATAGTGACTCTTCAAATTACCTGTTCTGATTGTGTTTCTTTTCAAGAGGGGAAGAGGAAAGAAGCCTTATCTGGCTTGGAATCTCAGGAGTGACTCCTACACAGTGCAAGTGTAGTTGAGCCAAGTTTAAACCAACAAATTCAATACTTGATAAAATTATGCAATGAAAAATTCATTGCAAGTTGCAGAACATGCCTAGGAATCTGGGTAAATCAGCCCATGGGGAGCTTCTGCTGGCAGGAGAGAAGAGCTGGGATGGATGTGTTGGTAGCACAGTGTTGGGCTGGTGTGAACTGCTGACATAGCCTTGCTCAGTTGTTTGATCTCTTTGATGAACCTTTTTATGGAAATCCTCAACTGTGCTGCCACTCCTCAGCATATCTGTCCCTGCTGTCAGTCCTGGTCTGTAGGAAAAATGTCCTTGTGCCATGTAAATACATAGTGATGGTGGTGACATTTGTCAGTCTCTCACTGGTGTAGCTGCAGCTTGGATAAAGAGCTGGCTGCCCCTGCAGTGAGCAGATGTGATGAACCTTCAGCATTTGCATCACAGAGTGGTGGGTGTTGGCAGGGGCCTCTGAGGTCACCTTTTCCAACCCCATGATCAAATGGGGCCACTTGACCAGGATTGTGTCCAAATAGCTTTTGAATCTCTCCAGGGATATTGTCTCCACAGTCTCCTGAGGCAGCCTGTGCCAGTGATGAATCCCCCTGACAAAAAGTGATTCCTCATGTTCAGAGGGAACCTCCTGGGTGTCAGGTTGTGCCCTGCTCCTGTCGCTGGCTCCTCTCATGTTGATGAGACTCCCCTGAACCTTCTCCAGGCTGAACAGTCCTGGCTTTATCTGCCTTTGCCATGGGGAGGATGCTCCTGTTCCTCAGTCTCAGCTGCCCTTTGCTGGAGTCTGTCTTGTGCTGGGGAGCCCAGCACTGGTCACAGCACTGCAGGTGTGGCCTCACCATTGCTGCACTGAGGGGAAGGATCATCTCCCTCCTCCTGCTGGTGATGCTCTGCCTCATGCTGTGGTCCTTCAGCCCAGCAAAGATGCATTGTTGGCTCCTGTTCAGCTTGATGTGCAACTGGACCCACAGGTCTTTTCCTGGTGAGCTGCACTCCACATGAGTGACATCTTTGTGACACCTGCTCCCTTGTCAATTGGAATTCTCTGCCTTGAGAAGCTGAAAGGTCTCCATTGGTTATGAAGTGCATTTTGTGTCTGTCCTGGACAGGATATTTTGAATTAAATGCACAGGGTGTTCCTGGACATTTTTGGAGTGTCTACAAAATGTGCATTAGCATCTGGTGATCTAATACCCAGTAAAGACTAAAATACATTCTTTGGAAGAATAGCTCTAACAGGAAAAGAAAATTAAAGTGCTTCTTTTGTCATTTTATGATCAGAAATCAACCTGACCTAAGAGGCAAAATTTGAAGTGAAACTTTCATTAGGGTGGTTTTGTCCTCACAGTTCACAATGGAGTAGACTTGCCCATGTAAATCAGCACTTCTTGGTATTTGTTCAGGAAGACAGCTGAGTCCCCATTGCCCAGCCAGTCTTCCTTTTTCTTCCTGTTAAAATTCACCAGTTTTCCAACCAGGTAAGGCTCCCGAAGTCCCAGGAAGAGTTAACCTGTAGAGTTTTGAATCTTGCCACCAGCCTTAAGGATGCTGCATAGTAGAAAAGGCCTGTTAACTTTTTCCATAGATCTTGCTGACATGAATTCATGTAGGTCAGGTAGGTTGTTATATTATCAGATCAATAAATGCCCTCATTCAGGAGTTCTGTATGGCATCTACTTCAGGAAACCACTAAACCAGGTCTTTCCTTGAGTGCTTTTGATCATAAATGGGGTTAAAAATCACCATTGGATAGAAATTTTTTGTACTTATTGAGGTTTCAGTACCATACCCATGCCACCCTGTAATGCAGAGTGCACGTGAAGCCTTTATTATGATAATGGCTCTGCTCAGGTGTGTTTCATGTGGTTTGTTTTGCTGTCCAAACATCAGCTGTTGTAACCTGGGCAGTGGAAGCCACTCAGTACTGGTGCAATTGGACATAAATACAAGGCTGCAGGTGGTCAGTGGTATTCTGGAACCAGTCCTCTGAAACTGGAACCAGTTTCTGGAGCCAGGCTCTCTAGAACCAGTCCTGTCCCCCACAGTCTCAGTACAATAGCCCAGGAATATAGCCCTGTCCCAACTTTTTTTATAAATCTGATCAGAGCAGAAGCAGTTTTTGAATGATCCTGTGGCCAGTGGAACCAGTCCATGAGAGAGAGGCTGCTCTCACTACAGATGGCTCTGGTGGGCTTCCAGTCCCACTTGATTTATGCACATCACTGCCCCTGGAGCCACATTGCTTGCCCTGAGCCACTCTCCATCACATGCAAGTGCTTCATCTTTGCCTTTGCCTTTGTTGCTAGTGTAGAAAAGAGGAATTTTCTACATGTATCGTCCAGTTTCATTTCTGTAGTTTAAATCTGAACAGTTCCTTGGCCAACTTCCTCCATAGCCAGCCTGTGGTCTGTAACATCCTGGTTCACCCTTTTCCAGGTCTCCTGAAGTGTGCTGGCCATGCCCTCATCCTGCTGTGCTGCTCTGGCCTCTTTCACTGTGATGTCCCTGCTTCTGTGTCTGTCACAGCACTTACTCCATCTTCTGCTTTTTTTGGGTGCAATGAGAGTTTTCTGGGCTCAGGCTTGTAGCAGCCCTTGAGTGGATGACATCAGCTCCTGTTCTGCCTTGAGCTGATATGAAAAGCCTGATCCAAATGAGCAGCATAAACTGGAGCTGCCCATGGCTGTAAACCAAAGTCTTCTTCCAGCCAGACAGCCCTTCCTAGGACAGCAGCTCCCCTCTTCTGGGTGTTCCCCTGTGCCTGCAGCCTTCTGGAGAGCAAAACAGTGTGGGAGGCCTGGATTCATCTGGGTTCAGGCATCTGAACTGTAATGTCACATGGGAGCTGGGCAGGAAAATGCTTCCACTGTGAATGGAAGCAAGTCTTTCATTGCTAAAACCAAACAAGCTGAATTCCATCCTTTCTATCAAATGCATGTTGCTGTTAATGTATTTCATAGGATTCAGTGGATCTCTGTATGATCTCTGGATTTGTATTTCTCATTTTTATCTCAACAGTAACACACATTCTTTTCTCTTTCCAGGGTGACTGTTGGATCTGTATGGAGCTCATGTCTACCTCGTTTGATAAGTTTTACAAATATGTATATAGTGTATTAGATGATGTTATTCCAGAAGAAATCTTAGGCAAAATCACTTTAGCTGTGAGTATTTTGTTAAACCTTTTTGTTGAAGATAATTGAAAAGTTCAGATCCTTGTTCAGATCACCTTCCATGTGAAAAGCTGGTTGGTCTGTGGAGCAGAATTGCTGCTGCTGTTTGCATCACACTGGGAATGGTTCTTCAGGGTGCTCATGACTTTCCCACAGTACATTGCATGGTGTAAATGGAGGTCCTGGGGTCAGTAATCAGTTCACAGACAGACCCCAGGACCAGCTTCCTGCTCTGTCTGCCTGAATGTGAGCACCAGCAGCACAGGCACCAGCCCAGACCAGAGAAGCTTCTGGCAGTCTTGTGCAAAGGCTCCCAAAAGCACTGGAGAACCTGGCTGATGTTTTCTTGATATAACCTGAAAGTTCTGGTCTGATGAGAAGTCATGAGGTAATTGAAGCAGTTGTGACCTGCTGAAAAAAATACAGCACAGGGCTTGAAATAAGTTATTGCTCAGGATAATTAGCATTAGATTGTTCTGGCTCTGGCCTTTGCTCCCCCCTCCCAGAGTGGGATCTTTGCAGGTCACAGGGGATGTGTGTTCACTTAAGCCCATCCCTCTGTTGTATCACCTTCTTTTATTATGTGGCATATTACAGCATTGATATCTCAATGTATTAAATGCTTTTTACCCCTGTTCTTGGAGTTCCAAAATTTAATAATCACAGGACTCTTAGGACATTTGCTTATTTTTCATCTATTTTTCTTTCCTAGACTGTGAAAGCACTAAACCACTTAAAAGAAAACTTGAAAATCATTCACAGAGGTGAGTTCTTCATGTCTTTTTTAAGGTTCATGTCTTTCCTTCTTGTCTGTTGAAATAATTGCAAGGATTGCTAGCAGCCTTTGGGTCACTCAAAGTGTAAGCACAGCGGCTGCACCGCCGTGAGTGTGAGTGCAGGTTTTGAACAAGTGTCCCAGTGCCTGTTCTGTTGCCCCTTCAGCCTGTGCTTTTTCCATGTAAGTGTGATTTCAGGGTGGTTGGGCATCTGCTTCTGCCTTTGGGCACGTGGCATCTCTGGGGCTGCCTCCATCCCCTGGTGCTCCGTGCAGGATCCAGCGCCGAGGGCGGCGGCGGCGGCGCGGCACTGCCGGCCTCCGTCCCCTGCAGCTGCTCTGCTCGAAATTGAGCCCTCCAGCCGTGACTTACTGCCTTAAATTTCTTTCCCCTGCAGACATCAAACCTTCCAATATTCTTCTGGACAGAAATGGAAATATTAAACTCTGTGACTTTGGCATTAGCGGACAGCTCGTGGACTCCATTGCCAAAACGCGGGATGCAGGGTGCCGGCCGTACATGGCGGTGAGTGGGACGAGCCTGGGCTCTGGGCATCCCACCCTCCCTCTTAGCAGTGCTTCCTGTGGGATCAGCACCCCTTTCCTGGATGAAACTGAACTCTGCTGTCATCCAGCCTGTGGCAAAGTGAGCAAATTGCTGGTTTTTTGCTGGGTTACTCTGCTGCCAGGTGCTGGAGTGGAGAGGAGCTCTGTGCCTTCCAGCAGCTCCAGAACACCACTGCAAAACACAGGGCTGTCAGAGTGAGGGTTTGTCTTGGTCTGCAAGAAATCCATTTGCTCTGGTAAGATTATGTCACAGGAGTTATTGCAGAGCAGAATTACAGTGATTTTTGTAAAGCACTTAAATTCCAAAGTGTGCCAGAACTTCATTCCAGGAGAATGTGATTCTGGAGAGTGGCAGCAGCAGAGCAGCTGTGTGGAAATTGCTGGGGCTGAGTTGTGGCTCCTGGGAGTCTGTCCTGCTTCTTTGCTGCCCTCCCCCTCCCAAAGAGAAAAGCTGTAGTGGTGATTTTGGAAGCTGAAACACTTCAGTGCTTCGGGGTGCTTGAAAATGCATCTCTGTTCTCACGTGAGCTGAGGGTACCTTGT
The DNA here is from genome assembly GCA_034336665.1 of Luscinia megarhynchos. NCBI lineage: Eukaryota > Metazoa > Chordata > Aves > Passeriformes > Muscicapidae > Luscinia > Luscinia megarhynchos. The sequence continues at coordinate 10,055,806 of CM067580.1, forward strand.
GCAGGGAGCTGTGTGCCTGCTGCTGTCCATATAACTTTAATTTTAGTGCCTGTCTTTATAAATAAAGTTTTTGTTATATATTTATGGCTCTGTATGCTGAAAAATACTGGTCTCTGAACTTTTTATCTACCATCAAGTAGAACAAAGGAAAATAACTCTCTTTTAAGGTATGGTTCCCATCTGGCCCAGGCCATGGCTCTCAGATGGCTTTTCTGTGCCTTTGTCCAAGGCAAAACCTGTCTGCCCTGACTCTGATCTTTCTTTGAGCCATGGGCAGCTGGTTAGCTCTGCTCTTGGTGTAGTTATGCCATGGCAGTTCCTGAGATGTCTGTAAATAGCTGCAGTGCTCCCTTTCCCCTGGGATGTTGGTAGGTGAGTGCTTCTGTAGCCCTTTGGTTTTCCTTTTTCCTGTTTGTTGTCTTTCTACGTGCACTCTGTGATTTGTGCAGCTCCATTGGCAGACTTGGGTGAACTTCTAAGTGAGCAAAAGTGTTGGAGTTCAGTTTGTGTTTTTCAGAGCCTTGGCAGGGCACAGGGTTTGTGGGGCAGCCAGCAGCTGGCAAGTGGTGTGGGAGATGATTGGCCTCTTCCTTGCTGCTCTGCAGCCTCAGTGACTCCTTTCCAAGTACATGAGCATTTCCACGTACCAGGGAGCCTGGGAAGTGGGGAGATGTCCCCAGTGTGCAGGCACTTCTGCCAGCTATTTCTCCAAGCCAGCAGAGGCTGATGTCTGACAGGATCAAACTGGATATACCTGGGAAAGAGTCAGGCTGCCACACTCCTCTCAAAAGGAAAACAGTTTTATTTAGTGTAAAACAGGCCAAGAGTAGTAGCTCTGTTCAGCCAGGGAGGCTCTGCTTAGGGCTGCTGGATGCTTCTCCCTGTTGATGGTGTCTCATTTTGCAAGGCCCACCAACCCCATGGCACTTGCCCCCTGAAGGAGCCTGGTCCCCACAGAGCTGTTGGTAACAATGGCACTGGATGTCAGCCAGTCTGGCTGGAGTGCTCTGAGCAGGCAGCAGGAGCCATGTCCAGCTGCCAAGCAAGTGCTGTGTGCTTGAACCAAAATTGTTGGAGCTGTCACAGCGAGGGGCACCTCAGCCGAGAGGTTGTTTTGCTTTTGGCTTTCAGTTCCCCTGCAATTGTTACAGTGAGCAAAGGCCTGGAAGTGCTGGTACCTCGTGTTCTCTGGAGGAAAGAAAGGCAGGACTGAGTTCCCAGGCAGCTGCTGTTCCCTGAGCCCTCCTCACCCGTGCCCTGTGCTGGTGCCAGTGCTGGGGGTTTGCCCCAGGTGAGGCTCCACAGCCTTCACCCAGCAGGGGCTGCTCCTGGCCAGCCCTGCATCCTCCCTGACTGCTGCTCCCTGGAGTCCCTGCCGTGCCTCTGGCTGTGTGGGTGCTGCTGGGAGTGGGCTCTGTGTGCCAGCTGGAGCTGGTGGCCTTTGTGCCATTACTGGTTTTGCCTTCTGAATGCCCCAGTGAACCCCATGCCTGTGTCAGAGAGGAAGGATGAGACTGGAACTGCTTGGTTTAGGCAGGGGTGGAGGGGCAGACCCAGCCATTGTGGATGTCCTGACCTCCTGGAGTGGAGTGTGATGGTGTCACCTCCATCCTTGGCCACCCAGGTCCTTTTCCCAGGTCAGCTTGGAGCCTCTGGCTGCAATCTGTGGCTTCTCACTTCTCCCTGGGGAAGGTGGGCAGTTGCTGCTGGCATTGCTGTCAGGGCCAGCTGGATGTCTCGTGTTCAGGTGCTTCAGGCAGAGATCAGGCCCTGTATGGCTGGGTTTGTATTGCTGGGACTGGAAGAGAGGGAAGATCTGTGGTGCCCACTGCTCATGTTTCAGTCAAGATGCTGGTGCTCAGGTGGACTCTGGACTGGAGAAGCCCCATGGCAGCCTGTACCCTTCTCTGATGCATCCATAGCCTGTCCCTTCACCCCATCAGCACATCCAGACATGGGTCTCCACCTCAACCATTTCCTTTCCTGCTTGCCCTTGGCATCAGAAGGACACCTGGCCTGAGCCAGGCTTTGTCTGCAGCCCTCGCTCCAGGTCCCCAGAGTGTGACATGGTGACTCTTCCTTTGTTGGTGTTAACTGCTCCCATGTGATCCACATGGAAAATTCTCAGCATTCTTCCTGCTCTGTATTTAGATGGGATTTATTTTGGTCCATCCTGCTTTCCCTTTAACTGTGCCACCATGGTCTAGGTTCAGTCACAGGAGCAGGGTGCCCCTCATGGGTGCCTGGGACACCCAGCTCTGAATGACCAGTGCCACCGTGCCACCTGTGCCTTTGAGCAGCTTGACCCTGCCCAGAGCAGCTGCTCCCCATGCAGTGCCCTCCTTCATCTGCAGCCTGGCCCCTGCTCTGCTGTGGCACATCCCTGTGCATCTGTGGTGTGTGGGTCACAGCACTGGCCAGGCCAGCATCCCCATCATTTGATGTGTTCTCAGCTGGCCCATCCCTGGTGGCAGCTTCCAGACATCATGGTGTGTGTCCCCACTAGAGTTCAGGGCTGGGCCACCTGCTGCTGCACTTTTCAGCTGCATCTGCCATGAAATTGTATTAAAATGTAGCTTAGAAAGCAACCAGGGCTTTCAGAGTATTTACTATACCAATAATTTAGTATTTATTGCAATGCAGGTATCTTTTTTATTGTTGTAGTCAAAAGTGAGTGAGAACCTGTTTCTTCTGACATGTTAATTATTATATTTTTAACTGAAGAAGGCAGACTGAGGTTTCTCATGAAGATGACATGCAAGGCATAAAGATGTTTTTTGCTGGCTCAGCTCTCTGGATAACTTGCTCTTAGGTGTCAATCACCCATGTCTGGCTCAATATTGCTTTCTATGAAAGGTGTTTTGGATGTCTTAAAGCCTTGTAACATCACAGTTTCTTTCAAGGGATGACTAAAACCTTGTTCAGAGGAGTTTTTCTTAAAGCACTTTGTTTTTGATAGTTTCTTAGTAGCTGTTTGGGAAAGAGAGTTCTGGTAGATGCTGCTAAGCCTTGCTCCCCAGGGTGATGGATGAGATGTTGATTCCAGTTCTTAAGATCCCTTGGGAATAACTTGGCTATGAAAACAGATAAAAATGAGACTTGTTGTTAAAGGGATCCCAAAGTTGGAAAAACTAAATAAGTCAGCCAGTCACAATTACTCAAAGTGTGCAAAAGGGAAAAAAACCCAAAGCATTGTACTGTGATGTTGCCATTTCTTTTACACTCTGCCTCCATAAAATCAGTGTTTCAGGCGATTCTTGAGCTGTTTCTCTGCTGGGGTTGGATGGCTGCCCTGGCCACAGGTTTGCCTCTGGAGCTGTGCCAGGCTCAGGGTGCTTTCTAGGTTTGCAGAAGCTTCTGGCTGCTCGCTGCACGGCAGAGCTTGACTGTGGTTTTGCTGTTGCAGCCGGAGAGGATAGACCCCAGCGCGTCCCGGCAGGGCTACGACGTGCGCTCGGACGTCTGGAGCCTGGGCATCACACTGGTGAGTGAGGGCTCTGTGCCACTGGGGTGCCACACTGGCAGCACAGCCCAGCTGTGTGCTGGGCTGAAGGCACTTCCTGGTGCTTTCCACCTGAATGGTTCTGAGCCCTGCGGCTGCCTGAGCAGGGAAGAGGTGTTGGCTTGTGAATGAATTTTGTGCTCAGAATCTGAGCTGAGGGTGCTGAGTGTGGTGGTGCAGAGCAGAGCACCCAGCCTCTCTGAATAAGCCTCTGACAGCCCTGGCAGCTGCTGTGCTTTGGCTGCACACAGACTTTGGTTAATCCTGGATTCTGGGATTCTGAGTCCTCACTGGCTTAACCACAGCACTGCTAGCTGCACACATTGATACAGTGAGAAGCTCTTACTTTCTCCAGGTTCTGAAGCAGAAGAGAAAGCAGAAGCAATTAAATATGAACCAGTGGCTTCTGTTTTCACCACTGATGTTTAAAAAACTCATTTTCATTATCCTGCAAGAAATAGGGAGTTGGATTCAGGGATCCTTATGGGTCCTCTCCAACTTGAGATATCATGTGATTATGTAATAACACAATCCATTTTATCTAGTGGTTGTTAGGGTGCTTGGGAAGGGACTGCAGGATTTTACTGTCCTACACTGGTTTGTTTTATAGTCAGTGGAGGAGCAGACATGGCCAGCACATGAGTATGGCCTGATCAGAGTAAATCTGGCCTTGCCCCTCACACAGGCAGCAGAATTTACTGCTGGGTAAAACCTTTCCTCTGCTTAGAATCATACAGGGAATAGGATGAAGTTATCTCAGTCTTCCTTCTGGGGGGTTCAAGGTTGTTGCAGATACTTTTTTCCCCTGACTGAACTTCCCTGATGCCCACCTGCCTGGTGCTGTTGCTGTCTCCCTGCAGTACGAGCTGGCCACGGGGCGATTCCCCTACCCCAAGTGGAACAGTGTGTTCGACCAGCTGACCCAGGTGGTGAAAGGAGACCCACCACAGCTGAGTAACTCAGAGGAAAGGGAGTTCTCCCCAAGTTTCATCAACTTCGTCAACTTGTGGTAAGTGTGGCTGCTGAAAGCTCTCGGGCTTGGCTCCTTTTGTTGGCTGGTGTTTGGCAGGGTCATGTGTCCTGCACTTCCTGGCTTCTTTTCACATTCCTGCACCAGCATGAGGGTGAGGACCTCTCATATTTTAGTGGTTTGGAAGTGATGGGGGATCTGTCTGGGTTGGGACTGAAGGGCAGACCTTGGAAACTACTCTTCAGGAAAGGAATTAGGAGAAAACCTCAAAGAGGCTGTGCTAGAGAGAAGAGACATGGTAAGGAGGGAAGTTTCCATGGCAGGAGGTTTGTGTCAGACACAGCCCCAGCTGCTGCTGGGATGGCAGCAGGGGAGGGAAAGAAGTTACTCCTGTGGTCACTCATAGTGCAAGGATGGGTTTTCCAGAAAACCAAAGGAGGTGAGTCCCACTGCAACTGCATCATGTAAAAGTTTGTATTTGATGTCTGTAACATTTTCCCTGATCCCACATTCTCCTAATTATCTTTGTGCTTTCTTTAGCCTTACAAAGGACGAGTCCAAAAGGCCAAAGTACAAAGAGCTTCTGGTGAGTTCTCAGTGCTGCATCTTTCAGTGCCTCCAACTCACAGCTCACACGGGGCTGGGCTCAGGCAGGAGTGAGGTCTGAAGGAGCAGAGCCCTGGAGTCAGGCAGCAGCAGGGCCTGTCTGTGGGGGGGTGCTGAAGGAGGGAGGGCAGCAATGCTTTTGGCTTGGATCAGTCACATGTGGCAACTGTGACTGGCCCAGAACCTCCCTGATGTTATGTCCCAGCTGCTCTGATCTGCTCTGGTCAGTGCTGCCTGCTGGGCAGAGCAGAGTCAGACCTCAGGAGAGCAGAGCTTGGGTTTGACCTCTGCAAGCCACTCCCTGTCACTCCTGTCACTCTCCCCACTGTGACAGTGGTGATGGTGAAACCTCTCCTGAAAGCATTTCAGGAAATGCCAGTGCTACAGAGGAGCTGCTGATCCTGCACCCTCACTGCCTCTGCTGTCAGCTCCTGGCACTCAGTCACCTCCCACCTCCATTAACCTCCCACGTTAAAGCCATGGAGCAGGCTGTGTCCTGCAGCCACCACAAAGCCTGTTCTTGAACCAGACAAATTCACCTGCTCAGTTTTTATCTGAGGGGCACATGCCAGGAGGGTGACCATAACTCTGTTGCTTTTTATCTGCTTCCAGAAACATCCCTTCATCCTGATGTATGAGGAACGCACAGTGGATGTTGCATGCTATGTTTGTAAAATCCTGGATCAAATGCCAGCAACTCCCAGCTCTCCAATGTACGTGGATTGAAACTGCTGCTACATCAAACTCTAGAAAAAGGGCTGAGAGAAAACAAGCTGTAAAGAATTTTCATCACATATTGCAGTGTTTTTAATGCTCGCCCAGACACCATGTGCAATAATATTGGTGTTATTTCCATCCTGTCTGTATACTGTTGTCACATATAAAGTGCATCCCTGTAATACCTGATCACACAGTGTTAGTGTTGGTCACAGCGAGACCTCATCTTGCTCTTTTGTGGACATATTCATGAAATGTGGAAATAAGTACATTTATTTGTTGACTGTGATTGGATAGCACCTAAAATTCATTTCTAGACTCAAAACTTGGAGACTCCTCAGCAGCTACTGGAAAGATTTTTCTCTCAAACTCTTCCAATTGTTGTTTCAAGTAATAATAAAAAGCAAACAAACAAAATGTAGGCGTTGTCTGTCTGAACATTAAGAGACTGCCTGGAGGGAGAAGAACTTGCTTAACCAACGAGATGCTTTGCCTTCTGGAGCTGGAAAGGCAAAGGAGAATTTTATTCTTCACAAAGTGCAATAGATTTACTGCTATGAAATTCTGTTGCTTTACAGTCGCAGTGTACTTTCTGGGGACAGTGTGCTCAGCTGAACTTCCTGTTAAAGAGAGATCATGTTAAATATAGTGAATATGTCTTTACCAAAAATATGTTGCGTTGAAAGAGGCTAACATTAAACTATTGAGATGGGACATAATGTATTCTTCCTCCTTTTACCAAGCCAGCCACTCTTCACTCTTAACTAGGTGTCCTGTAAATTGTTACCTGGTAAGATAAGACCTTTGACCTGAAGAATTATTAAACTACTTGATTGAATTTAACCTGCTTGTTGACCTGGTTTATAGTGCACAGTGCTCACCACCCACTGGCTTTGCTTTGCCTTCACCCAGTGCCATCCACAGAGGCTGCAGCTGCTTGAATGGGCCACCAGCTGGTGGCTGTGAGTCCTGGCCAGTGTTTCTCATGTTCTGCTGTCCCCAGCCCTGCTGCTTGTGCCTGTGGCCCAGCCCAGCCCTCCCTGTCCCTGAGTCCCAGTCCCAGCCTGAGCTCTTCCTCCTTGCACTGCAGGCAGATGGAGGGGTGGCTCTGGCTGCCAGGGGCTCTGTGCCCCCCACACCCTGCTGAGCTTGCTGGGGACAGGTCACCACCACCTGCAGATGAACCTCCTCTGTGACCTCCATAGCTCCTGGTGCTGCACCCAGAGCAAACTCTGAGATTCCTGGGTGCAGAAGAGATGAGGTGGAGATGAAGGAGCATCTAACTGCTCTCAGCTGGCCCAGCAGGGCCAGGCAAGCTGTTGTCTTCTAAGTGAAACCACACATCAGGCTTTTCTGTTTGTTTAATTGACATATTTTTCAAAGATTAATTTTTCCCCCAAAAATTTTCCCCCCAAATACTGCAGTTTTCAGGTGTTTAGTAGCACATCAGGGATAAAATGGAGGCTGCAGGGTCTCTGCTTTCCCTTTTGAGTTGATTCAGGTGTTTGGTAGGACTTCATCAGTGCTAGAGCAGCCTCCCAGCAGAGCATGGAGATGCAGTGGGAATGGAAACACCGTGGTGCTGGCAGGATCCACATCCAGCTGTGCAGACAGCCCGAGGCAGAGCTCTGCAGAGCAGCCAGCACACCCCAGCCGGGCAGGAGGGCTGGGGCCATCCCTGGGCCACAGCTGGTGGAGGTGACACATCCTGCTGGCACTGAGCCTGGGGGATCCCTTGGTCCTGCCCTTCCTGGGCTGTTCCTCTGGGGCTGCTCCTCGGGCAGGGCAGTCCCCAGACAGCCAGGGCAGAGTTCTGCAGTACCTGCTGCTCCTGGCAGCTCTGGTGCATCCTGCATAAGCACCAGTCAGACCCTGCCCGTCTAAAGCAGCCCTTCTGCCCCCACCCCCAGAGCCTTTCCGGGCAGATCCCCGCGGGGCTGTGACTCCCTCCAGCCCCTGGGATGGCACTGCAGCTGCTGCAGCCTCGAGGGGTGCTGGCCGTGGGGCTGGAGAGCCCCAGAGCCAGGAGGGGCAGCCCCTCCCTTCGGTGTGACAGCCTGACTCACTTCTCCTGGTGACAGGGAAGCAAAAACCTGTCAGAGGGCCAGCCCTGAGATGGAGCCTCCCAGAACACACAGGACTGCCCTGCTGGGCAGTGGGGATGGCTGGTCTGTGCTCTGGTGCTGTCCCATCTCCAGCCCAGCACCAGTTTGCTGGGACAGGAAATGCAAAGCTTTGAGCTGCCAGTGACAGGAGTGAGGTGCTGCTGCCTGGGTGGCTGTACAGGACAGGTTTAACCTATTCAACATGATAAATTATTAAGGGTGCACCATTTATTGCAATGTATCTATTAAAAAAAAAAAAAGTGTATAGTGTTCAGAATCTGTGAAAATAGTGTAAGAACTGTACATTGTGAATTCTGGTTATTATTTTTTTTTCTTGTACCATAGGAAAAAATGTATAAAAATATCAAAAAGCTGATGTGCAGGGATGTTGCCTTATTGTCTGTAAAATGAAGCTCAGGAACATAACTGCTTCAAAGAGCTTCCAAATATTTTATCTGGTATCCTGGTTTGACTTCCTCCTCTATTTAAGCTATTATACATGGATCAGAGTGTTTATGTAATAGTTCTATCCTTTTGCCTGCAGGTCAGTTGTAATAAAACTAAGATGCGACTGTGACCTTGTTATTTTCATTTGTAAGGTCAGACATGAACAGAAGGTTCACTCAGAGCTGCCTTCCAGGCTTGTCCTCCAGGTGGAAGAGGAAAGCAACCTTCAAATCTGCTTGTGCCAAATGAAAGAGGTGTAGGGAGCTCTGGATGTGTTTTCTCCCTCTGGAAGACTGCTGTGTGTTGTGGTGCCTCTCAGGTGAGCACTGTTTGCAGCACAGGGAGGATCTGGTGGCTCAGGACACCTTGTCCCCCCCTCCAGGGAAAGGGAGCTGCAGCTCCCAGCTTTGGTGGCTGCTCTAGATTTGCAGGAGCAGTTTTGCAGAGCCCAGATGGTCTCAGAGTAAGTGCTGCTGCCTGGTGCTGGGGTGTCTCTTCTGCCTGGGAGCCGTGGAGGGCTTGGAATCTGCCCAGTCAAGTGGGCAGAGCTGGGCCCCAGCAGCCCCACTGGCAAAGAGTGCTGGGGAGAGGTCCTGGTCATGAGTGCCTGTCCTGCTCCAGTGGGCTGGATGGGACAGTCCAGGAGTGCCCAGCCCAGAGAGGGGAGAGCCAGAGCATCCTGCAGGGATGGCTGGTCAGGGTAGACCTCAGGATCAGGAGTAGCTGGGAATGGGGGGATCACCCCTTGGAGGGTGACAGGTCGAGAGAAGGGAAGGCAGGAAGACAGAGCTGAAGGTCTTGCTGTGCAGAGATGCACAGTGTGAAAGGTTCACGTAGCTCAAGTTGTGTTGGTTTGCCTAAATTCTGTGTTCCCACCACAAGCCTTTTTCTGGAGCTTTTTGTTGCCAACACAATACTTTGGAGATTTTTGGTTCACCTGCTATCCTCACTCTTCAGTCAGAATCCAGTCCCTCACTGGGTGAAGGAAGAAGACAAAATCCGAGCACACACCGGGGATGGTCCTTCTGTCCCTGGGAAGGAATGTATGTATGGACATTCCAGTCCCTCTCAACTGCTCCTTGTTGGACTCATGCTCCATTCTCCCTCTGGACTCTTTCCTGCATTTCACTGCCCTCACCAAGGATCCTGCTGTCACTGTGTCACTGCTGAGGCAGCACAGAAAAAATCTGACCTCGTCCCAGATGCTGCTGGTGTCTCCAACAGGATCCATTCCTGCCCAGAGCCACTGCCACTGCTCCTGACAGCCCCTGGACAATTCCAGCTCTCCTTGCCTGTGTGATGGTTTTCTCCAGCCCTGGCTGGGAGTTTTCCTTTGGCATCACAGCCAGTGTGCAGGGCTCGGCTCTGGCTCTGCCTCTGTCCCAGCACAGGGGCTCAGGGGTGCCCTGGTTTCCATGCTCAGTGCCAAGGCTCTGTTTGCATCAGCCTCCCAGAGGACTTGGAGCCACTGGCCACTGCCTGTGCTTTGTGGCTCAGACTGGCACCTCACACCAATTCCTCACACCTTTGTGCCCACTGGCATGGCCAAGGTGCTTCTTAGATCTTCAACAAGCATCATACAACATCCAGAAAATCCCACTGTGCTCTGTTGTGGTTATTATGGGAGCTCCTCAAACCCATCCCTGCCTGGACCCAAGCAGGTGGGATGCAGATGTGCCCCATTGCCTGTTCTGTCAGGAGCACTTGGAGTTGCATGGGCAGTATTTCCATGAATATTCTGGCTTGGCTTCCCCTGGCCTTCATCCCAGCCCTGTCTCTCCTTTGGGGGCCAGGTGAGTATTAATGAAGGGCTCAGGTCTGTGTTACTGGGGGTTCCCCCTGTGCTGGCACTGCTGGGGCACCTCCAGTGCTGGGGCAGCTCCGGGACACTCAGGACAGGAAGGACATGGAGAGGCTGGAGCGTGTCCAGGGCAGGAAACAGAGCTGGGGAAGGGTCTGGAGCCCCAGGAGGGGCTGAGGGAGCTGGGGAAGGGGCTCAGCCTGGAGAAAAGGAGGCTCAGGGGGAACTTGTGGCTCTGCACAACTCCCTGACAGGAGGGGACAGCCAGGGAGGGGCTCTGCTCCAGGAACAGGGACAGGAGCAGAGGGAACAGCCCCAGGCTGGGCAGGGCAGGCTCAGGGTGGACAGTAGCAGCAATTTCCCCATGGAAAGGGAGGTCAGGGATTGGAAATGCCCAGGCAGGGTTGGAGGTGTCCAAGGAGGGGCTGGATGTGGCACTCAGAGCTCTGGGCTGGGGACAAGGTGAGGATCAGGGTGGACTCCGTGGTCGGGGAGGGCTTTTCCAGCCTCAGTGATTCCATGATTCTGTTAACACGTGTGCTGCATTTTAAAACAAACTCCGCTTTCCCTTCGATTCCTGATACAAATCACGTGTGGCCTTTGCTTTGAGCATGGTAAGGAAAGGTGGAGTGACTGCTCTGAGGAACAAGAGCAGGAAAGAGCCTTTGTACTTTTTCCTTTATGTTTACAGCTGTGCACAAACTCCCTCTCCTGGGAGACACACGGCACTTTCTGTGGAAATAGAAGAGCAGGGCAGCCTGTGGGCTTTGTCTTGGCTTAAATCCCAATACCTCCCATCAGGAGAACGTGGCATGCCCAAAAGCAAAGCCCTGCTCAGCTGAGCAGAACAGGGGGCTCACCCTGCAGGGGTAGCTGTGCCAACAGCCCCAGAAGCACACACAGGCTTGAGAAGGGTTTGGGGTGTGGGGAAGGCAGCTCCTCACACTGGGATTTGCTGGCGTGCAGGACTGTGTGGTAAAGCCTGTGGTACCTGTGGGGTGTCCATGTGGGAGGGAAACTGCCTGGACCATGGTCTGGCCTCACCTGGAGCTGTGGGGAGGTGCTGTGGATGTCTCAGTGACTGTGGTGGGGGAAGCACTGGATGGTGAACTGAGACAGGCAGCTCACATTTTAAAAAGCTTGCTAAAGGCATGAAAAATGTTAATTTGACTCTCAGAACATTTATTGTTTGCTTATTTTGTATTACCTCTGATTTTTTCAGGCAGGAAGATTGAGAGGGAGTGGGACATCACTGGGATCCTTCAGCTTGGTGTTGAGAGAAAAGAAAACTCCAGAACCCTGAATTCTTCGGGATAGACTGTGTGGGAAAATCACCTGCACATGGAAGACTGAGTGAGGACTCAGTGAGGCACTGGGAGGGGAGGGGTCCCATCCCATGGCACCCTCTGCTTTCCCAGGAGGCTGCTCCAGTCTGGGGGGGCAGTTTGGCTGGGCCCAGGCAGAGCTGGGCTGAGCTCTTCTCCATGCAGCAGAAAATCTGCTGCTGTGTCCTTTGGGGCCTGGAAGGAGACTCAGGAGCCTCTGATCCCTCCTCTGCCCCCTGCAGGACCCTGCTCTGGGCTCAGCCTCCCAGCAGCTCTGGCTCCAGCAGCACAGGCAGGCTCTCCCCAGCAGGCAGATGGTGCTCCAGCCCTGGTGATTCCTGAAATATTCCTGGCTGAGGCTTGTCTGCTCATTCTCTGAGAAACCATGACCTGGCTCAGCCCAGGCAGTTTATCACAGAACCCTGGCTGCAGGGTGAGGGTCAGACATTAAAAGATGTTCACAGGAACTGGTTATTTGTTCATCCACCTCTTTTCAGATTCACTTGAGCCATGTCTCAGAACCATTTCACCTTTAGCCCCCAGGGCAGTCCCTCCTTGCACACAGGTGGGCAAATACCTGGGAACCTTTTCTAATCAAAGGAAAGATGTGACAAATCTGGAGACAGACACTCAGGGCTGCTGTGGAGAAGGATCCAGGGTCCCCAGGGAGGTCCCAGCCTGCTGTGCCTGTGGGCACTGGGAGGTTTGGCTGTGGCAGAGCTCTGCCTGTGCCCAGCACCCTGCAGCCAGCAGCCCAGTGCTGACAAAAATACTGAGGGGGCTTGGGCAGGGGGCAGCTCTGCCTGAGTGGGGTCTGCAGGACAACAAAGCAAAAGCCAGAGCCAACAGAAGAAAAGACAGGAAACTCTGGCTGGTGTGTTCAGAAATCCTCCAGGAGAAACTGCTGTCATGAATTAAATTTATCTGGCCTTGAAGGACTGTCCCAGGGCATGGAGCTGGTACCAGCTGTGGTTGTCCCAGTGGTGAAGTCAAACAGCAAACCATGAGCACACAGAGTGGCAAGACAAGGGTTTTAATAATGAAGGTGTTGCTGGTAACATAGGTAAGGAAATGTGCTTGCTTACAGGTTTGAAGCTGACAGCATCCCTTTAAATAAGGAAATACATTTGCTGAGAGGAGAAAGTTACCTGGAAAACTCTGTACAAGGCCACAGTGGAGCAGCTAACACTACTCTGGTTCAAGTGCTCTGAATATTCTCCACGGACTGGCTTCAAAAAAATCTCTCACTTAGAAAAAGAAATTCTTTTAAAAAAATGCAACCTGTGATTGTCTATCCTAGCAGTGCCCTGTGACATTTGTACAATAGAAAAGTGGTGCTTTAAATAGTGACTTGAAAGCTACTGCCACGTGCTTTATACAGCATGCAACAGGCCGGGGGCTGGGGGCACTCCCGGCTGCGGAGCCGCCTCCCGCAGCTCAGCATCCCCGGGGAACGCCACGAGCCACGGCCGGGCTGGAGCTCCTCCCAGCAGCCTCATCTCCGTGTGCTGTCCTTCCAGTAACACAAATATTAAATACACTCAGTCTGTAAATAGTTTAACAATCTTTGTCAGCAACAATATTTACTTTGGCAAAACCAGAGTTGCAATGAACAGACGTGTCCATCACGCAGTCTGCAGCAAGTTCTTTGGTGGAAGCCAAGAAGTGAAGCAAAGGCTCCTTCTTGCTAGAGCCTGAGGAAGAATATTGCACAGAGACTCATAGGAGACATGCTGGTGATCCCAAACGGGAGCGTCACTGCGGGAGAGCTTCCTTCTCTGCCGGCTCCGGGAGAACGCGCTCCTCCAGGCTCGGTGATTCACAGCTGTTCTCCGTAGCCTTGCTCGGGGCTGAGGGAGCAGTGACGCTGGATGAACTCGGGGAGGAGGGGAAGGCTGCTGGGGGCAGAGGACGGGCAGAGGAGCAGGCACCCGCAGAGCCGCAGGCACAGAGCGGCGCCACCGCGGCCCCTGCCCGGCTCCCCCTGCCCCCGCGGCGAGCAGGGGCTGCAGATCACCCTGACCTGGCTGTGCACAGAACAGCCCCACAGCCTGCTGCTCCTCTCACACGGCTTGCTCCTGCCTCGGCAGCACACATCACCCCTCTCCCCGTGGGACCGGGGACACGGCGGCTCCGCGGGGACGCCACATCCCCGCCACCCCTGCAGCGGGACATCGGCCTCCAGCGCCACAGCTCTCTGCTCCGAGGTCACGGGCTGCAGCCTGGCTCGGTTCAGAACGCAGCCAGGACGGCTCCTGGCCTTCAGCCCCTCAGACATGCCAAGGTGCCACCATGAACACGGTGATCCCCATCTCTCACCCACCTGCAGAGCAGGCACGGGGCACTGCAGCTTCGGGCAGGAGGGAAGCAAGAGCCTGGCTGTCCAGAGAAGGGTGCTTGGCACCTGCTGGGCACAGCCCCCTGCTCCTCACCCTGGCATGGGCACGGCCAGGATGAGCCCAACAGGTCTGTCTGAAGGACGAGGAGAGGAGAGGAGAGGAGAGGAGAGGAGAGGAGAGGAGAGGAGAGGAGAGGAGAGAGGAGAGGAGAGGAGAGGAGAGGAGAGGAGAGGAGAGGAGAGGAGAGGAGAGGAGAGGAGAGGAGAGGAGAGAGGAGAGGAGAGAGAGGCGAATAGCTTCCCTCTCCATGATTTCCTGTTGCCACCCAGGTGAGGTCACCTCACCACACAGTCTTGTCATGAGCTGCTCCAGTTCTCACGAGAGTGACTGCTAAAACTTTGGGGGGGCAGGGGGGAAGAGAAAAGAAAGAAAATGGAAGTTCTTGTCAATCAAAGAAAGTGTTGTTTCAGGCACTGGTGTCCTCTGTGGGGTTGTGTCAATGGAGGAAAACCAAAGTACCAGAGTTGTGCTGTCAATTTTCAGTGACTGGAAATTCAAACAAGTTTGTACGCTGGGAAAATGACTCCAGTTTCCCCTGGACGAGGCACATTAGCCCTGCATGTTCTCTGGCACGGCAGGACACTGTGCTGCCTGCTGCAGGCTCACAGCACCCTGCCCAGCACGTCCCTTCACCACTGTTGCAGGTGCAGGTCCATGCTGGTGTTCAGGTTGAGGTCGGCAACATCCAGGAAATCGATGTTGAAGATGCTGGGGCCCGCGGGGGTGAGCGAGCTGAAGCCGGTGGCCGAGCTGGGCGGGGGTGAGGTCCAGCCACTCCATTGTTTCCCACGGAGACTCAGTGAAACTCATGTGTAAACCGGAGCCTTCGGCAGGGGACGGGGACAGCTGGGTTTCCATGGGCGACAGGGGAGTCTGTAAAATCTCCTGGGAGGTGAGCAGTTCATCCGCGGCTTTGCCGGAGAACCCCTCCATCATCCCTTCGAAGTGGGGCTCCTCCCCGCCCATCTTCAGCAGCGCCATCTCGCCGGCCCTGCCCAGCGGGCTGTGCGCACTGAGCAGCACCTCCAGCTGCGCCTCGCTGCTGCCCGGGCACGGCTCGAAGGGCCCCGGCTCGAACGGGGCCGAGCCCTTGGCCGCAGGGGCACCCGAGCCCCCCAGTGGACACCATGATCTGAGGCACTTTCTGCAGGCAGGACCGATCTTCCTTGGCATTGGCCGGGATTTCTGGCAGCGAAAGAGAGGGATGTGAGGTGCTCTGGCGGTGCCCACCAGCACACACAGCCCCGCAGCTGTGGCATCCCTCGGGGCGTGCTGCCCACCAGTCCCACCGGCACTGCTGCCCACCCTCCCTCGCACACTGCTGCTTCTGCCCCGGAGCCGGGCTTGGACACAGCCCCAGGGCACCGGCAGCTGTCCCCAGGGGCGGGGGAAGGGCCCAGGCAGCTCTTGCAGGGGCGGGGGCAGCAGCAGGGCCCTGCGTGGGAGCGGCACTGGCAGCCCTGGGAACGGGGGCACCGGGCTGTGTGTGGGGAGGGGCTGGCAGCGCTGTGCAGGGGCTCCTGCCCTGCTGTCCCTCCTCTCGGCACAGCGACAGCCCAGACCCTTGGGGTGGCACATGCAGGAGCAGCTTCTGGGAGGGCCAATATGCTTTCGGGCTCAATCTCAGTGGCTGCTGGCACAGGCAGGGCAGGGGAAAGCTGCAGTCGGCCCAGGCAGCTCTGCTGGCTGCACAGAGTGCACTGAGCCCCACAGGGTGATGCTGGCCTGCAGGGGAAGCCCGACGGGGAGAGGGAAGCAGAGCATACCTCCACTCTCAATCAGCACGTCCAGGAGCTCGTCCATCTGCTGACTTCGTGTCATCTGCTGCAGCAAACGACAAAGAGGAGATAGAGGGCATTAGGAGGACAGTCCCTCCAGCCACAAGCCAGGTGGACGGCTCTAGACCCCCAAAAAGATGGCTCCAGACCCCACAAATGGCTTCTTCCCACACAGAAGAGAGGCACTGCAGGGACGTGGCACAATCACGGTGGATCCAGGGAGCAAAACACCCTTCCCTGCCAGCCCTCTGCTCAGTGGCCACCACAGCCTGCCCTGCCCCAGGACACACCAACATTTTCACCCCAGCACCTCACACTGGCACCTGCCTGCCTGCCCTCTGCTCCCTGCACTGCCCAGTCTCCCTCCTCTCCCTGACCAGGACCTGCAGGATCTCCTGCACGCTGCCATAAGCCCATTTTCACCCTGCCAACAGCATCACTCCACTTTCCTAAAGGCACCAGCAGACCCAGCACTGAGCTGCTCCCAGACTCTGATGGGCAGGAAGGTGTTCCTGGGCTGTGGCCAGTCCTCCCCCAGGAAGAGAACTCCAGGGGGCTCAGGCAGATGGCACAGAGCAGGAGGAGGTTTCCTGGTGACCTGGGAATGCTCAAAGTCTGACTCACACAGCACTGAGCACTCAGAGAGAGTACACCGGCACCCAGGGGACTTGGGGGTGTCAGCACCCCTGGGTGCACAGGAGACACCATCCTGCCCAGCACAGTGTCTTACTGTTTTGTGGCAGCTAACCCTTCACAAAAGCCCACTCCTCATGGAAACAGGCCTGTCCTACCTAGGGACCCCAGCACGGGCTGGAACTCCTGCAGCTGCATCCCACAGACTGCAAAAAGACATCATGGGCAGCCCTAGCCTGTAGAAAACAAAAACCATGCAGTTACCTGCTTCATTGCATCCTCATAGGGTGGAGGCTGCTTTACCTCTGACAGGGCTGGGCTTGACTTACAAAAACTTGGGGATGAAATAGAAAACTTTTGGCCTGACTGCACAGCCATCTGCATGGGAAATACAGGGAAATGGAGTCAATGCACGGCAGGAGGCCCTGCTCTCATCCCTGCTGAGGTTGGTGTGGGGCCAGGGGAAAGCACAGTTCTGTGGGTCAGAGGAACTCAGACAAAACGCCTGGCTTTGAGCAGGATAGAGGGTAACCAGCTCCCTGGCTAGCTCTGAGCCCCAGGGCCAGGCTGGCCTCTCGTTGCCAGGACACAGACAGTGTCCCAGGACAGCTGCTGCTCAGCCAGCTGTGGACACCAGGACAGAGGGGAGACAGAGGTGCTGCTCCTGGTCAGCTGTGCTTGGCCCTTCCCCAGCCAGCCCCAGCCCCTCCCCATCACCACCTCACTGGGGCACCTCACAGAGCTCTGGCCAGGGGAGGTCACTCAAAAGAGGGAAATCTCTGCCTGTGCCAAACACCTGCATGTCTTTGCCAACTTGTTCCCCTTCCAGGATGGATGGCATTTGAAGCACAGTGCCTGTCAGCTGCTGTCCCCAGCACCTCTGGGCCCCTGTGTGTCCTTCCCCACTGCCTGGCCATGGCCTTGTCCCACAAAAACCAGCACCAGGAGATTGTCCCTCCAGGTGGGCTGGATCCAAGAGTGGATTCAGGGCAGCAGTGAGGTCACTCTGCCTGGCCAGGCACATCCTGGCCACCTTTCTGTGGAGGGTAGTTGGAAGGAACACTACCCCTGGCTCACAGGAGACAGCACTGCAGTGCTGGGCACAAAGGAAGAGTTCTTGCTGAAGAAGGACCCTCACCCCTGGGAGTCCCTTGCAGGCAGCAGAGCAATGTCCAGGATGGGATGTGGAGCTGGGATGAGCTGCAGGACACAATGGACCATCCCCTGTGTGCACCCCCTGCCCTTGGGCAGTGAGGGAGCAGCTGGAGATGCCCCTGTGGTGCTGCTGCTCCCTCCTGAGCCTCACTGACCACTGCCCAGAGCCCCACTGCCCAGAGCAGCCCTGCTGCCTCTCTTGGAATCACCTCCCAGCACGGTGTCCCACTGCCCCCACAGCTCTGCTGCAGTGCCCAGCTCACCTCCACAGCCCAGTGCCAGGGTCACCCCTGCATCCCCTGCTCTGCTCCCCATTGCCCAGCTCACCCAAACCAGTGTTCCCACCACCCTCCTCACCCTGCAGCAGCCCCACTGCCTGCCTCACCCAACCCCAGTGCCCTCCATGCCCATTCCACTGGCAGCTCTGTCTCTGCCCCTCTCACCCTAAACTGCTGCCCTTTCCCACCCCACTGGCTGTGCTGTTTGCCAGCTGCCCAGGCACCACCTCACTGAGCTCTGGGCACAGCCCTGAGCCCCACTCTGTGCCTCTGTGCAGGGCTGCACCCCAGTGCACCCCAGTGGGTGGGAGAGGCCCTGCTCTGGCGTGGGCTGTCCTGCACACCCAGCCTGCCCCTGCCCTGCCCCTGTGTGCACAGCCTGCACCCCTGTGCATGGCACAGGCCTCTGAAAGGTGCTGCTGCTGCCTGGGGAGCCCTGGGAGGGCACTGGATGAACTGGGGCTGTGATCAGCAGAACCTTGTGCTGTTGTGTGCTGGCAGCCTGTCCTCCTCCCCATCCCTCCCTGTCCAAGGGGCTGAGTGAGGAGTGGTGGCTGCTGAGGACAACTCTCTGTTGGGCTGGTGCCTGCTGGGGAGGCACGAGCTCTCTGTGACTGCAGACCTCAACTGCCAGCCCTGCTCCTGCTTCCTGAGAAAAGGCTTCCCTGGAGAAACTGCTCTCCTCCAACTCAGTGGTGAAAATCCCTGACACACAGCTTGGCAAGAGGCTGGAAAGCCCTGCAGCAGGGTCCCCCAGGGGTGTAGGAACTGTGCCAGGGCTCTCCCAGGAGCTGAGGGATCCGTGCTGGTGCCTCCCTGCTGTGTACAGAGCTGTGCCAGGGCTCCATGGGGCATGGGCAGCTGTGCCAGAACTCCTCCAGGGGCAGAGCAAGCTGTGCCAGGACTCCCCCTGCGGGGAGAGGCAGCTGGGTTTGGGCTCTTTTAGGGTAGATGAAGCTGTGCCAGTGCTCCCCCAGGGAAGAGGGAACTTGCCAGAACTCCTCCAGGGGCAGAGAGAGCTGTGCCAGAGCTCCCCAGGGCAGAGAGAGCTGTGCCAGAGCTCCCCAGGGCAGAGGATGCTCTGCCAGGACTCTCCCAGGACACAGGCAGCTTTGCCAGTGCTCACCTAGGGGCAGAGAGAGCTGTGCTGGGGTCCCCTGGGGAAGAGGGGAGCTGTGCCAGGGCACCACGAGGCATGAGAGCTGTGCTGTGCCCCCCAGGGCAACTGGCTGCGGTGGCAGGGCTCCCCAGAAGAAGCCCAGCAAAGGCCCCTGCAGTGCTATCAGCCTCCAACCCTGTCCATCCCGCGACACTCTCTGCCCTTGCAGGCAGCCCCACCTGCGGCCAGCAGCCCGAAACGCTCCCGGTGTGGGTGTGTCCCCGTGTGGGTGTGGGTGTGTCCCCGGTGTGGGTGTATCCCCCATGTGGGTCTGTTCCCCGGTGGGGGTGTGTTCCCGATGTGGGTGTGGGTGTGTCCCCAGTACGGGTGTGGGTGTGTCCCCATGTGGGTGTGTCCCGGTGTGGGTGTGTCCCCCATGTGGGTGTGTCCCCGTGCGGATGGGGCCCCGGTGTGGCTGTGGCCCCGGTGTGTCCCCCTGTGTGGGTGTGTCCCCGGTGCGGGTGTGGGTGTGTTCCCCGGTGTGGGTGTGTCCCCCATATGGGTGTGTTCCCCGTGGGGGTGTGGGTGTATCCCCCCTGTGGGTGTATCCCCCCTGTGGGTGTATCCCCCATGTGGGTGTGTTCCCGGTGTGGGTGTGTTCCCGGTGTGGGTGTGTCCCCCATGTGGGTGTGTCCCCGGTGCGGCTGTGGCCCCGGTGTGGGTGTGTCCCCCATGTGGGTGTGTCCCCGGTGCGGGTGTGGGTGTGTCCCCCATGTGGGTGTGTCCCCCATATGGGTGTGTCCCCGGTGCGGGTGTGGGTGTGTTCCCCGGTGTGGTGTGTTCCCGGTGCGGCTGTGGCCCCGGTGTGGGTGTGTCCCCCATGTGGGTGTATCCCCCATGTGGGTGTGTCCCCGGTGCGGGTGTGGGTGTATCCCCCATGTGGGTGTGTCCCCGGTGCGGGTGTGGGTGTATCCCCCATGTGGGTGTATCCCCCATGTGGCTGTGGCCCCGGTGTGGGTGTATCCCCCATGTGGGTGTATCCCCCATGTGGGTGTGTCCCCGGTGCGGGTGTGGGTGTGTCCCCCATGTGGCTGTGGCCCGCGGGGTGCGGCTGGCACTCACCGGCGCCGTGCGGAGGCAGCTGCCGCCCGGCGGGGACCCGCTGCGGCCCTCGGGGGACACCGGCAGCAGGTAGTGGCTGTTGGGGGACGGCGGCAGGCTGATGTGCTGGGGGCTCTTTGCAGCCCCCAGGGGAGAGTGCTGGGGCGAGCACTGCGGGCTCAGGAATGTCGAGGAGGTGATGGTGCTCTGCCCCGCGGGCTCCAGGCAGTGGCTATTTACAATGTGGGGCACCTGCGGCACTCCACAGTTACTCAGCTTATCCGAGCTGCCGGCCTGGCCCTTCAGGGCCATTTGTTTGGATGCAAATGGACAGCTGGACACGGTGTTTTCTTGTTTGATGGGGACACCAAAGAAATGCTGAGCAGGCTGCTGCTTCTCCTCAAGGCCATTGCTTCTCTTTCGCTTCTGGAGCTGCATCCTCAGCTCTTCCACCTGCCTCTGCTCCTGCTGCAGCTTCCACGTCAGTTCATTGATGACCTTCTGCTTCTCCACCAACATCTTGTCTTTCTCTGTGTCTATTCCTTCCAGTTCCAGCTGGATGCTCCCTCCGTTCATGCTGCTCATGAGGCTTTCCTCAGCGCTGCCGTGGACGGGCGAGGGCTGCAGGGTGAACTGTGGGGAGGCCATGGGCCCGTCGTTGAAGGTGTCGGGCAGAGAGCCGCTCACAGAGAGGTCGGAGGAGGCGGGCGAGATGGGCGGGGTGGAGCTGGTGCTGCCGAAGTGGTAGAAGCCGTTGGAGAGCATGCTGCTGGAGGACTGGGACTGGTAGCTGGACAGGGTGCTGGCTGGAGTGACAGGGAAGGTGACGGTGGTGATCTCGCTGAAGCTGGGCACCGTGCTGCTGCTGCACTCCTGGAAGGGCCGCAGCCGCTCCATCAGCGCCGTTTTGGTGCCCGACACAGGCAGGCCTCGTATTCGCAGCTGCTGCCTCAGCTCCGACACCTGGAAGCAAAGTAACTCGGGATCAGTCTCAGGGGGAGGTGAGTCCTTTAGAAATCCAGTGCTTCTAACAAGGAGTCTCAGATCACAGGCTCACAGCTTCAGCTTTAAAGCTCTGACCTCCCAGGTGCTCCCTGTCTCACCTGCAGTCACCAGAGTCACCATGCACAGGCCTGACCTCTGCACATCCTGCAGAATCTCAGCCTTTCCTAACAGGAAAGCCTTCCTCCTTCCTCCAAGAACTGTGACTCCTCTCCTTGAACCAGCAGAGGTCCTTGGAAGCAGCTCAGGAATCCCTTCTGACAGTAGATTTCTCCATGAGCAGAGGACTCTAACACATACCAGGAGCCAGCTGATGGCTCAGAGTCTGTGACCCCTTGGAGCCACATGCTCTGTGCTCAGTCACCTGAGCTAGGGCAAACTCACGCTGTTTCTACCTCTGGGCTGTCCCAGGTCTCTGCTCCCAGGATCTGGCCTTCCCCATGACTGAGGTTCCATTAGCAAAGTATGAAAGAATAACTGACATGAGGGACTCTCTCCTGTGCCCTTTCCTGTCCATGAGAGGTGCTCACAACAGTGCATGTAGCAGGAGCTGTCTGCTCATGCAGAGAGCTGAGCTGGCCTGGCTGAGGAGCTGAGTCACTACGGGAGGGCCATGCTGCTCTACTGGCCTCTGGCTGGTCTGCCAGAACATCCATGATGTCCACCATAAAGCCACACAGGGATGGAGCCAGGAGGTGCAGGAGCAGCAGCTCAGATCCTCCTTTACCCTGACCTGCAGCCCCCCCAGGCTACACCTTTGGTTTGCTGATACACAGGCTAGAGCAGTGCAGCCCTCACCACCTGCAGAGCAGCAAGCCCTCATGTTCAAAGCGTCCCCAGAGACCAAGCCCTGCCCCAGGGCGCTGTGCTATTCTCTGGGGGGCTCAGAGCACGGGGGTTCAGCTGTCTGATCTGTAACACGGCCCCTCCCAGCCTATGGCACTCCCCTGACACACTCAGAGGCAGCACAGCACACCCAGGCTGACATTCTGCTCCTGCAGTGACAAAGTTTGCACTCACTTTGAGATCATCCAGGTTGGATGGCAGAGGGCCTGGCTTGATAGATGAGACACAAGTCTGGCCTGAAAATGTGGTTTTCACTGGAGAAAGAGGGGTGTTGTTGCCAGAAGTTGATGAAGAATTTGAACTTTTGACCATTTGCTCATTTGATTGCCTGAAATAATAAAGGAGATTTGGGGTAATTTTTCTGTTCCCCCAGGTTCTTTGTGCCCAGCATCCTATCCCTCTGCTCCCTTGGGTCTGCTGTCTCCTATATGAGACTTCAGGATGGCCAAGGAAAGTCAGGCTGGACTGTAGGAGATTGCTGGTGTCCCACCAGCAGGTCACAGGTGCCCCAGCCAGTATGCAAAGCCAGAATGGCTTGGAAGGAGCCTGTGCCATGGCCAAGCTTTTCTGTTTCAGTGGTGTGCCTCTATTCCCCTACTCTGGCACGAATGGGTACAGAGGGGAAAGTCTGGAGAGAGACAGGACTAAGTCCTGCTGCTGGCACAGTGCCACTCACTTTAGCTGTCCTTGGTGCATCCCAGGGTAGTTGAAGTGCTGCTGCTGCTGCTGCTGTTGCTGCTGCTGTTGCTGGCTGAGGATCTGGAGCTGAAGGAAGAGCTGCTGCTGCTGGAGCAGTCTGGCATATGCAGAGTCCATGGGTGGAGGGGACTTCTCTGCTTTCTGGTCTGGAGGGATGTACTGGTGGTACTTGAGCTTCTTCACTTTGGGCTTGGTGTCTTTGGGCTTTTTGTGACGGTTCTTGCTATCACTGGATGATTTGGACTGTTGGGCCAAGAAGGAAAGGAATTAGGTGTGAGAAGAGCTCTTGTCATCCCCATGGGACCTCAGAGGCCTGGGACAGAACAAAGGCACCTCCTGCTGGCACCTTGACACTCCAGCTCCAAGACCTGCTGAGCCTGGATGTGGGGCACTCCCTTGGCACTGGGAGCCATGCTGGAGAGCACATGAGATAGAGAATGACCCTCCCTGCCTGGAAGGTACTCCAATTATCTCCTTGCCTTGTATCTCCTCCTGCTCCCAGCCCCAGGGGATGTTTTCAGCGCAGGACTCGATCAATTGCCTCTAGCAAGGTGTATTGCTGTATCTTGTACATTACACAACGAATTAAATTACTTTTTGACACAAGGTTGTCTGCCTAGATTATTCAAAGCCTTTATGAGCAGACACCCAGAGCTCCCACACATTTTGGGTGCAGCACATGGGCACTTCAGGCTCGGATGGCCGGGGCTGGTTCCTCTCTCCTAGAGGCACTGGCGTTACCTTGACGGCAGAGGGCAGGGGCAGCGTCGGGCTCTCCTGCCCCGCTGGCTGCTTGGGGCTGTCGCACTGGCTGCCCTGCCCCGGGGCAGTGTCCGGAGCGTGCCCATCGGCACTGGGGGGGCGGTCCTGCAAGGGAGAGGTGAGAGGGGCTGTGGGGCCGGACCCAGGGGCTGTCCAGCCTGGACAGGGGCTCCTGGCACCCCGTTTCCTCACCCCATGTTGTTCCCAATGGCCACATGCCTCAGTGCATCCCAGTCCCCTCGTGTCCGTCCCAGCCACATGCTTAGGCTTTTCCAGCCCTCCCAATCTCACCTGAGCCCCCTATCCTTGCTCACTGCTGGCCCTTCAGCGTCCCCCAGACCCGCCCAGTCTTCCCAGCTGACCCGTGGATGGCCACAATCCCTTTGGTCCTTTCCCACCCCAGTCTGCCCCAATTCCTCCCTTTTCCCCTCCGTCCATCCCAGCCCCTCCAGTGTGCCTCGGTCCACTCCAGTGGGCCGTTCCCCCAGCCTCCACATTCCCCCAATTTCCCTTCAGTCCCCCTGTTTCCCCTGGCCCCCCGTTCCCCAAATTCCCCCCAATTCCCCCCAATTCCCCCGGTCCCTCGAGCCGCCCCGGGCCGGCGCTCCCCGGGGCTGCAGCGCCCGCGCCGGCCGGCAGGGGACGCGCCGGCACCGCGCAGAGCGGCGGCCCCGCGGGGAGGAATCGGAGAAACAGAAAATCACAGAGAAACCACAGAGCAATCACAGAGAATTACAGAGAATCACAGAGAATCAGAGAATTACAGAGAATCACGGAATCACAGAATTAAGCCGCCTGGAGAAGACCTTTGAGCTCATCGAGTCCAACCTGTCACCCAGCACCACCTTGCCAACTAAACCATGGCCCTGAGTGCCACATCCAGCCTTTGTCACACACCCCCAGGGATGGTGACTCCCCCACCTCCCTGGGCAGCCCATTGCAATGCTCAGTCACTCTTTCTGTGATTCCTGATGTCCCACCCGAACCTCCCCTGGTTCAGCTCAGGGCTGTGTCCTCCTGTCCTGTCCCTGTTCCCTGGGAGCAGAGCCTGACCCCCCTTGCAGAGTGATGAGCTCTGCCCTGAGCCTCCTCTTCTCCAGGATAAACATCCCCAGCTCCCTCAGCCCCTCACAGCACTTGTGTTCCAGACCCCTCACCCCCTTCTCTGGGCACACTGCAGCATCTCCACATCCATCCTGAACCGAGGGGCCCAGAGCTGGACACAGCACTCGAGGTGTCACCTCACCAGTGCTGAGTCCAGCGGAGGAATCCCTGCCCTGGGCCCGGGGCCCCGCGTGTCCCCCCTGTGCCCGCTCCCTGTGCCACCCCCGCCCCACGAGTGTCCCCGGTCCCCTCATCGCCCCGGCTCCAGGACAGCTCGCCCTACCTGTGGAGCCCCGGCAGGGTTGGCGGGGGGCGGCTCCGGGGCCTTGGAGCCGGGCGGCGGCTCGGCGGGGCCCGGGGAGCCGCGGCTGCGGGGCCGCTCCGGGGACAGCCCGTCGTTGCTGCTGTCCTCCTCGAAGGCGAAGGCGTCGGTCTGCCGGGGAAAGGCGCCCTGGGTGCCTGCGGGGGCAGAGGGGCGACGGTCAGAGCCGGAGGGGACGGGCTGAGCCTTGTGGGGGGCTCGGGCGATGGGCCCGGCCGTGGGTGAGGGGAACGGGGGGGGATCGTGGACACCTCCGGGGCTGGGGGAGCGCAGGGGAACATACCATGGGCTGGGGAGCTTGGGACAGGGAGACAGGAGGGTCTGAGGAGCCAGGACCATGGCCCGTGTCCCTTGGGACAGGGAGACAGGAGGAACTGAGGAGCAAGGACCATGGATTGTGTCCCTTGGGAGAGAGGAGGATCTGAGGAGCCGGGACCATGGCCCATGTTCCTTGGGACAGGGAGAGGAGGAACTGAGGAGCTGGGACAATGGCCCACGTTCTTTGGGACAGGGAGAGAGGAGGAATGAGGAGCAAGGACCATGGATTGTGTCCCTTGGGACAGGGAGACAGGAGGGGTCTGAGGAGCCAGGACCATGGCCCATGTGCCTTGGGATAGGGAGAGGGGAGGAACTGAGGAGCTGGGACCATGGATTGTGTCCCTTGGGAGAAAGGAGGATCTGAGGAGCCGGGACCATGGCACATATTCCTTGGGACAGGGAGAGGGCAGGATCTGAGGAGCCGGGATCACGGATTGTGTCCCTTGGGACAGGGAGACAGGAGGGGTCTGAGGAGCAAGGACCATGGATTGTGTTCCTTGGGAGAGAGGAGGATCTGAGGAGCCGGGATCATGGATTGTTTCTGTTGGGACAGGGAGAGAGGAGGATCTGAGGAGCCGGGATCATGGATTGTTTCTGTTGGGACAGGGAGGGAGGAGGATCTGAGGAGCCTGGCCGGCCAGCACGGCAGGGTTGGTGCAGACAGGTGGGACTGGTGCAGGAGGGGCTCTGCCATCCTGCCCCTTCACCGGGCTGGGATGGGAGACAGGCACGAGTCGCCCTCCCTCAGCTGAGCACCCCGGCTGAGCACCCACACCACGCATGGGAGTCTCCTCAGCAGAAGGTCTGAGGTTGAAATGAGCTCGGAGTGTGATCCATCTGCTCACAGCACAAGAGCCAACGAGAGTGGATATGGCTGCAGGTGCATGGAGGCCCCCACATCCTGTCTCTGTCCACAGGTTTCACCCACTGGACACGGTTCAAACCACTGCTACTGCCTGCCCCACAGCCCCAGGCTGCTCTGCCTGCACAGCTCCTGCACAGCTCCTGCACTCTTATCCAGTAGTCAGTTGGGCAAGGGTTTGACCCCGAGGTGATAAATAAAGTGCTGAGAAAAAAAAGTCTCATGTGAGCCTCGGGAGAGCTGCAGGTTGGGGTAGAGGAAGGAGCAGTGTGGCCACACTCGTAATCTCCTCGTGCTCATGTCTGGCATTTGTCAGGCAGCTTGGCACGCTGATAGGGAGGTGACAAATGGGGAAATAGGAAGGGCCTGGGGACAAGCTTCCACCTGTCCCTGCTGCTGGCCTAGCAATGTGCACCTTCTCAACGACACGCACCTCCTGCTCTGACCCCTGCCCCTATCTGAGAGATAAGGGTTATCTCCACTCCCTGCTGCTGCTGGTGCCAGGGTGGGCGAGGACAGAGCCCTGGCTCCCTGCCTGAGCTGCTGCCCAGACATGGGCTGGGCAAATGAGATCAGCCCTGTTCAACTCGCTCTCTTCATATGTCCCTGGAAAGAGGGCCTGTGTCCTCTCCATCCTCTCCATCAGAGGCAGCACCCAAACAGGTTCCTGCACCATTGCATGGGCCACCTGGGCTGCATGGCAGCTGCTTCCCACACCTCCAGGCCAGCGTGAACATCTCCTCTTGGGAAAAATGCCTCCAAGAAAGAGGACTTGTGGATCTGCAGGGCTCCTGCTGCGCTGGCAGGGCAGCCTGTGTTGGGAAGAGGTGCCAAAGCTGGGAGCACAAGGGACCTTCAGGACACAGCGACAGCCCAGAGCATGACAGGAATGTGCTGCATCCTGCTGCTCGATACTGCAGGCCTGTGCCAATGGGGAATGCTTCCCTTATCTGTCCTGCTCTCACCCAGCCGGCCTGAGCATATTGTTTCTCGTTCCCGTGTCCCTGCTGTAATCTCAGGCAGGATGGTGTTTGCTCCGGGCTGTTTCTAATGCACTGGGTATTGTCCTCTTGAGCGCATTGGACAAAGTGATGACAAGGACCTGGTAAAAAAAGGTTTCTTGTATCACTGCTCAGCTATGCAGGGCACTGGCAGCCTCCTGTCACTGGGACGTTTGGGCTTTCTGTTGGGGTCTGGCACTTTCTGCTCACCCTGCCGGAGGTGATTAGAGGAACACGTCAGCTGAACTTTCCACTGTATAAACAGTTGAGATTCCAAGGTTAAAGTAAAATGATTTTAAACCCTGTCATCTTTCTGGTATTGCAAAAACAAAAGGCTTAACGTTCAGAAGTGCCAGTACTCATCTCTGCTCTGTGTTCAGCCCTTTCCCCCAAACTGTATGTACTATAAGGTGCCTCTGACTCCAAAAATGAGCTTGAGGATGTTTCAACTTGAGGCTTTCTTCTGCAGAAACCTGAGGGCTGGGCTGGTGTTCCTGGTGCAGCTGCACAACCTTCTTCTCATGGCACCCTATGGTACCAAGTAACTTCATGTTGGACCCTAATGTGCTGAGTGTTTCACCCTGGCTTACAAGGACACATTTTTCCCCAGCAATGTGATAGAAGAACATTGTGAAAGGAAGACATTTAAAACTGAACAAATCATTTTTAAGCCAGACTTTTGGTTTTTAACAGTTTGGTCCAGTAAATCTCTCTTTACCATGAGCTCTTGACAAGGCAGCTGGAGAGACACTCTATTCAAGATTCAAGCTCATTTGCCCAGTCTCCAAACCTCAGCTCCAGGGGATAAAGTCATGCTCACACTGCATCATCAAATGTTTATAAAGGGTTTTTTTTTTTTTGCAACTTTTTTCCCCTGCTGTTCCCTCCTTTAGTAAGTGGCCAGAGAGATTTTACTTGAACTCTCCTTAAAAATTCCTCTTCAGGCAGAGTCCTGGAACATTTCACCTTCAAAGGGAAAGGCTGCGACACGCTGGGAACAGAGCAGCTCCAGGGCCAGCTGAGAAGCTGCATACACAGCCTGCATTTCACAGCCCCCAAAGCAAGAGCAGGAATAGTTTTGGGGCAGGACAGTGCAGTGTCTGAGCCTGGAATATTTCATGTCATTTAAGATAGTTTCTGAGATGAAATGAAAATCAAAAGTGCTTCCTTTTCAACTCTCATTTTTGGCATCTCTCCTGTTACTCCAAGACCCTTCTGTCCCAAAGCCCTGCCACTGTCCCCAGCTTGCTCTGAGCTCCAGAACAGACCCTTCAAATGGGATTATGCCAGTGGAAATGATCCCATTAATTGAGGAACTGTGAGCAACAGAACAAGCAGTTTCCAGAGGCAGAGCAGCTCTCAGTACCTCACTGGAGACCTGAGTGCCACTTTGGACACGTGGAGACAGCCCCAGACTTCAAAAATAAGAGTTGCTGTCCTGCCACTGCAGGGCTTTCCTGCACCTTTCTCTGCTTTTGGATCTCTCTGTCCTGGCACTGGGCCCTGGTGAAATTTGAGTCACCTTTCTGCTCTGTATGACTCCCACACCAGCTTCCCTGCAGCAGCGTGGGGGAAGTAATTGTGGATGATTCTTCCTCCCTCCTCTGGTGAGAGGAGGTGATGGAGGAAAACTAAGCTTAGGCATAAGACAAGTACTGGGTCCTGGTTGGTAGGAGTGTACTCTCTTTGGGTCATGCTCATATTCTCCAGCAATTTAGCACCCCAAGGATGCTCCACACCCCAGGGATACCACTAGCACCAGTGGTAAAAAAAAAAAAAAAAAAAAAAAAGAAAACCCACACCCTTACTGAACTAGGGCCACTCTACCCCCATTTACTGAGATGTGAGAGCTTGGCAGGGCACACATGTGAGAATCTGGGCTGGTCTCACAACCAGCACCTGTGCACTCAGGTTCTCTCCCATGCTGTAGGAAGCAGTGCCCTCACTCCAACAGTATCACTGCTGTGCTCAAAGCCTTGGGGAAGGAAAGGGTGTAAGAAGGAAGGTTCTTTCTGGGGGAATGTGGCTGAGCAATGGTGCATCTTTCAGTGCCACTGCTCTAAGATGAGAGCTCTGTGCTGACAGGCTGTGCTGGACTGGGCTGGTTGCTGTGAAAATAATGGCATTTAAGCAATGAATGCAGCTCTTACATCCAGGTGGGTCACTGCCTGCAGTCACTGTGCTCCCCCCAGCAGCCCCTGCCCCACTCCATGCACACACACAGCACACACATTCACTGGCACTACCTTTTATGGCCTCTTTCACAGCCGAGTCCACGGGAATAATATTCTTCTCCACCAGCTCCAAAGGACCCGGCCTGAGCGCAATCTTCTCATTGAGGTCATCAGCCAGTCGGGCTCTTTTCAGCTTCATTTGAGTAGACTGGATGGACCCCTCTGCAGCCGAGTCTAAAAGGCCAAAGAGAAGCATCAGGACCAGGGGTTCCTGTGGGCACAGCACTCAGGGAGAACGTGGTGCCCTTCAGCACAGCCTCTGGGGGCTGTGGCCAGTAGCTGAGTGCGGCTCAGCACAGCAGGATCTGCTCTGGGTTTGGGACATGGCTCCTTCTCTGAGCCTCAGGCCCAGCTTGTCCATTCCCAAACAAAAGTCTCTGTCTACCATCCTGGGCTTGTAAACCCAGCCTACAGCTGGACCATCCTTTGCAAGGCCTAAGAGTGATCTGTGATGGAAACTGCATGAGCAAGTTACCACTTACAAGGGCCAAAGGGGTCTCCTGCTCCTGCCTGCCAGGAGCACATTGGCCCCTTGTGGGGGGATTGGAATCAGCTGGAGAATAGAACCATTCAGCACTTGACAACTGGAATTAAAAATGCTGAGTCTTGGGCTGTGGGCTTTTGGAGGTGACATGACTACAGTGCTCCAGGCCTTCAGGGAAAAACTAGCTGGGGAGGAGAAGAGCAAAAGCAAGTAGATCTGGAAGCTACAGCCCTACCAAAGCCAGCTGAGAAGACCCCAGTTATTGAAGGATGACAGAAGAATAGCAGCTTAGACAGATTTCTTGAACAAAGCTATCTGGCTCCTCTCTTGGACCAGGAGTGAGTAGTGAGGGAGGCCAGACCATTTCTAAACCAGACCATTTCTAAATCCTTGAGGGTCTAAAGTAAGAGCAGCTACATGTAGGTTGTTCTATCTTCAAAGCCTGGACACTCTCTGGAAGAGATACTGTAGGGAATACAAGCTACAGGGCTTAATGCCATGGAAATTCTCTACAGGAGGTCAGGAGAGCTGGTCTAGGGCCATTCCTGGCCTCAGATTATACAGACCAGTGAACACAAATGAGCTCCTTGGGGTGCCTGTAAAGCATTTGGATGATGCAAACTGTGTCACCTGGCCAGTTACAATCACCTCTAGGTCAGCTGTGAACAAAATGGATTTGTAAGTCAAATCCACAAAATGGATATGCCAATACAGAGCTCTGAAATGCAGAGCAGGATGGACAGAGGTGTGAGCAGAGGCTCAGGTACGGGGGGTGTGGGGCAGCACATGCATCTTGCTGAGTGCACAGCCAGGCACTCTCTGCTCCCTGCAGTCTCTGTCCCCTGGCTGGCTCTGTGCCTGTCCATGCCCAAGGACTGCAGCTGCCTCCATGGCTGGTAACAGCCCCCCATCTCCAGCCCACATTGCTTCTATTATTTAACCTAAGGCAAGGACACTCTCCATCTCCTAAACAAACAATGGTGCTAGCTTATTTTAGGGATGGAAACCCGAGGGCTGCAAGGCAGCAACACTGATCCAGCATGGGACCCAGGCTCAGCCCTCCTGCCTGCCAGAAGAAAAAAGAAATACAGATTGCATCCATGCTGAGAGCAGAGGGCAGCATTCACAGCTGCCAGAGAGTGATCTGCTTCTTCCAGGCAAGTGACAGGACTCAAGGAGGGAGGGAGGCTGCACATCCTCTCTGTCTCTAAGGATCTTGTTATCTCTGGAGATAATGAGGGACACTGTGATGTTCTGCTGTCTGTGATGGGATACAGCCCTGCCAGCTCTCTGGCTGAGAGGGAACACCAGGATGGGAGAGGAGAGAGCTGCTGTGGCTCATGGACTGATAACAGCAGGGCTTTTCATACAGCTCTGCTTGGGTCATTGACTACACAGGCTGTCACACAGAATATCCAGAATTATAGCAGCACAAATTATGTCCAGCTTTGGGAAGGTGTTACAATGACCTGCTATAGGAATTTCAGTGCCCTGGACAACAAATTCCCTGGGTGTCTCTTCATGATCAGACATTGGCATGGTGTCCAACAACAGAGTTCTCTCATGGCTGTTCTACACTCCACTGTTCCTAGAGCATCCTACACTGTTTCCTGCCAGAGATGGGAGAGACTGGGTGGCCTTGGGACTGTGTCAGGGAGTAAAAGCATGTCCTGTTTCCTGAACACCAGGTCTCACAGAATTTCATACGTGTCCCATTTGAGTCTGCCCCCCATGAGCAGCTGGAACAGAGCACTGGCAATGAGATTCCTGAAGGAACACAAGAAGGGCAGGAGAAACAGGGCAGGAGACACAAGGAGTATGTGGGAGAAGCTCAGGCAGTCTTACCTTGCAGAATGTGCATATTGACCAGGTCTGACCTCTCAGGCCTGCTTCTGATCTTGTGCTTGAGATAATCTTCAGTCTGCAGAACACAAACACAGAGTTACTGGCTAGAGCAGCAATAAGGTACTGAGAGCACCTGCCCCTGCACCATCCCACAGTTCTTTTGGCTTTATTACAAGCTGGGTTGAGTGAGCTCCTAAATGACATTTTTCATCACTGAAACACTTGGGCAGAAGTTCTTCAGAAAGGGAACCAAGAAAGTCAGCCTTGAGGGCAGATAACCTCAAGAATACACATATAAGCTTCTCCTGGTGAAGAAAAGCTCAACTTAGACAAGCTCTTAGCTAAGCTGAGCTGCAAGAAGAAATGGTACAAATAATTGTACATAGTTCAAAGAGATTAAAATCTTAAGGATAAATATAAAAGAATAGTACAAGCAGCTGGAGCTAAATTGGAAATCCACAGTACAAAATGTACAGGATCATAAGAAGAAGATCTTATAAGGATTTCTGCAGCCAGGATCAGGCAATGGAAAGTGCTGTCTGTGTTCCATAAACAGGAGAAATAATTGTGCATACTGCTGAGATGGCTACAGGATTAAATGCCTTTTAAAAACCATCCTCACTAAAAAGATAAATGGCTCTTTATCAAAGAGGTGGCTCAGCCAAGAACCTTCAGCAGCAAAAGAGAAGAAACCCCAGTTGTCAGGTTGGAGAACAGGTTAGAGGGTACTCAGAGGAGTTAAATGTTCCCAAACAATTTTGAGACACATGAGGCTGGAGTAATAGCAACTATCTATGGCTTTCCAGGAAATTGGGCAAAGGAGAGTAATTGCTAGATTTCAAAGAGATGGGAAGAAGCAATCAGGAAATTATAAAGCAGACAGCAAGATACTGGACAAAGTAATCAAACAATCTGTATAAATGAATTTTGAAGATAGCAAGGAGGTGAGCAACAGCCAGGATGGATTTATCAAGAACAAATCACATCACACCAAACAAAATTCCTTCTATGGAGAAATGACAGTTTTCTGTTACAGGAATAAACAATGAATATCATGCAGCTTGACTCAAAGCATGTTTTGACATTATCTCCCATGGCTTTCTCACATGCAAGCCAGAGAAATTTGGTCTGGATAAGAATAATGTAAAAAAGGAGCATAGCTGTGGATCACCAGAGGAATTGGAAATGGCTCAGAGTCTAAACAGAAGAATAAATCAAATCCTGTTACAAAGCAATTCTTCTTGCTAGTCAATATATTAATTATTGCCTTGAATGATAGAAGACATACTCCTTCATTCTAAATCATTCAAGGCTAACTGATTACAGTGCACCATGATTTGGCACCACTGATGACCTGGAATACATGTGCTACAGTTTCAAGAAGGACATTTGGGAAGAGCCGTGTTCAGTCACAACTGATTGAGCATTGCAGTGGATGAAGACTTAACACACCAGAGACACTCCTGCAGTGGTCACTGGACAGGGCCTTAGGCAGAAATTAGTTACTCCATGCATGGGAAAAGTGTGAAAGGCTCTGGAGAATCCAGTGATCAGCAGCTGACCCACAACCCCAAACCAGCAAGGGAGACACAGCACAGGGTGTCAGCTTGTCCCTGTTCTGTGCCCTGCATCTGAAAGGGTCCTGGAAGGGGCTGGCAGACAGCTGCAGACATCACCTCTGAGTCAGAGATGAGATCAGGGAGGGGGGGAAAAGGAGGAGAGGTGGGTCAGTCCAGAGGTGAGACACAGGATAGGACACAAGATGCAAAATAGCTTTTAAAAGTGTTCTGAAAAAAAAGAGCTCTGAATATCCACACAGTAGTGTGCTCAAACTTCAAGCAGAACAGCTTGGGCTGGGAATCAGGGGCCAAGTGCTGAAAATACAGTTCAGAGAGCACCAGAGCAGGTCACTGGCACTGGGTGTCAGTCAGAGCTCACAACCCAGAGCAGGTCACTGGGTGTCAGTCAGAGCTCACAGCCCAGAGCAGGTCACTGGCACTGGGTGTCAGTCAGAGCTCACAGCCCAGAGCAGGTCACTGGGTGTCAGTCAGAGCTCACAGTTAGTCAGGACCTGCTCAGTGGGGCTGTGCTGCTCTGGGCAGAGCCACGACAGCCACCCCACAGCCCCTCTGTGCTGGGTGAGTGCTCAGGCCCTGCTGAGCCAGACAGCCCCAGGAAAGCCAGCCTGCTCTCTGTCCTCCATCCCAGCAATCTATTCTAGGACATCAAAGTCTGCTGTGCTGGCTCACTGCCAGCCTCTAACATAGCCAGTGACATGTTTAAACAAACAATAGACAGTTTATTTACTAAAGTCTTTACAACGCCTTTCCCTTCCCCCATATTTTTCCCAGCTTATTTCCACCACACAATCCCGTGCTTGGCCCGTGTGTAGGTTTGCCTGGCTCCTGTGCCAGGTCAGAGCAAGCTGGTGTCTGCACCTGAGTGCATTTAAACTCACAGAATGCATTTCCAACTAATCCTTAGATCAGGTCCTGACTTGGGCTCAGCTCCAGCTGCTGTCCCACAGCTGTGTTTCTGCTGTGACTCCAGCTCCTTTGGACCCTGGCTGTTAATAAGCTGCATTTGTGTCTCTGGGGTGCAAATGGTGAAGACTTCAGATGTGAGCTTTTTTAACATCAGCTGAAGCAGAGGAGCTTTCACAACACATGAACAGTTATCTGCTTTCTGTTTGCACAAAAGCAGCTTGGGGGAATATCAGCTAAACAACAAATGCCTTTGAGTAACTGTCTGGAAACAGCTGCTGATCTTCCCGGTCCCAGGTCTAAGCAGGGCAGCTTTGCAAGGGAATAATGTTTGTTATGGGCTGTGCTCAGTGTCTTCATTAGCACTTTCTAAACATGCCTGTGGTTTGGGATAGACTAGACCATCCTTCCCCCTTCCCCAGGCAACTAGCCAGTGAAAGCTTTTGAAGAGAAAGAGAAAGAGACACAAATGTATACTTTAACTGTAAAATATATGACACTTCAAGGATACTTTGGATTGCTTGAAATTTTTTAAGCATACTAATCTTTCAGAGTCATACTGTATTTCTTGTGCTTGCCATTTATTACCACAGGAGACTTGGGGCAAGTGATTTGGAGTGTGTTTAAGTTCAGAAGAGCACTTCCCTGTATTTCACAATCATTCTTCCTTGCAAAGGTCTCTTCCTATGTGACTGCAAGAACATTTTATAGATTAATGGAACAAATTCTTGTGTTCAAGCAAAACCTGCATGATTAATTGCTTCCTTTTCTGGGATGATCCCTCCATCTTGATCAAGGCTGGATTGTTGGCAATTGGAAAACCAATGTGATTTCCCAAAAAGTGATCAGATCACAGAGTTTCAGGCTGTTCTGGAAATGGTTACTGCCTTTGGCAGTGCTTAGGCAAGCCTGGTAATGGGGTGGGTGACAGCCTGGCCCATTTCCCCCTTGGGTGTTGTGTCCCAATGGCCAAGCTGCACTGCAGAGCTAAAGCCAGAGCTCCTGCCTGGTGACAAGTGTGAGCTCCCTGGGGCTGGCTGCAGCTGGCACCTGCACTCCCCCTGCACACTTGCTGCCACTGCTGGCCCTGCCCTGAGCTCGCTGCCAGGAGTGCAGAGCAGCCAGTGCAGGCTGTGGTGTGAGGGAGGGGAAGCAGCAGTTCCACTGTGGGACATTTACTGCGAGGACTGACAAAGCCATGCTGAACCCTGCCCTGCCTTTTGTAAAACCTGGGGCTGCTGTAAACCCCACAGCTCAGTTGCCCCCTCTGCCCTTTTTTAAAACCTTTCCTGCTGGGAGAAGGGTGCTGCAGAGCGTTTGGAGGCATTTCTGGAAGCAGGGCAGGTGCCCTGCCCCTCATCCTTGGCCACTGGGCCAGCGTGGAGGTGCCAGAGGAGGGGACAGTGTGGAAGGTGCTTTCAAACCCCGTGACATGCAAAGCAAGCCCATGTGTTCCCTCATGGGGACGGCTGCAGGAGTTACCTTGGCTCTCTCCAGACTTTTTCGCTGCTCATGGAATGCAGATGGGCTTTTCAGTGCTGCAACAGGAAAGAAAGAGGAGCAGTCAGCACAGGAGCGGAAGCAAGCAGCTACCAGGATATTCAGCAACAGCATTTTAATGAGTGCTATAAAAATAGCAACACAAACTAGCTGTTCTCTTTATTGTGCTGACTAAAAATAACTCAGGAAAGCTCTGGGAAATCCCATGCTCTCAGCCAGCCCATGGCAAGAGAGCAGGGGGATGGAGAGCATGGGGAGAGCAGGAGGCACGTGGGCAGGGAGGGGTGCAGGCTTGGAAACACAGTGCTCTGTGGGACACGTCAGAGTGGATAAATCTTTTCCCTGCCATGTTCCCTGCAGGTCGTGGAAGGCACCACAGCTCCAGAAGACACATCTGGGAAGAGCAAACACCTGTGAGGGACCTCACCTGAAAGTAAAACCTGTAGGTGACTGAGGCTTGAGGTCAGCAGGAAAATGAATACCTGCCTCAGCTCGTGGGGTCTGTGGTGCAGCCTCCAGTGAGGGCATTGCCAGGTGACCCTTCATCCCTCTTCTGTCACTGACCATGACTGCACATTTGTCCTGACCCCTGCTCAGAGGCAGCTGTGTCACACGGGACCTCCCTGGGCAGGCAAGCAGCACATCTCAGCACCTCCTGACTTCAAGGAGGGTTAACCCAGTGGCACTCCCAAAAACAGGCCAATGTTCCCTGGCTCTTGGACCAGTGAACACCAGTCCCATGGAGCAGCCTGTACTGGAGTCTTGGAGAATCTTGCTCATTTCCTTGTTTACTGGGGTGCAGTAGAAATCAAGGTAGAATTTGCATAGTGAAGGGGTTAATACTTCTCACATCCTACAAAAATTCTTTTCTGCCTGTGTAAGCAGACAAAACTAACTGTTCCCATTGGGACAAGGAAGAGGAAGGTGTCCTGACCCACAAAAACAGTCTGCTGCAACTCTTTGTCTGGCAACAGAAATTCTCTTTCCATCTTCTGAATGAGATCCAATAAAGACAGAAACTATTTTCATACAGGCCTTGTTATCCTCCATCAGTCTAGGGGAGGATGAAAAGAAAACTGAGGAGAAACAGGAAAGGTATGGGGGCCCTCTGAATTGCCTCTTGGTAGTGAACAGCCAGGCAACCCCTGGAACATCCAGTGAATCACAGAAAAACACAGAAGGCACATTCCTACTCCTGCCATTTGGAAAGCAGACAGACAGACAAGCTGGTGTTGCTGTGCCATGCTCCAGTGAGCAGCCACCAGCACTGGTGACAGCTGGTTTAATGAGAAGCAAAATTCAACAGTGCACATGAGAAAATGAAGTTAGCAAGAGAGATGACTTTCCCAGCCCTGCTCATGTGAAGTACTGATGCTGGCAGTGTGCTACAGGCACTGACCAAGTGCTGTGCTATACAAGAGGAAAGTGCTGCAGATTTTAGTAATTTACCAAGATTTTTGGAGGAATTGTGTGGGTGCTGCAGCTTGTACCAGTCTACAGAACAAATAAAGACATTGCTAGCACTGCTAGTTCAGAGAACGTGTCAGGGGATGACATTTCAGCACAAAATGGGTGAGGGCACCTGGGGGCACCAGGGTAGAGGTGCTGTGTGTGGTGTTGATCACCTTGGACAGTTGTTTTAAGGCTTCAGTGAGGATGAAGTGTGGCTGTGTAGAGCAGGAGGTATTTTTGCACTTTCAAGCACAGGTATTTTTGCAGTCCATCACAGCCAGGGGGACTCACCTGCTGGTCCTCAGAACCAACATGGCATGGGAAGATATGGTTAACAAATGCTTTTCATAAGGAATGTCTGCACATGCCCAAGCCATGGAGAAGCTGGCTGGGGCTCCCATGTATTAAATGCTAACATCTGACACTTCCTCCTGATGTCAAATTCAGCAGTTAAATTCTGCCTGTTTGTTTTTATAATGGCATAAGTGCCTTTTCTTCTATTACTTTCAGTGAGTGAACCGTGCTCAAGTTTCCCAAAATGGTCTTCTTGGACAGAAACCAGACTGCAAAATGTCAGCCTAGAAGTTAGAAGTGCAAAGAAGCTGTAAGTAACAGGAAAATACCCTTCAGCTGCCATCCAATGTATTTGGCTGAATACTTGCAGTGTGTAAGGTTTGAGCTGTTGGTGCCACATGTGACAGAGCAGCCCCAGGGGTACAAACCTCTCAGGGGGCACTGCTGCCCCATGCTCGTGCATTACTCTAACAAATATCACAGTATTTTGTCTAAAGCTTCAGCTCCTGGAGTCTTGTGATCAAAGAGCACATGGCAGACAGCATAAAATCTGAATGCTTGAAGAAATAAACAGGTGAAACGTGGAAAGAATATGCATTTATCAGTCTTAAAAACCATTGATCATTTTGGCAGTCATGATTTTTGTCATCCTGCTCAAGTTTTCCTGGTGCTTGGTGCTGACAAGAATGTCTTGAGAAGGCACCTGTTGTTCAGCACAATCCTCCAGGAGGGGCAGGGGGGGACAGGGTGCAGCAAGCAGTGCTAGAGCCATGCTCTCAGAGAGGGTGTTCTGCTGCTCAGGCAAGAGCTCCTGCACAGTCTTCAAGGGCAACCAGAAGAGACAGAAGTGACACAGCTCTGGACAATTGTGATCTTAGCAGTGAACCCAAGGGGTCCTTGATGAGACAGAAAGGAGAATCCTCTACCTGGGTCCCAGGTAACCACAGATTTGCACATGGAGCCTGAGCTAGGTCAGGATGGAGTATTCCACTGAGCAGGGCTGAGCTCCCAACATCCTTTCTCCAGTGGTGCTACAGCTTTCATGATGCACCTGCAGGTGCAGAAGGGGATGGTTTTCATTCACTGACTTTTTGGGCTCTAGCAGCTGACTTTGGAGCAGAATGATTTCATGGTAATGCTGTCCTGGAGTTTGTCCTTCAGGCTCGAATGCCAGGTGAGCAGGAGTGGCTGGGGTCAGAGGGGGAGCACATTTGTCACTCTGCAGCAAGCAGCCCCTGTGGGGGTTCATGCCTCAGGTGTGCACTGGCAGCTCTGCCCTGTGGGCACAGACCTGGCTATGGCTCAATCCTCCAGGGACTGCCTGTCTGCACCAGGGCCAGAGCTGCCTTCCTCCCCAGCCTCCTGGGATGAGCCCTCTCATCCCCTTCCTTGCCTGGCACAGAGGTTCCTGGCTTTTACAGGACAGGAGATTCTCTGCCCTTGCCTACATGAACAGCTTTGTGAGTCCTCTGCTTGAGCTGGGTATGCTTGTCCTGCTACCCTGACCTCTGGGACAGGGAGTTCTGCAGCTGAAATTCTGGATGGTGCAAAGTAAGCATCCCTCTTGACTTCAGTTTGAGCAGGGGCATTACAGTCTGTGTGATAAATGCACTGTACAGCACAGGGATCATCACATTCCTGCAGGGCTGGAAGCAAAGTCCCCCTGGTAGAAGTTTGCTCCGAGCTGTGGGGGTCTGAGCAGGCAGCTGGTGCCACACAGTGCCCCAGCAGTGCCCAGGAGCAGCACAGCCCTCTGAGCCAGGGTGGAGGGGCAGAGGAAGGTACTCACGTGGCATGATGCCTTGGTCTGCCAGCTGCTCACGGGTCCTTCTCTGCTGGAGCCGTAGCTGTAAAACTGAGAGAGGGAGAGTGTCAGGGAAAGGCCAGGACTGCCCTGAGGTGCTAATACAGGGACAAAGTGTGTAGGGGGTGTGTGGCACAGAGGTCTGGCACATCCCTGCTGCTGCTGGACCAGCCTTGTGAACTATTTAGCTCATCCCATCACCCAGGTAACCATGCCTGCACTTTGTGTCAGTGCCATATTCTACACCTTTGGTTTTGCAAATTTGTCCTTGAGAGGACAGCTACATCACAAGGTGAAATACAGAACTCAGTTCCATGCTTTCCTGCTGGAAGCTCAGAACAGTTTTGCCACGAATACAGACACCTCAGCCACAAGATAACCTCACACTTCCCTGCCCATCAGCACAGCCCCAGGCTGCTTCTCCTCAGCTGCCCAGAGTGAGCTGGGGTTGGAAGGGAAAGAAAGGCAAGAACAGCATTTTTGTTCTTGGGGGCAACCTGCTGAGCTCTGCCAACAGCTCGTGTACAACATAGCTGTCCTGGGGATGTGGGATGGAGCTGAAA
The DNA here is from genome assembly GCA_034336665.1 of Luscinia megarhynchos. Taxonomy (NCBI): domain Eukaryota; kingdom Metazoa; phylum Chordata; class Aves; order Passeriformes; family Muscicapidae; genus Luscinia; species Luscinia megarhynchos. The sequence continues at coordinate 10,095,297 of CM067580.1, forward strand.
AATAATCCCTTCCAGAGCAGTCCCCAAAGCATGGGGCTCCCTGAGATGCCATTGCCTGTGACTTTTCCATGTCCTCTGTACAAACCATGTTTCACATTCAGAGCAAATGTTTAGTGAAGGCTTCATGTGGGACAATGATCTCCTGCCAAATTCCAGTGCTTCTTTGGACACCACAGATAGATTCTTGCTGTGAGGGAAAAATGTAGCCTTCAGTATGTGGTGAAGTCTGTGTGTGTGCTGCTCTTCTTAACCCAGGGTGGAACTGATGGCTGAAGTCACTGGCAAACCTTGCAGCCAGGGGAGTTTGTATCCCTCCTCTGCCCCATGGCACCATCCTCAGTAAGGGCTGCTTCTGCCTGTGGGCACAGATTTAGACCCTCACTCTGGGAACCTGCACTGCACCCAGTTATCTGCACCCCCTTTGCAGAAGTCATCCCCCTCAGGGACCCTGAAAACCAAATGAGACAGCCCAGGCTCTGGGAATGCCCATGTTTTCCTCCTGGGCAGATTAGAGGTAACCAGCTCGTGGCTGGGATTTCACACAGGGTGAGCTGTACCCCAGTTTCTCTGTATAGACCCTTCTCTGTACTGAAGAATTGTGCAGAGCTTGGCACTTTCCCTGAGGAAGAGATGGATCTTTATGGAATAGGTGAGCTAAGGGAGGTGAGAAACTGTCTAAGAATAAAAACAATCTGTCAGTCAACCAAGAATGGTTCTCTACTCTCCTAGTCCTGGTCCAGTATCCCAGGCATTAGAGCATCCTGCCTTCAACTGAGGCAATTTACACTCAACATCACATCATTCACAGGAATCAGAGACAGCAAAGCCTTTTTGAGTCACATACACCACCCTGCCAAGGACACAGCAGTGCCCCATCAGGCTGTAAAATATCCTGAGTGAGGATCCTCCATCACTTCCCTTCACAGCTCCCACGTGTGCCAAATTATTTACACCATTTCACTCCAGCTTCCGACACAGCCAGACCGAGTGAGGTACCACATCCACATAGGCAAGGGGGATTCTGACAGTCTGTGCATTCAGGGCCCACATTCCCTGCTGCTTCTGCTTATTTCACAGCCCTTCCTAGCAAACAAACAATTCAGCAGCCCCCTGGAGCAGCCAGCTGCCAGCCAGGCTGGTGAGGAGGAGAAGGACAGGGCACAAATCCCCTTGGAGCATAGCTTGGAAGGTGATGATGATTTCCCGTGTGGTGGGTGTAAGATTCATCTCTGCCCTGCTGCAAGAAGTGATAAAAACATGTGGGTTTCACTGCCATAGCTGTCCCACTGCTTGGGAACCCAGATTCTCCAGATCCCACTGCCCTCCAGTGAGCTGGGCACAGCCTGGGGATCCCCCCACTGCAGCTGGTCCATGCTCCACCTCACAGCCCCTCCTTTGCCTCCTGCCCTGTGGGCAAACTGTCACAGAGGGGATCTGGGACTATGCAACGATCATTTTGTGCAAGCAGAAAAGGTCTGCAATGTGGTTTTTGTGCTGATGGGTAGAAAGGCTGTGAGCCAGCAATGTCCCTCACTGCTCTGGTGTGAGAGCAATGCCATGGGCAAGTCACCTCCCCTAGACAGGGAGTTCATCATGGGCCATGCTGAGCTTACAAACATCCTTAAGCCTGGCCCATCCTTAAGCTACAGGGCAAGGAGGAAAATTTTATCCAGCCTTGTCTGTTCAGGGCACACTGTCAAAAAATGTGAGGAGAGGCCAGTGCAAGTACCAGCCACTTCCAGGAGTAGCACACACTCAACAGGTGACACAGTTATTTCAGCCACCAAATATCCATCCCAATCTGGACCTCCTCATGCAGCAGGATGCATGACTTGACTCTCAAATATTTCTGTGAGCTTCCAAAACCTGTTGCAAACCATCTGAAGAAACGCAGTGGTCGGTGTCAGACAAAAGTGCTGAACATCTCTGCACGAGAGGGAAGCAGCCTGGGAGGGTGAGCTGCACTTTGCAGCTTGGCAGATGCCAGCTTAGGGCTTGCACCTTTCCCTTACAACCAACAGTGCTTAAAAACAGGGCTGGAGGAGCCCCTGGCACCATCCAAACCACCATTCAGCTCTTCTTTCTGTGAAGCTGTGTCTGACCCCAGCTGCATTCCTCTCCTCTTTCTTTGCTGCATGTCTGGAGGCCTGAGCTCTAAGTGCTGTATGGGAATTAAATTTTCATCAACATTCTTATTTTTCAAGGGAACTGCTGTGCTAACACTTCAGAGGAACATTTATCACATGAAAAGTGGTGGCTGGAGCACTGAGGAGACAATCTTGGTCCCACCCCCAGCATCCCTGTTGCCTGCCTGTGCCAGTTTGGATGGTGAGGAGTGCCAGCCAGGGAGCAGCCCTGCACTCTGCTCATCCTGTGCCACCCCCAGCTCAGAGACAGCCTTTCTGTCAGCAATCCTGCTCCCTCCTGGGCTGCCCCACAATGAGAAATCCTCCCAGGATGATGAGAACATGGCAGACTTATCCTGGTGAATTTGCTCATGAACTTTTTCTGTTGGAAATACTCCTCACTTCTATGCTAGCACCAAGTCCCATTCACTGATATGGGCTCCCAGAAATGTCCTGTGCAGCAGGGCTGTGTCAGAGGTGCAAACAACACCTCCTGGCATCAGTCACAGCTTCCTCTGGTGGCCCCAGCTTTGAGCACTGCCTGTGACTTGCAGCCATGAGTCATCCTCTTCTCTAGGAGCTGACCTCAGAGCTGTGGAAAGCTCAGAGGACAGCTTGGGCCTTGCCTGGCCTGGTGATGCACAGAAAAGACATGTTCAAGTCTTGTGTCCACCCCAGGAGCAGGAGACCCAGCCATCTGCTTCAGCCTGTGAGGACACTTTGACTCAGCAGACAGCCAGGATGGGATAGGACTTTTATCACCTGCATCAGAGCATCCCTGCACTGGGGTATTGCCAGAGCACTGCCAGCACCATCCTCTCCTTGGGGAATTGCCAGAGCAGCCCAGGGCTGAGCAGCATGAGGCACATGTGCCAGGGGTGGGGGAAGCCCCTCCTCATGGGCTCAGGGCTGGGGCTGGTGTGTCCCCAGGGAGGAGACCACTGCAAAAACAGCAGCAAGTCACTGTCCCTTCTGCCACCAGCAGCTCAGTCCTGCCTCGTGGCTCAGAGCTGGGGTTTGGGGAGTGAGTTCACCTCAGTGGTGCCCAGGATGGGCTCTGCTGGGGTGGGGGGAGTTGGCAACGAATTGGGAGGGGGAGAGGAGGCTCCTGCTGGCAAGAGCAGCAGTTTTGTTGCCCACAAACAGCAGCTGAGCAAAGGTGAAGCACAGGCCTGTCCATGGCCATGGTGTGTACCAGGGGAACCTGGTGACCTGCCCCTGCTCACACACTGACTGCAGAAAGTGGCCCTGGAATCAGAGAATATCCAGAGTTGGAAGGGACCCACAAGGATCACCAGGTCCATCTCCTGGCCTTGTTTTGGACCCAGCCACCTTTGACAGGCAGGACTGCTGCTGGCTGTGAGGCTGGCTTTCCATTTAATGTCTGAGATATTGTGGCCTGATGGGGAAGAGGAGCTGCCCTGTGGATCCTCTGACTGTCCCAAGGTGCCAGCAGGGCAGGATTAGGAACTCTGACAGGATCAGCACTCTGGCAGGTTCAGTCATGCTGTTCAGGGCCCTCTCAGGACTGTGTCCTTTCCTGCACCAGGAGCAGGAGCCAGTTCTCAAAGCAGGACATGGGCAGGACCCTGAGGATCCTTCCCAGCTGAGCAGCAGGCTGGCATCAAACTCCAGTGTGGAGTGATTCTGAGCTGGGTGACAAGCCAGCCACAGCAGAGTCTCACAGGACTTTTCTGGAGCTGCTGTTTTGTGAAAACACCTTGGCCAGACTTTGTCTTGAGCCCCACCATGGATCTCAGGCCATCTGCTCTGCCCATAGCCTTGAGCCACAAAGTGATTTCTCTGTAACATCATGTCTCCAGGCCCATGTTATCCTCTGACAACATGACCTCTGTGAGCAGAGATGAAGCTCAGGGGTGAAGCTGGAAATGGCACTGCTCAGCCAGGACAGCTATGGACAGCCCTGGTCGGTTCTTTCCCAGGTGGGCACTTCTTATCTCTGCCTGGCATGTTATTTCAGAGCTGGGAGCATTTTGCTTCTAACAGACAGATGTGCTCAAATGTGTGTTACCTGTGAGACTGCACTGAAAATCTCTGCATGGGTGAGAACTACATTTCAAACCCAAGTCCAGGTCTTCAGGTACCTTGGAAGAGACACTAGGCTAGCACAGCTGGCTAGCAAGGAGCCCAGACCACCAAATGGGCACAACCAGCTGTGAAATCCCTGTGAATCCATCATAATGTGCAACCCCAACCTCACAGTGGTCCTGAGAACAGGCTCTCCCCTTGGAGCCAGCCCTTCAGCCCCCATGAGCAGCCCAGACAGATGTTCCTGAAGTGAGGTCTGTTCCAATCTGTGCTACAACTCATGCCTGACTGACAAAGGAACATCTGACTGCCCATTGAAACACAGGGGGATAAGATGCCAGGAAAACAAAAGCACAAACTGATCTATACCAAGTCAGTGTTTTATGAAAACTTCACAAAAGTCTCATCAGTCACAGGAAGGCCATGGCTTGAATGCACACGCACTGACTGTGACCTGTATGAGTTCATGATCTGAGAGGAAACACAGGCACATGCTTTATCTTTGGACACCAGGAAAATCAAAATAAAGGTTCTGCCAAAACGCCTGGCCAAACACCCCACCAAGACCAATTCTCCTCTGCCTTTATTGACCTGCTGATTTTGGTCCAAATCACTCTCGCCACCAGGGGGCAGACAGAATAAATTCCTCTCCCATCTCACTTTCATTCAAGCCCTATGTGTAAGCATGAATACTTTTCTGCATGGAGCCAGGCAAGTGTTCTCTGCAAACCCACACCCATATGTCCACAATTAGGTCCTGGTACCCCATGCCAAGCCATGCAGAGCCTTATTTATAGTGTTAAGCTTTCACTTCTCACCAATTATCTGAATTACCACTGAAGTTAGGCAGATGTTGGCCTTGCAAGCTCTTTCTATATAGCTGCAAAAAAAAGGTCAGGGCTAAGGTTGGATCTGCATTTGTCAGCTTTGTTTGCTTTGTCTGATGCCAATGCTTCTCCACTGGTGGAGAACAATTGGTTTGTGCTCAGAGCAAGAGATCATATAAATGATCATCTCTGGGAAGAGTTAAATGTGTTTCTGGAACAGCACTTAGTTGTCCTGTTGATTTAGTGCAATCCCATTGATAGTTGGATTGTATGGGACAGCATGGCAGATTTGAAGAATCATCATTCCTGCAAAATTTGTCAGGATGACCTCAGATCAGAATATTTATGTTTGACCAAACAGACAAAATAAAGAGGCACACAGATCCTTGAGGAAGGGAAGCAGGACCCTGCAGCACTGCAGCATGGTGGAGATTTTCTCTCTCTCCTCTGGAGCATTGCCTGGCACTGGGATTGCCACTGTCCCTCCTCATGGCACAGCTGTGCTGGCCCTTCACTGGCACCACTGGAGAAACTGCTGTGGCACTCAAGGGATGGCTGCAGGGCACGCTGAGAGAAGCCACTGCCACCACCACAGCAGCCTTTCCTGGATAAACACACTTTTGCTTGCTACTGATGCTGTCAGATGGAAGTGAGGGACAGGAGAGCTGGCCCTGGAGCCACACCAGTGCCACCACCTTCTAGCTGCACTTTCTTCCTGCTGCACAACACAGAGATTAAAGGGATTCTGGGAGGAGGAAATGACAAGTAATGTATCTCCAGCTCCCCTTAGCACACTCACACAGCTCCTTCAGTGCTCAGCGTGTGCAGCCAGGGAGAGACAGCAAAAGTTTCGTTATTAAGATTTACTTCAGCCCTCTTTAATATTGGCCTGGAATCCTTCAAAAGGGATTCAGACTCATCATGAGTCATGGAGCACAGCTAATCCTTCCCAAACCTGGGGAGCAAACCGAGGCTCACACCTGCCGGCCCAAGAGCGCTCCCAGAGCGATGGCTCAGCGTGGCTCCCTGGGGCTTGGCATCTGGGGCTGACCCCTCCTGCCTCTGCCTCAGCTCTGCAGCTGCTCTGCAACTGCTCTGCAGCTGCTGCTGCCCCGTGGCACAGCCCCTGAGCCGTGCAGGATGGTGTGGGGCACAGCCATGGGATGTCTGAGACTTCCAATCCTCTCCCAAGCGAAGGGAGGATGGAAAATCAGAGCTCTGCACCTCCTGCCATCCTTGTGGGGCTTTACAGGTGACAAAGAGCACATAGAGTAGGGATGCCACAGGAAACTGTGCCATAGAGACTTTGCAAATGAAAGAGATTCCATTAAATGCCAGCTTTTTCTTCTCTGTCACCCATGTTATTAAAAATCCAGCCCAAACTGAAAGCAGCTTTACTGACTTATTCGGGTTTCTCAGCATCCTGGTCTCCTCCTGCCCCACACACTGTGACACTGGGTTGTGCTGTGGCCATGTCCCATGTCACCAGCAGTCACAGCCTTAGGGACAGACACCCATTTGGGATGTTGGTAAGCCCAGCTCCAACAAAATCAACAAGCAGAGAAACCTTGTCAAGCGGGAAGCCTGCCTTTCACCAGGCCATAGCAAGGGATAGCAGTTGTGGGAATAAATCATGAAGCAAAGAATGCCCCACAAATTGACTGTCCTAGAAATGCTGAAAGGCACGAGAATTTATGGACACATAGACCCACAAAGTTTACTTTTCTTGGAGAATCATTTGAAAAATATGTTTAGAGAGCCCACTGTTGGTTCCATAATAAAACCAGCTTACAAATAAACCAGAAATGAGCCTCAAAAACAATCCTGGTTCATTTGAAAAGAATGCAGGGACAATGCACAGCCCGTCCTCCGCTCCTCAGGGAGGTGGCAGTGTTGCTTTGTACATGCTGCAGGAATTGTTACAGACTGAGATTTTTTTCAAATGAACAGCAGTGTACCATAATATACCAACAAAATTTAAGGAATGACTTAATCTAATGAAATGTAAGATCAGAGCGATATGGAAACCACACCAAAGACCTGGACCCAAGCTTTGTATAATTGAGCCAGACTAGGACACTTGTGTTTGCACACACACTCTGGGGTTTTCAACCAATTGCCAACTTTGTATTTGCTGAGAAAACAAAGTTTAAGTTGACCACCCAGCTATCTAAGAGATCCTGATAACACCACTCATGTCTCCCATCAGTGCCATAAATCTCCCGTTTCATTATCTACAATGAGTAAGGAGGCAAAAACACACCCGGCGTGGGTGACCCGCCAGAGCGGGTGCACGCTCCAACGTGACTGCCCTGCCTGGATTTAAAGCATCCCATACAGCACATGCAACTGATTAATCTGCACATCCTCACAGGTAATACTCCCTTCACTTTCAGGAAGGGCAGAGAAAGCACCTTGACAACGTTTTCCTGGCGTTACTGTTAAAATTTGCGGTGTGCTGTGATCATCAAAGCAAGTCAGGATACCCACTCCCAAAGAGAGCTTACTTACTATAGATGCAGCCAGTGGCTAAGGGCATGAACATCCAGCAGAGGGGCTGATCTAGAAGCCACTGTCCCATAGTTCACCTTCACTCACCTTCACTCACTGAAGGTCCTCGGAGGAGCCCCTGCCTGGTGCTCCCCTGGCGTAGGAGCTGCAGGCATGTTTGACTCGCAAACCCTCCGCCAGTGGCAATCAATTGTGTGCCTCTGGTTTTATTTCTCTGATGATGTCACTTTAAATACTTTTCATGTTCCATTTGTTATTTTTACTTCTAAAAATGACGCATTTCTTCAAATTCATTTTTCTCCAATTAGTCACAACTTAATGGAACAAGCTCGGCTGCCTGCCTGTCAGAGAGTGTCAGGCCCGTTCTCTCCGTGGTTATCCCACACAGACCCACGAGAGCACCTGGAGTACACGGACAGCACTGGGCACCTTGTTTATCCCAGATGCCCTTCTGGCTTCCTGCCCAAATCCTTCTCAGCAGGGCCAGAGCAGGAGAGCCCCGAACTGCAGTTTTACCAAAATAAAGCACAGGCATAAATCAAAGACAGTGAAAAACCAGGAAGGAAAAAAAAAGCAAGAGAGAGGAAGGAAGATGCATCTCTCCACTTGTGGAGCAGCCTCTGTAAGAGCAAAGCCGTGACAGCTCTGCAGCCCCTCGAGCCCTTTGCTCACATGCTGCTTCCGAACATTTAATGCAAAACAGTCTGTGGCTACGGCTCGACAGAGAGAGAAGTTTTAAGAGAAATCTCAAGGTTTTCCCTACCTGATCTGAACTTGCTCCGAATCAGCAAGGAGTGCTCAGACCCCAGGAGTGTCATGGTGACTCGGGGACAGGTCCAGACGCCCCTCACTTAAACCATTAACTTCCTCCACAGGGAAAAGCCGACCAAAGCGTGCCTGGTGCTCAGGATTCATCCAGCTCTCCTGGACTCTCTGGGTGCTTTTACAGCCGGCTGGCAAGGAGCAGCAAGTGGCTTTGTAAGATTTGGTCCCATCCAGCACTGACCCCGCACAGACACCAACTGCTCCCCCTGTGCTGTGTTGAACTAATTAACGTGGAGCCAGCGGGAGCCTCCTCCCGCCCGGAGTTTACTACCAGCAGCTGGGTGTCCTGGCTGATGTCATCGTCTAGCGGGGAGCAGCGACTATCGGAAAGGGTCTTAGCAAAGACAGAAGTTTGATATCTGATCCTAATTACTACCGGCCGTACGCAGCCAATCCGGGCGCTCCCCGTCTCAGCCGACTTTGGGAGCCGCTGGAAATATCAACAGAGCCGGGGCTTAACTCTTTGCAGCGTGGTGGGACCCGCGCCGCGGGGGCTGCGGCTCAGCTCGCCCCGGCAGAGGATGGCTTTGGGAAGGTCATTGCGCCCGAGCGCTGCCCGGGATGCCGTCCCCGGCAGGGGGGCACGGGACGCGGCTGCCGTGAGCACGGGCTGGGGAGTGACACGGGGCTGCTCAGGTGTGACACTGCTCAGATGTGACACCGCTCAGGTGTGGCACCTGCTCAAGGGTGGCAGTGCTCAGGTGTGGCACCTGCTCAGGGGTGTGACACTGCTCAGGTGTGACACTGCTCAGGGGTGTGGCAGTGCTCAGGTGTGGCACTGCTCAGGGGTGTGACACTGCTCAGGGGTGTGGCACTGCTCAGGGGTGTGGCACCTGCTCAGGGGTGTGGTACTTGCTCAGGTGTGTGGCACTGCTCAGGGGTGTGGCACAGCTCAGGGGTGTGGCACTGCTTGGGTGTGGCACTGCTCAGGTGTGACACTGCTCAGGTGTGGCAGTGCTCAGGTGTGGCACTGCTCAGGGGTGTGACACTTCTCAGGGGGGTGTCACCTGCTCGGGGGTGTGGCACAGCTCAGGGGTGTGGCACTGCTCAGGTGTGACACTGCTCAGATGTGACACCAGCTCAGGTGTGGCACCTGCTCAAGGGTGGCAGTGCTCAGGTGTGGCACTGCTCAGATGTGACACCGCTCAGATGTGACACCGCTCAGGTGTGACACTGCTCAGGGGTGTGACACTGCTCAGGGGTGTGGCACTGCTCAGGTGTGACACTGCTCAGGTGTGGCACTGCTCGGGGTGTGACACTTGCTCGGGGGTGTGGCACAGCTCAGGGGGTGTGGTACTTGCTCAGGGGTGTGGCAGTGCTCAGGTGTGGCACTGCTCAGGGGTGTGACACTGCTCAGGGGTGTGGCACCTGCTCAGGGGTGTGGCACCTGCTCAGGGGTGTGGCACAGCTCGAGTGTGGCACTGCTCAGGGGTGTGGCACAGCTCAGGGGTGTGGCACTGCTTGGGTGTGGCACTGCTCAGGTGTGACACTGCTCAGGTGTGGCAGTGCTCAGGTGTGGCACTGCTCAGGGGTGTGACACTTCTCAGGGGGTGTCACCTGCTCGGGGGTGTGGCACAGCTCAGGGGTGTGGCACAGCTCGAGTGTGGCACTGCTTGGGTGTGGCACTGTTCGGGGGTGTCACCTGCTCAGGTGTGGCACTTCTCGGGGCTGTCACCTGCTCAGGTGTGGCACCTGGGTGTCCCTCCTGCCGCACAGGTGTGCCCCGAGCAGTGCTGCCCACCTTTCCAGCGTGTGGCTGTACCCCAGGATTGCCCACCCGAGGTGCTCCGTGTGCAGGGGCCCGGGACGGGCTCTCTGCACGGACACGGGGTTTGTGAGGCACGGCTACACCCGGCTAAAGCTGCTGTGTGCTCCCAGGGAGGCTGGGGACTCTGCTGTGAGGGAGGATCCCTCCCCACCTCCCAAACACGCTGCCAGAGAACAGAAGCTGATTGCAAATACACAAAATAAAGAGACACAGACCATTGAGGCTCCCCTTCCCCGAGCCCACATCTGGGTCACTGGAGTGGATGATCTGCTGGCACCTTTACTGTGCAATGTAAGTAGCTCAAGCCAAGCTAAGTCAAGGACAGATCTCAGCTTCCCTGATATGTGGGTCTCACTAGGAAGCTGCCTAAATTCCCTCTAGGTCATAAAAATACTTCAGGACTGGTTTGAATTTTTGTTGGGATGGTTTTTTTGGTTTCTGGGTAGTACTCCTAAACAGTTTGGGCTGGGGAGGGGAATTTCAGGGCTGCTACACTCATGGCCCCAGAGGCTCTGATTCAGCAGTGCCCCAGGACAGCAGAGAACTCCTGGGGTCTCTCACCCTCATGTAGTCTCTCCAATAGAAGCACAGAATCATTTAGCTTGGAAAAGCTCTCTAAGATCAAGTCCAGCTGCCAACCCAGCACTGTCAAGCCCATCACTGCCCACATCTCTAAGCAGCTAATCTCTACATTGATTGAACATTTCCAGGGATGGCCATTCCACCACTCCCCTGGGCAGCCTGTTCCAATGCCTGAACACTCTTTCAGTGAAGAAATTTTTCCTAAATCCTGGCACAACTTCAGACCTTTTCCTCCTGGCCTATTGCTTGTTACCTGGCAGCTGAGGTTAATGAGGCTGTCCTGGGCTGAGCTCCCTGCTTACCATGGGCTGGATGGGATTTCCTGCTCATGCTACATCTGATGAAGGGGATTTTCCTTAATGACTGGCAAGGGAGAGAGGATTTAAATAAATTGATCTCCAAGCACTGAGCTGAGCTTGTAAACAGAGTTCTACTGTATTGTCTAGCGAGGTGGCCAGAGTCTTGTTCCTTAGTAATTTTTCCTTTTGTTTAGTCCACTGTACTTGAAATGTCCTCTCTAATGGAGCTAACATCACAATCACAACAGTAAACAAACTCCACCACTCAGCAGAACCATGCCATGAACAAGGACAAGGCAGGACTCACTGACACCCTGTGTCCCAAACTGCAGGGTTTTGTCCTTTTTGCTTTACAAACTCTTGCTTAATTTACTGCTCCTGCTGGCCACAGCTCCACCCAGGTATCCCTGCTCCCCCTGGAGTTTCCAATTCCTTCCTCCCTCCCTCCCTCCCTCCCTCCCAGGGATACCAGAGGGGATGGAGATTTATCTTTATCTTTCTTAGGGGTGACACAGCCTATAATTGGTGACTCATCTCTACTAGCTCAGCTGCTAACTCACAGTCCAGAGCTGGAGTTTCCCTGTCACGTTCATTATGTGACAGTCAGCCCTGACCACGTGTACTCTGGATGTCCTCAGGGGATAGGAAAGTTCTCTCTCATAAACCTCAGAGCTCAGGACAGGATTGAGATCCCACCACAGACACTGAGCCATTTGCCTGGCTGCTGCCTGCTTTAGGCAGCCCAGAAATATTTATCCCCTCACAAGGTCTTCATGGGTTTCCAGAGTTGCCATTGCCCAGCCTCGTGTCTTGGCTGTTTCTGCACTATGGTCAGTCTGGAAAGGGCCTCACCACCAGCTGCATCACCATTTCTCTGGAAGATGACACAGGCACAAGGTCCCTGCAGGGACCACAATTGCTTCCCATGCCCCTGTTCCCAGCTCTGCTAGAAGCACCTCTGTGTAAGCAAGGTCATCTTGACTGTGGTGAGAGAAAGAGTGAGCCTTAAATGCCAGAATAAATTAGTCATGGCAGGGAATTCCTTTGAACTGAGAAGTCACACCCCAGAGCCATAAGGATATCAGCTCTGTGCTGCTCACCAGATCCCAGGAAGCCATCCCTCCTAATCTTCCAACACACCCTATTGTTTATAGGACTGATTTATTTTGAAACAGATTGTTTGTTTGTATGTGGATTGGCAGCTGTGGGAAAAAGAGCCAAATTGAGCTGAAGTTTCAGTGAAACCCCTATGGGGATTTGGAGGGGTCAGTGTGTGACAGTGGGAGGTTTCCCCAAACCTGATGTTGTGCCAGCCATGTCTGCTCAGATCATCCTCTCCTGTGCCAATGGGACTGGTTTGTCTTTGATTTCTTTACCCTGGCACCTGGTGGCTCCATTTGGCAAGGACCCCTCCTGCCATGGCCTTATTTCTGGAATCTTCCCAGCAGATCTGATGGATGAGCTCCCAGCCCTGAGTGCCCCATCCCGTGTGCAGAGTGGTGATAATTTGCTGCCTGCTTGTGCAGCTGTGGTGTGCAAGGTCCCATGGGGAGGAACAGCTGCACTGGCACACAGCTCTGTGCTGAATGTCCCCAGGCTGGCATAACTCTGAATCCTGAAGGAGTGGGAACGCTGGAAAAAGAGTTGCCTTCACAAATATGTTCTCAGGAGGAGAGCATTCTGCCATTCATACCCAATGCACGGTAAAGAGCAGTAGCCCAGGGCAGGTGTCACAGGGAAATCACTAGCCAAGGCTCACAAGGAACTCTGGACATCCCTTGAGGATGTCTTCTGCCAGGATGTCATCATTGTGATAGACAATGGAAGAGGAAACCTTTCCCTGAGAAAGAATTTTCACTGAACTGCCCATGAGTGGATCTGAGCTCAGGGCAGGTCTGAACCTCCTGCTCTGAGGCTGCACCAGCAAAGCTCCAGCCCTGCTGCTCATCGTGCCCTCTAGGAACCTGAGGAGAAATTATCTTCTCTTTGCATGCCTGAGACTTACCTGGGGGTGAATTACACAGAAAAGAGCTCCTGTGGCTTTCCCATGGCATAGTCAGGATATTTCTCTCCATGACCTGGGACAAACAGAGGCTTTCTGAGCTGGAGCTAGCAAGGCAGCAGTGCCTCTGCCACTGTGAAGCAGAGCTGGCCTCTGGGGATGAGCTCAGAAAGATCCTGGCTGTGTCCTAGCTCAGCACATGCCCTGAGCATGGTATTTTTTTTGGTCAGGGATGGTCCAATCCTTCACTTCTGATAGCCCCTGGTAAGCACCATCACAGCAGCATTCCACTCTCCCAAATTTGCCACTGTCTGCCAGGCTTCTAAGTGGTCTGTCCCCTCTCTATCTCCTCACAGAGCTTGAGGGATGCAATTTATGGCAGAGATGTCGTGAGCTTTTCCCATTCCAACAGCAGACAGCCTTGCTTGAATTGGAGCTGTGAATATTTATCAAGCATCCAAGCAAGGTTCCTCAATTTATGAAAGTCCAGAAGATATTATGCAATTGACAACATGAACACAAAAATACTTCTGCACTTTGCTAAAGCTACTATTAAGCTGCCTGATGTTTTCATCATAATATTTATTTCTTTGGAAATACACTAAATTCTCCAATCCAGACTCAAAACAGAAAGATCAGAGAATGAAAATAGGGAGATGACATAGCTGTTTAAAGATTATGTAAAATGTTTTTTACTAGCATAAATATTTGATTGTAAAACTCTGGCTGTTGTGTTTACTGAGCAGGGATGTGCAGTGAGTGCAGAGAGCTGGGCACAGTGCTGGGGCTGTCCTGTGTGCCATGTGCCATGTACTGTGTGCCATGTGCCATGTGCCATGTGCCATGTGCCATGTGCCATGTACTGTGTGCCATGTGCCATGTGCCGTGTGCCATGTGCTATGTGCCATGTCCTGTGTGCCATGTGCCATGTGCCATGTGCCATGTGCCATGTGCTGTGTGCCATGTCCTGTGTGCCATGTGCCATGTCCCATGTGCCATGTGCCATGTGCCATGTGCTGTGTGCCATGTCCTGTGTGCCATGTGCCATGTCCCATGTGCCATGTGCCATGTGCCATGTCCTGTGTGCCATGTGCCATGTGCTGTGTGCCATGTCCTGTGTGCCATGTGCTGTGTGCCATGTCCTGTGTGCCCTGTGCCATGTGCCATGTGCTGTGTGCCATGTGCCATGTGCCATGTCCTGTGTGCCATGTGCCATGTCCTGTGTGCCATGTCCTGTGTGCCATGTGCCATGTGCTGTGTGCCATGTCCTGTGTGCCATGTGCCATGTGCCATGTACTGTGTGCCATGTGCCATGTGCTGTGTGCCATGTCCTGTGTGCCATGTGCCGTGTGCCATGTGCAATGTCCTGTGTGCCATGTGCCATGTCCTGTGTGCCATGTGCCATGTGCCATGTGCCATGTGCCATTTCCTGTGTGCCATGTCCTGTGTGCCATGTGCCATGTGCTGTGTGCCATGTGCCCAATCCCATGTCCCTGCCTGTTCTCCCCTGTGCTCCAGCTGCAGGGCCCCTGGCTGCACTGGCACCCATCCCTGGCTGCAGGTTGTCACTCCTGACACACACACTGCTCCTTCAGCTCCCACCCCATCAGCTCCAGCAGCCTCAGGATGGAGGCCAGAGGGGACCAGAGCAGGTGAAGGAAGAGTTAAGGCCCAAGGCCTGAGGGTGGTTTGAGGGAGGTCAGCAGCAGGGGGATGCTCTCCATGGAGCACAGTGCTCAGCTCAAGTGGGCTGTGCTGGCAGGAGCTCAAGGCACTCAGGGACCTCCTCTGTCCCATGCAGAGCAGGGGGAAGGGCCAGGCCAGGCACAGCCCATGCTGTCCAGAGGCATGGGCTGTGGGATGGGAGACACCAGTAGCTGCCTCCTGCCTCTTGACCGCGGTGGGACACCAAGGTCAGGACTCTGGCCTCGCTGGGAGGTCCAGCAGGGCAGCACCACGTGCCCTGAGCATGGCCCTGGAGTGGACTCCCAGGCAGGGGAGGCTCTGGTTCCCCTGTCCCTGTGGGGAGGAGAACTGGGGAAAGGCTCTGTGAATTCCCTGTGGGCACAACTGAGTGGGGTGTACAGTGGGACTGTGAATTTCTGTGTTTCACAGCTGGGGCAGGCACATTTCTATTTTAATCCACTGGAGATGATATTCTGGGGATGGTTTCCCAATGGAGCTGGTGACTTGCTCCCTTCAAGGGACTTCTCTCACACCCACGGCTGTTCTGATGTCTCAGGCCACAAGCAGGATGCTCCCAGGTGCTGAGCTCCCTTCAAGTGGTGCCTGGGGTCAGCCTCAAATGCTGCAGCCCAGCAAAGCAGAGATTTCCTCTCCCACCTCCCCACATGGTGCAAAGCAAGGCTCGAGCTGGCTGCCTGTGTCCCTGCTCCTGCAGCCAGCCCCTCCGCTCACCCCAGGAGGGTCCAAGCGCACCTTGCACCCCCAGGCTGTGCTGCTGATCCCTCTGTGTGCTGTCCAGTGCCTCTCCTGCCTTTACTGCCATTGCCCAGCCCCTCTGGGCAGCCCTCACCCCAGGCTCAGGAACCTCTGCCAGAGCATGAGGAGGGTGAGGCTGTGCCAGGGAGATGTCCCCAGGAGCAGGGTGAGGCTGGGCCAGGGTGATGTCCCCAGGAGCAGGGTGAGGCTGGGCCAGAGTGATGTCCCCCAGGTGCAGGGGTGAGGCTGGGCCAGGGGTGATGTCCCCAGGAGCAGGGTGAGGCTGGGCCAGGGACATGTCCCCAGGAGCAGGGTGAGGCTGGGCCAGGGTGATGTCCCCAGGAGCAGGGTGAGGCTGGGCCAGGGACATGTCCCCAGGAGCAGGGGTGAGGCTGGGCCAGGGTGATGTCCCCAGGAGCAGGGGTGAGGCTGGGCCAGGGAGATGTCCCCAGGAGCAGGGTGAGGCTGGGCCAGGGTGATGTCCCCAGGAGCAGGGTGAGGCTGGGCCAGGGAGATGTCCCCAGGAGCAGGGTGAGGCTGGGCCAGGGAGATGTCCCCAGGAGCAGGGCTTCCCATGCAGCTGAGGGCAGTGAGGAGCACGGCCAGGCTGGGTGCTGTGCAGCCCGTGGCTGCTTTCTGGGTGGCCAGGGCAGGCAGCACGGATTTTGTGCCTGCTCTGGCTGCTCCAAGCGCTGGTGTCTGGCTGGAAATGAGGGAGAGAAGCAATGGCAGTGCCAGTATCACCCCCAGGCACCCAGACAATCCATTTGCTGAGCTGTGTCCCCCTCACCCTTCACTGTGAGGGTGTTTGCAGAGCTCCTTGGCAGTCCCTTTGGTCCATGGGGCAGCTGGATGCTCAGGGGGACCAGTCTGCAGCACCCCAGGAGCTGAGGAGGCTCCACAGGGCCCGGCCAGGGCTGACCTGGCTTCTGTTCCCTCCCCAGCAGGACTTGGGGCAAGTCACGTCTCTGTTTGGTTTCCTTATCTCCAACTGGCCATAATGAGGCTAACCCCTCTGCAAAGCTCTTGGAAATCTCCCACCGAGCAGGGCCAGATAAGGGCTGTGCTGCTCTGAGCTCTGCAGCAGCTGCAGGGCTCGAGGCTTCCCCACAGGGCAGCCTGCACCTCCCATCTCTGCTCCCACCTGCATCCCTCCCTCTGCCCACCCTCCTGTGCCACCTCACACGGCCACTGGCTGGTGGCCCAGCCCTAAAGCAGGAGCTTGTTCTGGGGAGGGGAGTGACAGTCACAAAGCAAAGCTGGGCCTGGTGAGTGGTGAGCAGAGCTAAAGCCCCAGATATACATCGGATGGGCTGGGAGCATTATGTATTCCTGGAATGCCTTCTGGTCTTTATTAAAATGAAACCACAGCCAGCCCAAGAGAGCTCATCGCCCAGGCACTGGGCCAAGTATAAGTTACTTCTACAAATATTTATTTAACCATATCAATGACAAACTCTTTTGTATAAATGTTTTTATTTAATCATAATTTACCAATTATTTTAAATCAATTGTTTGCCTGGTTTCTAAACACTAATCAAGAGGCTTGCATTAGCATTACTCAGGCGGATTAGATGCATTATTTTGCTGAATCTTATGCCATTGCTTGCCTGCCTTGGCCAGGGAAGAGGGTGCAGATGGATCCCAAATTTCACTCAAACTGTCAGATTCCTGGAGGACTGTGCATGCAGCACTGCCAGCCCTCCCCACCCAGGTGACCTCTGGGCTGAGCTGGGTGCCTCAGGCACAGGGATGCACAGACACTGATCCCACCTGGTGCTCTGAGGACAGGGCTTTCTTCTGGTCTCCCTGGGCTCTGTCCTCATGGAGATGTTGGCCCAGCACTGATGCTCTGAGTGCCCTGTCCTTCCCCTGTTTAACCCTCACACCTGAGCTCAGAGCTGTCACTGCTGTCCCTCAGTGTCCCTCAGCCCAGCTCTGGCAGGAATATGAGCATGGCCACGGGGCTTTGGGGCAGAACAGGAGCCAGCTCCCTCTCACACATGGACCTGCTCCAATCCTCTCACCTCTGCTCCTGACATCAGCCAATGGTGCAGAGCAGAGATCTGCCCTTCTGCAGGGCTCAGCCTGCCCAGGAGGATGGTGAGCTGAGGATAGGGCAGCCAGCAGGGCTTGCAGCACACTGCAGCCCTGGGGAGCATCTCACCCTGCACAGCCACACAGGCCTGGGCCAGGAGCAGGAATCTGCTAGTTGCCATCTGCGTGTGCTGTTTATTTATAACATTTCAGGCTGCTACTGTCCTGCACCTTGGCTGCTGCTAGCACAGCTCTGTTCAGCATCTGCCTCTGCAGCCCGGGAGCTGCCAGCTTCCCCAGACCCCCTTCCCCCTGCTCTCCACAGGGCACTGCATTTTTGCTGCCAAAATCCCTTTCACAAACCTTTTTTTTTTTGCTGTCTTGCCCCACCAGTCCCTGTGTGCTCAGAGATGGGAGCAGTGCTATGTGAAGCTGGGAGAGCTGCTGCTTTATCCCACTCCAGCAGCCTCCCCAGGCCTCCCCTCGCTCTGTGCTACTCAAGGAGGAGAGAAAGCAGAGATTTTGAAATTCTCCCTGATGGGGAGGGGCATGGAGGTGCCAAGCTTTGCAAAACACAGACTTGGAAGTGAATAACCCGAGCACAGACTTGGTCACAGCACTGCAGCAGAGACCCAAAATCACCGGCAAATTTCTTCCAAGATAATTAAACCCCAAACAAACAAAAAGAGGAATTGGGCCAACTTGGATACAACTACAGGACTTACCTACTATTTTAAAGATGACAAAAATAGAAATCAGTGCTGTATATAACCTTGTAATGTTTATGTTTGGTTTTTTCCTGAGTGATGAGAAATAGAGGTGCTGCTAGAGCCCGAGCAGTGCAAACACGGGCAGTGCGTGCCTGTGGCCAGAGCTCTGCAACCAGGAAATGTCCCAGCACTGGGGACTGGGCTGCCTGCTGCTGGCTTGGGAACACTCAGGGAAGTTCTTTGGAGGTCTCTGAAATGCTCTGTAAACACAGACCTGCCACTCTAAAGCAGATGAAGGGAAAGTCCGGGATATAAAATCATTTTGCACACTCCTCTGAAAAACCTTTCAGTTCTGAGGGAAAATGAGCCAAATGTGCCTGTTTTATGATCTCTTACTTCTTACAAACTTCTTTTTGGAAATTAACTAATTTTTTCCCTTTTTCTTTTCCTCAAAAGTACTGAAGGATTTTTCAGAGCCTGGCTCAGGCTGAGAAGGAGGAGACTCTCTGAGAAGTCCAAGCTGAGCCAGGCTGGCTGTGGGATGTGGTGCCTCCCTGTGCAGGTGGGAGGGACAATCCTGGGACAAGCAGGGGGTGCCTTCAGCCCCTGCTCTGCTGTGACAGCTGCGTTCATCTGACTGGGCTGCCTAAAAATTAGATGTGGAGCTCACCTCATGTCACAGACTGCAAGGTGTGACATTTTTTCCTGACCAAGATCAGACAAGATAATGTGGAGATCCACTGTAACATCTGAGTCTGTTCAGTGTGAAAACCACAGGACCAGGGGTCCAAAGGGATAAAAGAGGTTGAAGCCACAGTAAGAAAAAGAAATTTCAAGGGGATGATCTACAGGACAGGCCAAATCCATTGAAAACCATCTCTGCTATGAAATAGCAAATACTTGCTCAGGACAGGGACTGCTGTGGAAAAGTGGATGTGCTGCAGGACCTTTATTTCAGTTTGTTGTCTCTGAGCAGTGGGCCCCACGCCAGCAGCTTCAGACCCCTCATCCCAAACTGGTCATCCAGACACATCTGGAAATGTTAAATACAGTGGGGAGAAGGAAGGATTCCTGGATTCTGTATTTTAGGATGAGTATTTACGTAAGATACTTTTCTTATCTTCCTGAACTATTTATAGTTTTGTTTGTGTGTTTGGGACACAGACTATCCTACTATGCTTCAATAAATCTGAAATATCTTTGCTGACAAAAAGAAATGTTGTCTGCTGTTCATGGAAAGAGGGAAATCTTTGTGTTGAGCTACTTGTACAGTTATATTTTAGTAAATGCTCTCTGGGTAGATATTGACTCATACAAATTCTTAATTTTTAGTTCTTCTATGAAAAAAAAAAAAGCTAAAAATTAAATGTTTGAGTTGAAGGGCACCCATACTATGAAAACAAGAAATAAACTAGACAAAATAAATCTTTCCCAAAGATCTCACACAGATCAAGACAATATAAAATGACTTTCAAAGGGCTGCCATCACCAGAAGGGTGCTGCTGATGCTGTATGAGAATGAGGCTCATTCCCACACGGAATTTCAGGTGTTAACCCCCAAACCATCACCTGCCCCCGAGCTGGGGACCAGCCCTGGCACTGGGGAACCTGGGCAAAGGGGTGAGGAAGGGGCAATAGTGAGTGAGGGGAGCAGTAATAAAGAAGCACATATTTTTATGTCAAGTGAGGGATGTTTTTTGATTTTTATATAAGTTGTGGGATTCTGCCAGTGGCAGGGTGCTTTCATTTTGTGCTCAGCACAGGTAATTTTGTCAGGTTGCCAAGCAGGGTGATTTAAATAACTCCTTCCAAGCCTCATTTAATAAAACCACCTGTAAACACATCCAGTTTCTCCAGACAAAAGCTACAGAGGAGCTTCACAGAGTCCTTGGGTCAGTGTAAAATGAGATTTATGGATTCCCTGCTCCCATGTCACCGTGGGGGTGGCAGCACAGCCCCAGCACTTCTCTCCTGGGCTGGTTTCATGGGCAGAGCACAAGCTGTGGGATGAGGGCAGGTAAAGTGTGCTCAGCCCTGGCCCCATCCCACGGGCTCAGCTCCTGAGCTACCTGCCCCCCTGGAAATGAAAACACACAGGCTTTGCTTCTTTAATATGCCTTAAACATTCTGGAAATGAAAGGAGGCAGGTTAGCTTGATTTCATTTACTCTGAGATCTCATTTTAATGTAGGTTTGATAGCTAAATGGAAAACAAATGTGGGATATTAAAGGGAGGCAGCCCAGCCCAACGGGACCGGTGCAGGAACATTTTTCCAAAGATCCCTTCTGGAATGTTATTTTGAACTCCTTGAAACGCCAAAGGTTTTTAGACATTGTGTGTTTTGTTAAGTGTCCCTCGGGAACACTGGGTTTAAAATTAGTCAAACTCTTTCACTTTTTTAAGCCCTGCCCTAAAATAGTCGATATAAAATTTGGTGGGAATTCTGCTGAGAGCTTAAATTGGCTGAAACAGACGACCTAATGGAAATGACATTTGGGGAAAAAATGTGAAAAACCTGGTTTTCTTTCTGGCTTCCAATGACATAATCAGGACATGGCAGGACTGCCTGCTGCTCTGAGCACGGCCCTGACCCTGGGGCTCTGGTCACCAGTTTCCCTCGTAGAGAGAAGGAGGGAAGCAGCTGGGAAGAGCTAAAAGAGGGAGAGGAGTGCTCTGGGGCTGGATTCCTCTGTGGGCTGACCTTCATCCCCCTCAGGGCTGGTGGGCAGCTCAGCAGCACCCACATCTCTGTCCAGGGGTGTGTGGCAGAGCCATTGCCTCTGGTGGGACACCTGGGACAGGAGGAGCAGGCAGGATTTCACCAAAAGGAAATACGTGCGAGTTCTCTGGGTGGCACCTCCAGGCTCATCCCTGTGACAGCTGCTGGGTGAGCCTGTGCCCCCCTGCCCTCCAAGGGGCTCTTTGGCTCTGTGCCCTGCTCCTGGTGTGCTCTGTGGCTGTGAGGCAGGGCTGCACTGGCAGCACACACCACTCACTCCTCCATCAGCTCCTCCCGGCTCGTGGTGAGCTGGGGCTGCTCAAAACACACCCCAGAAACACGGCTGGGACCTTCCCCAGCCCGGTGGCTCATTTACTGGAGTCATTTTGTCACTGTGGGAGATAAAGCTGCCTTCACACACCTCAGGTTCCTCTCAGCAGAGCTGGGAGATAAGGGCTAAGGGCTGCTGGCTCCTACTTGCCGTGGGCCTCGCAGGATTTGGGGGACAGGGCTCTCTGGGAAGCCACCTCTGCTATCACTTTGACAGGTGTCAGCTGTGCTCTGAGCAGCCAGCCACAGCCAGAGATTAGCCAAATGTGTCTCCTGCCCAGAGTGCTCAGACTCCCCAGGCATGGCTGCACAGGCCAGAGTGGGAAAGGATTTTGAGTGGAGATAGGGGGCTTTATTCAGAAACAGCCTGACCTGAGGACCTCACTATCAGCAGCCCCAGCTGCCACCACAGATGGGGTTCTTCCCAGGAGGAGATAAGGGGAGGAGGGGCTGTTCTGCTACCACAGACCCCAGTTTGGTGTCTGGGGTGCAGGGAATGAGACAGTCCTTTGCATTCTGCTTTCTGCCCCCGAGGTGTGCCAGAGACACAGCAGCATCAGGGCCCACCTGGGCAGGCAAAGCTGGGTGAGCACACTTGGTTTGGGGGATCCAGAGCCCTGGGGAGTCTCTATCAGCCAGTCAGACACCTGCACTGCACAAACACAGCCAGAGCAGCCAGCCGTGTCCTGAGCCCTCCTGGTCCTGCAGGCACACAGAGTGTGGGAGCCGGGCTGGGCAGTGGCTCTGGGGGTGGGATGTCTGTGGGAAGGCATGCATCAGTGCCTGCAGGGTTGTTTCTTCCAGCAGTGCTGCAAGGCCCGTGGAGAAGGCAAGGGCTGCTGGAGGAGAGGTCAAAAAGCAGCCAAGGGCACCACGAGTCACTCAGATGTGTTGGGGGCAGTGGGAGGACACTTGAGGAGGAAGAGAGTGGCTGGCACAGCTGCTCAGGGAACCTGCCTGTGTCACCCTGCAGGCCAGGGAAGTCCCTCTGCAGCAAGTCCCTTCCCGGCCCTTCACTGAGATGTGAAATTCCTCTGGGTGGGGTGTCCCTGCTCATGGGCTGACTCCCATTCTTGTTACCTCACTGTAGAAGGCATTTTCCTGGAATTTGTGAGCTGTTGCCTGTCCAGTCAGACTGCCTGGAGCTCCCCGCAGCTTTTGCAGACTTTTGCTTCCCAGGCATGCCCAAGCTGCAGGTCAGAGTGCACAGGCAGGCACAGGGAGGCACGTACTCCAGGCCAGGGCATGCATCTGCTGCAGGGCCCCTTCTGGTAGCACTGAAAAATGGCATTCCTCATGGTACCCACATTTTCATGCCAAACTAAACGTTCTTGTCCTTCTCAGAGGTATTTATAGATGGGAATCTTGACAAGAATGAGTTTCTGTTTTGAAAGGAATAGTTTTATTTATTACTGACTCTGATTTGAGGGTGTGTTTGTGTGTGTGCTCAAAGGTGCAAGCAAGTGACAAAAATGCCACCTAAGGAATGTGCTAAGTGAATCCCTGGGGAGAATGATGAGGAAAAATGAAAGAGTCTTTAAACTGGATGCTGAAAAACTCGACAGAAGCAATGTGCTCCTCCTGGATGGTGTGTGGGGCCAAGGAGAAGGGGCAGTGGAGCTGGCAGGGTGTGAGCAAACACAGGGGAGCCTGCTCTCCCCTCACTGCAGCACGGTGGGCCCAGCTCCAGGGCCCTGCAGAAAGGAACTGCTCTGTCCAGAGGAAAAACACAGCTAAGAGGTGGAGACACCTCAATTGGACTCACTGGCATCTCTGAACTGACATCTGAGCTGTGCTGGGGGGTGGGCTGGCTGGGGGGACAAGATATTCCAGCTTGGGGAGAGTCAGCAGTGGGGTCAGTCAGCAGTGGGGACAATCAGCAATGGGGTCAGTCAGTGATGGGGTCAGTCAGTGATGGGGTCAGTCAGTGGTGGGGACAGTCAGCAGAGGGGTCAGTCAGCAGTGGGGACAGTCAGCAGAGGGGTCAGTCAGCAGTGGGGTCAGTCAGCAATGGGGTCAGTCAGTGATGGGGTCAGTCAGCAATGGGGACAGTCAGTGATGGGGACAGTCAGTGGTGGGGTCAGTCAGTGGTGGGGTCAGTCAGTGATGGGGTCAGTCAGCAGAGGGGTCAGTCAGCAATGGGGTCAGTCAGTGATGGGGTCAGTCAGCAGAGGGTCAGTCAGCAGAGGGTTCAGTCAGCAGAGGGGTCAGTCAGCAGTGGGGACAGTCAGCAGAGGGGTCAGTCAGCAGTGGGGACAGTCAGAAGAGGGGTCAGTCAGCAGTGGGGTCAGTCAGCAATGGGGTCAGTCAGTGATGGGGTCAGTCAGTGATGGGGTCAGTCAGCAGAGGGTTCAGTCAGCAGAGGGGTCAGTCAGCAATGGGGACAGTCAGAAGAGGGGTCAGTCAGCAGAGGGGTCAGTCAGCAGAGGGGTCAGTCAGATTTCTGTGTGCTCTCCCCACTGCCATGCTGACCCAGGGACAGCCCCTGGTGTGCTTCTGGCAGCAGCAGGCTCTGGGAACACAAGATGTCAGGCATGTCCCACCACCCCTGCCCTGGCTGGCTGTGCCTCAGTCCCACCTCCATGTCCTGCCCAGCCAATCCCTCTGGCTGTCCTGCCTCCCCACCTGGGTACACCCACACAGTTCCACCTCTGGCACCTGCAGGCTCCATCCTGCCTGCCAGGGCTGGCACACATCCAGGCTCTGGGCAGGCAGGTGTTGCCAGCAGCAGGCAGCTCCATGGCATTGGAGGGCAGCAGTGAGGTCTGGTGAAAAGCTCTTTAAACCACCTGAACAATAGCCAAAACTCTGATTCTCAGCTTGCTGGTGAATACAATCACTGCCTTCAGCAAGCACAGGACTGCATTGCCACTCTGGGCTGCAGTGGACAGTTCCCATCCCTTCTTGGCTGCACACCAAATGGCCAAGAAAAAATCAGGGCTAAAGCCTGGGAGAAAAGAGAGAGATTTGGTTTTGTAGGATTGTGGCAGTGTCTGCATCTTGACATGAGCTGCAGTGGAGAGGAATTCAAGGAACTCCCCCCTCCCAAACCAATTGATGACAGATTGTACACCAAGCAATTAAATACAGAGTAATGCAATGTGAATAGTTCAGGAATTAGAGAGACATGGAACAATGTTTAGAAGTCCAAGGACAAGCCACAGACATGAAATCCTTCTCCAGGGCTGCTCCCTTTGCTCATCCCAAACCTGGATTGCCTCAACCTACGTGCAGCACCTTGCACTTGGTCATGTTAAACAACATGGGATTCCCACTGGCATTTCTCGAGCCTGTCCCTGTGAAATTTCAGATCCCTTTTCCTGTTTCACCACCAGTTTTGTCATTCTCAGTGTGCAGGTGCCACTGCATGTTGTATTTCAAGAAAGTTTCAGTCTGCAGCCTCTGTGATGGGGCTCTTCCAGAGCTTTGAGACAGAGGTATCAAGCTGCCCTTTTCTTCATGAGAAAAAGGACCTTTAAAAACTAAATTATTTCAAATAAAGCCAGGAAGTTCAATGTGAGACAGAGTGGAAATCAGCAGACTTTGCAAACAAGATGCCCTTGGCCCACTGAGACCTGCTGGGGGGTCTCTCCCTCAGATTTTCTCTTCAAAGGAAACCCTTTACATGGGAGAAGAAATCAGGAAGGGATGTTCAGATGGGGATGGGCACAGTTCCTCAGACATCTCCATTTCCCATTGTCCCTCCTCCATCTCTGAAAGAGGCCAAGATGCCAACTTCCCAAGCAAGCTGAGGCACCGTGGCAGCTCTGGAATGCATTTCTTATTACAAATCTAATCATGTCTTCTATTGCTCTATATTTTTGTAGCTATTTCTAATATCACAAATATTTGCCTTGCCCTCATTTCCTGAGATTCACGTCACATTCTCAGCTGCCATCTGCTCACAGTGCCATCTCAGGGGGTTTGCCAGGGGGAGAACAGAAGCCCTTGGAGGATTGACACCAGGTTGGGAGTCCCATGATGTAGGCCTCATCTTTAGCCCATCCATCTGGATCTCATCCTCCTCACTGGCACACAGCAGCAGCAGGAAAGGCTGTGGCAGGGGGTGGGTTTGACCCTCAAAATTAGCCCTGCTGCAGGCTCTTGGCTGTGAGCCCTCTCCTGCACTGAGGTGGGTCAGCCCCTCTTGTGGGGAAATCAAAGGTCCTCAGGGCCTTCCCTCTTATCAGGAAAGAGATGATTGAATCCCCTTCAGAGGTGATTTGACAGCAGAGCTGGATCTCTCCTCTGTCTCCAGTAAAAACCCAGCCACTGTGACCTGGCACTGCTCTGCTACAAACTCCACCCTCGAGCTTCCAGCACTTGGTGCTCAGCCAGCTCTGTCAAGGGATCCACCCCACCAGGGTGGACGTGCCAGGGATGTGGAATCACCTGCTGAATGCCCCCACAGCACTACTCAAGATACAAAAGTCTGCCCTGAACCTCGTGGCAGGTGAAACCTGCCTCAGCAGATTTAAACACAGGCAAGGTTTGCTGACACTGAGCAGTGCTCGGGAAATGGGCAGTGCCCAGAGCCAGCCCAGAGTGCCAAGTGACATGGCACAGTGACTCCAGTGGGGAGCCACAGCCCCTCTTTCAGCCTCTCTGAGCAGCAGCTGCTGGGACATCCCAGGCTGGCAGGGGCAGCCCAGACCCAGCTGCTGCTGTAGCTCCTGCTAAAGGGCAGCTTGCCTGCCTCCCTGCAGCCCTGGGAGCTTCAGCTGGCACGGTGTGCACATGCTGTCCCCTGGGAGCAGGCAGCCCCACGCAGCAGGGTGGGCTGGGGTGACCCACAGCTGTGGGAGAGCTGCTGCTGCCAGCCCAGAGCAGCGAAGGGACGAGCAGCTGCCAGTGACCCTCACACAGCTGCACCCAGGGGGGGCTCAGGCAGCCAAGGGCTCTGTGCTTACCTGCCCTCCTCACTCGCCACTTCTCACCCAAAGCCTTGTTCATCAAACCCACCTCAAGGCCAAATCCTGAATCAGGAGAAATCAGTGAAAACTGGTGGCCAGCCTTCCATCCTGCTCTAGGAAGATGCTGAGATGGGTTTCTTGTCCCTAGGTATGATGCCTTGGGTTTTAGCTTTTATAGTTTTTCAGAAGCTCTGCTTAGAGTGTAACTCTGAAACTTCATATTAGGTGTTAGTAAATTCTCTTCACAGGGTGGTGACAAAATAATTCCTTCCCAGCTGGAGAATCAAGGACAACTGGTACCCAAAAATCATAAACAATGGCAAAGGGAAGGGGGCAAGCCAGGGGAGTGAGATTTCATAGCCTGGGGCTGTGTTGGATTATTAACCCCAATATGTAGATGAACTAAAACATAAAAGTGTAAAGACTCGTGACTGAAATCCATCTGAGATTTGATTTGGGTGTAGCTCTGGCCAGGCTGTTGCACTGCCCAAGGTGAATCCTTTCAGTAAACACCGATTTTATCCCTTCTGCTCTGTCTGGTGTGTTCCAGGTCAGCCTTTCCAGGCAGCAGATCCCCTGCTGGAGGTGCTGTGGCTCCCTGCCAGCCCGTGCCTGTCCTGTCCCTGCGTTCCCTGGCAGCCACGCTGCCCTGTGAGCTGTCCTGAGGATGCTCCACAGCCGTTCCCAGGAACTCACACAGCCCTTCCCTGGAAAGTCAGCATGCCTGAGGCTGGCTCTGCTCTGCTTCCTCGCCCTGCACGGAGGGGAGCTCTGTGCCACGCCTGCTCCATCAGCACCCGGCTCACCCTGCCAGGCCAGCAGCAGCTGTCACCTCTGTGAGCTCTGCAGAGTGGCTGGCTCCTGCTCTCCCTGCACAGGGCTGCAGCAGGGACCAGCCCCTGCTCCCTGAAGGCCTCTGGAGGGACAGACAGGCACGTTTCCAGTGAAGATGGGTGGTGAGAAGAGCAGGGCACCTGGCACACGCTTTGCTGTGGCTTCACCTTCCACCCTTGGCTTTTTGCTCCCTCCAGCTGTGAGGAGGGTGAGGTGGGGCACTGCTCGCTGCAGGTGCTGGTGCAGCCAGCACTGCATTCCTGCTGTGTGCCCTGCACTCTGGGCTGCACATGCAGAAACCTGACAGTCACGACTGTGAATGCTTTACCAAATCCGTGATTTCCACCTGTGCTTGGAGGAAAGAGGTGTACAGGGCAGTGCAGTGACAGGAGCTGTCACAGCAGCAGCTCCAGCACAAAGCTCACAGCCACACTCCACCCATGGGGAGATGTGCAGAAGAGATCCCAGAGCCCATAAATAAGCCAGGTCAGATTTTGGAGAGTGCTTCACCCCCTGGTGCTCAGAGCAGTTGCTCAGCACCCCCCAGAGCCAGTCCCACAGCGAGGAGGGGAGCTGTGCCAGGATGTGTGCTCAGCATGGCTTGGTGTCCAGCTAGCTGGGATTTCTGGGAGTGCTGGGGCTCCTGCTGAGCACGTGCACGGCTGCTCCTCGCTGGGACAAGTGTTTGCAAGGCAGAAACATGCAAATTCAATCCCAAGTGAATACTCATCTGAAAAGCCCAAGCAGAGTGTATTTTTGGGTGTCCTGTTTAAAAGCCGTGCAGCCAGGGAACAGAAACAATGGCAGATGATTTAAGCTCTCAGTCACACGATGTGAGCACGAGCAGAGAGCCAAGTGGGGGGATCGTGGTTCCAGCTCCTTGCTGGTGAGCAGGGGCACGTTGGCAGAGCTCTGGGGGAGCAGCTTGAATCCTGGCTGTGGGGTCTCTGGGCTCCCCCTTGCCAAGTGCTTGTGTGAGGAGGCTTGCTGGGTCTCACCAGGAGAGGGGGGTTAAAAGCTCCTCAGCGTGAGAGGAGCTGTCACTACCCTGCACTGATGTGTCACAAGCACATCCTTCTTCCCCTCTGCTCACATCTCAGCGGGCTCCTGCCTCCTCTCTGCTCCAGATGTGTGATAAGGAGCGTTTACTGAGCTCCCATGTGGCTTGTGCTTGTCTCTCCCTCTTCCCATGACTGAGCCTGCCCCTGAGCCCTCTGCACAGCCTCTCCTCACCTGGAACTGAAGCTCAGGCTGCCTGGGCTGTGCACAGCTGGGCTGCTGGATGAGCAGCTGCAGGAGCTCACACATGCATGTCTGCCCTGACAAGGACCCTTGTGTGACTGTGGTACAGAAATCGGTTTGGGGTAACCTCTGAGAGACCATTTGCTGCTTTTGAGGCACAGAGAGACAGAATGTGAGGATTTAGCAAAGTCTGTCCCTCGGCTGCACACTGCCTCTTCTCAGCAGTCAGGTCTGGAAAAAACTGGACTTCAGTGTCTGCTGGCAGACAAAACACAACAAACACACCATTTCAGAGCAAGGTCTGATAACAGAGCCTTTGCTTCAGCTGTCCTGAGCTCCGTGGCCCTGGTAATCCCCTGTGCCCAGATGAGCCAGGCTGCTTCTGCAAATAAGGGATCACTGAGCTGGGCCTGCCCTGCACACAGCAGGGTGCTCCTATTCTCAGGCATTGTCTCCATTGTGAAGGGATTTGGTTAACCTCTTTGTTTGTAGGTAAGGCTGTTCCAGTACCTCACTCCTGACCTTCAGACTGGATTTCCTCGTTTTCAGATTGAATTCATAACAACCAGTTTATACCCATTTGTTCTTCTGCCAGCAAAGATCTCTAGCTTAAAGAGTCAAGAACAGATCTTCTTAATCCCAGGAATTTACCCCAGACTCATGTCCAGAGAGCAATGAATGTGTCTCTCTTGAAGCAGGCAACCAGATCTGAGTGCACTTTTCCAGGCATGGTGTCTCCAGAGCTCCTGCCCTCAGTTTATCCCTGTCATTCATGCAGGAGCCCTCCTGAGACATCCTGGCATTGCATTTGCCCCTTCCACTGTGGCTTCAGTGGGGTATGATAAACTCATGCTCTCCAGTCTTCCCCATGGTTCTCAGCTGTGGGTTCCCAGTCTGCAGCAGAAGCCCACTGCCCGAGGGCATGATTCATGCTGGGATCTCACAGCCAATTCCCAGCACTCCAAAATCAGCTAAAACTAAGAGGCAATCCCATTCATCTACTCAGCAGTGTGATTTCTGCCAAGGTCTCTCCTGTCGTGGCTGACACCCCCACCACAGCAGCACCAGTAGTGCTCCCAGGACCTGATGCTTTGTAAGTTGTATTAATTATTGCTGTGCTGGGTGCATGGGGCAATCAATGTCTTACAGGGCATTCAGAGCTCCAGGAAGAAGCTGAGGTCCAAATCCTGCTCTAAAGCTGTTCCCCAATGTGATGTGCTGCTGAACCCATGCAGTGCATGGCTGGGAGACTGTCACTGGTGTATTTTATATAATGCTTATTCTGCTAGGGACAAAACCCCAGAATTATTTGGTCTAGCAAATTTAGTTTCCATTCTCTACAGGCCCCAAAATTTCCTAAGGCTGGAAAAAATTGAAACCACAATGTTCTCTGACAATACTGAAGAGAACTCACCACCTGAGGAGTCAAACCCCCAATCACTGGCTGTTAATACACTGCAGCAGACATGAGGTTTGGCATGAACCAGAGGCTTTAGCAGGAAAGTGGCAGAGAAAGTGTGGGAAAACTAGGCAGGGAAAGGGAGCCAGAAGGCTGCAGAAGGCCAATTGCTGCTCCTGGAGGGCTACAGGTAGTGCAGCCTCAGAGCTTGTGGGCTGGTTTTGCTCCTTTGGCCCCAGAAGGACTCTGTTATTTATCTGCTTCAGATAGATGCAAACTGCTTCTAAGGTATCCCTGAAAATCCTGAACACACCTCCTGCTCTGTTTTGTCCCTTCCACTTTCCCTGAGTGCCTCTGGGCTGGAGCAGAGGTGCTGAGGCTCTCAGGGGTGGTGGGGCTGAGCTTGTCCAGGCATCTCCCTCTGGAGCCAGGCTGGCATCTCCCTCTGGAGCTGCTCCTGCCAGAGCCAGGCTGGCATCTCCCTCTGGAGCCAGGCTGGCATCTCCTTCTGGAGTTCCTGCCACAGCCAGGCTGGCATCTCTGTCTGGAGCCAGGCTGGCATCTCTTCTGGAGCTGCTCCTGCCACAGCCAGGCTGGCATCTCCCTCTGGAGCCAGGCTGGCATCTCTCTCTGGAGTTGCTCCTGCCACAGCCAGGCTGGCATCTCCCTCTGGAGCAAGGCTGGCATCTCCGTCTGGAGCAAGGCTGGCATCTCCCTCTGCAGCTGCTGCCACAGCCAGGCTGGCATCTCCCTCTGGAGCTGTTCTTGCCACAGCCAGGCTGGCATCTCCCTCTGGAGCAAGGCTGGCATCTCCGTCTGGAGCAAGGCTGGCATCTCCCTCTGCAGCTGCTGCCACAGCCAGGCTGGCATCTCCCTCTGGAGCTGCTCCTGCCACAGCCAGGCTGGCATCTCCCTCTGAAGCCAGGCTGGCATCTCTCTCTGCAGCTGCTGCCACAGCCAGGCTGGCATCTCCCTCTGCAGATGTTCTTGCCAGAGCCAGGCTGGCATCTCCCTCTGGAGCCAGGCTGGCATCTCTCTCTGGAGCTGCTCCTGCCACAGCCAGGCTAGCATCTCCCTCTGCAGATGTTCTTGCCAGAGCCAGGCTGGCATCTCCGTCTGGAGCTCTCCCAGCCCCCGCCCCGGGTCCATCGCGCTCCCTCCCCGCTCCTCCCTGCCGCATCTCCCCGTCCCGCGCCGCCAGGGGCGATCACCGGGGCAGGACCGAGCAGGGCAAAGCAGGCACAGCCCAGAGCGGAGCCCTGGCAGCGCTCGGGTGCAGGTGAGGAGCGGCCCGGAGCCAGCTGCCTGGGGGCTGTGGCTGGGGGCTTCTCCCTTCCTGACAGCACATTGTGAGTGCACGCACAGCCCTTGCTGGGAAGGGCCTTTTTCAGCTCATTCAACTGCACCAGTGCCAGAACTCGGAGGGGGGCTCGGGAACCTTCCCCCCCACTGCCTCAAAACCCAGAGAAAATATTCCTGGCTGTTCAGCACGAAATCCCAGAGCTGCCTGCCGTGAATCCTCAGGAGAGTAAACACGAGGGCATGGGCACATGTGGGGCTTGATGGGAAAAGGCAGGGACTCCATTTCCACTTTTGTTGCTCCCTTTACAAATAAAGAATGACAGATCAGATAAATTAAAGCCTTGCTTTTGCCCCTTTGGAGAGCCCAGGGAACTTTGGCTGCTCCATGTGCTGAGAGCACGTGCAGCTAAAGCCAGATGAACAGGAAAAACTGACCCAGCATCTTCAAAGGATTAAGGCAGCAGGAGTGAGCTATACACCATGTAAGGCTCTGACAGGGGGAAGCAGAGCTTTTTAATGAATCACTGCATGGTCTGCTCTTTCCCTGTGGGATGAGGCACAGTGATAAGCATTCCCTGACCTGCCTTGAACACTCAAACAGCGTTTCATCATTCCCCTCCCCACGCTGCAGACAAGCAGGACAGAGACACAAAGGATGAGAAACGAAGCTCACATCCTCCTCTTGGCCTGTTTCATCTTCCTTTCCACCAGTAAAGCTGATCCCCCCCTGCCCTTTGTAAGGGCATCTCCTTCTGGGCAGCCTTTGCAGCCTCTCATCCCTGGTCACAGAGAGGGGACAAGTGACCCTGGCTTACCAAGCTTGAGATCCCAGATCCTACAGGCCTGAAAGATTTAAGTGATGCTGGAAGAACCATGTCTACATGGAAAGGGGTTTAAAAACAATCAGGGAATTGAATGCAGAAGAGATCTTGTCAACTTTTTGGTTCCATTAGCACTGTCAGGAACACTAAGAATATAGACATTACATGGTTTGAAAATGTTTCCAAGAGTTCTGTGTATTATTATGTTATCTCTGATCTAAACCCCTGTTAGGGATTTCATGGTCTTAGCCTGTGTTTGAGATTCAGCACATTAATCAGTGAGATCTCTCTGAGATGTGTCAACAAATTCAGCCCGCTGTTCTGCGTTAGCTGCTCGAGCAAATGAGCACCGTGCTTAGGAGCAGCTTGGACCTGCAGGGCTGAGTGACTGTGCAGGACCTCAGCACTGAAGGAGATGTGCCAGAGCACCTTTTCAGTGGAGATTGCAAAGAAACAGACCAGGCACACAGTCCTTTCTGCCCACCCTGGCAGCTTCCTCTTCATAGGGCTCCTTCTGAGATGTGGAGCTCCAGAGAAGGGCAGCTCAGTGTTAACAACTTGTGGAAATGGAGCATTTGAATGGGTCTGGAGGATGGATGGAGGATGAATGCTCCATATGCCCTCCCACCTGCACACAGAGCAACAGGACACCAAGCACAGACTGAGTGCTCTCTGGCAGGTGGGGACCTGTCCTGTCTGCTGTGTCCTCTGCATGGGAGGAAGTGGGAATCTGGCAAAAGGGCAGTGGTGCCTGGGAGAAGGGAGTGACAGGTTTCTGCAGCCCAGTGTTCTCAGCCACAAAGCAAATGGAGGTGTAGCCATGCAGCCAGCAGAAAGGAGGATGGACAATCATGGAATCACAGAAAGGCCTGGTTTGAAAGGGATTTCAAAGATCATCCACTTCCATGTCCAGCTAGATGAGTTTATTCCAAGCCTGTCCAGCCTGGCCTTCAGCACTTCCAGGGATCCAGAGGCAGCCACAGCTTCTCTGGGTAACCTGTGCCAGGGTCTCACCAGCCTCACAGTCAGAACTTTGTCCCTAATACCTAACCTAAATCTACTTTCAGACAGTGTGAAGCCATTCCCCCTTGTCCTGTCCCCCTCCATCCTGCTGCAGGCTCCCTGCCTGGCAGAAGGTTGTGACCTGTTTGTTCATCCATAGCTTGTGCTTCCTCCAGCTCCCCACACAGGGGGCTCCATGAAGATTTGGAGGCACAGCATTTCCATCAGCCCCAAGAACTCAGAGCACCCTGGGGCCCATCTGTGTGAAGCCCAGGGCACGAAGGAAGCAGCAGCAGAGCTGTGTTGGTGTGAGCTGGGTGTGAGCCCAGGTCCCTGAGCACAGCCCGTGTCCCACAGCAGCTGCTCCCAGGGTGTGAATATTTGTGTGAGAGCCCTGGCACTGAGTGCTGCACATGTGTGCTGCTGCTTGTGCAAGCGTGCAAGGCACACATCCTGCATTTCCACGTGCCATGGCCTGAGATTTCATTTCCTCCCTAATGCATCCCATGCCTGGGAGTCAGCTGGCAGCACGGTTTGGTGCCGCACCCGATGCACATCAGAAATCCAGCCCAGAATCATTCTCCCTGTTGACCAACATTTCTGAGACAATAGAAAGATGAAATTAATTGCAGAGCTCATGTTTTTAGAAGTAAATGGAATTAAGCAAAATGTTCTCTGCCAAAATCTGATCTAGTAAGAGTAAGAGTGAAAGGGAAAATAAAGGGAATGTTACTGGAAACGCTACTTTGCAACACTGCATTTCCCAGCAAGGATAACCTTGGGTACGAGCTCTGATCAAATCCACATTGTCCTAACGAGGTACCACTGTACTAATCAGGGCTGGGACAATCCTCAGCAGCACACCTGGGTAAAGGTGCACCCTGGAGCAGCCCTGTCACTCAGGACCCTGTCACTGACTCACGAGTTCTGCAGAGCCCTAGATCTCTTCACTGGCTGCAGCACCAGCAAAGCTTTACATGAGCACATTACATTACCTGGCTGTTGGGGATGCCCACCACGGGGTGTGCAAGCTCTGTTACCCAGAGATTGCCTTTAAGCAGCTTTTTGCCATGATAACCTCATCCACAGTGCTGGTGCATCCTCCAGACAGGAACAGGATTAAATTTCTTACAAATGAGTACAATCAGTTAACAACACTGCTTTGGGTGGAAAGAGATCTTTGTAGATGACTTGATCCTCTGGTTTTGTTACATCCTTCTCAAAGGTTTTTTGATGAGTTTTTATGCTTCATCTGATCATGGCTGGTGTTGGGGCCTCTTGCACTTGATTAAAACTCAAAGGGTAAACATGATGTCACTGTTTCCTGTTGTGCCTGAGAGCTCCTAGGACTGGCACTGACCCTGTGCAGAGAAAGTCTGTGTGTGAACCACAGGCAGGCAGGGGCAGGATGCTCTGCCTCCCTCTCCTTTGGGATGGAGCATGCCATGGTCCCTTGTCATTGTCATGGGAAAGCATCTCTGCTGTCACCCACCACTGAGGGCCTGCAGAGAGGAGGAGCTGCAGAGTGACCACGCCTCAGGGACAGGGACAGGGACAGGGACAGGGACACCCTGGGCTGGCGGGGCTGCCCCTGCACGGATCCAGACTCCTGGACAGCTCAGGAGAGAGCTGTGCTAAGCTCAGCTCCAGGGCTTAGGGCTTTTGAAAACAAGAAAGACAGCTCAAGCAGTGTCCAAACTGCCTAGCTCCACCTCATTTGGGAAAAAGTGAGGAGAGGGGGATATCCGAAATAATGAGTTTTCTGAATATTTATTCAAAACATGACAACAGATAAACTCCAATCACATGTTGCATTCAAATATTGGGATACTTATTCCAAATATGGTCCTGTTGCAATTGTATGATAAACATGAAAGCGAGAGTGCAGTTATTTATGTCCTGCCTTCAGCTCCTCAATAGCATGTTTAAGTTTAGGGTATTTATGCTCTTTCATCCAGCTGTCTGACTTTATCAAGTCCTGTACAACTTGTGAGAGGCAACCATGCCAGCAGCAGAACAAGCCCCAGCAGACCTTGGTAGGATGGGCTTCCCTCATGGAAAGCACATTATGTCCCTCCTGCTTCTCTCCTGGCCCCCATGGAGGGCTCTGGCACAGAATTCTCCTATTACATAGTCCCCTGGCAGGGAGGGAAAGCCTTTCTCCCTGGCTGGGGCTGGAGGAGCTTCCAATATCATTTAAATGGAACAATAACTCGATGGTAGCGAGCGGGGGTTATTTGGGGTGCTCCAAGAAGGCACATACTGTGCCCAGGAGCAATGGAAATTTAGGCAAAGGGAAGTTTTGACTAAAGAGCCAAAAAAAGATCTTGGCAGGACCTCCTGTACTCTGTGGAGCCACCTCTCGTGTGGCAGGATGGATGCCCTCCTTAACTGCTGGTGTGGAGTTGGATTCTCCCCTTACTGCTCGGGAATTGTGTTTACTTTCCTGCTCTGCTCTGCTCTGGCCGTGGACTGAATCTGTCAGGAGTCCCCTGAAGAGAAAGGCTGGAGCTGTACCCAGCACTGACATTCTCCTGAGCCTTGGTCGGGCTCCAGCACCTCAGAGCCCAGGGATTGCACATCTTCCTGGGAGAGCACAGCTAAGGGCATCTGGCTGGGGCAATGGGGACTGGACAGCCATCCCCTGAGGTGAGTGCAGTGCCAGGAGAGTAAACACACCCCTCATCCTGGTTCTGGGTGGAGGAACTCAGAAACCCACTGTTGACTCTGACTAATCTGAATTGTGGGCT
Organism: Luscinia megarhynchos; assembly: GCA_034336665.1. NCBI lineage: Eukaryota > Metazoa > Chordata > Aves > Passeriformes > Muscicapidae > Luscinia > Luscinia megarhynchos. The sequence goes on from CM067580.1 coordinate 10,130,787, forward strand.
CCAACACTGGGATTCTGGGCTTAGTCAGAGACCCCAGGGCTCTTTGCAAGTGAAAGTTTCCTAAGGAAAACAGTAGAGGAACAACTAATGAAGGAGGAAGACAAGGAGTTCTCAAGACAAGAGATGTTCTTCCTGACCTGCCAAACCATGAAAACAGCCACAGCTGCAAAAGATTCCAAGGATAATCCAGCAACAGGACCAGAGGATGGGTGTCCTACCTCTCCAGGGGATGGGCAACAAAGCCACTGAGTGCCACAGTACTGGCAAACAAACATCACCCAGAGTGACAGGAGCACAGCCATGCACAGACACCACATGCCCCGTGCTCCTCTGAGTTTCAGCTGTCTCCCAGATCTCCCAGTTTTACTGTCCCTCACCCTTCAACCACAGACATACTGTTACATCAGCTTTTCCAAGTGCTTGTCAGCTTTATGATCTCCTGAGAGCTCCTTGGGGGCTCAGCTCTGGACCCTGCCCACAGCAGAAGGAGCAGGCTGGTTACATCACACACAACAGAAAGCTTCCAGGGGAAAATCAAATTCCCCAAGTGCCTACTTTGCACTTGAAAATTACTCCAAGTCTTCAATTCATACTCTGAAGCATTGTCACAGGGGATTTTTTATGCAGATGAATGTGTAGCATGCTCAGAATCCATGGAATTTCTACATTTACAGCATCCAGGTTCTCCTCCACTTTTACAGGGTCTAACCCACTGAACGTGTCTTAGCACTTGAATGATGGCAACAAGGAGTGGGGAGGGAACCTCAGCATGTGCTGATGTTGCTTTGCTGTCCCTCAGGGTTTGTGTCTCTTTGCAATGCCATGGCAGCCTTGTGCCTTGTCCCATATCAGACACTCTCTGTCTCTCCACCTTATCTGCTCAATTCCCTCTGTTGTGTCTTCATAGGATCACTGAATGCTTTGGGTTGGAAGGGACCTTAAAGACCCCGAGCTCCCTGCCTTGGGGGGACACCTCCCACCATGCCAGGGTGCTCCAAGCCCTGTCCAGCCTGGCCTCGGGCAATCCCAGGAATGGGGCAGCCTCAGCTGTGCCAGTGCCTGCCCGTGCAATCCTCCTCTGGGCCCTGGGTGAAGGACACCAGGTGAATGAAAGCACACCAGCCTTTTATGCAAGTCTGTCCCAGGGTAAGAACCGACCTTCTGCAGAACTTTTTTGGTTGCTTTTGACTTCACTTTTGCATGGATCTCCCATTGGGGATCAGCAAACATAATTCCTTGATTGCAAAACTTAGCCAAAACCAGCTCAAAAATTCACTTGTCAGACTAAGTTTAGCTGGGTTCCTTCCATTCTTGACTGATGTAATGTCATTTTCCAGCACCTACAATACTTTCTACTTCACAGTGTGAAGCCATTAGTGTATTATTGAATATTAATCTCATTAAAGCTGCTTTCTGTCTTATACATTTATTCTCCAATTTTGTAATTTTTTTTTCATAAAGAAAGACAATAGTGGATGAAGAAATGGCTTTGTTATTGATTTGTGTGTGTAATTTGGAGAACAACAAAGCAAAGAGCCACATGCTAAGATGTATGAACAGGGTGCTTGCTCTCCAAAACCACTGAGGGTTGGTGAGATGGTCTGAAAAAGACAATCAGGCCTCCAAAATCTGAAAATGCAAGTCCAGCCCGGAGTCCAGACCATAAAATATGTTTGTAGAAACACTTTTCTGGATGGGCAGGGGGAAGCCTGTTCTGGAGGGCACTGGTTCTGGGAGGGCAGACCAGGACAATCCCAGTTGCAGTGGTTTCTCAGAGCACTTTTGCCCTCCTCACAGAAGAATGCATGGCACCAGCCAGGTGTGCTGCAGAGCTCAGTGTGCAGCTGCCAGAGCCCAGCCTGCAGCCAGAGGGTTTTCTGCATTTCTGCACTCACCAAGCTGAGCCTCAACACCTTCCCAAAGGCTGTGCTGCCTGTGACACCCCAGCTGCCCCCCAGGCACCTCCTGAGCCACAGCCACGGCACAGGGACTGTGCTGGCGCCTCCCAGGCTGGGATGCAGCCCAAGCATCACAAAGTCCTGCACAAAGTCTGTTGATCCTGATGGTGGCATCTCATCTGGAGGGAGCCCAGCGAGCTCTGCCAGCCTGTGGTGCCAGCCAGGGAGGACAGGGCTGTGTTTGCCAGCTGAGACCATTCTCCTCCTCTCCTGCACCTCTCCTCCTGCAGCAGGGCTTCCTCAAGGAACAGCAGTGCACAGCCTGGCTGAGCCAAAGCCAAGGCTGGAGGCAGGAGATAAAACCAGTTCTCCCACTGTGCTGTGCTCAGCAGAGCTAATTGAGGGGCTTATTAACAAACAATGCACATCAACATCCACATTATACAGCCTTTTGTGCAGGCCACAACCACGCTTAAAAGCATCTTCCAGTTCTTTTGCCACCCGTGGTTCATTTCTAATCTAGGAAAACTGAGCAGCAGGGAAAGCTGAGAACTTGCTGATTGCCTCAGACTGCTCAGTGAAGTCTCTCCATCCCTGCTATCTCAAGGCATTGCAGAGGGAATACTGGACATGGCAGCAACCAGATCGATTTTTCTGACAAGTTTTCTGCTTAGAGGCATTGCTCATGCAGGTTTTTACACTCTGGGTCAAGCAGAGCATTCCAAACCCCTTGAGCACCATTTATCTTTGAGCACTCCCATTGACTCAACCCTACTGCTTTAAGAAAACAGCTGACAAGGAGTTTGGGCAAGTTGGAGAAAGAATTTGATTTTCACATATGAGAATTTAGGCTTCAAATCCAGCAAAGATGAAGCTGATTCCAGGAGCAGCAGTTTGAAGAGGAGGCTGGGGTGTGGTGTCCATTGCAGGCTGCTTGTGGGCTGGAGCTGCCAAGGGATTCCCAAGGCTGAGCAGGACAAATTCAGGTGAGAGACAGCCAAGTCTCACACATTGCTACAGGCAGCAGGATGTTTTGGTGTGGATGTTAGCAGGGCAGGCTGCTGACCCCTGTGCAGCCTGAGGAATGGGATAGCAGGGCAGAAATGTCCCCTCAGGGCACCTGGCTGCTGCAGATGGAGCAGGGAAAGGAAGCAGCAAGAGGGTTTGTGCTCAGACAAGCTGCCAGGAGAACTGAGCACATGCAGTCATGTCATCAGTCTGTGCAGGAGGAACAGCAGGGCTGGAGATAAGGAAGAGTTATGGATACAGTTAAAAATAATGAATGGACTTCACCTAGGAAGGAAAGCAGGCAGAGAATGAAATTAGAGTTTGCAATCATATGACAGCAGATAAAGGAAGTGGGCCCTGAGGATACTAGGAAGGCTTGTCCTGAGTCCAAGAGAGCCATCCCAGCATCCCAGAGGGCTCATCCTGCCTCCCTGAGTCCTGTGTGACTCACTGGGCACAGCCCAGCCCCTCTTCCCTGCCAGAGGAGCTGGGGCTTTGTGCTGCCACTGCAGGGCTCTGGTTCTGGGCTGGCAGAGCAGGGCAGCAGGCAGGGCAGGGCTCAGGCTGCAGGTGGCTGTGGTGCCACCAGCAGGGTGGGAATCACTGACCTAACCCCAGCCAAGGCCCCCAGTGCAGCTGTGCTGCAGTGAGGCATCAGAATTCTCTTCTAGGGAAGAGAGCACCAGGGTGGGACATCAGACAGTGAAAGAGATTAAAAGAGATAGAAGAGATTGCAAGTACTGCAGAGTGGCAAATAAGGAGGACAGCTCTGAAGGGAGCCCAGAGATCCTGCTCTAGACTGAGATGATCAGCTAGAATCTGAGTGAAGTGAGCTGAGGTGAATCCCAACCTGAAATCCAGCATCACCCTAAGGGAATTCCTACCCATGGGCTAGGAGAGGATGTGGCCTTTCTCATTGTATTTGCAATGCTACAGCAAGGAGACAAATATTTACTGGGATGTTTATTTGAGAACAAGTTGGTGGGAAGAAGAGCATGGCTGATATCAAAGGAATGCTCATTCGTGCCTTTGGAAACAGTGTTTATGATTAATTCATCTCTCTATGATCAGCACTATCCACCGAGTGTTTGCTATTTATTTATTCATTTATTACCCTTTTCTGTATCCATCAGAGTGATTTACAACACATTATGAACTGAAGATCATTAGTGCGTGACTGAAGAACTGGTACAAGCTTATCTCCAGGACATTGCTCGGCAAAGCACCAAATTCTCTTCTGAATTTATTTTTCCCCATCAATCCATCATTTAAGATGTGGTGTTTTCTTGAGCCTGGCCATTCCGAAGATGTTATTTCCCTTTGGGAGGCCCTGGTTGTTCAAATGTTCAGCAGTTGACAGCTGCCTGGAACACACTACAAAAGAATTAAAGCCAACAACATTTCTATCTTTTCATCTTTCTAGCCTCAGACTGAATCAGGCACTGGCTGCTACTTGTTGCTGCTATTCACGACATAGCTGGTGTTGCTGTGACCTTTCCTTTCTCTGTTATGCTCTTATCTGATGTTTGCAGGACTTGGTATAATTGAGGGGTTTATGTGTAGCAATGTTTCTGGGTCGTTTTCTCTCTGTTTCTGGAGGAATTTGTCATTGGTGAAAGGTGCTGCAGAGGTGACATCACAGCATGAGGTGCCCCATGAGGAGCAGCTGGGTGCTGCTCTGAGCAGGAGCCTCAGCCCTGGGCAGAGGGGCCACCCAAGCCTGGGCTGTGCAGGTCACAGGGGCAGCCAGAGCAGCTTTTCCTCCAGAGCTGTTCTCATCCAGCAGAGCCTGCAGTCCAGCAAACAGAAAGGGAATTCAGCACTGGCTGGAGGGTGTTTTCAGTCCACTACACCATTTCTGACAGTCCTGCCCTGTTCAGCTGCTCAGCTGCACAGAGGAGCCTCCTCTGCTCTGGCAATGTTAAACAATAGCTGTGTCTGATGTACCAACTGCTGCTGGTTGAAATGTTAGCCAGATGAACAGACCCACTTTGAGCCCAACATCTATGGCCCCTTCCCAACTTCCAAATTCACTGTCAATGCTGTACATCCACCACAGTGTCCTCTCATGGCACTGGGCACTGCTGCTGTTCCTTTCCCAGCAGATGTGTGACAGCAGATGGGCAGAGGACTTGATGCTACAAGGAATCAGAGGGCACCAAAACACACCTGGGCAGTCTGAGGTACCCACAGCCTGGCAGGCAGGGGCTCAGACACCCCAGTGCTGCCAGCACCACACTGGGGTGGCAGGGATGGACACCCCAGTGCTGCCAGCACCAGGCTGGGGTGGCAGGGATGGACATCCCAGTGCTGTCAGCACCAGGCTGGGGTGGCAGGGATGGACACCCCAGTGCTGCCAGCACCACAGTGGGGTGGCAGGGATGGACACCCCAGTGCTGCCAGCACCAGGCTGGGGTGGCAGGGATGGACATCCCAGTGCTGCCAGCACCACACTGGGGTGGCAGGGATGGACATCCCAGTGCTGCCAGCACCACACTGGGATGGCAGGGATGGACACCCCAGTGCTGCCAGCACCACAGTGGGGTGGCAGGGATGGACATCCCAGTGCTGCCAGCACCACAGTGGGGTGGCAGGGATGGACATCCCAGTGCTGCCAGCACCACAGTGGGGTGGCAGGGATGGACATCCCAGTGCTGCCAGCACCACAGTGGGATGGCAGGGATGGACACCCCAGTGCTGCCAGCACCGGGCTGGGGTGGCAGGGATGGACATCCCAGTGCTGGCAGCACCAGGCTGGGGTGGCAGGGATGGACATCCCAGTGCTGCCAGCACCGGGCTGGGGTGGCAGGGATGGACACCCCAGTGCTGCCAGCACCGGGCTGGGGTGGCAGGGATGGACATCCCAGTGCTGGCAGCACCAGGCTGGGGTGGCAGGGATGGACATCCCACTGCTGGCAGCACCGGGCTGGGGTGGCAGGGATGGACACCCCACTGCTGGCAGCACCACACTGGGATGGCAGGGATGGACACCCCAGTGCTGCCAGCACCACACTGGGGTGGCAGGGATGGACATCACCCCTCTCACTGCTATTCTGGGAGCACTGGCACTACCCAGACAGGATGTGGTCTGTGCCAGAGGGTGAGGGAAGCTGGTTAAAGGCAGAAAGAATGGAAAATGTTCGCTGCTGTTTCTGTTTAGCTTTAGGAACTGATCCAGCTGAGATAATAACAGAAGAGCTCACTTTGCCATGTCAAATATGCAGGTACTTTGCAGTATTAAGATTTGATGTCCTGTTCTTATAAAACTGGCCCCTGCTGACTATGGGAAGAGAAAGTTGCCTATAAACAATGTTTTATTTCTTATTTAACACAAATTCTTGGGCAAAAGGAGTCAATCAATTTTTCATAAAGCATAAAACAGAGATAAGTGCTTGGGATCATGTGTGACTCCCTGTCAAACAGAGCTGATAAGTGGTGATGCAGTACAGGGAGTGCTTTGCAAGTATTGTCCAAGTGACCTTTTCATTACTTTGCCTTAAGCAGTTAATCTCTTTTTTCCAGGATACAGACTATTTTAAGTCCCATTACATCATGCATGTATTTTAAATATTAATTTTCCTTCCATGTCATGCTTAGGAGGATTTGTTTGTTCTTCACCTTGTTTTAATGCAGTCCTCCCCATCTTGCTGAGTTTTCCAGCAGAGTCAGAGTTAAGGAGCTTCCAGGCAAGAACTGAAAGTGCTTGTTTGCAGGGAGTATGTGATGCCTGAGGGGCAGGATGTGAAACCCTGTGATTCAGCAAAGGCTGCCAGGCCAGAAGCAAGGATTGGACCTCTGCAAAGGCATCCAGTGATGGCAAGGGAAATACAGGGCCAATGAGAGGAGGCATTTACTGCCTGTGTGTGGGGTTCCATAAACGGGAGAAATGCAAGGCTGAGCCAGTGCACCTCAGCAGGGCTCCAGCTTCTACAGAAAAATACTTGAAAATGATTTAGAAGAAAGAAAACTGGCCTCAAAAGTGTCAGAGCATGCTGCTGTTTCTGACTCGAACATAATTTGAAACTCTTTGTGCCACATAGAGAAAGAGCTGCCACCTGCCAAAGGAGCTCAGAGTCTCTAAACAAAGCTGCTTCCCCACCCCATGCTGACCCTTGCAGTGTGAGAAATGCCTCAACAACACCTTTGGTGTGTTCCCATCTCTGTATTTTGGAGTCACTGGTCTCATAACAACAGAGCCCCAGCACAGAGCTCAGCTTTGTCAGGGTTCACACTTTATTATAAGCCACAGTTGAAAGAACAAAAATAAACTTTGTTCTTTGGAGTTGTGGGTAAAGCAGAGATGAGGGTATTTATAAGTGAGGTTGCAAAGGCTAAAGCAGGACCATGTTTTGTTGATATCCAGGGGTAACAGGCAGTGCTGAGCCCTGTGCTCTCCTCTCCAAAAGGGTTGTTCTCCCTGCAGGGGAGCTCCTGCCAGGCTGTCCTGCTCTGCACAGCCACACAGTCACTGCTCTGCTCTGGAGCAGCTCCACTGATCCCTGCACTGCTGCCGGGGGCTGACCCCTGAGCACCCCTGCACCCTGCAGAAAGGACAGGGATGCCTTCAAGTGCCTTGAGGCACGGATTGTAGGAGCCCTTGTTTTTGTCATGGGCACGTTTTCTGCTTCTCTTCAAGGAAACTTGCTGTGAGAGTGTGTCCCAGGCGGGTGTGTCCCGGGCACCTGGCAGGACCTGCCCTGGTGTGTCCCTGTGCACCTGGCAGGACTTGCCCTGGTGTGTCCGTGTGCACCTGGCAGGACCTGCCCCGGGTGTGTCCCTGGGCACTGCAGACCTGCCCCAGGTGTGTCCGTGTGCACCTGGCAGGACCTGCCCCGGGGGTGTCCCTGGGCACTGCAGACCTGCCCCGGGTGTGTCCCTGTGCACCTGGCAGGACTTGCCCTGGTGTGTCCGTGTGCACCTGGCAGGACCTGCCCCGGGGGTGTCCCTGGGTACTGCAGACCTGCCCTGGTGTGTCCGTGTGCACCTGGCAGGACTTGCCCCTGGTGTGTCCCTGGGTACTGCAGACCTGCCCCAGGTGTGTCCGTGTGCACCTGGCAGGACCTGCCCCAGGTGTGTCCGTGTGCACCTGGCAGGACCTACCCCAGGTGTGTCCCTGGGCACTGCAGACCTGCCCCAGGTGTGTCCCTGGCACCTGGCAGGACCTGCCCCGGGTGTGTCCCTGTGCACCTGGCAGGACCTGCCCCGGGTGTGTCCCTGGGCACTGCAGACCTGCCCCAGGTGTGTCCCCGGCACCTGGCAGGACCTGCCCCTGGTGTGTCCGTGTGCACCTGACAGGACCTGCCCCGGGTGTGTCCCCGGTCCCGCAGAGCTGCCCGTCCGTGCTCTGCGCCCCCGGAGCACACGGACACGATCTGCTGCGGACTGCGGCTGCTCCGAACGCGAGATGTAAGTGGTCCATCGAGGTTCGGAGGGTCGCTGATCGCCGCCTGCGTTGGACGGAGCAGCGGCGCGCACAGAGGAGCGCCGAGCGCGGAGCGTCGGCAGGAGGAGGTTTCACATTCCGCCTGACTCAATGGAGCCTTAAAATAGCACTTCCCAATGGAATACTTTAAACAAAGGCATCCAGGGGGTTATTAACGCCGTGGGACAGAAAGCGGGCTCGTGTGCTCCGGACAGAAGGGCAGAAAGGAGCGGGGCGGGTTGAGCCGGGGGCGGGCGCAGCTCTGCCTTGCCCGGCTCGGGAAGCAGCGCGGTGAGCCCGGTGCCACCTGCCAGCCCTCCTGCAGCCTGGGGGCAGGAAACACGGGCTGCAGAGGCTGTTTCCAGCAGCTGATCCCTCCAGGAGACGCTGCGGGGTGCTGAGTGCGGGGTGCGCTCCCGCAGCCTGTCCCGCTCCTCGCCGCAGCTCGGGGCGCACAGCACGGCACAGCCCCTGCTCTGCCCCAAGCTCTGCGAGCTGCATCCGGCCTTCCCGACTGGGCTGCCTGAAAATGAGATGTGGAGCTCATCTCATGTCACAGACTGCAAGGTGTGACGTTTTTTCCTGACCAAGATCAGACAAGACAATGTGGAGATCCACTGTAACATCTGAGTCTGTTCAGTGTGAAGACCACAGGACCATGGGTCCAAAGGGATAAAAGAGTTTGAAGCCACAGTAAGAAAAAGAAACTGCTTGGGGATGATCTACAGGAAAGGCAAAATCTATTGAAAACCATCTCTGCTATGAAATAGCATGGGAGACACACGGGCTTTTGGATGTGGCCAAATCAAACAGGGGCTTGGATCTGTTTTTGGGATTCTGCCACCCCACTAAACGTCCTCTGGAAGCACAGCAGTGAGCAGCAGCCTCTGTCTGCCCTGCTCCTGGTGCCAGGCAGGAGCTCTCTGCTCTCCCTCTGCCCACACTCCTGTAAGTGCCACCTGCTCTGTGCCCAGCCCTGCTGGAACCCTGCAGTGGTTCCCCCTCCTCCTCTGCAGCTGGCATCCTCCGGGCCAGCCCTCATCCCTGCACCACCCCTGCCCTCTGCCCTTTCTCAAAGGGCAGGGCAAGTTTGGCAGCAGAGACCTCTCTGATTTTTTGGCCGTCCCTTTGCTGTGTCTGACCCCATTCCCACCATTCCCTGGAGCCCCAGATTCTCCAGCTGCCATCTACATCTCCAGCTGCCATTTACATGTAGATTTTCTTCCTGGATTGTTTTTTAATCTGGTTCTCAGGAGAGACAAGAGCAGAGGAGGTGCCTGAGCACGACTTCCCATGTTTGTTTTCCGTGCTGCAGCGAGCTGCACAGGGCATGCAGATCTCTCAGAAACCTGAGAAACCTCTCAGCTGTTTGTGTCCCCTCCTGCTCACCACGAGCAGCACCAGCCTGGCACACTGAATGAAATGCCCTGGGGCACTGGTGTCCTGCTGCCACCAAGGACAGTGTCCCTGCAGGACTGTCCCTGTCCCCACAGGCACACAGCTGCACATCGAGCCTCCTGTGGCTCTGCCAGATGTGGCACATCCTTCTCCAGGACACTGCATCCTCCCAGTCAGGCACAGCTGAGATCTCAAAAGATAATTTTGTGTTCATTTTGTGCTGTTATCTGCCCTGCCAAGGAAGGGGACAGGAAATGGAGGGGCTTCATGAAGGAATTGAACTAAATGGGCCGATTTACCCAGAAAAACACCAAGGGGTGAATGCAGGAAGTAGGAAGGTTTCTAATTTCTATGGATTTCCAGCCACTGTGGGCTGACTTGGCCAGAAATAAATAAAATGAAATTTGGTCTTCTTGTTCCATTACAGGCATTTTCAACAGCAATTTTCAGTTCCTTTGCCTGTCTTTCCCTTTTGTCAGCAGAACCACTGAGGTGAAAACACAGAGGTCAGGGAAATTGTGCAGGTTTAAAAAATTTTTTGTGTGTTAGGTTTCTTTTGTTTGCTTTGTTTGTTTGTTTTGTTTTAATATTAATCTCTAAATCTGTGTAAAAATCTAAGACAAATAGATATTGGAACATGATTTCCTTCAAGCCTGAAGATGAATCCTCTCTATCAGCCTTCACAAGTCTTTCTTTAGGTCTATCAAACTTTGTACAACTAAACTTCACTGAAAAAAAAGCACTGCTGAGAGAACAGGGATGAAACTCAACAGACAAGAAAGACAGGATATCCCACTCCATAGCAATTAATAGCAATTAATGCACTTTACAAGATAAAATTTATAGAACCACACATCTGAATGAGCCCTTCTTAACCAGCTTTTACAATTTCTAGAGATGTGAATATGATGGGAGAGCACAAACCCAGCCTACAGCACAGCACTGGCAGGACTGTGGGAGCAGTGTAGCACCTGGCAAAATCTGTGATGAACCAAGCATTTATCCTGGCTGGAAGTTTCCTGCAGCCTGTTTCATCTCAGTGCACTGTCCTGAGAGCTGCCTGGCAGGAGAGCTTCTGCAGGCTCCTCTGGTCCTGCTGCTGGTGCCCAGGGCTAAAGATTTGATCCAGTTTGGTTTTAAGTACCAGTTCCTGATGCAATATCTTGATGGAAAGTCAACAAGGACTGTTAAGGACTGTCAAATGTTAATCTGCTACAGGTGCCTCACAGCCAGGCACAGATACACTGATTACTGTCACAAAATTTAGCAAAGTTTTTGGAAAGTGACTGATTTTTTCTTGTTGTTCAGTTTTCAGTGTTTGGGATGAGGCACTTGACCCTATAATTCTGGTTCATATCTATCCAAAAATATGCATAGCAAGGATGTGTGATTATTTTCTTCACATAAAAATATTGTTGTTGAGTTAAAATACAGAGAATGTTACTACCTCAACAACATTAAGGAAAGACAGACTATTGTAAACAGACAAGCAGAAGATGATTTATAATGAACATGTATCAACCCAAAACTTCCTGCCAGCTCTGCTGTGTGTCCCTGCAGTGCTGGGCAGATTTCCCACCCTGGGGCACACCCGGTGTGCTCCGACCTGCCCAGCCCACGGGACAGCCTGCAGTGCCTAATCTTCCAGAATGCACACTTTTTCCAGCATGAATTCCTGACACCAGCACACTCCTGGGACAGCATCCAAGCCCAGGCAGAGTGAAATCCTAAACTGTCCATGAGACAGCACTACAGAACTGACAGAAACCCCGGCGAGGAGTTTCCAAAGCAAACATCGTGTGTGCAGTGATAGCATCTGAGAGGGAGGGATTTTTTTCCTGGAGTCAACCTTTCTTGTTTTCCTTATGGCAAATAGTAATGAACTCAATGGTAAAATATGGCATTTCCCAAAGAGCAATCTCCTCCCCGAGATGCACCATCTCCTGTCATCGAGGCTTCGCCTTTAATCACTCAACACATGTTTTCAATCCACATGTTCATATGGTAATAACTTCACTCTATGAGTTTTCATTTGTCAGACCAAAATGCCCTTTAGGTTGGAGCATGCTGTAGGACACTGTCCAGGCAGGTTATTCTTAGCAACAGATGAATTTACAAAGAAAAGGCAGGTCTACAGTTCAGCATTTGCTTTTATTGCCTGCACTGCTCCTGTCACACCTGACCCCCAACTTCTCCTCCAGCCCTTCCCACCCAGCAGCCACCATCAGCTGCTCACTTTGCTCTGTGCTTTACATCAGTTACTAAAAAATGACAATGAGACCATCAAACCCAGCTTGTTTGGGCCTGGAAATTCCCCTTCTGCCTCTTTCCACTACACCCGTGGCAAAAAAAAAATCATGTCTCAGCAAGATCCTGACAAATCCAACACAACTGGACTGGTGTAGCTCTTCCCTGTGAGGGTGGGGAGGCCCTGGCACAGAGCAGCTGTGGCTGCCCCAGCTCTGGAAGTGTCCAAGGCAGGTTGGATGGAGCTTGGAGCAGCCAGGGCTGGTGGAAGGTGCATGGCAGGGGGGTAAAACGAGACGAGCTTTAAGGTCCCTTCCAGCCCAAGCCAGTGTGTGATCCTGATCCTGGTGGGTGCAAAGGATGCTCTGCAGTGTCCATGTCATTTCAGCTTCTCTGTGAATTGAGGCAGCAGGAGCCTGGAGCTCCCCTCAGCCACCTCCCACCCCACAGTGCAGCAGCTCTGGCAGCCCAGCCAGATCCCCTCTGCTCCTACTGCTGCACTTACTAGTGCTGTTTGCTTCTTGCACAGGAGAAAAAGCAGCTCTTGGAGGCAATTGGAAAGCAGAGATTGCTCTGTCAAGCAACTCTCAGAAAGCAGCTGCCATGAGAACCATATCAACTCTGAATCTCTCCTGCTTTCCTTTGGGACATTGCATTTCCAAGGCATAACTCCGTGCTCAGGTTCATGCTCTGAGCTCTGTACTCTCCCCATCAGATCTTCCATAAAAATTAATTCATGGCCTCTCCTGAGCAGGAGGTGTTCTTGAAGATGACACCCTCCCCACCCAAGGAAATAGTTTGAGGCTGCCCAATAAATTACTGGTAAGCTGGTTGTTTCATAATGGCTCCTAATTGCCCTGTGATGATCACAGATATCAACCATATCTTCCAAAAGGCTATTTCAGCCTATATATGGTCAGAAGATCATTGGGCCAGCAGATTTGTTTTGTTGTGCTGGAATCAGATAGCTAGGGCCCATCTCTGCCTCCAGTGGGGTGGAGAGAGAGCATTGCAGAGGGTGATGCTCTGGAATTATGGAGCCTATGAACTTGATTATGAGTTATTCAAGTTATTGTTCCTCTACAAAGAAGAAATGCTGGGAAGAAGGAGGAGAGCAAGAAACAGCAGCAGAAATATTAGGGGTAATAAAAAAGCCAAAGAGTCACTGCACCAGCCATCTCTGGTGTACTCTTGCTCCCTTGGAAGATTCTGCTCACTGCTTGGAGTAAATACTTGAGGAACAGGATATCATTTTCAAATTACTTCTGCTATTTTATTCTTGAATTTCTCTAAGACCTCTGTCAGAGGCACTGTTGCAATGACTATATTTCAAAGTGGCTTCCAGAAATGAGACCAAAAGCACTGTAAAATGGAAAGAATTGCAGCAGGGCTGGTTTACAAGCCTTACTGCTGATTTACACGAGCAGAAGTACAACTTAAAGAATGAAAGTCTATTTCTGCTGCTTATGCTAATAATTTGCCACCAGTCTCCACTGCTGAATGAAAACCTGAATCAGTCCATCATGGAAACACAATATGTGCTCTCAGAATAAACATTTCTCTTTACCAAAGGACTCAGTGCACCCACTCAAACAAAAGTCTCTGCAGAGTAAATCCATTATTCTACTTACTGTTATAGCACTGCATCAAACCACAGATACAAACCTGTCTCTGCACTGTCCCTGACATTACAACACAGAATAAAGGATTTTTTTCCCTGTTGTCAATAAGCAGAATTGAAGGACATATAATCCTATTATATGTTCCTATATCCTATTCTTTCCTGAGATGCAATTGCACTCAGCCTTCAAGCAGTTCTATATTCTGATGTAACCTGAAATGCCACCTTGTAGAAGAATATGATAACTCAGGGACCCCAAAGTTCCCACAAGTTGATTCACTACACACTTGTACTTGTGAATTGCCCAGAGCTGCTTTTCAGTGTGCAGGGAGAAGCATAGGAAAAAGCAGATATTTAGACACCTCTGTCTATGCTGCAGAAGAGCCAGGGTTTATTATTTCGAAAGTCATCAGTTCAGCACATTTCCCAGGAAGATTTCTGAACTGGTTTTGGCTAACAGCTGACTGCTGGCATCTCAGAGTTGAACTGAAATCTTTGGGACAGCACTTGCTCCAGGGCAGTGATCTGCTGCATGGAATTGCAGTTGAGAGCCAAAGTAGCAGCTTTTCACACTGCTCTGTCTTTTCTCCAGCCCAAGAATTTCCTGACTGCTGGGACACTCCATCCCAAGCCTTTGTCCAGAGGGAATCCCACTGTAGCCTCTGCCTCCCTCCTCTGATCCATGCCCTCTTGGTCTCAGATGTAAACCCAATAAATGGACACTCTGCAAGTGTTACACCCTTGACTTTTCAGGATGTAGCTGAAAAGCACCATCCACATCAGGGTCTCCACACCAGGCTTGGTGAGAGAACCCCCTGCACATGCTGTGACCCCCAGAGGATGTGATCCAGGCACCTCTTCAATGTTCTCACCTGTGCATACAGTGGTGGCTCTTGCAGGGAACGGTTTTTCTCTTCAGAAAGAGATTTTCAGCCTCCTGGGTGCTTCCTCAGATAAAATAAGAGATTCTGGAAGAGTCCCTTGTCCTTGAGCTTTGGAGGGTTCATAACCACCTCCTCCCTCACAGCAGCAGCAGCACCAGCTGGGTAATAGCTGATGCCAAAACCAGTGTTAGCTTGCAATAATATATTGTCCCACGAGGCCACAGAGGCTTCTGAACAGGGGACTTGAGCAGAAACTACACCTTGAGTTTTTTTTAAAAGGAGAGAAACCCATCAATGAGTGTCTAGAACTTGGAGCAATGAGGACAGTGAAACAACCTTATTTAACAAGAAAAGAAGCAGGATCAGAAGCAGAAAATTACTTCTTGAGAATGTGGCAGGTTTTTTAAGTGGAAGCTCTGGGAATGCCAGCCCTAACTTCTCAATGAATGTTTTGATGAGGAAAAACTGATTTGGGCCATTTTTTTTTTTCTTGGAGCAAACTGGATGCACTGAGTGTCCTGACATTGCTCATTTTATCCTCAGCTCTGTGCACCCTCCACATTGGATCAATACAGACAATGGGCTTTAGAGAGCTCAGAAGCTCCAGGAAACTCCATGAAAACCTGTGCAGATGGCTCTCAGAGGGAGTGATTTCATTTTATTGCTCCAGGTGAAGGCAAAATTCTCCATTCCCTCTGCAATATGGGCCCTACAGTCACAACCTGTCCCCAGCAATTTTTATCCTTTGAGACGTAGGAAACTGCATTTGCACAGGGCTGGGGACACAGTGAAAGCAGAGGCTCCCAGTGCTGCAGCAAATCCTGCTCTGGCAGCAGTCCCCAGGAGAGGAAGGAGAGGAGGAGATCACCCCACAGCCAGCAGTGGTTTCACACAGCCAGCAGCATCCCCAGGTCGTGTAGAACCCCTGCACAGGACCAAGCCCCCAGCAGGAATGGTTTATCTCCAAAAGGGAGTTTATTTCTCTTTGTGTTTCTGTAAAGTGGCTTTTCCAGCAGCTCCTGCATGTCCAGGCCTTGAGGGCCTGCTGGAGACTGTCTCCACAGCCTTGCTGCTCCTGCCTATAAATAACATTTCAGATGCCCAGGCCACACAGTCACACTGCAGGAAAGGTCAGCAGGAATCGTCATCACCCAGAGAAATCACTCTGCAAGCTGCCCCACGGCTGGGCTGGGCTGCAGCCAGCTGGACTGCAGCTCTGCACATTATCAGGGCAGGATCTCGCTGGGAACGCTCGGATGAAACGCTTTATTGGAAAATGCTGATTCACAGACATCAAAATGTTTCGTGGAAATGCAGCAGTTTTTCTGAATTGACAAGGGAACCCAGACATGATCTGGATGCAGCAGTGGCTGGCTGGCTGCCAGGGTATCCCATGGCTTGCAGAGTGTGTCTGCAGGACAGCTGTGTCCCCGGGGCTGCTCCAGGCACAGAGCCCCAGCTCTGCCAGGCTGTTTGACAGCCTTGCCCTGGCTGAGCTCTTGGCAGCCCTGAACCCACAAAAGTGTGGGGAATAAATTCCCAAATGCAAGTTTTTCTCTACAAGGTATCCACCCAGTTGACTACTGTTGTTGATGTTGATGTGTGTCCACCCAGTCGACCATAATTGTTGATGTTTGTGTTGACTATTTGTTAACATTTTATATCTTTGTAGATTGTTAATAGTCTTAGCTGTTTGTCCTTTACCCTGTCTCAGTATCATTCCTCCTTCAAAATGGTGTGTGACAGCAAGAGCTCATGGGATACTATTGAGTAATAAAAACCCCTAAAAACAATGAGTCAGTTTAACATCTAAGATGAAAATATTGTACTCCCAAGTGAAGAAAACAGTGGAGAAGATGGAATCACCAACCAGAGCCATTTCACTTTGTGTCCATGACTTCAACAGCCCTCAACTAGCATGACACCCCTAGAGCAAGAGCCAGCAAATCTCTTCTTAGGGACTCTTACCAAGGTGGAAGCCTTAGTCCTGTCCTCTGGCTGAGCTGACTTTTCCTTTGTGTTGTCTAGCAGGAACAATGGCAATGTGTGTGACCCCTTGGGTTCCCCACCCAAAGCTAACCTTTAAAAAAGGCATTAAAAAGGAGCTGCTCTCCTGGCCCATTCATTTCAAGGAGCGGCTCTCCTGGCCCATTTATTTCAAGCAGGAGATGAGCTGGGGGGTTTGTACTCCTGAGGTGCAGCAGGCACTGCAGGCTGCCACTGCTTCTCCTCCTTGGAAAGGAGGGCAGAAACTTTGGTCTCTTTACAGAGATAGAGATGATGTTTTCTTTTTGTATAAATGACAATAATCCAAATATCCTGACAGAGGATGGGCAAATGTCCTTCAGCTTTCCAGAGCTTTCCTGGAGTGGCAGCCTGTGCACCCCAACCTGGCACAGCAGCCCTGCCTGGAGCCTTCCTCTGTTGGGAAAGATGAAACAGAGAAATCTTGCAAATATGAATGCCCAGATTCTGAAACCATGGACGAGTTTGAAATGAAAGCCACTTTTGAGATGCCAAGCCTTAGTTACTGAATCACCATGAAACAATAGCATGGCCCTTGAAGGCAATCCCCTCTTGATAGAACAATGCCCTCGGCCAGAGAGCAACTCCAAAGGGCACAGAAAGACTTGCTAAGGGTCCAAAGAGCAGTTTTTAAAGTATAACACACTATGGTAATATAAGAATTCCTATAGGCTGTATGTAAATGCGATAGAATTTGTATCTTGTGTTACATTGGTTAGTGGAAATTAGAATATTCATAATGGAAGAAGATTTATTGCATTGTAAATGGGAAATCGCTCTCTTCTTTCTCTCTTCCTCTTCTCTTCTCTTCTCTTCTCTTCTCTTCTCTTCTCTTCTCTTCTCTCTTCTCTTCTCTTCTCTTCTCTTCTCTTCTCTTCTCTTCTCTTCTCTTCTCTTCTCTTCTCTTCTCTTCTCTTCTCTTCTCTTCTCACTTTTCTTCCTCTCTCCCTCTTCTCTTACCCCACTACCCTTTTATCCCATTGCTCCTTCTCTTCCCCCCTTTTATCTCCTTTATAATAAACTGCAACTGTAACTCTGAATTTACACAGAGCGCTTGAGTTTTGCCCCAGCTGGGACCATCTCTGGGGAGGCTTTCTGTTGTGTGAGGACTTTGGGCTGCTCCCATTAATTCTGGGGCCTTGCTGCATGGAAAATTGGGATCATCATCCTTTTGATCATTCCCATGGCTGCTCTCTGGTTTGGTCTGTGATTTTCAAGGACCACAAGACCCAAATCTTATCTTCTCCTAGAAGGGAGTTTCATGAACTTCAGCTGAGATGTCTTTGATGCAGAAAACCTCAGGTCCCCAAAGAAAAAAGCTGATAAGGCTGAAAACCCCCTGATGCACTGTTCACTCTCCCTGTTACTGTCCTCAGCATCTTTGCAGACACAGCATCCTCTGACCTTCAGTCCTTCAGTGCCTCTCTCAGTGGCACCAAGCTCTGCATGGTCTCCTCTGGGACCAGAGGATAAAACCTTTATTTCTATCACCCTATGACTGCTCTTGTGTCTACTCCCAGCTCCTCAGGAATTCCCAATGTCTGCTCCAGCATCTGTGTCCCACCTTTTCTCTCCCATCCCCATGGTCTCTCCTTGTCTCCTCATGCTCCCCAGGGCTGCCCCTGCCCCAAGCAGCCAGGAGGTGGCAAACAGCAGCCATGCCCTGTTGCCCAACCAGGGATGTCTTTGTGAAGCAGAACATCCTGCTGTGTAGAAATTAGATGTTCCTGCTCCCCTTCCCTGCCCCTCTGGAAGGCTGAAACCCCCCTGGCACCCAGGGCTTCTCTGTGCCAAGGGGCAGGGGGCAAGACTGTGGGCAAAAAGGGAACTGATGGTGCCAAGTCCAAGCAATTCTGGGTGGTAAATGAGTAGAAAGTAGCATGAAATTAATAAAATATTCACTGGCTTCAGCCCTGCTGTGGGACAGGACACCTTGGTGTGTCTCTGGCAAGGCTGAGGCTTCCCCTCTGTTCTCTAAGAGAGGTGCCATGGGAACATTTCACTTCTCCACCAAGAAATCCCTCTCTCATGCCTGCTCTGAATAGAGGAAGTCCTTTCTCCCTGGAGAGTGTGAACCTCTGCCACTATGTGCCACTTGTCAGACAAAAATGAGGAAGAGGAAGTATGAAAAAACAAAATTAGACTTTCAGCCCTGTTCTTCCAGCCAGTGCTGTGCCTAACAGCTGAGGATGAATGACCCCTGATCCCCCTCTTATGCTGAAGGACCTGGAGGGAAGAAGCTCCCCTACAAGCTATTACAAATGCAGCTACATTTCTCTGGTGATCATTTAATGCTGCTGCTTTTCTTGCAGAGCAGAGACAGAGAATTTTATTCGGGAAATAAACCACCCCAGTCACAGCAGCTCAGAGCAAGTGAAAGTCAAAGTGTCTGGAGAGGGTGAAAGGAACAGAAAAAAGGTTCTCTTATGAAAAGCAAAGCAGACCAGACCTCCCAGGTCATTCTGACATCCAGGAGAAGTGAAACTGAGCAAAGTTTTACCTGACCTGCAGCTTGGGTGGCTTTTTTGTGGACAAAGGGAAAGGGAAAAAATCTTGCAGAAAGGAGCTCCTCACAGGTAGTTTGGGAACCAAAATGGGGGAAGAGTCTAAACAGCATCTGTGATAAGGAGATGTAGGAGATATTATTGCCAAGAGAGCATTCCTGAACTGATGGGAGAGGGAAGCTTTCTAAAACAAAACAAAGAAAGAAATTCAGACCTGACAACAAGACTTCTTCTGAGCAAGGTAACATTTGTTTGTTTTGCACATTGCAAATGATGAACTGTGAAGGGCTGGAGAAGCACAAAGAAGCAAGATTATATTTTTTTTTTCTGAGACAATTAGAGATTAAACTACAGATTTCTTCTATTTTTGCAGAAACGAACCCAAAGTAATTAAAATGTTTTCAGTCAGCTGTGGTGGGTTATGCTATATATGGATAACAACTGACCTGCATCCACAGCTTGGGGGAATCTCTTATTTTATGAGCTCTGGCTTGGGGATGCTGTGGGTGTGGGTTACACCTGGAGTGCAGTCTGTGCAGGTGCAAGCTTTCCACCTGGTGCTGGGTGTGCTGTCTCCAGGCTTTTCCCTGCTTTCTCTCCAGCAGGATGGGTGCTGGCAGGGGCAGCTGCCTGAGGCTGGGTGAAGGGAAGCAGAGGAGGTGGAAGGGCTCTCAGTGCTGCTGGTGTTTCTGCTCACAGACTGGAAGGAGCCCAGGCTGGCTCTGGCATTGCCAGGGCTCTTGGCAGCCAGCAAGGAGCAGTGCTAGCCTCTATTTTCCACTGCCTTGATCTTTCCCAAAAACTGTAGTATAGCCAAGGCAGGGTCTGAAACATTGCTTTTGATGCTTCCCAAGATGTAACTCAGCCTGAGAGGGAGAGACAGAGAGGAAAAGCTGGGAAGGAAAAGAAACTAGGACTGTGTTCCTGGGTCAGATGGAGAAAGAGATATCATTCCTGATTCTCATATTTCCTTGAGTCATTAGTGATACTCCTGCTCTTCTTAGAGAGGTAGTTTAGGTACTTGCTCCCTTCTCTTCTATTGATACACAACCTGCTCTTTGCCCTGGAGCTCCTCACTTGCTTTTTCCTGGGAGGGGGCAGTGGGACCTTGTGGAGTGTGGGTGTGTGAAATCCATATCCTTCCTTCCTTCCTCAGGGGGCACTTCTCACTCTCCACAACTCCCTGACAGGAGGGTGCAGCCAGGGGGAGTGAGGCTCTGCTCCCAGGGAAACGGGACAGGATGAGAGCAATTGTCCCAGGTGGCGTCAGGGGAGGTTGAAATTGGACAATAGGGAATATTTCTTCACTGACAGGGTTGTAAAACATTGGAACAGGCTGCCCAGGACAGTGGTGGAGTTGCCATCCCTGCAGGGATTTAAAAGATGTGTGGATGTGATATGTGACAGGGTTTAATGGTGGGCACAGGAACCCCCAGAGCTGTCTCCCTGCCTCCCATCAGTGTGTTTCATTTCAGGGTGACACCCCTCTGTGCAGAACGTGTCCCTGAGCAGCTGCCATGTGCCCACCAGGCCACCCAGGCAGAAAGAAGTGAGCCTTGGAATAATCAGACAGGTCCAAATGAACAGAATTCTGCCTTCTATGCAATAACTGGCACACATGCATCTGTTGTAGAATCCTAGGAGATAATGGCAGCTTAAACAGATTTTTAAAGACACAAGGCATAGAGATGTAACACTCCTTATGGCTTTCAAAAACGGTAAACAGAATATCTGGTTTTGAAAAAGAGAAATTATGGAGCATCTACTTTAACTTCCATTTCCAGAAAAGTACTGGGACAACAAATTGAGCCAACAAACAAATACTGAAACAAATCAGGGAAAAGAAATAAACCTCAGCCATTATGCATGTGTCAAATCTAATCCTTCTGTGACACTTGTGGATAGGGAATGAGCTGTACATGTCGTATATTTTCTGTTTAATGAGGCTGTTGACGCTGCCTGACATGGCATTGTCTAAAGATTTTTGGGAAAGTGTGATGTGTATTGCCCAAGGTGGTGTGAAACACTTAGAAAAGCACACTCAGAGAGGAGCTCTCAGTGGGTCACTGTGTCCCTTTGTCTTCTATATTCCCTCTACAAAGTGGAGTAGAAAATAATTTTATTTGCTAGGAGGCGAAGTTGGAAGGGAACATGCATGCAGCAGAGCAGTGTTAGAGTGAGATAATAGCTTTAAAAAGAAGTGATGATGTGAGGACAGTTACAGAAACAAGCCCAGTGAGAACTGGACAGGGATTGCACATACACAGTGTACAGGGCAGAATGTTCTGCAGGGTCAGGAGCCAGCTCAGGACCATTGGGGATGGTGGGAGTGTGAGAAGGGGGAGCAGGGGCTGTGCAGTGCAGGCTGCAAACCACATCCCTTCAGCAGCTGCTCCGTGCAGCTGGGGCTCTGCTCTGCTCCAGCATTGCTGACTCCTCTCAGCCCACTAAGGAAGGGGAGAGGCAGCAGAAGAGAGCCCAGAGCACAGGAAGAGACACCTGAAGTCTAGAAAATGGGACACTCAAGGGAAGGCACAAAGACTGAGGGACAGTCTAAAGAAAAATTGTCTGAAGGGAACCCTGGTCAGATTTTAAATATAAGGAAGGCTACCATGGAAAGAATCAGAGTGTTTTATTCTCTCTGTCCAGACTGAGAAGAACTGATTTATGGATGTGCACCTCAGGAAGGAGTTAGAGTGAAAATGGTTTGGGCAAGAGTTGGTATCTTCTCCAGCCAGAGAAGGTTTTTAAAGAACAGGGTGGAAAAACTTCTGTCAGGAATGAGGGAGGGAAAGGTGATCCTGGCTTGGGCAGCAGAGGTTTCCCCCAGATATACTCAGCATGCCACATGCTTGTGTGGATTTAGAGGGGTGTGCAGTGCTTAGTTCCAGGCCCATGACACACTGTGGTTTGTGTCATCTGCTCCCAGAGGCATTCTCAGTTTCAGCAGCTGAGCTCTGTTCCTTCACTGAGAGGAGCCTTTTCCTCAGCTCATCTGTGCTCCTGCTGCATCAGCCATTCCTCACCCTGGTGATGCTTAAAGACAAGTGCCTGTGAAACCCTGGCAGAGGCAGCCAAGGGCACCTCAGGAGCTCAGGCACACTCAGAACCCATTTCAGGTGACTGACCATCACTGGAGCCTTTGCAAACTCCAGGAAAGGACAGGGGTCTCAGGGGTCTCTCCTGCCAAAGGCAGCAGTGGTGCTGGAGGAACGCTGCCTGCTCCTCTGGTTTTTGGGCAGAGCTGTGATTTACACCCCTCGGGAGGCCACTGAGGAAGCAGCAAATCACCTCCTCAGCACGAGTTCAAACGGCAATTAGACAAATCCATGTAAGAAATACCCGCTGAGGCCATTAATCCAAAGCCCTCTCTTGTCGAAGGAAAGACCAGGAGCTGGGTGGGAGAATTGTTACTGTATGAATACCCTGGTTTTCCACTGCTGCAGGAACCTCAGCCCTGACCCAGCCACGACCATCCCTGGGCTCTTCGGGATGGCCACGGCCCCAGGGGGTTGTTAACAAAAAATTGCAGCTGGAACTGGGACAGAATCCTGTGCCTCCCAGTCAGGCTCATCTCGGACTTGCTGCCTCCTGGATGCAGTTCAGGAAAATCCAGGAGCCCTGTCCTGCTCTGACTCTTCTATGCAAGCCATGGGTTCCTGCTCTGAGGGTCAGTACAAGATTTAGCTCCAAGCCTTTTCTCTGCCAAACAGATTCTCCCCCGTTCTGGACAAACAGCAGTAAAACAAACCAGGGAAGCAAATGTCATTCCATGCACAGAACACGGTTTTATTTAGCTAGCACTAGACTTTTCAGATGCAAATAGCTTATTGAGTTGGATAAAAGTCATGGCAATAAATGTTTCTTTCTAACTTCACCCTACAAAAATATCTCGGAATAATAGGATTGTGTTTTTCCAAAAATGTTCTTTATTGATTTACACCAGTATCACATTCAAGCCCAGCATTAGAGCTCCTTCATTAATGAAATTAGACACAAAAGTCTTGTTATATTAGCGATTTTCACAGAGTAACTCAGTAAGCTATTTTTAATATTCTCATGGAGGCATGCCAGAAGGATAATATTTTTATGTTCTATAGCAGAGAAATATACTTTAAGACAGTTTTGATTGACTTCAAAGTGTGCTTGAAGGCCCAGGCATGTTTCCCATTCCTACAAAGTGACCAAGGAAAGAGGAGCCTTATCTGCAGCACAGAGCAAAACCCCAACAGAACGAAATCCCAGCGCCAGCAGCATTTCCCACGCACAGGACCAGCGGAGGTTGAAAATAAAATATAGCCCCTCCTCCAGCTTGAGGGCATTGGAACAAATCATTCCAGGAACACTGCACTTCCCCCAGGTAGCTGAACAAAACCCTCTGGCCTTTCTCTGCAGCTGCATGAGGTGGGAATCCTGCTTCCCTACTTTCCAAACAGCACCCCTGCACCTTTTCCAGTGCAGCCATCCCTGCAGGGTCTCTCTGCTCTTTCTGTATTCCCCTTGGTGCTCCATGCTGGGCAGAGGGAGCCCCAGGACTCACTGGGAGCTGTGGCTGACACAGCAGGAGCCTGTGGGAGCCCAGAGTATTTCTCTGGCTTCCCTGGGAGGTTCAAGACCCCCCTGGCAGGGTCCCCAAAGACCCTGAATGAGACCCAGGTGTCTCAGGGGCTGGATTCAGCTCCTTGGAACAATTTACCAACATTGAGAGAAGAAATGCAAGCTGCAAAAATAAATAGAGTGTAAATTAGACTGTTAGAATGTAGAATTAGCAGATTTATAGAATGTTTGTGATAAGGGACACGTGGCCAAGATGGAGAATTTGGGATGTGGATACCTCTTCCTCCTTCTTCTCCCGTGCCATCCATGCTGGGTGACATGCTGGCACTGTCAGATTGGATGGGGACAAAGCTGGACCATGTTATAAGACTAAATTGTATTGGAAAATAATTGTAAATCCCTAGTAGGTAATTTAGAGTATAAAAGATCAGTCCTGCCTCTCCAGGCAGATTCTGCCCTGGACATCAGGTGAGCAGAGCTGTGAGCTGGACAGAGCAATCCTGAGATAAGGGAGAATAAACAGCCATGAAAACCTCTGAGAACAGCTCCTGCAGTCTCTCATGGAAAGAGCTGGGCTCAAACCACCTGCATGTGATCCCAGGGCTAAGGGACACCTCGGGCAGTGACAGGAGCCCAGCAGCACCTGTGGCTGCACCAAGTGCAGGCATGATCTCAGCCTCCTTTCTGCTGTGCTGTGACTGTTGCTCTTCATCTGATACCCACTGCAGCCAGTCCCACATTGCAAAGGGCTATTTCAGGCCTAACCAGGGGCTCTTATCAACTTTCAGGCTCGTTTTCAGTGGAGCAGATCTCCACTGAGCGAACAGGTTCACACCGCACATGTCAGGGGATGCCTGGGGCTTTTAAGGCAGGTTGACATTTAAAGCCAGCTCCATGCCCTGGTGCAGGGCTAGGGCAGACTGCCTCCCTCGGGGGATCTTTGGGTGTACAGCACCACTGCTGGCCATCCCCTCGAGTGCACAGCCTGCACAGTCTGTGGCATTGTGGACAAACCCCACCAGGGAGCAGATTCTGTGCCATCCCCTCCGGGGCTTCGATGGAAGCATCCGAGGGATGGCAAAATTTCACCTTCTCAGCATTGCTGCTCCCTTCTGATCTCCTTCCCTGCTGGAAAGAACCTGTGTTTCCCTCCTTTCCTTGGAGTGCAGAGCACTTTCAAGGTGATGCCCAGCCCTTGTCCCTGTCCAACACACAGCAGGAGCTGTAGGAAGCTGAGCTGACCTGCCTGGCTCACTTGAACCATGCCCACAGACCATCATGCCCAGCTTCATGCAAAGTAAGAATTAAATTAAGCTGCCAAGGCTTCAATTAGCTGGGCTGAAGTAGCAAATTCTTATAAGCCAGCTTAATGCTCACTCTTGGAAGTTCTTATTTTGAGTGGTGACTGTGCCAGGACAGCAGACAGGAGATGTTTGTAGGGCTGGGCTTGAATGTGAAAAATGTCCAGCCTGGTGTCACTCCCATCACAGACATTCTAATTGAGATTTTTTGCCTCAGTTTGGGATGATACAGAACTCCCTCCTGAGAGACACAAGTCCAGAGGAGGCCATGGAGATGCTCTGAGGGCTGGAGTCCCTCTGTTCTGGAGTCAGGCTGGCAGAGCTGGGGGTTCTCACCTGGAGAAGCTCCAGGGAGAGCTCAGAGCCCCTTGCAGTGCCTAAAGGAGCTGCAGGAGAGCTGGAGAGGGACTGGGGACAATGGATGGGGGCACAGGACACAGAATGGATCCCACTGCCAGAGGGCAGGGCTGGATGGGATATTGGGCAGGAGTTGTTCCCTGGGAGGGTGGGGAGGTTCTGGCACAGGGTGCCCCAGCCCTTGGACTGTCCAGGTCAGATTGGATGGGCTTACAGCAATGTGGAATAGTGAAAGGTGTCCCTGCCTGTGGCAAGGGGTTGGAATGGGATGACTTTAAGATCTCTTCCATCCCAACCCTTTCTGTGGTTCTGATTCTGTGATTCTGATACCTGCTGGAGGGAACTTCTTGGCGAGACTGAAGGCACTCTTCGTTCAAAAAGAGTCTCTTGGCAGCTCTCTCTTCTGCTTCCAAATGGCCTCAATTGCAAACAGATGGCCACAATTCTGAAACCCCAAGAACCCCAAGGAGGAGACTGCAGCATGCTTGAAAGCATCTTCAGGAATCCCTGGCGAGATCTCCGGTGTGACAATGATGTTTATGGACTACATGCATCCACCAGGAAGGGACCTGTCATGTTTACATGAATGTTACAATTCCTCTTCTGCTGCTCACATCTTTGCTAGCAAACACCCTCCTCCTGAGCTCTGCTCTGGTGGTTTGCAGATGCAGTCCTGAGCACAGAACGTGCAGTGCTTCCCCCGCTGGCTCCACGTTAGCCTCTCCTGTAAGCGATTTGGACAGCAGCACTGTGACAAATCCACCCCCACCTGGGTCTCCATGCCTGTCACTGTGCAGCAAACCATGGCTGCTCGTAGCTGCAGGCGACAGGAGCGCTGGCAGCCCAGTGCTGCTGCTGCTGGGGCAGAGCTCCTCTGCTGGGAGCAGCCCGAGCCTGCTCTGCTGGGGAAGATGAAACAGGGAAACCTTACAAATATGAATGCCCAGATTCTGAAACCATGAACGAGATTGAAATGAAAGCCACTTTTGAGATGCCAAGCCTTAGTTACTGAATTCCCATGAAACAATAGGATGGCCCTCTGAAGGTAATCCCCTCTTGATAGAACAATGCCCTCTGCCAGATAGTGGGTCCAAAGCTCAAAGAAGATTTTGCTAGGGTCCAAAGAGTGGTTTTTAGAGTTTAAAGTGTAACACACTATGGTAATATAAGGATTTCTATAGGCTGTGTGTAAATGCTACAGAATTTGCATCTTGTATTACATTGGTTAGTGGAAATTAGAATATTCATCATGGAAGAAAATTTATTGTATTGCAAATGGGCAATCGCTCTCTTCTTTTTCTCTCTTCTTCCTCTTACCTCTATTACCTCTTCTTTCTCTCTCTCTCTCCCTTTTCTCTCACCCCATCACCCTTTTATCCCATTGTTCTTTCTCTTCCCCCTTTTATCTCTTTGTCCTGCTCTGGGCTGTGCCTGGCAGCTCTTAGCAGAGCTCTTTAATAAACTCCACCTGTAACTTTTAAACTATACAGAGTGCATGAGGTTTTGTCCCTGAGTATGTCAATCCCAACACAAAGACTCCTGCACTGCTCCAGCCCTGCTCTCTGCTCCTGCAGGACTCCCTGCTCCTCTCCTCTCCCAAGCACAGGGCTCACTGCTCAGTGGTGTGGACACCACTGAAGGCCCAGGCAGAGTTTGCCAGGCCTTTCTCAGATTCTGAGTTATTTTTCTCTTTCTCAGGCCGGGAGGCTTTTTCCCAGGCTGAGACAATTTCTCATCTCCGGCCTGAGCCTTTCCCAGTGTGATAACTTCCTGGTAAACAGAAAGGAATTAATAAACAGAAATTAACACCTAGTGCTAACTAAGAAACAGTTTCATGTTGTACGTGATAGGAGATGTTTTCTCCTATTGTCCAATGAACTACTGTCCTATTTGAGACTTGCAAACCACTCTGTAAGTATTGTTCAGTTTTTTAATAATGTGCTTCTTTCACTTCTCATGCTTCAGAAGTCATAATCATTATTATGCATATAGCAACAAGTGTGCACAGCCCTCCTGATGCCACCTCACCATTAACAGTGTCTTCCTGTCCCAGCCCTTCTTTTTCTTCTCCTCTTTCCCTGCCCCATGGCAGCTGGGGGCTGTGCTTTGTTCTCAGCAGTGCTGCTCAGGGTTTGTGTCACATTTCTGCACGGTCTCACATCCTGACCAGCTCAGCCATCCTTGCCCAAACCGTGTGCCACCAAGGACAATGTCTATTGTCCTGCATCCTGGCCAGAGCAGCACTCCTAGGGCTGTGGTTTTGGGAGAAGCACCCATAAAAGGAGCAAAGCAGAACTGAGAATCCTGAGCTCATTAGTGTTTGACATTCACTGCTCCCAGCAGTGTGTGCTATAGCCCTGAAGCCATCAGCCCCTGCAGCTCTGTAGGTGCTGCTGACCTACACAAGTTTAACAAGGGCTTGGAAGCTCCCCAGCCAGCCCTGGAGCTTCAGAAAGATGCAGACAGTGAACAGAGAGAAGATGGGAGAGCCTGGCTTTGTGTTCAGAGGTGCTGGGGCCACCTGGTCCATGTGGAATTGCAGCCATGGCCATGATGTGGTTAGTCATGAGATGTAGTGTTTGGGGTTTTTTCACACCAGACAGGAATCACTACCTTGTGCAAAGCTCAGCCAGGCTCCTGTGTCCTGCCCTGTCCACTGGTGCTTGGGAGCAGTTTTGGTCTCAGTGAGTTTTGTTATCCTCCTGCTTCCTACCAGCATATTCCCAAGTGTGTGCCCATCTGGAAAACCCAGGAGCTCTCCAGCTGGCACAATGGGTGAGGGGCACACTGAGCTGAGCCCCTCCCTGGAGCTCACAGCTGGGGCAGAAGGGTTTGTGGGGCACAACCATCAGCAATATAGGAAGGAAAGTACAGGCTCTAGCCCAGCCCCAGGGGTCTGGAAAAGTGAGGCTGTAATCACATGGAATTCTTGTGTCCCCACTTCTCAGTAGGACTTCATGGCATGGGGGATGAGGATGAGGCAGCAGAGGCTTCCTGTACCTTCTGGGAGATGAAATGCAGGGGAAATAAGGGGTGTGCAGACCCAGGGTTGCAGCAGTAGCTCTGGAGAGATTTTGCTGCTGCTCAGCAGCCTCTGAAGGAACAGCCCTCTCCCTGCAGAGTTCTCTATGGCCACGCCAGAAACAGGCCAATTTGGCCCTAAATGCACATATAATAAAGGCACAGCTGTGAATTTCTTCTCTTCTCATTTTAAAATATATGAGCTGGTTTGCACAAACTCAGTATGATGCAGCTTTTCTCATCCATGGAACTCTTCTCCACACACCACCCCAGCAAACTACTGGGAAGCAGCCACAGCACTAAACATCTGTGCAGACACGTTGTGCCAGATGTTACCAGAAGGCAATGCAGCACTGGGTCGGGAAATGGATTCCTGGAAGTGCCACCCCAATTAGCCTGCTCAGAACGAGCCCTGAGAAAGCAGGATCTGCAACAGACTTGGGAGCAGAGCACAAGGGCTGTGATCACAGCCTGTCTCTCCTTGGGGAGATTTTGCTTGCTCCACCAACAGAGCAACTGGCACACAAGGGAGGGCAGATGGAGCTGCTGGGACAGGAATGTCAGAGGAAGGGAGGAACCAGCCCCAGCCAGCTGCACATCACCAGCAGAGCTCTCCCTGGCTGCTGGTTACCCCTGGGCACAGGCTCATTGCTCTGGCTCTCCCTCTCTGCCCATGGGCTCAGTGGCTCCAGCTGCACTGCCAGCACACAAGTGTGGACCAAGACCATGGATCACGGGGTCCTGCACTGTCTCCTGCCAGCCCCAGAGCAGTCAGCATCCTGCCCTGATGCTGAAACTTCTCCCCTGGGCTTTGCCAGCGAGACAAACACCACAGTGGGAGGGCACATGAGCCACTGTCCATCCTCTCTGCAGCAAGGTGAGGCCAGCCCCGGTTCCCCAGCTCCTGGCTCACCACGGAGGGTGGGCAGGGCTCCTCAGGAGCCTGGCACCCTGTGGCAGTGCCCTCCCAGCTGCCTGAGGGAGCCCCACACCCAGAACCTGACCCCTGCTCCGAGCCCAGCCTCCCTTCCACAGCAGAGGCGCTCCCCAGGCACTTCATCCCCTCTGCTGATGACAATCCCCACAGAGTCAGCTGAGAGAAGAGCTTGGAGGAGGTCCCGAGGGTGGCTGTGGTTGCTGTGGCAGGGGGGCAGACAGGGCAGCTCGGGGCTGTCCCTGCAGGGTCACACATGTCCCCACTCACACACGTCCTACGTGCTCGCCTTCTCCTGCTCTCCTCGTTTAAAAAGCCATTCTGAGTGAAAACATGTTTCCTCTTTGTGAATGGGCAGATCTAACACAGATGGTGCATTAACTGGAAACATCTTGTGTTCCAGTCTGTTCAGAGATTCGTTCTGTTCAAGAACAGAAGGCTCCATTTATGATCATCTCTCCAGTGTTCCCAATCCCAGCTAAATGCTGTGTCAAATCATCATCACCTCTTCCCCTCTTCCTACACTGCCAAAGCAGAGGCTTCAAAGCTATCAGTGTCAGCAGTGAGGCTTGGCACTGGACTGCAGTGAAACCTGCAGTACTTTTGTGAGACAGCTTTCTGTGACCCTCTGGGCTTGCTGCTCATCACCTGAGAGCACTGAGGCAGCTGAGCATGAACCACGGGTCAGGAGACTTTCCTAGATGTTTCTGCATGAAGGTGTGATTTTCTTCTATATAAGAAAGCATCTTTTGAAGGAACAAGTGAATCCCTCTTGAAAGACTTGAAGTGCTGGAGATTGCAAAAAGTCCCCAGATAAGGTGGCTTGAGAGACAAATTGCCCTGAAAAGCTATTTAAGCTTCATTTCTTAGTCCATTTTTCAATCAGGCTATCTCACCTAGGGAGTTCCTGCAATAGGTGTCTTTCCCTGGAAATCTCTGCTTGGATACATGCATGCTTCCTCACTGTGATGTGGTAGATACTCCCATTAGCCTCCAGAAATAACTTCTTTCCAGAATCCTCCTGATTTTTTGGTGCCAATGAGCCTAATGTGCTCCCAAGTCCTGCAGGTTAAACACTCATGGAGATAAAGTGGTGTTATTCTTGCAAGAGCATGTTTTCTTTTTATCATTTCAGGGCTATCAGGTTTCATAGCACAGATCACAGTTTCAGCCCCAAGTTTCACGTGTCCAGATATCATTCACATGCCATTCATCAGGCTCAATCATGAATTAAGGACTGTGTCCTGGACTGAACTTTACCCTTCACTAGCTACCTCTCTAAATCAGCTGCAAAAGAGAGGGAGATGCTGAGCACAACCTGACAGCAGGTGCTCTGAGCAAGGGCCTCAAGAATGTGCAAATCATTGAAGCAACACAGAAATAACCACAAATATAAACAAGATGAAACAAAAGCTCAGGCTGTGCCGTGGAGCTGTGAGCACTCTTTGCCCAGTGCAGCAGGGAGAGGAAATCCTGTAACCACTGGCACACTCTGTTTAACCCCAGCATGGTTACAAGGGAAGGA
Organism: Luscinia megarhynchos; assembly: GCA_034336665.1. Classification (NCBI taxonomy): domain Eukaryota; kingdom Metazoa; phylum Chordata; class Aves; order Passeriformes; family Muscicapidae; genus Luscinia; species Luscinia megarhynchos. Next base: position 10,161,489 of record CM067580.1, read on the forward strand.
CAGCAGCAGAGCTGGGTATGGAGTGCTGAGGCTGGATGGGCAGTGAGGTGAGGAGACCCAGCCTGGGGGTTCAGTCCTGCTGGGTGCTGAGCAATGGTCTGGAGCTGTGGGGCTCAGCCCAGCCCAAGAGCAAACTCACAGCAGACAATGTCCTCTGTGCTGCTCATTTTGCCATGCCCAGGCTGCAGGATGGGGTCACTCATGGAAGTGTTGTAGGACCTGCTTGAAAGCACATGGAGATGAAACAAGAAGGATCATGGCAATTATCCCTGTCTCAATTTCCTTTCTGAAAGGACATTAAACTGCAGTTTAGACTCACAAGGAGGTGGAAATTAGTTTTAGAAGCATCTCCAAAACATACCTGAAAAAGAAATGAGAGTGACTCACACATGTCCCTTCATGGGAGGGGATTGCACAGAGTTGGGCACAGCCTTGGTTTTGAGTAGAGACCTGGCAGCTGGGCAGGGACACCACAGGAGTGAGCAGAACTAGTCCAGGGATGGGGAGACAGACCTGACTCAGTCTCCCACCACCTTCCTCACGTACAGGTGATGTCTCCAACCAGCAGAGAATGTAACCCTGCCTGGGGAGAGTGGGCAGGGTCCCACACAGCCAGTGGGCTGTGCTGGAAGCTGAACTTGGGGCTTGACACGTGAGAAAATTTCTCCCTGTGAGGGTGGGCAGGGCTGGCACAGGTACCAGAGCAGCTGTGGCTGCCCCTGGATCCCTGGCAGTGCCCAGGGCCAGGCTGGACACTGGGGCTGGAGCAGCTGGGACAGTGGGAGGTGTCCCTGCCATGGCAGGGGTGGCACTGGGTGGGATTTAAGGTCCCTTCCAACCCAAGGCATTCTGTGATTCCATGAAAATGAGATTTCAGGTGACTGTCAGGCTGCTCAGGAGGTGGCTGCAGGAGGCAAAGACCAACCAGCCCATGAGAGGAGCTCTCTGCAGGTTCTCTGCCATTTCTGTCTGAATGCATCCTGATGTGTTAGAAACTGAGAGAAGAGTCCTGCAGTGTAGCCTCCCCTTGACAAGGCAGATCCTTTATCCTGCAAACTGCAGCTTGCAAGGGCCAGGAGCCAAGAGCAACGCTGATCATGAGGTGTCAGGAAATGTTTGCCATGACTTCATCCTTAAAATAACCCCTGTAGACATTTTGCTCAGCAAAGAAAGGTCCTACCCAACCTCTTGGTGCACCAAGGAGCACAGCCCCCCGAGGAGAATGATGGGTTAGACAATGAATTCCTGTTAAATGGTAGCTGAACTCCAACAGGGAATGGAGTGGGACCTCAACTGAGCCCAAGGGACAGTCTTTGTCCTCTGCCACCAGTGCACTGATTGCTCAGCCAGACTGAAAGCTTGGGAGGGCCTTGAGACATGCAGGCAAGTGGGGTCTTCCCTCCAGCTGGCTTAAAGGAAAAATAGATCCTTGGAAACAAATAGACCCTCTCGGTGTCTTAATGGGAAAGTGATGTGTGTGGTGCTTGTGCAAGTGAGACTCAACTCAGAGCTCTGTTATGGAAATTTTCCTCTGTGACAAATATGTTATGAATGACTTGTCTTGAAAACATGCCAGCATGTAGGTGCTGCTATCACAACATTTGGTGACTTTAACTTACTGTGAGCATTCCTGTGATAAATCATGGAAAACCTTGCTTGGGCTATCTTTAGTCACTGCACTGTTTCACTCTCACAAGTCACTCACAGCTCTAAAAATACAGTTTATATCATTGGATTCCTGGAATTCCTTTAGCTCTTACATTCTGATTTAAGTGGCATTAAAGCTGGGCTGCTCAGTCCGAGGCTGCAGGCTGATGTTTCGCTGTGGATTAGATATCACCTGGGTTCAATACAGGGTTTGCAATATTTATTTGATTTGGATCCAAAGGCAATTTGAAAAATCTTCCTGTAGATACACCTCTTACCTGGCTATGTGGAACAAGGGCTAGATTTTGCCTGGGACTAGATAGTAATTTAATAACCACTCCAATATAGAATTAAACTGAAACACATGCTCACCACAAGAACTGAATTGAGACTGTGGGGTTTTCTCCTCAAAACCTGGAGGTCTCTGGTCTCTTCTGGCCTCTGCACTGTGATCTTGTGTTGACTTCTAGGTCAGACATCTCTCTCTCTCTTCTTTTGGATTCACTTACATGTCTTTCATAGTAGTTATTGATTCAGCAACACCAAGAACAAGAAAGTCTTGACCTCCCACCAGCCTCTCTGGATTTGATTACCAGCTCACCAGTGATGGATAGTCTGAGCAGAATTTAATGCTTTCTAATTTTCCTTGATAGGGTCTACGAAGCACGTTACTTTTTTTTTATCCTAACTGGCAGCTCAACAAAGCCCAGCAATATAAAGCTCCATTTGTGTAATAAACTGTTGTACAATCTACTACTTATGAACACAGGCCCTGAAAATGTGCAACCTTTCTGCACATTACATTAAACACAAACCAGATGGGCACTGGCAAATCCTCCCCTTTGTTGCAGTGGGCTAAAGGGGCTGGTGGTCAGAAGGTCTGTTTCACTACACAAATAAACAGAAGGGTTTAACTACATTATTCTCCAAAATCAGCAAGGGGAAACCTATGTGGAAACATTATGAGCAGTTTGCAAAGCCACTGCTGGAGGGTGTAGGCACAGGGGAGCCCTTCATGTGTCCTACCTGCAGTAGGCAGCCAGTGCTTGGGAGCCAGAGCCTTCAGCTGCAGCCAGAGCTGAACCAGACTTGGATGTGGAGGAAAATGGGTGAAATCAATCTCTTCTGACAGGTTGCCTGGGTCAGAGCTGGGCATTTAAACTCTGATAATCACTGCAAAGAAATGGAGCCCTCCAGAGTGTGCTGAGCCCATACTGAGCAGTTTCTGAGGCAGAGAAGCCTCATCAGATCAGACAGGATGTCTCACACCTCAGTAATTCCATGAGTGAAATCCACCTCAGTCTCAGAGTCTCAGGACAGGGAACAAGGGAGTTTGCTGTCTCTGGGCTGTGCCAAAGGACATCTCACTCCTTACTGTGAGCACACTCACTGAGACACTTCTGGAGGAGCTGCTTTACAGAGCCCCTGCAGTCCTCTGGCCCCTTTCCTTGTGATTGCAAACGTTATCACAAAATTATTTCTGAAATCCATCTGGCCAAATTGGCACATGGTGAAAGACACACTCAGAGCCTGCACCCTCCCTGCCTTTCCCACTGTGCAGAGAAATCATCATCAGTCACACAGGGAACAGCCAAGGTAAGGACAGTCTTGGTGCAAGACAAGTGAAGTGTTCTGCTGCTGTGTGCACGGGTGTGCAGCACAATGGCCTGGGATGGGGTGGGATTAGTTGGGGTGAGCTGGGATGGGATGAAAGCTGCTGCCAGCTGAAGAAATTATCCTGGGAGATTGATGCTGCTTCAGAGTGTAAGCACTGGCCCTGGTGTCAACATCTGGGAGGGTTTCAATGGATCTGTGAGGGAAAAGCAGCTTGTGGATCTGAGAGCCCCAGACTCAGAGAGCACTGGGCCTGTGAGGGATGTGTGTGCTAAACACCTCTGGGTTGTGGAGTGAGGCCTCTGGTACCTGCACAAGGGACTCTGTCCCTCGTGGTTCCCAGCTGAAGGCTCCAGCACAGCAGGGAGGTGGCAGCTGGGGACCCCAGTGCAGGGCTGAGTGCCCACTGTACCAAGAATTACCTTTCTGCTTGTGTCTGCCTTTGTGTGCAACCAAACCAGCTCAGGGAGCAACAGAGGTGTGGCAGGACATGGGGTGTGCTCACTCTGAGGGGTGCCACGTGCCTCAACAGTGTCCCTGCCATGGGCAGAGGAACAGGGTGAGCAGAGCCCTGGTCAGAGATGGAGTCACCTTGCTGAGGTCAAACACCAGGGGCTGGCAGGGCAGGGTGCAGGAGCCCATGGACCCAGCCAAGGTCATGCAGGATGAGCTCACCTCCAAACCCAGCAGCACTGCGACTTTAGGAAGACCCAGAGCCATTTTTCCCTCTCCTGAGGCTCTCCTGAGACAGCAGCTCACAGCTCTGCCTGGCTCAGGCCAGTGTGGAGCAGAGCTTAGGAGGAGCTGGCCATATAAACACTGGGTTTGGCACAGCCATGGTGAGAGGGCAGCCTGCAGTGCTCCATCCCAGGACAGGGCTGGGCAGACAGAGCTCAGAGTTCCTGCTTGCTGTAGAGGTAACAGCTCCCATTTTCCAGGACTTATGCACACAGTCCTGGGGTTTTGTAGGCCCTGCCAAATGGGCTTTCTGCTTGCTCAAAGGTGATTTATTTTTACAAATTTAAATGAAATCCCCTCAGCCATTTTTGAATAATACTAGAGTTAAAAAGACTATTTTCCTATTTAAAAATATTCTAGCTAGACTGTTTTCATTAAATCAAAGTTAAGTCAAATAAAGACGGCGGTTTGAAAGTTCAGGCTTGGGCAGGAGCTGGTGCTCACCGAGGAGCTGTGCCCTTGAGAGATGGGTGTCTGTAATGCCACTGAGCCAGCACAGAGCACAGGTGGGCAGAGCAGGGAACACAGGGGAGACCCTGCCTGGCTGAGGGTGCACACCTGGACCCTGGGGAGGTGGGATGCACCAGGGCAGGAGGAGCAGGGGAGGGTGACACACCTCGCACCTGCTGCTCCTTACATGCCCTGCAAGCTCCTAAAGACAACAAATGGAATCTTCTTCCATTCAGCCAACCCATTCCCAGGCATCGTGTCCCTCAGTGGCACCACCTTGGATGGGGGTCCCTGCTGTCTCTGTGTGTGGGATGAAGGTGGGATGGGGTCCCTGTGTCTCCCATATGTGGGATGAAGGTGGGATGGGGTCCCTGCTCTCCTCCATGTGTGGGATGAAGGTGGGATGGGGTCCCTGCTGTCTCTGTGTGTGGGATGAAGGTGGGATGGGGTCCCTGCTGTCCCTGTATGTGGGATGAAGGTGGGATGGGGTCCCTGCTGTCTCTGTGTGTGGGATGAAGGTGGGATGGGGTCCCTGCTGTCCCCCCAGTGTGGGATGAAGGTGGGATGGGGTCCCTGCTGTCTCTGTGTGTGGGATGAAGGTGGGATGGGGTCCCTGCTGTCCCTGTATGTGGGATGAAGGTGGGATGGGGTCCCTGCTGTCTCTGTGTGTGGGATGAAGGTGGGATGGGGTCTCTGCTCTCCTCCATGTGTGGGATGAAGGTGGGATGGGGTCCCTGCTGTCCCTGTGTGTGGGATGAAGGTGGGATGGGGTCCCTGCTGTCCCTGTGTGTGGGATGAAGGTGGGATGGGGTCCCTGTGTCTCCCATATGTGGGATGAAGGTGGGATGGGGTCTCTGCTCTCCCTCCATGTGTGGGATGAAGGTGGGATGGGGTCCCTGCTGTCCCCCAGTGTGGGATGAAGGTGGGATGGGGTCCCTGCTGTCCCCCAGTGTGGGATGAAGGTGGGATGGGGTCCCTGCTGTCCCTGTATGTGGGATGAAGGTGGGATGGGGTCCCTGCTGTCTCTGTGTGTGGGATGAAGGTGGGATGGGGTCCCTGCTCTCCTCCATGTGTGGGATGAAGGTGGGATGGGGGTCCTTGCTGTCTCTGTGTGTGGGATGAAGGTGGGATGGGGTCCCTGCTGTCTCTGTGTGTGGGATGAAGGTGGGATGGGGTCCCTGCTCTCCTCCATGTGTGGGATGAAGGTGGGATGGGGTCCCTGCTGTCTCTGTGTGTGGGATGAAGGTGGGATGGGGTCCCTGCTCTCCTCCATGTGTGGGATGAAGGCGGGATGGGGTCCCTGCTGTCTCTGTGTGTGGGATGAAGGTGGGATGGGGTCCCTGCTGTCCCTGTGTGTGGGATGAAGGCGGGATGGGGTCCCTGCTGTCCCTGTATGTGGGATGAAGGTGGGATGGGGTCCCTGCTGTCTCTGTGTGTGGGGATGAAGGTGGGATGGGGTCCCTGCTCTCCCTCCATGTGTGGGATGAAGGTGGGATGGGGTCCTTGCTGTCTCTGTGTGTGGGATGAAGGTGGGATGGGGTCCCTGCTGTCCCTGTGTGTGGGATGAAGGTGGGATGGGGTCCCTGTGTCTCCCATATGTGGGATGAAGGTGGGATGGGGTCCCTGCTCTCCTCCATGTGTGGGATGAAGGTGGGATGGGGTCCCTGCTGTCCCTGTGTGTGGGATGAAGGTGGGATGGGGTCCCTGCTGTCCCCCATATGTGGGATGAAGGCGGGATGCTGAACACACCCGAGGGGTGCCCTTCAGGAGGGTGGGCTGTGAGGACACACTGATGCCTTGTCTTTTCCTCAATTCACTCCCACCTACTGAACCCCACTGAGGGATGGGGTAGAAGGTCCTTGTCACACCCACAAATGGCACTGAGGCGGGCTGGGAGCCACTGTCCTTGGCAGGGACAGATGTGCTTTAGGCTCTGTGGAGGGCAGCCTGGGGGCTGTGGATGTCCCCTTCCCACCCTCCCCAGCCCATCAGGCTGCTCCAGCGGCCCTGGGGAGCTGTGACAGCACGGAATGTGACATCAAAGGCAGCTCCAGGTGCCGTGTGACGTGTGTGACACTGGCAGGGATGATGTGAGATGAAGGGAGCCGGCTGCTCCCAGATGGGCTGAGCCTCTGTGCTGTCTGAGCGTGCTGGAGAAAGGGAAACGGGGCAGAACAGAGGGCTGGAGGGGTGCCCAGACGGTGGGGGGCTCTTCTCACTTAGAGGGAGCCCTGTCCTGGGCCACCAACCCAGGGGACAGCAGCCCCTGGCACGGGGGCTGGCACTGCTGGGGGCTCAGGGCAGCTGCTGCCTGCACATCTGGGAGCCTGGGGGCACCTGGAGCTGCTTCTTTCTTTTCCTTCCCATAACAAAAACATGTGGAAAATGGATACAAAAAATGAGGATGTGAATGCTACGGAGAAAATAAGATTTTCTTTTACGTCACTGAACAGTTTGTCTCGTTACAAGTCCCTGTTATTGCTGTATTATCTTAGGTACACTCTGATATCTGGGGCTGTAGGAAAGAGGAGTCCTCTGGTGTGACTGATTCTGGCTCTCTGCTGTTTTACTCCAGCCTGACACCAGCACATTGCCATGATGACATCATTTGGATTATTTCTGATTTATAGCGATTGAGAAAAATTGGGTCCTGTACAATAATGCAAACAATCAAAGACACAAAGCAAAAATAGTGCCTTTGGGCTGCACTTTCACATTGCATGATGTTTTGAGGACTTAATGTTGAAAGCCTTAGAGTGCACAAAAGGAATTTTCTTCATTTCATATATTATACAGTTGCCTGAAAGAAATGGCAAACAACTTCTCAGCCTAAGCATGCTTTGCACAGGCTCAGTTGTGGGTTTTTTCTGTCCATCAGCTTTGTACCAACAGATCTCCACTGAAACTTGGAGCAGTATCTGCCAGCAAGAGTAGCTGCTGGACCCATGAGCCCACAAATGACCCTTGCACAGGCCTGGGCCAAATTCTGCTCTCTACATGAAACTGAAGCAATTTTGGTGAAGACCAGGTTTTCTGGAGCACCCAGTACTCAGTGAGAGCAGAGCAGTCTATGGGGGCCTTGGCAAACTGAATACCTTTCCCATTTCTTCTCCACTGACTGACTTCACATCACCCTAATTCCCCAGAAATTCAATTGGTGTGGTCAGAGCACCAGAGGTTGAAATTCCACATTTCAGCCAAAATCATGCCAAACATTGGATCACAAACAACATGTCTCAAAGGTGAGAACAGCATTTAAGTGTGTCACAGAAATACTGAGAGCAAGCCCAACTCCCATTAAATCTTAAAACCGTGCCACCTGATGGCAAGATGGCCGATGGCAAACACCACACATGAAAATAGCAGTGACCCAAAAATGCAGCACACACAAAAGCAGCATGGATCCCATCCCATTCCCATCTCCTGTCTGTAAGAGTCGATCTAAAATCCTCTTGTTTGTTCTGCCTGATGACCCTCGCCTGCAGTTTAAAGTCGCTGGCCAGGGATGGGAGGAACGCCAAGTGATTGTTCCAGGTGGTGCCCATTGGACCAGGACTCTCACGAGACTGGTTCATGGCTAGTCACAGTGCACTGAACTGAGTTTACTCGACAAGGCTCCCACAGGTGTGAGAACAATGAACTGGTCAGAGATGGAGAGCCCTGTGTTTGTTTCATCGACAAGGGCTCGCTTGGACTTGTTTTGGGATTGTTCTCCCAACGGAACCCAAAGCATACCTGAAGCTCCTCACCTGTTTGGCCAGTGGCCCGACACCTTGGAAAAGACTATAAAAAACATCCTCAAACTAAAGACCCCCGAGATCTCCCCAGATGGCAAGGGACATCTATTGGCTGGTTCCACGAGGATCGTCTGCCTGTCTTGGTAGCTATAATCCCAAACCCCCTCTCTCTCTCTCTCTCTCTCTCTCTTTTTTATTTCCTGTCCCTCTATCGCATTTGGTTGGCACTAAATAAAGGTGCATTTTTGCAAAGGTAAACTGGTTTTGTCCCCTGCTGTGTCTTTTGTGCTTTGAGATCCCTAAAAGAACCGATCAGGACTCCTCATGTGGGATGGACCCTGACACGGTCCCAGCAGGGAGGCACTCACCGTTCTTGCGCTCGGCGAAGGGCTGGAGCTTGGAGCCATCCCTCACTTCACTGCCAGGTTTCTCCCTGGCTGCCTTTTCCTCCTCATGGCCAGCTGCTGCACCTCTGTGCTCCGAGCGCTCCTGCTTGATCACACCATTCATCACCGTGCCTGCAGGGACCACGCCAGGTCCTGGCAGCTCCACTGCGGGGGGCCAGGGACAGGAGCAGACGCCAAAGTCACCCCTGGAAGAGAAGAGGAACAGGTAAGGGCAAATTCCCAAAGCAGTCTGGGAAACAGTGAATGAACAGGCATCTGTGGAGTGATCAGGCCACAAACAACTAATTACTGACAGTTTGCATAGGAAAACTGCAGGATTCCCCATTGCCTGCTTGATTCTCCTTGTCTGCTGGACACCTGACTACTTTTTCTGGAGGGACTTCCACCCATGGGCACAGAATATTTGCAGAAAGTCTGTCTTCAAAACACACAGCCCTGGAGAACCCCAATAAGAGATCTCTTGAATTGTTAGAGAGCCACGAATGAGAACAGTCTTCCTTTACATGACTTTGGTTTGCTGAGAAAATTGGAAAAAATGGCAGGAATAATTCCACACAACCCAGAGGAGGCTGCTAATTATGTGATAGAGCCGACAAATGAAAAGAGCAAACATCAGTCAGCTTTTACACCAGGAAGTGTACAAACACCCTGCAAAGTAAAATACATGTGCAAAAGCTATTCTCTGACATCAATCTTATAATTAGCACCCACCAGAGCTAAAGGCTTTATGAAGAATTCAACCACGTTAGGTACAAAGTGTTGAGGGTTTTTGAAGGATGGAGGAGTTGTTTGTTTACCATATTGCTCTACTCCAAGGTTTATGTAGGGTTTGTAGTCAAAATACATCACAAAAACTTTTAAAAATTCTGCAAATTCAGGTTGTGCGTCTACAGATCTCTGGGCAGGTGACAGTCCCATCTCACCAGAAAGATGGATGGAAAGGATTCAGCTTACACCAAACATGTTTGTGGGATGCAGGCAGATGGCCCAGGAGGGGCTGTGAGACTGAGCACATCAGAGGAAAGCTGCAGGGACCATTTCAACAGAGCATTGTCTGAAAAATCTCCAGATGCTGAGTGAAAGTGAATGCCTCTAAGAATCAGCACCAGCTCCTAATGAGTCCCATCAGGAAAGAGCTGAGGAGAGCTAAAAAAGGTCATTTGGAGAGAACAAGAATAGAAAAGTGTAAGATTGATTCGGTGATAAAATCTGATTTAATACAAAAAAGTTACCAATTTACTGTATAAGGAAGTAGGAACAGTGCATTGCACATGATACCATCTCCTCCACACGGTGTGAGCCAGGACCCTCACACCCCTCTCCCCAGCCTGCACCAGCAGGGATTTTGCCATCTGCTTTCTCATCCACCTCACTGGCAGCCCCACCTGCTCCAGCTTTTCCTGTGCCTCCAGCTGCAGCTCAGCCCCTCTGTCTGTCTGTCCTGCCCTGCAGAGTTTCACTGCTGGCACATTTCCCACAGGGTGCCCAGGGGTGGCTGCACTGCCTGGGAAGGAGTCCTGGGCTCCTGTGTCACTTTATCCCTTTGCACATACAGAGCTGTGCCCAGCTGCATCACTGGGGCAGCCTGTGTCTGTCCCAGGGCTCAGAAACACAGTGCACACCCAGCCTTGCCACCAGCCTTCCTTCTGCTGTGAGCTCCCCATCACCCTGAGCCCTTCCCTTCTGCTGTGAGCTCCCCATCATCCTCAATCTTCCCTTCTGCTGTGAGCTCCTCATACCTTCAGCCCTTCCTTCCCTTCTGCTGTGAGCTCCCCATCACCTTCAGTGCTGTGAGCTCCCCATCATCCTCAATCTTCCCTTCTGCTGTGAGCTCCCCATCACCTTCAGTGCTGTGAGCTCCCCATCATCCTCAATCTTCCCTTCTGCTGTGAGCTCCCCATCACCCTCAGTGCTGTGTGCTCCCCATCACCCTGAGCCCTTCCCTTCTGCTGTGAGCTCTCCCATCACCCTCCTCACCCACCCCTGTGGCCCTTTCCTCATCTGAGCCCAGCTATTCCTGCCAAAGCCTGGCACGCTGCCACTGCCCATGCAAACAGCCCTGCAGGCACCCAGGCAGGCCAGGCCTGGGCTGTGCTGCATCTTTGAGCAGACAATTCCATCTGCCACGTCTGCTTCAGCATTTTAGCTCCCTTGAGCAGCTCGAGGTCTCCTTTCCAGTGCTGTGGCTGCTGTGCAATGCCCCATCCCCACTGTGATGATCCACCCACTGCTGGCTGTAGGGCTGCAGACCCACTTTGACACAAACAGCATGAGCCCCTAAACTCTTTATTTAATTCATGACTAGCGTGGAACCTTCAATAAGTGTTTACATTGCTGTTTGAAAACGAACTTTTTTTTAAACTTCTTGAAGTTGCTGATACGATGCATCTTTGCAGTGGGAACAGAGGGTGATGACAGGACAATCCAGCAAACTGCATCTGCTTACAAAAATGAGACTTTGTTCAACCGAACACTAAATCTTTGATAAATTAGTCAGGGCTTTGGTGACGTACATGTTGAACCAATATGACAGTTTTATACGGATTATGATTATTAATGTTTTTCAAAAATAGAGAGCGTGAGCCAGACATCCAGTGTCGAAGCTGCAAGACCACCAGCCGAGGCACAAGTCTTTCAGGAAGGCTCCTTGCAGGCTCTGTGTACAATCTCCTTTTGCACTCAGAGCAGATGCAACGTTTTAATTTGCAGTGAGTGTGCCGGGGTGCTGGTGCCTGAGCCAGGAGGTCACGCTGTGACCCCGCAGACACAGACTTCACAACACACTCAAGCACCACTGGCTCAGTGGTGGCTTTTTTCTGGAGTGAAATTTGGCCTCAAAACATCCCACATTGTTCCCTCGTTTGGGCTGGACTGATTGTATTTACAAAGCTTAGACACACTTTTGAGCCTCAGAGCACATCTCCTATCCAGCACTGCTGCCAACACATCAACTGCAAGGCTTTACACAGTACAGGTCATGTTCCATCTCTGCCTGCCTGTAAAGTTTAAATTCAACAGGCTGGACTACCATGGCACATCGTGGGTACTTCCTTTGCAGGAGACTGGAGATGCTCTGCAGGACATGCCTGGTTTGGAGGAGCTTTCTGCCTGGGAAGCAGTGCACATGGGTGATGTTCAGACTTGCTTTTCCCTCATCATGCTTGCTCTCCAAGGCCAGGTGGGATTGGTTCATTCTAACAAACACATGAAGTTTAACAAGGACAAACACCAGGTTGCACTGGGGTGGGGCAGTGCAGGGTGTATGGGCAGACTGGGCAAGGAGAGGCTGAGAGCAGCTGTGAGAGGGACCTGGGGCTGCTGGACATCCCTGTCCTGGGGCACCATGGCCAGCCAGGGGAGGGAGGGGATTGTCCCACTCTGCTCCGGGCTGGGGCAGGTTTGGGTGCCACACCCAAGAAGGACCCAAAGCTTTAAGAGAGCATCTGAGTGAGGGACATGAAGGTGGTGAAGGGCTTGAGGGGCACCAGGAGTGCCTGAGGCCACTGAGGCCAGAGCTCCCTGGGGGAGCAGCTCTGACCTCTGCTCCCTGTGACAGGGACAGCACACACGGGAATGGCACCTCTGGATGCTGCTACATCCCACTGCTCCCTCCTGAGGAGGTAATGGAGCAGCACAGACAGACAGGCTGCTCCTCACCCCTCACCATGGCCCCCATGTCCCCTCACCCTTCTCTCCATGTCCCCTTACCCTGTTCCTTATCCCCTTACCCTGCTCCCCATGTCCCCTTACCCTGCTCCCTGTCCCCTTACCCTGTTCCCTGTCCCCTTACCCTGCTCCCCATCTCACCTTACCTTGTTCCCCTGTTCTCCAGGCAGTCAGTGCAGTGCCCACAGACACCACAGACTGTTTGGAGCCTGTCCTGCTATGGCAGATAATTGGGTAATTCTAAAATATTTTTTATTTTTTAACGTTTTTAACTTTTTCTTAAGGAAAAATGAACTGAACCATTGAAATTAAAAATTATTTTTAGAAGTGGGGAAAAACTCTATCTCCCTCAGAAACAATTTTGGCTTCAGCAGCTCATCTTGCAGAAAACTAATTTTTTGGCTGGAAAATTCCTAAACTGAAAAAATCATTGTTCAAGTCTTAGCAATCCCCTTCACACCTCAGATCTCCACGTGTTAAGCAAGTTCTGGATCACTTTTTCTTCTAAGTTTCCAGGAGTGAGCTTCCTGCCAAGGTGTGTACCAGAAATACCAGAGCTGGGATCTGCCACTCCCTGGAGCTAAACCAACATCCCTTGAGCTCTCCTCTGGGACCTAACATAGGACAGACACTGCTTCCTCTGCTCAGGGCCACTGCTGGCCCACCTCAGCAGCCCCAAAAGGAAAGGAAAATAGGAGATGGGGCATCTGCAGCAGCTGGACCTGGGGCATCTCTGCAGGATTGAGAGCCCTGGCTCTGCCTGTGGCCTGTGCAGGATTGGACACCTTGAGGTGCACTTGGCTTCTAACACATAGAAATGTCTCCAGGAATGACATTTCATGAGGCTGGGTCCTGCTTGGGTTATGGTGATGCAGCTTTGATGGTCTGCACTGTTCTTCCCTGCCCAGCACGGGCCATCCATCTCACCTCACCTTGCACCTTCTCACCCTTCCCCTGTGCCACTCCTGCAAGCACAGAGGGAATGAGCACAGCTTGCACTTCCTCTTATCTGATCCACCAAATCTGCCCCTGCTTTGCTGTTTGCTCTACTGGAGGTTGAAGTGGGAATAAATACATTTAGCTTTAATGCATGTACAGCATCCCTTAAGCAATTGTGACCTGCCATAAAACTTTAAATACACAAAGAGAAAAACCAGGAGAGAGATGTTCAGAGGTGCAGTTCAGCCTTATCAAATTCTTCACGTGTTTGTTGTGGTGTGTTTGTATTCCTGGGCTTCTGCTTGCAGGAATGTTGCTGATAAAACCATCTCACTAAACATGGACTTGGTGTGTTTTAGCTGGTGTTTACAGTGCTCAGGCAGCAAGAGCAGCTCTGGATTCCTGGGGGCAAATACCCCATGAGCATTTGCACTGGCTTGCTGCAAATGCTGATCAAGTCCTGCTGTGCACAAGCTCTGCAGGAATTGTGTCTGGTCCTCCTTAGAGCCGTGTCAGGTTTGGCAAGGCACAGGCAGCTCTGACCCCGTGCCCCTGTGCCCAGAACAAGAGGTCTTTCCTCCTCTGAGCCCTGCCTGGGCTGCCAGGGCATGCACCACTGCTATTATCCCATGGTTTGCCTTGCAGACCTTGTCCCTGCTGGATAATTCCCCTCCCTGAACTCCTTCCCACTCCTCAGGGATGCAGAAAGCCCCATCCTGTGCTGGCACTGAGGGAAATGGAGCCCGCAGGCCATTTCCCACAGATCTGCACATTCCTCCCATGCCCTGGAGAAGTGACCTGCTCACCACTTCAGCCCCACGAGAGGAGCTGCGGGGCAGGGGGAGCGCCTGGACCCCCTGGGCTTTCCCAGTGAGCAGGAAAGGAACCAAGGAAACCTCCCACAAGCCTGGATCCCCTTACTGACAACTCATGCAGTGCAGCTTCTTGTGCAACCCTCTGTGGGGCAGAGCTGTGTGAACCATGGAACCTTCCCCCAAGGCAAGCCCAGCCTTTGGTCACGGTGTGACCCCCATGCTCACTGAGGTTTGCCAGCTGTTTGCACCCCTGGGCGTTTTAGGGTAGAATTTCCTTCCCAGCCCCCAAACTCTCAGTGTTGATATCTGCTCCAAGCTGCCCACAGGCAGTGAAGAGCCCAGTGATGGGAAGTGGCAGCTGCCTTCACCCAGGACTCCTGGCCTCCAGCCTGGGCTGGGGAATGAGGGACAGGGGCTGCTCTCAGCTGCTTTGAAGAAGAGTCGTTTCTCCTTCCTTTTTTTCATAGAAAGAAGTATTTTCTGTGGGGAATAAATTCTGAAATGCAAGTTTTTCTCTACAAGATGTCCACCCACTTGACCACAGTTATTATTGTTTGTGTTGATGTGTCCACCCAGTTGACCATAATTGTTGATGTTTGTGTTGACTATTTGTTGTTAATGTTTTATGCCTTTGTAAATCGTTAATGCTCCTGGCTGTTTGTCCCTTCCCATGTCCCAGTACCAACTCTTGCATCCACGCCCACCTCCACAACAGCAAGTGCTCATGGGATACCACTCAGTGATAAAACCCCTAAAAACAACGAGCTAGGTAAACATCTAAGACTAAAAATGGTAATTCCAGGTGGGGAAAACTGTAGAGAAGATGGAATCACCAACCAGAGCTTTTTTGTTTTACCACCATAACTTCAACAGCACTCGCTCAGCATGACACCCCTAGGCCAAGAAACAACAAGTGATTTCCTGGGGATTTGCATGAGGATGGAAACTCCAGCTGTGTTATTTGGCAAAGCTGAATTTCTCCTCCTTTGTGTTGTCCAGGAGGGACAATGGTAGTGAGCACAACCCCTTGGACTCCCGGCCCAAAGCTGATCTTTAATAAACGCCCTAAAAAGAGAGTGGTCTCCTGGCCCATTCATTACATTTTGTATGTAGAAAATAGTAGAGAAATAGTGATCAGGAACTCAGATACTACTCCAGATCCCCCCAAGGCCTGCCTCTCTGTCAGTACTCAAATGACTGAAAACATCTAGGACAAAATCAGACTGACAAATTGTGCGTTTCTAAAATACCTGGCCTTCAGGTAAACTACCCAAGAGCTGATTCTCTGCTTGTACATCCATATCCACAGCACATCTGCTGGCACCCAAAGGCTCTTCCCAGCACAAGGACTCCTTCATGCTGTACCATGAGCACGGGCAGGCTGGTGTGAGATCTGCAAGGTGATTTATAATGTTCTGGGAGCACCCAGAAGATAATGTGGGAGATTCCTGCCACTGCAGGTGTGGTGCAAGTGATGGAGAGAGAAGACAGACAGAGAAAATTCTCGGAGAAGAGAAGGCTCTGGGGACACCTCAGAGCCCCTTCCAGTGCCCAAAGGGGCTCCAGGAGAGCCAGAGAGGGATTTGGGACAAGGGATGGAGGGAGAGATAAGGGGCAATGGCTTCAAACTGAAAGAGATGAAATTTAGGTTAGTTAAAGGGAAGAAATTGTTTCCTGTGAGCATGTAGAGATCCTGGCACAGGGTGCCCAGAGAAGCTGTGGCTGTCCCTGGATCCCTGGAAGTGTCCAAGGACACTGGACATTGAGACTTGGAGCAGCCTGGGATAGTGGAAGGTGTCCCTGCCCACAGTGTTCAATCCTGTTCAGCTCCAGCTTTTTATTAAGTCTCTTCATTCATAGAAACTTGGAAAAAGATGATTTCTTTGCTCCAAATAGTGCTTAACACAGCCTTGACCATCTTACTGACAGCAAAGCCCTCCCCACATCACACACTGCAGCAGAAGGGGTGCCTTGGTGTCACTGGGAGTCAAAATCTGAGCTCTTGAACATCATGATGTCCAAGAGAGCTGGGAATTTTGGAAAATATCTGTGCAAATGACTGATCAGCAGCATACTCAGAGTTCTCACCGGGCTCTGGGGAGAGACAGAGTGGAGAGGTGACCCCCTTTTACAGCCATTGCCCCCAAATGCTGGTGCCTTCCCTTATGGCAGAGCTGCTCCCCAGCACAGGCTCTGTGCTGGCACAGCTGCCCCAGCTGCTGGCACCGTTGCAGGGGTGCCATGGTGTGAGTGATGGATGGTGGTGCCAGGGATGGATGGCCACGATGACGCTGGGACACTGCCCCGTGCTCCAGACACACAGCAAACACTCCAGAGGGAAAGGGGGGGAGCAGAGCCATCCACAGAGGAGGAATGAAAGCTTTGAGACAAGGGGCAGAGCCTGACTGGGCAGAGAAAAATGCAGGAACCGTGGGAGTAAAACTTAGTTTCTGTCTTGGGTTGCAATACAGGATGTGACCAGAAATGTGAATTCTGTCCCCATCTGCTGAAGCCAGGTGGGACAGTGACCCTGATCTCCTGGCACATGTTATCTGCTAATGGGCCATCTTTAAACCAGCTGGGGCAATCATCTTTATCTTTCCCGCAGCCCATCCTCCCTCCAGGAGATATCTCCCGTTAATGGGCCATTGTTAAAAACCGGGTGTGGCAGTGATCCTTATCGCTGTGGGAATATCTCCTGTTAATGGGCCATTGTTAAAAACAGGGTGTGGCAGTGATCCTTCTCTCTGTGGGAATATCTTCTGTTAATGGGCCATTGTTTAAAAATGGGTGTGGCAGTGATCCTTATCTCTGTGGGAATATCTCCTGTTAATGAGCCATTGTTAAAAAACAGCTGGGGCAATCATCTTTATCTTTCCCACAGCCCATCCTCCCTCCAGGAGATATCTCCTGTTCATGGCCATTGAGTCCCAGGGCATGACTGATAAAATTACATCATCCCACTGGGAGATTCTCCAGCCAGGGGAGGAGCCAAGCCTTTCCTACCCAGATAAAAACGGAGATTTTGGACACCAAGGGACCTTCTTTCCACTGGATTCCAGAGGAAAGCCAGACCTTTCCACATCATCCCTGGAGCTTCAGAGGAAAACTGCACCTTCTACAGGAGCACTGCTCCAGCTGAACCACATCTGCCACTGCAGGAGGATGCAGCCACCATTGAATGGGACTGCTGCCAACACCCTGACTGACTGACAGGTGTCAGCTTGGATTCTGACTCTGGCAGGGTTGGGATTGTTCTTTGTAATACTGTATTTCTATCTTAATTTTCCTAGTAAAGAACTGTTATTCCTAATGACCATATCTTTGCCTGAGAGCCCCTTAATTTCAAAATTATAATAATTTGGAGGGTGGAAATGAATGGGATCTTACCAATCACAAAACAAACCACTCTGTGATTATCTTATTCTATTATTAGATGCATTTAAGGATTATAGTTCATGGGCTACCTGGCATTTGCCATCAGTCCTTAGCCCTGCTCTTGTGCCCAGGGTTATTTCCATGGTGAAACAATCAGATAAAAATACTGTTAAAAGCTTTACTGGACAACATGCAGATAGTTCTGAGTTAGATAAAACATCTTATGAATCTGGACCATACTTGTAGTTTTTAAAGTAATCTTAAAATAAACTTAAAAATCTTAAAATAAGCAGTAATGTTCTAAGTATGCTGAAAAGGCTCAAAAAGCAATTATCAGCCTCAGATTTGTCCTTGCTGCTGGTTCTGCTTTGCAGAGCTACTTTCAGGTTAATTTTGTGAATTTCCCAGGTCTGACCCATTAGTGCTGGGGTTGGTGGGTCTTGGATCACACCAGGTACAGGGTCCTGCACACCTGGGGACAGCCCTGCTCCAGCAGCCTTGGCAGAATGAAGCTTTTGAGGGAAATTGCACTCTTTTTTTCTGAATTATGATTTGATTTAATTCTGTTTAATTTATAAACACTTAACAATGAGCTGTTTCTGCTGGTGGCAGTGCAACTTTGGTTACAAAGGACAAACCATGCTCCTAATTCAAAAGAACTGTATTGTTTTCAGAATTTTGTTTAAATTCGGCCCCCAAAACTTGTGGTTTTCAGCTTTTCCAGCGGAATGGGAATCCCTGGTCTCTGGAAGTGACCCTGGCACTTTCCATTATCACTGTTGCTATTAACATTGGCACTGCTCTTACCACCAAGCCATGGCTCTGACAGCTACAAAATGAGAAGGTTTCTCATCCCAATGTAGTGTGGGGAGTATCCTTGAGGCCAGGACCTACCACAGGTGAGCCCATCCTGCTCTGAGATACCAGAGTTCATGGGCACAAGTATCCAAAAAATCCAGGCTGAGTTTTCACATAGCATTGCACTGGACTCAGAAAAAAAACCTTACTGACATGGAGAGCTTTTCTGGACCCATCAGCCCTCCAGCAGAAAGGTGGTTGTGCCTCTTGCCAGGCTGTTTTGCTTATGGGGGGGCCTGAAAAGAGAGACCAGCTGAGGTCCCTCAGCCCAAGCAGTCCCACAGCTCCTGCCCCAGCCCCAGCTCACATGGGATCCCAGCTCTGGGTTTGTGCATCCCAGGGGAACCTGCTGGAGTCCTGTGGGGCCCAGCTCTGAGTTCAGGTCCTTCCTGCACGTGGATTGTGGCTCTGTTGGTCACCAGACAGGTTGAGCTGTTGCTGGTCACCCCAAAGGCTCTTCTGGTTTCTACCAGCAGCTGCCCTCCACATTTCTGCAGGAAAACATTGGCTTCCCTTTGTGAGTCATGTTGATGTCCTCAGTTATGGCTGCAGTATTAAATTCTGTCCTAATTTTGCAGCATTTGTGGCTATGTCTGATCTTTGTCTCCCTTATTTTGTTACATTTTAGAAATGCAATAAAAAAAAACTTTGGGAAAGAGAGAAAACATGGCAGGGATTTGAAATGGAAAATGAGCACAAACTGGACCCATGCCTCTTCATCAAATGCCAGAGGAGAAGAGGGAACAAATGGCACAGGACAAACACTATTAATAAAGTGTGAGGGTGGGTCAGATGGGACAGGAGCCCAGGCAGGACCAGCTCCTCAGACCCTGCTGCTGCCCAGCACGGGGACCTCGCCAGCCTGAGTTGGCAGAGGGAGCATTCAGTGGTGGGAAAGGCCACAGAGTGACCCAGCAGGGCTTTGGGAAAGGTCCCAGACTGCTGGCAGAGGACTGGTGCCCATGGGGTGTGTTCCTGCTGCAGCAGGGACTGACCTGAGCCAGACTGTGGAGCAGTCCTAAGCACTGGGTGTGTGGTGCCATGACACCTCTCCAGACCAGAGCCCGTGGCTCTGAACCCTGAATAAACACACATCTGGTGACAGGGGTCACATCCAACTCTGCACTTCAGGCTGGTGACCTAAAACCTCTTTTCCTTTGGCTACCCCAGAAAGCAAAGTGGCCAGGAAAGGAAGAGCAGCTGCTGCTCTCTGTAGAACCTGTCACCCCCTTGCTCACAGTCCAGTGAAACTCTGCTTGGCCAGACCTCTGTCTCCTGTCCTTGGCTGTTGACACAGACAGCAGATGGACAGGACAAAAAAAGCCCAGGTGATAAGGGGGAGAGCCCAAGGCAGAGGTTTGGGGTGCATCCTGTGCCACCCACTGCCACAGCACACACTGCCACAGCTGCCAGTGAGAACTTCTAACAGCAAACCCCTGAGAGAAACCCAGCCTGCCTGCTTGTGCCCACTGATGGCTAAAATACACTTTAATAAGGGGAAGATTCAAGTGCCCACAGCTGCATGGCAGGTCCAAAGGCAGGGAGAAGTGAGGATGCAGAGTTTAGATCTGCTCCCCAGCACTTTGCCCAGGAGCCATTCATTCTCCACTGAGCCACAGAGGTCAGCAGGGCTGGGAGCAGCAGTTTGAGTGCAGGGCACACCTGGACCTGTGCTGTGAGGGATTCCCTCTTCAGTGTCTGTGCTACCATGGATCAGCACTGAGCCCTACACAGTTCTCCAGACAGTCCATTTTCTGAAAAAATGCATTGTTGCCACTACCCTCACCATCCTCACAGGGAAGAATTTCTTCCTAATAGCCAATCTAAACCCACTCTCTGTCAGTTCAAAGTCATTTCTCCCTGTCCTGTCACTCCAGGCCTTCGTAAATTGTCTTTCTCCATCTCCTTTGCAGCTCCCTTCAGGCACTGAAAGCCACAATGTCACCCCAAAGCTTCTCTTCTCCAGGCTGAATAACCCCAATTGTCTCAGCCTTTTCTCTCAGAGACCAAAGCAGTGAAACATCCACCTGTTCTCCCTGCACCCACAGGACTGTTAAAAGGGAAACCCCTGGGTGAACCCAGCTGAACACCCATTTCATCCCATAAAAGAAGGAAAAAATGCACATGGTCCTGACAGTCCAGCCCAGAGCAAAAGGCTCCAAGGCCAGGAAAGCTCTTGCTGCACCAGGAGGAATGAAAGTGTGGGGTTCCTTTAGGCAGCTCAGAGCCTGGGATGATGAACCACAGGGCGATGAAGAATACAGAGAACTAAAGAACCTCTCTTTTTTAAAGCATGCTCCCAGAGACACAAACAAATGAAACATTCAAGGCCCATTATCCCATGACTTAATTTTTCACTCTTGGATCATTTCTGTCATGTCATGAAATCCCTTCCATTAACTTATCAAGTTCCATCTACAAACAGCCTAGGCTCCTTGCCCCTGCTTTCCGGTTTGGAAGGCTGTTCAAGAACACTGCTCTCCTGCTGGCTGCAAATTTTAATACATCCTGCAGTCTACATTTATCTGTAAAATTACCCAGACTCAAAGCACAGGCATGTGACCAAAAGGGGCCATGCTTAGGTAAGTCCAGGTGAGGTTATTTCAAGAGGCAAGGCTTGGCTTTAACTGAGACTCCAGGTCCAGCTGCAAATCTCATGACTGGTCCCTCTTATTTCACTGCCCATGAGCCACAGCACCCAAGAAATAATTTCCCTGGCTGTGTGTCAATGACCAGGGGGCAGAATAAAGCTGCCCAGGAGTTACAGATCTCTTTCTTCCTAAGTAACACTGGTGTCAGAAAGAGAAAATAATTATTATTCCACAATCGAACAAGGACAGATACCCAATATCCACATCCCTGGTGGAATATGTTTTCTGCAGGAGCTGAGCTTGGCTTGGAAAGGACACACAGCACAGGATGTGGTGAAGAGTCTCCACTGCTGGTTTTGCCTGTATCCTGGCAAGAATGATGTAGTGTTTAGGGGTGAGAGTGGGAATCTCCCCAGTCTCCTCAAATTCCCCAGAAGTTCACCAGCCATGGCTTTGTCTGAGGCAACAGCATGATACCAATGGAACCCCATCCCTAAGCTACTACTCACATCAACACATTTCACCTTTACCTATTTCCCCTTCACATATTTCACCTTTACATATTTCACCTTCACACATTCCACCTTCCCCAACTGTGACCAAGTGGGATTTCAGCACCAAAGGCATCAGTAGTGCAGCCAGGTTCAGCAAGGGAGAGGAATGCCAGAACAAGTGGCTCAGAGCTCTGATGTGCTGAGGGAACCAGAATGAAGAGTTAAGTGTGTGTGGTCCAAATGGCTTTCCTGGTGCCTCATGCCTCAGAACTATCTTAAGGCACCTGGATAATGGTGATGTGAGAGGTCTTGGATTTTCAGAACATTTCTAAGAACTTTCCTCACCAAAAGTTGCTAAAAGGCTGCTATTGAATAGGAGTATTTAGAAATAGGGATGTAGGTTGCTTTAATGAAGGCAAAAGGCAGGAAAATGTGGTTGGTGCTGGTCAACATGATGATGGGGATAGAGAGGCAGATAAATTTTCCTACTAATGTCCAATTACTCAGTACCAGGTTGAACAGGGCTTGGAGCAATCTGGTGAAGTGGAAGGGGGTGGAATGAGATGATCTTTAAGGTTCCTTCCGACCCAAACCACTGTGATTTTATGATTCCATGGCAAAAATGCCTCATATGGAAAGCTACAGGAGGGTAGGCTGGTACCAAGTGGCTGAGTGATAAAAATGCAAATAAAAAGTAAAATCTATGGGGAAAAACTGTCCACAGAGAAGGCCAACAGTGATGATCAAAAGAGAGGTGAAATGGGCTGGGACCCTTAGTTTGGGGGGAGAAGGCAGGGGCAGGAAACCTCAGTGTGAGGGACTGGAATTCCCAGTCAGGAATGGTCCAAACAGCATCGATGAGAAATGATTGTACACTACAGGAACTGGGGAAAACCAAGGGAGTGCTTAAGCATGAGATGTAAAAAAGACAAAAGCAGAGATTTTCTCACCCCCTTCACAGTTCCACTGTGGAGCTCTCTGCTGCAGGATGCTGCAGGTGCCAAAAGCTTGGATGGTTCCACAAGAATAAATTTAGGGGAGAGTTGCAAGGTACTAAACATGGAAATGCTGGGGCACAGGGGGTTAGGAACAGATTTATGGTGAGAGGGGTCCCATGCTCTCCTCCAGTCGTGTCCCTGTGGCTGGAGCAGCTGTCCAAAGGCTGAGCTGCCTCTTGTCCCCAGTGTCCCCAGGTCGGTGCTGCAGTGACAGCCTCTGCAGCCTGCTGTGTGCACAGTGCAGAGCAGCAGGAGGAGCAGCAGAGGATGAGGATTTGTGGCAAGGGCCTGCCCACCAAATGCTCCAGGGCTGCCAGGAGCTCTGTGGCCCCACTGCAGGTCCCTCTGCCAAAGGACATTCCTCAGAGCTACTTGCTGCATAATGGAATCTAAATTTCCGCCTTCTTGTGGCAAAGTTAAAAAAAACAATAACATTAACCAAATTATACCCTGGTCTAAACAAAGGAGGGCCAGGGCTGCCAATTTCACAATTATCCCAAATGGGTCTTAATATGACACAGATAAATACTTTCCAATTATCCAATGGAACAAGGCTGCCCTGGGGGAAATGGAGAACAATATACTACAGGGGCCAGAGACCCAAGGGATTCAGAATTCACACTCCACTACTCCTGCTGGTCCACACATGGCAGGGGAGGGAGCAGCAGGGTGAGAGCTCATTCTCACCCATCCACACCCATCCACACCCATCCTCATCCATCAAACCCATCCTCATTCATCCACACCCATCCTCATCCATCCACACCCATCCTCACCCATCACACCCATCCACACCCATCCTCACCCATCCACACCCATCCACACCCATCCTCACCCATCCTCACACCCATCACACCCATCACACCCATCCTCACCCATCCCACACCCATCCTCATCCATCCACCCACCCATCCCTCCACCCATCCACACCCATCCTCACTCCAACCACACCCATCCACACCCATCCACACCCATCCTCATCCATCCACACCCATCCTCACCAATTCTCACCCAACCACACCCATCCTCACCCACCCACACCCATCCCACACCCATCCCCACCCATCCACACCCATCCACACCCATCCACACCCATCACACCCATCCTCATCCATCTCACCCATCCACACCCATCCTCACCCATCCTCATCCATCCTCACCTGTTGTAATTCAATAACAGGGGTAGAAAAAATGCCTTAACTCTTCCCCCTTGTCTCTATCTTATTGGCAGAAGGCCAATTCCCCTCCCAAACCCTTTCCTAAAAAAACACACATTATCTAAGCTCTTCTTCCTCTTTGCTCCCTAGAACCACCATGCAATAAATACCAACTTTGAAAAAGGCAACGAGCCTCTTTTTAATCCTTTGTTTATCTCATGTACAACTCTAGCTCCCTCTTAGTAAATAGCTAGGAGGGAGTAACAGTTGTTACAGTCACCCATCACAGGCTGCTGGTGGGACTGGTTGTCTGGCAGTGGGACAAGAGGGTCAGTGAGGGTGTTGAAGCTTCTGCTGACAAGGAAGCTGAGGGTGGCTGGTGGCTGCAGGGCATCAGGGCTGGCACTGCTGGGTGATCTCTGTGCCACTGCACACACACCTGAGCCAGCTGCCTGGGCCTTGGCAGCTGCAGGTGCTCCAGGTGGGATGCTCACCTTGCTGCCCACAGCTGCCAGACTGGGTGGAAGCACAGCTCTGGGTCAGGGTGGTGCCCACAGCTGCTGTTTGTGCCCAGGCTGCTCCATGCTGAGCATCCTTGGATGGCTCTTCAAGGTGTGCTTTCCTGAATTTGGCCCTCACCAATGCAGCATCACTTGCAGCATTTTGTCCTCAAAGATGGTAGCTCAGTCCTTCACTGCCCCAGGCTAGCTGAACTACAAAATCTGAGCTGGTCTGTGAGAGAACTGTGGGTTTCTTCTCTCCACAGCCAGGATGCACATGCATGTGAGTGCATGGGAGCACAAAGCTGAGCTGTGCTGCTTCAGGGGGGTGAGACCCTTCCCCTCCCTGCCATCCCTTTGCCCATCCAAAAGGGCTCAAGGACCTACCTGCAGCCTCCAGCTCCAGCTTTGCCTGCCCCCAAAGCTCCCACCTCACCTTCCAGGGAGCCGAGGTGCTAAGAGCTGTAACCTTTGGTAGGGTGGCATAGGGGAGGATGTGGACATTGGTTACCTCAGAAACTCACAGAGGGGTGATGCTCTGATTGATATCAGACCCAGAGCCAATGCTCCAGAATTCCCCACAGGCTTCTTGTTCTGGCAGAGTAAGCAAAAGCAGATGCTGGATGGAGCAGCCACGCAAACAATTGGCCAGAGGAGGGATTTCCTTCCCACCTAAAGCACCCTGCAGCCTGGCCCTCTCCTGCTCCCTCTCTCAGGGTCCATTCACCCCTCTGTTCTGACTCAGTAACAGCACATCCTGCATCCTCCCTGATGCTCTGCAGGCCTTTCCACCCCTGGCTCTGGTGGGCTCAGTGCAGATGAAGCTTTGAGGACAGTGCTCCACAGCCAGGGGATCCCAGGGACAAGCTCAGAGGGGGACACAAGGTGTGCTCAGTTGTTATTTGCTGCCAAACAACCCATTTTCTCCCCCAGGGCCCTATCTCCTCCCAGGCAGCAATTACCTGCCTTTCCCAGGTGAGCTGAGCCTAGCACTGTCCCACAATCATTTTGCAAACCCCACTGCCTGTCTGCAAAGCAGCTCCACGTCCCTTTTTGCTGCCATCAGCTCCAGGGCTGTGCACATGTGCAGCTGAACCCCCTTAACCAGCTGAAAACATCTACAGGAAAACCCTCCATCCCAAACCCTCTGTGCTGGCTCTGCACCAGCTCAGAGCACCCAGAGCCCCTTCCAAGCACATGGACAGCTGGTGAGTTAGGGAGGCACAATCCTCCCAAATATCCCTGCCATCTTCCTGAACAGCCTTTCTTTCCTGGGACAATCTGCATGTCAGTGCAGGGCAAAGCCAGGCTGGAGCAGATGGGCTTTTCCCGTGTCCTAACCTCACCCCAGCTCCTGCCTGCACAGGGTTTGGCTGCTGTTCTGAGGCTCAGGGCCCTGGGAGAGGCACAAAAGTGCTGAGGGCAAGCTGGGACTGCTGGGCACTGTCCTGGGGGACTCTCTTGCATTATTTAGTGTCTCCCAAGAATCATCATGTCCTGCTCAGGGCGAGTTTCTCCCCT
This sequence comes from Luscinia megarhynchos, assembly GCA_034336665.1. Lineage (NCBI taxonomy): Eukaryota > Metazoa > Chordata > Aves > Passeriformes > Muscicapidae > Luscinia > Luscinia megarhynchos. The sequence continues at coordinate 10,186,999 of CM067580.1, forward strand.
GCCAGAAGTGGGACTAGGACTGGATGCAGAGAACTGAAGTGTGAGCAGGGCTGACAGGACCACATGATCCTCTGCAATGTCCCAAATCCTCCTGAACCACGAGCTGGGATGGACCGTGGAAGTCCCCAGCCCCTAGTTCATGCTGTCATGGATTTCTGTGATCCCTGATCTTGGGTAAGATCCACACATGGCTGCTGACCCCAGGGAACTCACAACATGCTGCAGAGTGAAGCAGAGAATGGGGCACACTGGGAGAGGCAGACTGAAAAGGCAGGTGAAGGAGGAAGGCAATAAAGAAAAGAGATGGATTCTTCCCTCTGGTCACCACCTCACACAGTCCTTCAGCTGGAGCAGAAGCCACACACCCTTTCCTGATGCAGGAGCCTCCAAAGATGCTGCTCTGTGTGGCTGCCACCTGCACCTGCCCCCAGGTGTGTCAGAGCTGGAGCAGGAGCTGCTGAGCAGCCTCTGTGCCACCCCACGCTGGATTTTGACCAGAACCAGGGACAGATATTGAGGGATGAGCTTGGGGCTGCTCAGTGGAAACTCCATTGATTACTCTGGGCTGTACCTTCCCGACATCATGAACACCTCAGCCCCTGGGGAAAATCTGGGTTCTATCAGCTCTTATAAGCAAGTGTTTCGAAAGGTTTACAGAAAAGTAAAGTAAACAGAGCTCTGAGTAACAAAAGAGCCCCGTTTATGCATTCTTTGATTCACTGTAAAGGATGGTGTAAACTGACTTTTTAACCAAGCATTAGGCAAGATTTGGGCCCCCGCCATTATATAATAAACAGTGACATGGCTATATTAAAATATTTACTTAATGCACTGAAGTGACTTATAGTATGAGTGGCTACTCAATAGGATGGCCTAAGTGTTAAGGCGTCAGGTGCCATCGCCTGTATAAATATTCTGTGTGCACTTGTTTATAGGAAAACCCCATCTGGATTTGGCTAAAACAGCAGACACCCTGCTGACCCCAGTTTTTGCTATTGGAAAATATAACACAAGTGTTCACTCATCTAGAATAACAGCAGTGGTTAAGTGCCATCTGACAGACAGAAGGGTATTGGCTTTTCTCAATAGACAGCAGGCTGGGTGCTGTGAAGGGCTTCACAGCAGCAGCTCCCCAAGATTTACAGCATCCTGTGGACCAGCAGAGAAAGGCTCTGCCTCCCCCTCACAGCCCTTGGCAGGCAGGGGACGTTGGGATGCACAGAAAGGCTCAGACACCCCTAAACTCTGCTGAAACACAGGGGTGGGCAGTGCCACTCTGTGAGCTGAGGGTCACAGCCCCTCTCTGTCCTGTGAATCAGCTCCTGCCCAGCTCTGTGTCTTGGGTCAGGAGCCCTGTGGTGTGTCCTGGGTCAGGAGCCCTTTGGTGCCCCCCTGGCTGTGTGCCCTGGGTCAGGAGCCCTTTAGTGTCCCCCTGGCCGTGTGTCCTGGGTCAGGAGCCCTGTGGTGCCCCCCTCCTGGGAGGGTCACAGGGGAAGGGACTGTCCCTGTGAGGGTTCCCTTCCCTGTCCCTTGTGCAGCCACAGGTGAGCTGGGCGAGGGGACACCAAACTCCTGCCCAAAGGAGAGCTAATGGCAATGTGAGATCAGGTCCCTTTGTACAGGGGAGTGTTCCAGACTCTGGTGATGAGACAGCGCACAGGAAGTCAGTGGAGACTGGCTCCTGTCAGCTCCCTTGGGGAACCCTCTGCTCCTACAGAAAGGTGGGAGGAGGGAAAACGAGAAGGTGATGGAGTCTGATCTGCGCCCTCAGCCCCTGCCACTTCAGTTTCCTTCAGGAGGCTGCTGCCTCCAAAGCCCTCGGTTCCAGCTCCTTGCTTGTCCTCCCAGGTGCTCCTGAGTGGAACGTGGCTGGCTGAGTGCTCGGTGCCTCCTGCTCGTGCCAGACATGGCATTTCAGACTGCCCACCAGAAACCTACCGAGCTGCTAAGATGAGGGTACTTTTCCACTGGAAAATGATTCTGAGGAAAACGTAAGCGTGCTGGCAGAGCAGTGTGTGCCCGGGGGGCTCGCTGGGAGCTGTGCAGGGCAGCGCTGGGGCTCCGCTCCCCCTGGCCGGGCTGCAGGAGGCAGCAGTGGCCGGACACAGCTCCGGCAGGGCTGGGCACGCCGCAGGAATCCCCTCCCGAGGCTCCCCGAGGCAAGGACAGGTGAGCCCCACCTGCCCAGGGGGAGCCAGCCCGGCACAGGGCGGGATCCTGCTGCTCGCACACCCCTCCAGCTGCTCTCAACCAGCCTGGACACTGATCCTGTCCTCTTGTGCCAGCTGTGGTCAGCCCCTGCAGCACTGGACAGCCCTGCTGGTCCATGGAGCCCCTGGGGTACCCAGCACAGCCTGGCTGTCCCTTTCTGCCCCTGCAGCACTGGACACTCCTGCTAGTCCATGGGAGACTCTGGGGTACCCAGCACAGCCTGGCTGTCCCTTTCTGTCCCTGCAGCACTGGACACTCCTGCTGGTCCGTGGGAGATTCTGGGGTACCCAGCACAGCCTGGCTGTCCCTTTCTGTCCCAGCACCACTGGACATCCCTGCTGGTCCATGGGAGACTCTGGGGTACCCAGCACAGCCTGGCTGTCCCCTCCTGCCCCAGCACCCTCCAGACAGACATGGGAATGATCACTCCACATTCCTGCTCCCTCTCTTTGTACCAGACCTTCTCCTGTCAGCATGCAACATTTCTGCACATCCAGTTATTTGAGAGCTATTGCTCCTCCTTGCCTCTAGTGCCCACGCTAGCACAAACGAAAGGAGTCACTTCAACATGACATTTTTCTTGACAAATCCACGTCAGCTGGCTGATGGCCTTGTCCAGGTGCCTGCAAGTAGCACACTTGGTTACCTGTTCCAGTATTTCAGTGTTATTGCCATGATGTGGATTATCCCTTCTATCTGGATCCTTTCATCTCCCTGCCTGAGAGCAGATAAAATTTTGTCCCTGCCCTTGTTCTCAGGGAGAGCTGCCAGGAGCTGTGAGATGGCACCAGTTCCTTAAATGATCTAGACAAATTCAGCACAATTTCAGCAGACCCAGCTGAGGTGAAAATAAGTGGATTTCATTTATGTAAGCACTCTCAAACTGATTCTTCTCTTATTCAATCCACATTTCTCCCCCTTTGTAGTTAGTTAATTGCATTAATCACTTCATTAAAGTTAATCACTCTAGGAGCAGCTGAAGCAGAGAAAGCACTGAATTCTTCAGCCCTACCATTCCCTCTGTTGTTGCTTTTCCTTCTGTACTGAGCAGCACTTGCTTTTGTTGACCTGCCCAGCATGTTGTTTTAACCAGGAGGAAAGTGCAGCTGGGCAGCCTTGCACCTGAGCTGAAGCAGAAAAAGCCCTGGCCAGGTGCAGTGAGTGCCTGAGGTGAGGCAGGATCCCCTCACCCACCCCTTCCCACGGTGGCCACACCACCCCAAGGTCTGGGTGCTGCTCCTGTGGCTCTGCTCACCCTCACTGGATTGCACAGGGCTGGAAGTTCTCAAAGGCTCCCAGAATCTGAGCCTGCAGCTCTCCCAGGTTTGTTTTTCCCTTCTGTATCCACATCACTACCTCCTTTCCCTGGCTCCCATCCTGTAACCAGCGTGCTCACAGTCCCACCCTGACATCCTCACATCCTCTCTGAGGCTCTGCCTGCCCTGGGCAGCTGCACACACACACTGTGCCCTGCACTGCTTTCACCAGGAGCCCTTTGTGCTCCTGCCCTTTCTGTTGGGGCCAGCAGGAGGGGGGAAGATGGTGTTCCCTTTTCCCAGGAGCTTCTCTCCACCTGAGGTAGATGTGGAACCACCTCTTAGGAGGTTCCTCGCAGCTCCTGACCCTCCTCCTGCACAGGGAGCAGTGGCTCAGATGCAGCAGCCCTGAGACCTCATAGAGCCACTGCACGGAGCTTCCTCACACCCCCACGGGGCAGAGAGCTGGTTGTGCAGCTGCTAAAGGACTGCTGGCTTTTGAGCAATGAAAATATGGACAGTGGGGGTGCTGTTCCTCAAGACAGAAAAAGCCCTGAGGCACAGCCTGCCTGGTGGGAAGCTGCACAGACAGGAGTGCTCTCCCCTTCCATGGCAGCCCTTGCCTTCTCCAGCACCAGCAGCTGCCCAGAGCTTTGGGGTGGCAGTGAAATGCTCTTGGGTCCTGAGCTGTGAGGATTTACCAAGGCAGGGTGTGTGGCTGGTACACAGGCTGTGACCTGCTGATGTGCAGGGGACTCTCCCATCCCTGGGGGACAACAGGAATCAGCAGCACCTGCTCCCTGCTTGGAGCTGAAGGCACCCACCTCGGGTGGGCCTGGAGCTGGAACACACCCAGCACACAGCCTGGATGAGCATCAGGAGGGTGGCAAGCAAAGCCATTGAGCAGTATTTTGGTGCAGAACTCCAGCATTTCCACCGCTCCAGGCACCACACAGGACTATCCAAGCTGGGTGTGGTGGCCTTGAGGCAAAGACTGAAGATCATGGAAGTGGTGGGAAAGGTTGAGGCAGTGGGAAGACTGACATATAAGGGAAGATTCAGCAAGACTGCTGTGGGCAGTGGAGCACAGCGAGCCCCTCATTAGTGCTGCCCTGTGCCTCCCGTGAGAGCCCTCCCTGGGAAGGGAGCAAATGATAGCACTGGCTGAAATGCTAAGAAAATATCCTAACAAGATTTTCTGCAAATATTTTTGTGAAAATAAAAAACAGAAGCAGAAAACAAACATCTGCTAATAGTGCAGTTTCGGTGTTTGGGAGCAAATAAGATTTTTTATATTAGTGTTGGATTTTTTTTTTAGCAAGCTATCAGCTTAGCCAGGAATCAAATGTCAGGGTTAAGTTTTCCTAGAATTGCTAATATCTCAGCAAAATCAGCTCAGCTGCTACTAAACAGAAGAAGAGAACAGCTGACACCTGTCACCTGTTCACCTCTAGAAGTTGGAAGAGGAAACTGGTATTTGTCTGTGAGCCTGGGGAACAAAGGGCTTCTTGCAGGTCACCTAAATGCCACCCACTGGGTGAGCTGCAAGCTGAAAATTGCCAAGCATGTGAAAACCTTTGTGCTGAAGTGCTCTGGTAGGAGTTGGGAGCATGCTGCTCTTTGCTGGTCTGAGCAAAGTGCAACCTGTGCTGCCCTGTGCTGCCAGCATCACTGAGACTGCCCCAGACAGAAGCTCTGGGGACAGAGCAGGTCCTTCTGCCCTCTGCCATCAGAGCTGGCCTTGTGACACAAGAGAGCCCTGTCTGTGCCAGGGGGCTCTAGAGATGCCAGGGGAGAGCATCTTTTCCCAGCAAGATCCCTTGTTCTGCCCATCCTTGCTGAGGGGACAGCCCTTCGTGTCCCTCTGCTGTGTCTGTTTACCTGGCTGCTATTTGGGGGACTCCTGCCAGAGTGGTGTGTGGGGCTTGGGCCCTGACAGACCCAGAGGGAGGCTGGAGATCAAATAGCTGTGTCCTGGCTGACACCCCAGCCCTTTTCTTGCTGTGGGGGCAGGCAGGCTGAGCTTCTGGGGACAGATCTCAAGGGAAGGGACACTCTCCTCTCCTGTGCCTTGTCCCACCTATTCTCACAGTGCTGCAACTGAGCCCCACTCTGTGCTCAGGGTGTGGGTGAGACCAGCTGGAACAGACTCCTCCAGTGCATCCAGTGAGTCACAGAATCACCCAATCACCCAATCACAGAATCACCCAATCACACAATTACAGGATCACACAATCACAGAATCACCAGGTTGGAAGAGACCTCCAGGACCAAGCCCAGCCCATGCCCTACAGGGGTCATGGCACCAAGTGCCACATCCAGTCTTTTTTTAAACACATCCAGGGATGGTGACTCCACCACCTCCCTGGGCAGAAAGACAATTCTAGTATTTGGTCACTCTTGCAGTCAAAAATTTTTTTCCTAATAGCCTATGTTTCCCTTGGCACAGCTTAAGACTGTGTCCTCTTGTTCTGTCAGCTCTGTCAGTGTGCTCCTGCTTTCCAGACCTAGTGCTTCCCTTCTTCCTCTGCTCTGTGCTGAGAGTGGTGAGTGTCCCACAGCCCTGCCCGAGCCCTCCTGCCATGGCAGGGCCCTGTGCCTGCAGCAGGTCCCTCTGCAGCACTCAGAGCTCCTCTGAGTCCCAGCTGTGCCAGGAGCTGTCCCCAGGAGCTGTTCCCAGTGCAGTCTGCTGCTCAGCACAGGGCTGGAGCTGGCTTTCCTAGAAATGCCAACCCCACGCAGTAGTCAGGAGGCTGCTGGGTTTTTTCACTCCCTCTGTGCCTGCAGAGAGGTGTTCCAAGACTGCAGCCATGGAGCAGTTGCTGCCTGCCTGTGTTTGAAGAGCATCATCCTGGCAGGGCTCCTGGCTCGTGCACAGGGAGCTCAGAAACAGCAGCCCTGAGATTTCCTGAAGCCACTGCACAGGGTTCCTCACACTCCCTGGTTATGCAGCTGCTAAAGGACTGCTGGCTTTTGAACAATGAATAAATGGGGGTTTTGCTTCCCAAGGACAGAAAAAGGCAGTGAGGTGCAGCCTGTCTGGGGGAAGCTGCACAGACAGGAGTGTTTCCCCTCTCCATGCTGCCAGGGGTGGCAGCCCTTGCTCCACAGCACTCCAGGACACAAACCTGTCCTCTCAGCTTGGCACAGTGAAGCAAAGGGGGGCAAAGCCAACTTGGAGCCTCCTTGGCTGCTGCCTGGGCTGCTCTGGGGCATGGGGGGGTCTTGGTGGATTTCAAATTTCAAGTGCAACCTCCTTCTGTGTGTGCTGGGACACGGAGGTGCAAGGGAGAATCTGGGTGATGCCCCACAAAAAGTGAGCTCCAGTATTTATCTGTGGCCTTTTGGCCTTTGGTGAAACATGAGACCCTAGGGTCTCTGTCACTGCTGTGGAGCTGTCAGCTTTATTGTGAATTTTCAGCTTTTGGAGCCACTTGCATCCCATGGGGTACAGAGAAGATTATGCCAGTGAACAGTGAGAGTCAGCTGCTCTTAAATCTGCTAACTCCTCTGATTTTGGGAATGAGTCTGCAGTTGGCCAAGCAGTAGCCAAAGCACTGGCTACACCCAAGGGGCCCAGCAGGAGATTTGTTCCATGACAGGACTAAGCAGTGGTGCCTCGTGTGCCTCAGCACAGAGCCAGAGCAGCAGGCATGGCCAGAGACACTAGACCTCATCCCCTGGACTGCACATTCACAGAGACCCCAAAATTATGTTAGTTACTGACCTACTACCCTTTTTCTGGGCTGGTTTTCACTCCCCTCCAGCTCTGAGGTCCCAAGTGGCCTCATGTCACCTTTTTCCCTTTCTACCTCTCCACCAGCATCACTTGTTCTCAGACCAATCCCACCTGTTCCCCCACCTGGATGCCCATATTGTTTTATTGTTGTGTCCACCTGGGCTCCTGAGCCCATTCCCACCCCAGGATCCTTCTTGTGTGTTCTTCCTCGGCTCTGGGTCGTTTTCCAGGATTTCCACATCCCTATTCTGCTCCTCCCCCAAGCCTGTCCCCAGCAGGGCTCACAGAGAACAGCCCACAGGGCAGAGCTGCATGGCCTGTGCAGACAAATGCTTGCAAGGTTTTAGGTGCTAAACTCCAGCTAGTTCCCATTGAGTCTGTGTGAACCAGGGCTTTTCAAACACTTTTAATGTTCCCAAATTTGGGCATCTTTTCTCCAGGATAGCAGAAGGCACATCTTGACATACACACCACCACCTCTGCCAAATGTCATGTACAGCTCCACAGCCTGCATGTGCTGGAGCTTCTCAAAATGAAAGTCATAAGAATTTTGGACGAAATGGGAAAAATCTGCTGGTTTTCTCTAATCTCCTTCCTGGTGCAACTTCACTGATTTCAGCATGATGTTATAAATAAATCCAGGACAAGACAGATACATGGGCATTCATCAGAGTTATTGACAAATGGAAAGAGGCCCTTGAGATGAGAACTGTTGAGTGACCTGAGCTACAAAGATCATTTCTCACTTTCTTGCCATTAACAACAAGCCACACTTCAATCTTGAATGTTAAATTTAAGCTGTAATTGCCCTAGATTCACATTTGGTTTACTTCAGAGGTACCAGTCATTTTGAAAAGGGTGATGCAGATGCCAAAATCCAGGACATTTTGTGTGAGATGAGATCAGAGGAATTAAAGCTGTCAAAACACAGTTCTCTAAAGTGCCATTGAGAGCACACTTGGTCTGCCCAGACCAGCCCAGAGAGGCACCCAGAATTGTGTTTGCCAGCCCTTTGCCCATCCTGTGATGATCCCTCTTTCCTGGAAAGCTCTTCCATCTTCCAGCTGGAGTTTGTCCTGATAGTCAGAATAACAAACATGTGTGATTTTGACCAGGAACACCACAGTACTTGGATTGTTCTTGGCACATGAAGGTTCTTCTAAGCACTCCCTGGTGCCCACTGAGATGTTCAAGCAGATCCACATCTACCCCAGTACCCTACTCCTACCCATTTCTCACCTGGTTTCCTTAAATGAGCCAGAACAGGGACACCACTAACAGGAATAATTAAGAAAGGTGATCTCTGAGCTTAAACATCCACACTGCAGCTGGTGGACTGAACTATAATATTTAAAATTCACTCTGTGAGGGTATATCCCACACATCCTGTCTGAGACCTGAAATCCTCCTCTTCCCTCCCAGCCTGTGAGAGCAGACTGAGTGCAAGGACCTACCTGGAGCTCTGTCAAAGGGCACAGGCTTGGATTCCTCATCCATTTACAGCATGCAAATGTTTCAAGGGTCAAGAATTATTCAGTGACAGACACTAACTGCAGATCACAGACAGATTCAAGACAGTCACCACCTGGCCACAGTCAAATCGTAGGAAGATGCAGGCAAACCTGTCCCATCTGTTCAGTAATTAATGATTGACCTTTGCTGTGCCTGCAGCCCCGGAGCAATCCCTCTGCCTGAGCAGTAAACAGCCTGATGGGCTGTGCAGACTGGCTCAGCCCAACATGCCATGCTTCACAACGCTCCAGCTTTGCCTTTCTGCACCAATCTAAACTCTGAGCACAGCTCAGCTTCTCCTGCTGCCAGCAAAGCTCAGCTGAGCCCAGCTCAGCCAGCCACGGCTCTGCTGAGCCCTGCACCAGTCTGCTCTCTCCTGCTCAGCTCAGAAATTCCCAGCAGCAGGAATTGCCACTCTGGAGCCACCTCATTCACAGCTAGGACAGCAGGGGAGTTTTTCAGCCACGGACAGCACGCACAGCATTGCCAAGATCCATATCACACAGTCAAGGAAAATGAAGATATATTTTGTACTTACTGAAGTTTGTTGCTTCCCTCCTCCTTTCTCCTGTTTTCTTTCCTACCTGAGGTACTTTCACAGAGATCTTACATTTTCCTGCCTGAATTTCTTTTCTCCAGCCCTTCCAGTTCTCTCACCTTGCCGTGCCTCTGCTGTTAGCACCAGGCTGGTTCTTGCACCATGTCCACTCAGCAGAACCCCTGAGCACTCTGGCTGGTGTTGCAGGAGCAGGGAAAGAGCAGCCTGGTGATGGGCTCCCCCGAGCAGCAGAGCTGGCCCCTGGGCCAGTGCAAGTGGCTGCACCAGATCACCTCCAGCCTCCTGCCCAGAGGGTCAAAATGTGTTCTTCACCCTGGGCAAGGCTCGGAGCTGGGCAGGAGCAGCACAGCAGCTTCCCCAGCGAACAGGGAAGAGCTGTGAAGGGGTCAGAGGGTGAAGATCACCCCAAATCTGCTCCTACTGAGATAGAGGATTCCCTTAATCTGTTAATCCCTTCTCCAGTTCTGTGGGACCGTGGGGTCAATGCACACTCGACATGATAAAAGTACTGCAGGAACGCAACGCTAATAAATAACTTTTATATTCTTCATTTCTTCAGTTGTGACATATATAAAAGAGATAAAACGGGCCCTCTGAGAATCCAGCCTTAGCTCTTATCTTCTGTTTGAACCGTTAAGTGCCAGCTTGGTTATTACTCATGCTCTTGACATTGAAGTTTTTCCTTCAGCAGTAACTCTTGTGCTGAGGTTGCTGTGAGTAATCTCTGGGATTTAGGGAGCTGCATGCTCAGGCAGACACTCACCAACACAGCTGAGCCCCGATGCCTGCTCCCTTCTCCCTCTGCTAAGCCCAGCAGAGCTGGCTTGGACCATTCCCTGCTCCTGCACTCGGGCTGGGGAGCACCAGTGACCCTGTGTGCAAGGAGGGATCTCCAGCCTGTCTTGCCTGCAGACAACCACAGAGCTGGAAGGGACAAACAGGATCACCCAGTCCAACCCCTGTCCCTGCACAGACACCCCACAATCCCACCCTGGGCATTCCTGGGAGCTCCTGGGGCTCTGGCAGCCTCGGGGCTGTGCCCATTCCTGGGCAGCCTGGGCACCCTCTGGGGAAGGACCTTTCCTGATCTCCAGCCTGCCTCCCTGCTGACACAGCTCCAGCCATTCCCTGGCTCCAGTCACTGCCAGGAGTGGTAGGACAGCAGGTCACACACAGAATGGCCTGGCTCTGCTGGCCAGGGGACACCTGCCTCCCTTCACAGAGCCACAGCCTGTGCCCCTGACTCCATGGAGCAGCAGAGCTCACCAGCCTGCCCAAGAGCCATGGGGCTGTGCTGCTGGGCACACTGCTGTCCCCTCCAGCTGCCTGGGGCATGGGGAGGCTCACCTGGCTCTCAGGTGGGCAGTAACAAGTTCAGGGGCAGGCTGTCCTGACAGCTGGTGTCAGAGGAGCCCAGCTGGTGCCACCCACGTGGGGCTCACACACACCATCAACAAAAATGAGATGACTTTAGCTCATTTCCCAAGACTTGACACAAAGTCTGAGTTGTTCAGGTTGCATGGGGACAGCAGATCTGCCTGCAAGGGTCTGGCCTGTGGTTTAGGACAGCTCCTCTAACATTGGCCTAGAGGGGGGAGCAGCAGCATTGTATCCCCAGTGTAACTCCATCCACAGAGATTCATCTTTACTACACATTTTCCAGAGCAGTTTCCCAGAATCATTCTCTTTCAGCTTTTAAAATATATCTCCTTGCTAACCAGAAAAACAGTTTATAAGACACCTGGCTACTGCTATAAACCTTTCTGAGGACGTGGCTGTCCCTGGTCAGCCATCACAGCCTGCTCAGGCTCTCGTCACAGGAAACCTGTGGATGTGCTGCCACTGTCAGGGACAGATCTGCTACAGCCCGTGCTGGAAAGCAAACCCACACTGCCTCCTGAAGGGACACCTCTCAGCTGAAATGATCCTGCAAGATGTGAAACCTGCTGCTGGGATGTGGGGCAAGTGTGTCCCGGTCGCCCAGGTGTCCAGCTGAAGGCCTTACCTCACCAGAGAGCAAGGCTTTGGCCAGAATTTGAATGGACCTCAGTGCTGGTTTGGGCCAGTTCAGCTGGAGATGAAGGCAGCCAGATGTGACCTGGTCAGAGAGATGATGTGCTCAGCTTGAGGTGGGACCCTGCCCTTGTGCAGAGGTGCAGTGCTGCAGCTTGATGCATTGAGGGTAAGTGTCCTATTGCTGTGAGGACAATGATATCCATGAATGTTTGGGAATATCCCTGATATCCGTGCCTGAGGTCTCTGCCTGCAGTTACCAGCTGAGGTGCTGAACACCCAGTGCCAGTCTGACCCAAAAACCAGGCCCATCCTTAGAGAAACAATTCAGCTGTCCCTGACAGTCTGGGACCCACCTGAGCACACAGCTCTGCTCCAGCCCCAGCCATTGTCCAACCTGATCAGAGCAAACCAATAAACCACACCATGGATCTCTTCCACCTCCAGACTATGCCTTGCTTCCTCTGTAAACTCTCTGTGTCTCCTGTCCCATCTGCTAGTGCTGTAATCACAAAAGGAGCTGCTGTGGAGAGGGGTCAAACTGAGACCCTTCATTGCCTGAGCATCTCTCTCTGGTGAGGAGAGGACACAGCATTCCAGCAGAGCAGGCCCTGCTGTGCTGGGAACCATAGCAGAGCAGAGACCTGCCTGTCCTGGCAGCTGTACTTGCCTCTAAAGTAAAATCTCATTCAGGAATGCATGAGAGTTCAATACAGAGTATTAGAAATTAATATTCAGCTGCTTCCTCCCCTCCAGGGAGTGAGGCCAGGTGTTTCTTTCTGTTGGTTCTGAATCAGACACGTGTTTTTCCAGCCAGAAAATTCCAGCATGAAAAATCTTATGCTAAAGAGCTGCAATAAAATTGATCTTTCATCCAGAATAGACAAAGCCTGTCTTACTCTGTTGCCTTCCCCCTCTTATCACCCCTGGCAGGAGGTGGTGGGTCCTGCTGACCTCATGTTTCATGGACAGAACAAATGGCTTCTCCAGCAGCTCTCTGCTGGCAGGGCTCCTCCTGGCCCCTGCTGGTCCTTGCAGACCCTGTAAGTACTGCCCACAGCAAAATGAACTGCCTTCCCTGCAGACTTTTCACCCAGCCATTGTAAATCCTGCTGGCCTGGTGCCAAGCACTACGCTAGACACAACCATAATACAGTCATTTTTCTTCTGCACGTTGGAGAAGGAAACAGCAGAGATGCTGTTCTTTCAAATAATTTAACAAAATACAGATCCCAGCTCAAGGTAACTCTTTAACCTCTTCAGTGAGAGCCTTCAGGGCTGTGCAGTGCTGCAGTCTGTCTGACCATGGCCGTGTGCAGGGGATTTTCAGGGCCAGGAGCTCTGTGCTGCTCTCAGCCAGCAGATCCACTCACAAGGGCGCTGGTAGGGAGAGCCTGGATAAAGGGAGCCATAGCAGCTGGGCCTCCAGGGGATTTTGTGCAGTGATAGCTTAGATGAATGATTTGCTTCTGGGGAGAGTCATGCCTGGTGACTGGAGGAGATCAATAAGAGGAAACGCTGCTTCAGAAAATGTTTGTGTCTGCAGCAGCACCCACAGCGTCCCAGGCAGGCCCTGCTCCCTGTGCATGCTCTGATTTGCTCCAAAACTTTGAATTGCTGTCCCCTCCTGCTCCTCCCCAGTGGACACAGCAATGCCACACAGCTGAGCCAGTGGAGCTCCAGGTCCACAGTCTGATCAGGGGGACCATGGAAACATCTCTTTCTTCCAGACAAGAGGCAGGTCCTGTTTTGCTATTTGCATTAGAAGAGAAATTCTCTAGAAGATGAGCTTAAACATTAGGCCTAAAGCCACTGTGTGATGGCCCAGCTCTGAATTTCCAGGCCATCCTTCTGCAGCATGCCAGGAGTACATCCCCAGCTATATTTCAATGCACACGAGGTGTGGGGACATCCCACGACGAGCAGGGTCCAGCTCAGCCACCAAGCCAAGCAGCTTTAGGCCCTGGAGGAGGGGAGCTGTGGTGGGCACACACCTGCACAGCCCTGTGGGAGTCAAGGGGCCACCTCTTGGGCTCAGAGAGGAGCTCAGGGGATGGGTGACATCCCTGTGCTTCCCTGTCCCACATGTGGGTGCAGGTGCTGCTCTGTGCCCAGCCAGGACAGTCACACGCCGTGGGCAGGTGGCTTTGCCAGCAGCAGCAGCCCCTGGAGCCCCTCTGCAGGGCCAGGTGCTCGTCCCCTGTGCCACCAGAGACATCCAGAGCTCTGCACAGCCCAGGGAGCTGCCTGGCCCTGCAGACAGAAAGGGCTTTTCCAAGGAGAAACAGGGCAGGAAGGACCTGGTAATCCCTGACAGAAGCAGCAGCACATTCCTCCAGGCAGGCAGTTACGTGCCGGGCGGCAGAGACAAGTTCCATGTGTGGAAATTTCACTCCAGCTCTGCAGGGGCTATGACCATGGAGGAGCTGGAAAGCCAGCCCTGCCAAGAATTTGGGTCTGTGCTCCATGATGCTGTCTGCATGTGCTGTGCCCTCTGCCCCACGCAGGCCTCAGCTCAGGGCTGCACCCTGAGGGTGCCTTGGCCAGGGATGCTCCTGCCTCTGCTGTGGAGCACTGATGTGCTGATTGCATGTTCTGCCTCTGTTCTGGAGCACTGATGTGCTCACTGCATGTTCTGTCTCTGTTCTGGAGCACTGATGTGCTCATTGCATGTTCTGTCTCTGTTCTGGAGCACTGATGTGCTCATTGCATGTTCTGCCTCTGTTCTGGAGCACTGATGTGCTCATTGCATGTTCTGTCTCTGTTCTGGAGCACTGATGTGCTCATTGCATGTTCTGTCTCTGTTCTGGAGCACTGATGTGCTCATTGCATGTCCTGCCTCTGTTCTGGAGCACTGATGTGCTCATTGCATGTTCTGCTCTGCAGTGCAGCACTGATGTGTTCATTGCTCTGTTCTGGAGCAGTGATGTGCTCACTGCATGTCCTGCTCTGGTCCAGGGTGCTGGGACATGGAACTGGAGGGGGACATGGGGGTTGCACATCTCCATCTTGCTGGAGCTGGGGAGGAGTAACCACCCAGCACCACTGTCCTTCCTGCAGCCTCCATGCAGCAGGACAGAGGAGAAAACACAGATTATTGTGGGGTCCAGCACCAGTTCAGGAGGTGCTGGGGGTCACTGGGGAGCACTGGTTCCATCCAATGCTTGCAGGAGCCACTGGGGCCACACTGCCTGGGAGCAGCCTGGTGGCACGTTGGGACAGGCAGGGTGTTGGCATTGGGGCTGGCACAGAAAGGGTTTGGAGCTCGGAGATGTCCCAGCCCAGGTCCTGCACGTGCAGGGAGCTCCAAAACACACACCCCAGCCTGGGGCAGCTCTGACAGCACAGAAGGTGACCAGAGCCCATGAAATGCTCTCCTTTGGACATCATTGGATCAGGGAAGGTCTGGAGGGCAGCGATGGAAATGGAGAAGGGATGCAGCTGCTGCTGTGTGAGCAGGTACAGCAGGAGGCAGCAGCCAGCAGGGCTGACAGACTCTCGGGGGTGATGGGAACACCAAAAGCTGTTGTTTCCCCAGCCCTGCTGTGCTAGAAGCAAGGCAAGGGATGATCCTGTCAGGGGACCAATTAGCAGAATGTGAAATCACTTCTTCATACAGCCACTAATAAATATCCCAGCATGGGCTGCCATGAGAGGTTGTAGAAACAGGTGCTATTAGCAAAAATTAAACAAATATAGCTAATCAGTTAATAGGATAAATTGTTAATTAGACCCCTGTTAAAATGTTGACATAGTGACAGAGGGGTTTCAGCACGTGTCAGGGCCTTGATTAGGGCTGAAGCTTTCCCTGCAGGAGGGACAGAATCTAACTCAGAAAGGGCCAAGTTGCAGCTTATCCTCACCTGCACTCCCAAGGCTGCTGCCAGGGCTTTGCTGGAAAACTTGCCCTGTCAAGGGCCCTTTTAATGAGCTGGGAAAATAAATCTGTGTACAGCAAGGAGAGGTGCCAGGTATGACATGACTGCCAGACATCAAAATTGCTTGCAATAAAAATCTGGATGAGCGTTTTGGGGATCCTAAACACACCCCACACATGTGTCACAGCCTCTCTTCCCAAACCCCAGGAAGTACCAGCCCTACTCTCCCAAAATACTGAAGGGGCATTTCCAAATCAAAGCAAGGAGAAGTATCAACACCAGATGCAGCAGGGAGAGATGGAGGACAAGAATGTGGCTGTCAGTGTGTCCTTCACACCTTCTGGAGAGGGTGGTGGATCTCTGGACAGCTCCAGAGAGCAAGGACTGGACTGCACCACAGGTGTCCATGAAAGGCATTCCTGGTCTGTAAACATCTCAGGCTGCTCCCAGGCAGGTGCTGTGAGATGCCTTCCACACCATGTGAAGTTCTTTTGAAAATGTGAATGCAGCATCCCAAGTAGCCTGAACTGGTTCTCAGCACCAGGACCCTGGTTCTCCATCTGCAGCAGCAGAGATGTAAACATGACCAGGAGTTGGGGTTGGAGCACAACTATCTAAAGAAAAGAGGCACTGCTTTATTTTTTATTTTGGGAAGATAATCTGACACCAGATTTCTCCCACTCCCTTTCACCCCTACGTGCCCCACTTCCCTGCCAGCCACCCTGGTACTTTCTGGGGAAAAATATGGAGATACCTCCTACTCAGATATGTTCTCTGTAGCAGTAGATGGAAAAGAGTGAAAAGATCTTAGTGTCACAGCAGCTGAATTCAGCTTCTAGAAAAGTGCCAGCAGCCTTACTGCTTCCCTCAGTGCATTCACTACAGCTTTCTGTGTCCCATGACTTGCCTCCCTGCAGAGGTGCCACCAGGAAATTTGTCACCACTCGATGCCTGAGAAAGCAGAAGAGAGGGGAAGGAGGTCCCTGGGACTGGGTGCAGTGGGACAGTGACAGGGCTGAGTGTCATGGGCTGGGCTCCACTGCTGGAAGAACATTTCTGTGCAGCTCTAGAAACATTTCTGTGCAGCTCTAGGAGCATTTCTGTGCTGCTGTAGGAGAATTTATGTGTCTATGGAAGTGCATTTCTGTGCAGCTGTAGGAGAATTTCTGTGCTGCTCTAGAAGCATTTCTGTGCTGCTCTAGGAACATTTCTGTGGAGCTGTAGGAGAATTTCTGTGCAGCTGAGGGAGCATTTCTGTGCTGCTCTAGGAGAATTTCTCTGCAGCTCTAGGAACATTTCTCTGCAGCTCTAGGAGAATTTCTGTGCTGCTCTAGGAACATTTCTGTGCTGCTCTTGGAGCATTTCTGTGCAGCTGTAGGAGAATTTCTGTGCTGCTCCAGGAGCATTTCTCTGCAGCTCTAGGAGCATTTCTGTGCAGCTGCAGGAGCATTTGTGTCTATGGAAGAGCATTTCTGTGCTGCTCTAGGAGCCTTTCTGTGCTGCTCTAGGAACATTTCTGTGCTGCCCCAGGAGCCTTTCTGTGCAGCTGCTGCTGCTGCACATCTCGTGTGGACTCCCAGGGTAACAGTGCTGATGGGAAGCAGCACCAAAGGCAGGCAAGCAGACAGACAATAAAGAGGCTCCCTTTCCTTTCATGAGCTCTCACCCCCGTGGCAGGTTTATAAGAGTTGACTCCAGCAGTGCTGGGCCAGTGGAGCTGGGAAGCCTTTACCCATCTGGGAGCTGCCAGGGACTGGGAACATTCACCTGGGACGGGGCCCAAAGCGTCACCTTTCCAGAGCCTTGAACTTTCTGGGTGAATGACTTCGTTTAGATTAAAGGAATCAACAAAACCAAGTGTAAGGCATTCTCTGCTGGTAAAATGGGATCAGTGCTGCCTGCACTGCCAGAAGGCTCCTGGGAATTTAAAGGAGAAGCAGACAGAAAGCAAATACTTGGAAAGGCAGAAATCTCAATTACTGGGTGATGTGCTGGGGCCAGGAGGATGCTTTTTTGGTTTCAAAGACACACTTGTGTTTTGATAGCTTGGTTACTTTTTTCCCCCCAATAACTTCCAAGGAAAAAGAAACTGTCTGCTTAGAGATTATCTCTTCAGTGATATGTGGAAAGCAAAGCAGAGCTGTAAAATATCTCCAGTTAGGGATCACAATCTGGAAGAAGAAAACAGGAAACATGAACCCAGTGGAAACCCAAAGATAAATGATCATCCAGCTAAGGAGATTTTGAGACAGGGAGATATTTGCCCTAAAGAAAGGAGGGTTTGTGGAAGTTACACCTCATCTTATACATCAGAAGAAGACTTTCCATCCAGGAAGGAGGCAAAGAAATTATTGCCTTGGGGAAAAGGATAAGAAGGATAGGGGGAGCATTTCAGCTGTGCAGACAGCACTGTAATGCATGTGACACTGGGAGCTGTGACACTGGGAGCTGTGACACTGGGAGCAGACCCGTGACAGAGCTGGCAGGGAGCACTTGGGTCCTGTGGCAGAGTTATTTTTCTCTGCAGTGAGCTGAGGTCAGCGAGGGGACACCCCTTGTGAGGGCTGAGCTGGGCTCTGTGGTGGGACAGGGCTCAGCCCAGGGAGCCTGGGAGGGGCAGCAGGGGCACAGCGCCCACCCCTGCATGGCCACAGCATCCCAGCTCCAGAGCACAGGCTGCCTGCAGGGCTGGCACCACGGGGACTGCAGCTGCTGGCCAGCCTGACAGGCACTGGTGTCCATCCTGTCCCCCAGGCCTCTGGACTGCCTTCCCCAGTGGCCATGGGAGCTGTGCCACCCTCACTGCCTCCTGCCCTGGAGGATGCACCCTGGCATTTCCCAGCTCTGCTGCTTCTGCCACAGAACCAGTCCTTGGTTCTGGAGGGGAGCATTTGGAGAATGGCTGTTTGCACTTTTTCCATCCATTCTGTCTCTGTGGGGCCTGCATGCACCCCAAATTACTGTGTACCCAAAGGCTTGGCACTGTTCTGTGCCCACTGACACCACAGCCAGGGGGGAGTGGGGGAGGCTGGACAAGCCCTCACCCCATGGCTCTGGGAAGCAGAAATCCCATTGGCTTCAGGGCAGCCAGGCTTTCACTTGCTCTTCTGGGTTGCACTTTGTCACAGATCCGCCTGGGAGCTTTTGCAAAACAACATCCAAGGGAGCTGCCATGACCCAGGAGACTGGAATGTGTCCCTGGGAAAGCCTCCCTGGCCCTGGCAGGCACACAGAGCACAGCCATCCCTGCTGGGGGACGGCCCTGCCACCGTGTCCTGCTCTGGGAACGTGCCTGCAGTCCCACAGCCGCTGCAGGGGCCCAGAGGGTCTGAAAATGCCCTGAAAATGGGCTGGTCCTGGCTGGGGAGCAACACCGGGCCTGGGTGCAGCTGTACCTGGTTGGGAAGACAGCCCAGGTTTATGGCACGAGCCATGCCCTGCAGTGCCAAGGGTGGGGGGCTGCTGGCACCTCGGACATCCCATAAATCCTCCCCAGAAGGAGCTGACTCCCAGCAGCACTGCCCCCATGGCACTGGGTCTCTGGCTCACAGCATCTGAGCACTCTCAGGGCAGAGCAGCCTTGTCTTGGGATGTCTCAGAGCCCTGGCAAGACCCAGCTCTCCCTGAAATGTCTCCTCTCCTCTCCTCTCCTCTCCTCTCCTCTCCTCTCCTCTCCTCTCCTCTCCTCTCCTCTCCTCTCCTCTCCTCTCCTCTCCTCTCCTCTCCTCTCCTCTCCTCTCCTCTCCTCTCCTCTCCTCTCCTCTCCTCTCCTCTCCTCTCCTCTCCTCTCCTCTCCTCTCCTCTCCTCTCCTCTCCTCTCCTCTCCTCCCTCCTCTCTCTCCTCTCCTCTCCTCTCCTCTCCTCTCCTCTCCTCTCCTCTCCTCTCCTCCCCAGAAAACTTGTGTGGTTCTATGCCTGCATCTGTTTTTTCACGAGTTAAAGCCAGTGCAGGACTGCATGAAACCCCTGGGGAGATGCAGCTGAGGAGGGTTCCCCCATCAAGCTTCTTTTGGATGATTTAGAGCCAAAGATGCCTGTTCTCTCTGTGTTTTGCTTTGGTATCTCATTGGTATCTCCTTGGTCATTTTTTTTCTTTACTTGAGTGTGTTATTTTAACCTCATGCCACTAAATAATACCAGAAACATAATGAATAATAGTGCCAGGCTCTTCAGCTATTTGCTCAGTGTTTCCCTGGGGTTTGGCACATGCCTGCCTTCCTATCCTCATTCCCTGTCAGTCTTTCCCAGCCAGGCAGAGCCTGTGTTCTGTGCCTGTGCTGGGAGGAGGGACATCCCCAGCTGCAGGACACTCACCCTGCGTGGCCCTGGCGAGGTCAGAGGTGCCAAACACAGACCTGAGGCCAGGAGACACTGTGGTGCCTGTTTTGGGCTGGCTCTGCAGTGAAAGCCAAGAAAGAGCCAAGAGGAGTCCCCCATGACCAAGGCAGTCCCTGACTCGTGGGTCTGTGCAGGTGTCCCTGCTCTCCTTGTGGCCAGGGTTTGTGCCCTGCAAGGGGTGGCCAGTGAGCACCTTGACCCCAGGAGCCAAGAGCTGGCCCTCTGCAGGGCAGCACTGAGCTTCCTGGAGCAGCTCTCACCTCCTCAGCTGGGGTTGTAGTAGGAAAACATCAGTATTTAGTGATGTGGAGGTGATTGAGGGTTTGGTTAGCTGGGCATTGCAGGGAGTGCATTTGGATACAGAATCACAGAACCAGCTGGGATTGCTGTCCTGCTGCCCATGCTCTCACAGCACACAGCATTCCACCTTCCCTTTTGCATCCTTGGGCTGTTTGAACAGGTTTGGGTCAAGTTTGACTTGGGGGAGATTACAGTGTCCATGAACAAGCAGTGGGGAGGAAGGGGATATGAACTCCCACATTCTTCTGGTTAGTCTGGCAAACTCAGCACTTAGTCTTGGGGAAGACAGAGGGAATGCTGCCTGAGCTTCCCAGGCTCACTCAGCCTTTGTGCAGAACTGGAGCTCCGAATTTCGGCATGAAATCCTAACCAGTAATGACAAAGTTGGGAAAAGCTCAGCCCTGAATTCTGACAGCTTTGGAGGCCAAGCTTTCCTCCTGCCTGTATGTTTGACACCCCAGAGCTCTCACATGCTCAACCCCATCCCTGGTGATGTTCCTCCTACTCTGTCTGTGTTCTGGCCAACCTTCAGGGGGTTCCCACCCGTCTGATGCTGACCCAGGCTGCAGCTCTCAGCTCTTTGTGGAAGGTGAGACTTGAAAAGTAACCTGGGAGTGTGAAGAGCTCTCTTGGGTCAGGATTTTTAGCTGCAGCAGGGGTTTGTGTCCTTACTTCTGCCCACACCCCAAGGTGGCATCTGCATGCTGGGAACAGCAGCCACTCATGCAACTCATGTCCCCTGTCACAGGTTGGGAGGCTGAGACGTGGAAAACAGAGTCTCCCTTGCAAATGGCTGGACCTGAAAATCAGCACACAAGAGTTTATAAAGAATTGGTCCTTGAGCTCCGCCCCACTCATGTTTATTTTTAATAAAAGTTGGAATATTGTTCCAAAGGACTGGAAGAGGCCAACAGTGTACAAATATTTACAGAGCATAGAATAAACTGTCAGCCTCTTAACTTGACATCAGTCCCAGCTGAAATTGTGGCAAGCTGATACAAGACTACTCAGAGACAATCAAAAGCTGTTTCTGCTCTTAAAGCATGAATTCAATAGATAATTTTATGGAGTTTGGTCTGTAAACACCCTGGCCTTCCCTAAAAGCTGAAACTTGGTGATATTTTGTTCTTGAAAGTCTCACTGACCAAAAATTACATTTGCACAGTGAGACCCTGAAATGTATCTGCTAATAGTCATCCTCTGATGGTGCTGCAGGAGTTTCTGGGGAGGGAACATTGCTGTCCTGCCCTAAACCACACAAACACGAGCTCTTTAATTCTGATCCGGGGAAAATTATTCCTGCTGGGGAAAAATATTTGCTGCCGTGGTTTTCAAAGCTGAACAAATGTGTTGTAGTAGGAAAACATCAGTATTTAGTGATGCAGCATCTGAAAGGTGGAGGTAAGTGAGGGTTTGGTTAGCTGGGCATTGCAGGGAGTGCATTTGGATACAGAATCACAGAATCATTGGAATGCAACCTGTGTCTGTCCCCAGCCCAGAGCACTGAGTGCCACCTCCAGGAATTCCTTGGACACCCCCAGGGATGGGCACTCAGACCTCCCTGGGCAGCCCCTGCCAGTGTTTTACCACTCATTCAGTGGAGAAATTCCTGCTGATGTCCAACCTGTTCTCCCCTGGCCCAGCCTGGGGCTGTTCCCTCTCCTCCTGTCCCTGTTCCTGTTCCCAGAGCCCCTCCCTGGCTGTCCCCTCCTGTCAGGGAGTTGTGCAGAGCCACAAGTTCCCCCTGAGCCTCCTTTGCTCCAGGCTGAGCCCCTTCCCAGTTCCCTCAGCTGTTCCTCCTGTGATTGACTCTCCATCCCCTTCCCCAGCTCCATTCCCTTCCCTGGACTGAAGCCAGATAAATTTTATACTCTGAAGAAGGAAGATGATGATGATGTGGGCAGAACAATGCATTGTACTCTGGAAAGCCATGACCTTAAAAGTGGCTTTGGGGTCAGTGCTGACAACATCAGCAAATATTGCCCAAGAGATGCTCTGTCCCCACGTGGGAATGCAATCTTGCCTGCAGAGACTGGGTAACACTGACTCTGAGAATGGTGTCAAAGTTGTCTGTTTATGGCACTGGAAGAGCCTTCCCATTTTTAGCCTTATGAGTTTCTTTTAAGATACCGAAAAATGAAGAAATGAAAGGGTTCTGAAACAAGCTACAGAAAAACATCGTGTCTAAAGGGCATGTTTTAGTGAGAGATTAAAGTAGGTCAATTAATTTAACTTATCCAAGAAAATATGATGAAGTGACTGGACAGTGTTTATAAGGCCACATTTCTACAAGCAGAATCTTTGATTTAGGGGACAAATAAAGAGCAGGGCTTATGGCTGCTGGTGGAAGTGAGGCAATGCCAGCTGTAACAGAGGTGTCCAGCACAGAACCAGCCCCTCAGCCCAGGGCTATGCTGGCTGCTCCTTTTCCCCAAGGACTGTGCCTGGACCCCATTTTCCACCTGGAGAGCAGCACTGGGACATCCCTGGGCATGATCCCTGCCCCTGGCTGCCCCTGCCTTGCAGCCAGGGGTTGGTGGACCTGGCCTGAAAAGCAAAGGCTTGTCGTGCTGCCTGTTCCTGGATTGTGCTGTGGTGCTGGAAAGCATCCAGAGGAATCATAACCCTGATGCATCAGACCCCAGCAGTGATGGCTGGCTTTGCAGGCTGTGGGAAGTACTGGCTGCTCTGAGTCCAGGTATGTGACAGCATCTTAAATTAAGACTGTGAATTCATCTTTTGTTGCAATATAAGGCAGCAACCGACTTCATTGGCAAGAGGATTTTGTCTCAGCTAACAATAAATAAGCATTTCTTCCATGCCAACAGCTGCTTACAGGTCGTACCTCAGCATGGAAACCAACACAGATTGTCAAAACTAATAGGGATCCATCCTTACTGCTGCAGCTGGACAGCTTTTGAGCCATGTGGAAATACACAGGGCAGGAAAGCAACTGGATTTTCCTGGCTGGGCATTCCTAGGGAATGACAGCAGCTGGCATTGCACAGAGGAGCAAACACGGTGCCCCTGGCAGAGCAGGATGCTTCTGAGCTCTGGCTGGCCAGAAGCAGAGCTGGGTATGGTCCTGGAGGCCCTCCCTGTGCCTGCCAGTGGCTGCCCTGAGTCAATGTGCTGGGTGATTTGTTATCTTGACCTCAGGCAGCAGAAAGATGGCTGGCAGTTTTCAGCCCCATGCAGGATAAATGCTTTCAAACTGCAAGGCCTCTCCTGGAGGTGGGCAGTGAGGATGTGGCTCCCAGGTCTCTCTGGGGTGAGCACAGGTGCTCTCCAGGCACTGCAGTGCAGGGGGGCAGCTCTGTGCAGCTCTCCCAGCTCCTCAGGCCAAACTTGTGACTGACAGATCCCCCCATGGCCCTTCCAGCTCCTTGTGCACAACAGCACTGCATGACAGGATGCAAAATGAGCTCAGTCCCTTTGCTTGGTGGCCAGAGCAGATGGTAGGAATCTTCTAGAGGCCGACACATGAGGCATTTGGACTCTGAATCCTATTTTCTTCTCACTCTCTTGAGCACCAGGGATTATAGGCTTAGGCAAGTCAGCTGGGGATAACAGAGCTGTGTCCAAGGGCACGAGAAGAAAATGGGGAGGAAAATCTCTCCAAAACCTATTCCTCAACTCCAAAGAAAACATGAAGCAGCAGCATATAGCATCAGTTAATTCTCCTGCCACTGTTTTGGAGCCTGCTGTTTACATTCATGTGCTGGCTCACAGAACACAATGTATAGCCCTTGACTCCAGCCCTGAGGACAGGCCCCAAGCTCAGCTGGGCCCTGCTTACCCCAGGGAAGAGCTCAACAAAAAAGGTGCTTGGGCTGCCCTGAGGCTGCAGCCCCACCTGGCACTTCCTCAGGGCTTTGGTAGCAGAGGATGTGCCACACTGGCTGCTTGAGGGCACCTCCTGCTCCGTGGCACTGACCTTCCTCCAGCTCCTCACCTCCACCTCCAGCTGGGATGAGGCCCCAAGACAAGGGCAGAGCCAGCTCTGTGCCAAAATTTCTGTGCAGCCCACCACTGCCTGGAGGGCAAGGATGTGCTCACCCTTCCTGAGGGGAAGGGGGTCCATGCACAGCAGGGAGCAATCCTCTCTGCTATCACCACAGTGCAATCATCTCTACACGACCCAAAGCAGGTACCAGTTCTTAGAGCCTGTGCAGAGAAGAAAATGCCTCCCAGCCAAACCTGACACCCCCTCTGTGGCCCAGGGGAGGACACCAGGACACCCTGCTCATCACACCCAGCACCACAGTCCCAAACAGGTTCTCTTCACCCGGGTTTACAGCTCTAATTCCCTCCTCACAAGGACCCCTGTCCACTCCAAAAACTCTTATCTAGGCTCAATGGCACAAAGCATCCAGTGATTTGAAAACAAAGAGTGATCCTCTGCAGGATTCTGGTGGCTTCATTGTGATAAGAGAGGAAAAGCTGCTCAGAAAGTGATGTCAACTCCAAACACACAAATGCAACCCTGGTGCCCCTCTCACCACTGGAAACCAATTATTCTGAAATTGCAGCATTATACAAAGCTGAGAGTGGCCCCTAAGCACGTGTGGCATGGCAGAGAGTGGGGGATCCTGTTCCTGGCTTTTTACATCAGCAGGGCAATAGATGGAAACATCTGTGGAGTGCTCTGAGAGAGAAACTTCCAGAGAATATGCAAGTCCTGTCTTCCCAAAGGCTTGTAGGAGGTGGATGTGCTCAGCTGCCCAGTGCCAAAACTATTGGCTGGTTCTCAGTTTATCCAAAATCTGCCATGCCAGAGGAGCTCTGCCACAGGAGGCTCAGTGGATAGAGGTGATAAATTTCCCCACACATCCCTGGCTGTGGCAACCATGTGGGTCTGGCCCTAGACCCTGCTGGGAGCAGCAGGCAACCTGTGTAGAGGAAATCCAAGCCCAGGGGATCCCTGGAGGTAAATCCAGACCTTTGTCACTTCAATCCTGATCTCAGTGAGACTGGTATAAGGCATGAACGAATCTATGGGGATGAGGAGCCATCCAGACTGATCCATCACCACCCTTTCATGGTGCACTGGGCTGGGATTGGGTGAGTTCATGCACCAAGGAGAGCCACACCTGACCTGGGCACCACATCACCTCCCCTGGGCCACTCCTGCCCTGCAGTGAGTTTGGAAGCAGCTGTGAGCTGTACCTATTGCAGCCAGGCTTACTGCACATGGCCCAGCTTCCCCTGGGTGCCTTAGGTTTCAGCTTTCATATTTCCAGACTCTGCAGTGCACTGGTGTGTGACTCTGAACTCCACACAAAGTGTCACAAGCTCTCCTCCCAGCTCAGGCACACAAAACAATCCTTGTCCAGCCCCAGAGCCAAGGACACGCTGCAGCTTCAGCCCCAAAAAGTGCAACCAGCAGCCACTGGAGGAGAGAATCTGGGAGGATGGGAGTGCAGCAGTGGAGCTGGGATTGGGCAGTGAAGCCAAGGTGGAAATGGAGCCAAAGTGATGCAAGTGTGAGAACTGGTGACTCGGATCCATCCTGGGCCCATCTTGGGTGGAGCCACGGCCGGGCTCTGGCACTGCCCAAGGGGAATCCTTTGGAGCCTTGGGATAAATCCCTGCTGGATTCCTGTGCCACTGCCCAGCCTCTGCCCCAGGGAGCCTCTGCAGGCAGCACCTGAGGAACATCCCCCAGTCTGTGCAATCACCCCAAACCTGGGCCTTCAGCACAGCCAGAACCACACCCTAATCCCAGCAGATATTCCTAGGAAAACACATTTCAACAAATGGAGGCTCTGCTCCCTGTGCCCCTTCCAGCCCAGGGTCCTGCAGAATCACTGTCACCACAGAGGGGACACTGGCAGTGGGAAGTGCAGGGCAGGAATGAAAGCAGATGTGCAGAGAACACAGGGGCTCCAAGCAGGGGCTGAAATTGGCTTGGGCTCACACTTATTTAACCTGAGGGAGCAGTGTCTGTATGAGGTGGATTTAGTTTGAATGAAGATCAGGATCCAGGAATTCTTAAAAACGATTAAGTTTTGGATTTGGGATGCTGTGGGAATCGCAGCACGTTAGTTATGGGCAGCACAAGGAATGAGACCTGAGAGCACACCCAGCAGCCTTCCAGCACAGCTATGGGCTCTGTCTTGATGTGAAGTTCAAGTCCTGCCCATTTTCCTTGCATGCTGCTTGTTTTCCTGCCATGCAGCAATTCTGTTTGATTTCCCTCTCCAAAATCCACATTAACTGCTGTCCCTCCTCTGCTGCCCGTGGCCATGATGTCTCCAGAACAGCTCTTCCCAATTCCCTGGCCCTGAGACCCCTTTCATGCTCCCATGTCCCTTTTCCAAGATGAAAAAAGGCCAAGAGTTTTCTCTCAAGATGGAATCGAGTATCACAAAAAGTTTCTTAAAATATCATCTCTCGCTGGAAAAGGGTGAGATTTTCTAATTAGAAAAGACACATCAGGCCTCATGGTTGTTTGAGGCAGGCTGGGATGCAGCCAAGGGCTTTCACCATGCATCAGCCCAGCTCCTAGGGAAGGCTCATGGAGCATCCTGGGTGATGTAGTCCAAGCCCTCATCCAGACAGGATGAGTGACAGGAGTCTCCAAAACTGCAAGTTCAGTGAGTCACCTCAGTGGCATCCCTGGGTCAAACTGCCTGGATTTTAGCCAGCTTTCCCTGGAATAACGTGGGCTGTGGGTTTTCACTAGAGAGTAAACATGTTCCCAGAGGAATGAGAAGCCTTCCCTGAGCAGTGCAGTGCTGCTCCTGGGGCTGCCCATCCCTGAGCAGAGCCTGGGCTGTGCACCCCTGCTCCCAGCAGCTTCCAGAGCAGGGCTGGGTGTGTGCTGGGGTGCAGCTCTGTCTCTGCCCTCCCACAGCCCCCGTTTTACACACCTGCAGCTATGAGCAGCTTTCCACCATGGAAAGCAGGCTGGGGGGTTCCCCTTTGCCCTCCTGAGGTGATGTGCAAAATCCAGTCTCTTAAAGGTCACCATTGCTAATAATTGCTATTACCACCACTGCTGCTAATTGCTGCCACCAGTCCCCATTCATAAATGCTCAGCTTTGCAGAAAACCAGGAAAGCTCTTACCCACAGTGCTAATTCCTTTGATGATAAAGTTCTGGCTGTGCCATATCAGCCCTTAACCTGCCTGTGCCAGGGAGCCTTTATTTAGCATCAGCATTTATCTCTGCTAAACGTATAAATAATCCCATTAGCCACTCTGAGCAGTGATAAAATTAGCAGTGTAAACAGAGAAAGTGAGTGACCTTAGTGGAGAGCCATTGTTGATTTTGACCCAACACCTACCAGCACGATTAGTCACAGCAGAGCAGCTCAGGGAAAGGGGCCATTGGGGCTTGTTTGGAAATTAGAGACTCGTGCTGTTTATTTTATGGGACAGATCTAATTCCTGCTGCCTTTCTCCACAGGCACGGGGTCGCAGCCCCACCTCCATCCCTCTGCCATTCCCTGGGGGCTCATCAGGCCCTTGTGAGGAACTCCTGGAAGCTGGAGTTGCATCTTCCAGAGCAGCTCCCAGCCCTGCTCCTGCCCAGGGTGGTGTCAGGCAGGGACTGACACCAAGACTCCTCTGGTGGCTTCTTTCTCATCAAACCCTGGGGATTTTCCACACTGGGAGGTGTGGGGTGCCCCTTCTCTTCTCTATCCACCCAGCCAGAGCAGCAGGATTTCCAGTCCTTCTCTGGCTCAGGGATGAGGGGTACAGGACCCAGCACAACCCCTGGCTTCCCAAACCCTACCCAGAAACTCCCAAATCCCACCTGGGATCCCCCAAAAGACAGGGTCCCCCAAAATCCACTTGGGACTCCCGAAAATGCACCAAAGCCTTCACAAAACTCCACCTGGGACTCTCCAAAATGCCCCAAATTCACCCCAAGATCCATGCAGACCTCCCAAATCCCACCTGAGGTCCTCCAAACCCACCTGGGACACCCCAAAACCCCACAGGGACATCCCCAAATCCCTCAACTCTCCCTCTAAGCCCAACCAGAACCCCCAGATCCCACCTTGGACACCCCAAACCCTGGGTAGGGGAAGGAAGGTGAGGGTGCTCAGGGAAGATGTGCCTGCTGAGGGGCAGAAAAACCCCTCAGACCTGCAGCAGTGACTCCAGGCTGCCAGGAGAGCTGCTGGAGGTGGAGCTCCAGCCTTCAGCGTCCAGTGGCTGCTGCCTGTGGGTTCACACACTGCTTGTGCATGGGCAGAGCTGCCAAAGCACAGAACAAACAGGGAGCTCTCAGGACCTGGGATACAGTAAGGGTGTTGCTTTGAAAAAATTTCCCAGGTGTGGCTGTGAAAAGTTGAGATGAAATCAGAAAATTATGCTAAATTTGCATGTCTTAATAGCTTTTCCAAAGTGGCTCATAAAGGTGGCTGAGAGTCCCATTTCCTGAAAGGTCTCAATAGTGGGAAGGAATTGTTCCTGTGAGGGTGGGCAGGGTGGCACAGGGTGCCCAGAGCAGCTGTGGCTGCCCCTGGATCCCTGGCAGTGCCCAAGGCCAGGCTGGACACTGGGGCTGGAGCAGCTGGGGCAGTGGGAGGTGTCCCTGCCATGGCAGGGGCTGGAACAAGATGGGCCTTTAAGGTCCTTTCCAACCCAAACCATTCTGTCATTGTATGATTCTATGAATTACAGTCCTGTGCACTGGGAATGATTTTTTGGATCCAAGGACCAGGATCAGAATCTTCAGGATCATACTTCTGCTCCCTATCACCCACCTGCACTGCCTCAGCCTTAGCCCTGGCTCCTGATCTCTGCAGCAGCCTGGCCAGCTGGGGCTGAGCTGAACACGTGAGCTTTGCCCTCTGAAACAAATCTCTGCTTTTCTGTCTCCCTCACATAGATAGTAGCCAACAAATCATATGTTTAATGCATATAAGAAACGATTTTTCACACAGGTCTGTCATTGGGCTGTGAAGTGTGACATCCTCTGCCCTTTGGGGCTGGGTGGGGTTGGTGTGCACAAAGCTGGGTTCAAGGGAGGAGCTGGACTAATCCATCCTGGGCACTGCTGTGGCAGCAGAGCTGAGCCCAGGGGTCCCCAGAAAAGCTGAAGCCCATGCAAAGGGTTGACTCTCCTAGGACAAGCTATTAATAGAAGAAAAGAAATGTTGGTTGGAGGGACTTCAGCAGGGTGTCTAGTCCCAAATCCCCATTGGATTGGAAGAGACACAGCTAGTCAAATGAGGGCTGATTTGGGAGGTTCAGAGCTGAACAAGACTGATGTCTTTCCAGAAAGATGACACGGGTATGTTACTTGATTTACCATAATTTAATCAAGCTGATCATTAGGTTAATTTGAAGATCTGATGTAGAATGAAATGCACTGGAACAACTCAAACATGGGAGGAGTTCCTCCTATTGCCAACTCAAAAATCAATACAAAACAACCACCAAAATACGTGCTCTGCAAGTACTCACAGGGGAAAGGCTCTGGGCTGCTCTGTGCAGGAAGACAAGCCAGATGACATCTCTTCTTGGACTAACCAGCAGTGAACCTCTGAGCCCCCTCCCCAGCCATCCCTCTGGCTTCACTTAGCCACCTATTTCAGTTCTTAATTTGCATTATAGGGCACTGGTGAGGTTTGATGGTTCCCTGCCTCACTGTTAGGATTTAGATATATCCCACAGTAATAAATGAGAAACCAGTCTTGGAAACTTTGGCTGTGGTCCTGCTATTGTCCTACCTTGGGAAGAGGTTTTGGAGTTGAACTGGATTCTGTGCAGAAATTCTCTTCCCAAGAGCAAGGTGAGTACCCAGGCCTCAGGGAGAGAGGGCACAGATTTTCCCCACGTCTCAAAGAACAACAGAATCTCACTAATTGTGAGACACTCAGGAGAAACAAGGAGGAAAATGCCCTGACACACCTCAGGGTACCCAGAGAAATTGTTCTGCTGTGGTTTCTTCATCTCACTCCTCTGAAGTCCTCCTGCCCTTGACCCTAACACTGCCTGTCCATGCAAGATGCCCCTTACCCTCAGTCTGCTTGTTCTGCTTCCAGAAAGGAGAAAGTGTTTGTCTGCTCCTCTCACCCTGCCTGGGCAGACCCTAACCAGGCCCCTCTGTTCATCCCAGATTTTTCTAACCTGCTGGCCTTCCTCCTGCTGCTGTGGCTGCCTGCAGACAGGCACGGGGCAGTGCCCTAGTGAGCAGCAGGTGCTGGCCAGCCCTGCTGGGCAGAGCTGTGTCAGGAAGCGTGACGCGTGCGCGTCGCATTCGCTTTCCCCTTGAGCTGCTGACGGGCGTGTGTGACCCAGAGCAAACAGCACCTGTGCCATGCTCTCCACAGCACTTCCCTGGCGGCTGCCAGGGGCTGGCCAGGGCAGCAGGGAGTGCCAGAGCTGCCCACAGCTCGTGGGTCTCGGCGTGCAGTGAGCGGCAGCGTCCTAAGGGGGAGAGCAGCCGCTTTCCCACCCTGCTTCCCATTTCGCTCCCTGCCTGAGTTCCCATCTCAGCTCTGGCCCCAGCC
Organism: Luscinia megarhynchos; assembly: GCA_034336665.1. Taxonomy (NCBI): domain Eukaryota; kingdom Metazoa; phylum Chordata; class Aves; order Passeriformes; family Muscicapidae; genus Luscinia; species Luscinia megarhynchos. The sequence goes on from CM067580.1 coordinate 10,217,279, forward strand.
CGTGTGGTATCCATCTCTCCAGGGCCTTCCCTGGGTTTGGATCTCCTCCTGATGCCTTGCAAGCTGGGATGAGCATTCCTGCAATCCCACGCTGGCCATGGACTCCCACGCTCAGTGCCACCCGCGGTTTCCTTTTCTTGTTCCTTGGCTGAGTGTCACAGCCGGGTGTCCTGTGTGTCACCTCCACCACAGGACAGGACTGGGGCTCTCTGAGGCCATTGCATTTGCTGACATGGCAGGCTGAGCCAAGTTAGCAGTGGGTTAGCAAAAGCTCCTTTGAAAATGAGCCTGGGTGAGCTTGGGCTCACAAAAGGAGAAATTTTGCAGGGAAAGCAGAAGCAGGAAAGAGAGATACACCCCCTGGATGGATCCTCCACAGCTGAACCGAGCTGGAAAAATGATACAGACACCCCTCTGCAGGGGACAGGGCTGGCATGAGCACAGAGCCACTGTGCTGCAGGAGGGACCCAGCTGCAAGGTTTTGGTGGTGCTCACTAACACGGCAGTGGGAGGGAGGAGAGGCTCCAGTCACACAGCGAAGAGGATTGATGAGCCCAGAGCGTGCAGGGTGCAAGGATCAACACGAGTGAGGTCTGTCTTGTAGACCTGTCCTCCTCCTAATCTGATATTGGGCAACACTTCCCACCTGTCAGCCCCTTTGCTGGGCTTCAGGACACTGTCCAGCACGCTGTCCAGCACATCCACAGCCCACTGGGCTCGCCCATCCAGCCAGGCTGTGGCCATGGGCTCGTGCTTGCCCAGAGACACAGCTCAGCTGTGCATTGACAAGCCCTGCTGTGCTGATGGGGATCTTGCAGAGCTGCCAGTTGCATTCCAGCTCGTTATGTTTTAATTTATTCAATCCATAGGCTGCCTATTGTGAGGATATCAGCGTTGAGAAGCAAAATCCAAATCCAGAACATTGCAGAAGGACCAAACTGCCAAAATGCAGAGACAGAGAGACAAAGTAAATCTGTCATAAGGCGGTCCTGACAGACCTCCCACCCCGAGAGGAGCCAGTTCCCAATTAGCGCAAAAGAACTTGGGCGAAGAGGAGGAACAGATTCAAAAACAAATGAAAGGGACCAAAAATGGTCAAGAAAAGGCCAGTGGAAATACTCAGGTCAGCGCTGTGCCATGTAGCACAGGGGGTGTCCCTCCGTGCCTTGGAGCCCTCCCCTGGCACAGACCTGCCCCAAACGGTCCCTGAAAATTTTCCAATGATTTCAGGACGGAGGGTGTGCCCAAGAGCAGCTGCTGTCCCTGCCTGGCGCTCCGGACGCCGATCTCAGCCGTGGCGGCAGTGGCGATGAGGGGAGCAGATGGGTGCAAGGGAGGCTGTGTGGGCCATGTGTCAGGGGGTCACAGGAGCCTGTGGGGCCATGAGCACAGCTCCTGGGGACACACACAGCCTGTGGGAGGATGGACAGGAAGGGCACTGGCAGGACCAAAACTCCCAAGATCACTCCATGCCCAGCCAGAGCTGCATTTTGTCCCCAAGGGGCTCGAAGACATGGCCAGCAAATGGCAGGGAAACCGGCTGTGCTGGTGCTTGTGAGGGGGCAGCAGGGCCGTGGTGTGCCATGGGTGCCACTCCCTGGGACACATCTGAGCTGGGCCATCCCTTGGATGCTCCCACAGCCCTTCGGTGCTGCTGGGTGAGGAGGGACTCCAGGGCACCGGGGAGGAAGGAGGGAAACAAAAAACTCTCCTAGCAGCATAAATCACTCGGGCTCCCTGCTCCAGCACCGTTCCAGCTGAGCATCTGCCTGGAGAGCTGGGGGTGGCGGGTGTGACCTCCTGCATAGCTCAGCCCCGCTCCCCGTGCCAGGCTCGCCCCAGACAGCGCAGCAAGAGTCGCTTCCCGTAACAGAGCTCCCAGCCCCACTGGCTGCCAGCAGCCTGCACTGATCTGGCTCTGATAAAATAGTTTCCGACTCACTTTGAAGCTCTCGGGCTCCAAGTTCAGGCCACGTTTGCTGGCTATCTCGGGAAGGATGCTTGGGATGCTGGAGGGGAAGGAGCTGACATCTGAATGGTGCAGCCCCTCCTGGTGAGTGGTGAGGGTCCCTGTGAAGATGTGGGACCCCCACACCAATGCTGAGCCCGGCCCTGGCTCCTGGCTCGCTGTCAGATTGGTTTGTGCTGACACCGAACCAGTTCTCCAGTGTCTGGGCATGTTGGAGCGGCCAAAGGAGAATGTCTGGGGGAAAGGGGGTCACCAGCTGCTGTCAGATAAATCCATTAAACTTCCAAAATCAGCCAGACACAGAGCATCACCCCTTCCCAGCATCATTCCAGCCTGGCTCATCCGAGTCTTCCTCCTGGTGGGCTCCTTTCCCTGCTCCTGCCCTCCCACTGCCCGCCCCTTTCCCTGGGCGCCCTTTGGCTTTCTGCACTCCCTGCAGTGCTCTCTGTTCCTGACTAACCTAAACAACTCCATGGACTTTATGAATTTTTTCCCCTTGCTGCTCATCCTGGTTTCCAGAGCATTGCAGACTATGCAGATCATAACAGCTATATTTAAGGTTGCCTGACAGTTTCCATGATATGACCCATTGTTCGGTTGCTTGCAGCACTGCCAAACCTTAACCCTTCGAGCTGAATAACTCAGGACATCTTCAGCAAGTCCAGTCCTTTTGAAAAGAAAAACGAGGGGGGAGCACTTGATTTCTTATTGAGGCTTTGCTGGGCAGCCTCTCCCTCAGAGCTTTGCAGGACAGCTTGGGGAGGGGTGTGTGGTGTCAGGTCTGTGTCTCTCCTCTGGCGTGTGTCGTGACAAATCCACCCAGGTACAGAAGGGTCTCAAAAGCAGTTTTTCTCGAGCTCTCCTGATGCAGAGCTGTGCCAGGGCTGTCCCCAGTGACTGCTGTGACTGCAGCCAGTGACTGCCCCTCTCCCTCGGCCCAGACCCACACCAGAGGGGCCACCCTGCAGCCACAGCCCCTGGCGCTCCCCCACTGCCCACATGGCAGGGGTCACCTTCCCCATGACCCTGAGGTTGTCCCTTTCTCCCTGGGGTGGACAGCAGGGACACTGTCCCTCCTGGCTGCTGGTGCTGGGATGCTGCAGAGCCTGGCTCACAGGTTTCCACATTCCTCTGCTGCCAGCAAGTGGCCGAGGTGGCAGCAGGAGATGCCCTTGCCCACACTGTGTTTGGGACACTGACTCTGTCATGACCTTTTGTGCACCACTCTAAGGCAGATCTGCTGGTTTTGTGGTCTTTTTTGGAAAAAAAAAAAAAAGCACGTTCAGTTACTGATTTTTTTCCCCCCTCACTTTTAAACATATTGAACATGTGTTGCAGTGTCTACGTGATTGTGTGTGCAATGTCACCCCAGCTTTGCCTTATCTAACCACAGGATCTCAGTGAACAAAGCAAGATTGTGCAATTAGAAAAGCTGGTTCCTATAGAAAAAATAAATAAATTGTGTCTCCATATGCCCAGAGCTCTCTCACGGAGCATACACAGGTCAGACTAAGCCAAACCACACAGGCATGTTCAAATGGCATTTTTACACTGCACCTTCACAGCATCTCCTTCATTTTTGTACAAAATCCGAAGAGTGCTCACAGCACAAAATGCAGCAGGAAACCTGGCAGCCCTGTTGCAGGTCTGCACCAGGACAGAGGTCTGATTTTCCATCCTGCCTCGAGGTTTTGACCCCTGGCTGTGCCGTGGATGATCCAGCCACCTCTGACGAGGCAATTCTGGAAGCCCGTGTGAGCTCTGTCAGTGATCCCTCTTTGCCCACTGTTTTGAAATGCTCAGAGAACATCAACACAAGCTCTGTGCAAGCAGTGCCAGGCACACGCTGTCCTACCCCTCTGTCCTCCATGGCCAGCACACGTGGGGTTCCGTGATCTCGGCAGAATTTGTTATTCACAAACCCCACACAAGCACCAAAGACCCATCCTGGATGGAGCCCTGAAGTTGTTGCCAATGCCACTTATGCCCTGTTCATCTCAACATAGTTAAAAAAACAAATTCACACCCTGAGGCACTAAAACAAGGACTAAAACACTGGCTGTAACTGATGGGCCCCTGCACAACTGCGTGCTTATCCCATGTGCTGCAGAAACTGTCTGGATTCTGGGGGGAGGCTATGGCTAACAGAAATACTCAGAATTCAAGAGAGATTTCCATGCTATTCTCTAGCCAAAAAGCTGACACCACTGATATTTCCAAATTCCACTCAAGTTCCTTCCTCAGCCACGAAACACCCTTGAAGACAGGCAAAAGTGGAGGAAAGGGAAGAAAGTTCTTGTGTGCCTCCAAATTTTCCTTTTAATTGGTGGAGAGCTCTCCCACATCACCCACCCCCCGGCACAGATGAGGTTTTTTATGACCCCCCTTCCACATGTGCTACACTGGAGACCACCATGGGCTTCTGGCCCCCAGGTGTCCCTGATAATTCCTTGGAGAGCATAGAACCAGCACTGGCTCTTCCTGTCCTCTCAGGAATAATATTACACAAGCCACTTCTAAAGAATGATGGTTTTCTTGCAGTCATTCTGAAACTTGAATATTTTATAACGACTGAAATGATCACAGCAAATTCCACGGACGGCCGAGGAGCTCAAAATGATCCGATCATGTTTCCAACCATGAGGCCTTTGGAAAGAGCCCCAGAGAGAGGGGGAAATGCATTAATTTTATGTTTTAATATTCAACAAACAGAGCAGCCTCTGCAGAGCAGCAGCGTCCAGTTGAAAGTGTTGAGGAGTTTATTTTTCTTCAAACCTGCGATGGGGCCGAGTTTGGGACTCTCTGTTTAGCTTTTCAGCCTCTAGTTACATTGTGTAAACAGTTTATTTAACATCATTTTTGGCACTTCTTCAGTAAACCCACCATAATAATCCTACTGGGAGACCAAACAGATCACAGATTAGCAGACAACGCTGCTGTAAAACACCAAATTACCCATCCCCTGCTTTCCTGTTTTCAGGAGATGTGAAGCCCTGTACTTAGCTGTGTTTATGCCTCGTTCCGTGGCTGCAGCACCAGGTCATGGAGCTGCTCCAATGACTGCTCCACCTCATTCTCCAGCGGCACTGACACAGGGAAGCGCCCTGGGGGAAGGATTTTTCGGCTCTTTTAGAAGCTCATAAAACGTGCTGGGGTGCTGGCTGTTGCTTAACAGGGAAGGTATGCTGGCTTGATCCAGATTGGAAAGGACTCTAGACTAATGCTAAAGTCACCTATTGCTTACATTTCATTTTAATGTGCTTGAGTTCAATAAAAGTTTATCATCTCCATTAAAACGGTGCCTATTGAAACTGATTTAATCTCGTTAGCGCAGAAAACCACATGAAAGGAATCAAATCCATGGACAAGATTGAGCACAGTTTCTTTTGGAGCATAAATTACATAAAAGCGGGGGATAATCAGCCAGAGCCACAGAGCCTGTCACCTGCATTACTCACGTATTGATGCCAGGACACTTTGCTGGGGAAGGGGCTGGGCACGAGCCATATCTCAGCAGGACTGAGCTGCTGCCAAGCACAGGAGTGATCGGCTGCTTAGTGTCACAGCATCAGCTCCCAGCGAGCCCATGAATCGTGTTACATCTGAACAAACAAATGTCATGTGCAGGGGTGCTGCTCGAACGTCTGCTGGCAGCCAGGCAGCTCCAAACCTCGCCTGGAGCAGAGCAGCCCTGCCTTTCTCCAGGAGCACCAGCTCCAGCGGGGCAGGGGGGCCAGGGAGTGCCCTCGAGCAGGTGAGGGGCTCTTAGGGTGGCCATGGAGATGCAGGGTGGATTTCCAGCCTTGCTGACCCTGCCAGGCTCCCCAGGGGCACTGCTGGATGTGGAGATATCCTGGAGTGAGGAGGGATGTGCTGGGGAGGGAATAGCAAAATCTTATGAGTGCCTAGCAAGTAGTTTTGAAACAATAGATGAAGTAGAGATGTTAGCATATTTTGACATAGATGCTGAAAATAGTTATGTGAAGGTTTGAGGCCTTTTCCTTTGTTTAGATGATACCAAATGCCACAAATACCAAAGAACCAACAGACATCCTGTCTCAAGCCTGGCAGGAAAGGTTTGAAGATAAGGGTTACAGATAAGAAAGCCATAAAACATGGGAATTTGGTAGTTTTTATAGGTTGCATGCAAATATTAGGAAATTAGTATATTGTATTAGATTGGTTATTGGAAATTAGAATATTTATTATAGAAAAATACTTATTGTATTGTAAATGGAAAGTTGCTTTCTTACCTCTTACCTCTAATCTCTAACCTCTCTCTAAGCTCTCTCTTACCCCCTTGCTCTTATCACTCTCCATGCTCTACACTCTCTCTTACACCCACGCCTTATAATAAAATACAAACCTAAAAAACAAAAAATAGTAATAGAGTCTATCCAGCGACCATCCAACAACCTGCCCCCACAGAGATGGGCAGTGAGGAGCCAGAGTTTGCCCAGGGAGATGCCCTGGGCTGCAGCTGCAGCTTGCTGGGCACAGGGACAAGGGAGAAGGGCGTCCTGTGGCCCTGCACTCTGGTTTTACTGGCTCCATCCCCGAAGGACTGTCCTATTGCCACGATGGTGGGCACAGGCTGGGGACATGAACAAGCTTCCCAACCCACTGCAGGTGCAACCAGTGGGGCTCAGCTCTGCTCTGAGGCTGCAGACACTCACACAGAGAGCAGGGGATGGACCTCATCCCACTGGCCACCGTGGCCAGGAGTATCAATGGTCCTTAGAATAATTGGTGTGTGAGCATGTTCCCAGTCACCTCTGATCTGCTGGTTCTTCTGGATGCACATAACCTGCCCCTGCAGCTTGCTAGTGCCTGATACAGAGCAGACACTGGGCTGCAGCAGGGGGACACCTCAGAGCCATGGAGCCCCTGATGTCCCCAAAGCAGAGCTGTCACAAAGCCCACCTGTGGCCCATCACAGGCACCCATGGGCACATCCACAGCACCACCCCAAGAGGGATCCAGGTGCAGGTTACAGAGGTTTTGGTGCACAATAATTGCAAATAACAGGAATATTGATGGGGAGCTTTGATCTGAACACGTGGGAGCTTCTCACAAGGGCCAGGCAAGCAGAGGATGCCTGTGCATGGCTCTGATTCTGTCACTCAGCTACAGGAAACAACTGCAATTAATTGATATGCTTTCATTATTTTTAATATGTGCATGCAGCTGTGTCAGGAGAGGTTTAGGCTGGAGATCAGGGAAAGGTTCTTCCCCCAGAGGGTGCTGGCACTGCCCAAGCTCCCCAGGGAATGGGCACGGCCCGAGGCTGCCAGAGCTGCAGGAGAGCTTGGACAGCACTGCCAGGGATGCCCAGGGTGGGATTGTTGGGGGTCAGTGCAGGGCCAGGAGCTGCACTGGCTGATCCCTGTGTGTCCCTTCCAGCCCAGGACATTCTGTGATTGTATGCAGACAAGCCAGGCTGGTGATCTCTCCTTGCACACCTCCTTCCAGCTCACGATATTGGTTCTGTGGAAACATTTTGGGTTGTTTGGATATAAGGATTGTCCCCAGAAATAGTTAGAGGAACAAAGCTCTTTCTCATCAACATCCCATGGTCAAAGGGGTCTGAACAGGATTTACCCCCTATTAAAAACCTCACTGAATGTAGGAAAGTTCACAGAGGGTTTGAACAAGATTTTCCCCCTTTCCAGTGACTGCCTGTGTACACCACTTCAGAGGAATGAACGAGCATGAAATTCAATTATACAGGCACTCAGACACTTGAACCAGAACTTTTTCCCTTAATCTTTATGTTGAGGACAGGGTAAGACTGTGAAGCCATTCTCAGCATGACAGCACTTTATTTCATCTGCAGTCCTGGTAAGATACACAATTCACTTAACTGAAGAGCAGGGATTTTGAGCTGTGTGCTCTGTAAGCAACACAGCCTCGATGTGCTGCCCATCACTGTCAGACTGCCCCAGAGGCAAAAGAGCCCTGAGCTAGTGAGACAGGAGTCTTTTTGAGGCTCCTACAAACATCCAGGGATCCTGCAGACATCCAGGAGCACTGGGGTGGTCTCAGAGCCATGAGCATCCCATGTTCCTGTGCAACACACACCTGTATCCATAGGAAATTTTTATTTCCACCCTGTCCTGCAAACATCTTGGAGCTACAGAAAGTCATTGCTCACCTGTAACTTGTTTTCATCTGGACTAGAGTTTCATTTGTACAAGAAAAAACAGAGCTGTGCCAGTCTGGATTTATCAGGGACACCAACTCACTGCCCAAGTTCCCAGTTCTGCAGCATTTAAGGAAGGGGCTGAGTGTCCCTGACAGCTCCAGCAAACGTGAGGTGCAATGACATGTTGGATATTGAAATAGTATTTTATAGAATAACAGAATTGTGGAATGATTTGGGTTGCAAGAGACCTTAAAGATAATATCATTCATTCCCCCTGCCATGGGCAGGGACACCTCCCACTGTCCCAGCTGCTCCAGCCCCAGTGTCCAGCCTGGCCTGGGCACTGCCACAGCTGTGCCAGCCCTGCCCACCCTGCCAGGGAACAATTCCTGCCCAATATCTAATTTACACCTACTTTCTGTCAGTTTGTCCTGTCACTCCATGCTCTTGTAAACATCCTTTCAGTTTCTCAGTCTCTGGAAGGGTGCAAGTGTAAAGTACTGTGCTGTGATCAGCTGGAATTTACCAACCCCTCAGGATGACAGATCTGTTTGAAGCTGCTCACAGTGGGTTTCCTGACGTGATTTACCAGGTCACAGCACTCAGGGCAGGGAAGTGCCCTCAGAACAGCATGTTATCCTTCAGGCTGCTCTCAGCAGCAATGCACAGAGCTCTAATTTGATTAAAATAATGGTCTTTTCCTTTCACATCTGCATCAGTGGGGCAGGTCCCAAGCTCTGTGCCAGCCCATTGCAAGGTAAATGACACCGTGCCCAGGGTCCCCTTTGGCTGAGCTGCTGCCAGGGCAGAGCTTGTCCCACAGCCTGTGCTGGCTGGATCACATCCTGATCTCACCTGGGCCTATGAAGTCGAAACTCCACATCGGTGAATGGCATTAAATCAGAGTAAAATTGGTATAAGATTAGAACTGAATCCAATTTGTTAGTGCTTAAAAACAGGAGAAGTCTTTTTTTTGGAAATTTTTGCACTCTGGAACAGCACCACCACTCCCCACCCCCCCCCAATTTAGGGACTGTTATAAATGAGTACAATGGACCATGCGAGATCGAATCTATCTATCACAGGGACCTTAAAGCCCAAACAGTGCAGGTATGGGGACCAAGCAGAGGGTGGAGAATCACACGATCATAGACTGGTTTGGGTTGGAAGGGAACTTTTAAAAGTCATCTATTCCACCCCATTTCCATGGGCAGGGACACCTCCCACTGTCCCAGCTGCTCCAGCCCCAGTATCCAGCCTGGCCTTGGGCACTGCCAGGGATCCAGGGGCAGCCACAGCTGCTCTGGGCACCTGTGCCAGGGCCTGCCCACCTTCCCAAACAGGAATTTCTTCCTGATATCCCTCCAACCTTCCTCTGTAGGAAGGCCATTCCCTGTGTCCTGTCCCTCCATCTCTTGTCCCCAGTCTCCCTCCAGCTCTCCTGGTGCCCCTTCAGGCCCTGCAAGGGGCTCTGAGCTCTCCCTGGAGCTTCTCCTCTCCAGGTGAGCACACTCAGCTCTCCCAGCCCTGGAGCATCTCCGTGGCCTCCTCTGGATCTCTCCAGCAGCCCCAGGTCCCTGCCGTGCTGGTGCAGCTCTGCAGGTGGGGTCTCACCTGAGCACAGGGGCAGAATCCCCCTCCCCTCCCTGCTGCCCACCCTCAGCCCAGCACACAGGGGAGTTTCTGGGTCCCAACTCCCACCCAGAGCACCCCCAAGTCCTTTCCCAAGGGCTCCTCTCCCTCTGCTCTGTGCCCAGTCTGTGTTCATGCCTTGCACTGACCCTCCCCTGTGAGGCTGCCAGCGTCCCTCAGGAGGGCTCCCTTCCCTCTGGAGTGCCAACCACACCTCTCAGCCTGCTGCCACCCCCAAACTGGATTGTGCACTCAGCCCCACTCACTCCCTGATCTCCTCCTGGAGCCTGCCCAAGCCGACGCAGCTCCAGAGCAGGACAAAAGAGAGAAAAAGGGGGGGAGAGAGAGAGAGAGGAGGGAGAAGAGAGCAAGAAGGAGATGCAAGAGAGCGATATAAATAAATATAAATCTTCTTCCATTATCAATATTCTAATTTCCACTAACCAATGTAATACAAAATACAAATTCTATAGCACTTACATACAGCCTATAGGAACCATGATATTAGCACAGTGTGTTACATTTTAAACTTTAAGATCTAATCTTTAGACCCTGGCAAGTCTTTCTGTGCCCTTTGGGGTTGCTCTCTGGCAGAGGGCATTGTTTCATCAAGAGGGGATTGCCTTCAGGGGCCATCCTGTTGTCTCATGGTAATTCAGTTACTAAGGCTTTCCTGTTACATCTTCCCTCTCCCCAACACTTCCCCAACACACACCCATTGCAGCTCAGCTGCTTCATCCCCCTGCCTGTCCCCAGGGCCAGGTTTGGACACTACCAGATTCCCTTCAGTTGTGCTGCAATGATTGTTCACTCTTTTCAAAGATGGTAAAGCACATTTTTGCTGCTGGGAGTGGCTGGTGCTGCAGGTTAGCTGAGACCCACACATCTGGCTAAGCTCATGAGAAAATCAAGATACTGTCAAATCTGGTTTCTGTAGGGGAGAATTACAACAGAAACAGAGTTTCCTGCACAGAACTGGCTGTTCCTATTAGCAGACAGTACAACTGACCTTAAATCGAGCTCTGCAGCCCCTCAGTGAAGGTCCAGCATGTGTAAAAGAAATATCTCCTGGGCAGAATTTTGTAAGATGTTTTCCTAAGCAGAGAGCACAAAGTATTCAGAGCTGGGTGTGCAGAGACAGAAGAATTTAGTCACTCCAGCTTTCTGACCATGGCTTTGAAACATCAGAATTTTTTAGAAAGGGCAATAAATGTGCTTCCTCTGTTTGCATTAAACACTGTGCAGATTTCTGTCATGAGGAATGAAAACAGGAGTTGGGTCAGCAAATGATAATGAGCCTCCATGTGCCTTTGGGGGGTCAATGCCAGATCACAGAGCCAGGCCTGAGCCAAGAATCCGAGGGAGGTTTCCTGGAGGAGCTCAGAACACCAACAACCTCGACACGCTGGTCCCAGCGCCCCAACCTGGGAATTGTTCTCATTTGCAAATGCCTGCAGCTCCTCTGGGCACTGCTGAGATCTGTCACACAGCTCTGAGCATTCATTTTGTTCCTTACTGGAGGGAGGTGTTTTTGCCCAAGTAGAAATTTTAATGAAAAAACAAACACCTCATCTTTCTTCCCTTGACCTCTTGGGAGGATTTTCGGGGAAGAAAACCAGGAGAACATTTTAGAAGTCAACAGTTCTCAGTTATTAAAGCAAATAAATAAACAACCCTCACTGCATTCCCATGCAAACAGGAACACTTTATTATAAAGATGAAAACACTATGTTTTTGTGAAAGGAAAAATTAATTCCACACAAGCTCCCCACAGCCCTGGAGGCTTTTGGCCTTGACTGGATGTGTCTCCTCGCTCCAGTGCTGGAATCTGCACTGCCACCACGTCCTGTGGACACACGTGGGGCTCTGGGGTCCCCAGGACCCACCCTGGGCATGGGATTCATGGAAACCAGGGGCTCTGTGTGCCCAAGCAGAGTTTCACCTGCCTCGTGTGCAGGGTGACCTGCAGCCCTCACTGCTGCCCGACACTGTGAGCACTGCCTGAGCTAAAAATGGGGAAATGGCCTCTGGGGACACGTCCCCAAGGCATCAGATGGGATGGGACATCACTCTGATCAGGCACTGCCTGTCCCCCAGTGTGGGAAAGGAAGGAAGGAAGGAAGCAGAGAAGGAAGGGAAGGGAAGGGAAGGGAAGGGAAGGGAAGGGAAGGGAAGGGAAGGGAAGGGAAGGGAAGGGAAGGGAAGGGAAGGGAAGGGAAGGGAAGGGAAGGGAAGGGAAGGGAAGGGAAGGGAAGGGAAGGGAAGGGAAGGGGAAGGAAGGGAAGGGAAGGGAAGGGAAGGGAAGGGAAGGGAAGGGGAAGGGAAGGGAAGGGAAGGGAAGGGAAGGGGAAGGGAAGGGAAGGGAAGGGAAGGGAAGGGAAGGGAAGGGAAGGGAAGGGAAGGGGAAGGGAAGGGAAGGGAAGGGGAAGGGAAGGGAAGGGAAGGGAAGGGAAGGGAAGGGAAGGGAAGGGAAGGGAAGGGAAGGGGAAGGGAAGGGAAGGGGGAAGGGAAGGGAAGGGAAGGGAAGGGGAGCTGAGGAAGGGCCTGGAGCATCTCCATGCCCCAGATCCCACTATCCTGGCACAGGGCCTGGCTGTCCCTGGGCAGACTGGTGTTACTGGGGACACAAAACTCTCTTCCAGAGCTGTGAGCTGCAAAGCAACTTGGCAAGGTGAGCTCAGCAATCTTCACACCTTGCAGAAGAACTGCTGCTCCTGACAGGAAAGCAAAGTGGTGACACACACAGACGTGACCCTGCCAGTTCCCTCTGCCCCAGATTTCAATCCCTCAAGTGTCCAAGGCACTTTCACCATGGGCTGGGCCATTTGGGTGCCCTGGGAGCACTGACCTCTTCCTTGCTTGCCCCTGGGGAGGAGCACGAGATCAATGCTTGTCCTGCAGAGGAATTCCAGCCAAGCTTGTTACTCATTTTGGTGTTTAACATTCCCGTGGATTATCCAGCTCTGCCTGAGAAAAATGTGCTTGGAATCAGTGGAGTATTGTGTCTGGGGGGAGCAGTGGCTGCCCCGGGGAGCTCTCCTCCTGCAGACCTTTCCTGCCAAGTCTCAGCTCTGCCTTTATTGCTCCTGCCAGCTCCCAGAGCCCTGGAGGCCCCATCTCTGCAGGAGGCTGCCATGGGCACGTCCCCAACCTCCCTGTCCCCACAGCACAGGGGGCCAGGGCACCCTGCCACCCCCCAGCCCCGTGCAGGGACAGGGCCAGGCTGGCCCTGCCACCCTGACCAGCCGGTGGGGGGGTTTGGAGGGAGATATTTGTGCTTTGGCTGAGTTTTGGCTGTAAATTTTTGTCGTCTTAGGGCTGTGATTCAGGAGTCAGATCAGCCAGAGCTCGGGGCTCTGCTCCAGCCCAGGGCAGGACACACGGGTCAGCCTCTCCTGGTGCAACCAAGGCTCTCCTCCCTGCTGTACCAACAACTGTGGTGCTTGCAAGGGTGAGTTATTCCCAGGTAAGGCACGGCTCAGCCAGCAATAGCCCCTGAGGGGCAGGAGGAGCCCCACTCTGCTCTGGATCTTCCCAGCACATTCCCTGTCCTGGCAATGCCCAGCCTGACCTTGACTCCTGCAAAACACCTTGAGATCAGGCTCGATTTGGAATGGACACTTCTCCCTTCCCTGTCAGGATCTCCCTCCTCTCCAAGTCAGGACATGCTCTGCTTGTCTCCCCCTGCTCTGCAGGAGGATGGAAAAAGCTACTGTGCTGATTTCTTATTTCCAGAATATTTCTGAATTGGAATTCAGAAGTATTACCAAAAAAAAAAGTGGAAAACAAGCTCTGTGATTAACACAGACAGGTAATGTCAATCAATTCTCTGCCTAAACCCTTCATGGCTTAGAGATTGCCAAACCCCAGGTTTGGCTGCCAGGATGTCTGCTTCCACTAGAGGATTTTGCAAGAACTCAGCTTAAACAGGTCAGTGATTCCTTGAAACAGACTTTGGGAAAAAATATTTTTCTTTATCTTTGGTGAAAAAGCTCCTCAAAGCCACCATTCAGAAATTCAAACCACTTCATGTTGGAGCAAGAGCTCCCAACTAGCTGTCTTTGGGAAAAGTCACTGACATTTGTTCAAAAAGTATCTCCAGAATTCTGAGTTTACATCACATCCCATGGAAAAATAACATCTATTCATGTAATCCCACATAATATCAGAGTGCAAGCAAATGAAATTGCCCAGGCAATCAGAAAAGTTTGGGAATGAATCCATAAAATTTGAGTAAATTTTAGAAAACACAAATCTGTTAAAATTCAAGCTTGCAAGAACACAAAACCTTTCTTTTTGGGTGATATTTTGCTTGCTAAAATTGAGAAAGGTATAAATTTGAAGAAAGTTGAAAGAACTCCCATGTACACAACTGTGCAAAACTTTCCTAGGTTTTCTTCTCCCTATGACACCTTGTTTAATGGTTCAAACTGCTGCATTATGAGAAGGTTTTTTTAAATTATAAAACCCCTCAAACTCATGTGAAGCATTTCAGATTTCCTGTACAAGCAGCATGCAGGTGGGCTGCCCAAACCAGCAGGGGATTTGAGGGTCACAGCATGAGCCTGTTGGGCTGACCATCCTCTCAGGCTGCTTTCAGGTGAGCCAGGCAGGTGTTTTGGGGGTCACCAGCCCCCACCAGCTCTGTGCAGGGGGAGAAGCCTTCTTGTGTTGATGCCTTAGGATTTCAGCTTTTATATTTTTCATATATTTGTAATACTGCAATTCTTTAGTGTGCAACTCTAAACTCCATACCCAGTGTGAGCTGCTGCTTTCCCATTTCGGGCAGATAAATTCCTCTCCAGGCTGGGAATCAAGGACACCTCACTGCCTCAGGCCCCCAGAGATGGAAACAAAAAGTTGGGGGGAGCAAACGACTTCAAAGTTGGGGTGAATGACTTCATTACCTGAAGCTGTAATTGGAAGATTCACCCCCAATCTGCAAATGGACCAAACTTATAAAAGTGTGAAAACCCATGAGCCATGGTCCATTTTGGGTGTAACCCCTGGGGGGATTCATCTGCCTGAAATGGACCTGAAGGCCCTTCAGTAAATAGAACTGCTTTTTATTCCCTTGATGCCCCACATTGGCCCTTCAATAAATAGAATTGCTTTTTATTCCCTTGATGCCCCACATTGGCCTTTCAATAAATAGAATTGTTTTTATTCCCTTGATGCCCCACGTTGGGCGCCAACTGAAGCAAGATTCCTTTCCTTTCTCCAGTCCTCAGGCTACCTCTGGACCAGAGATGGGTGGAACTTCTTCTTGGACAAAGGTAAAAAGCCCAGGGAGGCTCTTAGTCCTGGGAAACATCCAGTATTTTATTCCTGAACCACATCCAGGGAGAAAGAGAGAGAACAAAGGAGTGGAGGGGAATTTCAAACCCAGGGTGAGGGGAGGGGAAACTGAGCTGCAGCAATGGAGTCACACTGGCAGGGAGGGGCTCAGGGAGAGATGAAATATCTGCACAGAAGGAGAGTACAGTGCAAACCACTTTCTCAGTGCAATATAAAACAATAACAGTACAGAGTCACAACGGTGCAATATGACATTCCCCTAATTTTGTCTGGCCTCTGTTTTTAAGTAACCCCAAAAAGGGCATCAGTTTCACACCAGTTTAGAAGGTGCAGGGCCCCGTTGTGGCAGGGGGTGTCTGTGGATCCTGTGGCCCCAGGCAGCCTGCAGCCCTTCTAGGGATGAATCTCAGGCTGCTGGCAGCAGGGACGAGGGGAGAGCTCACAGCTGCAGGAGCTGGCTGCCTTCCCCACCCTGTGCCAGCCCTGAGGAGCTCAGGAACTTCCAAACAAGCCCCTGGGCTGCTGACAGGGTGTCACTGCTGCCCCACAACTGGCAAAGACAAGAGGAACACTTGGCATCTCTCTGATTTCAAACCCCAGTGCTGCAGTGCTCTCTTCCACCCTCTCCCCCTCTGTGGGTGGCTCAGGTCAGAGCAGCAGCCCAGGATGTGACATGGATCTGTGGAGGGCAGGGACATGCAGGAAAGGGAGCACAGATGGCCTTAGGGCTTCTCACCAGGAGCTGCACACCCTGTCCTGAGCAGGTGCAAGAGCCAGGGACCTGCCTTCCACAGGATGGGGCCAGATTTCCATGGATTTCCAGGAGGGAGACATGGCTCTGCTACTGCTGGCCTCAACCAACCCCTCCAGGCAGCTGTGCCACCCTGGAAACCCCTCTGCAGGAGCCAGGGCTGGCTGTGAGGGCAGCACAGCTCAGCTGAGGGGGTGGGATGGACACTGCTCCCCTGCCACAGCCTCCATGCACCTCTCTGGGGCAGGCACCCTGCAGAAATGCCACTGGCAGGTGACCAGGACCCTTCCTGGGGCAGGCAGGGGGTTCAGAAATGAGAGCACTGCACGAGCCCAGCTGTGGTGTGCAGGTGCCTGTGCAGGCTGAGGGCAGCAGCTGCTCTGCCCGCCCAACCCAGCCCAGCCCAGCCCAGCCCAGCCCAGCCCAGCCCAGCCAGCAGCAGCTCCAGGCACAAGCACCAGGCAGGTGAGTCTGAGCCAGAGCAGAGACTTGAGGAGAGTTTCTTGGTTCGGTTTCACCAGGCTGGCAGCTCTGCTGAAGCCAGCTCTGGCCCTGAACACACCTGAGCTGGTGGCTGCTGGCAGCTGCCCACACCTGCCAGGATAATCCCCCCAGGTGCTGCTGGTGCTCTTCTCCCAAAGCCCTTCTGAGCCCTCCCTCCCCCTCAGCAGCTGTCAGTTACATATTTTATTCACTCTCCTCAGGTTGTCACACCAGATCCCTGCTACTCTCCTGAGCACTCTCCTCTGCTCCATCCCACACAGCCCATCATCTTGGGATCACTGCACTCAGTGCCCCAAAGCCACTCCACTGACTCCTCTGGGCCTTTCCATCAGCCCATGCAGCCAAAACAACTCTTTGATTGACCCTCTGCACCTCATCCACCTCAGCAGGTTCCCTCCCACACCTCCAGTGCAAACAGGGACAGCCCCAGCACACTGGGGGTCACAATGGCTCTATCCCTGCTCCTAAAGTGAAACCAGCCAGGGCCTATTCCCCAGCCCTGGGGCCAAACTGTAGGGCCTAAAGTCTCTAGGAACATTCCTTCATGCCAGAAGAGGCTCCCTGTTCAAACTGGAGAGTGCTGGGCTGTGACAGGCACTGCACATCTGGTGAAGCCAGCCCACCTGCCCAGGTGTGCTCACTGCCCAAGGCCGTGGCAGGATCTCTGTGCTCACCTGACACAGCCAGCAGCTCCCAGGCACTGCTGTGACCACAGAGAAAGTGGAGAGTGAACACAATATTCCAGGTGGGGTTACTGCCTCCCATCCCACCTGCACAAAGCACTTATTCCCAAGGGGCTGGGATACCAACAGCAGGAGCAGTGTCTGGTCCCAGGGCAAGAGCTGCACCAGCCTGGGATCCTCGGGGAGGAGAGCAGCAGCTCAGCACAGCCTGAACCTTCAGCACAGTCCTGTCCACAAGCTCAGCAGCAAACCCTGGCTGCCTTGTTCTCATCCTGGTCCAAATTCTCACAGCGTGGGTGGGTGGGAAGCTCCCTGAATTGCTTCCCCACTTGCTGAAATGGGCTGAAATTCAGAGCTGATCACATTTTCCCCTGTGCCTGTCAGAGCCCAAACGGGAAGCCCAGTAACCGACACATAAAGCTACTACTGATAGCTGCACACTTGTTCCAGACAAAAGATCAGGAGATGTGTGTCATAAAAAGGCAGAGATGTCTTCCAGATGTTTTTGTGTGTTGGGTCTGCACAGATGTTTTCGATGTCTGCCCATAAATGTAAGAAATGTAAAACATTTGTGTCCCACAGATGTAGAGATTAAATTATGCAAGAGATGTGATAAATCTCTGGGTAATGCGAGAAGACCATGAACTATTCACATTCATTGTTTTTAGTGAAATGAGCCCCATTTTCCAGAATGCAGCTGTGAAAGGAGAATTTTATTGTTATTAAAAGTGACTAAACATTACGTAGGAGGTTGAAAAGCAGCACACACAGAGCTGTAGGGACTGCAAACAGTGGGACAGCTGGTGAGGCACGAGGGGAGGCTGGTGCAGCCCAGGGGCTCAGGTGGGACACAGGGGTGATGTGTCAGAGCCATCCCAGCCACGCTGAGGGCAGGACAGACAACTCACAGCTCACAGGCACAGCCTCTCCTGCCCCACCCTCACCTCTGCTCGTGGGAGAGAGCTCAGCCAGAGCAAGGTGGGATGGGCAGGCTTGAGGCAGCAGGGCTGGAAATGACCCCAGTGCCTGCCCAGCTCTGCCAGGGCAGAAATTCACATAAAGATGCTGTTTAAACATTGCTTGTTTTTTGTGATATCACGTGCCAATCAAGCATTTTACACTAAACCCCAGCTGCACCTTTTGCTGCCTTAAGGATGCTCAGGTCCTGACTGTATTTCCAGTCTGTGCTCAGTCCCAGGGTGGGCTCTGCACACAGCTGCTCACAGCAGTCCCAGGTGTGGGGGGAGCTGGGGGCTGAAGAATAGTGCTGCAAAACCCTGTGGTACCTCTCTGACCCCAAGCCCACACCCATCCCTACCCACCCACACCCCAGCAGCCTCAGTCACTGCCAGGAGCAAGGGGCACAGCCCAGGCAGCTCAGGGGTGCCCCTGTTACATCAGGGGAGTCTGAGTTCTGTGTCTGTGTTTGTCAGGCATGCTGAGAGAAGCTGTGCCCAGATTTCACAGCTTCCATGCCATGGGGATTTATTGCTCTGCTCCCTGCATGGCAGCCCCAAGGGAAAGAAAGGTCCCTGTTTGGGGGATTGAAATTCATCCATCTCTGTCCCAGCCTGGCCTGCACTGACCCCACTGCTGTGCCTGGCCAGGGGCTGAGCAAGTGAGCCGACAGCCCTTCCCTGCCCTGCAGCTCTCCTTGCCCCGTCCCCATCACCTGGGGCTCTGCAGTGGTGTGCTGCAGCTGGCAGTGCTGTCACACCAGAGGACACTGGCTGCTGCCCAGCTAAATCCGGGTCTTGGCTGTGCCTGCAGCCCTCAGCTGCTCCATGGGGAGGTTCCCATGGTCCCCAAGGCACCACTGATGCCAGGCAGGAGCAGCAGCTGCTCTAGCAGATCTAAAGCTGAGCACTGCTTAGCTCACAGGTGTCATCACCATCTGCTCCCCTTTTAATTCCACCATGTGGAGCAGAGCAGAGCAAATATTCCCAAACCCTCGCCCCATCCCAGGCTGGGAAGTGTCAGAGCTCTGCTCTGCTGTCCCTGGGAAGGCCTCAGTGCTTCCCCGTGCCACTGCACTAAATCCTTGCTTGCATCAAGGAGACATGGCATTTTCTTGGGAATCCTCTCTGCTAAGAATATCCTCTATTTACACATTCACCCATGTGGGGGCAGATGGGAAGCAGGGCAGTGAACTGAATGTCCTTGGAAGGTGTGTGTGTTGGTTTCCATGGAGCTGGCTGCCTGGCTGTGCCTGTTTGCACTGACCACGTGTGGCTGCAGCACTGGTGACAGCCCTGGGGCCGCTGTCACCTGCCACCCCATGGGACTGGCTGCTTCAGAGGGCCTGGAGCAGGTGTGAGGGGTGTTCCTGTGTGTTCCTGTGTGTTCCTGTGTCTTCCTGTGTCTTCCTGTCTTCCTGTGTCTTCCTGTGTCCCTGTGTGACCCTTTGTGTCCCTCTGTGTCCCTGAATGTTTCTGTGTGTCCCTGTGTGACCCTGTGTGTTTCTGTGTGTCCCTGTGTGACCCTGTGTGTTTCTGTGTGTTCCTGCATGTTTCTGTGTGCCCCTGTGTGTCCCTGTGTTCCTGTGTGTTCCTGTGTCCCTGTGTGTTCCTGCATGTTTCTGTGTGTCCCTGTGTGTCCCTGTGTTCCTGTGTGTTCCTGCATGTTTCTTTGTGTCCCTGTGTGTCCCTGTGTGTCCCTGCATGTCTCTGTGTGTCCCTGTGTGTTCCTGCATGTTTCTGTGTGTCCCTCTGTGTCCCTGCATGTCCCTCTGTGTCCCTGAATGTCCCTGTGTGTTCCTGCATGACTCTGTGTGTCCCTGCATGTTTCTGTGTGTCCCTGTGTGTTCCTGGGCATGTGATGCTCACTGTGGTTCCCCTGGTGTTGTGCAGTCACCACCACACCCACACACACACACACACAATAACAGAGTCACAGAATCCTGGAATCACAGAGGTTGGAAAGTGCTTCAAGGCTGTCAAATCCAACCTGTGCCTCATCCCCACCTTGTCCCCAGCCCAGGGCTCTGAGTATCCAGGAATTCCTTGGACACCTCCAGGAATGGGCACTCCAACCCTGCCTGGGCGTTTCCAATCCCTGACCTCCCTTTCCATGGGGAAATTGCTGCTGATGTCCCCCCTGAGCCTGCCCTGCCCAGCCTGAGGCTGTTCCCTCTCCTCCTGTCCCTGTTCCTGGAGCAGAGCCCGAACCCCCGGCTGTCCCCTCCTGTCAGGGAGTTGTGCAGAGCCACAAGTTCCCCCTGAGCCTCCTTTTCTCCAGGCTGAGCCCCTTTCCCAGCTCCCTCAGCTGCTCCAGACCCTTCCCCAGCTCTGTTCCCCTCTCTGGATGTATTCCTGAACCTCAGTCTTTCTTGTCATGAGAAGTCCAGAACTGGAACAAGATTCAAGGTGTGGCCTCACCACACACATTTCCACGTGCCCAAGCAATGCCAGCACAAGTGCCCTGTGAAATGGCATTTGCCCCACAGGAAGGCACCAGATGCCCTCTTGGGTGTGAGGTGTATGCTTGAACTTGATGGTCTCCAAGGTCTTTTCCAGCCTGAATTCTGCTGCTCTCTGCAGTGTGGGCTCTGAGCTGCTCAGAGGCATCATGAGCAATGCCATGCAGGGAGGTGCCAGGTGTGCTCCTGCACAGACACTCATCTCACCTGGAGGCCATGGCAGGTAAAACAGATCCTTCTGGGGATTAACCCCCCTTCCTACATCAGCCTCAGAGGGGAGATCCAAAGACAAGCTCCTGGTGTCTGCCTGTGAGCTCCCAGCACGTGGCTGGATCCGTGTTTTGGCCTCACAGACGTGTTGCTAGGGAGAGAGGATGACTCCTGTGCACCTAATGCACATTCAGAGCCCGAGGAGATCCTGTTTGTGCAGAACAAAAGGTCAGGCAAAACCTTGGCAAGATGAGGTTTACCAGCTCCTCTGCAGAGGTCTGGGGCATGGGCACGTGCACACCCAGCCAAAGGAATCTGGCACTGGAGAGGCTCCTTTCTCTCTGATGGGCATGGCTGACTGTGGGATGTTTAAGGACCAAAACTGAAGGAGAAGACAGAAATTGTTTCTCCTCAGGCTGGGAGTTAGGCAGGAAAGGACAGCTCAGAATAGGTGAGAGCATCCAACAGCTGTGTCACATATATATATATATATATATATATACACACATATATATATTTATATTTATATTTATATATACATATATATGTGCATATATATTTATATTTATATTTATATATACATATATACATATATACATATATACATATTATATATCCATATACATATACATATACATATATAGATACATGTACCCCCTGTGCCAGTGTGTCCTCTCCATTGCTGGTCAGTTCTGGAGGTTGGATCTCTGCTCTGATGCCTGGCTATGCAATTCCCAGCCCTTGGATTTTGGGAGCAGGAGGTTACCACCAGGCCCTTGTGTTTAATAGTCTCAATGACTAAATCAATATAATTCATGTTTTTCTTCCTGAATGTAATTGCTTTTTGAGACCAGTTACAGTTTCGCCCTTACACTGTCCCATGGAAATGAGTTTCATGATGAATTACAAGTTGTGTGAAAAAGTGCTTCCTCTTGTTCGTTTTAAATCTGCTACCCAACAATTCCATGGACTGCATCCTTGTTCCTGAGCAGACAGAAGCAGGAACTGACTGTCCCAAACCACTCACAGAGGGCTCCAGGCTGAGCTACACTGCCCCACCACCCCTCTCAGATGTCTCCTGCTGAAGCCCAAAAACCCTTGTCTGTTTTCTGGTTCCTGTGGGCACCATTACATGCCTCACTCCTTTTCTGGTTTTGGGAACTCTCCTGAGGATGAGGAGACAGGAATGGATATCCCAGCCAGCTCAGGATGTGGGGGTGCTGTGGGCTTACCACAGCAGAGCTGCATTTTCTGGTTTGTTCCCAGCTCCTCTCCTCACCATTCCCAAGACCTGATTCTATTTCTTGCCCCCTGCTGAGCTGATGTTTTCCATGATCTCGCCCAAGAACCCAGGATTTCTTTCCCCAGCGGTAATGGCCAATTCAGAGCCCAGTGCTCAGTTAGCAAGGAGTCCAACCACTGCATGTTTTTCATTCTGTTCCAGTTTGGGCTTGGCTGGGACAGAAGGTATTCCAGTTCCAGGCCAGGCTAAGCCCAGTTTGTTACCTGTTTGTGTGCAGAGCCAGCCTGGGCTCACATGAGTGCCACGGCACGAACCCTCCACTTTTCCCCCTCTCCTTGGCACCTCTCTGATCCCAGCACAGCTCTCTTGTGTCCCTGCCAAGCTGCCAAGGAGCTGCCTGGCTGTGCCCTGGACAGTGGCACTGGGGACAGGAGCTGAGGGACAGTGAGAGAAACCAGAGGAGCGTGGCAGGGCAAGGGGGGGGACCCACAGGGTTTTCTGGGAGCAGCATTCAAGTCCTCCAGTATGGAAAAAAGGGGAATCACACCGTGCCTGGCTGTTCCACACTGGCCAAAGAAGTCACCAAGAAGGGCAGGAAGCTCCCACACCAGGCACAGCCCATGGTGGTGTCACAGGGGAGGTGGCATCGAGGTGGGGACATGCACAGGGGTGTGTTGGGAAAGATGAGATAGAGAAAGCTTGCAAATATGAATGCCCAGATTCTGAAAACATAAGCGAGATTGAAATGAAAGCCACTTTTGAGATGCCAAGCCTTAGTTACTGAATTACCATGAAACAACAGGATGGCCCCTGAAGGCAATCCCCTCTTGATAGAACAATGCCCTCTGCCAGAGAGCAACTCCAAAGGGCACAGAAAGACTTGCCAGGGTCCAAAGATTAGATCTTAGAGTTTAAAATGTAACACACTACGCAAATATCATGGTTCCTACAGGCTGTATGTAAATGCTATAGAATTTGTATCATGTATTACATTGGTTAGTGGAAATTAGAATATTGATAATGGAAGGAGATTTATTGTATTGCAAACGGGAAATCGCTCTCTTGCATCTCCTTCTTGCTCTCTTCTCCCTCTTCTCTCTCTCTCTTTTCCCCCTTTTATCTCCTTTGCTTGAGTTTTGTCCCCCACCATCTACCCTGACACAAAGAATCCCGCAGAGTCCCGCAGGGGTGGGAGGGGAGCTGATGGTCCCTGGGGATGTGAGTGCCAGTGCCTCGCTGTGGGATGCTCTGTTTGCAGAGTTCATTGCTCAGCTCCAGCTGATGCTCAGGAGCATGTCCAGGTCAGACATTTGTGTCAGAACCAGCCATGGATCCTGCTGGATCCTGGGCTGTGGGATTTGTGTGCACAGTGTGGGACACTTCCTTTGCCTCTTGAGCTCTTCACTGCAACATTCACCTTCTTCTGTCCTTCCCTACCCACATCTGAGCCAGGGACACTTTCTGATGAGCACCCTATTATTTATCCTTTGAGAAATGTTTTAATATTGGCTTTTATGCTTTTAGCAAGTTTTTCCTAAAAATATTTTTGGCCTGTCCTTACGGGTATTACATCTTACAGACATACTTTGTACTCCATTCTATCTTCCTTCTTTGGAAATTATTTCAATTTTGATGAATCTCTCATTCTTCTTGTAACTTCTTTCACAACTAAAGTATGGCAGATTTTTTTTTTCTGGGTATTTTAGCACATTCTAGATTAGTTGTATATATTTATTCCGAGCCTCTAATACTTTGTCTTTAAACAGTTTTTATGCCTTCTGTAAATATTTTACTCTTTTAGCTTTTCTTTTGAATTCCTTTTCAACTGCTTTCGTATTTTTATCTTGTTCCCATTCTTAAAATTAGACTTTGCATTAGATTTTGTTTCTTTTTCTTTTCTTTTCTCTTTCAGTCCTAAAAGGACTTGGCTCTTTGGGTGAAGTTCTCTTTGGTCATGGGCCCAGCAAGGTCCAACAGAGGTCAGAGGTTCTGTGGTCCAGCAGACCCATCACCATGAGAGATGGAGCCAGAAAGTCCCTGCAAAACTTCTCTGACAAGACCTCAAAGACCAAGCATGAGAGGAAAAAGAACTTACACGTCTTAGGAACCCTCAGCCTTAATTAAGGAGTAACATTCTCCAGACTTTTATACACCTGGAGTAAGTGGGACAATGAGTAACCCCAGCCCCAGCACCCAGAGAAAAGCTGCACACGCTGCCAGGGGAGCCCTCCTGGCACACAGCCACCCCAGGACACGGCTCACAGCTGGGAGGGGGTGTCCAGCCAGGCAGGAGGACAACAGAGCCTCAGGAAAGCTGGGAGGTGCCAGCAGGCAGCATCTCCCCATCACAGACCAGGGCCACTCAACCTGGGAAGAGCAGGTCCCCAGGGGCAGCACGAGAGGCAGCCTGGCAGCCCATTCCCAGAGCAAACCTTAGAATAGACACCCTGGAGGATCCCAGGGAGACAGAGCTGCCTTATCCACCCCCTCAGGCAGCTCTGTCAGCTCAGCTCTGAGAAACATCGGGCTGCCCAGTCCCAGAGCTGCTCGTGGGAATGAGGAGCAGCCTGGCAGGGCAGGGCTGCACATCACACCCTCGGTATTTATTCCTCCAGTGGCTGGAGATAAGCACAGCCACTGCCAGCTTTGGCTCCAGCTGCCTGTCTGTCCACATGTCCACGGAGCACGAGGCTGGTGAGACGCCTGGGCAGGTGGTTGCATTTTCTGAACAGGATAAAATGTAAATAAAAGTTTCTGGGCTGTACTTTGACCACTGCAGCGACATGGTTTGTGTCTACACGTGAAAGCTTCAACACTCTCTCAAAACACAGGGTCTCTTCTGTCCCACACATTGGGAAGTGCCCCTCACAGACTGCCCAGAGAGGGGCCTGTGCCAGGGCCAGGCTGGGGACAGCCATGGATGCACCCAAATGGGAGCAGCTCCAGGGACACACACCATGGGTGGCTGCAGCTCCATGGATGCACACTGCATGGCTGCAGCTCCATGAACACACCATGGGTGGCTGCAGCTCCAGGGACACACACCATGGGTGGCTGCAGCTCCAGGGACACACACCATGGGTGACTGCAGCTCCATGAACACACACCATGGGTGGCTGCAGATCCATGGACACACCATGGGTGACCCCAGCTCCATGGACACACCATGGGTGGTTGCAGCTCAGCATCTGGGCCATCACTTGCCCAGCAGACAACCAGAGCTTTGGTGAGCCTGGCAGGGACAGGGACCCCTCTTTCTCCAGCCCAGCCACACCTGCACACACCAGGACACCTGGGAGGAAGGGAATCGCCTCCCACCTCACATGCACAGCTGCTAAAAGCCAGGATATCCTGCTCTTCTGTTTGCTGGCAGCTCCCAGGAGCTTGAACCAGAACAAAGAAAAATAACTTGAGGGCTTTGCAGCTCTGAATTATGGAGGCGAGCTGTTGGAAGAGGGCCTAGATCTTGTCCCCTTGGCTTAAAGGCTGGAAAGTCTCAGCTACAAAGGCCTGATCTCCCTGACACATCCCATCTGCATTTCCTACTCAGGTACCACAGGCTGAGAGAGCTGGGGGTGTCCAGCCTGGAGAAGAGAAGACTCCAGGGAGAGCTCAGAGCCCCTTCCAGTGCCTAGAGGGGCTCCAAAGAGCTGGAGAGGGACTTGGGATGAGGGATGGAAGGACAGGACAAGGGGGAATGGCTTCCTAGATGGAATATTGGGAAGGAATTGTTCCCTGGGTTGGTGGACACAGCTGTGGCTGCCCCTGGATCCCTGGCAGTGCCCAAGGCCAGGCTGGACAGGGCTTGGAACATCCTGAGGAAGTGGAAGGTGTCCCTGCTAGGGAGTGAGAAAGGTCCTTTCCAACCCAACCCATTTTGTGATTCCATGGTGCACGATCAGTATTCCACGGGGCAGCACTGGGTCAGGCTGTGCCCCTGCCATCCCTGGGGCACTGTTCTGCTGCCCAGCACACACAGAGCCTGTTCCCTCCACGGCAAGGGAGGCCTCAGCTCCCTCCTGGCCCCACTGCCACCGCCCCAGGAAAGCAAAGAGCCCAGCTAAGGGGACATGCCATCAGAGCTGCAAACAGCCACCTGGAAAATGCTCCCATTTTCTCAAAATTTTATAGTTTTGGAGAAGCTTTGCCCTTTTTTTATTTGTCCAGTATTTGGGTTTGAATTTTTTTGGAGCTTTTTCTCACAGCTCTTAGAGGAAGAAGGTCAATGTTGGTGAAGAAGGTGACATGAGAGTTTCAAAACACATGCAGCCAAAATTATTTCACCCTTATTATTATTATAATTATTATCAATAATAATAATAATAGCAATTACAATTAGCAATATAAAGGACTGGCAGTGCTGTCTCAGTATAAAATACAAGCAAGCACCTCTCTCATGTTTGCTATTTGCTGCATATTTGCAATTAGTTCTTGTCTGCAGAAGGCAAAGTGCACTGTTTATGGTTTTACTGCAGCATCCAAGTACTTTATATGCTTATTTTTCATAACAAAATTACTTTGTCCATAAATCAGGCTAAACTCACAGGCAGCTTTGACCTCTTGCCTCAACCTTTTGCTGTAGATCAGCTGTTCATAAACTGTGTGCCCAGATTCAGTGTCCAGGGCTGCATGAAGAATAAAATATTTGGGAAACACAATTTGCATCACAGCTCTCTAAGTAAGTATTTGGCTTCCTGGAAATGATGACTCATGGTTGGGATGTGCAGAAATGTACCAATAACATAACCTTTGGATCCTCTCATGCCAGACAGGGCCGTGCAGATGGCGGGCACAGCAGCCCGTATATATAGCATCACTTCAGCCTCTGCATTTTCTGCAATGTGTGGGAAAGATAAAAAAGGGCAGAACGTGACACCGAGGTCAGGCAGCTCCCAGAGCCCTGCTTTATCAGCCCACTCTGATCAGCCTCTTCCTCTGCCACCCTGATGGTTTAATAAGCAACAGGTTCTGGAACGAGCCCTGTGTCCTGGCATGTTTTATGGGATCTTTCCAGCGTAGCTGTATTAGGTATGAAGAGCTTTACGAAGAAACCTTTGCAGTGTGGGTCTAGTCCCTGGCAAGGTGAAGCAGCTGCACTGTTATTGCTCAGAAATGTATATAAAATTGTCACTGGAGAAGCCTCATTTATTCCCTGACACAGGCAGTTACAAGCAAGCTGAGATTTCCAAACACCCCCTGGCAAGTGCCATGAGCCAGGAGAGGATCGTGCCAAGCCCTGCCAGCCACCAGAGCTGAGTGAGGCCCCCTGCTCAGAGCCCACCTCAGGCCCTCAGGGCCCTTCACCTGGGGTCTGCAGATGTGACCCCGGGCACAAAATAAACCAGAGCAAACTCCATTCCTCCCCAGGACACGTGAGCTCCGCTTTCTGCCACAGTCATCCCCTTTCTGCAGGAAAACGCTGCTCTGCAAAACCAAAATCAGTTTTCCAGGGGGAATTTATTTATTTCCTGGCAATTCTGATTGGGATTAATGCTGCACCAGTCTCAGCTGCTGCACTGCATCGTTGGCCTTCCTGTTCTGCCCAGTCAGCTGGGCTCATTGCCCAAGGTGGGCTTGAGCCACTGAGCAGATGGCAGGAGCCTCAGGGGAGCCCTGTGGCTACTGAGCACACCAGGGCAGAGCCCTCTGGCCAGGGAGCCCCAGGCCCTTTGAGAACCACCCAGTTTTCTCAGACTGAAGCAAAGGAGAGGGACAAGAGCTTCTTTCAGACCAGCAGCCTTCTGCCCAGCTCCAGCTGCCACAGGAGGATGTCTCAACACACAGAGGGAGAAACAGCCCTGTGCTCCTCGAGGGAGTTTGGGATAATCCTGGCTCATGCACACTTTCTGTTTGGCTCTCTCTGGATATCTGCAAGCCTCAGGTGATGTCCAGTGCAAGCATCTGCCCCAGGCTGTGTTACCTTAAACAACCCCAGCCCAACAGATAAAACACAGAGCATAGAGCAGTCCTATGGAAATCACAGAACCACTGAGGTTGGAAAAGCCCTCCAAGATAATCAAGTCCAAGCTGTGCCCAATGCCCATGTTGTCACCTGCCCAAAACACTGAGTGCCACGTCCAGGCCTTCCTTGGACACCTCCAGGGATGGGAACTCCACCTCCCTGGGCAGCCTCCTCTAATGCCTGACCATCTTTTCAGGAAGAAATTCTTCCTGAAATGAAAGATACTGTGAGAAGCAGAGCACCACTAGATACCATTTTTTGGAATTCATCTAGATGCTAAATGTGGGAAGGCTTTGCACCTTGTCCCTAGAGACCTCTCTGCTCCAAACCTCAGGCACCAAACACCTGCACCTGACTTGCACAGAGGCCAGGAATGCACAGGGGGATCTGCAGAGCCCTGGGTGCACACCCTGCCCAGCCCAAGGCCGTGCTGGCTGCTGTCCCTGTCCCATTCCAGGTGCTCTGGGGGCACAGGGGTGCAGCCAGCACAGCCCCCAGCGTGTGCTGCAGATGGATTGCACAGCTGTGGGGATCTGGGAAGCAGCTGCTGCCTCACACTTGTCAGCAGGGAGAGCTGAGCAGGGAGAGCTGAGCAGGGATCTCCTCTGCTCCAAGGGCCCAGGAGCAGCTGCCTGGCCCAGCACTCTGCAGGGTCCCCACAGGGAGGCTCTTAGGGGATGCAGGGCAGTGGGAGCCTGCCCAAGTTTCTGTGCTGGCAGTGCCACTCAGGATGTCACCCAGGCTCTGCCCTGTGAGAGGGAAGGGAGATGAACACGGACATCTGGGGCTCAGAGGGGGTTCCTGCAGGGTATTTACTGGGAATTCTGAGCCCACTCAACATCCTTGATGATGCCACGTGCTGGCAGCCACAAGCCCCATGTCCTGGCAGTGCCAGCTTGCCATGTACAGCATTTCCAAGCAGGGCAACTCCAGCAGTGGCAGGAGCTCCTCCTGGCTCCCTGCTGTCCTGCCAGGAGGAGGATGAGGGTCCCTTTGCCAGCCTTCCTCCTGCTTGGCCCAGCCTGTGCCTGTCTGGGAGCCAGAGCACCATCACCTCCAGCAGGCAGCTTTACTGGCTGACACTATAAATGTTCTGTGCTCTCATGGATTCGATGCTGTTTTTATGAACTTGGAGCTCAGTGTGGCTGTTTAGTTTGAGATGAGCGAGGAATGTATTAATAGTTGGGTAAAGCGCACTCCGAGCTTCTAATCTGACCGGGCTGTTTGCTTTAGGGAAAAAACACTTCACTTTTTCCATTCATTACTATTCCTTGTTGGTGGCTGCAGCACGCCCCCAGCACACCGGGGGCTCTTTAACCCCTGTCCCTCTGCAGCCCAGCCACCCACGCTGTCACACAGACAGGAGAAGGCCTGGCACAGCAGCACAAAGGCTTTTCCCCCTCAGACCGTGCTGAAACCCCTGGGCACAAATCCTAGAGGCAGGCTCAGAGTGGTGATGGCACCTGGCAGAGGGCACTGTCCCCACAGGGTGTGACCCACAGCCCACCCTGCGCCGTGATGGGGACACGGCCCCACTGCTGGGGCAGTGCCAGCCAGGGCTGTGCCACGGCTGCACCCACCTCCCACTGGTGAAGGGGAGCAGTCACCCAGGGGTGTGAATCTGGGGGCACCTCGTGTGCCAGGGGTGTGAATTTGGGGGACACCTGGGGTGTGAATTTGGGGACACATTGTGTGCCAGGGGTGTGAACTTGGGGGAAACCTCGTGTGCCAGGGGTGTGAATTTGGGGGACACCCGGGGTGTGAATTTGGGGTGCACCTCGTGTGCCAGGAGTGTGAATTTGGGGGACACCTGGGGTGTGAATTTGGGGACACATTGTGTGCCAGGGGTGTGAACTTGGGGGAAACCTCGTGTGCCAGGGGTGTGAATTTGGGGCCACCTCCTGTGCCAGGGGTGTGAATTTGGGGGACACCTGGGGTGTGAATTTGGGGGGCACCTTGTGTGCCAGGAGTGTGAATTTGGGGACACATTGTGTGCCAGGGGTGTGAATTTGGGGGACACCTGGGGTGTGAATTTGGGGGACACCTGGGGTGTGAATTTGGGGCACACCCCGTGTTCCAGGCCTCGCCCTGCCCAGGCCCAGCCCCGCCCTCAGCAGTGATTGATTTACACTCAGCTGGCGATCTCGGCCCGGCCTGCTCAGTCTCTTATCCACCATGAACTTTCCATAAGCAAGGCTCTATTTTTAACTCTGCTAGGCCTAGCAGAGGGCTTGTCTTGCAGTCACTGCACGGCCTGCACTGGCCAGGCTGAGCCCAGGCAGCTCTGGGTTCGTCAGGGGCCAGCAGGGCCCAGAGCCCTGGGGCCTGGCAGACTCTTCTGGGTGTGGATGCTGGGCTAATGTGGGCACAGGCAGTGTGGTGCCCTCCTGACCACCACGGAGGGGAGATCCCAGGGCAGAGCTTTGTGCCCAGCCCAGAGCAAGCAGGGCAGGGCCATGAGGGGTGTCAGTCCATGACACAGGGTGCCTGTCCCCACGTGGGACACGGTTTGAACCCACCTCTGATGACCCAGAGGGTGCCAGAGGTGCCTCCCCCACCCCAGAGCCACACTAAGCCTGAAATACATTTTCAATAAGAAATATTCCATTTCTGAGAGTGGCCATCAGTAGCCCCTGTCATTTATGGGAAGCTGTCTGCATCTTCCAGCTCACGCTGTGACAAGGTGCCAGCAGGGCCAGAGCTCAGCCAGCACCAGCACCCAGCACCACAGCTGCCCAGCACTCCCCAGCCCTGTGTTGGTCATGGTGCTTGGCAAGAGAAGTGCAGAGGTCCCAGGAACCAAAATCATGACAGAGGAGAGCAGCCCACACCAGCCAGGACAGTGAGTGGCCATCCCTGTGTCCATCAGCTGCCAGGCAGGGTGCAGGCTGAGCTCTGGACACAGATCACACCCTCTCCCTGGCAGTGAAGCCCCTCCAAACTCCTCCCTGGCACAGGAACGCCAAAACCCCACCAGGAGGGGAATGGAGGGGCTGCAGAGACCCTCTCTGCAGGGCAGCAGGAGCAGTGGAGCCCCTTGGCTCCTCCACAGGGCACTGCCAGGTTCTCAGTGATCCTGGGCTCAGCACCCCGTGCAGCTCATGCCCCCCAGCCCCAAATCCGCTCCCCTGCTCTATGTGCTCTGATCCTTGTACCACTGACTGATCAACACATAGATCCCTCCGCAGCAAACTTGTATTTTCCATGCATGCCAGATTTTCACACAGTCCAAGCCCACAATTAGCCTCTGCAGCCTGTTCCCAAGCACTCTGTCCCATCCAATTTTAAATTACTCCAGCAATAGAGCTCTTGCTCTGTCCCCTGGGACACAGCTCTGCTCCCATAGATCTGGCTGTGCTGATACCCAGCCCACATTTTCCTCCAGTGAATTTCACTGTGGGGCTCTCAGCTGTGCTGCCCCAGGCAGTTACATCTCCTCCACTTCCCTGGTTCTCCAAGCATTTGCCTATTTGCAGTGACCTTTCTGGTCAGCTGTTTTCCCCACTTTTAGCTCTTGTGCCCTTTAGGCTTGTCAGCTCCTTATCATTTTGTTTGGCTTTCAGCAGAGATGGGATCTCAGCAGGGCTCTGCAGAGGATTCCTACGAACGCTTTCCAAGTCCCTGTCAGGGTTTTTCTTCTCCAGCTTTTGATTAGCTTTTGATTTCCCTCCTTCTGAAGGGACCTAATGGTGATGCTCTTATATCTGTGAGGAGGAGGTTTGCACATCCCCATCCTCTGCTCCAGGCTGAGTGTTCAGCAAATTCCTTGTAAAACAAGCCTTGCTTTATTGTGAAGAGTTAACACTGGGTTTAGTACAACAGGCATTTGGAAGAGACACTGGTTTACATATGCACAGGTCCATTCAAACTTTCCCTACCCTAATTTACAGTGGGGATTAATGACTTATATGCTGGCAAATCAGAGCACCAGTAAATCAGGCTGAGAGAAGGCAAGCACAAGAGCACCATCAGAAATGTCAACACTGAGAAGTTTCTTCTGATTCTTATTAAATTGATCTCTAAAAGTCTCAACATTTACTCAGCACGGGTAAAAAGGTGAAAAAGTAACTTCCATATTGTCTGATTACTGTATAAAAGGTAACAAGGTGATGCCTTGTACACAGTAATACCTAATGTCATACTATAAAATTAAAAAAAAACCAAACATAAGATTACAGCAAATTAATGAAAGAGCAATTTTTGCATTGAAGTGCCTCTAACATTTTATTTTGCATGCAAACTTCAATTATTCATTTAGGCATTTTTGTAGCAATAATGAGCATGGAAACCCAGCCAGTTCTGTGTGCTCTCCACGGCAGCATCCAAGGGAAAATGCTCAACCCAAAACTCAGGCCCCATCATCAGCCTTGAGACCAAGAACTCTCTGAGCTTGGGGACCTCCAGGGCCACAAATCCCAAAGCATAAACCTTTCCTTGCCCTAGACTTTTC
Organism: Luscinia megarhynchos; assembly: GCA_034336665.1. Classification (NCBI taxonomy): domain Eukaryota; kingdom Metazoa; phylum Chordata; class Aves; order Passeriformes; family Muscicapidae; genus Luscinia; species Luscinia megarhynchos. The sequence goes on from CM067580.1 coordinate 10,249,544, forward strand.
ATGGGAGGAAAAAATACACCTTGAAGGGGGAAAAATTATAGTGATACTGAAAATCTCTGACCCATTTCCCAGTATATTTAACTGGATTTTTTTTTTTTTCACTTTTCTTGGTTGGTTCCCTCAACTCCTCTCATTTTCCTTGTGAACATGCAACCAGGTCTTGGGAAAGGAGAGGAAGCCAAACACCCTTCAGCAGCCAAACAAACACCCTTCAGCAGCCAAATGTCCTTCAGCAGCCCCCACCCCGATGTGCTGGGGGCGTTTGGGCTCACGAGGGCAGCACAGGTGTGGAGGGTTGGCAGGTGCCAGAGCAGGTGCAGAGTGAGGTGTCAGCAGCTCCTGCTCCCCTGCAGTGATGGATGTTGCCCTGATAAGCACTTTGCCAGCACCCTGCCTGTCAGGAGGCAGAGAGCCTGGCTCTTACTGTGTTTCCACTGGCACATTTCACCTCTAATTTGGGAAAAAATCTGGCATCCCAGCCGTGCAGGGCTGCCAAGGGCTGCTCTAGATAATCTCTGCAAATAGAACGATGAGAAGTCTCCACTGTGCTGATGTCATGGCAGAATTGCTGCCAGATGCAGTGAGACCCTGCTCTGCTCTGCCATCCCAGCACCCAGGGCACAGCCTGGGCTGTGGCACTGCAAGTGTGGGTGGGCACAGTGGTGGCAGCTCTGTTCCATGGTGCCTGGGCTGTGCCCATGTGTGTGGCAGTGGCTGCTGGTGCTGGGTGGAATTTCACCTCAGCTGAACCTTTAAACCCTCTGGGATGATAAACAGCCTGTGGTGAATGACACTGATGCCACCACCCTGCTTTCCATCCTCTTTATGCCTGGCAGTGACACTAGAAACAGCAGTGTTTGTGCCAAGGTGTCCCAGGCACGGGGGGACCCCAGAAGCAGCTCCCCCAAGCACAGAGAGACGTTCCTTGGGCACCTGGGCACTCTCCAGCCAGCCAAGCAGTGCCTGCACAGCTCTTGTGCCTTGGGCAGTCAGCAAGGAAAGGGACAGGGCCACTCTCAGGTCTGGCAGCAGCAGCCAGAGCTGCCTGCCCAGCTGGAGAGGGAGGAAGAATCTTCTCATAACCCTGACCCAGGGTTTGGGGTGGCAGATTGGAGGAGTTCAGTGCCCACAGCTGCAGCACACAGCACACAACCTCTTTACCAGCTCTGTCCTGCTCCACCTGGCCCCAGCCTCAGCCTTTTCCCAAACATCCCCACTTGTCTGTCACGCTGAGCCAGCTCCCAGCCCTGCCAGACCATCCTGTGGGAGCTGGCCTGGCCCTCAGCAACACACCCTGGAACTGTTTTGAAGCCTTTTCTTCCTTCTCACAGAAAGTCCTGATTCCCAGGAAGGGGTTGATGACCAAAAGCTCCAGCTCCTGTGCTGCCCTTGGCCAGCGTGGGTGAGGCTGCCCAGGGGGATGGGGATGGGGACAGGGAAGTCCAAGCAGCTGATCTGCCAGGAGATGCACTATGAGGGGCCAAACTTCTGCTCCAGCCCATTCATACTTTGATCAAAAATTGGCAAGATTTAATGGAAAAACAATTATTTCTCTCACAGCATGTTTTCTTTACATGCAGGGTTTTTTTTCCTGATTTCCTTCAGCTCCCTCCTAAGAAATGAGGTAAGAGCCATGGTCCTGTCTGTCCAGCCTGTTGGTGTGGGACACAGTCCAGAGCAGGGCCTGTCTCTCCCTGGGCTGGTTCAGAGGGCTCAGCATCACTCTGGCTGCACTCACACAGCAGCAGCTGCAGCAGCATTCCCTCGGGCAGCTCCCGATTCAACACAGCCAATGCAGGAATAAACTCTACAGGTGCCTCCAAAACTGGCCAATACATTTTCACAGAAAGACACACACAGAGCACAAAGTGCTAATAAACCCAGGAATCCCTGACTGTGGGATAAAGATTGTACTGCAAATGGGGTGGGTGTGCTGCTTCTGCTCCCATCTGAGCCACGCTGACCAGGGCTGGCAGAGCAAGGAATCTGTCTGTGGTGCACAGAGGGGAGCCCTTGGCAGGATGTCACAGAATCTCTGTGCACTCCAAGGATTTCCAGGCCTTTCTCTGAGCTGGGGTGGCAGACAGCAGGACATGGAGCTCCTCGTTGTGCTAATGAGAAAATTACCCCCAGATCTGGTCTGCTACTCCCAGCAAGAAGACAACTCTGAGCAAAGGGGTTTTTGGCAGACACATAAATGCTGGAGGATGGCTGGTGTGTGGTCTCTGCTTTTGTAACACCAGGGGCTCCCCAGTAAACACTTCCCAGATAAAACCAAGTTGTTCTCCGTGGGGTGGGTGGCTCCTGGGGGTTCCTGTGCCCCCAGGACAGTGGAGATGTCCCTTTGGTGGCCATGGGAAGGATGAACACCTCCTGCAGCAATGCCACAAGCACTGAGTGCCTCCTTTCCTCCTGGCTGTGGGATCAGGCTGCTCCAGGCTCTGCTCCTGGCTGCTCTGTGCTGAGGGGCTGAGCAGCAGCTGCTGTGCTCTTTCCCTTTCCTGCACCTGTCCTGCCTGCAGGGACCAGGAGCTGGGCTGTGTCACTCTGTGAGCCCAGGGCTGTTCTCAGGCTCTCAGCAATGACGGAGCTGCACCAAATCCTGAGGAGTGCACCCAGCTGGGGGAGCTGGGCTGGGCCAGGATGGGGCTGGGTGACACTGAGAGCTGTCAGTGGGAGCTGCAGTGATGCCTGCAGAGGCTCCCTGGGGCAGAGGCTGGGCAGTGGCACAGGAATCCAGCAGGGATTTATCCCAAGGCTCCAAAGGATTCCCCTTGGGCAGTGCCAGAGCCCGGCCGTGGCTCCACCCAAGATGGGCCCAGGATGGATCCGAGTCACCAGTTCTCACACTTGCATCACTTTGGCTCCATTTCCACCTTGGCTTCACTGCCCAATCCCAGCTCCACTTCTGCACTCCCATCCTCCCAGATTCTCTCCTCCAGTGGCTGCTGGTTGCTCTTTTTGGGGCTGAAGCTGCAGCATGTCCTTGGCTCTGGGGCTGGACAAGGATTGTTTTGTGTGCCTGAGCTGGGAGGAGAACTTGTGACACTTTGTGTGGAGTTCAGAGTCACACACCAGTGCACTGCAGAGCCTGGAAATATGAAAGCTCAAACTTAAGGCATCACTGGGGCAGGGATGAATTTCCCAGGCTGACTGTAGGGGTCATCAGCCCTCAGCTTTTCCATGCAGGGTTTGTCTGCTCCCTTAGTGCAGCCCTCTGGAGCAGCTGTACCCACGGGCCACCAAGCACCAGGCAGACAGTGGATAAACAAACCCAGTGCTTTGCTGAAGGACACAAGCCCAAACCCAGGAGTCCAGCAGGAAGGGTTTCCCCCAGAGCTGCATGATGCAGGCTGGGGCAGGAGGCAGGTCTGGGAGGAAACCATGCATGACTTCTGCTCAGTGGGCAAAATCAGCTCTGAGAGGAGTCAGTGGGACAGGCTTGGGAGCAGAGCCTGTCCCTGGGTGATGGTGAGCCAGATTTGGGAGCTGGAAGGGATGGATGGTCATGTGCAAGCCTTCCTCAAGGGGCTCAGAATCCCAGAATCCCAGAATCCCAGAATCCCAGAATTCTGGAGCCACTGAGGTTGGAAGAGACCTCCAGGATCATCCAGTCCCAGCTGTGCTCCCATCCCCACCTTGTCCCCAGCCCAGAGCCCTGAGTGCCACATCCAGCAATTCCTTGGACACCTCCAGGGATGGGCACTCCAAACCTCCCTGAGCAGCCCCTTTCAAAGCCTGACCACCCTTCCAGAGAAGAAATCCTTCCTGATATCCAACCTGAGCCCACCAGTGGAGATGACAATTTATTCTGCCCCCCCAGTTGTTGCTTCAGCAGGAGATGGGGGATTGCTGAGAGCATCAGCCCTGACCCATGGGGGCCCCTCTGCCCCAGCCCCCTCCCAGCTCAGCTCCAGGGACACAGCACATGGGGTGCATGCACTTGCATCTTGAGCTGGCAGGATCATAATTCCAATCCAAAGAAAATTACGCTCTTTGCAGATTGGATTTTGTCCCTAATCAGGATGAAAACAAGTTTTCAGCTGGCCAGTCTCGTGCAATTTGAAGAATGGCACTAGAGCCAGCTGAAGTAATTCAGTTTAAATTTTTTTTGTTGTTTTACTTCTTATTTTTATGAGGTATACTGGAATAATAAAGTCAGTAGGATACAGAAACAAAAAGTCAAAACAAAAAATCAGGGCATTTCACCAGCGAATGCAAAAGCCAGATATCTTGACATCAGCAGAATGTTTCATTTCAATGTTTTTTCTAAACAAATTCAGACTATGGAAAGTTTCCATTGAGATGAATTGGCAGAAACGTGTGACCAGCTTTCCTGGCAGGGCACAGGCTGGCTGGGCACAGGGGAATGGTGCACAGCCCACCTTGGGGCACACATGGGCACCTGCCAGGACACTGAACCCCTGGAAATGCCTGTGTGGAGCTCTCTGTGCAGCTCTCTGCCTGGCACTGGGTGCCCTGTGCTGGACATGGAGCCACCAAACCATGAAACACGTGCTACAGGCTGCCTCAGAGCTGCAGCATCAGCCCAGGGAGGTTGTTCTCTTTTCCCTGCTGCCAGCCTGGGGCACAGCAATGAGCCCGTGGGCTTTGCTCCCTGCCAAACCAGTGCTCCCAGTCTGAGCTGGGCCCACAGGAAAAGCTGTGGGGTCAGCCAGAACGGGGACTGGTGGGTTTAGATGTCCCTGTTGGGTGGCAAGCTGTGTTCTGCCTGGGTGACAGGCAGCCAGCACCCCTGGCAGGGCAGAGAGTGCCCAGGCTTCAGAGAAAGCTTTGGAGAAGGCCAGAGCCTCCATGGCCACCCTCCATGGAGGAGCAGCCGTGTCCCCTGTGGCACTGACCTTGGCCTCCTGCAGGCTTGTGATGTCTCAGCAAGGGGACCAAGGCTGCTGTGGCACTGGGAGCCCTGGGCAGCCCTGCCCTGCCCTCACTGGGACTGGGGCACAGCAAGGGTGTGAGTGTTCCTTGAGCCCAGAGATCATCTGTGGGCACAGAGCATCTCTCCTGTGAGGAAAGGCTGGGAAAACCGGGATTGTTCAGCCTGGAGGAGTTTCAAGGTGACCTAATTGTGGCCTTCCAGTGCTGAAAGGGCTACAAGAAATATGGGGGGACACTATTGACGAGGGATGGAGTGACAGGACACAGGGAATGCCTCACACTGACAGAAGGAAGGGTGAGGTGGGATGTCAGGAAGGAATCCTCCCCTGGGAGGGTGGGCAGGGCCTGGCACAGGTGCCCAGAGCAGCTGTGGCTGCCCCTGGATCCCTGGCAGTGCCCAAGGCCAGGCTGGACACTGGGGCTGGAGCAGCTGGGACAGTGGGAGGTGTCCCTGCCATGGGACCTGGATGGGCTTTAAGGTCCCTTAGAATGATCATAAATCATTCTATGATCTACCTGCCAACCCAGGTGACCCCAACCACTGGCCCTGGCTGCAGTGCCAGCCCCCCTGAGCTCAGCTGAGCTCCCAGTCTGGGAGCAGCAGTTCCCAGGCAGGGATGAGCCTCCCCACAGTGTCAGTGCTGGAAGGCTGTGGCGTTGCTTGCTGCAAACCTCACACGAGGAGCTGAGGTCTCTGAGCCCTACCTTGGCTGCCAAGGCAGCAGCAGCCTGCCCTGGCCACAGTGCTGGGCAGGAAGATCCTCACCATTCCAACAAACCTCCAGAAACATCCGAAAATGTTCCCACCCCACACCAGGATCAACCCCAAAACTCGAGACATTTCCATGAAAAACCAAAGACACTCCCAATTGGATTGCCATGGCACGAGACCAGCTGGGTGTGGGGAGGAGGACCAAGGTCTTCTCCAGTGCTGGCACGGGGGGACTTGGCTGGAAGTGTCCCAGACCCCAGCTGAGCTCTAGAGCAGCGTGTTTGTACGGCCTGTCCCCCTGCAGCTTCCCGCAGCATAAATAAAGGAATAATCACTTGAACTTGAGCCCGGGTCAGTACCTTAACGAGCAGACTCAGTCCAACTTTCCCTTTGGCTTAATGGATATTAATTAAGCAGACACAATTGAGCAGCCCCAGCAGGGCAGGAAGGCATGTGCTGTATGAGTGCTGTGCTCCCCCGGGTCACAGGGGCTGGATTTGGGTCTCTGCCTTGCTGCCCCCTCCCAGCTGTGACCCCACCAGTGGTGATGGGCCACTGCAGGGTGGTCTGCCCTGCCTCCAGGACACAATCCCTCCCCAACACCCCTGGCCTTCTCAGATAAAACTTTGACTCAAACTCATGCATTCCTGTGTGACATTTTTCTCTTGATTAACCAACGAGTTCATTTTTCCTCCAATGAAACTCTATTGTGATGGAAAATTCTGATGCAGAGGTGAAGCTGCTGCTCGCCTCCGTGTCGTGGCTGTTGGCTGCTGCTCTGCTGAATCCCCAGGGTGGGGGGCACAACAGCCTTGCCTGCTTTGGCACACATGGACAGACAGGTCTTTATCTCCTGCATCAGCCAGGCTGATCCCAGGAGGGTCACACATTCAGAGACACTGCTCTGCTGTGGAGCAGGCAGGTGAACTCACATGGGGGATGTGGCCCAGGGCAGGGGAAGGGATTCTCCATGCACTGCAGCCTGGCAGTGCCCTGGCACAGCTGGAGCAGGGATGTGCTCAGGCACGGCCCCATCCCAGGGTGGGATGGGGTTTGGGGAGTGGGGATGGGCTGCTGCTCTCACGCTGGGGAGAGAGAGCTCAGCCTCCCAGGAACACCCATGCCAAGAGTGCATGATGCTCTCCAGATGCTCCCTCTTCTGCTCACAAAGGCAGAGATTGACACAATAAACAAACAATTTGTAAAATTCTTTAGTGAGGGCAAAAAACCCCACATTAACTGGAAACATCGATACCCCCTGAAAGAGTGCAGGAGGGGGGACATTCCCAGGACCTGATGTTATAGCAGGGTATAGAAATGGAAACATGCACAGGCTGGATCTTCAGGCAGGGCAATTCACCAGAGAATAGGAAGTTGCCAGTCCCAGTCCCCAGAAAATGCTTTTCCTTGCTCAGCAGAGGGGACAGCGAGGTGTCTGCATGGCTGGGGAGCTGGGGGTCTGTGCAGGGGGGCACTGACACCCTCCTCACCCACCCCCCTGGGCTGGGCTTCTCCTCATGGACTCTTGTGGGCACCATCATGAGAAGGTTCTGATCACCCAGCTTGGTCTTGGCTCACTTTATTTAAAGCCCTGTGTGCAAAGGATCGATAAGTATGAGAGGAGCTTCTCTAAAACTAGGTTTCTTGCTTCCTGAATTTCAAAGAATGGCTCAAAATCTCACCTATAAGGGCTCCTTTGGGAGATCTGTCTCTTGACACCATCGTGCCTCCAGACTGGGTTTGGTTCCAGCAAACCCTTGCTCCTGGCAGCATTTTCCTACCCATGAACTCCCTGAAATAAAGGGTTAATCAAGGAGGACAGTCCAGCTTGTCAGGGTCTGACTTCAGGGGAGAATCTGACCCAGACCCCTGGACCCTCAGCAGCAGGTTTGGGGTGTTTGCATCACAAAAATGAGCCCCTGGTGCAGGGTTCCTCTGCCCCAAGGGCTGTCCCAGGCCAGGTGACCAGTGTGACCCGTTGGTGAGAGCCCAGCCCCAGCCCTGAGCTCCATTTCCTCCTGGGGTCCATGGGCTACAATACCCACCCAACACAGAGTCCAGCCCCTGGGCTTTGTGGCACCAGGGGGTTTGTCCCTTACTTCTCTCCTTTGGAAGCTTTTCCTGGTTTGATGCCTGGAAAGCACCTTCTACACTTCCATGTTCATGGCTGGATTGTCCTGAGACAGGCTGTCCTGCAGTTCCAGTGTCTCCCCCAGGGTTATCCCCTTCACAGCCCCTCCCAGCTGCAGTGTCCAAGTCCCACCTGGAGTCACAGACTCTTCCTCCCTCACCTCCTGGATGTGATGTTCCTCTTGAGCTTTGACTGAACTTTTTAGCCTTCATTTACATTTTTACTCAGCGCAGACTTCTCGAGCATGATCCCTTCTTTGGTGGCAAAACCATGACTAAAAGTAATTTAAAAGTATAAGATCTGAATGCTTCCCTGAGGAATCCCACCAATTATTTCCCTGAAAAACAAAACTCCTCTTTTCAGCACCATGACCTCCTTGTGTCTTCTAGCCAGACCCATGAATTGCCCTGTCCAGGCTCCCTTCAGCAGAGTCAGGAGAAGATGCAGGTTCCAGCCCTTACTTGGCTCCTGCCCAATGCAAGGCTCTGGTGTCCAGATGCTCTGGAGCATCTCCTGTCACTGCAGTGACCAATGAGCCAGAACCCCTGCTGTCCCCAGGGGCACACCAGTGTTCCTGCACCCACCCAGTGCTGGGACAGAGTGCAGGAGCCCCTGGGAGTGAGCCTGCCCTGTGCTGGGGTGGGTGGCAGTGCCAGGGCTGAGCACAGAGCAGGCTGAGCACAGCCCAGGCTGACTCACAGCCCGAGCCTGAGCCATGCTGCCCCAGTTTTCACACGACTTAGGTGGGCTGCTCACATCCAGCAGCTGCTGCACTTCTCCTATCAGATGAAGCGCCGAGGTCTCGTGTCAGGGACTCTAACAAGCAAAACGTGGAGCGAGGGGGAATGGGAGAGAGGCTGTGGGGCTGTGCAGAGGCAGGAAAGCCTTTCCTGCAGTTATTTCTGTCTTTCCATTCATCGTGAGGGGGAAATGGCATTGTAATTCCTAACCAAGGTTTCACTGGGCTCTTGCCTCTCTCTGATTTACCATCCTCAAATCCCTGTGGAAGCGCCTTAGCTGGTCTGGGCCAACTTTTACTTTGGCAGTTCAGGAGGAAAAATCACAAATGTCTGTGAAAGTCACCAAAATATTCCCTAAGTTTTCATCACTTGAATGAATAAAAAGAATAAAAAGCAGAGCAGAGGAGGGGGAGGGCTGGATAGGGTGCAGAGAGCAAACAAGCATCGTTTAGAAAAGCATGCTGTTATTCCTGGAAGTTGGTTTGTGGAAAGACAATTTACAACGCCTGTGAAAAGTTTGGCTATTCTTCCCATTCCCATTTGGGGCTGGTAACCACAAGGGCAGGCTCCCCTTTGCCATGCAATTACATCTCCAAACCCAAACAGCCTCACCCAGCCCCAAGTGCTGCTTTCCAGCTCTGTTCCTGGGGTGCACGAGCTGCATTTTAGAAAATCACATCTAGCTTTTGTTTGCCCTTCCCCCTTTTTGCAAAAGGAAAATAGTTTGTTTGCAGTTGGTTTCCTACAAACCCAAAAGGAATTCCTGCTGGTGACACTGAGATTTGAAGGGGGAAGGGTGAATCAGAGAGCAACCACTGAGAAATAGATTTAAGGGCCTCAAAGAAGGTAGTTTGGAAACTGTATTCTCACATACACACACAAAAAAATAGTAATATTGGGGAGACATGGAAAGATCCTACTGATTGTTATAGGATTGTTGTTCCTTCTCAGCACAGAGCTGCCTTTCCTGTGCCCCAAGGCAGGCAGCAGGGCTTGGGTGATGTCCAAACCTCTGTGCTGGAAGCCTCAGCACTGACCAGGGGCTCCCTCTGGCTCTGTCCCACCTCCAGCCAGGTGGCAGGCACTGCTGACCTGACCTGCTCCCTCTGCTGAGAATCCCTCTGCCTGGCATCCACGGGCAGCACGGAGAAGCAGACAGGTAATTTCATTCTCCAGACCTCCCCCTTCCCGTGGCTCCATCCTGGTCCCTGTCCTGAGTCCTGGCAGGGAGATTTCAGAGCTTCTCCAGCTGCCTGGCACTGGGTGTCCTGTTCACCTGTGGCTGCTCTCTGGAACTGAATCACCTGCATTTGGGTGCAAACAGACACCCTGAAAAGCCCCATTCCCTCCAGAGTAATCCAGAGGGAAATGCTCTTGGCTGCTTTCTCTGGGCATGAAGTGCAGTGGGGCTGCTCTGGGGCAGCAGGGCAAGGAATTTAGCTTTGCCTCCACTCATGGCCTGGTGGTTTATGAAACAATTCAGACTGGGCTCTGATGTGCCTGCTTTTCCCTTCCTCTGTGTCCCTTTCCTGTTGACTGGAGGAGGAAAAAATCTACGTGGAGAACCTTTCTTTGCTGGTTACACAGCACAGAGACACCAGCTCTGCTCCTGCCTTCCCCTGTGGCTGGGGGGAGATAGTTTTGTGGGGAGGGGGCTGCTCAGGGACCCGGGCTGGGCAGTGGCCAGGGTGGGCAGGGACATCTCTTGGCACAACGTTGGCTAAAGAAAGAGCACTTTAAAATAAATGCCAGAACATGCATGTTCCTGAACTTGGGCTCATACTATTTAGGGACTCAGCAAAGCAAATAAAATGCCTATTACAAAATAACTATTTAGAGAAAATGCTGCAGAAAGATCTAGAGAGAACTATGTGTTTTAGCATGGTCTGTTTACAGTGCATCATTGCTGGTCTGTGCTGTAACCCAGCAAAAATGCATCTGCATTCCTTCACTGCAAAAATACTCGTGCACAGACATCACAACAGCATCACAGCTATTTTCCTTTCTTCCTGGCTTTTTGTTGTGCTGTTGTTGTTTTGGTTTTGTTTGCTTTTTGGTGCTTTCCCAGCTTCTAGAAGATTGACCTAATATATCCTTGGCCCAGGCTGTGCTGCCAGTCAAACTCCTGGTGCTGCTCGAGTGCTGAGGGCTCCTGGCTGGGGACAGCAGTGCTGTGGCAGTGCTGGAGCCTGGGGACACTGGCACAGGGGCTGGGTGGCACTGAACTCTGCATCTGGGGGTCTGCCCTGATGACAGGGATGGAGACAAACACTTGTAAGTTCAGGGAATCAGCCAGACTGTGGAAAAACCTCTGCAAGCCTGTTTTACCAGGCTGGGTAAAGCAGGTGGTGACAGTGGCAGGGGAGGCTTGCCAGAGTGACCTGGCTAAGCTGCTTTTCCAAGCACAGGTGTCTCCATCCATCTCCACCTCCACCTCCATCTCCACCTCCATCTCCATCTCCATCTCCATCTCCATCTCCATCTCCATCTCCATCTCCATCTCCATCTCATCTATCTCCATCTCATCTCCATCATCTCCACCATCTCCATCTTCATGTCCATCTCATCGTCTCCACCTCCACCTCATCTCCATGGAGAGATGTGCAGGTGGGCAGGCAGGCTGGCACTGACTCCTGATTTCAGCCTGGTAGCCTGGAGAATCCAGGGGTTCTGCTGCTGTTTTCTGTCCTGGTGGGACAGGGGGTTGAGGAGCAAAGGCAGCAGTGCTGAGCTTCCTCCCAGCTCCCCAGCAGCCTGCAGGGACACCTGAGCTCCCTGTGCCTCCCCTCCTGGCAGCCCCTGCACTGCCACAGGCAGTGGCACAAGCACTGCTGCCATCCCCCTCTCTGGAGCTGCCTCTGCCCTCCCTGCCTGGGCCCCAGCTGGGTGGCCCTGCCTGAACAGAAGCTCACAGGGAGTGCAGCTGCATCACCCCGTGCTTTCCCACTTCTCATTCCTCCTGGCTCTACATCCCTCTAACATCCAGACTATTTTTTTCCTTCCCTTTTGCTGGTTTATTGCTCTCCAACCCGCTCTGGGTGAGCAGAGCTCTTTTGGGACAGATTATTTACTAGAAGGTATTTGGTACATTGCTTTAATAATGAGAACAATTTTTTTTTTCAAAGCCTTACAAATATGTTTAAAATCTAAATACAATGAGGCAATGCAACATCATTTAATAGTTCCAATAATATGCCAAGCCTGGGAATGACAAAAGCTGCCAGCAGGGTGCTACAAAGCAGGGTTCAGAACCCCACTGCTTCCCAGCTAAGCAGAAGCAGATTTCCAGCAGCAAGACATTTGTTAACCATTTTGGAGGCTGCAGGATGGGGTGGGGAACGAGCCTGGCCGCCTCTGTGTCACTGCCTTGCAAAATCCTTGGCACAGGCATGCACCAGCCTCCTTGGAATTCAGGCCCTTGTGAAGACTTAAAGGCTTAGTGGACTAATGTACTTAAGATGGATTTTTCCAAATATTATTCTAAGTCATTCAGAAACGCCGTGTCCTGGTGCTGGTGTGAATGAGCAGAGCTGTGTGCTGGCTGTGCTGCCCGGGCTGGGCAGGCCAGGAGAGCAGGCAGGGCAGAGACACCCAGCCCTGGGGCTGCACTGGGAGCTGGGACACCTCAGAATTGTCATGGAATCACAGGAGGGGCAGGGTTGGAAGGGACTTCAAAGGTCATCTCATCCCCCCTCCCTGCCATGGCAGGGACACTCCCACTGTCCCAGCTGCTCCAGCCCCAGTGTCCAGCCTGGCCTTGGGCACTGCCAGGGATCCAGGGGCAAAGATCACATGGAGGGTGGCATGTCCCTGTCCCTGGGGCTGCAGCTCAGTGCCATGGCCACTCCCAGCTCCAGGACTGCAGGGACACAGGTGCTCACCCATGAGCAGGGCTCATCTGCACCCACAGGTGAGAATGCATTGATGAGCACCTGGGAGAGAACCCGACTGGTTTGTGTTGGAAGGGACCTCAAAGCTCATCCAGTGCCACCCCTGCCATGGCAGGGACACCTCCCAGTGTCCCAGCTGCTCCAGCCCCAGTGTCCAGCCTGGCCCTGGGCACTGCCAGGGATCCAGGGGCAGCCACAGCTGTGCCAGGGCCTGCCCACCCTGCCAGGGAACAATTCCTGCCCAATATCCCATCTCTGTCAGTTTGACTCTTTCTGTCCCTGGGGAAGGGGCTGCACCTCCCCTTCCAGCAGAGGGTCCTGCGAGCAGAGGTGTCAGAGCATCCCTTGAGCTGTGGGGATGCTCCCCAGGGCACACAGACACCTCAGTCACCTTGGCAGGTGACACCTTGGCACAGGGAGGTGACACAGGCTGGGCTGGGCTCCTCACAGCTCTGGGAGGGCTCTGGCTGAGCACAAGCCCAGCTCCCTCTGCACCCCATCCCTCCTGCTCCTGCCACACTCCCATCCTGCTCCCAGCAAAGCAGAGTTAGAGCCAGCAGAGCCCCACAGAGGCTGCAGAGCTGCCATCCTGCTCCCCAGCTGCCTACTGAGCCTTATTTCCCAGGAGAAAAAGGATGAGAAAACCCAAATTGAGAGCAGTGCAAGGATGGAGCCTGCAGCCATCGAACACAGCCACAGCCCAGGGTCACACCAAAAGCCCTAAGAAAGCTGTTAATGGGAAAAGAGATCTTATTCATTACAGGAAAACAAGTTTATGATTATTACAGAAATGACATCATAACCCCCCATGCCAGTTTAAACAATATTTGGAGAATTCATTTGTTTTGTACTATTTAACATTACAGTGTGGGAGCCTATTTAAAGTGCACTTGTGAGAGTGAGAGTGTGTGTGTGTGTGTTGGTGTGTTGATGAAGCCATGCTAATGTTTATTTAAATGTTTTTATTTATAAAAGTGATGTTCCTACGCCAAAAATGGAAAATTTTCTGCTCTAAAAATCTCTTAATTGTAGAAAATATTGTATATATTTACATTTTCCCTCACATTCACATCTGTATGTTTATCATCTTCACGGTGACACCCAAAGGTGCTGCCACAAATCCCCTAAAAATGGCAAAAATGAGGAAGTGAACTGCAAAGCTGCATCAGCACCCACCCAGATACCAGCCCTGGCACTGCTGCATCTGTCACCAGCCCAGGGGGCAGGGAAGCCTGGCTGCAGCAGGGCTGTCCCCTCTGAGCTTGCCCTGCTTGCCCAGCACGTTGTGCAGCTCTGGGGTACCACAGCCAGCTGCCAGGGGGGAGGGGATCTGCTGGCACCCAGATTTTGGCTCCCACCTCCCACAAGGGATAGAAGTACCCCCTGCTCTGCCACCACCCCACAGCTGGGCATCCCTGGCTCCGCAGAGGGAGCTGGGGGCCTTTCCCCAGAGTGGATCTGCACCAGCCCCTCCCTGGTGCTCTCACAGGGGGTTTTGCCTGCTGCAGCCCTTCTGCACCACTGCCCTTCCCCTGCACCCATCCATCTGCTGCCCTGGGGCTGAGCCCCCAGCAAGGATGGAGCAGCAGCAGAATCAGAGAATCACAGTCACAGAATCACAGTCACAGAGTCACAGAATCACAGAATCACAGAATCACAGTCACAGAGTCACAGAGTCAGAGAATCAGAGAATCAGAGAATCACAGAATCAGAGAATCACAGAATCACAGAATCAGAGGATCACAGAGTCACAGAGTCACAGAGTCACAGAATCACAGAATCACAGAATCACAGAGTCACAGTCACAGAATCACAGAGTCACAGAATTGACCAGGCTGGAAATGACCTTTGGGATCACTGAGTCCAACCTGTGGCCCAGCACCTCCTCATCAATGAAACCACAGCTCTGAGTGCCATGTGCAGCATGGACAGTGACTCCAGCAGCTGCCTGGACAGATGATTGCAGTGCCCAGAAGGCTCCTGCAGACCCATTCCCAGGGCCAGGATCCCCCCCTAACCACATCCCTGTGCTGCAGAGGGGGAAGCTTTAGCAGGGAGCCCCACTGTGCCCAGCAGGGTGACCTGATGGACACCCCCCATGTCCCAAAGGGATGCTGCTCATGCTTTTTTGGCAGATTCCCTCTGCTTGGCTCTGAGATGAAGGGCCAGAAGCCTTCTGCTTTTCACCAGGGATGTACCTGTCCTCCCAGGCAGGGCAGAGCTGCTCTAGACACCGAGGCCATAAATCTGCTGGCTGCTGCTCTGTGCAGCACTCCCACCACCACTGGGACAGAGGGAGGCAGCCCTGGCACGGCCTGATGGGGAGCTCAGTGGCCAAAAAGGCTTATGAACAGACTGTCTGGAAACATTGGCAGGGTCCTACTGGAATATATCCTAAAGCCACCCCTCCTGGGCACCTGGGAAGCTTCAGTAGCACCTTGGGGCCTCAGGGAAGGGCTCATGTGCATCCCTGGTGATGTGTGCACTCAGCATGCTTTCCTGAAGGTTTTCAGAGCACTCCTCTTCCTTTGTTAGTGGGGCAAGGAGGCACAGCCAATTTCTTCCTCTGGATCTTGCCAGACTTTGGGTCACAGCCTGGTTCTGGCTCCTCCATGTGCCATGAACCAAAGTGGGGTCAGGATGGACCCCAGTGCCCTGACACTGGGAGCTGCCATGGACATGGAGCAAGGACCCCTGAGAGCTCAGGACCTGCAGCCTGGTGGGCTCCAGAACAGCTCTGTGCCCTCCTGGTCCCCTCTGTCCCCAGCCAGCCCTGCCAGGCTTGGCCAGCGAGCAAGAACAAAGGGATGTGAGCAGGACTGGAAATAAAGGGCTTGGGTAGGTGAGGAGGCTCTGTGGAAAGCCCAGGACAAGCTGGCCTGGTCAGCCCTCTCTCTGGGGGGTGTCAGTGGTGGGAGAGCTGGGCCAAAGTCCCCAAGAGCTCCATGGAGCTCCAAAGCCCATGCATGGCCAAGCCCTGTGGGATCAGCACCCCCAAGAGGGATCAGTGTCCCCCAAGTGGGATCAACACCCCTCAAGTGGGATCAGCACCCCCAAGTGGGATCAACATCCCCCAAGTGGGATCAGCACCAAGTGGGATCAGCACCCCCAGGTGGGATCAGGATCCCCAAATGGGATCAGCACCCCCAAGTGGGATCAGAATCCCCAAATGGGATCAGCACCCCCAATTGGGATCAGGATCCCCAAATGGGATCAGCACCCCCAAGTGGGATCAGAATCCCCAAGTGGGATCAGCACCAAATGGGATCAGCATCCCCAAGTGGGATCAGCACCAAGTGGGATCAGCACTAAGTGGGATCAGCATCCCCAAGTGGGATCAGCACCCCCCAGGTGGGATCAGCACCCCCAAAGTGGGATCAGCACCAAGTGGGATCAGCACCCCCAATTGGGATCAGCACCCCCCAAATGGGATCAGCACCCCCAAGTGCTCGGTGGGGAGCGTTGCACACGCTGCAGCTGAGCATTCTCCTGGCACAGGCACGGCTGGAGCCTTAAGCACCACTGAGCAAACTTTGTTTAAAGGAGACAGCTGTGCCACTGGAATGAGCTCCAGAGCAGTGAGATTCCAGTGACGTGTCCCCAGCTCTGCTGGAGTCCCCCACCGCCCACGGCGCAGCGCTCCCAGGGCTCTGTCCCCCAGCAGCAGCCTGCAGAATGATCTGCTGGGGCTTTTGGCAGGAGCTCTGAGCTCACAGGGTCTCCTCTGCTCAGCACGGGCTGCCTGGGGTTGAGGGTGACACACAGTCACTGGCCTCTGTCCCGAAGGCTCCCCTGGGATGCTGCACCCATGCAGGAGCCATCCCAGAGGGCAGAGTGCTTCCAGAGAGTCGGGTGGGATGTGCCTGCAGCAGAAACTGCAGGGGGACAGGGGACCTGCAGCTCCAGCTGGAGCTTTAGGCACTGCCTTCTAGGCACCTTCCTTTGAAATAGTCCTGAAAACAAGTTAAGACTCTCCCCTTGGGGTTGTTCTCTGCTTTTCAGATTTCAAAAGTTCCAAGTTTTTCCAGGGCTTGGAGGACATGCCTGGGTGCTGCTCCCTCCTCCAGCAGCTGGGAGGAGGTGACAGATCATCTGCAGCAGCCAGGAGCTGGGTCCAGAGGGAAAGCTGGGCTCAGGACCCTGGGCCTGAGTGAGCTCCATGCCCAAACTGCTCCTGGATGATTCAGCACTGAAACTCATGGCCAGTGCTTCTGGAGAAACAGAGCAACCTCAAGTGTTCCCTGGGAGGACACAGACCAGGAAAGGAATCTTCTGATGACAAAATTCATTAAAAAAATCACTTGTTAATTTTTCATAGCAAGGCCAGAGCAGGAAGAGGATGGAAAAGGAGGGATACCTGCATTGTGCAATGTCAGCAGGACAAGAGACCTAAGAGATGTGAAAACCTTCTCTGATAGAAGTAATGGAGAAACAAATTGCTTGTGGTAAGTGACTGAGAGGCTGAGGACTGGATGTGGCAGAAAAATCTTTGGCTCTTTGGAGCTCTGGGAGCCCACGGAGCAGCCAAGGGAATGTGAAAGCCCTGGCAGGTCTGGCAGGAGAGGAGCTGCTCCTGCAGCCCTGCAGTTTCAGGGAAGAGTAGCAGAGGGTCAGTGTCCCTGAAGCTCAGAGGCTCCTGCCAGCTCCCTGAGCTCCCAGGAGAGGAGACAAGGGTAAATCAGCATGCTGGGGAGAAGGAGAGCCTGGGGAGCAGAGTCTGCCTGTGGGTGTTTTAAATGAGTCCAGCTCAAGAGATTCCTCCGATTTTAAATGAGTCCAGCTCAAGAGATTCCTCAGATTGTGGCATTATCTCCCACAAGGGATGGGGACTGGACCCAGAGCAGGGGCAGTGCCAGAAGCAGCAGTGCCAAGGGAGAGGCTCCTGTGCCCATTCCAGCCTATAAAAGGCTCCTTGCGTGTCAGAAACAGGATTGACTTCCACTCCTGACAGCTCCTAAGCTCCAGTCTCTCCTAATAAACTCCATATCTTTATGCAAAGGAGTTGCTTCATGTATACAAGATATGCAGCAGGATGAGGCTCAGAGCCAGGCAGAACCTCCAGGACAAGGAGTGCTTTGTGTGCTGGAGCTCTGCTTTGGAAACACCTCCACCCTGATGGCAGGCAGCCTGCAGGAGGACAGCCTTTCCCCTGTCTCAGAGGGTCTGGGCACGGCAGCAGGTGGGTTGGGAATAACTCGTTGCCTCCAGGGCAGCTCCAGATGGACACTGTGTGGCCAGAGCCCCTGCAGAGCAGTGACCTGAGCTTGCCCTCAGTGAGGGGGGCAGAATGCAGCAACGAGCCCAAAGTGCCACAGCAGAGGCTGTGCTGGCCTGGACACCCCAGCAGAGCTCAGTGCCACCCCAGTGCTCACAGAGCTGCCCTTCCCCAAACATTCCCTTCCCCAGCCCTGGCACACCGGGCATTTGTGCAGCTTTCCTCTCAGCTGGGGCTTCATCCCTTGTCAGTCCCTGTCCTCTGTGCCACAGGGACAGTGCTTCTCCTCATGGCTGCCCACCAGCACCAAAAAATTACCTAAAAAATTAGTTTCTTCTTCCCTTAGATTTCCTTCCAAAAATGGACAGTAGTATGCCAAAGCAGGAATTATGAAAGAAAAATGAAGGATGAGCCCTGGACACCTGGGATCACTCCCTGACAGGCCTGTAGCTGTACCCTGCTTCAGTTTCCATGTTCACAGCTGTAAGAGGAGGCAGTGACATCTTTCTGCCGTGGATCCCTGAGAGCCCTGGGCAGAGCTGGGCAGGGCAGAGGGGGAGGCTGCTGGCAGCTCCAGGGGATTCTGGATGTGTGCCTGGCCCTGCTCCTCCATCCTGGGCACTCACAGGAACAAAACCTCGTGGTCACAAGCTTTGCCTACAAGTGTCACAAGTGCCACCAAGCACCAGGGCCCTTCCCTCCACACACTCCTCCAGCCTGAGGCTGGTGTCATGAGGTTGGTTCAGTCTGTGGTTTGCATGAGAACAACCTGGGGATAAAATGCCACTGCAAAGAGTCACTCAAGGTCACCGTGATGAGCTTGCCAGAAGGGAAGTCCTTGGGACCAAGAGGTTGGAAGCACCTCCCTTATGCTGGTGTGCAGGAACCACGTTGTTCCTCACCTTCTGGCAATCCTGATCAGCCCTGGTGCGAGTGAGGATCAGGAAACAGCCCCCAGGCACTGCCCTGTCACCTGAGCAGCTCCCAGCTGAGACTGATGCTGTCACCCCGCCTGCCTGCAGTCCTCACCGGCCTCAAACACAGCTTGGAGACACTGGAGAACACTGGGAGGAGCTTTGCAAACATAAACAGGATGATTCAGGCGAGCAGAGGGCACTGCTGCACCACATCTCAGTGCTCAGTGCCACACAGACACGGGACACGAGCTGGACACGATGTGCCAGCCCCTGCAGAGGCACTGAGCCCCCAGCAGACCCCACCAGGCCAGGGACAGCCTGTCAGTGCTGCAGCCACGGCCCTGCTGCCCTCTGGTGTGCCAGGCACTGCTCATGCCCCCTGAGAGGTGTGTGTGACTGCAGGTGTCACCTGCTGCAGTGCTGGGCACACCCAGGCTGTGCACTCATGGCACGGGCACACCCAGGGCTGCTCTGGATCACCCAGCTCCAGGCAGTTTCTTCAGTCTTGACATCAACAGGTGAGTTTGCTCCTGACTGGAGCTCAGGGCAGGGAGTGGCACTGCCCCTGCAGGGACATCCCTCCCCCTCAGTGCTCTGATCCCCACCCAGGCACCAGCTCTTCCTCCCCACTTGCATTCACTCCACCTCTCACCCAAGTCCCTGTCCCCTGCCTGGCACCACCTGCAGCCCTGCATCCACCTGGAGGACACTTTTCAGCTGCTGGATGATGAATCTTCTGTGGATGAGCCACAGGACCCATCCTGGCTCCCTACAGCTGCCCTGCCTGCCCCTCTCCAGGGGTTTTGACCTTCTGCAAGCAAAAGCAGCCCTCTGCTGGGTCAGCAGAGCACCACTGGCACCCTGGCTGATCACTGCCCCATCCACAGACATTCACAGCCCTGCTCTCCCCAGAGCCACCTGCCCTACTTCTGATAAAATCACAGCTCCCCACTCCTGCTCCTCTTCCTCCTTTGCCCTGGGGTTTGTGGAGCCCACCAGCTCCCCACCCCAGCCACAGCAAAATGGCACACAGCAGCTGGCAGAGGACAGATGTGCTGCTGTTCAGTGCCACAGCCCTTTTCCAGCCCAGGGCCAGCACAGGAGCTGTGCTCAGCCCCACTGGCCGTGCCCCACCCTGCTGGGCTGGCCTGCTGCTCCCAGGGAGGGCAGCTGGGGCCAGAGCTGGGAGATGTGCTTGCTGGCAGCCAGCAGACAAAATGTCCTTACATCTGCAGTCCCCCAGGGAAAAGAAATGCTCTCCATCTGCTGGGACAGCCAGGCTCTGCTGCTGGCCCACGCTGACCTCTGCCTGTGGCCTTGTCCCAAGGTTTCTTGACACCAAAGGCAGCGAGCAGAACCCAGTGTGGAAGAATAAACACAGCCTGTGATACCCAATTTGGGCTGGGAAGGGCTGGGACACTCTGGGTGGATTTCACAAGCCTCTAGCTAATTTACTGGGGCACTGGGGTGAGGGCTCTGGGCACTGTCCAGGCGCCAGGGTGAGCTGTCCCAGCAGGGAGGTCACACAGCTCCTCTGTCCAGGGACAGGCCAAGGGTGCCCTGGAGCTGCAGGGCCAGGGTGGGCAGGAGAGAGACTCTGACATCTCAGGAATCAGGTCTGGGAGCTCTCCTCCCACTGCTGGGGATGGGGCAAGTGGCTCAGCCCAGCCCCAGCTGCCCTGTGCTTGGGCAAGGAGCTGATGCTCAACCACGGTGCACCACAACTGGTCAGGCTCTGGGTTCATTTTTTGGGAGGAGATGCTGGCCCTGGTGGGTCCCCATCCCTCTGTCACCGTGAGCACCCTTGGGCTGGCTCTGGCAGGGCTGGCAGTGCCCTCCCCACCTCCCAGCACCACCTGTAAAACACATTCTTTCTGAGCACCCCAAGAGACTTTCTTTTGCAAACCCTTCCAGATAAACCCAACTTATTTAGCTGGTCATATATAAACAGTTTATCAGCTTTGTGCATTTGCAGTGCAGAGGGATGGATGTTGTTCTTGGAATTCTGTTTGGTCATAATATTTAGAAGAGGGCTCTGATAGCAAAGATAAGCAGCTCGCCCACAGCAGATGGCTCGTGAGACACTCAGCGGAGCCAACATTCTGTGGGGAATGAATAAACTTGTAATGCAAGTTGTTTGTAAGTGGTTTTAGCTAAATGTCACATGTAAGACTGCACAGACATGCTCTGTCCAAGGTGTTTGAATTTATAGGAGCGAGGATTCAAAGGCAGGGGCCAAATTTGCTTTTAAACTTCCTTAAACAAATGTACAGAGGATAAAATACCTCTGGGTTTGCTCTTGGAGCAGGGGTGTGAGCAAGATGCATGCAAAGCCACAGCCCATCCCTGCCAGCAGGTCCTGGCAAGGGCTGTGCCTGCCACATGCCCAGCCTGGGCTGGGTGAGACAGGGCACCGTGACCCCCTGAGGTGCCCCTGGCCACATCCATTTCTGAATGGCCTGTGCTGTGCCTGCCTCATTCACCTTCCACAGAGGGAAGCAGGGAAATGCTCTCCTCCCAGGGAGCACCAGGGAGCTTTTTCTTCATCCTCTCCTCTGCGTGCCAAGGCTGGGAATGGGTCCTGGGGGAGCTCTGGACATTCACACACAGCCCGAGCATCCCAGAGCTGAGCTGCTCCGGGGCAGGGCAGGGTCTGGCCCTCCCTGGGGAGGTGCTGGGCCAAGGAGATGCCGGGAGCAGTGAGCTCACAGGGCAGGAGGAGGCAGAACCGGCCTCATCCTCGCTGCCAGGGGTCTGTGCTGTGCGTGTGGGGGGCTCAGTGCTGCAGGGCAGGGCTTGGCTCTGTGTGGAGCCCGGGGATGGGCAGTCCTGCCCTGCCAGCCCTCTGCTGGCCCCTGGGGGCTCTCTGGGCTGCTCTGTCCCTCCTGGCACAGTGACACTGCAGGAACCAACAGAGGGCACAGCTCCTCCCACTTCTCCTGCTGCTGTCCAGTGACTGCCCACCCCACTGTCCCCCCAAAAGAGCTTTCCACGGTGCCAGCCTGAGCAGCTCGGTGTCCAGAGCACAGCCTTCCTCCCTGCCCACAGTTTGGGGCTGTAGGAAATGCCAAACCCTCACTCCAGGTGAGGAGACACCATGGGCAGGGGTGCCTTTCTGCCGGGAGGGGATGTGGGTGCAAGGCACAGCGTTCCTGGGGTGGGGCAGGGCCAGCCCCACACCTGCACTGGGGCTGGGCTCCCCTCCCTGCTGCAGGTGTGGGGTCAGAGCCCCGGGCATTGCACTGCTGTCCCCACAGAGCACTCTGGCCTGGAGCCAGCACACACAAAACGCTCCCTGCCCCGGCCAGCTCCTCGTGGGGAGCCCCTGCCACGGGCTGTGCCCACACCAGCGCTCTGACACGCTGAACGGCTCTTGCTGCACTCCGGGGGAAAAGCACACCAGACAGGCTTAAAACGGGGCTTAGTCTGATTTCTGCTTTAGAGGCTCCTGCACAACGGGCAAGGCAGGCAGGCTCTGCTCCCACAGCGTGGGGGAAATTCAGCCAAAATCAGCCAGCAGCCAGAGCATGAGCTCAGCTGCCTGGAGGGGCTCTGCCCACAAACTGCTCTCACAGTCACCTCAACACCCAGAAGGGACTCCAGGACTGGCTACTCGGGATTCAGAGCATCCAAAAAAGGCAAGAGGCTGAAGCCAAGGAACATTTGTCTTGTCCTGTGCTGCATGAGTTAACGAGTGTGGTGTTTGCAGCCCGCTCCATTCACCCTCCCAGGTACCAGAGTCACACAGGTCACATTGCTCTGGGGTGCCCTCATGCCAGAGCTCCTTGGAAACTCTTTGTTTCCAAAGAGTCGCCCTCCTGCCCCAACATAATAGTGTTGGGCTTCTCTAAGTGCATCTCATAATTGTCTAGATTTATGAGGCCCCTACTGAAATGTTGAAGACAGCATTTAGAGTCCCTCAGTTCTTGTTCTGTTTAATCCATTCCCTTTTTCCCTGGGTTGTGATTCCAGCTCAGCATGTGAAGCTCTGCCATTGCCAACAGGCTCTTTCATTTCCAAAATCAGACAGTTCAACATCTCTGTGGTTCTGTTCCTTTCCCTCTTGTGGTCTCTCTTCACCTTTTTACAAGTTGTTTCATTGTCAAATTAACTGCAGGCTGGGCACAGATCACGGAGCACAGTGAGCAGTGGGACTGAAATTCCTTTGGCCAGCAAGAGTGACTGAGGATGGGCCCAGTGTCCTGACATATGCAGAAAGCTTCACCTTCTCTGAGGGCTTCTCAGCAGCATCAGTCCTACACCTTTATCTCCACACTGTCTCTGGGGCACCCTCAGAAGGACAGATTCAAGCTGAAGGTCACAAATGTGTTGATTTTGGTGAAAGGTTTGAACTATGTCTTTACAGCCAGAGAAATACCAAAGGCAGCAAGTTGTGGGTACCCCAAGATTGGTATTTCACCCTGAGACTCCCCTGGCACAGTCTGATGGCTGCATTCCCTCAGGGGTGTGGGTGGTGCCTGATCCTTCTCCAGAAAATGTTTAATTATGTTTATAATAGTGATTTAACTGAAGCAGTGGGATCGACTCACCTCTGCA
Organism: Luscinia megarhynchos; assembly: GCA_034336665.1. Taxonomy (NCBI): domain Eukaryota; kingdom Metazoa; phylum Chordata; class Aves; order Passeriformes; family Muscicapidae; genus Luscinia; species Luscinia megarhynchos. Next base: position 10,272,605 of record CM067580.1, read on the forward strand.
ATGAGAATTGGCAAAGCATGGTCCTATCCTTGATTCCTACTCGTGCTTGTTTGTGGATGATACAACTGTGCCTGAAAATGGCCCCTAGGATTTCATACCCTGAGACAATGAAACTTTTCACAAAAGATTTTCACCCCCCTACTGAAACCCCTTTATCTAGACGATTGGTCTTTTCTCACCTAAAATCTTAAAGTAATTAGATAGTTCTCAACTTATAATTTTTCTGGTTAGAATTTCAATCTCCCTAAACCCTATAAAAACCCATTGCTATGCTGTGTATCCAAATTTTGCTAGTAGAACCCTTGGAAAAAAATAAAGCTACCTTCAGAACCTCTACAGTGACTCCCAGGATCTCATTCCTGGCTAGATGAGAAGCTGAATTCTGCCTTGAGAGCTCCTGGAGCTATCCTGACCCTGTAGCAGCCCAAAGCTAAAACCATCCTAGCTCAGGCAGCTGCACTTGTTCACAGTCCTGCTGCTGCAGTCCCCCCTCTCCAGAGCAGAGGGACCTGCCCACCCCTCAGCCACAGCAAACCCACCCCAGCTGCAGAAAACGTGGGAGAGGTGGAGATGGAGATGATGGAGATGGAGATGGAGATAGATATATATCTGAGAGCTGTGAGTGAAGGCTGAGAGCCTCAGGGGACCTTGGTGACACTGTGAGCACAGTCCCTGCAGCTCCAGGAGCAGGGATGGTGAGCTCAGAGCAGCAGCTCCAGGGGCAGGGATGGTGAGCTCAGAGCAGCTCCAGGAGCAGGGATGGTGAGCTCAGTCCCTGCAGCTCCAGAGCAGGGATGGTGAGCTCAGAGCAGCAGCTGCAGGGGCAGGGATGGTGAGCTCAGTCCCTACAGCTCCAGAGCAGGGATGGTGAGCTCAGAGCAGCTCCAGGAGCAGGGATGGTGAGCTCAGAGCTGCAGCTCCAGGAGCAGAATGGTGAGCTCAGAGCAGCAGCTCCAGGAGCAGGGATGGTGAGCTCAGAGCAGCTCCAGGGGCAGGGATGGTGAGCTCAGAGCAGCTCCAGGGGCAGGGATGGTGAGCTCAGAGCAGCAGCTCCAGGGGCAGGGATGGTGAGCTCAGAGCAGCTGCAGGGACAGGGATGGTGAGCTCAGAGCAGCTCCAGGAGCAGGGATGGTGAGAGCTCAGAGCAGCTCCAGGGGCAGGGATGGTGAGCTCAGAGCAGCTCCAGGGCAGGATGGTGAGCTCAGAGCAGCTCCAGGGGCAGGGATGGTGAGCTCAGAGCAGCTCAGGAGCAGGGATGGTGAGCTCAGTCCCTACAGCTCCAGGGGCAGGGATGGTGAGCTCAGAGCAGCTCCAGGAGCAGGGATGGTGAGCTCAGAGCAGCAGCTCCAGGAGCAGGGATGGTGAGCTCAGAGCAGCAGCTCCAGGGGCAGGGATGGTGAGCTCAGAGCAGCTCCAGGGGCAGGGATGGTGAGCTCAGAGCAGCAGCTCCAGGGGCAGGGATGGTGAGCTCAGAGCAGCTCCAGGAGCAGGGATGGTGAGCTCAGAGCAGCTCCAGGGGCAGGGATGGTGAGCTCAGAGCAGCAGCTCCAGGAGCAGGGATGGTGAGCTCAGAGCAGCAGCTCCAGGGCAGGGATGGTGAGCTCAGAGCAGCTCCAGGGCAGGGATGGTGAGCTCAGAGCAGCTCCAGGGACAGGGATGGTGAGCTCAGAGCAGCTCCAGGGGCAGGGATGGTGAGCTCAGAGCAGCAGCTCCAGGGGCAGGGATGGTGAGCTCAGAGCAGCAGCTCCAGGAGCAGGGATGGTGAGCTCAGTCCCTACAGCTCCAGAGCAGGGATGGTGAGCTCAGAGCAGCTCCAGGGGCAGGGATGGTGAGCTCAGAGCAGCAGCTCCAGGGGCAGGGATGGTGAGCTCAGAGCAGCAGCTCCAGGGGCAGGGATGGTGAGCTCAGAGCAGCTCCAGGGGCAGGGATGGTGAGCTCAGAGCAGCAGCTCCAGGAGCAGGGATGGTGAGCTCAGAGCAGCTCCAGGGGCAGGGATGGTGAGCTCAGAGCAGCAGCTCCAGGGGCAGGGATGGTGAGCTCAGAGCAGCAGCTCCAGGGGCAGGGATGGTGAGCTCAGAGCAGCAGCTCCAGGGGCAGGGATGGTGAGCTCAGAGCAGCTCCAGGAGCAGGGATGGTGAGCTCAGAGCAGCTCCAGAGGACAGGGATGGTGAGCTCAGAGCAGCAGCTCCAGGGGCAGGGATGGTGAGCTCAGAGCAGCTCCAGAGCAGGGATGGTGACTCAGAGCAGCAGGTCCAGGCAGGGATGGGAGCCAGGCAGCAGCTCCAGGGGCAGGGATGGTGAGTCAGCTCGGGGCAGGATGGTGAGGGGTGGGGTGGTGGGGTGTGGTGGAGGCAGCTCAGGGCAGGGATGGTGAGCTCAGGCAGCTCAGGGCAGGATGGTGAGCAGCTCGATGGCAGCTCGGGGGTGGGTCAGCGTGTGAGCTGAGCAGCTCCAGGGGCAGGGATGGTGAGCTCAGAGCAGCTCCAGGGACAGGGTTGGTGAGCTCAGAGCAGCTCCAGGAGCAGGGATGGTGAGCTCAGAGCAGCAGGAGCTGAGGCAGCACAGAGCAGAGCTCAGCTGTGCCCCCCGTCCCAGGAGGGTCCCTGCACACATGGGGTCCTTCAGAGCCCTGCCAGCAGCTCTGCTCCCCACTGAGACACAGCCATCGAACAATCCCTCTCTAATTGGCATTGTTTGCTAAAATTAAACCCCTGCTCCGTGAAGCACAGCCAGGAAGTCACAGCTCCCCCAGGGCTCAGGCCCTCCCTGTCCCTCGGAGCGCTGCCCTCGTGCTGGCCGTGATCCCGCCCGGGAATGCCCGGGCATGGGCAGGGACGGTCCCTCCTTGGGTGAGCCCCTGGGGACTGTGGCTGCAGGTACCACAGGTGGGACAGCTGTGCTGGCAGCAGGCTGTGAGCATCCCCCTGCCCAAGGGGTTGGGTCCACCCAGGACATCACACTCCCCAAAAACACCCCCTGCAGTGAGAGCGGGGTCCAGGCTACCAGCACACAGACACTCCTCTCCAAACCAGGGGAGGAAGGCAGATAGCAAACTTTGCATGCTGAATTTTCTGAAACTAACTATAAATGGTAAAAACTCAAAGTCTTGCTTTCTCTGGAGGTTTTCAAGCAAAATAACCCCAAGAACGGCAGCTTCGACTTTTATTCGGATGAGAAAACATTCTTTTATTTTGACATCATCTTTGTCCGTTTTTATCATAGGGATAAAGTATCTTTTATCTGGACACAATGCATCAAGTTGCAGGGTGAGTCATAATGTGAATCTATACGATTGAGCCAAGGTGCTGCTCTGGGGCAGGGCTGGCAATGTCCAGATGTCACCCTCAAGGTAGAAGGCAATAAACAGCCATCCCTGCTCTCCAAAGAGCAGAGTCTGCTTTAGGAGAAGTGTCACTTCAGAGACATCTCCCTGATGGGCATGGAGCTGAGCACATGAGGGAGTTTTCCTCACACCTACGTAATCCAGCAGGGATGTGGGGTTTGTGGATGGGCTGTGGGTTCCCTTACAGCACTGGCACGTGGGCAGGTGTGGCAGCTGCTGTGGGGTGATGCTCTGTCAGCCAGGGCTGGGCAGGGTTTCCATCTGAAGCACACTCAGGATCCCTGTGTCGAACTCTCAGAACTCTCAGGGGGTTGTTGTGGGGCTGGAAGGGCCCTGGACAGGCTGTGCTGCTCCTAGGGAAGGCAGCCCCTGCACACGCTGCAGAGATGTGCCAGGAACGTCAGAGAGCAGGAAACTGCCTCATTCCTTCCTGGGCTGCTTCAGACTCGTGGGCCAGAGCCACCATTAGTGACAATGGTCCCACATTTGTTCAGCTTTTTTGGGGAGGGAGAGGGACGTGCATGAATCACTTTGGCTGTGGGGTCCTGCCATGGAAAACCTGTCTGACCTTGCTGTGGGCAGCAGCACCCCTCACCTCCTCCTGGGCTGGAAGGGCTGCTGAGGCAGCTGAGGGTGAGGAGGAAGAGGGTCCCAAGTCCTTTTCACTCCCACCACCAGACTGCTCCTGCTGGGACCAAATCTCCTTGGCAGAGGGTGGCTCAGGGAGCTGAAAGGGAGCCCCATTAACTCCCTGCACTCTCCCCACTCTCACACAGTCAGACCAGGCTTCCCACAGCAGAGTCTCACATGTCTTGTTCCACAGAACAATTTATTTGTGGTGCAGGGACACAGAAACAGCCAGTGCCTCCAGAGAGGAACCCCTGGGATGTCACCTTCACAGTCCTGGGCTCTGCACCCATCCTTGCCACCGTGCAGGGTCCTCTCCAGCTCAAAGGCAGGACCACCTCACACTGTCCCCAGCACCAGGCTGTCCTTTAGCACCCCCAGAACTCTCGTAGCAGACAGAGCAGTAAGAACAAAGTGCTGATCTGGCCAGGTTGCTCTCCCCAGGGCAGGCAGACACATCACACTGTGCCGTGGGCAAGCCTTCAGACAAGCCGAGGGTGCCTTTGCAAGGCTCAGGACTAGGAGAGGCAGCTCAGCCTCCCAGAGTAGAGGAGGCTTTGTGCTGGCAGCAGCCACCCCTCCAAACACCCCTGTGGCAGGGCCAGTGGTGGGAAGAGCCCTCCTTCCTCTCCTGGCCAGCCAGAGCTGTGCAGGAGGGGCAGGTGATGCAGGTGCAGGACCCTTGAGTGCAGCCTGGGCTGTGCAGAACTGACACTGTGCTCCCCACACTCATACCCACCCTGTGAAAATCCACTCTGCTTCCCTTCCCCTCCCAGACACCATCAGGGAAAGGCACCTCTTCAGGGCACAGGCGTTCTTCCTGGGATGGGAAATCTCTGCTCTGCTCAAGCTTCCCTGCCCAGCTCTCTCCAGAAAATGGGCTGTCCCAGGAGGAGGAGGTGGCAGAAGGTGCCCACCATCGTGGGAAGGGGCACCTCACCACCTCCCCCAAGCACTGACACAGATCCTACAACCCAGGCCAGGAAGGAAAAAGGTCTGCTCTTTTGTCTCCATGTGCTGCTGTTCCCCTGGAAAACCCAACCATCAGTCACACAGCAGAGGAGCACACAAGAAAACAAAATTACTTGTTTTGGGAAAACAAAATTACTTGTTTTTAACTACAAGCTGATGCAGCCAGCTGTACCTGGGCTGGGGCTCACAGGGCAGGAGTGGCTCAGTAATGGATAGATTAGGGTGGAAAGGTGTCTAAAAGCTGGTTTGGAGGGCACCTCTCCAGAGATGCCAGGGAAGTGCATTTGGCTGCTGAATGAGAGGAGGGTCCCAGGGAACACAGGCAGCCAGAGCTGTGGGTGCTCCCCAGGGAGCCAGGGCTGGGTGAGCAGCAACATCTGCACTGAGCACAAGCAGGGGAGAGATTTCCTCCCAAAACCAGGCACCTCTTGCACCTCTGGGGGACACAGTGGGACTCAGCTTTTAACCACTCTCTTCTCAGAGGGGTCTTCTGCTCAGCAGAGCCCTCTCCCCACTCCTCCAAAGCCGTTGGATTAAGATTCAAAGGTGAAAGCAGAGCAGGAAACGCTTTGATACCAAGAGACGGAGCAGCCCAGGAATGTTACAGGATTTTTCCGTGGCTGTTTCTTCTCAAGCATGTACACAAGCAGCAGCACTGGGTTATGCAACGTTGCCTCAGTGCCTTTAGCTGCTGCAGGCAGGGAGCAGCGGGCGTTATTCAGAACACCCCCCCTTAAATGAGCTGAGAAATGGGGACTGGCACGAGCAGCAGCGCTTGCGACCGGCGGCCATTCCAAATGCTCCCACTAATTAGTACAGCACAGCGTCTTTCCAAGAACAGGGGAAACTCTGCAAGCCCCTGGCAGTGTAATGACATGCAGTCTGATGGAAGAGTGTCCTGAGGGTGGGTGGCCAGGCCCTTGTGGATGTGGCCTGGCTTGGCTCACAGCACAGCCTGACCACGCGGCAGGGCTGGAAAACCACTCTGAGCAATGCACCCTTCAGGAGCCTGAGGGATCTGGGTTTGCTTTCCCTGGGCAGGCAACTCTTAACCACTCTGAGCAATGCACCCTCCAGGAGCCTGAGGATCTGGGTTTGCTTTCTCTGGAGAGGCAACTCCTCTTAACCTTCCCGCAGATGGTCTCCTTCCAGCCCTGTGCTCCAGAGCAGCCACTGCCATCAGCTGCTCCCCAAGAGCTGCAGGGCACAGCCCTGGTGCCACACGAGCTGCAGGACACCTCAGGAGGCTGGAGTAAGGGGGCTTGGAGAGAAAGACTTCACAGCTCCTTCCCACGTACCTGATGTGCAGAGCCAGGCAAAAGTGTGTCCTTCAGCTTTGAAGATCTCAGCTTTCCTGCCTGGCCCTCCCCCTGAGGCTGGGGTGTGGGAGGCAGGGCCCTACCTGGATCTCTTAGGTCTGGTGTTGGGGGTCTGCCCAAGCTGTATGAGAGCCCAGTGACGTCTGTGAGCTCAGTGATCCCCTCAGCTGGAGGGGGAGAAAGCTGCTGAGAGCACCAAGCACCTCCTCTCTAAAAACCCAGAGTGTGCAGAGGGTGCAGCCCAGTGTGGGTGTTTGGTGCCTGCAGCACTCTTCACTGCTCAGTAGCACTGACACCCCTCATGCTGGAAGCCATCACGAGCATCTTGGAGTCATCACAAACCCCAGAGGAGCGCTGCCCACGCACACTGCAGCCCCAGCAGCCCAGCAGGAGTGGGGCCATGGGGTTCCTGATGGGGGACATGGGTGAGAGCAGCTTCTGGCCAGGGGCAGAGCTCTGCCAGCGCTCCTGCACCAGCTGTGCCCGGCACAGAGCCGTGCTGAGCTGTCACCTCAGGGTGACACCAGCCAGGCGAGGCAGGAGAGCTGGGCAGTGCAGTGCCCACTTGGCTGCTTCCATCAGCCTCCTCCAGCAGTTCCCCAGCATCCTGCAGCTTATGGGACACCTGAGCTGCTCTTGGCAAGGGAGAGAGTTGGTGCAGCAAAACCCCCCAGCCCCTCACCCCTGCTCCCAGGTTGGCTGCTCTGGAGGAGTGCAGTGTCTGTGGAGCTCAGCACCAGAAACGAGCCCGGTGCTCCCAGCCAGCCCAGTCTGCTGGGGACTGCACCACACTGGCCTGGTTTGTGTTTTTCAGTTCCTCCTCCTCCCTCAGGAGCCGGCTGGAGCTCCCCCTTTGGTGCAGCACGGGGGGAAGGATCAGCTCTGGCAGTGGCTGTGCTGGCAGCAGGGAGCCAGGGCAGGGTGTGCCTGGGCACCTGGGCAGGGGCAGCCTGAGCACACACTGCAGGGTTCTGTGGATCCTCACACACAGCACATCCCCTCCAGGGAAACCCAGGGCTTGCTCTGCAAGGGAAAGAGGCTTGAAAAGCATCCTGGGCCTGTGCTCAGCACTAGTGAGGGGAAGGTTCCCTGAGTGCTGGCTGCTGCCCTCAGGGGCTTTCACACACCTGGGGACTGTGCCCCAGTTTTGCTGGGCTTTTTTACCAAACTACAACTGCTGTGACTGACATGGTCCTAATTCTGTGCTGGCTCAGCTGAATCGTTGGAGAAAGGACTCAAAAACAAGGCAGGGAGGAAACATGGGGAGAGGTGAACCACCTTTGTGCATGTGGCAGGAACCTCAGGCTGTGATCACATTTTCTGCAGGGCCCTGTTCACCCTAAAATGGTGACAAAGTCTTTCCCAGGCAGAGGGGAGGTCACCCAGCACACACCATACCCCCAGCCATGAGTGAAAGCTTCTCCCTGGCACAATGAAGAGGAAGTGCATTCCCACATCTCTCAGGAAAGCACACCACCAGGCAGCTCAGAAAGATCTGGGATCTCCAGCAGGAGCCTGATGGGGTGTGCCAAGCAAGAGTGAACAGCACTAGCTGGGATCCAGGAGGGGTTTCAGCACAAGGCAAAGTTCAGTCTGCACTCCAGGCAGACAAATACTGCATCCTGTCCTGAGAGCAGGGGCAAAAGGTGGAAAAATGAGGATGGTGGAGGAAGGAGCAGCAGCACAGTGATCAGGGTGCTGTGAAGTCCCAGAGCATTCTGCAGACACAGCACTGACTCTGCCAGGTGCCAAGGGGTGCTGGCCAGGAGCTCTGAGAGAGGTGGGATGGAAAAAGCATTTCAGGGAGGCTCAGGTGGCTTCTGCATCACCTCCTGCATGTGATGGCCCTTGGAAAGTCATCTCCTCTTTCCAACACACCCTGTTCTGGGCCAGCCTGAGGCAGGAACAGAGAAAGCTGAAACCCCACTGAAATCGCAGGAGGTCCCTTGTGGTTCCTGGCTCGAGCTGATGAGGTTCCATTTCAGCTGAATGCAGATTATCTTGACAGCTTGAAAGCTATTCTTAACCACAGCTCGTGCCCAACGCCCCACACGGCTGGGGGAGGCACTGTAAATCAGCTGGGTGGACAGGGAAACCAAAGCAGTGAGAGGAGATAAGAGCCCATAACAGAGGTGTGACACACTCTGACAAACGCCCCGAGATGGACACGCCAGGGCTCGGCGCTGCAGCCACAGGAGTCAGGGAAAGGCAGAGATCTGCACTAATGGATGGCTCAGTGGGCTCAGCCCGGCCACCACGTCCTGCAGCACCTCACAATTCCTGCGGGAGTTAAGGGCTGATGGACAAGAGCTGTGTCCAGAGCCAGAGAGGCTGCTGGGGCCAGAGTCAGTTCAGCCTAGACTGGGAAGGAACAACAACTCCAAGAAACGAGGCAGAAGGGCTCCAGGCAGAGTTCAGGTTATTCCCAAGACACCTTCTAGGCAGCAATGGGAATCTCAAACTTTCCTGATGATCTGCTCTGCCCAAAGGTGGCAAATGTACATCAGCTGAGTGGCAAACAAGTCCCTCATCCCATTCCTTCTTTCAGCCTGACTGTTCCTTACATGCAGCTTTCCCATGACCCCAAAATGCTGCTGATAATGCAGGAGGGGCAATGGTTCTGCTCTTCAGGGACTGAGAGGCAGGAGAGGAGGGAAAACAGGCAAACTCTGACCCCTCACAGCATGTTTGACCCTGTTTTCTCTCCTTCTCCTTTGCTCAGCCGCCAGGATTCCCTTCCCTTTCCACCTCTGCAGCTCTGGGCACAAGAGGGGAGGGAGCTAGAAAAAACCTGGTGAGAAAGCAGAGTGGATGCAGCATTCTGATGGAAAACTGACCAGGATGTGGGGCTGGGGAGCAGCTGGAAACTTGGAATCCTCAGGGAACCACTGCAAACCCTGCAGAGACACCCTCATGTCCCTCAGGAATTGAGGATGTACCTTGTGTGGGGAGCCCAGGTGCATCCAGGAAGAAATTGGCCCCCATCATGGGAATCTATAAACCTAGAGAACTCCCCATGTGACATTTCTGGAGGCAAAAAGGTGTTTGAGTCCCCCAGGCTGCCCATGCAATGACAGGGTTTGCCTGTGGAGTGTGGACCCTAGGTCAGGTTTGTATTTTCCTCACCCCACTGCAAGCAGCCCTGGCAGCAGCAGTGCCTGGGCTGGAGACAGCCCTGGTGGCCACTGGTGACAGCAGCCAGCAAGTCCCAGCCTCGGCAGGGCCAGTCCTCCCTCAGGTCAGCCCTGCAGGCAGAAATGGCCTTTAAATGGTGAGTTTTGAAGGTGCCAGCATCTAACTCCTCAGCTTCTCTTAATTTTTGCCTTCTTGCCAGTGCTCTTGCTTTACAGACAGGACATATCACTTCTTCTAATTGCTCAAGGACTGCCTGGCCAGGACCTGTGTGAGGGTTTGGCCATTAATAACAGACAGGGCTCCATAGCTCAACCAGTGTCCATCTCCCTCCCTTTCAGGTGAGTCTCTGCCAGAAAAGATTTGGGATCTGTGGCAAACTCCAAGGCTCTGGAGAGGCTCTGGCCTCCTGCACTGATCTCCAGCCCCAACAGAGTGACTATTTGCTTGCCCAGTGCGAGTTTATCCTGGAAGCCCTCACTGATACTCAGCCACATTTGTCACTTGAGGCTCTGCAGACCCTCTGCCAGTTCAGGTGGGGTTTCTTTCTTCGCCCTTTCCCCCCAGCTCTCAGCTCTGCTCGGGCCAGCCCTGAGAGATGCCTGGCTCCAGGCCACACATCAAGGGCTGGTATCAGATCTGGAGCACAGAGTCTCTTTTTTATGGGGAGAAGTTTGGCAGTGACAGGTCCACTCTAGCTGACTGCTGAAACCTCTCCTCCCGTCTGCTTTTCCCAGCCATTCATTGCACCAGGGTGCCAAACCCAGCCAGAGGCACCTCCTGGGGACATTTCCCTCCAGGCCATGGTCTTTGAGCCATGTGAGGAGAGCAGGACACCACACCAGCAGGACTCATCCTCCTGCATCAGGTCCTGCCCACGCCCTTCTCCTCCTCGCTGGCTCCAGGCTAGGTGGGTGATGCTCTGTTCTGGACATCAATGAAAGTGGCATTTTCACTCTTTTTTTGGGAATACAAGCTTGGTACTCATAGCTCCAGAATGTTAGATCAGCACATGGAGATGTCCTGCTGGAGGAACGTTCCCTTCACCTTGCTTGTTTAATGTTCCAAGGAGATTTTTTTTTTGTAATCAGTACAAAAATCAGACAAAAGCCATACTGTGCTGCAGTACTGAAAGTACATCCCAATAATTCAAAAAATACTGTACAAGACAGGAGTACTCACTCCCCAAACAGCCATTTAAGCAAAAGAAATTCCTGGTTAAACTGCTAAAAGACCTGGCCAATGCTAAGGATGCACACAGTTCAAGATGAGTCTGGTGGTACCTTAACACCCTTCTAAACAGGTGGCTGAGAAGGCATTTAAAGGATTAATGGCACCTTTGTGATCCTTTATCTGCTGTCTGTGGTGGGGGTTGGAACTAGGGGGTCTTTAAGGTCCCTTCCAGCCCAGTCTCTGTAGGGGTAGGGGTAGGGTTAGGGTTAGGGTTAGGGTTAGGCCCGGCAGGAGGGCTGCTCCCTCGTGGGGCTCCCTAGGGCTAGGGGTTAGGGCTGGGTTAGGGATCAGGGTCAGGTTAGGCTAGGGCTAGGCTAGGCTAGGCTAGGCTAGGCTAGGCTAGGGTCAGGCTAGGGTTAGGGTCAGAGTTAGGGTTAGGGTTAGGCCCACAGCTGCTCCTCGCTGTTCTGTCTCCCCGGGGCTGCTAGGTTAGGGCTGGGGCTAGGCTAGGGTTAGGCTAGGGCTAGGCTAGGGTTAGGGTTAGGGTTAGGGTTAGGGTTAGGGTTAGGGTCAGGGTTAGGGTTAGGGTCAGGGTTAGGGTTAGGGTTAGGCCCACAGCTGCTCCTCGCTGTTCTGTCTCCCCGGGGGTCGGGCAGCCCCGGCTGCAGGCCGGAGTCGCCCAGCAGGCCCCGTGGGAGGCCGCGGCCTGCTCGCACAGCACAACAGAAAGTGATTCCTGCACTTGACAACAATGAAGTATTCTTGTGCTTAACAACAAGCATGCTCTCCAGACTGGTTGCCTTTTGGAAAAGCCCTTGGATCCATCCTCAGTCCCAGGGGTGTGAGTGACAATCTGTGCTCTGCTGCTGCCTTGGGGGGGATGTTCTGGGGACAGCTGCTCACGTCCCCGGGGACAGACACCCCGAGCTTCGGGGGACGGGGAGGGAATGCGAGCCGAGAGCTGTGCCTTAGCTTGCTGCAGGGGAAGAGAGGCTGGGAATGGGGGCGAGATGGGCTGCAGCGAGCCCTGGGCTCAGGCAGGCGGGCTCAGGGATCCCCAGCCAGGCCAGCGTGCAGGGAGGTCTCAGGGTTCGGTCCCAGCCCATCCCAGGAGTGCTGCCGTGAGCTGGGAGTGCAAACCACACTGTGCTGACTTGCAAAGAAATATGGGAGTCTTGCATTTTCTCTCTCCTTCCAGTATGACCACAGAGCTCCACAGACCTTCTGAATGAGGAGCTGGCTGTGTTTGCTGTCCTTCAAACCATTGGAAACATCACTGGGAAGCTGATTTGGCAGAATTTCATTGTGAACTGCCAGTCTGGAAATTACAGGTGTATTTGGCAATGTCTTGGCCAGCTGTGCACAGTTCCCACCTTCCAGGAAACACACCCTGGGAACATTGGTGAAAGAGCCAAGCACCACCAGAAACTCATCCAGAACAAAAGCTCAATGCAATCTAAGAGCCATTCCAAATATTTGTTTCTTAAAAAAGCAAAAAGAAATTACACACAAGGAATTTCAGTCTGAATCAAACTGTACATCATCATTTCTCACCATCCTTTTAAAGGTCTGTTGGTTTCCCACTGAGAAATGCCACTGATAAACCACTTGCATTCAGACAGAGCCACCTGGCTTTGATCCTGACACTTGCTGATTTTTTTCCCCCAAGAACAGACCTTTTTCTGTAAAGCAGCCATTTCAGTGAAACCCTCTTGTTCAGCATAAAAGCTCCTGGACTGAGAGGTGGAGGAGGAAAGAGGAGGTTGAGGATCAACCCCTGCAGCCCAGGAAGAGAGGGTTCTCAGCTGGTGCTCTGGCTGTCCCCTGTCCCTCTCTCTGTCCAGCCCAGCCAGGGTTGGGCTGTGCCCTCCCAGGGCTGTGCCCAGGGGCACACAGGGCTGCTGTGACACTGGGGGAGGGCTGGGTGCTAGCAGAGGGTCCTGGGGCTCCAAGCATCTCTTCCATGGCATAGGGTGGGCTCAGGGGCATCTCACTCTCTCCCCAGGAAAATGAAACCCATGACACATTGTCCTGCTGGGCATGGAGAAAGGCTGGGGGCCTCACAGCCTTCCCACTGCCAGGAGAAACCTCCTGTCCTGAGGCATGCCACACTCTCCCTGCCAGGGTCACAGGGCTCCTGCCTGCTGTGAGACCTGGTGACTGTCCTGCACTGCCCTGTCACAGGCAGTGCCATGGCTGCAGCCACGTTCCTGGGGACAGAGCCCGTTCCGAGACACCCCTCCATTCCTGGGGACAGAGCCCATTCTGAGACACCCCTCCATTCCTGGGGACAGAGCCTGGGACAGAGCCTGGGGACAGAGCCCATTCTGAGACACCCCTCCATTCCTGGGGACAGAGCCTGGGACAGAGCCTGGGGACAGAGCCCATTCTGAGACACCCCTCCATTCCTGGGGACAGAGCCCATTCTGAGACACCCTCTCCATTCCTGGGGGACAGAGCCTGGGACAGAGCCTGGGGACAGAGCCCGTTCTGAGACACCCCTCCATTCCTGGGGACAGAGCCTGAGGACAGAGCCCATTCTGAGACACCCCTCCATTCCTGGGGACAGAGCCTGGGGACAGAGCCCATTCTGAGACACCCCTCCATTCCTGGGGACAGAGCCTGAGGACAGAGTTCTTTCCAAGACACCCTCTGCATCCTCATGCTGCCAGCTCCTAATCTGCTCAGGCATTTGCCAAAGCCACAGGAGCTCAAGAAGTGTTTGGACAAGGCTCTCAGCACCTATGGGACTCTTGTCCTGGGTAGGGTCAGAAGTTGGGCATTGCTGGCCCTCCTGGGTCCCTTCCAGCTCGGGATATTCTGCAATCCTGTGATTCTATGAAATGCTTGCTGCTGGTGTTTGCACTTACTCAGAGCAGAGGCTGTGGAGCTCTGTGAGTGTCAGGCTGGCCCAGCACGATGAGGGATGAGCTCATGGGATCTGCCATGACATCACGGGGCACGGCACCCCAGCACCCTGGTGCTGCACGTGGGTTAGAAATGTCTGGCCTGTACATGACAGGACCTTCCTGCACGGAACTGAAAACATTTATTCTGGAAGGGTCTGGATGCTCATGGCTAAAAGCAATAAATACAGATTTAATTTCATAGTTAATACCCTGTCCAGGGTAAAATGCTCATTTTTAATATCGTAGCCTGCGATCTGACATTACCAACGAGATGTTGCAATGCAATCTCTGAGTCATTGCACAGCAGATAATGGTATTTTCTTGAGTTCAATCTGGAGGAGTTGGCCCCATTTATCAAGCTCAAAAAAACGATGCCAGAGAGTCTGCCAGAGAGTCTGTCTGGCCTGTGCTGCACACGAGTTACGTGACCCAGGGCTGCGAGGAGAGGGGGAGAGAGGGAGCAGCCCTGGATGTGGCCATGGGGGATCTCCTGGGAGTGTGTCTCCCTCTCTCCTTCCCCAGGGTCAGCCAAGAGACTCCTGAGTTTGGGGTAGGAGGGATATGAGGGAGTCAGCAGTGACCACATTGCTCCAGCTCTGCCTTTGCTTTTGGGCTGCCCCGAGGGAGCTGCTGACATTTGGGGAGTCCCTGTGACGTGGAGGGAATGGCCAATGTGAGAGGATCCCTCAAGTCTGTCCTCCACCAGGGCTGGGAGCCCCATTGCTGCTGAGCCCAGGGCCAGTGGTGGGGACAGCAACACTTGGCAAGGTGGCCAAGGAAGGAATGTCCATTATGGACAGGTCAATAAAATCTCCCAGGTGGGGACTGGGGCAGGGGAGTCATGAGGAAGCATCCTCAAAGAAATCTTGCTTAGAAGTGTGTGAACATCTTGTAGGTCCCTCAGGGCAGGAAGCAGAAGAGAAGGATGGGAGCTGGAGGAGAAGTTGCCTGGGCTGCCTTGGGAGTGCTGAAGGAGCTTGAAAGATCTGGAGAAAACCAGAAGCAATGCCAGGAATACTGGGCTTTGTTTTCTGTAGGCAAGCAGGAGCGTCTGCAGTTCTCCAGCAAGGCCGGCGTGGGAGGAGCCCTCCCTGGCAGACTGCTCCTTCCTCTGGCAGCCAGAGCCCAGGTTCTGCACTGAAATATGCTGTGCACTTTTAACACACAGCACCATTGACCCACTGGGCCAGCTTGGCTGGGGAGGCAGCAGATTTGCTTCCAGCAGAAAGGCTTGAACTCCAGACTGAGCATCTCATTGTAAAAGAAATGCTTTTTATTGATCAGACATGGCAGGCAAGATGCAAGAACCTGAGGAAAAGGTCCCTGGCCTGTTATGCAGAGGTCAGAGATGATCCCTTCTGTCCTTGAAAGCCAGTGAATGGTTCTGCAGATACTTAATGTGTGAATGAGAAAGTGATTCATGAGAACAAGACTCCTGCAATCCTCTGTCCAGAGGCAGTGCCATGAGGTGTCTGGGCCAGGAGGGAAGTGTGGAGTTCACAAAGGCTCCTACAGCCAGAGTCCTGCCCAGGGGCTGCCCAGGCAGGGCTTGTGCTAAGATCTCCTCTGCTCACCTGGAAATCTGTGGATCAGCAGAGAGCCACCCATGGCCAGTGGCCAGTCCCTCTCCTGCTCCTCACAGTTTGCTGAGGGTTTTGGGTAGGAAGCTTCCTGTCCAGATGTATCTGCAGCCACTTGCCTTGTCATGTCTCCTTCCCTCTCCTTCCCACTCATTGCTCCTCCTGCCTTGTCCTGCCTTCCCCTGCCTTCTCCTTCCTCCTCCTGCCTTCTCCTTAATTTTCTTTCCTTCTCCTTCCTCCTCCTGCCTTCTCCTTAATTTTCTTTCCTTCTCCTTCCTCCTACTTCCCTCTCCTTCCCCCTCTTTTCTTCTCCTTCCTCCTCCTTCCTCCTCCTTCCTCCTCCTTCTTCCTCCTTCCTCCTTTCTTCTCCTTCCTTCTCCTTCCTTCTCCTGCCTCCTTCTTCCTCCCCATCCTCCTCCTTCCTTCTCCTCCCTTCCAGCACAAGCTGCCCATCAGGATCTGCCCCTCCTTCTGTGGATAAAATCTCCAGTCAGTCACTCCTCGGGACTGGGAGCAAGGGGTGGGACTGTGTCTGGGACAGAGGAGTCCAGCCATGAGCTGGGTGACCCACAGGGGACATTCCAGCTGTGGGCATCCTCCCCAGAATGGGTCACCACTGCTTGCTCAAATGCAATGTGGTATTTCGGACACCAAATTCATAATTTCAAAAGAGAAATTTAATTTTCCTACCAAAAACAGGAAAAAAAAAGAAAGGAATTTTTATTTCTAGATTGAAGAATTTCTAATTTTAACTGCTGTTGGGGAAACTTGGAGAATCAAAAAAAAAAAGTTTGGACTTAATGCCTCAATTTTTCAGTTGCCAAAGGAGGGATGATGCCATCTTAAAGCTGCTGGATTTCAGACAAGCCTCGGTTTATTCAAATTAATGTATATGTTGACAAAAAGCATTTCATGAAGACAACTTTTCTCAGGAACAATTTCCATTTCCCAGTTCTGTGACCCTAAAATGCATGCCAAGAGTCTCTAAGAGTGCTTTAGTTTATTTAACCGAAAAGCAAAATGACAATAAAGCGAATATTTAAAGTGAAGCTCTGTTCTGAAAATATATCCACTTAATGCTAAAACGATTCAGTTTCACAGAGCTGGAAACAATTATGAACCAAATCAATTGGGAGAAGGAATTTAATCAGAAAAATGTGAATGCTAAGTGGGAATTGTTGAAAAACATTTTACGCGTTGCCCCAAAACCGCAATCCCACAATTGAGAAAGAAGGCAACGTTGGTTAAAAAAATAGACAGCTCTGGCTCGTGAGGGAAGTGAAGACAACAGTGAAAAATAAGAAAACCATATATAACTTAAGAAAGTGGAAACTTATAATGAATGAGAAGTGAGAAGCTGTAGAAAGCTGATAAGGAAAGCCAAGAGCCGAGGACAAGGTTTGGGCTGCAAACCTGAGTGAAGGAGCAGCAGCTTCTGTCAGTGGGAAGGGAGTAATTGTAGCTCTGCTGAGGCTGTGGGTTGTGTCAGACTGGGGATGGAAGCACCAGAGCAGTCAGCAGCTACAGAAGAAATGTGTTCCCAGTGTTTATTTGGCTGAATCAGGAGCTGGAAGAGCTGGGCATCATCTCTGGGCAGGCCCTCCAAAGGCTGCCACACACAGCAACAGACAAGTTTAGGTGAGAGAAATGTGATTAAAGCTAACTCACACAGACCTACAGACAACAGAACATGTCAAACTAAGACTCACCTTTTTCCTGAAATCATGATTTCGATTGATAGAATGATATTGGTGTTATAACACACTCAGGCTCCCGCAGGGCCATCGCCGTGCTGCTGTTACATTTTGGTGAAGCCAGAACAATACCCAATCAACACAGGCCATATTTAACAGATTAAACACTGCTGTGGGGTGTCCCAGCTGCGATTGTCAGTGGGAATTCCACACCCAGAGGGGGGAACAGAGCTCCCCGGGGGTCAGGGCTGGGCTCTGGGCTATTCAACCGCCTTATCAATGATCTGGAAATGTGTGAAATAATCTGTGCTGGCACTGAGGTGGTGAGACAGACAAATGGAGAAGCCAGATCTGTGCTGCAGTGTCCTGGCTCCCTGTGCACGGGAGTTAATGCAGCCACACTGATAACCCAGGGACAGATTGTCAGCCACAGACACCTCGGGGTGCTCTGTCCTGGGGAGGGGGGCTGTGGGACCCCAGCGAGCCTGGCACAGCTTGTGCAGCCTGTACCCCCTCACAGGTGAAGGTGAACACTGCCAGGGCAGCAGGAAATGCCAGTGCCCTGCCCGAGGGCCTGGGTGTGCACCAAGATGTCGATAGACTGAGGGAAAGCTGAGAGTTTGGTTATAGAGAACCAGCCCTGCAGTGAGAGTCCTCCAGAGCACACAGATTCACAGTGACCCAAACAAGCTCTTAACGTCATAGAAGAAACAGAATTACAGAATGGCTTGGATTGGAAAGGACCTTAAAGCCCATCCATGGCCATGGCAGGGACACCTCCCACTGTCCCAGCTGCTCCAGCCCCAGTGTCCAGCCTGGCCTTGGGCACTGCCAGGATCCAGGGGCAGCCACAGCTGCTCTGGGCTCCCTGTGCCAGCCCTGCCCACCCTGCCAGGGAACAATTTATTCTGTATTTCCAATCTAAACTGCTCTCTGCCAGTGTGAAGCCATTCCCTCTTGTCCTGTCGCTCCAAGCCCTTGTGGGTTCCCGTCAGGTCCTGGAAGGTCACAATTAGATCATCTCAAAGCTTCCTGTCTCCAGGCTGGACTCTCCCAGCCTTTCCTCCATGCCTCTGCCCATCCTGAGCCTCCTCTGGATCTCTCCAGCAGCTCCAGGTCCCTGCTGTGCTGGGATCCCAGTGAGAGACCAAACCTGCCATGTGACATCCTCTCCCACCTGCTTGTTCTCTCCTTCCCTCCCCCCTTCCCACCTTCCCAGACGCTCCCATTGTGCCATCTGCACCCAGCCAAGCTCCCACCAGCACCATGTGCAGGGCACTGAGTGTCTGAGCAGGCTGTGAAAGCTCCCTGGGACCCCAAGCATGGCAGGAGCTGCTGTTACCCACATTCCATGGCATGTCAGCGATTGCTCATAGAACTATTTTCTGGAAATTCTGACTTTTTGAAAGTGGGAAGAATGGGAAGCCTCCTGTGGGGACAGGCTCTGTCCCTCTCCAGGTGCAGCCTCCAGAGTCAGCCAGTGGCATGGGGAAGGAACCCACCCTGCAGTCAATAGAGAGATAAATGGGAGCAGCCAATCCATGACCTAAAAATGGCAAAAGTGCCCAGGGACTCCTGGATTCCATGAAGTCTTTGCAGTGCCTCAGAGCTGGGAGGCCCAAGGCTCTGCCCAGCAGCTGGAAGTGTCTGCACCCTGCACAGGGTGAAGGCAGCCCCAGGGTGAGTGGGCACTGCAGAGTCAGAGCTGCACGTTCTGCCAGCAGAGCACGGCCATGGCCACAGACAGAGCCCCAGCCACGGCTACAGAGAGCCAAGGGCTTCCTGCTCTGCTCTGGCAGGGCTCTGCAAACACTCCTGAGCTGCTGAAGGAGGTGGTTTGCAGAAAAGCCACCCTGTGGAGAGGACTGGAGGAGGAGAACAGCTCTGATCTCACCTGGCTTGCACGAGGCCCCTCTCCCCACTGCCCACCCACCTGCAGCCTCTGGGAAAGGGCAGGGAGGAGCTGGGCAGGGGCTGCAGAGGCCAGGCCAGCCTGCAGTGACTGCCAGTGATGCCTGAAGTTTCAGTTTTCATATTTCCAGGCTCTGCACTGCATTGGTGTGTGACTCTGAACTCCACACAAAGTGTCACAAGTTCTCCTCCCAGCTCAGGCACACAAAACAATCCTTTTCCAGCCCCAGAGCCAAGGACACGCTGCAGCTTCAGCCCCCAAAAAGTGCAACCAGCAGCAATGGAGGAGAGAATCTGGGAGGATGGGAGTGCAGAAGTGGAGCTGGGATTGGGCAGTGAAGCCAAGGTGGAAATGGAGCCAAAGTGATGCAAGTGTGAGAACTGGTGACTCGGATCCATCCTGGGCCCATCTTGGGTGGAGCCACGGCCGGGCTCTGGCACTGCCCAAGGGGAATCCTTGGAGCCTTGGGATAAATCCCTGCTGGATTCCTGTGCCACTGCCCAGCCCCTGCCCCAGGGAGCCTCTGCAGGCACCACCAGCATTCCCGGATGGAAAGAGTGGCTCTGGCTGCCCCTGTGCCAACATCCAACTTGTTTTACAGCTGACCTGCACGGAATGTGTGTCACTGAAGAGGATATGTAGCCCTGGAGAACATAAACCACAGCTGCATTGTTTAAAAGAATCTCATGCACCGGGTTGGAACAGCAGGCGCAGATGATCTCAGGGAGATAACTCTGGGAGTGTGTGAGCAGCAACGGCCCCGCTACCTTCGCCAGTGGAAGATTCTTATAAATTCACTCCTCCTGCCATCCTTTTGCAAAGGGTCAGAAGATGTACTGACAATAGCAGCATGCAAATATTTCAGGACTTGGCCACACGCTGAGCAAACACTCTGGATAGTTTCACGAGCAGATTAAAATGCCAGATCAGCGAGCAGCGCTGCACTTTAAATATGCTCGCTAATTTATTAAGTTTATTCTTAGCAAGCTTGCAGGCTTCAGAAAGTTAAATTTCTTGGTGACAAATGGAGCTGGGCGGGCAGGGCGTGCTCAGGGGAGCGGGTCCCACCGAGCTGCAGGGGCAGAGCAGCCCCAGGGCTGAGCCAGCACGGCTCGGTGTCAGTGCTCTGCACAGCCACAGGGTGCAGAACCCGGGCTCTTGGCACATCCCACCTGCTCCAAGGGGCTGCTGCCTCCCGCTGCAGGCTCAGCCACCCCTTATCTGCTGCCCCTGTGTGCTGTGGGTTAACTGCTCTGAGCACCACTCTGAGCGCTCCCAGCACCCCTCCCTGTGCTGCAGCCACGGCAGCAGTCACCTCCCACACCCAGGGCTGAGCCAAACACACCTCCCCTGCAAGGACACCATCTGCCATCCTCCCAAATCACAGCCCTGCCCTTTTTCTGGGTGCCCTGGAAATGCTGTGCCCAGGACCTCTCATCTCCCTGTGCTCAGCTCAGGTGAGCCAGAGCTTGCACTCAGGAGCTGTGATGCCTTATCCGAGCCCAGACTGGTGGGAGGTGCCTCAGCTGGGCACAGCAGTTACCAGATCCATCCTCAGGCAGAGCTGAGGGCCCCCACTGCCCCTCAGCCCTCTGCCTCTGCTGTTCTCCACAGCCCTGAAGACCTGGTGCAGGTCTGGAGCAGCAGAGTTTCCTCAGGAGGAAACCACTGTAACACTGCTTATTAAGATATATATTTTTAGTTTCCTTCTTGTCCAAACTGAACTAAAGAGTGTGTTCAGGAACCCTTCTGAAGGGCTGTGTCCACCTTTCAGCACCATCCCTGAAGATGAAGCCTGACAGCAGGACAGAGCTCTGGGGTGATGTGGAGAGTCCTGTGCAGCAATATTATCCAAACTCTTGGGTCCTGGGAGGATCCTGGGAGCACCACAGGACCAGGTACCACCTGCACATGAGACAGCCCCGGCCAGGAGTGCAAAGGAGTCATGCACCTCCTTACATCTGTTTTATTGCACTGCCAAAGAGAGGGGGGATTTTCCTTTGGGGAGGGCTGCAGTGGGGTGGGAGATCCCACAGCCCTGGGAGCCCTGGCTGCCCTGCAGAGCTCGATGCTGGAGCCTGGTGGGACACAGGCCACTGCCACCCCTGCAGAGCACCAGCAGACCCACACCCAGCCCTGTGAGGGGGGACACAGCCCTGTCCTGAGGCTGCTCGTGGCTGCCACACTGTCACAACAGGGTTCAGAGCCAGGAAATCCCTGGGGACAGCTGATAAGCCCTCTGCATCTCTTCCAAAAATGCCCGTGCAAGCAGGGTGGATTTTTTGGCTTGAGGCTGGGCCATAAATCAAGGTGAGGCAGGGGCTCAGAGCTGGGGGGTGACAACAGCCCTGCCACCAAGGTGTCACCTCTGGCACAACAACATCCTGCCAGGTCCCTGCCTCCAGCTCGGGGGCTTTGTCCTGCTGCAAGCACCCCTGAGCCTGAGAGCAGGGCTGGATCTCTGTCATCTCACCCCCAGTGCAGGAGCTCAGCTCCTCTCCAGGAACAGGCAAGGCCAAGAAATAAAGCAGGTGCATTCCAGGAATGCTGCAGCTGCAAACACTGCATGAATCACGTCAGGCCACATCTCCTTCCCAAAAAACACATTTGGGGTGGGCATCCCACCTTTGGAGCTGGGCCTTTCCAGGTCCTGCACTCCAGGGATGGTGGAGGAGTGAGATAACCAGCAGGAAGAGAGGTTTGATGATGCCATGAGGTGTGAAAGAGCCACCCTAAGATCCCCCAGCCTGTATCCCTCCTCCATGTGCACCCTCAGCTGCTCACCAGCACCAAACAGGCCTTGGTACAGGACACTGCTCCTGCCACAGCACCCAAACCTCCTCTGGAATGCCTCTCCCTGAATTCCAGCAGGGTTTAATATGGACACACAAAAAATGGAGAAAAGCAGCAAGGGGACAAAGCTGCAGGAGGGCACACAGGGAAAATGGATGGAGTTGGAGCTGTGGGCCTGACACTGGCTTGGACAGCAAATACAGCACAGAGAGAGACATCAGAACGAGGGAAATATTGCCTACACAACAGGAGGATGCTGGACAATGGGAATGGGTTTGGAGAAGAGCTACAGGAATGACTGAGAGACAAAAAACCTGGGAAACTCCAGTACCGTGGAAGGCAGAAGTCCAACCACTTTTCCTATTGTAGGGCACAAGTAAAACAAGACCTGCTGGGCAGCTGTGCAGCCCAAGCCAAGCAGAGCTCCAGCTGGTCCAGGCCAGGAAGGCAAAGTGCCTGATGCAAACCATGGGGCTGCTCTCTCCTTCTCACAGAGCCCTGGCATGCACAGAGGGGCTCCCTCAGCTGGGTCACCCCGCTCTGCTCTGCCCAGGGGGACTGTCCCCACAGCAGGCTGGCCTGCACACACAGAGAGCATGGCATGGCTCTCCTGCCTCCCTGAGCCCTTCTGGGAGCAGGCCCCAGCTTTGGAAAAAGGCACCAGGGGCTGGGGCAGAGGGAGAGATCCTCTGTGGAGATGGGGATGAGCACAGGACAGTCCATCTCCTTGCTCCCTCATGGGCTGTGCCAGCCTGGTGAGGTCCCTGCTGGTTCCTGCTGAGCACAGGACTGTCCATCTCCTTGCTCCTCATGGGCTGTGCCAGCTCAGTGAGGTCTCTGCTGGTTCCTCCTGAGCACAGGACAGTCCATCTCCTTGCTCCTCATGGGCTGTGCCAGCCTGGTGAGGTCCCTGCTGGTTCCTGCTGAGCACAGGACTGTCCATCTCCTTGCTCCTCATGGGCTGTGCCAGCTCAGTGAGGTCTCTGTGGTTCCTGCTGAGCACAGGACAGTCCATCTCCTTGCTCTCCATGAGCTGTGCCAGCCTGGTGAGGTCCCTGCTGAGCACAGGACTGTCCATCTCCTTGCTCTCATCGGGCTGTGCCAGCTCAGTGAGGTCTCTGTGGTTCCTCCTGAGTGCAGGACTGTCCATCTCCCTGCTCTCCACGGGCTGTGCCAGCCTGGTGAGGTCTCTGCTGGCTGTCAGGCTGTGAGAACATGGCACAGCCATGCCAGGCTCCTCACAAACACCAGCACTGCCTGCACAGCAGGGCAGGGTCAGCATCCAGCCCTGGCTGCCATCACACGGGAAATGAGGAACTGGAGCCAGACCGCAGCCCCAGCACGCAGCCAGCACTGGGAGCAGGCACTCACCCTCTGCCAGGCAGCAGCAGCAGCACCCCAGCCCAGCCCCAGCGCTCTGGCACAGGGGAGCAGCTGGATCGTGCCCAGAGGAGGATGAGGGTGGGAGGAAGCCCCGTGTGCCTCGCCCTCCTCGGATGCTCCCGGGGCGAGGCAGCCGGGAGTCCCGGGATGCTGCACAGCACAGCCCAGCCGAGCAGCACCGCGCTTTCTGCTAGTTACATGTTTTATGAAATGTTGCTGGCAAAAATGTGCATTTTCTTTGGCTGTGTTTTGCATGGATTTGGCAAAAATGTAACGTTAGTGTCTCCCCTTGAGAGAACTTTATTGAGTGGAACAAAGTCGGATATTTTTAGCTACCCATTGTTAGCTGAAGAACAAAGCCATAACTAAGATATTTTGTCTCTTACACTGAAACGGGACTATCAGACAAATCCATGTACAGTCATATGTGGCTGCCCATTCAGATGGAGCACGAGAGGGAAACTATTTTTAGCCTGAACACTCCACACAACAACCGCATTTCCCTTCCCCTCCAAGCTGGACCACCAGAATACACAAGCAGCACCAGAGAGAGCAGCACTGGACAGGGGGACCTGGGGTCGCTGCCTGCTGCTGTCCCTGGGGCCATCTGACAAATGACATTGATAGGAGAGATTGCCTAGTGCCATCCTAAAAACGGCACTTTGATTTTTCTGCCTTTTGGGGTGTTCTGCCCCCTCACTCAGAGCTGGAACGGTGAGAGGCAGCAAGAAGCAGTAAAGCAGGGCACAGAGCGCTCTCGTGGAGCGGTGCGTGTAACACCCTGAGCCCTCCCTTTCCCCGAAACACTTGTGCGTGCCCTGAGGGATGCTCGGCGGAGGAGAGAGGATGCCCGAGGCAGCTCCGGGCAGAGCAGAGCCGGCAGGGAACCTTCCGCGCTGGAAATGTCCCGGCTGCGGCTGCCAGGGCGGCGCTTTCGAGAGCTTTAACCCCGAGCCACAGAGAGCCCAGCACGCGGCTGACAAACCTCCCCCGGCAAATGACATCAGTGCACTGACTGGCAGCGTTCTGCAAAGTATTCGTGTCATAGAAACAAAGCGGTCCATAAATGCCCTGGATTTCTGCGTGTGAGAGAAGCCGGCAGCTTCTTCTAAACACTTCTTGTGGGTTGCAGTGGTGAGTCACTGCGAGGCTGCATGAGCCCCGGAGCGTTTGGTACAAGCAGAATGACCTGCACAGTTAAGGCAGCCGTGACACGCTCATGGCAAGGCACGAGGAGTAAAAACAGGGTGTCACCGCACAGCTGGGCTGCTGGGGGACCCACCATGTCAGCTGGGGTGGGAGCACCTGGCAAACCACCAGAACAGCGTCCCAAAGGCTGCAGCACAGCGAGAACCTTCAGGAACGCCCGCGGCCCATCGGCACCATCCTCCCTGCGCACAGCTCCTCTCCCTGCCAGCCCCGCAGGCCCGGCTCCCGACGCACCCTGCCCCGCTCCTGAGCCAGTCTCGCTCCTCAGAGATCTCTCTGCAGCCCACGAGCTGCCAGCTGCCCCCGAGGTCCAGCAGTGCCGGCTGTGCCCGGCTCCCTAACGCTGTCACCGCAGCGTGCCGCGTGTCACCGCGAGCAGCCCGGCCAGAGCACACAACAGCACCGGGCAGGAACCACTCACTAATTACACACCGGGTAGGAACCACTCACTAATTACACACAAGAAGGAAGCGCTCACTAATTACACACAAGAAGGAAGCATTCGTTAATTACCTGTGCGCTTTCGGCTGGCCCGCAGCGCCCTGCAGGAGATGCTGCTCCGCCGCCGCTCGCCCGCCCCGCGGGTTAGGGCTGCTGTGACCAGGGAGCACTGATCGTGTTTTATAAACTTGAAGCACAGTAAGAACTGGTTTAAAATAGAGTGAACGGAGCTGGTGCGGGTGGAATTAGACAAACTCTGCGAGCTGCTTTTCCAAAAATAAATTAACTTCTTGCAGCCCGCGGAGCAGAGGCGGGGGACGGGGCCTCCCGGGAGCGCTGCCCGAGTGCCTCTGCTCTGCTGTCCCTGTCCTGGCACAGCCCCGGGCTGGGGCTGCACTCCCGGGCACACCCGGCCCTGGGGCTGCACGGGGAGGGGGCAGCACCCCCCAGTCTCTCTGCACCCCAATAAAGTGTCCAAGCACTGTCAGAGGGGAGCAGAGGGTGCCATGCCCTGGCAGTGAGGAGTGGGGCAGGGTCCCAGCCAAGGTGGGAGTTATGGGTCAGTCCCTGCCAGGCTCGTTGCCTCAGTGTGTGCTGGGCATTTCTTTCAGCCCAGGGAGGCCAGTCTGGGTGAGCAGGAACAGATCTCCTTGGCACTGCAAAGTGCCCCTGCTTGGGTGAAACTGGGAGTGCTGGCTATGGTGAGCTGAAGGAGGGGGTACAGAGAATCATATGAAAGTTTGGAAGTGTTGGAAAGGGCCTTAAAGCCCATCCCATCCCAGCCCTGCCATGGCAGGGACACCTCCCACTGTCCCAGGCTGCTCCCAACCCTGATGTCCAGTCTGGCCTTGGGCACTGCAGGGATCCAGGGGTAGCCACAGCTGCTCTGGGCACCCTGTGCCAGGGCCTGCCCACCCTCATAGGAAACAATTCCTTCCCAATATCCCATCCATCGCCCTCTGGCAGTGGGAACCCATTCCCTGTGTCCTGGCACTCCAGGCCCTTGTCCCAAGTCCCTCTCCAGCTCTCTTGGAGAGCCTTTAGGCACTGCAAGGGGCTTTAAGGTCTCCCTGGAGCCCCCTGCTCTCAGCCTCTCTCAGCCAGTGACAGGGCTTGATCTCACACAGGTGGCTGGGGAGGTGGCACTTGTTGCATCCTGCTCTCCTGAGTGAGGTCTCAGGGACCACATGGTCTCTCCCCACGTGCCTGAGCTCTGGAGGGTTTATTGAGCTCTGCCCAGCATTCCCAGAGGTGCTGTCACCTCTGTCACAGCAGCCAGGCTGACCACCAAAGCATGACCTGCCTATAAAACCCTATAAAAGCACATCCCCAGTGGTTTCTCCTCACTGAGAACAAGCAGGATGATGTCCACCCATCTGTGCCCCCAGTGCCACTGTGGTGTTGGGGACAGTGCTGGTGGCAGCCCCTTCTCTCCCCAGCTTTCACTCTGCCCCACTCCTCCAAAAAAGAAAAAAAAAAAGAAGTCCTGTAGGTTTTTTTGACACCAGCAGGGAGGTCCCTGGAAGCAAATCCCTCTTCCAACCAGCATCCAGGCCAAGGGCAGCCTCCCTGGGCGGGCAGGATGCCACTCCCCAGGCAGGGAAAGTCCTTTTCCTTCTATTTATTTATATCCCTGCCGCTGTAAACTCACCCGCCGGCGAACCTGCTGCTCACACTAACAAACTCGTCCCTTTGGTCTGTGCAGCAGCCATGGCCAGGCAGGCTCGGGGAGCTGGGGGATCTCCACCAGCCCTTCTCCAGCTCTTCCATAAATCCAGCTCCCACCGGCTTTGTTTACATAGCAGCTTGTGAGTGAAGTCCTTTTGGCAAAGCAGCTCCTGGTCTAGGAGAGACCTGAGCCAGAGCCCCAAAAGGGCTCAGCAGCAATGAGACAGGCACGATGGGCCCCGTGGAAGTTCTTTAGTGTCACATCCAGACACTGCCCAGGAGAGGTCAGCTCAGGGCATGTTTGCACAGGGCAGAGTACAGTCCATACAAAATGTCCTTTAGAAACATAAGGGTTTTAGGACAGGCACAGAAAGGGGAACAGTGACATTTCTGGGGTGGAGAGGTGAGAGTTTCTGTATTAATAGGTTTCTGTACCAATATAGCACCTGTGTTGTTATTTAGGCTGCCATCCTCAGAGCTCAGAGTTAAAAATCCACAGTGAGCAGTGGAACAGCTCACAGATCCCTCAGGTTCCTTCCAATCCATCTGCTGACCCTCCACTGCCCCAGCCCACGGGGGACACTGGAGTTTCTGCCAGAAGGTCCTTGCAGAGGAAGATCTCCAGGACAGTTTTGCCATTTTTGCTCAGGTGGGGCAGGACCTTCCTGCAGCAACACCAGAGAGCTGGCAGCCAGGCCAGGGTGAGGAGAGGGAGCTCTGCAGGGTGGGCTCAGGGGCAGCACCACAGGCCAGAGGGACATCTCTCCCTGCCAGTCCTGGCCAGTTTATCCCACCAAAACTGTGAGCTGGAGTAATCCTCAGCACAGGGGTCAGCTCTGCCCTCCAGGCTGTGAGCCCAGGACGAGTGTGGGGATGGCTTAGGGTCACCACGGGGTGGCAGGCACAGACTGGGCTGGCCCTGGCAATCCCGCTGAGCAGCACCGCTGGGACGGGTCCGTGTGCACGGGGTCACTGGGGCTCACACGGGTCCGTGTGCACGGGGTCACTGGGGCTCACACGGGTACATGCACACGGGGTCACTGGGGCTCACACGGGTCCATGCACACGGGGTCACTGGGGCTCACACGGGTCTGTGCACACGGGGTCACTGGGGCTCACACGGGTCCGTGTGCACGGGGTCACTGGGGCTCACACGGGTCCGTGTGCACGGGGTCACTGGGGCTCACACGGGTCCGCGTGTGCACGGGGTCACTGGGGGCTCACACGGGTCCCATGCACACGGGGTCACTGGGGCTCACTGCGGGTCCACGTGTGCACGCGGGGTCACTGGGGCTCACACGGGTCCGTGTGCACGGGGTCACTCGGGCTCACACGGGTCCGTGTGCACGGGGTCACTGGGGCTCACACGGGTCCGTGTGCACGGGGTCACTGGGGCTCACACGGGTCCGTGTGCACGGGGTCACTGGGGCTCACACGGGTCCGTGTGCACGGGGTCACTGGGGCTCACACGGGTCCGTGTGCACGGGGTCACTCGGGCTCACACGGGTCCGTGTGCACGGGGTCACTGGGGCTCACACGGCTCCATGTGCACGGGTACATGGACGGATCCGCTGCCCGCGGGTGCCGCAGTGCCCCGGGGAGCCGGCAGGGTGCCAGAGCCTGTCACTGTGCCGCTCGGGATGGGCACACCCGGGCTGTCCGCGGTGCTGGTGAGGAGAAGCAGGATGCGGGGTTCGGATGGGGCAGCGCCCCGGATCCCAGCAGGTGCTGACACGACCTGGGCTTTCGGCACGGCGTGCGCACGGCTGGGTTTCCGTCCTTCAGCCCCGAGCAGAGCCGTGCCGGCTGTGCAGCAGACAGTTTATTTTAGCCATCGAGGCAGGAGCCGGCTGCAGGATCCCGGCTGGGGCTGTGTGGGCGGGCGGGGGCCGTCAGCCCGTGCCTCCAGCGCGTGTGACACGCGTTTGGTGTCACCCGAGTGGGAGACCTGCTGGCGGGGTGAAATATGAGCTGCGGGATCCCGGCTGCAGCTGGAGGAGCTCGTCCTGCAGTCTGGCTCCGCTCCCGCTCCGGGGCAGCAGGGGCAGGGCAGCGGCAGCCGCGCGGAGCCCGGGAATCCAGCATCCCCCAGCGGGGCGGGACGGACCCCGGGCACTGCGACCGACCCCGGGCAGCGGGAGGGACAGCGGGCAATGGATGGACACCGGGCAGCGGGATGGACACCGGGCACAGGGACGGACCCCGGGCAGCGGGAGGGACAGCGGGCAATGGATGGACACCGGGCAGCGGGATGGACACCGGGCACAGCGACGGACCCCGGGCAGCGGGAGGGACAGCGGGGAGTGCGACAGATACCGGGGAGTGGGATGGACACTGGGCAGCGGGATGGACACCCGGGGGTGGGATGGACACGGGCGGCGAGATGGACAGTGGGGAGTGGATGGACAAAGGGCAGTGGGATGGACACTGGGGAGTGGGACAGACACTGGGCACAGGGACAATGCCGGGTCCGTGGGACAGACACCAGGCAGAGGGATGGACACCGGGGCAGTGGGACGGACACTGGACAATGGTACAGACACTGGACAGTGGGATGGACACCGGGCACAGGGACAGACACCAGGCAGTGGGACGGACACTGGACAGTGGGATGGACACTGGACAATGACACAGACACTGGACAGTGGGATGGACACTGGGCAGCAGAACGAACACTGGACAATGACACAGACACTGGACAGTGGGACGGACATTGGGCATGGGATGGACACTGGACAGCAGGACAGCCCCAGGCCCGGCTGGCTCAGCACCAGCTCACTCAGACCAGCGAGCTCTGGGGGAAGCCCACCCTCAGGAGCTCCTGCCCGGCTCAGGGATGTGCTCAGCAGCCGTGAAGGGTGATAGTTCCTCACAGCCCTTTATATCTCTGCTGCTCCAGAGGTGCTGGAAGGGCCAAATGTCCTGTGCCCGAGCAGGCAGCCTGCTTCTGTGCCCTGAGCCCAGGCAGATCTCAGCACATCCTCACTGACCACTCAGCCCAGCCCAGCAGCCAGGATCTCTCCAGGCTCAGGATGCCACAAAGGGCCATGGAGTGACCCCAGTGCCAAGCACAGGGTCTGCTGGAGCTGTGGCACTGCCCAAAGCCACCAGCTCACCAGGGTGATGTGTGTGTGACATGGCCAGTACAGTGCTGAGCTGGGATCCCACACAGGTATTTCAGCCCTTCCTGTGCAAAGAGGGAGCTCTCAGGGTCACACTGAATACACAACACCACCGGAGGTGCTGGGCTGGTCTGCACTGAATGCTGGGGTGTGGGTGTGGGGTGTGCAGGCTCTCACTCAGGACCAGCCTTGAGAGCAGCACCCCAGGGCACGCAGCACCCCAGGACCACAGCCCCTGCTGCAGCCTGAGCATCACCTGGCAGCATAAAGTCTGTGTTGGGGCTGCTCCTTCTGCAATGTCAAGCCCAAGCCCTCCAGGAAAGCTCCTTCCCTGCCTGTGATCTGAAGGGATGGGGAAGGACAAGTGGAATCTTTTCTCCAGAATACTCCAAACAGAAACAAAAATGCATAAAGGAATAAAAATGCCCTTTCAGAGCCTGTGAAGCCCCAAGCTGCCCCCCAAGAGGAGACACAGAAGCCTCATGTCTCTGCTGTGGGCAGCCTGCACAGCTTCCACCACGATGCCAAAATCCCAGGGCTCTGGTATTTGGGGTGTGTACAAAGCAGAGGCAGGAGCCCCATCCCACAGGGGCAGTGGCAGGAGTGGGTGCAGCAGCCACGCTGTAAAACATGAAATAACTTCTTCACCCCACGCTGCATGTCTGGGGTACCAGGACTTCCCTTAGGCCCCCAGACAACCCTAGGGATGCAGGGATGCTCTCCTGCACCAGGATGCTGCCCTGTGGATAACTCTCACTTGGCAGAGGGAATTGGGCACCTCCCTTTGTGGTGGCACCTGCCTGTGTGGGGACAGCAGGGCTGGGACAGCACTTGTTGAGAGACACCCTGGCACTGGTGCAGCTGCTCCTGTGCTGTGAGATGGGGCCATGGTGTGACCCCGGTCCCTCCTGGCCCCACTGCTGCCCACACCAGGCTGGGGATGGGGGCATGGGCACTGTATGGGGCCAGCAATGCCCTCCCCACGCTATTCTCAGGAAGGGTAAAGTTTATACAAGAAATTTAAGCTTTAAGCCCAGGCACCATAAATAGTCTATTTTTCAAGGGCTCCAAGTCAGTTGTAGGCTCAAAGCCAGAGCCAAAATTTGGCAGCTGTCTTTGTTTAGTGATTAATTAAAATGAGGTAACAAAACGAGACATATCTATTAACGAGGGTATTTGCAGCGTCAGTAGAGGATTCCAAATGGCTGATTTTTTCCCCTTTTAATCTTCAAACTTCTCGCTAGGAAAACAAGCTCTTCCTCTGGGCTGGGAGGGAAGGGCTGGCCGGGCAGTGGGAGGGGAGCAGCGGGCAGGCAAGGTTTTATCTTTATGGTTCTCTTCCTTTAAACAAAGCAAACCTCTGCATAAAGATTTTTCCAGTTTGGAAATTTTATTAGACCTTAAAGTAAACTTCAGTGGAGAGACCCTTGGCTGTGACAGAGGCAGGAGGGGGGAAGCTTTGCACATCGCCAGCCTTTCCCCAGTGCCACCCAGTGGGGGTAAAACGGGAGTGATGGAGGCAAAGGGGCATTTTCCAGGCTCTCTGCCACGTCTGCCAGACAAACAGGGCCAAACCTATGTCCCCTCCTTATCTTGAGGCAGCAGCACACAGCATGCTGGGCACCCTGAGGAGGTGTGACCGGACAAGGTGACAAGGAGGAGGGTGGGAGGTTCCTTCCCATCCGCTGTGCTCCCAGCTCATCCCTGACCCCGGGTGCATTTCCTAGCTCGGGGAAAACCAAGTGGAGCATGAACTGTCCCGTGTGGGAGGTGCCTGTGGTCAGAGGAGGGGGTTAAAGAGTGTGCAGGGGTCAGAGGCAGCTCTCAGGGGTGTGTGAAACAGGTTCACCCTCCCCGAGGCTCTAAAGACTTAGCCACATGGGAAAGCACCCAAGTATGAGGAAAAGGGAAAAACATCCCAAAATAGTTTAGTCTTGTTTTCTGCACTGAGACGCCCAGACAGGGTGGGAGTTCTGGTTGTGTCTGAGCTAAAAATTACAGTAAATAGAGAAGTGGCTGCAAAGCCCCATGTTCTGGATAAGAGGAACATGTGCAAACACCGTCCATCAGGGCAAAGCCACGCTGAAGTGAAGGACCATAAATAAATGAGGATGGAGTGAAACAAGCTCCGTGTCAAGGGTGAACTGTCAGCCACCCACTGAACTATGTGCTCTCTCCAGTTTGTTTTGTGGGATGACTGGGAGTGAGGGGAAGCAGCTTTGTACCTAGGGACCACTCTGAGCAGAGATGGGATCCCAGCATCTCTCTCTGCCCGGGGGTCTGGCCCCACTGAGCCCCCCTGGGACCAAGAGGGGCAGGTTCTGCCAGGACAGAGCAGCTCTGGGTGTCCTGCTCTCCCTGCAGCACTCTCCAGGCCCATCTCAGCTGCTGGGGAAACCTCAGCATAAATCCTGAGCTCTGGTTTCTGGAGAAGGTGAGAGAGTGGGTCATCCATTTAACAGCAGAGGGGTCCTGAGAGGATCTGCTCTTGAGGCACACACACCATGCAAGGAGCAGGATGGGGAGAGGGCTGCAGCTCAGAGTGGAGGAAAGCCCTCTGCTCCTCCTTGGGGGTCACTGTCCCGGGGAGGAATGAGGGGATACAGTCCATGAATGCTCCATGGCTCTCTTTAACTGCCAGGAGGTGCCCACATCAAACACCAGCCTCAAGGCCCTGTGATACGAGTCCTGGGGTGGGTGAGCTGGTGGAAACCCAGCAGCAGTTTGAGGTCCTGGGCTGTCCAAGCTGTGTCTGGAGCTGGCCCACGGGCAAGGTGCCATCCTCAGAGGGGCAGGGTGCCATGTCCCAGACTGCTGCACTGCAGGGGAGGGGGACAGGACACCCCATGGAGCAGGAGCTGGCTCTGCTCCCCGGGCAGGGGTCCTGGGAGCCTGGCCCTGACACAGGATTCACCCTGGGGATGTTAAAGGTGGCACCGAGCACAGGTGACAGGCAGCCAGGGGCTGGGAGCAATGTGCTGTGGGATGGAGGGAGTGTCCAGGTTCTCTGGATAGGGCAGAGCCTGAAGCAGCAGCAAGTGCTGGACAAGGAGTGGAGCACGGAGGGGATGGGCAGAGCAGGGACAGCAGGGGCACAGAGCAGGGACAGCCAGAGGGCACAAGGCAGGGACAGCAGGGGCACAGAGCAGGGACAGCAGGGGCACAGAGCAGGGACAGCCAGGGGGTACAGGGCAGCACAGGGACAGCAGGGAGCACAGAGCAGGGACAGCCAGGGGCACAGAGCAGGGACAGCAGGGGCACAGAGCAGGGACAGCCAGGGGGGTACAGGGCAGGGACAGTCAGGGGGCACAAGAGCAGGGCAGGGACAGCAGGGGCACAGAGCAGGGACAGCCAGGGGGCACAGAGCAGGGCAGGGACAGCAAGGGACACAGAGTAGGGACAGCAGGGGAGCACAGGGCAGGGACAGCCAAGGGGGCACAGAGCAGGGACAGCAGGGGGGCACAGAGCAGGGACAGCAGGGGCACAGAGCAGGGACAGCCAGGGGGTACAGGGGCAGCACAGGGACAGCCAAGGGGGCACAGAGCAGGGCAGGGGCAGCAGGACAGCTCGGGGAGGTGGCGGTGGGGCAGCCTGGGGGGCAGCCAGGGGGCAGCCGAGGGGGCAGCAGGACATCGAGGGGGGTGGCTGGGGGACGCGGAGGGGCTCGGGCGGCTGCGGAGACCCGCCGGGGCTGCCCCGTTCTCGCCCCCTGCCCGGTCCCGGCGGGACGCGGCGGCAGCGGAGTCACTTGGTGCCATCTAGGGCCGGGCCAGGGCCCTGCAGCGCGGGGTGCGGGAACGGGAGGGGAAATGGGATGGGAGAATGGGATGAGGGGAATGGGATGGGGAATGGGATGGGGAATGGGATGGGGGGAATGGGATGGGGGAGTGGGATGGGGGAATGGGATATGGGAGTGGGATGGGGGAATGGGATGGGGAATGGGATGGGGGAATGGGATGGGGGAGTGGGATATGGGAATGGGATGTGGGGAGTGGGATGGGGGAATGGGATGGGGGAATGGGATGGGGGGAGTGGGATGGGGAATGGGATATGGGGAGTGGGATGGGGGAATGGGATGGGGGAAATGGGAGTATGGGTGGGATGTGGGGGTGGGATGTGGGAGTGGGATGGGGGAGTGGGATGGGGGAATGGGATGGGGAATGGGATGGGGGAATGGGATGGGGGGAATGGGATGGGGGAATGGGATGGGGGAATGGGATGGGGAATGGGATGGGGAATGGGATGGGGGAATGGGATGGGGGGAATGGGATGGGGGAGTGGGATGTGGGGGTGGGATGTGAGAATGGGATGGGGGAGCGGGATGGGGTCGGGAACCGAACCACACAGCACCGCACTGAGCGGAACGAACCAGACAGAACAGAGCGGAATGGAACCCGGAGCGAACCCGAGGCAGACAGAACAGAACTGAACAGAGCAGACAGAGCGAACCGAACCGAACCGAAGCGCACCGAATGGAATGGAATGGAACCGAACCAAACTGAACCAAACGGAACCGAACTGAAGTGAACTGAACGGAACCACGGAGCAGGCAGGCAGGAATAGAACCAAAAGCGAACCCGAACCGGGCAGAATGGAACCGAATGGAACCGAACCGAACCGCACCAAACCGAACAGAACCGAACGGAACTGAACAGAACAGAACGGAACGGAACGGAACGGAACGGAACGGAACCAAACCGAATAGAACCAAAGCAAAGCGAACCGAACAGAACCAGCTTCCAGCTGGGTGACACCGGCTGGGTGTTTGTGAACCGTGGGCAGGGGGCAGAGAGCAATGACAGGGAGAAGGATTCTGTTCCTCCTCGAACAAACAGGAATTGATCTAATTTATACTTTGACAGGCAATATTGGCAATAATCACAAGCCACTGCAGCTGGGTGTGGGGGGTTGACCTTTCTTTTATTGAAAGAGCAGAAAGAAATAGCCCTGGACTGGGAGGACTGGTAGGACTGGGAGAGGGAGATTGGGCTCTCAGGGACCAGGCTAATCCATACATCTGCTCCTCTGGCAGACACAGGACCTGGGCTGGGACAGATTGCAGATAAGAAAAGTAAACTCTTCTTTAATGAAGCTCCCTGGGTTACACCTTGCTGTTGGCTCCCTGAAGTCATTCTAAATTCAAGTATTTCTGAGGCCTAATGAATTTTTCTCTTTCTCATTTCGTTACCTATGTCTTTGCATATTTATTTTTGGGGCTTTTTTTGAAGGTTTTTCTGGCTAAGGCAGTGCCTGTCATGCCCTGTGCCACTTTTTGAGTATTTTCCCACTCCTCTGCCAAGTACTGTCATCATTTGCTGAGAAACAAGACCTTTTCAGCAAAGTACCACTAATCTGAGGGATGAACCACCTGAAAGCTCACCTCTTAAAGTAATCCTCCCCACAATCTCCATCCAAATCCTTTATGGCAAAAGAAGCATTGTCAAATTGCTTTCTCCTCCTGGATTCCCTGTCTGCTCCCCCTTACTCAGTGCCACTGGTAACTGCAGTTATCCCTCAGGAACCACAGCTTTGCAGGGTAAATCCCCCCTGGGGCAGTGCAGAGCCAAACTCAGCAGGATTGAATGTGAATCCTTGGAGCTTTTGGAGCTGTGAGTTGCAATGCTGAGAAAGAGGGGACCCTCTGTGAGACCCTCCTGCTGTCCCACACAGTCCCTTGTGCAGGGTCACCACAGCCCTTGGGGGCTTGGGGATTTTGTCACTGGTTACTCCCAAGGGGATCTGGAATTCTCAAGGCTCACCCAGGAACCTTTGCTCACATGCATTTCCATGTCAAGGCATGGTAGAGGAGAAGCTTTAGGGATAATGGAACAATACCATGGCTTTCTGGGGGCTATATAAAATTGGTGGCTTAGGGACACTCACACAAGTCCCCAGTTCCATGCTGTTGTGGTGGGCACGATGTTCCAGCCACTGGTCCATTAGGAATTCCATTTTGTGCAGTTTCCATGAGCTGGAGTTGCCTCTGAGGGTGGCCAGGAGCGTGCCTGGCCCAAAGGGCAGTGGAAAAGGAGTGTGGGGCAGCCTCCATGCCCCAAGGTCATGCTGTAGGTCGTGCAGGGAAGCCCTTGCAGCGCTGAGGTGATGTGGCCATCACTTTCACTCCTCAGTGGCAGGGTCCAGGGAGAGGCTGGGAGCTGCCCAGGCTCTGCAGCTACTCCAGCTGTGGATGGAGGCAGTGAGCACTGAGCCCCAGCTCCAGCTGACACCCTCCTGGCTCAGGGTGCTGTCCCATCCCTGGGAAGCCAGAGCAGCCTCTGGCAGGCTCCCAGACCTGTCCCTCAGAGTCCTCTCCTGATCCCTGCTGTCTTTGGGGGATTCTCCATGCCTGGGACCAGCATCTTATGGTTATTGCTTTGCCCTCAAGATCTACTTTCCAATAATTTTGCTTCTTATCTTGACCAGACTGGTTATCTTTATGAGCCACTGGCACACCAAACTCTTCATATTGTCCTGTGCTGTCTTTAATCTCTGTGTAAACCTGCTCTTCTAATAAACCCCAGGCTCCAGGGGATGATGATAATCAGTGGAATACACAGCAAACAAAGAGAATCATCAGCATCACCTTGGGAAAATCCCAAAGATTAGGATCCTCCCTCGTTGTTGGGATATTACTTTTAAATCTCTCTTGTGGCGTGGCTGATGCTATCACTGCAGCTGGGTTAGTAACCCAAACTCTGCATTACTGTGTTATTGCAGCATTACTGGGCAGGACAGGGAGCATTTCCCTGCAGCCCCAGGCAGAGCTGGGCTGCTGAGGACTCTGCAGGTTATTGTGTGTGATCTCTGCACACTGCAGGGGGAATGGGGCTTTGGGGAGATCAGACTGTAATTCAGCATTTCATGTCCAATGGTCAGGAGACCAGCTCCAGGGGATGTGTGTGTTCCTGGGGCAGTGTCATAGAAACCAGAATGGCTGGGTTGGAAGGGACCTTAAAGTTCATCTCATGGGCAGGGACACCTCCCACTGTCCCAGGGCTCCAAGCCCCAACGTCCAGCCTGGCCTGGGACACTTCAGGGGATCCAGGGGCAGCCACAGCTGCTCTGGGCACCTGTGCCAGGGCCTGCCCACCCTCACAGGGAAGAATTTCTTCCCAACATCCAACTAACCTACTGTCTTTTAAGTTTGAAGTCATTCTCCCTTGTCCTGCCCCTCCAGGCCCTTGTAAGTCACCTCTGTCCATCTCTCTTGTAGGGTCCCTTCAGGTACTGCAAGGCCACAGTTAAGTCACCCCAAAGCTTCTCTTCTCAGGCTGATCAATCCCAATTCTCTCAGCCTTTTGCCATAGCAGAGGTGCTCCATCCCTTTGATCAGCTTGCTGCCTCCTCTGGAGCAGCTCTGTGCCCTCCCTGTGCTGGAGCCCCCCAGGCCCTGCTGGTGGCACTGTCACAGCAGCTGCAGAAGGGGACACGGCCACCCTCAGCCCCTCCTCTGCAGGGACTGAGCTCTGGGGTGTCCCTCCTCATCCACCCAGCCATCTGCCAGCATGGGACACCTCTCATCCAAAGCAGGACCAAAACTGTGAAACAAAAGTGTTTCAGCGCCCCAGTCTTTGAAATTCCTTCCCCCTTTGTGAGATGCCACTGCAGCCCACACAGTAAAGGACACTTTATTGTTGCTGCTGTTGTGAGCCTCTGATCAGGTTCAGGGGTTTTTTGCACTTACACTGAAATCTTCATAAGGCTGATGAGGCTTTGCAGGCAGTTCTGTCACTCTGCAGAAGTGACAGCTCTCCATACTTGCCTGCTTGTGTCCAATTGCCAGAGTTCACTTGATGAAAAGTACCACACACTTCTTAGTTACTTCACCCACTAAAGAAACCTTGGCTGGAACCCCCATGCCAGCTGGTCAGAGCCCTAAGAAAACTCTCGTGCTTCCAAAGGTATTTAAAAAATGCATTAAGCATCAAAAAGAAAAAAAAAAAAAAGGATTTTCATCCTTCTTCATTCACCTGACCAGAAAAGCAATGAACAGAGAGAACTGGCCTTTGGAAACTTTTATTTGGGAGCAATTAAAAAATCACAGAATCACAGTAAGGATCACTGAGTCCAGCTCCTGGCCCTGCACAGACACCCCAACAATCCCACCCTGTGTATCCATGGGAGTGGTGCCCAAAGGCTCCTTGGAAATGTGCCCATTCCTGGGGAGCCTGGGCAGTCCTCCTGTGGCCCCTCAAGGCTCTTCACCAGCTTTGTGTCCTTCCTTCTGACCCTCCCTAAGAACTTTAGCTCTTTCTTATGTTGTGGTGCCCAAAACTGCCCCCAGGGCTGGAGGTGAGGCAGAGTTTAAGATTAATGTTTCCCTTCTCACATGGGCAGCAGAGCCAAGTGCCATGAGTGAGGCTGCAGCAGTGTCATGTGTGAAATGTGTGTGAACAGAGAGTTTGCCACCCAAAGGAACAGACCTTTCATTTCATTCAGAAAGTGAGGAGAACCATGCTAGTTTAAGCTGCTGTGAAGGGACGGGAGTCAGGAGAATGGTAAAAAAATTACAGGTCTGAAGAAAAACTGACAGAACAACTGTAATCACCATGGCAAGATCTGGGGGCTTAGAGAGGTTTGACTGAAAGCATCACTGGAAAAGAAAGGGAAAAAGATTGGCACTAAGAATAAAGGGAGACAGTGTTTGGAAAGCAAAGCACTGTGAAAGATAAGGTTTTCCTTTGGAACTCAGGGAGACAGGGATATTGATGGTCAGGGTTGTTTATGTTGGGGTACTCTGGTTACAGCAACATCAAGTGGCTCTTTTGGAAGCAAACAAAAAGCCCCAGAGAGCTCACACAGAGGTTGGAGAGCTCAAAAATAAACAGAGCTGCAGCTGGGTGTTTGTGCACAGGCTCCTGTGGGAGAGGAGCACAGAGAAGGGGGAGCCTGGGGAGCACAGGGGTTTGGGGATCAGAGGGGCTTTGTGTCCAGCCTGCTCCAGCCCGGGAGAGGCAGCTGAGTGGGTGCCCTGTCCCAGCTCAGCTCTGTGATCTGCAGTGTTGGGAAGGATGGCTGGGGTTCCCCTGAGAACACAGAAATATTTAGCTTCCCAAGAGCCACGTGCTGCCCCAGCTGGGCTCTCATACTCACACTGGCAGGCCCAGCTCCTGGGCTTTGGCTGCCAGGAACTTCCCCTTCCTCGGGTGAACCTGCAAAGTTAAACACAATTATCACCCAAAGAAAGAGGGCCATGAAACAACATCCAGGTACTGCCAGCTTAAGAGCTTCCTCACAAACCAAGGGAATGCCCAGTTCCACAGACACTGCTCCAATTTACCCCAAAAAGGCTTTTCTGGACTCTCTGCTTTCCAGGATCCTGCTGCTGCTTCTTGCTCCCCTCTTCAGCCAAGCAAGCAGCACAGCTGCCCTCCTCTGAGAGTTAAACAAGAATGCAACCTGCACACTCATAATCACTGCTGGATTCCAAAAACTCCTCCAGTTGTACACATTCCTACTCATGCTACAGCAACTCTGACACTTGAAAAGCAGAAGCACATTAGAGCTTCAAAGCCATGCTTGAAAACACTGTCTCCAATTAAATCTCTCTTGCTAATTGAAATGTCCTGCTGATGTTAGGAAGCATTTTCTTTGCGAGAGGGAGATCAAACACTGGGACAGGCTTCCTCAAGAAGTGGTTGGGAGGAAGAGTTGTGAGTGAGGAAACTGAGAGGGGATAAAACCCCGGGGTTCCCGTTTGGGGCAGGCAGCTTGGCCTGTGTGTCACTATCAGGAATAGAGAAATGGCTTTAAGGGCCGAGGCACCCACGGCTGCTGTGAGCCGCCTGGGCTGGAGCCGCTGGGGAACCGGCTCGGAGCGGGATGGCGAGCGGGGCGGCGGCAGCGGAGCCGGGGAGCCAGAGCCCCGCACCGGCACGGCGGGCGGCACCGGGAGGGGCGGACACGGAACCGGCCTGACACAGAACCGGCCGGACACAGAACCGGCTGGGCCGGACACAGAACCGGCCGGACACAGAACCACAGCAGTGACCGGACACAGAACCGACTGGACCGGACACAGAACCACAGCAGTGATCGGACACAGAACCGACTGGACCGGACACAGAACCACAGCAGTGATCGGACACAGAACCGACTGGACCGGACACAGAACCACGGCAGTGACCGGACACAGAACCGGCCGGAGCGGCACTGTCTGAACACCGGCCGGCAGAGCCCGGTCACGTGACATGGCCGGAGCGGCCAGCAGCGCGCCATGGGCGCGAGGGCTCGCTCGCCATTGGCCCGCCCGCGGCACGTGCTGAGGGGCGGGCGGGCCGCGGACACTTCTCATTGGCTGTGACGCGTAGGCGGGGCTGGGCGGGCCGGCCGCGGCCATCTCCCATTGGCTGTGATGCGCAGGCGGGGGCGGGGCCGGCGGGCCGCGGCCATCTCCAAATGGCTGTGATGCGCAGGCGGGGCGGGGCGGGCCGGCCGCGGCCATCTCCCATTGGCTGTGATGCGCAGGCGGGCCGGCCGCGGCCATCTCCCATTGGCTGTGGCGCGCAGCGGGGCGGGGCGGGCGGGCCGCGGCCATCTCCTATTGGCTGTGGCGCGCAGTGGAGAGGGGCGGGCCGGCCGCGGCCATCTCCCATTGGCTGTGGCGCGCAGCGGGGCGGGGCCGTGGCGCGCCGGCGGCGGGGCGCGCGCGCGGATGTGGGCGCTGGCGGCGGGCCGCGCGCTCGTGTGGCGGCGGGCGGGCTGGGCCGGCTCCGGCTCCCGCTGCCGCCGCTGCGCCATGGCCGAGGGCCCCTCAGCACCGCGGCCCGCGCGGCGCCCCAAGGACGTGCCCCGGCACGTGTGGGCCCGCGAGCGGCGGCGGAACGCGGGCGCGGGCCTGGCGGGGCCCAACACCGTGTACGTGCAGGTGGTGGCGGCCGGCAGCCGCGACGCGGGGGCCGCCGTGTACGTGTTCTCCGAGTTCAACCGGTGAGTGCGGGGCGGGAGCGGCGCGGCGCTGCCCGCGGGCCCGCCCTGACGGCCGTGTCCCCTCAGGTACCTGTTCAACTGCGGCGAGGGCACGCAGCGCGCCATGCAGGAGCACAAGTAAGTGGCACGGGCGGGGGCACGGCCCGGGCCGCGGCCGGCCCTGCTCACCCCTCTGCCCCGCAGGCTGAAGATCTCCCACCTGGACAGCATCTTCCTGAGCCGCGTGTCCTGGGCCAACGTCGGGGGGCTGCCGGGTGAGTGCCGCGGGCCTGTTTTAGGCAGCGCCATCGCTGTCTGAGCGCTGGGCTGTGCGGGGCTTCCAGCCGGTGGGTGGGCTCAGACAGTGCAGACACGGGGTGGGACAGGCCCTGCCTGTGCAGCGTGCCTGCCTTCAGCTTCCCAAAATCTCAGTGCAGACTGTGCAGCATGCCTGGCTTCAGCTTCCCAAAATCTCAGTGACATGTGATGGGACAGGCCCTGCCTGTGCAGCATGCCTGGCTTCAGCTTCCCAAAATCTCAGTGCAGACTGTCCAACATACCTGCCTTCAATTTCCCAAAATCTCAGTGACATGTGGTAAGACAGGCCCTGCCTGTGCAGCATACCTGGCTTCACCTTCCCAAAATCTCCTGGAGCAGAATGTGTTGCCAGCAGGGAGCTGTTGGTGGCTTGGGCTGGTTTGAGTCCAAAGGAGCACACAGAAGTTTTTGGGCACCGTTGTCCTCAGTGCAGGATGAGGTTAGGACAGATGGCTGTGGATCTTGTCCATTAAAGTTCTAGAAATTTCCAAGTAAGGGAGAAGGTTAATGATCTGCTCAGATGCCTTGCTCAAGATTAATTTTATCAAGGTGAGTAGATATTTTCTTTATCTGTTGAGGCAAGTGACTTGTTGAAACTGCCACAAAGCTGAGACAAAATTGAATTCAGGTCCAAGTTCAGTTCTGGCCTTGTGGAGAGGCCAAGCACCTCCTGAACAGAGAGGGATCTTTCTTTTGGGACCACTCAGTGTTACTGGAGCTGTGATAAAGCTGTTTCTCTGCTTGCTCTCAGGTATGATTCTCACCCTGAAGGCTATAGGGCTCCAGAGGTGTGTGTTCCTGGGGCCACCAAAGCTGGTAAGTATGGCAGGGTGCAGAGGGGACAGCAAACCCTCCAAGAGTTAAAGCTCACCCTGGACCTGGGAGAGCTGGTGGCAAAGGGAATCTTTGTGCAGGTGTGAAATGTGGTCTGAATCACTGTCAGCCCAAAGGACTGCCTTGAAAATCTAAATCTTTTCAGTTACAGCACAGCAGAAATCTGCTCCTGTCTTGTATAAGCAGCTTTTGGGAGAAGGGAGGGTCTTTGTTCCCTTGTCTGCTCCCTCCCCATTTTATATTAATAGAAGCTCAGTCTTTGGTCTCCTGTTTAATGTGGTCCTTGCCTGCCTAATGCTGTGTCTGGACCAGAAATTTGCCATCCTCAGCATTGTTGTAGTGGTTTTATTTCCTTGCAGTTTCTGCTGACTAATTGCATGGATGGAGGGGGTGGGGACAGTGGCTCTTTCCCTTTCTGAAGGCTGTGCCTGCCAGACGTGGGACACCTGCCCAGAGCTGTCTGAGCTGCTCAGATTTGTCTGAGATTTGTTGCGTTTGTAGCTGCTGAAAGGGTGTTTGTCATGGCGCTGCTTGTGCCCCTCCTGATACCCTGTCTCTTTTCCAGCAAAACTACCTGAAAGCCATTCGTCTCTTTCCCGGGCCCCTCAAAAGGATGGATTTAGGTAGGTGGCTCAGGGATTTGTGTAGCAAAGGAACTTGGAACTTTGTTTCATCTCTAGCCAAGGCTAAATTGCCCAGTAACAGTTTCAGCCTCTGGTTTAGGTCCACTCTGAGGGTGTTCTAAACATTTGTTTTGCTCTGATACACTGTTCGAACCACTTACAACGGTGTTTCCAGCTCTGTTTCTACCAGGCTGGCTAACACAGACAGCATTCGGTTTTAAAACACTGAAGGCAGTTTGCTTCCAAAGTCTGTGAGTGAATTTGCTCAGTGTGGTATCCTGCATGGCTCCCTGAAGATGATGAGCTTTTAAAACTAATTATTTTCATTGGGCAGAGAAAGGGAAGGGGAATGTTTAGCAGGTTGTGTTTAAGAAAAAGACACTTTCCTGATTTATATTCTTGAAGAGTGTGACTATCT
This sequence comes from Luscinia megarhynchos, assembly GCA_034336665.1. Lineage (NCBI taxonomy): Eukaryota > Metazoa > Chordata > Aves > Passeriformes > Muscicapidae > Luscinia > Luscinia megarhynchos. The sequence goes on from CM067580.1 coordinate 10,314,983, forward strand.
CCTTCTGCACTTGTAATAGTGGTTTTTGGTCTCTTCCCAGCTGTGCAGTTGCACACAGAGCCTGAGTACAAGGATGAGACAATGACAGTCTACCAAATCCCTCTGGCAGGTGAGCACTGGTGCTGCAGAGACAGGGGAAGCACAACGAATGTTCAAGGAGCAGCTTCTGTTTGCCAGCCTGAGTAAGCAGAGGTTCATTAATTTGCTTTTCTCAGGAGAAGGATCTCATTTAAATAACAAGACCTGCAAACTCATGGCTGTGCCTTGTTCCTTTAGGTGTGGGTGGATGGAATGATTTGAGAAACATCCCTGGATTTGGCTTTCTCAGCCAGCTGCATTCTTGCTGCTGGAAACTCTGATGCTGAGGGTGCAGCACAGACTTGACAGAGTTTAGCAGGTTGGATGAGGGATGGCCCCTGAAATGAGTGACTGCAGAATGCCAATGCAAGCTAGACTGGGGGAAGAGCTCTGTATTCTGGTGCAGTTTAAACCTGCCTGTCATGGAGGAGGGAATGCTACCCCTGCTTTTCTTTTATGTTGTTTTGGATTGAGTGATCTTTGCTTTTTCTTGGATTTGGGACAGGAAAACCACTGGCTGCTGAGAGTTCATCCCCCCAGAGTCCTGCAGCATCTCCCCAAGGTGGAAATAGCCCTGAGAGGGACACAGGGGCTGCATCCCCGAGAGCTGCACAGCAAAGCTTGGAGGAAGGCAAAGAAAGCCCAAAGAAAACAGGTGAAACACATGGAATGGCCTTTTTAACTTCAATAAGATGAAGCCAAACTAAGGACAGGAATTTGTCCTTTGAGCCATTTCCTTTCTGAAGGTGAGGTCTGTAGAGAAGCTCAGCTGGAAGCTTCCATGGAGCAGAAAGTGTTCTGGTGCTTTGGAAGTTGATAGAACTTAAAAGGCCTAGAAATTGGACATGACTGGGGCTTGGGTGTGATTAGTCCCTGTAGTAGTTTGCTCCTGGCAGGAGTGGGTGCTTCAGCCTTTGTAATTTAACTTAATTGGATGCTGGGCTGGCTATTTTTCAGTCTTGGAATTTAGTTTGGCTTCCTGTACCTGAAGCCATGGGCTCTCTGGCCTTGGGTGTTCATAACATTTTGCTGCTGGGCTCCAGTTTAAGTGGATAATGTTCCTGTTAATGCTTTAGCAAATTTTGGTGTGTTTTGGTTTTAAGAAAAGTGATAGTGAGTGATGATTTTTAGTAGTTTTGCTTTGTTTTACAGGTGATGAGCAGAAGTGTGCAAGGAGGCATCCTGATCTGGTGACAGCTTTTCTTTGTAAAGTAAGTTTTGGCACAGGGTCTCTAAACCAACACAGAACAGATGAGAGAATAGCACAGATCTCAGGGGGAAGGGGCATACAGTGATCATCTATAACCACAGGATGAGTTGGGTTAGAAGAGACCTTAAAGACAATCTCATTCCATGCCCCTGTGGGTGGGGACACTTTCCAATAGAACAAGTTGCTCAAAGCCCCATCCAGCCAGGTCTTGGACACTTCCAGGACTGAACCATCCTGTCTAAAACTTAAGACATTATTAAGGGCATTGTCCAACCATCTCTTAAACACTGGCAGGTTTGGGGCATTGACCACCTTCTGTAAGGAAATGTTTCCTAATGTCATCTTGCTGCAGGGATTTAATTGGAGGCTGTTTTCAAGCATGGCTTTGAAGCTCTAATGTGCTTCTGCTTTTCAAGTGTCAGAGTTGCTGTAGCATGAGTAGGAATGTGTAAAACTGGAGGAGTTTTTAGAATCCAGCAGTGGTTATGAGTGTGCAGGTTGCATTCTTGTTTAACCCTCAGAGGAGGGCAGCTGTCCTGCTTGCTTGGCTGAAGAGGGGAGCAAGAAGCAGCAGCAGGATCCTGGAAAGCAGAGAGTCCAGAAAAGCCTTTTTGGGGTAAATTGGAGCAGTGCCTGTGGAACTGGGCAGGGAAGAAACATTCCCTTGGTTTGTGAGGAAGCTCTTAAGCTGGCAGTACCTGGGTGTTGTTTCATGGCCCTCTTTCTTTGGGTGATAATTGTGTTTAACTTTGCAGGTTCACCCGAGGAAGGGGAAGTTCCTGGCAGCCAAAGCCCAGGAGCTGGGCCTGCCAGTGTGAGTATGAGAGCCCAGTTGGGCAGGGGGCAGCAGGGGCAGCACGTGGCTCTTGGGAAGCTAAATATTTCTGTGTTCTCAGGGGAACCCCAGCCATCCTTCCCATCATTACAGCTCTCAAAAATGGGGAGAGAATCACTTTTGAAGGCAAAGAGGTAAGATATGACTTTATTTCTGTTGAGGCTTTGCCACTCTCCCTCCTTCACTGGGCTGCCAGGGTGCCCAGCTTTTGTGCAGAATGCTTTGCCTGCCAGTAATCCTGGGACTGTTCCAGGTTGTTGCTGAATGTGGCATGCCTGGGGCTGGTGGGGTGGTGATCAGAGAAATGAACTCCTGTGTGGGTGTGGCTGGGTGTTTGCTGTTTGGCAGAATTCTTCATCTTCCCTTCCCCACGCTGCTCAGGTCTAGGAGTGAGCTAGTGGAGCTAATCCCTGCATTGTTTGAATCTGGGGATTGAATGCCTGTGTAGCCATCACTCCCTCCTTGCTCTGTTTGCACCTCTGACACCAAAACAAAATCAGTAGTTCTGGGATGCAGGGTCTGGATCTCTCACACACTGGAGTGAGAGGCAGAGCCAGCTCTGGCCATGGCCCAGGTGGTGTGCAAGTGAAGATCCTGACCTGGGAGTCAGGGTCAGCACATCTTTGTGTCACAAGAATTTTATAAAGCCTTCTTTTCCTTACACATGCTTTTGCTACCATCTGAATATGTCATGGGAACCTAGAAACTGCTGCAATTCCCCTCCTTGGGTTAGGTTGTGGTTTCTCTGAGGCCAGGGTTGGGATTTGCTGTTACACACATTTGCATTTTGCTGTGTAATGAGAGCAGGAGAGGCCCCAGAGCTGCCCTGGCTGGCTGTACTGAGTGTTGGGAGTGGCTGCTGGGCTCTGACTGAAGGAGTCAGAGGTGCAGGAAGGGCTGTGGTGCAGGCTGGTTGTGGTGTGAGCACTGTGCATCTGCCTGCAGCTCTTTCCTGAGGAGCTGTGCACCCCCACTGACCCTGGCCCAGTATTCCTCGTGCTGGAGTGTCCCCACGAGGGCTTTGTGGATGCTGTCTGTGAAAACGAGACCTTCCAAAGGTAGGGCTGGGCACCTGCAGTGTCTGGGGAAGGACACCTGGGCTGAGTTTTGCTCTTGTGCTCTTTGGCACTGTTAAGGAGCTTGAGATGCAAGAAAGGATTGGTGGTGCATATTGAGGCTTTCAGGAAAGGCAGGACCTGTGGGGTTCTGCCTCAGGGACCTCCAGAGCAGGAATGTGCAGTGGAGGCAGCTGCTTCCCCAGCTGCTGGAAGCCTGGCCTGCAGTAACATCTCTGTGGGGCTTGTGCAGAGGCATTTGGGCTCCTGCAGGTTCTGCAGATGTTGCTGATGGAGGAGAGGAGCTGTCCTGTGGGGGGCAGTGAAGGTGTCAGCAAATGATGGCCTGAGCCTTGTGCCTTGGGTGGTCTCTGAAAATCTCTCAGGGGGCATCTCTGGTAGCACCAGAGTGGGAGAGGGGAGGGGATGCCAAAGCCATGGATGGAGCACAGATGTTGTTTCTGTTTGGACATGTGCAGGTACCAGGAGGGGGTTCCTGAGCAGCAGGTGGCCTTGGTGATTCACATGACCCCCGAGGCAGTGCTGCGGGACAGCCGCTACCAGCACTGGATGCAGAGGTGGGTGTGCTGGGCTCTGCCCCTGCACCTGTTTCTTCCAAAGTCAGCTCCACGCAGCACCTGACAGAGCCACAGGACATGGTCTTAAAGGAAATACAGCTTGGATGTTAGGAAAATGTTTTTTACAGAAAGAGTGATCAACTACTGGAATTGTCTGCCCAGGGAGTGGTGGAGTCCCCATCCCTGGATGTGTTTAAAAAAGACTGGATGTGGCACTTGGTGCCATGGGTTGGTTGAGGTGTTAGGGCATGGGTTGGACTCAATCTTGAAAATCTCTTCCAACCTGGTGATGCTGTGGAAAAGAGCTCTAGAAAGAGGGCTCTGCTGGCTCAGGTGAGATTTTTAGCTCAGGTGTGCACATGTGCCCAGTTCTAACACCTGGCTGAAGCTGTTGAGCATTATTGTCCTGTGACAGGTTTGGGCCTGGCACTCAGCACTTGGTGCTCAATGAAAACTCCTCTGCTGTGCACAACCCACGCAGCTACAAGATCCAAACTCAGCTGAACCTCATCCACCCAGAGATCTTCCCTCTGCTCACCACCTACCAGAGCAAGGTAAGCCAGGCCCCTTGCCCCTGTGCTCCTGCCCTCAGCATGTGTCTCATGCCACCTCCTCCTGCAGGAAGCAGAGGCCCTATGCCCTGTGCCCATCGTGCGAGGGGAGTGCCTGCTGAAGTACCACCTCAGGCCACAGCAGGAGTGGCAGAGGTCAGTGGCAGTCTGGATTGGGGTGTTGGCTTGAAGCAGTTTTTTTGTGAGGGAGGGCACTGTGTCAGGATCCCCTGCAGAGCCTTTCTGGTGATTGTGCTGGGGGAACTTTTGTGAGGGCTGTGTCCCTGCCCCGGGGGTGTAGCATGTGGAGGAGTGAACCACTGAAAACAGCACCTGGCCAGTGCTTCAGAGTGTTGTTTCTGTCCTTTGCTCCTGTAACCTTGTGGTCCTTTGTCCTTTGCCTTGACCTATGCTGAGCACCCAGCTGTGGCTGTGGCAGAGCAGATGGGGGCAGGGAGACAGTTTTTGGGGAGCCCAGGAAGAGTCTTACCTTCTGCAGACCTAGAAAGTCTGACATTAGAGGTGGAAGCTCCAGGTGGTTAGACAGTTGCTGGCTTTGCTCCTGCTGGGCAAATAGGTGAAGCTGCTCAGTGAGAACCTTAAGGGCCAGGGACCACAGGGGACAAGGGGATTTCAGCCACCATGGCTCAGATTTCTGGCTTTGTTGGGCTCAACAGGAGGATGCAGGTTCCAGGAAGAGTTGAAGTTTCTCTGTTAAGGTAATTGAACCTGTAGTGCTGCACATGCTCTGAAGCAGGCCCAGGACATAGGTTTCTTTTACTTTTCAGCCATACCTGGATCCCTTTAGGTGGCTGCTCCTCTTCCAGGACCTTATGTACTGCCTTGCAGTGCCCTCTAGTGCCTGGCAGCTGTGGATGGGTCTGGGTGGGATGAAGTGCTGTTGCAGGAGCTTCTCCACTTTGGTGGAATGATCATTTCTGTGCCTGGCTCAGCCCAACCAGGCCTTCTTGGCACACACCACACTTGTGGATGTGTCTTCTCCAACCCCTCAAAATGGAAAGAGCATTTGTCCCGTTCTTGTAAGGCTGTTTTGTCACAGGAATTTGGCACTTTGCTCTGAAAAAGGCTGTTTCAGTTCCTACCTTGCCCCATCCTGATAGGTGGCCTGTTGTTGCAGAGATGCTGTGACTGTCTGTGATCCTGACACGTTTGTTAGTGAAGCCTTGGATCTGCCTGACTTCCAGACCCGTGTGAAGGAGTGCAAAGAGAGCCTGTCTGCTATACCAGGTACAGATCAGCAACTTACCTTGGATCAGTGTGATGGAAAATAGGAGCTCTTGGTGACTCCCTGCTTCAGAGCCCAGGTGAAGCTGTGAAGTGGTGAGGCTTGTTCTGCCTTCCCTTGTGAACCTGCTGCTGAGGGGGGCAGAAATGGCTGTGCTGCCATGCTGGCTCTGGAGTTACTGGGCTGGTGAATTAGATGGTGTCTGACTGGGCAGAACATTTGCCTACAAATCCTTGTTGTCTGTTTTCTCTAGGAAATGTGGATGCTTATCCTGAAATCGTGTTCTTGGGAACAGGATCTGCAATTCCAATGAAAATCCGCAACGTCAGTTCCACGCTGGTGAATACCAGGTACACCCCAGTGCTCTCTGAGCTCTGCCTTCCAACCCATGAGATGCCACTCCCCACAGGGCCCTGCTCAGAGCTCTGGGAGTGGCCTCTGAATGTCTCTGTCACCTCTCCCTAGTGCTACCCGCTCCCTGCTCCTGGACTGTGGGGAAGGAACCTTTGGGCAGCTCTGCCGCCACTACGGAGAGCAAGTTGACCAAGTGCTGTGTAACCTCGTGGCTGTGTTTGTGTCCCACATGCACACAGATCACCACTCGGTGGGTTCAGCCTCTGGGGAGGGGCAGGGGCTCTGTGCAGCTGTGTTCTAAACCTTGGGACTCAGCTGTAGCTCCAGCTGAGGAATGTGGGCTGCCCTGCTCTGCATTTATTCCCCAGGCACTGCTGAATCTGTGTTTTTAATCCCCTCTCCCTTCTTGCTTGTTGTGCCTCTGGGCTGGCTGGGCAGTGGTGGCTCTGTTGCCACTGACTCCCAGACCCCCCTGACTGCCCCTGCTGTCCCTGTGTTCTTTGCAGGGGCTGGTGAATATCCTGATGGAGCGGCGCAGAGCTTTTGTAAGTGGTTTCCTTGCTCATGAACATGGCTTGGGCTGACAGGAGGGGAACTTAGCATTCCTTAGCATTTCTCCTCTCTGATTTGGTGTACACCTAGCACTGATTTTTTCCCCTACCTTTGCTCTTGCAGGCAGCCCTTGGTCAGGCTTTCAGCCCTCTGTTTCTGGTAGCACCTGAGCAGATCATGCCTTGGCTGCACGAGTACCACAACCACTGTGAGGAGATTCTTGGAGACATCAAGTGAGTGTTTTGTGTGGAGAAATGTCCTTGGCCTTTATTCAAGGCAAACCTGTGTCATCCATTTCCCCACCCCTTTGTTGGAGGTGACTCTGACTTTTTCCACTGCCTGTAGAACAAGGATAGGCAGTTTGCAGAGGGCAGGATAGGGTTTGTTGCTCAGCTGTGCTGCTTAATAGCAGCTTACCTTTTGCTGTGAGAAAAGGGAGTTGGGCAAATAGAAGAAAGAGTATTTGCTAGTGGGGTAGAAGTGATTGGATGAGTTACTGGGGCACCAATGAAAGCAAGAGGTAATACAGGTCATCAAGGCACTGAACTGAGACTGAGAAACAGGAGAAATCAGCTGCTTAAAGAGAAGACCAGGTTTTATTTTGTACCTGTCCTCAATTATCTCTTCTTCCCTCCCTCACAGAATGATTCCTTCTCAGTCTCTTGTGAAAGGCTGTGAGAACATCAGACCCAAAGCCAAGGAGTTTGTGAGCTCTCTGTTAGAGAGCTACGACCTGGCTGAGGTGAGTTCTGAGCTGAGGGGCTCCGTGGCTGGAGGAGACGTGGAGTCTTACACTTGTATCCTTGTTCAGTTTCAGACCTGTGAAGTCCAACACTGTAAAAATGCTTTTGCATGTTCAGTGGTCCACAAGTCTGGCTGGAAAGTAGTTTACTCTGGTGATACAATGCCCTGCATGGCCTTGGTGCAAATGGGTAGGTAACAAAACCCTCTGCTTGAAGAGTCTCTTGGAGAAAGCTCTCCATCTGTCAGTATCCAAAGTGGGCACTCCCAAACCTTTGGTGCTCAGTGAGGGGCTGAGGAGGGACAGGAAGGCTCCTGTGGGCAGCTGGGCTGGTCAGTCTTCAGCTGAAGGTTGAGTATGTGATTGTCTGCACAGGTAAAAATGCCAACCTGCTGATCCACGAAGCCACACTGGAGGATGGCATGGAAAAGGAGGCTATAGAGAAGACCCACAGGTGGGTGTGTTCTCTCTGTCTGTCCCTGCTAGGAGGGGAAAGGTGCACAGCTGGCTGTAGTCACTGGAGCTGCTGGTGAGGGGCTCAAGTCCTGTCAAAGGTTCTGGTGTTGTAGAGCTCTTCTACACTAAAGATGGGGTGTTGGTCATTGCAGCAGCTCTGAAACCACCACAGCTCCTCTCTACATCCCCAAAAGAAATGGGGAAAGCTTTCAAGCAGACATTGGTAACTACAAATTGACCAGCCCAAGGGAAAGACTCTGCATGGCTACATCTTGGGACTAAGCTCAGGAGGTGGAAGAGCCAAATCACCCCCACAGCTCAGGGAGAGCACTTCAGCCAAGGGTTCCATGTGCTGCCCCAGCAAACATGAGAGACAGAGAGCAGCTGCTCGAGTCACAGTGCAAGAGCTGGGCCTCTTGGCACCCCTGGGACAAGTGCCTGTCCCCAGGCTGTGGAGCCCTTAAATGCAAGGCTCCAGCAATGACAGCTGCATTGCTGCACTCAGCGCTGTGTGCAGGTCAGGCCTGAGGGAGAGGGGCCTGTGCCCGTGAGGTCCCCTGGTGTGGTGTGACCCTGGGTGCAGAGCAGCAGGACCTGCCAGCCTAGGCATGAGCAGGGTGTGTTCCTTTGGCAGCACGACCTCCCAGGCCATCCAGACTGGGATGAAGATGAATGCAGAGTTCATCATGCTCAACCACTTCAGCCAGAGGTACGCCAAGATCCCGCTCTTCAGCCAGGACTTCAGCGAGAGGGTCGGCATTGCCTTCGACCACATGAGGGTGAGCTGGGGGCTTGGGGCCAGGCATGGAATGGTGCTGCTCTTACATGGGATGGCTGCTCATGAATTAAGTGCTCCTCTTGTACTGTAGCATTACTCCATCTCCTGAAGAGCAGTCTCTGAAACAGCTCCTTTAACTGCTGGCAGCAGATGCCCTGTGCCAGTGTCAGACAGGTGCTGATGGCACTCAAATCCTACTCTTAACACACTGGGTACTTGCCTTGTTGTCACCTCAAGGCTTGCTACTTCAAGCCAAAAAACCTAATTTTGCTTCCATTCCCATCCCAACTGATGAGCTGCTCCAGTGGCATTCTGTAGCAGACATCTGGGAGACACAAAGCTGGCTGAAGATACTTGGGCAGTGAGGGCAGCACACTCAGTCAGAATTTGTACTGGGCCATAGCATTTCTATAAAGAAAACATCAATAACTTGTTGAGGTCAGGGCTGCTGGGTGCAGGTGCTGCACACAGGAAGGGGCAGTTGATGGCTAGAGGCTGACCTGGAGCAGGGGCTGGGCACTGTCACAGGAATCCAGCAGGGATTTATCCCAAGGCTCCAAAGGATTCCCCTTGGGCAGTGCCAGAGCCCGGCCGTGGCTCCACCCAAGATGAGCCCAGGATGGATCCGAGTCACCAGTTCTCACACTTGCATCACTTTGGCTCCATTTCCACCTTGGCTTCACTGCCCAATCCCAGCTCCACTTCTGCACTCCCATCCTCCCAGATTCTCTCCTCCAGTGGCTGCTGGTTGCACTTTTTGGGGCTGAAGCTGCAGCGTGTCCTTGGCTCTGGGGCTGGAAAAGGATTGTTTTGTGTGCCTGAGCTGGGAGGAGAACTTGTGACACTTTGTGTGGAGTTCAGAGTCACACACCAATGCACTGCAGAGTCTGGGAAAATATAAAAGCTCAAACTTGAGGCATCACAGTGCCCTGCTGTCTGCACAGGCCTAAGGCAAGGAAATCAACCAGCAGTTCTCCCCCAGGAGCTCCTGTGCTTGTGTTTCAGGTCCGTTTCAGTGACTTCCCGGCCATCCCCAAGCTGATCCCGCCCCTCAAGGCGTTGTTTGCCGACGACATCGTGGAGATGGAGGAGCGGAAGGAGAAGCGGGAGCTGCGGCTGCTGAAGGAGACTGCCCTGATCCTGGACAAACTGACCAGCGGGGACAGCACAGAAGCAGCCTGCCAGAAACGGAAACAAGCCAAGAACCATCAGGAAGTGCCAGACAAGAAGCTTAAAACAGTGAACTGAGAGGGCCAAGGCTGGGAGTGCTCTGCTCTGAGAGGGAAGCCTGGCTGTGCAGCCTTGGAGCACGCCGTGCTGCCAGCAGGAAAGGGGCTGGCATGGGCACCTGGCTGCTCAGCATGGATCTCCCTGGGCTGGCCTGCTCAGCATGGATCTCCCTGGCTGCAGCTCCCCAGGGCTGCCAGCAGCACTGCTCCTTGTGGAGACAGGATCTGCCCACACAGCTCCTGGTCTGGGGGCTCGCCAGTCCCTGGAGCATTCTTTTAAGCAAAAAATTCTTCTCTCTGAACTGTTTTAATTTTGGGGTTTATGCTACAAGGTATTGATAATGTAACAGCAGCAGGTGTGACTTTTGCAAGAGATTAGGTGTGAGAGGCCCTGGAGGGGCCGTGGGTTTGCCAGGAGGTGAGCTGGTCTCAGTGAAGGGGGGCATAACCAGCTGTCAGAACAGGTGATAGGAGGAAAATTAACAGTAAAATGGGACCCAATTTTAGGGTTTTAGGTTGAATTAGAGGTGAGGATACATCTGTACATCTGTTCCCATTCTATTTTGGTTTTCTCTGCTGGTTTTTGTTTCAAAAGATCAGTTTTCCTAACCCTTCATTTAGAATCTGAATAAACCACTTGCCATCCTCCAGAAAGCTGTGTTGTGTCTGCATCACTAATGAGGAAACAAAAACCTGGATTTCTCTGGTGAACATCCTTGGCTGACTGATTCAGCTTTGGGGTAAAGAGCAAGATCTTGCCCAGATCTGGATCATGCTGGAGCCTCATGTCTGGAGTGTCCTTGAGTGGATTCTAGTTCTGGATGCCTGCACAGCAGGCAGAGAGGGGGGAGGTCTCTGGTTAAGAGGAGTTTTTCTGAGGCTTTTTGTGGGTCAGCTTTGCTTCTTTTGCCACTGCTGTCACTGCCTGTGTTTGGGAGTAGGAGGGACTTCTGTGCTGTTTGAGTTAAGGAGTTCATTTTTGGAGGCAGCTTGAGGACACCCAGACCCAGCTCAGGAGATGATACTTGCACACAAGTCTGAGACTTCATTTTAAGTTTATGGGAAATTAAGGGACAAACTGACAGCAAAGCAACTTTTGTTGATAAGCTATGCTTTAATATTATGCTTGCCTAAAGCAGAGACTGGAGAATTAACACATCTGTGTCCTCCAGAAAAGCTCTGCTGGGCTTTTGTGAATAGCAGTGGACTGGGGAAAAACAAAATGTTCCTGTTACTGGGGCGGGCTGGGGTGACCAGGGGAGGACCTGGTTACTGCTGAGGTGACACGAGCAGCTCTGGGACTGCACAGCATCCGTGTGCTCCTTTTCATGGAATTAAAGAAGGATCTTTTATTTGGAAAATGATGAACCGCTTCTCACAGGGGGTGTTAATAAAGTGGAAGTGCAGCGGCGGCAGGAGCCGGGAGCATCCGAGTTTCAGCTTCAGGCGGTGATGCAGGAGCAGCACTGTTCCCGATGTGGAAAAATTCCCTGGGACTGCGCTCTGAGCTTCCCGAGGAGCGAGCCGGGCTGCGAAATTGCTGCTGGGGCTGCCCAGAGAGAAACGGGCTGGGGCAGCAGCGGGAGGGAGTTGGCAGCGCCGGGCCCGCCCCCGCATCCCGGCGGGGCACGGGAGCGGCTCCCGGGAGTCCCCCGGGCAACGCAAACACTGAGCGGAGCGGGGCGGATGGAGGGCGGCGGGGACGGCGGGGCAGCGGGGCCGGAGGAGCCCCGGGAGGGGTTGGAGGAGCCCCGGGAGGAGCCCCGGGAGGGGTTGGAGGATCCCCGGGAGGAGCCCCGGGAGGATGCCCGGGAGCAGCGGGGCGCGGAGCGGCTGGCGCGGCTCGCCGCCCGCGCTCTGGCCGTGCCCCCGGAGCGCTGCCGGCGCGGTGCGGCGGGCCCGGCGCTGCGCTCCTTCCTGCGGGGCGCGGCGGGGCCGGCGCTGCTCGCCTGGCGGGGCCCGGCCGGGGAGCTGGGGCTGAGCCCCGGGCCGCCCCCGCCGCCCCCCGGGGCCGCCAAGGCGCTGTTCGTGCTGCGGCCGCCCGGCCCCGGCCCCGCCGAGCTGCTGAGCGGGGACCTGCCCGCTGAGCCGCTGCCGCACTTCGCCGCGCTGCTGGACGAGGTAAGCACCGGGTCTGCGGAGCCCAGTGAAACCTCCTAAATCCTGAGCCAGGTGGGGTCCGAGGGGGATGACGTTACACAATCGCAGGATGGGTTTCTGAGAATGAGGAACTCTGCTTGTCCCGTCCCTTGAAGTGTTCAAAGCCGGGGTGGACAGGGCTTGGAGCGACCTGGGGCAGTGGCAGGTGTCTCTGCCCATGGCAGAGGGTGGAACGAGACACGAACTTTAAGGTCCCTTCCAGCCCAAACCATTCTGTGGTTTTAGGATAGCTGGTGCTGCATGGCACATCTCAGGCACAGCTGGTCCAAACCCCTGCCAGGACCGTGTCCAGGTGACTTTTCAGTGTCCCTACAGATGGAGATTCCTCCCTGGGGTGTGTCTGTGCCAGCCCTCAGTCACCCTCACCAGGAAAGGGTTTTTCCTGTTCAGAAGAGCCTCCCGTATTGGAGTGCCCAGTTACCTCAGGTAGGCTGATGTTTTCCCAAAGGGATCTTCAAGAGGTTCCACCAGGACCCCAGCTGTCATTTTAGCAATCCAGAAGAATACAAGCAGCTGATGTGACTGGTTATGGCATGACTCTCATTAGCAGTCCATGTGATTTGAGTGCTGGAGACCAAGCCTGCTACCACTGCAGCTGAGCTGTTGGAGGTGAACTCTGTGCCCTGGGGTTGCTCCCCCTTCCCATGGCTCCCTGGATTATGGTGGCTGCTGCTGCTGGTCCTCTTTGGTCGTGGTGCAAAGAATTTTCAGCACCCTGGAGTGGCTCCCTGGTTGTTCCTTTTCCATTCTGTGTCTGTTTGTAGCTGTTTTTTACTTTTATCCTCCTCAAGTCTGGCCACATAAAGGCTGCTCATCACCAGGGGCAACCTGGCTCTGGTCCCAGAGGAAGGTGACAGGCACTGTTGCTGTCCCAGCACAAAGGAGCCAGAAGCAGCTCAGGTGCAGGCAAGCCCAGCCCAGAGTCCCCACGGCTGGGTCAGAACTGATAAAGACAAGAACCATATTTAGTGGGCTGCAGCTTTGGGAAATAACCCCAAACGTGGCTATGCCAGGAGGTGCCAGGAGGTGCCAGAGGACCTTCCCTGTGCATGTGGGGGTGTCTGTGCAGGGACAGCCCCTGGGCTCAGCCCAGCCCCACGGGCCTGTTCACCATCTGCTGCAGGGAACTGCCTGGGACAGTGAGCAAGCCAGGACCTCGGAGCTGGTCCATCCATAGCACTTTTGTCCTTGGACTCATCCAATCACAGCATGTTTTGTGGTGGGTGGGACCTTAAAGCCCATCCAGTCCCTCTGCCATGTGCAGGGACACCTCCCACTGTCCCAGGTTGCTCAAACCCTGCCCAAGCTGGCCTTGGACACTTCCAGCCACAGCTTCTCTGGGCACCCTGTGCCAGGACCTCCTCACCCCCACATGGAACAATTTCTTCCTAAATCAAAAGCTAAATCTGCCCTCCCTCAGCTCGTTCTCCCTCGCTCTCCCATGACCCTGCTGCAGGTGCTCGTGCCCATCCTGACGAACCGGAGGAACCATCAGGGCTGGCCACGAGTGGTGTCACAAGACATCATCCATCATGTCCACAGCCTCAGAAACACTGTCTTCAAGGTTGTTGGCCAAGTCAAAGGGCAAGACATTGCTGCCTCTTCCAGCTGTCTCAGAGGGAATTGAGAACCTTGATCCTAAAAATGAGAAATTGTGAGTACCAGCCTTGCTCTCCACTGGGTTTTCTTCTGCTGCTGCATGTGCTGTGTCTTTTGGGGATCCTCCCTGTCAGACATGGGGACTCCTCTTGCTCCCTGTCCTCTGCAGCTCATCAGACTGCCATCAGACTTGCTCTCTCTAGTTCATGGGCTCTGTCCTTGGGGACTGTGCAATGACACAAGCAGGAAAAGCTCAGGAGGTGGAAGGGGATGTGGGCATGCAAAGAAGCAATGAACTGCTTAGATCACTGAGGGAAAACTCCAAACTCTGCAGTCAGGTTATTCCAAGCCCCAATGTCCAACCTGGCCTTGGGCACTGCCAGGGATCCAGGGGCAGCCACAGCTGCTCTGGGCACCTGTGCCAGGGCCTGCCCACCCTCACTGGGAACAATTTGCTTCACTAAAATCTAATTTAAACCTACTCTCTTTCAGTTTTAAACCATTCCTCTTTATCTTGTCTGTACCTGCCCTTGTAAGTAGTCTCCCTTATGGGTTTGATTTTTTTGTGGTTTTGAAACATGAATCTGGGCTGTAACTGCAAAATCCAGCTGTCCATTGAGGTAGATCCAACTGAGCAGTGCACATGGATAAGTGGAAAGCCAAGTGACCCTCGTGCTCTGTTCTCTGCAGCTTGGAGCTGATCAATAAATCCCTGGTACATGCCACTGAGTCAGCCATCATTGACTGGAGCCAGCAGATCCAGAGAGTGCTGAAGAAAGAGTCCTCAGAGCCTCTCCTGCAAGGCACCAACCCCACCCCGAAGGTGGAACTGGAGTTCTGGAAGAGCAGGTGCTGGGGAAGCTGGTGCTGCTGGTTTGGGTAAAGGGGTTGCTGCTGCTGTGAGCCAAGAGCAGCTGCTCGAGGTCCTGTAGAGACCTGAACCCAAAAATATTGCTCCCAGACATGAAATAGTGCTGATCTGAGTGCCTGCAGGTGGCTGGGCAGTTGGCTCGGTTTGGCTTGGCCCCACCACAGTTCAGGGCTACACCAGGAGGGAATTTGGTTGGAAATGCTGTTTGCCTCACTGTTGTCCAGGAGCCAGCCCCAGAGCAGAGCTGATGGGCACTCTCATGCTGTCAGCTGGCTGCTGGTGCTGGAGGGGGGTTAGATGAGCCAGGGTGTGGAATTTCACCCACCCTTTGTACTGACTGGAGACAGAGCTGTCAGCAGTGGCTGCAGAAACCACCTGGCTCCTTTTGGCACAGAGAGCTGCTCTCACTGAACCTGGCACCAGCTGAGTCCTGTAGGGCTGGTCCCAACTGCCACCACTGGGCTCAGTCCTTGTGTAACTGCAGAAAACCCTGAGCCAGGCCCAGGGCAGGCAGGGCTTTGGGTACAGCTGGCTGGTAACTGTCCTGCCTGCTGCAGGTGTGCTGACCTGGAAGGAATCTACAGCCAGCTGACATCCAGGAGGGTCAGCAACATGCTGGAGGTGCTGGAGAGAGTGCAGAGCATCTACGTGCCAGCCTTCCAAAACATGCTCCTGGATGTGCAGGCAGGTGAGAAACTGGGACAGCTTCACCGTGCTGCTGACTGCTGTCCTCTGCTCAGAGCTGGGCTCCCCTGTGCCCTCCTGCTGGGGGGACAGGGTGGCTTGTGGGACAGTTTGTTCTTCCTTATTCTCGAGCTTTGGGGTTATTTGCATGTGCACTTCTGGAAAAGGCTGAGACCATTGGGATTGTTCAGTGCAGAGAAGAGAAGTCTCTGGAGTGATCTTGTTCTGCCTTCCAGTGCCTAAAGGGGCTCCAAGAGAGCTGGAGATGGATTTTTTTACAAGGGTGGCATTGAAAGGACAGGGGCAAGTGGCTTCATGCTGTCAGAGGTTGGATTAGATTTTAGGAGGAAATCCTTCCCTGGGAGGGTGGGCAGGCCCTGGCACAGCTGTGGCTGCCCCTGAATCCCTGGCAGTGCCCAAGGCCAGGCTGGACACTGGGGCTGGGAACACCCTGGGATAGTGGAAGGTGTAACAAGATGTGCTTTAAGGTCCCTTCCAGCCCAAACCATTCCATGGTTCTATGATTTAGATGATGATGATAATTCTCCTCATGTTGGTCCACAGGTTTACCTGCACAATGATGTCCTGGTTTCATTAAAAATAATTAATTTAATTTAAATTAATTAATTATTAACTCTAGGGTAGTTCTTCAGGGTCCAACCACACAGCTGTACAAAGCTAAGCTGAAGATTTCCCCAGTCAAGTGCTCATTTCTGTTCTGGTGCAGTCAGGACAGGTGGGACAGTGCTGCCCTCTGGGCATGAGGCTGCCACAGCCAGAGCCAGGCTCAGCTGAGCTCAGGCCCAGCCTGGTGATCCTGCAGCCCATGCAGAGCTGTGTTTTTGCAGCTTGGTTGTTGTGGCCTCAGCCTGTGCCCAGAGCCCTGTCCCCACTCCCTGTCCCTCACCATCGAGTCAGGCTGTTTGCTGTGCTGGTTAAGCTCTAGGTGAGCAGGGATCAAGGTGATTTATCTCCAGCACATGCAGGTGAGTGCTTTGTGCTCTCCAGGACTGTCTGTTCCCCTTTGTGCCAGCATCCAGCTCGTGACCCCCACCCCTCCTGCCCTCTCTTCCCACAGCTCTGAGTGAAGCTCAGGACATTGACCTGCACCTGACACCCCTCCAGCAGCCCCTGGAGGACATAGAGGCTGTTGAGTTCAGCAAGGTGAAGCCTCTCCTGGTCCCTCTGCTGCACGTGGTGTGCTGGATCTGGGTCACCTCCAAGCACTACAGTGTGCCTGTGAGGATCGTGGTGCTGCTCCAGGAAATCTGCAACCTTCTCATTCAGCAGGTGTGTGGCTGTGGCACCTGTGTTTGCCACGGGAAGGGTTTTATCAAAGTCCCTTCTCTCTTTTTTTCCCCTGCCCTTCCTTGGCAAAGGGACTCTGAGCTGGAGAGGAAGGGTCAGACCTGTTCAGTGCAAAAAGTCACATTTGCTGTGACAGCAACAGGGACATCTCTGGGGTGATCTGGCTCTTCCAGGCCGTGCTGTACCTGTCTCCAGAAGACCTTCTGAAAGGAGAGATGGAAGAGAGCCTGGGCAAGGTGCAAACAGTGTTGGACATCCTGAGTGCCTTCAAGGAGGCGTTTGAGGAGAGACGGGAGAACCTGCACATGTACTGTGAGCCAGGCCAGGAGCTGAGGAGGTGGCACTTCCACAGCAGGCTGGTGTTTGCAAGGCTGGACAGCTTCCTGCAGAGGCTGCAGATGGTCAAGGTGAGGCTCTGGAGCTGTGAGGTGTTGTAGCCATGAAGTCCCTTGCTGGCACCTTCCCTCCCTGCTGCCAGGGGATGGGGCTGCTCTCTGGGCTGTGCAGTTCCCCTGACATCCCCCCGACCTTGTGTGCCCAGGTCCTGCTCAGTGCTTGTGACAGATTTGCTGCTGTGTCTTCTCAGGCTGGTGGGTGTGTCAATGCTCCCACATGTCCTCTGGGACTTGTCCCCTTGTTGGGATAAGGGGATGGAGGTTATGGGGCTGTGCTTTGCACAGCTGGGAATAAACCAGGACAACACCTGGGGCATCCTGGAGCTGGGCATCTCCTGACTTGGAGATTGACACAGACACCGTGTGCCTGTTACACTGTAAGGGTTTTGAAATCAGAACCAGTGGGATACTCCAAGTCAGAACTACAATTTAATAGGAAAAAAAAGAGAAAAGTGAAACACGTGCAAAAGAACGAAAGAAAACCACTGACAGAGTCAGAATACAACCTGACACCCCTGCTTGTTGGGGTGGTGGTAACAGTCCAGATGAAGAGGTCTTGTTGAAGTAGTGATCCTGTAGAAAGGTCTGGTAGCTCTTGTCCTCTGGAAACCAGTGGGTAAGAGCTGCTGTGATATTCCAAATCTCAGTTTTTATCCAGGTGGGAAAGGCTTGGCTCCTGCCCTGGCTGGAGCATCTCCCAGTGGGATGATGTAATTTTGTCAGTCATGCACTGGGACTCAATGGCCATTAACAGGAGATATCTCCTGGAGGGAGGATGGACTGTGGAAAGATAAAGAACATTGCCCCACCTGGTTTAACAGCTGGCCCATTAGCAGAGGATATCTCCCACAGAGACAAGAATCACTGCCCCACCTGGTTTCAGCAGATGGTTGATAGAATAATCCCTTTGGGCACACCTTTACATTGGAATCTAGGACATACATGCATCCTGTGTGCCTGTAACACACACCCTGTGTGCCTGTTGCACACACCCTGTGTTCACCTGGGACCTCTCCTCTGGTTATCAGCTCCCTGCAGCTGCTGCTCATATCTCTCTGCAATAAATCTCTGTTCATGGTTCTGATCCCAGCTGTGGGATCAGGTGGGCACTGTGCAGGCTGCTTTTGCCTGTTCAAGGCAAGGTCTGGTTTGCTTTTCTCCTTCTCTCATTCTCTTACCCACACTGTGTAGCTCTTCTCATTCCTTAAGGAGCTGTGTTGAGAACCACACTGGATGGCACCTATTTTAAAACTGCTCATTATCATAGAATCATAGAATCACAGAATGGTTTGGGTTTAAAGGCACCTTAAAGATCATCTTGATGCCAGCCTGAGTGCCCTCGCTGAGCCTGGGAGGTCCTTTGGCCCAGGAGCAAACCTGGCTCTGTGCTGTGCTAGTCTGCTTGTGGCTGAACCTGTGTGTGCTCCTCTGGCTCTGCAGGGTCTCCTGACCACGGCCCTGGACCTGACACAGCTGGAGAAGATTGAGCTTGGGGGGGATGAAAGGGAAGGCCCTGGGCCAGCAGGTGCTGGACATGTATGAGGAGTTCCAGGAGGGCTTCCAGGTGTTCTCAGAGCGAAGCTACGACTGCCTGGACCTGGCCAACGTGGTAGGTGGCCCCAGCCTGTGGGAATGCCAGCAGCACATCCTCCTCTCCAGACAGCTTCCTCCTTCCAGCTCCCTCCTCCTCTGTTGTGGTCTGAGCTGTCACTGCAGGGAACAGGGAGCTGCAGACACTTGGGAGTTCTTGCAGCTCCATACCTCAGAACCACACAATGAACCAGGCTGGAAAAGACCTTTGTGATTACCAGGTCCAAACTGTGACTAACACATCTCCTCATCAACTAAGCCATGGGCCTGAGTGCCACATCTGTTGTTAAACATGTCCTGGGATGGTGCCTCCACACGATTCCAATGCCCAATCACTCTTTCAGTGAGGAATTCTTTCCTGATGTCTAACCTAAAGTTCCCCTGGCACAGCTTAAGTCTAGCACACCTTTCTGGTTCAGTGAGTGCTTCTGTGGGTTTTTGGGGTGGTGGTGTTGTCTTCAGGGTAAGAGAGTGTGGAAGCAGCCCATTTTGCCTCCAGGCTGAGGTTGGAACTTGTTGGACTGTGGGTCCATCCTGGAGGGCTGTGAGCTCAGCCATGGGATGGGACAGAAGTGTCCTTGACTCCCTGGAGGGTGGCCAGAAGAGTGCTTTAATTCCTGGTGAATAAGAAGAGGAAATAGCTCTGGGCTGGGAGGTGGCAGGCACCTCCCCAGAGCCTTGTCACAGCTCAGCCTTGCTGTTCCCTCCCACAGGAGTTTGAGCAGGATGCCCTGGGCTTCCAGCAGAAGGTGGAGGACATCGACCGTCGGCTGGCCACGGTGTTCAGCCAGGCCTTCAGTGATGCCCCGGGCCTGGAGCACATCTGCAAGGTTTGTCTGTGTGTCTGTCCCTCCCTGCTCTCCCTGAGCCCCACGGAGGGCAGACAGTGCAGGAGCTGCAGGCACGTGGGATGGACAGTGGGACAGGGACACTGCTGGGTTGGACCTGTGCTGGGAGGGAATAGCAAAATCTTATAAGTGCCCAGCAATAGATGAAATAGAGATGTTGGCAGTCTTTGACATAGATGCTGAAAACAGTCATGTGAAGGTTTGAGGCCTCTTCCTTTGTTTAGATGATACCAAATGCCACAAATACCAAAGAACCAACAGACATCCTGTCCCAAGCCTGGCAGGAAAGGTCTGAAGATAAGGGTTACAGATAAGAAAGCCATAAAACATGGGAATTTAGTGATTCCTATAGGTTGCATGCAAATATTAGGAAATTAGTATATTGTATTAGATTGGTTATTGGAAATTAGAATATTCATCATAGAAGAATACTTATTGTATTGTAAATGGGAAATCGCTCTCTCACCTCTAACCTCTCTCTCTCTAAGCTCTCTCTTATCCCCTTGCTCTTATCTCTTACTCTCTTACTCTCTTACTCTCTTACCTCGTTGCTCTACACTCTCTCTTACACCCACGCCTTTATAATAAACTATAAACCTAAAAACCAAAAAATAGTAAGCTCCTGAGTCTGTCCAGTGACCATCCAACAACCAACATTCAACCCCTACAGACCTGGGCAGGGATGCTCTGAGTTCCAAGGCCGGGTTGGACAGGGCTTGGAGCACCCTGGTCTAATGGGAGGTGTCCCTGCCCATGCAGGGGGTGGAATGAGCTGGGCTTTAAGGTCCCTTCCAACCCCCAACCATTCTGTGATTCTCTGATTTCCTGGTGAAAACTGCTGTTAAAACCAGGTGATCATTGTTAATATCAATTCGTTAATACATGGATGAATTTCAACTCTGAAAATTGAGGTTTTCTAGAAATGAGGTGGCTTTGTTTACCAGTGAATCTATCCTGCAGAGAAAGTAAATGGTATTTTCTGAAAAAAATCAGTATAATTGTAAAAAAGACTGTAGAAAATGGTAAGTGATAGCATTTATCTTTGAGTTGTTGTTGTGGGTTATTTTTAAATAGCAAATTTTGAAGCACTTGAAGAATGACAGTTGGAATCTGGTTCACGCACAGAGAAGGTCTGAGCATTTCTTTAACAAAGACATTCTTTGTGATATGGTTTAGTGGTGGGATTTTGTCAAAGGTGATCTCAGAGTTCTTTTCAAACCTTAATGATTCCATGAAAGGCAGGCACTACTTGGGAAAGCTGGGGGAAACATTTCCCTTTGACAAGGTGTCCATCAGTTCAGACCTTTGATTTACTGGGTGAGACAAAGCACCTGCATCACTGAGGGAAATCCCAGTGGGACTTTGAGCAGGACTGTGACTGTTTCCCATTTCTTCCCCTGCCCAGCTGCTGGCCATGTTCCAGAACCTCCTGGAGCGCCCAGTGGTGGCTGCAGCTGCTGCTGACAAGGTCCCTGTGCTCCTCAGCATGTTCAGCACTGCCCTGGACCAGGCCAGGCTCACCTACACCAGGCACACCCAGGCAGGGCTGCAGCCAGGTGGGTGCCATGTCAGGAGGAAAACTGGTTTTACGCAAAACTGGATTTAGACTAATTCAGGGAGGGAAATAATTTGCTTTTACTAACCAGAAGCTTCCCAAATTGCAAAGGTTTTCAGCTTCCTATAGTTCCTAGTGGAAAGGGAAGTGCCTGAGAATGCTCTGTTCTTGGCATTAAAGTGATGCCAGTATCCTTGTTCTAAAAGTGTGAGATGTGGCTGGGATTGAAGGCACGTGCTGAGCTTTTCCCTTGTAGTGCTGTAAATGCAAGGAGGAGGTGGGATTGTGGGGTTTGATCAGCCTTTTCTGGGCTTATTATTTCCTGGGAATGCTGGCACAGAAGGGAATAGGTAAACTCCTGTCAGATTATGAGGATCAGTGTGTCTTTTTGAAAAGCAGCCTCAGGAAGGCTGTTCTGGAAGCAGACAAGTTCCAGGAGAGGCAGCACTGCTGGAACCAGTGCAAGTTTACAGAGGGAATGGGGAGATTAATGGAGGATGAGTCCAGCATTTACTGTGACCTCTCCTCTCCTCTCCTCTCCTCTCCTCTCCTCTCCTCCCTCCTCTCCCTCTCCTCTCCTCTCCTCTCCTCTCCTCTCTCCTCTCCTCTCCTCTCCTCTCCTCTCCTCTCCTCTCCTCTCCTCTCCTCTCCTCTCCTCTCCTCTCCTCTCTCCTCTCCTCTCCTCTCCTCTCCTCTCCTCTCCTCTCCTCTCCTCTCCTCTCCTCTCTCTCCTCTCCTCTCCTCTCCTCTCCTCTCCTCTCCTCTCCTCTCCTCTCCTCTCCTCCCTCCTCCCCCTCCCCTCCCCTCCCCTCTCCCTTTTCTCCTCTCTCCTCTTATCCCCTTTCCCCTTCCCTTCTATCCACTTGGAGTGAGATGGGATGGTCACAACCAGCTCCTAGCCAGAAATCCCTTGCTCAGTGTCTGTGGGCAGCAGAGAATTCACCCCAGTCTGGCTCCAGGCTTCTCCTCCCATCCCATATTCAACCCCCAGAGGCACAGGGGGATCTGTGGGTCCCGGCCCTGCGTGGTGTGGCAGAGACTGGCTTCAGGGCAGTTGTGTGGGGCTGGGCAGGCTGACTCAGGCTGCTCCTGTGCCCTGCAGGGTTCCCCCCCCTGCACAAGAACGTGCCTCCCGTGGCCGGGGCGCTGGGCTGGGCGCGGGAGCTGCGGGCGCGGATCCAGAGACCCCTGGAGCACCTGAGGCACCTCCCGTGGCTGTGAGTGTCACCCTGTGACCACCTGCAAACCCCCTTCTAGTCAATCTTTGGAGCTTCTTTCTGTTATAAACAAGAAACAAAAGTCTCGATATTCAGCAAAACTTAGATTGTTTTATTTTATATAAATGGAGCAAGCAGCGCTGGGGGTACTTGGGGGCCACTGCCCACTCCATGCTCCACCCAGCTTTGGTTTGCAGCTCCCTTTTATAGCATGGGTTCCTTGTAGTCATCAATAAATGTTATTGTTTTACTGTCATAATTCTGCCAGGAAAGCAGTGGTGGTCTATGGGATCTCTGGACAATGAGTCTCTAGACAATTTGTCAAGTCCCACAGATAACCTCTGCTCTTGGTAGATAAGGAATGGCAGAAGTCAGGAAGTCTGGTCTCAGGGATAGGCTGCAATTGATTACACAAAGGCAGAAAACCTGATTTTGCAGGATCTGTTGGGCTGTGTGAAAGCCTTGTTTGGCAGGCTGCCAGTAGATACAACTTATTCAGAAAACATAATATTCATAACAGGGGAACTTAAAACAGAATGATTTAATCATATATTTTCCTTTCTTTAGTGTCATGCTTCATTTCAGACTTAAGTGTTCTGGTTATACAAACCCCAATACTCCTATGATTAACATGAATCTTCTATCAGTTATCACATTTCTGTGTTGAATGCTATCCAATGGAGCAGTCCTTAGTGAGAGGTGAGGAGAGGGTGTCCTGGACCATTTCACTTCCCTGCCAACTTTGCTTTTTAAAGCAGCTCTTTAATTGGACTGGTTTTGAAATGATTCAGAGGCACAGTAGATAGGCTGGTCAGTTTTTAACACTGCCCTAGGTTGCAATTGGAATAGGTATTGCAACCTTTCCCACTGTCATTCCTCTCAGCAAGATCTCCAGGAGCTCCTTGGGAGCAGCCCAGCTCTTGAGTATTTGCAGAAAATAAATTTCTCAGCTTTAAACAAAGGAACAATCACCCAAGATCCAGAAAACAAGCCAGGGCTGGAATTCTCATGGTTCCTGCATTTAGCATGGATTTTATCCCTCTTTCAGAGCAGTTAAGCATAAGTCCTTCAGCAGGGTGGTGTCAGGTTTTTTCCCACATGCAACTTGAGAGGGAGAAAGGACTGAAAAGGAGAAATTAAGATATGTGTAAATATAGAAGTACATTATGTATTGCATATATCATCTGTATAATGTATGTTATTGCACACATTTTATATTTTTTCCTGTACATTATGTAAACAGTCATTTACACAGCTGTGACCTGCATCTAGTGGAGCACAACTGTGACAGAAAACTGTCAAGGGTGAAATGTTTAAAAGTGCTGCTTGGTAACTGGTTTTTCCAGCACCCCTGTCCCAGGTGCTGGTCCCCATTTTACAGCATGGAAACAGCTGAGAGAGAGCACAGGGCAGCCTTGGTGCAGGGAGAGCCTTTGGGGTGAAACCCAAGCAGACCGTGGGGGACCCTGGGGAGGGGAAATGCAGAGCTCAGCCCCCAGGACTAAAGGTGAGCCCTGTGTGTTTTGTGCCAGGAGCTTGGACTCTGCCCGTGGAAGGAGGGTGATGCAGAAATATGAAGAGATGATCCAGCTGCTCGACAGGTACAGGGGGCTCAGGAAGGGCTTACTGGGGAAACATTCCCCTCCCCTCCCAGACCTTTTGGCAGCCCAGGGCTTGGTAATGTCCCTTCCTGAGCCCAAGGGAGTTTCCTGCTGGGGAGGAGCAGGGAGGCTGCCACTGGGTACCACAGGTTTGCTGGGATGGCTTCAAAGGACAGTCCTGCAGGGGAGGAACAGGGGCTCTGCAGCCCAGCAGGAACATCAGCTCGAGCTGCTGTGGGGTGGAGGGGCTGCCCTGGGCTGGGAGAAGCCTCTGTTCTCTCACTGGCTGTGTGTGCAGAGCTGCAGTGTGGATATTGCACAGTTTGGGCTGGGAGTCCCTGCCCAGGACTTGGCATCTCAATGTTTGACGTTACAGCTGATTGCTCTGGGCTGTGCCTTGAGAGAAACCCCTTCCCCAGGGGGGAGAGCCCTGCAGGGCCCTGCTCTCCACCCCAGTGAGGGGAACTGGGAGCCTGGGCTGCTGGATGCTGCAGGGTGGATGGAGGGAGCCCTGTTCCCATCACCAGAACAAGGTTGGACAATGCAGCACAGCCTTTCAGAGAGGAGCTCCCAGGCTATCAATCTGATAAATTGGGGCTCCTCTGGGCCCCAGCAGTGCTGCCTGTAGATCACTGCTCTGCAGGTTTGCAGCACAACTGCTCCATTCCCTGCTCCTGACAGCACACCTGGCACCAGCACAGCTCACTGCTCCTCCCCAGGCTCCTGGGGGAGAGGAGGTTTCATGAACTCTCAGAAGATTGGGATAAACAAGAATGAAACCTAGAGAAATAACACTCAGGCCCTCTAAAACAACCTTCAGACCTCCCTTCATGCTCCCTCCTACCCAAGCTGAGATGTCAGTGCCAAAGCCATCCTGTGATTCCACATCCTGCAGCCCTCAGGGCTCAGGGAATGCAGCTGCTGAGAAAGCCCAGGCACCCTCACAGGGCAAGCAGCCATTCTGCACTGGAGGAGCCAGAAGTGCCTTTTTGTCTCTAACTCCTGATTTCCCAAGTTTTCAAACTCCCCACCACACCTGGCTTTGCAGTTTTTATTTTGCAGGTGCTCTGCACTGGGTCTATCACAACCCACATGCCATTCATCATTGTCCATATAACAATTACCTTAATTATCATCCTTATATATGTAATTATCTCATGCATGCATAGATTTATCTCTCCATAACATTTTAAATAGCTTCTCAGTTTGTCTCAGTCCCTCTCACTGCCACCAGCCCCTGCAAAAGGCATTATAGCAGGGGACAGAGGGGCTGCAGCAGGTCCCACCCACACAGGCAAAGCCAGGCTGAGCCAGCCCACGGCCACTTCTTGGCTCAGCTGGAAAAAAAAGGAAAAGGAAAGTTTCAACTGTCAGGAGCACAGAGAGAATTAACCCTGGCAAGGCTGAGCAGGGCCAGCTCTCCTGAGAGCAGTGTGGCTGCAGAGGCACCAAGAGGGGTTATTTAAAGCATCAGAAGGATAATCCTCCCAGCACAAACACAGGAGCAGAAACCCAGGTGGCTTTGGGACTGTCCCTGACATGTGAGATGCCAGGACCCCCATTCTGCCCCCTGTGCTGCCATCCCAGGGGTGCAAGTCTCACTCAGACAGGTGAGGTCAGCTTCAGCCACCCCAGCATCCCTGTGCCTTTAGGCATCTGCCCTGCTTCAACCTTTGGAAACCCCCAGCTGCTGATGTATCACCTTAGGCTAAATACTTTGGAAACTCCATCTCCAAATCTGAATTCCCTGCTATAACTGGTACTTGAGAGAGCTTTGCCCTCCTCACTTGATGTTTTTTGGGTGTTTTTGGAAGCACTGTTGTTTGTGGAGATGGCATGGGTGGGTTTTGAACTTTCCTTCACGTTCCTCAGTCCTCAGAGTGGACTTGGCTTCCACTCAGTTACAGCTGCACTCTCTGGCCTGGTAACTGCAATGTGGATGTTTCTTTTTTCTGACAGGTATCAGGAAAAGCTGTATTTAGACTGGTCCCAGACAGTCTCAGAAAAATCCCAGTACAACCTCAGTCAGCCTCTCCTGCGGCGAGACCCACAGACCAAACTGCTCTCGGTCAATTTTGATCCCCAGGTAGGAGCTGCTGCCCCCAGGACTTGTCCCCAGGCTGTGGGGGACACCTGGGGCCTGGTCCTGGGTCTGCTCTCTGTGGACCCCCTGCCACGGGGGTAACAAGGATCTACCATAGATCTGTGTTGGGGAGGGAATAGCAAAATCTTATGAGTGCCTAGCAAGTAGTTCTGGAACAACAGATGAAATAGAGATGTTGGCAGTGTTTGACATAAACACTGAAAATAGTTCTGTTAAGGTTTGAGGCCTCTTCCTTTGTTTAGATGATACCAAATGCCACAAATACCAAAGAACCAACAGACATCCTGTCCCAAGCCTGGCAGGAAAGGTCTGAACATAAGGGTTACAGATAAGAAAGCCATAAAACATGGTAATTTAGTGATTCCTATAGGTTGCATGCAAATATTAGAAAATTAGTATATTGTATTAGATTGGTTATTGAAAATTAGAATATTCATCATAGAAGAATACTTATTGTATTTTAAATGGGAAATCACTCTCTCAGCTCTAACCTCTCTCTCTCTCTAAGCTCTCTCCTACCCCCTTGCTCTTATCACTCTCCCTGCTCTACACTCTCTCTTACACCCAGACCTTATAATAAAATACAAACTTGAAGAACAGAAAATAGTGAGCTCCTGAGTCTGTCCAGCGACCATCCAACAACCACCCCCACAGATCTGCTCTGCCTAAATACCAGGATTGCAGTTTGAGCACAGCAAATTCTGCTTAAAGCCAGTGGCAGGAGGTCCCTCAGGAGCCAGATGTGTGACTGGTGTCAGCCTGTCCAGAGCAGGGCTGATTCTGGTGTGGGCAGTGATGGGATCCTCTACAGGTGCACATTCATGTTGTGTGTGCCTAAAACCTGAGCTTCTGGAAGGGTATACAAAACCCAGGGAAGCTTTGTGACTCCAGAAGTCTTTGATGGAAGGTGGTACCACAAGGAGTTAAGTCAGTGCGTTTGAGGCCGTGGTACTATTTTTTTAGTTATTTTTTATGCCAATCAGCCCAGCAAACCAAGAGAACTGGAGCCATCTCATCTTTCACTTTGATGGCTCTTGCAGGAACAGTATTGCTGAGACTTGTGGTGTGGCTCAGCCTTCATCTGAGAGGGGATGCACGTGGGTGGGGATGGCTGAGAGGACCAGAGATGATGGTGGCTTTTAGAGGCTGGTTGATGCTTCACAGGGAGGAAATCCAGAGTCAGAGATCAATGGGAAGCAGGGGGTACAGACCAGGAGCTGCCCAGGCCCTTCCCAGCTTTGGGAATTAACCAGCAGGAAGCCCCTGTGATGCTCAGAGGGACTGGGGGATGCCAGGGGCTGGCAGGACCGTGCTGTGCTCAGCTCTGTGCCTTGCCTCCCCAGCTGGTGTCCGTGCTGAGGGAGGTGAGCTACCTGCAGGGCAGCGGGGCAGGAGCCATCCCCCCAGCAGCAGCTGCCATCTATTCCTGCAAGGAGTCCTTCCAGCAGCTGGTGGCCAGCCTGGAGCTCATGGGGAGCAGGTACAACAAGGTGCTGAGGACGGTGCTGGAGGTGGAATATCCTCTGGTGCAGGGGCAGCTGCAGGACATCGACTTGAAGCTGAGAGAGGCAGAAGAAACACTGACCTGGAAGATGGAGGGTGAGCTGGCTCTGGGACACCTGGGTCTCCTCCCATTCCCCTGTGCCCAGTCTCTGCTCCCTGGTTCCCAGTGGCAGCTCCCAGGAGGACAGGGCACCCTGGGGCATATCCAGCCCTGGGGAGATGAGGAGCAGCTCCTTTCCACATTCCCTTGATCCATGGGGCTGTGGGCAGGACCCTCAGGTGTAGCCCAGGCTCTGGGGAGGAGATGCTCTGGTGGTCCCTGGCTTGTTGGTAAGAGAGAGGTAGAGGTGGCTCTGCTGCTTGAGGTGGTGAATCTCATACCTTAAGGATGGGTGAGAAATATGTGAGAGCACGGGGAATAGGTCTGGAGGAGAGAGCACCAGAGCCTGGACAGCAGCTCTGAAAACAGGGGATCAAAAATTCCATTTTCCCCAGGTGTCTGGGATCACATCTCCGGGGTGATGGGCGATGTCTGTGACCTGGAGCAGAGGGTGCAGAAAGCCAAGGAGAATGTTGAGGAGATCCAGAGCATCGTGCAGTCATGGGGGTCGCCCATACTGGAGAGGAGGGATCCCAAAAAGGAGTCAGTGCTGAGCCTGGAGGAGTGCCAGGAGTGCCTGGAGCGGCGCTGCAGCCTGGTCAGGGACTCTGGGCACAGGATCCACTCCCTGCTGCAGGTGAGGGGGCACCTGCAGGGCTGGGGGCTCCTCAGAGCCTCCAGGGTCCCCTGCAGCACTGAAACTGTCCAGAGCTGCTTCGCTTTAAAGGAACTCCCTGAAGCCATCTGCAAAGCCGAGCCGGTGTTAATTGATTTAATTATGATGTCTCTGCGGGCTGAGCTGGAATGGGGCTGTGGGGCTCCAGCCGGGGCAGGACCAGCAGCAGCTGCAGCCCGGGGAAGGGTCTGGCTGTAGCTCTGGCTGCTGGAGAGCCACTAGAGGGGAGTGGTGCATCGGGTTTGGGATCCTGCTCCGAGAAAAAATCCCCTCTGAGGCGATTACCCGAGAACAGAGGCTGGGGCTGACCCTTCGGTTTCAGGCTCTGGCACAGGAGGTGATGCTGAGCACCCAGAGAGAAGCTGAGTGGCAGGAGAAAATCTGCTGTCCCAAACCTTGGTGTTCCCAGCAGTTTTGCCAGAGCTCAGAGTCCTCTGCAGGCCAGGAGAAGGCCCAAAGCTCTGCTGCCCAGCTGCATGTCAGGGACAGCCCCTGCCTTGCCCCTCCTGAAGGTCCCTGTCTGGCCTTGGACTCTGAAGAGAACCAGATGGGTTCATCAGGATGGGCTTTGAGACCCCCAGTTCCCCCTGCCCCAGGGGTGCAAAGCAGCCCCAAGTCCTGTGGCCTCAGAGAAGAGGGAGGAGAACACATGGAAGGCCTTCTAAGGCTCTTCTGCACTCCATTCTCACCTTGAAGTGCTCCTGGAGACCAGGCAGCCCTTGGCAGGAGCAAATGCCCCAGCAGGAAGATCCACCTCCACAAGGCTGGCACTCCTTGGCTGTGGGCAGCTCTCTTTAGGACAGACTCAGCCCTGTTGTGTGTGAAGGAATCTTCCTTGTCTTCCAGGAAAACCAGAGCCTCCTACTTGCAGAGCCAGCCTCTGATGCCTGGAAGGTGTATTTGGATTATGTGGATGAGATAGTCCTGGATGGATTCTTCACTGCCATTGAGTGCTCACTCCAGTACCTCCTGGAGAACACAGGTGATTCCTGGCTCCTGTCCCCTGGCTGCAGTGGCTGCTCAGCCTCTCCAAGGGGATAGCTCTGGTTGTGCTCACTCATACTCCATGGGTGTTCTCTTCTTCCTGGCTTTCCTCTGGCCCTGGAGCCTCCAGAAGGGGAGGGTGGCTCCACCACTGCTCACTGGATTGCTCAGGGGGAGGGATGGAGGTGTCTGTGCACTCTCTCCCATGGCTGTGCCTGGGCATCAGCCACCTCCCAGCCTCCCATGCCCAAAGCAACAGGCTGGCACCATCCTTCCCCTGTGGGGAGTCTCAAGAGACAGTCCTGCTCCTGAAAGGCACAAACCAGAGCCCTCAGTCCCTGAGCATTGAGTCCTGGGCTGAGGTGAGCTGGGCTCAGGAGTCACCAGCCCAGCCCTCCTTGCTCTGCTGAGAGCAGCCTGTGTGCAGCTAAAGCACATCTCCAGGAACACTTCCCTTCTGGCTGTGGAGGCACAATGAGCTGGAGAATTGCATGCAGTTCTTCACCATCTTGTTAAAAACTTGCATATGTTGTCAGCATTTGCATCTGACTTCAGTTTCTGGTTGCTGTTTGGGTTTGGTTTTTTTTTTTTTTTTTGTGTGCCTTTCACCACTAAATTAAAAGAGCTACTTGATTGCTGTTGTTTTTCTCCTCTGCCAGCACTTCCATGCTGGCATTGTTCAGCTCTCAGACCCCCTCTGCATTAGCTGAAGAGCCTGCTCTCTTCAAGCCTTTCCTCCTCAGGGTGTTTTCTGCTCCTTAAATCACTTTTATCTCATGTGTTCCCCACTGTCTTTGGTGGGTACCACAGCACAATGTGTTTGCCAGCACCTCCATGGGCTGTGCAGACACCGGTGAGTGTTTGCCACCACACCCTCCTGCTGTCCCTGCAGGGCATGTGGCATCTCTTACAGCCCGAGGTTTTTTTTTAGCCCTGAGATCACTTCTGGGGGACATGCAGGTGGTTTGGAACCCAGCTCTTTCTGATGCCCACCCATGAGAGACTGCAGGAGCTGTTCTGAGAGGTTTCCATGGCTGTTTATTCTCCCTTATCTCAGGATTGCTCTGCCCAGCTCACAGCTCTGCTCACCAGACGTCCAGGGCAGAATCTGCCTGGAGAGGCAGGACTGATCTTTTATACTCTAAATTACCTACTGGGGATTTACAAATGATCCCCAATACAATACAATCTTGTTACATGGTCCAGCTTTGTCCTCATTTAATCTAAAAGTGCCAGCATGTCACCCATCATGGATGGCACGGAGAAGAAGGAGGAAGAGGTATCCACACCCCAAATTCTCCATCTTGGCCACGTGTCCCATATCACAAACATTCTAGAAATCTGCTAATTTTACATTCTAACAGTCCAATTTACACTCTATTTATTTTTGCAGCTTGCATTTCTTCTCTCAATGTTGGTAAATTGTTCCAAGGAGCTGAATCCAGCCCCTGAGACACCTGGGTCTCACTCGGGGGTCTTTGGGGACCCTGCCAGGGGCGTCTTGAACCTTCCAGGGAAGCCAGAGAAATACTCTGGGCTCCCACAGCATCTTGCCATAAGGTGTTAGTGATGGCTCAAGACACCTTGGAAAAGATCCTGCCATGTCTGTTCTTCCATCCCAGATCCCGAGGCAGGGCTTCCTCCCCTGTTTGAGGTGCAGCTGGATTTGGTGATCCCAGATTTGGTGTCTCACCCTCCCTTGGACCCTGGCACCAACGATGGCTTCTGTGACATGGTGGAAAATCTTCTCCAGGGCATCTTCCACATCTCCTCGCTGGTGCCACGGCTGGCTGTGCACAGCGGCCTCTGCCACTACCAGGTCTGTGCTGTGGGGCTGCCCAGGCTGGGGGCACTGAGGGGCTGCCCTGTGCTCCCACATCACTGTGATATCTTCTCTCTTCTCTTCTCTTCTCTTCTCTTCTCTTCTCTTCTCTTCTCTTCTCTTCTCTTCTCTTCTCTTCTCTTCTCTTCTCTTCTCTTCTCTTCTCTTCTCTTCTCTTCTCTTCTCTTCTCTTCTCTTCTCTTCTCTTCTCTTCTCTTCTCTTCTCTTCTCTTCTCTTCTCTTCTCTTCTCTTCTCTTCTCTTCTCTTCTCTTCTCTTCTCTTCTCTTCTCTTCTCTTCTCTTCTCTTCTCTTCTCTTCTCTTCTCTTCTCTTCTCTTCTCTTCTCTCCTCTCCTCTCCTCTCCTCTCCTCTCCTCTCCTCTCCTCCTCTCCTCTCCTCTCTCCTCTCCTCTCCCTCTCCCTCTCCCTCTCCCTCTCCCTCTCCTCTCCCTCTCCCTCTCCCTCTCCCTCTCCCTCTCCCTCTCCCTCTCCTCTCCCTCTCCCTCTCCCTCTCCTCTCCCTCTCCCTCTCTCCCTCTCCCTCTCCCTCTCCTCTCCCTCTCCCCTTCCCCTTCCCCTTCCCTTCCCTTTCCTCCTTATCCCTCTGCCATTTTCCCTCTCCTCTCCACCCAGGCTGACCTGGAGGCCATGCCTGACCTGTGTTCAGCTCGCCAGGAGCTGCTGAGCCGTGCCCGTGCAGCAGTGGCCTCATGCTGTGAGCACCGCGCGGGGCTGGAGCGGTTCTCACACCTGTTTGGGGAGGACAGGAGGGAGCAGTGCCGCCAGCTGCTGCTCTGTGGCCGATCTGTCCCTGCAGACATGGAGCCCCAGCCCCAGGACGGGGTCCCCACGCTGCAGCAGGTCCGGGAGCAGCTCGGCTCCTACGAGCGGCTCTACGAGGAGGTGGCTCACCTGCAGCCCTTCTGCACCTTCCAGGGCTGGCTCAGGCTCGATGCACGGCCCTTCAGGGCAGCCCTGCTCAATGAGATTAAAAGGTGGAGCCTGGTGTTCAAGCAGCACCTCCTGGACCATGTCACACACAGGTGAGAGCTGCTCCTGCCTCTGCTCCTGGGGCTGCACCGGATTGCGCTTGTCTTGCCTGGGCTGGGTCATTTCACACTGATGGCTAGCTCAGCTAGAGAATCATGGGATGCCTGGGTTGGGAGGGATCCACAAGGAGCAGGAGAAGGGCCCATGCTGCACAGCAGCACCATCCCAGTGCTGTGTCTTCTGTGCCCTGCTCTCTGCTTGTGTGTGAGCTGGGAACAGGGGCATCACCTGGTACCCCTGGGAACTGGTTTGAAGGACAGGTGTCTGCCAATAAAGGCAGAAGCTTCTCTTTTAAATGGAGAATGTAAACCCCCTCCCTCCAAATTATTACAAATTTAAAATTAAGGGGCTCTCAGGCAAAGGTATGGGAATTAGGAATAACAGTTCTTTACTAGGAAAATTAAAATAGAAATGCAGTATTACAAAGAACAATCCCAAAACCCTGCCAGAGTCAGAATCCAAGCTGACACCCGTCAGTCAGTCAGGGTGTTGGCAGCAGTCCCATTCAATGGTGGCTGCATCCTCCTGCAGTGGCAGATGTGGTTCAGCTGGAGCAGTGCTCCTGTAGAAGGTGCAGTTTTCCTCTGAAGCTCCAGGGATGATGTGGAAAGGTCTGGCTTTCCTCTGGAATCCAGTGGAAAGAAGGTCCCTTGCTGTCCAAAACCTCAGTTTTTATCTAGATAGGAAAGGCTTGGCTCCTCCCCTGGCTGGAGCATCTCCCAGTGGGATGATGTAATTTTATCAGTCATGCCCTGGGACTCAATGGCCATGAACAGGAGATATCTCCTGGGGGGAAGATGGGGTGTGGGAAAGATAAAGATGATTGCCCCAGCTGGTTTTTAACAATGGCCCATTAACAGGAGATATTCCCACAGCGATAAGGATCACTGCCACACCCGGTTTTTAACAATGGCTCATTAACAGGAGATATTCCCACAGAGAGAAGGATCACTGCCACACCCGGTTTTTAACAATGGCTCATTAACAGGAGGTATTCCCACAGAGAGAAGGATCAATGCCACACCCGGTTTTTAACAATGGCCCATTAACAGGAGATATTCCCACAGAGAGAAGGATCAATGCCACACCCGGTTTTTAACAATGGCCCATTAACAGGATATATTCCCACAGCGATAAGGATCAATGCCACACCCGGTTTTTAACAATGGCCCATTAACAGGATATATTCCCACAGCGATAAGGATCACTGCCACACCCGGGTTTTAACATTGGCCATTAATAGGAGATATCTCCTGGAGGAAGGATGGGTTGTGGAAAGATAAAGATGATTGCCCCAGCTGGTTTAAAGATGGCCCATTAGCAGATAATATGTGCCAGGAGATAAGGTCACTGCCCCACCCAGCTTCAGCAGATGGTGACAGAATTCACACTGCTGGGCTCATCCTGTATTGCAACCCAAGACACTCTGGAAACAGGGGCATCACCTGGTACCCCTGACATCCCTGAGTTGGTGCCCTGGGACCTGTTGTAGGGTGTTAGACACAGGTGTGTATTTGCCCACTCCTCCTGAGCCAAATAATGCCATCTCTGCCAGGGCCCTGGGCTTGCTTTACTGGATTTGATGGTGGCCATCAGTAAATCTACATTAACTTGATGAGGTTTCTAAAGCCCATGATTCAGGTAGCCTGGCATAAGAAGTCATGGGAAAGTGTCTTCAAGCTACAAAAAGGAACAGTTTGGGCTCCAACTTTTGCATTAACATGTGATTCCTTGCTCTGAAGAGCTGCTCAGATCTATGCAGGACAATGCCTTGGGTGATTTTTTGGTTGCAGATGAAGGGTGGCTTAGGTTGTGGGTGCTCCCAGGAGAGTGCTCACAGACACGTGAAGAGGAGGCTGCTGCGTGGGATGGTGATGTGATCTCCTGTGTGGTTTTCAGCACCATAAATCTGTCTGATAATTTCTTTGCAAAGAGGTTTTGTGTGGCAGAGAACGAGCATTTAAGAGCCGTTATTGAGAGTCCCTGACTCAGGAGTTTAGTCTTTATTAGGTGAAGTATTTAAGGATACTTTTAGGACCAGCAGCATCCAGAGAATTTAAACAGGCACTTAAAAAGTGTTTTGAGATCCAGGAGCCCATTGTTCCTCTACTGAAAGTGCCCAGTAGCTGGGAAGGTTAAGAACAGGATAAGCAGGTGAGGAAAAGTGCCCCAAACACTCTCCTGTCTGTGATGGTTTATGGCTCAAGGGCTTTGACAGACAGGGAACTTAATTTTAAGTCCTGGAGAGATTTTTTTTCCTCCCACAAATGTCCAGTTGCTTTTCTAAACTGCTGTGAATTTGCATGACCTGCAGGAGGGAGCTGCCCTCTGACCAGAGGCAGTGCATGAAGGACAATCCCTGTTTGTTACAGGTTTGAAATGTGTCAGGTTCACCTGGGGAGCTTGGGTGAAAGAGATGGGGGTGAAATCTATCACAGAATCCCAGAATGGTTTGCTTTGGAAGGGACCTTAAAGCCCATCCAGTGCCACCCCTGCCATGGCAGGGACACCTCCCACTGTCCCAGCTGCTCCCAGCCCCAGTGTCCAGCCCTGGCCCTGGGCACTGCCAGGGATCCAGGGGCAGCCACAGCTGCTCTGGGCACCTGTAAAAACTCCCAGTAAAAACTGTTCTCTCAAAAACACCCCTCCAGATCTCCCTGCCCCTGTTCAGGTACTCTGTCTCCAACTTGAGAAGTCCCAACCTGCCTTTCTGTTCCTTGAAGGAAGTTGTAGCCACATCCAAGGAGCACTTTTAAGCAGGAATTCCAGTTCTGAGGCTGGATGTTAATTCCAGAGGAACTGTCTCATCCTGTGCTTGCTTCCCTGCTTTGTGCTCTACAGCCTGGCTGACCTGGACGAGTTCATCCAAACCACGGAGAAAGGTTTGAGCAGGAAGGTGGAGGAGGGTGACTCTGGTGGCTTGGTGGAGGTCATGGGTCACCTGCTGGCTGTGAAGGAACGCCACAGTGCCACTGATGCCATGTTTGAGCCCCTGAAGGAAACCATGGAGCTGCTGAGGGCCTATGAGCAGGAGCTGCCTGAAGAAATCCACCAGCAGCTGGAGGTGGGTGAAAGTTTGTGCTGGACACACGGGAGCAGAAGGCAAAGGGAGCAGGAGTGGAGGAATGAACACCCCAGGGATATTCAAGGCCTTGCTCCCTGGCATTAGAGGGCCTCAGTGGGCAGTGTTTTGCTATTGCAGGGTGTGCCTTAATAGCTCTAAATGCTGGAGTTATATTGAGATTTTTCTTTTAAAGCAGAGATTAAGCCTTTTGTTATGTGTGAAAAACATGGAATTGCCTGCTCCAACTCCCAGCGATTACTCTTGAAAAAATAGTTATTGCATTTTCAAATCCATCTGTTAATTAGGTTGAATTATAATTATTTTTAAATAAGCTGGTTCTTGGCAGCTATGGAGATGGGAAGGATAATGTTGGCAGAGGAGCTGCCTTCTCACACTTCTCACTCCTCTGGGTCAAGACCACCAGGTCTGCTTTACCCAGCAGGCATCCCTGGGAGCAGGCTATGAAAATATTTTGGCATCTCTCCACATCTGGCTCTCATGAGTCAGTTTTTTGGGAATTCCTTTAATGTCTGCAAAAGGGACCACGAGATAAAGGTTGTAAGAGATGGTGAGGTGCCCAACCAGTTGGGGGACAGAGACAAGCCATGCCAGCAGTGTCTTCATTCACCATAAACCCCAGGGTGGGGAACCCAGCTCCACTAAATCCCCCAGCCTGGGAGCTGCTGGTGTGTGCCTGCTTGTGCAAATACCTTTAAACAACTGATTTCCTTTCCTGATAGATGAAAGGAGGGTGTTGTGCAGCCACCCAGATGCAGGAGACAGCAAAAGAATTGTTCTTTCTGGGGAGTGACAGCAACACTTGTGTGTGAATGATTCATTTCCTCCTCTATGGAGTGGGAAAAGCAGGAGCTCCTCTGGGCTCCTCTCCCTCTGTGGTGGTGGGGATGGATGGGCTGGAGACTGCTGCTTGGTAGGAAAAGAAGGAAGGAGCTCTGTGTGGTCATGGATAGTGATTTCTACTGAGACTGTAATGAAAATTGCCAGGAAGAGACCCCTCAGGAGGGCTGGCCCTCTGCTGCCTCAGAGCTGCCTGCAGCTATTTCCCTTCTTCCCATGCTGGGTCTCCATTAATCCCCTCAAGATTAAAGAGCTGGGATGGAGAGAAACCCAAAGTCTTCCCTGTGAACTTGCACAGCACATGGAGAAGAGGGAACCTGGGGACAGCAGAGCCCTTGGCAATCATGGAATTGTCAAGGTTGGAAAAGACCTTTGAGATGATAACATCTCACCACTAAACCATATCCCCAGGTGCCACACTCACAGGTCTTTGAACACTTCTGGGGACAGAGACTCCACCACTGCCCTGGGCAGCCTGTTCTGCTGCTTTACAATCCAACTTTTTTCCTCATACCCGTCTGAACCTCCCCAGGCCTGCCTTGGGCCATCCCAACCCCCTCCCCTGCAGTTTCTGTCCCTCGCTGATGTCTGTCTGTCCCCGCGGTGTGGCTGTCTGTGAGCAGCGTCCCCGCAGAGCCCCCCGCAGTGCCGCTGTGCCCGCAGGAGCTGCCGGAGCGCTGGAGCCAGGTGAAGAAGCTGGCCGAGGCCGTGAGGCAGCAGGTGGCCCCTCTGCAGGCCGGCCAGGTGAGCGCCCTGCGCCAGAGCTGCGCCGCCTTCGACGCCCGGCAGCTGCGGCTGCGCCAGCGCTTCGGCGCCGAGGCGCCCTTCAGGTACAGCTGCTGGCACGGGGTCTGCGTGATGAATAAATCCCTCGGAGGAGCTCTGCTCCTGTCCCCGCTCCTGTCCCTGTTCCTGCTCCTGCCCCCGCTGCCATTCCCGTTCCTGTCCCTGCTGCTGTCCCCATTCCTGTCGCTGCTGCCATCCCCGACCCCATTCTCTCTCCTGTTGCTGTCCCCGCTGCCATCCCCGTTCCTGTTCCCACTCCTGTCCCTGCTGCCATCCCCGTTCCCGTCCCTGTTCCCGCTCCCGCTCTTGTCCCTGCTGCCATCCCCGTTCCTGTTCCCACTCCTGTCCCTGCTGCCATCCCCGTTCCTGTTCCCACTCCTGTCCCCGCTGCCATCCCCGTTCCTGTCCCTGTTCCTGCTCCCAGCTCCTGTCCCTGCTGTCCCGTCCCCACTCCTGTCCCCGCTGCCATCCCCGTTCCTGTCCCCGCCTCCTGCTTCTGTCCCGCTGCCCTCCCCGTTCCTGTTCCCACTCCTGTCCCCGCTGCCATCCCCATTCCTGTCCCTGTTCCCGCTCCGCTCCTGTCCCTGCTGCCATCCCCGTCCCCGCTCCTGTCCCCGCTGCCATCCCCGTTCCTGTCCCCACTCCTGCTCCTGTCCCCGCTGCCCTTCCCGTTCCTGTTCCCGCTCCTGTCCCTGCTGCCATCCCCATTCCTGTTCCCACTCCTGTCCCCGCTGCCATCCCCGTTCCTGTCCCTGTTCCTGCTCCCGCTCCCGCTCCTGTCCCTGCTGCCATCCCCGTCCCCGCTCCTGTCCCTGCTGCCATCCCAGTCCCCGTTCCCCTCCCCCGGGCGGGGCTGGGCACTGCCCGTGGCTCTGGCACCACACTGGGATCCCAGGCAGGGCAGGTGTTTTCACAGGGATAAAAATTCCAGGACACATCCCCCTGAGGAAGTTTTACAGCGGTTCGAGTTGTATGTTGTTATAAATGTTTCCAGTTGTCTGTTAATGTTAAGTTCTTGGCCTCACCCTGTTTTTGGCTCCAACTGTCCCTTTCCCCTCGCGTCGGGTTAATGCCCTCACTGCCTCCCCAAAATGGCGCCTGTGACAGGAGGAGTGACTTCAGTGCACTACATGCAAATGAAAGACGCAGAGAATGCTGGGACACCACTCAGACCTGAAACCCCTAAAATAACGAGCCCAAATAACACCTAAGACTGAAAATAGTGTTCCACAGCTGGGAAAAATAATGGAGAAGGCAAATTCACCATCTGGAGCTGCTCTGTATTGTCGCCGTGACCTAAACAGCACCCTATCACCATGACCTCCCCTTAAGACAACAAGCCGTTTTATTTTTGCTAGAGATCTGTGAGGAAAAAAAAGACCTGGTCTGTCTCAGAGGAGCTGGAGCAGTGGCAGGACAGAGTTAGGGGGAATAAAATGGGTATTTAGTAAGGAGCCTTTGAAGGGCCATAGTCATAGCTCTGCCTGGATGGCTCAAAGATGGAAGCAAAAGAGGGCTGGGTCATGAGATCTCACATTTTTATAGGTTTTAGTCCATTTGCACGCAGGAACAGCCTCAAATCATAAAGTTTCATCCTCCTTGCTTGCTGGCCCGCACTCCTTTTTTCACGTTGTTTATGCTTAGGGCCCGAGGTTTGAAGAGATTGTCATTGAGTCCCCGGCTGGAATAGAGCTGTTTTGTCTTCATCACCCAAGCACAACAAAAAGCAGACCCAAGCAGAACAGAAAAACTTAAGGCATCAGCATCACTTGAGTCCCCAGAGAAAAAAGCTCATTCCTGTGATGCCTTGGAGTGCCCATCTAGAGCAAAGTTCTAGGTAGAGTTAGAGAATAAAATGGAGATTTATTAAAGGGCTTCAACAGATACACCTTGGGCAGTCAAAGCCTCCCAGAGGCTGCACCCAAGATGGATAATGGTCACGAGTTTTACAGACAATTATAAATTTGGTCTGTTTGCATATCAGAGGTTAATCCTCCAATTACAGCTTCAAGTAATTAAGTTCTATTCCCTCAGTTTGCTCCCTCCAATTCACTTTTGTTTGTACTTTTGTGGCCTGAGGCTGTGCTGTGTCCTTGGATCACAGGCCCAGAGGGAATTATTTTTTCTGCCCAAAATGTGAAGACAGTTAACTACACTTTGTTCAGAGTTATGCACTAATGCACTATAGGATTTGAAAAGTATAAAAGCTAAAATCTTAAGGCATCACCTGCATGTCCTGGCAATCCACAGATCTCCCTGCTCACAGGCTGCTGTGCCTGCAGTGTTGTGTCCCTGGGAAGAGCTTGGGTTTGGGTGGTGTCAGCAGTGCCCCTGGCTCAGCCATCAGGGTGTAGTAGAGACCTTCCATCTCTGCCCTGGCTCTCAGAGGCTCTGTTTGTTTTATGGGTTCTTTAGAAGTTGTTACAATCTCACTTACAGGAAGAATAAACGTTTATTTCTAGGTTTGACACCGAAAAGCCTTATCAACTGCTGGATGCAAAGCACATGGAGATAAAACAGATGGAGTCAGCCATGACCTCGATTTATGAATCAGCTGGTCTGTTTGAAGTCGTGGTGCCAGAGTATAAACAACTGAAGCAGTGCAGGAAGGAGCTGTGTCTTCTCAAAGAGCTCTGGGACATGATCTCCCTGGTGAACAGCAGCCTGGATGACTGGCAGAGCACCAGATGGGTGGATATTAACGTGGAGAACATGGATCTGGAGTGCAAAAAGTTTGCAAGAGAGATTCGGAGTCTGGATAAGGAAATGAGGGCGTGGGATGCTTTCAGTGGGCTGGACAGCAAGGTGAAGAACATGCTGACAGCCCTGAAGGCTGTGGCAGAGCTGCAAAACCCTGCCATCAGGGAAAGGCACTGGCAGCAGCTGATGCAGGCGATGGGCGTGAGGTTTGTGATGGACTCAGACACCACCCTGGCTGACCTCCTCAGGCTCAACCTGCATGAGTTTGAGGGGGAGGTCCATGGCATTGTGGACAAAGCAGTGCGAGAGGTGAGCATGGAGAAGGTGCTGAGGGAGCTGAGGGTCACTTGGAGCTCCAGGGAGTTTCAGTACGAGCCTCACCCCCGCACCAGCATCCCCTTGCTCAAGTCAGATGAGGAGCTCATCGAAACTCTGGAGGACAACCAGGTGCAGCTGCAGAATTTGATGTCATCCAAATACATTGCATTCTTCCTGGAGGAGGTGTCTGCTTGGCAGAGGAAGCTCTCCACTGCTGACTCTGTCATCTCCCTGTGGTTCGAGGTGCAGCGCACCTGGTCTCACCTGGAGAGCATTTTCATCGGCTCAGGAGACATCCGGGCTCAGCTGCCCCAGGTACCACCCCCACATCCCACATTTCCTGGCTGCAAGTGGTGTAGGAGAGGCTCCATTGTTAAGTGGGGTTATTTATGGTGCCAAATTCCTCAAAGCAGGGCTGTTCTCCTGCTGCCTCGCTTCTCTGGAGGCTCCCTCGGTGCTGTGCTTGTTTCCCCAGGATGTTTTTGTACCTCAGGCTCTGCTGAGGGGCTGATACCCTCCTTTGTGCCACTGTATGGCAGACACAGAGCTCCTGGGGGCTGAGAGCTGCTGCCTTCCTCCAGTGTTCCCTCTTCCTTTGGAGGAGAGAGGACCGAGACCGTTGGTGACACTGCAAATCATCAAACAGAGCTGGCCCAGGCAGCTTTGGCAGCTTTCCCTCCCTGTCCTTCTACAGCAGCTCTCCTGCTCTGGGGACCTCCTGAGGGTGCCTCCAGCCTGTTGCAATAAGCAGCCAGGACTCATGCATGTTTCTTCATGCAGGAAAAACCAATTCTTTATTCACATAACTCATTTTTATACAGTTTTTACAGACCTGGTGTTGAACACCCATTGGCTGGTAGTTTTCTTGCCACCTAATTCATTGGTTAAAAGCTGTGTACGTGCCAAGACTCTCACTCAGATGTTTACATATCTTCTTCACTGATTCTCATGGGACAGATCTTTTGTTTATGCAGGTGCACACTTATTTTCTTACCAGAATAGATTGTTGTGATGACTGGCTTTTCATTCCCAAGGTGGTTTTGTGTGAGAACCTACCTCGCTGCACTTAGAACAGGCTAGCTGGTAATTTTAACAGAGCAAGGGCTGATTTTGAAAGGCCCCTTTCTTTTATAATATTTTGTACCTGTGTGCAGCACCAGCCCAGCTCCCAGTGTTATTCCAGGCTCACAGCCATGCTCAGGAGGAACATGCCTTTCCCTGGTGAGGGAGGAGCTCCCCCTCACCCCAAAGACAGCCCTCAGGGGATGGGATCTCTCAGCATTTTGTGCTCTTTGTGTCCTTTTGTAGGACTCCATACGTTTCGAAGGCATTGATGTGGATTTTAAAGAACTGGCCTATGAAGTTCAGAAAACCCCAAATGTAGTTGAAGCCACCAATAAACCAGGACTGTCCCAGCAACTGGAGGACATCCAGAGTAGGTAGGTAGAACATCAGTCCCAGGATCTTGTCAAAGACTGGAATGAGCCACAAGAAGTTGGTTGAATCTGCAAGGCTTTTTCTGAGGCTGTGCTTCCTCTGCAGTCACAAATCTCAACTTTTTGTATTTGTGACCCATCACCCAGTGAGGGTGGGCAGGGTGGCACAGGTGCCCAGAGCAGCTGTGGCTGCCCCTGGATCCCTGGCAGTGCCCAAGGCCAGGCTGGACACTGGGGCTGGAGCAGCTGGGACAGTGGAAGGTGTCCCTGCCATGGCAGGGGTGGCACTGGGTGGGCTTTAAGGTCCCTCCCAACCCAAACCATTCTGTGATGTTTGCAGCAGAGCACAGCCCATCTAATTTACAGGATTATCCCTGTGTAGCCTTGACACGAGGCATAACACAGCTCCCTGAGACAGACCTGAGTGCCCTGAGATGGAGACACTTCTCACTTAACATAAAATCTGCCTGAAAAACACTTCAAAGTCCATGCTAAGCTGTTGTGTCAGTAGCAGCTCTCCATTTCAAATAAAGATTTGATTTTATTTTCAATCGAACAAGGCCAATGTTCCTCACAGAGAATGTTATTTAGGAACTTTGTAAGCTCAGCAGCAGTTTAGCATGTGAACACTGCAAGATTCATTTTAGATCGGAGCAAACAACTTTCCTTTCATGCTTTGCAAACACAAAAAGCTGAGTTGGTTGGAATCAGACTTTAAAATGTGGCTCATTAGAATAAAAGCAGTTCTGGAAATGTTCATCCCAGTGGATGCCACCACCTGTGGCAGCTATGAGCTTGTCTAAAGCAGTGGGGCAGACTGCAAACCTTTCCAACCTCTTCTTCCACTTGAGCTTCTGCTTTTTGATGAGGTTGCCCTGACTCTTGGGTGTTTGACCCCTGGAGTAGAGAGTGAGCTGTGAGTTCCCTGTGCTTTGTGGATCTGCTCAGGGCTGGGGGAAGGAGCAGCCTGCAGGCTCAGCTCGTGCCTGGCATTTCCCCATGGTGGGAGAACCTGCCTGAAAGCATGGCAGCAGGGTATTTACCACCTGTCCTGGGCTCTGCTTTGTCTCTCCAGGTTGTCTCTGTGTGAGAAGGCTTTGGCTGAATATTTGGACATGAAAAGGTTGGCCTTTCCCAGATTTTACTTCATTTCTTCTGCAGATTTACTGGATATTCTCTCCAATGGCACCAACCCACAACTGGTAAGGTTGTACTGCATCACCTTTGCAATTTCCAGCTGCCAAGAGTGTCACAGTGGAAGGTGGTGTCCTGGGACTCTCCTTTCAGGTGTGATTTTCTCCCCCCATGTGGACTAACAGCTCCTTCACAGCTGATGTCCCTCTGTCATTGCTGACAGGCAGCCCTGCCCTGGCTGTTGTCTGATCTAACCCTGGTGCTGCTCATGGCAGGTTCAGAGAGCCCCTTCATGGGTTTGTGCCATGAAAACAGTGGCTTTGTTTCTGCTGGGATAGAGGAGGTTGCAGGACTTGGTTGTGGATCTCATCCAAAACTTGTTGCTAACCTTGGATCCCAGCCTGGGATGCCACCAAAGAGCCCCAGACTGATCATCCCAGCGTGGGAGTGCTGACCACTGGTCTTGTAGAGGGCTGGTTTTAGGCAGAAGAGGCCATTTCCAGTGGGTGCCTCTTCCTTCCCCCTGCAGAGCCTCTGGGATGTGCTGCTGGCAGGGCAGGGAGGGGCAGAGCCTGCAGGAGGGGAGCAGCTGCTGGTCAGGCAGTGGCTGTGGCTCAGGGCCAGGGGCTGTCTGAGCCTGCCCTGGGTTTCTGGGATGGGCTCTGAATGCCAGTGTGAGGAACCCCCCAAATGCACCATACCAGGATTGCTGGATCATCCCAGGAGGAGCTGGCAGTAACCTCCCTGTTGTAAGAAATGGCTTCACATCCCCTTCCCCCCATTCCCTGGGATCAGAGCCCTCTGTCCCCTGTGGGCAGAGCTCAGGGATTCAGTCCTGCAGGTGCTTTTCCATGTGGAGCTGCTGTCAGGAAACCTCAGCCACCCAGCCTGGCAATGCCATGCCTAACCAGCCTGCTTTGGGAGGCATCACTAATCCTAAGGTTGGTGTGAAACCAAATCAACACGTTCACAGCAAATGGGGGCTGTTGGGTAAGGAATCAATTCCTTATTCCACCTTTTAGCAGTGAACAATCTCAGCCTCCCTAAGCTCTTCCTGATTTTCAGCATTTGTGTCAGCACGTGAGTGGGGCAGGCTTGGAAATGCTCCTGTTGTCACTAACCTTTAACTCTGCTTGGATCTGTTTGCTGCTGCTGGGTGAT
Organism: Luscinia megarhynchos; assembly: GCA_034336665.1. Lineage (NCBI taxonomy): Eukaryota > Metazoa > Chordata > Aves > Passeriformes > Muscicapidae > Luscinia > Luscinia megarhynchos. Next base: position 10,358,169 of record CM067580.1, read on the forward strand.
TGCAGCCCACAGAGTGTCATAAACACACAGCTGATTGATGCTTAAAATGGAGAGAGAGAAAGAAAACACAGGAAGCAGAGAAAAGCTGCTGTGTTGAAATGCTCCACGGAGTAAGAAGAAATTCCTGGTGCTTTCTGTTATTCAAAACTATTTGCAGTAAAATCAAAGTAAATGTCAGGCAGGATCATACACGGATACGCTCTCAGCCTTCCCACTGTAGTTTCAAAGCCTGATAATTCCTAAAGGAGGATTAAATAGACAATGATATTATCCACTTGAACTGGATATTGAACTGGTGCAGGTTCAGGTGCATTCCAGGCCCTGGGGGCAGAATTGGATCGAGTGCTGGAGCACAGCCAAGGCCCTGCAGAGCAGCCAGGGGCTGGGAGTGGACACTGGGGATGGCTGAGCCTGCCCACTTGCAGGTGTAAAACTGCAGGTGTAAAATAGGATTCCGTGGTTTATGTGAGATGTTCTGGTGGGGAAGCTGAGTGTCCATTGCTTCTGGATTCACTTGGTACCTCCTGGCATTTGGCCAGGTAAGAAAATGATGGGCTGGGGCCACCTGTGGGACTGCCCTGAGGAGGGGTTGAAATCCTCTGTGTGCCAGACAAGCCACAGGATGGATCACAGGAGAGCCTGAGCTGGAGGTGACCCACCAGGATCATCAATCCAGCCCCTGCTCTGACACCCCAAAATCCCACCCTGTCTGGAGATTTCAGGATCTATTAGAGCCTGTGTTCTAAACGAGGTAGAAGCAATTGGAAATACTGAGAAGGACAGCAGCAGGCTGGTGTTGGCAGCCTCCTGGCCATGAGTGAGAAGATGTGCTGCTGCCAAGATGTCCAAGCCATGCTTAGTGAGCAGGACTGAGGCTGTCACACCTTTGCTGCTCTCTGCTCTGCCTGTCCTGTCTCCCTCACTTTATTTACACAGCCCCTCTTGCAGGTGCAGCGTCACCTTCCCAAACTCTTTGACAGCTTGGCCAAGCTGAAATTCCAGGTGGACTCTGAGCAGAAGACAACCAAGGTTGGCCTGGGAATGTACAGCAGAGAGGAGGAATATGTGCAGTTCAGTGAGCCCTGTGACTGCAGTGGGCAGGTGAGAGGGGAGCCCTGGTCTGTCCAGGCTGCTCCCACACCCCTTGTGGGGTCCCACTGCACTGCCTCTGTGAGAAAAGCTGGGAGAGGTGCTGTGGAGCTTAATCCTTGCTCACACCACAGCTCTAGTCCTGCTCTGCATGGGTCCTCACAGCCTGTGGTGTGAGGAAGGGTTGTGACCTATTATTACTGGGTTTTTAAATTTTAATTTCTAAAAGATCTTTTGAAGGTTACTCTTACCCTCCCAGTTGGGAAGGAGTGCAGCCTGAAAACAGATCAAATTAGTCCATTAATCCATTCTGCATGGATACCTTTGAAAAGAAAAGGGTTTTTCCCCTGTTTTCCAAATCTTCCTTATTTCATAGAACGAGTCAAGTACAAAATTTAAGAATCAAATTACTGCTCAGCTTTTCTCTCCCTGTAGCTACATTTTTCTCCATGGACTATTATAGGAAGCTAAAGTAGGCAATACCAGCTCTGAGCTCCCTGGTGATGGCACTTGGCATTTAAACTCTCCTCTCAGAGAGGACTTAGCCTGTGAAATACTGAATTCAGCAGGAATTGTGTTCCCAGCATTCTCTTGCTGCTGGCAGATTGTGCTCCAGTCCCACAGGTGACTCTGTCATGCCCTGGAGCTGGAACACGCTGAGCTAAATTGTTCCTCAGTGGAGTTCAGCTTGGTTCCTTCTACAGCTGGATTTCCACAGAATCCTCCCTTGGTGTGTGCAAAGAGATGCTGATGCTGCAGAGCAGAAATGGCTGAGTCCCCCAGTTTGGAGGAGGCCTGGGGCTTGTTTGCCTGGAGAGCTGAGCTGCTTGTCGCACTGCCTGCCATCCCTGGTGGCTGAGGAGGAGCAGGAGTTCCTGGGGTGGATTTTGTGGAAACCCAGAAAAGTTTTCTCCACTAAGGAATGCAACCCCTGTTCTGTTCCCTGAGTCAAGCCTGGGCCCTTTCCCTGTCTGTTAACCTTTCAGTGACTCCCACCCTAATTTCCTGTTGGTCCTTTGCCTTAGCCCTTCCCTGTAGCACCCCCGTGTCCCTTGGTAATTGGTCCCTAAGGCTCATCCCATGCACAAAACCCAGACCCACCCAAGAACCCTTGCCTTCGTCCCCTGAGCTCTGAATTCACGCACGGCTAAAACAAACCTTTCTGTAAAGCCTGCCAAGGCCTTTCCTGCTCATTCACCCCAAGCAACACCTCAGGTGCCGCAGATTTACCCCTTTCTGCAGGTGGAGGTGTGGCTCGGCCGGCTGCTGGGCGCCATGAGGGCCGCGGTGAGGGACGGGCTGGGCGCGGCCCTGGCGGCCTACGAGGACAAGCCCCGGGAGCAGTGGCTCTTGGACCACCCTGCCCAGGTACCGTCGCGATCCTGGGAGTCGGGATGGCTCGTTCGACCCCAGGCTGCAAAAGACAAAAGGCAGGAGACTCGGGTTTGTTTAGCAGAAAGCAGTAATGCAGTTGATTGAGTGCCAAAGAGAGAGAGAGGGTGAGGGAGAGAAAGGATGGGATGTAGCTACCAACAGACGGGATGCATCGTCGTGGCCGTCCGACGAGACAGCGTCCTTAATCCGTTGGGGAGAAAGAGATCTCCAAGTCTTCTCTAAGAAAGTCACTCTTTATAGTTCTTTTCCAAAGTGAGTGGCCTCTGGCCAAAAGGTGGGAGATTTATGGACTGTTGTATGTGGAGATCGTAGCCCCATGACGCAGGTGTGGGGACAGGGTGCGATAACCAGCACCCTGCAGTACCATGACAAGCACCAGGCACAGCCACACACAGTCCTTGGCCCTCAGCATCCACCTCGGCCAGGCCGGAGCTCTGCTCAGGGCACATGGTGCAACCTCAGGTCCCAGTCTCTGATGATGGTCGTGAGGCAGATCAGAGAAACCTTCGGACCGACTCCTACAGGCACTGCCCTGCTCTGCCCTGGCACTGGCTGTGGGCTCTCCTGAGCCTGAGTTCTCCACAGCAGGACATGTCAGTGGTTTAGAGCCCATGTTCTTCCCAGCCCGATCGCCGAAGAAAATTCAGGCGGCTGTTTCCTGAGGTTTTCAAGGTTGTTTATTGTTTCTTATCTAAGGAATTCTCTTTCTAGCTAACAGAAGTCTGTTCAGCACATTGATCCAGGGCGCACTCTGACTGCCAGAGGGCAGGTCTTATCTTTTACACTATAAATTATGTACCTAATGTTTACAATTACTTTCCAATACATGACAATTTTATTACAGTGTCCAACTCTGTCTCAGTCCAATCCAAGAATGCCAGCTTGGCACTTAATATGGATGGCATGAAGAAGAAAAAGGAAAAGACATACCATGCCCAAAATCCTCCATGTTAGCAACGAACCCCCTAATATAAACATTTCTAGAAATTCACTTTTCTACCTTCTAACAGTCTAATTTATACTCTACTTATTTTTTGTGACTTGTGATTCTTCCTGCAACGTTGGTAGTTTTTTCCAGGGACTCAAGTCCAGTCCCCAGGACCCCTGGGCACCTTGCCAGGGCCTCTGAGCCCCATGGCAGGGGGTCTAGAGGCATCCAGGGAAGCCAGGGGAACACTCTGGACTCCCACATTGCCCTGCTGCCAGTAGGGGCTCTGCCTGTGCACGGGAATGCTTCTGTCCAGGGCAGAGCAAGGGGCAGTTCTCCTTTCTCCTGCCCATCTCTTGATGGATTCCCAGGCTGAGCTCTATGTTCTGACCAGAGCTCCAGGCAGGATGCAGCTCAGGGCCCCAGGGGTCACAGGAACCCCCTGCCCCCAGTGAGGTGAGAGAACAGAAAAAAATTGATGGGGCCTGATGAGAGGAAGCCTTGTGGTGTCCAGCTCGACTACCATGTGTTCAGACATGAGAAAGGGACTCACTCACAGAGAAGGGAGCTCCTTCACAGGGAAAGGGGCTCATTCACAGAGAAGGGGGCTCATTCACAGGGAAAGGGGCTCATTTACTGATGAGCAGCTGCTGGATGTGCCCAGGATGGGATTTTAATGGGTGTAGAATGGATCCCTGCTCTCCTGCCTGCTGTGACACTGTATAACAAAACTGAATTTCTCCTCAGGGGTGTTTCATTCCCTGATCTCCCCATGGATCAGACACTCTCAGAGGTCAGTAAGGCCTGGTGTTCCCCTGCTGTTCCCCAGGTGGCTCTTTGCTGCACCCAGATCTGGTGGACAGCTGAGGTGGGCATGGCCTTCTCCAGGATGAAGGAAGGCTATGAGAAGGCCATGAAGGAGTACCACAAGAAGCAGGTAGCCCAGCTGAACACGCTGGTGACAATGCTGCTGGGACAGCTCTCCAAGGGTGACAGGCAGAAGATCATGACCATCTGCACCATCGACGTGCACGCGCGGGACGTGGTGGCAAAGATGATAGCACAGAAGGTTGGTGTTTCAGCTCAGTGTGAGCCATGCTGGGCATTGCCAGGGGGCTCATGGAGTGACAGACCAGGGACAGGCACTGGGAGAACTGCCTGGTTCAGCAGGGCCAGAAGAAAAAGCATTTGGGGTTTTCTTCTCTCTTTTCTTGCTCTGGTGTGGGCCCACAAGGAATCCCTGGGATTTGTCCACCACTGCCCTGTCATCACATACTCCCAGAATGATTTGGGTTGGAAGGGACCTTAAAGCTCATTTCATCCCCCTGCCATGTGCAGGGACACCTTCCACTGTCCCAGGCTGCTCCAACCCCAATGTCCAGCCTGGCCTTGGGCACTGCCAGGGATTCAGGGGCAGCCACAGCTGCTCTGGGCACCTGTGCCAGGGCCTGCCCACCCTCCCAGGGAACAATTCCTGCCCACCCTCTGGAAGTGGGAAGCCATTCCCTGTGTCCTGTCCCTCCATCCCTTGCCCCAGTCCCTCTCCAGCTCTCCTGGACTCCTGGAAGGGGCTCTGAGCTCTGCCTGGGTCCTTCTCTTCTCCAGGTGAGCACCCCCAGCTCTCCCTGCCTGGCTCCAGAGCAGCTCCATCCCTCTAATCACTGTCCTTGCCACTGTCTCATATCCCACCCTGCAGGTGGTTGGGAAGGTGCCCTGGGAGTGTGCTGGGTGGTGACTTTACCCTCACCTGTGTTTCTGGGGGGAATGCAGCCATGCCGAGCACAGATTTCTGTCTAATTTGGTTTTACCCTCTGGGCACTGGGGCAGCAGTACTGCTCACCCCACTGCAGTGCCAGCCCCTAGCTGGTGACACAGTCCCCTTGGGCCCTGAGCCTGGCAGCCCTGCCCTCCCTGACGTGCTGGTGGCCCGCTGCAGGTGGACAGTGGCCAGGCATTCCTGTGGCTGTCGCAGCTGCGGCACCGCTGGGCAGACGAGGAGCGGCACTGCTGGGCCAGCATCTGCGACGCCCAGTTCCTGTACAGCTACGAGTACCTGGGCAACACCCCCCGGCTGGTCATCACCCCCCTGACCGACAGGTGAGAGCACCTGGGCAACACCCCCTGAGTGACAGGTGACAGCACCTGGGCAGCAAACACCCTCTGAGTGACAGGTGAGAGCAACACCCCCTGACCAACTGTGTTGGGCTGATGTGGCCAGAAATGTGTATTCTGTCCCCATCTGTTGAAGCCGGGTGGGGCAGTGACCCTGATCTCCTGGCACATATTATCTGCTAATGGGCCAGCTTTAAACCAGCTGGGGCAATCATCTTTATCTTTCCCACAGCCCATCCTCTCTCCAGGAGACATCTCCTGTTAATGGCCATTGCTAAAAACCACCTGTGGCAATGATCCTTATCTCTGTGGAGATATCTCCTGTTAATGGGCCATTGTTAAAAACCAGCTGGGGCAATCATCTTTATCTTTCCCACACCCCATCTTCCCCCAGGAGATATCTCCTGTTAATGGCCATTGAGTCCCAGGGCATGACTGATAAAATTACATCATCCCACTGGGAGATGCTCCAGCCAAGAGAGGAGCCAAGCCTTTCCTACCCAGATAAAAACTGAGATTTGGAACACCAAGGTACCTTCTTTTCACTGGATTCCAGAGGAAAGCCAGACCTTTCCACATCATCCCTGGAGCTTCAGAGGAAACTACACCTGCTACAGGAGCACTGCTCCAGCTGAACCACATCTGCCACTGCAGGAGGATGCAGCCACCATTGAATGGGACTGCTGCCAACACCCTGACTGACTGACGGGTGTCAGCTTGGATTCTGACTCTGGCAGTGTTTTGGGATTGTTCTTTGTAATGCTGTTTTTCTATTTTAATTTCCCTAGTACAGAATTGTTATTCCTAATTCCCATATCTTTGCCTGCGAGCCCCTTAATTTCAAAATTATAATAATAATTTGGAGGAAGGGGGTTTACATTCTCCATTTCAAAGAGAAGCTTCTGCCTTTATTGGCAGAACAGGAACAGGATCCTTTGGGCTGAGGAGCACTGGGGAGCCAGAGGAAGGTCTTTCAGAAAAGCTGACCTGTCCTTGTGCTACCCTGGACATGCCCAATGTCACTGAGTGTGACAGTCCAAAGGAACTCAGCCTGGAGTGAAGGGGTTGAGCAGATCCTGGTGGGAGATGAGGATCTCTTGGATTTGAGGAGCAGCTGAGGGAGCTGGTGAACTTTCCTGGAGGAAAGAGGGCTCAGGAGGAACCTTCTCACTCTGCAACTCCCTGACAGTTGGGTGTCAGGCTCTGCTCCCAGAGAGCAAGGGACAGGATAGAGGAAACAGCATCAAGGGGACATTCAGATTGGCTATTAGGAAAAATTCCTCACTGGAAGTGTTGTCAAACCCTGGCACAGGCTGCCCCAGGGCAGTGATGGAATCACCATCCCTGAAGCTGTTCAAAAAACACGTGGACGTGGCACTAAAGGACATGGTTTAGTGGTGAACAAAGTGCTGGTGCTGTCCTGATAGCTGGATTTGATGCTCTGGAAGGTCTTTTCCAGCCTTTCTGACTCTGTGAGGTGCTGGGGAAGTCCCAGCAGGGCGGAGGAGTTGTCAATGCCCACGAGGATTTCAGCGTGGCCGTGCACACAGAGCTGTCCCAAAGGAGGGCGCAGGGCTCTGCAGTGACCTGTGGCACCCAGCTCAGTCTCCTTCCCCCTTTCCCTTGTCCTGTGCAGGTGCTACATCACCCTGACCCAGTCTCTGCACCTGACCATGAGCGGGGCCCCTGCTGGCCCTGCTGGCACCGGCAAGACAGAGACCACCAAGGACCTGGGCCGCGCCCTGGGCATCATGGTGTACGTGTTCAACTGCTCCGAGCAGATGGACTACAAGGTACTGCTGCCCCAGGCTGGGCTGCTGGCACCTGCAGGGGGGAGTTGCCCAGCTGGGCTTGCTCTGACCCATCCCCTCTCCTCACATCCCTGCTGCTCCCTTCCTGATGAACAGATTTTTCTCCTCCTCCCTGTCACCTCTAAGCTTGCACCAGGTTCTTGAGCAGGAAGAGACCTGAGCTGTGTTCTCTGCCCTGCTCCACCTTTCCCTTTTCTTCTGGAGTTGGGTTCCACATGAAATTCTTCACAATTTCTGGCGTGTTCTGTCTAGACCAAGGCTGTGCTGATCTATTCCCCCTCTCCTGACCCACAGGCATGGGAGACACCTCTCCTGGTTTCTCAGAATCCTCCCCTGGGATAAGGCCAGTGCTGGGTCATGGGGCTGATACCTCTGCTCTCCATGGGCAGTGGGTTTGGTGGCCTTGGATCATATTTTATCCACTAAGGTCTCTCATGGATGTGGGGCTGTCAGTAACTCAGCCCAGGTGACCTTTGGATGGAACCAGAGTGCAGAGATGTCGAGAGTGCAATTAGCAAATCAAGTGGCAAACTGTGCAGAGCTATAAATATTATAATTGAGTTGTGCCTGCTGCTCCCGTGCACTTTTCTAAATACCCACAATAGACTGTAAATTGCTATAAATAAACAGGCAGGGAAATCAAATCCATTTTTTGCTGGAGTTGATTCCGTTTGTGATTTCACTCTTGTAATTTTATTTTATTTTTTTTTCTTTTCAGTCTTGTGGGAATATTTACAAAGGCCTTTCCCAGACAGGAGCCTGGGGCTGTTTTGATGAATTTAACAGGATCTCAGTTGAGGTCCTTTCTGTGGTTGCTGTACAGGTAAGTGGAGAAAAGCTTGTGGATAAATACAAGCCAGCCGCTTTTCCCTTTTCCCTTTTCCCTTTCCCTTTTCCTTTTCCCTTTTCCCTGGAGAGCCAGAACAGAAAGGGTTTGAGTCTTGGGGGACTTCAGTGCTGAAAATTGAGTTGCCAAAATATGAAAGTTCTTCTGGTCCCAAATGTCAGCTGCGAGTTCAGGTTTTGGAATCCCAGTGTTTGACTGAGGTGCTGAATTCTTCCTAGACACACTTTGGGGCTTGGCATTGCAGAAATTAAAGTCTAGAGCCCAGAAGTTTCTACACTTCTGTAAATGTTTTGTTCAAAGGAATTGTTCTGAACCCCTCCACGAACTCCTCACTCTCATCTCTCTTTCTCTCATCACTGTACCTCATGTGATGTCCCAAAGAAATCCCAGGCAGGTACAGGCGTTTGTATGTGTTCCCTCTCCATTTCCCTTCCATTAGGTTCTAGTTTAAAGTTGTCATTGAAAAACGTCTTTGAGGATCTTAAAATAAAAGGGGAAGCTGAACAAAAGAAGCCCAGGTATGACTCAGCTGCTAATGATTCCCTGGCTGCTGGCTGGAGGTGGTGTCTGAGCGGGGCTGTCGCTCCATCATCGCCTCTCTGCTGTTGCAGGGTAACCATGGCGATGTTAATTGGCTGCCTCTGTCATGCAGCTCCTGCCGGTGAGGGTCCTTACACTGAGAAACTCTCTTAATTGCTTTGCTTTAAGGTGGCAAACGGGTGAGTTTAGGGCAGGGCAGAGATTGCTCCCTCCTGGAGTGGTGTTATCTGGGAGCTGAGCTGGCTGTGAGGAACTGCTCCCATGGGGAGGAGGGTCTGGCTGTGGTGGACTTCAGTGGAAGATGGGCACTGAGGTGGTCTGGCTGTGTTTCCTGTTTAGGAAAACACAAAAAGGGTGATCAAGTACTGGAATGCCTGGGGAGGTGGTGGAGTCCCCATCCCTGGATGTGTTTAAAAAGAGACTGGATGTGGCACTCAGTGCCGTGGGTTAGTTAAGGTGTTAGGGCATGGGGTGGACTTGGTCTGGAAAGTCTCTTCCAACCCAGTGATCCTGTGAATTCTGTGACTCCATGGGAATGGAAGGTGGGCAGTGAGGTGGTCTGGTTGTGATGGACTCACTCCATGGGAATGGAAGGTGGGGAATGAACTGGTCTGGCTGTGATGGACTCACTCCATGGGAATGGAAGGAGGGAATGAACTGGTCTGGTTGTGATGGACTCACTCCATGGGAATGGAAGGTGGGGAATGAACTGGTCTGGCTGTGATGGACTCACTCCATCCATTGGAAGGTGGGGAATGAACTGGTCTGGCTGTGATGGACTCACTCTCTTTGGAGAGTGGGGGATGAGAAGAACAAAACTGCAATCAGGCAAGTAGAAGAGATCAGCCAAGTGTCTTATGTAGCAAACTCTTGCAACTTTTTTCAGTTTGACTGTGCAGTCTCTTCAGCCCTTTTCTGCTTTGTCAGTTAGACTGTGATGGGAGACACACAGATTTACCCCAAATAGTGTAGAAAACTTTATATGGTCAGTAAAAACCCAAACCAGAGCAGAGACAAGCCCCAGTTGTGGCCCAAGTGTAGGGAGGGCAGCAGTGGTGTCTGGGGTTTTTCATACCTGCACACCAGCACTAAGCACTGCCTTGGTTCCTAGGTGAAAAGTGTGCAGGATGCAATCCGGGAGAAGAAGAAATCCTTCAATTTTCTGGGAGAAGACATTAACCTGGTCCCCTCAGTGGGGATTTTCATCACCATGAACCCTGGTTATGCAGGACGAACCGAGCTACCTGAGAATTTAAAAGCTCTCTTCAGGTGAGTGAAGGTCAGGTTTTGTGACCTGTGCAGCAAAACGGGCAGAAATTGTCTTTTGCAACAGACAAGCTTAATTTTATTGGGAAATCCTCTCACACTGGGATTAACAGATGGTTTCAGCTTCGTGCACCAAGTCAGGATCAGGGAATGCACAGGGAGGACAAGGGTGTGTCCTGTGCCATGGGAAAGGCAGTGTGGGCAGACCGGGAGAGTCTCCAGTGCAAGATAAAGCTACAGATCCACTGCCCTCGAGCTCTGTACTCAGCACTTGCTCTGCAATCCTCTCCTGCCTGTCTCCCTAGGCCCTGTGCCATGGTTGTGCCAGACTTTGAGCTCATCTGTGAGATTATGTTGGTGGCCCAGGGCTTCCTCCAGGCCCGAGCCCTGGCCAGGAAGTTCATCACCCTCTACCAACTCTGCAAGGAGCTCCTGTCCAAGCAGGTGAGCCCTCTGCTGTGCTCTGGGTCCCCAAAATCAGGGATGGGACACTCTGCTTGAAACCTCCCCAAATCAGGGATGTGACACTCTGCTCTAGATCCCCCAAAATCAGGATGTGACACTCTGCTCTAGGTCCCCCAAAATCAGGATGTGACACTCTGCTTGAGATCCCCAAAATTAGGGATGTGACACTGCCATGCATCTCCATGGCTGAAGCTTCACAAGTTTCATTTACTGACTGCCTCTGTGGCAGTTGCTAGAGAAGGGAGGGTTTGTGATCACCAGAGCAATGACATTTTCAAACTGCACTCCTGGTGGATCTTCTGGGACAGAAGCACTTGACCAGCTGCGTTAGAGAGATTTTTCAAAAGCCTCAAATGCCCCCATGGTTTGGGCAGCATTCAGTGACCCTTTGCTTTCCAGTTCTTAGTCCTATTGGGTCTCCTGCCTGCAAGGGGTTCTCTTAGTTCCTCTCTTAGTCCAACTGAATATATAAATGTTCTCTTTCATGTCAAGTGTTGGCCATGTAAGGTCACCTCCAGTGCAAAACTCTGGTTAATCAGATTTTAACTTGTTCTTGTCTGCATAGGTCAAAGCTGGGGTGAGTTGAATCAGGACTCCAGATGGAAAACTTGATCTTGGCTGTGGCAACATGAGCTTGGGTGGGTTTCTGCCTTGTCACAGCTTGGTGCTGTGCAGCTGGAGGCCCTGTGGGAACTATGGCCTCCCACACAAAGCAGTCAAGCTGTTGGGCTGTGCTCTGCAGGGTCTTCACGGAGCAGAAGTAGAAAGACTTGCTTGTTGGCTTGGGAGTTCCTCTCTTGCATCTCTAGGATTCCTTTCCAGCACTGTCCTCCTGCCCCTGCTTTGTGGATTGTCCCAGGCTGGGAACCTGGTGATGGAGGCCTCAGGATGGACTAACAAGCCTTCCACCTCAGCAGCTCCTGCAGATCCAGGGCTCTGGCAGGCCTTGCTCAACCTGCACAAAGGCCAAGCAAACTTCTTTAGGGTTTAGGGGGGAAAATTACTGAGGTCTCCAGAGTGCAAGCCCTACTGCTGACTTAGTGCCAGCTCTGAGCCCAGCTGATGGCATGAACAGCTGAATTATTTGACTGTAGTGCTCTCCCTGGTGGGAAGCTCCTTCTGAAATGGAGACGACTCAGGCTGCTGGAGGTCTGTGGCCACGACACAAATAATGAATTTGGCTGCATTTCCACTGCTGCCTGCTCTGGCAGCTGGGACTGCTGGTTCTTACCCCTGCCTGGTGCTGTCTAGGCACGAGCCCAGCGCGGTTTTTATTTCCTCCTTCCCCCTGCAGGATCACTATGACTGGGGGCTGCGGGCCATCAAGTCCGTGCTGGTGGTGGCCGGCTCGCTGAAGCGCGCGGAGCCCGGGCGCCCCGAGGAGCAGGTGCTGATGCGCTCCCTGCACGACTTCAACGTCCCCAAGCTGGTGACAGATGACATGCCAGTGTTCCTGGGGCTCCTGGGGGACCTGTTCCCTGCTCTGGACGTGCCTCGGAAGCGTGACCCGCGTTTCGAGGCCGTGGTGAAGGAGGCGGTGCTGGAGCTGCGGCTGCAGCCCGAGGACAGCTTCGTGCTCAAGGTAAGACCAAGGATGTTCTGCTCTACCTGCACCATCAGCCAGCTTGACTTCTTCAAAGAGGGCTCTGCACCATCACAGAATCACAGAATGGTTTGGGTTGGAAGGGACCTTAAAGCTCAGCTCGTGTCCCTCTGCCATGGGCAGGGTCACTTCCACTATGCCAAGTTTCTCCCAAGCCCTGCCCACTTTGTCTTGGACACTTCCAGAGTTGCTGCAGCCACAGTAATCCCCTTGCAGACAGACCTTGCTGGAGGACAGTCAGCTATGCTGGGTCTGACTGCTCCTAAATCCAGCTCTGCCTCTTCCTTGGATTTACAGAGCCTGGCTCTCACAGGCTCCTGCACACTCAGCCCCTGGAGTGCTGAGCCTCCCTGGCTGGTGGCTGTCACATCTGAGCAGTGCCTGCTCAGGATTTCACCCATCACTGTTAGAGTGGTCAGACCAAGTTCAGGGTCAAATCCCTTTGTGTATCTGGGTCACAAATTTCCATCCAGAGTCCCAATCAGAGCTAATTTCACAGAAATTGGCTTGGAAGGAACCTTAAAGGACATCTCATTCCACCCGGCTGCCATGGGCATGGACTCCTTGCACTACCCCAGGTTTTGCACATCTGAACTCCAGTCTGGCATCCCTGCCTGAGCCCTGGGGTGTTTCCCCAGGTGGTGCAGCTGGAGGAGCTGCTCGGTGTCCGGCACGCCGTGTTCGTGGTGGGAGCTGCAGGCACAGGCAAGTCCCAGGTGCTCAGGTCCCTGCACAGGAGCTACCAGAGGATGAAGCGCCGCCCCGTGTGGACAGACCTCAACCCCAAGGCAGTCACCAACGACGAGCTCTTCGGCATCATTAACCCAGCAACGAGAGAGTGGAGAGATGGTAAATGCCTCTTCATGGCTGTATTTGGAGATAAAAGGGTATTTTTAATGAGGCTGCTGAGTGGCAGCAGGAGGATGGGTCTCTGTGTGCAGGTCTCACAGCCCAGGTGCTGCTCCCAGTGTGAGGGTTTGCTGTTGGAAGGGCATGTAGGGTGTCACAGCTTTTTGGGAATTGAGCCTTTTGCCATAAGGATAATTATCATGTCCATTCACACTTCTCAATTCCTAACTGGGGCAGGCTGTTTTTTGGGCTGGGCTGCTGAGGAAGAGGATTCCCTCCTGCCCTGTGCCCCCCAAAAGTGCCATTACCAGGTTTCTGTGTCTGCACACTCCCAGCAGCCTGTGAGAGATGTTTTTCCACTAAATATCTCTGCCTGATCTCTAGCACACGGCATTTGCCAGGCTGTTGATGCTGATTGCTCCTGAGGAGGATGAGACGAGCATTTAAAACCTGCTGAAAGATTTCAGAGATGTGGAGTGAAAACGTTGAGTTGTGACTAATCCAGAAAGGCAGCTTTGATTCCCTGAGTGGCTGTGCTGGGAGCTGAGGGAGGTGGGGGAGGACAACTCCATAAATCATCCTCGGCCAGAGGTCTCCAGGAGAGGAGCTGCCACCACCTCCCCTGCCCCCTGCTCTGCTCCAGTGCCTGGGTTAATTTCTTTTTAATTGTGATTGGGGACCCTAAATCAAAGTGACAGAAGTGTGGGATGTAGGCAGCACCCTGCAGAGAGCTGCACGTTGGGGATTGAGGAGCAGGGACTGTGGGTGGCACTGGACAGCAGGAGAGACATTGGCAGGTGGCTGTTCTCAATCCTCTAATGTTTCAAGAGAACTTACAGGACTCCTCTCTGATGGCTCAAGGCAGATATCTTCTGCAGTAACCATTCCTGAAAATGTTTCTTGTCAAAGAGCAGCCAGGCCATTTTCAGCAGTTCTCTAATGGATCAGCTCCTCCTTTTCCTCTTCCCGAGTTCATCCTGTCACTCGTGTCACTGCCAGCAGCTGGAAAGTTTATACATGTTAGGTGGAGAAAGGTCCCACCAGGGAATCCTAAAAGTGTTATTTGTAGAACCAAACTCTTGTATCAAATCCCAGGAGCCCTCTGTGGTGTGGATGCCCGAGGCTGGAGAGGAGCAGTGGTGTGTGATGCTCCAGGCAGGAGCTGCTGCTGCCACTGCTGTGCTGGAGTGCTGCCAGGCTGTGTCCAGCACAGGAATGGAGTCCAGGCAGAGCAGGGGTGTGATCTCTGACCCCAGCCCCTGGCTGTGGCAGCTGAGCTGCTCTGCATTCTGTGCCCAAGCTTTGTGCGGGTCGTGCAGCGCCACCGGCGGCTCCTGACCCGGGTCACGAGGGAGCAGCTGGTCCTCAGAAACAAAAAGCATTCCTGTCACAATTCACCATGAGAGGCTGTTTGTAATGTTTGCCTGATGTTCCTTCATGCAGCCCAGCCTTTCCCTAGGTGTTCCCTCGTGTGGAGGAGAGTGATGGTTTTGTGGAGCTCTCATTTGCCCTGCAGTACTTCTGCTCTGTTCCCAGCTCCTCGCTCTTCCTAGCATTCATTATTTACTCCCCTTGAGACTCTGTATATTCTCTGTCTCCTTGATTTTACTGACATTGTGTTCTGTCACTCAATGTCAGTCTGAGCTTGTTCTCCCCTCAGTCTCACTGAAGCCATGACCCAGTGTTTAAAGCATCTTGATTTTCCTGATATACTTCAAGCCACAGAAAAAAAAAGCCCAAATATAAGATTTTCCAAGGCATATTCAGATGGTTTTCTCTGCATTGTTTAGTGTGTGGGGTTTTTTTCCTCTGAGTATCTGCTCTTCATTTTTCCTGTGTCTTACGGTTTTCAGTGGGAGTGAAGCTCATGTAGGCCCACAGTCATTTTCAGTGATAATAACTGAGAATATATTTTTTCTTCAAAGCAGATATCATTATATAGTATTATTTATATCCAAATGCAAAGAGTTATGAATGTTTAAGGGGACAGCATAATTTTTAGGAAGTTGCTGGAAAAATCTGTTAGAGCAGGTGACAGCTTCTATGTTCATTAACGTATTGGTGTCACCCTCCCAGGACTGTTCTCATCAATCATGAGAGAGCTGGCCAACATCTCACATGATGGTCCCAAGTGGATGGTACTAGATGGAGATATTGATCCAATGTGGATTGAATCTCTTAACACTGTGATGGATGATAATAAGGTAATGGATGTCAGGTAAAGAAACAGGTATTCCTTGTTGGGTGTGATTCAGCCTGGGGGAAATGCAGATTGTAATAACATCTCCTGGAGCTGTGTTTCTTCAGACACACCAAACAATATTGCATAAAGGCAATGGTGCATGAGGGAAATAACTTAGAGCTTGTTTTCATTGGAATTTCCCTTTTCTGGAGAGTCATGCTCATGAGTAATTGCAAATGTCCTGATTATAACGTTAGGCCCTTTAAAAGTAGGGTAGGGGCATAATTCTGTGTCTTTTCCCCAGCCTGAGGGACTGCTTTGGTTTCTGGGCTGTGGAAGAGAGAAGGACCATTCTATGCATGTCAGAAATCATGTCATGGCATCACAGAATAATTTGGGTTGGAAGAGATCTTAAAGCTCATCCCATCCCACCTCCTGCCATGGGCAGGGACACTTCCACTGTCCCAGGCTGCTCTAAGACCTGTCCCTTGGGCACTGCCAGGGATCCAGGGGCAGCCACAGCTGTGCCAGGGCCTGCCCACCCTCCCAGGAACAATTCCTGCCCAACATCCCACCCAGCCCTGCCCTGTGTCAGTCTGAAGCCATTCCCTCTGTCCTGTCTCTCCATTCCTTGTCCAAGTCTCTCTCCTGCTCTCTTGGAGCCCCTTCAGGTACCAAAAAGCCACAGTAAGGTCACCCCAGATCCTTCTTCAGGCTGAACACCCCCAGTTTTCTCAGCCTGTCTGGGAGCTAACAGAGCTGCTCCATCCTCTGATCATCCTGAGCCTCCTCTGGATCTCTCCAGCATCTCCAGGTCCTGCCTGTGCTGGACCAGGGCCGGGGCAGCTCTGCAGGTGGGGCAGAGGGGCAGAATCCCCCCTTGTCCTGCTGGGCACAGCTGGGGCTGTGGTGCCTCAAGGGGCTGGGCTGGGAGCCAAGCTCAGCAGGGCCAAGTGCTGAACCCTCCCCATGCCTGTTCCTGGGGGAGCTTGAGGCTGTCTGTCTGTCTGTCTGTGTGCACCTGCAGGTGCTGACCCTGGCCAGCAACGAGAGGATCCCCCTGAACCCCAGCATGAGGCTGCTGTTTGAGATCAGCCACCTGCGCTCGGCCACCCCGGCCACCGTGTCCCGGGCAGGTGAGTCCTGCTGGGGCTGCCCTGCCAGCCAGGGCTGCTGCCAGTGTTCTGTTGGTGCCTCTGAAAGCTGCCAGGCTGCCTGTGGTGTGCAGGGCGTGTTCCTGAAGCTCACGGACACACTGAGCATCCTGAGCCCACGTGGGGTCTGTCATTGTCACGGGGGTGTGCTGGGGGTGTTCCTGCTGCTGCTGTGGGGCCGTGGCTGCAGCACTGCTCAGAGAACACTCCTGCCCAGCTCTGGGTGGGCCTGATGAGCAGAGAGCAGTCCCTATCCCAAGGAGCTCCTGATCCTCTGGAGCAGTGCATGGGGGCTGGGAAGGAAGGTGTCCCCTGGTGTCTGGGGCCCAGAGCAATAACCTGGCTCAGCAACACAATGGCAGGGTCATGAGAGGTGTCCTGAGTCACATCCCTTCACTGCTAATGCTTCTCCTCTGCAGTGGGGCAGGTGATGAGGGACCAGGTGTGTTTGACAGGGTTCCAGCTGTTTGAGAGTAGCTGGAAGTTTCTGGTGGATAAAGGGAGAGCCTCTGCTGTGTCCTTACTCTTGTCTCCTCTCCTGCACCTCAAGGGATCCTGTACATCAACCCCTCGGATCTGGGCTGGAATGCCCCTGTGAGCAGCTGGATTGACAGGAGGGAGGTGCAGTCTGAGAGAGCCAACCTGACCATTCTGTTTGACAAGTACCTGCCTGTGTGCCTGGACACCCTCCGGAGCAGGTACACTGGGGGTGCTCCTGTCTCCCTGGCCAGGGCAGGCAGGCACCCCCTCCCAGAGCAGCTGTGCTCACCAGGGCCCTCCTTGTCCCCAGGAGCCCTGGGTGGCACTGCCCCCAGCCCCAGGGAGCTGTGGGGTGAGGGGGCAGCTCACACTCCTGCCCATCCTTGCTTGGTCTGATCTGGTTCTCCTCGGATATTGATTTGATGGTTCCTGTGCTTGTATCAGTTCTGCATCTCTTGGAAATTAAATCCAGGACATCCTAAAGGGAAAGTCTTTCCAGTCTTCTGATGTGTCAGGCCAGACCCGAGTTCACTGCACAAGTTTTGGGTCAGTAGAGCAGATTTCAGACCACTGCTGAATGAAAGTGTGGAAGATGCAGAGCAGATCCCCTTTTATCCCCTCCCCACATCTTTCCCTGCCCCTTGGGATGAGGAGGAAGCTGGTATTTGTGTGAGAGGGTGGGATTGCTGCAGACAGTCCTCTCTTGGATTTCTTTCCTGAAGCATTGGAGCAGAGCTGAGTCCCTCTGTGTGAGCATCCAGCCTGGGTGTGTTCCACGGCTGAACGTGAAAAACAGAACAAGGAGTGGTGGTTTTAAACTGAACAAGGGGGAATTTAGGTTCGGTATTAGGAAGAAGTTCCAGGCTGTGAGGGTGGTGATGCCCTGGCACAGGGTGCCCAGAGCAGCTGTGGGTGCCTCTGGATCCCTGGAAGTGCCCAAGGCCAGGCTGGATTTTGGGGCTGGGAGTACCCTGGGACAGTGGAAGGTGTCCCTGCCATGGCAGGAGGCTAGAATAGATGACTTTTAAGAGTTCCCTTCCAGCCCAAACTGTGTGATTCTCCATCCTCTGCTTGCTCCCCATATCTGCAGTTTCTTTAGTTAAAAAAAAAAAAAAAGAAAATTAAAGGAAAAGTCATTGAACACCCTAACCTGGGCACCATCAGCCCCAACGAGGAGGTGTCAGGAGGAGCTGTTTGAGTGCCAGTCTTGCTCCTTGGGACTGGGAGTTGGGAATTTGCTGGGGAGCTGCTCTCTGGGTGCCAAAACTTTAAAGCTGTTGGCAGCAAAGCCCATGGAGCATCTCCAGCTCTCTCTGCTGAGCAATTGTCAGACCATGAAATCCCCAGGATTAGCTGCACCAGCCCCGAGCTGAGTATTTTGGTAGCTTGCTTAATTCAGAAATTGTAGAACCAACCTTTCAAATAGCTCTAATTACTTTATGGAGGACTTCAGTGCTGCTACAATATTAGTTTGGAATTCTGTAAGTGTAGCTTAAACGAATGTAAAATGGCAAGATGAAAGGTTTTATTTTATTACTGCTCTATTTGACTGCTTTTGAACTCCTCGTGCTCCCAGGAAATCATTGCCTTTAGCAACTCCTCCATTTTACTTCTTTCAAGAGGATCAAAGTTTTTAAATGCCTGAAACTTCTGATTACTGTTATTACGTGTGTGTGTGGCAGTGCCAGCAGGGCCAGGCAGGGGATGGGTGCTCTCCTTAGTGCTCTGCAATGAGACACCCACTGCTGACAAGGATAATGCTGATATGCAGGAGAAAGCATTCCTGCCTTGCTTTCCTGAGCTGGGAGCAGCCCTGGTGCTTCACCCCATTCTAGTTCCCAATTATGTTTTCCATTTCCATCCCTCAGATTTAAGAAGATTATTCCCATTCCTGAGCAGAGCATGGTTCAGATGCTGTGTTACCTCCTGGAATGCTTCCTGACAGAGGACAACACACCTCCTGACTGTCCCAAGGGAGCTGTATGAACTTTACTTTGTCTTTGCTGCTGTCTGGGCCTTTGGTGGGTCCATGTTCCAGGACCAGGTAAGAAGGGAGGTGCCACATCAGCATCTCTCAAGAGACCTTTTATTGCCTTTTTTATTTTTTGCCTACTTTTTTCCTGCTGTCCCAGACCTAAAGCTGTGTCAGTGATGCTGTTTGACCTGGAGGCCTGAACTAAACAATCCCTTTCATGAAAGGCCTCATTATGCAGGGGGTGACCACTGGAGAGTGGCCAAGCTCAGCGTGGTGTTCCCTGGGTGCCACCACCTCGAGGAGATGTGTGGAGAGCATGACCAGCTTTCCTGGTCCTTGTGGAAGGGTTTAACCCTCCATTCCCTGTGTGCCAGCTGGGAAAACCACAGCCTTGGTTCTGCCAGTGCAGGATGACTTTTAATTTAAGCCTGGGGAGCAGGGCTGATGTTGGGGAGGGAATAGCAAAATCTTATGAGTGCCTAGCAAGTAGTTCTGGAACAACAGATGAAATAGAGATGCTGGCAGTGTTTGACATAGACACTGAAAATAGTTCTGTTAAGGTTTGAGGCCTCTTCCTTTGTTTAGATGATACCAAATGCCACAAATACCAAAGAACCAACAGACATCCTGTCCCAAGCCTGGCAGGAAAGGTCTGAAGATAAGGGTTACAGATAAGAAAGCCATAAAACATGGGAATTTAGCAATTTCTATAGGTTGCATGCAAATATTAGGAAATTAGTATATTATATTAGATTGGTTATTGGAAATTAGAATATTCATCATAGAAGAATACTTATTGGATTGTAAACAGAGAATCTCTCTCTTGCCCTCTCTTATCTCTTGCCTTCTCTTACCTCTTACCTCTTATCTCTTACCTCTTACCTCTGATCTCTAACCTCTCTCTAAGGTCTCTCTTACCCCCTTGCTCTTATCACTCTCCATGCTCTACACTCTCTCTTACACCCACGCCTTATAATAAAATACAAACTTGAAGAACAGAAAATAGTAAGCTCCTGAGTCTGTCCATCCTACAACCACCCCCCACAGGCTGGCACAAGCTGCTGCCTCAGCAGAGGAATTTCAGCCCCTCCTCTGGCTGGAGCGTGGCTGGTGGCACTGGGACATGGCATTCCCGTGCCACAGCAGCAAGTCCTGGCATGGCAGGGCCTTGGCACAGCTGGAGTGCATGGCAGGAGGGCTGGGAGCAGGCTCAGCATCCCTCTGGGAGGATTCTGGGCGGTGCTGCCTGTGCTGCTCTGCAAATGTCAGGGAGGACGAGCGCAAGCACAGAGCGTCCGAGCGAGGGGGAGCCTGATGAAAAATGATCCAATATAAAAGCTGTTTATTGCTCCCTGCTGAAGGTGCCCTTCCTGGTGACCTTTTGCTGCTGAAATGTCAGGAGAAGCAGGCTGGAAGGCTTCCCACTGTTTGTTGGTGGGGAGCAGGGCCCCTCTATAAAAACAAATGATAGATTTGCCATTTCCAGGCTCTGAAATTAGCAGAAATCCATATGGGGTTTTTGTTAAGGAAGCAGTTTGAGCTCGACACCATTCTGGCAATGGAGCTGGGGCTGGGACTGCTCCATTTAAGGGCTCAGCCCCTCCCAGCACTGTGAGAAAGCTTTTAGCAGCACTGCACATCCCTTTTGTGCTGCCGGGCTGGGGAGTTGTGACAAGAGCAGAAAGGAGATTACAGTCATTCTGCCTCTCTGGGTAGCACGAGACTGCAAAATCCTGGATGCTAATCATGTGTTTTCCAAATCCTCTGGTCTTTTGATGTGTGGTGGCTCGGGGAGCTCTGCAGAGGACACTCAGTTCAAAGCCAGGTTTCCTGAGGAAGGCTGAGCAGTCCTTGGTCCCACCTGGTCCCAAAAACCCAGGGGGTGGCTGTGGGGAGAAGACACCTAATGGAGATGCCCCAGGAACAAACTGTGCTGCTAGAACTGGCTCAGTGATGCATCTGCTCTCTCCCAGAACATCTTTTTAGCAGCACTTTCCCCCTCCTTCCCCCCCTGTTTCTCCCCAGGGCTGAGGCTGCAGTCCCTGTGCTCTGCGTGGGAAGGGTTCAGACACGGGCTGGCCCAGTTTCACAGAGGAGACCCGAGGCAGGGAAGGGGACTAAGCACATTTTGCAAATCCTGGCTTTGTCTAAAAGCAAAAACTGACACTCCAGCTCCCAACAAAAAGTTCAGATTCTTTAAAATCTTCCTGCATGGAGAGATAGAAGGGGGAAAGCAGGGAAGCAGGAGCTTGCTGAGCCCTATGGCAGCAGTCCCTCTCCCATTCTTTGCTGAACTGGGATCTGCAGTCCTGCTGCTCCTGCTTGAAAAGAGGCCAGAAAACAACAGCTAAGTGTTTGCAGGGTGGTGTGATTTATGAGGAGGAGATTTGGTATGCATGCTCTGACTATCCATGGCCACGGATGGAGATGGATGTGGTGTCCTTGTCTGTTGGAAGAAGTAGGCACCAAAAATCAATCAAATGTCTGTTTAGTCATAGGCACGTATTTCTCTTTTTCAAATTGATCCCTCTGTCTAATCTCAGACACACTAGGAGTGATCAACACAGAGGATGAGTTATTTAGGGGAATAAATAGGAGTGATGAGAAAAAATGAAGAAAATGAAAAATTAGACTTAATAATAGGAAAAAGGATAGGATTGTTATGCTGTGGAATATTTTTAAGGACTGTCCACCTCTGGTAGACCAGGATAAATAACATTCTCCATCTCTAATTAATTTCTCCAGATTTGCCTATTTTCTCCTCTTTTTGTCCTGCAGCTTGTGGACTACAGAGTGGAGTTCAGCAAGTGGTGGGTGGCAGAATTCAAGACAATCAAGTTTCCTTCTCAAGGGCACAGTCTTTGACTATTATGTTGATCCAGAAACAAAGAAGTTTGAGCCTTGGTCTAAACTTATTCCCCAGTTTGAATTTGATCCAGAGGTGCCACTGCAGGTAGGTGACCCGGGCAGGTGCTGGGCTGGGGGAGTTCTGTGTTTAGTGACTGAAGGTGGGTGTTTCAGTGGAGCCTGGTGAGAGGTCAGGCACTGATGGAATTCTTTATGGGATACAACTGAATTACCCATCTTTTTTGCTGTGCTTGGACTGTAACAGCACAGCCTCCATCCATCTTCCAAACATGAGTGATGTACAGCAGGGGCAGGGAGCTGCTGTGCCCAGAGAGAAGTGATGAGACAGAGCAGGGACAAAGCCTCTGAGACACCATGACTTGTTGTCATTCTCTGTGGCTGCAAATAGAGATGGGTTTATGTTTGGGCCAAGAAAAGAGTTATTCAGGTAGTGAATTAGGGTTGCTAGTTGCACTTCTCTGTTTATTTGAAGTGCCACAGTGAGCAGATGATGTGTAAAAATCATCACTGTTTTAGCAAGGTGTGATTCTGTGAGGGATCCAGATGCTGCTCCCAGGGGTTCAGCTGGAAAGATGGATTTTAATGGCTGCAGCAGCAGATCATCCTTCCCTAGTGCAGCTGGAAGCTGAGCTCACCTGGCTTCGTTCCTGGCTCTCCCAGGAGGTTGCTGTGGGGTGGTGGTGATACCTTTTTCTTGGTCCTAGAATTAGGAGTCAGACACAGTTAAGGGGATCTAAAAGGGTTTTTACATCAGTATTTAATGGTGCAACAATTTATCAAGGTGGAATATGTTGAAATGCACACCCTTGGTATATAGCACATATACAATTTTACAGTCCTTTCAAATTAGCATATCTAACAAAGATTTCCAATGAATGGTGGCATCTCCTTATTTTACAGCATTCTCCCTGGATGGGTTTGATCCTAGTTTGTAGGATATGTTCAGGAGAGGTTTTTCTTTCCAGCCTCCACCTGTGAGGCCTTTGGGATGTTTGGTCTTCTTGCCTAGCTGAATGTCAGGACTGTGCTAAGATACCAGGCTTAAAAGAATTACAAGAGTACTGGGAACACATAAAAGCTACATAAAAAGGAAAGGCAAGAAACTCATCATGGCATTGATGGCTTGGAGTGCCCACCTAGAACAGAGGCTGGGCAGAGTTAGAGAATAAAGTGGGGATTTATTAAAGGCCTTCAATAGATGCACCTTGGGCAGTCAAAGCCTCCCAGAGGCTGCACAATGGTCATGAGTGTCAGGAAAATTAATCCACAAACACCAGAGGTTTATGTCCAAAAAGGAGACAGAGGAGTCCTTCTGCTTTATTCAAATAAAGGGAGAGGCTATGGGGCATTCCCCTGGGGTCTCTCCAATTTTTGGAGGACACAGCCTCCTTTTATCCCAATTTCCCTGCTGCATTTCCCTTTCTCTTTCCCCCATGGGCTGAGGTACTTGAGAGACACAGACTTCCCAAGCACCTGAGATTCCCCTCTAATGTACAACCCTTCCTTTTAATTTTTCATTCTTACACAATTCATAGTTTTCCCCCGTTGCTTCTTTTCATCTTCTGATATCCAATTTCATTTACCAGCAAACTACAGTTTGTTTGTAAAGGCAAATCTCTTTTCCCATTCATCAATCAGTGGAATCCATCCCATTGTTTCTTCCATCTCTTAGTGGTAACTTTACCTACCAGCAGATATTTGTTTGTAAAGACAAATGGGACATTCCTCTCACGAGTTTTTCAGACAGAAATAAGTTTGATCTATTTGCATATCAGGGGTTAATTGTCCAATTACAGCTTCAGGTAATGAGGTAATTTACCCCAGTTTGTTCCCCCCAGATTCTCTTTTGTTTCTACTTTTTTGGGGCTTGATGGAGGCCTTGGTTCTCATGCTTAGAAGGATTGTTTAGTCTCACCAAAATGTGAAGAGAGTCTATCTGGAGTCCAGAGTTCTACACTAATGCAGTGCAGAATTTGAAAAATATAAAAGCTAAAAACTGAAGGCATCCGTGTTGGTGGCAGGGCTGGGGACACTGAGTGTAACAACTGTTACTCCCTCCTAGCTATTTACTATGAGGGAGCTAGAGTTGCACATGAGATAAACAGAGGATCAAAAAGAGGCTCTTTGCCTTTCTCAGGGTTCGTAGTTTATTGCATGGGGGTTCCAGGGAGCAAAGAGGAAGAAGGGCTCAGATAACTGTCCTTTCTAGGAAAGGGTCTGGGAGGGGAATTGGCTTTCTGCCAATAGGATAGGGACACGGGGTTTGTGAAGACCCAAAGAAGTTTTCCCAGCTAAGGAATGCAACCCCTGTTCTGTTCCCTGAGCTCAAGCCTGGGCCCTCTCCCTGTCTGTTAACCCTTTAGGTCACTCCCACCCTAATTCCCTGTTGGTCCTTTGCCTTAGCCCTTCCCTGTAGCACCCCCATGTCCCTTGGTAATTGGTCCCTAAGGCTCCTCCTGCCTGCTCTTCCCATGTACTAAACCTACACCCACCCAAGAAGCCTTGCCTTCGTCCCCTGAACCCTAAACCACGCGTGGCTGAAAATAAACATCTTTGTAAACCCCGCAAAGGCCTTTCCTGCTCATTCACCCCAAGCAACAGGGGTTAGGGGAACAGGAGAGACAAGGGGGGAAAGAGGCCCCTGTGGCTTTCTGCCAGTGGGATAGGGACCTGGGAAAGGTTGAAGCATTCCTTCTGCCCCTGGAGTTGGGTTAGGACAGCCGGGTGCTGCTGTGCCCGCAGGGCTGCCTGGTGCCCACGGCTGGGAGCGTGTGCCTGCGGTTCCTGGTGGCCAGGCTGCTGCAGCGCCGGCGCCCCGTGCTGCTGGCGGGCCCTGCTGCCACGGGCAAGTCTGTGCTGCTGGGGGACACCCTCTGCTCGCTGGACACAGACCTCTTCCTGCTCAGGAGGGTCCCCTTCAACTACTACACCACCTCTGCCATGCTGCAAGGTAAGCTCTTCAACCAGGAGGGGGTTCGGGTGGGACATCAGGAATCACAGAAAGAGTGACTGAGCATTGCAATGGGCTGCCCAGGCAGGTGGGGGAGTCACCATCCCTGGGGGTGTGTGACAAAGGCTGGATGTGGCACTCAGGGCCATGGTTTAGTTGGCAAGGTGATGCTGGGTCACAGGTTGGACTGGATGAGCTCAAAGGTCTTCTCCAGGTGCCTTAATTCTGTGATTCTGGGATTCTATGGGATTCTGTGGGATTTTCTGTGATTCTATGGGATTCTGTGGGATTTTCTGTGGGATTCTGGGATTCTGTGGGATTCTGTGTGATTTTTCTGTGATTCTCTGTGATTCTGTCATTGTGGGATCCTCTGTGAGTCTGTGTGATTCTGTGTGATTCTGTGTGATTCTGTGTGATTCTGTGTGATTCTGTGTGATTCTGGGATTCTGTGTGATTCTGAGATTCTGTGTGATTGTGGGATTCTGTGATTGTGGGATTCTGTGTGATCCTCTGTGAATCTCTGTGATTCTGGGACTGTGTGATTCTGTGTGATTCTGTGTGATTCTGTGTGATTCTGTGATTGTGGGATTCTGTGATTCTCTCTGGTTCTCTGTGATTCTGTGATTGTGGGATTCTGTGATTCTGTGACATTCCTGAGGTATCCATTGGTGTTTGGAGCAGGATGTGCACTGGGAAGCTCAAGGAAAGACCTGTGGGTGCAATGCCTGTGTTGTTGTGGGCACACTCTCAATCTCACAGTGAAACTCTGCTCAGCAGAGCCCTGGTTTTTTGGAGATGATATTTCCCAATCTGAGAATTTGCATTCTTAACCCCACCACTCTGGTCCAGGGCTGTGCCAAAGCCCAGGCTTCAATCTGCTGCAGTTTTCATGGCTTGTATTTGACTTGAAGTGTGTCTTTAACAAGCTGAAATTGAAGAGTGAGATGGGTTTCTTGGAGAAGATCCAAACTGTCCTCAGGGTGCAGTGATGGGAATTGCATCCCAATTAGCAGTGAGGCTGGTGCTGGTGGATAAGTGCAGGCTGGAAGCCAGGGCTGGCTCCTGGGGCTGTCCTCCTGTCCTGCCACAGCCCAACACGTCCCATGGAGCAGGTCCAACCCCCTCCCCAGGGGCACAGAGCTTGCTGGCCTGGGGGGCTCAGACCCTCAAGGAATTTCTGGTCCCAGGGAAGTCCATAAGAATATTGCTGATGAGGATTTTGAAATATCAGTGAAAATTTAACTTTGAGATTGAGGTAGAGTCCGTTTGCTGAGTAGATGAAGAAAAAGCAGGAAATTCTTGAAAGGTGTCTCATTTTGGAATGGTGTCCAAGGAGAGATAAAATAATTTGACATACATTTATTAACCAGTAACAAAGCAACCTGGTTTGAGTTGAATTACAACTGTGAGTCACTGTAAACCACACTGCTTCCTTTATGCACCTGGGTTTAACCTCAATGTCCTGCGATCACAGAAAATTCTGAGTTGGAAGGGACCCACCAGGATCATCAAGTCCACTTTTTGAGTGTATGGCCCATCTGGAGATCAAATCCATAACCTTGGCATTATTAGCACCATGCTCTGCCCAACTGAGATCATCTCCTTCTACTCCCCAGAGCAGCTGTGGCTGCCCCTGGATCCCTGGCAGTGCCCAAGGCCAGGCTGGACACTGGGGCTGGAGCAGCTGGGACAGTGGGAGGTTAAAATGAGATGATCTTTAAGGTCTCCTCCTACCCAACCCATTCCTCTGTGAAGCCTTGGGGAGATCAGGGGTTAAACCCAAAGGGGTTAAACCTTCCCTCTTTGGGCTGTTGTGACTGAGTGGTGCCAACTGGGGACATGAGTGTCCCTGGCTTCACCCCTGCTCTGCCAGGCTCCCACACTGCAAGCATTTTCAGGAAGGTTTTATAGCTCAAAATTGCTCTCTGGGGCTGATCTGTTCCCAGAGAGGTGACAGCACAGGCCCAGCTATGCCCTGGGGCCATGCTGTGGGTCACATCTGCTCTCTGGGGCAGGCCTGGGGGGTTTCTGGGCTTGCTGGTGCCTCTGCACACAGCAAATTCTTTGGGCTACTTGTCCTTCAAGGAAAAACTGGGTAAAACTCCCTTTGTGGCCAGTCTCACAGCCAAGGGCAGCATGATGGTTGCCACCTCCCTTTTTGCTTTTCCTCCTGGAGGGGGAAGAGCCCTGGGATGGGGAGGGGGCTGAGCTGAGTGTGCTCAGCTGCCTGGGGGGGACCCTGGTGCTCCTCACCTGCCCAGGTGTGTGGGGTAGGTACAGGGTGTCCCTGTTGCTCTGAGCTCTGGGCTGAGCCCTCCCCTTCTTTCCTCTGCAGAGCCCATCACGTCTTCATCACAGGGAAGTGTGATTTATGCTGCTTGGCATCCTTCCCCACTGCTCATTTTTTAGTTAATTTGTCCCTTTTTGTGGAGTTTGTCAGTTGGCTGCTTTTTTTTCTTCCCCAGTAGGTGCCTCTTTAGACTTGTAAAAATGTGAATCCAATGCAGTTTGTGATTTTAGTTTTTATTTACTTTAGAAAGAGCCAACCTGAAAGCCAGGAATGCTTACTCAAGGTGCCTGTTGGGACAGAGATTTTTTAGGTGCAGAGCTGCACTCTTCAGGGCAAGCACAGGGATGTGATCCAAACAATCCTTGTGGACCTGTAGCTTACAAATTTTCATGTGCATAGGGGTTAAATGGAACCAGACTCTCTCTGTGCCCAAACCTGGGCACAGTTTGGGGATTTTCTTCGGTGTATTGTGACCAAATCCCACTCCCTGTTGAGCCTGGGCTCCTGGTGTGCTGCTCCATGCCCTCTTGCACCTTTGCTCCTCCATCAGCTGCATCCCAGCCCTCATTCTCCACCTTCCCACTCTGCATCTGTGAGAAGATGACAATAAATGTTGGTTTTTTGGGCTTGGGTATTTTTCCCCCTTGGCCATCAGGGTGAGAGGAGCCACACTTGCCAAGTCTGGGGTGCAGTGAGTGTTTGAGGGGCTGATGGGGCTGCATCAGGAGCCCAGAGCAGGGACCTCTCAGGATTATTGTGAAATAGGCTTTGAATTAAAATGCAGCTTCCACAAACATGTCACTTCATCCCCAGTAATTGCATTTCACTATGATGAATCTCCTGCATCCTTGTTTAACCTCGAAAAGGGCTGATTTTATATGTTAATTAAGGCCTAATTAAATTTAAATTAAATGCTTATTTGAAACACTTAATTTGACTTGCTACCAGAAATTTCAAATATCGTGGTTTTATTGAAGGGGGAGAGAGACTCCACTGAGGAAAAATCTATCATTTTTCTAAGCACAGTTCATGGCTTTGTGCAGAAGTGTCTGTGACAAGAAAACAGCTGAATTCTTAGTGGGTAACCAGGCTGTCTGCAGGGCACCCAAGCAGGAAACAAATGGGGTTTTAAAAGATTTGTGGTCTGAAAAAACCCAGAATATAAATTTTCCCTAATAACTTTTGCCCTTGATAAGGAATGGCTGAAGTGTGCATTTGCAGAAAATTTTTTATCAAAACTCCCAGTTGTCCCTAATTACAAAGGACTGCTCCTTGCCATGCTGCTGCTTCCAGGACTGGTGATAACCCCAGACTGTGTCAGTGAAACAAATTCTGCCTCCATCTCCAAGGGAGCACCTGGGAGTGAGGATGGTTTCCAAGGAAAAAAATCAGGAAGGAACATCAGGCAGGAAAATCATCCCAGGACCCAGAAAAGCTGCTGCTGTTTGCTTTGCCCCTTTCTGAGTGGCTTGGTTTGAAAAGACAGGTGTCTGCTGAGGAAGGCAGCAGCCTCTTTTGAATTGGAGAATGTAAACCCCCTCCCTCCAAATTATAATAATTTTGAAATTAAGGAGCTCTCAGGCAAAGGTGTGGGTATATGAATAACAGTTTTTTACTAGGAAAAATTAAAATAAAAATGCAGTAATATAAAAAAAATATTGCAAAAAACAACCAACCAAACAAACCTTGACACTGGCAGAGCCAGAACACAACCTGACACCCGTTAGTCAGTCAGGGTGTTGGCAGCAGTCCCATTCCATGGTGGCTGCATCCTCCTGCAGTGGCAGATGTGGTTCAGCTGGAGCAGTGCTCCTGGAGAAGGTGCAGTTTCCTCTGAAGGCCCAGTGGGGGTGGTGAGCTTGGTCTTTTGGGAATCCAGTGAGTAAAGGCAGCTTTGGTGTCCAAAATCTCAGTTTTTATCTAGGTAGGAAATGTTTGGCTCCTCCCCCTGGGTGGAGCATCTCCCAGTGGGATGATGTAATTTGATCAGTCATGCCCTGGGACTCAATGGCCATGAACAGGAGATATCTCCTGGAGGGAGGATGGGCTGTGGGAAAGATACTGAACACTGCCCCACCTGGTTTTAACAGCTGGTGATGGAATACACACCCCTGGACATATCCTGCCTTGCAACCTAAGACATTGAGGCAGTAAAGGTTGCTTAGGCCACAGTGAAATAAGTCAATAACCTATAAAACATTTTGTGCAGCAGCGTGGGGTGTTTTGCATTAATTATCACTCCAGCATTGTAAATATTCCCAATATGCTACAGTCTAGAGCAACACATAAGCTCAGCCTTCTGCTGAAACAAATGGGAATTTTTCAGAGCTACCAAATGCGAAGTTTTCTCTCCATGTTCTCCCTTACTCATGCAGGATTCTGCTGAAAACTGGGTGGGAATGGCACAGTGTTGGAATTGAGTCTTGCTGGGTTATCTGGAGGTGTGGGTAGTGCTGGGGAGGGGATCAGGGAACGTGGAGGTGTTTGGGGCTCTTCAGTCTGGTGAAGAGACTCACAAAATGCCTGAGGTTGGAAAAGATCCCCCAGCCCATCAAGTCCACCCTGTTCCTGATCCCCACCTTGTCCCCAGCCCAGAGCCCTGAGTGCCAATCCAGGAATTCCCTGGACACCTGCAGGGATGGGCACTCCAACCCTCCCTGGGCATTTCCAATCCCTGACCTCCCTTTCCATGGGGAAATTGCTGCTGCTGTCCACCCTGAGCCCTGCCCTGCCCAGCCTGGGGCTGTTCCCTCTGCTCCTGTCCCTGTTCCTGGAGCAGAGCCCGACCCCCTGGCTGTCCCCTCCTGTCAGGGAGTTGTGCAGAGCCACAAGTTCCCCCTGAGCCTCCTTTTCTCCAGGCTGAGCCCCTTTCCCAGCTCCCTCAGCCCCTCCTTGCTCAGCTTCACTGCTCTTCTCTGGTCTCAGAGCCCCTTCCAGTGCCTAAAAGAGGCTCCAGGAGAGCTGGGGAGGGACTTGGGACAAGGGATGGAGGGACAGGACACAGGGAATGGCTCTCCAGTGCCAGAGGGCAGGGCTGAATGGGATATTGGGCAGGAATTGTTCCCTGGGAGGGTGGGCAGGGCTGGCACAGCTGTGGCTGCCCCTGGATCCCTGGCAGTGCCCAAGGCCAGGCTGGACACTGGGGCTGGAGCAGCTGGGACAGTGGGAGGTGTCCCTGCACATGGCAGGGGAATGGAATAAGATGATCTTTAAGGTCACTTCCAACCCAAATCACTCTGTGATTCTCTTTGGTGCATTTCAATATGTAACATTATTTTGATTATTTTTGAAAGTTGTCCAGGCTCTAAAACCACCCTTTTCCTTTATCTGAAAGATGTAAAAAATGCATTTTCTTTCACAAAATCAGCACATGGGCTTTGTGCTCCAGCATCTCCTTGTCTCTGTGCCAGTGCTGAGCCACTGCTGTCCATGCCTGGGGACACAGGCGGTGGAGGAGTCTCACTGTGCAGTGCTAGGGATCAGGATAATCTCAGCCAGGAGAACTGAGTTAAAACAAATATGCAGGAGGGATGCAAAAGATTTTATCTTGCATGACAAGCTTGTGTTTGCTCTGCAGCAGACCTAGCTTGTAGCAGACACAGTTTGTTGTGCTTTGTTTGCAATGAGGCATTGAAAACTTTGTGATTTGGGTGGAGTCAGGCCAAAAATCTCTCCAAGGCGCCTTGCAGGGCTCCCAGTCACATGCTGGGGACAGCCAGCATCCTGCCAGCCCCAGACAGGGCCCCTGGCCTGGGAACAAGGAACAACCTGCCAAAACCAGCCCTTCCTTCCCAAAAAGCCACAGACATCGCGGGTGGAGCTGGGAGGGCTGGGGCTCCCTGGAGCCCAGAGGCTGGGCAATCATCCCCGGTCACTCCTGCCCCTACAGGTGTGCTGGAGAAGCCTCTGGAGAAGAAGGCTGGCAGGAACTACGGCCCCCCGGGCAGCAAGAGGCTGGTGTACTTCCTCGATGACCTGAACGCGCCGCGGGTGGACGCGTACGGCACCGTGCAGCCCCACACCCTGCTCAGGCAGCACCTGGACTATGGCCACTGGTACAGCTGCTGGGCTGGGCTGGCACCTTCCTGTCCAGTCTGTGCTGGGAACAGGCTGTCCTGGTTTGGAGGACAGGTGTCTGCCAATAAAGGCAGGAGCTTCTCTTTGAAATGGAGAGTGCAAACCTCCTCCTCCAAATTATTATAATTTTGAAATTAAGGGGCTCTCAGGCAAAGATATGGGAATTAGGAATAACAGTTCTCTACTAGGAAAATTAAAATAGAAATGCAGTATTACAAAGAACAATCCCAAAGCACTGCCAGAGTCAGAATCCAAGCTGACACCCATCAGTCAGTCAGGGTGTTGGCAGCAGTCCCATTCAATAGTGGCTGCATCCTCCTGCAGGGGCAGATGTGGTTCAGCTGGAGCAGTGCTCCTGTAGAAGGTGCAGTTTCCTCTGAAGCTCCAGGGATGATGTGGAAAGGTTTGGCTTTCCTCTGGAATCCAGTGGAAAGAAGGTGCCTTGGTGTTCCAAATCGCAGTTTTTATCTGGGTAGGAAATGCTTGGCTCCTGCCCTGGGTGGAGCATCTCCCAGTGGGATGATGTAATTTTATCAGTCATGCCCTGGGACTTAATGGCCATTAAAAGGAGATATCTCCTGGAGGGAGGATGGGCTGTGGGAAAGATAAAGATGATTGCCCGGCTGGTTTAAAGATGGCCCATTAACAGATAATATGTGCCAGGAGATCAGGGGTCACTGCCCCACCCAGCTGCAGCAGATGGGGACAGAATCCACATTTCTGGGCTCATCCTGTATTGCAACCCAAGACACAGGGTTTGTGATGAATGCAGAGCTCTTCCCATCCCGTGCTGGAGCTGGCTGGGAGGCTCTGGGTGAGGAGAGCACAGTGCACCCCGCGTGTCTCATGTCCCCAGCAAACATTCCTTGCACTGCTGAGCAGGGAGAGAGGCCATGGACTGCTCCTGCTGTGAGCTCCTGGTGCTGCTTTCAGTCAGGTAGCAGCAAACAGTCATTTTCCAGGCAGAGGTAATCTGTAGGAAAGCCAGCAGCAGTGTTTTGGAAGGAGATTGGAGTGTTTTACACTGCAGCCAGTGGGGCAGGAATACACACAGCTCTCCCATGGTAAAAACAGGAGACATGGAGACATTCCCAGTCTCCTCAGCTGTGTGTGCCCAGACAAAATCTCCCCAACCATGAGGCCAGTGGAGTGGAAGCAGAAATTCAGGGCTGGGGTGTTGGGGAGGTTGGGCAAAGAGAGGGATGTGTGGGAGCAATGCCACATGGGGGACACACCATGTGCCACCTGCTCCCTCCAAGCAGGTCCAGGCCCTGCCCTGTCTCAGCAGCACCTCTGGGGTGTTGCACCCTCGGTGCCTGGGGTGCTGAGGAGGGCCAGGGGCACAGCTCTGGTGACCCAGGGGCTCTGCTGCACCCCAGCTCTGCCAGCAGCCCCCCAGCCCTTTCCTGCCCAGGCTGGCCTGGACCAGAGTCACTCCTGTGGCTCCCCACAGGTTCCCTGCCAGTGCCTGACCCGAGGGCTTTGCTCAGCACTTGTCACCAGCTGATGGGATGTCAGCTCCAGCATTTCCCCCAGGAGCAGGGCCCTGTGTGCTGAGCCCTGTGCAGCCATGCAGCATCTCAGCCCTCAGAGGGCAGAAGGTGACCCTCTGAAGCCACAGGGTCCTGGCAGCTCACAGACACACTCAAGGGACAGCAGTGGCTGCCCTGGCTGTGCTCAGTGTCTGTGGCTTTTGCTGTGCCCCAAGGTACGACAGGAGCAGGCTGTCCCTGAAGGAGATCAGCAATGTGCAGTTTGTGTCCTGCATGAACCCGACTGCAGGGAGCTTCACCATCAACCCCCGGCTCCAGGTGAGGCCCTGCTCCGAGCCCTGGGGTGTGGGTGGGTTGTTCAGGCTCAAGGCTCAGGAGAAACTGGGGCAGATCCTGCTGTTCAATCAGTGGAAGTAGTGTGGATCTGTGAAGTGTCTGTAATTCCTGATGGAGAGGCAGCAGACTTGCCTTTCTCCCTTCTTTGTGTTTCTTCTTGTTTTCCTGCTCAGTAGGAGGAAGAAATCACAAGTTCCCAGCCACTCTCAGGAAAAATTCTAGTTCAGACAGGCAGATTTTACCTTCCTCTAGCTGATATTTACTGCTGGACCACAGTTCTTGAAAGTCTTCTGGCGGTCAGGCATTGGAACTCTGATGAGAAACAGAGTCACCAACTCTGGATGTGTTAAAAAATGAGTGGATGTGACACTCCACAGTATGGTTTGGGATTTGTTCAAAGGCTGGACTTGATGGTCTCAGAGGTCTTTTCTAACCTTAACTATTCTATATTCTCTTCCTCTGCAAGTTCCTAATCAGCAAAGGGTCTTGTGGGAGGTGGCACTTCCCAGGAGCTGCTCCTACCAGAGACAGGCCTGGGCTTCACCAGGGGTCCCTGGGACCTTGAGACCTTTCAGCTCTTCAGTGGACTGAGCTTCCCTTGTGAAATGCCACTGAAAATCCCTTGTTCAGCAGCAGAAGGTGTCACCTGCCAGCTGTCCTCTGCTGGGAAATTGGGAGGGGGACATCGTTCTGGTGGACTTCAAGTCATGGGATCATAGAGCATCCCAGGTTGGAAGGGACCTCGAAGGATCATCTGGGCCACCCTTACCTGGGAAGGGGAGCCCAGCTGAGATTGTTCAGTGCTGTGTCCAGCCACAGAAGGGGCACTGGCCTGGGAGGTGGTTTCCCATCTCTCTGACCTTTCTTCCACATCTCACTTTCTGTTCCTCAGCGTCACTTCTGTGTCTTCGCTCGTCTCCAACCCTGACCAGGAAGCCTTGTCCAGGATCTACAGCACCATCCTAGGGCAGCACCTGGCCAGTGGGAATTTCTCAGAGGCTGTGCAAAAATCAGCCCAGCAGCTCATTGCCCTGGCCCTGGGGCTGCATGGGAAGGTGGCTGCCACTTTCCTGCCAACAGCCGTCAAGTTCCACTACGTTTTCAACCTCAGAGACTTCTCCAATATCTTCCAAGTAAGTGCAGCTCCTTTTGTCCTGATGTCACAGGCAGCTGAGGCCCCTCTGGCCCTTGGTGAGCCACTCAGTAGTGACACAGCATGGGTGTCCCCTGAGCTAAGGGGGGACCTTGGGCCATTCCCACTCCTGAGTGGCTTTGAATGGATTCCAGAGCCATCACCCATGATGTGGGGAAGGTCAGTGTAAAACTGATTTACCTTCCAGCCCCCTGTGGCCAGTGGGGGCGGGATGCACAGTTCCAGAAGGAGGTGCAGATTTTGAGGGGTTTGAAGTGTCCTCTGGCTGGCAAAAGGACAAACTGGAGAGAGCTTTGGGCTCCTGACCTCGGCCCTTCAGGCAGTGGCTGTTGTGGTGTGATGGAGCTGGGCTTGTCTTGGTGAGCCCCACCCCACTCATGTGAGTGTGGGGGTCCATGGCAGCCCCCCACAAGCTCACAGAGGAGCTTTTCCTGCGTGGGACAGCTGTGGGTGCTCTGTGGGTTGCTGCTGGCCCTGAGGGAGCACAGCAGGGACTGGTTCAGCTGCTCTGCCAGAGCCAGGACAGCTTGGTGGCTGTACCAGCACATCCTCCCAGGTGCTCAGCACTGCACGTGCACATTTACAGAGCTGATAAATCAATCCAAACCAGCTTTCATTTTACCACTGAAACTGAGTTACCAACCACTGTGCCAAAGTGAAGTTGTTCAGCTTCAGAAATGTTGTCTTCCATCCTTGGTGAGATTTTTTCTGTCTTCCCCAGCAGTCTCATGCTTTGGAGCAGCTGGTGTTACTGCTCAAGGAGCCTTTCAGAGTTTCAGATTAATAAAATTCGATAAATTCCTCAGCAGCCAAAGTGAGGGTCAGCACCCTAGCCTGTTCTAAACCCCCAGCTGGTCATTTGTCACTGTCCTTGTTAACATCTGTTTCACAAAGTGGGTGTGTGGAAGTTCAGTGCCTTGTGCCTGCCCATCAGACAGGAGCTGAAGGAGTGACAGTCAGGGAAACCCGGGACCAGGACCTTGGACAAGTGAATAACCCCACTGTGTCAGGAAGGAGTCAGGCCTGTCACTGTGCTCAGCTGAACATCAGCAGCTGGGATGTGAGATGTGGGTCATGTTAAACCCTGCCTTGCACTTAATCTGGGCTTGGGCAGCTGCAGGGAGAGAGCACAGGCATTGCAGTGGGAGCCTTTAATTTGATCTGCTGAGTGTGCCAGGGTTGGGGGGTAACAAAACCTCCTGCCAGATCCCAGCTCTGGCCAGAGGGAATGCTCTTCATTCTCCTCTCAAGGGATTCTCCATCCTCTTTTTCTGTTTGTTTCTTTTTAATGTTGGCCCCACCTCCAGCCTAGATGCAGACACACAGCCATGTGTCCCTCCTGCTCTTGGGGTGTAGGGGTCTTTAGATTCAGTCCCTTTAGAGGGATTGAGTGATTGTGAATTCTGTTCTAATCATTTTAGGATCTGATGTGTTTCTCCTTCCTCTCTTTGAGTTGTCAGCTTTTCTCATCAATTTTATTTTTTTTCTGGTATAAACAAAATAATTTGACAGCTGTAATGACAGATGTGAAACCCAACAATCTGAGCCATGGACCAGTGAGCTGAGAGGGCCTACTTTACATTGCTTTCAATGCATTTAATATTTAATGTATAAATAATTAGATGTTAGAAATAAAAGCTGTCTGTTTAATTCATACCATTGAAAACCCTGTGTGCTGTTAATAGGCTTAGTATAGGCGACACCTCTTTGAAATATAATTCTTTTATGCATTTTAATAGAGTTCATGGTAAACATACTGTGCTAAGCAGACAGCAACTGATATTTCCTGCAGGCAGAATGCACCTAATTAGAATTAATTGATTAAAGAAAAAATAGCCACCAGTAACATTTCCAAACCATTTTTTTTTCCTTCTTGACAAAGCACCCGTGGCATGGGATGGGATGGGAGAAGCACATGTCTGGGTGGTGCCTGGCTCTGCAGGGAGCAGGACCCAGCCTGGCCAGGGGAGGCTGGTGGGGGATTCACATGGGTGTAATGAGTGTAAACCTGCCAAAGGATGTGGGAAACAGCCATTCCCAGGGCTGTGGGAGGTGATTCTACCCCTCTGTGCTGCTTGGTCAGACCTCACCTGGAGCACTTGTCCAGCTCGGGGGTCCCAGCACCAGGAGACCTCCCAGGAGGGACCTGGAGCTGCTGGAGGGAGTCCAGAGGGACACCAGGGTGATCAGAGGGATGGGACAGCTCTGCTCTGAAGAAAGGCTGGGAGAGCTGGGGTTGTTCAGCCTGAGGATTGCTCTGAAGTGACCTCCCTGTGGCCTTGCAGTGCCTGAAGGGCTCTGAGAGAGCTGGAGAGGGACTTGGGACAAGGGATGCAGTGACAGGATGCAGGGAATGGCTTCCCACTGCCAGAGAGTAGGTTGAGATGGGATATTGGGAAAGAATTCCTGGCTGGGAGGGTGGGCAGGGCTGGCACAGCTGTGGCTGCCCCTGGATCCCTGGCAGTGCCCAAGGCCAGGCTGGACACTGGGGCTGGAGCAGCTGGGACAGTGGGAGGGGTCCCTGCCATGGCAGGGGTGGGATGGGTGGGCTTTAAGATCCTTTCCAACCCTGAGGAGCAGCTTTGGAGTTTGGATTATCAGAGGAGCTGTGCCTGGGTGTTTGGTGTGGGGTTGCTGTAAGGGGTGCTCAGCACGGTGGGTGCAGGGCTGGAGTCCCTCAGGGCCAAGCCTGGGTTTCCTGACTCTCTGCTCCCCACAGGGCCTTCTGTTCTCTACCCCTGAGTGTGTGAAGCAGCCCCAGGACCTGGTGAAGCTCTACCTGCACGAGTCCAGCCGGGTGTACCGGGACAGGATGGCTGAGGACACGGACTGTGACACTTTCGATAGGATCCAGTGGGAGATGGTGAAGAAATGCTACAGTGTGAGTGCTCAGGTCTGCTGGGTCTGACTCTGATGACCACAGAACAGAATGGGTTTACTGGAAGGGAAATCAGTACTGGGGGGTTTCCTTTCCCACTCTTTCACTCCTGTGCCTCTTTCCCCTTTTCCATGCAGGTGCAGCTGTGGGGACACACAAAGGCTGCAGCACCACAGTTCCCTTGGAAGGGGGCTCAGAGCTGCAGTGGGTTTTCCTCTACTTGTTCCATACCCTTTTCTTCTCTTTTACAGGACATTGAGGACACTTTAGAGCAGCCCAAACACATGAATATTTACTGTCATTTTGCCAAAGGCCTTGGGGAGCCTGGCTATAGGCCAGTTCCAAGCTGGGAGGAGCTGAACCAGATCCTGGTGGAAGCCTTGGACAGCTACAATGAAGTCAATGCTGCCATGAACCTGGTGCTGTTTGAGGATGCCATGTGCCACGTGTAAGGGGCTTTTCTGCCTTTGTCTGTGCAGATGGTTTTGTGGAGTTCCCTGGAGGATGTAAGAATATGGATCTGTGGGTTGAGGCAAATAATTTGTGGTTCTACAGGACCAAGTGTGAGGTCCTGCCCTTGGGGCACAACAACCCCATGGAATGCTCCAGGCTGGGGCAGAGGGGATGGGAAGCTGCTTGGGAAAAGCTCTGGGGGTGCTGGTGACAGTGACTGGACATGAGCCCAGCTGTTCCCAGGTGGGCAAGAGGCCAAGGGCACCTGGGCTGTGGCAGCAGGGCCAGGGCAGTGCCCATCCCTGTGCTGGCACTGCTGGGGCACCTCCAGTGCTGGGGCAGCTCTGGGACACTCAGGACATGAAGGACATGGAGGGGCTGGAGCGTGTCCAGGGCAGGGAACAGAGCTGGGGAAGGGGCTGGAGCAGCTGAGGGAGCTGGGGAAGGGCTCAGCCTGGAGCAAAGGAGGCTCAGGGGGAACTTGTGGCTGTGCACAACTCCCTGACAGGAGGGGAGAGCCAGGGGGGTCGGGCTCTGCTCCAGGAACAGGGACAGGAGGAGAGGGAACAGCCTCAAGCTGCAGTAGGCAAGGTTTAGTTTGGATTTTAGGGAATATTTCTTCACTGGGAGGGCTGTCCAGCCCTGGCACAGGGAGGTTGGAGTCCCCATCCCCAGAAACGTTCAAACCCATGGGGCTAGCACACCTGAGGACATGGGTTGGTGGTGGACACGGTGGGCTGTTGGACTTGGTTTTCCAGCCCTGAGGATGGAAAATGATTCTGTGAGAATCACAGCTGGGAGCTGGAGGAGAGCCAAAGCCTCACCTGCCCAGGTGTTTTGTCCAGCACAAACATTGCTTCAAACTGGTGATTGGAGGGAATGTCCCAAACTCTGGGGCTTCCAGCCAGAGGCTCTGCATGCTGGTGGTGTTTTGGACTGGTTTCTGTCATGAAATCTTTGGCCCTTGTAGCTCTGCATAAACATTTATCAGATGTGACAACATTCAGGTGCTTCTTTTGTCTTCCCTTGCCAGCCAGGAAAGAACTGGTTTTACTGGGGTTTCCCCAAATGCTGCCTGCTAGTTTAGAGCCACATTTACACAGACCCTTAGTGGGATATTCCTCTGTATAAAGTAAGATTATGTGCATTCAGGCTACTGCTTTTAAAGGATGGAGGCATTTAAACTGCTTTGATCCTTTGGAAAACCTGCTGCATGGAGATGCCTGGAGGTGCAGATGGATTCCAGTTGGAAATTGGACATGTGAGACTATAAAAAAATGAGCCTCCTGCTGATTAATATGAAGCTGTTTACATGCTCTGGGGGAGACCTCCAGCTCTCACACACAGCCTGGGGGAATCCCAGCAGAGAGAGTCACCTCTGGGTGCTGGGATGCAGAGCTGGCCTTAAATGGCTTCAGGAGATGGAGCTTCCCTGGGCAGCAGAGCTTGAACTGCTTTTGTACAGAAACCTGGCCCCAGGAGGGGCAGATTTGGGGCTCTAAGCTGGAAGGAAGCCCCTGACCTGCTGCATACCAGGGTGGGTGGTTTCAGTTCTCACTGGACCTGGCAGCCTGTTAAATATATCTGTATTTATACAGGAGTAGCATTTACATGTACATAAATATATGTATATATACACACCAAAATTTGTTCCAAGTGCTCCCAACCTGTGCTGTTGACCACTGGGCTGGGGCAGATTTCCCCTGACAGTCTGGGCATTCTCTCCTCCATCCATGGGTGCCATGAGTGTTTTTGCTTGCATTGCTGCAGAATGCTAACAGCAATATTGACCCTGTGCTCCTCTTGCATTTTACATAAATCAGGATTTGCAATTGGAATTTGCAAAACACGGCACTGCCTCTCCAGTTCATACTGAGAATAATGAGGAAAGCAAAATTTGAGCATCCAGCACAAGTTCACAATTTCACTGGAGCTCAGTGAATCCCATTTATTGCATTTGGAAATTGCATTTGGAAGAAGTTGTGTATTTCAGCCATCTCAAACAGCTTCTGAATGTCAGCTTGAATTTGCTGAAGATTTTCAATTGGGGGAAAAAAAAAGGAAAAAAGACATTTGATGACTTAATATATGTAGGGCCATGGGGGATACCTGTCAGTCACCTTATCCAAAGCTGTGTCACAGCACAGAGCCCTGGGCAGCACATCAAGGCAGGGACCATGGACAGAACTGGCCTGGGAAATTAGGAACAGGAGTGCTAAAGCTCTCCTCCAGACTGGATTGCCTTTAAGGAAATAATTTCATAGAAATTGTTAAAGTATAAAATTATTTTTTTAAAAAAATCGGTTAGAATCTGTGCATGGATTATAAAATACTGGAGTTGTAATAAAGCAGGGCCATGTTTTTCACAGTCTTAAATGAAAAATAATTAGATTAATCTAGGAGAATAGTGAAGGAAGCTGAATAAAGGAATGAGGCTTGTGGGGACAGTGAGGGTTCCACAGGTGGGATCCTCTGGACCCCCCTCATCTCGTGGGGAACATGTGGGAGTGTCAGTATTTGCTTAAAGAAAACAGAAAGGAGGCAGAGTTCACCCCAGGACTCTCAGGTGAGCAGACCTGGGAAATAATAGCAAATTCATTGTGAGAGTGAGAAAATCTCACTCTTCTGTAGTGGTGGTGTAGATAAAAGGAACAGAGATTGTTTCCAGGCAGGCTTGTGCCATTGCAGCCAGGTGTGAATGTGCTGTAATGCTCAGCAGGGCTCCTCACCTGTGCAGGAATCCCAGAAGATTGAGAAGAGAGGGAGGGGGAGGTCAGAGCCTGGGGCCAGAGGCTCCCCTTCCTGGGGTGGGGGCCAGAGCCTTGCATTTTGCTCTCGGTTTTTGCATGGCAATGTAAAGTCCTTTTCCCCTAGCACTCCCTGCAAAGACACCCAGGCCTTCACTTATGCATTGCTCTGTCCAGCAGGACTTGGCAGGAAGAAAAAAAAAGGGCACATTTTGAATTGCCACCAAACTTGGTTTTTTTTCATAGCACTGTCTTCTGAACAGGTATCAGCAGGGATGGGCATCGATTGTTGCCACATCTCCAAGACTGACACTTCTTATTCCTCTCAGAACACAATTCCGTAGTGAATAAAATATGTATTGAAAAGCAGTGGTATCTTGGTTTGAAGGACAGATGTCTGCCAATAAAGGCAGAAGATTCTCTTTGAAATGGAGAATGTAAAACCCCTCTCTCCAAATTATTATAATTTTGAAATTAAGGGGCTCGCAGGCAAAGATATGGGAATTAGGAATAACAGTTCTCGACTAGGAAATTAAAATAGAAATGCAGTATTACAAAGAACAATCCCAACCCTGCCAGAGTCAGAATCCAAGCTGACACCCGTCAGTCAGTCAGGGTGTTGGCAGCAGTCCCATTCAATGGTGGCTGCATCCTCCTGCAGTGGCAGATGTGGCTCAGCTGGAGGAGTGCTCCTGGAGAAGGTGCAGTTTCCTCTGAAGGTGCAGGGATGATGTGGAAAGGTCTGGCTTTCCTCTGGAATCCAGTGGAAAGAAGGTACCTTGGTGTCCAAAATCTCAGTTTTTATCTGGGTAGGAAAGGCTTGGCTCCTGCCCTGGCTGGAGCATCTCCCAGTGGGATGATGTAATTTTATCAGTCATGCACTGGGACTCAATGGCCATGAACAGGAGATATCTCCTGGAGGGAGGATGGGCTGTGGAAAGATAAAGATGATTGCCCCAGCTGGTTTTTAACAATGGCCCATTAACAGGAGATATTCCCACAGAGATAAGGATCACTGCCACACCCGGTTTTTAACAATGGCCCATTAACAGGAGATATTCCCACAGCGATAAGGGTCACTGCCACACCCGGTTTTAAACAATGGCACATTAACAGGAGGTATTCCCACAGCGATAAGGATCACTGCCACACCCTGTTTTTAACAATGGCCCATTAACAGGAGATATTCCCACAGCGATAAGGACCAGTGCCACACCCGGTTTTTAACAATATCTCCTGGAGGGAAGATGGGTTGTGGAAAAGATAAAGATGATTGCCCAGCTGGTTTAAAGATGGCCCATTAGCAGATAATATGTGCCAGGAGATAAGGGTTACTGCCCCACCCGGCTTCAGCAGATGGTGACAGAATTCACATTTCTGGTCACATCCTGTATTGCAACCCAAGTCAAGTGGGCAGAGAAATGGAGAACGCTGTTGTTAATGAGAGGTCTGTGTGCTCCCACCCAGCTGCCGCATCAGCCGCATCTTGGAGGCGCCGCGGGGCCACGCGCTGCTGGTGGGCGTGGGGGGCAGCGGCAAGCAGAGCCTGACCCGCCTGGCTGCCTTCCTCTGCAACCTCGACATCTTCCAGATCACCCTGAGGAAGGGCTACGGCCTCCCTGACCTCAAGGTGGGGACTTGGAGGGCTGGGGGGGAGGGGAAGGAAATAAAGAGAGGAATTTGTCCAGAAGGGTTGTTGTGTGTTGGGAAACAGGATGGAGGCGGATGGCCCTGAGCCCAAGTGTGCCCAAGAGTCCAAAAGCACCTGGGCTGTGGCAGCTGTGGGCTGTGGCAGCAGGGCCAGGGCAGTGCCCATCCCTGTGCTGGCACTGCTGGGGCACCTCCAGTGCTGGGGCAGCTCTGGGACACTCAGGACATGAAGGACATGGAGGGGCTGGAGCATGTCCAGGTCAGGGAACAGAGCTGGGGAAGGGTCTGGAGCAGCTGAGGGAGCTGGGAAAGGGGCTCAGCCTGGAGAAAAGGAGGCTCAGGGGGAACTTGTGGCTGTGCACAACTCCCTGACAGGAGAGGACAGGTGGGGGGAAGGTCAGGCTATTCTCCAGGAACAGGGACAGGAGAGGGAACAGCCTCAGGCTGGATATTGGGGAATATTTCCTCACTGGAAGGGCTGTCCAACCTGGCACAGCTGCTCAAGGAGGTGGTGAAGTGGCCACCCTTGGAGTGATTTAAAAGCCACGTGGATGTGGTACCTGGGGACATGGTTTAGTGGTGGCCTCGGCCACTGGGGGAGCAGCTGGATCTGATGTTCTTCAAAAGCTCTTCTAACCAAAATGATTCTGTGATCCTGAGGTCCTGAAACACCCCAGACACGACATGGTGCTGTGGAGAGGAGCAGATGCCTTGCTGGAGTGTGTCTGCACAGGGCTGCAGCCAGATCTGGGGGTTCCTGGCAGTGCTCTGAGCTGGCCAGGCATGAGAATGCCCCAGTCAGCCCTCAGCAGTGCTGATGTTCTCAGCAACTGGGAAGGTTCTGAATGATCCCATTTCTATGTCTGGTCCCTGCTTTGCAGTATCTAGGGCAAGCCCTCCTGGTTTCCTGTCACAATACAAACATATGGGACTCAGTTTCTTCTTCCAGAAAAGCCAATCTTTAATGTTACAGCCCATTTTTATACA
Source organism: Luscinia megarhynchos (assembly GCA_034336665.1). Taxonomy (NCBI): domain Eukaryota; kingdom Metazoa; phylum Chordata; class Aves; order Passeriformes; family Muscicapidae; genus Luscinia; species Luscinia megarhynchos. The sequence continues at coordinate 10,400,747 of CM067580.1, forward strand.
ATTTTCAAGATCTTGTGTATAACTAATTGGTTCATAACTTTCATGCCACTCAATTCCTTGGTTAGAAAATGACACTTTACATGTCCCTATAATCTTTCTGTTTCTAGATTTTTTTATATGTTTTCTTCACTGATTCTCATGGGACAGATTTCTTGTTTTTACAGGTAGGAATGGTTCTGTTACCAGAACAGATCATTGTGCTAACTGATTTCATTCTTATGATTTTTTCACATGGGAAGTTACAAGCTAACAGTTACCTTAGCTAGAGCAGCAGGGCCTAAACCATATTTTATAAGGCCTTTTAAAAATAATATTTCTACCTGCATGCAACAATTTCCCACTGCAGGCAGACCTGGCCAGCCTGTACCTGAAGGCTGGGCTGAAGGGCGTGGGCTCTGTGTTCCTGCTGAGTGATGCACAGCTGGCTGATGAGCAGTTCCTGGTTCTGGTCAATGACTTCCTGGCATCAGGTACAGCCCTCGTGCTCTGCTTCCCCCTCTCCCTCTCTCCTCCAGTGGAGTTTTGCCTCTGGCAGCACCTGGAATTCTGGATAGACACAGGGGTAATGATGAGATGAGCTGGAAGTTACACAAGTTGAGCTCTGGAGTAAAAGCTGTGCTGAGGCCTCCCTGGGGAGGGACACTCCATCAGCTGGGAGATTTCTTGTCTTTCCCTCATGTTTTCTACCCGTTTTTTCATATGCCATGGGATTCTGCACGTTGTTAAGGGATGTGTCTGTTGGGGTATTGCAGCTGGGGACAGAGCCAAAGGAATGTGAGGTGAGGAGTTTCACCTGTGGATCTCATGCACCCACCTGAGAAATGAAGGTAGTTTCAGGCTACAAAATTTGACTGGAGTATCTGTGAGCTGGAGGATGAAGCAATGCCATGGAGTGACCGTGTCAGTTTGTGTCACCTGGCTGCTTATCCCATTCCAGTCCTTTCTCTGTTATTTTTTCCAGATGCATTTAGGTTTTTGAGGTGCAGTCATGTCCACACCAGTGCTGTTTCCCTGCAGAACACACCCAGGTGTGTGTGGATGAGCAGCCCTGTGCCAGGTGTGCTGCAGTTCCTGGCACCTGGAGGTGCAGGCTGGCCACCAGGACCATGGGAGGACACCTGGAGTGGCCATGTCCCCATTTTCCCAGGCAGATCCCTGCTACTGCCTGCCTGCCACTTTTTGCCTTGTTTGTGAGTTGGGTGGGGAGGGCACCAGCTGGGTCATGTTCCTGCAGGGATGGGAGAGGTAAGGAATGAGCAGGACAACTGTTTGTGAGTAGCTGCAGAGGTGACATGTGGCTGTAAATTGGTGGCCAGATGGCTTCAGCAGCAAACAAGCTCTGGAGCTCTTCCATCTGAATCAGTCATGATGGTTCTGTAATCAGGAGCAAGGACAGGGATTGTTGTAGATTGTGGGGAGGAGCTCCCACCAACTCCTACACCTGGCATAGATGCACAGACATCTGATGGAGAAGAGAAGCTCTGGTGAGACCTTAGAGACTCTTCCAGTGCCTAAAGGGGCTCCAAGAGAGCTGGAGGGGGACTTTGGATGAGGAATGGAAGGACAGGAGAAGAGACAATTGTTCCCTGGGAGGGTGGGCAGGCCCTGGCACAGGGTGCCCAGAGCAGCTGTGGCTGCCTCTGGATCCCTGGAAGTGTCCAGGCCAGGTTGGATGAGGCTTGGAGCACCATGGGATAGTGGAAGTGTCTTTCTTAATTGTTTCACTTGTTGTCACTATCTAGAACAAAATACACCTTTTGATCTTTTTAATGAATGAGCAGATTTTTGATTTGTGTATTTCCCTAAGTGATTAGTGCTCATATTGAAAGTATCTGACTCAACAATGATGATTTTAATCAAATCAGAACCTAGAAAGGAAGTGAGTATATGATAAATTAAGGAAACACTGAAACCAATATTTGATTGAGTGCATTTTTGGCAAGCAGCTGCTTAACCATTAACTTTTGAAAGTTTTAACCAGATTTCTAACTTCTAAAATGTTTGGATGGCTTGGGAGTTATTTGACCACTGCTGGAAATGGCCCTGAACAGCTGCAAAAATTTTACATGTATTTAATGCATTTGCAAAACTACAATGATTTTATGATGTGTATGGCACATTAGGGATTTGAATATTTATTTCATAATCTAATTAGACTGCAGAGCTAAAAAAAAATGGATTTTCTGTACTTTGACTCTACCCTATGTCCCTTTCCCTTGTGTTTTATAAGGAAGTTTGCTCTCACAGGTGTTTATTTGCAGCAGGATGACTTTCTGTGCCCCTTTGCTGCTTCTGGGTGCAGGAGTTTTACCTGAGAGGGAACTTCCCTGAGCCCCTGAAGAGGGAGGCAGCAGCTTCCCTTTGCTCTGAGACTACAGCAACATCCAGAGCTGTAAACCCAGAGGTGCCCTCTCTTCCTAGGGGAAATCCCAGACCTGTTTCCTGATGATGAAGTGGAAAACATCATCAGCAGTGTGAGGAATGAAGTCAGAGCCCGGGGGCTGCTGGATTCCAGGGAGAATTGCTGGAGGTTTTTCATCGAGCGAGTTCGACGGCGGCTGAAGGTGAGTTGGAGCAGGAGGGGTTAGTGCTGAATGATTTTTTTGCCTTTTTCATTTTATATATTCTCTGTGTTTTTTACACACATATTTGTGGCCTATTATTGTATTAGTAGCTAGTACCAATACTTTTTTCTACCTTTTCAGTAGCCAGAAAGACAAAATTCCAGAGCTCCAAGCCCCAGGGGTTACAAGGCCTCTGTCCTGTCTTGGTTCTTTCTGGGAACCAAGGCCAAAACCAGCTCTTCAAGACATATTTTCATAAACAAAGTTTAGTTTCCATTTGTGGGGGAGGATTTATAAAGGGTTGAACTGGGGGAAGTTACCTCTTATGTCTCTAATCGGTAATTTTTGTCAAATGTGCTAATTTTCTAAATTTATAAAACTCTCTTCCAACCCAATGATTCTGTGAGTGTGATATCAAAAAGCAGGTAAAACGGATTACGAATTGTACTGTATTAAAATCGCTGTGATCGATAATAACTTGTAACAGTTAATATATAAATGAGAAAGCCAGTGATGACACTGTCATTTATAACATCCACACCTTGTGTTCCCTCAGGCGCGGGGTGGGATGGGATGGGATAATGGGATGGGATGGGATGGGATGGGATGGGATGGGATGGGATGGGATGGGATGGGATGGGATGGGATGGGATGGGATGGGATGGGATGGGATGGGATGGGATCCATGGGATGGGATCCATGGGATGGGATCCATGGGATGGGATCCGTGGGATGGGATGGGATGGGATGGGATGGGGTCAGTGGAGCCCGAGGTGGGCTGCAGGGGCAGATGCTGCTCTCCCTGCTCCTCAGTCCCCTGCTGTGCTCGCAGGTGGTGCTGTGCCTGTCCCCCGTGGGCCCCAGGCTGCGGCTCTGCTGCCGCCGTTTCCCAGCGCTGGCTGCCTGCAGCACCATGGACAGCTTCCAGCCCTGGCCCCGGCAGGCGCTGGAGTCCGTGAGCCGCCGCTTCCTGCGGGACATGGACACCCTGCAGGTGAGCAGCCGGCTCTGGGGACCCTGGGGACACGGCTGGCCACAGGCAGGGTGGCCCCGTGTCTCTCACACCACTGCAGGGAGGGGTGGGCTGCCTTTAACTGTGTCTGTCCAGAGGGGCATCACTGCTAGCGCTGAAGTGCATTAAACTCAACCAAACCATCCCTGAGGCACATTGCACATTTTTGTAGAGAGGGCCATGGACCTTGGCAGCAGAGCCATGGGCACCACAGCCCGGTGTCACTGGGAGCTGAGGCTGTGTCACTGGGAGCTGAGGGCACTGCCAGGGAAAGAACAGCTCTGCCAGCACAAGGACAGCCCCAAACCTGCACAGAAAATAACCTGCTGCTCTCCCCACTTTTTGTCTGAACTTCTGGGAATCTCAAGGGCGAAAATAGGTCAAGTTCTCAGTGATGACAATCTGCTACTAGAATAGAGATTCGTTTCTGTTTATTTAGTTTTTCCAGGCAGGATTTAGCAAGAATAAAGCCTACAATGTTTCTTTTTAAGAATGTGTACTTTTCCCATTTGTACAGGAGAAAAGCCAAAATTTATACCTTAAAGAGCTGTTATTTTGTAGAGAAATTGCTTGGGATAAGATAATGTGTGAGATAAAAAGTTATAAAGAAGAGGTATAAAGTACATGAGCAACAAAGTTATTTTAGAGATAACAGTGAAAACGGATCAGCTTGGCTGTTACACAGATTGTGCTGCAGCAGAATGAAAAGTTACCAAATTCCTTTATATTCAGCACAGACCTGTGTTATATATAGTTTTCTATTTAAAACACTTTCTCCTCATCTCCCCATCTGACCTGTAGGATTCAGTCAAGGATTCAATAAGCAAATTCATGGCCCACGTCCACATCAGTGTCAACGAGATGTCCCGGCTGTACCTCAGCAACGAGCACCGCTACAACTACACCACCCCCAAGTCCTTCCTGGAGCAAATCAAACTCTACCAGAGCCTGCTGCTGAAAAAGGACCAGGAGTTAAAGGCCAAAATGGAGCGGCTGGAGAACGGCCTGGAGAAGCTCAAGAGCACTTCTGCACAGGTGAGGACTCCTTGAGGTTGATTTTCTTGTCTGGTTCAAGGGAGAACTTTACAGGGAAGAAATTTGTGCTGGATCCTGGCTCTAATCTGCCTTGAGCTGGGTTTCTGCAGGAGCAGAAGTGATGCTCTGCACTGGAAAGGAGAATGCAGAGGTGTGTGTCCAGTCTGCTCTTTGGGAGGTAACTGAAAGATTTCAATAAGTAAAATGAGAATGGGATCCAGCTGACTCTGCCATCCTCTTTTAGTGGTTAAATTTCAGCTGTGCTGACAAAACAGCTTAGAAAATACAGGACAGTCAGTGAATTTTGGAGTTGCATCCAGGAAATCTACAATAACTTCAGCAGGAGTCTTTCAAACTAAATAGTGCATGGTGTTAAAATGGAGCTAGTGATCATTTTTCCTTCCATTATGCTATCCATCTTCTAGGAAAGCTAATATATGTCTGAAATACACATCTGTCATCCCAAAATCCCCCTGCTAAAGACTCCCACTGGCACTCTCCCCTGGTAGTGACTAGAAGTTGTTCTGGGTGTTTCCCAAACCTCTCTGCAATGGAACCTGCCTCTGTTGCTGCACTCCCATTTTGCTCTCCATTTCATATTCTATTAACTGTTACAAATGTTTGCTTACAAAGCCTCCTGTCCTGGTTTGAAAGACAGGTGTCTGCTGAGAAAGGCAGAAGCTTCTCTTGAAATGGAGAATGTAAACCTCCTCCCTCCAAATTATTATAATTTTGAAATTAAGAGGCTTTCAGGCAAAGAGATGGGAATTAGGAATAACAGTTATTTGCTAGGAAAATTAAAATAGAAATGCAGTGTTACAAAGAACAATCCCAAAACACTGCCAGAGTCAGAATCCAAGCTGACACCCGTCAGTCAGTCAGGGTGCTGGCAGCAGTCCCATTCCATGGTGGCTGCATCCTCCTGCAGTGGCAGATGTGGTTCAGCTGGAGCAGTGCTCCTGTAGAAGGTGCAGTTTCCTCTGAAGCTCCAGGGATGATGTGGAAAGGTCTGGCTTTCCTCTGGAATCCAGTGGGAAGAAGGTCCCTTGTTGTCCAAAATCTCAGTTTTTATCTGGGTAGGAAAGGCTTGGCTCCTCCCCTGGCTGGAGCATCTCTCAGTGGGATGATGGAATTTTATCAGTCAGGCACTGGGACTCAATGGCCATGAACAGGAGATATCTCCTGGAGGGAGGATGGGCTGTGGGAAAGATAAAGATGATTGCCCAGCTGGTTTAAAGATGGCCCATTAGCAGATAATATGTGCCAGGAGATCAGGGTCACTGCCCCACCCGGCTGCAGCAGATGGGGACAGAATTCACATTTCTGGCCACATCCTGTATTGCAACCCAAGACACTTCTACAGTGGCAAATGAGGCTCTCCTGAAGCTGCTCAGGGGAATGCAGTGGGTTGATGAGAAGGAAGGACTGGCAGGTCCATCCCCTTTCACACTTCTGCTCTGGGGAGCTCTGGGGGAATCAATCACTCGGGTCTGTCACACCCCAGGGGACACACACCTGCCTGGAGTGATGGATGGGCTGGGCTGGTGCTTCTCAGAGCTGATATCTCCATCTCCCTTCAGACAGGCACTGCCAATCCCTGTGCAGGTTTCAGCATCTCCTTTGTGGGGAAGGGGTAGCAGAGAGCACTGGTGGCACCAGTGAGGCCATGCCCTCACTGCCCAGCACACCTCAGCTCAGCTCACCTTGTCACTGAAACTACAGGAGAAACAAAAACCCTCCAACAACTTTTTTAGTGTTAGAGAATCAAGATATTATTATATTCTGGCCAGGATGTGCAACAGAAATAATTGAATCCACACATAGCCTGGGCATGCAGAGAAAATCATTCCATGATGTGGATTTTACCAGATTTTTCACAAATTATGCAGTCAAAACACATGGAGATTCACTGGTTCAGTGTTCATTGGTTACAAGTTACAGAGTTCCTATTATTTGGTTTTCTATTAGTTACAGATCTCTTCTCCTCCAATGCTAATTAGGTTCTCAGTCTTTTCTCTCTTTTCCCAGACCAGGTGTCTCTGACCGTGCCAGGGGTGATGTTTGGAGCTGATGGTCATTGATGATCATTATGTTTTGTGTAAATTCTGTGCTAGTCCCAGTCTGTTAAGATGTTAAATCCATCATGCCTTTCCTGGTGGAATAATGCCCTGGAAAGAAACTTAAATTCCCTTCCCTGGGGACAAAGGTGGACAAACTTGACTGAGGTTATAAAATTCAACATTTTAAACTTGGTGTATTTTCCAACAACCTCACCTCACCCATGCAGGCAGTAGTTTTGATGCACCTGTGGGGAATCTTGTTCTTTCAGTATTCCCCAGTGATGGATAAGATGGATTAGTTTAATTTTTTTTGGGAGCAGCTACTATGAATGAATGAATCTTTTGAGAACAAGTCCCTGGGTCTGTTGTGGCACATGGGAACCCTTCTGTATCCTTCAGGCTTCTCTCAGTGTGGGCAGGGTTCTCTGGTGAGCCACAAAGCAGTGGTGGAGGACTTGGAGGCAATGGGAAGGATGGGAAAATCAAATCACAAGAAGGATGAAAGAGCACAGTGTTGGTGTTGGTTGCAGTGAGGCTGGGCTGAGAGGTGCCTCCATGTGCAGGTAATTAAGATGCAGAGCAGCGAGGACAAATATGTCAAATTCAAGTCTAAAATTAGCACTGGGGGCCTAAAATTAAACACCTAAATTACAGATGTGCGCAATAGTCAAAACTGCTGTTGATTTGAAAGCAGATTTATCAGTATTGGAAATCATGCCAATCTTGAACATGGGTTTAAAAGGCTGAACTTGACATTCACCCATGGAAATACTTGGTCTTGGGGCTGAGGAAATGAAGAGTCCTCTCTCTCACTCAGGTGTGTCACCTGCAGGTTGTGCTTGGGAGGATGGGCTGGGGGGTATTTTCAAAGTAAAGGTGGAGGATTCTGATCCCTGGGTATCAACTGTTTCAAAATAACCTCTCTGCCTCCTTTTCCTGTGGTCCCCTCTACCTCTACCCTCTCTTTTTCTTTTTCTTTTTCTTTTTCTTTTTCTTTTTCTTTTTCTTTTTCTTTTTCTTTTTCTTTTTCTTTTTCTTTTTCTTTTTCTTTTTCTTTTTCTTTTTCTTTTTCTTTTTCTTTTTCTTTTTCTTTTTCTTTTTCTTTCCTTTGGAGATTTGGACACTTTGATGCTGTTGGCCAACTTTCCTACTCCAGCAATGTTTTACAACCATCTCTCCCTGCAGACAGCAGCATCCTCAGCACTCAGGGAAGCTGAAGCCTCCTCCCTATTAGGACATAATGGATTGGGAAGATGTGTCGGATGAGTCATTTGTTTTTCAGAGTGCTGTGTGCCACCCGGAGGTCAGCACCCATTGCTGAGTAATTCTGAGGATGGCTCTGGTTAATATTGCATCACTGGATTCCAGAGTCGAGCCTGGCTGGCGCTATCAATTAATCGCTGACCTTTTGATGTATTTTGTGTTCTTGAAACAAGGCAGGGACAATCAGATAAAATGAGTCTTCTGGGAGCCTGCCCTCCAGGTTTTCTTCTCTTCAATAATTTTTCTCATGCTGTTCTGGTGGTAGGCAAGGGCTTCTCCCTTCCTTTGCCTGATGAAGTCACAGCACATTACCCTTGAATTTCTCATTTGCTTTGCTCTTTCCCTTTCCACCTCACATTACTAATTGCTTATCAGATTGTGCTGCACTCATGAAGCTGCTCACAGGTTTCTAATAGAATCACAAAATTCTTTGGGTTGGAAGGGATCTTAAAGATCTTCCTTTTCCACCCTCTGCCATGAGCAGGGACACCTTCTACTATCCCAGGCTGCTCCAAGCCCTGTCCAGCCTGGCCTGGGACACTTCCAGGGATCCAGAAGCAGCCACACCTTCTCTGGGCACCCTGTGCCAGGGCCTCACCAACCTCACAGGGAAGGATTTATTCCTGAGACCCAACCTAACCCTGCCCTTCTTCAGTCTGGAGTCATTCCCCATTATCATGTCACTACAAGCTATTGCAAACACTCTTTCTCCAGCATTCTTACTTTTTAAAAATCCTGACAAAGTAATTTCCCCTTCCATTGCTGTGAGTGCTTGGCAGGGCATTGTCTGTTCCCCAGGGCTGAGCTTACACCTGCTCTTTGTGCTGCTGCTGAGTGCCTGTGGATTTTAATCCCCTTCTTGTTTTGTCCTGGCCGTGTAAACCCCTGGAGCTCCCATTTGTGTGTGTATCCAGCACACAAAGTCTGATTTCTGGGCAGAAGGTCACAGCCATATCAGCCATCAGCAGAGCCCACTTCAATTTCCTGCAGCCCCCAGAGACTTGGAGCAGAACAAGGAGCTGCTGCTGGGTTTGTCACACGAAGGGATTATGTGCTCATGTGAGCCTGGATTTACAGCTGTGCCTTTGTCCTGGTGAGAGCAGTCCCACAGAGCCAGGCTGCAGGGGATGCTGATGGATGGAGGGCATGTGGAGAGCCCTGAAAAACTGCTCTCCACGTGAAGCCCATGCCAAATGTCACCAGCTTCCATTTATGGATTGCAGGTTGTGCTCTCCTTTCCACTATCAAAACGGGTATTGCCAAAAGCAGTGCCTGCCTTCCCTTCCTGGCAGTATTTCTGTGTGGGTAAAGATGAACCCCAGGAGCTCTAAGTGAGCTGAGCTGAGATCAGGCAGTGAAAGCCTCCGTGGTCTGCCCAGAGTCTGGGTAAATTCACTGAAATGGGGATTTTAGCAGGAGCTTTTCTGTCTGTAAGTGAGAGCCCGTGTGAGCTCTGGTGAGGGCTCCTGTGTGTGAGCAGGGTGTGAGGAGTGGCCACCATGGCCCTGCTGGTGGCCTCCTGGCTGCCAGCTCATGGGAACATCCCTTCTCAGACTCATCTGACAGCACATTTAAATTCCCTTGACCTTCAGAGATCTGCCCAGGGCTGGACCTGTCAGCAGAGGCCAACTGCAATCTTTCTGGGGTGTAAAATGATATTAGGAAGTTCTTCTCTGTGAGGGTGGGCAGGGCTGGCACAGGGTGCCCAGAGCAGCTCTGGCTGCCCCTGGATCCCTGGCAGTGCCCAGGGCCTGGCTGGACACTGGGGCTGGAGCAGCTGGGACAGTGGGAGGGGCTGGAATTGATGATCTTTAAGGTTCCTTCCAACCCAAACCATTCCATGTTCCTGTGATTCCTGCCACAGGCTGCAGGATCGATGGTCTCAGAGCAGGTGCTGCCCCTGCCCTGTGCTGGGGCCCAGGCTGGAGGGGTGGGGAGGGCAGGGGGTGCTGGGGTGAGCAGGAGGTTCAGGGAGTTCCTGGGGCACAGCTCCACCTCCAGACCACCTTGTGCCCAGGTTTGCTCCTGGCCAGGCTGAGAAGCTGAAGTGTGGCTGAACTGTAGCCTTGTCCCCTCCCCAGCAAGGCACAGCACCCACACACCTCTGCTCAGGGGGATGTGACATCAGAGCTCGTGCCCAAACCTGATGAGTTTGGGTTTATAATGATTTCCTGCAAGTGCCTTCTGTGTGATGGGGCTCCTGAAACTGCTGCCTGGAGAGGCTCCTGGGGCAGAGGCTGGGCAGTGGCACAGGAATCCAGCAGGGATTTATCCCAAGGCTCCAAAGGATTCCCCTTGGGCAGTGCCAGAGCCCGGCCGTGGCTCCACCCAAGATGGGCCCAGGATGGATCCGAGTCACCAGTTCTCACACTTGCATCACTTTGGCTCCATTTCCACCTTGGCTTCACTGCCCAATCCCAGCTCCACTTCTGCACTCCCATCCTCCCAGATTCTCTCCTCCAGTGGCTGCTGGTTGCACTTTTTGGGGCTGAAGCTGCAGCGTGTCCTTGGCTCTGGGGCTGGACAAGGATTGTTTTGTGTGCCTGAGCTGGGAGGAGAACTTGTGACACTTTGTGTGGAGTTCAGAGTCACACACCAATGCAGTGCAGAGCCTGGAAATATGAAAGCTGAAATTTAAGGCATCCCCAGGACTCTGCTCTCCATGCCCTGGGCCTGAGGAGCAGGCAGGGCAGTCCAGCTCCCCCAAATCTCTGCCCTGCAGGTGGATGAGCTGAAGGCCAAGCTGGCAGCCCAAGAGGTGGAGCTGAAGCAGAAGAACGAGGATGCTGACAGGCTGATCCAGGTGGTGGGGGTGGAGACGGAGAAGGTGAGCAGGAAGAAGGCCGTGGCCGATGAGGAGGAGCAGAAGGTGGCCCTCATCACCCAGGAGGTCGAGCAGAAGCAGAAGGACTGTGAGGAGGACCTGGCCAAGGCTGAGCCTGCCCTGGCAGCTGCCCAGGCTGCTCTCAACACTCTCAACAAGGTAGGATGAGGAATCCAGTGTTTTTCCTCCTTGTTGTGTAATCTGATGGACCAAGTTCTGGACATTGTATTGTCCCTCCTCCAGCTTCCTTGGCACTGACATCTCAGCTTGGGTAGGAGGGAGCATGAAGGGAAGCTCTGAAGGTTGTTTTAGAGGGCCTGAGTGTTATTTCTCCAGGTTTCATTCTTGTTTATCCCAATCTTCTGAGAGTTCATGAAACCTCCTCTCCCCCAGGAGCCTGGGGAGGAGCAGTGAGCTGTGCTGGTGCCAGGTGTGCTGTCAGGAGCAGGGAATGGAGCAGGTGTGCTGCAAACCTGCAGAGCAGTGATCTACAGGCAGCACTGCTGGGGCCCAGAGGAGCCCAATTTATCAGATTGATAGCCTGGGAGCCTGACTCTATTAGTGGCAGAGTGAAAAGAAAGCCCATTCATTTTTATCTAACAACCTTGTTTTCCCCTTTTCAGACCAATCTGACGGAGCTGAGGTCCTTTGGGTCACCTCCTGCCGCTGTCAGCAACGTCACGGCGGCCGTGATGGTGCTGACGGCCCCGGGAGGCAGGATCCCCAAGGACAGGAGCTGGAAAGCAGCCAAGGTGGCCATGGCAAGGGTGGACGGCTTCCTGGACTCCTTGATCAACTTCAACAAGGAGAACATCCACGAGAACTGCCTCAAAGCCCTGCAGCCCTATTTGCAAGACCCCAAGTTCAACCCCGAGTTCGTGGCCACCAAGTCGGCGGCGGCGGCCGGGCTGTGCTCGTGGGTGCTGAACGTCGCGCGCTTCCACCGCCTCTTCTGCCAGGTGCAGCCCAAGAGGCAGGCCCTGCACAGGGCCAACGCCGAGCTGGCAGCAGCCCAGGACAAGCTGGCCACTGTCAAGGCCAAAATCGCTGTGAGTGCCCTTGGGGAGACCCATCCTGCTCGTCCCAGCCTGGGGGGATCCTCTGCTTTGGGCACAGCTGCTGCTCAGTGCTTGTGTTCCAGAGCAGGGCTGGCAACACAAAGGGTTGGGGGTTGCAGGGATTGCTGTCCCTCCTGTAGCACTGGCAGCCCCAAAATCCAGCCCTGGCTGAGCCCCAGGATGGGCAGCTGGTCCAGGGGGGGATTCTGCCCCTGTGCCCCTGTGCTCAAGTGAGACCCCACCTGCAGAGCTGCCCCAGCACAGCAGGACCTGGAGCTGCTGGGAGAGATCCAGAGGAGGCCATGGAGATGCTCCAGGGCTGGAGCCAGGCTGGGAGAGCTGGGGGTGCTCACCTGGAGAGGAGAAGCTCTAGGGAGAGCTCAGAGACCCTTCCAGAGCCTAAAGGAGCTCCAGGAGAGCTGGAGGGAGACTGGGGACAAGGGATGGAGGGACAGGACACAGGGAATGGCTTCAAACTGAAAGAGATTAAATTTTAAATTAGAAATTGTCCCTGTGAGGTTATTGTAGCCCTGGCACAGGGTGCCCAGAGCAGCTGTGGCTGCCCCTGGATCCCTGGCAGTGCCCAAGGCCAGGCTGGACATTGGGGCTGGAGCAGCCTGGACAGTGGAAGGTGTCCCTGTCATGGCAGGGGGTGAAAAAGGCTGATCTTTAAGATCTTTTTCAACCCAAACCATTCTGTGATTCTGTGACAGAATATTGCTGCTTTTTAAATTTCCTGTGTTCTTCTCCAGCCTTGCTTGCACCCAAAGAGGAAGGCTAAATAAGAATTCTTATTATTCCCACCTAATTTTTTAATGTAATTTACCTCTTCTCGTGGGTCCTCAGAAAACTCATTATCTCAAACCAGTGTGTTCCCAGTGTGCTGCACAGGGCAGGGGCTGGAGGCTGATTCAGTGCTGGGAGCACAGAGCTGGGCTGGCTGCACACTCAGTCCCTGGCTTTGCAGGATGACAACTGCTCTTGCAGGAGCCTCATTTGTCATGGCACAGCTCCCTGGCAGCACATCTTGGATGTTATTTGGATTTTTGCTACTTAAAAAAAAAAAAAAAAAAAGCCCCTGAATAGAAGAAATTACAGCGTGATTAAAAGTGCATTTCCACAGAGTGCAGAGTGAGGCCTTTATCATTTTCCTTCAGAAAATTATCTCTATGTGAAAACACATCCTGCTTTATCCTGCTTTTCTCCCTGCTCCCTCCCAGCACGATACCTGCTGAAGCAGGGTGTGGGAAGCAGAACCTGCCTGGTTTTGGGGTGTTTTGGGATCTCTCTTTGGGAGTGGGATCCTTTCCATGGCCAGGGCAGCAGGGGAGGGTCCCAGTTAGTGATGCCCCTCTGCTCCCCTCACCCCGTCCACCAACACCTCACCCTGTAAGCAAACACCTCATTCTTCTGAGGTTTTCAAGGGCTTATCATTCTTAAAATGCTTACTACACTTTTTAACTAAAAATATGGGAAAACGGTGCTGAACTCTCAGATCACCCCTTCCTGCTGCAGATGAAAGGAGGCACCTGAAGCAGGGATGGATTTAGAGGGCTTTGGTGTCTAATTCTCCCACCTCAGATGTGCCATACAGTGCTGGGGAACTTTTTTCATCCCTTTATGCTACTCTTTTCCAAAGCTTTTTACGCCTTGGCTTTTTTATTTTTTTTTTTTCCTTTTCAAAGGAGTGGGATTTTGTTAAAGAAAATTGCAATCTTTGGGGAGATTACTGGTGCTCCTCTGGCATGCTCTTACAAAACTGCCTGGTTTAGGAGCCTTCTGCTCTCTGCAGATGGGGAATGGTGCAGGGTAGTGTGGGATGGATGTGGAGGTAAATCCTCACTTCTCTGGGGTATCTTGCATAGCTTCACTGCTGTGTGCTGATTCATACCTGCTCACAGCTGGGCCCCAAGCTGCCTCATACTCATTTTTATTAATAAATGAGAAAATTCTGATTGTCCAAAACAATAAGGACTTTCTGTCTTCTTTGCCTGCCTGGGAATTGAGTGCTCTGCACCTGGGGCTGGTGGAGGTAGGAGTGAAAGGCGTGTCCACAGCTGCACACAGCTGTATTTGTGTGCCCCTGGTGGGGCCCTGCAGGCCTGGTATATGCATATATTCTATAGAAATTCAGTTATCAGATGGTGCTTTTATAGTGGAATATGGTATATATGAGCCTCTGGAGGCTCATAGATCCACATGCACACAGGGACAGAAACTTTTTGTGTTACTGTTCCAAGGCAGGTCAAGGAGAGGCTTCATTGTGTTTGCCAGAATCCTGGAGAGCTGCAGAGATCTCTAATATAATCCTTTTTCATTTTCAGGTTTGTTTCTAGTGTGTAGCTCAATGTTAAAGTGATTTACAAGCAGTTTAGCCTTAAGCAGTCTGCATTGGGTGCAGATAAAATCAATTATTACTTCTCTTATCAGAAGTGAAATGCTCCAAGTGCTTGTGGGAGCTGTTGGTTTCGTTTAGATCTGAGTGTGAACAGCTCTAGCAAAGGGCTCTCCAGATTTTTCTGCAGGTGCTTTGGCCTCTTCCTGCCCCTCCCAGCCCATGACCTGCACAGGACATGGCCCCACCTCACTGGGGGCTCCTGGCACACTCCTGGGGAGCACTCAGAGCAGAACCATCAATTCCATGGTTTGGAAATGGTTCAGGCAGAACTCCAGGAGCCCCTTGGGGATTTGAGCATGACTTGGGGAATCAGCAGAGCCTCAAGGACTGGTTGGAGACAAGGGGCTGTAGCATCAGGAAATATCAGATTTGGGTTCCTCAGCTGCCTGCTCATTGTTCAGCCATAGCACTCATCATCAGGGCTCAGCCAGAAGCCCCAAAAAATTCATTTGGTGTGTCCTTTGCCTCTGCCTGTGCTGAGGGTGTGAGTTCCAAGCAGTGGCACAGCCCAGCCCAGCCCTGGCTCCTGCTGCCAGCCCTGGGTGGATAAGCTGGGCTGGAGCTTGGCCAGCTCTGGACAAGGGTTTGCCTCAAGATCACAGGATCCCAAAATGGTTTGGGTTGGAAGGGATGACAAAGCCCATCCAGTCTCATGGCTGCCATGGCAGGGACACCTCCCACTGTCCCAGCTGCTCCAGCCCCAGTGTCCAGCCTGGCCCTGGGCACTGCCAGGGATCCAGGGGCAGCCACAGCTGCTCTGGGAATTCCATCCCAGCCCCTCCCCACCCTCCCAGAGTACAGTTCCTTCCCAATATCCCATCCATCCATCCATCCATCCATCCATCCATCCATCCATCCATCCATCCATCCATCCATCCATCCATCCATCCCTGCCCTGTGCCAGTCTGAAGCCATTCCCTGTGTCCTGTCCCTCCATCCCCATCCCCAGTTCCTCTCCAGCTCTCCTGGAGCCCCTTTGAACCCTGGAGGGGGCTCTGAGCCTCCCTGGAGCCTTCTCTTCTCCAGACTGGACACCTCCATCTCTCTCAGTCTCCAGAGCAGAGGGGTCCAGCTCTCTTTTTGCCTTTTGGACTCCTCCAACAACTCCACAGCCTTCCTGAGTTGTTAAAACCTTGCTCCTGTTTTTCCCCCGCAGCGCCTCAATGAGAACCTGGGCAGGCTCACAGCCAGGTTTGAGCAGGCCACCTCGGACAAACTCCAGTGTCAGCAGGAAGCTGAGGCCACAGCCTGCACCATCACCCTCGCCAACCGCCTGGTGAGTGCCAGCAGGGACAGCTCTGGTGGCCCCAGAGGGAGGGACCAGGGCTGGGCTGAGCCCTGTGCACACAGCACGTTCCATCCTCTCATGTTTTTGGAGAAGTTTCCTGCACTGCAGCAAGTTTCAGCAATGAAAATGCTTTTGCAGCTCGTTTCCATGTGCCAGGGCTGCGCTGTGGTTAAAGTGCCTGGCTCTGCTGCCATCACAATTCTCACCTCCTTCTTGGGCCTTAAATGTGTGAGCAAGGGCCAAAACAATGGCAGTCAAAAGTGGTGTCACAGAAACAAAGGTGGGAACATACCTGTAGCTTTGAAGGTTCTGAAGTGACAAGCTCTCTAAAAGAGTGACAAGTTCTCTAAAAGCCTCAGTCTCCTCCAAGCCAGAATACAAAGGTATTTAGAGAGGGGCCTCCAAGGAACTGGAGAGGGATTTTGCATCAGGAGCTGTAGTGACAGGACAAGGGAGAATGGGTTCAGACTGAAAGAGGGGAAATTTAGTTTAGATATAGAGAAGAAATTCTTCTCTGTGAGGGTGGGCAGGCCCTGGCACAGGTGCCCAGAGCAGCTGTGGCTGCCCCTGGATCCCTGGCAGTGCCCAAGGCCAGGCTGGACACTGGGGCTGGAGCAGCTGGGACAGTGGGAGGTGTCCCTGCCCATGGCAGAGGTGGCAATGAATGGGCTTTAAGGTCCCTCCCAACCAAAACCATTTCATGGTTCTGTGATTCTGTGCCACCACATCCCAGCACATGCTGCTTGCATCTCTTCCCCACCCCATGACGTGGGAACAGCCTCCAGTCTCAACAGTTCTATGATTTTATACTGTCAGCAATTCATCATTTCTGCAGTGTGGGCAAGGAGCTCCTTGCATCCCAACTCCTGCTGTGCACTGCACCCCATCTCCTGTGGCAGCCTGGCTTTGATCTAGGAATAGGACCTGACAGCCCTCACTGCTGTGCAGACTCATTTGACATTCAAGATGTGTCACTGGTGTGGCTGTGGGTAGAAATGAGTTCCCAGACCTTGGAACAAACACGTCTGAGGTTGTGTGAAGAATGCAACTGAACATGGGGAGCAATGCTTTGGATTGACAAATGAACCTGGGGGATTGAGGCAAGCCTGGCTCCCACAGTGCCACATGGGCATCTCATGAACTTCAGGTGGCCCAAGAAAGATGCTCCAGGATCCAGGGGACAGGGTCTGTGCAACAGAAGGGGAGGCTGGCTGATGAGTGGTGTTTGTGAGTGGGTGTGTGCTAATGCAGAGGAGGAAATTTAGTGATGACAAATGCTAAATAACGTGTGCAGGGAAAACAAACTGTAATCATGCAGTTACATGGATAGGGCCTAATTGCACTATTATCACTCACAGAAGAGCTCTTGGAGTTGTTGCAGAGAGTTCTCAGGAACAGCAGTGTGGCACTTGACAAGAGGAAAAAAGACAAATTGAGTATTACTAATTGGGAGGAAAAAACCTCAGGAAACAGAAGTGAAGCGTCATTGTATTGGGTCTGTCAGTGCCTACATCCCACATGTGGTAACCCCGTCTAGAAAAGCTAAAACAGAGTGTGTAACCACTTCTATATGAGAAGAGAGGGGATGGATTAGGGATCTTCATTTTGGAAAAGGTGTAGAGGAGAAGGATGTGACAGAAGCCTATAAAATCCTGACTGGTGTGCAGAAGGTGGGTGAGGAATTGTTGTTTACTCCCTGTCATTATCAAAAAGCCAAAGGTAATCCAAGGAGTAGCTTTTAATTTGCCTCTTGGTAAACAGAAAGAATTCCAATGACTTCTAGGATCTGAGGTGGGAGATGCCTGGGTTGTCTTAAATGTATTAAAAGTGGCAGTAGTGTGTGATCCAAGCACAGGAGAAGAAAAGACCTCCAGAAACTAAGGAGATAAAAAGTAACCTGAAAAAATTAATTAGAGTTTGGAAGCACCTCTGAGTACCAGGAAAATCACATCAATAAAAACTTCTTGGTCTTAGAGGGGCTGTGGGATTAATATGGGAGTTGACCTCAAAGAGACTGGAGGGAAAACCTCAGGATGTTTTATCTACAAAAACTACAAAGGAAAGATGGAAGAACTGGACTGTGCCTTGTAACTGGAGTTGAGATTAAGGATAATTTATGTATGATCCTAAAAGTGACCAATAGCTTAAAAGCAGTGCTCTGCTTCTTGTTCAAGAAGTGAGATAAGATACATGGGCTGAGACCAGGGCCTGTTCAGCTCCAGCTGGACTCCAGCAAATGTCCAGAACAGAGGAGGAGCAGGGCAGGTACAGCCTGTGCTGCCTGATCCTTGATGATTTCCAGCCTTCATTCCACTGTAAGGAATATGACTTGCCATGAAAAGACAAACTTCCAAGACTGAGAACATAAAACTGGGAATTCCCACATAAAGAGGCAGCTGGAAGTGAAATAACTGGGTGGTCTAGATATGGGAACCACAGGAGTGGGATGAAGTTCAGTGATGCAAGATGCAGACCTGTACCTATGAGCTGAGAACAGATTGTTCACCTCTAAGGCAGGAGCCCAGTGCAGCAGCCAGGGAGGCTTGGAAGGGTTGGGTCAGGCTTGGCCCTACACATAGTGCAGCCTGAGGAAAGGCAGCTGTGGTCCTCATCCTAGCACAAGGATTTTTCTAGCAATGCTGAAGGATATCAGCACAGTCTGAGACCAGTAAGAGGCACTGGGGAGCCTCTGCAGCCCTTTGAGGAGGGTGGTGGCTCATGTTTGTGCACAGCAATCAGCTGGGGCAGATTTAGGGACAGCTCTGAGGTCAGGTGGGGCAAAGAAAATCTGAGGCTTCTCTTTCTGCTCCTGGGAGGCATCAAACTTCCCAGAGGCAGTTTTCCCTCATCCAGAGAGGCAGTTTTGGCAGGGCAGAAAGGCCATCAGAGGTATTTTGTCTGTTAGTTCTTGTGCTCATGAGAATAAAGTGCCCAGAGCAGCTGTGGCTGCCCCTGGATCCCTGGCAGTGCCCAAGGCCAGGTTGGATGGGGCTTGGAGCAGCCTGGGGTGGTGGGAGGTCTCTGCCCTGGCAGGAGGTGGCACTGGATGACCTTTAAGGTCTCTTCCCACCCCAAAGCAGTCTGTGCTTCCGTGATTCCATGAATCATACATGAGCTGGTGTGTAGGAGGTCGCACGGCTCCGCAGTGATGATGTCAACTGTCTATAAAGAATTGTAAAAACGATCCCAAGTGATGGAGGGATGAAACACCAGGCAGATAAAGGTAATGTAAAGTACATTGGAGAAATGAGGTTTTACTTCACATGCCCTGTAAGTGATGCAGAGCTGATTGTTATCACTCAGGAATGAAAGGATGGAGTTAAGAGTGCTGTGAGCTCTGTGCTCCCAGAAGCAAAAAGCCCTCACCAAACCCAAAGCCCATCTGAAACCGGATATTAGGGTTTATTAGGAAAAGAAGGGAGAACAAAACAGAAAAATCCCCATCTTGCTCTATGAATACCTTCTAAATAAATCTTGAATGTGCAGCATTACCACCACCCCCTCTGCTGCACCTCAAAGGCTGGAGGAGAATGGGAAATGGTGCAGAGACAGCAGCAATAAAAGAAACGGGATAATAAAGATTGCATCACTCGGTGCAGATAAAGATTGCAAGGAAAATCAAAAGGCTGCTTCTGTGTGAGGAATTATTGAAGAGGCTAAAGCTCTTCAACCTGAAAAGAAGATGGCAGAGGGGTACAGAGGGCTTGGAATCCTGAGTGGTGCAGAGAAGCTGGTGCCAGCAGGATTGTTCCCTGGTTTTGCACTGGACGAATGTTTCAGCAATTGAAAAGTTCAGGCAGCACATCAAAGGATGTACTTTTGTACAGAAAGCTCAGCTGAACTGTGGATGTCCTGCCCGCAGGGTGCTGTAGGTGCCTAAAGTTGGGCTGATATCCACAGCAGCTTAGGCTTGGTCATGAAGTCAAAAATCCTCAGTGGCTGTTAAGCACAGGGATATAAGCTGTGGGTCAGAAGGTCCTGAAATGTGCAGCTGAGGGAAGCTGGAAGCTGTGCCCAGAGCTGTGCTGGTGTGTGCAGCATTCCCAGGCCAAGGGCTGCTGCCAGCTGCAGGAGGGGCCCGTGGGTGTGCCCTGCAGAGCTGGGCTGTGTGGGGGCTCCAGAGGGACCCCAAGAAGATCTTGGCTTAGGAGATCCTGGCTGTCTATGGGGGGATGGAGGTACAGGAGGGTGCAAGGAGAGCTGTTTGGTCTGGAGTGTCTGCAGGAGATCCAACACCATGGAAAGGGCAGCGAGGTCATGTTGGGAAGGAGAAGGTGGCTCTGACCCTCAGGAGGCAGCTGGATTCTGCTGGAAACAGGGCCTGGTCAGCTTGGAAGGTGTGACAGTGAAATTCAGTGAGGGCCTGCAGATGTTGCCTTCCCATGCTGGGGATCTGTGTCTGCAGAGCAGTTTAAGATGGCAACATAGCCCAGGCTAGGGGAATGAGCTACTGGAGGTGTTCAAAGGCTTATGACAGAGATTAGGTCAGAGCTGGGCCTGTTTAACATTGAACAGGGGCCTGGGAAAAGGGACAGTGTCATGTTAGCATTCCATAGCTGGAATTGCAGAAGAGAAGGATATAGAGGTGTTTTTAGTGAAAATGAGAAATAGGAAGAAATAACAACCCGAAGTTCATATGGACAGTGGATTGAGGAAGAGAAATAGAAGGTGCTGGTTGGCCCTGGTGACAGAAGCTGTGAGCAGAGGGAAGCTGTGCCTGCTGTGGGTGTGCCCAGAGCTGTACATCAAGAGAGGTTTCTCTTTGGCAGCAAGAGACTGCAATTGGGAATTTCACCCTAAACTCTGGCATTCTCCATCTCATGTCCATGAGGTCAGCTCAAAACTGGGTTGGGTTTTTCTGGCTTGTGAGCAGAAGGCTGAATTCCATTCCTATGTCCAGTGGTACCCCAAAAAGTAACAATGTTCAAATAAGTGATCTGTGCCTGTAAAGGTAATTTGTTTTATGAGACACTGAACCCTCTTCAAAGCCCCAGCTGCACTGTCTGGATACTGATGAAAAATAGGTAGGAGGAAGCATTTTTTTGACAGAATCTGAGGGGAATTGTGATCAAAATCCCACGTACCTGGTGTGATAATAAATTGTGTGAAATACAGAAGGCTGTGGCTGTGGAGAGGAGTGCTCTGTGTGGGAGGGGGGTGCAGTGAGGTGGGAATGTGTGGTGCTAAGGCAATTAACAGCTGATGGGCTTAAACATCTCTGTCACCCTTCCCTGGGAGGGTGGGCAGGGCTGGCACAGGTGCCCAGAGCAGCTGTGGCTGCCCCTGGATCCCTGGCAGTGCCCAAGGCCAGGTTGGACACTGGGCTTGGAGCAGCCTGGGACAGTGGGAGGGGTGGAGTGAGATGAACTTTAAGGTCCCTTCCAACCCAAATAATTCCATGATTGTATGAATGATCAGTTTGAGTTGGGAGTTTGCAGGTTGGGGGACTTGCCTCTGAAAATGTGAGATGGGCTGAGGCCGTGAAGGACTTAAAAGAGCAGCAGAGCACCTTGTGTGGAGACGTCCTGCTGAGCACAGCCTTTGTCTCCTACCTGGGCTACTTCACCAGCAAGTACCGCCAGGACCTCCTGGATGGCATCTGGAGGCCCTATTTGCACCAGCTACAAGTAAGTCCCTGATTCCTCTGAGAGGCCATTGTTTGTGGGATTAATGTGGCCACAAATCCTGGTGCCCACAGGGGATCTCTCAGGTGAGGGACATCACTGTGTCCTCACCGAGCTGGAGTGAGGATCATCCCTGGGGAAAATGTGGTGTCCTTGCTCAGTGAAGTTCCTCCATGTACACAGGAAAATCCCAAACACAGAGCCCAGCTCTGCAGTTTTGTCCATGGCCACAGAGGAGGAGGGAATATGGAGAGGAAATGGAGCAGGCAGAGCTTGCTGCCAGCTCTCCAGTAGGCTTGGAAAAACTCCAGGTGTTTTTTTCATTCTGGACACAAGCTCTGGTCCTGCTGGCCATGCCTCTCAGCTGGTTTTACCCATGTCTTGCTGTTAGGACCAGATGGAGATCATTGTGCTTGAAACTTGTTTAATATTTCACTGATTTTAACAGGTTCCTCATACAAATGGTGCCAACAAGCTTTTAAATAAGGTCCCAGAGATGCCCAAATTAAAGGGCTGACCAAAGCAGGCAGTTCCTGAAGCTGAGAGAGGAAAACTTCATTCTGCATTTCTTAACACTTAGCCAGAAACTTAGTTAAGATGTGGTTTCAAAAAATGACATGACTGTGCTTAGAAAGGTCAAAGAAATGTCTGAAATTCCAGTGGAAATGCAAGGCCCATTCTGCTCAGACACCTGGCACAGGTAACTGTGCTTGTCATAAATGGCCAGAAACTCTGTCAGAAAAGGCCAGTCCTGTCAGAGAAGTGTTTCTGGAGCTGCTGATGCTGGTGTGTAACACAGCAGCAGCCTTAGGACAGGGTTAATTCTGTCCTTCCAAGCTGTCTCGGGGAGCTGAACAGGGCAGGGAGTGACCCCAGCCAGTGAGGCTGGGCTGTGGGGGACAAAACCCCTGGGATTGTTTGTACAGGTTGGGTTTGTTCAACAAAGGATTGGGAAAACCAGGTTGCCAATATCCTGTGGAATGGGAAACCACTGATAAATCATGGAATCACAGAATGCTTTGTGTCTTAAAATCACCTCATTCCAACCCCCTTGCCAGGGCATGAACACCTTCCACTACACCCCAGCCCTGAACACCCTGAGCTCCCTTTATGATCACTGAACATCCCTTTCCAGGGATCCAGGGGCAGCCACAGCTGCTCTGGGTACCCTGTGCCAGGGCCCTGCCCACCCTGCCAGGGAACAATTCCTGCCCAATATCCCATCCATCCCTGCCCTCTGGCAGTGGGATCCATTCCCTGTGTCCTGTCCCTCCATCCCTTGTCCCCAGTCCCTCTCCAGCTCTCCTGGAGCCCCTTCAGGCCCTGGAAGGGGTTCTGAGCTCTCCCTGGAGCTTCTCCTCTCCAGGTGAGCACCCTCAGCTCTGCCAGCCTGGAGCATCTCCGTGGCCTCCTCTGGATCTCTCCAGCAGATCCAGGTCCCTGCTTGCTGGGGCAGCTCTGCAGGTGGGGTCTCACCTGAGTGGGGCAGAGCAGCAAAATCCCCCCAGACCTCCTGACCACACTGCTGACGCACATAACACTAACTTCCCACTTTTGAACTCAGCCAGCTGTCCCTGCAATGACCAGGAGGCCTGTGTTGTGCCCGGCAGGTGCCCGTCCCCGTGAGGCCCGGGCTGGACCCGCTGTGGCTGCTGGCGGACGCGGCGGCCGTGGCGGCCTGGCAGAACCAGGGCCTGCCCTCGGACCGCGCCTCCGCCGAGAGCGCCGCCATCCTGCACTGCTGCCAGCGCTGGCCCCTCGTGGTGGACCCCCAGCTGCAGGGCAGCCGCTGGATCCGAGCCAGCCACGGCGAGAGGCTGCGGCTGATCCGCGCGGGCCACAAGGGGTAACGCTGTCCCTCTCACCGGGGATGGGCCTGTCCGGGATGGGGGTGGGAGCTGGGCACTGAGCCCCTCATGGGGCTGGCAGGGCTGGGGGTGAGTGCTGGGCACTGAGCCCCTCATGGGGCTGGCAGGGCTGGGGGTGAGCGCTGGGCACTGAGCCCCTCATGGGCTTTGGGCTGGGGGTGGGAGCTGGGCACTGAGCCCCTCATGGGCTTTGGGCTGGGGGTGAGTGCTGGGCACTGAGCCCCTCATGGGCCTGTCTGTGCTGGGGGTGAGCGCTGGGCACTGAGCCCCTCATGGGGCTGTCTGTTCTGGGGATGAGCGCTGGGCACTGAGCCCCTCATGGGGCTGGCAGGGCTGGGGGTGGGAGCTGGGCACTGAGCCCCTCATGGGGCTGGCAGGGCTGGGGGTGGGAGCTGGGCACTGAGCTCCTCTCAGCCAGCCACACTGAGGGAAAGCTGCCTGTATTTGCTCACATTGTCTGTTTGTTCATTCCCCAAATGACAGATTTCTCATTAAATCAAGGGTCTGCTTAGTGCTTGCCTCAGTTACCATAGAAACTCTGAAGGATGGAGTGAGTAGTGAGCTGAGGATGAGTTTGAGTATCACAGAATCCCAGACTGGCTTGGGTTGGAAGGGACCTTAAAGATTATCCCATTTCACCCCTGCCATGGCAGGGACACCTCCAACTGTCCCAGATTGCTCCAAGCCCCAATGTCCAACCTGGCCTTGGGCACTGCCAGGGATCCAGGTTCAGCCACAGCTGCTCTGGACAACAGGCCTGTGTAGAACCATGGCATCCTCCATGGGACTCATTGTAGGTGTCATGTCCTGGTTTAATTTCATCCAGGAAGTTGAAGAAGAAAGAGAAAGAGAGGGCTTGGATATGGAGAGGTCACTGTGCCCTGCAGACCAGCTGGGCTGAGGCTGCTCCCACCAGCTGGACACTTGCAGCACCCCTGCATGGATCTGGATCAATCTTCCATGGGAAGGCCTTTCCACCCCTGGCTCTCATCTCCAGTCACACAGATTGGTTTTCTGCTGTGGCACCTTTCACTCACCATTCATGGGGAGCCCCAGCTGGGGTGGAACAGCCCAAGTGGGACCCCTACAGAGAGCTGAGAGCACTGGGGTTGTTTCCCACATATTGAGCAAAGAGTGACCCAGACCTGGTGCTTCCAAATTCCCAGGGATTTGGAGATGCCCATGTTTCCTCTGAGGCTATCCAGCTTGTTTTGCTAATGCCTCCTCTACTTTCCTCAGAGAAAACAACAGTGAGTTACTGGATCTGATCTCATGTGGGATCAAAATAAGGCTCATTTTTCACAAAAGCAAATTTCTGTTTCCCAGCCACCTTGGCCACCATGCCTTGCAGTTACTCAAAGCTCTCTGTGGAACAGCAAGGATTCCAGAATAGGCACCTAAGTCTGAACCTGCAGGATCTAACCAGAGTAACAGGCCCTGTAGCATCCCTGCTATGCCAATACAATGCCCCTTTTTCCCTTCCCCAGCCACACTTTGGGCTGACAGTGGCTTTAAAGAGGAAAATTTAGGGTGTTGCTGTGATGTCTCAGAGCTGAGGACTAAAAGCATCATCACTGCTCCATTAGAGTAATTCAGGGAATGTTTCATCCTCTGGGAGATGGAGCTTTTGGTTTTCAACTGCTGGGAGAGGTCTAAGCCCACACAGAGGGCCCACCTTCAGGAAGGGCTGTGTGAGCAGCTCAGGGGGCAGCTCTGTCATTCCCTTTGACTTTCTTTTGTAAAATACCCCTGGACTCAGAAGAATGGCTCATCAGGGATGGGGGTTGCACTGGGTCTGTGTATTCCTCTAAAGGTCAGGCCTAAAAGTCACTCTGAAGTTTTGCTTCAGATCCTTCTGTCACCTCTTGAGCTCCCAAGCTTAAATGAGGGGTATGAATTTTGGGCAGTGGAGTTAGTGGAGGTGATTCAGTGTAACTCTGATGGTGGAGAAGTGCCTGGAATATCCTCCCCTCCTGCCCAGGGTCCTGCTCCCCTCTTGGCAGAGGAGTTGAGGGAAGTGCAGGGCAGCTGTGAAGGACACATCTCAGGAACTTTTCCCAGCCCCTCCTGGTATGAGACATGCCAAAGCTGAGCATCCCTGTTCCACAGTTAGGTACTGGACACAGGGTTCCATTTCCTTGTGAGGAAAGAAGTTGTCCTCAGCATGACCTGGGCAAAACAGAGCTGAAAGCTGCTCTTCATCCTTGCTTTAAGATGAAGTGCACCAGTGGGCTCTGGACAAAACAGCGTGCTGAAAATAACTCCAAGCTGTGCCAGCTTTGCTCATGGCTGTCCCTGCCTGGGACAGACTCAGTGCTCACTTTTGTCCTTGGAAGGTCTGGGGTCTCATTCCTCATTCTGGGGCATCTTCCTCTTTCTGCCCCAGGCACTGACACCTCCTTACCCCTCTGTCTCTCCAAATGCTGGTACCTGCCTGTAGCTGCCACCACAGTGAGTGTCCCCTCTGTCCCCTCCTCACTGACAGTGTCACATCCTGCCCTGCTGCAGGAGGCACCAGTGCTGTTTCCCACAGGTATCTGGACACACTGGAACAAGCCCTGGCTGCTGGAGATGTGGTTTTGATTGAGAACCTGGAGGAATCCGTGGATCCAGTGCTGGGGCCATTACTGGGGCGAGAAACAATCAAGAAAGGCAGGTGAGCTCGGGGGGTTTGGGGACATGTGTGGATGGGGGCTGGGGGCTTTGTGCTCTCTGTTCCTGCTCTCAGACTGTGGGTGTTCACATCCAGCAGCATGAACATCCTGCTTTCAGCACTGAGGGCATTTTAAATCAGGCAATCACAGGTAATTCAGCCATAGGATGGCTTGGAAATCAACCTGGATTTCTCATTTCATTTCACAGCATCATTCAAACCTCGTGTAAAAGAGAGAACTGTAATTCTCCCATTGTACACTGACCTCGGGGTCTGTAATTGGCTGTTCTGACACCAAATTATTACTAAAATAGCTGCTGCTGTTGTGAAGTAAAAGTAACCTTGAATTTTAGCAAACACTGCACAGTGTTCAGAAATGCAGCTACAGGTTTCAGCATCGAGGATATCAAGTGTTTCTTAATGAGGTCAAGTTCTCATGGCAGCTACTGGTCACCTCCAGCCAAGAGGAGGTGAGCAAGAGAGGCAGCCAGGGAGCTCTTTTCCCTTAAATTCTTTGAGGATTATTTCCCTGCCTGCCTGAAACATCCCAGGGTGATGTAAACTGGTGGGCAAGGCAAGCTGTCTGCAAAGTTTGCTGGAGAAAACATCCTGGAAAGGATGGCTGAACATGGGTTTGGCTGCAGGATGGAGGGGCAGGGTTGGTCCCAGTGCAGGATTGAAATATTTGGAGGATGTTGAGAGGGGGGTGCACCAGGCAGGGTGGCAAATCCCCTCCAGTGGAACACTCAGGCACCCCTTTTGTGCATCTCTGCTCTCAAAACTCCCTGTGAAGTCATGTCGTTGCTAACAAAGGGAAAATAAGTCATAAAATCACAAAGAAAGTCCCCTGGGTTTTGTGTTTCCATGCCCTAGGCCCAGCCTCCAGGCAGATGCTGCCAGTCCCAGAGCAGGAATGGTTTTGCTGTGGGGTCTGGCAGGATCTCTGCTGTGAGCTGCCTGTGCTGAGGGATTTGCAGCTCCCAAAAGCAATTGAAAGGGCCAAGAGGGCACCCAGTGAGTGATGTTGGACTGGGAAGTGAATTCAAACTCCCTTGAGAATATCACCATTCCCACAACAGTCCCTGTGCACCCCTGAAAGCATTTTTAGTTTCTCTTTGACTCTGCTGCTGTGGAAAATTTGAGCCTCCTTAAACAGGATCCAAAATTCAGGAGAGACTCTTTGGGGTTTTTCCCTTAAATCAGAAGTGATTTAAGTGTGTCCAGTACAAAACACTTTGCTTCAATAACGATTTCTGTGAGGCATGCAGAGTAGCTGGAGCTGCCACTGTCCTGTGCTGTCAGCTCCTGCCTGATGCTCCTTTGGCCAAAATTCCAGGTACATCAAGATTGGGGACAAGGAGTGTGCCTTGCACCCTGCCTTCCGTCTGATCCTGCACACCAAGCTGGCAAACCCGCACTTCCAGCCCGAGCTGCAGGCACAGTGCACCCTCATCGACTTCTCTGTCACCCGCCACGGCCTGGAGGAGCAGCTGCTGGGGGCTGTGGTGCGCCTGGAGAGGCCAGACCTGGAGGGGCTGAAGGTCAGACCTGGCAGTTGTCACTGGGAAAAAGTAAAAATCATCAGTAGCATCGTTATTATTTTATTATAATTATGATAATTATTAAGATTGATGTAATTAATATTGTTATTATTGTTGTTGGTCTACACTGAGAGACCTGACCTGGAGGGAGCTGAAGGTCAGATCTGGCAATTGTCACTGGGAAAAAGTAAAAATCATCAGTAGCATCGTTATTAGACTTACAATTTTTTATAATTATTAATATTGATATTAATATTGTTATTAATATTGTTGTTGGTCTACACTGAGAGACCTGACCTAGAGGTGCTGAAGGTCAGGACCTGAGAGTTTACACTGAGAGCAAGTAGACATCCTCAGTAGCATTGTTATTACACTTATAATTTAGTTACAATTATTATAATTATTAATATTGTTGTAATTAATATTATTATTGTTGTTGTTGGTTTACACTGAGAGGCCTGACCTGGAGGAGCTGGAGGTCAGCACTGGGAATTGTCACTGGGAGCACACAGAAATCATCATTAGCGTTGCTACTATACTATAGTTACATCATATATAATTTTATATATGATATAACTATAATAATTACAATAATGATAATAATTGTTATTATAATAATTGTTATTGATATTATTATTAATAGTATTGTTATTATTATTATTATTCTTGGTTTACACTGAGAGGCCTGACCTGGAGGAGCTGGAGGTCAGCACCTGGGAGTTTACACTGAGAGCAAAGTCCTACAATCATCATTATCATATTTCATTTTTATTTTATATTAACTTTTGCTAATTTTTATTTTTATTTTACTTTTAACAAACAGCGTTTCACCAGCTTGCAGATGTTGCTGAGCTCCTCACAAAATCAGATTTCCCTTGTATGACAAACATTGAGGGGTTTTTTTCCCTTCAGCCTTCCCTTTACTTGGTATTTTGAGAACCCTTGTACTTAATTTTCAAGGTTTTTCTCCTAGAATTCTCTTTATTTTCTTCCTCCTCTTGTGACTGAAAGCTGAATTTCTCATTACCTCAGTTTTTTTCTGGACTTCACTGATTTAATTTTTGAAGCAGGATTAATCGCACTTAATTTTCAGCATTTGTGGTAAAGGATTCTCTCTGTAAATATTGTGAGGCTGGCAATGATTTTTCTCTTCTGATTCTTCCTCCCACTTTGTACAGCCCAAAATATTTTCTCTCTCTCTTAATAAGTATGGCTTTAATTTCAAGGTAATTTTAAAAGAAAATCCTCCCTTCTGATGACACCTTTAACAGTGGAACAAATATGAATAATCCTAAATATTTTCTGAGAGTGGGAATAAATTTACTGCACATATTCAGTCAGGCCAGGCCAGTTCTGTAAGAATCTTTCTATTTAATGAGGTTCTGAAGGTCCTTAGCTGGGCAGCCCTAATGAAGCATCGAAGCTAATGTGCTAATGAGCCAAAAGATGGCATCAGAAATACAAAATGAGCTGATGAATGTGTGAGCCAGGGGTGCTGTGCTGGTGCCACGAGGGACACAAAGCCTTGCTCAGTGCCCCAGCATAATTCCTGTGGGATGTAAAAATGGGATGTTCCATTCTCCTTACCTGGAAGGATATTGAATTATTTCTCTCCAGCAAGAGAGCACCAGAATCTTTCCTTTTCACCCAGTTCCATCCTGCTGCAGCCCTGCTGCCTCAGGAAGGAGAAAACCAGCTGGAACTCCAGATGTTCTGCTGGATGGGAACATAAAACCCAGGTCCCTGCTGGATTTAAAGCAGTGTCTCCTTGGGCCCAGTGAGGGGCTGGCAGTGCCACCTGTGACCAGGGGCTCTGCATCTTCTGCCCCCATGCCTTGGTTGGAACGACAGGTATCTGCTAAGAAAGGCAGGAGCCTTTCTTGAAATGGAAAATGTAAACCCCCTCTCCAAATTATTATAATTTTGAAATTAAGAGGCTTTCAGGCAAATATATGAGAATAGGTATAATAGTTTTTTACTAGGAAAAAATAAAATAGAAATACAGTATTACAAAGAGCAAACTCCAAACACTGCCAGAGTCAGAATCCAAGCTGACACCCGTCAGTCAGTCAGGGTGTTGGCAGCAGTCCCATTCAATGGTGGCTGCATCCTCCTGCAGTGGCAGATGTGGTTCAGCTGGAGCAGTGCTCCTGGAGAAGGTGCAGTTTCCTCTGAAGGTCCAGGGATGATGTGGAAAGGTCTGGCTTTCCTCTGGAATCCAGTGGAAAAGGCTGCTCTGATATTCCAAATCTGAGTTTTTATCTGGGTAGGAAAGGCTTGGCTCCTCCCCTGGCTGGAGCATCTCCCAGTGGGATGATGTAATTTTATCAGTCATGCACTGGGACTCAATGGCCATGAACAGGAGATATCTCCTGGGGGGAGGATGGGCTGTGGGAAAGATAAAGATGATTGCCCAGCTGGTTTAACAGCTGGTGATAGAATACACACCCCGGGTCACATCCTGCATTGCAACCCAGGACACCCCAGGGCTGGGTCTGGAGCTCCTTGGAGGCCCAGAGTGAAATCTGGGATTCCACAAAGGACAGGTCATCCCTGCAGGTGTGTGTTCCTCTCCACCCTGGGACTGAAAGGACAGGTATTTAGTGTGCAGGGAAGGTTTAGAGCTCTGGTTTGAGGGCAAGGGAAATGATTCCTAAAGCACTGCACAAAGATTGCTGGGCTCCAAGCACACCTTGTATGTGGAGCCCAGAATTTATTGCTGATAACCTAATCCAATTCAGCAAGCAGCTGTGATTAATCCAATTCCTGTAACAGCTTTAAAAAATGTTTTCTCAACACAGTCTGCTTTCAAAATCTTTTTCTTCATTGATTCCCAGTTCAGTCTTTCTGTCCCTCCTGACAAACCATGTTAGGTCAAGGCAAGCAGGACCTTCTCTCCCAGCTCACTGCAAACCCTTTCACTGGTTTTCTCTGCAATTCCCTGTGCTGAGGATGACTGTGGTCCCTGTGCTGGTGGCACTGCCACGGTCCAGTTGTGTCCTCAGGGCTGGTTGCAGGTACCTCCCACCTTCTCCAAACTTCACTGTTTGTCTGAAATGTCTTAGTTGCTATTGCCTCTAACTCCTTGTGTGTTTAGTGCTGGGAATAGCCTTAGGAAGGATGTTTTGGTGCCTGTGTCCCAAGCTGTGGGTGGATAAGCCATGAGTTAGGGGCCTGCTGTGCTGATTCAGAGGTAAAGTGTGAAATCCCTTGTGCTGTCAGGCTGTCATGGAGAGCTGAGGTTCTTCCTCAGGTGCTCTGCAGAGTCAGATATTGAGAAGAAATCCTTCCCTGTGAGGGTGGGCAGGCCCTGGCACAGGATGTCCAGAGAAGCTTTGGCTGCTCCATCCCTGGCAGTGCCCAAGGCCAGGCTGGACAGGGCTTGGAGCACTTGGGATAGTGTGAGGTGTCCCTGCCATGGCAGGGGTGGAAAACAATGGTATTAAAGTCCCTTCCAACCCAAATAATTTTAGAATTCTGTGAAAACATAGGGAATTTCCCCCCTTTCCCCCCTTTCCCCCCCCCCCTCTGATTTGTGCTGTTAAAATAACACAAGAAAATCAGCAGAAGGGAAAAGGAAAAGTGGCTGCTGTGGCTGAGCTTGGAAGGCTCTGCCAGTGAATCCTGCAGAGCTGGCCTGGAGCTCTGATGAACTTTTTTTTCCATAGAATGAGGTTTGGAAGTTACTCTGGGAGTAACTTATTTCCCAGAAGCAGCACTTTTCTCTGCGAGCTAATGAGCTGCACTGCAGAAATAAGGAATGATGACCTTGCTGTGCTGCAAGCCATAGCAGGATGAGGCTGCAGCACCCACAGGTGCTTGGGACACCCAGTCTGGGCATCTGAGGGTGCTCCCAGAACCTGTGTGGGGATCACAGGCAATCTGAACAAAAATCCACCCCCTCCTCATTAATAACTCCAGGGCTCACAGTCTATGGTCTGCAAGATGAGCTTGCAAAATGTCATTTTTCAAGGCATGCTACGCTTGAATGACAGGAATGCACACAATTAGCCACATTAGTTTTCTGGTTCAAGGCTTGTGAAATATTTACCACCACCAGGAGCAAGTTCCTGTGTGTAAAGCCTAGAGAAAAGGCCTTTAAAGCATCCCTTTCCTGCTGAAATACCAAGGCAGACACACTTCAGTGCCTGCTCAGCAGAGCTGCTGCTAACATGGAATGAGGGTGTGCATGGAATTTCAGCCCATGTGTTGAAAGGTGAGTTATTAATGAGAGAATCCCTTAATCTGCTGGAAAACCTCTAACAACAGAACAAATCCTACAGACTCACTTCTGCATGGTGGGATTGGGAGAGCCCTAGGGATTCACATTTCTCCTTCCTGGGCTCCTCCAGACCCTGCAAAGGGGTCATATTTTCCCAAAACTCTCTTTGGAGCATTAGATCCTTGGCTTGTGGCACTGAGTCTGTCATGTACCAGTTGCCCAGGACTTGTCCCAGCTCCACATGCCCCCACCTGCTGTTCTAGAGCTGCTGGGTTTTGCAGGGCTGTGAAACACTCTGCAAGTTCCTTGAATTTCTTGGTTTGTGTCACTAACACAGTCTGAGGTTTTGAACCAAGTGTCACCCAGCAGTGCTTTCCATAGCAGCTGTTAGCACTGACTTCACCAGGCTTAGTCCAGCATCCCAATCAGAGCTTTCCCACAGGGTATTTCTGTGAGAGCTCTGAAAATAGATGCTCACAATAGGCACATATTGTGGAATGCCACAATAAACCCAAGAGCCAGGAGTTTTCTCTGAGCAAACACACAGAACAGGGCAGTTACATCTCAGGGGAGAAAGCCTGTCCTGGAGGAGCAGCTCAGGAAGGAGCCAGGTGAGAGCCTTTGTTTCCACCATGACCAGTGCTCATGACTGGTGTTCCTGCAGGGGACAGGAGGTGGGACTGAGCCTGCAGAGCATGGAGAGGGCACTTCAGAGACATGGGAAGGGTTTGCTCTGTCATTCAGAAATCTGCCCATGCCACAAGGAGAAGAGTTGTACTGGCCTGATCTGCTTGCCCATCTTTGTCAGGCCCAGCTTTAGCCCAGTAAGCCACTGGTGCCAGTGGGACCTCGAGCCAGAGTAGAAATGGGAGCAGGACAGGAGAGGCCATGGCTTTGCCCTCAGTTCTGAGCCTGAGATCTCCCCATGCTCACACTGGTACCCAAAGGACTTCAGTGCTGGTTTTTTTTTAACCCTGTGTTCCCCATCGCTGGTGTGACTGCTGTGAGGTGGAGTGCTGAGAGCAGAGGTTCAGCAGGAGGGCTGAGGAGCAGCAGGGACTCTCCAGGCTGACTGGACCTCAAGAAATGAGGCACAAGGACACAGGATGTTGTTTGAGATGGGGATAAAGATCTTTTCTTCCTGATTCTTTTCCAGCATTTTCCTACATTTCTAACAAAAGGCTCAGTTCTCCTGGTGCTTTCTGTGCTACTCCAGGTTTCTCTGAGCTGCTAGCTGGTTGGATAAGAAGTGATCCCAGATCCCAGAACTCTGTCCAGGAGTTGCAGAGAGCAGGAATCAGCACTACTGGACTA
Source organism: Luscinia megarhynchos (assembly GCA_034336665.1). Classification (NCBI taxonomy): domain Eukaryota; kingdom Metazoa; phylum Chordata; class Aves; order Passeriformes; family Muscicapidae; genus Luscinia; species Luscinia megarhynchos. The sequence continues at coordinate 10,433,471 of CM067580.1, forward strand.
TGGCAATTGTCAGTGGGAAGCCTGTTCCCATGTGAAGGTGATTAATTCTTACTTTACCACGTCCTTTATGGCTAAAACTTCCTGAATTAATTATTTGCAGTCAGATCTCACAAAGCAACAGAATGGATTCAAGATCACCTTGAAAACGTTGGAGGACAACTTGCTCTCTCGGCTGTCATCAGCCTCTGGGAATTTCCTGGGAGACACAGAGTTGGTGGAGAACCTGGAGACCACTAAAAGGACAGCTGCAGAGATTGTGGAGAAGGTACAAAGACAGTGATAGCCTGGAGAAAATGCATGTCTGTGGTCCTTTAAGGATTTCTGGGTGGAATGTAACCTCTGCTCTGCCCATGTCTGCTCCATCTGCTGAGCAGGGAATAGAAATTGGTATAAATTGCAAATGCTCTCCATTCTGGGGAGCTCCAGGCCATTTAGTTCTTTGGAGTTTTTTTGTGTTAAATGACCTATTTAAGACCAAGAGAAAACATTGGTGCTTGATGTGAAGACAATAAAATTTACACACTGTATCAAGGCAGCTTTAAAGTGTTCCAGCATAATCCTGGGTACATCACACTGCCTCAGTTAGGCTGGATTTTAGTGCTGACCAGGGACTGGAGTCTGGGGCAGTTTGTGATCTCAAGCAAATCTGAAAGAACTCAGTATTTCACACCCTTCCACTCCTCAGAGTATAAATCAGCATGTGTGTGAGCTGTGTGAGCACTGCCACCTGCCCAGCTGCCCTTGCTGCCAGCATGGGCTTAGGTAAATGCCCAGAAGTTTTTCCTTGCCACTGAGGGAGCTTGGGAAGTGTGGTTCCCATGCCAGCATTTTCCCAGGACTCTGGTGGGGACGTTCAGCTGCTTCCATCTGCAGTGCCCCATCTCCAGAGCCTGCACTTGCCCTCCCCCAGCCACTGGCCCATGTTCTGTCTGGAACTGCCTCTCTCTTCCCAGCCACTGACCAGGAAACTGAGTGTTTCTCCCTCCATGTTAAAAATCAGAATTATTTTCCATTTATGGTGCATCAGGTGCATTCATCTCCCTGGGGAGGGGATTGGTTGGACCCCCAAGGGGGAGTTGAAGGGATTATTTGACATGGAAAGCTTGGCATCTCCCTCTGAAGCAGGTGTTCTGGAAGTGCTTCACCTTCTAAAGCAGCTGTGCTCTACAGCTGCTCACTGCCAGCAGTGCCAACAAGGCATGAATTTTAGCGTTTGCACTTGGTTTTATGAGTTTGTCCCCACCTGGAAAGCAGTGGAAGAGCCCTGTTAGAGGTTCAAGTCAAGCCTCACTCTCCTTTTGGTCTGCCTACCCAAAGAAAGGTGTTCAGCCAGCATTTTCCTTGCTCTGGAAGTCCTCCCTGCTCTACAGATGAAGAGCATCTGTCTGTCCCAGCTCTGGCTCTGAGTTGGCCAGAACTGTTCATGAGTCCAGCACTGCTCAGGGGATTGTGCAAACATCCCACAGATGGGGCTCATCCCACAGGTCCCACAGCAGATGAAGGCTCATCCTGTGCTTCCTTGGGGTGCCCCAGCCAGGTGTGCTCACACAGCTCAGGTGGCAGCCCAGGGCACCTGTGGTGTGTCAGCAGGGGCTGTGTGGGGCTCTGCTGGCTTGTTCTGCCAGGAAGCCTGGGAGGGGCTGGAGAGGGACTTCTTGCAGGACAAGGGGAAGAGCTTCAAGCTGAAAATGGGCAGATTTAGATCAGGTATTAGGAAGAAAATCTTGGCTGTGAGGGTGGGGAGGCCCTGGCATAGGTTGCCCAGAGAAGTTGTGGCTGCCCATCCCTGGAAGCGGCCAAGGTTGGACATCCTGGCATAAGGGAAAGTGTTCCTGAGTGGAATGAGAAGAGCTTTCAGGTCCATTCTAACTCAAACCATTCTGGGATTCTATGATCCCATTGCAAGGCTTGCTGGGCTGGCTGGGTCAGCACTGTCCCAGCAGCTCCTGCCCATGGTGTTAGACGTGTCTGTCCTCAGCCAGGGATTCAAAATAAACCCCAGGAGGCTCTGGGATGTCACTTCTTGCTGCTGAGGTGGAATGAAAGAACGTGCAGGACCAAGGTGATGATGGGGTGGTGATTCTGCCAAGAAGATTTTCACATGTCCCTCAGAGCAGCTGCAGAGCCCTGCCCTGCAAGGTTTGGTGCTGCTGAGGAAAGGCAGCAGAGCTGTTACACACCAGCAGCTCTCAGCCCTGGGGAAGCTGCCTGAGAGCACTGAGGCTGCTCAGCCCAGCCTTGTTAATGGCCTGCACAGGGAGGGGGCAATTAACACTCATTGATTGAGAAACTCATTGATGAGAAAATCAATTCCAGTTAGCAAAGAGCAGGGAGCTTAGGGAGAAGTCTGGAGGGGACTCAGGAAAATGGGGGATTGGGCAACTGAGTGCAAAATGCAGTAAAATGGAAGGTTCCAGAGGGAGAGGATGCTGGGGAGGGCAGCTCCAGCCTGGCAGGGATTGGTCCCATGGTCCCACTTGTGGATTGCCCTGATGACTCTGTGGCCAGTGTCCACTCTGCTGCTGCTGGAGAGGCTCCCTGGGGCAGGGGCTGGGCAGTGGCACAGGAATCCAGCAGGGATTTATCCCAAGGCTCCAAAGGATTCCCCTTGGGCAGTGCCAGAGCCCGGCCGTGGCTCCACCCAAGATGGGCCCAGGATGGATCCGAGTCACCAGTTCTCACACTTGCATCACTTTGGCTCCATTTCCACCTTGGCTTCACTGCCCAATCCCAGCTCCACTTCTGCACTCCCATCCTCCCAGATTCTCTCCTCCAGTGGCTGCTGGTTGCACTTTTTGGGGCTGAAGCTGCAGCGTGTCCTTGGCTCTGGGGCTGGAAAAGGATTGTTTTGTGTGCCTGAGCTGGGAGGAGAACTTGTGACACTTTGTGTGGAGTTCAGAGTCACACACCAATGCACTGCAGAGCCTGGAAATATGAAAGCTCAAACTTCAGGCATCACTGGCAGGGCTGCAGCCCCAGTCAGGGGTGCTGTGACACTTGTGTTGTGTTTCCCTGCAGGTGCAGGAGTTTAAGGTGACAGAAGGCAGGATTAACGAGGCCAGGGAGCAGTACAGACCTGCAGCCTGCCGTGCTGCCCTGCTCTACTTCACCATGACCCAGCTCCACGCCATCCACCCCATGTACCAGTTCTCCCTGAAGGTACCTGCCCTCTCTGCCTCCTGCCCTCTCTTTGTGGGTTCATCAAATGGCAATTGCAGAGTCTCAGTGTCACAGAATCACAAAAGGTTTCAGTTGGAAGGGGCTAAAGCTCATCCTGTTCCATCCCCTGCCACGGGCAGGGACACCTTCCACTGTCCCTGCTCCAAACCCTGCCTAGAAAAAAGTTGCAGCTTTAATATTCTATTAAATGGAAAACTTTTCTTTGTGTCACATAAGAAAGGGATTTTGGGAGATGGGGGGTTAAATGAGCATCCTGGTCTACAGCTTCCTCCAAACAATTTCTTACCTTGACAAGTGACCTGGAAAAAGGAATTGAGGAGAGATGACAAAATGGTGAGCCTCATCCACAAAGAAGCTTTTCCTTTTGCTATCTACGACTCGTTTGTTGAAGTAATTTTATCAGAAGAAATGCAGAGAATATCTTTTGTGCCTTTTGAAAGATTCATCCCTCGCCCATACATAATAGATACAGGGGTTCCTGAGGTTTCACCTTTCATCTGTGTCTCCCATAGTTAGTTTGTTTTATGTTTTCCAGTGAACATTAACAGTGTGTATAAATACATAGAAAATTATTGGGGGAAATGTTTTTATCTAATAAATTTTGATGACAGATCATAAAACATTGTGTAAAGATGCACAGGGATGATTTTGGAATACTTGCCACACAGCTGGGAGCCCATTATAAATTAGAACACAGAGATTTATGTGCTGCTCTGCAGCATGTTTTAACACAATTTAAAGAAACGTTAAGCAGGAAAATGCATTCTGCAATTATTTAATAATGCATTCAGTATCAATGTTACTTTAATTTGTTGAGGCATGATTTTTCCTTTGTAGAACTCTAAAAATAAGGCTGCCAACACAGTCATGCCTTGTCCAGTTGTTGCCATCAGTGTGTATTGGCCTTGCATTGCCAAGCAGGGTTTGGGCTTTATGCTCTTGTTAATTTTCTTTTTCCAGTTGCATTTGGTAATTTGCTCTTCACTTTTAATTTGGACGACTCTGAAAGGTTTTTGTCTTTTCTCATTTAAATCAGAAATGTTGTTGCAATAATCCTTAAGCTCTTATATAAGTGGGTTGTTCTTGATGTAGACACCCACCCTTGAGGGGACTTCAATGACTGCTTCAGCTCTCTGCTCCCTGCTCTTCTCAGCCCGTCCTTTGCTGGATTCAGACAGTAAAACACTCATGGGACTTTAATTTTTATTTTAGATTTGTTTATTTGGAGGTATTGCTCTTCTCTGAGTTGAACTATTTGTGCAATAGGAGATGTGCTTTCCTCCTCTGCTCCACTCTGGTAAGACCCCAGGGGTAGTGTCCAAGGCTGGGATCCTCAGCACAGGAAAGGTGTGGACATGACTGAGCAGGTCCTGAAGAGGACACAGACATGATCCAAGAGCTGGAGCCCGTCTGTGGAGCCAGACTGGGAGAGCTGGAGAAGAGAAAACTCCATGGAGACCTCAGAGCCCCTTCCAGGGCCTAAAGGGGCTCCAGGAGAGGAACTGGGGATGGGGATGGAGGGACAGGACACAGGGAATGGCTTCAGACTGGCACAGGGCAGGGATGGATGGATGGATGGATGGATGGATGGATGGATGGATGGATGGATGGATGGATGGATGGATGGATGGGATATTGGGAAGGAACTGTTCCCTGGCAGGGTGGGGAGGGGCTGGGATGGAATTCCCAGAGCAGCTGTGGCTGCCCCTGGATCCCTGGCAGTGCCCAAGGCCAGGCTGGACACTGGGGCTGGAGCAGCTGGGACAGTGGGAGGTGGCACTAGGTGGGCTTATATTGGAGTTTTTTCCCATGGAAACCATTCTGGAATCTGTTTCCTCTGGGAACTTCCCTCTCTGCTGGTTCCACATTTGCAGAGAAAGTGGCTGTGTCATCCCAGTGGGGCACACTGGGCACAGAAACATTTCCTGAACCCTTGTGTCAGAGTTCCTTGTGCCCTGTCTGTGCCCCAGGGGACGTCACCTCTGCCAGGCTCTGTGCCCCAGGGGACGTCACCTCTGCCAGGCTCTGTGCCCCAGGGGATGTCACCTCTGCCAGGCTCTGTGTCCCTGAGGAGCAGCCACAGGGGCTGGTTGGTCTCTGGGTGTTCCCCACCATGCAGGACCTGAGCTGGCATCGCTGTGACACCTCAGGGACACCCAGGGACGTGCAAGGGGCATCTCCCACATCCCCTCCTGCTGTGTCTCCCCTCCAGGCATTCCATGGGGTGTTCCAGAAGGCCATTGAGAGGGCAGCTCCAGCTGACAGCCTGCCAGGGCGGGTGCTGAGCCTCACTGACAGCATCACCTTCTCCGTGTTCCAGTACACGGCCCGGGGGCTCTTCGAGAGGGACAAACTGACCTTCAGTGCCCAGCTCACCTTCCAGGTACCAGCAGCACCTGTGTGCCAGGGCTAGTGCCAGAGCCCATACAGGGGCTGGGGGCTTGACTGTCTTCTCTGCATCTCTTGGAATCACAGAATCATCTGAGAAAAGCCCTCCCAGACCACTGAATCCACCCTGATCCCCACCTTGATCCCCAGCCCAGAGCTCTGAGTGCCACATCCAGACCCTCCTTGGACCCTCTAGGGATGGGCACTCCAAACCTCCCTGGGCATTTCTGATCCCTGACCTTCCTTTCCATGGGGAAATTGCTGCTGCTGTCCACGCTGAGCCTGCCCTGCCCAGCCTGGGGCTGTTCCCTCTCCTCCTGTCCCTGTCCCTGGAGCAGAGCCCGACCCCCCCGGCTGTCCCCTCCTGTCAGGGAGTTGTGCAGAGCCACAAGTTCCCCCTGAGCCTCCTTTTCTCCAGGCTGAGCCCCTTTCCCAGCTCCCCCAGCCTCTCCTCACAGGATTTATTCCTGCCAGTAACAGGCACAGATGCTGTGTTGGATTTGAATTATGCTGACAAAGGTTATTTGAGAGAGTAATTCCTGCTTGCAGGACCTGCAAGAAAAGGCAAAGCAAACTGGCTGGAAGGCCTCTTGCATTGAACCTAAAGCAGAGCTTGCTGCAGACCTGTCCCATGTCCACAGTGTTTGTGTGATTTTTGGTGTCCAATCTGGCTCTGCTGCCAGGGCCTTCTCCTCAGGGTGTTCCCCACCCACCCAAAATCATGTGGTTTTCCAAAATTTTTTCCTGTCCTGTTACCAATCTCCACACTCATTCCTGGTTCTCTTTTGGGACACTCAGAGCTCCTACCTGGTGTGTCCATCACACCTCTCCCACACAGGGCACTTTGGACATTTCAGCCATTCATTTTTCAAGCATGTTAATTGAATAATAAATCTGCTGGAGTTTGTTGCTGCTCTGGATCCTGGCTGCTCTAGGATATCTTGTTTGTTTGGAATTACAGATACTTCTGATGAATAAAGAAATCAACCCAGCAGAACTGGATTTCCTGCTCAGATACCCAGCACAGCCTGGAGTCACGAGCCCTGTGGAGTTCCTGTCTGACCATTCCTGGGGAGGAATCAAGGTACCTGATCCATGGGAAATCAGCTCCCCTTATCTCCTCTAAAAACCCTTCAGCTCTTTAGGGGGTGCTTGTGGCATTTGGTCTGCCTTTGAGGGGCAGAAAAAAGGCCACAGACATGGAGAGTTCTGCAGGTCCAGCACTGATTTTGAGAGCTCTTCCTGTGCCCTCGTGTGTGTCCAGCCTGAGACTCTCAGGGGTTTGTGGCTGTGGTTTGTAAAGGACATGGAGATGCCCCTGTATTTGGGAATTTCGCAGGGATGTGCTGGGGTTGGAGCTGTGACAGCTGCCAGACCTGCAGGCAAATTCTGTCATGGCAGTGGGCAGCTCTGGCACCTGCCACGTGTTTGGAGTGAGAGGGGAGGAAAATCATCCCAAAAAGATGAGAATTATCCCATACTTGTTCCTCTTTGTCAACAAATGTGCACTGTGCTGGGTTTGGACCCGATTCAGCAGGGTGGGGTTTGTTTTCTGAAAAGGATCCAAATATTCTCCACCTTGGGCCTGTTCATTCCCACCTTGCTGGAGCTGGGATTGTGTCTCTTGTCTGACTGGTGGTGATGGAAGAATTTTATTTACAGCATGTATTCTCTGTGGGACTTGAGGGCATGCGTTAGTGCTGGTGCTGGGTTGATGGTTGGATGTGGTGATCTTAGAGGTCTTTTCCAACCTTTATGATTCTGTGAGTCTCTCTCACTCCTGTCATGCCCAGGATGCCTTTGTCACCTGCCTGCAGGTGATACAGTCTCCAAACAAACACCTGCTGGGCTTGCAGTGAGTTTTCTTTGTGAGGTCACCCCTCCTGTGCTGCCAGTCCCACTCCACGTGGCTGAAATGGCCTTTGCTGTTCTCTGGGTGATTCCCTTCCAGACAGCCCTTCCCACTCAGCTCCCTCTTCCCACTGTGGCTTTGGGCTTTGTGGCTTTGTGCTTGAGGTGGAAACTGTGATGCACAAATGCTGCTCTGCATGGGAAGGTTTCCAGGTGTGCTGAGCACTCAGGTGTGCCCAGCCTGCATCCAGGAACTGCCCATCTCCAGGAGTCACTGCCCATCTCCAGGAGCCACTGCCCAGTAAGCTGCACTAATTTCATGAATTTCAGGACTTTCTAATAGTGAATTCTGCATTATCAGATACTGAATACCCTTCAGGTTGTCTTTTGTGATGACTGTAGTATTGATTTTACTACAAATAATATGGTTGATGTCAACTTTTATTAGTGTTTGTGTTGATGTCTGTTGGTTTATTAGCCTTTGAGGTTTTGGCAATTCTAGTTACTTGAGGCATGGGTTTAGTAAAATCATGTTTTGTCACAGACTGCTATAATTAGGTTAATTAGTCATGGCTTCTACACAGCTTATTAGCAGACTAAAATCTCCTTTTCTTATATCAAGAAGATTAAATGCTATAATAAATTGTTTCTTCAACAAAGCTTGAGCAAAGTACACTTCAGATTTATATTTCAAATTCAAAATGAAATTTAGCATTCTGATGATTTTTCACAGAAACATTTGCAAAAGCTTCAGCCCAAAGGACTCCTTTTGCCAGGGGGTTCTGGCCAAAATAGTGCCAAAAGAAATCAATATTGATATTTGTGGCCCATTCTGAGCCTCCCACTTTGGGCACATTAACTTCCAAGGAAACCTCATTAAATGTTGAAGGCTCTGGGCATGTAACTGGCCTTGTATGGCTTGACTTATTATTTATTGTTGGGGGCTGATTAATAATATATAGAGGCCAATAATCCTTTGCAGTTGTGTGCTGGAGCATCTCATTTAGGAAACACTCATTTATGATTTAGTTTTCCAGCTTCTTTCAAGTTCAGCACAAAGTTTCACAGAGCCTTTTGCTGTAACCTGGGTGCCAGGGAAGGTTGGTATTCACCCCTGGATGAAGAAATCCACAGCCCTGGCCAGAAGGATGTGGTTTGTAGGGGAAGTTAATAACTTGTATTATATCTGCTGATAGGCTTGGGAAAACAGGCACATTTCAGGCTCTTTGGTGCTTCTTTAAAGCTGAAACAGGAATTGAATTCAAGTTAAAGGCTGAGGAAAGCTGCTCTGAGCCTGGCTTGATTCTGCTCATCAGTCAGATGTGTGGGAGGGAATGGTACCTGTGGAGCCCCTGTGGAGGAGCTTTGCTTGGCTCTGGAGCAGGGGAGGTGTTAGCACAGGGCACAGTCATTGCCTCGGTGCCAGGCCTGCCTCTGGCTTCCTGAGGGCTAGTGAGAGCAGGAAGGGGACAGAATTTGGTCGTTTAATTAAAGCAGTGCTTTGCTGAGTGGCTTTGGTGCTCAGTGGAGTTGGTCATTTCAGTCCTAAGGCCTCTCATTTGCAGGGGCTTAGCAGTGATCCCTCGAGAAGGCAGAAGTGTTCTTTTGCTCCTATAATGAGGTTTTCTGCCTCTTTTCAATTTCCTTTATTGCAGCCTGTTGTACTCTGCTCCCCCTCTGTGTTCCCAGTGTCTGCCTTGAAAGTTTTTATTTCTGTTGATACTTCTGAAGACATTTTCTGTGTCCATGCACAGCTGGCCATTTCTCCTGGCTGGGCTGGTGGCTTCCTCAGCAGTAAATATGGGGACACACCTCAGAGCACAGTGCTGCTGCTGCTGCTGGAGCTGTGGCCACAGCCAGGTGCAAATGGCATTTGGGAATTCTCGGGGTGTGATTGAATTAAGACAGAATCCATGCAGAGATTGCCCTCTGGAGGGTGAGTATTCTCTGAATTCATCTCTGACTTGATGCTCTGTGGTCCCTTGAACCCTGGGTGAAGCCCAGGCTGCCCTGTTGAGCCATTCTTGGTGATTCCCAGAGCAAGGACAGACAGCTCCTGTCATGGCTCTTCTCTGAGCACGACGCTGAAATGACACCATTTGGTTTTAGGGTTGCTTGGTCTTTCAGGCTGTATCCAGATGAAGCAGTAAGATGAGCCAGCAGTTGTTTGGTGCCCTGGCAGCAGCTGAGTGCACACAGTGAAACTCCCAGACCAGAGCAGCTCACCTCCCCTGGGCAGCCCTGCACTGTCCTGCCCTGGCTCATGCCCAGCCATTTCCTGAGACAGGAGAGTTCACCAAAGCCAAAGGAGAGCCAGCAGGACACTGGCAAATTGTGTGGCTCACCCTGAGCTGTGCCTGGCCACTTCTGGAGGCTCAGCCTGAGGAGCAGATCAGCAGGGAGGGAGCAGCACCTTCCCCTGGCTGTGCTGGGCTCTGAGACACACAGAGGCAGAAACTCCTTGTGCCCAAGCCTGACCCAGCCTTGCTCTGCAGCAGCCCTTGGCTGTGGGTTTAGGCCTGGGCTTAGACCCTGTGCCCAGCAGGGGCTCAGGCACAGCCTCACACTTGGCACAGTCCCACCTTCTGCCCAGGCCAGGCTGGTGTTGCCAGGGGTGTGTGCCTGACAGAGACCACCTGGGCCTGCCCTGGGTGAGCTGGGCTCTTCTCCAGCCCCACCCTGCTGATGCAGCCAGTGGCTGTGCCCTCCTGCTCTTCACTGCCAGGTTGCCAAAACCAAAACCAGGAGAAGGTGTGGGTTGTTCTGGAGGACCCCAGTCATCCCAGCTGCCAGTTCTCCCAGCTGCAGCCCCTCCAGGGTGCCCTGTGGTCCCTGGTCCCCGTGGGGCACGTGGCTGTCCCCATGTCCAGCTGCTCCAGCAGCCTGGGCTGGGATGAGCATTTCCCCAGGCTGATTTCCTCTGTGGTATTTCCTGCAGTGCCTCCCCAGTGCTGAATGCAGATGTGTCCCACGGGATAAGTGCAGCAAGTTAATGCACAGCAGGAGTACACCTGGCCAGCTTGGATTACTTCTTATCCCAATCATTTCCCTCATCTTTTTCTGAAGAGGAAGAATTTTCATTATGTAGATATGAAAACGCCACTGAAAGGGCATTGTTTAATAAATGTGATGTTGAATAATGAGCTCTAAATACTGAATTCAGCTTTCGAGGAGGAGAACAGCCCTAGACAAAGTCGTATATTAACTCCATATTTATAATTTTGCAGAATGCAGATGATAAGATTGCATATGCAGCTTATGAGATAAAATACCGAATCGTAGATTTTGCATTTAAGAAAACCGGAATTTATTTATTTTTTTGGGGACAAAAGAACAAAAATCTCTCTTCCAACTTTCACTTCTTGCACTTTTTAGATGAGGAAATTTTTCATTCTTCTCCAAGATTCATTGTGACACAATCTGCTGCATACATTGTGCTCTTTGTGCATATGCAATGTCCTTTGATCAGGCTGGTCAGACAGGAAAGGCTCACAGCTCACAGCTTCCCTTCCACATTCAGAATTATTATTATGCCAGAAAATCATAGTCTTAATTAAATATCTTGCATTAACTCAGTTCTTCAGATGTACAGCCTTTTAGAGTATCTTTGATAGAAAACATTGATTGTGACACTTCAATGGGCATTTATCTGCTCTCATCTAGAAGTTTCCTAAGGACATTCTTCTGTCCTCTGTATCAAGTCTCAGAGAAATATTCCCAATGTCTCAGAGAAATGCTGCTTGAGAAGGTTTTAGCTTTTTTTCCCCCTTTTCTTTTCTAACCTGCTGGCTAACGATCTGATGCTTATCTGAAATATGGCACAGATTGTGATCACATCAAATATTTAAGGACGCACTTTGTCGGTTTGATTGCAGAGTGGAAATTGAGTTTTTCTGGATGCTCTACAGCCTCTGTCTTTCCCTCTCAATCCGCCCTGACACAAAGCCTGCTGTCAGCTGAGCATTTGTAATGTAAAAGCCTCTTCACCCTTAAATGGAAGGAAAGGGAAGTAATGGCTTCATCCTGCCCTTGGGTCACAGCAACACCAGGCTGGGGCAAAGGGGCTGGAAAACTGGGAAAGGCCCTGGGGGTGCTGGAGACAGAGACTGGACATGAATCCAGGTGTGCCCACCTGGGCTGTGGCAGCAGGGCCAGGGCAGTGCCCATCCCTGTGCTGGCCCTGCTGGGGCACCTCCAGTGCTGGGGCAGCTCTGGGACACTCAGGACAGGAAGGACATGGAGGGGCTGGAGCGTGTCCAGGGCAGGGAACAGAGCTGGGGAAGGGGCTGGAGCAGCTGAGGGAGCTGGGGAAGGGGCTCAGCCTGGAGAAAAGGAGGCTCAGGGGGAACTTGTGGCTCTGCACAACTCCCTGACAGGAGGGCACAGCCAGGGGGGTCGGGCTCTGCTCCAGGGACAGGGACAGGAGGAGAGGGCACGGCCTTGTGGATGTGGCATTTGAGGACCTGGTGATCTTTAACCTGAACAATTCTCTGATTCAGTGCTACAGGACCTGTTGGAGCTCCTCACTGTGTGCAGAGCCCTCTCCCTGTTTCCTTTCCCTGGCTGTGGTGGTTCACTTGGGGAGCTGTGGAGATTCCAGACCCAGTGCTCAGCTCGACTTTGAGTGGCAGTGACCTCTGGAACCCTGGGGTTAAAGACAGAGCTTTCCCTGGCTTGGGGAACATGAGATGGCCTTTTTTGGAGGCTCTCATGGTCGGTGTTTTGTTCCCACAACGTGAGCACAGAGCATCAGCAGAGCCCTGGGGCACCCTCTGCCCTTCACTCAGAGCTGGCTTCTGCTGCAGTTTGGGATGATCTTTGAGTGTTGCATTCCAGAGTGTGGACCCTGTGGGGACAGGATAGAGGGGAGTGGTAAGAAGTGCCAGACACCTGAAAAGACAACTGTGAGAAGAGATTGAGGAGAGGGAAAGTGGAAAAGTTACATGTGAGAGGCCGGGAGGGTCTGATCTCCAAGAGTGCCCTCTGGAAGGGAAAAAGCAATTGGCTCCCCTGTCAGTAATGGGAAAAAATATGCAGGAACTATTCACAGCAGGAAAGTGTCTGTGACCCAGGGCAGGGCTGGCACTGGGTGCTGCAGCTCCATCCCCGAGGTTCTTGGAGCAAGGCTGGGGAGGAGCTCGGGGCTGGGTGCCCCAGCTCTGTGAGGAGCAGCTCTGCAGCTCGTTCCCTCTCTCTCCTGTTCTTGAGGCCAGTCCTGCTCTGGTGCCACCATGGAACCTCAGGAGACACTGTCAGAGTGAAGAAGTCTCATCAGGGGATGAGTCCATACATCTGTGTCCATTATCAGGACAGAACCACAGTCCCTGAGAGCTTTCCAGAACACCTGGAACAGCTGCTCCAGCTGAATTCTTGCAGACAGTGGGACATCTTTTCTCTTTCAGTTTTGCTGTGTGTTGGCCTATCTGGGATTTATAACAACCAAATCCAGGAAAGTTTCCACAAATACACAAGTGCCACCTTTCAGCTGCTCTTGGGGACCCATGCCCAGCTTCTGGCTGTGTGTCCCTGATTTGCTGAGAGGCATCCAAGAGTGAAGAGGAAAGATGGAAAACATGTTTTGGGAGAACAGCCTGACTTTGCAAGGCCCGTTCTCAAACCCACTTGAACAACCTTTTTAGAAAATGCAGAGAAAATGTCACCATGAACCCATCTGGGAAACATCTCAGGCAAAATGAGGGAAACATGGTGGGTGGGTGGTTGTAAGCAATGAGAATACAAAGATTGTGACTAAGTCTCATTTCTGTTACTGACCTTTCCCATCAAGTGGAACTGGCTCTAAGAACACAGTGGTAGGAAGGAGATGAGTGCTGGAGCTGTTGTTCCCCAATTTATGATATTTCACTGGGAATTTTCCGAGGAAAGGTGCTGAGATCCAACCCATCACTCACCAGACTGCTTGGGATGTCCAGCCTGCATGTTGTGATGCCCTGGGACCCTGCAGATAAACAGGGTGGGTTTGTACAGTGATGTGTGAGGCTCTGCACACTTTCTGTCCCCATTAAAATGTAGAAGCAGCAAGGAGGAGTTTGAAGGGAGACAGGGGCATAGTGCCTTGAGCTTGTCAGTCAGATTTTATGAAAGAAATAAGGAGGGTTAAAATAACATTTTTGTATTGAAAGGTGATTGAAGCTTGACAAACCCCATCAAATGTTTATTTTCACCTTTGGAGATTTTTCTTATGAGTTAAATTATTCAGGTAGGGCAGCTAAACAGAAAATAACACCTTCAGTGTATGAATAATGCAACCCAAAACCTAGGATGGGAGGGATTGTAAATAATCCATCATCTGCTCCATTAATTCCTCTAGTTAACAGTAGTATTTAAATGGAGCAATTCATCTGCCTATATGTCTTTTTCCTGAATGATCCAATCTATCAATTGAAGCCAGGTGCAGGTCTGGCTTTGCCATTCTTCCAGGAGCTGTCATTTTCCAGCTGTGGGATGCTGGTTTTCCTAAAGACTCCTGAGCCAGCTGCAGGAAATGAAAGGAAGGAATTATGAATCTTTGCTGAAACTTATAGAAGCAGTGCCCATGGACAGAGTAAGACCATTACAAAGTACTTGGGGGATCACAGAATTGTAGAGTCCTTAAGGTTGGAAAAGATCTTCAAGATCCTCGAGTCCAACCTTCTCCTGAATCCCACCATGGTCGCCAAACCCCACCACAAAATTCACCCATGAGCTGCTCCAAACCTCTCAAGCCCACAGACAGACACCAAGGACCTCTGTGGATCTCTGCTCAAAAACTGTGTAACTCAATTCATAAATTCCACAGCTCCTTAGTTCTGCAAGTGAAATTGTGACTAATCACCAGGATTTAATCATCTCACAGATTATTAAAACTGGGAGAATATTAAATATAATTTCATTCCAGTGTTGTCAGGTTGTGTGATTTTTACAGAGAGATATTTGATGTTCAGTGTGTTCCCTACAGAATGTAATTTTTTAAAGCACAGGCACGAGTTGTTTTTTTTCTTAAGGAAAAGTAAGATATATACATAAAAACTGAAAGTCAAAAATCAGATACAACCTGAAGCTCAAAAGATGATAGCTTTTATAAAAACCCTCCAATTCATTTATTTTGATTTCCTTCTGTCTCTGGCTGCTGGGGAGGAGGGTAACTGGGTGTTTGGAGTGTTCTGCCTTTACTGCCTCTGTTTTATTTTCAGCCTGTTGCTGTCAGTCCAGGGCACAGCAACGAGGTGATTTTGTCCTGCCCTGCCCCAGAGCTGTTCTTTAGCCAGGCGACTCTGAGGAGGGGTGTTTGAAATTATGGAAATATTTTAAAATGCAAAACAATCTCTTTTTTTAAAAGAATAATTCCTTTTGCAACTGAGAGGAAGAAAACATGGCTCTAATATACATGTTTGGGTTTTAAGGTTTTATGAAGCAACACCTAAACTTGAGGCCAGTTTGATCAGATGGTTTCCTTAGAACAATTGCCTTTAGTGATCAGAGCAAGTGTTCCCTCTAATAAATGTCCAGAACTTGTTGTGCTGTGTGTGGCACCAGGAGGTAGCAGCAGCAGCAGTGGCAGCAGCAGTGGCAGCAGCAGTGACAGCAGCAGTGACAGCAGCAGTGGGAGCAGCAGTGGCAGCAGCAGTGGCAGCAGCAGTGGCAGCAGCAGTGACAGCAGCAGTGGGAGCAGTGACAGCAGCAGTGACAGCAGCAGCAGCAGCAGCAGCAGGAGCAGCAGTGACAGCAGCAGCTGACAGCAGCAGTGCAGCAGTGACAGCAGCGCAGCAGCAGGAGCAGCAGTGACAGCAGCAGCAGTGACAGCAGTGACAGCAGCAGTGGGAGCAGCAGTGACAGGAGCAGCAGTGACAGCAGCGACAGCAGTGGCAGCAGCAGTGACAGCAGCAGTGACAGCAGCAGTGACAGCAGCAGTGACAGCAGCAGTGGCAGCAGCAGTGGAGCAGCAGTGGCAGCAGTGACAGCAGCAGCAGTGACAGCAGCAGTGACAGCAGCAGTGGCAGCAGCAGTGGCAGCAGCAGTGACAGCAGCAGTGACAGCAGCAGTGACAGCAGCAGTGGCAGCAGCAGTGGCAGCAGCAGTGGCAGCAGCAGTGGCAGCAGCAGTGACAGCGCCCTGTGGAGCTCACAGACTCCTCTGGATTCTGAGGGTGTCCTCTCCTCCCTGTCCCCACAAAGGACCCCTTCCTCAGATCCTTGGCCATGTGAGGAGAACACCCCCAGGCTCTGTGGTGGCATCCAGGATTCCTGTCCTACAACCAGTGCTGCTCCATGCTGGTTTCCTGCAGCTGTGGGGGAATGGGAGAGTTCTGCAGCTGGGAATGTGGGAACCCCATGGAGCTGCTCCACAGTGACACTGCTGCTGCTGAGACCTGAAGTCACAAACCAGCTTGTCTGTGCCTGGAGAGGCTCCCTGGGGCAGAGGCTGGGCAGTGGCACAGGAATCCAGCAGGGATTTATCCCAAGGCTCCAAAGGATTCCCCTTGGGCAGTGCCAGAGCCCGGCCGTGGCTCCACCCAAGATGGGCCCAGGATGGATCCGAGTCACCAGTTCTCACACTTGCATCACTTTGGCTCCATTTCCACCTTGGCTTCACTGCCCAATCCCAGCTCCACTTCTGCACTCCCATCCTCCCAGATTCTCTCCTCCAGTGGCTGCTGGTTGCACTTTTTGGGGCTGAAGCTGCAGCGTGTCCTTGGCTCTGGGGCTGGAAAAGGATTGTTTTGTGTGCCCTGAGCTGGGAGGAGAACTTGTGACACTTTGTGTGGAGTTCAGGGTCACACAGCAATGCACTGCAGAGCCTGGAAATATGAAAGCTCAACCTTAAGGCATCAATACCACCATAAATTCTGCTAGAGCCCCAGCCTTGCCCAAAGGCAGCATTCCATCAACACCTCCAGCCAAGGCACAGGGAAGAGCAGAGTGTCTGCAGTGCCACAGCATGGATGGGCTCAGCTCTTTGACCATTGCCAAATTCCCAGGATTCAGAGGATTCCATGGAGACTGTGTGCAAAGGAGTGATTCACCAGCTGTTGTTGGATTTGCACTAACAAGGAGAAATGTCAGCGACAGAAGGACTTGCTCCAAATTCAGCTCTGTATTCCTGATTTCTGTGAAAAACCAGAAACCAGAGCACCAAATGTGAGAAACTGAAATTCCCAGGAATGATGCCACAAATTTTGACCTGCCAAGCCCTGGTCCTTGCAGCAATAAATGTATTCAGTGCACCTCTCATGGCTGAGCATAATCCAATGGCAAATGTTGAATTTGGGGAATTCTCAGTGCAAGTGCTTATATAAAACATCTTCTCAGTGTTGACTTTTGACGTGATTTACTTAAAATATCACTTCAGAACTTTGGCTGCTGCTGCTTCAAGAAGTCTCTTGGCTGATGTTAACAAGGGAGACTGAAAAATTGCTTTTTTCTGACTAAATGACAGATGTGTAATCAGGAATGATGGTCTCCCTCTCTCCCTGAACAACATATTGCAGAATCACAAAAGCTCTAATTGCAAATAAAAACTCTGTATTATATAAATTAACACTAAAATTTTCATTAGTCAACAATGTTAATAGCATTTATTAGGAGTGATGGTATTAATGGGAGATGCTTCTATTTAAAAGCCAGTGGAGTGAAAGCTCTCTCAATCAGCAATCTTTCTGGGAATATTAATTACTTTTCAATACCCCAGTTGTGAATTTTTCCAAGAAACTCAGTCCAGCACTAAGAGATCCCTGTTCCCAGGCAGGAGTGGTACATTGGGGCAGCAGATGGGAACTACACACCAACCTTGCAGGGTATCTATTTTTGTCCACATAATGAAAAGAACTGTTGTCACTTAAGAGTTGTCATGGAAATTGAGAGAGACAAAAAATATTGGTCAAAATAGAAAATGATCCAAAGGGCTGGAGGACTCGAGCTCACACTGTGATCATCTCTGGTGGCTGGAAACAGCAGGGGCTTGAGTTTATATCTCAAAATGAGACTTTTCAGCAAAACAGGGCTCTTCACATCATGTCAGGATCCACCATCTCAGAGAAAGTGGTTTTTCATTTGATGCCTTAAGTGGTCACTTTCATATGTATCCTTTGAAGGCCTTTAAATAAATCCCTACTTTATTCCTTTAACACTGCCCAGCCTCTGTTCCAGGTCAGCATCAGTATCTGCAAGTTCTCTGCCCAGAGCTCTGGTCCTGGCCCTGGAGCACACAGCCTGTGAGGGAAGGTGGGGGTTTGGCCAGCCAGGAGAGGACAGAGCCATGCTCTCCTTGCTGGCAGCGTGCAACGAGCATCCACCTTGACAACCTGCAGCTGGGGAGGTTCTGCTTCAGCACAGCTTTAAAACATCACCTCCTGGAGGGTGAGGACAGCACAGCCCTGGAGCAGGGCATCCTGAGGGGCTGAGAGCTCACCTTGGAAAGTTTTGGTGAACAGACCCAGCCAGCCTGAGCAGGAGCTTGAAGCCCTCCAGAAGGTTTTTCCAAGCATTGCTTCAGCGAAGCTGTGGGTGGAGCCACAGCAAAGGTCCTGGGTCATGGCACACTCTGGGAGCAGCTCCACAATCTCCTCCCCTCTGCCATCCACAGGGTGCCCAGAGCAGCTGTGGCTGCCCCTGGATCCCTGGAAGTGTCCAAGGCCAGGCTGGAGGGGGCTGGGAGCAGCCTGGGACAGTGGGAGGTGTCTCTGTCTGTGGCAGGGATTTGAAATGAGATGATCTTTCAGATCCCTTGCAATCCAAACCATTCTGTGATCCTGTAATTCCCTCTGCTAAAAACATGAAGACATTTGTTATCAGAAGCCCCTTTTCTGATATCTTCCTCCCCTCTGTTCTCTCTCTGGGACTAAATTCAGTCTATTAGGAAGCCAAGGTCTTACACTGCTCTTGTCTTCTCACTGGGAAGCCTTGCAGAGGGAAAGTGGGGTTTTTAAAAGTTTCATCCTCAATGTCTTCTTGTTTGCAACAGCAGTGTATCCCAGACAATCCTTCCCACTCTGCCAGGGCCCTTCTGTGGCTTTCCAAGCCCTGTGCAAAGGATGGATCTTCCCAGTTCATCTGAAAATGTGTGAAAAGAGCATTTCCCAAAGGGCTTGCTCAGGTGCTCCCACAGTGAGGCCGTGTGGGGTGGGAGCAGAGCTCTGCTGTGGGGGACACCTCTGCTCATCAGCAGCTTCTGCTTGGCTCTGATTCCCTTCTCTTTCTGCAGAAAACAGCTCATTCACTGTCTGTTATCCTTCACTTGTCTTTTCCATTTCATGTTCAGCTGCTCCCAGCTCCAGATTATGCAAAATGAAGATGTTTGTTTCAGTGAGAATTTTGCTGGAATCCAGAAGAACCTTATGAGCTCTGCAATGTGTCCTGCCTCCACTTGTCTGAAAGAGAATTTGGATTCTTCACTTGTCTGCATAACATTTATGGTTGCCACTTTCTAGCTACAAAATCCAACTGCATTTTCATTGTAATTTTAATTTCTTTGATGCCTTGCTGGGCTCCTTTTTTGGGGACATTCTTCAGCTGCCTGTTCCTGCTACAGACTTGTAGCACCAAGAAGTTCATCTGCATGTGCATTTGGCAAGGAACCAAATGATTTGAATTTTATCACGATTCTAGATGGGCTGAATGCTTGAGCAGAGACAGCACCACATTTTTATGTTTGCCCTGTGCTTGTGGAGGTTCCTGGCTCCGTGGTCACAACGAAATGGGGGAAGGATCAGTGTTGTGGTGCCTCACAGGGATGTGAATGGGGGAACAGGGACAGAAAACAACAGTGTGTGCATGACCCAAGCCATGGTAGGGGGGCTGGAACAAGGAAATCTTCAAGTTCCCTTCCAACCCAAACCATTCTATGCTTCTGTTGGAATTAATATTCCAACTGTGAAATCCCTTTAAAAAAGAATTTTGGGGGGCATGGCATGTCTGAGTGTTTGTTCAGCACATTTTTTCAGCAGCTGCTGTGGGTTTTGCTGCACAATTCTCCTCGTTTCTGTAGAAGCAGTAAGGAGAGCACACAGCTCATGGGAATGCCAGCAATGTACTCTCCTATCAGACATGGGCTCCAAATTTCCAGCTGTCATCCAGAACAGTCATTTCTGGGATAACTGGCAGTAGCAAGTCCTTGTCACCTGCAATTTTTTTCCAAACAGGAGAGGAGAATTCTCCTCCTTTTGGGTAATGAACAGGGCATGCTGGTTGATGCCAAAATCTGTCATCCTTCCCTGGACTGTCCCTTCCAAGGAGAATGGACAAAATCAGGTCCTGATGGACTTCTGGCTGTGGTTGCCAGACTCCAGCTCCCTGGTGGAACAAAACATGAGGAGTCAGTAGAGTCAGAAAAAAAAATTCAAAGGCACATAGGATTGTTCTTCCTGACCTTGCTTGACTTTTCCCAGGCTCTCTCATGCATGGAGGAATTCAGAAACCTGGATCGGGATATTGAAGGGTCTGCCAAACGGTGGAAGAAGTTTGTGGAGTCGGAGTGTCCGGAGCGGGAGCGGCTCCCGCAGGACTGGAAGGCCAAGTCGGCGCTGCAGCGGCTGTGCCTCATGAGAGCCCTGCGGCCGGACCGGCTCCCCCGCGCCCTCAGGTGGGGCCGGCAGCGTGCGGGGCTTTGGGAGCGGCGCTGCCTTTTCAGGGTGGCAGTTCTGCCGCGTGGTTTTCTAGCTAGGGGTCTGGGATGAAAGGTGAGGCCCTGGCACAGCTGTGGCTGCCCCTGGATCCCTGGTGGACACTGGGGCTGCAGCAGCTGGGACAGGGGAAGGTGTCCCTGCCATGGGTGCATTGGTTGTATTGGAGTTTTTTCCCATGGAAACCATTCTGGAATCTGTTTCCTCTGGGAACTTCCCTCTCTGCTGGTTCCACATTTGCAGAGAAAGTGGCTGTGTCATCCCAGTGGGGCACACTGGGCACAGAAACATTTCCTGAACCCTTGTGCCCTGTCTGTGCCCCAGGGGATGTCACCTCTGCCAGGCTCTGTGCCCCAGGGGATGTCACCTCTGCCAGGCTCTGTGCCCCAGGGGACGTCACCTCTGCCAGGCTCTGTGCCCCAGGGATGTCACCTCTGCCAGGCTGGAGCAGCCTGGGACAGTGGAAGGTGTCCCTGCCACGGCAGAGGTAGAATGAGATAATCTTTAGGGTCCCTTCCAGCCCAAACTGCTGTGTGATTTGATGATCTCTGAACTCTGCAAGGCAATCAACACACTGGATTTAAGGGGAATTTCTGTGGGATCAAAGCTCCCTGTCACCAGCAGGGATGGAGCAGTGTAACCAGCACTGGGTGAGGGGCAGACCTGCAAGTCAGAAATGAGCATCACCATACAGATGTTGCACATCTGCTGCAGGGATATGAGATCAGTAACAGCCATTTTAGTTGCTAAATCCATTTGGGCTTCTTAGACACCAGAATAAAAAGTAGAAGTAAAGGAAAAGTCTTATAGAGGCGTTCTCTCTTTTTTTTTCCTTCTTTTTCTTGTAAAATGCAAAATTTATGTGCTGCTTGTTCTGAAAGTTGTAGCAGTAAATTATGTAGTGAAGGTAACTGGGCGAGGCTAAACTTCCTGAAGTTATACAAAAAGCAACCTCCTTGTTCCAGGACAAACTAAAGGTCCTTCACTCCATGAGGACTTGGTTGTCCCTTCTTTGGCCAATGTGACATTTCTGTCATGTCTCTCATGCTCCTGTTTCTCCAGTAGTTTCTATTCCTGCACCACTTGCACACAACAGGGTGTTTTACTCAGTGGATAAACTGTTTGTGCTTCAAGCTCCACAGAAAAACTCAGACAAGCCTGAGTGAAGTCTCCCCATGTTCACTGTTACTATTTTTTTTATTAGAATAAATACTATAGTTTATCTTAATCCTAATACTAATCCATCTTTTTTCATTTTTACTCTTATGGCTGGATTCTCCTTGTGTCTCTCAGCTGAAAGTACTAGTTCTTCTGTTGTTGTTTAGCTTGAGTAAGAGTTTTTGTATTTTGTATATTGAGTAAAATAAGCTCTTGAAATTTTAGGTGCATATTTCATCTATGCAACTCTAATTCATTTTTTCCTTACACAGCTCAGAAATAACTGGAACATCAAATTTCAGCCCCTTTCTTCTCTCTTTTATAAAAAGGGAATCCAAGTTCAAAAGCTTGACTGGATATTTTTAGGGTGTGGGCACATCAAGCTTTTCTGTTTGCACAGGAGTATTTAAATGGATTTTTGTATTGTTTTGTTTTGTTTATTATCTCAAAGTGCAAACACTAACAGTTCACTGAGCCTTCCCCAGGACTCAAAATACAACTGAGTTATCAATACCTCAGTGTGCCAACATTAAACACCTCACTGGTGATCATGGACATCATGTCCAGCCCAAACCTTCCATCCCTCTGACCAGTCCATGGGAGCATTTTAGGAGTGGCATTGTAGCCCAGCCACAGGTGGCCAGGGGGATTTTAGATGCTCTGGAATATCCCAACCTCATTTCCAGCTGCTGTTCAGAAAGCTGTAAGGCCCTTTGTGTCCCACCTCACGTGCACCAGCTCCATGATGATGGTCCAGGATTTCTTTGGGATTTAAGATGATCCAACCCTGTAGAGGCCCTGGGAAGTTCCAGCCACTCTTCCTAGCAGGTCCCAGTCTGCTTCATTCCCTGGAAATCATCAGGAGAAGCCCCTCTTACCCTGACTCCCTCCTTTGAGCTTCAGGGCCAGCAGTGCACTAATAGCGTAATTTCCTGAGGAAATATCCACTTCACCCTTCAATCAAAAAGCCTCTTGTAGCACCTCGTGTTTCTGAATCCCCAAGAACTGTTTCAAAGAGCTGAGATGTGAAGTAAAACAAGAGTGTTGTGACCTTGACTCTGATGGACTTCATTAAATTTTGTGACCTGAGCCTTTCCAGCAGCAATTTAGCAAATCTTGATCCTGAACAGGAAAATGTACTTGAAAGAGGGGTACCAAAAATGTGGAAATTTTTTTTTTTTTAGGGTTTGTTTTGTTGGTTTTTTTTTTTAATCTCTTAGGCATTTCCATTCCAACTGCCTTTCACCAGTCCTTGAAGGAGGTTCTCAGCTCTTGAGAGAATCTGGCTGCCTTCAAAAGGGCTGAGTAATCCATCTGAGCTCCAGCAGCATTCCTGGGGTTTGAATATAACATTCCTACCTTTGAATCAGTGTTCAGTGTGTCTCTTTTTGTACAGCAGTGATGTCAGGAGCTCACCCTGGGGGAATCCAGCCAGAACATTCTCCACGCACCGTGCTCAGTTCCAGCAGCTGCTGTGGAGCTGAGCCTGTCCCTGTTCACTCCTTTGTATTTTTCCTTGTCACTCTCATGCTAAAGCTCCATGCTCCAGACATTCTTAGAGCTCTTCCCTTTCAGCTTGCCAGATCAAAGCAGTTGTGTAAATCATCTGGACTTTCTGTGGATTGCTGCTTCCTCTGCAAGGCTGCTTGGGTTGCAGAACACGCAGCAGG
Organism: Luscinia megarhynchos; assembly: GCA_034336665.1. Lineage (NCBI taxonomy): Eukaryota > Metazoa > Chordata > Aves > Passeriformes > Muscicapidae > Luscinia > Luscinia megarhynchos. The sequence continues at coordinate 10,456,331 of CM067580.1, forward strand.
TTCTTGTATCTTGTACCTAAACTTATTTCTTTTCTCCTGAGATTTCTGAGCCAGAATCAAGCCAGTGCTTGTGTTGTACTTCTGAAAGCAGCCTTGGGCTGGCAGCTCCCACTGCTCTCCCTTTGTCTGGCAGGAACTGGTGTCTCCTGTGTCCCACCCCTGTGCAGAGTGCCAGGCATTGCTCCTGAGGGACAGCCCTGCAAGCCCAGCATGCAGCTCCCCTCCACAATTATTTCATGCTCATTTTCCTAATTTCAGTTCCTAAATCATTTGAATCATCAAAATGAAAACTAATTGCAGGACAAGTCACATGAGGAGAGGCTGGGGGAGCTGGGGAAGGGGCTCAGCCTGGAGAAAAGGAGGCTCAGGGGGAACTTGTGGCTCTGCACAACTCCCTGACAGGAGGGGACAGCCAGGGAGGGGCTCTGGCTCCAGGGACAGGGACAGGAGGAGAGGGAACAGCCTCAGGCTGGGCCAGGAGAGGCTTAGATTGAATATTAGAGAAAACTTTTCCAGCTGAAGGGTTAGCAAACCCTGGCACCATCCCTGGAGGTGCTGAAAAGTCCTGTGGATGGGACACTTGAGGAGATGGTTAAATGGTGACCATGGTGCTGCTTGCTGATGGTCACACTTCATAACCTTGGCAGTCTTCTCAAACCTTAACAATTCTGGGATTCCATCATAAGTAATTGATTATTTGCAGGGGAATCTGCAAATTTTCTGAGCAAACTGGCAAAAGTTTTTTTCTCTCTGGCAGAGATTTTGTAGAAGAAAAGCTGGGCAGCAAATACGTGGTGGGGAGATCCCTGGATTTTGCAACGACCTTTGAGGAATCAGGGCCTGCAACCCCAATATTTTTTATCCTGTCCCCAGGAGTGGACCCACTGAAGGATGTGGAGAAACATGGTAAATAAATCCTGTCTCTAGGCACACCACAGCATTGCTATTTATCTGCTGCATTATTATCTTAGCACGACATGCCTGTTTTGTTGGGTTTTTTTTCTTCCTCATCTCTTTGTAGATAATGAAGTAATATGTTAAAAATAGATAATTGTGAGAGGATGAAATGGGATTTTGGTTTGGTTTTATTGTTTTTCTTAAAGTTTTTTGGATTTTCATCTTAGGTTTAAATTAAAACTTGTCTCTTCCCTGCACTGCCTGGATTCCCAGTGTGGTTCACACTGCACCAATCTCTGAGCTGGCTTTGAGCACAACCTCTAATTTCCATCAGAGATATCTCACATGCTGTCAGATGCTTGCTGCCAAGAAAGGTTGAACCAGAGGACCCTTGAGGTCCCTTCCAACCTGCTCTTCTTTGATTTTATGATAACTGAAAATAAGCAACAGCTCCCTGTAACAGATTGCTGCTTCATGGCAAAGTTTCCAGCTTTCCTTGCCATCCTTCCTGAGCTGATTTCCGTGTGCATGGTCAGCTGTGGAGCTGTCAGCTGGCTCCAAAGCCAAAGGGCCTTCTGTGAGATGCCTCCCTTCAGAAGGCACTGATGCCCCTGTGCACCAATGGCTGCAGCCACTGCTGTGCTCCAAAGCTGCCCTTGTGTAGAATTTGCTCTGGGTCTTGGCTCCACTGTGGAAAAATTCCCATTTGCAGCCTGAACATCCCTCTGGAGCAGAGGAGTCTGATGCCTTTGGGGTTGGACAGGACAAAACATCATCCAGGCTAGCACAGACCAGGGCAGGAGAACAATGACTTGTGCTTTCTTTTCCTGTCCACAGTGCACCCAAAATAATGTTTGAGTGAGCCTTTACCAGCACTGCCAGGAGCAGCTGTCAGAGCTGTTCAGCTTTGTGCAGCCTCAGCCACAGGCAGCTCAGTGTGCAGAATTCTTGGGCTTAGCTTTGCATTTCAGGCTCCCTCTGCCCCCAAACCAGGTGTCATTACTGAAAATTGAAGGGACACCCCCAAAGTAAGCTGCTGCAATGTCCCTGGCTTCCCTTTGGAGCCACGTTGGTGATCCTGTCTCTCCCTGTTATTTTCTTGTATGGGAAATGAAGCATTAAAATCAAACCATGAGTGGTTTAATTGGAATTGTAAAGATGAGCATAGCTGAGCACCTGGGGTTAGCCAGCCAGAAAAGTTACAGCAAAAAAAAAGCAAAAAGAGAAGTAATGAAATAAAATCATTGCCACAGAGCAGCTGCACTGGCCTCCCAGCTGCCTCACTGGGGCTGGGTTTGGCTTGTTATGGATATTTTCTCTGTCCTTCATTAGGTTTTATTAAAGTGCAGGATAGTCCCTGTGACTAGAAGTCAGCTTCTTGCAGATGCTGCCCACCCATGGGACCTTTCCTGGGCCCTGCAGCAAACACTGCTGGGCTGGAAGAGCTGTGAGCCCTCCCTGAGTGCCCATCCCCTCCCTCCTGCAGCCAGCAAGGAGGGAGCAGGGCTGGCATTGCCAGGGCAGGCTCACTCAGACCTCTGCAGCGGGAGTAACAACTGATAGCCATTTCTTACCCATCCCCTGCCTTGGGGCAGTGCCCTGCTCTGTGATTTGCCCCTCTCGAAGGCAGAGGAGAAGATCAGCAGCTTTCAAAGCTGGCAGCAGCCAGAGGTGGTGGGGAAAAGAACTGGAAACTCTAGAATGTGCGGGGAGCTGTATCCCAGGGGAGGCTGTGCTGAGGCTCAGCACAGAGCTCAGCTGGGAGGTTTGTTCTCCTCATGGCCATCTGTTTCCAGTCTTGTACCACGAGATGCTTCCTGAGCCTTGCAAGACAAATCTTTTCCTTGTTTCGCTCTAAATGACTCCTGTTTCACTTGCCTGCTTTCAGCAGGAATTGGGAATTCAGGGTGCACCATCTGCAGGAAGGCAAACCTGCATGCAGAGATAAGTGTGGGCAATCCCCAGGGATCAGCATGGGGGGATGAGCTCCCTGGCTGAGCCCAATCCATCCTGGGGATGTTTGTGGGGCTGTTCCCTCTGGGGGCACAAATTGGTTTTTTTTCTGAGGTGCGCGCAGCAGGGAGAGCTGATTCTGCCATGAGAGGAACAGCAGCAGGTTTGCTCTGCCTGGGGGTGACAGATCCAAAACCTGGCCAGATCTGCAGCCATGAGCACAGAAATGAGCTGAGCCCCTGGGATGCTCCAGAGACCAGGGGAGGCTGAAGGATCATCCCAGACCACGTGAAGGACACAAAGAGCTGCCATCCTCCCTCCAGAGCAGGCAGTGAATAAAAAGGACTTGGGGTGCCCTGCACCTGCCTTCAAGATCCACCTCAAGAGGGGAAGGGGCAAATCACAGAGCCAGGGCACTACCCCGAGGCAGCTGATGAATAATAAATGATATCAGTTGTTATTTCCACTTCCCTGCTGAGGGCTCTCAGTGAGCCTGCCCTGGAGGGACACTGGGATCTGCCTGGGTGGCTCCCAAAGCAGCCCTTCCCCTGGGCTTTGCTGACTCCATGGGCCTGCCCCCTGATGCTCCAGGAGAAGCCTGGAGGGTCACTGCTCTGCAGACCCCTGGGAGGGTGGCAGCTTCCACTGAGGAAAACTCACAGGGAATTCATTCCAGCTGCCCTCCAAACCAAGCTGCTGCACCCAGCCTGCACTGCAGGGGCTTTTCCCCACCCAGTGTGGGTGTTCAAAGCCTGGTTAATCAGCAGGAAAAGATTTTAATTTCTTATCACTGTAAAATGTGTTTTTACACCAGGTTGCAGGGGAATAATGTTCTTTAAAGAAGAAGCACTTCGTAATAAGGTACCTTTGTGTGGATGCTGCACTGTAATTAAAAGAGTTTGGAGAAGCTGCTGCTATTTGAGCACTTGGGCAAGGAGTGGGTGAGAGCCAAGAGAATGAGAGCAGAGAGCTGATATCAGGAGAGTGCCAGCTCATGTGTGAGAGTTTGGTGAGGGAGCTCTGCCTGCCTGTGCTGGCCCCAGCCCTGCCTCCCTGCCAGGGTGCTGAACTCACTCCTTGTTTCCTGCCAGGGAAGAAGCTGGGCTACACCTTCAACCACGGGAACCTCCACAACATTTCCCTTGGACAAGGCCAGGAGGTGGTGGCAGAACAAGCTCTGGATCTGGCTGCAAAGGAGGGTCACTGGGTCATCCTTCAGGTATGGGGTCTTGGTCAGTCCTGCCCTTCTCCCAGCTTGGTGTGTCCCCTCTGCTGCTGGAGAGGCTCCCTGGGGCAGAGGCTGGGCAGTGGCACAGGAATCCAGCAGGGATTTATCCCAAGGCTCCAAAGGATTCCCCTTGGGCAGTGCCAGAGCCCGGCCGTGGCTCCACCCAAGATGGGCCCAGGATGGATCCGAGTCACCAGTTCTCACACTTGCATCACTTTGGCTCCATCTCCACCTTGGCTTCACTGCCCAATCCCAGCTCCACTTCTGCACTCCCATCCTCCCAGATTCTCTCCTCCAGTGGCTGCTGGTTGCACTTTTTGGGGCTGAAGCTGCAGCGTGTCCTTGGCTCTGGGGCTGGACAAAGGATTGTTTTGTGTGCCTGAGCTGGGAGGAGAACTTGTGACACTTTGTGTGGAGTTCAGAGTCACACACCAATGCAGTGCAGAGCCTGGGAATATGAAAGCTCAAAGTTAAGGCATCACCTCCATGAGGACAGGCTGCCATGCCTGCCAAGGGACAGTGGACTCAGTGTCACCTGTGTGTCCCAGGCAGCCACCTCTCCCTCTGGTCTGGCTCTGTCAGTTTGGGTTTCTCCTCCTGGAGCTGTTTGTGGGGTGTGCATGTGCAGGAACCTCCGAGGGGAGATTGTTCTGCACTTCTCTGTGCCTTTACTTGCTCCAGCAATGAATGAGGAGCTCTGTTCTGAGAGCCCCTGGACTCATTCTTTGCCTGCTGCCCAAAACTCCCCCTGCACCTCAAAGACCCTGGAGGGGCCACTCAGGGAGGAACCTCTGCAGTGGGGCAGCATCCCAAACAAGAGAAGTGCTCCCATCACAACCCACAGAATGTCCCAGAGCCCTCTGGGGTGTGGAGGGAGCTTTGTCTCTGTCAAGTTCTCTCTGGAGCCCTCATTTAGTGAGAGTTTGGGTTTGCTGATGTGTACTCCGTGGTGTCAGCTCTCATTACAGGTTTTGGGAACCCTTCTGATTTCCTTGATGTGGATTATATAAACTTTTATTATCACTGAATTGTTTGCATAAAATTAGATTAAGACAAATCTCCGAGTCCTGATCTGAGCCTGCAGGCCTGGTTATGAATTGAAATTAAATATCCCCGATATTTTGATCTTAATTTTTGCCTTTTTTTTTTTGCAAGCTCCCTCTGAGGTAAACAATGCTGAGCTTCTCTAGAGGTTTTAATATACAGAGGGCTGCAATGCTGGCCTCTGCTTTTGAGGTGGTGCAGAAGGAAAGGTGCAGCTCTTTGTGCCATTCAGTAATGCAGAGTGAAAAGTTATTTTCTGCAATGCTGGTGTGCTGCTGTAAAGGATCTGTCAGCAGTGCCAGTCTCCATGTGCTGTTTCAGTGCTAACAGACAAGCACTGGGAGCCTGAAGGGTTTTTATGACATCCATTCCCATCTTCTCTGGTGGTCAGAGCAATCAGTAAGAGGTTAGACAGACACTGAAGGCTAAATCAGAAGAAATCCTCCCTGGGAGGGTGGGCAGGCCCTGGCACAGGTGCCCAGAGCAGCTGTGGCTGCCCTGGATCCCTGGCAGTGCCCAGCCAGGCTGGACACTGGGGTTTGGAACAGCCTGGACAGGGGAAGGTGTCCCTGCCATGGCAGGGGTGCATGAGATGATGTTTGAGGTCCCTTCCAGCCCAACCCATTCCATGATTTTATGATTCTGTGACTAAATGAGAAGAGCTGCAGAAATGAGATTTCTAGAAAAGAGCAGTGCTGGTGGTTGGGCTGGCTGTTCTCCAGGTGTGACTGTCTCTGGTGGCCCAGATCAGCCCCTGAGCTCAGAGGGGAGCTCAGTGCAGCTGGGCTAGGTCAGTGTGCTCTGCTGATGGGGCAGGCTCAGCAGTGCCCTGGGGCAGGACTGCAGGTGCCAGGGCCGGGTCAGGGTCACTCAGACATCTGGGCTTGCCTCTGCCGTGGTCACAGAGCTGGAAACACCTCACAATGCAAATACTCCAGGTCTGGGCTGAGTTTGGAGTAATGGGGTGTAGGCAGGAGTGGCTCAAGAGTCCTCAGAGCTCTTGCTGTGTTTGTTTCTAATCCCAGACTCCTGAGCAATCAGCACTGAGGGCTCCAGGAGGAGCTGGAGGTGCCTTGGTGGCACTTGGGCACGTCCACAGGGCTTGGGGCAGGCAGCTGGAGTGACAGCAAAGCAAAGGGACTGCACTGCCCCCAGTCTGGCCAGGCTGCCAGCTCCAGAGCCTGCCTGCACCTCTCTCTGTGCTCCCAGCTCCTCCAGGGGCTGCAGCTCCGTGGAACCTGAGGGAGAGCAGCCTGGGGGGCTAAAGGGGTGTCCCTGCATCAACAGAAGAACTCCTGGTCTCACAAAACTCCTCGAGGCTCAGCAGACTTCCATGGCATGAGAGCACCCTCTGCACAAACTGGGGCTTAGAAGGTTGGACAAAGAACCTTCTGAAGCCTGAAAATCTGACCTTTGGCAAAATCAGTCCCCAAAGCCATCCCAGCTGGAGTCGGTGAGGAGGGGTCCCACAGAGGATGCTGCCATCCATCAGGGGTGGAGCACAGCAATATTTGCCATATGGTTTATCTGGCAAGGTCTTTCCTGTGAGGTTTTGGTGACAAATGCTTCACAAACAGTTCCAGGAGTGTTTGTACAAGGTCTGGAATGACACAGATGACTCAATTTACAAAAGTGTCACAGGACTTGTGGATCATTGTATTAATAATAAAAGAGAGGGCAGAGCAGATCTCAGGGTAATTTTACCCAGATTAATTAGACTCATTGTTTGAAGGCTGTATCCCACCCACAGCACAGTTTATACCCAGGCTTCCCATTTGTTTTTGAGCAGACAAAAAGCAGCTGTTAGCTTTGCTTCTGTACTTTGCCATGTCCTGACCAACAGCTTAGCTCATGTGGAACAGAGCTTCTCACACCCACGTTCTGCAGGACAAACACTTGAGGTGTTTTTTTCCATCATTTCATTTTCCTTCATTTTCATTTTTCTTCATTTTCATTTTTTCCTTCATTTTCATTTTTCTTCATTTTCATTTTTCTTCATTTTCATCTGGGTGGCTTTTATACATGTGACTCATTGCTGCTCCTTGATTGGGACCTAATGAGAGTCATGTACTTAGAGCACTAACGAGCCAGGGAATTATGTTTGTGGGAGTTAAAGGCTGTGGAGGTTTTTCTTGGATTTCAGGAGCAGGATCACTGCTGTGCTGGGAAGGGCTGTCCTAGGGCCACCTCCTCTCAGTCCTGTTGCCTTCTGACACTGCAGGAGGCAAAACAAAACAAAAGCACCTGTGTCTGTCCTGAGAAAAGTTTCTCAGCTCACTCTGAAAATGGAAATTTTTATAAATGACTCATTTTATGAGAGAGAACAGCAGAAAGCCGCCCAATCCTTCATTTCCATGGGCAGATAATTTCCCCTGACCCTGGCAGAGCCTGGCCAGCAGCTCCCTGCCCCTTTAGCACCAATGTTGTTCCTGTCTGGTGGCTTCAGCTTTGCTGAGCTCTGGTGCAGGGTGCTGGCAGATGAGGAGAGAGAAGCCCACAGCTGAAATGATTCTCTGCAAATGGAGATGGTCCAGCTGAGAAATAGGAGCCCCTGAGGCAAAAGTGCAGCTCTTTGAAAGGAGACTTTGTTACCTGAGGGCTGCAGGAACAGCCCAGCTCAAGCCCAGCAGCTGCTCTGTTCCTGCCTTTGGCACTGAGGAGCTCAGCTTGATCTCTGAGCTCCACAAAAACCCATTTGATAGCAGGTTCTGGGTCTGCCTAGCAACCCTTCAGAGGGTTGGAGGGCTTTGAAGCAAGGGGCAGCATTCCTTTGGGGGCTGCAGGCAGAGCTCTCTGCCAGCTCCTCGTGGCTCTGGGGCAGGAACAGCTGGCCCCACAGCTGGAGATGCTCTGCTGAGGCTCTGTGCAGTGCTGAGGATGGCTCAGATTGAGAAGAGATGATTCCATCACCCTGCATGGTGGGGAGTAAGGACCAGACCCTCCCAGTGGTGTCTGGTGACAGAACAAGGAACGATGGGGACAAATTGAAATTCAGGAAATTTCATTTAAATGTAAATACAATCTTTTTTTTCCATGTGAATGGCCAAACATGGAGTTGCCCATAGAGTTTGTGGTGTTTTTATCCTTGGGCACATCCAAAAGGCACCTGGGCATGTTCCTGAGCCACTGACCCTGCTTTGAGCAGAGGTGTGCCAGAGGTGTCTCTGCTCTGTGATCGCTGCTTTCCAAGATATCCATGCATCCATTTCTCTGATGCCTGCAGTCCTCTGGGCAGGGAGGAAGGAGCTTTGCACTGAGCTACAAGTTAGCACAAGCTGGGTCTGCTCTGTTTCCCTCTCAGAAGCCTTTTGCTGATCCAGTGGCCATCACAGTCACCAAATGGGTTGATCAGCTTAATAGCAAAGACACAGTGAAATCTGCTTGTGTTTGTTCAGATGCATGTTTGAATTCACTGATGCAGGAAGAGTTCAGACGTTAGATATTCCCAATTTAATTGTAATCTTCATCCATTAGCCAAAATGTCACTTCCCTCTCTTTGTGATCAAGCTAATTTAATTCTTGAGCATCTTTCCATTTTCCTAGGTTGCTGCTTCACTGAATCAGCTTCATGTATTAAATTGAATAACAGTGAGCTCCTGGAGCAAAACTGTGTGAGATTCATCACTGTACCATAAATCACAGGATCCCAGGATGGCTGGGCTTGGAAGGACCTCTGGAGAATGTCTGGCCCAGCAGGGTCACCTGGAGCACAGGACCAGAGGGGCACCAGGGTGATCAGAGGGATCTGCTCTGAAGAAAGGCTGGGAGAGCTGGGGCTGTTCAGCCTGAGGATTGCTCTGAAGTGACCTCCCTGTGGCCTTGCAGGGCCTGAAGGGCTCTGAGAGACCTGGAGAGGGACTTGGGACAAGGGATGGAGGGACAGGACGCAGGGAATGGCTTCCCACTGCCAGAGAGTAGGTTGAAATGGGATATTGGGAAAGAATTCCTGGCTGGCACAGGTGCCCAGAGCAGCTGTGGCTGCCCCTGGATCCCTGGCAGTGCCCAAGGCCAGGCTGGACACTGGGGCTGGAGCAGCTGGGACAGTGGGAGGGGTCCCTGCCCATGACAAGGAGCTGGAATTGGATGAGCTTTCAGGTCCCTTCTAACCCAGACCTTTCCATGGTTCTGTGATTCTCTGACACCACATCCCAGGCCAGGCTGGTTCCCTCTGCCCCCCATCCCATGCCTGGGAGCAGCAGCTCCTTCCCTTCCCTTGGGGCTCCCAGCAGCATGCAGTGAGCACGGGCAGTGCTGGGCTGGCTCTGGCACAGGCATGGAAATCAGGGAATGTTTTCTGAGAGATCTCACCAGGGAACAAGCCTTTGTACAAACAAGCACTTCTCTTTGTTCCAGGAGGTGATTTGTGAGGAGGCCTGAGGGAGAGGGACACTTCAGACAGGGGCAGGGTCCCCATCTGCTGCCAGCACAGGGAGGGCAGCGTGTGCTGCTGGATGTATATGTGGTGCTCTGCCTGATGGTTACCATGGCAATGCTCACTGTGATATATGTTCTGTCTTGTACAAGCACACAGGGGCTGGGGACTGAGCTCCCAGATAAAGCCTCTGCTGCTCCCATGTCCTGCACGTGCAGCCCAGCCCTGCCCTTCCCACAGCCCTGAGCCTGCAGCACCTGCACAGGGGAGGGGCTCTGGGGAGGGGCAGAGTGCAGGGGAGGGGCAGTGGGGATGGGCAGTGTGGAGGGGAAGGTCACTGTGGATGGGCAGTGTGGAGGGGATGATCAGTGGGGATGGGCAGTGTGGATGGTCACTGGGGATGCTCAGTGCACAGGAGGGTCAGTGGGGATGGTCACTGGGGATGCTCAGTGGGGATGGTCATTGCACAGGGAATGGTCACTGTGGATGGTCAGTGCACAGGGATGGTCAGTGGGGATGGTCAGTGCACAGGGAGGGTCACTGTGATGGTCACTGGGGATGCTCACTGGGGATGGTCATTGCACAGGGAATGGTCACTATGGATGCTCAGTGGGGATGGTCACTGGGGATGCTCACTGCACAGGGAATGGTCACTGTGGATAGTCAGTGGGGATGGTCACTGGGGATGGTCACTGGGGATGGTCAGTGCACAGGGATGCTCACTGGGGATAGTCAGTGTCCAGGGCATGGTCAGTAGGATGGGATGGTCAGTGCACAGGAGGGTCACTGTGGATGGTCAGTGTACAGGGAATGGTCAGTAGGATGGGATGGTCAGTGCACAGGAGGGTGTTTCACATTTCTCACTTTTGCTCATTATTGATGACTGACACATCTCTCCATTGCTCTGACCATGTGTTCTCATTAGAGGTGTTCTTTCAGGTTTTGTTACCTGACTGCTGAGAATTAACTTGCAAAGTTTCTTTCCAACCTGTGAATCCCTTCTGCAGCATCTCTGCCTGGCCTGGGCAGATATATTCATTTGAATTTTGAATTCTTAGTACCAGCCCATGTTTGGCTGCATCTATTCCTCTTTTTCATCCCTTCCATCACAAAAGGACAGGATATAAATGCACTCAATTATCACTGGACTGGAAATATTCCCTAAGTTGGCTGTTAGCAGGCAGTGATACCCACAAATAATGATCACTGGTGTCATGTCAACACAAGCAAAAGCAATTATTTTTGAGCCATCTAACACCACAAAAGCAGATGTGGGAAGAAACTACCAATTAGAGATGAAAACACTTAAGGTCAGATATGCAGACTATGATTAAACTGATCCTTAATGCACGATTTTTCTTTTGATATTTTGTTGAGCTCTTTGCCTATTTGATGAAATCTCTGTGGTGCTGGCACCACTTTGGTTGCAGGTTTCAGTCCACTCCTACCTGATTGTTTGACTTGTGCTTGTAGAGTGAGTTGGTTGTCTGGAGCCTGGGGATGATCTGATCTGAAATCCTGAGTGCATCAGGCCAGCAGTGGTGCAGCAGCACTCAGATGTAATTGCATTTTGTTCACTGCTCCTCACACAGTCCTTGTTTGTGAGAAAACAACCCCAGAACAATCCCCTTACCAGGCATCTCCTCTCATCTCCCCCCACACCCCAAACTCCATCTCATCCACATAATGTGAGCATGACCCTGAATCATTTCAGGTGAGGAGACTGAATTTCTGCAGTTCTGAATAAAAATATTGCTTCCCAGCATGTCAGTCAGATTTGGGACAACAGAACTGGAGGCAGTAAATTATCTGTGGCTTCCCCAAAGAATTCTCTTGACTCCCTCTCTGAGTGCTGACCATCCCTCCAGCAGGTTCAAATCCTGATCATAGTGACAGCAGCCAGCACTCTGCCCCAGCCTAAAGCACCTCAGCTTTTCCTTCCCACACTGTTCCTCCTCCTCTCCAGTCCCAGCTGGGATCTGTCCATCCTAGCTCATCTGAAACCTCACAAGAGGCACCTGAGCCCTGCCCAGAGAAGGCAGGGGGGTTTCTGTGTGCCCACGAGGAGCCCCTGGGGTGTCCAGTCCCCGGACAGCCCAAGGCACAGCTCCTGCCTGACACAGGCACGTGCACAGCCTCGGGGCAGCAGCAGAGCCAGTGCAGGGATGGTGGAACAGGGCAGCCATGGAATCACCATCCCTGGGAGTGTTCAAAACCCCTGTGGCACCTGGCTTCATGGTGAGCCTGGTGGTGGGCTGGGTGATGGCTGGATTTGGTGAGTTTAAAGCTTTTTTTCCCAGCATTAACAATTCTGTGTTTCTCTCTGTGACTTCCAGCTCAGCTCCACTCTGTGATTCTCTCAACTCCCCAAACACCCTGAAGCAGTAAATTGGCAGTTTAGCTCTGTGCAATATGAAAATACACTTCACTTTCCTTGCAGCCTGCTCTGCTCACCCTTCACTTGTTCCCTCCACCCCAGGCTCTGCCCTCTCCAAATGGGCAAGTCCCTGTTGATGGAGTGGCTCCTTTTGTGGGAGTTCAATCCTTTAGGATTTAAGAGGAGTAGGAGCTGGGTGCTGTTTACAACATGAAGCCCCCCCCTGGATTTATGGAGCGGCAAAATAAGTTTGCAGCTTTATTCTCTGTTCCTTTGCTGGCGTTGGATTGCTCTTGCATTGTTAAGCATTGAATGTCACTTGCAGGAAATAACTGTGAGGACTCTGAGATCTCTTCCCTGAGTGATAATAGTTAATTTTGAGCCCATCAGTGTGTGTGTCTGTAGCTGGGGCTGTTTTCCTGAGTGCATTACTTTGCATCTATCACCACTGAATTCCTTCTGCAGTGTCAGTGCCAGTCACTTAGAATGATGGCATCCTCCTGCAGTGCTTCACTACCAGCCTTTATTTTCAGGACTTGAAATGGCTTTGTCTTATGAGTAATTTTGTCAGCTCACCAATCATTTGCTCTTTCAGATGGTTTTTGGTGTGGTGAGGAGTTAAAACTCCATCAGTAGTCTCCTTACCCCCCTTAGCTGTGTTTTAGCTGCTTGGCAGCCTATGAGACCTTTCCTTTTACCTGCAGCAATACTGGTTTGGGGAAGATAAAGGGCTGGTATTGATGAAAATCCACTCCTGGGGATACAGGGACTCCACAGAGACAATTCCTGCTGCCTGCAGGGCCATGCCTGATGCTGGTGTGAGGGGTGCCTGCGTCCATGGGGATGAGCTGCTGTGTTTAACCCCAGATGGAAACTGAGCCTCACCTGCTGCTCCCTCACTGCCCAGGGTGGGATGGGGCTCAAAGTGAGAAAACTCAGAGGTTGAGATGCAGACAATTCAACAGGGAAAGCCAAAGCTGCCCAGGCAAGGCAGCAGAGTGAGGAATTCATTCCCCAGGCGGGCAGGGGCTCAGCCTCCCCCAGCTGGGCTCTGCCACAGCCTGTGCTGACTGGGGAAAGCAAACACCCTTCCTCCCACACTCCTGCTGAGCAGGATTCCACAGCTGGGACATCCCTGGGACAGCTCCTTGTCCCCCCTGCCTGGTCCTTGGCCGTGTCCACCCTGCCCAGCAGGGACTGACTCCCTGCAGTGACCAGCACTGCTCAAACCCAGCCTGGGCAGCTCCTGGGGAGCAACAGCAGCTCCAGCCCCAAACCCACCCACGCCCCAGCTCAGACTGTGATCAGCTCAGCTGAGCTCTCTGAAATGGGTTGGAACTTTGAATTGCTGGTTTTTCCTAACTGATGCTGTTGGGGGTGAGTCCTGTCCTGCTGGAGCCCTGCCAGGCTGGTGCTGCCTCCTGAGCTGTGCTGCACACCTTCCCCATGTGGGGTCCTTTTGGGGCGAGTCCAGCTGCTCCCAGAGAGCTCACAGTATTTATTTATGACCTCATTGTCTCCTCTGAACAGCTCTTCATCTGCTGCTGAGCTTAGAGTCATTGCAACAATTAGGAGATTGAAACATCTGTTACCCGAGGAGAGGCTGGGGTTGATTTAACCTCCAAAAGCTGGGGTTTGGCTCACAGAGCTTTACTGGTGTGTTCAAATCCCTCCTGGCAGGGAAAGTGCAGAAGAGGGAGTCAAAATCTTCATAGGGGTGCTGGATGAAAGAGCAATAAGCAAAGGGTTAAAATTGAGATACAGATTTCCCTGAAACATTCATTTAATTTCATTTCATTTCACTTCACTATGTTATACTATTTTTTAATTCTTTTTTTTTACTGTGAGTGTGGTTGAACACTGGCACACATTGTTCAGACAGGTTGTGGAGACTTCAGCCTTGCAGATATCCAAGAACCCAACTGGAGCCAGTTCAAAACCTGCTCCAGCTGACCCTGCTGAGAGCAGGAGGGTGGGATGGATCATCTGCAGGGACTTCTCCAGCTCAGGCTTGCAGAGATTCCAGCAGTCTGTAGCAGTGAGAGCCTGCCCAGGCTCTGCAGGGAATATTCCTGCAAATGGGGGCTGGTCTGGCCTTCCACAGGCACTCCCTGCAGACCTTGATCATGTTATAGTTTTATAGACTCTCTGGTAGGCTCCTGGTTTCTGAAAAAGGCTTTATTATTAGCTTTTATGGTTTTCAAAAAATTGCTTCTTGTAGTACTTTTTGACTTTACCATGACTGGATTTTGTGCTCTTTTCTGTTTTTCTCATTTGGACAAAATTTCCACTTTCTGAAAAATCTGATTTTACTGCTAATAATCTCCATTACTCTGCTATTTAACCATGAGAGCTGCTTTCTGGCCCCATTTATAGCTGATATATATTTATTCCCAGCCTCTAATATGGTTCCTTTATGTAATTTCTTTGCCACCTCCAAGCAGTTTATCTTTCTGGCGGCTGCTTTTAATTTAGGTTTAGCAAGTTCCTTGTCCTTTCTTGGGGTGGGATAAATCACCATCCCAAGTGCCTGTGAGCACAGCCAGTTTGGATTGCACACCTGCCTTTAAAACAGGGGTAGTTTAGCCCACAAATCCCATTCCTACTATAACAAAAAGATGTTTTCCTGCCTGGAAACTATAGTGCTGTATAGGACTCTAGGGGGAAAACTGAGGCTTGACTTCATCCATTTCACCATCTCCCCATGATTCTGCTTAATCTTCTGAGGGATGTGTCCAATTAGTTGCATGAATAAATAAATCCTTTTGTGTTAAAGGACTTTGTGAAATCACCTGCTTGAATTGTTTGCCCAGGAACTGCTATAGAGGGTCCTCACTGAAATCCTGATAAAAATGAACAAATGTTTTTATTTGAGCTCGGTGGGGCTGGGGGGAGGAATAACAACTCTGTTCCCAAGGAATAACAACTTTGCTCCCAAAGGAAAACAACTTTACTCCCCAGGAAGCAATTTTTCTCCCCAGGAATAACCTCAGCTGGTATTGCTGAAATGAGGAGAATTCCAGCATGGAGAGCCCAACCAGCCCAGCTGTGACTTGCTGCTGATTTATACTGCTTATTCTGAATTTCCAAATGTTGTTGATGCACGTGGGTCTTTGGGGCTGGGAGCTGCAGACAGGCACTCCTGGGACAAGTCCCAGATTGCAGAGGGCATCCATCAGCGGGATGGATTTGGTGCCTGCTCAGCACGCAGGGCTGTGCTGAGCAAGCCTTGTCTGTGTCCCTGCCAGAACATCCACCTGGTGGCCAAGTGGCTGGGCAGCCTGGAGAAGCAGCTGGAGCGGCTGAGCGAGGGCAGCCGCCGGGATTTCCGCGTGTTCCTCAGCGCCGAGCCGGCGCCGAGCCGCGGGGGCCACCTCATCCCCCAGGGCATCCTGGAAAACGCCCTCAAGATCACCAGCGAGCCGCCCGCCGGCGTGCACGCCAACCTGCACCGGGCCCTGGACAGCTTCAGCCAGGTAGGGGCTGCCGGGGCACGGGCAGGGCTGCTGGGGCTCCTCGCAGCAGGATGGGCATTGCCCCCCAGTCCCCTTGCACCTTGGAGCCTCTGGGTCCAGCCCCCTCTGCCCTTCCCCACAGACCTCTTGGTTTTCCCAAGAAAGGGTTCAGGTCATGCTGAGAAGCCTCCTTCCTGCAGCAGGGCACGGGACACCAGACTTCTGCCCACTTTAACCATTTTCTCCCCTGTGTGTGATCACAGAATCCCACAGAATCCCAGAATTAACCAGGCTGGAAATTACCTTTGAGATCATGGAGCCCAACCTGTGGCCCAACACCTCCTTGTCAACTAAGCCATGGCCCTGAGTGCCACATCCAGGCTTTTTAAACTGGTGATTCCAGCTCCTCAGAAAGGCTCCTTTGGTACTGAATCAACCTTGCTGCAGCAAGGGGAGACTTGGCCATGCTTCAGTTGATTTCTCTTTCTGCTGAGTGGCACCTGACATCTAACTCCCACAGCCATGAGAGGGGAGCAGGTTAAACCTCACTTTTCTGCCTGCTGTTTAACCAGGGTTGGAAGTTCAGAACTGTGATCTGCTCACATCCCACGTCCCTCTCCAGAGCTGCACACAGAGATTGGTGTTGTGTGCCCAAAGGCCATTCAGCTCAAGACCTTGCTGACATCAGGAGTGTTACAAATCAGGGCTGGAAGCTGCCTGCAGGCAGGAGTTGCCTTGCCAGGATCTAAATTAGGCCATGTGAGAGTGGCTGGCCCACAAGAGCAGCCCAGGCAGGGTGCTTGTTGTGTTTGTTGTTCAAAAACCCTCCTGTCACAGCAGGCACTGAGCCGTCCCTCCTGTGCAGGGGAGCAGCCCTGTGTGGGGAAGTGATGGAAATATTCCTGGTGCCCCAGAGGGTGTGGATCAGTGTCAGAGGGGCTGAATGAGCTCTGCTCTCACCGTGGGACAGGAGCAGGGCAGGATTCCATCCCTGCAGGGCTCCCTGGGAACAGCCCATGGCCCAGGGCAGGATGGAGCTGGGGGGGCTCAGCCCTGAGCCCATTTCCCTCAAGGGCTGAGGGCTGGGCACTCGTGTTCCTGCTGATTCCTGTCCTAGGGACACCATGTCCTGCCCCCTGCCACTCCCTGGCACACTGCCCGTGCCTTGGCACACCCAGCAGAAGCTCTGCAGGTGCTCTCAGCCCTCAAACTGCCCTTTAGGATCCCTGCTGCTGACACTATTCCAGCCTCTCCATCCATCCATGGCTGTGCTGGGAGCACACCCAGCAGATGTTGCAGGGCTGTTCTCTCCTGTCAGAGATCTCTGCTTGGTTTTTGTGAAGCTCCACCTGCAGTGCTGAGTCCCACTCTGGGGCCCCAAACACATCTGGAACAAGTCCAGAGGAGGCCACTGAGTTGATCAGAGGGCTGGGGCACCTCTGCTGGGGGCAGAGGTACAGAGAGCTGGGGTTGTTCAGCCTGGAGGAGAGAAGACTCCAGGGAGACCTTCCAGCACCTAAAGGGACTCCAAGAGAGCTGGAGAGGGAATTTGGACAAGATCCTGGAGAGACAGGACAAGGGGAATGGTTTCAAATTGAAGAAGGGTAGGTCTACATTGAGTATTGGGCAGGAATTGTTCCCTGGGAGGGTGGGCAGGGCTGGCACAGGTGCCCAGAGCAGAATTCCAAGAGCAGGGGGGAACATGCAAGGACAAATCCAGTGGTCAGGGAAGATTATTCCATTCTTATCTACTGTCATTCATCATCTTGAACTCCACAAAATGTCCTGGAGAACAAGGGAGGGGACAACCTTCACCCCAAATAACATTTTCATCTTGCCTTTGCTCATTTCAATCAATAGTAATTAGTATTTTCTAAATTGCTGGAGGATTATGAAACATCTCTTATCAGAAATCCTGAAGCGAGTGGGTGGGGTCCCTTTTACACCTCATTTCCCTGCTTTATACAGAAGAGATGTTCAAATTTAGCTTTCAGCTGAGGGCTACAAAGAAGGCCCTTTATTCTGTGCAGGGATATTGTTCTGCTTTGTAGCTGAAGAAGAATTGACAACTGAAGAGAGGCTGAATGAGAGTGAACTGGGTTGTTCTGGGGATGTTTCCTAAAGTGAGAAAGGTGTTCTGCACGTATTTGAAGCAGTTCTTCATCACAATGCTGATAAAGGGAGCTTAGAGTGCTGCCTAATCCAGGGGAAAACGAGTTTTGGGATGTTCTTGATTATCACATGCACTTGGTCAATGTCTTGCACCCTTAGGAATAATGAATTCTCCTTTTCTGCACAGACCCTGAGCACTGTCATGTTCTCAGAGGATTAAAGGTCTAACATGGCATTTTTTAAAGCTAAAGCTTAGACAGGGCTTGGAGCAACTGGGATAGTGGAAAATGTCCCTGCCCATAGTAAAGGGGCTGGAAAAACATGGACTTTTAAGGTCCCTTCTAGTAGAGAATCCTGTGACTCTGTGGCTCCCTCCCACCTCTCTGGTGAGGGATGTTGAGCAGATGCAGGTGATGGGGCATTGAGTGGGTGCACGTGTCCTTCCTTCCCTGTGTGTATTCCTGAGCAAAGTCACTCAGAGCTGGGAACAGCAAATATTAAGTCACAAAATATTTTTGCAATGCAAAGGCACTGACTGAAAACTAGCACATGTGTGTGTGATGCAAAAATGAACTGGAGGACAATTTGATCAGCCTCTCGTCCCAGGTAATGGGGCAATGACAGCAAGCGTCAGCAGGGGAGGTTCAGGTTGGATGTTAGGAAAAATTCCTGAACTGGAAGATTGATGAAGGCTGCCCAGGGAAATGGTGGAGACATTGTTCAAACAATCTGGTTCACAATTAAGTGGGCATAGGGGTATTTGGTCAAAGGTTGAACTGGATGATTTGGGGGTGTTTCCCAGCCTCAGCCTCCGTGATTCACCCATCCAAATTCTAGCGTGTTTGGGTTCCCTGGGAGTCCCTGAGGCTGAGGGCAGCTGTCCTGTGTTGCAGGACACCCTGGAGATGTGCAGCCAGGAGAAGGAGTTCAGGAGCATCCTCTTTGCCCTGTGCTATTTCCACGCCGTGGTGGCCGAGCGGCGCAAGTTCGGCGCGCAGGGCTGGAACCGCCCGTACCCCTTCAGCAGCGGGGACCTCACCATCTCTGCCAGCGTGCTCCACAACTGCCTGCAGGCCAGCTCCAAGGTGGGGCCACCACAGCAGCGCTGCCTGCTGCCTCTGAACCTGAAATGCCATGTCCTGGGTGCTTTTGGGTTTAGAACTTCACAGCCCATGGTGCTTTTGGGCGGAGATGGGAGACCTCAGTGGGGAACAGCACTGTCAGTCCTGGGGCAGGATTTGACTCCTACCTGATGTTTGTTTGCTGAGGTGGGAGCCCTGAGGGTGCAGGGCAGTGCTTGGGTTCAGCCCCCCTGCTCCCCAGGTTCCCTACGATGACCTGCGCTACCTCGTGGGTGAGATCATGTACGGAGGTCACATCACGGACGACTGGGACAGGCGGCTCTGCAGAACCTACCTGGAGGAGTTTATTAAGCCAGAAATGCTGGAGGGAGAGCTCTGCCTTGCTCCTGGATTTCCCCACCCAGGGTACATGGATTATAATGGCTACCACCAGGTAAGCTCTTTGTTAGCTGGCATTACTTATTCATGTAAATGGAATGTCTTCTGTAAGTGCCCCACAGTCTGCCTCAGGAGGCAGGAACAGGGCTGCAGTGCTCCTGCACTGCTCCTGTTATTTCCCATTGTGTTGTGTTCCTGTGGATGTTTCAGCATTCCCCTGGATGAACCAAGTCTAATGGTAATTTGCTACTTCATCATGGGCTCATTCTGTTCATGCATGAATAGAGCAACTGTATTGGTGCTTGAGACTTAAGTGGGGCTCCTGGAAAATTACATCCACATACTGTTTGCTAAAATGGCCCTTTCAAGCTCCTTTTATCATCAGTTTTGATGAGAATCACTGAAGGGTCTTGTTGATCTACTTACTGATCTCATCTGCTCTTTGTACACAAATGCAGTAGCAGAGAGAGGCACACCAGGCTGGTTTTGTTCATAAAACTTAACTACTGGAAGCTCAATTCCCACAAGAGATTTCAGGATGCTGATGCTGAAATGCACAGCAGATAATTGCTAGAGAAGGTCCAGCCTGAGACACAAAGCCAAGCCAAACTCCAGCAATTACAGAATTTTCCCAGCAGGAGCAGAAGCAGCTCTGTAAACATTTGTACTCTTCTTCCTCCATCACTTCCCCGGTGTTTCAGGCACAGGCAGAGCTGGGTCAGCCCGGGCTGACCTGTTGGGGGGATGATTCCAGCAGTGAAGCTCTGCAGGCAAAGAGCCCTGGGCTGTTCCTAACGTGCTCCTGAATGTCTCTGTGCAGTACATAGACGATGCCCTGCCTCCAGAGTCTCCCCACCTGTACGGCCTCCACCCCAACGCCGAGATCGGGTTCCTGACGCAGCGCTCGGAGCGGCTCCTGCGCACCGTGCTGGAGCTGCAGCCCCGGGGCAGCAGCGCGGGCCAGGGAGCGCTGGGGACCCGGGAGGAGATGGTGAGAGTGCCCAGGGGCACTGGGGACCCGGGAGGAGATGGTGAGAGTGCCCAGGGGCAGTGGGGACCCGGGAGGGGATGGTGAGAGTGCCCAGGGACACTGGGGACCCGGGAGGAGATGGTGAGAGTGCCCAGGGGGAGTGGGGACCAGGGAGGGGATGGTGAGAGTGCCCAGGGGCACTGGGGACCCGGGAGGGGATGGTGAGAGTGCCCAGGGACACTGGGGACCCGGGAGGGGATGGTGAGAGTGCCCAGGGGCAGTGGGGACCAGGCAGGAGATGGTGAGAGTGCCCAGGGGCACTGGGGACCCGGGAGGAGATGGTGAGAGTGCCCAGGGACACTGGGGACCCGGGAGGAGATGGTGAGAGTGCCCAGGGGGAGTGGGGACCAGGGAGGGGATGGTGAGAGTGCCCAGGGGCACTGGGGACCCGGGAGGAGATGGTGAGAGTGCCCAGGGAGAGTGGGGACCCGGGAGAGATGGTGAGAGTGCCCAGGGGCACTGGGGACCAGGGAGGGGATGGTGAGAGTGCCCAGGGGCACTGGGGACCAGGGAGGGGATGGTGAGAGTGCCCAGGGGCAGCTGCTGGGGTTTGATGCCTGTCTCATCCATCAGTCTTGTCTAGGTCAGGCTTGTCCATGGTTCTGTGTTCTGCCTTTGCCTGCATAAAGCCTGGTTTTATGCAGAACATCACCCTGGTGGGATGTCACTGAGCTTTGGCAGTAACAGGACAGTGTCTCCTAATTACCCCAAGCACTGCAGAGCCTTTGTTATCATCCTCTGAAGGTGTTGCTAATAAACCTTCCCTGAGCAGCTCCTGTGACTGGCATAGCAATGGGCCCTGAGCACCTGCCTGCCACCCACAGCTTGCCAGCCAGAGCTCAGCCCTCCTCTTGCTGCTGCCACCGTGTCCCAAGGGCTTTGTAATTCCTTATTTCCAGCTGAACTCCTCTGCTACACCTGTGTCCTGGGCTGATCTCAGCCCTCCCCGTGGAAACTCACAGCTCATTAAAACGTGACCCAAACATCTCTGACAAGATCGGGAATCAGCCAACACATGCTCAGGTTTTCACTCCTGCAGTCTTAAGGTGCCAGCTCTGTGTCTGAAGATTTGCAACTTAATGAATGGCTAATAGCAGCTCATATAAAGCTGTGCTTTCACACCAGCTTCCTCTGGCTTGGTGTGAAGCTGGGAACTGACTGCTTTCCCCTGAGGGGCTCCTAGAAGTGCCCAGCATGGCCAATTTTCAGTTCATACCCGAGTTTGAGGTGAGGGGACTAATCCAGAGGTAGCAAAGCCAAACAAGATGTTGAGAGATAACAAATGTGAGTGCCTCTTCTCCCCTCCCACTCCTTTTGTTATTGAAGCACAAACAAACTCTTCAGCCAGAGAAGCAAAATGATGAGTGAGTGCCCCAGCAGTGGTGTCACAGCTCATGGCCACCCTGCAAACTCCTGGTGACAGTCAAGAAGACTCTCACAGGAGCACAGAAGTCCTCATGGCTCTGTCTGGGAGTAAAATCAGCCTGAGAGCAAGCAGAGTGTGACCTCAGTGCCCTGCATTGTGCCTGGGGACACGCTCCCACAGCTCATTTTCTTCCTGAAGTGATCTCTGTCATTATCCCAGCTGTCCCTTCCACTTGGCCTTGGATGGGAGTGAGCAAAGCCTTGTCTCAGCTCCTCCACTGAAGGGTGTCCAGCCCCTGGTTCGGCTGAGGTGATTTTAGGGAGCTTCCAGGGAAAATGTGAGCCTGTCATTTTCCCCAGGCTCTGACAAGTCCAGTTACTCCCACAGATTTCTGAGGTCACATTACAGCGAACGAGCTGTAATTGCTGTGAAGGAATCAGAGCCAAAGGGACTTGCAGGGGAATTTCAAGTGAGCAGGTATTTCTGTACTGCCCCCAAGGTGCAGCTGAGGAGCTTTTCCAGCTTTAGCCACCTGTGTGGCTGCAATAACAGCCCACACACCATCACTGCTGGGAGCTGAGGCTTGGCAAGAGCAGCAACAGGAGGGAACTGGAGTACAGAGTCCAAAACATGAATATTGGTGGCCCTGGCTGGAAAATGACCCTGCCCTAGCTGGCACTAGGGTTGCAGGCCAGGTTTGCACTGTGGATCATAGAATTTTAATTGTGTTATATACGCCCAAAGGGCCCAGCTAGCAGAAATCTTGCTCAGCTTCCAGCTCAGAAGGAAAGCAAAGCTTTGAGTGAGACCTTCCACAGTAAACCTGGGAAATGCAGCTGATCCCATGGACTGCAGGGGCTTCATGCCTCATTGTCAGAAAGGGGTTTGGCTATTTTATTTAATTTTTTAGACACTACAAAGGTTCTCTTGCATAGGAGCTTTCCCTGTTTAGTACTCAGAGTTCTGAAGAAGCCGTGGTGGTGACCAGAAAATAATTTTGTTTTGTTATGTTTTTCTTCCACGGCTCCATTAGTCCAGAATGCCCAATTCAGCTTAAAATTCAATTTCATATAATCACCTCTCTCCATCAATACACCAGAGGAAACCAGCTCATAAGCTGTGTTGTCCTGAGGCTCAGCTGAGGCTCCAGCCCCATCCATCTCCTTGTGAGTGTGACCTCAGGAGAAATAAGAGAGCCAAGAAGAGAGGAGGCTGCCACATGTCACAGGGACATTTTAAACCCATCATTTTGCAAGCTGCTCATCTGACATTAACTTCTGTCAGCATTTGGATTTTAATAGGATGGGGCAAGCTCTTTGAATGGTGCCTGGGGCTGGCAGGGATGGTTGGCAGGGCAGAGGAGTTCTCACAGCTCAGGCAGCTGTGAGCCTGGGGGTCACTCACCAGCATCCCCCTGCCTCCTCCCTCTGGCACAGGTGCAAGCCCTTCTGGAAGAGATGCTGGAGAAGCTCCCAGATGAGTTCAACATGGCAGAGCTGGTGGCAAAGGCGGAGGAGAGGACGCCCTACGCCGTGGTGGCCCTGCAGGAGTGCGAGCGCACCAACGCGCTGACGGCCGAGCTGCGGCGCTCGCTGGCCGAGCTGGAGCTGGGGCTGAAGGTAGGGACAGCTCTGCCACCTGGCACAGAGCCTGGCACAGCTCAGGAAAGCTGGGCTTTTGTTAAAGGGCAGTCAAAGCCTTGCACAGAGTGCACCCAAAATGAAGTCGTGCCGCCTGAGGGGCTCCCTGGGGCAGAGGCTGGGCAGTGGCACAGGAATCCAGCAGGGATTTATCCCAAGGCTCCAAAGGATTCCCCTTGGGCAGTGCCAGAGCCCGGCCGTGGCTCCACCCAAGATGGGCCCAGGATGGATCCGAGTCACCAGTTCTCACACTTGCATCACTTTGGCTCCATTTCCACCTTGGCTTCACTGCCCAATCCCAGCTCCACTTCTGCACTCCCATCCTCCCAGATTCTCTCCTCCAGTGGCTGCTGGTTGCACTTTTTGGGGCTGAAGCTGCAGCGTGTCCTTGGCTCTGGGGCTGGAAAAGGATTGTTTTGTGTGCCTGAGCTGGGAGGAGAACTTGTGACACTTTGTGTGGAGTTCAGGGTCACACACCAGTGCACTGCAGAGCCTGGGAAAATATGAAAACTAAAACTTAAGGCATCACCCTGACTGCCTGTTAGGGGATGAACCAGAACAGATCAGGCTGCACTGCCAGGGAGTGAGGAGCTGCCTGGCCAGTCCTGGTGCTCTCTAACAGCACTGCCCCTCCACCTTGTCACCCCCAAGGACCCTTCCCCACAGCCAGGTGCTGTCCATCCCTCGGGAGGACCCAAGGGCAGCACAGGAATGCAGCCTGGAGCTGGCAGAACAAAGCCTCAGCACACCCCTGCTGCCTGCTCTGCCTCACCCTCGTGCCACAGCTGGGCCCTGGGAGATCTCCTGGCCTTCAGTCAGTGGGAGTTCCCTGCTCCATCATTTCCAGAATGCCAGGTGTCACCCCTGTCACACAGCTGGTGTGCCCAGTGTGGGGACCACGGTGGCTGAAGGCTCTGCCTGTTCATAGGAGGAGCTGAGGGTGAGCAAGGAGGGCCTGCCCTGAGCTGGAGTGACATCTCCAACCTCTCCCAGGGGCAGCTTGGAAAAGAAACCTTCAGCTGCCCAGCCTGCATGAGGAGGGGCAGGCTTGGCTCAGGATTTAGGCACCAAGCTGCTCCAAGTCCCAGCTGCACTCTGGAGCCAGCAGCTGCAGGTGTGTCTGCACTGCATTTGCAGGAGAAACATCCTGGACACTTGTGGTGGGTCAGTGTGTACAGCCCATTTTATTTATGTAGTCAATTATCATAAACAGATTTCTCTTATTTTCTAGCATAAGGCAGTGGAATTGAAAATTCTGTTTCCTGAGACAGGTAAACAGAAGTGATTTAATGTTTCAATCCCAGAGCCCCAAACAAGATATAATTGTGACTTGGACAATGTGTGGCAATTAGATTTAATGTGGGGAAGAATGTGCTGTTTAATACTGGTGGGGGAATGAGGGGATGCAGAATGTGCAAATAAACCACAAACAAAATTAACCACAGGAAATTCTGTAACACAGGATGAAAACCTGTGCCACAAATCATGGCAGGGAAGGAGATGGGATCTGCAGAAAAGGCTCCTCCAAGGGCTGCAGCAGCCTCAGGCCCTGAGCTGGGAGTCAGAGCCACGCTGGGCTGGCACTGCAGGAGAGCAGCAGAGCAGAGAGCAGCAGCTTTTGCCATTTCTCCATCTGCTGTTTGCTGCACAGACACGGCTGAAGGCTCTGGGAGGCCAGCAGGGTGCAAGTCAAAGAACCACAGAGTCCTTAAGGCTGGAGAGACCTCTGAGGTCACCAAGTCCAAGCATCAGCCCAGCAGCACCTGCTGAACCACAGCCTCAGTGCCACAGCCAGGGTTTTGGTGTTTGGGCACTTCCAGGGTACTCTGGCTCAGTTGGTGCTGACACACCGAGGCTGTGGGTTCAGTCCCTGGACAGGACATTTACCCAAGAGCTGACTCAATGATCCTTGAGGGCCCCTTTCAGCTCAGGGTATTCTGTCAGCCTGTGGATGGTGACTCCAGCACTGCTCTGGGCAGCCTGTCCCTGTGCTTTACAACCCACTGATGCCTGAAGAAAGCTTTCCTGGTACCCAACCAGGTCTCCCCAGGCACAACTTGAGCCCAGTTCTTTGTCTGCAGCCAAAGGTCACGTGTGGGTCCCTGCAGAGCTGAATGAGACCTTGGGCATGACCCAAAACCCTGCTCAGCATCCCTCAGTCCCCTCCCACACCTTGGGACCACAGAACAGCCAGAGGGGGCTGATGGCTCTTCCTGATGCTGCCCTGACTTCACTTCTGGGCCTTACACTGAAGAAATCCTGCTTGAATTGTCCTTCCTGACAATTACAGAGGTTCACCTCTGGGGCTGGGGCCTGCACTGACAGCACTCAGAGGAGGAGAGTTTACAAGCCAGGCCCCCCAGAGCTCAGCAGAGAATAAATAAAGCCCCCAGAAAACAAGGCTTATTGTTTTTACTGACTGAAGGATCTGCCAAAAGAAGGCGATTTAGAAATGTCACGCCTAATTTGAATTTTTGAATAATTCATCCTAGCAGAAAGTGATTGTTTGGTCCAAAAATAGGAGACATCCCATTAGGAGGAAGAGAAATGGCAATAGACTGGTAGCCATCAGAAATTACTGGCATGTTGCATTTCAAAGCCCTTTGTTCTGGCTGGCTTGGGTGGAACCAGAGGCTGGGCTGAAGCTCTTGCATGCTAATGTTGTACCAGCCTCGTTTTTTTGCAAGCAGACCCTCTAGTTTGCAATTTGGGTGAAGGATGAGCCTCCAAAATGAGGATAATATATACTGTAAAATAACAAAGACCAAATTTTGATCAGCAAGCTGGGTATCAAGTGAAAATAACCTGAACTGAGGAAACAGTTTGTGCCTATGGTGTGCTGATCTTGAGGGAATGGCTGCAGGCTGATTAGGATTTCCTTCAAGGGTGTCTTTAAATGAAAATTACTCCCAGCATTTGGAAAAAAAAAAATTAAAAAGTAACTTGAATAATTTCTGATGCACTTTAGTATTCAGCATCTGAAATGCAAATTTATGCATAATTGTGTTTGGACAACTCTATGAGATTGCTGCTGTAGATGCTTTGAGCCCTCACAGGAGACTCAAAGCACGCTTGAGTGCGCAGGCTTTAAAAATTGCTTTTCTCAAGCCTTGCTGAGAATTACATTTGCTAATTCATTTGTTTCCTGAAAGTAAAACTAGACATGATATATGATCGAGGGGGGGCTGTCTGTAAATCAATTTGGCTGCTTGCACACATTCTACCACGTTCTTATCCACGTCAAAACCCTTCCAGGAGCACAAAGTTCTCCTGTTCCAGTGTCCTGCAGGACTTTTTGTTCTCCCTGCATGGTCTTGCCATGGCTTTAGCCCAGCCCACTGCCAGTTCCTCTTTGTGTCCACTTTCTCCTGAGGATGGACATCATGATGGGCATTTCAGGAGGTTGTTCCTCATATTTTAGTGTTAATTGCAACTGCTGCTTCTTCCAGCTTTTCATTTAACCTTATTTGCTGTTTTAGCTTCCAAAGCCATCTTTTTCCTTTGTACTCAGGATCTTCTCTATCCACCAGAAATCTGCTCTCCATGGGGAGACCCAGCAGGTTCAGACAGTGTCTGCCTTTAAAACCTTGCTGCATTTAACAAATCAAGCCTGGAGCAGAGGTTTTATCTTGCCTTGCACCAGTCCATCCTGTTGAGGGATTAATATTTCCCAGGGAAGGGATTTTGGGATGGGAATCCACAGACCTTGGGAGGGAGGAGGGCTCTGAATGGAGATCCCAGGGTTGCAGTGGTTTCCAGGCATGGAGCACTACAAAAAGTTCTCAGCTCTCATTGGAACTGGGGGGGGCTGCTGGGGACTTCCCTTGAATTCCTGCCCTTGCTCATTTGCCAGACAACAGGAATTTTATTGTGACTATTTAGAAATTTTCACAAAAATAAAAACAGAAAACAAAACAAACAAAACCAAACAAACAAACAAAAAAAAAGGAAAAGAAAAAAAAAAGGTAAGGGTTGTAAGTCAAGTTCTAAAACCCAGAAGTGCTCAAGTGGACATTTCCAGGGCCTGAATTCAGCTGACACCTTTCCTGCCTCTGGCTGGACACCGTGGATGGGGCAGGTGTCTGTCCAAGCCTTGCTGGAACTGCCATCCAGCAGCTCCCAGGGCTGTGTTTGCCACAGTGTGGTCACCTCAGAGCATCCCTCAGTGTGGTCACCTCAGAGCATCCCTCAGTGTGGTCACCTCACAGGATCCCTGCTTCTCTCTGAGGATCTCTGATTCCCTCAGAGGATTCCTGTCCTGGTGACAGGTGTCTGCCAAGGGAGGCTCTGCAGGACAAGAGCAAGCCAGGAGCAAGCCAGGTTTGCCCTAAGGAGTTTGCAGCCAGGTGGGTTCCTCTTCTCCAGGTGTCTCTTCTCCCAGTTAATAAGTGACAGGACAAGGGGGAACAGCCTGAAGTTGCACCAAGGCATGTTTAGATTGGATATTGGGAGAAATTTCTTCACGTAAAGGGTAGTCAAGCATCAGCACAGGCTGCCAAGGGAAAGCTTGGAGGGAGAACCATTCCTGGAAGTGCCCAAACACCAAAACCCTGGCTGTGGCACTGAGGCTGTGGTTCAGCAGGTGCTGCTGGGCTGCTGGTTGGACTTGGTGACCTCAGAGGTCTCTCCAGCCTTAAGGACTCCGTGGTTCTTTGACTTGCACCCTGCTGGCCTCCCAGAGCCTTCAGCCGTGTCTGTGCAGCAAACAGCAGATGGAGAAATGGCAAAAGCTGCTGCTCTCTGCTCTGCTGCTCTCCTGCAGTGCCAGCCCAGCGTGGCTCTGACTCCCAGCTCAGGGCCTGAGGCTGCTGCAGCCCTTGGAGGAGCCTTTTCTGCAGATCCCATCTCCTTCCCTGCCATGATTTGTGGCAGGGTTTGGGGAGAGGCTTTCTGTATTACAGAATATTCTCTGTCACAGAATCTGTGTTACAGATTCCTGTGGTTAATTTTGTTTGTAAATTTGCACATTCTGCATCCCCTCATTCCCCTACCAATATTGAACAGCACATTCTTCTACACACATTAAATCTAATTGCCACACCTTGTCTAAGTCACAATTATATGGCTGGACTTGGTGATATTAAAGGTCTTTTTCAGTTGTCAGTGTGACCCACAGGGCACAGTGAGCACGAGGAAAACCTGCAGAGATCTTTACCTGCTGGGCTCTGGCAAGCATTGCTAAACAACTCTGGGGGCTGCTTTAAGAAGATTTCAACTTTTGCTAAAGCTTCATAGATTTTTGTGGCCCCAGCAAAGGGCACCTCTGCTGACCTCACGCTGGAGGCACTGAAGTCCTGTGAAAGAACAGTTGGAATCTTTTAATGTGAATAGACTGACCCAATTCCCTCCCCTTGTTCTCAGCAATGGCTCAACCGATTTCAGTTAATCTTTCCAAAAACATTTAGCCCGAGGCAAAGAGAAGTTGTAAATCAGATAAATTTTGGCCAAATGATAAGGGAACAAAAGGAAGTGTTTATAAAGGAGAGCAGTGATCGACATTATCTGTGTGTCCAAAGTGCTGGGGGTGTTGTACCCCTCCAGCTGAGCACAGAGATTTGAATTGTGGAGATCATTCCACAGCAGGAAGCTGAGCTGACACCTGCAGGTTTTCTCTTTGTGTCCTGCTTGGCCTGGGTGAGCCAGAATCACAGAGGAGTTGGTGAGGATATTGTCTGGGCCAGCCCCATCCCGAGCAGGGACAGGCAGAGCAGGTTGTTCTGGACCATGCCCTGGTGGATTTTAATCATTTCCAAGAATGGAGACTCCACAGCCTCTGTGAAGAACCTGTTCCAGTGTTGAGCCACCCTCACGTTGTATTTCAGTGGAATGTCCTGGAATTCAGTTCTTCTGGCAGAACTGATACAGGTTTATAAAAGCTTTAAAACTAATTAATTGCTGCACAAAGGAAAAGTCAAACCTCTCTTTTTATCTCACTTGGCTGAATCATATCTTACTTTGTTGTGCTCCTTCCCTGCTGTGGAGAGAGCTGTGATTACATTTGCAGACAACACATGAAGTCAAAAAGAAAATCTTGCACTGCAAAGCAGTAAAGGAGGGGAGGAATAAGGGGAAGTGGAGGAGAGGAGGGGGATAGGACTTGACATAACAAGTATTTGGACAGTTTTAGAGTAGATCATCATAAGCTCCAGTATCCTGGCCTGGCAGTGGGTGAGAACAGCTTTATATCCCCTGAGAATCTGCCAGTCCATGAGAGCAAACAGAAGAAACACCAGGACAACTCAGGCATTGCTATTGAGCTAAGAGTGGCAAATAATAGCAACACGCTTCTTCTTGGGTGAAAGAAGAATTTTATTGAAAACCTGACTCATATTTATGGGACAGTTCACGAGATCTCAAACAGGACAGTAGTTCACTGGGCAATAGGAGAAAACATCCCATGTCATGTACATCATGCATTGTCCCATGGTCAGCACCATGTGTTAATCTATGTTTATTAATTCCTTTCTATTTGTCAGAAAGCTGTCACCCTGGGAAAAATCCTGGCCAGAGCTGGGAAAGTGTCACAGTCTGGGAAAAAGACTCAGAACCTGAGAAATGTCCTGGCTGAAATTTGCCTAGGCCTTGAGCAGTGTCCTCACTGAGGGACACCCCTGCTGCTGTCACTGTCACACAGCTTTTCCTCCCAGGAGTATTTTACAGCAGGATGCAGGAATGTGCCACAGAAAGTGTGCAGGAAACCCCCAGACTCATGAAGCCACCCAGAGTGCGTGGGGTGTGTGGGGTGCTGTGCTCTTCCTCGTGCCCTGGCCCAGCCCTGCTCCCCAGCTGGCTCTGCTGGGCAGCTCAGTGCTGACTGAGCCCTTTCTCCCCAGGGGGAGCTGACCATGACCAGCGACATGGAGGCCTTGCAGAACTCCCTCTTCCTGGACACGGTGCCCGAGTCCTGGCTGAGGAGATCTTACCCTTCCACAGCCAGCCTGGGCTCGTGGTTTGCTGACCTCCTGGCTGGCATCAGCGAGCTCGAAGCCTGGACCAGGGACTTCTCCTTGCCCTCCACACTGTGGCTGGGAGGGTTCTTTAACCCCCAGGCCATCCTGACAGCTGTCATGCAGACCTCAGCCCGCAGGAACAAGTGGCCCCTGGACACGATGACACTGCAGTGTGATGTGACAAAGAAGAGCAGAGAGGATTTTGCCAGTGCTCCTCGTGAGGGGGCCTATGTGCATGGTCTGTTCATGGAGGGAGCACGCTGGGATGTGCAGGTGAGCTCTGCAAGGCTCGGGGTTCAGGGAGAAGCCACAGGGGTGGGCTGGCCATGATCCAACACTCTCCACTCATTTGTCATCTCCCTTTCTGCAGTGGTTTTCCATGAAGTTAGGGAAGTCTCCATGAAAGAAATTAGGGAAAGCTGTGACCTTGATGCCTGAGAGGCTCCCTGGGGCAGAGGCTGGGCAGTGGCACAGGAATCCAGCAGGGATTTATCCCAAGGCTCCAAAGGATTCCCCTTGGGCAGTGCCAGAGCCCGGCCGTGGCTCCACCCAAGATGGGCCCAGGATGGATCCGAGTCACCAGTTCTCACACTTGCATCACTTTGGCTCCATTTCCACCTTGGCTTCACTGCCCAATCCCAGCTCCACTTCTGCACTCCCATCCTCCCAGATTCTCTCCTCCATTGTGCTGCTGGTTGCACTTTTTGGGGCTGAAGCTGCAGCGTGTCCTTGGCTCTGGGGCTGGACAAGGATTGTTTGTGTGTCCCTGAGCTGGGAGGAGAGCTTGTGACACTTTGTGTGGAGTTCAGGGTCACACACCAGTGCACTGCAGAGCCTGGGAAATGTGAAAGCTCAAACTTAAGGCATCACCCTCTGCCTCCCTTCAATAACTGGTATGGGTGGTTGCATCCAGCAATGGGATTTGTCTTCAGAGACCATCCCAACTCCAGTAAATGTGTTTTTCTGATTACATTTTCCTTGTGATTGAAAGATACCGAGCAATTATGTTTATGGAGCCATTCATAATCTCTGGGTATCATGCTTCAATTTATTTCAGAAAGGAAAAGGATATTTTTATGGGTTGCTGCTCACTGAAATATCATTTCTACCTAGTGGAACTATTCATTTTACCTATAATCCAGTGGGTATCAGTGTGCATTAATGGATGCAGGACTTTTAAAACAGGTGCACAGCTCTTTTGGGTTGTATACTCCTTCCAAATTAATCCTCTGATAAAAATGGCAGGCCACGTTTAGAAGAATTCCTCTAGGGAACACCTCCACTTTTAAAAGAATATTTCACATTTAGGTTGTGCCTCCAAAAAAGGAAATAGTCCTTCTATGTTCTGCTGCTCACATTTTTCTATTTATTTAAACATTTATGTTTGCCCTTGGGTGTCTTAAATTTATAAAACATTTATTACAAAACAGCAGGCAGCTATTAGATGAAATGAAGCTAAGCAGATTATTTTGGGTGCAAACGATCTCTTGCTGCAGCCCTGTTAAAGTCCCTGGGACTCAGTGACAGCCAGAAGGATGCTGTGGCTGGGGACACTTGGAGACATTTTATCTCGAGCTGCTGACTGACTCTTGGCTTTCTTGCTGTCTGCAATGGGAGTTTGATGCCAAGAGTGAGCCCTGACCCTCCCCAAGGGGGTTGGAGCGTGGTGGGTGAGGGCAGGGGTGGTTTTACACCCCGTGTGCTCCATGTGGACTGCACAGCCCCTGCCGTGGAACCACGGGATCCCAGACTGGGCTGGGCTGGAAGGGACCTTAAAGATCAACTCGTTCCACCCCACCATGGCAGGGACACCTTCCCCTGCCCCAGGCTGCTCCAAACCCATCCAGCCTGGCCTTGGACAGCTCCAGGGATGGGGCAGCCACAGGCAGGGCCTCCCCACCCGGACAGGGAAGAGTTTTGTCGTTCCCCTTGTGCAGCTGAAGCCACTGCCCCCCTCACTCAGGGGGGCTCCCTGCTGGCCCCGTGTCCCTGCCCTGCCTTTGGGCTCTGGGGGGCTGTGCTGGGAGCAGCTCCAGTGCAGGGCTGCGTGTCCCAGGCTCTGCTCTGGGCCGTGTCCCCACCCCGGTCTGTGACAGCCCTTGGTGCCCCGGCTGCCACACGGCCAC
This sequence comes from Luscinia megarhynchos, assembly GCA_034336665.1. Classification (NCBI taxonomy): domain Eukaryota; kingdom Metazoa; phylum Chordata; class Aves; order Passeriformes; family Muscicapidae; genus Luscinia; species Luscinia megarhynchos. The sequence goes on from CM067580.1 coordinate 10,488,341, forward strand.
TCTGAGCTGCCAATCCAGCACAGGCACAAGGGAAGGAGCCTTCAGGACCCGAGGCTGAGCTCTCCAGGCACAGAATGCTGTTTCTGTGCTGCTAGTCAGGAAGAATTGCTTTCAGAGCAGAATTAATTTCTGATTATGAGAGCGATAAAAAATGCAAATGAGAATCAGCCCAGACATAACAAAATGATATCTTACATAGAGGTATCTCAGGAAGATTTCAGCTCTTGTTAACCCAGAAACAGGTAGAATATCTCTTGGAAATTTCATTTGAAGTATTCTCAGCAGTAAAAAAAAAAAAAGAAAAAGACCTGATCAAAACCCAGTCTCAGAAATGAAAGGTGTAGATTTAAGAAGAGTGCATAATAATGTTTCATAAATAGCTACTTTGCAAGGTATTATACAAATTATTTAATGTTTGTTCAGCACGTTGGAAATATAAAATACTAAATGAGAGTTGGATTTATCATAGCTGAGCATAACAGATGGCATTAATACAATTAAACCGAGGTGTGTGGCAAGAGGGATGATTTTTCTTTGCTCCTTTGCAGAGCTAAATAAGCTACTGGAGAGGTTGAATCTCACCCCACAACTCTGATCCAAGAGCATTTGGAATAATGATGATATGTGAAGCTCAGCTTCAGTGAGAGGCAGATTCTTTAGTGTTGAAAAGTTTCGTTTCCATTTCCCTATTTGTTCTCATTTGGTCTCCCCAGCCTCCATTAGGCAATTTTCCCTGGAAATGGATTGATGTGCAGGGTATTTTATTGTCAGGAAGAGAGAGAGAAAATGCCAGAGAGACACAAATTTGAGAAACAAACTTGATTTCTTGTCCTGGCAGGGTTCTCTCCCTCTCCTGGGTTGGGCAGCCTGCTGGGCAGGGTATTGCTTGGAGGAGAATAATGAGACTTGATATTTCATGGTGATATTCCCTCAGAAAAGTCATTTTGAATTCTCTTAGTTGCATCCACGAGAGTGGGAACAAGCCTGTGGTGCCTTTTGGGGCTGTTCTCCATCCCAGTGGTTCATGTGTCCACCCTCACTCCCACCAGAGGGTGATTGTGCTCTGGCAGTACTCTGAGAAAAGGTGCCTGAGAATCATCCCAGCATCACTGAGGCTGGAAAAAAATCCCCAGCCCATCCAGTCCTAGCTGTGCCCCATCCCCACCTTGTCCCCAGCCCAGAGCCCTGAGTGCCACATCCAAGTGTTCCTTGGGCACTCCAAACCTCCCTGGACAGCCCCTTTCAGAGTTTAATCACCCTTTCCATGGAGAAATTCCTGCTGATGTCCAAGCTGAGCCTGCTCTGGAACAGCCTGAGGCCTTTTCCTCTTGTCCTGTCCCTGTTCCCTGGCAATAGGACAAGAGGAATTGGCCTCGAGCTGCACCTCAGCAGAAACAGGACAAGAGAAGTGAAACTTTGTCCATAATATGGCTGTTCCCACACAAAGTGCAGCTTGGATGTGATGGTTTGAGCAGCTGGTGAGAGTGCAGCACTGGAGCCTTGAGCTGATGTGTGTTGAGGAGGGTTCTGGTGAGACAGGGAGCTCTTGGATCCAGACCCTCCTTCCTCAGGGAGGCTCATGCAGCCCCTTGACCCTGGAGGGGCTGTTGGCAGCTGCCAGCAGGAGCAGCTGGGGGCAGGGCTCAGGCACGTCGGAGAGCAGCTGGGGGAGCTGTGAGCCCTTTGTGCCCCTGCAGGCCGGGAGCATCGCGGACGCCAGGCCGCAGGAGCTCAGCCCGCCATGCCCGTCCTGTTCATCAAGGCCGTTCCTGGGGACAAGCAGGACTGCAGGGCCCTGTACCCCTGCCCTCTGTACAGAACACGCCAGAGAGGCCCAACCTACGTGTGGACTTTGAACCTCAAAACGAAGGAGAGCCCTTCCAAGTGGGTGCTGGCTGGTGTGGCCTTGCTGCTGCAGGTCTAAGGGCACCAGCACGGCCCTGCTCTGCACATCCCTCACAACGCCTTTGGCACACAGCTTGAATGCTGAGATTAGCCCAAGTTCCAGCTCTCTGCTGGACTCCCAGCTCTGTCTCTGTGTCCTGGGGCTGTGACCCAAACAGGGCCCCCAAGGAGGTGACACGGCCCAGCTTCATGGCTGCTGGAAATCAATATCCTGTAATTCCTGCATTGCTGCACTGGGAGATCCCAGCCCAGATGATGTACCACACCCAGAGAGTGCAAAACTTAAATCTAATTTTTATTTCTCTTCATGATCCAAAGTAGTGGCTTGTGAAATTCTCCAGAATTTATTCTTTTCCCTCCCTGAGTGTTCCTTTGTCATGTGTGTAATTTGGGAGGTGAGCAGTTGTGGTTATAAGCTGTGTCTTGCTAACACTGCTGTAAATCTTAGAAACATTGAAAATGGTGTTAATATCCAATGTGCTTAGTGGAATCAGTAGTGAAAGTACAGCACAGGGATAATTTAAGAGGAATGTGTTGTTATGATAGACACTTACTAATAAAAGTAATTGTTCCTGGAATAGTCTCTGGAAGCTGCACGTTTACTCCTGGTGAGGGGAGCACAGGGGTCAGGTGGGAGGAGCACACCTGTGGGAGGTTAATTCTGCCTGGGATGGGGAGCAGTGAGAAGGGAAGCTCCTGGAGCAGGGAGCACAGAGGGGTGGCAGGGTGGCATGTGTCACTGGCAGGCACACAGGGCACAGGGAGCTGGGCTGGCTCCTGGGGACATGGGGCTTTTCCTGGGATGAAATGGCTTTTTCCTTGGAGGATCACACAGGCCCTGCCTCTGTGTGGCATTTGCTGCTCCTCTCCTCACCCACGACAGCTGGGTTGTCACCTCTGAGCTGGTGCAGGTCCCAGGGAGCCTGGCAGGAGGCAGGGGAAGGTGCCAGGGGTGCAGAGGGCTTGGCTCAGTGCTATCAGCCCTGATGAGCACCCCCAAAGCTCCCACCCTGCCCCAGTGCCAGGGCACAATCTCATGGGCAGATTTGGGTCCCTCCTTTGGGGACACTACAAACCCTCCCACCTGGATAAAGCCCCAGAGTGAAGGAGCACCTCAGCAAGCCCCACTCATCTGCAGAGGTCCCCACTTGCAGCTCTGGCCCTGAACAGGCTCAGGGGTTCAGCATGAGCTGGGGAGGGGGAGAATCACCAAGTCACCAGCCAGTGGTGCTCCAGATGTTCACAGGGTGGCATTGGGACTGCAATCTCCTAGCAGACGGAAATCCTAGCAGGAAGCAGCAGTGCTGCTGTCCTTGTCCCATCAGCTCTGTCCTGCTCATGCCTTGCAGCATCTGGAAGCAGCATTCACTCGTGTCTTTGCTTGTCAAGCTGCCTTTAGCTCAAGCCAGGAGATTTCACATTTTACCCTGGGAGGGAGGGAGCTGAGGGCATGGGGGGCTTGGTGCTCTGGGGATTAAAGCAGGACAGCATTTCTGTGGGCTGTGCTTGGTTCCTCAGAGCCTCATCTCAGACTGAGTGGTTTCATGGGTGGCTTTGGCACATGGTGAGCTCTCTGCCAGCCCAGGGGATCAGCTTTGCTGCCACTGGGAGTCAGCCAGGAGGGTGAGGGGCTCAGGAGACCCCCAGGAGCTCTCCTGCCCTGAGCAGCACAGCAGCTCTCTTCCTGCAGGATGAGAACATCCAAAATCCTCGTCCTTGCACTCCTGGAGAATGACAAACTTCTGGATGAAGGTAAGGAGGGAAAACTCCCTGGTAAGAACTTTGTTTAATTGCTAGGCACTGTCTGCAAGGCATAGCCCCAAAAAATTAATGATGAAGGAGCTAGTTATGGCTTAGCAAAAGACATCTGCAAATATCTAATGGATGGGAGAGAGCTGTCTTAAGCTGGCTTTTTAAAATTGCCTCTAACCCATAAATGAGGTAACAGAGTCTGTAGAGTATCCCACATAATGAGCACCTGCTAGAAGAGGTCTGTTAGCTGGGGAAAGCTTTGCTATTAAATTAAATCCCTCCCAATTTAAATTAAAACCCACCAATTAGATATGAAATGTAAACTGGTCACTTCCCACAGCTTTGCAAAGTTGGGCACATTAAATTCTCTGTGTATTTCAGCATGCAGGAGGTTTAGATGCATAAAGAGAGCATTGCTAAATTAAACACAAAAGAGAAGGACCAGAAATAAGTTCACAGTGCTCCAGATAATCCATCATGCTGGATTAGTCCTTCACTGGGATGTATTCAAGGCTTCTTTTACCAGAGGGGCCCTTGTGGCTCTGCACAGCTCCCTGACAGGAGGGGCAGCGAGGGGGGTCGGGCTCTGGGAACAGGGACAGGGACAGGAGGAGAGGGAACAGCCTCAGGCTGGGCAGGGCAGGCTCAGGGTGGACAGCAGCAGCAATTTCTTCACTGAAGAAGTGGGAAAACATTGTCAGGGGCTGCCCAGGGAGGTTGGAGTGCCCATCCCTGCAGGTGTCCAGAGAATTCCTGGATTGGCACTCAGTGCTCTGGGCTGGGACAAGGTGGGGATTGGGCACAGCCTGGACTCGATGGTCTTTGAGATCTTTTCCAACCTCACTGATGCTCTTTGTGATTCCATGTGATTCTCAGTGCTCTGGATGTGGGATTTCCTGCCATTCTGGAGACTTTTACTGTCCTAAACTTCATTCTTCTTCTCTTTTAAAACCTTTCCTCCTTTTCCCAGCGTACCAGGGCCTCTCTCTGCTCAGTGTTGGCCTCCAAGATGCCCCTGTACATCCTGGAAAGGAGAAGCTCAGGAAGTCCCCAGGCACTGCCTGCTCTTTCAGAGCCACAGCCTGAGCTGTTCTCCTGTCAGCTGAAGAAGAATGGTCTGTTGACAACAAAATGGATCCGATTGTTTTATTATATATATCTCCCTGCATAATTCACCAGTTGGGCAGGCAGGGTAGTGGGGAGATATTTATAGATACTAGAAATGTCACCAGGGTGCTCATTCTTCATCCTTTGAAAATCATCACAGGAAAGAGTTGGCTGCAAAATGCTACAAGAGGACAGTGAATAATTTGATGCTTTAGGGGGTGGAAAAAAATCTGACAGGCATGAGATTTTTAAGCCACATCTGCCCAAATCAGGCAATTAAATCCAGCTGGACAGGCTTTTCATTAGTCAAAGGTCAACGTTTTTTGTCCATGAGCTCTTGGAGACAGCTGCCCACTCAGCACTGCCATGTGCACCTTGCTCTGCTCTCCTGGGCTGGGGTGGAGGATCCCAGCACAGCAGGACCTGGAGCTGCTGGGGAGATCCAGAGGAGGCTCAGGATGGGCAGAGGATGGAGCAGCTCTGCTGGGAGGAAAGGCTGGCACAGCTGGGATGGTTCACCTGGGCAGGAGAAGCTTTGGGGTGAGCTCAGTGTGACCTTGCAGGGCCTGAAGGAGCTGCAGGAAACACAGAGAGAGAGAATTCCCAAGGGATGGAGGGACAGGACACAGGGAATGGCTTCAGACTGACACAGGGCAGGGCTGGGTGGGATGTTGGGCAGGAATTGTTCCCTGGCAGGGTGGGCAGGGCTGGCACAGCTGTGGCTGCCCCTGGATCCCTGGCAGTGCCCAAGGCCAGGCTGGACACTGGGGCTGGAGCAGCTGGGACAGTGGGAGGTGTCCCTGCCATGGCAGGGGTGGGATGGGCTTAAAGGTCCCTTCCAACCCAAACCATCCTGGGATTCTGTGATTTTCAGGCAGTTTGACAACAGGGAACATGTGGCTGCTCACTTGGACATAAACTTGACTTTGCCACCACTGGGACAAGTCTCACGAGGTCATTGTCCCATTGTCCCATTGTCCCATTGTCCCATTGTCCCATTGTCCAGACCCCTCCCTGAGGGAGCTCTCTGCCCTACAGCCCCATCCTAGACCCCTCTCCCTCCCCCAGCCTCACCACTGAGCTCCCCAGGCCTGCTGAGCCCCAGCCCTTCCCTCAGCACCCCCAGGACAGGCCCAGCTGGGCACACAAGGTTTTCAGCAATCAGGTTGGTGTTTCTGGGTGCCCAGGAGAGCCCAGCCTGGCTCTCAGCCTTTCTCTGCAGCCCTAGGGCTGCTTTGGGCCTGACTCCTCAAAAGGTCTGTGGTCAATTGGTTAACTCCAGTTTGGTGACATTTTCCAAAGAGATGAAAGCCAGAGAAGGGAAATTGTGCTATTGAACACTTAATGTCAGGTAAAATTGACTGAACTCTCCCAGGACAGAGAAATGGCTTTTCCACAGCCTGGGAATGTTAAATTATAATTGGCAGAAGAGCACAGTTCAGAGTAGAATCTTCACAAATGCTTTGTAGTGGTGTCCCAAATGTGGGGGTTAACCAGCTCCATTTCACTGCAACTGATCTCCCAGAGCAAAGCAAAACGAGGAGCAGGCACAGAAAGGGGAGCCTGGTGGCAGGGCAGGAGCTTGGCTCCACTGGGGCAAATTAATTGCAGCTATTCCTGGGCACTGGCAATGCCCAGGGATGCAAATTCTGCCCATGTCACTGCTCAAGTGTTTACAGCACCAAGGTAGCTGTAACATATCAGCAAGTTGTGTTCCTTTTATAACGTGGCATTTATACATTTAATTAGCAATGGCTTATTAGATTCATGTCTGTTATTATGCATTGTTTTTTAAATGACTGTAATTGCCCAAACAAATCTACAAATGTGTTTACCTTGTTCGTGGCTGTGAGCCTCATTTAGAAAGCTTTTAGGCTGCACAAGACATTGCTGGAGTTACAAGCAGCCCCTCTAATTGGAGTGCTGGTGTTGCTGTTAGTGGAGAGGGTGATCTGAGCCTGGCAATACCTTGTCTAAAGGCTTCAAAACCCACTTATGTGTGAAAACTTTCAGGTTCACTTCCAGAAAACTCCTAAAACTTTCATTTTGATTAGTGCCAGTAGCCAGGAGGTGAAACCCTGGATTTGGGATTTTGGTTCAGTGTTCCTGAGAATCCCCTGGGAGCTGTGAGCCCCTGGCTCCTGGGAAGGGCTGGCTCAGTGCTGCAGCCTCACTGTGGGAAAATGCTCCCTTGGAACAGACAGAGTGTTTGTGGGAGGTTTGATGAAAGCCACACAAGGACAAGTTGCTCATGTCCATGAGGGAAGTTTTGTCCAGGTCAGCAGCCCTGGAGACCTTGGCACATTCAGGGCATTTTCAGGACAATCACACAGAGCCACAGGATTACAGAATGCCTGAGGCTGGAAAAGAGCTCAAAGACCATCAAGCCCACCCTGTGCTGATCCCAGGCTGAGCTCTGAGTGTCACATCCAGCAATTCCTGGGACACCTCCAGGGATGGGCACTCCAAACCCCCCTGGGCAGCCCCTGCCAATCCCTGACCTCCCTTTCCATGAGCAAATTCCTGCTGGTGTCCAGCCTGAGCCTGCCCTGCCCAGCCTGAGGCCACATCCTCAGTGTGTCCCAAGGCTTCGCCTGTGCCAGCTGTGCCACCCTCCCTGCTCCCCTGGGCAGAGAGAGGGGCTGAGGAGGAGGAGCAGAGCTTGCATGCACAGCTCAGCATTAGCTGGGACCCCTGAGGCTGAGGAGGAAGAGCAGAGCTTGCATGCACAGCTCGGCTTTGCAGGAGCTGGGACCCCTGAGGCTGAGGAGGAGGAGCAGAGCTTGCATGCACAGCTCAGCAGGAGCTGGGACCCCTGAGGCTGAGGGAGGAGGAGGAGCAGAGCTTGCATGCACAGCTCAGCAGGAGCTGGGACCCCTGAGGCTGAGGAGGAGGAGCAGAGCTTGCATGCACAGCTCAGCAGGAGCTGGGACCCCTGAGGCTGAGGAGGAGGAGCAGAGCTTGCATGCACAGCTCAGCTCAGCAGGAGCTGGGACCCCTGAGGCTGAGGAGGAGGAGCAGAGCTTGCATGCACAGCTCAGCAGGAGCTGGGGACCCCTGAGGCTCGGGGCTGGGATGGTTCCAGGCTCATTTCTGGGGACATTCCCTCTGTGCCTTCCTTACCCACTCTGACAGTGGCATGAGAAACCTGTGGCTGCTTTGGATCCATTCAAAGAATCAGAGAATTACAAAGGTGGGGAACCTCTGAGATCACCAAATCCATCTTGAGTCTGGCCCATGCTTGGATCACACTGAGAGCCTGAGATCTATCAACTGCTCCCCCACAAATGAGCTTCTTGTTGATGTTTTCCTTCCATTTGGAAGGAAAACTGGGAGAAAGAGAGGAGAGGAGAGGAGAGGAGAGGAGAGGAGAGGGAGAGGAGAGGAGAGGAGAGGAGAGGAGAGGAGGAGGGAGAGGGAGGAGGAGAGGAGGGAGGGAGGGAGGAGAGGGGAGGAGGGAGAGGAGAGGAGGAGGAGAGGAGAGGAGGGAGGGAGAGGGAGGGAGGAGAGGAGGAGGGAGGGAGAGGAGGGAGGAGAGGAGGGAGGAGGGAGGGAGAGGAGAGGGAGAGGAGAGGAGAGGAGAGGAGAGGAGAGGAGAGGAGAGGAGAGGAGAGGAGAGGAGAGGAGAGGAGAGGGAGAGGAGAGGAGAGGAGAGGAGAGGAGAGGGAGAGGAGAGGAGCTGGCACAGCTTCAGGGCCAGGAGATGTGCTGGGGGCCACAAGCTGGGAGCTGAGAGCCTCAGGAGATCAGCCCTCACTTGCCAGCACAAAAAAGGCAGCACACAGGGCACGAGGGAACGAGGATGTGGATCTGATTACAGTGGAGAAAGATGTCAGCCCTGGAAATTAATTATCTGCTCTTCAAAAGGAGCAAGTTCTCCAAGTTAATGATAATTAGGAACAGAAAATTGTAGAGGGGGAATCGAAAATGAGCAAAAGTGAAACATTTTCTAAAGAAAGGTATTGGGAAAAAAGCCACAAGCAGAGAGGCAGTTCTGACAAAAAGCCTGGAGGGTGGATGGTGTTAACAACTGCAAATAAAACTGAATGGAGAACAACTGCAAAGGGGAAAAAAAAGAATTCTTCACAAAGCAGAGCTGGAAGATGAGGGAAATTGCCAAAGGGGAGCTGAGAACAGTGGGAGAGAGCCTGTAACAGGCAAAATTACAGGCCTAGGATTCCTTCCCAGTGGGTCAGGTCCCACCATGGCCAGGGCTCAGCTCTAGTCCTGCTTTGGACACTGCACAGCAGGGGCTGGTGGTTCTGAGGTGAGCTTTGCCTGTTGGGAGATATTTACCTCTGGCTCCTCAAGCAGGGGAATGAGCCCCTCCCTCTGCAGCCACAGCAGGTGTTGGCACCCCTGGGCTCAGTGCTGGTGTGCCCGTGGCTCCAGAGATCCCCTCGGGTCCCTGGGAATTCCCAAGCCCCAGGTGAAAAGGCCACAAGGGCTGGCCAGACCGGATGAGGAGAACATGACTGAAAGGCCACGTGGAATCCCTCTAATGCTGGATTAAAGGCCAGCAAGGCCAAGCTGCCAGACTTTGAGGCTTTGTAGGACTTGGGTCTTGTCAAACAAACAAAAGATGTAATTCCAGGTTGGGCTGAGAAAGGTAACTGAATAATGAGCTTAGTCCAGGGGAGGCATTTCTTCTCATAATGCACCATACACTAATTATAAATAAAATACATAAAACTATAAAGGAAATAAAGCTTCCCTTTTGGGAGTGGGTGGGGATGGCTGCCTGAGGTGCTGGGAGGAAGGGCTCAGTCAGGATGTGGCCCAGGGAAGGGGATCTGGCTGCTGCTGCCAGCACACCGACCTGGCAGAGCTGGGAGGATCAGAGCTCAGCTGGGAGCTGGGAGCTGCTTTTGTTTGGGATGGGATTCCTGAGAGCCCAGCCCTGCTCCAGGGCTGCTGTGCTGTGCTCAGAGCAGAGCTGAGAGCTCCCCACCCCTGCAGGGAGAGCTGAGAGATTGAATTGGAGAGAAGTCATCACTGCAGGGCAACTTCCAGAGACAAACCCCATCCAGAGGCAGCTCCTGGGGCTGAGGGAGCTTCCCCCAGAGCTCTGCCCCTGCTGCAGCCCCGGCTGAATCAGCTCCTGAACGGGGGCTTTGGGGGCTGCTGCTGGAGAGGCTGGGCAGTGGCACAGGAATCCAGCAGGGATTTATCCCAAGGCTCCAAAGGATTCCCCTTGGGCAGTGCCAGAGCCCGGCCGTGGCTCCACCCAAGATGGGCCCAGGATGGATCCGAGTCACCAGTTCTCACACTTGCATCACTTTGGCTCCATTTCCACCTTGGCTTCACTGCCCAATCCCAGCTCCACTTCTGCACTCCCATCCTCCCAGATTCTCTCCTCCAGTGGCTGCTGGTTGCACTTTTTGGGGCTGAAGCTGCAGCGTGTCCTTGGCTCTGGGGCTGGAAAAGGATTGTTTTGTGTGCCTGAGCTGGGAGGAGAGCTTGTGACACTTTGTGTGGAGTTCAGAGTCACACACCAGTGCAGTGCAGAGCCTGGAAATATGAAAGCTCAAACTTCAGGCATCAGGGCTAATTAGAGGAACCACGTGTGGCTCCACTCAGAGGTCACAGAGGAGCCAGCCTGGCCTGTGCTGAGCCAGCTCTGCCTGCCCACAGCCCTGTTTGCATCATCCAGGCCCCTTTCCTCACCTGTCCCCTCCTGGGAGCCATCTGTCCCCAGCTTGTTTGGTGCAGGAACATCTGGGCTGAGTCAGGGCCAGGACCTGAGCCAGGCTGGGCTGGGGACAGGAGGGACAGGAGGGACAGGAGGGAACAGGAGGGACAGGAGGGACAGGGAGCAGTGGCACGTGCCACAGCCAAGGGTCAGCCCCACTGCTCGCTGTGGTGGCAGCAACAAGCACCATCTCTGCCAAATTAAAGAGACTTTGGGCTGCCAGCTGGGATCTCCTCCACTTGAGATGACCTCTGCATCTGGGAGCAGGGCCAGGAGGCAGGAGGATGGAGCACTTGATGCAGATCAACATAAAACACCTCTGTTAGCACTGACAAAGGGTGAGAGTGAAGAAGTGCTTTGTCAGGAGCCATCCCTTCTCCCCCCAGGAGCACACAGTGCTTTGTCTGGTTTAATGTTGAGCTGTGTCTAAAGAACAGGCTGAGGTTGCTGTGAGTGAGAGCTTCCCCCCAGGCTGGCCATCACCTTTGCTGGTTCATCCCTGCCCTTGTCATGAGCTGATCACAGCATGACAAGCACAAGGGCTCCTCCAAACCCATCCTCAAATCCAGGCTGAGCCCTCCCAGCTCTCCATTGTGTTACACACGGTGCACGCTTAAGAAATATTCATAATTATTTTAATAATGTATGATCTCCAAGACATCATGGCAACCAAAAGGGTTGCACTGGGAAATCAAGATGCATCCAGTTCTTCCCTGGAAAAGAGAACAGCCTGAGGCATTCCATTGCCCACATCCATCTTCAAACAAGCCAGCAAGCAAATGCTTTCAGCCTGGCTGGAAAATCGCCCTGTTTGTTAAACCTGCAGCAGAGGAACCTGGATTTCAGGGAGTGGCTCAGCAAGGCACGAGGGAAAGGGCAGCCCACAGAGAGATCCTCCCAAGGCCATGGTCCTGGGCAGGAGCAGGATGTGTGCTGGCAGGGCTGCTCGCTGGGGTGCAGAGCTGCCTAGGAAATGGGGCACACCTCGTGGAAAGCCCAGAGAGGATTTTGGTGCTTCCCCAGGTCCTTGCTGCTCTTGGTTACCCAGTGTTTTAGATCCCACAGAAATCAGGCCTCCCCTTGGAAAGAGTGGCCAGGAGAAGGTGTGAGGAGCACGTGGGGCCAGCTGGAGCTGGAGCACCAACATCTCTCTCTACAAGAGCTGCTGGGGCAGCTGAGGATGCTCTGGCAGAGCTCTGGAGCTGCTCCAGGGAGCAGAGTGCTGGATGAACCACGCTGGACCAAGGACACAACTTATGCAAAAGAGACACCTTTAAATAATTAGGAGTGGGAGAGTTTATTGGTTCTGTGGGTGCTTGTTCCTGTATCATCCTTCCTGGGAAAGATCTGCCCATTTTTTACCACTCTGAATATGCCTGGCTTTGGCTCTCCTGTTGCTTTTCCCAGTTTATTGAGGAGCCTTTCAGAACTTGGTGTTTTTCCACATTAAGCTGCTCTGTGTTGTGAGCACATTGTCTTTCAAGTGTCTCCTCAATTAGCTAAACAGGTTGAGGTTTTAAATCCTTCACTTCAAAGTGTTCTCTTCCATCCTCAAATCATTTTTATGGCTCTTTTCTGCACTGGCTCCCTTTTTATCATCCCTCTAATGTGTGTGGATGGCCTCAGCCCATCATCCCCAGGGGCTGGAGTCACCTCCCTGCCCTGGGCCTCTCCTGGAACATCTCAGCCAGAATTCCTGATGCTGAGTCACATTGAGCTGTGACCCCCAAATCCAGGCCAGTGCTGGCACTTTGGGATCAGCTGTGCTCAGGGCTGTGTCAGGAACGCCAGGGAGCACACTGAAACGGGAAGAAGCTGTGTGAGATGGAAATTGGGTCTTGTCTGTGCTCAGCACCTTGAAGAGCAGCTGCTCTGGGCTTGCCCCGTGTGTTCTCACCCCTCTGCTTTGCAGAGCAGCTCCCCGAGGTTGTCACTGCCGTCCTCAGTGGGGCAGTGTCACGTTCAGATAGAGATATTATGAAAGAAAGGCCTTATGAAATCAGGCCTTGCTCTAATGAATTGCCAGCTAGCCTGTAAGTTCCCAGAATAAAGAATCAAAGAATGAAAAGTCAGTTAACACAACAACCCATTGGAGAGAAAAATAAGTTTGTACCTGCAGAAACAATAGAGCTGACCCATGAGAATCCACAAAGGAAAATATAATACCTAAGTGAAAGAGACTCTTAGCACATACACACAGAACACCTTTTAACCAATGAATTAAATAGCAAAAAACCTCTGAGACCCCACAAACCACACTGCAGCTGATGGGAAGGTGCAGCCACCATGTCCTGGAGGGCAGGGCAGGCTGTTCAGGCTTGGGGACACATCTGGATGTGGTGGCTGTGTGTTTTGGCCATGAAGTGTTTTTTTAATTACAAAGCAAGGAGGTGGCTGCCAGCTGAGACAATGAGAAATTGTCCTGTTTTACATGGAGAGCCTTTGGATTCCAGCACAGAAAACCTGTGAATTCCAATGCACCAGAGCCCAGACAGTGAGTAATGGGCTCTTCAACAGGTGCTAACTTGAATTTACCTTGGGAAAAATACGTGCAGGGGAAGGCAATTAATCAGATAATCCAACATTTGACTAAATCTATTCCTTGAACTCTTTGATCTCCTCAATTAGCTGCTACCAGGCTGCCTAGGAAAAATACCTTCAAACATAACAGGGGTGGGTGAAAACCATGAGTTAGCAGCCCCAGTGCTGAGAGTGGGCAGGAAGGGGGGCAGCAGGTCAGCCCCAGCCTGGGGGAGATGGAGAGATTGCTGCTCGTGGAGCTCTCCTCTGCACCCACAGCAAGGACCTGGTGTTTTCCTGCCCACAGCAAGGATCTGTGTTTTCCTGCCCACAGCAAGGATCTGTGTTTTCCTGCCCACAGCAAGGACTTGGTGTTTTCCTGCCCACAGCAAGGATCTGTGTTTTCCTGCCCACAGCAAGGATCTGGTGTTTTCCTGCCCACAGCAAGGATCTGGTGTTTTCCTGCCCACAGCAAGGATCTGTGTTTTCCTGCCCACAGCAAGGATCTGGTGTTTTCCTGCCCACAGCAAGGATCTGTGTTTTCCTGCCCACAGCAAGGATCTGTGTTTTCCTGCCCACAGCAAGGACCTGGTGTTTTCCTGCCCACAGAAAGGACCTGTGTTTTCCTGCCCACAGCAAGGACCTGGTGTTTTCTTGGCTTGGGCACACAGTGGCACTGAGCTGGTTGTGCTCTGGGAGCAGCCCAGCCTGGAGGGACAGGGAGAGCTGGTGGGTGAGTGTTGCATACAGGCAGAGATATTATAAAGAAAGGCCTTATAAAATCAGGCCTTGCTCTGCTGAATTACCAGCTGGCCTGTAAGTTCCCATAAGGAAGAATTAGAGGAATGAGTAGCAGTTAGCACTTGTAAAGAAAAACAGTCTGCACCTGTGAAAATCAAGAAATCTGTCCCTTGAGAATCAGTGAAGAAGGTATGTAAACAATCCAGGAATAGAGACATTTGACAGACATGCAAAATGCCATTTACCAACCAACAAACTGAGTGCCAGTGTAGATCTAACACGGTGCCTCCTGATAATCCTATAAAATATGACCCATGCAATAAAAATTTGGCTTTTCCTTCATGGAAAAACGGAGTCTTGGTTGCTTATTACTGCAACAGGTAATATTGACCTCACTGCAGTGAGCTGATTCCAGCATGGAAACAGCCTGAGGGGGCTGGTAGTCAGCATTAACCCAAGCCAGAGTCCCTGGTGGTAAAGCTTGCCCATCACATGGCTGTGTTTAACCAGCTCTGCATGTCCCCAGCCCAGCCTCACTCAGACTTGGGCAGAGCAGGGAGACCACCCCACCCCAGGCAGTCCTCATTCCCCCCTCCATCCTCAGAGACTGTCTGGCAGCAGCTCTGCAGCCCCACGGAGGGGAAGTTTCTGTGCAAGCACAGCTCCCAGGCAGCCTGGGTAAATGCCTCTTTATTTTGCTCACAGCAGGCAGTGCAATTTGTCTCTAATGAGCACCAGCACGCTCTCTGCTCTCACTCAGAGCAATTATTCTGGACTCACTGGTGGCATGCAGAGCTGGTACCCAGGCCCTGCCCTCAGTGGCAGCTGCTGCTGGACGCTGTGACCTGCTCACCTGCAGGAAGGGTCAGCTCAGAGTGACACACAACCAGCACTGGGACACTGTCTCTCCTCAGGTGAACAGGTCCCTCCTCCTTGCAGCACCAGCCTCTGGTTTGGCTGCTCCAGCTCCAGCTGTGGGTGGGCACAGAGGAGAGACCAGCTGGGACCCTGCACTGGTCACTGGTCACTGCACGGTGGCTACCACAGGTGGACAGTGGCTTTTGGGGTGTGGCAGGGGACACCAGGGGCCCTGCAGGCTGAGGGACAGGCAGGCTGCCCCCTCAGGTAAGAATTCCTCCTCTAAGATTTTCCTCCTCGTTCTTGTGCTTCTCAGCCTATGAAAATAAAGAATTTCTGTGGATCCCCCAGGGCTGCAGTGGGGCAGAACTGGCAAACACCAGCTGGGAGCTCATCTTCAGCAAGGAATACTGAGACTCCTCCTGCTCAAAAGGCAAAATTTCCTGTGAATTCTGCTTGTGCCTGAGGGTGAGGCAGGACCTGGACATGGAAAGTACGATCCTGCTGCCCATGGTCAGGTGTGTCCCTTCCCCAACAGTCCCTGCCCTGTGACAGGGGAGATGAAGGACATCTGTGGTGTCCCCTGTCCCTGCAGAGATGGACAAGACACCTTTTCTTCTTGCACAATAGCCAATCTTTGTCCTTCACAGCTCATACTGATGTGGTTTTCTTTAGAAAAACCTGTTTAATTGGTTGCTAATTTCTGGCAATTCCCTTCATTGGCTGCAGTGTATGTGAGTGTCAAAAACTCTCCTCTCTAACCATGTTTACATTCCTGTCTCCTGAAGAGAAGATGTTTCACACGGGTACAAGTCTTTATTTTTACAGGTGCAAATTCCTTTCTCAGGGGAACTTGTCAGGCCAGCTGTTAGCTGTACTTAGCTGAAGTACAGACCTGAGCCATGATTTTACAAGGTGACAAAACTCTTATTTTATAATTATTTACCTGTATGTGACACCCCATAGTATATCTGTACAAAGGCACAGGAGTGGCTGCAGGGGAGAGCTGTGCCTGCCCCAGCTCAAAGGGGCAGAGCTGAGAGCAGAGCCCTGAGGGTCTGAACAGCTTCACAGCCTCGGTGCCTGTCCAGAATCACAGGCTTTGGGACAAATCCCCTGCCTGGAGGCTCCTGGGGAGCTGCTCATGAAGATTTGAGCAGCAAATCCAGGACAGCATCCTGGCATTGACCCTGCAGGCACAGGAGTAGGGTGAGTGTGGGGGTGAGCTCAGCAGGGCTTTCAGCCATTCAAACCTCCAGGAAATCCAGCTCCAGGTGCACTGCAGAGGTGTTGCTCTTGGCATCTTTAGGTGGTCTAAAGATCAGTTCCACTCGAGTAAAAACAGTACTGGTTGGTCCAAAACCTGCTTAAAATACAAAAAGCAAGGCTTGTAAATGAGAAAACAGTTGGAGTTCTCTCGTGAGCTGCTGTCCTAGCCCGTGTCACAAATATGGGATGTAAATCTTCACACACCCTTTTCCACAGAGCAGGCAAGGGGCTCCACTGACAATCCCTCTGTTCTAGGCAACCCACTGCTTGAGTTCGTTCTTCTCCTCCCTCTCCACTCCCCAAAGGACACATCTAAAACTTGGTGAGAACTTCATTTCCTTCATTTCTTGGTTGTACTGCACAGAGGAGTGAATACATCTGATCTGAGCACAACAGGTTAACACCAGCCCTCCTGCCTGAGGATTTTCCTGTTAGAGAACTGCAATCAGGGATCCAAAAGATCCTAAATTAGTCTTAATGTTTATACTGGGCTTCAAAGGAGGTGGAGCAGAGCAGCCCCATATCAAAGGTGGCTGCTTTAACAAGAAGGTTCCTTGCAGAAGATCCCAGAATGGAGTGCTCAGTAGTTGGAACAGAGTGATGGCTCCTGCACAGGAGTTTCTGGGTGAGTAGTGTGGGGTTTTTGTCACTAATTAGCTGCTGGTTTACAGCAGTGATATCCCAGGATTTAAAGCTCCTTCAGATTCTTTCTGTGCTGTGTTGAACTCAGGTGGGGCAGGTGTGGGATCCTGGCATCCCTGAATGCAGAGATTCTCTGCCATGTGTTTCCCAAACTTCACTCAGTGGCAGTTCTCAGGAAAGATTCTGCATCCAACTGAAAAACTGGGAGCTGCCATGAGAAAAATAGGGGAGGATTGGAAGATGAAGCTGGGATTGCACCTAAGGAGTGTTTATTAAAAAGAATGAAACTGTGGTTACACATAGATGCAAAACATTGAGGGAACAGCAGCACAGGAGCAGTGGTGCAGGAGAGGATCTGTCCCTGACTGCAGCTCACCTTGTCGTGGCCCCATCTCATTCCCTGCACAGACCCCTCCAGGGCAGCCCTGGGCTGCCTGCTGAAGGGATTCTGCTGCCTGAAGAACCAAACTCAGGACCCAAGTACCCCAAATTCAGGAGCAGTTTTGGCATGGAGAAGGGAAGAGCTGTGGCTGACGTGGTTTGGGGTGGTGGGCAGGAGCTGCCTGGGAGCTCAGCTGGTCTCCATGCCCTGACTGGATATTCACACACTAAAGATGCTGTTGATTCAGCCCCATCCTCTGCTGAAGGTCATTTCCAGCAATACTCCTAATTCACAGCTGCAGCTGAGGCTTTTCCTGTAAGCCCAAAGGTGCTGTGTGATAGTAAACCTCCTAAAAATCTGTTCCTTTCATAAACCCAGCCCTCAGAAAGCACCAACACATTTGCTCTTGCCTTGCCAAGCCTCAGTTCTTTGTACAATGGGGACAACGTGAGCCCTTCATCTGGGTGTCTGGAGATAAACCTGCCTTTGCACAGCCCCCTCCCTGCCCGTGATGAACGGCACAGAAAAGGCCTCTGGAAATGAGTCATCATGAAATGTGGACACTTGAAAAGGCATCCTCCCTCGGGACCAGGGCTGGGAGTTTGGCTCTCATCTGCTGTGAATGCCAGGCTGCTCAGTGAGGGAGAGCAATGGGTGGGATTTGCTGCCCCCGAGAGCCCCCAGTCCCTGACACAGGGACAGGGATGGGCAGGGCTCAGAGCCTGGCCGTGGAGCTGGGCTGGAGGGAGGGGATCCAGGGTTCTCCTTGCCAGGGCTGCAGACACAGAAAGAGAATCAGCACCCAGCAGAGATAAGCCCCACCCTGTGAGATAAAGGGGTTCCAGGATGTGCCTCTGCCCCACGGACACAGCAGAGCACTCACAGGGGCACAGGAACAGTCAGGCACCAGGGATTGGGCCCAACAAGGCAGGACATGAGCCAGCTGTGCCCAGGTGGGCAAGAGGCCAAGGGCACCTGGGCTGTGCCAGCTCTGGGCTGCAGGGCCAGGGCAGTGCCCATCCCTGTGCTGGCACTGCTGGGGCACCTCCAGGGCTGGGGCAGCTCTGGGACACTCAGGACAGGAAGGACATGGAGGGGCTGGAGCGTGTCCAGGCAGGGAACAGAGCTGGGGAAGGGTCTGGAGTAGCTGAGGGAGCTGGGAAAGGGGCTCAGCCTGGAGAAAAGGAGGCTCAGGGGGAACTTGTGGCTCTGCACAACTCCCTGCCAGGAGGGGACAGCCAGGGGGGTCGGGCTCTGGGAACAGGGACAGGGACAGGAGGAGAGGGCACAGCCCTCAGGCTGGATATTAGGTTCAGGTTGGATATTGGGAAGAAATTCTTCATGGAATGAGTGGTCATCTCCTGAGCACATTAGCCAGATAACCCTGCACAGCCCCTGAGCAGACCCAGCTCCTGAGGAGCTCTGAGGCAGCAGTGTGACCCTAAATCCTCCAAAACACCCTGAGCCAGCCCTGAGCTGATTTCTGACCCCGTGTTGTCTTGGGCCAAGCAAGGAGAGGCAGTGAGGTGAGCAGAGGAGCCTTGCTGGCCATGTTTGGGTGACAGGACACACTGCACCTGTGAGCTGTGTCCCTGTCCCCCATGGTCACTGCAGAGCTGAAGTTCTTTTGGCAGTGGCCAGGCTTTGTCGGCAGCCCTGAAGCTCAAATTAAAATAAATAAAAAAATGCTTCCTGAAGCTGGAGGCAGAACAGAAGAGCTGCTACCTGGCATTTGGACAAGGAGAGAGGATGGGAACTGCATCGAATTCCCAGTGTGCTCCTGACTCACTCTGTGCCCGGCGTGAGTCACTTCCCAAGGTCTCTCCTTCCAAAGCCCTCCCAGCTCTGCAGGAGTGGAAGTGCTCCTGAAAGCTCTCCCAAGCCCCATTCATTATTAAACGCCTTCAAGTGTGTGACTGCAGGGGGAGAAACACCTTGTGGGCACAAATCTCTCCTGCGTGGGCAGAAACCACCCGCAGGTGTGAAGGGAGCTCCAGGTCACAGAGGGTGGCTGAGCTGTGGGTTCTGGTGGGAAACAGCTGAGAGGAAGGTGGGTTCCTGCTTGTCACAGCCCGAGGAGTCTCCTTAGACCCGAGATCACCTCAGGAGGACATGCAGTGCTGTAAATCCTGATTTTTCCCCCAGCTGCCGATGAGAGATTGCAGCAGACAGTTTTTAAGGCTCCAAGGATTGTTGATTGTTTCCTTGTCTCAGGAACTCTCTGCCCGGCTCACAGCTCTGCCCAGCCGGGCACCCAGGATGGAATCTGCCTGCTGAGGGCAGGGCTGATCTCATACAGTCTGAATTACCTGCTGAATGTTTGTAACAATTCTCCAGCACAATACAGTCTTGTTAAACAGTCCAGCTCTGACCCCATCCAGTCTGACAGTGCCAGCATGTCACCCAGCATGGATGGCACGGAGAAGAAGGAGGAAGAGGTATCCACACCCCAAATTCTCCATCTTGGCCACGTGTCCCTTATCACAAACATTCCCAAAAGTCTATTTATCTACGTTCTAACAACCTCATTTACACTTTACTAATTTTGGTGGCTTGTTTCCATTCCCTCTGTGTTGGTAATTTCCCTCAGGGGTTGGAATTCAGCCCCTGAGACACCAGGGTCTCACTCAGGGGTCTTTGAGACCCTTGCCAGGGGGTTTTGAGACCCCCAAGGAGGCCAGGGCACTGCTCTGGACTCCCACACCTGCTCAGGGCACTCCTGTGGCAGTAAGGCAGTGCTGGCAGGCACTCAGCAATTATTGAGTGGGACACATCCCCATTCTGGGTCTCCTTGGCAGATTTTTTTCCCCGTGGCACCTGGCCCCAGCTTTCAGCAGCTGCTCCTTCTGAGCCTGGATTAAAGAGCTGTTTAATGCCCTACACTTTTCACCCCCTGAAAGTGCTTATATGCAGTGACCCTGTCACCTCAGCATCTCACTTTGAATTAAAATGCTGAGCTTTGTAAAAACCTCACTGAAAAGCATTTCCCCAACTCCATTTTGAGCTGGAATGATTTTCCACTTGGGTATCCACATCTACCCCAGCAGCTCTGCTCTGGTTCCTGTGGGTCTGAGAGAGTTGCTGGCATTAGGACACCTCCTCTTCAAAGGACCCAGCCCGCTCCTAACTCAGAATTTCCCTCTTTTGTTGCTCTTTGCATCTGCTGAAACTTACAGCAGTGACAATTTCATTCTTATATCTGAATTGCTGAGCTCAGTGTTGTAAAAGGTGTCTGGCCTTGCCCCGAGTTCTGCCAAACACCACTTGAGGTGGCCCTTCAGAGGGTGAAACTCCTCTCTGAGCTCCTCCAGGTCCTCTCTGCTGCAGCCCTTTGACAGCAGCTCCCTCGAGGATATGCAGTGGTAAAATTCTCCCTCAGACTATCCAGCAGCACGGGATCCAGTGCTGTGGGAAAGGTGAAACTCACTGCACCTCCCCACCATCCTGCCAGCCCCAGCTGTAACAGCTTTAGAGAACTGATAGGAGGTTGTTTGACAAGACCTGCTTTTTTTAAACCCACACTGGCAGGTGTTAATTATCCCATAGTCCTTAATTTCCTCATCATTTTCCAGCTTCTTTCCAAAGCAATTGGGAGCAGAGCTAATCCTCAGGTTTGGGAAGCATCCCCGTGTGTTTGCTGGGGCTCAGGAAGAGTGGGAGAGCTGCTGGGAAGATGTGACTGATGGAGGAGCCACTCCCACTTCAACAGCACCTTTGGGGCCTCCCAGCAGTTTTCCTGGATTCTGTCTTTCAGGGAATGGGCACAATCCTCTCTTTATTTCATGTGAAGCTTTCCCAGGCAGAGGAATTGCTGCTTTGCTAATGGAATGGCTCTGTGCCAGCACAGAGGTGACACCAGGAGTGACCTGTGACTGAGGAAAATGGACAGAAATCCAGTTTTGTTGCTCCTCAGGTGACTCCACACCATCCCATCATTCCCATCCTTCCAGGTACAGCTGGTCCTGCTCTCTGCTGCCTCTGGGCCCCCAGGGAGATTCCTCTGGGTCACAGGGAGCTGCTCAGCCTGTCTGGCCAGTGCCCCATTCCCAGGGAGGGGCTGTGGGAGCTCCCCCAGCAGCGGGGATCACAGAACCACTGAATGAACCAGGCTGGAAAAGACCTTGGAGATCCTCGAGGGCAGCCTCTGGCTCCTCCAGACACCTCCTCAGCCGAAGCACAGCTCTGGGGAGATGCCAGCACCCCTGCCAGAGCTGCCTGGGGCTGGCCAGGGGCTCCTCCTGTCCTGGCACAGCCACCAAAGTGTCACACTGGGGACGTCCTGCCCTCTCCAGGGGTGGGGCCAGGCTGCCCAGGCCACCAGGGCCACTTTGGGCCACCAGCAGAGAAGCTGAGGGGGTCACCAGTGAGGGTGGCTGGAGTGCAGGCTGCTCAGCAGACACTGAGCTCTGCACTGAGTGCTGACAACCACTGACAAGGCTGGGAGCAGTGGGATTTACTGACTTTTGAGGGGAGAATTAGTCCCAGCTCCATCTCTGTCACCATTTGCTCTCAACACCACAAATCCTGATGTTCTCCTCAATAACTTTTATGGGAAGTGGAGAAATTAGCTAATTCCCCATTGCTCCATCCCCACTTATTAGTGCTACACAGAATTGGGTCATTATGAGTAGAACTGAAAGGCAAAATAAAACTTCTCCCTTAAAAATGCATTTTAATTAACTCTGCTGGGTTCATGTGCTCCTTAGGAAGTGCTGATTGTGCCTTACTGACTGAGCTCTGCTCACACTGATGACTTAAGTTTGGAGTTTTCTGTTCTGCTTGGGTGTGCTTTCCATTGTGCTTAGGGTGGTGAAGACAAAATAGTCCAATTCCAGCTATGGGCTCAAGGACAGCTTCTTCAAACTCTAGGCCCTAAGTATAATCAAAGTAAGAAGGGGAGGGCAGGCCAGCCAGGAGAAGAGGAGGAGGACACCTTACAATTTGAGACTATTAATTGGATGGTTGACTCCTGTATGTAAATGGACTGAAGTTTATAAAAATGTGAAATCATGTGACCAAGCCCTCTTTTACTGCCACCTTGGAGCCCCTCGGGCAGGGCCCACCCTGTGGCACTGGTGTGGCCTTTGAAGGCCTTTCAATAAATACCATTTATTTCCCCTAACTCTGTGTGATCTCTGTTTCAGCCCCTAAAGGCAACCACACAGGAGACCAGGCTTGGCCAAGGGCCAACAGAAGGGCCTTGTCTTCCCTCTGCACCCACCCTGGAAGATGATGGTGGGGTGCTGCTCCTCAAACTTCTTGGGTCTAATAAAGTTTGATCTACTAAGGCTGACAAGTAAAGTAGCAGAAAGATAGAGAATCATTGAATTACAGAGTGGGTTGGGTTAGAGGGGACATTAAATCCCATCCATCCCACCCCTGCCATGGCAGGGACACCTCCCACTGTCCCAGCTGCTCCAGCCCCAGTGTCCAGCCTGGCCTTGGGCACTGCCAGGGATCCAGGGGCAGCCACAGCTGTGCCAGCCCTGCCCACCCTGCCAGCCAGGAATTTATTTCTAATATCCAATCCAAACTCGCTCTGTCTGTGTGAAGCCACCCCCATGTCCTGCCCCTCCATCCCTTGTAAATATTCTCTCTTCTCCTTTCTCGTTGGCTCCACTCAGGCACTGAAAGGCCCCAGTCAGGTCACCCTGGACTCTTTTTTTATTTTGGCTGAACCATCCCAAGGTGCCAAAGCAAGGACTGAAAGCAGAGCTCGGGCTTGGGGAGTGAGTGCTGGAGGGGTGACAACTTCTGCCCCACACAGGGCAGCAGTGGGAAGGATCCCTGCAGCACCAGCAATGGGAAATATGAAATTTTACATTTCCTTCACAAAAGGCAAGGAGAGAATCCCTGCCACGTTTCCCAGCTGGGCAGAGTGGAAAGGAAGCCCAGGTTCAGAGCTGGCAGGAATGAAAATGCAGTTTGAGCCCTCTGGGGTGGCAGTGGGGGCTGCTCAGTCAGACCCACCCTGACCTCCTTGCACTTTCACATCCTGGAAGGTGATGGGGAAAATCCTGTGTGTGCTCCACTGCCAAGGGCAAAAGCAAAGCCCCTGTGGAAGCCTCACCACCGTGGGACATTCCACAAGTTCCAACTTTGCAACTCAAAGCTTTCTAGATGGAGACAGTATCATGGATTATGGAGGCAAACTTAAGGAAGGGCAACTTTAAAATAAAATCTTCTAGGCTTGTGAGACAAAATTTTACAGCAAATGCTAATGTCTCTCTGCTCCCCCTGCTTTTTCCTGGCAAGATGATGAAATGCAGTAAATAAATACATAAAAATAATGAGTCTTCCAGACCTTGCAGCATTCATTTTAATAGATGCTATTTAACTACACACAGAATCACAGATATCTACCTTTCAAACGCTGGTTACAAAGATTGGGAAGGCTGCCAAGAAAATGGCTTTTATTTCCCCCCAATAGATATCAAAAAGAAACAATTTATATGTTGAAATTGCCTTTATTTTTTAATCCATAAATAGTTGTTACTGACAAAAGTGGAAAAATCCTTAAGACTCTAAATTTTACTAAACTGATAATATTTTTTGTTTACAGTACATACAGAATGTGCTTTTACAGGTAAGTATAACAACAAGAATAATACAGAGAAAAACAGTCAAATACTGCTCATCTTGAAGCTTGTTTAATGGTTAACCAAGAGTCTGTGCAAAGTTACAGATACAAATGTACTTCCTCTTCAGTACTACTGTATAATAAACATGGAATCCATAAACTGGGCTAAAGCACAAAAATATCCACTTAACCCCTCTTAGGAAATATTGTCCCCCAAACTAAAAATATTACAGTAAGAAGTGTCTTTCTCAGAGCCAAGAAACTCTTGCTACAAAATTGTCTCAGGGGTTTGCAGGCGGGCAGGAGCGGCAGTGGAGCAGAGGGGCAGGGGAACAGCTCCTCCTGGCAGTGGGGTGGGATGGGGAGAGAGATCCTGGGGTGGGGAGAGAGCTCCTGGGGTGGGGAGAGAGATCCTGGGGTGGGGAGAGAGCTCCTGAGGTGGGGAGAGAGATCCTGGGATGGGGAGAGAGCTCCTGGGGTGGGGAGAGAGATCCTGGGGTGGGGAGAGAGATCCTGGGGTGGGGAGAGAGCTCCTGGGGTGGGGAGAGAGATCCTGGGATGGGGAGAGAGCTCCTGGGGTGGGGAGAGAGATCCTGGGATGGGGAGAGAGCTCCTGGGGTGGGGAGAGAGATCCTGGGATGGGGGAGAGAGCTCCTGGGGTGGGGAGAGAGATCCTGGGATGGGGAGAGAGCTCCTGGGGTGGGGAGAGACCTCATGGGATGGGGAGAGAGATCCTGGGATGGAGAGAGACCCCCCGGGATGGAGGGAGAGCTCCTGGCATGGAGGAAGAGCTCCCAGGATGGAGAGAGAGCTCATGGGATGGAGAGAGACCTCCTGGGATGGAGGGAGATCTCCTGGGATGGAAAGAGTTATCCTGGGATGGAGAAGACATTCTGGGATGCAGAGAGAGCTCCCGGGATGCAGAGAGAGCTCCTGGGATGGAAAGGGACCACCTGAGGTGGAGAGGGACCTCCCAGGATGGAGACCTCCTGGGATGGAGGGAGATCTCCTGGCACAGAGACCTCCTGGCATGGTGTGGCCATGGTGCAGACCCGGGGTGCTGGAGCAGAGATCTCTTCCTCTAACACTGACACACTGGGACAGCCCCACCCAGCTCTGCCCTGGCCCTTGGCTGAAGCACTGTTGGCTTTTCCCAGCTGGGATTTGGGGTGGGGGCACCTCTCACCACCGAGAGAGCTGGGAATGGTCCCTTCTCCCAGCTGCCTGTGGACACAGCACAGAAGTGGCTGTTCCCCAAGGAGCAGCCCCAACTCGGGCTTATTGCTAACAACCCTCACTAGGAAAATATTTAAGCCCCTTCCTCACACATTTCTCTTCTTTCACTCAGCTGAAATACACTTGAACACGAAATGTGCTCGTGCTAAAGGTATTTCAGCAGAGCCCCTCCTTCCAGATGAAGCATTAAATCTGAAACTAAACTAAGACAAGCTATTTCTGCAGGAGCTGAAGATGGCAAATGGATCCCAAACAGATAAGTATTTCAAACACAATTAAAGTTACCCTGTTTCATGGAGATTGAAGTGTGGTGGAAGAAGATGAGGATGTCTTCCCAGCTACTAGGAACTAAACATCTCTTGCAAAGAGCTGATGCCAAGCTCCTGCAGATTCCTGGTGGGAATGCTTGTGATAGAACAGAAATGTGCATGCAGGAAGCTCAAGTTCCTGGGAGCAGCTTTGCAGCCAGCCTGGCTCAGCAGACAGAAATTAAATTCAGGCCAGGGAAGGAGGGCTTACTCCTGGACAACTGTCTGTGTCTCTTCCCACCCACCCCCATCCCCAAGTAACAGATCATCATTTATAAAAGGAACATTAAAACATTGAAAAATATTTCTTTTTTTTTTTCCTTAAAACACGATTCTCTGGCATTAGAAGGCTTTTTATGACAAAGTTCCTGTTCCATGTGGCGCTGTGTGTGATTCATTAAAAATAGTTTTCCACGTTTCAAAGAATGATTCAACACAGTTTGGAAGCTTCGGTTGGTACAGGGTCAGTCAGAACGTGTTGATTGCATTTTGCACTATGTATGTATATATATATATATATTTGTATCTATATACACATACACAGAGAACTGTAAAAAACCCAGTGCAGCCATCCAGGATGTGTTGCTGCTCAGGGAATGCAAACAATTATCAGCTTGTAGGAAATAATATAAACTTTTCTGCATCCCCCTCCCCCAGTCCCTGCACATGCACTCTGGGAACTGGACACTCCCCAGGTGTTTGCACCTGTGGGTGGAGAAATACAGATCAACTCTTCAGAGCATATGAGATTAATCAAGGCAGGTTCTATTTTACTGTACAGAGGAATGTGGCTGCTTCCCGCTTTTCTCCTGAGTGCAGGATGTTGTTTTGACTCAGACATGAGGAGAGGGAAGCAGGAAGGTCCCAGTGCAGGGAACAGCATCCCCTGGAGCTGCTGCCTGCCAGGACCCTGCCCAGGAGGGGAGCAGTGGGAACCTGGGCAGTCCCAGCCCGGCTCTCTCGCTCTGGGCAGGCACCAGGCTGGGGCACATCACACGCGATGTGTCGGGACAGTGACAAACAAGATTAACAGAAACACTTTGCTGCTCTACATTTTCTGTGGTGAGAGGGCCTCAGAGCACTTAATGTTATGGTCTGATCCCTCCACAGAGCTGGAAATTCCCGTTATCATCACATGAGGACCACGGGGAGCTGAAGTGCTGGGGACCAGGCTGGGGTCATGGCACTGGGTCCCAGACCAAGTGTTCTTCCAATGACAAATTCTCATGAGAAGGAATAAGGGAAAAAAATGACCTAAGGACATCTGTGTGTGCTGCAGTGCCACTGCCCCACCCACCAAGCCATTCCAGCACACAGGGCGAGCTGTGGGAACACATGGTGCCCAGGTGGTATCCAGGGCACGCTTCCTTCCCAAGGAAATTTGCTGAAAGTTTTCTGTGGTGGTGGCAGAGTCCCTGAAGAGATTTGGCCTAAAAAAGCTCCTTGTGGGACACATCTGCTTGAAACAGTTGAGTGGGTGGAAAAAAGACAAGGAAATGAGGCTAAGGTTTCTCTGGAGGATTCTTGCCCAGGTAGGACGTGTCAGCAGAGGGCCTGTGATATTTGTTAGCCAGAACAGGAGAAGACACAGAGGTCAAATGGCCCAGGCACAGCTCAGCATCAGCCCCAAATTTCCAAATTTTCATATGGTCCAGCAGCTTCTTAGTTCACAAATGGAACATTGAGATGAGGACTAGAGCTTGAGACACACAGCTATGGACATGGAAAGAGAGGAATGTTCACCTACCCACGGCCTCCTACTGTCACCTCTTCTCCAGCTCTGCCACCACAGCTCCTGGAGGCTCTGCAGTGGACTCTGCTCTCCCCCAGTGTTCAGTTTCCCTGCTGTGCTTGGGCCAGGAGGAGCCCCAGAACCTCAGCAGGGGCTGCCTCCCCCTCAGTCGTCAGAGCTTCTCTTCTCTTCACATGAGTCCCACACTCTGGCCTGTGGGAAGGTCAGCAAGGGCAATGTTCTCACAGGGATTGTCTTCTGGGAAGAAAAATCCAGGGGCTGAGCCAAGGAGCTTGGAGGTAGTCAGGGGAGAGTAGTGTCCATCCACGGAGGGGGCAGGAGATGAGGTGTGAGCCTGTTCTCCCTCATCCCTCCCGTGCCATGAGCTGCCACCCTGATCCACAGACAGTTCTGGTTGTTGCCCAGAGTGATTTTGCCCAAGGCTGCAGGATCTGACCCTGGAGACTGTTATTTGTTTGCTCCCTCCCAGCTCAGTTTCCGTCAAACAAAGTCCCAGTAACCTCTCACTGATGGAGTCCTTCTCAGCAGTCTCCATCAGATGGGGCAGCATAAAGCTCTGGAAACAGGACCAGCTCCAGGACAGTCTGGGAAACAGAAAGGCCACCTGGACACCAACTGAGCCCAGCTGTAAGTCCCACTGGGGTGAGGACACATGCTCCTCCTCCTACCCTGCACCAAAGCCTGCACAGGAGACTCAGCTCACGCCCTACCATCAGTGTTTGCTACAGGACTTGACACAGCGGGCTGGGAATGTCATTAAGGCCAGGAGGTATCTGAGGGGAGGGAGCAGGGCAGGGCAGAGCTCAGTGAAGCCTAATGAAGAGCCATGCAGGAAAAGAGTCGCTGTGGGAAGGTGGGACACAAAGAGAAGTGCACAGGGATGCGCTCACAGCCTGGAGTCAGTCGTCATCTCACCGTGTGTGTGTGTGTGTGTGTGTGTGTGTGTGCTGGGGCCTCGAGGCCACTCCAGGGACAGTGTCCAGCACCCACAGCTCCAGCACCAGGTCTGGCTGGCCTTCAAACCCGCTGAGACCCTTTCCTGGTCACAGAAGTGTGTTCTGGTGGGAGTCGGTTCTACAGAATTTGGTAGGAGCACAAATCAAAAGGAAAAAAAACCCAAACCCAAATCTTAACAAAAACCAAAGCAAAGCCCAATCTGTCTGGAAAGCCAAAGGTAAAACCCTCACAAATTCTGGACCCACGAGTCTATGTTTTAAAGATTTTACAAATATACAGTATCTAATTAGCGTTATATCAGATATACAACATGCCCATTAATTATAATTATGCTGGATATATAATTTATATGCATGAAATGTAACTGTCATCATGGTTAGGATTGGGACTCAGTGGAATTGGAATTTGGAAGGTTTTCTTGGGAGGCCATTGCAGGGAGAGAAAACCACGGAAACTTACCGACCTGCTTTTCGGTAAACAGACACCCTCAGCTTTGTGCCTCTGCTAAGGGCTAGAAAAAGATTTGCTACATATGGAGCTCTAGGCTGTGAATGGAGGAGAAACAAGGGAACTGGGCCATGGAAGATGCTATCAGGAAAAGAAACTTCTAGGGGGGAAATCCAGGCTGGGTGACAGCCCTGCCTCGCGGGGTCTCGGTAGGGTCAGGACCTCCCCCAGCACAGGCCAGCAGTGTGAAGCTGAACGGGTTCTGCTGCTTTAGGGTCAGCAGTGGCGAGAAGCTGGAGGAAGAGAAACCCTCCTCCTCCTTCCTATTTACATGTTGGAGACACCAAGATACTAGAATGAGTGGAGGAAAGGGTCTAACAAGCATTTCAGCATATTTGTGCTTATTGAACACATCAACCCCACTACTTCCTACACTGAGAGAGCAGGCGATTTGTAGGCACTAGTATGTTTTTATCTTATGAGTATATTTAGTATAAACTAAAACTTTATTTCTCAGCCAGGCTATTCTTGTCCCTAGATCTGCCAGTCCCATAGGAAAGTCTGCCCTTGAATTTGCTCCAAGGGTGACAAAGAACAGATGTGTGGAGGCTGACGGGTGTCGAGCAGCCTGGGGGTGACCCCAGCAGCCACAACTTCCCTACTTGCTACAGACAGGCCAAACATGAGGACCAAGAGCGAGGCCCCTTCCTGCCAGGATTGGGGGGGCTGCATTTCCTCCTCCCTGTCTCAGGCTGCTTCTCCTTGGAGCAACTGAAAAGTCCTGAATTCATGGAAACTATGGGATAATGCAGGTGAGCCCTTGGAAGGAGCCATCGATTACTATGGCTTTCTTTGACAGAAACTGATGCACACCAGGAAATTTCCTCTGTTATCCCTCACTAGTGTCTGACTGCTGCTTCAGTTCTTCCTGTGTCGCTGATGAAGGGGTGGCTTTAAAAACAACGTGGGCGGGACTGTCAGAGAAGTCTTTGCAGACACTGAGTTAGTAGAGGTTATCTTGGCCTATAAGGCCACTGCAGAACGGGGTGCTGTGGCCACCCCAGTCCTTAAGGAGTATCTACAATGCACTGGGTTGTGTCAAACAGTCACCTCGGTTTTGCTGGCGGTGCGGTAGTGGTGGTGGTGGCCGGGGATGTAATGCAGCTGTTCCACCGTGTTGTGCCGGCGCGAGGCGAACGCTTGGCGCTTGGCCGAGGTCGGGTTCATACTCAAGGTATTGTACAAGTTATTTGAGGCACTGGGATGGGAGTGCATTTTTGACATCCTGTAGCGATCCAAGACGGGTGTTGACACAAAGACATCCGTGTGTGACAATGCCCTGGACATGGACTGCTCGGGGTACCCCGAGCGCTCCGGGGACAGCAGCGGGTCCTGGGAGTGCAGGCGCTCCGCCGACAGCAGCTGCTCGTCGGAGAGGATCCGCTCGTAGGACATGCTGAACTCCTCGGGCATGATCCTCTCAGGGGACAGCACCCTGTCCTGGGACATGGCCCTGATGGGACGGCGGGGCCTGTCCCGGTGGTTGCCCTGCTGAGACATTTTGATGACGTTGATGGGCAGCGTGCCCCGGGCTGCCAGGTCGGGCAGGTGTCTCCTCCTCATGTAGTACTCGTCAGCCTCTTTGTCAGCTGCGGGGAGGGAAAGGGAGAGGTTAGAAATGTCGGAGTGCTGTCCCAGGGGTGCAGACCTGCCTCCTGGTGACAGCCGAGGGACCATCTGCCACAGGCAGGGACGGCCTGGCTGGGTCACCAAGGGCTTGTGGCAGACAGGAGCATGGAGTGCATGGGGACAGTGCAAGTCCCTGGGCATCCCACACCCCTCCACGTGCTGTGGAGGCCAGACTGTGCTACCACACGATTTACATGAGAGTCCTGGAGAAATTCCCAAATGTCACCTTCACAGGAAAGAACAGAGCAAGAGACACGAGCAGGTGAGGTCCCTGTTTGAGGTCCCCATTTGAGGTCTCCATGTCACCTCTGGCCTGAAACCTGGGTATTCCCTGGAGCCCATGAGTGACCTCATCACATTTTAATTACCACATTTAAATACTTGCACATGTGACCACAAAACAGGTTTGGTGGTCATGGGACATTCTCTGAATCACCTGCCTAAGGTTTCGTTTTCCCATTTTTATAATCAACCTTGGTTGATATAACAGAATTTATCCCACGGAACATTTCTTGCTCTGTTTGCTGCTCCTGCATCTGAAATGATCTCTCTGCTGCTCTGAAATGCAGCACACACTCCCCACACACTCACCCTCCTTTTTTTGGCTTTGAGAGAAACGCTGCAGTCTCAGAGAGGATGTTGGCTACAGCAGTTGTATCGTGATAGATCACTGGAATTCTAGAGCAGCTGCAACTGCCTGATTCAACCAACTGGTAATTCAAAGAAGCAACCTCACAGTTGTTTCTTTTTTTTTAAAAAAGCAACAACAGGAACACAAAAACTTTCTGGTTAATCCCTCTGATGTTCTTATGCTGTGAGCTGGGGTACTGGGATCACTCACCTGGAAGGAGGCTTGGCAGTCCTTGAGCAGCCTGAGGTGCCCTGATGAGCCTGTGGCCCAAAATCCAGAATGGCCATCCCTCCCCAAAATTCCACTGTCACAAGTGGGAGAGCACAGCTCTGGCCTCCATGGGCCAGGGGATGGAGTCACATTTAGTGCTCCACACTGATCATCCCTGTGAGCCTTCTGTCTCATTTCTCTGTCTGAGAGGTTCTCCTGATGAGAGAAGAGCATCCCTCACCCTTTCTGGCTCCATCAGAGCCCCTCAGAGTGAGACCCACCCCAGACACCTGGCAGGACCCTCCTCTCCTTGCAGAAGACAGCAGTGGGATGTAGGAAGGGGATTCCTCATGCAAAGGTAAAGGAAATTTCTCCACCTTACAGAAGAAATGAGGCTCATTGCAAAGTAACCTCATAGGAAGAGCTTTGCACAGAGCCCCCAGAGCTGGGCACACCCAGGACCCAGCAGGGACTGTCCCTACCAGGCTTGAGCCAAGTGCTGATGGGCAAACACATCCTGTCCTACCCATCCTCAGCTCCTGGGACTGACATAAAATTCCTCGGGAAAGTAATTTGCTTCTCTGACAAATATGATGAAAATATGTGATAATAAAGAGGAGCCTTGTTTATTTTCTCAGCTCCAGTATTTCAAACCATGGCAGGTGATGTAAGATAGGAATGGATGAGGTGGCAGAAGAGGAAAATTTTCCATATGTGGAGATTCTGAGGATGTTAGAGGGACAAAGAGAGCAAAGCTCTGCTGCAGGATGGTTGGGGTGATCATGGGGCAGGTGAGGTAGGTGCTGCCTCTTCCTGTGGGCCCTCAACAGGCCTGGTAGTTAAAAATTGGTGGAAATTCCCTCACTCTTCTGGCATAGCCATCAGTTTGTAGGTTTTATGCACCACACTGGCTGGGAGTTGACGACTCCTGTGACAGAGCTCGTGTGGTGGGTGCTGACAGCTCCGCCAAACCCTGCAGGGCTGTCACAACCCTGTGCTGGGCCACTCACTCTTGTCCTCATCCCGTCTCCCACACCTTCCCTTCCCTGCCCCCTGTGCACAGCCCAGATCCTGGGGAGGTGGGGTGTAGGTACTCGCTGTGTCTTTGTATCCAACAGACGAATAGGGACAAAACTCATTAAACCTGTATTTAGTAAAAGTTACTGTAGCATTTATTAAGTGGGTAAGAAACAGAGGGTTTTACAAAGGGTAGCTCTTTAGCAGCCCAGAGTAAAACAACACGTGGGTTTGAGCAATGGGGTAAGGAGGAGGGGGAGGGGGAGAAGGCAGAGAGGGAGAAAAGAGGGAAAGAGAGAGCAGAGAGAGAAGAGAGGAGAGCGAAGAGAGGATGCAAGAGCGGGGAGAGAAAGTAATGGAATAAAAAGGGTATTGAGGTAATAGAGGAGGGAGAGGAGAAGTGGGAGAAGAGAGGGAAAGAAGAGAGAGGAAGCAAGAAAGAGAGAACAAGAGAGCGATTTCCTGTTTGCAATACAGTAAAACATCTTCCATAATGAATATTCTAATTTTCACTAACCAATGTACTACAAGATGCAAATTCTATAGCATTTACATAGAGCCTATAGGAATCATGATATTAGCATAGTATGTTGCATTTTAAACTCTAAGATCTAATCTATGGGCGGGGGCAAGTCTTTTGTGAGCTTTTGGGTTGCTCTCTGGCCGAGACCATTGTTTAATCAAGAAGGGATTGCCTTCAGGGGCTATCCTATTGTTTCATGGTAATTCAGTAACTAAGGCTTTCCTGCCACATCCTCCCCAACAGTGGGGCTGTGTGGGAATACAACTAGAGAGCAGGACTGAGAGCACTGCTTAGCTTGTCACAACCGACATGGATGTGTCAGCCATAGTAGGCCGCAAGCCTTGGCGTGAGTAGGCCGCAAACCTTAGCGAGAGTAGGCCACAAGCCTTGGCAAGAGTAAGCGGGATTTTGAAGAAGGAATATAAGAGATAAGAAAGTGCTTGGTATGAAGAGCTTACCCTGCAGTTTTTATGGGGATTTTCGTAATATCTACCTGGTACCTGGTTAGCTGAAATGAGGCATAGATTGAGCAATGGTATTTAGTTATATAACTTAGAAACGCTAATATGATTGGTGCGCTATTTTTAGTAATAGGTAAAAAAGTATATAAACTTTGCTTTGTGGATCAATAAACAGCTTCATGGCATATCGTGAAGACCCCGTCTCTTCATTACCACCGTCGTCAGGGCTGTTCCTGCCTCACATCAGAAGCAGGGGCTGACAACATCTGTGCCACCAGGGCTGCTGGCAGCCCCTTCCTCCAGCCCACCCCTGGGCATGAGGTCACCCACAGCTCCCTGTGCCGCCTCCTGCCCGTGGGATTTGCTCTCTAGAGCACACGCTGCAGGAATGACTCTTTATTTTTTGCCATCCAACACTTCTTGGAAGGATGCCTCACTGCAAATGTCAGGCAGCAGCTCTCCTGGCCTCCAGCTCTCCTGTCTTTAAAATCACCTTCTAGGAAGCCTGAGGGCGGGGGAGATTCCATATGGCCCCAGGAAGTGTAGGCATTTCTGTTGTGTGTTTTGGAAATGCCAGGCTGGTGTGCACAGCTCCCAGCGATGCTGCAGCCTGGGAATGGAGCAATTAGCACCCTGGCACTTGGCCTCTGCTCTGGCTGAGAGCAGTTCCACCCGGCTCTAAATAGATGTAATTAAAGCACAGAACATCCCAAATGGAGATGTGCTTGGATGCTCACACCTGGCTCTGGTAATTGCCAGCAGGAGCTAAACCAGCTAATGTGAGGTTTCCAGCTTTAGGCTGCTAGAGAGGTGGCACAATCAGCTGATTGGAAATGGCTCGAAGTTGTTCCTTAGATTAAAAATGCAGCATGCTCTACACTTTAAAATGTTTTGTCCATTAGCAGCATAAAAAAAAATACCTTTTCTTTCTTTTCTCCTACCCTGTGACCCTGGTACAGGTCTGTGGAGCCTTTTGCTGACCTTTCAGGGTGCTGATTTAATTTCAGAGATGCTCCTGAGCTCACTCAGGCCGTGATGTGAGGAGGAGGAACATTTCCAGGTGTGGGGAAACTTCTCATCTTCAGCTCAGAGGAGTCAGAGCAGCCGTGTGTCACACCCAACAAGTTTCTTTAATCTTGGCATCACAAAATGGTTTGGGTTGGAAGGAATCTTAAAGATGCTCCAGTTCAACCCCCTGTAGTGGGCAGAGACACCTTCCAGGCTGATTCCTGTCACCCTGATCACAGCAGCACAGCCCCTGGGACAGCTGGGATCTGATAACTCTGATCTTGTCACTGATGCTCACCAGAGAGCAGACATTCACAATTGTAACCAAAATAAAACTACAATCCAGCGTGTTTCTCTATCAAATATTTAAAAAAAAAAAATTTAAATTTTAAGTGCTTAATATTTCCATTTAAGCTTAAATTTTAAATGTTTTTTTTTTTAAAGTGTCCTAAGAGGATTCCAAAAATGCAGAACTTGTGAGCAGACAAAAAGGAATCACTGGTGTATTGCATGACAGGATTTTTTTTTATTTTTGAATCAATCCCATACTTCTGGGTCTTTCCTTGTGTTTTTTAAGCATTTGGAACTGGAATTACTGGTAATTATGCTTTCTTCACACTTCCTGGGCTTTTTTCATTGGTTTTGGTTGGGGTTTTTCTGCCCTTTCTTTCCTCCTTTGGCAGTTTCTAGAACATCAGTCAGGGCTCGTCTCACCAAACTTCAGGAATGTTTGAGTGCTTCAACTGCCTTGGCTTCAGGCTAAGCTCTCTTGCCCTCAGACAGCTTTTTTGGTGTTTTTTGTTGCTTTTATTCCCTCATTTGGAGGGAGGTCCCCAAATAAATGCTCTTACATGTTCCACCTCAACCTAAGATGCCAGTGGAGAAAGGCAGAGCAGAGCTCCTCTGGCACTGGAATTCCAGAAATTCCATTAAAAATGGGGCTTGTGTGCTCTGGGAAGGGAACATGGAGCAGAACAGCCAAGGACAGTTTTTCTTCCTGTTCTTACACATTACCATGGTGAGAGTAGATGCACGTGTGTGTGCATGTGAGGCCATCACAAGAATTCCTCTGCTTTTCCTAAAGGTAATTTTTTCCCAGCTTTCTTCCTCTGCAGCTCCAGCAGGTTTCCTCTCTGGGCTTGTCTCTCCTTGTTTTAATTGGCTTTAACATTTCCAAGCTGCCCAGTCACTTGTGATGATTCTCCAGCCAGCACCAAGTGGTTTAATATGCCTGAAAATAGGAGCTTCCTTCCTGACTGACCTTTCTCACTTAGCTGGGAGAGCAATTCCCTGGAGCACCAGGCAGGATGGAATTAATCCAGCTGCTCTTGCTCAGCCACATTCTCACTGCTCCCATCACTGCTCTTCCCGTTGCCAGGGCACAGGGGCTGCTCAGCCTCTCAGAGACCCCCCAAAACAACCCAGCTGGGCTCCTGTTGGCTGTGCCCTGGTCTTTCATCATCTTTCTCTGCTAACTGGAGGAAAATAAATAACTTTTCCCTGCCTGGCAAGCCTGAGGAAACCTAGACAAGCACCTAAAACATAGATTAAAAAAAATACCTAATATTTTTTATCTTGCTCAAATACAAGTATTTGTTAATGATCTCTTCATAACTTTTTTATTTTATTTTTTTCTAACCATGACAGGAAAGAAAGAATTTTAAATAAGAAAAATGAAGGCACAATAAATAATTTTTTAACTGCAGCTTTTAGATATCACACTTTTTTGTGTTGCCTTCAGCTCCTTCATAGGAATAAGAAAATTATCTTGCTGGCATTCTGTAAGGGGAGGTTTGGGAGCTGGGAGCCTCTTTTCCTTTGGCTCTGGAGTAGAGCAGCTGCAAGAAAGTGATTCAGTGATTCTGGAGGTGCTGGGTGTATTCAGCCCCAGTGGGAGCAGGGAGAGCTTGTCACTTCCAGGGCTGAAACTCCTTGGCTGCTCAGAAATCCAGAGCTGGTTTGTCATTTGCCAGGTGCTGTGCAAGAGGCTGGGTTGGTGTCCTGCAGAGAGCACTGGAGCCTGCCCAGAGCTGCCCTGGATGGGATTTGCCCTGCACTGAGCAGGGATTCCCTGCATGGATATTTAAGGGTTTGACTGACCCCCTCTCCAGCAAAGGGCCTGTGTTGGGTTGATGTGACCAGCAATGTGTATTCTATCACCTGATATCTGTTGAATCCGGGTGGGGCAGTGACCCTTATCTCTGTGGCACATATTATCTGCTAATGGGCCATCTTTAAACCAGCTGGGGCAATCATCTTTATCTTTCCCACAGCCCATCCTCCCTTCAGGAGATATCTCCTGTTAATGGGCCATTGAGTCTCCAGTGCATGACTGATAAAATTACATCATCCCATTCCCCAGCAATGAAATGACCCCACACTCACCCCTGATGGGAAGTGACAGCCAAGGGAATCAGCACTGGAGATGCCACCCTGGCAGTGCCCCAGCAGAGGGAAGGGCTATTCCTAGAACAACCAGAGCAAACCAGACACGGGGAACGAAAGGAGCTGACACCTACTGAGTCTCTTCAGAGATGAATATTTACTGGGGTTGGTCTTGACAGCAGACTCGTAGGACGGCGGGAGGTGGGAGAGGTTCTGGAAGGAGCGGGAGAAGGACAGGTCGTAGGGCTCGGTGGCTGAGGTGAGGATGTTGTTCATTCGTGGCTTGTCTGCAAAAAACAGCAGAGAAAGGCAGGTTTAGAGGAGATGGGAGAGGCAGGGAGCCCCACAGGCTCCGGCAGGGAGCAGAGCTGGACCCCAGCCAGCCTCAGTGACGGGCTCTTTGGACATGATTCGAGCTGGCACCAGCAGATCGTGAGAAATGGATCGTGTGGTGCTGTTCCCTTGTCCAGATCGTGAGAAATGGATCCTGTGGTGCTGTTTCCTTGTCCACAGCGATCACAGGGAGAGCACAGTGCTGCCCCAGTCCCTGGAGCTGTCCCACAGGATGGGCTGTGCTGGTTCTCACCCCGGGGCTGTGCCAGGTGCTCGGGCAGCATCACTGACCTTCACCCCCACACTGTGCTCTGCCCACCCTCAGGGACACAAACCAGTCTGGGGGGTACTTTTAGCTGGGGCTGATGATCCAGCTGCCCTCTCCATGTGCCAGATTCCTCATTAATGCTCTGAATGAACCTGGGGGCTCCAGGGCACTGCTGGTCTGTGGCTCTGGAAACCTTCCTGCACTCAGGAGTGTGAGGTGGGGCTCTGGGGGCACATCTGGGGGCACATTCAGAGGGCAAGGCAAGGTGTTGGACGTTCCTGAGGTAGGAAATCCCTGTTCCTGAGGGATGGAGGATGCCCCTCTACTGATGTTCATTTTGTTGGTCACTGAGGGGGTCCCCAGGCAGGGTCTCCTCTGTTACAATTCTAATGCTGAGGGCACTGTCAGTAAAGATTTGCACTGAGCCCAGATGCTAGAACTGAACTGCAGGGTTTTGAAACCCTGTTCCTTCACTGCAAGCTGGAAAATGATCTTTCGTCAGCCCAGCCAAGGGACAGGGACCTGTTGGACTTCAATTATAATTCCCAGGTGTTCAGATATTAAAATGAGCAGATATGAAAGTATTTAACAAAGCAGGAACTTCAATTATTGGAAGCAAAGCCAGAACAGACACCAGTGGGACTCTGTCAGACCCCACAGCAGTGATGGGGTTCTGTAGCTGAGGCAAAAGACCAGGAGGTGGCCACTTCAGGGATGGTTTGAAAATGAAATCAGATGGGTAAATTCTCTGGTAGAGCAGCAGAATGTCCAAGTCTTGGCTTCACACATTCCTGTCCATGAAGAGCAATGCATGACCAGTGTGCACTCACCTGCCCCAAGCCCTCTTTGCCTCCTCTTCAGCATGGGCTGGCTGAGATAAAAGATTCTGCCCAAAAGTAACAGAGCAGCAAGGGAATTTCACTTGGAAAACTGTTGGCTTTGTGCAGTGTCCATACACTTGCTAACTTCTCCCGTTTCCCAGAAAAAAATTAAAAACAAAATCCACTTTAGTAGAGTGCAGACATTTCACAGACATTTTTCTACACCTGAGTCATAAGAGAATCTGTTTTCTCCAAAAACCATCTGTAAGAGTGAGGCCATCTCCTCCCCTGCTGCCTTTCTGCCATGGGGAGCCCTGTTTGTTGGACAGCAGGACGTTTTCCTCCTCTCTGAATTTTTAATTTCACGGTGTCCTCAGTGCCCCTGCTGCCTGGAAATGAACCCAGCAGCTCTGGATGTCTGTGCACAGGGATCCAGAGCTGCTCCCACAACTTTTCTCCCACTGTGACTTCCCCTGGATCTTTTAAACCTCCTGTCACCCACCCTCAGCTCTGCAGTGTCAAAGACAGGCTGAGGCAGTCCTGACATTCTTACAGAATCCAGCACTGGTGAAAAACTCTGTAATAACCACCTCAGCTCATAAATCTCCCGTTTCTTCTGTTCCTCTCTGCTCTTCTGGAACTGGTTCTGGTGTGGCAGGAAGAGCACAGACCCAAGGCAGCTGGAGTGTCACCTCCCAGAGAGCATCATTTCCCTGCTGATGGCTTCAGCCCCGTCTAACAGACTGGCTGCAGGATCAGGGAGTGCATCCTGCTCATCAGGGGGCTGGAAACAATTGATTCGATGTTGCCCAGCAAACAGAGACTGCATCAGCATTGAAACCATGTCCCCACTCCTCCTTGTGCTTGTGTGGCAAGGACCCTGGGGTAACATCTCTTTGCAAATTCCTCAGGCAGAACCTGTAGCTAATCTCCATTTCCATGGAGGTTTGGGCATGCTGCAATGAGCCCAGCCGTAGGCACGGAGCCTGTGCTCGGTGCCAGAGCAGGAGCATTAATTGACTGTTTGCAGGAGGGGTGTGAAATCAAGTGCCACACGTTTATCTGATGGGCTGCTGCACCATCACTTCATCTTCTCGCTGCTTTTCCCATCCAGGCAGTCAGGAATGATTCTGGCAAACGAGAAGTCACCTTGAAATCCACTGCCCGTCACTCAGCGAAATAAGGGATAAACTGAAATGACCACAGCTAATTTCAGATGTCTTTTGCATAATGTGGTCTGAGAGGGAGATCAGAGAACTGAGGCACTCTACTAAGGAGAAATATCTCGTGGAATTTATATTCTGAGGCCAGTTCAGCATGAGTTTCTCAGCAGTTTTTCACTCTGCAATATATTTTGAGCCATGCTTGCCTCTGGTCTCTCTCCCCTTTGTTTGTGGTGTTTGTGGGCTCCTATGGAAGCTGCAGGTCATAATCAATAGTCAGATGCAAATAAAAAGGTCTCCCAGCTCCCTGCAAGGCAGCTGAGGTTGTACACTCTGTCCCCCAGCATTCCCACTCATCCCAGTCCAGCTCTACACTCTGGGACACTGGAAAACCAGCTCTGTCCCTTGTTACTGGGATTAACTATGAAAGTCAGGTTTAGTCCCCATTTTCCTCAGCACCATCCTGCATCTCTGTGCCATTTTGTGCCCATTTCCTGACACACCATCCGTCCTGGCACAGGAACTGGCAGAGGAGCAGGCAGGAGATGAACTCACCAGCACAGAGGACACACAGCAGCCACAGGAGCCTCACCCAGTCATTTCTCTGGGGTTCTGAACTCCCTTTGCTACAGCCTCAGAACAGCCCCACCTTGGCACAGTCAATGCAAGGCTTTAAAATTCTGCTGATGTCTCTGATTAATTCAGCAGGAATTGAGCTCTGCAGCATTTCCTCACCCTCCAGGCAGCACAGTGCCCTGAGCAGGGATGCTCCAGCCCTGGCACTCGGCACAGCCCAGCCCAGAGCTCACCAGGCTGGCACAAGGAGCTCAGGAGGGGAGCAGGGAGCTCTGTGGAGCTCTAACCTCTCCTCCTGGAGCCCTGCCAAGCAAGGTGGGGGCATTTCTTCTGCTTCACGAGCCAGAACTGCCAGGCCAGTCTGAACCCTGCTGTATTTTTATAGGAATCAGAGCATCCCTGGGCCAGGCTCTGGGAGGCTCCTGCTCTGCTCACAGGGCTGGGGAAGGGGCTGCCCTGGAGGGACTGCTCATGCTCCTACTACATCCTGATGATGCCTTAGGATTTTAGCTTTCATATTTTTCAAATCCTATAGTGCATTAATGCATAACTCTGAACTCCATACAAAGTGTAGTTAACTGTCCTCACATTTTGGGCAGACAAAACAATTCCTCTGGGCCTGTGATCCAAGGGCACGGCACAGCCTCAGGCCCACAAAAGTACAAACAAAAGTAAATTGGAGGGAGCAAACTGGGGTAAATTACTTCATTACTTGAAGCTCTAGTTGGAGAATTAACCCCTGATATGCAAATAGACCAAACTTATAATTGTCTGTAAAACTTGTGACCATTTGTCCATCTTGGGTGTAGCCTCAGGGAGGCTTTGACTGCCTAAGGTGTATCTGTTGAAGGTCTTTAATAAATCCCCACTTTATTCTGTAGCTCTGCCCAGCCTCTGTTCTGGGTGGGCACTCCAAGGCATCTCTGATCCAAGCAGGAGAACGGGCTGGGGCTGGGGTGGGTGTGGGTCCTGCAGCCCTGCTGTGCCTGGGGACTGCACTGAAGGTGGCCACACAAATCCAGTGCTCTGCTGGACTCATGCACTCGGCTGCTGTGGCACCTAAGAGGGAAACAAAGCCCCTCTGAGCTGAGGCAGGGACTCATTTAGGCAGATCCTCATTTCTCTGCCAGTGCTTTGCAACTTCCCTGTAAGCTCGGGGCTCAGAGAAGTTTCAGGATTTCCAGAGCTGTGCAGATTGGACCTGAAATCTTCTTGTCACATCTTGCTCTGACCATCTTGTTGGAAGACACTTTCAAAGTGTGTTTACACGAGGCACAAAACCTTTCATGTTCAAGGACGGGAGCAGATGATACCCAAAACAACAGCAAAAAAAAAAAAGTGAATTGATGGCAAAGTTTTAAACAAAGCTCAAGTGGCAAAAGGGATGTGCTGCAGATTTGCATTTGAGTCTGCACATATGTTGTGCGAATTCTGCAAGACATTTCAACAGATGCCTTTTAAAACATTCACCCAGAGAAAGCAAACAATGTCACCTAGGAGAAGCTGCTACAACCCAGCCTTCTGCTGCTCAGCCTCAGCTCAGCAGAGCTGCATCCCTCTGTCAGAGCTCCCCCTGCTCCCCCAGCTCTGCCTTCTGCTCAGCCCTTTGAAGGCTCAGACGCAGAGTCTCGGATTCTGACGCAGGTTCTCACAAAGGGCCCCATTCCCGAGGAAAATCTGCTGGCACTGATGACGTTCTGGAGCCTTCTGTGCCCGGCTCAGAGCTCCCAGGCCATCCTGAAGTGACATGC
The DNA here is from genome assembly GCA_034336665.1 of Luscinia megarhynchos. NCBI lineage: Eukaryota > Metazoa > Chordata > Aves > Passeriformes > Muscicapidae > Luscinia > Luscinia megarhynchos. The sequence continues at coordinate 10,529,326 of CM067580.1, forward strand.
TGTCAGAGCAGGCAGATAAACTGATGTTCACGGGCTCAAATTAAATTTATAGCATGTATCTTCAGTGTTTGTGTTTTCACACTTCTGCTTGCCTGTGTTACAAACGCTGTTATTAATAGTGCTCTGCATTTCTCATGACTAATCTCCAGGAAGTTTCTGCATTTCCAGGTCAGATCCTCTGTGGTGTAAATCAGAGCTCTCCTGTGATTAGCTGCCCTCATTTATATGAGCTGGAGAGGGAGGATTTGAAATCCAGCCAGTGCTAGAACCCCAGTGTGTGTCAGGATGGCTCTGGGGCTGGGTCTTGCAGGGCTCCTGGCTGAGAGCTGGGCAGCAGGCAGGTGCAGAGGGAAGGGATGCAGCACACTGCAGGGTGATGCCTGGGGTGGGACAGTGACACCCCTGAGTGCTGGGGATCAGCCAGGAAAGGCCCTGAGCACACAGAGTGACTCACTGAGTACTGCACCCACAACTGCACCGAGAGCAGCAACGCTGCCAAGCGAAACGGAAGGGAGAGCTGCAGAAATTAAAACTGCACAGAGCAGTCAGAGCAGAGGGGCTGCTCATGCTGGAGTTTGCTGCCCTTGCAGGGGTGCAGAACAAAACAGCTGGCTCTGGACCAGAGCTGGGGCTGCCCTTGAGAGCATGGCAAGGGGGTGCCTGCCCCCAGCTCTGCCAGGGCCTCGTGCCCAGAGACTGCCAGGGCAGGCAGAGGCAGCTGGTTCTGGAGGGAAAGTCACAGAGGCATGGCAGGGTTTGGTTTGGATTGGATTGGATTGGATTGGATTGGATTGGATTGGTTTGGTTTGGTTTGGTTTGGTTTGGATTGGATTGGATTGGATTGGATTGGATTGGATTGGATTGGATTGGATTGGATTGGATTGGATTGGATTGGATTGGATTGGATTGGATTGGATTGGATTGGATTGGATTGGTTTGATTTGGATTGGTTTGATTTGGATTGGATTGGATTGGTTTGGTTTGGTTTGGATTGGTTTGGTTTGGTTTGGTTTGGTTTGGTTTGGTTTGGTTTGGTTTGGTTTGGTTTGGTTTGGTTTGGTTTGGTTTGGTTTGGTTTGGTGTGGTTTGGATTAGTTTGGATTGGTTTGGTTTGGATTAGTTTGGATTAGTTTGGATTGGTTTGGTTTGGTTTGGATTGGATCACTGGATTCCAGCCCTGCCATGGCAGGGGCACTCCACCCTCCCAGGCTGCTCCAGCCCCAGTGTCCAGCCTGGCCTGGGACATTCCAGGGATCCAGGGGCGGCCACAGCTGTGCTCTGCCTGGGGCTGGGTGATTTAAGGTCCTTGCAGCCCCCACCATGGGGGTTCCTGTGGCTGTGGCTGAGGGAAGGGCAGCACACACCTCAGCAGGGTGAGTCCAGCCCCCCTCAGTCCCAGCACATCCCAAAAACCTGCCCAGCCCCGAGGGTGGCTCTGCACTGGGGGCATGTGGCCCTGGTTCTGCAGTGAGCTCCCACTCCAGAGCTGGGGCTGCATGGCAGAACCTGGCTGTTCTGGGAGCAGAGCAGGAGTCAGTGCCTGGCACCCCAAAAGCTCCTGGATGCCCCAGGAGCTGGGGCTGTGCTCCAGCCCTGTCCCAGCTGCATCCTCCCTCCCTCTGCCATTCCTGCCCTGCACAAGGTCAGGGCATCAGGGTCTGTCTGTTCTGTGGTTATTGCTGCACATCTGATTAGCTTCTCATTTCCCCCCATATATTTCTGCTGGGGATAAAGCTAATTTAAACAGTCCTTAATTGTTATGATTTTGTAAACAGTGTCTTAAACACAATAGACACAAAACTCTCAACAAATTGCTGGAGGAGATGTGACAGAATAGGGAATCGTTTTCATATCTTCTGGGATTGCCCCAAATTGAAGCTTCTGGTCTGATGTTAGAAAATTGATGCAAGGATTTTTTCAGCAATATATCCCCCAAAGCCCTATTAGTGTGTGGGAAGGAAGATGCCCTGGATTTTTGAAATGAAGGAAAGGGAAAGAAGGAAAAGAAAGAAAAGAGAGAAAGAAAGAAAAGAGAGAAAAAAAAGAGGGAATAAAGAGAAGGGAGGGAGGGAAGGAAAAGAAAGAAAGAAAAGAAGAAAGAAAGAAAGAAAGAAAGAAAGAAAGAAAGAAAGAAAGAAAGAAAGAAAGAAAGAAAGAAAGAAAGAAAGAAAGAAAGAAAGAAAGAAAGAAAGAAAGAAAGAAAGAAAGAAAGAAAGAAAGAAAGAAAGAAAGAAAGAAGAAAGAAAAGAAAGAAAAGAAAGAAAGAACTACACTCATACATGAGTACATAGAGAGGAAACTGATAAAATCTCACACAACTACAGCTATAAAATAAAATTTGCCTCCATCAGAGCAATCCCAGGCATCATTCATGGAAAAACACTTGGCCAAATTAAAACCTTGAAGTAATTGGCTGCTCATGGTGGTTTACCAAGTACTTTTTGAGATGATTGTCAAATGCAATTAACTGACATAAAAGTCGTGATATGAACTTCCTTCTAACCATATTATTTGGAAATGCGCTTGGTATTTATAAAGATGTAAAAAAAAATGTTTATTAGGTGCTCTTTAGGTTAGGATAATTATATATGCACTAAATATAATGAGATGAAACTTCAGTAGCAGTAAAAAATAAAGCAATAAGCTGTACAGAAACTGAGCCCAGGCAGTCAATGTGTATTTCTGTTATAGCTGATGCTCAGTTCTCTTTTGTGCCCCCAGCTCGGTTTTTTTCTTTCATATTTTAATGTTTTTATGGGGAAAATCATTTTATGTGCTTATTTTGTGTGAAGGCTGAATATCTAAGCAAGATAAATTAATGTATCAAAAGATTTAGCTGCATTTCATATGTAAAACTTGGTTGTGCTTAGAGCCTAATACTTGCTCCCTCCCACTCACATTTTACATACAAATCACTACATTTCCTAAAACTGCTGTAGAGTTCTTCATTTGCAGCTCAAATCTGCAGCTGAGGTAGAAATAAAGTCTAGAGTTAAGGAAATACACATGGAAATTCAGATTTCAGTGGAGTTGGGGTCTAAAATCTGTCACTGAAAGCAGAATTTCAGCTGAGGTTTCTACAGGGCTGTAGGTACCTCTGGAATGGGACACCTGGTGTCCTGGGAGGGAATCTGGGGCAGGAATAGCCCAGCAGCAGAAAAAACCCCAAGGGATTTCTGGAAGATGTGGGATGCTCAGAGTCACTGTGGTGAATTCAGAGCCCTCAACAAGAGCAGAATTGGAATCCTGGGGTTGCAGCCCCTGGGCTGGGAGAGCCATGGAATTGCAGAGTGCCAGGATGGGTTGGGTTGGGATGGACCTTGCAGCTGGTCCAGGGGCTCCAGCCCAACCTGCCTTGGACACTTGCTGTGACTCACCTGCCTGTGGTCACTTCTGAGCCCGCTGGGAATTGTCTTCCCCAGATATCTCATTTTCCAGCCCACCTTTCAGCCCTCTGTGCCAGCCAGGAGGGAGGGAGGGGAGATTTCCCCTCTCAGCCCTGTGCTAACGAGGTGAGAGCAGCCTGGCAGAGCAGGTTCACTGGGACCCCACCTTTAATTAGTGGTTATTCCCTCCTGCAGGGGAAGAGCTCAGGGAAATCCCAGCTCTGTGGTGGGCAGCCCAGTTGCCCTGAAAAGTTGTGCCCCAAAAGTGGCACCCCCTGCCAGGTTAAACCAGAGCCCTCGGGGGTTTAACCCTGGGAACCTGCAGCTGGAGCAGAACAGCTCCAAGACCTCAAATGTGCTTTTTCTTTGTTCTCCTGACTCCTTGTGAGCATGGGTTGCTTTCATCCCCTGGGATTTGTTTCTTTGTGGCAGCTGAAGGCAGCAGGACATGAGGAGCTGGAGAGCATCTGCTGTGGAGACAGATGTTGGCCACCCTCTGCCTTCCCCAGCTGGACATTGGCCCTGTCAGGGAAGGAGAGGGGCACTCCCAGAACACTGCACATCTGGATCACTTCTGGATGCTGAGATCCTGTTATGATTCCCCAAAGAGCAGAACACTGCACGTCTGGATCTCTCCTAGATGCTGAGATCCTGTTATGATTCCCAAAACAGGGAAAGGTTGTCCTGGTGCACATCTGGATCTCTCCTGCACACTGAGATCCTGTTATGATTCCCAAAACAGGGAAAGGTTGTCCTGCTGCACATCTGGACCACTCCTGCACACCAAAATCCAGTTATGATTCTCCAAAGAGCAGAACACCTATCCCACTGCATATCTGGATCTCTCCTGCACACTGAGATCCTGTTATGATTCTCAAAACAGGGAATGGTTGTCCTGCTGCACATCTGGGTCTCTCCTGCACACTGAGATCTGTTATGATTCCCAAAACAGGGAATGGTTGTCCTGCTGCCCATCTGGATCTCTCCTGCACACTGAGATCTGTTATGATTCCCAAAACAGGGAGCAGCTGCCCTGCTGCACATCTGGGTCACTCCCAGATGCTGAGATCCTGCTGGGATTCCCAAGACCTTTGGGAGAACACCTGGCTGGGTGCATTTGGCTCCACTTTTCTGCAGTCCCAGCCAGTGCAGGAAGGGGAGAGGGGCCTTGGCTTTCCTCCTTGCCCCACCAGGAGCTCTCCTGCAGAGCCCTGGGCTCAGGGTCTGCACAGCATCCTCTGCTGCTCAGGCCCGGGATGGAGGGAGTTTGGAGATTCAGGGAATTACAGGTGAAGGCAAAGACCTGTGAAAAGAGCAGCCCAGAGCAGCTGAGCTCCCATCCTGACAGGAATTCCAGGATTCAGCTCACCCTGCACACTCAGGGGTGCAGCCTTAGGGGAGCTGCTCCAGGCACAGCAGGGATTTTTGGCTGTTTGTCACCTCCAGCCGCTGCCCTGCTGGCCCAGGCTTGCACTCTGAGGACATTCAGCTGCACTGAGGAGGATTCCAGGCTCTGGGAGTCCAGAATATTCCTCTGCCTCCTTGGGGGTCTCAAAACCCCCCTGGCGAGGGTCCCAAAGACCCCTGAGTGAGACCCTGGTGTCTCAGGCACTGAATTCAAACCCCTGGGGGAAATTACCAACACAGAGGGAATGGAAACAAGCCACCAAAATTAGTAAAAGTGTAAATTAGGTTGTTGCGAACGTAGATAAATAGACTTTTGGGAATGTTTGTGATAAGGGACATGTGGCCAAGATGAAGAATTTGGGGTGTGGATCCTCTTCCTCCTTCTCCTCCGTGCCATCCATGCTGGGTGACATGCTGGCACTGTCAGATTGGATGGGGTCAGAGCTGGACTGTTTAACAAGACTGTATTGCATTGGAAAATTGTTACAAACATTCAGCAGGTAATTCAGACTGTATGAGATCAGCCCTGCCCTCAGCAGGCAGATTCCATCCTGGGTGCCCGGCTGGGCAGAGCTGTGAGCCGGGCAGAGAGTTCCTGAGACAAGAAACAACCAACAACCCTTGGAGCCTTGAAAACTGTCTCCTGCAATCTCTCATCGGCAGCTTTGGGAAAGAACAGGATTTACAGCACTGCATGTCCTCCTGAGGTGATCTCTGGTCTAAGGAGACACCTCGGGCTGTGACACCAGGCACCTGCAAACCTCTCACTCTGCTCCCTGCGAGGCTGCCACTGCCCAGAGGGTGCCAGGGACGAGCTGCTGAGCACAGGACAGCTGCTGCCCAGTCCACATCTGCATGGCCACACAGCAAAGGTGTGCCAGGGAAGGGGTTAAATTCAACCTTGGTCACAACCTCAGCAGTGGTTCTGAATCCTGCAAGCTCTTCTGATGTCTTACTTGGAAAGTCCAAAGGTAGTTTCAGACTCTCCAAGCAATGGCTCACCAGCATCAGCACATGAATGTAAGGAACAAAAGCACCCATGGCCATCTGGAAAACTCAGAGGGAAGATGCACCTCTGAATCACACACTTGTAGTCAGCTCATCCGAGTCACTAGGAACAACCAAATTATTAAGACACAGGAAACACAAGGAATCCAAGACCATGAGTGTGTCTGCCTTTGGTTCTTTGTCTCGTAAGTACATAAAAAAGCAAAGCATCTGTTAGGAGCAGAGGGAAGTTGAATTGTTTTCGCACATTCCCTGCAGTTCTTGGGTGCAATGGGACCCTGATGCTGGAGCTGCATTCAAGCTCCTGCACAGACACAGAACCCAGCAGGTTAAGGGCAGCTCAGAACACAGCAGGAGCTGGATTTTAAAAACAAGTAAAAATACCAAAGAGAAGACAACACAGTTTCAATTCTATTTCTCCATTTTCTTCTTTTTTCTTTTTTTCTTTTTTTCCCTCAGGAAGGTAGAAAAGTAAACAGGACGAGTAGTCAGGAACATTGGAGGCTGTCAGTTCAGGCTCAATAAATACTGCTGTGGCACTGATGAGTTTAAAGCTGACACTCTTCCTCCTGGAGTGTTTGGAAGGCAGAAAATGAAGCCCTAATATCACAGTCTTACCATGGCAGCAATTTGCAGGCTGAGGAGATGCCTGCCTCCTCTGGCAAGAAGAAACCCCCAAGGTTTTTAGGTGATCTTTCCAAGGGCAATTGTTCTCCCACCCTCCTTAGCAGCAGGGAGATTTCTATACATGAACACAACTTGCAATAAATCAGCTCCAGAACAGTCAGGAGGAGGTTTCAGAATTCAAAACAGACGTCAGGACAAAAAGAGTGACAAATACAGAGATTCAGCACTGCCAGAGGTGACTGAGGTGAGATTTACTGAGTGCTTACAGCAGGGGAATGGATCACATCCCAAAGGGAAAGGTGCAGGGAGGGACACGGACAGGACCAAGACAGGGCAGCAGCAGAAGAGGGAAGACAGCAGAGGGGACCTGAGGGATCAACTAGAAATGGATCTGATTGCACAGACACTGGGGACCAGGGACCTGGGGGCAGGACTGGCCTGGGGTTGGATGGATGGAGCCAGGAGCTCCAGGGTTTGGCTGCTCCGTGGTGGCTCCAAGGGAGAGGGGACACAGCCCAGGCTCCTCTGCTGCTCAGAAACCCAGAGGAGGGCACAGAAGGGCCGGGGGACAGGGCTGAGCAGAGAGAGGCAGGTTCTGGCCAGGGAGGATGCAAAGAAACATCTCCAGACTGGGACGAGGTGGAGGAAACCAAGTGGGAAACAAAGGAGTATCTTGGAATTAAACACGAGGCTGATCAGCACAGTTAGAAAAGACTGGGCCATATTTCCCTGTGCACACTCTTGAAAATATGGTCCTGTGTTTAATGTTAATGGGAACCATCAGCCATGCAGCGTTGCCAGAGGAATATTTCCATTAACATTAAACACACTTTGGTACCAGTAAATGTTACTGGCTGGCAGAGGAAAGTTACAACGTGTGTAATTTTGCTCTTTGCTTTCTCTTACCATGTGTAGGTGTCTGGGTGGCACTGTTTAGTATCAGGTGATTATAATTTTGTTCTTGGTCATCTGAAATTCACAGAAAAAAAAATCCCTTTAAGAACCAGCTTAGCATTGCCACTGATCTGCACATGATAATTACAGCTCACAGTATCACAGGAAATCTCAGCATGATTAAAGAAAGGAGAAGGAAATGCTTAAGAAAGCAGAAGATTCTGTTATGCAGTTCATTTAAAATTCCAGATTCAAGGAGAACACAATCATGGGAATCTGCTCCCCTTCTGCTGAGCCTGCAAATGAAGGTTCTCTGCAAAGGTGAGAAACACATCGAGCCAGGAGCACACCCAGCTGTTCCCACAGGCTGAGGTGTTCCTGGGCCCCCATTCCACTGCTCCAGCTGCATCCAGCACAGCCCTTTGGAGCTTTGGAGGTTTTCAGGATGTGAACCCCAAACACCCAAACCCAGAGTGTCCCACTGTGAGCACAACCACAAGGAGTCCAAGGTGTGGCCTCGTGGAGTTAAACTGATGCCAAAAGTTTGAGCTTTCATATTTCCAGGCTCTGCACTGCATTGGTGTGTGACTCTGAACTCCACACAAAGTGTCACAAGTTCTCCTCCCAGCTCAGGCACACAAAACAATCCTTGTCCAGCCCCAGAGCCAAGGACACGCTGCAGCTTCAGCCCCAAAAAGTGCAACCAGCAGCCACTGGAGGAGAGAATCTGGGAGGATGGGAGTGCAGAAGTGGAGCTGGGATTGGGCAGTGAAGCCAAGGTGGAAATGGAGCCAAAGTGATGCAAGTGTGAGAACTGGTGACTCGGATCCATCCTGGGCCCATCTTGGGTGGAGCCACGGCCGGGCTCTGGCACTGCCCAAGGGGAATCCTTTGGAGCCTTGGGATAAATCCCTGCTGGATTCCTGTGCCACTGCCCAGCCTCTGCCCCAGGGAGCCTCTCCAGGCATCAAAACAGCTGCACATGATCTCTGGATCCCTCCCCAGGAAATGGGAATTCTGTGGGACTGAGGCACAAGCGCAGGGGAAACAACCCATGGCAGAGCCACTGCTGGAACTGGGGCTGGGAACTGCTCCTTGGGGTGGAAAACAGCTCTGTGAAATCAGCAGAGAAGGGACTCCTGATAAATCCATGAGCTTTAGTTTGCAGTAAGGAATGAGCTCCTTGTCCAGACCTTTGCAGCATGGATGGAGCTGTGGCAGTGCAGAATGAGAGAAGATCTTTAGGGATCCCTCATGTCCTGCTCTGCTGGTGCAGGGGGTTACTCCAGTGGCTCCTCAGCTTTTCCCAAATCTGTCATGGATATTTTACTTTCTCCAGATCTATGTCACTGAGTCTTCCTTTCTGCTTTTCAGACTAATTCCTTCTTTCCTGTCTTCCAGGGATGTGGAGAGAATCCCTCTTATTTCTGCAACAGCTCTTTGTGACCACAGTAAGTGTGTGCTCCTTTATCCTTCATGCTGACACCATTCCTTTCCTGCTTCCCTGTAGAACCTGCTCTGCCTTGGCTCCCTGTCATTCCTGTGCTCCCACTGACCCGTTTGAGATCCTCCTCAAGTCTGGGATGTGTTTCTGAGCCAGGACAGAGTGGAATGCCTGCATTGTGCCCAGTCAGCTTCTCTTGTTCACACAAACATGATATTTTTCTTTTCCTGGTTCATTTAGAGTCTGTGATCCTTTATGGTTCCTTACTGCTTTTCCAAGGAACTCTCCAATTGTTCTCCAACACAGAAAAGGCTTTTTAGCATTCCTGCTTCAGCCCGAAGCATCTCATTTTTCTCCATTTAATCAATTTATTTTCAGGCTATTTATCCAATTTGTCAAGAACATTTTAAATTCTAATCCTGTTCTCTAATAGACTTGCGGTCATCCAAGCTTCATACCACCTGCAAATTTAATAAGCAAATTCCTTTTCCACCAGGAACAAAGAAACCAAATCCAGAACCACATCAGGCCATCTTTCCCCTGGTGTTTAATCCCTGCGTGGTCACTCAGCCCTCCTGGCCTCTACCCCAGCCAGGTTCATTAACAACCTGTTTCTCTAATTAATCTGGAAGCTGCTGGAAACCTTGCTAAGGTCATGATCTTTGATATGAATTATTTCCTCCTGGCCATAAAACACAGCAAAAATAATAAAAATAAGGTTAAGTTGCCATTATTTGTTTCTGAGTTTTTGGTTTTCTGGCTGCTTGTTTGTCTCTCTCCCTCACTATGGGGAGTGTCTGGGTGCAACCAGGATTAAAATCAGTTTATTTATTCAGGTGACAACAGACTGGGCATCTTCACCTGCTTCCTGCTCCACCCAGAATCCAAGCGCTCATATCCCAGACAGATGGGAAAATGGAAGGGTTTTAGCCTGGCTGCCAGCATGAGATGAGCAAATCTTGAGAGGAGCCCAGATCCACAGGGACACCTCAAGTGCCCTTAAATAAATGCCTTACATGTTTCCCTAGTTTGAATTTTCCTTTGAATCCTCCACTGTTCATTGCTTTCAGCAAGGAAAAATCCTGCAGGAACTCATTTTGTGACTAAGTTTCTGTTCCTCCGTGTAGTCAAATTTCAATTTAATGTGAAAACCGGACAAGAGGAAGGGGGATAAATAAGAAACTGCATATTTCTGAAATCCCTGTAACTGTCTGGAGGGATTTTTAGGGAAAAACACACAGATGTGGCACTTGGGGATATGGTTTAGTGACCATGGAGGTGCTGCTGGGTTGGTGGCTGGACTGGATGTGTCCAGACCTTAAAGGTCTTTTCCAAGCTGAACAATCCCCACTCTGACCCCGCGGACTCTGCGGATGGACAGTCTGTGTCCCCTCTCCAAACACTTTTCCAGTCCCCACCCACCCTCACAGTGAGAAGGGTTCTCTGATGTTCGGGTGGAATTTTGTGTGTTGGGCCTGGCACTGGGCAACACTGGGATGGGACCAGCTCCACTCTTTGTTCACCCCTCAGTCCATGACAGGCACTGACAGATCCCCATGGGCCTTCTCCCCTCCCAGCCCCAGCTCAGCCCCTTGAGCATCCTCAGTCCTTTGCTGGACCTGGCTGTGTTGGGTTGATGTGGCCAGAAATGTGTATTCTATCACCTGATATCTGCTGAATCCGGGTGGGGCAGTGACCCTGATCTCCTGGCACACATTATCTGCTAATGGGCCATCTTTAAACCAGCTGGGGCAATCATCTTTATCTTTCCCACAGCCCATCCTCCCTCCAGGAGATATCTCCTGTTAATTGGACATTGTTAAAAACCGGGTATGGCATTGATCCTTATCTCTGTGGGAATATCTCTGTTAATGGGCCATTGTTTAAAAATGGGTGTGGCATTGAGCCTTATCTCTGTGGAAATATCTCCTGTTAATGGGCCATTGTTTAAAAATGGGTGTGGCAGTGATCCTTATCGCTGTGGGAATATCTCCTGTTAATGGGCCATTGTTAAAAAACAGCTGGGGCAATCATCTTTATCTTTCCACAGCCCATCCTCCCTCAGGAGATATCTCCTGTTCATGGCCATTGAGTCCCAGGGCATGACTGATAAAATTACATCATCCCACTGGGAGATGCTCCAGCCAGGGGAGGAGCCAAGCCTTTCCTTCCCAGATAAAAACTGAGATTTTGGACACCAAGGCACCTTCTTTCCACTGGATTCCAGAGGAAAGCCAGACCTTTCCACATCATCCCTGGAGCTTCAGAGGAAAACTGCACCTTCTATAGGAGCACTGCTCCAGCTGAACCACATCTGCCACTGCAGGAGGATGCAGCCACCATGGAATGGGACTGCTGCCAACACCCTGACTGACTGACGGGTGTCAGCTTGGATTCTGACTCTGGCAGTGCTTTGGGATTGTTCTTTGTAATACTGTATTTCTATTTTAATTTTCCTAGTAGAGAACTGTTATTCCTAATTCCTATATCTTTGCCTGAGAGCCCCTTAATTTCAAAATTATAATAATAATTTAGAAGAGGGGGGTTTACATTCTCCAATTCAAAGAGAGTCTTCTACCTTCATTGGCAGACCTGTCCTTCAAACCAGGGCACCGGCCCAGTTCAGCCATGCTCTGCTGGGCTGGGAGCCTGTCACTGGTCCCAGAACTGGTCTCAGCACTGTCCTGTTCTTTCCCAGGACCCATTCCCTGCCTGCATCCCGGGATGCTGCTGCCTCCTCTGCCACAGGGGTGCATCACTCCCTGATCTTCCTCTTGGCCCGGCGCAAATTCCAGCAGTGATTCTCCCAGTTATTGCCTTATTTATGTGTTATTCCATCTAGTTTTGAGGTTGTAAAGCAGGGAGTGAGGAACGAGCCCGGTGTATTTCTCGATGACCTCTCCCTGACATTTACAGCTGATAAGTTCATCGAGCATGACTGGATGGCTGCACAAACACTTCTATCCTGCGAGCCTCGGGAGGATGAATTTCCCCAGATGAATTTCTTCATCCTTCCAGAAGCTTTCAGAGGAGCTGGTGCCCATCCCTTGGGCTCCAGCCAAGCTCATTCACAGATCAAGCGGCAGCAAACCCCAAACCCCAAATTCTGTGTGTCCTGTGCCCTGCTGCTCCCTGCAGGGTGAGAGAGGACACGGACATGGGGACGCTCGAGGTGTGAAATGCTGGTTTTAGAACAGGAGCAGACACAACCCAAGCACACCAATTGTTCCAGAAGGGAACCAGCAGAGGTTTTGCTCTCCTCTCACGGGTCACTTACTCCCACAACCTCACTCCTGGGGGAAACTGGCTCTTCACTGAGGACAGCTGCACCCGAGTAGGAACCATCATCTCCTTATTATGAGCAACTTTTCATTTCACCTCAAATTCCCCTTTCCTTTCCTTTCCTTTCCTTTCCTTTCCTTTCCTTTCCTTTCCTTTCCTTTCCTTTCCTTTCCTTTCCTTTCCTTTCCTTTCCTTTCCTTTCCTTTCCTTTCCTTTCCTTTTCCTTTTCCTTTCCTTTCCTTTCCTTTCCTTTTCCTTTCCTTTCCTTTCCTTTCCTTTCCTTTCCTTTCCTTTCCTTTCCTTTCCTTTCCTTTCCTTTCCTTTCCTTTCCTTTCCTTTCCTTTCCTTTCCTTTCCTTTCCTTTCCTTTCCTTTCCTTTCCTTTCCTTTCCTTTCCTTTCCTTCTCTAAAAACCTCAGGTGTTTTGAGGCTGCTGCTTCAGCAATATCATCCAGCCCTGTCAGAACGTGAATTATTGGCATTTTGATGTGGCTGAGCTAATCAAGCATCTGAATGCAGCACTGGGCTTCATTTACCACTCCTGTAGCCCTTTGTAAACACTTTCTAAGCAATAAAATACTTTAAAATGATGGCTGAGCCTTCCCACACCTCTTCAGGTTTAACAAGATAATGCTGTTAATTGTGAAGAGCCAGTTAGGCAGAAGCTTATCTATTGTTGAGACAAGGATCTGAGTTCAAAGCTATTTACCAGGAAACTCTATTAGGGGAAGAAAGGAGCCACAGGGCTCTGAATTGCCAGGCCACAAAAGGAAATTTCTGAGCGCAGCTGGAGGAGCGATCAGATAAAATAACCAGCAGAAAGAGTGAGATGTTTCACTGGAAAAAAGGAAACCAGTGCTCCCATTCCTTTGCAAACAGGGAAAGACACGTGCACAGAAGTAACGTTCATTTTCATTTACAATTTCATTTATTTTATTAAACTGCCTCTATCCACAAATATTCTCGCTTTCAGCCTTCCAATTCTCTCCTGCATCCCGTTGGCTGCGTGGGGCTGTTCCCAGCCGGGGTTAAACCACAATAATCACCTGAATTATCAGCACGAAGGTGCAAACTCTGGGTAACTGTTAAAGAACACTCTAAATAGCCCCCAAAGAGTTCCTACTGCACTTCCTACCCAGGAAATCCTCATTTTCCCACAGTTTTAGCCTTCCCTTTGGTACTTGGTTTTAGTCTTCTCCAGAACCTATTTTTTTTCCAGTCTCAGGGATTTCATATGGGAATATTACTAATAAAAACTTGATTTATTGTGTTCTATAATGAAAAAAAAAATCAAGTGTCAGAATATGAAAAGAAAATGCCATATTTTCCAGCCTGTCTTTCCTAATAAAATTCCTTATGAAAACTGCAAAGCAAGGATATTTTTAATATATGCCAACTGTATTACAGCTATATCTGTAACTGTAGTACAGATATATGATCACTCTGACAGACATGCTATACTTTGCATTCGTTTTAGAGAATTTATTAAAGTACTAGGAGCTGCTCTGAAACCTGTAGTTAACAGGACAAAAGAAATGACCTAAGGAGGAGCCATCAGTCTTTGAAGGAAACCAGGGCAGGGGTGGAATCCTCCTTCCTGAAGGGATTTAAAAGATGGGTGGATGTGGCATTTGGGGCCATGAGGTAGTGACTGGACACTTAGAAACGTTTTCCAACCCAAATGATTCCGTGGAAACCAATTCTTTGCCTCTGCCCCTCCGGTCTGGTCACCAAAACTGCTGAGATTTCCAGATCAGGATGGAAGCAGCATTTGTTGTTGTGATGACAAGAAACCTCCTTGATATCTGCACTAATGAAGAGAAAATCCCTTTCCAGGGCTTGAGGGACTGAGGGGTTGCAGAGGAAGGCAGGGAGGAGAGCAGCCCAAAAGCTGCTGAGGAGAATGGAAACACTCCCAGCACAAAGCTCCTCGTTCATCACCCACCAGCCCCCTCTGGCATCTTCTGCTCTTGTACAATTTGTATTCCAGAGGGGGAAGGAGCCTTGAGCAAACGTCCTTCAGCTGCTCGGTGGTCAAGCAGAGCTGGGAAGCGGAGCAGGCACCTTTTCCAGGGATTTTGGGCAGTGGCAGTGGAAAAATGCAGCCCAGGATTGGGGGAGCAAAGCCCAAAGCCCCTCCTGAGCCAGGTGTGCCCGGCAGGCCAGGTGATGAGCACAGGAATATTGAAACTCACAGATTGTTAAACCCCAGCTGCCTTTCGTGCACACGAGCCCACAGCTGATCCCTTTATCCTCCTGTGCTGTGGATTCCCCTGCCTGCAGAGGGTTTCTGCACCTGCCTGGCACTCCCCAAGCACGCTGACCCCTGAGGTGCACAAACGAGGGGCAAAGGAGACAAACCCAAGAGTTCAGCTGGGCAGAGTCAGCGTGTCAGTGCTCAGAGGGGCTGGAAATGCCAAATGAAAGGCTGTCCCCAAACCTTCCGTTTGATATTCATTATGTCAGGTTTTTGTTCTACCACTCCAACCTATTTTTCAACAGTAATCCTGTGACTCATTCATTGAACAGGATGCTCAGGGAATAAGGCAGCTATTCAGGAGTTATTTTAATCCTCATTAAGCGGTGAATGGCCCTGTTCTTTAGTATCCCACGCTATCCAAATCCTGCACTGATTATGGAACTGTTATTTTCCATGTCGGCTTTTCCTCTCCACCCACCCAAGCCTCACAAACAGCTCCCAGCCTCTCCTGGCAGGCAGGGTGGGAGCTGCCAGCCCAGGTTGTACCTGAGCCCAGAACAGGTGTGCTCACACCTGCCAGGCTTTATTCCTTTTGAGGAGCAGCCCTCGAAAACTCAGGGCAGATTTTTTGTGTCACACAGGGGATTTTTAATAGGGTTTTGCAAGCACAAATCAGCTGCTAATTAATCATGCCCCTTTGGTGGGGGAGGAAAGGCAGATGGAACAGCTCCCTGGTTTACCTGGGGGGAGGATGATGAAGGCAGGTGGAACCTGGCCACACAACAGGAGGAGGAGGAGGATGGAAATGCTCCCCCAGCCCAGTTCAACCCCAGGTCTGTCACTCTCCATCCCAGCCAAGGCAGTGAGGGCACAACCTCCTGGTGAGGGACACCTGAAGGAGCTGAAGGGGCTCAGCCTGGACAAAAGGAGTCTCAGGGAGAATTTCTGGCTCTGCACAACTCCCTGACAGGAGGGGAGGCTTAGATTGGATATTTGGAATATTCCTTCACAAAAAGGGTGGCCAAGAATTGGAATGGGCTGCCCAGGGAGAAGGTAGATCACCACCCCTGGAAGGGTTAAAAAACGTGTGGATGTGGCACATGAGGGTGAGGTTCAGTGGTGGGGCTGGGGTGGTGGCTGGACTTGGGGATCCCAAATGTCCTTTCCAACCAGAATGACTCCGTGGTTCTGTGGCTGTGGCTCCCACTGGAGCTCAACGCTTTGGAAAGCCACGCTGGAAACTTTGGGGAGCAAGAGACCAAAAGGAATTTTGAAAGGCTCTGATCAACTCATCTCACCTGGGCAGACCCTGCAGCTCCAGCCCCACCAGCAGAGCCTGCCAGGGGTGCCCAGCACCTCCCAGGTCAGGCAGGAGGTGGGTGTCTCTCACAGCTGGGGCTGCTGCAGGCTCCTCAGCAGGATTTGCACACTGGGTTTGCTGCAGGAACTCCCTGGCAGTGCCAAGAGAGACGTCAGGGTCACCACCAGTGCTTCCCCTGCCACTTCTCACAACCCCCTGAGCCTCCCCTGCTCTGTCCCAGCAGTGCTCAAGGCAGGGATTTCACCTGCAGAATATCCACCTGAAGGCTGTGTGGGTGACATGGCACTGGAGACCTCAGCTCAGTCCTCTCCTGCTTTGTGCCCCCTTGTTGTGTTTGTCCCTTAGTTTAAGGAATCGTATCTTATTATCTTATGTGAGATGAAGGTTTAAATGAAATCTAAGAAATCAAGTAGGAGGTGAGTCATAGAATCACAGAATGAGCTGAGCTGGAGGGGACCCACCAGGATCATCAAATCCAGCTGCTATCCCTGTACTGACACCCCAAAATCCCACCCTGTCCATCCCTGGCAGCGCTGTCCAAGCTCTCCTGGAGCTCTGGCAACCTTGGGGCTATTCCCTGGGGAGCCTGGGCAGTAGAACCAGGGTGGGGGAACAACCTTTCCCTAAAATCCAACCCAAAACTCCCCTGGCACAGCTCCACAATGTGCAGCTGCAGGTGGAAAACACTTGGCTGCAAGGGGTACTGAAGTTCTGGAGGTTGTGGGTGAGAAAAACAAAGAAAAAAATTTAAAAAACAGCAAGGCCCACTGAGCTTCGAGGTGGAATACATCTGAAATATCTGAGTAAAGTCGGGAGTGTGAGGAGGATGTTCTCGTACAACAGGGCTCGGGGTTCACTCACAAAAATCTGTCTCCTGTGTTGAAAGGCTGCACAAATCACAAATCCATTCACGGTGGATTCTCCCCCTCCCACAGAGCCTCGTATCCACGCTGGAACATGGAAACCAGGCCCACTCTCGAGCTCCCTACACACCAACATATGCCTCCCTCCCAGCACATCCCTGCAGCTCCTCCCAAGTGCCAAACTGCCAAAGCAAACTGCAGGGGAGAGCCTGGCACGGGGAAAATGCAACTTCTGTTTTCAAGCAGCTCCAGCTAAAAAGGGCGTTTGCAGAAAAATAAAGCCACGAGAAAAATATTTCCTGATCTTGGCTTTAAAGTGATTTTAAAAAAAACCAGGAGCACCATGGTGAAAGTAAAGGTCACAGAGAGCTGCAAATTTCTCTCTAAGGCACCTGATGCCTTCTGGAGCATCTTTGGATGGGCTGTTGGCTTGAAAAAGGAATGGTTTTTGCTCCCCTTGGCCTGTGAGTGTGAGGTCTGTCCAAAGGGCAGCTTTTCCTGCTCTTCCCAGAGCCTGGCTGGCTCAGCAGAAAAGGAGACCTTTCCTTTCTGGGGATCCCCCAGCGATGCCTCTGCTCCAGGAGCAGCAGCCACGGTGCCTCAGCCAGGTGGGAATGTCTGAACTCACCTGGAGCTGGGGTTCAGCATCCCTCTGTTGCATTTCCTGCTTTATCTGCTCTGATTTGCACTGTGTTCACCTAACCCCTTGCTGCCCTTTCTCACATGTTCCAGAATAAATCAGGAGGAAAAAAAGTGGGGAAATGACTAGAAAAAATCCAGATGAAGAGAAAGAACAAGAAGTTTGTCTGGGAGGGAAAGTTCTGCAGAGCCCGGGGTACAAAGCTGGCTGGTGTTGACAAGGAGTGTCTGGGATCCCCTCTGTGCCTGAGAGCTCCACACTGTCTTGGAAACTCAAATTGGATAAATATGGCCTGGTTTCCTCAAAAATCCAGCAGCTGAGCAGGCTGCATGACTAACATCAGGCAGCAGCAGCTGGGGGAGCAGCCCTGCACGGCAACCTTTGGAAACTCTTCCAAAATGTGAAAACATATGGTCAGGGGAGAAGCAAATGTGTCCTTTAAAGGGCACTGCTGGAGATGGAGTCGATTCAGGAGGTATAAATAGTCCGGGTGTCTAAAGCAGGATTAGTTAAAGGCAATCTTTGGTGGAACACAGCCAGCTCCTGCACGTTCTGGGCGCTGAGATAATTATGCAAATACCTCTGGAAGTGCCACCCGGTCCCTTTGAGCCCCGTGGTGCTGGCAGGAAGGAGAAGGGGACGGAACACAAAGTCCTGCTCTGGTTTTGCCCTCTTCCACAAAGTGTGAAGAGAAAAAGTTGAGGATGAAATGAAATCCCTGTGAGAATGGCTCTCCAGTGAGGCCGGGAGAGCAGAAATCCAGGCCTGGTCGCTGCTTTCCCTCAGGAAACAGCAGGGCCTGGCTGTCCCATCCCATCTGGGACAGGAGAAGAAGAGACAGGAACCAGCAGAGCTGAACCCCTTTCCTGCTGCCCTGCACGACCACAGGCAAAACAATCTGATTTGTGTTCCAAAGGCTGTGGCTCAGTCCCTGTCCTGTCCCCAGAGCCTTGCAGGATGTGAAAAACACTGTTCACTGTTTTGGGAGAATTAGAAGGTTTAATCAAAAAGACAATAGGAGACATGCATAAAGCAAAGGGTTAAACGCCCAGAGCACACCCTGCTTCGGGAGCACCCTTTAAATACGTTTTACAATCCATCTTTTTGTTACACACTCATAGCCCTTCATGCAGAGTCAGCTGTTTTTGGGAACTGTTCAGCATGGCCACTCCTTGGGTCCGCTTTTTTAGAGCATTAGTGTTTTCTGGCTTGTGGTTTTATTCTTCTCCTTATCCCTTTTAATTTGGGTGGTGGTCCAGTGGGTGAGTGTTGATAATTGTCCTGTCAGCTGCAGGG
The DNA here is from genome assembly GCA_034336665.1 of Luscinia megarhynchos. Classification (NCBI taxonomy): domain Eukaryota; kingdom Metazoa; phylum Chordata; class Aves; order Passeriformes; family Muscicapidae; genus Luscinia; species Luscinia megarhynchos. The sequence continues at coordinate 10,547,693 of CM067580.1, forward strand.
GTCCCCATCACATGTTCACTGTTATCTTTGACTAAGCAGGTAGTTTAAGCATACTATCTCTAAAAAACTTATGTCTAACTTTTACTATTACCCAAGGCTATATCCATATAGAAATGCTATTTTCACATAATATATATAGCATTTATCCAATACTTGCGAAGAGCCAGCAGCATTTCCTGCATTCATAACACAGGAGGATGCAGGGGCTGGAGGGGTGAGAACTGTGGGGTGTTACAAGCAACACCACAATGCAGATAAATAAACTGAGCTCCTTAACTGGCTTTAAATCACTCCAGAGCCATAAAAAATGCACTTGCTCCTCGTCTGTCACCAAGGCATGGCCAGCCTGGAGGTGTCACATCTCTTGATGTGACACAGCGAGGAGTGTCTGTGAGGGGCTAGAAACGAGGATGTGATGGTTTGAAATTAATTCCAGTCTTTTGCTGATTCCTGGCGCTTTGTTTTCCCTGGGTGGAGGCTCGTTTGCACGCCTGTCAACAGCTAAACGTGGCTCTGGGCCAGTGCTTTCAGGACAATTAAGATCCAGATGCAATCTAACACTGATCAGAGTCTTATCTTTGAGCAGATAAAGAAGTCACCAGCACTAATCAAGCCCTTAAAATGGACCATGGCCAAAAGTGTTTTATTAAGGCACAAAGAAAGTGGTTCCGTGTTAGGGAAGAACGGAGAGCTCTATTTAAATCCTAATCCTATCAGCAATTAAGCAGATGGTTAACTTTAAGCATCTGCTTAAGTCTAACTGAAGCCATGGTAAAGTGTGGCTTTCAAAATAGCGATTCTATAGAAAGATCTGGGTGTGACAGTGTCAAAATCCTGCTTTTTACTGAGAATTCCCTGCTCTGTTTTGGCAGTGCCTCAATTCCAGCAAAGGGAGAAGGTGGCACAGACTCTCTGAAGGGGATGAGGACAAATCAGGGAATCCTGGAATGGTTTGGGTTGGGAGGGACTTAAATCTCATCCATCCCACCCCTGCCATGGCAGGGACACCTCCCACTGTCCCAGCTGCTCCAGCCCCAGTGTCCAGCCTGGCCCTTGGGCACTGCCAGGGATCCAGGGGCAGCCACAGCTGTGCCAGCCCTGCCCACCCTGCCAGGGAACAATTCCTGCCCAATATCCCATCCAGCCCTGCCCTGTGGGCAGTCGGGAGCCACTCCCTGGGTCCTGTCCCTCCATCCCTTGTCCAAAGTCTCTCCCCATCTTTTTCGGAGCCTTTTTTCAGGTCCTGGCATCCCTTCTCATCTCCAGCCTTCTCATCTCCAGGCTGCACAATCTCAATTTCCCAAGACATCCCAACTCTGGCCACCAGCATGTTCCTGGTATGAAGCACAGATTCTTGGAGATTTTATGCATTCATGCTATTTTAATAAATATTTAATTTTAAAAAACCGTTTTCTATATGTTGGGATGAGAAATTTTCTGTTTGGCCAACTCAAAACCAGCTGAAATCACAAACAACTCTTTTTTAAAAATAATTTTAATTCTTTTATGTTTTGTAAAGCGTCAGAGAACTTAGATATTGGAAATATTGGATTACTGCTGAAGGGAAAAAAATGCAGTTTAAAGTCCAGGTATTCCAGGAAAGCTGCCTCAATTCCAGTGTCCCAAATTGCTTGGCACATTCAACATCTCTGAATAATGAGTCTGTGTCTAGTGACAAGACGTTGCAGTATTTATCATTATTTAGGTCTGCTCAAACAGGTCTTGTTTGGGAAAATTCTGTAAAAACTAGTGAAGAAACACCTTTATAACAGCAGTAGTGGTTGTGGGACTCTGGGATCCCTTTCCAAGGAAAATGAGCATCCCTGGATGTCCACTTGTCCCAGTTTTGGAGGTGAAGCAGTTCATCATAAATCTTTCAAGCCCCAGCTTCTCAAATCCTTTGATTAGGTGGGAATCTCATTGATCTTTAATTAAGGGAGATCACTGCCTCTCTTTTGTACAGACACAGCTCTTGGCAGCTCCAAGGCCCTCAAGGCAAAAAGCAAACAAAAGACATCAACATTTATTATTTTGAACCTGTGGCATTGGGTTCAACCTCAGATTTTTTTTTTTTTCCCCTGATCTCAGTTGTGGTTTCTTTACCACGTGTGGTTGAAACCCCCCTGATAACTCCTGGAATATTTATTGCTTTCCTGTATGGAAAAGGGGACCTGGCAGAGGATTTACAGCAGTGAGCTCTCTCCTGTAGGCAAAGCAATTCCCATTTATTTACTCACTCCCTGCCTTCCATGGGAATAGTTATGTTGGCAGATTTGATCCTCAGCTCTGCTTGCTGGAACACAACTTTTATTGGGTTTTATCGGGGTTTATTTCATTTTATTTCTGCACCAAACTCACCAAGGCCAAGCAAAGCAGTTCTGTGGTTGGATTAACTGGGTGCCAGGGGTAATGGCACTGCAGGAGAGGGTCCTGCTCCCTCCCCAGCCTCAGGGAAATGACTCTCATCCCTCCCTTGTGCCTGCTTTTATAGGATCTTGCAGGAAATTCTCTCTGCTTTTTCATTTGTCTGCTTTTGTCATCGAGTTGTAGCCAGATCAGGTTCCTGATCTCACTTTTGTACAAAGGTGGGAGGCAGGGGATGGGGTGGGGTGGGATGGGATAATGAGATGGGATGGGATGGGATAAAGGGATGGGATAAAGGGATGGGATGGGGTGGGGGTAGATTGTTGGTTGGACGGTGCTGGACAGACTCAGGAGCTCACTATTTTCTGTTCTTCAGGGTTGTAGTTTATTATAAAGGCGTGGGTGTAAAAGAGAGTGTAGAGCATGGAGAGTAAGAGAGTAAGAGATAAGACCAAGGGGGTAAGAGAGAGCTTAGAGAGAGATTAGAGAGAGGTTTCCCGTTTACAATCCAATAAGTATTCTTCCATGATGAATATTCTAATTCCAATAACCAATCTAATACAATATACTAATTTCCTAATATTTGCATGCAACCTATAGGAATCACTAAATTCCCATGTTTTATGGCTTTCTTATCTGTAACCCTTATCTTCAGACCTTTCCTGCCAGGCTTGGGACAGGATGTCTGTTGGTTCTTTGGTATTTGTGGCATTTGGTATCATCTAAACAAAGGAAGAGGCCTCAAACCTTAACAGAACTATTTTCAGTGTCTATATCAAACACTGCAAACATCTCTATTTCATCTGTTGTTCCAGAACTACTTGCTAGGCACTCATAAGATTGTGATATTACCTCCCCAACGGGATGGGATGGGATGGGATGGGATGGGATGGGATGGGATGGGATGGGATGGGATGGGATGGGATGGGATGGGATGGGATGGGATGGGATGGGATGGGATGGGATGGGATGGGATGGGATGGGATGGGATGGGATGGGATGGGATGGGATGGACATGGGGATGCTGACACACTGCAATACCCTCAGTCCAGATGCAAAGCCTGTCCCCTGAGGAAGTTTCTCCAAAATCAGGCTGGGGAAACTCTACCAAATGTGAGGTCTTCCTTCACGTGGCAATTCCCAGTTCCATACCCAGGCTCTCCTCCCTTGGACAATACTTCTGTTTAGCACCATATGTATTTGTTCTGCTTTCTTTACCCAGATCATGTCCAGAGGAAGCTTTAAATGTAAGAAAGAAAATTCCTCTGAAGAAATGCAGCTTCTTGGAAAAACAAAATGCATAAAGAGCTGGTACTGGTGGTAAGTTATGTCTGCCATTTATGGTGTAAATGTGGTAAATGCTGTGACAAATGCTGTGTGCCATTTATGTGTGAATGCAGTGACACCCAGCAGTGGGAGTGCTGGGGCAATGTGGATTCTCTCTGGCAGGGAATTGACTGGATGTTGGGAAGCACTGCTGGCTCCTCTTCTCTCTCCAGACCCATCTCCTGCTCCTCCATCCTGGGCCAGGCTGTGGGGAACTGATCTAAACTGAGGCACTGACCAGCCAAAGCTTTTCCCACAGCTGGTCCTTCCCACATTTTGGCAACCACAGCACTGCTCCAGCTGGTGCCAAGGGGGTGGAAGGCAGTGCTGAGGCTGCACGTGCTGCTCAAGCACTGAAAGCCCCCAGGCTTAGAAAAATGAGGCTGCACAGATGGCTGGGAGCTGAAATCAGCTCACCAAGAGCTCAGCACATACACCTGGTGTCATTTGCTGTCAGAAAAAACCACATTTCAGCTGTGAGCGTGTTTGGTGGCTCCTGGGCCGGGCTCTCCACACAGCAGGTGGTTGGTTTGTGGTGCAAAACATCCCAACCCAGCTGCAGAGCAAAGCACTGTCCCTGCCAGGCTCCTCAGTACCAGATGTGGCATGGACAGAAAAACCCTTCCAAAGATCCCACAGCAATAAACACTTGGGGAGAAGTGTAAAATCAGCATCCGTGGAGGGAAGGGGCTGCCCCAGATCTGAGCCAACATCTGTGGCAGGGAGAGGATCTGGGCTCTAAGAGCTGCTCCCCATCTGCTCAGCGTTCCTGTGCTCAGATTTGGGGCAGGTTTCAGCTGAGAGCAGCTCCTGTGCAACCCATGGGTCCCAGATGTTCCTGCCACTTCTCAGAAATACCCCACTGCTTCCCAGGAACACCACAGTGAATCCCAGGAGCTTCCCAGAGCTTTCCAGAAATACCACACTGCTTCCCAGAGCTTCTCATTGTTTCCCAGGAACACCACAGTAATTCCCAGGAACATCCCAGTGCTTTTCAGACCTTCCCAGTACTTCCCAGGAACACCACTCTGCTTCTCAGGAGCTTCCCATGCTACTCAGAGCTTCCCAGTACTTCCCAGGAATCCCACACTGCTTCCCAGAAGCACCACAGTGATTCCCAGGAACACCCCACTGCTTCCCAGAGCTCCACATTGCTTCCCAGAGCTTCCCAGTACTTCCCAGGAACACCACAGTGATTTCCAGGACCACGCCACTGCCTCCCAGAGCCCTGCCCAGCACATTTGAGGGAGCTGTTCCCCCATCCCAGGGATGGGAAATGCCCACCAGGTTGCTGAGGCTGATCAGGGGTGCAGCCCCCTGGGGCTGTGGCTGAAGGGGGCTCTCTGCCAGGACCCAGCAGTGCCCCTGGGCTGGGGGCTCTCTGTTCCCCCTTTCAGAAGCAGATCCTTGATGATCTCTGCATTTCTGGGTCTCATGGCAATTCCCATCTGCCAGGCACAGCTTTTCCTGCCTCTGCCTGTCCCTCAGTGGTGGTTCCAAGCCCTTCCTGCACTCTGCACTCTACAGAGCTGCATTTTGGGACCCTCAGTGCTGTGGGCAGGTTGTGCCCACCCCTCCCTGCCCCTGCCCTGCTTTATGGGGAGGAGGGGCAGCGTGTGCAGGGCACAGGCACATCAGTATTGCAGAGCTCCTAATGCCACTCTCCCTGGGCTCTCTGAGCATCCTCTCTGGGTGAGTCATTGGCAGGGGAAGGAGCAGAGCCTGCAGCGTTCAGGTGACAGCAGGGGCACCCTCAGGAGCCAGCACTATTGGGAAGGGCTGTTCCCTAACACCCCCTCCCTTGTGCTGCTCTCTAACACCCTCTCCCCTGTGCTGCTCTCTAACAAATCCTCCCCTGTGCTGCTCTCTAACACCCCCTCCCCTGTGCTGTTTTCTAACAAACCCTCCCTGCTGAGGCCCTGCAGAGCTCTGTGGTCCCTGTTTCCTTGCAGTGCACTGCCGAGGAGCAGAGCCAGCAGTGCCTGCTGCACTGAGGAGTGCAGGGATGATCCAGCAGGGCCGTCCCAGCACTGCCTCCAGCCCAGCCAGGCTGCAGGCAGCACCAGACCTCCCTCCCCGAGGACAACAAGCCTCAGAGACATCATTTCATGCTCCTGCTGTCAGCTGCCTTGCACAATTTATCTTCTCATTACCTCTTTAACAGCACTGCTATTCACTGGCTGAGTGAGGGAAATAACTCTTGTGATGGAGACATTGGCTTTGGATATAAAGCAGTGATATTATTATGCAGCAATATAAATGCAAAGTTCCTGCAGCCAGGGCCCAGAAGAATTTGGGAAGGTGCAGAATACCTGGGCTGATGGAATCCAAAGGTCTTTCTGTCTGGCTTGGATAAAGTCACCTTAGGGCAGGTGGGATTGTCATGGGAGTAAAAAATGGTGGAAAGGAGAGGAGAGGAGAGGAGAGGAGAGGAGAGGAGAGGGAGAGGAGAGGAGGAGGAGGAGGAGAGGAGGGGAGAGGAGGAGGAGGGAGGAGAGAGGAGGAGGAGAGGAGAGGAGGAGGAGAGGAGAGGAGGAGGAGGGAGAGGAGAGGAGGAGGAGAGGAGAGGAGAGGAGAGGAGAGGAGAGGAGAGGAGGAGGAGAGGAGAGGAGAGAGGAGAGGAGAGGAGAGAGGAGAGGAGAGGAGAGGAGAGGAGAGAGGAGAGGAGAGGAGAGGAGAGGAGAGGAGAGGAGAGGAGAGGAGAGGAGAGGAGATGTGTCTCACTGGCATTTTTCACCCCAAGTTTTTTTCCAGCACGCGAGAGTAAAAAGAGAAAAAGCAAAGAGTGCTGCAGAGTTTCAAACTCACCACAGTAGGATTAAAAATCAGTCTCGGGCTGGTTGATGTAGATGCATTCACGGAAAAAAGTCCCTGTTCGGGCGCCATTTGTTGCATCTAAGATGTTGCTTGGGGTGAAAGAGCAGGAAGGCCTTTGCAGGGTTTACAGAGATGTTTATTTCAGCCACACATGGTTTAGGTTTCAGGGAACAGAGGCAAGGATCTTTGTGAGGGTCCAGGTTTAGTACATGGGCTCAGCAGGGCGGGGAAAGCATCAGGGACAAATTACCAAGGGACATGGGGATGCTACAAGGGAAGGGCTAAGGCAAAGGAACAACAGGGAATTAGGGTGGGAGTGACCAAAGGGTTAATGGACAGGGAAAGGGCCCAGGCTTCACTCAGGGGTTGCATTCCTTATTTGGGAAAACTTCTCTGGGTTTCCACAAGCCCAGATATTTTACTGCCACATCTCTGAAAAGGGCATTGCCTCAGTCCCTCCAGCTTCCTCCTTCCAGGAGGAACAAACATATTAAATAAAATACAGGCACATCAGCAGAGGTGCTGTGGGCACAGGAGTTCCCTGAGCTCTGCTGGCTCCCAGCTCTCCCAGCCCCGTTTCTGGATTTGCTTTCACGCTGGAGCGTGTCACTCCCTGGGGACAGACAGGAGCTGTCACAAACCATTACAGCAGCTGCTTCTGCAGAGCTGCCCCAGCCCTGGCAGGGCTCTGGACCCTGCCCCTGCCCTTGGGATTCTCTGCCCATGCTGTGCGGTGCTGGGGGCACAGCGTGGGCTGGGAGTGTTTGCTGGAGCTGTGAGAAACACCTCTGCCTCCCCAGATCCTGTCACAACGCTCATTCCCCACTGGTTTTGCTCTCATCTCTACACAGAAGGCTGCAGGAAAAGTGGGCTTTGCCAAAAAGAGGGCTCTGGCACCTTGGCACGGTGTCTGCCTCTGGTGAGGCTGGAAGGAATTCAGGCAAAGGTCTCCTTCCTCCATTCTGTCAGCACTTATCTCAAACTCAATCCCCCCAGCTTTCACCCCAGCTGAGGGGTGGGATGCCCCAGCCAGGTGGGCAGGAGTGCCCCATGCCCACCCCAGAGCACAGACAGAGCCCCGTGTCTGGCGCAGCACAGGAGAGGCCATGCAGGGCTGGACCATCCCCTCTCTGCTCTGTGCCTCAGTGACCCTGGAAAAGCCCTGCAGGGCTCAGCTGGAGGCTGTCCTGGAGATGCTCCTGTTGAGGAGGGAATAGAAAAATCTTATGAGTGCCTAGCAAGTAGTTCTGGAACAACAGATGAAATAGAGATGTTGGCAGTGTTTGACATAGAAAATAGTTATGTTAAGGTTTGAGGCCTCTTCTTTTGTTTAGATGATACCAAATGCCACAAATACCAAAGAACCAACAGACATCCTGTCCCAAGCCTGGCAGGAAAGGTCTGAAGATAAGGGTTACAGATAAGAAAGCCATAAAACATGGTAATTTAGTAACTCTTATAAGTTGCATGCCAATATTAGGAAATTAGTATATTGTATTAGATTGGTTATTGGAAATTAGAATATTCATCATGGAAAAATACTTATTGTATTGTAAATGGAAAATTGCTCTCTTGCCTCTTGCGTCTATCTTCTTGCCTTTTGCCTCTTGCCTCTTGCTTTCTTGCCCTCTCTTATCTCTTGCCTTCTCTAACCTCCCTCTAAGCTCTCTCTTAACACCTCTCTCTTACACCCACGCCTTATAATAAAATACAAACCTGAAGAACAGAAAATAGAGAGCTCCTGAGTCGTTCCAGCAACTGGTCAACAACCCAACCTCTACATGCTCCCAAGCCTGGTGACCCAGTCCAGTGTGTGCCAACGCTCTGGTGCAGGCACCAGCTCCAAACCCTTGGCCAGCACCTCCAACATGATCTTGCCCATTAGCTCTGCATAAACAAACAATCACTTATAACGTCAGGGAAAATAACCTCACCCCTAATCACTGATTAGAAATGTTTGCTTATGGCTGGGTATTTATAGCCTGCAAGAGGTAAATGTCACCCTCATTGCTGCGTTCATGGGAGATATTGTTTAATTAGAGATCGCAGCCTCTGGGCTGCTGCTCTTTGGAATGGGAGATGAGTTCTGCTGTGTTTTATTTACCCTTCCCTCTGCTTTCCCTGCTGCTGTGCAAGAGTGGGATCTTGTTGAGGAGCTGGGTTTTACTTGCAGCCACCCACAGATCCTGCAGGGCGCTGCTCTGGGCTGCCCTGCCCCAGCATGTCTCTCACAGGGCAGCCACAGCCATCCCTCCCTCTCTGCTGTGATTTTTGCTGCATCTCATGAGCCCTCTGCTGAAACCCTCAAGCTGCTCAGCCACAACACTCCCACAGTGTTGTCCTTCCACAGGCAGGCAAGAGGGTGGAGGAGATGAAAGAACAGTAGGTTCATTCTGATAGAAATGTCTCAATCTTCCCAATCTGTGGTTAGACTTAAAGGGAGGTCGTTCCTTAAGAAAGTCCAGCCTGAGACATCTGAGATTTGTGGTTAGAGCAGATCAAGAGGAGAAAGAGCTGGAGCAAGCCCTGCTCACAGGAGCTATGTATGAGCTGTGCTCTGCAACCCCAGGGCAGTCAGTGGAGGGATTAAGGGGACTGAGGGAGCCTGGCTTTAAGCCAGAGGCAAAAATCACAGGTACCTGAGCTCCTCACAGAGTGTGACAGGACCTACAAGAGCAGGATGAAGGACCACTGAAATCTCAGGGCAATCTCAGTCTGATGAGGGTTCAGGCAGGGCCTGCCCTTTGCCCTCCACCCCTGAGTGGGATCAGCAGTGAACAGAGTATGCTGATGAGCCTTTTTGCCAGCATCCCAGATTTGCTGTCCTTGATGTTTGTTGAACATACTCAGAGCTACTCCAATCCCCCAGCAGCCTGTGATTATCTCATCTCTGCAGACAGGGAGTTTGTACATGCTCTGACAAAGCAAACACGGGAGCAGCAATCTGTCAGGAGGAGTCTGCTTCACTCTGCCTGCACCGTGCAGGGCTCTGTTGGTACTGCTGGGATGTGCTGTACAAAAGCACAGAGACATCCAGGAGCTGCTAAACCCCTCTGCTTGTCTGGAGCAGCCAAACCCACAGTTCCCACGCTGCTGCTGCCAAGCCAGACGTGTCCTCACAGAATCCTTGTCACTGGGGCAGCATCTCCAGCCCTGAAAGGCCCCAGGGTGGGACAGTGACTGATGGAGGTTCATGGCACTCTGTCAGGCACCAGGACAGGAGTGACCTGAGCTGGGAACTGGGGACACCATCCCTGCTGCTCTGCTGCTCTGGGCTGGGTTGCAGAGGGGCACAAGGACCTGCTGCTGGCACAGAGGTTGGCAAGGTGAGAGGGATGTCTTGAGATTTTATGTTTTTCAGATCCTGCGCTGCATTAGTGCACACCTCTGGTCTCCAGATAGAGTGTTAGTTAACTTGCCTTCACATTTTGGTCAGACAAAACAATCCTTCTAAGCCTGAGATCCAAGGCCACCCTCTGCCTCAGGCCCCTAAAATTATAAACAAAGTAAATTGGGGAGATAAACATGGGGGAATATTACTTCATTACCTGAAGTTGTAATTAGACAATTAACTTCTGATTGCAAATAGCCCAAATTTATATCTATCTGAAAAACTCATGACCACTGTCCATCTTAGGTGTAGCCCCTTCTCTTGGGTTGCAATACAGGATGTGCCCAGAAATGTGTATTCTATCACCATCTGTTGAAGCCAAGTGACCCTTATCTCCTGGCACATATTATCTGCTAATGGGCCATCTTTAAACCAGCTGGGGCAATCATCTTTATCTTTTCCACAGCCCATCCTCCCTCCAGGAGATATCTCCTGTTAATGGCCGTTGAGTCCCAGGGCATGACTGATAAAATTACATCATCCCACTGGGACATGCTCCACCCAGGGGAGGAGCCAAACATTTCCTACCTAGATAAAAACTGAGATTTGGAATATCAGAGCAGCCTTTTCCACTGGATTCCAGAGGAAAGCCAGACCTTTCCACATCATCCCTGGAGCTTCAGAGGAAAACTGCACCTTCTACAGGAGCACTGCTCCAGCTGAACCACATCTGCCACTGCAGGAGGATGCAGCCACCATTGAATGGGACTGCTGCGAACACCCTGCCTGACTGACAGGTGTCAGCTTGGATTCTGACTCTGGCAGTGTTTGGGATTGTTCTTTGTAATACTGTATTTCTATTTTAATTTTCCCAGTAAAGAACTGTTATTCCTAATTCCCATATCTTTGCCTGTGAGCCCCTTAATTTCAAAATTATAATATAATATTAAATAATTAAATAATAATTCAGAGAGAGGGGATTTACATTCTCCATTTCAAAGAGAGGCTCCTGCCTTTCTCAGCAGACATCTGTCCTTCAAACAAGACACCCTTTGGGGAGGCTCCATCTGCCCTAAATGTACCTGAAGGCTCTTCATTAAATAGACCTGCTTGCATCTTTGTAACTTTGCTTCTAAGTAAACCCAAATTCCAGGGCACACCTGTGCAGCAGGTGTGGGTTTGGTGGCTGCAGGGTGGGGAGCAGCACAGGCTGTGCAGGAGGAGGCAAAACACCACACAGGGCACAGCTGGAAAGCACAGCCCTGGCCCTGTGAACCAGGGTGCCTCTGCATGTTGCATATAGGTAATATCCTCTAAAAGAAAGGCCTTGTAAAATCAGGCCTTGCTCTGCTGAATTTCCAGCTAAGCCTGTGAGTTCCCATAAGAAAGAATCAGAAGAATAAGAAGCAGTTAGCACAACAAACCATTCTGGTAAGAGAACTGTTTGTACCTATGATAAACAAGAAATCTGTCACATGGAAATTAGTGAACAAAATATGTAAACTGAGCAGAACTAGGGGTTTGATGGACAGGCACAAAGGACATTTACCAACCAATAAACTGAATTGCAGTGTATTGTTAACCAGTTAGGTATAACATGGTGCCTTCTAATATTTCCTATAAATAGGAGCTATGTGAATAAAGAATTGTCTTTTTCTGCAGGAAGAAACTGAGTCCTGTCTGCTTACTATTGCAACAACTCCTCTCTCTTTCTGAGTGCATTTGGGTGTCTCCTGGTACACAACAGTTGCCTTGTGTCTTTTAAACATGCTCTATTAACTGCCATCACATTTTATCACTCCTCTGGCAATATCCAGCAACACCTCTATAATTTATTGTCATTAGTTTTATTCTCAGCTGTCACAGAGGTCACAGCATGGGGGGAGAAGAGAACTTCATCCATTTCACCACTGAACGTGCTGCAATAGTAGCTTTTCAAACAGCTGATGGTAGAGGGATATGAAAAGATAATGAATAATGAGGAATAAAGGAGTTGACCTTTTTCCAGCAAGAGGCTCTTTCAGCATCGTGGCACTTGGAATTTGGGTAAAGGAGCCCTGACTCCCAGGGCTGTGCTTTGTGACACCTCTGATGCAGACATGTCCCTCAGGCTGGGCTGCTCACAGTCCCTTTGCAGGCAGGGAAGTTTGGTGAACTGAACCTTGAAAATGCCTGTTTCATTCTGGTGGCACTGAGGAGAGCCTCAGGGACTGTCCTGGATGGAGATATCTGCATGTGGCCCCGTGCTCACTGTCCTGATCACTGCTCTTGGAGGCTCCTGAGCTCAGAGATGCTCTGGGGAGGAGCAGCCCCAGGCTTGGGGAATGGCCATTTATTGTTGGCTTCCCTACACATGCCCAGCTCAGGGGTGGATCTCCTCAGACAAACAGCTTTCCAAGGAATACATTGGGTTTCCTTTGGGCAGGAATAGGGACAGGGAGGTCCACTCAGCCAGACCTGCTCAGCCAGATGCCTGAGAGAAGTGGCAATTCTGGAGTCCCTTAAGGGATCCTAAAACTCGAGTTGTGGTGCCCCAGCTGAGGTGACTGAGCCTGTTTCCAGCAGTCACAGCTGCCCAGAAAATCCCCCTGGGAGCAGTTTTTACCCTCGGGGAGGTTGTATCTCCCCTCCTGACTCCAAGCCCCATAGCCCAGAAGGGAGCACACCCCACTGTGCCCTTCCCTTGCTGGGACCCAGCTCTGCCCCAGTCCAAGGGCCCTGCTGTGGGAGGGCAAACAGTGGGGCTTGGAGCCTGAAAGAGGAGCTCAGCTTGATGCAGGCTTTGCGATAGATTTGGAAGGCAGAAGTAATTAAAGCCGTGGCTCTAAGTGGGAAATAGGCTGGGATGAAGCAAGGCTTTATCCAAGGGAGATTGTGGCAGGCTAATCTGATATCTCTCTCTGATAAGGTAATGGAGTTTTTAGACAAAGGGAACATGCTCGATACCATCTCTGGGGGCTGGGAGAGAGCATTCGATACGGTGCCACATCAGCAACTCATTAGTGCTGCCGAGGAAAACGAGGATTACAGGACAATTAAAAGGGGAGGCAGGAACTGAATACAGACAAGACAGAAAAGATCTTGTAAAGGGAAGAGCAGAGCTGGGAGGAGTTGCTCCTAAAGGGCGACTCCTAAGGCAAATATTGTTCAATATTTCTATGTAAAATCTTAATAAAAGTACACAGTGTGCTAATAACTCATGGCTGGGGAGCACTGTTCATGGAAATACATGATACTGATTTCCACTGCTCATGGAAATCATGTCCAAGGAAATACAGCCCAAACCTGGCTCTTGGGGCAAATAACAGACAACCTTGAGGACTAGAGAAATCCGATCTGCAAGAAATATTCTTCCAAAGCAAACCAGAGCAGAGGTGTCCTGGTGACCCAGGAGTCTCTCAGTATCCAGCTCCTTCCTTGGGTGTAACTACTTGTGGCTGCTTTGGAGTTTTCCTGAGTGATATTTAATTTGGCTCATTGTTTCTCACCTCGAGGTTAAGCTTTGTGAACTCCACCATTCATGAGATTTTTTTTCTTCCCTTTAATGAGCTCCCTGTAGATACTTTCAAATTTATCAGCAAGTTAATTAGTTTTGTAAATCAGGATACCCTACAGTTTTCATTTCCGTGTAGCAAACACCATAACACTCCTGGACTTTTATTCAGGATTGACAAGCAGCAGAGCACTGACTTCAGTTTTAGCACAAACAGCTCCAGATCCAAAGTGTGCAGGGGGGGATTTCGTGGCTGTGTTTGGCCATGGCCCCTGGCTTTGGGTGCCTCTGGCACAACCTTTGCCTGAAGCACCATCAGCTTTTGGAAGGAGGAAGTTTCATGGAGCTGCACAAACCTCAGGAATATCAGCTCCACGATCAAGAATGTCAGAAACACTTTATTCACTTTTTCTTATGTTCTGTAGAAAAAATTCTTTATGTTGGTCTAAACTCCTGCTGTTCTGGGGATGGGTAAAACCAAACCACTTGGAGTTTGTTCAGTCTGCCTTCCCCATTTCTGCCTCTCAATTTCAGGGCCAAATTTTCAGGAAGGAAAAACTGCGGAAGATGCATCAGAACAATCAGATTTTTCGTTTACCAAACTGCCAGGTTTTGTGCCAGACTCTGCTTCTGTCCTGGTGCATGGGAATACTGGATTTGGGGTGGCAGCCACTACAGGAATGACCTGAGGCGCTTCTTTTTCCTGGGAATACAAAAGTGGGATTGCTCTGTGCAGCAACAGCTTGTTTTCCTCCTTCCCCCCTCCCTCCTTCCTGTTGTTCACATGGAAACAAACACAGACGTGTTTAAAGCATTTAATGTTAAGTATCTCTTGAAATCTGTAGGATTGGGTGCCCTGAATCTCCCTCTCTTATACATGCTTTATACAAAACCAAACAAAAAAAAGTCGTTATCTGGAATTCTGCATGTGGTGGAAATTCCACTTTTCCTCACATGGGGCAGGTTTAGGATTTTCAGCCTGACCTGGGAATCATTTCAGCACTGGGTCCTGCAGATGGATCCTGACTGCAGCTCCAGGGGACACTCAGAGCCCCTGAGCCTGAAGTGCTGCTGCTGGTCCCAGACCTGTGGGGCTGTGCATCAGCTCCTGGGGTATTCCTGGGGTATTGCTCTGCCTCTGTCCTTCTGATGGCCTGGTCATCATCCACATCATTAAAAATGGGAGACAAGTCCTGCCTGTATTTTGGAGTCCTGCTGTAATTTCACATCCCCCTCATTCTGCAGTAGTCTCACTTGCTCTTTCTCCTCCTCATTTCATTTACATAACCAAAGAGCTTTTTCTCTTTGCTTTAACATGTAACTCACTGTGACATTTGACAGTTCTCCCTTCATCACTGCACTTCTTGACCTCTAAGTTGTACTCCTTTGCTGATCAATCTCCTTCAGCTTGGTTTCCCAAGGGAAAAAGAAACAAACCACCAAGCACTTTTTCATTCCTTCCATTCTCCTGCAATAACTTTAAAACCCAGTGGCCAGTTCCAACCCCACCTGAAAGAATGACAGAAACACCTGTGATAATTAAGATTCTGCATTTTTTTTTCAAAAATTGGCAGCTGAGTAGATGAGAGAGATTCAAATTAGTGGCTGCACTGAGGGAAAAGGAAGCATCTCCAAACCATTATAGATTCCTCCTTGTCAGTCAGCACCAGCCTGCAGCCAGCTCTGCCTGCAGGAGCTGCGAGTGCCTCAGGCTCCCCCAGCTCCCCTGGGATCAGGGAAATGCTGGGTGAGACCTCAGGTTTGAGGCTGGGGTGTCTGTCGCTGTTTTGGGGGGGTTTGGGGCTAAGTGGAGTGCAGGGAACACAACCTATCCCTAAGCAGCCCCACTTTCCTGGTTGTACAGGAATAGGTTGCTTTCTTTCCTTCCAGGTTCTGCTTATTCCTAAGAGGCTTTTTCTAAATTCAGTCAATTGTGGTGCACCCTCCCCTGAAAATCCTGAAAATCCACAACCAAATAGTTTTACACCTGGAATCTGAGATGCTGCTGCTGAACCAAAGTCCTTGAGCTTGTCATGCTTTGTTGAACACTTCCCTGAGTTTGTAAGAGCTTTCCTTTGGGAGCTGCAGGGTTTACCCAGATCCATCCTTTGTCCCTATGTTTCATTTCACCTGAACCCTTCTGTGCTCGTCCCACCCAAGGTCATGGTGTCCCAGGAGTGTTTTGTGAAGCCTCACAGCTCCTCAGTGTAAGTGGTGCCTTTTGTTTTGTTTGGGGCAAGAAGCTCAGGAGATGTCCAGGCACCAGAGGGAGCTGGGAGTTGTTCTGTAAACTGCTGTTTTCTAGGGTATTAAAGTCCCTCTGATGACAAAATTCCTCCACTAACACTAATTTTGGGGTGTTTACCCATTTCCAGCTCCAACCCTGCAAATCTTCAGCTCATTGTAAACATTCCTCCAGCAGAACCTCTTTTACCACTCTGTCCCAGACTGGGAACAGCCATGACACCCTTTCATTGCCATGATTTCCTTGGTTTTCTCCTCTTTCCATCTCGTTCCCACCTCACCTGTACAGCCCCTGAAGGCTGCACACCCCTGGACCAGCCTCAACCACTCCCTGTCCTTTGACTCTCTCAGCTCCTTCACATCTCCACTATTTATTTTTCCTTGCTCCTGTTCAGACACTGATGCCCCAACCCTTCCACACTGACCCATTTAGGTGCTCTGATGTGTTTTCGCTCCTCCTCACACTCCTGCTGGCTTTTGTCCTTTCCTTTCTTCACTGCACCTCCTTTCTCTAACAGGAAATTCTGAACCAAGGCTCTCTGACCACAGGGACCTTTCTGCTGTTCTTTTTTCCAGCTTGTTCCCTTTGTATCCTGCCTGAGATCAGTCTCCTCTCTTCTCTCCTGTTTCATTTTCCCTATACTCTGCCCTGTTTTGCTTGGACACCAACTCCTCTTAGTTTTACTGCCCCCCTTTATTTTGAAGGATGAGGTTCCCCTCCCTGCTCCACCTCATCTCCATCTGTGCTGATTTATTTTGCATATTCATTGCTGCAGCAATTCAATTCCTTAGATCTCTTTACCAGCATCTGGCCTCTTCTATGTGGCCTCCAAATTCTCCTGATCATCTCATTCCTGCAAGTTTGGGCTTTCTTGGACAATCATTTCTAACCTGTCATTTCCATTTAAAATGAATTAATTTTTAATTTCCCTGTCTGTTTTTTTTTTTCATCCCTTGTCTTTCACCAGCTCAGTGTGTGTTTGACCTTGGAGAGATGTCCCTGGAGAGCAAGATGTGTCCAGTGTCTCCTTCCTGAGGCTGCAATTCCTCTGGCCACTAATATGGCTTTAATCCATCACTACTGCCTTCCTTTTTTGCTTTAATCCATGGAATACAGACTTGCAAATGTACACCCAGGGTTTTCAGCCTGGGATCTGTGGGCAGAGCCGTTGGCCTTTGCAGGATGTGAAGAGGATTGGAAGGCCTGTGGGGATCCTTTCAGAATAAGCTTTCTTTGTAAGTGTGAAATATTATTGCCATCCATGATGATTATTAGAATAATAAAGATCTCATTACAGAAGCAGCAGGACTGTTCCCAGGTACTGCACTGAGCCCTCCCTGGGAAAGGCAGCAGTGTGAGATATGCTGATGTTGCCTTCTAGCAGACACATTTGAACAACTTGTGCTAATTACCATTAATAAATATCTGCTAAAAGCATGACTGGGAGCCAGGCACACACACAACTTTGGCTGCTGATTGAAAATTGTACCACCAGGTTGTATTTTCTGCTCACGTTCATTATCAATCTCCACGGGACTTTTATTGTTTGTGCTGCAATCAACAAAACCTTTGGGTTCTGCCTGGGTTGTGTCCCCCACCCCACTGGTGCATCCCCAGGAGTGTGTTTACACCCACCACGCCCCCAGGCTGCTTTTCTGATGGCCACAAAGCCCGAAATTCACCGGGATGTTTGGTGTCCCTTCCTCACTGGTGGTCATGGCTGTGGTCACTGCTGACACTGCTGACCTTGGCTGTTCCCTGATTCCTGTCTCTGCTCCCCCGTGCCACAGGACACAGAATTTCCTTGTGCCAGAGCCACCAAACTTGTGGGAGCACTCAGCACCTCCCTCAGGACAAGTTCTCCAGGCTCCAGTACAGCTCCAAGCCTGGGCTGGGCTCCCTTCCCAGCAGATGCAGGTGACTGTGGTGGGACCCTCACAGCCCTTCTCACCCCCACCGGCCTGTGAGGGTCTCCTGTGTCAGCAGGACCCCTGTCCTGGGCTCTGGGTGCTGCCAGACCAGCCAGACCCAAACTGGGATCCCTCAGGCCCTCCCACACCTGGGATGGAGCTGCTCCTTGCCAGGCTGTCCTTCACCAGAAGGGAATGGTGGAAACAGGCAAGGCACGAATGGGGAGAAGGAAATGGCACCAGTGAGACACTAAATCCAAGCTGATTCCCACGGCAGGAAAGGCACTGGATCCCTGCACAGTGAGTTTTTCTCTGACTTCCGTGTGAAAAGCCATTTTTGGTGGGGTTGGCCAGTGTTGCATTTTGGCTGTAGGAGAGTGGTGGAAAGGATAATGCAACATAGTTCTTGGTGTAATGGAGAAGCAGAAAGAGAGCTTTATTTAAAGAAACACCACACATCTATAGGGTAGTTCGTGCAAAACAAAAAAGAAAAGACTCATTGGTCCAAGAAGGCAACACCTCTTTGAAAACATGCTTTGTGCAAAACTTCCTGAGACACTCACACGGCTCTCAGCACCCTGCAGGTGTTTAATCATTGTTATAATTCCTTGTCCTCGTGCAGCCTGAGAAGCCCAAGGCTTCAGGGCTGCTTTTCCCTGGTTCCCAGCAGCATCCAACAACAGTCCAGCAGTGATGAACGACCCTGGGAGGGAGCCCCGAGCCCTCAGCACTCCCAGTTCCGTGGCTGTTTGCAGAAGGATTCCCCTGCTCTCCTGGCAGTGCCAATTTCTGCTCCCTGACTGAAGAGTGCACCTCACACACAGTGAAACACTTCAAACAAAAGCTGGAAAAGCATGGAGAGCCCGTGGTGCCCCTCTGTGCCCAACCCAGACCCAGGAGGTGGAACAGGGAGAGGGGCAGGGAAGGAGCAGGGCTGAGCACCAGCTCTGCAGAGCACCCAGCCACGGCAGGGCTTGACCTAGAGCTCTGTTGTAATATAATTAGGTTTAAAATAGTTTTTTTTAATTTTTTTGTTTTTATTTCTGTAGTTTTTTATTTTTTATTTTTATTTTTATTTCTCTAGTTTATAAGAAATATTAGAAGGTACTGTGCTAAATTTAATTGGTTAGCAATTTAGTTAGGAATTTAGTTTATTGGTTGGTAAGGGCTATTGTATCTATTTATTAAACTTTTTAGATATGTTTATATATTTTTTACAGATTTTATGGGATAGATTTCTTGTTTTTATAGGTGTAAACAGTTTTCTTATTAAAGTAGATTGTTGTTCTAACTGATTTTAATTATTTTAATTTTTTCTTATAGGAAATTATTAGGCTAGCTGTTAGGTGTACTTAACTGAAGCAGTAGGCTGGAGTTCTGATTTTATAAGGCTTTTCTTTTGTAAAATATGTATTTATTTATATGCAACAAGCTCCTGGAAAGGTCACCCAGCAGTGCCAGGGCTCCCTCCTGCCTGCCCAGGTGCTGCAGACACAGGTGGGACATGGGGGGATGTCCAGGTTGTCACCACCCTGCTGCTGAGCAAAGCAGGGAGAGCTCAGAATTCTCCTGATTCACAGAGCACACACCAGATCTGTAACCCCTGTTGGAATAAAACACATCTCTGGCATTAATACTTGCTGCTAAATGATAAGCATGCCCCATGATGAATACAACAATGCTTTTCTCTGGGAGTATCCTGGTGATTTTGTTTGCTTAAGAACAGGAAGGCAGCGTGTTTGGGGCCAGCATCCCCTCCCTGGCTCCATCTCTCACCAGGGAAGCTGCTCTGAGGCACCTTGGGACCAAACACAGATGAAGGGAAATGGAAATTTCACTATGAAAACCAATGATGAACCAATTTATCCAAGCTAAAGCAAAAGCCTAGAAACAATTCTAAGCAGTTTAATGACAAAATACTCTAATCCAATGCTGGTGTAAGAGTTTCATTTGTGGCATCTCTTATTAGAGAAACTGAACCCACGGGAGTGTGGATGTGAATAAAACATTTCATTTTATGGGCCCAGAACGAGGGGAAAAAAAAACCTTTGAGGAGTTTATAAGCTCTTTCATCATTATGCAGTTGTTCTGCAGGGTTTGGGAAATCCTCTAGATTTAGAGTAACTTTGAGACCCTGTGTTGTGTATGAAGGTCTCTGGGGATGCCAAGAAGGTGCAGGCACTCACACAGGTCCTGCTCCCAGTGCTCTGGGCATCCAGGCACAATCCCAGACCCTTGGAGTGCAGGCACACTCAGGGTCCTGCAGAATGAACCTCGGCAACTGATTCCCCAATTAATTAACGAAATGATTGTGCTGAGGAACCTCAGAGACACCTGCAGAGTCACAGAGCAGCTCAGCAAGCTCAGCTCCCACAGCCAAAGGCCTCTGCTGGCACAGCACAGGGACAGGGCAGGAGCAGGAACACTGAATCCCAAAATCCCTGAGGCTGGAAAAGCTCTGCAGGGTCATCCAGGCCAGGCTGTGCCCAGTCCCCACCTTGTCCCCAGCCCAGAGCTCTGAGTATCCAGGAATTCCTTGGACACCTCCAGGGATGGGCACTCCAACCCTCCCTGGGCATTTCCAATCCCTGACCTCCCTTTCCATGGGGAAATTGCTGCTGCTGTCCCCCCTGAGCCTGCCCTGCCCAGCCTGGGGCTGTGCCCTCTCCTCCTGTCCCTGTTCCTGGAGCAGAGCCCGACCCCCCGGCTGTCCCCTCCTGTCAGGGAGTTGTGCAGAGCCACAAGTTCCCCCTGAGCCTCCTTTTCTCCAGGCTGAGCCCCTTTCCCAGCTCCCTCAGCTGCTCCAGCCCCTTCCCCAGCTCTGTTCCCTGCCCTGGACATGCTCCAAACCCTCAGCTCAATCTCTGGGGAATGTTCCCTGTGCCA
Organism: Luscinia megarhynchos; assembly: GCA_034336665.1. NCBI lineage: Eukaryota > Metazoa > Chordata > Aves > Passeriformes > Muscicapidae > Luscinia > Luscinia megarhynchos. The sequence continues at coordinate 10,568,065 of CM067580.1, forward strand.
CCTCAGGGAATATTTGTGATATTTGTGATTAGGACCTGGCACAGGGCTCTGAATCCAGAGGATTTCATCAGGTAAGCAGATATGGCTGCAAGCCAATTGTCTTCCTGAGGAAAAAAAGGTGAATGGAAAAGCAGAGTCAACACTGCTGGGAGCCTTTTAAATATCAAAGGACACTCATCCCGAGGATGCTTCACCCACAGCCTGAGACAGAGAATCCACAACTGCTGTAGCCTGGCCAGACTCCCTCGTGGAGAGAGAGCCAGGGAGGGGAGAGGCAGCTCCTCCCATCCTCTTTGAAACTTCATCTGCATTCGTCAGCAGCGAGAACCCCACGAATATGCCTGGGCAGGGCAGAGCTCAGCTTCAGAGCTGGCCTTGCCTCCTGCAGCCCTGGTCTGGTGCAGGAACCCGCAGAGACAGCAGCTCTGAGTGCTGGGGGAGCTCGAAGATTGCATTTTTTCTTATTACTTTCCTCTTTTACAACTGTACTCCCAATTTTGTAACCAGGATCCGAATCTTCCTTGTAACTCAGATAAACTCCTGCAGGATTCCACTTGCTATTTTGAGCAAGTACAGCTGGAGGGATGATGCTTGCCTGAAAGCAATTAACCCCCTGCACAGGTGAATTCCTGGGCTGCTGGGCTCCAGGATGAACTGGGAAGTGTCAGGATGGGGACATGCTTTGTGCCAAGCTGCAGGGAACACCTGGCAGGCTGCTGTCAGCAGCTGCAGGTCATAGGGTGGCTCCTGGGGGGCTTCTGCTGGCAAGCAGAGGGGACAATCCCAGTGCTGGAGGGACACCCTGAGTGCTGGAAGGGACACTCTGGGTGCTGAAGGGACTCTCAGTGTCACTCAGGACACTCTGGGTGCTGAAGGGACACTCTGGATGCTGAGGGGACACCCTGGGTGCTGAAGGGACTCTCAGTGTCACTCAGGACACTCTGGGTGCTGGAGGGACACTCTGGGTGCTGAGGGACACTCTGGGTGCTGGAGGGACACTCTGGGTGCTGAAGGGACTCTCAGTGTCACTCAGGACACTCTGGATGCTGAAGGGGCACCCTGATTGCTGAAGGGACACTCTGGGTGCTGGAGGGACACTCTGGATGCTGAGGGGACACTCTGGGTGCTGGAGGGACTGTCAGGGTGGTGAAGGGACACTCTGGGTGCTGAAGGGACACCCTGAGTGCTGGAAGGACATTCTGGGTGCTGAGGGGACACTCTGGATGCTGAGGGGACACTCTGGGTGCTGGAGGGACTCTCAGTGTCACTCAGGACACTCTGGGTGCTGAAGGGACACTCTGGATGCTGAGGGGACACTCTGGGTGCTGAGGGACACTCTGGATGCTGAGGGGACACCCTGAGTGCTGGAGGGACACTCTGGGTGCTGAAGGGACACTCTGGATGCTGAAGGGACACTCTGGGTGCTGAGGGACACTCTGGATGCTGAGGGGACACCCTGAGTGCTGGAGGGACACTCTGGATGCTGAGGGGACACTCTGGGTGCTGGAGGGACACTCTGGGTGCTGGAAGGACACTCTGGGTGCTGAGGGGACACTCTGGGTGCTGGAGGGACTCTCAGTGTCACTCGGGGCTCCTGGGTGCTCGGTGCTCCCGTGGCTGCAGTGGGAGGCACAGAGGGGGAGCACAGGGGCTGTGTTCTCTGTAACCCCCTGAGGACACAGAGCCCGGCTCTGGGGATTGCTCGGGTGGGCAGTGCTGAGCCAGGACTCCTCTGGAGCCCGTTTCTCTGGAGATGTTTCACAGGAGGTGGCCCTGCCATGCAGGTGCTGTGCTGGGGTGGCCACAGCAGCTTGGGCAGGGCAGGTGGGATTCACTGTTTGTGGAATTGCCCCTTGGAGTCCCTGCTCAGCATCTCCAGGGAAATCCAGGCACAGCACTGCAGCCCCTGTGTAGCTGATTGATCCTGGAGCAGGGACTGGAAACGCAGGGCTGGGGGAGTCACTGCTGTGGGGCTTGGGACACACATTCCCTGGAATAAATAAAACCTTCCAGCACTGGGCTGGGTTCCTTGGGGGTCCCCCCAGACTTTGAGCATCTGGGGTGGCTGCTGAGAGGAGAAAGATTGTCAGTTCTTGCCAAAAAATCCTCCCTTCCTTTTTCTCTGAAGCCCAGGAGCTGCAGATCTCCCTGTGCTGGGCAGTCAGGGTTCCTGGAGCCACTGGGTTCCTGCCAAAGCTTGTTCTGCTCCAAAGTGTCAGATGAAATGCTGGGGGATCAGTTAATTATCTGATTTCTTCTGCAAGGCTTTATTTTCCCGGGACATTTACAACAGGGACTGAGATACCCAGTTCCAATTCAAATTAGCTCTCTGGGCTGCTCTGTGTGTTCCCTGAAATCCTTTGATGACTCATAGGAGCAGTTGCTATCATTACCTTTTTATTTCACTTTTTTATGCTTGAGAGTGGAGATCAGAGTAAGCACCACAAGCTCACCAATATTCTGCTATTCCTGCAGTCACATCTGTCCCCAGTGCTCCCCTTGCTCCCTCTCTGCGAGCTCTGCTGGGTCTGCCACCAAATGGGAAGGGTTAGACCCAGCTCAACCCAGCCCAGTTAAAGTCTTCTGACTTCTGCTCAGGGGGAATCATCAATCACAGAGTCGTTAAGGTCAGAAAATGTAGTAGCTAAACAGCAAGCCCATAGAAGCCTCACAAACTAAATTCTGATTTAATCCATGAAAAATCTGCCAGTCCTGCCTGAGAACAGAATCCTGTAACAGTGAAAAACAGCTTGTTTCCCTGAGAAAGAATTCTGAGACAACTGCTTTCCACCTGTGTAAACTATTCCAAACCATCTCAATTTGCCCTACACGTTGCCATATTTTTGCACCCGATTTCCAGTGTTTCTCCCAGTCCACACAAATAATCACACATCTATTTATTCCCTCATGGCAGCCTTTTTGGTGAAATTGCCTCCTTGTGACATTGTCATTCTCCCCAGTCTAAAATTCTGTATATTTTCCAGCAGCTCTATTTATTCCAAGATAGTTTTCTGTCAATCTCTATTTACACTGTGTTAGTGTTTTTCTAAACATCTGATTAAGTTTGCAATAAAGTTTGGACTGTGAAAGAGAATCCAAAGAGGCCAATATAATTTTCAGCAGCACATGCAGAGCTCTCAGCTGTTATTGGTGCTCTTCACAGGGCTGTGTTTCTCACAAGAAGCCACCAAAATACTGCATTTATTTTTTACAGTAGAAAGAGTAAATGAAGCAAGAATAAATTTGATAGGCTTGGTGATGGGAGCTGGAGGGTGTGATGAGAAGCAGCCCCACACCCCAAATCAGCCTGCAGAGGGTTTCATCAGCCCTTCAGCAAAGGGGAAGGTGCTGTGAGGTCTCCCCAGAGTCTTTTATTCCCCAGGCTGGGTCAACACTGAGCTGAGGTGGCCCCAGGCAGCTCCTGCTGCTGCACCAGGCACACACAGACCTGGGATCAGAGACCTCCACTGTCCCAAAGCACAGCAGTCATGGATAAGGGGCATTGCAGTGCTCCTGTGCACACAGGAGTGCAGGTTTGGACCATCCAGAACCTGACTGTTGACAGATTTCCTCTGCTCCGTGCTGATGGCATCTCCTGCACCGTGCTGGGACCACTGGAAGGCCACGTGTCCATCAGGGACAGTCCTACAGCACCCACCTCCAATCCCAGCTCACAAACTGAGGAACATATATTTTAGCTCCTCAATAATAATAATAATAAATAATAAAAAGAAATTAATCCACTCTGATTAACAACAAAGGGTTTTTCCTTAATTCTTAGTAACTGCTAAATGATTTCCAACCATTTTTACCTTGATTTCCATTCCTGATGTATGAAAAAAAAATCAATTCCAGCTTAAGGCTTATTAAAGTGCTATTCTATCTGCAGATGTGATTAGAATGAAATGCACAAGTCTGGGTTTAATGGTCTTGCTCTCATAACATCAGTGGTTGATTGGAATCCCTTGGGATCATGGCTGTGCTGTCCCTCACTCCCACCAGGAAACACCTCACAGTGTCTCACTCCTCAAACTGCCACCTGACTCCTTCGTGGATGTTGTCCCCAAAATATTGATTTCTTTCAAAAGATGCATTTCAGGCTTAACAGAGTGAGAGCTGCCACTGAGTTTTCAGGGTGATGCTCCTCATGGAGCACAGCACACTGGGACAGGACGGGGTGTTGTCAATGGGGAAAATGAGCTCTGGAAACCCCGAGCTGTCTGTGAGGCAAACAGGAGGCAGGATGGGACCCCTGGTGTGGTCAGAAGGCAGAGCCTGAGCAGCTCCATCCCTCAGGTGGAGAAGGGCCAGGCAGAGCCCAGGATTTCTGTTCTCCTGGAAGGATGCCGTGGGTTCCACGCTCTGCCTGAGTGTACCTGGCTGAGCTCGAACACCCTGATGGTTCCTCACATCCCTCCTGGGCAGAGGAATAACCCTGTCCTGCCCTTCCTGCTGTATAATGGGAAAGTCTGGCAAGGGGATGACAAGATCAGGACTTGGTAGGATCTAAATGTACCCCGTAGGTTTGATGGGTCTTTAAAAGCCCCCTGGAGTAACTCAGAGTTATCTGAGCTATTCAGACAGCTCAGTGCCATCAGGTTCCTTTGGCTGGCAGGAGAGCCAGGCTCCAACAGGGGCAAGGCTGGAGTCCTGCACAAAGGACGGGACGTTCAGAACCTCGGACAGAGCCAGAGAGAGAGACCAGCGCAGGGCAGGGCCCTCCCCAGGAGGAAACGGTGCACAGGTGCCTTAAACATCCTTCTCCTTGGGAGGCAAAGGCCGAGGACACTCATTTATGGAGAAAACAGCGCTGTGTGAGCTGAAAATGAGGTGGGAAATGAGGTCGTTGGTGGTGTTCAATCCCTGAGTTCAGACGCTGCTCTCCAAACATCAGCTTTCAAATAAAGGTCTCTGCTCTCTGCTCTTGGAGGGATTACACATCGCTGGCAAAGGCACCGAGGTGAGAAGGAATTGTACCGTTCGGGACCAAAAGAAGGTTTTGCTCACATCGTCCTCCTGCTGCCAACCACAGGAGTCAAGCTCACCTCAACTTTCTCTGAGTTCCGTGTAAGAAATGTTAAGCTGGTTTAACTTTGATAAAATCTACATCTAAATAAGAGTCCCCTCTGAAGGAAGAAGACTTATGCTGATGTGTGGAGCTGAAATAAGATTGACATTTGGAGGACGTGAAGTCTTTTGGGAAGCCCTAAAATATCCCCTAAGTAGGTCAGCTGGGTGACCTGGATCTATACTTTTAATACAAGAGTAGCCTACATTTGCTCTGTTTGCTGAGGAATGAAGGTTTTTTGGGCTGAGGGTTTATTTTTAGTAGTTAAATGTGACCTTTGTAGGAGATCCTATAATAAGAACAACGACAGAGCTGGCCAGGGGTGAGTCACAGCACATGCTTTGATTTAGGGATGATGAACACACATCATTTATCCCCTGGTCACTTCTGGGAGGAACTCTCGTACAGGCAATTTTCACTGGAGGAATCAAGTCAATACTCTCAAATAGGAGGGATTTCTTGATGGCAAAAATATTTCTTGTCTTACAGGGTAATTAGTCATTATTTCCATCAACAGAGAAGAGATTCTTTAGGGTCTAAAATGAAGGAACAAACCCTGAGGTTCCCCACTGCCTTGCCAAGCCTAGCTCAGATTTCAGCATCCATCATCCAGTTTTTCCAATCAATCCCATAATAAGCTTCTTCATTTTTCAATTTTCTCCATTCTGAAGAAGTCTAACCAAAGGAATACAGAAACGGTTGAGCTTCCTTTCTCCTTTGGGGTGTTCCTCACCCTGAGCAAACCTGGATCAGCAGTCCAAATCCCACAACCCAACCATGGGAGAAACTGCAGCCTGGGTTGGGAAAATAAAGTTTTTATTCCTGTCTAACAACATCAATAATTCCCAACTTTCCCTGGGAATAAATCTGAGTTACCATATGCATCACCCTGCTGGTCTAAATCCATGTGGGGTTCATGGAAAATCAATATTTGTGAGAATATTCTTCAGGCAGGGGATGAAATTAGTCACAAGATATTAAGTAAAAGAGACGTGAAACGATAAATGGAGTGGCTTCCCAAAGGACATTTCCCCTTCAGGCCCTCTCTGAAGATCTCGTTGGCTCAGATTAAACACTCCAGCTCAGCCAGGGAGGCAGGAAAGCTGCAGGGACCACAGAGATCTGGATCTTGGGGGGCTGCCCTGGCTGGGTCTCCACCCTCCTCCAGCCCACAAAATTCCTGCTGCAAGGAGCACACTGCACCCCACTCACGGGACCATGGAATGTTTGGGTTGGAAGAGCACTCAAATCTCATCCACTCCCTGCCACGAGGCTGCTCAGGGCCACATCCAAGCTCCAGGTGATGTCTGAGAGGCTGACCTGGGGCAGAGGCTGGGCAGTGGCACAGGAATCCAGCAGGGATTTATCCCAAGGCTCCAAAGGATTCCCCTTGGGCAGTGCCAGAGCCCGGCCGTGGCTCCACCCAAGATGGGCCCAGGATGGATCCGAGTCACCAGTTCTCACACTTGCATCACTTTGGCTCCATTTCCACCTTGGCTTCACTGCCCAATCCCAGCTCCACTTCTGCACTCCCATCCTCCCAGATTCTCTCCTCCAGTGGCTGCTGGTTGCACTTTTTGGGGCTGAAGCTGCAGCGTGTCCTTGGCTCTGGGGCTGGACAAGGATTGTTTTGTGTGCCTGAGCTGGGAGGAGAACTTGTGACACTTTGTGTGGAGTTCAGAGTCACACACCAATGCACTGCAGAGCCTGGAAATATGAAAGCTCAAACTTAAGGCATCACTTCTCCCTTTGACTGAACCATCCAACATTCACTGCAACTGCCGTGGGAGACACAGCTCCCACCTCCTCTGCTCTGGAGAAGTAACCTGACAGTGGTTGTCTCTTTGCTAGGACACAATTAAACACCTTGAAAAGAGATTAGATCCATCAGAACTGCTTCTTTCTTTGGATGATGCTGCCACTGGGTCTGGCGATTTTGTGACAGATCACACTGCATGTCATCTCCATGCTGTTTTCAGTGCAATCCAAGGATTTTGCCATTTTCCTCTGCTTTTTCCATTTTTCTGCTGATTCCAAGAATCTGCCCATCTTTTCCTGTCCTTTCTTTCATAGCTAGCTGGTGGCTGCCATGATGTGTCTTAGGTAAGGAGAACACAAGAATAATCCCTCCTTCTCACAGCACAGACTTGGAACATGCTTGAAACATCTCCCTGTGACAGGGACAGGACCCAGGGAGTGGCTGGAGCTGGGCCAGGGGAGCTGGGATGGATCTCAGGGAAAAGTTCTTCCCCCAGAGGTTGCTGGGCACTGCCCAGGCTCCCCAGGGAATGGGCACGGCCCCAAGGCTGCCCCTGGATCCCTGGCAGTGCCCAGGGCCAGGCTGGACACTGGGATTTGGAGCAGCTGGGACAGTGGGAGGTGTCCCTGCCATGGCAGGGGTAGGATGGATGAATTTCAGGTCCCTTCCAACCCAAACCTGTCTGGAATTCTGTGATTATGACATCAGAGAGGGCACATGGGTGCCCTGTGCAGCCAGGGAAGGATGGGATTTGTCTTCATAGGACATTACATTTTTTTGGGTGCAATGAGTTCCCACCCAAGTGACAGGAGACAAGGGCTTGGGAAGGAAACATCACCCAGGGTCAATTCCTCTGGTGCCTCTGGCTGCATCACCAGAAAGGGCCCAGAGCACCCTTAGCCTTGCTCTGTTCCAGCCTGACTCCACTTTGTCCTCTGTTTCATACCAGCTTTTAAATGTGCCATCCATTATCTGGAAAACTCAACCCTTCCAAGCTTTGACTGGGAGGAAAAATGCTGATGTACTGGTGTTTGTTAATAGAACACATTAGATGAGTAAATCAGTCTGTTAAAGGGATGTTAAATGGGAGAATGGTTTCCCTCATACTTTAAATGAATAGAAAAGTCTTTAAATGTCAATAACATTATGCAATCATCTTGGGAGTTGACTTTAAACTGGATTTATTTGTGTATTTGATAGAAATCTATCCTAAGATAATACAATCACGAGACGTGCTGACATCTGGCTTCACTTTTTGATTTATCTATGCTAAGACTGACAAAACAGGACCCAAAAAGGTTGATAAGCTGTTTCTTCTTCCCCTCCCTGCCAGGCTTTTTTAGGTTTGCCCTAGGACTGCTTTTATCTTCCAGGTGTCCCAGAAATGCAGAGCAGTGTCAGAGCCCAGCTAAACAAAAGCAGCCAATGCTGGCTGGGGTGTGCAAGGTCTGTGCTGCTGCTGGCAGGTCTGAGTGGAGCAGCTCCACTGGCACTCAGGGAACCTCAGAGTGAGCTGTGCAGTCCCAGCTCTCACCCCAGCGTGGGGAGCAGGGGCTGTGTGTGCTCTGCTGTGGCTCAGGAGTCTGGGCTGCCCTTGGGGATTGTGGCAGAAAGGGCCAGAAGGGGAAATCATCTGCTCCAGAAAACACCTTTTCTCAGGTGGGCTGTGAGGCACCTCTGGGGTGATCCTGCACATCTGGGGTGATCCTGCCCCTCTGCCCAGCCCTGGGGCACATCTGGGGTGATCCTGCACATCTGGGGTGATCCTGCCCCTGTGCCCTGCCCTGGGCTCTCTCTTATACCCACACCTTATAATAAAATACTAACTTAAAGAACATAATATACTAAGCTTTTGAGTCTGTCCTGTGACCGTCTGACAACCAAAACCCCACATCCCACCATACCAGGAAAAGCAGACTCATCTCCAGAGTACAGCATGGGAACTTTGGGATGTGGTGCTTCAGCTCCTGGAGGGATCCAGCTCCTGGTCACAGCTCAGGTGGCTGAAATCTTGGATCCTGCCATTGCAATGACAGCCTAAGCCCACAGTTAAGCCAGCATTTCTTCACATATGAGGGGAAATACTCCTTTCTTATCTCATTTCTTAGTGAAATCTGTGACCTCTGGGTGGGTGACATGAAGTCAGCACAGACATTGATTCCATGCAGTGCAGAGGCCACAAGGAGCAGTGACAGTGTCTGAGGAGCTAAATGTGTTTGATTGCTGCATTTCTGGGACTCAGCACAAACCTCTGTGTGGAAATTAGGAGACAAATTATATCTCTGCTGTATCTCCATGACAAACAGAATTTGTGTACTGATTGCACCTTGATTTTGTTTCATTTCCAGAGTTTCAGGTAAATGGGATCTGTTTTTTTTAAGTAACTCATAAATTTTGGGGAATGAGCTCAGTTTAAAGAGGTATCTAAATTTAGTCTAGTGGTAAGTACTTCTAATAATGCCCCAACAGCAACAATTTTCTTCTGTATTCCCCAAACTCCAAGTTAACTGCTTCAGAAGCTCTTTGGATGGCCAATTTCTCCTGGAGTTAAGGTTGTGACAGCCTCATAACTGTGTTGATAGCTATCACAATTACTGATTAGTCTTAAAAGTGGTGAGCAATTCCAGCAGTAAACAGCAAATCTCTCCCAGTAATCTGCTGACTGTTACCCCTGGTTGGGGAGCCTAAAGCTGAATTTCAAAGCCACTCCATTCACTGAGGCAAATGTGACTTTCAGCTGGTTGGACTCAAGCTCTGGAGCTGCTGATGGGAAGGAAACCTAATTAATGGGGAGTTAAAGAGGGTGATAACAGCTGAAGTGGGATTAGTGGTGTGGGCTTTCACCCTTAGCTCTTTGTGGTCATCCCAGAGAAATAATCCATGGTTGGAGCTAAAGACAGGAGCAGGCATTGTGTTTCATTGGAATGATACAGTTTGGAGTCTGCCATAAAGAAACATCTGAAGGAAAACTGCCAAAACCCCTGGGAAAACAAAAGTCCAACAATATTGAGCATCCCAGGAGCTTGAAGTACCCAGGACGTTCTCAGCTTCCAAATGAAAAAGGTGTTTTCTCCCAGAGAGGTGGCTGGGAACCTTTTAATTGCAATGAGGGAGAATAAAAATGTTATGGAGTCGTAAAGCTTGCAGCTACAGATGGAGCAGCTGGCACAGCAGGGACAGGGACAGCACAGCTTGACACTCCCCAGTGTCCTGAGTGCCCAGAACCAGAGCTGGGACTGAGGCAGCAGCTCTGCAGGTGCAGTGCCTGAGCTCATTTCAGCTCCCCTCACACCCCAATTGACACACTGGGCTCCAGACTGGAGAATTCCAGGACTGTTTTTACTGTGCAGCTTTACAGAAGGATTTTATAAACCCATCAAGCCCTTCTAAACCAATGCCCTGCAGTGGGCACTGTCCAGAAGAAGCCCTTGCTGGACCATGAGGTCACAGGAGGGAAATGACCCTAAAGTGCTGCACTCACTCCTTTCTGAGAGCCCAGTGCTCAGTCTGGGAAGGAAGGGCAGGAGGAAAGATTTAAACCCATTTCAGTGTTTCTTGTCCAAGTTCTGCTGGGAGAAGCTCCAGAGGGAGCAGAGGGCTGGTGATCTGCCTGGCTTTGGAGACCTTCACATATCCTTGTGCACTCCTGATTATTCTGGATAAATCTAAATAAATCAATAGCAAGCAGCACACGATGACCCCAGGCTGTGTCAGGAGGGGGATTAGCAGGAGTCAGTGGGAACAGTCTCATCTTTGCTCTTTACTCTTGACAAATCTCTGGCAGCAGGCGCCAGGTCCTGCCTGTGCCTCGAGGGGAGGGGACTGAGAGGAGGATCTGCCTGTTGCTAAACCTTCTGCCGAGGCAGTGAAAGGAAGGATCAGCTCATTTTCCTCAGCCGTGCCCCTGTCTGGGAGCTGAACATTTGTTTTGCTTGTGGGCAGCTCCCAGGCCTCACTGCCACTGCTGGGCTTTATCAGCTGTACCCACCCTCTGACACAGGGCCATCCTTCCCTCCACTTACCCTGAACTGTGAAAGAGCCAAGCTCAGGGGGGTTTTTGGGCTCCTCTCTGAGACTGCAGCCTGCTGTGTCCCCCAGGAGCCTGGGGACAGCCTGTGTGACACTGCCACCACAGCTCCTGTCACTGCAGGGCTTCCCTTTCCCTTCTCCTGAGCACAGTTTTGGTTCCACTGGACACCACTGCCAGGAGACCCTCCCATCCTGCCCAGCCAGGCTGTTCTGGGTGACAAATCCCTCTTTTCTCTTTCCTACTGTCTCTTTTCTCAGCTTGGAACTCAGCCCCACACAGCCAACAGGATGCAGGAGAGAATTGGAAGGGTAAAAGTGAAAAATAATTGTGGATAGAGACAGCCAATAACAGAAATAAGATAAGAAATTGTAATGAAAAGGGAAATAATGAAGAGAGGAAAATAAAACCCAAATGAAAACAGTTGCTCATCACCAACCAACAGATGCCCAGCCAGGCTTGGGCAGAGTCTCTTCTCCTACTCCTCCTTGTTTTTATTCCTGAACATGACCTTATAGTGCCAAGCATTGGAAGGGGCTGCCCAGGGCAGTGGTGGAGTCCCAGCCCTGGGGAATGTTCCAAAAACGTGTGGATGTGGCCCTGGGGACACGGTTCAGTGGTGAACAGGGTGGTGGGGCTGGGTTGGACCTGATTACCCTGAAGGTCTTTCCCACCCTTAACATTTGTATGATTCCATGGGGTCAGTGGGGGTCAGTGGGGGTCAGCTGGGACAGCTCCTTGTCCCCCTGCCTGGTCCTTGGCTGTGTCCACCCTGCCCAGCAGGGACTGACCCCTGCAGTGGCCAGCACTGCTCAAACCCAGCCTGGGCAGCTCCTGGGGAGCAACAGCAGCAGCTCCAGCCCAATCCACACCCATCTGCCTCCTGGGACACTCTGCCCTTTCCCAGGAGCTGTCCCCAGTGCCATTTGGGAACAAAGGCTGCAGGGTTTGAGCACACTCAGAGGGACCTGCCTGGATCCTCCATCCTGCAGCTGCAGCATCACAGGGAGCTGCAGGATAAATAAATTGCCAGGAGCCAGGGCCTTCCAAGGCTGTTTCCTCTCGTTCTGTCAGATTTTGTGGATCAGGAGCTCACACTTCTCACCCATTCATTGTGAACCTAATGCTTGTGGGAGAATCTCTTTTCTTTCCAACACGACTGCTCCCATCCAGGACAGGTAGTGGGATAGATTTTCCTTTCAAACTAGTCCAAGTGTCACGAAAATTCCATGGAAAAACAATGAAGTTACCACAGAACAACATCCAGTTTCTAGGAATCAAGTCCTTGCCCATGAGGACAGAGCCAGTGCACAGTGTCTGACTGACTACGTGTCATAAACCCACAGCACTACATAAAAATAATAATAAAAATAATACCAACATCCTCTGCCTTCATTATTCTGTCTCAGCTATTATATACACTAATGAGGACTTCCACTTGTATAAATGCAGCATGTTCTCTATGAAGTATATTATTTGTAGGTTCTCTAATAAATCAATGTTTTATGCAAGCAAAACCCTTAATGTGAACAAAAAGTGTGCTCTCATCCCCAAACCCCTGCAATGCAGCCTTTTATTATTTCTGTAAAAGAAAAAAAAGGAAATCAATAGAGATTCCTCGTGCGTAATCCTCAGCAAGATTAGCACTTTGTCAACCTCTGGTATAATCTCCTGGAAAGCAAAAAAGAGAGGGGTAAGAAGGTGAGGGGCAGGGTAAAAAAGGAGAGAAGTCACAGGGAAACCTGGAACTGAGGATTTGTTGGGGATGTTCACTTGCTTATTAAAAAGAATATTTCAAAGGTGACTCTGGCCTGCTCCCCTTGGTGCCCAGAAGTCCTGGAGATGCCTCACTTAGCTGTTGAAATATTTCGATTGGAGGAGAAACCCCCAATCTAATATCTAATATCTCATCTCCAATATTTAAATTGAAGTTTATAGTTGGAGGAGAAACCCCCAATCTAATATCTAATATGTCATCTCCAATATTTAGATTGGAAGTTTATAGTTGGAGGAGAAATCCCCCAATCTAATATCTAATATCTAATCTCCAATATTTAAACTGGAGATTTATAGTTGGAGGGGAAACCTCCCAGTTTAGCAGTGAAGCAGCAGAGTTCACTGTTTTGAAAGGAGATTTAGGACCTAAATGCCAAAGTGAGCCCAGGCTGGGCATTGTTGCCTCACTCCATGGTGGAGGGTGGCCAGTCCTGGGTGGGAGCCAGGTGATCTCCGTGGGGACCTTCCTGGAGCACAGGAATGCCATTCCAGGTGACATCTCAGCATTGCAGGAGAAACCCACCAGCAGTGTGCAAGTGTGAGAAATGGATCAAGGGAAGGACAGGGAGGGGCAGGAACGCACCCAACTCTGTGAGGGACAGAACCTGTGGTGTCACATCGAGCTGCTGCTCCCCTCCCCTCTGCAACCACCCCGGGGTTAGATTCACTCAGGAGCTGCACAGAGAGGCAACCCCAACGTGAGGAAGAGGGAGAAATAATATGGAATGAGCAGACAAGGTTGGAACAATCACAACAAGCAATTCATGGGAATAATCACCTTGTCCTAGGTTCCAATGTAAAGACGTGCCCAAAAGTATGAATTCTATCACCATCTGCTGAAGCCAGGCGGGGCAGTGATTCTTATCTCTGTGGGAGATATCCTCTGCTAATGGGCCAGCTGTTAAACCAGGTGGGGCAATGTTCTTTATCTTTTCCACCGCCCATCCTCCCTCCAGGAGATATCTCCTGTTAATGGCCATTGAGTCCCAGTGCATGACTGATAAAATTACATCATCCCACTGGGAGATGCTCCAGCCAGGGGAGGAGCCAAGCCTTTCCTACCCAGATAAAAACTGAGATTTTGGACACCAAGGCTGCCCTTACCCACTGGTTTCCAGAGGACAAGAGCTACCAGACCTTTCTACAGGATCACTACAACAAGACCACTTCATCTGGACTGCTACCACCACCCTAACTGTGCTCTGACTGTCAGTGGTTTTCTTTTGTACTATTGCATGTATTAATTTTTTTCTTTTTCCTATTAAATTGTATTTCTGACTTGGAGTCTCTCACTAGTTTTGCTATCAAACCAGTACACACCTATTCTGATTCAGGCCAGAATTAAAGACTGCTGTAAAATCTGGGCAGGACAGAAGGGTGGGGACAGTGCAGCATGGAAAGAGCTGGGATCACTGCCTGGCACCTCTGGCATCTCACACAGCTCAGCCGCAGCAGCTCCCCGTGTGCAGGTGCCCTCGGCAGGGCTCTGCTGCTGAGGAGGTTCCCTCTCCAACCTGCAGTTCCTGGAAAGCACAGCAAGGGCAGGAGCAGAGCTCCAAGCTGCAGTTTGAACAAACAGCCCAGCAGCTGCTGCTGCTCAGCAGCTGAGATCCTCGAGAGGACCTGCTGCCTTTTAGCCCTGTCTTCTGCTCAAAGCATCCCTGAGCGTGCTCAGCTCCACCTGGCAGCACAGAGCCAGGAGTTTGAACACAATTCCCACTGTTCATGCATAATTTATTGGGAAAAATGGAAATGAACCTTCAGTTTTTCGTTGCAGTCCCTCTCACATGAGCTTCCTTTCAATTGCTGCTGTGGAAATGGCCTCCCAACAAACCCAAGTGATCTCTTCTGTGAATAGACAGATTTTGCCAGTAACTCCTGAATCTCTGGAGCTGCTTTTCATGCAGTTCCCATTTCACCTGACAAATGTAAGGCTTGATGTAAAACAGCCAGAGAAAACTGAGGCTGCTTCATGAAGAATTTGCATTCTGGAGACCTTCCCAAGTTACCCCTGAGGAGTTTGAGTGAGCAGACAATGAATACTGCCAGGTAATCATCCATCCTAACCTAGAACTTCATTCCAGAAGTTACTACAGCTGGTTAATAACATCTAATAAGCATGACATTTATCGTTGCATGGAACTCATTAGTTCCATGAGATAATGGAATAATGGGTGTATTGGTTTTGATCCCAGTGCCTCTGTGCTGAAGTTGGAGCTGAAGGTTGAACACACCCCAGGAAGTGCTGATGCCACAGAAATGAGGCTCCATTTCAGACCTGAATTGCTAAAGAGAGGAGCTCCTTTCTCTTCAGTGGCTGTGCAGAAGAATAAGCTCCTGATTATTAGACAGCCTAGTGGATGAGTAAATTCTCATGTAATTTTTGCTCCAGATCTGTGGAATTCCCCAGACCAGCAAACCTTATTTATTAAGCTCCTGACACTGGGATTCTGGACTCCTTACATAGACGTAGCAATAAAGTCTTCAAAAATCTCATTAAAAGATTAGGCTGCTATCACCAGCAGCTGGGACATTGCAGAGGAATGTGCTGAGCTCCCAGTACGAGGAGGTACAGGAAAACCTGGACAAAATTCTGCTCTCAGCCCATTCCATCAATAAATAGTGCACAGCTGGGACAAGGCTCCAAAGGGAAGCACATCACCAAATATTTGCTATCTAAAAACCAGGAGCTGATATTCTCCTTACAGCCTCCTCCAACTGCTAGTTCTGATGAGACAAGTGTCCCATTTTTATCTCCTCACTGAAGGAGGCACCTTAGCTCCTGATTCAGGCTAGGCTGGGACTTGAGCACATTGGGAAAATTCCCAAAGTTCAGTGGTGATCAGGCAGGTCCTGATCTCTGATTCCTGCACAGCTCTGGCTACAACAGCTGAGTTTTGTGTTAGTTCTGGCCTTGTCTTGAAAGCCTCCAGGGATTGAGGAACTTATTGGTTATGTTAGGTTTATTGTATTTATTAACTGTATTTATTCATGTATTTATTTATGTGTGTGTGTGTTTATTTGTTTATTACATAGTGGCCATTCCAGTACCTAAAGGGGCTGGAGGAAGTTTTTCACAAGGGTCTGGAGAGAGAGGGCAAGGGGGAATCGCCTTAACCTGGAGGAGAGCAGGGCTGGATGGGATATGGGGCAGGAATTGTTCCCTGGCAGGGTGGGCAGGGCTGGCACAGCTGTGGCTGCCCCTGGATCCCTGGCAGTGCCCCAGGCCAGGCTGGACACTGGGGCTGGAGCAGCTGGGACAGTGGGAGGTGTCCCTGCCATGGCAAGGTGCAAGGATGAACTTTAAGACCCTTCCCAATCTGGGATTCTGTGTTGCTTTCCTGAGTTGAACTGATTTTTCTCTGTCTGCCTGGTCTCAGCTATTAAAGAAACTCTTTATTAGATCTGTCACCTCATCTCAGCACACTTGATATGTGTGTGCTCTTTTTATATTCAGTATATCCTGTGCTGTCCGAATCCCTGATTTCTTTGTGGAATAAAAGCAAATTTTCTCAAATCAAGAAATTATGCAACTCTTATATTGAGAATTTTCTGTTCCTTCATGGCTGGTTGGTTTAAATTCAGAGCAGAGCTGTGCTATCTCACTGGGGTTGTTTGCACATATCTCCTGATGCACCACTTCAAAACTGCAAATGAAACAAGTTTTTGTCAGCATTGGGGTACCTCGAGCTCAGCAATGAATTTTGATGTCTGTTCAAACACTCCTCCTTGTTTAGTTTCCTGTCCAATACTCAAAAACAAATTCTTAAAACTACTTTCCTGTAACTTCAGCTGATAAAAGGCAGGTAACAAGAACACCTGGAAAACGAAGGAGAAGTGTTGTCACGAGTACAGCCAAAGAATTTTAATCCAACAGTTCAAATAAATACCTGCAGGCACTTTGCTGTTGTCTGTCATTGCTCCCTGAGCTCAGTGCCAGCCTGTCTTTCATCCTCCTGCTCTGAAAAGGACTGGATTTTTCTCCTGGGAGGTGTGGTCACACTTTCCAAACGTGCAAACTTTTCCACGAAGTTAAAGTTAGCTTGGACAACTTTTGAAGCTTATGTAAGGAAAAACTTTGGTGTCTTTTTCTTGCTTTTAGCTCCTGCAGGACATAAATCATGTCAACAACAGGATTCCAGCAGCATCCATGCTATTGTCTTGTTGGCAGGATAAAGCACTGTTTTGGAAAGAAATCTCAAACCCTTCAGATAATCCCCAAACCTTTCTGATACAGGATTCTCACAGAAATGAGCACTGGGCATTGCAGCCGTGTCCTGGTTTTTTTATGGGAGCACAACAAAGTCACTGTGAGTCCCCTCAGTGAGCACAGGGACACAGTGAGGCTGCAGCAGGTGGGAGAATAATCAGAGGAATTTATTATAAGAGACATGAAAGGGGATGTTCATGTGCCAGGGGGCTTTTTCCAGTGGACAGGGTACCAAAAGCCTTAAGATAAATGTCACAAGGTAACCTTGCTTGAGATAACCTGGAAGGGATCTCCTCAACCCCCTCCTCCTTGGGTCAGTGCCGAGTTCCCCAATTTCAGCTCTCACTGTAGCTGCTCCTGGGTCATTTTCTGCCATGCCAAAAATACCCCAGCAAGGAAAGCACAAAGTGAATGTCAACCTCAGCAGGTTCAGCTAAGATCTTCCTTAATTCTCGTGCTTGGCCTGAAGCTCCAGTGGAGAAAACTCCAGAGGTTCTTAAAACACTTGGTGGGAAGGAGGTTGAGGTTTTAAGGTGCTTATAAATGTGGGATCACTCCTGGCAAAATTGCCTTGTTTCTCCACTCTATTCCAGTGGATACTGGCACTTCAAACCAAGAAATTGATGGATTACAGTCAAGAAATGCTATTTTTTTTTTTTATCCTGAGCATCATAATTTTCTTGTTATATTCAGTATATAAGTAAGTGAACTCGAACATTTCACTTACTCAAGCTCTCTTTGTCCTCAGACAAAACTGACCCCGGCCACGTTCATGGCACAGACACTTGAGCCATTCTGGGCCACATCTTCAATTTAATCTGCATTCAGGTGAGGGCTGGACCTTGAAAGGTTGAAGCAAGCAGCTGCTGCTGTGGCTGAACATCTGGCTCATGTTTGAGGAATGTCCCCAGAGCTGAGCTGGCACCCCGATCTCTGTGGCAGCCCCATCACATCACCAAGACCTGTGAGACCACATGTGGGGGTCTTTGTGTTGGGATAGACGGTCGTCAGGGACAAAACTCATGCACTCTGTATAAGCTAAAAGTTCCTGTTACATTTGTTGTAAGAGTGAAAGTACACAGAGTCCTACTGAGTGTTGCCAGCTGCTGCACAGAGCAGGACAAGGATTGAGAGGGGTTAGAGAAAGAGCAAGGGGATAAAAGGGTGATGGGGTGAGAGAAGAGGGAGAGGAAGAGCAGGAGAAAGAAGAGGTATTAGAGGTAAGAGAAGTAAGAGAGGAGGGAGAGAGGAAGAGCAAGAGAGCGATTTCCCGTTTACAATACAATAAATATTCTTCTATGATGAATATTCTAATTTCCACTAACCAATGTAATACAAGATACAAATTCTGTAGCATTTACATACAGCCCATAGGAATCTTTACTTCACCATAGTGTGTTACACTTTAAAGTCTAAAAACTACTCTTTGGACCCTAGCAAGTCTTTTCTGAACTTTGGACTTGTTCTATCAAGAGGGGATTACCCCTAGCTAGCTATCCCATTGTTTTATGGTAATTCAGTAACTAAGGTTTTCCTGTTTCATCTTCCCCACCAACCACAAGCAGGATTTTCCCCTCCTGAAGCTGGCTGTGGCTGCAGCACAGTGACTCATGTCTGCAAATTCCACATTACAGCCCTGAGGTCACCGTGTCCCGTGCCCCTGCCAGGAACATCTGCTGTCCCTCACTGTGACGTCACCTGCAGGCTGAGGGTGACATCCACACCCAGCTCTACATCCCCCAAAGGACAGGGCTGCTCTCCTGCCCTGCCACACCTCTGTCCCTTCAAATGCAGGAGTTATAGCCAGAAAATCTCTCTGTATTTCTCTGAGCTCAGCAGGGCTAATCCTGACCCGAGATTGCCGTGGTTCTGCAGCCTGGCTGATGGAAAATATCATGGGAGATAAAGGACCTGCCAGTCTCTGGGAAATGACAGGTCCTGGGTTGTTCTCTGGGTTAGAGGAGGGAAGATGAGAGAGCAAAAATGCAGCTCTGTATTAAACTAGGCAGGGAAATCGAGAATCTGAATGATTTTCTTGTCTTTGGTGTTGCTTTGCAGTCCCAATAATGTCACCCTCCATTTTATCCCCTCTTGATAAATCTTTCCACTATCCATCTCTCATAATCCTTTGTATCCCTAAATCACAGACCTACAGAATCACACAAGGTTTGGGTTGGGAGGGACCTCAAAACCCCTCCAGTGCCACCCCTGCCATGGGCAGGGACACCTCCCACTGTCCCAGGCTGCTCCCAGCCTTGTCCAACCTGACCCTCTGAACTGGTTGAACATTTTAGTATGTGCTATTTTCCACTGCAAAAATTGCTTTCATTGAAATTTTCATTAAAAAAAAAAAAAAAAAAAAAAGAAGATGAAAAAATGGACTAAGTCCACATATTCCTAATGTGTATTAAAGGGGTGGTTTTGGTGTGTCACATTTGTGGGAAAAGGAAAAAGAACCTTTGGGCAGGTCAAAAATCCACATTAAACAACCTGGACTTAAAGAAGGGGGAAGCCATTGCTGATGAGAAGGGGGAAATGACCCCCTAAACATGGAAATTACTCCCTAAAATGGAAAAGTTGAATCCTGGGCTCCCCGGCATCAGCTCAGGAGAGAACCAACTAGGAAAGAGAAAGACAAAACTTTGGGAAATAACAGACCACTGCATTTAACTTTGGGGATTGCTAATTGATGAGAGCTATAAGATCAAGTCTATCATTAATATCTGGAGAAAATAACTTGATGGACAGCACTGTGGGTGGCAATCCTGTCAAAGTTTTGATCAATGTCGATCAAAACCAATTTCTTGAGCAGAAGCTGCCAATGGTGCTGCCTGTGTGGGTTTAGGAGGAGGAACACACGAGCCATCGGTTGAAATGTTGCAAGAAAAAATGAAAAAACATCTTTTCTGGATGCCAAGGGCTAGTCAGCCCAGCACTGAGAGCTCTCTCCCCGTGGCTCCAAGACTGGCTTGTGCCATCCCTGCTGTGCCCCACTGAGGTGGGATAAAGGTTCCTACTGGAAACAGGAGCTGGATCTCAAGGGAATTCCAAGGAAACCAGGAACCCAGCCCAGCCTCACCCCCTTTTCTGTCCAAACAGAACAGCCCTTGCCAGCTCGTTCAGAGGCCAGTGATGGGGTCCAGGGGGGAAATTGCTCCACATTGTGAATTTACATTTCCATCCATCCTCATCTTCCTTTCCAGTTTAGTATTCCAGTTTAGTATTCCAGATTTATGCAACCAGATTTCTTTGATCTTAACAAAAGCTTTCAAGATGTCTTTGCCTTTGGAGCCGTTGAGTGGGAGTCGTGGCAGAGTTTGGGGATGGATGAGCATCTCTGAGCGGCTGTGACCACAGGTCCCTCCCTGCAGTGCCTGCAGGGCACTCTGCTCCTCTGATCGAGATCTCTGTCACTGCACTCTGCTCCCTGGGGCCACCACAGGCTGCTCACACAAAGCTGAAATGGCTGAGGACTGCTCACCCCGAGAAGAGCAGTTTTTTTCAAGGAGGAGCCGTGTGTGTTTAATGAAAACCCCTGAAGAGATTTGGGGTCATTCCACAGAATGAGCAAGTTCAAACCCGGGAATAAAAGGATTAATTCACCGAGGAGGAAGTCAGAAACCTTTCACAGCAAGAGAGGGACCCTGCTTCACCCCTGGAATGCTAATTATACTGGTATAGCTAACTTGTCAAAACACTGGGGGTAGACAGATTTTCAAAGCCAAGAGTTGGCCAAGGTCAAACATCTCAAGCCAGGTTCTCTGCCCAGAAGTTATAGAGAAAATACAGATGTCTAAATGCAGTTTGAGGAGTGTGTTTGCACACAGGTTACAGAGCAATTGGGATTGTCCCCGTGCTGATGGTGCCTCAGGTGCCCTGTGGCTGCACTGGAATTAACTCTGACTCTCCTGATGGATGGGGATGGGAATTCAGCACCAGGTACTTACACTGGTCTGGTGGTGTGGAAGGAAAAGGAAAAGATGCAAAATATGACCAATTAATTCTTTTATTCTGAGCCACACTCCAGTGTCACCTGCCCAGTGGGGGCAGCCAGCACAGGGATCACAGACCAACAGGCCAAGGCTAAGGTGGTGTAGGAGCAGTCTGAGACCTCACATCTCCTTCCTTCAAGGAGTGTGCAGCTCCAGAGCAGCTTTAGTGCTCAGCCTGGGTCTCACCTGTGCTGCTTGACACAGCCCAGGGCACTGGGAGTGCTCTGGTCAGTGCTTCACCCCCCCAGGTTTGCAACACAGGTACCCTTTGAACCATCTAAAAGAGTTGTGCTTAAATCCTCTCAGTCCAAGGACATTTCCTACCGGCTCCTTGCAGGGAATTTAAAGCCATGGGTCATTGTAGCTGCAGGGCAAATGTGAGCATCCAAGAAAACTACAGCAACATCAAGGAAATTCTGAGTATTTCATGGTTTTCTAAGAGCTGAACAACTGAAAATGGCAAACTGGACCTCACACCTACACACCAGTGGAATTAGTGAAGGCACAACCTGCTGTGACACAGAATTCCCATCTTCTAAACATTTATTAATGTGGGCTGAAGGAGGAATTGGAACAGAAGAGGTGTGAACCTGTCCTCACTACGGGACCTGTCCCAGACATTGTGTAACTGGATTCCATAACAGACTCAATAGCAGGTATGGGGAAGAATAATCACAGCTCATGTGGGGAAGGTGCAAAAATGTAAAAATAAATAAATAAAATATCCCTGTTGATGGCAATAGCAATGCTGATTTACAGCAGAAGACACCAAGCTGAGGGCACCTGTGAGTCTCAGGTGTGCTCATGGTGGCTTCAAACCCTGGGCTCAAACCCCTTTGACTTCACAGTCGTGAAGATTTGATGATTTCTGCTGTTCTGGGGTCCTTTTGCAGCCTGCCACTGAAGCAGATGCTTCAACACCATCCAGTGTGTTCTTGAGTAAATCCTACCGTTAATAGAGAGCCCTTATTTTGCCAGACACTTGCCTAGATCATGAATTTGGTGAAAATTACACTCATTTCCAGAATCAGTGGCTAAGGCACCTCAATAGAAAAATAAGAATGTGGGCAATGAACTAAACAAAATGCAGAACATTCTGTAAAGCAATAGTCAAGTGATTCTGGAGCCTGTTTTGCTGCAACAAAGCACTTTATGGGGCAAGATATGTTTTAGCAATAATGACATTCTATGAAACCCCTAATATATTTCCAATTCACACCACCCTGGCCAGCAGAAAACCAGAATAGTAGATTAGAATCCCAGGAAAAAGAGGTGCTGAATATTCATTCAGCTCCATCTCCCACTCCTGACTGTGATCTCTGCTCAGATTCTTGAAGTCTACTTTTAATTAATAAGAATTGTTGCTTAATATTCAGCCTGAAATTTCATGGTGCTTCCCTCTTTCCTTTTTGGAGGCAGTTGAATATTCCCTGCCCCTCCTGAATTTGCATGAATCCAGAAGTTTTCCTCATGAAATGAGGCTGGATGTGGGCTGGGAGTGGCAGTGAGTGGAGCTGTCACAGCAGTTTGAGTGTCCTTTGTTTTCTTTGAGTTCTTAGACCCTCCTGAATCTCTCTCCCATAGCCACAGATTGTGACAGTCCCTACCAGAAGGTGAAGGAAGGTGGCTGGGAGGGTTTACACAGTGACCAGTCCATCATCAGAGCCATGGTGGAAGTGAATCCCTGACTTTCCACCACTGTGGATCTCCTGGGGTTTTTCATGGTCAGGTAGCTCCAGTGGTGTGTGACAGGGAGGAAACTGATGTGCAGAATCAGAGATCCTCACCCTTGAGTTCACTTCCACCTCCTCAGAAAGGAAAGAACCCCAGTAAAACAAGAACCTCTCAGAAGTTTGGCATTTTGGTGTGCAGGAAATGAGGGATGAGGTGTTGGGACAGGGCCTAAGCCAAGACCCCCTCTTAGAGGAGGAAAAATCTGAGTCAGGACTGCCTGAAAAGGCATGATGGCAAACAGGAACATCTTTTTCTTCAGGAAAGGTAATCATGTAGGACCTCCATTATCTGAAATCACAGGACCTGATTCCAACAGGACTCCCACCAGCTTGGCTTCCTGTCCAAGCAGGGCCTGGAGCAGCTGAGGAACCCTGTGGTGGATAATTATCAAATTAAGTGCCGCAGGAAAATGTTCTCTTGGAGCTGCATCAGTTATTGGGAGTTGGCTTGAGCTCAGAGATAACAGAGCATGACCCAGAAACGCCTTCCATGTGTGTCAGGTGGAGCTTACATAAGCTCCCCAAGGTAGTTTATAAATTAAAGAAATAGATGATGGACACACAAAGTGCATGGGAAGCACAGGTATCCCA
The DNA here is from genome assembly GCA_034336665.1 of Luscinia megarhynchos. Taxonomy (NCBI): domain Eukaryota; kingdom Metazoa; phylum Chordata; class Aves; order Passeriformes; family Muscicapidae; genus Luscinia; species Luscinia megarhynchos. The sequence continues at coordinate 10,591,221 of CM067580.1, forward strand.
TGGAATGGGAACTGCTGGACAGTCCCTGGGGCTGTTTGGTCCCAGTGGGCACTGGCAGGAGCTGGGAGGTGAATGATGTTTCCTCTCTCAGTCCTGAGTCTTTCTGCTCCTGTTACCTCACGTGAGGTGCTTTGCATGGGAATTGTTCATAGAATCATTTCCTGAAGCTTTTCTCTTGTGTCTGCTGATGAAAATGCACCATCTGTGATGAGTCAGTGAGGGAGAACAGGCTCGGATGGGGCCAGCCCAGCCCCACCTGGGAGTGTGGGCCCAGAGTGGGAGCGGGCTCTGGCTCTGAGCAACGCTGGCATTTCCAGCAGGAAGTGATAACAGGCTGTATTGACAGCCCAGCTCATCAAACATGATTTGCTATTCCTTCTGCTCCTGTAAACCTGGCTCACTGCTCAATAAAGCTGCATGTTTACCTCAGTGCCTGTCAATATTTGTGCCATTCTAGCACGGCTTGGGGGTCAATAACTGCAGGCTCCTGGGTGATGCCTTAAGTTTGAGCTTTTGTATTTTCCCAGACTCGGCACTGCATTGGTGTGTGACTCTGAACTCCACACAAAGTGTCACAAGTTCTCCTCCCAGCTCAGGCACACAAAACAATCCTTTTCCAGCCCCAGAGCCAAGGACACGCTGCAGCTTCAGCCCCAAAAAGTGCAACCAGCAGCCACTGGAGGAGAGAATCTGGGAGGATGGGAGTGCAGAAGTGGAGCTGGGATTGGGCAGTGAAGCCAAGGTGGAAATGGAGCCAAAGTGATGCAAGTGTGAGAACTGGTGACTCGGATCCATCCTGGGCCCATCTTGGGTGGAGCCACGGCCGGGCTCTGGCACTGCCCAAGGGGAATCCTTTGGAGCCTTGGGATAAATCCCTGCTGGATTCCTGTGCCACTGCCCAGCCTCTGCCCCAGGGAGCCTCTCCAGGCAGCCTGGGTGGGTCTGGAGCTGTGCAGGATGGATTTGTGCAGGATGGATTTGTGCAGCACCATCTCTGCAGGAGGCTGAGCAGGTAATGCAGGTATCAGAGAGCTCTGCTTGGCAAATCCTCCTCGCAGCATCACCCAGGCAGCAGGCTTGGAAAAGATCTCTGAGAGCATCAAATCCAGCCTTGGATCAATAACCCTGTGCTCACTGAATGCATCATGCACAACATCAACAACCACTTCTGCCTGGGATTTGATCTCTTCCAAGGATGCAGACTCCACCCCAGGGAGTTGTTCCAATATTCACCCACTCTTTTGACAAAGAAAATTTTCCTGATATCCAACCTGAACCTCTCCTGGTGCAACCTGAGGCCATTCCCCACTTGTTACCTGGGGGAAGACCCCAAATCCCTGCTGGCTGCACCCCCTGTTGTAGCAGAGGGTCCTCCTGAGTCTTTTCTCATTTTTCTGTGTTGGTAGTACAGATTTTATGAGTATTTTCCTTTTTTGCCTTTAATTCTAAGTTCACATGTTGTCTGAGCTCGGAGTTTGAATTGTTTCAGGCAGAGACAAGCACAGCCTTTTGAGCTGCCACCCCTTGGAAAAGCCTTGAGGGAACGTTTGGAGTGCCAGAGAGATGGACAAGAGCCTGCAGAGACCCCAAATCCTGCATTTTCCAGGATTCCCTTGCACTGCCCTGATCCCTGGGACACAGAGGGAAGTGGGGAGAGCAGGGAGTGCCCAGGGGATGGGGCTCAGTACAAAAATGAACAAACCATCAGCCATGGATTGGCCATGGAGACAATGGAACCCCAATGTGATCCCAGCACCCTGCAGAGGCCACAGCACTCTGGGACTCTCCTCTGGCCCTTCTGAAATGGGGTGCAAACGAGGAGTAAGGCAGGATTGTGAACAGGGATGACAAATTTTCCTCTTTAAAATCTTTCCTGCTTTTCAATTTCAATCTTCTGATCAAAACAAAACAACAAAAAACAAAACAAAAAAAAGAGATATTTGTTTTTTGCCCAGGAAAATGGCTCTGGAAAAAAAACCTCTAATTTTCAGCTTTTCACCAGGAAATTCTATTCTATTCTATTCTATTCTATTCTATTCTATTCTATTCTATTCTATTCTATTCTATTCTATTCTATTCTATTCTATTCTATTCTATTCTATTCTATTCTATTCTATTCTATTCTATTCTATTCTATTCTATTCTATTCTATTCTATTCTATTCTATTCTATTCTATTCTATTCTATTCTATTCCATTCCATTCCATTCCATTCCATTCCATTCCATATTACATTATATTGATGACATTGTATTACATTATGGTATATTGTATTAAATTATGTTATATTAATTATGCACAACATTAAATTAATTATATTATCTTTCATTATGGTATGTAATATTATTGTATATTATATGTTACATTATATTTATTATATTATATTACATTGTGGTATATAACAAAGCAATTATCTGGCTCTGATTGGCCAAGATATCCAAGGCAGAGTTGTGTTTTAAAAGGAAAGCAGATTGGAGGAGATTTATTTTTCCTTGCAGGAGCTGAGTTTTCCTCCAGGAAAATCAGAGAAAAAGGAAAAGGAAAAGGAAAAAGAAAAAGAAAAAGAAAAAGAAAAAGAAAAAGAAAAAGAAAAAGAAAAAGAAAAAGAAAAAGAAAAAGAAAAAGAAAAAGAAAAAGAAAAAGAAAAAGAAAAAGAAAAAGAAAAAGAAAAAGAAAAAGAAAAAGAAAAAGAAAAAGAAAAAGAAAAAGAAAAAGAAAAAGGGAGTCCAAAGAATTTTCAGTAATGTTTTTTTCCCCAATTCCTGATTTTTTTTGCTGGTTGAAAATTCAATTTCCCCTCCACGTAAAGCTGCTTGGATAAATGTGTGAGCTTCTGCCTCTGTGACACCTTTACTTGTCACCATCTATCATTTACATTCCAGCTTTGCAATCTGGAAATTCCATCAGAGCCTCTGAGCACAAATTCCATCCCCCTCACTCCAGCCAGGCTTGGGGGATCCACACTCAAAGCAGGAATGAGTCAGAGTTTTATCAGATGGTTTTGAGTATTGTAGGGGAACAGAAATGCAATTATTGGTAAAAAAGAAGCTATTCTAGACTGAAAAAAAAAGAAAATAAAAAGTTCCAGTCATTGGAAAATAAGCAGTATGAAAAGTTTAAAAAAATTAATCTCTAAATTGTCAAGAAGCCCCATTTTGGCATCTCCAGCTGGGTAAATTGGTTTTTTGTTTTTTTATTTCCTAATTCAGTGTTTTGAGAAGTCAAGAAGATTTTAGATCTCTTTGTTAAAATTATGTATTCCGAAAATTAAAAAATTATCTATTCTTAGTTGAATTATGTATTTAAAAAGCAATAAAATCCCAGATTGGTTTCAGTTGGAAGGAATCTTTAAACTCATTTTATTGCACCCCATGGGCAGGGACACCTTTCACCCTCCCAGCCTCTCCCCCAGGCTGCAGGAGCTGTGCAGCCCAGGGAAGAACACAACTGCTGTTCCTGGAGGGGAAATGTCTCCTGTCCAGGGCAGTTTTCCCCTGCCATCCCCACTAATCCTGTTAATAGAAATGGCATCAATGAACAGAGCTCCTTTTGATGTCTTCCTCCCTAATCTTCACGGTGGATTACAGCAGCAGGTCACCTTGTATCCTCCCTTCTCCCCATTAGAGCATCCTCCTTTGAAATCCCTAATTATCTCTCCCAGATAATTGCCAAAATCATTTGCAGTCCTGGAGAGATCTTCAAAACCTACTTGTTTATGAAAGCAAATAATTCAGGTTAATCAAACATTGCGAGATCTCCACTCTGCCTGCCTAGGTGTTTGTACATTTAAATGTACATTTGAATCTGCACCTCGGCCGTTCCCCAGCCTGCCCGGGACCCACCCTGGCTGCAGGAGAGGCACAGGCAGCAGGGCAGCTCTGCAGGGCTCATCTCCAGGGAAAAGCCCCTGGGGATGCATCCCAGAAATGCAGGGGGGTGTTGGTGATGCTGTTTCGTTTTTTTACCCTTTTTTTTTCCTTTTATATATTCCCTGTATTCTTTACACGTGTATTTGTAGCTTTTCAAGTTCTTGTTGTAGCTTAGCTTCAATATTATGCCAGGTAGAAAGACAAAACAAATCCCAGGATCCCTCTTGGTTCTCCTCAGGAACCAAATTCCCAAAGGATCCTTTTGTGAGGTGTCCCACTGAAATATGAGCCCATACAACTGCATTCTTTCTCCCAACACCTCGAGAAAGAATGAATGTGACATTGCACAAGGATGTGTGTGTTTTTGTTGAAGGGCTTTAGCAACTTTGTTAAGGGTTTTTGAGCTTTAGGTGTGAGGGGTTCAGAGATTTGATGTTGTAGTTTCTTCTTATTAAGTTGAAAAGTGGTGCAGGTTCATTGTTGGTGATTCTTAAAATTGGTTTGATCTAATTGATTGCTTTTAAAAGCTGTTGTAGATTTTGCAAGTTGTGGACATTGGTTTTTAGTTGTATTTTTTTGTGGTTTGATTGTTTTGAGATTCTTCATCTTAAGTATTTCTAAGGTGAGATTTCTTGGATTTTTTTGATCAAAACCAAAACTGAAACCAGCTTTTTGAGACAGATTTTTATAAACAGGGCCTGGATCTCTTCTGAGGGGGGGAATCTGGGGAGGATTACTTCACCAAGAGAGTTCCTAATTGGGGAGTTCTTGTCAGATATGCTAATTTACAGAACCTATAAAAATTGCACATCTGTGGTGTTTCCCACCTGATGAATTTGTGCACCTGAGGAGCCTCCACAGAAGGCACCCCTCTTATCACCCTGATGTGTCTGTTAGCACCAGAGCAAAAGCATCACTGGGAAAGGGAGTGGAGAGGTTTGGGGAAGGGGAGCTGAGCATTGCCAGTGGCACAGAGAGCACTGGGGGCTGCAGGAGGGGCCGGGGGCGTTTCCAGCATCCCTTGGGGACAGAGGGAGCAGCTGGCACAAGGAATGAGCAGCTCAGCCTCAGGTGCTGCCTGAGGGGCTCCCTGGGGCAGGGGCTGGGCAGTGGCACAGGAATCCAGCAGGGATTTATCCCAAGGCTCCAAAGGATTCCCCTTGGGCAGTGCCAGAGCCCGGCCGTGGCTCCACCCGAGATGGGCCCAGGATGGATCCGAGTCACCAGTTCTCACACTTGCATCACTTTGGCTCCATTTCCACCTTGGCTTCACTGCCCAATCCCAGCTCCACTTCTGCACTCCCATCCTCCCAGATTCTCTCCTCCAGTGGCTGCTGGTTGCACTTTTTGGGGCTGAAGCTGCAGCGTGTCCTTGGCTCTGGGGCTGGACAAGGATTGTTTTGTGTGCCTGAGCTGGGAGGAGAGCTTGTGACACTTTGTGTGGAGTTCAGAGTCACACACCAATGCACTGCAGAGCCTGGAAATATGGAAGCTGAAACTTAAGGCATCACAAGTGAGCCAGAGTGAGGGGGATGGATGTTGTTGGATGCTGCGGGGAACCAGGGAAAAAGCAACTTTGGAGCCTTGGCTTTCTCAGGCTGCACAAGGACAAGGAATTATAACAATGATTAAAGACCTGCAGGGTGCTGAGAGCCCTGTGAGTGTCTGGTGATATTTTGCAGAAAGCATGTTTTCAAAGAGGTGTTGCCTTCTTGGACCAATGAGTGTTTCTATCTTGTTTTTCACTTACTACCATATATATGTGTAGTGTTTCTTTAAATAAAGCTCTCTCTGTCTTTTGCTTCTCCATTACAGGAGGAACTCTGTTGCATTATCGTTTCACCACTCCTATAGCCCAAAATGCAACAGATGGATGCTCCAGGAGATTCCTGCCAGAGCACAGCTACAGCCAGCAGAGGGATTTCGGGTGTCTGGGGCAGAGTGTGCTCCCAGTGACACTGTCAGAGCTCCCAGCCTGCCCAAGCCCTGCATTTGGGCTGGATTATCCATTCCTTGTCCCTTCCTCCAGCCTCAGTTTCCTGTCTCATCTTCTCTGAAAGCAGCTAAAATTGCAAGAAATGAGCTCTGAGAGGGGTTTGTGGCTGTAGCAGTCAGCCCCAGGAAGAGCAGCAATTCCACCCTGGCTGGCCACAGACAGGAATTTATAGAAATCCTCAGCAGCACTGGAAGCTCTTCTCTAATTAAGATGCCATCATATAAACTCTGCTTTTATAAGGCCTATAAAATTCATCCTGGGAGTGGACTTGGCATCCCCACGGGACCAATCTGCTGCTGTTTGTTTATTTTTTTATTGATTTATCAAAAAAGTAATAGACATCTTGTTCTTCCCCTGCCATGCTGCTGCTTGATAATTGAAGGAGGCCCTTCTTCTCCAAGCCCCTATTTGCAAGCAATTAGATGTTGCTTTAAAAAAAAAATACGTCTGGTGAAATTGATTTTTCACGTCTCTCGTGAGCAATGAAAGATAAGTTTCAATAAAAGGCCAGTTCTGAGACTTCCAGCTCCAATGTTTTCTCTGCCTTTAAGTAATAGCAGTTTGGGGTTGTCAGGCACAGGGAGTGGGATGCTGCCCATTGCAAACAGCTCAGGAGTTCAACAAATAACAGTGATGCTATTGAGCCCATTGATTCTTCCCAGTGAAATGCTGAATTATTTCCTGCTGCTTTCCAATACTCCATTCTCCAGGCTCCCCAAGCCACTCAGCTTTATTAACAAATAAAAGTTTTCAGTCCTGATGGCTGGAGAGAGAAGGCAATGTGCACAAATTCAGCAGATTTACACAGCAAACACCAAATATTTTAAGATTTCATGGGTTTTGGAGAGCAGCTTTTGATGTTCTGACGTTAAGCAATAACAGAAAGATGCAATAATTTCATGTTGTTCCTTCATTTCTCCTGCTCCAGCCCCACAGACTGGGCTGTTTAATCCACAATACAAAGCCCAGGATGGAGTTTGCCATTGAATTTCCAAGGGATGGAGGGACAGCAGTGATTTGACTTCTCCTGTGCCACTTTGGGAACTGAATCTGTGCCCACCCAGGGCTGTCACAGACCGTGGAATGGTTTGGGTTGGGAGGGACCTTAAATCCAATCCCATCCCACCCCTGCCATGGCAGGGACACCTTCCCCTGTCCCAGCTGCTCCAGCCCCAGTGTCCAGCCTGGCCTTGGGCACTGCCAGGGATCCAGGGGCAGCCACAGCTGCTCTGGGAATTCTATTCCAGGCCCTCCCCACCCTCCCAGCCAGAAATTCCTTCCCAACATCCAATGTCCAGCCCATCCAATCCTCCTTGCCATCAGGAAAGGTCATTCCAGTGTGCCCACTTGGGAATCATCCCAACCACAGGCTGTGCTCAAAGGGTTCTGCAGCCCCAAAGTGCCCAGAAGCAGCTGAGATGTGAACCAGAGGCTGGACACAGCCAGAACACGGGGTGGAAAATGCCCTTTTCCACCCCTGAGAGCTGGGTTTGTGGCTTCAGCCCCCTCTCAGCCCCCCAAAGGCTGGATCAGGACCTGTGCAGTGGCCATGGCTTGGACATGTGGCACATTAAATAACACACAGGTTTAGTGCTGGGCACAGCACTGCCCCCAGGAAGGTCCCTTTGCTCGTGCACAGCCTTGAGGGAGCTGTCCCTGATGCCCTTCAGTTTGAGCTTTTATATTTTCCCAGACTCTGCAGTGCACTGGTGTGTGACCCTGAACTCCACACAAAGTGTCACAAGTTCTCCTCCCAGCTCAGGCACACAAAACAATCCTTGTCCAGCCCCAGAGCCAAGGACACGCTGCAGCTTCAGCCCCAAAAAGTGCAACCAGCAGCCACTGGAGGAGAGAATCTGGGAGGATGGGAGTGCAGCAGTGGAGCTGGGATTGGGCAGTGAAGCCAAGGTGGAAATGGAGCCAAAGTGATGCAAGTGTGAGAACTGGTGACTCGGATCCATCCTGGGCCCATCTTGGGTGGAGCCACGGCCGGGCTCTGGCACTGCCCAAGGGGAATCCTTTGGAGCCTTGGGATAAATCCCTGCTGGATTCCTGTGCCCTGCCCAGCCTCTGCCCCAGGGAGCCTCTGCAGGCATCACCCCTGCCTCTCCTGTCTCAGGGCTCTGGTGGATCTGCAGCACCTCCTGCCATAAGGGCAGTGAGTAAATGGGAATCTGCCTCCCTGGGACTCCCCAGCTCCAGGATTTTCCGTGTGGCCACAGCAGGATGTGACTCCATGGCCCTGGGCTTGGTGTGCCTGGCATGTGCCTGGGAGGGGATCGATGCCCAGGGGTTGCCAGCACAGAGCTGTGGTGTTTTCTGGACAGAAATCTCTGCTCTGCCATCCCCTGGCTCTGGGAACTGCTCCTTTCTCCTGAAGTTTGCACACCAGAGCTTGCCTGGCTCCAGCAGATTGTGCCAGGGGCTCCTCTGGGGCTGTGCAGCTTTTTGGGAGGAGCTCAGGGCCCTGGACTTGCTCTCTCCCAGCCCTGTTTCCTCCCTTGGCAAAGGTCACCCCAAAATCCTCCAGTGCTTCAATAGAGAGACCCAGGGTAACACATTGGGTTTTCCAAGCACTGCCCTTCCTGCACAGACTCTGTCCCTCTGTCACCACTCCCCAGCTGGCCCCTCTCTGTAGCTGCCTCATGAAGGGCATTTTGGTGCCATTTTTGCCAAACTGGTGATTTTGGATTCTCAGGCAATGCCTGTCTCCAGAGGCCCAGAGGCAAACACCCACCTCATCCCTCAGAGGGAAGCTTTTTCCAGCTTTCAGTTCATTTTCTGCACTTTCAGTGAAAGCTCCACAGTTTTACCTGACACTGGAGCCTCTCTTCCTTCAGAGTGAGTCCCAGGTTTATTTCCAATGCCAATTAACAGCTTTTCCCTTCCCCTCACTAGGATGCCCTTTACCTTGTAGTTTTCCTGCCCTGTCCCAGGGCTCCCAGCACTACAGATGCTCCCTGCTGCCAGGGGAGAGCAAATTAGAGCTTGTCCTGTCTCATATGTCAGTGACAAGTGTCAGGGGAGCCCTTGTTCCCAGCACACACAGGGCCATATGTTTGTCTCCCAAGCCAGAGCAGCAGCAAAATGCTGCTGAGGGAAGCAAGGCTGGATTGTGTTTAATTCCTTCAGCTCTGCCTTGGCACCCCTGGATGATCCTTCGTGCTGGGTGCTCAGAGTCTCTCCTGTCTGAGAGAGCTGCCAGCCCAAGGAGGGCAGAGCCAGAAGCTGCAGAGCAGCCCCAAAGCTGGGCTGGGTTAAACAGTCTGGAGCTGCATCCTGGGCACAGGGCAGGGGCTCTTCAGAGGGCCAGAGAAAGGAATCACAGAACCCTCGAGGCTGGAGAAGAGCCAGGATCATCCAGGCCAGCCTGTCACTGACCCCCAGCCCAGGGCTCTGAGTATCCAGGAATTCCCTGGACACCTCCCAGGAATGGGCACTCCAACCCTCCCTGGGCATTTCCAATCCCTGACCTCCCTTTCCACGGGGAAATTGCTGCTGCTGTCCCCCCTGAGCCTGCCCTGCCCAGCCTGGGGCTGTTCCCTCTCCTGTCCCTGTTCCTGGAGCAGAGCCCCTCCCTGGCTGTCCCCTCCTGTCAGGGAGCTGTGCAGAGCCACAGGTTCCCCCTGAGCCTCCTTTTCTGCAAAAACAAGAATATATTTGAGAACAAACATGAGCCCTACTCGTGCCCAGGCAGCTCAGCCTCCTCTGCACTGCATTTTCCCTCTCCTGCCTCCAATCCCCCACAAAAACTTTCTGAAAAAAAACCCAAAACTTCCCACTTCTCTCTCTTTAACTAATCTGGAAAACTTTCTTCACAAAGCACTTTTAAATTATCACCCTCTCACTCCTTTCTTTCTGGCATATTTGGTACATTTTTCACGAGGTTCTGTTCAGCTCGGGGTGCACCACACCCTGCACCTTGCCCAGATTTATTTCCTTTATCTTTCCCTGGTTCCCCATCCACAGCCCACACATGGAACCCAACACCACTCCCTGCTCTTCCCAGCTTTATCCCAAACTGGCTCTCTCACAGGGGTGCAGGAAGATTTTCCACAAGGAAAACCTTTTGGATTTATGGGCTCTCTGTGTGGTTACAGTGACAAGCTGCACATCTCCGTGTGAAAATATCTTAAAACCTTTCCATGCTGCTTTAAGGAGTGGAATGGATTTCCCAGAGCAGCTGTGGCTGCCCCTGGATCCCTGGAATGTCCAAGGCCAGGCTGGATGGGGCTGGAGCAGCTGGGACAGTGGAAGGCAGGGGGTGGAACAGGATGGGCTTTAAGCTCCCTCCCAACCCAAACCATTCCATGATTCTGTGACTAACAGCAGAAATTTCTCTTTCTGCAGTCTCAGTTAAGAATCCTGAAAATTTACTGAAATTTCTGAAAATCTCTTTTCAGAATCCTGAAAATAACCTGACTTTTAGACACTAAATCTGTTTCCAGAAGATAATTATCTAAGAACTCGAACAAGAGACCGCAGAGCTCGCACACCACCCCTTCTCCAGGGTCACCTCCTCTGCCAGGAATCCTCTGCGTTCCACGGGGTGTCTTCCCAAGGCCCAGCTTTGCCTTAATCTGCGTTAAAAAGAGCTGGAAAGCTTTGGGACACCCGCTGCTGCCCTGGGGCCGTGATCACCCGTTCACATGCACATCCACGAATTGACAGGATGTTCTCCCGGGCTCAGCAGCTCTGGACCAGCCTCTCACGGAACAAATGAAGCAAACACCCCTCCAAAACACACTCCAAAAAATGATTGCCTTCCCCGTGTTGGATTGTGAGGCTCAGGCCATTGGTTCTGGCTGGGATTCGGGCTCTGTACAATCACACTTCATTGTTTTCTAATGAAATGCATGATCGAGTTAAATGAACATGAATGGGAGCAACAGTGCTGCAGACAAGAAAGCAGGAGGGATCTATAATTAATGTGATCATCGGAAAAAAGCAGTGTGATACCATTCCATCAATTATCAGCCTCTAATAATTCTGTCACCGAGTAAATGAAAGCGTTTTATCAATTAGTGCCAATCGTTTCCCCATAAAGAGAATTGGATGCTGCTGAAAACCAAATCATAACTGCAGCAATGGAAAAAGCAAAGCAAATAAACACAGGATGAGTCTGGAGACAGCAATGACCCTCCCTGGCAGAGGAGTCACTGAACCAGCTCCATCACCGGGGAGACACGGGAAGAGCATTCCCAGCACGTCTGGGGTGACCCTGCCCTGCCCTGGGGCACATCTGGGGTGATCCTGCACATCTGGGGTGATCCTGCATATCTGGGGTGATCCTGCCCCTGTGCCCAGCCCTGGGGGCACATCTGGGATGATCCTGCACATCTGGGGTGATCCTGCATATCTGGGGTGATCCTGCCCCTGTGCCCAGCCCTGGGGGCACATCTGGGATGATCCTGTCCCTGTGCCCAGCCCTGGGGGCACATCTGGGGTGATCCTGCACATCTGGGGTGATCCTGCCCCTGTGCCCAGCCCTGGGGCACATCTGGGGTGATCCTGCACATCTGGGGTGATCCTGCACATCTGGGGTGATCCTGTCCCTGTGCCCTGCCCTGGGGCACATCTGGGCTGCTGTGTCCAGCTGTGATTTCCGTAGTGAGCAGGGATGGGACCCAGGGAATGGGTTGAGCTGTGTCAGGCGTGGTTTAGGCTGGAAATCAGGAAAGATTCTTCCCCCAGAGGGTGCTGGGCACTGCCCAGGGAATGGGCTCAGCCCTGGGGCTGCCAGAGCTCCAGGAGCTTGTGGACAGCACTGCCAGGGATGCTCAGGGTGGGATTGTTGGGGGTCTGGGCAGGACCAGGGGTTGACTCAATGATCCTGGGGGTCCCTCCCAGCTCAGGATGTTCTGCCTCTGAGATTTTGTGTCCTGGAGCTGCTGCTCTGTCCCAGGCAGCCTGCAGCCCTGCAGGGGTGTCTGCAGCTGCTGCTGCCCCTGCAGAGGCTCAGAGCCCTCGGTGGGGATGGTTGTGAGCACTCAGCAGGAAACTGCCTCTTCAGAGGGATTTTCTTGGCTCCTCTCAGGATGGGAGGCTGGTATTTGACTACATTATCTCCTAACTTAAAGTTCAGGCCATCTGGCATCCCAGTGTGCAAACAATCTTGCAAATTAAGGGGAAAAATATGGGCCTGATTCCCTTATGGCCACAGGCTATGAAATAGCTGGAGATGTGCAGGGTGTACTTGCAAAGAAACAAAGTTGGTTCTCAGCATCCCACAGCCAGCAGGCAAGGCAGCGTTTTAGGGACACAGAAACTGGGAATATGACTGACCTTGTTCCTTCCTTCACGTTTTCCTGCTCTGACTTACTGATCCTCCTCCAGCTGATGCAGCAGTGGGGCTCAGCCGTGATTTTGTAGACCTTAGGGGTTTATGCCACCCCTCTGTTAGAATTCCCAGCAGGGTCACACTTTGCCTTAGCTCAGGAACTGATTTTTTTGCTCTGTTCTGAACCCACAAAACTTTTCCCACTTCTCTTTCTTTAACTAATCTGGAAAACTTCCTTCACAAATACTTTTAAATTATCACCCTCTCACTCCTTTCTTCGAAAGCCTCCCTGGCATATTTGGTACATTTTTCACAAGGCTCCTATTTTATTTAAGGCCATTAGCAGTTTCAAAAGTTATATAAAGATGAAAGATCCTCCCATGTTTTAATGAACCTCAAAATGAGCTTTAGAACAATTTGATTAGAAAGCTCTCAAAACGTCAAGCGCTCCCTCGGGACTGAGCCATAACGAAGGTAATAATTAGCAAGAACAAATTTTAAAATTACTTATTCCATAAATATATATTTTACTCCTGGTGCTTGGAGCCAGAGCCAAGTAGGCAAAGGTCTGGAGAAGTGGAGCAAGGCTAAGAACATGCAAAGTACAGATGTCTGGCCTCCACAGGAGAAATAAAGTGAGGTGGGAAGAGAGACAAGGAGAGCTCTGTGCCCTCCAAGGTGGGACTGGGAGGAGAGGGGAATCCAACCTGAGCAGCTGCTGGGGAGCAAACAGAGCTGCTGGCCTGGCATCCCCATGGTGAACACAAAGGCAGGGGCTGCATGGGGATTTTGTGGGGTTTTATCCTGGGGTTGGCAAGCAGGTGCTTCTGGCACAGGAATTTCTGGGCATTTTGAGCCCCCAGCAATGGGAAGCTGCACAGGGTGGAGAGAGAACTCTGTTGGTAATTAAATCCCAAAGATTTAATTACCCTGAGCTCATGCTGGAGGCTGCTGCTGTGAACTGCCCTGGGTGCAGAAGTGGGTGGAAGTTTTTCCTGCACTCCTGGCAGAGGTGCAGCTGGGGAGGTGAGCAGTGAGATAAATGTCAGGAAAACCTCTCTGACTACCAAAGGAGGCATTTCTGGGCCTGTTGGAGCCAGTGGGTGAGGGGTCTCTGAATTCCTCAGAGAGAAATCAGAGTGCAGGGACTGAATTAAAGCCTTCGGATGGATTGAAGTATATCAAGCCACTCACACATAAAGCAGAGGTTTAAGTTCAAATTTTAGGATAAGTAAATAGGTTTTGGAATTAATTTTAAGTGCTTTTAGTGAGCAAAAGGTCTCAGATGCCTTAAAAAGAGAGATTTTTCCATCTCTCTGAGCACCTGGAGAGAAGGACAGGAGAAACAGCACCAGAAGGGTCTGGGAGAGCCAGACTGCACGGCTGAGCCTCAGATACCAATAAAAATAGAATTTTCAGGAATTAAAGTGAAGTTTGTGCTGCTCTGGAACTGAAAATACAGCCTGGCTATCGCTGCTCTGACCTTCTCAGAGCCTCCCAGGCTGACTCCAGCACAGGGAGAGCACTGCTGCTGCCTGGGGCATTTCCTCTTGGTGGCTCTGCCTCGAGTTCTGAGCCCCTGCCCCTGCCCGAGCCTGGCACCTGCACTCACAGATGTGTGAGGGAATGGAAAAGGGAACAGCTCAGCTCAGTGCTCCCTCACAGGGACAGCTTCGAGGAGACCAAAACCAAGCATTGTTTCAAAAATAGGATGATCCATTTTTGACATGAAAAAGGCTCCCTGCTCCATCTTGGGTTGTGCATAAAATTATCTAGTTTTTTTTTTTTCACTATGTCTTCTCCTCATCAGAAAAAAAAATCTCACCCCAGGCTATTTTGAAGCTCCAGTGTGTTCCTTTTCATTCATATTTTTCAGTGTACTACAGGAACATTTGCACTTCTGAAATCTCCTCGCTGAAATGTGTGAACTGCTCTCCACTGAAAGGGAAGCCTGAATTTCCAGGCATCATTTATTTCCATTTGTCCTGTTTTGAGGTGAAGTGGTAAAGGAGCAGCCTGAGGCACTCCCAACAGGAGGAGATATCTCAGAAACAAGCAGTGGGTGTGAAAACCACAGCATCATTAAGGCTGGAAAAGACCTCCAGGAGCATCCAGGTTGGCACCAGGGCTGCTTAAGAGGGGATTTGCAGACGAGGAGAAATAGGGCAAAGCTCTTGAGCCACCCCAAAGAGCCTGGGAGAGCACTGAAGAGGAGTGGGAGACAAAACTGAGGAGGGAAATCTGGGAGAGCTTCGGTGAGGTGACAGAAATGAGCTGTGAGCTGCCAAGATCACAGATCCCAGTGACCAAGCTCTCTGTTTTCTCCACCTAGTGCATTAAAAATCCTTTTTTTTAGTGATATAAAATACAGGACTATTTCTGTTCCAGTAACCACAGCCTAGAATGAGTAGTGCTGCAAGAGATTGCACAGATTTTAATCCATGTAATCATCCTTAACCTTCCCTGCCTGGTAAATTGGTTCATTTCCTTTCATTCATGTATCTCAATTGATTTGATGTAAATATATACTTTTCTTGGCTTCTTTGCATGCTTTTTTTTTTTCCTTTGGTTTTGTTTTGTTTAGAAACAAAAGCAGCAATTAAAGAATGATAAAGCCATTACTAAGTGGATCACATAGTGGTTTTCCCTTAGAAAGGAAAGTGTTACCACTTTGTGATTCAGAAGACTTCAGCCACAATAACCCTGAGAGTGAATTTAATGTTTTGTAAGCTGCTTGTACTAAATTTCCTGAATCTCCTGCTAAATCTCAGGCATTCCAGCTCCAGGGAAGGGAGGAGGGTGAATAGAAGGGAAAGCAAGCTTAGGGCTGTGCTGGGAGCAGCAGGACTTTCAGTAAGAAAGAAAGAATTTGGGGACCTTCCTGACTTCCAGTGGCAGCCCCCAGGGGATGGTGTGATTTAAAAACTGCTTTGGCTTGGGAAGGGAAAGCCAGAGAAGGAAAGCAGTGCCTGGGTTTGGGAAGTGGCCTCCTTGGGGGTCTCAAAGACCCCTGAGTGAGACCCTGGTGTCTCAGGCACTGAATTCAAACCCCTGGGGGAAATTACCAACACAGAGGGAATGGAAACAAGCCACCAAAATTAGTAAAGTGTAAATTAGGTTGTTAGAACGTAGATAAATAGACTTTGGGGATGTTTGTGATAAGGGACACGTGGCCAAGATGGAGAATTTGGGGTGTGGATCCTCTTCCTCCTTCTTCTCCATGCCATCCATGCTGGGTGACATGCTGGCACTTCAGATTGGATGGGGTCAGAGCTGGTGTCCCCATCCACACGGGGCAAAGTGTCAGGAGGGACTTGGGGGATGAGGATCTGGGTGCCCCATCCCTGCCCCGGGGCCTCCCCCATGCTTGGGCTGCTGCCAGCAGCTCCAGTCTGACTGTTCAGTCCCAGGCTGATTTCTCATCCTTCCCCCTCTCCAAGGGCTCCAGAGCTGCCCTGGGCCAGCTCTGGCTGTGAGCTCCCCCAGCAGCAGGACACGAGGCTTGGCCGTCCCCACTGGGCTGGGCACTGCAGCCAGGGCTGTGCCACGGTGCTGGGGAGGGAATGGCAAAATCTTATGAGTGCCTAGCAAGTAGTTCTGAAACAACAGATGAAATAGAGATGTTGGCAGTGTTTGACATAGACTCTGAAAACAGTCATGTTAAGGTTTGAGGCCTCTTCCTTTGTTTAGATGATACGAAATGCCACAAATACCAAAGAATCAACAGACATCCTGTCCCAAGCCTGGCAGGAAAGGTCTGAAGATAAGGGTTACAGGTAAGAAAGCCATAAAACATGGTGATTTAGCAGTTCTATAGGTTTCATGCAGATATTAGGAAATTAGTATATTGTATTAGATTGGTTATTGGAAATTAGAATATTCATCATGGAAGAATACTTACTGGATTGTAAATGGAAAATCACTCTCTCACCTCTAACCTCTCTCTCTCTCTAAGCTCTCTCTTATCCCCTTGCTCTTATCACTCTCCATGCTCTACACTCTCTCTTACACCCACACCTTATAATAAAATACAAACCTGAAGAACAGAAAATAGTGAGCTCCTGAGTCTGTCCAGTGACCGTCCAACAATTAAACCCCCACACCACGGCCCCTGGGGTCCCTTCTGCCAGCACTGCTGACCTGCAGAGGCTCCGCTGACACTCCTTATCCTGCTCCTGCTCCTGCCCCTGCCCCTGCCCCCTGCTGTTCCTGCCTTGGAACAGGATCCAGCTCCCAGCGTGTGACTGAGGGTTCCACTCAGCTTTGAGCACCCAGGACTGCCTAAGTCAGTCCAGACACCTCCCTTGCCTTCCCTCTGTCCATCACCAGAGTTTTGGGAGCTGCTGCCCTGTGGGTGAGGCCGGGTGTGTGTCACAAGGAGGGACATCCCTGGCAGTGTCACCTGGGGCTCTGTGTCACACCCATGGCCCCAGGCTGGGCCCCAGCCCCACATCATCCCAAAGCTCAGCTCTGTGTCTGCCTGCTCCCCACTGCCCCTGCACTGGCAGGTGACAGATGATGCTCTCCAGCCCCACAGCTGTGATTTATGGAGCGGATTGGGACGAGAAGTTCCATGCTCAGCCCGCCCTGGGGAGGCAGGAGCAGGGCTCTGGAGTGGGAAATGGCACGGCAGGCAGTGAAGACACATTATTCACACTTTGTCAAAGGCAGGCGTGAGAGGCCACCCCAGGCAGGGATGGCTCCCAGCACACGAGGAAGAATTTTCTCAAGCAGTGCCTGATTAAACTGTGAAACTCACTGCCATGGAAAGGAAAAAAAAAAATTAAAGAAAGGCTAAAAGAAATGCAGGGAATTGCAAAGGAGATCAGACAGGCAACTAATGACACAAGAGTCCAGGTGCAATGTCAGGTGTGGGAATCCCTCAGTGCCTTGTGAGAGGGGAAGGAGCAGTGAGGAGATGGGAAAGAGAATTCTGTGCTTTCATGAGCCTTTTTTCCTGAGTCCCAGAGGAGCTGTGGGGTGGGATGGGACTGGGTGGGTCCACGGGAGTTTCCTGACCAAGGCAAAGCAGGGCCAGTAGGAAGTGGGGCACCCAGAGAGCTCCCAAAAAGGGAAATGCTGTCTGCAATACCTCAGGAAAACCAGGTCTCTGGGTGGGTGGTTGGTGCTGACAGCAACAGATCTAAATTTGATGATAATCTCTAGAAAGAAATCACAGGCCTAAAATTACCTTCTGTTCACATTCTGGCATATTTTTGATCCACCCTGCAGTTGGGAGAGTCACCTACAGGGAGCTTGTAGAAATAGTAATGTGATGATTGTGCTTTGACACCCATTTGTGGGTTGAGTAGAGACTTTTAGAGCTGAAAGTCACTGCTGAGAGACAGCAGGGTCCCTCCCCACAGCCCTCACCCACCCTGCTCCCACAGGGATGGTGAGTGGCACAGGCAGGGGACAAAATGACATTTAGAAAGTGTTATCTGTCCCAAGTTCTGGGTTGGCCACTAAATCATCTCATTCAGGCATTGCTGGAGTAATAAAATCCTTCTGAGTGCTCTGGCCTCCTGACCAGGCTGGAATTTGGAAGGACAAAATCTACTCAGTCACAGTGTGGGGAAGCTGGATGTTATTCCAGCAGTGAGATTGTGGGAAGGTTGGTGGGGGATCCCTGGGGACACCAGAACTTCCTCCAGCTGGGGCTTGCAGGGTGTCCCCCAGCCCCACCACATCCCTGTGACCCCTCCAGCCCCAAAAAATCCCCAGATCCCCTCCAGCCCCACAAACTCCCTGTGTCCCCTCCAGCCTGAGCTCCCCACATCCCCTCCGGCCCCAAAAAATCCCCAGATCCCCTCCAGCCCCACAAACTCCCTGTGTCCCCTCCAGCCTGAGCTCCCCACATCCCCTCCAGCCCCACAAGCTCCCCACATCCCTCACTTGGCTTCCTCACTCAGGAGAGAGGGAAATCAGGGGATAACTCTGCTCTCCCAAGCGAGCACAGCTGGATGATGCACGATCAGATATTTGCAACAAACAACTTTTGCTCTTCAGTAGCTAAGCCAGAACCACCTAATCAATACCTTAAAGAGCTTAAAGGGCTCATCAGGCCTGGATTGTTGTTGTTGTCCAGGCTGATGTGGCCAGTGTGGTTTTGGTAACAACAATCATAGAATGTGTATGAATTCCATGAGACACTCCACTAATGAACATCTGCAGGCAGAGAGACAGACAAGTGGATCTTTAAAAGAGTCCCCAAAGTCATTAGCAGGCTCTGAGCACCAAAAGAGCCCTTGGCTGGATGGGGATAAGGAAAAGCAGCAGGTAATTTGGGGCTGGTGTGGGGAAACACGAGCAGGATCCAGTTCCTGCCCTGTCCCACTTTGGAATTGTGGATTTGAATTGATTTTGCAGACATGGGTGCAGCTTCCCTTGGCTGGGTTGGGAGCCTGGGCTGGCAGTGCCCACCCAGAGGTGCAGCTGGGCCAGGGGTGGGAGCCCAGTCACCCTTTGGGGCTGGACATCAGTGACCCAGAGTCCTGCCACAGAGGTGCTGAGAGCTGCTTTCTGTTCCAGGGGCTGGGTTTCCCAGGGGCTTGGGAGCACAGGGAGTGGCTGAAAGCCAAACATTCTGAATAACAGAACTGAAACCTGTTTCCATTCCCACCTCCATCAGAGGAAACTGGAGAGCCTTGCCCTGGCTGAAGAAAGGGAGGGGAAAATCCCTGTGGCTGTAGGGACTCAGCAGGGATGGAGGTGGAACCAGGCTCTTCTCAGCAGGGCCCAGTGAAAGGACACCAAACAGTGAATGCAAAACTGAGATGCAATTTAAATTCCATTTGGACACAAAAAGCTTTTCTCTTGTCATAGTCCCAGCCCCATCTGCCACAGGCCTGGACAATCAGTGCAGGACCAGCTGCCCTGAGCTGGTGGCACTGGCTGCTCCCCAGAGGGGTCTCTGCTCCCTGTGGTGCTGAGTCTGTAGAACAGAATCCCAATAATTCAGGTTGGAAAAGACCTCAGAGATCATCAAAATGTCAAATCAAATCAAATGTCAACCAAAGCAGAGCACATGCAGTGGCTAAAGCTCAAGTTCTGCTGTCCCACCACAGGAGAGAGGGAAATTGCACTGGTTCCTGGGGCTGGGCTGGGATCAATCCCTCCCTTCCCTTTCATCTCCCAGCTCCTAAAGATGAGATCCCCCCTTTTATCCCCTGGCAGATGAGATCAGGGTGTCTCACAGCACACAACAGAGCTGTGGAATTTTCCAAGGAGCCCCAGCCCTACTTGGCAGCCCCCTGGGGAGGGAATCCAGACAAACTGGATCACTCTGGGTTACTCTGTGCCCAGTCCTGCACTGGCTGTACGGAAAAAAAAAATTTAAAAAAAAAGAAGAAAGGGGGGAAGAGCCCCAGAGGAGGTGGAGGTGGGGTTATGGAAAGCTTCCCATGCTCACCAGGCTCAGCCCTTGCAGAGACTCTAACCTAAATTAATAGATCCTCTGGGGTGTGCAAAACTGGGCTAATATTTTGCAAGAATAGCTCTCCCCTGCCTCTTGCCCTCCAGTATGATGAAGACAAAATGCCTTCATTATTGCAGCATTTAACAGTGTGCAGTGTTTATGAAGAGGCTGGAAGATGTGAAGGAATCCAAACCAATTACATTAATCTCCCAGCAAATAAAGCTGCAAATATTTACCTTCACTACACTGCTTTATCTTATTGGACAAGCTCTGGAATTAATCTAAATCCAGTCCTTTAACCTTGCTGGATGGATTGTTGTCCCCCACACCAGGAGGTCACCCAGCCTGTGCAGCTGGCTCCACAGGCACACCCCAGCTCACCCATATATTGCATTTTGGAGCCTGTTTAACTCTCCTCCATCCCTTGCAGTGCTCTGAGAGAAGCTCTCCTTGCCTTCACAGACTTGGTGGTGCTTCAGGAGGATGCTGCAGTGCAAGAGGAGTGCAGAGCAACCCAGGCCATGGTTAACAACCAGTGCAGCAGAGTCAGATTTATGCAGGACTGTTCCTGGAGTGGTGCCAGCTCATCACCATGAAACCTTTCTTCCCAGGAATCCATTGATCCAGCCCAAGCCGAGCTCTCCCTTTGCCCCAGGCAAGTCCCATGTCTGCTACAAATTCTCTACCATTTCCACATTTTGGAAAACTAGACTTTCAAATTCCTGCACTGAGTCCTGTGTCTATAAAATGCAGCAAGGCCCTTTTGCCCATCACAGTCTCTGAGTGTGAGGCTGCCCTGTCTGTGATTTCAAACTCCCAGATGTGTCCAGCTGTGTGCAGCAGCTCCTGGGATGATCTTTCAGAGAATCACAGTCACAGAATGGTTTGGGTTGGAAGGGACCTTAAAGACATTTAATTCAGCCATGGGCAGGGACACCTCCCAGGGTCCCAGTGATGCCTTGGGTTTTTGCTTTTCTCTTTTTCAGATTCTCTGCTGCTTGGTGTGTAACTCTGAAACTTCAAATTCTCTTCACAGGGTGGTGACAAAACAATCCCTTCCCAGCTGGAGAATCAAGGACAACTGGTACCCAAAAGCAGAAACAGTGTCAAAGGGAAGGGGGCAAGCCAGGGGAGTGAGATTTCACAGCCTGGGGCTGTGGCTGGATAATTGACCCCAATGTCTAGCTGAACCAAAACTTATAAAAGTGTAAAACTCCTGACCAGGATCCACCTGGGATTTGATCTGGGTGTAGCCCCAGCCAGGCTCTTGCACTGCCCAAGGTGGATCCTCTCAATAAATACCAATTTTATTCCTCTTGATCTGCCTAGCCTGTTCCAGGTCAGCCTTTCCAGCAGCACCAGGGTGCTCCAAGCTCCATCCAGCCTGGCCTCTGGTGCCAAATCCTGGGGTGCATTCTCAGCAAAGCCTTTCAACACTCTTGTCTAAAGCCCATCAGCACAAGTTGTCCTGAAAAACGTTACCTGGGTGTTCTGGAATATCAGAGTTCCCTCCAGCTCAGCTCTGCCAGGCTGTGCAAGTCAGCCCCTGGAGAGCTGTTGAGTTATTTTGTGTAAACACTCTCAATCTCCAGATCTTGGCAATTGGTGCTTTATTTATTTAATGTCTCCTCCTTACGCCTTGGAACAGCATTTTGCTTACACAAGTCCCAAAGTAGAAGAGGGGAAATCATTCCAAAGGTGCTGTGTAACAGCTCCTTCCTGTCCATTTAGGCAATTTATGCTGAAACCAGATAGCTGTGAGTTGACAAATCCATTCCCTCAATAGTTTATATCCCATAATAGTTTCTTCCTCTCATAAATTTAACTTACATATTGAGAAATCACACCAATTCTCCAAAAACCCTGTGAATTTCATTGATGGTAGAAGAGTGACTTGAGCACAACAGGGAAGCTTCTTGAAATGCCAAGAACAGAGGAGGAGAGGAAAAAGAAGAGGGGAGGGGAACTGAAGGGAAGGGAAGGGAAGGGAAGGGAAGGGAAAGGGAAGGGAAGGGAAGGGAAGGGAAGGCAGGGAAGGGAAGGGGAGGGAAGGGGAAGGGAAGGGAAGGGAGGGAAGGGAAGGGAAGGGAAGGGGAGGGAAGGGAAGGGAAGGGAAGGGAAGGGAAGGGAAGGGAAGGGAAGGGAAGGGAAGGGAAGGGAAGGGAAGGGAAGGGAAGGGAAGGGAAGGGAAAAAGGGAAAAAGGGAAAAAGGGAAAAAGGGAAAAAGGGAAAAAGGGAAAAAGGGAAAAAAAGGGAGAGGAGAAAAAAAGAAAAAAGAAAAAAAGAAAAAGGAGAAAAAAAAGAAAAAAGAAAAAAGAAAAAAGAAAAAAGAAAAAAGAAAAAAGAAAAAAGAAAAAAGAAAAAAGAAAAAAGAAAAAAAAAAAAAGAAAAAAGAAAAGCAGTGATGCTCCATCCCTGTCCCTCCCTTGGCTGCAGCACAGCCCCACACACTCTGTTGGTCTGGATGGGCACAACCTGGTCTGAGAGTACCCCATGGCCTGGAGGACACAAAAAAATCCCCAGGAATTATCTTTATTAAATGCAGTGGAGCTGGGGGTATTTGCAGCATTTTGCAAGTGCCTGTATTTTTTATTTTAAAAAATGGCAGAATCAAAACCATTTTATTAACTCATCTTCATTTTGCTGATCTGTTTAAGGCAAAGAAAAGCAAATAAGCGATTCCCTGCACTCCAGATGAAATGTTTCATATCAAGGTCCTTCAGGGGAAGTCATTTGTATTTTCATTCAGAGCTAGCTCATTACGAAACATCTTTCAATTGTCATTTAAAGGAAACCACGGGATTTGCAGTGGAACACGTTGTTAAACACACACCAAAAGTCTCCCAGCTGGGGAAATGCAGTGCAGGGACACTCCTGAGTGCTCACCTCGGGCCAGCATGCAGGCTGGAGGAGGATCCAGGGAGGGGTTAAATCCCACAGGGAATGAGCCAGGCCTGGGCTTAGTTAAGGTTGTTAATTCCTCCTTGTCTGATTTAATTCAAAGGGTTCTGCAGGATTATTCTGCTGCTTTTTGTTTTACTGGACCCCAGCATTTCCCTGAGGTTCCCACTGCTGTTCACTCCAAAACAGGCATTTTGGTGCCACATCCCCAGTGAGCTCCCAAGGAGGGACAGGACACAGGGAATGGCTTCAGACTGACACAGGGCAGGGTTGGGTGGGATATTGGGGGGAAATTCTTCCCTGGGAGGGTGGGGAGGGGCTGGGATGGAATTGCCAGAGCAGCTGTGGCTGCCCCTGGATCCCTGGCAGTGCCCGGGGCCAGGCTGGACACTGGGGCTGGAGCAGCTGGGACAGTGGGAGGGTCCCTGCCATGCAGGGGTGGGATGGGTGGGATTTGAGGTCCCTCCAACCCAGACCAGTCTGGGATTCTGAGGTTCCTCTCTCCCCTTTCAGTGCTGGGCAGGGTTTGGCCACATCCCCTCTGCTGCTCCCAGTGAGCCCCCAGGTGAGCTCAGCCAGGTAACCCTGAGCCCCCAGGTGAGCTCAGCCAGGTAACCCTGAGCCCCCAGGTGAGCTCAGCCAGGTAACCCTGAGCCCCCCAGGTGAGCTCAGCCAGGTAACCCTGAGCCCCCAGGTGAGCTCAGACTCACTCAGGGACCAGGAGGAGAAACTCAATCCCAATCCAATCCCAAATCCCAGACAATTCTGCCACCAAGGCTCAGGCTGAGCCCGTGAGGAGCTGATCCCACCCAACAGCAGGGCCCCCTCTCCTCACCCAGAGCACAGGAGTTTCTTTAATTGCAGTGTAAAAATGGCTGAAATTCCACATCCTTTCCCTCCAGACCCCACTGCCATTCCTGACTGTGCTGTTTGCTGCACTGAGCTTGACCAGCTCCAGAACTCCAAATTCACACACTTCAAAAAAGAAAAAAAAACCAACCAAAAAGACTCTCAATTCCTTTCAGAATGACCTTTACTTTTCAAATTGCCCAATATTTGCATTTTATGTACAAAAGTGCAATTCATTCAGCCATAATAAATATCCAGGATTGTCCTGAGAGACCCCATACATTTGGATCCAGCCAGACCCAGGCAGTGAATTTCAGTTTAATATTGCAGGCCTATTTGTTTTGCTATTAATTCCAGCAAGGACAATTGATCAATTGTTTTAATTTGAAATCAGAGAGCTAATATCTGCCTTTGGCTTCCCTTGTGGTCGTTCAGCTGCTGCCTCCGAGCTGCAAAGATCACTTTTGATTATTCTGTTTGGTGGGTAATTCAGCCACCCTGTGTGAGGAGCATCAGCTGCCCTTTGTTAGGATGGAGATGATGCAGCATTTCAAACCAGCCTGAAGGATAGGGTGGGTTTCCCAGTGGGGAGGTTTTGGAAGTTTGGACCTTTCCACCAGCCCTGCCCCTTCTGCCCTGCTCTCCCAGTGTCTCTGCAGGCCATGGCCAGCACTCAGCCCTTTGGAATAAAGATTTCCTGACCCCATGGCTCTGCTCTGTGGGATCATCTCCTGCTTTCTCTCCCCTCATCATTTTACCACCTTCCTCAAAATTCTCCTGCTGTCTGCACTGCAGCTTGGCCCTTCCCCATCTCAGGGTTGGTGAAGCTCTGGAGCTCCCTCCATCTCCTCCTCTTCCTTCTGCTCTTTTTTTCCACCTCAGTCTCTCAGAAACAAGAGCCCACATTCAGCCCCCCAAGTCAAAGAATCCCAGAATGGTTTGGGTTGGAAGGGACCTTAAAATTCCTCTGATTTCACCTCTGCCATGGCAGGGACACCTCCCACTGTCCCAGCTGCTCCATCCCCATCCAGCCTGGCCCTGGGCACTGCCAGGGATCCAGGGCAGCCACAGCTGCTCTGGGCACCTGTGCCAGGGCATCACCACCCTCCCAGGAAAGAACCTCATGAACTTTTTACCAGCTCCTCTACAAAGTCAAGGTCTTAGCTGAGGTCACACCATCACACTCTCCCCTCCCCCCTTTTTTTATGAAATGGAGTTTCCAAGTGGTGGTTTTTGGAAGCAAGAATGTTCTGCAGAAAGAAATTTGTTGGGCTTTGTTTGCTGTATTCCTCCTTCGGAATCAATTATTCCTCCAATTCTCGTTTGTTAGCAGATTCATTGCTTTGATTCCTTCCTGCATACTGATATCCCAGTCCTGCTTCTCCAGGTGGTAAAACACCTCTGTACCTCATGGGGCAGGGCAGCCCTGGAATGCTGTGATCCCCTTTTAAGTTCAGCCCATTTTAAGCTCAGCCTGCCCCTTCCCTCCACACTTTTGGCCTTGGTCTAATTGCAGTCCCTGCAGCTCTGCTCTGTTCCATTGGAAAGCTCGTTTTCTGAGCTTCATTCAGCTGGAGCTCATTCTCTGCAGCTCATTCTGCAGCCAGGGCAAAGGGAGCTCTGCTGATGCTCCCCAGGCAAGCCAGGCCAGGTGGGATGGGCATCTCCACTCAGTGCTCCAGGCTGGGACACTGGGGATGACCACAGACAAATGGAGAGGCTCTCACGGGTCATTTCTCCTCTCTGGTGACCTCAGGGAACAGCTGGGGTTGGATTTTGGAAAGGTTCTTCCCCCAGAGGGTGCTGGCACTGCCCAGGCTGCCCAGGGAATGGGCACAGCCCCAAGGCTGCCAGAGCTCCAGGAGCTCCCAGGGATGCCCAGGGTGGGATTTTGGGCTGTCTGTGCCAGGAGCTGCACTGGGTGATCCTGTAGGGCCCTTCCAGCTCAGGACACTCTATAGGATCACTGAATTATTCAGGCTGGAAAAGCCCTTCAAGGTCATTGAATCCAACCTGTGCCCAATCCCCACCTTGTCCCCAGCCCAGAGCACTGAGTGCCATCCACACGTGTGGCCTTGCAAATATTGGAATGACAGCTCTGATTAATCAGGAAAATGTCTGTGTCACCCTCCTGCCACCTCTGTCCATCACCACCCCACACCATCACAGAAAGCTGGGTTAGGATCTGCAGTGTTAAAGGTGGGGGCACATGACACAAACCCCAGTCTGTGATGGTTTGCAGGACACAGACAAGGCAACCACATCCATCCTGCCCCTGACAGTCCAGTGGATTCCTGGAGCAGTGCCAGGTGCTCAGGACGTGGCACAGCAGCCTCCTGCCCTGGCACCAGCTCTGAGCAGGGCTGAGATGTGCTGGGGGTGGCACTTTCTGTCCCCTGGCCTCAGCTCTGACAGCCTCTTACAGAAGTGTTGGGGAGGGAATAGAAAAATCTTATAAGTGCCTAGCAAGTAGTTCTGGAACAACAGATGAAATAGAGATGTTGGCAGTGTTTGACATAGACACTGAAAATAGTTCTGTTAAGGTTTGAGGCCTCTTCCTTTGTTTAGATGATACCAAATGCCACAAATACCAAAGAACCAACAGACATCCTGTCCCAAGCCTGGCAGGAAAGGTCTGAAGATAAGGGTTACAGATAAGAAAGCCATAAAACATGGGAATTTAGCAATTCCTATAGGTTTCATGCAAATATTAAGAAATTAGTATATTGTATTAGATTGGTTATTGGAAATTAGAATATTCATCATGGAAGAATACTTATTGGATTGTAAATGGAAAATCTCTCTCTTGCCTCTTGCCTCTTTCCTTCTTGCCTTCTCTTACCTCTGATCTCTAACCTCTCTCTCTAATCTCTCTCTCATCACCTCTCTCTTACACCCATGCCTTATAATAAAATACTAACCTAAAAAACAAAACATAGTGAGCTCCTGAGTCTGTCCAACAACCCAACCCCCACACAGCAGTCTGAGTTCATTGAGACACAGGAAATGGGAGAGGAGCCCCAGGCAGAGCTGGAGCTTTGGCTTTGCTCTCCCTGCACTGTCCTGCAGGCTGGAGGGGGGAGAGATGACACAAGAGATGGATTGTCCCTGAGCTCGCTCCCTCTCTGCCATCAATCAGCCTCTCTCCTCAGATAATCCCTATGAAAGTATAACTTAAAGCCAAACAAAGCCCGTGGAATGATTTCTGCCCTCATGAATTCTTAATCCAAGCAGGACAGCAGATAATGTCTCTCCAAACGTGGCTGGGGCTCGGGGCTGATCATCTGGGCAGGCACAGCTCTGCCCTGGGGGTGGCAGTGCCAGGGGACCCTGCCAGGCCCCAGGGAGCAATTCCTGCTGAGAAATCAGAGTGTGTGTGGCCCTGGAGCTGCGTGTGGCACTGCTGGCCCTGTGCTCAGGGAGCCTGGCATTTGGTCCTTGGCACCCCTGGGATATCCCCTGCCTGTGCTGGGGGAAGGCAGGGCCTGAACTCTGCCCAAGGACAGCTGCCCTGGGGACCAGACAAAGCATATTTGCTGTTTGCCCTTAAAATTTACTTCCAACCGAGCCCATTCCTCAGTGTCCTACAAAGGCCTGGCCACAGCTACTGATGTGGAACACTAACTCAATCACCAGCACCCTTGGGTCAATAAACTTTCGACATTATCTCAACAGAAATTTAAATCTCGGGTTACTTTCCCATCTGTTTATTTAATACCAATGCATTAAGAATGTTCTGCCCTTGGCAATCAATGAGACCAGGTCTGCCCTGGGGTTTGGGCTGAGTTCTGCCTTTTGAAGTAAAGTCAGGTACAGAAATCTGTCTGCATTCCCTCTGTAACAGTTTGTTCTAGGGGGAAAAAAAAAGAAAAATAAAGTGTGAATGTTATGCTCTGATTCTGATACAGAATTCTCTCTAAACCCATTGTAGTCCAAAAAAAAAAGCCCTTTACAGCTGAGAGCAGTTCTCAGCCCGGGGATTTGGCAGGTTTCTGCTGCTGATACAAATGGGGATTAATGAACAACCTCTGGCTGCCCCTGGAGCCTCTGAAAGTGTCCCAGAGCACTGCAGGCAGTGGGAGCTGGGGCTTGGGGCTCAGCTGCCAGAAGGAAGCTGCCCATGGGTAGCAGTGTGCACCAGCTGCAGAATCCCCAGCCCTCTGCATGGATTACATAAACCTGGAGCAGCTCTGGAGTGCTCAGAGCCCTGCACCCACTGTGCAAGGCAGAAATTGCCAAGCACAGAGGTCAGGCCCATCAGTCTCCTCCAGGAGGCACAGGGAAAGTGCCCAGGGGTCCTGACTCACTTCCAGCTGAGGAGAAGGGAATAATGAATGGGGAGAAACGAGATAATGATAATAAATCTTGTTCTGGAGTCTTTAATAACGAGGCTTTATTGTAAACCCGTCACAAAGGAACATTAATATGGAGCCACCAAATAGGTCAGGTTAATTACATCATCTGGAGATGCTGTGGTACCTCCAGCCTGCATTAAAAAAAGGAATCAAATCCCCTGAGAGTGGGAGAGATGGCTTTTTTTTATAATTAATTGAGTATTAAAATCTCTGTGCTAACATCTCCCAGTGTCTTAAGTGAGATGGTGAATTTTACCTCCCATTTGACAAAACCTGGTATTTGGGGGTAAACAGGAATTAGGGCTGATGATCTGAGTGTGGCAAAAGCTCCCAGGCCACCCAGGCTTTGTGCCAGGAGATTTTCCAGGGCCCTGCAGAGAGGAGCTGCCCTCCTTTTGCTCTGAGAGCACCTGTGCCCCCACTCCCTGTCCCGTGTGGATTCACTGGGATGTGCTCCCAGCCCTTCCTTGGGCAAGGCTCTGAACTCTCCCTGCTGCCACTTCCCAGCTTCTCAAGGTCAGTTTGGCTCCCAGAGTTTCCCAAACTCCTCCCAGTTCTGCATTTCTAGGAACAAAAACCAACCCAAAGTTGCATTCCCCCTGAGCTCCCCAGCCCAGGAGAACGTGGTCCATGTCCCAGAGTGCCAAGCTGAGAACAAAGATTCTGGGATGCTGCAGGGGTGGAGCACCAGCAGTTTTGGCTCAAAAATGGGAATATTCCCACAGCCAGCTGGAAAAGGGACACTCCCAGCTCCCCTTCC
This sequence comes from Luscinia megarhynchos, assembly GCA_034336665.1. Taxonomy (NCBI): domain Eukaryota; kingdom Metazoa; phylum Chordata; class Aves; order Passeriformes; family Muscicapidae; genus Luscinia; species Luscinia megarhynchos. The sequence continues at coordinate 10,619,647 of CM067580.1, forward strand.
TGAGCTCCTTTGCTTTTCCTTTCAGCCACAACCAGCGTTGGGAGGGAAGTAATCTTTTCAAAGGGAACAAACATTTCCCTTGAACAACTAAATTCCTTTTGAAATATCCTCCTGTTGGGTTCTGTGTTTTGAAAACTTGAAACATTTTTCAATTCTCAAAACACTTTTTTTTTCTCACTTTTCATCCAAAAATACACTTTCCCCAGGAACTGTTATTATACTATCACAATATATTATCCCTCCTGGTCTGTAAAAATATCAGTGATGTATTACTGAGTTATATTAAAATCTCTATTTATACTTTTCTCACTTGAAGCCCCAGCATTTTTACCGAGCAGCAGTGACTCCAGCAGACCTGCACTCACTGACAAGACGTCACTGAGGTTCCTGCACCCAAAAAAAGGTTTGTTTAAAGCTTCAGGAATTGTTTTGAGCTAATAATTGCCAGGTGGGAGAGCTGTGAGTCACCAAAGCACTGGGATCCCGTGAACTGCAGAGGTACCTGGAGGAGGCAAAGGTTATTGAAGAAAGCAATGTTTTCCCTCGCTGGTTAAATGCAATTTCTTTGTGTTTGGCGTAGCTGATGGAGGAGTGCAGAGTGTGACATGGAAAAGTGGTAGGTGTTGTTACTAAGCACATTACAGTGACAAGAAAAACACCCAGGGCTCAGAGACAGCTGAAAGGCTCTGCCCAGGCTCCCCAAGAAAAATAAGTCCTGCTCGCCCCAAGGAACCTCCAGAGCTCAGGAGCACAGCTTAAAATGTGGCTGCAGAGCAAGGCAGGACAGCTGCCCAAAATCCAGGCTTTGCTATGGTAAGGAAGAGCTTAAAGGGTCCTGTGGAGAAAAAAAATCAAGAAGAAAAGAAAGAAAGAAAAAAAAAAAAAAAAAGGCAAAAGATTGTTTTCTATAAATAAATGTGGGCAGGGAAAGTGCTGGGGAGGGAGAAGATCTAGCAGACAAACTTGGCACAAGAACAAAAAGTCGGCACTAGCCATGAATAAATTCCGAGTGGAAAAGTGAAGGAAGTTTCCATCCAAGAAAGGAACAAAAGCCTGGGACAGGCTGGCCCAGGCAGAGCAGGAGGAGTGCCTGGAGAGGAGCTGCAGGGCAGGAGAAAGGCGTGGGGAGAGGGAGGAGCTGGGGGCAGCCTGGGAGTTTGGGGGAGCCAAAGCACCCTGCCCCAGGGCAGCTGGGTTTTGGGGTCCTGGATATTGGGGTGCCTGCTGTAAACGAGTTGATGTTGGGCATGGAGTTGCAGGTTGTTGGCTGATGTAGTGAAGTTGTTAATGGATTGTTGATGTTTGTGTTGATGTGTGCCCACCCAGTTGACCATAATTGTTGATGTTTGTGTTGTCTATTTGTGGTTAATGTTTTATGTCTGTGTAAATTGTTCATGCCCCTGGCTGTTTGTCCCTTACCTGTCCCAGTCCCACTCTGGTACCCACACCCACCTCCACAACAGCAAGTGCTCATGGGACACCACTCAGTGATAAAAACCCCTAAAAACAACCAGCCAGGGGAACATCCAAGACTGAAAATGGTACTTCCAGGTGGGGAAAACAGTGAAGAAGATGGAATCACCAAGAAGAGCTTTTTCACCTTGTCACCATTGTCACAGCCCGAGGTGTCCCTCAGCCCTGAGCTCACTCTGCAGCACATGCAGTGGTTTGAGCCCAGCTCTGTCCATGAGAGGCTGCAGGAGCTGTTCTGAGAGGTTTCATGGCTGTTTATTCTCCCTTATCTCAGGATTGCTCTGCCCAGCTCACAGCTCTGCTCGCCAGACGTCCAGGGCAGAACCTGCCTGGAGAGGCAGGACTGATCTTTTATACTCTAAATTACCTACTGGGGATTTACAATTATTTTCCAATACAATACAGTCTTGTTAAACAGTCCAGCTCTGACCCCATCCAATCTGACAGTGCCAGCATGTCACCCAGCATGGATGGCACGGAGAAGAAGGAGGAAGAGGTATCCACACCCCAAATTCTCCATCTTGGCCACGTGTCCTTTATCACAAACATTCCCAAAAGTTTATTTATCTACGTTCTAACAACCTAATTTACACTTTACTAATTTTGGTGGCTTGTTTCCATTCCCTCTGTGTTGGTAATTTCCCCCAGGGGTTGGAATTCAGCCCCTGAGACACCAGGGTCTCACTCAGGGGTCTTTGAGACCCTCACCAGGGGGGTCTTAAACCTGCCAGGGGTTTAATACTCTGGGCTCCCACAACCATGACTTGAATAGCACTCACTTGGCAAGACACCCCTAGACCAAGTGCCAGCAAACTTCTTCCTAGGGACTCTTGTGAGGACAGAAGCCCCAGTTCTGTCATTTGGAAAGCTGAATCCCTTCTCCTTTGCATCATCCAGCAGGAGCAGTGGTGTGTGTGACCCCTGGGGCTCCCCACCCAAAGCTGACCTGCAATAAGGGCCTTAAAAAGGAGCTGCTCTCCTGGCACATTTATTTCAGTGCTCACAAGCTCCATCAAATCTCTTCCCTTTTATTGTTGGAAAAAGCTCAGGACAAAATTAACTAAAGTAAAGTTATTTTGCAAGGACGTGAAACTTTTTTTTTGTAATACAAAACCAAAATAAAACTAGCTGGGATCAACTAAAACATTGAGGGATTTTTCTGCTTCAAAAATTGAAATTAATTATCTGCCTTGCCCTGCCCTCAGCATTTAGATCATTAATGGAGTGGTGATTACTGCTATTGCTGCTTTTAATTTTACTTTTTTTTTTTTTAATGCAGCTGATTTATCTGATGCTTGCAGCAACAACAAACATGGAAACCTGGGAGACAAAAGATGTGGAAGGAGGGAGCAAAGGAAGTCGTTGCAATGTTTATTTCTTTTTCCTGTGGCTGTTCAGGGTTGATCAGAAGAACACAGATAAAACCAAAATCAACCATTCACAGCTTAGAAGGACATGGAACAGCACAGGTTCAGTCCTCTGCACTACAGATCCATTTTCCATGGACTTGCAGCTGGGGGATGCTGTGGAATGGCCTCTTAGATATAGAAACAGAACAAAACCAAGCCTAAGTCTGAACCTGAAAATGTTCTCAGATTAGAAAGGAAAAGAAGTTCCCCACCAAAAGAGTCTGGGGGTGTCTGATCTGTTCAGTTTGAGGTGATAAGGATTTCACACCTGGCACCTGAAGGCTCTTTGTTGTCTCAAAGCAGGTTTGGCTTTGAGACTGAAAACGAAATTGAAAGTAAAAGATTTGGAACAAGAAGTGCAGAGAGCACCTCAGAAAAAACCAAGGGAAATGTTTGTGGAACAGTCAGCAAGAAACCCCCTGAGCTTTTTCTCAGCCCCTCTGCTAAGCCTCGTGCAGATCCCAGGGTTGGAACCCCCCAAAATAACACCCCTAATTCACTGTGGGCCTGGAAAAATGTTCTGCTCTTCTGCAGGAGAAAAGCCTCGCCTTGAAATGCACAGGGAGTCTTCAGCTCCATTTCCTGATATAAATAGGGCAGCTCAGAGTCACAGTGAATACAGAAAATGTTTTCTTATATGCAAATGAGAGCTCACATTATTTCATAGAAGGAACTATAATAGTTGGAAATGAGCAAATGTTTCCAGATCCTTGCTAAAGGCAAGGAAAAAAAAAGCAGCTCATTTAATGTTCCCGGATAAAAATGACATTAATTGAAAGTTTGATTTGATTCTCTAATGAATTTTCCTGTTGCATTGTAATTAATAACTACTTACATCCAAAAGAACTCGATATCCCTTCAAATTAGGGCATTACTTATAAATATGGTAATGTTTTAAGAGCAGTTTGGAGAATGCCAGGCAATGCTCTTAGAATGGCTGTGAGGAGCAGGAACAAACCCTAACACAACCTTCACGTGCTGCAGGGCTGGTGGGAGCCATTGCAGAGCCTGAATCCCTCCTCTCCCAGGACCCAAATCCATCCTCTCCCAGAACCTGAATCCCTTCCTCTTCCAGGAACCTGAATCCCCTCCTCTTCCAGGAACCTGAATCCATCCCCTCCTAGAAATCTGAATCCATCCTCTCCCAGGAACCAAAATCCATCCTCTCCCAGAACCCTGAATCCCTCCTCTTCCAGAAAACTGAATCCATCCCCTCCTAGAAATCTGAATCCATCCTCTCCCAGGACCAAACCCATCCTGTCCCAGGACCCAAATCCATCCTCTCCCAGGAACCCAAATCCATCCTCTCCCAGAACCCTGAAATCCATCCTCTCCCAGGAACCTGAATCCCTCCTCTCCCAGGACCCAAATCCATCCTCTCCCAGAACCCTGATTCCATCCTCTCCCAGGAACCTGAATCCCTCTTCTTCTAGGACCCTGAACCCCTCCTTTTCCAGGAACCTGAATCCATCCCCTCCTAGAAATCTGAATCCATCCTCTCCCAGGAACCCAAATCCCTCCTCTCCCAGGACCCTGAATCCCTCCTCTCCCAGGACCCTGAATCCTTCCTCTTCCAGGAACCTGGATCCGTCCTCTCCCAGGACCCCAAATCCATCCTCTTCCAGAAACCAAATCCATCCTCTGCCAGAACCCAAATCTATCATCTCCCAGGAACCCAAATCCCTCCTCTCCCAGGACCTCGAATCCATTCTCTCTCAATTCTCCAACCCAAACCTCAAACACACCAGGTCCTACAGCAAACCCCACAGGGGCATTTTCCACCCTGAGACTGGGATTTGTCCAACAGCTGCCATGATTCACCATTGCAAGGCCAGGCAGGATGGATGGAGGCAGCTGTACCTGTCCCTCTGGGATTTCCCTCTGGGCCACCTCTGAGACAGCCCAGAGATAAGAGAATCACAGAATCATGAAATCATCTCAGGCCTGGGCTGGAAAGGATCTTAAACCCCATCTCATTCCAAACTTCCACCCCTTGCCATGGCAGGGACACTCCCACTGTCCCAGCTGCTCCAGCCCCAGTGTCCAGCCTGGCCTTGGGCACTGCCAGGGATCCAGGGGCAGCCACAGCTGTGCCAGCCCTGCCCACCCTGCCAGGGAACAATTCCTGCCCAATATCCCACCCAGCCCTGCCCTGTGTCAGTCTGAAGCCATTCCCTGGGTCCTGTCCCTCCATCCCTTGGGAATTCTCTCTCTCTGTGTTTCCTGCAGCCCCTTCAGGCCCTGCAAGCTCACACTGAGCTCAGCCCCAAAGCTTCTCCTGCCCAGGTGAACCATCCCAGCTGTGCCAGCCTTTCCTCCCAGCAGAGCTGCTCCATCCTCTGCCCATCCTGAGCCTCCTCTGGATCTCCCCAGCAGCTCCAGGTCCTGCTGTGCTGAACCCACTGGAAATGCTTTGTCCATACTTGATCCATAAACTTGCCCTCGAGGCTGCTGTTCAAGCATCACTTGGATGCTCCAGACACTCTCAAAGAGGCCTCAAGGATATTTTTTCCTTGTTCCTGGTAAAGAAGGGAAGGAGGGAATGCAGGCACAGCGAGGAAGGAGCTGACACGTGTCTGTGCCCCTGTTCCTGCTGACACTGCACACACCCACGGCCAGGATGGCACTGCAGCCTCAGCCTGCTGTGCTCAGGATCCAGGCCATCCCCATCCCAGGCAAGATGAACATTTGGATTAACCCTGTTTCCTTCCAGCTCCCAATTCTTTATTCCCCTTTGTTTCAGTAATTTATCTGAATGTGAATCAATAACCTCGACCACACCCAACCAAAAGCTCCACGTGGAATTCCATGGGTTGTCCACCTTGACTTGAGATAATTCTGTGTGAGGGGTGGAAAGAGAATTCCCACCCATCCTGCCTGGCTGGGGAGCCTGGAACCACTCTTGTGTGGGATTGTCACCTAACAGGGGTGACATTGTCCCTTGCTGCACTCAGTACAAGCACTGGGGCTTTGTGGGGGGCTGGAGTCAATCCTTGGTGAAACTGGTTTTAAGTTAATGAATGTTTTATTTTTTTTTTTCTTTCTTTTTATGATTGCTTATTTTGGAATTACCTTCTAGCTGAAAACAGCATTATGGTCACATTTTCCCTGCTGCCAGCTTCAAAAGCGTCACAGAATTGTATTTTTTTTTTTTTAACTGGCTGCTTTATTGACCCAGGGAATGAAGGTCTTTGGTTAGCATCTAAAACTCATCCTGTGTATCAGTACCTCTGGATTTCTCCTCCCCTATCCAGAAACCTCCACAAATTTCCCTGCTCAGAAATGACGTCAGCTTTGCTTCCCGTGGCAGCTCAGAAACGCAGGGAAGGGCTTTTCAGGGAGCAGCCTGGGCTGAAATCCCTCATCCCGCCCCGGCACAGCACAGCCACACTGCTGTGTTTCCCGAGGAGGAATTCCCTGCCGGGCGGGGACCCGGGATGTTCCCCCGGAGCTCATCCTGCCCAGCCGGGCTCAGAGCTGCCAGTGGGATATAAAAAGCCGGGCATGGATGTGTGCCAAGAGGTAGTAAACAAACTGGGAACTCTGTTTTTCCTCCGGCTCTCACTGCCGAGCCTTGTCTGGCTGTGCAGGAGAGCGCCCGGCTGCGCTGGGAGGATTCTTGGGTTCCAAGCCCGGCTCTTTTGGGGGGGCAGACAAGGAGGGGCTGTCACAAACCCGTCTGCAGGGGCCCAGGTGAGCAGCAGGAGGCTGCCTGGACTCTGCAGTCAGGCCACAGGCGGGGAATGACACGAGAGCAGAGCTCAGGTCTGCCCTGGGCTCTCACTGCCACCCCAGAGCGCGACAGCAGAGGCACACGGTGAGGAAAAGGCAAACAATCGATCACAGGCAGCTGTGCTGGCAGCAGGGCTGTGCTGCAGGCGCGGGCTGACGAGCGGGGACTGCAGGAGCAGGACGGGGTTTTATTCCCGGGGAGCTCCGTGCGTGTCCCAGGCAGCGACGCCGCTCCCAGCCTGTCCCGGTGCCCGCGGGGGAGCCGCGCCCGGGGCTGCAACCTGCTGCACACTGCCTGCTGCACCCTGCCTGCTGCACCCTGCCTGCTGCACCTCTGCCTGCTGTACCCTGCCTGCTGCACCTCTGCCTGCTGCACCCTGCCTGCTGCACCCTGCCTGCTGCACCTGTGCCAGCCTGTGCACTGTCCCTGGCTGTGCTCTGTCCCTGCTGCAGCTGTGCCAACCTGTGCCCTGTCCCTGGCTGTGCTCTGTCCCTGCTGCAGCTGTGCCAGCCTGTGCCCTGCCCCTGCTGCCAGAGCGCCGTGCCACCGCAGCTCCCCAGGCCCCAAGGAGCCGTGCAGCCAAGGTAAGGCACCGCTCCCTTAATCTGTGGCTGGGAATGAGGCAGGAGGAGGAGGAGGAGGGGGGGGAGGAGGAAGCAGAGGCCTCTGCAGGCACAGGCAGCTGCAGGAGGGAGGGTTGATGCTGCCGGGGGAGGGATGCAGGATGCTGGCAGGCGAGGGGGATGCCGGGCAGTCCATCCTCCTGCAGCCTCCTCCCGCTGCTCCCCGGGCTCTGCTCGCTGCTGCTCCCTCCCAGCCCCCTGCTCCCCTCCCTGCAGCTCTGCTGTCCTCGGGGATGCTTCAGACCTCTGCCCCATCTGTCAGCCCGGAGCAGGAGCCAAGGGCCCTGGCAGGCTGAGATCATGGCCCAGATCGGGCTGGCCGTGCCCCGGGAGCCCAGCCAGGATCCCAGGGGGGACAGCAGGACACTCCCGTGCCACGGGCCAGGGACCCCTGGCCTCATGGTCACCCACAGCACCCATCCTCCCTCTCCCGTGTGCTGCAGCCCCACAGAGAAAGGGGGCACAGGGACAGAGCTCCTGGAGGCTGCTTTTCCCATGGGACCCCCTTCCCAAAGCCCTGTTTTCTTGTTCATTGGATAATTGTACAGACTGAAGAAGGAAAAAGCATCTCTTGGCTCCTCTGACAGCAGGGGTGCTCAGCCTTCCTAGAGATAAAAATAACCCAGGGCAAGGCAGAGGAGCTGCTTGTCCCTGTCTGAGGCTGGGGCCAAGCCCCTGCCCCTGCCTGTCCTCAGAGCTGCTTTTTTAGGGCTTCACATTCTCCTCCAGCTGCTTCCTTGACCTCCATCTGCCCATGCAGAACTGTCCTCCAGGCTGGGCCTCGTCCTTTTGCTCTGGTTCCCTCCCTGCAGGGATGTTTTAGTGCTCTTACCCACATCCAGAGCCTGCTGGAGCTGCCCCCTCCCCATGGCCCAGGAAGGGTTAAACCTCCCCCTGGCTCTGGCTCAGCCTCCTCCTGTCTCAGTTGGTTTCAGGAACTGTGTGTGCAGGCCCTGAGGCTCCTGTGCAGCTGCTGGAGGAGGCAGGTTTGGCTTCCACGGGCACACAAAGCTCCAGGAAACAGGAGCCCCCCGTGCCCTGCTGCTGCTCAGGGTCACTGTGCCTGGGAGATCTTTTCCAGTCGTGGTGGAAGTTTGAAGGAGGATAACAAGAGATGCAGGGGCTGCAGGGAGACAGGGATGGGGTCATGTCTGAGGAGCTGGAGCCTGTCTCTGGCCAGATTCCTACGTGACGTGGGATGAATCCTCACCCTGTCCCCACATGGTCACTTCTTTTCCATTGTTTCAGCTTTGGGCACCTGCAGAACCATTTGCAGAGCCTTTAGCTCTCCCAGCTCTGTTGTGTGAGGTTTTGTTTTCTCCCAAACTACTCCAGACCCAGGATGGGATGGGCATTTTCCTTGGAGCTGCTGATTTTTCCCCTGAACCATGCAGGCTGCTCCCCAGTCAAACAATTCCCTCCCTGCCAGCCCAGGCTGAGAGATGGATTGTCCCTGCTCTGCCACTTTGGGGATGGGGATTTTTCACTCTCTGTGCTCTGCAACCTTATTGTCCTTTGCTGTCACTAAATGATTATCCCTTCAGTGCCAGGGATCTCCATCTCACAGGGAACAGTTCATTGAACATCACAGAACTCAAAAAACCCTCCAGTCCAAGTCGACAAATAATGACATCAGCAAAAAAATCACCCCTGAACAGCCAAGAGCAAAACCAGCCAAGGAAACCCCAACTCTGAATGAAAACTGTGTTCAGCTTTCGTGTCTGAGCTGGGAGATCGTGAAGGCAACAAAGCTGCAGAGAATTCTTGTGAGAGAATCTGGAATCATCATAGAATTCTGGAATGGGTTGGCAGGGACACCTCCCACTGTCCCAGCTGCTCCAGCCCCAGTGTCCAGCCTGGCCCTGGGCACTGCCAGGGATCCAGGGGCAGCCACAGCTGTGCCAGCCCTGCCCACCCTGCCAGGGAACAATTCCTGCCCAATATCCCACCCAGCCCTGCCCTGTGTCAGTTTGAAGCCATTCCCTCTTTTTCTGTCCATTCATCCCTTGTAAAGTCTCCCTCCATCCTTCTAGTAGCTCCCTTCAGGCTCTGGAATTAAGTAGAATCCCTTAATTTTAATATCCTTTGTTCTGTGTGTTTCATCTACAGAATCCATCAATAATTATTAGTATTAATTAATTTCCCACAACATTTCACCAGTCTAAATTTGCCCAGAAATGCTTCTCATCTATAAATGTGCAGGAAGGGACAGAAAGGAAAGAGCTAAAATGAATGCAAGGAGAAACAACACACGAAGTTGAGCAAATGATGTTTTTAAAAATAAGACAGGGAATTAAGGTTGAGGCTGTGTCTCAGCTCTACCCCCTGGTGCCTTTAGGGATGGTGGCTGGTTATTTTGATCCATTTGTGATTTAATGTGCTGTGTAACACAGCTCCCACCATAAATCCCAGCTTATGTGGGGGGAATTACAGCATCCTACCTTGGATTTGCTTGGGATTCCACTGCTAAAGAAGCCCAAGAGAACAGGTCAGGCTGGAAGAAAATCAATTCTTTGAGACTTTCTGAAGCCTCTAATGAGAGGGACAGTTTATCAAGGGCTACTTTTACTGGAGACAAGCTCCATCTGGTACCTTCTGTAGGTTCAGTTCTCTACAGAAATGTGGAAAAATGCTGGATGTCTCCAAGATCTCAAGAGCAAAGGCTCCCAGAGCCTGAATCATCCCCAGGATTCAGGACTGTGCAATTATCAGAAAACACCATGTGCAGTAACATCCATATTGCACCAGAAAGATTTCCATCATCAAAGGCAAACTGTGTTTGCAATTCACTGGCAGGGCTGGAAATGTCCAGCTAGGAAACTTTGAATCCTTCCTTTTCCGTAATTTGGGCTTCTTGGAGCACTCTGAGGTGATGGGAGGGCTTTGAACAGCTGCTAGAGCTCCATCAGGACTGTGGCTGTGCCAGACAAAAGCAGGAGGCAGGAGAGAGGATCAAAGCTCGGGATGAAGCCTCCCAGTGCTCTTCCTTCAATCTCACAAGGGTGGGATTCCTCACAGACCCCAGGGGCTGGAAGGATTTTGGTGTGAGCTGCAAGGAAGGGATGGGAGGATCCCAAAGGTGTGGGATGGGCTTTATCTGGGATGATGCTCCTTATCCTGTGATTTGTGCAGACATGGAATGCTGGAGGAGGGAACAGAACAAGCCATAAACTTCATTCTCTTTCATGCTTGTCCCCAGTAGGAACAGCTCAGTAAACAGGAACTGGGTCATTCCCTCTCTCCAGAGGAGCTGGTGTGAGAGAAACAGTTAAAAAATAATTATGTCACATGAGCCACTAGAAAATGCCTTTTCCCATCAGCTTCTGAGGACACATGGGAACCTCTTTGGCTTTTCAAACTCAAAGGGACTTTGCTTAAGTTCCCTTCCAAAGGAAACTGCTTCAGCTCATTATTTGCAGACAGCATCTGTCACTTTTCTATGCCAGTGGCTGCTGATCGTCCTCAAAGAACATTGTACAAATGTGCAGACTGCTGTGTGCTGAGAAAGGACTGCTATTATATCAATTTTCCACTTGAAAGCAGCAATAACAGCAAATAAAGCCAGAGCCACATGACTCTGCTGGATCTGGGGCACTCACGGGGCCATTCACCCTGCCAGTCCCACACTGCTGGGTGCCAGGCACAAACTGGTTTTACTGGTGCAGGGCACAGCCTGGGGGCTCAGCCCTGTCCCCTTGACCTGCCCAAGGAGCTCTGCCAGCTGCAGGACAGAGCCCCAGTGACACCTGGCTCTGTCCTGGAGCCCAGCCCAGCCCAAAATGCAGCTCTGGGGGATGGGGGTGTGATGGGCACAGCCAGGCCCTGGCCAGCAGAGCATTGGAGGTGTCCTGTCCCGTGGGATCAGCAGCAGCTGAACCCACAGCTCCTCTTCCAGGGTGGACTGTGGGGGTTGGTTGTTGGATGGTCTCTGGACAGACTCAGGAGCTCTCTATTTCTGTTCTTCAGGTTTGTAGTTTATTATAAGGCGTGGGTGTAAGAAAGAGGTGATAAGAGAGAGCTTAGAGAGAGAGGTTAGAGATCAGAGGTTAGAGAAGGCAAGAGATAAGAGAGGGCAAGAGAGAGATTTTCTGTTTACAATCCAATAAGTATTCTTCCATGATGAATATTCTAATTTCCAATAACCAATCTAATACAATATACTAATTTCCTAATATTTGCATGCAACCTATAGGAGCTGCTAAATTCCCATGTTTTATGGCTTTCTTATCTGTAACCCCTATCTTCAGACCTTTCCTGCCAGGCTTGGGACAGGATGTCTGTTGGTTCTTTGGTATTTGTGGCATTTGGTATCATCCACACAAAGGAAGAGGCCTCAAACCTTCACATAACTATTTTCAGTGTCTATGTCAAACACTGCCAACATCTCTGTTTCATCTGTTGTTCCAGAACTACTTGCTAGGCACTCATAAGATTTTGCTATTCCTTCCCCAACAGATGACACCTGGTGGTGTCTGTTCCCTCCTGGAGCCCAGCCCACCCCAAAATGCAGCTCTGGGGGATGTGGGTGTGATGGACACAACCTGGCCTTGGCCAACCACCATGTGAGGTGTCCTGTCCTGTGGGATCAGCAGGAGCTGAACCCACAGCTCCTCTCCCAGGGCTGCATCTAAAGAAAGGACAAAATTTAATACATAAGCAATAGGGAAAGTCAAAAAAATTCTGGTGAATTCTCCCCTGTGACCTTCAGCACTTTCTGGGAGGTTTGTCAGATCCTCACACTCCCCAGAGCAAGATACAGATCCTCAGAATGATCTCTGAAATTCAGATCTCTGCTTTCCCCATGGAAGAAAAGTTGGAGCTTTCCCATAGAGGAGACACTTCAATTTTCATCAGTTAAAAATCAGATTGTTGAAATAGTGGTGCTGCAGGGGAGGAATGAGCCTTTCCCCTGGAACTGCTGAGTGCAAACAAGGGACATCATCTCCTGCCTTCTGATCAGGATCCCCAAAATGGTTTTTCCTTGGATATGGAAAAATTATGGACTGCATGAAATGCCCCTTTTGCAAGGAGCAGCTAAGAATGAGCAAAGTGTCAAAACCCCAAAAAACCCAGCTGAAGGGCATTCCTTGTTAGCTCAGCACCTGCTGAGCAGGGAAAGGACCTCCCATGGCACAGGGAGAGGTGTGGGCTCCTAAAGGAACATCCATCCTTCCCACAGGGGAAGGGAGGGAGCTCAGGACAACAAGGTTTGCCAAGTTTTGATTTTGCAGGAGCGTGTTTCAGACGCAGCGTGCTGACTCTTTAAAAATGTTTGTGGAATGTTGTTTAAAAGGTTGATTTACTTGGAATTTAAAAAGTGCATTTCAGTGTTTCCATACCAAATGGATTTCACACAACATCTCAAGTTCATTTAAAAGGCCTTAAATATCTGGATGTTTTTCAAAAGTTGAAAATTCCTGTTTCAGTTCTGTCACAGCTCATCTTTTCCATTCATTATGTTTTGCTTAACCTTTTGGATAAAAACACCATCATTCTCCCAGGGCTTCTGCAGCATTTTAATAGAAAGTGGCAGATTTGGAGAATATGTATGGATTTCAGGGAACAATAATTCCATCTCTGTTGTGTTAAACTGCAACTGGCCACTCCCCGTGCTGGACCTGCTCCCGAGGGATCCAGATTGAAAATGAGATGGTCCCTTCAAAAAATTCAGCCTAATTCTGCTCTTACTAAAACCAGTTCCAGCTACACTGCTGGCTTCAGCAGGGGGAAAATGGGATTGGGGGTCCCAGGATCTCCCACTGGAGGGATGTGCTGGAATAGCCAAAGGAGTGTGGGCAGCAGGGCCAGGAGGGGATCCTGTGTCTGGAACAGGGCCCAGTTCTGGTGTCCCCAACACAAGAAGGACAAGGAACTGTTGGAGCAATTCCAGAGGAGAGCTGGAAGTGGATGAAGGGGCTGGAGCAGCTCCCCTGTGGAGCCAGGCTGGGGGAGCTGGGGGTGTCCAGCCTGGAGAGGAGAAGGTTGTGTGGAGGCCTCAGAGCCCCTTCCAGGGTCTGGAGGGGCTGCAGGGAAGTGGGAGAGGGACTGGTCAGGACTGAAGTGACAGCACAAGGGGGAATGGGCTCAGACTGAGAAAGGGAAGCTCAGGTTGGATATTGGGAAGGAATTCCAAGGGAGGGTGGGCAGGCCCTGGCAGAGGTGCCCAGGGAAGCTGTGGCTGCCCACACCAAGGCCACCACGAGTCCATGTCCTCAAGTGCCACATCCACACGTTTTTTGAACACTTCAAAACACTGGTGACTTCACCACCTCCCTGGGCAGCCCATTCCAATGCTTGGCCACCCTTTTTCTGAAGGAATATTCCCAAATATTCAATCTAAGCCTCCCCTGGCCCAGCCTGAGGCTGTTCCCTCTCCTCCTGTCCCTGTTCCTGGAGCAGAGCCCCTCCCTGGCTGTCCCCTCCTGGCAGGGAGTTGTGCAGAGCCACAAGTTCCCCCGAGCCTCCTTTTCTCCAGGCTGAGCCCCTTCCCCAGCTCCCTCAGCTACTCCAGCCCCTTCCCCATCTCTGTTCCCTGCCCTGGACCTGCTCCAGCCCCTCCATGTCTCTTATTCTCAACATCGTTTTTCTCCAGTCATTTATTTATAGCCTGGGATTTTTTAAAAATTGCATTCAAGTGAAAGGACACCTGTCAGGGATAAATATAAGCAGGGTAAACACCTGCCTGGCTGTGTGTGTGCTTCAGGAGGCATGAGGAAAACAACACAGGGATAACAGGCTGGGAATGTTGGGAGCTCTCCCAAATCTTTGGGAAATCTGGCAAAGTGACCTTGAATATCCTCAAGAGTGGGGGTTGCTCCTGAAGCTGCTGGTAGACAAAGATGATGCTGGTCTGTCTGCTCTAATTAGGTTTTGAAGTGCTTGGGGGTGAGGACTGACTTTTCACAGGGGATGTGGCAGCAAGCAGCACCAGGGAGCTCTGGAGCAAGGCAGAGCATCTGGCTTCTTATCTGAATAATGGCCACAACAGAAACAGCATAATGAGGAGACAAAAACGCTGTGTTGGAACAAGAATAATGCCAGTAATGTGATAATAGTGCTAATTACAGCCGTGGTGTTAATTGTGGTTATGTGGGGGTGCTCAGCAGAGCGGAGCAGAGGGCTGGGATCAGGAGGGGGGCACAGCCCAGCAGAACAGGTCCTGTGGGACTGGGGCAGGAGGAGGGGGCTCTGCAGGCTGCAGATGTGCCAGCAGCTGGATTGTTTGAGGGTGGGCAGGAACTCAGTGGGGTCACAGCTGGAGCAGGGGGTGCTGACCCTGCCCACCTCTCTGAGCACGAGCAGCCCCATCTAATCTGATAATTCCAGGGTTTTTTCTTGTAATGGAGGAAAATGGGCCAATTTCAATCCATGCCACGTCTGAAACTCAGACTCCATGCCTGACTCTGGGGCCATTGCAGTTCCCACATGTTTAAATTGGGTGTAACAACATTTTCTGTGTCATCACCACTGACATTCTCAGCACTTTGGGGAGCAAATCCCTTTCCTGAAGCCACACAGTGCAGATCAAAGCTCTGAGTTTACTGAGGTCCAACTGAAACTCCATTGGTCAATAATAATAGCAATAATAATAATAATTACAAATTAATCAGAAAATCACAGAATGGTTTGGGTTGGAAGGGACTTTAAAGCCCACCCAGTGCCACCCCTGCTATGGCAGGGACACCTCCCACTGTCCCAGGCTGCTCCAGCCCCATCCAGCCTGGCCTTGGGCACTGCCAGGAATGGGAAAATCTTCCTTAGACAAGTCCTGAGCAATCCCAGTCTCTGGTTTCTGCTGAGTGATGTGGATCACACCCTCTGCAGCCAATCTGAGAGCCCTCAGCTGCAGTTCATATCCATTCAATACATCAGAGGTCAGCTGCCACTGCATCCCACTGTGGACACAGCACTGACCCTGCACAGGGGCAGGATCACCCCAGATGTGCCCCAGGGCTGGGCACAGGGGCAGGATCACCCCAGATGTGCAGGATCACCCCAGATGTGCCCCCCAGGGCTGGGCACAGGGGCAGGATCACCCCAGATGTGCAGGATCACCCCAGATGTGTCCCAGGGCTGGGCACAGGGGCAGGATCACCCCAGATGTGCAGGATCACCCCAGATGTGCCCCAGGGCTGGGCACAGGGGCAGGATCACCCCAGATGTGCAGGATCACCCCAGATGTGCAGGATCACCCCAGATGTGCCCCAGGGCAGAGAGGATGGGGTTGCTGTGAGGGGTCCCTGAGCAGGGACTGGCACATCACTCCAGGGCACTGCACCCCTTGCTGCCACTTCTGTCCCCCCAGAGCAGGCAGGGGCTGCTTTGGGGCTGGCTCCATCTCCTGAGCCCAGCCAGAGCTCAGCTCAGCCTGGCTCTCTCAGCTGCTTTTGCCTCAGGTGAACCTCACTGAGCTCAGACTGAGACATCAAAACTCCCAGGGCTTTTTTGGAGACCATCAACAGGAGCTGTGCCCATTATTCCTCCTTGGAATCAGGATAAACGAAGCTTGTGCTGTGGCTCTGGAACGTGGGCTGCTTTGGCAGCCTGGGAAATCAACTTTCTGATAGAGGGAATAATGTGGAAAGGCAATTTTTCCTCTGAACGAAAATGGAGACACAGATAAAAGCCACACATTTTTTATGCAAATGATATTTTCAAGGAAAAAGTGGAAATTTTTTATTCTGAACTTGTTGCTATTTCCATGGTTTTATCCCCCATGTCTTCTGGCTTGGTGTTTTTATGCAGAAAAGTGGTTTGTGTGTGAGTGCACATGTGCATGCATGAATAATAGATGTTTTCTTAGTGGGATTGCTCATTGCCCTCAACTTCCTTGGTAATCCTCTGATTTTGGCGTTAATGTGTTTTCCCTCAATGCTTGATTGGTCTGACCCCAAATTAATACAGAGCAAGGGTAACCTGGGGACTGAACTGAGTGATGTCTGTGGAAATGGAGAATGTATTCGTTATGTGAGCAGGCACATTCCCTGACAGCAGCTTAAACCCAGCACTTAAGAAGCCTCTTCAGGGTTTTATTGTCCCTGATGAGATCATGATTCAGACTGCTCCAGCAGAATCTCAGGAACAAAAGCCCTCGGGGAGTGGAGCTGGATCTGAGGGCAGGGTTTGATGCATGCCTTCCAAAGGAATCCGGTTTAATTCACTCCAACAGAAAGAAAAGTGTCAGATGAGCCCCCAGATAGGGATGGAGACAGTGGCAGCCTGGTCAGGGAGGAGCCTGAGGGACCTGGAGCATCCCTAGGACAGGGAACAGCCCTAGGGAATCCAGTGATACTCTAAAGAGTTTTATCGAGCAAGGTTTGGACGTTCAGAGATTTTCTATTTGGTCTAAGACTAAAAGGTGGAGGAAAATAAGTTTTGGATGTTCAGAGCTTTTGTTCTTTGGTCTAAGACTAAAAAGTGGAAGAAAATATGGACACCCTGAGTGTCCATTAAATGGTTAATAAAATACAGACAAATCCTTTCCTTGCTATTTCTTACTGGGAAAAGGATAAAACTGTTTTGGTTTTTTTTCCCTGAGTATTAAAAAAGTAAAAAGAGAAAAATCCACCTTGAGAGATTCAGCAAGCATGGAAGGGTTTGGCCTAATTAATTCTGTTCTTCAAGTCATTATCACCTAGCAGCAGGTGAAGAGGAGCTGCTAGACAGACTGGTACTGAGACTTTGGTGTTTAAACTGACCCTAAAGATTACTGAAATCTCCTCTCCCAGGAGGAGAGGACACTGAGAAGGGACTCCTCTTCACAGCACACGGAGAAGCAGGGGACAGGAGTGTAGCTGTGTTTGGGCTGGGTGCTTTCCAGCCCCGGGGTTGCTACCTTGAGTCCAGACAGCTCAAACTCAGGCTGCAGAGCCGCAGCTACTCACTAGAGAAGGACAGAGGCTTGCAAAAGTTCCGAAGATAACTTTATTTCTCCGAAGGGATTGCTAACAACAGTCTAATCACATCAGACAACAAGGGGTGTATATAGGTCTCTAGAGGGTTGAACTTCTAACCAATAAAAACTGCAAATTACAAACTAACCAATTGCCTTAAAATTCTAAGTAAGAAAAGAACCAATTATCTTGTGACTTTAAGAACCAATAGAAATCTTAAGAGGTAACAGGAGTTTCCAAAAGGGAGAGGGGTCCTGTTTCAAGGAATTTCTTTGTTCAGGGGATAGAATCCCAGGGGCACATTTTGGGGGAAGTAACATCTTCTATACAGGAGGAAATGAATTTTGTGCCCTGGGGTTGAACTCTGCACTGCAGCATTGCTGAGTCCATGACACTGCAAATGTCACTGGAACTCTCTTTCTCCAGATCTACACCATACAGGGGGGAACACTTCACTTGTTGCATGGATTTATTTTTCCTTCTACTACCTGAAGGAGCTGGAGGAAAGGTGGAAAGAGATTCTTTACAAGGGATGGAGGGACAGGACTTGGAAGGAAAGCAAATTGAGATGGGATATTGGGCAGGAATTCCTCCCTGTGAGGGTGGGCAGGGCTGGCACAGCTGTGGCTGCCCCTGGATCCCTGGCAGTGCCCAGGGCCAGCCTGGACACTGGGGCTGGAGCAGCTGGGACAGTGGGAGGCGTCCCTGCCATGGCAGGGGTGGCACTGGGTGGGCTTTGGGGTCCCTTCCAACCCAAACTCTCCTGGGATTCTTTGGCTGCCTATGTCCCCATTGCACCCTGCTCTGTGCACCCTCCCTCCCCTGCCACAGGGTCCTGCTGCCTCCTGCACCCCCAACCTCACAGAACCTCAGAGTTTGCTCAGAATCTCACTAAGCTCAGCTCTTGCAGCTCCTGATTTCAGGCATTGCAGAGCCCAGGTTTGATTTCCACCCCCACAGCTCTGTGCGTGCTCTGTAGCTCTGTGACTTTGAGCTGGGACCCCTCCGAAGGGGAATGGATCCCTTATCCCTCTGCTGCCTGGAGAGTCTCCCTGGGGCAGAGGCTGGGCAGTGGCACAGGAATCCAGCAGGGATTTATCCCAAGGCTCCAAAGGATTCCCCTTGGGCAGTGCCAGAGCCCGGCCGTGGCTCCACCCAAGATGGGCCCAGGATGGATCCGAGTCACCAGTTCTCACACTTGCATCACTTTGGCTCCATTTCCACCTTGGCTTCACTGCCCAATCCCAGCTCCACTTCTGCACTCCCATCCTCCCAGATTCTCTCCTCCAGTGGCTGCTGGTTGCACTTTTTGGGGCTGAAGCTGCAGCGTGTCCTTGGCTCTGGGGCTGGACAAGGATTGTTTTGTGTGCCTGAGCTGGGAGGAGAACTTGTGACACTTTGTGTGGAGTTCAGAGTCACACACCAATGCACTGCACAGTCTGGGAAAATACAAAAGCTCAAACCTAAGGCATCACCTCTCGTGGCAGTGCCAGTGCCATCTCCAGCCAAGGACCCAGGCCCTGGGTGTGAAATTCCAGCTGGAGCTGCCGTGTCCCGTGTGGCTGCAGGTCCTGGGCTCGGACTCATCGCTCCCTCACGGATCTGCCCTGGAATCCCATCAGGATGGGGCTTGCTCAGTCCCTCTGCTCTGCTGGAGCTGGGATGAATCCACCTCAGAACAAGCAGAGGCTGCTGCTGGGGCACACCATAACCCCATCCCCACTCCCGCAGGCTTTGTTAGCCTGAAGAGCTGCTCAGTCCCCGGGAGTTGTGCTGGGATCCTTTCTAACCTGTTTATTTATTAGATGAGCTCCCGTGATCCCTGTGTACAGCAGGTTTGTTATCTGAGGCAGTACTGATAAGAGCACTGGGATACAGGAATGGCAGCACCCAGAGTGGATTATCTCCATTCTCCTGGCACAAGGGATTGCTCATCACAGGGATTTTGCACTCCTACAATATTTATTCTTGAAAGCAAATCCCAAAGTTACAACACCAGTACTGCACAATTCCTTTCCCTGCAGCACAACAGGGCAGCCCTGAGCCCAGCTGGTCCCAGCTGCAGTGTGGTAATTCCAGGAGATCTGGGGGACTAAACCCCCTGAGTGCCTGGGGAGCACTGAAAGATCTCCTGGAGTGACATCCAGTGCTTCTGACACAACTTTCTGCAAACCACAGTGCCCAGGATCAGCCACAAAAAATAACCACGTGCACCTGGAGTCAACATCCAGAAAAGATGGATTGAGGAAGGAGCCAAACACAAAGAGCACAGGGAGGAGAAGGAAGGGGAGCCAGGAATTTGCATTCCCATGATTGAGGAGATTTATCTGCATTCCTAGTTAATAGAAGACATTAATTGATTCATGTTTTTTATGGCTGCACACTGAGCTATTTCTGTCTGGAAGGAGACACTCTTAAATGGAATGAGTCAGACCAGACCTGTTATGTCACCCTGGGACCCTGAAAGACTTGTTAATAGCTCTGAAGAAATCCGGTTGCTTCACAGGGCTATTTTCTCTTCAGACATCAAAAGCAGAGTGAAAGGAGAGGAGTTCTGAAGGCTGAAAACGATTTTTTGCACGGTCCTTTGCATTTGACAAATAGCAACAGGATAATCAAAGAGCTCTGCTCTTCACAAGACACTCCACAGACATCCCAGCAGGGTTCATCCCTCCAGCTGAACAGCAGCTCCTGGAACGTGCCTAAGGGAAGTCCTAGCAGGTCCCAGCTCCTCAATTCACTTCCTTCCAGATTAACTTTGCAAATCAAAAGAGAAGCAAAGCGTGGTTCTCATCTTGAACATTTTTATAAAAAAACACAGAAAGGAATTCCTGCCTGTGAGAGCGGGGAGGGACAGGAATGGAATTCCCAGAGCAGCTGTGGCTGCCCCTGGATCCCAGGCTGGACACTGGAGCAGCCTGGGATGGTGGAAGGTGTCCCTGCCATAGCAGGAGTGGAACTGGATGAGCTTTAGCTTCCCTTCCAATCCAAACCACCCTGGAATTCTGTGATGTTCCTCCAACCCCTTTTTCCCTACAAAGGCACCTGTCCTCTAGACAGGAATAGTAAATAAAGCTCTTGATTATAGAGTAAAACCCCAATGGCCTTCAAGTCACAAGGGCTGCTGTGGCACATCCTGGTGGCTCTGCCCAAGGAGAGGGTGACAATTCTGGGATGGAGCCAGGAGAGGAGACAGGTCCCAAGTGACAAAGTCCATCTATACAAAGCCCCACCTGTGCCTTCAGCCCTCTGCCAGCATTGCCACCTTCACTTTGGGAAGGCAATCAGGTAGTGTGGAACTCAAACCCACAAATGCTTTGTTTGTCACCATTAGGCCAAAAATATCTGCAGGAAATGTCGGCAAATCAAAAGCATTTGTCATTTCTGCTTCTGTTTCCCTGGTGACAAAAATGAAAAACTACAAACCAAAAAACTACAACCCCCTGGTTTTTCCAACCCTGCAGCTCATGGGTTTGTCCATCTTTTGCTGGTATTTGCCTTGCTCTCTGTGGTTCAAAGCAGCACAAGGGTGGCAGGAAACTGGAATGGGATTGAACTCTTCTGGAAACTGAAACCTCTGTTCCAAAAAGAGCTGGAATCTCAGGAAAGTGCAACCCGGCCCAGGCTGTTTCATGACACATGCCTCAGCACTGGAGGTGCCCCAGCAGTGCCAGCACAGGGATGGGCACTGCCCTGGGGCTGTGCCAGGCCATGGCTGGGACGAGCCTTGTCCTCCTTGGCCCCCAGAGCTCCATGGGGAGACTGCAGGCCTGCTGTGGGCTCAGGGCTGCCTGGCCCTGGCTGCACCCCTGCCTCAGGGTGTGGGCTCAGCAGGAGGATGCCCCAGAGGTGCAGTGAGTGCTCAGGGCTCCTTCCCTCACCTTTCTGCCGCTCTGGGCAGCTCATTTCAAACTACACCCAAGGCCCCTGCTTTAGCTGCAGACCTTGGACACAAATTCCAGTGTGTCCCTGAGTTCTGGTGTACAGCCAGGAACTCCCCTGTCCCAGGGTGAGCTGAACCACTGCAAAACACCCACTGACCCTTTCCTGGAGAGCCAGGATGGCTAAAAGCCAAATGACTCAGACTGAGCCCTGTTTTTAGATGCTAATTAACAAGAATCTCATCTAGATGGGATCTCTATGACCAATGTCTGAGCTGTGAGCCTTGCAAGGGCCAGGATCGCCTGGGAGAGGAGGGAGGATGCAGGGCAGGGAGCAGTCCCAGGTGTGGGCTGCCCTCCTATTTTCCCTGCCAGGACTTTTCTCCCCTCTCTGCAGAGCTCTGGAGTTGTGACATTTGAGGCACAGGACCTGCCTTGCAAGAAAAGCAGAGGGTTTAGAGGAGGGAAAAGCAATGGCCTGATCTGTTTATCTCCAAGTCAATCAATTCCTGCAGGAGGAGGATGTGAACAGACACAGCTCAGGGAAGGTGTGAGCAGCTGGAAGCTGATGGACTCCGTGCTACTTCTTGAGGGATATTACTTGTGCTTTCAGAACAGAGCTACAAAGGCACAAATAAATCCACCTTCTCTGGGAAATTGTCCTTTGTTCTGCTCCCTGTCAGGCCCTCGGGGCTGCTGGAGCAGGTTTATTACAGAAACACTGTCCCTGCTGGGCTCCAGAGCTCCTCAGGGAGTGCCAGGGAGGAGAAGGGGCAGGTCCTGCAGGGCTGGTGGCAGAGCTGCCGGGACAGAGTGTTGCTGTGGGCAGTGAGCAGTGCCTGCTGCTGGGCCTGCACTGCTGGGACACTGCTGGGACATCCCCAGCTCAGACTGCACACCTCCCTCCCCAAACCCCCCCACGGCCCAACTGCACAGCCCTGCCTTCGTGCTGGGCCTGTCCTCCCCTTGTGGGAGCCCAGGGTGTTCCCCTGGCCTCCTTGGGGGTCTCAAAACCCCCTGGCGAGGGTCTCAAAAACCCCTGAGTGAGACCCTGGTGTCTCAGGCACTGAATTCCAACCCCTGGGGGAAATTACCAACACAGAGGGAATGGAAACAAGCCACCAAAATTAGTAAAGTGTAAATTAGGTTGTTAGAACGTAGATAAATAGACTTTTGGGGATGTTTGTGATAAGGGACACGTGGCCAAGATGGAGAATTTGGGGTGTGGATACCTCTTCCTCCTTCTTCTCCGTGCCATCCATGCTGGGTGACATGCTGGCACTGTCAGATGGGATGGGGTCAGAGCTGGTGTCCCCATCCACACGGGGCAAAGTGTCAGGAGGGACTTGGGGGACCAGGATCTGGGTGCCCCATCCCTGCCCCGGGGCTCCCCATGCTTGGGCTGCTGCCAGCAGCTCCAGTCTGACGCTTCAGTCCCAGGCTGATTTCTCATCCTTCCCCCTCTCCAAGGGCTCCAGAGCTGCCCTGGGCCAGCTCTGGCTGTGAGCTCCCCCAGGCAGCAGGACACGAGGCTTGGCCGTCCCCACTGGGCTGGGCACTGCAGCCAGTTCTGTGCTGCTGCAGGATGAATTCATCTCCCTTGGATGGAGCAGAGGAAGAGAAACCTCTCAGTGGCTCCTGCCCCTCCTGTGGGTGATTCCTTGTCCAGAGAGGACTAAAGAGCAGCCCAAAGGCACCGATTTTTGTGCCTTCTCTCTGTTCCTGGTGGTTCATACCCATCCTGGGGGAGCCTTTTGTCCCAGAGGGATCTGATAAATGCAGAAGTCTCCCTTTGGGTCCATCACCCTGGGAGCTGGCGGAAGAGCCAGCCATGGTTGGGATGAGTCTCCTCTGGACTTCTCTGGGATGTGGGATGTCACAGCAGAGCCTCTGGTCCCGAGGACACTGAGGAGCAAAGTCCCTGAGTGTCACACTGCCCCTGCTTGGTCACTGCTGCTGTCCTGGAAAGAGGGGAAGGCAAGGAGGAACCAGGAGACACAGGAGAGGCTGGGAGCTGCCAAACCCCTGCCAGGACCTGTCTGGCTCTGCTTTGCTTTCAGAGAGCAGACTGGGTTGGGTTGGGAGGGACCTTAAATCCCACCCAGTGCCACTTCTGCCATGGCAGGGACACCTCCCACTGTCCCAGCTGCTCCAGCCCCAGTGTCCAGCCTGGCCTTGGGCACTGCCAGGGATCCAGGGGCAGCCACAGCTGTGCCTGCCCTGCCCACCCTGCCAGGGAACAATTCCTGCCCAATATCCCACCCAGCCCTGCCCTGTGTCAGTCTGAAGCCATTCCCTGTGTCCTGTCCCTCCATCCCTCATCCAGAGGCAGGGATGGGAGGGGAGCAGCCCTGCTCTCCCCGTGAGGAATCTCCTTTGCAGTGGGCAGGGATCAGGATTAAGCACCTGAGAGGGAGCAGCAGTGTGGGAGCTGCAGACACGGCTCTGTGTCTCAGGTGCCTGCGTTCCTCGGGCTCCCGTGTGGCACTGCAGGGGGGCACACACTTATCTTCTCCCTCCTGCCCTGCTCAGACTCATTTCCTTGTGCCAACTGCTGGCTGCTGGAGCAAATTCTCCACTACCTGGAGCCTGCAGGAAGGAAAACACCTCCCTGCCAAGGCACTGTGGCTACCAGGGAGCACCACGGGCTCAGACCAGGCCAGGCCAACAAGCTGTGAGCAGCCCTGGCTGGGCTCAGTGTCTGGGCTGGGAGCTCTCCTGCCAAAGCTCTGGGCTTGTGTGGGAGCTCTGCTGCTGCTGGAGAGGCTCCCTGGGGCAGAGACTGGGCAGTGGCACAGGAATCCAGCAGGGATTGATCCCAAGGCTCCAAAGGATTCCCCTTGGGCAGTGCCAGAGCCCGGCCGTGGCTCCACCCAAGATGGGCCCAGGATGGATCCGAGTCACCAGTTCTCACACTTGCATCACTTTGGCTCCATTTCCACCTTGGCTTCACTGCCCAATCCCAGCTCCACTTCTGCACTCCCATCCTCCCAGGTTCTCTCCTCCAGTGGCTGCTGGTTGCACTTTTTGGGGCTGAAGCTGCAGCGTGTCCTTGGCTCTGGGGCTGGAAAAGGATTGTTTTGTGTGCCTGAGCTGGGAGGAGAGCTTGTGACACTTTGTGTGGAGTTCAGAGTCACACACCAATGCACTGCAGAGCCTGGAAATATGAAAGCTCAACCTTAAGGCATCTCCTGAATCCCCAGCCCCTGAGCTGCAGAAATGCCCTGCAGGGAGCCCTGAGGAGAAAAGGTGAGCATGTGTCCCCTCAGCAAAGCCACAGGGGGTGTCAGGTGCCAGCTCTGTCCCCACCCGGTGACCCAGCCCCTCCCTGAGCAGCTCCTGCCCCCCTCAGTCAGGCTGTCCCAGTTTCCCCAGCTCACAGCAAACTGGGCCGAGCTGAGGGTGTTTCTGGCAGCCTGAGCTGAGGGGCAGCAGGAGCTCAGGGAGGTCCCTGCAGCTCCTCATCCTCAGGGACATTGCTGCCACTCCTGCTCTGCTGCCTCGGGCCGTGTCTCCCTCCCCACAAGAGCTCAGGGCCTGTGCTCTGGGCCCTGCACCCTCCTGACCCCACAGGGGGTGGCAGGGACACCCAGGGTGACACCCTGGGACAGAAGCACTGCCTGCTCTCCCTTCTGAACCCAGCATTTTCCATCCATGCCTTCCACACAGAGAGAGGAGCAGAACTCACCAAACCTTCTCTGGCCCAAACCTACGTCACAGACTTTTATCCACAGCTCCCTCCAACACAGACACTTCACCAGACACTTCTGAGGTCTTAATTCCCATTCTACCTCCTAATCCAAACCTCAGGTTGTTCTCATCACCTATATTTGAACTGGCTCTATTTTTAGTTTCCTGCTTTAAAATGAAGATGAGGAGATGCCTTTTATAGACTGTGCACTCCTGCTATCTGAGCAGATCTGAAATTAATGCCAGTTACTGGTACCTTGGAATAAAACCTGGTGTTACATCTGAAACAACAGAGGCAGAGTGATGACAGGACAAGAAGAGATAAGAGTGGAGCACCTGAAGAAAATGTTGAAGGGCTGAGTTTCCAAAGAACAGTCCAGGAATTGTCAGCACAGATCAGGTGGCACACAGAGCTCAGCCCTGCTCAGAAATGGGGTTTGAAGGAACTGCTGGACTCGGTAGATCTGCAGCTCTCTGGCTGCACAAACATTTTCCTCATCATAGCTGGAAGGTGATCCCCGAGCTCTGTCCAGCCTGGCCCTGGGCACTGCCAGGGATCCAGGGGCAGCCACAGCTGTGCCAGGGACCCTGCCCACCCTGCCAGGGAACAATTCCTGCCCAATATCCCACCCAGCCCTGCCCTGTGTCAGTCTGAAGCCATTCCCTGTGTCCTGTCCCTCCATCCCTTGTCCCAGTCCCTCCCCAGCTCTCCTGGAGCCCCTTTAGGCACTGAAAGGGTCTCTGAGCTCTCCCTGGACCCAAACCATTCCATGATTCTATGATTCCACAAGAATCCCAGTTCCCATCTTCAACCTGTGGTCTTCAGACAGTGCCAAAACTCAAACTGGTCACAGGCAGGGCCCCATGTGCTGCCAAGAGTGAAGATAAATCTGTGCCAAAGATTAAAATCAATCAGGAATTTCACGTCTGGCTCTCATGGGCTGTCTGCAGTCACTGCTGTGGCATTTGCTGGGCACATCCCTGCAGAGCCCAGTCTTACCTGACCTGAAGGATGGACAGAAGTTCCTAAGACCAAATAAACAGAAGCTTCTAAGACCAAATGAACAGAAGCTCCTAAGACCAAATAATTCCCCTGGGAGTGAGCACCATCCATAGGAAGTCAGTCTAGCAGGCAAACCTGAGCCCTGTGTCTCCAAAAGCCTCTTGTCTGATGGTGAGTTCTTCCCAAGTTGTCCCTCTCAAGGCACTTGGGCAGATAAACTGTGCATAGCACACTGGCTTGGCTGTAGCAGTAGATTTCTGGGAGTGCTCAAGCTCTCCATCTGCCCAGCTCTGATCATGTTGTTGTGGAAGATCACAGATGCTTCAGAATTACAGATCCTCTGCAAAGTCCCCTCTCTGCTGCCAGGAGTCTCCAGTTCTTTTCATAATATTTGAATTTCTTATTTACAACTGGCAAGCAGGATGAAGAGAGAATGCAGCCCTGCCAAAGGCACATCAATCCAGCTCTAGGGTGAGCCTTCATTGAGGCTAAATTCCCTGCCTGGGGAGAGAATCAGCCTGAGATCCTCAGTGACACCATGGCAAGAAATCATAAGGGCTTTTTATACAGCAGTTCTTGATCATAAATAGAGAATAACACATTCTTCAAAGAGGAGCTTGTGGTGAGCAGCTGCAGCTCCAGTTTCACAGACAGCTGGGCTGTACCTGCCAGCTCTTCCCCACTTCCAGCTCAGCTTTCAAAAGTATCTGCCAAAACATCCCAGTGAGCTGACAGCCTCCTGTGAAAGGGCAGCCAGAAACAGGCAGGGCTCCCTTCCTCTGCCACTGTCATTTATGTTGTTATCCTGTTATCACCCAGCAGAAAGAGGAGGGATCCATCCTGGAGCTCCAGATGATTGAAACCCCTCCACAGAACTCAGCAGAGGGCTGGATTCAGCCTGTGGGGCTGGGCAGCTGGGGAATCAGAGGAGTGAAAACTTGTGGGATTTACATCAGCATGGGAACAGGAGGCCCTCAGCAGTGGGGAAGGCGAGTCCCAGACTCTGGGTCTATCACAAAGCTCTGTGAGCTCCCCAAAATACCAGCTAATCCTGGGTACATACCCAGAAAGGGCCTGGTGGCCTTTCCCTGCCTCAAACACAAGATTCTGATTTTCACTGTCTCTAAAGAGAGAAAGAGGAGACACCCCCAGCCCTGTCCTTGTCCCCCAGGATGCCTCTTTGACCAGGCCAAGTTAAAAATGCCAAAATCAATGGACAGGTGATCAATGGGACCTCCAAGAGAGTGAGGCTGCCCGTGGGAAAGACTCCCTTCCCATTTCCCAGCTCTGGAGCAGCCACAGGAATCTCCTGGATCTCCTGGTCCAGCAGGGATCCACGTGCTGCGTGCCCAGGTTGTGCCATTTCCCTGCAGTGCCAAGGAACAACCAGCTCAGGGGAGGGCTCAGAGCAACTGCCAGTCCTGGTGCTCCTTGCTCACAGTGTGGGACACCCCAAAACCCTCTGTCCAGGTTCCTGCCCAGTCTGGGACAGAAGGATACGAGCCCCTCACCTCTGTTACCTCTGTGCTCATTGCAGAAGGTGTGTGTTGGGTTCATATGACCAGAAATGTGGATTCTATCCCCAGAAATGTAGATTCTATCTATGCAGCCGGGTGGGGCAGTGACCCTGATCTCCTGCCACGTATTATCTGCTAATGGGTCAGCTTTAAACCAGCTGGGGCAATCATCTTTATCTTTTCCACAGCCCATCCTCCCTCCAGAAGATATCTCCTGTTAATGGGCCATTGTTAAAAACTGGGTGTGGCATTGATTCTTATCGCTGTGCTAATATCTCCTGTTAATGGGCCATTGTTAAAAACCAGCTGGGGCAATCATCTTTATCTTTTCCACAGCCCATCCTCCATCCAAAAGATATCTCCTCTTAATGGGCCTTTGTTAAAAATCGGGTGTGGCAGTGATTCTTATCTCTGTGGGAATATCTCCTGTTAATGGGCCATTGTTTAAAAATGGGTGTGGCAGTGATCCTTATCGCTGTGGGAATATCTCCTGTTAATGGGCCATTGTTTAAAAATGGGTGTGGCAGTGATCCTTATCTCTGTGGGAATATCTCCTGTTAATGGGCCATTGTTAAAAACCGGGTGTGGCAGTGATCCTTATCTCTGTGGGAATATCTCCTGTTAATGGGCCATTGTTAAAAACCGGGTGTGGCAGTGATCCTTATCTCTGTGGGAATATCTCCTGTTAATGGGCCATTGTTAAAAACCAGCTGGGCAATCATCTTTATCTTTGCACAGCCCATCCTCCCTCCAGGAGATATCTCCTGTTCATGGCCATTGAGTCCCAGGGCATGACTGATAAAATTCCATCATCCCACTGGGAGATGCTCCAGCCAGGGGAGGAGCCAAGCCTTTCCTACCCAGATAAAAACAGATTTGGAACACCAAGGGACCTTCTTTCCACTGGATTCCAGAGGAAAGCCAGACCTTTCCACATCATCCCTGGACCTTCAGAGGAAAACTGCACCTTCTACAGGAGCACTGCTCCAGCTGAACCACATCTGCCACTGCAGGAGGATGCAGCCACCATTGAATGGGACTGCTGCCAACACCCTGACTGACTGACGGGTGTCAGCTTGGATTCTGACTCTGGCAGGGTTGGGATTGTTCTTTGTAATACTGCATTTCTATTTTAATTTTCCTAGTACAGAATTGTTATTCCTTATTCCAATATCTTTGCCTGAGAGCCCCTTAATTTCAAAATTATAATAATAATTTGGAGGAAGGGGGTTCACATTCTCCATTTCAAAGAGAAGCTTCTGCCTTTATTGGCAGATACCTGTCCTCCAAACTAGGACAAGATGACACCAAAGACTGGGGGGATTCTGCTGGTATTCCCCCACCCCTTCCCACAGCAGCTGCAGCCACTGGAATGCTTTTGATGGCCTCCTCCTCTCCTCCCACCCCACTGTTCTGAGGGCTATAAAAACCAGAGCTGTCCAGACCCTGCTGAGAAATGGATCGGCCATGTCTGAGGGCGATTAAATAATTCAGAGTGGCTGGAAATGTCCTCTTGCGTCATGGAATCTTCCTGCACGGCTCCCAGGCCCTCTCCACATCCCAATGATCCTATATCCCAGCCAATACAATTAAGTGTCAGAATATGCATGGCTTGGAATTAATCTGGAATCAGGATGCGGGTGATCTGCAGCTCACCCACTGCAAGGCTCCACCAGAATTATCCAGGATAAACAGAAAGTGATTCATTGGGATGCAGCGGGCTCCAGCTCCAGCTCTCCATTGACGGGATGTCTAAGAAGTGTTTAATGAGCAAAAAGGACTCAGCACACCTAACCCTCAATTTTTGCAAATCTATTCATGGCAAGTTACAGGTGCAGGTGTGAAAAAAAGAGATCTTCAAAGTTCTGCCTTTGCCTGTAATAATGAGTCTGCTGCAAGTGTGGATTACTAATGATGGGGGCAGGCAGTAAATTCCAGCTTGGAGCTGATTCACTGCGTGTTCTGTAGCTGTGCTGGGCCGAGGAAGTTGTGACAGATGTAATAGAAGACCCCAAAATAATAAATTAAGGGTACAAAGCAGCACTTTGGGAAAGAAACTGGAACACAGAGCTGCAAACCAAGCAACAGGGAGCCAGCCATGACAGCAGGGAACCAGGGCAGTGTTGAAGGGAGGAATCAGAACTCTCAAACTGCTAATGAGGAGCAAATTAATAAATCTCTTTTCTCCCATTCATCTCTGAATCATATTTACATGCCAATGGAGCAGCAATACGGCTGGTCCCGCGTGCAGGGCTGTACAGGGGCTGAGTCTGGGGTGTGCCAGGGCAGCAGGGGTGTCCCAGAGGGGCAGGGTGTGTGCAGGAGGGGCAGTGGTGCCACCCCCGATGCACATCCAGCTGCTGCTCGGTGTTCCATGCACACAGATGGGTCAGTGCTGGAGCACGGAGCCTGCCAGAGACTCAGCCTGCAGGAACAGCAGCCAGGATGTGCAGGTGAGGGAACACAACGGCTGGGGACATCAGAACATCTCAGGGAGGAAATGAGCTGCTCCTGCTGCTGGCACAGGATGTCCCAGCCCTGCTGAGCTGTTCTGAGAGTCACACAGACACAGCCTGAGCCCTGAGGCACTGACTCTGTGCTGCTGTCTCCTCACCAGGGGAGGCATCCAGAGGGAGCAGCAGGGCTGGGAAAACTCTGGAGCTCCCAGATGAGGAAGGAGACAGTGGAGCTGTCCCCAGCTCAGCTGGAGACGCCAAAGCAGTGCAGGAAGATCTGATTGCCAAGTGTGACCCAGAGCTGCCTTTGCCTTTGGAGGAACTTTCCTTGTGTCCAGCCCAGAGGCTGAACTGGCAGATGGGGCTGGTGCTTCACCCCTGGCCTTGCCTGCATTACCCAGACTGACCTGGGGATCTGCCAGTCTGACCTGGTGTCTTGGGTTGCAATACAGGATGTGGCCAGCAGTGTGAATTCTCTCACCGTCTGCTGCAGCTGGGTGGGGCAGTGACCCTGATCTCCTGGCACATATTACCTGCTAATGGGCCATCTTTAAACCAGCTGGGGCAATCATCTTTATCTTTCCCACAGCCCATCCTCCCTCCAGGAGATATCTCCTGTTCATGGCCATTGAGTCCCAGGGCATGACTGATAAAATTACATCATCCCAGTGGGAGATGCTCCACCCAGGGCAGGAGCCAAGCCTTTCCTACCCAGATAAAAACTGCGATTTGGACACCAAGGTACCTTCTTTCCACTGGATTCCAGAGGAAAACCAGACCTTTCCACATCATCCCTGCACCTTCAGAGAAAACTGCACCTTCTACAGGAGCACTGCTCCAGCTGAACCACATCTGCCACTGCAGGAGGATGCAGCCACCATTGAATGGGACTGCTGCCAACACCCTGACTGACTGACGGGTGTCAGCTTGGATTCTGACTCTGGCAGTGTTTTGGTTTTTTGTAATACTGTATTTCTATTTTAATTTTCCTAGTAAAGAATTGTTATTCCTAATTCCCCTATCATTGCCTGAGAGCCCCTTAATTTCAAAATTATAATAATAATTTGAAGGAAGGGGGTTTACACTCTCCATTTCAAAGAGAAGCTTCTGCTTTTATTGGCAGACACCTGTCCTTCAAACCAGGACACCTGGGGATCTCCCAGTCTGATCTGGGGATCTGCCTGTCCAGGAAGCTGCAGGAGGGAGGGAGGGAGGTTGGCTGAGGCGCCAGCTCAGAGCTGAGGTGTTTTTATCACCTTTCAGAGCCCCTGGCACACAGGCAATGGGAGAAGCCACGAGACTCAGCTGCCCCCTCACTCCAGCCACTCTTCCTCACATCCTTGTGTGTTCCCACAAATTCCTGCAGCTCCCAAACCCTGAACCCACGAGGCTGCCACCTTCCAGTGCTCTGGCTCCAGGAATAGATGATCTCTCTGCCCACACACCTGGGGAAAATTATCATTTTCTAAGGTAGATCAAGAACAATTTTCTCCTTTTGAATACACACAAAGCCAGGGAGGGGGATGTTCACCAGGAGATGGTCACCAGGAGATGTCAGGGGTGATGCTGGATCTGAGGACAGTATCTACCTGGGTGTAAGGTCTTGCTGAAGCACAAATACCCTGTTCCCACCCACCAAGCACAAATCCTGTGCTCCAAGGCTGTGCCCTGAGCCCTGTGCCAACACCTGAGGTACAAGGTGAGTGGGAGCAGAGGCCCAGCAGGCAGATATCACATTTGGGCTGCAAATCTGCCAGATCTGCACAGCAAATCAAAGATCAGATGTGCTGGGGCATCTTGTGCTGCCTGCAGAACAGCCTCAGAGCACGTCTGAGCAAGGAAAGAGCCTCCTGCAGATGCCCTGACTCAGAGCACAGGCAATCCAGGCACAGCCTTGAGCCAAGAGGGAGAGGTTCCATTTCTGGAAGTGTTTTTGGGCAGGCTCTGGGGACATCTGGCTCCTCCTGAGTTTTCCACACAGCAGCTCCTCTGCAGCTCCTCCAGATCTGCCACAAGCTTACAGGGAACGAGCAGATTGTAGGAACAGCTCTGTTTTCCCCTGTGAAATGACCCTGCAGAAGAGTCTAAACCTCTGTTCCTCCTGCCTCACTCCCCTGAGCCCTTGCACTCAGTTAAATCGGGAAATTCTGCTTTTTCCAGAAAATAACTCACTATTTTTCACACTCTTGCAGAGTTACCAGGAAAACAAAGAAGCCCTTGAGTGCTGAACAGAGATTATTGTCTGCTCTACAGAATTCCTGCTGCTGTCCCAGACTGCTGAAACTCAAGGAGCTCAATTCCATTGGGAAACTACTGGGTCTGAAGCTTCAAGGTCTGAGACTGGGAGTAAAAAAAAAAAAAAATTCCAACCAAAAACCCAAAATAAAAATCACGTTTTTACTGGAAAACTCAGCAATCCGATATGATGTGGGGTAGGCAATGTGGAGTGAATGTGTTCCCTCCCTGGGGGGCTGATCCCCAATCCCCTCCAGCCTGGGGAGGGACACAGGCAGTGCCAGGTGCTCGGGATAGGCTGGAGAGGTTGGGATTTACATCAGGTTGGTGCACAGGGGGCTGAGCTGGCTCCTGTCCCAGCGTGTCCCCAGAGCACTGAACCCTCCCCACGCCTCCCCAGCAGCAGGAGCTGCTCCCTCACAGGAATGTGGAACCATCCTCCCTCTCTGGGCTGGAGGGGCAGAGCTGCCCTGTGCCCACCCAGTGATCTCCCCAGAGCTGCTGCTGTCCCCACGCTGCCTCCACACAGAATTAAAAGCTGCTACCTCAGAACCAACCACCCAGCTTCCTCCTACCTAGTGCTGGGTGAGATCAGCCCTGCCTTGTGCCTCTCCACGGGGACTCACAGAGCCAGGATTCATCCCTGGCCCATCCTGGCACAGTGGCTGCCCATGGTTTGAAGAGCACACGTTGGGATGGCTCCAGAGCCTTTGGAATTCATGGAAGAGCCATGAGCTGCAGGAGCTGGGGATGTCAGACGTGTGAGTGTGCTGGTTTGGTATCCATGGTACTTTGGCATGTCTCACGTCTTTGTCTTCTGCCCAAAATAGATGAGCTCTTAAATATTACTCAGCACTTGGAGTTCTGCCACAGCACAGAAGACAGTTGAGAAAACACCAAAAATGTGTCTTCCAGTGCAGAGAAATGCTGAGAGAAACTTCACTGGCTGTGTTCAGTCCAGGGGCAGAACCCTGTCCACAAGGCAGGGTGAGGTTATTTGGCTGAAGTGGAGCTTGTAACAAAAGGGCTGGAACTGAAAAAGGACAGAACCTGCTCATCTAAATAGAAACAGGACAAAATAGCAGAGAACCTGCTCATTTAAATAGGAATAGAATAAAACAGGTCAGAAGCTGCTCATTTAAATAGGAATAGGGCAAAATAGCACAGAGTTCTCTCATCTAAAGCCCTGGCTGAAGCTCTCACCCCTCTTGACAGAGTGGTCACTCCAAGCTGAACTCAGGAAATCTGTCACACAATATTTCCCCAAATCCAGGCATTGCAGGCACAATCCTAAGGACAGAACCCCTCAGTCCTTTGTGACACCCAAGTCCCCCTGTCACAGCACGAGCAGACAGCCAGGTCGTGTCACAGACAAAGACAAAGCCACACAAGCACGAGCAGGTCCTGCAGCAGGTGTGAGGTGTTCATCACTCTCACCACTCAGCAGTGGGGGGATTTGCCATTAAGAAACTGGAAATGAACTTTGTAGCACTGTTCAAAAACCGGGTGAATTTACAGGCAGCTGGAAGGTAAATTCTAAGGCCAGTCCATTCTGCTGTCTATAAACAGCCACGATATTCATTTCTTCTGAGAACAGGAACCTTTTATTCAGTTTGGAAAGCACCCCCTGGCTGATAAACAGGCTGCATTCCCACTGCCCACTCTCCCACCTTCCCAGGGACAGGAAATGTGCTCTGGAACAGGTGTGGAAGCCCCTGGCCCACCTGCAGGACAGCAGAGCCCCCCAGCCTTTGCAGCTAAAGAAGGAGAGGAGGTTTTGTTCTCACCTGGGAAGGAACTGGGAGCAGCCTTTTGTCCAGCAAACTGCTGGGAGGTGCCCCAGGGCTGTCAGGTGAGGTTAACTCACCTGTCTGGGACAAAGGGCTGCATTTACAGCCCTGCTCAAGGATCTCCACGGGCTTGGTGGAGGCTGTTGGGACACCCCACTCCATGTACCATCATTCTTGAGGTACCTTTGCTGCCTGACCCTAAATACACCCCTGATCTGGCAGGACATGACCATAAAACTCCTTTGGGATGGGGACACCTTGTGTGAAATGCCACCATGGTCCTTCCTTGAACCATTGCTCCCAGCCCACCTGAGGTTCCTCTGCTTCCCTTCCCTCAGTGCAGAGCTGGGATTGCAGGGTATTGGAATATAAATCTGGGATTGCAGGGTATTGGTTTGCAGGGTGTTGGAACCCAGCACTGGGATTGCAGGGTCCTGGATTACAAATTTGGGATTGCACCGTAGTAGAATATAATTCTGGGATTGCAGGGTATTGGAACACAAATCTGGGTTTGCAGGGTAGTGGATTACAAACCTGGGATTGCAGGGTAGTGGATGACAAAGCTGGGATTTCAGAGTACTGGATAACAGGACTGGGATATTGGATTACAGGACTGGAATATCAGAGTATCAGATTACAGGATATTGGATCACAAATCTGGACTTCAGGGTATTGGGTTACAGGATATTGGATTACAGGACTGGGATTTCAGGGTATTGGATCACAAATCTGAATTTCAGGGTATTGGGTTACAGGATATTGGATCACAGGACTGGAATTTTGGGGTATTGGATTACAGAACTGGAATTCAGGGTATTGGATTACAAGTCCCACGGGTGCTGCCTCAGCCTCAGTAAACTTTATTTAAGCACACACAGACATACACAGACAATATACATATATTTGTTTCTTCTCTGACAGTTCTACAGGACCAACACTACTTTGGATGACACTCGTGGAGAACTGGAAAAAGTGCAGGAAATGTAGAAAGAAAAAAAAAAAAATAAAATACCAAGGTCTTTTAATTATTTGTGAGTGACCGTCATCCACAGAAACAACACAGGAGCGTTCAAACCAGGCGAGCACGAGGACACAGCTCCACATACAGTACATTGGTCTAGAGAGGAATCTCCACATACATCGTGTCTGGGGGGGTACAGCAGTGTTGGGGACACACGAGGGGACAGCAGTGGCACATGCACCCCTCAGTGTCACAGCAGGGCACCGGTGGCACTCGGGCAGGGCGGGGGGACAGGAGGACACGTCTCACTGTACACCAGAAACACTCACCAAAAAAAAGGGCAACATTGCCCGGGGTTGTGGTGCCACCAGGACGCAGCTCTGGTGTCACCAGAACGCCCTGGAGGTTTGGTTATTTGTGATAAAGCTGTCTCTCCACAGATATTTATATACAGTACATGTACACAGAACATACACAGAGCAGCATATGTATATTTTTTGTGTTTTCCTGTTTGTACATTATATCACAGATTATAGGGACACGGAAAATATAGGCTTCAGGAGCTAAAAAGAAATAATTTTATAAAATATTCATCATAACCCCCTCTTCCCCGGTCTAAATAAATATAAATAAATAAAATGAAAGCCCAGAAGTCAAAGAAAAGATCTCCAGACCCACAGTCTGGAAGTGGTCACTGCCTGCCCTGGGCCAGCTGGACATTCCTGCCCTCCCCTTTGGGAGCACCCATGGAAACACAGCAGCCAGGAAAACACAAAGCTGGAGGAACAGTCCCACTGCACAGGCAGATGGATCCCCCTGCCAGGACCCCCAGCCCTGCACTGACCCTGCAGCCCCATTTCCTGGGCTGGCCCCAGGGCACCCAGAGCCCAGCAGCCAGCTCTGAGCTTTGGATTTAAAACTTTTCATTTAGCAAAAAATGGTTTCCACTGTACCCTTCGTGTGTCCTCTTCCTAACGTGACAAACCCGGAGGAGATGAAATTATGGAGATCTGGCCCTCCACTGCGATAAATATCCTTTCCATAGTGACCTGCCAGGGAAAAGGAAACAAAACACCTTTAGTCAGCCTGTCTGTGTGGATAAACATGTATTTATATATTTATATATGTGCTATACTCATACACGTCCCACAGTTAATGGCACCATGAGGGTGGCACAGAAAATCATGCCTGCAGCAACATCAAAGCCTGAACTCTTTGTTGGCAAAGATTTGTGAAGAAGAACGACTGCACATTTTGGAAATTGCCCAGGAATGAGCAGAACCTGAGAGGGGAAGCACCAAAGTGCCAAATCAAAGAGCCCAGTCTTCAGGAAATTGGCTCATCCCTGGCTCAGGGCCACGTTTGCTCTCCCTGGTCTCACTCAGACCTTCCAGATGAAAGAGATAAAGGAAATCAGAAGAGACTCCAGCCAGACCCCTGAGAGCATCATGGTGGCAGGGATTTTGTCCCAAGTGCCATTGTCACCCCAGTCCACATCTCCATGAACAGCAGGACAGCAAACTCAGATTTTGGCTTTGATTTCCTCTGCTCCATGCATGGATAGTTCCTCAAGTGCAACAGTCTCCTCAAAAGACT
The DNA here is from genome assembly GCA_034336665.1 of Luscinia megarhynchos. NCBI lineage: Eukaryota > Metazoa > Chordata > Aves > Passeriformes > Muscicapidae > Luscinia > Luscinia megarhynchos. The sequence continues at coordinate 10,655,907 of CM067580.1, forward strand.
TCCTCAGAGCTTTCTCAGTCCCTGACAACAGAACAGGTTCAAGAGACACCCAGCTCTTTAATATTTCAATACATTAATAAAGAAAAAAAAAGCATCCTTCCTCCCTGTTACCATGCAAAGCTCTGAAATGAGGGCACAGATGATTTTTCAGATACTCTTTATCCTCTCCTCCCTTTTTCATGTCGTTAATTTTTCTGTTCCTATTATTTCAGGAAGAGGCAGAGATAAGACAGGTGCAGGGGGAGGGGAGTGGGGGCTAGGAATGCAGCTCAGTCCCTGGGAAATTCCACTTTTCCCAGATTTCCTGCACGAGCTGGGGTGGCAGATGGTCCTGGGCTGGAGCAGAGCTGGTCAGGGAGCTGTGGGCAGGACCAGGAGGGCCCAGCTGGGAACAGCCCTGTCCTGCCTGGCCCACACTGGTCCCACAGCCCTTCTCTGTTCTGCAAAGACTGACACCAAAAGCTGTTTGTTCCACCCAAACTCAGGCTCTCTGGGAGCCTTGTGTGAATTAGAGAGGCTCTGGAACCTTCCCTCTTTCCCTTGCAGCCAGCCCCAGCAGTGGGTACTGGCTTATGAAAACCCAGGTCCAGCTCCCCCAAATGTCACAGAACTCCCAGAATGGTTTGGGCTGGAAGGGACATTAAATCCCACCCATCCCACCCCTGCCATAGAATCATAGAAATGTGGAATCAAGGAATCATAGAAACACAGAAACATGGAATCATGGAATCATAGAAACAAAAACATAGAAACGTGGAATCATGGAATCATAGAATCATAGAGTCATGGAGTCATAGAAAGATGGAATCATACAGTCATAGAATCAGGAAATTGTAGAATTGTAGAAACATGGAATCATAGAATCATGGAATCATGGAATCATAGAAACATGTTATCAGAATCATGGAATCATAGAAAGATGGAATCATAGAGTAATAGAATCTTGGAATTCCAGAATTGTAGGAACATGGAATCACAGAGTCATTGAATCACAGAATCATGGAATTGCGGAATCTTAGAACTACAGAATCAGGGAATCAGAGAGTTATAGAAACATTGAAGCATAGACTTATGGAATTGTAGAATCGTAGGATTATAGAATCATAGAGTCACAGAATGATGGAATTGTAGACACATAGAAATATGGAGTCATAGATTCATAAAATCAGAGACTTACAGAGTCATGGAATGGTTTGGGTTGGAACAGGCCTTAAATCTCATCCATCCCACCCCTGCCATGGCAGGGACACCCTCCCACTGTCCCAGCTGCTCCAGCCCCAGTGTCCAGCCTGGCCCTTGGGCACTGCCAGGGATCCAGGGGCAGCCACAGCTGTGCCAGCCCTGCCCACCCTGCCAGGGAACAATTCCTGCCCAATATCCCACCCAGCCCTGCCCTGTGTCAGTCTGAAGCCATTCCCTGTGTCCTGTCCTTCCATCCCTTGTAAAGTCTCTCTCCGTGTTTCCTGCAGCCTCTTCAGGTCCTGGAAGGCCACAACCAGATCATCCCTCGTCTCCTGCCCAGTGAACCATCCCAGCTGTGACAGCCTTTCCTCCCAGCAGAGCTGCTCCATCCTCTGCCCATCCTGAGCCTCCTCTGGATCTCCCCAGCAGCTCCAGGTCCTGCTGTGCTGGGGCAGCTCTGCAGGTGGGGTCTCACCTGAGCCCCTCTGTTCTCCCCAGTGGGTCAGAGCAGGTTCCAGCCCCTCCCCAGCAGGTGCCAGGCCAGGAGAGGCTGGCACAGGCTCTGCCACCCTGGGATGGTGCAGAGAGCCCCAGGGCAGCTCACAGGGCAGGCAGGAGGTGCTGACATCCTGACAAATGTTCATTCCCATCTAACACAGAAACCATCCCACTCCCTCCCCACAGGGGTTTGTTCTGGTCCAGGTCAGCCAAGTGCTCCCTGCAAACATCACCAGAGTGTTTCCACAGCTTTGGGAGAGCTGGCAGCTCCCAGTTTTCTTTTCCCAGCTGTGGCAATGCAAGGTGGTGGAAAAAACCTCCAAGTGTGGAGACATCCCCCAGAAATTCCCCGAGAACAGTGTCCAGGAAAAAGAAAGAAGGATTTTCTGCTTCCATGCAAACCTCATGGGTTCTCTCCCTTCTTCTCCCACCTCCCTCCTCCAAGCTCTGGCTTTTGGATTCCTGAGAAAGGAGGCAGAGCTCTGGGTGCCTGGAATTGATGCCTTAGTACAATTATTTGTGCTCCATGGGATGTTTGTGCTGGTCCTGAGGAGCCTCCAGAGATGCTCTGGGGCTGCAGTGACCCAACTGGATTTCCTTTTCTCTATCACTCTTCTAAAACATTCTGCATCTCTGCTTTGCAATGAGCCAATTTTTGCTCCTGTCCCAGGGATTTCTGCACTCTCAGGGCCAGCCTCTCTGGCAGATGCCACTCCAGCAGTGCCATAAATTCCCTGTTTTAAACCAGGATAAAAGAGCCACACAAACATTGCTGCTACCTCCAGCTGAAATCAGCTGCCTTTTACAGGTCCCTTTGGAGAATCTGCTTAAGACAGATCAAGAAGGGGAAGTTTCTAAAAAAGCAAACATTTACTGGCAGATTGAGGATTGCTCATCAGCCATTTGCTCTCTGAACCTTGCTCTGCCCCTGCTTATGGAACATTGTAGTTCAATTAAAACATCCCTGTGATAACGAGCCATTAGCATTTGAACAGGAGTTACATTTTCCCAGGAGAAACTCAAATTTGCAGACTTCAAGCAGCATGGCTTTTCCCTCTCCACAGATATATTATAGCATGCCACATTTGCTTTTTTATTTGGTTTTTTTTTCATTCCTGCTCACCTGTGATCATTTCTTTAGGCCTTGCAAAATTCTGGGAGAATCCTGGAATTTTTTTTTTTTTCTTTCAGAGGGCCTGGTGGCTGCTGGAGAGCCAAATCCAGGTGTTGTTATTTAATTTATTTGCCACAATCACATCCTGAGTGGGATGTTTCCCACTGGAAGTGAAGAGTGCCTTGGAGCAATCCCAAAGGCAGAGCAGTGGGAGCACAGACAGGGACATGCCAGACCAGGAAATTCCCCATTTCCTTCTCCACTGGGCCCCTTTCTCTCCTTTGTGCCTCCAGCTGTGCTCTCCCCGAGGTGCTGGGAGTCCTTCCAGAGCTGCCAGAGGAGGCTCAGCCACGAGCTGATGGAGCTGCCTGTGCCAGGGGCTGGGAAGGAGCTCCTGGAACTCATCCCAGATGTTCACCCTGACCAGGCTGAGCCTCGGTGCTGCCCTCTGCCCTGCAGTGGGAGAGCTAAAAAATGCCAAATTCCTCGAGAACCTGGTGTAGATGGAGTGATTTACATTTTATTTCAGATTTCAGGGATTTTTCATAGAATCATAGAATGGGTTGGGTTGGGAGGGATCTCAAATCCCACCCAGTGCCACCCCTGCCATGGCAGGGACACCCTCCCACTGTCCCAGCTGCTCCAGCCCCAGTGTCCAGCCTGGCCTTGGGCACTGCCAGGGATCCAGGGGCAGCCACAGCTGTGCCAGCCCTGCCCACCCTGCCAGGGAACAATTCCTGCCCAATATCCCACCCAGCCCTGCCCTGTGTCAGTCTGAAGCCATTCCCTGGGTCCTGTCCCTCCATCCCTTGGGAATTCTCTCTCCATGTTTCCTGCAGCTCCTTCAGGCCCTGCAAGGTCACACTGAGCTCAGCCCAAAGCTTCTCCTGCCCAGGAGAACAATCCCTGACCCATGGCACTCCCTGTCCAGGCAGAGTTTGCATCTCAGTTTCTCCTGGCTAGGATCAGGTTTAAAGTGCTGCTTCAGAGCCCTGGGTTTGACCTCCTGGAAGAGGCTTCTGTTGGGAAGATGAAACAGGCAAGCCTTAGTTACTGAATAACTTAAAGACAATAGAATGGCCAGCTAAAAGTAATCCCCTCTTGATAGAACAATGTCTTCTGCTGGAGAGCAAGTCCACAGGTCACAGAAAGAGTAATTTTTTAGAGTTTAAAGTACAACACATTATGGTAATGTAAGGATTCCTATAGGCTCTATGTAAATGCTACAGAATTTGTATCTTGTACTACATTGGTTAGTGGAAATTAGAATATTCATCATAGAAGAATATTTATTGTATTGTAAATGGGAAATCGCTCTCTCTCTCACTCCTTTCTCTTACCTCTCTTACCTCTTCCTCTTCCTCTCTCCCTCTTCTCTCACCCCATCACCCTTTTATCCCATTGCTCTTTCTCTAACCCCTCTCACTCCTTGTCCTGCTCTGTGCTGCAGCTGGCAACACTCAGTAGGACTCTGTGTACTTTCACTCTTACAATAAATGTAACTGTAACTTTTAGCTTATACAGAGCACATGAGTTTTGTCCCTGAGACCATCTATCCGACACAAAGACTCCCACAGGCTTCTCCTGCTCTCCTGCTCTGGCTCCATGTGCTCTAATGCCTGTGAGCCCCTGGACTCTGCTCTCACTGCCCAGCTTTGGGGCTGGGGCAGAGCTGTGGCACCAAAGCACAGGAAGATCAACACTTACACAACTCCAAATCCTCAGCAGAGACTGAAACAAGGTGGAATTTCACTTCTTTCCCCCCTCTCCTCTGGTTACAAGAGAGCAGAGTGCTCTGCCTGCCACACAATAAAGGCAAATTCTTCAGGGCACGGAGCTGGGAGGGAACATTTCATTACAAAGGCATCCTACAGAACACACATATGGAACAACCTCGGCCAAACTGCAATTACAACCCCAGCTCTGCTTTAACAGAATTATTAGAGCTGAACTAAAATGCTGTTATCCACCTCTTGGAAATGTTATTACTGAGCACAGATTACATCACCCTGAGAAGGGCAGACACGGACTGGCATGGACAGACTTCTGCAAGATGCACAGAGATCTGACCTCAGCCTGGTCACAAACTGCCTGGGGGAAAAGAGCCCTGCACCCAGGGAGGAGCCCTCACATCCAGCTCCTCAGCACAGACCTCAGTCAGACACATCTCTGCAGGAAAAGAAAAATCCTTTCCATTTTTGGGGGCTGGTTGGAGGATCCACAGCCTGCCTGCTTCTGGTGCTGCTCATTTCTGCTGGAGTGATTCTTCTGGGGCTGTTTCCCACCAGCCAGAGCTGACTGACCCTTTGGGAGCTGATTTACACAGGAAACAGCCCCAGACCAAGGGCACGAGCTGCCAAAATGTGTTTGCAGAGTGCCCTGCACCACCCCCTGTCCTGCCTCTCACTTTGGGTGTTGGGGAGGGAATAGAAAAATCTTATAAGTGCCTAGCAAGTAGTTCTGAAACAACAGATGAAATAGAGATGTTAGCAGTCTTTGACATAGACACTGAAAATAGTTCTGTTAAGGTTTGAGGCCTCTTCCTTTGTTTAGATAATACCAAATGCCACAAATACCAAAGAACCAACAGACATCCTGTCCCAAGCCTGGCAGGAAAGGTCTGAAGATAGGAGTTACAGATAAGAAAGCCATAAAACATGGGAATTTAGCAGCTCCTATAGGTTGCATGCAAATATTAGGAAATTAGTATATTGTATTAGATTGGTTATTGGAAATTAGAATATTCATCATGGGAAAATACTTATTGGATTGCAAACGGGAAAATCTCTCTCTTACCTCTTGCCCTCTCTTATCTCTTGCCTTCTCTTACCTCTCTCTAAGCTCTCTCTTAACACTTTTCTCTTACACCTACACCTTATATTAAAATACAAACCTGAAGAACAGAAAATAGTAAGCTCCTGAGTCTGTCCAGCAACCATCCGACAACCAACCCTCACAATTGGGGCATCCTGGAATGCAAGGGAGGCTCAGCTCCAGACCCAAACCCATCAATTCCTGCCCCTAGAGGAGCAGTTCCCTGGCACAGGGTTTGGAGCAGTCCAGAGGGGCAGCCCTGCCAAAAACAAACCCACTTAGAGCCCAGGAGAGCACTGAGCTGCACAGGAGCAGGGCTCCTGGATCTGCCTGCCACTGGAAAAGCTGGAGAAAGTGAAGCTCAAAGCTGTGCTGGCTCCAGTGAGCCAGGGAACATCCGCTTTGTTAATTGTTTACTCCCTTAACTACAGCGGCTGTCCTTGACTTTGAAACCCGCTGTGAGCTGGAACAGGCTGCAAGAGGCTTCAGGAAACAGCACTTTTAGGTTGTGTTAACTTTAAAAAATGGCTCTGTGAGAGCAAAGCCCAGGAGTGCAGTGCTCGAGGGTCTCAGCAGCAACGTGGGATGACAGAAATACAGTGATGAGCTCATGCTCTGCTCAGATAAAAGCACTTTCAAAAGGAGGGGATTAAATGGATAAGAAAATAAATCACAGCCCCTCTCCAGCTCTTCACAAGAACATTCTGGGCAGCACAAAACCCACTGAAGGACTGGAACAGCCCTGCTCCCATGGGCTGCTTCTCCTCCTCAGGGACACACACGTGGCTTGGAGCTCTGATGGTCCCCAAAGAGCAAACCCTAAAGCCACCAAAGCCACCAAAGCCACCCCTCTGCTCCACAGCACAGCAGGAGGAAGGGGCCCCAAGGATGCTGCCCTTTACAGAATCACAGAATGGGTTGGGTTGGGAGGAGCTCAAAGCCCATCCAGGGCCACCCCTGCCATGGGCAGGGACACCTTCCCCTGTCCCAGGCTCCACCAAGCCCCAATGTCATCAATCACAGAAACATGGAATATTAATATCAGTATCAATATCAATATTAAAAACAATCTTATAATATTTTTTCAGGCTTCTGTTTTGATCTGGGGCCACTATTCCTGAATAATAAAAATAATAATAATAATAATAATAATAAGAAGAAGAAGAAGAAGAAGAAGAAGAAGAAGAAGAAGAAGAAGAAGAAGAAGAAGAAGAAGAAGAAGAAGCAGCTATTATTATAATTATCATTATAATTATCATTTCTTCAGGGTTCTACTCTGCCTGCAGTATTAATGTTTATACAATATTTTTTCAGGGCCCTGTTCTGAGCTGAAGCCATTGCTCCTGCATCATTACTATTATTATTACTATTCTTCTTGTTGTTGTTATTTCTTCAGGGTTCTATTCTGACCTGCAGTACTATTATTATTACTATTACTATCAATATTATTATAATTTTTTCAGGGCCCTGTTCTGAGCTGAGGCCACTGCTCCTACATCATCATTACTGTTACTGTTACTGTTACTGTTACTGTTACTATTATTATTTATCAGTAATGATGATGGTGATGATATCGTGATTTAACCTGGAGTGACTACTCCTCCATTATTATTCTTCTTGTTGTTGTTGTTATTATTATTAATTATTATTATTATTATTACTACTCCTCCATTATTATTCTTGTTGTTGTTATTATTATTATTATTAAATATTGCTGTTGCTGTTGCTGTTGTCTCTTCATTCCTACAATTTGATTTCCACTTTTCTTCTCTGGGTTTTGGCTCTCTTCCAGTGGCCATGGGGACAACCAGAACAGAGCTGGATGCCCACTCACCACCCTGGGGCTTTTGCCTCATTTTAACTGGGAGATTTCTCATTTTCCCCATTTTAACTGGGAGATTCCTCATTTCCCCCATTTATCTGCGTGGCACATATTATCTGCTAATGGGCCATCTTTAAACCAGCTGGGGCAATCGTCTCTATCTTTCCACAACCCATCCTCCCTCCAGGAGATATCTCCTCTTAATGGCCATTGTTAAAAACCACGTGTGGCATTGATCCTTATCTCTGTGGGAATATCTCCTGTTAATGGGCCATTGTTAAAAACCAGCTGGGCAATCATCTTTATCTTTCCCACAGCCCATCCTCCCTCCAGGAGATATCTCCTGTTCATGGCCAGTGAGTCCCAGGGCATGACTGATAAAATTACATCATCCCACTGGGAGATGCTCCACCCAGGGGAGGAGACAAGCATTTCCTACCCAGATAAAAACTGAGATTTGGGACACCAAGGGACCTTCTTTCCACTGGATTCCAGAGGAAAGCCAGACCTTTCCACATCATCCCTGGACCTTCAGAGAAAACTGCACCTTCTCCAGGAGCACTGCTCCAGCTGAACCACATCTGCCACTGCAGGAGGATGCAGCCACCATTGAATGGGACTGCTGCCAACACCCTGACTGACTGACGGGTGTCAGCTTGGATTCTGACTCTGGCAGTGCTTTGGGATTGTTCTTTGTAATACTGCATTTTATTTTAATTTTCCCAGTAAAGAACTTTTATTCCTAATTTCTATATCTTTGCCTGAGCGCCCCTTAATTTCAAAATTATAATAATAATTTGGAGGAAGGGGGTTAACACTCTCCATTTCAAAGAGAATCTTCTGCCTTTATTGGCAGACACCTGTCCTTCAAAACCAGGACACCCTGGCACAGAGTGCCCAGAGCAGCTGTGGCTGCCCCCGGATCCTTGGAATGCTCAACACTCACTTTTATTGGGGTCAGGTTTGCAGGGACAGGACAGGAGCCATTCCCAGAGCACACTGAAGGAATCTGTTGGCCCAACCTCTCTTTTAAAGAGACACAGCACCAGCAGTTCCCTGTGTCTGCTCTGGGATGAATCCCAGGAGAGGCTTCAGCAGGGCTGCTCCCAGCCCTGTTCCCTCCCCAGACACTCTGTACCCCTGGAACTGAGCAGCACCAGAGCCAGTCAAGCTGTGTTGCTTCTGCTGGAATCTCATTTACAGAGGGCCTAATACTCCCCTCCTAATTAATTTGTTCTGTTCGCCTGCGACCGAACTGGCTTTTGTTCTTTGGGAGCTCCTCAAAAATTAGCTGCAATACCTGATGGAATTTAATTATATAGGCTAAGGAAAGTGATTAAGGGCAAAGGGAGAGCTGATCACACCTCACAGGCTTCAAGGGTATCAGCAGCAGGGAGGTAGAACCTGCTCTTCTCAGGTGGAGGGAGAAGATTGAGGAGTGACTGTCCCAGCAGGGATTTAAGGCTGGAGATAAACATTCCTTGATATCAAAATGCCTGTGGAGGGTCAGCTGTGCATGACTAAAACTGTCCAGACCTGCCTCAGATACCATTCCAGGGAAATTAGGTCTGCACATCACCCCAGCCCAGCGTGGCAGTTCTGGATTCTCTGGTGCTCTCCAATCCCCTCGGGAGCTGAGTGCTCCATAAGGGAGACCAGGCTGCAAGGGGAGAACTCAGGGGGGATTCAGGGGGGATTGCTCCTCATCTTTGCCAGGATTAGCTTGATCCAGAGTCTGGGACCACACATCCCAGCTCTCAAGGGGACAGCTGAGCTCCCCAGGCTGCTAAACATGAGGGGGATTCGAGGAATTAGCAGCACTTGGGCCAAATTTTGACAAGAAGTCTGTAAAACTGCACAATTCCCTTCTAAATATGGAGTGGATTCAGGAATTGGGGGCTCTTGGGCCAAACTTTAACCAAAATTCTGCAAAATTGCACAATTCCCTTCTGGACATGAGGGGGATTCAGGATTTAGGGGTTCTTGGGCCAGACTTACAGGAATTCTGTAAAACTGCAAAAATCCCTTCTAAACCTGAGGGGGGAGGTCAGGAATTGGGGGTTCTTGGGCCAAATTTTGACAGGAAATCTGTAAAACTGCACAATTCCAGCAATGTGTCTCTGTCTGTGCTTCACTCTGAGAACTGGGAAATGGTGATAGCACTGATTTTCTCAGCTGGGCCTTGGGAGCTTCCTTATAAATATTTATGAAGTGCTCTGTTTATAATTGTGAGTAAATAAATGGGTGTGTGGAATTCACAGTCCAAGGATTCAAGTTGTTGTTTCACACCCTCAAATGGAGTCATTCATGGTTTCTGCATTCCTCTGGAAGCAAAGGATTTGGGAAGAACAACTTCAAAAGCTCCCATCTCAAAAGAGAGCTGCAATTAGGAGAGAAAAGCCAGGACTTAAGGGGCAAATCCTGCTGACATCAGGAAAGACAGGGAGAAGCTCTTGTCAGTACTTCCTTTGCCTGGAGATGGAGATGGTGCCTGTTGAAGTTTATAAAGTGCTGAAGTGTCCAGATCCTTTCTTAAATCGTTTTGAGAGGGGACATCACGCTCAGAGACTCAGAATCTTTTGGGATCTTACCCACTCATTCTCCTGTGACACCTGTAGCAGGGTTTGGGGACTTCTGGGAATCCTCCTGCTTGTTTTCCTACATCTTTCTACCTCTTTGTCCTGGGCAGCAGCTGTCCATGGCCTTGTCCTTGACTCTGTCCCTGCCTTGTTCCCAACTCTGCAGCCAGACAAAAGTGCCCATTCCCAGTGACCCCATGGCTGATGGCAGGGGAGCTGAAACTGGACAATCATTAATTTCCCTTCCTGCCACCAACCCAACGTGTCTCCTTAGCCCTGAGCTCACTCTGCAGCACATGCAGTGGTTTGAGCCCAGCTCTTTCCATGAGAGGCTGCAGGAGCTGTTCTCAGAGGTTTTCCATGGCTGTTTATTCTCCCTTATCTCAGGATTGCTCTGCCCAGCTCACAGCTCTGCTCGCCAGACGTCCAGGGCAGAATCTGCCTGGAGAGGCAGGACTGATCTTTTATACTCTAAATTACCTACTGGGGATTTACAAATGACCTCCAATGCAATACAATCTTGTTACATGGTCCAGCTCTGACCCCATCCCATCTGACAGTGCCAGCATGTCACCCAGCATGGATGGCACGGAGCAGAAGGAGGAAGAGGTATCCACACCCCAAATTCTCCATCTTGGCCACGTGTCCCTTATCACAAACATTGCCAAAAGTCTATTTATCTGTGTTCTAACAACCTAATTTACACTTTACTAATTTTGGTGGCTTGTTTCCATTCCCTCTGTGTTGGTAATTTCCCCCAGGGGTTGAATTCAGCGCCTGAGACCACCAGGGTCTCACTCAGGGGTCTTTGAGACCCTCGCCAGGGGGGTTTTGAAACCTCCCAGGGAAGCCAGAGGAACACCCTGGGCTCCCACACCTTCCAAGCCAACCATTCTAGGATTCCATGACCCTTTCCTGGACGCCTGTCCCAGCAGTCAGGCCGTGGTGGCCAGAGCTGGCCCTGCCCTGCAGCTCCTCTGTCACTGTTTGCACCTGTGGCACCCCCAGCAGGGACTGCTCCAGGTCACTCCTGTCCCCATATGGTCCCACCACCCTTTCCTTCACCTGAACGTGCAGCTGGAATAAAAGACGTGTGACATTACCATGGGAATGCTTCCCTGCCTGTGCTGTCAGGAGGTGGCAAGGGGCTAAATCGCACCAGCCAGCCACTGATGGATGATGGCACCCAAAATTAACCAGAGGGATATTTATATTTTCCCTGCTGAGGCCTTGGAATGAGTCCCTCTGTGTTTGGCAGCACTCCCCCAGAGCTGCTGAGGGCTGAGGAGATGCCTGCAGAAAGGGAGAGCTGGCTTTGTTTACAAGGGAGTTACTCTCACAGGGAGGAACTCTGCCAGTTGCTTTCATCTTAAAGGTGACACCATTGTTCTTGTGCCTCTCTGGAGTGGAAGCAGCTCAGCCTTGGCCCCTTCTGCAGGGTTTTTGCTGTGAGACAATTGCCTTTGTCTGAGTCAGAGAATCATGCAATCGTGGAATCATGGAATTGTAGAATTGTAGAATCAAGGAATCACAGCCATAGAATCATGGAATTGTAGAATTGTGGAATCACAGAATCATAGAAACATGGAATAATGGAAACACAGAATTACAGAATCATAGAATCATAGAAACATGGAATCGTGGAAACATGGAATCAGAATCATGGAATTATGGAATCATAGAATTATAGAAACATTGAATCATAGAAACATGGAATCATGGAATAATGGAATCATAAAATCATAGAAACATGGAATCATGGAATCAGAATCATGGAATCATGGAATTATGGAATTATGGAATCACAGAATCATAGAATCACAGAAACATGGAATCATAGAAACATGGAATCATGGAATCATAGAATCATAAAATCATAGAAACATGGAATCATAAAATCATAGAAACATGGAATCATAAATTCATAGAAACATGGAATCATGAGATCATAGAAATATGGAATCAGAATCATAGCAACATGGAATCAGAATCATGGAATCATAGAATCATAGAAACATGGAATCATGAAATCATAGAAACGTGGAATCAGAATCATGGAATCATAGAGTCAATGAATGATGGAATTGTAGAATTGTAGAATCATGGAATCAGAAACATGGAATCATGGAATCATAGAATCATAGAAACATGGAGTTACAGAATCATAGAAACATGGAATCATAGAAATATGGAATCATAAAATCATAGAAACATGGAATCATAAAATCATAGAAACATGGAATCATGGAATCAGAATAATGGAATTATGGAATTATGGAATCATAGAATCATAGAATCACAGAATCATAGAAACATGGAATCACAGAAATATGGAATCATAGAATCATAGCAACATGGAATCAGAATAATGGAATTATGGAATCATAGAATCATGGAATCATAGAAACATGGAATCATGGAATCATACAAAGATGGAATCATAGAGTAATAGAATCATGAAATTGTAGAATTGTAGCAACATGGAATCATGCCCTGACACTGACCCTCACTGCACACAGCTGTGTCCAGCTGCTCTCACACTGATCCTCACTGCACACAGCTGTGTCCAGCTGCTGCTCTCACACTGACCCTCACTGCACACAGCTGTGTCCAGCTGTCCCTCACACTGACCCTCACTGCACACAGCTGTGTCCAGCTGTCCTCACACTGACCCTCACTGCACACAGCTGTATCCAGCTGCTCTAACACTGACCCTCACTGCACACAGCTGTGTCCAGCTGCTGTCCTCACACTGACCCTCACTGCACACAGCTGTGTCCAGCTGCCCTCACACTGACCCTCACTGCACACAGCTGTATCCAGCTGCTGTCCTCACACTGACCCTCACTGCACACAGCTGTGTCCAGCTGCCCTCACACTGACCCTCACTGCACACAGCTGTGTCCAGCTGCCCTCCAGGGCTGGTTTTGCTGCCCTCCCTGGCTGCCAGCACAGAGCTTTCAGGGCAGCCACCAGGCCACCTTGCTTTTTGGACTCTTTTCTGTTTGGCTGGATTGCTAACGCCAAAGTAATTACTTAGGAAAATTCCTTAATCAAAATCACATTTGTGGAGGTAATGAGCAAATAGGTCAAGGAGAGCAAGGTGCCTTAGGAGCAGAAGCTGCTCCCTGAGCACGTGCTGGGCCTGCAGGGGCTGGTGGCAGCGCAGAGGTGCCTTGTCCTGGGGGGATTCACATCTGGACAACATCTGGGCTTTGTCCCGTGCCCCTGCCCGCCCCGAGCTGGGCCAGCCTCCCCCAGCGAGGCACCCACAGTGGTGAAAGGAGCCACCCTGTGGGAGCTGCTGCTGCCCCAGGCTGGGTGCAGAGTCCCCAGGGTGGGAGCACGGCACAGCTCACTGCAGTGCCAGCGTGCCCCGAGCTGTCACACAGCAGGGTGGCACTGCAGACCCAGCCAGGCTGAGGGGTGCCACGGGGGCAGCTGGGAGAGCTGCTGCAGCTCAGTGCTGTGCCCTCAGGAGCAGGGCAGAGGAGTTGTGGCTAATTGCCAGTGCCCCTGATTGAAGGGGGCAGTGCAATTAAACCTCATAAACGATTCAGGAGCGTGCTGGCAGCAGCCAGGGAAACATTAATGGCCTGACAGCTGCTCCAAGGTAAATATTTCATCAGCTCCACCAAGTATCACTCTGGCAATGATGTTAGAGTGATGTTCACAGGTGTCACTGCCACTGAACACAGGGCTGGCAGCACGTCAGTGCCAGCACAGCAAATCCCCAGGGAGGGACCAGGGCTGTGAGCTGGGCACTGGAGGAGCTGTGAGAGCAGCACCACAGCCCACAGGGGACAGCAGGAGTTCAAGGAGCAGAATTTGCACTTGTGGGAAGAGCTCAGCACTCCCCAAACTGCCAGAGCCTGTCTGAGCACCACGGGCAGCAAAGCAGCTCCTCAGGGGAGGTGGGATTGCTGAGGAGGTGGGATTGGTGACCTCGGGGGGCTCTTCCAGCCTTAATGCTTCACATATGACAGGACCAAAACATCTCAAGATCTTTGAGTTCTCCTGCAGAGAAGGAACCAGAACCTTTGTCCTTCTGGCTGAGCTGCACAGCTTGAAAGGAGGAGGCTCCTGATGTTTTCTTGAGTTCTCACTGCCCCAGATCACCACACTGGTCCCTGGCACTGCTGCCCATGCCTTGTCCTGCCTGCCCTCCCCAGCCACGGGCACACAGAGCTCCTGTGCTTTAGTGCCAGCCCAGATCTTACAGCCTGGACCTGGGAATGATCCAGCCCCAGCCCCTGCCCCTGCCAGCTGCCCTGGGCAAAGCCCACGAGCTCTGTGCCAGGACAGGCTGCTCCTCAGGGCTGCTGGCACTGTCCTGGGTCACTGACAGCCTCCTGAGGGACAGGGTGACCTCACAGATGTGTCACCCTGCTGTGCTCCAGAATGCTCCAGAACAACCCAGCTATCCAACCCCCCTGCAGCTCTCCATTCCCTTCCACCAGCACAGGTCAGACCCCACCTGAATCCCTGGGTGGAAAAACCCACTCAGAATCCTGCCAGGCACACGGAGAGCTGAGCGGAATCATCCTCCCCTCCCAGTGCTGCCCCTGCCCCAGCACAGGGACTGAGGGCACGGAGCTGAGGACAGCCCTGCAGCTGTGCCACACCTGGAGCCCTCCAGGGCCACTCCTGTACCCCTCAGGTGGTCACCAAGCAGCAGAGGCACACAGGGAGCAGCCTCAAAGAGAGAGGACGCCCCTGACTGTGCTGCTGGGGTGGGGTGCAGGGAGGGCAGAGCTCCCCAGGGCTGCAGCTCCTCCCGAGGGCAGCTCTGGACAGGGACAGGAGCCAGGGAACGGCTGGAGCTGGGCAGGGGGGTTTGGGATGGATTTCAGGGAAAGGCTCTTCCCCAGAGGTGCTGGCACTGCCCAGGCTCCCCAGGGAATGGGCACAGCCCTGATGCTGCCACAGCTCCAGGAGAGCTTGGACAGCACTGCCAGGGGTGCCCAGGGTGGGATTTTGGGGTGTCTGTGAAGGGGCTGCACTCCTGATCCCAGTGGATCCAGCTCAGGAGATTCTCTGGTTCTGTGCTTTCCTGCAGCTGGCAGACACTGGGTAGAAAGCCATGTACTGGAGATATTTAATATTTACCTCAGTGCTTTTGGGGGGGCCTCTCTGAGCCCTGGGCAGCTCCTGGGACTGGCAGTGATGGAACATCTGTGGGGGCTCTTTTAGAGAGCAGCTCTTATCCACAGAAGTGATTTAACACCAGAGATAGAGGTGTTGGCACAGCTGACAAACCAGGGACAGATTTGGGGAGAGAGCTGCAAAAGGCCAGCCACATATTTTAGAATTATTTTCCTGAGGAGGATTTGATGAGATGTGAACTTCATTATTTGCTAATGTTGCAGCACAGAGCCTTGTCCAAAGCCCAGGAGAGTCAGAAGGAACCTTTCCATTAACTTTGCTGATTGTAAGTGAGATTGTGACAGATGTACTCCCTTTCCCTTCCTCCTCAAATATTTTAAATCAAACAGCACAAGCAGTTGGATGTGTCCTTTTCTGGAGGATGGCATCATTCCTTCCTAGGGCTGCTCATATAAATAACCCTGGGGGAGCCTTTCAGGTGCCCACAGCCATAGGTCTGAGGCTATTAAAGCTTCAGGGAAGGGGAAGTGAGGCAAGAACCACTCAATTCCCAATGTTGCTGAAGGGCCAGAAGGAAACAGAGCCAAGGATAAAAGTTGTTTGCAGACAACAATAAAATCGTCCTCAGCATGAGCCAAACCTTCCTGCTGTGTGTCAGCTTAGAGAAAACCTCCTCTGAAAGCCTCTGGAAAACATCCTCAGCATGTTCCAGAAGGAGGGAATGCCCTGGAGGTGTGGGCTGAGGAGAAGCTGCCTCAGGTAGAGGAATTTGCTGCAGGAAAGGGGAAGGCAAAGTCTCAAACTCAGCTCCTTGCTGTGGCTGAGCAGAGCCCGAGCCAAGGCAGGCAGAGGCACTGGCTGAGCCCTTGGGGATGTGGAAGAGCAGAAGCTCATCAGTCAGGATCTCAGGATTACAGCAGTGCCTTGTGCTGGTAAACACTCCCACTTCCCTGGGCAAGGCCTGTGAGCTCCACACCTGGGTCAGGTGAGGGACTTGTCACACACCCGGGGGAATTTCACCAGGTCACTTCTCCAGCACCACCTGCAGCCACCCCTGTGGCAGCTGAGCTGGTTTTGCACAGCAAGGGTCACTTAGAGCCCCACAGAGCCCGTGGCCACTGCTCTGGTGAGGGCTGTGGCCAGTGGCCACCTCTGGGCTCCACTGGTCACCATGCCAAGGATAAAGCTTCATTCCACTTCATTTCTGTGCAGTTTAAAGGAAAAAAAACAAACAGCTGGGAACTAAAGGAAGCTGATAGTGATGGAAACAGAGAATAGATTGAGTTGCAATATCTGGGCAGGGTCCAGCAAGAGTTGGGGGAGAAGTTTCCTGATTCTGGCACGCTCTTAATGGAGCTTTGCTTCCAGCTCCTCACCTCTGTTTACACTTCCATGGAGTGTGATAGGATCAGCAACCAGGAACCAGGAGAGGCTCAACACACAGAATGTGCTTATAAAGATTTCATTCTTCACAGTGTCAA
Source organism: Luscinia megarhynchos (assembly GCA_034336665.1). NCBI lineage: Eukaryota > Metazoa > Chordata > Aves > Passeriformes > Muscicapidae > Luscinia > Luscinia megarhynchos. The sequence continues at coordinate 10,672,503 of CM067580.1, forward strand.
AAAGCAACTTTCTGGAGGCCAATTTAATTGTTGTCAATACCAGTTGCAAATTGGCCTTAACATTTTAAATTGATGTTTTCTGTAAACTGCTCTGATTAATGGAAGAAAAAGATTGTGCTTCTGCCTTTCTCCTGAAGATCTAATGGAGGTAACAAACAATAATTGATCTGGTAAGAGACAGAGGCAAGCAGGGAGACTCAAACCTGCTACAGAAATGATTTTACCTGTCCACAGCTACAGAATGGCACAGCTGGTTAGACTTGCTTGGGTTTGCTCCCCGAGGAAACGCTGAACAGCTTTAACTAAAGTACCTTAAATGCAGATAGAGGAGCTTGGACTGTAAATTACCACCACGGTGAGAAATCTGTGTCCTGGAAAATCTCAAACCTGCTGGCCTGAGCCACAGCCCACATCTCACAGTGCCTGGAGCCCTGAAGTTGCTGAGAGTCAGTCCCAGTTGGACACCACGTTCCCAGAGCTTCTAAACACAGGTTCCCCTGTGAGATTTCTCACAGGAAACCTCTAAAACCTCGACTTAGGTCTGAGGGGCTCAGCTCTGTGGTACCAATCTGAACAGGGCATCCCCCTCACCCCTACATTTCATCACTGCACCTCCTGGAGAATGAGCTAAAGCACAGGATGGAGTGTGAGAGCTCTGGAGTCAGGAGAGAGGAGTGGTCACAGCAGGGGTGTGAGGAGGAGATGGAGCTCTCAGTTCCAGCAGCACAAGGGACATTGGTCTGGCTCTGGGAAACTGGAGCTTGAGAAGCAGGCAGAACAAGGGCATGACCTGACCTTCCCCCTTTAGGTGTCATGGTCCAAAACTGTCCCCATTTCTGCCTCTGTGTGCTTTGAGAACAGCACTTCACTGCCATTGCCATCCCACTGCACAGATCCAGGGACTGGGAAATCAGCCAGATGTGCCAGGCTAGACCTCCACACACACAGAGCCACCATCCTCCTGAGCTGCATCCCACTGCTCCTTGTCCCTGCTCTGTGACTCCTGCATCCTCCATCCCTCCATCTGTCCATCCATCCATCATCCATCCATCCATCCATCCATCCATCCATCCATCCACCATCCATCCATCATCCATCCATCCATCCATCATCCATCCATCCATCATCCATCCATCATCCATCCATCCATCCATCATCCATCCATCATCCATCCATCATCCATCCATCATCCATCCATCATCCATCCATCCATCCATCCATCCATCCATCCATCATCCATCCATCATCCATCCATCCATCATCCATCCATCATCCATCCATCATCCATCATCCATCCATCATCCATCATCCATTCATCCATCATCCATCCATCCATCATCCATCCATCCATCATCCATCCATCCATCCATCCATCCATCCATCCATCATCCATCCATCATCCATCCATCCATCATCCATCCATCATCCATCCATCCATCATCCATCCATCATCCATCCATCATCCATCCATCCATCATCCATCCATCATCCATCATCCATCCATCCATCCATCATCCATTCATCCATCATCCATCCATCATCCATCCATCCATCATCCATCCATCATCCATCCATCCATCATCCATCCATCCATCATCACATCCATCATCCATCCATCCATCCATCCATCATCCATCCATCATCCATCCCCCATCCATCCATCCATCCATCCATCCATCCATCCATCCATCCATCCATCCATCCATCCATCCATCCATCCATCCATCCATCCATCCATCCATCATCCATCCATCCATCCATCCATTCATCATCCATCCATTCATCATCCATCCCCCATCCATCCATCCATCTGCCCCACTTCCCAGGATCCCATTATCCCCTCAGCCCCATGATTTGCTCCTATACCCAGCAGCTGTCACAAATCCCAGACAGTGTGGGATGAAGGGAAATGGTTTTAAACTGAAAGAGGAAAGATTGAGATTGAATATCAGGATGAACTTCCTCCCTGGGAGGGTGGGCAGGGCTGGCACAGGTGCCCAGAGCAGCTGTGGCTGCCCCTGGATCCCTGGCAGTGCCCAAGGCCAGGCTGGACACTGGGGCTGGAGCAGCTGGGACAGTGGGAGGTGTCCCTGCCATGGCAGAGGTGGCACTGGGTGGGATTTAAGGTCCCTTCCCACCCAGGCCATGCTGTGGTGCCAGCACCTGGCTCTGGGAATCAGCCTGGTGCTCCCAGTGGAGGGCAGGGGAGGCCTGGGAGCTGCTCTGGAGCAATTTCAGCATCACTCAGAGCACCCCCAGAGCCCCTCAGTCCCTCCCACGTGTTGGGTACAGCCTGCACAGGACTCCCTGACTTTTCCCCATCGCTGCTTCTTCTCCACTGGAGCACTGTGCCAGAAAATCCTGCTCCAGTGCACTCCCACACCGTCCCAGTGCTTTGGTGTGGAGCTCTCAGAAGGCACGGGCAGCTTTTCTTTCAGAGTAAATCTATCAGTTTAGCCCTCCCTCCTGCTCACTGCTTCCATTAGTCAGGATTAAAAAAACAATTTAAAATGAAGCAGTTGCCATAGTAACCCCCAGTTTGCAGACACCACCTGGCTGCTCAGCACCTTGCTGGCCCTGTGGCTCTGGGCCTGCTCTCTGCCCAAGGAATGCTCAATTCCACCAAAACTCTTGGAGCAGCACCTGGGGTTTGTCCCATGGCTCTGGATGCTGCTGCTGTGCCACAGCTTTGATCGTCATTATCCTCTCTGTGTGCACACTCACACCCTCCACCTCCTCCTTTGTTTCCCCACAACAGCCAGACTTCCTGATTGCTTTTGTCAATCCTTTTTTCAGATTTGTCACTTGTTAGCTGCTTTAACACACAAACCCCTGACATCAGTCACGAGGGATATTTGGGAATGAGACACAAGAAATTACTGCAAATGTTGCTGCTTTTCAGCCCCCAGCAAGTTCACTGGCAAATAAATTTGCACTGGGGATATTTTATTGTCTCCTGTGCCTTGTTAGTGGGGCAGAGTTTCCCCAGAGGTTCTTTTACACAGATTACCCTAAAACTTTCCAGCTCAGTAAAAGGCTCAGGAGAGCAGAACAAGCCAATATCCAGAGGCAGCAGGCAGTGTGGCCCTGGTGTGGCTGAGGGGAGGAGGAGGCTCTGGGACCACAGGCTGTGCTCCTGGGCAGCCAAACCTCCCACAGCTGAACTTGCCCCAGCCTCTGGCAGCTGTGCAAGGGGCAGCTTGGATGTACAAAGCAGCAAGGTTAAGAAAAGATAAGCAAACAAATATTTTTAGCAGTAAAGCAGATCCATTTGGAACCAGGGCAATTAAGCAGTTTGCATTCCAGCTCCTCCTCCTGCCTTTCCAATCCCTTCTCCTGTTCTCCTCTGGGTTCTAGAGCTGGCTGGGACAACAGCTCAACTTTCCAGTGAGCACTGGAAGCTGCTTTCCAAGCTCAGGCTGGCTGAGGACACAGGATTGAAGGAGCCCGTGGGGAGATGCAGGAGGAGCATCTCTGTGCAGCCAGGTGGAAGTGAGGATCCCAAATCCTGCACCCCACAGGACAGAGCAGTGGGTGTCCAAGGGCAGGATCCCAAATCCTGCACCCCACAGGACAGAGCAGTGGGTGTCCAGGGGGAGGATCCCAAATCCTGCACCCCACAGGACAGAGCAGTGGGTGTCCAGGGTGAGGATCCCAAATCCTGCACCCCACAGAACAGAGCAGTGGGTGTCCAGGGAGAGGATCCCAAATCCTGCACCCCACAGGACAGAGCAGTGGGTGTCCAGGGTGAGGATCCCAAATCCTGCACCCCACAGGACAGAGCAGCTGGTGTCCAAGGGCAGGATCCCAAATCCTGCACCCCACAGGACAGAGCAGTGGGTGTCCAGGGGGAGGATCCCAAATCCTGCACCCCACAGGACAGAGCAGTGGGTGTCCAGGGGGAGGATCCCAAATCCTGCACCCCACAGGACAGAGCAGCTGGTGTCCAGGGTGAGGATCCCAAATCCTGCACCCCACAGGACAGAGCAGCTGGTGTCCAAGGGAGCAGGATCCCAAATCCTGCACCCCACAGGACAGAGCAGTGGGTGTCCAGGGTGAGGATCCCAAATCCTGCACCCCACAGGACAGAGCAGTGGGTGTCCAGGGAGAGGATCCCAAATCCTGCACCCCACAGAGCAGTGAGCATCCAGGGTGAGGATCCCAAATCCTGCACCCCACAGGACAGAGCAGCTGGTGTCCAGGGAGAGGATCCCAAATCCTGCACCCCACAGGACAGAGCAGCTGGTGTCCAAGGGCAGGATCCCAAATCCTGCACCCCACAGAACAGAGCAGTGGATGTCCAGGGAGAGGATCCCAAATCCTGAACCCCACAGAACAGAGCAGTGGGTGTCCAGGGTGAGGATCCCAAATCCTGCACCCCACAGGACAGAGCAGTGAGCATCCAGAGTGAGGATCCCAAATCCTGCACCCCACAGGACAGAGCAGCTGGTGTTCTCTCAGCTCCCCCATCCCAGCAGCATCCAGCTCTCCCCACCCTGCTGGACCCATCCTCCCTGGGCAATGATATTTCAAGTGCCAGGACACTGAGTAACTCTTCCCCTTGAAAATGTTCTGAGATAGAAACTCTGACATTTTCGGGTGGCTCAGAAAATGCTTTGGGATCCCTTTGGGGTTTTTCTGGGAGGGAAGCACTAGGGCTTTCCATGCCATGGGATGTGCTGGCAGGAGAAGCAGATGGAGTGCCTCTGACTTGCCTCAGCTCCTACAAATCCTCAAGGTTCCAAAGCTGGTCCCGTTCCTTTCTTTTCAAATGTCAGGGAATGGCAAGAGGAGTACAGAGAAAAGAAAAACCCCGTTCCTAGAACACTCTGGGTGTTTTCCAGGTGGTTTCCCTAATTCTTCACCCACCTGCACTTTAAGTAGTTTCTCACAACACAGTGCAGGGGCTGCAAAACGACCGGGGGATCGTTTTACACCTGCTTTATATTCCCCTGAACAGCTGTAAATGACAACACAAACTGCGAACAGCAGGGACTGGAACGCCTTCCACACACATCCCTGCACTGATCCTCGGCAAATTAATTCAAAGAGTTGCTGGGGATTTGGGGGAGAAGCTCGCTGATTCCGTGAATGAAGAAGGGAAGCAGTTTGAAGCAGAGCCCAGCTGATCTGGGGGAAGGGAGAGAGGGGAAAGGGGGGAGGATGGATGAGGGGAAGGCATTGACAGCCTGGAGGGAACCTGGATCCCCTGGGATTGAGGGGAAGGCATTGATAAACCAGAGGGAACTTGGATCCCCTGGGCTTTAGGAAAGGCATTGGTAACCTGGAATGAATCTGGATCCCCTGGGTTTTAGGAAAGGCATTGATAACCTGAAATGAATCTGGATCCCCCAGAGCTTTAGGAAAGGCATTGATAACCTGGAATTTATCTGGATCCCCTGGCTTTAGGAAAAGCATTGATAACCTGGAATGAATCTGGATCCCCCCAGGTTTTAGGAAAGGCATTGATAACCTGGAATGATCTGAATCCCCTGGGTTTTAGGAAAGGCATTGATAACCTGGAATGAATCTGGATCCCCTGGGCTTTAGGAAAAGTATTGATAACCTGGAATGAATCTGGATCCCCCTGGGTTTTAGGGAAAGGCATTGATAACCTGGAATGAATCTGGATCTCCAGGGCTTTAGGAAAGGCATTGATAACCTGGAATGATCTGGATCCCCTGGGGTTTTAGGAAAAGCATTGATAACCTGGAATGATCTGGATCCCCAGGGTTTTAGGGGAAGGCATTGATAACCTGGAATGATCTGGATCCCCAGGGTTTTAGGGGAAGGCATTGATAACCTGGAATGATCTGGATCCCCTGGGCTTTAGGAAAGGCAGTGATAACCTGGAATGATCTGGATCCCCTGGGCTTTAGGAAAGGCATTGATAACCTGGAATGATCTGGATCCCCCAGCTCTAGGGAAAGGACCACAGCCCCACTGAGCCCACGGGAGCAGGGCCAGGGCAGAGCCCCTTCCCCATGGGGTGCTCAGGGTGGAAGTGCTCCCCAGGCTGCTCTGGGTTTGGCTGCAGACGTTTGCCACAGTTTCCATGAAGATTAAAGGCCTCTCCTGCACTTGTTCACATTCAGAAGGAGCTCAGAATGTGCCTCTGGGTGCGAGGCACTGCTGAAAGCAGCACTTTGAATGCATCCATCTCTGGAACACCCTGGCTTATTAAAAGCCTTCCCCAGATAGATCAGGCTAATCAGAGCACCAGCCTGTGTTGTTTGCTGCATTCCAAGTGGTGATCCTGGCAATGAGCTCCTCTCCACCCCTGCAGCTCCTGCTGTCCCCAGCACAGGTGAAGAGCAGAAGATTTTAACTCTGGGAAAAGTCTCCCTGTGGTCAGCCCTTCCCTGGCACCTCTGGAGCTGGATCCAGACCAGTGCATCCCCTTGGAGAGACAAGTGGATATTCTGAGAATGAAAAGGCCAACAGAATATAAATCTAGGCCAGAGTCTTTCCTCCCACAAAAAGGTCTTGTCATTGCTCTCCCAGCCTCCTGCTCAGAGGTACCAGCATTCCAGGCACAGATTTTCCTCCTTGCCTCATGCTGGGGACACCTGGGGACCTTCAATGCTGAAAGCATTTCACAAGGGTGACAGGGACAGGCCTGTCCTGAGCAGATTTGGATTCCTGAATATCCCTTTTCTCCCAGGCTGGGGTTGGTACCAGGAGAGCTGTATGGAATAGGAAGAGTCAGTGTGGAAGAGCCAGGAAAGGCTGAGGATAAAGGAACACTTCAGACACATCCTGTGGGGCAGGATCAGAGATTTGTACCAGCTGTGGGGCAGGATTTGAGTCCCCCTGATCCATAAGGATTTAGTAAACCCAGAACAGTGATTTACATCAGCCAGATGTCTCAAAGCCTTCCTTGGGGTCATCTGTGGTTTGTCCTTGGCTTGTAGAACAGCCAAGAGATGAAACTGCCACCCTCTGCTCCCAGGGCACTCAGAGAGCTCTGGGCCCAGCTCTGCATCTGCCAGAGCTTTGCTTTGCCACATTCTGAGAAAAGCAAACCAACCCTTTGCATTTGAGTTCCAAAAGGCTTTCAAATATCCTTTGAAGCCCAGAAATATCTCAAGCATTTTGAAAGGCCTTCAAAAATATTCTCAGGCTGGGAGAGCTGAGAGTGCTCAGCCTGGAGAGGAGGAGCTTTGGGGTGACCTGGCTGTGACCTTGCAGGACCTGAAGGGAGCTGCAGGAAAGATGGAGAGAGAGACTTTGCAAAGCCTGGAGGGACAGGATAAGAGGTAATGGTCTTGAGCTGAAAGAGGGTAGATCTAGATCAGATATTCAAGGAAATAATTCCTCCCTGTGAGGGTGGTGATGGCACCAGAGCAGCTGTGGCTGCCCCTGGATCCCTGGCAGTGCCCAGGCTGGACCCTGGGCTGGGACAGGGGAAGTGTCCCTGCCATGGCAGGGGTGGGACAGGAGGTTTGTAAGATCCCTCCCAACCCACAGCAGTCTGGAATTGAGCTGGAGAGCAGCTGGCAGTGGGAGATGGGCTCCTTGCACCCTGCCCTGGGCAGAACCTGCTCAGGCTGCTCTGCTGGGGCTCTGCAGCCTCAGGCACAGCCCACCTCCATCTGTCACTGTCACCCACAATCGTCCTGCTCACTGACACCACGCCAGCCTCACGGAAAAACCAAGCCAAGGTTTATTTAGCAAGACTTAGGGGCACCCTTCCAATTATAAGTTTGGAAACAAAAGTTCCAAGTCAAACAAGCACAGAACTCCATCAGCTGGTGTGCAGTGAGGACAATCCTTTCTGGCTGCTTAGCCTCTCCTCCTCTGGCTCCTCAGACAAGCCACAGCCACCAGACCTGCTGCTTTCCAAAAAACCCTACAGCTGTGGGCTCCTTGAGCCAATTTGCAGCACCAGTGAGCAGTGCCTTGCCTGGATTCTAATATTCCATATTACCACCTCTTTTTCCTCCAGCTGTCCCTATTTATTTTTTTTTCCCTTTTCTTCCCCTTCTCCCCAAGAAACAAGCATTGATGATTTTCTACTCCACACCAAAGCTGACCAGCCATATTCTATTTACTACAACACATACTTGTTCCCCAAGTTTTACTTCTTCCCAACTGAAAGATTGCAGCATCCACTTGTACAGTTTCCTAATCCCAACAATAACCTGAAGTTTAGCTCAGTAACTGAGCACAGACACCACTGAGCATTGCCCTGCCCTGACCATAAAACATTACAAGAAAACATTACAAGCAAACATCACTGTAAAGCTGTTTTATGATCTCTCTAAGTGATCAGCTTTCTGTCTGCCCTGATGAATGAGGTGATGGTGGCCACAGCTGAGCCAGGAACAAGTTCTTTTGGGAGAGTTCTCCCTCCCCAGCCCTGGCAGGGCTGCAGAGGGCTCAGTCCAGCTGGCTGCCCCAGGGCTCAGAGCCTGCCAGGGAGGGAGGCTGTGCTGGTGCCACAGCCCGAGGTGTCCCTCAGCCCTGAGCTCACTCTGCAGCACATGCAGTGGTTTGAGCCCAGCTCTTTCCATGGGAGGCTGCAGGAGCTGTTCTGAGAGGTTTCATGGCTGTTTATTCTCCCTCATCTCAGGATTGCTCTGCCCAGCTCACAGCTCTGCTCGCCAGACGTCCAGGGCAGAATCTGCCTGGAGAGGCAGGACTGATCTTTTATACTCTAAATTACCTACTGGGGATTTACAATTATTTTCCAATACAATACAGTGTTGTTAAACTGTCCAGCTCTGACCCCATCCAATCTAAAGTGCCAGCATGTCACCCAGCATGGATGGCACGGAGCAGAAGGAGGAAGAGGATCCACACCCCAAATTCTCCATCTTGGCCACGTGTCCCTTATCACAAACATCCCCAAAGTCTATTTATCTACGTTCTAACAACCTAATTTACACTTTACTAATTTTGGTGGCTTGTTTCCATTCCCTCTGTGTTGGTAATTTCCCCCAGGGGTTGGAGTCCAGCCCCTGAGACACCAGGGTCTCACTCAGGGGTCTTTGAGACCCTGCCAGGGGAGTCTTAAACCTCCCAGGGAAGCCAGAGGAACACTCTGGGCTCCCACATGCTGGGAGTGCCCTCCCATGTGCCTTTGGGGATGTTTTCTTTTGCTGGACTCCTGCCTGTTCCAGCAGGACTCTGAATGGTCTTTTCCCCATCACACAGCCTGGGCAAACACCACCAAGGCAGCAGGGAAATGATGCCTTGGGTTTTAGCTTTTGTCTTTTTCAGAATCTCTGCTGCTTGGTGTGTAACTTTGAAACTTCATATTAGGTGTTGGCAAATTCTCTTCACAGGGTGGTGACAAAACAATCCCTTCCCAGCTGGAGAATCAAGGACAACTGGTGCCCAAAAGCAGAAACAGTGTCCAAGGGAAGGGGGCAAGCCAGGGGCTGAGATTTCACAGCCTGGGCTGTGGTTGGACAATTAACCCAAAATGTAGATAAACAAAACAAACAAAAAAAAATCTATAAAAGTGCAAAGACTAGTGACTGAGATCCATCTTAGATTTGATTTGGGTGCAGCCCAGGCTCTTGCACTGCCCAAGGTGGATCCTTTCAATAAACACCAATTTTATTCCTTCAGTCTCTGCTCCAGGTCAGCCTTCCCAGGCACAAACCCAAGCAGAGGCTGGGTGCTGCTCACACCCTGCCTTTCCTTTCTGAGCCTCTTTGCCTTGATCTCTTGTCCCAGTGCCCAGCAAGGGCCAGCAGCTCCTGGCTGGGGGCTGTCCCTCTGCAATGTGGTGATTTGGTCACCTCTCTGTGCTCTGCTCCTGGCATCCTTCTGTGCCTCACTGCTGCACTGGGAAGTCTTAAAAACCTCTTGGAATCCTCAGATCCCCACAGACAACAGGCAGAGACTCTGCAGTCAGCAGTTCCCCTCCAAACATTCCCATCTCTCTCCTCTCAGATTTGCCAGTGCCTGAACACAACACCCAAGGCAGATTTCCAGCACCCAGCTGGTCACTCCAGCTGTGAGCAAAGAATTCCTTCTGCACCTTCCTCGGGGTTTGTGTGCCCTGAGTGAGCAATGGGAGCCAGGGGGAAGAGACAGAGTGTCTCCAGATTGTGTTCATTGTTGGGGAGGGAATAGCAAAATCTTATGAGTGCCTAGCAAGTAGTTCTGGAACAACAGATGAAATAGAGATGTTGGCAGTGCTTGGCATAGACACTGAAAATAGTTATGTGAAGGTTTGAGGCCTCTTCCTTTGTTTAGATGATACCAAATGCCACAAATACCAAAGAACCAACAGACATCCTGTCCCAAGCCTGGCAGGAAAGGTCTGAAGATAAGGGTTACAGATAAGAAAGCCATAAAACATGGGAATTTAGTGATTCCTATGGGTTGCATGCAGATATTAGGAAATTAGTATATTGTATTAGATTGGTTATTGGAAATTAGAATATTCATCATGGAAGAATACTTATTGGATTGTAAATGGAAAATCTCTCTCTTGCCCTCCCTTGCCTTCCTGCCTTCTCTTACCTCTGATCTCTAACCTCTCTCTAAGCTCTCTCTTATCACCTCTCTCTTACACCCACACCTTATAATAAAATAGAAACCTGAAGAACAGAAAATAGAGAGCTCCTGAGTCTGTCCAGTGACTGTCCAACAACCCAATCCCCACAGTTCATGCCATAGATTATTATTATTATTATCATCATCCTGAATTATCCCAGGATTATCAAGGCTGGAAAAGGCATCTGAGATTACTGAGTCCAAGCTGTGCCCCATCCCCACCTTGTCCCCAGCCCAGAGCCCTGAGTGCCAATCCAGGATTCCTTTGGACACCTCCAGGGATGGGCACTCCAACCCTCCCTGGGCATTTCCAATTCCCCAGATAGGCAGAATCACCTCCCTCTTCCACACAGTTCACCTCCAGGCTGTTCTCCAGACCAAGGCTTTTATCTCACAGATCCAAATTTACACACAAGGTCACAGGGCTCCCTGGTTTGGGGCTGAAAATGGGAAGGCAAAGGAATCCTCAGTTCTTGGGGAAAGTGTTCTGTTCCCAACAGCAGGGGAGGCTTCAGAGGGCACTGTCACCTGGGCTGTCTGCACAGGCTGAGGACATGGCACCAAAACCCTTCAAACAGTCCCAGACCAGCCCTGCTGAGCCAGCTGAGCCCACAGCTCCCTCTGCTTCCTCCAGAACCTTCCACAGGGGAACCCGAGCAGAACTGGGTGGCACAGGGCAGGAAATGCCACCAGAACCTTTCCCAGCAGAACCAGAAGCAGAACTGGGTGGCACAGGGCAGAAAATGCCACCAGAACCTTCCACAGCAGAACCACGAGCAGAACTGGGTGGCACAGGGCAGGCAATGCCACCAGAATCTTCCACAGGGGAACCAGGAGCAGAACTGGGTGGCACAGGGCAGGAAATGCCCCAGAACCTTCCCCAGGCGAATCACGAGCAGAACTGGGTGGCAGGGGGCAGGAAATGCCACCGGAACCTTCCACAGCAGAACCACAAGCAGAACTGGGTGGCACAGGGCAGGAAATGCCACCAGAACCTTCCACAGCAGAACCAGAAGCAGAACTGGGTGGCACAGGGCAGGAAATGCCACCAGAACCTTTCCCAGCAGAACCACGAGCAGAACTGGGTGGCACAGGACAGGAAATGCCCCAGAACCTTTCCACAGGGGAACCACGAGCAGAACTGGGTGGCACAGGGCAGGAAATGCCACCGGAACCTTTCCCAGCAGAACCACGAAGCAGATCTGGGTGGCACAGGGCAGGAAATGCCCCAGAACCTTCCAGGCAGCTGAACAGCCTGTGAGGAGGAGGGCACATCTTGGTGCAGGAGAGTCCCACGTGCAGCCCAGAATGATGGAGAACCTGCCCCACCCCACTGAACAATGACAATTACCCATCCATGGAGCATGAAATAAATCAGAACAATGTCTGTAGCCAAGAGGCTGCAATCCCTGGGCCACTGGGGAAATCAAGGCAAAAAGAATTCAATTTTTTTTTATGAGAAGAAGCTGAAGCAGCCCAACAGGTGCCCTAATTCCCAGCCCAGTGCTCTTGAAGCACCTCTCTGAGCTGCTGGGATCCCTCTGGTCACCTTCTGCACTGTCCCAGTGCATCCCTGCAGTTCACCTGCCTGAACAAGGCAGCCCCAGCCCTTTGGAATCCTCTCTCCTCAGCTGCTGTGCAGGGTGTGGCCATTACAGGCCCAGGGAGAATCTTAAAGGATTTTTCCAGTTTGGGTTTTTCCCAAGCTAGAGACTTTTCTCTACTGTAAACATAAGAGAAAGAATTATAACAAAATACAAGTACCTGCTGGATCTGTGAGAAGCCTGGGACAAGAGGTGTCTCCTTCTCTGACCAATGAACTGTCTGCATTTTGTTTTTCACAAGCTGTCCTATTTAAAGCCTTCAATAAACTCTTTCTTGCACCATGCCACGTTAGCAGGGAGCCCAGCAATGCCTCCCAGATGTGTTTTGTGGGAAACGCACAGCTCAACATCCTCACCTGCATTCCAGCCTCAGCAGCCGTGAATTTTTAAAATGCCTGGGAGGAGAACCACAGTGCTCAGCAGAAACCTGAGAGAACCACCCCCACCATCCCTGCTGGATTTGCCATCCTCTCTGGGCTCACCCCCGGGGGCACAGGGGCAGCAGCACTCACCTGGGTTGCTCTTGGAGGTGCGCACTGGGGTGTAGTGGTTTTTGGAGGAGGTCCTGACTGGGGTGTTTTCTTTGGGGGAGGTATCTATGGCCGAGATAGTCTCTCTTTCACAGTGTCCAATTGGGATTGGTCCCTGCTGCCTTAGGATGTCGGCCAGAGCCCTGGGGAGACAGGAAAAAAAAGGGAAAAAAATGTATTTTCACATAGAATTCAGTATTTGTACTTGCACAGTCTGAGGATCCAGAAGTAGCTGGGTTTCTACCATCAACAGAGAAAAAGGCAATGATAGCAATAATGATAAAATTGAAATATGTACTTAAAAGCTCTGTTTCTGTGTGTCTGCTGCAAGTGTTTCCAGGCTCGTGTCTCATCTGCTCCCTCTAATCCACTCCAGCCCAGGGTTATGGTATCTCTCCATCATTTCCCAGAGCACACAAACTGCTCCTGGCACTGCCTCCATCAGGAGCCACTGCTGCCCCCAGCCCTGGCACCTCCAAAAAGTGATTCCAAAACCGCCCTGCCAAAGCCAAACTCCTTTAAAACTGACTCAGATCAGGAGTGTGATCCCCACATCCTGAAATCCCTGGGTTTTTTTCTGCACAAAGCTCAAACCTCAGCAGTGCTGGGAGGGTTTTTGAAAGGAGAGCCAGAAAAATGGATTAAGCAGCTCCCAGGGGCTGATGTCAACACAGCTCTGAGCCTACCTGGAGCTCTGTGCCCATCAGGGGTTGCTTTAGTGGCTGAGTTCTCCCTGCTGTTCCCAGGAAAAAGCAGTGTCACCCAGCTCAGCTGCAGCCAGCGTTTTCCCCTTGGACACTCCAAGATTTTTCCCCCCTCTGTGAGTATCATGGGCACAGTGAAATAATTACTGCATGGAGTGCTCTGGTGTTTCCTAGGGCAGCCCCAGGTGCTCTCGTGAGCCTTGGGAGAAGCAGGAAAGGGGTGGCTTGTGTGGGCTGTGAGGGACAGTGGCACCTGAAAGGAGATGGAGTTTGGGAAGCTCTTTTCTCCTAGCACAGGGAGCATGTGGGGTCACACATGACTCAGGCCCAGGGAAGGTGTCAGGAGGAGATATCCCCTCATTGCACGTTAACAAGAGGTTACTAACCCCCGAGGTGGTGGGGGAGGTCAGTCCCACCTGAAAGAGGAAGGATTTGCTTGGTGACAGTGCCCTGGCTGCAGCTGGCTCACTGCCCACTGCAAAGCTCCAGGAGAACAGACTCACTGGGATATCTGTGTGTGTGCATTTGGGCACAATTAGTGCCACTGATGTCACCAGCACCCTAATCACCTGCACAAGGATATGAGACACTCCAGAAACCTTCCTGTGACGACACCTCTCTTATCTGAGGAACACAAACCTCGCTGGCTGGAGCACTGTCCCTGCCAGGATAAGGGTTTGTGACACCTTTCCCTCAGATAAGGGTTTGTGACACCTTTCCCTCACGTCATCCCCGTGCCAACGGTGAGGATTTGTTCCCCTGAAGCCAGAGCAGGATGCTGGACAGGCTGCTGGGCTGGCCTGTGCCAGGGGAACCTACAGATGTGTCCTGTGCCTGGACAGCTCAGGCCAGCTCCTGCCTTCAGGGATGGCTCTCGTGGCACTCTGGACAAATTTGGGACTTTGGGAAGAAACCCAGCAGGATGAACCCTGGAGCCACGGGGCAAGGAAGGAGCTGTGGCCATTTTCAGAAGGAAAAACCAAAAGGATTTGGTGCAAATCCAAAGGAAGCAGAGGCTGGGCATCAGCTGGGGCCTGGTGCTGGAAGGGGAAATGACAGACTTTGATCCCAAAATGTGGCTCTGTAGTCAGGGAGAAGGTGAAGCTGCAGGGCTGGGGGGGACCAGCCCCTCTAACCCAGCCCAGAACCTGAACTGCTCCCTGAATTTCCCACGAGGGAACTGCAGCTGGAGCACTTTGTCCTCCCCACAGCCTTTTGGGATTGTCCCAGGTTCCCCATACCCACAGGTTCCCCACACTAATGAACAGGTGAGTGTGCACACAGCCTTGGTGGCAGCTCCAGCAGGCTGGGATGTGTCCTGAGGGAAGTGGGATTGGAGTGAGGGGTCTGTGGATGCTGGGTGGGAAGGGCACTGGGAAGAGCTGCCTATTTCCAGCAGTCCATGCTCAAAACTTCACTGATTTGCCTTCTGAAAATGGTTCTCATGCAGACCTTAAAAATGGGGTGCTAGAAAACGGAATTTCCTGTTCCAAGTCCCTAAGAATTTGGGGAAGAATGGAAGGACAATGACCAAATGGATCTGGCAGAGCACAGTGAAAAGAGCAGTGCCTGGCTGAGCTGGAGCTGCTAAATGCAGAGTGGGGATGGAGTTGGTGGCAGAACTCCAATCACTTCAGCACAGCCAGGATTTCACTACAAGTTCTTTTAAAAAAGCCAGGTTAAAGACTCCCCTATGCTCTGTTACTAACTCGGGAAGAAAGAAGCAGTTATTGCAGGAAATGGATTTATCCAGCCTGGAGCCAGCTCACCTGGAAGGGACAGCTCTCTCCCAGGGACAGCATTTCGGTCACCAGCCACTCTCACAGAGGGAGTCCATGAATAATTCATGGCTTGGCTCCTGGCCCCGCACCTGCTGAGAGCCTGGGGAGCTCCAAACGCTGACCACACCCAGGGCTGGCCAGTGCTGAGTGTTCTCACATCCCAGGTGCTGTCAGTGGGACCTGTGTGCCCAGGGCTGGGCTGTTCCCACATCCCAGGTGTTCCCAGCACATCCTGTGTGCCCAGGGCTGGCCGTTCCTGGGGGTTCCAACATTCCAGGTGCTCCCAGCACATCCTGTGTGCCCAGGGCTGGCCAGTGCTGAGCTATTCCCACATCCCAGGTGCTCCCAGCACATCCTGTGTGCCCAGGGCTGGCCAGTGCTGAGTGTTCTCACATCCCAGGTGCTCCCAGCACGTCCTGTGTACCCAGAGCTGGCCATTCCTGGGGGTTCCAACATTCCAGGTGCTCCCAGCACATCCTGTGTGCCCAGGGCTGGCCAGTGCTGGGCTGTTCCCATATTCCAGGTGCTGTCAGCTTGTCCTGTGTGCCCAGTCCTGGGCTGTTCCCACATCCCAGGTGCTCCCAGCACATCCTGTGTGCCCAGGGCTGGCCAGTGCTGGGCTATTCCCACATCCCAGGTGCTCCCAGCACATCCTGTGTGCCCATGGCATCCCCTGGGCTGTGTCACACAGCAGCTGGCAGGGCAGAGGTGGCATCAGCACTGCCCCCCTTGCTGCCTGCTGGGCATCACCCTGCCCGTGCCCAGGTTTTATCTCCACATTAATTGATTAATTGATCACAGGGATGCACTGCAAGCTGAGCCATCAGGGAATTGCTGCTGTTGCTCCCCCTGGGAGGCTGTGCCAGAGCAGAGCTTTGTTTGTGGAAGTGCAGGGGCTCAGCAGAGCCAGAGAAATTTGGGCTCTGCATTGCCAGGAACAGCAGCAGCCCGTCCCTCAGAGCAGGAATTCTGGGCAGGAGCAGCAGGAATGGATTTTCACATGTGGGGGTGCCTGGCAGAGCTCAAAGGGCTCTCAGGGATGCACAGGGTGGGATTGTTGGGCTGTCTGTGCAGGGCCAGGGGCTGGACTGCATGACCCATGTAGGTCCCTTCACTTCATTCCATGATCCTGTGATTCCACACCTGTGTGTGTGTCCAAGAACATGTGAATTCACCCATGGAGTCAAAGAAGGGAAAATACTAAACCTGGAGATGTTTAGTAATACTAAATACACTAAATAATACTAAACCTTGAGATGTTTAGTAATACTAAATATACTAAATAATACTAAACATTGGAATGTTTAGAAATACTAAATACACTAAATAATACTAAACATTGGGATGTTTAGAAATACTGAATATACTAAATAATACTAAACATCCCAATGTTTAGTAATAGTAAATATAATAAATAATACTAAACATTGGGATGTTTAGTAATACTAAATACACTAAATAATACTAAATATTGGGATGTTTAGAAATACTAAATATACTAAATAATACTAAACATTGGGATGTTTAGAAATACTAAATATACTAAATAATACTAAACATTGGGATGCCTCTCCACAAGTGAAGCATTTGCACCCAGTGTAAGTCAATATTCATTCTTAAAAATGCACATTGCAAGGAAAAATCAGATGTCTCCTGAGAAACATTAATGCCAATATAATTCGGGAAGCTCCTGGAATTTAATCCTGCTCTAAAAACAACTACTTCACACATCTCACACCAGTGTCCAAACTGAAAAATCTCTGTGATGTGAGCAAGGAATTCAAGGAATTTCCAGCAGTGACTGAGCTCAAAATGGGTGACACCAGTTGCTCTGAACACAGCAGGCCCGAAGCAAACAAAACTCCAGCCTGTGCTCTTCCCTGAACAACTGGGACCCCCCACCATACCACAAATTCACCCCTAAACTCACCTGGGCCCCCCAAACCTCACCTGGGACCCCAAAATCTCCCAAATTCCACCCAACACCCACCTGGGACCCCCAAAACCCCACAACCACCACCCAGAACCTCCCAAATCCCACCTGTATCCCCCTAAATACCCCAATATCCACCTGGGACCACCAAAATCTACCAAAATCTTCTCAAAACCCACGTGGAACTTCACAAACCCTACCTGGGACTCCCCAAAATGCCCCAAATTCACGGCAAGATCCACACAGACCTCCCAAATCCCACCTGAGATCCTCCAAACCCATCTGGGACGCCCCAAACCCCACAGGGACACCCCCAAATCCCTCAACTCTCCCTCTAAGCCCAACCAGAACCCCCAAATCGCATCCTAAACACCCCAAAATCCCTGCAACTCCCCCTCAAATCCCACCTGGGATTCCCCCAAATTCCACCACTTTAACACTAAACTCACATGGGCCCACCCAAAACCCCACAAACCCCACCCAGAACCCCCCCAGCCCTGCTCAGAGAAAGGAGAGGAAATAAAACCAGCAGGTCTTGCTGGGTGTGACAGGCTGTGGGGACAATGCTGTGCTGGCCCAGCTCCTTTCCTGTTGGGGAGGGAACAGCAAAATCTTATGAGTGCCTAGCAAGTAGTTCTGGAACAACAGATGAAATAGAGATGTTGGCAGTGTTTGACATAGACACTGAAAATAGTTCTGTTAAGGTTTGAGGCCTCTTCCTTTGTTTAGATGATACCAAATGCCACAAATACCAAAGAACCAACAGACATCCTGTCCCAAGCCTGGCAAGAAAGGTCTGAAGATAAGGGTTACAGATAAGAAAGCCATAAAACATGGGAATTTAGTGATCCCTATAGGTTGCATGCAAATATTAGGAAATTAGTATATTGTATTAGATTGGTTATTGGAAATTAGAATATTCATCATAGAAGAATACTTATTGTGTTGTAAACAGAAAATCTTGCCTCTTGCTCTCTCTTATCTCTTGCCTTCTCTTACCTCTGATCTCTAACCTCTCTCTAAGCTCTCTCTACCCCCTTGCTCTTATCACTCTCCCTGCTCTACACTCTCTCCTACACCCACGCCTTATAATAAAACACAAACCTAAAAAACAGAAAATAGTGAGCTCCTGAGTCTGTCCAGTGACCATCCAACAACCAATCCCCACACTTTCCTGCTGCTGTTTGTGCTGTGCCTGCTCAGCACACACACAGCTGCTCAGGGCTTTGGGAGCAAACGTGGGCAAGGTGCAGGCACAGGGGCTCTGCCTGTACACCAAATCCTCTGCTCTCAGCACAGCTGAGGGGCTTTGAACTCACTGAAGAAAGCTGCACTCTCTCTGAAGAGCCCTTGCAACAAAGGAGGTTGTGGTGAGAGCTGAGGCACAGCACAGCGTTTGTTGCAGAATTCCGTGTTTATCCACCTGGGGAAGGAGATATCTGAGCCCTCCAAGCAGTGCAGTGCACACAGATCTAAGGAAACCCAGCCAGCCCATGTGAGTGGGGGCAAAGGCAAGCAACAAATGCCCTGATCTCATCTTCCTGAGCAAGTTCAGATCTTATGTGAAGCAGAAATTTTAAAAGGCATCTGATCTCCAAAGGCACAGAGATCAACTGCTACTACTTAAGGATATAAGAGATTACAAAACTAAAAGAACCAGAAGTTCAGAGCTACACTGGATTCCCTTGACACCTCATGATGGAGTTGGACTAATAGAAAAAGTTAATTAGCAAGCAGGAAAATATCAAATAAATGGGAATTAGAGACACTGAGATGATTTGGTGGAGGCAGCACAGTTTCTGAGCCTGGCCTCTCATAATGGGAGAAGTTCAAAGGGAAAGAAGCCCAGAAGCATTCAGAGGAAGTCAGTGGCCATGCAGCCTCTATGCTCCCAATCTCTTCATAAAATAGATTCAGAGAAGAAAACATGTCAAAAAAACCCCCAATTATCAAACTGCAAACCACAACCAGAGCTCCAGACTGGAGCTTTCCCAGCACATGGAAGCGAAACAAAAGGAAAAATGTTTTGTGCATTTGTACAGGCACATGCACACAGATACACACCTGGCCTGGATTTGGGTCTGCATCTGGACAATCCACCCTGCAAACAGGACAAGGTCCAGCTGTTCTCCCTGCTCAGGAGCTGCCCCAAGTGCAGCCAGGTGCAGGGCTGGTGGTGCAGGCTTGGTTTGACACAGAACTCGTCCTGAGTAACTTCTCTGAGGTCACAAGTGCAAGGTGTCCCTGCCCATGGCAGGGGGTGGAATGAGATGATCTCTAAGGTTCCTTCCAGCCCCATCCATTCTGTGATTCTGTGGTGTCTGTGATTGAGATTTTATGGCTGCACCTTTTTTGGCTTTTCTTAGCTCAGTGTGACCTGTGCTTGTGGCCCTGTATTCTGTGCCTGTGGGAGGGCCAGGGCACTTCAGAGGAGAGACTCAGGAACCATCAGGATTAAACAACTCAAAGCAGGGCAAAGAGCAGCGGAAAGGCACCCGAGTGAGTCGGAGTGGAGTGAAAAAAGGCAGAGCATAAAAACACACCAGTGCAAAGAGACTGAAACAGGAACAGCATCCGAGGAAGAAAACCTTCTGTGGAGTCCCTGTGGCCAGGTGTGCTCACAGCACTCCTCCCTGCCCTGGGGACGATGCAGTTTGATTGTTTGGCTCCAGCAGCCCTCGGCAGCGAGAGCAGAGCTGAAGGAGCTGCCTGTGATCCCCGCCTCAAACACCAGGGCTGGAGCACAGCACTCCTGATAACCTTCACACCTGAAAGCAGCTCCCTGCAGCAGCCCCCCAGCCCTGGAGCTGCGGGGAGGTGCAGCCTGCAGGAACACAAGCCCTGCTCCATTTCAAGTGAGGCTCACACAGAGCAGCAGCCCCTTGGATCTGGGGGCAAACACATCCACTGCCTGTGGCTCCTGCTGGAATTCAGAGGCTCACACAGAGCAGCAGCCCCCTTGGATCTGGGGGCAAACACATCCACTGCCCGTGGCTCCTGCTGGAATTCAGAGGCTCACACAGAGCAGCAGCCCCCTTGGATCTGGGGGCAAACACATCCACTGCCCGTGGCTCCTGCTGGAATTCAGAGGCTCGGGGCAGAAATGACCAGGGATGGATGATTTAACTGTGCTCTCTCCATGGGGAAAGGGTGTCCATTTGTAGAAGCTGTCACCTATCACTCCCAGAGCAGGAGAAGCAAGGAGACTGAAGAGGAGCACAGATATGTTCCCTCTCTGCAGCAGCACAGATGCTGTGGGAGGAGGGTGAAGTGAAGCACAGCACAGAGCCTGTTTCCTTCTCCCTTCCCCACCCCTCAGGCATCGCTCCATGCAAGGCCAGATAAGGCCTTTCAGCAGCACACAAAGCTGATGTGCTGGGAAAAATCCCTGTGCTGCTTCCCAGGAGAGCAGCTGGGCTCCCACCAGTGCCCCAGGGCCAGCACTGCCCCTGAGCCCCTCTGGCTCAGCTGACCAGCAGAATGCACTCGGGATATTTCAATCCCAAGCTGCCAACTCTACCCAGCTTCCAATCTGTGCGTTCCCAGCTCAGCAGAGTGCAGAGGCTGCTGCTGAGGCTAAGCAGGGGTCGTGGAGCAGTGCTACATCTGTGAATTATTTATGTTCTCTAGCGTGGGGATGCAGGATCATGGCCACGGAATGAGAACATTCTGTCACCCCTTCTTGCTATGGAAAACTCACCCAGCTTTGGAAAAGGCCAGCTGATATTCCCTGTTCAAACATTCCCTAACTCATCCCCATACTGAAAGTAAAAGAAATACTTCATAAATTGCACCCAAGAAACGCTTGAGAAAAGAAAACAAGCCTGGCAAGGAGACAAAAACAAACTGTCCTCATCAATGCATGAGAGAGCATCAGCACACACAACGTTGCTGGGTGTAATTCTCAGAAACCAGCCCCAGCTTCTGCCTGGAGCCCAGTAATAGTTCTGGCTGTGTAACCCTAAAAGCAAGAGGCAGCTCTATACGGCCAGGCTGAAAGATCCTACAATTACAAAAAAAAAATAAAAAAGAAAGAAAAACAACCAAGCAGTTCCACTGAAGGCATTACAAGCGTTTCTGTAAAATAGGAATATTCCAGCTCCTGGTTTTCAAAGCACTTCCATTTAACTGCTGTTAGGAACTGTCTCAGTGAGTGCCAGTGCTGAGCCCAGAATCTCAGCAGTGCCTGTGCTTTAAAGGGACGTGGCAGTGCTGGCAGCAGGAGCTGATTCCAGCTCGGAGCTGCACACAGCCCCTTCCTTCCAGAGCACACTGACAGCTCTTCTGTGAATTTGTGAACCCTCCTTCCAACAAAAGACATTATATGAGCCCTGCCTCCCTCAAAATGTTCTTTCTAAGTGAGCTCATAAGGATTTTCTGTAAAAGCTGGATGAGAAACGGGCAGAGGGATAACATCCACACATGGCATTTATGAGGAAGTCAGACTCACAGTGTGTGATCCTGCCCGTGGTGAAGTGCAGGGAAGTTCTGATTGATCTTCCCTGCCTGTGGGATACTAGCCCAAGAGGCTTTTTCCAGCCCCCTGTACCAAGTTGTGCTCATGCTGCTGCTCTCCTCCTCCCAGAGGATGCACACCGAGGTTTAATGCACTCGCCATCACTACAGAGAATTATTGTGGATGTTACACTTCACTCCAACTGACACGACCTCAAACAGACAGAAATATCTGAGCCCATCCTGCTTTCCTCCTTCCCTGTTACTCCCCAGCAGCTGTCAGAGACAAAGACAAACAATTCTCTCCTCTTATTTACATTCTGCTTCGAGCACCGAGAGCATTCAGCTCAATGCAGGAGATGCACTTCACAGTATTTAAACCCTCGTGTGATGCTGATCAAGTTCAGGTAACACAGCTCTGAAAGGTATAATCTTTTACCAGCTACCATATTATAGAAGTCAATCAACTCCTTAAAATGCTCTGGAAGTCAAGCTTCCCGAGCACTCAATCTGCCATTCATACTTCTACACACAGGTGAATCATTTCACCAGAACTTATCTAAATAAAGCAAAGCAAGCATCAAAGAAATGAAAACATCAGGAAGAATCCAGACAAGTCTGGCAACACTGGCTCTGATTTCCAAGGGCGAAGGATCCAACCCTGCAGCAGGCTGGAGCTGGAGCAGAAGTAACATATGGACATCCAACCCAGATTTCCAAATTTAGTGTGAAGATAAGGCCCAGGCAAAGTTGCCTTGAAGCCAGAAGAGCTGGGCAGCTGGGGAACCGTCCCTCAGTTAACAAAAGACTTAAAAGAGCCGATTTTCTGGCTAAGCCACTTGCAGGACCCTTGCCTCTGCACAGCTGGGTGTAGTTTTTGACACTGTGAAGTTGCATTCTTGCAGGGACCAGGGGCAGGTGGGATTTGGAGTGGGAAAACGTGGGCCAGACCCTCAGCAAGTGTAAACCAGCCTCACTGTTTGTCCTCACTGCAGGGAGGAGTCTAAACAAAACACATCTTCCCAAATAAATAAAAACTGCGTCACTCATCTCTTTTTCCCTCACAGAAAACAAATATTTCTCTAATATGTCTTGGCTGATTGCAGCTGAAGTTCAGCCTTAAAAACATGGTCAATGATTTCAAGATTTCTGATTAAAAAATCATCATTAAAATAATTTCAGGAGGCATTATCTGCTAGAGTTCAGTTCTTTCCCCCTGATGCTCAGCACTGTTCTTCTAAAGAATCCTCTCACCAATTTTTATGTTCAGACACAGGGAGCTCTCGGATTCGTGGCACGCAAGCAGCACTCATCATTTGGAGGGACTTTTTCATCATAAAATAAATATGAACTGAGAGAGAACACGCACTTATCCAAAAGGAGGATTGCTAGAGACGCCCGAGCTTGTGTTTGCAGCAGGATTTTCTGTGGCACGCCGAGCGCTCGCTGTCACTACGGCGCCGTGTGACACCGCTGCCGAGGGGACACCGAGCCGCCTCTCGGCCGGCGAGGACGGGCTGCCGGGGCTTGGGGAGTGAACACGGGAGTGTGCAGAGCTCTGCCTGCCACCAGCGCCTCCTGCACAGCCCCAGCGGCACCGCCCAGGGGCTCAGAGCCGCCCCCTCCACTCTTCCAAAACTTCTCCCGGCAGGACAGGGTCCCCGGGGGGCGCAGGGGGAGGCGTGGAGGAGTTTGGGGGGTGCAGGGAGGGAGTGCCGGGGCAGTGGGGGATGCCTGGGGGCAGGAGGGATGCGCGGGGGTCCCGGGAAAGGAGGAGGAGTGCGAGGTGCAGGAAGCAAGCCGGGATGCTGGGGGAGATTCCGGGTGGCAGGAGGAGGGGTGTCGAGGTGCCAGAGAACATGAGGGCGCTCCGAGGGGTAAAAAGGGGTGCCGGGGTGCAGAGGGAGGCTTTGGGGGGGGCAGGAGAGGGGTGGCGGAATGCCGAGGGGCAAGTGCGACGTTCTGGGATGTAGAGGAGGGTGCCGAGGAGCAGGAGGGGGTGCCGGAGGTCAGAGGCGGGTGCCGAGGAGCAGGAGGGGGTGCCGAGGGACAGGATGGGGCGTCGGGGGATAGGAGGGGTGTCGGGGGGCAGGGGAGGGTGTTGGGGGGGCAGGAGGGGGGCGTCAGGGGACAGGAGGGGGTGTCAGGCGACAGAAGGGGGTGTCGGGGGGCAGGAGAGGGTGTCGGGGGGACAGGAGGGGGGCGTCGGGGGATAGGAGAGGGTGTCGAGGAGCAGGAGGGGATGCCGGGGGACAGGGGAGTGTGTCGGGGGACAGGGGAGGGCGTCGGGGGCAGGAGGGGTGTCGGGGGACAGGGGGAGGGCGCCGGGGGCAGAAGGGAAATGCCGGGTTGCAGGCGGGGGACAGGGGCGGCTACGCGTGGAGCTCCGGGACAGACTCTTGGTAGAGCGGGGCAGCGCGGAGGTGTCCGGGAACAGCCCGGGAATTCTCCGGGAACAATCCGGGAACAGTCCGGGAACAGTCCGGGAATTACCCGGGAATTATCCGGAGCTGTCCCGGAGCTGTCCCGCAGCCGGTGCTGAAGGCACGGGCAGGAGACGCGACCGCGGCCGCGGGAGAAGAGGCACGGGGCACCGGGACCGGCCCCGAGGTGGCAGCGGGACGGCCAGAGGGGTGCGGGTGCCCCTGGTCGGACCGTGGGAAGGAGGAACTCCCGGGCAGAGGAGGGAAAGGGAAAATCCTTTCGTGGACGGTGCAAAGATGGAAAGCCTGGACAGCCCTCGCAAAGGGGGAAACCTTTGGGTAAATGGCTCAAGGGGAGACCCCTCGAAGCGGCGGCACAATGGGAAATCGCCTGGATGGGTGGCACAGAAGAGGAGCCATCGGAGAGTCATGGCAGTGGGGAACCCCTTGGAAGGGTGGAGCAGGGGAAACTCATGGTGAGCCAGAGCAAAGCACAGACTCGCGGGGGTGGTTCAGTCTTGGGCCGGGAGTGCAGCGGGAGAACCCCTGGGCAGCGGTGTAAAAACTGAGCCCTTGGACAGCAAGCCCGAAGGTGGGATCCTTGGAGGAGCCGTGCAACGGGGAAAACTCGGGCAGGCTGCCGGGCGCTCGAGAGGAGAACCTGGGCCCGGCAGTGCGGTGGTGAGACCCTCGGGCAGACGGTGCCGCTCGCTGAGGGACCATCCCTGGGGACAAGGGGCGCCGGGGGCGGGGGGAGGAGCGCACCTGTGAATGTTCATCTCCCGGGGCGGGCGCCGCGCCTTGTCGTAGGCCACCTTGGCGAAGACGCCGGCGATGAGCACGAAGGCGATGGCCCCGCACGAGATGTAGACGGTGGCGTTGGTGCTGTCCTTGTCCGGGTCGTACTTGTTGGCGTCCCCATCGCTGCCGTCGCCGCCGTCGGCGGGCAGGGCGCCGCTGGCCGTGGTGGGGTGGGCCCACTCGGGGCTCTTGTAGTTGCGGCACAGGCTCTGGTTGAGCTTCTCGGCGCGCTTGTTGCAGCAGAAGCGGTAGAAGCAGGTGCCGCAGCAGTAGCGGAAGCCCGTGAGGCTGTTGTTGCACTCGAACTCCTTGTCCCACTGCCCGCTCACGTCGTAGTACCCCCAGCACGTCTCGTGCGCCGGGGCCGAGCCCCCGCCGCCGCCCCCGCCTCCGGGGGCTGCCTTGCCGCCCCCCGCGCCCTTGCCGCGCCCGGGCAGCGCCGTGGGGCCCGCCAGCGTCTGGTTCAGGAGCTCCTTGCCCGGCTTGGGGGTCCGCCGCGCCGCCGCCGCCCCCTGGGTCCGGTTGCCCTTGGCGCGGGGGGGCCCGGCCGCCTGCGCGGGCAGCGGCAGCAGCAGCAGGGCCAGGAGCTGCAGGGAGAGCAGGAGCAGCGGCAGCAGCAGGTGCCGCGGCCCCATGGCGAGGGGCGAGGCGCGGGGGGCGCGGCGGGCGGGGTGGGCGCTCAGCGGCCGCGGCGCTGCCCCATGGAGCGGGGCGGGGGCGGGGGTGCGGCCGGGGGTCCCGCTGCTGCTGCCGCCGCCGCTGCCGCCGCGATGCTCCTCAGCGGCCGCCCCGCTCCATGCCGGAGCGCGGCTGGAGGCGGCGGGGTCCCGGCGCTGCTCCGGCGAGGGGCTGCGAGAGACGGGGACAGGGTGAGAGCGCGCCGCGCCCCGGGCAGCCCGGCCCGCCCCCGCCCGCCCCATGCCCACGGCCTTACCATGCCGGAGCGGGACTGCAGCGGGGCCGCGGGGCTGCCCGCGCTCCGAGCCGAGCCGAGCCGGGGGCGGAGCGCAGCGGAGCGCCGCCGAGCCGGGCGCGGAGCAGGGGCGGGCGCCGAGCCGAGCCGGGAGCCGGGGAAGGACCGCCCACCGCTGCCGGTCCGCTCCTGACATCACCGGGACCGCGGCGCGCCGCTCCGCCGGCACCCGGCACCGCCGCCGGCCCGCCCGGCCCGCCCGGCCAGCGCGCCCGCAGCGCCCGCAGCGCCCGCAGCGCCCGGCCGGGACAGCGCCGCGCTCGGGGAGCGACCGGCCGGGGGACGTGCGGAGTGTGCGGGGTGCGGACCTCGTGCGTGTGCCCCGGGATGGGTCCCGCAGGGGTGTGGTGAGTGGCCACTGTCCCTGTCCCTGGGAGTGTGGTCCTGGCAGGGATGTGGTGAGTGGCCGCTGTCCCTGTCCCTGGTGATCTGAAGTGGTCCTGGCAGGGATG
Organism: Luscinia megarhynchos; assembly: GCA_034336665.1. NCBI lineage: Eukaryota > Metazoa > Chordata > Aves > Passeriformes > Muscicapidae > Luscinia > Luscinia megarhynchos. Next base: position 10,698,674 of record CM067580.1, read on the forward strand.
TGGTGAGTGGCCACTGTCCCTGTCCCTGGGAATGTGGTCCCGGCAGGGATGTGGTGACTCGCCACTGTCCCTGTCCCTGGGAGTGTGGTCCCGGCAGGGATGTGGTGAGTGGCCGCTGTCCCTGTCCCTGGGAATGTGGTCCCGGCAGGGATGTGGTGACTCGCCACTGTCCCTGTCCCTGGGAGTGTGATGCTGGCAGGGATGTGGTGACTCGCCACTGTCCCTGTCCCTGGGAGTGTGGTCCCGGCAGGGATGTGGTCCCTAAAGGTGTGTGTGGGATGCAGACCCGTCCCTGGGGTGCGGTCCCTGCGGGGGTCGGCAGGAATGTGGTTCCTGCAGCAGTGCCCGCAGCACAGCCCGTGCTGGGCACACCTTGTCCCCAGGGCTGTCCCCAGGCCGTGCTGCCCCTCTGCACCGGGACAAACCTCGCAGGCTCCCCAGGGATTGCTGCTGCAGCCCGGGGCTGTTGGCACCTCCCTGGGAAGGTGCGCCGGGTCCAGCTGAGTCCCAGTTCCTGCTCCCTGATGTGCTCGGGGTGGAGACAGCAGCACCCCCAGCCCGATATACTCCCCATTTCTTCCAACTGTCCAGGATGCTGCAGGGATGGGCTGGCACTGCCCTGGGCTGGCCAGCGACCCGGGCACAGCCACCACAGGTTTGTTCTGAGCAAGATCCCTTCAGGCACAGAAGCTTTCACTGCTATGAGCCACAGCCACCGAGGCAGAATTTCCTCAAAGTCCTGGAGCTTCCCCCGTGTCCCACTGCAAACCCAACTAAAGCCTCTACAGACATTTCCTGAAGCCAGGCAAGGTGCTGCCAGCTGTAAGGACACACAGGACAGCAAGGAGCACACGGGGATGGGAACTGAGGGGATCCCTGCAGCTGCAGGAGGCACTTTTCAGGAGAGAAGGGAGTGCAGTGTAGGAGGAAGAGAGCAATGGAAAGAGAGAACCCCAAAAAATCCCCTGTCTTGCACCCTGTGGGAATAATTTCCTCAAGGAAAGGTCTGAGTGCCCACAGCTCATTTGGTAACTCCCTTAGGACAGCCCACAGACTGTGAGGTTGGCAAAGAAAGCTCTAGCTCTGCCATCTAAAGCTGCTCTGGTGCTGGGGAGCACCTGGGGAAGTGGAAAATCCCTTCATTCCTCACAAACGGGAGGACTGGTGCCCTTCCACGGCCACAGAGCTCTGGAGTTAGGGGAGGTGCCCAGGTAAATCCACACCATGGCCTCAGCAGTGCCTGACCCCAGCTCAAACCTGAGGCAGGAGGAGGCAGCCAAAGCCAGCGTGGCCACCCAGGGGCAGTCTGAGCCCCTCTGAACCCCAATACCCCAACCCAGCTCCTCTGGCCCCTCCCTGGGGATAATTCTCCTGCTGAGTGACCCCCAAACCCTGACACCAAAGGTTGTAAAGCAGATTTGACTGATGTAGGGACGTCATCTCCAAACGCTGGGGGCTTTCCACACGTCCCCATCAAATTCACCACAGAAAGCATCTTCAGCCCTGGGTCTCCTGGGAACTCTGTCCCTGCTTCTCCAAGGCTTTGCATAGTGTGGGAGGCACCCAGGTGGAGCAATGTGTGTGCTTCCCTCACCTGGCTGCTCCCTGCACACCTGCACAGGAGCTGAGCTCTCTGCAGTGCCCTGCTCAGGGGGCATTAAAACCCAGTGTCCTCTCCCAGTGGGGCAAGGCTTCCTGCAGAAGGCAACCCCTGGGGAAAAAACCCAAGGTTTTTGAGTCAGAAGCACAAGGCAGATCTCTGTCCTTACACCAAACATTACAAGGGCACAGTGTGCAAACACTGAGTGCCACGTTTGCTGTCCCACAGCATATCTGGGGGCTGAGATTGGCTTTTCCTCCAGAGCCTCGGACTCCATGTGCTCCTCTGATGCCACCACGCCTTTACCACACCAAGGTGACGGTAAAACCCCACCCAGATCTCTGCTTCCTCCTGCTCAATTTGTCAGGACAGAGCTTCCCTGGATCCCCGGCACAATCCCGTTGCTTTGCCTGGAGCCAAAATACGAGCGAGAAAAAGCTGAAGCAAATAAGGGAAAAAGGAAAGAGCCCCTAGGGAGCAACGTTGGATTTCTGGGACTTTCCAGGGATTTGGAGCCGCGTTGCTGGCTGGAAGGGAAGGGGCTGAGATGCTTGTAGGAGAAAATGCCCGTGCTGCCCGCGGGCTGTGTGACAGTGCGACAGCGACTGTGACAGCGACTGTGACAGCGACTGTGACAGCGACTGTGACAGCGACCCTGTGGCAGCTCCGCTCCCAGCCCCATCCCCGCCTGGAAGTCACTCCGAAACCTCCAGCGCTTTCTCTTTTATCTCCCGTCCCGTCCTCCCCAGGTTGTTTTTGGCAGCGTGACTGCTCCAGAGCTGTTTTCTGTTTATCTTCCTGGCCGGCTGCTTTCATCTCCGCGGCTGCAGGCGGGGAAGGGAAGCGCAGCTTCACCAACTCCCGAAATCCAATTTCTGCCCAGCACCGCTCCCCTTCTCCTGCCACCCCTCACCGGCCTCTGATGACTTTGTGAGGAGTTTCTAATGAGTCTGATGTGCTCAAAAGCTGATTCCTCCTCGTCAGGGGATTCAGTTGTGACCGTGAATCTTCATTAAAACGAGCACAGCACTCCGGACCTAATTTTTCTTCTAAAATTAATGTGGCTACAAAAAGCTCCTAATAGGAGTTTGGGGGATTATTTCTGCGGAGCTGGATTCCTTCTTGCTCGAACAGGAATGGGTGGATCCCGGGCTTGTTCCAGGCAGGAGGCTGCTGGTTCCAGGTACAAGACAGGCTGAAGAGAAAGCAGGAAAAGGGGAACAAGCAGGCACAGGGGTGGCAGAGCCTCACACAGGCAGGGCCAGATGTGCTCAGCCCCTCCTCAAAGGACACGAGCAGAAACCAGAGCAAAACAGGGATATTCCACCAGCTTTTCACGGCTGGTTTGTTCTCTGCTGCCTGAGAGGATCCTGTGGTGTGTATGGGGCTGTACAATTTGAGAAGCTGGGATTCTCTTCCCCGTGGGAACCTCTTGTGTCTTTCTCCCTGTTCCCAGCCCCAGCCCGGTGGCAGTGACTGTCACACTCTGTCCTGCAGCACTGACCTGTCCCTGTCTCCTGTTCTGTGCCAGATGTGAGCTGTGCCCAGCTGTGCAGAAAAGGTGCCCAGCTGTGCAGAAAAGTGCCACCAGCGCTCCTGGGAGAGGGGCAGGGATGTCACTGAGGTGTCCCCAGAGCTGGCCAGGCACTTCAGCAATGCCCTCCCTTCAAATGGGGCCATCTGCCAGTGGAAGACAAAGAAACTTCTACAGCAAATGAGAAATTCCTCAGTATTTATCCAGCTCTGCTCACAGAGAAGTATTTAGAAAGTGCTTTTACCACTGCAATTCTGCAAAACCCTAAATTTTCCTAATATCCAACCTAAATTTTCCTTTTTTTGTTTGGAGCCATTCCCCCTTGTCCTGTCACTCCATCCTTATAAATCATGTCTCTCCCTTTCTCTTGCATGCTTCTTCCTGATATTAACAGGAAATCCAGCACAAGGGAAACGCTCCAAGTATTCCCTGCAAACTGTGACATCCCCTGGGGATCCAGGCAGAAAGAAAGGAATGCAGAGACCTCAGTATAGGTTCCTCTTCCACTGCTCTCTCCTGTGTGAGGGTTCCTCCAGGCCTGGGAAAGATAATTTGATCTGCTTTGTCTTCCTACCTTTGTCACTGCCAGTTTGGGGCTTCTCCAGATTTCCTCAGCCCATGGAGGGCAGCACACACCTGAGGGTGACACCCGGCTGTGCACAGCCCTGCCCACACTCCCTGCCAGGGGTTAATTTCCTTTATCCTGCTGCATGTGCACAGAAGGGAGAGCAGTGTGAGCTTTTCTTTTCCGTGTCATTGCAGCCCCTGTTGTCACTTCCATCAGCAGCACTGCCACGAGGGCAGGCTTCTCTCCCAGCTCCATCAGACCTGTTTTTTCCTGTGATCTGGCACAGCCAGCAGCCACTCTTCCATGCAGCAGCAGGCAGCCTGAGGCAGGAGGAGCCGTCCCAGCCAGGCTGAACATGCACACCTTGCACGGTCATTACCCAGCCAGGGCTGGATGCAGGTGACAACAGCAGAGAGATGGGAGCAGTTAGCACTGATGTGATGCTGCCTCCAAGCCCAGCAATGTGACACCCAGACAGCTCCAGCCCAACCACCCCTGTGTCCATCCCACCTCAGCCAGGCCACCACGGACAGCTCAGGTGTTTTCCTTTCCTCCAAACATCTCGTCCCTTGGCTCTGACTCTTTCATCTGGATGTGTGGATTTAGCAGCAGACAGCTGGCACTCGAAGCAGCACAGGAGAGCATTTGCAGCCTGCCAGGGCTTGGAAGATGTGTGATCCCAGATTTCATCTCCTCACAGCTCACCCAGGGCTGTGCCTCACTTCTGGCTGGGCAGCCTAAGGGACATTGATGCCATCACAGCCTGTGCTCCCAGGGGCAGGGACAGGAGCCAGGGGACAGCTGGAGCTGAGTCAGGGGGTTTGGGATGGATTTCAGGGAACGTTCTTTCCCCAGAGTGGGGAACTGCCCAGGGAATGGGCACAGCCCTGAGGCTGCCAGAGAGCTTGGACAGCACTGCCAGGGGCGCCCAGGGTGGGATTTTGGGGTGTCTGTGCAGGGACAGGGGCTGCACTCCTGATCCTGCTGGGTCCCTGCCAGCTCAGGAGACCCCAGACTCCAAGTGCAGGGCTCAGGCCATGGTCTGATAAGGACACAGGAGTTTTCCTGCCTGGTGCCAGCCCCTCCCTCAGCCCCCGTGCCAGGCAGGCAGATTTGCCCAGAAAGCAAACGAGCTCCTCAGGCATGACAGGGATTTCAGAGGGAGTGACACATCTGCTCCCAGGCTCCCTGAGTCCCTCTGGTTCTCTTTACAGGTGAATTTTACACCTTTCCTAAAATCCCCAGGGGTGAGCCAGTTCTTCCCAGTCATTCATGGACCTGGTGAGTGACTGGAAAATGGGAGGATCCAAAAGTCCTTTGAGTAGAGCTGAGAGCTCTCTGAAATTAGGATATTTTTCAAGGCTGGGAGGGAGACCAAAGAAAGCTGAACCCCAGGCTTGCACAATTGAGAACAGAGTGTGGGATGGGAGCACGGTGTGCACGGCAGGCCAGGGCAATCCTTGCCACGGGCAGGAACAATCACAGATCCCGAGCAGGGGGCAGTGGGAGGAGTGGCTCTGCTGCTGCAGGCAGCCACTGCTCAGGCAGGGTGCCCCTGGCTTAATGGGAATTATTTCCCTTAGATCTTTGTGCTGCTGCCAATTCACTCCTCTGAGCAGACAAAGGAGCACTTCAGGAGTCCAATTGCTGCTGCCTGCAGCCAGCACAGTGGCCCTGGAGCAGCCCAGCAGAGGAGGAAGGAACATCCCAACTGGGCAAGGAGCAGGTTCTGACCCTGTGGAGTTCAAAATTCTTCAGAAAACTGGGTAATCACAGGGCAGATTGTCATACAATCATGGAATGAAAGCCCTTCCAGTGCCACCCCAGCCATGGCAGGGACACCTCCCACTGTCCCAGCTGCTCCAGCCCCAGTGTCCAGCCTGGCCTTGGGCACTGCCAGGGATCCAGGGGCAGCCACAGCTGTGCCAGCCCTGCCCACCCTGCCAGGGAACAATTCCTGCCCAATATCCCACCCAGCCCTGCCCTGTGTCAGTCTGAAGCCATTCCCTGGGTCCTGTCCCTCCATCCCTTGTCCTAATTCCCTCTCCAGCCCCCTTGTACGACCCTCCAGGCACTGGAATCGTGTCTGGGAAGAAGCAGGAATGAAAGGAAAGCTGCACTTGGGGTTTGCTCTGTGGGGAAGGTGCAGTCCAGGCTCAGCAGCTTTGTACTCAAAGTTCTCCTTCACTCCCTGCACTCCTGCAGGATGTGTGCCTGGAGAAGGGAGGACAGACCCCAGCCAAGGAGATGTGGTGCTGTTTGCAGGGGATGCTCACATGGCTCAGGGGCATCTTTTGTCACTCAGAAGTGGCTCTGCAGCTGTGACCACTCACCCTGTTGGTGAAAAAATCTCATGGGCATCATTCAGGGCTGTACCATGGCTGACACAATAATTTTGGGCTACATCTGAACCCACCTGGGCAGCTCTTAGAAGAGAGGGTTGAAGGAAAGAGACCTGATGATGAGAAATCAGGCCCTGTAATGTCAGAAAACCTGGAAAGGTGAAGGATTCCTGGACAAGGTGGCCAATTCAGCACAGTGGTGAGGTCATCTGGGATCTCCTGGAAACAGAATGAGTCCCAGCTCTGGTGCCAGGCAGAACTGGCTGAACTGCCTGGGACAGCACTCAGGGTGGGATGAATCTGCCCAGCCACTGTGCAGAAAGGAGGGCACCTGGCTAACAGCAGTCACTGCTCCCTGGCCCCTCATCACCATTTATTCAACACCTCCAGCTGGGGTTTGTGCTGGAGACCCTCCCCTGCCTGAATCCCCCCTGCAGCTGCCCCTGAGGTGGAATAACCTGCACTGATTGATCCTGACGTGCTTTGCAGAGCCAGGACAGCCCAGGAGCCCTTTGGCATGGGGAATCTCCGTGGTGCCACCAAAGTTTGGCCCTCACTGGAGGAATTGCTGCTCTGGAATGTGCAAAGTGGGGGACACCAAGTGACACCCACAAATCCAGGACCCTCATTGTGTAAAGATTTGACTTTGCAGAGCTGTGTGCAGGTGGAATCACCACAGAATTCCAAGCACTGCTCACTCCAGCAGCTCCCCCATTTCCACAGGAGTTCCTGCTGCTCCATGCAGGCAGGGAAGGAGGTGCTGGGACCACAGGAAACGATTAGCAAACATGCCTGGGTCTGAAACTTTCCCATTCAGTTTTTATTAATTCTCCCTTTGCAATAATCCTCAATATGCTTCGTTTACATTCAATGAGCAAGAGGGGAGCAGTGCCTTAGTTAATTTAACTCCCACAAATTCCCATCTCTGCTGGGGAGAGATTGTGTTTCCTCGCAGATAAAGCAGCTTCTTCATATTTCAAAAGGTTAGAGATTAGATCTGCTTACTGCTATACTTTTATTAAAATTCCTATTTACATTTTTTTCCCACGTTGATACAATTACAGAAAAGGCAGAAAGCAAACGTTTGAGCCAGAGCAATCCCTGAACACTGGAATATCCCCGGGCCTGTCCATCCATGGGCGTGCAGGGGAGAGCCCTGAGTCTGTCCCTGCAGATGGGAGGGGGAGCTGCCTGTGCTCTCCTGCTCACCATGCTGAGGGCTCAGAAGCAGCACAAAACCTGGCCACAAAATCTGGCCACAAAACCTGGCTCAATTCCCAAGGCCCGTAGCAAGAGGGAAGTGGAACCAGAAGGCTCCACAGGGCCCTTATGGTGGCCTTGCAGTGCCCAAAGGGGCTCCAGGAGAGCTGGAGAGGGACTGGTGTCACACCCGAGGTGTCCCTCACAGAGCTCTGCCCCTCCCCGTGGCCTTTTGGCAGCACCCAAAGTGGCAAAGGGGGAATTTGGTGCTGTTTGTCCATTCCCTGTCTCCCTCAGAACAAGCAGCTGGAACATTTTGAGCTGCATGAAAATCATGCAGTGTCCTGGGCTGGATGGAACCCACCAGCATGCAGGGAGGTGGGGCTGGATTTCATCCTGGTGAACATCAGGGTGGGAACAGCAGCAGCTCCACAGCTTCCATCCTGTAATTCCCCTTTCACCTCCACAGCAGCTTTCTGTCCCCATGGGGGGACCAGTGCAGATCATTGTGTGCCTCATGAAATGTTCTCTGGGAAGGACAGAAACATCTGCTTGGGACACTGCCACTGCACCAAGGACAGGGGAGAAGAACAACGCCTTTAACTGGCTCAGGGGAGAGATTTAGGTTGGCAGATGTGTAATTGCCTGTGCTGGAGGCTGGCCAGGACTCCAGGTCTAACACCCCTGCTTGGATGGATCCTGTGGAACTTGAGCAGGGAATCACAAAAGAAGCCCCTGTTCTCCTTTGTTGGGTTTCAGAGACAATTTGGCTTCTGAGAAAAGGGGTCAAGATGTCTTCAAGTGCTCCTGGTTTCTTCTTTGTTAAGAAGCCCTTTGCTGTCTGTGAGGAGATCTGAGCTCTCAGAAGCAGCACGAGCTCTCCAAGGCATTTTGATGTTTCCTAAACAAAGTGGGAGGAGGTGGATCTGTGGGAACTTTGCCTGTCTCACCAGTGTCACCCCACCTGGTATCACACATTTCTCCCAGAGAAATTCTTCTGGGAGTGGAGAGGGGAGAAAAACGAGGTTGGAACTGCAGCTGTGTGGAAGCTTCTGTAAACCAGGAGTGCTGGGTGGAAGTCAGAGGAGCTTTGTTGAGGCTTTAGGACTGCAAATCAGGGGGTGGTGACAGCCAAAAACCACAGGAAATATTCAGATTAGCAATGGAGAAGGTTTAGAGTGGATGTTCCCTGTGAGAGTGAGGAGGCCCTGGCACAGGGAAGATGTGGCTGCCCCATCCCTGGAGGTGTCCAAAGCCAGGATGGAGCAGCCTGGGATGGGGGAAGGTGTCCTTGCCCACGATGAGGGGTGGGATGAGATAAAATGAGGATGAGATGAGATGAGATGAGATGAGGTGAGGTAGATGAGGTGAGATGGATAATGAGGCTCCAGCTGATGCTCTGGAAGGGTCCTGCTGTCAGTGAGGAGTCAGACACCACCCCTGATGTCCAACAGCAGCTCAGGTTTCTCCCCTCACCCATTAACCCCCAGGACCAAGGGAATCCATCAGGAGAAAAGTGAGTTCTTGGCACAGGAGTTTCCTGAGGTGTCCTGAGGTTTGCTCTGCTGTGCACAGCCAGCAGGAAAACAAAACCCCCTGAGCAGGGCAGGCTCCACACAGGAGCAGCTATTGAACCTGCCTTGGTGGGGAACCCATTGCCAGAAGAAATATAGACAGGTTTAAAAGGCTGTCAGGCAAATCCACCCCAAATAACACCCCCAGGGCTCCCAGACTCTAGTGCAGTCCTGTCTGAGGAGATCTCTGAAGCTCAGCCTGCCTGGAGCCTGCAGGTCTCTGCTCTCCTCCTTCCCTAAGAACTGCAGCTGGATTGTGGAGAGATCTCACAGGGTTTTGCTGGGCCCAGGGCTCTCCAGGCCTCCCCAGTGCCAGGGGGTTTGTGCAGCCTTTGAGAGGCACATCCAGGGGTTTGCAGGGCATCCTTCCCTTCAGTGACCAAAGGGACATGGGGGCTTTGAAAGAGGCAGGAACCATCTGAGAGCTGAGTTGGGAGCCCTTTTCCCAGAGCTGGAGGTCTCACCCCTGCAGATCCTCACCCAGGGCTGCCCAGGATTTTTTCTGCTGTGTTGGAAGCCCGTTATTCCCAGAGCTGGAGGTCTCACCCCTGCAGATCCTCACCCAGGGCTGCCCAGGATTTTATTTTTGGCGTGTTGGAAGCCCTTTTCCCAGAGCTGGAGTCTCACCCCTGCAGATCCTTACTCAGAGGTGCCCAGGATTTTTCTGCTGCTTTGGGAATCCTTTATTCCCAGAGCTGGAGTCTCACCCCTGCAGATGCCCACCCAGGGCTGCCCAGGATTTTATTTTTGGCATGTTGGGAGCCCTTTATTCCCAGAGCTGGAGGTCTCACCCCTGCAGATGCCCACCCAGGGCTGCCCAGGATTTTATTTTTGGCATGTTGGGAGCCCTTTATTCTCAGAGCTGGAGTCTCACCCCTGCAGATGCCCACCCAGGGCTGCCCAGGATTTTATTTTTGGCATGTTGGGAGCCCTTTATTCCCAGAGCTGGAGTCTCACCCCTGCAGATGCCCACCCAGGGCTGCCCAGGCCCCCCTGCCCCGCTCTGGGCTCAGTCCCTGTGCCCTGCTGGCCCTGCTCTCCCTCTCTGGCAGTGTTACCCCCCAGCCAGGCTCACAGGCAGCCAGCACCACCTTCCCTGAGTTCTCTGGAGCAGGATTTCCTCGGGCTGGGAGTGCTCCTGAGAGCAGACAGGGCTGGGGACAAGAGCCCCTCAGACAAAGCCCAGCCCAGGTGAGCTCAGCTTTGCACCTCAGCTGTCAGTGCCAGACAATTCCAGGCCCGACAAACCCCTGCCTCAGGACAGAGCAGCTAAAAAGCTTCTTCATCCCCAGGCCTGGCCATTTGTTTCCACTCTGTCACCTGCAGGAATGAAAGCTTTGACCTCTGCTGACAAATCCTTTTTTCAGGGAGAGCAGAACTCCTGAGCTGTGCTGAGGGACACTGCCCACTCCTCGAGTTTCCAGCAAGCAGAGCGAGACTGTTGGTAAATGTTATAAAACACAAAAGCTATTGGAGTAAATCTGTGCTGTGATGGAGTGATCAGCTGTGGGATGAGTTCCAGGGACAAAATGCCATCAGCACAGGCAATGTGTTTCTGCTCTTCTCGCAAGAGCAAGCACGAAGCTCCCTTCCCACCCCCAAAAATAACCAGCTGGATTTTTCAGGATGCACAAGCAGTAGGTCTTTTCTAGCTTTACTAACCCCAGGATAATGATGGTCTCTAGATCTTCAATTTTCTCCAGCAAAACAACCAAAATCATAGATGTTTAAAGTCCTCCCTTAAACTGCCAGGACGCTCTTTCTCCTGCACCCTTCCCCCCTGCCCTCCTCCATTTATTTTCCTATTTGTGTTTTAAGTGGATGCCTTAAATTGTCAGGGGTTCTCTGGGGTGCAGCAATTTGATTTATGAGATGCATTTGGTGGCAGTTGCGTGCCAGCAGCTCGTCCCCAGCACTGTGTCCCAGCTGCTGTCCCTCTGGGCTGCAGGGACACATGGAGAGGGGCAGGACACGTGTGGGAGCACATCCACACTGGAGCACATCCACACTGGAGCACATCCACACTGGAGCTCATCCACACTGCTGCACATCCACACTGGAGCTCATCCACACTGGAGCACATCCACACTGGAGCTCATCCACACTGCTGCACATCCACACTGGAGCACATCCACACTGCAGCACATCCACACTGGAGCACATCCACTGCTGCTGCTGATGCTGCTGCTGCCCAGCTCCCAGTAAAGATCCTGCATCCCAGTAAAGATCCTGCACCCAGTAAAGATCCTGCTCCCAGTAAAGATCCTGCACCCAGTAAAGATCCTGCACCCAGTAAAGATCCTGCTCCCAGTAAAGATCCTGCTCCCAGCAGAGATCCTGCTCCCAGTAAAGATCCTGCTCCCAGTAAAGATCCTGCTCCCAGTAAAGATCCTGCACCCAGCAGAGATCCTGCTCCCAGCAGAGATCCTGCTCCCAGTAAAGATCCTGCACCCAGTAAAGATCCTGCTCCCGGTAAAGATCCCAGCTCCCAGCAGAGATCCTGCTCCCAGTAAAGATCCTGCTCCCAGCAAAGATCCTGCACCCAGCAAAGATCCTGCTCCCAGTAAAGATCCTGCACCCAGTAAAGATCCTGCTCCCAGTAAAGATCCTGCTGACAGCAAAAATCCTGCTCCCAGCAGAGACCCTGCTCCCAGTAAAGATCCAGCTCCCAGCAAAGATCCTGCTCCCTGCCGTGGTAGGGGTGGCACTAAATGAGTTTTAAGATCCCTTCCAGCCCAAACCAGTCTGGAATTCTGTGATCCCCATGCAGCCAGGGACAGGTGACTTGTGCCCCTCTCTTCTGGTCTTTTCAAGGGCAGAGCCAAGGCTCGGGTGGTAACTCAGGAGTCTCTGCCCTGTGGGATTTCCCCCTCACTGAGCTCCCTGGGTTAGGGGTGCCCTGCAGAGCTCCCAGCCAGGTGGGTTTGGCTCTCAGTGCCCTCAGGCAGTCACAGTCACTCCCTCCTGGGGCCCATCAGGTGGGTGCTCTGTGGGACGGCCACTGGGCTCTGTTAAAGCCCAGCAGATGGGCACAGGGAAGGTCCCCTCGTGCCCAGGGACAGCAGGGGACAAGGCAGGGTCCCCAGCAGCTCCCACGTCCCCTGCCCTCACTGTCAGCCCTGCACATCAGCCATTCATTAATCCTTTCCTTTATTATTTACTTATCAGCCCTTGATTAGTCACACACAGCCTCATCCCCTCGACACTTGCTTTGTTCTTTTGTGAGATTAGATCAGCCTGTTTGTTCCCTTGTTTACAGACGTGTTGTAATCCCAGCCGCCTCCCTTCAGTGTTTAATGAAGGTATTTGCTCGGAGTTGTTTGCCGGGATTTTCTCCTGCAGTTGAGGGATAAGAAGGGTTTGCAGCACGGTTATTTCATTCCAATCGTTTGTATTAATTGGTATTTTAGATCAAATGGAGGAGACTTAGCTGGCCTAAGTGGTTGTTACCTCCGAGTCTGTGGCTTCTCTTGGAGGAATGAAACTGATGATTTTTGTTACAGGCACTGACAGGGATGTTTTGAGCTCAAACAACAAATCCTCAGTGCAGCCACAACAAGGAGCACCAGGGAGATGGGAATGAGCCCTGACACCCCTGCCATGGTCTGGAGATGGGAACGAGCTAGTACACCTTGGGAAAACCCACCCAGGGTATATTCCCAGCACTGGGAAACATGAGGAAAAGTTGCTGGCCCTGGGGACATCAGGGTCCCACTTGTGGGGACACCCCAGCCCCTGGTAGGAGGGGTGGTGGCTGCCCCTGCTCTTGCTGAGGAGGAAATATAGAAGGGCTCTGGCCCTGGGGGACCCCTGGGAGCAGCCCCAGCCCTGTGGGGGACACCTGCTCTCCCCTGGCTCTCAGCAGCTGTGCCATGGTGGCTGTCCCCAGGTGATGATGCTGTCACAGCCCAGGAGCCCTCGGCAGCTCCTGGGAAATGGAACAGAAGCTGAACCAAAAAATGTTCAACTCCTGCTTCTCTGGGCTCCAAAGCAAAGCCAAACCATTCCCTAGGGCACAGTATCCCAAAGGGATTGTCCCCTCCCCTGAGCTGGGAGGGCTGCACTCCCCCTCCCTGCACCTTGGCATGGCTTCCCCAGCTCCAGACACAGCTGGACAGGTATAAACATAGCTCTGGACACAGCTGGACAGGTATAAACCCAGCTCCAGACACAGCTGGACACCTCCAGATAATGTCACCAGAGGCTCTGGGCAGGTGCCACCACAGGCTCTGGTCACAGGGGTCAGGTGCCACCAGAGGCTCTGGTCACAGGCGGGCAGGTGCCACCACAGCTCGGAATAACGAGTGGATGCAGCCCAGTGCCAAACCCCTGCCAGGCCAGCCCCGAGCCAAGAGCAGGATTCCATGTGCTGATGAGTAAATGCCTGTGCTAAGAATAGCTCCTTCCAGCCTTGCTGCTCACCCACCTTATCCTGCTCCAATTACCTGCCTTAATTTACTCCAGCTGTTCCTCCAGAGCTCCATGATCTATTTTCTACCCCCTCCTGGTTCCTGCTTGATTTCCCTGTACATTTTAGCATTCCCCATTCGTTTCTGTCTGGAAGTGCCTCTCCTGACAGGAAGGCTGCTTCCAGCATCGCTGTGCTCCCGGTCCTTCCCTCTGCCATCCGCTCTCAGCAGGCTCTGCAGCACATCCAGCTGCTGGCAGCACGCTGGATCCCTGCAGAATGCATTCATCCCAGGAAGCACTTGTTCCTGAATGAAACTTATTGTCCTGACCCATTCCCGTCTCTCTCGGCAGACAGGTTTGAGGAGGGAAATCGCAGTCTGAATTCCTGATGCTCCGCTGGAAACCTGGCTCAGCTGTTATTTCCCAAATAAGGGAAATTTCTCCTCTCTGTCTGGGTGGGAATCCTTGTTCCCAGAGCAGGGCCATGGCACTGTGGCTGTCTCTTGGAGGGGCAGGGCCAGCCAACGGTGCTGTTCCCTAATTTCCTCTTTGGAGACGGAAAAAATGGTGATGGGGACAGATTTTGGTACAGCCAGAGCTGCAAAGCTGCTCTGTTCCATGGATGAATCCCAGCATGGGGCTGATCTTCCTTCCCCCTCCACAAGCCTTTCACTATCAGGCCTGGAGCAGGAGGAAGTAAAACAATGCAGATTCGGGATGGGATGGGATGGGATGGGATGGGATGGGATGGGATGGGATGGGATGGGATGGGATGGGATGGGATGGGATGGGATGGGATGGGATGGGATGGGATGGGATGGGAGCAGAGTGGAACATGTGAGAATGGGATGGGATCAGGAGAAATTGTGTGGGAGTGGGAGGGATCGTGAGGGAGCAGCCGGCAGCTGTGGGTGTGATTGGGTGAGATGGGAATGGGATTGGTTGGGATCAGAGTGGGATGGGATCGGGTGGGGTTAGTAGGGATGGAGCATGGGAGTGGGGTGAGATCGGGCGAGATCAGGGATGGAATCAGTGGGATCAGGGATGGTGGGTTGGGATCAGGGATGGGATCAGTGGGATCAGGGATGGGATTGGTGGGATCAGGGATGGATCGGCAGTCCCGGAGCAGTGCCCGGAGGCGGCGGCCCGCGGCCACTACCGCTAGGGGGCAGTAACGCACCGCCCGCGGGACCGAACGGAACCGAGCGGGACCGAGCGGGACCGAACGGAACCGAGCGGGACCGAGCGGGACCGAACGGAACCGAGCGGGACCGAACGGAACCGAGCGGGACCGAACGGAACCGAGCAGGACAGAACGGAACGGAGCAGGACCGAACGGGACCGAGCAGGACCGAACGGAACCGAGCAGGACAGATCGGAACGGAGCAGGACCGAACGGGACCGAGCGGGACCGAACGGGACCGAGCAGGACCGAACGGAACCGAGCAGGACCGAGCAGGACCGAGCAGGACCGAGCGGAACCGAGTGGAGCCGAACGGGACCGACCAGCACTAACCAGCCGGCACCGGCCGCCACCCACCGGCTCAGCCCGGCCCGAACCGTCTGGCACCGGGCCGGGCCGGCCCCGGCACCGCTGTCCCCGCCGCGTTCGGAGCATCCCGCTCCGCAGGGACCGGCCCGGGCTCAGCGCCCCGGCCCCGGGGCACGGCGGGGACAGGGACAGGGACGGGGACAGGGGCACGCTCAGCTCTGCCCGGCACACTCCCAGCCAGCCCGAATGCGGCACCGGGGCTGCTCCGGGGCACCGGGGCTGTGCCACGGGCAGCCGCTGCCACCCTTTCCCACGGTGCTGTCGCTCCTTTGGAGTGACAGCCCCGGTGCTCTCCTCTGAGCCGCTCCCGACGGCGCACCCGAGCACGAAATGCTGTCCCTGGTGCCAGCAGATGTGTCAAGGACTTTATTTCTCAGCTCTGTATGGTTTTGCTAACCAGTCCCACCAGTAGATACAGCAGGGCCTGCTCCTCTAAATGGGATTTTTTAGCCAGTTTGAGGGTGTTCAACCCCAATTCCCCCATCTTCCTGCACTCTAGAGCGTGTTCCATCCCACAGGAGCTGGGTAAGGCTCTGCAGCCTCCACTGCAGATGCAGAAATATTTATTCCTTTAAAGGCATCTGCTCCACCCCACAGCTCAACTCCCTGGGCAATTCAACAGCTCTTCCTCTACAAGGAGTGTCTGGGCTCCTGTTCTTCCAAAGGGCACAGAAATGGGAATTTTCTGATGGACACCTGGTTATTCGGGACAATCCTATCCAACTCTGCAGGCTGGAGACAGTGCTTGCTGCAAAACTGGCAGCTCCCTGTCACACAGCCAAGGGATTACTGCTTCCCTTCCTGCTGAAGCTCCCCGGTGTTTGTTCCCTCTCCATCCCTCCTATCTGGAGCTTCACACACTCTGTGCCTTTCATCTGGGTGATCCAGGTGTCCTGGAGCCTCTCCAGGCTCGGCAGGACAGCAGGATGCTGCTGGGCACGGGTCCTTCCTGTGGGAGCCCAGAGTGCTCCTCTGGCTTCCCTGGGAGGTTCAAGACCCCCTTGGTGGGGTCCCCAAAGACCCTGAATGAGACCCAGGTGTCTCAGGGGCTGGATTCAGCTCCTTGGAACAATTTACCAACATTGAGAGAAGAAATGCAAGCTGCAAAAATAGAGTGTAAATTAGACTGTTAGAATGTAGAATAAGTAGATTTCTAGAATGTTTCTATTAAGGGGTTCGTGGCCAAGATGGAGAATTTGGGGTGTGGGTACCTCTTCCTCCTCCTTCTCCGTGCCATCCATGCTGGGTGACATGCTGGCACTTTCAGATTGGATGGGGTCAGAGCTGGACTGTTTAACAAAGTTGTATTGGAAAATAATTGTAAATCCCCAGTAGGTAATTTAGAGTATAAAAGATCAGTGCTGCCTCTCCAGGCAGATTCTGCCCTGGACGTCTGGCGAGCAGAGCTGTGAGCTGGGCAGAGCAATCCTGAGATAAGGGAGAACAAACAGCCATGGAAACCTCTCAGAACAGCTCCTGCAGCCTCTCATGGAAAGAGCTGGGCTCAAACCCCTGCATGTGCTGCAGAGTGAGCTCAGGGCTGAGGGACACCTCGGGCTGTGACACCACCCTGCAGGGCTTTCCTTGTCAGCTCTGGCCAGCCTGTCCCGCTGCACCCACACAGGGAAATGCATGCCTGGCCTGCTGGTCACCCTTAGGAATCCCATTTTCCCCCAGTGAGCAGCTGGATACCGTGTGTTCCCATCCTGTTCTGTGCCTGCTGCTGTGGGAGATGCCCAGGAATGCACGGGAGGGAGCTTTGGGCTCCAAGCTGAAGGGAAGTCCTTCCAAAGCCTCGCTCTCAGGGTGCTGCAAAGGGAGCAAAACCACCTTGGGTGGATGAGCACACTGAGCCAAAGGAGTGGAAGGTCCCCCTGGAGGCCTTGCCTGCAGCCTCCTGCTCAGGGTCACCCTCACTGAGCCATCTGAGCAGGAGGCCAAGGATTAAATCTCTTCAGAAGTCCTGAGCCAGAAGCTCAGTCCTGAACCATGGCAAAAGCCAAGCAAATCCAGCAGTGGTTTCCAGAACAGCCAGCCCTGCAGTGACCTTCTCCTGTGACTCTCATCCCTCCCATCTGCTGCCAGGACCTGTTTCCCATGCAGAAAAGCAGAGGTGATGGTTTGTCACAACTCTTCCACTACTGGGAAGAGGTGACGAGGGCCTGGTGACCCCTCAGCACCTGGATCTCCTTCTCACTGAAATCAGGGCATGCACCCAGAGCAGAGATTTTAACAAACAAGAATTTCAGTCTGAGGGAAAAGCATGGGCAGCAGGGAGGGAGGGGGATTCTGCCCCTGTGCTCAGGTGAGACCCCACCTGCAGAGCTGCCCCAGCACAGCAGGACCTGGAGCTGCTGGGGAGATCCAGAGGAGGCTCAGGATGGGCAGAGGATGGAGCAGCTCTGCTGGGAGGAAAGGCTGGCACAGCTGGGATGGTTCACCTGGGCAGGAGAAGCTTTGGGGTGAGCTCAGTGTGACCTTGCAGGGCCTGAAGGAGCTGCAGAAAACACAGAGAGAGAGAATTCCCAAGGGATGGAGTGACAGGACCACAGGGAATGGCTTCAGACTGACACAGGGCAGGGCTGGGTGGGATATTGGGCAGGAATTGTTCCCTGGCAGGGTGGGCAGGGCTGGCACAGCTGTGGCTGCCCCTGGATCCCTGGCAGTGCCCAGGGCCAGGCTGGACACTGGGGCTGGAGCAGCTGGGACAGTGGGAGGTGTCCCTGCCATGGCTTTAAGGACAACCTTTAATGTCTCTTCCCAGCCAACCCATTCTGGGATTTCTGTTGTATGAAAAGCCCCAGAGCAGCAGCTCAGGGTGGCCTCGTGCCCTGCAGGGGGAGGAACCAGGGGCCTGAGGCTCCCTCCTGGTGCCCCTTGCTTGGGATGTGCTCTGGGTGTGCATTGCAAGGAGCTGCAGCCTGCACAGCTTTGGGAGCAAGCAAAGGAATCCCATGAGCTAATCCACCTCTGGTCAATATTGGAGTTTTGCTCACCAGATATTTTTAAAACCTCACAGTCCAAATACTCGCTTCCCAAACCTTAAAGACTCTAAAACTACATGAAAATACACTTACCTGAGAAAAAGAACCATGAGAAAGGTCACTTGTGTTTAAAAGGCACCAGTCACTGTTTTGTTTAACTCTTAAAGGACACACAGGAGGAACCTGGATTTGCCAGAGCTTGTTTGCTAACATAAAGGATTTACTCTGAATTCCACCAGCTGCACAGACTTTAACCTGTTCCTGGCTGGCTTGTGGTTGTCCAGGCTTCTCCAAAGGCTCCACCCAGAGATTCACCCATTTTTCCTGGCTTTTCCAGGCACTGAGCACGATGGTGGGTAGGAATTCTCAGTGCTGGAGGGTGCAGAAGAACAGATCTTGTTTCTGGAAGGACGCCAGAACCATGGTTTGTGTCTCACTGGGATTAAAAAGTGTCAATTTAACAATAATCCATGAAGAAAACATCCTTTTTGAACTTCTAGCATTCCTGGATTTTCCCTTCTTTGCTCCTTTGGGTGCAGTGCCACTTTGCTAAAGCTGCTGTGACGTTCCCAGCCAAGAGGGTGGCTCCTGTCCCTCCAGGGCCTGAGGGTGCTCAGAGCTCTGCAGCCACCACTCCGAGGGGTGCTGCTCACCCTGCCAGCCCCGTGCCCCTGTGCCAGCCTGCCCTGGGCACTGCCACTCGGGGGTGGCTGAATCCCTCCCCAGGCAGAGCATTTCCACACCACCAGCTGCCCTCCCTGCACGTGGAGAGCGGGTTCAAGCCTTGCCTTGGCTCATGAGGGACATTTCCTGCTCCTCATGTGAGGGACATTTCATTTTCTTCATGTGAGGGACATTTCCTTCTCTTTATGTGAGGGACATTTCTTTCTCTTTGTGTGAGGGACATTTCCCTGCTCCTCATGTGAGGGACATTTCATTTTCTTCATGTGAGGGGCATTTCCTGCTCTTTGTGTGAGAAACATTTCCTTTCTCTTCATGTGAGGGCCGTTTCATTTTCTTCATGTGAGGGATGTCTCCTCCTATATGAGGGATATTTCCTTCTTTTTGTGTGAGGGACATTTCCTTCTCTTCATGTGAGGGACATTTCCTTCTCTTTGTGAGAGAATCTCCAGATCTTCATGTGAGGGACATTTCCTTGTCCTCATGTGAGGGAAACTTCCATGTCCTCATGTGAGGAACATTTCCTTCTTTTTGTGTGATGGACATTTCCTTCTCTTTGTGTGAGGATATTTCCTTCTCTTTGTGTGAGGACATTTCCTGTTCTTCATGTGAGGGACGTTTCCTGCTCTTCATGTGAGGAACATTTCCTTCTTTTTGTGTGATGGACATTTCCTTCTCTTTGTGTGAGGACATTTTCTTCTCTTTGTATGAGGACATTTCTTTCTCCTCCTGTGAGGGACATTTCCTTCTCCCCATGTGAGGGATATTTCCAGCTCTTCATGGAGAGCACCTGAAGGGAATGCCAGGAGCAAAGGACACTTCCCAGCTTCCCAGCCCTCACTTCCAGCCTGTGTTTGCATCCCAAAGAGCTTGGGATAAAGTCTCAGCACATCGGGCAGTGCTCCCCCTGGGGCTGGTGCCTTGTGCCAGCTTTTAGCTCCTTTGTCACCCTTAGAAAATCTGGGAGAAGCAGCAATCAGCTGCCCAGGAGAATTAGCAATGGGCTGGGCCAGACCAGGCCATTTCTGTTGGGATTCTGGGTTATGAATGGAACTCTCTCCACCCATTAGCAAAGCACAATGGATGAAGAGATATCATTTTCCTTCCACTTTTCATTTCAGAGGCAGAATTCCCTCTGTGTCAGCGAACAATAAATCTTCTTCCATGATGAATATTCTAATTTCCACTAACCAATGTAATACAAGATACAAATTCCATAGCATTTACATAGAGCCTATGAGAATCCTTACATTACCATAGTGTGTTATATTTTAAACTCAAAAAATTACTCTTTAGACCCTAGCAAGGTCTTCTCTGACATTTGGAGCTGCTCTCCAGCAGAAGACATTGTTCTATCAAGAGGGGATTTCTTTCAGCTGGCCATCCTATTGTCTTCTAGTTATTCAGTAACTAAGGCTTGGCATCTCAAAAGTGGCTTTCATTTCAATCTCACTCATGATTTCCATGTTCTCAGAATCTAAACATTCATATTTGTAAGGTCTTCCTGGTTCATCTTTTCCAACAGGGACACCCAGGGAATGATGACTCATGGCCAGCCCTGTGGGGACTGTAAAACCTGTGCTGTGTCTGGCTGTCAGGGAGTCCTGTAGAAGGGACACGGAGACTTTAAAGTTTAAGCAGTATTATCCAAATTTTTATTCAAATAGTTCATATTTATAGTATGATTAGAAGGCACCATGTATAATCTAATTGGTTAGTAATTTACTGAAATACATTTTATTGGTTACTAGGTGTTCGTGTGCATACTTGCAAATGAATTTTTTGTTTATATTTTTCCCACGGATTCTTATGGGTACAGACTTCTTATTTTCACAGGTGCAAACTGTTTTTTCTCACAAGAAGATTGGTTATGCAAACTGATTCTCATTTCTAAAGTTCTTTTTTTATGGGAACTTAACAGGCTATCATTAGCCTAGCCAAGAAACAAGGCCTGATTTTACAAAACCTTTCTTTTATAGGGTTTTATTTATATGCAATACCTGGGTGTGTTGGGACAGGCTGCAGCTGCTGCTGCTCAGGAGGGGAAAGATCAGCAGGGAGGGATCTCTGCTTCTGCCAGTGTGGCCTCAACCAGGCCCTGCCCAGCTCTGGAGTGCTGTCCCAGCAAGGGCTGCCTGGGAATGCTCCATTGTCTTGGCTTGCAATGCAGGATGTGACCAGGGATGTATTCTATCACCAGCTGTTAAACCAGCTGGGCAATCATCTTTATCTTTTCCACAGCCCACCCTCCCTCCAGGAGATATCTCCTGTTAAAGGGCCATCTTTAAACCAGCTGGGGCAATCATCTTTATCTTTTCCATAACCCATCCTCCCTCCAGCAGATATCTCCTGTTCATGGCCATTGAGTCCCAGGGCATGACTGATAAAATTACATCATCCCACTGGGAGATGCTCCAGCCAGGGGAGGAGCCAAGCCTTTCCTACCCAGATAAAAACTGAGATTTTGGACATCACAGGAGCCTTTTCCACTGGATTCCAGAGGAAAACCAGACCCTTCTACATCATCACTGGGACTTCAGAGGAAAACTGCACCTTCTACAGGAGCACTGCTCCAGCTGAACCACATCTGCCACTGCAGGAGGATGCAGCCACCATTGAATGGGACTGTTGCCAACACCCTGACTGACTGACGGGTGTCAGCTTGGATTCTGGTTGTTTTGTTTTGGTTTTGGGGTTGTTTTTTTTGTTTGTTTTTGTTTTTGGTTTTGTTTTGTTTTGTTTTGCTGTATTTTTTACTTTAATTTTCTTTCTTTTCCTAGTAAAGAACTGTTATTCCTATCCCCGTATCTTTGCCTGAGAGCTCCTTAATTTCACAGTTATAATAATTTGGAGAGAAGGGGTTTACGTTATCCATTTCAAGAGAGGCTCCTGCCTTTCTTAAACAAACACCTGTCTTTCAAACTAAGACAATCATCCATGGAGCAGCAGGATCCTGTCCAAGGCACAGATACCTCCCTCATGGCTCAGTCTCTGCACAAACCCTCAAAGACCTCCCAGCCACTGCTTTGTGCCCTTGTGATTTCCTCACCCTCTCCTCCATCACACCTGCCATGGGGGTGGCCCCAGGGTCACACCTGTGGGTCCTGTTGAGGAGGAGCTTCATCCTTTGATGTCCTTGCAGAGGTGCAGCCCCTTCCCCTCCAAGCTCAGTGGCCTGGCCAGCTGAGCTCCTTCACTTTGAACAGTCACCCCCGAGTCAGGACAGTGTCCCCCTGTCACACAGGAGGTGACACAGCCCAGCACCACCAGCTGGGGAGGCTCACAGGGGGCCAAAATCAGCCATGGGCAGACCCAGGACAACACTCCATGGTGCAAGGGGAACACGTGGGGAATCTTCCTTTCCCTAAAATTTGGAGTTCCCCCATCCCTGTGTGCTGACCAGCCCTGCCCACCTGTGGCTTTCTGCCCTCTGCCACCAGATCTGGCTTGGCTCCCCAAAAAAGAGGCTTTGTCCCCCATGGGATCAGCACGAGGTGAGGGGACAGTGTGGTGGCATCCAGGGCTCAGAGTCTGGAAAATCTCCCGTGGAGCTGGGATTTGTCCTCCATCCTTGGCAAAGCATCACCCAGGGCTGGCCCCCACCCAGCAGAGCCCTCAGCATGCACCGAACAGGAAATGTCAGCATTCCAAAGGACACCAGGAAGACTGGAAATTTCAGAGCTGCCATTGCACAGCCCTGCCCTCAGCTCCCTCCCCCTCTGCCAGACTTGGATCTTTGGGCTGAAATTTTCCACGTCAGGGTTCTGGCAGAGGCTGAAGCATTCTGCTGTGTTTCATCCACACAACTCTGCTATTTCTGAGCCTGAGCTGGAGACAAAAGGCCTCATTTTGATAAGACAAGGAACACTGGAGACTCATTCTTTGAATAATTCCAGCTCTTCTGTGCTTTGGAACAGGGGCTGGAAATTTCACAGAGAGCTGAGATCTCTTTCTTTCATTTTGTTTTCTGTAAGAGAAAAGCGTTGACTTGAGTGTTCTCCGAGGAGCTGGTGTTTTGTAGCTGGACCTTCCCTGCCTGGAGGCAAACAGACACACCTCTGGTAGTGCCCAGAATATTCCCTTCCCTCTCCTCCCTGCATTCCTGCCGATGGATGCAGGGCCTGCAGTTGGATTTGATGACCCCTGTGGGCTTTGTCCAGCTCTAACACGAGATTGTGTGGCTCTTTTCTGTTCCCTGAGTTTCTGTTCCCTGCTGCTCAGGGGCTCAGGAGCCCGAAAGGAAGGAGTAAATCCTAACCCTGGTGGGGAAGAGAGCAGATTTGGGGTTTTTAAACCAAAACATAATCCAGAGAGTGAGGGCAGCGGGAGACAGGGAAGTTCTGTCTGCAGCTCCTCTGCTGAGGGAGATGAGGGGCAGGATGAGGTGGCAGAGTCAGGAGGAGCCCGTGGTTTGCACTGACAGTTTGGGAGAGGCCTCGGGACCAGACTGAGCTGGGGGATGGAGCAGGAGCGAGGTGGGAAATCCAGTGGAAATCCAGGCTCCAGCTTTGCCCCTGCCCCAGGAGCTGGGGGGCTGCTCTGGCCTCAGGGGACACCAGAACTTTTCAGGACATCTCTGAAGGGGACAGAATCAAGGCAGCAGTGCCTTCACAGCTCTAGGGAGGTGCAAACTCCCCAAAGTGTGGGGAACACAGCTGGACCTGCAGGTACTGAGGGTGTCCAAGGCCTGGGAAATGCACAGGAGCAAGGTGAGATTTCCTCAGGGATATCTGGTGGGAAATGCCCCCACATCCCTGGATTCCACACCCCTGATCCTTGCCCTGGGGCATCCTGCCTCTCTGCAGGCAGCAGAGGAGATCCCACCACATCCCACCCCAGACTCTCATTGTTTGGAAAACTGTCCCTGATGCCAGCAGAGCTCCGTGCTGCAAACAGCATTTCCCTGTCCCCATGCTGGGCTGGCACTGTCACCCTGTCCTGTCACTGTCCCTCAGTGCTGGCCTGGCCTGGAGCAGCCTTTCCCTCCCCATTCTGCCTCCCTGCAGGACAGGTCTTTAGCTAAAGATTGCTGGAAATGCCTGTTTATTTTCATTAGTGGTGCCAGCCCCACTGCCCTTAATCCCTGGAGAGTGGCTTTTATTGCTTCATGATAAGGCCTGTCAAAATTTTGCCAACAAGAAAAGAAAAATTGGATTTTCAGCTGTGTTTTTTTAGCAGATACTGTCAGGTTTCTAAGGGGAAAAAAAAATCAAACAATCTAGAGAATACTCAAAGAAGCTTTTCTTTTTACTGAGCATAACAAAAATACATTGAGCTATATAAAAATACATGACTGGATTCCAGCTGAACTGTCAGATCCTAAAGGTCCCTGATTTCCACTGGGGTGGGGATTAAAAATGGAGCCCACTCATCCCACACCTCTGTGATGAGCAAACACCACCTGGAGGAGGAATTTTGGGAGAAATCCTAAAGGCTGATCACAGCAAGTGTGTGTGAGTGTTTGTGGAGGGGACAAGGGAGGAGGGAGCAGCATGAGGAGGAGGGGAGGAAATTGGGGTGGGAATGGTCCCCCCAGGAGCTGAGAGGGCAGCCAGGACCCCTCACCCTGCCCACCTGCAGGAGGTGGTGGCAGTGAGAGCTCTGTGTCCCCAGGCAGGGCACTGTCCCCAGCCCCCAGCTCTGGCAGGGTGTGGGCAGCGCTGCTGGTGCAGAGGCAGGGCTGGGAGGAACGTGCTGCCTGCCTGCCTGGATGTCCTCAGGAGAGGGAGCCCACAGCAGCCAGGACACAGGACTGGGCAGCCTCGAGAGCCAGGGCTGCTGGCACCCCCAGAGGGATCTGCACGCCTTGGGAGGGGACCCCCAAAGCACAGGACACCCCACCCCACAGGAACTGTTCCTGTGCCACATCCCACTGCTGGGACAGCCCCAAAGGGCAGCAAACAGCCCATTTGGAGCTGGGGCTCTCTGCCTTCATCCACAAACTCTGGAACTTCTGGAGAGCCCAGACTCCAGTGGGGCTCTCAAACCCTCACAGCCTGCATGGGTCAACCTTGTGCCCTGTGTGGGACCAGAGCAGAAGGGAGGTGGCCAGCAGGAGCAAGGAGGTCATTGCTCCCCTGTCCTCAGCACTGGGGAGGCCACACCTTAGTGCTGTGTCCATTTCTGGGCACTCAGTTTAGTTGAGAAGCTTGATCAGGTCCAGAGGAGGAACAGGGGTGGTGAGGGGCTTGGAACACAAACCCTGTGAGGAATGACTGAGGGAGCTGGGGGTGTTCAGCCTGGAGGAAAGGAGACTCAGGGGTGACCTGATCACTCTCTACAGCTCCCCTGAAAGGTGGCTGTGGTCAGGTGGGGTTGGTCTCTTTTTCCCAGCAGCACTGACAGAACCAGAGGCCTCAAGCTGCACCAGGGGAGATACAGGTTGGATGTTAGGAGAAAATTTTTCATGGAAAGAGTGATAAAGTTCTGGGATGGTCTGCCTGGGGAGGTGGTGGAGTCACCATCCCTGGGTGTGTTTAAAAAGAGACTGGATGTGGCACTTGGTGCCGTGGTTTACTTGAGGGTTGAGGCATGGGTTGGACTTGATGGTCTTGAGGGTCTCTTCCAACCTGGTCATTCTGTGAATTCTGTGAATTCTGTGACCTCAGGGACCTGTGCAGAGCTTGTTGTGCCTGCACAACAGTTTGTCCCACTCTCCTGGCAAAGCCAAGGCCTTGTTGGCTTCTCCAGCTGCATTCAGGAGGGGCTGTCCCTGAGTGCAGCAGGGAACAGATTATCATTCACCTGCTGGCAGGGCTGGGAGCTCTGTTTATTGAAAATAAAAACACACTTGCTGCTTAAAATGCTGTGCAAAGGTGAGGCTGGGGACGGACAGAGCACTTTGCCTCTCCTTGATAAATTACCTTTCAGCAGCACCTCTCTCCTGCAACAAGCACTTAATACCAGAGGTGCTGCAGTGCTCTCGTTACTGAGGAGAAGGAGGAGAAGCTTTTCAGAGCATCCAGCTCTCAGGGCTTCACTTCCTGGGCTCCTCTGACACCAATTATTAAAAGCATTTTTCACCCAAGCCGTGGCTCAGGCGACCTTCAGAGCCCTGGCTGCAAACAAAACCTGAGACACACTTGGCAAAAGAAGCAAAAAGGAGAAGGGGGGTGGAAGGGAAATTAGAAACGTGGAAATGTAATAACTTTCCATTATGCAAATTTGATTTAATCAGAGATGAAGTTGAAGTGCAATAAAAACATACTTTCATTAAGTTTATGACTTTCAGACTCCATAATCCCCCAGAAATGTCAATTATAATGTTACCATAGTGATCCATGGCTCCAACATCCAAGGGATCAGCTTTCCCACCAGGAAGGGCACACTGAAATGGGCCAGGACCTGGTTTCTCATCTCCTTAAACTGGTGAGGGCCAGGGACAAATGTTTTCTTCAGCTTGGATGAGTCTTAAAAGTTAAGCCAAACTCAAATCATCTCAGGGAGTGATGGGATCACCCTCCTGGCCATGGGGGATGTACCAGGGATGGATTTCAGTTCGTGCTGCTCGAGGTCTGTTGTAGTTCCCTGTGTGCATTCCCTGAAGGGAGCAGCCCAGGAGGGGCTTTTCTGTGGGCAGAGCAGGGGGTGTCTGAGCTGCACCCTTGGCCACCAGGAGCTGAAGGGGGCTGCAAGGGAGCTGGAGAGGGACCTTTCATCAGGAGCTGGAGTGACAGGACAGTGGGAATGGCTTCAGACTGAAAGAAGGGAAATTCAGGTTGAATATTAGGGAGAAATCCTTCCCTGTGAGCAGCTGTGGCTGCCCCTGGATCGCTGGCAGTGCCCAGGGCCAGGCTGGACACTGGGGCTGGAGCAGCTGGGACAGTGGGAGGTGTCTCTGCCATGGCAGGGGTGGGCTGGATGGGCTTTGGGGTCCCTTCCCACCCTGTTCTGGGATTCTGGGATTCTCCAAACACTGCTCCTGTGACAGGAACTTTCATCCATCCCTGCAGGGCCCCTGGGGTTCAGTGAGCACTGCATTTCCCCAGCCTCTGCAAAGGCTGTGATTTTGTACAGACACAGGGAGCAGGGCATTGTCTGCTGGATTAGGGCCTTGATATTCCTAATCACACCCTGCCTCATCCTTTTGGAGTGCTCAGAGCCCTATTCAGTGGCATTCAGTGGCTTCTCTGGGTGCTATTTCAGATGCAGAATAATTAGCAACACGCAGGAAAAGCAACAAAGCCATGAATGGTATTTAGAGACAATTATCCCACCGAACCATTCCTTACTATTATAAATGGAGCTTATTAGCACTAAATTGTTTCCATAGGAAGCAGCATCAGCAATAAAAAGAATGGCTGCAGGCTGGCTCTGCAGCACGGGAGGCAGCACAAAGGAGCTGCCCATCTCCTCCTGCCTGCAGGGCACGTGCAGGGACAAACCCGCGGGCCTGGCATGGTTTGGGGAGCATCAGCTGGGCACTGCCACCCCCTGCCTCACCTGGCATGGCACAGGAATGCTGCTCCCTGTGCTGGAGAGGGCTGGCAGCACTGCAGTGAGCTGGTCTGCAGCGGGGATGGAGAGCTGGGGGTGTTCACCAGGGAGAGGGAAGGCTCAGGGTCAATTTGGAATCTTCTCCAGGGCTTAAAGGGGCTCCAAGAGATCTGGAGAGGAACTTCAGTCAAGGCCTTGGAGTGGCAGGACAAAGGGGAATGGGTCCAGACAGAAAGAATAGAAATATAGGTTGGATATTGGGCAGGAATTGTTCCCTGGCAGGGTGGGCAGGGCTGGCACAGCTGTGGCTGCCCCTGGATCCCTGGCAGTGCCCAAGGGCCAGGCTGGACACTGGGGCTGGAGCAGCTGGGACAGTGGGAGGTGTCCCTGCCATGGCAGGGGTGGGATAGGATGGGCTTTGAGGTCCCTTCCAACCCAAACCACTCTGAGATTCTGTGATTCTATATTCAAGCTCTTAAAATCATCTGCCTCACTACATTTAATTCACAGGGAATCCCAAATGTCAAGTAGAGCATTTGGGGCATTTCTCTGCTTTGATGTGACATTCAGGCCTGGATGACTAAATCCTTCCTATACTGTAAATACTCATTTGTTTAATGGATTTTCCCCAGATCCTGAAAGATGGGATGGGGGTCTGTGGGTGTAGGGCTGCCTGGCTAAGCCCCCCCCAGGGCTCCTCCAGCCCCCTGATCCTGTTCCACGAGTGCTCCCTCCATGTCAGGAGTCTGAGATCTGCAACGGGCCTCAGGTTAAGATATATCAGATCAGCAAACCATACTGAATATAATCCTGATCCTCCACCTAAACCTAGCACTGACATCAATTCTAACCCTAACACAAACCTAAACAATAATCCTAAAACTAACACTGGATGTAATTCTAGGCCTAAAACTCTGCTAATCCCAAACCCAAATATAACCACAGCTCCAAAACTAACTCTAATCCTACTCCTCATCCCAACACCAGCCCTAATCCTAAACCAAATTCTGACCCTAAAATTCAACCTAACAAACCATAATTTATCACTCTAACCCTAACCTTAACTGTAATCCAAAACCTAATACTAAGACTCAAGCTAACCAACCCTAACTCCCACTCTAACCCTAAATCTAACCCTAAACCAAATTCTAACCCTAATCCTAACCCAAATTCCAACCCTAAAACTCCACCTACCAACCCTAACTTCCACCCTAAAGCTGACCTTAACTTTAATGCTAACCCTAGCCCTAACCTTAATGCTAGCCCTGCTGAGCAGTGGAGAAACCAGCAAGGCTCGTCCAGCAGAGCCTTTGTGTGAGGTCCTGGTCCCCTCCTGGCTGGCCAGGCTCTGCAGGGCTTGGAGCTGGAATCCCAGTTTCTCAGGGAGATTTAAAGGGGCCTTGTGGGAGCCCAGGATGTACCCCTGGCCTCTCTGGGGGGTCTCAAACCCCCCTGGCAAGGGTCTCAAAGAGCCCCTGAGTGAGACCCTGGTGTCTCAGGCACTGAATTCACAACCCCTGGGGGAAATTACCAACACAGAGGGAATGGAAACAAGCCACCAAAATTAGTAAAGTGTAAATTAGGTTGTTAGAACGTAGATAAATAGAGTTTTGAGGATGTTTGTGATAAGGGACACGTGGCCAAGATGGAGAATTTGGGGTGTGGATCCTCTTCCTCCTTCTTCTCCGTGCCATCCCTGCTGGGTGACATGCTGACACTGTCAGACTGGATGGGGACAGAGCTGGGCTGTTTAACAAGACTGTATTGTATTGGAAAATTGTTATAAACATTCAGCAGGTAATTCAGACTGTATGAGATCAGCCCTGCCCTCAGCAGGCAGATTCCATCCTGGGTGCTGGGCAGAGCTGTGAGCCGGGCAGAGAGTTCCTGAGACAAGAAACAACCAACAATCCTTGAAGTCTTTGAAAACAGCCTCCTGCAATCTCTCATTGGCAGCTTTGGGAAAAATCAGGATTTACACCACAGCATGTCCTCCTGAGGTGATCTCGGGTCTAAGGAGACACTTCAAGTGGTGACAGGGCCCCAGAAATGGCCCCTCAGGGCAGCGTGACAGCCCCCCCTGATTTGTGACAGTGTCGGCTCCACACTCCCCTCCTCCTCCTCCCTGCTGATTTACTGGGTGCTTCCTCATCCACCACTCACAATTTGTGGGGAATTCCCTCCCCCTGCCCATAAAACAGCACGGATGCCATTTATAAACCACACACTTGTGCCAGGCCACAGGCACAGCAGTAAAATCAGCGCTGCTGGTGCTGCTCAGGTGTCTGCACAGGAGAAGATTCATTTCCCTTCATTGGAAATTGGATTTCCCTGCTCTTTATCAGGATGTGATAATGGCAGCCAGCACTGCAGAGAGCTTGAAAGGCTCTGCATGAATCTCCCCCTTTGGCTTCCCAAGGTTTGGGATTCTCTGCGGGGCCTGCCCTGTGCCATGAGGGATTTCCCTGTCAGCCCCTCTATTTCCAACTGGGACGTGCAAAGTGCTCAGGACTGCTCTGCTCTGACGTGTTCAGCAATCAGGGCCATTCAGGAGTGACAATTTTTGGCCATTTCTGTTTCAGCTCAGGGGGTGTGACCCAGTGTCCCTCGCTGGTGGCCGCTGCCTGACCGAGCTCATGGATCAGCAACTTCCTGGAGGAAATTCTCTGCTCCATCAATTGCACATTAACTTTTGCCATCCCTTCAAGCTCTGCAGATGAAGAAACTTCTTCAGGAAGGGGCAGAGGGAGCCAGGCCAATTACTGGTGCCTCAGTGAGTGGAAGGAGAAGCAGCTCCACGGGTGGCCAAGGCTCCCCCAGCGATGGAGCAGAGCCCGCGTGAGCGGCGCTGAGCTAATTAGCGCTAAAGAGCAGCAGCCAGAGAAACTCCAGGAGTGAATGTCACTCCCAAAGTAGGGCAGGGAGGTAGCTGTGGACTAATTACCAATCTTCACTGCAGGGAAAAGGACACGACAGCCAGTGCAGCCTCCTGTGGGCACCCCAGGCAAGGCCACCAAAGGTTAACGTGCGCTGAGACGAGCAGGAATCGCTGCTGTCTCGCAGGAACAACTCATCATCACTCCAGAGGAGCTCTGCTGGTGACAAAGCACAGCAGAGAGCCCTGCACATCTGTCACACGTGCTGTCTCCTCGTGGCTGTGCAGGGCTGCTGTTAATAATGCTCATAAAGACTTAACCAAGTGGATGTTTGCCTCAGCCTCCTGCTATGTGCCACTGTGCAGAGCTGAAGCTGTGCTGGGGAGTCAGAGCTGTTTGTGCCCTGGCACTGGGCAGGCAGCCCCAGAGCTGTGCCAGGCTGGGGGTGCTGTGGGAGTGCAGCCTGGCAGGGGCTCCGTGGCATTTGGGATCGCTGCCGCTCCCGTTTGGCCCCAGGACCCTCCTGGCTCAGCACGTGGGAGGATTTCCCACGAGAAATCTGTGCAGAGGATTCCTTCCAAACGGGGCTGGCAGGAGCAGCCCAGCACGGAGCCCACACAGAGGACACCCGCTGGCAAGGCCACGAGGGCTCCTGCAGGCAGGAATGTCCCTGCCCAGTGTCCCTTCAGCTGCCTGGGCTGGGCTCAGGGACAATCTGGGAAAAGCTCTGGGATAAAGCATCCCCTCGTCCTGCCAGAGCTCCTCTTCCTCCCTGCTGCCTCCTCTGAGGGGACATGGAGGCAGCTGCTCCTCAGGGCACAGGACCAGGGGACAGCCAGGCAGGGTCATGTCCTCCCCATGGAGGGACAAGAGCCAGCCAAGAGCCCAGTGATGGCCAGAAAAGTCCATAGGGGTAGAGCAGGACAAGTGTGAGTCCAGGTGAGCAGGATGGGCATTGGTGGATGCCCAGGAACAATGAGGATTTCTCACCTGGGGCCCCACTGCAGTGGGGAGCACCCTGGGGCTGCTCTCAGGGTGCTCCCAGGGCTGTTTCCCAAAGCTTGAGTCCACTTTGTGCACCATAAAGCACAGCTGGCTGTGAGGAAGGTGGGCTGTGAGAGGGAGCACCAGGGTTTATCCTGACACCTGAGTGGCACTCCATAGACAAACCACAGATAACCCATAAATAAACCGGAGATAAACCAGATAAACCATTAAAAAAACAGATAAAACATAGAAAAAACAGAGATAAACTAGAGAGAAACCAGAGATAAACCATAAATTACACATAGATAAACCAGAGATAAACCATAAATAAACCATAGACAAACTAGACATAAATCATAAATAACCTGTAGATAAACCAGACATAAAACATAGAAAAACCAGAGATAAACTAGAGATAAACCAGAGATAAACCATAAATAACCTATAGATAAACCAGAGATAAGCCATAAATAAACCATAGACAAACTAGACATAAACCATAAATAACCTGTAGATAAACCAGACATAAACCATAGAAAAACCAGAGATAAACTAGAGATAAACCAGAAATAAACCATAAATTACATATAGATAAACCTTCCCAGCTCTCCCCTCTCTCCCTCTTCTCCCTGTCTGTCAAAACTCTTGGTTTACTTTCTTCCAAGATTTCAATCTTGCTCTGTTTGACCTGAATCCCCAACATCATTTCCCCCTCTGCTCCTCCTTTAATGACCCCTGGCTGGTTCTGCTGTGCCTGTTGGGGATCAGGGCACTGAAATGTGAGAGCACAGTGACAAAAAAGTGTTTTCTACTTCTCCCCCTCCTTTCTGGATCATTCCTCACGTTCATGGGGATTTTTGGCCCGTTGCAGAGCTCCCTGAGCTGCCCTGTCCATGGGGTGGGAGGTAATTCAGAGGAGTCTGGGAAGTGAGTCCTGCTTTTCCCTCAGTATCTCTGAATTCCAAACACCACTTCCCTGCACAGTCATTCCCTACAATTAGATCCTTCTCCAGTAAATTCTCTTTGCTATTCCCATGAATAATAAAGTGCCTGCAGACCACAGCCCTCCATGGCAGTCCCTTCTCTAGATCCCTCATGAATATTCTGAGCAGTCCAAGTCCCTGGGACCTCCTTTCATTTATTCCAGCCCATTGCTTCCTCTTCTAATGAGTTTTCAGTCCATGCAAGGGATTTCCCTCTTATCCCACTGCTTCACTGGAGCTGCTTGTTAAAAGTTCCTTCAAAATTCCAGTCCTGGTTCGATTATTCATTGATTCCTGCAGAATCCCCCAGTGGATTTGTCTGCACCACTGGATCACATTTATCAATTCTCTGCTAATTCTGTTCCTCGTTATCACTCTCTGCCTGCCTGCAGTGCAGCCCACGTGCCCTCAGCAGCATTTTCTCATGCCTGGGCCCTTATAATTTTTAAAGGAATTATGGAGTGCTTATTCCTGACTTTCTCCTCAGTTTTTTTCTGCCATCAGGATGGGTGAGCACAGCCCTGAGTGCCTTCAGTGCTGAGCCTTCCCTTTCCAGATGCCTCTGTGGTACATTTTTTGAGATGTTCTGTTTCTACATGAATTAAAAGGGATTTATCAGCAGTTCAGGGTGCCTTTAGCAAGTTATTCTTCCAAGTGGGTTTTTTGGCTCTTACACTTCTCTCTCCAAAGGGAGCTGCAGAGGGATTCTGTGGGGGCACATCAGATCTGGGCTTGGCTGAGGGGCACAGAAACCATGGACAGCCAGAGAGGGACCATGGATAAACCATAGATAAACCAGCATAAAACCATAAAAAACCCACAGATAACCATAGAGAGCCATAGATAAACTACAGCTAAATCATTGATAAACCATAGATAAACCATAATAAAACCATAGATAACAAAAGATAAACCATAGAGAGATAAACCACAGATATATCAATGATAAACCATAGATGAACCATAGATAAACCAGCATAAAACCATAAAAAACATAGATAACCATAGAGAGCCATAGATAAACTACAGATAAATAATTGATAAACCATAGATGAAACATAGATGAGCCATAGATAAACCATAATAAAACCACAGATAACCAGAGATAACCATAGGGAGCCATAGATAAACTACAGATAAATCATAGATAAACCATAGATGAATCATAGATAAATCATAATAAAACCATAGATTACAAAAGATAAACCATAGAGAGCTATAGATAAACCACAGATATAGCATCAATAAACCATAGATGAACTATATATAAACCAGTATAAAACCATAAAAAACATAGATAACCATAGAGAGCCATAGATAAACTACAGATAAATCATTGCTAAACCATAGATAAATCATAATAAAACCATAGATAACAAAAGATAAACCATAGAAAGCCATAGATAAACCACAGATATATAATTGATAAACTATAGATAAACCATAAATAAACAATAGATAAACCATAAATAAATAACTGATAAACCACAGGTGACCCATAAATAAACCACAGATAATCCAAAACAAACCATAGATAAACCATAAATAAATCGTAGCTAAACTACAGATTAACCCATATATAAACCACAGATGAACCATAAATAAACCATAGATAAATCATAGATGAATGATAAATAGAGATAAACCATAGATAAACTATAGATAAACCATAGATGAACCATAAATAATCTCTACATAAACCGTAGGTAAACCACAGGCAAGCCATAGATAAATCAGATAAACCATAGAAAAAACAGAAATAAACCACAGAAAGCCATAGATAATCAATAATTCTTGCTGAAGAATTTCCTGTCAGACACTTCCAGGGTGTGATGTGATTCCAGGACCTATTTTCACTTTTCTGAAAAGACTCAGTTTTCCCTTGGGCTTCCAGGGGAATATTTGACCTATATCAGATGAATTCATTTCTTTATTCAGACTGAAGTGCTTTGGATCAAATTAATTCAGAATCCTGTCAAACAGAATTTCTCTGCTGCTCAATATCTGACAGGAGCTGCTCTGTGCTGAGTCCCAGCTCCTCCTCTGAGGATACTGATGGGATTTTCAGGAAAAAGGGAAAAGGTTTGCAGGCCCCATGAAATAGGAATTTACTTGATGGAGTGATCTTTCCTGTGGGCAAGGGTGACATTTTCCAATTTTAGGAGTGGCCCAATTGTCATCTGGCAAAGGATGCTCTGGCATTGTCAGGGTCTGCATAGGTGATGATCAACAGACACAGAAAAATAGCAGGAGGTTATTCTGAGCATGGATATCACTGAGAACCAACACAGGGAATTTCAGGCTGCCTTAGGAAGGGAATTGGAGCTGTAATCTTTCCCAGTGTGGAGTCTCAAATCTTTTCTCCTGGCAGGTTTGTGGAGGTCTTTGGTCAAATCTCCCAGGCACCAGTGAAAATGCAGCTTTTACTTTGTTTGAGAGGCTAAAAAGCAGCTGGGACCAGGAACAAACCTTGGGCTGCTGTGGGAAGTGCTTTGTGCTGTACCCTGAGCACCCCAGGCTGGGCTGTCTGGACCTGGATCCCTCTCTCTGCTCCTCCCCTGAGGGTGACAGGGATGCAGCAGAGCTCTCAGAGCCAGCAGGGAGAAGCTCAGCCTCATGCAGGTGCCTCCTGGGATCACTCTCCCTTTATCTGAGATGGTAAAATGGGACCCAGCTCTCCAGCCAAGCACAGAGCCATTTCTGTGGCACACATCCCACATACCTGGGCAAGATCCCAGGGCACCCAGCAGCTCATCAGGTGTTGGGGTTTTGTGTTAGAGTCAGGTTTAACCCTGGACTTGCTCTGCCACATCAAACTTTGGTGCTCTGCTCACCTCATGCATTCCACACAGCTGGAACTCACTGGAATAAAAGACCTGAAACTCTTGGGGTCCTGCACCCTCCTTTGCAAACTGGTCCTTGAAGCTCCAAATAAAATTTCAGGATGTCAGAGCCCCCCATGATGATTCCCAGGATTGATTTCCTGGCTTTGATTTTCAGAGATGGATGGAGCAGCATCCAGGTGGGTTTTTGCTGTTTGATTTAATGTCACTGTGTCAGGAACTGATCCCAGCTGAATTATAATCAAACAGAAACGAGGGTGTCTAGACAGGGGTTTGCATAATTGAACAACACAACTTCACCTAATTGGATGCTGGTTTGAGCACAGACCCCAGAGGAAGGACAGGCACAAGCAGCCCCTTCCTGCAGGAGTGGCACAGAGCAGAAACCCTGGAGAGGGAGCAGAACCTCGGGAAAGGGGCTGGAGGGACAGCAGGCAGCTGGAAAAGTGGCACGAGCTGTGTCCCTTCAGGGTGTCACATGAAACACGAGCACTTTCTGTCCTGGCCTCGGGCATGGATCCCTGCCCATCCCTGCTCCAAGCAGGACACAGCTCCTTGCTTTCCTCCTCCCCCACACCTGGAGGGAGGGGACAGGGCCCAGACAAGCAAAGAAATAACCCCCACACACATTTAACAGTGTAAAACCAGCCTCAGCTGCCAGAGGAGCCTGCTAATTAGCTTAACGAGATTTCTTGGAATGAGAAAATATTACTTATTTCATTAGCTGCATGATAATTGTGCTTCGGAATGAATCAAGAGATGAATCTGAGAATTAAGATGTAAAAAAATAAAAAATAACCACTGCCAGAAAAGTGTTTTAAGCCAGCAGCCAGGTTAGGTTTAATATCCAGGAATATTGTGGGGAAGGAATGACATGGGGCACCTGGAGTGAGATTTTTTGCTTCCATGGCAAATGTGGAGATTTTGTCCCCCATGTCCCTGGGGGTCCCAACAGAAGGATTTCTGGCAGAACTGGACCCTGAGCTGAGCCTGGGTAACCCAAAATGTGGGAGCACCTGGAGCAGAATTCCTGGGATTTTCAGCAGCACAGGTGAGCACAGAACTGAGCACACACCTTGGGCAGGGCTGTCCCAACACAGCCCTTGGGACCTGAGATTCCAGAGGGTGTCCAGAGGGTCAGACCCCTCCACAGGTGGATTTGTGGAAAAGGCATCATTTTTTGGACACTGTAGAGCAGCAGGAGCTGCCAGGTTTGGGATGCAGCTGGTGGGCCGACAGAATGTGGTGAATAATGGGAAAATTACTCCATGAATAGTGGGCATGTTGGATGAATAATCCCTTGGCAAATAATCTGGGATCTGCTGGAGCTGTCAGCAAGGGCCTGGTGCTGCCTGCGTGTGCTGGGGAAGGGCTGAGGAGTCTGCAGCTCCAGATCCAGGCTTTGCTCAACAAAGCCTAACAAAGCCCAGATGGTTGGTGAATAGAAAAGGTTTTCATCCTGTGGAAAAAATTGCAAACGTGGAATCGATGGTTCTGCTGAGCTGGGGGTGGGAAAGGGAGTGAAAATAAACCCAAAAATCCGAGTTCACTCTGCAGTGGGGCTGAAAGGAAAAATGCAAACAGCCAACAGGAGCAGCTCTGGGATCAGGCAGGAGGTGCAGAACATCAGCAGAGCTCCGAGCCCCCCTGCAGCTCCAAAAACAGGGGACCAGTGATGATCTGCCCTCTGTGCCATGCCAGTCCCTCTGTGCCACCTCCGTCCCTCTGTGCCATGCCAGTCCCTCTGTGCCACACCCATCCCTCTGTGCCACATCTGTCCTTCTGTGCCACATCTGTCCCCATGTGCCACTTCCATTCCTCTGTGCCACACCTGTCCCTCCCTGCCAAACCTGTCCTGCTGTGCTACATTCATCCTTCTGTGCCACACCTGTCCCTCTGTGCCACATCCATCCCTCTGTGCCACACCTGTCCCTCTGTGCCATGCCAGTCCCTCTGTGCCACCTCCATCCCTCTGTGCCACACCTGTCCCTCTGTGCCATGCCAATCTCTCTGTGCCACACCCATCCCCCTGTGCCACTTCCATCCCTCTGTGCCACACATGTCCCCATGTGCCACACCTGTCCCTCTGTGCCACACCCATCCCTCTGTGCCACACCTGTCCCTCTGTGCCACACCCATCCCCCTGTGCCACACCTGTCCCTCTGTGCCACACCTGTCCCTCCATCACCGCCGTGGTGCTGTGCTCCTGAAGTGGCTCTGTGTTTGGCAGTGGTCAAACTGGTTCCCAGGCCAAAATCAAAGCCAAATTCTGGTTGTTTTTGTTTTTTTGGTTTGATTGTTTGGGGGTTTTTTTGTTTATTTGTTTGTTTGTGTTGTTTTTTTTTGTTTTTTGTTTTTGGTTTTTGGTTTTTTGGTTTTTTTTTATTGTTTTGTTTTGTTTTGGAGGGGTGGTTGTTTGGTTGGTTGGCTTTTGGGGTTTTTTTGGTTTTTTGGTTTGTTTGGGTTTTTTTTTCCTCAGGCAGAGCTGATTTCTGTCCCCATCTCCTTCCTCAACCAAAACCTTCTGCCAAGTTTATTTCCCTTCAGAATCTTCCTTTCTGGATATGTCTCCAGCACAACCCCTGTGCAGGCTCTGAGCTCCTCAGCCAGGGCTTTGCAGGATCCCACAGGATCCCCAGCTGGAGCACAGGAGCCAGGGGACAATTCCAGATATCCTGGACTCCAGTGCCCCCAGTTCTGCTGAGCCTGTCTGCATCCATGGTTCCATTTCCTGTGCTCCTGAGCAGACAGGGATGAGTTCTCCCCTCTGCATCTCCAGTGAGCTGCTCTGGGTAATGTATGCTTGGAAACTGAGAGCCAGCAGCTGCAGGGTTTCTTTGGTCCCCTGAGCTCACAGCTTGCTTAATAAACTTGTATTTTTGTGAGCAGCACAGGCAATTGTGAAGGTGAGCTTAAAGGGAAAACTGCCTGTGAGCAGAGCTGATTAAACATCAGGAAATACAAAGCACCCTGAGACCCAAAGGACAGAGCCACCCGATGAAAAATCCACAAAGAGATTTTAATTAGAATTTATTACAATGGGCAAAAATAAACATCTAAAAAGTCAAGATTAAATCCTTCAATCAATACAGAACTTCACAGAGAGAGAGGACTCTTCCTCCTTTCCAGCACCAGCCCAATCCTTTCTCTGAAGGCCCCTGGAAACAGAAAGACAAAGAAAAAAGGTTTGATGCAGCAGATTTAACATCCAGGTGTTCTATATATCCTCACCCCACCAGGGTGTCCTGGTGGCCAAGAGCTCCCAGTTCCACCACAGCAAAGCATTTTCAGTGTGACTGGCCCAGCACACCCACATCCTGCATCCCCTCTCCATCCTGCATCCCCCAATGTCCTGGATCCCATCCCCATCCTTCATCCCATCCCCATCCTGCATCCCATTCCATGTCCTGCATCCCATCCTGCATCCCATCCCATCCTGCATCCCATCCCCATCCTGCATCCCATCCATGTCCTGCATCCCATCCAAGTCCTCCATCCCTGTTTTCTGATGTCCACCTGCCACTTTGTCACAGAAACATTTGCTCCTCCTGCACCCAAAGCCTTCACTGAGGGCATCACTTCTGCAGAACTAGGTGAAATAAATGCTCCCCTCTCCAGGTGAGCAGCGTTTCCTCTGCTCCCAGCACCAGCCTGAGTGCAGCAGTGTGATCCCAAACCCTCCTGCAGACGGGCAGCAATCCTTCCAGGATTCCCTTTGATGTCAGCTCCCCTCCAGAACAGAATCAATCTGCTGAGCAGCCTGGTCCTGCCCTGGGAATGCTCCTGGTTTGCTGCTTGCCAGGGGAAGTGAACAAGGTGTTAACAAGGGCAACAAGCCCCCAGAGGAGAGGCAGTAAGTGCCAGGCAGTTTCCAGAGACAGGAGCAGGCTTAGGCCAGAGTTTGAAGCATTTCTAGCCCAGCCCAGGCAGCTCTCCTGGGCTCTCAGCACCAGCTCAGCCTGCTGGAAGGACAGCTCACCTTGGATTTTGGTGCCAGCCAGGAGAAGGTGAGCATTGTTTGAGTATTTGCTGTGCTGTGGATGGATTTGCCCTGGATGACTCCGAGAATTTATTGACAGGAGTTCACCATGAGGAAATTTGCAGATGACACCAAGCTGGGTGTGAGTGTGGATCTGCTCTGCAAAGGGACCTGAACAGGCTGGATCCAAGGCTGCTGACTCACCCAAGGACATTTTGTGCCTTTGACCTGCATACAGTAGGATTTTAAACCATCCCAAATCTTTGCTGTGGTCCAGGCTGGATCAGCACGTGGGGTCAGGGATGTGCTGCTCATCCCCACTCCACTGGTGGCTTCCCCAGGTCACTCCCAGCCTCGCCTTGCTGCAGTGCCACCTCTCCCCCTGGGCTTGGCAGGAGGGACTCTGCTGCTGCTGGGGCTTGGTGGCATCTGGTGGCTTCCAGAAGAATTGGGCCAGCTCACAAAGGTCATGAGCAGGCAGGGTTTTCTTCTGGTGAGAAACATTCCGTGCCATTGGAGAGGCTGATTCCAATCTGAGCACCACAGAAGAGTTGTCTGCAATATTTTCCAAGTCCTTTATTTTGCTGGGAAGCAGTGAAATGGATTTTCAAGTGATCTCTCTTTTCACCCGCTGATTCTTTGCTGTAACATGTATTTAATTCAAGAGCAGCATGTTCCCAGAGTGTCTGGAAGGTAAATGAGAAACTTTTGCTATTCAGAAGGAAAAAATAAAATGTCTTTCACAGCTGCTGCCTATTCTTACGATTGTTGCTACTCCAAACAAGTTTGCCTGCAATGTGAAATAAATGTCCTCATTTATAATCTTTGGAAGTCACAAAAGAAGCAGGTGAAGGCTTCCTAGGAAAGGGAGTGCAGGAATGAGAGGAACAACAATCACAGAGAGCAGGGACTGAGCTGCTTTGGGACGATTTTGTACTGGGAAAGTGGAAATGGCCGCGACAGGAAAATGGAATGGCACGACCCTAGAGATTCCCTCCTGACCCCATCCAAAGGATGCCAGCAGGGGTGGAGGAAGGGCAGGGCTTTGAAAGGTCGTTTTGGACCTATTGTTTCAAAGGGGAAGCATCAGCATTAAAAACTGGGATGAAAATTCACACTTAACTGTCATGTCCCTCCCAGTCCAGCCCATTCCACGACTGTGACACTGCTGAGCAGGGGGCAGTTTGGGATGGCCCCAGTGCTGTGCCAGCACTTCCCTGCCTTTCTCCAGGAATGCTCCTAAGGGCTGGCAGTGCCCACAGGGACACCCTGAATCTCTGCAGCTGGTGCTGCAATTGCAGCAAGAGCTGTGGCATTTCCTGCTCAAACCTTCCCCCTGGTCTGTGCACAGAGCATTTTTAATTAACACACAATTTCAAAGGCTGCAAGGCTTCCTAAATCAATGCAAATTCTGTGTTTGCACAGGAGGAGGAGGAGGAGGAGGAGGAGGATTTCAGAGCCCACTCTGTGAGGAATGAATTTCATCTCACGGCTGGTTCAGTGCACAGATGTCTGCTCAGGAATGGATTTCTGGCCATCAAACATTGTCTTTGATGCTGTCAGACAGCTTTGCTGTGTTTGATCCTGATTACCCTGAGCATCCCACCGTGGGCTGGGGTGGAATTAGATGGGAAAGGATCCCAGCAATTTATTCCACATAGCAATTGTCCCGTGAAGTATTTCTGTGGATGAAGTTCCAGCTCAGGCAGATTTCAGTCCACAAACACTGATGTTTCTGGTGGGTTTTGGGTCTTCTCCCTTGAACCCCTAATCCTGGGGCTGCTCCCTCTGCCCCTGCCTGTCAGGTGGGGCAATTGGATCTCCAGAAGTCTCTAAAATGAGCAGGGGAAGAGCAGTTTCTGTGCTACAGTGCAATGAGAGATCCAGTACAGAGCTGGGTGAGCGTTCATTGCACTGTCCACAGACAGAGGGAAAATCATTTGGATTGTTCTACTTCCTTTTCTTTCTCCTTTCTCCTTCTCATCCTTCTCTAAAAGAAGGTGTCCTGGTTTGAAGGACAGGTGTCTGCCAATAAAGGCAGAAGCTTCTTTTTGAAATGGAGGATGTAAACCCCCTCCCTCCCAAGTTATTATTATCATAATTTTGAAATTAAGGGGCTCTCAGGCAAAGATATGGGAATTAGGAATAACAGTTCTCTACTAGGAAAATTAAAATAGAAATGCAGTATTACAAAGAACAGTCCCAAAACCCTGCCAGAGTCAGAATCCAAGCTGACACCCATCAGTCAGTCAGGGTGTTGGCAGCAGTCCCATTCAATGGTGGCTGCATCCTCCTGCAGTGGCAGATGTGGTTCAGCTGGAGCAGTGCTCCTGTAGAAGGTGCAGTTTTCCTCTGAAGCTCCAGGGATGATGTGGAAGGGTCTGGCTTTCCTCTGGAATCCAGTGGAAAAGGCTGCTCTGGTGTTCCAATCTCAGTTTCTATCTGGGTAGGAAAGGCTTGGCTCCTCCCCTGGGTGGAGCATCTCCCAGTGGGATGATGGAATTTTATCAGTCATGCCCTGGGACTCAATGGCCATGAACAGGAGATATCTCCTGAGGGAGGATGGGCTGTGGAAAGATAAAGATGATTGCCCCAGCTGGTTTTTAACAATGGCTCATTAACAGGAGACATTCCCACAGCGATAAGGATCACTGCCACACCCATATTTAAACAATAGCCCATTAACAGGAGATATTCCCACAGAGAGACGCATCACTGCCACACCTGGTTTTTAACAATGGTCCATTAACAGGAGATATTCCCACAGCGATAAGGATCACTGCCACACCAATTTTTAAACAATGGCCTATTAACAGGAGGTATTCCCACAGAGATAAGGATCACTGCCACACCCAGTTTTTAACAATGGCAAATTAACGGGAGATATCTTCTGGAGGGAGGATGGGCTGTGGGAAAGATAAAGATGATTGCCCCAGCTGGTTTAAACATGGCCCATTAGCAGATAATATGTGCAGATCAGGGTCACTGCCCCACCCGGCTTCAACAGATGGGGACAGAATTCACATTTCTGGCCACATCCTCTATTGCAACTGAAGACAGAAGGTAAGAAAGAACAGCTCAGACCTCAACCACCAAAGCCTGAACTCCATAAGGTGATGGCATTGGGATCCTCCAGCTGGTTCCAAAGGAACATCCTGCACCCAGCTCTGGCTCAGGGCACTGCAGGCTCCTGCACTCTTTCCAGGAGCAGAATTCAAGTCCCAGCTCTGCAGACCTGAGCCAGGCCGGGTGTGGGACATGGAACAAAGTTTGCTGAGGTCACAGAGCCATGGAACCATTGAGGCTGGAATGGAACTTCGTGGTTGTGAAGCCCAACCCTCCCCCAACCACCACATTCACCTCTAACCCACATGCTCAAGTTGTTTTCTGAACACTTCCAGGCATGGTGACTCCACCTGGGCCCTGGGCAGCTCATCCCAGTGCCTGACATCCCTCACCATGCAGAAATGTTCCCTCATATCCAATCTAAACCTTCCCTGACACAACCTGAAGCCATTTCCTCTCATCCTGTCACTGGGGGAAGAGACTTGCACCCCCTCACTGTACCTCCTGCCAGGGACTTGTGGAGCCACAGCCAAGGTGGGGGGTCAAGGAGGGATGAGGGAGCTGCAGCCACCTCAGCTGTGTCCCCAGGACCACAGGAAGCCACGGCACCCTGGGGATGAAGCTGGAGAGGTGGGGGGCTCCAGGCAATAAATTCTGGACTGACACCTCCATCCATTTGAGCTCGTGCTCCAGGAAAGCCCAGAGGGCTATGGAAAGGGGTGCCTGAGGGTTTCTTGGCCTATTCTGAGAGAAAGCTGCTGGAAAAGGCCCAGGGTGGGATTGTTGGTGTGTCCTGACTGGGAGCTGAACTCAATGACCTTTGTGGGTCTCTTCTGGCTGGGGTTATTCCACTATTCCATGAAAAGGATCTCTGGGTGTCTCTAGTCCATTTTTCCTCTCAGAGCTGGATAATCTTCAACAGCACAGCAGGTACTTGGGCCTTGGGTCCTTTGGTGGACCCCAAAAACTTCCAAGGACTGGCACACACCTTCCCTAGGTGTCCTGCTACAGGGAAGATTTTCCTTATTAAAAACAGGGAAGACAGAGAAATCTTGGTGTGAGGAGGCTTCCCAAACACTGGTTAAAGCAGTGGATGAAACCCACTCCCAGCCAGACCCAGCTGTTCCTCTCAGCTGAGACTATAAATAATCTCACTTGCTGGTTTTCCAGCGTGTCCCAGTCAGACCTTGCCCAATATTTAGGAATATGCAGTCCCCTAAGCAGTTCTGGGTGTTTGGAACTGCACAAAAGCAGCATTGAAGGTATTTAATTTTTTTCATCCCCAGTTCTCCATGAGAGAAAAAATACAGAAAGCAAAGTTCTTCTCATCAGTCTCAGATGAAGGAATGTATTATCCATTAAAAGTCCCAGATTTAATCATCCTGCTTTGTCTGCACCTCTTTGGCTCATCACAATATTGTCATTTATATTTATGAGATTAGAGAGAGATTTAACATGTTATGAACGCCCCAAATCCTCAGATTAAAAAAAAAAAAAAAAAAAAAAAAAAAAAGAGAGAGAGAGAGAAAAAAGGAAGAGCTTTTTATTATTTTCAGTTTATGAACAAAACAAACCAAGCCAAATATAGAGGGGAGGGGCAAGAAGAGGAAAAGCACAAGAATTCCACTCTGGCTTCAATTTGGGAATGTCTTTCAGGAGGTCAGTTTATCAGTGC
Organism: Luscinia megarhynchos; assembly: GCA_034336665.1. Lineage (NCBI taxonomy): Eukaryota > Metazoa > Chordata > Aves > Passeriformes > Muscicapidae > Luscinia > Luscinia megarhynchos. The sequence goes on from CM067580.1 coordinate 10,741,964, forward strand.
CAGGCAAACTGTTGGCATTAAATGCAGGATGGATGGACGAACATTCCTCCAAACTGGATGATTTCCTCCCACTCTTGCCTGCTGTGGCACCAGGAACTCCTGGCCTGCTCCTTTACCAGAGATCTCTGCCAAGGAAACTTCCCAGGACTGCCACACTCTGCTTTGCTTCTTCCCACTAATCCTTTGGCCCTTTTCCAGGTTTTTGGTCAAAAATACCAGGGAAGCCCAACAGCTGATGGCATGGATGACTCTGAGCCAGGCTTGTACAAAGGACAGGAGCACTGAAGGTGCCAGCCTTGATTTCCTCACTCATTCACCCACATTCCACCAAACCACCCTCTGTGGCTTTGACCAAAAGCATCTCCAGAAATCCCAAATCCTGGAGATCCAAAGTCTTGAGTGGAATCCCCAAGGTCTGCCCAGCTTCTCCTGGCTGTGCCAGGCCCAGCAGCCATTCCTGGGGAACTGAGGCTGATGAAGGTCCCCTGCCTCCTGACAAGCCTTCCACACCTGGGACAGGGACACTGGAAGGGTTCTGAAGGGCTGGCGGCCACAGGCTTGAGGGAGAAGGCAAATTCTGGGTTCTGGAGCTGGTTGAAATCCCACCACTGACACAGGCCTGGAGCTCATCCATCCATCCTTTGCCTCCCTGGGTGCAGCAGTCACCATTTCCCTCCAGACCTGCAGCCCTCCCTGGCCATGGCAGTGCCAAGGACAGCTCCACCCACGCTGCCTCTGCAACCCCTGGTGACAGACCCTGGATCAGTCTGGAAAAGCACTGGCTCGGTTTCTGGGTCAGAACCTGTGGAAATCAGCATCTTCCACAGCTTTGAAAACTCAGCTGGGAGGGGAGTGACCTTTCCAGAGCAGGAGGATCCTTTCTGAAGCTGCCAGGAGAGCATTTTGTTCTTGCACAGCTGAGCCCTCTCACAGAGGGCTCTGGGCTGACTTTTCTCCTTCCCCTACTTTCATTATTTTCCTTACCTTGAAATGACAGCCAGACATGGAAGAAAAAGCAAAAAAAAGAGAACTCTTTTAGGCAAAGTATGAAAGAAAACACAGTGAAGTGATGCAGAGCAGGCCTTGCCTGTGTGATCAAACTCTCCTGAGGTTCCTGGAGGGACGTGGAAGGGAACAAGGAGCCTCTGTGTGACTGGCAATATTCCTTCTCCCCATCTCTGTGGGCACAAGGACAATGCTGTCCTCACCTGCAGTGCCTCCACAGGACACGTCACCCTGCCACACTGACAGCTCTGTTTCGCTCCCACTCCGAGATGACTTGCAGCCAAAAAGAAAAAAAAAAAAAAAAAAAAAAAAAGTTCGGATGCAAAAACAAGAAAATTGTGTCAATGGTGTTTGGCTGTGGCCCAAGCCCAGGAACACAGCAGGCGTGGGAGCTCCCTTGGATGTTTTTGCTTGATGAACGCCCACTTGAAACGGCTGAGGAATTTCAATATTTGGACAGATGGCTGGATTCCCAATGCCGGGTTTAAAATACATATGGAAGCTCTTCAGAAATTGCAGTCTCTTCCTTTGCTGGGAGTTTGTTCTTGGAAGAAAATGTTCTTCCTTTTTTGTTGTTTGAATGACCACAGTTGGGAACCTCTTCCCATTGTGGGGCTGCACTGGACCTGGGATCATTTCCTTCCTTGTGTCCCCTTCCAGGATATTGGGAAGGGCTGTCCTTGGGATCATTGCCTTTCAAACTGACTGGATTTTGTCTGCAATCAAGGAGAGCTCTGGTATCACCAGGTAACAAATGCTGATAAGCCCATTTCCACATAAATCATATCCAAACTTTCCATTTTCCCATAAATTATATCCAAAATCTCCATTTCCCATAAATCCTATCCAAGCTCTCTACCTGGCTGCACTTGCAAAGCAAGGAAGAAAATTATATCACAAATGGGTTGAAATTATAAATAGGGAGGTAAAAAAAAAATCTGGTATGAAAATAAAATCATGAACATTTAATCTTTTTCCTAGTCAGTGCTATTCTTCTGAAAACAGGAAAGAACAACAAAACTAATAGGAAAATAAACTTTTTAGGTTGAATCTGTTATTTCATGAATAAGAGGCTGACCTGTGCAAACCAGATCAGGCCCTGGGAGTTTCTCACCCTGCATGGCTCAGTCTCATTAATGGAATTGTTATTCATTGCTTAGTTGTTTTTTTTTGTTTGTTTGGTTTTTTTTTTTTTTTGTTTAAAGTTCTCTCAGAGATTTGAACTGCCAAAATAAAACTGGGAGATGTCCTAGAAATCAGAGACCAAATTGAGCTTCAACAGAATACACTTAACCAGAGAATCAGAGCATGGTTTGGATTGGAAAGGATTTAAATCTCATCCATCCCACCCCTGCCATGGCAGGGACACCTCCCACTGTCCCAGCTGCTCCAGCCCCAGTGTCCAGCCTGGCCTTGGCACTGCCAGGGATCCAGGGGCAGCCACAGCTGTGCCAGCCCTGCCCACCCTGCCAGGGAACAATTCCTGCCCAAGATCCCACCCAGCCCTGCCCTGTGTCAGCCTGAAGCCATTCCCTGGGTCCTGTCCCTCCATCCCTTGGGAATTCTCTCTCCGTGTTTTCTGCAGCTCCTTCAGGCCCTGCAAGGTCACACTGAGCTCACCCCAAAGCTTCTCCTGCCCAGGTGAACCATCCCAGCTGTGCCAGCCTTTCCTCCCAGCAGAGCTGCTCCATCCTCTGCCCATCCTGAGCCTCCTCTGGATCTCCCCAGCAGCTCCAGGCCCTGCTGTGCTGGGGCAGCTCTGCAGGTGGGGTCTCACCTGAGCACAGGGGTCAGAATCCCCCTCCCCTCCCTGCTGCCCACCCTGGGGCTCAGCCCAGGGCAGGGGGGTCTGGTCCAACTCTCACCCACAAGGTTCTGCTTCACCTGCTCATCCCAGCCTCGATGATCCTGGGCATTGTCCCCAGCCCAGGTGTGGCCCTTTCACGTGGCTCTAGGCAGGATCAAACCTCATGCAGGTTCCTACAGACCCTACAGATCCCATGGATCCTATGGAGCAGATGGAGCCCTGAAGCCAGCACCCCCCTCCCCTCCCTCCCAAATCACCCATTGCAGACAGAATCTCACTGAGGATTAAGATGTTTGCTCTGTTAGCATGGAAAACAAGCACTCCAAGTCTTGTTGGAGTGCAAACTGCCTGGAAGCTCTTTTTTCCCAAGGAATGTATTTATTCAATCCCTCTTTGATCATCCAGGGATAGAAGCCTCAGCTATGTCTGTGCACATGAAACAACTATTTTTTTGTTGCAGCGACCCAAGCAGGTTGGTTTAGTGACAGTGATTTATGGAGAGCTCCCTTTTTGGAGGCTATAATGTTAATTAATTGCTTCTGGAGGACTTGGATAAAAAGCATATTTACTCCTGCCACAGTCAAACGCTCAATATTTTGTGCATTCCCCAAATCTTTCCCATGGATGTCCACAGAACAATGGCCCAGCCAATGAGGAAGCTCCTGGAGGAGATCAGACAAAATTCTGAAATAGTCAATTATTTAGATTAATTAATGAGTAATGCCTCTGCATGCATTTTGCATGTCATTTGAATATTCCAAAGCCAGAGCTCTTAGCTGTTACTGTGCCTCTGGCAGAGCCACATTCCTTGCAGCACTCACAGGGAATGCCATTCTACAGAAACTTCGGGATTTCTTTGTGCCAGGAGTCCTTGGGAAACCCAGCAGCATCTCTGAGGAGCAGCAGAGCCCGTGTTTAAACTGGTTCCAGGGCAGACCAAGCTCTGTAGGGATCTCAGGAGTAGGGAGCCTTCCCCGGGGATTGGTTCTGAACCTGCATTCAGATCCTTATCTGTATTCAGGCACCTCCCTCCCACAAAATTACCAGGGATTATGTGCTTTTAAAAATCCTACCGGGTGCTTATTTGCATTTTTATGTGCCTGGCTGCATTTAAAAAAACCATTCCTGGCAGCCAAGGCGAAGGGAATCCAAGGGGAATCCCCGATCTCAGTTCTCTCCAGGACTGGGGACAGATCCACGTGTTCAGTGACACTCTGCTATTCATCTCTGATCTGTGCAGACTTTAGGGGATCATCCAGAGAGATCCAGAGTCCCAGGATGGTTTGGGTTGGGATCACCCAGTGCCACCCCTGCCATGGCAGGGACACTCCCACTGTCCCAGCTGCTCCAAGCCCCAGTGTCCAGCCTGGCCCTGGGCACTGCCAGGGATCCAGGGGCAGCCACAGCCTCACAGCTGCCACTGAATTCCCCAGGAAAAATCTCCTTGGGAATGGTCTCTGGTCTGTTCTGAGCCATGGAGTGTGGGATGAGCAGTGTTATAACAGCCAGGGTGAGAATGATCAATTCCCAGACAATTCCCTGGTTTTACTGTGCTCCTTGGTCTGGGTTCAGGCTGAAATTCCCCAAACCAAGCTCTTGTTTCTGGGTTTTTCCCCACCCAGGCCTGCAGAGCAGCACAGGGAGCCAGGAGGGAGAGAGGCTCCTCCAGTCTCCCTGCTCAGAGTCACAGAATTGTCAGGGTTGGAAAACACTTCTAATTCTTCACCAAGGCCAACTGTCAACCCAGCACTCCCAACCAAGCAATTCCTTCCCTCTGCCTCACCAAGACAGGGGAGGAAATCATGCCAGGAGATGTGGGAAGACTCCTTATGCCAAGGCAGCCCTCAGCTTTCAGAATTCTCCTTCACAAGAGAACTAAAAAAAAAAATAAAATAAAATAAAAATTTAAAATAATTCTGCTTAGAAATGTCAAAGAAATAAAATGGAACCTGCAGGAGCCCAGCCCAGAAAGCTCTGCAGAGGCTGAGGGAGCAGAGGGACCAGGCCAAGGCTGTTTCTGGAAGCACAAATGTGGGAATGTCCTTCAGGAGCACAACACAAAGCTGAACACCGAGCTACCTGCTGTGAAGTCTCAGAGGATTCAAAGGAAAAAAACCAAATTAGCTTCCCCACAAGCCTTCAGCAGTGTCCACACATTTCTGCATTTCCTTTCATTTCCTTTCATTTCTCTCCTGACTGGCTGTTTCCATCCTCTCTGCATTTTCTGTTGTCCCCAAACTGTTCCTCAGGCTGAGCCTGAGCACTGAGTGACCCCTGCCACCAGAGCAGAGGGTCTGGCACACACTGGTACAGTAGCTTTGGGATATTTGAGGAAATTTGGGGTATTTAAGGTAAATTTGGGGTATTTGTATAAGATTTGGGACATTTGCAGTAGATTTGGGACATCTGAGGTAAATTTGGGATATTTGAAGTAAATTTAGAGTATTTGTAGAAGATTGGGATATTTGCAGTAGATTTGGGATATTTGAGGTAAATTGGGGTATTTGTAGAAGATTTGGGACATTTGCAGTAGATTTGGGACATTTGAGGTAAATTTGAGATATTTGAGGTAACTTTAGAGTATTTGTAGAAGATTGGAATATTTGCAGTAGATTTGGGATATTTGAGGTAAATTTGGGGTATTTGTAGAAGATTTGGGACATTTGCAGTAGATTTGGGACATTTGAGGTAAATTTGGGATATTTGAGGTAAATTTAGAATATTTGTAGAAGATTGGGATATTTGCAGTAGATTTGGGATATTTGAGGTAAATTTGGGATATTTGAGGTAAGTTTAGAGTATTTGTAGAAGATTGGGATATTTGCAGTAGATTTGGGATATTTGAGGCAAATTTGGGATATTTGAGGTAAATTTGGGATACTTGAGGTAAATTTGGGGTATTTGAGGTAAGTTTAGAATATTTGTAGAAGATTGGGATATTTGCAGTAGATTTTGGATATTTAAGGTAAATTTAGAATATTTGTAGAAGATTGGGATATTTGCAGTAGATTTTGGATATTTAAGGTAAATTTGGGGTATTTGTAGAAGATTTGGAACATTTGCAGTAGATTTGGGATATTTGAGGTAAATTTGGGATATTTGAAGTAAATTTGGGATATTTGCAGTAGATTTCAGATATTTGGGGTAGATTTCAGATATTCGGGGTAAATTTGGGATATTGGTAGATGATTTTGGACATTTGCAGCAGATTTGAGATGATTTGAGGACATTTGGCAGATTTGGGATATTTGAGGTAAATTTGGGATATTTGAGGTAAATTTGGAATATTTTCAGTAGGTCTGGGATATTAGAGGTAAATTTGGGGTATTTGTAGATGATTTTGGATATTTGCAGTAGATTTGGGATATTTGAGGTAGATTTGGGATATTTGGGGTAAATTTGGTGTATTTGTAGAAGATTTGGGATATTTACAGTAGATTTGGGATATTTACAGTAGATTTGGGATAGCCCAAGGCCCATTTAAGCACTGGGCTGGTCTCTGCATCAGTTGGTCCACAAAGATCTTCTAAGCTCAGGTGTTCTTGGGAAGAGCCTATCCATGGAAAAAGCCTAATCTGATGGAGAAAAACTAAATAAATGGTTTAATAGTCTTGCCCAGATTAGTTTTAGATTTATATCTCTTTGGGTTCACCTGATCCAAACAGAGGCTTAAAACTCCATCCAAATGCAGTGTGTAAATTTGAGAAACCCCTCCATAAAGTGCAATTAATTGGAACAACAGAGAAAGATGAGCTGACACATAAATCCCTATAAATGAGAGCTGATAGAAGAGGAAAAGGCTGATGGGTTGGAAGAATATTCCTGCCCCATCTGTGTGGAAGTGCCACCTCAAGGAGGCACCTTTCAAGCTACAAAAAGGTTAAATTTGGAAGTCCAATCCTCTGATAAATAAAATATTCCTGAACTCTGCATGGCTGCAGGAGGAGCTGGGATTAGCACAGCCTGAAATGAAAAGGCAGCCCACGTGTGGGTGTGGAGAGGGGGCTGTGCTTGGCACATCCTGGGGATCCTGGAAATGCTCAGAGAGAAAAAGCTCAGGGAAAGGCTGAAAGGCCTGAGGAAATGTTGAGCTGGACATGCCTGGGGTGCTGGATTCAGGATCTGCTGGATAGATGGGAAAGCTTTGAAGGCTGACACCAGAATTAGCCCTGCTCCCTGTTTAACTAGAGGCACACTTCTGTGTGCTGGGGTGGGCAGAGCCCCACTGGGATGGATCTCCTGAGAGCCACTGCTGGCACTGACACTCCCCATGAGCTGACCCACACTGCCCACACCTTCAACTCATTTTTTATTTCATTTACAGGATGAGCCAAGACACTCAACACTGCCTGCAACCCTCATCCTGCTGAGAAGGGACTCATTAGAGGGGATTATGGCAAAAAAAGTTCAAGGAAATGAAGGTAACTCATTAAAACAGGATGATTTTTGCTGGCAGCTCTGCATCCATTGGAGCTCTGCAGAGCTGCATGGAATTCCAGGAGTCCTGGGCTTGGGATAACCCACAGTGGAAAACAGGGAGAGTCCTGCCTCAGGAACTGCCTCCAACTGGAAGAAGAAAATTTCTACCTTTAGCTCATTCTGCACAGAATTCCGGGAGTCCTGGGCTTTCCAAACTGCTCAGAGACACCTGGAGAGGCTTTGGGGGCTTGGGGGCTGCTGCTTTTCTTCCCAGTCCATCCCTGTGGGAACACAGAGCAGGCTGAGGGAGAACATCCCACTCCAGAGGAGAACAGGGAGAGCCTGCCTCAGGAGCCGCCTCCTTGACCAGCTGGAAGAACAATTCCACCTTTAGCTCATCGTGCAGTGCCCGTGGGGTCTCCTGCTCGCTGCCCTGGCACAGCAGCTGCCAGGTGGCAGCTCCAAGCTGGCCCTGCACGCTTCCCAAGGAAGCTGAACAAAGCAGCTGCCTGCAAGCCAGGAAACTTTCAGCTTTTTGTATTATTATTTTAGTCTCCTTGAAGGTTTGGAGCTCTGTGGCAGCCAGAGAAGGCAGGTGCTGCAGCAATTAGGAGAGCAAGACTTCCATGGAGCCATTGAACATCCCAATTATCTGCTCTGACAAAGGCTCAGCTCTCCCCACATCTGTTCTCTCCGTTTCCAGCAGCTCGTTTGTAACCCTACCCATGGGTTGCTCTTGGCTGGCTCCTCTGGGAGATCTGCCTGTGTCACTTCCAGCTTTCTGATTGCCCAATTACCTCCATGCCTGCCTCTGCCCTGCCCCATCCTATTGATTTATTCCCTGCTGCACGGGGGGTTTCTCCTGCCCCTCTCAGTGCAATGGGGCAGCCCTGCCTGCCACAGGAAGAAAGGGATTAAACCCCAGCTTGGCGAGCACTTTTTGGGAATGTTCCATGCAGCAGAAACAGCCAAGGGCCAGAACAGACAGGACACAGGCTTCAAACTGACAGAGAACAGGGTTAGGTTGGATATTGGGCAGGAATTGTTCCCTGGGAGGGTGTTGGCCCTGGCACAGGGTGCCCAGAGCAGCTGTGGGTGCCCCTGGATCCCTGGCAGTACCCAAGGCCAGGCTGGAGCAGCTGGGACAGTGGGAGGTGTCCCTGCCATGGCTAGGGTGGGACTGGATGGGTTTTAATGTCCTTTCCTACACAAACTATTCTGGGATTCAACACTGGCCTCAAAGATGCCTCAGGAAGAAAAGAACTGAGCATTGCTTTCCTTGGGTTTTCATTTTGTTTTTTCATAAACTTCACATTCCCAGAATTTCATTCTCATTATATACACCTGCTCCTACACCTGCTGATACCTTCTGGTAACAGAGGCATCTCTCACTTTATAAAAACGCCAGTTCAATATATTTCTGCAAAATATGATGGGACTGGAATTGAATCTCCTGTTTGTCTGGGATTCCATTTCATTACTAAGCCACTTCCAAAACTGAACACATTTATTTTAGATAGATAGTGTCACCACACCTCCATTTACCTTCCTCCTTCCAAATGGGACATGAGAGGACTATTTAGTTATTTCCCAGGTGGATTCAGTTCTTTCTGGTGGGTCCTAGGGCAGGAATTCAACATCTTCACCTGCTCTAAGGGAAGAGGGGGATGCAGTGCTGAGGTGGGGCTGTCACAGTAAAGGACAGGAGGTGTCACTGCCAGGGCAGGCCAGGGATGGGCTTGGCTGCAGCACGGTTGTGTTGGGTTGGTGTGGCCAGAAATGTGAATTCTGTCCCCCATCTGCTGCAGCCGGGTGGGGCAGTGACCCTGATCTTCTGGCACATATTATCTGCTCATGGGCCATCTTTAAACCAGCTGGGCAATCATCTTTATCTTCCCACAGCCCATCCTCCCTCCAGCAGATATCTCCTGTTCATGGCCATTAAGTCCCAGTGCATGACTGATAAAATTACATCATCCCACTGGGAGATGCTCCAGCCAGGGCGGGAGCCAAGCCTTTCCTACCCAGATAAAAACTGAGATTTAGAACACCAAGGAACCTTCTTTCCACTGGATTCCAGAGGAAAACCAGACCTTTCCACATCATCCCTGGACCTTCAGAGGAAACTGCCCCTTCTCCAGGAGCACTGCTCCAGCTGAACCACATCTGCCCCTGCAGGAGGATGCAGCCACCATGGAATGGGACTGCTGCCAACACCCTGACTGACTGATGGGTGTCAGGTTGGATTCTGACTCTGGCAGTGTTTTGGGATTGTTCTTTGTAATGCTGCATTTCTATTTTTATTTTCCTAGTAAAGAACTGTTATTCCTAATTCCCATATCTTTGCCTGAGAGCCCCTTAATTTCAAAATTATAATAATAATTTGGAGGAAGGGGGTTTACACTCTCCATTTCAAAGAGCAGATCCTGCCTTTATTGGCGGACACCTGTCCTTCAAACCAGGACAACAGTTATCACTGGTGTCTTCTTGGAGACATAACATGGCAGCAGAGAGAGGAGAAGCAGGGAATGGGAGGAGGATGAAGTTTTAGGTGATGCCAGGAGCAGGACAGACCAATTCTGGATATTTAGGCAGAGCCTTGGAGCTGTTTGCACAGTTCCTTCCTCACTCCTCTTCCCTGTTCCTTTCTGCAGGAACATGGGAGTGTCCAATGAACACATCCAGAGCTGGAACTTTGACAGACCTGCCCAAACATCCAGAACTAGGTTGTATTTCTTCAGACTGACACAATCCCTCCTTGCCATCATTCCAGGGCTGTTCAAACCCTCCAGTTCAGCAGCATTCCCAGGGAGCTGCTCCAGGGTTTGCAGAGATAAACTCACCTTCTCTCTCACTGCCTGTTTGTGGGTAAGGCTGTGGTGAGTCACAGAGATTCAGGGAGCTCCTGAGGGCTGGGAATCCATGGGAATAGCTCATTTCCAAGGGACCAAGCTCAGGTGTTTTGCACAAAAAGCAATTCCTTCTCCTCTGCTGCCTCATTTCCCTGGGTGAGCGGCTCAAGGGCCAGGGAAGCCCTGCCTGCCTTGTTAGGTCAGCCCCTTCCAAATGAACGATTTCTTTTTGCAGCTGACACTTGCTGGGAACACCTGGAGCTGCCAGAGGCTCCTGGAGCTGCCAGGGAACTCGGGCACTGCCCAGTGCTCCCGTTAGACCCTGCCCAAAAGGAGCAGCTCAGGAAGAATCAGCCAGAGCTTCCTGCAAGGAGCAAGCACAGCCAGCTCCAGTTCCCCTGGATCTGCTCACGCTGCAGGAGCCCTGCACACTCTGGGTGCTGCTGCTGGCTAGCATTTCATTGGGGATGCTGTAATTAAGGACAAATGTGGGGAATTCCTAATGATGCCACAAGCCTCAAGACCCGGAGATGGGAGAATCTGGACAGCATGGAAGGGAAAAACCCTACCAGTGCCAGGGGAGTTGGAGCCCAGTAAAGGGACAGTCCAGGCTGATCCCTTTTGGGCAGAAAGGGGAGCTGCTGGTGCTGGAGGAAGAACTGAGCTTTGGGTGTTAAGGCACTGCTGCCTCATGTGAGTCTGGCTCTCCTGCCTGGAATGAAACCTCAGAATCCTGGGGTACAGCACAGGGGGTGTTATCCTGATAAAGGGGCTCACTGATGGGAGCACAGCTCTGAAACGGCATGGGCTGAGCCCCTCTCCCTCTGGAGCCTCACTCAGGGATTCAAATTTTGAGGAGCTAGTCCTCTCCTCTCCTCTCCTCTCCTCTCCTCCTCTCCTCTCCTCTCCTCTCCTCTCCTCTCTCCTCTCCTCTCCTCTCCTCTCCTCTCCTCCTCTCCTCTCCTCTCTCCTCTCCTCTCCTCTCCTCCCTCCCTCCTCCCTCTCCCTCCTCCTCCCTCCCTCCCCTCCCTCCCTCCCCTCCCTCCCTCCTCCCCTCTCCTCCTCTCCTCTCCTCTCCTCTCCTCTCCTCTCCTCTCCTCTCCTCTCCTCTCCTCTCTCTCCTCTCCTCTCCTCTCCTCTCCTCTCCTCTCCTCTCCTCTCCTCTCCTCTCCTCTCCTCTCCTCTCCTCCCCTCCCTCCCTCCCTCCCTCCCTCCCCTCCCCTCCCAGGAGGAATCCATCCAACAGCTCATCCACAGCCTTGGATCAGGGATGTGTTTGCTCCAGTGAGCTTTTACAGTTTTCTTTTTAAAGCATTCAGCTCCCTGTAAGTAGTGTCTGTTAATTTCTCATGAATAATGATTAGTCTATAACTCCAATCAGTCCTTAAGATCCTGCACCTCATCAGGAAGTTAATTACACTTAGTTAGCAATTGCAACAAAAGATGTGCTTCTTGTTGACTCTGCTCCAGATCCTCATTTCTTCTCCTGACAGGCCTTGTCTCATCTCCCTGGGAAGCATCTTGGCCTCCATTTACTTACAAGACTGTCTTTATTTCAAAGAAATTCTAAAGTGACCTGACAGGGAGAAATCTGAGGAAATTAAGAGGGAGGCCTGGCTGATGGCAAGAAAACAAGCTGAGATTTCCAGTAATGAGTGTCAGCTCGAGCAAGGAGATGTCAGATCAGCTCATTAGAGTGCATGCACGGCCTTCTTCCCTCCCAGCCTGGCTGCAGCCCCCAGCTCCTCCAGGACTGGTGATGGAATTGCTCTGGATTCCCTGATTTGCAGGGGCAGGCTCCTGAGCAGGGATCCCTCCTGGCCCAGGCTCCTCCAGGAGCATCAGGAACCTCTGCTTCAGCTGCTCCAGGCCCTTTTCCAGCTCCTTCTCATGCCCTGGACGTGCCTGGAGGTCTCCAAGCACTGGGCACAAACCTTGGCCACCACCTCCATCCCTGCCACGTGTCACATACATTTATTACACAGAAATGTGTCACATGTATTGCTGAGGAGCTGCTGCCACTGTGCTCCCTCTCCAAGCCAACAGCTTAGAAGGAAAGATCCATTTCAATGCCTTTTATTTCTGTTTGTTCCTGTTTATTTCTGTTTGTTCCTGTTTATTTCTGTTTGTTCCTGTTTATTCTGTGCCCTTTACAGGTTTGATTCACTGATACCCTGTAGAGGTGATTCCCTCCCTTGCCCTTTAGAGGTTCTCACCAACATGACTCACATTTCTCTAGCCAATCTGCATTCCCAAGGGGCTGATGACGTGCTACAGGTCTCTGTTTTCCTGTCTGGAATTCTGCTACAGAGCTCTGAGGGTGATTTATAGCCACCAACACTCTGTAGTGGCTTTTCTCTTGAATTAAGGATTATTCTGCACAGAATCTCCATCTTCAAGTAGCCTTGTGGCTCCTGTAGTTGTGGCTTTAAGCTGTTTGTCTTGCTAATGCTGATCTTTGTTTTATTTGCATCTCATGTGCTACCACAAGAAGTGCTTTGTCTTCACCTGCCTGGTGACAAAGAAGAGCCAGAGAAAAATCAGATAAAGCCTTCTTTGGTGTTCCCAGATGCTCTGTCACAGGACATGTGGGATGCTCTTTTCATTCAGCATTTTGATTTTCTATCCATACTTTGAGACCTGTTATACTCATTATGGATCCTAAATTATATTTGTTTTAAAGCCATCCAGCCTTCCCTGGGGTTGTCCCTAAACGGGGAGGTTTCCCCTGGATTCAAGGACCTGTCTGTGCTTCTGATTTTTGGTGGGAAAGGAGGGGACTCATTCTGCTGAAGGTTTTACAGCCCATCCTCTCCATGATGGAGGTTTATGGCAGTTCTCCATGGAGACTTTTAGTGTCTGCACAACATCCCTGGATAAACTGGTCAGGAAAGCTGGGATGGAACCAGTGCTCATGGGAGGGAGCTCTGCAGGGCTGAGGATGCTCAGAGGATTTGGGATTTTGCTTACAGAGGAGTGGTGTGTAATGTGCCTTGAGGTGATTGCAGGGAAAACCTGCAGGGAGTGCCCAGAGTGGGGCTGGAATTCTGCAGGGGGACCTGGCTGGGGAGGAGCCAGGGCTGGGGATCAGCAGGGCCCTGCCCTGCCTGAGAGGTGGATTTGGGGCACCTCCCTGTCCTGAGAGGTGGATTTGGGGACACCTCCCTGTCCCATGAGGTGGCTCTGGGGACTCTTCCAGTGGCTTTGGTGTCTGTGTCACTGCTCAGGCTGTGCCTGGCAGGGCTGAGCACAGGGAAGAGTTGCCTGAGGCCTGACTGCAGCTGTTACTGAACCTTTTTTTTGTTTCATGACCCCCAAACTCCTTTGTGTGCTCTGGGAAGGTGAGCTGGCCCATGGCCCTGCACTCTGCTTTGCCTCTCCTCCCTCAGCCTTCCTCACCCTGCTCTGTCCCCTCATGGCACTGATCAACATCATCCCAGCAGCTTTTTTTGGGCAAGTGCCACCACCAAAGCTCCTCAGGCACCAGCTGGTCTGAGCCCCTCAGCCTCCTGCTATTCCCAAACCCCCAGCTTTACCTGGAGCCAAACCCAGCTGCTCCTCCCTCCCAGCCTCCTCCTTCAGTTTGTTTATAAAAATTCTCCATGGCTTCCACATTCATTAGCAGTTTGCCATCTGCTGTCTTAATAAAGTAATAAATGAGTGTCGTGGTGAGTTTCTTGACGGGCTTGAAAGCTTCATTTGCATAAGTATTTTCATCCATCCCTTCTAATTCTGCTCCCCTTCATCTGCAATGTCCTGACTCTTTCTGTTCCAAAATGCTGCTAATGCTGGGACAGGTGTTGATAAAAAAATTTTAAAAAGCCATTGCAGGATCCCAGGTTGGTGTGTCCTCAATGACTTTCAGAGCAGAGCTGCTGCTGCTTTCAGAGTATTGCTCTTATTAAAGCAACAAGAGGCTTCTCCCAGCCCATCCTCACCTTCCCAGGTGCTGGGGCTCAACCACAGCAGGGTTGTCTTGGTTTCAAATCGAGCAGGGTTTGTTCACTGGGTGCTGCTAATTTGAGGTCAGGTATGTGAAGAAAATCCCATTTTAGCTGCTGTCATTCCTCCCTCCGTGTGGAGCAGGGAGGGTTGGTGCAGTCTCACAGCTCTTCTGAAGGAGTTAAAGGCATCACCTGAGGGTGCAGGACTGTTCCCTGCCTAGCAATTATTCCTCACTCATGGCAAGAGTGGCCCCAGCTGTGGATGGGCTGCAGGGATTAAATACTCAGCACAAGGAATCTGTTTTTGCAGGCAGGTTTAGCCTCAGGTGTGTGAGGGAAGGGTGGGAATCAACTGCAGCTGAAGAATCTTCCCAAACTCAGGCTAAAGGAGCTGCCCAGTGCAGGGTTCCTCTCTGCACTCCTGTTTTAAAGGTTGTTTTCATGGGATTTCCTGAGCTAGGAGGGCCCCACAGGATCACCCAGTGCAGCTCCTGTCCCTGCACAGACAGCCCAAAATCCCACCCTGGGCATCCCTGGGAGCTCCTGGGGCTCTGGCAGCCTCGGGGCTGTGCCCATTCCCTGGGCAGCCTGGGCACCCTCTGGGGGAAGAACCTTTCCCAAATCCACCCTAAGCCTGCCCTGGCAGCACTTCAGCCACTCCTCAGGTGCTGAGCAGAGCTCAGAGCCTGCCCCTGCTCTTCCCCTCACGAGAAGCTGGAGCTGGGATGAGTCTCCCCTCATCCTCCTCTGCTCCAGCTGAACAGAACAAGAGCCCTCAGCTGCTCCTTGGCTGGTTTTCCCTCTGAAAAGGGCTTTATTCCCTCCTTCTGGGGAGGCTTTTCCAACAGAAGTGCCACCACACCCTCTCTCTGCTCCTGCCAGCCCTGCTCTGGCTGTCCCCAGGGTTTGTGGCCCCTGCACCCCCTGTTTGATGAATTTGGGGGGTGTCAGTGGGCAGCATCTTCCTCAGGGCAGGGTCTCCAGCAGGAGCAGAGCATCCTCTGCATGTCCCTTGGGTTTGCATCCACCAGAGGGGCTCAGTGTCAGGCTCAGAGGGATGGGAACAGCCCGGGATCACCAGGAACTCCTGATCCCACTGTTCAAACGCCCCCATCGATGCCAAGCAGGGGTTAAAAACCATCCCCATGACCTGGGAATAGATCACAGGGGAAAATCTGGCCTTCAGATGATTCAGGGACTTGGCCTCAGAAGCCATGTGTGATATTAACCCCCCAAAAAAGCTGTGCAGTCTCTGGTGGCTGTCCCAGACCTGGCAGTTCCAGGTAGGGCTGAAAGCAGAATGTGACACCCACAGCTGGGTGGTTTTTGCATCGGTTTTGTGGCTTGCTTCCCCTCCCCCCCAACTAATAGTGGATGTGCTTAAAAAAATGCAGTTTTGGAGCATTTTGTGAGTCAGTAAATAGCTTCAGCTGGGAAAAAAATTAAAGTAAAAGAGAGAGTTAAAAGCCCAGGTTAAAGGAGAGTGGGTGTGGACACTGCTGAAGGCTCGAAAAATCCAACTCAGATTTTTCCCAGGCTAGAGCTCCAGCTCGGATCTTTCCCAGGCTGGGGATTTCTCTGAGACAAACAAGAGAAGGAAAAATGAATAACACAGATTAACACCTGGTGTTGATCACAGAGCAGTGTGTGTGCTACGTGCTGTTTTGCAGAAAGCATGTTTTCAAAGAGGTGTTGCCTTCTTGGACCAATGAGCCTTTTCTATTCTGCATTACACAATCTATCCTATATAAGTGCAGTGGCCTTTCAATAAATCACCTCTTCTTGCTGCTTTGAAGAAGTTGTGTGTGTGTGTTGCTGCATTATTTGCCATTCCTAATCAGACAGTGACAAGTGGGGAATTAAATTTCTGTTTAGTTTCTGCCACTTTCCTGTTCTGGACAGAGCTTCAGCTTCTCTCAGGGAAGCACCCTGAGAGATTCCTGTTTTCCTCCTGGACATCCAGCACCTGGCAAGGAAATGTGGGAACTGCCAGGACAGGCCACACACAGAGCAGGCCATTCCCTGACCCCCAGTTCGTTCCCAGATGCTCCAAAACCAACATTTCCCTGCCCTGAACATCCAGGGACTGGATTAGAAATGCCAGCTCTGCTTTCCCATCCATTAAGTGCTGGGCTCTGGGAGAGCTGACAAATCACAGAGTGCACACGGATTTCTGCTGCTTCTGCAAACTCCACTAGGATAAACAAGGACATTTTTCATCCACTTTAGGAGCACTGAAAGCAACTTTTGATTTTAATTTGAGCTGGGATTTTCCCTGTAACACAACCTTTTGGCTCCTACAGCTCCAGTTCTGCCTGGAAGGGCTCTGAAAAGCTCCATTCAGAACATTCATCCCAGCATATTTTGAATTCCCAAATGTGCCAGGTTGAAAGGTGATGTGGTCAGGAGATAAGTGTGCTTTAAACACTCCCCTTTTTTCAGTGTTTCAGGCAGTTGCAACTTGGAGCCCTCTCAGTTACAAACCACGAGTCAGAGGCATCTCTGCATTAGCGCCCGGATTGGACCTGGCAGGATTTAATAGAATTGACAAGATTTAATAGAATTGACAGGATTTAATAGAATTCCCTATCACCTCGGGCAAGAACAACTCAGACATCTCAGATATTTGAAAACAATTAATACCCCTGACTGAGGACAGGCTGCTAAAAAGAACAGCTCTCAGCAGGGCTGCGATGTTTCACTGCGAGGAGCGCCCGTGCAGCCTCTCCCCACTCCAGAGGCACTGCCACAAGGATCCAAATCAACCTGCAATCAGCATTTCTTCTCTCTTTTGCTTGATGAAAATAGCATAGGTTTATCTGGCCTGCATAGCTGGCAGCTTCCAGCAGTGAGGCAAAAAAAATTGGAAGGCAGAAAGAGGGGGTAAAAAGGTAAAATGATGAAGGCACACAAAAAAAAATAGAATTCAGAGTTGTCTTTAGGGGGAGGAGTGGGATGCCCCTCTATTCCCAGAGTCATGGGCTCTCCTGATGCAGAGGACCACAGGGATCATGGGTCCAGCTCCTGGCCCTGCACAAGCAACCCAAAATCCCAACCTGAGCATCCCTGGCAGTGCTGTCCAAGCTGTCCTGGGGCTCTGGCAGCCTCGGGGCTGTGCCCATTCCCTGGGGAGCCTGGGCAGTGCCAGCACCTCTGGGGAAAGAACCTTTCCCTGAAATCCAGCATACATCTCTCCTGGCACAGCTCCAGCTGTTCCCTGGCTCCTGTCCCTGTCACAGAGAGCAGAGATGGGAGCTGCTCCTCAGAATTCCACTGATTGCTGTTCAGCATCTTCTGGCAGGGTGGGCAGGGCTGGCACAGCTGTGGCTGCCCCTGGATCCCTGGCAGTGCCCAAGGCCAGGCTGGATGGGGTTGGAGCAGCTGGGACAGTGGCAGGTGTCCCTGCCATGGATGATCTTTAAGGTCCTTTCTGACCCAAACCTTTGTGGGATTCAGCTCCAGCCCCACACCCAGTTCTGGGTCACTCCCTGGGGGAAGGAGCCAAGGCTAAAAGCAATGGACATTTTTTACTTGGCTCCCTCCTGGAGCTGTCCTGAGCACACACTGCACTCCTCTCTCCATTCAGAGTAGAATTGTTTTTGATTTTGAGGCAGGCTGACTGCCAGCACCTTTCAGGCAGGCCAAACGCCAGTGGTGGCACTTTTGTTGGAAAAGCCTCCCCAGAATAAGGGAATAAAGCCATTTTTTAGAGGGGAAGCCACCCAAGGAACAGCTGAGTTACAACTTCTTGTGAGGATGATGCCTTGAAGTTTGAGTTTTCATATTTCCAGGCTCTGCACTGCATTGGTGTGTGACTCTGAACTCCACACAAAGTGTCACAAGTTCTCCTCCCAGCTCAGGCACACAAAACAATCCTTTTCCAGCCCCAGAGCCAAGGACACGCTGCAGCTTCAGCCCCAAAAAGTGCAACCAGCAGCCACTGGAGGAGAGAATCTGGGAGGATGGGAGTGCAGAAGTGGAGCTGGGATTGGGCAGTGAAGCCAAGGTGGAAATGGAGCCAAAGTGATGCAAGTGTGAGAACTGGTGACTCGGATCCATCCTGGGCCCATCTTGGGTGGAGCCACGGCCGGGCTCTGGCACTGCCCAAGGGGAATCCTTTGGAGCCTTGGGATAAATCCCTGCTGGATTCCTGTGACAGTGCCCAGCCTCTGCCCCAGGGAGCCTCTCAGGCATCACGGGAAGAGCAGGGGCAGGGGGAGGGTGGGGGATTGTTGCATTTAGATGTTTCATGGGATGAATGAGCAGGAAAAGCCTTTGCAGAGTTTTACAGAAATATTTATTTCAGCCACGCATGGTTTCAGGTTTCAGGGAACAAAGGCAAGGATTCTTGTGAGGGTCCAGGTTTAGTACATGGGCTCAGCGGGGCGGGGAAAACATCAGGGATCAATTACCAAGGGACACGGGGATGCTACAGGGCAGGGCTAAGGCAAAGGACCAACAGGGAATTAGGGTGGGAGCGACCAAAGGGTTAACAGGACAGGGAGAGGGCCCAGGCTTGACTCAGGGAACAGAACAGGGGTTGCATTCCCTAGTTGGGAAAACTTCTCTGGGTCTCCACAGGGGATGACCTTGGCCATGGGCACAGAGTTCCAGAAGAAAAAAAAACCTTTTTTCATTTCAAGGCACGGATTTCCATCTCCTGAAGAAAAGCAGACTCACATCCTGCTGCAAATGGCTGACACACAGCTTTCAAGGGCTAATGAATTTCCCAAGAACTCATTTGTAAATCCAATAATTAGTTTATGAATAACAATTAATTAAAACTTGGATCCCCCCAGAAATGTAGCATGTCATCCTGTCCTGGGCTCTGATTGATCTTCCCACAGGAATATTGCCAAGGCCTGAGACACATCTATGGGAAAAATTAACTGGAATCTGGCACAAAAGCTATATTTTAGTAAAAATTGATTGAAGGGAAATGCAATTATTAATGATTGCCATGTGTAATTGCTGTGATTACGGGCTGCAGTCTGGGGGAAGGACACATCATTCAGACAATTGGCACATCACAGAGCTCCACTTGTCACAGCTCCCTCCAGGGCTGGACAGAGGGGATGCTGCCAGGACACCCAGTCCCCCAGTGGGTCAGAGGGACCTTTAGGAAGGGAACTGAACTTCCCAGCCTGGAGCTCCTGCTGGGAATGTCTGGTGCTGTCCTGGGCTGCTGTGGGCACAGAGATGGTGTCACTCAGCCACTGGGGTCACCCTGACCCAAAATAATCTTAAAACATGGTCAGACTTCATTGCTCATTTTAACGAGAAATGAAAGTGCAACAAACCTCAAGTTCTCAGGAGCAAAATCCTTTTGAAAGTGGCAAGAAATGCTCCAAAATCTTCTCTCCCCCCACTGAAGGAAAAACACTGAGCAGGAGGCCCAAGTTCTGAAAAGGAGGCAACATTTCACTTCATGTCAATGGCAAATTTTAGTTGACTAAAAATAGTGTTTTTAAAGGGAGTCTTCATCCCACTTACAAAGAAGCAGCACCAATCTTGTTTCAATGTGACATGTGCCATTTTCCTTCTGAATTTTTTGGTGCAGCAGCAGCTGAGGCAGAATATTCATTATTTCCCCAATCTCTATGCAACCAAGTGTTAGTTTAAAGAAATTAAATCTGAGCTAGACCAATACCTTTTGTCTGCTTTTCAGTAGCTGAGATAAACCTAGACCAGCTCACAGCTGTACTTGCTCTGCTTTTTAGTCTGTCACTGAATCTGCCTTTATTATTTTCGAAATGATTTCAGGCTGATTCTGCATTTCTTCCCATGCTGAAAAAAGAGATAATTTGGGTTCTTGATTAGTTTTTGTGTACAAAATTTTAAATTATTTCTAGTAAGTGAGGCAATTCCCAAAGGAGCAAACAGTAGCAAGCGAGAAGTGGCTGTGGCAGCAGTCAGGCTTTGTCCCTGCTGTCCCCTGCAGTGCCCTGGGGCCTGGACAGGCTGAACAAGGCCCTCTGAGGGATGGCTGATGCTGATCCCACCCCTTTGGGGCCCTTCCCACTCAGGATATTCCATAATTCCATCATTCTCTGCCCCAAAGCTCTCCTGTACCCCAGGACGTGGCCTCTGTTACCAAGACTATTCTCAAGTTCCCTTTTTCCTTCCAAACTCCTTTTGTGCTCGCTGTCCTCAGCCTCCTAAAACCCGACAATTCTAAAACCTCACAAAAAGCTGAGAATTCCCATTAAGCTGTGCAGGAATTTCACGTTCAGGGCAGAGCCCAGCACACAGGGGTGTGCTCAGAAATGAGGGCTGTGCTCACCTGGGGCTGAATTCCAGCAGGAATTGCAGGTAAACTGCCCCTGGGGGAGCTTTTCCTTTCCTTCCAAACTATTATAACCCCAGAAAATTCCCAGTTTCCCACTCCACGTGGGAGAAATGCTGGCGTGCTGCAGTCCAGAAAAGCACTTTTAAGCACTAAAGGAGTTTTAATTCTGCCTTTCAGTAATGATGAGGAATAACATGTTATTGTCAGAAGGCTCCTGAGATCACACACAGCCAAGTTTGAAAGTTTATTTGATCTTCTCCTTATTTTTCTCCCAATCCTTAAACTTGGTGCTCCTTCCTCCTTGTGAAGAATTCTTTGAACTGCTTGAATAGGACAGGCCATGCCCTTCCTTCTCTGATGCCAGTGGAAAACATCACCCCAAGATTCAGCCCCTCTCTGATTGGCTTCCTAATGACCTGGAAAGCTGTTGCTCCAGGCATCCTCCATTTCTCCCCACTCAGGCTGGAAAATAAGAAAATAAACACTTGTCCATCAAAGGAAGAGAGAGGAAGATGAACACAAATTATCCCCAGGGGTTCCTGGGAGAGCCACCTGCAAGCAGACAGGAGGTGAGACCCAGGCACGAGGATTCTCTTACCTGGCTGTCTTTTCCTTCAGCTCCACAGCCAAAGTTTATCAGTTCCCAAAGAACTTCTGAGCTGTTTGGTCACAAATCCTGGGGGGAAATGGCTCAGCCCAGAAATCCAAAAATGCCCTGGGTTGTACCAAAGCTGTGGGCAGCAGGGCCAGGAGGGGATCCTGTCTCTGGAACAGGGCCCAGTTCTGGTGTCCCCAACACAAGAAGGACAAGGAACTGTTGGAACAATTCCAGAGGAGAGCTGGAAGTGGATGAAGGGGCTGGAGCAGCTCCCCTGTGGAGCCAGGCTGGGGGAGCTGGGGGTGTCCAGCCTGGAGAGGAGAAGGTTGTGTGGAGGCCTCAGAGCCCCTTCCAGGGTCTGGAGGGGCTGCAGGGAAATGGGAGAGGGACTGATCAGGACTGAAGTGACAGCACAAGGGGGAATGGGCTCAGACTGAGAAAGGGAAATTTAGGTCAGATGTATGGAACAAGAGCTGAGTTTTTCACCTGAAGGGGTGTTCATCCTGTTCCTTGTGAATTTGCTGCTTAAATAAATCAACTTCTTATTTCTCTCTGAGAAATCCAGCTTTCCTTCTCCTTTCCCTAAATACCACACATCTTCTCTGAGTGCCAAATTAATTGTATGGGCGTTTAGTATTAAATATGTTTAATTGGTTTATGATTTTAAATTAATTAAAGAGTGGTCTTCTGGGAAATTTAGCATCTCCTGTCAAACCACTTTGTTGCTTGTAATGAGTCCAAAATCAAAATATCCCATCCTTCTTCAACTTTCTGTGGAGTTAAAACTCATTAAATTGTATTAATTTCTTTATTTTTAATTTAGCCATAGATTGACTTTATTTCCCCTCAATAATTGGCTGCAGCTGTTTCATACCTTTACCATCAGTACCAAGGATATATTTGTGTTATTACTGAGGAATTCTTTGTCCCATTAAATCTGTCACCTCTTCTTTGTGTGGATGGAGTTTGAGCTGAGGGTTCCCCCTTAAATCCGTGTCTTGGGCCCCTCCAATATTCCTTTGGGAGAGAGAGTGACCTTCATCCCATCCCATGGCAGATTTCTCAGGGAAGTTGTAGAGGTAAAGCTGAAATGAGTTTTCTCTGCTGATTAAAAAGGAGATTCAGTGGCCAGAGGGGTGAAATATCAACAGAGCTGATTGAGAAGTGCATTCCTGAGCAGCATTCCCATTAAACCAGGGGCTTGGGATGGATCTGTCCACAGGTTTTTCTTAACAACTCACAGACAAAAAAGTGCTCCTTGAGCACTGAACTCTATCTCCTCTGAATATAAATTAGAAGACAAAAACAAACAGCAAAATGAACTGGAATTGAGAAATTCTGCTCAGGAACAGCTCCCTGGAAATGGCTCAGCCAACAGCCTCAGCTGTGGGAAGGGGGAGAGGGGCCCATTCCCAGCCTTGCTCCCAGGTCAGAGCCCAGCCCACCCTTTCTCCTGCCCAGGGTGGGGTCACCATCCCTGCAA
Organism: Luscinia megarhynchos; assembly: GCA_034336665.1. NCBI lineage: Eukaryota > Metazoa > Chordata > Aves > Passeriformes > Muscicapidae > Luscinia > Luscinia megarhynchos. The sequence continues at coordinate 10,764,361 of CM067580.1, forward strand.
GGGTTCAAAGAACCTGATGCATGTGGCACCTGGGGAGAGTTTAGTGGTGAGCATGGTGGGGCTGGACTTGATGATCTAAAAGCCTTTTCCAGCCTTCAGGATTCTGGGATTCTGTTCCTGGGCTGCTGCCTGCCCCTCCCAGCTCCTGCTGGTGTTGCCTCGTTGCCTCCCCTCCTGCCTGTCCTACCCCAGCTCCGGGCAGGGCTGGCCCAGGGGTCCTCTGGATGCAGCACAAAGCAGCCAAGCTCCTCTGCACACACAACAAAAGTGGGGAAATGAGCTGCTTTCTTCACACAGAAAACAATCCTTTGCAGCAGGTGAATACCTCAGAGCTCTGCCAGCAGAGCACCATCTCCCCACCCAGGAGATCAGCTCTTCTGGCACAGAACAATTCTCCCTCACGGATGAGATAATGGAAAAATAACAGCAAAGGAAGAGTTCCCAAGTGGCAGCTCCCTTTATTGCCTGGTTTATTCTCTTCCCCCAAATCTGAGAGTGTGAGAAGCTCACAGAGCTGGATTTCAATCAGTGTGTGGCCCACAGCCAGCTCCAGTGCCCATCCTCTGTCCAGGATCTCCTCCTCTGGTGTTTCAGAACCAGGCTGAGGCTGAGAGGGGCTGGAACAGCCCAGGATGGGAGGAGGAAGGATTGAGGATTTCCCCTCCTGCTGTGGGGCTCACAAGGCTGGCAGAGTAGGGTGGCCTGAGCCCAGCCTGTCTGCTCCCTGCCCTGAGCTGAGCCTTGCCAGGTGAGTCCCTGGAGGTGCCAGCCAGGGCCTGGTGCCCACCCCATGGGCTGAGCTCTGCAGAGCTGTCAGTGCCCTGCACAGCTGGCACAGCTGGCACAGCTCCTCTCTGGCTCTGGGAGCCACACCCAGCACAGAGGGATGGCTTCCATCTCCTTTCCAGCTTTCATCTCCTCCCACCTTCCATCATCTCCTCCCAGCTTCCATCATCTCCCTCCCAGCTTCCATATCCTTCCCAGCTTCCATCTCCTTCCCAGTTTCCATCATCTCCTCCCAGCTTCCATCATCTCCTTCCCAGCTTCCATCATCTCCTTTCCAGCTTCCATCTCCTTTCCAGCTTCCATCTCCTTCCCAGTTTCCATCATCTCCTCCCAGCTTCCATCATCTCCCTCCCAGCTTCCATCTCTCCTCCCAGCTTCCATCATCTCCCTCCCAGCTTCCATCTCCCTCCAGCTTCCATCTCCCTCCCAGCTTCCATCATCTCCTCCCACCTTCCATCATCTCCCTCCCACATTCCATCATCTCCTCCCAGCTTCCATCTCCCTCCCCTCAGCCTTGTGGGGCTCAGAGCAGTGAATTCCAAGGCAGAGTGCACAGTTAATTTCCAGGGAAATTGTCTTTTCCCGTGGTTGGTTTTGTCTCCTGGCAGTGCACAGAGGCAGCTCCATTATCTGTTTGTGCCAGTGCTTGTGGTGCTGAGATGTCTCTAATTAAAGGCAGGCCGAGCTGTAGATGGAGGAGATCTTAATTACATGTGTGAATAAAGCACTGAACAAGATGTGAGGGTCCTTCCCTTCCCCTCGGAGCCAACAGATCAAAGAGCAAACCCACTCCTTGGAAACACATAAATGTGCTCCCTCCAGGGCTGTTTTGTCACCAGGATTTGCTTGGGTTGGTGCCAAACTTGGAATAAATCAAATAAAGGGGATGGGGCTGGGGCTGCAGCAGGGAGAGCAGCTCAGGGGGAGCCCAGAGAAGCCTCAGTGGGTCAGGGAGATGCCTCAGGATTTTAGCTTTTATATTTTTCATATATTTGTAATACTGCAATTCTTTAGTGTATAACTCTAAACTTCATACCCAGTGTGAGCTGCTGTTCTCCCATTTTGGTCAGACACAACAATTCCTCTCCAGGCCTGGGAATCAGGGACACTTCACTGCCTCAGGCCCTGAGAAATGTAAAACAAAAGTGAGTTCAGGGAGTAAACTTGGGGTAAATGCCTTCATTACCTGAAGCTGTATTTGGAAGATTCACCCACAATGTGCAAATAGACCAAACTTATAAAAGCATGAAAACCCCATGGTCCATTTTGGGGGGCTTCATCTGCCTGAAATGGACCTGAAGGCCCTTCAATAAATGGAACTGCTTTTTATTCTCTTGATTTTGTCTGGCCTCTGCTTTTAGGGAGTCCCAAAAGGCACCGAGGGGGATGCAGCCTCTCTCTGCACAGGAACAGGCACATCTGTGACCTCCAGCAGCACCTGAATGCCCAAGTGCAGCAGCAGCTGCTCAGGTGGAGGAGCTGAATGCCTTCATTCACTGGATTCTGCTCCCAGCTGGGAAGAGACAGCTCTGCCCTCGTTCTATCCCCTGTGTTGGTGCTCAGGCCACGCTGGTTGTTAAACCTCTCTGGAATTTGAAGGAATACACAAGGAAGGTGGAATTCAAGCACTTTGGGAAGTCTCAACTCAGTTCCCTCCATCTCCAGTGAGGGAGAAGATGCTCCAGCACCAGCCCTGCCCTCCATGAGAGAGGCAAATCAGCAGCCAAGGTCACTTTTCCTCAGCTTTGCTGCATCCCTGGCCAGGTGCCACCCCAGTGTCCCCAAATGGTGCTGCTGGACAAGTGTCCTTGGCAAGAGGGGAAGCACACTTGGCTCCAAATGCCTTGGTCTTGCCAGAGGGAATCCACTGGGAATGAGAGACGCTGGGGAGCTCTGGGAGCAGGGGAAGGAATGAGGATAAGCGTCATGTGAGTGTTTAACTGCTCTGATTGCAGCTCCTTGGATTTTTATGTAGTGGACCCACCAAAAAAATGGTTGTAAAACCTCTCTGGAATTTGAAGGGGAAAAAAATGTAACCACAACACAATCCAGTACAGCTTTGTCTGGAGATGAGTGGGGAAAATCCCAGAACCCCAGGATGGGTCAGGTTGCAAGGGACCACAGCAGGTCCCATCTGGTGCCACCTCCCTGCCCCAGCAGGGCCATGCAGAGCACAGGACACAGGACTGTCACAGGGATCTTTTCTCCCTCGTGGTTTGGGAAGGGTGGGGAACGTGCTGCTGGGCACGGTGGGATCTCTCTCCCACCCAGGAGCAACCCAGACCTCACCAGGTTTTCCATTCAAGCCCAAAAGCTGGGACACAACGAGGACTTTTTGGGATTTCCATCCCCACTTACTGAGGGTGAGGCTGGCTCCTGGCAGAGGCACAGACACCTCCTCTCCCTTCTGGCAGCAGCCTCAGCAGGATAACCCCAGGGATGGGCAGGGAGCCTCCATGGCCATGGAGGTCAGGTGACTCCCAAAATCAGGGCATGGCATTGCCAGTGCCCAGCTCAGCTGGTCAAGCTTCCAGAAACTCCTCCAGACCCTCCCCATGCCCTGCACCACGTTTTCCATCTCCTGCAGAGCTCCCAGGCCCGGATTTGGAGCTGCAGCACCTTCCTGGGATGCACAGAGTGAGTGGATCTGCTCAGCCTCTCCCTGCAAAGCTCCCACTTTCCACTAGTACAACAAATAACAGCCACCCCTATTCCCCAGAGTCTGGGTAAGCTTTCCCTCTTCATGGCATTGCTGTTTTCTCATGGAGCAATTTCTCCCCTGTCTTGGCTCCTTTTTGCAGTGGCTGAAGTTGTTTTGATTAACTGAAAATGCTGGATCTTACAGGGAGGCTCAGGGCTCCTGGATGATCCAAACCCCCTGCAAGGAGCTGGGGAGGACACTGAGAGCTGCTGAGAGGTGCAGGGAGCAGGGTTACACTGAACATTCATCCCTGCACTTCATTAGCTCATGGCCATAAATCCTGTGCCTCAGCTCTCTGTTTTATTGCCATCAAACATTATGGACTCTTTCCAAGCCCAAGCTGTGATGTTGGGAATAATTTGTCCAGCAAGCAATAAAGCAAGGTGCTTTTAAAAAATTTACTCCGTTGCTTCCAACCCAAGGGAAGCAACCTTTCCTGGAATAATTCTGGGGAAGCAGGGGCTGGGAAGTGATGAGTCAGCTCAGGGGGGCGTGGGGAGGTCTCAGGGCTCCTTCTCTATGTTTGTATCCTCTTGTGAGATGCAAAAAGGCAGAATATCTGTTGCCATAGTTACCTGAACACTTCATAATCATCAATAGGTTTGTCCTCCTGACACAGCACCATGGTCAGGGATTGATGCCACCCCCGTTTTATGGAGAGAAGCCTCAGGCAGAGAGTCCAAGGACACTCAGGAGGCAAAGGCAGGAGCTGAAATGCAGCTGAAGATCTTTGCTGGACTCTGAACACAGCCCCGAGCTCCTGGCCCTGGCCTGGTGCCCCTCATTGCTGACTTTTGCTGTGGGGCAGAGAGGGGTCCCTGTCCAGGGAGCTGGGTGGGCTTTAAGGAGCTCTGGGTGGGCTTTAAGGGGCTCTGGGTGGGCTTTAAGGGGCTCTGGGTGGGTTTTAAGGAGCTCTGGGTGGGCTTTAGTGTCCCTCCCCACCCAAACCCTCTGGGACTCTGTGCACATTGAACTCCCCCACTCACCATCCCTGCAGAGGGTGGGACTGGACGGTCGCTGGACAGACTCAGGAGCTTATTATTTTCTGTTTTTCAAGCTAGTATTTTATTACAAGGCGTGGGTGTAAGAGAGAGGTGATAAGAGAGAGCTTAGAGAGAGGTTAGAGAAGGCAAGAAATAAGAGAGGACAAGAGACAGATTTTCTGTTTACAATCCAATAAGTATTCTTCCATGATGAATATTCTCATTTCCAATAACCAATCTAATACAATATACTAATTTCCTAATATCTGCATGCAACCCATAGGAATCACTAAATTCCCATGTTTTATGGCTTTCTTATCTGTAACCCTTATCTTCAGACCTTTCCTGCCAGGCTTGGGACAGGATGTCTGTTGGTTCTTTGGTATTTGTGGCATTTGGTATCATCTAAACAAAGGAAGAGGCCTCAAACCTTAACATAACTATTTTCAGTGTCTATGTCAAACACTGCCAACATCTCTATTTCATCTGTTGTTCCAGAACTACTTGCTAGGCACTCATAAAATTTTGCTATTCCCTCCCCAACAGTGTTTCCCAGCCCAAACAATTCCATGGTTTTATGATTTTCTGCCACTTAACTTGGCCCTTCTTTTCATGCTGAAAATGGGTTCCCATTTTCCCAGCCCACTTGGGAAATCCTCTTTACCTTCTGTTCCAGCAAAGAGCAAGTCCCTCCCCTGCTCAGGACAGGGCACAGGCAGCTGAAGGCCTCCAGTGAGGTATTTTTCTCCCCAAATCCATCTCTCAGCTCCTCTGGGAAAGCAGCACAGAGCACATCATAAATCACATTTTAAATATTCCTGGCTATGCCATCTACAGGGGTCAAGGGAAAGGCTACCAAAGCATTAGCTCTGTCAAGAGCAAATATCACCACCACTAAATCATATTTGTCTTGAGGTTTCTAAAAAAAAAAAAAAATAAAAAGCAACCCTATTTTTGTTGTTGTCTCACCTGGACTTTTTACAGCAAAACAAGCTCAATTTTGCCATCCAGAAGATAAATTGAGCTCAAAGCCTATTGCAAAGTTCAGCCTGGGAAGGTCTATTTGCCATAAAATTCTGTTCCTTAGTGGAAATGGTGAATATCCCTTCTTCCCTCAGATTAATGCATCAAGGTAAAAATCCTCTTTAGCACATACATACACAAAATTTTCTTACAGATAATATTTATTCAGGTTTTCAAATTGCCCCCTGCAGTTGTAAACTGACACTTAGGGCACTGAGAGGCCATTTCTGAGCATCTCTGGCATTTCCAGAGAGTCAAACACTGAAAACCCTCCTAATCCACAGCTGCATTTTCAGATGATTTCAGGAGCCCATTTCCATGCCTGTGCACAGCCACGGCTACAGGAGCACCTAATTACAAAAGCAATGGTGTAAGAGCTGTGGAGAAGTCATGAATTGACTTTTGGACTTCACTTCCATTCTTTGCTGTGCTCTGAGATGGTGCAAACCCACAGGAGCAGGGATTGGGGATTGGAAGGGAGGGGCTGGAGCAGAGGGAAAGTTGGGATCAAGTTCTTCCAGATGTTGCCAAAACATCCAAAGTTCTGTGTGGACACAGAAATCTCCTGCCTGGCAGGAGCAGGCTGAGGGAGGAGGCAACCTCAGTAAAGCAGAAAAGTTTGGGAGAAGAAAGCTCTGCTTTCCCAGATAAAAAAATGAATATAATCCTAAATATTACAATATAATAATGCTGTAGATACTAATAATATAATATAATATAATATAATATAATATAATATAATATAATATAATATAATATAATATAATATAATATAATATAATATAATATAATATAATATAATATAATATAATATAATATAATATAATATAATATAATATACCAATATCCTATGTGATAATATAGGATAATAATAATATGATAATGCTAATATCCTATATCATAATATATATTAATAAAATGCTAATATTCAAATAGCTATGTAATAATATATCTCAATAAAATACTAATCTGCTAAATATAAGAATAATTGCTAGCATAAATGCCAAATAAATGAGAAAATAAATAAATAAAAATTTAAATAAAATAATTTTAAATAAATTAATTCTAAAAATATATAAATATAAATTAATAAATAAAAATATAAATTTTAAAGATAAAATGGACTAGAATAAAATAAAATAAAATAATAAAATAAAATAAAATAAAAATAAAACCTTAAATTTAGGTTAAGTTCAAGCAGCTCTTTTCAGAAGTGAGAGCCACCTGTGAGAAGCTGCAGGTCTCGCAGGTGCTGACCAAAGCAGAATGAAGATCTGTCCAGCAATTCTTTGGCCAAGCTCCATCCCCTGGTGTGTTCTCACCTCCTCCCTGTGCTCCCTTCCCCTCCATTCCCCTACCTCTGGTGAAAGAGGGATGCTGTAAATACAGCCCAGCATGGAACAGGGAGAGCCAGGATGAGTTCCTGGCATCCACAAAAGAGGCCATAAAAAAGTTCATTAAAAACCCCAGCCCCGACACATGAACTGGATGTTGTTGTTCCATAGAATTGGCAGCTGCAAAACACAAAATAAATGGAAAAAACTTCATTCTGGGATTTACTGGGGAAGATCAAGCGGGGCTGGAGCTCAGTGCCAGTGGGGCTGAGAGCAGTCAGTGGCAAGTGCTAGCCACAGCAGCCAGGACCTCTTCCCTTTTCCCTTTTCCCTTTTCCCTTTTCCCTTTTCCCTTTTCCCTTTTCCCTTTTCCCTTTTCCCTTCTCCTCTTCACTCAAGGCTTTCCAGGGAAACAAGCCCTGGAAGAGCTGGGAACAGCTGAAGGAGTCAGTGGTGGTGTCACCAGCAAGGAGGGGACAGAGGCTGAATGTGCAGCAGCACCTTTATGCACCTGCCAGGACCTGACCAGGAGCAGAGGGGGCTGCACGGAATGCAGGGCTAGTCCTGGTGATGCCTTAGGATTTAGTTTTTTATTTTTCAGATCTGTACTCTTCTAGTGTATAACTCTAAAAACCCCATAGCCTGTCATCTGCTGTTCTCTCATTTTATTCAGACACAACAATTCCTCTCTGGGCCTGAGAATCCAGGACACCCCACAGCCTCAGGCCCTGAAAAATGTAAACAACAGGGAATTAGGGAGGAAAACTTGGGGTAAATTACTTCATTACATGAAGCTGTAATTGGAGGATTAACCTCTGATATGCAAATAGACCAAATTTATAATTGTCTGAAAAATTCATGACAATTGTCCATCTTGGGTGTAGCCTCTGGGAGGCTTCTAAGAGCCCAAAGTGTATTTATTGAAGGCCTTTAATAAATCCCCACTGAATTCTCAGAATTTTGTCCAGCCTCTGTTTCAGGTAGCCACTCCAAGGCATCAGTGGCCACTGGCACAGCCCCGGGATGCTCCCGTTTGCTCCCTGTGCCGCCACTTCCCTGGCGAAGGAGCTGATTTAAATAAGAACATCTATCTTCTAAATTGTGTGTATCAAACAATCCATCACGGGGAGGCTGCAAACCTCCCCAAATCTGTAATTATGGTGTCACAGCTGATTGTGATGAAAGTGGAGCTGTCAGGGAGGCATTTGGGAGACAAACACACTGCTCCCAGCAGCTCTCCCAGGAGTGCTCACAAAGCTTTGCTGCCATATGGGGCCGTGATTAATAGCCCAGCCTATATGTAAATATTTAGCTGTTTAGGAAGCAACAGGATCCAATTACCTTTTATCCCATCCCTCTCCTCGTGACAGAGCACAGCGCAGAATTTCTGCTTGGTTTCTTTTTCCCTTGGAAAAAGATAAAAACAATGCCCCAGTGAGTCACATCCCGGTGCCGGTATTAAAGACATCCTTCTCTGCAGCCCAGGTGGCACTGGCTGAGCGCTCAGCTGGGCCAGGCAGCTGCAGTCCCGGATTTCTCATTGCTGGAATGTCCCTCTCTGCTGGGGAGGAGGTGGCAGGAAAGCCTTAGTTACTGAATTGCCATGAAACAACAGGATGGCCCCTGGAGGCAATCCCCTCTTGATGAAACAATGCCCTCTGCCAGAGAGCAACTCCAAAGGGCACAGAAAGACTTGCCAGGGTCCAAATATTAGATCTTAGAGTTTAAAATGTAACACACTATGCCAATATCATGATTCCTATAGGCTCTATGTAAATGCTACAGAATTTGTATTTTGTATTACATTGGTTAGTGGAAATTAGAATATTCATCATGGAAGAAGATTTATTGTATTGCAAACAATACATGCATCTCCTTCTTGTTCTCTTCTCCCTCTTCTCCCTCTTCTCTCTCCCCCCCTTTTATCTCTTTTGTCCTGCTCTGGGGCTGTGCGGGCAGCCCCTAGCAGACTCTTTTATAATAAACTACAACTGTAACATTCAGTTTATAACAGAGCCCTTGAGTTTTGTCCCTTACGACCGTCTGTCCCGACACAAAGAATCCCTCAGAGTCCTGCACCCCTCCAAGGAAAGGGGTGCTGGCACTCGCTGCTGCCAGCCCCAGGTGAGTGTCACTGTGAGTGTCACCGTGAGAGCAGAGCTCTTGCTGCTCCATCACCCGAGCCGAAGCAAAGCTTTTCTCGAGAGCCCTGCGGTTTTAGGATGGTGGTTCAGGCTCGCAGCTGCTGGGGGAAGAGCAGCCTGAGCCCTTCACAGCCCCCAGGGGCACAAACCAGGCCTTTGTGGCTCTCACAGCAGCAGGGCCACTTGGAAGCTCAGCTTTAGGAGGGTGAAAAAGGAGAAAAATGAGCCTCCACAACGATTTCATTTACTGAAAACAATTGTATGACTTTCCTGGCAAGGTCAACTTTTTTGACTGTGTTGTCCTATCCCAGCCTTCTCCACCCTCCCTTCAGAGCTGCAGCACATCCCTCCTCCAGAGAAATGCTGGAACCTCCCTTGGCAAGCTCCAGGTGCTGTTTGCTGCCTCCCCTGACTCGATGGATGAGTGTCAGCACAGCCTGGACCACCAGCCTTGTCCAGCCCCCAGTCCTGGGGCAACTTCAGTCTTCTGTTCCAGGCACATCCGAGCAAGGCCTGAGCTTCCCTAGGATGCAAATGAGGAGAGAGGGCCAGCCTGTGTTAATTATCTCAGTCACAAGGAGCAGCTCAGCCAGATGTTCATCCAGCCTGTGTCTGTTTGCATTTGCAGCTTTTTGCATGGATCCTCTGAGCCAGCACCAAGTCCATCAATTTTAACAGGGCAAAACCATCTCGGGTGTGAGTTATTCCTGAAGATAAGTGACTACAAGTTGGACTCTCTGCTCCAAGGCATTCTCCTGATAAATAAGCAACAACAGCACCAAAGCTTTACTGCAGGCTTCCAAGGAAGTGAAATGCAGAATGTTTTCCCAGATCCCCATAATTCAAAAATACCCTGTCCAATTCCACACTTCCTCATGGAGACAAAGCAGTCTGCTCTGGGCTGAGCCCAGACATGAAAAATAAGATGCAGGTTGGAGCTGCCATTGGAAATTTAGAGAAATTATGCATTTAAAATTCATTTACAGAGGGTTCTTCTACCCCTGACAGCGGCTGTGGAGCACTTTGGGGTCACCTGATGAGGACATGGCCACAGAGCTGGGCACTGCTGTCCTGCAGGCAGAGCCAGAAGGAATTTGCCTCTGTCCAGCGGCCACCAGGCTCCTGCTTCCTCAGATTAAACTCTGCTTCACCCATGTGTTCCTTTTGCTCCCAGAACGAGCTCAAAAATGGAGATATTTCAAATAAGGAAAGGATGTAGGAATTATCACACAAAAATAAAAAGGATGAGGAATGTGTGAACAGCAGCAGAGAATGATCCAAGCTTTTCCCATGGTGCAGGTCTCCATGAGTGAATCCAAGCTCTGTGTGGACAGCAGCAGGAATTTCCCCATGGAAAGGGAGGTCAGGAATTGGAGCTGCCCAGGGAGGTTTGGAGTGCCCATCCCTGGAGTGTCCAAGGAATGGCTGGAGGTGGCACCCAGGGCTCTGGGCTGGGGACAAGGTGGGACGTGAGGGCTTTCTCAGTCTAAATGATCCTGGAATTCCTGGGAGCAGGCAAATGACTCAGTGTGGGACAGCAGCACTCTGCTGACCAGGGAAGGTCAATCACACCTGGTTTATCCAAGGGGATGCAGAAGTTTTCTCCTAAGATATTCTCTCTGAGAAAAAAGAAATTAATCAGGCAGGATCACACATAAAGAAACAGTGATGACAAGCAGAAAATTGCAGAGCTTTGGAAAGTTATGGCCAGATAGAAACCATCCAGCACAGAAGTCTTTAGGTGACCTAACCCAGCTGCTACTAATGTTCCAGCAGTAATAAACAGGAGCCACATCCCTGGCTTCCTCTCCTTTGGGATTCTCCACTGCAACACTGGTTGGTACTCAAATTCCATCATTTATAGCAAAGCTATTGTCTGTTATCACAAACACGGGGACATTATTACAGAACTCACCCTCCAGCAAGATATGAATCAGAGTTAACCTTAGCAGACACCAAATATTTACTTTAGAAAAGGCAAAGATATTATTTCATAAATCAAAAATTGTTCCCTTGGCCCTTGAAGGACACTACAAAGCAGACTTGTAATTACAAAGCACATCCTAGGACGCCAAAGCAATTGAATCCATGGCTGCCCCGTGGCTTGTGGGCTCCCAGCCTGGCTGTGCCTGAGGCCCCTGGATGGGAATCCCTGATTCCACTCACTGCAGTGTGCAGTGACAGAGGAGTGGTGCTCGCTGAGAGCCTGAGTCACTGTGGGGATGGAATGAGGTGGCTCAGAGGAGCTGCTGAATGAGTTATGAGCAGCCTCTCTTGTGAGCTGGGGCTTCCAAGTGTGAGCCAATCCCCAGATTCCTGCTCCAGACCCTTCCCTGTATTGCTCAGCAGCAGAAGGGACAGAGTGGGTTTCTGTCATCACACTTGTATGCCAGTGTGGGTCCCAGCCCAACAGGCACAGCCACATCCTCCCTGCCCGGCCTGAGAGCTTCCCAAGGGACCTGTCCCTGTCCATGGAAATGTCCTGCCAGCGCCCTTCAGGATCCATCACCCTCTGGGGAGATGAACAACAGAGCCATTTCTGGGAGAGGGACACACCAGACTTTGGGGGAAGGTGAAAAGCCTGGCCAGGGACCAGCCTAGAGCTGAGGAATTCTCCCAGCCCTGAACCCCACTGGACCACTCCCTCCTGCTCCTGCCTGAGGAGGGAACCAGCAAGGTGCTCACCACAGTGCCTTGGAATTCCCCCTTGGCACACCAGCAGCTCTGTCTGGGCACCACAACTCCCCCTGGGCTGGAGGAATCAGAATTTAGACCCCAGACCACAGAGCAGGGTGCACAGCCCTGGGCAGGTGATGCCCCTGAGGTGCCTGGACACTGCCACCTGCACTGGGCACGGTCACCACGGTCATGGTGCAATCCTCCCCCAGGAGCTCCTGCAAGCCTCTCCTTGTGCTGCTGGGAACATCCCCGAGGAGCCAGCAGCCACCAAACAGGCCTGTGTCCCCAGGGGACATCAACCCTGCACTGGGGGCTCCCATCCTTTCTGGGTCTGCATTTTAAACTGATTTTCTGCAGCTCTCCACATTTTTCTTGTTGCTTATTATGGTTAGAAATATTCAATTCCTGGCTCTGCATGTTAATTGCTCCCTGCCACCCTCTCCCCTCTCCTGTGCCCCTGGCCAGAAGATCCCAAGGTACAAATCCTTTGTTTCCCAGAGAATACTCGCTCGTAGCAGCTCATCTTTATTTATCAGGAGTTGTGTCAGCAAGGCTTTAAAAACCCAGCTGATCTCAGTTGCCTGCTCACTGCAAATCAAAAGAGCCTGCGGGAAATCGGGTAGAACAACCATTAGATTAAATAAAAGCTGCCCCTCCGCCTCCTGTGCTTCCCTAATCCTCTTCCCAGTGAGAGCAATGCCCACTGTGCTAATCCACGGGACTCGGGGGGCTGTGGGATCGTGGGCTGGAATTACAGCAACTCCTCCGCGGGGCCCTTGAGCAACACATTTTATCGTCCTCATCATCCTCCCAGCCTGCGAGCCTTCAGGGAGAGCTGGGCCAAGGAGAAGGGGAGGGTGGATTTAGCGCAGAGCTGCAATCCAGTCCCTCCCTCTGCTCCCTCTGCCCGGCAGTGCTGCCGTGTGCCAGGAGCAGCAGGGAGCAGGGAGATCCTCTCCGAGCTACACACAGCATCCGAATTGTTCATGTTAACGGGAGCCAGCAAAAATGGCTCGATACAAGTCACAGGAGGTTCATTTCTGGGAGCCCCCGGGGCTCCAGGGGCAGAGGTGGATGCTGACTCCTGCCCTGGACACCACCCTCTCACTGATACCTCCTTCTTCCAGGTGCTGTTGCTTTTCTGTACTTCTGGAGATAAAATTCTCTCTTCCCACTGTTGTGCCCTGAGCAGAGCTGCCCTGCTGTGACAGCAGAGCAGAGTGTCCCAAAGCCCTGGGAAGTGAGAGAGGTCAGTTCTCAGAGTCTGTGCCAATTGCACAGGTTTAATGGCTGCAGTTTTAATTCTGGGCACATATTTTCTGTACCCAAGCAACACTCTAAAGCTACAGATGCTGTAAGCTTCCCTCAGAGTCCAAAGTCACACCCACCACACACTCGGGAGGGCAGGATTCCCTTTATGGGCAAGTTCAACCAGATGGGAGGCCTGACCAACACATCCTCAAGCTTCCCTGGATCTACTCTCTCCCCTGCCCTGCAGTGTGTGGGGCCCTCTGGGATTCCTGAGCTCCCTAGTGCTGTAGGAATGAAACCACACAGGAAAGGTGGTGGCACCTGAAGGTGTCCCTGCTGCTGGCACAGGGAAGGTGCAGTCCCCAGGCCCTGCATGCAAAGCCAGTGTGCAGCTCCCTCTCCGTGCACTCTGGGATCTGCTGGGAAGCAGGGAGGAGAGGACAGAACGGTTTGCTGGCAGTGGAGAAGAGAGAAGGGAGGCAAAGGTGATGGAGAGCAGCAGACCTCAGCTCCAGGGACACCTGAGCTGTCACTGGCTGGGGTGGCATCAGCCCTGCTAATGAGGAACAGAGGAACTGGCCTCAGCCCCTGTCCCACACTTCCCAACTTCTGGGCTGACTGCCTCTCTCAGGGATAAACCAGAGCTGGATGTGGACCCAGCCCGTGAGCCCCAGGCACTGCTGTCACTCCTGTCAGGCACAGAAGTAGTTTGGATTCTCCTTTTGGACACAGCTCCCCCTCCACCTGTGTCACAGGAGCTTTATCCACACTTGCATCCATGGCCCCTTGTGGGGGAAAAGCTCTGAGCAGTGCTGTGGGCACAGCCTGTGGCCACATCTCCCTGAGCCAGCCCCTGCAGCCAGGGAGGGGAAGAGGTGCCAGCCTGGCACAGCACGGACTCCATGGCAGAGGAAGGGGCTCTGACCCCCTGGGCTTCCTCCAGCTGCTGAGCAGAGCTGCCTGCCCTGCCCCAGGCCCTGGCAGGTGCCCCCAGCCCAGCCCCTGGTTCTCCAGGACATCTGGTCCATGACATTTTCCCTGGCGTGGCACCAAGCTGCTCTCAGCTGCAAGCCCCTGGTGCTCCTTTGCCAGGGCGAGGGCAGGGTGCCCAGCTGGCTGAGGCACACCCCAGGCCAGGGCTGTCCCTGAGGACCCTGCTGGTGTTGGATGTGCCTGGCCCAGCCCCGAGCTCAGCTGCAGCCCTGCGGATGCAGAGCGAGCTGGCAGCCGATGCCTGCCCCTGTGCAGAGGGAGAGATTTATCCCTTTGCCACGGCTCAGGATTCTGATTTCTAAATGCAGAGAAGCAGCCCAAGAAACCAGCAGCCCTGCCTTAATCACCTCCATCACCGACCCACACAACATCCTCAGCCCAAAGCAGGGCTGTGTTTCTCTTTTAGCCTCTTAGGCAAGCATGGCAATTCTCAGAGAGACTCCAAAAACGGCTCTGTTACACCAAGGGCTGTGTCCCTTCTCCTGTGGGTTCAGGGAGATCCACAAACATCCTGACCCACACAACATTCTGACTCACAACATTCTGACCCACACAACATCCTGATCCACACAACACCCCCAGCCCAAAAACAGGGCTGCATTTCTCTTTTAGCCCTTTAGCCAAGCATGACAATTCTCAGGTGACTCCAAGGAGGCTCTGTTACACAGAAGGCTGTGCCCCTTCTCCGGTGGGTTCAGCACTGTGAATCACTCGGGTCCCAGAGGTTTATTCCCTGCTGCCACGAGGTAAATGCATTTTGTGACAAGTTCATTACTCTGGCTCAGTGTAGTGACAGAGCTTGTGAGCCACAGTGGTTGCAGTCCCAGAGCTGTGCAGCTCAATAGCGTGGTGTGATCAGATTCTTGATCTGATAGCACTGAGCAAGTTCACTGCCTTGGAAATGAGCCCGAGCTCACCTCTCTGCTCCTGCTGCCTGAGAATGAAACAGCTCCCACAGGCTGAGACTCCTCAGCTCCCTGTGCCTTCAGGAGGGCTCAGGGGATGAATTCTGCTCGCTGAGATGATTTGCACAGGCAGTGACTGGGCTGGCCCAGGCTCAGGTGTCTGACTCCTGTCCTTGCTCAGGTGGGGGAATCTGACCCAAAGCTCAACCTTGGACTCCCTCAGGGCTGACCAGAGCTGACTCCCTGTCCTAGGTTATGCCTAAAAGTATGTATTCCATCACCATCTGCTGAAACCAGGTGGGGCAGTGATTCTTATCTCTGTGGGAGATATCCTCTGCTAATGGACCAGCTGTTAAACCAGCTGTTAAATCTTTATCATTCCCACCACCCCAGGAGATATCTCCTGTTAATGGCTATTGAGTCCCAGTGCATGACTGATAAAATTACATCATCCCACTGGGAGATGCTCCACCCAGGGGGAGGAGCCAAACATTTCCTACCTGGATAAAACCTGAGATTTGGAACATCACAGCAGCTCTTACCCCCTGGTTTCCAGAGGACAAGAGCTACCAGACCTTTCTACAGGATCACTACAAGACCACTTCATCTGGACTGCTACCACCACCCTAACTAGCGCGGTGTCATGTTGTATTCTGTGTTCAGTGTTTTTTCCTTTTGTACTATTACATGTATTTTACTTTTTTTCTCTTTTTTTCCTATTAAATGTCTCTCACTGGTTTTGCTTTCAAAACCATTACACTCCCTGACCTGTCACAGGGACCCCAGCAGAGGAAATCCCCCTCCCCAAAGACCACGGTGGCCGGGAATTTTTTTCCAGCCCTCAGCAGCTCCCTTTGTGCCAACTAAAGCTCATGCTTCACCAGCTGTTCACCTCAGGCACCATGGGACAGGCCTGTGGGCCAGGAGGACACAGCCCCACACACTGCACCTTCCACAGGTGCTTCTGCTGGGCCCAGGTGAGCTCCAGCCCAGGGTGGGCTGTGCCTGCCACACTGATAAATAGTAATAAAAATGGTGGTGTAACATAAAGTGAAAGGTCTGAAGTGAACAGAGTGGAAGATGGGGAAGAGAAAGTGGGGGACACTCAGCTGGGAATGCAGAGGGGTTGAGGGTGTTGGAGCAAACAGAGTTCATGGAATATCCTGAGCTGGAAGGACCCACAGGATCACCCAACCCAGCCCCTGTCCCTGCTCAGACACCCCAACAATCCCTGTCCATCCCTGGCAGCGCTGTCCAAGCTCTCCTGGAGCTCTGGCAGCCTCAGGGCTGTGCAAATTCCCTGGGGAGCCTGGGCAGTGCCAGAACCTTTCCCTGAAATCCATCCAAAAACCCCCTGACTCCTCTCCAGCTGTTCCCTGGCTCCTGTCCCTGCCACAGAGGTCAGAGCTGCCCTCAGGAGAAGGTGAGCTCTGCCCTCAGTCTCCATTTCTCCTCTGAACAGAACCAGTGCCCTCGGCTGCTCCTCCTGTGGCCCCTGCAGAGCCTTCCCCACCTTCGTGTCTCTGGATGCTCTCCAGGAATCATGGCTTTGGATGTTCTCTCACACTGTGGTGCCCAAAGCTGCCCAGGCCTCACCAGCAGAGCTGTCCTGCCCTGGTTCTCAGCAGTGTCACAAAAACTTCTCCCATCGGCTCTTCCAGGCCCTTCCCTGGGCTGGAGCTTTCTCTTGCTGGAGAGAAAAGGTTTCACAGAAGAGCAGTGATGCTCTAAGCCCTCAGAGAGGTGAGGACCTTGCTCACACACACCTTTGGCTCCAGCATTCCCAGGTGGGGAAATCTCTGGGCTCTGAATGGGTCTCAGCAGCCTCAGGCCTACCTGGCAGAAAACAGAATTATTGGTTCTTTCTGAGCACTGGGCAGTGCTGGGATTGGACAAAAAGCTTTGCTCCCTCTATTGTGGAAAAGAATAAAATCCTTGTGTTTGTTGTGACCCTTTTATGTGCCAGAGCAGTAATTCCACACGATGGGATGTGGGGCCTGCTCTGGTCACACCCCTGGGCCAGGTGTGGAGAGCAGCCAGGCCAGAAGGTGCCTGTGGGACAATCCTCAGGGGAAAAACTACCAGGAGTGAGGCCTTCAGGAAGAATTTGAGCTAAACCCCCCAAAAACCCCCTCATATTTTGTTGCTCTGCTCTGGGCTATTGGAAACACAAAGCAGAATTATTTACCACAAATCCTGTCTATCATAATCCCATTTTATCCTGTCATGTCTGGATTTGCTGCAAACTTACAAGGTTATTTTAAACATGTATTAAAATATATGTGTTTTGTAAATAAGTATTTTGTAATTACATACATCTCTGTATACTTCTATGGATTTGGTCTCTTTGCCTTTTTGCAGGGGTGAATTTTTGGATCATACCTATGGAATTTCCAGGTTTCCCTGTGAAGATATGAAGGATAGGCAATCTTTTCTTGAGCTCCACTCTGGCACCTGACCCAACAAACTCAGCTGGCCCTGGGGTACAGAGGGTGAGTCCCAGCCCCTCCCAGGCTCCAACATCAGCAGCAAGGTCTGAGCACTTTATTTTGCTTTGTTTTGTTGGGGTTTATTTTGCTTTCAAAGGCATCCTCTGCTGGAGCTTCCTCTGGTGCTGCTGCTTGCCCAGATGAGATTTGATTTGTGTGAAATGACTTCTGGGGGTTTGTTGTCCTTGCTCAGGTCTGGGAGATTTGTTATAAAACGATTTCTCCAGAAACTGTGACAAATGAAAATTTCCATTCTATGTATTTCAATGTGAAAACACTGGTGGGAAGAAGCCAAGCAAAATATTTCTTGGATTTTCTCTTTTTCTCCACATCCTAAACTGGAGAAGTCTTTTTTCAGCTGGAAAATGAGAGTGTTTGCCTAGACTTTGTGTGCCCATGACAATGGGAAGAAATATTTCTTGCAGGGAGAGAGCAACAGGCTCTCCAGAGTGCAAAAGGGCTGAGAATTTATTGGGGGAAATGTTGTTACTTTATTTCTTCAGCTGCTCTCCCTGTTTTTCTGTTGCTTCTGTGGCTTTCTCACAGAGGGAAACACGGAGGAGGCAACGCAAAAAAGGAACTTTTCCGTTTGAAAACAGAGCTGGCAAAAAAAGGAAAAATCCTGGGTTGGTTTCAAGCTGCTGCCTGGAAACTTAAATGCAGAGCAAATGACAATTTTGTCTCACTTAGAAATTTCCCTGGGGAAAAACTCCCAGTTCTCACTCAGCCCTGCCTTTTGAGCTTTCCAGATCTCTAAAGCCTCCCCTGACGAGCTGTTCCTGGAGGGGATTTCATAATCCTGGTGGTGAATTGTCCCTGTCACACACCAAGGCCACCACCAACAAAGGGCAGGAATTGATTCCTGGCACATCCCACCTACGGTTTGTTTCAAACCATTTGTACCAGAGACGGATTTTAATGAAACCTTCCACCCTTCACACACGTGAAATGCAGCAAATTAAGTTTTTGAATGTGAAATAACACTTAGCAAATCCTGCCAAACCCGGGCTGGCAGAGCAGCACTGATGGAGCCTGGGGGGTGCAAAGGGGACAAGGATCCTGTTGTCCCTTGCCCCTGATATCCCCAAATCTGCACATTTTTATCCCAGCTCTGAATTCTGCCCCTTTTTCTGGCTTTGTAGGGCTTTCCTGGTGATAGAGCGGGTGAGAAATTATTCCCCTTTTCCTCAGGTACCCATCTGAGGTGCCAAATCCTCATTTCCACTTCAGCTTAAGGAAATCTGAGGCTGGTCCCTCGTGCATCCCTGATTCCACAAAGCTGGTTTTGTGCAAGAACAGTTGGACACTGATGGGAAATTTGCTGCTGATAGTGGAGTTTTAGGAAATACTGGTTTGTTTAAGGTAATGAACAAGGGCTGAAAAGGGAGAATTGCAGATGGGTTTGTCATTGATGGAGGGAAGGAGGAAGGGAGGGAAGGGAGGGAAGGAAGGGAAGGAAGGGAAGGAAGGGAAGGAAGGGAAGGAAGGGAAGGAAGGGAAGGAAGGAAGGCCCAGAATTCCTGAGCTGAATCCTTTGCTGTGTCCCCCCCTCGCTGCTAGTCTGTAATTCAGGCAGGTTTTGAACAAGAGGTTATAAATTACTATTTAACAAGTTTTTAATTGCTTCATGAATCCATGCATCTTTTCAGAACTCAAAACGTTTTGCAGCAAACAGTTCCACACTTTAATTAATTAGAAGCTAAATGGGAAATGCACTTTTTTCTTATCCCCCTAACTTGCTGTATTACAAATTATTCCTTCTTGGTTTGGTGTTATAAAAACAAGGTTCTTAATGCTCTTTTCACCTGTTTGGTGCCACTTACAGTCTTCAGGGCTGTTATTTCTGATGTAACACCTCCTTTCAGTTCCACTTTCCCTGTGTGGGGACCACAGTGCACTTTGGAATGTCCTTCTTGCTGTTCCCTCTGTTTTTCCAGTTCTGCACCTGATTCTGCTGCAAGTTTTTGGATAATCCATTGCTTTAATCAAGTCACCCTCCTGCAAAAGCTCAGTTCCTCCTTCAAAGAGCACTAATGGGTGTGCAAGGCAGCCCCTGCCCTGATAAATGCCATGCCCAGTCCTTTACTTTTATCCTATTTATTCCTGAGCCTGCCACTTCCAAACCCCAGCGAGGATTCCAAAGTACTCATTCCATTAATTTGTGACAGTTCCTCCAATTCTTAACCCATAAAGAAAAGTTCCACTGACAGAAGTTTCCTCAGCTCCTCCCCAGCAAACATCAATGTGAAGAATTCATCTGAATTTTCTGCTCCAGCCTTATCTTCCTTGAGCTTTTCCTTTCATGCCTTGCTCATTTAGTGGCCTTGGAGCCTCTCTGGCAGCGTTCCTGCTGCTGCTGCTGTGTTTCTGAAGGATTTGTTGGTATTTCTTGTACAGTTAGCAAGTTGTTCCTCGAAATATTTCTTGGCCTGTCTTGTGATGATTTCCCAAGGATCTTGCCAGAGCTAATGTTGCTTCCTCTTTTCCTCCTTTTAGACACAACACACAGCTGAGGACTTGCAGGAAGTTAATGCTGTGTGACTGGAGTTACAGCAGGGGGAAAGCACAGCAGAAATGTGTCACAGGATCCCCCAAACGATTGCCCTCCTCCCCCATGCCGAGGACATTCCATGTTCACCTCAGAGGGACACTCAGATGAGAAGGCACAACCCATAAGGAAAGGCCACGTCAGGGATTTTGGAGGGTGGTAATTGCTCAGGCAAGTCTTTTCCAGAAGTTTCCCAGAGCCCAGAGGTATCTGCAAGTGGAGCACGGAATCATGGAATATTTTGGATTGGAAGGGAGCCACGAGGATCTGGAATCCAACCCTTAAATGAACAAAATCTGC
This sequence comes from Luscinia megarhynchos, assembly GCA_034336665.1. Taxonomy (NCBI): domain Eukaryota; kingdom Metazoa; phylum Chordata; class Aves; order Passeriformes; family Muscicapidae; genus Luscinia; species Luscinia megarhynchos. Next base: position 10,784,497 of record CM067580.1, read on the forward strand.
AGGGATTGAACCCCGTGTGTAGCAGGAGGGGGGCTGTCCCAGGAGGGGACAGTCTGGGAGCCAGGAGTGGCACAGGACAGGTGGGGACACACCAGGGGTGTCCTGGGGAGAGGACACGGTCCCAGAGCAGCCAGGCAAGGTGAGCAAAGCAGGTGCCAGGCTCAGTCAGCGTTCCAGGGATCATCAGGGAAGCTCAGGGTGACAGGAACAGCTCCAGGGTCCATCAGCAGGACAGGACGTAGAGACCATGTCAGACCCAGAGCACAAAACTGACCCAGCACAGCTCGAGCTGAGCTCCAGGAGCTCCTGGGGCCAATGGATGTGTGGGAAGGAGGTTCCTCAATAGGGTGGTCAGGAAATTACAATTGCTGGACCACTGGAGGCCCTGGCAGCAGGGACAGATCCTTTCTTCCCACCTTTGTGGGGGAATTCCAGAGGTTTGCTTTAAATAACCAGCCCCAGAATGGCTGGGGACAGCAGGAATGGGGCTGTCCTGTCCCCAGGCTGGGGACAGCTGCTGTCCAAGGTTTATTCTCAGCCCTGAGGAAGGGAAAGCTCCCAAGACAAATACAGTATTACAAAGAACAATCCCAAAACACTGCCAGAGTCAGAATCCAACCTGACACCCATCAGTCAGTCAGGGTGTTGGCAGCAGTCCCATTCAATGGTGGCTGCATCCTCCTGCAGTGGCAGATGTGGTTCAGCTGGAGCAGTGCTCCTGGAGAAGGTGCAGTTTCCTCTGAAGCTCCAGGGATGATGTGGAAAGGTCTGGCTTTCCTCTGGAATCCAGTGGAAAGAAGGTGCCTTGGTGTCCAAAATCTCAGTTTTGATCTGGGTAGGAAAGGCTTGGCTCCTGCCCTGGCTGGAGCATCTCCCAGTGGGATGATGTAATTTTATCAGTCATGCCCTGGGACTCAATGGCCATGAACAGGAGATATCTCCTGGAGGGAGGATGGGCTGTGGGAAAAATAAAGATGATTGCCCCAGCTGGTTTTTAACAATGGCCCATTAACAGGAGATATTCCCACAGCGATAAGGATCACTGCCACACCCCGTTTTTAACAATGGCCTATTAACAGGAGGTATTCCTACAGCGAGAAGGATCACTGCCACACCCGGTTTTCAACAATGGCCCATTAACAGGAGATATTCACGCAGCTATAAGGATCAGTGCCACACCCGGTTTTTAACAATGGCTCATTGACAGGAGATATCCCCACAGAGATAAGGATCACTGCCACACCCGGTTTTTAACAATGGCCCATTAACAGGAGCTATTCCCACAGCGATAAGCATCTGTGCCACACCCAGTTTTTAACAATGGCCCATTAAAAGGAGATATCTCCTTGGAGGGAGGATGGGCTGTGGGAAAGATAAAGATGATTGCCCCAGCTGGTTTAAAGATGGGTTCTGGGTGGGCTTTGAATACTCCTGACAAACCAGGAGCATCTCGGGTCCCTCTGCTGCTGCCAGGAGGGACTTCCTTAAAATCAATCAGTCCCCCTGCTTCCCAGAGATGTTCCCAGCCTCCCTCTCACTTTCAAAGCTCCTTTTCCATGGCTTAGAGACAGAGGAAATTGGAAGGGCTTTAAGAGCCATTTGCAGTTAATTTGGCAAAGCCTCTCCAGGTAATTGGCGCTGGGGGCAGTCTCAGCACTCCGGGGCTCCCTGGCACCCTGAGGGCACAGAGTCGCTGACACCATTCAGCGTCCGAGACAATTTAAATTGAAGCGAAAATAAATGTAATTAGTTATTACAGTTTATTAGCGGCTCATATCCTTCGGCAGATCCTGTCTTTATTCGGTGTTTAATGGGATTAATAACTCCTTAAGCAGGCATGTGACAAGCAAGAGCAGCGAAATTCCACTGCTGGGACACAAATGTTCTCTTGCTTCTGCTTTTTACCCCCTTCTTTTTAAAGAGGAAAATTTTTCAGGCCCTTCTTGACAATATTCTGGATTATTGACAGAGTAAATGGGTAAGTTATTGAGACAGAAAGCAGATATTGCCCGCTGCTGGGATTCTCAAGTCAGGCAGGATCAGGCACAAAACCCACTCTGGGCACACTGGAAATGCAGAAATTTCTTAACCCAAAATGTCTCGTTCTGCCCCATCCTGGTGCAAGTTGGCCTCTGCTTCACTCCAAAGGGTTGGAAAGCTTCAGCTAACACTGAACCTCCTAACTCAGGAGGATGGGTAAGATTGTGAATTACATGAGAAAATTAAGTGCCTTGTGGCATCTGTGTCCAAAAATTGAGTGTAAACAACAAAACAAACTCAGTTCTGCCTCATCTTCATTTATTCCTGACAGGCCAGCAAACAACAACAGGAAGGGAGAGCAATAAAACCAAAGCAGGGCACATTGAGCAGGGTGTCAATGGCTGAGCAGGGACAGCCAGGTGTCTGCTAGACCACTTGCCCACACTTTGCCCAATTTCTCAGAGAGGAGAAGGTGTCATTTGGCAAAGTGCCCCAGCCCTGACTTGGTGTTTGTTATTATTGCCAGCTCCATCCTTGAGAGGGACCTGGGCGAGTGCAGAGAGCCTTTGTGAGCCCATTCCTGGTGCAGACACTGCAGATCAGCATTGCACGGGGGGCTGAGATCCTCCTGGACACAACTCCAGCCCTGGGAAAGGGCAGAGGAAGAGGAGGGAGGCAGGCCCAGGTATCAGCATCAGCCTCCCAGACAGAGCAGTAGTGGGGGTGTAAATTGGAGGCAGCAGTCAGGATCTCACAGCAAGGGGCTCAGTCCTGCTCTGCATGGCTGGAAACCTCAGTTGTGACAGCTCCAGGTCAAGAATCTCTTAAATGTCCCCCTTCAGCTTCTCCTGCTGCCCAGCTTCCCTCAGGAGGGGCAGCTGCTCAGGGGTGGCTCAGGCTGTGCTGGAAAGCTCTGGGAGCCTGAGTCAGGCTCAGTCTGCCAGAGCCAGAGCCTGCTCTGGGAGCTGCTTCCATCACCTGGGCTGCTGCTCTGAGCTGCTTTAATTGATTGACTGCTTAATGAAGCTCTGCATTCCCACCTCCCACTGCCCTGAGCTGATGCTCTGCTGCACCGGCTCTGTGTGATCTGTCAAGGTCACTTTGGAGGGACATTACTCACCAGACAAGGAGAAGTGCCCGGGTGTTAACGAGCAGTGAGGTAGAAAGCAATGATGGCAGGTTCCTGTTCCAGCCACATGAGCCCCAGCCTGGGCTGGAGGGGAGGCTGTTCACAGCCCAGCTGTTCGGAGGGCACATCTGGAGCCCAGAGCCAGGCTGGGGGCACCTGAGCCTCTGAGCTGCAGTGCCAGACTGGGGTGAACTGGCTGAGAGCTGCCAGGGGTTCACTGGAAAAAAACTCCATCATTTTCCAGGATGTTTCAGTGGAAGGTGTTCCTGCCCATGGTGGGGAGGTTGGGACTGGATTGGAGCTTTAAAGTCCCTTCCAGCCCAAACCATTCCATGATTCCATGACTCTAGGGTTCTATAATTCCATGACACTCGTGTCTGTATCTCAGGTTCTGTGCAGATCAGTTCCAGAAGTTCTCCAGCTTTGGGCTTGGCTCCCCCACTGAAGCTGAGGCACAAAACAAAACCTTTCAGCCCCAGGAGTGGCAGCTGAGGTGGATGTGGCAGCAAGAGCACATTCTTTTGGGTAATTTCAGAACTCTTGAAACAGTAAATGAGGTGTCCTTTTATTAGGAAGAGATAACCAGTAAAATGACAATGTTTCCTAGAAGACAGCGAAATGCAATAATCTTGGCACTGCATATGGTGCAGGCAATCCACCTCCTCTCTGTGCACTTCAGAGTCACGTGGAGATGTTTATTCACACCTGGTACTTCTGCACAAACATTTTGTTCTGTTCTCCAGTTCCCTGTTGCTTGATTTTCCCACTTTCTGTGCCCCACCAAGACCCAGCCTCAGCCACTGCCCTGGGCTGTCAGGATGTGTCTGGCTGTGAGCTGTGCACACTCACACTCTGCTCATTTCCAGGCTGCTGTGTGCCTCAAAATCCTGGGCTCTGAGGAGTGTTTTATACAATATTTATGTTTCTCTGAGATGTGAGAGGTCACTCAACCTGACAGAACTAAAGCCTCTGCCTGTGGGAGGGGGGTTCTGCTGCAGCATCAGCAGAAAGTAAATGAGCTCCCAAATGAGAGTTCAGAGAGTTCTGGCTGTCATTTCCATACAGCTTTGGACTCTGCTCGTGGCTTCTTCCTTCGAGGGAGGAAAAGCTGCTGCAAATGCCTGCTCAGCACCAGGCTGATGCTGGGATAGAGCACCAGGGGGATCAGTGTTTGCTGCAGCTGCAGGGAGCCTTTCCTGGCCATTCCTGCTGATCTGAACAACCCAGGAGCAAAACCCTTGCCCAGAGCAGCAGAGCAAAGGTGAACCCCCCACTTGCCACCTGGATTGTTCCTGCAGTTCACCCTTCCCTCCCTCTGCAGCACTTCAAGCACCTGGACTGGGCAAGTCCTGCATTTCTTCAGCTCCATCCTCCCTGCCAGGACCCTGAGCACAGAGAGGTTAAATGAGACCTCCAAGGTCATAGAAGAGGAAAGGTGCTGATTTCAGCTTCCCCTCCCCAGCACTCAGCTGCCTTCAGGCTGCTCAAAGGATGTTCAAGGAAAAGAAAAGTCATGAGTACCCCTGAGGAGCTGTGCTGGTTAAACTGAGCAATGCAAAAAGGCCAGATAAGACACAGGATAAACATTTGTGACCAGGAGGCACTTCAGAGTAAAACATCTGCTTGCCTGGAGTGGGGTCTGATTCCTCTGTGCTGTGGCAGGGTCAATGAGGTGCTGGGCTCCCACAGGGGCTCGGTGCCTTTTCAGGAACTCTGGAGTCAGCAGGACAGCAGCCCCAGGCTGGCAGACAGGACACAGCCTGTGCAGGAGGCTGTGGCTCTGCAGAGGCAGCTGGAGGAGCAGCAGGATGTCCCAGGGCATCCCAAATGGCAGGAGCTGCCTGCTCAGCTGGCTGAGCCCACCTGCAGCGGCTGCAGGGACGGGCACTGGCACCGACTCCTTCCGGAGCTGCTGGGCCCCATCTGCAGCCCGGGATGGGAGCTGGGCATGGCTGAGCCGGGCTGCCTTGTTGGAGTGAATAAAACAGAAGCCTCTCTGAGTCCCTCAGAGAGAGAAAAGAATGCAGGGATTGAATTAAAGCCGTTAGAGAAATTAAAATATATTAAGCCACACAGACATGAAGTAGAAGTGTAAGTTTTAGTCTTAAGTAAGTAGGAATATACTTTAAGTGCCTCAAGAGAGTAAAAAGCCCTAAAGACTAGTTTAAAGTTCAGTAACTTAGCCCCAGACATACTGAAAACATAGCAGAACATTGCTTGCATTTCTAGATAAAACAAATAAAACCATTTGCTTAAATAGATAGAAATATATGTGTACATTATGTGTAAGAACTGACATCACTTTCATACTTTAGAATTAAGCTCTGATAGGTGTATAAAGAATGTTTTGGAATCATGTTTTTAGCTGATTGGATGATTTATTAAGAAAATCCCCTGTATTGGGGTGAGAAAAGAGGAAGAAGGAGAAGGAGAAGGAGAAGGAGAAGGAGAAGGAGAAGGAGAAGGAGAAGGAGAAGGAGAAGGAGAAGGAGAAGGAGAAGGAGAAGGAGAAGGAGAAGGAGAAGGAGAAGGAGAAGGAGAAGGAGAAGGAGAAGGAGAAGGAGAAGGAGAAGGAGAAGGAGAAGGAGAAGTGGAAGAGCACAACTTTATCCCTCTTGACCACTTCCAGCTCTGTCCTGAAATCCTCAAGGTGCCACAAATGTGCCACAAATGTGCCCTGTGCTCCAGGGGTGGCACCACTCCAGAGCAGGTGGGCAGCTCTACCGACCCCTGGCCCCCAGGCCAAAAGCACCTGTGGAGCAATTTCCACACAATTTCTACTGCCCAGAATATATTTTTGTTCTGTTTGTGATAAAACCCAGAAGAACAATTTTTAGGGAGGATTCAGCTCAAGGCTTGTTCACAGTCAGGACAGAAGGAGGTAAGAAAATGGTTACTTTTCCCCTGCAGATTGTTGCTAGCTCTATTTCAGAGGAACCAACCTGTCCAGCCACCTCTGCGGCCCCTTAAACAATTTCCACACTTATTCCATGGCCCGCAGCACGGTGTTAACCTGAAGGCAATGATGTGGGCAGGAGAAGTGCTTCCACATTTATCCAGGGAGTGAAAGGGCAGAATTACCTGGGATGCCCCTTGAAACAGCAAATGTGGCGTGAAGGAGCACACTCAGCTCTCACCGGGGGATTAGGCAGGACAGGGATGCAGGAGTTACACAAATTTCAGCTAAAGCCAGCAGCAGCAGCTCAGTGAGCATTCTGAGCGTGAATGGCACTGCAGGAACACGCGGGAGGGACGGGAGTCGTGTTTTCTGTCCCTTCTGGAGCAGCTGGCCGTGCTTGGGCTGCACAGCCAGGAATCTGTCAGCCTCCGTGGGCAGTGCCCAGCACTCCTCAGGGATGGCAAACAGCTCAGGGCTGGCTCTGCCCCCAGCGTCCAGCCTGGAGGGTCCTGGCAGGGCAGCAAACACCGGGAGCCGCCTCGGGGAGAAGGGAGGCGAGTGCTGGGCAAGGATTCCCGGGCAGAGCACGGGGAGTCGCCCTGGGAGAGGAGCCCATGAGGGGCAGGGTCACCTCTCTGTCCTGCACCAGTCCAAACTGGGCACTGCTCCCAGTTCAAACTGGGCAGGGTGTCTCAGCTGGTCTCAGTCCAAACTGGGCATGGTGTTCCAGCTGGATCCCAGTTCAAACTGGGCAGGGTATCTCAGCTGGTGCCAGTCCAAACTGAGCACAGTGTCCCCACTGCTCCCAGTCCAAACTGGGCATGGTGTCCCCACTGGTCTCAGTCCAAACTGGGCACAGTGTTCCAGCTGGATTCCAGTTCAAACTGGGCAGGATGTCCCCACTGGTTCCAGTCCAAACTGGGCACTGTGTCCCAGCTGCTCTCAATCCTAACTGGGCACTGTGTCCCACTTCTCCCAGTCCACACTGGGCAGGATGTCCCCACTGGTCCCAGTCCAAACTGAGCAGAGTGTCCCCATTGGTCCCAGTTCAAACTGGGCAGGATGTCCCCACTGGTCCCAGTCCAAACTGGGCAGAGTGTCCCAGCTGGTCCCAGTCCAAACTGGGAACTGTCTCCCCACGGGTCCCAGTCCAACCTGGGCACTGTGTCCCAGCTAGCCCAGTCCAAACTGGGCAGGGTATCCCCACCGGTCCCAGTCCAACCTGGGCAGGGTGTCCCAGCTGGCCCTATCCTGGCCTGGGCCCTGCACACAGCCAGGGCAGTGCCCACCTCACTGCTGGGGGATGTCCCATCCCTCGTGTGATCCCCTCTCCATCCCCAGCTGGATCCCAGCTCACAGCTGGATTTTACTTTGTCCCTACTGAATTCTGGATTAGAGATTTTTTAAATTATTTTTTAAATCTTTCCCACAGTCTCAAGGTCACTTAAAGTCCTTTCCAGCCCTTGAGCAAATGCAAGGTGCAGGAGCATGTTGTGTTCTACAGCCCAGCTCATGGATGGGGGATCCTGAATAGCCCCAGGCCCAGGGAAGGCCTCATGGATCAGCTGCCAGAGGCAGGAAAATTCCTGGTTCTGCTGGGTGATCCTGCTTGTGTGAGCCTGCCCAGCTCTGCATCCCCATCTGCTCCATTCATCTCTCCCATATTTCTTGAGCTTGTTCATGGAGATTTTAGTACCAGGAGAGTTAAAAGTGCTGCTGCCCCAGAGCAGGAATTATCTCTTGCCTTTGCACTCGGGCTCTGAAGGAAATTAAATGGGTTTTACCCAATTTGTCTCTGATGATCAAGGCTGACTATTACTCAGCTCCACGTAATTTCCAGGTACTACTTCCCTTCATTATTTTTTCCAGGAATTAGGGCTGATTTGTAGGATTGGAGCCACAGGACCTGCAGTGCCCCTGCTGCTGGGGTGAGCTGCATGTGCAGAAGGAGCTGTGTGGAGCCTGTGGTGGCTGAGGGGCTGTCCCTGTCCCCTGCTCTGTCCCCACACGTGTCTCCAAAGCTGGAGGGGTGCAGCAGGCTCCCACAGTGGGATTTCTGGCTGGACCCATGGGATTTCTCCTGGGGGATGCCCTGTGGTGTCCTGTTGGTGTGGGTCAGCCCCTGGCTGGGAATGGCTCTGCCATGGCTGCCAAGGTCACCCTGTGACCCAAACTCTGCCACTGCCAGCTCTGCCCCTTCCCTCCAGCCTGGCAGGCAGGGCTGGCATTATGCTGTTCCTCAGGTTGAAGAAAACCTGTAAAATTCTACTGGAGAACTCCTGGAAGGCCTTTTAAATCTGCTCACATCCCAAGTGCTGCACGGCCTCGAAACTTCCCAGCTGATTTATGGAGCAGCCACACACAGGGAAACCTTTCCCTTTTCCCTTTCCTCCCCTCCCAGCACATGAGAGCAGTGTGCCTGCATGCCAGGGGCTGGATGCACAGGCTCACAGCTCCAGGAATCCCTGTTTCACTTCCCAAGGGTCTGCCCATGCTCTCAGGCTCCTCAGCTCCCACAAGTTCCTGTTGTCCCTCTCACTCTGTGTCCCCAGAAAATCTGGTGCTCGTGGGGACCTCAATACCAGGAAGGATGGAGAGAGTTCTCACAGGTTTTAAGTCTTGCAAATATTCCCAGAAGCTGGAGTTTCTCTGACTTCTCTCACTCTGGAGCCTTGTCTGTACTTTTTTGCCCAACCCTGCCCCCTGACTGCATCTCCTCGTTGATATTGCTGGGTCTGCAGGGCTTATTTCCCATCAATAATTGATAAATGCTCCCCATTAATTCCTCTGGAACAGTTTTCTCCTTTGCCAGGGAAGCAGCTGCACACCAGACCCTTGACAGAATTCCTTTTAACCTCATTTCAGGAGCTCTGCTCTTGTTTAACAATAAACCACACACTCCATTTGCTGTTATTCTGTAAGTAACACTCCATGATTCAACTCAAATTTATTCCATTTCCCTCCAGAACAAGCCAGCTATTCCCCAGCCTATTTTCTCATGAGCCTAAATGACAAATTAGCAAGGTTAAGCATTGTTTTAATTTCAAACAAAATAGGAGAGAACCTTTTGCAGAAGGACCACGATGTGCTGCAGTCAGGCTGCTGCTCTCATTATAATTGTTCCCTGTTCCCAGGGGTGGGTGAATAGGAGGGGTGGATTTTACACCAAAAAGGGCTCAGGAGAAGCAGCCTGAGGGGTGACAGAAAGCTCAGAGCTGAAGTGATGCTTTATTCTTTTTATTTTATAGGGGGATGGTGCCAGTGCACTTGGAAAGGTAAAATCCTCCAGCCCTGAATTCCAGAGGAGATGGGGAGGCAGGGAAAGGTCTCCCAGGTGTAGGATCTGCACAAATTTATGGGATCTGCAGAGATTTCTAGGATCTGCTCAGATGTGTGGGATCTCCAGAGCAAAGGGCCAGCATGAGGCTGAGGGACAGGGCAGAGGACAAGCTGCCCTGGGGACAGGCACAGCCCTGGCTGCTCTTCGGGTCCCCTGGGCTGGGGGTGAGGCAGCCCTGGCTCAAAGGGAGAAAGGAAAAAACCTTTTAGGGTGGCAGCAAGGCAGCAGGGAGCTGGATAAGCTGTCACTCCTTGGTTTGGGTGGGGAGGGACCCCAAACCCATCCCATCCCATCCCATCCCATCCCATCCCATCCCATCCCATCCCATCCCATCCCATCCCATCCCATCCCACCCCTGCCATGGCAGGGACACCTCCCACTGTCCCAGCTGCTCCAGCCCCAGTGTCCAGCCTGGCCTTGGGCACTGCCAGGGATCCAGGGGCAGCCACAGCTGTGCCAGGGCCTGCCCACCTCCCATGGAAGTCTGACATGGTTTATTCATATATTGACAGGAATTTTCCTAGAGAAAAACTGGAAAAACTGCTGGAGAAATTTGTCTTCAATGCATTTTGTAACGTACAGAGTTCTAATTTTATCTGGTTAGGGTTCAACACTTCTGCTACGAGACTCTGTGGGGTAAAAACTGGATTTAGAACCATCAGCTTTGCATGGAATGATCCAGAGGATTCCTGCCTCAGGGTCACTCAGGGCTGGATGGGATGCTGATGTTTCCTGATTGCACCCTCTTCCCCTAAATAATGATTTGCAATCACAGGATTCCAGGATGGTTTGGAAAAGGACCTTGAAGCTCATCCAGTTCCAGGGGCAGGGACACCTTCCTCCATCCCAGGTTATTCCAAGCCCTGTCCAGCCTGGCCTGGGACACTCCCACAACCTCTAGGAGCAGCAGTTTCAGATTTCAGCCTCAAAAATAAATGCTCCAGAAAGAGGGAAAGAAGAAAACAAAAGCAAGCCACCTCAAAAGCTGCTCAGGAATTTGGAATTATTCCTTCCCCTTTTGGAGGATGCAGTGGCACTATTTACACACCAAGGCTTTAAGAAACTTCTCAAGCAAATGTTTTTCCTGCTGCCAAACCCGCAGAGGAGCTCAGCTGCAAAGGACCTGCAGGGAGCTGCACAGGGCTCTGATCTGCTGGAGGACATTCCTGAGGCTGAAAACCAGATTTTGCAGTACAAAACTTCCCCAAAATGAGCAGGATTGGTAGAATTATTTTTAATTCCACATTTCTTTGAAGCTGCATTTTTTAAAAAATCTTTTCATCCCCATTTACTCTGCTAGCAGGGAGTATTTCCATGTTTTTCCCCCCTTTTGCCTTTTCCAGATCCTGGCTGTTTTGTGGTGGCAGAGTGACAAGAGAGCTTTGAAACTGCACAGTTCTGCCAGTCTGCCAGCACTGGCAAAATTTTGCAGGAGAATAGAACAGTGGAAATAAAAATTGCAAAAAAGGTGGGGGTGGGGGGGAAAGAAGCAAGAAAAAATCTAAGAAAAAAGCAAGAAAATCTAATTAAAAAATCCTCCAACAGCTGATTTGAAGGTGCTGAACATCGTGAAAGAAAAATCACCTGGATTGGTTTTACTGAGAAAATATTAATTTTTGACCAGTTTTCCTAATGTCTGAGGCATCCAGCAGCACAAGAGGGTCAGGAATTGGGTTTTTTTGGTTTTTTTGGTGTGGGGTTTAGGTTGTTGGACGGTCACAGGACAGACTCAGAAGCTTAATATATTCTGTTCTTCAGGTTAGTATTTTATTATGGGGCGTGGGTATAAGAGAGAGCTTAGAGAGAGGTTAGAGCAAGAGAGCAAGAGAGAGCAGAGACGAGAGCATTTTTCTGTTTACAACCAATAAGTATTTTCCCATTATGAATATTCTAATTTCCAATAACCAATCTAATACAATATACTAATTTCCTAATATTTGCATGCAACCTATAGGGATCACTAAATTCCCATGTTTTATGGCTTTCTTATCTGTAACCCTTATCTTCAGACCTTTCCTGCCAGGCTTGGGACAGGATGTCTGTTGGTTCTTTGGTATTTGTGGCATTTGGTATCATCTAAACAAAGGAAGAGGCCTCAAACCTTCACATAACTATTTTCAGTGTCTATGTCAAACACTGCCAACATCTCTATTTCATCTATTGTTCCAGAACTACTTGCTAGGCACTCATAAGATTTTGATATTAACTCTCCAACATTTTGGGTGGTTGTTTTTTTTTGGTTTTTTTTTGCCTGGGGTGTTTCCAGAAGTCTCTGGACCTTTCTGAGTGCTGGGCTGGGGTTTGGACACCAAAGTCCTGCCCTGGGGGATTTTCTCTGTGCAGTGTGGGCAGGAGAGAGCTGGACAGGGGCTCCTCACCTCCTGCTCCCCATTTCCCTCTCCTGACAGCCCCGTCCCACTCAGAGCAAAGATCAAAGAGGACGAGCAGGTGGCAGCACCTTTGTTATTTTGGGAGTTGAAAGGGATGTTTACAGCTCCCCCAGTGAGGCTGTGCCTCCGAGCAGCATTCCCTGCACTTTCAGCGTCGTTGCTGTCATCTTGCAGGAGAAAACGTGTTCCCTTTTGATCCTTTCATGCAACGGGATCAAAACAAAGCAGGCAAAGGCACAAGACCCAGAATTATTTAGTCAGCACCCTGTTCAAAGCTTTCCTTTCTTCCTGAGGGGGGAAAAATGAGCAAAGAAAATGTGCAGACAATGAATAACAAAGAAAACAGATCCTGAACGGGGAACAGGATCATGGAGGCAACCAAATAATGGAGAAAAGCATTGCTGCCATGTGTGAGAATGATGAGGAGATTGCAGCTCCAGGGAGGAGTGGGAGCTGAATTTGAAGGAAGGGCAGAAATGGAGGAGTTCCCTGCAGAGCCTGGAGAGGCTCCCTGGGGCAGAGGCTGGGCAGTGGCACAGGAATCCAGCAGGGATTTATCCCAAGGCTCCAAAGGATTCCCCTTGGGCAGTGCCAGAGCCCGGCCGTGGCTCCACCCAAGATGGGCCCAGGATGGATCCGAGTCACCAGTTCTCACACTTGCATCACTTTGGCTCCATTTCCACCTTGGCTTCACTGCCCAATCCCAGCTCCACTTCTGCACTCCCATCCTCCCAGATTCTCTCCTCCAGTGGCTGCTGGTTGCACTTTTTGCAGCTGAAGCTGCAGCGTGTCCTTGGCTCTGGGGCTGGAAAAGGATTGTTTTGTGTGCCTGAGCTGGGAGGAGAACTTGTGACACTTTGTGTGGAGTTCAGAGTCACACACCAATGCACTGCACAGTCTGGAAATATGAAAACTGAAACTTCAGGCATCACTGAGAGATGCTGAGCTTGATAAGTGGCTCACCCAAAGCAGTCAAAGCTGCCTCCAGCAATTCTCATCACTCCAGTGGAGAGGCTTTGCTGGGATTATGGAAAGACAAGAAAGTAACAAATACCTTTATAATATCTGATAAAAAACTTGTGACAAGATGCCCAGAAAGGTCCCCCTACACCCAGATCTTTGGTTGTGAAAGGACTCCCCAGCAGTGTCTCCTCCCAATGTCACACCAGGGTACAATGGGACACTGACCCTTCAGGTGCATCCCAGGCCAGAATGAACCAGGATTTATCTGATCAGCTGATTTCAAATCATTGTTTTCCATGGTCTGAAAGGTTATGCCTTGAGAAGACTCTGGCAGGAAAGAAGAGGCACAAATGAAGGAGGGAACAGTAATCACAGAATCCTGGAGTGGTTTGGGTTGGGAGGGCCCCCAAATCCCGTCCATCCCACCCCTGCCATGGCAGGGACACCTCCCACTGTCCCAGCTGCTCCAGCCCAGTGTCCAGCCTGGCCCTGGGCACTGCCAGGGATCCAGGGGCAGCCACAGCTGTGCCAGCCCTGCCCACCCTGCCAGGGAGGAATTCTATTCCATTATCCAACCTGGATTTCTCCTCTGTCAATCTGAACCCATTCCCCTCATCCCGAGAAACAGCTCCTAGAAAAGTGCCCAGGTCTCCAAACCCCAGGGATGTCCTTCAGGATGAGAATTTCCCAACTCCAGGTCAGTTTTTTATAGAGAATCTTCATGATCTCTGTCCTCAGAGCCATGTGTGACTTGCAAATCATCCTCATTCCCTCTCCTTTTTCCCTCAGCAGATGTTTCCAGAGAAGGAGTGAGGCTGTAAAAGGGAAAGCTGAAACAGTACAAGATGTGACACTAAGAGGGAAAAAAAAAAAAAGGAAATAAGAGGAAAAAAAGTAGTTTCAAATCTCTTTGCTCTCACAGCCCCATGTGATTACAGCATTTATCAGTGTCTATCTCAACACTGAGCAGCTCCAGCTTATAAAGAGTGACACATGCAGAGCACAAAATAACAGGGCTGCCAAAGGCTCCTGAGCAGAAACAAAACCCAAGGCAGCTCAGGGAGGGGATAGAAAGCACAGCAGGAGCCCCATGGCTCAGCAGTTACTGGGACAGAGGCTGCACAGACACTGGGGCTGGAGCAGCTGGGACAGTGGGAGGTGTCCCTGCCGTGCAGGGGTGGCACTGGGTGGGATTTAAGGTCCCTTCCAAGCAGAACTCTCTTCCTCTAACTGTGCCTTGTCCTGCTGGTTTCCCCTGCATTGACAGGGAAGCAGGATTTGGCTCCTGTGCTGTGGCCACTCCCCTGTGTCCTCTCAGCTCAGCCTGGGCTCCTGCAAAGGATCAAAGGGATGAAAGAATAAACCTGCCAGGAGAAAGGGAGTGATGCTGCCCTCCCTACCCTCAGATGGGCAGGGCAGTCCCTGCCATGACCCTGATCCCTGCCAGGAGCCAGGGAAGGGCTGTTTCCCACCCAGCTGGTGGAAGCTGAGGCTGGAGACTCCAGGACTGGCTGGGCTGGGCTGGCAGCCCCAGCCTGAGCTGCTTTGGAGCCTTTAGCACCCTGCATCACTCCTGCATCACCCCAGCATCACCCCAGCATCACCCCAGCATCACCCCAGCATCACCCCAGCATCACCCCTGCATCACCCCAGCATCACCCCAGCATCACCCCAGCATCACCCCCAGCATCACCCCGGCATCACCCCAGCATCACCCACCCCAGCATCACCCACCCCCAGCATCACCCAGCATCACCCCCAGCATCACCCCTGCATCACCCCCAGCATCACCCACCCCAGCATCACCCACCCCAGCATCACCCCAGCATCACCCCTGCATCACCCACCCCAGCATCACCCACCCCAGCATCACCCCAGCATCACCCCCAGCATCACCCCCAGCATCACCCACCCCAGCATCACCCACCCCAGCATCACCCCAGCATCACCCCCTGCATCACCCCAGCATCATCCCAGCATCACCCACCCCAGCATCACCCACCCCAGCATCACCCACCCCAGCATCACCCCAGCATCACCCCCGCATCACCCCAGCATCACCCCAGCATCACCCCTGCATCACCCACCCCAGCATCACCCCCAGCATCACCCCAGCATCACCCACCCCAGCATCACCCCAGCATCACCCCCAGCATCACCCCCTGCATCACCCCTGCATCACCCACCCCAGCATCACCCACCCCAGCATCACCCAGCATCACCCCCAGCATCACCCCTGCATCACCCACCCCAGCATCACCCACCCCAGCATCACCCAGCATCACCCCCTGCATCACCCCCAGCATCATCCCCAGCATCACCCACCCCAGCATCACCCACCCCAGCATCACCCCCAGCATCACCCCAGCATCACCCCCGCATCACCCCAGCATCACCCACCCCAGCATCACCCACCCCAGCATCACCCCAGCATCACCCCAGCATCACCCCTGCATCACCCCTGCATCACTCCAGCATCACCTGATCCACCTGCCTTCAGGAGACACCAAACCCCTGCAAGGAGAAGCCCAGGTGACTCAGGGAGCCTGAGTGTGATGGGGAGCAGCTCTCCCTCCTCCTGCTCAGTCAGGCTCACCTGCCACCTCCTGCAGCCATTTCCCATTCCTGTTTGAGTTGCCTGTCCCTCCTGGCCACAGTCTGCAATTCTGGGGGTTCCATCCTGAGAATAAACCTGGTAAACATGATTTGCTGTCTAGGTTTTGGTTTCATTCTAGAGGTGCCTGTCTGTGATTTATCCTCCATATCCCTGCCCAGGCACACAAACTAACCCAGAGACACTTGACTCCATTTCCCACTTGCCGTGCACGACCTTTCAGGAGAGGGAAATGCTTTCCCATTATCTGGTTAAAGGCATCTTTATTTTGCCATTGTATTTCTCAGCCATTTTCCTTGTAAATCTCAATAAAACAGCCAGGGTTACTGCAAGAGCTGTTTTAACAATGAAAGCAGCTTTGCCCTAAAAGTTGCATTCAGCCTAATGAAGATCCATCTGCTACAGCACAAAACTCAGGGAAATAATGAGGGGAAATAGATTTGGTGATCACATCTTTCACTCTGAGAGCAGCCAGGAGCTCCCCTGCCTGTTGTGAAGGAATAGAGGAACATTTTGTGCCCCTTGGCTTGCAGTCAGTAAATAATGAGAACCAGGCAGCTGCTGAGCGTTTGCCCAGCCCGAGCCCCTGATAACAGGGCTGAGGCAGAAGCACAGGTCAGACCCAAGCCCTGCAGAAATGTGAGGGCAGGGGGGACCTTTGTGTGCATCAGAAATGCCAGCAGCTCTCTGATGCTGACTGGGCCACCTTCAAAGGCTTTGTGGGACATTCTGGATAAGTGGGAAGCAGCCCTTTTCCCACTGAGGGTTCAGTGCTAGGAGCCCACAGAAAATTTCCATGGCCCTGGATTTCCTGGGGTGCTGCCTCACCACACACACACACACGGGTTGCTCCCCATGTCCTCATGCTCAGGATCCCAAAGGGAATTTCTTGCCTGAGATATCCAAGCCAGGTTGGACCTGGGCAGGGATTTCACCTTGAGTGTGTTCTGAGCATTCCCACAGAACCAACTGGAAGAGCTCCAGCCTCAAAGGGAGATGAAAATGATGCCTGGAGAGGCTCCCTGGAGCAGAGACCAGGCAGAAATCAAGCAGGGATTTATCCCAAGGCTCCAAAGGATTCCCCTTGGGCAGTGCCAGAGCCCGGCCGTGGCTCCACCCAAGATGGGCCCAGGATGGATCCGAGTCACCAGTTCTCACACTTGCATCACTTTGGCTCCATTTCCACCTTGGCTTCACTGCCCAATCCCAGCTCCACTTCTGCACTCCCATCCTCCCAGATTCTCTCCTCCAGTGGCTGCTGGTTGCACTTTTTGGGGCTGAAGCTGCAGCGTGTCCTTGGCTCTGGGGCTGGAAAAGGATTGTTTTGTGTGCCTGAGCTGGGAGGAGAACTTGTGACACTTTGTGTGGAGTTCAGGGTCACACACCAATGCACTGCAGAGCCTGGAAATATGAAAGCTCAAACTTAAGGCATCAAAACCACCCAGGACATCCATCTGTGCCTCTCCATGTTCTTGCCACACCTGCAGCAGCAGATCTGGGGCTGGAAAAGGGAAGTTTCCTTGGCACAGCTCAGAGTCCAGTTGTCCCTGTCACCTACTGCGTGCCCTGGGCAGAGCTGGGGCCTGCAGGATGTGGGATCTGGAATTGCTGATCCTTGTGGATCCCTCTCATTTTGGAATACTCTGTGATGGTTCCTCAGTGTTCAGAACAAAGCTGATCTGCAGGGGCATGCAGGGAGATGAACCCCATGGGTTTCTGGAACATCCCAAGCCATTTTCCCATGAAATAATCCCATGGTAATTGGGATACTTGAGGCTTTAGCTCCAAAACTGCTGTCCTGTTTTCCTTGGCCAGTTTTTAATTTCACAGAAAGGAAAACTTTGCCTTGAAGTTTTCCTTTCCAGGTGACTCCGTGCAAGGAACCTTCAGCCCAGACCCATGGATATCTCCAGATTTACTTGGAGCTGAAGGTGGATTTGCTGGAGAAGGGTCACTTTCAGGGCAAACCCCTTCTGAATTGCCTCCAGATGCTCCCTGCCCACACAAAAAATCCCCAAAACCTCAATAGGAAGGGGCGTTTTCCAGCCCCATCCCTCGCTGTTCCCTGAGCGCAGGGAGCCGTGTCGTGCCCAGCACTAACAGCACACACTCCAAGCACACTTCCCTGCTTTCCTCCCTGCCCACAGCCAGCATTTCCATTTCCTCTTCCATTTGGGAAAGCAGAATTACAGCAGAGACCGGGACTGGTTTAACAAAGGTATTGGCGAGGCGGCGTTGGAGCCCATTAAGCGAGAGCTTGGCTTTCATGCTAATTTTCTTTTTAATAAAGAACAAATGGGCTAGGCTGCCACACAAAAGCGTGGAGCTGCTCCAAAATGAGCAGGAACGGAGCTGGGAGCAGCACAGCCCTGCTGTGTTATTACGTTTTGGGGGTGGAAAACTCCTACAAATCATTTGTATCCGTTGTCTAAATGGAACGCGCAGGGAATAATTTGAAGCAGGGAAGCATTAGGAAAGTAAAGGATCCACTTCTGCACTCGTTTGCTCAGCTTAAACTCCTTGCTTTGTTTGCTGCCCTTGTTAGAGAAATTGTGCCTTGGTTCAACTTAAAATATGAGTGTGATTATCAAACCCAAATATAAACCAATACAGAACAGAAAACACTATTCATAGCCACGGAGAGCAGGAGCTTTACATAATTTCCATAGGGTGTCATGCATTTCTAGGAAGGAGAAAAAGGTCTTGAAAAGAAGCAGCTGACAGGGAAATCATTATGAGGGATTTTTATGCTCACAGGGTAGTCTTAAATGAGAAAAATGTTGTTCAGGAAAATAACACTTGCAAAGTTATTTGGGCCTGAAGTTCCCCACAGGCTTCTCGTGGGCTTTGCAGAAGTGCTGAATCAGGGCAGAAGAGGCAAAACATTTGCACGGGAGCCACACAGAGAAATCAGCACTTCCTGCCCTCAGCATGGCCTGCAAGGCTGCAGGAGAGGATTTCTGCTTCCTGCATCCCTGGCCTTGGCTGGAGAAGGGAGCAATCCAAGGGGACAGGAGCAATCAATCCTTGAGGACAGGTGGGACAGGATCAATCCTTGGGGACAGGAGCAGTGGGGACAAAAGCAATCCATGGGACAGGATCAATCTTTGGGGACAGGAACAATCCATGGGGACAAGATCAATGGGGACAGGAGCATCCTGCTGCCCTCTCTCCTTGGGGACAGGATTAGTCCATAGGGGCAGGATCAATGGGGACAGGAGCATCCTGCTGTCCCTCCCGTGGGGCTGAGCTGTGGCTGAGCCCCAGGGCATGGGCAGGGTGTGAGCCAGTGCTGTCAGGGAGGGTAAATAGACCCAAAAGAGAGGGTGGGACACATGGATCCATCCCTGGTGCCTGCCACGCTCTCTGGGAGTGCTGTGGAGCTGAGGCCAGAGCCAAACCCCAGTGCCCTGGCACTTCCTCGCTTGACTGATCCTCCAAAAACTTCAATCAGGCTTTAAAGCCAAACTTTGGAGCCATCTAAACTCAACCAGGATAGGAAGAGTGCTCAGGGATGTGGAGAAGCTCAGGCCCTCATCAGCTGGGCCTGTTCCTTTAAGCAAAACTTCAAATCTGGTGCAAAACACTCACTCCCAGCTTTCATTTATTTATTTATGCTTTTAATTCTCTCCTAGATGCCAGGAAACATATTTGCATTTCATTAAAATGTATTTTCCCCACTTAGTTCTGCATTCTTTCCTGGCAAATGTTGCCTTTTTGTCATTTTCCCAGGCCTGGAGCAGACTCAATGTGGTGCAGCTGCTTTGCTTGAACAGCTCCTGGAACCTCAGGCTGAGTCCCTGGTCCTGAATGGCTGTGGGCACCTCAGGAGGCTCTGGAGTCCGTGGGTCATCAGCTGCCACTGGGCACACAGGGCACACATGGATCCAGAAATCTGATGGGTGTGGGCAGGTCCTGGGCCTGGAGCCCTGCCAAAGGGGCTGAGGGGGGCATTTAGCAGGGCTTGGGCACATCTGCCACCAGTGCCAGCTTTTCTCCCTGCTGGGAGCAGCGTGGCTGGCACAGCTGGCCACCAGCACCGTGGCACTGCAGCCAAGGCCCTGCAGGTCTGGGCTCAGGCAGAGTCTCCAGGTCCCACCTCCCACTCAGCATTTCCCCTGCACAGGCACACATCCCTCCACCCTGCTGCTCTGGCCAGAGGAGCAGCCTTTGTGCCAGCCTGGAAGTGACCTCGTTGGGATCCTGAACCAGGTAACCCCATCCCATTATCCCATCCCATCCCTTTATCCCATCCCTTTATCCCATCCCTTTATCCCATCCCATCCCATCCCATCCCTTTATCCCATCCCATCCCATCCCACCTGCAGAGTGATGAGTTCATTCCTCATTCCCCATCCCTCTGCCCCACGTGCTGGTGTCCAGCTCCTTCCCCAGCTGCAGGTCACATTCCAGAGGGATCCATGTCCCTCTCCCTGTCTCTGTCCTGTTCCAGCCTTATCACAAACCAGCTCTGCTCCTGGCCACCAAACAATGACCTTCTGTCTGCCACTTTGTCCCTGAGTGTCTCACTCAATCACATCCCAGCTCGAGTATTTAATTACCACATTTAATTACCAGAGGTGCTGTTAAAGCCCCATGTCCTTGCCAGCTCAGGTGTCCTGTCTTGCTCTGCCCACCAGACCATGAGAGAGGCTCCCTGAGGCTGGACCTTGGCTCCAGGAGGTGAAACTCAGCCTGGTTTTGAGTGGAAGCAGGTCTAGCTAATGATTTATAACATTTTAGCCTCTTGAAGATGTTAAAAGCAGCCTCTTCCCCCCAACCACTTTTTCTCCCAGTCCTACACTGAAGCTGAGCACATGAAAATCACCAGGAATGCAAAGCATCATTAGTATTTAAGTCAGACTTGCAGAAGGATAAATTTAAGCATTGTAGAAACTAACTGGATGAAGAGAAGCATTTCCTGGAGTAAAGAGCTTAAGCCAAGTCAAACACTCGAGTGCAGGAACACTCTCCCTTCTCCCTGGCTCCCCAAATGTTTGCTGACTCAGACAGCCAGTGCTCCTGAAGTGGAGATCCCAGTGCCAGGGACAGAGGTTTGGGCACACATGGGGCAGTGTCCCCTCCCCAGCATTTCAGCATCACCAGTGTCACTGCCCTGTCCCCCAGGGAGCCCAAAAAGCTCCTTACCCCAGGAAAGGGACAAAGGATGGGGCTCCCAGGCAGCTCTGGCAAGCTGAGCACCAATGAAGCTCCACTTGTGGGGCTGGGAGGTGATTCCCAGTCCCCAGGGAGATGGGAGGAGGCAGCTCCATCCCACAGGGTGGCACCGACTCCACCGCAGGAATGCAAATAAATCCCCTTTTCTTCCTGGTAATTTGTTTCCGTGCAGAATAAATTGAATATGTAATTTCATTTTCTCTCTTGGAGCATTAACAACCTTGGAATTGTTGGGATTCACAATGAAGACAACAAACAAGTAATTACTGACGAGCTGATATCGCTGTGGAGAGGAGAATGCGATTGATTTTAATTCTCGGCAGCCCTGTTTACTCTCCCCTTGCATTAGGCATAATAAAGTGTTACAGTAGATTATGTTCTGCTGTAAAATAGTTCTTATCAGCCACCACAAACTGCTCCTCATTAAGGAACAGCCCTCCACCACCCTACTCCTCAGCAGCATCCTCTGGGGAGGGCCTCACCACCCTCAAAGGGAACAATTCCTTCTTGATATTTAATTTAAATCTATTCTCTTTCTGTTTTAAATCATTCCCCTTGTCCTACCACTCCAGGCCCTTGTCCAAAGTCCCTCTCCAGCTCTCTGCAAACCCCTTTAGGTTCTGGAAGGGGCTCTGAGATGTTCAGAGCTCCACTGTGCAAGGCCATGAACAAACTCATTCACAAATCTGTCCAATCTCCACAATTCCAGGTTTTGATGATTCTCATCCTGCAGGAATCCAGCAAAGAGCTCCTCCAAATGCAGCTCACAGGGAACCATTGGGATGGGATGGGATGGGATGGGATGGGATGGGATGGGATGGGATGGGATGGGATGGGATGGGATGGGATGGGATGGGATGGGATGGGATGGGATGGGATGGGATGGGATGATGGGATGGGATGGGATGGGATGGGATAACGACATGGGATAATGAAATGGGATCCATGGGATGGGATGTCCCTCCTAAGGCCAGCAGTTCCCAGCCAAAGCTGCTCCTCCTCCAGAAACCCTTCCTTGTGCATTCCTCGGAAACCTCACCCTGGACACCAGGATATTCACTGCCTTCCCAAAATGCAGGAGCTCCCCAGCATCCTGAAGGAAGATGCAGAGCCAAGGTTTGGCCCTGGTTGGGTTTCTGGTGACACCCTAAAGTGATGGCCACGAAGTTGTACAGCTGCAGTTAATCAGAATGAAATTGTTTGTGATGGGAAATTTGGGGTATACAATGCAGCTCATGGTATATCCTTCAAAAGTCAAAAGAGCTGGATCCTGTTTCTTTTGCCAGCAGAGGCTTGTTTTCCAGGGAAAGCAGGACTCCTGGCTTTGCTCCCTGTTTGGAAAGTTGGCCCTCATCATTCTGTGCCTCAGTGCTGTTGGGTGTTGAGGAGATGAAATCTTGCCCTCTATCCCCAGATTTCTCCACGATTTTCGTGGTCAGCCAGCACAGATTTCCAGCTGGAAAAGGGAAATGTGTGGGTGTGGAGTGTTCCAGTGCCTGTGAGAGTATCACAGAAACATGGAAATATTTGTGAGGGAGCACTGAAGCCTTCATCCCACTCTGAGCAGGGTGGGCCTCAGGCCAGGCCAGCCTGGATCTGGAAAACTCCAAAGGATGGAGAGGGATTGCACTGAGCCTCTGAAACCCTTCCCACCTGTCCTGGGTTGCAATACAGGATGAGCCCAGAAATGTGAATTCTATCACCATCTGTTGGAACCGGGTGGGGCAGT
Organism: Luscinia megarhynchos; assembly: GCA_034336665.1. Taxonomy (NCBI): domain Eukaryota; kingdom Metazoa; phylum Chordata; class Aves; order Passeriformes; family Muscicapidae; genus Luscinia; species Luscinia megarhynchos. The sequence goes on from CM067580.1 coordinate 10,806,719, forward strand.
GACCCTTATCTCCTGGCACATATTATCTGCTAATGGGTCAGCTTTAAACCAGCCGGAGCAATCATCTTTATCTTTTCCACAGCCCATCCTCCCTCCGGGAGATATCTCCTGTTAATAGGCCATTGTTAAAAACTGGGTGTGGCATTGATCCTTATCTCTGTGGGAATATCTCCTGTTAATGGGCCATTGTTAAAAACCAGCTGGGGCAATCATCTTTATCTTTCCATAGCCCACCCTCCCTCCAGGAGATATCTCCTGTTCATGGCCATTGAGTCCCAGGGCATGGCTGATAAAATGACATCATCCCACTGGGAGATGCTCCAGCCACGGGGAGGAGCCAAGCCTTTCTTACCCAGATAAAAACTGAGATTTTGGACAACAAGGGACCTTCTTTCCACTGGATTCCAGAGGAAAGCCAGACCTTTCTACATCATCCCTGGAGCTTCAGAGGAAACTGCACCTTCTCCAGGAGCACTGCTCCAGCTGAATCACATCTGCCCCTGCAGGAGGATGCAGCCACCATTGAATGGGACTGCTGCCAACACCCTGACTGACTGACGGGTGTCAGCTTGGATTCTGACTCTGGCAGTGCTTTGGGATTGGTCTTTGTAATACTGCATTTCTATTTTAATTTTCCTAGTAAGGAACTGTTATTCCCATATCTTTGCCTGAGAGTCCCTTATTTTCAAAATTATAATAATAATTTGGAGGAAGGGAGTTTACATTCTCCATCTCAAAGAGAAGCTTCTGCCTTTATTGGCAGACACCTGTCCTTCAAACCAGGACCCCACATTTAACCACTGCCTGGCTGCACTCTGTCCCCTCCACCCTTGTCCCCTCCTGTCCCCACAGCCCTGTCCTTGCTGTCACCACCCCAGGGATGCTCTGGAATTTGCCACGTTCAGCTGCAGAGAGTTTTTTGCTCCTTCTCCTTGTGTCTGAGGGCACAGCTCCAAGACAGGTGCTAGAAACATCTCCTGTCTCTGTTTTCATTGCCTCCCCATCATTTCTGGAGGTGTTTCGGCAAGAAATTCTTGGAATGTCATTTAAAATGGGCTTTTTTCCATGTTCATGCTGTTATCTGAGCTCTACCTTCACTTCTGAAAGATCTGAACAGACGTTTGATGCGCTGCCTTAAATTAGGTCCCCGTGTTCCATGCAGAGTTCACCAGCTCTCAGAATGATCTTTCGGAGTCTAATTAATTATTTAAAGAAGTTTAAATGGTGAATGATCTCTAAAAAAGGCATTGTCTCATCTCAATTATCTTTTCAGAGGTTTCTCTGCTCTCTCTGAGTTCGGTAAGAGACTTGCTTAAGCACTGGCAGATAACTAATTCCCCAATTAATATAACTAATGTTTACACAGGGATGAATTCCTATTTTAGCAGCACTTGCAGCATCAAGTGACCTTGCTAAACTCCCACATTGAGTATTTCTCTCACAGGACACAGACACACTGATTTTATTACACAAATATTCGTCTTTATTACAAGATATTCCCAAATTAACCTCTTGCAAGAGGCTTCTCATTTGATAAAGAGCACAGGTTGCTGCACTGAGGAAAAGCCATTAACATCTAATTAAGCACCAGAATTATCCAACAGGATTTCTTGGTATCTCCTTCAAACGTTTTCTTCCTTTTCAACTCCCAAACAACATGAAAAATGGAGGGTGAAAGGTCCCAGGAAATGAAAGGTCCCAAGAAATAAATCCTCTCAGGACAAAATCTGCAGCCCTTCATGAGCAAGTCTAGGTGAAAGCTTTGGGATTTTTGTGTGAGGGGACTCTGCTAGCAGAGCTCAGGTATTCTGAACCAAATTAATTTCCTCTCAGTCCTTACAACTTCCTAAAATCCAATTCCTGCAGGCTCTGCCACTGGAGCAGAATCTTTCCCACTTCAGACCCAGAAGCAGCAGGGAAGGGAGTTCTGGCCCAAACCAGCAATTTTTGGATAAATTCTTCATGCAGACCGAGTTTAGATAGACTTTTCTCTGCCTATACTTAATTTAAAGTCCATTTAACAATGCTAGTTTAGTGTATTTTGATTGAATTTTAATTGGTATTCAAGCGAGCTTGAGACAAATTGTCAATTAAAAATGCATAACTGGGTGTGAAACAAATTTCCAAAATAAAAATCCCAATGAATTCGTGTTAAGCTCTATAACTGCTTAAATATATACTCATAAAATGTTTGTATCATGGCAGTGCTATGGAGTAGAAGAGTTGCTGATGGTTTTTACTCATTCCCCCTAAAAGTTACAGAATTAAGGAAGGAAATAATCATTATCCTTGAATCAAGGACCTCCAGAGCTTCTCACTGCAAAGGATTTGATTTTTCTCTGCTGCTGAGAGAAATCTGGGATGCTCAGACCTCCTGTTCATCAGAGCATCTTCAATCCAGAAGGAATTTCTCATTCTCCCACAAATTTCTCCTTCTTCTGTTGGAGTCATGGTTTTAACCATCCCCCAGGCCCCACCGTGACATGGGAAGGAAAATGGAAAAGGGAAAAATCAAAGTGGAAAAGGGAAAAAATCAAAGTAGAAAAGGGGAAAATGCCCACAAAATAAATAGAATAGAGGAAGAAATGATGAGAGAAGAGAACAGGGAGAAGCTCAGGGTGCAGGCACAGCTGAGGCTTTCCAGGAAGGTGGCAAATAATTGGGATAAATTCAGGGAAAGTTTGTCTTTCACAAAGGTCAGTGCAGATACTTGGAAAATGAACAAACAAATGGAGAAGAGCAGAGTGAAAGGTAAAAATATTAGTGAGGAACTGGAGAGTTGGGAGGAACAGACTCCAGTTCTGTGGAGTTGTGAATTTGAGGGAATCACAACAGGGATCCAACCCTAGAAAAGTGGATTTCACTTAAATTCACCAAAACCACAGCAGTTTCCTGGTGGCAAGACAATGTGAGATTGTTTGATGGACTTTGAGGGAAAGGCAAGGAAGCTGCAGGTGACTGAGCTGTCAAAATGCAAGGAGTGTGCAGAGGAAAAGCAAGAGAGGATATTCCAAGGACAGGCAATAACAAACAATTTGAGAAGCGTGGGAGAAGCTAAAGAAAGGATTATTTTTATGTATCACTTAATTTTTTTTGCAAAGAACAACACAGACAGCGTCAGCTTTTGGACAGAGGCACAATACCTAAAAAAAAATAACCAAACCAGAATCTTTTTACAAAGTCCTGAAGGAATGAAAACCCCGAAATGAAGGGAAGGAAGGGAAGGAAGGGAAGGAAGGGAAGGAAGGGAAGGAAGGGAAGGAAGGAAGGAAATAAATAAATTCTGTTCAGGGACCTTGCAGGCTGTAAGAGTGCCCATGATAAAATGGGTGTTCATTCTTTATTCCCATTCCAGCTCTGAGCAGGGACTGGGACTTCCCACTGCACCTCCAAGTGCAAGAACCATGGATCAGAAAGCCCAGCCAGACTGGAGAGATCTAAAACCCAAATCAGACAATCAGAAAAATCATTTCCACTGCAGGGCACTGGGAGGTAAAACAAAATCTTGCCTGGATAATTTGGCAAAATTTTTTTAGATGGAAATCCTCAGCGGTGTTTCTCTTCCAGAGGGTGGGATTTGTTGGAGGAAACATCTGAGCTTGTTATCCTGGAGTTTCTCAACAAGCAGGAGGGGCCAGAGCCTTGTGGGGCATGGCTAAAGAGAGGATGTGCACAGAACACCTGCAGCTGCTTCTGCCAGCGAGAAAGGGAACCTGGCCCAGCTCAGATGTAAATATTGGCACTGAAGACATGGAAATCTCTCAGATGAATCCTGCCCTGGGCCTCTCAAACAGAAATTCTGCTGCTAAGGACATAACCTCCCAAAGCAAAAAACTGGGAGGTGGAGAGAAGGTGGAATTGAGGGAAAATATGCTCGTGATAAAGGAGAATTGAATTCCAGGAAGGAGACAAATACTAAAGAGGAAGTGCAAAATAATTTTTGATATTGCTACAAACCAGGTATTATAAAAAAGGCACAACTAACTCCAAGCTGAGATTATGTAGGTAAATAGGTTCTGAAAGGAGCAGCCCTGTGGTCAGCTGAGGGTTGTCTGGTTACATGAGGAAAAATCAATGTTTTTGCTGTTCCAGAAGATGCTGGGTCCCTCCTTCCCTCAGCTGGGCTCAATTCACCTGCAATGAGCTGTGCTGCCATCCCAGGCTGATCACCTCTGTTGATATCATTACCAATCTATTTTGCATATCATTAAAAATAGAAGAGCTCAGGTTAGTCAGATGAGACCTACTTTCTCTGAGGTTGTTGATGGTGTTAAATTTAGTCCCATTTTGACAGGATCCCATCTCAGCTCCTCCAGAGTTCCCATGACTGGGGTCAAACTCCCGAGCCCCTCTGGAATTTGGCAGGGCTTGGACACCCCTCTGTCCCTCAGGATGTCCCCAGGGGAACCAGCCCTGTCTGGGCTCCTCAGCACAGGTTTCTCTATGCTTGTAACATAAATATTTTCCCTGATGACAAATATTGTTTAACATCATCCTTCCCTGTCAAAGGACTGGAAAATAATTCATCCTCCTCATGTACTATTCACCCTGCTTCTTCCCAAATTCAGAACAGATTGATTGCTTTATGTTCATCAAAATTTATGCCTTTTTTTATCCCTTTGTTGTGCCAGCCACAGATTTTCCCAGGTGCTCCAGCATGACAGTGATCTCCAGTTCGTAGCTTCTAACACACATTAATTGCCATCAGTGTTTCTAGGGCTTTATTTTTTATTTTATTTCACTTGTGTAGCTGCTGTCTGTGCCCTCGGGGAAGGGAGGGAAAAATGGGAGAGGCTGGACAGAGGGGCCCAGTGTGCACCCCACACCCTGCCCAGGGGTGTCCTGGCACTCTCAGTGCTCCTCCAGCAACACAAGGAGCAAGTGAGCAGCCACAAAACCCCATCCTCTGACCTGGAGCAGCTCCAGCTTCTCCTTTTGCTGTGGGAACTGACCCCAGTAACACCTTTGGTGGAGGAGAGCAATCCCCAAACCCAGTGTGCTGGGAGGAATAGGGACAGGGTGATGACACAGCCAGGACCCCAACCCCTCTGCTTTCCCAGGGGTCTCACACCCCCAAAACAGCCCCCAAGCCCCAGGAGAGCTTTTGGGGTGGTTGGTGCTGTGGAACTGCAAGTTCCTGTGTAGTCATGAACAGCAGAGCAGCCAGAGCAGGTGGGATCTCTGGATCCCTGGCAGTGCTGGAGAGGGCTGGAGCAGCTGGGACAGTGGGAGGTGTCCCTGCCATGGCAGGGGTGGCACTGGGTGGGATTTAATGTCCCCTGTAACCCAAACCATCCCATGATTATTCCATGAAGTGCCAGCCCTCCCCACCCCAGTGGCAGGGGAGGCTGGAGGCTGAGACCTTTACAGCTGTGCCTGGACATCCTCCCTAACCCTACAGGTGTGCCTGGACATCCTCCTTAACCCTACAGGTGTGCCTGGACATCCTCCTTAAACCCTACAGGTGTGCCTGGACATCCTCCCTAACCCTATAGCTGTGCCTGGATATCCTCCTTAACCCTATAGGTTGCCTGGACATCCTCCTTACCCTACAGGTGTGCCTGGAAATCCTCCTTAACCCTTACAGGTGTACCTGGACATCCTCCCTAACCCTACAGGTGTGCTTGGAAATCTTCCTTAACCATACAGGTGTACCTGGACATCCTCCTTATCCTTACAGCTCTGTCTGGACATCTCTTTACACTACAGGTGTGTCTGGATATCCTCCTTAACCCTACAGGTGTACCTGGATATCCTCCTTACCTTTACATGTGTACCTGGACATCCTCCTTTACCCTACAGTTGTACCTGGAAATCCTCCTTAAACCTTACAGGTGTGTGTGGAAATCCTCCTTAACCCTACAGGTTTACCTGGAAATCCTCCTTAAACCTTACAGCTGTGCCTGGACATCCTCCTTTCCTTTATGGGTGTACCTGGACATCCTCCCTAACCCTACAGATGTGTCTGGACATCCTCCTTACACTACAGGTGTGCCTGGAAATCCTCCTTAAAACGTACAGGTGTGTGTGAAATCCTCCTTAACCCTACAGGTTTAACTGGAAATCTTCCTTAAACCTTACAGGTGTGTCTGGACATCCTCCTTTACCCTACAGTTGTACCTGGAAATCCTCCTTAACCCCATAGGTGTGCCTGGAAATCCTCCTTAAACCTTACAGGTGTGCCTGGACATCCTCCTTACCCCTACAGCCCCTCCCAGCAGGAGCACAGGACAGGAGGGACACCTGTGGGTGTGACCTGTGCCCACATCAGTGACAAGGAGCTGGGGGCAGAACCAAGCTGGTAATTAATTATTAATTATTGTGCAGATGGAGTGGGAGGGCACTGCCTGGGAGCCAGCTGTGCCTCCAGCTGCCCTCCAAGGGGTGGCACTGGGCTGTGCCACTGTCCCTGGGCAGGGCAGGAGGAGCCAGGCTGTGATGGCTCCCACGAGGGGCTGCCTCCATCGTGAGCAGCAAAACAAGACTGAGAAATGCCAAAGTGTGACAAGATGTGGCTGAGGACAGCAGCTGTGTCCTGGGGCAGGTTTAGTCACACATCTGCCCAGTCCCAGCTCACAGGGCTGTGAAATGAACCATCTCCCTCCTCCCTGACGTGAAACACTGGTGGGAGAACAAGCAGAGCCCAAGGAGCAGAGGGGAAAATTAATGTTTTCCACACAAGAGCATTTGAAAAACACGATTTTTTTCCCCCTGAAAATGAAACAAAAGGCCCCAAGTTTGCAGGCAGCTGGAAACAGCACAGACAGGAAGGAGCTGTAAGAGGTACCTTGAGATCTGTGCAGCTTCTGCCACTGCCATGAACTTCTGAGGTGCCAGTCCCACATCACACAGGGATCATCCCTGCCAGGGCCCAGACCCAAACCTGACCGTGAGCAGCACTTCCCTCTAGCTCTGTCGGGACACACTGATGAGGAGGGCAGTGGTCCATGGGTTCTTCACAACAGTCTCAGGGCAGAACCATCAGCTCTGGCAGCACTGAGAGAGGAAATATTCAGTTTTCAGCACAGGAATAACAATCCAGAGATTATGCAGATGAGTGAGCTGTGTTCATGACTTCTAAATCTGACTTAAAACTGGCTAAACTGAAATCTTAAGCAGCCTTTGAGGAACTGAGCATCTGACAAACTCCCAAAGCGTTGCTGATGCTGAGGGGGATTTTGGCCAGCTCTGTTTAAAGCCATCCCTGGATGAAAAGACACCACACAAGTCAGAGGCACCAGGGTTTGGGTAAACACATAAAACAAATCCATCAGGAATGGATTTTCCAGCTTTTTCTGGAAAATCACGCACAGCAGAAGTTTCCCAAGGCCGTGGAAGTCCAGCTCAGCTCAGACCATGTGATTTCTCAAAAACAAGGAAAAAAACCCAGGAAGATCGTGGGATGTGATGTGGCCACAAGACCAGGGCCTGCTGATCCCACACCAGGCTGTGCTGAGCTTGCAGTTGGTAAAAAAGGGAATGGGAATGAATGGTCTGGGATTGCCTGCTGGGAAAGGAGCTCAGAGGGACAAGAGCTGCCCTTTGGAGTGGTTCCACCCACAAACACGTGGAATATTCACTGGGAAGGTCAAAAGCCCAGGTGTGCCTCTCATCTCCTCTCCTCCCCACCACTCTGAGCTGCATTCAGCTGCTGAAGGACCTTCCCTGGGCCCAGGGAGCACCAATTATCCCATGGAAAGGAACACCAGGGAGTGCAGCCCCCCAGGCCACCCCAAGGACACCAGCTGTGGGGAATAAATCCCCAAATGCACGTTTTTCCCTACAAGGTGTCTACCCAGTTGACCATAATTGTTTGTGCTGCCTATTTGTGGTTAATGTTTTATGTCAGTGTAAATTGTTCATGCCCCTGGCTGTTTGTCCCTTACCTGTCCCAGTCCCACTCTGGTACCCACACCCACCTCCACTGCCCCCTCCAAAATGTGCAAGTGCTCATGGGATAGCATTCAGTGATAAAAACCCCTGAAAACAACGAGCCACTGTAACATCTAAGACTGAAAAATGGTGCTCCCAGGTTAACAAAACAGTGAAGAAGATGAAATTGCCAACCAGAGCTTTTTCACCTTGTTGCCATAATGTCAACAGCACTTGGCCAGCGTCAGACCACGAGACCAAGAGCCAGCAAATGTTTTCCTAGAGACTCTTGTGAGGATGGAGGCCCTGGCTCCGCTGCACAGCAAGGCTGAGCTCCTCTGGATTGTCCATTGGGAGCAGCAGTGGTGTGTGTGTGTGACCCCCTGGACCCCCACCCAGAGCTGGTTTTCAATAAAGGCCTTGAGAAAGGAGCTGCTCTCCATTCATTACACCAGAGCAGCCCTCAGGGGCTCCCTGGGCCTGTCCTGTCGGGGTGGGAGATGCTGTGAGCACCAGGCAGGGATGAGCCCCCCCACAGCTCTGTGGGATTCCTTCTTCATGCTCAAACTATTCCAGAGGGGATCTCCAGGATTGCTCCAAGCCCAGCTCTCAAGGGATTTACACAAGGATGGAGGGATGCACTGCTGCCTGGGTTTAGGTGTTCAGATGCCATTTGAACTCAGCCTGTTTCCTTTAGCTGCTGCTGAATTCCACCAATGGAAGAATGGAAAACCAATCTGGTGACCTGGGGCCGTGGAAAATACAAAGAGCACATGTGAAAATCCAAGGGGTCAGAGAGAGGTGGCACTTCTCCATCCTCCTTCCCAGTGTGCCAGTGCAAATTTTTCTCTCCTGACTGCAGCTTTCAGGACAGAAAAACCATCCTGGACAAAAGCTTGGCATCTCCCAAAGCCTCTGAGCAGAGCAGAGTGGAGCCCAAGTCCATCAGGTGAATTATGATCAGCCCTGGGTTATATTGGCTGAAGCAGAGGAAGTGCCAGGACAGGCAGAGAGGAGAGTGATGGGTCCCAGAGCAGGGAATGTGGAGGGTCTGGGCAGCAGAGTGAGGTCCAGACACACTCTGGGAATATTTCACCTTCCTGCCTCTGCCTCACCAGGGAAACAAAAGAGATACAGATGCTGGGTTATAAATTTTAAAGCAATTCTGCTGAGAACCTCCTTTTGAATTTAGAGGCAAATTCTTCATATAAATGGATTGAGAAATTCTCCCTCTGAAGTCATCCATCTCTTAATAGGACATCCTGACAGCAGCTGAGTCAATCCAATGTCCGCTGTTGATTTGAGGGTGTTCATCCAAGGCTGACATGACATTTCTTTTGTTGACAGAACTCATATGTTACAGCAGCCTGTCCTTCATATTTCTCTGTCTTTCACTGCTTCAGCAGCTGCACACCAGGAGAAACTGCTGCATTTACTTATTGCTTCAAGGTCCATTTCCTAGACATTCCTTCCTCCAGCAAAGGGCAGAATCCATGTGTTTAATCCTAGATTTCAACTGGAGAAGGATTTGCCCTGGAGATGATTCTTCAAAGGCCAATACAGAAAATTCCCCAAAGTGTTGGGACCTGATTTTAATTTCAGGAGCAGATACATAATAATGATATTGTTCAGTGCTTTCATCCCAAAGGATTCTTCTCAAGAGTTGGACTTTGACAGGGAGATCTACCAGTGGATCTGGATGAACATAGGCAGAACTTCATGCACCATGGCATTTCTGGGAAGGAACAGACAGCTGATTTGAACTTTGTCATATCAAATTCTGAGCCTTGGATTGCTGGGATGAGCATTCCAGCAGACAGCTCTGCTCTTGGTGGAACCTCCTTCCCTGAGAGCAAATCTCATTGGGGCAAGAAATGCTGCAGTCCTGGAAGTCCAGACTGGAACAAAGACTCAGGAGGTGGGAAAGTGCTCTGGGAGTTATAACCTTGTCCTGTCCTTGTGTCCTGGACACTCGAGGGACAGCACACAGGGTCAGTGACCTCACCTGAGTATGGCACCTCACACAAAATGTTACAGCAGCCCATCATCCTTACCGTGGGTGAAGTCATCCTGAAAAGCCTTTTCTAAGTGACAGGCTAAGGTTTAAATTATGATTGAGGAGTGCTAAGGGTGTGTGTCCCCCCAGGAACACACTGAGCACCACAGTGCAGTGACTGTCACTTGAGCACAGCGGGACCCTGGGCTGGTCACAGATGTCACTGCTGGCAGATATTCAAGCAGGGGCTCTCTGCTCTGCAATCCCTTCTGTGTGAGTGGGAAGCCTGTGTTGGCTCTGGAGGCTCAGCTCTCCAGCTCTGGCGTGTCTCAGCCCTGCCTCACTCTGTCAGAGGCAGATCTGGGTGGTGGCACACAGGACAGAGGAGCTGCAGCTGGCAGGAGCACAGTGCTGGTCCTGCTGCATTGTCCTTGCAGGGCTGCCCTCCTGTCCCGTGCTGGGGAGCTCCTGCTCCTTGGGCTTGCAAGACAGACTGTCCCAGCCCGAGGTGTCCCTCAGCCCTGAGCTCACCTCTGCAGCACATGCAGTGGTTTGAGCCCAGCTCTTTCCATGAGAGGCTGCAGGAGCTGTTCTCAGAGGTTTCATGGCTGTTTATTCTCCCTTATCTCAGGATTGCTCTGCCCAGCTCACAGCTCTGCTCGCCAGACGTCCAGGGCAGAATCTGCCTGGAGAGGCAGGACTGATCTTTTATACTCTAAATTACCTACTGGGGATTTACAGTTATTTTCCAATACAATACAACTTTGTTAAACAGTCCAGCTCTGACCCCATCCAATCTAAAGTGCCAGCATGTCACCCAGCATGGATGGCACGGAGAAGGAGGAGGAAGAGGTATCCACACCCCAAATTCTCCATCTTGGCCACGTGTCCCTTATCACAAACATCCCCAAAAGTCTATTTATCTACGTTCTAACAACCTAATTTACACTTTACTAATTTTGGTGGCTTGTTTCCATTCCCTCTGTGTTGGTAATTTTCCCCAGGGGTTTGAATCCAGCCCCTGAGACACCAGGGTCTCACTCAGGGGCTCTTTGGGGACCCCTGCCAGGGGGTTTTGAGACCCCCAAGGAGGCCTGGGGAACACCCTGGGCTCCCACAACAGACTAAGGAAAAACCCTAAATTTAAAATTCCAAAGAGGAGACAAATGAGAGATGAGAGAGAGGCATTGTGAGGCTGTGCTTTCCTGGGGGCTGTTCCCAGAGCTCAGCAGGTGCCTGAGGCTCCAATGGGGCTGGCAGACCTCACCTGGGGGCAGGTGAGCCCTGTGCTGAGCCCACCTGAGGGACCCCCTGAGTGGGGCTGAGCCTGCACTGCCCATCTCTGCAGCCCTGTCTCTTGCTTTAAGTTTGAGCTTTCATGTTTTCCAGATTTTGCATTAATATATAACTCTGAACTCCACACAAAGTGTCACAAGCTCTCCTCCCAGCTCAGGCACACAAAACAATCCTTTTCCAGCCCCAGAGCCAAGGACACGCTGCAGCTTCAGCCCCAAAAAGTGCAACCAGCAGCCACTGGAGGAGAGAATCTGGGAGGATGGGAGTGCAGAAGTGGAGCTGGGATTGGGCAGTGAAGCCAAGGTGGAAATGGAGCCAAAGTGATGCAAGTGTGAGAACTGGTGACTCGGATCCATCCTGGGCCCATCTTGGGTGGAGCCACGGCCGGGCTCTGGCACTGCCCAAGGGGAATCCTTTGGAGCCTTGGGATAAATCCCTGCTGGATTCCTGTGCCACTGCCCAGCCCCTGCCCCAGGGAGCCCCTCCAGGCACCATGTCCAGCAGAGCTGGGGCTAAAAGCCACCCTTGGGCTGCAGCTGGACAAGGAGTTTTCCATGGCTCTGCTGGTGAGGAGCTGCTGGAGAGCTCAAAAACCACCACGGCCCAGTCTGGACTCCATCCTGTCCCCTGACCTTACACAGCACGAGGTGTTACCTCAGCTCCAGCGGGAAAATGCCAAAAATCCAGACACAGCTGGGGAGCAGCAGCTGGGAGCTGTGAGATCTCCTGCTCTCCCTCCTGGCTGCTCTGTTGCTCTTTGCCTCATGAAGTTTTATTAAAGACTTACAAGGGATTTTCTGCACAGCTACCCAACCAATGCCCTTCACAGCACATCTCCAGCCCTTTAAATATTCACGAGGCTGGGGCTGCTGCTTAATTGAATTTCCTCTATGGATGAATCAGTTCTTTCTCATCTCCTGCAGCCAAGGTGCAAAGCAAGTACACAGTACTGGGACAGGAAGCCAAGGAAGCAATTCCTCTTTGGTCAGTGGCCTCACCCCTGCTGGGATCCGACCTCCAGTATCATTCTTCTCCCTAGACAGTCTTAAAATCCCAAATTCATGGAATAATCCATGCCAGGATGGACTGGCAGGAGTGTTCAGACCAAGCCCTGCTCAGGAAGGGATGCCAGCAGAGACAGGGGAGGTTGCTCAGGGTCTCGAGTTTCAAGCCTCCAAGGATGGAGATCACACCTGTGCTTCAAGGCTGGGTGTCCTTCATTTTGAAATTTTCACTTTCTCCTACACTTAGTGAGATTCCTGCTGGCTGTGTCTGCTGCCTCGTGTCCTTTGCAAAGCACATCCACCAGGAGCCAGCTCCACCCATCCACAGCCTCCCTCAGGAGCAGCAGGAGCCTCTCAGCCTTCTGTTCTTACCATCCCAGCACCCTGAGCCTGTCCCTCAGCACAGCCCCTCGTGCTCCAGCCCCAGAGCAGATGCAGATATGATCTCAGGAGTGCTCAGAAAAGGAGCAGCATCCCCTCCCTCAGCCTGCTCCCTGCCCAGCTGGCCTTCAGAGACACCAGAGATGCCACCAGCTCTTGTTGGCCACCATGAGTGACATTGGCCACTGCCCCAAATGCAGAATTATCTCAGTCCCTGCTTTTCTCCTGAACAGAGCAACGGGCAGAAATGCACTGAGAGCAGCCAGGAGACCAGGACAAATTCCAGGAGCTGTCTCAGCCTCCCCTGCTGCTCACTTCCCATTTATTGAAGGTTTTGGACATTGCAAAGAAGTTGTTCCGTATAGATGTCTTAGCTCTGAGGTCAGCCAAGGAAGCTGCCCTATTTTCTCCTTGGCCAGGAGCTAATATCAAACTGGGCAGCAAAAAGAAGAGGAAAAGGAGGTCAGTGGCCTGAGCATCTGGGTCACAAGACCATGGGGAGCCTGAGCAGGCAGAGGAGGGACAGGGAGGAACAGGAATGGGAGGAGATGAAGGAGCAAAGTTCGGATTTTATCCTAAGAGGTGCCTCTGCCCAAGTTCAGGTGCAAAGGAGACCACATGCCAAAGTCAATAGAAGGGATTTTATTGAAGGGTAAATGGGAGACAAAGAATAGAAAGAAACAGGAAGAGAGAAGAGGGAAAGAAAGACAGTGAGAGAGATTCAGCACAAGCTGTCACCACCCCATAGATCCCACAGCTGGTCCTTCTTCACCCTGCTCTTCTTGGGGACCCCCAAGGTGCTCTCTGGAGGTGCCACCTTTGCACAGTGCCAGTCCCAGGTACCCACAGGGTGCTCACAGACATTCCCACAACCTGGGCTGCCAGGGGTGAGCAGTGGCTTCCTCTCCCAGTCTGCACACTGGAATTCTGTGTGCCAATTCCAAACCTTCACCTGTGTTTAGGCACAGAACCAACACCTTCCTTTTTGCCACCCGTGCTTATCTGGAGTTCCTGTTGTGATTTATCTTGTGGGAGCTTCCTTCTTTGGCAGGGTTTGGCACTTCTACCTGCATTCCCTCACACAAGGGGACAGGTGAGACTGGAAGAGGCTCCTCCAGAGCTTCACTAAGCCCAGACCCAGAGCAGGGCAGTTTCAGGGAGTGGTTCCTTCACACCCTGGAAATGTCTGGTAGTCAGGTCCCAACAGGGATGAACTCAGGCAAGGTCCTGATTTGGTCTTTACAACATCAGGAAGGAAATCCCCTGCTCCCTGTGCTGAGCCTGTCCCTCCAGGGCTTTTGCTGGGAGCAAAGCTGTCCCCAGCCCTGGGGACAAAGCTGTGCTTGTGCATAAAACAGGCAGCAAGCAGCACCCGGGGTTAGTGACAAACAGATTGCACAGATTGCACCCCAGGGCTGCAGGCTGACCTTGGCTCCCCTGCAGCACATCTGGGGGGGCTCCTTGGGGGTCTCAAAACTCCCCTGGCAAGGGTCTCAAAGAGCCCCTGAGTGCTGTTTGCACTGCAATTGCTTTTTCCACCACCTGTGACCACGGTGCAGCCTGCAAGAGGAGATCAACCAGCCCAGAAATTGCTCTCCACTGCTCCTGGCAAAGGCTTCTGTCGTCGGCCTTCTCTGCCAACTAGAAAATGAATGCTGGCAGGGATGCCAGTGTCTGAAGACATCAGGCTCTTAGTGACAGGGATTTTTGGCAGGGAGGGAGAAATTAGGGAAGTGGACGCAGCTCTGGCCCCTCCTTGCCTGGTGTTCTCATGTCCCAGCTTGCTGGGCTCTGCCCCTGTCTGACTTGAGAGCAAATTCCAGCCAAGGCAGATTCCGTGGCTGCTTTTGGCCACCCCAGGGCTGAATTTACACCTTGTGGGTGGCACCCTTTGTCCCTGGGGAAGCCAACACCGTCATCCACATGGGATCTTCTGGGACAGGGAGCAGCTGCATCCCCTCCTTGGGATGGTCCCTCTGCAGCCCCTCCCTGTGGGAATGAACACCCACCCTGCCAGGATTGCTGCTGAGGCACAGCCACAAGCCCAAAGCTGCCTCCCAGATGAGAAAATCCCCTTTTCCAGGCAGCACAGAGCTGCCTGCACACAGCACAGGGACACATCTGTCCCTGTCCCCAGTGGATGGGACACAGCAGGAGAGCAGAGGGGGGTTTGAGGGTGAAGGGCAGAGCCCCAGGAACTCCTGCAGACTTTTCCAGAGCTGCTGAAGTAGGACAGCAGGGCCTGGCCCACTCCAGGGACACAGCCTGCTGGGTGTGAGGATAAAAGAAAGGCCAAGCCTGGGTGAGACACAGATTAACATTTAGTTCAGCTCCTTTAGCAGCATCCCTGTGGGATGCTGGGCAGCAGGATGGGGGCTTTGAATCCTTCCAGCAGCCATCCTGCCCTGCTGGGGGGAGCAGCACAAAAACCTCGCCCAGCTCCCTGCAGCCCATCCTGAGCCCAGCTGAGAACAAGGGGAAAAGTGCCATTTGTTGGACCCTGGGGTTTATTTCATCTCCAGGAGATGAAATTCAGAGAGCACTGAGAGTTTTCAGTGGCAATTCTGAAGGAACTTTCTTTCCAGAAAAGTACATTTTTTTTAATTTAGTCCAACTCCTCCATAGGAATAACAGCTCTTTCTTATCCAAAAATATTTTCAGTTCAAATATAATGCCTTGAAGAAGCTGTTTTGCATCTGCCAGGCCATGACAATAAGTCATCCAAAGCCTCACCTTGGTGTGTCAGGTGCATCTTCTTCTCTGCAAGGTTCCCTCAAGATATCTGCTCTGAATATCATCTCTGTGAAGGACAGGGTGCCCACCTGACTGACAAACAGTTCCTGCAGCAGAAACCCCTTCTGTCCCTCCTGATATTTGCTCTCTGCTGAATGCTTGCAGGATGAGGATCATTGAAACCTGAAATTATGGAGATTGGACAGATTTGTGAACTTGAGCAGTTTGTCCATGGCCTTGCACAGTGGAACTTTGAGTATCTCAGAGCCCCTCCCTGTACTTCAAGGGACTTGCAGAGAGCTGGAGAGGGAGCTTTGGACAAGGGCCTGGAGTGACAGGACAAGGGGCAGCGGCTTTAATCTGAAAGAGAGTGGATTTAGGTTAAATATTAGGAAGGAATTGTTCCCTGGCAGGGTGGGCAGGGCTGGCACAGCTGTGGCTGCCCCTGGATCCCTGGCAGTGCCCAAGGCCAGGCTGGACACTGGGGCTGGAGCAGCTGGGACAGTGAAGGGGCTGGAACGAGACAATCTTTGAGATCCCTTCCAACCCAAACCATTCCAGGGTTCTCTGACTCTACAGTTCTTCAGGAATGAAAATCCCACAGACATTCTGGGCTCCTGATCCAGGGTCCGAGCACTCTCAGGCTTAAAACATTTTTTCTCATTTATAATCAGTGTTTCCTGCTGCCTTTTAGCCAAACTCCAGGCACTTCCAAAGGGAGATGTGGGCTCTCTTCCCTCTGGAGTTGAAGAGAGCAAGAAGATTCCCAGGCTGAAGCCTTCTCCTCCCAAGACCAAACAAGCACCATTCCTGTCTCCATCAGATGCTCCAACCATCCTGGTTCCCTCAGCTGGACATGCACCAGAATATCCAGGTTGTCTTCTGGAAATCAAAAGCTGGACACAGTTTCCAGATGTCTCACCTGTGAATAAAGGGGAATAATCACTTCCTTTAATAATGATCACCACAGCAGCACTGAGCTCAGAATGTGCCTGAGCTGCAGTTCCTGAGGTTCATCTGAAGGGCAGCCCTGCCCTTCCCAGGGGATGGAGTGCTCCCCATCCCCTGCACTCCATCTTC
Organism: Luscinia megarhynchos; assembly: GCA_034336665.1. NCBI lineage: Eukaryota > Metazoa > Chordata > Aves > Passeriformes > Muscicapidae > Luscinia > Luscinia megarhynchos. The sequence continues at coordinate 10,823,081 of CM067580.1, forward strand.
TCCTCTCCTCTCCTCTCCTCTCCTCTCCTCTCCTCTCCTCTCCTCTCAATGGAGACATTGAACAGTTCTGGCACCAGGATCAGCCCAAGGGACTCTGCAGGGAAGCAGCCACAAGCTGGGCTGTGTAAGAGGGATTGCAATCCTTTCAATTTAGTCTTCCAGCCAGTTTTATACTCCAAATTATCACCTTAATCCAGCCTGTGTCTCACCAGTTTGCTGCAAGGTGACCTTGGAGATTGTGATGCTCCAGAGAAGGAAGGAAAATCTCAGACTTCTGCTCTCAAATGCTGATGTTTCTCCTGTGGTTTGATCTGGCAAGTTCCATTCTGGATGGATCCAGAGTCACTTCTCAGCTGTTTCCTGGCTCTGGAGCTGTTTTGAGCCTCAGGACCACACGAGATGCATTTCTCCAGGGGAGTGTTTGTATCCTGCTGCTGCAGAAGCCAAGCAGAGCTTCAAAGCCAGCAGGAAACTTTCAGGACTGAGTTCACCACTTTCACCTTGTCCTTCCTAAAGGAGTGCTCAGGAAGGGTTTGAGGAGAGCAGAGTTTCCACAGGGGAGCTGATCCAGCATGGAAAAGCCTTCCAAAGCTGGTGCCTTCTTCCCAAAAGCCTTGTTCTTCCCCTGAAAGAAGTGGCCTGAAGAAAACAGAAGCTTCTCAGCATGAAAGTTCGTAACAGAAACTCTTCCCACTTGGTGTTTTTCAGCACTGAATTTGTTTCTTCATTAAAATACAGCTTTATTCAGAAACCAAACTGATTTCTGCAGTTTCACTTGATTTTTCTGCATCTCTCTGCTCAGCCCAAAATGAATAAATGCTGCTGATGGAAACCAGCTGGGATTTTAAACACAAGCTGGGCTTGCTGCTTCTTGGAGCTTTGGCTCTTATCTCTTGGGATAGCACAAAGAACAAAATGACAGATATTCCTTGAGGACCAGAAATCCTGGAAAGGAGCTGCTCCCACTCAACGTGGCTCCCACCAGATTTTCCTCCTAAACCACCCCTCTGGTTCTGGGGTAATGGAATCTGAATAACAAATGGCCTGTTGCTCCCCACCCCTTCCACACCCCCTCCCCAGGGCTTGGAAACTCCAGCTGGGTTTAACTGAAGGTGTTCTGAGTTTATTTTCCCAGCAAACTGAAAAATGTGCCCAGCTTTGTGTGGGGAGCAGCTCTACTCTGAGGAGCCTCAGACAGCCAATGTTCCCTTGGATTTTGAAATCCCCCACTTGGGGCTTGAATCCCGTATTTCCAACAGAATGGGCATTTTTGTTGCCCTTGCCTTCGAGCTGCCCAGCCTAATTTTGGTGCCAAGGCTCCCCCTGCAGCCACTGGAGAAACACAGGGAACGAATCTGGCCATACAAATATTGCTTTGAGGAAGGAATGACCCCTTGGAAGGAGCTGAGTCTCTCCCCAAAGGCCCCAGGGCAGCCCAGACCCTCCAGGAGGTTGGAAAGGTAATTTCTGGGGACTCTGATCCTTTCCCTGCATGGGAATGGAGCTAAATGGGAAGGAAATGAAGAATCCTTGGGCTTGTTCCCACACTGAGGTGCCACATTTTCCTATTTCCTCCTCTTCCCTGAATTAGATATCCCAGCCCATTCCTCTCCCATCCACTGTCTGCCCTGTGTTTCCAGAGGCCACTTTGCAGCTCAGCTCCTGAGAAAATCCGTGGCACAGAGTCAAGGTAATTTCTCAGCCCTCCCTCATTTGCACACGTCCATCAGTCTTGCTGACAGAAAGGATTCAGGGAGCAGGGATGTGTTTGCCTCCCCTGGGGATTTCAGGGCAGCCAGCCCAGCTGGGGCCAGCAGAGACAGGGCAGGGAATGCAGGAAAGAGGAGAGGAAAAGGAAAAAGAAAAGGAAAATAAGGTGAAGGGAAAGGGGCATTGCAAGGCAAAGAGGAGAGGAGAGGAGAGGAGAGGAGAGGAGAGGAGAGAGGAGAGGAGAGGAGAGGAGAGGAGAGGAGAGGAGAGGAGAGGAGAGGAGAGGGAGAGGAGAGGAGAGGAGAGGAGAGGAGAGGAGAGGAGAGGAGAGGAGAGGAGAGGAGAGGAGAGAGGAGAGGAGAGGAGAGGAGAGGAGAGGAGAGGAGAGGAGAGGAGAGGAGAGGAGAGGAGAGGAGAGGAGAGGAGAGGAGAGGAGAGGGAGAGGAGAGGAGAGGAGAGGAGAGGAGAGGAGAGGAGAGGAGAGGAGAGGTGTTTTTTGTGCTTCCAGTGATTCTCTGTAAAAACAAGGAAATATTCCCAAGTAAACTATTTCCTTTGAAGAGCACACCCTTCCTCCTGTGCTGAGGAGCATTCCAAGCAGGGTTTCCATGCTGAGATCCAACAGAAACCTCCTCACACATCAGAGCTGTGCCCGGACTCCAGCTCCTGCCCCTCTCTCCTGGTTCTCTCAGCTCATTTCCTCTCTGCTCTGCTGCCTTTCTTCCCTTAACTCCTGTCTGCACTGCTGTCCTGCAGCATTTCCACATCCAAATCCCTCTCCTGCAGCTGCCAGGACGCTTGGAGAGCCCCCACAACCTCGGGAGGACCCTGCCACACTTCCAGTGACCCCAGCACACAGCCCCACTGCTTTTCTTCCTTACCCACAGGTATTTTCCCTTCCCAAGTGAGAAGTGCAGCTGAGTGTTGTGCAGAGGCTGCAGGTCAGTGTGTTGAGAGGAAAAACTCCCAACAAAACCCATCCAGGGAGACCAGGCTGCCATGAGCCACTCAGCAGCATTTTGATAACACTTACCTGCAAAAGATCCCTCTGCAAGAGATTTTCAGTCTTTGAAAGAAGGCCTTGAAGATGTTTCAGAGAGTTGAACAGATTTGCCCCTGAATCCACATTGTTCTAAACCATTTTTGACAAAATGCTCCTTTCCAGCTGAACATCTGCTTTCAAGTGAAGAGCAAGATACTTTTCAATGCTCTCTGGTGACAGAAAAATTAAGGCATTCCTTAACAGAATCTTCATTTTTCATCCAAATTTCCATGTGAACACCTAAGCAAAAGGCCAGAGACCTGCCCTGTGTTGCTGCCCATCCTTTGGCCTTTTTATCCCTCCCTGTTTTGTGCCATCAGCAATGTGATTGTCAGGTTTAAGGCGCCTCGTTGTGTGCTCGTGAGTTTGGCCAGTTTAATATTCATCTTCTGACAACACTCAGGGTTCAGCTGGTCTCCTAATTAGTGCCTGGCTGCAGTGGAGAGAATTCTTGTGGAGGAACACTGCCCTTGCACCCCTGGGATCTCATTTTTCTTTGCTCTTGCTGGCAGGAAATTTGCAACAGAGGGATGCTTAATCCTGCTGGCCCTGCCAATCTCAGCTGCCATCTCCCTGCAAGGAAAACAGGAGGCTTGGTGCTGCTTTGCTGCTCAGAGAGAGCTTTATCTTTAGCACCAACATTTCTGCTGAGGATGACGTGGTAAAACTCTGAAAGAGCTCAATCTGAGAGGGTTTAGCCCTCCTGAGAAGTCAGGGTGTGCTGGTGCATCTCTGTGGCAGAGCTGCTGAAATTGGGGTCTCTCCAGCACATGATTTTGGTTGTAGTGCTCACACTCGTTGATGCTCTCATTTACTCTTCATTACTTTGTTTGGCAAATCTCCTTTCAAGTGTTGTCATTCTCATCAGCCACTGAATACCAGATCAAACCCGGGAGGTTCTGGAAGCAGAGCCACAGAAAGCCCTGCTCCCAGCCAGCCCCGTGTTCCGGCAAAAGGAGCTCCGTGTGTCCCGGAGGAGAGTTAAAGATCTGAAAGAGCATCTGAAAATTCAGCAGCCGAGTTGGTGCAGCAGCTCCTGCTCGCACAGAATGAGAATGCAGAGCCTGGAGCCGTGGACGAGTCAAGATCTCCACCTAGTGAATGGCAGGGCAAGAGCAGCTCCCGGGAAAACGGGAAAGGGAGGAAACACCCGGTCCGAGTGAGGAAAGGCTCATCCCAGAGCTGTGGGGTGTGTGCTGTGACAGCTCCGGGTGGGGATGAGGGATGCTCCATGTGCTGGGTTGATGAGCCCAGCAATGTGGATTCTGTCCCCATCTGCTGAAGCCAGGTGGGGCAGTGACCCTGATCTCCTGGCACATATTATCTGCTAATGGGCCATCTTTAAACCAGCTGGGGCAATCATCTTTATCTTTCCCACAGCCCATCCTCCCCCCAGGAGATATCTCCTGTTAATGGCCATTGCTAAAAACTGGGTGTGGCATTGATTCTTAACGCTGTGCTAATACCTCCTGTTAATGGGCCATTGTTTAAAAACAGGGTGTGGCAGTGATCCTTATCGCTGTGGGAATATCTCCTGTTAATGTGCCATTGTTAAAAACCAGCTGGGCAATCATCTTTATCTTTCCCACAACCCATCCTCCCTCCAGCAGATATCTCCTGTTCATGGCCATTGAGTCCCAGGGCATGACTGATAAAATTACATCATCCCACTGGGAGATGCTCCAGCCAGGGCAGGAGCCAAGCATTTCCTACCCAGATAAAAACAGATTTGGAACACCAAGGGTCCTTCTTTCCACTGGATTCCAGAGGAAAGCCAGACCCTTCCACATCATCCCTGGACCTTCAGAGGAAAACTGCACCTTCTACAGGAGCACTGCTCCAGCTGAACCACATCTGCCACTGCAGGAGGATGCAGCCACCATGGAATGGGACTGCTGCCAACACCCTGACTGACTGACGGGTGTCAGCTTGGATTCTGACTCTGGCAGGGTTTGGGATTGGTCTTTGTAATACTGCATTTCTATTTTAATTTTTCTAGTAAAGAACTGTTATTCCTAATTCCTATATCTTTTCCTGAGCGCCCCTTAATTTCAAAATTATAATAATAATTTGGAGGAAGGGGGTTTACATCCTCCATTTCAAAGAGAAGCTTCTGCCTTTATTGGCAGACACCTGTCCTTCAAACCAGGACACTCCCCCTGGCACTGCTGGCACCAAGGGGCCGTGCCAGGCTCTGCCCAACCCGCCGGGACCCAGACACTTAAACCCAGCTTTAAACCCCGCTCAGTGCGCCCTGACCCCGCCCCAAGCTGCCTTAATTACAGCCCAGCAAATGGCACAGCACGCTAATGATGCTGGGGACCTTTGCAGGGATGACATTTTTCCTGTTGATGGCATTACCTATTCCGCAGTGAGCAGAAGATAATTGTAATTTCCTGGACTGCTCCGAAACACATAAAGTTTATGGGTAATCTTATTAAACCTTTCATATAGTGGGAAACTTTCTGTTATGAGCTGGGAGAAAATTAATGGCCTTTCTTTTGTGGTTGGCACACAATTAAATCCCTGGGGTGGAGGGGGGTCTGTTTTATCTCAAACACATGATTTGCACTTTATTAAAAGCATCCCCTCTGCCTTGCAGCCACTCAGAGGCTCAGGGTTGTTCCTCCCTCCATCCTGCCAAGTGAGCAGTCCCCAGCCCTGCTTTGCTCTTTGTGCCCAACATGTTCCTACAATAAAAGGCTTTCAGGTGAAGCAGCAGCTCCACAGGTGATTGATCACCTTGGGGTCGCTGGGCTGTGGGCAGCTGAAATCCAAAAGGCTGAAATCCAAAAGCAGTTTCTCACAAATGGCCACGGCCACTCTGGGGACATTTCAAGCTGGAGGCTGCACATGATGGAGGTTCCTGGAGGTCACAGACCCCAAATCTCCACACTCGTGTTCAGCCCTCGGCTGATGGAGGACCAGGCAGGCTGTTCCCAGGCTGAGATCACAGGGCCATTAAACTTGGACAAGACCTCCAAGATAAAACCTGGAGTTCAACCTTCAGCCAAATCCCAACACTCCCACTCAACCATATCGGGAAGTGCTACATCCCCTCGGTTTTTGAACATTTCCAAGTGTTGGGAAGCCTGTTCCAGTGCGGAATGACACCTTCAGTGAAGAACTTTCATAGAATCATGGAATGGTTTGGGTTGGAAAGGACCTTAAATCCCATCCAGTCCCACCCTCTCCTATTTTTTATGGAAAGAAACCAGGTTGTTCCAAGCCCTGTCTAACCTGGCCTTGAATTTTTCCTGATGTCCAGCCTGAACTGGATGAGTTCTAAGGTCCCTTCCAACCCAAACCACTCCATAGTTCTGTGACCTGCACTCAGGTCTTGCTGTTGGAAGAAGAGGAGAACCTTCAGGGGGTGGATGAAGGGCAGCAGCAGCACCTGCAGGGCATTGAGACAACTCTGCCTCCATCCTCAGCCCATGGGTGAAGGGCCAGGGGAGCAGAAGGACACTGTGGCACAGGAAAGATGTGGAGGAGAGGAAGGCAGGAAAATCAGATCTGTTCGACATCAGCTGGATTTATTTCATGTAGGGGAAACTGAATGCAAACAGTGAATCTGCAGCTGCAAAGAGGAACAGACCAGTGCTTAAATCCATCATGGGCAGGACACAAAGCAATGGGTTTCAACTGGAAAAGAAAAGAAAGGAAAAAATGCAGGATACAGGCTGTGAGAGCTGAGAGTCAGTGGAAACATTCATGTGATCCTTTCCCACCCCTGCTGTCCTCCAAGCTTTAATTCAGGTTAGAAAATTCAGCACTGTAAGTCTGTAATTAGGAAAGTCTTCATTAAAAAACTGAAATAATTGGCTGGATATTTGAATCATAAAAGAAGGATGCTGGAAACTGTGGGAATCTGAGGATTCTAGAACTCCATATGGGAAGAAACTCCTCTGTAGCACACCCTGGGTGACTGTTCCGGTGTCACAGCACTCAGAGATTGCATTTCCCACCCCCACTCCTTAAAAACAAAACAAAGCCTGATCCCAAGGCTGAAAGAGCCTCCCATCATCCCAGAGCTTGCAATTAAAACCACCGGAGGTGACAGCACTGGAAATGCTTCAGAATAATCAAACACCTTCGAGTTTTCTAAGATTTGCTTGTTTGTTTTGAATGCCTTCTGCTCGGAGGGAGAGGAGGATTTCATTACTCACGTGGAAGCCACGGCTCCAGGCACTGGGATCCTGCCTGAGAAGATGTGGAAAGTTTGTGTTCCCCATCTCTCAGCCCTCCAGACACAGAGGCCTTTTTATTCTGACTTAGCAACTCAGAAAGACAAAGCCAAGGGGCTGCAGCATCAACTTAATTAGGGAGAGGTTGAGCCCTGGGAAAATTAATTCTGTGGGCCCACAAGGAAAACAACTGGGATGGGATGAGATGGGATAATGGGATGGGATAATGGGATAATGGGATGGAAAACAAGGATCTGCTGGACTTGACAGCAGATCTTCACGTCCCAGAATGTGGCTTGGGGCTGTTCTCTCACCCTGCCCCTCAGCTGTTCCACACAATTTAATTTGCAGAATAAAACTGAGTTCACCTTCTGAATAAATTTCAGCCTTCTCCTCTGGCCAGCACTGGATCCTGCTGATTTCAAGCCTTGTCCAGGTGTATTGATTCTTCCAGCAGTGAGAACACTGGCACATAAATTGCAAATTGGAGCCAAAGGGAAGTGGCTGCATTCAGAGCACATGGGATAAAGGAGATTTATTCCAAGGGAAAAGGGTGTTTATTCATGCCATGACCTCAGGCCCTGCACTGCTGCCCTGCCCTGGAGAGGGGCTGCTGCTGACCTTGAGGCTTAGCAGGGACAGCCAGCACTTAATAAGTGACTTCAGCAGGGCAGAACAAATCTGAGGAAATGCTCCAGGGACTGGTCCTGTCCAGCCCCTCACAGCAAAATGAACATTCTCCCTCTGGCCAGGCTCACTCCTTCTAGTGATGGCCATTTTTATTGGTTTCATGTGGCAATAAATGGTGTAATTATCAAAAGCCAAGTGCTGATTAACAGACTCCCTGGCAGGGACACAGCCAGGCTGGGACAGGAGAGCTCCTTCCCAGGGATGCTGCTGGGCCCTGGGTCTGTCAACGATGGGACAGGAAATTTGGAAAAACAATAAACAGCTACCACCTTTGCCAAACTGAAATGACAGATATTAATGTCAGGTCTATTTAACGAGGGATAATTAACCCACCCATCACAAGCCATGGGATACACCAGTTGGAAATTTTCCAGTTAATGCTATTTGATGTTTCCACCTGATTTTCAAGAATTTAATTGATGTCTTAATTATGAATTAAGTATTAACCCCATTTCCAAACAGTTCCTGACACTGCTGGGATTTACAGAAGCTCGTGGGGCTCTCACTGCCAGTCCCCACTGTGATCCTTTCTCCTTGCAGGCAGCTCCTGCCCACCCTGGCTGAGGCAGAGCTGGGCAAGTCTGGGTGGAGGTGGTGCCTGGAGAGGCTCCCTGGGGCAGGGGCTGGGCAGTGGCACAGGAATCCAGCAGGGATTTATCCCAAGGCTCCAAAGGATTCCCCTTGGGCAGTGCCAGAGCCCGGCCGTGGCTCCACCCAAGATGGGCCCAGGATGGATCCGAGTCACCAGTTCTCACACTTGCATCACTTTGGCTCCATTTCCACCTTGGCTTCACTGCCCAATCCCAGCTCCACTTCTGCACTCCCATCCTCCCAGATTCTCTCCTCCAGTGGCTGCTGGTTGCACTTTTTGGGGCTGAAGCTGCAGCGTGTCCTTGGCTCTGGGGCTGGAAAAGGATTGTTTTGTGTGCCTGAGCTGGGAGGAGAACTTGTGACACTTTGTGTGGAGTTCAGAGTCATATATTAATGCACTGCAGAGCCTGGAAATATGAAAGCTCAAACTTAAGACATCAGAGGATTCAGGAAAAACCAGGATCAGGGAATGTTTCGTTAATCCCAGGACAGAGTCCATCCTTCCCATCATGCAGGAGGTGCTGTGCATGCCCATTTCAGGTCAGAATCCCAGAATCAATAGGCTTGAAAAGAGCTCCATCAAATCCACCCTGATCCCCACCTTGTCCCCAGCCCAGAGCTCTGAGTGCCAATCCAGACCTTCCTTGGACCCTCCAGGGATGGGCACTCCAACCCTCCCTGGGCATTTCCAATTCCTGAGCTCCCTTTCCACGGGGAAATTGCTGCTGCTGTCCACCCTGAGCCTGCCCTGCCCAGCCTGGGGCTGTTCCCTCTGCTCCTGTCCCTGTTCCTGGAGCAGAGCCCCTCCCTGGCTGTCCCCTCCTGTCAGGGAGTTGTGCAGAGCCACAAGTTCCTCCCTGAGCCTCCTTTTCTGCAGCTAAACAACCTGATCAAAGAATTTATTTATTTAAATCAATCAGTGACAGGTGTGGGAGGGGCAGCTTGGATGGATCACAGAATCATGGAATCACAGAACGGTTTGGGTTGGAAATGACCTGGGCAGGGACACCTCCTGCTAGCCCAGGTTGTTCCAGCTGAATGATCCCATTCCTTCTGCCCTTCCAAACCCTTCTCCTGAATGATCCCATTCCTTCTGCCCTTCCAAACCCTTCTCCTGAATGATCCCATTCCTTCTGCCCTTCCAAACCCTTCTCCTGCTGAAACCCAAGGGCAGTGCCAGGTCCTGACCGTATTTTGGGCTGTGTCCCTGGCCTGGGGGGACTCAGCTCACCCCAGGCAGGCAGATCTCCCCACTGAGCTCAAAAGCACCACAGCTGCCACCACAATTAAAAATGCAGACAGGGAAAAGAGCAGGCAGCGAGCAGGGAGGGTATTTATAGCTCCTTATGTAAAGCAGATACAATGGAGCCATTTGGAGCTGCAATGGGCTCAGCTCTCCTCCCTCGTGGAGCAATCTGCAGATCCCAGCAGATCCCAGCCCACCCCAGGCCTGCCCTGCTGAGACACAGGCACAGCCTGAGGGCTTGGCACCGAGGAGAAACGAGAGGGTTTGTGGTCTGTGGGAGCTCAGGTGCCTGGAAGGATGAGCACCATCCTGCTCCACATCCCCTGAACCCGCTCAGACACTCCCTTCACCCTGCCCTTTCCTGGAAAGCATTAATTGCCATTACTCAGAAGCAGCTCGAGGCAAGAAAGGACTGAGGTCTCACAGATTCTCAATTAACTCCAAAAGGTCTTTCTGAACAGCTTTCAAACAAAGTGCAAGCACATGGAAAAGGGGTTATTGCTTCCTGAACATCTCAGCCTGTTCCCTTCTGATGTGCTGATGAATTAGATATTAAATCCACAGATGAGCTAAATGAGTTAATCGTGGCTAATGTCATTACCAGCAGTAGCAGAGGAATCAAAGATGATTAGCCACTTGTCATAAAGTCTTAGCACTGAGGACAGGGAGAATTAATTTGTCCCACTGACCTGCTTTTGGTTTCCACAGGCTTCTGATGGATGTGTGCTGGAAATACAGGAAATAAACAGGGAGAAAAGGAAATCCAAGATGATAAAACAGCTGAACTATGTGGGAAATGTGAGACTTGGAAGTGATGTTCTAGAAAAGCAGGAAAGGCTGGAGACAGGCAGGCAGAGATTTACCAACCAGCTCTCTCCTAACCTGAATTATCCCATGACTCTGAGGATGTTCAGTGCACTCCCCTTTGGGAATCACTTGCCAGTCAGGACTCTCCAGCAGCCCTGAGTCCCTTTGGGCCAGGCTGGCCACAGACAGCATTTCCATGGAGCAATAGGGCTGGAGACCTTGTCCTTCTCCCAGCCAGGCCTGCTGCTTTTCCCTGCCTTGACACAGCCAGTTTCCCAGAGGAGATGGATGGATTCTCCAGCAGCACTGTGTATTTAATACATGCTATTTATCACCCACCCTGTCACCCCAGTGACAGAAGTGTGTGCCTGCACAAATGAACATGCAAAAATCCCCATTGCATTTGGTTAATCCTCTGATGGCCATCAATAAACCTCAGGGGACTTGGGAAGTGACTCAGAGAGAATTTTAATAAATAAAATATTTACTTTTGTTGTTGTTGTTGTTGCTCAGATTCTCCCCAGCCCTTCCCATTTAAAAGTGTGCCAGCCTGCAGCAGCTCCTGTTTCCTTTGCATCAGGCTGCCAGAGCAGGAGGAGCTGTGCTGGTTCTGTCAGTGCTGCTGTCTGGGGCAGGGAATTATCAAAGGGAAATCAGGTGTGGCTGCTCTGACATATCCCTGTCCCACGGGCTCAGTCCCAGAGCTGCCACTGGCTTCAGAAACAAAGTGGGACCAAGGCTGGGACATCAGCACTGGGCTGGCTTCTCCAGAAGAGCCCCCAGACCTTGGGATCACAGGGTCAGAGGCTGGGAAAGACATCCAAGATCATTGTGTCCAACCCTAAGCGAATGCCACCTTGTCACCAAGTGCCAGCTCTGCAGGGCCGTGTGCCACGGGGCTCCTGACCCCGTGTCTGCTGGAGCCAAGCCTGACCACTCATGGCTGCCATGGCCTCTGGAACAAGACCCTGCCATTAAGCAGGGCTTGGGGACAGTCCTGAGTCTGCCCTGGGTGCCAAACCCTCCTGCCCAGGCTGGAGATGAAGTGTGGTCTCCATCAGCTCCGTGCTCTGGGGCTCTTGGCCCAGCAGCATCAGCAGGGGAAACAATTCCATCCAATTCCATCCAGTTCCATTCAATTCCATCCTGTTCCATCCAATTCCATCCAGTTCCATTCAATTCCATCCAGTTCCATCCAATTCCATTCAATTCCATCCTGTTCCATCCAATTCCATCCAATTCCATCCAGTTCCATTCAATTCCATCCAGTTCCATCCAATTCCATCCAGTTCCATTCAATTCCATCCAATTCCATCCAATTCCATCCAGTTCCATTCAATTCCATCCAGTTCCATCCAATTCCATCCAGTTCCATCCAATTTCACCCAAACCATGCATTTGGCCAGTGGGACATTGCTGAGGTTTTCCAGAAATCAAGCAGCAACACTTCCAAAACAATTTGTGTGAAACCCACTTCTCATTAGCAGCCAGTTTATAAAATCTGAAGGGTCATTGTCACCACACGTCCGGTGGCACTTCTGGAGTCACTTGGAGCCACCACCACTCAGGAACTGCCCAGGGCAACGTGTCAGGGGCTCCCTGACTGTTCTGCCTGACCCTGTCCTCTGTCAGTAAATCATCAGGTGTATCCTGACCCTGAATCTGTCGTTGGATACAGCTGAGAACCAGGGAAAAGGCAGCCTTGAAGCCTTGGGTTTCTCAGGCTGCACAAGGACAAGGAATTATAACAATGATTAAACAGCTGCAGGGTGCATGAGAGCCATGTGAGTGTCTGGTGATATTTTGCAGAAAGCATGTTTTCAAAGAGGTGTTGCCTTCTTGGACCAATGAGTATTTTCTATTCTGTTTTACATGGACTACCCTATATATAGGTGTGATGTTTCTTTAAATAAAGCTCTCTCTGTCTTTCTGCTTCTCCATTGCATGAAAAACTGTGTTGCACTATCCTTTTTGCCACTGTCCTATAGCCAAAATGCGACATGAATCTTGTTAAATTACTGGTTTATATCAATAAATACACTGCCACTTCTCTTTTTAGGGTGAGGTGAGACTCCCTCATGACACCAGCCCTTCAGGAAGGAGACAAGGCCTAACTTGACCCCAGACACTTTCTCCATCTCAGCCTGGCCCAGCTGAAACCATTTTCTCCTCATGAGTCATCAGCCTCTGCTGCTTTCTCTGTCTCCTTTTCATTGTCACTCCTAGGCCAGCCCCATTTCTGCCACACAAATACAGTTGGCTTTCTTAAGCACTGCTCAATATTTCATACAGACACTTCTCAACATCACAGACTATTCCCAACTATCTCTTTAATCATGAGCAATTCACTCAAAAAGCCTAAAATAGTGCTTTTTTTGCTCCTTATTAGAGGGGGGGACGGAATTTTGTGGAAGGGAGGATGAGTAATGAGGTTGTGCTCGGGGTGTTTGGACCAGCAGCACAGAACTGCTGTGAAATCTCCTGCTCTGGAAACCTTCCTGGGAAACTCTCAGCACTTTTCTTCCTACCTGAGCCATGCACAGATTGCAAAGTGCAAGCAAAGGCAGAACAGGGGTTTATTTGCAAATACAAGCATGAATCACTTTCCCCTAAATGCTGTGCTGGCCCCAGGAGCCCTCCCTGTGCCCTGAGCTCCCATCTCACTGCCTCTCCCTGCCCTGAGGAGGCACCACCCAGGGCAGGGGCACAACAGGAAGGGTTGATTCCAAAGGAGTGGACCCTTGGCTGCAAGAAGGAAAAATCCCTGAAGTCTGGACAGGCTGAAATTCCTTTTCACCCTGATCCTGTTCTCTGTTGCACAAAGAAGCTGCAGGAGGACACACAAAGGTCACTGGCACAGGGCAGGGAGTCTGAGATAACTTTGCATGAGGAAGGAGGAAAAAGCCTCTCCAGGGATTACAATAAATTGCCACCTTCTTTTCCCAAGGGCTCCCATGAAACACTTGAAAAAGTGACCTCATTAATTAATGAGATGGGTTAAGGCTCTCTCCACATACTCTACTTAATTGCAATTCTGTCATTCCCAGTGAATTCTTAAAGCCATATTGATTATTCAAAGCTCTGTCCAATCAATAAAACAATAAACCATGTATGCTTAAAAAAGTGATTAAAGAGATAAATACAGGAGACACTTTAAAGCAGCCACGTCCTCCTGCTTATCCAAGAGCAAGCAATGGTAAATCTGTTTCAATTCTCTCATCTAATTGCAGGGGGGTGATTGCCTCATAAATTCATTGCAATCCCTAATCCACGTACAAAGCAGTTCCAAACTGAAATCATCCCAAACTCTAATGCTCCCAATTTTCTCTCGGCTGCTTGCTCCGTGCCCTGCACACACGATAGTGATGGATGAGCAGGGAGGGAGAGGCTGGGTGAGCCTCCTGCCAGGCTGGTGGGGTGGGCAGGGGTCCTGGGGGATGGGACTGATGGGGAGCAGCAGGAAGAGGTGGATGGAGCTTCTGCATTGCAGAGCAGGAGCTGTGCCCTGCAGCCTGGAGCAGCCCTACACCATGGAGCAACCTCAGACTGGAGCAGCCCTACCATGGAGCAACCTCAGACTGGAGCAGCCCTACACCTGAGCAGCTCTACACCATGGAGAAACCTCAGACTGGAGCAGCCCTACACCCTGAGCAGCCCTACACCATGGAGCAACCTCAGACTGGAGCAGCCCTGCACCCTGAGCAGCCCTACACCATGGAGAAACCTCAAACTGGAGCAGCCCTACACCCTGAGCAGCCCTACACCATGGAGCAACCTCAAACTGGAGCAGCCCTACACCCTGAGCAGCCCTACACCATGGAGAAACCTCAAACTGGAGCAGCCCTACACCATGAGCAACCTCAGACTGGAGCAGCCCTACACCCTGAGCAGCCCTACACCATGGAGCAACCTCAGACTGGAGCAGCCCCTGCACCCTGAGCAGCCCTGCCATGAAGAAACCTCAAACTGGAGCAGCCCTACACCATGGAGCAACCTCAGACTGGAGCAGCCCTGCACCCTGAGCAGCCCTACACCATGGAGAAACCTCAGACTGGAGCAGCCCTACACCCTGAGCAGCCCTACACCATGGAGCAACCTCAGACTGGAGCAGCCCTGCACCCTGAGCAACCCTACACCATGGAGCAACCTCAGACTGGAGCAGCCCTGCACCCTGAGCAGCCCTACACCATGGAGAAACCTCAAACTGGAGCAGCCCCACACCCTGAGCATCCCTACACCATGGAGAAACCTCAAACTGGAGCAGCCCTACACCATGGAGCAACCTCAGACTGGAGCAGCCCCACACCCTGAGCAGCCCTACACCATGGAGCAACCTCAGACTGGAGCAGCCCTGCACCCTGAGCAGCCCTGCCATGGAGAAACCTCAAACTGGAGTAGCCCCACACCCTGAGCAGCCCTGCCATGGAGAAACCTCAGACTGGAGCAGCCCCTACACCATGGAGAAATCTCAAACTGGAGCAGCCCTACACCATGGAGCAACCTCAGACTGGAGCAGCCCCACACCCTGAGCAGCCCTGCCATGGAGAAACCTCAGACTGGAGCAGCCCCACACCCTGAGCAGCCCTGCCATGGAGAAACCTCAAACTGGAGCAGCCCCACACCCTGAGCAGCCCCGTTCATCCCTGGCTGGAGCTCCATCTGCTGGAATCCAAGGGCCAGCAGAAAGGAAAGTCCATTCATTCCTCATCCCTGACTGGATCTCTCCTGGTCTGGAGTGGTTGATGCTCCTCCAGATTTGCTTCTTCTTGAGCCCAGCCCTGAGCACGGCCTGCAGGGCCCCTGGAGCCCGTTCCCACTCCTGTTCTCCTGGGACGTGGCAGGAAAACCTCGTGTGTGAGGCTGTCCCAGCTGCCCCAGCCTGTCACCCTGCCACCACCCTGAGATGTGGATCAGGACAATCATCTCCACTCCCACACCCCTCCAGAGCCCACCCCCACATCCAGCTGGTGTTGCTGGAATCTCTTCTCATGGGGCTACTGGTGTGTCCCTGTCCCAGCCCTGTCTCCATCCAAATCCAGCCCCGGGTTTGAGACTCTTCTGCAAGAAATCCCCAGCTCTCACTTTGGCCCAGCCTTTTTCTTCTTTAGAGAAACAAATTATTTGTGTTTGTACAACTTACCATGAATTTGGAGCTAAGAGGTCCCCAGGGCTTCCAACAAAAAGGATCCAAGGTAAAGGCTTGAGGCTTAGGGGAGAGGAGGAAAAAGCATTTCTGGGTTTGAGGTGACTTTTTTATTCTTCCTTTTTCATATTTTTTTTTATTGAAAACATTGTGATTTAACAAGTACAGTCGTTGTTGAACATAAATAAATAATGTGGAGAACTGGGACATGCGAAGCTCTGTGATTGCATAAATATTCAAGCTGCAAAAGAAATATCAGATTTCAAAGGCGCAAACCTAATTATGGAGTTGTTATCTCTCCCCCTGTAGTAATTCAAACATAAAGAACAGTTCCCTGTGGGCTGGTGGGGACCACGTTGCACGTCTGAAATGCTGAACCTGGAGAATGCAGCACAGCTCAGGCTCCTCTCTGTTGGGGAGGGAATAGCAAAATCTTATGAGTGCCTAGCAAGTAGTTCTGGAACAACAGATGAAATAGAGATGTTGGCAGTGTTTGACATAGACACTGAAAATAGTTATGTGAAGGTTTGAGGCCTCTTCCTTTGTTTAGATGATACCAAATGCCACAAATACCAAAGAACCAACAGACATCCTGTCCCAAGCCTGGCAGGAAAGGTCTGAAGATAAGGGTTACAGATAAGAAAGCCATAAAACATGGGAATTTAGTGATTCCTACAGGTTGCATGCAAATATTAGGAAATTAGTATATTGTATTAGATTGGTTATTGGAAATTAGAATATTCATAATAGAAGAATACTTATTGTGTTGTAAATGGAAAATCTCTCTCTTGCCCTCTCTTATCTCTTGCCTTCTCTAACCTCTGATCTCTAAGCTCTCTCTAAGCTCTCTCCTATCCCCCTGCTCTTATCACTCTCCATGCTCTACACTCTCTCTTACACCCACGCCTTATAATAAAACACAACCCTGAAGAACAGAAAATAGTGAGCTCCTGAGTCTGTCCAGTGACTGTCCAACAACCAACCCCCACACCTGTCAGCCTCACACAGAGCTGGGCTCAGCTGAGGGCACAGCCTGGAGCTGTTCCCAAGAGAGCCTTGGGGCTGGCAGGGCACTGACACCTCTGCCTTGCTCTCCTTGAGGCCCTGCTGCTGCACCTGGTGCCATGAGGGACAATGTGACACTGGTGACAGACTCACCCTGTGGTCCTTTGGGATATTCCTGCAGCAGCTCTGGGATATTCCCATTAAATGTGTGTCCTGCCAGGTTTCTGGCCCAGCCTGGGGTGATGAGCACACAATGTCCTCATCCTCGTGCATGGCTCCCACAGCTGGAGTTGACTCTGTCCTGGGAAAGCTCCTGTGGGCTGGGCAAGGCTGGGAGATGCTCCAGGTGCCCTTGTTGGTCTGCAAACTCTTTACAAAGGAGCCCAAAACTCACAGGACCACAGAATGATTAAGGCTGGGGAGACCTCTGGAGCTCATCCAATCCAAACCCCCTGGTGACAGGGCCACCCAGAGCTGGTGACACAGGAGCACATCCAGGTGGGAGTGGAATGTCTCCCGAGAGGGAGACTCCAGGCCTCCCTGGGCAGCTGTTCCAGGGCTCTTCTGCTTCCAGGGAAGGAAATTCTTCCTCATGTTGAGGTTGAAATTGTTATGTTTTGGTTTCTGGCCGTTTCTCCATGTCACTGGCACCACTGAGCAGAGTCTGGCCCATCCTCTGACACCCCTGGAGATGTTTGTATGGGTTGCTGGGATCCCCTCTCAGCCTTCCCTTCTCCAGACTGACCAGGCCCAGCTTCCACAGTGTCTCCTCATCAGAGAGAGTCTTCAGACTCCCAAATCATCTTCGTGGTCCCAGGGGACCCTCTCCTTGTCTTTGTTGTACTGAGGAGCACAGAACTGGACACAGAAACTCACCCAAGTTTTACTGCCAGCCCCTTTACCCCAAGGTTTCTTCATTATTCTCCATAGTCAAGGGTAAAAAAGCAACGAAAGAGTGACAACAAAGTGCCCTTACCATGAGACAACTAAGGGAGGGATGCAGGTCCTGGGAAACCTTGGCATGGGGCTGCTGCTCCAGCAAAGTTCTGCGGTGACAGTGACAGTGACAGCGCTGGGGAGAGGGGGAGAGGGTCTGGAGAAGGCTTTTTGGGATTCAGGTTCCCCTGCCAGAGGCCTGAGATGGATGCAGCACTCCTGATTTGGGATTTGGAGTTCTACTTCCTCTGCCAGCATCATCCTACAGGCCAACAGCACCATCTACTGCTCCTGGAGCCGTGCTGGGAGCTGTGCTCCCTCTGCTGCTGGGCTCAGTCTGTCCATGGCCCTTCTCCCTGGTGCTGGTGCTCCAGCAGCTCCACATCCATGGGCACCTGGGCTCCTGTGCCAGCAGCAAGGGCTGTGGCAGGGCACAAAAATTTGCACCACCGCACATGAGAGAAGAGAAGGATGTGGAGCTGTTAGAGAGGGTGCAAAGGAGAGGCAGGAAGGTGGGGGAAGGGTCTGGAGGGGCCACACGAGGGCACTTGGTTTGTTCAGCCTGGAGCAGACTGAGGGCAGAGCTCAGCAGGGGCTGCAGGCTGCTCTGGGACAGGGACAGGGACAGGGACAGGAGCCGAGGCTGGAGCTGAGTCAGCGAGTTTGGGATGGATTTCAGGGAAAGGTTCTTTCCCCAGAGGTGCTGGCACTGCCCAGGCTCCCCAGGGAATGGGCACAGCCCGAGGCTGCCAGAGCTGCAGGAGAGCTTGGACAGCACTGCCAGGGATGGGATTGTTGGGGGTCAGTGCAGGGACAGGGGCTGCACTGGGTGATTCCTGCGGGTCTCTTCGCACTCAGGGATATTCCATGATTCTAAATAAACTCCCTCTGAGGACGGAGTTCCTCATACAGCCCCTCCAGACCATTCCCAATTTTCCTATCCCTCCTTTTAGACACTCCCTGACAGCTTTAGATACTTTTTCTATTGCGGCACCCAAAATTGCCCCAGGGCTCGAGGTGACAATGCTCTCCCTCCTCGGTGGCTCTCATGCCCTTGGCCGCCACCCCCGGGTCCCTTCCCGCAGCTCTCCAGCCTCTCCTTCCCCGGGTGCACCCAGCGCTGCCCCATCCCGGGGCAGAGCCCGGCGCTTGTCCTTGTCCAGCTCTGCGGCTGCCGGGGGCTCCCGGCGCCTTCAGCCTGTGCCCGTGTCCCCAGGGCGCGGTGCTGCTCCGTGTCCCCGCGCGGTGGCGGCAGGGACCGCACCGGGACAGCGCGGGGACAGCTCAGGGACAGAACAGAGAGAGAATAGGGACCGCACCGGGACAGCGCGGGGACAGCGCAGGGACCGCACCGGGATAAAGCAGGGACAGCGCAGGGACAGAACAGAGACAGAATAGGGACAGCGCAGGGACAGGGCAGGGACAGAATAGGGACCTCACCGGGACAGCGCAGGGACAGCGCAGGGACAGCACCGGGACAGAACAGGCACCGCGGGGTCGCTGGGCTGGAGCTGGTAACGGGGTGCGAAGGGTCCCGGGGGCTGAGCCTGCCCGGGGAGGGGGCACGGGCACGGGGGCGGGGGATGCAGCCGCAGCGTCTGCCGGCACCGACCGGGGGGATCCCCCTTCCATCCTGGGAGGGACCCCCATTCATCCCAGAATGATCCCCCTTTCCCTGCGGGAGGGACCCCCGTTTCACCCCGCACATCCAGCCCACGGATGGCGCCGCGGGACAGGCGGCAGCGCACGGGACGTGCCCAGCCCCGGGGTCAGGAGCCATCCCCGGGAATGCCCGGCCCCGGGGGACAGGAGCCATCCCCGGAATGCCCGGCCCCGGGGGACAGGAGCCATCCCCGGGAATGCCCAGCCCCGGGGGACAGGAGCCATCCCCGGGAATGCTCAGCCCCGGGGCACCAGGAGCCATCCCCGGGAATGCCCAGCCCCGGGGCACAGGAGCCATCCCCGGGAATGCCCAGCTCCTGCTGCCCTGCCCGGGGGACCGTGGCACCGACGTGACCCTTCCTGTCCCTGCGTGGTCCTTGGGGCAGGACACGGGTGTCAGGGACGCTGCCGGGGGCACGGGCTGGGTTTGGGGGCTGCAATGAGCAGAGCTGTGTGCTGGGCCAGCCTGGCTGTCCCCAGCAGGGCACGAGGAGCTCAGCTCAGCCTGGAGATGGTGCAGAACCAGCGTGAGAAGTGGATCCTGCTGCAGCTGAAATGAAACCTTCCCTTTTATGACAACTGCTCCTTCAGGATAAAAACTTCCTCTCTTGGACCTGCAGCAAGGAACCCAAATCCACTTAGCTCTCTCAATTGCAGAGAATCTTTTCATCTGTCCAAATAAATCCACCCTGGACACCCCCAAACACGGGGTTCCTTTGGCTGCTGGTTGCCAGGTGGATGGGCAGTGGAGCTCACCAGGGCCATTGTGCCCAGGTAAACCATCCACAGGTGAGGACAGAGCAGGGATGGGAGCCTGAGCTCATCCCACCCCTGCCCCTGCCCCTGGCCCAGGCTGGGAGCCTCCTGCCCCTTCCCAAAAGCTCCATAGCCTGTCTGACTGCTGGCCACAGGTCTGCACAGAGCTGAGTGAAGGACCTCAACCAGGTTCTTGTCTTCCTGTGAGCTCCCCACACCTGGATAAGGTGCTGTCCCTCATGCTGACCCTCTGGACCCCCCCCTTCCCCCTTCAGCTCCACGTGCTGCCTCTGTGCCCAGCCTTGGCCCTTGTGGGTCATGCTCATGCCCAGGAGAGCTCCACAGCCTCTTCCCACCCCTTCCCACTCCAGCCAGGTCTGTGGTGCAGCTTGGACTTGGTTTCTCACTGCACCAATCCAGCAAGGGTCCCTCAGGAACGGAGGTCCAGGGCTGGAGCCCAGCCCTGGGCAGCAGCAATGGCACTGCTGGATCCCTTCCCTGCACCAGGCAGATCCACACTGCTCTGAGAGGGGATTAAAGTTTGGCTGGGGGTTCCTGAGTGGAGCAGTATTTCCAGAACCACCTCTTCCTTCCCACCCTCCTTCCTGTAATGGACTCAGGATGTTAATTAATAGATAATTGCTAATAGCTTGCATCCCTCTAATGCTTTGCTGATGAGCTTCAAAGCACTTTGCAGTCGCTGGCTACGATTCCATGCTCTGAAAGGGCAGAAATTGCACTTCAGAGATGTTTCAGGAACTTGCTGATGATCCAAGTCTGGATCAGCACCAACCCCACAGTGCTGGGTTCCTGCTCCAGGCCCTGCCCTGCTCCCAAACCACACCTTCAATCCAGCCCTCGCAGGCACACCGCCCAGGAGCCAGGGGCAGG
The DNA here is from genome assembly GCA_034336665.1 of Luscinia megarhynchos. Lineage (NCBI taxonomy): Eukaryota > Metazoa > Chordata > Aves > Passeriformes > Muscicapidae > Luscinia > Luscinia megarhynchos. The sequence goes on from CM067580.1 coordinate 10,843,747, forward strand.
CACACAAGGAGTTAAACAATATCCTGATAGGCTGGTGAGATCATCGGAGCTGGGATGCTCCATTGTTTATTAGACTCAACAGAGCCCAGTAGACAACACCCAGAGGGATGTGGGGCTTGGGATGAGCCTGGCTCTGGAGAAGGGGGCTCCCTCTGCAGCCAGCCCTCCCTGCTCACCACGTAAGTAGCATGGGCTCTGAGGGTTTGGCTCTGGGCTAGTGGAGAGGGGTGCAGCACAGCAAGGTGGGGTCATCCTCTGGCTGAGCCCCAAGGGACTCCAGGTGCTCCTTGCCCAGCAGCTCCTGAGGTGCTCTGGGACTGCCCAGACTCAGTGCTGGCAGCTGCTCCCGAGGGATGCAGGCAGAGAGCCCAGCCCAGCTCCACTCCCCCAGCAAAGGGGGCTCTGTCTCAGTTCCCATCCCACACCTGGTAGGGGTTGTGGGTGAGGTGAAATCCCCCAGCACCCTGCAGGGCCTTGGGGCAGCACCAGCCAGGCTGCAGGGACAGCTGCCCAGGAGCTCCTGGCTCCGAGGTGAGCAGGGCTGTGGGGACAGGAACGGGGCTCTAGCACCCATCCCTGGCACCCACAGCCTCCTGTGCCCTGGCAGGGCTCAGCCTGGGGCTGGCACACAGCAGCACAAAGCTGGAGCTGCTCTCAGCTGCTGCTCTGGTGCCCGTGGAGCCGGGCTGGGCTCCCTCTGTGCCGTGCAGTGACAGCAGGGGCAGCACAGGCACAGGGGCAGTGGCTCAGCTCTCGCTCCCTCGGGGGTTTGGTGCTGTTTCCCTCTCAGGGTTTGGGTGCTGTGCCCCCCAGCCCCTCCCCATGTGCAGATGGGGCTGTGGGGCTGCTGCTCTCGGGGCAGCTGAGGCAGCACAGGTCCCCCACCTCCCCCAGTCCTCACCCAGCTGGGTCTCTTGGGGACCTCGGCTGTGCTGGCCCACTGAATGCTCATCTCTCACTGGGAACTGACTGGGAGCCACTCTTGATTAAATTTGGCCAGCACGAACATCCAAGGAAAAGTTACTGCTGAGTTTGTGCATGTCCCTGAGAGCAGCAGCTCCTCCCTTCCCACTGCATGGCCTCATGGATCCTCCAGAGCAGCAAACCCCTTCTCCTGGCACACACAGACCCACTGCTGTCATCTGGAGGTCTTGGACTGAGATTAAACATCAAGACCAGATAAAGAGTCCAACTGAGACACTCCAGAGCAGCAGGAAAATCTTCTCCTCCATTCCCTAGGGGTTTTACTCCCAGCTGGAGTGAGGATTTGCTGCCTGTTGGGGTGACAGGCTGGGCACATCTCCTGCCTGAAGGACAAACCAACCCTCTGGGTCTCAGCCCAAGGCTTTGCAGAGTGCTGGGGCTGCTCTTTGCCAGGAGACCATCACGAGCCTTCCAGAGGCCCCTGGAAGCCCCAGAGAGCCGTGGGGCCATGGGAGGGGCCTGGGGTCCCTGTCTGTGGGGGAGGATCTCGATGGCACTCAGCCAGCTGGGGGAAGTGTGTGCACACCTACGTGCAGGTGGCTGGAGCTGCCCCACACCCAGTCCCACCAGCCTGGGGCACTGGTGCCAGGCAGAGCAGAGCTCACCTTGTGCCCTGGCAGGGTCTGACCCTCAGGAACGGCCTGGCAGGCCTGGGCTGGGCCCTTGGCTTCTCCCCAGCAGGGATCAGAGCAAGCCTCACCCATGGGGTGCAGAGCTCACTGTGGGTTTTCCTCAGATTTTTCTCTTCCATGACCATTGATTCCCAGGGGGATGTGGGGCTGGAGCCCCAGATGCAGGATCCCCAAAGGTGTGCTGTGCCTTGGCACTGGGGTCCCCAGCAAGGAGGCCCCCAAGGTTTCCCAGCTCAGAAACCAAACTTCACCACACAAAGCACTGGAAGAGCAAAGGGAGGAGAAACAGAATCCCAGGAGATTCTCCCTCATGGAGAGGGGAAGGAGGGACCCCAGCAGTGAGAGCTGCCCAGGGTTTCAGAAGGGCAGCAGAGCTACCAGATGTGAAAGCTGAGACGTGCTCTGGAGGCATTTTCAAGACAGCAAAGAGTCATCTGCTGATTGCCTGCTTCCAACAATGGTTAAAAAACCTGGGAGAAATCCAAGAGCACTCTCCTGCCAGACTGCTCCGTGTATCCTGCACATCTGTGATGGATTAGGGATGGAGCAGGGGCAGAGCAGGAGCTGCAGTTGCATTAGCTCTCCCAAGAGCTGCAGACCCTCCCAGTGCTCCCAAACAAGCCCCAGGCACTGGCTGGGAGTGAAATCCTTCATTAGCCAACAGTGGGCAAAAGTGTGACCAAAAACCAGGCTCTGCCAGGAAGTGCTGGGGAAATGAGCAGGGCCTGGGAATTGTGGTGAGAGAGGGGTGGTTCTGCCAGGAAATAAAAGGGGGAATAAATCCTCTCTAGTGGAAAGGCAAAGCTGAAAGGCAGCTGATGGTTCCTGCAGCAGCCTGGCTTTAATGCTCTGCACACAGAGGGGAGGGTGCCTGGCAGAGCTGCTGCCCTGGGATGCAGAACAGGATGGCAGCACACAGGGAAGTAGGGAATGGGATGCCTAAAAGATGGAACAGCACATCAAGATTTAGGCTGCTGAGGTGTGGGGTTGTAACAAAGAAAACATCCAAACACAAAACCAAATTAAAATTAGACAGTGGCTTGATCATAAAAACACTCTGTGATGTGCATTGGGAGGACAAAGACAAGAAAAGCCAGGATGCAATTTCAGGAAAAGTCTGGGTTGCACTGGAAGAGGGGGATCAGGAGGCAGCAGTGCTCTGAGTGAGGCAGCTGGTGGGCAGCTGGCACCTGGAATCACTCAGGATTTGGCACATCCCTGCAGAGCTGCAGATGGTGGGGGTTTTGGGGGACTGGGCTGATCCCAGGGCAGGTTGTGTGGGTGGCAGCAGAGCAAAGGATTTGCCCATGCAGAGCCTCAGTGGGCAGGAGGAGAGGGAACAGCCTCAGGCTGGACACCAGCAGGAATTTCCCCATGGAGAGGGTGGTCAGGCCTTGGCAGGGGCTGCCCGGGGGGTTTGGAGTGCCCATCCCTGGAGGTGTCCCAGGAATTGCTGGATTGGCACTCAGGCTGTGGGCTGGGGACAAGGTGGGGATCAGGCACAGCCTGGACTCGATGGGCTGGGAGGGCTTTTCCAGCCTAAAGGATTCTGGGATTCTCTATCAGAAATGTGTCCCTTGCCCTGCCTCTGTTCTTCAACAGAGAGCACTGAGAACTTCAGACAGGAGGGTTGCAAATCCTGTCCACTGCTCTTGGCTTTTGTTTTGTGCTTGTTTGTCCAAGCCTGGCAGACCTGAAACATCCCAAAAGATGTCAATACCACCAGCTCTGCAGTAATGGCTGTGCTGGGGGGACTAAATTATGAAATCACATCTGTCTCCTCTCAGAGCAAGCAAAAAACTTGGCAGGCACAGGTGAAGGAGTGAGGGAGGTGCTCCATCAGCACCCCTAGGTGGGCACTGAGCCCAGCATGGCCCAGCTCAGGCAGGTTCCTCCAGCCCCTGGGGCTGTGCCAGCCTTGCAGCTCAGCGTGGCTGCCCTGCCATGCAGCCTGCTCCCACACGGACCAGCAGCTCCAGGAGAGGAGCTGGGGCTGGAGGCTCTGGGGCCACCTCCTGCACACCTGCTGAGCCTCAGGCCCTGCCCTGGCACAGGCAGGGAGCACAGCCAGGCTGGCATCACCTGCTGGAGAGCCAAACCTGCAGGGCAGAGCAAGCACAGACGTGTGGGGCTGGGGGGGTGTGGGTGACCTGCTCTGAATCAGAGCCCTCGTGGGCTGAGGGTGTGTGTGGTGCTTAGGGGGAGCTGTGCTGGGCACAGCAGTGGTGGCACTGCCCATCCTGCTGCCCAGCCTGCCTGCAGGATCCCATTGCCTGCTCTACCACTTTGTGGGAGTGCTGCTCTTCTTTCCCTGCAGTGACCCCCAAAACCTCCTCCACCTCCTCCTGGGCTGCACCCAAGGGAAGCACCCTCCATCTTCCATCCTCCATCCTCCATCCTCCATCCCCATCCTCCATTCTCCATCCTCCACCCTCCACCCTCCATCCTCCCTCCATCCTCCATCCCCATCCTCCATCCTCCATCCCCATCCTCCATCCTCCATCCCCATCCTCCATCCCCATCCCTATCCCCATCCTCCACCCTCCATCCTCCACCCTCCATCCTCCACCCTCCACCCTCCACCCTCCACCCTCCATCCTCCATCCTCCATCCTCCATCCCCATCCCCATCCTCCACTCTCCATCCTCCATCCTCCATCCCCATCCCCATCCTCCACCCTCCATCCTCCATCCCCATCCTCCATCCTCCATCCTCCACCCTCCCATCCCCATCCTCCATCCCTCCATCTTGCTTGCCCTTCTGTCCCTCCCAGGTCTCCTCCCACCGCAGCGCCATGGAAATGCCCCCCGGGAGCCCTGAGGAGAGCGAGCGCTGCAAGGAGCTGATCACCAGCCGCACGGGCAGCACCCTGTGCAGCAGCTCCCGCAGCGAGTCCGTGTGGACCAGCGCCCCCCGGAGCAAGTGGGACATTTACAGGAAACCCATCATCGTGGTGGCTGTGGGGGTGGCCATCTTCCTCTTCGGGACGGTCATCACCAGCCTGTCCTGCTTCCTGGCCGAGAACACCAACGCTTACAAAATGTCCGGCCCGGCTTTCCTGTCCCTGGGGCTGATGCTGCTGGTCTGCGGGCTGGTCTGGATCCCCATCATCCGCAAGAAGCAGAAGCAGAGGCAGAAATCACAGTTCCTACAGAGCCTCAAATCCTTCTTCTTCAACCGCTGAGGGCAGCCAGGACCTCCCCAAGGAGGTTCCCTCCCCTCCACCAACCCGTGTTGATCAGCCATGAAAATAAAGACTGTCTTGTACTCCCTAGAGGATTTCATCCCAGTCAGTGTCTTCCCTACGTGGTGTCCAGTGTGAAAATGAACTTTGTACTTCATCCAAGTCATCCCAGGAAATAAAGGAGCAGGAATTTTCAGCTAAGCCCAGCAAGGCAGGTCCGAGGTCTCTGCATCACCCCCCTGTCCAAGGAGTGACCCAACACCAACTGGGCAAAGCCCCAAAGGAACCCAGACCTTCCAGAGGTTCTGCAGGACCCACCAGCAGAGAGGAGCCATCTCACTGGAGCCACAATTCCTTCAAGCTCCCTCATTTGCCAGAGGGAGAGGCTGGAGGATTTGCACAGCATCAGGAGACACAGCAGAAGTAGAGGGGCACAGATCCTGCAGAAGGGCACAGATCCTGCAGAGGGGCACAGACCCTGCAGAAGGGCACAGATCCTGCAGAGGGGCACAGATCCTGCAGAGGGGCACAGACCCTACAGAGGAGCACAGACCCTGGAGAAGGGCACAGACCCTGCAGAGGGGCACAGACCCTGCAGAAGGGCACAGATCCTACAGAGGGGCACAGACCCTGCAGAGGAGCACAGACCCTGGAGAAGGGCACAGACCCTGCAGAGGGGCACAGATCCTGCAGAAGGGCACAGATCCTGCAGTGGGGCACAGACCCTGCAGAAGAGCACAGATCCTGCAGTGGGGCACAGATCCTGCAGAGGGGCACAGACCCTGCAGAGGGGCACAGATCCTGGAAAAGGGCACAGACACTGCAGAAGGGCACAGACCCTGCAGAGGGGCACAGATCCTGCAGAGGGGCACAGACCCTGCAGAAGGGCACAGATCCTGCAGAAGGGCACAGACCCTGCAGAGGGGCACAGACCCTGCAGAGGGGCACAGATCCTGCAGAGGGGCACAGACCCTGCAGAGGGGCACAGATCCTGGAAAAGGGCACAGACACTGCAGAAGGGCACAGACCCTGCAGAGGGGCATAGACCCTGCAGAGGGGCACAGACCCTGCAGAGGGGCACAGATCCTGGAAAAGGGCACAGACCCTGCTGCTCCAGGCACCTGGCAGGGCAAGAACAACAGAAATGTGTCTGGGAATGGTCTGAGCTCTGGGAACTGTATCAAGGCTGAGAGCTGATTCCCTCCCAGGAAACTCTCAGCCTCCTCCTGGCCATGTCTGCTTGAAGTCCCTCATTTCTGAAACTGGTGCCACATCAAGATTTCTGCTGGAAATGTGCTCCAAGATGCCTGAGACCTGAAGCATTTGTGTTTCCACAGCCTGAGCTCACCTTGACACTGTGCCAGGCTTCCCCCAGGGCTGTGTGCCTGGAGATTCCCCTACACCCGTGTGGGCAGGGCTGGAGGTGGCACATCCCATCCTGGCAGCTGGCACAGCTGGATTAGGAGCATTTGAGCACACAAGTCCCTTTGCCCCAGGCTCACCCTGGCCTGAACTTTGTTTCCTGACTGGTGCAGGCATCCCCAGTGCCAGGCTGGGGCTGTACAAGATCTGGCACAGGTCCCAGCAAAGTGTTTGTTCCCACAGGTCATGCCATGCTCTGCTGCTGTTTGCAATCCTGCCCTGGCACCAAGCACCAGCCTCTGCTCCTTCAGCTGCCCGGGCAGGGGATGCTCACCCAAAACTCCTGCTCAGGGCAGTTGCAGCCAGAGACAGGATGGACACCAGGATTCAGGATGGGAAACCAGGCAGCAACGAGAAGAGCAGCCCCAGGTCCCAGCTGGCTGCAGATCTGGGCACGGGTGGGAGCCCAGAGCTGCACGGGGGATGGAGAGGCACCTGGAAATGGGTCCTGCTGCAAAGAGCTGTGCTCAGCCAGGCCAAAGGAATGCTCCAGGAGGGCTGGGGCTGCCAAATGGAGAGAGGAGATCCTGCTGTCCATGTCTCAAGGAGAAGGAGACAGTCAGTGAAATGTTAGTGTGATAAAAAGTCACTGAGACCAAAAATGGATTTGGGTTCCAGACTGGCCATTTATAAGTCTGAGGTTTCATTAAAGGAAAATGTTCCCAAGGGACTTGCATGTGGCTGCTCTGATGTCACATCTCTGCTGTGTGGGGAGGGTGTGGTGACAGAGTTTGGGGGTGGTATGGCACCCACTGGGCAGGGGAGGCTGGCTCAGGACAGGGGGAGGACCAGGAATGGGGCTGGGGTTAGTTTGGGTGCTGGGTGAGCCCCTCTGCCCAGGGGTCAGCAGCAGCTCAGGAACCTGCCTGGCCAGAGCATGGAGCCTGCCAGGGAAAAGGAAACAGCCCAAGGACCTGCTGAGGAGAGGATTTATCAGAGGGAGCTCAGGATTTGCTGCCCAGAGCTGTGGTGGGACAGGGAGGCAGAGGGACAGAACGATAAGGGAAAATCAGATTAACAGGTGGGGGATAACTGAGGGGAAAGTCAGATTAACAGCTGAGAGATAACTGAGGAGAAAGTCAGATTAACAGCTGGGGATAATGCAGGTGGAAGTCCAGGAACAGAGGGGGAGCTCCCCATCAGTAGCACGGGCTACAAATGCCTGATCACTGCCAGGAAGGGAGGGAACTTTGCCCTGGAGCTCTCAACACTGGGAATTGCATCCTTCTCTGGAAGTGAGCCAGAGCAATTCAGGGAAAGAGGGATGCAGGATAACCTGGAGGCTCCTCACAAGGGTTTCTTTAGGAGTTGACATGAAATTCATGCCCTGCTGTGGCCCCAGCAAAACCCCTCGAGGCTGCTGGGAAATGAATTTCTGCCTCTGTTGTGGCACCAGGAACCTCTGCCTCTCTGGGATGTGGGAGGCTGCAGAGACAGGGAGTAGCCATGTATTTAAATGGTTTTATGGACAACAGATTAAAAAAAAAAAGGAGACAGTAGAAGCAAGAGAGAAGAATGTGTTGTCTTATGTTATGCAATTTAAATTCCATAACATAACAGTGGTGGATGCTAGAGAGGTCCAGGAGGAGCAGTTTGACCTTTGACCAGTCCATGGGGAAGTTCTCACCTCTGGGCTGTTCCCAAGCACCTCCAGATCCCTGTTTGGCCACTCCCTGCCATTCCTCTCCACTCCCACTGAAGCCTGTTGGAATCTGCTGGGATGCTTTGGATCAGGCCAAAGAAAAACACGTTTAGAGAAAAGATCAGGTTTTCCAGCAAACATAATTATGTCTCACTAAAGCAAGCTCAGATGTGGTCTGCCAGCTTCCCCTGTGCTATAAAAAGAACAGGAAATCCATTACAAAAGTCATTATCTCTGCAGAGCAGCTCAAAGAGGAAACATTGCCCCTGCATCTCAAAGGTCAGGCAGCAAACCCGCCCGGCAGGCTCGGGTGGAGAACGCCCTGCCCCAGGTGTCTGCCTGCCTCATTCCTGGGCTGCCACAGCTCCAAACCTGCCCACAGATGTGCACATCCCCGGGGCAGACCCCTCTCCAAGGATGTTACATCCTGGCTGAATTCCAGCGCCTGGAGAGGTTCAGAGAGGGCTGGAGGGGGGCTTTGGACGAGGGATGGAGGGACAGGACACAGGGAATGGCTCCCACTGCCCAGGGCAGGGCTGGGTGGGATATTGGGCAGGAATTGTTCCCTGGCAGGGTGGGCAGGGCTGGCACAGCTGTGGCTGCCCCTGGATCCCTGGCAGTGCCCAGGGCCAGGCTGGACACTGGGGCTGGAGCAGCTGGGACAGTGGGAGGTGTCCCTGCCATGGCAGGGGTGGGATGGATGATCTTTAAGGTCCCTTCCAACCCAAACCATCCCATGATTCCAGGATCTCAGTCACACCCCCTGGGCTCTCCCTTGGTGCCATCCAGTTCCTGCTGGGATAAAAGATTGAAGTGTGGAAGGAAGCAGGTGACCACTGGTGATCACATCTTCACATCCCCCTGAGACCTCCCAGCTCTCCCTGCTGCAAACACAGCTCAGGCTTGAGAGGCACAAGGGCTGATGGCCAGGTTCCCACTGGGATGTTGGAGTGCTGGCTCCATGCCTGAGTCTGCACACCCCAGGCTGCCAGTTCACCCTGACATGCTGCTGCTGCCTCCTCCCACCTGGGGAGCAGACGAGATCCCACCAGGATGAGCTGCACTTGCTCATCCCTCCCCAAAATCCAGCAGCCTTCCCTGTCCTTAGTGAGCACAAAAAGAGTAAAACCTTCAGGGAGCTCTCAGTGCCTTCCTGTTCCCACACTGGATGGTGGGCACATGGAAACTGGGGAAGGAACAGGTTTTTTCCTGCTGCCCAGGGAGCAGAGGGTTTGCCCAGAGCTCTGTGTGTGTTTGGGAGAGGCAGGAGGGATAAGGTTGGGATAAGAAGGCAGGATCATGGCTGTGCTGGGCAGCCTCCCCTGCCCTGGTTTGCCCTTTGTGACATGCACGGTGTGGGTGGCAGGCAGGAGCAACGTGACTTTTTACACCCTGGGCAGCAGAGGGAATGTCCTCTGTGCCCTGCAGCCACCTGCTGGCAGGGCTGTGGTGGGGCTTGGCAGGAGGACACTCTTGGTGTGGCCTTTGGCATGTCCTGGAGCCAGGGCCACCTCCAGCAGGTCCCTGTACCTGGCACTGCTCCAGCCCTGATGCTGACCTTGTGCCCCACAGGCCTGTCCTGAGCTTTGGGACATCCTCTGCAGGGCCAAGGACGGGACAGACAGCTGCCCCCACTGCTTGTGCTTTGGGATGGCTTTCCCAGAGCCCAGAGCTCCCTGGATTCTTCACCTGCCCCAGTCTTCCCCAGTTTGCCAGGGACACACAGAGCAGGGAGGAAGAACAGCCAAGATGCTCCCAGTGTCACACCACAGTCTGGGAGCAGAAAGCAGCACACACCCGCACCCCAGAAAGTCAGAGTGGCTGCTCAGAGAGCAGCCAGGAGCTCTGGGGAATTTTGGCTGATTTGGGGATTCCTCACTGGCTTCCTGGTGTCCCTTTTCAGGATGGACAGTGGCACAGGTGGTCTGATGGGCGGCTCTCCTGCTCTTGGGAGGTGTTGCAAGGGTGATGTCATCTGGCATTCTGGAGAAATCCCTGTGCCTCAGTTTACCCATAAAGAGGGGGTAGAGTAGGAGGTTTCCAGGTTGTTTCTGGCATGTCAGAGCCAAGGTCCTGCAGACTTCCCCAGGATGCTCCCACAGTGGATGCTGCCCAAAGGTGACAAACCTGGGTCTCAAATCCCAGGGCTGTGAGCTGGGTCAGGGGCAGGTTTGCACCTTTGGCACAGACTGGACGTGCAGCAGCTACACAGAGCTGGGCTCACACGGGATTCCCCGGGGCCGTGCAGGGCAGGGCAGAGGCAGGGCCATGAAACAGTTAAAGCTGTATCGCGTGCTGCCTGCCGATTGTTCTGCAAGGTGTGTTGAGACATTTGCACTTCCTCTTGGCAGCAGAGCAGAGGCAGGAGGAAGGCAGGAGGAAGGCAGGCAGGAGGAGGCAGGCAGGAGGAGGCAGGGATGCTGCTCCCCCCGCCCTGAGGGGCTCGGCGCGGCACCATGGGCGCCCGGGGCCTGCTGGGCCGCTGCGCTGCCATCGCCCTGGTGGCCCTGATCTGCGACGCCCTGGGGCTGCTCATCCTCCTCCTGGGCATCCTGGCTCCCCTCAGCTCCTGGGACTTCTTCGTGTACGGGGGTGCCCTGCTGCTGGCCTTCAGCCTGGTCTTCTGGGTCTTCTGGTACACCTTCAACATCGAGGCGCCCCGCGGCTGAGCCGGGCCCGCAGCGGCAACTCGGGCTCGTTTTCCTCCTGGGGAGATCCAGAGCATCGCTCAGCTGGTGAAGAGCACCCCAAAGAGATGGAAGGGAAGGGCCTGCTGGTCCTCACAGCACCCAGCAGCCAGATGGAGCCTCGGGGGAAAGGTACCCACAGCTCAGCAGGCACAGGGCTGGTGTGGGGGAGTGCGACAGGGCAGCCAGGGCTGCTGCTGGTGGCAGGCACTCTCAGGAGCACTGTGAGATTTTAAAGTGCTCTGGAATGGATTAACGAAGGACAGGAAGTTGGTTTTGATGAGATGAATGAATTTTGGGAGGGGGTTTTGGTGTGATTTAGAGGTGGCTGTTGTCTGGGGTGTAATTCCGCAGTGATTCCCGTCAGATGACGCTGGGAGAGGAGGGTCCTGGAGAGCTGCTGCTCTCCTGTGACAGCTTTGTTTACTGGGGACAAGGAGCACGAGCCACCCCTGGCCATACACCCTGGGCAAACAGGGAAAGTCAGTAAGGACCATCCAGGCTGTGCTTCAGCACCAGAAGCTCTGTGTGAGGTGGGAGGGAGCAAACCCAGCTGCTCCCGTGTGCCCCCATCACACCCTGTCTGCTGCCAGGAAGGTTTTCCCAACAGGGAATGTGTTTCCAGCAGAGCAATAAGGAACAGTGAAAATCCCAGTGAAAGTCGTGTCACCAAGGCACTGTCCTGATGTGCTCTAAGAGCCTGATGACAAATGCTGAACACATGGAAACTGGGTACAAAGTACCAGGTTTGAACATTGGCTCAGACTCAGAGATTAGGCTTTGTTAATCTCAGGCTTGTCTAGAACACACCTGGCTGGTTTGGCAGCCACCCAAGGGGCAGAAAATCCCAGTCCTGCCTGGTCCTACAGCATGGGGACCACTGAGCATCAGCACAGTCTGGAGGGGCTGGTGCTGACCTGAGAGCCTCAGAGGGCTCAGAGTTGGCTCAATGTGTGAGCAGCAGCGCCAAAGCTCAGGGCAGCTGGACATGTCAGTGCTGGAGGGATGCTGGGATGGTGTCCTCCTTCCTGCCAGCATCCCGGGGATGTTCCTCCTGTGCTGGCCAGCACGGGGCAGCCAGTCAGCCTGAGTGAAACAAAGAGCAGCCCCACAGTGCTTGGAGCTGCTCCCTGGCAAAAGGAGGAGAGAGCAGCAGGGTGCCCCAGCCCAGCCAAGCATGGGCCAGCCAAGGAAGGATGGGTTTTAACAGAGAACGAGGCAAAGAGGAGGCAGAGATGGGGGAGATGTCCCCAGTGCCACGAGGCTGAGTGTCAGAGCCCAGCCCACTGTCAGCATCTCAGCCAGGCAGGGACATGGCCAGTGACTGTCCCCACCTGCGAGTCACAACAGGGACATTGCCTTGCACAGTTCTCTGTAAAGCCTCTCACAACCAGGGGGACTCTTTTATTATTCACTGATTTTTTCCTTGATTTCCTCCCTTGTTGGCTGGCCACGAGAGACAGAACCGAGGTTTTCCTGGGGGCTGCCGTGGGTCACAGTGTTTTCACAGCCCTGCACTCGCCAGGATGCTCAGGCCAGGAGTTCAGCTTTGCCCTCACCACGTCTCAGGGTGTTTTTCCACCCCTGTGCCCTTGGGACTTGGTCCTCCAGGAATTTCCTTGATGTGCCTCAGGATAAGAACCTGGGACAAGCATCAGTGGGATCCTGCAGCTGTAGAGAAGGAAGGGCAGCAGCAGCACACACCCTTCTTTATTTGCTCGGGGATTTTTAATTGCCAGTGCTGAGCTTGTCAATCCAGCCTGTAAAACTTGGCCCAGGGCTTTGTCACCATTCAAGGTCTGTCCCTTGCTGGGTGTGTGCCTGGGTGTGGTGCTTGGGGACAACATCCAGGGCGCCGGGGGCGTCACCGGGGCGGGTCCCTGTCCCCGCGGGTCCCTCCTGCCTCCCTGACGCTACGGAGCCTCTAGGGGCAAAGTCACAGCCAGTACCTGGGACTGGATGGCCCTGTGCACTTCACCAGCACTGCCAGGGCATGGTCTGGGGATGGCGAGGCGTGGAGGGTGGCTGCCACACGGAAAGTGCTGCCAGCCCTGTGCCTGGACCTCCTGGGATGCTCAGGAGTCTGGACCCAGTCCTGTGGAGGAGCAGAGAGGCTCCCAGTGCACCACCACACCTGGGAGAGCAGATCCTGGCATCCTGCACTGCCCTGCTCACAGGTTTCCCCTCTCTGATGCACCTGTGGTCCATGACAGCACCCAGGCCATTCCCCAGCAGCATGGGTGTGGGCACACATGCACAAATCAAACCCAAACACGTCTCTGTATTTGTGTGCCAGGTGCCTTCAGCATCCTCCAGTGACACAGGGACAGGCAGGACATGGTGGCTCCAACGTGCCTCATGCACAGGCAGGAGCAACCAGCCAGGCCCAGAGAGAGAGGGAAAACATCCCAGCTGTGTGTGCCTGTGGCAGGGACCGTGAGATTTCTGCTGCCCCCTGACCCCCCCGTGAGCCTGCACACCCCAGGACCCCCAGAGCCCCAGCTCTGATGGTGTCAGCGTCCTTTCCATCCTTCTGCTGCCCCCAACCCCCTCAGGCTGGGGCAGAGCCCTCTCCTGACAGCCCCAGTGGCAGCACAGGAGTGGGTGCAGCATCTGTGGGTCCCTGTCCCAGTGCTGTGCAGCACTGGGAGCACTGGCCCAGACCCAGTGAGATATTGACTCAAGGGCTTATCTTTCCTTCTGGGGTTTTGTGGTTTTGTGCTTGGTCTGTTTGCTCCAGGCTGGGGGTTGTTCCAGGTCCTTGGGCTTGGCACAGAGCCCACATGGGCACTGGGAACCAGCAGCTCCCTCTGCTCCCTGGCCAGTCTGTGCTCCCCCACTCACCCCACTGACACCAGTGGCCCAAAGCCCAGCAGCCCCCAGTGCTTCCTGCACTGATACTGCAGCCCCAAAACGCCGTGGGGTGACCCCAGGAGTCCCCTCTTGTGCTTTGGGCCTGCTCTCAGCACTCAGTCCTTCCCACTCCTCCTCTCCTGGATCCCTCCCTGGGCACAGGGACAGGGATCAGGGGCAGCATCAGCCCCAGCAGGGCCAGGTGCTTGCTCATGGGCCTTCCAAGGAGGGAAAAATCCTCCTTGTGGGCCCAAATGTGACCAGCCTCACTGGTGCCTTGAGCTGGGCTGATCCTGGACATCCCTGGGCACCCTGGGCACCCCTTCTGCAGCCAGGAGTCTGCTGCTGCTTCTGCCTGGGATCTGTCTGGTGGGGAATGGTCCCCTGAGTCCCAGAGTTTTGATTCCACATGTCTTTATTGAAGAGAGCTTCGATTTCTTAGCTATTATCAGGCTCTATAAAAGCATTCACATCTCCTTTCTGTTTCCAGGGAGAGAGGAAAGGACAGGAGCAGATGTCAGGAGTGAGCAGGTGAAGAGGAGCAGCTCCACACGAGGACTGTGCTGTGCTGCTCCTGCCCAGCCAGCACTGAGAGCACAGAAGGAGCTGTGTCACTGTGCTGTGCCCAGGACACCCCCTGAAGGATGGACACCCCTTGTGCACCCTCTGCAATCAGTTTGCACTCAGAGGGCCCAGCACCAGCAGCAGAGCCTCCTGCCTGTCCTGAGCAGGGGCCACAGACCCACAGGTGACAGCTCTGCCACCCCTCCTGCAGAAGTGTGCTGGCCCAGCAGGGCTCACAGCTGCACACACAGCCCCAGCTGCAGCTGAGGCACCAGGCTGGGACCTGCCCTGTGCAGTGATGGCAGAGACAGACAACAAACTCCAACAGCACAGAGCATTCCCTGCACAAAATGCAGCTGCTGGAGGTGTCTGGGCTGTTCCAGCCAAGGTCCCAGGACTCCCTAAGGAAATACTCAGACCTCAGTCCAAAGAGCTGCTGGAGCTGGGCAGAGCTGCAAAGGCCAGGAGAGATTCGGTGCTTCAGCTGCCAAACCAGGGGTGGTTCAAAACCAGGGGTGGTTCAAAACCAGGGGTGGTTCAAAACCATGGGCTCACTCCAAATCCAACCCTCAGGGCAAAGGAGAAGAGAGGTGAGGAGGTCTCCTGGTCTCCAACATCTCCATTCTCCCGTGCTCCTGAGGCAGAGTTCAGCTGACCACAAAGACATTTGTGTAGGATGGAAGCATTTATAACACTATCAGATATAGAACACCTATCAAATAAATAACACCTCTCAAATATAGAACACCTATCAAACAGAGAGCACCTCTCAAATATATAACACCTATCAAATATATAACACCTATCAAATATATAACACCTCTCAAATATAGAACACCTATCAAAGATAGAACACCTATCAAAGATAGAACACCTATCAAATAAATAACACCTATCAAACATTTAACACCTCTCAAATACAGAACACCTCTCAAATATAGAACACCTATCAAATAAATAACCCTATCAAACATATAACACTTCTCAAACATATAACACCTCTCAAATATATAACACCTATCAAATATATAACAACCAAGAGGTTGTTCAGCACTTTCCTTCACAGACACCTCTCTCAGCTGTTTCAAACCTCACCAGGATTTATTTTCTTGTGATTTCCCATCCTGGAGGATCTGCCTCTGAGGTGGAATTTGGTTCTCTGCAGAGCAGCTGGTGGCAGGGCTGAGGAGGGAACTGCAGCTCCCTGGAGCTCTCAAACCATTCTGCCTCCCAGGCAGGGGAGGAAAGCTCCCTGCTCACCTCCACAGCCCCAAAGCACTAAAATGACTTTGGTCTGAAACCAAGGCACATTTGTCCCTAATCCTGCCCTGGATAGGACAGAAACCTCCTGCCAGTTGCCCAGAACACCCATCAGAGAGCTGTCACCCTAAGGTGACACCCTTGGGTGTCCCCAAGCACGCTGAGCAGGGGGTGCAGAGCAGAGCCTGTGCCAGGGGTTTGTTCTGTTCTGGGGACACCAATTTGGTGCCACTTCTCTGGGACTGCTTCATTAAAGTTGCTGCCTTCCTCTCCAAATCTGCTTGTCCCCTGGCAGGGGTGCTGAGGTGAGGTGAGCAGGAACCTCTGGTTGCAGCAGCTCTGTGGAGGAGCAGCTCTTACAGGAGCAGGGATGAGAGCTGGAAGTTTGGGATAAATCAGTCAGACCAGCAGTGGCAAACATCAGCATCACTAACTCCTCCCTGGCAACACAAAGAGACCCCTCCAGTACAAGGAAAAGATATTTTTTTTAAAAAATCTTCAAAAAATACAGGCATTGTTGTCTCTGCTGCAATCAATGAGGCTACGGGACATTGATTAATTCTTTCCCCTGCAAATATAACATCATGTCAAGAGAATCTCGAGATTTTTGCAGGTCCCTAAGGCTCTGGCAGCCGGTGTCAGGAGATCAGGAGCCTTTTCACCGAGATAAGCAGCTGTGCTATCTCTGCGGGAGTGCCCTGTGCCCCAGGGCAGCCTCACATCCAGGAAGGAAGGGCACAGCCTGCAGCCAGGAACTGCAGCCAGTGAAGGGTCTGGGCAGACACAGGGCTGGCCCTGCTGCCTCCGGGGCTGGAGAGGGACCAGCACCCTCCTCCTGCCCCTGGAGCTGCTGGGCTGGGGGACGAGCAGGATTTGCACATCCTGGAGGAACTGGTTCTGCCAGAGCCCCTCCTGCCCCGTCCCCATCTTCCCCCACAGCTGCAGGGGATGCCTGATCCCTGCCACAGCCCCGGCCCCAGCCCCAGCACAGCTGCAGGGATGGGCAGGAGCTGGGATTTAACTGGGAACTGGGATTTAACCCTCCCCAGCCCTGCAGCAGGGGATGCTCACAGCCTGCCACAGCCCCAGCTGGTCCCAGCACAGCTGCAGGGATGGGCAGACACTGGGATTTAACTGGGAGCTGGGATTTAACCCTCCCCAGCCCTGCAGCAGGGGATGCTCACAGCCTGCCACAGCCCCAGCTGGTCCCAGCACAGCTGCAGGGATGGGCAGGAGCTGGGATTTAACTGGGAGCTGGGATTTAACCCTCCCCAGCCCTGCAGCAGGGGATGCCCTCTCCCTGCACAGCCCCAGCCCCAGCTGGTCCCAGCACAGCTGCAGGGATTTAACTGGGAACTGGGATTTAACCCTCCCCAGCCCTGCAGCTACCAGGGCCCAGGGGTGCTGTGGTGTAGGATGCAGCAGGAGCAGCTCCAGAGCCCTCCACACCCCAGAGGATGTCCCCAGCTCCCTGTCCTGTCCCCACAGGTGCCACTGTGGCTCAGCTGTCCCAGGGCCACCACAGCAGGGGATGGAGGCTGGGCAGTCCACAGGGAATGAAAACCTGGGGACCAAACCCTTCCCTCAGCAGGGTCCAGGTCTGGCTGGAGGTGACATCTCGCTCCAGCAGTCACAGTCCCCAGCTGTCCCCGGGGAGCAGCTCCCAAAAGGTTTCCTGAGGATCCCAGGTACCTCAGCAGCACCTGCAAGCCTGGACTGTGCTGGGGCTGCAGCTCCAGCCCCTGAGGCATCCAAGGAGGGTTTCCCAGGAGTCCCCACACCTTATATTAAAGTGAAGTGACCCCAGGCTGTCCTATCCCACAGAGTGTTCCTCAGGAACATTTCCCATCCCACAGGAGGGTTCCTCAGGAACATTTCCCATCCCACAGGAACATTTCCTATCCTGCAGGAATGTTTCTCAGGAACATTTCCCATCCCACAGGAGGGTTCCTCAGGAACATTTCCTATCCCACAGGAACATTTCCTATCCCACAGGAATGTTCCTCAGGAACATTTCCTATCCCACAGGAATGTTCCTCAGGAGCATTTCCCATCCCACAGGAATGTTCCTCAGGAACATTTCCCATCCCACTGGAGTGTTCCTC
Source organism: Luscinia megarhynchos (assembly GCA_034336665.1). Lineage (NCBI taxonomy): Eukaryota > Metazoa > Chordata > Aves > Passeriformes > Muscicapidae > Luscinia > Luscinia megarhynchos. The sequence continues at coordinate 10,861,080 of CM067580.1, forward strand.
AGGAACATTTCCCATCCCTCAGGAACATTTCCCATCCCACAGGAGTGTTCCTCAGGAACATTTCCCATCCCACAGGAACATTTCCTATCCCACAGGAGTGTTTCTCAGCTGCTCACAGAACCCCTGAATCCCTCCCTCAGGCAGCCCATGGAGGATTCCAGGCCCTGCCTGACCTCAGCCTGGCAGGAAGGACTGCTCAGGGCTCCTGCCCCAGGGTCTGGCCATGCACAGGGCGTTGGTGCCCTGCAGAACTCCTGGTCAGGCACAGCACTGCCACAGGGGAGAATTGCCATCAGCCAGCAGATAAATCACTCTGGAGACAAGGAAAATGGCTTTCCCTGCTCAATTTCCTGTGGCAAAATGGGACATCAGTTAAGGCAAAACCTGCTCAAAAGTTCTTCCCAGAAAATGCATTTGCTGCTCTTTGCCAGCCATTACTGGAAGAGGATTGCAGGCACCTCTGGTGATATTCCAGAGGGTTTTTTCATGGTAAATCACTAAATTTTGGACAAAAGGATATGTAAGGATGACACAGAGAAGTGTAAAGCCTGTCCAGGCAGCTGAGCAGGATGAGTCCCTGGGTGCTGAAGTGACCCAGGGAATGCTGAGAAGGGCAGGGCTGGCCCCACTCTCCTCTGCCCCACAGCTTTGTCTCCTGCCAACAGGGACAGAAATCAGCCCTCACAAGGGACAGCTCCAGAGCCACTCCTGTCCCCATGACCCCTCATTTAGGGCTCAGGGATCCCATCCCAGTGAGCCACCCCTGCCCTGGGCACTGATGTCACAGTGGGGACAGTGGCTGAGCCCCTCAGGCATTGTCAAACCTGCAGAAATCCCCCTGTTCTGCAATGGCCCAGGAGAAGAGCCCACCCAGGGCCATGGGCTGGACAGTGGAGAAGGGAATCTGCCACGTGCTGGAGATGGAGCCAGCAGGATCCTGCCTGGAGAGCCCCAGGGTGGGGACAGCCAGGTCAGTGTCACCTCCTGTCCGTGTCCCACACTGCCCAGCCCCAGCCCAGCCCCCAGCTGCCCGTGGCTCTCCAGGCTGGCTGCAGGGCAGGGAGGGAGCTGGAGGAGCCTCCTGCTCAATTATTCATGGCCAGAACTGGCTGATGGAGCTGGGGCTCTCTGAGCCGCTCCCTAATGGAGCCTGCAGCGGTCCCTGCCCAGCCAGCACTCCCGGGCCTGCACAACTCCCTCTCCTCCCATCCCCGGGCCATAAAAGTGCCACATTCTGCTGCTAATGATGCATTACACAGCCGGGGCTGGGGCTCAGAGCTGCTGCCATCCTGCAGAGGCTGAGTGGGCTGTGGGAGGGCAGGGAAGGGGCACACGCTGGCATCTGCCAGGATTCTGCTGCAGCAGCCCGGGGAGGGGCACAGCTGGCACAGCTGGGGCACAGCAGGGCCTGCACAGAGCCCAGCTGCAGGCAGAGGAAGGGAAGGAGGTGACACCTGGGGATGTCCCAGCCCAGGGAGCAGGGTGTGCTGTCAGCCAGGCAGGGCCAGCAGCTGAGATCTGTGTGCACAGCCCTGGCCTTCCTCAGCAGCACAGCCACTGGCTCCCTCCCCACACTCTCATCAAGCAATAATTGCCCTGATGGGCTCTCCAGGTCACCTGCCCATCACTCCTTGGGTGAGCCCTGGCTGCTGCTGAAGAGCCTGGGCACTGGGCAGGGGACAGGGGACAGGGCTCCAGTGTCACTGTGACACAGGGGGTGGGACAGTCTGGGCCAGGGCAGCACAGAGGGGACTCTGGAGGGAGCCACAGGCTGGGCTGTGAGTCAAGGGGATATTTGGGAAGCAGCACAGTGACACACAGGCACAATGGGGCCAGGGCACCCAGGGCACCTGGGATGGGGTCAAGAACCTCCAGCAGCCCCAGATGAAATCCCAAGCAGAGCTGTGTGCTGGTAATACAGCCCAAGTGCTCCCCAGGAGAAGGACGAGGCAGATGTGAGGATGAAATCCTGCCCTGGCAGGGTGGGCAGGCCCTGGCACAGGGTGCCCAGAGCAGCTCTGGTTGCCCCTGGATCCCTGGCAGTGCCCAAGGCCAGGCTGGACATTGGGATTGGAACAGTCTGGGATAGTGGAAGGTGTCCCTGGCAGGGGTGGCACTGGATGGGGTTTTTCCCTTCCAATCCAAACCAGTCTGGGATTCCATGGAATCCCTGTCTCAGAGCTGCAGGCCTGAGCTATCCTTGGGATATCAGGTCACCATGGCAAAGCAAAGCACTGAGATCCTCAGGACTGAGCTGGAAATGGCCCCAGTATCCTCTGGTGGACACAGGGGATGAGCTGGGCAGCATCTGGGTTTGCTGGAGATCCAAACATCTCCCCAGGGCCATCAGCAGAAAAGGCTCAGCAAGGCCTGGCTGTGCTTTAACAGCACCCAAACAGGCTGAGGGCAGCTTTGCCATCTGCACAGGAACATCTGGGAGGGGCTTTCCCAGGTCCAGGCAGATCCCAGCTTTGGATCCTGGCAGATTCCAGCCCCAGACCCAGGCAGATCCCAGCCCCAGCTCCAGGCAGATCCCAGCCTCAGAACCAGGCAGATCCCAGCCTTGGATCCAGGCAGATCCCAGCCCCAGCTCCAGGCAGATCCCAGCCCCAGCCCAGGCAGATCCCAGCCTTGGATCCAGGCAGATCCCAGCCCCAGCTCCAGGCAGATCCCAGCCCCAGACCCAGGCAGATCCCAGCCTTGGATCCAGGCAGATCCCAGCCCCAGGTCCAGGCAGATCCCAGCCCCAGCTCCAGGCAGATCCCAGCCCCAGCCCAGGCAGATCCCAGCCCCAGATCCTGGCAGATCCCAGCCTTGGATCCAGGCAGATCCCAGCCCCAGCTCCAGGCAGATCCCAGCCCCAGATCCTGGCAGATCCCAGCCCCAGATCCAAGCAGATCCCAGCCCCAGCTCCAGGCAGATCCCAGCCTTGGATCCAGGCAGGTCCCAGCCCCAGACCCAGGCAGATCCCAGTCTTGGATCCAGGCAGATCCCAGCCCCAGCCCCAGGCAGATCCCAGCCTCAATTCCAGGCAGATCCCAGCCCCAGCTCCAGGCAGATCCCAGGCTCAGCCTCAGGTACACTCCCTGTGGGAGCACTGGCCATGAGCCCCAAGGCCTGGAGCTGGGGTGGGGACAGCGAGGACATGGTGACAGCGAGGACATGGGGACAGTGGTCCTGGGCACCAGACACACCTGTGCAGCACAGGAGCACAGGAGATGGGCACAGGAGGTGCCACCCCTGGATCCTTGGCACAGCATTTCCTTGATATCTCCAGTTCCTGCTGCCAGGGCGGGGGCTGGGGGCTCTGGGCTGTCCCTGTGGGAAACACCCTCCTCTCCTCCGGGTCCATGGGTGTCCTCCCAGCCTCAGTCCCCTGCCCTGGTCCCCTGTGCCTGGCACTGACACAGCACAAGACATCCCCAAGCCCTCCAGTGCTGCCCCTGGAGCTCTTCCCAGTCCCCACTGCCTTCCCAAATATCTGCAGCCACCTGTGCCACCTCCCAGCAGCCCTGTGCCAAGGGCTGTGCCCTGGCATTAATTGCCCAGACAGACTAATAATAGGGTTTATTATTAAATAATGAGGCATGGACACGTCATGATCAGGTCATTTCTTATGAAACAGGGTTTCCATTCCAGTGCAGTGTCTCAGGCAGTTTTCCCCAGCTCTTCACACAGGGGTCAGGGTCATGGCACCCCAGGTTTGGGTGGGGACAGTGGGACAGGGCTGGGGCAGTGCAGGAACACCAGGGGAGCAGCAGGGCAGTGTCCCCAGCTGTGACCCAGGGGTGGCAGGGGGCTCCATCAGCTCCTCTGCCCCACGCTGCTCCCCCCTTCCCAGCCCCAAGCTTCCTTATTTGTTGCCCTGAAAATTTCTGTCCAGTCCCAAAGCCACCTCAGTGGCACTGCTGGCCGTGTTTGTCCCTCCCTTGGGAGCAAGGGAACCCTGTGCCAGCCTGGTGGCCACTGTCACCTCCCGTGGGGCACAGTGAGAGGTGCCCTGCTCACACTTGGGGTGATGGTGAGGGGTGTTCTGGTCATTGGGTGATGGTGAGGGGTGTCCTGCTCACACTGGGGTGCCCATGAGGGGTGCCCTGCTCACACTGGGGTGATGGTGAGGGACATCCTGCTCACACTGGGGTGATGGTGAGGGACATTCTGCTCACACTGGGGTGATGGTGAGGGGTGTCCTGCTCACACTGGGGTGCCCATGAGGGATGTCCTGCTCACACTGGGGTGCCCACGAAGTGACACATTCCCAGGTGACAGAGTGAGATCAGCACCTACAGGGCCAGGGACTGGGTCAGGAGGACAAAGGTGATGAAGGTGCAGACTGAGCTGGGGACAAATGCCATGAGTGACCCCAGCACCAGCACCCAGCCCCCTTCCCCCTCTCCTGAGAGCAGGCTCAGAGCTCCCCAAATCCCAGCTGTGTCTCCCTGCTGCCCACTGCCCTCCCAAAGCAGGGCCCTGGGCTGGGGGCTGGCACTGGGGTCCCCCCAGATGGGACCTGTCCCAAAGAGGGCAAAGCCAGGAGGTCTGGGGGGCTGAGCAGTGCCCAGCCTGTTTGGCACAGGTGAAAATGAGCCTCTGGCTGTGAGACCTCAGGAGAGGGATACAGGGACAAGGAAATGTCACTCTGCCACAGGGCTCTAGCAAGGACAGCAGGGTGGGATCCCAAATCTGCCCCCTTATGATGGGCAGAACTTGGGTTTGCTCCCAGTGCCTGTCCCTGGGTGCCCTGGGCAGGAGGGATGCTGTGATGAGAGGATGGCCACGACCCCAGGGAGCTCAGAGGGGTGAGGGGGGAACAGCTGGGACTGCCTGTGGGATGAGCTGGCCTCCCTTCCCACCCCAGGGCACTGCAGGGAGGCTGGAAGGGGGGAAGGTGAGCTCAGCAGGGCCAGCGTCACTCTCTCCATCCTCTGGTTCCACTGCCCTCGTGCCTGGCAGCTGCAGGCTCTGATTTCTCCATCTCTGGCATGGAAGCTGTGAGTTTGCTCCAGGCTGGCTGCACCACGATGATCCCGATGCCCTGGGAGCTCAGGGACCCCCAGCAGCCCCCAGCCTGGCAGCCCTGACCCCCAGAGCCCTGGCTGTGCCTGGGGCCACAGTCCCACCCAGCCAGAGCTGGGAAGGAGCTGGGCAGGGGCAGCAAAGCCCCCTCAGCCCCTGCAGGAGGATCCTGTCCACAGAGTCCCTGCAGTGTTTGGCTGCAATGTTTTAACCCAAAGGGACAGAAAATGCCAGCAGTGACACTGCAAGCCCCTGGAGATCTGCAGGAAGGTCTGAAAGTCCCTTCAGTCCCCGGCCAGATGAGAGACCTTCACCCGAAGCTGCTTCTGGAGGGCTTCAGAGAGAGGCTCCGGCCCCTGCAGCTGTGTCCCAGCACTCGGGTGTCCCAGCTGATGCCGTCCCTGCTACAAGTCCCTCCTGACCAGCAGCAGCCAGGGCAGCACGGCCGCCAGCATGGCCAGGGTGAGCACGAGCATCACGGCCAGGGCCATGGGGGACTGGCAGCACTTGAGCCCCAGGGCCGGGCTGGAGGACACCGAGCTGGCCGTGTCCCCGCCCGGGGCGCGGTCCGCGGCCACCAGGGGCATGCCGTGCTCGCTGATGACGAAGATGTGAGCCTCCCGTGCCAGCACGGCGGGCAGCCCCGGCGAGCGCCGCTCCCGGCCCTGCACCGGCAGCACGAAGTGGCTGGGCACCACCAGCGTGTTGCCGGCCTGGCTTTTGGCCAGGTGCGACAGCGAGGACGGCGACAGGGGCACCTCCAGCGCCCGCGGGCCGGGGCCCGGCCACAGAGCCCGCTTCTTGCTGAGGAAGGTGACGTAGCGGCACACGGGGCAGGTGATGCTGCTCTGGACGTGCCCGTCCAGCTTGGCCGACAGCAGGCACTTCACCAGGCAGTCGTGGCAGAAGCTGTGGCCGCAGCTGAGCCGCCGGTGCGTGGCCTCCAGGGGCTGGAACTTCTCGTAGCACACGGGGCACTCGGCCGGGGCGCCCTCCTTGCTGGAGCAGCTCTCGGACATCCCTGCTGCGCCGGCTGCCGGGGGAGCACCAAGGGTTAGTCGGGGGCTGCCGGCAGGGATTAGCCCGGTCCGTCCCGTCTGCTCTCCTCTGCTCCTCGCGGCGCCCCTGGCACTGCCCTTCACCCCGACAGGAGGAGGGGTGGGTGCCTGGCACGGCCCGAGCATCACCTAAAGCTCCCAGGGCTGCCCCTGGGGCAAGGCACTGATGGAGGGAGGATCTCAGCGCCAGAGCCCTCCCGGGGCTAAAAAACCTGCCTGAAAAACCACAGGGGCAGAGGGCTGAGCCCCTGGACGGAGCCGTGCCTGCTGAACTGCTGGCACAGACGGTGTCATTCCAACACAGGTTGTGCCACGAGTGCTCCTGTGCTCAGCTCATCCCACCGTGGGAGCTGCAAGGACAGGGAGGTGCTCCCAGCCCAGAGACCCCCGAGGAGCCTGGGGCAGCTCGGAGCAGCAGGGCTGGTGGAGCAGGGAGGGGCCAGGAGGTGACCCAGGCAGGGCAGGCAGCAAACACCCAGAGCAGGCTCCTTCCAGCTGCTGGGGGGTGGCCCAGGCTGGTGGCCAGGCCATGGTGGTGGCCAGGCCGTGGCATCTCCAGGCCATGGCATCTCCAGGCCGTGTCCACGCTCAGGCTGGAGCTGGGTGCAGCAAGCCTGTGTCAGGCTCAGTCAGAGAGCAGGGAAGGCAGATCCAGCCCAGCCCAGCCACCCTGGCCCCAGAGCAGGGCAGTGTGGGGAGCTCTGAGCCCAGATGGGGCTGAAGCTCTGCCCTGCGTCTCCCCAGGCATGAAGGGAGAGGGCAGAGAAGAGCAGGGAGAGGGCAGATGTTCTGTTTAGTTCCCTCAGACCAGCTCAGGAACCAGCCTTTCATCAAAGCTGCAGGTTTTTCCAGACCTGGTGGCGTTTTCAGACCCCACCCAGCCTGCAGCCCTTTTCTCACGCGTGACTGTGACACCCTCCCAGCCCATCTGGAGGTTCTGCCATGCCCTGCCGGGCTGCCTCCTCCTCAGGGCCATCCCCCCTGCCCCAGGGGACACCGGAGCCGCCCCCTCCCCGGGCGCGGGGACAGAGCCGGGCTCCTGCTCGGCTTTAGGAGGGATCCGGGATTGCTGCTGCCCTCTCCCCGTTCTCCCCCGTGCCCCAAAGCCCCTTACCTGCTGTAGGGCCCGGGGCAGCGGCCCCTCCATGCACGGCTGTCCCCAGCCCCGGGAGAGCACCGGCACAGCTCCGGGACACCGGGAGAGCACCGGGAGAGCTCCGGGACAGCTCCGGGACACCGGGAGAGCACCGGGAGAGCTCCGGGACAGCTCCGGGACACCGGCACAGCTGCGGGACACCGGCTGTGTCTGAGCAGGGCGCGTTGTGCAAAGGCAGGAGCGGGGATAGGGCAGGAACGGGGCAGGGACAGGGCAGGGACAGGGCAGGGACAGCTCCGGCGGAGTGAATGCGGAGGAACCCGTTCAGCCTTTAAAGAGCTCGCACTGGCCCGCTTGGCAGGGAGTGGGCGAGGAGCTGGCGTCAGGCGTCGGGGCAGGGACAGCAGGCACAGGGACAGCAGGGACAGGGACACAGCAGGCACAGGGACAGGAGGGACAGGGACACAGGAGGGACAGGGACACAGGAGGGACAGGGACAGCAGGGACAGGGACACAGGAGGGACAGGGATAGCAGGCACAGAGACACAGCAGGCACAGGGACAGGAGGGACAGGGACAACAGGGACAGGGACAGGAGGAGCTGCAGGAAACACGGAGAGAGACAATCACCAAGGGATGGAGGGACAGGACACAGGGAATGGCTTCAGACTGACGCAGGGCAGGGCTGGGTGGGATATTGGGCAGGAATTGTTCCCTGGCAGGGTGGGCAGGGCTGGCACAGCTGTGGCTGCCCCTGGATCCCTGGCAGTGCCCAAGGCCAGGCTGGACACTGGGGCTGGAGCAGCTGGGACAGTGGGAGGTGTCCCTGTCGTGGCAGGAGTGGAGGAGTTGATCTTTAAGGTCCCTCCAACCCAAACACAGGGAGGTGGCTGGGGGCTCTGCAGGACATTCCCAGCTTCAGGAAGGTCCCCAGGGCTCTGTGGGACAGAGGGAAGAGGAGATGAGCCCTGGTAGCCAAAGCCCAGAGAGAAAAGCCCTGCAGTGCCTCCGTGGGCCGGGCAGGGCTCGGGTGTGGCAGCAGTATCAGCGAGCCGTGGGTGCAGGGCTGGTTTCTGCACAGAGCAGCGTGGGGGCAGCCCCAGCTGGGCACCCTGGAGCCCCCAGGGATGCCCTCTGCAGCCCTGAATCCCTTCCCTCCCTGCAAGGACACCCTGAGCACATCAGCAGCTTCCTCACCTCTCAGGCTCAGGGGTCGGGCTGTCCCACTTGTTATCCCAGTTTTGTGGAGAGGATCAGAAAATGAAGGTGAAACCTCTCCAGGGAGGTCGTGCCAAGGCTGGGGTTGCACCCCTTCTCTCCTGAGACACACATCCCCATCCCCTATTCCCTCCCAGGACACACATCCCCATCCCCTCTCCCCTCCCAGGACAGACCTCCCCATCCCCTGCTCCCTCTGGAAGCTGCTGGAGGTGCCAGGCTGCTGGCACTCACACAGCTCTCTGGTGAGTGCTCTGGGGCAGCCAAGCATCTCCCCAGCCCCATTTTGCTCCCTGCTGGCACGAGGTGGGGTGGGAATTCCTGTTTGCCATGCTTTGAATGCTCTCTGCAGTCACTAACTGTGAGCTCATGGCTCTATACATAGGCACTGGAAAAACGAGTCTGTCTCCCTTCACTGCTTGCACCACACCAAAATCAAAGGGATTTGGGCATATCAGGGCCCTGCCTCTCTCAGCAGTTTCACTCTTCCCCAGGCCTGGCTCTCCTCAGTGCCTTTGCCTCAGCAGAACATTTCCCAAGGGACAAGGCTGAGCCTGACAGCAGCTGAAGGACCAGAAACCAAGTTGAGGGGCAAAGCAAGTCCCTGAACACTGCCTGTATTTTCTTTCCCTGGCTTTTAACAAGTCCAGCTCGTGGCCAGTGGTTCAGTCCCCTCAAACCAAGGCTCCAGGAGCCTTTGATCCAAGCAGGGAAGTGGCTCCAGGCTCAGCTGCTCTGAGACTTTCTCTGAGCTCAGGTTGGTGGCTGCCAGTGACCAAAGGACATTTCTGACCCAGAGGAGGACACAGCCCTCCCTGAAGGGTTTGGGGTGGCCAAGGTCCCTTCCCTGCAACCCCAGCAGCATCTGGGGAAAGCTTTGCAGCCTTTGGCAAGGACAGGAGGATGCAGAAACAGCCCTGGAGTTCCACAGCAGCACCCAAACTTTCCCCTGGCTGGGTGTGGAGGAGGGACAATGAGTTGTGTGAAAGTGTTTATTTTCAAAGCACATTTAAAGCCACAAGATTGCTCCATGTCTGAGCCTGGTGCCAGGCAAAAAAATCACTGCAGAACTCAATATTTCCTTATCAAATCCACACTGCAATTCCCTGGATCCTGAGTGATGAACCAGGGACATTTCCATGCCCCACATCCCTGCACTCAGCTGGGGCAGGATCCTGGGGAGAAAATCCCAGCTGGAATTTTGATGGCTCAAACACAGTGAGTCCTTGGCATTGCTGGGAATGAGGTGAAGGCAGGAAAGAGAAAATCCATGTTTGATCCTGGCCCAGGGAGATATTCCCAGCTGGGGAAGAAGCTCATTGAGGTAGAATTAATTTTCCCTGGGCTGCACTGTGCTGGTGGAGGATTCAAGAGTCCTGGGCCGTGGGTTACATCCACTTCATGCTGTCAAAATAAACTCAAACAGCTGGAAAGTTGGACAACTTCAAGGGAATCCAAGCTTTTTAAAAGGAACACAAGTTTATCCATCTTCCCCCATGCTTGGTTTGCTTGAATTAGAGTGGGGAAATCAGCATTTTTTTCCTTCTTGTGGGATTCTGCTCCTCATGGCAAGATGGAGCCCCACAACCTGGGTCCCACTTTAGCCCAAAATGCATCCGGAGAGCTCGTGGTTCAGCCTGTCCTCGATGATCTCCTGTGCCCAGGAGATGGTGCTCTCGGATGTGCTTTGGCACCAGAAACAGCGAGCGCTGCAGGGAGTGCCGAGGCGCGGGGTGACGGTCCCCAGGGCTGGGCTGGGGTCCGTGCGATCTGCTCTTCCTCCTGCCATTCCCTGTGCTGGGATCCGTGCGCTCTGCTCTTCCTCCTGCCATTCCCCGGGCTGGGATCCGTGCGATCTGCTCTTCCTCCTGCCGTTCCCTGAGGTGGGATCCGTGCGCTCTGCTCTTCCTCCCATTCCCAGGGCTGGGATCCGTGCGCTCTGCTCTTCCTCCTGCCATTCCCCGGGCTGGGATCCGTGCGATCTGCTCTTTCTGCCATTCCCCGCCTGGGATCCGTGCGCTCTGCTCTTCCTCCCATTCCCAGGGCTGGGATCCGTGCGCTCTGCTCTTCCTGCCATTCCCTGAGCTGGGATCCGTGCGCTCTGCTCTTCCTCCTGCCATCCCCTGGGCTGGGATCCGTGCGATCTGCTCTTCCTGCCATTCCCCGGGCTGGGATCCGTGCGATCTGCTCTTCCTCCTGCCATTCCCTGAGCTGGGATCCGTGCGCTCTGCTCTTCCTGCCATTCCCTGAGCTGGGATCCGTGCGCTCTGCTCTTCCTGCCATTCCCTAAGGTGGGATCCGTGCTGTTTGCTCTTCCTCCTGCCATTCCCAGGGCTGGGATCCGTGCGCTCTGCTCTTCCTCCTGCCGTTCCCTGGGGTGAATGCTTCCCCCGCACGAGGAGCAGCTGGATGTGCCCCCAAACCCTGCCCGTCAGAGGCTGCAGAGGGACCTGTGCGGTGTCACAGCCCCGACCCGCCCCTGCTGCTGCCAGAAATCCCCTCGGGAATGGCCCTGAGTCCGATTCTGACACCAAATTTCGGGGATTTGTCCCATCCCGCCAGTGCGGAGCCGCCAGCCCCACACTCCGTGGGGCTCCCCGAGCCTGGGCGGGCAGCTCCAGTCTCCAGGCGCTGCTTCCCCAGTTATCCTCCCCAGAGGTGCAGAGGCTGCGGGGCTCCGTGAGCCCCCTGGACGTGGCAGTGGCACCATCCAGCCCGTGTCCCCCTCCCCTGCCCGGGCTGCCCCCCGTGCGCTGCCCCGGCTCTCCCACGCCGTGCCATCCCTCCGGGATGCGCTTCCCAGCGGGAATCCCGTGTGCCTGATGGGAACAATGCGGCTCCGGGGGCCGCGGGCAGATGCTCGGGGACAAGAAGGGACTGTTCAGCAGCGGCAGCTGGGGCTGGCAGCTCCCCCTCCCTCCTGCTCACAGGGGCTCGGGCTGGGGCTCCGTGCTAACTCACACCGATAGATTTAATTAGCACATGCAGCTTGATAACCAAGATGCCGTGGCAAGAGCAAACAGAGCTCTGAGGATTACAAGAAGATTGGATCAAGTTGTCACAACCCGAGGTGTCTCCTCAGCCCTGAGCTCACTCTGCAGCACATGCAGTGGTTTGAGCCCAGCTCTTTCCATGGGAGACTGCAGGAGCTGTTCTGAGAGGTTTCATGGCTCTTTATTCTCCCTTATCTCAGGATTGCTCTGCCCAGCTCACAGCTCTGCTCGCCAGACGTCCAGGGCAGAATCTGCCTGGCAGAGGCAGGACTGATCTGTTATACTCTAAATTACTTACCTGGGGATTTACAATTATTTTCTAATACAATTCAGTCTTATAACATGGCCCAGCTTTGTTCACATCCAATCTGACAGTGCCAGCATGTCACCCAGCATGGATGGCACAGGAGAAGAAGGAGGAAGAGGATCCACACCCCAAATTCTCCATCTTGGCCACGAACCCCTTAATAGAAACATTCTAGAAATCTACTTATTCTACATTCTAACAGTCTAATTTGCACTGTATTTATTTTTGCAGCTTGCATTTCTTCTCTCAATGTTGGTAAATTGTTCCAAGGAGCTGAATCCAGCCCCTGGGTCTCAATCAGGGTCTTTGGGGACCCCACCAGGGGGTCTTAGACTTCCCAGGGAAGCCAGAGGAACACTCTGGGCTCCCACATCAAGTCTGGTTGATGGGAAAGATTTAACTAAGAAGAAATGCAAAGTTTGTCTGTGTGATGCTTTAACTAAATGATTGTGGTAAAAAATTACTGGCCTTCCTGAAAATGCTGGGTAAGCATACGTAGCTCACAGTAAAATTCGGATTCTGATCGTGAATCAGTAGCTCCCTCTGTCTCTTCAATCATCCATAGGGGTCCTGACCAGCCCCAAACCCTGCAGCCCCTTCCCAGGGCCAGGATGGGGAGCAACAAATCCCAACTGGGGGAGACCCAGCATCAAACCCAGCATCAAACCCAGCATCAAACCCAGCATCAAACCCAGCCATACTGCCCACCTGCTTGTCACCCTGCCCCAGTGCCCACCTAGCCCCTCTGGGGAATCACACCAGCCCGATGTAAACCTGGCACTGCCCCTGCCAGCCTGCCGTGAGCCCTGTCACCCCAGGGATGTTGTGTCCCCAGTGTCCCTTGCACAGAGGGGATTGATTGCCTGACTCCCTCCCACCATCCCTTCTGGCTGCCTTCTCACCAGGCAGATCCCTCAGCCTTATTCCAGGAGGGGAGGCATAGAAACCCCACAATTCCAAGAGAAAATCTACTGGAATTGGGGATTTAGAGGCTTTTACCCAGCTGGGATGTTCCCCGTGGTTTAGGCTGCCCAGTGGTGTCATGGTTGGGGTTTTTCCTCCCAGCCTGGCTCCTGCAGGGCTGGGATTGCAGAGATGTGGCTGCCTTTGATGGGAATATGTGCAGGTCAGCTGAGAACCCTACAGCAGCTCTGCAGCAGCACAGAAAGAAAAGGCTCAGTAATACCAAAGTACTCAGTTTGGGTTCATTTAATGATTTTTCCAATCATTTCCCAGCATAGTGCTGTGAGTGGAGGGTTTACAGGCAGAGCTGCTCCACCACCTCCAGGATCACTCAGCTGAACCCCAAGTGGCTTCTTGAGAGGAGGATGCCCAGCACAAACTGCTGCTGCCCAGCCCTGGTGGCAGAAGGCAGGAGGGGTCTGTCCCCTGGGGTCTGATCTGCATTTTGGCTGCCTGCAGTCAAAATAAGGAAAGGATAACCTGCTGGACGTCAGGGAGAATTTCTACACTCAGGGAAGCAGTGGAATCACCAGCCCTGGAGGTGTCCAAGGAACACCTGGAGGTGGCACTCAGTGCTCTGGCTGGTGACAAGGTGGGGCTTGGGCACAGCTTGGATTTGGTGGTATTGGACAACCCTCCAAAACAGGGATTAGTGAGGAAATCCCTGCTCTTCTCCAAACACCAGTCCCAGGGGTCACTTCTCCCTCCCAAACCATCACCGAGGTGCCTCTCCAAGGTAATTCCCTGCACCTGCACCTCAAAGGGCCCCACGTCTGGGTCTGAGCCCATAACTGATCCCCCAGGGCCCCACAGCCGCCCTGTGCCCCGTCTGTGTCCCCCTGGGGTCTGCCTGCAGCAGGACAAAGCCACGCTGCCCCAAACCCTCCCGGGCACACCCCCAGCTAATTCCCACCCCTTGTGCTGGAGCCCCCGTCTCTCCCTGGCCTTCCCGGGAGGGTTTGGCGGTGGGGAAGCCGCGGCAGGAGCCGCATTGTGCCGCTAATGCTGAGTGACTGCTCCTTTGTGCGGCCGGCAGCGCCCGGCCGCGTGGGAACAGCCCCGCACGCAGTGGGGGCGGCCGGGGGTCACCCCGAGCAAACATTGACTGAAACCCGCTGTTAACCAGGCGGGCACCGCAGCCCCCGCCGGCGCCGAGCCTGTGTCACCGGCGGTGGGACAGAGAAAGGCGGCTCTGAGGGAGCTGCTGGCATCCGTGCCTGCCCTGGGAAAAGAGGCACGGGGAGCACAGGTTGGTGTAAAGGATCCCACTGGAGAGAAAAGAAGCCAGGGGTGTGTTGTTCTGTGGGTTAGTGAGAATTAATTTAGGATTGAATAGCACTTTGTAAAGGAGAACCGCCCCCCCTCCGGTTCACAGAGCTCAGTTCCCAAGTCAGGATCTGTGTTCTGGTTAAAGGATGGTTGCAGATCCACGCACATCCAGCATGGATCCAGCACAGCCAGGTCCCCAAACCTCCTGGTGTGGAGCAGCACTGACCCCTGCCTCCAAGGACAGACAGCCAGAGGTGCAGACAGATGTGCAGAGAGAGCCCTCTCACCCCACAGCTCCCCAGTGACACCTCAGCTTGGCTCATTCCCTCGCAGGGACACTCCTCCCCTCTGTCACTGAAGAGGGAGGGAAAAGCCACACTGAGACCATGTGGGACACACAAACAGTGCATGACATTTCCTTATGGCTCCTGAAGCACAGTGGGAAAACCGGGTACACAGCCTGCCCCAGAGTGCAGTGCTGGACACCCAGCCTGCCCCAGAACTCAGGGATGGGCACCCAGCCTGCCCCAGAGCACAATGCTGGACACCCAGCCTGCTCCAGAGTGCAGTGCTGGACACCCAGCCTGCCCCAGAGCACAATGCTGGACACCCAGCCTGCTCCAGAGCTCAGGGATGGGAGCGCAGCCTGCCCCAGAGCACAGTGCTGGACACCCAGCCTGCTCCAGAGCTCAGGGATGGGAGCCCAGCCTGCCCCAGAGCTCAGGGATGGGCACCCAGCCTGCTCCAGAGTGCAGTGCTGGACACCCAGCCTGCTCCAGACCTCAGGGATGGGAGCCCAGCCTGCCCCAGAGCTCAGGGATGGGCACCCATTCTGCCTCAGAGCTCAGCACCACCAGCTCTGGCTCTTCCCAGCTGCCAGCAGCTCATGGCTGGATCCCAGGAAAGGAGCTTTTGTCCCAGATACCCTCCAGGTTCTGCACAGCCACCTCGATGTCCCTCCCTGCCCTCGGGAGGGGGTTCGGCAAGGGGGAGGGAGAAGGGGAGAGGTGGCTGGGTTGGTCCAGGCTGTGGCAGCAGCAGCATCCCCCGGGAGCAGAGAGCACAGGGGAAGGTGCCCTGGGAGCAAGGCTCTGTTCCCAGGAGGGACGAGGCGGCTCCAAGGGCAGTTTGTCACCAGAGGATGACTGCTCCCAGGACGCTGTGGCTTCCCCTCCTGGCACAGCCTCTAATTCAGGTGTCTCGGGGCCGTGCTGTGCTGCACGTCCTGGCCCTGCTCTGACGTGGCTCAGCAGCATCTGTGGCTTTGTGCAACACCCAGGGTGACCCAGAAAGGGCCGTGCAGGTGTCAGGGGACAGCCGCGGCTGGCTGGACACCGGCTGGGGAGAGGGGTGTGCTCTTCATCCTCGGGCTGCAATAATCCATGGGAAATGCAGGAACAGCATGGATAGCCCCATGTGCCAACGGGTGGCACACGGCTATGGGGACAGAGGTGGCCGTGGTGGCACCGTGCCCACGGAGGACACCAGGGGAGCGCAGGGCATCGCGGCTGCCCCGCCCGCCGCTAATGACAGCCCGGACTGCTAATTACAGGGCAGGGAATGGGACACGCAAAGGCAGCTCGGGTATCGGGGCAGTGCCAGGGAGCCGCGGGGCACGGCCCGCCCGGGGAGCGCTGCGGGGAACCGAGCGGGGAACCGAGCGGGGAACCGAGCGGAGGGACCGAGCGAGGAACCGAGCGGGGGAACCGAGCGGGGAAACCGAGAGGGGGAACCGAGCGGGGGAACCGAGCGGGGAAACCGAGCGGAGGAACCCGAGCAGCCCGGGGATGCGGGACACGCCGGGCACGGGGACAGCGATGGCAGCCCCGCCAGTGGGGCACACTGTGCCCAAAAACAGGGAATGACAAAGGCACGGTGGACAGGGACGGCCGTGGAGGGTGTCAGCTCTCCTAAGCTCAGCTCTGGGCCACCAGAGGTCCCTATGGAAGTTCCAAAGACCTCTGTTCACAGAGTTCACTGCTCCATGGACAGAGAAGCTGTGCGGGGAGCGAGGCAGCGGGTGCAGGATGCAGAAAAGAAGGCGGAGCTGCCCCTGCCCGCTCCTGCGCTCGCCCGGAGGGAGGGATGTCCTGGGCCCTGAGGGATGGATGGCCTGGGCCCCGAGGGAGGGATGTCCAGGGATCCCGAGGGAGGGATGTCCTGGGCCCTGAGGGATGGATGCCCAAGAACCCCGAGGGATGAGTGTCCAGGCACCCCCCAGGGGTGGATGCCCAGCACCCCGAGGGAGGGATGTCCAGGCACCCCGAGGGAGGGATGTCCAGGCACCGGCAGGGACGCTGTCCGCGGGCCCGGGGCTGCGGTGCCCGTGCTGGGTGTGTCCCTGCAGGGGTCACTGAGGACAGAGCGGCGGAGGACGGGCAGGGGGCAGCTCAAGGGGAGGAGGGCGGGACCACCTCACCCCGGGGGCGGCCGGTGGGACGGATGGGGGCGAGAGGGGGGCACCGCGGCCGTGCGGGACCGGGACCGGGACCGGCACCGGCACCGGGGAGCGGCACGGCCCAAGCCCCGCCCCCGCCCGCAGGCCCCGCCCCCGGCTGACGCCAGCGCCCCCGCCGGCTCTTGCATCACGCGCTGGCCCCGCCCCCCAGTCCCCGGATGAGGCGGCCCCGGCGGCGCGCGCTGCGGCGGCTGTGACAGGGGATGCGCTCCGGTGAGCGGCGGGGCCGGGGCCGGCCGGGGGTCCCCGCGGAGGCCGCAGCGGGCCGGGCCCGGCGCGGCGGGCGGGGGGCGCGGGGCGGCCGGGGAGGGGGCCGGGGGTGCTGCGGGCCCCGCTCCGCGCCGCGATTGGCTGGGAATTGACAACGGGGCAGGGCCCGCCCCCGGGCCGCGCCATTGGCTGCGGCCGCGGCGCCGCCGCCTCCCATTGGCCGCGGGCGGTGTCAGTCACGGCGCGGCCCCGCTCGGCCGCCGCCCTGGCCGGGCGCCCGCCGGGACCGCGCCGGCTGCGGGGCTGGCCCGGCCCGGCCCGGCTCGGCCCGGCCGCAGCGGGAGCGGAGCTGCCCCGGCCCCGCCGCCGCTCTGCCGCCTCGGCCCCAGCACGGGCCTTCTGCTGTCACCGGCAGCGGGCTGGCCGCGCGGTTTGTTCTCGTAAAATCCCCGATCCACCCTGTGGCCGGGGCACGGCGTCTTTTTTCGGAGGAAATTCCTCCCGGAATTGGTGATTGGATGCTGGAGGTGGTGGGGTCATCCCTGAGGGTGCTGGCGGCAAGGCCGTGCCGTGCTGGGTGACAGGGGCGTGTTTGGGCGCAGGTCGGGCTCGATGGTCCCGGTGGTCTCTGTGCTCGGGATTTGTCCGTAATTCAGTGAGGGTTTTTCTCCGAGGCTGTTCCCCTCCCTCCGAGCCCAGAGAGCGCCGCTGGGTCTGTCTGAGCGGCCGTGCCCGGGTGATGAGCGTGACCCGAATTGCAGGGACGTGCCGGAAAGGATGCGCTGGCAGCAGAGCGGCGACGTTCCCCGAGCCCGGGGGGACACACGCCGCTCTCCCACCCAGTCCGGGGACACACGCCTCTCCCCCGGGAGGAGGGGACACTGCTCTCCCACCCCCAGTCCGGGGGTCACACGCCTCTGTCCCCGGGAGGAGGGACACTGCTCTCCCACCCACCCAGGGGACACACGCCTCTGTCCCCGGGAGGAGGGACACTGCTCTCCCACCCCCAGCCCGGGGGACACACGCCGCTCTCCCCGGGAGGAGGGGGCACTGCTCTCCCACCCCCAGCCCTGGGGGACACACGCCTCTCCCCCGGGAGGAGGGGCACTGCTCTCCCACCCAGCCCAGGCTGCGGGGAGTGACTCAGGGCTTCTCTTCCCTCTGCCACCCTCCTGACTTGCTCACAAGTGCAGGGGGTGGAGGGCACTTTTGGATGCCTGTGGCATTTGTTGCCTGAGAGATGGTTAAATATCAGAAACTGCTGTAGAAGAGTTCATTGGATACTTCAGAAAAATAATTTTCTTCCTTTACATATTTTTCCAGCCCCCCCTCCCCCAAAGAAACAATGCCTGGGCACTGCAGAGAGCTGGTGGCCTTTCAAAGGTCGGTGTTTTGTTAGAGACATCAGAAACTGTAAGAGGAAGAAGCTGTCCCAAGCAGAAAAGAGGCAGGGAGGCTTTTAGATATTTTGGAAAGTGGTGAAGTCCCCATCCCTGGAGGTGTTCAAGAAATTCCTGGATGTGGCACTCAGTGCTCTGGTCTGGTTGACAAGGTGCTGATTAGTCAGAGATTGACTTGATGATCTCAGAGGTCTTTCCCAACCTGAATGATTCTGTGGTTCTATATTTATTTATTTAAATGTCAGTTTGATGTGTTTGACTGGTTGATGGTGCCAGTTAACTGTGGCTGCACAGGATGTGGCAGAGGTGGGTAAAGAGTGTGGATCTGGGATTAACAGTGTTAGGGCTGCCCTGGAAGAGATCATCTCCCTGGCCTGTTCCTGGCTGGGCTGTGCATTTCTGTGTTGTTGTATATGTGGAGGCAGAGCCTGGGTGAGAAGATTTAATCCCACTTGTCACTGGGAGTCCCAGAAGTGAAGGAAGTGTTCAGAGGCAGTGTTTGAGTCACCTTCCTTCCTCTTCAGGGCAAACCCTCTTTTTTTTCCCTTGACTCTTTGGAGTTTGCAGATACGTAAGATAACTCCTCATTTGGTGGAGAAGGACAGAGAAGAGAAAGGAAAATAAGAAAGTGGAGAGAAAGCACGAGACTGATGATGTCTGTGACCTTGGTGTCACAAGGAATCTTGTCTCTGGAGACGCTGCTGGCAGCAGACTGCCAAGAAGTACAGCAACAAAGTACAGTTTGTGCCCTCAGTCCATTACAGTTGTTTTTTTGAGGTGCCAGGAAAGTCAGACTGCAGAAAGGAAATGGTATTTTTGCAGCCCTTGATGTTTGTGACACCACAAACATCATCAAGATAAACTGGGGAGTGTGTTCAGCTGCCTGCACTGCTGTGCTGTCCTGACCCTTGGGCAGAGCCAGCCAGACCCATCAAAGCAGATTTTTCATGATGTGCTTGTGTCCCCCGGGGCTTCTTCTGTCCCCACAGCTCACTGGAAGGTTGTGCTGGTTCCTTCTCCTGATCAGCATGGAGCTTTTGATATTCCTGTCAAGTGCTCACTGCAGAGCCCCTCTCTGGTGGGGCTGCTCTGTGATGCCATTTTGGGAGGGGATTTTTCAAATTCATTTTACCCCCCCAGCACTGGTAGAACTTCAGAGATTTAGAAGCCACAGAATTCAATCCTTTTGGCAGAAATCCGTGCTGAGTGCTTTTCCCTTGGAATTCCTTGGTCATTCTGTGGTGTCCAGAAGTATCTCACCCTCTGGCCGTCACCTTCCCAGGAGATGTTGTCACAGGGGTGGTTTGGATTGCTGGGCTGGCAGGGAGGCCCAGCAGCTGTCACTGGTGCAGGCTCTGTGCTGTGTGTGCCACAAGCTCTCAGGTACATAAATCATTGCTGCTGGGATTCCTCAGGGCTGAAAGAGAAAGCAGGCAGAGCTGGAGAAGGGGGAGCTGGCTGGGTGGTCTGCAGAGGGGGTCGGGCCATGGCAGCCTGTGCCAGCTGCCAGCTCACTGTGAGTGAGGCTCAGAGCCCGGGTCACACTGCCTGTGCTGCCTGCCACACCTCACAGCCTGCCAGGAGGGAGCAGAGACTGACAGGGACAAGCACAGCCTTTCCACAGCCTGCATTTCCTTCTCACTTTGCTGTTTGCTCCTCTCTCTGTGGACTCATCCCTGTGGAGTTCCTGGGTACAGAGCTGGGAGAAAATTGTCCCCATGCTCAGGCAGGGTGTTCTGGGGCATGCACATCTCCAGGAGCCTTTCCTTCACCCCTGCAGGTGCTGAACCTGCAGCAGGAGTACCAGCCTCTCCTTCTTTAGTCACTTCAGTGAGTTACTTGGGAAGGAGCACACGTCAAATGTCTGAAACTTCCCATGTTTGTGAAAGCAATAAATGTTTTTTGATACAAAATTCTGATACTTTTGGTAGTCATAGCTTGATTTCTGAAAAGAGGTATTTTGCATCAGTGCATTTTGTCTGTTTTCAAAGCTGCTAACCCAGTGCTGGCTCAATCTTCAAGGGTTTTCCTGGGACTGGATATCAAATATTCACCAGACAGATGAGTCTTGGCCATGTGGTGTAGAGCAGACATGTTATATTTGATTAATGAGGCTGTTGAGATAACAAGGCTTTGCTGTGTGGTGCTTGGTTTATCTTAAAGGCTTTTCTGAATTTGGCACCAAGTTCCTGCAGGTAGGAATTGGTTATCTCCTGCCTGCCATGCTGCCCAAATTGGAAGTGCAGGATTTATTATTGCAGCAGAGCGAGGAGCGTTGTGCTGACGCTGTGCTCGGTGACTTTCTTCTCTTCCTGAAAGCTCCCATGCTGCTGTTGTAGGAGAGAAGGAGGCATTTGTTGTGGTTCACTCGAGAACATTCAGTTCCAAAATAGAACTGCAGGAGAGGGTTCACTTCCAGAGGTTCAGTTCCATCCCAGGGATGGATGCAGGCACACATCCAACGCGTATGGAAATCCAGCTCCTGTTCCAGCACGGGCAAAACGAGCCCAAATTGATTGCTGAAATCCAATCCGTGGCTTCTGCTTGTTTGTTTTCCATCTTCTAATGACAGTGCACGTTTGCTCTGAGTTTTGCTGAAGTGCTCAGTTTCCTTGCTTTGAGTCCTGATTGGGATTGCAGGGAAAACTTCAAGAGCTTCAGGAGCTGGAGGTTACCTGTTGGTCCTCACAGTTTCAGGTGAAGAATGATGAAAACAAGATTTCTGCTTTTCTGCTGTTGAATCAGCAAGAAGGGGGAAGAGGAAGTTGGTTGTAGGCAGTCCTGCCGT
This sequence comes from Luscinia megarhynchos, assembly GCA_034336665.1. Lineage (NCBI taxonomy): Eukaryota > Metazoa > Chordata > Aves > Passeriformes > Muscicapidae > Luscinia > Luscinia megarhynchos. The sequence continues at coordinate 10,881,855 of CM067580.1, forward strand.
GCCTGGCAGCTCTGGGGGTGCCAGCACTGGCATTGCCTCTGAGAAGGGGGGACTGGCAGCCAGCAGGCACTGGGACATTTTGTGATAGCAGAGTGCATCGTTATCTCCAGAGCTGGAGGCCACGTGTGAGCTTGGCAGAACTTCTTGATCAGGTCCTGTTTGAGCTGCTTGCTTGTTTAATTCCAAAGGTCAGTGGACATTTGTGGTGCCTTGAAGGGAGGGGGGATCAGCCAAGCGTGGCTGGGGGAGTTCAGCCCTGTGGTTGGTTCTGTTTGAGTGGCCTTGCTTTGCTTCTGCTTAAATTTTCATGTCTGGTGTCTGAAAATATTGGGCAAATGGGGTTGCAAGGAAGAAAGTAGAAAAATGTGCTGAAAAACGACCCATTCATGAAGATCAAATAATATCCATTTTCTTTATATGGCAGTATTTAGGAGCTGGTTTTAAATGGGAGAGTGTGAGGCAATTAAAATCAGGAGGAATGCTTTCTGCAGCCACTTGAGATGCTGCAGGTACATCCAGGGTGAATTGCAGTGCTCAAAGTCATCCCTGCCCAGGGACTGAGTGACTTTGAGAGCAGGGAGGGGTGGATTCCCCGCTGTGGGAAGGGGTGGGTCCCAGCTGAGACGTCGTGTTGGATTTCAGGCTGTGTTTTGGTCTTCGATTTCATCCCGAGCCTCGCTGCAGTCTCCCGTCACATGGAAGCTTTTTTAAGGTACTGTGTTACACTTCAAGCTGTGTTTGTGTTTTCATGGCTTAGCTGGAAGGTGGCTCCAGAGAGGTTTGGGGTTGGCCTTGAATTCAAGATTCTTTAAATTACTTGAAAAATACTGTCTGCATGTTAGTTTGTTTACTTCTGGTGAATTCTTGAGCCTTTGGTTCTCGTGATATCCGGAGGATACTGCTCCTCTCGTTTTAAGGATGCTTTCCATGTGGAAAAACAGATCTGTCCTGTACAAACTCCTCTGGATTTAGACAAGTTCTTAACCTCCAGGCTGTTGTGTTTTTTTAGAGTCATTGCAGCGTGGAAAAGTTCTTTCCTTTTCAGAGTGGAGAGTTGCTCTGTCCTGCTGACTTTATCGGGGGGGCTTGAAAGGAGCCCCGGTATTTTGAACGTAGTTCTTGTCTGGGAGCAGCTTTGGAGCTGGAGCTGTGCCCACGGAGCTGTGTTTTCCCAGGGCACTGTGTGAATGCTCAGCTGTGTTGGAATGAATTTGAGTGGGCAGCAGCATAAGCCTGTTCTCATTTTCCCTGGAAGACGCTGCTGCATTGTCTTGTCTGCTCCCTGAAAGCCTCAGTGTTGTTTGTCAAAGGCTGGATTCTGCAAGTGCCACGTATGCAAAGGAGCCCTGAATAGGAAGGACTGGCCGTGCTGGTTCTCAGCTCCTGACAGAATTCCCAGGGCCAGGGCAGCAGGCAGCAGGCTGAGCAAAGCAGTTTTTGTTCAGCTCTTGCTATTCCATGGGCATTGCTCTCCCACACGTGAGACGTGTGGAATTGTCTGCTTGTGTTCTGATAACTCCTGGGATTTGCTCCCTGCTTGCACAATCCCTGGTTTTGTGCCATCATTCTGAGGGAATGGGCAAAGGTTGGTGGAGTGAAGGATTTTCCCGTGGCCATGTGTGTGCTGGGAGCAGGTTGGAAGCTGTCAGCATCTCCCAGGTTGATGTTTTGGCTGTGAAGCACCGTGTTTGCAGGGTGTCTGTGTGCTCTCAACCCCTCCTCCTGCCCCTCATGGGCATCCAAGGGACAAAAAGCAGGATCTGGATCTGGAGCTCAGCAGTGCACGCTGGCTTTGGCATCTGCAGCAGGGCTTTATGCAGAGCAGTCAGCAGATCCCAAATCCCTGCTGATAGCATTAGGGATGGTGGGAGACGTGAAGCAGGGGCAATCATGACCTATCACCTGCCTCAGCAAGGCAGGATGAGAGAGTTGGAGAAGATCTGGGTGGGTTGGGTGGGAAGAATTCCTGCCCAGGGCCTGAGCCAGCTGGCTGAATGTCCTCCCTGCAGTGTCTGAAAGGAAAAGGTGTTTGGACAAGGAGTGGGGGGCAAACACACCTCCTGTCCTTGGGAGCCCCAGGCAGCCCTTGCTGCTCTTGCACAGGCTGCAGTGCTTGCAGGGATCCCTTGGGTGCTGATTTCAAGGGTGTGCCCCTGTGAGCAGACAGGAAGGAGTCATGTGCCTTATCTCAGCTACTTCTAGGAAATGATGTAAGATGCTTCCTTGTACAAGCTTTTTTCTCACCACATCCTGTCTTTTACTGACAGCCTGCTTGGCTGCTCACCTTTGGAGCTCAGCTCCTCTGGAGCTGTGGGACTTGAGCCTGTGTTGTGCTTTATCTGATTTATTCTGGGATGAATGTGCTCCCTGCTGGTCTGAGCCTCTCTGGTGTGCTGCTTTGGAGCAGTTCAGGGAAAGGTTGGAGGGATTTATGGAAGGGTTGGATCAGTGCTTGACAAGTGCCATGATCAGCACCCAGCAGTGGGAATCACTGTCCAGGGAGCTGCTGGACAACCTGAGCTTTGTCAGGTGTCTGCTCCCCTCTGTGCTCCCTCCGTGGAGCTGCAGTACTGGGCTCCACATCCACAGGCCTCTGCACAGGCTTGGGCTCTGTCCCTGGGGAGTGACTGAGCTGCCTGTGTTAACTGAGGCAAGTGCTCCCAGAGAAAATCCTGTCTGAGATTTGTGATGGGAATGGCTCCACAGGTACTTTTCATTTTCTCTGTGCAGGAAAGGAAACACCATCCCTTCTCCTGAAGACCTGAGCCATGACTTGTTTGCTTTTGCAGTAAAGCTGTGGAGTTAAATAAACCCAGTGTGAGGTTGGAGGGGTTTTTGAGGTGCTTGGCACCCTGTGGATAGATTTGCTCTTGGCTTGTGGCAGCTGCAGGCTCAGCTGGAGAGCCAATGTGCCAGTTCTGCCTCGCTGTGTTTGGCCTGGCTGCCCTCTGACGAAAGCATGGGATTGTTCTGGCCCACTTTTAGGTGTCAAAAATGGGTCACTGAGATACAGAACACATTAGTGTGACAGTTTTAGCCTGAAGGGACAGAGCTGGCTGAGAAGTGATGCCTGTCAGTTTGTGAAAGTCAGGACTTTTAGGTCAGCTCTTCTGATCAATGGCCTTGGTGCAGGCATTGTTCACAGCCTCTGCTTGGAGCTCAGGGGAGGATGGGTTCATCTCGTTCTTTTTCTGGGTGGGAAGGACAGAATTTGAGGATTGGCTTTTTGAGGAGAAAAATTAAAAAAGCCTTGAAGAGCTGGGGGATGGCTTGGGGAGGGCTCAGCAGTGGTGCTGGGGTCTGAGCATTCTCCTGGTCCTGCCCTGCATTTTATCTCCTTCATCACCTCTGAGACCTGGTGTGTGCTGAGGCCTCTAATGTCTCGTGTCCCCTAGACAATATAAAACCATAAAACCATACAAAAAGTGTCTTGGGTCGTGTTTCTGGTGCTGGCTGATAGTCTGGGGAGGCCCAGAGAGGAGGATCCTCGTGGAGAGGGGATCACCAGTGCCTTGGTGTGGGAAACTTCCCTGAGCACCTCCAGGCTGGGAACACTCCTGAGTATGGGAGAGGCTGATCTTCCTTGTGGCTGTTGAGCCAGCAGAACCACGTGGATAATTCCTGTTACCTGCATGTGACACAAGCAGGAATTAGCCAGCACTTGCTGCAGGAAGAGTAAGTTGAGTTTTGATCTCCACAAGAGCTCACTTGGAGTGTTTCTCCTCCTCCACTGCTCACCTTGCAGCTCTAAGAGCAGCTGTAGTGCAGTGTGTGGTGGCAGGAGGCAAAATCTCTTAAAAGCATTTTGTGAAGTGGAAACTGAGTTAGAATTTCAAATTCCCAGCTGTGGGCCTGAGTGGGCTTGTGGCACCAACTGGAGTTTTGCTGGCAGGTACAAAATACAAGCAGAACTTCTGCTGTCGTTTCAGGCTGCTCCACAAGCACTTGGGTAAAATCCCAGGCTGGGTAAAATCCTGGGACAGGTCTGTGTGCTGGGAGGGAGCCTTGGCATCCTGGGTGTGGGTGCCCAGCACTGAGCAGAGGTTTTGGGGCTAGGTTTATCCTGCCTGGGTTTATCCTGAGTGTATTCCTGTGTTCATGCCCTGCAGGTTGTGTTGATCATGGACAGTGAAGAAATTCCTACTTTCTCGAGTCCAAAGGAGGAAACTGCATACTGGAAAGAGCTTTCCTTGAAGTACAAACAAAGGTATTGTGGATTTGCAAGCTGAATTTGGTTCTTAATGATCAGAACACTTTAATCTGCTCCTCTGCAAGGCCACACCAAGATGATTATTAGATACTTTAGAGAAAACCTGTGAGAAGAGAATTCTCTGGGAAGGATTTCCAGCTTTAAAATTTCCATCTCTGTGGGAGCTGAGCCTTTCTTGCCCAGTGTCACCATGCCAAGAACTGCAGGCTATGTTTTGAGCATGTTTGAGCAAGAGCAGAGCCTTTTTGTGATCATGTGCATCTTTGTGTAATTAAAGTGCTGCCTAAAGTGGTAATCTTGATGTTTTATCATAAGAAGGAGCCTTTGGGCTTGCCTTGTATCATTCCTGTTCCCTCAAGCTTGTTGTAGTGGAATTACTGGTATGAAAAGTGGCTGATTTGGTGTCTGCTGCATTTTATTCAAGTGTTTCATAGCTCCTGGTCCTGCCTGTACCAGTGGTTTGCATCTCTTGGGGGACACAGGGCCAAGAGAAGCTGCTCTCTGGAGGAATGCTGTGCATCTGGAGGGATTGGGGTGGGCTGAGGTTTTTGTGGTGTTAAATCCCTCTCAGGTGCCAAGAGCCCAAGTGGCTTTTTTTTGTTCGGTTTGGGGTTTTTTGGGAGGGGTGTGTTGGGAATGTGGAGGGGCCTGTCCATGTGGAGAAGCCTAAGCTGTTCCTGTGTGTCAGAAATTCCATCTGGGACACCAGTGGATGTGGTGCTGCCTAAAGCCTCGGTGGTTTTCTCTGCTGCTTGCTCAGGGCTGAGCTATTACATGTGGTAAAGATGCAAATTAAATAAGCAAAGTATGTGGAGTGGCTACTTCTAGTACTTAATAACTCTCAGTGGTATGAGGTAGGCATGTCCTGCCTTCCTGACTCTGCATGATTTTTACAAACTTTAATTTTCCAGCTAGTGCAGAGATGCAGAAACTGTTGTTCTCTCTTCAGTTTCTAACCAGAACCTGGTTAAATGTTTGCTTAATTCATTGTCTGTTCCATAAAGTCTGCCAGCAGTGAAAGCTCATGGAGCACAAAGTGCTTCTCAGGCTCCCATGAATGCTGTAAATAGCTCTGATTCCACACAGGCATTCAGGGTGGCTGTTGGGTTTGATGTAAGAGAATTCATTTTCTCCAGTAGCTTAGCTTAATGTAATTTTTGTTTTCCCATTTTTCTTTTTCCCCTTAGAATTTTGTGGATGACATTAAGTGCTTTACAAACTCCCATTTTTCAGCATTTTATTTTAGAGGAGCTGCAGGTTTTGTTTGAACTTGGCTTTTCCACTGATGCAATCCTGTCCTTGCAGCTTCCAGGAGGCCCGTGAAGAGCTGGCTGAGTTCCAGGAGGGAAGCAGGGAATTAGAAGCTGAGTTGGAGGCACAGCTAGTGCAAGCTGAGCAGAGGAACAGAGATTTGCAAGCAGATAACCAAAGACTGAAATATGAAGTGGAAACATTAAAGGTAGGTTTCCTCTGTGGTAGTGTTGCTTTTCCTTTCAGCTACATCTTGGATCTCTTTTTGGATTGTCTGGGCCACTCTTGGGCACTGAACATCCAAATAAAAAAGGAGTTGTCTGGTTAAGATCCACACTGAAGCATGGCATGTACCCCAAATAAGGCCAGGGAGATTTCTGGCAGAATTTTTCTTGTTCACGTCATGAGCCATGGTCCTGGAGTTTGTGCTGGTTTGAATTCCCGAGGCTGTGCCAAGGAGGAGTTTATTTGTTCACATCAGCATAGCAACAGGGCACGGCACCAGGGGGCTGTCAGGCCATCACACCTTTCTTTGCAAACCAGTCTTTTTGCCCTCGGGGTTTTGTGAGACTCCAGAGAAAGCAGAGAATGGCTGATGGGTGCCCATCTTCAGGGAATCTCCATGGCCACTCACAGCTGTGTCTGTGGAGCCAGGAATTGCTTAAGGATCTGCATGTGCAGGAGGTAGCTCTGGACTGATGCCTCTGTGTTAACAAGTTCTTACCTCTCTGGAAAAAACATCATTTTGGGCAATCTTGGCTTCTTTAGTGAAGGCAGAGGTTAGAAATTCACTCAGTGGAAGGAGGGTTATGGGGTTGCTCTGTGTCTTCAGTCCCAGCTGTACTTGCAGGGTCAGGATGTGTTTTGTGAGGTCAGCAGTGTCTCCATAGGCCCCCACCAGTACCCTCAGAGGGTGTTTGGCAGTGAATTCTTCAGTCTTTTGAGGATGAGTTCGTGGGCCTGGAGCTTTGGTGACAGATTTCAGCGTGCCATTTCTGCTGAGGGACACACCAGAGAATTTCTGGTGTCAGGGTGGGTGCTGGCAAGGCAGAAGCACAGAAGGGGAGGCTGTGCAGTTGGATTTCTCTCTGCCTGAGAGCAGCTGTCAGTGCAGGCTGTGGGGAGCAGATGCAGGGATGCATCCCTGAGAGGCAGCTGTGCCATGGGGAGGTGGCTGGGATTTTGTACCATGGCCAGCTCTGAGTTCACACATGTTCCTTCTCCCTCTCCAGTTTCTGCTCTGAATTACCAGCAGTCCCAAATCAGCATTCTGCAAAGACAGCAATACTTTTTCTCCCCATTTTGTGCTGATGACTTGGCCAGTGCCAAGCAGCTGATGTTTATCTCCCTGTTCTTTGTTCCAGGAGAAACTGGAGCACCAGTATGCCCAGAGTTACAAGCAGGTGTCGTTGTTGGAGGATGACCTGAGCCAGACAAGGGCCATCAAAGACCAGCTGCACAAATATGTGAGGGAGCTGGAGCAGGCCAACGATGACCTGGAACGTGCAAAGAGGTGAAGGCTGCAAACTTCTCTTCCCTTCGAGTTTGCACCACAAAGATCTTTTCTTTACTACTCAGCTCAACCATTTCATTGTTCCTTCAAAGGGAAAATAACAATCAGAAAAACCCCAAACAGCCCCAAGACTTTGGATTCTTTGGCCAGAGCAGCTGCCCCTCATCATCAGCTGGTTCCTTGCAGCAGGAAGGGCAGTGGGACAGTGAGGTTTGTGCCCAGAGCCAGCCAGGCCACTGCTGCCCTTGGTACCCCCAGCTAAGTGACTGATGTTTGTGTCCTGCTGTCTCAGAGCCCCTTTGAAGTCAGCAGCTCCTGCTTTCCATAGTGCTGCTAAACCAAACAGGCCAAAGGAGTCTCCTGGTCCCTTGCAGAGCAGCTGGAGGGAACACTCCTGCCCTTTCCCAGGGCCTGCAATGAGCAGGCTGCTGCTGGGAACACCCAGCTTGGGAGGAGCTCATGCTTCCCTTCTGCTGGGGGGAATTCTGCCATTGATTCAGGGAGAGCAGGAATGAGCCTCTGGCTATCTGGAGAAAAGATCTGAGAGCTGAGGCCTGTTTCCACAAAGGCTCTTGAGCTCATGACTAACTTCTGACACTGATTTGGGGAGCAGTTGGGTTTGTAATGTCCCAGTGCTCTGCTGCCCACCTTGGCTGGGCTGTGCCTGAGCTGGGACAGTGATTAATGCACAGCTCTGGAGCATGGCTTGGGGAAAATGGAGCTGGCTGCTCTGGGCTGGCTCTCTCCCAGAGCTTTGGTACATCTCTGAGAGCCAGAAGCTATCATGTTCTTCTCAACTTTTTCTCCTGTTTCTTTGGAGTTGATTACTGCTTTCTAAGGAGCATTTCCATGGCTTTCAGATGCTTACCTTGAACATAGCCCTGCTAACATTTTCCTTCTGTTATGCTTTTCAATAAGCTTTTATGCTGGCCGAGCTGAAGAACCTAATATTCTGGATTTTGTTTCTAGGGCAACAATAGTTTCATTGGAAGACTTTGAACAAAGACTGAACCAAGCTATTGAGAGGAATGCATTTTTAGAAAGTGAACTGGATGACAAGGAGTCATTGCTGGTCTCTGTACAGAGATTAAAGGATGAAGCAAGAGGTGTGTCTGGTCTGGTTGGTTCTGGCTCCTGGTGCAGGGCTGGTTTGCTAAAAGAGATGTGCAGCAAGCAAAGCTCATGTTTCTAGACAGCCTCACATGATGAGACTTGAACTGGATGCTTTAGGTTTTACTAACAGTGTGTTCTTTGTATGTCCAGTGTAGCAAAAAGGAAAATTTCCTCATTTAGGGCAGAATTAACAATAGATGAATTCAGGATTTTTAACACAAAAATACTCTGTTCCACAGATATAAGAGAATTGAGGAAGTTGCTTCAAAAGTTCCTCTTGTTGTTTGTAGGATTTATAGGAAGGGAAAGCACAGGAAATGACAGGGAAATACAGGATAAATGATCAAGTAACTCTTAGAAAAAATCTCTCTTGGGTTCCTTCTAAGCCCCTTGGAAATTGCCTTACATATATTATTTAAGATATTTTGATAAAGGCTGTGTCTAGACTTGTGGGAGATGTTTGGGATGGTGTTCTGGGATAAGTTCTGGGAGTTGGGAACTCCCCAGTGGATTTCACATGGAAGATGCTGGGGAAGCATTTTTAATGAGGGTATAAACTGATTTCTCTAACAGTGCAGGTGATGTGCTAAGCCTGTGCCAGCCCATAATGTACTTCAGAGGTTGGTGATTTGCAGCTTTGCTCCCTAAATGAAGCTTTCTAAAATATTTCCTCTTTTAAGGCCTGGACCTGAGTGTTAGAACATACCTGACAGCAGGCTGGGATTTTTTGTTGTTGTTCTCCTTTATGAACCTTTTTGAAGCAAGTTTGTGCCCCCAGAAATTGGGAGCTTTATTGGAAGGGATTTTGTAATAAATATGAAGAAAGACATTGTCTGAGGAAGTATATGTATTATAATTTGAGATTAGGGCAATAAAACTAGAAAAGCCAGCAAAACCCAAGGGACTGTTTTCTAGAACACTGGAACAATCAGCAAAACAGACATCTTGTTTCTTAGATGAATCATTTGGACATTTTTAGCATTTGTGAGTTATTCCCCCTGGCAGCAAGCAGGAACAGCAGTCTCTGAAAGAGCTGGTACTGTCAAACTCAAATCTGACATTTCTGATTGAACAGCCTCAGATCCTCTTGTGGGAGCCCAGACAGATTTTCACTTCAGCTCTGCTGTTTTACCTAAAATCAGTTCCAAATATTTGTTACAACTTAAAAGCTGTGATGTGCAGTTAATTTTGCTTTTGTGCCAGGTTGAGGCAAGGAATAGGAGGTCTGTGAAAATGAAGTTGCTCTGCCCAAAAAGGAAGGACTCACTTGTAATGTTTGTTTGCATCTTCTGAGGATTTGAGAGATCCATTGCTGGGCTGGATGTTCTTTGTAGCAAAAAGCTGTGGAGAGGGAAGGGACAGGGCAGGGATAAGCTGAGTCTGGGGAGGAGGTGAGAATAAAACCAGGCTTTTCTAATGGCCCAGGCTTTTCCCTGTCCTTTGGACTGCCCTCCAGTCTGCTCTTCTACTTGTCAGGGCATCAAAAAACTGGGTGCAACCCTTGGACTGCCTTTGGCTTGTGTGGATTATTAACTGGGAGGAGAATGTAGGGGATGGCAAACACAGGAATAGGTCACTGCTCTGTTTTTCCAAGCTGTGTTTGAGCAGGAGCTGGGCTCAGCAGCAGCAGCTGTTTCCAGCTGCAGTTTTGGGAACATGGAGCTCACACTGCAAATGGGGAGAAATCCTGAGGCAAATCAGCTGCCCCCATCCCAGAGATGGGATGATGGGATGGGATAAAGGGATGGGATAATGGGATGGGATAAAGGGATGGGATGGGATAAAGGGATGAGATGGGATGAGATAAAGGGATGGGATGGGATGGGATGGGATGGGGATGGGATGGGGATGGGGATGGGATGAAGGGATGGGATGAAGGGATGGGATGAAGGGATGGGATGAAGGGATGGGATGAAGGGATGGGATGAAGGGATGGGATGAAGGGATGGGATAAAGGGATGGGGTGGGATAAAGGGATGGGATGAGATAAAGGGATGGGATGATGGGATGGGCTGCTTGAGGGGTGTCCCCACTCTGGAGGAAGCAGCAGCAGCCACTCACCCAGGATTGTTGGGAAGTGTGTCCTGCTGCCCCTCCCAGATGAGCAGTTTGTGAGGGAATCAGTCACTAAGGGGGGGTTTGGTGAGTTTTTCCTTCCTCCCCCTCAGACCTACGGCAGGAGCTGGCTGTGAGGGAAAGGCAGCAGGAGGTGACCCGGAAATCAGCACCCAGCTCCCCAACTCTGGACTGTGAGAAGATGGATTCAGCTGTCCAGGCCTCTCTCTCCTTGCCAGCTACACCTGTTGGAAAAGGATCAGAAAATAGTTTTCCTTCCCCAAAAGGTATCATCCAGAGGAATGGGGTCTGGTTCTGTGCCTGAAGGAGCCTGAGGTGGATGTGGGGGTGTGGATCTCACACTCTTCCATGAGCAGTGTGTCAATGCCAGGGCAGCATCAGGTGCATTTCAGGGGTGAATAGCAGGGAAAGGACAGTGAAGCTTAGGCACTGCCTTTGGGGGCAGGCACTCTGCCTGGGTGCTGCTGTAGAGCCCTGAAGATATTTGGGAATGCAGGGAAGTGCAGGGACTGATAATTCTGCTCAGATATGCATGCAGCTGCAGTGGGGGGTGGGCATGGTCAGGAATTTGGAGAGTCTGTTACCACACTGACTTCTCCAGGATCCTGTTCCCTCTCTGAAGCAGTGGGATCTCAGTCTAGCCCCTTTTCCCATCTGGAAGGCTCTGGACAGTCACAGGGATTAATACTTGATTTTTCAGATGAGGAAGAGTGGATTCCAGAGGGGAGCTCTGGCTGGATTAGATGGATTGCAGTCAGTAGCCTTGCAGATGGAGAGTGCATGAACTCTGCTTGGAGGGGCTGATGGGAACCAGGGCAGTGGGCAGGAATTAAATTTGATCATTTTCCCTGCCTAGTGATCCTGCAGTTCCTGTGGGTGATTGTATGAAATGTCTGCAGCAAGATTGCAGATATGTTTGGGTTTTTTTTCATGTAGAAGCTGATTTATTGAAATTTTTGAAAAACCTGAGCTGTGGAGGAGTGAAGTAATAAGATGTGTGTGTGTTTGCAGCTATACCAAATGGGTTTGGTACCAGCCCACTGACTCCTTCAGCTCGAATATCTGCACTCAACATTGTGGGGGATCTGCTACGGAAAGTGGGGGTGAGTGCTCTGAGCTCTGGGCTCTCCTGGGCTCTGGCCTTGTGCACATTCACTGCTCAGTATCTGATAATGCTTTTTTTATTATTATTATTTTGATTTTTAAAGTCTGATCCTATGGTTCTGATCCGATTTGGGGTGACAAAACTCGTATTTGGAATAAAATTTTTCCAGTGCTGGGTTAGACACTGTCAGCTGTTCTTACCTTGACTGGGCTTCAGCTTCCTCTGGGCAGCAGAGCTGGAGCTCAGGCCTGGCTGAGGGAGGAGCTGGGATCACCCTGCCAGGGCTCCTCTCCCAGGCAGATCTGCCACAGATATTGAAAGAAGAAACAGCCTAGAAACTCTTGGTAAGAAAGTGAGAAAATAAATGAGGAGAAAGCCAAATGCTCCCATCTGTGCTTGGTGGGGAAGTGAAATGCATGAGCCTTTAAAGGGATTACACTGTAAGCAGGGAAGAAGTGCTTTAAACAGCTGCTGCAGCATTGTTCAGAACCCAGGCTTTCCTCTTGGAAGAAGGAATGACTTTCGAGCTGCCAGGAGCTCCTGGGTGAGCTGTGGTGGTTTGTGTGTGAGTGAGCACAGGGAAGCTGTGGCTGGCTGTGCCCTGTGCCTGTGTAACCACGCTGAGCCTGGCAGGAGCTGCAGTGCAGACAGTTGTTTTAGCAGAGTTGGGTGTGAAGAATTGCCTGGCTGCTCCCATTGGGAGGCAGTGAGGCCAGCCTTGGTCTGAAAGGGCAGCAGGACAGCTTGGGGTTAGCAGTGACACGTTTCAAAGGGGATCGTTGTGAGGAAGAGCCTGCAGGGGATTTAGGGAGCTTAGTGACAATCCCATGTGATTACTCTGCAAGGACAGGAAATGCCAAATAAGCAAGTTGCTCTCCCGGCCTGCCCTGAGCCCCAGCTTGGCCACTGGGGCCGTTCCAGCTCATGCTCTAGGAACAATTAGAGGCTGCTCAGGTTCTCTGGGGTTTGGCTGTGCCTCATCCCAGGCCTTTGCACTGTCTCTGCAGGAAGTTTCCTCTCTGCTTCCCTGCCTGCAGCTGAGACAGGGAGTCCTTGGCTCAGATCACACTGCCTGTGGCCAGGGGACAATCTGTGACACCCAGAGTCACCTACAGCTGCCTGTATAGTCCAGAACCCCTAAATTTCCACAGATTCCTAGGAGTCTGCACAGGGCTCACTTACCCCCTTCATGGAATATTCTGTGCAGAGCAGGACCAAGCCCCACATTTGGGGAGAGGAATTGCAGTTTCCAGTGCAGGCATTTGCAATGTTCTGAACCCCCCCGTGCACAGGGGGGTGTACTGAGCAAGGACTTTCTGCCACAGCACATGGATGGGCAGGATAAGGTGGAAATTGAGCCTCTGATGGTGGCAGAAAGGGCAGGTGATGTTCTGGAGTAAAGAAGAGAATCAGGATGTTGCTCCTCCTTCCAGGTGTCACTGTCACTTTACATGGAGGAAGAAAACTTCACCAAGCCTGTTTGGAATGGTGGCAGTGAAACTTTAGAAATTCACTTTATTTTGCAAGCCAAGATTAAGAAAGAAATTCCAGGAGGCATTGTTCTGGTGGGATAACCAACTTTCCAAGTACATAGTCCCTCTCAAAGCTGGAGGATTCTGCTTTAGGCTCTCAGTCTTTGATCAGCTCAAGGCAGCTGCTGAAGCAGAAAGTTTGGGTAACTTCTGGGATGTGGCTTCCTTATCTTGGGTAATTACTTCAGAGTTCATCTATTCCAGAATCTGGGCCCTCGTGGAGCTGAGTAATGTCTGGCAGTCTGCATCAGCCTCTGTGTTCCCTTTGTGCTGGGGTGACAGAGGAAATGACAACTTTGTTCCCATTTTTTTGCCAAGGGTGATCACACTGGAGCCCTGCTCACGGCAATCTTGGGCTTGTGAGCAGCAAAATACTTCCTCTTAATTATTACTTTTTTTAATACTGTTTTTTTTCCTCTCCTTTCACAGGCCTTAGAATCCAAATTAGCTGCTTGCAGGAATTTTGCCAAGGACCAGGCATCACGGAAATCCTACATTTCAGGGAACATCAACAGCGCCGTGATGAGCAGCAACACAAAGTATCCACACCCAGGGCACACCTCCTTCTTTGACAAGGGGTGAGTCAGGGCTCAGCCTGCCCTCAGCACAGCCTTGTGGGTTTGGAGCACTTCTCCTGGCTTGTCCTTAGCCCAGCACAGCTTGCATCCTCTAGGAGGGCACCTCGTGGAGCAAAGTCCGTGAGGCAGAGAGAAAAGCAGGTGTGGGGGGTGGCAGGGCCAGTCCTGCCCCATCTCTTGTTGCCTTTAGGAGCTGCAACAGAGATCACACAGAGTTAGGGGAAATAAATGGTGTTTATTGAAAGGCCTTCAAAGGCCACACCAGTGCCACAGCGTGGCCCCTGCCCTGCCCGAGGGGCTCCAAGGTGGCAGTAAAAGAGGGCTTGGTCACATGATTGCACATTTTTATAGACTTCATCCATTTACATACAGGAGTCAGCCATCCAATTAATAGTCTCAAATTGTAAGGTGTCCTCTCCTCTTCTCCTGGCTGGCCTGCCCTCCCTCTTCTCACTTTGTTTGTACTTTGGGCCTGGAATCTGAAGAAACTGTCCTTGAGCCCATAGCTGGTATCAGACTATTTCTCCTTTATCACCCTAAAGCACAATGGAAAGCACACCCAAGCAGAACAGAAAACTGGGATCTTAAGGCATCACTCTTGGTGGCTGTAAGCAGCCCCAGGCAGTGAGGAATGGGCCCCCTGAGAGCATCCCAGCAGAGCAGGGCTTGCCAAAGCTGCAGGTGTGCTCTGGGAAGTGCAGAACCACACCTGGAGATTGCTTTGCTGCAGCTGAGGGCAGGCAGGGCTGTTCCCTGGGAGCCCTGGGTGCTCACACCCCCTCTGGGAGGGGAGGGGAGGGGTGAGCCTTTGGTGGTGGAACTGTGGCTTGGGGGTGGCTCCTCCCTTTCCTGAGAGCAAGGACCCCGCGTGTCTGCCGTGCTCAGAGCTCCCTCTGGGATGCTGGGAATGCTTCTGCAGGAGGCTTTTCCCCAGTTCCTCCCAGTGCACAAAGGTGGAAAGCACAGGGTTCTCCAGTGGCACTGAGGGCAAGCAGCCTCCATGCTCCCTGTGTGCCTTCATGTTAAACATCAGTGCAGTTCAATGCTGATATTCAGCACTTGCTCAATCCTGCATTTATTTTAGAGAATGAAATGAGCTGTTTCCAGCCAGGCACTGCCAGAGCAGCCAGCTGAGCTTCCCACATTTATCCTCAGTGGGGCTGTGTGGGGAGCAGGGCAAGCTGCACCTTAAAAGCTGGCACTGAGAGTTTCTGGAGCCACTGGTGGTTGCTGCTTTTGGAAGGGAAGAATTCAGAGCCTTAAAGTCATGTGCAAATGAGCATTTGGGGCTGTGTGTGCTGCAGGGCTGAGGGGGCTGTGCATCCCCCAGCAGTGCTCCTGCAGTCCAGGGAGCAGGGAGGTGCTGGGAGGGATTATGGCAGCTCTTAGCAGGCAGCATGGCTATATTGAGGTGTGGTGTGACAAATAAGCTGATTGCTCTCTGGGGTGGGGGTCACTTTTAATTATGCAGATTGTCATCACACTCCTTATCTGGGCTGCCTGCCTGGAGGGAGGAGCAGGCTGGGGCTGAGGAAGGAAATGCTACAGCAGAGCTGGGGGATGTTACGGACAGGAGAAGGGCTGGACGTGGTTCTTGAGCAAGTTGCCAGAGATGCTGCAGGGCCCCCCTGTCCTGTCCCTGTCCCCTGTGCCCTGTGTGCTGCTCCCAGGCTGTGCCTGCAGCCCCTCCTGCAGTGCCTGTGCTGCTGTGCAAAGCCTGGCTCAGCCCTGGCAGCTGGCCCAGCCCTGGCCACGCTGGCCCACAGTGGCTCTGCTGGCTGGGCAAAGGGCTGAGCCAGGCCTGTCCTTCTCATCCTTCCCTCCTCCTCCAGCCCCTGCACTCCCCTCCCTGCCCTGAGTGTTGCTGGAGCCTGATCCAGTGTGAGTGTAAGCCTGATCCAGGTGTGAGTGTAGCTCTGATCCAGCTGTGAGTGCAACCCTGCTCCAGCTGTGACTGATCCAGCTGTGAGTGCAACCCTGCTCCAGGTGTGAGTGTAGTTCTGATCCAGCTGTGAGTGTAGTTCTGATCCAGCTGTGACTCTGATCCAGCTGTGAGTGTAGCTCTGCTCTAGGTGTGACTCTGATCCAGCTATGAGTGTAACCCTGCTCCAGCTGTGAGTGTAGCTCTGATCCAGCTGTGATTCTGATCCAGCTGTGACTCTGATCCAGCTGTGAGTGTAACCCTGCTCCAGGTGTGTGTCTGATGCAGGTGTAACTGTTCCAGCTGTGAGTGCAGCCCTGCTCCAGGTGTGTCTCTGATCCAGCTGTGAGTGTAGCTCTGCTCCAGCTGTGGTTGCAGCCCTGCTCCAGCTGTGCCTCTGCTCCAGCTGTGGGTGCAGCCCTGCTCCAGTCTGCCTCAGGAGCAGAGGTGGCTGAGGGGTGGGGTTGGTCAGACATATCTCAGCCACACCATTACAGCTCTGCTTGCTTTCCTCCTCCTGCCATTTTGTTGGTTGAGATGTCTGAGGTGTCTCCAGCTCTTGTGAAGCCTCTGCTCTCAGTGCAGGGCAGCACTGCTTTAGGACAGGCCTGGAGCACAGCAGGGCTTGCACCAAAGCTTGGCTGCAGAACTGGGGGAGTCAGGGTTCACCTGCTTGTTAAAAACTCAGCAGGGTCTGGTGTGAGATCAGTTTCTGCAGATTTGTCTCTTCAGGAGCATGCAGGTTCTGTTCAGATTCCAGGGAATGGCAGAACAGCACCTGAGGGTGGTCCTCAGGATGGATACTTGTTTTTTTCTGTTGCAATTATTGTTAATTGGTTGTTAAAGTCAGTGCAGATTTGTGCAGGAGCTAAAACTGCTCTGGGCTCTGCAGGGCCCTGGCACTGGGACAGCCAGCCTGAGGTGCTTGTTCCCCTTCTGCAGTCCTGAATGGCAGTGTCCTCACAGCTGATGTTTATTCCTGGTTATTTTTGTGAGTCCCTTGGGCTTTGTTTTAATGAAACTAGCTGAAGTTTGAGGTGAGAAGTGCCTGTGCTCACACACAGCACTGTTACCCACAGCCCTGACCAGATAGCCCAGGCTGGGAAATGTGGGTCTGTTTTCAGTGCCTGCCCCACCTGTCAGAGGTTTCCTGGGGTGGCTCAGGTGCAGTGCTCTGTGCTGTGCTGTGCACAGCTCACACAGGACAGCTCTGCTGAGGTTTGGCTCAACACTTTGCTTGGCCCCAGCTGTTGCCTCAAGGGTTGTGCTCAGGAATGTCATTTCTGTGTGCATAAACTTTCCCTTTCTCTCCACTAGGCGTGAGAAGGTCATATTCCCCACCTTGGTCATGGGTAAATGAATTCATTTGCACTGGTTGGCTGCATGTGGTGTAACCTGGGGCTTGGGGCAGATCTGGGGCTCAGTAACTGCACGAGGTAGTTGTAGTGCCACACACTAATGGGCCCTGATCAAAGCCTGAAGCTGCAATTGTTCTTTCTCCTGACTTGGAATAAACCTCTCTGCTGCTGTGACCTGTTGCAAACACAAGCCTGCTTGCTTTCTTCATCTGTTTCATACTTCAAGTAACTGCATGTTTCTGATTGTACTGGTCACAGCAGGGATGCAGAGGAAGTGTGTCTTCATGGATGGAGTTCACTTGGAAGGTTTGCCCTTTGGTTGTGTTTTCCTTCAGCATTTTGTGGCTCTTGACTTGCTGATGTGCAGTGGTGTGGTTGTGGCTGACAGGAAAGCAAACAAGGGCACAGGAGATGGCCAGGGGTAGAGCAGGGAGGGGACAGTGTGGGTGGGGACAGCAGTGTCCCTGCTCAGTGTCACTGCCCTGCCCAGCACACCCGGGGTGGCTCCAGAGCTGTGCAGCTCCAGGTCTCCAAGTGTGCTTCACCAGCTCCATTTTCCCTCCAGGCCAGGCTGTTCAGCTCCAGAAGAATCTTCCAGTGAGGATTTGTTGGGTACTTTGAGCTGAGGGAGTCTTGGGCATGAGGTGCTGAGTACAAAATACAGCTTGAAATGGCAGTGTAATGATTCCAGATTAGTAATCAGGGCAGAGACGTGGACATGGACACACAGCCCATGCACTGCAGGGACAGGCAGTCAGAAACATCCCTCAGGAACCACTGCAGGGAATTTCCAGCAGGGAATGCTGCTGCTGGCTCTGGCTGGAGCCTGGTTTCTTGGGCATGGCACAGGCACCACAGAGTGTGCTGGGGTGCTCTGAGGGCCAGGGAAGGGGGCAGGGGCAGCAGGGGGACCTGGCTGGAGTTCACCACTGTGGGCAGGAGGCTCCAGACACCTCCCAGAGCTGCCCAAGTCTTTGGAGCTGGAGCACAAGAGCTTTTCCCAGCTCACTCCTGGAAGCTAAGGCAGGACCTTTTATTGTTTTGGTTATTTTTTTACAGTTGCTGTGTTTAAGGTATTTTATTTCCCTTGTAATTCTGTCTCCCACTGCAGTAATGCTGATTTCTTTCCCTTTTTTTGGTGCCTTTTCGTGCTACCACCAGAAAGGCTGAGTAAGCCCTCCCTAAGCTCAGCCTTAGTGCCAGCTCCCAGTATCCCCCAGTTTGGTGCTGCTGCTTCACCTTGGGTGAAGGAAGGCAGAGCTGGGCAGGGGCAGGAGCTGCAGAGCCCCGAGGGCAGGGCTGGTGCGGGAGTGCTGATCCAGCGGTGCCGTCACTCCTGGGCCCTGACAGGAGACGTGTCAGCACAGGAGAAGCTGCTGCACCCACGGGGGGAGGCAGGAGCTCCACAGCCCCGGCAGGACCCCGGGCAGGGGAGCCTGCACCCTGGGGTGGGGGCACCCCGAGCCTCCCCTGCAGCCCGGGGGGACTGGTGGGGCTCAGAGCCAGCTCTGCCGAGCTGTGCCACTGCCGAGCTCTCAGAGTGTGTGACTCTGTGTGTGTGTGACTCTGTGTGTGTGTGTGACACTGTGTGTGACACTGTGTGTGTATGGCACTGTGTCTGTGTGGCACTGTGTGTGTGGCACTGTATGTGTGACACTGTGTGTGTGGCACTGTGTCTGTGTGGCACTGTGTGTGTGGCACTGTATGTGTGACTCTGTGTGTGTGGCACTGTGTGTGTGACACTGTGTGTGTGGCACTGTGTGTGTGACTCTGTGTGTGTGGCACTGTGTGTGTGACACTGTGACACTGTGTGTGTGACACTGTGTGTGTGACACTCTGTGTGTGACACTGTGTGTGACACTGTGACACTGTGTCCCCTCCTGGGCACAGCCCGTGCTCCTGCCCTGGGGGCCGTGCCTTGGCCGCGGGCACAGGGCACTGGTGCCAGGGAGGGGACAGCCGGGGCCAGCCCTGGGCTGCACAGCCCCGCTGGGCTCTGTGGGTGCTGCTGGGACAGTCACCTCGCCGGGACGCGGCAGCTGCGGCTCCGGGCGGGCTCCGAGCTGCGCCGGGGCCGGGCGGCGCTGGCCCCGCGGGGAGGGAGGGTCGGTCGGGGTCGGTGCTGGGGGCAGCCGTGCCCTGCCCTGCCCTGCCCTGCCCTGCCCTGCCCTGCCCTGCCCTGCCCGCCCTCCCTGACCGTTCTCTCTCGTTGCCAGGGCGGTGAACGGCTTCGAGCAGGGCCCCCCCGGCCTGGGGGGCTCCCGCCCGTCCTCGGCGCCGGGGATGCTCCCGCTGAGCGTGTGAGCCCCGGGCGGGCTCGGTGC
This sequence comes from Luscinia megarhynchos, assembly GCA_034336665.1. Lineage (NCBI taxonomy): Eukaryota > Metazoa > Chordata > Aves > Passeriformes > Muscicapidae > Luscinia > Luscinia megarhynchos. The sequence goes on from CM067580.1 coordinate 10,900,836, forward strand.
TTTGCCCAGCGCGCCTCGAGAAGAGCTGCTCCCGCCCGCTCCCCCTTCCCGCCCTGTGGAACGCGGCCTGAGGGAGGCCCCGGCCCGCCGCCCTCCATGTCCTGTCAATACAGTTTGTTTTCTGCTGTCGCTGTAGTGGACGTTCTCTGCCCCGGCCCCACGAGCTGCCACCTCTGCTGTGCTTGGGGACACCGAGTCCTGCTCTGCCCGGGCACAGCCTGGCCTCCCCCGGGCTTTCCCTCTCACTTAGGTCTGACAGAGCCTTGGCTGCGCCTCTCACAGGCTGCCCTGCCCCTGTCCCCTCCAGCCCAGGAGCTGCTGCTCTCAGCCCTGGGGCCGTGCCCTGGGGAGGCAGTGGTGCCCTGGCCCAGGAGCACTGGCAGCCGCAGCAGGCAGAGCGGGGCTGGCTGAGCAGCCCTCCCTGCAGGACAGCTGGGCACACGCACTGACCAGGCTCCTGGGTGAGCATCCAGCCTGCCCTGCTGCGGGGCAGTGCTGTGGCCAGGGCTGTGCCCCCAGGCTGCCCACGGCTCCCTGGCCCTGCTGGACTCGGCCTCCATCCCTCACCCCAGGGCAGCCTTAGGAAGCTGCTGCTCCCCCTGGCCCCAGGAGCCCTGCCCATCCCCCTGTGCTGTAGGACTGGGCTGTGCAGCCTCACCTGTGGGCTTCCCTGACAGTTTGGGGCGACTGAACCTCGTGGGTCTTTCAAGCAACACATTTGTGTGGTTTCTCTGTCCATGTGCCTCAGAGTCAGTGGATTTTTAGACTGAACCAGCAAACGGAGCCAGGGTTGGAGCTGAGGGTTCAGCAGTCGTCGTTCAGGGGCTCTGCAGCTCCCAGATGGTTGAGTTACAAATGCTGAGAAAAAAACCCCACTGGCCCAGCAGTGGAGGTGGGATTGTCCCTTTGCCATTAGGGTTTGTATGGTCCTTCCTTCCTGTGCATCCTCTGCTGCATTTGACTGTTTACATTTGTTTTATTGTACATAGATTTGTAAACATAATACCTTTGCCTGAGGTCTTTGTACATAACTTGGGCTTTGTAGCTTTATTTATTCAGCCTCTCTCTGGCATGTTTCCATAGGATGTACCGTTCCACCCTGGTGCCACTGACATGATGTGGTTTCAAAAGAATGAAAACAAATGAGAGTAATCTTCCAAAAATAAAGTTCTTTTAATGTGGAATCAGTGGATTTTGCAGAACCAGTGGCCATGGCTCTTACTTTGTGCCGTAGGGTTTTCTGCCAAGCCCCAGGGCTGGCAATTCCCAAATGGGATTGCAGTGTTCAGGCAGTGCCACTTATCCCACACCCCTGCCCTTGGGAATGTTGCTCAGTCTGGGCACGGGGAACGGGCACTGCTGGGGCCATCCCAGCCTCTGCTGGCACTGAGGGGAGGACACGGTGTTGCACTTGGGAGCACTTGGACGCCTCCAGTTGCCTTCAGGGGCATTTGTGCCTCCTTGGAGCAGCTGGAAGGTGACAGGAGCCGGGCTGGGGCCCTTCCCAGGCTGCTCCATCCCTTCCTGGGCTGTTCCATCCCTTCCCTGCCTGCTCCATCCCTTCCTGCCTGTTCCATCCCTTCTCTGCATGTTCCATCCCCTCCCTGCGGTGCCTGTGCCGCTGCTGCCGCTCTCTGGCCAGACTCGGCTCTGTCCTGGAATGCGGCGCTGGAGCCGCTGCCGGACCCGGGGCTGTGCCCATGTCCAGCCAGTGCCCAGCTCTGGGGCTGTGCCCATGTCCAGCCCCGGGGCTGTGCCAGTGTCCCAGCTCTGGGGCTGTGCCCATGTCCAGCCCCGGGGCTGTGCCAGTGCCCAGCTCTGGGGCTGTGCCCATGTCCAGCCCCGGGGCTGTGCCAGTGCCCAGCTCTGGGGCTGTGCCAGTGTCCAGCTCTGGGGCTGTGCCAGTGTCCAGCCCGTGCCCAGCCCCGGGGCTGTGCCCATGTCCAGCCCCGGGCTCTGGCCCCACACAGACACCCTGGGCTGTGCCCAGCCCGTTCCTCTGGGGCTGCACTCGCTGCCAGAGCCTCCCTCACCCCCAGCCCCAGCTGGGACAGGGACAGGGCCTGCCCCATTCCCGCCGAGCCAGAGGCAGGAAAAGCCCTCCCTCATCTCTTCTTTTCCACAGCACTGAAGGAGGAAAAGGTGCCAGGACTGACCCAGGCTGATCCAGCAGCATCCCCCGGTGCTGGGGACTCCAGCCCCAAGCCAGGCCCCTGGAAGCACAGGTCCCATGGACAGGGTGGGAGCAGCCCCTGTGCCTGCTCTGTCCTCATTGCCTCAGGTTTTTCACCCACTCCCCTCTCCCTCCTCCTCCCCTCCTGTCTGGGGGCCCACCCTGGTCCCAGACCAAACCACAGGCTCCCACCCTGCACTCCAGCTCCTGCAGCTCCCAGGCCTTTCCTGCCCCAGCTCCAGGGCAGGTTCTGCACCCCAAGACCCCAAAACAGGGGAATGTAACTGTTCAGGAGGAACCCAGACCCTGCTGAAGGCAGGAGTGGGGCTGTGCCACAGCACTGAGTGGCAGCAGGAGAGCCCAGAGTTTCTTTGTGCTCCAGATGGGCCCTGCCAGTGGCATTCAAAGGCAAAGGCTCAGCTCGGACCAAGCCATTGCTGCTGTATTTAGGAACAAAAAAAAAAGGAAAAAAATAAAAAAAAAGCAAGCAAACAGAACAGGAAGAAGGGAAGAGGCAGCTTCCAGTCATATCTCATTTATTAAGGTCTATGCCAGCCTCGGGAGAGCTCTTCCAGTAAGTAAACAGAGCAGGCGGCCGCATCTATCATGAATAAATTTATTGTCTTACAAAAATCATTGTCTAGAAATATGGGTATACAAGAAAACAAGATATTTGCAGTCAGACGCCTGGTGGTCAACAGCCAGTTTGATTAAAAATATCCAAACACACACAACAAAACCTTTGCAACAGATGTTAAAGCTTTTAACCAAAAAGGGAAATCCATGGGTTTTGAGCATGTGGCAGAGGAAGTTTCCTAGTTAACACTGATTCATTGTCACTAATATCAATAATACCACTTGGACTAGAGAGGTACATGATATGAAGCACAGTCAAAATTAATACATTAAATCATTGTTATATAGGCAAATTATATATGTAACGTTGTCTTAGTACTGTAGTGTCTAAGGCACTTTCTGTAATGTCAGTTTTCAGCTATTTAAACAAAAAGAACGCTAACTACTCACTGTAATACTGCTCAAAAATAAAAAAAAAAAACCAACAACAAAACAACAACAGAAAAAAAAAGGATTCACATCCACTGGCATGTTAACTGTAGGCAGGCAACATCCATCCATGCAGGGCGGGAGCCCCAGCCCAGGACCCCGGGGCCCAGAGCCCCGTGCCTGGCTCGGGCTCCCATGAATAAATTAGTTTTGCCTGTGCTGTGTGTTCACTTCCCACTGGTGCTCACACTCCCCAGCCCGGGCGCCTGCAGGGCTCTGAGCGCCCGGGGCTGTGAGGGGACGGGACCCACCTCGGTGTGCCTGGACTGCATGGACACGAACGGATGGAGCAGTGCTGAGAACACTTCAAATGGGATTGCAGGATAAAAATGGACACTACTCACTCACCCCTACACTTCCCTCTAACACTTCCCAAGGCCGTTTTTCACAGTTCGCTCGGGGCCGTGTGCGGGTCACAACAATGGGGAGAAAAAGGAACGGGTGCGGTTTGGTCGGCAGTGACCCGGGGCCGCGCCCAGCCCGGGCCGGGGACGCTGCTGGGACAAGGCATGCACAGCCAGGGCAGGGCTCCGGCCCGGCCACCCCCGCTGGGAATGACGCTTCTGGACTGATAAAAAAAAGGTTCATCCTTCACATGATACTTTATAAAATGGCTTTACAATGAGTATCTGGAAAAGAGATGCACTGAACAGAGACGATCCCGGTTGTTTACTATATATAAAAAAGCAGTTGTACCTATATCTGAAGCAGGGTACAGTGTGGTGAGGCTGGAGAGCCTTAAGACATGGTTGACCTATGATAAGGAACCTTGTAGCACATGCCGAGGGTCGTAAGGCAGCGTTCGGGCCCCAAGGCAGTCCCGGGCGGGCGGGCAGGGGCGCCTGCCGGCTGCAAGGTCCGTGCGTGCGGCGGCGCCGGCGCTACTCGGCGGGGGCGGCCGGAGCCTCGTTCACGTCGCTGCCTTTGCTCTCGGCGTCGTCGTCCGACAGCTCCAGCGAGGCGCCCTCGATGTGCAGCTGCCGCCGGCCCGAGCGGCTCGAGGAGAAGGTGATGGGGCCGCCCCTCCTGCCAACGGCGCGGGGTGAGAACGGGCAGCCCGGGCTGGGCTGGGATCTTACAGCTCATCCATCCCACCCCTGCAGGGCAGGGACACTCCCACTGTCCCAGCCTGGCCTTGGGCACTGCCAGGGATCCAGCCCTGCCCACCCTGCCAGGGAACAATTCCTGCCCAGCATCCCATCCAGCCCTGCCCTGTGTCAGTCTGAAGCCATTCCCTGTGTCCTGTCCCTCCATCCCTCGTCCAAATTCCCTTCAGGTACTGAAAGGTCACCCCAGCAGCCCTCCCTGCTCCAGGAGGGAATGGGGCAGCTCAGCCCCAGGGCTGCCCAGGGGGAATATTTCCCACAGGGAGTCTCAAACCCTCCTCCCTCCCTAAGGGGCCAGAACCCTGACCTCCAACACCTCTGGCACTCTGGAATTTCTGCTTAGTTTATACCATCACTTTAGGTTTGCAAGTCTCAAGTTTGTCTCTGCAGGAGCATCAAGCACAGACAAGAGCACTTCTGTACAAAATTCCAGGGCTGCTCAGGGAAGCTCAGCTCAGCTGAGCTCAGCTCCAGCCAGGCTGAGCCCCTCTGTGCCCCTCAATGTGGCTCATGGGCTGCAGGAGCCTCACCCCTGCTGAGTCCCTCCTGTCCCTGGCACACACCTGGATCCCACAGACCTGCTCCCAAGGAAACTGCTGCAACATTCCCAAAAATGAAAAAATCTAAAACAGGATCAGCCACTGGAAAAGCAGAACTGAGCTACATCCTCTCACATTTACCTATGGCTGGGCTGAACTGGCTGCCCAGGGAACCTGCCAATGTAAACTCTGAGGAGTCTGAGCCCAAGAGCTGTCAGGAATATCCTGTGGAATATCTGGCAGCTTCCCTGTTGTCATCGCCAGGCTCTAGTTTGACCCATTCCCCAATGCCAGCAGGATGTGCCCAGGGATGATGCCCAGGGAGGGTCTGTGGCACCCCAGCCCCAGTCCCCCGTGGCACTGACCTTAGCCTGTTTTTGAGGGTGCTGACCTCCCGGCTCAGCCCCTCGTTGGCCTCGGTGGCGTCGTCCAGCTCGCGCTGCAGCTTGCGCCGCGACGCGTTGGCGCGCGTGGCCTCCTCCTCCGCCTCCTCCAGCTGCCGCTTCAGCTGCTTCATCCTGGCGTTGGCCTTCTCCATCTGCAAGCAGCCCAGCACTGAGGCACCCAGCAGCTGCAGCCCCGGCCGGGCCAGCACAGCCTCGTGCAGCTGCAGCCCGAGCCCCCGACGCCGCGGAGCCCCCGGCCCTGGGAGCAGGTGGAACAGCCAGCAGGGCACAGCGACAGCCCCTGCTGGTGCAATCCCACTGTACATCCCCTTCCCACACAGCTCCTCTTCACAAGCCCCCCCACCCCAAGGGGGTTTGACTGACCCCCACCCACCTGCTCCTTGTACTGGTCCGCGTGGCGCCGCTCGTCCTCCACCTGCATGAAAACCTCCTTCAGCTTCTTCTCCGTGCGCCGCACCAGCTTGTTGGCAGCTGCTCGTTCCCTGCAACAGCCCAGAGCCACCGTGTCCCAGTCTGCAGGGCTGGCAGCACCACATCCTCCCCCCTGAAGGAACCGGGACAGAGCTCTCTGAACATGCCAGACACAGCAGTGGACCTGATTCGTGTGCCAGGGGCTGGCTGCCATGCAGGGGTGCAGGGTGCAGCTCTCAGAGCACAAAGCCCTGGGGCAATGTGAGCACGGGGCAGAGAGGGCTCAGAGGGTGCCTTCACAAGGCTGGACAGAGCAGTTTTAAAGCTGCTGCTTAACCAGTAACACAATCCTGCTGCAGAGCACAGAAAGGACAGAGGTGGTGGTAGGACAAGTTCCACCTGCAAATGAGGGTAGGAACCAGCTAAAAAAGTGAATTTTGAGAATAGGATTGCAGGGACAGATGGATAATGCAGAAAGATTTCTGTAGAGCACAGGATTCATCTCAAGCTGTCCCACATAAGCTGTTTCTCCAACCAAGCAACCAGGGTCTCAAGGGGACATTTCACCCATTTCCTGCAGCACCTCATGGCTCTGGGACATCAACACCTTGCAGAGTTTATCCAGCTGGCAGGAAGGAAACCCATTCTGCAACTCCCAACCCCAGTTACTCTACAGCTGCCTTGCTGAAGTTTATCCCCTGAACAGGAGTCTCCAGACAATAAACCCAAGGCCCTTCAGAAACTTGCAGCATGAAACCTTCAGCCATTCAACCCACACAGGCAACCAGGTCTGCTCCCCTTACTTGGCTTCCTGCTCGAGCTGTTCTTCAAGCTGTGCAATCTTGGCTTCTAGAGTAGAAATTGTTGCCTTGAATTTGGACTTGACAGAGCCCTCCAGTTCCTGCAGCTTGGCCTTGAGCTCCTTGTTCTGCCTCTCGAGCTGCTGCCGTGCGTTCTCGCTCTTCTGGGGCAGCGCTGCGCCGGCCAGCTCTGAGTTGAGCGTGTCCACCTGGCAGGGAGGGGACAGGGTCACTCAGTGCCACCAGAGCCTCTGGATGTCACAGCCAGCAGCAGCTGCCCCTGCTCACCTGCAGCGTGGTCTTTCGGAAGCGCTCGTTGAGCAGCTCCATGTTGCTCTGCTCCTCCTCCAGCTCTTCCTCCAGCTGCGCAATGCGCGCCTCCAGCCGGCGCTTCTCGTCCAGCAGTGCTGACCTGCACAGGGGAGGGGTCAGGGGTCTCCAGAGCCAACACAGCTCCTGGGGAGTCACTGAGGGTCAGGGAGTCTCCTGAGCTGGAAGGGGCTCACCAGGCTCATCCAGCCCAGCCCCTGTCCCTCCACAACCTCCCAGCAATCCCACCCTGTCCATCCCTGGCAGCTGTCCAAGCTCTCCTGCAGCTCTGGCAGCCTCGGGGCCGTGCCCATTCCCTGGGCAGTGCCAGCACCCAGCACCTCTGGGGGAAGAGCCTTTCCCTGAGTCCCTGCTGCCCCCCGGGCTGCACTCACTTGCCCGAGGCGCTGTTGGCGATCTCGTCGGCCAGCTCGTCGCGCTCCTGCTCCGCGTGGCGCCGCGCGCGCTCCGAGGCCGCCAGCTCCTGCGGGGAACAGGCACTGCAGCTGCACAGCCCGGCCCCCCACTGCCTCGGGGGCTGGGGGCTGGGACATCCCTGGCGTTTAATGGATAAGCCAGCAGGGCTCATTCCTTCCCTGCCTGGGATTGCAGTGGAGTCACTTCTCCCTGAAATCTTCCCCACACAAGGCAAGGGAAAAAATCCCTTGAGTGAAGATCAGTAACACCCAAGCTGCCAGCAGCAGGAGAAGCCACTGTGCCACATGCTCTGATAGACAGTCAGTGTAAAGTAGATGCTAAATTAAGCAAATGTTTTAGGTTCTCATGGAGTTCTCAGCATGAAGACAAGAAGAGAATAAAAATTTAAAAGCTTCAGCACAACAGCACTGAACCTCTGATTATAAATCTGCATTAAGTGGCAGAAAGACTCAAGCATTTCCTAAGGACAATGAAATGCTCTACAAGTGCCACACTGAGGTCTGAAGGCCACCCAAGTCCAGGAGCAGTGCCTGAGAAGGCTCCAAGAGAGTGTGCTGAGTCTGGGCTGCAAGCACTGCCTAAAGCAGACAGGAGAGGCACAGGGACCCTGCAGTGACCCTGTGGCACCACAGGGACACTGGAAGATGAGAGATGCAGCAAGACTTGGAGCTCTCACTTAAATTACCAACAGTGAGGGCAAACATGGCCATTAGAGAAAAGGCTGAGAGGGGGGCAGAGGGATAAACCTCCACACACACAAATGGTCCACTGGGGCACCAGAGAGGGAATTGTAAATATGCAAATCCTAACAACCCATTTCAGTGCTGCCACTGAGCACTGCACTTCTCAGAGACCCCTGAACCACCACTGCAGGGAAATCTCAAACATCTTTAAGCAGCAGTGAAGCTTCCCTGCAAGCCAGAAGACTCCTACTCCAGACTCCTACGAAGCTGTAAGGACTCACTGATGACCTGGGCAGAGGAACCAGAGTTCTCCTGGCTCCCATCTCTCTGTTAACTCACTACATTGCTTTTCACTTTTTTTTACCCTCTTATCTTTGCCTCACTCTAAACAAGAAAAACAAATCTCTTGGATTTCCATCTCACCTCTTGGAGCTGGAGTATTTCTGCTTCAAGACTTTTGAGCTTCTTCTCACTCTCTTTGGACTGGGCAAAGATCTCATCCCTGGATGCTCGGGCCTCTTCCAGCTCCCGCTGGTAGTCCTTCATCTGAGCCTGCAGGGCAGAGCAGGGTGAGGAGCAGCCAGGCTGCACCAGGACAATCACAAGAGCCATTCCAGCTCTGAAGCATTTCAGCCCCTAAGGGATAAGGCTGTTCTCCCAATGTGGCTTCATTCCACTTAAAGGCATTTCCAGTTCCTCTGTATAATAAAATTTCCTTTTCTCATCTTTCCACCCCTCAATGCCTGGTCAGAAATATCACATTCCAAGGCTTCAAGCATTCCATAGAATTATAGAGTGGGATCTTAGAATGACCTAAGCTGGAAGGCCCCTTAATTATCATCCAGTGCCACCCCTGCCACGGGCAGGGACACTTTCCACTATCCCAGGTTGCACCAAGTCCTGTCCAACCTGGCTTTGGAAACCTCCAGGGATGTGGGAAGTGGTTTTGTGGTGGGGGAGTTTGGAACAAGATTAGCTTCAGGGTCCCTTCCAACCCAAACCATTTTGTGATTCTATAAATTCCCTAGAGGATAAAAATCCAGGCTGGACACTCTCAGAGCCATCAGTGGAGTCTGATTCTCCTCCTGCCTTCAGCTGCAGCGAATGGAAGCAGCTCCCAGGACAGAACCCAGCTCCCTGTGCCTACCTGCAGCTTCCTGAGCTGTTTGATGGCCTCATCCCGAGCCTTGTTTGCAGCCTCTATCTGCCCCTCCAGGTCCTTCAGGTCCATCTCCAGCTTCTTCTTGGCCGCCACGGCCAGGGCGCGCTGCTTGCGCTCGTCCTCCAGCTCGGCCTCCAGCTCGCGCACCTGGGCAGGCGAGGCAGCTCAGCCAGGGCACCCTGCCAGGGACCCCACCTGGGCAGGTGTGGCTGCCAGGGACCCCAGCTGGGCAGGCGAGGCAGCTCAGCCAGGGCACCCTGCCAGGGACCCCACCTGGGCTGCCAGGGACCCCTGCAGGGCTGCCAGGGACCCCACCTGGGCAGGTGTGGCTGCCAGGGACCCCCAGCTGGGCAGGTGAGGCAGCTCAGCCAGGGCACCCTGCCAGGGACCCCACCTGGGCAGGTGTGGCTGCCAGGGACCCCCAGCTGGGCAGGTGAGGCAGCTCAGCCAGGGCACCCTGCCAGGGAACCCACCTGGGCTGCCAGGGACCCCCCAGCTGGGCAAGTATGGCTGCCAGGGACCCTTGCAGGTACAGCTTCCAGGGACCCCCAGCTGGGCAGGTACAGCTGCCAGAGACCCCCAGCTGGGCTGCCAGGGACCCCCAGCTGGGCAGGTGTGGCAGCTCAGCCCTGCAGGTACAGCTACCAGGGACCCCCAGCTGGGCAGGTGTGGCAGCTCAGCCCTGCAGGCACAGCTGCCAGGGGTCCCCCCAGGGGAAAAGGCTCTGCAATGGCAGCTCAGGGCAAGGCAAGGCCAAATCCCACATGCATCTGCACTGAGCAGAAGGGAGATCCCAGAAGGAACTCAGCATCTGGAGCATTTCCATTTCAGCCCCTGCCCACCTCTCCCATCCCTGGGGATGGCTCCAGGGCAGATGTCACTAACTCTGATGGAAAATAAGAAGCAGAATCACCTCATTGTCTCTAGAAAACAATGAAACCATTCCCTTTGAACAGACTGTCACTGGCATTTACACACCAACAACTTCTTTTCCCAAAACAAAACAAGGGTGTGTGAACAGCCAGGCAACATGGACTGAGCCAAACCTATGCAAAAATAAACTGAGCCAGAAATGCCACAGGTCACCAACATGAAAGAATATTTTGTTTTGAAGCAAATCTCCCTCTTTCCCAGTTAGATAACAGCAACTTTGTACTGCAGTGACCTTCCAAACCCTGCAGGCCAGGTTTATTCCTAAGATATCTCTACACTGGTGATTCAGTTTTTGTTTTCTTTGGGATAAATCTTGAAATATTGGCTGGTTTATCCTTCAACACTTAATGTTAATTTAGAACCAAGCATGATCCTCTAAAGGCATTTCTTGAGGTTCTTCTGATCCCTGTGTTCCCAGAATCCCCAAGTCTGACAAACCTGGCAGCTCTACCATGATCTGTATCTAGGAAACTTCACTTAATTTAGAAGTCTGTCTCAGCATCCATGGATTTGTTCCTGGACAGCAATTAGGATGGGCTTGGAAATGCAACTGAGGTATATCCCTGTCCTGGGAATACACCCAGGCAGCTACAGCCAAACCTCCTGGGGTGGCTCAGGAGGTCACCAGCACAGCCCTCAGCCAGAACTACTGCATGGTCTGTAAAAGTGCTCTGGTTTGGGGTTCCCATAGAGAGAATCTTTAAGAATAGAGGTTTGCTTTTCTGGTAGCACAGAGGCCCAGAATTCTGGCAGGAGACCTTCCTCCCCTTCTGACCACAGCACAAAGGAAAACAGACATACTTGTTTCACCAGCATCCTCTTCTTCTCCTCGTTCTGCTCATCTCTGGCTTGCAGGTCTCTGTCAAACTGGGCTTTCATGGCCTGCATGTTCACCTCCAGCCTCAGCTTGGCATCTTCTGTGGCCTGCAGCTCATCTTCCAGCTCCTCCAGCTGAGTCCTCATCTCCTCCACCTGCTGCTCCAGGGTTCTCTTGGATTTCTCCAGCTCGTGGACCTAAGGCACAAGCCCTGATCAGAGCCTGTCCTTCAGGGCCCCAGCAGAGCTCTGACACAGGGCACAGACTGCTCTGGTGGCACTGGGCACAGGACAGGAGAGCAGCAGCTCTGGCTGCAGCAGAGGCCCCAGGGGTGAGTGCAGCCCCATCCCCTCAGCCAGGCCTGGCAGAGGGAAAATCTGGCTCTTGGGCAGTGAGGTGGGGCTGGGACAGGGTGACAAGCAAACACCACCAGGGAGGGGCAGGGGGCCTTTGCTGCTGCCTCAGCTGGGGGCAGCAGGGAGGACACTGCAGGATCACAGCTCTGCTCTGCCTTTGGTCCAACCATGTCCTGCAACTCAGCTTGACCAAAGGGAACAGAAATCCTCATTATCCTCATTTCCACACAAAAAATACACCCAGCAACACAGAAATGCTGGGTGTGGCTGCCCCATCTATCACAGCTGCACACACCCAGTTCTATCCAACTGCAGTCCCACCCCCATTGATCCAAAAGGGTAAAACTGACATCTGGGATCTCCATGAGGTGAGAATACAGCTTGGAAGGGCCTGATGTTAGCAAGGACACCCCCTTATGCTGGGCACTGATTCCTCCAGCATTTTGGGTGAGCTTCAGAAGGTTCTGCTCTTGTGCACAGACCCTTCTCCAGCCAGGAGCTCTCCCTGTTATTCCCACTGGAACAAGCAGCCTGTGGAACCATACTCACATTTTTGCCCACATCATCTTTGGAGCTCATCAAGTCTTCCATATCTGCACGCAGCTGCTTGTTCTGCCTCTCAAACTCCTCCTTGGCTTCCAGGGCCTCCTCCAGGGCCCTGGCCAGGGACAGGGCTTTGGTTTCCTTCTCCCTGGCCTCTGCCTCCGCTCGGTCTCGCTCCTCTGCATACCTGGCAGAAATGTTCTTTTCTTCTGCCAGCATCTGAACATAAGCAACAATTAATCCACCTCTTCAGCTCCACAGTCAGGTCCTTCCTGCCTCAGGTGTTTTACTCATGCTCTGAGTTTAAGTGGCCTCCAGGAGCTGTCTGGCCCCTCAGTGGTGATCAGAGTGCCACTAAGAGAGCAGCTACAGCTCCTCTGGGACCAGGGGAGGAAAGCAAGCCACTCATCAAGACTCAAGTTTCATACAATTTCCACCTTCCACTCTTCAGATCCTTTTTTTAGTCTACCTTGAGGGATTACAATAAAACTCTGAAGTTTTTGTTCCAGCATAGTTCTCTTTTTCTATATGAAGAGCTGATTACTTGATCTAGCCAGCCTCAGGGATGGCACCTGGCTGGCAGAACTGGGAGTGACAAGTTCCTAACAAAGGCCAGCTGCTCACAGATTTATCAACAACACCAGGCAGACCCTTCTCTACACAAGGCTCAGCAACAACAAGGAGATGTCAGTTAAAAATCCTAAAAAGCAGGAAGATGACAGGAAGCTGGAGTACCTGATCAAACTTCTTCTGCTTTTTCTCCAGGTTGGAGACGATCTGGCGCTGGTGGTCCAGATCCACCATCAGGTCATCCAGCTCCTGCTGCAGGCGGTTCTTGGTCTTCTCCAGCTTGTCATAAGCCAGAGCCTTCTCCTCCAGGCGCTGGCCCAGGGACTCCACGTCCTTCAGCAGCTTCTTCTTGGCCTCCTCCAGGCCTTCAATGGTTCCCAGGTCATCATCCACCTTCTTCTTGGCCTCAGCCAGCTGAAATTGAGGAAAAGCAGGTGAAGTCCCCTAGTGCATCAGGAGAGGGAGGAAAGGCACCCAGGGCACAGTGCAAAAGCAGGAACAGGTGTTACTGAGCTCAGGGAACACAAAAACTGGGAATTCTCAGGCACACATCATGACTGCAGTGGAGAAAAGCCACAGGAAACTTTATTCCAAAATCTGCTCCAGCACCTGTGGAAGTTCTGTGATGTGCTCCCCAAAGCTCTGGGACAGTGTGGGACAGCTCCTCACACAGGTGCTGCCACTCACAGCACTCACCTGGGCCTGCAAGGCCAGCATCTGCTTCTCCAGGTTCTTCCTGGCCTCCTCCTCCTCCTCCTGCTGCTCCTGCAGGTTGTTCTTCTCCTCTTCCAGCTGCCTTATCCTGCTGCTGAGGTTGAGCTTCTGGCGGGTTTCCTCCTGGAGCAGCTCCTGGAACACAGGCAGGGCCAGTGCTGAGTGTGCTCTGACACCCCCCAGCTCCACATGGAGAGTCCCAGGTTTATTTTCCCCTCTGATTTTGGGACAAGGACATGCTTTGTGAAGATATCTGTTATTTGGGTTTTCAAAAAGTCACTTCATAAAGCATGTTCTGCTCAGGGAACCCATGCCAGAGACTGTTCTAGAAGTTAATGGATGACACTTTTCCATCTTTCAAGGGACTAGCACAGAAGTCACCTTCAAAATGTATTTTTTCTTTCTGCAGACAAGAATAGAACACCTATTTTAAACCACCTGGGAAGAACATGCAGCAGCAAATCCTGCAATGGCAGCATGCTTCCATGTTTTCTGCACTGTTCAAATATAAAGGTCACTTTAAAGGCGGGAGCTTCTCTCATAACAAAGTGATGACAGGTGTAATCCCCATCCCCATCCTGCTCCCTGGAAACCCCTCCAGTTGTGTGTGATTAACACCATTCACGAGTTAAGTGGTCACTGTGAGAACTTTAATACAGGAAACAGAAAATATACTGGAATGATGAATATCTGCAGAAAGCTGCAATTTCTTCATTAAGAACCAAAACCTGGCAATTTGAACTTCAGCTGTAAGAATTTGAAGCTGTCAGTAGAAGACAGGATATTATTCCTCATACATCCTAAGGATATTGACATTAAATTCTGCCTGGAAAGGTTTTTTTATTTGAGTCTTATCTCCCTCAGAGACAAAAACATAAAACAGAACTAGCAACTATCAGGCAGTGAGGCTCAGATAATGAAAACTCAGTTCCCCATGTAGCTGAGCCATCCCAATCCCTCCCATTTCACTGGACTGAACAGGAAATTCAGCTTCTACCCAGGGGACTTTCCAAAGCATGAATGGAAATGTGTTTTCTGTCAGCAGTCAGCATTTCCCTGAGGAGCAGAGCTCCAGTGCCAAGCTCACTTTGCTGCACACACACCTGTGTGTCCTGAAGCTGAGATTCCAAACTGGCTGCATCCTTGGCAAACTTGATGCCTTTCTTCTCTGCTTCCTCCAGCAGACTGGAGACATTGTCCAGCTCATTCTGCAAAGCAAAGAGCCCAAAGGTAACAGCACAGCCCAAATCCCCCTGGGGCTGGAACTGCACAGCACAAAACCTCAGCAAATCCCAGCTATGGCAAGTCAGCAGCAGAGCCCAACAGAGAGAGACAAGGAGCTAAAACCACTGAAGTCTGGCTACAAAATGGAAGGTGAATGTCAGTCCTGAAGGGCAGTAACAAAACAGGAGTCAGGCTGTAGAGCTCTGATATGCAGCACTTTGCTCTGATCCCTGCATTCACACTTTAATGCTGTTTTTAATTCTAGAACCATATATTTCATGGAAGCATTAATTCAGGGATCATCAGGGTGGCAGCTGGGTCTAAAGCTTCACTGCAAGAGAAGAGGTTACTGCCAGGTGCCAGCTCATTATTCTGGGCTGCATTACTTTTATATACAGTGAGACAGCCTGAAAGCTTCCTCCAGAGCTGGGCCATTCCCTTTTGGAAGTGCTTTAGCTGGATTTCCCTGAAGTCCTCATCACTGTGGTTCAGAATCAGCCAAAAATGGGCCTGTGCTTGCAGCCCCTCCCTGCCAGGTCCCAGCTTGGAGCACCAAAGCAAACCTGTGGCCCCCCTCAATTTTTGCTCATCCCTATGGAAAAGCTCAGCCCAATCTACTCAATCCCACAGCCAAGCCAAAATCCTGTACTGCAGCTGGGTGTGCAGAGCTCCCTGCAGGATTTGCTCTCCAGGATGGAAGGCACATCCTTCAAAGCCACTGGGACTCTCCACAGCCCAGGATTGATGTCACAGCTGTCCAGCCCTCCCCACCTGAGGCACATCACCCCATGAGAGCCCCTGCTGAGGTCACCTCCCACATCAGCCACATTTCTGCTCATGGTTACAACTCTGAGCTCCTTGCCTGTTTTCAGGATTTCAGGACTTGCAGAGCCTTACCTGCAGTTTGTTGGCCTTCTCTGCCAGCTCCACCCTCAGCCTCTCCCCTTCTGACACCTTTGCAGTCAGCTCCTGCACCTGAGCATCGAGTTTCTTCCTCTTGTGCTCAGACTCTGCCTTGACCTGCTGCAGCACCTTCACCTCACAGGCCAGCTCCTTGTTGTCAGACTCCAAGCCTTGCTTGTTCTTCTCAAGGTTTGCTTTGAACTGGTAAAGACAAAAGGAAAGAAGTTCAACTCTTTGCTGCAGGTATGTTCTGCTCAAAATGGTTCTGCAGATCAGGTTTCCATGTTCAGAGGGAAGCCAGGTGCTCAGCAGGATGGCAGCAGGGAGTGGAAAATGCTGCTGTGTAACACTGTGTGTGCCAGGCCAAGGCTGAGGGAGCTCAGGCTGCTCTCCCAGCAGCACAGGTAACAGTGAGCAGCACAGGCAGGATCTGGGATGGCAGCACTGCAAATGAGTGTTTTGGTAGCACTGCAAGGAGGAAGGAATGTGCCCATTAACAGATCAGCATGGCTCATCTCACAGAAATAAAAGGGAAGATATGAACCAAAGCTGCCCTGATTTGAGTAGGCAGAGCAGCCTGGAAGTGCAGAACAAAGCAATTCTCAGCACTGCACTGACATTTGTCAAAAGCCTTTAAAAAGCAATAATTGGCATAAGGGATGTTTTAGTGTCATTCCTGCTTTATCACCAGAGCTGACAGCATCTTGTCACAGGAGTTTTGTTTCAGATTGCAGGGTATTTTTCCATCTTTTCATGCTCTTATTGAGTGTATTTATTGACTAAGGAGCAGAAGACATGCAGGAGATTTCCAGGTGAATAAAGCTTGTGAAAATCCTAGTTTAACTACTGCATTTCTCACTTAATTTAGAATACTAAGGAAGCTTATGCAGTATTCACAATGCATAAAAACATCACCACGGGATATGAACTGTCCACACACACATCTGTGAATGATCTCAGCTGCAATTTCAAAAACTTGACACTTCTTTTTTTGGAAAAGTTCCTTCTGAACAAGAACAGGAGCCATGTGATCCACATGTGCCTCTGCTGCTGGTGACCAGAGGACACAGCACAGATGTGCTGCTCAATAGCTGCAATACTGTCAAACCAACATGATAAATCAACAATTTGGACAGATTTGTAGAGGACAGCTTGGCTCTGTGATGATGGAAAACCTCAGCTCAGGTATCCTGGAAGGAACCATGCTGCCTGTGGTTCTTACAAAAACCCCTGAAGCAGAAAGTTCATTTTCTTCTCACCCTTTTGGCCTGCTCAAGCTGTTCAGAGAGCTCCTCCAGGGCAGTAGCATGCCTCTGTCTGATCTCCTGGATCTGGGCTTCATGGTTTTTGGTTTCCTCCTCAATTGCTTTCTTCAGCTCAGCCACCTCCTGCTCTCGCTTTGTCCTGGAGGAAGCACAAAGGGTCATCCAAAAACCAGCACTGCAGTTTCTGTAAATCAAAGATGAATGTCAATGGAGCTTTCTTACACAGGCCATGGTCCTACCTCAGCTCCTGCTGTGCTGCAGTGGTGTCCAAAGTATCTTCCAGTTCAGTTTTTAAAGCCTCCAGCTCCTCACTGAGATCCCTTTTCTGCTTCTCTGCCTTGTTCCGTGACGCCTTCTCAGACTCCAGGTCCTCCTGCAGCTCTGCAATCTGAGCCTGCAGCTCCCTGATCACCTTCAGGGCATTGTTCTTCTGAACTGCTTCCTCATCCCCCCTGGCAGACAGAGGCACACAGTGAGTGGGACTGCACCTCCCCTTGTAACCATCCTTAAATTATCTACAAAAACATCTTCACTTTTCCACTAGAATAAAATAAATATAAATTTTTATAGAATGGAAGGGACCTTAAATATCATCAAATTCCCATTCCTTCCATGAGCAGGGACACCTTCCACTATCCCAGGTGTCTCCAAGCCCTGTCCAAACTTGGACACTTCCAGGGATGGATGAAAGATACCACAGATAAAACCAAAAACCAAGGTGCACTATCAGAATTATAGAGCTTTAGTTTACAGTCAAGTAATGTAATGTAATGTACAGTTCTGTACATTTCAGCACTGCCCCAGAAATGTTCCATCTGTAGAATTTTCTCTTTCCTGCAAAATTATACTTCAAAAATCCAGATGGTGCTCAGCATAACATGGGACTGCAGGAGTATCACACAACCCCAGATGAAGTCTGTCCTGCCCAGCACTTTAAGACCCACTGAGAAATACACATTTTTCCCTCTTGAGGCCGAAATTTTGGGAGATTTAAAAAAAGCTTGCAGAGCCCAAACACTGTTATACCACATGAAAGTTCTTTTTGCAGTTTGTAGAGCAAGGATGCTGAGGGATCCCTGAATTCATTTCAGTTTCCATGTCTGTGCAGAGCACAGAGCTGCTCCAGCAGCAGCCCCAGCTCTGGCTGCAGCCAGGTGAAATCAGCCTGGGAGCAGCTCTGTCCCACACTGACCTGGCCACTGCAGCCTGCAGCTCCTCCTCTTTCTTGGCCAGCTGGATCTTCAGCTCCTCAATCTGGGCTTGCAGCTCAGCTATTTGGTCCTGCAGGTCTGTGGTTTCCCCATCCAGTTTTCTTTTAGCTTTTTCTAACTCTTGACGAGTCTTCTCCTCCTTTTTCAGGCGTTCTAAAGGAAGCAAAGAATTAAATTCCTATGGAATTGTTCCTCTTGTCACCCTCAGGGCGTTTGGGGTGGCAGGAAGGGTGGGAAGTTTAATTTATGCTGCCTCAATTCTTTCTCCAGTCTGCAGAAAAATGAAACAGCAAAGGAGAACTGCATGACTTAGCCAGAAAGTCAGGGGAAAGTCTCTGACAACTGTGAATAGTTTGAGATGAGGCAACAGAAACATCTTGTAGGCAATAAGGAGTGGGATCTAACAGAGCAGCTTGAGCTGCTGGGTCAGATAACCACAGACATCAGCACTCAGAAAAGCAGATAAACTGTGGACTGGAACAAATGCTGGCTTGCATGGCTCTGGAAGGGCTAGGCCAGACTTCAAGAAGTCTGCTGGAAAGTGGCACAGCTTAAAGTAAGCAGGGATGAACCATTTCCCAAGTATCTGTGCTGTTTAACACATGCCATCAATATTCAGAGAGCTCCCTCCCAGTAACTGACTTGTGCAGCTGGGATGCTCCAGCCCTGAGGAATTCTCTGGGACAACAGCAGGGCCCAGAGCAACCCAAGACACTCAGCTGGCACCAAGACATTGTGCCTGGGACAGAGCAAGGCAGATCCTGGCTGTGCTGCCCACTGCAGCTGCTGGGCAGGGCTGCAGCACATCTCAGCCCCAGCAGGCTGCTGAGCAGAGCCTTAGCACAGCTCTGAAGGCACTGGCACAAATTCAGAATTCTCAGTGACAGCAGGACTTATTGTCCTTGCTCAATGCTTTGTGGCTCCTCAGTGCAGAGATTTCCCTCACACTCTTTCTGGAGCAGGATCTGCCACGTGGGAAGGGAGCCATGGTCAAGAATCACCTCAGAGCCATCCTGGGCTACTTGGGATTTTCCAGACAACCTAAAGTAACACTGCTTTTCTCCAAACAGGCTCACATTCCAAAAGAATTGTACTTTCCCTCTGTTTTTACATGGAGTTCCTGGTGAGTGACAGTTACAGCAGTGTCACAAGACCCAATTTTGTAATTGAGAAGGTTCACAGCAAACTGAATTAATTTTTCCCCCAAATATCAGTGCCTAGCAGTGCCAAGACTCTAGCAGAGACCTTAATGGCTTCTTGAATCATCTCCAAGAGTAAATATCATTTTACTCTGCTTTCCTAGCCAAGAAATTGCATGTCTTGAATATAAGCTTTAATTTCCACTTCTAAGGTCATCAGTCTTGGCTCTGTAACCAAACCCATCTGTCAAGTTCCTAGTCCTGATTTAAGCACAGAGCTACTCCAGCATTATTTTCCAGTGAGTAAAGCTTACTTAGACCCATCTTAAAGTCTCTGAATGCAACTGTTAAAGACAAGGTTCATCCATCACTGCTACCTCTGTTAGTTCAGTACCTTCCTACACAGATAAGGTAAAACTGTGATATTCTTCCAGAAGCACATCAGCCTTAAAATATGCAGCAAGACAGGCCACAACACACCAAGTGCAAGAAATATTCCCAAATTAGGGCACAGTGAACAACTTTCTCTATTATTTTGCAACTTTGACTTGGCAGCTTTGACTTGATGTTGCACAGTATCTATAGTAATTTCCAAAAACCAACATAAAATCAAGACAGGTTGCATGTAGAGCAGGGTTAACTTGTGACAACATTGGCAAAAGAATCAGAAATAAATGGCTAAAGGAATGGAACTATTTGAGATGGAATCATGGAATGGTTTGAGTTGGAAGAGACCTTAAAGCTAGGCTCATTCCACCCCCTGCCTTGGGCAGGACTCCTTCCACCAGACCAGGCTGCTCAATAAAAATAAAGCCCTATAAAATAATAAAATATATCGATAAATACAATGAAGATAAATATTAAGGAAAACAAAACAATTGAGACTTTCTTATTGGAAAACAATCCTGGAAGCCTAAAGACAGGAATACACTGCTCTGGTGTTAGAGAAGTGGGAGGAACTCCCAGGTGCCAGGATGTTTTCCCTTGGTGCTAATGGACACAGGCAACAGCAGGAATTTCTGAGTGTGTCTGTAAAGGAAATGGATTCTCAGAAATGAAAACCTGACAAGTTCAAGGAGAGGCACTGAGCAGCCAGATGCAGCAAGCCTTGCAAGAGACACCAATTTCCCTCAGGAGCTGGCTGGAAGAGCAGCTCAGGGGCATCCCCAGCTCAGGTTACACTGCAGCCCGGGCCCAGGTGATCCATCCCCTCCTGGCAGCAGCTCCAGCCTCTTCCAGGCCACTCCAGGCACAACAAACCTTCCAAATCTGTGATCATCATCTCCTGCTTGTTCTTCAGTTTGGCCAAGTTTTTGGCTTTTTCTTCTTCTTCAGCCAGCTGAGAAGAGCATTCAGCAATCCGATCCTCCATCAGCTTCTTTTCCTGGGGAGGAGGAAGGGGAGGAAAAAGAACTGAAACACAACTTCAGGAGTCCCTAAGCAATGCAAATAAAGGAAAGTACAAACCCACAGAGGTGTGTCACAGAGCACAATATTCTATTACAGGTTTTGTTCCTAGCACAGATTTCATTTCAAGTGATTGTCAGTGTCAAGGATCAGCTGGAATTGTTTGGAAACATGAACACTTCTTTTCCAAGAGACCTGGAATTCAGCACAGAGCAGGCCTGGCTTTAGGACAGCATTGGAAATCTGTCTGCAGAGAACAGTGCTACAAACAATTTTTCCAGCTCTAAGATTTGGCAGAGTCATGGAACTGGGGAGAGTGCATGACAAACTCCCTCTGGAATGTCGAGCCCAAACTCATCTCCAGTCTCACAAGTGTCCAGGTGCAAATGTCCCAGATCCTGGGCCAGCAGCTTTGGGAGCTGCCCCTTGGCATCTCCACTGCTCTCACCTTCAGAAATTTGGAATTTTGGTCCTCCAACAGTAGGATCTCCTCCTCCATCTTCTTGATCTTTGCTTCAGCTGTCACTTTTTCAAGCTGCAGCTTCTGCCGAGCTCCCTCCTCCTCATCCAGTTGTTCCTCCAGGTCCTGGGAAGAGACACAACTGCACCTGAGCATCTTCCAGGTGATCCATGAGGTCACACTTAGGTTTTTTTAATGTGACAAAGATGTGTTATTTTGAAAGGCCTCTTGCCCTAACACACACTAAACCCACATTTGCTTTGTTAGGTTCATTTACAGGATCAATGAGCTGGTGAGGAATCAAGGGCCAAGGGATACATGTGGGATTTTTGATGCTCTGGATTCCAGCTTTGGGAGAAATGTGCTCTCTAGGAAACACACACACACAGCCACAGTCTTCATCTTCCTAATCCCAACTATAAAATTAAAAATCTGTAATTAATTACAACCAAATCATTTATGTCAGAGACTTCCCAGCACACTGCACCTGAATGGGGCACCTGGTGGAAAAATGCCAGGATCTGGGAAGAGATTCCACAGGAAACAACTCCCCTTATTTCAATATCACAGCTGAGACAGTTCAGTTATTGACATAAAGAGTTAAAAAAGCAATAATGCACTGTGCTTCTAAGGGTTTAAATATGATTCATTTAAACATGGTTAATAGACATTTATGAAAAGGCATCAAAAGCTGTGAGAAGTTTATTTCCTCTTCAACTACTTTTAGTATTTTGGAAGACAGGTAACTTCTCACCTTTTTCAGGGCCACCATTACTTAAAAGGAAGCACCTAAAATAATCTGATTTTCAAAAAAACCTCAATCAAGTAACTTGTAAAGTCAGATGAGGAATATCCTTCATGTTCCCTGGATTTCAGTCAAAAGGGAACATTTCTCTCACAAGTGACACATCCCATCAGTCTGTCTGTAAGGCCCTGCCTGGTTCCTCTCAGGAACCCTTTAATTATCTCTCAGCACACACTGCCAGGGCATCCCTCACCTGCCTGAGACCACACACAGCTCATCACACTGAGCATGGGAAAGGGAAAGGGATTCATTTAATTCCACTCAGGAGCCAAGTTCCTCTGTCCTGTAAAGATGCTGAGGAAGCTCCCCCATCCTACTTCTCCACCTCCAGTCACAGAACCATACCTGGATGTGGCCCTGCATTTTCTTCTTCTCATTCTGCAATATTTGGTTTCTTTCCTCCTCCTCCTCAACCCTGGACTCCAAATCATGGAGAATTTCTTCCAGCTCTTGCTTTTTGGCAGCCAAGCGAGCCCTCATCTCCTCAGCCTCTGCAAAGAGCTCTGTCTCAGCCTGGAGCTGCTCTGCAAGGATGTTCTTCTCCTCCAGAACCTGCAAATACACCAGGCAGTAAAGCTTTAAAAGTGACACTTCAAAGTCTCTCATGAGAGATTACACCTGTGACAATTCCAAAGGTACTTCAAGGCCACGTTCTGCTCCAATCCCTGCCTCCCATGTGCACATCCCAAACCAAAGCCTTTCAGAAGAGGCTTCAGCAGCAGTGCAGAGGACACCAGCTCTGGCTCCAGCAGCACTTCCTGCACTGCTCCCTGCAGAGTGGCAGAGCAGGGCCATGGGCTGATCCTGGCACCTGGAATCACTGGAACTCTGGCCACCCCATCCCTGAGGATGCCACTTGTCACTGCCATGGAGCCACTGACTGGCAGCCCTGGAGTGCCCCCATCAGCCAGTTCCTCAGCCACCAACCCCATGGCTGTCCAGCTCAGGCACCAGGATGGGACACTGCCAAATGCACAAGTGCAGGCAGATGACCCTGAAACTGCTCTTCCTTTATTCCCCAAATTTCTGCCATCACAGAAAGCCACCAGGTCTGTAGAGCTGTCCCAAGTCTTTGCCCACAGCCTGCCCAGCCCAGGCACAGAATGACACTGCCACTGAATTTCTCCTGTACACCAGCAAAGGCCACAGAACCAGGTTTTGTTCTGTTAACATGTTTGTGCACCCTGGAGGGACAGCTCATGCTGTGAGTGACAATCAGCTCACCTGATCCTCTTTGCTCCCCAACCTGGCTCCCTCACATGGGACAGAGCACAATTCATGTCCTGTCTATCAAAGGCTGATCTTGGACACAAACCTGTTGATGTTTCCTTTCCATTTCCTCCAGTTCTGCCTCCACTTTTGTCTGTTTTTCTTTCACCTTCATCAGCTCCTCATCCTTGGCTTGAAGCTCTTCTTCCTGACGAGTGACCTGAAGAAGAGGCTTCACCTGCAAAGGTTTGAAATGAAAATGTGAGACCCTGCACTCACCTATTTATATGTGAATGAAACAGAACAGAACAGAACAGAAGGAACCTTGGTGAAGACTCTCCACCACTGCCAGTGCCTCAGCTTCAAATATGCAGCACAATTCCTCTGCAGGATTTTCAGTGCACTCAGCTGCTGCTGCTTCTTTGCAAAGGCCCTGAAGACAGAAAAAGTTTGTTAAATATAGCTGACCATCATTTCATTTTTAGGTTACTCAACCCTACAACACTTACAGACCATAAATAGGTTTATTTATAAGTTTCAGTAACTACACTAAATGTATGAGTTCTTGCTCCTCAGAGTCAAAGCAAGGGCTGAATTCACCATTTCCAATAATTAAAAATGCTGTTTGTTCTTACTCTCAACAGGCTTTTTTCTTAAAAAGACAAAATCAAATGGATTAGCTACTTTAATTTTTAAAAAGCTTTCCAGAGTACTTCCAGGAACCTCCAATGGGACAGGAGGAGAGACAAAGGAATTTGCAGCCTCTCTAAAAGGCTCAAAGGCAAGAGCAGGGAAAGGAGATACTGTTAAGGAATGAAGGTGCAAATTCTTCCCAGGCAAAAATCCACTTAATACCCAGGATACAATTACAGCTCCTCAGGCAACACACTCAGAAAATCTGTCCTGAAAAGAAGTTGTAATGCACAGCTCCCTGTCAGAGAGGCTTGGAAGGAGGAGCCAGCCCCAAGAGACACTCACTTCCTGGCCAGGTAGCCCCTGCACACTGCCTGGAAGAAGATGATGATGTCTGTGATCTTCAGATCCCGCTCCTCCTCCAGGTGGGCCAGGACTCCAGCTCGGAAGAAGATCTTGCTCTGTCCAATCCTGTACAAGTTGGGGTCCAGCTCCAAGGCTCTGATCTAAACAGACATCAAGGGCATTGTTACACCAAGAAAAGGACAGTTTGGGGAATTTTTCAATGTTTTGACAATGTTCAGCTATAAACACTTACCATACGCTCACAGGCCTGCTTGCCATCCATGAAACCTTTGGGAATTGCATTGGGAGTGAGGATCTCATACCTTGAAGGCAAACAAAAAACCACCTTTACATTCAGCAATGAGCAATGTGATTTATGGTATAAATTTATAGCACAACTACAGTGACCAAATGCACAGTTAGGGAATTTCTCCAGGAAACTTTTCCAGCAGCCAATTTTGGATTGTTTCCCTTTCCCTACTGTCTTTAGAATAAACTGCAGTAATTAAGCACTTGGAAGTTCAAGGCCTCACAATCAGGTCTTGATTTTCTTTGAGCTGGGCTGAGGGAGGAAAGAGGAGTGAGGGGTCTTCAATTATTTAACAAGGAACTTTAACTCCTAAGGACTCAAAATTCAACTATTTAACAAGGATCTTTAACTCTAAAGAACTCAAAATTCAACTATTTAACAAGGAACTTTAATAAAAAAGGGTTTTTTTAAAAAAAAAGCCTGTTGCTGCCATTACCTCTGCCTGAATTCCTGGAACACAATCCTGTTTGGGAATCCTTGCCGACAGATCCTTATTCCTTCCAAAACCCCGTTGCACCGGAGCTGATCTAGAACCAGATGTGGGTCTAGTTTTCCAGCCTGGACAAAACAAAACAAGGACTATTTGAATTGGCATTTAATTGTACTTTCAGTTTTTCAGGCCAGAAGGCAGCTGTGAATTCTCAGAGGACATTTACTGCTCGGTGTCACAACGTGATGGGAGAAGGAAGAGCCAGGCAGGATGCAGGACTCAGAGCAGGGGAACAGTGAAGAGAAGCAAGACTGAGGAGTTGGAAGACCTTACAAATATGAATGTTTAGATGCTGAAAATATGGAAACCATAAGTGAGATTGAAATGAAAGCCACTTTTGAGATGCCAACCCTTAGTTACTGAATCACCATGAAACAATGGGATGGCCCCTGAAGGTAATCCCTTCCTGATAGAACAGTGCCCTCTGCCAGAGAGCAGCTCCAAAGGGCACAGAAAGACTTGCTAGGGTCCAAAGAGTAGTTTTTAGAGTTTAAAGTATAACACACTATGGTAATATAAGGATTCCTATAGGCTGTATGTAAATGCTACAGAATTTGTATCTTGTATTACATTGGTTAGTGGAAATTAGAATATTCATCATAGAAGAATATTTATTGTATTGTAAACAGGAAATCGCTCTCTTCTTTCTCTCCCTCTCTCTCTCTACCACCCCTCCCTTTACGTCTAATACCTCCTCCTCTTCTCTCTATTACTCTCCCTCCTGCTCTTCCTCTCTCCCTCTTCTCTTACTCCATCACCCTTTTATCCCATTGCTCTTTCTCTTACCCCTCTCAATCCTTGTCCTACTCTGTGCTGCAGCTGGCAACACTCAGTAGGACTCTGTGCACTTTCACTCTTACAAGAACTGGAACTGTAACTTTTGGCCAGACACAAAGACTCCACCACCTACCCTCTACCCCGACACAAAGACTCCACCACCTACCCTCTTCTCGTGGTTGGGGATGATGCAGCGCACGAAGTTGGGGTTGGTGTTGCGCAGCGTGGCCATCAGCTTGGTGAGGGACTCCTTGTAGAGCTGCCCCACGGTGCGGAACATGCCCTTCTTGGTCTTGTAGGCAGAGCCGAAGGCCGTCTCGGTGATGCCCGTCACCTGGTCCAGCCCCACGATGCGATCCACTGGGGGGACAACAGCAAGGGCTGAGTGGCCCCTGGGGCTGGCAGGGGGCAGGGGAGCAGCAGCAGAAGCTCTGGGGACAGTGGGACAGTGGGACAGTGGGACAGTGGGACAGTGGCACAACGGGGACGATGCCGCGAGCGCCGGCGGGCGAGGCAGCGCAGCGGGAACGGGACGCTGTGCACAAGCTGGGGGACCAAAAGCCACAGGCTCATCCAGCACGAGAGTGCAGCTTCAGGAGGGACAGGCTGAAATATCCAGCTCTTTGCTTGCAGTTCTACATGACCAGGAAAGCTGTTTGCTGTGTTGAAATCAACTTGATGGAGATGGAAATTCCTATCTGAGCTCTGACAGTGCACAGCATTTCTGGCTTGAACATTTGTGCATGAAAAGTCACTTGTGACAACAAGATAGATTAAACCTGAGTTTTATTCATATTTTAATAGGAATTTAAGAGTTATATCAGTGACAAGAGGGAAAAGTATTTGCCAGACTTGTGCTCAGCTGCTGTTTGGAAGAGTTCTTCCCATTTTTAAATACACCTGCAAAGACCTCCCTACCCAAAAGACCAGGAAAACTCCACACCAAATCACTTCTAAGCTGCCAGAAAGCATCACAATAGAGATTTTTCTTAGATTTTTTGGGTAAGGACCTCAAGGGTTTGTTTTTCAGAAGCACAATTAGAAATGTGACTGCCATCATTAAAACCTTGAAGGTGATTCCATGTGCATGCCAAGAATTATGTAAACAGTTCACTAAAAGATACACAGGTGGCTTAACACCTCAATAATTACAGCTGGTGCTTCTTAGGACTGAGCAAATCCCAACAATTGTGGGTTCTCCATGAAATCCCAGCTGGGCAGCCAGAAACAAGCAACTATTTGTAGGCTACAGCTTCAATTTTATCATGTTAACTTCATATTAATTTAAACCAAAGCAGAGGGAATTCTGCTTTGCTACCAGAGTTATCTGACAAATGAGGGACACTATTTAACTTCTTCCTAATATTCCACTGGTCAAAGATCTATTACAAAAAAAAAAAAAAAAAAAATTAAAACCAGATGAACACAGGGCAGCAAATTTGAATAATGAGTTGTCAGTCTTGTGTGTAGAGCAGAGCCCAGATCCTCCACACTGTTTTGAACACGAGAATTAAACTTATTAAAGTTGGAGAAATAAATAGGTGATAAGGTGTTTATAAGCTCATATCCCAAATATTTGTTTGTAAGCAGAATTCTGTCCCAAATCAGACATGGGATAGAGATTGCAGGGAGTCAGTTTTACAGAGGATGAAATGCTTGTCACTATTAGAAACCTGCACCCACCAGGCCTCACTAAGCACTGCAACCACTCAGCTTTTTTTCACCTGTGCTTTCTACAATTTGGCAAACAGTTCTTGCACAGTTTTGCTTTGCTCCCCTCTGTGCTCCAGCTCTAGGAGGGTTATATAATATAAATATTTAAAATAATTCCAACAGGATTATTGGGGTTAAATGCAAGTTCTGTTTAAAGCATGAACTGTGTGACTGGACCATCACCCCTGGAACAAAGCTCTCCAGGAATTCCTTTAGGAACACCCCTGGCTTCCTCAGGGAAGGGATGCATCAGGAGTAGTGAAAGATAAACCCAAAATCTGAAAGCACAGCCCTCACATCCATGTGTTTCTAAACTTGGGGAGAAAAAGCCAAGAAGGATGAGGAAGTTGAATTTAATAGCTAAAGTGTCTTTAAGGACATTCCAAGTGCATTTCTTGATTTCTCAATACTCAAAAAACATCTGCAGCTTATACAAATATTAAAATTAAGAGGTTTTTAAATTATAAAAACAATTCCAACAAGGCTGGAAGAAATTTATTTTGCTTTCTACCCTCACTAAAACTGCACTGACACTTCAAAACAGTCTCAAGCTCTCCTCCCAAAAGGACACAGCCACATCCTAAAACATCCCAGAGTTTTGTCAATGTTGGACTGCAGAAAGAAGCTTGATAGTGTTACAAAGCTTTTGCATTCTGTCAAATGCTTGGAGCTACCAGAATTGTCACTTAGAGGCAATTCTACATCTCCTCATGGAACCAGGAAGCAACAAACCTTTTCATCTGCAATGCATAACTGGAGATGCTTTGTGTGTGTGCAGCAGCAGCTGGACAGGAATGCACTGGGGGCCCCAGGGGGGCTGGGGGGGTTTTACCTAAATTCAGCATGAAATGAGAAGTTCATGCAAGCCTACGAGCAAAAATGGTTCTCCTGGAGGTACAACAGCCCTGCCTTTAGTAGGCCTAGTGTTTTATATCCATTCACCTGGTGGCTCATGAAGACCAGAAATATTGTCATAGAAACAGGCTCTCTGAATATTCTGAATCTCTAAGGCAGAGAAACAGCAGAAACAGAAAACAGAAGAGCAGATACACAAGACACTTGAGTTAGTAAAAACAACAGGTTCATCAGTTGCAAACACACTTCACTGTGCTACAAAAGCAGTCAGGCCACAACATATTCCATGCACATTTCAATGGTCTGTGGGAACAGGGGTTGAGGATTTGGACCAAAACACAATTAATGGCTCTGTGTGTGTCCTCCAAGGGAAAGAAGCAGATCCCCAACCAAAAAGTTCTTTATAGATTGATTAAAGCTGCTCTCTGTGGCTGCCCAAAGAGGGAGACTCAGCATTAACCTCCAGCACCACCTAAATCACAAGCTTCATTTCCTCCTCAAGGAACAAACTACAAGGTTTATATCCTGTGACATGTAAATGTACTCTCATCAGTAGACTGTGATGTTAATAAGCAGAACAGAAAAGTCCCTGCTAAGTATTTATGTGGCTATTTCTGCTTTTTGGAGTCATTTGGTAAAAGTGCTGATAAACACTTTCAGGTGATGGGCAGGTAACCTGGCTGAGCAGCAGGGTACAGTTAAAACAGGATTTGATTTTCATGTGCAATATCTCAGCACTGTATGGCTGTTAGTGCAATTCATTTCAGGAGATGTGGAGTTCCAGAGTACCACCCACCATCACAGGAAATAACTGTGCTGATGCTCACAGGAGACAATGTTTACAAATTTACCAACAGCAAGAACCACTACAGCTGTTCACACTCAGGACTCCACTGCAGCAAGTCCCAAGCAAAATTTAGGACAAGATTCCACATGAAATTGGACACAGAGAAACAAGTGGTAAGTGAGTATCAGTTCCAGTAATGAACATGAGAAGCAGCTACTCAGAAATGGAACATGTGCAAGGGACCAGAGGTGCAACTCAGATTCTTTGGTGTACTTTGGGCACTAAATAAGAGAGAAAATGCTGTAGATATTTACAATGGAGAAGTGGAGGGTGAGGAAGGAACAGGCATAAATAAAAACCCCAAACAAGTCATCCAGCAAGGTGAAATCAGCAACTATCTGTGCTGAGCTCTCTTACCATCCTTCCAAAGCTCAGCCACGAATTTGTCTGAGGACTGGTGCAGCAGGGTGGCCACATTGTCATTCAGGGGGTCCATGTTCTTCATCAGCCACTCATCTGCCTTGTAGTCCACCTGCAGAGCAGCCAAGGCTCAGAGGAAAGCAGCTCCAGGTTTGTATTCAAACACCAGTGGTGTTTTCCTCTCACTGTCCAAGCTCAGAACCACAAAGGCTGGAAAAGTCCAGGCTGAGCCCAGCCCTGCCTGGCCACAGCAGCCCTGGGTGCTCACACCTGCTCACTGAGCCTCCTCAGAACAGCTCAAACACCACCAGCTTTTGAAAGAATAAATGGCAGTTTTCTTGAAAATTCAGCAATCTGACTTCTTTCTTACTGACAGCTGAGTGTTATTTGCTGCCCAGTTTATTGCCAAAATAAGGTTTCACTGTGAAGATTTAAAACCAGCTCTAGGATAGATTACCAATTACTTTATCTTAATTACTGGAGAGTCAATTAAGGATGTGCTGCAGCATGATTTTTAAGAATTTCTCTACAGTATTTACATTTAAACACTTGCTTCTATACAGAAAACAAAGTTCTTATCTTTCAAGAGCCAAACCTGTGCTTTCCAAATAGCAGCTAAAAAATCATTGATACCAGCCTGGATTTCATCCCAACCCAGGGAGCCCTAAAATTCCCTAAGTCCAAAAAGATCTCTGTAGAGATGTTGCTTCAACCAAGGCAAAAGTTGTCTGTTTTTTCATCCAGGCTTTGGAAGGAAAGCAGAATACTTTCCCCAAACCAACCTTTCCAAGAAAGAATTTAATGTTGAACCCTTACCTTCCCTGCATAGTGAATAATGCAGAAGTCTGCTTTGTCCTTCAGTTGTCTTGGCTTTTGGAACTTGGAATGAGTTCCTTGCTCTTGGACCAATTTTTCCACAAATGTCTTGTCAGTAGCTTTAGGGAACCAGCATTCTTCATCCAGCAATGCCAACACACCAGGAGGATTTGCCTGAAATGCAGTTTGATAATGTGTTCATGTTTTATATATATATATATATTTAAAAGTTTAACATTTCCAACACACCACTGAACATCACAATAAGGGTTATTCTAATTTCAGTTAAAACAAGCTGTGGGGGTGTCCAGGTCAAGAAGGATGCTATGGCTGGCTCAAACAAACCCATTCCAGTGTTTATGGAGACACTGAGCTGGTCCAGGGCTGACCAGAGCCCTGCTTTGTAAGGGTTTATACTTAAAAAGTTCTGAGGGAATGCAAAGTTCACACATTTGGTGAGAGATGTTTCAATGTACCTGGCATCACACTTACAGAACAACTGTGAGGATAGTGAGGTGTGCTTTTAAATTAATAAATAATTTGAGATATTTTGGGATATTCACCTACACATGTGCACACTGAGGGCAGCCACACCTGTCCTCTGAGGCTTTCTGGAGGAGGTTTTACCTTCCAAGGAGGCAGAGCTTTTTAAGTTGCACAGACAAAGTGCAGACCTTTGATAACTGAAAGATTTCCCAAAGGAAAACAGGAATGCAGCTTTTCTGCTGGCCAGGATGCACAGCAGCACTGGGAGTCACTGCACCCAGGACACAGAGAAAGGCAGGCAGCAGGAACTGCAGTGGCCCAGTCTCATTTAACAGGTCACAGGTTCTGAGATGGAAAGATCAAACTTGCAGGAGTCTCTGTTCTCCCCATCTGCTCTTTAAAGGCTTCTTCAGCTTCCAGAAATTGAGCAGCCAGAGGAGGATGTTAAAAACCACAGTGACTAAAACCACTTTTTCTATTTGCAATCTTCTAAGGGAAAACTCTACACCAAGTTTCAGGAATTTTGCTATTGATTTCCAATGAAGGAAGTTTACCACAAGTCTTGGAAAAACTTTCTACCTGAGTCCCAAAGCTCCTACAACCCAATGGCATTTTAGTGACACTGACAGGATTAATGACTTCATTAGTACCAGGGAAAAAGGGATAAAAATAGCAGCTCCCATCTTGAGCTCAGTGTTTTACACTGACATAAGGGTAAAATCCCCTCTGGATAAATCCTTTTATTAACAATACATGGTATTTTAGATTTGAACTTCAGCATTCCAGTTAATTCCCTTTTAATGACAGCTCCACAAGAGATGTCTCATTTGCAGGCAGCAAAAGACACAGTCAGCACTCCAAGCTCTCCTCCTCAGAGCATTATTCATGTGCAAACTTACAGGTCTTTCAATTAAGTCAATGCAGGGCTGCAGATCCAGGCCAAAATCAATGAAGTTCCACTCGATCCCCTCTCGCTGATATTCCTCTTGCTCCAGGATAAACATGGTGTGGTTGAACAATTGCTGCAGCTTCTCATTGGTGTAGTTAATGCAGAGCTGCTCGAAGGAGTTCAGCTACAAGAATAACATCAGTATTCAAGAATGAGTCAGTGACAAGATACCACAGATCTGGGAGTCAAAAATTTGACTTTATAAGGAAATTCTCCAAAACTTTGCAAAGTTCGAATATAACATAAAGAAAACTGGAAAGCAAATCTACAAATCTCCATTACACAAATAACAGTAGTGTTGGGGAGGATGTGGCAGGAAAGCCTTAGTTACTGAATTACCATGAAACAATAGAATAGCCCCTGGAGATAATCCCCTCTTAATTAAACAATGGTCTCGGTCAGAGAGCAACCCAAAAGCTCACAAAAGACTTGCCCCCGCCCATAGATTAGATCTTAGAGTTTAAAATGTAACTCACTATGCTAATATCATGATTCCTATAGGCTCTATGTAAATGCTATAGAATTTGTATCTTGTAGTACACTGGTTAGTGAAAATTAGAATATTCATTATGGAAGATGTTTTACTGTATTGCAAACAGAAAATCGCTCTTTTTTTCTTTCTCTTTTTCTTGTTTTCTCTCCTCCCTTCTCTCTCTCTCACCCTTTTACCCTGCTCCGAGCTGCACAAGTAGGAACAACCACCACATATAAAAGAAGGATTAAAGATTAAATTATGATTTTTTGGCACTGCCATTTTGGGCTCTCAAAGTTTTTGTACACCCCAAGCAAACCCTCCGTGTAACCTCAGAGCGTGCTGCTTCCAGCACCTCTGCAGTGTGTCCTGACCCCACAGAAACAGGGGAAAGGAGAAGCTGAGCAGGGATATCTGCAATACCTCGAAGATCTCGAAGCCAGCAATGTCCAGGATGCCAATGAAGGAGGCCCCCTGCCGTTTGGTCCTGTCCAGGGCCTTGTTGATGCGGTGCACCAGCCAGCGGAACAGGCGCTCGTAGGTGGCCTTTGCCAGAGCTTCCACTGCAAAGTCCGCCTGCAAACCCAAGCAGCAGCAGTTATTACCCTGGGAAAGCCATCAAAAGGACACAGCCAGGGATGTTATCACAAAGAACTCAGTGAAAGAAGAAGTTGGATGGAGTTAATACCAGTGAGGAATGAAAACAAGCAGTAGGAACAGTTTGGAGTTCGAGCAATGTTAAGAAAAAATTCTTTCTAAACTGTTCCATCAAAACAGAAGGTCTCCAAGTATTTGAAAATGTCACAACATGAAAGGATGAAACCAGGAGAAAGTCAAGGAAAGGGAAAGGTTTCTTCCATTCTACAAATGACTTTTACCATATAAGAACATTTCATAAAGACAGTAAAGCTTAAACAGAGCAGCAAACACTCAGAGCCAATTGTCTTTGTTAGGAGCTGATGAGGATGAGGATAAGGATGAGGATGAGGATGAGGAGGAGGATGAGGATGAGGAGGAGGATGAGGAGGAGGATGAGGATGAGGAGGAGGAGGATGAGGATGAGGATGAGGATGAGGAGGAGGAGGAGGAGGATGAGGATGAGGATGAGGATGAGGATGAGGATGAGGATGAGGAGGAGGAGGAGGATGAGGAGGAGGAGGATGAGGATGAGGAGGATGAGGATGAGGATGAGGATGAGGATGAGGATGAGGATGAGGATGAGGATGAGGATGAGGAGGAGGATGAGGATGAGGATGAGGATGAGGAGGAGGAGGAGGATGAGGATGAGGAGAGGAGGATGAGGATGAGGAGGAGGATGAGGAGGAGGAGGAGGAGGAGGAGGAGGAGGATGAGGATAAGGAGGAGGATGAGGAGGAGGAGGAGGAGGAGGAGGATGAGGATGAGGATGAGGATGAGGATGAGGAGGAGGATGAGGATGAGGAGGAGGATGAGGATGAGGAGGATGAGGAGGATGAGGAGGAGGATGAGGATGAGGATGAGGATGAGGAGGATGAGGATGAGGATGAGGATGAGGATGAGGATGAGGATGAGGATGAGGAGGAGGAGGAGGAGGATGAGGATGAGGATGAGGATGAGGAGGAGGAGGATGAGGAGGAGGAGGATGAGGATGAGGATGAGGATGAGGATGAGGATGAGGATGAGGATGAGGAGGAGGAGGAGGAGGATGAGGAGGAGGAGGATGAGGAGGATGAGGATGAGGATGAGGAGGAGGAGGAGGAGGAGGAGGAGGAGGAGGAGGAGGAGGAGGAGGAGGAGGAGGATGAGGATGAGGATGAGGATGAGGATGAGGATGAGGACGAGGACGAGGACGAGGACGAGGACGAGGACGAGGACGCCTCACTCAGACTGTGAAGCACCTCTGACAGCTCACCTGCTCTTTGGTCTGGGCTTTCTGGACATAGTCCCTGCCCACTTTGATGCGGGGGGTGAGGATGGCTCGGGTGAACTCCATGACGTTCATTCCCAGCAGGTGGCAGAGCTTCTGTGCAACTGCAAGGGACAGAGGAACAGAGGGACAGAGGGACACTGAGACCCTGCCACTGGGAGCTGCCACCTCAGCAGCCAGTGCCCAGCTCAGGGATCTGTCCCCAAGGCTGGCAGACCCCTCCAGAGGGACACAGCTGGATGTCCTTGGGGACATCCATGAAAGGCTGGATTTCAGGAGGTGGCAGCTCATGAACAGCTCAGGTAAAAGTGCTCATTGAGTTACTTTCAAAGGGTTAAAGGCTACTTTTTATAAGGCTGCTTTTTACTTTTCTCATCCCCAGGAGGAAAGGACAGTATAGGGACATCACACATCAAATCCATCATCCTAAAAGTGGCTTAAAAACTGGTTCAAGCCACGTGCCAGCACAAACCAGGGATGTCACACTGAGGACTCCCAGCCCTGCAGTGCCCAAGGCCAGGCTGGACAGGGCTGGGAGCACCCTGGGACAGTGGAAGCTGTCCCTGCCATGGCAGGGCTGTGGAATGGGATCATCTTCAAGGTCCCTCCCAACCCAAACCAGTCTGGGATTGCAAGTATTCACACAGAATAACCACAGGCATCAGTGCACTTCAGCAGCAGCACCCTCCTGATGTCACTGCATTATTTCAGCACTGCATTACCCACAGCAGCCCTGCAGACTCCTGTTGCATCAATGCCTGTCCCCAGACACGTGGCCCAGGAGCTTGGGTGGCTGTGATTCCACACTTCTAAAAATGACACTGACACTGAAGGTATTTTTAGGTCCAGGGAAGTGTTGCCCTTTAGCAGGAAGCTCTCCACACCACCCAGTAAGTACTTGGCCCCTTATCTTTATCATCTGATAGCTTCTTTTACTGTCAAAATGAAAATAAAAAGCTGGTTTTTAAATCAGCATTGGAAAACAGATTTTCATACTAAATATATGAGAGTTTCTGCTGCATTATTTTTTCTTTAGTATTAAAAAAGCTATTATTGCTCTTTAATGCTGAGATTCTCTGTCTGGCCATATGTTCACTGGAAGGGTTCATGACCTGACACACAACCAGTGAAATCAGGGGAGTGTCACAAACTGAGCTCTCCTCCCCTTGAGCTACAAACAGGACCAGTTCTGAGATCTGAGTATAAAAATGTGCACCAGCACATCAGATAAAACTCACAACCTCAGGGGCCAAGTAGAAAGTGCCATCAGGATCATCAAAACAAATAAAACAAGTTGAAAACATGAAGCAGCCAGGAGCTTGGTGCAGTGACACCTGGATCCTGTACAGGACATTACAGTGCAAGGAAGGAGGGTCTGCCCTCTCCCAGAGAACCCCAAATACCCCCTCAGCTCCTTGCATAAAGCAGGGACATGGAGTCCATTGTCCAGCCAGTAATAAACTCTAGTTCAGGTGAGAATAATAGCAATAAACCCCACAGGTGTAACCCCAAGCACCACATCTGCTGAGCCACTGCAGGAGGCTGCAGCAGCACTTCTGAGCTTCCTCTGAGGAACATGACCCCACTCCCAAACTGTCCACACTGTCACATCTGAGGGCAGGACTGGGTCACACTACCCCAGCTGGCTTCATCTTGCACTTTAAAATAATCATCATTCATCTGAGGATGGTTTGTGCTGGAAGGGACCTTAAATATCACCACAGTTCCAAGCCCTGCCACAGGCAGGGGGACCCCCTTGTTTGTTTGCAATGAGAAGGGGCCATTGCAAAGGTGTGACTGCAGAAAGCCCTGACTGTCCTGACTCAGCTTTTATTACTGCTGGCCTTTACACAGGAAATTCTGAATTCATTCTAAAGCTCCCATCAGAGGTGACCATGAACTTTTGGAGATTGCTTTGAACTTCTGCCCTCTCAGCAGAAAGGTTCCTTCCCAATCTGGTGAGCATGAGATGATTCTCCAAGTGCACATCTCCATCCTCCTAAGCCACAAAGGCTCTGTGGCTTCTCTGATAGCTGTGCCTGAACCCAGGATTTGTTTATCTACATTTACCATCTATAGGGGAGGATTTGCTTCCCATGTTCTTTGAATTGGTTCCCACCTGCACTGCCCACACAAACTCCTTCCCATCCACAGAGACAACACCTGACCTGTGTCACACCCAGGCTCTAAACAAGAGGAGTCCCTCTCAGGACACACTGATATCTCCACAGGATGCAGGGAAACCCCTCTCAATGAGATGTGACAAGAAAAGAGAGATCAGTTACACCCAGTTTCTTCAGAAAGATGCAATAACACAGACAACAACACCAAATTTTTAAATATAAGAGGACAAAAATATGCTTTAACTGAGCTTTTCATCCTTTTGGCTTTAGAAGTCAGAATTTTGTATCCACTACTATAAATATCCAAGAGTATCAATATATTTACAACTAGATTTGTCATTCAGAATTGATGTCTAAAAACCAATGGTAATGCAACTAAGTCAAGACAGTCAAAAAGCATCTCTGTCCTTCCACAAGGACAATGACTCAGGTGGGTTCTCTAAACCAGCAGAGAAGCCCAAAAAAATTAACTCCTCAGCCACCTTTTCTCCTGACTGCAACACAAAAATGCCAAAAGCCAGGCCAGGAACTGCTGAGCTTTAACTGCCAGCTGGGCAGCAGCCAGTGCCCTCAGAAAGGACAATTTTGGGCACTGCAAGTGAGCCTTGTGCTCAGCAATGTGGGACAGCTACAGAACGAGGCCCAGCCAGGAGCCTGAGCAGCTCCTGGGAATGGTGGCTCCCACTGATGTCAGTTCTCCAAACTGTCTTTCCATGAAAACATTTCAAAGGCTGCCACTGGATCCTTAAATAAAAACCTCAAATGTGCCTCAGCAGCACCTTTTTTTTTTTTTTGGGTGGGGGAAGAAATAGATCCTTCAAAATGCTGATTGCATTGCAGGCACTGATAAATTCAGTGTCAGCCAGACTGGCAGGACACCCCAGAAATGAGCCTGCTCTAAATGCAGCATTCCTGTCTGCAGCCACTGCACCATGGAAGTTGTGCTTGGCTCCAGGGCTCTTATCATTGGCAACAAAACTGCTCTCAGCAACCAAAGACAACAAACTGATTTAGCATGAACTTCTTCCTAGGGCTTAAGTCTTCAGAGAGAGTAATAAACAAGATTACAAGCAAAATACTTGTTCAAAGCTTAGCAGCAATGCAAACAGCATCAACTGCCCTGATGGACACTTGACTGGTCTGCAGGAGGAGCTGCAAGGGGAGAGCTTTGGGAATTGCTGTTGCTGCCATCAGCCAGGCTGGCCCAGAGCACCCACAGGGATGCTCAGACTGCCTGTGCTTGGCAGGGTGTGCCCTGACACAGGGCAGGAGGGAGCTCAGCACAGGGCAAGGGACACCCCCAGTGTGGGCAGCTCACCAGTGTTCTCTGGCATGGAGGCCTGGTCTGTGTTCCTCTCCTTCTTGAAGGAAATGTTTCCAAACTGCAGCACTGAGGACACCACCTTCAGCATTGCTGGGAGAACAACAGACACGTGCATCAGTTTCATGGCACAGGGCTCAGCTGAGCAAATTTTTCCTCTGTGGCTTGTGTTACTTTCCTTCCAGATTCCAAGGAGAAGTTCAGGGAGGAAATACAATTTGTACTGTGCTTTTTGGGCAAATGGCTTGAATTCAACTCCAGTTGGAGTTAAGCAAACATTTTCTTCATGCTGTCAGAGACACTGAAGCAACATTAAATTTGGTGACATTAAATTAGCAGAGTGTGTGTGTGTGTGTGTGTAAAAGAGAAAAGGACACTCTGAACATTCCAGAGCCTCCATAACTTACACAAGATCTCATCATGTGAAAAGCCCATGATGTGCATGGCTTCCATTGTCTCCTGGAAGTTATCCTTGTCTTGTTGCCCAGGGATGGGGATGTAGCCATTAGATAAAAATCTGTAATTGTTAAATCCTTCGAGCAGCAGGTCAGCTGTGTTGGGGGCAAGGGGAAGAGACAGAAAGTTAGCTCAGAAATGCTGTTCACACCCACCCAAGCTCTGTTCTCACTCAATTCCCCAGCTCTGCTTTAGGAAATCAGCTCCTCAGATATGGCTACAAGCCAGGCCAGCATCTTCTGAAACCCTAAAAATACAAGTGCACCTCCCAAGCTGAGGCCAGACTCAGACTCTGCAGCAACCTCCATGAGCTCTTCAATGCATTAAACCAGCCCACAGAACATTACCCAGATCTAGCACCAGCTCCAATCCTCATCTGGAATATCCTACAAGGAAAATCTCTGCTGAAAGGTAACAGACCCAGGCAGGAATGGAGTTGGGGATTGATGATCACATCAAAGATGCTGAGCACCAGCTTATCTCATACAGGAGGACTGGATCAGCTCTCTGAAGTCTGTATCTTTATTACCTTCACTTATCACAACCTACCAGAAATTCCCAAGGAGAGGAAAAAAAGCCCAGAGTTGAGATAACCACCCCAGCACTGCAATGGTTTGAAGAAAGCCTCAGAGTTTCAATAAGTTTGGGTTAAATTTCTCTGTAGGCTGGAGGAGATGGGGCTGCCTCTGCTGCCCAGAGCTGGCTGTTGTCAGCTGGGAACTTTGCAGCTCCAATCCAGGGGTTCCCAGCCAGAGCCTGCCTAGGCATGGAAGAAATATTTGCTTGAAATACCAGAGTGGCTCCCCAGCACATCTGATAAAACACAGCAGTTATTTCAGAGCAAAGCTACCTGGCCTCTCCTTTTACAACCCACCATTCATGACCAGAGAATAATCCAAGCCCACCCTGCCCCACTGACAGAACAGGCTGCAGAGGGAGAGCCCAGCTTACACTTGAGGTGCTCCCCTGCCCCAGCCAGCAGCTGGTAGAAGATGTGGAACGTGCGCTCGTCCTTGGCCTGACGGACAGCTCGGGACTTCTCCAGCAAGTCTGGCACACCTGAGTCAAGGGCCACTGCAAAACCTACAGAGCAAGCAGGAGCTCCAAAGCAGGCCATGGGATCAGTTCTAGCAGTAATGATCCCTGGCAGTGCCCCAGGCCAGGCTGGACAGGGCTTGGAGCAGCTGGGACAGGGGGAGTGTCCCTGCCATGGGTCCCTTCCAGCCCAGCCCTTCTGGGGTTCTGTGACTGCACTAGCTCCAATATGAACTTTTAGTGACTAAGGAAGAGATTCCCAGCTGGTAGAAACCCACTTTTCATCTCAGCAAACTCTTGACATTTCAATATTCCCATCCCTTGGCTGTTTTTCCCTGCACTCCCTGCATTTCCCTGCAGCCACCCCTGTCTGCCCTGGTTCAGCTGCAGTTTTGGTGAGGGGCAGCTCCCATCCTTCTCCAGCACTTCTATTGAGGTCATAGCTGAACTCTTAATCCCAAAAACGCAGCAGCTGCTGAACTCACAAGTCCTTTATCACCCAAAGTGCATTTGTCATTCCTTCCAAGCATTGTTTTTCCATAACAATCCACACTGCCTTTAAACAGCTCCCAAATTCAATTTCTGCAGCAGGTAGTGCCTGGTTAGCTGCCATGAGCTGTAATCTTATTTAATCTTTTTTATTTCTTGGTATTCCATATTGTAAAGCAAATGTAGGACAGGGATTTGAAATGACACTGGCAAGGATCAGTTCCTGAGATGAAGAAGAAACTCCCCAAGAGTTAAATCCTGTTTTCACAAAGCTCTGGGCACAACAATTCATCTGGACTTTCCTAAAAGCTGCCCTCCTTCCTGTGCTGTGGTGAATGAAAAAAACCACTTATCATTGCAGCATATTTTGAATAACTATAGATCTTTCCCAGCCTTATTGGGAAATCACATTTTCTGACAATTCCAAACATTTCATGCACTTCAGATCAAGCAGTTTCAAAACATAGCAACCAAATGGAAACTTAACTACAGCACTGTTTATGATCAATATTCACTTAATGCTCTTTACCAAAACTTCCAACTTCATCACTTCATGATCACTCCACTGCTATTCTCCCAGAAAACTCAAAATTACACAATACATTTTAGCACACAAAACAACTCCAGGGAAGGGCTTTCAGTGCCAATATTTTTCCTTGGTTTTACACTCATAAATAAAAACTAATCTTAGAGCAATAACCGAATTTGCTTTGGTATTAATTGGAATGAATTTAGTATAATAGAAGACCTTGTGCCATTGAACCTCCCTGGGCACCCAGAAGAGCTGAGGTGGCCCAGCTGTGTCCCTGCAGCAGGAGCATCCCTCTCCAGGCAGGGGCTGCCCCCAGCTGAGCTCCTGGCAGAATGCAGAGGCTCAGCTGCTCCTTAGGAAGGCACTGGGGCATTTTCAGAAAAGCACATTTTGCATGGTTTCCCTTTTAAACACACCCTGGGTTTAAGGCAAGCTGAAAACCCTGCAGGTCTGAGTGTGGAGTTTGGGAGGTCAGGATTTCCAAGCACGAGGAAACTGCTGAATCTGTGATATTTGATCAGGTATTTTGAAACAAAGGAAGAGATGGAAGCTGCCAAAGCAATGTCCAAGTGTGGCAACCTTTCCCTGCATTCCAGTGAATTCTAGGGTTAAAAGCAAAACAAAGCTGGGGAGCTGCATTTTGCAAGGATGTGGCAGGAAAAAGGATACAGGTCTCAATGTTGGCCCCAACAATGTAACCAGTGACATCGAAGTTAATCCTGATGAATTTGCCCTGCAAAGAAAAGAAGGTTTTTTCATAATTTTTTCATAATTACTTTTTTTTTTTTAATTAAGACAATGCTGTCTGTACCAAACAGAATCCAAATGCATTCATGGATCAAGGATTTCCCAAGTTCAAGGGAAACCTTTCCCCTTCCATGGGCTCAGCCATCATTCCAAAGCAGCAAACTGCACACAAACACACTCCCAAAGACTGAGGAACTCCTGGTGCAGATTGATTTGGAATCCAGACTTATTTCCCTCACTTTTCCCTGAGGTGAGATTCCAGGTGTGCACATTTCTATATTGTTTTCTGGTGCCTGAAGGGGCTGAATCTCAGGTGTTGCCTGGCACAAAAGATTTCTCCTTCCTTTCCCAAAAGGAAAATGTCTCCATGGCCTCTCTTCAGCTCATCTAAGGGCTGAATTCTGTTGACACCATCACAGCACTGAGTCCAGGGCTTTGGAAAAACCACATCAGAGGGGAGCATTCAGTGCTGCCACATCAAGCCAGCAAGGACACTCTCCTATCCAGTGCAAACCAGAGATTTATTCCCTGGAACACAAGAGAACTGCCTTTGGTAGCAGAAAAAAGGGAAAAAATGAAATCCACTGGGCTTCTGTGAGTCCTGCCTGGGTTATGAGGAGCAGGGAAGGCTGAACACCACCACCTCTCACTTCCTGAGAGGAGGGAGATTTTTTTAAGTCAGGTTTTAAAATGGCTGTTAAAGATGATTTTTTTCTGCATGAGATGAGACCATCTGGAATGAATTATACTTGCTCCTTTATGAAAACAGAGCTGGAGCCATCAGAGTGATTATGTTCATGATGGCAATGCAGAGCTCAAAATAACACAAACCAGATGCTAACATCTTTTAGAGAAAAAAGTATTCTCATTAAACTAGTACAGTCTGATGGATTCAAGACAGGTAACAAAGAGGAATCATTGTGCAGTGAAACCTGTTGATGTTATAAATCCTGTACCCAGCTTCTATAAGCATCAGGCAATTTATAAATAACAGGGTTGTAAAATTTAAAAAGCTGAAATTCCACAAAACTGTGCTTTCCCTTCTCAGCTGAAAGGGCTGATGGATTTAGTCATACAGTCTTCCAGAGTTCTTATCATGGAGTTGAGTTCATGCATTATAAATCCAAGCAACTGTTGAAATGTCAAAGGCAGACAAGAAATCTTTCATTTGTTCTGTAAATTTTAGTGCTGTTCTTGCAAGCAAAAAGATTTAATACCTCCTGTACACTTTTGAAGTTGTACTAAAAACATCTTCCCCCTGAAATAAGAGATGGCTTTTTTTTTTCCCTTCAAAGGAAAGGAAGTTCTAAGAAGTGGTAAAAAGCTATTTATTCATACCGAGTTGCACCACAATTTCTAAAACAATGGAACCCATCAGAAGTGGTTATCAGCCACCAAAACACTGTGAACAGCAGGCAGGGACCCACCAAAACCACAGAGCAGCCACAGCAGTGCCTGACACCTGGGCTCAGGCACACTGGGGCTTTTTGATTTCCTGCAGTCCACCAGGAAATCTAGATGGGCTTTTATTTGTAGAAATCCAGGATGTTCTCTCCAACCCAGTCAATGGATAAAGTCACAGCTATGGACAAGATTGGCCTGGCCAGTTCCACAGTCCTTCCCACTCCCCAGAAGCCAGCAGCATTTGTGAACCAGCCCCAGCTCAGCTCCCCAGCACTGCTCTGTCTCTATCTCTATAATCTATTATGTTAGACTATGAACTGCTGCCAGCTCAGGGGTGCCTGGAGGGACAATAAAATCGTGTTTTGCCAAGAGCCAGTGAGGAGGTGTGAGCCCAGAATGCAGAGAAGCAGCTAAGAAGGTGATTCCCCAGAGCAGTGTGTGCACTCTGGGGACAAGGGGCACTCACAAAGCGGGAGGAGTTGTCGTTTTTCACTGTCTTTGCATTCCCAAAGGATTCCAGGATGGGGTTGGCCTGAAGCAGCTGCCGTTCCAGCTCCCCCTGAAAACCACAGAGACAGAAAAACAAACAGGTTTAGCACCCAGGCAGGTTCAGGCACCCTGACAGTCACTCCCCCTGGCTGGGGCAGTGCCACCACCTCCACAAGGGGATTCTCATCCTTCCCCTCACTCCCAAATCTGCAGAGTCTCCTCCATCCAGGGGTGAACGTGGCTGGATTTTTGGTGGTGTTTGGGTGGGGTTTCTTTATTAAAACACACACAGACACACAAACAGAGCAGGGAGCAGACAGGACTTGATGGATGTTGAAAGTCACCAAAGATGGAAAAGAAACTTTACATTTAGGGCTAATGAAATCAGGCACAGACCTTGAGTGCTTAAGGGAAGAAACCAATTTAACTGATTTAAGATTTTAAGTCTAAACTTTGTGTTGACAGTACAGCTATCTCAGAATACCCACTTTCAAACTCAGAAATACCTATTTTCAAACTTACTTTCAGATGAGTGAAACTCCCCTTCAGTCAGCCAGACTGAAACTCATCTCATTGCATCACCTCTGACCTGCCCACACCTGAGAGGGCCAGAACAGCAGAGCAGAACTGAGCAACACCAATTACAAACACTGTTTTCAAATTGCTCAATCCAGCCAGCATTGCTCATGCAT
The DNA here is from genome assembly GCA_034336665.1 of Luscinia megarhynchos. Classification (NCBI taxonomy): domain Eukaryota; kingdom Metazoa; phylum Chordata; class Aves; order Passeriformes; family Muscicapidae; genus Luscinia; species Luscinia megarhynchos. The sequence continues at coordinate 10,943,732 of CM067580.1, forward strand.
TTGTTAAATGTTTCTGTAAGTTTAGAATTTGAAGTTCTTATCTCAAGGAAATTGCACAACAGCTTTTACAAGTGCTGTCCATGAGGAGGTCTGGTAACAGAAAAAAAGTCTGTGCTGCTTCCAAGAGCCCAGGAGGCACAAATGTACACAGGAAAATACATTGTCTTCTTGCTCTGAAGGATGGTTTGGGGGAAAAAAAAAATTAAGTGAAGCTGTCTGGAATGTAGTCTCCAAATCTGACATTTGTGTTCATGAACCTGCTTTTTCCAATTATTTACAGTCTTGATGAATAAAGGCCCCAGACAAAGCATCAAAGAACAGGAAGAATTAAGTCTCCTAAGGCTTTCACACAGGGTCAATTCTTAGACAGGAATTTTTAAAAAAATCACTACTTAACACCTGAAAGAGTTTTATTTGTATATTGAAATATATTTCAAGCTCTCCTGGAAATAAATGGCTGCTCCTTCTTTTATGTGACCTCAAGTTATCTGCTCAGAAATTGCTTACTTTCAAATGTATTCCCTTTGGGACTACACATTCCCTGAATTCCAGGGTAAGTAAAGAAGGAATAAATGCAGAAGGAATAACTGTGAGTCTTAGCCCAGAGCAGACCCAGCAGTGCCATGGCAGGGCTGCCAAGGTGACAGCTTAAAAACACTTTTAAACTGATAAAAACCCTGCAATTGCAGAGAGACTGGCAGCCTGTTATACCCACTCTGTGCTGCCTGCAATTGATATTCTTCAAATTTCCCCACAAAGCCTCAGATGCTGGGAATGCTCCCACCTTCCCTACCCCCCACACCAGGATCCAGGGCAGCATTCCCTGCTCACTGACCTGGGATAAACCCCAGTGTCCAGCTAGGGAGGGAGTGTGGCACAACTGACATGGCCAACTCTGAATATTTTGGAAAAGAAATGCCCTGGCTGCACAGTGACTGCTGCAGGGCAGCAGAGGTGGGAAAAGCTCTGGAATCAACCAGCAGAGAATGTGACAGACACATTTCTCCACCCCTCTGTGCAGGCAGGGAGGTGGTTCTGCCAGCACCTGAGGAGCTGAAGGAGCAGCTGGATCCTGGGGGTGAGAACCATGGGACAGGCTGCACACACAGCTGGCACAGCTGGCACCAAGGAAAGAACACCCCCCCCCGTGGAAAAAAGCTCCTGACCTGGGAGTTTTCCTCTCTCCATGGACTGCTTTCAGCCAACAGCAATCCTTCCTGAAGAGCTCAGTGCTGGGAAAGCCTCTGAACCCCAGAGTGTCAGTTTGGCCCCTGGGCCCAGCTCCTGCACGGGCATCTCCCCAGAAGTTGGAAAAAGCAGAATGGCAATTGTGGGAGAAGTGAGCTCATGCAACAGTTCATGCAGGCACCACAAAGACAAGGCCAGGTTATTGTCTCAGTTTCAGAAAAATCTGCAGCACTGGGTTTGGGGGAGGCCTGGGGCAGGCAGGGGAAGCTCCATGCTACTCACATACAACAGGGATCCACTCTGGAGTTCCAAATGACATTGAAACAGAGGTGTTAATGATTCCATGCCTTATGCAGCACCACCAGCTTGGGATTAGCACTTGCCATGGACACAGTTAAAATGTTCAAAACAAACGTTTTGTGTCAACCCTGGCACGCCAGCTCTAAGCAAAAGGAGGGTTAAACCAAACACCACTCCATCCATTTTTGGACTTGACAAATATTTTAGTAAAAACCCCTAGAACTGACTGATGTGTGCAAGGAGGGAGGATTAAGTTAAACACTAGGAATGTCTGCAGCTTCTGAAAATGAGCCCATGAGCTCAGACACACAGCTGGGTTGCAGAGGTTTAATGTGTACCACACACTCCCAGAGGTATCACAGCTGGCCAGGGATTGCTTTTTGCTTCCAATCTATCACACTGAAGGTTCCTTTGCCATTTCCCCTTGCACTACAGTGACACTGCACTAAGCAGCTTCAGAGAAATGCAAGGGGGAATTCACCCAGCTAAACCAGCCCAGGGGAGCTGCTTCAGGCTCTGGGGTTGGTAACACCCTGAGGAGCTGGGGCAAAGCTTTTCCTTTATTTAAAAGCTCCTGCCCAGCACAAAGGCATCACTTTATTTTAAATGCCCAGCACAAAAGCAGCACTTACAGCTCGGGCTGGAGAGGGGCATTTATCTTGTGGCAGCAATTGTTTATCCCTTTCCACTGTCCTGCCCTCAACTTCCAACTAAACCTCCTTGAGGTGAAGTGCCCCTGCAGAACTGCAATTCCTTCTGTGCCCCAAAAGAGTGGGATCAAACAGAGGCACTGCAGCTGTGCCCAGGGGTGTGGGAGCATCAGCTGCCCTGCAGCTCCAGCCAGCCTGAGCAGTGAGAGCAGCTGCAGCCCAAGGAGCAAACACCAATTCAGGCAGCAGATCCACTCTGCCCACACCACTTGTCCTAGAAAGTCACTCTTGATTTCAGAAGGCTTTTGGTTATGCCAAGCCTTTTACACTTGTGATCAAAGTCTTCACTGGTGATTTGCAAAGCTATAAAAATATTCAGACAAAACACTTAATCAAAAGATTTTTGTAGCTTCCATTAATCAAATCTTTTATTTAGTGCTTTGTTTAATATTTAAAAAGTGTTCTGCACGCTCTCAGCAGCACACTACCCAATATACACACAGTACTTTGGAGGAGAGTGGCTGGGGAGAGGCAAACCTTTCATTTCAGGCCTTAGAAGTGGTTAAAATCCTTTGCAATGCTGAGGAACTCATGAGCTGCTCACTCTTCCTTCTCTCAAAGCCAGTTAAATATTTCCAAAGTTCTCTATTAGCTGTGTGTTCCTTCAAGGTTTCCCACATTATCAGCACAAAGAGAAGAATACACATCAGTTCTCCTACATAACTTTAAAAGCATTAAAAAAAACCACTTGCCTGGTGCTTGACGGGTTTGGGAGATTCGGGCTGTTCATTGCAAACAAACAGATGATAAGTTAGCAAGCAGGCATTCCAGCTGCAGGTCACATCCCAAATTAGCACTGCCAGCACTTGAACCACACACTCACTTCACAGAAAGCTCCACAGAAACTGCCCAGATTCATCTGAGAACAGAAGCTGCTGGCATGTGCCCATCACTGCACCCTGTGTTTATGCAAGGACTCATCACACCCAGATGACAGAGGGCCCTTGAGCAGCAAAGGAGAGGGCAGAGCTGCATTGTTGGGCACTGCTTCCAAAATGAACCCCAACACCAAGTCCCTTTCTCCCCAGCCTGGGGCACTGTGAGGTGGCTGGGATGGAGGAGATGATCACTGTCCTTCAACACTCACAGAGCTTCTGGGACAACACAGGGAGCCACACAAAGCAGTCAGGGGGTTGGTTTTGCACTGTACTACAAATATTTCAGAAATGCAAACCCACATTCAAGACAAGACCTCTGCTTCTTTCTTTCAAGCACCACCACGAGCAGCAGCACAACCTTACACTGGAAATTTTGCCAGAAAGAAGCACAAAGGGAACGTGGAGGTAATAAAGTGAAATAAAAACCCTTCAAAATTCAAATGTGCACAGCTTCAGCAGGAATTTCCAATTCCATTCTTTCTTCCTTGGCTCAGTATGTGAGTTTAATAATCTTAAGCTTCATATCTGAGAGCCTGAGGCAAACTATTGTGAAGAAACACACACAAGAGATTTTTACACCAAGCCAAATGTACTCCCTCTTTCTAAGACTCCTTCTTTTATTAGTGCAGAATGGCAGATTTTGACAGAGGTGTCTAAAGCAGCTGGCACAGGTTTGGCTTGGTCAGGTAAGTAATGTGAATTTTCAAAGCTGCACTCTACCTGCCACGAAAAGAATTACCCCTCCTGGATTCATGGGGAAGGACAGGAACAGCTCAGAACTCAGAGTTTCATCTTTTTATATTTAGAAAATATGAACTGCACTCTTGGCTGTCCATTCTTGTCCTACTAGAAACAGAACTGAGCACAATCAGACACAAATTTAACTTCTGTTTAAATGAGGGCAGTTAAAGCACACTTGGGAAACCCAGGGGAGCTTTAGCCTGAGTGAGCCTTCCTGAGATCTTGTCCTTCAAAAACTAATTCTGTTTCTTAAGAAATTAATAAAACAATTTAAGCAATTTAGCATTTCAGCTACCAAGGCAAAGGCAGCCACTGAATGCAATCACTGACCTGAAAGCACCAGTAATGAGCTCTGAAGTCTAAAATAGCACCAACATGGGTTTAGTGAGAATAGAGGCAGTTTGAGGTGAGAACACTTTGGGGAAACCTTAAAACCCTTTGCAGGGCCTAAAGGGGCTCCAGGAGAGCTGGAGAGGGACTGGGGACAAGGGATGGAGGGACAGGACCCAGGGATGGCCTGAAGCTGAGGAAGGGCAGGGTGAGGTGGGGAATGGGGAAGGATTGTTCCTGGCAGTGCCCAAGGCCAGGCTGGACACTGGGACAGGGGAAGGGGAGCTGGAACTGGATAATCTGTCCATCCCCTCCAGCCCCAGCCATTCTGGGATCCTGTGAGGTGTATTTGATTTAAAGGTTCCATCTGACACCATGCAAGGCTTACTTCCACCTTGGAGCAGCTCTTGTTTATCCAAGCCAGTGCCAAGCACCCCTCCCTGCCTCCCTCCACTGCTCTGGGCAGCCCAGCCTCAATCCCCAGTTTCAGGGGCTGCTGCAGTCTCAGCCAAACCCCACAGTCACTGAAGTTTCTCTTGCACAGTCCTAGCAGCACCTCCTCCCCACACTTCCCAGCACAGTGCCCAAGACAACATGTGGGATTGCACAGGAAATGAGGCACTGGGGCCACAGGTCCAACACTCAAACACAGGAATCATCCCTGGGCAGGCTGGAACTCCAGCCCCTGTGCTCCTGGCTCCATTCCCAAGGCTGATGTGTGAGGGCTCTGCAGGACTTTGTCAGCTCTAAGCAAAGAGGGATTTTGGATGGAAAAGCCTCGTGGAGAAGCAGCTGGATGCCAACCATGCCAGGCTGTGCAGGGCATGGGCAGAGCATCCCCCAGCAGCCCAGCTGGGGGAGGCACCTGGGCAGCCCCTGTGGCACCAGTGCTGCCCTGGGCTGTCAGACTGGGGCTCCTTTGGTTTGCTCTGTTTTTACAAATCAAAGTTAACCTTAGGCTCAGCATACCAATTGCTTCATTTAAAGAAATAATCAATGAGACGTTCAAACAAGCTCAGAATATACTTGTCACTGATAATTATCTGTAACAGGATGGGTACAGACAGACTGCAAGTCATGGAGTAATTTAACAAGCCTATTTAGCATCTTCTTTGTGCACAGGGCAAGGCACAGGTTCTGCACACTGTGGATCACCACCAGCCCTCTAGAGCTTTGTAATGAATATGCAAACAGAACCAAATCAGGGCTGCTTCTATAACCCCCATTCTGACACTTCCTACCTTTCCAGTGGCACCTGTGAGGGTTACACATTCTGTATTTCCAATATATAAACAAAAGTTAATTGTTGCAGAACAAGGAAGACTCATTTATATTTTCAAAATTAGTTTGGTGACAAACATTCTTCATTTTTCATGGAGATATGGCAAATCCAGTGCTCACTGTGGTACTGCATTGAATGAGGGGCATGGTCCAAGACTTTTATTTAGGACACTCCCTGTTCTGTTGGTTCACATCCCAGCTTTCCCCTTTCTTTTCTGTGCCTTCAGAAACTCCCTGAGAAGTTGCACCATCTCCATCCCTCAAGGTTTTCAAACCTCAGCTTTTCTGGGGCTTGGGCAATGCAATCTCACTTTGAAGAAAGGCACATTTTGAAAGGTGTCTGCACAAGAGGCTTCCAGAAGTGTCTTTCAGCCTGAGGTATTCCAAGTTGTCAACAGCATATTTAGAAATACTTGGTGCAAACCCTTCACAATTCCCTTCTGTCCAAAAACCTGTTGGCAATTTTGCTTCTGTAGAAATTGAAAAAAAAACCAGTGGGTTTGTTCAAGGTTGCACAGGGGTAAAGCCAAAATGTGCATAACTCAAAACCTGCACAGAAAATCACTTGTGGATGATGTCCCAGACAGGGTGACCCAGTCACAACCTCTGGGCACATGTGGCAGAGCCATGAGCACAGCCCTGACACTGCTGACTCTGCCCTCCTGAGAAACCTCCTCCTGTGCCTGCAGCACTCTCAGGCTGCCCAGTAAACACCCACAAAGACTAATTTTCATCTTTTCTGTGGGAAAAACCAGCACCAGTTTGAATAATTATCAATGCACAGGCTCACATTGTTTGCTCTTGATTAAAGCAGAGTCAAGTTTCCCCAAACACTTCAGTAAGATTTCCCCAAATCTGCCTGTAACCTTTCCTTCTCTCCCACTTCAAATCCTCACCCTTTTTTTTCCTTCAGACTGGCCAAAAGTCATCTGGTGTTCCTGCACGAGTCTGAGCCCTGGCACACACAGGAATGCCACATTATGAAGTGCCCTGCATAAATTGACAGAAGTTGTAGCTGCTACAGGGGAATGGCCTCAAGCTGTGCCACAGGTTGGATATCAGGAGAGATTTCTCCCCTGACAGAGTGGTTAAACGTTGGAAGGGTTCAGAGAATGAGGGGAAGTGACACCTCATGGGATGGTTAGTGGGAATGGGGTACTGCTCAAAGGCTGGACTTCATCTCAGAGGTCTGTGCCATAATTCTGTAAGTCTCTAACTCTATAATTCCATAAGATAATGCACTTTGGAGATTCCAGCCACCACAGACATTCCCTCACAGGATTACTACTGGGAAACCAGGCACATGCCATTTGTGATCACAGCAAGACACTGCTTGGAGCAAAGCTGAATTCAAACCTCACTGCAAAGAGATCCAAGTGCTCATAACAACGAAAATTCAAACCCATTCCTGTTTTTTAAAAGCAAAGAATCACTAAAAAATTCAGTGCAAGTGTTGAAGCCTGGCAGGAAATCTGAAGGAAGTTCTATATAAATCAGAGTTGGTTTCAAGCTACCAAAAAACCCAAAATTCTCTGATATAAAAGTATATACTCACTTGTTTATAGTGTAATAAAATCTGAGCTTTTAATTAGATGCTGGCTTCTAGATATAGCAAGTCTACAGCAGTTTTAAGCTGGAGGATTTTTCCCATCAACAAGTTAATTTTTGAAAGCACAGAAAGCTTGTTCATGAATATAGTACCCAAAAGTGCAGCCAGTGGGAACTAAATTCAGCTAGAATTGCCTGGGTTTATTTAATCTTTTTGGAAAATGGCATTTATTGCATCAGAAAGCTTTGCTTTTGTTTGTATAAAGCCCTTAATTTCACAACAAAAATTAGGCAGCTGACATGGACTAGAAATTTTGATGCAACAGCTCATTTCAGCCACTGCTAAAGAGAAAATAATGGTTGAGACAAAATTACACAGATTATATCACAGTTTAATAAAAAAAAAGTATCTTTTTTTTCAAATGCAAAGATGATAATTTGCAAAAAGAGCAATAAACAAATGAGAAAATAGCCCAACTTACAGGAATATTATGGTCCTTTCTTCCTTTATGGGAGGAAGCAACATGAGCAAGGTATTGAATGACTTTCTTGGTGTTCTCAGTCTTCCCAGCACCAGATTCACCTCTGCAAAACAGGGCAAACATTTCCTTCAAAATCCACCTTCAACAACTCAGCAATCCTTTGTTTCCAGCACCTCACTTCACCCATGTCTGGCTCTGCAGCAGACCAAAAAGGCAGAAGCAGGGATGTTGCAGGGAACTACAAGGTATTTGTTTAAAATCCTTCCTTCATCCTAAAGATCTCCTGAGCTTTAAGATGTTGATACAAGGTGTGACATCAGTTTGATTAAGAGCTTTTGGCTTTATGCCTTGCTACCCAAGGTGACATCAAACACTTGTCCCCTGCCTGGATCACTGCAGACAGAATTTTTCAGGGTGCAGATACATTTTTATTTTTAAATCATGAGGTATACACGTACACTTTTACACTTAGCACGATTTCAATAGATATACTTTATATACCAGGATTTGGTTATAGGAATTACCAAGTTAAGGGAAGCACTCAGTACCTTTAGGAGCCAGAAACACAGTGCAGTAAAACACACTTCAAACAAGAGGCTCTTTCCATTGCTCATCTCAGAATCTTTCCTAGGTTCAAAATATATTTAAGGCTACTGGGCTACATGAAACCAAGAAGAAATTAATTTATCAGTGCAGAGTGGCAGAGCTCACAGATAATAAAGATAGCAAATGCACATTTCATTTTTAAACCAGAGGTGGATTTAAAGCAGATCATGTTTAGACAGAATTTATGGAGAGGTTTCCAGGAGATATTCAAGGCAGGAAATGTGACCAAGTTCATGTCCCTGCAATCACAAATGATGTTACTACAGCTCTAAAAACGACAGTTTGGGGTTTTTTCTAACCTAGATCTGATCTTCAGACAAATCCACCCCCAGAGGGATTTAGGGGTGCCTTAGGCAGGACTTAAACAGTGCAAGCCACTGCAGGAAGATTTCCAGGGAGATGGTGACTGCCTGAGCAGCTCTGAAGCTAAAAAGGTTTTTATTATGGGGATTTGCATGGAAAGAGTGGAAGCACTCCTGTAATTCAACAGTTGTTCAAAAATTAACAGTCTGGAAGCAGCTCCTTTGTAAGAATGACAAGCACACATTTTTCCTGCCCGTTTATTTCTCCTCTAAGCTACTCATAATGGAAATGTTCATTTACCAGGGGAACTGAAGCACATTCCTGTGCAGCCTTTTTCATCACACACCCCAGTTTTGTATGCATCTGCTTAGGGATTCAGCACCTCAAGGTTCAGCACCTGACCTGCACTTCCAGGTGAGATAAAAGCAGAGGAGCATCCCTCTCCTCACACTGCACTCAGCAGCTGCAGGAGAGAGCAGACAGCACCTGGAATTTCAATTCTGCACACACAGGAAGGACACTGATGCTGTCTCAGATCTTCAGACTCAAGCACTCTCATTGCTCCTCATCTTCCAACACTCTAAAATCACAGAAACCCCAGGGGGAATGGCCCTGAGAGAGGGGAACCTCTGCTAAGGGATGGTGGGATGGGAATTCCTGCACCCAGGAGCAAGAACCTTCACTGACTGCAGCTCATGGCACTCCTCACAAGAGCTGCAGGTGAAGCTGCTTCTGCTTGACCTGACAGCACAGCAGCAACCCCAGCTCTGGCTGGAAAACCCCGGGGATATGTCCTGCAGAGCTGTGGGACATTGCACAGCCTCACTGCCCAGCTGTGGCCTGCAGCTCCACAGCAGCCAAGCTTTATTGATATTCTTCTTGGAAGCAACTCCATCAGTGTGTCTAAAACCCCTTTGGTTCCATTTCTCCCCACAGCCATTGGAAAATAACACAGAATATGAAAGGAAAGAAAGCACTGCATTCAATCACTCCAAGCTTTCCAGAGAAAGGGCAGTTCCCTGCAAACTTGTTGACTGGGCTGGCTTTGCTCAGTGCATGGAAAAACCTGGAAGGTCCTACCTGAAAAGCTGGTTGCAAAGGAGATTACTCTGAGAACTGGCTAATGGATAACTGGGTTTCCTTTTTGCCAAGATACCATCACTATGAAACCCAGAAACTGGGTGTACTTTGGGACTGCTACGAGTGGAACAACACCCTCTGACTTAATGAAAAAATCCCATTTCCACCCAGCTCAGAGTCCCCACAAACAAGACAAATGGGAATGCTGATAAGCAGAAAAAACCCCAAATCGTCAGGTGCCAATTCTTGCTTCTCAAGTCTTTATTTCTCATTTCCCTTCCACTGCAGTGTTTACATTAACATAATTTATGACCATGAGCAATAATAAAAGCAGCTTTGCCTGTTTCTAGATGTGTATTAAAATATGTTAATGCTAAAACTATTCCAGCAGGTAAGAGAAGTAAGAAGCACAGCAAAATACATATCTACATTTTAAAACAATACAATTTGTTCTTATTGTCAGCAGAGCTTGGGAATGCACTATTAGCTGTGCCTGTAAAGCTAGAGAAATAATCTTTTCTGTCAAATCACAAGAAGAAAGTTTATTACATTTTAAAGGAGGGAAGTCTCCTGTAACACATGCAGTGCAGAGAAGCTGGTACAATAAACACAGCTCAGATGTCAGCTTTGGAAAAGGGCAGCACAGGGCTGGAGGAGTCAGTTGCAGCCACACCAGCAAAGCTCCACAAGGAAAAGCAGCAGCTTGAAACACATTCCTGGTGTTAAAAACCCTCTAAATCTAACACAGGGGGATTTCAGACAGTCTTTATGCAAGACCTCATTCAAAAGCAGCACTGGCGGATGTTATCATCCCAGTCCTGCTCTCCCTGGAGCTTACAAGAATGCCAAATATTTCCTGCAGCATCGTGGCAAATAGCTCTGCTGCCATACACTGTGAAAGAAGATTTAGGTTCAAGTCCTTTGCATTTGTAGGAATAATGGCATCTGCATACTTTGGTTCTTTCCCAGGAGTGCAAACACATGGATCACAAAAATAAATTAAAATCTTTTACCTCTATCAACCTGCCCAAAAAAGGTAAACTCTGAGTAACACCACATCCAGTATTTATGGAATGGGGATGGAATCACAAAACTAAAGCTTAACTTTTTCACAGCCTTGTTTTAATACAACTCAGTCTGTTACCATAAATTAAACAACCAAAGCCCTGGGCTGAGAAGCAGCCTCACCTCAGTCAGTGGCAGTTGCTAAATGATTTCACCTCCTTCATTTTTCCACTGCTAGAATCAGAACCTTCTGGGACTGAAAGGGAGCACTCAGCTCCAGCCATGGGCTATGGCAAGCAGTGCTCCCAAGGAAGCAAACCCTCCTTAGCTACAGCCTCCAGCTGGAAGATTATTCTATCAATTATAATTATAATTCTATTAATTAACTGAGGGGTCTCTCCCTTGGAAGTCACCTTCCAGGGACAGGTCAAAGTGTGCCAGTGACTGGTGAGTTCATGCAGGATCCCATGTCCAAGTGCTCTTCCCCAGAGCATCAAAGCTTCTGCTTTGAAGCAGCTTCATGCACATTTAAAATAGGAAAAGTTTAGCCAGCATGAGCACTTTAAAGTTTAACATGGTTTGGAATTCATTGCATGTAAAGCTGGAGTGTCATTTTCAGCAAAGCCAAGAACTCTCCAGGCAAATTCATGCCAGCTCCAATTTGGTTAGGAAAATCCAGGCACTGACTCAACCAGCTGCAGCTCTTTCTGTGAGCAGCTTGAGCCCAAATCTTGCACAAGAAGCACTTCCACCATGGAATGGATTGTCATCTGCAGAGCAGGCAGTCAGAGAGGGAGGGCTCAGGGGTGTGTGATACAGCAAGGAGGCAGCCAGCAGGGATGGGAGCTGCTCTCCACAGGAGCTGCACCCCTTCCAAAGGCAGGTCTCATCCCACAAACAGGCTGAGTGCCCCTTCCAAGGGATCTCCTCCAAGAGGAAACAGCAGCAGGAGTGAAGCAGTTGCTTTCCTTACTGTCAGGCAGGTTTGAAGCTTCACACACTCGGTGGCAGTGACAGCATCCAGCAGGCAGGGCCACCACCTCTCCCTGACCTGGCAAATGCCTTATGGACTCGAGGGAAATCAGAGGGGCTCAGAGTTGTTTACTGAAGGCCCCTGCACAGACTGGCCCCTCTCCAGCCCCTCCCCAGAGGGCCATTCATTCCACCAGCAGAGGCTTCCCAGATTTACAAAGTGCCACGAGCAGACAGGACACAGGGACACACACCCACACTTGCAAAGAAAGCTTTGCAATTCCCACACAGGCTTCTCTTTATCTTCTGCCTGGGCACAGACTAACAATATTCCTGAAGATGTGGAATGTGTTAGGATGGCCAGATGCATTTAGAGATCATCTCTGTGATTTAAATTCCTGAAAAACTAACCCAGACAAAGTCAGGACTTCACATTTTGGATGGCTGGGTCACTCAAAGCCTTCCTCTGCCCCAGTAATTTCAGTCATGAAATGATCAGGGATGAGTTCATGTGGCAGCAGAGGGTCCTCCAGTGAAGAAGTGGCACCAGTCCCTTGGCACCTGGGCAAGATCCCAGCACACAGAACCCAAGGTGCTGCTCACAGCAACACCTATGTCCATGGAAGCAGGCCCCAAACCATGGAAACATGGAAATATGCACTCCAATTGTTTGGAGGAGAAAGTGACTGCCTATGTAAGAGCCCCAACAATGGCCTTTTGTCCTTGTCACAACAGCAGTTGCAAAGAACAGAGGAGACACTTATTCTCAGGCACAACTGAGCAGATCATCTGCCAGTTACAAATTAACAGATATTTACAGACAAGACCTGTAATTAAAGGGTGTCTTAATCACCTGCCTTATTTTCTGCAAGAGGTATAACTGATGGTTTGGAAAAGAGTCATTAATTGGCTTTACTATTTACGTGGCTGCTTCAGAGCTGCTTCCTTTCCCTGCTGATGCTTCCCATCATCTCCACACCACTCACATGGGAATGTTAGCAGCTGGACTCCAGCCAGGGGCTGTATACAAAAATGTTTGGTATTTGCTGCTGTTGGCCTTTAATAAGCAGCCTCTATTCCCTCCACACCCCATCACTCCTACGGAAGCCAGCTCAGATTAGATATCCCTGTAGGGCTGCAAGCATCTGCTAAACACCTATTTATCAGGCCCAGGCCCAGTTTTGGGAATACCAGAAGTCTGTGGTAAGAGTCTCCACTTCAGAACACACTGCCTTTAAAAGTGCAGTGCAGCACATTTTCAGAGTTGACTTTCTTCAGTATTTCCCAAATTCCTCATTACCACAACACAAATTTCTTCATCTTGGTCATCAGCTTGGCATGCTCAGTGAGCAGAGAAACACCAAAACTTAACAAAATAGCAGCTGCAGCTTCTCCAAGGGAAAAAAAAATAAACACAAAAAACCAAACCAAAAAACACACTGAAAAGTTCTTCAGTACAGCTTCACATCCCACAGAAACAAGAAAATGTGCAGGAAGGTCTGGGAATGCTGCAGTGTTGGCATCACATCTCTGATGGATGCTGAGTCAGCACAGGCTGATAGCTACTGCTCCCAGAGATATATATATATATATATATATATATATATATATATATATATATACACACATAAAACTTATATATGTGTTACTTGTAAGCTAAAAGGAACATGAAGTTTCTGGAACTACTCCTTTCTTTTCAGCAAACTAGGAATTTACAGAGAGAAGGTCCAAAATAAACTTTCATTTGCAGTCCAGTCAAGGGGGAATGGTGAGATGGAAGTTGGTTAAATCCAGCTTCCCAGAGAAGTGCTGGTTTTGAGGGCTGATCATTTGCTCTTCATTGAAAAGCTGGATGAAGTAAACTCTAAAGCAGAGGAGAGCTCCAGCAGCCTTCCTCACCATCTGTTAGTGGTTAGATTCAACCATCCAACTTCAAAACTGAAAAGAAATTCTCACCATTACTGTTTTTCAGCTCCTCCCATCTCATCTTCAGCCCGGCAATAATCTGGCTTTCACCCATGGATTGTCCAATGGATTTGGGAGCTGGAGATGTTCCTGTCTCTGGGCATATTTGGGTTTTTCAGTTGGTGAAAGGCCAAAGGGCACAGAAGAAATCCCATCACTGCTCCTGAGGAAATGAGGGGGATGCCATGGAGCAGCAGAGGCTGCTGGATGTGGGAAGAGGATTTTCTGTTCACTCTGAGAAAAGGGAGCTGGATCCAGAGACTGGTGAAGTGTCCTGCAAACACCACTACTGGGAGGTGACTGCCCCTCCTCTAAAGGCCATGGAAGGTAAAAAACTAGGAACCCTCCTCACCAGAGGCAGGGGGAGAGAGGTGAAGGTGCAAAGCAGGCAGACCTTCAGCAAGCAGTGGGAGAGCTTTGTCTCCAGCCAGTTCCTGTGCAGGCAGCCAGAGACAGGGAAATGACAGCACACCACAACTGTCCACTCAGCTGAGGGCACCAGTCAGGAGGTGCCTTTTCCCCATTAGCCACCTTGAACCACTCCTGCTGGAGAAATGAGAAACTATTCTGAGGCCTTCCAGCTTTAGTAAACATCAGGGTCAATCAGGTGATGCAGGTCCTGAGACAGCAAGTTTGGGATGAGAAGATGAGTCTTCTGAGCTGCCACAGGAGTTTCTGAAACCACTCCAGGGTGGCTGAGACACTCTCCATGCACTTTATTCCTGCCTCAGTCTAGGACCTGCAAAACCAGTGGTATGGAGGAGAACACTCAATTTACCTCATCACCAGAGGCAGCAATGCAAGGGGACTGCTGGACACTTTCCACTCCTGATCAAAACACAGGATCTCTTCCCAGCCTGCTACAACAGGCAGTTCCCCATGGCCTTGTCCCACTCATGAAGAGGATTTAATATCCCAAATCTATAATGCAGACCTACAAAAGAGTAAGGCTCTCCCAAGGAGAATGGTGCCATTCTCCCAGGGTCTGGCTGTAGGGATGTGTTCCCTTTCCCCCTCAGCACCTGAGCTCCAGCTCCTCTGCAGGGCACAGCCAAGCCCAGCCATGGGGGAGCCCAGCACCAGATGCACAAATTCCATGCTCTGTACCAGACACACACAGGGATCAATGGTCCATTCAGCACAGGTGGATCAAAAGCTCACCTCAGAGGTGAGGTAATGACAAAGTTGAAGGCAGGAGAGCTTATAGGCTTTGCAATTTGTAAATGATCAGATTGGACATCCACCAAATCCTGCAGCACTGCCACTCAACCTTGTGGGCTCAGCTGACCATGCAAGGGAGAGTAAAGTTCATGCACAGACACAAAACACAAAGCTACTTCAAAACATTCACCTGGGGCAAGCACATGCTGCCAAAGCATCCACAAACACACGAGAACAAAGCATTTCTTCTCACTCTGGGATCCCATCCCTGCTCTGAGGGCTGCTTGGTGCATTGCACATGAAACAGTCATCACATGAAAACACAAGTCCTGCCAGGAGCAGGAACCACAGACCTAGGCAAGCCTGGGTTAACTGGATCAACTTATCTAAGTACAGAACTCTTTCTGCTTCTGGCTCCTCAGGCCCCAAGAACCTGGTATTCATGGTGCATAGCTGGAAAAGGCATGGCTTGAAAGGATGGACCCTCAGTCTTATACAGACTCTGAGAGCTAAGGCACTTCTGTAGGAAGCAGAAGATGGAGATTTGAATCCCTTCATGGCAAGAAGGAAACTGAACCAGCAGCTGGTCTCCCCATTGAGCTATTCCAGGCAGCAGGATCCTCCCAGACCACGTCCCCAGCCCAGTGGCACCCAGGAGAGGCACCCAGCACTGCCCTGCCCCTCTCCCTCAGCCACCTGCACTGGCTGTGTCCCACCCAGGCCAGCTCTCACTGCAGCAGCTGCAGACAGAGCCAGGGGTGGTTTCCAGCACAGTGACCCATCCTGACCCCCAGGCTGCTCCCAGCACCTTCAGCTGGCACAGGGAGTGCTGGCCCAGGGAGCTGGACATGAGCTGCACCACTCTGTGCACACAGGGAGCCCTTATCAGCCTGGCTGACACTCCCACAGCAGCACAGGAAGCTGCAGGAACACTCAGTCCATGGGGGAGAGGGAAGGAAGCTCCTCAGCCCTTCCAGCTGCACTGCCAGCACAGAACAGCTCAGGAGGGCCACAAGCCTGAAATCCTCTCGTGCTCTGCCTTCCCAGATCCCAGGAAAACCTCAGCTGCAGCAGGAGGTTTGCTCTGGGAGGGTGAGCTCAGGTAAAGGGGAACCTTCGTGCCACCTCCCTCAGAGATGCCTGGGAGGCAGACCCAAAGCTGAGCTGCTGCCCACGGTCTCCAGACCCACTTTTGGATCTTGTCTTCCCACTGAGCACTTATAGCACAGCATTGCAGAGAGGGGAACTTCTTAAAGCCCTTGGGTTGGATGCAGAGCTCCTCACTGACATTGTTTAAATTAAAGCAGCACATGCCTAGAAAACTCAATAACATGAATTACAGTATTAAAAGACTATATCCCCATATTAAATACCACTTCATGCCACATCTTCTCCCACTGCCTGTCAAGACTGAAGCCCAAGCTTTGACTCCCACAGCTGTATCAAAGCCCCCTCTCACAATACAGATCCCCAAAAGTGCTGAAGTGGAAAATGGTCACTCACGTGCAGAGAATTGATTGGTCCTCACGGTCTGCAAAACAAGAACAAACACTGTTAGAGGGGTTTGTTTACACAGTTCTGTAATCTGCAAAATAGCTTAATTGGGTATTTCTAAGAGTCATCCTTTCAGTTTAACAATTCTAAGGACGCTCTGAAGCAATTTTAATAATGTCCCTTTAATAATATCCCAATTTCACAAGCACACATCCCTCAAACAACAGCTTAGAAGTTCCTGAAAGTCATGACATTTCAGACAATGAAGTCAAAATTCTGGTTAAATTTAATAATCATTCACAGCAGGGTTTTATATTTTCAGATAAAGTGGACCTAACATTTCTTATTCTGAATGCATAAAGAATATAAAACCTTACACGAGGAGAAAAACAGTTTCAAGCACACAGTACTGACAACCACACACTTGGAAAGAGCACTGCCATCTCCAAACAAGCACAGAAGTGCTTTCCTCCCCAGCTTTTTGTTTTCTTTTCTAAATGAACATGCAGGCCTGAAGAGCTCCCACAATTCAGCTTATTCATGCAAGCCTTGTCTAAAGGACACCAGAGAAACCAAAATGCTGCAGTGCTGTGGCTCAGCACTTCTGTGCTCACCACCTCTGGGAAGAACTCCTGAAGGTCAGGTACAGCCTGCAAGGGCTATTTCATCATCACAGAATGTATTTCAGCACCATGTTAAAAATTATATCATCAAAATATTCCAATACACCTGCAGCAAGTACAACATTTCAGTTCAAGTCTTTCAGAGCAGGCAGATGCTCCTGCACGCTGCCAGCACAGGCTGAGCCACAGATGCCACCCCTGGCAACTTTTAGACTGCATTAACACCAAAAAACTGAGGTGTTTTCTGATTGAAAAATGTTAAAAACATGCAGTCAGTTGGCATTGAGCCCACTGTTCAAAAATACTGAGACTCAGGAGTGGTGCCCTGGCCTGTGCTTCACCAGGTGAATCCTGCAGCCTGTGACTGTGTCTTGCAAGCAGATGTGAGCTCCAAAAATCCCTCCCAAGGGTAACTAAACAGCAGAATGAGTGCAGGAGAAGTGAAGAATGTTAGTTTAGTTTATTAAAAGTGGGAAAGAAAAATGCCAAGAGTTGGTGACCCTCCTGACAGGGCTGCAGGGATGGTCCTGGATCATTCCCTACAGCTGCATGAGGTGCAGCACCTCCTGCACACCAAAAAAAGGAATGGGAAGCCTGAGACTGCAAGAAATGAAAGATAAGAGGGGGCAAAAGCAGTAGGGGTATGACAAGAGAAACATTAAGGAAACAGTTCCTCTGGTTTGTATCAGGCAGTAGGTCTTGCAAGACCTACCAAATGTGTTTTGGTGGCAGGAGCAGGGGCAGGGCAGGGCTCAGGCACAGCTGGATGCCCTGCAGAGGCAGAGGAGCCTGGGCAGTGACTGCCTGGAGCAGCTCTGTCCCCAGCACAGCTCAAGGTGACAGCACAGCACAGAGCATTTGTTCTTGCAGAGTAACAGCTGAATGAAAGCCAGCTTGGTACTCTGAGTAGAGCTCAAAATTAGTACTTCTTAGCTTTAGTATTTACTGAGGCATTTCTTTAAAAGTGACAGCTTCATTTTTCCCTTTCTTACTTCCCAGGAATAACTTCACTCTAATTTTGGCACTTTAGCTGGACCATTACCTCAAAAAACACATCCTCCTCTAAACTAGACCTCTTCAGTTTAGCACTTCAAAAAAGTTAACACAGCTAGCATTTGCCTTGAAGTTTAATGTATTTAAAGACAGTGTGAGTTTGTCAATGCTTTGTATCATGACATTCATTACCTGTGCATTTACCATGCAATGCTACTGTGCCACAACACACAAGGCACACTGTAAATGAATTTTCTTACCCAATTAGTACTAGAGAAAATCTACAAGTCCAGAAAGTTGTATTTATTTGTCATTGACTGCAAGTGCAGCCAAGCTTTTCAACTTTCTCTGTCCAGGAGCCTGAATTGACACAGCCCTTATAAAGTCAATTATCTGCACTCTATGCCACCCCAAATCCATTTCTCTGTGTCCATCTGGACTCTGAACCTCACAGACCAGAAAGTGGAAGGAAGACAAGAGCAAGCCTCCAGTTTTGCCTCGTGATCCTTTTATTGTGCTGATGGCCAGTTCCAGCATCCAGCAGTGACCTGACAGCACCCAAACCTGCTCAGGGTGAGAAAGAGCTGATCTGCCCAGAGTCACTCTGCAAAGGACCTCTGACAAAATGACCAGTGTGGAAGGGTTATTTATGGCTGGTTTCTGCAGCTCCTGACTTCCCCCAGGCAACACAAGGTGTGCAGCCTGCATTGCAGAGCAGCTGCTTCCCCTCCTCAGGACTGCTCCCATTTCTGCAGGGCTGAGCCCCTGGGTGCCTCTTGCCACATCTGTTCTCTGGGGTGAGGAAGGAGCTCCAACACCTCTGAGCAGACTGCAGGCCTTGGCTGAGCAGGGGTTAAAGCAGCTCACTAATCAAAGATGCTCAGTAAGTCAATCCAGCTCAATCAAGGAATAGAAGCACGAGGATGAGGACATTTAAGAGGTAATGAAATAACACCAAGCTCTTAATTTAAGTAACATCATAAGACAACCCTTTGGTTTTAATCACAAACCAAAACAGGCAAATCCCACTGGAATCTACCACTTATGCAGCTTGGATTTAAATATAATCCAAGGTCTTCAAGCTACATGAAGACCACGACATTGAAGTTGCACAGAGAAAGATTTTATACAATATCCCTGATTTGAAAATCAGACTTAAAGTTATGCAGAGTCTACCAAAAAAAACCAAACTATTTTCTGCTGATAAAGTAACTTTCTATAGACTAGGATATCTTTTTGATGGAAGAATCTGGAAGCATGAGGCAATACAACCTGATACCCCAAAAACTTCCAGCTTTAGGCTGCGGGGCTCCCCTGCTGCTGTAATTCAACTTGAGCAGCTGTTGATGTCTCCACTTCCTCTGCTCTGTGTCCCATCCCATTCCTCCCTTGGAACCAGCAGCTGACTGGGCACATGCACAGTAGCTGATGGAACAGCAAAATTTAGTTTTCAACCAGATCAGCTCCCTGGTGGAGTTTGTAACAGAGCCAGGCAAACAATGGAATCACATATGGAACATGAGCAGCACCTCTTGTGCCAGCTGCTGAGGCTCTGGTCACCCCAAAGCCACTGAGAAAAGCACCTTGCCTGGCTCAGGGCAGCTGCAAAGCACTGCCAGCAGAAGGTCCCACCTCCTCCCAGCCCAGGAGTGAATCCCTTCCACTCCTGCCCTCCCACCTCCAGCCACAGGCAGGGTCTGAGCCCCAGGTGAGGATCCCAGCCCAGGGCTGGGAGCAGCAGCCCCAGAAACCCCCACTGCCACCAGGACAGGCCACGGAGAATTACCAGAGCACAACACAGGAAGAATTACAGCTCTAAAATCATTTTTACCTACTCTGTCCTCCCCTCCCCAGAGGAATTAGCTCTGGGGACAGCACTGGCAGCTGCTCAAACAAACCTGGTGCTCAGCTGCAAAAGGGTTTTAAAAATCCAGTCAGAAGAGATCCTGATGCTGTAACAGAATGCAGGAAGTTTGACTGTCAGAACACAAAACCGTTTGACTCTACAGCCCCTCATTCACCAAGCTACATCTCCCAAAACAGACTGGGCCTAACAATCCCCCTGTTAACTCCAGGGGAAGGCTCCAGATGTACACTAAACATTTGTTGGGTAACTGGTTCAGGCAGGATGTTCTGAAAAGTTCTACTTCAAAATTATAGATTCAGTCCACAGAAGAATTGCAGTATTTTAAAAACAGCTTTTCTTAAAGGCATGACTTTGTTCTGCTCTGGTCAACTGTAGTAATTTATAAACTGATATAATATAGTCAAACAGAAAAGCAAAAATCTGCCTTCAAGTTTGCCACCAAAACTCCAAGGCAGCAACATTTCAAGCACAGGAACTCTCCCACAGAACAGAGTTTACAAGCTCACAGATACCCAGCATCTACAATTGGCTGAGTTCAAATTACCCTTTACTATATTGATATTTTAAGTATTGCAAATGTCCAGATGTCTCTCACAATTTGACTGGGAATGAATGGGAGAAGCTGTTTGGAGCTACCCCTGAGTGAGCTGCCCAGCCAGAAAGGCATTTTTTGAACTAGCACTCATTCACAGATCTATGAAAACAACTCCACAGGTGCCTTACCTGCTTTCAGCTTTAACCTTTCTCTGATTGCAATTCTTATCAAAAATAACTTTTATACAGACACTGACTGTCTCACAATCCCCTTATTTAAGGTAAGAACATGAAATAAGTGTGCCAAGGTGATAAAAGTTAAATCTGCTTTCCCAGTTCAGGAGAGAAAGCAATGGGCTACCAGACACCCAGCCAGCAGAAAACCATGCAGAGGAAAAAGGTTCTTATTTGTCCTCCCTCAAATCCAAGCACAAAATCCTTGTGGATCATTCACTTTGGCATAACCTTTCCTTTTTCCTGGCCAGAGCAGTGATCAAATGCCAGCCCCATTTCTGGAGCAGACATTAAAAAAAAAAAAAAAAAAAAAAAATCCTGCTTTTTTGGGAGGTGGAGGAGGCAAGTTCTTTGATATTTCTCAGCCAGGAGAAATCATTTGCTTTCTAAAAAGAGGCCCTGTGTAGGGGAATGGAGGGCTGTTGTTTATTTGCAGGGGGTGTTTGATCCTCAGGTGCCACGGAGCACATCCCAGAACAGCTCCCTGGTGGCTGCCCCTGTTTGTTGTGGATGCAGGCTCCAAGCATCTGTTGTGTATGTGCCCTGTGCTGGAGGGGAACAGGCTCAGATATCAATCTACCCAAGGTCATTTAAAAATTGCATTCCTGACAAGTTCTGTGAAAACAGGTCAGTGCCTGGGGGAGGGAGAGCTTCCCACCAGCACAGATTTTGCTGCTGCCAGAGCACTCACAGGACTGGTCCATGAATGCTGCACAACAGGGAAAGCACACAGGTATCCCACAGCCTGCCACTCCTCAAGTCCCACTGAAGATGGGAATGCTTTCATTTTCTTTTTTCTTTTTCCTATTTTCCTGCTGGGCTGATAAGCACAGGAAGAGATCTAGTTACAGAGATGAAGCATGACTTTTTAATTTGTGTTTGTCTCTAAAATGTTGCCTGGTTACTCCCTAAACTATCATCAAACACTTAGCACTGTGAAGTGACTTGCAACAAACACCTCTACCCAGAGCCAAGAGCAAGAGTGACAGGCACAAGTTTGCTTGCTGGGCACCTACCAGGCCAAATGTGCCCTGACACACTTGTGGCACCATGAGATTTCTGGTTATCCTACACTTCACCCCCATGGGCAGCTCACAGGAATAAACCAGCATTGTGCCCCCAGCGAGCCACCAAACACTCCAGGAACTCTGCAGGAAGCAGGACATTTGCTAATAATATAAAGTTGATATTTCAAGTTTTAACACCTAAATTACAACTGTTTAAAGTTTTAAAGGAGCTGAATCTACACATGCCCAAAGCATCTGATGAGACACATCCGGCAGTGCCACAGGACAGTATCACTGTCAGGTTACCCTCCTTGGGAGGTTTCAGGTGACTAAAGGATGGAAACATCACAGATATCTCCAAGGAACTGAGCAGGATCACTGCACTATGCTTCCAAAAGCTGAAAGGAGCCTCTGGAAGTCAGAAATTCTCAAGAACACTTCAGGAGAAGCTATCTCTCTTGGTGCACCTTCAAACTGCATTTATTTTTTTATTTCTTGCCTTGTCATCATCAGCTTATTCATACACAGGTCAGGTTTTACATTCAATTCTTATTTCTTTGAAACTGTCGAGCAATGAACTTGCAGAAATTCTCATTCTCTGTCCTAAAAGGTGCAACATTGATTTATTCCAGAGGAAAGATCAAATTCAGGTGCAGCCTACTCCTCATGGGTATCCAGTGGTTTTAAGTCTTAGAATAATAATATTTATCAGCTTTGCTTCATCAGTGCTCAGACACTTTTCTCTCAGAACACTGAAACTCAGACATCACTCCATGGAGAATGACATCACCCCATTCCCTGCAGCCCAGCTTCAAAGGCACATGCAGCAGTGCTGCTAAACCCCTCAGCAGCTCTGGGTGCTCACCTGGTGCTCCCAGCCAGCCTGAACCACGACAGACACAGCCATGGCTCCTGCACTTCCTCTGCCTGCCTGAGGAAACAAACCCTTTCACAAAGCAGCATCTCACTCCTGCCTCTCACTGCAGGAGATGCCCAGCTCTGGAGGGAGGGTCAATAAAACACCTGTCCATGTGGGCTGCAGCACTGATGGAAACACTCGAGGTGCTCCTGCTTGTCACTGCCCGAGGTGTCCCTCAGCCCTGAGCTCACTCTGCAGCACATGCAGGGGTTTGAGCCCAGCTCTGTCCATGAGAGGCTGCAGGAGCTGTTCTGAGAGGTTTCATGGCTCTTTATTCTCCCTTATCTCAGGATTGCTCTGCCCAGCTCACAGCTCTGCTCGCCAGACGTCCAGGGCAGAATCTGCCTGGCAGAGGCAGCACTGATCTTTTATACTCTAAATTACCTACTAGGGGATTTACAAATGATCCCCCAATACAAAACAATCTTGTTAAATGGTCCAGCTCTGACCCCATCCAATCTGACAGTGCCAGCATGTCACCCAGCATGGATGGCAGGAGAAGAAGGAGGAAGAGGATCCACACCCCAAATTCTCCATCTTGGCCACGAACCCCTTAATATAAACATTCTAGAAATCTACTTATTGTACATTCTAACAGTCTAATTTACACTCTATTTATTTTTGCAGCTTGCATTTCTTCTCTCCATGTTGGTAAATTGTTCCAAGGAGCTGAATCCAGCCCTGGGTCTCATTCAGGGTCTTTGGGGACCCCACCAGGGGGGTCTTGAACCTCCCAGGGAAACCAGAGGAATAGTCTGGGCTCCCACACATGCTACTTGGAAAATTAAAATAAAAACAGCTTTTATTAAAAAGGAAAAAAAAAGTGGTTCTGTCCCTTCCTCTGGAACATTTGAGATACATCACAGCAGCCATGCTCCAGGGAGTAGATGAAGTTAATATTTAGCAGTGGTACATAGCAGAGGTCACCCAGAGCCCAGGCCCTGGCTCACCCTGCCTCCTGTTCCAGTGACCCACAGCACTGCATCCAGGGATTTTACATGTCTGCAGCACACGAGCTGACCACGCTCATATTCCTCACCCAGCACAGCCCAGCCTGGCAGGACTCAGCCAAGCTGTGAATTGAGACTATTTTGGAAATCACGAGTGAGGCATTTGCAACATTAGCTTGAAATTCCCCAAATTCCTGAGGAGAAAGCTGTGACGTGCTCAGCAGTGCCAGCCAGGGCTGAGTCAGCACAAAGCACAAAACAAACAGGACTCTGTCCTGCAACTGGGGGCAGCTTCACCACACCAGGGAGAACTGGAATTTCATTTCACTTTTGAGCCCTAATTAAGTTGGAAGAACCTTAAATATGGTTTAGTTTTCACTATCAGTCTTTCACTCCCTTTATTAACGATCATTAAGAGAAGCTTTAGTAGATTTAATTTAGAAATTACAACAGAGCTGCTATGTTTGTGAAAGGAATGTCACATTTGTCTTTACAAACAAGCTGTAGATGTGTTGTTAGTTAAAGTTAGCACCTAGAGATAAAAGAAACAATGGGAGGGATTACACTGATTGATGAAGGGGAAGAGAGATTTGCCTTTACAAACAAACTGTAGGTTTGCTGGTAAATGAAATTGGATAACAGAAGATGAAAGAAGAATGGGGGGGAAACTATGAATTCTATAAGAATTAAAAATTAAAAGGAAGGGTTGCACATGAGAGGGGAATCTCAGGTATCAGGTGTTTGGGAAGTCTGTGCCTCTCGAGTACCTCAGCAATGGGGAAAGAGAGAGGGAAAAGCAGTTGGGAAATTGGGATAAAAGGAGGCTGCGTCCTCCAAAAATTGGAGAGATCCCAGGGGAATGCCCCATGGCCTCTCCCTTTATTCCATTAAAGCAAAAGGACTCCTCTGTCTCCTTTTTGGACATAAACCTCTGGTGTTTGTGGATTAATTTGTGACCAGCAGTTCGAGCTGCTCCTCTAACATTGCTCTAAATTCCAACAGGTCTGGGTTGATTTCCTCAGCCTTTCCCAAGGGGGCTGCTGTGATTTAGGATGAGCAGAGCACACAAGGCAGCTGCAGCTGGACAAAATCAGGGCAAACTCCCTGGGCAGTCAGGTGCTGCTGATGCCCCACAGTGCCAGCTCAGGGCTGGGCACACAGCAGGGATCCTCAGCTCAGCTGAAGGCAGGGACAGCCCAGAGGGAAACTCCTCTGGCTGCCCAGGCCTTGCTCCCAGAGCCCTGGAGCCACCAGCACACAGAATCTCTGCCTCCCTGCTCTGTGCCTCCCAAGCTCTCCAGGAGAAATGAAAATCCACACAGCCCATCCCCACACTTACATTTCAGTTCTTATTTGCATTCTGCTTAGCAGTAGCCTAAGATTAGGAGAAGCTGGCAAGCCACAGGCTGGACAAGGTTTATTTGGACCACAGAGCACTCAGCACAGCAGTGGTTTCCATTCCCCATCAATCCTGCTTAAGTTATTCTACTTCCCACATAGAATAATATTGTTCAGACAAAGATTACACTGGCCACTGAGACACTGATGCAAGGGGCCCTTCAGCTGGAAGACCTGCCATGTAAGCTCACTCACTTAACTTCTGCTCTTCTCCTTTCCAAACAAACAATCAAGCACAAACCACTTAACAAAATGGGCTGGCAACTTTCTCCCCACTGACCTCTTTCCCAAGGTTTGATCATGCTGAGCCCCAGGGGTTTGGAGAGAAGGCAGGTGTGACAGCAGTGCCACAGGGAGGGGTGTGTGTGCTCAGGGCACAGAGCCTCACTCACAGCCCACCAAGCATGGCCAGGCCTGCACCTGCAGGGCAGCCAAAGCCTCCTGCAGGTCCCTCATCCATTATTCCTCACACAGGCTTTGAGCCCCCACTGTATCCTGGCACACAGACTAGGACAGTTTAGCTCTGCTGTTAAAAAAATTGATTCTTTTTGCTGTTTTGAACATGTTATCTGCAAATTTCAAGTAATGACTCTGTTCCTGCATAGGAAGAGATGGGTGGAGGAAGCTCACTGCTCCCTGTGCCACTTCAGATTTAGACTTCTGTCACATCTGACCTGAATTGTCATTTCCTTACTGAACAGTTTTGCTCATTCTAGTTGTTCTTTCAATGTCTCCTGTTCCATTTCCTCTTTGCCCCAAGCAGGGCAGCCCAGGACTGTACAAAGTGCAGATTAAATCACAGGATGGTTTGGGTTGGAATGAACTTTAGAGACCAGTCACTCCCACCCCTGCCATGGCAGGGACACCTCCCACTGTCCCAGCTGCTCCAGCCCCAGTGTCCAGCCTGGCCCTGGGCACTGCCAGGGATCCAGGGGCAGCCACAGCTGTGCCAGCCCTGCCCACCCTGCCAGGGAACAATTCCTTCCTAATCTCTAATTTAAACTTCTGCTTTTTCAGTTTCAATCCATTCCCCCGTGTCCTGCCACTCCATCCCTTGTCCCTCTCCAGCTCTCTTGGAGCCCCTTTAGGACTGGAAGGGGCTCTAAGGTCTTCCCAGAGCCTTTTCTTCTCCAGGCTGAACAACTTCAGGTCTCAGAGCATCATCCTGGTGCCTCCTCTGGCCTGGCTCCAGCAGCTCCACATCCTTCCTGTGCTGGCCCCTGAGCTGGAGGCAGGTGGGGTCTCACCTGTGTTTGTGCTGGGATGTACTCTAAGTCTATATATTACAAAAAGATTATATTATTATAGATTGATTATATGTATTATGAAAATAGAAAGAAAATGCATCAAATCTGTGGTAAAAATGTTTCCTAGATTGATCCCTTCTCCACTCACTTCTCACATTCTCTACCTGACAGCTGCATTTAGATGCCCACAGACCCTTCATCCCATCAGCTCCTGCTCAAGCAGCAGCAGCACCAACATCAGCAAGGGAATTCATCTTTCCCAAGTTGTTTATGCACAAAAAGCACAGACAGAGGAATGCAGGTTCCAGGGTTTGCAGCAGCAACTCCCAAACCATAAAAAGCACAAAACAATGGGCAAGATTGACCAATCTTTAACCAGTTGTTTGACCATATGAAGACCTCTCACACTGCTTACAATTCTCCTTTGGTTAGCATTGTTATCAAATTCCTTTTGGAAAGCTGATCATGAGTACAGTGCTCTCCAGATTTTGAGTAGGACCCTCAGAGATGGCACCAGTAGCTCACATCTGGCTGCTCTGCTGCCAAATGTTTTTGTCCAGCACAGTCCATCAGCTATTCCACCTCTGAGATTAAGGATTTGGTTCTTGCAGATTTTCTGTCTTCAGCATTTTCTATTTACTAAACCTTCAGAGAATGATTTCATGCCATCATCCTCAAATTTTCCACAGGAACTTCCCTGAGTAACTTCACAGCAGATATACATAAAGAGGGAGACACTTTTTTTTTCCTGCTTTATCTTCTGCATTTTCCTTCTCCACACCATCTGATGGCTTTACCACCACTTTGAAAAAGCCCTGGAACAGGATGAATTTGAATGCCCAGGGTGATCAGAAGGACATGAGCTTTTATTCACCCTGCTCTCTGAAACAGATGCACAACACCCTGCAACTCTGAGTCCTTGAGGAAGGCTCACAAAGTCTGCCAGCAATTCCTGAGCAGCCAAGTACCTGAGAGCATCAAGCCTGGCCAAGTGAAAGGAGATACACCAAGATATAAATTGGCAATTTATATTTTTTATATTTATGTATCAGCAGTTATGCTGCTGATGTGAGCCTGGGGTCAAAGAAAGAAGCAGGACACCAGCAGCCCTCACCTCTCCCCACTCATAGGGATAAACCCTGCTCTGCTGCTTGCTGCTTCCCTGCCAAAGGACAACAAAGCAATTTAAGTGAAGAGGAAGGGGGAGGAAAAAGGAGCAGTGCTGGCATGGCAGCCATGGCACAGCAGTGTGCTCAGCAGCAGAGGAATGCAGGCAGGGGTGACAAACCCAGCTTTGTGCACAGCACCGGCGCCCGGCCCGGCCCTCACGGGAGGTTTCCTTACATCAGGGCATTGCTGCTTGTGCCTGTCATCTCCAGGCTGGAGCCAAGCAGCAGCAAATTATCCATTTCACAACTACCTAGAAATGAAAGGAGTTTAATTTAAACTAAAGCTTCAGTGCAGGAGCAGGTGCTGACTGAGTAATTGTACAGAATGATTCATCTCATGAACCATTTCCCAAGTTGGATGCACTTAGTCTTGAATTCCTGTCTGTAGGCACAGTCACAATTCAATTAGAAGGTCAGCTTGCATAGCAAGTTTTAAAATTAAAGTCATCTCTGGTTGCTCAGAATATCAACCAAAAAAGCCCATGCAAGTGGTTCATCCATTGCAGCATTTCACTTCAGCAGTGGGAAGAAAGCCAAGGCAGCAAATAAACTAAAAATTCCTTGTGCAACAATTGTCATTCCTGTCTCTTTTGCAAATACAAGAAAGTTACTGAAATTACATAAAAAGAGATGTCAACTTCTAAGCAATTAAGGCTTGAGAGAGAGCTGCTCACTGTAAACATCATCATTCCTAATGAAGTGGCTGAACAATAAACAGGGATCCAGTCACATTTTGACACAGAGAAGGACAAAGGTCAGTAAAGAACTAAAACTTTTCCAACAATAAAAAAAGTTTAAAATGCAGTTTCTAGAACTAAATTGTGCAACTTCAACTGGGCTTTTTCAGTAAGTACTTGTTACTGATGCCATTCCCAGCTGGCCAAGCAAGGTGCAATAATTTCAATCATGACTCCCAGCCCCTGAATCACATAGGTTTAAGAGACAGAACACAAAAGTGAGTGGAAGGAGATTAAATACTCCAAAAGAAGTTCAGCTGCCAGAAGTATTTATCATTTTACTTCAAATTCAAAAATAATGAGGCAGGAGACTGTTTCAGCACCATAGATTTCAGTTTTTTCTGCTTTGTTTCTTACTTCTCTTTCCCTGCTCAGCCATGAAGACACTGCATGTGACACTCGTGGAGGTGTACAAGCAATCTGGATGTTAATAGAATTGTCACCTGAGTATTTATATTCCACACCTGCCTGAGTGGACCAAGTGAAACCCCAGAATTCTCAATGTAACAATAAAGGGATCTATAAATCTTTCACATGCCATTTACCAAGCAGCCAGATCTGCTGGGATCATCATCCTGCAGTTTGCAACTCGTTAAAAGGCCTTGGGGACCCTTCTGGGAAGTCCAGATGTAATGAAAATACCAAAACATTAATGGCACATTTATCAGGTTCCATCTGCTCTTCACAACAGAGAACACCAACCATCACTCCCAAGTTTTTCAGTCTCAGAACAATTTTTCCCTCTTCCATTTGAAGATTTAATAGATCTTTCAAGGAAAAAAGTTGTGTTATTTTAGTTTCAACTCTTTTCTTCCATATCTGGGGGTGGATATGCCCCCTAGGGAGGATTTAAACCACGATTAACTATAAATATAAATCAGTAAGGTGTTTTTAAGAGAGAAGTATTGCACCTGTAGGCAGTTCTGGCTTCTCCAACACCAAGTGTTCCCTTCCCTTCTTACACTGTTTCCGATAAACCTTCTCTGCAACAGGATTAAAGGCAGGCCTAAAATATCAGTGCTAATTTGGTGCTCATCAAGATGTCCTCAGGGAAACAGGATAAAAAGGAGAGACTAAGCATAATTATACAAGAATAATATTAATAGGCAAGCTGGGCTTTAGCAACAAAAAGTCAACAAGTTTTCCTTAAATATTTCTTCCGAGGCACTTGTGCGTCACTGAATAAAGAGGAACAATAAAACAAAGCCATACTTCCTCTAGAAACCCAGTGGGAAAATTGGAAGGGAAGAGGGAAAAGAGAAAGTCAACTGTGGAAAAAGCACTAGAGAAAAATTTATGAGTGCTGCTTTTGCACAATCAGGTGTCCTTTGCTGGTAAAATACTGTCACAGAGTTCTTAGCCCTGGAAAATTCATTTTCATAAAGAAAATCCTAGTCTGTGGCAAATTTTTAACTTTTAGCAGGGCTGAAGAACACTAGCAAGGCTTGCAAATTGTATACAGCAAACAGAATTAAGGTCAGCATGGTCACAGGGATTAGGACAGCAATTCCTTATGATCATGTCAGCTGTTCAGCAATGCTCGTGGGGCCAGCCCCAGCCCTGCCCCACTGCTGGGCTTTTCACTCCATCACCCCTGGGACATGGGTACTCCCTGCTTCACCTTCTCCTCAGGGAAATGAAGGGAAAGTGCAGGAGAAATCCACTAAACCACCTGTGAAGTAACACCCTACTACCACAGCACTTTGAAAAATAATTACTGGGGGAAAGAGAGGGGAAATCCAGTCTGGAAAGCTGAATTGCAGGTTATTATCTGCTGCGGTCAGGCACTGGGTAATGAGTCTTTTCCTGAAGAGAAATCCTGCCTGGCACAGCTAGAATGCAGCCAAGTCTTGCTTGCCTCAAACAAGAGGACCTCCAGCTCCATCTTTAATGCAGCTGCTGCAGCAAAGGCAGATCCAGCACTGCCTGAGCTTTGCCTTTCCCTGCAGACCTGGCCCCAAATCCCTGGTGCCTCCCAGCTGCCCCACCACTGACCTGCTCATCTGCACAGTTCTGCACCTCCCTCTCCTGTGGCAGCTTCCAGAAGCCACTCTGTGTCCCTGGGGAACCCATTCCCCCCAGAGTGGGTGCTCAGAGCTGCTCTGTGTGTCAGAGCTCTGCCCCCACCTCTGCCCTCTGTGTTTGGCAAGCACTGACCCACATTCCCAGCCCGTTCTGCCCTCCCCAGAGGGCACAGGGAGGGCTGACCTGGGCAGCCAGAGGGGCAGGAGGTCCCCCCAAACAGGAAATTCTTCAGGGGGCCAAGAACAGAGCAGGGTTTGATGGCTGGCAGTCAGCAGTGCTTCCACACAGACTTTTCCCACCACAGCACACAGAATATCACAGACCCATTTGTATGCCCAGTTTAGGAAAATTCAGAGTGTCCCAGCAATGTTTAAGACAAGGAATAACTATGGAGATGCACATGCACCAGTTCTGCTGACTAGAAAATTGTTTGCTTTCATAATCTAAATAAAAATCTCCATTTTCTTATTTAAGCACAAATATTAAACATACAAAACCTCAGCAAAGCAGAAACTGGAAGCTGAGCTGTGACTATCCATGCTCTGAATTACAGGAATGAAACCACTAAGAAACTGAGTAACACTTTACTCACTGTGCCCAATTCTTAGCACAGAAAAATTGTGGTTTAAGAAATCAGGTTGCTCAGAGTCACAGCTCAGGTCCAGCTATCCTGTTACTCACAGTAAACAGCTCACAAACACCTGGAAATGAGTAGTTTGTGATTAGCTGCAAGGAAAATAAACATGATTATGCTGCACAAAATACCACTGAACAGGCCAGGAAAATCCAGCCAACCACCTTCATTAATCTAAATTAGTGGCCAGGATATTTCTATTAGGTGAAGGTCATATTCTGCAAAGGAATTGCATTCCTATGGTTTCAATTTCAGGTTTGAATCCCAATAATTAAACTTCAGACGTCAAATACTGGAAACACAGCAGTCATCCATATCAAAAGCAACCCATGGATCTGCTGTAACAGCAGAAGCATGACTTGCAATAGTACTGGAAAAACTCCTCTCCCCAGCCCTCTCCCTGCCACCCCAGCTCTATCTCCCACAGCACTACGTGCACAGACAGACAGGAACTGCAGAACAACACTTCTACAAGTATGTGTCAGTAACTTATCAGCAAAAGCATCCTGGCCAAGGATTCTGCTGCAAATAAGTGCTTGCAGAGACCTCTGATGATTAATCTGAAGCATTTTGATTAACCCAGCTAGTTCTTGGTTAGAGAAATATTTCTACCAGCCAAAACTTTCTGACACATTTTCTGTTTCATTATGTCAGTAAAACACAAGGCAGAGTTAGAAGATTAAAGACATTTTGCACATTGTGTTCAATACTTGATAGGGAAAACCTATCCTCACCAAACCCTGGGCACACTCAGTAGCTGACCTTGTGCTGCCACTGATAACCAGAAAACAAATGGAATAATGTAATAATCTGCAACTGTTAAGACAAATATTATTTGGTGCTCTACAAAACCTTGGCTGTTGTAATTGCAAGTTTTATTTCTCTGGAGACAAAGTCAGTTCCCTGCAGTGTGTCTCTGCATCAGGGCCCACCCCAAGCACAGAAGGAGCAGGGCCAGTGCCAGAGCTCCCCACCCCACCTGCCACACACTCACTGCTCACCCCACCAGCACCAGTGCCTGTCCTGGAGTTTTTATTTATCCCTGCAATGGAGGTGTGCAGACAAATCACCAACGGGAAATTCACCAACTCCTGCAAAGGCTTCCTAAAATAAACAGGGAGTGCCTCCACACAGGTGAAGGCAACACAGAAACACAGATTTAGTTACCCTTAAACAAGTTATTCCCTAAATAATGGATCCCATTGCACAGGTTTCATCTATTCTTATTCCAAGCTATGCCTCCATTTGTTCAAATGAGAACTCAGACTATCAAAATCCAAAAGCAACAGAGAGATTTGATACAAAATAGAAACCTCCATGCATCAGAAGGAAAGAAAAGAGGACTGGAACCAAACATACACCACCACGTGCATTTTTTTTATTCCAACTTCCAAAAATAGCAACATTTGTCCATGTAGCAAGATCTCCAGAGACACAAATCAGTACCAGCAGGGTATGTGAGCAAATATATGGGGCACCCAGAGTGTGGTAGCTGCTGACATTGACTTACTTTATTAGAGGACATTTGTCTCAAGAACATTTCAGTGTATTCTTGAGACCATTTCAAGAGGTGCTTTCAGATTGGGAAGCACTTAATCACAATCCACTTGAAACTGCTACAATAAACTCCTTAAAATAAATCTTAAGGTTTGCTCTGCTATTATTCCACATGGACTTAGGAGGAGTCCTCTGACCCGGCCTGTTGTTCTGGCCAAGAAGTCACAAAAACACATGAAAACAGAGTCCCAAATATCCACTGGGAAGCAGAACTCTTGGTGGCCCCAATTTGCTGCTCGTGTCCTGCCTGTCCCTGCATCACCCCACTCTGCTGGCACAGTTCTCCTGAGGTGAAAGGACACTCAGCAACCTGTAGTTGATTATTAAGCAGCCCTAAAGACAAAGTCACTATTCAAGAAACAAAGGCTTGTGTGATGTATTTAAAGACATCAAATGTCTAAAAAAGAAGTTAACATTTAAATGGTTGGTTAGCCTGGTAGCAGAAAGAGCTTTCCCTTAGTTTGTGTGAAGTAGGTCAGACAGCTTTTCCCCTCCCTCCACTCCATCCTCAGCTACAGCACAACCCACAGCAAGGTGTGCACACCTGGCTCTTGGTTACACACACCTGTCTGGATACAACATGCTGCTGTCCCCACATCTTTAACAGCCTCCTAAATATGAGCCAATATTGGATAGAAAGAGCTGTGCTTCAAATACTGTGTCAGAAATGCAACTCTGCAAGTTCAAGAGCATGTGCTCATTTCAACAAATTTGTAGCATATCAGATTCAGTCCTCATGTTTGTCCAGAACAAAATCAAAACATGAGCCCTCCATAAACACACTCTATTCTACTACAGACATACATCAGTTAGGAGAAAAAAAATAAATTCCTCCAGGTTAAGTATTTTCCTGACCTCTTTTCAACTCAGACACACCATTGTTCCATTGTCACCTCAGATTATTTGTCAGCTGCCAAAACACCAACATCTTTATAGCATTGCCTTTTCAGTCTCACTCTTCTGCTCTTCTTCATCCAGAGCCAAGGCACAACATCTTTTAACATGAAACTTAGCTCTTCTTTATTTTTTAGAAACAGAGTATTTGTGACACAGCTTCCAGAGCACCGATGGCCCGGCAGAGCTGTGCTGCTGTCACTTTGCTGCTGTGCCTCAGCAAGTACATTTCTCTCCCCCTCTTTACAATTCTGCTTGCACACAGCTGGATAAGAAAAGCCCAAGCTGCAGGTGCACTGAGGAGTGGCCAGGCAGCTGTTGAAGCCCAGGGTCTGTCCTTACCTTGCAGCATGCACCTGTAGGCAGACTCGGATATGGCGTAAATGTGCGGGGGCATCTCGTGGCGCTTCTTCCCTCTGTACATCTCAATAATGTTCTCTGAATAAATTGGGAGGTTCTTGTAAGGATTTATGACTACACAGAACAGCCCTGAATAGGTCTGGAAGAAGAAAAAAAATAAATATTTCTGTTAGTAAACAATATTGAAATAAAGTTGTAAAGAACAGAAAGCCTTTTCACAGGTTCTATAATATTTATCTTAAAACAAAATTGAGGTGCTTTTTGTAGAGCAACTCAAAGTACATGCTATATTCAAATTATTGGTTTCTAGCTCTCTTAAAAGGCTCTTTAATTACCTGCATAAAAAGTAATTTAAAGATAATAAGTGTAGGGAAATTTGAAGAGGAGTATCTGATCTCTTTCCCACAGACATTTAAATCTCTCTTCCGTTTGCCAAGTTCCAGCTTTATGGACACCTTTTGATCTCCAACTCCTTCAGTAAAATGTGCATTCCAAGTTATTTTCATTTTGAAGGAACTGATAATATCCATTGCTCTGGTAAATAATCTAGCTGAAGGAAGAGCCTATTTCAGACCATCATTATTTCTGCTATGCTGTTATTGTTTCCTAACTGTCCATCTGTCTGTCTTTCCTGCTCATCCCTTTTCAATCCCACAGAGGGGCCATTCCCTCCCCTGTCCCAGCCCTGCTGGCCCTGCAGATGTTTCACACTCTGCTTTCAGAGCTGACACTCCACTACCAGAATATCAAGGAGCCAGCTCCAATTGTGCATGGCTGATCTCACTGTGACTTTTCTGTTCAGCCAACACGCCTCAAGTGTCCCAGGGCTGAGCCCCCACTGAAGCAAAGCCCAGGGGCTGCACTTCCCTGTGATCCAAGCAGCACAGGCTCCTCCTGAGCCCCCCAGCAGCTCTCCCGAGGCAGCTGTGACAGAACAGCCCCAGCAGCAGCAGCACACTGGGCTGAGGGAGGGACAGATGAGCTGGCCTGGCTCAGGATCAGAGGCTGAGCTCAGACAGACAGTGCTGCCTGCACACAGCACAGCTCTCGGGGCTCCTGCCCAAGGAATCTGGCTGGCTCCAGCCCTTCCAGCAGCAGCCACAACTGACTGCTTGTAAGAAAACAGAATCTCTCCATTCACTGCTGTCTCCTCACATGCTTGGACAGTGTGTTCCCTTTGGTCACTACTGAAATTCCCATCTTTACCAGCTCAGGAAGTGAGCAAGAGAGACCAAGTCTGGCAGAAATAGGAGATATCTCTGTGAATGTAAGGAAAACCACGTTTCTTACCTTTGCAGGCTGAGAAAAAAAAAGGGGAGAATAAGCAGAAAGCATTAACAGCTGTTGAGAGCCCAGAGTACTGAGCAGGTCACTCAGGATATAACATTTGTCCACTTTAAAAGTATTTCTGCTACATTGGTATGAACACAGTAGCTGATAGTCCCAATCTGCTTTTCTTTTTTTGCCTTTTACAAGTATAAAATTATTTTTTTTGGATGAAAAAGTGCCCCCCTGCTCTTTCCACACCTCCACCAGCTTTTGGAAAGACAGGCAGAAGGTGTTCTCTGAACTGAATCCAAGAGCACCATCAGCAAAGAAAAAGAACTTGGTTTGAAGCCAGATATCCTGACATAGGGACATCTTATGTCCTTGCAGGAAAATGCTCCCTCTGCTTTGGTCAGATCTGCTGGATGATAACTGCAGGGCCTTTCCACCTAAACAAGGTATTTATTTCTCAAGAGAAAGGAAACAGATCTTATCAGGGCAACTGACCCAAGCATAAAGAACAACTTATCAGTCATTAACTCAACATAACATGGGGCTGTTGGCAAGTGGGCAGTTCCTCCCCAGCCTCCTTTCCTAGCACTGTCCCTCTTGCCCTCCCTGACCGACCTGGACACTCCTGCAGACAAACGCAAACGGAACCAGCTGCAAACAGCAGCATCTCCCTGCCCAAACTCATTCGTGCCACTGGTGAGACCGGGAGGGAAGGCATGACAATTATTCCAACAGCTTGGTACAAGCATCCAGGGAGCCAGTGACCTCCTGAGCAGGGGCACACCTTCCCTGTGCCCACATCCATCTGCCACCACCACCGGGACATGGAGCCTCTGAGACCTGCCACAAGCCCAGCTTCAAACAGGGTAACCAGAAGAAAGAGCACGTTTGCCAAGGCCAGCCCAGAGCCACAGCTCAGGAGCACAGAGCAGCACCTCCCCTGTGCTCCTGCAGCAGGCAGAGCTGGTTATGGCTGGCTGCAGGGCTGGGACAGCAGTGCCCAGAGCAGAGTCCACCCCAGAGCCACCCCAGAGCCACCCCAGCACAGCCCTGGGCAGTGCCAGGGCACAAAAGCTGCTGAGGCCAGCAGGGCTCTGCCCTGCCAGGGCTCTGCACACTCACCCTGCAGCACTCTGGGCCTTGCTCTGCTTCCTCCCCACTCAGCTCTGAGATTTGCAACTTCCCTCCCTGGGCTGCTGTTCCTCACCTGAGCAAGGACAGAACCCCAAACCAGAGGATGGTTAAGCTGTAAGGGAATAACTGCCAAACCCACTACACTGGCCACCCTCTTTCAGCAGCAACACCTCGATTTCTCTGCAAGTTCATCCAAAACTTTGACTTCGTTTTGGCATTTTATGTTCCCAAAGGAAAGCTGATGTTTTTTCCCCAGAATCACTGCCCTTCCCCAGACATAAAGAAATCGATCTGGTAAATAATTAAAAAAAAACCATCTTAAGTGTTGGGATAAAACAGTTCTTTGAAGATGATCTCCTCTTCCCAATTAGTTTATTTCCCCAGCACAGACATGGGGTAAATGTTACTATTTAGCTACGTAAAGAATTAATAACCTAGAAAAACAAGTTTAACAATCCTTCAGACCTCAGATGATAATACCTAACGTGAAGCCTTTCCAGGCTATCTCCTGAAGCAGTGCTTGGATGAACCTGTGAACCTGGAAGCACCAGAATAAGCAAAGCCCAACACAACCAATCCAGAGAACACCAATAAATATCCTGGGCAACTGAAAAGGGTCAATTGAAGAAGCTCTGTATTGAACAGGGCCAAATTAGAAGTCATGAAGCACAAAACTCCACATTTTGCCAGTGCTGGGGTTCACTTAGTTGAAACTAAATTTAAAGGAGAGGCTCTTATCACAGACCATTCCCTCTGTACCATGACAGCTCTTTGCATGCAGCACCTTGAACTCCAACACCTCGATTTTCCTGAGTGTGTTACCCAGTTCACTCTCCTGCTGCTTCCCCAAAGAATTTCAAAATGAGACCTTTCTCAAACCAGCACCACCCTGCACAGCCTTAATTTATTCATAGGAAGATGGAACTGAATTTTCCCAATTTTCTGACTGTCATCTATTGCAGAAAGCAATATATGAACATATTGGTGGGCTGTCTTCATGGCTTGGCAGGCAGAGAAACACAGAAAGGATGCTTTTAATGAGCCAAATTTAATTGAGAGGGAGGCAAATGGTACCAAAATCTCTCACAGCTGTTTTATAACTGCAAGTCTCACAGTGCATCACTGTGCCTAAAAAAGCAGGAAAGGACTTTGTGCATGGAAACTGAACACATTAAAAGTAGAGATTGTTTAAAACCCCTCAAAAAAGCTTCTTGGTGAGCAGCCACAGGAGGAGTTATCAGGAGCACATACACATCTGCTTAACAAATGGACATCCCATTTAATGAACTCTATCCTGCAGCATTTGGACTCTGATGGAATTGTCAGGTGGGAATGAGAGCTGGGATCACCATGAGCTCCAGTAACAGCCCAGTCTGGAGGGAGAACCAGCCTTCATCCATTTTTCAGCTGACAGAGGTGGATGTGCACACCAAGAACTGAAAGGCAAGCAAAGATGCTGATTCACCTTGAGCTGATGGATCAGCTGTTTGAACACATTCCTGCTTTAGCCAGGAACAGGGAGCATCAACTCCCAGCCATAGGACACCCTGGAATGCACTCTCCAGGCAGGGCTCCAGGCACAAACAGTAAAGGAGAGTCTGACAGAGAGGCTGGTTATACAAGCTCCCCTTCAGGACACTAAAAGTGCAGTTTAAAGGTTTCCAGATGCTTCCAGCCTGTATCTGGTAGTTTATCATGTAGTAATGGGGGTTCTGCTAAGCTGTCCCAACCTGCAGAGTTCAGGATCCTGGCACTGGCCTGTTTCAAACTCCATTCCATCCCTCCATCCTGAACTGGCAAGCAGGGTGAGTTATTCCCAGGGAAAACACTTGGGAATTCAGGCTCCCCATCTGGAGTGTGGCTTTCATGGCCTGTCTTCCCTTAAAAGCACATCAGCCTGTCCCTGTGCACACTCACATGGAGGAGCTCAGGGTACAGAGCCTGGTGCTATCCCTTGGATTAGCAGTCCCTGAAGCCAGGAACAAGCTGTTGTGGCTGTTCTCTTCTGCTATGCCACTGAAAGGCCTCTTTAAAGCATCATTTGAATGTACATTAGATGCTCTGGTCCTGCCAGAGCATCTTAGAAAAGGCACTCAGACTCAAAAGTTTCCTGGCCCCTGAGTGGGAAAGGTGCCATTTATCCCAGAACCGTCCAGATGTTCACCTGCACTCACCACTCACAGGCTCAACGTTTATCTCCAACTCTTCAAAAATAAAAAGTGACAGATTCACTCTATTACTACATCAGTAATTAAGCTGAAGTAAGCATCTAGATAGCTCTCATTATTACCTGAAACAGAAACCAGCCATTCCCAGCCCAGCAAGCAAGACATGTTTTAAGCAGTATCTTTGCCTGGTTTCAATTCCTGAGGCTACAGATTCACCTTTCACACTCCAAGCCCTTCTGAATTCCCTGAGCTAGACATGGTTTTCTTCACAGAGCACCTTTTCTCCCTGAAATTATCCAATTCAAGCCTTAAAGAAGGGCAGGCAGCCCTTCAGCCTCAGAGGGGATGGAGGTGAGGCTGTGCCTTGGGAATTGGAATCAAACATTGGAATCAGGGTGCTCAGCCAGGGTAAGGAAAGCCTGGGTAGCTCGGGTCAGAGGCTGGGGGATGGCAGGCACAGATTTACTCAGGCAGCTCAGGAGGAGAGTGAGAAAGGGAAGGAGCAGAGCACATACACCAGGTACAAATGGAAAGCCCAGCCCACACGACAGATGTGAATTCCCACTGTGTGTGAGTGTTCCCCACAGCTGGAGCTGAGCAGAGGCTCACAGTGCTGAACCCCCACATTCCCAGCCTGCAGGTGATGTGGTTGGAGAGAAACCCCCCTGAGCCCAGCAGTGCCAGGCTCTCCTCTCACACAGACACACTCAGGCTCACAGCCTGGGCTCACTAGTGCCTCAGCCACAGCAGCTGCTCAGAGCTAAAGCACGAGCTGAGCTTGCACCAGAGGAGTGCAATATCCTTCCCAAGCTCCTGGAGAGCTGCATGTCAGAGCCTGACTGCTCCACAGAGCTTTACAGCACTTCTGACACAGCCAGGGGCTGGAGGGGTGTCCTGCAGCACAAGGCACTCACCGGAGCACTTGGACAGGAGGGAATAATACAAATTGCTGCTCCTTTTCACATTCTTAATCTGCCCTTTTTAACACAACCACAGAGTCTGACAAGAACAAGCACTTTTTATACCTCTGCTTGCCTGATTCACTTCCTTGAAGTCCCTCAGACACTTCTAACCCTGCAGAGTTCCCTCAGCTTGATCATATTTATGAATTTTTCCAAAAATCAGAGTCAATACAAAAAAAGGCCTTGTGTCAAAGCAGTTCCACCAATGTGAACCCCAGCATTTCTTGCAGCACATGCTGGGTATTAGATCCAGTGACTGGTTTGTGGTAGGAAAAAGACAGAATTAAGTAACAAACTCAATTTCTTGCAGATTTCTTTTAATATCAATCTTTGACACTCAGTAACATGAAACATTCCCAACTGGACCAGTAGGAAAATTAAAGAAAGTAGAATAGAGATGCTTATATAATACCACAGTGTTCTAGGTTGCACTCAGGCCTCACAGGAGGCAGCAGCTTAACAGAAGGAACAGCTTAAAGGCAGCTCCTCCAGTGCAGGGCTGAAGAGCTGCCACCCACAGCAGGCTCTGGAACTGGGGGCTATGGCATAGCTCTCATTCCTTCCCTCTTCTATCCCAATAAAGTGCAAAGTGCATCCAAAAATGAAATAACAGGGCTGCAGACCCATTACAGAGGTAACACTTGCAATTATCAACAAACACCTGCTGCAGTATTTTGCTTGCACAATAGTGAGCACATTTTCTACTTCACTGGAGGGAAGAAAACCCAGCAGCCCTGTGCCAGGAGAGCAGGACCAGCAGGAGGCTTCCAGGAGCTCTAAGCCTCACACAAACAGCTTCCAACGCTCTTTCAGAAGTCTTGGCTTAAAAAAGCACGGGGGAGTGGGCAGGGAAGAGAATGCACAGTGCACTGGAGTTTGGGGGATTGTGAAGCTGAATCTGAACCTTTCCTCAAGGAACATCAAACCAAATCAGCTCTAACCTGACCCTCCCCACAGCACACAGCCCATGGGTACCTGGCCCCACTGCCACTCCCTACCTGAGCCCCCAGAGGTAGCCCAGGGCTCCCCAACACCCCCCAGCAGCACAAGAGGCCATGTGGACACTGGCACAGAGCCAAGGCTTTGAGACATTCTGTTCATTTGAATCCTTCTGCCTGAATGAGGGCAGGAAGCAGGTAAGGAGCAGCTGCAGTGATTGATGGGGTGCCAGAAAGCCACACAACCAGCCGTGGGCACGAGCCTTCCTCCAGGAAAGCTGGGCCTACATCAGAGGTGGCAACAGCAACATTTCTTAAAATAAATCACTATAAAGCCCACTGAATTTGGAATGTCCTGGTTTTTAATTAAACTCTATGTCTGAGTGAGCAATTCCTTCACCCCATCCTACTGCAGTGGGAACTTCTGACTGCACAACAGACTTCTGGTCCTGCCAGAGCATCTTAGAAAAGACACTCAGAGTCAAAAGTTTACAGACCCAGCGAGTGGGAGAGGTGCCATTTATCCCAGAACTGTTCAGATTTCACCCACACCCACCAGTCAGACCAGTAAAACACAGCTCAGGTGTGGGATTCCCTGGAACACCAGAACCTGTACAGTCATGGGAGTCACACTGGGTTTGACAGAACATTTCTGCCCACGAGAGGTACATAAGGTGATGCTTCTCAATTTAAAATACACTTTCCAAGTGGGATTGAAGAGTCTTTCCTGCCATCAAAGGAGCTTTAAATTGCTGGCTCAAGTGTCACCCAGCCCTGACTTAGAAGCATTAACAGTAGTTATGCATTCCAATTCCAGCCAGGGTTTGCAATACCAAGAACAAGCAGCTTTCCATGGGAGCAGGATGAGGTATTTGCATCCCTGATCCATGCAAGTACCTGCATTTTCATCAACAGAAGTGCTGCTCATATTTTTTTTAAGTCTGGCTGGATGGGCCCTCTGAGCCACCTGGTCTGGTAGAAGGTGTCCCTTCCATGGCAGGGGCAGGAACAAGATGAGCTTTAAGATCTCTTCCAACCCAATCCACTCTGGTGTTTTATGACTTGAAAATACTACAAAACTTACAACCAGAATGCTGCTTAACAAAGCATTGCAACATTCTTTAGAGTGATTAGAAGCCACTTTGCTTTTTGCAGCTCTAAAAGTGGTATAGTTTGTGTTAAAATTTGTATTGAGTTCAAAAGGAGAAGAGTCATCTTGCTCTTAAAGTGAATTAAAAAAACCAAAAAACTAACATGACAAGTCTGGAAGGTGGTTCATGAAAAACCCCAAATCCCATGAAGGGAAAATTACTGGAGCAGTAATCTTGTCTATCACACCTTGTGACAAAGAATGAAGTGTGGAATGAAAAAGCAGCATGCAGGGCTGAGGGACCCTCACCAGCCACTCTTCCCAGTGGATTTCATTTCTCCACCTCATTGTCTGATTCAAAGACTTCATCCCCCCATGAAATCTTATTTGACAGACACAACTTGAGCACACACCAAACTCTAGGGCTGATATCTAGAAGGCTCACAGTGGCATTTTACATGCAGGTCTTTATTCATAAAGATGTTTCCTCACCCAGGGTACAGGCCTCAGTGACCCAAGACCTCTGAGAGAACTACTCCTTTCTTAAACCAACACCCCCAG
Organism: Luscinia megarhynchos; assembly: GCA_034336665.1. NCBI lineage: Eukaryota > Metazoa > Chordata > Aves > Passeriformes > Muscicapidae > Luscinia > Luscinia megarhynchos. The sequence goes on from CM067580.1 coordinate 10,985,055, forward strand.
AAAGTCACCTGGAACTCAGTTCACACCATAAGGATATTCAAGAACCACCATAAAACCAGTCTGAGCAAAATCATGTTTATTCCAGATCTTCAAAGGACCTCCTCAGCCTGTGGGTATTCCTCCTGGGTGCCCTCCCAGTGAACCACCTCCAGCTCCTGATCTGCAGCTGAAGGATGTCACTAATGCAGCCAGAAGCCAGGATTAAAGCTGCCCACTCCAAAGCAGGGCAGCCACAAAGGTTCTGTTTTGAAGCTGGACAATCAACGTTCCCAAGCACTTACAGGAACCAAACCCACTCCAGCAGGATATGAAAGATCAATTTAGAGCATTAGTGACTCAAATGATATGTAAGAAGCATTGATATCCCTAGAAAAGCACAGGATTTGGGGAAGTTCAGCTATGAAACACAAAGGAGAGTGAAAATTCCAAGCAAAGGCAGAAGCAATGAAAAAACAACTGAACTACCTGCTGGAACCAGCACTTACACACCAAACCAACCGTGTGGCAACCAATGGGATAGGTGACATTAAAACTGGAGCAAGAAATTAAAGTTACTTCATCTCCAAAGCAAAACTGGGATACCATAATTTACACTCCAACCACCCTTCCCAGCAGCTCTTGTTCAAGTCCTGCCCCTTTTCAGTTCTGTGCTGCCATGAGCAGACCCCAAAAGACAGGACCAAGCACTGACATCATGCCCCCACAAGCCCCTGATGTTCCATGCTTGTCCCTGTGCTCCCTCCCACAGCTCAGCAGTGATGCTCAGAGCCTGACATCATGGCACTTGGCAGGCAGCAGAGATGCTGCAAGTTCCAGAACCTGCTGGCCATCCCTACTTGGGTGTCACATGAGACTCTTGGAAGTGAGCATCACTGCCCAGGTCACTCTGGGCTTTAGTCAGCCTCCTGTTCCTGCAGCAGCGTCATCTGGACAGGGAGAGCACAGAGATCAGACAGGGGACTGCACCCACCAGCCAAAGCCCTCACTTGTTTCCTTTCTAGGGACTGAAAGCAAACATGTGTCTACTCCAGTTGACATTCTTGCATCTTCCACTTCCTAGAAAGGCAACACTCCATGCTGCCTGTTGGTAAATTCCAGACATCAAATTCCTGCACCTCACCTGCTTGAGGCCAACACCAAAATATGCAATTTTCATTTGGTTATTATGAGAGTTCTATTCAGAAATCAAAACAGACCCTTAACCAGCTCCTCTCCTGTCCTGTTTGCACTAGAGCTTGCTGTGACATTTAAGGCCTGCAGGCTTTTAACCTTCATAATGAAATAGGGCTATAAAAGTGGTAATGAATTTCCTAACAGCCATAATTAGGATTGATACACAGACTGAAAACTTTTGACCTATCAACCTGTTTACTTTTAGTTTTCAATCCAGTTCCCATTAATTATCCAATTAGTTTCTTTATGCAGGAATCATTCCAGAAGTATTTTTCACCCAGCTCTGCTGTGAGCACCTTGGTGTAAGGCCTTAGAAAAGGAAGCTGACAAAGACACACAAATACAAAAAAAACCACTTTGTAGTTGTATATGATTTTTAATAAGTCCAAATACCATCAAGGTTCAAGCTAAAAATGTACCCCCTAATCCCCAGATGGAGGGGAAAATGAGCCAGCTATCAGGACTAAATAAAATGGATTTCAGCTTTAAGTGTTTATAAAGTGAACCAAGCATTTAAGCAGATGCTCCAGTGTCTTTTGAGACAGAAAGCCTCCCTGTAGCTGCTCCTGACTCCCTGACCCAACAAGTCACTGTGCAGTCAGTCTGCCAAGAGAGCAGGAGCTGCTCCCAACTGCAGGCACAGGCAGAGCTCCAAGGGAGGAGCAGGGTCAGACACAGCACCAAGGGTGCTGGGATTCCCAGCTCCAGAGCAAGATGGTGATAAGCCAGATGTTCAATTAGTGCTTCAAAACCACTGGAAAAAAACCAGCTTTATCTTATTGGTTTATCTTTAAGCACTTGAACACATCTCTTCCTGGCCACTAGGCTGATATTCAGCTCCAAAAAGACATTTTGCACTCCCAGTACTCTCAAACTTCATCTTTTAAATACCAGCAGAGCCTCTTATTGCCATTTTTAGCATGCAGCAAGTTAAAACAAAAAAAGTGCTCATTCACACAAGCAGTTAAACACAGCAATCCAGCAAAGTGAGGGTTTGTCACCTCCCTCAGCTCAAGGAAGCCACTTGCCACTGCTCACTGGATCAGTTCTGCAGGAGACAACTGCTCCAAGGAGCAGCAGCAGCAAAGCTCCCCAAGCTGCCATTTCACATTCTGTGGCTGAAAGATACTCACTGAATTGTAGTATTAGCTTTATGGCAGAGTTCTCAATCTGCACACAGCACGGAAGACTGTGGACTAATGGAAATGCTGGGGATACAAAGTACCTAAGCTGCCAAAATCAAAGACAAGACCGACTCTAACAGCAGGGATGGAATCAGGCAAGGTCAGCTGAATTAGCACCCAGAATGGGTCCCATAATTAGTACTTACATAGATGAGCCCAGAGTAATAGCGATCCTTTAAATTATGCAATACAGAGGCTTCATTTAAACAGGTCAATTCTGCCATGTCTTCCACTTTGGAGAACTTGGGAGGATTCATCTTCTGAACGTCATCCTTATTGACGAGCGCCTTCTTCCCGTTCTCCGCCAGTTCAACCAGCACCTCGTCCCCCTTCTCCTCCTTGATGCTGGCTGCCTCGAAGCCGTGGCGCTCCGAGGGGATCCACACCAGCTTCTTGGCAGTCCAGTCTGCCTGGGTGGCAGGGTTGTAGATGACAGCCCTGTCCACGAAGAGGTAGCGCTCCGGGTCCTCCTGCCCCGCGCGCTGCGCCATCCCGGCGGAGAAGCGTCCGCTCCCGTCACCTGCGGCACAGAGGGAACAGCAAGGAGCAGTCACACACCTGAGCCCTGCCACACCTGTGCTGCCAGCCCACCGAGCCCCTGCTCAGCACCTCTGCCACACAAAAGTTCAGTGGCCTGCCAAGCGTCACCCAAAGCCAGGGCAGGGACTGGGTCCAGCTGTGCAGCAGCAAGGGACAGACACCACAGCGAGAGCTGCAGGCAGGAAAAACACGCACCTGTGTGCTGGGCTTAGATAAGGAACAAGAGCAAACAGAGCAGAAGCTTGGCAGTAAACTCAGTGGAAAACCGAAATACAGAGATAGATACAAACCCATAAATTCGCTCAGTGGATTCTGCTGCAGAAACCAGAAGGCGGCAAGGATGAGTTTTAAAAATGTGGATTTTCAACTACAGACAAGAACTTGGGACACTTGGGGTTCCTGCAAGCCATCAAGGCAGCTAAACCTTGCTCATATTCTTCCTGAAAAGCTTTGCATTTCTACAGCCTGCTCCCATTCTCAGTCCTGAGTGCTGACATCATCATATTCCAAAAAATGTCTCCAGATCTCAAGTTTACCTCAAGGCTCAAAACACTGCAAGGAATGGTGCTGGATTTTCCAACAGCTCCACGGGTAATTTGAAGCAGAAAGAAAGCACTGACTGACAAGAGGCCCTGCACACTCATTTTACCTGTGTGCCTCTCTCCAAGAGGCCCCTGCCATCACAGCCAGGATTCCTGGAGCTGGCAGATCCATCTGAAACTGCCCACAGAGCGCCAAGGTAAAGCCTGACCCCTGCTACTCAGGGCTTTAAACGTCTTGGTTTGTAACACACGGCGCCTTCCCTGCTGAAGAACCTCATGTTGGCTGCAGAACCCTTCCCCAGCAGGTAACCCCAAGGTCAGCTTGGGAACAAAGCCAGGGAGGTTCCCAAACTGCATTTGTCACCTTTCCGACTGTGGCACGCTGCCCTGATGGAAGTTCTGCAACCTCCTGAGAAAAGTGTATAATTAAACAGGATAATTGTGTCTCCATCTCAGGCAGAGAGATTTGGTACACTGTCCAACTTCAGTGCAAAGCAAGCCCAAGTCACTGAACTCTTCAGAGGTGTGAGGAGCAGATCCCTTAGCACAGATGGCTTAATTCAAATCAAGATGTGATGACTCAACATTTGAAGTATTTTAGAAGAGCCTCTCAGAGAAAATTTCCATGAACAAAGATGGAATGGCGGAGGGGACACCTTAAGTGATAGCTGGACTCCTCCGCCAGGAAAATGAAGGTTCAGACAATGGATGCCACATTTGGCTGGAGAAGCCCACAGACTAAATAACCGAGCTTTGAAGGCCAAGTGAGAAAGGTGACTGTCCCCACTGTGCCAGGCTCCAGCCCAAGCTCCAAGGAAGCCCTGGAACGCCAGTGCCACCCCCGGTGCCAGGTCCTGAGCGCTGCCCGGGCAGGTGAGACACAGCCCAAGGCAGCCAGGACTCCGCTTTTACACACCGAGAGGCAACGAAACCTGAAGGTCAAATAAAGCTCATACAACAAAATTAACCATTATTGCTCCCCAGTGGAATTAAAGGGTGAACACTGAAATGAATGCATTCATACATGAGTGCACGCACCAGTCATACACGAATGGTATAACTGACTCTAGAGCAGCTCCTGAGAATAAACCTAAACATCAGCGGATCACAAGCACTTTCAGGGTCATTCTTCCACTCGGGCTCCCAATCCCACGAAGCCCAGCACAAAAGACCCTCTGCAGAAGCAAAGCAAGCCGCAGCTCACCCTACCCAGGGCTCCTCCGCTAACAATGGCATTCAAATGAAACACACAAATGAGCACATTTATCATGCAGGAATCCAGCACTCCCAACAGACGACGTGCGAATAAAGGCAAAAAAAAACCCCAAAAATACCCCAGACCCGCTGTGAACAAAAGGGGGCGGGGGGCGCGGCGGGGCCGGGCATCCCCGGGGCACGGGCGGCCGAGCAGCGCCCGGGGCCGCGGCCGCGCTGCCCCGCGCCGGGCCCGAAGGACAAAGAGGCGGCCGCAGCCCGGCCCGGCGGCGCCCGGAGCGGCCGCGGCCCCGCGCCCCCCGCCCGGGGCCCGCGGGGAAGGCAGAAAATGGCCGCAAGCGGCCCCCTCCTCTCACGGCCGGCACGGCGGGGGAAGGCGGCGCGGGCGGGCGGCCCAACAAGGGGGTCTTTGTGTGCCGGGCCCGCCGCCCCCGCCACACCCCCGCCGCGGGCGGGCCCCCGCCGAGCCGCCCCCCTCCCCAGCGCCCCGGCGCCGCCGCCGCCGCCGGCCCCGCCGCCTCACCTGTGCAGCGCCGGCCGCCGCCGCCCGCCCGCCGCCCGCCGGCTCCGCCGCGCCCGCTCCGCCCCGCGCCCGCCGCGCTCCTTTAGCGCCGCGCCGGCCCCGCCGCCCCCCGCCGCACCGCCCGCCCCCGCCGCCGCGCGCCGCACCATTAGTCCGCGGCCGCGTCCGTCAGCGGCTGCGCCCGCTGCCGATGGCCCGCGCCGCATACCGCTCTCCGGCCACAGCCATAGCAACCTCCGCACGCCGTGGGCCGGCCCGCCCCCGCGCCGCGCCCCGCCCCCTTGGCGCCCATTGGCTCTCGTCACCCCGCAGCGCCGCTCTGATTGGGCGGCCGCCACGCCCGTCACGGCGGGCCCCGCCCCCCGCTGCAGCACGGCCGGCGGGGGCGCGTCCCCGCTGCTGCGGCGAGCGGCGGGCGCGCGCCTCCCCCGCACCCGCCCGCGCGCCCCCGCGCCCCATCCCCGCCCCTTTCCCCATCCATCCCCGTCCCTGTCCCCGGCACCGCCACCGGCAATGCCACCGCCGTCGGGGCCGGGCTGTGCAGCGCCCGGGCCCGCTTCCCACGCGGCCCGTCCCGCCGAGCCGGCCGCAGCCCTCGGTGGCCGCCCCGGGTTGCTCCCGGTGTCCCGGCAGTGTCCCGGCAGTGTCCCCGCAGCCCCTCGGCTCCCCTGCCGCAGCATCCCCGCGGGGCTCGGAGCCTCGCCCGCCGGCAGCGCCGCTCGGGGCGGGCGGGGCGCGGGGCTGCAGCGGGGAAGGACGAGCTGCGGAGCCTCGGGGCGCCCGCGGGCTCTGGGAGCGGTGCCGGGGCTCCGGGGATCCCTCGGGGAGTGCCGGACCCCGGAGAGCCCCCGGCTGCACGGCCTTTCCCGCCGGAGCCCCCGGGCTGGGCACAGCCTCTGCCCCCGGAGCTGCTGCCGCCCCACCCGCACCGAGCCAGCGCTCGCAACTGAAGGTTTCGTGAGAGGAATTTGTGTTCCATCCTCTGGCTGCGAGCGGGGAGATGCGAGGAGCAGGAGGAGCCAGACCTGTCCGGAGGCTGAGCTGGAATCGGGGGGATCCGGGCAGGGCTGGGGCTGCAGCAGGGATAGGGATGCCTCCCGTTTCCCCCGTGCTTAGGAAACAGGACTTTCAAATCACACCTGCCATTTGCAATTGCACTCAGCATTTTCGCAGGGTTCGGGAGGAGGCGATCAGACGGGGCACGGAGCTCACCCCAGCCCGGCCGCGCACACACCGGCCCCTGGCGCTCGCCTTTCCCTGCGAGCCTCCCCGCTAATTACCCTGCACTGGGAGTCTTGCGCGTCCTGTTTCTCCGAAAAATCAGGGTGGTGACTCGCAGGCAGATGAAAGCCGAAAGGCTCAACTGGTTCCTGCCCTGCTGCGCAAGGACCGTGCCACTGCCCGGCAGCCGAGCCAGGGTTTGGGCTGCCCACACACGGCATGTCCCACGATGGACACTTCTTCCTCGCTCAGCCATCACGTCTCCGTGAGATGAGAGGCTCAGCACTCACAGAGCAATGCCAGCTCCTTTCCAAGGAGAAGCCTGATGAGGTTTTTACTCCCATCGGGAAGATCACGGGCACAAGGAGCAGCACCAGGAGCAGCATCATCGCCAGCTGTGGTCATCCCTCAAGGCAGCCAAGGCCTGGGGATGGTCCAGCATCCAAGCCTTGATGCCTCACAGCCCAGGGCAGCACCTCCACATCTCCCTGCTTCCAAAAAACTTCCATTTTTAGACATTCAGCATCATTTAAAAGAGAAATATGGACACCGCCCAGAAAACATTAATCTAGGCACAAGCTGTTTGAGGAGTTTAGTTTCTTCTAGGAAATTATTTCTATGGAAAATCTTTGAGGATCCTGTAGATGCTGTGTGGAGCAACAGGGTATAGCATTGGGTTATTATTTTTATCACACAATTCTTTTTATCCAAGCTCCTGTTAGGAAGGAATTCTCCAAATCCACTCAATGTCTTTAACCCATGGATGGAAAGATAATATTTCTATCTCACCCAGGAAACTGGAAAGAGCAGAGGGCTGGAGAAAGCAGAGACAAACATCTTGCATATAGGATTTTTGTTTAAATAGAAACTCAGATGGTCACTAATCCTAAAATTGCCCCTGTACCTTTACACAGAAGTCTCTTGATGCCGTGGCCACCAGGGCATGCTTAAGGCAAAGCTGTCCCATGGGTGTTTCCAGAGCTGAGACCAGGCAGGGAAATAAGAAACACTTAAGCCTGAAGCAGCACTGAATATGTTTAAAACAACACAGAGAATTTAAGCAAAAAATGCTCCGTTCGTTTCTGATTCAGAGGTCTTGCTGGTGGCATGTCCTGTGACACTCCTCTCCATGCTGGGTGATGTTCCCCTCCCTGCCCAGGCTGGGACACACTTCTGCAGGGGGAAGACACCCCTGACATCCCACAGCTGCTTGCTCTGTCCCATGTCCCTGCAGCACCCACAAATAGACCAAAGCCCCCTGGTTCCTGGGCTGTTTGGCACTCTGGCTGCTGCAGAGGTTGGTGCCCCCCCTTTCTGTCTGTGGGAGCTTTTGGATGCATCTCCAAGAGGCACAGACCCGGGTCTGGCCCCCAGGAGTCCCTACAGAGCAGAACATCTTGCCTCTTCCTGGTCAGGCTTGTCCCCATGACTTCAAGCCCTGAACAATTCTGAAGCAGGGTTTAGACTCAATATTTCAATGCAGGAGCTGCATATGGACAGAACAAGGTTTGTGCTTCGTGGTGACAAGGGGACACCTCAATGAAATCCTTGTGAATTCATGTCCCAGTTCAACCCCTGACCTGCTGTGACTTTGGGTGGCCACAGCACTTCCCCTGCCCCAGGGAGGAGATGTCCCACCTGCCCTGTCAGAGGTGAGGGCACATTTGAGGCACCAGGTGCTGTGCCTCCTTCGAAGGAAGGTGGAGGAAAAGGCAGGATTGCTCGTGTACAAACTGCCTGCTTTGCTGTGTGGGATCAAAACAGAGAGGTGTAGGGATAAAAGATAAATTATCCCACGAGAAAATTACTTTATAATAAACATTTCTATGAGAGAAGCTTGAAAGGAATGGGAAATTCAAGCCTCATGCTTGATGCTTGAGTTTCAAAGCTTTCTGAGCTGCACTAAATGGCAGTAAGATGAGGTTACATTTATTTCTTGCAGCAGACTGACCTCCAGGGCCACACTGGTTATTTCATCTCGTGTGTCAATAGGAAACGTTCCCAAACAGGAGGGATCAGCACAAACACGAGCTCCATTGTCTCACCCAGCATATATTTCAGTCCTGGAGAGTTTTAAAGGTTCTCTAAATCAGGAATGGAAAGTCTGCTCCTTCCTCTCCAGAGGTGCTGGCACACGGGTGGGCTGGCCAGGCTGCAGTGCCCCTGATGTCACACGGGCAGAAATAGCCACCTCTGCAGGGAGTGAGGCAAGCCTGAGCTGCACAGGGAGGGCTTTGGGGTCTGCCTTCACCCCCAGCACAGCCCAGCAGCCCTGCTGGCAGCCCATGGAGCATCCTGAGCTCCTGGAGCAGCCAGGGCTGGGATCCAGGCTGGACTGGGTGTGCTCAGCTGCTCCTTGCCTTCTTCTTCCTCCTCTCCACCCGTCATCCTGGGAAGGAGTGGAAACTGGGAAGGCAGAGCAGGATTTTTACAGCTGTGCCTCCCTGTCAGCACAAGGGTTTGGTGTGCTCTTCCCTCAAGGAAAAGCAGGGCTCCTTCTCAAATCTCAGCTTAAACCCATCCAGAAATCTGGACCTCCCTTCTCCCCTCGAAGCAGGAATTTTTCTGCCAGATCTGCCCTCCCCTGCCCTGCTCACCACACCCTGGGATGGGAAATGTCCCAGGAAAACCACGTGTGGCAGGTTTGGGAAGCTGCCCTGACACTTGTGTCCTGACTGAGGGCTTTCAGTTCTCATCCCAGTTACACCAGCTTGCACTGCTGAAGCACTCATCACTTGCAATGTTGTCTTTTAAGGGAAATTATTTACTTATTACGTAGTAGAAAGGCCAGAAGGAAGTTTTATTGGGCATTTAGAACCAGAGAGTAAATCAAGCTGGAATGAACATCACAAGATGATCTGGTTTGACCTAGCTAGGACTTTGCTGACTTAAATAAAGAAAATGGTGGAAGCTTCCCCTGGATCCACTTGCAAAGGGCACATTTCCCCAGGAATCTCTGCCTTGTCCAGAACTGGCCTTTACTCAGCACAACTGCAGGATTAGGTGTGTGGATGCCAGCAGCATGAGCCTGTCATGCAGAGCTCTCCCCGTGGCAAAGATTCCCCTCCTCACATTTGGGCTGTGGGGTTTGTCCATAGCCTGGTTTGTCCTGCCCCACCTTCATTTCCCACACACAGGGCTCAGTCCTGGTCCAGCACCCACCACCCTGGCTGGAAACCCCATTTATCCCTGTCCCTCTGCCCACACTGCTGGGGGAACATAACATGGGGAAATGAATGCCCCATAACATGGGGAAATGAAATAAATGCCCCATTTGTATCTGGGCAATCCCAGCAGGATTTTCTGACATTTGTTACATAAAAATACAGAAGTGGTTCCAAGGCACCTGCATGGCCCAGGGTTTCACACCACCAATCCTTCCTCTTGAGCCAGAACCTCCATTCGAGACTGATCACCCACAAGAAGACTTAATTAAACCCATCCATTATTTTTACCCAATTAAGAGATCAATAAAGAAACAGTGTGGGAAAGTGCCCATCAGTGCCCGTGCTGGAAGCCCTGGGGACAAGGGGAGCAGGAATGTTCTGCTGTGGGAGCCAGGCTGAGCCAGGGTGGGGTCTGAGCAGTGAGGGGACACCTGGCCAGGGTGTCCCCCAGCCCTCAGGCTGCCCTGGTGCAGCAGGAAGGGACCTCACTGCCAGCCAAGCCTCTCCCTGCACACCCAGCTCCACCTGCCACCTGTGCCAAAAAGGAGAAACAGCCTCCAGGGCCCCTCTGAGAGCAAACATCCAAACTGAGTGAGGACAGCACCCAACAGACTCCAGAGCAGAACCTCCCAGCAGGAGTGGAGATCTGATGGCTGCTGGGTGCCTTGGGAGCCTGGGCCCCATTTTTAAGGACAAATATAATATATTTGGGATGTCTCCCTGCCTTGTGAGAAGGTGTAACCTCCTCAGGGCCCACCTGTCCAGGGCACCAGCAGTGTCCAGGGCCTCCAGACCTGACCACAAGAGCTTGTGTCTGCCTAAAAACCCACAGGGAAGCATTCCCAAGCCCTGCCTCGTGTTTGGGCACGGGCACAGGTGCTGCCAGCTGCCCTCACCCTGTCCAGCCCTCTCACACTCAGAAGTGTGAGTTTGCCCAGCCAGGCTCCAGCCCTGCCCCTCTGACCAGCTCCAGTGCCCTGCAAGGGGCAAGGGATGGCGTGCAGGGTTTGCCCAGGCAGTTCCAGTGCACTGGGGGTTTTCCCAGCTCCACTTGGAGCCTCCTGTTGGACTCTGCAGCCTTTAATTGGAGCTGATTTACAGCGTTTTTATTGCTGCAGACAGCCAGCAGTTGGCACAGCAGGCAGCTTTAATATTACTTCTGCATTTTGTTGTTGAATCACCAGCTTGGAAGGCAATTGTGGGGCTTTTTATAGCTGCAGCCTGGCACCACAGCTGCTCCCTGGGCTCTGGGGAGCTCCTGGTGCCCTTGGGGCTGGCAGCAGCACGGCCAGGGCACTGGGCACCAGGCTGTGAGAGCTCAGGGACACAGCCTGCCCCAGCCCCAGCCCCACAGCCACTGCTCAGCCACTCCTTGGGCTCATCGTGGCCAGCAAGGTCAGCCTCGAGGTTCTCACCTGGAGATTTTCACCCTCCCAGGGGGCACAATGCAGCTTCTGGGAGGAACAGGAGATACAGGCTGGAGCTCAAGCTCGGGGTCGCTCCCAGCTGAGGAGAGCTCGGAGGAGCATGTGCCAGCTGCTGCCACCCTCCTGCGTCCAGCACAGCCTGTGGCAGGCACGGTGGCTTTAGGCTGTGCCTGTTGCTGTGACATTCATGGTATCACAGGCATGAAGGATCTGTCCTGGTGCAGCCCAGGCTGTGCAGGGCTGTTGTCACTGAGAGGGAGCAGGGTGGTCTCTGCTATCAATTTGTTACACACAGTTTGCTCTACCGTGCTCTGAAGGAGCCCGCTGATGTTCACAAGTCTCCTCGGTGGTCATTCATGTTTGCCTGGAAAGCAGGAGGGTCCTGCCTGGCAGACACTGGTTAAAGCCAGCCGGAGAACCCTCTCCCCCAGAAACCAGCAGCTGCGTGCCGTGCCTGCCTGTGAGCTGGAGGATGAATCCTGGCTGGGGAGGGTCCCTGCAGCCCGTGCTGCTGCCCCCATCCCTGTGGCAGTGCAGCTCTGCTGGGGGAGCAGGGAGTTCCCCTGGCAGCCCACACCATCTCATTCAACCTCATTCAATCTCATTCAATCCAATTTAATGATTGACTGAACCCTGCTGGCTTAATTACCCGGCCAATACTCACTATCAGCTGGTGGGTGAGTGTGTAACTCATCTGCCAAGCCTTGCCTGGGCTGGGGATCGATCCCAGCAATCCCAGCAGATAAATGCCCTGGGGCGCTGAGGATGAGCAGGGAGCGCAGCAGTTAAGCCCTGGCACAGCCCACACAGCTCAGCAGCACTGCAGAGCCCAGCCCCAGCCCCACAGGGCCTCCCTGAGCCGAGGGGAAAAGCAGCTGGCGTGTCCCCCTCGGTGGCCTGAGCACTGAGGTCCTTGCTGGCAGTGTCTGCTCATTCCAGACCCTGGATGTGCTCTCAGGTTTACCTTGTCTCCCAGGCCACAGCCTTCAAAGGGTCACAGCATCACACATCACACCTGGAGATCACCCAGTGCAGCTCCCTCTGCCAAGGCAGGGTCACCCTGAGCAGGGACACAGGAGCTCTCCCAGGTGAGATTCACCCCTGAGCAGGGACACAGGAGCTCTCCCAGGTGAGATTCACCCTGAGCAGGGACACAGGAGCTCTCCCAGGTGAGATTCACCCCGAGCAGGGACACAGGAGCTCACCCCGAGCAGGGACACAGGAGCTCTCCCAGGTGAGATTCACCCTGAGCAGGGACACAGGAGCTCTCCCAGGTGAGATTCACCCCGAGCAGGGACACAGGAGCTCTCCCAGGTGAGGGTCACCCCGAGCAGGTGACACAGGAGCTCTCCCAGGTGAGGGTCACCCTGAGCAGGTGACACAGGAGCTCACCCTGAGCAGGGACACAGGAGCTCACCCAGGTGAGGGTCACCCCGAGCAGGTGACACAGGAGCTCACCCTGAGCAGGTGACACAGGAGCTCACCCAGGTGAGGTTCTCTGTTGCCTTTGTTGATGTGGTGAGGTGTCCCCAGCTGGCAGAAGGGGACCTGCAGCAGCTGCCTGGGCTGGCTGGGGGAAGTTTCAGTGTCCCCTTCACACAGTGAGCAATCCAGCACTGTCCAAGGGCTGGAGCAGAGCACTCCCACCAATCCCAGCAGGGACACTCAGCCACGGGATGACTTCTGCAATATCTTCAGTGCTTGTTCCTACCCTGCAAATGGCACTGGACTGAGCTCTGTTGGTGGCAAATGCAGATGCTGCCATGGGAGGAGTGGCAGAAAATCCCAGCCCAGAGCCTGGAGCTGGTGGGTAGCAAGAAGTGGGTGCCAGAAATGCAGAGTACATTCCTGCAGTGTGATCCTGGGGCTGAAAGGGCAGAGCACCTGGAACCAGGGTGCTGCCAACACGGGCACCCCACCCCTCTCACCAGACCCCCTGGTCATTCCCCAGCTCCTCTGGGAACATTTTCATGGTCCCTGTTGCTGAGAGCATCTCCCCATTCCCACTGCCACAAGCACTGCCCTGCTCCCACGCAGGCAGCATTCCCAAATCCCACCTGGGCATGGGCACAGCCTGTGCCAGTGGCTGGAGCAGCTCTCATGCTCCTCAGTAACTGCTCCCAGACAGAGGAAGGCTGAGCACCACTGTACCCGTGCTCAGCAGAGTTTTATGATGAAGAAGACAAAGGTGATTTGCACATCATTCAATGATTTAGTTTTTAATTGGACTCGTGCCTTTCCTCACCTGTTTAAGATGGATGAGATTGGTCAGAGCCTCTGAAAGGACTGTCTGTAAAACAAACAAACAAACAAACAGGCTATTAATTATCCTGGGTGGTAACCTTGGCTGCAGGGCACTGAGGAAGGTCTGCTGCTCCTCAGGGATGATCCCCGGTGGGTTCAGGCACTGTGCTGCTCCTGGGGCAGGGATTTGTGCACCAGCACATCTCCATTTAACCCCTCCAGCCAATGGGAGAGAGCCCACACAGCCCAGTGGCACCCAGTTTGAGGAGCCTGTCTGGCACAGGAATTTAAGGTCATCTGCAGATGGAGCCACTGTGACCTCCCCCACATCTGCTGAAGGATCCTGGTGTGCATATTTAACAGACTCCCTTCCTCTGCGTGCATTTATACCCTGGGGTTTAGAGAGGATGAAATAAATGTCTCTTTGGTAGCTCAGCTTTTTGTCATGGTTTATTTATTAATTGTTTCTTAGTTGTCATTTTATATGTGTGCTGTTATTCAATCACCAGCAGGGTGGAAGCTAAACCTGATTCCAGAAAGAATAAAATGCCCTTTTCCTGTTCTGTTTTCTACTGGAGCAGCCTCTGCAGGTGCTGCTGTGCCTGAAGGGCAGAGAGTCGAGGGATTTTTCAATGTTAAATCATGTGGAAATCAGCATAGAGGGGAGTGTTTGAACAGTGCTGAGCAATGACGGGTTTGCATGGCACAAAGAACAGCAGAGGAGATGAACCAGCACAGGAGGGGCCAGCAGAGCTTCCAGGTGAAGGAACCCCCAGTTCCAGCCCTGCAGCAAAGCAAGGAGGAGCCACTGACAAAAACCACTGGGCCACTGCACCCAGGGCCACTGTCAGCTCTGGGGGTGTGGAAATACCCGGGGGGAGCAAACCCACTGTTTCAGGGTGTGTAAAGGGGCAGCTGTGCCACACTCAGGCAATTTGAAAAGGATGGGAACAGAGCTCGTGATTCTCAGCAGGACATGCAGCCAGTGGGGGGTTTCATACACACACGCTCGTCAGGAATTTCGTTTTTCCACAGGGCTCTCCCCTCCATCCTCCCGTTTCAGCTTCAATTCCCTGTCAGGGTCCCAAAGAGGCCAGTGCTCCCCCCAGCTGGGCGGCTGCAGGAGCTGCAGTGAGGGGGCAGAGCTGCTGCCAGCCCTTCTGGTGAGGCTTGGAGGGCATGCCCTGGCTCCTGGCAGAGCCCGTGCTGGAGGAAAGGCAGGGGCTGAAGGAGTGCAGATAGTGCAGGATGTCTGGGAGACAATCCCAGCCGGGTAAAGTCACAACCCTCAGCAGCAGAGCATGGACAGGGAAGGGCTGAGGGGCTCTCTCAGAGCCTGGGAGGCAGAATGCAATTTATTTCTTTCTCATATTTAAAAAATATTCTTTCTTGGAGGCATCTTGTGGGGGTCAAGATTTCAAATCCTCCTGAGGCAATTTTTTTTTGATGGTGATCAAATTTTTGTGTGTAGTTTTTTTTTCAGGGGGGGTGGTCGGGTTTTTTGTTTGTTTGGTTGTTGTTTGAGTCCTTTTCTGGAGCTTGGTGTAGCCACAAACTGGGCAGGTGGGGTTAGAGCAGCTCAGGGGATCCCAGGGCTCAGGGAAATGAGGCTAAAGAAGCTCCAGGGGACCCCAGGGCTCAGGGAGATGGGGTTAGAGCAGCCCTGAGGATCCCCTGGGCTGTTTAACCTCATCTCCCTGAGCCCTGGGATCCCTGAGCTACTTTAACCCCATCTCCCTGAGCCCTGGGGGATGCCTTAGAGATTCTTTAGCCTCATCTCCCTGAGCCCTGGGATCCCTGGGCTGTTTAACCCCATCTCCCTGAGCCCTGGGATCCCTGAGCTAATTTAACCCCATCTCCCTGAGCCCTGGGATCCCTGGGCTGTTTAACCCCATCTCCCTGAGCCCTGGGGTCCCCTGGGCTGTTTAACTCCATCTCCCTGAGCCCTGGGATCCCCTGAGCTGCTCTAACCCCATCTCCCTGAGCCCTGGGATCCCTGGCCTGTTTAACCCCATCTCCCTGAGCCCCGGGGGATGCCCTGGATCTTCTTTAGCCTCATTTCCCTGAGCCCTGGGATTCCCAGCATCTGCAGCCCCGGGGCTTCTTTAACCCCATCCACGTGGCTTTTTCTGCCCCCTCTGCCCGGCAGGCACTGGGGAGCTCAGTGGCAGCACTGGGTGTCCCCCAGCTCCCCCCGCAGCCTCTCCTCGCAGGAATGCTGCGAATGCCGAAGCTGCCAGCTGCCCACTCCAGCTTTTACCCCTCCTGGGGTCTGCCCTCTCTCTCTCTTCCCTGCTGGAAGCGGGGCTGGGAAAGCCTGATGGCAACGTGGGGAGATAAAGGGCTGCCGCCAGAGAGGGGACAAATATTTGTCATTTTCTGAGAAGCAGCCGGGATCCAGGCAGCCCGCAGTTAAAGAGGATTCCGGTGTGATTAACCCCGGCTGTGCCGGGCTGCGGAGGGTTAACGAGCCGCTGTCACCGGGATCAATGGCAGGGCTGAGGCAGAGGGGACAGCTGGGGACGGGGCTGTCCCTTCCCGGCACATCCCGCCTGCTGGGAGCTGCTGTCCCAAAGGGCAGCTGAAAGGGTGAGCTCTAGGGAAGTGTCTGTAAGGTTTTGTTTAATTCTCGTTATCCTGCTCTGGTTTGTTAGTGATACATTCAATTCACATCTCTAGCTGGAGCCTGGTTTGCCCGTGATGGGGTTTGCTGGGTGATCTCTCCCAGTCCTTGTCTCAAGTGCATCACAGCCCTTCTCTTTCCGTGCACTGGTGGGGTCTGTGCCATGTCCTGGGGCTGGCAGGAGCCTGGCTGCACCTCCCTGTGCCCCCAGCCCTGCCTCAGCCAGCCCAGCAGCCTCCCTGTGCCCCCAGCCCCAGGGCTGTGCCCCCAGCCCTGCCCCAGCCAGCCCAGCAGCCTCCCTGTGCCCCCCAGCCCCAGAGCTGTGCCCCCAGCCCTGCCCCCAGCCAGCCCAGCAGCCTCCCTGTGCCCCCAGCCCCAGAGCTGTGCCCCCAGCCCTGCCCCCAGCCAGCCCAGCAGCCCTCCCTGTGCCCCCAGCCCTGCCCCAGCCAGCCCAGCAGCCTCCCTTGTGCCCCCAGCCCCAGGGCTGTGCCCCCCAGCCCTGCCCCAGCCAGCCCAGCAGCCTCCCTGTGCCCCCAGCCCAGGGCTGTGCCCCCAGCCCTGCCCCAGCCAGCCCAGCAGCCTCCCCTGTGCCCCCCAGCCCCTGGGCTGTGCCCCCAACCCTGCCCCAGCCAGCCCAGCAGCCCTCCCTGTGCCCCCAGCCCCCAGAGCTGTGCCCCCAGCCCTGCCCCAGCCAGCCCAGCAGCCTCCCTGTGCCCCCAGCCCCAGGGCTTGTCCTGGGCCAGTCCCCACTCAGACAGAGCTGCTGTGTCCCTGCAGCAGAGACATCTGTCCCCCAGCTGGGCACATCCCTGGCTGGGAATTCCATGGGAAAAGGCATGGATGGAGCCAGGACTGTCCCAATTCCATGGGAAAGGAGCCAGGACTGTCCCAGCAGGGCTTTCCCTCTGACACTGCAGCACCCAGGGCCCAGAGCACCCATCCCCAGCTCTCTGCCAGCTCACACTGGCTGTTCACATTTTCAACCTTCCCTTCACAGGCACAAATTTTTATTTTTATTTTTCCTCTTTTCCAGTCCCTCGAGTGTCTGATTCTCTGAAACCTCCTCGCTGCTGCTCAGGAATAACCAAAAGCTGGATGTGCAGGGGGGGAACGTGTGCAGGCAGGCTGGACCACACACAGCCCGGCCCTGGAGCTGGGAGCAAATGCATCTGTTCATTCCAAACCCCATGTCCCCCTTTTCCTGGGCTTTGCTGGGGGTGCTGTCCCTGCTCCCCAGTGACACAGGAGTGATCCACCCACTGTGGCTGGTTGGATGAACCCACTTTTCCAGGCCTGTTCCATTTCTCCCCTCCCTGGTTCTACCACAGGTGTTCTGTGCTTGATCTCTGCATTCCTGACATGCCTGGAATTCCCTGATGCTTAACCTCAGACCCGAATTTCCTGCATTTGCAACATTTGGGTTTCAGTGAGTAGCAATGACCTTGTGCAATTATTCACCCCAAACTTCTGCTGTTTGAACCCCTCCAGAACCCCAGCTCGATTCCATTTTTAAACATAACTTATAAATTTGTTTGATGCCAAACCAGCCTGCAGAGCCTGGGCTCTGTCTTTCTGCCCAAACCCATCTGATACCCCAGATCAGCTGTGGCAGCCACGGGGCTGTGCAGGGAGGGGATGCACAGGAGAGTGGTTCCCTCCAGCATTCCCCAGGCCAGCTTTGGAGCTGCCCACCTTTACTGACCTGGGGGCATGGACATGGCCACGTGAAGATCCCCGAGTGTGAATATTTTCCCCTAGATTTGGGTATTTTCACCTTCCCCTTTTGCCCTCTTGCTGCCCTCTCCAGTTGTGCCATAGCCCCAATTTCTAGAGCAGAGCAAAAGCTTTGCCATTATGCTTTGGTCCCCGATGTTTTTTTCCTTTGATTTTTTTTTTTTGATTGGATTTTGTTTGGTTTTTTTACAGAAAATGTTCTGGGTTTCAGATTTTTGTAAAAAACTCACCAAGAAGTGGAATAACCCCTTGGAGTTGAAGCAGAGCCCCTGCTGAGCCACCTGGCTCCCAGCTCATGTCTCCCAGTTGAAGTGGTTTGATCTTTCGACTTCTCCCTTTCTTTGTCACCCCCCATATTCACATCATTTTCCCTTTCTGGAAACCACCTTGGGAGGGAAGAGGAAGATTGAATGGCTGATAGAGGGAGAAATGAGAAATCCAATGGGAACAGAGGGCAGAAGTGACCAGAGGAGAGTCAGATTGGGATCAGCAGGTACAGATTGTCCCCTGGATACCTCCCCACCCTCCAGCTTCTTTTGTTGTGCAAGATTGTCTGAGCCTGGTGTGGTTTGTTGGTTCAGCAAATCTGCACAGATTGCTTTTTCAGTGTCTCCTGGAATCCACCTGAACCTTCTGCAGACAACTTTGGCAGGGAGTTACCCTGACCCAGGGTGAGCCACACCTTCCCTTGGGCTGGGTTTGGCTCCTGCCTTCCCCCGGGACCCTTGGCTGTGCAGTGGAGGGATGATGAGCAGTGGCTCACCCCCATTTTTAGGGGTAACTCCATTCTCCAGCCCAGGCTGAGCAGCTCCAGGGCCATTGCTGCTACTGTAATTCAGCTCGGAGGAGCTGAGGGAGCAAATCACCAGGAACAAGTCCCCATCCCAAATGGGCCATGCCCACTGCTGGGCATCACTGCACGAGGGAACAGAATGCAAAGAAGTCTCCCAGCCCAGAGCTGCTGGAGCAGAGCCAGTGAGCGATGGGGTGTGCTGAGCCCATCCCCCCCACGCAGGGTGTGCAGGGGTCCCCAGTCCCTGTCCCAGGCAGGGGCTGCTCACGCTGCAGCCCCGCAGCCGCACTGGCTGTGCCCCCAGCAGGACAAGCTGCACATTCCCCGGGCTGGGGCACAGGGGGCACAGGCTGTCCTGCCCGCAGCTGAGATACACGGGCCAGGAGACCCACTCCTTTATAAGGCCTTTGATTAGAGATCAGCTCTGGGCGGGGAACCCCAAAACACAGAGGAGGAGAGGTTGTTCAGTTCTGTCTCCACAGGCAGAGCCGGGTCCTTTGTCCTCACGGTCCCTAGGAAAAGAAGAGGTACCCCTGTAGTGTAATGGGGGGTCCTGATGGTAGCTTGCTATTTAGGTCATGGTGCAGCTCTGGATGGTGACCTTGCCTTCTTCATTATTTTTCCCAGATGTGAAACACTACTTTCAGTCTTAGATGTTACTTAGGCTCGTTATTTTAGGGGTTTCAGCTCTGAATTGTGTCCCAGCATTCTCTGCATCTTTCATTTGCATGTGTTCCACTGACGTCACTCCTCCTCTGTCACAGGTGCCATTTGGGGGGGCAGCGAGGCCATTAACCCGACACGAGGGAGAAAGAGACAGTTGGGGCCTGAAAACAGGGTGTGGCCAGGAATTTAACATTAACAATTAACATTACAGACAACTGGAAGCATTTATAAAAACATACAACCTTAACCGCTGTAAAACTTTCTCTGGGGAATGTCCCCGGGAATTTTTTTATCCCTGTGAAACCTCTTGCTGTGCCCGGAACCCCAGCGTGGGGCTGGAGCCACGGGCAGCATCCCCTCCCTCCTGCAGGAACGGGAACGGGGTCGGGACCGGGATTGGGGGCAGGAAGGGGAGCGGGAACCGGATCGGGATTAGGGGCAGGAAGGGGAACGGGAACGGGATCGGGATTAGGGGCAGGAAGGGGAGCGGGAACCGGATCGGGATTAGGGGGCAGGAAGGGGGAGCGGAACCGATCGGGATTAGGGGCAGGAAGGGGAACGGGAACCGGATCGGGATTAGGGGCAGGAAGGGAAGCAGGAACCGGATCGGGATTAGGGGCAGGAAGGGGAACGGGAATGGGATCGGGATTCGGGGCAGGAAGGGGAACGGGAATGGGATCGGGACTAGGGGCAGGAAGGGGAGCAGGAACGGGATTGGGATTAGGGGCAGGAAGGGGAGCAGGGAACCGGATCGGGATTAGGGACAGGAAGGGGAGCAGGAACGGGATTGGGGCCGGGACCGGGATCGGGATCAGGGGCAGCCATCCCACAGAGACAGGAGCAGGGAGCGGGTAAAACTCTCTCTGAAGGGTTCATTCATAACAGTGGCTGCACGAACAGGGGCAAAGCAGGAGCTGGGTGAGTGTTTCCTCACCCTGCCCGCTGCCCCCTCCCAGCCCAGCCTAACTGGGCTGAGCAGGGCTGCCTGACTGGTTTCCATCCAGCTCGGCTGGTTTGGCTCTTGCCTCGCTGCCTGCTGGCGAGACAAGTGTATTTTCTGGTTTTGCTTGCAGCAGCTTTCATGTGGGATGAGCTGCTCTGCTCCCCAGAGCTCCAGCCTGGGCCTGGGGAGCTGCTGTGCACTCACAGATCTGTGCTGGTGCCACCACTGACAGCCTCTGGGAATGTCCCAGTCCCAGGCCACGTTGTCCCCACTATGTCCCCCTGTCCCCTGGTACACTCAGCACTGCTCTGCTTCCCATGGCTGCACGTGGGATGCTCATGAAAAGGGCAGCAGGGCTCCTCAGGCAGCCACGGGCTCTGCTGCACGGCCAAAACCTGTCTGTGCCAAAGCCAGGAAGGCAGAGAGTGGCCTCACCCCTGAGAAGAGAGATCTGCCACCCCTGGAGGGTCCAGGACATGTGGCACTCAGTGGGAGTTATAAGGTGGTGATGGGCCACAGCTTGGACTGGATCTCAGAGTCTTTTCCATCCTCATGATTACATGATTCTGTGCTCACCCCAAACTTGCAAAGCTGCTGGAGGGTTTGGGTTTAAGGAGACTCCTTACTTGACCCAGGGAGTGTGCAACAAAGCCAGGAGCTGGATGCAGATCTCCTAAATCTCCTTTGAATCTCCTCCACCAGGCCTGGCTTCTTCTGCCAAGTCAGTCAAGGGTCAGTGACAGAGGTGAGAGCAAAGAACCAAACCCAAGTGTCCCAGCTCCTCCTCCCCTCTGGTTGTTTCCACCAGGTTGACTTTCCACAAATAAAGGATTAATTGAGGCTGTTACAGTTAACTTGAAAGGGCCCTGCAGCATAAAATTCGGGATCCCAAACACAACCAGTTTCAGGTTAGTAATTAGTGCACTTCACTCCTTGCAGGTGCACCCTGGGAGCTCTGAAACAAGTACAGGATCAGCAAGAAAAATATCTGGAAGCAATGGCAGTGATCTGAGAGAGCTCTCTGGCTTGAACACCAATTGGATTGCTGCTGCCTGCCCCGTTACTGGAAAGCCTTTGGGAACTGGGGCAAAATCCTGACATTCCATCTCCAACCTACACAGTGAGGGCCCCCCAAAATTCCCATATTGCAGGTCTGGCTGGAGCCATTCCAGTGTGAGCCCAGACAGGATGTTTCAGCATGCTGGGGCTCATTTTCTCCTTCTCTAAGCAGCAGAGGTGTTTCTGTGCCTTGGAGGTGATGGGTGTTTGCACAGAGCTGGGGGAAGGAAGGGCTGCAGGGATAAAATCCCCAGGCAGGGCTCTGGCACCCCAGAGCTGGGGACCAGCACCCAGCACGGGCCAGGAGGAGCAGGATAAATCCCAGATCCTGCTGAATCCCCCACGGGCAAACCCTGCTCCTTGCCCCAGCTTGTTGAGTTTAAGTGGTTAAGAAGGAACCGACTCCTTTCTTTCCAGGAGCTGGAACTTTCCTGAGCAAAGAGACATTGTGGGCTGAGGTGGGTCCTCCTGGGATTCCTGGGCAGTGGGGGTTTGTGCAGAGCTGGGGGCTGAAGGCTCTGCCAGGATGACACTAGCAGCCCTTGGGCAGGGAAAGTGAGTTCCTGCAAGAGTTTTAATTTCTGGGGTTTGCACAGTGCTGTCTTTGTCCCTCTGCTCTCAGCATCCTGGTGGGAGCATCAGCCCTGGAGATGGGCACTGGGATTTTGGGAACCTTGCTGTTCCAATGCTGTGGTGCTGCTGTGCCCGTGGCTCAGGCTGCAGGGACCCCACTGGGGCTGGGCAGGGGTCCCTGGTGCAGGAGTTCCCTCACCCTGGGCCTTGCCAGGAGGGGATTCCACGGCTGTGCCCCAAACCCCTTCTCCTCATTCTCTCTTTCTCCCAGTCGGCTTCCTGTGGTTTGCCATTTTCCAGCCACTCTCATCCATGCTTTCTGAGGAATTCTCCTCTCCCTCCCCATCCCTTGGCAACCTCCTGTTTCAGCTGTGTCCAAAATGAGGCAAAGGAGGTTCTGCCTGGGCCCCAGAGTCCCCTCTGGGGGTGGCTGAGTCCCTGTGCCAGGGCTGTGTCCGGGAGAGGTGGCCCAGGGCAGTGGGGACATGTGCAGGGACACTTGCTTGCTTTTCCCTGCTCCTTGCCTCACCTGGCTGCCAGTGGAGCACCTTGGCATGGGTGAGCTGTAAAGGGTTTTTCAGAGCCCCTCCCCTGCCTGGTGAACACCCTGCAGAGGGGCAGAGAGCCCAGTGCATCCCCAGAGGAAGGGCCAAGAGCAGAAGCAGGGAGGGCATTGCCCCAGACACCCACACAAGGGTGGAGGTGACACAGCCCTGCACTCACACCCAGCCCCAGCATTCTGCACATGGAGGAGGAATATTTGGAATATTCCCACTGCTTCCAAGGGGGGAAGTACTGGCTGAGGTGACTCATGCCAAATATTTTGATGCTGTGTTCATGAGCAGGGTCTGGCAGGTAGGTTTGGAAAAACAGGAGCAATCTGGTGCAGCTCCTGCAGGATGCTCTGACCTCACTCCTGTTGGGTGCTGAGCAGCACCAGGAGTGGCAGAGAAAAATAAAACCATGGAGCTGCTGGATGGAGCCCAGAGGAGGCACCAGGATGATCAGAGGGATGGAGCAGCTCTGCTGGGAGGAAAGGGTGGGAGAGCTGGGGCTCCATGGTGATCTGTGACCTTCCAGGAGCTGAAGGAGCTACAGGAAAGAGGAGGAGAGACTCTTTGCAAGGGATGGAGGGAATGGCTTCAGGCTGACACAGGGCAGGGCTGGGTGGGATATTGGGCAGGAATTGTTCCCTGGCAGGGTGGGCAGGGCTGGCACAGCTGTGGCTGCCCCTGGATCCCTGCAGTGCCCCAGGCCAGGCTGGACACTGGGGCTGGAGCAGCTGGGACAGTGGGAGGTGTCTCTGTCATGGCAGGGGTGGGATGGGCTGAGCTGTAAGATCCCCCAACCCGAAGCAGTCTGGGATTCTGTGGTTTGTAATGGATGTTGGGCACTGTGTTTTACACAGGCCAGGTTGGGAAGAGTAGAGGAGGAAACTTCGTGAGTCTGAGCCAGCCTTGAACAGCCAGAGCTGGGCTGAGGCTCAGTCCCAAAACCAAAGGCAGCAGAATAAACCCATGATGGAATAGTGTGCCTGAGTGGGCAGTTGGTGCAAGGAGGATGAAAGGTGAGGGTGTGCAGGGCTGGCTGTCCCCAGGGGGGCAGCTGCCCCACAGCAGTGAGCTCAGCCTGCACTGGGCACCTCCTCCCAGGACAAGATCCGAGCAGGGGAGGGGACACCACAGAGGGGCCCCAAAGAGCTCCTGGGGGCCAGCCTGTGGCAGCTGGGACCCCCTTCCACTTTCCAGTGGGAATTCCCCCAGGGACACTTCCCTGTGCTCTCCAAAGGGCAGCAAATGCCCGGGAGCTGTTGGTAGGGGGAGCCCGGACAGTGGCAGACAGTGACCCAGGACAGTGGCAGACAGTGACCCAGGACAGTGACAGTGACCCAGGACAGTGGCAGTGACACCCAGGGCCTGGCTGGGCCCAGGACACAAGCTGTGCTGGAGCATTGAAACCCCCCGGGAAGGAGAAAGCAGCGTGGATATTTCATGTCTTTATCCGCAGAGAGCCAGTATCAGTGAAACCTGCTTGACAAACTGCCCCCTCAGGACTGCAGAAATACCTTTTCCATCTGCAAATGGGCTGTTAACAGGAGGAGATTTAGAGGCTCCAAATGCACTCCCCGAGCATTTGATAAAAGTGTGTGGGAGCAAAGTGCAGAGGCTGAGCTAATACCTCTCTGCTGGATCAGAAACACTGTCTAGACTCTGGCAGGATGCAAACAGTGCCAGAGCTACTGCTGGGGAGGCTCAGGAGCTGCTGGGTCACTGCCCCAGCCCTGCTGCTCTCTAGCAGGGGCTCTTTATACCCAGTGGGGGCTTGGCTAAAGCTCGGTGATTCATAAGGCAAAAATATGGTCTAGAGCATAGATGGTGTTGCTTCAGCACTGGAAAATCTAAGATAAAGGCCAGAAATATTTTAAACTGAGCTCCAGCAAGCGCAGAGCTAGGGAAGGACATTAGGGCTTTTGCATGTGCCAAAAATAGAGCACATCAAGGAAAACAGCCTGGAACAATGGTGCAGGAAATGCTTATCTCCAGGAGCAAAGTAGCACAGGTTTCTTTATATTGCCTGAAAAAAACCCGACAAAACAAAAGAAAACAAAGCTATGACCTTGTTCTAGATCCTGATTCTCAGCTCTCCCAGCTCCACCAGAGCTGCAGGGTCTGGTGGGATGAGCTGGGCTGGACAAGAAGCTGCTGGGTCTGGTGGGATGAACTGCTGGGTCTGGTGGGATGGGTGGGATGAGCTGGGATGGACAGGGAGCTGCTGGGTGTGATGGATTGGGTGGGATGCACAGGGAGCTGCTGGGTGTGCTGGGATGAGCTGGGATGGACAGGGAGCTGCTGGGCCTGTTGGGATGAGCTGGGATGCACAGGGAGCTGTTGTTCTGGTGGGATGGGTGGGATGCACAGGGAGCTGCTGGGCCTGTTGGGATGAGCTGGGTGTGCTGGGATGAGCTGGGATGCACAGGGAGCTGCAGGGTCTGGTGGGATGAGCTGGGATGCACAGGGAGCTGCTGTTCTGGTGGGATGGGTGGGATGAGCTGGGCTGAGCTGGGATGCACAGGGAGCTGCTGGGTGTGCTGGGATGAGCTGGGATGAGCTGGGATGCACAGGGAGCTGCAGGGTGTGCTGGGATGAGCTGGGATGAGCTGGGTGTGATGGGATGGATGGGATGCACAGGGAGCTGCAGGGTCTGGTGGGATGAGCTGGGATGAGCTGGGATGAGCTGGGATGCACAGGAGCTGCTGGGTGTGCTGGGATGAGCTGGGATGCACAGGGAGCTGCAGGGTCTGGTGGGATGAGCTGGGATGAGCTGGGCTGAGCTGGGATGCACAGGGAGCTGCAGGGTGTGCTGGGATGAGCTGGGATGAGCTGGGTGTGATGGGATGGATGGGATGCACAGGGAGCTGCAGGGTCTGGTGGGATGAGCTGGGATGAGCTGGGATGAGCTGGGATGCACAGGGAGCTGCTGGGTGTGCTGGGATGAGCTGGGATGAGCTGGGCTGAGCTGGGATGCACAGGGAGCTGCAGGGTGTGCTGGGATGAGCTGGGATGAGCTGGGTGTGATGGGATGGATGGGATGCACAGGGAGCTGCAGGGTCTGGTGGGATGAGCTGGGATGAGCTGGGATGCACAGGGAGCTGCAGGGTGAGCTGGGGTGAGCTGGGATGAGCTGGGATGGGTGGGATGCACAGGGAGCTGCAGGGTCTGGTGGGATGAGCTGGGATGAGCTGGGATGAGCTGGGATGCACAGGGAGCTGCTGGGTGTGCTGGGATGGGTGGGATGCACAGGGAGCTGCTGTTCTGGTGGGATGGGTGGGGTGGAAGGGGCTGCTGGCTGCCAGGAGGGCTGCTGGCTGCAGGGCACCAGCAGGTGCTTTGGGCCCTCCCTGGCAGCCCAGGCTGGGTGTGCCTGTGGCTCAGGACAGGAGAGCTCGCTGCAGCACCCTGGGCAGGATGTGGCTTTGCCATCACTCGTGTGGGCAGAGCTGGGAGGGACACCAGGCACTGCCCAGGGGACACTGCCTGGTTCCACACCCAGCCAGGTGCCCCTGCAGGCAAGGCGGGCAAGGGACACTCTGGCTTTGGGATGTGCAGGAGCAGATCCAGGGGCCCGTGGGCAGAGCAGGGTCCATCAGGCTCTGTCCTGTCCAGGGCTGCAGGTCTGAGCCTGCTTGGCCTTTAATTGCTGCAGCCCAGCCAGGTGAGTGAGAACACTCCCTGCCAGCCCCAGTTCCAGGGATGTACAGAGACTCCATGGATGTACAGAGACTCCAGGGATGTACAGAGACTCCAGGGATGTACAGAGACTCCAGGGATGTACAGAGATTCTCTGGATGTACAGAGCTCCCAGCTGCTGACAGACAGAGCCCCTCACAGGCACAGTGCAGGGTGGGACAGGGAAATGTGGAAATATGGGAAATGTGACATGGGGACAATGTGAGGTGCCCCTGGGCCCCAGGGCTGCAGGGAGCAGCTCGGGATTTGCCTCCCTGGGCTGGGTGATGCTCAAGGGACACCTGCTGCAATCAGGACACCACAAAAACCCTGGTGAGTGCACTATCGTGAGGATTGTGTAAATACTGTGATTAACTTCACCTTGAATCTACATGAAGGCGAGATTTTTATCACATTTACTGACAAAACAGCTTTTTTGTTGTTGTTGTTTCGGGGAGGGAGGAGGAGGATGAGTAACTGCTAGAGGAGAATTCCTGCAGTGATTTCACAGCAGATGAAAGCAGCCAGATAGGAGCTGCTGCTGCCTGGAGCAAGGGGCCAGCACCCCCAGCAATGCTGAGCACGGAGAACTCACAATTCCTGGTGACTGGGACACGTTTGGCATTCCTGTGTGTCTGACACAGGAGCACAGGGCAGCACAAGGACGTGTCCAGCCCTGTGAGCAGTTCCAGGGTAGCAGAAGGATGTGTGAGCAGTTCCAGGGTAGCACAAGGACGTGTCCAGCCCTGTGTCCAGCTCCAGGGGCAGCACAAGGATGTGTCCAGCCCTGTGTCCAGCCCCTGGGCAGTTCCAGGGTAGCAGAAGGTTGTGTCCAGCCCCTGGGCAGCACAAGGACGTGTCCAGCCCTGTGTCCAACCCTGTGGGCAGTTCCAGAGCAGCACAAGGATGTGTCCAGCCCCTGGGCAGCTCCAGGGCAGCACAAGGATGTGTCCAACCCTGTGAGCAGTTCCAGGGCAGCACTAGGACATGTCCAGCCCATGGGCAGCACTAGGACATGTCCAACCCTGTGAGCAGTTCCAGGGCAGCACTAGGACATGTCCAGCCCATGGGCAGTTCCAGGGCAGCACTAGGACATGTCCAGCCCTGTGGGTAGCTCCAGGGGCAGCACAAGGATGTGTCCAGCCCTGTGAGCAGTTCCAGGGTAGCAGAAGGATGTGTGAGCAGTTCCAGGGCAGCACAAGGATGTGTCCAGCCCTGTGAGCAGTTCCAGGGCAGCACAAGGACATGTCCAGCCCCATGGGCAGTTCCAGGGCAGCACTAGGACATGTCCAGCCCTGTGGGTAGCTCCAGGGGCAACACAAGGATGTGTCCAGCCCTGTGTCCAGCCCCTGGGCAGTTCCAGGGTAGCAGAAGGATGTGTCCAGCGCCTGGGCAGCACAGGGACATGTCCAACCCTGTGTCCAACCCTGTGGGCAGTTCCAAGGACATGTCCAGCCCTGTGTCCAGCCCTGTGTCCAGCCCATGGGCAGCACAAGGACATGTCCAGCCCTGTGTCCAGCCCATGGGCAGCACAAGGACATGTCCAGCCCTGTGAGCAGTTCCAGGGCAGCACAAGGATGTGTCCAGCCCTGTGTCCAGCTCCAGGGCAGCACAAGGACATTTCCAGCCCCATGGGCAGTTCCAGGGCAGCACAAGGATGTGTCCAGCCCCATGGGCAGTTCCAGGGCAGCACAAGGATGTGTCCAACCCTGTGTCCAGCTCCAGGGCAGCACAAGGATGTGTCCAACCCTGTGAGCAGTTCCAGGGCAGCACTAGGACATGTCCAGCCCTGTGTCCAGCCCCATGGGCAGTTCCAGGGCAGCACTAGGACATGTCCAGCCCCTGGGCAGCACAGGGACATGTCCATGCTGGGTCCCCCCTGCAGGCCTGCTGTGCTGCACAGACCCCTTTTGTCCCCCCTGTGACACCCCTGGGCTGGGCTGTCCTGGCAGGGTCACTCCATGCAGACACTGGATTTCCAGCCCAGGAGCACAGCTCGATCTTTCCCAATTTACTGCACAGTAAAGTTTTTCTGCAGGGTCAGAAGCCCTGCTGGGGGATGCCCTGGGAGAGGGGTGGGGGCAGAGGAGGGGAGGGCAGGGGGACAGCCCCCTGCCTGGGCAGCAGGAACCCCTCCATCCCCATCCTCTGCCCAGCACAGCTCTCCCCACAGCCGGGGGAAGCCCTCAGTGCCCACAGAGAGGGCACCCCATCTTCCACCCAGGCTCAGGAGCTCTGAGCAAGGCCTGCAGCTGGATGGGGCTTCCTGGAGTCTGGCTCAGCTGCTCTGTTCCCACTGCTCCCATGAAAATTGATAATTCCTGACTATCCTAGAGGTCTGGACTGGATCACAGGGTGCTTTGGAAAGGCTGGGACCCCTCATCAGTCTTGGCCCAGGAATATTCTCAGAATTAGTGAGTTTTGGTGGCTGTTTTCTCTCTGCCATGTTGTCTGCCTCCAGCCTGCAGGGCTCCAAGAGCAAGGAGCTGCTCACCATCTTAGAAAGTCAATTTAGAGCAGTAATTGCTGCCTGAGGAGCATGTTTGACCAGGGCTCCAGGGTCCAGTGCCCTGCTGGCAAGGCTTGTGCTGATTGTCACATCAGCTCAGGGCTCCCTGGGGCCACCCCCTCCCCTGGGGACAGCTGACTGGGGGTGCCAGCCAACACCCCCAGGAGTGTGCAGCCAAATCCAGGCCCTGCTGTGCTCTGCCCTCTCCCTGGCTGCCCAGCCCATGGCGGCTCCCAGACTCCAGCCCTCACTCCAGCCTGTCCTGTGGCTGCCCCTGCTCCCCCCAAGGAAAGAATGCAGCTTTGCAGAAGCAAGGCAGGAACAAAGCAGAAAAAGAGCAGTTTGGTATTATTTTCTTTTCTGGGCCATTTTGAATTAATTAAGGAATGTGATCTAAACTATAAATACCCTCCTTCACGTATGATTTATGGCCTGTTTGTTCTGGATTGGTATGTGCTTAATCTCTAATTGTGAGCCCACCATCTGTTTTTATTGATCTGCTTGCCAGGAGAGTTATTGCTCTCCTTGGCCTTATATGGGAAAATTAGGTATGTGGTGAGGAAGGCAGAGCCAGGGCTGCCCTGACGTCAGCCTTGGAGCTGCTGGGATTGTCTCCAGCCCCTGCTGCTGCCCTGCCCCGTGTGCAGCTGCAGCCCAGGGCTCCCCCAGAGCCCCAGCATCTGCAGGGGCATCAACCCCTCACTGCCCACAATGGCTCTGCTCTTCAGGAAAAAAATAATTATTTAAAATGGTGAGAAGAAGGGTCTGGCATGGCCTCTGTTTTTGGCTGCAAATCAGGATTCTGCCAGCCCAGCCTGAGTGCTGTCAGTGGTGGGAGTGTCTCCATGAGAAAACAGGATTTATTCATGGACCTGGAGGGCTCGGGTGTGTTGTTAAGTGGAGAGATAATAGAGGCCGAGCCCAGCCCGTGTGCTCCACACGGCCAGGGCAGGGAGGGGAGGATGAGAGCTCCCAGCAGTGCTTTGGGGCTTAAGGAACATTTTGGGACTTAAAGGAACATTTTGGGACTTAAAGGAACATTTAAAGGCAGCCCGTGGGTTTGAAGGGAGAAGGGCAAAGCTGGCAAGCAGAGAAAGGCAGTGACAGTGCCAGGGGGAGCTGCCCCCAGGGCAAGGGGGTCTCTGTGCCCTCCACCAGCCCGTCCCAGCGGGGCCAGATGTGCCCCCGGCCCCCAGAGCAGCTGGGCTGTGCTGAGCCCCAGTGAGGGCTGGGCTGAGGCTCCCTGGGCTCTGCAGGCACCCAGAGCTGCCCTGGCACATGATGGGACGTGGTGGTGCCCAGCACCCCCAGCCCCAGGGTCTGCAGGGAGCTCCAGGGACAGGGTGGGGACCATCCCCCGGAGATGGGGCTCACACCGAGCCCCTGGCTCTGCACAAAATGCCTCAGAACACACTTGCAGCCAGGAAGGAGCTGCTGTAATTTGCTCAGTCTCCCACATCCTCCTGTGGTTATTATTTTAAGCCATTTCCCTGATTTCAGGGCCTGGTCTGGAGATCCCCATTCCCAGACTGACTGATGCCTGTGATGACAGAATTTCTGCTGTTGGGCAAATTAATTTCCCATGGGATTGTGGCCTGATACATAAATATAAAACTGACACATTTTTATTCAGTTGAAAGGAAAATAGCTCCAGCTCCAGCTGGCATGAGATAAGGCTTGCAGGAGATAAGGCAGCAGCTGGAGTGTGAATTGCCATGTGGATCCCATTTTTCCCACAGATCCCTGGTGATGTTTGCTGGCTGGGCTGTGCAGGCCCTTGATAATGCAATGCTCTGGGTCTGCTTCATCTCAGCCACGCCTGCCTCTCCCTGGGCACGGCTGGGAGGGTGGGAAGGGGCAGTTCCATGGAATTCACCCAGGGACCTGCCTGGAGCTGGGATGAGCAGGGCCAGCCCCAGCCTGGGGCCTGGAGGGAGGGCCACAAGAGCCCCTTCCCACAGAGCAGATGGACAAACAGCCAGGTCCAGCAGGGTCCAAGGGATGTGGCTCTCCTGTGCCCTGCCCCAGACGGGACCGTGGGGAAAAGCCTCTGGGGAATGGAATTTCCCTGGTGCTCAGGGTGCTGGGAGCTGCCCTGAGCCAGTGCTGGCTCCCTTTGTGCAGGAGAGGGGAGGAGATCCCGGGCTGGGGCTGGCCCCGGGCCCCAGGGACCAGGCTGCATTTGGAGCTTGATCTCAGAGCCCCGAGCCCTTTGCAGAAACGAGGGTGCTGGATCCTGACCTCAGCCCTTATAAATAACCCAACCAGGGCCATGCAGGCACCAAAAACAATCTGTCCCTCTTCTCTCCTCTCCTCTCCTCTCCTCTCTCTCCTCTCCTCTCCTCTCCTCTCCTCTCCCTCTCCTCTCCTCTCCTCTCCTCTCCTCTCCCTCTCCTCTCCTCTCCTCTCCTCTCTCCTCTCCTCTCCTCTCCTCTCCTCTCCTCTCCTCTCCTCCTCCTCTCCTCTCCTCTCCTCTCCTCTCTCCTCTCCTCTCCTCTCCTCTCCTCTCCTCTCCTCTCCTCTCCTCTCCCCTACTCTCCCTCTCTGTCCTGGGAATGTCCCCTCACCCCCAGGATGATTAAATCCTGAAGAATGTGTGTGAAGAAGGACCAAGGCTGGGGTACTGGAATAAGCAGGGGAATTTATCTGCACTCTGTGTAACCCAGGCACTGCCACAGCCCTTGGCTTGTTCCTGTGTCCTGGCAGAGCCATCCCATCCCATCCCATCCCATCCCATCCCATCCCATCCCATCCCATCCCATCCCATCCCATCCCATCCCATCCCATTATTTGGATAATCCTGGGACAAACTCCCTTGTATTTACACCTGGAGCATTCAGGTGTCTCTGGTGCCTGAATCAGAGCTGACCAGAAATCAGCTC
Organism: Luscinia megarhynchos; assembly: GCA_034336665.1. NCBI lineage: Eukaryota > Metazoa > Chordata > Aves > Passeriformes > Muscicapidae > Luscinia > Luscinia megarhynchos. The sequence continues at coordinate 11,016,299 of CM067580.1, forward strand.
AGAGCCTCAATCATCAGTAAATCCATATTTAATGCCCAAAACAGCACCAATTATTTTTTTTTAATAACAGGAAAATACAAAATCCAGCAAAGAGCAAGGGAGGATTGCTTTGTAAATGTTTGCAAAACCACTTTTATTGTAGATGCTTAAACTGCTCTGTTTCCCTCCCTGGCTGTCTGCTGCCTCTAGTCAGCTGGAATATGCTGACCACTTCCCACCAGCCTCAACTGGGACATTAAAATGTCAAGAATGGCTCATTCCTGCAAGAAAATCTGGGAAAGAAGAGCCCAGACCCACACTTAGGCTGCAGTCAAGAGAAAGTCATCAGTGTGAGCTCAGGCTCACTGCCAGACATTGAAAAAAATGCATAAAGGGGAAAAAAAAAAATCAAGTCTCAGAGGTTGTTTGAGGTAGGAGCCTGACCCTGCAATCAAAGTGTGGTTGTGCATCTTCCATGGCTCTCACACCCCTGAGCACCCTGGGGCCACGTTCCCAAAGGGGAATGAGCTGGGCAGTGCTGGGCAGCCCCTGAAAGGCAGATGTGAGCAGAGCTGGAAGGATTTGTGCTTCTGCAGAGCACCCTGCAATGCTTAGAAAGAGCCCTGGGGGGATTGCAAAACCTGCCCCATCTGGAGTGGGCTTGGAACACTGCAATCCCTCTTGAGCTGCCCAGGGAATGACAAAGCTTTGGGCAAACAGCCAGGTTGGATTCAGGCTTGGGACATTTCAAACTGTTGCACATTTTTTCATTTTTTTGGTGCAGCTCAGCAAAACCCTTCAACCCCCTGCACAGCTTTCCTTGTTTCCCTGACACAAACTGGACCCTGCAGCAGATGCCAAGGCTCAGCTCCATCCAGCTTTGCCCCCTGCTGCAGGGATCTGCTGTGGATGACTCTGCTCTCAAGCCTACAGGTGATTTTAGAAAGCAGCTCCCCCTGACCCTTGGTGGTTTGTCCTCTGCAGTGGTGCCAGGGATGCTGCAGTGGGAAAAGATTTGTGTAAATTCCACAGGGAATGCCTGGCAGGGGCTGCTGGGTGCCCACTACTCCATCTGTGAGCTCAGAGCAGGGAACCTTCAGAGCTGAGCAAGCTGCACTGGGGAGAGGAAATAAAATAAAACATTGGTGTTCTTCCAGTGCTTAATGAGTCAATATTGAGCTGTTTTGAGGTTTTGTTCCAGGAGGTGTTTATGGGGTTATAGCTTTTAAAACAGAACACTGAGAGCCTCTGTGCTGAGTCCAGGTCATTCACAAGAGGAGGTTACACTTGAAAGAATCCACACCAGATTTAAACGTGTTGGCTTGAGGCCACAGCAAGAAGGGAGACCAGGGAAAGAACCAGAGGCATCTCCAGAAATCACTCTGGTCCCAGCTGCAGGCAGTGAAATGCCAGGCTGGGGCTGGTGACAGCAAATCCTGCAGCCACAGGCCAGGGGCTGGCACCTGAGATGTCACCGATGTCACCAATGTCACCAGTGTCACACAGTCCCGGGGCAGGGGCTGGCACCTGACAATGTCACCAATGTCACCAGTGTCACACAGCCCCGGGGCAGGGGCTGGCACCTGACAATGTCACCGATGTCACCAATGTCACACAGCCCCGGGGCAGGGACTGGCACCTGACAATGTCACCGATGTCACCAATGTCACCAATGTCACACAGCCCCGGGCAGGCGCTGGCACCTGACAATGTCACCGATGTCACCGATGTCACACAGCCCTGGGGCAGGGACTGGCATCTGAAAATGTCACCGATGTCACACAGCCCCGGGGCCCTTCCCTGGCAGCCCCTGGGGTGTCACAGCAGCTGCCCCTGCAGGGCTGGGCAGGCTCTGAGTGCTGCCCCCCAGATGTGGTGAGCTCTGCACACCCCTGCAGCTCCAGCACGATTCCTCTGCTCTTTCCCTGTGGATTTCTCCCAACAACGCTGTCCTGCTTTGTCCTTCCCCGTTGCCTGATAGAAAATCACTGCCTTTCCTCACCCCTGCCATCAGCAGTGCAGCAGCAGAGCTTTGGGCTCAGGAGCCTTCAGTGAAGCACCTGAGCCTAGAAACCCGTGTGCAGAAAACTGGAGCCATAAATGTGGGAATTCCTCCCTGGGAAGCAGGTGGGAAGGGGCTGCCACTTCCTATCAGCCATCAGCTGTCAGGCCACGAGCAGCAGATCCTGATTTCCTCCAGGACCTGCAGACATCAGCCTGAGTGAAGCAGCTCATTAAAAGCAGCTAATTGCTGCAGTCATTTGTGAAATGAATTTTTCAAGGTTAATTTAGTTTAGCACTGAGAGGCCTCCATTAGCTCTGGAGAGGGTGAACTGCACGTGCCACACATCCCTCCCTCCCTCCATCTCTCCTCCATGGGCAGAGCAGCCAGCACGGGGAGCTCAGATCTGGGGCACTCTCAGGGATGGCTGAGGCAGTGCCCTGAGCTGGATGGGGAAGCCCAGAGGATGCCAAGCACTGCTCCCAGCATGGCAAGGTGAGCAGCAGCCCAGCTTGGCCTGTGCTGGATGCAGACATCAGCTTTTTGTCAGGAGATGAGCAATCCCTTCAGAAGTTCTTTTAACCATTGCAGGGATAGTGGGAAATCAGCTCTGAGATGTGATGTGTTCAGTCAAGCTTTGCTGTTCACCTCCCTTATCCCATTTCCCCTTTGCCATTGAGTTTCCACAAGCAAACCTTCCTGTCTGCTGGACTCCCAGGTGGCTTTAAAGACAGCAGGGACAGTCTGTGGGGCCAAAAGGGACATTGGCTGCAACTGGTGTGGAATCATTTTCTGCTCCTTGAGGACTAAAAGCAAGTCCAAGGAAGAAACCAGTGCAGAGCCTTTTGTGAAGCACCATTTCAGGCCCAGGGGGCTGTGCCAGCCTTTGTTGCCTCACTGTGGCACAAAGCAGCCTGGGCAGGGGTCTCAGTGCTGTGGGACACTGACCACGGGGTCTCCTCTGTCCATCTCTCCACTCCTGGTGCATCATCAACCACATCCCCCACGAAAGGATTCAGCTGCAGAGCCCAAACTTGCCCAAGAGATGGTGGGGCTGGAGAGGAACCAATAGGGCTGGAGAGGGGCTGGTGGGGCTGGAGAGGGGCTGGGGAGGCTGGAGAGGGGGCTGAGTGGGGGGCTGGAGAGGGGCTGGGGAGGCTGGAGAGGGGATGGTGGGGCTGGAGAGGATAGTGGGGCTGCAGCAGAGCTGGTGAGGCTGGAGCAGAGCTGGTGGGGCTGGAGAGGGGCTGGCGGGGCTGGAGAGGGGCTGGCGGGGCTGCTGTGCCCCACCTGAGCACAGCCTGCCTTGGCACCGCCTGGGGAAACCAGCTGTTTAGTGGTCGCGTCCTGTGTTTGCAGAGCAGCCACAGCTGTGACAATACAGGTGTTTCCTGTCTCCCTGGACCTGCAGAGAGCCTGTTCCCAGCTGGAAGCAGTTCCTGCATTTGGGCTCCATCTCGGGGATCTCAGCCCCCGGAGCTCAGGCAGCAGGGTGAGCCTGGGCAGTGAGCATCCCCCCTGCCCGGGTCAGTGCTGCTGGGACAGCCTGGGGCAGCTCCGGGGGGAAAGCCACAGCTCTGAGGGCAGTGCAGTGATGCCAGGGAGTGATGCCAGCCCTCCCAGAGAGTGTGAGCAGCCCCTCAGAGGACGTGGGGATCTGCAGGGCAGGAAGATCCCGTGTGGGCAGGATGGAGGATGTGACTGTATGGGCTGTCCTCCCTTGTTGAGTCTCTGTCTTTTCCTTGTCTGGACCCCTGGAGCCGAGTGCTGCCACATCCTCTGGCTCAGGGCTGTCCTTAGGGAAACAGATAAAGGCAGGTTAACCCTTTCCTGCTGGGGCAGGGCGCAGCTGGGGGAGCCCTCAGAGGCAGCCTTTGCTTTGTCTGCTGTGCTGCAGACAGGCTCTGAGCCATTCCCTTTCCTCCCTGCCCAGCTTTTGGGGCTCCAAGGCACGGGCTGAGCTGGAGGGAGGGAGGTTAGCTCTGAGTTTTCCTCCTGAGCTGCAGTAAGCCCTGTCCTGACTCTGGTTTCCCTCCCCAGGGAGGAAGCTCTGGAGCAGGGGGTGCCTCACCCGGGCTGACCTGAGCGCTGTCCCTGCTGCCCTGAGCCACCAGCACATAACCCGGCATGTCTCATGCACGCAGAGCTGGCTGAGGATGCCACCCTCAGTGAGGATTTCTACCTGCACTGCTCCCGGTGAACTCCCTTCCTCGCAGCACGGAAATGTGCGGGCAAATTCCTCCCGTCAGACTGCGAGCGATCGGCTCTGCCCGAGCAGGAATGCTCAGCAGCAGGCCAGGCTCTGGGGCACGGGGACAGCTGGATCGTCACCGCTGTCACCCCAGACAGCCCCTCCACCTCTCCTTGTCCGGTTTGTGCAGAGCCCGGGAGGACGCCGGGCTCGGAGCAGGCACGGAGAGTGCTTGGGGGCAGTTTCAGGCTGGGATTGAGCTCAGGGAAGCCTGTCCGTGTCCTTGCAGGGCACGCAGGACCCTGGACAGGGGTGCAGGACGGATGCTGAAGCACAGCGTGCCCTGTCCCTCGGTGTCCTGCGGTGACACAGCCCCCGGGATCCTTCCAGGACAGCTGTGCTGTGCATCTGCAGCTGGGGAGCTGCAAACTCTGCATGGAGGGGGCAGGAATTGCGCCCCAGTTCGTTCATTTTCCTGCCAAGCTGTGGGACAGCCTCGGGGACCCGCAGCCCTCCCTGCCTGCCATCCATCCTGGCACTGGCAGCAGAGCCCCTCGCCCTGCCAGGAGCCAGGGTGGCCGTGGAGGATTCCCAAATGCCTCCACAGCAGAAGAGGTGAAAAACTCGCAGGAATTGAAGCCAAAATTGGACAATTCCGCTGCTGTTCCTGGAAATGCCACGTCAGAGCCAGAGCACTCAGCAGCCAGCTGCATTTCCCAGGAGCGGGGCTGTGGGGAGCGGGACCCAGAACAGCGCTGCTGACAAATCCGGGGCGAACTTCCCAGCAAAGGCCACGGGGAAGCGCAGGGGAGAGGAGGAACGGGAGACAAAAGCACAATTGGCAGCCAGAGTGCTGTGCTGGGAAGATCCTGATTTACTGCAAGAGTCCTGGCAGATGAGGAAAGAAGAGGACAGAGTTTCTAAGTGACGGCTCCCTGAGTCTTCTCATTTTTCCTCTGCTTGATACACTCAGCGGGTTTGGGGGATTTTGTGCTGGGCTGCTGAGCCCTGGTGCCCATCCTTGCCCCTCAGCTTGGGAACAGGGCTCTGCCAAGCTCCCTGCACTGCCTCTCACTCCTCTTGGAGGGGACGCGGTGGGTACAGCCGAGCCATGGGTGTGAGCCAGGAGCTCAGCTCCTGCTCCGGCAGGGGCCGTGCCGATGCTCAGGCTGGACTCTGCTGCAGCTGTGCCCTGGGCTCTGGTGCCTGTGGCCAGGCAGGAGCCTGGGAACAGCTTTGCTGCACAGGGAGTGGGAGGGAGCCAGCACCCAGCCCAGGGCTCCCCCAGCGCGGGCCATGCGGGCGCTGAGCCTCGGGAAGGTTTCTGCCCATCCCGGCAGGTCTGCACACGCTTTTCCAGCCCGTCCCGGGAAGCCCACGGGAGCAGCTGTGTGGAAATCCGAGCGGGACTGGGGCTGCCAGGGAAATTCCCTGGGAATTCGGGAAGGGTCTGCGCGCCCCATCTCCAGCCATGGCCCCAGCGCAGCGCCCGGGCTGCCGTCCCCGCTCCGGGCAAAGCCGGGCTGCTTCTCCCGGCGCCTGGGGCTGGGCTGGCACCGAGCTCACTGCTCGGGCTGAGGAGCCGGAGGCTTCCCCGTCCCCTGCGCCCTGCAGGGCGGGCGTGAGGCTCCTCCGGGTGGAAAACAGAGCAGTCCTCTGGCCTCCTTGGGGGCCTCAAAGAGCCCTGAGTGAGACCCTGGTGTCTCAGGCGCTGAATTCAAACCCCTGGGGGAAATTACCAACACAGAGGGAATGGAAACAAGCCACCAAAATTATTAAAGTGTAAATTAGGTTGTTAGAACGTAGATAAATAGACTTTGGGGATGTTTGTGATAAGGGACACCTGGCCAAGATGGAGAATTTGGGGTGTGGATACCTCTTCCTCCTTCTTCTCCGTGCCATCCCTGCTGGGTGACATGCTGGCACTGTCAGATTGGATGGGGACAGAGCTGGACCGTTTAACAAGACTGTATTGTATTGGAAAATTGTTATAAACATTTAGTATGTAATTTAGACTACAGAAGATCAGCCCTGCCCTCAGCAGGCAGATTCCATCCTGGGTGCCCGGCTGGGCAGACGCTGTGAGCCGGGCAGAGAGTTCTGAGACAGGAAACAATCAACAATCCTTGGAGCCTTTGGAAACTGTCTCCAGCAATCTCTCATCGGGGCTTTGGGAAAAATCAGGATTTACACCACTGCATGTCCTCCTGAGGTGATCTCGGGTCTAAGAAGACACCTCGGGCAGCGACACTTTGGGTGGCGAACAGAGATGCCACATTAAAAGCCGAGCTCCTCACGCATTTCCAGCCTCCAGTGCCCGGGGCTGGCAGGTCAGGGAGCTGATGCCGCTGCTGGGACACCAGGCAGGACACGCTGTCCCAGCCCGGGCTCATTCCCGGCCGGCAGAGCCAGCTCCCACCCCGAGCCCAGGGATTCCTGTTGTTATTTCTTCATTCCGGCTGGCCAAGGCAGGAGCAAAACCTGCCAGGCCTTTTTCTCAAGTTCTAAGTACCTTTCTCAGGCCATGAAACTTTCTCAGCCTCAGCTAAGATTTTTCCCAAGCTAGAGATTCCATTTTTTACTGTAAACACAAAAGAAAGAATCATAACAGAGATAAACACCTGCAAGGTCCCTAAGAAAGCCAGGGAGAAGAGGTGTTTCCTTTTCTAACTAATGATCTGTTTGTATTTTGTTTTGCACAAACTGCCTTATTTAAGGCAATGGCTTCTTTTAATAAATTGCTCTTTCTTGCTCTTTCCTGCACCAAGCAAGAGAGTGTCTTGTTGCTGTGTTTTCCGTCGCTCCGTAATTATTGTCCACGGCAACACTGGGGGTTCCCACTCCCACCATAACTCGGCACTATTAACACATCTTAACAAATAAGGACATCAGCCTTCATAAATTGCTGATCACATAGCTTTATTAATTACTTTTTATTAATTGGCATCCAAGCCCTGTTTGCTGGGTGTCCTGATCAGTCACAGGAGCAGCTCTCGCCTCCGTTGGAGTCGGTGGCCAATCGCCCTTGGTCGCAATGGCTGCACTTCCACTGCCAGAATTCCCTTCCCTCGAGTATTTCTCATTCCTGCTGACTCTCCTCCTGGCGGCTCTGGCCCAGACACCCCATTCCCAGTGTGCCTGAATACCCCACGGGGGCTCTGAGCCATTCCTGGTGTGCCTGAATACCCCGTGGGGGCTCTGAGCCATTCCCAGTGTGCCTGAATACCCCACAGGGGCTCTGAGCCATTCCTGGTGTGCCTGAATACCCCGTGGGGGCTCTGAGCCATTCCTGGTGTGCCCGTGCCCGTGGGGGCTCTGCCATCACTGCTCCTGCTGTGCCCTCCTGCCAGCTGGCACAGCCCGGGGCATCCACCGCTCCCACCCTGAGTGTTCTCCGGGGTGGGATGGGTGGGAGGTGACCCCACCCAGAAAAGTGTGTTTGGGGTGAGAGAGGTTCTCCTGCTGCACCAGAGGCTTCCCCGTGGCCTCCAACCCTCCCGTGTCTGACAGAGCGACACCAAATGTTCCCATCCCACATTAAAATGGCCCATCCCAGTGATCCACTGGGGAATCTCCTCAGTGTCCAGCCCTGCAGCCCCACACCAGCCCTGGGCTGGGACAGGGCAAAGGGCTCAGCCCCAAATGTGGGGTGGGACAGAGAAAAGGGCTCAGCCCCAACCATGGGGTGGGACAGGGCAAAGGGCTCAGCCCCAAACGTGGGGTGGGACAGGGCAAAGGGCTCAGCCCCAAATGTGGGGCAGGGACAGAGCAAAGGGCTCAGCCCCAAATGTGGGGCTGGGACAGGGCAAAGGGCTCAGCCCCAAATGTGGGTGGGACAGAGCAAAGGGCTCAGCCCCAAATGTGGGGCTGGGACAGGGCAAAGGGCTCAGCCCCAAATGTGGGGTGGGGCAGGGCAAAGGGCTCAGCCCCAAATGTGGGGCTGGGACAGGGCAAAGGGCTCAGCCCCAGCCGTGGGGTGGGACAGGGCAAAGGGCTCAGCCCCAGCCGTGGGTCCCCCTCGGGCTGTGGCTGCACCCCACAAACCCCGGGCAGGGCTTTGCCATCACCGGCAGCGCTCCCAGCCAGGGACAAGCAGAGTCTCTCCCGGCGCTGGGGACCCCGGGCAGCCCTGGATCCCCAGGGCCTCAGAGCTCGGGGGTGGCCCAAGGGCCGTGCTGGGCTCGGGGCCGGGGAGAAGCGATCTGAGAGTTCGTGGTGAGCTCTGGAGCTCGGTGTGGGGCTGGGCCTCGCTCGGAATTCCCACAGAATCTGCCCGTGCTGTCACTGCTTTGCTGAGCCCCACGCTGCACACAGGCCAGGGAGGTGGGAGAAACTCCAGACTGGCTGCCCTCCCCCCCAGCACCCCAAACTGGGACAGACTGGGTGCAGTGGGCTGGGTCTGAACTGTGGGAGGGGACCTCGAGTGTCCCCAAGGGCAGCGCCCACAGCCCCGGTCCGGCATTGCCTCGGCCTCTGTGCACAGCCCCACGAGGGCCGGCCTGGCCTGACCCGGCCTGGTCTGACCTGACCCGGCCTGGTCTGCTCTGATCTGGTCCAGTCTGGTCTGGTCTGGCCCGGTCCGGTCTGATCTGGTCCAATCTGATCCAGTCCGGTCTGGCCCGGTCCGGCCTGCTCTGACCGCGGGGTCAGTGCCAGTGGCGCTGCCGCACAGGTGGCCGCAGCCCGGCCGGGGCGGGTGCCCGTGCCCTGGGGGCACACGAGGGGCTTCCCCACGGGCACTACGCTGGGCTTGAAAGCCCCACACTTCCAAGAGCTGCACCTGGAAGTTCTCCTGGCAGAGCCGGGGGGGTTGTCGAAGGTGTCGCGAGCGCCCGTAAGGCCCCCAGAGCAGGCTGGCGTCCAGGGCCAGCGCTTGGCCTCCGCCCCACCTGCAAGAGCGAGCTGGCCGGGCCCGCCTCGGGGCCCCCGCCCCGGGGCCCCCGACCCTCCTGCTGCTCCGGGGGCCCCCTGGCTGGGACGGGCGCCCGGCCGGGCCGCCGAACCCGCCGATCTGGGCCTGGGGCTCCCTGGGGCTCTGGGGGTCCCTGGGCTGGAGCAAGGGGGGCTGCCCTCGGCCCTCACCAACCCTAGATCACCGGGCGGGAGCTCTGGGGAAAACTCGGGATTAACCGGAGCGGGCCCTGCCCGGCGCGGCAGCGGCAGCGGGGGGGGCGGCCCTGGGGCCCTGGGGCACCGACTGCAATCCTGTCACGGGTATCGATTCCCTTATCGATATCGATCCCCATTATCGATATTGATTCCCCATTATCAATATTGATCACCGGTATTGATACTGATCCCGTCACGGGTATCGATCCCCGTTATAGATATTGATCCCTGTATCGATACCGATCCCGTTCAGGGTATGGATCCCCATTATCGATACTGATCCCGTTCACGAGTATCAATCATTCTTATCGATATTGATCTCCCTTATCGATACCAATCCCTCTCACGGGTATCAATCCCCCTTATCAATAACGATCCCCCTTATTGATACTGATCGCTTTTACTGAAATCAATCCCCCTTATCGATATCAATCTCTTTCAAGGATATCAATCCCCTTATCAATACCAATCCCTTTCACAGATATTGACCCCCCTATCGATACCGACCCCCTATCGATACCCACCCCCTATCGATACCCACCCCCTTATCAATACCGGCCCCCCTATCGATACCGATCCCCTTATCGATACCAACCCCCTATCGATACCAACCCCTATCGATACCAACCCCCTATCGATACCAACCCCCTATTGATACCGACCCCCCTATCGATACCCACCCCCCTATCGATACCCACCCCCTTACCGATCACGATGCCGTCCCGGGAGCCGGACATGAACATGGAGGCAGTTTTGGAGGGCAGCAGGAAGTGCCTGACGGCCAGGAACGGGGACAGGCGGCCTCTCCCGTGCGGCGAGGGCACGGCCAGGTGGTTGGGGCTGGAGCTGCGGCTGTCCCGGGAGGGGCCGAGCCGGGGCTCGGCAGCGGGGGAAGGCGAGCGCGGCACGGCCTTGGCCAGCTCCGGCTTCTTGATGAACACCCACTCGTACCGCTCTGCCTCGGGGCGCACCTGGCAGCGGGACACACCCGTGAGCCTGGGGCACCTCGCTGCGCTGCGGGGAGATGCTGCTGCTGCTGGGGGCTGGGGCCAAGTGCTGCGCCCAGGTCTGGACTGGGGCAGGGAAGGGACAGGGTGTCCCGGCAGGGCAGCAGTGAGGGGACAGACCCGGCCACAATCGTGACTTACAGTGAACACAAAGCACTCCCCTGTCCCAAAAAAGCCCGACGTGGCTCCGTTCTTCTTCCTTTCGCTCCAGTCGGAGGAGAGAAACGCCCCACACACCTCGGGAGAGAGCACGGGGCCCGTCAGGGGACGGGCCGGGAGCAGAGCAGCCCCGGGAGCAGAGCAGCCCCGGGCTCAGCAGGGCAGGGGCTCTGCCCCGTCCCCTGGGGAATCAGAGCCCCGAATCCTGCTGTGCCAGCTCCATCCTGCACTGAGCAATCCCAGGCACAAATCCTGCCGTGCCAGCTCCATCCTGCACTGAGCAATCCCAGGCACAAATCCTGCCGTGCCAGCTCCATCCTGCACTGAGCAATCCCAGGCACAAATCCTGCCGTGCCAGCTCCATCCTGCACTGAGCAATCCCAGGCACAAATCCTGCCGTGCCAGCTCCATCCTGCACTGAGCAATCCCAGGCACAAATCCTGCCGTGCCAGCTCCGTCCTGCACTGAGCAATCCCAGGCACAAATCCTGCCGTGCCAGCTCCATCCTGCACTGAGCAATCCCAGGCACAAATCCTGCCGTGCCAGCTCCATCCTTCACTGAGCAATCCCAGGCACAAATCCTGCTGTGCCAGCTCCATCCTGCACTGAGCAATCCCAGGCACAAATCCTGCCGTGCCAGCTCCATCCTGCACTGAGCAATCCCAGGCACAAATCCTGCCGTGCCAGCTCCATCCTGCACTGCCCAGCCCTGGTGCCCTGCACTGAGCAGTTGAGGGCTGGGAGCTCCTCCTGCCTGTCCTGGATGGAGAGTGGAGAGATAAATGAGGGGTTTATGAGGCACTCAGAGTCCCTGGGAAGAGCCCTGGCTCAGGGGCCTTTGCAGTTATTCCACAGCTTTCAGTAGGAACTGTCCTTATCTCTCCTCCATTTCCCTTGTGTGGCTGCTCGAGCAATCAGAGACAGAACCTGGCCTTTCGTGCTTTGAAAGCAAGTCCTGGCTCAGACAAAGCATCTGCTGACTTCAGGAGAGCCTGCTCAGCGAGGACCCACGAGTCAGTCTGCATTTGCAATTAAAGTGTCTCTGGCGGCCTCTCTCCCCCTCACCCACTCCCCCGTTCCCCCAGCGCCCCGGGCTGAGGTGTGTGCTGGCGGCCCGAGGCGCAGTTTGTCCCGTCCTGGAGCTGGGACAGGCCCGGGGCGGGGCAGGACAGGGACCACACAGCCCGCGGGTGCTCCGAGAGCCTGCGGGGCACCCCCCTGTCCCCTCCCAGCCCTGCCGGGGAAACGCTCACCTCCCCCTCGGTGGTTTTGATGAGCAGCACCGTGGGTTCGTAGCCCTCACAGCACGTGTAGAACCTGCAGAGATGGACAAGGGGCGGGCTCGGGGGGAGCTGAGCCCTGCAGGGTGTGCTGGCTGTCCCTGCCGCGCCCCGCGCGCCTGGCACAGTGCGGCACACGGGCACATCCCTGCCTGGCACATCCCCAGGGCTCTGCGTGCCCGGGCGGTGCCCAGGTGTTGGTGGCATCGGGCCCGCCCTGCCCTCTGCCCTGAGCCGCGCTCAGGACCCCGAATCGAGCCAGGAGGGTCCCCAGCAGCCCCAGAGGCGCCCCCGGCCACTCGCGCTGCTCCTTCTCCGCCACGAGCCCGCCCGGCTTCCCGTGGCCGACCCCCGCCCGGTTCCCGTGGCCGACCCCCGCCCCCGGGGCGGGCGAGGCTTCACCTCTGCAGGCTGCAGCCGTCCTCGGAGGTGGAGAAGAGCAGCAGCGGCGGGAAGAGCGAGAAGCGCTCGGGGATCCAGGACCAGACGAGGCGCATCTCCTGCGCCGTGACCGCGCTGGAGCTGAAGCTCTGCATGTCCACAGCCAGGTGGAAGGACGGCCTGCGAGGGGAGGGACATCAGGCCGGGCTGCGGGGCCCCTCTGCTCTTCGGGGCACAGCCCCTGCCGCAGCTCCTGTCCTGCTCTTTGCAGCGTGAGCTCTCTGCCAACATCCCTGGCTCTGCCTGAGCCCTGTGCCCTGACATGTCCCCAGCTCTGCTGTGCCCTGTCCTCTGACATGTCCCCAGCTCTGCTGTGCCCTATCCCCTGATGTGTCCCCGGGTCTGGCTCTGCCCTGTCCTCTGACATGTCCCCAGCTCTGCTGAGCCCTGTCCCCTGACATGTCCCCAGCTCTGGCTGTTCCCTGTTCCCTGACATGTCCCCAGCTCTGGTTGTGCCCTGTTCCCTGACATGTCCCCAGCTCTGGCTGTGCCCTGTCCCCTGACATGTCCCCAGCTCTCACTGTGCTCTGTCCCCTGGCAGGGTCCCCAGGGGCTGGGAGGGCCCAGCACAGGCCCGGCTGCGGGAGGTGCCTGCAGCTCCCCCGGGTGCTCTCCGCAGGAACTCCCATTTTGCCTGCTCAGCCCCCGAGCTGGGGAACGCAGAGCTCTCCTCACCTTCTCTGCACCACGGTGATGCCCCTCTCCATCAGCGCCTTCCTGTTGGCCATCTGCAGGAGCCAGATCTCCTTGCGGGAGAAGAGCCGGATGCCGAAGGCTCTCTCCAGGAGCTTGTCCACGGTGACGTGCTGGGCGATGTTCCTGACGAAAGCCTGCAGCTCTGCCCTGACGTCGGAGCCCTGCAGCCCGGCCGGGGCCAGCGAGAGGCGGAACTGCTTCAGCAGGGCCAGGGCGATGCGGTACAGCACCTTCTGGCCCTCCAGCAGGAACACGTCCAGCACCCGCACGGCGTAGGCGAAGGGCAGCCCGGGGAAGAGCCACGACAGCCACTCCGAGTAGACCTCGAGCACGCTGTCGGCCGCGCCGGCGATGAGCTTGTGCGCGGCCGGGCAGTGCTTGTTGGCCAGGTCCCCGAAGGTCATGCAGGAGGCCTGGTGGGCCAGGAAGGACTGGTCGATGTAGCCGGCGTGGGGAGCGTTGCTGGCGATGAGGCGGGAGAGGCTCTCGAAGCACTGCGCCTCGTCCTCGCTGTAGTGCAGCAGCAGCGCCGCCAGCGCGGGCAGCAGCGGGCTGTGCGTGATGTCGGGGAACAGCGCGCCCACGCAGATGAGGATCTTCTTCAGGGCCGCGACCCCGTGCGGGTTGAGGCAGTAGGTGGGCACGGGGCAGCCCTCCAGGAACTCGGGCAGGGGGTGGCCGCTCACGCTGGGCTTCCCGAAGAGCCGGGCGGCCACGTCCCTGTAGACGAGCGCGTCGGGGGTGACGAGGCGGCAGGAGACCCGCTGGATGAGGCGGGGGTAGAGCCGGGCCCGGCCCGCGGGGCCCCAGCCCCAGCAGCCTTCCCTCGCCAGCCGCTTCAGCTCCTTCGGGGGCCGCTCCAGCGCGTCCCGCGGCAGCTGCGCCGCCGGCTGCGGCTCCGGCATCTGCTCCCAGTCCACGAACCGCCCGCAGCCCGGGCGGGACGAGCTGGCCGTGTCCCAGGTGCCAGCCTCGGGCGTGACCACGATGGTGACCGGGGACGAGCCGAGCACCTCTGTAGGACAAAGAGCTTTACTGAGCACCTCTCACCGCCCCACCAGCAGCGTTTCACCCTGGCGGAGGGCGCTCTGAAGTCTCCCAGCCACGTCCCGCGTTTCTCTGTTCTCCCCTGAACAGGGAAGGGTTTCAGTCTTTGCCCTCTCCCGCTGCCATCAGCTCCGGCCCTGGAGAGGTGTGGGGCCAGGTCCCAGCTGGCTGTCAGGGTTTCTTCTCGCACCCTGAGGGGCTTTCCAGCCCTCCAGGAGCTCACGGCCCGAGGCAGGGCTGGGGCAGGCGCCAAGCGCTGGGAAGAGCAGGGTCTGAGCTCCTCCTAGAGAGACGGGAGCGGCATTTCCCGGGGCTGCGGGAGAGCTCGGCCCGAGCGACCCCCGCGCGGGGCACGGAGCTGTCCCCGCGTGCTGAGCTCTGCTGGGCCTGAGCACCGGCCAGGGACCGAGGCAATGAGCGCACTCATTAACCCTCGGATGGTTCATCGTGGCTGCGCTCAGTTGCTGGAGAGTCCAAGGATGGATTTTCCCTGAGCCAAGGGGACACGGGGACAGCACGTGGCGGCTCATCGGGCCGGTCCTGACGCCCGGGCTGGGTCCGGCTCTGGCTCTGGCTCTCCAGCTCAGTTTGGCGCCTGCCCGAGGGCAGCAGGAGCAGGGCTCGGGCTCAGGCTGGGTCAGGGCTCAGCCGGCGGATGCGGTGGCTCAGCCCGACTCCCTGTCCTGGACACAGCCCGACCCCAGCACAGTCACGGGGCTTCTGGCCACAGCAACCAGGCTGAGACAACACCGGGGGAGAACCAGGGGCTGTTTGCACCCCGCGACCCCCAAATTCACCTCGTCCTCTCCCCAGGATGCCGCCCTGCCCGGGTACCGAGCAGCATCAGCCCGAGCCCGCCCGACCGCCGGTGCCCCGGCCCCGGGTGCCGAACGGAGGCCCCAGCTCGGGGCAGGAATTTGGGTCTGCCCCGGCCCCTCTGCTCCGCCGGCCGTGTCCCGGCACGGGCGGGCCCCGCCCGGCGCACTCACCTCGCCCGGGGCCCGTGTCCCCGCCCGCGGCCGGCTCGGCCATGGGGAAGGCGGCGGCCGCGCCCCGGGGCAGCGGGGCAGGCTGAGCCCCGCCTGCAGCATGTGCCAGCTCGGCCACCCTGCCGGGTCCGTCCGCCCGGCACCTGCCCGCGCTTTAAAGGCGAGGGCCGGTCCCGGCCCCGGCGTTTATTTGGGGTAAATACAGCCGGGGGTGGAGCAGCTGCGCGCCCGCATCGCCCCTTCCTGCGCCAGCTCCGCGCCGAGCCCGGCCGGGGGGCTGTAAACACCCCGTGGGCCGAGATAACATCAACCAGCAACACGAGCAGTAAATGAATCCTTTATTTTGCCGAGGATAACCTTGGTGCTGCGCTCTGGGGCTCGCTCCCTGCGCAGCGCCCGGGGCAGGAGCTGCTGGGGGCTGGGGCGGGCGGGGGCTCCGGCCGTGAGCGGGGACACCCGGCCCGGCCAGCGGGGCTGGCACCGCTTCCCGCTGGGGAGACCCGGGGAGACGGAGGCAGGAGCCGTGAGCAGCAGGGCCGGGAACTGGGGACAGGGGGACAGCGGGGAGGGGATAACCCCGGCTGTCTGCGCTGTCGGGGCCGCGCCGTGCCGGCCGCAGGTGCGCGGCGCTGCTCCAGCACAGCCCCGGGGACACCGGGGCGATGCGGCCCCGCGGCCCCGCGGAGCTCAGGCTGCGGCTGCGGGAAATGGCTGGAACCGATGGGTTTTGGCCTCAGAGCGCGCTGCAGTGCTGCGGACTGAGCTCTGCACTCACGGACAGAAGAGTGAGCTGGAGGAAAAGCGTCCAGCAGAGGCTGGAGCCGGCAGAGGGGCGCCCAGGACATCGCTCCGGGCCGACAGCGCTGACGCAGAACTCACAGCTCAGGCTGCACTTAGCGAGCACTTTTATAGGCATCCGAACATTTTACAGGCTTTTTATTTGCCTTTAAAATCGGACTGTTTCTGTTGTGATAAGACCAGCCGCAGGTTGTTCCTGACCTGCACCTGCAGCACCTCCCTGAGCATCCGCTGGCGGCGCGGCCCTGCGGCATCTCCCGCGCAAGGCTCCGCCCTCAAGGACCTTCTCCTTTTCCTCACCCTCTCCGTGCTCTGCCAGACTCCTCGGGAGCAGCTCGGCTGTCCCTGACAAGCGGGGAGCCCCCGGGAGTGGGGGCGAGGCTCAGCAAAGACCCCCGGGCTGTGCCGGGTGGGAGGGGGCGAGGGGGTCTCCCAGTGGGTGTTATCCTTATCCGTATCTCCTTATCCGCCCCGAGCCTGTGCGGGGGCTCTGCTCCACAGGCTGCTCCCGAAGGGGCAGTGACGGCCCCAGCCCCGCTCCTGGGGCCGGGGGTCCCCACACCGCACCCCGCTCTGCCCGGTGCCCAGGGCCGCTCGTTCTCTCTGCAGCTCCAAGCCTTTGCCCAGCTCTGGCAGCAGCGGCTCCCGCTGCCTCTCCCGGACCTTTTCGGCCGCCTCATCCTCATTTGCCTTGCCCAGGGCAGCGGCCGCCTCTTCCTGCCAGCCCGGCGAGCTCTGAAACCTCCGGCACGCGCTCCGGAGATGGAAGCGAATTAGGGACAGGGCGAAAGGAAATGCCGCTTCATGCGTTTTTAATGGCGAAATATTAAATATGGAGAGGCCGTGAGGCATCGGCTGAGCAGCGCAGCCGAAGGCCATGAATGTTTGATGGCCACAGCAGCGGGAGCATCTCCTGGTGTGCGGAGAGCCGGGCCGGGACACGGGGACCAGCCCGGGGAAACACAGCGGGGACCAGCCCTGGGAATGGGGGAGCACAGCGGGATCAGCCCCGGGAATGGGGGAACACGGGGGCGATGACCCCGGGAATGGGAACGTGCTGACGAGGATGCGCTCGTTATCGTTATCAATATCGTTATCACTATTGTTATGATTGTCCTTTTTCACTATCGTCATCGCTATCGTTATCCACACGTCACGAGGGCGATAAAGCCCCGAGGCTGCTCCTCAGCTTTGTGCCCGGCTTGCGTCACCGAGTGCACCCCAAAACAAAGGGAGAGGCCAAATCCTGGCGGAGCAGGGATGGGGCTGCACGGAGCCAAAACAGCGACAGTGCCAGCGCCCAGTGCCACCGGGAGCGGGGCATGGCGGGGGCAGCGGGTGCCGCTGGAGATGGGGACAGGGGACAGGGCCGGGGATTTGGTGCCCCTGCTCAGCTTGGGCTTGTGTGGCAGCAGCGAGGGGAGGGGACAGCTCTGGTTCTGTGCGCACCTGCACCCGGGAATGTCTGCACCTCTATACCCTGCACATCTGCATCTCTGTGTAAGGAAAATTAACCACAAACACCAGAGGTTTATGTCCAAAAAAGAGACAGAGGAGCCCTTTTTGCTTTATTCCAATAAAGGGAGAGGCCATGGGGCATTCCCCTGGGATCTCTCCAATTTTTGGAGGACGCAGACTCCCTTTATCCCAATTTCCCAGCTGCTTTTCCCTCTCTCTGTCCCCATTGCTGAGGTACTTGAGAGGCACAGACTTCCCAAACACCTGATACCTGACATTTCCCTCTAATGTATAACCTTCCCTTTTAATTTTTAATTCTTGTAGAATTCATAGTTTCCCCCTGTTGCTTCTTTCATCTTGTTACCCAATTTCATTTACCAGCAAACCTACAGTTTGTTTGTAAAGGCAAATCTCTCTTCCCCTTCACCAATCAGTGTAATCCCTCCCATTGTTTCTTTTATCTCTAGGTGCTAACTTTATCTACCATCAAATCTACAGCTTGTTTGTAAAGACAAATGTAACATTCATTTGCAACCTGTAAACCCCGCACATCTGCGCCGCTGCCCCCGAGCCGCCGCCCGGCCCGTACCGCCATGGGAACCGCTGCGCCATCGGCCTCGCTGCCCGCAGCGCCGGGCGCCCCGCGCGGAGCGCCCCCGGGGCAGGGGGCACCGCTCTCCCCTCCATCGCTCCCCGCTCCCGTTTCCTTTCCCGTTTCCTTTCCCGTTTCCTTTCCCGTTTCCGTCTCCCCCTTCCCCTTCCCGTCCGCGCCCTCCCGGCGCCTGCGCGCGGCGCGTCCGGCCGGATCCGCCGGAAGCGCGGCGAAGGTTCCGGGGCGCGATGGCTCCGGACCCCTGGTGAGCGCCGGGCCGGGCCGGGGGCTGCGGGCCGGGGGCTGCGGGCCGGGCCGGGCCCCGCGGAGCGTCCGGAGCCTCCGGGGCCCGGCACGGGCGGGAGCGGGGCCGGGCGGGGCCGGGCTGTGCGGGCAGTGTGCCTCCCAAATCCATCCCGGTGTGCGTGTGTGTGTTGGGGGTGCTGTGCTTTGCCCTACCGGGATCCTTCCCAAAAGCTACTCCAGGCTGTGTGTGTGCGTGTGTGTGTGTGTGTGTGTGTCTGTGTCTGTGTCTGTGTCTCTGTGTGTGTGTTGGGGGTGCTGTGCTTTGCCCTACCGGGATCCTTCCCAAAAGCTATTCCAGGGTTTGTGTGTGTGCGTGTGTGTGTTGGGAGTGCTGTGCTTTCCCCTAGCGGGGTCCTTTCCCAAAGCTATCCCAGGCTTTGTGTGTGTGTGTCTGTGTGTCTGTGTGTGTGTCTATGTGTGTGTGTATGTGTGTGTGTCTGTGATTTGGGGGAGCCGTGCCTTCCCCTCCCGGGCCTTTTCCCGAGCCTTATATCAGCCCATCCCAGCCCATCAGACCCCAGCCGACCCCAGCGGATCCCATCCCATCCCATCCCATCCCATCCCATCCCATCCCATCCCATCCCATCCCATCCCATCCCATCCCATCCCATCCCATCCCATCCCATCCCATTATCCCATCCCATTATCCCATCCCATCCCATTATCCCATCCCTTTATCCCATCCCATTATCCCATCCCATTATCCCATCCCTATATCCCATCCCATCCCATTATCCCATTATCCCATTATCCCATCCCGGCCGGTCCGGCTCCGTCCCGCGGCCCCGGGCTCAGCCGCTGCCGTGCCCCCAGGCTCCCGCTGCTCGCCGCCGCTCGCCAGCTCGCCCAGGACATCGCCGAGAAGATCCAGGAGCGGAACCGCTGCCAGCGGAGCGGGGAGAGCTCGGCCAAGGTGCCCCGGCAGGGCGGGGCTGGGGCTGGGCTTGGGTGTGCCGGGTCCGGTGGGCTCGGGAGAGCGGGATTCCCGGGATGCGGGCTCGGGAGAGCAGAATTCCCGGGATGCGGGCCCGGGGAGGGGCAGGAGCCGCGGAAGGGCGGGCCGGGATTCCCGGGGCTGTGCCGCTGTCGCTGGGGCAGGCTGTGTCCCACGGCTGGAGCCCAGCCCGTGTCTGTCCCTCGCTGTGTGCAAAGGGAGCCCGAACGCGCTCCGGGAACGAGCAGCGCCTGCCCGGTGTCACCGGGGGCGCTGGGGCGCGGCTGCCGTGGGTCCCCGGGCAGCGGGGCTGGCTCGGGGCAGGAGCCGTGGCGGGGCGGGGCACACACACCCTGCTGCCTGCTCGGGCTGGCCGGCCGGGTGCAGCTGCTCCTGAGGCTCAGGGATGCTGGGATGGAGCTGCTCCTGAGGCTCAGGGATTTTGGTATGTTGTGATGGAGCTGTCCCAGAGCTCAGGGATTTTGGGATGGAGCTGTCCCAGAGGTCAGGGATGCTGGGATGCTGAGCAGCTGCTCTGTGCCCTCTCTCTGTGAACAAGGAGCAGATGTTCCTCCCCCAGGGCTGGCTCCTGCCTTTTGCAGTGGCTGCTGTTCAGAAGGAATAGAACTTTGCAGCCTTGTTTCAGCTGCATTTCTAACAAAATACAAGCCCAGAGTTATATAGGAATGAGAAGCAGCAGTTGGAGATTACCCAGGAATGTTGTGTTCTCCATGTTTTAACACTTCCCGTTCAAGAAATAAAATAAAGTTTTCAGGATGCTGCTTTCCCTGGGGCTCCAGGCCTTGTCCTTTCCTTCAGGATCAGCTTTGAGTCATTACCTGCTCCCTTGGCTGTGTTCAGATGAAAATTACTGTAAGCCCTTGAGTTGATAGTTTATGCTTTATCTCCCCCCCTTTCTAGGTTAGGGCTGTAATGCAATGCTGGATCTGCTGTGCCACTCACTTTGCTGAGAGGTGTTCAAATCAAATGTCAGTTCTGAAATGTTTCCTTGGAAGAAATTCTGAGGAAAAGTGTGTAGGCTGTGCACAACAATCAGTGCTGCTGAATTGCTGCCTCAGTTCAGCAGGAGTTGAAAAGGGGTTTCAGAAACCCCACATCAGTGGGATTTGAGAGCAGTATTTTCTCTGGCTTTGGAGTGTTTGGAGGTGCAGATTAAATTCCTGCTTTCAGGATGGTGAAGTATCAGAATTGTGCAGATAAAACCTCAACAGCAGAAGACCAATAAAAAGATTTCTGCTCAATCTGTCTGTATTTATAGAGGGCAAAGTCCTTTACTGCCATCAGTGCCACCTCTGAGGAGTCCAAACCCCAAGGAAACGTGGGGCTGGTGTTTGGAGCCTTTCTGGGGCTGCAACTCTGAGGTTGTGTTTTATGGAAACATTGCACGGGTGACTGACTTCTCCATAAAATCATTTGTCCCATGCCCTGTGTTTTCCAGCTTCCTTTAATCCATTAAGAGGTAAAGGGGAATATTTGGCAGTGTTTGATTCTACTCTAAACAAGTTTCCAACGAGGAGAGAGGTGTTTCCATAACAGAAGTGCCTGTTGAGAAACCCACGGCTGAGCAGTCGCGTGTCCTGTGCCCCTGATGCAATGCAGGAAAATGTCTTTGTACAACATTGGCCTTCTAGGGAGAATGTAAACAGGTTTTTATTTATTTTTATAGTATTTTGCAATTAGCATGCATGACAAACTTCTTGCTCGTTGCTGAGCCAAAAATAGAGCATAAAATTTAAAGTGGAAAAAAACAAACTGTAAGGAAAAATTTTAATCCAGCACTTACCAAATGTGAACTCTGCTCTATTAAGCTGATCAAAACTTCCATTGGTTTGTTTTCATTTCTTTCTACTTCTTTCTTAGTTTTCTGTGAAAGAGGTGACATTTTTTGTTCTGTCACTGCAGTTTCTGGTGAGGTGGCTGCATTTTGGCCGTGTCACCTTTGTGCTCTGTTGCTGTTCTGGGTCAGCCAAATGCAGCACTCTCACCTGGAGCTGAGAACAAATGAGAAGACCTTTAATTACCTGATTGCAGAGGCTTCAGCATTCCCAAATCGCTGATCCCCCGTCCTGGTTTGGATCTGCTGCCCTGGTGGTGTTGGGCTGCTTGGTCCAGAGGTGGATTTTGGCTGCCTCAGCCTGGGAGCATCTGCTCTCTGCTGTATCTGGTGTTTGAGAGCAAAGCTCCCTGGGCACAGAGGTTTAATCTTCTGAGGCTCTCCTGCTCCATGCATGCACACAGCCAGGCAGGGTCTGGCAGAGACCTGCTGCCTCTGTGTCTCCAGGAAAGCAGAACTGAGAGTGAGAGCAGATATTCCTCTCTGTCCCAGTTCCCCACAGAGCAGCTGGGGTTGCTGCCCATTGTAAGCCACAGCTTGTAAACAAGAGGCACAGCAAGTCTTAATTAGGATAACTTGCATTGGTAATTGCAGTTAGAGTGGGTTTTTTGCATAACTGGAATCAGAAGAAATAACATCTAAGGAGGAAAAACTCAAGAGGATAATGTGAGTTTGAGTTGGGAAGGGTGGGGAGAAAGCAGGAGGATTCCTGCCAGTCTGGGGTTTGCATCAGGGAAGAATGCCTGGATTACATTTTTACTGAGAACAGACACATCTGAATCTTGGGCAGGTCAAGGAGAAAGGATTGGGAGTCCTGGGTGCTGCTGAGAAGGGAAATGGAACAATCTGAATTTCTTTGGGGTGTTAAGTTTCAAGTCTGGAGTTCAGTGCAGGGAATGTGTGAACCTGTGGCAGCCTTCTGTCTGATCCTGGTAGCTGGGAAAGAAACCCAGTGGCAAAAGAAGCTGGTGCCTGCATTTTCATTGAAGATCAGAGGAAAGAGCTGGAAATTTATCTGGAAAATATTAAAATGTGCTGAAATGTTTTGCCCATCTAAAGAAGTGTGTTTATAAAGACTTGAAAGACAGCTTTCCATATTTATCAGCATTAATGCCTTAGAATTGTGTTTGTGAAACCATTCCACTGTTTTGTAAGCAGCCTGGCTCTGAGCAGGCTCTCTGGGCTTGCAGTGGAGCCCTTCACACCTGTGCAGTAAAAGTGAAATGTGTTGTAATGAAGCTGTGAAAAACACGGTTCACTGTTTTGGGAGAATTAAAAGGTTTAATAAAAAGACAATAGGAGACACACATAAAGCAAAGGGTTAAACGGCCGGGTGCTTGGCATGCTGCCCAGAGCACACCCTGCTTCGGGAACACCCCTTAAATACGTTTTACAATCCATCCATTTGTTACATATTCATAGACCCTTCATGCATAGTCAGCAGTTTAGCACGGCCACTCCTTGGGTCCGCCTTTTTAGACCATGTGTGTTTTTCTGGCTTGTGGTTTTATTCTTCTCCTTATCCCTTTTAATTTGGGTGGTGGTCCAGCCGGGTGAGTGTTGATAATTGTCCTGTCAGCTGCAGGGGTCCCCATCACATGTTCACTGTTATCTCTGACTAAGCAGGTAGTTTGGGCATACTATCTCTAAAAAAAACTTATGTCTAACTTTTACTATTACCCAAGGCTATATCCCATATAGAAATGCTATTTTCACATCATATATATAGCATTGATCCAATACTTGCAAAGAGCCAGCACCATGTCATGCATTCACAACAAAGCAGTTTGGAATGTCATACAGATCTGACCCAGGCAGTGACGCTCTGTGTTCCCCCAGGTGAACGTGGCCATCAGGGCGTCTCTGCAGAGCCTGCGGGAGAAGATCGAGCAGCTGCGGGAGCTGCTGCTGCGGGCGGTGGCGGCGCGCCAGGTGTATCTGCCAGCCCCGGGCTGGGCACAGCGACAGTGCCTGCCCTTCCTCTGCCCTTCCCTCTGCCCTTCCCTCTGCCCTTCCTCTGCCCTTCCTCTGCCCTTCCCTCTGCCCTTCCTCTGCCCTTCCTCTGCCCTTCCTCTGCCCTTCCCTGCCCTTCCTCTGCCCTTCCTCTGCCCTTCCTCTGCCCTTCCCCCTGCCCTTCCCTCTCCGCTCTGCCCTTCCCCTGCCCTTCCTCTGCCGCTCTGCCCTTCCTCTGCCCTTCCCTTCCTCTGCCCTGCCCTTCCTTTGCCCTTCCTCTGCCCTTCCCTTCCTTCCTCTGCCCTTCCTCTGCCCCTGCCCTTCCTCTGCCCTTCCCTTCCTCTGCCCTTCCTCTGCCCTTCCCTTCCTCTGCCCTTCCTCTGCCCTTCCTCTGCCCTGCCCTTCTTCTGCCCTTCCTCTGCCCTTCCTCTGCCTCTGCCCTTCCTCTGCCGCGCTCTGCGTGTTCCCCTCGTCCCCTGCAGGAGACTGCTGTGGCAGTTGGGTTGTTGGACAGCCGCAGGACAGGCTCAGGAGCTCAGCATTTTCTGTTCTTTAGGGTTGTATTTTATTATAGGGCATGGGTGTAAGACAGAGCTTCGAGGGAGAGGTTAGAGATTTGAGGTGATAGAAAGCAAAAAGGCAAGAGAGCAGAGACAAGAGGCAAGAGAGAGATTTCCCATTTACAACACAATCAGCATTTTTCCATGATGAATATTTTAATTTTCCAATAACTAATCTAATACAATATATTAATTTCTTAGTATTTGCAGAGACAAGAGGCAAGAGAAAGATTTCCCATTTACAACACAATCAGCATTTTTCCATGATTAATATTTTAATTTTCCAATAACTAATCTAATACAATATACTAATTTCTTAATATTTGCAGAGACAAGAGGCAAGAGAGAGCGATTTCCCATTTACAACACAATAAGTATTTTTCCATGATGAATATTTCAGTTTTCCAGTAACTAATCTAATACAATATACTAATTTTGTAATATTTGCATACAACCTATAGAAATTACTAAATTACCCTGTTTTATGGCTTTCTTATTTGTAACTCTTATTTTTAGACCTTTCCTGCCAGGCTTGGGACAGGATGTCTGTTGGTTCTTTGATATTTGTAGCATTTGGTATTACCTAAACAAAAGAAGAGGCCTTAAACTTTAACATAACTATCTTCATGTCTATGTCAAACACTGCCAACATCTCTATTTTATCTATTGTTCTAAAACTACTTGCTAGGCACTCATAAAATTTTAATATTACTTCCCCAGCACAGCCCCTGCCCCTGGGCTGGGCACAGTGAAAATGTGCTGCCATTCCTCTGCCCCGTGCTCTGGGTTTTCCCCTCATCCCCTCTGCAGGAGGGTTTGTCAGCAGAACTTTGTGCTGCTGGTTGTTATTTCCATGGCTGCAGCACAGGGAGAGCTGGCACCTCTGGGGTGCTGAGAGAGAGCCTGGCTCTGGTGTCTGTGCCACCTGGGCTGAGAGGAGCTTCAGGACATGTCTGGGGCACCCCAGGGCTGCCCTGCTGCTGTCTGAGCCCTGCAGGCTCTGCTGCTGCCTGAGCAAGGCCAGCACTAAACTGGCCAGGTGACATTTTCTCTTGGCATTTTCTCTTGGCCAGGCCTGGCCAGAAGGAAGGAGGAAGCTTTATTCAGCCTGTGGGCAGGGCTGGGGTATCCTGACTTTGGCTGACTTAAGAAACAGCAGTGCTGTAGTTTCAGATTGATCAAAATGCAGTGAAACACACCTTGGGAAGAAATCAGAGATTTTCTGCTGGGAGTGTTACCCAGAGCCAGGCTGTGCTGAAGAGTCAGGTTAAGGAGTCACAGGTTTGTCCATCTCCCTGGAGGTATCCAGGAGCAGTCTGGCAGGGGGAGGGATGTTTCATTTGAGCCTAGCTCAGCAGAAATCCCTCCTGAGCCCAGCCCCGAGTGCTGTGCTGGAGCTCCCAGGGCTGCTGCAGCAGGCAGGTGCTGCTGCTGTGGCAGAAAACACCCACAAACCAGTTCAGCCACGCTGAGCCCACTCAGCAGGACTTGGGAGAGAGTTAAAGTGCTTCAGGATCTCACCAAGGTTGAATTTTAAAAAGCCTCCACAGCTCTTCAGAGGCACTGTGTGAATCCTTGCTCTGCTCACCAGTGGCTGTCGGGTGCTCTGCTCCTGAATTGCAAGAGAAAACAGATGCTCAGAGGAAAATTTGGGTTTTTCTCTGGTCACTTGGCTGGGAGCTGCTCCCTGGTCTGTGTGAGGAGCCTCCAGTGAAATGAGATGAGAAATGCCCTGCTGATTTTAAAGGCTGTGTTCTGCTTGGCCCTGCCCTGGTGTAATTTGGAGCTGTTTAAAGAAATCTCATCCTCCCCTGAGTTTAACCTGTGCAGTACTGTTACAATGTCAGTGTTAGAGACCAACAAATAAACCAAAAATGACTTTGGTGGGATTTTGGAGGGGAAAATGCTATTCATAATGCTAATTTGGCAGTAAATGTCCATTCAGTTCTCTAATTACATTGAGATAATGACTTAAAGATCATTCTGTGTCCACTGTATGAAACCTTTTGTTTCAGATATATAAAGGTCAGAAACAGATATATAAAGATCAGAAACAGATATATAAAGATCAGATTATTTAGAATAACAGCATGTTTCATTCAGAAAAATGTGGCCAATCCTCTTAGATCTTGTAGCCTTTTTTTTTAGTTAAAATGGTTAATTTGGGTGATCAGGAAGTCTGATTTATTTTAAGAATGTATAACAGGTATTGTTTTATACAATGAAATGAAAGCTTTTCAGTGCTTCAGAGTTTGGTCCTTAACCCAGAGCCACCAGCACGCAGCTGGAGGGGGACAGGAGGCAGAATTTGGTGGATGATCTGCTGACACGGCACAGACAGCTGGAGGCATCCTACAGGAATGAAGGCCTGGAGACAGACATGAGCAGGTATGGCACTGTCCCCTCCAGCCCTGCAGGGTCTGTGCTCTGAGAGCACCTCAGGTGACACTGAGCTCACTGACCCCTGCAGGTAACACAGGCAGATTCATTTCCTTAGAAATGCTGTGTTTTTGTCAGTGACAGCACATTCCTGGCAGTTCTCTTGCTGCCTGAGAGGCTCCCTGGGGCAGGGGCTGGGCAGTGGCACAGGAATCCAGCAGGGATTTATCCCAAGGCTCCAAAGGATTCCCCTTGGGCAGTGCCAGAGCCCGGCCGTGGCTCCACCCAAGATGGGCCCAGGATGGATCCGAGTCACCAGTTCTCACACTTGCATCACTTTGGCTCCATTTCCACCTTGGCTTCACTGCCCAATCCCAGCTCCACTTCTGCACTCCCATCCTCCCAGATTCTCTCCTCCAGTGGCTGCTGGTTGCACTTTTTGGGGCTGAAGCTGCAGCGTGTCCTTGGCTCTGGGGCTGGACAAGGATTGTTTTGTGTGCCTGAGCTGGGAGGAGAACTTGTGACACTTTGTGTGGAGTTCAGAGTTATATACCAATGCAGTGCAGAGCCTGGAAATATGAAAGCTGAAACTGAAGGCATCACCCTGTGAGTGGTGGCTGTTGGGCACTGGTTTTGGTGATACTCAGATTTCAGCTGATGGGTTTTTGCATTCCTGTGTATATTTATGTTTGTTGAGGGTCTCTGCAGTGAGGGGTTGGGTTCAGTGCTTGTGTTCCCTTGGTTTGTTACACCCAGAGCTGAGCTGCCTGTGCTGCCCAGAGCAGCTGTGGCTGCCCTGGGTCCCAGGGCCGGGCTGCACAGGGCTGGGAGCAGCTGGGACAGTGGGAGGTGACCCTGCCCATGGCCCTGGTGGCACTTGTGATCTTCAAGGTCCCTTCCAGCCCAGCCCATTCTGTATCATGTGATTGTCATTTGTCATCTTTATGTCCCCAGACATCAATTGTTCAAGGTTTGAATTCTCCAGAGCTCAGTGCAGCTCCTGTTGTTGTGTTGGCTCTTAAATCTATCCCTGAGAGTCACCCAGAACATGTAAAGCAGCCAGTAGGCAAAGTGTGGGACTGTGATGTGGGAGAGCTCTGTGTGCCCTGCCCTGAGCAGTCCCTGAGCTGCTGTGGCCTTGTGGCCATCCCTGCTGTGGCAGGGCAGTGTTGGCAAGGTGCTGCTCCAGGCATTCAGCCTTGGTTCCCCAGCCACAAGGTGCTGAGGCAAACAGGAGGAAAATACCAAATCCCTTCATCATTTCAAGCCCCACTAGAAACGATCAGGAATCCAGTATTTTCCAGCAGAAGATAACATCAGAGAGAGTATTTATTTACTAGTGTTGCAAGGCTTGATGTTTTATAGTTCTCTTTTAACTTCTTTTATTAAAAATGGATAAAACTATGCCAAATATTCCATGTGGTGAATTCCCACCCCATCCATGGTCTCCCTTGTGGGTCTGGTTTTCAGGGGTACAGGCAGACACAACTCAGGCTCTGAATCCTGTGCCAGGAAATCCAACTTTGCTCTCTTGTCTGAGCCTGGGCTGTGTGTGGGTCTGTAGGGAAGGGGCTTGGAAGGAGCTTGGAGGGATCCTGGAAGGAGCTTGGAGGGATCTTGGAAGGAGTTTGGAAGGACTTTGGAGGGATCATGGAAGGAGTATGGCAGGAGTTTTAGAAGGAATCTGGCAGGACCCTGGCAGGAGCTTAGAAGGAATCTTGAAAGAGCATGGAAGGAGTCTGGAAGGATCCTGGCAGGAGTTTTAGAAGGAATCTGACAGGAGTTTAGAAGGAATCTGGCAGGACCCTGGCAGGAGTTTTAGAAGGACTCTGGCAGGACCCTGGCAGGAGTTTTAGAAGGACCCTGGCAGGAGTTTTAGAAGGAATCTGGCAGGACCCTGGCAGGAGCTTTAGAAGGACCCTGGCAGGACCCTGGCAGGAGCTGTGTCAGGCACAGAGCCCCCAGGTCTGTAGGCTCAGCTGCCCCTCCCAGCTCGGGGTCCCTCTGAAATCCTTGCAGGGCCCTGGCCCAGCTTTGGGATTCCAGAGGTGGCAGAGCCCAGCCTGGAATGTGCCTGGAGCTGACACTCAGCTTTTCCCTGCATTAGAAAAATCAGCACCTGGAGTTTGATGGAGCTGAGCAGTGACACTTGCCTGGCTGGTGCTGCTTTTCCATATCTAATCCAGCCCTGATGTGACAGCCCACGGTGCCCAGGTCCTGTTCTTGCCAGCAGCCCTTCCTTTCATTAACCTTCCTGCACCACTGATCACATATTTATTGTCCAGGGCCTGGGGCTGGGAGGTTTTCCCTGGAATTAAGCTGGTTCACGTTTGGTCACCACTCAGTGGGTTTTACATCCTTTGAAAGCTGCTCTGAAGCTGTTTCTGGGGTGCAGGGCTGTGCTTTAATGCTCCCAGGGCTGATCCCAAGTGACAACTGTGGGCAGGAGGCTCCGTGGCTTGGGGACAGCATTCCTGCCCCTTCTGGCCCTAATTAAGGTGCCACTGGCATTTTCCAGGGAAAGCCTGTGCTGTTTGCATTTCCTTGAACTGGGTTTTAATAACAATTCCAGTATCTTCTGCCCCCTTTTCTCCTCGGGAGAGATCTGTGCAGGTTGTTAGAACAGGGGCTTTAGTGGGGCAGGGCTCCCAGGGGTGGGAGAAGCAGCCAGGAATGTTGACTTTCTGGATGCCACATGTCAAACTTTTAGAGTAATGAAACATTTGTGGACACAGAGGAATGGGAATATTCCTGCTCCTCTCTGGCCAGGTGTCAGGCTGGAGAAGTCACCAGAGAATCAATAAATTAACTGGCCTTCCTTGATGTCTCTTGGAATTCCTCAAAGGTGGAGACTTCTGCTATCTGTGGGACACAAGGCACCTTCACTAAGAGCTGCCCTGGGTACATTTTATTCTTTTTTCTCTTCAATGTGGGTCACCATTTTTCCTGGTTGAACATTTTCCTGAGAGGTGGAAGGTGTTTCAGCCTTGATCCAACAGGAATTTTGCCTAATGCCAAACAGGCTTCAATCCATGAGTGCCCAGCTTCAGGTGTCAAATGCTTTTGGGAATCTGGCTGCTGTTTGTGGGGGGCAAATGCTCTTTAGGAAATAAGACCAACAAGAGTTGTTTGGGTGCCTCTGAAAGTCCTTCCTGGTGTCCTTCCTCCTGCTGGAGCCTCCTGAGCTGGGATGGGGCTGGCCTCAGTTCTGGGAGGACGTGGATGGGAAGGGCAGGAAAAGAGGGAATTGTCCATCCAGGAGAACATCTGAGTCCCAGGATCAGATCTGGGGCTGAGCTGGGGCTTTGCAGGATTGATGTGCCTTTGGCTGTGTGGTCATGAGCCAGCATGGTCAGGATTGTGCAGCAGCCTCCTCTGCCAGCACGAGCAGCTCCCAGTCCTTGAAGCAGTGGGACCAGTGAATCCAGCCACAGGGAAATGGTGTCAAGAGCAACATGGAATTTCCTGGAATGTGGGAACAGCAGTTCTTGTGCTGGTGTGGCTGGAAGTCTCTGCCAGCTGCAGGGAATGCTGGAGGCACCCCATCAGGAGAAGTTCTTGTGGGGAAATCTCTGCCTGGGATGGGGCCTGGAGGGGATTTGGAAGTGCCTGTGCTTCTGTGGCCACTCATGGGTCTTTGGAGAGATAGAGAAGGTTTCTATTTTCTATGTTAAAAATTATATTTGTTTTATTTATTAGCCTGGAGCTTCCTAAAAATACAGAGTGAACAGTGTGAGAAAATGCCCCAGCCCTGCAGCACCCTGTGGAGGGTGACCTGTGAAGCCAGGCTGGGGTGCCCTGGGTGCTTCAAAGAGCCCCTCTGTAGTTCAGGGAATGTTCAAGTGATCATCCACCCAATTGTCATATGACCCAGGTTTTGTTTAAGACTCAGTCTTGCTGATCAGTCTTGTAAAGCCCTAAGCCTTGATGTGTGGCCTTGGCCTAGAGTAAGTGCTGGTTGAGTAATCTAAGTTACTTGGGAGGTGTTCTGAGAATTATCAGTGAAACAATAAGACAAGCCCTCCCTTGTTAGGCAGTGACAGAGCTCCCTGATTTTAAACCCCATCACCTTTTATACTCATTGCTGAGCCCTGTAATTAGTTAAATCTGCTCCCACAATCAAAAGGCATCCCCACACTCCAGTGCTCTGGGAGCTCCCCAGATCTGCCTGATTAACCTGGCAGAGGCAGTGGGTGGCTAATTGGATAAGCTTTAATCTTCACACCAGCCAGGCCAGGCAGGCCAGGATCAGAGGCAGGAGGAAGTTCTGCTGTGCTGTGTGGGAAGGTAGTTACCAAACATGTCACAAAGATTATTGTAACGAGCAGACCACTTGTCATGACCCAGCCTACAAGAATAGGGCAGAGCACTGGTGGGAGGGGGAGAGACAGAGCTGCAAATTATTTCAAATTTGCTTGCCTTGGCTGTTTTTTAACAGGCAGAAATAGTTCTGCTCTTTTTAGCAAGCAGAGAGCTTTATGTTCCCTTTGCTTTAGTTAAACAGCTTTGTCAGATGCTGTTACACTGGATTTTGTGTCCTTCTAATTGAACTGAATTGGGTGAGCTGCAGTGATGTTTCCATCTTTAGCAGTGTAATGTTTCTGTCGTGTTCACAAACCTGGTGCCAGCTGTGAGACTGGGAGATAAAAGAGCATATTTAATGCCCCAAAGCAGGGAGATGTGTAAAACTGCATTCCAGGTGTGTGTAAGTTTCTCTAATGGAAATCTAATGGAGGTGCAGGGCTGGAGTGCAGGAGAATCCCAGCTCCTCTTTGGTGCTGCCATTGACACCCAGCTGCTTGGTGTTCAGCATCACTGGGGTGGCTAAGGGAGATGTTAAGATTTATAAAAAGTGCTTTTTAGCCACTTTTATTTTAAAAAAAAAAGTTGTTTTTTCTCTGTTTTTGGTTCTGAATTCGCCCTGGGCTGTGTTGCAGTGCCCGGGCAGAGGAGCTGCAGAGCTCTGTGTGGGGCTGATTTTCCTGCCGTGCTGCTCCGTGCCATGGCCAGGAGATGTCCCCAGCTCCCCAGGATTCCTGCAGGAGCTCCGGGCTGTGCTCAGCCGCCCTTGAGCGCCAGCAGCGCCCTGACCCTCCTGCCCTGGGCTGGCCACAGCCCCTGCCCAGCAGCTGTGGGCACTGGGCAGCACCAGAGCATCTCCTGCAAGCAACCCCAGCAGAAACCCCACTAAAAACTCCAAAACAGCTGCAGCGTTCACATTTAGATCTTGGTGTAACTAAAATAATTGAGAATTTGGGAGATCCTAAAAGCCCTCTCTGTTCTTGGGTTGTTTGTGGAAGTGCTTTGGGAAAAAGCAAGGGAAAAAAATAGGAATGGAATACGGAGAATAAAGAAAAGAAAGCAGAAGCTCCCACTTGTGAAGATCTGTGGGGGAAGTAAGCTTACCATGCCTCCCCCTAAACCTGAGCTGCAGTTCTGGGTTCAGGGGACTCAGTCTGTCTGGAGAAACCAGTGAGGAGCTGAAAGGCAGAAACCAGAAATCTGCTATTGAGGAAATATTTAAGTGGGGTTTCATTTTACTGCTTGGATTTATGTGCCCTGGACATGGAAAACTTGTTTCTGTGGTCACCAGGGAAGTGTCTGTAATGTGAACAATCTCAAGTCATAATTCTTTGGAAAAGAAAACCCATTATTTAATTACTCTTTCATTTAAGTGTGTGTTCCTGGCTTCTCATTCAGGTTGATGCCAGACCTGTGTCCATCTGCAGTTCTTGGAATTCAGGAATGTTCCTGGTTAGGTTTGGTCAGAATTACAGGGAATTAAAAGTCTCATCTGATTTGCACCACTTAACAAGTGGATCCTTTCACTGTTTCAGGCTGTAGCAGTATTTTTATAAGTTTGTGCTTTGATCATGTAGCAAATACAGGAATAATGTAATTCCCAGGAATGTTGTGTGTTCTACATGCAAACAGCATTTTATATGGATATATTGTACAGTCTGTGGATATGTTATACAATCTGTTTATCCCTGAAAAATGAATTCTCTGCTTCCTTGCCACTTCCAGCCTGTGGGATGGATTTGTTACTGGGGGTTGCCTTTGGCTGGGATTGCACAGAGCCCCAGGCAGTGCTCAGCCCTGTGTCTGCTGCCTGCCAGGGCAGAGCACACAGCCTGGCTTGGGTTGGAAATCACTCACTGCAGCTCTTTCCAGGTCCAGCCTCATGGCAGGAGGGGCCAAACGAGGCATCACCAACCCCTGGCTCCTGGAGGAGGCAGAGGAGACCAGAGGACTTGGCTTTGATGAGCTCAGGCAGCAGCAGAGAAGGATCATTGAAGGTACACGAGCCTTTGTGGTTGTTTTGAGCATCTCTGGCACTCAGAGAGGAGCCTTTATTTGAACCCCAACACACCAAGCTGTGCTAAAGCTTTGTTATTTATAGATGTCAAACACAGCAGCCCCAGGCAGCTTTTTGTATTTCCAGGAGCAGCATTGTTCTTGCAATGTTCTTAACTGGATGCAACTTAAATTAAATTGTGCAAGTCCTGATAGTGCCCATATTCATTTTGGTGTGCAGTGTGATCAGGGTGTTGGGGTGTTGCTGGGTGCATTCAGTGTCCTGTTGAATTGGAACAGGTAAGGTATTAAGGTGAGGTAAGAATTAACTCATCCAAGAAGGGTCTTTAGACTTTGGCCCTCTGCACCCATAAGGAATCTCCAGCTTTGGAAGGGTGGGAATCCTCAGCCTGAGGAGTCAGGTGGTTAATGAGGTCATTTCCAGGCAATTAAATATTGGCAGGGATGGAATGAAGCCAGTCTCCAGGTAAGGCCTGCTTCACTCTGCCTGGGAGCAGCGTGTGTGCAGCTCAGGAGAGCCTGGCTGGTCCAGGAGGAGCCTCAGCTGTGTTTTTAATCCCACTGTAGGTAATTAAACTGAGGCTGAGTG
This sequence comes from Luscinia megarhynchos, assembly GCA_034336665.1. Taxonomy (NCBI): domain Eukaryota; kingdom Metazoa; phylum Chordata; class Aves; order Passeriformes; family Muscicapidae; genus Luscinia; species Luscinia megarhynchos. The sequence goes on from CM067580.1 coordinate 11,048,941, forward strand.
AGGTGTTGGAGGGCTGTGGCAGTGAAGGGTGTCCTGGCCACTCCATCTGGGCCTCACTGCTGTGCCCTGGGCACTGTGCAGCTCCTCCTGTGCCCCTGCTGGAGCCCTGGGCAGGGAGAGCTGCACCTGTGGAGCCTGCTGGGCACAGGGGATGTGGCTCTTCACTCAGGATTCTGGGAGCACATCACACTTTCACTGCCCTCAGCTCTCTCCCACCCTCTGGGCCCTCTTGCAGCTTTAAAAATCTCTTTGAGTTCTTTGGTGTTTGCATCACCTGTTTTCTTTTCTTCATGTTAAATTTGCTTGGAAAATTTAAAAAGGCTAATCAGGAGCTCGCTGTGTTTGCCAGAAAAATCCCCTGCACTTATGATTGAGTAACAGCTGAATGTTAAATTCTTGGATTTTTTTTTTTTTTGGATCCTCTGCAAAATGTCCCAGCCAGAGTAGGGAAATTATTTCCCCATCATTCACATTATTTCAAGAGTACTGTTGCCATAAGGATTAATTTTCATGTTGTGTTCATGTGTTTTTCTTAATGCATTTCTAGCCCTTCAAGCACAGAGTAGATGTTTTTTCTTCACTTCCACCTATGTAGCCTGCCATTTCAGGAACTTTTAAAAACAATTTAATATATTTTCCTGGTGCAGAACAAGATGCTGGACTGGATGCTCTTTCTTCAATCATATCCCGGCAAAAGCAGATGGGGCAGGAAATTGGGAATGAGCTGGATGAGCAGAATGGTAAGGACAAGATTTTGCCTCACTTTTATCTGAGACTGGGATTTGTTTCTTTCCTCACACAACTGTTCCTTCTGCCCACAGAGCAAGCAGCTGACACTAAAGGTTTATGTTCAAGCAGCCACTGCAGATCCTGCCCATTCATCACCTGATTTTATTGTGCCTCACCCCTTTCCCTGTGGGCTGTGTCCAGTGTAAAACACTTGGGGTGTTTCCCCAAGCCTGACTTGTGAACAAAGAGATTGGTGATTGCTGGTCCAAAGCACAGAATTAATTTTGTATTCCATCTTCTGCATTTTTCCATTCTCTGACAGTTTTTATGTGTTGCAGGGCTCCACTTGAGCATTCTCATTCTGTGTTTTTCCTGATTAACTGAACTGGAAAAGTCTTAAGCCAGCAATGAAAGCAGCATTGCATTGTTTGCTCCAAAGGATTTGGTTTGGGAGGGCTCATGGCAGTGAGTGAAGATCAAATAAAGTGTAATGTTGAACCAGGAGAGCACCTATTTCCTTTGAGGGCCAAGTGGAATTGCTCTCCTGTAAATCTGCTGTGTCCCTTCATTGTGCACATGCCTGAGCTGCCCTGGGAGAGCAGATCCTCCAGTGAGGATCCTCCTGACTGTTCCATTCCTCCTGGAACAGTCCTGGGAGGGCCCTGCAGCTTCTCCCTGTCACAGAGGCTGCTCCCCTGTGCTTCACCACTGAGCAGGGCAGTGCCTTGTCCTTGATCATCAGTGAAAACCTTGAAATCTAACCCTGGGTGCTGCTTCTTCCTGGCATGAGATTTGCCCTTGGTGTCTCTCTGTGAGTTTGAGGGGTTCCCAAACTCCCATCACTGCCATGAGGTGTTGCATGGGAGCTCTGCTCTGGAGCAGGAGGATGGATTTCTCCTGCTTTGCCACAGCCAAATCCACCAGGGATAGGAAATGCCTACAATATGTCTTTGTTTATTAATCTTAAGGTTGTTAAGGAAGGGTTTGTGCAGCTGGGAGAGACCATGCTTAGTGCTCTTGTCATATTTGGATCCTCTGCCTCATGTGAGGAAAGACATTTTCAATTAGGGGTCCCATCTCATACATTTCTTTATTAATTGTTGCTTAGAAAGTCATATTAATTGCTTTTTTTTTTCTCTAAATAGGAAACAGGTGGGAAGCATGAGCATGTTTATGGTCTCTGTGAAACTGGTTTCTCCTCAGGAAAATGCACGATCTGTGTCCCATTTCTCTGTTGGGGGTTGGGGATGGTTCCCCAGATTCTTATGTTTTTGGGACCCTGAAGGTTCTGTGTTTGGTGCCATTGAATTTTTGCCAGATTTATTCTAGCAGTGAGGCCTCAAAACGTCTGTGAAGTAGAATGTATTTAATCCTCCTTTTCATAAAGAATGCAAATAGTGCTGGTGTTGTTTGTCTTGTAGCTAGAAAGCCTTGAGCAAAATTCCTGTGTTTTCATGGGAGCTCTACCTTGAGCTGCAGGCTACTCTTTCTCAAGAAAGGGAAATTTTGCTGAGTTTGGAGTGGGAGGTGGTGAGGACGGTGTGTGCTGCTCAGAGCCGGGAGCAGCAGCCCTGCCAGCCTGTGGGAGTGTCCTGAGGAGGAGCTGCAGCTGTGCAAGGGCTGGGACATGGCCTGGCTGCAGATGTGGGGCAGGTCACTCAGCACTGCCTTCATCCCTGCCAGGCAAGTGCAGCTCCCCTGTTTCCTCAATCCTTTTTTTTTTTTGGGCTTTTTTGGCAGATGTGGGGGGGATAGGGTCAGACATTTTGTTGCCCCTGGCACCCTGGAAAAGCTGAGGTCCTTAGCAACTTTTTCCAGGGGCTGTTTTCCCTGTGCACATCTCACTTCATGCCCTGTGCTTCAGGCTGAGCAGACTTTGCTCAGGCTCTGTGCCAAGCTCGTGTCACTGCCTGATGAGGATAACTGCCCTGTGATTTCCCCTTCCCTGGAATCCCTTTCCTTCCTGGTGCTGAGTGATAATGGCATCCTCTGTATGCTGGGGAGGCAGGGGAAGTTCATCTTCATTAAGTGCTGCTTCAACATTTCTTTTTCCTCCAGTCAGATTTTCCATCACACCAGCCCTTTCTGTGGGAAGCTTGACTTCCACTTGTCTGACCTGTGGGGATGTTCCCACCTTCTGCAGCTCAGGAGGTGCCTGTGCCTTGTCCTGGTGCTCAAATAAAACCTGGCTTAATTCAGAAGCAGCTGATAATGTGCATTAATGAATTAGGCTTTAGGGAGCTGGGGACTGACTTTGCAGCCTCGTTCCTCAGGTCTGCTTTTCCCATTCCAGGGCAGCCCTGGCTCTCTGGAGGTGCTTGCACTCCCCAAGGGGGCCAGAGGCATTTTCCCCCAGTGCCAGCTGGGGTAGCTGTGCCTTTGCAGATGCAGCAGGACCGAGGCTTTGATTAATTATGCAGAGTTTACTCCTCACAGAGCCGGTGCATTAATTCCTTTGTGTTTGTTAAATGGCTGCAAAGTGCTTAAACTCTGCCTTGGGAGGGAGGTGCCTGCTGCTGTCTGCTCCTCCTGGGCTGCAGTTTGTCCCAGGGCGTTGGGGTTTGCTGGGAGCTGTGCCCATGGAAAGGCCAGTTCCTGTCCCTGGACTGTGGTGACACCAGCCTGGCTTAGCTGCACATCTGTCCACCCAGAATCTGCTCAGGTGGGATCCCTCCAGCCTGGCAAGGATATCCTGGAGAAGCCCATGGGATGGATGTGCTGTGATCCCATCCTTGCCTTTCATTGTGCAGCATCCCAGGTCTGGTGGGAGTCTCCCTGGTTCTGTACTCAGGTTTTCACTGTGGCCTGTCCTGCAGATTTTAAGGCTCTGCTTGAAGCTGATGGGCCTTTGCAAACCTTTGCACTGATGAGCAAAATAGGAGCAGGGTACCAGGAGACTTTGTTTTTTTCCAGCCTCAGGAGTCTGCTAGCAGTGGGGATTAGCAAAAGAATTTTCCCATCATTAGCTCCAAATTTGGCCCCAGAAAACTTTCTGTAATCCTTTCATCTGTTCCATAAAAAAAAAAAAGAAAGAAAATAGTGTAAATGGCCTCTGGCCCTGGTGATGAGGCAATCTAATCTAGTGCAATAATTGTGGAAGAATGCTTTCAGAAATTGTGAATGCTGTTTGTTTTACCCTTATAGAGATGTTGTTTTCTCATTGTGACATGCTTGCATGAGAATGGAGTACTCTGGCATGGATGGTAAATATTGGGAGCTTGCAAAACTTGCCCTGTTTGGCAATTTTCCCCTGTCAGTGTCCCTTTGCTTTGCTCTGTTGAGGATGGGTTCTTCTCCTTCTGGCTCCTCTGAAGTTTATAGCAGAGCATAAATAAATTCATAAATATATAAGCTGCAAAATCAGACATTTTATGTCCTTTTCCTGGTTAGGAGAATACCCAGTCATGATGTTCTTAACCAGACTGGATAATTTTAAGTAAACTATCTCTCATAATAATCCGTTAATTATATGGTTATGTAACATTTTGAATTCCTTGTCAAAATCAAGTTTCTGAAACCCGCCAGAAATTGTAGCATTATGTTTTTGTTTACAATAGCTTTGCAAATCAAGGTTGCAGTGTCACCTCTGGCCACAGTGGGTGGCACAAAACCCTCCGTGGGGGACTCAGCTCAGCCTGGTGTGAGATTTTTGTTACTATTACTGAGTCCCTCGTTCTCTTTATTATTAACACCTTAATTGTTGTTTTATTTGCCATATTATGCATGCTAATAAAAAACTGTTACTCCTTTTCTCATATCTTTGCCTAAAAGCTCCTTAATCTCAAAATTATAATAATTCAAAAAGAAGTTGTTTACATTCTGCAATCCAAAAAAAGCTCCTATCTTCCCTAGCAAACACCTATCTTTCAAACTAAAGCACACTGCCCTCAAAATGCTTGAGACTGGACTTGCTCTGGCTGCTGTGCCCACACCTAGTGAATTGTCCTGGCATCATCAGCAAAGGCAGTGAAAATATTCCTGGTGATGTAAAGACTTTTTGGAAACAGCACCAGGAATGTGGTTGCCCTCTCCCAGGGCAGTGTGCAGCCAGGGAATGGACAGTCAAGGCCTTCTCCTGAAGATTATTTATCTGGCTAGTGCAAAACCCAAAAGTCGTTTCACATTTCTGTTTCTTAAGAGCATTTTTGCTGTAATACAAACTAATTAGCACTGTGTATGGGCTGTGCTTGAGTTCTGAGCCTCAGACCAGTGGGGCTGGGGGTGTATTGCATCATTGTTAGGATTAGTTTGTAAATCACAAATGATTAAAGATTGAATTTTTAGGAATGTTCATCATCTTGTCTAAACAATATCTGCATTCATCCTATGGAGCTCCAGCCCTGCCTGCTGTGACCCCTTGGAGATGGCTCCAGCCCTGCTTGGTGGGCTCTGGAGGTGTTCAGCTACAAACCTCCCTAGAGGCCCATATGTTTTTAATATTCAGATGTAAAATAACCATCCCTTGCCCGAGTGACCTCAGACCATGCAGATAGATTTTAATTTTGCTTCCTGAGCTTATTGTATGGAATAGCAACAACTTCAGTGTTACTGGGGCACTGCTCTGTCTTTATTGCACATTGTTTAAGTGGGTTTAACCCTTCCTAGGGGAAAATTCACTTTGGCCTTTTGTCTTGAGTGGTCTAAATAGTGCAATACTGAGAAGCTGGGAAGTGGCAGACCTGAGGTTACACAGCACTTCTTGGGTGTATTTTTAATCCTAAAACACTTGCCTGCTGTTTTTGCAGGTCTTGCCTCATTTTGTGTATGGGACTTGTTCTCCTCTGGGGTTGAACTCTGCATATGTGGTGACAAAAACTGTTTGTAAGTCCCAGCCCTGTTCCTGCCAGGTGTGGGAAAACGTTTAGAGTGAGGCCAGGCTTGTGAGGGGGTTGTGGCAGCAGCAGATAAATGTTGCCTCAGAGCATAGAAGTGTCTGTGCTGCTGCCCAGGAGCTGGGAATGAGGGGGGTTAACCCATCCCTCAAAAGCTGAGCTCTCCCAGGAGTGGTTCCCTCTGTGTGCCCGGCTGGGCACCCCTGCTCTGCCTTGGAGCCCTGGCACTTGGCAGGGGCTGAGCTGTGCCTGCAGTGAGCCCTGCAATGCTTGGGCTGGGAAGGGACCTCTGAGCATCACCTGGGCCATCCCCAGGAGGGACTGGGGCTGTGCAATCATTCCATGAAATGAGCATCACCTGGGCCATCCCCAGGAAGGGACTGGGGATGGGGAATCATTCCATGAAATGAGCATCACCTGGGCCATCCCCAGGAAGGACTGGGGCTGTGCAATCATTCCATCAAAGACCTTCAGCATCACCCAGCCCAGCTGAAAACCTGACACTGCCAAGCCCAGCACAAGGGCATGTCCCTGAAATGCATCAGAATATGAGGTACTGCTTGGAAAGGTAGATAAGGTTTGGTTTGCATGTGGTTTTAAAAAGAGAGTAAAACTCTCTTTTGCTGAACGTCCAAAATAAACCTGAACTATTAGTTTTCCTATTTTCCATCTGAGTTGGAATAATAGTGTTCACCTCCCAAGGAAGCTGTCAAAATCAAAAGACACTCAGACCTGCTGTCAGGAGGGCCATTGTGGGAAGGTCTGTGAGGGAGCTTTAACTCTTCAGAGCAGAGTTGGAGTTGTGTGCAGGCCATGAGGAATGTGCTTGTGCTGGGTGATGAGGATAAAACAAATTATTTGGTATCTGTCAAGGAAGTAACCCTGCCTGTGCTGCCTGCTGGGTGATGGAAACCAAGGTTACACTGAATTTGCATTGCTTTGAGGAAGGTATCTACACCAAAAAAAAGTATTTATAGTGTTTCCTAACCTTTTTTGCTGCTTCAGTATTTCCAGTGTTTATTATCTGTGAAATTTCCTGATATTCTTAAAACGAACGTGGAAAAAGCAGGGAAGCCACTGCAGAATGGATCTGTCTCCAGGCCTGGGTCAGCAGCCAGATGGAACCTGCACAGGGGGCTCTGGAGCTCAGGCACAGGGTAATTTCAGCAGTGTTGGATGATTGGAGCAGCATGAGGGAGGTGTGAGGTGTCCTGGCCATGGCTTCACAGAGGGCTGCTGACAGCACGGGGAGGAGCAGGGAGCAGCCACCCTTGTGGAGCCTCAGCCTGTGCTGGGATGGGTTTCCATCCTTGTGCAGATTCAGACTCTGCTGGGATGGGTTTCCATCCTTGTGCAGCCTCAGCCTGTGCTGGGATGGGTTTCCATCCTTGTGCAGATTCAGACTCTGCTGGGATGGGTTTCCATCCCTGTGCAGCCTCAGCCTGTGCTGGGATGGGTTTCCACCCTTGTGCAGCCTCAGCCTGTGCTGGGATGGGTTTCCATCCTTGTGCAGCCTGTCAGACTGGGCTGGGATGGGTTTCTATCCTTGTGCAGCCTGTCAGACTGTGCTGGGATGGGTTTCCATCCTTGTGCAGCCTGTCAGGCTCTGCTGGGATGGGTTTCCATCCTTGTGCAGCCTCAGACTCTGCTGGGATGGGTTTCCATCCTTGTGCAGCCTCAGACTGTGCTGGGATGGGTTTCCATCCTTGTGCAGCCTCTCAGACTCTGCTGGGATGGGTTTCCATCCTTGTGCAGCCTGTCAGACTGTGCTGGGATGGGTTTCCATCCTTGTGCAGCCTCAGACTCTGCTGGGATGGGTTTCCATCCTTGTGCAGCCTCTCAGACTGGGCTGGGATGGGTTTCCATCCTTGTGCAGCCTGTCAGACTGGGCTGGGCTGGGTTTCTAGCAGTCAGACTGGGACAGCAGAACAAACTCCTTCTGAGCACTGGGGAGATGACAGCTCTGGCGTTTTAAGAGTCAAATGAATTTGGATTTTTTCTATGCAAGAGCCTTATGGAAAGAATTAGGTGTCATCTGAACTTCAGGACAGCTTTGGTGCTGTTGCATGAGGTGTCCTTGTAAGTCTGTGGCAGCATGGGCACAAATGATTTCCCTTCCCTGGGAGTGTCAGGGGCTGGGTAAGTAAATGTTCCTCGGGATTGGCTGTTCCTGGCTGGAATTAAAATGTCTGGAGATGTCCAGGGCCCAGAGTCTGATGTGCAGCATGGGGTGGGACCCCCAGGCCAGGCACCTGCTGGGCTGGCTGGGTGAAGGCCAGGGGGTGACATGGGAACACAAGGCTCGTGAAGAATGGAGCAAGGCTGCTTCAAGAGGGGAGGGAGGCTTTTGGTAACAGGCTTGAGTCGAGGTCAGAAGGAGCAAAACATCCTACCCAGCCTGTGGCAGGAGGTTGGGAAGCCCGTGTGGTGGGACACCTCTAGGAGCATGTGTCATTGCAGACAGCTCCAGCTGGGTGAGAGCAGGAGCTGGGCCGGGCAAGCTCTTGTTTTCTGTGGGGACCTTCCCTAGCTCGCTCTTTCCTCTCTCTTCTATAACTTGGCTTCCTTCAGACTTCTCATTCTGCTGCTTTTATTGATTTGATCTTTAATCTCCCCTTCTGAATGTGCCTAATCCTCACTTTTGAAACCACCCATCCATATTCCAGCATTGTTGCTCAACCAGTTCCCCTCCTGGGCCCTTCTCCATCCCCCTCTATTTTCTGTGTGTCACTGAAAACATTGGGGTACTGCAGCTCCTGAGGCCACTGCAGAGTCTTAACATGGAAGAAATAGCATTGTTCTGAAATGGCTTGGATATTTTGGCTGGAACTTTATTTTATTTTAGAAAATTGATCTGGAAGCAGGCTCCAAGCTGGGAATCTCCAGCTTCTCCTCATTTGAAGTGGCTGCCCATGGGAGCTCCTGGGCAGCAGCAGTGGCTCAGCAGTGGGTCGTGCTGGCAGCCCTGCTGTGGGTTTGGGTGCCCTGTGTGCCAGGGGAGGTGCTGTGCCCCTCCCAGGCTGGGGGCACCCCCGGAGCCCGGGCAGGGCTGCACCTGGTGGGGATGGGAGTGCTGCTGCTGCCCAGGGCTGCTCTCACACAATCAGCCTGCCTGGCCCCTTGGCACGGGCAGCCTTTTTCCTTGAATAGTTCAGGCCATAAAATAACTGTTCAACATTTGTCTTCTCAATTATGTGGATTTTTCCACAGTTAGTCAATCCCTACCTCACCCACCCCGTGCTGCAGAGGGGGAAGCTGTCTCCCTCCATCTGTCTGCACGGGGACCAGGACTGCTGGGGAAATGAGTTTCCAACTTTTTTAAGCCTTTCAGGATTTTTTTGATAAGAATTATGATCCTAAACATCTTCTTTGTTAAGCCTTGTCTTCTCTAATGGAGAGCTCTGGTAGAAGCCTCAACTTTTAGCACATGAGAGTTTCCCATCTGCTGCTTCAGGCATTTGATTTAAACTGTTTAAAAAGAAAACAAAACCGAACTGTAATTGTAGATATTTCAAAACGCTGATGATTTTTTTCCATGTTAATTTAGCTTTTCCTTCGTTCAAGAAAATCTCAAATTGAGACTGTGGAGAGGGGATTTATTTTCCCAGCCTGCTTTCCTGCTTTCTTAGGATGTCTGTCATGCATGCTAAAGGAGCAGGAAGGGACAAACCCAGTCTGTTCTCCTTTTTGGTGAATCCTTACCTGTCTGGGAGCAGCTGCAATTCTGCATCCTGACCTTACAGTGGCTGCTTGTGGCACAGAAAGGCAGGGGATAAAGTGCCCTGTGCAGAACAGCCTTTGCTAGAGTATCTAGAAAAATGTTCTGCAAGTTTCTGCAGAATTTGATTTGTTTTACCCTTGTAGATACACCAAGGTGTTCTCCTCTGGTTTTTGGCTGAATCAGGGGAGGTTTTAAGGTTTGAGAGTGGATCCCAAATGCTGTCTCTGTGCCCTGAGCAGGACACAGCTGCTTCAGCCTTTTCTCATGATGACATCTCCCTGTCTCTGGGCAGTGTTTTATTCTCCAGTCCTGAAGCACCACTTAGGCTAAAAATAATGTTTTATTTTAAAATATTTGCTATTTGTGGCAGTGAAATATACTTGATGGTTTCTACTTCAGTGTGTGCATTAAGGACTCTGACTTCAGTGCTTCCTCTGTGCCTTCCCCTTCTCAGAGGGTCCTTGAGGGGGGAAGGAGGAGGGGGCTGCTCTGTCCCACATCCCTGGAGGAGCTGCTGGGGGGCACTGCTGGAGAGGAGGAGATCTCCAGCTTTAAAGGGGACCCAGATGCTCCTGTGTCGTGGTGATTACCCAGGGCTGCTGGGCACTTCATGGGCTTTGAACAGATTTCCCAGAAAACCTGTAGGGCTGGAAGCTGCAGGTCCCAGCAAGGAGAGAAGGAAACCACGTTTCTGGGCACGTTGTGCTGGTGAGGCATTGCTGGAGTCTGAGCAGTGCTTTGAGCTGGGCTCACTCAGCCTGAGCTGCACATTCTCTGCTTTTCCCATTACCTCCAAGTGCATGGCTTCTCCTCCCTCCTCTGCTCCCACCTCTCCTGTTCTCCTGAGCAGAAAATATTGCTGCCCTGGCTCTTCTGTGCAGTCCTCTGGAGATGCTGACTTACCATGCCCAAAATCCTCGGGGTGGAACTGTTCCACCCTGGGCTGGAGGCCAGCACAGCTCACAATTCCAGTTTGTTGCTCCCAAGAAGTTTGGCTTGGGGTGAGGCAACAGAACCAATCCATAGGTGCAGCACTTATTTGCCATGTAATTTTTAAGTGTTAAGTTTAAAGAAAGTTGTGCCCACAGTGTTCGTGGGGGCTGATTTTGCCCATTTGTGCTGTGTCAGACTTTTCTGTTTAATGCCAGAGTCATGGCAGCTGGGTGAGACAGAGGGAAAGTTGGGAGCAGTTGCTTCCTCAAAGCTGTGTTTCAGTCAGAAACAAAATTGATGTGGCATAAACGTGGCATTCTTTTAAAATGTTGAAGTTGATATCTTAGAGCATCCTGATATCACTTATAAACTGATAAAATCATTATGCTAAACTATTGCTATTAATTAAAGTAACTTCCTTGCAAGCTTGAGTGTAACCTTTTTGTCTGAATTGCTGATGTGTTGAATGTGTTTCATCCCTCTGCATCCCTAACCAGGTTGCTGTGGGCATTATCCTGTTTATGTGGAAAACACCCTGCCTTGACTCCAGTCCATTCCTGTGATCCCAGGGAGCTCTGGGAGGAGTGGGATGTACTTGTTGTTCCCTGTGAACTGCTGTTTCCAGACATCAATAACTGGAATAATCCTCCAGCACAACAGTAGTGCAAGTCTTGGATGTGGGAGCAGACAAAATTCCACTTTACTTTCTCCCAACAGTTTTACAAGGAACACTCCAGCATGAAGGGAATAAATCACACAAGGTACATGAGGTCCCATAACATGAAGTGTCTGGCATCAGAGTGCAGGGGCACAATCAAATCTGGCTTTTGGCTGTGTGGATCATTGTGCTGAAACAGCTCCAGGGGTGTTTGATCTCAACATTTTGTTGGAAATTTTCTTACAGGACCAAGTTTGCTGAAAAATGCTGGTTTGGGGCCAGTCTTTAGTCTGAAACATCTGGGCCTGACAGCCTTTTTCCAGGCTTGGGGGAGGAATTCAAGTGATACCTTTGTGATAAAAAGGGATGGATTTGGCTCTGAGATACCAGGGCCACAGTTCCCAGTTTGGACAGGACACCCTGGGCTGGCACCAGGGACCCCAGGGCTCCCAGTTTGGAGCAGGACACCCTGGGCCCCACCCCAGGGCTCCCAGTTTGGACAGGACACCCTGGGCCCCACCCCAGGGCTCCCAGTTTGGACAGGACACCCTGGGCCCCACCCCAGGGCTCCCAGTTTGGACAGGACACCCTGGGCCCCACCCCAGGGCTCCCAGTTTGGACAGGACACCCTGGGCCCCACCCAGGGCTCCCAGTTTGGACAGGACACCCTGGGCCCCACCCCAGGGCTCCCCACTGCTGTATCAGCTTCTCCAGGTGTCAGCACAAATGCTGAAAGAAATACTGGTTTTCAATCCTGCCAGGATTTCAGAAAGTTGTGTTTGATATGGTTTGGGCAAATCACATTAAAATTAAGATAACATTTGGTACAAACTGTCCAGTTGCTTGTGCTGTATAAGCCTGAGCTTGGTGTTTGGAGGATCTAGAGGGGCAGCACCAGGAGACAGCCCAGCCCCAGTGACAGAGCCCCAGATCTGTGTCAGCACTGGGAAGAGGGATCAGGATCCAGCTTCTCCTCCTTAATGGAGCAAAGAAGCACTTCTGGGTGTAGAGAGAAGTTCTGGTTCTTTCTGGTTTGTTGTCATCAGCTTTGTCATCTTTGCCATTTTGTGTGAGGGACTTATGGTGGGAAACGTTATTTGGGCAAGAAACTTAGAAACTGTTGATTTTACTGTGTTAAAATTCTTTTAATGATTTTAATTACATTTCAGAGGTCAGTTATCTGTGCTGCAGCATAGACAGGTAGTGGTGGAGGGGACTGATGTGGGATGGTCCTTGGCTTGAGGAAAAATCCATCAAGGGCTTGGCTGAGCTCAGAAATCTCCTGGGGGATGCTCCAGCAGAGGTGTGTTTGTTTGTCTGCTGCATTTTCTCCAGGTGCCATTTCCCTGATCAAGCTGTGCAGGGGTGAGCAGGACCTTTCCTTGTTCCTGGTTTGGAGGCTGGGACAGGAGCAGGGGCAGGGAAGGCAGGAGGTGCCCACTGGGACTTGAGTGTGGGGCAAGGAGGGATCATTCCATCTCTTAGTTTTGCTGTTCCTGCCTCTCCAACTCCTGCATCCCCCTGGGATCTGTTAATAACTCTGCCACCTGCCCTTATTTTGGAGTGTCAAGGTTTCCCACACCCCTGTGTTACCCAGTTGCTGTGCAGAGGGGTGTGGGTGTCACAGTTGGCTTCTCAGCCAGGGCTTGCAGATAGCCTGGGGTCTTGCCAAGGAAAACCAGCAGTGAGAGCTGCACTCTGAAGTGGCCTTCCAAAACGTGGTGTTTGCAATGAATAGAAAATCTGATAAGCTGGGAGGAAAGCTTCCTTCTGCTGGAGCTTAGGACATGGGCTACCTCATATGTACTCACTATAAAAATGCATTTTCACTTGGAAATTATTTTTAGGACCAAGCTGCCTCAGAGCAGCAGCCTGGGGATAGAGGGGACTCCAGCATGGCACACATTCATGTGCTAAGTTATCAGAGTTCTGGGTTTTGGGGCTGGATGATGATTTACTGTGAGCAGTTGGGGCCAGTGCTGGGTTTTCCAGCTGCTCCATGTCACCAATCCCAGGTCGTTTTAGGGGTGCTCAGAGTGGAGCTGCAGCTGCAGCGTGGCTCCTTGCACTGGTTAAGCTGTTGAGGCTTCACTTGTTGGGGAAAAGCTCCCTTTGATGCTTTGTTCCAGAGGAGCTGCAATAGTTTGGCTGATGGCTGATGTGGGTGGTGTGTTTTCAATGAAAGGAAAATGACTTTCATAGCTGGAGACCACAGGGCTTTTGGGAGGGAAGGGCTGAGGGTTTGAGTGTGAAATCAGTGTATTCCTCCCTTCTGATCCAGGCCAGCCTTCACCCTCAGGTTGGTGCTGCTGCTAAACCTCCCTGAGCACTTGGGACTGATTTTATCTCTGGGCAGGTGCTGGGGAGAGGCCAGCAGGGCAGTGTGCAGGACAGAGCTCTGGGAGATGTCCCCCACCTGCAGGGAGATGCTGGAGAGGTTTGTGTTTCACTTCCTGGCACCAGGGAGCTCTGGAGTGGAAACAGCCCCCAAATCTGCCTGTGCTTCCTACCCAGCTGTGTCCAAGGGGAATTCCTGCTGGAAGGGGATGGCAGCAGGTTTTATTGAGTGAGGGAAGTTTACATCCCTCAGAAGCAGACAGAAATCAGAAATACAACAGTCACAGCTGATTTAAAGGAAATCTTGGAGCTTTGTTGTAAGCATGAGGCAGATTTCTCACTCTGCTCTCTGCTGAGCAGTCACAGTGCAAGTGTGATGGCAAACTACCCTGAGCAGTTGTGTCTCTGCATGGTTTTATTCTGAAGGTAAAAACTGTTCCTCAGTCCCTGCTGGAAGAGGAACTTTCAGATTTCTGTGAATAATGGAGGAAAAACCCATTAATACAGGGCTGGGGAACATGCCAGGCTTGCTCTGCTCCAGACTTTCAACTTGTGCAGGACACCAAGCCAAATTAATGTAATTTCTGATGTGTGTGGAGTTTTTCTGTTTGATATTTGTTAAAGCTGGTTATGGTTATTTTTTATCACAATCTCTATGTATTTGATGTGCAGGTGAGTTGAAGGAGGAGTGACATTCCTGCTGCAGGTGCAGATGTGGGCCTGACCCTGTCAGATCATCTCTCCAGGAAGGCAGATCCAGTTCCATGCCCAGGAACCTTTTCCTGCTGTCCCAGTCCTGGTGGCCACTTGGAGCCATCATACTCCTGCACCTTAATTAGCAGATGCCAGTCAGTGTTTGCTGGCAGTGCTTGGCTCTTCTGCAGGAGCTGGGCACTCCTGGTGTGTCAGAGCTCCTCAGGAGACCTTGTCTGGGGAGGGCAGAGTGGAACCTCGGGGTTTCTGTGGCCTGGCTTCCCCTCCAGCTCATTGACATCACCCACACTGACCTGGTGACAGCTGAGCACTTTATCCCCTGAAGCTAGCAGGAAGATTGAGGAGAACTCACATTCCAGAGTTGCCAGGAGCCTTTACAAGGGGTGTATTTTAAACAAGCCTCCCAGTAGTGTTTAAAGAAATTGGAAGGGGAAAAGCCAGTTTTTACAGGGATTAAATAGAGCAGCTGGGCACTAAAGGCAGCAGATCTTGTCTGCCTAAATCATCCAAATGTCCAGACATTGCCAAACACAAACACAGCCAAACCCCCATCCTTCAGTTGGGGATAAAAACATTTCATAAACTGGCACTGCTGGCTTCAGTGAGAGGTTTGGTTTTTGAAAGGAGGGAAGCTCTCCAAAAGTTCTCACTAGCAGTTATTGTGTGAAAATCAGCCACAGACACAGCTCTAGTCCTCCCAAGTGTTCTTGGTTGCTTGGGCTGTCCATGGCTGCTCCACTGAAGCTCCCATCACATTCTCTGGTGCTTTCTGGATCAAAGCAATGATGATAAACACTGAATTCTCCAAATTTAGCTTTGCTCAGGAGATTTTGGGTGAAATGTGTCATTGCTGGCAGCAGCTCTTTCTGCCCAAAGCTGCAAACTGAGGAGCTGCTGACACAGCCAGAGTGTCCCCAGGGCTGCAGGGCCACTGGGTTCTGTGTTCCCAGTGCAGGGGATGCTCTTCCCCTGCTCCCCCAAATCAAGAATGGTTTTAACACCAGCTGGGGGTGGGAGTGGAGCTGGTGGTGACTCCTGTGTGCTGCCCAGGGGCTCAGAGGGGTCCGTGGTTTGGTGCTGCTATTCCCATGCACTCTGCTCTTCTGGTCTGTTTTAGGGGTTTAGGGAAGATTCCCTTCTGGGAAAAAAAGGGGGAGGAGTAGGGGGAAGAGAAACTGCAGCAATTTAATATGTTTCAGCGTTCCTGCCTGTCCTTCCCCACATCCTAAACATGAAAAATATCAGTGAGTTTCCCTTTGGCCCTGGGGGAAGGAAAAGGAGTCTCCAGCTGGAATTGATGAAGGTCTGGGCTGGGGTGATCCCTGTGGAGCACAAGTGCTGTGCTGAGGGTGAACAGCTGGTTCATGCACACTTAAACTGTCCTGAGCCACCACCCTCCCCAGTATTTCTTCATCCCTTCCACGTGGGAGACAAGCACAAGGAAAAAAACCCCACAAAACGTTGAAAAAGGAGAGTTAGGAATCCAAAGGTACATTTTGTCCTTTGTAAAAAGAGGGCACTGCTTTTCATTTTGCTTTTTATATTGCCTGAAAAAATGGCTGTATTTTCTTTTCAAGGTGCTTTTAAGCATAGGGTCAGCAGTAAGGTTGGATGATCCTGCAGGCCTGTGATGCTGTTTCAGAGGAATGTGTTTTTCCCCTCTTAGGCTTCTTCAGACAATTGCCCAACTGTTGGGAAAAAAGGTAGTGCTGCCTGAGAGGAGGAGGAGGTGGGAGTGCTGCTGCCCAGCTGAGGGAGGCTCAGCAGGTCAGGCACATCCAGCTCTTCAGTGAGGAGCAGCCTCTGATCCTGTCCTGCCTGGCTCCTGGCTCTGTTTGTGCACGTGGTGCCCTCTGCAAGGTGCTGAGCCCCGTGCTGGCATCACTGTCACAGCCGTGGCTGTCCCTGGGGCTGGGCTCCTCCAGAGCTCCATGGTTCTCCTGCTGCTGGAAGCAGCCCTGAGTTACTCCTGGTTCAGGTTCTGAGCCTGGTTACTCCTCAGGCTCTGACAGTCACTGGCCAGCTCTTCTCCAGTGTGAGAATGCACTGAGGTGGTGAGGGAAGGGCTCAAGCTCTGCTTCCACATCCTCACGCTGGAGCTGCTCAGCTCCCAAGTGCTCCTGTGCTGCAAGAGCTGCTGCCCCTGGCATTCCCAGCTGCTCCTGCTGCCTTCAGGCAGGACAGGAGCTCCTGGGCTGCTGCTGAGTTTCCTTGGAGCAGCTGTCCTGAGGCTGTTCTGTGCTGCTGTGCTCTCTGTGCTGAGCTTTCCAAGGACAGCCTTGGACCCTTTGCCTCCTCACTCTGCTTGCTGCCCCATTTCTCTTGCATTTCTCTGATGTATTTTAGTTGTCTCCCCAGTTGTGCTCACTTTCCTCAGTAAATGAGAGGGAGGTTGGCATTTTCATTTTCCCTGGAAAGGAGTTCGCTCTCGTGCCCCTCATGCACTAATAAAACACAGGTGAATCATCTCCATTGCTTTTGGAGAACAAGAGGGAAAAAGTCTCCTGTGGGTTTCTGCATTTAGTAACCAAAACTCCTCTTAGCAAACAGCTCTGGCTCTTGAGTTTGCTGTTTTCAGCTGTTGAATTCCTTGCAGGAATAAGAGAGGCAGGGCTCTGCCTGTGAGGAACCTGCTGTGGTCACAGCAGCTCCTCTGGGGGTGCTGAGCCCTGGCTGGGCTGGAAGTGAGACCTTCAGTTTGAGCTTTCATATTTCCAGGCTCTGCACTGCACTGGTGTGTGACTCTGAACTCCACACAAAGTGTCACAAGTTCTCCTCCCAGCTCAGGCACACAAAACAATCCTTTTCCAGCCCCAGAGCCAAGGACATGCTGCAGCTTCAGCCCCAAAAAGTGCAACCAGCAGCCACTGGAGGAGAGAATCTGGGAGGATGGGAGTGCAGAAGTGGAGCTGGGATTGGGCAGTGAAGCCAAGGTGGAAATGGAGCCAAAGTGATGCAAGTGTGAGAACTGGTGACTCGGATCCATCCTGGGCCCATCTTGGGTGGAGCCACGGCCGGGCTCTGGCACTGCCCAAGGGGAATCCTTTGGAGCCTTGGGATAAATCCCTGCTGGATTCCTGTGCCACTGCCCAGCCCCTGCCCCAGGGAGCCTCTCAGGCAGCAGCAGAGGTGAATTCCCAGCTGAGCTCTCGCTGTGCACAGGAAGGGGAGGCTGCCCTGGACGCTGCATTCCTCCAGCTACTCCCCTCGGGCGCTGCTGGGATGATGGATACCTCAGCATCTTTGTTCTTTGTTTTGCTTCTAACACTGGCAGAGCTTAAATCACAGCAGGAGAGGGCCTGCCAGGTCTCCAGCTACACAAACAAGTGGTGCTGCTCTGCAGAGCTGAGGAGCTGTGCTCAGAGCTCAGCTGCTCCTCGGGCAGGGTCTGGGAGTGACAGGGCCTGAGCCTTGGAGCTGTTGCAGAAATGGGATGTGAGTGCAGAGCCTGGGATGCTGTCCAGCAGCAGCCTCACCAGGAGCTTATCACTGTGTGTGTTGGGGATGGATCCTGGCAGAATGCACTGTGTGTTGTCAGACACTTCACTAAAAGCAAACAGAAGCTGTTGGCTTACCTTTGTGCTTCTGCTGCTTCTTTCTCTTAAAATAATAACTCTCAGGGCAATATGAATTTGTTCCAGCTTCCCTGGAGCAATCCCTCCTCTCCCCAGAGCTCAACAAGAATAAATAAGATTGTAGATGCAGCCCCAGCAGAGGAGGAAATCTCAAGTTGCACATTAATGTCAGGTTCTCAGCAGTAGCATGAGGATTTAGAGGGATCCAAGCTGTGGTACCAAAGGTGTCTCCCCTGCACCCCAGGAGCAGCTCTGCTGGGGCTGGTGCTCACATTCCTGCCTTGCCCAAGGACTCACTGAGTGGTTCTGGGCAGGTTCTCTACCTTGCCCTTTGTTTCTAGGCCACCCCCAAAAAGGGATGGTGCTGGTGAACCTGAGCTGCCCTGCTCTGATTTGCTGCAAGCTGAGGGATCTTTGGTGTGCCATGAGGTGCCTCTTGCCACATCCTCTGTGTTTTCTTCAGCCTGGCTCAGGTCATGGTATGATGGGGAGGGTGGAGTTCCTGAAATGTTGTGAGGATGAAGCCTTGAGTTTGCCTTTGGTCTCCTGAGCTGCAGCAATGGACTCACCACGTCCTGAGCTGATCCTGAACCTGACCAGGTCTTTGCTGGTCTGATGGGGAGAGAAAATGAGCTGGAGCAGGTGGCACTTGTGCCTGGGGCCAAGAGAAGCCACTGCACCTGGACACAGCTTTGTGAAAAATGCTCTCTGAACTCTCTGCTTCTTGTTTCAGAAGAATAAATTGGAGAAAAAGAAAGTCCAGAGAAGAAGTGAGGGCTGTGGAGGGCAGTGGGAAAGCACAGAGGGCTCTGATGTGTGGGCTGTGCAGTCTGGCCAGCTGGGGATGGATTGCAGATAATGGTTTGCTTTCTGTTCGTGTTTTGGCAGTAAAATATTGGGGAGGGAAAAAGATACTGGAGCTGAAGAAGGATATTGGTTCAAGAAAAAACTGGAATGAATTGACCATAAATAGTACAGATTGGAAAATGACTTTTTTCTTTTTTAACTGGGAGATTAAAAATTCCAAATGAGCTTCCAGAAAAAAAATGGGCAAAAATTTATCAGTTTTTAACGTGGATTTCAGACTGGTAGAAAGTTTGAGACTTGACAGGGAAGGAACTGGCCTGGATCTGCAGATCTTTCTGGGGTTTCTATCTGTGAATATGTGCTGCTATTTCAGAGTAACAAAACCAGCTAAACTGTGTTTGAAAGTAATTCTTTAATGTATAATACACCAGCAATGGAAAACCAGCTATATTTTGAATCTAGAGAGTGTCAAACCAAAGTATCAATTATTTTCATTCTTTCATTCTATGGAAAGATTTTATTATCAAAAAATTATCAGAAAATCTTTGTGTATTCTGAGAAAGCACTGGATTGTGTAAGGAACAAAGATGCATCCAGGGAAAGAACCTGCCCAGTCTGGTCACCAGCACTGGGGGAGTGAGGGAGATTACATTAATAATTTCTAACCTTCATGAGCATACATTGTGCTGCTAATTTTTTCCTGCTGCTGAATGCATGTCAATGTTGAAAGTATAAACAATCCCCTGCATGAAACTGTTTGGTTTGCCTTGTCCCACGGATTAACAAATCTGATTACTGCATTTAAATTTAATGCCCCAGAAATGCCCTAAATGAATGATTCAGTGTGAGGATGTAATTATCTATGAAAACTGGTGAATCATGTCGTTGGGAGAGTTCTCCTTGCAGCTGTCTCCAATTAATGTGTCCATCAGGAAGGAGGTGGTAATCCCGGGCTGAGGTGCTGCACAGCCACGCTGGGGAAGGAGGCAGCTTCCCTCCCTTTAGCTTGGATTTTTGGGAAATGCAAAGCCCTGAGAAGGTGTTTTGCCAACACTCCAGTGATGTTTGGGTGGTGTTTGGTTTGACTGCATCCCTCTCAGCTTTCCCTGAACAGCGAAGTGTTTGCAGAAGTGAGTTTTGGGGAGGATTGGAAGCTTTTCTCTGCTGATTTTGTCTCAGTGTTCACGTGGGAGGCTTCTGCTCCTTTTTCTGTGTAAGGCAGGTCACAGTTAGCTGAGGGAACCCAGGTACTAGAGGAGTGGATCCAGTAGCTTTTCCCCTCTCCAGGTACGTGGCAGAGTCTTTAACAAACCAGCCCAAATGTCCTGGAAACAGCTGAGTGAGAAGAGTTAAGAATTAAAGGAGGCTTCCAAAAGCCTGGGGAGGAGGGACTTCCTCTTGCCCAAGGTTCAGTGTTTTGGTAGCCGTGTGCCCTCTGGCAGCTGGCCCTTGCCTCTCTGCCACGGCAACGTGCTCAGTAATACTTTTCATGTTCATGATGTTGTCTGTCAGTAGTGGAAGTTTCCCCAGGCTGGGGGTAACGTTACAAGAGGTGTGGATGTAGGGTGTGTGCACACCTGGTGTAGGTGTGTGCACCTGATGGAGGTGTGTGCACCTGGTGTAGCTGAGCACACCTGATGGAGATGTGCACACCTGATGGAGGTGTGTACACCTGATGGAGGTGTGTACACCTGGTGTAGCTGAGCACATCTGATGGAGATGTGCACACCTGATGGAGATGTGTGCACCTGGTGTAGGTGTGTGCACCTGATGGAGGTGTGTGCACCTGATGGAGGTGTGTACACCTGATGGAGGTGTGTGCACCTGATGTAGGTGTGTGCACCTGATGGAGATGTGCACACCTGATGGAGGTGTGCACACCTGATGGAGATGTGTACACCTGGTGTAGGTGTGCACACCTGATGGAGGTGTGCACACCTGATGGAGGTGTGCACACCTGATGGAGGTGTGCACACCTGATGGAGGTGTGGAGCAGTGCTAAGGCAGTGTCTCAGTTTTCTGGGCTGCTGCCTTTGGGCTGTGCACAGCAAACCAAGGGATGCCCAGCACTGCTGTCAGTGCTGGAAATGTGTTTAATTGTGTGCCTGCTGGGCACCTGGGAGCTGCTGAAAACAGTGGGGAAATAAATCCCATGGTAGTTTACCCTGTTGCAGAATAAAGATTTTGGAGGGAAGAAAGAGCAAATCCCTCACCTGGAAGGAGGAGTGTGGCTCAGCTTTGCAGGTTGGTGGGGACAAAGACCATGGCTGCAAGAAGTCTTTTCCTACATGGTGTTCCCAGTCTCTGGGTGTGGAGAGCTGGATGAAGGTGTGTGGGGTGAAATCAGTGCAGGAGGAGAGGGGGTCCCTCAGTCCCCTCCCTGCAGGGAGGGAAGGGCAGGCTCAGGGTGGGAGCTGCTCCTGCCTGACCACAGGATTTGTTCTTGCAGGGAGCCTGGCTGCTTTGGAGTGGTTCCCCTGGCTGGGCAGAGCTGGCTGGTTCCTGGGACAAGTGGAGCTCCTGCTGGGAGTGCACTTGTTCCACCTCAGGCTCACAATAGCACTGGCTCTGTCCTGCCGTGGGGAGGCATTGATGGCATCTCCTGCGAGCTTAAAGCCAGCATTGAAAGGGAAACTGAGCAGATTGCAGGGAATTAACGATCTGCTGGCATTGCTGGGCTGGGGAGGGCAGAGGGTCGGGCTGCTGTGGTTCCTGGTCAGGAATGTTTGCTGGGCTGGGGAGGGCAGAGTGTTGGGCTGCTGTGGTTCTTGGTGAGGAATATTTGCTGGGCTGGGGAGGGCAGAGGGTTGGGCTGCTGTGGTTCCTGGTCAGGAATATTTGCTGGGCTGGGGAGGGCAGAGGGGTTGAGCTGCTGTGGTTCTTGGTGAGGAATATTTGCTGGGCTGGGGAGGGCAGAGGGTTGAGCTGCTGTGGTTCCTGGTCAGGAATGTTTGCTGGGCACGCACAGCCCCAGCTCAGCCATTTCACACATGAGCATCTCTCGGGCTTTGGGACACCTGTAATGGCAATCAGCAGCAGGGAAACAAGAGCCAGCAGGCTGGGGAAGGGGGAGAGCTGGAGGGATGTGCTGGATGGGAGGGGTTGTGGGCAGCGTGGCCTCTCGCAGCACCAGGAGCTGTAAAAACACCCGAGGTCCTTCTCAGCCTGTCCCGCTGATCAAAGCCAGGCAAAACGGGATTTTCCTCTGCACTGGGGGCGACTTCCTATGAAAGGGCTGCGTGGGGTTTGTTTATGGAAGTGCAAATTGCACAGAGCAGGAGTTGACAAAGGAGAAGCAATTTTTGCTTTTCCCAGTGAGAGTGCGCTCGCAGATCCACGGACGGCATGACCCCAAAACAACTGGAGTGACTGAGCACGGGGAGGGAGCTGCTTTGTTGTACCACCTGTACTGCACTGTGTTCTCTTAGCTGCTTTAATAGCTAATTAATCTTGATTTGCTCGGATTTAAGAGGGTTTTTTTTCTCTTTTGGCACATGCACACAACCTATTCTATCATAAATCGCACACATTTCAGCAAATGTCATCCTGATTGTTCCCTACAGCACAGCATCTACCAGGGAAACATCCAGGGTCAGGAACTCGGATTCTTTAACCACTGTATTCGAGGAAGCCAATTTGTTGTTCTTTCACAGCAGAGCAGGGTGATTTCTTTTGGACCTATATCACATTGGCAGCCAACCTGGAGAGGTCAGAATTGCCTTAATGCTGGAAGGTCCACGGGCACATTAATGTCTCCATAAATTCTGTTGTACCACAGATGCCAGCACAGGGCATTTCTGGCTGTTTAGTGCTTTTATATTCCTCTAGAAGCAGGAATTATTTTTGTGCACTTGGTGTTTGACCTGTGTCTCATATCCTAAAATCAATACAAGTATTCCTTGTCCTTTTTCCTTGTGTCTCTTGAAGGGTTTGAAGGAGTTTGCTTGGGGCTGGAGGAAGTGACCTTCATATCAAATAATCCTGACGTGGCGAGTTGGGGCTTTGGGTAGCTTTCTTGTGGCTATTTGTGCTGTGAAAGCTGAATAAAAAATTTGCAACTGAAAGTCTTAAAAAGTGAATTAGGGAAGTGTTGACTCCACAGAGCCATTAGTGTGGGATGTGCCTTGTTTTTCCATGCTGCTTAATGTATAGCTGTGTCTGACCTTTTCCCCGGGTTGTTCTGGTGGGCCTGTGAAGGAGATGTCAGAAGGAAAATGTGAATTAAAACATCTTGCATTAGGGAATGACTTTCCTGCTCTTCTCCAAAAGGGAAAAAACCCTGAAAATAAAAGAAGAGGGAGAGTCCTCTCCTAGTTTGCCAACTCTGATACTTGTAGTTCCCATTTACTCTTGCTTTGGTGGCAGAATTTTCATTTTTTCAGGCAGTGGTGCTGGAGGCAGTGTGTCTGTGTGTCCTGCTCTGTGTCCCTGCAGGAGCTCTGGAGGTGCTGTCACTGCCCAGCTGCTCTGAGCATCACTCCAGAGCTGCTTCTTTGTGAAACTCCTTCAGCCCCAGCAGCTGAATGTTCCCTGAGGTGGGATTCCTTTCCCAGGTGAAACACAGCTCATTTCAAATTTTTTGTTAAGTTTAAGTAGCTAAACCAAACTTTGTAGACATTCCAGTTCTCAGATCTCTTTTGGCTGGAGCTCAGAAGCTTTTTATTTTCTTTTTCAGAAATCTTTGGAGTGTTCTTCCTTCCTTCCAGTCTGTATCAGGTTTTTTGGGTAGCCAGTGCTGATCAGTGTTTTGCTGCCCAGGCTCAGGGCTCCTGACAAGCTCCTGGGTGCAGAGGCTGTTGTACAGCTCAGCCCTTTCACAGCCAGAGTGGGCTTGTGGTCATGTTGACAGCTTGACACTGCCATGGCAGTGATTTGTTCAAGCTTCCTCAAGCACCCCCGTGAGCAGGGCAGACAAAGGGGAGGCATGGGCAGGACCTCCTGGAACGAATTGGGATTTGAGAGGAGGCTGGGCTGGGAGATCCCTGCGGATGCTGGGGCTGAGAGAGGCATTTGGCACCAGCACCACGGGGCTTGTGTAACAGACATGCTTGATTCATCCCAGTTTTGTGTTGCAAAATAAGCTTTTGAGTGCTTGGTTTGTCCTGTAGCAAACTCTAGTTCAGGAGGGAGGGATCCTAGCAGGACTTCAAAAAGGTGGGAGCTTTATTAGGGGATCCTGAGGTGAAAACAGAGCTCTGGAGTGGGCAGTCCTGGGCACTGGTGGGTGCAGAGGGCAGGGGTGGCTGTGCCCAGCCTGGGCTCCCTGCCCCAAGCCTGGGCTCTGAGCTCCTGGGAGCTGCAGGTTGCTGCAAATCAAACATCAATGGCACGAGCACAGGCAGGGCAGGGAGGCTCTGGCAGGACAGAGCTGCTCTGGGAAGGAAACACCATGGCAGGGTTTGAACTCAAAGTGTGATAAGCAGGCACAGTGTTCTGTGAAGATCTTCTGACACAGAGCATCAGTCCTACAAGTAGGTGACCCATTGTCACAGACCAGTGTCCTTGGCTGCAGTTAGAGTCAGAAGGAGACCAGGCAGGAAAACTGATTTAATACACAGTGGAGCTCTGCTGGGGTCAGAGGATCAAGCCCCATTCCTGGTCTAGAAAGTGCTGAATTCAGTTAATATCCTTAATTCATGGATAATTCAGCCTAACTCCTGCTGGTACTGGGAGATCTCATAGATAAAGGTGAGTGGAAGGAGAAGTGCACCAAGTAAAGAAAAATACACAATTTTTCAAAAATGAAAAGGCTTGTGATGAGAAGAAAAAAAAGCTGTGTCAGGGTGCAGGCTGTAAAAGTAGCTCTTACACTCTCCCAGGAGCTGAGCTGGGGTTTGGTGTGTCAGGAGGGACCCAGAGGGGGGAGAAGCTGTGGCTGGGCACAGTCAGCCAGAGGGCAGCACCCTCTGCGTGTGCTCAGGGGTTTTGTGTCCCCTCAAACTCCTCTCCTGCTCCCCCTCTCCAGACAGCCCCTGGCAGTGCAGGGTGCTGTGCAGATGGCTTGGTTTGGGAGGGGGTTGCCAAGAAGAGAGGCTGCCAGGTGAGCCCTGCACTTTCCTTCTCCCTTTTCTCATCTCCAGAGAGGTGGCACTGCCTGCCTTGGTGCCATCCCAGTGCCCCGGGGGGGTTTGGAGCTCCTCACTGTCCCCAGTGGTGCTCCTCTCCCCCCTCATGTCCCCCCTCACACCTGGCTGCCAGCCCTTTGCATTACAGACCCACAGCTCCAAATCCCTCCTGCTTGGCACCAGCCTGGAGCTCTGGGGCTGCTCTGTCCCCTTGTGGGCACAGCTCACAGTGAAGTCTCCTTTAAACCTCCTTCCAGTCCAGCTGTCCACCCTGTGCCTGCTGCTGCTGCCACCCAAAGTGGGATCAGGATTGCTCCCATCCCTGCTTTCAATCAGGAAGCGAGGCTGAGGAATAAATACTGCCTAGATGAAACTTAATCTGTTTTTAAAGAACTCCCTCCCACTGAAATGGAGGGTTTTTTCCTTGTTTTTTAACAGTCCTCCCCTGAAAAGCCTCTCTTGGGGTGTCTCTCATCCTCACTTAATGATGTTGAGGTTTTTTTCTGTTTTATTCCAAGTTTCTGGAAGCTCTGTGGTTTTCCCTGTTACACGTTTTTAATTCAGAATGCCTCAGTGAGCCTTTCCTGTTCTGAATCTCCAGAGTACTCCATGGGGGAAAATTTAAAAAATAACATGTAAGCTTTACATAATTTACTATGAGAGTAATTGGGTTTATACAGCAGTTCATAAACCTTTAGCTGGTAAAAATCAAAGTACCTTAATCTCAAAAGCAGATGGGGGGATGTCACAGTGGAGGCTTATAGAGTTTTCAAAGACAAATTGTTTAATTCCGTCACTGCTAGGAAAATAAATAGTTCTGCTGCTCGATTGAAAACAGAAACATCTCAGAAATGAGACTTTCTTTGCTTTCAAGCATTGTTAGCTTGACAACAAAGAAACCCAAAGAAGCTCAGTGCAGAGATGTGAGGAGCTCCAGTTCATGAGGAATGAAAGGAGAAAGCCTCTACAGCACGTTTTATCCTTCTCAGGGAGCTCTCAAGTGCCTTCCCTGCCTGCTCTCAGGCAGGGCACTGTCCCAGGCAGTGTCTGCTTGAATCAGTGAGGCATGAGGTGCCTGCAGGTCATTTCCTTCTCTCCAGAGGTGGCAGGGCTGGCCCTGCTCCGTGCTGGCGCTGGGAGCGGCGAGTGGGACGCTGCTCCCAAATCCCACTTTCAATGCACTTTGCAGGGCTGGATTGAAAGCTCAGAGCCATGCCTTGCCTGTGTAATGAAGGCTGCATTTGTAGCCCCACAGCAATGCTGCTCACAGGCCAATCAGGGCTATCTGGCCAGCACATCCCCTCCCAAGTGATGGGCTTGCTTTAGTCCTAATGGCCTGATGAGATCACCTCTAATTTGTGTATCGAGCTGGTTTGTATCACATCGTTCAGAAAAAAAGAGAAAGGGGGTAAAAAACTCCACACAAACCAAACAAAACCCTCTTTATTTTATTTTTTTCTTGCTGGACTTCAAAAGGTTGTATTATACCCAGTGAGCTGTGCCCTGTGAAAGCTCAGAGCCATTACCTCAGCCCATAACCAGCAGAAAGTGAGTGCCTGTTTTGGTGGGGGCTCCTTGCTCCAGAATTATGACAGTGCTGTCAGCCCAGGAGGAGATGGCTGGAGATGCTTGCTCTGGTGGCAGCCTGGGCTGCTGACTCAGGCTGGGGTCTGCTCTCAGCATCCACAGGTGCAGCATCCTCCTCCTCCTGTGGCCAAGGGAAGCCTTGGAGCAAGAGCATGAGGAGCTCAGAAATAGCAGGGGAGCTGTTGAGGTGGCTCAGGATGCTGAGAGCAGAGTGGGGGAGATAACAAAGTGCTCCCAGCCAGTGGTTTGGGTGAACAGGTACAGGTGTCACTTTGTGGCAGCCTGCAGAAAACCTTGCTGTGTTTTCTTGCTCCTTGAGCAAGCAGCCAGGAGAGGCTCGGGGTGGATTTGGTAGCTCTGGGTCACAGGTGTGGCTCTGACAGGGGGAGGAGATTTCCTGCAGCCTCCTGCAGCAGCAGAGCCTTGTGGTGATGCTGGTAACTCAGCAGAGCTGCATGGAGCTGATGCTGAGGAGGTTCTTTGCAGTTTTTGGAAAAAGGGGACTCAGCCATGTTTCAGCAGTGATGGACCCTGTGGAGACACAGGCACAAAATGATCCTCAGAGCCCAGCACACAAAGCTCTGCATTGTGTGTTTGGGAGGAAGAGAGATTTAATAAAGTGCTTTGGTGTAAAGAATAAGAAATAGTGGAGTTGGGAATGGATGTTTGGGAGGTGAGTGCTGCCAGGGGTGCAGCAGGCTCACCTGTGCACCAGCCAGGCCCTTCTGCCAGAGCTGAATTAGCCTCAAGATGTCTTTTCCTAACATTGCTTTCCCTCTCAAGGAAACAAATTGCTGGCAGAAATGGATTCATTTTAGCAGCTAACTTTTACACCTAAAACCCTAACAAATATAAGCTGCAATGATCAAACAATGTTACATTAAACTTTTTATGACCTAGCTTGGTAAAATGCTGTTGTCCTGGGCGATTTTGATACTTTTATTTTTATTATTTTTACTGTTCTACACTCTTTTGCCACTGGATCAGTTTTGCATGTTGCAGTGCTGGCATTTGGATTGCTCCTGAAATCTGGCTGGAGAAATTTAAGTCTTTGGAGCTCAGCTTGTTGTTCTCTGTGTCCTTGCTTGTGTCCCCCCACTCATACTCGGCAGTGGGAGCCCAGGGGAGCAGGAGCTCCCAGGGACTGAGCCCTGAGCCTGCACTCTGCTCACAAAATCGGGGTGCTGGCTGTAGAAAATGCAGAATTTAACTGTGCAAGTTGCTCTCAGTGGGCTCTTAGGTGATCAAACCCAGGTAAACAAGTGATGCTGCTTCAATCTGAGGTGTTAGGGGAGGTTGGTTTGCTGTCTCAGACAGCAGGACTCATTTCCAAAGTTGTCTTGGGGCTGCCTGCATTGTTTTTCGTGTTGGCTTTCTTGCTGAGCTGGGCCTGCAGTTCATGCTGAGTTTCGATTTCCATGACAAGTTCTCTTCTGGGAGATTTACAGCTCAGCTGCTTTGCTTTGCCAGGCTAATGCTGAGGAATGCAGGTTGACAGTCCAGATGTGAAACCTTTCTCCTCACAAAGAAAACAAAGGATTAAATGCTTTTTAAGAGGGTTTGAAAAAAATAATTTAAGGCTGAGGCCCCGAACCCAACATCTGAAGCCTTGAAATACTGCTGGGGATGTGAAACTTCAAAATCAGGATACTTGGAAGTGTGGCCAGGCTGTGAGTTGCCTTTGGGAGCACCTGACACTGCCTGTTCTGGGGCTTCCTAAGGTTTTACAAAATGTCCAGTAATGAAATTCTGCATCTTCATGTGATCAGTGCAGGTTAAAGGTGGTTTGGGTTTTGCTCCTGCTCAAACCTGAGGAGTGTGGGGCCAGCTCACTTGGAAATGACCGTGTTTCCCTGATTTTCATAGCTAAAGACAGCAGCTCATATTTTCTGATTGACAAACTGCCAGTTTTCCTGATCACAGCATCATCCCTGTTTGCAGGGGTAGGCCCAGGTGGTGCAGGTTTGTTCCCCAGCATCCCCACTGCAGGGGGAAAGGTCTGACCAGGCTACAAGGTCATGACTGAACTGGAAAAGGCTTTAATGGTGGCATTTAATGTCCAAAACATCTTTTTAAAGAGAGAAACACAATGGCCTCAGCCAAGCCATTGAATGCGATCCTTTGTGCTCGTGAAGATTTGTACAATGCATCCAGCCATGAATGCCCGTTTGGGTTGCAGAATTGTTTGGGCTGGAAACAATGCAGCAAGAGTTCATTGTCCTTTCAGGGAAATGATGAAAACATCCAGAACTTTCTCCCAGCCCATATGGGAAGAGCAAACATGAGGAGTCTGTACTACCAGATGTCTTAAAATTGAGACCATGGCCTCAAAGGTAGAAAGGGCAGACCTTGCAGGGCAGGTCATTCTCAAGTTGCCTTGGGAAATATAATGGGGTTTATTGGGATTTATTGAAACTGGAGTTGTAAAAAGCTTGTGGCTCTTTATTTGGGACTGATAATCCTATTGGTGTTCTGTTCTGATCAGGCTCAGGAAGCTTCTGCAGAGCAGTGAGTTTGCTGTGGCAGAGGCATGTTATGTACACTCAGATATTTGGTATTTGTTCTGTTCTGAAAGGTCTCTGCCTTTATTCCAGGCTGTAGAACAATACATGAGTATAGGTATGCTAAAAAGCAGTTTTAACAAATAACAAAAAATGGTTTATATTTTTCCTAGGTAAAAGTCAGGAAAAAAATAAAAACCCTGGGCTAAAGCTGTCTTTTGTAGTATCAGTGTATCTTTTTTTAAAGCAGGATGTCCTGAACTGAGTAATTAGAAAAAACAACTTTGAGATTACACACATAGAACTAGGAGTTAATTTTTTGCCATATATATATTCATTTTTTAGAATTAATTTCTCTGTGGAAATGGTGTGATTTTGGCTAATAAGATGTTGTTTGGTTGAGCTCTGGCTGCTGCAGTGGGTGCTCACTTGTTCCCATGCACTGAGAGCTGGCAGAGCAGGACCTGCAGGCAGAGCACAGTGAGCCCCAGCAATCTGCACTTTGATAAACCCTCTGTTTGTGCAGCTTGATAAAAGTGGGGGCTCGAGGTTTCCTTCCTGCCCTGGGGTTTGTCACTGGAGGTCAGGGCTCAGCCACACAAGTGTCCCCATCCCCTCAGCTTGGTGCAGCTCTGATGCCTGGAAAGGCTGACCTGGAACAGACTAGGCAGATCAAAAGGAATAAAATTGGTATTTATTGAGAGGATCCACCTTGGGCAGTGCAAGAGCCTGGCTGGGGCTACACCCAGATCAAATCCCAGATGGATCCTGGTCAGGAGTTTTACACTTTTATAAGTTTTGGTTCAGCTAGACATTGGGGTCAATTATCCAGCCACAGCCCCAGGCTGTGAAATCTCACTCCCCTGGCTTGCCCCCTTCCCTTTGACACTGTTTCTGTTTTTGGGTACCAGTTGTCATTGATTCTCCAGCTGGGAAGGGATTGTTTTGTCACCACCCTGTGAAGAGAATTTACCAACACCTAATATGAAGGTTCAGAGTTACATATCAAGCAGCAGAGATTCTGAAAAATAGAAAAGCAAAAACCCAAGGCATCAGCTCGTGCCAGTGAATCCCTTTGGTGCTTCCAGCAGAGGAGCTGTGGAAGGGGAGATCAGAGGAGCAGAGCAGCTGGGAGGGTTCCCTCCGTGCAGCAGCCTCCTCTTGCTCTGCAGAAACCCACGGGCACACAGCCACCCCAAACACTGAGTGTTCAGCCACATCTGCAGAAAATCCCTGGGAGGGCATGTGGAAAGTTGGCACAGCTCTTGGTGGAAGGAAGTGGGAAGAAAGAAAATCATTAGCTGAGGCTGACGGGGATGCCTAACTCGAGGTCGTCTTATCTGTGGAAGCTCTTCTTCCACCCTTTCTGTTGTTTTAACCACTTCTCTGAGTAATCAGAACTTTTTCCATGCCTGCAGACTGGGAATGGAATATTTCTGAGCCACCAGCTCTGGAGGTGCATCTCTCAGTGTTTGGCCTGTCAGTCTCCTGGGCAGGTGGCTGGGCAGGCAGGGCAGTGAGATCAAGGAGTGCCATCACTGCAGGGCACACAATTCCTGCTATTGGCCCAGCTCTGAACATGTTGTTAGGTGATGTATTCCTCTTGCTAATTTCCTCAATTTATCACTGATTCCAGTAGAGCTTGATGAAGGATGTCAGCTGGAGATTAGTCCCAGATGCCTGGGCTGACCTTAGCTTTATCAGCTGCTTTCAATACTGGAACCATGAAGCACTTGCAAGTTTTCTGGTTCCTGCCATGATTGATAGCCCAATTCTGAAGTGGCTTTCCTCCTGGTTTGTGATCCAAGAGGATAATGCCCTGCAGCTGTCCACAGCGTGATGCTCTTGTGGTGAGCACTGATGCTCTGCTGGCTCCTTCCCAGCACGAGTTTATTAAAATGGCACTTGTGTTCTGCAGGCCTGACCTCCCACTGCTCCAGGGCTCTGCCTTTTCCTCTGCTCTCAGTATCTGGAGCAGAGTGGAGCAATCCCTCAGTGCTCAGGTGAGGCTGAGGTGTTTCAGGAGTGTGGATGTGCAGAGTGGATGGGCCTGCAGAGCCCGTGGCAGTCAGCTTTTAGCACTTGGCAGAGGAGTTTGCTCATTCTGAGTGTGGTTTTGGGGAACTTTCCTGGAGCTCTCAGCTCCTGTTGGTGCAAGGGGTGGGCTGGTGAGGAAGGTCTTTCCTGCTGGCCTCATGGCCTCTTGTGCTGTGTTTGTCATCCCATGGCAATGCTGCAGGGTGGCAGCTCACCTGGCTTCACACTGAGCTCACTCAGAGGTTGTGTGGACTCCCAGTATTCCAAAGGCTGTGTGAATTCTGAGCCTTCCCATGATGAAGAGCCAGGACTAGACCAGACCAGGAGTTTCTATTACCCTGAATTTTGCATCTGCTCCTGCCTGCTGCTGGGTTCTGCAGAGGGTGTTGGTGGGGAGCTCACCATGTTGAGTCACTCTGTCAGACACAGCGTGCAGGGTCAGGCTGGTCTGGCTGGGGAAGGTGCTCATTACATTTCTAAAGTGCATTTTCATTTTAGAAAAAGGAAAAAGAAACACGAAGCCCCATCTTCCTTTGAAGGGTGAGGGTGGGAGGGCATGAGCTCTGTGTTGCTCAGCTCAGGATGTGCTCCTTGTGTCTGTGCATGGGGAAGGGGAACTGCCTGCTCTGAAAATGGGTGAAACTAGAAGGAGAGGAGAGCACCCCTCAGTCTGAGTCCCTGGAGTCAGCATCCATCCCTGTTTTGCTCCTCAAGCTGCACTCCATGGTTTGGTCACTTTTCCCAACCTTTAATCTGTGTGGAAACCAAGAGCACTCCATCTGCAGCTGTTGAATAATTCTCCATTGCAGGGGCTGTGGCACCAATGAAGTGTTTCACTGCTTTGGAGCTTCTTAATGTGAAAAATGTGGGGCATTCTCATGGGCTGGGATAACTCTTGGGGCATGGTGCTGCTTTTTGGGTTGAGTTTTCTTTCATCTGAGTAGGAATGAGTTTATGTCCTGCTAGACATGCCAGGAATTCCAGTATTCCTTTCTTTGAAGGTGTTGGCCACCAGAGCCAACAGATGAGAATTGGTTTTTATCTCATGGCAGGAAGGTGGAGAGCTGGAGATGGCTGTGAGCAGAGCAGATGAGGTGCTCTGGTTTTTTATGTTTTTTCATGTTTTTCTCCATGGACTAAGGCCTGGTTTGTTGGTACCCACAAGGATTGTGTTATGTTCCTGGGGTGGGCCCACCTTTTATGAAGTGTAGGAGCAAGAATTGCCAAGGAGATCTTGAAAGTGGCAACAGCTGCATAGAGTATAACACAGATTTTTTAATTTTAAATTTTGTTTTGGTATTTTTGTGGGGGTTTTGGTTTTCTTTGTTTCTTTGTTTCTCAGCTTAGGGTGTTTAGTAGCCAAGTAATGTTTTATGGGGTATAATGTAGCTCTTTTGGACCTTTTATTTTGTGTTTTTGGTTTGGTGTTGCTTGTTTTGGTTGTAGGTATTTTGGTATTTTTGTGGGTTTTTGTTGGTTTCTTTCTTTGTGAAATGGACTGGAAACCTCAGCTTGAGATGTTTAGCAGCCAAAACAGTGTTTTATGGGGATTTACTGAACCACCTTAGGAAATTGTGGCAAGTGATGTGTATTTGTAATGAAAGCTGTTGATATCTATGGAAGAGGGTTGCAATGGTGTAAATACTTGGGAAAAATGAACATTGCTAAAAGAAAGCAGGGGTGAGCACTACCAGCAATTTCTGAAGGCAGTATTTTAAACAGAACTGCTCAGATTTTGGATAAAGGGAAAACAAACAAATGTGGAGTCTGAAACAGCTTCTGTCCTTTCATTTTCTGCTTTAAGTTTGCAGGGCACCAACACATTGCAGCAGGAAAAGTGTTTTGCTTGGCAGGAATTTGTTATGGCCATGTAAGTGGCCTTCCCAGGGCTCCAGGCTTTCCTGGACATGCAGATTTTATGGGTGTTTTATCTATTAGCAGGACTTCCTTGCTTTTTCCCAGAGTCACGCCTGTAGGAAAATAATTTGGGGACATTGTCCCTGTAGCATGAAGATCTTGCTGGAAGTTTGGGTCCCAAATCTCTGTCTGTGTTGCTGGGGCACTTGGATTTGGGATTGAATAAAATTACAAGTGCAGAGAGCCCAGTGAGTGCCCTGGGTGTGTGGCACTGGGGACTTCAGCCAGTGCTGTAAACTAAGGGCAACTTTTTATAATTCCTACAAGAATATTTTTGTCCTAAAGCTCTGTTTGATCTCAGGTGTCTGTGCTGCTGTGCCTTAAACATGGTGAGTAAAAGAAGGGTCACTTGTTGGGAGCAAAGGGGAGGAACAAATGGCTTTACAGTCAAATACTTGCAGAGAAGGAGACTTTTATCTCCTGACAGATAACTGGGAGAGGAAGCTCAGAGTCCATATCATGTGAGTATGGTTCTTGCCTGCCTTGTATCACTGCGAGTTCTCAACACATCTGGGCTGAGAGCAGTTCCAGTAACATCCAAAAGTACTATTTTGGTTGGCACACTGGGGCTGTGCTAGATGCCAATTAGTAATGGCTCTTGGAAACAGCCTGCATTAAAACTGTCCCTGAACCATTCCCCAGAGAAATTATTCAATTAAGTACAGCTAAAATTAATGTCCATGGGTTTTGTTCGAATCAAACAAAATAAGCAGCTGGGGAAGGGAAAACTTCTCAGTGTGTGCTTTTGAAATAATAACTCTTAACTAATAACTGTGTGAGCTGGAATTGATAGCAGTGTTTGTTTTCCCAGTGCTGCTCTGTGGCTGGGGATGAGCTGCTGAGGGCTCCCACAGCTGATACCCTTGCATGGCTCTGTGTCACCTCCATGCAATCCCCATCCCCATCTGCTGCTCCTGGACCTGCTCTCGAGAGGATGAAGTGTCCTGTGTTGCCTGGGGGTGTCAAAGTTTGCCCCAGATACAGTCAGATATTTTGGGACATGTCCCTGGAGCAGGTGGTGGGGTCTCTGTGGCAGAACAAACAGGTCCCTCTTGTTTTGGCACATGTCAGTCCTCAGGGTGCTGAGGCTTTGGCTGGGGAAGGTGTGGGCTGGTCCTGGGCATTCTGAGCTGGGTGCTGGGGCTGCCCCCCACTGCCCACAGGCAGGCAGAGGCACAGGGCTCTGGAGCAGCTCCTGCTTTCCAGGCTGTGCCTTTGTCACTGCTGCCAAGGGCTCCAGGAGGCAGGAGCAGCCCTGGAAATGGAGGAGTTTCTGCTCCTCTGAGAAGGAGCTCCTGCAGGAGTGCCTCAGGATGGGACCCTGGGCTGGGGCTGTGCCCTGGAGCCCCCCAGTCCTCAGTGCTGCTCTGCCAGCAGGACAGGGCCAAGGAGGGGAGGCAAATGTCCTTGTGCCACCTGGAGCCCCAGAGCTGCAGGGCTGAGATCCCCTCTGGCTCCTGCAGCTCTGGCACTGCTGTGTTCACCTCTGTAACAGGAATATTCCTGGAGGAATTACAAAAGGCTGCCATGCTCCCAGCAGGAGCCCAGATAGAACTTCTGAACCCTCCTGTCCCCAAGGAGCAGCAAGATCCCTGTTAATTAAAAGAGCTGAAGAGTGAGACAGCTGGAACACGGAGGAACAAGTCTGTTTGACCCCTTGGAGAAGTTTGTATTTTTGGGCTTTTTAATGCTTACAGAAAGTTCTGCCAAAGAAGAGATTAAACGTGCTCAGTTAAATTTGGGGTGGTGGAGGGAGGAATCTTGGTGTTTGGTTGGATGCAGAGCTGATCAGAGCAGGGAGTGTTGGTGTCCCAGTGTCCTGTGAGCACCAGGATTGGAGTGGAGCTGCAGGAGGAGCCCAGGAGAGCAGTGCTGTGCTGCCTTTGGCACAGGGAGCTGCACAGCTCAGAGGGGCTGCAGAAACCTGCCACAGCTGCAGCCAGGCAGAGAAATTCCCATTCCTGCCTTTGTATTTTTGACTGTGTTTCTTCTCTTTTCACTCTGCCTTGACATTGCAGCTGGCACGTCGTGCTGAGGTTCTTCAGGTTTCTGATGAACTTCCATTAGTTGCAATCTTCATTTCATAGCCCTGGCACTTGGAACAATGCTTTGCTTTCTTATTAACATGTAATTATGGGGTTTGGACATACAGAGGTTGGCATTCCCTATATGATTCATTTCTTTGGTATCCAGCTCTTCTCCTGAGGCAGCAGAGACCTGAAGGAGGGAGGGAAAGTCTGCTTGGCATCTGCACTGAATTCCAGCCTTACTGGAACTGGTTTTGTGTCAGGATTTTGGTTCCCTGTGTGTTTTCTTTAGGCTGACTGGAGTCTCCCATGACTCAGTGGGGTAGGCCATGGAGGTGCATTACTCATCAATAAATGCTATTGAGTGATCCATAAATCTCAATCCACGGAAAATCCAAACAGTTCTGAGGAAACCTTTGGTCAGCAGCACTGCTCTGCTAAACTGATCAAACCCCAGGTTTGTTTTTCTCTTCCAGTGCTGAATTTCACGTGGCTGCTTTTGGTTTTGGGTTTCTCACTCCACAGACAGAATGGGTGCAGGTCAAAGATGGAGTTGCCAAAACCAAATGTGGCTTTTTATGCATGTTAAAGTAAATAAAAAAAAATTAATTAGTGTTAAGTCATATATGCAGAACTCTAAAAGCTGTTCCACTTCGTGGGAAGAGATGGTCATCCATGAGTTAAGGAGAGGGATTAAAAAAAAACAACACACTTTTGTGCCCTTAGAGAGATGGTGCAGCTGTGTGGGACATGAGGGGAGACAGGGAGACACAGCATGGAAAGGAACCAGGTCATTTTCCTGCTCTTGAGTGAGGAAAGATTAGGGAAACCCCCCATGGTTCCTCCTGCTCTAGCTCGGCCTGGCAGGGAGCTGCTCATTTCCCTAGAACCAGGAGTTTAATCTCCCGTGGAGGAGCTCCTCAGCAGCAGCAGAGCCTGTGATGGGACAGGATCCCCCGTGCCCTGTGCCTTGTCCTCCCCCAAGGGACACTGCTGGGGCTGGCACGGCCACCTTGGTCCCTGTCCTGCACTGTGTGCCCTTGGGGCCCTGCAGAGGATGTGCAGCATGAATTAGTGCTGGATCTCATGCCCTCACAGCCCCTTTGCTCCTCTGTCAGCACAGCTGGAAAGGGAGGAAGGACAGAGTGGCTGAAGGAGCTGCTGCTCTCTGGAGAAGTTTGGGCTCCTGGTTTTGTTGGCAAAGCAGAATTTCATTTGGTTATTCGCCTCAGGGAGGAGTTCAGCACAAAGGGCACCCAGGAGGAGGGGCTGGGTTTGCCACCTGCCAAAGGCTTTCCAGGGGAAATGGCTCCCTTGGCAAACTTCCACAGCTGTGGAAAGATGAGCTGCCACGGGAGGTGGGCTGCCAGGGGCAGAGTGCTGGGAAGGGCTTTGGCAATGTCCCCAGAGGTGTTGGGAATCTGGGACGGGTGCTGGCTGTGCTGCTGGGGGAGCTGGTCTGTGTGTGCTGGGGAAAGCCCAGGCTGAGAAAGGCCCAGCAGAGCAGCAGGACCTGTTTGGGCAGCAGGCTGCTCCAAGGGTTTGCACTCCCTTCCTGCAGGGCTGAGCTCCAGCTCCAGCCTGGGGGCACTCAAATTATCCGTGCTGGGGCTGGAGAGAGGCACAACCAGCTTTCCACTACCAGGGGTTTCAGTACCAAAACAGAACATTTCTGATTTTCATGGCAGTGACAAAGTCTCTGAAGGAAAAAGGAAATGAAGGATGAGCTTTTTTTTCCTTTCCTAGGATCTCATACATTTTCTTCTGCTCAGTTTTTTATCATCTGTCTTCCTTTGGTGTCCTTTGCATAAATCTTTATTTTTTTTAGGTCTCAGCAGATGTGGTTTCAGGGATGTGTATAAGTCCACCCTTACCACTGCTGCCAGATTGTTCCTTTGCACATTTAATGCAAATTATTAAACAAAACCAAATATTTGGTTTTGGAAAAAAAAAATAGGAGGAGATTTTCCTCACTTTGCTTAGGCTTTTTCCAATAAACAGCTCTCCCCTTGCTGGGAGGCAGAGTTATGTTGGAATGAGAGAGAGCTGCACTTCCAGCCTCTCCCACCTCTTCCTCAGGGATGCTTCTTCTGAGCTGGGCCCACGCTCAGCCTGCTCTGCACTGTCCAAAACACACTGCCCAGGATCAAAAACTGCTGCTGTGTGATTTCAAACCAAAAAAGAAAGTCAAGTGTTTTAGAATATATCACCCTACATTTCTCCTGTCATGGGCTGGCTTTGCTGCTCCTTCCTTGGTGTTTCCTCTGTAAGTGCCACGTGTGGAGCTGCTGCCAGCAGTGAGGGGCTGCCCTGCCCTCTCCATGCTGCTCCTGGGCTGCAGGAGCCAGGGAGCCCTGCAGCCACACCTGTGTCCCCAGAGAGGAGCTGCCACGACTTTAGTGTGTCCCCAGAGAGCAGCTGCCAGGATTTTGTGTGTCCCCAGAGAGCAGCTGCCAGGATTTTTGTGTGTCCCCAGAGAGGAGCTGCCAGGACTTTTGTGTGTCCCCAGAGAGGAGCTGCCAGGATTTTTGTGTGTCCCCAGAGAGGAGCTGCCAGGACTTTTGTCCTGCTTTCATGTATGTCCGTGCTGACCTCAGATCCCACCATTATTTTGCTGTCTGACACACACCTGAAGAAATCCTGTCCTTGTTGAGGGCTCCATCCCAGGTTTTATGGTTTGGATCAGCAGGAAAAGCACCCAGATTTCCCCAGATTTGTGGGGGCAGGCGGTGCTTCCCTGTCAGGGCTGGCAGGAGGGAGGTGAGGAGAGCTGGAAGTGCCTTCCTGCAGGGGCTGGACACTTCCATGGGGAGTGCTGGGCTGCCTCAGCTCCCAGTCAGCCCAGCACGTCCTGCCTGGCTGCTGGCAGGGCTGGGGACAGCTGTGGCAGTGGTTTTGGAGCAGTCCCTGATGGAGCAGCTCCTGGCCAAGCTCACCTCCAGCTCTGACCTTCAAACTTCTCCCACTTCAGCTGTGCTTAAGTGACTCTGAGTTTAGTTCTGGGGTTGGGCACTGGGTTTTGTCTTCTGCTTCAAGATGCTGCCTCCCTGAAAGGAGACCTTGGCTAAATGTGTGTTGCTGGCTGAGTTGTGGTTTGCAGTGCTGAGTTCCAGGATGTCCTTTGGAAGGTCACCAGCAGCCAGCCTGCCCTCCCCATCTGCTCCCTCCCTCTGGCTCCTTCCCTCTGCCCAGGTCTCTCCATCTTTTCAGCCTGTTCCTTGCACAGCCAGCTAGATGGGAGGTGATAGAACGTGGAGTTGCCAGCTTGAAGGGCAGAGGGGGTTGCAGGAGGGTCAGGAAAGATGGGGACCTGTGGAGTGTCATTGCTCTGAGGACTTCTTGGTGCCCACCTTCAAAATCCAGTGCTAATTTTCAACTCTGCCTTATCCAGCACTGATTTCCTTTGCTTTGGAGTAGGGAGAAATATTGCATTTACAGGGAGGTTGAGCACTGCCCTGTGCTTGGGACTCATCTCAACAGGGGGTTTGTGGGTGCAGAGGATGGATGGATGGATGGATGGATGGATGGATGGATGGATGGATGGATGGATGGATGGATGGATGGATGGATGGATGGATGGATGGATGGATGGATGGATGGATGTTTCTCTTCTGACTGTTTTTGGTTACAAGGGCACTCTGGCCTGGGGAACCTGCTGGACTGGGCATTCCCATTTTGGGAATGGGGTCAGAACCTCCTCGTGCTTCCTCCCCATTCCAGCTGCCCAGACCTCCAGGTCCTGCCATGAGCATTCCAGAGTTCTCCAGACATCAAAGAGCTAGGTGCTTGTTGAGCTTTGGACTGTGTGTTGGGTGAAGTGCCCTGCTTTCCTGGACCCTGTCTGTGTCACAAAACATGTTTTATATATATATACATATATATGTATATGGAGAAATTCTTCTTCCAGGATGTGCAGGGCAGCCCTTTGGTTCAGAAATGAGTCCTGGCAGGGGGATTGGGAAGGAGAGGCTCTACACAGAATCCCAGTTGCAGTGCCTTGGGCCTTGAAATGATGTCAGAAAATTTTCCTGCTCACATTTGTTCTCATTTAGCTACAGCTTGTTCACCAGGATGTTTTTCAAGGAGGGTCTGGTCAGTGCTGGCAGAGGAAAGTCTCCAATTTCCCAAGCATGCTTATCACTTTGTCCTTGACAACGATGGGAACTTGCAGCAGTTTTTTTTGTGGAGAGGCAAACATGAGCAGTCCTGCCCTTGCAGGCAGCATTGTCCTGCTCTTCCTGTGTGCTGAATCACGCAGGACAGATAAAGTTTCTCCAAAATATTGCTGGCTTTGCAGATGTCAGACCTGGGAAAGTTGGGTGGAAGGGGCAGGAGAGTATCTGAACTACAAACTGAACACACCTTGTAGCTCACACAAAATGCCTCACATCTCTTGGGAAAATGTGTTCAGGTGTAGGATGGACAATACTGAGTGTAGTGATATTGGCAAACAATAATTTTAACTATTGCAAACAACTTTGGAAATCTGGAAGGGTGTGTCTGGAGCAGAGCAGTGTTGGTGGGGGTGGAGGGATCAGATCCAGAGGGTGAAACACAGGGAAGTGGTGGATGTTTGCCCTCTGCTCTCCCTTTGTGGGGATTCAGGGATGCTTTGGACTGCAGGGCAGGAATCAGGAGCTCATATTTTAGGAAAGCTGTGTGTTTTCAAAGTGCAGGATTTTCAGACACTGGTATCATTTTACATGGGGATTCACTGGGGATGACAGAGTGTTTGTGGAGCAGACAAACGTGCCCTGCCAGGATGGTGCTGACATGTCCCAGCTCTCCAGGAGAGCAAAACCTCCGTGCTCCATGTGCCTTGGACATTTCCTTTGTGCCTGCAGAACTGATCATTTTATGTGGGTTTTGTTATCTCTGGTTTTATCTGTATTTGATACAGTGCTTGTTCCTTGATAAGGCTGAGAATGTAAACACCCTCCATAATGAACATCTGGGAGCTGAGGGAACAGCTGGAGCTATGTCAGGGGAGGGCTAGGCTGGATTTCAGGAAAAGATTCTTTGCCCAGGGAATGGGCACAGCCCCAAGGCTGCCAGAGCTCCAGGAGAGCTTGGACAGCACTGCCAGGGATGCTCAGGGTGGGATTGCTGGGGGGTTGTGCAGGGCCAGGGGCTGGGCTGGCTGATCCTGGTGAGTCCCTTCCAGCTTAGGAGTTTCTGTGATCTGCTCTGGGAAGGTGAATGGTGCAGGAAACCATTCCCATCCAATTGCTGGTGTCACAGGGATGCCAGCAGGGAAGCTGCAAGAACTGGTGTCACACACTGGCACAGTGTCTTACACTGCCTCTTGTGTCACAGCGGGGGTTTGGGGAGTACAAGGAATGCCCTCTTCACTGTCATCCCCTCTTCCTTGTAGAGACATTTGGGAAATATTTGTCTGAGGGAATACAGTCAAAACAATAAAGGGTTAATAATA
Source organism: Luscinia megarhynchos (assembly GCA_034336665.1). Lineage (NCBI taxonomy): Eukaryota > Metazoa > Chordata > Aves > Passeriformes > Muscicapidae > Luscinia > Luscinia megarhynchos. Next base: position 11,088,815 of record CM067580.1, read on the forward strand.
AGGGCCCTGTCCTGTTGATGGGAGTTTGTTCTTTAAATGTTCTTTAACCCTCCACCATCATCCATACGGGATTATAATCCATAAATTCGGGCAGGATATCACTTTGTCTTGCTAACTGGATGCTGTGTGCTCTGCTTTTGCTGCTTAAGGGCCATTGCACCCAGGGTTTCCTCGGGGCAGAGCTGCAGTGCCAGGACCTGCTGGGGACAGAGGAGCCCAGGGCATGGGCACTGCCCCAGCCTGGCTGGGGGACAAGCCTGCCGAGGCAGGCAGGGCTTGCAGAGCCAGGGATCAATAGTGGGGGAGTGCTGGGGGCTGTGCAGCACTCAGGGCTTGGCTGCTGTCCTCTCCTGCTCCATCCTGCACAAAGGGAGCCTCTCCTACCTGCAGGGCGAGGCAGACCTGGTGTGTTCAGGCACCAGAAGCACTGGCTGTGTGTTCCAGGGAAATCAGAGCATAACAGGCAGTGAGAGGGAAATTTAGTGGCTTTTCATTTTCAGCCATCCCATCAACCACTCTCAGTGTGAGCCTGGTACCAGCTCTGCTTTCCATGACAAAATCAAAGCCATCAGTTACAGGAGGTTGAGGGAGGGCTGGCTTCAAGTTTTCCTTTCTCCTCTCTTAAAACTCAATGTAGGGAAACTTTGCCCACTTTAGTTTCTCCCAGAGGACCTGGGCTGCAGGGAGAGCTGCCAGAGCCACAGCTGCAGGAGGGAGCCAGGGCAGGACTTTCGTGCCTGCAGTGGTTGTGTGGTCAGGACTGCACTGAGTGCTCTCAGAAGCCTTTATGAAGATGGTGGATGTGGTTTAGGGATGATGTGACCAAGTGTTGAGATGCTGTTCCAGATTTCCTATAGCACAGCACTAATTCCTCACTTTAGCCCATGAAGGAATTCACCTCAGCTTTGTGGCTGCCACCATCCTGTACTCCCTGACCTCCTAGGCTGATGCTGCTGTTTCAGGCTGTATTTTTCCTCCCCTTCAGGCTGTGCTTTCTCCTCCACTGTGGCAGTGAGCACTGCTCTGAATCTGCAGTCTCTGGTGCTTGGAGCTTGCACTGCTGTGTCCCACTGGAGGATGCAGCTGGTTCCCATGGCAGCAGGAGGGTGCTTGAGCAGGGCTGGGGGCTCAGACTGAATGCTGCTGTTCCTTTTTCCGCAGAGATCATCGATGACCTGACGAACCTGGTGGAGAGCACGGACGGCCGGCTGCGCAGCCAGACCCGGCACGTGAGGGTGGTGGACAGGAAATCCACGTCCTGCGGTAGGAAACGGCTCCAGACAAACCAGTCCACACCAGGGCACTCCTAGCTGATGAGCTGCACTTATTGACTGGTGCTAATTGCCGTGCCATGCACTCCCCCCAAGCACAGCTCCTGTCCAGCCCCAGCACTCCAGGCATCTCCAGCGGCTCTGGCTGGCTGTGCTGAAGTGCTGGTGCAGTTGATTTCCTTGAGCCATTTGACTCCAGCCTTGCACAATATCCTGATTGTGTGAAATGGTTTGAAATCAGAGCAGTGCATGTTAATGAGCTGAACACAAACTTGCTACCAGCTCTCACAAAGCTGGCACAGCAGGGAGTGAGGCTGCAGGGGCGTGCCTGGGGTGCTCTGCAGGAGTGAGCTCTGAGCCCAGCAGCACTCCGAGCCTGCCAGGCATGAAATCCTTCCTGGGCACTCCTGAAGTGAAGTGCAGGCTGCTACAGCTAAACTGGCCTCCCTCTCCAGAGGGCCAAGGAGAGGTGATAATCACAGGCAGGTTTGGATGAAGAGCTGAGGGCTGGTAGCACTGAGCAGGAAAGGATGCTGGGGGTGATGGCAGAAAATGTCATTGTGTGGGGAGTGACCGACTGAGGGGAGTCCCTGGGGAGGTGGTGGCAGTTCAGTTCATGTCTGGCTCTGATGTCCGTGGTTTTTGTCATGCTAGAAGACTCACAATGCTCTACAGAAATGTGACTTTCAGTCAGAAGTTGTTGAAATTTGGTTTGTGTAGTTCAGTAAAGAGAAAGCCAGGGCTGATGTGGTCACAACCTGTTTGTAGCTGCTGGGAGATTTCGTTCTGTGCAGTGAGGCTCTGGCTGCAGAGCTCCCCAGCTCAGACTGGCACTGAAGCACCTTCCAGCACTGACAGTTCCAGGGATTTATTTGGTTCTCCATCAGTGATAACGTTTTGAAAGCTTGGTTGATGTAGGTTGATGAAAACCTGTGGCTTCTTCTGGAGGTTAAAGGTGACTTGTCAGAGTCATTTGTCTCTGAGCTCCCTCCTACCAACTGCAGAAGGAATTAAAGGCGTGACTGCAGAGTTCATGACTGACTCTTTTATTTTAGATCTTCAGTGTTGATGCAAGATGGATTTAATTTAAAACTAAGTGCACTTGAATGATGCTGAGTACCCCTGTGTGCCTTTGGAGTCTCCCCTTAATTCCTGTGGCTTTGTTTTCCTCACGAGTCCAGGGCAGCTCAGCTGGAATGGGGGGTGGGCAGGGGGTCAGTCCCACGGCATCCAGCAGGGATTGCTCCCCATTTTTAGGTTGCTCATGCAAGTGCAGCCCCAGACATGTTGCTGCATGATGAGGCTGTGTCTTTAACTCAGGAAGCCCATCCTGGCTGCCTAGGGAATTTCAGAGGAGGAGGATGGGAGAAGCAAAGGCTGGAAGGATCCTGGGCTGGATTCCTTGGGGGTGACCTCTCTCACCCTTTGCACATTGAAAAACATTTTGCTTTGGTGAGAAGTGCTGCCCCTGGTGCCTGTTCCCTCTGCTCCCATAGGTCTTCCTGTGTTTGCATAACAATTTGGGCATAAGTAAACACCACATTGCCTCAGATGGCTGCTGCCTCCTGCCCAGGCACGGGCTTTGGAGCAACAATGCTGAGGACACAGGCTGTAACAGCATGCCTCCCATCCCTTTTCCCCCTTACCCCTGGCACTAGAACCAGCTGGTGTACTGGGATGAGAAATACCCTCCCTGTGTGTATGATTATCCCTGGAATGAGGGCAAGCAGCAGGAAAACTGGCACCTGCCAGGGGACTCTGCCAGAGTGCCTTTTCTGCCATGTAAATGGATAAAATCTTCAGTAACTCTTTGGGTTTGGTGTCCTGTTTTGGATTTGAAGCAGGATGAAGTGCTCAGCCTTCCCCCTTGCTCAGCCTGTCCTTACTCAGGCCAAGTCTCCACTCTGCTCCAGCATGTGGCTGTTAATGTGTTTTCCCCTCCTTTTTGAAATCATGATGTCTTTTTATTTTCCTGATGAGTGCCTGTGCTGGAGCCACGGGCTGTGGATACAAGCAGAGCACACTGGCTGGAATAATGGAATAATCCCTGTTTTACAAGCAGGAATGCAATGCATTAATGGGTGTGTCTTTGTTAGCAGCCAATATAATCATAAAATCAAAGCATTGCTGGTGAAACCCAACTTTGATCAATATTTCAACATCTCCCTCTGATGCAAACCTCACTTGCAGCTGTTCCCAGTGCCTGCTGGGGTTTGGGCTGTGCCCTTGGCATCACCTGCCTGGCCCAGGAGCTGCCTCTGCCCATGCTCAGCCCCTCAGGTTGTCCTGGGTGGGTGTTTCATTCACAGCTTCCTTCCAGTGCCATTTGTCTCCCTGGCCCAGAGCTGCTGACAGCTGCAGCCCTGCCATGCCCAGGGAGGCTGTGCTGCCTCTGGGTGCCCCTGGTGGCACTGGCAGCTCCCAGGGATTGCAGAGGAGTAACCAGGGGACAGACTCCAGCCTGCTGCATTTATGAAATTATTGTTGAAAATCATCAGTCATCCACAGGCAAATGTTTGCACACTGCCTGGCATTGTTTTATCCCTTCCCAGCCAGTGCTGGCCATTTGGAGGGGTGGTGGGACATACAAGTTTCTTAGATTGCAGAAACTTGCATTGAGCTTTCAGCAGTGCTCACACAGATCATCAGCCAGGTGTCAGCTGCCTGTACCAGCCCTGCCCCAGGAATGGCTGTGTGCACAACCCTGACTTTTCAGCCTCCTGGGGTTGGTTTGTCCTTTCTCTTCCAGTTTGGGCACCCTTAGGGCTTTCTGCAGAGGAGCACTCACTAACCATGTCTCAATAACTTTTTTTATTAGAAACTTTAACCCTTAGAACATCCTCTTAAGAACTTCATTAAAAAATCAAAGTATAATTAATGTGGAGATGCTGGGGGATGCCATGGTTTAACCCCCTCCTGTCCCCATTCCTTCAGTCTGGGCCACCCCTGGGAAATGTCTGTGAAGAGCTCATAAAATGCAGGAGATGCTCCTTGAGCTCACTTAGTGCATGGCTGTGCAGGCTGGTGCTCCCTCGGGGCAGGTGAGCTGTGTTTGGTGGCTGTTGAGCACCAGGGCCAGCTCAGGGCCCTGCTGCACCTGCACTGCTGCTTGTGGGGCTCCCCCACCCTGGCCCAGCTGGTTCCTGCCCCAGTGAGCCCAGCTTGTGGCTCACACCAGTGTGAGGGGGCTCCCATCCCAGTGCCAGCTGCCTGGGCTGGGCTCACTGGGGCTGCAAAAGCCCTCCCAGACCCTCAGTCCCACCTTGTCACCCAGCCCTTCCCTAAGAACCAGAGCAGTCAGCTCCTCCCTGGCTCCCAGCCTGCCTGGAAACAGGGTTTGCTGCTTTTGGGTAACTTGCCCCATCCTGGACTTTTTGCTTGGTTATTTTCCCTGAGGGCACGGGTGGGCAGCTCCCTGCAGAGAGCAGGTGAAGCCAGGCTCTGGCTGGGATAAGGACATCCTCAAGTGCTTGTGTCTGGAGGAGCCCAGGGCAGTTCAGTAGCTCAGGCCACAGCTGGGAGCTGGTGGCAGATGTGGCTGTGCAGAGGTGGTTGCATCTGAGCTGTGCCATGTGTGGGGTCAGAAATGCTCCTCAGGTCCTGCTGAACCAGACCTTGAACTGGGGAGGGGACCTGCTCCTCACTCTCTGGTTTCTCCTCTAGCCAGGGAGAAAAGCTGCTTTTGTTTCCTGGGGAAGCTACACAGAAAATCATGACTTTGTCACAGTAAAAACAAGGAAAAGAAAAAACAAACAAAACAACAACAAAAAAACAAAAGAGGGAGCTTTTATTTCTGATAGATGAGTCTGTGTCCATCCCTTTCCAAGCAGCCTGAGGGCAGCAGACCTTGTTCTCTCTGTGTGCATCCCTCTGCCCTTCCACATAATTGGGAATGAGGAACAAGCACAGCAAATCCCCTTCTGGGGCAGAGCTGTGGCTGGAGAGCAGCACCCACTGCCCAGAGGTGCCTGGGCAGCTCTCCTGTCCCTGCTTTCCTCCTGTTCCACAAGATGGCAATGCAGTCCAGCCACCTCCCTCAGCCAGGTGCAGGCTCAGCTCCCCTCTGCCTTCCTGCTCAGGGAGGGGTTGGGGTGCCAAAAGCAGGGTGTAAACTACATCAAATTAATCTGTACCAGGTGGGCTGGTTTTGTTTTTTTTTTTAATCTTACCAAAATACCTGAATTAAAAACAGGGCTTTGCTAAACCCATTAATTGGAGTTTTTGGAAGGTTTGGTTTGTTTTAAAACAGGGTAGCTTGGATTATATAAGGTTTCCTGTAGAGAAGAATGATTCATGCAGGCTGGGGCCCTTTTCTGCCAGGTTCTGTGATCTGTCTGTTCTAAGTTTTGCTTATTTTTACCATGGATTTAATTTGTTTCATAAATTGTGATGGCAGTTGCTCAGGTTTGCTCCTCTGACGTATCCTGTGTGTTTAGATGAGCAAGTCCCCATCCCTTTGGTTGTTTCTCAGTGGAGAGGAGGAGCTGGCTCAGCTGCCATGAAATCAGCCTTTCCTGCAATCTGACTCTGAGAAGTTCCACTGGAGTTCCTCCCCAGTGCTGCCCTGCTCTGAGTCACCTGTCCAGCCTTGCATGGGATGAGATTTCTTGGCCTGGCATCTTTTCTGTTTTCCTGAGGTGAGGTCCATGCTGCTGGCAGTGTCCCCAGCCTGGAGCTCACCCCTTGTGCTCCCCAGCCAGCTCCTGGCCTCCTCCTCCTCTTCCTCTTCCTCCTCCTCCTCCTCACCCTCCTCACACTCACTATATTCACTCCTCAAATATTTGCCCGTGCTGAGGTGTTGGAATGGATTCAGCTGATGAAAGAGGATGGACCCAAGCAGTCATAAACAGGGTTTTTTGGTGAAAAAGGTGGTTTGGATTTGCTTTATGACTCCCAGGTGGGAAGCACAGCATGTCCTGGTGCTGTCAGCTCTGTGTGTGTTGAGCAGGAAAAGATGGGACCTTCTGGGTCAGAGGATCCCTTCAAGATAAATTTCTGAGAACAAGCTTGTTTTTTCCCCCCCATTACTCCTATTGGAAGGCTGAAATGGTCATAAACTTATTTCCAGCCTGGACTTGTCAGGGATACTTCATGATGCCCACGTGCAGCCCTTGTTCTGCTGTCCTGAATAGTCCTTTCCTCTTTTTTATTTTTTCCCTTCAAATGTGTGTGTCCAAGAGATCACTCAGTGTGCCCTCCCAGCTTTTGTTTTGCAGGGCTGAACAAGTGTCTTTACATTTTAATCTCCTACATTGATCTGTTTTCTGCCAAGTCTTTTTTTACACTTCTTCCTATTTAAACCTTTTGGGTGTTTAACCACAGGAGCCAAGTGCAGCATCCCTGGAGCCTTCTCACAGTTCTGGGTTTCTGTAAACCCTGTAACCTGCCTTGTGCAGCAGCTCCAGCACTTCTCTGGCTGTTGGAAACACTGCAGGTCCAGCATGTTAGTGCCTCAGGCATTTTGGTTTTGAGCTGCTTGCTTGAGCCTTTCTCACTCTTGAACAATTCCTGCTCAAGTTCATTTTCTTTCCAACTCACAGCAAAAACTGTTGCTTGTCCCCAGAGCGTGGCTTCCTCTCCCATCCCATGGAATTTCAGCCTTCCTCCATCCATCTTCACAGTTACCCATTTTTTCCCCATCCAGTCCCAGCTCTCCTGTGTGCTGGTGCTGCTTTCCAGCTTTGTGTCAGCAGCAGATTTCATTAGCACACTTATTTCTTGTGCCAAGGTCATTAATAACAACATTTAATAAGATCAGCCTGCTGACCATTCCTGGAGGAGCTCTGCCAGTGACCTCCATCCATTCTGATCCTTCTTTCAACACCACTTCCCCTCCCACCAGTTCCTGCCCTTCCAGTTCTGCTAATCCCCAGTTTTTCATTTCAGCCTTTCCCAAGTGGGGCTGTATCACTTTGCTGAAGTCTGTGTGGGTAGGATCTGCCTCACTTCCTTTGTCTAGAAAATCCATTATCTGACCAGCTAACCTGGTTAGCTCTGTGTCATCTGATTTCCCTCAGTGCACTCCCAGTGTTTCCTACCCTCTTTACTTTTTGGTTTCATCTTCCAGTTACTCTTGGTTTGCTCTGGAGCCCCCATGCTGCCCAGGCTGGTCAGACAGCCCTGGGTTGCTCACAGCTGTTTCTTCCTTACACTTTGTGGGAGGCAGTTGTGTGGTGCTGCAGTTCCCCTCTGCTTCTGGAGGGATCCCTAATTTTGGGATACATGTCCTGGCTAAGGCTCAGTTTGAAGGGAAGGGCCCTTGGGTGCATCAGTTCTGCCTTCATTAACCAGGTCATTTGTTTAATGAGAGTTCATCCTGTGGCACTGAGACCCTCCAGATCCCCCCCAGCCTCTTCCATGTGCCCACCAAGGCCTGGCTCTGTGGATTCAACCAGTGATCATTTAAAATCATGGAATCACAGAGTCACTGAGGCTGGAAAAGGCCTCTGAGATCAAGCCCAGTTGTGTCCCCCCAGCATCACCACTCATCCATGCCCTCAGGTGCCACATGCCCACGTTTCTTGGACCCTCCAGGGATGGGCACTCCAACCCTCCCTGGGCATTCCCAATTCCTGACCTCCCTTTCCATGGGGAAATTGCTGCTGCTGTCCACCCTGAGCCTGGGGCTGTTCCCTCTGTTCCTGTCCCTGTCCCTGTTCCCAGAGCCTCTCCCTGGCTGTCCCCTCCTGGCAGGGAGTTGTGCAGAGCCACAAGTTCCCCCTGAGCCTCCTTTTCTCCAGGCTGAGCCCCTTCCCCAGCTCCCTCAGCTGCTCCAGACCCCTTCCCCAGCTCCATTCCCACCCCTGGACACGCTCCAGCCCCTCAGTGTCCTTGCAGTGAGTGTCCCAGAGCTGCCCCAGCCCTGGAGCTGCCCCAGCAGTGCCAGCACAGGGATGGGCACTGCCCTGGGGCTGTGGCCACAGGGACAGCCCAGGTGCCCTTGGCCTCTTGCCCACCTGGACACCCCTGGGCTCTTGTCCAGCCACAGCCACAGCACCCCAGGGCCCTTCCCACCAGCCACTCTGTCCCAACCCTTTCCCTTGTGCTTTTTTCCACCTGTGGTGACCCAAGAGCATCTCCCTAAACCTTCATCCCTGGGTGCTGCTGGCAGACAGAGACAGGAGTGAAATGGTTCATCCAAGCTGCACAGGGTGAAGAGCAGCCACAGATGTGTGAAACCAGGTGGGGAAAAGTCCTGTTCCTGGGGCTGCCTCCCAAGGATGTGGAGATTGCAAAATAATCCCATGCCCCCTGATTTAAAGGACACCCCAAGAGTGGCATTTCTGGAGCTGGGCTGTGAGATGTAAATCAGGCAGAGGCTGAAGCCTGGAGTAGGGAAATGCCATCCCTCCCTTTAGGAGACAGGGTGAGGGGAGAGGGGGAGCAAAAGGCAACAGAGATCTTCTTAATTACATTTGCATATGCAGCTGTTCAAACAGACAACTTCACCATGCCTGCTCATACCTATCAGGAGATTTAGAGCAGCTGTAGTCAATCCTACAAATCTAGTGGTAAAATAAGCCCTGGGCACTCTGCTCACCCAAGCTGCCCATCACTGCAAAAGGCCAAGCAATTAATTGTATTTCAATATTGAAAAAAAAGAAATTGTGTGAAACATCCAAGGGCGACTGCTTACAGCTTGGTTTCCAAGGATACATGTTGCAGAATTAAATCATTAATTTATATTTCTGAAAACGGTGATGAAATGTGTTAATTTGTACATTACCAAAGAGGCTCAAACTTGCCTCCTTCTGCCTTTTCTTTCCTAATGTGCTCAATGACAAAATAATTGCTCTCCCTGATCCGGGGCTGACACACGACGGTGCTCAGGCTCGGGGATTTCGTGCCACATCAAAACCTGAATTATTGGGGAAATCATCTGGGTGAAACGTTGGTGGTGATTCCTGCAGACTGAAACTCTGCCTTCATCCTTGGCTGAGCCTTGTGCAGAGCTCTGCCTGGGCAGAGGAGGGTCCAGCATCTGGAATTCTGTTCCTGAGCCCCGGGCGCTGCAGGGACACAACAATGCACTGAGGATGTGGTCAGTGCAGAAATTGGTCTGCGAGGGACAAGTGGTTATGTTGTCTCTTCAGGGCTTTGTGAGATGCATGGAGGATGCTGATCCCACCAGAATCCAGGGATATAAATCAACAGGGGCTGGGATCTCGAGTATTTCTTGTTTTGCAAAAGTGCAGTATGATTCCTGCCATCGTGCCATGGACTGGAGGAAAAGTGTCCCGAGGCACTGGGAAGAGCAGTAACAAAGCCCTGCCCTTGTGGGGGATTTGTCAGGTCTGGGGTTGCTTTAGAAAATTTATTGACTCAAGGTGAAAATCAAGATTTGTGTGCAGCATTCAAACACAGGAGTCCTGCCTGCAGTAGAGTGGTAATGAAGCCGTGCTCATCCCACCTCTGGGACTGGTGGTTGTGCTTTGGTGTCCAGCCAGGGCAGGGCTGTGCTGGGAGCACTGTGGGTGGGTGGGGTGTGGGGCTCAGGTGGGAGCAGCCCCAGGAGCCTGGGGGGTCCCTGTGGCCCTCAGGAGGCTCAGCAGTGCCAGGTGCAGGGTCCTGCCCAGGGGTCAGAGCCATCCCTGGTGGGGAGGGTTGGGAGCTGCCCTGAGCAGAAGGACTTGGGCTGTTGGTGATGAGAAGCTCAATATTCCCTGGCCCCCAAAGCCCCATCCTGCCCCTGTGAGACCCCACCTGCAGAACTGCCCCAGCCCTGGGGAGCAACAGCAGAGAGATGTGGAGAGAGCCCAGGGGGGAGATGCTCAGAGAACTGGCTGGGAGAGCTGGGAGTGCTCACCCGGAGAAGGGAAGGCTGCAGGGAGAGCTCAGAGCCCTTCCCAGGGCCTAAAGGGGCTCCAGGAGAGCTGGAGAGGGGCTGGGGCAGGGGTCTGGGCTTAAATCCAGGTCACTTGTGCAGATTGCATCCCATGGCTTTGGCCTCACTGAGCTGCAGCTGAAGCTGTGAGTGCAGCCCCTTCAGTGCCACTGCCACCTGGGCTACCTGTCTGCTTGCCCCAGGGCTTCAGGTGGGCTCTGCATCCTTTGCTCAGTGTCCCACAGAGCTGGTGGGTGCTGCATGTCCCACTGAAGCTGTTGTGCCACCCCTGAGCTGCTGTTTGCAGTGACTGCCCCACATGCCCCTGGCATGTCACACCCTGTCTGCAAACCTAGCTGGATGCTGCTGGCAGGAATGCTCTGCTGCCACAGGTGGTGAATATGCAGCCTGCATACTCCTAGCACTGCCCAAGGTGATCCTTTCAATAAATCCCTATTTTATTCCTTCAGTCTCTGTGCCAGGTCAGCCTTTCCAGGCATCATCTGCTTCAGGAATGTGGGGTGGGGAGGGAAGGGGCTCCTTTCTGCTGCAGGGTGATCAGTGTGCCACTGGCTTTGCTGTGACATTCTGGTGGGCTCTGGGCTCTGTAGGTGTGAGGTTGTGTTGTACCACGTTCCCAAATGGATTGTGACACACAGTAGTTCCTGTGTAATACTTACCTCCTAAATGTTCAAAAAACCTGCTCCAGAACATGGTTCTTTTGGCAAGGAGAGCAGTGCCACCAGCTCTGTTTCAGTGGAAATTTCATTTCCCAAGCCATGCTTTCTGAATCCGTCTGGTTATTACATTTATCTCTGAGATGCATTGGGAAAACTTGGAAAACTTGGCTCTAATTTGCAGCAACCTTTTGAGGGAGGTGCTGCAAGCTTGAACCTCACCCTTGGGTCGTTGTGTGCCTGATAATTAATGATGTTTGTCACTTCTGGGGCCTGAGGGAAGCAGGGAATGGTGCTGGTTGTCCCCAGCTTTTCCTTCCCACCCCTCCTCTGTAAACATCTTCCCGTCGATGCTTTCTTTTGTCAGAAGCCTGAAAGAATACACTTATTTTAATAACTTCTATCTGCTTCCACAGAGGGACAGTTTTATGGGATACAGACAGTGCCTGCTGGGATTTTTATGGCCTATAGTTTTCTCAGCAAATGGTTTTGAGCACAAGTTGGCTGGGCTGGAATGACCTTCTCTTGTTCATTAACTGTCTGTTGAAAAATATGCCTGTGGTGGTAGTTAGAGAGCCTGGATTTGGGTTATTTTAGGTGGTGCAGGGAGGTCTGGGCCTTTCCTTCCCTCCTCATTATCAAGCAGCAGAGGCTGCTTAGGGCCTGGTTTATTTACCTAATAAACTGCCTCTTTATCGTCTAGGAAATGCTCACATTTTTCAGCCAAGAAATCCTAGTAACAGGCAAACAGAGGTCTAGCAGTCAGGTCTGGGGAAACAACAAAATGAAGGTCAGCTAATATTGCTGTTATTCTCTTTCCTGGTGGCCATGACAGCAGGGGTGGTTTATTTGAAGATCCCAGACTCGGAGTCATTGTTGGTCCCCGAGCATGGGAGGCTGTGCCAACACTTGGGATATTAATGTATTCTACAGATCAGTGAATGAGGAATTCCTCTGCACTCCTTTCTTTGGAAAAAAAAGGGAAAAAAATCCCCCTCTCCCCCCTTCCCCCTTCTCCCCACACTCTGTTTGCCTGGCTTTGTTGGTGGGTGTTGCTGGGCATCCCTAATGAGGCTGCTGGGGCTGGGGCTCAGCTCAGCTCCAGGTGTGGCACCCACCCAGGCAGGGATTCCCGAGCAGGAGGAAGGGAGAGGCTGCTCTGAGCACACAGAGCTGCCTGAGGTGCTTTTCCCCAGGAGGAAATCCTGCCTGAGCCTCATGCTCCCCGAGCATTGATCCCAGCAATCCTGCTCCTGCCAGGGAAGGGCTGGGATCTGTTTGGCAGGAACGTGGAAAAAGCCATGGGAGGAGCACAGGGGAGCAGGGGCTTGGTGGGATGTGTGTGCAGAGACCTTGGGTGGGAATAAAAGCCAGGTTCCTGAGGAGGCATTTATCATCAGTAATGCCAGGGCTCAGGGAAAGGCATCTGAGCAGGTTTTTTTATATATTCCTGTTCTGTAGCAGGAATTGTGCTTAGGTGTTTTTTTAATATATTCTTTGATCCCTCATGGAAATGTTAATGAGATGAAAACTCCTAAGGAGCTCTCCAGACACTGGCCTGCTGTGGAGCAGGGTGCAGTGAAACACAGCCCCTCCTGCACACAAGCAGCCCCTTTGTTCCCTGCTCTCTGTCCCAGAGACACGTCTGAAACCAGAGGGAGTGAGGGAGGCTGAGGAGGCTGGGAGGAGGCCGGGAGGAGGCCGGGAGGAGGCTGGGCATTGCCATTCACTGCAGGAAAATCCCAGAGCAGCCACTGGGGCCGGGCCAGGGCAGTGCTATGCGAGCTTGAGGGGTGGGGTGGGTGGGAGTGGGGTGGGAATGGGATGGGATGGGATGGCAGTGGGATGGCAGTGGGATGGGATGGGATGGGATGGGATGGGATGGGATGGGATGGGATGGCAGTGGGATGGCAATGGGATGGCAGATGGGATGGCAGTGGGATGGCAGTGGGATGGGATGGGAGTGTGGAAGTGGGTGGAAGTGGGATGGGAATGGGATGGGGTGGGATGGGATGGGGTGGGAGGGATGGGATGGGATGGGATGGGATGGGATGGGATGGGATGGGATGGGATGGGATGGGATGGGATGGGATGGGATGGGAGTGGGATGGCAGTGGGAGTGGGATGGGATGGGGATGGGACGGATGGGGATGGATGGGATGGGATCGGCATGTGAGTGGATGCCTGAGGGCTGCTTTAGGGGGCAGGTGGAGGGCTGGGAATGGGGTGAGCTGCAGGGGGTGGAGTGAGATGATCTTTAGTGTCCCTTGCACCCCAAAGCATTCCATGGTTCCAGTCTCTGGTTTTTTGGTGAAAGTTTCTCCCACTCTAGTGGTGGCTCAGGGCTGGACACTTTGCAGACATCACCTCCCAGAGATGAGGTGTGGCCTTTGGTCCTGCCTTGCAGCTGCAGGTGGCTTTTGGCACCTGGAGGTGCCTCACACCCCTGGTGCACACTGAAACACTTGCTCTTCATCATTTACCTCTCTGGGGGGCTGCAGATAACCCCTGGAGAAACCATTTGAGATGGGCCAGGAGCAGCTGGGGCTGCCTGGGGGTCTGAGCCCAGGCAGGAGTTTGTGATGGATGCTGAGGAATTCCTTCCACACAGCCTAGGCTTGCTGGAGGGGGCTGGGGGGGCTCCCAGGCTGGGATTTGGGGTGCAGGATGGGCAGAGCAGGATGGAGATGCCATTCAGTTTTTGTCCAGCTGATCTAATGCCTCAGCTGAGGAGCTCCAGTTGTGGCTCTAACTCAGATCTTACATTTGTCCTGCCCTGCATGGAGGGAGCTGCTTTCTCCTGCCCTTCCCCTGTGCTCCAGCACGGATGGGGCAGAGGGAATTTGCAGTTTTACTGGTGTTTACTCCTCAGCTGCTTGTTTCTGATGACCTGTGAGAGCTCACACAGCACAATGGGTGTCACGAGGGCATATTTGCAAAACTGTCCCAAACCTACCAAATTCAAGGAGTTTGGAAAGTATAACCTCTCTGGAACTGAAGGTATTCCTGGCTCTAATGCTTCTCCCTGGGCTTGGAGATTTTATTGAGCTCTGAGGTTTCCAGCTCCTGCAGAATTGGATGTGTTGGTTCTACCCCAGTGTTTAGTGGGATCCCAGCAGACAATGTTTTGTGTTCAGCTCTAGAGCATTAGCAAGCTGACAATGCTGCTAAAAAGCTTTGGAAAAGCACCTCATTGGAGCCAAAGTGACTCATTCCTGCTAGAAAAGCAGCAAATGTTTTTCTGGCATTTAAGTAAAATGCAAAAATATTAATCTCCCACCTTGATACTGAATTAAAGACTAAAAGGTGAGGGGGAAAAGCCCCGTATTTAGACCTTCTAGAAAAACAGCAGCAGTGCCAAATGATTCATGCTGGGTGTTTTACAACATGGGGCAAGGCAGTGCCATAAACAGGAACATTCCCAGTTTCCTGAGATGAGAGGATGGGATTTCTTCCTGTGAATTGTGCATTCTGTGTTTTCAGACCCAGGAACAGCTCCATTTGGCACAGTGGGTTTGCACAAGACCCTCAGATCCCTTGGGAGCTGGGCAGGGCTTTAAAGCTGAGCTCAGTTTTTGTTAAACCTGCAGGTCTGGGTGGGGGTGTGGGGGAGAAGTGGCTCTCCAGACTTCTCCCTGCACCTCAGCCCTTTGCTGGAATTAGAATTCCTTCATTTCTGCACATTTCCCAGTGCCACTGCTTCTGCTTTACTGGTTATTGTGGCAAGGGCAGCATTTTAACATTTCCTTGGTTCCTTTGCCATGTCCTCTGAGCCATTTCCACCATTCAGTGGTTTAATTGTTTGCCATCAGCTTTGGTATTTGGGAGATTCTGGATGCAGCTGTGCCCATGAATGCAGGATAAACTCATTCCTCCCCTGAGTCCCTCTGTCCTTTCTGGAGCATTCACACCATATTTGTGTGTGAATTTTAGTGGTTAACAGAGAAATGTCTCCAGCTTGGATCAGCCAGCCCTGCCCAGTGGAGAAAAGCTGTTCCTGTGCTGGGATGCTCCACTGAGACCTGTCTGCCCTGGATGTGCTGAGCCCAGAGTGTGTCCCAGGAGCTGCTTGGCCTTGGGGCTTCAGATTCTGCCTGGAATCAGGAGCTGGTGCTTGGAGGCTTGTTGTGTTCTGGGCTGTGCAAGCCCTGGGGAGACAGAGAGAGCTGAGCTCAGGTACTGGGCAGCTGCCCAAACTCCTGGCAGGGTGGGCAGGGCTGGCACAGCTGTGGCTGCCCCTGGATCCCTGGCAGTGCCCAAGGCCAGGCTGGACACTGGGGCTGGGAGCAGCTGGGACAGTGGGAATGTCCCCATGGCAGGGGTGGGAATGAGCTTTAAGGGCCCTCCCAACCCAAACCATTCTGTGATGCCAGGATGCCCAGGCTTGCTCCCCTTACAAAATCCATGCTGCATTTTGCCTGCCAGAGGAGCACTGGAGATCATCTTCCCAGGAAGGAAGAGTAGAACTGATTCTCCTGTGCTGCTGTGCAAAGTGATGCTGATGGATTTTTGGTGGCCATCTTTTGTCCTGCCAATTCTGGCAGTGAGGTAAAGTCACCAGAGGGCTTGGAACTGGGGAATATTTAGGTGTTAAATGGCCTGGAAGTTGAGGTGGCAGCTCCCAGAAGGGAATGGTGTCAATAGGTGAGCACTCAGGTATTTTTATGGGATGTGAGTGAGTGAGTTTTACAGTGCACAAGTTCCAGCTGTCTGCTCCCTGCTTGCTTTGGCACAGGACACAGAGCCCATGGTGAGCTGAGCCTGGCTGGGCTGGGCTCTGCTCAGTGCCTGCCTGTGCTCTGGGCTGGCTCACCTGAGACCCCAGCTGCTGGGGGACCCCATCTCATCATCCTTCACTCAGCATTAGTAAAGAAAGAAAGGGGGACCAGGGAGGCAGGAAATGTTCTTTCTGCTCTTGGCTCTTTAGAGAATCACAGAAGGGTTTGGGTGGGAAAAGGGGCATTAAAGCTCATCCCATCCCACCCCTGCCATGGCAGGGACACCTTCCCCTGCCAGGGATCCAGGGCAGCCACAGCTGCTCTGGGCACCCTGTGTTCTGCAGGAACAGTTTGTTCCCGATTTCCCATCTAACCCTACTCTCTCTCAGCTTAATGCCATTCCCACCCCCCATCACTCCATCCCTTGTCCCTCTCCAGCTCTCTTGGAGCCCTTTAGGCACTGCAAGGAGCTCTAAGCTCTCCCTGGAGCCTTCTCCAGGCTGAATGAACAGCTGAATCCAGCTCTCTCAGCAGGACTGTTTAGCCTTGTACTTTCCTCTTCAGAGCTGTCCCACCATGCAGGTTCCAGGCACATGAGCCCTTCTCATCAGCTTGGTCACTGGGTTTGTGCAATTTATTCTGTTAGGTGCCAGGGGTGAAACCATCCCTGGTGGTGGAGTTTCTTTTGGTGGAACTAGACTGCATTTCACGAGTCCTGAGCTGTCTAACTTCTTGCATAAGAGACTTTCTTTGAGAGGTATTTTTAAAGACATCTCTGATAAAAATACCTCAGGTAGGAGGGAGAACTCCTGGCACACTCACCTTCTCCAGTGTGATGGGGTTGCACCCTTTACTTTGTACAGATCCAGAAAATGGGGGGTGTAATTCTTTAGGTAATTAGGGCTGCTGAATAATGCTGTATAGGCTCCCGTTAAACTTGGAGTCTTTTGTAAGGTGAAGTGTTACAAAGCCCTGTCTGGAACAGCTTCTCCCAGAACCTGTCCCCGTGCCATGAGTTGGCAAAAAGTCGGGATTGCTGCCAGCTCCCCCCGTGTTGCAGGCAGCCAGTCCCCCCTCAGTGCTCTGCCAGGTCACCCCGAGTGCAGAGAGAGGCATCACCCACCTCCCGTGGGCAGCCAGGCCTGTCTGGGCTCCCAGAGCCACCAGCACAGCCTGTCCCCAGCACTGCCTCCCCTGCACAATGGGATTATCTCCCCCTTCCTGCACTGCAGGAGCTGCTGTGCTGGGGTGGGAGCCCAGAGTGCTCCTCTGGCTTCCCTGGGAGGTTCAACACCCCCCTGGCGGGGCCCCCAAAGACCCTGAATGAGACCCAGGTATCTCAGGGGCTGGATTCAGCTCCTTGGAACAATTTACCAACATGGAGAGAAGAAATGCAAGCTGCAAAAATAAATACAGTGCAAATTAGACTGTTAGAATGTACAATAAGTAGATTTCTAGAATGTTTATATTAAGGGGTTCGTGGCCAAGATGGAGAATTTGGGGTGTGGATCCTCTTCCTCCTTCTTCTCCGTGCCATCCATGCTGGGTGACATGCTGGCACTGTCAGATTGGATGTGAACAAAGTTGGGCCATGTTATAAGACTGTATTGTATTAGAAAATAATTGTAAATCCCCAGTAGGTAATTTAGAGTATAAAAGATCAGTGCTGCCTCTCCAGGCAGGTTCTGCCCTGGACGTCTGGCGAGCAGAGCTGTGAGCTGGGCAGAGCAATCCTGAGATAAGGGAGAATGAACAGCCATGAAACCTCTCAGAACAGCTCCTGCAGCCTCTCATGGAAAGAGCTGGGCTCAAACCACTGCATGTGCTGCAGAGTGAGCTCAGGGCTGAGGGACACCTCGGGCAGTGACATGCTGGGCTGGGTTTGCTCAGTGCTCAGGACAGACAATTCCTGTGCCCGTGGGGGTTCTTATCACTGCTCTGGGTGATGTGCTGGTCCCAGGCTCGCTCCACAAACACTGGTGATTTTCTGAAAAGACTTGTTCTAGCACGAGCTGCTGCCTTGCTAAACGCTGCTGCAGCTTCTTCCCCTCTACAGTTTTTATCATAATCTTCCTTTTTGGCAGGGGGGAACAGCTGAAGGGAAGTTCATTGGGAAATGAATATTTAATGCTGCCAGGGAAGGTTCCTGACGGCAGAGGGTCCTGGAGCTGGTAATGCACTACCCGGGCCGGGGGATTTGGGGTGTGAGTTTCCCAGGCTCTAATCATCTCATAAAGCTGCCGAGTGTGACTCCTTCCCCAGTAATCTACTTAGCTCAGTCATTTACCCCTCCTCTTGCCTTGCCAGGAGAATGAAGCTCCCAGGTTGTTTGCATGACAAGTAGCCCGGGATTGTCTGGGCTGGGAGGAAGATGCTGGGAGTTAATTGGAGCAGCTGGAGTTGGTGGTTTCCCATGTTTGCTGGCTGAGGAGCAGAGCTTTTATGGGCAGCTCTATTCCAGGCTGCACCATGTGTTTTGATAGCTAAAATACTTTAAAAAAAAAAAAATTAAAAAATGGTTTGCCTTCCAAAGGACGTTTTTCTCCACCAAAACTAATCTCGAGGGAAAATGATGTTTGGTAGCTGTAGAATTATTGGATTTGCAGATAGAAACTGCTGTGTTAATGGCAGCTACTGACTGATGACCAAAGCAGCTAACTGGGAGATGTTCTTGGCAGCTGATCCTGCTAAAAACCTCTCCTCAAAGCCATGAAAACCACAGTGAACAATATCAAATAACAAAAAAAAAGCTGCTAGCAAGCAGAAACTAATCACTGCATCCACCTCTTCGTTTTAAAATTAAGGATGCTCCATTAGAAGTGTTGCCTTTTAAATTTTATTAGGATTCCCTCCCAGCAAACCTTGATTGTGGTAAAAATAAAAGGATAAACATCCCTTCATCTCTGTTTTCCATTTACCTACTCCTAAAGCCAAACACTGTGAGTAAAATTCCTGCTTGGAGATGGGCTCTGTAATACGTGGTCAGCCTGTGCTGGCTGGGATGGGAGCAGAGGCACAAAGAGAGGCTGAAGCACTGGATAAACTGTGCAGGTTTTATTTTAAATTACTGTCATGTTCTGTGGCTTGCTTGCAATCAAAGCCTGCCAGGCATGTCCCTGCAGTCCCAGTGGTTTGCACCTAATATGCATTTCATTAACCATTTGCAGATGACTTTATTGCTGCTGTACTGCTGCGTGTGCAGCATGGAGCTTTTGAAGTGATTGAGGCAGGAGTTGATGAAACCTTAAAAAAAAATAAAACAAAAATCTTTTAGCATGACTTGAGAGTCGTTCAGGCACAGCCCTGGCAGGGTGACCCCAGGCAGGAGTTGTGGTGCCACTGGTGGGGCTGTCCTGGAGAGCTTCTTGTGCTGGCAGGGCAGGGAGTCTCACCCTGTTCTGCTCTCCAGCTGCCACAAAGGGGGCTGCAGATGTTGGGCTCCAGCTCCATCTTCTTCAAATGAAGCTGGTTTGATTTTTCTGGTTTCCAGCCTGTTTGGGGTTTCACAAATCACAGAAGCATAGACTGGTTTGGGTTGGAAAGAACCTTGAAGATCTCCCTGTTCCACTCCTGCCACGGGCAGGGACACCTCCCACCTTCCCAGGGTGCTCCCAGCTCTGTCCAGCCTGGCCTTGGCCACTTCCAGGGATCCAGGGCTGTCTTTGCTTCTGCCCCCCAGGTGAGCTCAGAGCCTGTGGGAATGGCCCCATTCCTGCTCACTGTGCTCAGATCCTGGGAGCAGCCTTGGAGCAGAGCTGGGCAGCCCACAGGGAGTGGGAGACTTCTGCAGTGCTGTGCTTGCCCAGGCTTTGCCTGCAGCTCCAGTGGGAATGACTGCATGCAGGATTCCACCTGAGCACAGCTGGAGCTGCTTGGGCTGCAGCGGGAGGCAAGGGGCTCTCCCTGCTGCCCATGCCTGGGTGAGCCCAGCTTTTGTTAGCATAGCACCAACATGATCAGTGGTTCTTATGAGGAAGGATAAACATGAAAAATCATTTATGTAAACCCTGTATGAGCTGGGAGAAAATCAGAATGAAATCCACGTTGCAATTCCAAAAGTGCATGGAAAGACATATTTGTTCTGTGACTCAGAAAGACCCCGTTGGCTTAGAAGTGGAATTTTAGCAGAATTGTATCACTTGGTTTGAGTTAATGCCTTACAGACAGCAGAGTCCTCAAAACAACATAAAATCTGGGGGATAAATGGGGATCTTCCCAATCAGAGCCCACGTGGAGCTTGTGGGAAGCTTTCCTAGGCAGCATTTTCTCTGCACTGCAGATCCCCCTTCCTTTGGAGCCCATCCTCAGGTCTGGGATGGGAGATGGGGATGCAGGGCTGGCAGAGCAGAACTTCCCAGCCAGGGCTGACCCGTGGCACCCACGCCGCCCCCAGGAGCAGGGCAGGGCTGGAGCCCAGCTCAGGCCAGCTCCGTGCCCGCGCTGCTCCCAGCCCTGGAGCAGGGCCTGGCAAGGCCAGCACTGCAGCATGGCCCAGTCCCCAGGAACTCTGCTGCTCTTCTCCCCCCCGTGCCCTGGAGGGCTGTGCTGAGCATTCCCTTTCTTCTGGCAGCCCACACTGCCACTTTGCTAATTGTGGGTTCTTTCAGTTCGTGGGGAGTGTTTGGCGAGCCGTGCGCCCCAGCAGGGCCCAGCCCTGGGTGCCAAGGCCCCTGTTCCCCAGCAGGGCCCAGCCCTGGGTGCCAAGGCCCTTGTTCCCCAGCAGGGCTCAGCCCTGGGTGCCAAGGCCCCTGTTCCCCAGCAGGGCCCAGCCCTGGGTGCCAAGGCCCCTGTTCCCCAGCAGGGCTCAGCCCTGGGTGCCAAGGCCCCTGTTCCCCAGCAGGGCTCAGCCCTGGGTGCCAAGGCCCCTGTTCCCCAGCAGGGCCCAGCCCTGGGTGCCAAGGCCCCTGTTCCCCAGCAGGGCTCAGCCCTGGGTGCCAAGGCCCCTGTTCCCCAGCAGGGCTCAGCCCTGGGTGCCAAGGCCCTGTTCCCCAGCAGGGCCCAGCCCTGGGTGCCAAGGCCCCTGTTCCCCAGCAGGGCCCAGCCCTGGGGTGCCAAGGCCCCTGTTCCCCAGCAGGGCCCAGCCCTGGGTGCCAAGGCCCCTGTTCCCCAGCAGAACCCTCCAGCCTGGCTCTGAGAGCACTCTCAGCCTGCAGCCAGCTCAGGGCCCTCGGGCCAACACCAGGCTTCTTCCAATGGTCCCGGCTCTAACCTCCAGGAAAGTGCTCCTTGAACCTTACTACTGCCTTAAATAGCCATGGCTCAGGCCCCACAGGCAGGGCAGCAGAGACTGACACCAGTGTTTGGGGGAGGTTCTTCTGGCAATAGAGGAAAAGCCGTGGTTAAAGGTGATCTTCCCTCTCTACTCCCTTATTTTCCCTTCTGTTCTGTAGTAGCAGGGATTTGCTTTAACTGTGCTCATCCTCAGCAAGCTTTTAATAAATGAAGAGGAAACTGGAAGAGTTTGGAAAAGGATGGGATAAGCAAACACTCCAGAGGGACTTGTAGTGGCAACATGATTAATAAGGGACAGTCCTGGTAATTCGATCAAAACAGAGCTATTGCAAAAGCAGATGGAGCATCCCCTGTTTGGGCAGGAGCAGGATTCAGACAAATGATCCAGGGAGATTTATGTGCCTCCTTGCTGGGAGGGTTTCTTCTCCCCCTGGTAGTGTGAGGGGAAAAGCTCTGTAGGTTTAACCATAGAATTAGACTCCAGGAAAAAAAGAGAAATTAGTAAATCAGGCAGCTTATGGCTCCCAAATATTTTTATGCTGGTTGTTTGTTTGATAGTGGGCTCCAATCCTTACACAGATCTCTTTTCCTTCACTTTATATATTTATTTTTTTTTCTCTGTCAACTTCCACACATATCTGGGAAAAACCTTAAGCAGCTGAAAAAAGGAAATGTTCTCCAAAAGGAAAATAGGATGCAAAG
The DNA here is from genome assembly GCA_034336665.1 of Luscinia megarhynchos. Classification (NCBI taxonomy): domain Eukaryota; kingdom Metazoa; phylum Chordata; class Aves; order Passeriformes; family Muscicapidae; genus Luscinia; species Luscinia megarhynchos. The sequence continues at coordinate 11,110,239 of CM067580.1, forward strand.
TATAGAATCCTAGAGTGGTTTGGGTTGGGAAGGACCCTAAAGCTCACCCAGTGCCACCCCTGCCATGGGCAGGGACACTTCCACTGTCCCAGCTGCTCCAGCCCTGTCCTGCCTGGCCCTGGGCACTGCCAGGGATCCAGGGGTCAGCCACAGCTGCTCTGGGCACCAGAGAAGGTTTTCCAAAAAATCTTGGTCTCTTTAAAAAAAAAAAAAATTCTTTCTTTTCTTTTCTTTTCTTTTCTTTTCTTTTCTTTTCTTTTCTTTTCTTTTCTTTTCTTTTCTTTTCTTTTCTTTTCTTTTCTTTTCTTTTCTTTTCTTTTCTTTTCTTTTCTTTTCTTTTCTTTTTTCTTTTCTTTTCTTTTCTTTTTTCTTTTTTCTTTTTTCTTTTTTCTCTTTTCTTTTCTTTTCTTTTCTTTTCTTTTCTTTTCTTTTCTTTTCTTTTCTTTTCTTTTCTTTTCTTTTCTTTTCTTTTCTTTTCTTTTTCTTTTCTTTTTCTTTTCTTTTTTCTTTTCTCCCTTTCCTTTCCTTTCCTTTCCTTTCCTTTCCTTTCCTTTCCTTTCCTTTCCTTTCCTTTCCTTTCCTTTCCTTTCCTTTTCCTTTCCTTTCCTTTCCTTTCCTTTCCTTTTCCTTTTCCTTTTCCTTTTCCTTTCCCTTTCCTTTCCTTTCCTTTCCTTTCCTTTCCTTTCCTTTCCTTTCCTTTCCTTTCCTTTCCTTTCCTTTCCTTTTTTTTACTGTGCAGCTGCTGGGGCAGCTTGGAGCTGTCATGTGGGGAGGCAAAAGCAGGGAACTGGAGTTAAGAGCTTATTAACTTCTCAGGTTTTAGGAAGGTGCAGAGATGAAATGATACTGTGGGTTTTCCCTCCTCCTTTCTCTTCTTTTTTCTCTTTTTTTTTTTTTTTTTGACACAAAATGAGAGGGGACCTTTTGCACTGCACGTGCATAAATTGCTCAGGTTTGGCTCTGCTCGAGGCTGAAATTAAAAAATAAAAGAAAATCCAACAGTCATCCTGACACATGAGACAATGCAGTCGTCCAAAACCAAAATAGTTCTGTATAGTACTCTGCATATAGGAGTCAGAGATCTGTGTGTGGGCTTTAGGAGATGCCTTGTCTTCTTTTTTTGGAGAAGAAACTTCTGTTAACATCTAAATGATGTCAAGAATTCAGCAAGGATTGAATTCCCTACTCCATCGGCATGAAATTTTCACATTGCTACTGAACTCTGTTATTTTATCAGCCTCCTGCTCTTCAGACTCCTTTTTCCAAAAACTTTTAAAGTGATTGTGCAAGTCAAACCTAATTTCTTATCACAATTCTTGTGTATGTTGGCTCGGTTGTTTGCAAGGGATTGTTTCACCCACCCTGTTTCCCTTGGCATTTCTGGAAGGTTCTTGTAGTTGTTAGCAGCTGTAAATGGTATTAATAAGGAGGATTTGGTTGCTGGTTTCTGCAGTTTTCTCTGCTGATTAGGCTGCATTGCCAAAGGTTGAGCAAGTTTCTAAAAGCAGGATTGTTCTTCGAGTTGTGAAAACACAATTCTCAACAAAATAACAGCTGTATCTGTGTCAAGAATTCTCCAGGCAGGCTGCTACACCCCTGCAGAAACTGGGGTGAAACACTCCTGACCCAAAGTGGTATTGATGTTAAAATCAAGCACGTTTCACCTGGATGTTTAAAGACCCAGCCAGGAAGACGCCAGGGTTTTCTCCTTTCCTGAGGGTTGTGTTTGAGGTGAAAAGCACGTTCCCCCTCCAGCATCCTGTCCCTTCTGTGCTGAGCTCCCTCAGCAGCTGTGCTGGGTTGGGAGGTGCCTTCCCTCGTGGAACAAGGGGCACATCTTCGGGTTCCCAGGGAACCCAGAGTGGGGGCTCCCTCCACAGCTCCATGTCCTCGGGGCTTTCCAAGCCCTGAGCAACCCGAGCCTGGCCCTAGAATTGTGGAATTGTGGAGTATCTCAAGTTGGAAGGGACCCACAAGGATCATCAAGCCCAGCCTGAGAACTTTGGTTTTGGACGACTGCATTGTCTCTGTGTCAGGATGACTATTGGATTTTCCTTTATTTTTTAATTTCAGCCTCGAGCAGAGCCAAACCTGAGCAATTTATGCACGTGCAGTGCAAGAGGTCCCCTCTCATTTTGTGTCAAAACGTGACCCTGCTTGGGGCACTGAGTTGTGCTAGAACCTCCTGTGGTCCATTTCCTCAGGATGCTTTTATGAGTGATGACTCCAGAGCATGTCCTTGCTGTGGTCACCAGATCCTGCTGCTGGAGTAGGAGATTCACCCAGATAAAATTCATGGAATGAGCCAACTGAAAATAAATGCTTAAAAAAAAAACCAACCTTGGCATCTTCTCATGTGGCTCTATAAACACTTAGGTGGAACTGCATTGATTTGAGCAGCAATACCACTTGGGACAGATGGTTCCAGCCCAGTTTCTGTCAGCCTGCCTGGAGGATTCCTGGCACAGATGTTTTGTAGACCCTGGCTGCAGGTGGGGAAGGGCTCCATGAGGTGAGATTCACCCAGGAAAGGGAAGCTGATGGCTCCGTGTGGCAGCAGTGATGGGATTGTCCAGCCACAGCCCCAGAGTCAGGTTCCCTTTCCTCTGGGCCTGTGACACGTCCCTGTGCTGGGCTGGGCTGGGTGAGGGCTGCAGCTTGTGCTTCATCCAGCTCTGGGGCTCAGCCTGTGCCTGGGGCTGGAGGGACTCAGGGGATGGCTGGAGCAGAGGGAAGGTGTGAGAGCAGGTCTGGGCCGGGCTCCCAGCAGAGCCCAGGTGTGGAGAGCAGCGACCTCGTCCTGCAAAGCTGCCCTCTCTGGGGAGCCCATCCCCTGCTGGGCTGGGAGCTCCATCCTGCCTCCTGCAGACACCAGGGCAGGGCTGGCTGCTCCTGCCACAGCTGCTGCTCCTGGAGAGGCTCCTCGGCTCAGCCAGCACCTCAGCAGCTCCTTGCTGTGCACCTGGAATTGTCTCTGAGTGTTCTCCAAGGGATGGAGCAGATGGAGAGAGACACCCTGAGCAGAGGGGAGAACAGTTTGGGCTTCCAGTCCCTATGGATGGAAAAGCAAAAGGAGTTTTGGGTGTTTGGAAGCAGTTCAGGCGTGCAGGGTCATTAATCTTCATCTGTGGCTTTTAAAATCAGCAGCAGCCAGATCTGAAAGCCAGCTCTCCCAGACCTGAAAGCCATGTTTGTTTGGATGGAGTGGATGTGCAGGGAGTTTTTTCTGAACTTCACCCCACCAAGGTCTGTGTCAAGTGGATTGACTGAAGCAGCTCTGCACAGTGTGGTTCTGACCATTGCAGCAGCCCAGCTTTACAGGCCCAGCCCAGTGGTTTCATGTTTAAAGTTGTCACACATTTAATTCCCGACTGCTTTGTGCCCATTCTTATTTTCTGAAAAGAAAAAAAAAAGTCCATGCTGGTTTTGAGCTGGAGTTTCTCATACTTAAGTCTGTGTAAAGATGATTTATGGTGCTAGAAGGGCTCCAGTGGAAATGCAAGATCTATTATGAAGTGGATTGAACGGCCCATGCTGAAATGTTTATTGCTGTCTTCAAAATAGAATACATCAGGGTTGATGGGGCCTGTCCAGGAAAGAGAGAGAGTGCAGTGCAATGGGGCTAGTGGGGTATTTTTAGTATTCCAATAAAAGACAAGGCTTTTAAAGGAAATCACTTATTGCCATTTTGCAATCAAGAATGCAGGAGTGTTCCAGGGACTGCAAGAAATATGCTTCAAGAATGTGGGAGCCATAAGGAACTAATCATTAACTATTCTCCCGTTTCCACCCCCGGCCCTGAGCTGAGGAAGCCATTTAGGAGCTTTGCAATTTGTATGGAAATCTCAGCCCTCCTGACCAGCATCCCGGGCACTTGGGAGCCAGCAGCCCATTTCCAAAAGTCCCTGCAATTCCTGGGCGAGCAGGGCACTTTGGAAAATTGGAGACACATGGGCCAGCCTTCAGGAACACTTAATCTGACCTTAAATGACTGATATGGACACAATATGATCTTTGTTGTGCTGTAGGCTCTTCTTGCAGGTTCAGATGGATCAGCAAAACTGCAGGGTTGCTGCTGTTGTTCTGCTCGTTTGACTGAGCTGTGGTTATTTGTATTTCTTGTTTATTTTTCTCATGTGATGCTTGAAACATTCTGGAAGTGTTTTCATGCTGTAATACGTCCATGGAAGTAGGGAGGGAGCAATCCCAGCATTTGCCAGGGTGAAAAACAAAGGCAGAGGCAAAAGATAATCCTTTCCCAAGTGATTTAAGAGCCTGATGGGACAATTTAGTGATGCATCTAAGCAGAGCTGGTGGTTGCCTGCTCCTTCTCCCCACGTTCCCACCTTTTTCCCTGTCTGGCCCTGGTGTCCTGGTGGGGCAGTTCAGGCAGCTACAATGGCAGAAAAGTGACCCCACCAAAAACAAAGCTGGGGTGTGGGCTGGTGGCAGATGGAGGTGGGCAGATGTCCCTTCTGTGCCAGGCCAGTAGAGCTGGCCTTTCATTCGATTGTTTTTCTTTGCCCATTTGTTTTTACTGGAGAAAGTGGTGCAGGAGATGCAGTTCCCTGCTGAGATCATCTGTCACAGCTTCTGCCTGTTCCCAGCCTGCTGCAGGTAGCAGGGCTGGGCTGTGACCCTTCCTTTCAGGAAAACCCTTTGGAGTTTGCCAGCTGGGCTGGGCAGGGAGGCTGGGCTGGAGAAGGTCCCTGGGGCTGAGATTTGGGAGGAACCCCAGCCCTCAGGACACAGCCCCAGGCTGGCACTGGCTCAGGCTCCTTCAGGGCTGGTGAATCTCCCACGTTTGAGTGCATGAGTGCTTTCAGTGCCCTGTGACTGGAGCTGCACAAGGTCCCACCTGGCTGGATTTTCCACTGGAAGCCCTGAGGTATTACCATGTTCTTGCCAGGAGAGCTTGCCCTGGCTGCTCTGCAGACCCTGGTCCCAGCTGCTCTCCCAGCACAGCTCCTGAAGGTTCATGGCACAGTTCATGGCAAACCCTTCTGCTCCTCCTTGTTTCTGGCATGGGGGATGTCTTTCTGGTGGAGATGGGGATGTCCCAGTTAAACCTGTGCTTTCTCACCCTTCCTGCTGGCTTTGCAGAGCAGGGCTCAGGTGACACAGCTGGCTTGGTTTCACTTGAGTGAATGAGTGACCCCCATATGAAATAAGGGATTTTTAGAACCTTTGTGCTCTTCTTAGAAGCTGTTTTGTTTCCTCTCTCCTGGGAAACCTTCAGTGCACATGAGGTCTGTGAAACTTTCACAGGTCCCATTCCAGGCTGCTCAGAAATGCTGAGTATTCCTCAACTGCTCGTGCTCCTTGGTGTCCCCTGATGTCAGGGGAAAGGATGCCCGAGAGTTTGGAGGAAGGACAGTTGGAAACTGTGTCTGTGCGTGCTTGTTTAATTAAAAAAAGAGAAAGAAAAATAAACCACGTGCAAAGAACTCCAGTGGCCACATCTGCCAATGACCTTTGGGGCTGGAGAGAGTCTGATGATGGTGTGGGCCAAGCAAGGAAAGTCTGTAAAGTCACTCCAGAAGAACAAAAGGAAAAAGCATGGGGATGGTTCCAGTTTTGGGCTTGTGCCAAGTGATCTGGGTGGTCTGCCCACCCCTCAGAGCAGGCAGAGGTGGGCTGAGATTGCCAGGTTTGGGTTGGTTTGGGGTTTTTGGGCATGGGGAGGCACTTGGGGAAGCTGTTGCTCTTCTGATGCCAGGTGAGTCCAGGAAATGATTTTATTGCCCAGTATTTTTGCAGAAGGTGTTCAGGTGTGGGTTGCTCTAAAGCTCTCTGGTTCACTCATTGTGTCTCAGGGACACATGAACCATTTCTCCACCATTGTCCTCTCCCAGCTACCTGCTGCTATTTAAAGGAGATACAAATTTAGCTCAGTGTTCCTTTTCCCACAGACTCCTCTGGAAGTTAAAACTTGTGACAGTTCAGTTCTTGCTGTGCTCTTGCCTTGTCTTCAGCTCCAAACAAATGTCTTGCCTGTCTCTGAGCTTCACTTCTGGTGGCTCAGAAGGTAAAATAATTTAAATTTCCTAATTTCCATGGGAAACTTTCCTGGCTTGGAGCTGCCCTTCCTGCCTGCTGGTTCTCAGGGCAGTGCAGGGGGCTCAGGAATTGTTTAATAGACACACAGTCAGATGTGGCACCTCAAACCATTGGAGCTGAGCCTTCCAAAGGCAGGAGGTGACCCCCCCGTGGGGCAGCTGGGCACCAGGGCTGCTGAGCATGAGCAGCAGCTGGAGGCTGTGGCCAGAGCTCTTGGTGAGGTTGGGTTTGTGCTGCTCCCTGAAGGAATTTGGGATTTTCGGTGCAGTTGTGCTTGGAAGCAGTTCAGGGCATTACCTGGCATGCTTCTGTAATTTGAAAAATAGGTTAAAAAAGAAGCAAATTGGAGTATAACAATAATGGATCAAGAGAAACACTTAGCTCACTTCCCTGCCCTCAGCCAGGCTGCACACGGGGTTTGGGACCCCAAGTTTGGGATTGTTCAATTGCTGAAGTCATAAAGGTTTGGATGAAAACTCTCTCCACGCTGTGTCTGGGTTAATCTGCCATTTGTTTTCTGGCAGTGATGGTTCTCATCCTGCTGCTTTTAGCCCCTCTCTGTTTGCCCACAGGCCCTCCTGTCAGTCGGTATCTCCATGCCCTGGTCAAAGCTTGTCTTGGCACCAAACTCATCTGTGTGCCCCAGAGGGAATCCCATCTCCAGCTGAGGTGACCAAACCCCACAAAAATGCAATTTCTAGCGTGTGCAATAATGTTGACTGAGGAGTTAATGTGCATAAACCAAGTCTGCACCTTTGCCTCAGATAAATCGTTTCTTCAGGTTAATCTGGCCTCGCATGAGCAGCTCCAAATGTGCAATAACTCATAGACCAGGAGTTTTTTCATCTCACACAGGAATGACCTGGGCTTTTCTTTCTTCCAAATAAGGAATTAATAATGCAATAGCTGTTGTTCCCAACGAGCTCAGCTTTTTTGAGAAGTGCCTTTTTTCCCCTCCTCTAGACCCAACGAAACACAGGAACATTTGGAGCCTTTAATAAGGCCGAGCCTGGTCTTGATTTCTGTGAGAGCTGCCAGTGATTTTGATGTCAGGGCTGAGGTACAAGAGCAGTGTTACATTTCTGCAGGCAGAGCAGTTGAAAGGGAAGGTCAGAAGCAATAAGGGCCGGGCTGCTCTGGGCGCCGGGGCAGGAGCGCTCCCGCCCTCGCCAAGAAAACCTCTGGCTGTCACAAAACTAATAAAGCAAAACCCCCAGAGAGGTGGGCTCAGTGCTGCAGGTGCAGGAATCAGGGCTGCACTTGCACCCAGGGCAGCTCCATAGCGTGGGATTTCTGCTCAAGTGCCTCTTAGTGCAGCACAAATGGAATCCCCGGCACGGGGAAGGTGTTAGAGGGAAAAGGATTTTTATGGATTTTGGGGGAGAAAGTGCTGGGCTCTTTTTTTTAGGGAACAGAAAGAACAGCAAGATGGATTTCTTGGGGTGCTTGCCATGTGAAAGTAGTGCTTTAGGTATGTGCAGAGGGTTCAGAGCCAGCAGGGCTTTGAAGGGTTTTGGGCAGGGTTTCTGCCATATATCTGGCAACACGGGCTTAAAATTAACTTACTGAAACAGCAGATAAAATTTGGGTTCCTTAAAGCTGTGATATTAAAGAGAAGTCCTCAAGGAAAGCAGGCAGGCCCTTGCTGAAGCTCCATCCTTGCCCTCCTCTCTGCTGCCCTATAAAACAACGATTATGTGTTTATAAGTTACTGCTCCATGTCCCTTGTAAAAGAAGACTTATTCATAAACTTCTGGATAGACAGTTCTGTGGGAATATAACTTCCTTGGCCTAAACCAAGCTGCCTTTCCAGATAATGTAATGCTACACAGGCTCTTTAAAGTCCGAGCATGCTATTTATTATTATTTTATCATCTCTAAAAGACACCAGTGTGGAACCTGGGATGACACTACACTCAAATCAGCAGGAAAGATAGGGAAAACCCCAAGGACAGCTGCTGTTCCCAGAAATACTCACTGGCAGAGTGCTGGGATGCTTGGACCCTTCCCTGCACCTCCTCTCTGCAGGCACAGAGCCAGGGCATTGCCATGGGCACATCTCATTTCTGGGGTGGGATTTGCCAGATGCAAGTTGGACAATGTTGAAATGGTTTTGGATGCAACCTTGTGAAGTCAGGGCAGAGGACTTGGCCACACACACACGTGCACATGCCGAAGAGATTTTTTTTAATGGGCTGAAATCAGCATTTACCTGAGTCCTGAGGACTCAAAAACACGTGGCTGTGTTTGCTCTCTGAATATCCCAGTCCTGAGCCCACTGAAGCACCCAGCTCACCCCAGGACTGCCACTTCCCAGGGCTCCAGCTGGGGCTGGATTTGGGGATGACAGATGGGATCACTTAGGCCAAACCTGCCCAAAGGAGAGATGCTCCCTGTGGGGAGGGGCTGTCCCACCAGTCTGCTTCCAGGCTGGAGGAGAATCCAGGGCTGGGCACCCATGGGGAGGGGACATCACCCCTCAGCTTCTGCCCTGGTCAGGGTACCAGCTGGGGTGGGCATTCCTCTCCTGGATGCCCTCCAGGTGGATTCAGACCTCGAGGTTTTGCTTTTCTGTATGAACCCAAGCTGGAAAGTTGGTGGCTGGGGAGTAAATCAGTGGGAAGGGTGTCCCTGAGGAACCCCAAACCAGTGACCCTGAGAGATGACAAATCCTGGGGAGAGGGAATGGCCTGGGCACTTGGGCTGCTGTAAATCCCAAGTCCTCTGCTCTCAGGGCTGGACAGAGCAGCTGAGAAAGACCAAAGAGCAATATTAACCTAAATTACATGTAGTTTAACCCTTTTTTTCTGTCTTGTATCTAAAAATGGGATCTGTATTTGGAAAAGGTTTGGTGGGATGTGGAGCACTGAGCCCCCCTGAGCCAGGGACTGGGGGCATGAGCAGAGGAGATCTGAGCTTAGCAGTGACACCAAGCCCTGCAGAGCCGTGTGGGTGCTGGGGAGATCCCCATCCTGCCAGGGAACATGCCCTGGGACTCAGGCAGGGCTGGGGATGGGCTCCTGCATTCCTGCCCTGCTCCTCAGCAGCTGGAGCAGCAGCTGGAGCACTGCCCCAGAGCCTTAGCAGAGGGAGCTGCAGGAGCATGGCATTGACTCCAGCCTGCCTTAATTATTTGCTCTGTAATTGCACAGATTCCTGCTTCCCACCTTTGCCTGAGAGATGCAGTTGGGATTTGCATTCCTGGCACCGTTTCCTGTTGCACGAGAATCTTTCCTTTGTTCTCTTCCGACTCCTGTTGACTTTAAGAATGGCTTTGATTCCTGAACTTCTCTTTGAGGCTTGCTTGTCAAAGGGAATATTTATATTTCATAGCATTTGAGCAAAAAAAGGCAAAGCAGGCAGGGAGCTCAGAATGCAGAACTCCTGTCAGATCCTACCCACAGCTTTTGTGGGGGAAGCACATGAAACAGCCAGGTTTGAAACCTGCTGATCCTGCTGGTCTGTGGTGCAGGGGGCAATGTGTGTAACAGCTGCTGTGTCTCGTGCAGGAGGTGTGTGTGCTGTGTGCTCCTGGGCTGGTGTCCCTGGCATCAGCTGGGCCCAGGAGGGCCCCTGGCCACTGCAGGCTCTCGGTGCCAGTCTGTCTCCAGGGATGGAAGGAGGTTCAGTTCATCCTGCTGTGCCTCTCTCCCTGCCCTGGCCGTGCCCTCACTCAGCATTGCCCATTAGCAATCCTTCATTAGTCCCCCACCTTGCCTCTTCCTGCTGGGGAATAATTTGGGGTTTATGTGCAGTTCTTCATGGGACTGTCGAGGAATAATGACACCCCATTAACTGCCCTCTGTATCATTACTAATTCACACCTTTGGAGTATTTTCCAAGCAGCTGATCTCGGTTGTCTCTTAATTGCTGGAGTCCATAAACTCTGTTACACTGAAACTGTGTGAAGGATTTGCACCCTCTAAAACTTCTCCCTCCAGTGCAAAACATAACAGAGAATCAGAATGAGGCAGCTTTATCAGATCTTACTTCTTCCCTATTTAGGCAAATTATTTGCTTCTGGCTCTGCTGAAAACTCCAAAATGTATATTAAGGTGTAAAAAATAGGAGACTGGAAAGGGTGAGAAAGTCGTGGCTGTTCAGCCTAGAGAGGAAAAGGCTCCAGGGAGAGCTGGAGAGGGACTGGGGACAAGGGATGGAGGGACAGGACAGGGGGGATGGCTCCCTCAGGGGCCAGGCCTGGATGGGATCACAAATGGTTTCAGCTGAGCCTAAGAGAAAAAAAGTACTGTTGGTGGCAACTCTTATTTCCCCTGGAAAAAAAATCCTGGCCCCCTGGCAGAGGAACAGTTTCTGCACAGAAAACATGACACTATTTACAAAAACCAGTGTCTAATATCCTTTTCCAGCTTGGAAAGAGGAGTTTATTTCAATACATCCTTTTTTAATTGCCATGAGCTGGACTTGTAAATACTGTAAGTGGTTGAGTAATAGTCCTTAGTGAGCAGAGCAGAGGAGGGGACAGGTTTTCCACTCTTGGAACCCTCTGCATTCCCTCAGCTGGGGCAGGGAGACAGTTCACAGCAGATACTGAACACAAATAAAAGCCTCTCAATTAACAGCATTTAAGCCCAGGGTATGCCCATGGGTGGGATGCCAGTGCCCAGCACAGTGATCCAGCTGGGTAAGGAGTTTGATTATTGGGGTGGTTTGGGAGGTGGATCCAGGATGTTCTCCCTAAAACATTTCTTCCTTTCCAGGGGAGAGTTCCTGCTGGGAAATGGGGAGTTAAGAAGGGAGGGGATCTCCTTTTGTAGGATCTCGTTTGTCATGAACTTCTGTAGGGATCCAGTGGGTTTTGGGGCAGGATGGGGCACAGGGAGCCCCAGGCAGAGCTGGGGCACAGTGCTGTGGGATTCTCTCCAGAGCTGGATGATCCCTGTGTCCCCAGATCAGGTACATGCCTGAAAGCCCAGCTCTGCACAGAGTGCTTTGTGTTGGAAACAATTCCTGGTGCAGTTTGGATTTCCTCCAGAATAATCCTTTGCCCCAGTGGGATGGTACAGAGGGATTCTAGCAAAGCTCCAGCAGCCTGGCTGTGAGTTAAACACATCCCTTGATGTTTCCACAGCAGATGTTCAGGTAGGAAGATGCCCCCCAGGCCCTGCTGGAAAACACTGGTTTGAGGGTCAGGAAGAGAAGGAACTGCTCTGCCAGTGTGGGGTTTGGGTCCAGCTCTCTGCTCAGGCCCCCAGAGTGCAGGCCTGTCAGGGCTGAGCAGGGGAGTCCTTCCCAGGAGGAGGAGGAATTCAGTCACAGAAGCACTGTAGGTGCTGCAGGCAGCAGGTAACCTGTTGTGTCCCTGCAGGGATGCTGGTGGTGATCGTGCTGCTGCTCGTCGCCATCGCCGTGCTCGCGCTCTGGCCGACGGCGTAACCCAGCCCGGAGCAGCTGCTCCAGGGGAGCGCCAGGGCTGCAGGGAGGGACCTGCCGTGTGCAGGGAGCTCCTGTGCTGGGCATGAACTCTGACCTCCACAGCTGGGAACGAACTCCAGAGCAGCAGGCTGCAGCAGCGTCCACAGACATCCTGGAGCGGGCTGAGCGGCTCTGTGCGACCTGCAGCATTTCAGGGGGAAAAGAGGATTTTGTCCCATTCTTCCCTCCTCCCTCTGGCATTCAGGCAGCTGCAGCTGCAGGATGGACCCACCTCTCCTGCATCTGCATCTGGGGACACACTGGTGCTGCTGCCCTGCCCATCTTCCTGAGCTCAGACATCCCAGGGGCTTCAAACACCAAAATCCAGGAATGCTTTGGAGAACAGCAATGTTCCCCTGCTTCAGGATCCCTCCTTCAGAGAGAAAATGCTCCGTGGTTTTCAAGGAATAGTCTTGGGGAATGACTGCATTGGATTCTCACGGGCTGGGAAGCCACAGCCCTGCAGGGCCCCCGGGACTGAGTCCGTGCTCAGCCCTTGGGGGAGGTACTGCTGGTTATTGATCTCCAGGGAAGGAGTCACAGGTGAGTTACTGATCTCCAGGGATGGGAGTGAAACAGCAGCAGGACAGCCCAGCCTGTGAGAGTGGAGACTTTGCCCTCAGTGCTCCCAGGGCTCTGCCAGCCTGGCTTGGGACATGCACCACAATTAACGTCCTCACCGAGCTCTGTCTCTTCCTTTGACAGCTTCTCACACCCTTCTACAGCTGACAGGAAAGATTACCTGTTTCAAAACTAATGAAAAGGAAGTATTCAATGTTTGCTTCTGGCCAAGAGAATAATTATTTTGTTACACATGCCAGTTTGATTTCAGGATTAATAGAGCAAGCAATAAATACTGATTAAAGCTGATCCATTTATATACAGTTTCTCTGCCTGGGGTTTTATTGTTTTCTGCTATCTTGTGTTGTCTGTGAATGATTTATCCAATGCTGCCATATCTTAAGAGCTGGTCTGGAGAAGGAAATAAGCTATTCTGTCAGACTTTGATCTGTGAGTCTTGCAAGGGCTGGCCCTCACCTCAGCTAGTGTCTCCTTTCCCAGCTCTCACCTGGCTGTGGCACTCACCTCCCTCTGCCCACACAGCACATCCAGCACTGCTCTGGGAGGTGGAACCAGCTGTCCTGGTGCCTTGGCCCCTCTGGGCTGGCACAAATCCCTTCTGCCCTTCTGGACTCAGCTTCCCCAGGCAGGACTTGGGCACTGCCCCCTTTGTTCAGGGTCTGGTGACTGCAGATCACCCTCAGTTGTCTCCTTGCAGGGTGCAGGTGCTGGCTGGAGCTTGGACCCCATCACTCCAGGCTCTGAGGATGAGCCAAGGAAGAAGATGGAATTCTGCAGGAAGCAGAGGCAGGGAGCTCCTGAGGAATACACAGAATCACAGAGTGGTTTGGATGGGAAGAACTTTAAATCTCATGCCGTGGGCAGGGACACTTTCCAGTGGCCCAGGTTGCTCCAAGCCCTGTCCAGTCTAACCTTGAGCATTCCCAGGGATCCACAGCTTCTCTTCTCCACCTGTCGTGGGTGGTGCTATGTCCTGCAGCTGTGGGAGCTGTGCCCTGCCCCCAGGGAGCATTTCCCTGTCTTTGTGCCCGTGCCCAGCCCCTCCTCAATGCTCAGAGCTGGGGGCTGGAGCTCCTCCATGGGCTCTGCTGGAGAAAACCCTGGAAGCCTTTACCAGCCCAGCCCAGTCCAGCTGTGCCTGGTCAGTTCTGGGGAGATGCTTCACCTTGTGCCTGTCAGAGAGGGGGGCAAACAGAGGTGCTTTAATGTCCTCTGCTTTCCAAGGGGACACAGCAGGGGGCTGATGAGTTCATTGTTGATGTCAGATTAGAAATGGAGCTTTAGGCAGGGCTGCTCCAGCTGGAAACAAGGAAAGGCTTTGGAGAGCAGCTCCAAATCTGGGCATTGCTGCAGCTCTGCAGAGGGAGCAAGTGTTGGAATGCTCCTGGAGCTGGTCCTCAGCAGCAGCCCCGAGCCCAGAGCAAGATGTCACTGCTCTGCAGCAGCCCCTGGATCTTCAGTGACAGCAAGAGAGCAGCGTGGGGTTTGTTCAGCTGAGAGCACTGGCCTTGTAATTAAAACTGTCAGTTCTGGAGGGAACTATGGCTTTGTCTGAGTTCCCAGGACACGCAGGCTGGACGTGTAACTCATCCTGATCAACGTTCCCCAGGGACTTTGTTCTGACAGAGGCACTTTCTGACCCACTGGGTCCTCCAGCACATTTTTCCTGTGAGTGCCTGGGAAGGGTGGAAACACCAGGATTTGCTGCTTGTGCTGGCAAACAAAGAGATTCTCAGCCTTGCCCTTTAGGTAACATTTAACGTGTCTCTGGGTGAGGAATTTGATTAAAAAGCTGCGGATTTGGCAGCGCTCTGCTGTGTGCAGGGAAGCTTTTCTGTCTCCCTGCCCCACTAAAAAAATGGAAGGTTAAAATATGAGAGGTGCCAGGGTTTGGCTCTGAGTAGCAGCAGTGGCTTCTCCAAGTAAAGATCTTCCTGGAATGTGCCCAGAGACATCCCAGGCTTCCCCTTTCCTGCCACCTCCTGCACCTCTCTCCTGTGCTCAGGAGTTCAGCTGCTTCCAGCTGTAGTTCCATCAAAAATCCCATTGCTGGGGATGTATGGGGTGTGCTCCAGGCACCTGGATGTCCCAGTGCCCTGGGGAAAATCCCCACCTGCTGCATGAGAACAGGGCTCTTCTTGAAAGGCTGCTGGGCATTTTCACATTCCCTCATTGCTGGTGTGAGCTCGGTGTGAGGATGGCTCCTCTCCAGCACTGCCCAGTGGGATCAGGCTGGGAAACCACTCCAGGTCCAGCCCTCCGTGGGAAAAGCCTCACCCCCCTCTTTCCAGAGCCACCATGTCACCTTTGGACAAGTGGCCACCTGCAATCTGGGAAGCCCATTTGGCTGGCACTTGTGGCCCATTTGGCTCTGCAATAAAGAGCTGAGATTTCCGCCCCCTGGGATGTCTTTGGGTTCATAAATTGCCAGCACTGATGAAGGCTCAGGTCAGCTGGGCTGACCCCAGCACCTGGCAGCACCTTTTGCCTGGATCTTTGTCCCTGGAAGTAGTTTTGTTGCCCCAGTGCCCCCTCCTCCAGCTCTCCGTGCTGTTGGTGCCACCAGCCCTTGCTCCTGGGAGCTGATGGAGCCCTGAGCCTGCAGGGGATGGGCAGGAAGGGCCAGCACTGCTGAGCAGCCTCTGGCTGGAGCACAGACGCCTCCAGAGTGGGCTTGGCAGCTTTCCTGACTCCAAACCTTGCCTGTCCCCACACCTGTCCCCCATTTCTGGGCGGGGTCCCTCAGGTTTTGGCTCTGTCCCACTGCAGGGCACAGCTGAGCTGCCAGAGGCTGCTGGGGACACCCCATGACACCCACGGTGACCCTGCTGTCCCCAAGGCCACGTGCCCCTGCCTGGGCGTGCTGGGCAGGGACAGGGCTGGGGCTGCCCGTCAGAAATGTCTGTGCCAGCCCTGCCAAGGGACACCGACACACCCCGGGGGGAGGGACACCAGCATTTCCTTGTCCCACAGGCTCACCGAGCAATGGGGTGGGAAAAAGCAGAAATTCCTGGAGATTTTTACAGTTTACAAGAGTTTATTCAACTGGTTTCTGACTTTAGTTCTATCAAGGGGGTGCTGAACAGTTACAAGCTCCTTCGGGTCAATTACAGCCAATCTAATGAACAAATAAACAAAAGGGGGAGAAAGAAACAACTCAGAAAAACAATAAGAAAATCCACAACTTTTTCACGTGTCATTAAATATATTCATATATAATAACCATAATATATTAGTATGCATTGTAAAGAAACATTGCCCAAAGCAGTCTGCCATGGTCATAACTAAACAACATTTACAGTTCAAGATATTAACAAAAATAATAAAAAAAAAATCAACAAAAAAATAAAACCAACAGAAAAAAAAAAAAAAACCAACCCCAAAACGAACACAGGTTTGTGAGGGGATGAGGAGGGGCCGGGGAGGGGCACGGACACGACGGAAGGAACAGGAACGAGACCAGGCGGCTCTGTCGGGTGCTACGCTCAGCGATGATTGTTTTGGCATTGCAGCTGCTCCCCAGAGCCTCCCTGAAGGCACCTCAGCCCCTTCCCGGCCAGCCTGCTGTCCCCAGGGTGCTCCCTGTCCCCAGGAGGGCTGGGCTGGGCTCTGCTGCTCAGAGCGGGGCTGGCTCCCCTGCTGGTGTCCCCCCGGAGATGTCCTAGAGCAGGGGGGCTGCAGGGAGAGCTGCACCCCTGGAGTGGGGCTGCTGTGCCCCCCAGCAGAGGCTGTTCCAGTTCCACCAGTTCCAGCAGCAGCTCCTGCAGGTCAGGGTTCCTGGAGCGCGTGAAGGGCACTGGGGCCGTGGATGGAGTCAGGGGGTCTGTCTGGTGGGACTGGAAAGCACAAAACTGCAGCAGGGAGGGAGGGACAGGTCCTGGTGGGACAGGGCTGGCGACTTCCCTCCCTCCTGTGCCAGGATCCAGGCTCTTGTGCCAGCTCATTTCCTTCTGAGTCCCCAGGTTACCAGTGCCTGGAGGGGTCTGGCCTGGGAGGAGGGGGTGTGAGGAGGGGCTGGGGGTCTCCTGCAGCCTCCAGGACAGTGGGAGCAGGGAAGGGGCTGGAGGGTGTCCAGGTCGGGCTGGGGAGGGCGGCTGTGCTTGGCCAGGCTGGAAACTGGGAGTGAGCATCGGGTGTCCATGTGTGCCATGGGCTGTCCCCATGTCCCCTGTGGCCTTTCCTCCCTGCTCTCCGTGTGGAGAACTGCCTTTGGGCTCGATTCTGCTCCTTTTGGGCACCGTTTGGAGGCTGGGGACATCCCAGCTACCTGGGGATGGGCTGTCCCCAGCTTTGGGGTTCCCTGGCAGCAGCTGGTGGTGGCTGCAGGAGAGCATCCTAGCCCTGTTTTGGGGCTTTCAGTCTCCATTTGGACACTCGAGGTCAGATTTTATCCTCCAGAACCTGGTGGCTTCACTTCCCTTGGCCGCAAAACCGTCAGTTCTCCTTGAGCTCCGAGATAAGGAAAACCAAATCCAGTTTGGGAAAGGGGAGAAAACACAGACTTGGAGTGGGAGGGAGTTTCTTGATGTCCAGGGTGGGATTTTTTTCCTAATACCCAGATTAATTTTGAGGGCCTTGTGGTGGCAGGGGAGGCTCAGCAGAGCTGGGTCCCTCCGGGTGGTGTCTCCAGCAGCCCTGGGAGCCTCCTCTTTGCACCTATTTACATGGCTGCCCTGCTTTATGGTGGTTTATGTCATTATATAAATATTGTCAATTGCTATAAAACAAGGCAAAACCACTGGAAAATGTCATAAAAGAGATGTTTCCAAGTTTCCTAAAAGGAAAAATATCAGGGAGGTTTTGCTTTTCATAGCGACTAATGTTTGCTTCTCCCCCAGGTACCGTCCTGCCCCCCCTGCCTTCTGCCCCAGCCATTCCCGGGCTCCAAGGATGAGCTGGAACTGGAATTCCCCATTCCCCATGGGCTGGTGAGGCAGGGGAGCAGCCTGGCATGGGAGAGACAGCTCCCAAGCCATCCTGCCCGCTGGGTGCCCCAGGGGAAGATGCTCCAGTCTGAGGTGAGGCAGCCTCCACTGTGCTCAGTGCATTCATGGCTGGCAACTCGGAATTTTGAATTGGCTGCTTGTCCCCCCAGCAGAAGGGGGAGAGCTCCAGGTGGGTCACACCTTGCTCCTGGCTGAGGCCTCTTCCCTGGGCCAGTCCCTGCCCCGGCCAAGCCTCAGAGCTCTGCACTGGCTCCCCTGCCCACGGGGACAGTCCTGGCACCCTCTGCTCCCCACTTTGTCTCCAAGACCTTTTACAGGGATGTCAGGGGGCTGCAGCTCCAGAGGGAGCGAGGGCAGAGCTGCTGTGGGTTTGGGAGAGCTGCCTGAGTCTGGAGTGAAGCAGTGACCAGCCAGGACCTTGGTGCCAATCCCTGCAGGGATCTTCTACCATCTGCGGGTTCCTGGTGTGCTGAGGGGACCGAGCCCATGGAGTCGTTCAGGGGTGGCCACAGTGGAGAATCAGGGACTGAGACTGGCACGATCTTCCAGGGCACTTTCTGGGAACTGGATGCCAACTCATTTTTTGTCATGTCTGGGTGTTTCCTTGGGGATCCTGGTTATTGACTCCTTGCCTGGCTGGAAGGTGTCAGGGCACCCTGAGGGCTCACCCTCCTTCGGTGTGGTGGGGGCAGCATCCTCAGGGTCAGGGCTGAGCACGGAGCCATTCCCAGAGTTATGCACAGCAGGAAGTCACCCACCAACATTGTCCCCTCTTGGCTGTGCCTGAAGTGGACCCAGAGCATCATCACAGCTGGAGAGCTCAGCCCTCCCAGACCCCGTCCGCCGCTCCTCGGATCCGTCCTCAGCAAAAGTCTCGGTTTAGTTTCCTCTACAAGAACTGTTGCAGTCAGCCTAAGTCGCAAATACATATTTGGGGATGGGGAGTTAATTTCCAGCGGTGTTGTTGATTAGTTTCTTACAGGGTGGGTGTGCCCGTGCCGTGCTTTGGAGGCAGCAGATGTTGGCAGCTGGAAGGCAGTTTGGTGTCTCCGAGTCCTT
The DNA here is from genome assembly GCA_034336665.1 of Luscinia megarhynchos. Classification (NCBI taxonomy): domain Eukaryota; kingdom Metazoa; phylum Chordata; class Aves; order Passeriformes; family Muscicapidae; genus Luscinia; species Luscinia megarhynchos. The sequence continues at coordinate 11,128,322 of CM067580.1, forward strand.
CAGCAACGGGGCAGGAGGGAGCTGGGGGGCCCCAGGCACCCGCAGCCCACTCGTGGGTTCTGTCCACATGAGCAATCGCCTTTTCCTGGGTCCTGTTGGGTTTTGTTGAGTTTCTATTGGGTCCTGTTGGGTCCTGTTGGGTTTTGTTGAGTTTCTATTGGGTCCTGTTGGGTCCTGTTGGGTTTTCTTGAGCTTCTGTTGGGTCCTGTTGGGTTCTGTTGGGTTTTATTGGGTCCTGTTGGATTTTCTTGGGTCCTGTTGGGTTCTGTTGGGTGCTGTTGAATTTTGTTGGGTTTTGTAGGGTTTTGTTGAGTTTCTATTGGGTCCTGTTGGGTTCTGTTGGATTTTCTTGGATCCTGTTGGGCTTTCTTGGATTTTGTTGGGTCCTGTTGTGTTTTCTTGGGTCCTGTTGGGTCCTGTTGGGTTTTGTCTTCCCTGGAACACGAGGTGCAAGCCCAGCACTCCCCAGCCGTGGTCGCTGTCCCCTGTCCCCCAGCCCGCCCTGGCAGCCGGTCCCTGCCCGCCCCAGCTCTACACAAAGCAGCATGCACAGTCAGTCTCTCCCTCTCCTCCTCCTTTAAGTCTTCTTACACTTGCCCTTCTTCTCCCGCTGCTGGAACTTCCGCAGCCGCCGGGCCCACGTGTCCCGCCACTGGATCACCAGGCTGGTTTTGTCCGCAATGATGCCGCTCTGGTCGGGAGAGTCCTCGTTGTTGCCCAGCAGCAAGTACTTCTTCATGGGCTTGATTTTGGGGCACTTGCAGGCTATGTCCTTGGAGTGGATCCACAGGGTCTGGTCTCCGCGCCGGATGCGGTTGCTGCCTTGTTTGTAGACGGAGATGATGTTCACCGTGAACTTCCACCAGTCCGCGTTCCTTTCTGCTTTCAGAATGTGGATCTGGACAGCTGGAAAAAACCACACACAGGCAAGAGAGGAAAAGTGTTACTGTTTGGGCTGGTGAGGAGAAAATGAACTTGCCTTACCTAATGGGCTGTGTGAGGAAGAGGCATTTTGCAGCAGCCAAGGGTTGTGGATGCCCCACAGTTCTGTCCCCAGGCCACCCCCAAGAACAGGAGCAGCCAGTGCTGCACCTGAGGGTCTCAGCAAAGCTCCCAAGACCACCCCAGGCTTGGGAAATGCTCTCCAGCTCTGCATCTGGCAGTCACTCAAACACTGGGCTCCAAGGCCACCTCCTGGTGTCCTGGCAGAGGACTGGGACACCACCAGCTCCCATAGCCAGACTGAGGTGGGAGGACAACTGTGATCTCTGCACAAGGTGGTGATGATGATGATGATGATGATGATGATGATGATGATGATGATGATGATGATGATGATGATGATGTTTTCTAAGCCCATGGCTGATGCTGTGTAACCTCCTCTGCAGCCATGGACTGAGGAAACGTCAGCCCTTGCTCTTTCCTGGGATGGGGCTAAAAATCAGCTTCCAGGAAAATACCTTCCCCAGGCAGGGCCTGCCCAGCCCTCCTGGGTTTGTCTGGGGATGAGGAATCCCCAGCAGCAGAGACCGAGGGAAATCAGAGGGGAGGATGGTCTGGCTGGCAGAGCAGGCAGGGGCCAAGCTCTGCACAGGCTGGTGCAGCACAACCACAAAGAGCTTTTTTTGCCAAATCATTGAGCTTTTCCCTTTTCCCCCACTCTTCTCTCCATGCCCTGGGAGCTATAAACCCCTGCCCATTCACCTGCCTGTCTCAGCTGCCTGGCTGAGCCCCAGTGGGGCCAATCCTGTTTGTATAAATTAACAGAGGGAGAAGAAAGCCCCAGAGACCTCAGGGAAAACTGCCATTTGCCTTATAACAGTACAGTTTTCCTCCCTGGGCTGGTGGTGGAGGAGAATCCCCCTGTCTCTAAAACCAAGTGATTCCAGGCTCTGGGAGGAAGCAGAGCTCTGCAGCCCAGCACTACTTTTTAACACATTGCAAAATATATGGGGTATTTTTTTCAGAGCGTGTCATGGAGGCCAGATGCTTTCATTAAAAAAAAAAAAAAAAAAAAAAGGGAAAAAAGGAAAAAAAACAACCCTAAGCTCTGACTGTGTATTTCCCTGTCTGGTGTGAAGGTAACAAAATGTGAAGAGTAGCCAATTTTTATTTTTTTGGAAACAAATCTTTCCAAAAAAGCTTAAACCTTTGACCTGCCTGGGTCCACACTGACAAAATGGAGAAAATGAATGAAAAGGAACTGGAGAGAGGTGGTTACAGGAAACTCTGCTCTAAAACACACAGTCTGTATTTTTTTTTTATGTCAAGGCCCCCGTCTCTTATTTTTTTTCCCTTTTTATTAATGAAGTGGAAGGAGTGAAAGCTTTGAGGAAGGCTTGGCTGGTGCAGTCACAGCTGCCTGCCCTGACAGCCAGATTTCTGCCCATAGCTCCACATCCAGGATGCTCAGCTCCTCCTGAGCCGGGTTTGGGAGCCCAGCTCGAGTGGTGTGTGCCTGGGCATTTCAGTGGTGGGCTGGGAGAGCAGCTCCAACATCTCCCAGGGGACACAGGACGTGCAGAGAGGCAGAAATGGGCCAGGATGAAGTTTTGGAAGCACCTAAACTGGCTCCCTTGGGGAAATCCCTGGGGATTTAAAGACTCCCTTCTCATGAAGGAGGCTTCATTCTCTGCCCAGCTTGGGGCTCTGGCTTGGCTGTGCCTCCACAGTCCAGAGCTGGTTTTGGGGTTGGGTGCTGCCCTTCACCTGCCCTCTCCTGGACAAAGCCTGGCTTTGTGCTGAGCTGCTCTCACGTGGCTGATGTCCCTCCTGACCCTCTTGGCTCAGGACTGTCCCTATCTCTGCATCCCTGGAAAAACATCCCTGGAAAAAGCCCTGGGGCAGCAGGTGGGAGAGGTGACAGAGGATGGTGGTTCCTCCTGGGGATGGTGCTCCCCTTGCTGTGGTCCCCTGGGAGCACGTGGTGTCCTGGAGCAGAGAACAAAATCAAAGGAGCTGCAGCTTCCACGGCTCCAGCTGGGGCTGGTGACACTGGTTCCAGCAGGGATGGGCTCTGCTCCAGACTGGTTTCAATGAAGAGGGGACCCAGCCCAGCTCCTGATCCCACTGGTGCCTTGGGGCTGCTCCTCCCTGACCTCCCTGGGGGAAATCTGGGTTGCTGCACCCCAGGCACTCCCAGAGATCCAGGAGATTTTTCTCCAGGTTCACTTGCCTGCAGCCTTCTCTGCTCCTAAGGGAGCTCCCAGGCAGTAAAGGGGCCTGGGGAGCTGAGGGACAGCTGAGGGACAGCTGGGGACAGCTGGGTCCTGGTGAGGACAGGGGCTGCCCCATGAACCACATCCCACCTGGCACTGACACTCCTGAGCCACAAGCCCCACCTGGGTGGTGCCTTCCAGCTCTCACCACAGGATGGTTCTTTGGCAGAAGAAGGTGACTGAGTGGTCCCTGGTCCCCTCGTGCATCCCCAGAGTTCAGGGATGCTCGTGGCTCCTCGAGGCCTGGCTGGGAGCCTCCAGCCACAGGAAAGCCCCAAAGGCTGGAAACTGGAGATGAAAGTTCAAAAAAACAAAACCCAGCCCAAAGCCTCAAAGCAATGTTTGAGGGCAGCTGCTGAAGGCTGAAAGCAGCACCCTGCAGCATTCAGAGATTGTGAGTCAGGCCCCCAAAACTCCTAAGGCTGCCATGAAAAGAAGGAAAAACCTAATTATTTAGTTAATTTTTTAAATTTACGTGTGGGGTTTGTGATAAATCTCCTGAGTTTGAGGCTTTTCCTGCTAAGCTGACTCAGGGCTGGGCTGTAGGTCCAAATCTGTGCATCCTACTGTGGAATCCTGGAATATCAGACATATCCCATGCAGCTGGAGTTGGAAATTTGGGGACCATCACTGGGCTGGCCCCTGGGAAAGATCCCAAGGGGTGGCTGTGGGACCAGAGCAGTTTGAGGGTGTTTAATATGGCAGGTGGAAGGGGGTGCTGGGGACAGGCACAGATGTCCCAGCCCAAGGCAGGGTTTTCCAAAGGCTTGGCTCCCCTCTCACTGCACGAGTGGAGTCCATGTGGATTTTATTCCAAGCAGCAGCAAGAGGTGACCCGACATCATCTGGCTTTGGGAATGCAAAGGGCTGGCTCCTCGCTGGAGCAAAGTGTTAAAATGTGATTTTTTCCCCTTTTTTTCAGATTTTAATTTATTCGGCGGCGGCTTTGCCTCGCTGCGGTTGCCAATTTCCTACTGGTTTAATATTGGAGATTTATGATCCCTAATCCCTGGGTGTGCCCTGCTGTGGGGGACCCCTCCTGCCCCACTCTCTCCCTCAGCACGTGGCTCCAGCAGGGATTGCTCAGCTCTGGGGATGGGATTTCTCCACCTTCCAAGCAGTGGAAGGGGCTGTGAGTGCCGGGGTTGGTGCTTTCCCCCTGCCTTGGGTTTTTTGGAGGATTCAGGTTTTTTCTGCCCCCCTCCCTCCCTCTTTTCAAGCTGCCTTTTGAAAACACGTTTTGCTTTTTTCCAGCAGCCCCTGCCAAGCTCCTCTCGACAAAGGGGGTGACTAAGAGAAGGCTCCACTGAAGGAAGGATTTTTTTACTTTTTTTTTCCAAGAAAGGGCAAAGTGAGCAGATGATCTCACCTTTCGGATGAGGACTCTGCTCCTCAGCCCCATTCCCTCCCCGGTGCTGGGATGGGGATTCAGGGCCAGCATGAGGGACCCCAGTGCTGGTAAAAAACATCCCAGCAGCATCTGTGCAGGATCGGGCCCTGCTGCAGCACCCGGGGGCAAAATGGAGATTTAACAGCTCCAGGTTTCCTTCACCATGGTCACACCCCACAGAGAGCAGAAAATTCCCCAAAATCGGGCGCCTGAGGGAGTAAAGGATGTTCACACCTCACCTGGATCAGCATCACCTGCTCTCTTCAAAAAATTCCTTTTGGGAATCCCTACCCTCAGTGGGTTCAGCTGGGATCCTTTCTGCTTCCCTGGGATTTAACTGCCCCTGTCCCAGCAAATCCCTCCAGCTTTTCTGGGAGCTGGGAGCTGCCCCACACAGCCAAAATAAACCCAGAAAAAGGTTTTCTGCCTCTGTTCCTGCCTCCCCCCCTCCAGGAATCTCCTGGCTTGCCCTCCCTGCCTCTTGTTTCACTCCAAATATTTGCACCCAAACCCATGTCGTGGGGAAAAAGCCCAAATTAAAATAAAAAGAAAAAAAAAAAAAACAACCCACAAACCCGACAAAAACAAACAGATACGAAAAATAAATAAGGGAAAATATCCCCTTTGAAAGGCTGAATGAAGCAGGGAGCTAAAAAGCCCCTTTGAGGAGCACGGGGTGGATGATAGCTCCCGACTGAGGCCCGGGAGAAGGAGCTCTGTTCAAGCTAATTAGGGCCTTTTAGGACATTCAGCCCAGCCATGCCAGCAGAACGGTGAGGAAAAGAGCCTCCTAATTGGCTTCCTGCTGGGGTGTCAGTCCCTAAGTCTTTATTATCCCTCCCTGCACCTTTTCAACCCTTTCTTCCCTCCCTGGCCCTGGTGAAAGCCTGGGCTGCCCCAGCAGCGCTCACCCCACTGCCTCACCGCCATGGTTTGTGCTCAAAAAAGCAAATTTGTCATGGCTGTGGGGCCGTGGGGTGGTGGGACACCCTTCCACGGCCAGGAGGGTCGGGTGGGAGCACCCCATGCCAGCCTGGGACAGCGTCCCCCACACCTGAGCAGCTCTTCCCTACTCGTTGCTCCAGGGGGATCTCCTGCCTTTAGACACCTCCCGAGCCACCCACACCTCGGCACGGTCTGCTGGAGCCCACAGGGCAGCCCTAAACAGAACAGAGTGTGTGTCACCTAAACCTGCAAAAGAACCGAGTGTGTGTCACCTAAACCTGCAACAGAACCGAGTGTGTGTCACCCAAACCTGCAACAGAACCGAGTGTGTGTCACCTAAACCTGCAACAGAACCGAGTGTGTGTCACCCAAACCTCCAACAGAACCAACTGTGAGTGCCATCCAAAACTCCAACAGAGCCAACTGTGAGTGTCACCCAAAACTCCAACAGAACCGAGTGTGAGTGTCATCCAGGTGACAGGGAACTGCTTGCTGCTCATCTCCACAGCAAAAAGTATTTTAAATATTTTAAAATATTTAAAAGCCGTGGCACGTGACAGCACAGTGAGAGGAGAGGGGACATGGTGTCATCATAACCTGGAAGACACTGGAAAACACTTGGAAAAGAGGAGTCTCCTGCAGATGCTGGGACAACCCCAATGCAGGGGTTGCAGTGTGCTCATCCCAGTTTCCCAAGGGACACAGGGCATCACTGCTCCACTGAGCATCGCTGCCTCTCCCAACCTGGCAAACCTTTCCTGCCCAGCCGTCTGGGTGGTCCTCCGCCATCTCCGCGCTCTGTCTCTGCCCTGGAGGGAGACGTCACCCTTATAGTCTTTTGCCCTGCAGTCGTGCTGCCTCGCAGGTTCAGCCTCCCGCTGCAGCCCTGTCAGCTAGCGCGGCCGAAGTTTTCCTTTCTGCAGTGCCGCCTCCTGTCCTCCGGGGACCCCTGTTCCCAGTCCAAGTTTCCCACTGCAGTGCCCCGCCTCTGGTGCCGCTGAGCTCCGGCTGGCTCTCGGGGCCCTGCCTGCTCAGCCTGCTCACGATTCGGCCGTCTCGCGTCGGCAGCACCATGCCTGCAGCCAGCCGTAGCAAAGCCTTGAAAACCGGCTCCCTGCACGTTCATAGGAATGCTGTCAATGGCCTCACTGCATGGCCCGGCCCTCAGCCCAGCCCTGCCCCAGCCCTGGGGCACTGCATGCCCTCCACTGCCCACCCCAGCTCCCACTGCCCCAGCCCGAGCTCTCCAGGGACCCTGCCCAGCCCCAGCCCCGAGGCCTGCAGGGGACACCAGCCCCTGCCCCGAGCCTGCAGGGACACCCAGCCCTGCCCGGGGCCTGCAGGGACACCAGCCCTGCCCCATGGCACCCCAGCCTGCCCCTCGGGGCCTGCAGGGACACCAGCCCTGCCCCAGGGCCTGCAGGGACACCCTAGCCCTGCCCGGGAGCCTGCAGGGACACCAGCCCTGCCCCGGGGCCTGCAGGGACACCAGCCCTGCCCCGGGGCCTGCAGGGACCGCCCCAGCCCTGCAGGGAGCCTGCCTGCGACACCAGCCTGCCCCGGGGCCTGCAGGGACACCAGCCCTGCGGAGCCTGCAGGGACACCAGCCCTGCCCCGGAGCCTGCAGGGACACCAGCCCTGCCGGGACACCAGCCCTGCCCTGGAGCCTGCAGGGACACCAGCCCTGCCCCGCAGCCTGCAGGGACACCAGCCCTGCCCCGGAGCCTGCAGGGACACCAGCCCTGCCCGGAGCCTGCAGGGATACCAGCCCTGCCCCGCAGCCTGCAGGGACACCAGCCCTGCCCCGGGGCCTGCAGGGACACCAGCCCTGCCCCGGGGCCTGCAGGGACACCAGCCCTGCCCCGGAGCCTGCAGGGAGACACCAGCCCTGCCCTAGAGCCTGCAGGGACACCAGCCCTGCCCGCAGGAGCCTGCAGGGGCACCAGCCCTGCCCGGGGCCTGCAGGGACACCAGCCCTGCCCCCGCGAGCCTGCAGGGGACACCAGCCCTGCCCGCAGCCTGCAGGGAGACACCAGCCCTGTCCCTGGAGCCTGCAGGGGCACCAGCCCTGCCCTGCAGCCTGCAGGGACACCAGCCCTGCCCCGGGGCCTGCAGGGACACCAGCCCTGCCCCGGGAGCCTGCAGGGACACCAGCACTGCCCCGGGGCCTGCAGAGACACCAGCCCTGCCCTGCAGCCTGCAGGGACACCAGCCCTGCCCCGGAGCCTGCAGGGACACCAGCCCTGCCCCGGGGCCTGCAGGGACACCAGCCCTGCCCCGGGGCCTGCAGGGACACCAGCCCTGCCCCGGGGCCTGCAGGGACACCAGCCCTGCCCCGGGAGTGCTGCTCCTGCCGAGGGTGGGCAGTGCCCTCCGGCCGCGGCGCCACGGCCGTGCCAGGACAGGAGGAGAGGGGACATCCTGTGCCCGCTGCAGGACTGGGGCGGGCTCATGGGCCTGCACCCACGGCTCCTCGGCACCCACAGGTGCCAGGGAGGCCCCAGCAGCACAGAAGGCCCGTTCAGGGAGAAAGGACACAGCTGTCTGCAGCAGGAGCCTCGGTGCAGTGACAGCCCCTGGCGGCCTCCATCTCTGCCAGCATCGTCCTTCCCCAGCCTCTGCTGGAGCAGTGTGGATCTGCTGAGGGGCCCCAGCAGGGCCCAGGGGGTAGTGGGGAAGGTGGCAGTGCTGGGAGAGAGGGAGTTTCTGGGGAGGTGGCAATGCTGCTGGCATGCCATGCCAGCTCTCGCTGGGTGCCAGGACCAGGAGGAACCCCTCAGCAGCACCCCTGTGCCCCATGTGTGCCCCAGCCCCCCCAGCGTGGCCATGCAGAGTCTCCACCTCAGCCCTATGGCTCCCTGCAGGCTTCCTGCCCTTCCAGCCTGGCCAGCCCAAGACCCTGTGACCTTCATCCTGCAAGAGCCCCAGCTGAGATCTGTGCCCAGCTACAGCCCAGCCAAGGTCCCCTCCAAACCCTGCTGACTGAGGCTTCCAGCCACAGATGCCTCCCATTTGTTTTTCTCATCTAACGTTTCTGAACATCAAGTAAAACTTGAAATGCACTGAGAAAGGAGTGGATATTCCACCAGAACTGCAGCTGAGTGGTGGAGATATGCTAGCAAAGCCCCAGCCATGCCCAGCAGGATGCCACCACACCTGGGACGTGGCTGCTGGTGCCACTGAGCTCAGGGAACAGAAACATTCCTGATCCAATGCACTGGTAAGGTGTTCCTGGCCATAAACACGGAAGGGAAAGTGTCTGGGGGAGCTGAACATCTGTGCAGTGACCCAGGGAAGGTTCCCCTGAGCTTTCTGGGGGAGCAGGGAATGCCAAGGGACAGCCAGGCATTCTGCCCAGCCCAGGCTGCTGATGTCCTCAGGACACCAGTGTGGCTGTGACACAGCTGCTGGTGGTTCTCCCTGGCACAGAAATCCCAGAGCTCTGTGGGTGTTCACTGCTGCTGTCACACCTCAGCCCCTGGGCAGAACAGGAGGTGACACAAGGACAGGTGGGCAGGGAGCAGCACAGCAGGGACAAGCCTGGAGGCTCTGGCTGTACCTCCCTCCTGCCCTGGCCAAACCCAGGACACTGCTGGCCAGCAGCTGGCCCCGAGCAGCGGGGGTGGGCAGCAGCTCCCACCTGCACCTTCACGGCTCAGCCCTACCAGGGGGCTCCAGCAGCTGGCAGAGCACACCTGCAGCAGATCCTCCTGCAGCCCAAGAAACAGCAATCAGAGGCACCATTGCTCTGGACTCCAGTCCAAAAGTCTCTTAAGAGCAACCCCAAATCACCTCAGCAAGCTCTCCCCACAGAAACATCCCTGAGCAGAGCTGATCTCCCATCCCTACACTGATGCCACGGTAATTCTGTTCTACCTGAGCTTACAGGCCCGCAGGGAATCCATCCCAGGGCTGTCTGCCAGCCAGGGAGGCTGTGGGGTGCTGGCACAGCACTCAGCTGTCCCCACACCCTGCAGGACAGCACCCCATGCCCACAGCACCCACAGCCTCTGCTTCTCCCCGGGTGACAAGCTGGGGCTCAAGACCCTGACTCTGCTTTTCCTAAGCACAGCCCTTCCCTGTCCTTCTCCTGGTTCCCCAGCCCCACGGGCTGTGCCAGAGCCTCAGCTGGTTTGAATTGAACCAGCCTGGCCAGAGCCAGCTGCTGTAAATCACTGGGAATCACCAGATTCCAGTGCTGGCTTCCGTGGGTGGGGGATTTGCTCTGGTTCATTTCCTTTGTCTCCCTCATGAAGAGCTCTTCTTCCTCCTGAGTGACTTGGAGATCCTCTGGGGCCTTTCTGGGAGGGCAAAGGGGATTTCTGTGAGCCAGGCACTGAGCTCTGTGTGTGTGAGGTGGTGCTGCCCCTGTGCCCTCAGGACAGGGCACGGAGGGGATGCTGCAGGGACAGACCCTGCTCTCCTCACCAAGGGACCCTGCAGCACTCTGGGCTCTGGGGAAGCTCTGCTGAGCTGCTGCTCCTCGCTGCAAAGGGATGGTGGGGCTGGGCAAAGATGGGAGGAAGGATCAGTCCGTGGGAAGGGGAGGGTGGATGTGGAGCTCAGAGACACAAATAGTGTGAGACTCGTGCAAAATTTGTCCCTAAATGTTTATGGCACAAACCTCAGGAGTCCCAAGGCTTGTGCTGCCGGGCTGTGCCAGAGGCTCCTTGTCCTGCAGGTCCTTCTCACCCTCTCCCCGAGGCTGCAGAGGGATAACCGGCTGTGGGAGGTGCTGCCAGAGCCCAGCCACAAGCCAGGCCGAGACTGAGCAGAGCTGCCTGAAGGACACTCGCTGCTGCCTGCGGCAGGGTGTCAGTGTCCAGCTGCTGTCCTGGGAGGGCACCGGGATGGGCTGAGCCCAGCTCCCTGTCCCACTGCCTGCACCAGTGTCCCCTGCTCGCGGGGCACAGCAAGGCTTGCTGCTGTCCTGCTGCAGAGCTGGGCCCTGCGTGTCCAGCCCAAACCCGCGGTGACATCCCAGCCCCCTGCTCCTGGCCCTTTCCTCCCCGAGCTCGCTCAGCTGCACAAATATTCCAGCGCAAATCCCTGTTGGGAGGCACGAGCCCCAAGCGCGTCAGCCCTGGGTGTTTTTTCTGCCAGCCCCGCAGCCTGCCGCGGGACATGCCGCCGCTCCGTGCGCTCCGGGTGAGCCGGGGCCGGGGCCGGGAGGAGCCGCCTGCTTGCACAGGGCGCAGGTGGCCGGCGGCTGCTTCGTGTCGCTCGCAGCTCAGTAAAACGTGTCAGCACAGCCTTCAGCAGCTTTGCAGCTCAGCCCATCCCCTTGATAGAGCTAATTCTCTGGCTGGGCAGAGACTTTTCACAGCTAAACACCTTCTTTGTTTTCCTTAATTTCTTTTTTTTTTTTTTTTGTCCCCTTTTTTCAGAGAGTTGAAATTTTCCTGTTTAAGCATCTTTGGTTTAGGGGGTTGTGTGGGGTTGCTGTGCTGAGAGCTGCGGGGTGCTGAGTGCCCCAGCCATGATTTAAAGGATCCCGAGTGCCGATGCTCGCAGGGCTGGGCAGGAGGGAGGTGCTGGCAGCAGGGCTGCGGGCGCTGAGTGCTGTTGCAGGAAGACCCTGCACCAGGCGCCTCTTGCTGCGCTTGCAGTTCCCAAATCAGCTTGGAGCTGCTGCGAAAGCCACATGTCGGGAACGGAAATTAAAGGCCCCTTGATTCTGACATGATAGAGCGATTAAAGCCACATTTCTTGGCCTGGGTACCTAACTGGAAATGCAGATATAAGGCTTAGATCCCCAAGGGGATTCAGATTTCTAATCCAAATTTATGCAGCTAAATTCCTATTGATTTCCCTCAGGTAGAGCCCTAAATGCCTTTGTGGGCTGCGATCCAAAGTGGAGGTGGTGTGGCTTAGGAGGGGAGCCCCAGCCCTGACAGCCTGACCCCAGAACTTGGGGCTGAGGGGCATTTCCCTGTCCTCCCTCCAGGGGATTGTGCTCTCTGGGGGCTCTGTGGTGGGGCTCTGAGTGTCCCCATCTCCTGGTGTCACTGGTGGGGATGTGCAACCACACTGAGCCAGTAAATGAAGGTGCAGCTCCGAATATCAAGTCCTAAATTTGTGATTCCTTTATCAGAGAGAGCGGGACTGAGGAGACAGGAGTGGGGTCTGCCTGGGGTTCCAGACACCCCCAGAGCAGATCCCTGGGGCTGGTTTGATTTGCTGCAGTGCAAGGGGAGGCTGGTGGTGAGCAGATTTCAGATTCCTGCCCTTTTCTCCCCCTCCCCAGTGTTACTGGGTCAGAAATCCTCTGTGCATGAGCTGCCCCTCTCGATGGGGGTGAGCAGCAGTGACTGTGTAGGGGACACAGCAGCTTCCAAGTCCCCACTGGCTCTGGCCAAATCTCAGCTAAATTTCTCCACAGGCATCCCAAAACCTGCACATTGCTGCAGCTCCTGGCTTCCCAACAGCCCCTGCAGTGGGAAGGTCTGCCCACACCTGGGGGGTGGGATTTGTGTTTCAGTGCTGTAGAACCCCCATGAGTGCCCAGGGAAGGAAGATGCATTTTTGTGTATTTTTTGCAATTGGACCTGAGCAATCCCTCCCTTCATCAGGAGCTGGGGAATCCCAACTCTCAGCTTTGTCTGTGCCCAGACCCTCCTGCTCTCAGCTGCAGCCTGGCCTGGCTCCCCGAGCCCATCCAACAACCACAAAACTCTCCAGGTGCTCCCAAGAGCTGCTGCAGTCCTGTGGACATCGTGCACAGCTGCTCCATGGCTCTGCAGAGCTTCCTGCTGCCCCATCCCATGGGACTGAGAGCTCCTCCAGGCTGTTCAGACTCTGGAAAGAAACTCTCAGCCCCTCTTACAGGCAGCAGCCCCACATCCCCAGCTTGTGGCTGGGGCCTGGAGGAAAAGCTCATGGAGCAAAAGGGGGGTGCATGGGGGGCTGCCCTTGGGAACATCATGTTTCTGCTCTGGGGCTGAGTGTGGGCTCAGAGCTGGGTGCTCAGTGCGTTCCACTGGGCAGGAAAAGCTCCCTGTGAGCTACCCCAGAGCATCCCAAAGGCAGCTGGGACCAACTCCCGAGGAGCACAGGATAAACTGCAATCCAGCCCTGGGACAGGAGAGGATGGCCCTGCAGCAGTCATGGCAGAGATGCCTCTGGCTCTCAGACTCAGGAGATTTCCCCAGATGACCATGAACTCCTGGTTCACTTCCCACAGCACTGAAGCTGCCCCCTGCTTCCATCCCAAAGAATTATTTTACCATCTCATCCATCAGTCCCTGGAACAACTGTTGGAGTCATTTGGAGAGCTCCAGCTCTGCTTGCTCCAAGCTGCTGGCTCTGGGGCTGTGCTGGCCACACATCCTGAGGGAGGGGATGCTCTGGAGGAGCCCTCTTCCTTCCCAGGGAGCATGGATGGGATCATCCCTATGGGACAAGTGCAGGGACTGCAGGGTCTGGCTCACCGAGCACACAGACTGTGAGGGATCACTGCTGTAATTTAATTTGTGCAGGACTCCACTGGGAGTCTTTGTCTCAGAGCTGGCAGCTTTAAAGTAAAGAAGTTTGAATAAAATAGCAAAGCTAAGGCAGAAAATCCTTCCCAGGTTATTCATTTCAGCAGTGGCATCGCTTGTCTGTGCTTTGCTGCACCTTTATCAGGCCACTGAGTGGATGGGCTCTGTTATCTCTTCTCCTCTCACCTGGCTGTGACCCAGATGCCCTTTGCAATTATCAAGTGTGAATTAGTGCCCTTCATCCCTAGCCAGCTGCAGGACAGCTGGTGTCCCCAGCAGGGTGGCCTTGGCCAGCCTGCCCTTTTCTCTCCCTCCCCAGTGTTAGTGGGTCAGAAATCCTCTGCCTGTCCCAAAGATCCCCGGCTGCTCTGTGCCACCCCAGAACTTTCTGCCCATCCCAAAGATCCCCGGCTGCTCCGTGCCACGTCTGAATTTTCTGCCTGTCCCAAAGATCCCCGGCTGCTCCGTGCCACCCCAGAACTTTCTGCCCATCCCAAAGACCCCCGGCTGCTCCGTGCCACCCCAGAACTTTCTGTCCATCCCAAAGATCCCCGGCTGCTCCGTGCCATCCTGAACTTGCTGCCCGTGAGAAGCTCCCGGGCAGGCAGCTCTGCCGAGGCAGAGTCGGGAGCGCAGATCCCAGCGGATAACGACCATTAACCTCTCCCTTGGAACAAGAAGGTGCAAATGAGCCCACAGTAGCCTCCTTTCTTCTGGCTGAGCAAGATTGATTGAAAAACAAATTGGCGCAAATAAAGCATGTAATTAGATTAAAGCCTCTCGCCTGGAGCGGCTGGAAAGCGGCAGCGAGGGATTCCCGGAGCCCCTTCGCACCCCCGCAGCCGCCAGCCCCAGTGCTCCAGCACCCCCAGGACGTGCCCAGGGTGTCCCCGGCACATCCCGGCAATGTCCTGGGCAGGCCCCTCGTGCTCGCCACTCCAGTCCCCGCTGTGGCCCGGCAGCGTCCCGGCAGGTTCGGGCGCCTTGGGTCCATCCCTGGGAGCTTTGGGGAAGCACCCCGGACACCAGCCCAGCTCGCTCCCTGCCTCTGGAGCTGCCCGGTGCCGGTTTGGGGATGAACGGCCTGAGGGATTTTTGGTGTGTCAGGACAGGCGTGCCCACCTCGGCAGCAGCAGCATCCCAATTTTTCCGGATCTAAAGGGAGCAGGAGGCAGGCGCTGGCTGCTGGTGGCGCGGTGGGGACAGTCCAGCTGTGCCTGACACCCACTGGAAACACTGCACTGGAAAACAGTGAGCTGGAAAACACCTCACTGGAAAACTCCACACCAACACGGAGTTTTACAACTCTTCCACACCACCTCTGCCTCCTCTCCCAGGACTGGCTGCACAGGATTTACCCGGTGTTGAGCCCCAGGACACGCTGGGGATATGGGGTACTGATCCAGCGCTGCCCTGCCAAGAGCCACCGCCAACACCATGAAATACATTCCTAGGAAAACATCTGTCCTCGGGAGCCCAGCAACCCATAAATTCCTACCTGACAGCAGTCCCAGCCTAGGGGGGAAATCACAGTTTTGTGTTCGGGGAGAGATGCAGAAACAGAGAGTTTTGTGTCTCCAGGGGGAATCAGCCTCTGGAAATGTCCCAGGATGGGGAGAGGGAGCTTGTCAGTCCTGACTCTGGAGCCCGAGGCTTGGCTATGGTGGGGAATGGGGATGAAGGGTTATAGGGATGGAGGGATATGGGGATGAAAGAATATGGGATGGAGGAATGGAGGGATCTGGGGTGGGGGGAATCAGCTGCAGGGATGTGGGGATAAAGGGTTGCAGGGATTAAGGGATGTGGGGGTGGAGAAATGGAGGGGTTTGGGTGAAGGGAATGGGTGCAGGGATTTGGGGGTGAAGGAATGGAGGAGTAACTGGATGAGGGGCTGCAGGAAGCCCTGCACTGGGATGATAAGAGCACAGCACCGTTGTGCATGAAACTTATCTGCATTTCAGCAGTTTTGGAGGGTTTGTTTTAGGCTTTTTCCTTCAGACTTTTGGAGCTATTTTGAAGTGAACAGGAGCTCCCTCACTGGAAGACCCTCTCCCCTATTGTGCTCGCAGCCATTCACGGGGATCACCATGAGAAGAACCCTTTCAGAAAGAGCTGGATGCTGCTGATCAATCAGTCAATCAATCACGCAGGCAATCCATCACCTCGTTTACAGCTCGGGACAAGGCAGAGAAAGCCCAGGCACGGCTGAATGAATTCCTGCTTTGGATGGGTACAAAGCTGGAGACTCCCAGGCCGAGCCCAGATTTAGCCCAGGGTGAATGAAATGGCGATTTCCCCTCCCTCAGCGCTTTGTTCCCAGGCTTTGGGATGCTCCCGGCTCTCCAAGGCTGACACCTCCCCACAGCTGAGGCTTTTCCCTCCTGGATTTGGGAGCATCCTCAACAAGAAGAGATACCCGTGCCCCAGCCTGGCAGCTGCCCCGGCCAGCAGCCCTTCAGGGAGGAGGCTGAGTGAGTCCTGTTCCATGCTCAGGGAACTGCAGTGCTGGGAGGTGCTGGGACAGGGCCCTGCTTCGCATCCCACGGAAAGCTCGGGCTGGCTCCTGTGCTCCTGCCCCACACTCTCATTTCCAAGCCGCCCTGGCACCCTCACAGATGCTGTGGAGGCAGATGGAGGCTCGCAGGGGGTGGGTGACTCCTTGTTTCCAAAGGAGCTGTGGCATATTTAATCCTTTCCTACTGACACTTTTCCCTTGGAGCTGTGGCTGCAGTGATGGTCACAGTGTTTATGTGGCCCTGAGATGGGGACAGTGGTCCTCAGGCTCTGCTGAGCCAAAAAGGCCAGGCTGCCATGGGATGCCCAGGTACAGGAGGGCTGGGAATGAGGTGTCTCAGCTGTCCAACCCTGGACCTGCAGTGGGAGAGGGGATTTAATCCATGTTCCCCCTGTGCCCACTGAGGTTTCCCTGCAGTGATGCAGGTGCTGGAGGCTGCACACCCGAGGGACCCCTTTTCCCTCTTTGTCTGTGCATGGACATGGGCTGTGAGCCTGTGGCCACCCCCTGAAATCTGCATTTTGCCCTTCTGCTGAGGGCAGAGCCCATTCCTGCTGCTCACCCTGGGACTGTCCCAGAACAGAGAGAATTTACCTGGCAGCAGGGGGTGGCTCTGCCTCACCTCAATCCGGGCATGAAGAGGCAAAAATCAAAGCTCTTGACTTTCAGACAGAGGAAAACCAATCCTTTTATAGGACAGGAGTACTCTGGCTACCTGCAAATGATGCTGAAACAGGAGCTCCAGCTCATAAGGGAGGGCAGTTTTCCTCATTCCTGGCTCTTCAGGGAGGATTCAGGCTAAAATTCGGATAGCACAGCATGGAACCAGCTCTGCACTGGGTCTCCCCTGCCTCTGGGAAAGCTGCAACCTGCAGCCAAATCTGCTCTGGGTCTGTGCACCCTGGAGAGCCCAGGGATCCCTCAGAGCTGGCCTTCCCCTTTCCTGCATTTGCATCCAGCCTCTTCCTCACCAGCCAAGAACAAAAGGGCCCAAAATGATATTTGGAAGGGCCAGATCTGCTTTTGAAGCTGCAGAGGTTGATTTCCAGGGAAATCATGGGGAGCTGCATCAATCCAATCACCTGTTTTTATTTAAGCCTCCTGGCTGAAATCATCCACCTCAGATAATTATTCCCCAGAAAATCTGGATTTGATTCAGATAAGACAAGGACTGACTGGCAGATTTGTAAACCTTCACCCACCCACTGCTATTTTTGTTTGCCCTTTCACTGTGGTCTCTTCTGTCTGAAAGGGACCAAAAAAGGACCAGAAAAGCTCCTCTTGCCTGGCAGCAAAAATGAGGAGCAGCCCCTCCTCATCCTGCAATCTCCCAGCATGGGAGAGCATGGATGCATTTCATCTAAACAATCCAGTCTTGGCCTGTTTTCCCAAACTGATTGGGACCCCCGAGAGCAAAGCAGAGCCAGGCAGGACCCCCCACAGCAGAGCTGACAGTGTCCCACCCCTCATCCCCAGGCCAGCTTTGGCCCGTGCTCCCCTGGAATGGTTCAGGTCGGGGTGATGCTTCCTCAGCTCTTGGCCACTTTCTGTCCCACGTGGCCACGAGCACAGGCAATGGAGCAGCACCTCTCCCACGCTGGCTGCACTCAAGGTCTCCCACTAATTGCTTTTTCCATCTTGTTTCCAAACCCCTTTTCTCCCATAGCATGGGAGTTCTGACTCACAGACACTGATTTAGGGGTTTGTGAAGACCCCCACAGATTTCAGCAGGGTGGAGGTGGGAGCTGAGAGATGCCAAGACACAGCACTGCTGGATGCTCCCCATTGAGGACAAGGGATGAAATGCAGAGAGTTCAAGCTCCTTGGACAAAGCAGTGCTTAAAAACTCCAATAAAATCCCAGTGAGAAGAATTATGATGGGATTCTGGGCCTGTTGGATTGCTCAGCTTGGCTCAGCCTTCACAGTGGGAGATGGCACAGGAGGCTCCTGGTGAGATGCCCTGGTGCCTGGTCACCCCTCTGGGCAGGGACTGGGGACATCTGGGGACACAGGGATGCACAAGGCACTGTCCAGGCATTTCTCATCACTCCCAGAGCATGGATAACCCGCTCCCAGCCTCCAGCCAGGGCTCCTCAGCTAAGGAAGGGCTCTAACCCTGCTGGGATGTTCTCAGTTATTGGCTCTATGCAGACTCAGCTGGGCTCTAGATCCCTCAGCAGCCCCTTTCCTTTGGCACAGGGTAAAACCTGTCCCTTAAATCAGCCCCACAGAACTCCTGAGATCCCCCTTCCCGTGGCACTGGGGGCTGGAGATGTCCCTTTGCTCCCTGAGGGCTGCTCCTGAGTACACAGCCTGGCTGGCAATCCCTGCCACGGGACTTGGCTCAGGGATCAATCTTAGGTGACATCTGTCACTCCTAGTAAAAACTCTTCACTTGTGAGCCCTCCTGCACCGCTGAGACAAAAGTAAACAGCTTTTACACCTCATGACCTTCACAGCTGGGGCTCAGGCACCCCGGGAGCCTCCAGGCAGCAGCACAGGACAGGGCAGCCCTTCATGGGACCCTCTGGCTGCTGCTCCATCCCCTGGTGACATGGGGACACAGCCGTGCTCCCCTCGGGCCCAGCACTGGGGAACCCCCCCGTGCTCACAGATTCAGCAGGAAAACCTCCTGCACCTTCCCTGCACCCCGAGGATCTCAGGATGCTGCACACGTATTTCCAGCGCGTTTGGGCATAGAAGGAAACCACTTGTCCCGGTACAAACAACAGCATTTGTGCCTTTGGGGCAATTTATCTGCAGGGAAATGACTGCAGAAGAGACATTTAGCACATGCTGCAGAAGAAGAGAACGTACCTGCGGGCTCCTCGGCGCTGCTGGCGGCCGTGGTGGGCGGAGCGGCCGGGATCTCTGCGGGACAGCGGCAGAGGAGACAAAAGGAGCGATTATTCCAATCCCCAAAGAGCCCGGTGCCTGCACACGCTGCGGGTTCCCTTCCCAGCCAGCAAGGAGGGTCCCCAGCCACAGCCCCCAGCAAGAGCCCCCAGACCAGTACAGAGCTGCTGGGGAACCTCGAGGTGCTGCAAAGGGGGTTTTCAACCCAAAAAAAAAAAAAAAAAAGGCTTTTGGCTGCGTGCTGCACTGTGCCCAGCCCCTGTGGGCTGCTGTCACTGCCTGTCCCTGGGGTGTCCCCTCCAGCTGCTGTCGCCCACGCTGCAGGCAGTGCTGGCACCCCCTGGGGAGGGCAGGGTGCAGGTACAGCACTGCTCTGCTGGGATGCAAGGGGTGCCTCCCACATATCAAAGGAAACACAAACACATCTGGTGCCAATTCCCTGCTCCCTGGCTCTGATTTGGGGCCAGCTTTGCAGAGCTGAAACCACATCATGCTCTGGATAGTCATTCCCAGGCCTGGCTGTGTTTGCTGGGAGGATGGAGGAGCTATTTGGTCCCAGCTTTGCAGGGTGCTTCCCTTGGAAGTCCTTCCTGCATTGGGGCATGGTGCTGGCGTTTCAGCATTCCTGGGAACCTTGGTGGGGGAACACTCCCGCAGTCCAGTTTGAAAGTGGAATTTAGGCAGGAGCTGGGAGTGGGCATCTGCCTCTTTCTGCTTCTGCTCTTGGAAAAATGCACAGCCACCAAGGCAGGGTTTGCTGGGGTGTGTGACAGCAGCTCCTAGGGCTGCAGCCCCATCAGCATCGGGTGATTTTTGGGGTCGACTCACCTTCCTGCAGTTAAACCCTGCAGTTAAACACAGTGCATGGCCAGGCAGCACTGAGAGCCAGCACAGCCACCCCAATGCTGGCTCATGCCTGGCCCACAGGGGTCTTGCTCCCTCCCCAAGGTGTTCTTTTCATGGCTACAGATCTCTGGGAACAGGGAATGACGAGCAGTGGTAAATCAGAGAGTGACTGTGCCCAGCCCCACACCCTGGATGGGCCATGTTGAAATCCTGGGTCTGTCTTTATTTAGTGCCATGAATCCCGAGGGAGCTGATGCAAGGAACAATTTACTCTCTGATTTCCCCTGGCCCTGGGGTATGATTAATGATAAACCTTTGTGCACACTTGCTGCAGAGCAGACTGGAGCCATGGCTGGAGGTCTTGGGGACAACAAGCATCTGCTTTGGGCTCTTGCTGTCCCATTGCAACACAGGGGAAAATGAATCTCAAGTGACCCCAAACCACCCTGGAATGTATGTTTTCAGCAGGAGAAGGTGGAGAAAGGGTCTCTGCCCCAGAATTTGGCAATGGCTATGCTGAGAGGGGTGAACAGTGTGGGAGCAGACTGTGGGTTCCCAACAAAGACTTGATTCTTTCAACCTTCACTTTTCTTATTGGGCCTACTTCTCCTTTTAGCAACAGGGAATCACCCTTAGGGGTCCCACAAGGTGCAAGAGCCACTGGAAGATCCAACAGCAGCAAACCCCACAGGCAGCAGAGAGGGGCACAGACTAAACCCCAACTTCCCAGGCAGTGAGAGCTCACAGGGGCTGAGGGGCTCCAGGTGTTTGCAGAGCAGAGGCTGCAATGGAGGCATTTTGGGAGCTGTAGCTGGTGCTTCTGCTGTTGTTTCAAGAGCAGAGGGTGAGAGAAGCCTTGGGAAGGCAAATTGAAAGGCAAAGCCAAGGAAGCTGACAGTAAAACCACCGTGTTTCTGGGAGGCTTGTGTGAGTGCAAGAGCCCCTTCAGCAATCCAGGTGTTCTCAGCTGTGACAGCAACTCCATCACAGGAGCAGCCCCTGTGATCTGAGGTCTGTGCCAGTGCAGCACAGCCTGATTTTTGGGGAGTAAAACCTGTTTGTAGTCATCTGCTTTAGCATCCAGCCCTGATGTGGCAACCCCAAATAAATGTGCTCTTGAGGCACCTCTGTTCCACGAAGCAAAATTGAATTCCCAGCAACCTTGGCTGTGGATGTACTCACAGACCCTGCCCAACAAGGCAGGCGAGGTACTGGCAGCTGCTGTGGATTTTGGACCAAGGTTGGGCAGAATGGAGGGCAGGGGTCCCCAGGCAGCTGCTGGGGTTCAGCACCCCCCGCCTGGGCAGTGGCTCCGGCAGGTTTTTAAGGGCTGAAACGTCCTGCACAGCCAGAGAAAGAAGATGCACCTACTGATGCAGGGCGCGATGGGGGAGCGGCTCTGCTGGTAGCCCTTGGCGCAGCGGTTGCAGGTGATGCCGGTGACTCCGTCCTTGCAGGGACACTGGCCCGTGGTCTGGTTGCAGGTCTGGCCGGCGGCGCCCACGGGGTGACAGTCGCACTCTGCGGGGACACACGACAGCAGGGTCAGGGGAGGGCACGGGCGGCACGGCCGGGGAGCGGGGCAGCTGCCCCGGCACGGCTCCTCCTCTGCCACCGGCTCCGCGCCTCCGGCAGAGCCCGACGGACAGAGCTGGCGTCGGGCACCGGGGCGGGCTGGCCCTGTCACAGCCCCTGCGGAGGCAGAGGTGCAGCCGGGGTGATGGACCTGCGGGCGGCGTGGGCACGGATCCCACAGCAGCTCCTCACCCGTGAGCGCCGCGGGTTTAGAGGCGGGGGAGCAGCACCCACTGCCCCGCCGGGAGCTCCAACTCGCCGGGCTCTGGGCAGTGCCGGCAGGGCTGGTACAGGTACAAACCCAGCAGCGCTCCGGCAGCCTTCGGCACGCCGAGCTCAGGCAGCAAGCAATCGCTTGCAGAGAGCTTGGGAATTCACTCCACGTGCTCGCCAAGAAAAATCAAGCCAGTCGTTTCAGAGCTCTCGCTCGAGCCCTTCCCGCTGAGCAGCATCCCTGGCAGCTGGCACTGCGGGCACAGGAAGGAAATGCCCTTGTGGGATGCAGGCGGGCTGGAGGACCTGCTGTTCCCGGCCAGATGGATGCAGACTTGACGGCAGAGCTGGGCAGATGTGAAGGGTTTGGCAGGGGATGTAAATACTGCACTTGAAAACATTCACCATCTCATTTCCCACAGTGGGACTTTACCGGTGCAGCTGTTGGGGAAAAAAAAGATATAAAAAGGCAAAAAGAAGAAAAGAAAAAAAGCAAAAAGCATCAGGGCTTGTTATCATCACTGCTCCAAAAGGATTACAGCCTCGCACATTTGTTAACAGCCCTGATTTCTAAGAGCTGCAAGCGCCGTGCCAGACTGCGGGCTGCCCCTGCTGAGCGGCGGCAGGGGCAGGCGGGCGGGCAGGAAAGCTTTCCTTTTCTTCTGCAGCATCCCCGGGAAGGAGCCAGCCAAATCCCTCCCCTGGAGCACTGATCCCGCTCTCCTCCTGCCCCTCAGGGGAGCTGCCTGCAGAAACAGGGGCTGGGGGAAACCTGTCCCACTGCCTGGGCCTGGAGGGGGCTGTGCTAGGGGCCAGGGCCAGGGCAAGTGTCCACATGGGCACCAGTGGCTTCAAACCCCCCAAAAGTGGGCACATCCCTCCCAAGAGGGCTTTTCCTAGACCCTGCAATGCTGCTTGGTTTGTTCTGCACCTCCCTGGCTCTCAAAGTCCCTAAATCTGTCTCATCTAGGGACAGCAGACCACATCCCACATTGGTTTTGGGTTTCCAAGTTTTGGTGTTTGGTTTTGGTGCCACCCCAGCACGATCCTGCTCCCTGCACCAGCAGCTCCCAGCTTGACCCTCACTGGCAAGCAGCTCCCAGGCTGATCCTGCCCAGCAGGGCTCAGATGGTGCCTGGAGCATCCCTGCTCTGGCATGTCCAACTTCTCCCTGGGGACATCCCAGAGCTCCAGCAAACTGCCACTGGCCCTAGACCCACCAGTCCTGGGTGGGAAGAGACAGAGCCTTGCCAAAACCTGATGATTTTTCACATGAGAGGGGAAAAAAACTCTCAAGAAACCAACAAAGCTTTTGCTTCTTTTCTCCTCTTTTCTTAACATTTCTGATTTGGGGTTTTTGATTTAAAGTCTCACTCTTCCCCCTGCCCTGAGCTGCCTCTGGGAAACGGCTGCTTGCAAACCTGCTCACAGCAGAAATCTCCTTTTCTAGAGCTAATTTAGATTGGAAAAGCTTTAACATGAAATCAGCGTGGCTGGTGATGAGCAGAGGGGTGCTTAGGTGGGAAAACCTTCACACTGCAGTCCCGAGGGATGGCTCAGGTAAAGCTGGGGGAGAGGAAATAAAAACGGATTAAGTGATAGGTCTGAAGGAGGAATAGGAGAGAAAAGAGTTAAAGAAGAGCAGAGAGGCAAGAGTTAATACAAAAATAAGTAAATCAAAGAAGAGTGACCCAAGAAGAGGCAAAGGGCAGGAGGATGGGGACTGCAGATCGCCCTCATTCAGTAGGACTGCTCGGACCAGAGAGGGAAAAGAGGGGGAAAAAAGCCTTGGTGATGAGTAAGATTCCTAGATTGAGGCTCTTGGGAGCCAGGCTGAGAACGCAGAGCGCTCTTTGGACAGCACATCAATAAATAAATAAATGGCGATGCTGCTGCTCCCTTCCCTCGTGAGGCTTGGCAGAGCCGGCCCGGAGCTGGCGGGGTTATTTCTGCAGCCGAATCTCTGTCTCCTCTGCCCAGGTTGGGCTCCTGTGAGGACTCTGATGTCCCCATGTGAGATGTGCCCAGGGTGGCAGGGGACACGAGTGGCAGAGGCTCTGCCACGCCGCGGGGAAATCCTCTCTGGGTGCCGGGACGGGCTCAGTGCCACCGGTCCCCAGCGCCCCCTGGGCCCTGAGCCCTCCTGCCTTGTCTGTCTTCCCAAAACTGGGAATCAGCAGCTCCCAGGGGAGGCAGGAGGTGCTCTCGCCGTGCCTGCAGATGTAGATTTGCTGTCCCTGTCCTCGAGAAACTGAACCAGCGCCAGCAATTAGGAGCAATTAAAGGTAATTTACAGTTCCCCGGCCAGTGCAAACACTTGCAGCCAGCAATTACAGGCTCTTCTCCTTCCCCAGCCCTGGAGAGCGCTGCTGGTGCTTGATGCTGATTTTTCCAACCCAGTTCAAATTCCTTTGGGCTGTAACCCCGCGCCGAGGGAAGTCTGCCCCAGGCTGCCGGCGGGGGTTTGGTGCGAACGCCCCTTTGGCATCGCCGCTGCCTTTCCCTTGGGGCTCGCAGAACATCTGCATTCCTGAACTTCCCCGCCTTTCATCCCTGAACTTCCCTGCGTGCGAGGATTTGTGGATTTTTTTCATCACCCACCGAGGAGCAGAAATTCAGCGCTGCCCTGGCACCAGAGCAGAGGGCAGCTCTGTGAGCAGGACAGGACAGTGTCTGGGATATCCCGGGAGACCATCAGGAGGATAACACGTGGATTTTCCTCATGCCTTGCTTGAAAGATCACCCCACAGAGGGTAGGGTGAGATGGGAGAGAAGTGAACGAGGATGATGCTGGAGTAAGAAAAAGATGTGTCTGCACTCTGTCAGCCCACAGAGCATCGGGGGAAGGGAAATAACTCTCAGGATCTCGTTTTTTCAGAAAACCTTTAAGAAAAATTTATGCTAAGTGTCTGTGGCAGAGATGACCAGGAATTCCTAGTGAAAAATCCAGTTATTTTTGGTTGAAAACATGGCTATGGAGGAGAAAACAAGGAGCAGGAATCTGTGGGGAGGTTTAATGGGCAATGAGGGCAGCAGTGGGGGTGCCTCTGCTCCCAGAAGCTGATTTTCCCTATTAAACAGCCGTGGCCTGGAGAGCAGGGAGCTGAGAGCACTCCCAGGTGAGGCCCGAGCCGGGCTGCTCCAGATGTGAGGAGACCACGTCGCTCTTTGTGAGACAGACCCAAAGTGGCCGAGTGGATGAGGGAGAGCAGCCAAAATCCGGAGTGCAGAAGGAGGCATAATTGGAAGGAGGGAACAGGATGGCTCATCCACGCTGAAGGGTCCCAATTAACTGCATCCACTCCAGGAAAAGATCTGGGAGTCAATGAAACATCTGGCTGATTGCAGTGGAGCTCAGAAGAGCCTCAAGATGGGAGGCTGTGCTTGTGAAAGGGGGAGAGAGAAACTCTGAATTCATATCAGGGCACTACAGAAATCAATAGCTCGTCCTCAGCTGGGAGCTGGAGTGAAAGGCACGGAGAGCACCCACGGAAAAGATTGGGAACGCCTTGCCAAGAGACGGTGGAGGGCTGCCAAGCAATGCTCAGCGCCGGGAAGGTCAGACAGGTGCTCCTCTTCACTGCTCCTGAGAGCCCAGCAACAAAGGGACATTGAGGGCGTTGAAAAGGCAACCTTTTCAGTGATAAAGGGAAACGCTGCTTTGCACCGCACCTAATTAACTCGTAGAGCTCCTGCTACGAGACACCATGGCAAGGGCCCAACAGGATTAGATAGGGCTCTGAATGAGAACATCTGTAGTTACATTAGCTGGGATTAATATATATACGGATATAAGCACTGCCAGGCAGCTCCACGCTGCCTGCAGCCAGGAGATTTCCCCCGGGGCCAGGCTCTGCAGGACTGGCTGCCGTGGGCTGTTATAGCTCTGTCTGGAGCTAAATCAGCCCCTGTTTGCTGGACAAACCTGCCGAGGCAGAGCATCGCCCACCCCAGCCCAGCCAGCGATGCCTTTTTGTGCTTCACTCAGGTTTGGGGCTAAAAAACACCTGGAAACATCTTGAGATAAAAAAAAACCACCCACGGTTTTTCAGTTCAGGTGGTTGAACTTGCTGAGATGGTTCTGCCCCACTGAAGACTGACAAATAGCACGACAAAAATGCAAATATTTTTGCACCCCCGGTGTTCGGGCCGGAGGTATTCCCAGCCACTAATCCTGCCCCACACACGTGTGGTGAAAGGTAAACAGAGGGATAAATCTCCAGGCTCAGCTCTCCTCAAGTGTGACCTTTATGGAGAAGGTGCCTGAAAAGATCTGCATTTTTGGAGAATTAGCATCCTCCTGTTTTCGGGGAAGCTGCTTCCTTGGGAGGTTTTCAGAGAGATGAAAAATGCTTCTGCCTGGGACAAGAAAAAAAGGCTGGGCTTGCCAGGGTGTCCAGATCTCCTCTTGTTGCCCTGGATGTGCCAGGATCACAAACCCCACAGGGCTTGATCCAGCCTCTGGACTGAGGAGGAACCCAACAATGCATTAAACTGGAAAAAACCCTTAATTAGCAATAATCATTGATGAAGGCTCCTGAATCCAGAAATCACACTCAGTTTTAAGTACAAATTCAATCCCAGGTAGCCAGTGTGCCTTAGGTGCATATTTATATTTAAGCAGGCTTTAAAATGCTTTTCCAGAATCATGGCCAAATTGCTTCCCTTAGGTTGCTTCCCTTCTTTCCTCCAAAGATTTCAACAGGAGTAAAAAAAATGTGGCTACAGAAAACTTCTGCTGGAAAAAAATACAACAAACCCAGGTTTGTTGTCAAAATGTCAAAACAAATTCAATTTAAATTCTCCTGTTGCCTCAATCACATCCTGATGCAGCAAACATGTCTCACTTAACCTTGTGGTTTAGTGTTTAGAGGGGTGGTTCTGGCATCATTACTTAAGTTAGTTTTTTTGTTGTTGTAGAGTTGTTTTTTTCCTGCTCCACTGTCTTTAGGAGCTCAGGTACTTTAAATCCTGCTCTCTCTGAGCACATCTTGCCAGGGAACTCAAGGAGTGAGAATTCCTGGAGTGTCCCTTGTAGCTGAAAGCCATCCCAGAGGTGACCTTTAAGTGGTCCCAAGGAGGACAGGGTGTTCTCACAGCTTTTCTTCGGCTCCTGTCTTTGGGGAAATCAATTCAAAACAAGCAGGGCTCCTTCCTTTGGATACCTATCCTGGTTATTTGTCCATGGATCAGGGAAGTCTGAGCTGGACCTGTGCACCTGAGCACTGAGGAGAGGTTTGTGCTGGCTCTGGGGACATCCTGTGGGGATGGGAGAGCCCACAGGCACTGCCAGAGCATCTCCAGCACGGGCAGCACCTCCTGCAAACCCCAGGGATTTCTAGGGAAGAGAAGCTGGAATTTGGGGTGCACCCAGCCAGCCTGGCCCCAGCTGCTTTGCCAAGCAGAAGCAGGGGTGGAAATGTCCCCGTGCTGCCTCTGAACGCCATTAATGACTCTCAGTATTGACCATTAGCTGCTCTCGGTGAGCTCCTCAGCCCATCTGCGACACTGGGAGCTGCACTTAGCCCTCCAGAGGATCATGTTCCTGCTCAGTGTCCCTCAGCACATTCTCCTGGAGATTTAAAGGTTGCCTGCCAACAGAACATGAATTCCTCCTTTTATTGGGCAGAGCCAAACGATCTCTGGGTGTCTCCTGCTGTCCCCCCTCCCGCGCCGCTCCTCAGGGCTCTCCCGTTTCCCCTCCTGGACGGGCACTCAGGGGAGCCAAGGCCTTTGGTGCCCTGCAGTTTGGGCCAGATTTCACAGATTAGTCCTTGGCTTTGTCTTCTCCATAACGAGGAACAGACGGGGCCACAAAGCCTCCACTGAGCTGGAGTCACTGCTAATCCAGAGGGGCCTTGGAACCCCAGCAATAAATCCACTTTTTGGGCAGGGGCACTGTGAGCAGGCATCAGTGACACACACAATGGGACAATTATGGCAGCATTTCCCCAAATGCTGGAAAATTCCCTTATTCCAAAATTTTTAAAACTTCCCCTGTCTGCTGAGAGCTCCACTTCCCACGAGACTCCAGTAGGGCTGGAGAAGATGCTGGGGATGCTGAGATGAAGCACTGGGGTTTCCTTCACCCCACCTTGCTGGGAAGACTTGTAGGATGTCATCCCTTTGATTTTTCCATCAAAAATGTCAGACCTGCAGGGGCAGCTCTGGCCAGGCCAAGAGCAGCAGCTCAGTGGTCTCAAAGATCTAAAGCAAACCCAGCTCCCCCTGCTCTCATGGGAGCTGCTGCACGAGGAAGAGTGGGTTGGGAATGCTGTTATGGAAGGGGAAAAAATAAAAAAGAGAGGCAAAGTTTTTCTCTTCCTGATGGGTTTTTAGCCTGGAACAGGAGGAAACGAGGTTCCTACAAGTGCATTCTCCCACTAATAATAAAAATCAAATCTGGCAGCAGAGCAGAAGGCTCAGGGATAATGAGGTTGCCACAAGCCTCGGGAAAGGAGGCAGTGGGGAAGGTGAGGGAGGAGCTGGAAAAGCTCTGCAGGAAAGGATCCTTTGGTGTGCACAGCCCTCACAGGGCACCAAGGCACCCACAATGGGGAGAGTCCCCAGCACCCCAAGAGCAGGGAGAGATCCCAGGGAGAGCTCCTGTGGCACAAATCCCAGCTCTTCATCTGTGATGCTCTGAGAAGCATCTGTTTAACTGGAAAAGAAATCCTTTCCTACCAGAAAAAAACAAACCAACCCTTTTCATTTTAGTACACTGGAAACCAGAGTGTGGGGATGAGCAGGACTGAGCTTGGTTTTAATTCTCAGGATCTGAGAGCCTGAAGCACTTTCCACTCCTGAGAACTGGTCTGAAGCAGGAAATTATCTCAATTATTGGAAAACATTCATGGGGAAGGCAAATGACTCCTTTTCTTTCCTCAGTCTGGTGGATATGCAAAGGTCTGGCTGTGCAAGTGAATTTAGCAACTTTTGTCCTTAGTCTGAGACCAGCGATGGAGAGCTGGGTTTAGTCTGGTTTTATTTTCTTAATAGGGCACAAATTCCCCTCTATTGTGTCGCCACTTCTGACAAACCACATCCCAACCTGCCCTCCGGGATTGCTCCTGGATGTTTCTCTGCTGGAAACCCAAACCCCAGTTTGGAAGGTGGCCGGCCCCCAGTTTATCCAGTAAACCCCTCCTGGGCACCAGCATTGCCAGGATGTGATTTTTCAGGAATGCAGAGCCAGCTCTTGTCAGGGAATCAATGCTGTCCACTTTGCTGTTCAGCTGGATCATGCTCACATCTGCCTGGATTCGGGGCTCAGCTGTGAGCTCTGTCTCTGCTCTGAAGGTGCTGAGGTGGTTTCCAGGTGGCAATGGAGATTCCAGCTCCTTCTGAGGGTCTCTGGAGCAGCCTCCTCCATCCTCCTCACACCTCCCTGGATTCAGCAGTGTCTTGCCCTGAATTCCACAGCTCAGCAAACTCTGCCCACTCTGCCTCACAGAGAGGAAGCTGCCTAATTTAATGTGTCTGATCATCCATCATTAAAATGTGGATTTTAATGGATTTTTAAAAATCTGGCATGGGCCGGGAGATGCCTTGTGTTGAGCTTAGTCTTAATTGAACAAAAAATCACTGCTTTTTCCATGGTTTCCTTTTACAAACTCAGAACAGCATAAGAGTTTCAGTAATGCTCATGCCCCTTCTTTTCTCTGGGATCCTTGCAGTCCAGGTGGGTGAATGGTGCAGCTCTGCCCCGGGTCCTGGCAGTGCCATGGAGGAAGTGACACTCGGTGGCATTGAGCCTCTTGTGCTGCCCAAGGACATTCCTGCAGCGACCTGTGAGCATGGACAGCTTAAAGCTGCATTTCTAGAAACCTTCTCCAATGGTCTCTGCGTGTCTGGGGGATGTGATGACAAGTTTTAGATGCAGAAGCCATAAATCAGCTCTCAGGGCTTGCAATAATATCAATATAAAGAATTATGGGGCCGTGGGGAAGGGGAGACTCAGACACAGCCACTGACAAATGCAGGATGGAAATGCAGCTAGAAAATTAGTTCTTGTGGCAGTGGAAGAGAATCTCCACAGTCCTGGGGAGAAATTAAAGTCTATGCTTGGCAGATCAATGCCTAGGAAGTTTGGAATTTCTCCAGGGATGTGATTTCTCAGAGGTGACCAAGCCCTGCCAGTACCAGGAGCTGGCTCCTCTCTCATCTCAGCAGCTCCAGCTGGAATCCAAAGAGGAGCAAAAGGAGGAAAGGAAGGGAGGGAAGTTTGACCATTAAGGACAACCCCCTGGGGTGAACTCCTGGGAAGTATTGCCTTGGAGCTTGCCTTAAAACCAGGAGAGAGTGGCATCAAAATGAGGCAGTTCTGGAGAGGGGAGCATCTCCCTCCTCAGCCCCAGAGGTGACCCCACGGGTCCCAGCAGAGACCTGCAGTGAGGAGAGGCAGGGCACAGAGCTCTGCAGGAGCCACCACTGCTGGCCCTGCTGCTCCTGCTGCTCCTGCAGCCCTGCTGCAGGGATCCAGCCAAGCCATCCCAATATTTTTGGCATGCTTCAGCTGAGAGCTTGTCTGCCCCACCCAGGTGTGGCTCGGGGACCGTGGGGACAGGGAACATCTCCAAGGCTGGAGGGATGCTGACCACAACTGGAACTGTGGACAGACTGGTGTCCCTACCCTACACGGGGACAGCAGCAGTGGGACACCTCTGGTGGCAGTGGCGCCATTCTCAGACCCTGCTGTTTGCCCCCCCCGTACCCCAACTTCCCAGCAGCAGGAGCAGAGAGGTTCCATCTCCCCTGGCCCAGCCTCCAGGGAACGAGCTCTCAGCTCTAAGCTGGTCACGCAGCTCCCTCTATAGTCACTCGAGAGACGGGGACTGGTGCCACTGTCCCTGTCACCGAGGCTCTGCTCGGCTCTCCCGGCAGCTACCCGGAACCAAAGGGGTTCCGGTTCTCTCCCACTCAATTCCTGCGACTGTGTGGGGAATAATGTCACAGGTGCCATTTTAGGGAGGCAGCGAGGGCATTAACCCGACGCGAGGGGAAAGGGATATGGGATAAGACAATGGGGAACTTAACATTACAATTAACATTACAGACAACTGGAAGCAACTTTAACCGCTGTAAAACTTTCTCTGGGGAATGTCCCCGGGAATTTTTTTTTTATCCCTGTGAAACCTCTTGCTGTGCCCGGAACCCCAGCACGGGGCCGGAGCCACGGGCAGCATCCCCTCCCTCCTGTGGGAACGGGGTCGGGACCGGGATTGGGGGCAGGAAGGGGAGCGGGAACCGGATCGGGATTAGGGGCAGGAAGGGGAGCAGGAACCGGATTGGGATCGGCTGCAGTCCCGCGGGGACAGGAGCGGGAAGCGGGGAAAAACTTTCTCTGAAGGATTTATTCATAACACCTCTGCTGAAGCCCAAACTGCCTCCAAAATGCAAATGTCAAATGTTGACCCTTGGTGGGTGCAGGCCAGGACGGGCAGGGAGGCTGGGAGTGCTTTTTGGGCTTTGCACAAGGCGTGAAATCCTCCAGTACACCTGGAAAACTCGCCAGGCAGCAGCAGCACCAGGGCACAGACAATCCCATTTCTTCCCAAAACACTGAGCCCTGATGAATGTGATCTCTCCAGGTGCCACATCCTGCCCCTGCATAAAGGGGTTTGCACGGGCAGCCCCAGCACAAGTGCATTTAGAGCACGTCTCATTTGTCATCTTTTCATCAAAAAGTGAGCAAAGCCTCTCCCTGAAGTGCAGGAGCTGTTTTACAGCCAGGCTATAAAACCCTGCAGACTCTCTACTCCAATGGAATTACATTAGTGCCAATAATCTGGCAAATATCAGGAGGGAATTTAATCAAAAGAACCAACAGCAGGGCCCTGATTTACAGCGGCCCGTGACAGAGCAGGGTGGACGAGGGTTTGCAGGACCCAGATGTGGAATTTTACTTGCAACATCATTTGGAGCAGAGGGAAGGCAGAAGGAGCTGGAAGCAGGGCTTTAGCGTGCTTGGAGCTCTTGGTGATTTCTCAAAACTAGGGAGTAAGGAGGAACAACTCGTCCTTGTGCGAGGCTGAAAAAACGAACCTGAGTTCTGCTGCTCTCGGGACAGTCCAGGGATGTGATGCGTGTGCCAGGACAAAGGGCATCCCGCTCCCCGCCTGCTGGGATGAGCCCGCCCATCCCCCTGGAGGAGGAGCAGTGGCAGCATCGGGCTCCTCCAGCCCGGGATCAGCCGCAGCCTGACCTCGGAATGCCAGGGGAGCCCTGCCTTGGTGTCCCTGGGCTTGCCTGACCACCCACCCCGAGAGTCACATCCTCCATGCCCAGCTCCGTGCCCAGCTGCAGCCTGGCAGGCTCTGGCACACACCCAGCATTGCCGCTCCGTGCAATATCCCTGCTCCGTCTGTCATCAATTTCTTTGACTGTGGTTTGCAGCCTCTGTGTCACGGCTTGCCTGGTGTGGCTCTGTCCCAGGCCATCTCTGATCACTGACAACTTCCAGGCTTTTATCATTTTTGCAAGGAAAACCACTGGAAGCAAACACAGAGCAAAGCACAGCTGGATCACTGTTAGCCATGAGGGAATGCCATCCTTAGACCACAGCTCCTGAGCCTTCACCTGCACTGCTGATCTGAACTTCAGGTCATTAGAAAATCTTATTATTTATCAGTTATTAAAGGTTTGGCTGTTGGAAACACAAGCAGCCCTAAATTGCTCAGCTCTGCCTTTGTGCTCACCTTTTGCTGCCTGAGCCTCACCCGTGCCCTGCAACATGTGCAAAAGTTCGTGGAATTCTCTTTTTCTCCAAGTTAAAAAGGAGACATTGTGCAAGCATTACTGCCATGTCATGTTTTTGCATAATTACCCAAACCAACCATTTCAAACAATGCAAGTCTAGCCTCTAGTTTGTTGATGTTTGATGTGTTGTGATTGAGGCCCCTCTTGCATGGGATGGAGTGGGAGATGAGGAATTCAAGGCACAGGAGAGGCAGTGTAGCTGGATGTGTCTGTTAGGCTGAATAAATGGTATTGAATTAATGAAAAAATTTCTCTGGCAGCTCTTTCATGGAGCTTTTGCTGTGAGATCACCCGAGGTCTTGCTGGGGTGGGTGAGAGCCACGAGCTCCTCAGCAGCTCCCAAGGCACCAGGGCTCTTTGAGATGCTTTTATTTAAATTTATTATGTGTGGGACATGATCAGAGGTATGTGATGGATTAAAGAATCAGGTTTTATAGAGAAAATATTGTTCTACTGGGTGCAGGCAGTGATGAGGGAGGTGGCAGGAGCTCAGGATGGTTAATTCCTTAATTTTAACCACATTCAGTCGAGATGAGGCTCTGGGAGTGTTGGTTTGGTGAGATGGAAAATGAATGTTGCTATCAATGGAGAGGGGGCTGGAGCTGTTAAATGGATGGCTTTAAACCTGCCCATTTTCAACAATTATTTCAGAACAAGCCCTGGGTCAGGAGAAAAAAATAGAGGGAACACAAACCCCTGCTGTGTGATAAACAAAGCTGGGAAAAAGGAGTTTTCAAAGGGATGCTGGTGCTGTGAGGAGCTTCATTTCACTGCTGCTGTAGGGACGGGGGGTTTGCCCCCACAAAAACCCCTCGGGGCTGGACAGCTCATGGCTGTGAGGCAGGCACTGCCCGTGCCCAGCACGGTTTCCACAGCCCTTTGTGTCTGCAGGCTCGATGGGCACGGGCTGGGCACAGCCCACGGGGGCTGGAGGAGCCCTGACGTTGGGCATCCCCCCTTCAAGTTCAGGAGAGGTTTGAGGAGGGAGAACAGCGATTGCAAAGAAGATTTCACAGAGACAATGATCCTGCAAGTGGGGAATTCAGCCTAAGAACTTCCTAGAGGCCAGTGGTGGCATTTGGGTGCTGACTTAGGGAAACTGAGGCACAGCATGGCTCCGAGGTTTCCCATCTGCAAGTGCCACCCAGCCAGGTTTTTGGGCAGGACTTGATGCTGTCAGTGACACTGAGGGGCCAAGGGACAGCAAGGAGGAACAGACAGGAGATGGGAACTGCTGCCCGGCCAGGAAGGAGACCTGTGAAGAGCAGGAATGAGCACCTGGGAAATATAAAAAAATGTAATTGGAATAGTTTTTACAAGGATCAAAAGGGGGAGTAGGACTATCTGAAAAAGGAATCTCTTTCCCACTATAGCAAAAAATGTATGCTTTCAGTAAGGAAAAAGAAAGAAAACCAAAAATTGAAAATGCTGAAGACCCAAAACTTCTTAACCAAAAACATTGATCTGAAGCCAAAAAGCTTTCAATTTCTTGTTGAAATGAATTTTTAGAGAGAAAAGAGCTGAGGATTTCTGTGGGAAACCCCAGCATTTTCTAATCTGGCTTTTGAATGTTTGCTTCCTTTCACTGCACATCAGATTCTAGGATTTCAGCTGAGAGTTAAAAGGGTTCATTTGCAGGATTTTCTCTTCTTGCTGCTCCCGCCCCAGCTGAATCCCACCTCGCCTCCACGGCCACACGAGGAAACCTCAAAATACTCCAAGCTTAAAATAAACTCGTTTCCCTTTTTCTGTTCTCTCCTCGTCCGCAGGAGTGACAAGTTCTGTGCGTGGGCTTGGCTCTGCCTGAAGGGTGGGAGCTGGAGACAAGGCTTGGAGGAGGCTGATTTAAATTCTACATCTCACCCATACCTGGGATTTTGTGCCCCTCTGCCCTTGCAGAGTGGTGACTAGGTAGGAGCAGATGCAGCGCAATTTGTACATGATCAAACCTGATATAATTTGAAGTCTTCCTCAGCAGTGAGGGCTTCTATTTCCACGGCCTTGTCCTCAGCAGGAGGCTGCAGAGGTGGCGGCAGGGAACGTGGGGGGCATGAGAAGTCACTCCAAACAGCAAAAAAAGCAATTCCAAACCGGTTTGGGAGAGGGGGGAGCCGGAGGAGCTCGGCGGGAGGAAGAGCTGCGGAAGCAGAGCTGCGGGGCGGGCTGGGGAAGGAAGAGCTGAGCACTGCCACCCCCACCCCTGCCCCGTACCTTTGCAGGCCTTGCGGTGGGAGATGGGCTTGCTGAGGTCGCGGTAGAAGCCCTCCTTGCAGTAGTGGCAGTGCCGGCCCGCCGTGTTGTGCCGGCAGTTGAGGCACACGCCGCCGCTCTTGCGCCCCGACAGCTTGAACAGCTCCATGTTGAAGCGGCAGCGCCGCGCGTGCAGGTTGCAGTTGCAGGCTGAGGGAGGCAAAGAGGGGACATTGTCACATCTGCGGCCAAACAGGGAGGTGCCAACCCCAGGGAGCTGGTGCCAGCCCCTCTGTGTATGCCCTGTCAGACTGGGGGGGTCACAGGATGGTGGCACCTCTGGCTGCGGGCAGCTCAGGCACATCCCTTCCTGATCTGTGCTGTGAGGTGAGGCCCAGCTTCTTGGAGGACACAAGGAGCCAAGAGCATGTTTCACTGGCCTGACTTGCATTAAACCCAGCTTTGGCTCTCCCTGCTCGCAGTGTGGGTTGCAGGGGGACTGTGAGGACAGGAGCCCAGCCGTGTTAGGGACAGCACACTGACCCCGTAGTACCTTCACTTTGTCACAAGCACTTTCGCCCACGGAAGCTCTGCTCATCTCCCTTCTCATCCACTCTCACTTCGTGTTGTTACTGCCCAGTGCAAAGGTCCTCGAACTGGTGTGAAACCCCCACTTCCCTGCACCTCAGGAACCCCCTCTGTCCCTGTGGGAAGGAGTTTCCATCATGACCTGCCCGACTTTCCCAGTATTCCCACTCTCACCAGTTCTAAAAACACACATATTTGAGCTCTGAGTACCTTTCCAAGACCTTCCTAGCTTGTTTCTGCCTCAGCTTTCCACACCACATGCTCTGTCAGCCACCTGCAGCCCTCACCATGCTGCTAATCCTCATTCCTGCCCCTGTGTCCCCCACCCCGCCTGGGACAAGCCCTGTTAGCCAAATTCCAAAACGCGCCCCCCTGCTTGGATTGCTGTGGCTGAGCTGTCCAATTCCTCCACCAAATGCAGCCTAAAGTCAACACCGGGCCTATTTTAACAGGGGGCCTTCTCAAAGGACAACTTTGGGACTTCAAAAGCTCGACCCCTCGCCCGCCTCTCCCCAGAGCTGTCATGGGGCCATCAGGAGGCAGTTGCCGGGGCTCTGGGCTTTACTGAGAGTTTTATAGCTTGTTTTCTTTTCCCGTGGCTTTTATTTGCTCTTCACCCCTGAACAATGCAGCTGTGCCATGCCAACCCACAGCTGGGCCCCTCGCCTCGGCACGGAGGTGTCACAGCTCCGGCCTTGTCACCTTCCCTCAGAGCACAGACATCTTAATCCCTCATTCCTTCCTGTTTACCTTATGGTGCTCTCCCAACACAAAGCCACGCTGTATTTGCTTAATTATCAAATTTCAGCCCAGAAAATGACAGTGCAGCTCCGGAGTGTTTCTCAGGAACAATCCCCAGCTGACACGCCGTGACAGCACAGGGGAGAGAGGAACCTCTGTCCCCACGTCCCCAGCCGCCATCTCCGTGCTCTGCTGTCGGAATTCCTGCGGCTGGCAGCGAGAGGCCGAACCTCACGTCCCCATCAGGGCTGGCAGAGCAGGAGCAGCAGCCACCGACGTGCCCATGGTGACAGGAGCGGCCCGGCAGAGCTGGGCGGGCGTGAGGGAGAGAGGCTCCCGCCGCGGGGCTTTGGGCCGCGGTTCGGCCCTCCCGGGATAAGCCCAGCATCCTGCAGGAGCTCTGTCATGTCCCCAGCAGGACACGGCCGTGAGGGAGCCTGGAGACAGCGCGCTTGCCTCCGCAGGGAGCGGCTCGCTCAGATCTGGCCCGGCCCCACATGTGCTGAAGCCGCACTTTCAGCAGCTAAAAGCAGCACGCACCAGGCACTTGTGGGTCGCCCCTCACGCTTTTCCCCTTCCATGGAAAGCTCAGGAAGAGCAGCCTGCTGTGCCCTGCTGGAGCAGCTGCTCAGCTCTGCTTTCTCCTCATCCCACACGTGCTGAGCAGCCCCAGCCCACAGCACGGCTCCACCACAAAAAGGGTTTTAGAGGTGGTTTCTGCCCTGCAGAAGGCACAGCTTTTGGGAAGCAGGTGAGGGTTTTAAATTTCCAACCCTTGTTTTACAGAGCTGACCAAGTGAGGTTAAACTCTTTTCCCGGAGGTGCAGACTCTACCCTCAGGGCAGAGCCCTTCCACAGGCACAGAGCAGGGCTGCACACAGGGAATGACCTCCTGGCCACACCTAATCCCCAAAGGCAGCACCTGTACCCTGGCACAGCTGCAGGACTGGCTCAAACAGAGGAAAATAGATTTAAATCCCTCAGCCTGAGGGCTATTTAGGTTGTGACCAGTAGGCACATAGCCATCATTCAAAGCCTCAAGGCTCACGAGCAGCTCTGCCTTTGGTGCCACAAACCACAGGATTTGTTCCCTGTTGATCAACATGAGGAGACATTTCTCCAGGGAGTGGCATGGCCTCACAGAAGTTCTCCCTCAAATCTGTCAGAAATGCATATTTTCCCAGAAGAATGAAAGCTCACCTCCTCCTAAAACTTGTATTTTAGGAGAGCTGGACTTGGCACTGGAGTATTTTGCAAGATTGCATTGGCAAATCCGTTTTTAAAATTCAAAGCTGAGCCCACACGAAGAGTGAGTGAAAATCTTCACATTTCTTTGGGTTGCTTGATAAGCAGAAATGTTTTTGCAAAGCCAGGAAAACAAATCTCTGGGGATTTTCCCGACTTCTTTGCTAACATTTCCACTGATGGCACCAGAGCAGAGCTGCACAGGAATGTGGAGGAATAAGTGGAGTGTGCAGAGCTCCTCCCAGCTCTGCTCCCAGGATCAATTTTCCTTTGGTGTTCCAGGGATAGGAAGATCCTGAAGAAGGGAAGAAGCTGAGCCTCACAGGAAGCTGCAAGGAGCTCCCCAAAACATCCTTCCCTCTCATCCAGAGCCAACTGCCTGAATACTGAGGCTGCCTTGGGGGACAAACCCTCCATCAGCTCAGCCTTGGTTCTGTCTTCTTCCAGGGCACTGAGGAAACAGCTGGGCACTGATTCCCTCCCAACCCCACACACCTGGCTGCTTTTCCAGCATCCTCCCCTCTTGATCTACCTGTTTCTGCAGTCAAAGGGGACCCAACTTAGGGAGAATGGCTTTAATTGCAGTTACTGTGTCCTGTGTCCACCCTGAGTGCCTGGGCCAGAGTGGCCAGTGCTGTGCACCACTGGCCACCAGCCAAGGCAAGTTGGCAGCTCTGCCTATAGCCTGGTGTGTTTGCAGAATGCCCAGTGGGAGAGGATTGGTCTGGCTGAAGGAAAACACCCATTCCATGTATCCTGATAGGAGCACATAGGGATGGAGAGACTGAAGGAAAATACTCATCCCATTTCTTCTGAGAGCAACACACAGGGATGGAGGGACTAAAGGAAAATACCCATCCCATTTCTTCTGAGAGCAACACACAGGGATGGAGGGACTAAAGGAAAATACCCATCCCATTTCTTCTGAGAGCAACACACAGGGATGGAGGGACTAAAGGAAAATACCCATCCCATTTCTTCTGAGAGCAACACACAGGGATGGAGGCACTGGAGGAAAATACCCATCCCGTTTCTTCTGACAATAGCACACAGGAATGGAGGGACTAAAGGAAAATACTCATCCCATTTCTTCTGACAGCAACACACAGGGATGGAGGCACTAAGGAAAATATTCATCCCATTTCTTCTGACAATAGCACACAGGGATGAAGTCACTGAAGGAAAATACCCATCCCTTTTCTCCTTACAATAGCACACAGGGATGCAGGAACTGAGGCAATGCAAGAAATATCCCAGCCAGGCATGACAAAGTCCTTGTGGGGACAAGGCTGGGTCACGCCGGGATGGGATCACTCTGGAGGTGCAGAGTGTGGCACTGGCTGTGCAATCACTGACCTCAGCAGCAGGTGGGATGGTTTTGGATGCCAGCTCCCAGTCTGTCCTGTCCTCGGGCCGTGTGGCTCCCCGGGCAGGCTGGCCCTGGACAGAGGCGCTCGGGGAACGCGGCTCCCGCCCTCCCTCTGCTCGGCCCGAGGTTAATCCCCTGCTGTGCTCAAGCCTTTTGCCTTGTTCCCAACATGACTTGGCCTGGCTTTAATTTTCTGCCACTGCTTCTTGGTTTGAATTTCCCTGAATTTAAGTGGCTCTTTAGCAATCCATTTTTTCTTTCTATGAACGCCTTGGAGGGCTGCAATAAAAATCACCTCTCAGGACTGGCATAATGTCTGCTCCTCAAGCTTTGCTTTGCACCTGGTGGAGAAGACACCCCTGCATCCCAGCAGAGGCAGCTATGGGCAAAACCTGGGCCAGGTGCTGAGGGCTCTGTGAGGAAAGGTTTTGGCTCCAGTAGCTCCACTAAGCCCAGTCCTGCTGTCTCTCAGTCTCTTCTTTCTCTTACTGTGCCAAGGAACTCAAGCCTTTTGTTCCCTGACTTTATTGCACACAGATGTGCAGAGCTTCCTCAGAGCATCTCTACCTGGGCTGCCGGGATGAGTCTGGATAACCAAATTTCATTTAAACACAGATGTTCCGGAACCTGGAAAAGGTTGAAGAGGGAAAGAGGAAAGCTGCAGTTTGGAGCCAGGCAGAGAAAACCCCACAGAATCTTCTCTGTGTTAAAACCAGTGACTTGGTCAAATGATTCCCACAAGGAGGTCAAGGTGGGCAGGATTTTCCATGTGAGAGAAGGAAAGGAGGGACATGAATGGAGGTGCAGGCTGGGAGCTGTGGTTGTGGTCTTTGTGCTGCCACCACGTCCCCAGTGCCCTGTGTCTCCCAGGACGAATTCCTCTCCGTGGTTTTCATTCAGCAATGACAATGCTGCCCTTTCAAAAGACCCCACCCTCCCAGAGCTTATATTTTGGCAATTTTCAAAATGCAAATTGCTTTTTAAACAAACGAAAACCCCAAAACATTTTGTTTTAATTTTTGCAAACAATAATTCGGGGGAGGGGGGAAGGAAAAGGGGAGGATAGAAGAATCCAAAGACTGAAAGTAATCTCTAAATTTGACTTGAATTTATGAACAGTCTTAGACTCTTTAAAATTATCCTTTTCCCAAACAAGTTTTTTTTCCCCAGAAATTTGCTAGCTCAGCCTGAGCCATTATTTCTCTTTTGCAGGAGAAATCCTGACATGCAGGGTCCTGGTCCCTCAGAGGGACTGTGCCCATCTTGGGGGGGGCTTTTCTCCCAGGGAATCCCTGGAGATATCTTTGGGGGTACCATTTCTGAGGACCATAGTGGCCAAGGGAACATCCACAGGGACAACAGAGGTGAAGCAGCCAGAGCCAGTGGAGACCTGTCTGGGCTGGGAGGTAGAGAGAAAAGAGAGAAATTGCCCATGGAGACAGCAGGAGGGTGTCCCTGCAATGTTGCCTCAAGCCACTGCCAACTGGTTTGAGGTTTTGGAACAGCTGGGCACAAACCTGGAAGTGGTGGATGAGCTCTCACACCACTACAGGTCACTGGGCCACACCAGTCCAGCACAGGCTGCCAGGGCTGTGCCCCGTGAGTGTTTCCAGGTGTGGCCTGCAGGGATCTCTCCTGGAGCTGTGGATGACCCCAGGCTGGGAGAGGGTTTCTGTCTATTCCTGCAGCAGCAGAATGGCCAAGCAAGGATGAACACCAGAGGCAAAGTCCTGCAGAGTAGAGTCACCACATGTGGCCCTAAGAGCTTGGAGCCATGGGGACTGAGGGGTCAGATCCAGCTCTGCTCCACGGCCAGAGCCCCCTTGCCCTCCTGTGTGGCCCAGTGCTGCCCACCACAGCCCCAGCTGGCCACCAGCAGGCCTCAGGACAGTTCATTGCATGAGCAGCTGAGTGTGAGTAAGGAGGAGGCTCTGGAGGTGGCTGGGCTGGCTCAGGCAAGGGGAAATCCATGGGGGTGTTGTGGCTGCGAGGGGCAGGCACGAGGGCTGTGCCAGGCCCAGGTTTTCCTGGTCAGAGGTAAAGGATGGAGGGAAGTGTGTGAGCACACCACAAAAATGCTGTGGCTGGCATCACCCCTGGGGCTGGAGCCACAGACCCGAGTGCAGCAACAGCAAGAGGGGATGTGGGGAAGGGAAGGCAAAGCCCCAGCCTTGCTGGGACCCCCCCTATTGGGGTGAGGGCTTTTTGGGGAACCTCTCACACTCTGCCCACTCCTCATGAGGCCAATGCCTCTGAACCCCTTCACCTGTGACAGCAGGGAAAGGCCAGACTGCCAGTGTAGGAGAGGCAGGATCCTGGGGAGGAACACACTGAGCACATCTCCCCCTGGGCACAAAGAGGGCTTGGGGATCAGAACACTTTTCCATGCCTGAAAATACTCAGGAGTGGCAGTTGTGTGGAAAAGCTCTGGAGGAGATGTCATCAGAGCGACTCAAGACCTCCCTGGGGAGGCTGCACAACCCAAGTGCCCTTCACTTCCTGCTTTGCCAGCTCCCAAATCCCCACATGCCTTAGGGACAGAGAGGCACTGGACATGTCCTGCTGTCAGCGTTGGCTCTGCAAAGTGTAACAACTCTCTGTGACACTGAAGTTGGTAACAGAACATTGACACCCGCCTGGGATTTCCAAGGATAAGACCCTCATTCTCTTTTCCATAAAACAAAAAGCTAGACTCGGTGTTTGGGTTGAAATGTTTAAGACTAAATGTCTGAGTCAGGCTGAGCGTTTCTAGAAAAGTCTCTGCTGAAATGATTCAGCTGGAAATGAGAAACAAGGTAAGTGAAAAATCCTGTGCTGTGCCAACCCTAACAAATCTGGGGATTTGTTTCCTTAAAGAAAATCAATTGCTCTTATGTTTGAAGCCAAGGCTTAGAAGAAAAACACTGCTCTCTACTAGGGATGTGTCTGTTGCTGTCTCTAAGAAGAGCTGCTCAAGCTCAGCTGCATTCTTCAGTCACTGAAAAAGGGGGGACATATTGTCCCCCCAAAGGAGTTCTGCAGCTGAATTCCCTGAAAATCTGATTTTCAGTGCCCAAACCAAGCCCAAAACCAGGCCTGTAGAGACAGGGCAGAGGATTCCTGTCCTGCTGGTGCATTCTCAGGTGCTGAGTGTGCCATCCTGACCTCTTCTTCCTGAGGTTCACCTCCATTCATCAGGACTCCCCAGTGGAGTACTGCCCTGCCATGGTCATTGTCAGGCCCATCAGCAGGAAGGAATTGCTTCCAGCAGATGCTGGGGAGTGGGAGGAGAAGCAAATGCTGAAGAGCAGAGCTTAGCTGATGCTATGGGACTGCTATCACCCCAGTGACAATAGGGGCAAAGCAGGCATGTCTGTGGTGAAACAGCTGTCCACTAACACCCAGAGCCAGATGAAACAGTGCCCATCCAAAGTGGCCAGCAGATAGACAGCTTGGCGTGGCCAAATCCCAAAATATTGTGGCTGGTTTTGAGAGCAGGTCCAGGGAGAAAGACAAGAGCTGTTCACAGATCAAGCCCCCAGGAGGAAAGACCAAGTCCTGTCAGATCAGCTGTTGAGGGTTAATTGTCACCACTCAGAATTACCAACTTTCTGCAGCATGGTGAGACCAAAACTCTTCCCAACAGCACCGAATCCATGTGGAAAGCACCCAGCAGCTGCTGCCAACCAGCACTGTGGCTTCCCACCCATCCTGCAGCCCCACAAGCCATGGGAGCCGATCCCAACAGCCACAGACACCACTGGGAGCTTAACCTGCCAGACTGGGGTCTGGTCTAGGCTTGGATTCACTTCATGGACGGAGAGATTCCATAACTGTTTCCACATTTACTGGTTCCAGCCTGGACTGCAGCACCAGAACCTCCCAAGGTATTTCCTGGCTGTACACATGGTGTTTCTGGCCCCACAGGAAGCATCAGAGGAGCAAGAGCAAGACTTATTCCTGGGAGATTTACAGCTCCCAGATATTCAGATTTTGAGCCAGATTTGAACAATCTCTGGGCAGTGAAGCTCTCCCCACTGCCAGGCAGCACACGTGGCAAACAGCTGCTGGCAGCCCTCGAGGTCCAGCGGAGATGTGTGTTCTTTGCTGGAGTCCTCAGGGACATGTCCAGTGACCTGCAATGGCTCCTGCAAAGCCACCGGGCAGCTGAGGGTCCATCAACAGCCGATGGGGGTGGAGGAGGAACCCACGGGCCCGTTGTGCTGCATTGAAATGTGGGGATTTGTGGCAGCCTCTCACCCAAGGCGTTTTCTCCCAAGACAAAAGCTCTGTTACTCAATACAGGATGGGGAGCACAAAGCCGGCCTTGCCCTGGTGCAGCGCACGCCGGGCTCCGAGCGCCTGGGAACGGGCTGGGAATGGCTCCGGCGTCCTCCGAGCGCCTGGGAACGGGCTGGGAATGGCTCTGGCGTCCTCCGAGCGCTGCAAGGGGACAGCGCTGCCCTGAGACCAACAGCAGCCTCCTCCTGCCCGGAGAGCGGTCTGAGGATCAGCCTTCAGCCTCACCGGGATCCAGCCTCACCGGGAGTCAGCATCCCCAGATTCCAGCCTCACTGGGATCCAGCCTCACTGGGATCCAGCCTCACCGGGAGTCAGCATCCCCAGATTCCAGCCTCACTGGGATCCAGCCTCACTGGGAGTCAGCATCCCCAGATTCCAGCCTCACTGGGATCCAGCCTAACAGGGAGTCAGCCTCACCAGGATTTAGCTTCACTGGGAGTCAGTCTCACCAGGAGTCAGCCTCACTGGGAGTCAACATCACTGGGATCCAGCCTCACCAGGAGTCAGCCTCCCCAGCATTTAGCTTCACTGGGAGTCAGCCTCACCAGGAGTCAGCCTCACCGGGATCCAGCCTCACTGGGAATCAGCCTCACTGGGAGTCAGCCTCACTGCTAATCAGCCTCACTGGGATCCAGCCTCACTGCTAATCAGCCTCACTGCTAATCAGCCTCACTGGGATCCAGCCTCACCAGGAGTCAGCCTCACTGGGAATCAGCCTCACTGGGATCCAGCCTCACCGGGATCCAGCCTCACTGGGAGTCTGCCCAGGAGCCCGCTCTGAGCACGGGATGGAGCTCCCAGGGATCTCCCCTGAGGGCAGCTCTGTGGCATGGGCAGAGTGTGTCCCCTCTGTGTCCTGCACTGGTACCAGCTCTGTGTCCCCTCTGTGTCCTGCACTGGATACCAGCACCGTGTCCCCTCTGTGTCCTGCACTGGTACCAGCACCGTGTCTCCCTCTGTGTCCTGCACTGGTACCAGCACCGTGTCCCATCTGTGTCCTGCACTGGTACCAGCACCGTGTCTCCTCTGTGTCCTGCACTGGTACCAGCACCGTGTCCCCTCTCTGCCCTGTACCAGCTGCCACCACCTTGCAGCCACACCAGGTCCTGCTGTGACAGTGAAGGGATGGTGCTCACAGGCCCAGAGCCAGCGAGGCTGCAAAAGCCCTTGGAGATCACTGAGTCCAGCCTATGACCCAACACCACCTTGTCACTAAACACGGGCACTGAGTGCCACAGCCAGGCTTTTTAACCTGCGGGGATGGTGGCTCCACCTCTTCCTCGTGCAGCCCATTGCAATGCCCAACCACCCTTTCTGTAACAAAGTTTTTCTAATGTCTCACCTAAACGTCCCCTGGTGCAGCTTAAAACATCCAACAAAAGCTTTGACCAGGATTTGACTTACATTTGACCAGGAGATTTTCTCTGCAAATCAGGTCTTGTGAAGAAAGT
The DNA here is from genome assembly GCA_034336665.1 of Luscinia megarhynchos. Lineage (NCBI taxonomy): Eukaryota > Metazoa > Chordata > Aves > Passeriformes > Muscicapidae > Luscinia > Luscinia megarhynchos. The sequence goes on from CM067580.1 coordinate 11,171,985, forward strand.
TTGCAGGTAAGTCTCAGATTGGAAAGAGCTTAATACTTTTCTTTTGTTTTTCATTTTTTTGAGAAGAGAGAAGTCAAGAAGTGAACTCTGTTTCACTCTGGGAGATGATACCAGCCTGTCATCAGCTTGTTTTGTTTAATTTCACCATCTAAGCCCAGTCTCCTGAGATTGTCAGTCCTTTGAAATGAATTGTTTGCATCCTGTAATTCATCCAGATGCCATTCAAAGGCTGCAGTTGATGGGAGAGCTCGCCCTGCAGTCCCTGGGTCATCAAGGAGAGCACAGAGCCCCCAGTCCCTGCTCTGTCCCCCAGCCCGGCTCCAAGGTGCTCCTGAAGTGCCAAGTGTTTATTTAGAGTCGAGGGAACCCACTTGGGAACAATTCACCCACTTAGACTCTGCCCTTGTGGTTTCCCTCTTATCTGGTACTGATCTCAGCAGCAGCTTCCCTCAGCTGCTCCAGAGCTGTGGTGCTCTCCAGGACCTTTCTCTTCTCCCTGCCCCACACCTCGGTATTTCTTGTCCAGCCTGACAACCTCCGGGCAGCTCTGAACTGCTGCAGATTGAGGAAATGCTTTTCAAATCGCCAAAATCCTCATTCCAGTCCCCAGGTGCTTGGTCTCACCAATACGTTTGTGTTTCTGTAAAACCAGAACCCTGCATCTCAAAAGGAGGGCACGTGGTGGGGTTCAGCACCCCAAAGCTCCAGATGATCCTCCAGGATAATTTCCTATACACGAGGGACCAGCCACTTCAGTGTTAAAGGCACAGCACAAACAGGCACTGAAAGAATTGGCTCATTCAGAGCAAAGGTTACCCGAAATGCACAAGGATGATAACGCAACCAGCCCGGCGAAGAGTCAAAGGCTTTTCAAATCTGGATTAAAACTGTTCGGCCCAGACAGGCCAGGGATACAAACAGCCTCAGCTCTGCTTCCATCGGTGCCTCAGGGAGCCGGGAAACTTGGCCGTGCTTCCCCACAGCCCGGGGTGAAAGCAAAGCCAGGCGGTTTCAAACCAGCTCAGGCTGTGCTTCCCCCGGGGCGAACCATAAAGTGATGTCGCTCCCGTGCCCGGTCCCTGCTAATTCAGCCTCCTGTGAGGTCGATCTCCTCTCCATAAACAGCATTCAGGAACGTGTTGTGTTGTTTTAACCCCGATCATTTCCCAATCTCCTCTGGAGCAGGGCCAGGGGAATTGTTAAACCAGCCCCAGCCAGCCCCACTTCCAAAGGGTTCCTGTGGCTGCTGCCAGCACCCAGCATGGAGCTGGGCACATCCCAGGCCTCATCATCTGTCCCAAACCCAGCAGCATCCCTACCACAGTGCCACTGCACCAAAACCACCTCTCTGGAGCCCAGCTCCTGCAGGATTTCCCTCTGGAGTCTGTACCACTGTGCTTTGGTCCTTTTCTCAGCCCTGCTTTGGTGCTGCCTTCCCTGCTCTCTGCAGGATCCCATGGCATCACTCTCGCAGTACAGGTCAGAGCCCCAGAGCCCCCATCCCGTGGAGCAGGGAATGGGGATCCCCAGGCAGAGGATAACACCCTTCTCTGAGAGAGCATCCCCCTTGGAGCTGGGGAAGCACCAGACCCAGAAATCCCAGCAGGCACAAAAGCTCCAGGGAGGACTCTCCGAGGGGATGATCCCCTCTGTTTTGACACATTTCTGGGAGCTGGTGCTTCCTGAAGAAGCTGCTCCAGCCCGTGCCTGTCCCCTGAGACGCAGCCCAGGGTGGCCTTGGGAGTGCTCCCGTCCCGTGAGTGACAAACCTCAGCCTGGCCACTCGAGGTGCCAGACAGTAACCCAAGCTTGTGACAGATGAGGGCTCTGGGGAGGGGTTTGGTTTCTCTCTGAGCCCAGCTGGCTCAGGGGAGCTGTTGGCAGCTCGTTCCACCCGCACACAGGACCGAGCACGGTGCCCGGCCTGCAGAGCTCGGCCTGGGCGGTGTGGGCTCCATGGTCTGGGCCCAGCCACTCTGCTCAGCTGCTCTGGCCCTGAGGAGGACAGAAAGGTCCTGTCATGGCTTGGCCTAACTCTGCTCTGCCTCAGTTTCCCTTTCTGGAAGTGTGGAGAGGGACCCTGTGAGGGTTTTGTTGTGGCAGAGGCTGAGAGCTCCGGTGACAGGAGCTAGAATTGTCTGTGGATCTGCAGAACGATGTTGGATGATGTAAAAACTCAGCTCTTGCTGGGAAAGCTCAGCAGAGATGGATTTCAGTTCTGCTTCCAAGGCTTCCTAACCCTGAGCTAATCCTGCAACCCAATCCAAGCACAAATCGTGCTGGTGGAAAGGTAAGCATCCAGCTCCCATCCCGCAGTCACGTTCTGGGCTGGCTGAAGAAAAGCCCTGCAGGTGTGAAGAGCTGTGTTTGCTCAGGGATATTCGCACCTTGGGGCTGTGGACAAACCTCTGTGGTGTGCCCTGGGTAAACAGAGCTATCTTATCTCCGGGACACTCGGGGGCATCTGAGAGGGAAGGAAAACTGCAGCTGATGAGCCTGACATGCCAGCTGTTACATGAAGGCATTTCAGGGAGGTGTTGGGACGAGCTGTCTGCCCTGCTGCCCCCAGGCTCTGCTCCCGGCCAGGCTGGGCGGTCCTGGCACTCCCAACAAGGCACTGGTGTATTTTGTTTTCCTGGAGATTGCGGTTTTATCAAAAGCTGACAGGCTTATCCTGCTTTATCAGGGCAGCTGTGCTACTGTTAATGGTTTTCTGTAGCAGGCTCTGGGCAGAAATGTGGATTGTGATTGTGCTGGGCTCGGGTAGCTCGGGCCGGCCCTGGCTGGGCTCAGCATCCCCTGTGGTGTCTCCGTAGAATGCAGCACCACGATCTCAGGCAGGGATGGAGCTGTCCTATGTTTAACATCCAGACCCCCACAGGGAACATTCTGAGGGCAGACCCCTCTCCCTGGAGGGAGCAGCTGCCAGCCCGGCTGTCCCAAACTCGCGTCCATCTGCAGCACAGCACCTCCCCTGCTCACCTTCCCTGCAATTGCCGTGGGACACCTTATTTCTCTGTTCTGCTGCTTCCCAGCTGAGCAGAGATGGACTGGGCTGGCTCAAAGCTCCCCCAGGCACGGCTCTGGGCAGGTTCAGCAGCTCTGTGCTCCTCACAGGCACCACCTCCCGAGCTCATGGTCTGTGTGCTCACCCCTCCCTGCTCCACCCCCAAGGCTCTGGGATAGCAGAAAGAATTCGTGAGCCAGAGACACAAATCTCTTTGGGGCCATGGGACTATTGCAGAGCAGGGACTTCGAGCCAAGCTCATCTGCCTTGAGCCAGTGTTAGGATGGAGAAATGGCTGGTGGTGCAGGACCAGGGGAGTGGGTGGATATGGACACACACCCGTGAGGGACACTGACCCAGCAGCACCAAGGATGAAACAGGCAGACATCTACTCAATGCTGAATCCACATCTGACCCTACAGCCTCCCCTGGGCAAGGACAGCACACCTGGGAGTGCAGCAGCTCCTCCCTGCCCAGCCAAGAGCCTGCAGCTGCCTGCTCACTTTTTGGGGTCGCTCAGGGCAAACTTTGCTGGCTTCAAGTCAAAACACACAGCCCCGGGAAGGCTGTTCCTGTTTGTCTCTGAGGGATTTAATCCAGATCAAAGCTAGTCAAACACAGGAATTTCCCAGTTTTTCTGCTGGGATCAGCCTCCCGAGCATGCCATGGCCCTGGGACACTGACTTGGCCAGCCTGGCCCTTGCTCTTTTTTTTTCTCCCAGATAGGGAGGCCAGGGAAGACCAGGACTGTTTGAAGAGGATGGGTAACCCCTGGATGGAACAGCATTCCTGGAAACCAGGCAGGTCTTTGGAGAGGAGCTTGACATGAACAGCCAGACACATAAAGCTGCACATTCTGCAGGGCAGCAAGGCTGTTGGGGCTGTGGGAAGTCTTTACTTTTCATTTTGGCCAACACTTGAGGAATGGGAAGGCTTGGGAGTGGGTTCCCTGGGGGGACAGAAGGATTCTGTGGTCCCCCCTTTCTGAACAGCACATCACCCACATTTTCCAAGCCCTTGTTCTCCACAGGGCTGTGGCCATGCAGCCACTGTCACCAGCCCAGGTCACATCTGTAACCCCAGGGTGGCTGCCAACACCCCAGAGCAGAGAAACGAGACAGCCCAGCCCCAAGCAAAGGTGCTGACAACCCCTGAGGGCAGAGGGAGCAGGAAGGGCTGTGATGGAGCCCTGAGTGTCCCAGCAGCCGTCTTCTCCCTCACCCTGGGAGTCACCATCAGGGTCACCACCAGCTACTGTGCCAGGCAGATTTTATCAGGACCCTTTAATTAGCTGATCATGGGTAATTAGCCCTGACTGCCCACAGCACAGGCTGCAGACCCGGCTGGTTTCAAAGAGGGCTGCAGAGGTGCAGACATTGCCAGGAATCAGGGTGAGAGTGGCAGTGCTGGCCATGGTGAAGAAGATGCTCAGAGATGTGCTTGTGCCACTCAGACCCTGGGTTGTGCCACTTTGTCCCCAAAAATATCCATTCCACACTATGAGGGGAGGCTTGATTCTGTGCTGGAACTGCAGTGGTGGCCCCTGAGCACCCCGAAGGAAGGATCAGGCTGGTGCTTGCAGGGACATGGGACAGCCTGGGCACAGGCAGGGACTGAACCCTGTGCCCACAGATCCTGGCACCAGCCACGAACAGATTCCCATCCCAAAATGCCCTGGAGCTACACCCAGAGCTTAAACCTTAGACCTGGCAGGGACACTGCAGGGACTGACTCACGTCCAGTGTCCTCCCATGGGAATGGCCTCTGGCTGTGTGACCCTGCAGAGTAGCTGGGAGCAGGGACAGCTGGGCCAGGCCTGCCCTGTGCCAGGGCCCATGTGCTAACCATGCTGAAAGGGTGGCCCTTGGTGCAGCTCCATGTGATGTGGCAGCTGCTCAGGTCACACCTCAGGTGACATCTCACTGCTGCAGGACAGGGCTGGGAAAGCTGCCTCACCCTCGGCTGGGAGATTCACCAGGTGCAGGGTGCCAGTCTAATCCCTTCATCTGAGAGGGTTTTTCTTCCTTTTGTACGTGATCCCCACTTTCCTGCACTCCAGCTGCTGCTCCAGACTCACATGGAGTCTGTCTCAGTGGGAGACTGCTCTGCTCTTCAGCTGCAGTTCCTGAATTTTGCCCAAAAGTTACAAGAGGAGATTGCATTTCTCTGAAGGAAACTGCATTTCCTCCAGTTCCAGCAACAGGCTGGGAGCAGTCCTGGGTTTTAATCTGGCCCCTGCCTTTGAGTCTTGGATGTTGTCTGAGCCAAACCTCTGATCCTGCTGTGGTTCATTTTCAGGCGCGTGTGCCCCAGAAACTTTTTTTTCCTGAATTAATTTTTCATACAGAATTCTTTCGTTTGATGGATGCAGTGAGAAACTATTTCCCAAACAGGAAAGCGAACCTCCCTCCCCCTGCTCTGTGCCGTGGATGTTTTTAATAACAACATCAATTGTCTGCAAACAACTTATTCCTTTCTGACCTCAAAACAACTCCTGGTTAGTGCATTCCAGCATGGCCACAGACCGAGACTCAGTGACTTCACAGGGCCTTCAGGAGCTTTTCCATCACAATGCCTGCTCAGGGAAGGGCCTGATCTGGCAGATGGGAACTGGGCTTTGCTGGGATGAGGATGCTGAGCAGCTCAGAAACACACCCTGAGCACTGGTGCTGCTGTGCCAGTGGTTTCCCTGGAGTTCCTCATCTCAGCTGCCCCCTCCTCCCCCAGGGGACATCCCTGCTTCTCCTTTGTCCTGAGGGGCCAGAAGTGTTTCTGCTGTGGGCTCCTCGTGCCTGAGCCCACTGTGCATGGCAGGAGCAGCAGGAGGCACTTCCTGGGACTTGCTGCTCCCTGTGCAGGTCAAGGAGGGGTTTTGAGGGGGGTCAAAGGCAGGGGGAGTCTGCAGCCTCCCAGTGCCATCGAGGGGGATGTGTGCCCTGCCCTGCTGCAGGCTGTGCTGCCCACAGCCCAAGGCTACACCATGGCAGAGGTTTAGTGGGGTAGGGCAGGCACAGACCAGCATTTAAAACCAGGTCTGCCCTGGCAAGTGGGATCACTTTCCAATTCCATCCCCAACTTCCTCAGGAATCACCGTGCAGTGTTGACGTGGCCAGCACAGGTGATTCTGCCACAGCCACCTCCCGTGGTGGCACATCTGGTCCTGCCCTTGGCAGGGCAGAAGATCTACTGACCCTGGAGCAGCCTCAGGAGTGCTCCTGGTTCAGAGGCTCCTCTCTGCACAGTCACAGTGCAGAGGCACTGCACATTCACAGCTCTTACACCCAATTTTCACATTTGTGATGTGCACAGCTGGACTGCAGGGATCACAGCTGGACCACAGGGATCACCACAGGACAACCCACTGGCCCCGGGACTGTGGGATCCCAACCTGGCTGGGGACACTTCCAGCCAAATGAGTTATTGATTATTAAAGCAGCTTGAGACCAGCTGGAGCTGCTCACATAGTCAGGGTGATGAAGCTGGGAAGAAACGCTCCTTTTCCTGTTAGCTCATTGGAAATACCCGTCTGGGCAATTTTGAAATGCAATATTTTGGTTTTCCGGTGTGAAAGGGCACTGCAAAGCCAAGGTCACCTCAAGGCAGCCAGAGGAGGGATATCAAACCAGAGAATCCAGCAAAGGGAGCTGTGCTGCGGGGGATCACATCAAACATTTCCATGGCCTGAATGCTGCAGGGAAGGGGGAAGGGAATTGTGCAGGACAGCAGATGCTTTGGCAGGGAAAAGGAAACAGGCTTGAGCTCGAGCCCACCTCCGGACAGAAAAGCTTTTGCAGTTCCAGCTTGGCCAGAGGCGCGGCACGCCCACTCCTGGCTCCCTCTGGGGCCACCGAGCTGTGTCTGGGGTGGGAGACCCATCCAGACTGGAGGTGACCACCCCACAGCCACCTTCCCACCCAAAGCTGCCTGAAGCACAGCTCTGCCTGTTCTGGCCCCCAAATGAACCTGCAGCTCTGGGAGAGACCCAGACTGTGAACTCCAAAGCGCCCGGCTGCAGCAGGGGCTGATGTGCAAAACCTCTCCCACAGAAGCTTTCCTGGCTGGTTTTGCAGCCCAGCTGCCCTGCAGAACAGCCTAGCTGTGCCCCCAGGGGTGGGGGGTGACTCTGTCCCTCATGGGCCAAGCTTTGGAGCTGAGTGGGACAGCCCCCCAGAGCAGCTCGGGGTGCCCCTGGCACAGCAGTTCCCTGCAGTGCCCTCCTCGGGGTGACCCTTTCCCAAGGCAAAGCCCTGAAATGCCTGTGGTTTGCCCAGTGCTGAGCACCAGGCTGTGAATCCTCGTGTGCTGTAGTTTGTATCTGTGGCCCTGAGCTTGCTGCAGCCCTGGAAACAGCCCTGAGCTGGAGCCTGCTCCCCCCGCAGGAAAACCACCTCATTTTGTGAGCGCTAGCAGCCATCCCGGCAGGAACACGCGGCATTCCCAGGAACCCAGATGTTCCTGAGCCCAGGGGCTGATGTCAGGGAATGCACAGGGCCCGCGGGGATACTCCTACATCAGGAAACAATTCCTTCAAAAGCCACAGAAACAGAGACTCCAGGGCTGAGACCAGGCAAACCAACCCATGACAGCCACCAGAGCATCCCCTTGCTGTCACACTCAGAGCACAGGAGCAAAGCCCAGCCTGGCAAGGCTGAGGCAGAGGGGACATGGCCTCAGCCCTGCCTTAGTGGCTGAGGGTCCTTCAGGTTCTTGCATTTGGCCCTCAGCATTTCCTGGCTGCCATGGGGGTGTTGGATGGGGGTCCTGGCACTCAGCAGGGGGATTTTCTTTGGGAGCCCTCGGAAGGGACGGAGGAGGGAGGAGCAGCAGCCCCGGGGTGTGTGCTGCTGTGTGCCCACCCTCCTGGCTCGGGGCTGCGGGGACTTCGCACATGTCCCTGAGGACACGGGTTGGTTGCTTCCAGTGAGGCTTCATCGGCAATACACCCTTGAAAACAACATTTGGAGTCGCTAACACTCACCTCAGAGTTTTCATGATCTCAAAAGCCTGTTCCCTCAGGCGTGACGGCCCCAAACAAACACCATACAAACTGAAGCTCAAGGACTCTGCCAGGCTGCAAGAGCTGTTGCGTTCAGAATGGCTGGAGGAAGAGGATGGACCATGGGCACGACATGCTTAGCCGGTCTCAGGGAGAGGGGACTTCAACTTCCCACCCTGTGGTGGCACTTTGGGATGCTCTTCCACGGGTTCTAGCAGTGCAAGGAATGAGGAACTGGTTGTATTCTTCATCCCAGGGTGCTCAGGGTGGCTCCATTTCCCCTGAGGGCACATTGGCATGGAGAAGAGACACAGCCCAGAACACCTGGTCCTCTGCCCTGATGCCATTTATCCCTTCGTGCATAACACCACCCATCCCAGGAAACAGGGATGGAGGGTTTCCCCCTGACCGCAGAGCTCTTTAACTCAGCCCCACCACACCTCCGGTGTTACCCCTTTAGAAACGCGGGGTGCAGTTCCCCCGGAGGGTCTGAGGCTCGCTTTCAAGCCTGCAGCCCGCTCTGAGCTGGCTCTTGCCTGTGCAGCCGCCCCCAAGCCCTTTAAAGCAGCCTGGGCAGCGCTGCCATCGCCCCGTGAGCCCGCCACATCGCCGTGCTCCAGCCGATCGCTCGGCTCAGCTCCTGCCCAGATCGTTTTTAACCTTGCCCAGCTTTGGCTGCGGCAGAACTGAGGCTGCTCGGTGGGAAGCCCGTTCCGAGCAGCGCTGCCTTCTATCTGCCTCTCCAGGTGGTAAGGAGTTGAAAAGCGCCTGTAATCCCCCTGAATGAATCCCGGAGCACAGAAACAAAGTCGGGCTCCGTTGTGTTGTGTTCATCCCCTTTTAACACGGGCTGCTTCAGCCACCCAAGATAAAGCAGGCGAGGGTCTCCCAGCTCCCTGTGCCAGCACCCCTAAGGAAGGGGCAGGAAAGGTTCACCAGGCCCTGCCGTTGTTTTTGGCAGAGCTGCTGCTGCTCTTGCCACCCTTTTCTTACCACATCGAGGAAAAACATTATTCTGGCCCATCTCCTGCCACAGCTGGTGCCTTTCACCACGTTTCTGCCAAGTTCAATCTAATTTTTTCTGCAGCCTTAGTGAGACTCCCCATTTGACCAGAAAAACTCCTTTTAGGGCATCATGGCTGTAAATGGGAGACAGGCTTTAGCTGAAAGACATCAGCCCATGACTTCTGAGACATCTCTGCTATCCCAGGGTCAGTGATGAACCTTTTGCAAGAGTTCACTCAGCAGGGACTGCAAAACCTTCTCTATGCCAAGCATCACATTTATGTCTCGTTTCTCCAGGTCAGCTCCAGGTCTTCTCAAAGATTGTGGACAGGAAACTCTCACTAATCCTTGGCTGGTGGGTTCAGTCTGTTGCTCTGCCTGCTCCTGACCCCTGACATGACCAGAAGGATGGGATTTGTGCCCAGATACTGAACTGGCACTTCCCAGAGTGGGCTGAGGCAAAGGCAGAGTTGAGCCCCAGCCCCAGAGCTGCATTTTGGCTGCCTCGAGGGAAGGTGGTGCAACGTACAGAGATGGCCACACACCGAATCCAGCCCTGCTCTGCTTGCACAGAACCTCCTCAGGGTGCAGCCAAAAGCGAGCTCTGTGCCCCTCCTTGGGGCAGTGCCTCCCTGCTGCCCACAGCAGCAGCACTGTCCCACCCCAGCTCATCCCTCCACGCTCCAGGTGCTGTGCAGCCGAGACAGGGATGCTCCACAGCTCCATATCCAGCTCCTGCTCGATCCCAGCAGCCCCAGGTGCTGGAAGGCCTGATTCAGTAACCTTGGCACTGCGCTGGAGCTCGGCTTCTGCTCGAGCTCCATCCAGGGCAGTGCTGGGAATGCTCCCACTGGGATCCTGAGAGCTCCCCAAGCTGGGAGTGACTGGGACTGGGAGGGAGCTCAGGGCAGCTGGGCTGGGAGTGCCCTGTGCTGTGCTGCCTGACCCCAGCCCAATTCCCAGCTCCAGGCAGCACATGGGCTGCCCTGAGCTGCCCTTTGCACCTCTCCCTTCCCACGGAGGAGCCCCAGCTTTGCCTCACTGACCTGGAGCTGCTCAGGCCAAGATGAACAAGAGCTGGGCTCTGCCTGAGTGAAAACAACTGCCCTCTGCCAGTTCAAATACAGCTCCCCTTGCCTTACTTACATAACATGGGAACCTTCTTGCCACAAATTCCCTTTATTCCTGGCCCAACAAAGCATTACAAGCCTTTATGTTTTTTGGCCACCACGGCTGAGACCCTCTGAGCAAAGGTGGAGTCAGTGCTGGGTGCACCTCTCTGGTCCCTGGCCAGGCTTAGGTGAAACCCTTGGTGAGGGAAGGGCTGGATGTCTGCTGAGGGCAGAGTGAGGGAATTTCTGCTGATGGATCTCTGCCTTGTGTCACCGCAGGGCTGGATCTGAGCACAGAAGTATCAGCACTGCTCAGGCACCTTGGCACCTCCTGAGCGGGGCCTGCCTTCCATCCAGCACACCTTGGGTGGCCCCAGGCGTGTCCCTGACCCAGCCTGGAACACCCCTGGTTCTTGCTGCCCCCAGGGGGACAGGCAGGAGAGGATTTCCAACAGGATGGGGCAGGATAGGATTTCCAACAGGATGGGGCAGGATAGGATTTCCAACAGGATGGGGATTTCCACTTCGGGTTCTCACAACTCAAACTGGTGCTGCATCCCAGGACCTTCGTCAGAAGGCAGGTCTGGCTTGTCAGGAGAGAGGGGCAGAGGGGTCTGGGGAAAGGTGGGGTTTCCACAGGCAGTGCTGGGGACAGGGAATGACTGGGATCCGGGGAGATGCACCCCGGCGCTGTCTGCTGGGAGCAGTGCCTGCTGAGCCAGCGGCGGGCAGTGCCTGTCTCAGCTCTTGTTTGGGAGGTGTCTCGTCAGCCCAGGGTTTTCCAAGAACATCAGAGCCTTGGCAGGGCCGGGCTGCAGCCTGAGGTTACCAAAACAGCTCGGGGCAGCCGGCGCTCTCGGAGCAGTCCCCAGCCGGCGCCGCTCCGTGCCAGGCACCGTGCGAGCAGCGGGGATGTCCCTCCGCACCTTCCCCAGCGCTCCGGGGCTGGGAGCAGCTCGTGTCCCTGGGACAGCGCCCAGGAGAGCAAACCCCGCCGCTGCTGCCGAGGGACACAGCCTTTGCCTGGCTCCGCAGGCGCTTCTCCGCCACAAGCGAGCGCCGGAGCCAAGAGCAGCCTCGGCCCCGTCCAACGCGTCTCCTCCGGCCCCTCGGCTGCCCCAGGGGACGGCCCGGCTGGAAATGCCATCAGTCTGTGTCACCTCTGCCTGCCTGGAAGGATTCCTCAGAGCGGGGAGCTGGCGTTTAACGAGCCCGTTCACGGTGCCTCACCGGGGAGCGAAGAGACGCGCACCACACCACCCCTCCCCCAAGAGAAACAGATTTCCCAATAAAATTTATAGAGCATGGAAAGGGCTTCTGGCGCTGCGGTTCAGAGGTGGCCAGCCCTGAGTGTGGGGAGGCACCACCCTCCTCCCTCCTCCTCACAGGATGAAAACAAAACAAACAAGCAGAGAAATTCCGGGAGCAGATAAGTGAAGTCCCGTCCTTCAGTGGAAGGATGGAGGTGCTGCTGAAGGTGGTCGGTGACCCTTGGGTGGACAAATGGAGCCCTCTGGGGCTGCTGGGCTGGACAGGACAGGCCCACACCCACAGCATGTGCTCAGCTCCTCCAGGAGCCCTGGGGACACCCCTGGGCACCAGGAGCCGGCTCCGAGGCTCTCCTTGCCTTGAAGAGGAGCTCAGAAACCTCACCCCAGGCTGTGCCAGCGCCCCGGGTGTGCAGGGGATGAGAGAGCTTGCACAAGGTGCACTCAGAGCATGAGCAGATTGCGGCCATGGGGCAGCCCCCAGGCCCCAGCCTGTGCTTCAGTAGCCACATGGGCTACCCCAGAGCCAGAGACCCCAATTCCCCTGCAGAGCCCCAGGGGAGAAGCTGCTGCCCCTCAGCCCCGGGCACGTTCTGCTGCTGGCAGCATCCCCTGCTCTGGGCATACTCAGCGTCCCCTTCCAGCCCTGGGCCACAGGCAGGAGTGTCCCCAGGCTGTCACCCACTCTGGGAGGGGACTGGGATCCCCTTGTGGGCAGAGCAGGACCTTGGGGGTCAGCATCCCCTCCTGGGTGAGGGCTGGGGGACACGGCCAGAGCCTGAGGAAGGGGGAGCAGGATCTCCGTGCCCAGCCAAGAGAACAAATTATTCCAGCACAGTCCACCCTTGCCTCCAGTCGAGTAATCCTTGCAACCATGACAGCCACTTCTCCTGGCCCCAGAGAATTGTATAAATCAGAGCAGAACAAAAGTCCTTTGCTGGGAGCTGGGCATGTGCACTGCCTTTCAAAGGGGCGAGGCACATTTCTCTATAGATCTGCATTCTCCAGGGACTGCTTCTCTGACAGCAGAGAGATTAAGCCAAACAACCCACTCAACCTTCCCTTCTCCAGCATCTCTCCATGGGTGGAACAAACCCATCACAGGCAAACCACAGGGCAGGGCCATAATTCACACTTGCTACTTTGCTCCTTGGTTGTTTAATGGCCTATTTTTCCTCCTTTAAGTTTTCAAAGTTTTGAGTAATAATTACATCGAATACAGCCTCCTTTGGCGTTAGGGCTGGAAAACTTGGAAATAATTGGGCACAGCAAACCAAGTGGAGCAATTCTGGGAGTCCTGGGGGAACCTGCAGAGCTGCAGGGAGCTGGATCCAGCACATGCACAGACTCACCCACACACCCAGAGAAAAGCTTTACATCAGCCCCAGCACACCAGGGGGGCCTTAAGTTAAAGCATTCCTTTGTCACTGGCAGTGCCACAGGGGGCAGGTCCCCCTTTGGAAGTGCTGCTGGTGGTGTTTGTCACTGCCAGCCCTGGGCCACGGGATGGAGAGAGCCCCCAAATGCTTCTGGGAACTCTTCAAACAGCCAGGGCAGCAAACTCATTCCTTCTGCACCTGTATTTGCACCGGGGGACCTGGCTCAGCCCCACTGACCAAAGGGCTGCAAAATCAGAGCTGGGGGGAGCTGGGGCCCTGCAGCTGCTCAGGGCTGCTCTCCCCTGAGCTCCCAGGCACACACCTGCCTGTATGGGAAAATTTGGCTTCTGCCTCGTGCCCTGGTGTCTGCTGCAAGGCTTGGGCACTGGGGAGGTGTGGGACTGGGACACGGCCCAAGGCTGGCAGGAGCAGATTTTGGTGCTCTCTGTGACCCCCAGCCCTGGGCTCCCTCCCAGCTCCTGCCCTGGCTCTGGGCACCAGTCTCCACCTTGCTGGCATTGCAGGGGAGGGAGGAACGTTCCTGAGGGGCAGCTCTGCAGAGGGGACGTGGCCTGGTGGGCAAGGGACACTCTGAATGTCCCTAAGCCAGGCAGCCCCTCCAGGGACAGCAGAACCAGGACAGCAGCTGCCCTGGAGCCACCAGGTGAACCCGACTGCAAACCTGGACCAGAAACAACTTGGGAGGAAAAGGAAGTATTAAAGAGCAAAGAACGAACAACAACCACATGTGAACAGCATTAGTCAGATGAAGAAGTGCCATCCCCAAATCTGTGCCAGGAAACCTCTTCCTGTGGTGCTCTTCTGCAGAAGGAATAACAGGGAATTGTGCAACTGCTGTTGATGTCAGAGCACAGAGCCCGAGCTGGGGAGCTGAGCTTGGCTTTTGCCAACCTGCCTGGGTGTCAAACCAGAGCTGATCTCAGTGTGAGCCTCAGACAGAAATCACAGGGGGCTTGGAGGCTGTGGGAGGAAGACTTTTCATTTTTCCAAGGAAAAACATCGAAACGTAGTAGAAACATTTTTGGGTGTATTTCAGATTTAAATGATTTCATTTGGGGTTTTGAAAGCCAAGCCAAAAGTTTGGGTTTCAAAGAAAAAAAAGGGAAATATTCCTGTCCTGTTTTGAATTGCCTTCCATCAGATAATCAAAAACTTCATGGAAAGGGAAGAGTTTCCTCCAAACATTCACATCAAATCCGAGACAGTAAATTAAAAGGAGTTGGATGGTTTTAAGCTGTTCCTTTCTTAGCAGCAATGTAACTTCTTTCCCTACAGGACACAACCTGCCTGCTCTGCCTGCTGCCCCTCCTGACTCCTGGGTTAATTTTAGGGAGCCTGGTTTGCAGCTGAGCTCTCCCTTTCCCTGCCTGCCCTGACCATGGCTCCAGAATTGCTGGGATGGGAGAATCCAAGCTGGCATTTGCCTGGCAGTGCTTTGTTCCCCTTCCCATGGCTCTGGATCCCCCCAAAATCTGGGTACACAAAGAATAAAATCCACCCTGCTCCACAGCATCCCCAGCTTGCAAAATCAGACTAAATGTTATTTACTCACTGCAAGCTCCATATGAAAAATGCTAAAATGAGGATAAATATCTGTTTTCCTTTCCCTGCCTCTGTTTAATGTAGGGAAGGTAACACTCCCGAGCCCTGGGGACCGCCTTTATTTTCTCTTTTCTGATATTTACTAAAGACTTAAAGATGGGAAGAGGCAGAAGCCTCTGGAGTGCACGGGCTGAGATGAAAAGGTCCCGGATCCCCAGCGGGATAGGAAGCCTTCCAACAGGAGGCACAAGCTGCTCAGCTTTGTTTCCCAATTCAAACACGGACCCGGGCACAAAAGGAGGGGAATAATATCGCTCTCCCAGGGGCGAGCCCACGCCTCGCTGCTGCCCACAATCATCACCATTCCCAGCAAAAAAAAAATAAAAAAGGATGCCAGCAAGAAAGATGATTTGGGATTAAGGGTTCCCGTGTCCCACCTGCTGGCCTGGGGTGTTGAGCTGAGCGGACCTTCAGCTCTCCCGGCGCTTTCCGGGCCACCGCTGACGAACTGCGGGATGGAAATGCCTCGGGAGCGATCCCGGAGCTGAGGGTGTGCGTGGAAGGGCAGCCTGCCAGCGGCTCCGAGACAAACGGGGCTGCGGGGCAGGGACAGCCCGGGACTGCCCGCAGGCAGAGGTGCGGGGACGGGCACTGCAATGGATGTTAATGCCTGGGCTGAGCAGGCTGGGCAGCTCAATGCCGCCCCAGGAGTTCCTGTAATCTGCCTGTATCCCTCCTTTGACACGGTTTCCCCGCTGAACGGCCTCTCCCGAGGAACAAGGCTGAGCTGCCCCTTCCCAGCCCCTTCCCGTCCCAAGGTGTGCGGACAATGCTCAATTTTCTCCTACCAGCACAAACACAGAGGGAGTCAAGCTCCCCTTACATGTCAGTACAGCATCTGAACCCCCCTTTCCCCCCACAGTCACTCCTTGAGGCCACAAAACCCTCTGTCATCCTCTGCACCCAAGTGTGAGCAGCCCCATGGCTGGCCCAGAGTGCAGGAGGCATGAAGGAATCCTTACATTTGCCTTGGCTTCATCCATCCCCTCCTGCACCAAGTCCCCCAGGTCCACACAGAGCCTGCTGTCCCACCAGCACCCCCAGCCCCGTGTCCCACCCCGAGAGCTCTGGGGGATGTGGCTCCAAGGCTCGGGAAGGAGCTCCCCACTCCCCGCAGACAGAGACTCCTCCTGCCCCATTCCCTCACAGGTTGGGCTTTGCTGAGTGTCTTTGGGGGCTGTGGAGCCCTTCCAACCACAGTCAGGCTCAAACCCAGCTGCAGGACAACCAGCTGCTCCCAAACCTTCAGCACAGCCACTGAAGGAGCTTCCCCACCTGCACTGGCCATGCTGGAGGGGCATCACTGACCTGCCTGGCTGGGCTGGAGGAGCATCACTGACCTGCCTGGCTGGGCAGGAGCATCACTGACCTGCCTGCCTGGGCAGGAACATCACTGACCTGCCTGGTTGGGCAGGAGCATCACTGACCTGCCTGGCTGGGCTGGAGGAGCATCACTGACCTGCCTGGCTGGGCAGGAGCATCACTGACCTGCCTGCCTGGGCAGGAGCATCACTGACCTGCCTGGCTGGGCAGGCACATCACTGACCTGCCTGGCTGGGCTGGAGGAGCATCACTGACCTGCCTGGCTGGGCTGGAGCATCACTGACCTGCCTGGTTGGGCAGGCACATCACTGACCTGCCTGGCTGGGCTGGAGGAGCATCACTGACCTGCCTGGCTGGGCAGGAACATCACTGACCTGCCTGGCTGGGCTGGAGCATCACTGACCTGCCTGGCTGGGCTGGAGGAGCATCACTGACCTGCCTGGCTGGGCTGGAACATCACTGACCTGCCTGGTTGGGCTGGAGCATCACTGACCTGCCTGGTTGGGCAGGCACATCACTGACCTGCCTGGCTGGGCTGGAGGAGCATCACTGACCTGCCTGGCTGGGCAGGAACATCACTGACCTGCCTGTCTGGGCAGAAGCATCACTGACCTGCCTGATTGGGCAGGCACATCACTGACCTGCCTGGCTGGGCTGGCACATCACTGACCTGCCTGATTGGGCAGGCACATCACTGACCTGCCTGGTTGGGCAGGAGCATCACTGACCTGCCTGGCTGGGCTGGAGCATCACTGACCTGCCTGGCTGGGCTGGAGGGGCATCACTGACCTGCCTGGCTGGGCAGGAGCATCACTGACCTGCCTGGCTGGGCTGCAGGAGGATGCCTGTCCGCCTTGGGCAGCCCCAGAGCATCCTGGCAGGCTCTGGGGGAAGGGCCTGGGCAGCCTGGCTGAGCCAGAAGCTCTCTGGAGCTCAGCAGGTAGCACAGCAGTACTGAGAGCAAAAGCTGGGAGTGAAGCTGGAGGGAGCTGAGCTCTGACTGTGGCTGCCCTGGAAAATAAACCCACTGTGGCTTGGAAGCCTCCTGGGCCACCTGGAGCCCCCTGGAGAGCTGTGCCCTTTGCAGCAGGGGCTGCCTGGACAGACAGTCCCTCCATCCTGGCAGGAGGGAGCAGCACAGGTACTCAGCACTGGCATTCCCCTCAGAGCTCTGCCCTGCTCCCACTGGGGTCGGCAGGATGCTTCCATTAACTCCAGAGGAGCAGCTGCCACCAGCTCTTCCATTGCCTTTATCCAACATGAAACCCTTCCAATCCCATAAATAAATAACAGCATTTCCACCCCATTACAGACCCAAACTGACATTTGTAACTCACCAAGGGCCACTGAGCTGTGCCCTTTGTTTGCCCAGGGCGTTGTGGGGTACCCAGCACCTCATGGCAAACAGCTGCACTGATTCCCCCAATGGAGCAAAAGTATCAGAAAAATGCCTCACCTGCCCCAGGTGAAGGATTTGGGATGAGGAAGAAGCAGCCTCCACACCACTTTGTGTTTGCCAAGACTTCCCTGGTCACGCTTTTGCAGGAAATCTGCCACTGTCCTTTGAAGAGGGACATCAAAGGCATTGCCAAAGAGACAATCTGGGGACTCTGCAGGCACAGTAACCATTGCATCACCCATCAATTACCCGTCAAAGCCCGGCTGAAACCCAGCTTTCAGTACCAGACGGTGATGAAGTGACAATCTCACCACATCTGGGAGAAAGGTCTGTCCCACACTGATCTCAGGGAGAGCCGGGAGCCTCCAAGAATTTTACTTAATCTTTTCTATGAGGTTCTGAGTTTACAAGAGTTTCAGTCTGGGTGTCTGGCCAGAAAGGGAAGCCCTGGCAAGGCCTGGGCCCTCATGTCCTGTGGTGCTGTGACAATCTCCACAGCATCTCCCTGGCCTGGCCATCCCATGCCCAACAGGGTGAATTTGGAATTGTCTCTGAGGTTTCAGTTCTCTGGCGTTGCTCCCTCCTGCAGGGCTGGGAATTGCTGTGAATTTTATTTTGTTTTGAAAGAGGGGAGCTCTTGCCTCCTGCTTCCTCCAGCCTCCAGCTGCTCTGCTCATGGCTCACAGCCCATGAGTTCTGTGGGACTGTGGGACCAGACCCAGCAGCTGCTCGTGCCTGCTCACTGCAACCCAAACCAGCCTGGAAAGGAGAGCAGAGCAGGGAGAGGGGCAGGATGGCCCCTCACAGAACTCCTGCTCCTGCTCTCCTGGGCTTCTCCTCTCACAGGGTGCCTGCACTGGAGGTTCTGCACTTCATCTTGTTCATGAAACTGATGCTAGGCAGGAGGTTTGGCTCAGCCTGAGCCTGACCCACGGCCATAAATCTGCCCTGCTCCTCCTGCTCACGCCCCCACGGAGCTGCTGTCACTGCCCATTTGGAGCTGGAAAACCAACCATGACATCTCCCAGGTGCAGCCCTGTTTGCCTCCCTCCCTCCCCCTGCCTGCCTTGGTTTCTCTCTGAAGAGGCAGAGATGGAGCAGCCTCTCCTCCTGCCTGGAAACAGAGGCCACAGCTGGGCTGGGGCACAGGGACAGCTCTGGCACCTGGGGGCACGGTGCCACCCTGCCAGGCTGAGGAGCAGGACCCGGGGTCTTGCCTTGCCCAGGACTTTGCAGGAAAGGAGTTTCACCCACAGTGGGAGGGTGGGGAAGGGCTCCTGGTGGTCCCTGGTGCAGGAGGAGCTTCATGGAGCAAAGAAATGGGTTCTGACAGGAGGATGGTGGGGAGGAGGTTGGATAAGGAGGAAAGTTGGTCTTGTGGAAGAAACTAAACTGAGCTCTGGTGCTCCTGCCCTTCCTGCAGGCACCCAGTAACCCACGGGCTCCCTCCTGGCACTGACCACAGCCTGGGGCCACAGCCCACAGAGTCCAGGGCCCCTCTGACCTTGCACACGGGGAGACAAATGCAGCACAGCTGAGAATCAAATTTCCATACTCCAAACAGTCCCACCCTCTTCTAAGCCCTTATCCCACACCAGTTAATCCATACAAACAACTTGAAAATATCCTGGATGTGTGATCCATGGAAGTGGAAGCCATTAAACCACTCTTGCTACTGATATGTTGCTAAAATGAACTGAAAGGATCCCATCTGTGGTTCAGAACCCCCCAAATTACAGAGAAACCCCCAAATTACAGAGAAACCCCAACTGCCACGTGCCTGCTCCATACTCAAGCACCTCCCAGACAATCTGGTGCTGCTCAGGCTGGGAGCAGGATCCTGCACCAGCAGGTGCTTTCTCTGGACCAGTATGGCCAGTGCAAGGACCAGTTGCAGAGCAGGCTGGGCTCCATCCCATTATCTGACATTCTGGTTGGTGCCCATTTTAGGCTGCCCTGCCCTTCACTGGCAGCCAGGAAAGGAGGGAGGATTTCCTGGAGGAAATTTGCAGTGCAAACAGCTGCCCACTTGCCAGCCAGCACCTCTGTGAGCCTGCAGCAGCCTCCCCATCAGCACAGGCCGAGGGTGGCATCAGCCGTTCGGTGTCCCCTGGGATGGCAGCCTGACCTCACTCTGGGGCTTTCCAGAGGAGCAAAGAGCTGCCAGCTGTGCCTTGGGGACAGCAGGGCTGGGGTGGAGGCAGCAGTCACTGCCACTGGCCATGTGCAACTCCCAGCGACAGAAAAATTCCCAAGCCCTGCTCCTGTGCCAGCCCTGGGTGACTTTTCCAGCTCCTGGTCTGCTCCAGAGCCAGGTTTCCCCTCTCAGTGCTCTGTGGAGGTGGGTCTGCTCCTGCAGCTGTGCTGGCAGCCTCCCCTGCAGATGCCACAGCGATAAGGGGGGGCTGGGGCTCTTTATGAGGGTGCTTAACGAGCTGATGACATTTTTACGAATTAAGGAGATCAGACTTGGTGATTCTTCAGAGATGCCAAGACCCTCCCCTGACTAACGAGCCCCATTCACATTCTTCTGGGCAGATGAAATCTTTGCCTGTCCTCTCCTTCTGAGCAGCCCCACTCAGATCTGGCAATCTAATTTCTCTCACGCAGAATGGGAGGCTCTCAAATCCAAGGTGTCCACGGCACAGGGGCTCTGCTCTGTAGAGCCCCCCAGGGCCAGCCCTGACTCTGCCCGGCGCGGGTGGCTTGGGAAGAGCCAGCTCAGAGTGCCAGGGTGCATGGAAATTTGTGAGGGGCTTCTCTCAATCATCCCCAAGAGGCTGTAAGGAACACCTGGTGACCAGGGGAGAAGAGGCAAATTCCCATCCCAAAGGGAAAGACAAAGGCTCTGAGCCCTGCCAGGCTTGGCATGCGGAGGGGAGGGGCACCCGGGGCCAGCCATAATTAAAAATAATAACACTGAGCACTCTCAAAGCACTCGGTAAACACGATTAACTAATTAGTCAGGTCTTTACTAATTAACCAGTCACAGGACTGGTGTTGCTCAATATGTTTAATGATCCGGAGAGAGGCTGAATAGCCGGGGGCAACGTCTGCAGGGGCGGGAGCTGAGGAGGGGATGGATGGGGAGGCTCAGATGGGCTCACCCAGGGCTGGGACACGAGGGCACGGGCAGGGACACGGGATGGACCCTCTTATCCTGCCAAAAACAGGGCTGGGACACGGGGGGACGGGCAGGGACACGGGATGGACCCTCTTATCCTGCCAAAGACAGGGCTGGGACAGGCAGGGAACAGGGCAGGGACACGGGATGGACCCTCTTATCCTGCCAAAAGACAGGGCTGGGACGGGCAGGGACGGGCAGGGACACTTCTCCTGTGCCCTTCTCCTCACTCCTGGCACAGCCCTCTCCTCCTCCTGCCAGGGCAGGGCGCTCGCTGTGTCTGCCCCACGGACGCCTGTGGTTAATGTGTGTCCCTGTTTAGGGACAGCAAAGGAGATGGAAATGTTCAGGCACACCTGAGGCCAGCCCAGTCTGAAACCAGGCTGAGCTGAATGAGAATCCCCGAAGCCCACAGGCTCCAGGTTAATGCTCCCCAGCCCTGCAAGGATCTGTGGCCTCTCTTTCCTCCCAGTAAAGCAAGAATTGGAGGAAGGCCAGTGCAGGAGTGGGGAAAGCAAGAGAATTAGCACCAGGGAGCCTCTCTGGCCCTGCCCTGCTCATTGCCTCAGTTTCCCCAGGACAGTGGCTGCATGTCACACCAGATGTCGTGCTCAGACACTCCAACATCAGTTTGGTTTCTAATCAGGGCTGCAGTTGCAAACTCCCCCAAAAGTGAAGGCAAAGCACCTCCCAAAGGGCAGATGGGGCCGTTCCAGCCCTGCAGCTCGAGATTGTCCTGCACCTCTCCCCCTGTGTGAGCCCCCTGCCCTGTTCCTCCGCACTCATCCCCACAGGCTGTTCTCAAACTGCCTCTGGTGGCACCGGGCTGTCCCTGCTGCTGTCACAGGTGCCACAGGGAAGGAGGACTGCTCCTGGCTGGCTGCTCCAGCACATCCCAGAGCCCTGCAGGGCGCCCTCCTGCCCCTGCCCTGCCCCTGCCAGTGAAAGCCACCTTTGGGGATGGCTTTAAGCATTTCCTCACTGTAATTTGGGCATTCACTCAGAATCCAGTGTCCTGTCAATTAGACTTTGGATTTCACAGCAGCACAGGTGCCTCTAGAACAGATCTGGATGACTGTGCTGTTGTTAAAACCTCTCCCCATACAGATCCCTCCCACCAGCAGCAGTTTATTCCCTGCAGGAGGGCTGTGGGAGCACCAAGGAGTCCCACAAGGTGCTGTGGGGGGGTGAGTGATCCCTCCCCCCTCTTTTCCGGGGATGGCTGGGAAGTGCTGAGATCCCCGTGGGACCTGCCGAGCTGCAGGATCTGCAGGTGACACCAGAGCTGGCTCACAGGGCCAGGCAGCCTCAGCTCTGCTGTGGCCTCTCCCAGGGCTCTGCAGGAGAAGCCAAGCCTTGGAGAGGTGTGACCTCGGGCTGGCAGCTGGACGGGCTGTTCCCACCCAGCACCCCCAGTGGGATGGGGAGGAGGGACAGAGAACTGGGGGCAGGAGCTGGCAGCCCTGCGTGGTGGCTCTGCTGGTGGCCACGGAGCATCCCACCCTACTGGAGCCATCCCAGCCTGCCTGCAAGGAGCACCCTCTCCTTTCCCCCCAGCTGGCCCTGGACGCTGGGAATGAAGGGCCACCACTGGGCCAGCAGCTCCTGGCCGAGTCACCAGCTTGCTGTGGTGGGAGTGGAACCTTCCAACTGCAAACTGCAGTTACCAGGGGAGAAAGCAGGAGAATTCTCCCGTGCAGAACAGCGTCTCGAGGTCCATAGAGAAGCCCCTGTGGCCTGGATTCCCAGTCGGGGGGGCCGGCAGGGAGGCTCGGGCTTGGGTGTCTGCTTGTGGCGCTGCAGCCAGGTCGCCACGGCTCACCCGCAGGGGCTGCTGCCCGCGGGCTCTCAGTGCGCTCTGCCCCCCAGCACTGGGCAGGGCGCTGCATTCGCAGGGGAAAAGCTCGTCCTCAGCGCTGCTGGCATGGCATCCCGGGCTCACGGGGGAGGGTGGCTGCAGCACGGGGAGGGGACCCCCCGCACCCTGCTCAGCCCAGACACAGCTCCGGTGTCCCACAAAGGCACCTCAGCCCCGGGGCAGGTGCTGGGGGCACAGCAATAGCCACAAAGCCCCGAATTCCTGCGTTCTGGCAGCGCCATCCTGCGCCTGCTGCGGCTCCGTGCCCTCGGGTCTGGAGCCACTCACGCACCCAAACGGGACACATGGACAGTAAGGACACTGACTTTGGGGATTTCTTCCTAAATGCTTAAGCTGACACCCAGAGCAGGGTGTCCAAAGGCCGTGGGTGTGCCCCCCTGTCCCCCCATGGATGGAGACCCTCAGGTCCCTTTCAGGGCTCCCCTCCACCCGGCCCTGCTGCTGGGGAGGAGAGTTGGGTGCTTTGGCCACGTCTGCCCACCCCTCCCTCCTGCTGGGGGATGAGAACTGGAATAAAAGGTCCATTTCTTTAGAAAGGCAGCCTGACTCTGGGAAGGGTCCCTGTATCCATGCAGCTCTGCTGGCCTCCCTCTCCCCTGTTTAGTAATCTCACTTCTGGGCCTGAATTCATTCAGATGCTCTGGAGGATTAGCTGACCTTTCTTTCAGAGCTTGGTAAGCTGGGGATGTTAAAGCTTCCCAAAAATTAAACTCTCAGGAGGCTGGGAGCCTGGAGAGTTGTTTAGAGGCTGTGGCTGCTTCCTCAGCATCCAGCCTAGGGCAGGGACAGACCTTGGGCTGTCCCTTTGTGTCCCCAAAAATGCTCAGATCCACACACAACCCCAGCATGTGCTGCTGGTGGTTAAAACCAGAGGGGTTTTCTTTCCTCTGAGAGGGTTTGGTCTTTTTTTCCTTTTTGCCATAGGGGATTTCAGCTCCTGCTTTCAGGTTCTCTCTGCTGCCATGAGAGGAAGCAGTGAGGGAAAATGTGAGGTTTGGGAAGGTGGGGGAAGCTGTCTGGGAAGGGATGGCGCTGTCCCAGCTAGCAGGGCAAGGACCAGCTGCTCTCACCATCATCAGGGTGTGTTCCCTCTGGAACCAGATGACAACCTGTGGCTCGAGGAGCGTTTCTCTGCCTGGGATCTCAAAGTGGGACTGAGCACGAGGAGCTGATTTTAAGCTGCCAAGCACAGATGTGATGGACTGACCTGCAGAGTGCTCCCACAGATGGAAATGTTCACCCAACACAGCTGCAGCCCCTGACCAAATGAGTCTGATTTTCAGAGCTGGATGCACAGGAGATGCAAAAAATTCCCTTTCTCCCCCCCACCCCCAGGTTTCTACTAGTTTTTTCCCAAGAGTAAATCTCAGGGCAGAGGGACTATACCAGGAAAGGGCACAACTCGCAGAGCCCATTTTATCTCCCTGGCCCCAGGACAGCAGCTGGAAGCTGGGGGCTGCGTGCTCTGTGCCCCACTGAGCTGCAAACTGCTGGGGCTGGCTTTGGGGACCCCCAGAGCAAAGGAGAGGCTGCAGGAGCTCTCCACTCCCCCAGCACTTAGGGCAGCACCTTCCCCTCTGCTGTCAGACTCTCCTGCTCGGGGCTGTGTTGTTGCCTCTGGCAGAACAGGAGCGAATCCATCAGCCCACAGGCGGCCAGGGCCGCCCTTCCACCCAAAGCCCAGCAGAGTGCACAGAGGGAGAGCAGGGCACAGAGGAGAGCAGGGCTCCATCCAAAGCCCAGAAAAGGGCACAGAGGAGAGCAGGGCTCCATCCAAAGCCCAGAAAAGGGCACAGAGGAGAGCAGGGCTCCATCCAAAGCCCAGAAAAGGGCACAGAGGGAGAGCAGGGCTCCATCCAAAGCCCAGAAAAGGGCACAGAGGGAGAGCAGGGCTCCATCCAAAGCCCAGAAAAGGGCACAGAGGGAGAGCAGGGCTCCATCCAAGTGCACAGAGGAGAGCAGGGCACGGAAGGGGAGCAGGGTTCCATTCAAAGCCCACGGAAAGCAGCGCTGAGGCGAGAAATGACTTCTCCTGCTGCCCCTGCCTCCCTCTCTGCCCCTTTGCACACAGAAGGGATCCCCGGCAGCAGCATCTGAGCACACAGATGCGAGCCTGGCTCACGCAGACCAGCGCGGCTCTCCTCCCCACGGAAACTCCGGGGTTTGTACGGGAGCTGTGAGGGGGCGAGGCGCTGCCTTTGTTAAACGTTTAAATTGCTCGTTTAAAGGGGCAGGCGGCTCCTAACAGGGATAATTTTATAGGCCCATAACCCGGCACGAGGAGTCTCTTTTATGACCCTGCACTCCCCCTGTCTGAGGCAGGAGCGGAGCAGCGGCCGGAGCCCGCGGGGCTCTCTGGCACGGAATCCACCGGTAATCCCGAAAAATAAAACTGTCTTATGAGATATAAATTAGATTCCTGCCCTGGGGGATGAGCGGCTCTGCTCCCCCACGGGGCCGCCGCTGTCGGAGAGCATCTGTTGCAATTACAGGTTCCTGCAGCCTGCTCGGCAGGAATGACCTCCCAAATATTCCAGCAGCAGCTGGAGCTTGCACAAACACTCCGTGTTCTCTTTCCAGCCCAGCAGCAAGGGCTTGCTGTGCGCTCAGTTGCTGCTTGGTGGCCACATCTCCTCCCAGGACCCTGGGGGTGTCCCGGGTCCCCTTGCTGAGGGTCCAGATTGTCACCTGGAGGCTGAGCTTGTCTCTCTTCCCAGGTTTGTGTGCTCCAAAGTGCACCTTTGGCATGAGATCAGCACCATTAATTGCCCAGGAGAGGAAGCAGCCTTCATTCTGTCTAATTACACAGAAATTACCAGAAGAAATTAATTCCAAAAGGTGACCATATGGGCTGTAACGCTGAAGCCGAGGCTGGATTTTGCCTCTGGTTACTGCCACTCAGAACTGAGGGCAGAATCCAGGCCAGAAGTGTGTTTCTAGTTCGTGATTTATGGCACCAAAATGGAGCTGCTAATGAAAACCGTGTTCCACTTAATACTCAGGCGACTTCCAACAAAAATGCCAGCAGGAACTCTTTCTTCTGCTGCCTGCCCTGCAGCTGCCGGGCAGCAGAGGCTCTGCGAGCTCAGCCCTCCCGCCGTGCCCCGCGTGTCCCGCGTGTCCCCGAGCCCCCATCGGGCAGGCTCAGCCCGGCCCGCGCGTCCGCTCCCCACGGAGCCGGACTCTGTGAGCTGGTGTCCACAGCGCCCCGGGCTGGTTCTGCCGCAGCCCGACCCAGCCCAGCCCAGCGCTGGGGCTGCCGAGCCGCCTCTGCTTCACCCCTCCCGGCCCAACCTGCTGATCCTTAGCTTTAAAAATGACATTTTCCCCCGCATGCAGAGAACAGCAGGAGCCCTCCCCTCTCCTCCCGGCGAGCAGCAGGTGGAGAAAGGACCCTCGGGCCCCTCCGACCCCTCCTTGCGACCTGTGGGAAATGCCTGGGAGATGGCCGAGTGCCACGGCCGAGCCCCTGCGCTGCGGACGGCGATTCATTTGCATGCCGAAGCGGTAGCCGCGCTCCTTCCACCACGGTGCAGGCATAGAAATGTATTTGAATGTTCAATATCGCCCAGCAGAGAGCTCCCCGCGGAGAAAATCCCCCCGGGGGGCTGCTGGAAGGAGCTTCCAAGTCAAAGATGCCCAAAGGAAAAGTGGGGTCCCAAGGGCAGCAGAATTGCCGGGGAGCTGAAAGGCGCCGACCGGAGGCGGTCCCGGCCGGGCCAGGCGTGCCAGCGGCAGCAGGAACCTCGGGGGGGGTGACAAATGCTGCGGCCCCTCCTCAGCTGCCGCGCTGCTCAGTGGCTCCCGGGTGACCCCGCAGTCCAGGTCCCGTTCACGCCAGGAAGCGTCAGGTCCCAGGGGTGTGTGTGGGCCAGCGCTCCCCACTTCTCTTTCAGCCCACGGACCCCTATAAATTTTCCAGGGACAGAGGGACAGGACATGCCTCAGCTGCAGCCACTTCCAAAGGCTCCTTGAAAGCAGCCCAGGACACGGAGAAATCCGTTCTCTGGAGCAATTACCAGGGATGAGTGGGAGTTCACGGAGCTGCTGCCTGCCAAGGACCCGAGCACAAAGTCCATCGCCCCCAACCAAAGCAAGCGAGTCCAATTATTGGCAATAAATACATTTATTCCAAATGTCAAACCACTTTACATTCCTTTATTTAACACAGCTGCTCTAAATAGGGGTTGGGAGGTTTCATGGCTCCCTGGTTCTCTGGGCAGAGCTGCCTGGGCTCTGGTTGCTATTATTAATGTAACGATTGTTGTTGTTATTATTATTGTTATGATTATATGCATTTCATTCTCTTCTGGGTAATGAATAATTTATGACTCTGTCTCGATCCCCTTTCAATGGATTCACTATCCAGGGAGACTCGCTGAATAGTTTGGATCATTCGTTTTCAAGTGCAGGGGCTGCCGACAAATTGTTCGCTTTTCACTGCTGGGGACATTCATTGGTCACCCAAACCAGGGGATTTCTTTGGTCGCCCCCAGCACGTGAGGCGCTGTCTGAAGTTTTGTTGGGATTTTTTTTGTTGTTGTTGATTGGGTGAAATTTGCAAAGAGGAGACTAAAAAACAGCTCATGTGTGGGGCTGGATTTGTGCAGAAGTCAGTTTGCCAAATTTCTGTGAACATTTGGTGGTTTTGCAGAGGCTTGTGAAAAGTAAATGCTACAGAGGATATTAAATGTTATTCAAATGTTTTAAAGGCGATGCAGCTCTTGCTCTTTGATTTGATCTAAACTATTATGCAGCTGATTATTAAGTTTTGCTTACTCAGCTCACACTAGAAAAATGTTGCGGTGTTAAACCTGCTTGCCTAAAATCCGGAGGGAAAGGGAATTTTCAAGAGGCTTGCATTGAGGATCTTCTAATCCTACAATCAAACGAGCGCCTGCAATCCCTGATCCCGAATTCACGTCCCTCCCACGGGATCAGCCCTGGGCAGGCTCTGCACTCTGCAGGGATCCATCCCCAAGCACGCACACGACACGGTGGGGATGAGCACAGTTCCTTGTCCTGGGATGGGATGGGATGGGATGGGATGGGATGGGATGGGATGGGATGGGATGGGATGGGATGGGATGGGATGGGATGGGATGGGATGGGATGGGATGGGATGGGGAGGGCTGACACATCAGCGCTGGGACCCACGGTTTGCCTGGGATGTCCCCACTCTGCCTGGCTCTGGGATGTCCCCACTTGGACAAATCTCGGCAGATTTTCTGCCAGCTCCGTGAAAAATCATCAGGATATGCCACGCTCAGCCGAAGAATGAGCTGGTAGCAGAGCTCCGCTGGTGCACGGACCCCCTTGACACATCTCTGTTAGATGTTGAGCTGCGCCCAAACCCGCCACTGGCTGACTCCAGGAGCAGCTGGGAACGAACAGGGCTCAGCACCCCCGCTCCAGCTCACACCTGCCCAGCTCAGCTCCGCAGCCGCAGAGCTCCCGTCTCCCGGCACTGCAAGAGCCGCAGAGGACAATCCCTGGTCCCCAAGAGCCGGAGCCTCTCACCCCGTCCCTGTCCCACGCATCCTGTTCCTGTCCCTGTCCCGCCGGTCTAATCCCGTTGGTCCCATCCCTGTCCCGCTGATCCTGTCCCTGTCCCGCTGATCCTGTTCCTGTCCCTGTCCCGCCGGTCTAATCCCGCTGGTCCCATCCCTGTCCCGCTCATCCCGTCCCTGTCCCGCTCATCCCGTCCCTGTCGCGCTGGTCCCATCCCTGTCCCGCTGGTCCCGTCCCTGTCCCGCTCATCCCGTCCCTGTCCCGCTGGTCCCGTCCCTGTCCCGCTGATCCTGTCCCTTGTCCCGCTGATCCCATTCCTGTCCCGCTGGTCCCGTCCCTGTCCCGCTGATCCCATCCCTGTCCCGCTGGTCCCGTCCCTGTCCCGCTCATCCCGTCCCTGTCCCGCTGGTCCCGTCTCTGTCCCGCTGATCCTGTCCTTGTCCCGCTGATCCCATTCCTGTCCCGCTGGTCCCGTCCCTGTCGCGCTCATCCCATCCCTGTCCCGCTCATCCCATCCCTGTCGCGCTCATCCCGTCCCTGTCCCGCCGGTCCCGTCCCTGTCCCGCCGGTCCGTCCCTCCCGCACCGCCCGCTGCCTGCACCACCCGCCCAGCCCCGATTTACGAGCAGCGTGTGAAGTATAGACACCGGGCCGCTGGGCTGAACAATGCGGGAATATTAGCCGAGTTACAAAAACAAACAAACCAAACCCTGCCGGGAGCCCGTTTCATTTATCTTCCTTTGTCCCGTTTTGCTTCAGCGTGAAAGTCGCCCTTTCAAACGCAGCGGTTGCGTTCCAGCCCCGGCGGGCAGCTGATCCAAGGCGTGTTTGCACAGTTCAATTCATCCCTAAATATTCAGCCGAGTTTCCCTCCCTCCAACCCTCCCAGGACTTTTTGCCCGAGAGCCGAGGGTGTAAAGCCGGGGGCCGGGGATGGCGGGGCACAGAGCCTTTGTGTGCAAACACAAGCTGCTGTTTGTATTTGCCTTCCCACTGTCAGAGCCCGATTGTGCGCGGGGCAGCGCTGGCCACCAGGCTGCTCCCAATATCCGCCCGGCCACCGCCGCTGCCAGAGGGACGCTCCCCTCCCTCCCCGGCCGCTTTGAAGAGAAGGGATTTAATTTCATGAGGCTTTCGGTAATCACGTTCCGATCTCCAACATTAACCAGAACTCACTCCCTCTTGCAAAAGGGGGAGGATGAGCCAGTAACCAGCCCGGCTCGGGACGAGTTGCACCGACAGAGAAAGGCAGAACGCGGGGCTGGTTCTGCGCCGCTTATCAGATGAGGCTGGAAAACAACAGGCTCTTGGCAGCGCCGGGAGGGAGCGGCTTCACCCATCCCGAGGATGCTCTCCAGGCTGCTCTCGTGCACCACAAACTCCGATTTTTAAGCCCAGACATTTTCCTCCTGTCTGCGGCTGTTTCTATCCTTTACCTTCCTTCTTCCCTGTTGCATTTCCAGGGTCCTGATGCCTCTGTCACATTCCCCAGGGCTCGCTTTGCTGCTGGAACAGGCTCTTGCTCGTGCCTTGCTACCTGCTGGGGTAGCCAGAGGGCCAGGAGGGGCCAGGGCCAGCCCTCCGGGGAGGGCTTTGCATGAAGAGGAGGCTGTGAACAGGGAGATTTAGGTCTCACCTTCCTGCACTGCCGCTCCCTCCCCTCTCCTCGCCTCCCTGTGTGCTGGGCTCAGCTCTCCCCAGAGCATCTCCTGACCAGGCAGAGGTGACACTCTAGAACCTGAAGGAAAGTCTTTTTGGGCTGTGAGAACAGAACAAGTGCTGGGGCAATCCCCAGTGCGTGCTAAAATTCCCTTTTCCAATCAGATGTGCTGTCCACTCTCTCCTCACCCACTCTTGTCTGACTGCCTGAGCCTGCACCCTAAATACCCACAGAGCTGCCATTAAGGGACATTAATTATTCCCATAGGATAATTAATGATAATTCCAATGAAAATGGCTGCCCTTGGTCAAAACAAAGCAGAGATCCCAGTGATCCACCCAGTGCAGCCTGGCAGGGATCTGGGTGATGGATGGCTCTGAAATACCCGAGGGAAGATGACGTGGACACCTCATCCATCTTTCCCTGCCGGGCCCTGAACTTGGAGCAGGCAGGCTGCGAGGACAGGGGTCTGGGAGGGAACAGCTGGGAGAGCACAGCCCCAGCACGGAAATGGCAGCGAGCCCGGAGCCAGGGCCTGCTGAGCCAGCAGCATTCCTGCCCTGCCCCTCCTCCAGTTCCCACCTGGGACACGCGGGACACTCACCTCCCTCCCTGGTGCTCCAGAAACTGGGGAGTGCTCTCCCCCCTCCATCAGGCACCATCAACGAATCTGTGCTTGTTTCTCACTGGCAGAGAGAGATTCCCACCCCAGCATGTCAAGAAGGAGAAATTTGCTGCTCCCAGCCTGTGGTGCTGCACTGCCTGCTCCTGCCCCTCATGGCATTTTTGCTCCTTCCTAGGGGAAATTGGGGGTGCTGGGTGTAGGCCCTGGGCTCTCCATCCCCTCTCCAAACCAGAGATGCAGAAGCTTTGATCCTCAAACAGAGATTCCCAAGGCTGCTCCTCCCTACATGTACTGGAATTTCCACTCACCTGCCCACACAATCTCTTTTTGCTGCTTGTTTTTGGCAGAAGATGGCCAAGTACTCCTGGGTTCATCCATTAGCAGCCCCTCCATCCCCAGGGGAGCAGGAACTTGGCTGAGGGCTGTGATTCCCAGTGCAGCACCCCAGGTGTCCTGTCTCAGCCCAAGAGGGGATCCCTCTCCATCAATAACCACGATCTGGGTGACAACAGGTGTTGGGCAAAGCCAGTCCCCTTCCAGCCCTTCTGTGAAAATTAGAAAAACCTTGTACTTCCAGGAGAGAGTGAAATAAAGGTTTGCTCCATTCCTGCTCTCCAACCCTCTGTCCAGGTGGGGGATGCAGACACAATTTCCAATGCTCCTGTCACTCACAGGACATTTTGAAAAGGTTGGAAAGGAAAATTTCTGCCTGAGGAAACTTCTGCCCAGGAAGATTTCTTCCGTGTCTCACAGCTGGGTGTGGGGTATGAATCCAGCTCTCTCCCTGCCCCCTGTAATCCCAGCAAAGCAGGAGGTGCCTGTTGTGGGCAGCAGTTCTGTGCCCAGTTTATGCTGTCGATGCCCCCCATGCCCGCTGAGCCCCACAACAAAATCATCTCTCTGCCCACATCACTCCACCAGCTTAAAAAAACTCCAGTCTCCACTAAAACCAGTGGTGTACAAAATACTTCCATAAATTCTTCTCCCAGAAGAGCTGAGTGTCTCTGCCATTCCCCGCTCTCCCAGCTCACAATCTGTTTCTTTAGTATCTCCCAAACCAAGACTGGATTTTTCCCTCCCCACCATTAATTCCCAGTTTTCTGCTGAGCCTAAAGCAAGCTCCCACTCAGTGTGGGGTCGAGCCCCTCCGTGCCACGGTCCCTTCTGCCTGGGGATGGGTGGAGAGGCTGAGTCGCTGTTCCCGTCCCTCCGAGCGCCTCCGCGGCTGCCCCCGGCTGAGAGCAGGAAGAGCCTCCCCGTCTCCTTATCAGTCCCCAGGGCATCCTAATCCCCTAATAAATGAAATCCATTATACAGATATCTTTTTAAAAGCCTGCCTGTCACTCCAGCCAGCCCCAGCTCTCCGGGCTCCTTGGAGCGTGGTCAGCGGGGATGAGTCTCTGCCGCGGGCAGAGCCGGGATCGCCCCGGGTGAGGCTCCAGCCTGTCCCTGTCCCTGTCCCTGTCCCTGTCCCTGTCCCTGTCCCTGTCCCTGTCCCTGCCCCTGTCCCGTGCCGTGATCCCCGCTCACACACAGAGCCAGGCTGAGCCGTGCCAGCCCCGGCTGTGCCCTCTCCGTGCGGGGATCTGGCAGGGATGCTCGGCACGGGCGCTCGGCTCATGCAAAGCGATCGTTTCCCGCTGATCGCAGCGGCAGAGGCCAAGCGGCAGCCGCTGCTCCAGAGGCACCCTGGGGACGGAGCAGATGTGGCTCTGCCACCGCCGAGCCCCGGCCCGGCTCTGAGCCCTCTGCACGGGCTGGTCTTGGCAGCAAATCCTCTCCCTTCTCTCCTGAAAAACGGCGGGGTCTGCTCAGTGCAAAGCCGTGAACCTGCTGCGAATAAACCATCCTGGTGAGCCCCAGGCTGTGCAAACCCCCGTGTGCTGGGGACAGCCCTGCCCCAGGCAGCTGTGCCAGCGCCCTCCAGGAAAGGCTGGATGTTGGATTTGATGGGTTCTGGGGCTGCTTTGGGGTTTTGTTTCATGACAGCAACAAGGGGCCAAATGATCTACAGCCTCTGCTATGCCAGACTGTTCCAGCCATCCTGACCATCTCCTTTGCCCTGGATGTCCCTCAGGACAAAACTAGTGGAGGAAAAAACTCAACACAGCAGCCTGAAATCCTCCAGAAATTCCTCAATAAAACTCTGCTTGCACAGCCCAACCACAGAAAGATAATAGGATGGAAACTGTAAAGGCTTTTGAGGTAGAGTGATCAATCAGGGTAGAGAAAAGGAATCACCTAAATTTAATAAGAAACACCAGGCACTCCCTGGAAAGAACCCCTGCAGTCCCATAAAAAGCACAAGAGCCTCCAAAACCACAACTAAAAAGCTGGGTGTCACAAAAGGAAGGCAGGAGAGATTTAAGGCCAAAAAGGCATGAATCCTCCGTGGTCACAAAAATCCATCTCCATCCCTGAGGATGAAGGGGAGATAAATTAAGAATATAGAGACAAATTCATGTGCCCAAGTGCTCCCACTTCACAGGCCAGATGGGAATCCCAGAATCCTGGGAGTGCTGTTACAGGCAGTACGATTCCAGATCCCCCGGGGGGTTTTTGCTCCATCCCTGGAGAGGCAGCACGTCCCCCCGGGCAGGCACAGGGAGTTTGCGAGGCGAGGACAGCAGAGGCTGAATAAGGATGACATGATTTGGCCCAGAAAGAGGAGGGCAGAGATTAGCTGTGGACAAGCTCAAGGGAAGGCAAGTGTCCAACCCGGAGTGCCAAGCCTGGTTTTGTTTTAGCCTTAACTGCGCTTTTTTGTTTGTTTGTTTGTTGGTGTAAAAACCTTTCTGTTGGAAATCAGTTTAACTTTAAGCTTCCTGAGAATAAAAGCCTGTGAGAAAGCTCTGCCCATGCGAGGCTCCCTTGGGAGGCTACAATGGGAGTCTCAGCAGCTCCTGGGCCCAAATTTCTATGGCTACAGCACCCATCTGCTCAGCAATACAGCTGCCCCTGCTCCTGTGCTTCCCCATGCAGCACAATCCGCTGGGAGCTGCACCAGGAGGGGCTGGAAAGGACCTGTGGCTCCGTGGATGGCACATGGGGCCAGGAGAAGCCCAGCCCTCGCAGGATCTGCTCCAGCTGCTGGTGAAGCTGCCCCAAGTTGCAGTTTCCTGAGTTCGAGGATGCTGCAGTAATGCTTCGTGCCCTTCTCAACCCAAACCCAAAGGACTTTACAGAGCCCCCCTTTGCTCCCTATAAATGGGGAAGTTGAGGCCCAAGACAAGCCTGGATATCACAAATTCTGAGCATTCCTGTTATTATCAGGAGTAACAGGCAGCAGCACCACAGAGCAGCTCCAAAATCCACCTGAGATCCCTGGCTGGATGCAGCCACAGGCAGAGCTGTGCTGTGCTGCCAGATCCAGGCACCAGCACAGGATGTTACACTGCAGGGATCCTGCTCTGGCACCCTGGGGATCCTCTGTGGGACCCTGGGGATCCTCTGTGGGACCCTGGGGATCCTCTGTGGGACTCTGGGGATCCTGCAGGAGCTTCCTGGGGATCCTGCTCAGAGCCTCTCTGCTTGGGTTGGAAATGTGGCTGTTTCTCCAAGAAAGAAGGGGTGGATGCTTGCAACCTTCCCCATCCCTCTGGAACAGACGTGGCCATGAGCAGGGTGAACATGGGGACACTCAGACTCCTTTTCCCCTCACAGAGGGATTTGCAAAATCACTTTATTCCTCTGTCAGCCTCCCATCCCACCGTGGAACTGAAGGGGCAGAGGGTGCATGGATGTGCCCTGCGTGCCCAGGTCCCTGCCAGCTCTGCCAGTCCCACCAAACTCCCGTTGCCACTGCTGCAGCCGGTGCCTCTGTCCCTCTGTCCCCCTCAGGACAAACCATCTGCAAAGCTCTGAGTCACCCTGGGAGAGGAGAAACAGAAAGGACCTCTCCCACCAGCCCAGCCCCTCCTGCTCAGATGTGTCTCAGACCCTGTGAGCCATTGTCACCTCCTGGTGGCCCAGGCCTCGCCCTGGCTCCCTGCTCTGCCCAGATCCTGCAGACA
Organism: Luscinia megarhynchos; assembly: GCA_034336665.1. NCBI lineage: Eukaryota > Metazoa > Chordata > Aves > Passeriformes > Muscicapidae > Luscinia > Luscinia megarhynchos. The sequence continues at coordinate 11,205,909 of CM067580.1, forward strand.
GGCACTGGCTCATAAGCAATCCCTGCAGGGACTGTCCAGTGGGACAGCGCCAATGTCACCGCCAGTGTGACTCCTTCTTCCGTTTGGAGGCCAAGGAGAATGGGAACAAATCATCTCATGGGGCTCCCCAACATCCCACTGTGCCAGCCTGGGGAAAAGGGTTACAGACAGCATGGGAACTGGGAAGGCTTTTGAGGTGGAGGTGATTAATGCAGAATTTAACAAGGGGCATGAAATCCCTCCCATCCCTCTGTGGGAGCAGAGAGGAGCTGACCGGGTGGGAGGATTTGATTTCCTGGTTGTGATGAGGGTGGAGGGGCCCCGTTTGCTATTTTAGCAAGCACTGCCCTGCAAATGCCTCCCTGGACCACCACGGAGGTGATGAAGCCCCAGGTTTGACTGGAAGGAAGTTTTTCGTTGGGAGTGTTAGGCGGGCGCTTCTCTCAGAGTTCCTGGTCAACTCCTCGTCTGAGGTGAAGTTTCCTTTCTGCTGAATAAGAAACTTGCTCGGAAATTGCTCTGACATGAGACACATCCCAGCCTGGGAACCCTCCTCAGCGGAGCAGAGCCTGTCCAACACCAGGCTCCCCGCGCTGCCTGTGCCAAGTCCCCTATCTGGGAACACAATGTGTTTCCTCTCTCTCCCGCGCTCGCTCCCGGGTTTGCTAAACGCTCTCGAGGCAGCACAGAGGCCAAAACCCGAGCGGCGCCCAGCACCTGCAGCCGCTGCTGACGCCAGGAACACGTGCAGGTGCTGGAGCATCTCCTGGCTCCGTGGGGGAAAGGCTGTGGAGATCCAGAGCCGGCCCTGGGAAGGGACTCTGGCGTTCTCCAAGTGCCTGTCAGCGGGATGCAACCTGGGCTTGTCCAGTAGTGCCGTATCCAAGGCGAAGGTCCCCCATGCAAACTGTCTGGGCTCATTCCCAGCACCTTACATAAAACCGAGGTTCTGGAGAAAACGTGGAATGGTGCCCGCTGTATTTCAGTGATGTTAAATCTGATCAGAGACCCTGCCTGCATTTTCCCGTGCCCACACAAACTCAGCAGCAGCTGAGTTCTGACAGCGCTTTGCCTCAGACCTTCCCCAGCTGCAAACTCTTCTCCCGGGGGAGCTGGAAGCTGCATCAGGACAAACTGGGCTGGAGAAGGGGGCTTGGGCTGGACCAGTGCTCAGTAAGGAGAGAGGCGGGATGGAGAACAGACCTCCGAGCTCTTCTCCAAGCCTGAGTCCTCCCTGGAGCTCCCAGGCGCCCGGCCAAAGCCAGACCACAAGGCCAAGCTCTACGTGCGTGAGTTACTTGCCAGGTAAAGCTGATGGGAACCTGAAGCTGTGAAAAGCTCTGCAGGAGCAGATCCCTGCAGAATGTCTCCTTGGGACAAGCCCTGTCCTCTCCATGTGCGGTGCTGGGATCTCACAAGGAGCTATGAAGAAAAATTCGATCTGGCTGGCAAAAACCGTTCCCATGGGAATTTTGACTTTCTGTCAGAAACTCCAGAGCATTTCTTTTTCAGCCCCAAGTAAGCATGAATAGGAACAAAGATCCAGTTTTGGCAGGGGGAATGGGCTTACCAAAGAAAACACCCAAATTTTTAAGCAAAGCAGACACATTCTATAATTTTTCTCCTTGGATGAAAAGTAAAACCCTCAACGATTTTCCAGAAAGGAAAAAAGTAAATTCAGTGAAAAAAAACGCAACCAGCTCTCCCACCGCCACTTGATGCAAATTCAGCTGATTTGGCTGATTCACCTTTGCCTCAGCACGGCGGCTCCGGGCGCTCTGGGCGCTCCGATCCCCTCTGCAGGGCTGGAAGGAGCCTCCGGTGCGCGGCGGCAGCAGCGGCCGCAGCTCCCCGCTCGCCCCCTGCCCCTGCCCGGCGCGGGCGGCTCGCAGCCCCCGCTGACCCGGGGCCTGACTTTCTCTCGGGATTTGGGAGAGAAACCAGGGTGGGCCGACGGTCATGAGCGAGCGGGCGGGAGTTGAATGGGGTTATTGTGATCTTTATCTGGGGGGATTATTCCAGGCGGTGTGGGCTTGGCAGGGCAGCGCGGGATTTTGGCCGTGGCTGGTTTTACAGGCTGATAGGTGCGGCCCCAGGAAAGGAGCAGCAGGACTGGGCTGCGGAAAATTGTTTTACGGTAGCTTCATCCTTGCAAAACACTCACTTCCGAGCAAAGCCGGTGGAAAAGGAAAAAACAGAGCGATTTTCGTTTGCAGAAGTCTGACGCGGCTAGGAGTGCACACGGTCTGAAATGCAAAGCCTGGCATAAAAGTGACATATTTTACTGGAAACTGGGAACTTGCTTCCCTTTTATTGGAAATAAATTGGAAGGGAGAAGGATGGTAGGAGCACGGCGCCAGCACAATGACTGAATAGAATCGTTTTCTGGAGCAGCTGAGGATCCTGCAGACCGGGGGTGCGATAGCACCTCGAGACCGCACCAAAATTTACAGCATCTCTGATAGCGGTGACTCTGCAGGCAGGGAGCGGGGCTGAGGTTGGGACAGCCGGACCCCTCCTGCCCCCCGGCCTCGCTGCCGGGCGAGAGACGGCGCTGGGAGGGAAGCGAGACGCGGAGCTCCGTCCCCGAGCGCTGCCGGGCAGCGGGACCCGGAGCTGACCCCGGCGGCGAGGGGCACCCGCATCTCCCGGCGGATTCCCCCGTCCCGACGGGATCCGCGGCTCCACGGCGGGGCCGAGCATCGCCCCGAGACCGCCGGGACCCCGCGGCCACCCCCGGAGCTGCCACCGAGCTGCGGGAGCGAGCCCCTCTCCCCGCCACATAACCCGGCTTGGCCGCGCGAATAAATTGCGTTCTGTGCAAGAGACACATCTGATTGTGATTTGGGGAAAATATCAAAAATGAAAAGAAAGGAAAGAAAACAAACAAACAAAAAAAATACAAACAAAAAAAAAGGAAAAATTAAAAAAAAAAAAAAGAAAAAAAAAAAAGGCGGCCAACCCCAGCCGCTCGGCGAGGGTTTTTTCCTATCGTCGGAGCTCCAAATATTTTGGAAGACGGGACCGTGTTTTCCGTGTAAACAAGACGGCGGCGGCGGCGGGGCCGGGGCTGCGCTCCGCGGGGCCGGGGGGTCCCGGCGCGGGGAGCCGAGCCCGGTCCGGGACATCCCAGCCCCGCAGCCGGGTCCCCGCGGGCCGGGCACCGGCCCCCTGAACCGCGAGCAGAGGAGCGGCAGCGCGCGGGGATCCCGCTGGGAATCGGGGGTGGAAAATCGGAGGGAACATTCGGCGGGACGTGTGGGGACTCACGGGGAAGAGCTCCCGAAACCCTTAACCCTTATCCGCCTCGGCAGCGGCCACGGACTCTCGGTCCCCGCCCGGGAGCAGCCAGCACGGCGCGTTTCCCGCTCGAGATGGAACGAACCGGCTGCTGCCCGGTTCTCATTCGGTCCTGGGGCTCGTTCAAGTCCCCGCCGCCGCATCCCAGGCCCGCCCGCCCCTCCGGAGGATGCAGGGACGGGAGCGGAGAGCTTTGCCGGGCTTCCCCGCCCTGCTCCCGGCCGCCTTCCCTCTCCGGAAAGGGCCGGAGCCCGTCCCCGTCCCCGTCCCCGTCCCGCCGGACGCGGCGCCTCCCGGGCTCTGCGGCGGCTCTGAGCCCGCGCTCCCGGGGGGAGAGCAGGGCTGCTGGCGAGCTCCGGGACCCCGGAGCGAAGCCGGGCCGTGGGCTGCGACCCCCGGCCGGGACCTGCCGGGGACGGGAGACACTGCCCGGCCAGCCAGGGCCTCTCCGCTCTTTCCGGGACACGAACATTTTCCCGGAATTCTGAACGCCCCTTATCCCCTCTCCTGAGCTCCTTGGTTTTTCCTACCTCGCGTTTCCGAGCTTCCCCTTGCTCTGCCCATCGGGAGTCCCCCGCTAAGCCCGTCCTGCGCCGCCGGTGCCTCCGGTGTCCCCGTCCCACGCTCCGCGGCTTTCGGCATTCCCTGCCCCAAATTCCTGCGCCCTGCTCGGTGGTCTCAGGTCCCCCGTGCCCCCACTGTTTTGCATCTGGAGGTCTCTCGATGTTGTCACCAGCGGGCTCCTGGGTACCTCAGTGTCCCCTGCCTTGAGCTGCCGGGCGCCTCAGTGTCCCATCCCCGGCGCTCCGAGTGCCTTCCCATCCCCGCTCCGCGCTCCGAGGTCCCTCGGTGTCCCGTCCTCATCCCCTACGCTCTCCGGTACCTCAGCGTCCTCCTCCTATCCATCTCCCTGAGTGTCCCCGAACGGCTCCCCGTGCCCCGCTTGTCCCCGCGCTGCTCGGCGTTTCCCTGGATGTCCCTTTCGCCGCTGTCCCCCGCGGCTCCTTCGCTCTGCCCTCCCTCTACCTCCTCTCCGGGGACCTCCGCGCCCCGTCCCCGTCCCGCTCCCCGCCCGCGCCAAGTGTCCGCGCCCGCGGCCGGGACTCACCCACACACTCGTTGGCCTCCCGGGCGGTCGCTCGCTGCCAGGGCCGGTCGTAGTGGAAGGGCTTGCAGCGGTCGCACTCGGGGCCGGCCGTGTTGTGCTTGCAGTCGCACACCAAGCTGTCGTCGCGGTCCCGGACGCAGCGCGACGCGTGCCCGTTGCACTTGCAGCGCCCGCCGACCTGCAAGTCGGACACGGCGTAGAAGTAGGAGTCGCGGGCCAGCTCGGAGTCGTCCTCGCTCTCGTCGCCGAAGGTGTGCAGGCGGCTGAAGGTCACCCTGATGTCGGTGGCCGTCACCCAGTCCTGCAGCACGGGCGAGTTGTCGAAGTCGTGGGCGGTGGGGCGGCCGTCCAGGGTGCTGAAGGCGATGAGGCCGCCGGAGAGGGGCCGCACGTCGGTGTGCGAGTCGGTGCACACCGCCTCCTGCTCGTTCTGCTTCGTGATGGCGGCGCGGCTCGGCTTGTTGTACATCTTGCGGCACTGCGTGGAGTAGAACTGGAAGGGCACCCAGGTCTTGCCGTAGTCCATGGACTTGTGGATGGCCATGGACTCGGGGCGCGGCGAGCAGAACTGCAGGCTGACGTAGGTCACCTCGAATTTCTTGCCGAGGGAGAGGGTGAGGGTGACGTTGTGGGGATACTGGACGTAGCTGTCGGACTGCCAGCAGGTCAGGTTGTGCGGGTTGTTGAGGTCGGTGAGGAACGAGGGCGGGTGGGCGCGCTTGGGGTCGGAGGCGTTGCAGAGGTGGCAGGTGCGGACCTGCTCCTCGCCCTTCTCCGTCACCACGCAGTACCGCGACGGCGGCTTCCCGCAGGTGCTGGACACCTTCACCTCCTTCCCGAAGGCCGAGTTGACGAAGTCGGGGATGCAGCGGCGGGGCAGCCCGTGCTCGTCGTAGCAGGGGTCGGGCTGGGCGGTCTGCACGGCGAACATGCTCACGCCGTGGTAGCCGCCGCGCAGGGGCTGCGCCAGCCACGCCGCCGCCAGCAGCAGGGCCAGCGGCGCCTCCGCTCCCCTCCGCGGCATCCTGCGCGACCTCCGCGCGGCGCGGGGACAGCGGGCAGGGGGACGCGGGGCAGGGCGGGGAGCCGCCGCTCGAGCGCGCCGCTCCGCCGGGCACCTCGGCCGGGGACGCGGTGCGGCGGCTCAGGGAGCCCGGAGCATCGCCCGCCCCGCGGCAGCCCCGCGGAGAAAGGGGAGCCCGCGACGGCGGCGGCACCACAAAAGTGGGGCTGGCGGCGGGGCTGGGTCCCGCCTGCCTCCCGCCCCGGCCCTCGCACGGAGAATGACTGGCGGTCCCAGCCCCCGCCGCGTTTGAGGTCATGCTAAAGGAGTGACATCGCGCTCAAGGAACAGAACAACGACATCCACTGGCGGCTCAGCCAGAGACGCGCACAGGCCTCGGGGAGGGCGGGGGGGGATGGGAGTGGGACGGAGCCCGCCTCGACACGGCGGTGATGGGCGCCAGCTCCGCCGCGGGCTCCCGAGCCACCCCGAGGGGCCGGGCAAGGGCCCTTGTCCTCCCCCCGCGCCCCTGTGCCCCAGCGGGGCTGGGGGAGCCGGGGTCTGCTGCGCCCTGCAGCTGGGGATGCCCCGTGGGCGTGGAGCGGGGCAAGAGGCCGGGAGGAGCCCCACGCGCACCTGTGGGGACGCCGGGGATCAGGATGGGGATGTGTCCCACCTGTCCCTGCTGGCCGCCCCTCCCCACCGGGCCAGACAGGGACTGGCCCCCCCAGCCGGATCGGTGGGGGCACTGGCCCGAGTGGGCTCCCGCAGCCTTCGGCCGGGACAGAAAACCCGCTGCTGGGGAAGTTGAATGGGGGAAGTCACGACACGGGAGCTACAGGGCCCGACGACGCTGGCAGGTTGTTTTAGGGGGCTGATCTCGGTGAAGTGGGGCAGCGTCTCTGTCTCAGCCCCGGCACAGACAGGGCACGAGGGGCTGCGCCGCGCCTCCCACCCCGCTCTGCAGTTTGTCCTCTCTCCCGTTGAGGCGAGCAAGGGGCTGGAGGGCGGCACTTGTCCGGCACGGGGCCGTGGCCCAGCCCCGGGCTCCCCTTCCCACCCAGCCAGCGGACCCCCAGTGCCGAGGGGCCGCCCCCGAAGGCCGCTTCCCCCCGATCCTCTGCTGCTCCGCTCCTCCCGCTGCGATCCCGGCCGGAGACACCGCCCGGGGCACGGTACCGACATCCCGGACCGACGGCCCCGGGAGGGAGCGGAGTTTCCCTACCTCGGCTCCCGCGGCCCTGCTCGCCCCCCTTCCCTCCCTCTTTGATTAAAAGGGCACTTTTATTTTTCCAACGGAGGTGCCCTCTCTCGGAGCGCTGCCCACGCCGTGTCACTCAAGCGGCCGGGCCCTGGCACGGCGGCGCGGTCCCCTCCCCGGAGAGCCCGGCGGGGCGGTCCGAGGGGACGGGGGCTGCCCGGGCCGCGGCGAGCCCCAGGCCGGCCTCCGCCCCCTCCCCTCCGCCCGCCCCTCTTCCCGCTTTGAATTCCTTGCCACCGAGCTGAATAAAAGTGGTTGTTGTAAATTGAATTAGTGCCTGATTAATCTGCTCCCGGGCCTGCTAGCCCAGCGGGGCGTCTTTGGCAATGCAACCGCCTTCCCTGCAGGGCAGCGGGGCTCCGCAGCTTCCCTGCCCCCATCGGTCCCGCTGGACCCCCCCAGCCGCCCCCCCAGCCCCGCCGCTCCCGGGATTTGTTAACTCTGCCCCGAGAAACAGCCCCTCCGGCCCCCTCCGGAAGGAAGAGGGGGTGTGTGTGTGGATGGGGGTGAGGCCGGCTCGGGACTGGGGGGGTCAGGTCCCTCTGGTCCCCCCGAGCCACCCGGGGACTCGGCCGCACCCGGGACACTCACGGGCAGCCCCAGGAGTACCCCAGCCCGGAGAAAGGCGTAACCCCTCTCCTGAATCGCGGCCTTATTTGCAGAATTGGGATGGGGGTGTGCTCCCGTCCAGCTCTAGGAGGGCACTTCAAGGAGGGAGGGGGGTAATTTAGACTGAGCTGTCCCGGACCGTGGGGCCGGGGGACATCGCCCCCCGTGCGGCGGGCCCAGCGCGGCTGTGCGGGCAGCGGGGATGGGGATCCCCAGCCCGAGCCCCAAGTTCGGGGCCACAGACCTCTCCAGGTGTCTGCCATGTGCATCTCCGCTCGTCGTTTGCGATCCCACGCTTTACTGGCCTGGCGCTTTTCCTTCGGCCACGCGTGTCCGGGACCAGCTGTCACCACGGGCTCCCTGACCGCCGTGCCGGGGCTGCGGAGGGACAAGGGGCCCGCTCCCGTGCTCGGGAGGGACACGCGGAGCCCTCTCGCAGATGCTGCTGCCGGGACCCACGTTACTCCGGGTTTGGCTCCGGACCCTCCCGCCGGCCCGGCCGCGGCCCCGGGAGTGTCCCCAGTGAGCGGGGCAGGGCTGAAATGTCAGCAAAAACTGGGGTGAATTTAAGGAAAACTGGCCCCCGCGGAACTCCCCCGAAAGGTGGGAGTGCTGCATAATCCCATTAGCAGGGTGTTAATTTAACAACCTCCCGGCGCTGCCGGGCGCGGGGCTCCGCGCTGCCCGCCGGCGCTCCCGGGGCTGCGGCTCTCGCCTCCCTCCTGCCCTTCTCGCTGGGTTTATTCGGTGTTTCACAACCCCCGGGGTTTGTAATGGCTCTTGCGGTCATTAACGTGATTTACTGAGGCTTTCTCCTCTAATTACCTCGCCCTCGAGCTATTAAACGCATGTAAGCGGCTCCGCGGGGACCGAGGCACAGCTCGCCGGGCCGGAATCTACCGGGCAGGGGCCTGGGACCCTCCCGGCGCGACGGAACGGGGGGTTGCTCGGGCCACCAGGCCGTGCCCACTTCGGATTTGATTTTGCTGTCACGAAGCACCAGCCAGCCCCGGCCCTGTCCTCCCTCGGGAGAGGACGGATCCTTGCCGAAGTCAGGCCTGGTGAGATGCCGAAGCATCTCCGGTACCTGCACCGGGGCTGGAACAGTGCTGGTACCTGCACCGGAGCACCTCCAATGCCTACACCAGGAGCGGTGCCTCTGCGGGATCTCTGGTACCTGCACCGGGAACGGAGCCCGGCTGGGACCACACCGGAGCATCTCCGGTACCTGCACCAGGAACGGAGCCCGGCTGGGGCCACACCGGAGCATCTCCGGTACCTGCACCAGGAACGGAGCCCGGCTGGGGACCACACCGGAGCATCTCCCGAACCTGCACCGGGAACGGAGCCCGGCTGGGGCCACACCGGAGCATCTCCCGAACCTGCACCGGGAATGGAGCCCGGCTGGGACCACACTGGAGCATCTCCCGAACCTGCACCGGGAATGGAGCCCTGCTGGGGCCACACCGGAGCATCTCCCGAACCTGCACCGGGAATGGAGCCCGGCTGGGGCCACACCGGAGCATCTCCCGAACCTGCACCGGGAACGGAGCCCGGCTGGGGCCACACCGGAGCATCTCCCGAACCTGCACCGGGAACGGAGCCCGGCTGGTGCCACACCGGAGCATCTCCGGTACCTGCACCAGGAATGGAGCCCGGCTGGGACCACACCGGAGCATCTCCCGAACCTGCACCGGGAACGGAGCCCGGCTGGGACCACACCGGAGCATCTCTGGTACCTGCACCGGGAACGGAGCCCGGCTGGGGCCCCACCGGAGCATCTCCGGTCCCCCGGTCGCTGCCCGGGAGCCCAGGGGCCGAGCGGCGGCGGGGCGCAGCCGAGCTGAGCCGGGCCCGGGCAGAGCGGAGCAATCCCGTTCGCCCGAGTTTGGCCCGGGAGAAGCCCGGGCACGGAGAACCGGGAGGGGCTTTATTTCAGCCGCACCGGGGGCAGCGGGAAAGGCGGCCCAGGCTCCCGGAGCCTGCTTTAAAAGTCAAATAGCTTCGGGTGCCGGAGCTCGTCCTCCTCCCCGGGAACAATGCGCTGCTCGTCGCCCACCTCCCCCTGCACCGCCCGGGCTTGGAGAAGGGAGGGGGAAAGCCCGAGCGGCTCTTCTCCTCCTCGGCTCTCGGGGGGCCGTTCCCCGGCGGGACCGCGAGCGGCTGGAAAAGCAGAGAAGACCCGGGTTGAAATAATCAGGAGCGATTTATTCCCCTGGAGTGACAGTTCTTTTGAGCAGTTGCCGAATGGCAGTTTCTGTCTTTCTGAAAGCTTTTCTTCCAGATTCTGTTCAGATTAGGCTGGGGAGATGAATGAGGCCATTATCCAGCCCAGTAGCTATTCTGAAATGCCAAATTAATTACCAAGGGCTAAATCAAGGCGATGGGGGCTGGAGGGGAGAGGGGGGCGGCGGTTTGAGGTGTGAAAATATCTCCGCGATCTTTTAAGCACGGGCACGGCGGGCGGCCCGGGCTGCTCCCCTCAAACCCCCCAAATCTCGCTCCGCAAGCGCGGGGGCAGCGGCGGGACCGAGGGACGCCGCGGGCTCCCCTGGCCCGGCCCGGCACCACCCGCGTTTGTCACTCCGCCGGGCACGGCGGGGCTCGGGCGGGGCTGAGCCGGGGCCGAGGCCGCTGGTGCCGCTCACAGCGCGCTCCCCATCGGCCCCGCGCTCCCCAGCACAGGCGCTCTCCGTACCTGAGCGCTGTGAGGAGCGGCCCCGCTGCCCCCAAACCCCTTTGCAGGTTTGTCGGCAGCTGAGCCGCCGCGGAGCGAGCCCGCGCCGTTTCCCAATTCTCTCAGCTCCGGAGGGCGGCTCGGGGATGCGACAATGATCAACCTGTCGCCTCTGTGCTACGACAGAGGGAAGGGGGAGGACGAGGGATTGTGCAGGGATGCTGATCCATAGCTTGGTTCGCTTGGTTTGGAGGGTCACAGAAGGACTGCGGAGAAAGGGGAGAAAGACCGGTCCCAAGGGAATTAGGGAAGAAGGCACCGCTGGCTCTTCCCAGACTGATGTCTCTCTGCCAGCACAGATGACAACATTTACACATGACATTTAATCCTCCATCCTAAAGCTCTGCGGCTTCCGGCAGGCAGTTATTGTTATTATTGTTGCTCTAATATTTATGCTTTGCTCCCAGACAAGTGTAATTTCCCCGATCGCTTTGTAGCTCCTTGGCCCCTAATCCAGTTTTCCCTTCAGTTCCCGGGAGACCACACCTCTGGATCCTTTCATTCATGAAAAAGAAAAAAAAATATTAAGGAATTTTACATTAAAAAGTAACGGTTTAGGGAACGGCGAGTCAAGCCTGACTGTCAGTTTGGGATGGGGGAGTTGGACACGGGGCTGATGCTGAATCCCCTGCAAATGCCCACGGTCAGTGAGGGACATCCCGGCTCAGCCCGGGCAGCAGCGACTGCAGAGCCAGGCAAGACTTTTCCTCGCACTAGACAGTCCTTGCAAAAGAGGAATAAGCACCGAGGAGATTTCCCAGGGGCTGAGAAGTGGGCTGGAGAAGGAATCAAGCCTTTAATGTAAATTGGCCGTGGCTGGCAGAGACCACTGAACACTGGGCTATTCAGCATCTCTGTGAACCTCTAATGATCAACTCGGTTTTCAATTATACACCCACAATTGCCACCAAGTGAGATAAGCCTCTGGAATACTATATTTTCTCTTGTAAAACGTTTTCTTTGGGGCGGGCAGGCTGGGAAGCTCAGTGAGTAATATTTGATTTATTTTCAGCAGAGCTGCGGGACACCCAGCAGCCGGCAGAGCTCCCGGCTGGCCCAGACAGGAGCCAGGCTTGTCCAGAGCGGCTCGGGCACCCCCGGGAGCTCGCAGGTGGGGTCAGCCACAGCAGCACTGCGGCTCCCAGATATTCCCAGGAAAACACGGGCGCTCCTGCGTGGCAAAGTCGTCAAAGCCTTTGATTTGTTTGTGTGCTTCCCTACAGAAACCACGGCTCCGTTTGGACGGGTGCAGGTGGAGCGCAGCACAAACATGTTTCAGCATTGCAGATGAAGGCAGTGTTTTGTTGCTTTCTTTGTTTAGAAATAAGAATGAAAAAATACATATTCCAGAAAGTATCCTGTTCCCTGAGGGAAGGAGTGGAGGATTTGGAGGGGTTGAGCCAGCAAGGCTGGGGCAGGGCAAGGAGTGTGATGGAGCAGACCATCCAGGCTTTGGGTTTGTATTTTCCTTGAGGGAAACCAGACAGGATATCAGACAGGGCACGGTGGGTCCCGGGGCCTTCCTGGCACCCCAAAATCACGGGAGGCCGCAGAGAGGGCCTGGGAGCGAGCCCTGGCCTAGCCCTGAGCACTGCCCTGCCCTCTGTCAGGACGGGTTTTCCAGGACCTTCCCCAGGGCGCTGCGCAGCGTTCGGGCTCCTTTTGGCAGCCATCCTAACCTAATTATAATTAAGGGCGTATTAAGCGGGGATGAAGTGCCCTTCGAGTGGCTCTAACCTCCTAATGGAGCCATGGGGAGCGGCGGGCGCGGCTCTGCCGGGCCCTGCGGGCTCGGGATGGGGCCGCAGCTGCTCGGGAGGAGCCGCCGGTGCCGCTGCCGGGGCACGGAGCCCTCATCCCGCCCGGTGCCGGGGCTGGCGTCACGCAGCGCCACCCGAGCCGCCGCTGGGCCGAGCTCCGCGGCGCTGCGTCCGTCCTTCCAGGGCCGTTCATGGTGGTGCCCGGGTGGGTCTGAGCGAGAAGAGCCCAAAGCCGCGGCACGGCCCTCCTGCGCATCTTCCCCTCCGTGCTGGGGGGTCCGCACGTCCCGAACCCCGCCGGGACCCCCGCCCCGCTGCCCCCGGGCGCGGCCCCGGCCCCGCGGCTCCTCGGGCCGCTGCAGCCGCCGGCACCGCTTGGCTGCCCAGCCGAGTTCCTCGCTGGAAGCTGACCCAGCGTGCCCGAGCCCCGGGAATGCCGGAGGAGAGCGCAGGGAAGCACGGAGGGAGGGGGTTCAGGCGGTGGTGGGAGAGGGAGAATGGACCCCTCCGGGTCAGCCTCAGTTTCCCCAGACATCGAGCAGAGGATGATGCTCGCTCCCTTGGTAAAGCCCTTTGCTGCCCGCGGCAGGAAAGGCAGCTCCGAATTCAGCCAGGGGTGGCTGCAGGTCTCATCCCTGCTCCCGATGCCTCAGGAACAAGCGGGAGGAGAAGGTGAAGCTCTTTTTTCTGTCCCTTCCCTCTATGGCTCCAGTAATCCCCTGCTGTTTTTCACTGTTCATCTTTTGCTAGAGAAAAGCAAACCCATTCTCCCAGCACAGCACCTGCTTTGGATTCCGCTGGATCCTCATCTCCAGATCCTGCCAGTCCCGGGCACCCCGCTGGATGCAGGAAGACGCTTCCCCTCGAAATTCCAGCTGCAAACACCTCACATCCACCAAACGCTGCTCCAGGACCTCGCTGCCCCCAGCGCCACCCCCTCGCCTTGGTCATTTGGTGGCACCTTGAATTGTGAGGTGACAGGAGCAGTGAGATGTCGCCGCCGTGAGGGTTAATGTGAGGTGTGAGCTGTTCTCGTGGCACCCAAATGTACAGAAAACTGCCCTGCCTCAGGCCTGGAGGCACCTGTAGCACAGCCCACCCTGCTGGTCTCTGACAGAGCAGAGGGTTGGGTTGGAAATCTGCTCTAAACACGCCGGTTCGCAGATTTAAGCCTGGACCCACCGATGGCACCTCGGAGGATTTGCTGAGATCGGAGTGGCTTCTCTCTAACTGTGAATTAAAGCACCAGGATGAAAACGGGAATGGTGCAAAATGGGTTCTGGTTTAAGGGACTGTGGACAGCAGAGGGCTGAGGGTGCCTCCTGCCCGGAGGAGTCCTGGATTTGATGTAGTCCTCACTCAGAACTACCTGTGCCCACCTGGGCACCGCCCCTTGTGCCCACTCCCAAAGGAGGGTTGAGGATGGGCTGCTCAGCCTGGCTCTGTCCCGCTTCCAGCCTCTTTTCTTTCGGTTGGGTGAGATCTTTGACCCATTTTTCCCATTTATGTCCACAAACCCCATTTTCTCCTCACAGCTGATGCAGGCACATCATTCAGGTGTCTGCACTGAGTTTGTCACCCGGAGAAGGTGCAGGACAAATGTCCCTCTCCCTGTTCAGCTTATCCCAAGGTATATCCGGAGTGGACTTGCACGGGGTGATTACTTTCATTTAAAGCAAGTAATGGAGAAAGGAAATTCACGGAAAGGAACGATCCATAGGACTCACCCTGGGCCCCTGCTGCCATCTGCTGGGGTCTCAGCGCTGAGCCCACTGCGCCAGCCCAGGGTGGGGATTGGAAATTGGAAATCGGGGATTTGGGATCGGGGATTGGAAATCGGGGATCGGGGAATGGGAATTGGGGATCAGGGATCGGGGATTGGGGATTGGGGATCGGGGATAGGGGATCGGGGATCGGGAATTGGGGATCAGGGATCAGGACTGGGGTTCATGGATCGGGGATTGGGGATCAGGGATCGGGGATAGGGGTTTGGGGATCAGAGATCGGGGATTGGGGATCAGGGATCAGGAATTAGGGATCGGGGATAGGGGATCGAGGATTAGGGACAAAGGATCGGGAATCAGGAATCGGGGTTTGGGGATCAGGGATCAGGGATCAGGGACAGGGGATCGGGGATCAGGAATTGGGGTTGATCAGGAATCGGGAATCAGGGATTGGGGATCGGGGATCAGGAATCGGGGTTTGGGGATCGGGGATCAGGGATCGGGGATCAGGAATTAGGGATCGGGGATCAGGGATCGGGGATTGGGGATCGGGGATTGGCGATTGGTTGTGTCCGGGGGGACAGACCCCTCCAGGGGCTGGAGAAGGGAGGGGATGCCCGTCCTTGTTTTTGTGGACCTGTCCCTCTCCCGCTGCAGCCTCATTTGGGATCAAAACCTCCAGAGAGGCCAAACAACCCCAAGTGTCCCATGTGAGGATCTCGGCTGTCCCTTGCTCCTCTGAGATGTCCCTTGCTGAAGTATTTCAGCCCCTGCGTCTGGGGAGTGCAGGAACTTGTGGTTTCTACTCAGATTTTCAGATTTACACCTGATTTACACCTTGGCTGTCATAAAACGTGCATCTGAAAGTGGAGGGGAGTGGCAATGACAGGGGTGGGGCATGGCTGGACGTGCTGCCTCAGTGCCATCGTGGCCGTGCTGGGTGACAGGCTGTGACCTGGGGAAGCTGCTCGGGGCTCACAGCCCTGCAGTGCTGCCACCTCCACAGGGAGGAGTGGCTGCCCGGGGATGTGCCCAGCCGTCCCCAGGCTGGCAGGGGTAGCAGAGCACAGGCCCAGTGTGCAGCCAGCTCCAGGGATTGCCCAGACCTATTCAGTCCCATCAGGACAAAATTTTATCTGCTCTTAGGCAGAGAGATGAAAGGATCCAGACAGAAGGGATAATCCACATCATGGCAATAACACTGAAATACTGGAACAGGTAACCAAGGGTGCTACTTGCAGGCACCTGGAGCAGGCCATGCTGAGGTGGAGCAGCCAGCTGACATGGATTTATCAAGAAAAATGTCATGTTGAAGTGACTCCTTTCCTTTGTGCTAACGTGAGCATTAGAGGCAAGGAAAAGCAATAGCTCTCAAATAACTGGATGTGCAGAAATGTTGACACCCTCGTGGGCATGCTGACAGGAGAAGGTCTGGGTGGAATTGCTAAAGGCTGGTACAAAAGGGAGGGAGCAGGAATGTGGAGTGGTCATTCCCGTGTCTGTCTGGAGGGTGCTGGGGCGGGAGGAGACAGCCAGGCTGTGCTGGGTACCCCAGAGTCTCCCATGGACTAGCAGGAGTGTCCATAGCTGCAGGGACAGAAAGGGACAGCCAGGCTGTGCTGGGTACCCCAGAGACTCCCATGGACCAGCAGGGGTGTCCAGTGCTGCAGGGACAGAAAGGGACAGCCAGGCTGTGCTGGGTACCCCAGAGTCTCCCATGGACCAGCAGGAGTGTCCAGTGCTGCAGGGACAGAAAGGGACAGCCAGGCTGTGCTGGGTACCCCAGAGTCTCCCATGGGCCAGCAGGGGTGTCCAGTGGTGCTGGGACAGAAAGGGACAGCCAGGCTGTGCTGGGTACCCCAGAGTCTCCCATGGGCCAGCAGGGGTGTCCAGTGGTGCTGGGACAGAAAGGGACAGCCAGGCTGTGCTGGGTACCCCAGAGTCTCCCATGGGCCAGCAGGGGTGTCCAGTGCTGCAGGGACAGAAAGGGACAGCCAGGCTGTGCTGGGTACCCCAGAGTCTCCCATGGACCAGCAGGGGTGTCCAGTGCTGCAGGGGCTGACCACAGCTGGCACAAGAGGACAGGATCAGTGTCCAGGCTGGTTGGGAGCAGCTGGAGGGGTGTGAGAGCAGCAGGATCCCGCCCTGTGCCGGGCTGGCTCCCCCGGGCCGGGTGAGTCCTGGTTATGACACAGCTGAACTGGCAGCGCCCCAGGCGAGCTCCCGAACGCAGGCTCGATTGCTGAGGAGCTCTCCAGGAGCTGGGGTGTGTGGGATGTGGGAAGTGGATGTGCTGCTGGCTCTGGAGACTCAGAGGAGGCTGAGACAGAGTCTTGAGGGTCACCACAGCCACAGATACCACGGGACCCACGGGATTTCAGCATCCTCACATCGTCCCTCCTGCGGGCTGACCCAGAGAGGCTGCCAGAGGCGGAGCACTCCTCGGGAAGTGTTTTCCAGGGATTGTTGCCCAGCTGGGGTGCACAGGGCCGGCCGAGGATGCCGAACCCGCTCCATCAGTGCAGTTCTCCGGCAGGACACAGGGTGGAAACCTCAGCCCACGGAAAGCCGCTCCCTGCCCGGCTCTTCCCAGCGCTCTGCCCCTTCCCGGGGCTGCCTGCTCCTCCTGGACCCGGACAAGAACCCTCTGCTGTCAGGGCAGCGAGCTTTGAGTACTGAGGAGAGGAGTTCCAGCTCCGGCTGAATCCCGCCCGGAGCCGGGGGGGAGCGGAGAGCTGGGAACGTCGGCAGCCCCAGATCAGCGCAGACCAGGCTCCTCTGCCGAAAGTGGGACAGCTCTGGAGCCTTCCCAGACCAGAACCGGCCGAAAAAACTGTGACAGCTCAACAGATCGGGTCATGTAAAGTTATACTGTCACCTCCTCCCTGGGAGGTGGAAGGGGAACGTTTGGTGTCAGATGTGCCCGCAGCGAGGTCTCTGCCCCAGTTTCATTTCTCAAGGGCTGCGGAAGAATCTGTCAGGATCCTCTGAGCGTGCTCTGAGAAATGAAAAACACAAGTTGTGGGGAAAACCAGAGGCAACAAGGTTCCCTTTTCAGTGACGCTGCTTCCCCTTCCCTCCGAGGGACAGGCGGTGGGGAGGGGCTGCAGAGCTGCTCTTCTGGGGCTTCTGGTTCCATGGCAGTGGGAATTGGGGGAGGGAGAAGCAATGGGCTCACCTGGAGCCTGGGCAGCCCCAGCAGCACACAGCAGCCTCGGGGCTGTGTAAGGACAGGGTCAGCCACCCCAAAGCTGCTGGAAACCCTCGGCTGCAGCAGCAGCAGCACCCAGGGAGATGTGCAGTCTGCAGGGCTTGGCTTGAGTGTAGAGCTGGTGACTTTATAGCATTTTTGGGGGGCTGAGATGCTCAATTCCCAGTGTGGCGCTGGGTTGGAGCTGCTGTTTAGGGAGTGTGTCTGGGTGTGGAGCAGAGAGGAATGGGAGCAAGGCTGTGATGAGCTGAACTTCGGTGTAAGGTGGACGTCGGTGCCCAAGACCGGGTTGGACGGGACTCGCTCAGTTAAACCTCTCCCTGCTGGAGGTTTGGGACAACATGACCTTTATGTCCTTCCCAACCCAACCCATTCTTCGACTCCGGGCTGTTCACAGAGAACCCAAAGGTCTAAATGAGCTCATCAGAGCCCAGCCTCAGCTTCCTCCTTCTGCAGGGCTGGTCAGCAGCTCCAGGGCAGGAACTCAGCTGGGATGTGCCCATGCTCCATGGCCTTGCTCTGGCTTGAGCTCCAACAGCTTTGGCATCATCGCTGGTGCCACGCTCAATGCTACCCCTCCTCGTGGGTGGGAGCCATTCCTGCTCTCTGTGTGACCCCGAAAGCCACCTGGGATCACTTCCTGCTGCCTGCTGTCACCCTGGCGTGGCACCAACATCCCCAGGATCCCCTGGACTCGAGCAGCCAGCAATAAGGAGGAGCACAGCTCCCTGCTGCAGGGAGCTCCTGGGGACACGCTGGTATCGCCGTCCCTTGGAGGCGGCACTGCTCCAGAGCCCTTTCCCCGAGCTGGCAGCGCCAGCCCCGGCCCCACGCGCTGTTTGTCACCGCTGCACCCTGGCACGCCCCTCCGCCCTCCTCCGCTTCCTTCCGCTACCGCGAGCCCCCCCAGCCCAGGTTTGGTGACTTCCTCAGCTGCTCTGGGCCCCCAGGGGCAAAACAAGGAGCTCCCGGTGCCTCAGGTGGGGAGCGGAGGGGACAGGAGGGGACACACTGAAGCCCCAGCAGAGAGAGGAGCCTGGCTTGTGCAGCCTTGGCCCTTCAGATACCTCCCAGTTCCTCCAGTTCTGGGATCTGCCGGAAATGAGGAGGTGGGAACGGGGCAGAAGGAGTAGGAAAGGTCAGGCTGGCATCCCAGACTGGCATGCAGTGAAGGGCTCAGCCCAGAGGAGCTGGGACACAACGCCCTGCCCAAGCACTTGGCTGTTTCCCGGGCGGCGCCTTCGGGCAGGTGGCACCAGGACATTGACACCAGCCCTTCCCCGTCCCGCTATTTTTGCTGCCTCAGGATTTCTTGTGAACTGCTGGTGGCCGCTCAGCTGGCGAAAGCCGAGCCCGTGTCCCTCCAGGGGGTTTCACCTGGGGCAGGTGACACGGGCACCCGGCTCTGCCCCACGGGCTTTGCACTGCGGCGTTCGTCTCCGTGGCTCCCCAGCAAAAGGGGATTTCGGCTCTGACTGGGTTTGCTTTTTTAAAATTCACTGGAATTTCACTGCGGAACCCACAGCTATTTTGGCCCCCAGCGGGTTTCGAGTCTCGAGCAGCAGTGGCAGCGGTCACTCTCTTTGACAAACCGAAATCCGCAAAGGAGCTCGCCCGGAGCCCTGCCCTCAGCCCCGGCTGGGCGGGGCTTGGCCACCCAGCCCCCTGCGCAGGTGGGGCAGGGACAGGTGTGGCGGCCAGAAACGACGGTGGGACGGGCCTTTGCTCAGAGCAGCCACAAAGGCAGCAGGAAAAGGACCTTCCCAGGTGCCCCAGAGCAGACAGCAGCAGAATGTCCCCAGCCTGGTGATGGATGGATGGATGGATGGATGGATGGATGGATGGATGATGGATGGATGATGGATGGATGGATGGATGGATGGATGGATGGATGATGGATGGATGGATGATGGATGGATGGATGGATGGATGGATGGATGCATGGATGGGTGGATGGATGGATGGATGGATGGATGGATGGATGGATGATGGATAGATTAAAGGATGGATTACAGGATGGATTACAGGATGGATGGATGGATGATGGATAGATGGATGGATGATGGATGGATGGATGGATGGATGGATGGATGATGGATGGATGGATGATGGATGGATGATGGATGGATGGATGATGGATGATGGATGGATGGATGGATGGATGATGGATGGATGATGGATGGATGGATGATGGATGAGGGATGGATGGATGGATGATGGATGGATGGATGGATGATGGATAGATTAAAGGATGGATTATAGGATGGATGGATGGATGGATGGATGATGGATGGATGGAGTGGCAGGTGAGGGGCTGGAAAGGTGCATGGATGGATGAAAAGGAGAGATTGATGGAGGGATGGGCAGATGGATGAATAACAGGATGGTGGATGGATGCACAGATGGATGAGGGACAGAGTGGCAGGAGCAAGGGATAGAAGAAGGGGAGGATGAATGGAAGAGTGAAGGGTGCAAGGGAGAGTGGTGGTGGGGTCACGATGGATCCATGGATGGATGGAGGAGGAGATGGCTGGCCGGCTGAACGGCAGCGAGGCAGGAACAGCGGGATGGAGGACGGGACGGACGGACGGACGGACGGACGGAGGGAGGGAGGGAAGGAGGGAGGGACGGAGAGCTGGGTGGGCGGGGGCGGGGGCGGGGACAGGTGCCGGGGCACGGTCGGGGCGGGCCGGGCCGGGCACATGTGCGGGGCGGAGCCGCCGCAGCCCCGCCTGCCCCGGTGCCGCCCGGCGCGGAGCGGAGCCCGGCGAGAGCCCGGCGGGGCCGGCCGAGGATGGGCACGGAGCCCGGCGGCAGCCGCCCCGCAGGTGGGAGAGCGGGGGTCGTGTGACCGGGACGGGGGGGCCGTGCACACACCGAGCCCGGGACGGGGGATCCGTGCACACACCAGAGCCCGGGACGGGGGATCCGTGCAGACGCCATGACCGGACAGGGGATCCGTGCACACACCGAGCTCGGGGTAACCCGGGCGGGAGGTTCCGTACACCCCCGCGCACCTGGAGGAGGAGCTCCCTTATATTCGCAGGGTGTCCGTGACTCCCGTGGGCCGGGGCGATGGTGCCCGCCGGGGCTCTGTCGTTGGCGGGGGGCTCGCTGTAAATGGGGTAACAGGAGGGAGACGGAAACCGGCGTCATGCGGGTGTCCCGTGTAACCGGGGGCTTCCTCTTAACCCACCGGCGCGGTGTCATTACTCGGACTGGGGGTTTCTCCTGCAGCCTGAGAAGGGCCTCCCCACCCTTGCAGCCCGCGCCTGGCCAGGAGGAGCCGGTGTCACCCCGCGGGTGGGGACGGTCCGGCCGTCGTGACTCATTTCGGGACTCTGTGTCTGCTTTCCTCCGCCTGGCCCCACGGAGCTGCTGCTCGGGGCCAGGTGTGGGGCCCTGCCCGCCCCAGGGGACCACCCTGCCGTGGCAGGGTCCCCGGGAAATCCCGGGGCTCTCTGCTCCCAGCCCGGAGTTTTGGGGCTGCTGGCGGGGCGGCAGTGACTCACCCCCGCAGCAGGAGCCCTTCCCTGAAGGGACCCAAAGGTCGCCTGCTGCTCCCTCAGCTGGGTGCCCGCAGCCCGAGGGGCTGAGGTGCAGCCCAGGGAAAGCTCTGCTTAGGCAACAGGATGTGATTTGGGATGGGACAAGCTCAGCAGCGTCACCCCTCCTGCATCGGGGGCTGGACCCGCGCCAGCCCCGAGCTGTCCCCGCGCTGCCCCTGCAGCAGCCCGTGCTGACTGCTGTGCCTGCCAAGGAGCATATGCCATCAGGCGCTTCTGTGGCCTCCCAGTGCCACCAGTGCGCCCCAGTCAGCGCCCAGCCCGGCCTCGAGCCGCGCTCCCTCCTGCACCCCGCAGAGGATGTTGAGCTGCTTTGGAGGTGTGAGCCCTGAGGGAGGAAAAGGATCTGTTGATTCAAATCACTAACGAAAGCGGGAGAAAAGAGCTTTCAGCCCTTTGTTTTTGTGTTCGTGACAATCTGGCTGCTGTCACCCAGCACCCGTTAGCTTTGCCAAGGGCTGGTTTCGGGGCTGTGCTGCTCCCGGTGCAGCGAAACTGCTCAGGCAGCTGCAGGCTGGTGCTCTCCTAGTGCTTGCCCTGATGCTGAACAGCTGCAATTTATTTTGTTTTCCCATTTAGGTGAATTTTCTAAATCTCGGTCCGCTGCAAACTCCAGGGGTTATGCAGGGTGTCGAGACTTTGATTTTCCTGGTTGTCGGAAAGGTCTGTTGGTTTGGTGTTTGGGGTTTTTTCTCTTGTTCAAAGCACGAAACTCGCATGGAGTCACGAAGTGTTTCCGAAACCTGGTTGCAAAGAGGTTGGGAGCTCTGGGTGTTGCTCAGATTAGAGCTCAAGCACAGAAAGGTGAGAAGATGAGGAGCCAGAGCCCGCCCGTGGTGGTTGCGGTGGTTCCGAGCCTCAGTGGCTGCGTGAGGCCGGCGGGCTCAGGCGGGGCTGGGATGCTCTGCAGGTCCCCGAAGGAAGCAGCCGGGCAGAGCCGGGCGCGCTGCGGCGGGAGCCGGGTGTGAGCGTGCTCCGAGGGCGGCCGCAGCCTCGCCAGGCGGTCCCGCTGAGCGGGGACAGCTCTGCCTTTCCCGGCTCGGCGCGGCCACCCCCGTCCCGCTCCCGCAGCTCTGCAGCCTGCTCAGGGCAGGAGAAAGGGCATGACACGTGTTTGGGGTGCTCCTTCGGAAGGAGAGAGTGGAATTCTGGCGTGCAGAAAGTGGAGTTCTGTGGGTGAGGGGCAGCCCCGCATCTCTGGGCTGTGCGAGGTGCCGCTGGCTTTTCCGTCCTCCCCAGGGAGATCAGGGAATCCAGCTGGGACAGAAACCAAAACTGGCCCAGTGTGCCTTTTTGCTGAAGGTGAAAAAGAAGATGTGGGTTTTGCACTAAGAAAGAAGAACCGAGAGCAGTGGGAAGTGCTGGCAGAGAGGAGCAGTGGCTGCTCCAGCAGGATGAGCTGCCCGTGCTGCAGCAGCCCCAGGGCTGAGGGGTGCCAGAATCAGCGCTCTCGGCCTGCTGGGGACCAGGGACACCCCAGCATGGCACGGGGACCTTACCAGGCTGCAGCTCACCTGGCAGGGCTGGAGTAGTTTCAACTTCTCTTTTTTGGCTGCATGCTGAGCACGCGGGGCTGCCCAATTTTGCATTATTATTCTGCAAGAGGAAAACTGTGCCTGAGGGTGTCAGGGGAAAGTGCTCAGGTGAGTGCCCCAGGTGCTTTTGAGCAGTAAGAGGCACTTTTTGTGCCTGAACTCTTGCCCCCAGCAGTAGTTTGAGTTTCCAGGTGGGAGGATTAGGTTTTTATGGGAGCTCTGCTCCCAACTGCCCGGGCACTGCACTGTTACTGCAGCTCTGTGCTGTGCTGGTTCGGGCTGGAAATGTCACTGCTTGGGGGAAAATGGGAGCTGTGGATACAATCAGGGCTCCGCAGCTGCAGCTCTTTCCCTCCTCTCTGCTTTGCTCCCTGTTCCCTCAGAAGCTCCGTGTTGGGTCCCAGGTTTCTGGGTGCGAGGACAGTGTCCTACCCGTCCAAACCGGGGGCTCCAGGTGACCTCCGCAACCCACCTGGGGCTGCGTCCACCTGGTGTTGGGCCAGGCTTGTTTGGTACAGGGGTGTGATCCAGGGA
This sequence comes from Luscinia megarhynchos, assembly GCA_034336665.1. Classification (NCBI taxonomy): domain Eukaryota; kingdom Metazoa; phylum Chordata; class Aves; order Passeriformes; family Muscicapidae; genus Luscinia; species Luscinia megarhynchos. Next base: position 11,228,257 of record CM067580.1, read on the forward strand.
TATTGCCGCGGGTCCGGAGAGCATCGCCCGGAGGGGCGGACAGGACGTGTCACCAGTGTCCCTGCTGGCACCGAGCCCCTCCTGGGTGGGAGCTCCCGAGCGCCTTTCCCAGCACGGAGACCAAGCCCCGCCGTTCCCGTCCTTCTGATCCGTCTTTGGCCACCAATTAGCGCGACGTGAGAACTTGTCTCCCCGCTGACGCGCCCGTGTGACTCCTCAGATGCTTTAATTGCGCTGTTTTCGGCGGCCGGGTGCAATGAAATGGTAATTGTTGTGATTGTGCGCCGGGCGGGGACTGAGAGATGCAGCTCTTTGGCGAAGCCTAATTAGGAAATAGGGACACTGTTGGGAATGGCTCTGCGATGTGATTTTCCTAATGAAAGCCGCTGAATAGGCAGCCTTGTAATGAAGAACAGCCTCGCAAGGGCACTGCCAATTGCTCTTCTCTAGTGTTAATTTTGTATTTCCTCTCCATTGTTTCTAATACCCTCTTGGAAAAGCTTGAAGATAAAATGCTTTATTTCCTTGCGCCTCGTATCCTGTTTGGCAAGCGGCGATTGGAGCATGTGCATCTGGAATACATGAGAGGCCAGGCAGGAGCTCCTTCAGACTTGTTCATCTCTGATTTCAAGCTCTGCCAACTGCAAAAAAATAAAATAAAAAAAAAATCAATTTCAGCTTGCGGCTGCTGGGGCTCCCCGGCGCACGGGAGCGCCGGCCGGGGCTGCAGCCGGAGCAGAGCGATGCTCCGGGGCGTAGTGGGAGTTTTGGAGCCCGAGGCTGGGCTGGTTTCACCTCAGCCGTGTTGAACGTGCAGCGGCTGCGAGCTCGCCCAGATTCAGCCTCTGGCTTGGTAGAGCCGAGCCTGGAGGCTGGAGCTGCCGGGGAGCTGCGGCTCAGCGCTCCCAGCTGGGCTGCTCCTTCCCGGAACGGGGCTGGAAGGCTCGGGGTGCCCTCCCCACCTGTGCCCAGGGAAAGGGCAGGTGGTGCTGGGCACAGATGTGGGCGTGAGCCGCTGGCTGAGCTCAAAGGCGAGCAGGAGGAGAGCGCTCCCTGGCGCTGCGACAATTGCCAGCGGCTCCGGGCGCCGCACGGGCTGTTTGTACTTGCGAGAGGGCTGGACCATGACTCCCCTCCAACGCTCCGTTAATGCCCGCAGTGCTGGGGCTGAGAACAGCTTGGCTGCTCCCAAAGCGCTGCTGGTGCTTGTTTTGGGGTGGGCTGAGAGCAGAAGTGAGCAGAGCTGGCCCGAGCAGCCCGGGGGTGCCGTGCTGGGGACACGGGGCACTGTCCCGGCGCTGCTGAGTCTGGGCAGGAGGGGCTCAGCTTCACCCCGGCCTTGTGCTGCCCCGAGCAGCTGCCGGGGCCGGGCGCTTGCCGGGGCCGTGTCCCGCGTTGCAGGGTCTGTGTGGCCGCTCCGGCGTGCTCTCCCTTCCGCGGCTGCCGAGCCCAGCGCCGGGCTGGGTGCATGGGCCACGGCTGCTCTGGGCACGCCTTGGGAAAGGCGCCGCGTCCCTGAGCCTGCAGAAGTGTTTTTCATCCCTTGCACAAAGGCCCATTCTTTGTTGTCTCAAATTAGGATGAAACGCTTCCCCTTTCAGCTGCTTCCCCCATCGCCCTGTGTCTATTTAAACCCTCGGCCCAGAGGCTTCTCGGCAAACACGCTCCCATCCTTTCAGGTGGCATTTCCCTTTTCTCATTGTTTCTGGCAGTCTGTGCATGTGAAACTCCGCTAATGTTTCTTCATTCTCGGTGTCTTTGTGTTGATGAAGCTCGTAAATGGGTACACGCGAGCGTGCAGCTGCCTGGGGGAGTCACAGCATCCCTCAGGTGAGGAGCTCTGCAGAGGGAATCGCGGGAATTCCAGGCTGGGAGAGATCCCTGCTGCTCCTCACGCAGCTGTGGGGATCCTGCCTGCGGCCCTCCTGGATCGATTAGCCGGCTTGCAATCAAAGCCAACGAGGTTAATGTTCCCCGAGGGCTGCTGGGAGAGTTGTCCCCGGGCTGATCTGGTCTCCAAGCCAGGGGCTCTGTTCCCTTAGGGAGCTGCGGGGTGTGGAGGAATGGTTGCAAACCCGTTTTTATGGACCAGAGCTCACCCAGAGCCTGGGAGGGAACTTAGAAGTGATGGAGGATATTGAGAGTCAAATGAGATCCCACCGGCTCCAGGTGAGAGTCAAATGAGGTCCCACCGGCTCCAGGTGAGAGTCGAATGAGGTCCCACCGGCTCCAGGTGAGAATCAAATGAGGTCCCACCGGCTCCAGGTGAGCTCCAACCAGACATCACCCTGAGGGTGATGCTTTAGGATGGAGGGAACAGCCTTTGGAAGCTGGGTGTTTGCAGTCACTGCCAGCTCAGCTCCCAGGAGCAAGGCTGGGATGAAGGGCTGTCCCTTTTTGGGAGAAAAGCCCCTGTGCCAGGATGCTCCAGCCCATCCTGGCAGGACCTGGGGGCTGGAAGTTCATGTGCTGATGTCCCTGCTCCTGTGATGGGTGCCTGGGAGGATTTGGGAGCTTTCTCTGAGGTCAGGGCTGTGCCAGCCTGACTGGAGCTCTTCAGAGCTGGGTTGCTCTTGGTGCCACCTTCAGATGCAGCCCCTGAGCTGGGGAGAGGGGATGAAGAGTCGTGGACGGGTCCTTCATGTGCAGAAGGGGGCACCTCTTGCCTTGTGCTCTCCATGGGAGTTTTGGGCTGCCAGAGATGTAGCTCTGGCTGTACAAGGGCAGCCCAAAGATGGGCCCTGGCCCACCCTCCCCAGGGCCAGCACCCTCCCCTGGTGCTGCCTGGCCCCTTCAGCTCTGCAGGTCTGGCACTCTGGAGGTGGAATGGCCTCAGGTCCCAGGGATGGACACGGGCTTGGGAAGGTGTCAGGCTCGGGCTCACTCTCCTCCCTCACGAGGAAGTGAGGGTGCTGCCATGGCTGTTTGAGGCTCAGGGATGAAGCCTGCTGGGCTTGGCCACTGCTGGATGGGTGCCCCCCTCTCCCTGGGCTGTCCCCCCTTTGGAGACTTCCTTTCTTCCCCTCACTGTGAGGGGGATGCTGTGCTTGTAGCACTTGAAGTGGGGCTCACACCCTGCTGTCAGATTTGTGAACTCCAGCCCTGCTTGCCCTTGGCCTGAGGGCGATGGGCACCGGCCAGAAACATCCCTGCCATCATCTGTCCCTTGTGGTGCTGCTGGGAGCAAACTGAAGGCTTTGGGCAACCAAGCCAGGGACTGAAAAGGCTCCTGGGTTCCCAGCAGGGCCTCCACAATGGCAGGAAGCAACTTCTAAAGCTTCCTTTGGATACACAGGGCCTTGGGGGAAAGATTTACTTGCTTGTTTATGCTGGAAGTTAATCTGTTTAGTGGGTTTGGCATTGGAGTTCACAAAAAGCCCTCAGAAATGGTCACGCTGCTTTTTTGTAGGGCTTTGTCTCTCACTCACTTTGTCTCACAGCTGGAGGAGTTAAGCAGAGACAGAGCCAATTGAAATCTCACGTGTAGACTTGTTTTTCCAAATAGCCAGAGGGAATTAGGATCGGGAGGGAGCGATAAGGGGAGGGCAGTGGGGCAGGGGTTGGGGTCTCCTCCGGGGGGACCCTTGTGCCACCTCACTGGGATGGTCCCTGACCCTGCTCAGGCTGGGAGATATTTTTCCAGTTAAAAACCCCAGCAGAGCCAGCCCAGCAGCCCTCCCTGTGAGCCAGGGCAGCTGAGCAAGGAGCCACAGGACATCCACGGGGGGCCAGGAGCCCTGGGAAGGGTTTGGAGTGGGTCAGTGGGACACAGAATGGGGGGTGAGATGGGGGTGAGACCCCTCCTGCTGCTGCAGGCTCGGGTTTCCCTCGAGCTCCATCTGCCCTGAGTGTGACAGTGCCACCCACTCGTGACCTGGCACAGGGAACAGAGATTGTCCCCAGAAAAAATGTGCAGGGCAGCTGCTGTGGGAGATGTGGGGCACGCTCCTGATCCAAACATCCCTTGCAGCACCTTCAGGTGCCAGGAGCTCGCGGGAAGAGCTCAGCACCTGCTCACGGACCCCAGGCCAGGCGTGCCAAGGCTTTGGGAGGGTCTCCTGCTGAGCCTGACCACGCCTGGGGTTCACCAGCTGCACCCCAGTGAGGGGCACAGCAGGGATGGCCCTGGGCAGTGCTGGAGGAATCACTGGCCACTGCTGGTCCCTCATTCCCTCTCAGCAGGAGCTGCCTGGGCTGCTGCTGTGCTTTGGGAAACACCCTTTTTTCCCTCTCTAAATTACGCACTTGCTGAATTTTTTATTTTTCTCCCCATCTCTCCTGTGACACACAGGAAGTCCTGTGCTGAATTTCCAGCTTCCCCAGAGGGCAGCCCTGGGGTTTCCATCCCATCCCTGCTCCTGTCAGGCTGTGACCACACCACAGCTGTCCCCAGCCTAAATCCTCTTGGAATTTCACCTGGAACCAGGAATTGCCTGTGATGTTGCACGGAACTTCAACCTTCACTGTGGTGACAATGACTGGTAGAGGCTAAAATTAACTCTTGCATCATGTGGCCAGGGGTTTTCAGAATTGCTGCCAGGAACAAGAGCATTTCCTCTCTGAAAACCAAGCTGTAAAACTGGGCTGCTCTTACTCACATCAGATCTGTGTCATTTCTGTTGGCCTTGGGGTTTTTGAGGAGGAGAACAGGGGCTGGTCTTGCCCTGGCTGAGTTTTGCCAAGCTCCCAGAGCCCAGGGAGTGGGCAGGGGTGGGGTGGGGTTGGAGGTGTCCTGGGTGACCTCTCCACCCCCATCCCAGGCAGGTTTGGAGATGCTGTTGATTGCAGAGTTGCTGCTGCTGATGGCAGCAAGAGGAAAGGGGATGGGTTTGTCCCTGTGGCCCTGGGCATAAAGCAAAGCCCAGGCTGCAGAAACCTGCCAGTCCTGGCTTGGTGGGTCTGAGGGGGAGCAAAGTGGGATTATTCCTGCTGTGCATGTGGGAAGCAGTTCAGGAGAGCAAGGATGGGAGTTGTCTTGCTTAGGGATGGCCTAAAAGGCCTAAAAATTCCACTTAGACTGCCCTGAAGAGGGGCTCCAGCTGAGTGGAGTGAGCTGCCCTCCACAGCAGGTGTTGTGTGTCTGGAGATGTTAATTTGTTTAATCACCTCAGTTTTGCATAGGTAAAGTTGGAGGCAATGACTGCTGTCCCTGGATAGACCCAGAGTCACCACAGAGCAGAGCAAAGAGCTGATGGCTGCTCCAAAGCCACCACGTGATTTATTGTTTTTCCCTCTTGCTTGGACTCCGTCGTTTTTTGGGGCTCAGGGTGATAATCCTGAAGTTTCTGGTGGTGGTGTGAGGAACAAGACACCAGGGCTGCTGGCTGGAATAAACTCAGGAGCACAGTGCCCCTGGCCATCCACAGCCAGCTCTGCACAGCTGAATGCCACTGGCTCCTTGGCAGGGTCAGTATTTTGCAGGCCAGCAATGGCAGCTGCCTTCTTTCACTGGTGGTGAATGTGGATTTTAGTCCCCCAGTGGTTTCTCCCTCTCTGAGCAGCTGTGCTTTGGGGAGTTTTTGGAGGGGAACTGGGTTTTCCTGCTGAATCCACTCCTCTGGAGGGGCTGTCCTGCTCAGCAGTGGTGGGACCTGGGCAATGCCTCCCCTGGGGCCACAGCTCTGGCTGCAGCTCGTGGTGGGGTGCAGTGGGAGCTGTGGGAAGCCCTGGCCCAGCCTGACCTGCCTGACACGTCTTTGCCAGTAATTCCTACCCAGTGGCAGAGGGGGCTGGTGGGTGAGGCCAGGGTATGAACTGTCACAGCCCGAGGTGTCCCTCAGCCCTGAGCTCACTCTGCAGCACATGCAGGGTTTGAGCCCAGCTCTGTCCATGAGAGGCTGCAGGAGCTGTTCTGAGAGGTTTCATGGCTGTTTATTCTCCCTTATCTCAGGATTGCTCTGCCCAGCTCACAGCTCTGCTCGCCAGACGTCCAGGGCAGAACCTGCCTGGCAGAGGCAGGGCTGATCTTTTATACTCTAAATTACCTACTGGGGATTTACAATTATTTTCCAATACAATACAACTTTGTTAAACTGTCCAGCCTTGTCCCCATCCAATCTGGCAGTGCCAGCATGTCACCCAGCAGGGATGGCACGGAGAAGAAGGAGGAAGAGGATCCACACCCCAAATTCTCCATCTTGGCCACGTGTCCCTTATCACAAACATTCCCCAAAGTCTACTTATCTACGTTCTAACAACCTAATTTACACTTTACTAATTTTGGTGGCTTGTTCCCATTCCCTCTGTGCTGGTAATTTCCCCCAGGGGTTGGAATTCAGTGCCTGAGACACCAGGGTCTCACTCAGGGCTCTTTGAGACCCTCACCAGGGGGTTTGAGACCCCCAAGGAGGCCAGGGGACTGCTCTGGACTCCCACAATGAACTACCTCAGGAAAGACCTAAATGGCTCAGGAAGGTGAATTTGCCCATCTGTGTGACCAAGCAAGTAAAACTTCTCTGATCTTAGCAAGCCTTTCACACAGGCAGCTCCATCCCTCAGTGACCCCAATTGAAAGGCTGAGGCTGCATTGTCTGTTCAGGAGTAGATCAACAGCCACTGATACCAAATGCAGCCAAATTTTCTTTGTAGTTTATCCCAGAACAGCAAATGTTCAGCAACCCCTTATTTCTTATGCCCCCAAACCATCAGGACTGGGCCTTGGGTTTCCTTCTCCACCTTCCTGTAGAGCCTCAGTGAGTTTTGCTGTCCCTGAGGATTTGTCCATCAGAGAAAGTCCATTTCTCTCATTTTTCGAGGGGGATGGAAGCTCTTAGAGGTGGCAGATCTTGCATGTGGCTCCCCCAGCAACTCCCAGCAAGGTGTGAATTCAGGATGTTGTGTTCTGGCCTTGTGACTGTTGGGATGCTCTCCCTGCTAATTAATGCACTGTAATTCCAGTGCTCATGCATATTCCCTCTGAAAACACCCCGAGGTGCCCCTCTGGTGATGAGCTGCAGAAGGAACTTGTAAATAGTGAATTTCTTAAGGGCTGAGCCATTTCAGGTGTGCTGCAGAGAGCTTCTGGTAACGGGGCTTAACCCCCTTGGGGAAGGGATGCAGGAGATCTTTTGCTCTAAATGGGGATGAGATTTCCATCGTAGCTGCAGAAATCCAGGCTTTGATGGCTTCAAGGCAAGGAGCGATGACTGAGTCTCATCCAGGCTGGAAAACAGAGCCCTCATGCTGAGCAAGTGGAGCAGACCCTGGTGATGGATGGTGGGAAGAGCCTGTCCCTCAGTTTTTGGCAGCAGCTGGTCAGGTGGAGCTGCTCTTTCAGCATCTGGGGGGGAACCCAGCTCCATGAGCACACAGGGGGAGTGGGTCTCTTGGCCGTGGCTCTGCTGCTCCTCAGCAGCAGGCAGTGCTCCCGAGGGGAGCTGGCCCCTCAGACAGGGGAGGGCCCCGGGGCTGTGAGCCCAGCTCAGCACGTGTGCCATCCCTCAGGGCAGCTCAGGCCCCCTGCCCCTGCAGCTGCTTTCCCGTGTCTCCCTCTGCGGCCCCAAGCCCTGCTGGGCTATCTGACAGCCTGCTTAGTTCTGACCAGATATTTCTGTGTGGGCTTTATTTCTCTATTTCCTTGCCCACGACTGTTGAGGTTCCTGGAACTGCTGGCCCCGTGCGGTGCCAGCCCCGTTGCACAGCGTGGCCAGAGCTGCCCCTCGGATGTGGCAGGAGCCTGAAATCCTCCTCCAGGATAGGAAAGGGTGCCACAACTTCCCCCCGGCCCCCAGCACTTCTCTTTTTGGCACAGCACACGGAAGGTGGGGTAAGAAGATCTCTGAAATTGAGGAAGTGTGGGCTGGTCCTGGAAGCCGTGTCCAGCCACAGGCTGGGGAGGGATCTGTGTGGGGATGGAGTCTCCAGCCAGGAGTGCCAGAATGGCAGGAGAGCCAGGGGATGGGGGCTGCAGGCTCTGCAGGCAGAGCTGCCTTCTCTCGTTTTTCCACCCCTGGGAGCCCGTGCTTGCCTGTGGCTTGTTTTGGATCCTGTGGGATGCTGCTGATTTCCACAGGACTATTCCCACTTTGTGATGATTCTCTTGAGCTGCTGGGGAGGGAGAGCCCTCAGCTGTGCTCGTGGGGATGCTCTTGGCTGCTCCCACGGAGGCTGCTGGGTTTTGGCTGTAGTTTTCTTGGACCTCATTTGATTTCTGATCCCTACGTGCTCAGCACTGGGGCAAAACATCCCACTTATGCAAAAACACCCAGAGCCAGTGCATTTCCAGAGACACAAAGGACTTTCCAAGGTCACACCACAGCTGTGCCTGGGAACACCTCCCCAGGGCAGCTGAGGGGGCAAGGGGAGGACTTGGGCCCCTGGGGGAGAGCAGCAACAGTTTGGGACGTGCTGGGGATGGAGATGGCTGAGGGGGTTCACCTTGTCCCTGTGGCTCTGGGCACCCCCAGCAGCACTTCCCCTTCGGGGCTCAGGGCTCCTGCTGCAGCTTTGGGGTCTGGGGGAAGGAAGAAGGAGCATCCCCGGAGTGGGGAGCAGCCCGAGCCCCCCAGCTCTGCTGCCTGCTGGAACCAGGTGCTCTCCAGCTGCTCAGAGAGGAGATGCTGGGAGGGGCTGGAGTGGAAGCTGGGAGTGTGAGAGGAGAGGAGGTGCCAGCACAGGGAAGTGTCTGCGAGGGCAGAGCCGAGCCAGCCCGGGTGCCACAAGAGCTGCTGCAGCCCCTCCGAGCTCTCCCACACCTCCAGGGCTGCCCCTGACACCTCGGGTGAGTTCCCTTTTCTCTCAGCTTTTCTCAGCCCTCTGTCCTGCCCCTGGCACAGTGGGGCAGCAGATCCACGGCTGGGGCCAGAGCATGAGGATGTCTTTGGATGGGCTGGGATGAAGGATCCTGGTCAGCAGCACTAAGGGACAAATGTTGGATGCCTGTGATGCAGATTTAACCCCAAATCTCTTGGTCCTGCCTGGGCCCCTCAGAGCTGATGCTGGGCCAGGTGGTGCCTTGTTCTGGGGCTGAGCAGCTCTTCCAGCTTGGGAGGTATCCTAAAGCTCCACGTTTCAATGAATTTGTTGAGTTTTTTTCCCTCCCCCAGCCTGATATGTAAGGGCTGAACTTGGAATCAGCACTTTGAAGCCTTAATTGCAATTATGAATCTTCCTCTGTTCCCAGGTCTCCCCTAATTGGCTTCCTGTGCGAACTTCCAGAGCTGATAAAAACAAAACTGCTGTTTTTGTGAGGGAGCTGCTGGCGTGAGACTCCCGAGCCCAAATAAAGCCCAGATGCTCACAAGGGTGGCATTATATCAAACCTAAGCTGATTTACATGCTTGCATTTGCAAAGTGCTAATCTAGTGGGACTTTTTTTTTTCTTTCCCCCTCCTCTCCTTTTCTTTTCAGCCCCCTCTAATCTCCTGCTCTCCCTGCCAGGTTCCCAGCTCCTTTGGCTGGAATAGGCCCCAGCTAAATCCTTTATCTGTCTGTTTGGCAGCCCTGCGTGCAGTAGTTAGCAAACGAGTGACACTTTTCCTGGCTCATTAATTAGATTTACTGAGCTGAGCACTTGCTGCAGCAAGAGCCTGGACAAGGCAGTTCTGTATTTTCTTTCTTAGAAATTTGGGGTTAAAAAAAAACCAAACCCAGTTCCAAGGCAGTTCTGGTCCCAGTGGTCAAATCCACAGCTCCCCTGCTTGCAGTGCTGCTGGGAACACGTGGATTTCTCGTGTGCAGCTTTATTTCTGCAATTTGCTGCTGCATGGGCAGTTCTGGCTGTGTGTCACTGTTTTGCTGCTCAGGGAGTTTGAGGAGGGGTGGCTGGTACTGTGTTGTGTGCCCGTGGCAGGATGTCTTGGTTAAAGCAAGTGGTTCTTGTGGGTTAGAAATTACCTCGGTGGAGTATCAGCATGTTTTTATGTGTTATAAAAACGCTTTTTTGGCATGGCCTGCTCTGCCAGCTCTGCCTGCCGGGTTTGTAAATGGGATTGGGAAGGTTACAGTAGGAGATAAAAGTGAAAGGATGAAAGTCTGGCTCACCTTTCCCTGCCACTGCTGTGCAGCTGAAGGACTGCGCCCAGCAAGAGCCTCTGGCGCTCCTGTTGGAGGGGAAACTGAGGCACAGAGAGGTCTCTGGGCTTTGATTGTGGCTCCCTCTGCCAGCACTGGACACCACCAGTTGTTGTGTGGGTTTAGGGGCTGAGCTGAGCTGGCAGGATGAGCGTCGGGCACTGGGACAGCCCGGGGGATGCTCCTGGTGCTGCTGGGGGAGGGAAAAACCCAACAAACGTTTCGAAACACGAAGCTTTAGGATTCCCCCCAAGCTGGAAAAGCTCCTCACCCCAAGGACACCACGGGCAAGTCGCTGATTCCAGTTTTCCACGTCGGTGCCGGGAAAGGGAGCGCCGTGCCCGGGAGAAGCTGCAGCAGCGCCCGCCGGGTGTGAGGACACGGAGGCGCCGGGGGAGCGGAGCAGAAACACCTGCGAGGTGTCACAGAGCTCCGAGCGAGGGCACGTCCCTCCCAGAGCAGCAGCGAGGGTTTATCCACCGCCGGGACAGCGAATTGCCGCTAATTGGCTTCCGCTAATAGCTCAGGGCCAGGCCCGCTAATTAGCGGGGTCTTTGCGCCTCCCCTGTCAATTTGGAGAGCGCAGGATGTTCCCGGGGGGAGCTGGACTTCCCGGGAGGGACCTCGCCCAGTCTTTTGATCCCGCCGGGGGTGAGCGGGCGATGCAGCTGGAGCCGCCAGCCCGAGCTCTGGCAAAATAACCGCGCGGCTGGTTTGAAGTTAAAAAGCACAGAAATAACGTGAGGTCTCCCCGGAGGTAAGCGAGAAGGGGAATGAGTGCTGCCAGGCCGGGAGTGCTGAGGTGGGAATCGGGATGTGCCCCCAGCCTCCCTCTGTGCTGGCAGCGTGGCCTCGCTTGGCTGTTCCTATTTTTAAAAATGAAATGGTTAAACAAGACCATGCAGGCCGCTCACAGAACCGGTCCCAAGTGCCCAGCTGAATCCAGGTGTGACGTGACCTGTGAGTGCTGCGGGTTAAAATAGAAAAGGTGGAAAAGCTGTGACAAGCACAGGGTAATTCTGGCAACTGGATTTTATGGCAGCTCTGAGGCTTAAAGTGCCCTGGGGATCCCAGTGGCTCCCCTTCAGCAGGGCCACCCCAGGGCCAGGACTGTGTCCAGGCACCTCAGGAACATCCCCGGGGGACACTCGCCGTCCCTCTGGTCTCTGCTCAGGCCTGGGCACTGCCCAGCACAGCAGTTCTGCCTCCTGTGATCTGATCCGGGTGTTTCACCTGCCCTTACACGGGGCAAAGCCTCGTCCCTGGTCCCAGGGAGCCACGAGTGTTTCCACAGGGACTGGAAGTGAGTGGCAGTGACTGGGAGCTCTGGAGACACAGGAGTGCAGTCAGAGCTCCCGCTGTGGCTGTCCCGGGCATGCTGCAGGAGGGCAAAGCAGCACAGGAGTGTCCCTGAGGGCAGGTTCCCACCTCTGCTCCCAGGGAGAGCTGCCTGCTGGGGGCTTGCTCTTAGCTGGGTGACTCTAAACTGGTGTGTGGAGCAAAATGTCTCCTTCGATCAAAAGCGAGAAGTTTCTTTTTTTTCTGGCTGGATTTTTGCTTTTTGAATCACAGTCAGACGAGGGCAAACACTGTTTTGAAGTGATGAGTTGCAAGGTTTTGTTCTGACTCCTTGAACTCTCCACGTCTCTCCTTGTGCACCCTCTGGGCAGATTCATTTTTTTAACATCCTCTCCATTCACTGAGGAATTCCTTCACCTCAGAACAGTTTCTCTAATTACTTTGTTCTTTTTGCTGAGCATCATGCAGTCCTGCTTTTGCTCCTCCTGTGGTTCAGTTTGCTGCTTTGGTTGCACACCCTTGGGACAAGTCAGTCCTAAATTTCAGGTCCAGCAAGTCTGTTGTCACCAAGGCTGCTCCCGAGGCCGGCTCTGTGCCGACCTGCAGCAGGGATGTGGCAAAGGGGCTTCCTCGGCAGCTGGTTTGTGGTGCTGGGAGTGCTGTGAGTCCTGCTCCTGATGCTCCAGCAACATCTCTGTGGCTTCAGCGGCTCGAGGGCATCCCTCGGTGCTGGGACCCTGCTCCCGATATTTTTGATTTCTTCCTTGCCTGCAGTGGAGCCTTTATCTCCAAATCTCCTGAACAAAGGCAGTTACACTTTGGAGCTGTTGTTGTTTGTTTGCACCTCTGGGTTTATTTTTTTTGGCTTTCACAGATCCTTCACCTCCCAAACCCAGCCTTAAGCTCTGGCCGCTAACGCAGGCAGTCTTGGGACTGGGATTTGGGAAATCCCATTGAATAACTCCCCTTTGCAGCGACACCAAGGGCTGGGAAAGAGGGCTTTGAGTGGGGCTGACTCGTCTTAGGCTTTCTGAGCTGCTGGAGGCCGGGCTGTGCCGGGAGGGGCTGGGGCGATAAAACCACCGGCGATTAGCGAGCGCGGCTCTGAGCCCGGCTGCCTCTCCTCTCTGCCGCTCTGCAGTCACCCCTCCCCTGGCTGTGCACGGGATTTGGGGGGGTTTGGCTGCTTGGGCGGCGCGATGCTGAGCGCTGCCGGTGTTACCCGTGCTGTCCCCTGTCCCTCCCCGGTCCTTCTGCCTCTCAGAGCTCACTGGGCTCGCCCTTCCCTGGGAAGGAAGCACCAGAGAGCTGCTGAGCAAGAAAAGTCAGTCCTGCCTGGTCTGGAGTGAGGCTGTGTCTGGATTTGGGATTTTGGCACCCAGGGCACACAGTTCTCCCCATCTCCGGATCTGGGCTGGGGTTTGATGCCTTAGGTGTGGGTTTGCTGTTTAGACACAGCTGATAACCACAGAGGCTGCTCATCTCAGGCGGATGGCAGAGCACTTCCCTTTTCTTCTGCCTTTCCTGGATGTTGTTTTTCCCTGGCTTGGATGATGATCCATCCTTTGGCTGCAGAGTGTTTTTAAGCTCTTTCCTAAGCTGAAGACCTTTCCCCTCTGACTGCAGATCTTTCTTTCTGCCACATTCTGGTGCTGTGAGGCCGTGGTCAGCCCGACAGACAGAGCAGCAGCAGAACTGACCACACACCTGCAGTTGTCAGGCCAGGCTTCGCTTCCCCCCGTGTCTGACAGGGATCTTGGACTGACCATGGCCACTGACATGTGCCTTCCCACAGAGCCCTCTGCCTATGGGAACTGAGTTAATTTGGGCTTCTCAGTGCAAAGCAGCATCTCAGGGCTTGGATCCACGCTGGGCTCGTGCGCTGCATGCAGCCCTGAGCTGGGTGATGCTGGGGATGTTGCCCGTGGTGCAGGGGGACAGGCAGGGCACAGTGGCCATCGTGGCTGTCCCTCACGGGAGCTGAGCAGCCCCAGGTACGTGGCTCACAGGGCTGGGACTGCAGCTGGTGGCAGTTTGGATGAATCTCAGGTCACCTTTCATTTCCTGGGGCTGGGCTCATCCCACTCCTGCACTGCTGCCAAGGACATGCCCGGCTGGCACGGGGGAGCAGGCAGCCAGCCCCGGGTGTAAAACCTGGTGCTGCTTTGCCCCTGTGGTGTCACATTCTGTAAATGCTGTTTGACACTCGGGGGACTCTGAAACTGCTTCGCACGTTAGGTGCTTTCCCTGCCCGTGGTGGGAGCCTCTCCTTCAGTCCAGCGCTCTGAGACAGCGAGAGCAGGGAGTGATCTCTGCCTCTGAGGGAGCCCTGCAGTTGTTGGTCTTTGAGATCCCTCCAGTTCTCACATTTTTGGTGTAAATGAGGCGTTGCAGTTCAGAAAGGCTACCTGGGTAGGGTTTAGTTCTTGCTCTCAAGGGAGCTGACGGGCTGGTACCCCTTCTCTTCCCAAAACACCATTTCCCACTAATAACTCAGGGATTTCGCTCCCTCCTGTGAGCAGTGGGATGTCCCGTGTCATTCTTGCCCCTCAGCACCCTTGTCCTGCAGGTACAGGTGCTCTTGTTATTCCAGAAGTAGATTTTCTTCTTGTGCCAGGAGTTCTGTCTTCTGCTTTAGATGAGATCACTGCCTGAGCCGCTATTTGGGAGTGATTCTGTGTGTTCCTCCTCTGTGCCCCTTCCCCGTTGGCTCGGGGAGGGGGACTCCCTGGAGTGAGGGTTTGCAGCCGAGGAGTGGCTGTCCCTCGAGTCCCCGCCGTGGCTCGCTGTGTCCTTGTCCTCGGCGAGACAGGAGCCGCGGTTTCGGATGGCACAGCCTCCCCCTCAGGCGCCCTGGGAGGATGTTTGTCAAACCAGCTGCCTCCTGGATCTCCTGGTACCCTGCCTTGGTGTGGTTTGAGCGCGCAGCTTATCACCCCCATCTCCGGCTCTGTGCAGAGCTCTCGCTCGGCTGACAAACACCCCGAGGCTGACGTTTTTCGTGAAGATCGCAGCTTTCTCCCCGCGCTGCCCCTGCTCTACAAAGGCTTCCTCCCTCGCTCCGGTTTCTGTCTTTGCCTCCTGTGTGAGGTGCAGGGGAGGCAGTGCAGTCTTGCAAGCAAAGAGCTGAAACCCAAGATTTTGTTCTGTAATCTAAGAAAAACAGTTTGAGTGAGGAGCAGGTACGAGGTGCGTGCTGCTGCCCTGGCACAGCTCCTGATCCAGCTCTTCCTCTGCAGCAGGACGCATCTCCCAAAGCTCCTGCCGCCCCTTCGGAGGATGAACTGGAGGAGGCAGAAAGCTCAGGTGGAGCTCTAAGGACTTGATGGCTTTTCTAGGGAGCTTGTGTGAGGATCTGACCTTGAAAAAAGTCTCTGGGTAGGATCCCTTTGCTTTAAACCAAGTTCAGTGCTTTTCCTTCTGATGCAGCATCAGCCCAAGCTCCTGTTTCCTTCAGCCTCATCAGGCTTCTTGTTCTGCTCCCAGTGCCCCAAGAGCTCCAGCAGCATGGATCCAGGTGCTGAGCCACGTCCTGCAGCAGCCCAGCGAGGCACCCGTGTGCCTCCAGCCACTGCCGCTGCTCCCGAGCCCGGGCAGCGCCTTCGGGGCTGCTCTCAAGCCAAAGGCTTTGCTTTTCCTCTCCTGTCTCCTGCCCAGCACGCTCAGCCTTGGAACGAGCAGGAAAGGGAGTTGTCCTGCCCGGAGGGTCCCCGCGGGCTTTCCTCAGTGCCGGCGGAGCAGTGGCTGCTCCCCTGCAGGATTCCCTCTGGGAGGTTTTTGTCAGGTCCTTTCCTGCCCTCGGGCATCCCAAGGAGACGTTTGTGGGATTTGCGGCGGGAGGGGCGATCTCAGCTTGTTCTGGGTTTGGAGCATGCCGTGACTCCCCAGGGCTCTGGGGACCTGCTGTGCGAGGAGGGGTCTGATCCTCTTCCCTCCTTAACTCTGGATCTTTTCCCTCTGGTCTCATCCCTTGGGGCTGTCTCGGCCCCCAGCACTGCAGAAGGAGCTCAGAGGGGTCCTTTGGGTGCTGAAGCTGGGCCTCGGGTGGACCTCAATACAAGAAAAGGGATTTTCCTTGCTGGAGAGGCTGCTCTGTGCCCTGTCCCAGCCTGAGCTGCTGATGCCACCGTGGCTGCTGAGGGACCTTCTGCTCCTGGGCGTGGAGCAGATCCTGAGCAGCAGAAAAGCCCTGGAAGGCAGAGTGGGGGATCCCCAGTGGGTCCCAGCTGAGTGGAAAGTCCCTGTCAGGGAGCTGTGATACCCCAAGGGCTTCCCGTGGCCTCTGGTGACTTCACAGCTCAGCAGGAAAATCCTTTTTTTTTTTTTTTTTTTTTTTGGTAAGTCTTTTCCGTACTATTTAAAGTTTTTCATTTTTACGAACCTTTTGCCTCGAGTACGACAAGGGAGAATTTAAAACTAGTGGTTAGCAAGTTCCTACTTCCCACCAAGGGGTAAATATTTACCAGTTTGGTGTTAATTAACAGAAATACTTAATTTGCCTGTTTGCCTTTGTGACCCACAGAGATGAATGAAGCCTTGGATGGAAATTCCCCAAGGATCTGACACCCATGCAAGGACAATTTCACAAATAGTCTTAGGATACTTCCCAAGCTGAGCTTTGGTGTGCTGGGCCTTTTCTCACTCACTTTAATCAGTGCTTTGTTAGAAAATAATTGGTTACAAAATTATTACAGATTAATCACTATAAATTGCCCTTTTGGACACTCGCACCTTCAGAGGGGATGGGTTCTACCTTGTCCTGAGTCCTGACGCTGGGAATTGTTGGGCATCTGTTGAAAATGGGGCAAAGCCTTGAGGCAGACGGGTTTCTCTGAGCACTTGGGGCTGTTTTCCCAAGCCCAGCTGTTGTCCCTGCTGTGCCACCTCTGGGCTCCTGTGGGGTGCTCAACAGACACCCCCGCTGAGAGCAGAGCGTTTCCCAAAGCCTTGACCTCAGCACTTGTTTCCTTGGTGTTCTCAAGATGCTTAACAGGGCTCCTGAAAGTCAGATTACATTCTCCAGAAGCGTCCCCTGGCCTGTGGTCGTGCTCAGCGTGGGTGGCAAGGAGGGGACAGCAGAAAAGGCTGCAAAGCTTCTGCTGTGTTGTGGTGGGTGAAGCGAGCCCTTTCCCACGGAAAATGCTTCCATAAGCACTGCCCTGGGAGAGGAGGCTCAGGTTCCTGTGTGGTCCGTGGCACAGCAGGAAACAACCTCCCCCAAGAGTGCCTTCTGTGGTTTGGAAGTTATGGCAACAGCTTGGGTATATTTTATTTTGAACTCCCTGCCGGCTGTGTGCTACGACAGGATGGAAGGGATGGTGGGGCTGCCGTGGGGTGAGGAGCCTGCTCCCCTCCGAGGGCTGAGCTGTTTGTTGAGCTGGGTGTAGCAGAGGTGTCAGTGAGTCACTCTGGCTCTTGCCTTTCTGCTGCCACAGCTGAGGTGCTGGGCACTCCTCCCGTGGCACCGAGCGCCAGGCACAGGTGCCAGCTCTGCTGCAGAGCACAGCCCGGCTGTGGCTGCAGCCCACGAGAGCAGCAGCCCAGGAGCCTCTCTGGGGTGCAGGAGAGTGCCCCGGGCAGGTCGTGGTGCTCGGGGGGTGCCCCACCCTCGGTGATGCCTTAAATTTGGAGCTTCCTGTTCTGTTCCTGCTGTGCTGAGGGGGGTGAAGGAAAATAGTCCAATCCCAGCTATGGGCTCAAGGACAGTTTCTTCAAACTTTAGGCCCTAAGTATAAACGACGTGAGAAGAGGAGGGCAGGCCAGCCAGGAGAAGAGGAGAGGACACCTTACAGTTTGAGAATATTAATTGGATGGCTGACTCCTGTATGTAAATGGATGAAGTCTATAAAAATGTAAAATCATGTGACCAAGCTCTCTTTTACTCCCACCTTGGAGCCCCTCGGGCAGGGCAGGGCCCACGCTGTGGCACTGGTGTGGCCTTCGAAGGCCTTTCAGTAAATACCATTTATTTCCCCCTTAACTCTGGGTGATCCCTGTTCCAGCTCCAAAAGGCAGCATGGGAGCTGCTGCTGGCTCTCTGCAGCCCAGGGAGGGCTGGGGGCAGCTCCCCGTGTCCCCAGGCAGCTCCAGCAGCCAGGCACAGCTTCCCTGAGCCCTTCTGGGGCAGCCCCTGGCAATGCAGTGTGGCTGGAGCTGCTGGGACATGGGGCAAGGAGGGATGTGGAGCATCTGCCGAGCTCTCAGCGGCTCTGGGGCAGGGCTGGGCGGGGCTGTGATGGGCACCAGCACCAGGTGCAGGCCAAAGGAGCAGAGAACTAGGATATCTTTGGGTGTGTGGCATGGCTGCTGCCCAGGGTGAAAGCAAAGGCCACCTTGCAGGTGGTTTTGTAGCATTTTGGCAGCTTTTATTTCTTCTTACTCGAGCTTTTTTTTGTACATTTGTGTTGCCTCTAAAGCGAGAGGCAAAGAATGTGTGGGATGGACCCATCTCTGTGCCCTGGGAGAGGAGGACACCGGCCCCAGGGTCCCTCTGGGCTGCAGGGGAGGAGGGAATGTCCACCTGGTCGGCTCTGATTGCTCCTGGTCAGGGACACTGGGGCAGTGACCCTGGGAAGAGGCGTGGCTGCTCCTGGGGTCCCAGACGGATGGGTATGGAGTGGGTGGGATTAAACCTTCCTCCCCTCTCTGCCAGCCAAGGTTGCCCCTGGGCCCTGGGGGAGAGGTGGGATGTGACAGGGCTGAGTAACCATTTCACAACATCCCCGTGTGCTGGGCTCACGTCCCTGACAGAGTTTTCCCCCATTGCCACAAGGGCACAGGAACGTTTCCTTCATGTTGGCTGTGTGGCAGCAAGGGGACAGTTCTGCAGCCTTCCCTGGCCACTTGGGGTGGGTTTGTGACCATTGCCAGTGAACACTGGAGCTTCCAAGGGCAATCCTTTATTAATTCCCCTCTTTCTTTTCTCTTAGGTTCAGGAGATGAGTGAAGATGCAGCACACCACGTGCACAGAGGACAGGATCCACCACGCGCTGGAGAGGTGTCTGCACGGGCTCAGCAGGGATGCTGTGTCCAGCAGATGGGCTGGTAGGTGACTTGCTAGCCATGGCCCCTGGTGGGTGTCTCACCCAGGGCTCTCTCTGGGTCACAGGGAGCTGCTGCTGCTGCTGGAGGCCTTTTCCCTTCCAGTGGTCAGAGGCAGCAGCCAGCCTGCTCAGTCCTCCTGGGCGTTTTGCTGGAAGAGGAAGATGCTCCCGGAGCCTGAGCAGGTCACGTCAGGTCTGACCCTGTAAGGACTCAGCAGGGCAGTGGTGCGTGTTGCCAGCTGTCCCTGAGCGAGCTGGGGAGAGGAGAAGGCTTTGTTCAGCCCCAGGAAAGGCTCCTTTGTGCAATCAGCCGGCCCTGCCTCGATGCTCCGGGCCCCCAAGGCGGGGCTGTGATCCCTGCTGCGTTGTCACACACAGCACAGAAATGCTGTTATCAGTTTAACCCTGGCTCAGATACCGTGGTGGCCATAAAGAGCTGAGCCTTGTCCAGGGGATTGTGAAGGGATTTGGGGCTGACGTGGTGAGGGCAGAGCAGCAATGAGCAGAAATGATTTCTGAATGTCATTTTGATCTTTCTGCCTCGTAGCTGTGTCTGTGAGCTGTGATTGCTGCCAAACACTCTTGTGGATGTAAAAGATCTGGGGGCTGCCAGGTTCTGATTCCTTCCTGTCTATGCAGAATCCTTTCTGCTTTCCCTTTTCCCTACAAAGAGATGCTGACAGGCTCCTACCTCTGCCAAACCCAGAGGAATCCCTTTGCCATCTCCTCACAGCCACTGGAATTGATGGCACTTCCACGCTGTAACATCACCTGGGGGCTTGGCTGGGGCAGTTCTGCCCAAGATTCCTGTGTCCTTTTCCTTTCCCCTGCTCTGGGAGGAGGCCCTGAAGCGTGACCCGCGTTCCTGGCTGCTGGAATTGCACCTCGTGCTTGGTTGGGGACAGCGTGCCAGAGGAGCCTGAGGCCAGGCAGGTCGCTGTGCCCAGAGCTCACCTGGGCTGTAGCTGCCATCAGTCAGTTCCTGTGTCACCCACAGCTCTGATCCCAGCCCCTCAGCGCTGCTCTGTGCGTGGGGGAAGCCTTTGAACAGCAGCTCCCTCGTTTTCCAGCTCGTTACACAGATTGGGGTGTGCAGGGCTGGGCTGTGCCCCCGAGTCCCATCCCCAGGGATCTCCCCTGGCTCCCAGGCCCCTTCCTGTGCCTCCTGTGGCTTTGGCAGAAGGATCTGACGTTCCTGGGAGAATTTTGGGCGTCCTGCACTTCAAAAATCTCCGTCTTGTCCAAAGGGTTTGTGCTCTGCCAGAATCTCCAGCGTGCCCTGGAGGGTGTTGGTGGCTTTGCTGTGCCCCAGCCCCAGTGCTGCTGCTGGAGACCCCCAGGACCCCCCGAGTTTGGAAGGTTTTGGTCATTGTGGTGGCAGGAGGGATTCAGGGAAAGCAGAGCACAGTGCCCACAGCCCAGAGCTGTCCCCTGCTGCCTTCCAGAACTGGAGCAGGGGTTGTCACATCCTTCCCCAAGCTACAAATGGCAGTTTCATTATTGCTGTCCTGCCCAGGCTGCTGTTTGTGGCAGGGTTGATCCTCACAAGTCAGTGAACCCTTTCATCTTGCTCTTGGCTGGGCTGGAACCTTCACCTTCCTCATTTTTCACTTCTGTTTCCCAATTTCTTTGCTTTCCCCTGATTTTTTACCCTTTCCCTATCCCAAAATAACACACACCACGTCACAGTGTTTTGGGCTGAGACCTTGTTGAATTTTGCTCATTTTTAAATCATTTAAAGCTTTATTTTTCTGTGCTGACTTCACACAAGGTTGCTCTGGAGAGGGTGAATAATTGTTTCCAACATGTTGCTCCCCCTGAGCAAAGGATGAGGAGCTGAGGGCTGTGAAGTCAGCCAGGAGGGGTTGTGAAGGTTTGACTCTCCCAGATTTACAGCCTGGGTGAGCCCGTGGCCAGCTCAGGGGTGTAAATAGAAGATCTTTCTGCAGAACTTACTGGAGAAACCAAATAAAAATGAATTATCTCTGACTCACAGAAATCACTGTTAGAAAAGTGCTTGGAAGGAAAACCTTTTCCTTGTGGAGGAGCCTCCTCAGGGCTGGCCTTGCTTGGTGCTGCAGGAGAGGGACCATGGTCAAGTTCGAGTGTGAAAAACAAGAAAAATGTTTTATTTCTTCCTGGTGAGCAGGAAAAAAAAAAAGAGGTTTTTTGTGAAGGAGAGCCCTGGGCTTGGCTCTGGTGGTGCTGGGGATGTGGCAGATTTGAGCTGATTTCTCCAGGCTTCTGCTGGGTTTTCCTGTTGGAACTCTCTGCCCAGGCTGGGTGGAAGTGCCAGGAGGTGCCTCTGCTGCACATCTATCCCCACCTCGTGTTTCTCTGCTGCTGCAGGCTGGATGGCTGGTGCTTCCCAAGGGGGGCTGTGCTGCCAGCCTGGGGCTGTGCCTGTCCCTCGGGCACTGCAGCCTCCCTGTGCCAGCTGGCCCTTCCTTTGGGCAGTGCCAGGAGGAACCACCTCCCTCTGGTGAGGAGATGGTGGCAGCAGCTCTGGGGCGTGGAGGAAATGGAGCCTTGTGCCTCCCACCCCTGCTGGGCTGTGTCACTGCTGCTGGTGCCGTGGGCAGCTCGGGAGGAGCCGTGTCTGCTGCTGCATCTCCAGCTCCACAGCTGCCCACTCTGAGGGGAAATGCCACCCCCGAGGCCAGGAAGGAGCTGCTCTGCGAGGAGGAGGAGGAGGAGGAGGAGGAAGAGGGCATCTTGGGGCACTTCTCAGAAAAGCAATGGCAAAACCTCATCCTTCCGAGGCCGCCCACGCTCGGCTGTGCCTGCTCTTGGCACCTTTGCTGCTGATAACGACCCAAGCCAGCCCAGCTCCCCGAGCAGCCCCTGCCCAGCCCCTGCTGCCTGCTCAGAGGCTTTGCTGCCTTCTTCTCCCAGAGGGACAATTTCCTTTGACTCTCCAGAGGCTTTTGCTGGGCTGTGCCCTTGCAACGGGAGCTTTTCTTTCGATCACTGTCAGGCTGGGTTTAGTTGAGCGAGGTGCTGGGATAAGCCCAGCTTAGTTCTGCCTTTGCCCCAGCTGGGGACAGGGTGTTCCCTGGGCTGCCTGTGCTGCTGGCAGATAAACCTGACTCATTCTCTGTCTTAAGAAAAATCAGCTGGCGCTGGTTTAGTGGAGCAAAGCCGGATGGAAGAGCACGAGGGGGAGGGCAGCAGCTCCTCAGCCGTGGTGCTCCCACTGCCCTGCTGGGAGGTTTCCTGGGCCCCTTGGGGCAAATTCCTTGGATTTAGGGTCTGGCACATGAAGTTCTGGTTTGTGCTCTTTGTACAAGGTGCATCTTCACTGGTGATCTTGGCCCCTCCAGAGCCATGGACAGCCTCCCTCTCTGCTCCCCCTGCTCCCACCTGCTGACTGCTTTGGCACTTGGTAACTCTGTGTCCTGGTCTGCCAATGAAGGCAGAAGCTTCTCTTTTAAATGGAGAATGTAAAACCCTTCCTCCAAATTATTATTATAATTTTGAAATTAAGGGGCTCTCAGGCAAAGATATGGGAATTAGGAATAACAGTTCTTTACTAGGAAAATTAAAATAGAAATGCAGTATTACAAAGACCAATCCCAAAGCACTGCCAGAGTCAGAATCCAAGCTGACACCCGTCAGTCAGTCAGGGTGTTGGCAGCAGTCCCATTCAATGGTGGCTGCATCCTCCTGCAGTGGCAGATGTGGTTCAGCTGGAGCAGTGCTCCTGTGGAAGGTGCAGTTTTCCTCTGAAGCTTCAGGGATGATGTGGAAGGGTCTGGCTTTCCTCCAGAATCCAATGGAAAGAAGGTCCCTTGATGTTTCAAATCTCAGTTTTTATCTGGGTAGGAAATGCTTGGCTCCTCCCCTGGCTGGAGCATCTCCCAGTGGGATGATGTAATTTTATCAGTCATGCCCTGGGACTCAATGGTCATTAACAGGAGATATCTCCTAGAGGGAGGACGGGCTGTAGGAAAGATAAAGATGATTGCCCAGCTGGTTTTTAACAATGGCTCATTAACAGGAGACATTCCCACAGCGATAAGGATCAATGCCACACCCATTTTTAAACAATGGCCCATTAACAGGAGATATTCCCACAGCGATAAGGATCACTGCCACACCCAGTTTTTAACAATGCCTCATTAACAGGAGATATTCCCACAGCGATAAGGATCAATGCCATACCCGGTTTTTAACAATGGCCCATTTACAGGAGATATCTCCTGGAGGGAGGATGGGCTATGGGAAGATAAAGATGATTGCCCAGCTGGTTTAAAGCTGGCCCATTTGCAGATAATATGTGCCAGGAGATCAGGGTCGCTGCCCCACCCGGCTGCAGCAGATGGGGACAGAATCCACATTTCTGGTCACATCCTGTATGCAACCCAAGACACTCTGGCATGTTGGACACTCCCCTGGCTCCTGGCCAGAGGCTCCAGCCCAGCTGGGTGTGTTGGGCTGTGAATATGCAGGTGCTCAGGTGCCCCAGGTGTCACTGAGACAAACACCAGTGTGCGGGGTTAGGTCTGGCTCCAGGTTTGTTCCTCTGCCCGGATCTCGTGCCTGTGGTCAACACCTTCCCTCTGCCCCCTTGTTCACCCCCCTCTGACCTTCCTGAGCAGGGCTGGGGTGCCAGTGGCTCTGGGAGTGACCGTGGCTCTGTGTCCCCACAGCCGGGCTGTGCCTGAACTGCTGGAGCCTGCAGGAGCTGGTGAGCCGGGACGCTGGCAACTACCTCATCCTGGTGGAGAAGATCCTGGGCAAGACCAAAGAGGTGACTGGGGGCTGGCAGGGGCAGCTGCAGGCCCTGAGGCACCGGCAGCTCCGTGGCTCGTCCAGGAGCTTTTGGCAAAGCTGGGTGGAGGATTTGGGGTCATAAGATACTGTTGGGCACCAGTGCTGGGGGCTGTGTGTGGCAAGCCCAGAGCTCGGGGGCACCAGTGCTGTGTGTCCCACAGGGAAGAGCCCATCCCCATGGTTTGGGCAGCCCTGCAGACCCCAGGGATGGCTTTTGTTATCCCCAGAGCACTGCTTGGCTCTGTGCAGATCCTCCAGCCTTCCCCAGCCTTTGCCTGGCCGTGTGCGTGGAGCTGCTGCTCCAAAGCAGAGCCAATGGAAAATTTCCTGTTGTTTCTGGTGGAAACTTCACCGTGGGTTTCCTGCAGGGCTGGGCCGCTGGGGACATGGGCAGGATTTGCACTGCACAGCAGCCTGGCAGCTGACAGTGGGGTCACAGCGAGGGGACAAAGCAGCAGCAGGGACAATCAGATGGACCTGCCACGGTCCCATCGTGTGCCAGGGGAGCTCGAGGCATCTCTGGCCAAGCAGGGTCATTCTGGGCTGCAGCAGAAGGCCTTGGAGGAACCCCTTGATGTGGCAGGAAATGGGGATGTGTTTCCTAAATCCCCAGCGCTGGGATTTGTGTGAGGGGGTGAATGCTGGCTTCCAGTTTATGTGGAGCTGAGAGCAGTCCGGGTTATTCATGTTTATGTTCTTTTAACGGCTGGAACTGCTCTGGGTGCAGAGAGAGTGGTACAGGAGGGTTTATTGCACTTTGGGCTGTGCAAGAATCTCCTTTAGACCCCAGTGAGAGAGTTCTGCTGGCTGTCCCTGGAGGAAAGGCTGGGATTCCAGCCCTGGACTCCATCCCCTGGATTTCACTGTCCTGCCCAGCTTCCCAAGCTGCCTGCAGTGGCTGGGCTGCCTGCTGTGAGGCTCTTCCATGGAATTTCAGGCATCAGAAGGCTCAAAGGGTTGAGTGCCTGGCCAGACCTGGCAGAGAGCAGAGCAGGAGGTGGTGCTGCTCTGCCTGTCCCGCTCTGTGCTTGGTGGGGTTTGGGGTGGATTTCCCAGGGGCAGGGAGGGAATCTCCCGGCTGTGGTGATGGGATGCAGCTCCAGAGGTATTTTTGGCGCTGCTCCTGGCCAGCAGCTCATCGCTGTGCCCTTGGGCTGTTCCCACAGGTGCAGGACAGGTGTGACTACGACCTGGTGACGCCCCTAGCCCTGCTCTTCTACTCGGCCGTGCTCTATGTAAGTGCTGAGGCGCTGCACCAATCCCAGCCTGGGGCAGGCGCCAAAACAGGGTGGGACATCCCAGCCTGCTTTCATCAGCTCATCCCAAAAAGAAATATTCTGTAGGAATCCAGAGGGATCAGCATCAAACCACCACTGCACAAGCTGAGAGACAAAGAAAATGAGCTTCAGGGGTTTTGAAGCTATTTTTTTAAGGTTAGGCTAATCAGAAAGGGAGATGGACAATAAAGGGGGATTTTTTTTTTTTTACACTTTATATTTGGGCAAAATATACAGGCAACGTGAATGAAAAGCAGCAGACCCTTCCCAGGAAATACTTTTATTATTATTATTATTCCCAGCACAATGCATCATTATCCTGAGGAAATCATTGCTGCCAGATCCTGCACAAGCACAGGCTGTGTGGAATTCATCTGTACGGCTTGTGAGGCTTAAAAAGGAATTTATATTTAGGCTTGGGCACGTGAGCCCGGCTTGGGGAAGTTAGGCAGGAGCTTCTTGGACTTGTGCCGGGGGGATCCTTCCTTGGAAGATGGGGTGGCACAGGGGGAGCCTCCGCTTTGCTTCTCCTCCCACTTCCAGCCTAAAACCTGCAGTTCTCACAGAGCACTGGGGTCTCGGCTCCTCCCGAGCCTCCTGTCCCTGTCCCCGCAGGCTCCGCACTTCCCACCCGGCTCTGACCTGCTCCTGAAAGCTGCCAGCCTCTACCACAGCTTCCTGACGTGGCCCGTGCCCTACTGCGACACCTTCCGGGAGCTGCTCACCTTCATCGGCAACGAGCTCAGGGCGCCAGGTGAGGGCTCTGCCCTGCCCGGGGCACCGAACCCGGCCCTGCCCCGGGGATGTGCCCGCACCGAACCCGGCCCTGCCCCCGGGGCACCCGAACCCAGCCCTGCTCTGCCCCGGGGCACCGAACCCGGCCCTGCCCGGGGCACCGAACCCAGCCCTGCCCCGGGGCTGTGCCCGCACCGAACCCGGCCCTGCCCCCGGGGCACCGAACCCGGCCCTGCCCCCGGGGCACCGAACCCGGCCCTGCCCCGGGGCACCGAACCCAGCCCTGCCCCGGGGCTGTGCCCACACCGAACCCGGCTCTGCCCCGGGCACCGAACCCAGCCCCTGCCCCGGGGTTGTGCCAGCACGAACCCGGCCCTGCCCCTGGCACGAACCCAGCCCTGCCCCGGGGGCACCGAACCCGGCCCTGCTCTGCCCGGGGCACGAACCCAGCCCTGCCCGGGGCACCGAACCCAGCCCTGCCCCGGGGCTGTGCCCGCACCGAACCCGGCCCTGCCCCCGGGGAACCGAACCCAGCCCTGCCCCGGGCACCGAACCCGGCCCTGCCTCGGGTTTGTCCCCCTGCTGCTCCTGTGTCATGTCTCCCGTGTTTCCTGAGCTCAGGAAAAGCTCAGCTTTTACCCGGGGTCAGCATCCTGCCTTCCCTGCTCCCTCAGGGTGGTATTCCCGGGTGGTCCTGCACAGATTCCTCTGGAGGAGCAGGGCAGGGCGGTATTTTTGGCGGGTCCCTTGTGTGCAAGGAGCAGCCCAGGCTGTCCCAGCTGTGCAGCAGGGGCAATTAGCCGCATGGGTAGCGATTTCCTGGCTGGGTTTCAGCCTGGAGGGTCTCTTCCCCAGCAGAGCGTGTGCTGATGCTCCCCCCTTTGTGTGAGGTGCTCCGTGGAGGGACAACAGTGGGGCCATTCATGGGCATCAGGGTGGCTGGAGCCTCCGAGCTGCTCTTCCATGGAGATTTCCATAGGGCTGAGGGACTCCCTGGATTGTTCTTTCCAGCCCAGACACTCCTTGTGACCCAGCCCTGGGCACATGCATGGGCAGCACCAGTGCTCCTCTTAATTAAGGACTCCTTGTGGTTCCCACTGGAGCAGCTCTTCCAATTATTTCTCAAAGCCTTTTTTCCTAATCTGGCTGCCTTTGGGGGCTTTTGAAGAGCTGTTATCACACAGAGCACATTGCAGCCCGTGTTTAATCCTGGGCAGGGTTTGGGAGGCCTGGGAGGGGGATGTGGCTGTGGTTGTGGCTGGGGGTGTTCATCATGCCCTCAATCAAATTGGGAAGGTGCTTTGGGGAGCCCTGGGGGGTGTGAAATGCAGGGATTCTGTCAGGGCAGAAGTTCCTGTGAGATGGGAACTTGGGAATGGGATGAAAGGTGCTTTCAAAGGATCAAAAAGATGGAAAATACAAACCTGTGCAGCGGGAGCTCTGTGCTGGCTGCTTTACCCCCAGCACAAGTGGCCATGGCCACCAGGCAGGGTCTGGCTGTGTCCAGCCTCACCTCAGAGCTGCAGGATCATGGGGACACTTGTGGGGCTCCCCAGCTCCCTCCTGGCCATTTCTTGCCGTGCTCTGGTCAGGGCTGTGCAGCTCTGGAAAGCTCTGGTGCTGAGTGGGGGCTGCTGCCTCCCGTTCTTGCTCCATCCCCAGTGCCCCAGGCTGTGTGAGGGGGACTTTGGCCCAAGAGCTCTCCCCTCCCACGGCAGAGTTTTCCTCCCCCCGCCAAAGGGGCTGTGGGACTTTGGGAATCCCTCTCCAGAAGCAGTGGGGATGTGTCCCCTGCAGGTCAGCAGCCAGACCTTCGGGGCTGTTCAAGGCTTGCTTCACAGCCTCCTGACCTGCTGGGGAGCTGAGGCCAAAGCTTTTTATTGAGATGAGGCAAAGATTAACAGAGGATGAGCGCTGTCAATGTTTGCCAGGGGTGCAGCAGCTTTGATCTGCACCCTGGGGCTGCTGCACTGCAGGAGGGGTCGGTGCTGCCGTGGCCTGTGTGGGTCAGGGCTGGCCCCGTGGTGCTGGCCAGGGTGGGATGTGGCTCCTTGCGTGGATAAGGGCTGGATCTTGCTGATGCCATGAGGTTTTCCCTGTCCTGCTGTCTGTGGGGCCAGGGCTCTGCTGTTGCCACTCTGTGCAGATCCATCAGATGTCACCTGCTGGCCCCAGGAGGCACCACGGGGCTCCATGCCCGCAGCAGGGGAGGTGGCAGTGACCCTCTGGCCCTGGGTGACACCCCAGGCCCTGGGGGCTAAAGCAAGTGGGAGAAGCTGCTGAGTGTCACTGTGGAATTCCCATCCCCAATGAGCAGTGGGGCAGAAGGGACTGGGGCTGGAGCAGGTCTCCTGTCCCATCCTGTGGGTGATTTCCCTTCACTCTGGGTTTTTGCCCTTCACATCCTGAGTTCCCCTGCCCCTGGACTGGCCCCTCACACAGTGGCTGTGCCTTGTCCCCACAAGTGGTGCTGCCATTCCTGCTCCTGGCAGGGGCTCTGCCAGCTCAGGGCTGCCCTGGGGGCAGAGCTGGCTCTGTGCTGCTGGGCACAGCAGCCTGCAGGGGTCCTGTGCCTCACTGCTCTGCTCTCCCCCCAGGAATCACTTTCCAGAGGCTGGTGAGGACAGAACAGGGGTTGCCTGTGAAGAACTACCAGAGCTCCACGGTGTAAGTGTGGCCGTGGGCCCTGTGCTCCCTGTGGCATCCCCACAGGCTGCCACTGCTGCAGCATCTCCCAAGGGCTGGGGAGCAGGGCTGGGGAGCCAGGCTGAGCTGTGGGAAGGGTGAACAGAGTGACTGGGCTATTTCCAGAGCCTTGGGACTCCCTGTGCCAGTGACCCTGCAGGGCTGCAGATGTGGGGAAGGCAAAGTCTCCTCCCCAGGGAGCTGCTGATCTCAGCACATGTTGGAGAGCAGCTGGGAAGTGCTGTGACCCGTGATTTTGGGAGCCACCACCCCAATAGGAGCCAGAAGCCAGTCCACCCCTGCCCCAGTGCAGCTCTGAGCAGTCAGACTTTGCACCTTACTCGAGGGCTGAACCTTCCCCCGCCATCCTCATTTGTAAATAGGGAAATGAGGCTGGCAAGCAGAACTGTGCCACCCCTAAGGCTCCTCTCAGAGCTGCCCCTTCAGAGGGAGCTGTTTCGGGCTCACTCATGGCCAGTGAGGCCAGGTGCTGCTGGGCTGGGTTCAGTGCCTGGCCTGACCCGTCCTGTCCCCGGCCCCAGGACGGTGCTGCTGCTGAACCGCTCGGAGGTGCAGAGGGAGTTCCTGTCCATCGCCCAGAGGCTGAGCTCCAGCGAGCCCCCCCAGCACTCCACGCTGCTGCTGCTGCTCCAGCACCTCTACCAGGCCAACTTCGGCTCCCGCTGCGACCTGCACAGGCTGCAGCACCTGCTCAAGGTGGGCTCGGGCAGCGCCCGCCCGGGGAGCCACGGGAGCAGCTCAGGGCACGTGGCTGCTGCATTTCTGCCCAAACTGGGACTGCCTTGGCGAAGGAAAAGAGTTTGGGTAACGCTTCTTGGAGGAAAAATGCACATTTTCCCTTCTCAGGTTAGACCTGAGGTCTGTTGTGAAGTGGGTGCAGAGGCCCCATTCCCCTTTTACCCTCACTCCTTTCCCATCCCAAAGTGGAGAGAGGAAGGGCTCCCATGTTTGAAAATCAGCAAAAAGTGTTTGTTTGACCAGAGAAACACTTGGGGCAGAGGCGAAAAAGCTATGAAGGAAATGCCTGGGGTCTTTTCAAAGTAATTTTTATTTTCACTGGAAAAGCTGGGGGCACTTGGTGGGGCGAGGGGCAGTGGGGGGGAGAGTCACCCTGCCAGTGATGCTGCCCGTGCGCCGGCTCTGTGAAGGGACCCCCTGAGCGTTCTCCCCGGCTCTGCTCCGCAGTCCAAGCCCCTGGAGGAGCTCTCGGCGCTCTACGCCAGCGCTGCCGACGCGCAGGAGGCGGCGGCCGCCAGCAGCGACCCCGCCCTGGCCCGGGAGCGGCTCCGGGCCGCGCTGCGCGACATCGCCGGGGCCGCCTCCTTCCCCGCCGGCGCAGGTGAGCATCCCCCAGCCCTCCCTGCCCGCCGGCCTCTGCTTCCTGCCAGATCAGCCTTTGCAGAGTCTCAGCCCGGTGCAAGTGTAGCTGTGTTTGGGCTGGGTGATTTCCAGCCCCGGGGTTGCTACCTTGAGTCCAGACAGCTCAAACTCAGGCTGCAGAGCCGCAGCTACGCCCTAGCGAAGGACAAAGGCTTGCAAAAGTTCCCAAGATAACTTTATTTCTCCGAAGGGAATTGTTAACAACAGTCTAATGACATCAGACAACAAAAGGTTTTTATAGGTTTTAGAGGATTGAACTTCTAACCAATAAAAATTACAAATTACAAACTAACCAATTACCTTAAAATTGTAAGTAAGAAAAGAACCAATTATCTTGTAACTTTAAGAACCAATAGAAATCTTAAGAAATAACAGGAGTTTCGATAAGGGAGAGGGGTCCTGTTTCAAGGAATTCCTTTGTTTCAGGGATAAGAAATCCCAGGGGCACATTTTGGGGGAAGTAACATCTTCTACATGCAAGGACTTCGATAAAAAATCAGCACCGGCCCAGATCCTAACGCTGATGGTTTCATTAAGACAGCAGCAAAATGAGTTGTCTGGCCTTTGAGTGTGAAGGGTCGCCCTTGTCCCAGTTGCACGTGACTGCCCTGGAGCTAAGGACAGCAGCATCGGCGTGTTCTGGGCTGCCCAAAACG
Source organism: Luscinia megarhynchos (assembly GCA_034336665.1). NCBI lineage: Eukaryota > Metazoa > Chordata > Aves > Passeriformes > Muscicapidae > Luscinia > Luscinia megarhynchos. Next base: position 11,258,141 of record CM067580.1, read on the forward strand.
TGCAGGGGCTGGGGGGCACCCCCCAGGGCAGGAGAGCTGGCAGGGCACTGGGGGACCCTGCAAACCAGCTGCTGACCCTGCTCTCTCCCCAGGCGAGGCCCAGCCCCACAAGCTGCAGCCCATTGCCGTGCCCCCTGCTCGCTGCTACACCTACAGCTGGGACCAGGACAACTTCGGTGAGTCACAGGGGAGCCTTTGCTGAGCTCCTGGCCGGGCCCGGCAGTTTTGGAGAATCAGAAGTTTCCCCTTTTGCTGAGCTGGCGCCTCCAGCTTCCCCATTCCTGGAAGGACCTTGTCTGCTCTTGGGAAGGCTCCGTGTTCCTTCCCTGCTGGCCTCAGCAAGCGGGAGCAGAGCTCTGGCCCGGGTTTGCAGAGAAGGCCGGGGTGGGTCACTTCGGGGTTTGATCAGCCAAAGGCTCGGCTTCGCTCCTGCCCTCGGGTTAAGCCTGGATCAGACGTGAGGGTGTGGTGAAAGCTGGGTGGGAAGGAAGCAAAAGCCCGGCTGGAGTTTGCCTTTTGAGAACCCAGCCAGAACCTTGAGGAGAGAAACACAGTTTTGTTTGCATTGCAACCGAGCCTGTTGTGGAAATCCAAGAACATCGGGGAGGAGGTTTCCAGTTCCGTGCTCGACACCAGGATGGAGGAGAGCTGTGGCCGCGAGGAGTGGCAGTGGTGTCTGGGGTCACCACATCTGCAGGGGCTCTGCTGGAGCCTGTGGCACACACCTTCTCCCTCTGGTTGCTTTCAGACATCCTCAACGATGTCCTCAGCAAGGAGTGCGGCATTGCTGAGCCCCTGGCCTCGGAGAACGAGGAGGAGGATGAGGAGGAAGAGGAGGAGGAAGAGGAGGATGTGGAGACGGACGGCGGCTCCCCTGAGCAGGATTCGCTGCTGTCCCCGCTCTGTGCCGTCTCCAGTGACTCTGTGTACTCCGTGCTGTCCGAGGAGGGCTCCAGGCCCTCGCGAGTGTCCCTCTTCAGCTCCTCCAAGGAGTCCATCTCGGAGCTGACGGTGGTCTCCAGGAAGTCGCTGAAGTCGTTCGTGTCCAGCCTGAAGGACTGCATGGACAGCGGCTACGCCGAGGACAGCGACGAGAGCTCTCTGGACGCGGCGGGCCGGGCGGAGCCGAGGGCGGACCGGCCGCCGCCCAGGCACCGGCAGTCGCTGACCAACAGGCTCTACAAGCTGCTCAAGAGCAAGAGCCAGCAGCTGGTGCAGCGCCGGGAGCTGCGGCACTGCCCGGGGCCGTGCTCGCTGCCGCTGCGGCGCGCCGAGAGCCTGTGCGCGTCCCCGGCGCAGCCGCGCGTCCCCGCGCGCTCCCGCCGCGCGCTCTCGCTGCCGCAGCACGGCCCGGGCCCGCGCGCGCCCGCGCCGCTCGCCCCCCGGCCCCTCGGGCTCCCCCGCCGCCCCTTCCTCAGCTGCGACGAGGACGCGCGGGCGGGCACGCTGCGCGTGGTGGTGTTCGGCTCGGACCGCATCTCGGGCAAGGTGGCCCGCGCCTACAGCGACCTCAGGTGCGGCGCGGCGGGGGCCGCGGGTGGCCCGGGGATTGCACGGGGATTGCCCGGCGGGGGCCGCGGGTGGCCCGGCGGGGGCCACGGGTGGCCCGGGGATTGCCCGGGGGTGGCCGCGGGTGGCCCGGGGGTGGCCGCAGGTGGCCCGGGGGTGGCCCGGGGGTGGCCGCGGGTGGCCCGGGGGGGGCCGCAGGTGGCCCGAGGGTTGCCCGGGGGTGGCCGCAGGTGGCCCGGGGGTGACCCGGGGGTGGCCGCGGGTGGCCCGGGGGTGGCCGCAGGTGGCCCGGGGACTGCCCGGGGGTGGCCCGGGGACTGCCCGGGGGTGGCCGCAGGTGGCCCGGGCTTGCCCAGGGGTGGCCGCAGGTGGCCGCAGGTGGCCCGAGGGTGGCCGCAGGTGGCCCGCCCCCCCGGGCGCGCTCCGCTCAGCTGCCTCTCCGCCTCCCAGGCTCAAGGAGAGCTCCTGCCCCTCACTGACACGGTACTTCAGGCTGCAGTTTTTCTACGTCCCCGTGAAGAGGAGCTGCGTGGCTCCGTCGACCCCGCAGATGCATCATCACCCCTCGCCATCCCCGGGGGAGCCCTCGGCCCGGGCACAGGTGGGTGTGCCCTCCCCACGGTGGCACCAGGGCTCTGCTTGGCCCGGGGCGCTGTGTGAGGCGGGGCAGGCTGCGGGAGCCTCGGGCTGAGCCCGTGTCCGGTTTCAGGAGCCCTCCCTGGCTGGGCTGGAGAGCAGCACCAACGACATCTCGCACTACATCGGCCTGCTGGACCCCTGGTACGAGCGCAACGTCCTGGGGCTGATGAAGCTGCCCATGGACGTGCTGTGCCAGGTGCGTGTGTCCCACGGGCGGGCAGGGTGTGCCCCGTGCTGGGGAGCTGCGTGCGGGAGCCTGCTGCCCGTGCCGTGGGGCTATGGTGGTCAGCAGGTCTCCGTCCCTGGTGGGGCAGGGTGGGCAGCTGTGGCTGGAGGTGCCGCCTGCCCCATCCCGCCCCTGACTCATTCTGCCCCCCAGTGTGCCAAGCCCGAGGCTGAGCCGCAGGAGGACTCGCGGGAGCAGCTGCCCATCCTGGCAGACATGATCCTCTACTACTGCCGCCTGGCCACGCGCCCCGTGCTGCTGCAGCTCTACCACACCGAGGTGGGCGGGGGCCAGCCCAGCCTGGCAGGGAAGAGAGGGATGGCTCTGCCTGTGCCACCAGCCAGGAGCTGCCTGTGCAGCACGGGGGGTGCCAGTGCTGCTGGGGCACAGCTCGGTCCCCTTCGTCCCCTGGCTGTCCCCTGGCTGTCCCCTGGCTCAGGACTGAGAGCAGCTCCTGCCCAGACCGTGACATCTCACAAGTCTTTCCACCCCAGTGCCATTCCCGTGGCACAAAGCAGTGCCTGACAGTGCTGCCAGGCTTCCAGGCACGTCACTGGGGATCTCTCCAGAGCTCAGCTTCCCAAACCAAGTCCCTCCATGAGGGGCAGTTTTCACGCCCTGCTGTGTACCTGGGGCAAGGTTGAATTTGGGGCTGTGGCTGGGGATCACCTGCACTGGGGCTTGGTGAGCAGAGCTGCATAGGATTTGTGCTCCTAGAGTAATTCCCAGACTCTGCTGTTGCTCATTGTGGATTTTTTTCCAGTGGGCTGTGGAGTTTTAAGTGAAAATGAAAGGTTTGGGTTGTTTTGGGATCTGTTTCAACAGTCTGAAGTGGAGCTAAAGGCAGGTGCCACCCAAGCAGCTGCTGAAAGGTGCTTTGAAAACATGGGAGGATTTTCCTAAGCTGACCCATTTCCTAAGGGTTGAGAGGAGTGAAGACTGCCTGGCTGGGCTGTCCCCTCACCCCCACGTGTCCCCTCTTGTCCCCCTGGCAGCTCACCTTCATCGGGGGGGAGAAGAGGACCGAGGTCTTCATCCACTCCCTGGAGCTGGGACACTCGGCAGCCACCAGGGCCATCAAGGCCTCAGGTCTGTAGCTGCTTCTACGCCCCCCAGCCGCCCTGGGGGTGTGAAACAAGGGCTGGAGGGAAGGGAAGGAGGGGCTGGGGGAGCCTGGGCTGCAGGAGGTGCCTGAGCCAGCCCGAGTGAGGGCCCAGGCAGTTCTTCCCTCGTTTGGGAGAGGAACATCCCAGTTTTGTCTTCCCTCCAGGAGCTGAACCATGGCAATGCCTGATTGCTTGTGCTGCTCTTAATTCTAGATTGGATTTACAATAAAACACCTCCAAGTTTGTTTCCTTCCTCTCATCAGCATCAGCCAAATGCAGCTCTTAATCTTTCCTTTTTACTGCTTTCTCTTTGTGCTTTGTCTAAAAGTGTCATTTATAAAATCCCTCTTCACCTCCTTATTTCACTGGGCACAGCCAGGTTTGTATGTGTGCTTGGAGCCTTCTGTGTGCAATTTTTTGTACTTCTGTGCTATGAATTTATTAGTGATATTAAGAGAGCAGAAGGCTGCAATTCCTCCCGGGTACCAGGATGGGATGCTCTGGTGAAGTGCAGCTCACACAGACACCTCATGGCCAGCCCCCAATACTGCACCTGCACTCGTTCTTCATGGCTTTGACCAGCTGCTTTGGTTTGAGCTCCACTTGTCCTTCGAAGCAGAGCCCATAAAATCCCCCCCAAGAAGTGTGCCCACCCTGCTCCCCCAAAATCAGGCTTGGGCAAAGAGCTCTTCCCTCCAACTCATGAAACCACCAGTGCTGAATCTGATGTTTTCCCCTTGACTTGTCTGGCATCACTTCACAGCTGCAAAAAAATTGCCCAGATGGAAAAAAGTTAGAAAGTGTCAGGCCCAGTATTCAGGGCTCATTTAACGTGGGCAGAAGTCTGCCTGGACAAACAGGAGCAGGGAGGGCACTGTTGCTTTCACTGCTCTGTGTTTTCCCTGGAGCCCTGAGCCCTCTGCACTGGCTCAGCCAGAGCCACTTGCAGTTCTGTGTTTGTAATTGCCCTCTGGATTCTTTGCTTTCTTCAGTTTTTAAGCTACCTTTTTTCTTTTTTTGCCCTTTTGCCCCACAGCTGTGCTCAGCAATTGCTTTTCCCTTTCTGCAGGTCCTGGGTGTGCTGCTGTGTCAGCAGCCAGGGAAGGCTGGGGATAAAACCCCCTGTGTAACGTTTGCTCCTTGCTCCCTGCAGGTCCAGGAAGCAAAAGGCTGGGAATAGATGGAGACAGGGAGGCAATCCCACTGACACTACAGATTGCATACAGCAAGGTCTGTGCTGGCACTGCTGGGGCAGCTCTGGGACACTCACAGCAAGGGACACTGAGGGGCTGGAGCGTGTCCGGGGGTGGGAATGGAGCTGGGGAAGGGGCTCAGCCTGGAGAAAAGGAGGCTCAGGGGGAACTTGTGGCTCTGCACAACTCCCTGCCAGGAGGGGACAGCCAGGGAGGGGCTCTGGGAACAGGAACAGGGACAGGAGCAGAGGGAACAGCCCCAGGCTGCACCACAGGAAGTTTAGATTGGATATTAGAGAATATTCCTTCACAGAAAGGATTCCCAGCTCTGGCACAGAACAAGGTTCTGTGCTCCCTGGGCTTGTCTGGAGGGACCCCTGGCACTGCTGGGGCTGCAGGGCTCAGCCACAGTGGGGTCAGCCCACGGCGTCCCCTGAGCTCCCAGGAAACAGGGCCTGCTGTGCTCAGCACTGTCCCCAGGCCTGGTGTGGAGCAGCAGTGCCACTTGAGGTTCAGTGTGCCAGGGGCAGGACCACAGCTCCTGGGGCTCCAGGTGTGTCAGGGGAGTGCTCAGGTTGGTCTGGAGCCACCATCCCTGGGGAATGTCGTAAAGGATGTAGGGCTGGTGCTTAGGGACTTGACAGGTTAGATTTAGGGTTTGACCTTGGAAGTCTTTTCCCAGCTGAATGATGTGTGCTTCTCTCCCCGGGCTCTGGCTGCTCCCTGCAGACAGCTGCCAGTGGCAGGAGTCACTGGAACGACGTGGAGAAGGTCTGCACATCCATCAACCTCAGCAAGGCCTGCAGGAAGCACGAGGAGCTCGGTGGGTGCCCCGGGGAGGGTGGGGGGCGCTGGGGGAGCCAGGGAGGGCTGTGGAGCAAATGAGGGAGGTGAGAATGCAGGAGACACGTGGGATGCTCCCTCGGGTGTGTGCCAGCCCTCAGCACCACATCAGGGACAAAGGATGTGTCCTGTCCCACTGTCCCACAGCTTCCAGCTGGAAAAACACCCACTGGGGAGGGGGCTGGGATGGCTCAAACACCAGGGTGGTGTGATGCTTTCCAGAATAACACTTAGTAAGGAGGAACAACAGGTAAAACTGCTTAGCTGAAGCAGGACCAAGGGCCAGTGCTTGTCCTGAACAGGATGCCAGCAGGCCCTTCCTGAGCTGCTGCTGCAGCCTGGTTCCCTTCCTGCAGCTCAGACACAGTCCCAGCCACCTGGCTTGGCCTCAGAACCTTTTTTCTGTAATCAGGTTCCCAGTTAATGAAGCTTTGGAGCCTTTGGAAAGCTCCAAGTGTGGTCCATGCATGTATTTGGTTTGTTCTTGTTCAAGAGCTGCTGGTTTGGCCATCAGCCCTATCCAGTTCTGAGGGAACTGAGGGTTTAGGTCCTTTTTCCTGGTGTGCCTGGCGCCTGGCAGGTGTTTGCCAGCAGGATAGCCGGGAGTGGGTGTTGTACAAACAGGAGACATCCCTGCATGCTCCGTGCAGCTCTGCACTGTCCTCCCTGTCCCTGGAGCCGTGCAGCCAACCCTGGGAGCAAAACACCAGCAACGGGTTTCTCACCCCCTCCAAATGTTGGCGTGGATGTTCCTGCTCTAGCTCAGGGTTTGCACAGGGGTGCCCCCAGCTCCTCTCTGGGAACAAACCTGCCCATCAATCTCCATCCTTCCAAGAGGAATGTGATGCCCCTGGCTGCCTTGGCTTTCCCGTTCAGCAGTTCGGCCACAGGATGTCACTGTGGCTCCAGGCACCGGGAGGCATCTCCGGGCGGGCTCAGGAGGCCTCGCGAGGGCAGAGTCACACTTTCCTCATGGTGATGGGCAATGGCTTTTTCCTCCCGTTTGCAGCCCAAGGTGGCCAAATGTTCTCTCCTGCTGTGTTTTGGAAAGCAGCTGGAATAGCAGAGGACATTTAGCAGGAGGGGAGGGAAGCTGGGACTGCACTGCATTCCCCAGCAGTGGGATGCTGCTGGAGCTCTGTTGTGGGATGCTTTGAGAGCTGCAGGGACCGTGTGAGCTCCCAGCAGAGCCCCAGGTCATGGCAGTTTCCTTCTGTTGCAGCCTCGAAGACAGAGTGTCTCAACTTAACCATGACCGAGGTGGTCAAGAGGCAGAACTCCAAATCCAAGAAAAGTTTTAATCAGGTAACTCCAGTCCTGGAGCTTTTACATTTGGGGAGATGAGGCCAGCCTGGCCCCAGGGAATGTGCTGAGGCAGCAGTTCCCTCACTGCAGCCTTGCCTCTCAGCAGATCAGCGTGTCCCAGGTCAAGGTGGACAAGGTGCAGATCATCGGGGTGCAGTCCTCCTTCGCCGTGTGCCTGGACCAGGACGAGCAGAAGATCCTGCAGAGTGTAACCAGGTGGGAACTGCACCAGAGCTCCTGGCATGGGCATCCTGACCTGGGAACGGGGTCCTGGCCCCAAGCCCCGGGCTCTGGAGCTCAGCTTGGATGGATGCTCCTGCTCAGGTCCCAGCAGGAGGTCACCTTCAGGAAGTTCCAGATCCAAAGGGTGGGCCCCTGTCAACTCTTCAGCCCCAAAGACTCCTCTTCCAGCAGGAGCAGTCACGAGCCAGAGGTTATGGGACATAAAGGAGGTGTTGGGGATAGCTCTGGGTGTGAGGAGAGCCTTCACCTTGTAAATCTCCTTTGGCTCAGCAGAGCCTTCACCTTCTAAGGTGGGGCTGTCCCCTCCTTTGGCATCCCCACTGCAGAGGGAACTTGTGATCCTCGTGGGAGAGTCTGGGCTGAAGCAGAAATTGTTCAGGGGACTGTTCAGCCATCAGTGCTGTCCCCAGGCACCAGCCTGGTTCCCCAGGTGGCAGAGTTTCCATGAGCACGAGAGATCAATCCATGGGATTGACCCATTGCATTAAAAAATGTACATGCATTGTAATTGCACTCTCAGATTGAGCAGAACTCTGCAAAGTGATGCTGCCTCCAACAGAAAAATACTTGGGATCTTATGTCTTAAATAACCCCAGCTTGTTTGTTGTGAAACTCAGAGGCTTGGTGGAGTTCATGAAATGCTAAAGGAACTCCTTCCCTCTTCCTGAACCTTGAGGGATGCAGAATTTCTCATTTTCTCTAATGAATTTCTTTAAATGCCTGGGATGGGTGATGCTGCTTGAAGTCCCAGCCTGAGCCAGCTGAAAGTCCTGAACTCTCAGTGCTCAGGCTTCAGTCCTATTAAGGATTGGGCTGATTCCTGCTGGGCTTGCAGCCCCATTCCCATTCCCACTGGGCTTGCAGCCCCATTCCCACTGGGTTTGCAGCCCCATTCCCATTCCCACTGGGATTGCAGCCCCATTCCCATTCCCACTGGGCTTGCAGCCCCATTCCCACTGGACTGCAGCTCCATTCCCATTCCTGCTGGTTTTGCAGCCCCATTCCCATTCCCCCTGGACTGCAGCTCCATTCCCATTCCTGCTGGTTTTGCAGCCCCATTCCCATTCCCCTGGACTGCAGCTCCATTCCCATTCCCACTGGGTTTGCAGCCCCATCCCCATTCCCATTCCTGCTGGGTTTGAGACCCATTCCCATTCCCACTGGGATTGCAGCCCCATTCCCACTAGACTGCAGCTCCATTCCCATTCCTGCTGGGTTTGCAGCCCCATTCCCATTCCTGCTGGGTTTGAGACCCATTCCCGTTCCTGCTGGGTTTGCAGCCCCATTCCCATTCCCATTCCCATTCCCATTCCCATTCCCATTCCCCTTCCCCCTGGCCTTGCAGCCCCATTCCCGTCCCTGCTGCCCCGGGGGCTCTCAGCCCAGGCCTCACTCAGGGTTTGTTTCCCTGTGTTCCCCTGCAGGTGTGAGATCTCCGTGTGCTACAAGCCCCGGGACAGTGACCCGCTGGCCCCACGGGGGTCCCCTGTGCCCCCCCAGGACCCCTCTGAGTTCCACTCGCTGCTGTGTTTGCCCGTTGCCACCTTCAGCGGGGCGCTGCCCTAGAGGAGCAGGTTCCTCCCGTGCCCACGCCCGTCCAGGCTCGGGAGAGGGAAGAGGGCACGAGCCCTGCGTGCCCAGGAGCTGCTGCAAGCAGAGTGGCCGTGCTGGCTGAGCTGCCCCTGCCCAGGCTCTCCCCTGCTCGGGAGCAGGAGCGCTGTGCTCTGCTGTCCCTGCGCGTCCCTCAGGGGAGGAAGGTGGCTCCTGGGTATCTCTCTGTGGGTCAGCAGGTGCCAGCACCTGGGTGGGAGGGCAGGTCAGGACAGGGATATTCCCTGCCAGAAAATGGTGCCAGTGGGATGTGGGGGAAGGGTGAGCTGCTGGGGGGATATTTGGGAAAGGGATGTCCCTGGTTGAGCGGTGCCAGGTGGCCATCAGTGCATGGGAATTACTGATCCTGGTGAAATGCCAGCCCGTGTCCTGGTGCTGTTTCACCTGTGACATGTCAGGGATGCTCAGGACAGTTTTTAGGATGGGGACAGGCTTCTCAAGGTTTCCCTTCCCTTCTGGAGGTCGGGTGTCTGGCAGGGGAGCAGAGAAGGGACCCTGCAGCGTGGCTTGGGTGTGTCCCAGGGAATGGGTGCAATAGGCCATCCCAGGGCAAGCCCAGCTGGTGGTGGATCCATGTATTTGCTGTGCATCCAGGAGAGGGATTCCCAATTCCTGCAGGACTCCAGCACTGTGTGCCAGATCCAGGCCAGGGTGAACCCTCAGTAGCTGTTGGAAATCAGTCAGGAGCCGTGCTGGACTCCCAGCAGGGAGGGAAGTACAAGGATTGCCCTAGGGCACCTGCAGAGTCCTGTTGGCTGCAGAAGGACACAGCACCAAAGCCACCGAGTGACACTGCAAGTGACAGCAGCATTTGAGATCCTTCCCCAAGCATTCCCACCTCTTCCTCCTCTCTGCAAGGCTATAGGTACAGAAAGGTGCAATATTTGAAAATGTGTAGGGGTTATCTGACCCCATGAGCAAAGAAATAAGACTGGAAAAGCCTCAGGCTGTTTCTGGGTGGCTTTGGGGATTGTATGGGTGCCAGCAGCACAACAGCTGGCTGCCTGCTGCAGGCCCAAAGGGGTTTGATCCCCAGGTTCTGTGCTCCCTGGGCTTGTCTGGAGGGACCCCTGGCACTGCTGGGGCTGCAGGGCTCAGCCACAGTGGGGTCAGCCCACGGGGTCCCTTGAGCTCCCAGGAAACAGGGCCTGCTGTGCTCAGCACTGTCCCCAGGCCTGGTGTGGAGCAGCAGTGCCACTTGAGGTTCAGTGTGCCAGGGGCAGGACCACAGCTCCTGGGGCTCCAGGTGTGTCAGGGGATGCTCAGGTTGGTCTGCAGGATTCCCCCATCCCTGCCTGAAGTGTTGGGGGTCCCTCTGTGCCCCTGCCTGTTGTGCTGGCCCTGTCCCAGTGCTGGGGACAGCTGGGGCTGAGCACTGTCCCCTCTGGTGGCTGCTCCTGCCAGGGCCAGGGCTGAGGAACCCCGGCTGTGCCTGCACTGCTGAGGCCTCACAGCCCGAGTCCCCACCCCAGGCTGGGCTGCCCTGGGACCCAAGGAGAGTCCCTCAGGGTGAGGCCCCCCTTAGGCTGAGCCCCAGGGCAGGGCCAGGCTGGTCTCCAGCAAGGACCCGCTTCCCCGGCCCAGCACCGGCTCCGGGAGCACACAGCCCGTCCTGGAGCAGTGTCCCTCCCTGGCAGGGACCCCTGGCAGGGCTGGGCCCTGCTGGCTGCCCCTCCTCACATCCTCTGACATCCGTCACTGTTCCCAGCCCAATAGCTTGAGGGATCAGAATCAGGTTTTAGTGGCTCTTCCCATGCATTTGGGACAGGGTTTTCTCACTGACTTTTCCTTCCCCAAGCAGGTTTGGGGTATGTTCTCTCCAATGGGGCTGGGATTTGGCAAGTGGTTGTTTCTGTTCAGGGCTTTAAAATAGCACCTTACCTTGTCAGCCACTGCTCTTTGGGATCTTGGTATCTGTGGCTCAATCCATGCCAGGACAAAAATCCCTCTGGGCTCACTTGGCCCTACAGCAATCCTGGAGAAGAGAATTTCCATCCCATGAAAAAAACCAAGCACAAACTCCAGGGACTCATAATCCTGGCAAAGGTTTTGACCTCTGATGCCTTTCTGGAAATGAAAGAATCCCAGGGTTCTTTGGGGTCGACTTTGTACATTTGTGTAGCCTCAGCAAATCTGTGTAAAGTCTGTGCTGATCTGTAAAATACTGTGCAGAGAACTTTTAAAGTAACTGTAAAATATTAAAAGTTGATTTATTTCCAGTACAGGAGCAGTATTTGGGTGAAGGAATTCCTGGAGGGGTGGGAGGCACGGGGAGGAGGCTCCAAATCTCCCCAGAGGAGCTGACCTGGGAGCAGGAAGAGGCTCAGAGAGTCATTGGCACGAGGCAATTCCAGCACCCACCACAGCACTGGGGTTTTTCCTTTTCCTTTTCCTTTTCCTTTTTTCCTTTTCCTTTTTTCCTTTTCCTTTTTTCCTTTTCCTTTTTTTCCTTTTCCTTTTCCTTTTCCTTTTCCTTTTCCTTTTCCTTTTCCTTTTCCTTTTCCTTTTCCTTTTCCTTTTCCTTTTTTCCTTTTCCTTTTTTCCTTTTCCTTTTTTCCTTTTCCTTTTCCTTTTCCTTTCCTCCAAAGTCTCCTGCTCTCAGGTGAACTAACCTGGGATTAACCTGCAGGTAGAACCTGCACAGTCTTTACCAAATAAATTATATTTTCCATCCTCACAGGACATCCTGAGATGCTCCCCAGGTTGAACACTCCATGGTTTATTATTATCATCTTTTTATCTCTTTGGTATTAATTTTTCCAAGACCAAAAAAAAAAAAAAAATTGGAGATGACTCAGTTTAGAGAAATGAAAAGGGCAGCTGCACTACCTCAATACCTCCACGCTGGCAGCTCGGCTTTCCCTCTCCCCAGATCCCCTCATCTTCTATATTTGCTGGAGCTGGACTAAAATTAGAACTGGGCTGAAGGCCCGGGTACAAAACAGAGCTGCAGCATCACACGGGTTTGGTTTGTGACCTGTTCCCTTCCAAACGCCGAGGAAATCACCCGGGCAGGGTTTCAGGGCTTGGCCCTCGGCCAGGGCAGCTGTCCCCGGGAGGGAGCGGGGCTCGGGCCGAAATAGCCGAACGTCAGAGGAGGAGGAGAAACGGGAGAAACGGGCCCGGCCCCGCTCACTGCCACCGGCACTGCCACCACCCCTGCACTGCCACTGTCCTGTCACTGTCCCCTGGCACTGTCACCACCCAGGCACTGCCCCTGTCCCCTGCACTGCCCCTGTCCCCTGCACTGCCACTGTCCCCTGGCATTGTCACCCGGCACTGCCACTGTCCCCTGCACTGCCACTGTCCCTGGCACTGTCACTGTCCCCTGGCACTGTCACCACACCCAGGCACTGCCCTGTCCCCTGCACTGCCACTGTCCCCTGGCATTGTCACCGGCACTGCCCCTGTCCCCTGCACTGCCACTGTCCCTGGCACTGTCACTGTCCCCTGGCACTGTCACCACACCCTGGCACTGTCACCAGGCACTGTCACCACCCCCAGGCACTGTCACCAGGCACTGCCACTGTCCCCAGGCACTGCCAGCACCCCCTGGCACTGCCAGCACCCCCTGGCACTGCCACCGCCGCCTCGACAGCGCTGGTGGGGGGCCTGGTGGCAGCAGAGGGGCAGTGAGGGGCTATTGGGGGGCCGTGGGGGGCTATGGGGGCTGTGGGGGGCTGTGAGGGGCTATGCCCAATATCCCACCCAGCCCTGCCCTGGGCAGTGGCAGCCATTCCCTGTGCCCTGTCCCTCCATCCCTTGTCCCCCCCCAGTCCCTCTCCAGCCCTCCTGGAGGGGCTCTGAGCTCTCCCCGAAGCTTTCTCTTCTGCCAGCTCTCCCAGCCTGGCTCCAGGGCAGAGGGGCTTCAGCCCTCGGAGAACCAGGACATCACTTCAGGAGACAGAGTTTTTCCATGTGAAGAAGATTCCAACTGCTTCAAAACCTCTGTGCACCCCAGCCATGCACAGAAGTGGCCAGGCAGGGCTCCAGCATACCTGTAAATCCCAGCATTTGCAGGACAAAGAGCTGCTTTGTCCCTGGTCTGACACACAAGAGGTTCTTTCTCTGCTTCAGATTGGTCTTCCCCCTTTTTTCCCCCAGTCTTCTGAGTGAGTGCTTTGTGTGAGCAGGGTCGTACCTGGCTCTTCCTCTCTCCATGGCCGGGAGCTGATGTTATCTGGGGAGATTTGGCAGTTCCCTGTGCTGCTCTGAGGGTTTCTGTCAGCTGTGTTTTGGTGTTTAATGACATCAGAAAATATGGGGAGCCATCTTTATCCCCCTTCCATGGGCTGCCACACAGAAATGTGGCCCCACAGTGGGAGGAGGGTTAATTGTGCTGTGACAGCGATGGAAAAGGCAGGAGGGGAAGGGTGAAGCTAAAGGGTCCCAGCAGGGCCCTTTAGTGAAATGGATTTTTGGGCTGGGATTCCAAACTTGGTGGGTGCTGGGAGCAGTGGGTGCTGGGCAGTGTCCCAGGGACCCCTCTGGCCTCCCCCTTCCCTGTGCAGGGGCACAGAGTCCAGTTCTAGGGCAAAACAGAGGATGGTGCAGGTTTGGGGCCTGCAGTGGCCGGCTGGGAGGGGAGGAGGGCAAACACCCAGGAGCACGAGGGAGATCTGGCCCTGAAAGATGCAGCAAAGCAAGAGCCCACCCCAAAGGAGCAGCCACGGAGCCCCTGCCCTCCTCCCCTCCCGCACAAAGCGTGGGCTCGCCCCCCGGCCTGCCAGAGCCCTCCTCCCTCTGGGACTTTAATGGAAAGCAGAGGAGCGCGGCAGGTCCTGCCTGTGCCGCAGCTCCTGCTGAGGAGGGACAGGCAGAGGCGGCAGCAGGGACGGACGGGGCTCGGCGCAGGGACGCCCCAAACCCCCGGGGCTCTGGAGGGCGCGGCTGGGACTGCGCAGGGACAAGCAGCGCCCCGTGCGTGCCCGCCCGACGGAGCGGAGCCCGTGAGTGCGCTCGGCGCTGCGAACGGGGACGTGTCCAGGGCTGCTGCCGCTCCCGGAGCCGCCTGCGGGCGGGGAGGGGATGCGGGACTTGGCGCTGGCGCAGCCAGAGGGAGGGAAGCTGAGGCGGGGGCGCTGCGCTGCCTCCTGCTGCCGCTCCGTCCCGCTCAGGAAGGAAGGAGGTTATTTTTAAACCTGGGGCCCAGGTACGGAGCGGTACCTAAAGCAAAAGAAATGGGAAGCGATGCAGCGTCAGCCGCGGTTCCCACGCTCCCTCCAGAGGGATTTTCTTCTCCAAACCACTTCTCCAGCAAAGCTCGGCACCCCAGGCCGTGCTCCAGGCACCAGCTGGGGCGAGGGGCTGACCCAGCCCGGCCGTGGCCACAGGAGGGGCCGGCGCTGGGCTGGGGCAGAGCCTGGCACACACAGGGGCACACGGGGCTCCAGCAGCCGCCCGGGCTCGTCCCAGCCTGCCCCACATCCCACGGGAGCAGCGCTCCTCTCCGTATTTGGGCTGGGCGTGCTGCGTCCCGTCCCGTGTGCCAGCCCGGGATTGTGCAGCCTGCACACAGAGCCCGGTCTGCACCAGCCGGAGCCCTGAGCAGCCGCACCTGCGGGGCTCTGGGTCTCAGCCCTGCTCTCCTGCACCGAGTCACACGCGGTGACAATGACACCCGGGCTCTGCCGGGGCAGCCAGACCGCTCCAGGAACGCGTTCCAGAGGGGCCGGCCGTCCCTGGCCAGGCTCAGCCCGAGCCGGCAGCGCGGGAGCTGCCGGGGCAGCCGCAGGGGCTCTGAGCACACGCAGATGGGCGAGATGCTGCGGGCGGGAGGCGCCGGCAGAGGCACAAACACCGCGCCGGGAACGGGCGGCTGGAAAAGTGTCTTTGGATGGACTGCTGGTGTCCCGGAGCAAGGCTGTTTGTCGGGAGGTGTGAGCATCCAGGCTCCCTGTGCCCCAGCGGGCGGCAGCAGCGCAGGGCTCGTCCCGTCCGGGGTGTTGGCAGCGCAGCAGGGGCGGTGCCGGGGCGGTGCCAGCGCTCCCAGAGCCATCCCGAGCAGCCCGACCTGCGGGGACGGTTTGAGGGGGTCGGACCCCGGGCAGGGCTGAGCCTCCTGCCCTGCTCCCTGCTCCGGGAGCGCCAGGCGACAGAGACCCGCGCGGGGACAGCTCCGCCACGGGGGGACTTCTCCGCGAAAGAGGAAGTTGTCTCGAAATAACTCGGCGCTTCCCTTTCTGCCCTGCCGGCTTTGGAGCGGCTGCAGCGCCCGGGAGCGGCCGAGGTCCCTCTCCTGCGGGGCCCTGCTGTGCCCCCCGCGCTGGCCGTGACCCCCTGGGCGAGGTAAGAGCCCCGAGGGCACTCCTGTCCCTGCCCCTGTCCCCGCGGCCCCAGGGCTGCCCCGTCGCTGCGGGACTGGCATCCTGTGCCCAGCGCTGCTGCCAGGGCTGGCAGAGCCGCGGCTGGGGCAGAGCCAGTCCTTTTCGGGGATGAGCGAGGGCAGGGAGCCGGTGCCGGCGGTCGGAATGTGCTGCTGCAGGAGTATTCGTGCCAGCTCCCCTGCCAGTCGCGGGACCCTGCCTGCTGGGCTTGTTCCAGGCAGCAGCGCGGGGGTTTTGCTGCCCGTGCCCCGGAGAGGGCCCGGGCTGGGTTTGGTGCGGCTGCTCCGGCCCCTCGGCCGCCCCTGCAGCCCTGGTGAGGGGTGAGTTCCAGCCCATGCCGGCGGCCCTGGCTGGCTCTGTTCTGTGCGGAACAGCAGCTGCAAGGGACAGTCACCTGCCCGGTGCCACCCTCCGGGGGCTGTGCTGGGGTTTGGCACGGCGGGGTGAGCACACCCGGCACTGGCTGTGCGCGGTCCTGTAGCTCCCAGCTCCCCCGGCCCTGGCCCGGCGCCTCGGCTGTCCCCTGGGGCCCCGAGCAGCGGTGACAGGGCAATAAAGAGCGATGGCAGCGGCGATAAGGAGCAGAGAGCACGGCCCCATCCAGAAAGGAAGCACAAATCTGCATGCTGGGGGCCCGAGCTGCAAACGAATGCATGTGAGCCAGTTCTGCAGCAGGCAGGGCTTAGTCCTCCTGCCCCGAGCTCTTTCCTCGCATTCTCTGGCTGCTCAGAGCCATCTCACCATGACCATTTACCTCCCACGGGAGCTCTCCAAGTACCTGTGCAGCTCACCAGCTCTTTTTCCTTTCTATCTTTCACTGAAAACTTTGGCTTGGTGATGCTGGAGGTCTTTTCCAACCTAAACTATTCTGCCATTCTGGGATTCTTCCTCTTGACTAAACCCGAGCACAGGAACAAACTCCCCTGAGCTTCCAGGACTGAGTTATCACCTCTGAGTATCACAGATTTGTCTTGGCCCTGGTGAGGGGGCACAGGCAAGCTGTGGTTTTACTGTGCAGGTTGTTCTGTGACACAAACGTGGCTTTCTCACTTTGCCCCCAAGTGGGTCAATCTCTGCCCATGGAAGGGCCGTGACCGGCTCCTGTTCAGTCACAGCCTGCACATCCCCACTGCAGCAGCTCCCACGTTCCTGCTGTGTTCAGAGGGCTCCCCCTGGGATCCCTGGAGCTCAGGGCAGCCCTGCTGGGACGTGGTGTCGCTGCTGGGGTGGCAGGGGTGTCCCCTGGCTGGTTTTCCCTGTGCCCCAGCTCAGGTGGGTTCAGGCTCCCAGCTCTCCCCCAGCTGTGGGCACAGCTGCTGCTGACACAGCCACAGTGGCCCTTCATCCACTGGATGTGCTGGGATGTGGGCAGGGCCCCTCCCTGGTACCCAGACTCTGATTTTCCCTTGGACTCCTGTGCTGCAGGTCCTCGGGAGGGCGCTGACCCCAGGGGAGCCCTGTTTTGGCCAAGTCCTGCCCTCCTAAGCTGGCACAGCTCCCAGCCGGCCTGGGAGCTCTCAGGGGCTGCTTTCCCTCTTGCTTTCTGGCTCTGCTGAGCTGTGCTGCTGCTCCTGGCTGCTCTGAGCTGGCCGAGTCATATCTCTGCTCTGAGGTGTGACACGCCTCACAAACCTGGAGGGGGCAGGGGAGCTGCTGTCAGAGATCTGTGCTGGGCTGGGTTTGATTGAGAGCAGGCTGCTGGGGCTCTTCAGGCAGACTGGACTTTTGGGGTTCACTGAAAGCAGAGGGGGCTATTGGTGCCTGTGCCCTGTAATTAAATCCCCTTTTTGACCTCATTGTCCTGGCGCAGTCCTAAACCCTCATCCCTTCCTTGCTAAAGGCTTCTCTGTGCCCTCCCTGCCAGCAGCTGTCACTTCACTCTGTCCCCGCGGTGCCGAGAGCCCCGGCTGCCCGCAGGGGTGGGTGCCACACGCAGCATGGCTGTGCTCATTCCTGTCACCCCTGGGCCATCCCCTGTGCCCTCCCCAGCCCCTCCACTGTGGCAGCAGAGGCAGCTCCCAGCAGGGCTGGGGAAGCTCCTCTGCTACGGGGAGGACAGTCCTGTGACTGCACAGAGCGCTGGGACAGTTCAGAGACACCTGTGACACTGCAGCTCTGTCCCAGTGACCATGCTGGTGACAGCCCTGCCCAGGGGAGGCAATGCCCAGGGAATGGGTCTGGAGCTGGGCCACCCCAGGAAAACAGCCTGGCCACTCCCAGGTTGGCCACATTTGGAAGTCTGAGCTCTCCCTGCTTTTATTTCCCCTCAGGTGGACAGTGCTTGCCTGGGCTGTTTGTGAACACAGTCCTGGCAGTGGCTTTCAAATCACACATACTTCTTCCCTGTGATTGTTTTTCCAAAGTCAACTCTGGGGATGGAAAGAGATGCTAAATCTAAAAAGCTGCTGTTTCCGGAAAATTCTTTCCTCTCCTTAGGAAGAATGAAATGTGACGTTGGCAAGGAAGTCTCCAAACAGTTGGTGGTGTCCAGGAAGCTGCTGGACTTGCACAGCCTCAGCAAAGGCCTGGGGGCTCCTCCAGAGCTGGTGGGCTGGTGAACCCCCACTGCAGTGCCAGGGAAGGTGTTTCATTCCTGAACTGGCCCCAAGAGCCACCCGTGCTCTCTCCTCCACGGGCAGGGCTCCCCTGGCAGGGCCTGTTCCCAGAGCAGCCAGCAGGGAAGTGGAGCCTTAAAGAGATGCTGGAAAGCTGAGTCTGGGCTCGAGATTCTCTTCCTTGGTAGCAAAGCCCAAGGGAGAGCATCTGCTTTCATCTCAGAGCTGTCTGGAGCCAGAGCTCTGTCAGGGTTGGAGTCAAAACTGGAAACCAGAGCAGGAGTGGGGCTCAGGTTGGGCCCCAGCACACGTGGTGCTCCCAGCTCTCCTGCAGGTCTGTCCCCTCCAGCAATGGCCAAAAGAGCCAGAGAGGGGACAGGGCATCTTTCTGTGGGGTTTGAGTCTCATAGCCAAAGTTTTGCCCAGTTTTCATTGGAATTGAGAGCCCTTGGGCAGCTGATGGAAGGGAGAGGAGCAGGCCCTGCCCTCGCTGTGTCCTTGGCCGGGTGTGCAGGGGACCCTGGGCAGCCAGAGGGCTGGAGGAGGGACAGCTGCCCTAGCCCTGCTGCCCTCCGGGCTGTGCAGCTGGGCTGCAGCTCGGGTCCAGGCCAGGAGCAGTGGGTGCTGCACTGGCACTCAGACAGGCTGGGAGGAGGGAGCAAACAGGATGCAGCATCTGCCTCTGGTGGGGTCCCCTGCAGCTCCAGCCTGGCCTGGGGTGAGGGTGGGGGGATGGAAAGGATTAAGGGACTAGGGGTGTACGGGATTAAGGGGTGTAGGGGATGCTGCTGGAACCATTTCTCAGCTGCAGCTTGGGGCAGCCCAGAGGATGCAATGTCAGATCCCAGCACGGACAGGGGGACACAGCCTTTCATCTTCCACATCCCCCTCTGGCTCCCATCCCATTATCACATCCCATTATCCCATCCAATTATCCCATCCCGTTATTCCATTATCCCATTATCCCATCCCATCCCGTTATCCCATCCCATTATCCGTTATCCCATCCCGTTATCCCATTATCCCATTATCCCATTATCCCATCCCGTTATCCCATTATCCCATCCCATCCCATCCCGTTATCCCATCCCATTATCCCGTTATCCCATCCCGTTATCCCATTATCCCGTTATCCCATTATCCCATTATCCCGTTATCCCATCATCCCATTATCCCATCCCGTTATCCCGTTATCCCGTTGTCCCGTTATCCCATCCCGTTATCCCGTTACCCCATTACCCCATCCCGTTATCCCGTTATCCCATCCCGTTACCCCGTTACCCCGTTATCCCGTTACCCCGTTACCCCATCCCGTGCCGCTGCTGCGGCCGCCGCGCTGGGCGGTGCCGGGGCCCGTGCCGGGGGCCGTGCCGGGGGCCGTGCCGGGGGCCGTGCCGGGGGCCGTGCCAGGGCCCGTCCCGGGGGCCGTGCCGGGCCCGTGCCGGGCCCGTGCCGGGGCCGTGCCGGGGGCCCGTGCCGGGGGCCGTGCCGGGGGCCGTGCCGGGGGCCGTGCCGGGGGCCGTGCCGGGGGCCGTGCCGGGGCCGTGCCGGGGCCGTGCCGGGGGCCGTGCCAGGGGCCGTGCCAGGCTCCGATGCGCCGCTTTCAGCACCAACCTCGCCTGCCGGAGCCGCGGGCAGACGGGGGCGGGCGGCACGAAGGGGGTGCCGGGTTTGGGCTGTCCCCAGGCCGTTTGTCGTGCCGCGACGACACTCTCGGGGCCCCTGTGCCCGTGTGTCCCCCCGGGCCGAGCTCTCCCCGCGGCTCGCTCAGGACTCCGGCGCTGGAGCTCTCGCCCATCCTGCCGATGGTATTTGCGCGATCCCTCCTGCCCGGGCCCGGCTGCGGCAGGGTGGGCAGGGCTGGGGCCGGGCGGCGGCCGAGGGGGGATGGAGAGAGGGCAGAGCCGCTCTCCTGCGCGGGGCGAGGCGCCGCTTTTCTCTCCCGCTCGGTGGCGGAGCTGCTAAACAGCGCCGGGAAGGCTCAGCTGTGCCCGGGCGGTGAGTTGGTAACTGGACACGGGCTGCAGGAGGCGTGGGGAGCTGGCTTTGGGCGGATAAATACAACTGCGGGAGAGCGAGGGGGTGCGCGCCGTGTCCTCGGGCAGACGGGGAGCGGGGACAGGGACATCCTCAGGCTGGCTGCGGCCAGCCCAGCTCCAGGTACTGACATTTGGTGTGCCCTGGGAGCAGAGAGAGGATGCTGGACAGGCTGGAGCTTCCCAGGAGAGCCTCCTTTGCTGCCAGCCCAGCTCCCACCACTCAAGGGTTTGGGGTTAGGTTTTCTTTCGTGGCTTCAGCTATTTCTGTGCCTCTCGTGTTTCACCTGGCCGGGGGTTGGGGTGGGGTTTAGTGATTTCTGTCGGTACTGGTAGCCTGTGAGACAGAGCAGGAGGGTTTTGGGGAGCCTGTGCAGCCCCACATTTCCAGCCTGAGGCACTTCTGTCCACGGTGGGGCTGAAGTGGCTCACCCGGACGGACAGGTCCCCGTCCCTCTGAACGGGATTTTCAGTCACCCCAAAGGGGCGAGTTCACCTCACAAAGGGCTCAGCTTCAACCTCTGCCACGGGGCTAAGAGGGAAATAAATACCCTTTTGTGGGTCCGGGCTGTGCTTTGCTGCAGGGATGAGCTGTTCCTCCAGAGCTTCCTGACAAGGGCTGAGCCAACGTGGATCGTCCTTGGTGGAGGACAAGGAGCAGCCCAGCCTGGGCTCTGAGTGGGGACAGTGACCCTGTGGGGACAGTGACCTGCTGCTGCCCAGGACCCTCCAGACAGGCCCAAAAGCCAGCAGGGTGATGTTTGATCTGCTGGAAGCCCACCTGGTGACAATGTCTTTGGTGCTCGTGATCAGCCCTCAGAGGGGCACTTGGGGTGCTGTCCCCAGCACTTGGGGTGCTGTCCCCAGTGTCCCCCCCTGTAAGGATTAGGAAGGGACACCCCTGGAGGGAAGTGACAATTTCTTTGTGCACACCTCGGCCCGAGCAAACCGGCTCCCTGCTTAGGAGGAAGGAGCTTCGGTGGGATGATCAGCGACAGGGAGAGGCGAGAGGGAGGCAGAGGCTGGAGGAGCCCGAAATGGGACACAGCGTCACCTCAGATTAGCTGGGTTGGGACAGAGCAGTGGCACAAACTGGTCCCCGAGCTGCTGCAGAGGAGGGGCTGAGGAGGGGTCTGTGGGGTGCTCAGCGCCCCGTGCTCAGCCAGGTCCTGCTCTCGCTGTCCCCACACCCGTAGTTTGGAACAGGAGGATTCCCTTTAACCCTGCATTCCCCCTAACCCGTGAATTTATCTGCCAGTGTCCCCGGGTGAGCTGCACTTTCACTGCCAAGTCCCTCATTTTTAAGAATAGAGCCGGGTGTTCCCTGAAACTGCCCCAAACTCTTAGGGAAGGTGGCTTTGGGGTCATTTAGGGGTTTTCTCACTATGAATCTCAGAGTTATTGAAACCTGAATGGAGAATTGCGACTTCTCTTCTTGCCCTTCCTCTTTCATTTTTTTCCCTGCAAAAGAAATAAAATCCAGCTGATGCCGTGGGTATTTTAAGAATTGCAGAGAGGAAGTGGAGATTTGCAGCTCTGCAAAGAAGTGGGACGAATGCAGAGAAGGCTCTGGTCTTGCTGAGCTGGCAGGCAGCAAAACACCCGGTTATGGGATGAGCTGTGCCTCATGTCTGCTGCAGGGAGGGAGCAGATCCAGGGGAGGAGGGGGACAGAGCAGAGCACCCTCCTGGTGGGGATCAGGGAACCTCCCCAGCCCTCTGGGGAGCGGGTGAAGGGGCTGAGACCAGCAGGTGCTGGGACCAGTGCAGGGTCCATCCCCAGAAATGGGGACAATTCCCATTCCTCGTGCCAGGGATCCTTTCAGGAGGGCAGGGGCAGACGGAGGGGCTGCTGGAGTGGGGGGCTCTGGTGCCCAGGGCTCCCCTTCCTCTGGGCTGGCATCATCCCTGCCTGCCCTGCTGGGATCTGGGATGGAGCTGCACCCTCAGCCTCGAGGGGAGCACAGCAGGCAGAAAACATCCCAGGGAAATGGTAAAATTCTGCTCGTTTTAGCTCCTGTGCTGGTCAAAAACATCTCCATGAAAAGTGGGAATTTCGGCTTATGTGGGTTCTTCTGCTGGTCAAAAACATTCCCAGGGAAAAGGGGGAATTTCTGCTCATTTGGATCAAAAACATTCCCAGGGAAAAGGGGGAATTTCTGCTCATTTGGATCAAAAACATTCCCAGGGAAAAGGGGGAATTTCTGCTCATTTGGGTTCTTCTGCTGGTCTCAGCCAAGGAAGAACCAGTGGCAGGACCCTGCCTGACCCCGCTCTTCCTCAGAGCCTGTTCCTGTGCGTGTCCTTTCATCCTCTTCTCCCGTGACACCTGCCTGTCCCCACCTGGACAGCGTGACTGGGCTCTGAACGTGCTGGGGACCCGTTTTTGTCACTTTATGTTGAATTTTCCCGGGAGACCCAAGCACTGGGAGCAGGCAGGCGCACCTCGGGCTCAGCCCCAGCTGCTCTTTGCTGCCGGGGGGAAAAGCTGCCCTTCGGAGCAGGCAGGTGAGGCGACAACCAGAGTTTCTCAGGCAGGCGGAGCTCACGTTGGTCTTTGCTAAATTTGGAAGCTGTGGCCGGCCGGCAGCGCCCGCCCCCGCAGTGCCGGGAGGATGTGGGGAGCCACCGACGCCTTCAGCCGCCTTCAGCTGCTGCTTCCTCCGGCAGCGCGGCCCGAGGCAGCGCCGGGGGTCTGCGGGGGCTTCGGGCTTTCCCAGCAGGAGCTGAGCTCTGTCACACCGGGTGCAGCTCAGTGCCAGCACCTTCCTCCAGCCCCGGGGCACGAACAGGAGCCCACGGGGGTTCTGGGGGCTCCGGGGCTCGAGTGGTGCGTGGCAGGAGCACTCCCACACCTGTCCCCCCCTCCTCCTCCTCCTCCTCCTCCTCCAGCTGCAGAGTTGTTGATTTGGTGATGGAGATTTGCAGATTTAGGAACTACCTGGGTGGAGTTTGGCCCTAATTCTTCAAATTAAACAGAAAAAAAATCTTAAATCATGGAAATTCAGGCTTTCCTCCCTAGTTTTTTATTCTGAGATGAACCTTGAATTTCAGACTCAGTTTGACTTAAACTGGACATTTTTAAATCCTGGGAGGATGAGGATCCCCATCCTGCCCTTTTTGGTGGTGCTGCCTCATCCCTGGGGAGGCCTTGGGGGCCAAATACCCCGATGGGATCAGCTTTGACCCGGGCACTCCTGCCCCCAAGCGCAGCCTGTGCTGCCCCTCAGGGCTCTCCCCCGCCCCAGGGGTGCTGGTGGCTTTGTGCTCTCCGAGGTTCGTTCTGGCCGGGTCTCCACCCCCTGAGCCGAGCGTGTTCTCGTTTTCGCAGGCACGCCCCGGGGCCCGAGGCCATGCCCGAGCGCTGTGAGGAGCTCTGTGCCGTGCCCCACGAGCTGCAGCCTCAGCCCGGCCATGGAGAACTCAGGTGGGTGATGCTGAGGCCCCTGGGGAGGGCAGCCAGTGAATAAACCCTCCCCTGCCTCTTGCACCTCGATTTTTCTCTCTTCAAACACCTGGATGCTTTCCAAGGTGCTGCTGGAAGATGGGAAATGAGGCACAAAGCAGTGCAGGGGCAGCCTAAAGCTTTGCTGAGCGTGGGGCACTCAGATCTGACAAAACGTTTGAGTTTTAAAGTAGTTTTATATTTTATTATTATTGTTTTTTGTGTATTTTGGTCCATTTCCCCTCATTTCCATTTTCATGCTGTTTCAAACATGCTGCTGATCTCCCAGGGTCAGGATGTCATGCTGAAAGGTTTTATTTCATTTCTAAACCACTGCTGTTTGTTGCTGAGGTGGTTTTTTTTGGTGTTTTTTTTCTTTTTTAGATCAAAGTGCCTCTTGTTTGTGCTGGGTCAAATTCTTTGCTCTGCTCCCCATGAGGGACCCTCAGCACTGGGGTTGCTTTGATTCAGGAGGAGAGGACAGGATTGATATCAGTGCTCAGGAAAAGCTTCCCCTGGTGATTACAAACACAAAGGAAAAGAGCAGGAAATTTCAAATAGTCCTTTATGACATAATTCCCATTTGCTGGGTTCTGGGTTCTTCATTTCAGTTCAGTTTTGTTCCTCTCTACATTTAACGTGAGGTTGTTGTTGCACGGGGAGGGGAAGGCTGCCAGGGCTCGGCCATCAGCTGCTCTGCCAGGCCCCTGCAGGGCCCCTCTGCTCCCCAGTTTGGCTCCAGGGCCGCCAGTCCGTGGGAGGTGTTGGGGAAGTAACACCAAAATTCAGTGAGTGCAGACAGGGCGGCGCTCCGAGCCCTGAGGGCCGCGGGGGGTTCTGCCCCCTGCCCACCCCGGGCTGGCTGCCCTGGCTCCCGGCAGCCCTGGCCCTGCTCACGTCCCGCTGTCCCTGCAGAGCTGGAGTCGGACATCCTGCGGCGGGTGCGGGCATTGCTGCGGGAGCTGGACGGGCACCACCCCTCCTGCCAGAGCGACCGAGGTGAGAGAGCTGCTGGCACTGCGCGGGTTCCTCTGGCACTGCCCGGGCTCGGCTGGCACTGCCCGGGTTCTGCCGGCACTGCCCGGGCCCCTCTGGCACTGCCCGGGTTCCTCTGGCACTGCCCGGGCCCCTCTGGCACTGCCCGGGCCCCTCTGGCACTGCCCGGGTTCCTCTGGCACTGCCCAGGCTCGGCTGGCACTGCCCGGGCTCCTCTGACCAGCAGGATCCCAAATTCTTTGGGGCCGGTGAGGAAAGCAGCTGGGCACAAACTGAGCAGAGGAACCAGAAACAAACTCCAGTCCTTGCTCTGCTCCAGCTCCCAGCCCTGGGGTCTCCAGGAGCCTTTCCCAGGCTCTCCCAGAATCGATCTGATACCCAACGCTGTCTGCAGACAGGGCAGGGCTGCCGAGGGGCAGAGGTGCAGGCAGAGGGCAGAGGCTGGTTTAACTCTGTGATGTCAGGGCAGCATCCCAGAGGGGATTTTGGGCTCCAGTGCTCGGTCCCTGGCTCTCCTGGGAAAGCTCATCTGGATCCTCCCTCGGTGGCCTGACCCTCTCTGCTGTCCCTCCGCAGGAATGCTGCGCTGGACCCTGCACAAGAAAATCGACCAGAATCCCAGCACCAGCTGCGTGCTGGTCAGGATCCTGGTGAAGGAGCTGGAAAGGGTGAGTGCCACCTCAGGGAGGGCGGTGCCACCTCAGGGAGGGCGGTGCCAGCTCAGGGAGGGCAGTGGCACCTCAGGGAGGGCAGTGCCACCTCAAGGAGGGCGGTGCCACCTCAGGGAGGGCAGTGCCAGCTCAGGGAGGGCGGTGCCAGCTCAGGGAGGGCGGTGGCACCTCAGAGAGGGCAGTGCCACCTCAGGGAGGGCAGTGCCACCTCAGGGAGGGCGGTGCCACCTCAGGGAAGGCGGTGGCACCTCAGGGAGGGCGGTGGCACCTCAGGGAGGGCAGTGCCACCTCAGGGAGGGCGGTGCCACCTCAGGGAGGGCAGTGCCAGCTCAGGGCGGGCGGTGCCACCTCAGGGAGGGCAGTGCCACCTCCGAGATGTGCCCGGCGCTGGGGAGGGGCAGGGATGGACTCGGCTCCATCCCAAGCAGGAGTTTTAGGGCAGTGGGGCCTGGCGGGGCACTGGGGCTCAGCACAGAGTGAAAAGCCCTGCGGGACGCCGGGGTTTGTCCCAGCCCATGCTCCGGGGCCGGGCAGGAACCCGCCTGGCTCCTCCCTGCAGGCAGGCAGCCTCCCACTGCTGAAGCCCCCCAAGCACCCCAAACTTCCCCCAGCCCACCCTCTGCGGCCTCAGGTGGAGCGGAAATTCCTCCCCCGCCTCTCTCATTCCAGCCACCCACGCCCGCAGGCGGCCCTGGAGCCGTCGGGGCTGAGCCTGGGATGGGTTCTGCTTTACTGACTGCTCTCGTCTCCTGCTCCGTACAAACCTGCAGCAGCCTCTGCATCCTGGTGGGAGCTGCTCTGTGGGCTGGGGGTGTGTCGTAGGAGACACAGCACCTTTGCTTTCTTCTGAGCCTGCCTCAGCTTTGCCCAGAGCCCTCATTCCCCTCCTGCTCCTCCCCACCCCACAGAGCCCACACTCCTTGTCCCCTGCCCAGAAACCCCCCGGCCATTCTCTGCATCTCTGCTATTCCTCCTTTGACCTGGGAGGCTGGAGCAGCCCTGCTGAGCCTGTCCCCTCCCTCAGGACTCCAGGGCTGTGCCACCCAGCAGGGTCGTGCTGAGCACCAGCACTGAGCACCCAGCAGTGATCCCAGTCCCAGTGCCCAGCCCAGCCCTGATCCCACTCAGTGCTGTCAGCATCCCTGATCCCAGTCCCAGCCTCTGAAGTTATCTGGGGTTATTTGTAGACTCTCTCTCGTGCTGTGGCAGTTCAGCTTCCATCAGTGCCTCAGGGAGGGATTTTATCCAGTGACTTTCACAAATCCAGACAGGAACACCCTTGGATTGAGGGATTCTCCCTGAGGCTTTGAGGGCTGTTTTCCTCTGCAGCAGCCAGGCCAGTCCTCCCCTCCAGTTGTTATCACTCTGTCACTCTGTCACTCTTCCCTGGCCCAGGAGGGGTGTCATCCCTCCTGCTCTGTAATTCCCTTCCTCCCCCTGAAGCTCTTCCAGGAAATCCCTGTCCCTTGGGGCTTCTGTGGGTTTTGTTCACTCCTCAGCAGCTCTGAGCCATCAGCACCAAGCAGGGATGATAATTTAGCAATTTCATGGCTGAGTTCCTCCAGGGCTGATACCAACTCAGCAGTTCCCTGCAATTCATTTTATAGATGTTTTCTCAGGCTTTGCTGCCACCAGCTCCATTTAACTGGGACCCATCAGCTCAGCAGCCCTGAGGAAAGGGGACAGAATTCTCTTTGGGGTGGGAATCTCTTTCCCAGGTTCATCCAGGCACGTTCCCGATGCTGAAGCTGTTGTTAGAGCCAGACCAGGCTGCGGGGAGGGGCTGGAGCATCCCCTGGATTCCCATGGGTGGGGACACAGGATGGGAACACCTCCTGCTCTCTCTGCTCCCACCCCCACCAAACCCAAGACAGGATTTTCCCGCAGGTTTTGTGTTCCCACGGGAGTGGAAAGGAGCTCCTGAATGAGCTCAGCAGCTAGAAACTGTGCTCAGCCCCTCCCACCATCCCCTGTGCCCCTCCCAGGGACATCCTGCCCCCCAAAAGCCTGAGGAGGGATCCCGAAGCCAGCCCTGACTCACGGATCACCCCCTAAGGCAGGATGAATTCCCCTGCACAGAGACAGAGCCTGGCACACCCTGAGGGCTCCGGGGCTGCTGCTGCCCAGCCCAGAGTCCTGCCAGGACCTGACTGGGCTCTCCCTGCCCTCTGCTCCCGCAGGCAGAGCGAGGGGACCTCTGGCACTACATCATCCCCCTGCTGCACACGCTGATGTACACCCTGATCCAGGTGAGTGTGCCTGCACAGGGACCTGCACCTTGGCACACCAGCCTGCCCTGGGCCCGCTGGGGCAGCAGCCAGGGGCAGCAGGGCCACAGGAGAGCTCACTCTCAGCCTGGAACAGCCACTCAGAGGCAGCAAAGCCTCAGGTGGGCTCAGCTGTGCGTTGCCCATGTCCCTGTGACACACAGAATGCCAGGTGCTTCCACCTGACCCCTCCTCTGGCACCTTTCAGTGCCTGATGGTGCAGACAGCCACAACCTGGCAAAAAAAGAGGTGTCCCAAATCTCCAGTGTGTGCTGCTGGAGGTTCCCAAACCACGGCAGGACCTGATTCTGCTCCATGTTTTGCATTTAAATCCGAGGTGAATTTGGTGCCCTTCCAGCCTGATCCCCAGATTTGGTGTTTGCCTGTCATCTCCCTGTCCCTGCAGGCTCCCTGCATCCCTGACGAGCTCTGTGCCAGGGTTTATGACTTCTGCAAGAGGCTGCTGACCCTGCCCAAGCCCTTCTGCACCATTGGGCTGGACTATGCCAGCAGGCTGCAGGTGGAGAGGACGGCCCCAGGTAAGGGGTGCCCTGCCTGACCCAGCCTGGCATCAGGAGGGGCTGGGCCCTTGAGGGTGGCTGCAGAAAACCAGCTCTAAACCAGCCCCATGGCCCTGGGCTGTCATGGTGGCTGCAGGGAACACCCTGTGGAGAAGCAAACCCAAGGACACCAAGTTTCTTTTTCCTCAGTGTTCTTTTTCTCTGCTCTCATTGAAGTTCTTCTGGCTAAAGTTTTCTTTGATAGGAGCCTTTCAAAGCAATCCTTTAGAGCAGAGCAAGGTGCAGACACTCTGTGAGGGGGAGGTGAAACAGGAGAAACCTGGTGGGGAATTCTAGTGCCATTCTGGGGAGCCTCAGCCCACCCCCAGCACCCCAACCACTCCTCCCCAGCGCTGCTTTGGCTGGGGCTCCAAGGGGCACCTTTACCTGCCCTGAGTTTTTGGCACAGGAATGCCTCAGTGTGGAGAGAGGGGATCTCCAGCAGGGCTCCCTTCAGAGCACCACGAGGTCCCTGGGCCAGGGCAGGTGGAGGGATCATCACCCTGGGCAGAGGAGGGGCAGTGCCTTTCTCCTGATCCAGAGGTCCCGCTGGTGCTCCTCAGAAGCCCCAAACACCATCCCCACGTGGCCCTGGGGACAGAGCTCTTCCTCCTGCCTCCAACTCCACTCCCGAGCTCGTAAAGCCCTAAACAAAGGAAGGGAAACACAGGAAATCATCCCAGAATAGAAGGGGTTTCTTTTTCTGGAGCCAGGTTTATCTTTGTCCTCGGCTGTTTTTAGCTTGGTTGTTCCCCAGCTTGGCAGAGCCACCTCAGCCTCTACACGTGGGAGCAGGGGCTGCCCCGAGAGCTGCACTGCTCCTGCTGCTCCCACTCCGTGTGTCTCTGCCCTTGCCAGGAACCTTGTACCAGAGGATGGTCATCTCCGAGCAGAGCCTGCCCAGCGCCCCCTTCCCTTCCCAGGAGAAGTGAGTGCTGCCTCGCAGGAGGGCTTGGTGCTTTTATTTTGTGGTGTCTCAGGGAAACCTGTCCTTTTCCAACGCTCAGAACTAGTCTTGGTTGGAACAGACAACCTGGGCCTAAACCTCGTGGTCCTGGGGGACACCTCACTCAAACTTTGCACTGGGAGGGCACACCCCTCCTGTGTCCCTAATTATTTTGGGAGGCAGGGAGGTTCCCTTGGTGGGGAGACAGGTGGAAAAGGGGAATATCAACAGCAACAATGGAAAAAGTGAGGCGTGAGCTGGTCCTGCCAGCCCTGATATTGGTGATGTGAATCTGCATCTCCTCCTTTGCCCACCCTGTTCCCCCCCAGGATTTTCATCTTTGCTGACCCAGAGCTGCTGCCCGAAGCCATCTGCAACGTCCTGGTCACTGACACCGAGGCAGCCCAGGTGTCCCAGAGCCCCCAGGGCAGCATGAGCTGCGTGGTCACCCACGCCCTGCAGGCAGCCCTGGGTGACACCTGCGACATCCAGGGCCTCAGGGCCCGACTCCAGGTAATGCAGCAGCTCCTCCGGTGCTCTGCCACTGCTCCTGCTCTGGCTGGACACCTTGGAGAAGCAAAAGGTGTTTTGGCAAGTGGAGAAACCCCCCAGCTCCTCAGCACTGGTCTCCAGCCCCAGCAGCCCCAGAGGGGCTGGGGTTGAACCCAAACATCCTTCAAATGGAAAGCAGTGGCTGCAGCAGAGCCAGAGTTTGGAGCCTTTAGTCCAAGTGTTGGTTTTGCCCAGCTAGGCTGAAGCAGAGCCTCTGTTATCTCCTCTGGGAGCCCCTGGGCACTGCAGGAACCTCTCAGGGGAAAGGTTTTAATCCATTTTCTCCAAGAGCTCCTGGAAGGAGCTGTGGGACCACAGTAACACAAATGTCTGCTCCAAAACTTTGCAGGGGCTCTCGGCACTTTCTGCTGCAGGGACACCTTTGTGTGCCCTGCTGTCCTCATCCCCCAAGTGTCATCCCAAGGGACACGGTGCCCATCAGCTGCAAAGCTGCCAGAAGAGGAGCTTTAAGCAGCCAGCACAGCCAGCATCTCTCCTGGGGACAAGGGGACATTTGTCTCCCCTAGGAAGCTGTCACAGCCCGAGGTGTCCCTCAGCCCTGAGCTCACCTCTGAGCACATGCAGGTGGTTTGAGCCCAGCTCTGTCCATGAGAGGCTGCAGGAGCTGTTCTGAGAGGTTTCATGGCTGTTTATTCTCCCTTATCTCAGGATTGCTCTGCCCAGCTCACAGCTCTTCTCGCCAGACGTCCAGGGCAGAATCTGCCTGGAGAGGCAGCACTGATCTTTTATACTCTAAATTACCTACCTATTTACAATTATTTTCCAATACAATACAACTTTGTTAAACAGTCCAGCTCTAACCCCATCCAATCTAAACAGTGCCAGCTGTCACCCAGCATGGATGGCACGGAGAAGAAGGAGGAAGAGGTATCCACACCCCAAATTCTCCATCTTGGCCACGTGTCCCTTATCACCAACATCCCCAAAAGTCTATTTATCTACGTTCTAACAACCTAATTTACACTTTGCTAATTTTGGTGGCTTGTTTCCCATTCCCTCTGTGTTGGTAATTTCTCCCAGGGGTTTGAATCCAGTGCCTGAGACACCAGGGTCTCACTCGAGGGGTCTTTGACACCCTCACCAGGGGGGTTTGAGACCCCCAAGGAGGCCAGAGGACTGCTCTGGACTCCCACAGGAAGCAATTTTTGCTTCCTGCAATTTTTGCTTCCTGCGATTTTTGCAGGACTCATTTGCTCTTTCTGCCCCGGGGTCGCTGCCTGTTTCCCGGTGCTCACAGCCGCTCTCCCGACAGGCGCTGCCCCCGGGGGAGGTGCAGCACTGGTTCCAGCAGGTGGTGGCCGCGGCGGGGGCGGGGCGGGGCCAGCGCTCGGCGCGGCTGCAGCGGATCTACCGCGGCCTCCTGGGCTCCCCGCCTGCAGGTGAGCGCCGCAGCCTCTGTGCTCCTCAGGACACAACTCACGGCTCTGTTCAAGCTGAAAGTTCCAGCTGCAGTTTATTGTAAGGAGCCCTGCTAAGAGCTGCCTGCGCAGCCCGGAGTAGGACAGAGAGATAAAAGGGGGAGAGAAAGAGCAATGGGATAAAAGGGTGATGGGGTGAGAGAAGAGGGAGAGAGGAAGAGCAGGAGTAAAAGCCAAGAGGTATTAGAGGCAAGTGAGGTAAGAAGAGCGAAAAGAGGGAGAAAGAGAGAGCGATTTCCCATTTACAATACAATAAATCTTATTCCATGATGAATATTCTAATTTCCACTAACCAATGTAATACAAGATACAAATTCTGTAGCATTTACACACAGCCTATAGGAATCCTTACATTACCATAGTGTGTTACACTTTAAACTCTAAAAACTGCTCTTTGGACCCTGGCAAAACTTTTCTTTGACCTTTGGACCCACTATCTGACAGAGGGCACTGTTCTATCAAGAGGGGATTGCCTTCAGGGGCCATCCCATTGTTTCATGGTGATTCAGTAACTGAGGCCTGGCATCTCAAAAGTGGCTTTCATTTCAATCTCGTTCATGGTTTCAGAATCTGAGCATTCATATTTGAAAGGTTTTCCCTCTTTCATCTTCCCCAACAGGTGAGCCCCTGGCCAGACATTCCCACCGGGACAGGGACCCTCGTGTCCCCACTGTGTCCCCACTGTGTCCCCACTGTGTCCCTGCCATCCCCTTTAGCAGCAGGACCAGGCTCCCTGCAATGACCCCATGGCCAGCAGGGAGGACTGGCCCTGGACGGTAGATTTGTCACTGAGGAAAGGGACAGTGGAAATTCCTGCTGCTGATTTAGGAACTGTGGGACTGCATGGTCTTTAAGGTCTCTTCCTGCCCAAACCTTTCCTCTGATGTGCTGGACGGTGGCACTGCCATCTCCTGCCATCCCTGCCGTGCTCTGTTCCAGCCTGGTGCCACTGGAGCTACACAAAGTATAACAAAATCCCAATCCTTCACAGATCTAGGGCAGCCAGAGGGAAATGGGGTCATGGTTCCTCTGCTGGCTATTCCCTGTGTTCCAGCCCCCTCCCCAGAGGGCTGGAGGGTGTCCCAGTGCAGGATTTTGGGAGGAGCAGCCTGTGGTGCTGGGAGGTGTGTGGGACCAGCAACATTTTTGGGGGATGTTGAGGGGCATGAGGCTATCACCTTTTGGGGGCAGTGATTGCTAAATTGTCCCACTACTGCCACAGAGCTCTCACAGGTTAAAAGAGCCAGTGCTGGTGGGACCAGAGTTCAGATCACCACGTACATTGGAGGCACAGTGCTAGAGGAATGCTTATTTATTCTGCAGTCCCTCTGCTGGCTGCAAAGCAAGGTCCTTCACTCTTGCCCGTGCCTCAGTTTCCCCCCTTTCATTTCTCCCTCCCAGCAATGGTGTAACACTTTGTGAGGGCTCAGTTTGTGAGAGCAGAGCCTCACAGCCTCACATCTGGCCAGGGGCACTGGAGTGGGAGAGCCCCAGGGCTGCCTCAGCCAGCGCTCATCACTGGGGGCTCGTGCTCCTGTGTGGGAAATGCTCCCATGTGCTCCAAGCATCTTTGTTTCCCCAGGGAATGCTCCCCGGGAAGGGCTGCAGGGGACCCCTCTGCCCAACCCCAGCATCAGCTTCCACCTGTGGACAGAAGATGAGCAGCTCTGTGAGTGCCCCCAGCTGGGGGGAGCTGGGTGGGGTCTGAGCCTGGGGGTCCTGCCCCACAGGGGTCACTTAGCCCTGACCCTTGGGGCAGGGAGTTTTGGAACCATTGTCCCAAGGCCAGGCTCGTGGAGGTTTGTGCTGGCTGCCCCAGCCCTCCTTCCTTCCTGGGGGCTGCTGGGGTGGGTCAGGGGATTTGGGGCATGAGGGGTGAAGCAGCTGGGCCTGCAGCAGGGATGTGCCCAGAGTACCTGACTTTGCTGTGGCTGCCCCTGGACCCCTGGCAGTGCCCAAGGCCAGGCTGGATGGAGCTCTGAGCTCTGGTGAAAGTGTCCCTGCCCATGGCAGGGGATGGGAACGAGATGAACTTCCAGGTCCCTTCCAACCCAGGCCAGTCTGGGATTCTGGGACTGAGCTGTCCAGTGGGAAGTGGGCTGAAGGGCTGACTGCCCTTGGAGCCCCTGGTGCAGATCTCAGCTCTGCGGTGTCCCTGGGAGGGGGCAAGCTGGGGGGACAGGGCTGAGCCTGAGGCCGCTCTGTGCCCGCAGGGAAGGAGCTGGTGCTGTTCCTCCGCCCGCCGTCGCAGAGCTGCGAGCCCGACTGCCTGGGGCAGGACCTGGACGCCCTGGAGATGCGGGACACGCTGGCGGACTGCGGCTGCTGCGGGCGGAGCCGCTGCTCCGTGCTGTCCACGGACAGCGGCATCGAGCGGGACCTGCCAGCGCCGGGGCGAGCCCTCGCCCCCCTGCGCCCCCTCGCCCCCAGTGCCTCCAGTGCCCCCTGCACCCCGAGTGCCCCCTGCATCCCCAGTGCCCCCAGTGCCCCCTGCACCCCCGTGTGCCCCCGAGTGCCCCCCAGTGCCCCCAGTGCCCCCCAGTGCCCCCAGTGCCCCCCAGTGCCTCGAGTGCCCCCAGTGCCCCCAGTGCCCCCAGTGCCCCCAGTGCATCCCCAGTGCCCCGTGTGCCTCCTGTGCAGTGCCCCCAGTGCCCCTTGTGCCCCGTGTGCCCCCTGTGCCCCGTGTGCCCCCTGTGCCCCGTGTGCCCCCTGTGCCCCTGTGCCCCCGCAGTGCCCCCCTACTCCCGTGTGCCCCCTGCACCCCGTGTGCCCCCTGCACCCCCAGTGCCCCCAGTGCCTCCAATGCGTCCCCAGTGCCCCCTGTGCCCCCGGTGCCCCCTGTGTGCCCCCAGTGCCTCGAGTGCCCCCTGTGCCCCCTGTGCCCCCAGTGCCTCGAGTGCCCCCTGTGCCCCCCAGTGCCTCCAGTGCCCCCAGTGCCCCCTGCCCCGTGTGCCCCCAGTGCCCCCCTGCACCGCGGACCCCGAGCGCTCCCGGCTCCACAGGAAGGGCGGCATCAAGAAGAAGCTGTCCCCGCTGGAGAGCGTGGCCTTGCTGCAGGCTGGCAGCAATGTCCCCGGGGGGAAGCCCCCCGGGAAGCTGCCCGGGAGGGCAGGAATGTCCCCGGAGCCCGCGGCCCCGCTCCAGAGGCTGCACACCGCCCGCGTGGTGCTGCTGGGGGACGATCGCATCCTGGGCCGCCTGGCACAAGCCTTCCACTCCCTCAGGTGCCTGGGGCTCTGGGGGACAGCAGGCGGCGTGGCTGCTTTGTCCTTGGGGCGGTGGGCGCGGCCGGCGGGCTGGGGACGGGGCTGGCCGGGGCTCCCGGCTGCTGGGGCACCAGCAGAGCACACAGCGAGCCCTCCCCTCGCTCCGTGGGCTCGGTTAAACCGACAGCAAACGAGGCAAGGTGTTATCCCATACCAAAGGGAAAAACTCTGCACAGAAGCCATTTCCCAGCCCGCTGTCTCCCAGCTGCTCCCAGGGCTGGGTAACAGCGTGGGCAGCCTGGCGGGAGCAGAGCTGGGTGCACAGGGACACCAAGCCCTGCCAAATCCTCTCTGACGCTCCCCATCACCTGCCCCTTGCTCGATTTGGAGCCCAGGGCACACCCTGGGAGAGGAGGCAGCGAGGGAGGCTCGTGGCAGAGCAGCCACAGCGTCCTGGCACTGCCCAGCCTTGCCCAGGAGCCGCGTTCTGCCCCTTCCTTCGGGACATCTCATTTTTCATTCCAGGAAACGGGAAGCCCGGCGAGTGTTCCTGACGCCCAGGCTGAACCTGCAGCTCTACCACATCCCTGTGCTGCCGGTCAGTGCCGGGCAGCGCCCGGGGATGGTTTGGGGAGGAGCAGGGGGACCCAGCAGCTCCCACCCCTTCTGCCCTGCTCCCAGAACAAGGAGGGTGGGAGCCAGCACGGAGCTGCTGGGCTCGGTTTGGAGTCACAGCTCCTTCAGTTCTGCCTTCAGGCCTCAGCTGCAGGAGGATTCTGTGAGGTTCAGCCAAGGGCTGCTGCTTTTCCCACCTCCCAGGTGTGAGGGGAAGCAGTTGCTGCTCATTGAGGGCTCTGCCTCCTTGGCCATGGCCCTGCTTTTAGGTCTGTGAGTCTCTCCTTGTGGGTTATGTCAGGCATATCCCTTCCCCTCGCACAGCCTTGAGACAGAGGTAAAGGAACAATTGCACTTAGGGTACTTTAAGCTGGTCCAGAGCTGGCTGTGATCCCTGACAAACAGGCTGTCAAAAGATCAGTATTCCCTCTTTTCATTCCTCATGGAAGTGGAGCAGGGAAAGGGAAGGAATGGGGGAATCTCCCAGGTCTCTCTACCTCCTCATGGCTCCTGACATGGGGACTCCCCCTGTTCCTTTGGCCCGTGAGTGTGAGTCAAGTCCCACAGGAGCTGGATTTTGGCTGGAAGGGGCTCTCCAGGACCTTCTCTTCACGTTCTGCTCCATTCAAGCCCAGGAAAAGCAGGCCAGTCCCCAGGCTGGAGTGGCTGTGAGCTGTGTTCCCCTGCAGGAGCACGCTGACCCCGAGGAGCTGTGCGAGGTGGCCGGGTACCTGGGCAGGGCTGACCCCTGGTACGAGAGCAACATCAACACCCTGTGCCACATGATCCCCAAGGCTGGCCAACATGGTATGAGGGAACCTCCCCATGTCCCAAAAACACCTGAGGAGGGTCTGTGCCCTGCAGGGCTCTCCATCCCCAGGCTGAGATTTTCTCCTGCAAACCCTCCCCAGGGCCCTGCAGGGCTCTCCATCCCCAGGTTGGGATTTTCTGCAAACCCTCCCCAGGGCCCTGCAGGGCTCTCCATCCCCAGACTGAGATTTTCTCCTGCAAACTCCTCCCCAGGGCCCTGCAGGGCTCTCCATCCCCAGGCTGAGATTTTCTGCAAACCCTCCCCAGGGCCCTGCCAGGAGGTGCCCATGTCTGACACAGCCCCAGCCCACAAGAGCCATTTGCTGTGATGGGTTTTTTTGAGCAGGGGACAGGAAATGGCAGATTTCAAGAAAGAAAACTTTTGCAGAAATCCCCCAGCTCTCATTTCCCAGCAGTGTGAGGCCAGCACTGGCAGCCTACACAAACAGGGCTGCGAGGTGGGCTCAGCTGCCACTCCACGGCACTGGCGAGGCAGAGCACAGCTCCCCCTCACTCTGTGCCCAGGAAGGTGTGAGGCCTTGTGGCAGGGTTTCTGAGAAGTGCCAGGGGCTGACCCAGCCTGTGGTTTGCCCCCAGCCTCCATCACCCAGCAGGGCCCTGGTGACCGACCTGTTCCTCACCGACGTCATCGCCTACTACGCCCGCATGGGCTCCCAGCCCGTCTGCTTCCAGCTGCACTCCGTCAAGGTGGGTGCCACCCCCTGAGCCCCCAGGGGCCCTGCAGGGGCTGCAGGGCTGTGCAGAGCCAGCAGGCTCCGAGGGCTCCCAGCAATCCAGGGAGGTTCCTCTCAGAGATGTTCTGTCAGAGATGTTCCTCTTGGGGATGATCCTCTCAGGGATGTTCTGTCAGAGATGTTCTGTCAGAGATGTTCCTCTCAGGGAGGTTCCTCTCAGGAATGTTCTGTCAGAGATGTTCCTCTTGGGGATGTTCCTCTCAGGGATGTTCTCTCAGGGAGGTTCCTCTCAGGGATGTTCCTCTCAGGGATGTTCCTCTCAGGGATGTTCCTCTCAGGGATGTTCTCTCAGGGATGTTCTGTCAGAGATGTTCTGTCAGAGATGTTCTGTCAGAGATGTTCCTCTCAGGGATGTTCCTCTCAGGGATGTTCCTCTCAGGGATGTTCTCTCAGGGATGTTCTGTCAGAGATGTTCTGTCAGAGATGTTCTGTCAGAGATGTTCCTCTCAGGGATGTTCCTCTCAGGGATGTTCTGTCAGAGATGTTCCTCTTGGAGATGTTCCTCTTGGGGATGTTCCTCTCAGAGATGTTCCTCTCAGGGATGTTCTCTCAGGGATGTTCTGTCAGGGATGTTCTGTCAGAGATGTTCTGTCAGAGATGTTCTGTCAGAGATGTTCCTCTCAGGGATGTTCCTCTCAGAGGTGTTCTGTCAGAGATGTTCTGTCAGAGGTGTTCTGTCAGAGGTGTTCTGTCAGAGATGTTCCTCTCAGGGAGGTTCCTCTCAGGAATGTTCTGTCAGAGATGTTCTGTCAGGGATGTTCTGTCAGAGATGTTCCTCTCAGGGATGTTCCTCTCAGAGGTGTTCTGTCAGAGATGTTCCTCTCAGGGATGTTCTGTCAGAGATGTTCTGTCAGGGATGTTCTGTCAGGGATGTTCTGTCAGAGGTGTTCTGTCAGAGATGTTCTGTCAGAGATGTTCCTCTCAGAGATGTTCTGTCAGAGATGTTGCTCTCAGGGATGTTCCTCTCAGGGAGGTTCCTCTCAGGGATGTTCCTCTCTTTCAGGTGCTGTTCCAGGACCCAGCACAGGACCCAGCTGAGGATGTGTTCCTGACAGAGCTGCTGGCCCAGGTGCAGGACAGCCCTTCCCACAGAGGTGTGTGTCCCACAGCCTGGACAGGGCTCCTGCCACCCCCACATCCCACCCATCCATCCCTCAGCCTGCAGAGCTCCAGGCCACAGGCAATATTCCTTGCTCCACACCAGACTTCCCTAAATGCCTCCATGTCCCCCTGGGCCCAGGAATTCAGGCTGTTTGGAAGCCCTGGTGGCTCAGCCAGGGTTGGTGGTCTGCCTTTGGCTGGCTCCAGGGCACTTGGCAGTTGGACCAGAGTCCTTGATTTAGTTCAGAGGACAAGCTGGGCCTCACAGCCAGGTGTTTTTCCTGTAAGAAATCCAGTCCCTCGAGTTGCCAGGGATGGAACAAGAGCACTTGAAGGCTGGACTGTTCCAGAAGCCCCATCCAGCTCCTCCATCCGTGCACCCTGGTGTCCAGTCCAATGGATACTGGTCCCTGAAGCCGGGCACAGAGCCTGCAGCGAGCCCATCCCACTGACAGAGGGGACACAGTGTGACAGAAGGCCACTGGGGTGTGGCACTGGGGTGGCTCAGGGCCATGGCAGGATCCCTCTCTGCCGACCACAGCCAGGTGGGCTGAGGGAAGTTCAACCCCCTGCTCCTTCCTCACAGAGCAGAGCACAGCCAAGAAGAAGAGCAGCCTGGATGGCCCTGGCATCGACCTCACAGTGACCTGCAGGAAGGTGAGGGGCACCCTGAGTGTCGCTGCTGCCAGGGATGCCCAGCAGGGCACAGACCCCCTAAAGGAGTTTGACCCTCCCTCTTTGCCTGGGGTGCTCTCCAGGCAAGGCAGGCTGTGGGAGCCTGTGCCCAGCCCCACGGCAGGACGCTGCCCTTGCTGCAGGTGCTGCTGAGCGCCCGGCACAAGGAGCTGGCCCTGTCCCTGCGTGCCACGGGCCTGCTGATGAAAGCCATCCCTGCCCAGGGGGCTGAAGGTGGGTTCTGCCTGCTCTGCTTGCCCCGTGGGGTAAATCTGGCTGCAGCCCTCGCTGCCAGCCGTGCCTGGGCTGCGGGGTGGGGTCATGACAGAATGTTGCAGTGCACACGGTCTGCTTGGGGCTTGCTCAGGAATGACATGTCCAAGGCTCAGACAGGATTTAAGCATCTTCCCTCTGCTCCAGCCTTCCTCTTTCAAAGCACAGCCTCTGAGCTTTCCACCCCTGTAGGAGCTCAGAGTGTTCCTCTGGCTTCCCTGGGAGGTTTAAGACCCCCGTGGCAGGGTCCCCAAAGACCCCTGAGTGAGACCCTGGTGTCTCAGGGGCTGAATTCCAACCCCTGGGGGAAATTACCAGCACAGAGGGAATGGAAACAAGTCACCAAAATTAGTAAAGTGTAAATTAGGTTGTTAGAACATAGATAAATAGACTTTTGGGGATGTTTGTGATAAGGGACACGTGGCCAAGATGGAGAATTTGGGGTGTGGATCCTCTTCCTCCTTCTTCTCCGTGCCATCCCTGCTGGGTGACATGCTGGCACTGTCAGATTGGATGGGGACAGAGCTGGACCATTTAACAAAGTTGTATTGTATTGGAAAATAATTGTAAATCCCCAGTAGGTAATTTAGACTATAAAAGATCAGTCCTGCCTCTCCAGGCAGGTTCTGCCCTGGACGTCTGGCGAGCAGAGCTGTGAGCTGGGCAGAGCAATCCTGAGATAAGGGAGAATAAACAGCCATGAAACCTCTCAGAACAGCTCCTGCAGCCTCTCATGGAAAGAGCTGGGCTCAAACCACTGCATGTGCTGCAGAGTGAGCTCAGGGCTGAGGGACACCTCGGGCTGTGGCACACCCCGAGCAATCCCAGACAATTCCTCTGCCCACGGAGCCTGCTGGAGTCCTGTGTGCCCACAGCCAGTGCACCCAAAGGTGGGGCTGAGCTGAGCCTGTGCCACGGCCCAGACCAGCCCCCTGCTTGTGTCACAGACCTGGGCTGTCTGAGCGTGACCATCACCGAGATCCTCAGGACCAGCAACCTGGCAGGACGCTCGTTCTCAGTGAGTACCTGTGGGACCTCAGGGGCCAGGATCCCTGACAGCAGCGGGACAGGGAGCCCTGGAGGAGCAGAGAGCGCTGGGGCCACCCTGCTAGAGGGTGCTTAGTAATTGTCTGCCATGGAAAAGTCCAGATGCTTGAGCCAAAGCCCCAGATGCCCTCCTGGCTGGTCAGTGCCCTCCCTGCTGGTCAGTGCCCTCCCTGCTGGTCAGTGCCATCCCTGCTGGTCAGTGCCCTCCCTGCTGGTCAGTGCCACACTGAATCCTTTCTCAGGAGCC
This sequence comes from Luscinia megarhynchos, assembly GCA_034336665.1. NCBI lineage: Eukaryota > Metazoa > Chordata > Aves > Passeriformes > Muscicapidae > Luscinia > Luscinia megarhynchos. Next base: position 11,297,337 of record CM067580.1, read on the forward strand.
CCTGAATGCCTCAGCTGCTGCTGGGGTTACTCTGTGACCACAGGGACAAAGTGGAGAAATAAATCTTGGCCCCACGTGGGTCCAGGGCAGGGTGTGTATTCTGCCATCAACTCCATCAGTTCCACCCCTTCAGCTGCAGTGCTATGTTAATCCCAACCAGAGATCACAAAAATGCTTCAACAAAGCATTAACGAGGAGCAGGAACTTCACCAAATCTATTTATCAGCACACAGAGGTGAATTTGTTAGAGTTCAGGGGACTAAAATTTTCACTTCTGTCCTTTTTGTTTTACTTGAGAGTTTCAGTAGCTGCCAGAGGAATTCCCATGGTAATGTGCCACTGCAGTTTGGGTGGCATTAAATTAAATATTAGTGTGCCTAGGTCGTTTGGGCCTCGAGCCTCTGGCTCCCAGCTGGTGGTTTTAGCCAGCACATTTTGCTCATTTCCACCTGGATTTTGGGAATACTGAGGTGCTGCAGCCCCACTGCCCACAGAGACACTGCATGGCCACGAGGAACAGACCACGGCCCACAGCAGACATCCCAAACTCACAGCAGGGACCGTGCAGGGACTGCCAGGTTGGGAAATCCGTCCTTTCAAAACATCCCTGACACGGTTCTGAATTCCGAGCAAGGATTCGCTTTGTGTCACACCAGAGGTTAAGGAAGAAAAGCAGAGGCTGCCTGGGCTGCAGCCTCAGCAGGCTGCCCCTCCTGTCCCTCCCCAGGCTGTGGCAAACAGGCTCAGAACTCGGGACGTGTCGGTGAGGAGCGCAGAGCAGAGACCCTTCACGGTGCGGCTGGACAAGGACAGCAGGAGAACCTACAGGGACGTGATCGGGTGAGGACCCGGCATGGGCTCTGCAGCCTGCCCTGCATCCCCTCTGCCTTCCCGGGAGCCCTGAGCCTCACCCACGACAAAACCCAGCTCCTTCTCCAGGGAAAGCTCACTGGGGCTCCCCCACATTTGGGATGGTGTGAGGGATAAAATGGTTCAGGCACCTCCAGGGACAAACAGAGCTTAGATCTCCTGAATTATGAATTGTGTCATGATGCTGATGCTCTCTGCACCGACTGCATCCCTCACCTGGGGGTCTTCAGCAGGGGCAGGTGGGGGAGAGGACCCCAATGCCAGGAATAATGTGCCAGCTGCAGTGACATGGGACGTGCTGACGGCTCAAGGTCCAACATAAACCATGAACTCCTGAGTCCTGAACCAGGACCTTGGGTTTGTGTCAAACACTGACACACAGCAGGTCATCTCTGCAGTCACACCCAGGTGGAAAAGCACAAAAGCAGCTGCTGCCCAGAGTGGGAGAGCCCTCCCCAGCAGGCAGTGCAGAGAGCTGGGCTGTGCTCGGAGATCAGCTCTGAGCTCAGTAAATGTGTTCTGTGCTCTTCCAGCCTGGAGGTGTCTCCCTGCCTGGAGCCCAGCTACTGCCTGCAGAAGACCAGGACTATGAAATTCAGCCCTCACCAAACAGAAGATGTGGGGCTTGCCAAGTACCTGCCCAAGTCTCTGCTGCTGCCCATCAACACTTTTGCTGGAGTCATGCAGTGAGGGAAACAGGAAAAGTGAGTTATGGCATGGGGTCAGCACGGAGGGCACGGCAAAGCAAAACACACCAAAAGCCACCTGGTGACTTCAAACGGCAGCGGAGTGAAGAGCCCCAGCAGAGGTGGTGGGCTCAGGGGGCACACAGCCGTGCCCTGCCAGTGACAGCGTGACCACGAGTGACAGCGTGACAATGAGTGACAGTGTGACAATGAGTGACAGTGTGACCACGAGTGACAGTGTGACAATGAGTGACAGTGTGACAATGAGTGACAGCGTGACCACGAGTGACAGTGTGACAGTGAGTGACAGTGTGACAATGAGTGACAGTGTGACAATGAGTGACAGTGTGACAGTGAGTGACAGCCCCTGCCAAGGGCACAGCCATGCCCTGCCTGTGACAGTGTGACAATGAGTGACAGTGTGACCACGAGTGACAGCGTGACCACGAGTGACAGTGTGACAATGAGTGACAGCCGGACAATGAGTGACAGCCCCTGCCAAGGGCACAGCTGTGCCCTGCCAGTGACAGCGTGACCATGAGTGACAGTGTGACCATGAGTGACAGTGTGACCATGAGTGACAGCCCCTGCCTGTGACAGTGTATCCATGAGTGACAGTGTGACCACGAGTGACAGTGTGACAATGAGTGACAGCCCGACAATAACTGACAGCTCCTGCCAAGGGCACAGCCATGCCCTGCTGGTGACAGTGTGACCATGAGTGACAGTGTGACCACGAGTGACAGTGTGACAATGAGTGACAGTGTGACCATGAGTGACAGTGTGACCACGAGAGTGCCAGCCCCTGCCAAGGGCACAGCCGTGCTGCAGGACTGAGCTTTCCCTCCTGGCACGAGTCAGGGAAGCTCTGAGCTCCGTTCGGAAGAGAGGAAGATCCATGGCAGGTGGTGCTGGCTGTCCTGCGCAGCCTGGGCAGCTGACAGCTGCAATGTTTATTTCGGAGATGTCTCACAGCCCAGCAAGGGTCGGGTTTTCACCTCACTACCCAAACATTTTGGTGCTCACCTGTGCCAGACTTGGGCAGCACACATTCTGTCCCTGCAGGGAGGCAGGAGGGTGACGGGCACATCAGGAATCCCTGCACAAGCAGCTCTTGTTGGATAACGGGGGGTTTAAGGGGTGACCCCTCTGCCTCTTCGGGGCTTCACTGTGGAGTTTGGTCACACCAAGAAAATGCCCAAAAATCCCAAAGGCTTGGAGCTGGGCTGGAGCGTGGGCTGTGCCCGAGTTTGTTCTGTACAGCTGTAAATGATGCAGATGGACGATAAATTATTTGTATCGGCGTCGTGGATGACTTGTTCCAGAGGGTGCAATGCTTTTCATGCCAGTTGGAAGAAACTAAGACAAACCCAAGCTGAAACTGCCAGTCGGTTGTCCGGGTGTGTCTGCACGTGGCTGGGAACAGACGCCCAGGAATTCCACCGAACACGGGATTCATTTCTTCCCCGTGCAGAGACCGAGCAGGTTGTGCAGAGGGTGAGGAGTGTCCTCACCGGGGATGTTCCAGAATGTTCCACCCGGACACAATCCCGTTCCGTGTCCGGCCGGGACGGGGGCGCGCCCGGGGCTGGTCCCGCCCGCGATCGCTGCGGCTGCGTCCGGCCCGAGCCGGCCCGGGATGCTGCGGCACGGGACGCGCGGCCGTTCCTGTGCCGGTACCGGGTCATTCCCGTACTAATACCGGGTCATTCCCGTGCCGGTACCGGGCCATTCCTGTGCCAGTACTGGGCCGTTCCTGTGCCGGTACCGGGTCATTCCCGTGCCGGTACCGGGCCATTCCCGTGCCAGTACCGGGCCGTTCCTGTGCCGGTACCGGGCCATTCCTGTGCCAGTACCGGGCCATTCCTGTGCCAGTACCGGGCCGTTCCTGTGCCGGTACCGGGTCATTCCCGTGCTAATACCGGGCCGTTCCTGTGCCGGGTACGGCCATTCCCGTGCGGTACCGGGCCATTCCTGCCAGTACCGGGCCGCTCCTGTGCCAGTACTGGGCCATTCCTGTGCCACCGGGCCATTCCTGTGCCAGTACCGGGTCGTCCCTGTGCCGGTACCGGCCATTCCCGTGCTAATACCGGGCCATTCCTGTGCCGGTACCGGTCATTCCTGCTAGTACCGGTCATTCCCGCGCGAATACCGGGCTCCTGTGCCGGTACCGGGTCGTTCTGTGCCGGTACTGGGCCATTCCCGTGCCGGTACCGGGTCATTCCCGTGCTAATACCGGGCCGTTCCTGTGCCGGTACCGGGTCATTCCCGTGCCAGTACCGGGCCATTCCTGTGCCGGTACCGGGTCATTCCCGTGCTAATACCGGGCCATTCCTGTGCCGGTACTGGTCATTCCCGAGCCGGTACCGGGCCATTCCTGTGCCGGTACCGGGCCATTCCTGTGCCGGTACCGGGTCATTTCCGTGCCGGTACCGGGCCATTCCTGTGCCGGTACCGGGTCATTCCCGTGCCAGTACCGGGCCATTCCTGTGCTGGTACGGGCCATTCCCGTGCCGGGTACCGGGCCATTCCCAGTGCCGGGCCATTCCCATGCTAATACCGGGTCGTTCCTGTGCCGGTACCGGGCCATTCCTGTGCCGGTACCGGGTCATTCCCGTGCTAATACCGGGTCGTTCCTGTGCCGGTACCGGGTCATTCTGTGCCGGTACCGGGCCATTCCCGTGCTAATACCGGGCCGTTCCTGTGCCGGTACCGGGCCATTCCTGCGCCGGTACCGGGCCATTCCCGTGCCGGTACCGGGTCATTCCCGTGCCGGTACCGGGCCATTCCCATGCTAATACCGGGTCGTTCCCTGTGCCAGTACCGGGCCATTCCCATGCTAATACCGGGTCGTTCCTGTGCCGGTACCGGGCCATTCCCGTGCTAATACCGGGTCGTTCCTGTGCCGGTACCGGGCCATTCCTGTGCCGGTACCGGGCCGTTCCCGTGCCGGTACCGGGTCATTCCCGTGCTAATACCGGGTCGTTCCTGTGCCGGTACCGGGCCATTCCTGTGCCGGTACCGGGCCATTCCCATGCTAATACCGGGTCGTTCCTGTGCCAGTACCGGGTCATTCTTGTGCCCATCCTGGGCCATTCCCCAGCCAGTACCGGGACGTTCCCGTGCCGTTCCGGTCTCGGGCTGTTTCCGTGCTGGTACCGGGCCATTCCGTTCCAGTCTCAGGCCGTTCCCGTGCCGTTCCCGTGCCGTTCCTGTGCCGTTCCGCAGACGGCGCTGCGCCCCCGCCATCCCCGGGCGGGGCGGGGCAGGTGCGGTCGGTCGGGGCCGTCCCGGTGCCGCAGGTGCGGTGGCTCCGCCCGGAGCGGGGCCGGCGGGGAGCGCCGGTGGCGGCAGCGGGTGAGGACGTGCGGCGGGGGCCACGAGCGAGCGCGGGACGCGGGCCGGGCTCTGGCGCTGGCCGCGCCCTTCTGGCTGCTGCAGCGTTAAACTCGAGCGCTCCGGTGACACGAGAGCCGCGCCGAGGGGAGCCGGGACAGCGGCTGCTGGCGTATAGGCAGCGAGCGGGAAGCGCGCTGCGGGCAGTTCGAGCTCGCAGGGCTCTTGGGCACGGCAGGGGCGCCTCAGGACCGCGGCAGAGGGGATGGGGAAGGCGATCCGAAGGGAAAAGGCGCCCTGAACGGTCCTGGCTGGACAGCAAAAGGCATTGATCAGCAGACACGCGAACCAGAACGGCTCCATCCTACAGACCTCCCGTCCCTGGGCCCCAGGAGGAAACTCCGGGCTCGGCTGCAACCGATTTAGCTGATAATGCTGAGGACAGCCTAAATACTACTGAGAGTAATGAGCCAGCTTTGCTTACAACAGCTCTTCCCGCTGTTGGAGATGCCCACGTGTCCCAAAACCTCCCAGGACAGAGTACCAGGTTTTTCTCGTGGTGCTGTGGTGCTTTGGGAGCTGTCGGCCGCGTCCCTGGAATGGACCATGGATGAGAGCGTGTACGAGTTCCTGGGCTTCGTGGACGCCACGGAAGGTCCGGGCGGCTGCCGGAGCGTGCGGCGTGTCCGCGCTGGCGGACCAGCGGGATTGCTCCCTCGGCAGCTCCATCCCCGCCTCGCCGCGCACTCCTGTGCCCACGCTGCCCTGGAAACGCTCTCCCTGATGGTCAGCGTCTTCTTTCCCAGCCGCATTGCCAGGAGAAGCGCCCGTGCTCCGGGCTGGCCAGAGCGCTGTCCGTGCCGGCGCTGTCCGGCCTCGGCGCCGCGGCGGCTGCAGGGGACGGGGGGGACGCGGCCCCGCCGGGCACGGAGCGGCTTCGGGGGGCTGGGGGCTGCAGCGCTTCGGGGGGCTGGGGGCTGCAGCGCTTCGGGCTGGGGGCTGCAGCGCTTCGGGCTGGGGGCTGCAGCGCTTCGGGCGGTGCCGCTCCGGGCCGGCTGCGCGGGGCTGGGGCGCTGGATCCTCCTGCCGGCAATTGTCCGATCCACATTGCCCCGGCAGAGGAAAGTTAATTATTCCCGGCTCCTGGCTGCTGATTCCAGTGAAATGAGTGACTCTGAGGAGGAGAACGAGAAGGACTGGCTGGTAAAGGCTATGAAGGATGAGAGCTTTAGCAGGAATTGGATACAGCAGCATGGGATCAAGTAATCTGTACCTAACTCTGTGGGGTGGAAAGGGAACCTGGTGTAATGATAATATCCAGAAATCACCGACAATTCTAAAGTGCCAAATATATTCAGACTAGAAGAGATTTTTATTTTAATAAAACTCAAACAAACCCATAAATCTTATTTTCTTACTTTATATATTTCCACTTTTTTTTTTTTGGTAATATTTCCTTTTTAACTTGATGATTTTGCTTCCAAAATCCCAAAAGGATATTTCAGGTGTATACTGGTTAAATTAGTGTAGCTGAGTTTTTAGTCAAAAACCAAACTTGAACTGCCAGAGCTGCTGCTGAGGTCGTGAGTGACAGTTGTGACACAACCAAATGGAAATTATTGACAGCACACAGAACTTTTCCAAGGTAGCTGTGAACTTTTTGCACTTTATAAGGGATGCAAATAAAAAACTGGTTCATTTTTAAAAGCCGGGTTTTGCCACAGACTGTCTGCTGTGTCGTGTTGTGTGATTTCAGCGAGCTCCTGCTTGGAATCGGCTGGGAAATCCCTCCCGGTGTGCTCAGAGCCAGCGGCTGGCCCGGCCCCCCGGGCACTTCCCGCTGGTGATTTGAGGTGTCACGGCATTCCAGTCGGCAGGGAGCAGCCGGGCCTCCCGACCGGTGCCACTTCTGTGGGCTGGGAATTTCCGGAGGGTGGGATGGTGTGGGAGCCCAGAGTGCTCCTCTGGCTTCCCTGGGAGGGTCCTCAAAGACCCTGAATGAGACCCAGGTGTCTCAGGGGCTGGATTCAGCTCCTTGGAACAATTTACCAACATGGAGAGAAGAAATGCAAGCTCCAAAAATAAATAGAGTGTAAATTAGACTGTTAGAATGTAGAATAAGTAGATTTCTAGAATGTTTCTATTAAGGGGTTCGTGGCCAAGATGGAGAATTTGGGGTGTGGATCCTCTTCCTCCTTCTTCTCCATGCCATCCATGCTGGGTGACGTGCTGGCGCTTTAGATTGCATGTGAGCAAAGCTGGACCATGTTATAAGACTGAATTATATTAGAAAATAATTGTAAATCCCCAGTAGGTAATTTAGAGTATAAAAGATCAGTCCTGCCTCTCCAGGCAGGTTCTGCCCTGGACGTCTGGCGAGCAGAGCTGTGAGCTGGGCAGAGCAATCCTGAGATAAGGGAGAACAAACAGCCATGAAACCTCTCAGAACAGCTCCTGCAGCCTCTCATGGACAGAGCTGGGCTCAAACCACTGCATGTGCTGCAGAGGTGAGCTCAGGGCTGAGGGACACCTCGGGCTGTGACAGGATGGGATAACCGTGCTGCTGAGCAGGGCTGCTCCCAGGCAGCCATAGCCACAGCCCCAGAAACAGAAAGGGAAGTTTGTGTGTGTCCCCCACTAGCCAGGCCCCCAAAGCAACACCTGGGCACAGGTGCACAGGCCGAGAGCAGCGCTCGGTCCATGCCAGAGGATCTCCTGCACACTGACTTATCCCACGTTATCCCCTGGAAGTCACTGGCTTCCAGCCTTCCTCTTTTAACCCATTCCTGGGTTAAACTTCCTCACCTGCCCTGCCTTCACCTGCAAGGCACCGATTTCAGCCCCTCTCCAGGAGGTAAGTTTTGTTTATCAATGAAAAATCGCTGGTCTGATGTCATCAAAAGATCTTAAATGGGGTTTAAATGAGCTTTGGAGTCCCTTCAGCAAACGCTGCTGTCAGTTGATCAGGTACTCTTGGTCAGGGAATCATTCCTGTGCAGAGGGATGGATTTTAGTAACATCTGCCTGAGAGGCTCACAAGCCCCGAGACAGGCAGCGGCAAAAAGCAGAATATTTATGGAAATGTATATTTAATATGGCAAATGCAAATGGTCTGGCAGTGTATCACCCTGCCGTGCTGTGGGCTCTGCAGGAAGCGCTGGAGACAAGGAAAAGGCTCCCGGGCGATAATTCCTTTCTGTGTATGCATCGATCCCGCGTTATCTGCACATCAGATGCTTTCAGGGTAATTAGCTCCCTCTCCTCCTGGCACCGATGCTCAGCCAGCACAATGCGCTGCTGGAATCGCTCTATAGATAGAATTGTCCCCGTGCCAAGAATAGCTGGAACTTTTTATTAAGATGTTATCTTCTCCCAGGGATTCAAACACGAGTGGAGCAATTTTGATGTCAAGAATTTCTCCCGGTCTTATTATCGTGTAATACCTGAGGAACAAAGCGTGTTAGCGGGGGATCAGCCTGCAGTCAGACTCATCCCTGCTTGCAGCACATCCAGAGCCTTTGTGAGAGGCACAGAAAGAGCTGGAAAGGTTTGAAATGCAGCTGCTGCTTCAGCTGCCAGCGCTGCCCTCGTCAGAAGCCGATTACTTGGGTGAGCTGTGCCCTTTTCATCTGCCTCAGCACAGCAGCCGCTGCTGGATTCCAGTTTCACAAGGAGAAGCCTTGCAGTGACAGGTGCCTGTCCATCCTGGAGCTGTAGAGAGGGGTGACTCTCCTGAACCAGCACCAAATGTGTTTAATGGATTGATAATCTTTAAAAAAACCCTTATTGTGCAAGATTATTACACTGATGTTCAGCTTTGGGCATTCCCGTAAACCATGCCCGTTCACAGCACAAGCCCATCTCCCTAAGAAGGAGCAGGGGAAGATCCTTGAAACTCCTCAGGCTCAGAATTCCAGGACCTGGGCTGCTCCTGTCCCTGATTTGTGCTCCCTCTGCACAGTGGATTTGCCCACGAGATTCCATCCAATCCAGCAGATCCGATGGTGTGTGGATTTTATCCTGGCTGTGGGTGACTCTGGACTGTCTGATTTACTCCCGTGCTTCTATTAGGGATAAAGTGAGCATATAAAACGCATTAAACTCAAGTTCAGCCTGCAGCAGCAGATCTGGCTGCTGACAGTGAAAGTCATCCTGGAGAGTATTTGCCTGAAGGACTGATTAAAATATTTACAGGTTCATTTTCTCTGCACTTCCGAGCGACCAAAACAAGGTGAGTCACTGGAGCCCCGCCGGCGCCGGGGCTGGTGGTTGCTCATCGTTTAACGAGCTGAGGCAGCCGCTCCATGGCTCTCCTTCCCCGCACATCCAAACGCCCGAACCAGTCGCGGGCGGCCCTGTCCCTCGGCTGGGAGATCGGCAGTTCCTTACGAACCCAGGGCATTCCTGAGCAATTGCCTGGAATACTGGAGCTCCCAGTTTGTCAAGGATCACCATTCCAGCTCGCAGCCCACCTCCATGGCCCCCAGCTTTGTGCTGCTCCTGGGAGAGGTGCTGCTGCATTTTCAGAGGAGTTCTGGAGCAAGGTGCTGCTGCTGCATTTCCATCCCAGAGCAGCAGCTCCCATATCCTGTCTTTATTCCCTGTTTTTACCCAGGGACTCTTAATTTTTGCCTCCTCGCTGTGTTGCACAGCTATCCTCAAAGAATGAAGCACCATCTCTCTGGCACGTGTTCTGCTTCAAATCCCTTGACTGGATCAAAAGCCAGGAGCTCCTCTTTGGCTATTGGACGTGGGAATTTCGAGATTTTGTACTTCACTGGCTGGAGGTGTGGCTGCTGCGAGCAGAATCCATGGGCTGGTTCTGGGCAGGGGCTGATCCTCCAGACCCCTCCTGGGTGTCACTGTGTCCCTGCTCTCCAGCCAGTGGCACTTCCCAAAGTGTCCCTGAGCCCTCGGACCTGCGCATGGGGACCTCAGTGTCACCTACAGGCACCTCCTGCCTGAGAAGCGTGTCCTCTCCGTGCGTTTTGGGGAAGGAGGTGTGTCCCTCCGCAGCTGTGAAGCACAGCCAAGTGCTCCGGGAGCGCAAACCCGTGTGAGCAGGAGGGCTGGCAGTCCTCACCCATCGCCACCTTCCCGTGCCGTTTGCTGGGCCCCCTCCAGGACAGTGGCCTTGGTCCTTGCTGTCCTGGCTGGAGAGAGGAGGGACCGCCAGGGTCCTGCTGAGGTGGCTGCTGCCATCGTGCCGGGTTTCAGCCCTTGGAGCACTGGCAAACTCTCGCAGATGGGTTTTTCCACGGGGAAAAGTTGCTTCTACAGGAAAGCGCGGCTTCCCTGGCTCAGCAGTGGCTTTGGGGGACTGTTGGGTGCCGTGCCTCAGCCCCCGGCACCCCGTGTCCCACCCCCGTGTCCCCTGGACGCCGTCTGTGCCCGGAGCCCGCTGTCACCGTCGGTGCCGATGGGGGCGAAAGGCCCGGAAGGGGTCGGGATGAGCCCCGAAGCACCAGCCGGGGGAACTGCGGGGCCGGGGCTCGGAGGGGAGGGCACGGAGCGGGATCGGAGCGGAGCGAGCGGCGGGATCCCCCGCCCTGAGCGGAGCCGTGGGGTCGGGGCGGTGGGACCAGCGAGAGCCGCCGCCTCGGCGGAGCGCGGGGAGCGAAGGGAGCGGTGGGAGCGGCAGCGGCGGCGCGGGGGGAGCGGCGGGAGCAGCGGGATCAGTGCAGGGAGAGCGGTGGGAGCCGTGAGAGCAGCGGGATCAGTGCAGGGAGAGCGGCGGGAGCAGCGGGATCAGTGCAGGGAGAGCGGCAGAAGCACCGGGATCAGTGCAGGGAGAGCGGCGGGAGCAGCGGGATCAGTGCAGGGAGAGCGGTGGGAGCGGTGGGAGCGGTGCAGAGGGAGCGGTGGGAGCAGAGGGAGCAGCGGGAGCAGCGGGATCAGCGGGAGCGGTGTGAGCAGCGGGGATCAGTGCAGGGGGAGCGGTGGGAGCGGTGGGAGCAGCGGGATCAGTGCAGGGAAAGCAGCGAGATCAGTGCAGGGAGAGCGGTGGGAGCGGTGTGAGCAGCGGGAGCGGTGTGAGCAGCGGGATCGGTGCAGGGGGAGCGGTGGGAGCGGTGGGAGCAGCGGGATCAGTGCAGGGAGAGCGGTGGGAGCGGTGGGAGCAGCGGGAGCAGTGCAGGGAGAGCGGTGGGAGCGGTGCAGAGGGAGCGGTGGGAGCAGCAGGATCAGCGGGAGCGGTGTGAGCAGCGGGAGCGGTGTGAGCAGCGGCGGGAGCCCCCGCCCCGGCGGAGCACAGCGCGCTGGGCTGCGGATGGAGGGCAGCCGCGCTTCTCCCCGGTACGGATCCATGGAATCCACCCGGTGGCCGCCGGCCGGAGCGGAGCCAGGTGAGCGAGGCGGGACCGGGACGGGACCGGCACCGGAACCGGCACCGGCACCGCCCGAGCTCAACTTCCCCCGCCCCCGGCGCTTCGGGACAATCCGGACACCCGAGCCCCGGGAGCTGGCCGGGAATCGGCGGCTTCACCCACCCCACGGAGCCCAGCCGGGGGTCCCCGGACCGGCCCCGGCCCCGCCGGAGCCCCGCGCAGTGGGGGAGTGGGGGAGAAGGATGGATGGATGGATGGATGGATGGATGGATGGATGGATGGATGGATGGATGGATGGATGGATGGACGGACGGACGGACGGACGGACGGACGGACGGACGGACGGATGGATGGATGGATGGATGGATGGATGGATGGATGGATGGATGGAAGGACGGTGAGAGGGGCTGAGTGGGAGGAAGGGAGGCTGGAGGGGAGGAAGGGTGGCTGCAGGGGGATGTCTGGAGGGACACACCGGGGGAGCACGGCCACATCTCGCTGCTGCTGCCCTGCCGGACACGGCTGTGACCGGGGCACGGGAGCGGTCGCCCAGTCCTTGAGCGCCTTTGCCCCTCTCTGACCAGTTCCCCCAGTAGGACCCCGGGTGAGAAGAGCGGGAGATGCAGAGCGGGGGAATTGCCTTGGGCAAAGCCCTCGACCTTGGGCTGGGAGAAAGGGTGGCGGTGCTGGGCTGTGCAGAGCGGAGGCGCTGCAAACCCTCTGCTCTGCCGCCCCTCCGACTTCTCCCGCCCCCCGTCCCTCTCCGCTCGCCCTTAGCCCCTCGCACACAGCGGGGCAGGGACAGGCAGCAGGAGAGGCAGGGGAGGAGGGAGCAGCCAGCTCCGGCATCCTGCTGGGAACTGCTTGGGGCTGTGCTGCCCACGAAGCTGCTCAGCTCCTGGTGGAGCTGTGGGAAGTTTTGGTCCTTTTCCTTTGTGCCTTTCCTGGCAGAGAGTGTCCTCCCCCACCTCCTGCGGGGCTCTGAGCACCTTCCCCAGCCGTGTCCTCTCCTCCAGCAGCTGGGTGACATGGGGATGGGCCAGGGGCTGGACTCAGGGCGCTGGGTAGGCCTGGACATCCCTGTCCCTGCTGCCTGTTGCTGCTGTCAGGAGCAGAGGAGAGCACACGGTTCAGTTAGGAGCTCCTTGGGATGGTGCCTGAAGAGCTCTGTCCCCTCCGTAGGGGGGTGTCAATAAATTTCCCAACTTCAATCATGAAGGAAATTGCTTGAAATTCGCCCTGCACTGTTGGCTGGGGTGACTCATCCCAGGCCTGCTGCTGGCTGTCCAAATGTTTTCCAAAAACCGTCAGGAATGGAGCTCTGGCTATTACACTCACTAGTGGAGGCCCCTCCCTGGGCCGGGTGTGATAATTAGAGCATCTCCAAATTTCTGTCGAAGCTTTCTCCCCCTACTTGGTTTGCCAGGCAGAAATGGTGCCGGGCAGGATCCCTTTGGCTCAGGCACTGGGGTGTTTTCTGTGGGGACTGTGCTGCTGTGGAGAGCTGTGGGAGCAGATGGAGCCATCCCTGTCTGTCCCCAAAGAGAGATTTGGATCGTGGGTTTGATCCCAGCTTTAATGAACACCCTGCCTTGGGTGTCCCCTTCTCCAGGTGCTCCCTCCCAGGGTTCGTGGGCTTCATTTTCCAGGAGTTTTCTCCTGGCACTGCCCTCCCCCTCTTCTGCTCTGAATTCAGAGCTTCAGGGGCACAAAGGTCCTGTCAGAGCTTCTTGTCCAGCACCGATGCTTTGGAGAGCAGCTCCCTGGAGTTCCTGAGGGATGCAGAGTGCCAGGGCCTGACCACAGCACCTGAAGGCACAGCCAGGGCTGGCACCCTCCAGCTGAGCCGTGCAGCCTGCCTGGGCTGTGCTGTGACCTTCCCCCTGTCCCCATGTCACAGGACACTCCTGATCTGATAAGTGCCCAGCAGAAAGGTGACTTGGGAGCAGCGTGCGAGGGCAGGGCGGTGCCAGCCACACCCCAGAGCTGAGCCAGGAGATTTCCTGCTCTTGTGGGCACTGCAGGAGGCTGGAATTGCATCCCAGCCTCCTGATGCAGGTGAGGGAAAGCCACAGCCCTGCTCCTCCTCCCCTCCCAGCGCTGCCACCTCCTCCCTTTACCTCCACAGGCGAGGAGTCACCTCTCCCCGCTGTTGTGCCGGTGACATTCTGGGATGAGAGGCACAGGAAGGGATGCTGACAGCTGTTCCCAACCCTGGCCCTCCCCTCTGAAAACACCTGGCTGAGAACCTCAGCCTGAGGCTCGTGCCCGCAGGGATCAGAGACACTCCGGGTCATTCCGCAGCCGGGCAGGCCGGGAGGGGCTGCTCCCTTCCCCAGCCCCGCCCGGTGCTGCCGGCGCTGGCCGTGTGTCCCGGGGAGGGGCTGCAGGGGGCTCTGGGTCCAGCTGTCTCTGTGTTTGTGTTTATCGGCGCCCCGGGACACGGAGCGGGCCCAGCGCTGCAGCTTTTGGTGACACTCCGGGGCTGAGCTGAGGCACAGCCCCAGGGACCTCCCAGCTGTGCCACCCGCCCCTCCAGCTGTGCCGGCACCTGCACACCTGCCAGCATCTGCCGCCGGCCTCTGGGGCCATCCCCAGCTGCTCACTGCAACAAAATATCCCAGGCCAGAGGAGCTTTGGGGTAGCAGAGCCCCAGAATGCTCGGGATGAGGGACCTCAGCATCCTGGTCCCCTAGCAACCGCACTCTGGTCCCCTAGCAACCGCACTCTGGTCCCTTAGCAACCGCATCGTGATGCTGTAGCAGCCACAGGCCGGTCCCTTGGCAACGAGGCGCAGGGAAGGAGCTGTGCAGAGCTCGGGCGGGAGCTGCAGGGCTCAGCCAGCCTCACACCCTGCCCAGCCCAGGGCTCCGTCTGTCCTGAGCAAGCACGGGCTCCTGGGAGCATCCTGAGGCTCCCAACAGGGAACAGGGAGGAGCCTGGCATGAGCCCTGGGGACAGGATTTCCAAGAAATCCTCATGAGTTTCAAAGTCAGAAACAGCAAAAAACTCTTCAAACCACTCACACGAATCCCAACCTTGGGATTTCCACAATAAACCTTTCCCTACTGGAAGTCTTGGAAGTATGTCCCACTCTGAATGATTTCCCGAGCAGTATTACATGGTGGGGAGAGGACAGAGAGTGCAGAGTGTTTGGTCTTGAGCCTTCGAGGTTGTCTCTTCCTGCCCTCAGCACTGACCTGGCTCCTGCTTGGAGTGCACAGACAGCACATCCTGACAAATCCCAACATCCCTGCTGGAAAACCCTGCTCCTGGAGCAGCTCCATGGCTGAACTCTCCCTGCATGGGAAAAGCCCCAGGGCTGCAGGAAGGCAAAATCTCAGAGAGAAATGTGTCCTGGGAGGGTTCAAAGGAAGCAGACTGGTGTGGAAAATTTGGAATGTTCTCCCACAGCCGGGCTCTGCTGCAGTCCCTGTCCCCAGCACATCCCAGGAGTGTCAGATCAGCTGGGATGTGGTGGAGGTGCTGCTGCCTGGCACTGGAGACAGGCCGAGTGCCAGATTAGCTGGGATGTGCTGGAGGTGCTGCTGCCTGGCACTGGAGACAGGCTGAGTGTCATGTCTGAGAGCCAGACCAGGCTGGGAGCTGGTCTGGAGCAAATCCTCAGCTATTCCCATAACCGTGGCAGGGAGTCACTGTGGGATCCACACAGCACCCAGGGACAGCCTGCAGCAAACGAGTGGGATTTGTGTGTGAGTCACAGAGGGGGAGGCAGAGCTGCTGGCCAGAGCCATGGATGGAGGTGGATGGCCTTTCATCCCATCTATCCCTCTAAAACAAAAATTACAACCCCTTTATCCCACATTTCACTGCAAATCTCCACCCTCTCACCCCTTTCCCTGCCTCAGTTTCCCCAGGCAGGGGTGGATGTGATCCCTGCCGAGGGTGAGGGAGCTGAACAAGGGGGCTCCACCCCAGGGGGCTGGGGAGGATGGGGGATGCTCATCCAGCCTGTGATGGAGGGGGAGCAGCAGAAGGGATTTCACCCCTGTGGCTCCTCAGCTCTGAGCTTTGCTGCTCCTGCTCGTGCAGGAGGAGGCTGAGGGCAGGCTCAGGTCTCTGTGCTGGACGTGCTGGAGGCTTCCATGGCTCTGGAAAAAGAAAGGGACATTCCCACCCTTCCCTCCAGCAGTTTGCAGCTCCCTTGGTGTCACATCCCGAGGTGTCTCCTTAAACCCGAGATCACCTCAGGAGGACATGCTGTGCTGTAAATCCTGATTTTTCCCAAAGCCCCGATGAGAGATTGCAGCAGACAGTTTTTAAGGCTCCAAGGACTGTTGA
The DNA here is from genome assembly GCA_034336665.1 of Luscinia megarhynchos. NCBI lineage: Eukaryota > Metazoa > Chordata > Aves > Passeriformes > Muscicapidae > Luscinia > Luscinia megarhynchos. Next base: position 11,312,857 of record CM067580.1, read on the forward strand.
TTGTTTCCTGTCTCAGGAACTCTCTGCCCGGCTCACAGCTCTGCCCAGCCGGGCACCCAGGATGGAATCTGCCTGCTGAGGGCAGGGCTGATCTCACACAGTCTGCATTACCTGCTAAATGTTTGTAACAATTCTCCAATACAATACAGTCTTGTTAAACAGTCCAGCTCTGACCCCATCCAATCTGACAGTGCCAGCATGTCACCCAGCATGGATGGCACGGAGAAGAAGGAGGAAGAGGTATCCACACCCCAAATTCTCCATCTTGGCCACGTGTCCCTTATCACAAACATCCCCAAAAGTCTATTTATCTACGTTCTAACAACCTAATTTACACTTTGCTAATTTTGGTGGCTTGTTTCCATTCCCTCTGTGTTGGTAATTTCCCCCAGGGGTTGGAATTCAGTGCCTGAGACACCAGGGTCTCACTCAGGGGTGTTTGAGACCCTCGCCAGGGGGTTTGAGACCCCCAAGGAGGCCAGGGGACTGCTCTGGACTCCCACACCTTGTTCTCCTGCTGCTCAGAGGGGGAGACCCTGGACCGCTGGGGCTTTGTCCCAGCCCCGAGCCCTGTGCCCTGGGCCAGGGGCCGTGCTGCTGCTCCCGAGGCGGCCCCGAGCTCCCTGCCGGGCTCCTGCTGCCCCAGGTGGCTCCCACTCCTTTTCCAGAGGCCGAGATCGTGTCCATGGCCGACTCCACCGCCACCATGGATGACATCGAGGGAGAGCTCTTCAGGATCGAGCGGATCCGGGAGATCCTGGTGCGCCGGGAGTCGGAGCTGCGCTACATGTGAGTGCCCAGCGCCTCCTCCTGCGGGCCAGGCAGGCTCAGCCCCCGCGGCTGCCCCCACCTCCCATTTCCATCAGCAAAGAGCTTTTGGAGTGGAATTTCCCAGGCCTTTCAGCCCCGTGCTGCACTGGTGGCCACCAGCACCTGCGGGGATGCGGGATGATTTCAATGGGTCCGTCAGGAGATTTCACGTGCTTGGAGGAAAAGGCCTGGCTAGTTACCCACAGTTTGGGATAGTTAATTTTGTAATCTCACTGAAGGGCTGTAGTTAGCCCAGCCCCCAGATCCCGCCCTGCCAGCCCAGCACAAACTGGGATTTTGGCAGAGGTGACATTCCTTGGGCTGGAGCACTTCCGTGCTGCCTTTGGGGTGTGATGAGTCCCCACCGGTCCCTGCACCGAGGGACCTGCAGCCTGGGAATCCCTCCGTGAATCCAGAGTGGGAGCTTGGAGCTGCTTCAAGGTCTGGATTTGGAGCCCCTTGGAGGCACAGCTCAGGATTTTTGGGAACCATCAAAATGTAGCTCTTGAAGTCTTTTCCATGGCAACAGTACCTGATCCTCTCAGGTGCTGTCACAGCTCCAGTGCTTCCTGAGCCCTTTGTTTGGTTTCTCCCTTAGGAAGGCAAAGGGAAATCTTCTGCAGAAACCTCAGGGTGGGCTTGGCTGCAGAGCAATCCTGGGGGTGTTGGGACTCTCCAGGGGTTGCCTGGCTGGAGTTTGGGTGCTGGGGGCCCTCGAGCTGAGCTCTGCAGTGCAGGGAGGCTGGGAAGGCTGAGGAGCTTCCTGGGGCTGGGGAAGGGGATCCAGACCTGGGCTCTGAGGACAGGCCTGGAGGGGTGGGAAAGGGGGAAAAGGGGATCTCAGGGTGGTCGCACTGCAGGGCTCAGGGAGATGCCAAACTCCCGGGATGTGCAGCTGAACAGAGCAGTGGCCTCAATAAAAAACTGTTTGCTCCTTGTTGGAAATGTCAGACTAAAACATTCCAACATTTCTGAGGCGCCTTTGCTCTGGAAAACAGCAAGGCACCAAACATTCTCCTTTCCAGGGCAAAGGGAAAGGTCTGGGGCTCCCCTGGGAGGTTCAGCTCCGGGCTGGTCCCTCAGTGCTCCTGGGGCCAGCCAGGGACCCCCGGCCCTGCTGACACTGCCGCGGGGGGCACAGCAGGGCTGTCACAGCAGGAGCCTCCTGCGAGCTTGTCCTTGCAACCCCTCCTCATTTTAATTGAAAAGAGAATTTATTGTCTTTTATTCTCCCTATCAGCGTTCCAGAACTAATTTCCATTTAAATGCAGCAATCATCCAGCTCTCCTCTGACTGTTCATTTTAATTTTAATCAGTTTGTCCCCAGGAATCCCTGTGCCCCCCCGGTGCTCTGCACACCCTCTCTGTTACATTTCATGTTTTTACCTTTATTTAACTCTGCAGGAAGGCGGGATAAAAGAGATCTTTTTTCATGGCAGCAGCTTCCACTTCTTTTTGGGTTTTGCTCTTTGGAGATTATTTTCTGGGACCAGGAGAAACACAGCAGCTCTTGCCTGGTGGATGGTCCAGGTTTGGAGAAGGCTTTGTTATCATTAAGGTGATGAAACTCTCTGCCAACAGCCAGCACCCCAACAAAACACTGGCTGGGAAGGCAGGGAAATCTGGGATCCTCACCAGGCACTGGCTGAGTGCTACCCTGGGGGTTTTTCAGCTCTGCTCTCCCAGTTTTCCCCCTCAGAGGTTCTGTTTGTGCCTCTGCAGGATGGACGACATCCAGCTCTGTAAGGAGATCAGCCGGCTGAAAACAGAGCTCCAGAAACTCCTGGTGCTGCCAGGTGAGGCTTTGGCCAGCTCCGTGTGAGTGCTGGGGGTGGAGTCTCCTTGGCTTGAGATCACCTCAGGAGGACATGCAGTGCTGTAAATCCTGGTTTTTCCCAAAGCCCCGATGAGAGATTGCAGCAGACAGTTTTTAAGGCTCCAAGGACTGTTGATTGTTTCTTGTCTCAGGAACTCTCTGCCCGGCTCACAGCGTCTGCCCAGCCGGGCACCCAGGATGGAATCTGCCTGCTGAGGGCAGGGCTGATCTCATACAGTCTGAATTACCTGCTAAATGTTTATAACAATTTTCCAATACAGTACAGTCTTGTTAAACTGTCCAGCCTTGTCCCCATCCAGTCTGACAGTGCCAGCATGTCACCCAGCATGGATGGCACGGAGAAGAAGGAGGAAGAGGTATCCACACCCCAAATTCTCCATCTTGGCCACGTGTCCTTATCACAAACATCCCCAAAGTCTATTTATCTACGTTCTAACAACCTAATTTACACTTTACTAATTTGGGTGGCTTGTTTCCATTCCCTCTGTGTTGGTAATTTCCCCCAGGGGTTGGAATTCAGACACCAGGGTCTCACTCAGGGGTGTTTGAGACCCTCGCCAGGGGGTTTGAGACCCCCAAGGAGGCCAGGGGACTGCTCTGGACTCCCACACGTGCCTGGGGCTGTCCCAGAGCCCAACGTGCCCCTGGCAGGTGCCACCGTGCTGCCTGTGCCTGGGAACCTTTAGACACAGCCCAGGTGCTGCTTAATATTCAGGTGCTGCTCACTTCAATAAACCTGGCTCGGCATCCAGGTGGGGGGGAACCCCTGCTGTAAAAATGGGAGCTTCTGGCAAAACAAACCCAAATCTCATGGGGGCTTTTAATTCTAACACCTTCCAGTTCATTATCCAAGACTTTCCCTAAGCCATGGCTCAGAGCAGAGATGAACTGGTTATTTCTGCTACTGGAGAAGTGAGCCTGACCTTCCTTCATCTGCTTTGGGCTTTCATTTCTTGCCTTTTCAGCACTCCCAGACTCAGCTGAGAGCAGAAATTCTGCTCTTTTCGTCTTCTTTATAAGTTGACTCAGACCAGTCTGTGCTGGAAAAATCCTGCACATCCCCATTCTTGTGAGACAGCCACGGCAGCCTTGGGTTTGGATAAAGGCAGGAACACGTCAGCGCTTACTCAGAGCTTGAAATGTCCCCGAGCCCAGGTGCCTTTAGTGATTCAGATCATCACCGTGGCCGTGATGGGCTGTGACATCAGCCAGGGGGAGAAAGGGGCAGTGTTTGTCCCTTTGGGGGTTTGGCTGTTGGATGGTCTCTGGACAGACTCAGGAGTTACTCTTTTCTGTTTTTTAGGTTTGTAGTTTATTATAAAGGTGTGGGTGTAAGAGAGAGGGTAGAGCATGGGAGAGTAAGAGAGTGAGAGATAAGAGCAAGGGGTAAGAGAGAGCCTAGAGAGAGATTAGAGAGGTAAGAGAGCAATTTTCTGTTTACAATACAGTAAGTATCTTTCTATGATGAATATTCTAATTTCCAATAACCAATCTCATACAATATACTAATTTCCTAATATTTGCATGCAACCTTAGGCACTACTAAATTACCATGTTTTATGGCTTTCTTATCTTTAAACCTTTCCTGCCAAGCTTAAAACAAGATGTTTGTTAGTTCTTTAGTATTTGTGGCATTTGGCATCATCTAAACAAAAAAAAAGGCCTCAAACCTTCACATAACTGTTTTCCATGTTAACAATTGCCTGGATCCAGCTGCTTCCTTGGGTTGGCTTTGCCCCCACGCTCAGAGCTGAGCAGAACAGAGCAGGCCTGGCCTTGGCAGGGGGGATGGAGCCTGGGGGGTGTGGAATGTGCTCTCTGTGCTGCAGAGAACCAGAAATCCAACGAGGAGAAGCAGAGGGAAGAGGAGCTGGTGCAGCAGATCCACAAGCTGGTGGAGACGCGGGATTTCCTGGTGGATGATGTGGAGTTTGAGAGGCTCAGGTAGCTGGTGCCACCCACTGTGTGTGCTGGGGACAGTGCAGGGCAGTCCTGCCTTCCCAGAGCTCTGGGGCCTCGCTTCTCTTTGCCCAAGCAGTAACTGAGTTCTTTGTCACAGGGAAAGGGAAGAAGACAAGGAAATGGCCGAGTTCCTGCAGAGCAAGCTCTCCAAAAGCTACCTCCAGAGAGCAAGTGGGTGCTGACGGGGCTTGTCCCCTTTCCCAAGCATTCTGCCTCCAAAATTGTACTGCCTGGGACTGGCTGGCTAACCTGGAGGAGGGTGGGGAAATGGAATGGGGGGAGGCTGGTGCTTGAGGTCACATTGTGGGAACAGCTGGAATTGGAGCAGATGTTCGGAATTTCTTTCCCTCCTGACATTTCCCACCACATCCCATGAGAAGGGGGCTGGGGAGGGGCTCCCTTAGAGCTGCCAGGCTTCACCTGGCCCCTTAACACTGGCTTATATCTCAGGTGGATGCAGGATGGGCAGCACATCTTCAGATGACAGCCACCCCCTTCCCTGGGCTCTGCCACCTGCCCAGGGTGCTGGGAGGCATTCCCAGCCCTGGGGACACCCCGAGCAGCCAGGGCAGTGCTGGGTGGTGCAGGAGCTGTGGCTCCGAGGGGGCCAGCAGCAGCCCCAGAGGAGCTCTGAGCAGCAGCCCCAGGCCCTGCCCTGCTCCCCAGGCAGACCCAGATCCTCTTCCCGCAGCTCCTGTCCGAGAGAAGAAGATGACATCGAGGGGACAGCAAACCTCGGCTCCCTACATGAGCAAGACAGGCCTGACCCTGCTCAAGGAGTGCTGTGGCTTCACCTGCTCCATCATGTAGGGCAGTGCCAGCCCCTGGCACAGGACACAGCTGTGGGAGAGGCACCTGCTGGGAGCCTGGACGGGCTGATCCCATCCTGGAACTGATCCCATCCTGGAACTGATCCCATCCTGGAGCTGATCCCATCCTGGAGCTGATCCTGTCCTGGAACTGATCCCATCCTGGAGCTGATCCCATCCTGGAACTGATCCCATCCTGGAACTGATCCCATCCTGGAACTGATCCCATTCTGGAACTGATCCCATTCTGGAGCTGATTCCATCCTGGAGCTGATTCCATCCCAGACCTGATCCTGTCCTGGAGCTGATCCTGTCCTGGAGCTGATCCCTTCCTGGAGCTGATCCTGTCCTGGAGCTGATCCCATCCTGGAACTGATTCCATCCCAGACCTGATTCCATCCTGGAGCTGATCCCATCCTGGAGCTGATCCCATCCTGGAGCTGATCCCATCCTGGAGCCAATCCCATCATGGGCCACCCCCTCCCTGCTCCTCCACAGACTCTCCAGGCTGCTTTTCCTGGCCCCCAGGATTTGCTTTATCCACACACCCCAAGGGCTCCTCTCTGTCCTGCCTTCCCAGGGCCCTACTGGGACAGCCAGTGACCCAGCCAGTGAGTTTGGCCAGGCTGAGGGAGCAGAGGTCAGGAAGAGCCCTGGATTCCAGACCTGGAGGCAGCCTGGGCTGGAAGCAGAGCTGGTGCAGGCAGGAGGATGGGCAGGGTCTGTCTGTGTGCTCACCTGTGGCCCTGGGGCTGCTCCTGGAGAAGGCTCAGGCTGCTCCCCTGGGCACGTGGAGCTGCTGGACGTGCTGGGACAGATGCCCAGCCCACAGGAGTGACACTGCTTCGTGTGCATTGATCCCAACCCAAACCAATAAATGTCTGTTGGAATCTCCACAGTGTTTCCTCCACCTGGGACCTTTTTAGGAGATGGCTCAGCTGTGGCACAGCAGGATGGGTAAGAGGAACAGAAACCTGATCCCAAACAGTCAAGCTGGACTTTGGAGTTCCCTGGAGTGCCCAGAGCAGCTCCTGCTCTGCAGCAAGACCCCAACCCTTCCATTTCTGGCTCTGATCCACGTTTCACTTTTGGTCCCTCAGCATCCTCCACCAGCCCCTGGGCAGAGCTGTGTCCCAACCATCCCTCTCATGGGCAGGGGACAGCCATGTCCCCAGCCATCCCAGCTGTGTCCCCAGCTGTCCCTCGTGGGGCAGAGCTGCTCCTGCCCCCTGCCCCCACTGAGGGGCACCCACATGGGTGACAGGGTGGCCATAGGTGGCCAGCTGAGTCACCTCTCAAGGGGGGTGTGGATGATCCTGTCCCTTTGGAAAGGTCACAGCTGAGATGAGATGCAAGAGCACAAGGGCACAGCATCCTCTGTGCTCGGGGATGAGTCAGGAGATGACTGTTCCAGAGCAGGCAGCAGCTCCTGGGGGCACCATCAATGTCTCTGTGAGACCCCTGAGAGCCACGCAGGGCTCACTCCCTCCCTCCTGCTTTTCTCTCTCTCCTGCTTCTGGGTGTTTGAGCTCAAAGGAGAGCGTGGAAGATCAGCAGGAAATGAGGAGATGCCTTAAACGATTGTCTATTTTTCAGTCTGCAGTGTCTGCAGGGTCTGTGTCCTCTCCTCCCCCTGCTGCTCCTCGCTGGCAGGGCAGGCTCTCACAGAGGGTGGCTGCGCTCCTTCATGTCCTCCGTGAAGTCCTGGAGGTCGTAGATGAACTGCTGGATCTAGGGGGGAGAGGGAGAGGGAGAGGGAGAGGGGGCTCAGGGCAAGGATGGGCACGGGGGGCAGAGGGGAGCCTGTCCCTCCTGGAGGGGAGATGGGGACAGGGGACAGGACAAGCAAGCACGTGCAGCACCAGAGTGTGGGGGAAGGAATTCTCTGTGGGGGAATGGAACCAAACCTTGGCCATGGCTTGGTCTGCATTGCTGCACCCCTGCACCCCTGAACCCTCAAATCCCTGCACCCCTGGAGCCCCTGAACCCCTGAACCCTCCAAATCCCTGCACCCCTGAACCCTCAAATCCCTGCACCCCTGAACCCCTGCACCCCTGCACCCCTGAACCCTCAAATCCCTGCACCCCTGAACCCCTGCACCCCTGCACCCCTGAACCCTCAAATCCCTGCACCCCTGAGCCCCTGAACCCCTGAACCCTCAAATCCCTGCACCCCTGCACCCCTGAAACCCCTGAACCCTCAAAATCCCTGCACCCCTGAGCCCCTGAACCCCTGAAACCCTGCACCCCTGAACCCTCAAATCCCTGCACCCCTGAGCCCTGAACCCCTGCACCCCTGAACCCCTGCGCCCCTGAACCCTCAAATCCCTGCACCCCTGCACCCCTGAACTCCTGCACCCAAATCCCTGCATCCCTGAACCCCTGAACCCCTGAACCCCTGAACCCTCAAATCCCTGCACCCCTGCACCCCTGAAACCCTGATCCACTGCACCCTCAAATCCCTGCACCCCTGCACCCCTGAAACCCTGATCCACTGCACCCTCAAATCCCTGCACCCCTGATCCCTGCCTGGCTCCTCCTGCCCCACAGGGCCCCACTCCAGCTGCAGCTGCAGGGAAGGGACAGCTTTGCCTGGTGTCCCCAGCACTCCCTGAGCCCGGGGGCCCCAGGGGAGAAGGGGGAGTGTGTTGGGCCTGGGGGCTCCCCGGGCTGGGGAGAGCCATTCCTGGGCTGTACCATGTCCAGCTGCCTGTGGCTGTCCCCAGCTGCCACCTTCTCCTGGGGCTGGAGCCGTGTGCTGGCAGCCTGGAACAGGCTCTGGATGGCCATGTGCAGCGACCTCAGCTCCGTGGCCTTGCTGGCAGCGCTGGCCTGGGCCTCAGCCCAGCGATTCTCCTGGGGGAGACACCCCAGCAGAGCCCCTGAGTCCCGCCCTCCTGCGGCTGGAGGAGCCCAGCCGTGCCCAGGTGTGGTGGGAGCAGAGCCCAGCCCACCTGCAGCTCCTGCAGGGCTCACCTGCCGTGTTCTCTGTGCCAGGACAGTGCCCTCCCCACAGCAGGGGCAGATCCCCCGCAGCAGCACAGCCACTGCCACCTCCCAGAGCTGCTGCTGCTTCCAGCTCCTCCTCAGGACAAACCTGGGCTCTCCCTCCTCCCTCCTGGGGGGATGGCAGCAGGCATCTCCCCCCAGACTCTGCTGGGCCTGCCCTGAGCCCCTCCTGGCTCTGCCAGCCTTGGAGAGCTCCCCTCCCTCCCCACAGCTCCTTACCCACTTGCTGATGTCACTTTGAGCCCGGCCAAAAGATTCTTTGAGCTGAACCAGGTCATTTCTGCACTGGAGCATCTCAGCTTCCTTCTCTGTCCTGATCTGCTGCTGCAGGACCTTGCCCTGCTGCATCAGCTGCCGGTGCCACCACTGGGACTGCAGCAGGTCCTTGCGTGTCCTCACCAGGGCCTTGTAGTAGGAGATGATGTCCTCGATGTCCCTGAACTGCAGCACAGGGCCTGGCTCAGTGACACCCCGCCCTGAGCAGGGCCAAGGCCGCCCAGCTGCAGGATCTTCCCTTCTCCAGTGTCCCTGCAGCCCCCGAGCCTGGCCAGGCTCCCGGGCCGTGCACAGTGCCAGCCCTGCAGTGGCACAGGGGCACAGCCGTGCCCAGGGGCAGCAGTGTGGGGGGAAGCACAGCAGCTCCTGGGCCCTGGCAGGCAGCAGGAGCACGGGGCATGCATGCAGAGGTGCCCCAGCATCCTGGAAAGGAGGCACAGCTTTCCTAGCACCTGCCTGGGCCCCACTCCTGGGCACTTTCCCCTCTCTCAAGCCATCAGTGTGACCTGCAATGGTGACACACTATTCCCCTAAGCTCTGAGCTTTCCTCGTGGCTTTTGTTGAGTTTTCTCCATCCCTCATCCGTTCTGGCTCTCCTCTCACTGTTCCTGTGACCCATCTTGGCTACAAGGGAACCCTTCCCTCCCCACCTGGACTCTGGCTTGGATCAAGTGCTGATTTCCCCGGCCTTGCCTCATGCCCTCTGGTTCAAAGCCAGGTGAGGCTGAGCCACGTCCAAGCTCACCTGTGAATTTTCCACCACATTCTCCAGGTACCTCTTAAACAGGGAGTACTTCAGCAACTTTTTTGAGAGTTTCTGGTGCCGTTTTCTGAGGGCTTCCAGTTCCTTCCTAGCCTTCAAGAGCTCACTCTCTTTTTTTGTATTCTCCTCTTTCTCTTCTTTGGCTTTCTTCAGAGCTTGATTTCGCAGCCTTTCATTCTCCTGGCGAGGTTTTCCCAGCACCAAGCACGGCCAGAGTGGAAGGAAGGCAAAGGAAGGTGGAGCTGGGTCACTCAGGGGCACTGGGAGGAGACCCGAGCACTGTGGCACCCCAGGGCCACTCCCCCTCCCTGCTCCCTCCTGCATTGTCCCTTTGGCCTGGGGACAGCACCTGGGATGGGACTGTGCCTCAGACCTCCCTCACCTGTCCCAGGAACACGGCTGGGGGTCTGCAGGGGGGACAGGGCTGAGAGCCTCCCCTGGAGACCCCAGGACAGGAACAGGGCTGAGAGCCTCCCTGGAGACCCCAGGACAGGGCTGAGAACCTTCCCTGGAGACCCCAGGGCAGGAACAGGGCTGAGAGCCTCCCCTGGAGATCCCAGGACAGGGACAGGGCTGAGAGCCTCCCCTGGAGACCCCAGGACAGGGACAGGGCTGAGAGCCTCCCTGGAGACCCCAGGACAGGGACAGGGCTGAGAGCCTCCCCTGGAGACCCCAGGGCAGGAACAGGGCTGAGAGCCTCCCCTGGAGATCCCAGGACAGGGACAGGGCTGAGAGCCTCCCCTGGAGACCCCAGGGCAGGAACAGGGCTGAGAGCCTCCCCTGGAGATCCCAGGACAGGGACAGGGCTGAGAGCCTCCCCTGGAGACCCCAGGGCAAGGACAGTGCTGAGAGCCTCCCCTGGAGATCCCAGGGCAAGGACAATCTCTCTCCTACCCAGGGTACAAATCCCTGCTCCTCAGAGCTCTGGCCTCAGGGGAGGCTTGGCCAGGAGTGTTTACCCAAGACTCTCCCCAAGGGAGTGTGCCAGGTGTGCCAGGTGTGCCAGGTGTGCCAGGTGTGCCAGGAGTACCAGGAATACCAGGTGTGTCAGGTGTGCCAGGAGCACCAGGTGTGCCAGGAGCACCAGGTGTGCCAGGAGCACCAGGTGTGCCAGGCGTGCCAGGAGCACCAGGTGTGCCAGGAGCAGCAGGTGTCCAGGTGTGCCAGGAGCAGCAGGTGTGCCAGGCATGCCAGGAGCAGCAGGTGTCCAGGTGTGCCAGGAGCAGCAGGTGTGCCAGGTGTGCCAGGTGTGCCAGGTGTGCCAGGTGTGCCAGGCGTGCCAGGAGCAGCAGGTGTCCAGCTGTACCTTTACAGTTGTCCCAGATGTCACCACGTGGGCTTTCAGCTGGGCCCTCCTGGCGTGCAGGTCCCTCCAGTGCTCGGCGATGCTCTCCATCCTCCCCGTGAAGGCCTGGCAGCAGCAGCGCAGGGTGACACGGCTGCACAGCCGGAGCCGCTGCCCCGCCCGCTGCTGCCGCCCCAGCCGTGCCCCGGCACCCTCGCAGCTTCCTCACCTCCTCTGTCTCCTCCACAACCTTCTCCATCAGTCGCACTTCCTTCATCTTCTTCAGGACGCAGATGAAGGAGTTCGTGGAGTCCTCCTCCTTTGCCCGGAGCTCCCTGCCGCACATTTCCCGAGGTGACACCGCCCCTGGTCCCGCAGGGTGCTGGATGGCTCTGGCAGGACCCCGGCCGCCCCTCAGAGCCCCCTGGCAGTTCCAGCCCTGCAGGGACCCCGGAGCTGCGGAGGTGGGGCGGGAGGGAGGGGAGAGGGGCCGGGCGGGGGGCAGAGCGGGTCCCGAGGGTGCTGGATGGCTCTGGGAGCCGGGCGAGGGGCAGAGCTGGTCCCGAGGGTGCTGGATGGCTCTGGGAGCCGGGCGGGGGGCAGAGCGGGTCCCGAGGGGTGCTGGATGGCTCTGGGAGCCGGGCGGGGGGCAGAGCGGGTCCCGAGGGTGCTGGATGGCTCTGGGAGCCGGGCGGGGGGCAGAGCGGGTCCCGAGGGTGCTGGATGGCTCTGGGAGCCGGGCGGGGGCAGAGCGGGTCCCGAGGGTGCTGGATGGCTCCGGGAGCCGGGCGGGGGGCAGAGCGGGTCCCGAGGGTGCTGGATGGCTCCGGGAGCCGGGCGGGGGGGCAGAGCGGGTCCCGAGGGTGCTGGATGGCTCTGGGAGCCGGGCGGGAGGGAGAGCGGGTCCCGAGGGTGCTGGATGGCTCTGGGAGCCGGGCGGGGGGCAGAGCGGGTCCCGAGGGTGCTGGATGGCTCTGGGAGCCGGGCGGGGCAGAGCGGGTCCCGCAAGGTGCTGGATGGCTCCGGGAGCCGGGCGGGGGGCAGAGCGGGTCCCGAGGGTGCTGGATGGCTCCGGGAGCCGGGCGGGGGGCAGAGCGGGTCCCGCGGGTGCTGGATGGCTCTGGGAGCCGGGCGGGGGGCAGAGCGGGTCCCGCAAGGTGCTGGATGGCTCTGGGAGCCGGGCGGGGGCAGAGCGGGTCCCGCGGGGCAGGGGATGCGGACCGGAGGACGGAGGAGCGCTCACCGCAGCAGGGGCAGCAGCCTGTCCCCGTACTGCCCGCGGTAGTAGCTCAGGCTGTCGTGCGCCATCGCTGCCCTGCCCTGCCCTGCCCTGGCTGCCAGGACACCCCGAGGCTGCTCTCAGACGCGCTGTGGCTCCTCCAACCTTTGTGAGAGCCCCGGCGGCTCCAGCGGCTGCTCCGCCCGGCGTGTGACGATGTCACAGTGGGCGCTGTGACACATCCCGCGGCTGCCCCCGGCACCGTGGCGGCTCCTCTGAGCCCCTGACCGCTGCCTCCAGGGCCTGGAATGTTTTCATTCCCTTCTCTTTCTCATCCATCCTTTCTGCTCTCTCTCTGCCCAGGCTTGGCCCCCGTGCCCCGTGCCCAGGGCTCCTTCTCTGGGGCAGGCTGAGCTTTCCCGTTCGCCAAAAATCAGCTGGCTGGCTTTTAACGGAGTTAATTTCTCCCTCAAAAGAGGGTCCTCCCGCGGCCAGGGACCCCCCAAAAGGAAGGGGGGGCTCACGGGCCAGCTGGGGCAGCCCGGGGGTGGTGGAATCGCTGCTGCCTGGGGGATTTCAGCTCCCTGCCAGCCCCGGCTGAGCCCAGAGCAGCTCTGCGAGCTCCAGGAAGGGCACAGGGGCTGCAGCAGCTGCAACGGAGGGTTTGTGGTGCTTCAGCCCCTTCTGCATGGAGCATTTTGGGTACAAAAGCCACTTTTGTGAGTGTCCTTGTCCCTGCTGCTCCTCCTCCCACCAGGACCAGCTCTTGGTCTCTGTTTAAAGAACGACCACTACAAGCCTTGAAATAGTGAAAATATAAAGATTTCCCAAACTGCTTTTTAAATATCTCCCCTTACGAAATACTATAGCTATAGCAAATATTAATGATAAAATTTACTAAAAATTTAGATTTATTTGAATATATAATAATAGACAATAGATTATATATGACACAGCTTTACAGACAATGCATAAAATACATAAAATAAAATCTATAGCACAAAAGAATATCTAAGGAGGCAGATTTGCTGACTTTATAAGACTTTTGCTTGCTTTTTCCCAAAGCACCTCCACAAACAGAAGAAAAGGGAGCACTTTTAGGATCTCTGAAATCCTCTTTGTTTTCTAATTACATCAAAACCTAAATGTGAACGCTGCAGCTGTTTTGGAGTTTTTAGTGGGGTTTCTGCTGGGGTTGCTTGCAGGAGATGCTCTGGTGCTGCCCAGCGCCCACAGCTGCTGGGCAGGGGCTGTGGCCAGCCCAGGGCAGGAGGGTCAGGGCGCTGCTGGCGTTCAAGGGCGGCTGAGCACAGCCCGGAGCTCCTGCAGGAATCCTGGGGAGCTGGGGACATCTCCTGGCCATGGCACGGAGCAGCACGGCAGGAAAATCAGCCCCACACAGAGCTCTGCAGCTCCTCTGCCCGGGCACTGCAGCGTGGGCACTGCAACACAGCCCAGGGGAGCTTGTCTGAAAGAAAAAAGTGCTAAAAGTGACTAAACCCCACTTGTTTTAAAGCACAGCATCTCCCTTAACCGCCCTGAACACCAGAGCCTGCCTGGTGCTCTAGGCCACGTTTTATTTCACAAGTCTGACTTTCTTCCTCAAGCCCTCAAAACACACTCCACAATCAGCATCTCCAGGTGATTAATCCTTCTATCCAATGCCAGAGCCTTCCTTCCACACCTCTCCTTGTTTCTAGGTAAGATTCCTTACAAATCCAGAAAGTCAACATTCCTGGCTGCTTCTCCCACCCCTGGGAGCCCTGCCCCACTAAAGCCCCTGTTCTAACAACCTGCACAGATCTCTCCCGAGGAGAAAAGGGGGCAGAAGATACTGGAATTGTTATTAAAACCCAATTAAAGGAAATGCAAACAGCACAGGCTTTCCCTGGAAAATGCCAGTGGCACCTTAATTAGGGCCAGAAGGGGCAGGAATGCTGTCCCCAAGCCCCGGAGCCTCCTGCCCACAGTTGTCACTTGGGATCAGCCCTGGGAGCATTAAAGCACAGCCCTGCACCCCAGAAACAGCTTCAGAGCAGCTTTCAAAGGATGTAAAACCCACTGAGTGGTGACCAAACGTGAACCAGCTTAATTCCAGGGAAAACCTCCCAGCCCCAGGCCCTGGGACAATAAATATGTGATCAGTGGTGCAGGAAGGTTAATGAAAGGAAGGGCTGCTGGCAAGAACAGGACCTGGGCACCGTGGGCTGTCACATCAGGGCTGGATTAGATATGGAAAAGCAGCACCAGCCAGGCAAGTGTCACTGCTCAGCTCCATCAAACTCCAGGTGCTGATTTTTCTAATGCAGGGAAAAGCTGAGTGTCAGCTCCAGGCACATTCCAGGCTGGGCTCTGCCACCTCTGGAATCCCAAAGCTGGGCCAGGGCCCTGCAAGGATTTCAGAGGGACCCCGAGCTGGGAGGGGCAGCTGAGCCTACAGACCTGGGGGCTCTGTGCCTGACACAGTTCCTGCCAGGGTCCTGCCAGGGTCCTTCTCAAACTCCTGCCAGGGTCCTGCCAGATTCCTTCTCAAACTCCTGCCAGGGTCCTTCTAAAACTCCTGCCAGGATCCTGCCAGATTCCTTCTAAAACTCCTGCCAGATTCCTTCTCAAACTCCTGCCAGGGTCCTTCTAAAACTCCTGCCAGGATCCTGCCAGATTCCTTCTAAAACTCCTGCCAGGATCCTTCCAGATTCCTTCTAAAACTCCTGCCAGGGTCCTTCTAAAACTCCTGCCAGGGTCCTGCCAGATTCCTTCTCAAACTCCTGCCATACTCCTTCTATGATCCCTCCAAAGTCCTTCCAAATTCCTTCCAAGATCCCTCCAAGCTCCTTCCAGGATCCCTCCAAGCTCCTTCCAAGCCCCTTCCCTACAGACCCACACACAGCCCAGGCTCAGACAAGAGAGCAAAGTTGGATTTCCTGGCTCAGGATTCAGAGCCTGGGTTGTGTCTGCCTGTACCCCTGAAAACCAGACCCACAAAGACAATTGGGAAGGGAATTCAGCCTGCAGAAGGAAGTGCAGAGTCCCTTTGCTGTCCGTAGCTGGCTACCAGCTGAGGATGTTGTTGCTACCCCTTTCCTCCTCTCTCTCTCTGGGAATTACCTCATCGGGTGCTTTAAACACACGAAAGGAAAAACAGAGTTATTCCAAGTCTGTGCCCAGCATAGTTTGTGTGTTCTGGACACAGCACCTGTGTGGCTCCCACCAGTCCCAAAAATGTCCACATGGAGAACTCTGCATTTAACTGACCCAGAGCAGCACAACGGGGACACAAGAAAGTCACTGAACACCGTCCCCACTGCTGGCTCCCACTACAGGGCAAGAACAAAAGATTGCACTTCCATTACAGAAAAAAAAAGAAACCAGTGGAAGTTTTAAGATCAGCTCAATGGAGCAAAGTTCACAGTTGGTAGGTGCTAAGATTCTAATCTTTTCCTACAGGTTTTTTTGTTCTATTTTAGATTTTATGCTCTATTTTTGGCTCAGCAACAAGCAAGAGGTTTTTCAGGCATGCTAATTGCAAAGTACTATAAAAATAAAAACCTGTTTACATTCTCCCTAGAAGGCCAATGTTGTACAAAGACATTTTCCTGCATTGCATCAGGGGCAAAGGACACGCGACTGCTCAGCCGTGGGTTTCTCAACAGGCACTTCTGTTATGGAAACACCTCTCTCCTCGTTGGAAACTTGTTTAGAGTAGAATCAAACACTGCCAAATATTCCCCTTTACCTCTTAATGGATTAAAGGAAGCTGGAAAACACAGGGCATGGGACAAATGATTTTATGGAGAAGTCAGTCACCCGTGCAATGTTTCCATAAAACACAACCTCAGAGTTCCAGCCCCAGAAAGGCTCCAAACACCAGCCCCACGTTTCCTTGGGGTTTGGACTCCTCAGAGGTGGCACTGATGGCAGTAAAGGACTTTGCCCTCTATAAATACAGACAGATTGAGCAGAAATCTTTTTATTGGTCTTCTGCTGTTGAGGTTTATCTGCACAATTCTGATACTTCACCATCCTGAAAGCAGGAATTTAATCTGCACCTCCAAACACTCCAAAGCCAGAGAAAATACTGCTCTCAAATCCCACTGATGTGGGGTTTCTGAGAGCCCCCATCCAAAAGCCCAGCCCCAAACCCGGCTGAACTCCTTCCCCGCCTGGGGCACAACGATAACAACAGTGATAACGATATTGATAACGATATTGATAACGATATTGATAACGATAACGAGCGCATCCTCGCCAGCACGTTCCCATTCCCGGAGTCATCGCCCATTCCCAGGGCTGGTCCCGCTGTGCTCCCCCATTCCCAGGGCTGATCCCCCTGTGCTCCCCCCATTCCCGGGGTTGATCCCCTCTGTGCTCCCCCATTCCCGGGCTGATCCCCGCTGTGCTCCCCCATTCCCGGGCTGGTCCCCGCTGTGCTCCCCCATTCCCGGGCTGATCCCCCTGTGCTCCCCCATTCCCGGGGCTGGTCCCCGCTGTGCTCCCCCATTCCCAGGGCTGGTCCCCGCTCTGCTTCCCCGGGCTGGGCTCTGTGTCCCGGCCCGGCTCTCCGCACACTCGGAGATGTTCCCGCTGCTGTGGCCATCAAACATTCATGGCCTTCGGCTGCGCTGCTCAGCCGATGCCCCACGGCCTCTCCATATTTAATATTTCGCCATTAAAAACGCATGAAGCGGCATCTCCTTTCGCCCTGTCCCTAATTCGCTTCCATCTCCGGAGCGCGTGCCGGAGGTTTCAGAGCTCGCCGGGCTGGCAGGAAGAGGCGGCCGCTGCCCTGGGCAAGGCAAATGAGGATGAGGCGGCCGAAAAGGTCCGGGAGAGGCAGCGGGAGCCGCTGCTGCCAGAGCTGGGCAAAGGCTCGGAGCTGCAGAGAGAACGAGCGGCCCGGGGCACCGGGCAGAGCGGGTGCGGTGTGGGGACCCCCGGCCCCAGGAGCGGGGCTGGGGCCGTCACTGCCCCTTCGGGAGCAGCCTGTGGAGCAGAGCCCCCGCACAGGCTCCGGGCGGATAAGGAGATACGGATAAGGATAACACCCACTGGGAGACCCCCTCGCCCCCTCCCACCCGGCACAGCCCGGGGGTCTTTGCTGAGCCTCGCCCCCACTCCCGGGGGCTCCCCGCTTGTCAGGGACAGCCGAGCTGCTCCCGAGGAGTCTGGCACAGCACGGAGAGGGTGAGGAAAAGGAGAAGGTCCTTGAGGACGGAGCCTTGCGCGGGAGGTGCCGCAGGGCCGCGGGGCCAGCGGATGCTCAGGGAGGTGCTGCAGGTGCAGGTCAGGAACAACCTGCGGCTGCTCTTATCACAACAGAAACAGTCCGATTTTAAAGGCAAATAAAAAGCCTGTAAAATGTTCGGATGCCTATAAAAGTGCTCGCTAAGTGCAGCCTGAGCTGTGAGTTCTGCGTCAGCGCTGCCGGCCCGGAGCGATGTCCTGGGCGCCCCTCTGCCGGCTCCAGCCTCTGCTGGACGCTTTTCCTCCAGCTCACTCTTCTGTCCGTGAATGCAGAGCTCAGTCCGCAGCACTGCAGCGCGCTCTGAGGCCAAAATCCATCGGTTCCAGCCATTTCCCGCAGCCGCAGCCTGAGCTCCGCGGGGGCGCGGGGGCCGCGGGGCGGCATCGCCCCGGTGTCCCCGGGGCTGTGCTGGAGCAGCGCCGCGCACCTGCGGCCGGCACGGCGCGGCCCCGACAGCGCAGACAGCCGGGGTTATCCCCTCCCCGCTGTCCCCCTGTCCCCAGTTCCCGGCCCTGCTGCTCACGGCTCCTGTCTCCGTCTCCCCGGGTCTCCCCAGCGGGAAGCGGTGCCAGCCCCGCTGGCCGGGCCGGGTGTCCCCGCTCACGGCCGGAGCCCCCGCCCGCCCCAGCCCCCAGCAGCTCCTGCCCCGGGCGCTGCGCAGGGAGCGAGCCCCAGAGCGCAGCACCAAGGTTATCCTCGGCAAAATAAAGGATTCATTTACTGCTCGTGTTGCTGGTTGATGTTATCTCGGCCCACGGGGTGTTTACAGCCCCCCAGCCGGGCTCGGCGCGGAGCTGGCGCAGGAAGGGGCGATGCGGGCGCGCAGCTGCTCCACCCCCGGCTGTATTTACCCCAAATAAACGCCGGGGCCGGGGCCGGCCCTCGCCTTTAAAGCGGGGGCAGGTGCCGGGCGGACGGACCCGGCAGGGTGGCCGAGCTGGCACATGCTGCAGGCGGGGCTCAGCCTGCCCCGCTGCCCCGGGGCGCGGCCGCCGCCTTCCCCATGGCCGAGCCGGCCGCGGGCGGGGACACGGGCCCCGGGCGAGGTGAGTGCGCCGGGCGGGGCCCGCCCGTGCCGGGACACGGCCGGCGGAGCAGAGGGGCCGGGGCAGACCCAAATTCCTGCCCCGAGCTGGGGCAGACCCAAATTCCTGCCCCGAGCTGGGGCCTCCGTTCGGCACCCGGGGCCGGGGCACCGGCGGTCGGGCGGGCTCGGGCTGATGCTGCTCGGTACCCGGGCAGGGCGGCATCCTGGGGAGAGGACGAGGTGAATTTGGGGATCGCGGGGTGCAAACAGCCCCTGGTTCTCCCCCGGTGTTGTCTCAGTCTGGTTTCTGTGGCCAGAAGCCCCCGTGACTGTGCTGGGGTCGGGCTGTGTCCAGGACAGGGAGTCGGGCCGAGCCACCGCATCCGCCGGCTGAGCCCTGACCCAGCCTGAGCCCGAGCCCTGCTCCTGCTGCCCTCGGGCAAGCGCCAAACTGAGCTGGAGAGCCAGAGCCAGAGCCGGACCCAGCCCGGGCGTCAGGACCGGCCCGATGAGCCGCCACGTGCTGTCCCCGTGTCCCCCTGGCTCAGGGAAAATCCATCCTTGGACTCTCCAGCAACTGAGCGCAGCCACGATAAACCATCCGAGGGTTAATGAGTGCGCTAATTGCCTCGGTCCCTGGCCGGTGCTCAGGCCCAGCAGAGCTCAGCACGCGGGGACAGCTCCGTGCCCCGCGCGGGGGTCGCTCGGGCCGAGCTCTCCCGCAGCCCCGGGAAATGCCGCTCCCGTCTCTCTAGGAGGAGCTCAGACCCTGCTCTTCCCAGCGCTTGGCGCCTGCCCCAGCCCTGCCTCGGGCCGTGAGCTCCTGGAGGGCTGGAAAGCCCCTCAGGGTCGAGAAGAAACCCTGACAGCCAGCTGGGACCTGGCCCCACACCTCTCCAGGGCCGGAGCTGATGGCAGCGGGAGAGGGCAAAGACTGAAACCCTTCCCTGTTCAGGGGAGAGCAGAGAAACGCGGGACGTGGCTGGGAGACTTCAGAGCGCCCTCCGCCAGGGTGAAACGCTGCTGGTGGAGCGGTGAGAGGTGCTCAGTAAAGCTCTTTGTCCTACAGAGGTGCTCGGCTCGTCCCCGGTCACCATCGTGGTCACGCCCGAGGCTGGCACCTGGGACACGGCCAGCTCGTCCCGCCCGGGCTGCGCGGGCGGTTCGTGGACTGGGAGCAGATGCCGGAGCCGCAGCCGGGCGGGCGCAGCTGCCGCGGGACGCCAGCTGGAGCGGCCCCCGAAGGAGCTGAAGCGGCTGGCGAGGGAAGGCTGCTGGGGCTGGGGCCCCGCGGGCCGGGCCCGGCTCTACCCCCGCCTCATCCAGCGGGTCTCCTGCCGCCTCGTCACCCCCGACGCTGCCGTCTACAGGGACGTGGCCGCCCGGCTCTTCGGGAAGCCCAGCGTGAGCGGCCACCCCTCGCCCGAGTTCCTGGAGGGCTGCCCCGTGCCCACCTACTGCCTCAACCCGCACGGGGTCAGCGGCCCTGAAGAAGATCCTCATCTGCGTGGGCGCTGTTCCCCGACATCACGCGACAGCCCGCTGCTGCCCGCGCTGGCGGCGCTGCTGCTGCACTACAGCGAGGACGAGAAGCGCAGTGCTTCGAGAGCCTCTCCCGCCTCATCGCCAGCAACGCCTCCCCACGCCCGGCTACATCGACCAGTCCTTCCTGGCCCACCAGGCCTCCTGCATGACCTTCGGGGACCTGGCCAACAAGCACTGCCCGGCCGCGCACAAGCTCATCGCCGGCGCGGCCGACAGCGTGCTCGAGGTCTACTCGGAGTGGCTGTCGTGGCTCTTCCCCGGGCTGCCCTTCGCCTACGCCGTGCGGGTGCTGGACGTGTTCCTGCTGGAGGGCCAGAAGGTGCTGTACCGCATCGCCCTGGCCCTGCTGAAGCAGTTCCGCCTCTCGCTGGCCCCGGCCGGGCTGCAGGGCTCCGACGTCAGGGCAGAGCTGCAGGCTTTCGTCAGGAACATCGCCCAGCACGTCACCGTGGACAAGCTCCTGGAGAGAGCCTTCGGCATCCGGCTCTTCTCCCGCAAGGAGATCTGGCTCCTGCAGATGGCCAACAGGAAGGCGCTGATGGAGAGGGGCATCACCGTGGTGCAGAGAAGGTGAGGAGAGCTCTGCGTTCCCCAGCTCGGGGGCTGAGCAGGCAAAATGGGAGTTCCTGCGGAGAGCACCCGGGGGAGCTGCAGGCACCTCCCGCAGCCGGGCCTGTGCTGGGCCCTCCCAGCCCCTGGGGGACATGTCAGGGGACAGGGCACAGGCAGAGCTGGGGACATGTCAGGGAACAGGGCTCAGCCAGAGCTGGGGACATGTCAGGGAACAGGGCAGAGCCAGAGCTGGGGACATGTCAGGGGACAGGGCACAGCCAGAGCTGGGGACATGTCAGGGCACAGGGCACAGCAGAGCTCGGGGATCTATCAGAGGACAGGGCACAGCAGAGCTGGGGACTCTTCAGGGCACAGGGCTCAGGCAGAGCCAGGGATGTTGGCAGAGAGCTCACGCTGCAAAGAGCAGGACAGGAGCTGCGGCAGGGGCTGTGCCCCGAAGAGCAGAGGGGCCCCGCAGCCCGGCCTGATGTCCCTCCCCTCGCAGGCCGTCCTTCCACCTGGCTGTGGACATGCAGAGCTTCAGCTCCAGCGCGGTCACGGCGCAGGAGATGCGCCTCGTCTGGTCCTGGATCCCCGAGCGCTTCTCGCTCTTCCCGCCGCTGCTGCTCTTCTCCACCTCCGAGGACGGCTGCAGCCTGCAGAGGTGAAGCCTCGCCCGCCCCGGGGGCGGGGGTCGGCCACGGGAACCGGGCGGGGGTCGGCCACGGGAACCGGGCGGGCTCGTGGCGGAGAAGGAGCAGCGCGAGTGGCCTGGGGCGCCTCTGGGGCTGCTGGGGACCCTCCTGGCTCGATTCGGGGTCCTGAGCGCGGCTCAGGGCAGAGGGCAGGGCGGGCCGATGGCCACCAACACCTGGGCACCGCCCGGGCACGCAGAGCCCTGGGGATGCGCCAGGCAGGGATGTGCCCGTGTGCCACACTGTGCCAGGCGCGCGGGGCGCGGCAGGGACAGCCAGCACACCCTGCAGGGCTCAGCTCCCCCCGAGCCCGCCCCTTGTCCATCTCTGCAGGTTCTACACGTGCTGTGAGGGCTACGAACCCACGGTGCTGCTCATCAAAACCACCGAGGGGGAGGTGAGCGTTTCCCCGGCAGGGCTGGGAGGGGACAGGGGGGTGCCCCGCAGGCTCTCGGAGCACCCGCGGGCTGTGTGGCTCCCTGTCCTGCCCCGCCCCGGGCCTGTCACAGCTCCAGGACGGGACAAACTGCGCCTCGGGCCGCCAGCACACACCTCAGCCCGGGGCGCTGGGGGAACGGGGGAGTGGGTGAGGGGGAGAGAGGCCGCCAGAGACACTTTAATTGCAAATGCAGACTGACTCGTGGGTCCTCGCTGAGCAGGCTCTCCTGAAGTCAGCAGATGCTTTGTCTGAGCCAGGACTTGCTTTCAAAGCACGAAAGGCCAGGTTCTGTCTCTGATTGCTCGAGCAGCCACACAAGGGAAATGGAGGAGAGATAAGGACAGTTCCTACTGAAAGCTGTGGAATAACTGCAAAGGCCCCTGAGCCAGGGCTCTTCCCAGGGACTCTGAGTGCCTCATAAACCCCTCATTTATCTCTCCACTCTCCATCCAGGACAGGCAGGAGGAGCTCCCAGCCCTCAGCTGCTCAGTGCAGGGCACCAGGGGTGGGCAGTGCAGGATGGAGCTGGCACGGCAGGATTTGTGCCTGGGATTGCTCAGTGCAGGATGGAGCTGGCACGGTAGGATTTGTGCCTGGGATTGCTCAGTGCAGGATGGAGCTGGCACAGTAGGATTTGTGCCTGGGATTGCTCAGTGCAGGATGGAGCTGGCACAGCAGGATTTGTGCCTGGGGTTGCTCAGTGCAGGATGGAGCTGGCACAGCAGGATTTGTGCCTGGGATTGCTCAGTGCAGGATGGAGCTGGCACGGCAGGATTTGTGCCTGGGATTGCTCAGTGCAGGATGGAGCTGGCACGGCAGGATTCGGGGCTCTGATTCCCCAGGGGACGGGCAGAGCCCCTGCCCTGCTGAGCCCGGGGCTGCTCTGCTCCCGGGCTGCTCTGCTCCCGGCCCGTCCCCCTGACGGGCCCCCGTGCTCTCTCCCGAGGTGTGTGGGGCGTTTCTCTCCTCCGACTGGAGCGAAAGGAAGAAGAACGGAGCCACGTCGGGCTTTTTTGGGACAGGGGAGTGCTTTGTGTTCACTGTAAGTCACGATTGTGGCCGGGTCTGTCCCTTCACTGCTGCCCTGCCAGGACACCCTGTCCCTTCCCTGCCCCAGTCCAGACCTGGGCGCAGCACTTGGCCCCAGCCCCCAGCAGCAGCAGCAGCATCTCCCCGCAGCGCAGCGAGGTGCCCCAGGCTCACGGGTGTGTCCCGCTGCCAGGTGCGCCCCGAGGCAGAGCGGTACGAGTGGGTGTTCATCAAGAAGCCGGAGCTGGCCAAGGCCGTGCCGCTCGCCTTCCCCGCTGCCGAGCCCCGGCTCGGCCCCTCCCGGGACAGCCGCAGCTCCAGCCCCAACCACCTGGCCGTGCCCTCGCCGCACGGGAGAGGCCGCCTGTCCCCGTTCCTGGCCGTCAGGCACTTCCTGCTGCCCTCCAAAACTGCCTCCATGTTCATGTCCGGCTCCCGGGACGGCATCGTGATCGGTAAGGGGGGTCGGTATCGATAGGGGGTCGGTATCGATAAGGGGGTCGGTATCGATAGGGGGGTTGGTATCGATAGGGGGGTTGGTATCGATAAGGGGGGGTCGGTATCGATAGGGGGATTGGTATCAGTAAGGGGGGTCGGTATCGATGGGGGGGTGGGTATCGATAGGGGGGTGGGTATCGATAGGGGGGTCGGTATCGATAGGGGGTCGGTATCGATAGGGGGGTCGGTATCAATAGGGGGTCGATATCGATATCGGTAAGGGGGTCGATATCGATAAGGGGGGAGTCGGTATCGATAGGGGGTTGGTATCAGTAAGGGGGTCGGTATCGGTAAATGGGATCCATATCGGTAAAAGGTATTGCTGTCGATAAGGGGGGATTGGTGTCGATAGGGGGGGGTCAATATCTGTAAAAGGGATTGGTATTGATAAGGGGGATTGATATCCCTGAAAGAGATTGATATCGATAAGGGGGATTGATTTCAGTAAAAGCGATCAGTATCAATAAGGGGGATCGTTATTGATAAGGGGGATTGATACCCGTGAGAGGGATTGGTATCGATAAGGGAGATCAATATCGATAAGAATGATTGATACCCGTGAATGGGATCAGTATCGATAATGGGGATCGATACCCTGAACGGGATCGGTATCGATACAGGGATCAATATCTATAACGGGGATCGATACCCGTGACGGGATCAGTATCAATACCGGTGATCAATATTGATAATGGGGAATCAATATCGATAATGGGGATCGATATCGATAAGGGAATCGATACCCGTGACAGGATCGCTGTCCGGTGCCCCAGTCCCCAGGGCCGCCCCCCCCGCTGCGCTGCCGCGCTGGGCAGGGCCCGCTCCGGTTAATCCCGAGTTTTCCCCAGAGCTCCCGCCGGGGATCTCGGGTTCGAGGCGGGGCCGAGGGCAGCCCCCCCTTGCTCCAGCCCAGGGACCCCCAGAGCCCCAGGGGAGCCCCGGGCCCAGATCCCGGCGGGTTCGCAGCCCGGCCGGAGCGCCCCGTCCCAGCCAGGGGCCCCCGGAGCAGCAGGAGGGTCGGGGGTCCCCGGGACGGGGGCCGGGGCCGGGGCCGGGCCCGACCGCGCTCGCTCTTGCAGGTGGGGGCGGAGGCCAAGCGCTGGCCCTGGACGCCAGCCTGCTCTGGGGACGCACGGAGCGCTGCGACACCTTCGACAACCCCCCGCTCTGCCAGGAGAACTTCCAGGTGCAGCTCTTGGAAGTGTGGGGCTTTCAGAGCGCGTAGTGCCCGTGGGGCGCCCCTCGTGTGCCCCCAGGGCACGGGCACCCGCCCCGGCCGGGCTGCGGCCACCTGTGCGGCAGCGCCACTGGCACTGACCCCGCGGTCAGAGCAGGCCGGACCGGGCCCGGCCGGACTGGACCAGACCGGACCAGATCAGAGCAGACCGGACCAGATCAGAGCAGGCTGGACCGGATCAGATCGGACCAGATCAGACCAGACGGGACCAGACTGGACCAGATCAGATCAGACCGGGTCAGATCAGATCAGACTGGACCAGATCAGACCAGATCAGATCGGATCAGACCAGCTCAGGCCGGGTCAGACCAGATCGAGTCAGATCAGATCAGACCAGATAAGACCAGATCGAGTCAGATCAGATCAGACCAAATCAGCCCAGGCCGGGTCAGGTCAGCCCAGGCCGGGTCAGGTCAGCCCAGGCCGGGCTCAGGTCAGGCCGGCCCTCGTGGGGCTGTGCACAGAGGCCGAGGCAATGCCGGACCGGGGCTGTGGGCGCTGCCCTTGGGGACACTCGAGGTCCCCTCCCACAGTTCAGACCCGGCCCACTGCACCAGTCTGTCCCAGTTTGGGGTGCTGGGGGGGAGGGCAGCCAGTCTGGAGTTTCTCCCACCTCCCTGGCCTGTCTGCAGCGTGGGGCTCAGCAAAGCAGTGATAGCACGGGCAGATTCTGTGGGAATTCCGAGCGAGGCCAAGCCCCACACCGAGCTCCAGAGCTCACCACGAACTCTCAGATCCGCTTCCCCCCGGCCCCGAGCCCAGCACGGCCCTTGGGCCGCCCCCCAGCTCTGAGGCCCTGGGGATCCAGGGCTGCCCGGGGTCCCCAGCGCCGGGAGAGACTCTGCTTGTCCCTGGCTGGGAGCGCTGCCTGGGGATGGCAAAGCCCTGCCCGGGGTTTGTGGGGTGCAGCCACAGCCCCGGGGGACCCACGGCTGGGGCTGAGCCCTTTGCCCTGTCCCACCCAACATTTGGGGCTGAGCCCTTTGCTCTGTCCCAGCCCACGTTTGGGGCTGAGCCCTTTGCCCTGTCCCACCCCACATTTGGGGCTGAGCCCTTTGCCCTGTCCCAGCCCCCACATTTGGGGGCTGAGCCCTTTGCTCTGTCCCAGCCCAGGGCTGGTGTGGGGCTGCAGGGCTGGACACTGAGGAGATTCCCCAATGGATCACTGGGATGGGCCATTTTAATGTGGAATGAGACAGGACACAGGGAATGGCTTCAGACTGACACAGGGCAGGGCTGGGTGGGATATTGGGCAGGAATTGTTCCCCATGAGAGTGGGCAGGGCTGGCACAGCTGTGGCTGCCCCTGGATCCCTGGCAGTGCCCAAGGCCAGGCTGGATGGGGCTGGAGCAGCTGGGACAGTGGGAGGTGGCAGGGGTGGCACTGGGTGGGCTCTGAGGTCCCCCCTGACCCAAACCTTTCCATGATTCCATGGTTTCTGTGTGCTCTGTGCTGCCCCTGGTCAGAGCTGTCAGAGCTCATGGCACTCCCTGAGCCTTGGCTGTGCTGAAAGGGACCCTGAAAGGGATCCTTTCTTCTTGCCTCTTATTCCACTGCTGAATAAAGTTCAAAACTCTTGGAGAATTAAAAAAAAAAGTCAAGCACAAAGACACGGTGGGGGAGCAGCAGGGCCGGGAGGTGAAGGGCACGTGTGATGGGGTATAAAGAGATCTGTATCCTGCTCTCACCTCCCTGCAGAGGGTCAGCACCCCAAACCCTCACCCCATGGCTCCACAGCACCTCAACAACTCACCCTACAGCCCCAGGGCACCCCAATCCCTCACCCTACAGCCCCAGGATACCCCAATCCCTCACCCTACAGCCTCACAGCACCGCAGTCCTTCACCCTACAGCCTCACAGCATCCCAGCCCCTCACCCTGTGTCTCCATGGCACCCCAATCCCTCACCCTACAGCCCCAGGGCACCCCAGCCCTGCCACCCCTTAGCCCATTTCCCTTGACTATGGGTCTTTACTGAAATCCAGGGAAACTTCAGCCCCTGTGTGCTCTGAAAGGAGCCCAGCATCCATCAGCTCATCCCTCTGGGGCATTTCTGCTCCTTGTGCACCCAGAAGTGTTCCCAGAGCAGCACAGGGACCCGCCTGGCTCACTCTGGCCCTGGGCAGGATTCTGGGCTCCTTTGGAGCGTGGAGCTGCCTTCGCTGGCACAAGAGCAGCCCAGGAGTGGCTCTGAACAACGGGCAATTAACGAAGGGACAGTCCCGTGCTGAAGGTCGGGGCTCAGAGGTGGGGGTCAGCTGGCCGCTGCCTTGTAACACAAGCTGCTACAAAAAGCACATGTTGTGCGGCTCAGACCTGATTTCCCGGGCGCTCTGGGGATGCGCTTGTCCCGCTGGGGGCTGGCTCGGCGCTCCCACGCTGACACGAGGGGGGCAGCGCGGGGGTTTGCTCGGCTCCCACGCAGCTACACCGTAACAGCGAGCGGCCCACAGCGCCCCGAGCCTCTCCCTGCCCGGCCCGGAGCCTCCGCAGGGGCTGCTCGCCGAAGGAAGCGTCCTCCGAGGGTTTGGGGTGCGGGGAGAGGCGTCTCGGGGGTGGGGCAGCGGGCAGTGCCCCCTCCTGCTGCTGCCTGGAGCGGGCGTTTCTGTTAAAGCAGGATTCCGGAGCAGACAAACGCTCCCCTTCCCTCCCGCCTCCCCTCCCTTCCTTCCTCCCTGCCCCTTCCCTCGCTCTCACCAAACGCAGCTGCCAGAGCCTCGAAATGGGAAATCCCTCACGTCCAGCTTCTTCTTGCTGCCAGGGAGTAGGTCCTGGTGCATTTTATCTCCCACTGCTGTCAGATCCATTTTCATCCTTCCCATTTCCCTTTTCCAGCTCCGTACAGTGATTCCCCTCCCACCCACCTGCTGCACACACAAACAATTCCTGTCACTACACTGTCACCAGCTCCTCGTGGAGCTCACATTTAATGGCTGATGCAGAAATTTCTGGCTCTAGCAGAGCCTTCAGTGCCACAGGAGGGGTTTTGCAGGTATTTCTTTCCAGTCAAACCAACAGCATTTATCAAAACAAACATGTCTCCATCCTGTCCCTGAAATTTTTAACCCTGGGAGAAGAGTCAATTTTATTTCCCCCCGCAGATCTGGGTGATTCCACAAGGCATCTTTGGGCTTTTCCTTGGGAATGCAGCAGGTATCAAAAATTGGCATCCTGTGGAAAATTGCCCCTCTGGTCTCTGGCAGAGCAGAGCTGCCCTGGGCTCAGCAGGGTCTGGCAGCTCCAAAGGGCATCTGGGGATGGCACTGCCTGTCCTGGAGGGAGCTGCCCCTCCCTGGAGGGGAGCTGGGCCATGCAGCTGCCCCTGGTGGGACTGTCCCTCCTCCCTCTCAGCACTTCTTTGTAATTTATCTGAAAAATACAATCCCAGAATGGTTTGGGTTGGAGGGGACCTCAAAGCCCATCCAGTGCCACCTCTGTCATGGCAGGGACACCTTCCACTGCCCCAGGCTGCTCCCAGCCTGGCCTGGGACACTCCAGGGATCCAGGGGCATTCCAAAGATGTGTTCCAACGAACAAACATCACCCTTTATCCCTAAAACCTTGCTCACACTGGGAATTATGAGCCCCTGGCTCCCCATGAAACTCTAACCCTGCAATCCACAGCCCCCACAAGGAGTTTCTCTTTAAAGAAAGGATTTAGATCTGCTGGGGGAGGGGAAGATGTTTATTGAAAATAAGTGAGGGGTCAAACTTAAAGGAGTTCTGCCTTTAGATACAGGAGAATGTGTTTATTCCCTCAGCCTGATCTGAAGATTCCTTTGTTTCTGTTTTGAGAAGGAGTGGCAGAACACTCGAGTGGGGTGGTGATGATGCTCCTTGTTTTCCACCTACATGGAATTATCTGTACTTGCATTTCTGTGAGCTCTATAAGCACAGGGATAAACAACAATATTCCTTTTGATCCCTGCCACAGCCGAGCAGCTCCAAGGCTGCCAAGGCAAAGGGGGATGCACTGCTGGAAATGCATTTCCAGAAAAGGTTGATTTCCACTGAAAGAAAATTAAAATATATACTTAAAGGAGATGAGCTGGAAGAGTTCACAGGAGATCAGAGCGGGACAAAGAGCAAATATTCCTGCAGGGGAAGGGGTGGGCAGGCAGGGTTTCTGTTTTTATTTATAATCACACTTCAAAGCACTGGGCTCTTGCTCTAAGGAGTAAATAATGAATGGAGATATTTTTAACCTCCTACACAGACAGTTTCATCCACGAGAGGTCTGGCAGCACTAATGGAGCTGCCTGGCTGCAGGGATAACGAGAGCAACCTGAGCATCTCTGCTTGCTCCAGGGGACTCAGAGCACAGCCTGGGCAGGGCAGAAGTACAATTATGGAGCAAAAGTGGAAATCAAACCCTGGGGAGCTCTGTGGGGCCAGGCTGGGAGAGCTGGGGGTGTTCACTTGGAGAAGAGAATCTCCAGGGAGAGCTCAGAGCCCCTCCCAGAGCCTGAAGGGGCTCCAAGAGGCACTTGGGATAAAGGATGGAGGGACAGGACACAGGAGCCCAGGGCAGGGCTGGGTGGGATGTTGGGCAGGAATTGTTCCCTGGCAGGGTGGGCAGGGCTGGCACAGCTGTGGCTGCCCCTGGATCCCTGGCAGTGCCCAGGCCAGGCTGGACACTGGAGGTGTCCCTGCCCCAGAAGGTGTTTGGGCTTTAAGGTCCCTTCCAACCCAACCCATTCTGAGATTCCATGATTTCATGAGCCTGGCACTGAATCCTGTCCAGATCAAGGTAGTTTTTTTTTCTGTCTTAATAATCCCCTATTCCCTCTCAAGGTGAAGAACTGAAGAGAATTCCTTGGAAAAATCAGAACAGCCTTGGCAGTGCTGCAAGCCCTCTGATTTATCAGTGGGAGCAGGGAGCTTTAATCAGAGAAATTCCAAAGGTTTGATTTCTGGTCCCACCACCTGCCCCAAGGCCAAACCCAAAGTTCATGGCAGGGCAAGACTTTTCCAGTGAAAACTGCAAAGCTCCAGATCAAAAGCAGCTGATGGGGCTGTGATAACAGAGGACTCCCAAAATGCTGCCAACACCTCATAGGAGATTTTGAAGACATGGCTCAGGAAGGGTTTGTTGGTGGATCATGCTCCCGATTACAGGAATTCCTGTGAGCTCCTGCTGCTGCTCAGAGTTGCTGAAGCTGCTCCCTGGCTGCTGGTGGGGCAGTGAGGCAGGAAACCCCTGCTGGGGGCTGTGTTTCCACAGGGATCAGTCCTGACACCACAGGAGACCATGGAAGTGCTGGAGACAGACCAAGGAACAAATCCCACACAGGGAAGTCACAAATCAGGAATTACTTTCTTTCAATATTTTTTTTCTGCCATCCTCATTTATTCAATTGCTGTGTTGAAGATCCATGGAGCTGGTTTGGGTGTAAAGGATCAAAGGATCATCCCATTACAATCTCCCACTGTGGGCAGGGCCCCTTCACTGGACCAGGTTGCTCAGAGCCCCATCCAACCTGGCCTTGGAGGAGAGTTTGTATAGCTTTTATTTTATTTTATGTTGTTATGGATCACTTCTTGGCAAGGCACAGAGGCTCAAACCTCTCCATGGTCCAGCAGTGCAGGGCACTCTCAGCCTGAAAATCCACATCTTTCCAGAGGAATGAGTGAACTGTCTGCAGCTCTGGGTTAGTCTGACCCAGCATCCCTGGCTGTGCCTCCCTGCCCCAGAGCCCCCTGGAGGGGCTGCATTTGGAGATGACTGTAAGGACTGCAGCACCACATTGCTCTGGGGGTTCATTTTTAACCTGTCAGCTGCTCTTGACCAGAGAACAACTCTGATGGGGAAATGCAGCCTCAATTTCCCAGTTCTGGCTCCTTCCAGGAGACCTGAATTGCTGCTGCTCTTCTGTACAAAGCTGCTCACGAGCTGGCTTGAAAGGGGCTCCCCTTTTGTTGTGCCACTTTTCCCTGCCCTGCTTCTTCTTTGTGGTGTTTAGGGGACGTTGAACAAAAGCCTGAGGCTCTTTAAAGATTTCCCTTTCTGCCATGTCCCCGGGATTTGTGTGCTTTGGAGCTGATCTGAAAGCATCAGCCCTGTGGCAGCTCTTTTTTTATTCCAACAAGGAGAACGAGCATGTTCCAAACAGGCTCCTGCCACCCTCCCCACTGCCCTCAGCGGTGCTGAGAGGGAATTGGCCAGAGAGAGAGATCAAAAATGACATTTTCACAACGTGAGGCTGCTGCACATCCCCGGCGTAAATCAGGGCAGGCAACACCTCCACTCCCACTTTGTGTCTGTTACAGCAGCACAGGAGGGGTTTGGGGATGGGGTGTGGGCAATAAAGCATCCAGTATGGAAATACATTAAATATGGGAAATGCATCTGGTATGGAAATACATTAAATATGGGAAATGCATCCAGTATGGGAATGCATTAAATATGGGAAATATATTAAATATGGGAAATACATTAGATATGGGAAATAAAGCATCCAGTATGGAAATACATTAAATATGGGAAATGCATCCAGTATGGGAAATGCATTAAATATGGGAAATAAAGCATCCAGTACGGGAATACATTAAATATGGGAAGTGCATCCAGTATGGGAAATGCATTGAACACAAGAAATGCATCCTGTATGGAAATACATTAATTATGGGAAGTGCATTCAGTATGAGAAATGCATCCAGTATGGGAAATACATTAAATATGGGAAGTGCATCCAGTATGGAAATACATTAAATATGGGAAATACATTAAATATGGGAAATACATTAAATATGGGAAATGCATCCAGTATGGAAATACATTCAATATGGGACATGCATTCAGTATGGGAAATGCATCCAGTATGGAAATGCATTCACAGGTTCCAGAAAGGGGAACCCTCTGGGTTCATTTCCCCCCAGCTGTGCTGGAGAGGCCGCGGGGAGGCTGGAGGAGTGTGGAATTGTCTCCCAGAGCTGGGGCTGATGTCCCAACCGCTGGAGCATTGCTCTGAGTCACCCTGGCCCCGTCCGTGCCTCGAGCAGGGCCAGCAGCGCCTCCTCTCCGTGAGCAAAGGCAGGAGAGAGGGTGAGCCGCTCCAGCCCTTCCTGGGAGCAGCACAGGGAAGTGCCTCAGCTGATGAACGCTGGATGAGGCCCTGGATCCTGTTTCCCACACAGAGACTGGCTCGGGCTCTGCTTACCTCATCCCTGAATTGACAAAGGCAGCTGAAAACGAATTACAACGAAAGGTTGGTTAAATAGAAATGAGCTGCAGGGGAGCACTTGCAGCACTGGGAACATCAAAAAGCTCTTCCGAAACACCCGTGGTTCTGTCCAAACCAGGCCCTCAAAGGCTGCCACTTCCAGGGGCCCTTCAAGGACCTGGATGTTCTGATCATTCCTGCAGTGGGAGCTGGATCCTGATCCTGGGTTAACAGAGTCTGGCTGGGAAATGGGGATGATCAGCTCCCTCTGCTTCTGATGGCAATGCCTGCATTTCCCCATCTTCCCTAGGATCTGACCTCACAATGCAAAAATGGATGAAGTTGGCACCAGTGGACAGCAAATGGAAGGTGTGAGATCAAGTCCTCAAAGCAAAAGGATTTTTCTGTTACCACCCCTGGGAAAAGAGATTTGGGGCCCAGATCTCCCATCAGAGATTTAAAGGCTGGCTTGTGTTTATGACAGGAACCCTGTGCAGCACAAACAGCAGCAGCTCCTTCATATTCCATTTCAGCAGCTCTGCCCTTTGATCTTTAAAGCACCACTGAAAATGTCTCATGGACTGGAGGCTTTTTCACAGCTGAGGAATGAGTAAAGTGAAGCAAGGTGGAGAGGGAACACAGCCCAGACAAGGGCTGGGGTTAATGGCTGGGAATTTGAGCCAAGTGGAGTGGACTCAAGGACTCAGAGAAGTGGAATGAAGCAGGTTTGTGAACAACCCCAGGAAAACAGAGGTGCTTGTGGAGATTGGGCTGCTGTTTGTGTTCTAAGGAGGAAGAAGAGCTCAGGACAGCCTTGGCTGAGCTCAGCCAGGACCGGGAGGGACAGGGCAGAGGGTTGTGGCTGATTCCCTGCCAGGGCCTGGGAGGCTGGTGGGAAGAGCCACGAAGTGCAGGGAGCCCTGCAGGAGCTCTGCTGTGTCCTGTGTGCAGATGAGGAAGGACAGCCCAGAGTGCCATAACTGCCCTGGAGGAATGTGCAGGTCTGGGTGTCCTGAGGGAGACACGAGCACTGCACAGGATCTAGAGTGCTGGGAAGGCCTGTGTTGGGTCACTGTGTTCTTTCTGGGACAACTTCCAGCGAGGAGGAGGGGGAAAAGAGCATTTGGAAAGGGAAGTTACTGGAAAGAGCCGTCTACTCCAGGCAGACAGAACCTCCAGTGCTAGAGCTGCTCAGAAGTCTGACAAACATTTATCTCAAGTTGTTTTCTCCTACTGGATCCTGCTTGGCCAAGGGGGTGGAGCAGGGGATTTCCTGAGTTTAGGCTCTGTTTTCCAGACCTTATGGCTCTTGTTGAGCTATCCCAAACCTTCTGCATTGTGGTGAGGACCAGGAAGGTTTGGCTGAACAGCACCTACAGAACTTCTGGATTGAAAATGTCACTTCCTATGAAGCAGAGCAAAAGTGTCTCAGGACAGTCATGGTGGGTGGGAGAACTGGTGACCCCAAAAGGCTTCGTGGAACCCTGATCTGGGACCAGCACCCAAAGATACCCAAGTGGAAAAAGAAATCTGATGGCCAGCACAGGCAGAGATTGTCCAGACACCTGGAGTCTGGGGTTGGCCCTGCTGATTTGTCCTGATTTAGAGGCATTTTGCAGGTGTTCTACGAGAAAACACATTTCAGTTCAGGTGTGTGTTCCCTGGAAGGGCACCAGATAACCCTGAGAGGACCAAACAGAAAGGAAAGCAAAACTGCAGGAATTCTGTTTGCAGCAACTCCAAAACACAAAGTCTGGGGCTTGTGATGTGGTGAAACCCCACAGGCTGTGCCATGGGCAGGGCTGGAATCCCTGAGCTCTCCAAGCACGGCCCTCCCTCTGCTCTGGGAGCTGTTGGGTGGCTGGGGAGGGCAGGGGGCTGCTCAGGGGCCAGCAGGGATCAGGGGACATCACTCAGGTGGGGGACACACTGTCCCAGTGAGGGGGGCAAAACCAGGCAGGAGGAGGTCACAGCAAACCCAGGAAAGTTGAGGAGTGAACCCAGGAGGGCAGAAAGGAAAGAAAGAACTAAAAAGGAGAAAACAAAATGAATCAGTGAATGAAAGCACTGGGAAAAGGGACCCAGCCTGGGCAGGTGCTGCAGTTCAGCCTGGCAGGTGTGATGGGCAGGTAGAGACAAGGGTCAGATGTCCCCTGGGGAGCACAGGGAATAGGGGGAACACAGGGAACACACACGGGGAACACGGGGAGCATGGGGAGAACACACAGGGAACACACACAGGGAACACACAGGGGACACAGGGAGAACACACAGGGAACACACACAGAGAACACACACAGGGAGCACACACAAGGAATAGAGGGAACACACAGAGGGAGCACAAATAGGGAACACACACAGAAGAAACACAGAGGGAACACAGAGAGCCCTGAGAACACAGGGAACACACACAGGGAACACAGAGAACACACAGAGAGAACACACACAGGGAGCACACAGAGGGAACACACAGAGGGAGCACACACAGGTAACACGGGGAACACACACAGCCTGGTCTAGAATTCCCCAGGTTTGCACAAGCAGCTGGAGCACGAGCTGTGGGGCTGCTGCTTTTCCTTGCAGCTGAGGTAACCTCAAGGCACTTTTACAGTTAGAGCAGACTCTATTTTTTATATTTCCTGTCATGCATTTACCAGATCCCCCCCAGCATCCCCACAGCTCTGAAAAAAGGGGTCAGACCCTTTCAGGGGAGCAGGAGCTTTCTGTCCCTGTCAGGTTGGCAGGAAGGATTCTCCACTTTGAGAACCATCCTGGCTGCTGTGATGACACCTCCCTGTTGTCGCTGCCACCTTTCCCAGAGGCTCCTGGCACAGCCTGGCTCTGGTCCTCCCTTCCAGAGTTTCTCTCCATTTCACTCCTCTCTCTTCCCTCCCCCCTCTGCCCTGCCTTTAATGAATGACTTGTTGTGTAAATTCAGTCTTCTGTGTTTATTTTAATTTGTCTGGTGCTGATTAAGGAACAAGCCCTCAGCTCCAACTCCTGGCATTTGCTGGGAAGCTCTTTCAAGCCAAGCTTTTAACCCCATGTTCTCAAAGGAATTCAGGGGTGCTGGGGCTGCTTCTTTTGCAGTGTCCAATTTAAAGGTCTCTTCAGGGACCTGGTTCTGGAGAGTGCAGTCACTGCTAAAAATTCCTGGGTGTTTCCAGCCAGCCTCATTCAGATTCCCAGGAACTGGCCTGATTCTTCAAACAGGCTCCACATTTCCACGGAAGAAGTGCTTGTTACTAACTCAGTATCACATCTAGGATTAAAAGCAACAGCTCTCAAGTGCTGTTTGTGTAAAGATCAGTGCAGGCAGCAGCCTGGGAAGTGATGCAAGCAAAGGAGCTCTCCTGCAGGCATTGGAGACCTGGGAGAATTCTGTCATCAATTAAAATGCAGCAGAATGCTGCAGCCCTTAATGCTGAGATCTCAGATGTTTTAGTCAATGGAGATGATTTATCCCTCACACCTGCACTGGCAGTCCTGGTAGGCAGTGGGGACAGGCATTTAAGGGCATCATTGCTTGTTTTCCCTCACGTGCCACTAAGGACAGTTCCTGCTCACAGCACAGTAAAGGTGGATCCTCTTGGCCTGAAAATCCCCTGCTCTCATTACCGAGCCTTCAGCACAGGAATTCAGTCATTCCATCCTCTCTTCCTTTGGAGCCCCTGGTGCTGTGAGCCATAGGCTCTGCAGCAGGTTCCACAGGCCCTGCAGCAGCTCTCTGGGCTTGGACCCAGGGTCCAGCTGCTGGGACGTGGGACAGGCTGGCAGAACCTCTGTGCTCCTGTGGGGGAATCAGGAGGGCACTGCAGCCTGTGCGAGCCCCCCAGGGGTCCCAGGAAGCTCAGTCAGCACCAGGCCCACGGGGCAGAAGGGGCAGGGTTTGGAGAGCAGGACTGCCTGGCACAGCCCTACCTCGGCAGAGCCATGCTGTCCCCACGGGTCACCCCAAAGCTGTCACTGCAGGAGGGGAGGCTCCGAGGGCTCACTGGGGAGCCGCAGTCCTGTGCTGGTGTGGCTGGTCCGGAGCTCCGCCCTCCCCTCCTGCCCCAGCTGGCTCTGTGTGCCCGGCAGGCAGCCAAGCGAGAGCAATGTCCCTGCCTCTGCCACCCTCGGGCCCTGCCAGGGCAGGACCTGGGGCAGCTGGAGCTCAGCAGGGCTCAGCCCTGGGCTGCCCCCTCCACGGGACACCTGAGGGCTCGGGGTCTCTCCCCGCCCTGCCCTGCAGTGGAAGCAGCACCACTCGATGGAAGCAGCCCCAGTTTTAAGCAGAGGCAGTGGCTGAATTCACCTGGAGGAGCCAGAGGAGGTCACCAAGCACTGGCAGCAGCAGCAGCTCCCAGTCCCATGGCCCCTTAGCCCCACCCCAGTGTCCGTGCCAAGGCTGTGCCCCAGCTGCTGCTGATGGGTGATTTGGGACATGTCCCCACGTTCCTGCAGGAAACAGAGACCACCGGGGCCCCTCCAGCCTGCGGGAAACCTCCCAGGCTGCGGATGTGGGTGGCTCTGTGACATTTCAGCTCAGCAAGACCTGATCCCCAGCACACCCCTGTCCCTCCGGGCGCATCCCTGTCCCCTACCGGCACACCCCTGTCCCTGCCGGCACATCCCTGTCCCTGCCGGCACATCCCTGTCCCTCCAGGCACATCCCTGTCCCTCTGAGCACATCCCTGTCCCTCCGGGCACATCCCTGTCCCTACCGGCACATCCCTGTCCCTCCGGGCACATCCCTGTCCCTCCAGGCACATCCCTGTCCCTCCGGGCACATCCCTGTCCCTGCTGGCACATCCCTGTCCCTGCTGGCACATCCCTGTCCCTGCTGACACATCCCTGTCCCTCTGGGCACATCCCTGTCCCTCCGGGCACATCCCTGTCCCTCTGGGCACATCCCTGTCCCTACTGGCACATCCCTGTCCCTGCTGACACATCCCTGTCCCTGCTGACACATCCCCTGTCCCTCCGGGCATATCCCTGTCCCTACTGGCACATCCCTGTCCCTGCTGGCACATCCCCTGTCCCTGCTGGCACATCCCTGTCCCTCTGGGCACATCCCTGTCCCTACTGGCACATCCCTGTCCCTGCTGACACATCCCTGTCCCTACTGGCACATCCCTGTCCCTCCGGGCATATCCCCTGTCCCTGCTGGCACATCCCCTGTCCCTGCTGACACATCCCTGTCCCTCTGGGCATATCCCTGTCCCTCAGGGCACATCCCTGTCCCTCTGAGCACATCCCTGTCCCTGCCGGCACACCCCTGTCCCTCCGGGCACATCCCTGTCCCTGCTGGCACATCCCTGTCCCTGCTGACACATCCCTGTCCCTACTGGCACATCCCTGTCCCTCTGGGCATATCCCTGTCCCTCAGGGCACATCCCTGTCCCTCTGGGCACATCCCTGTCCCTGCTGGCACATCCCTGTCCCTGCTGGCACATCCCTGTCCCTCCGGGCACATCCCTGTCCCTCTGAGGCACACCCCTGTCCCTCCGGGCACATGTCACCGTCTCGCAGGTGCAGCAGCCCCCGCTGCAGCCCGGCACACGCCGGTCCCCGGGGAGCCCCGGGCGCAGCGAGCGGCCGTGACCCGCAGGGATCCCTCCAGGCAATCCCCGCACGCAGAGCCGCTCCTGCCGGGCCGGGCTGAGCAGCAGCTCCGGGCTCACCTCTCCTGGGGGTGTTAATTCACCCCGGAGACGCCCGAGGTGTGAGGCTGGTGATTTCTGCCCCGGGAGAGCCCGGGGCAGTTTCCAGGCACAAGCCCGGCTCGGCTCCCCCTCCCCACGCCCGGGTCAGCTCCTGCTGTGGGATCACACTGTCCCAGCTCACAGGGACAACGGGTGGAAAAAGCCTAGAGACACCTGCTCAGCGAAGCAGCCAGGGCTGGAACAGATGCATTAAAACCCGGGTGAAACTGCTGCCAACAAGGTGCAGGAGCTCCTGCAGCTCGGGGTTATCTGCTGCTTTCCCACTCTGAACATGGCCAGCTCTACTCATCAGCCTGAGCCCAGAGCCTGGAAAAACAGAATTTCTCTGCCTTGGTGCTCTCCCTCCTCAAAGAGACTCCCCAAAAAGGCAGGCCCCATGCATCTTTCATGGGGCACTAAATAACTCACTCTGCTATCCATCATTTAATCCAAACTGCAGAGGATGAGGAGGGGGGGGTTTGAGGGGGGAGATTTCTCTGCCTGCCTTGAGCTCTAAAACTGCTGCAGGCAGGGAGGGGCAGTGCCAGCCCTGCCCAGGCTGCCCCAGCTGCCCCCAGGCCATGAGCAGGATGGGGCTGTTGGATGCACATTTCCACTCCACAGCACAGATGTTCCCAGCCCGTGCCAAGAGAGCGGGAGAGGCTCAAAGAAAGCAAACATTGTCCCAGGGCAGAGCGCAGCAAGCAGGGAGGACGGTTTCTCTTTTTCTGCTGTTATTATCATGATGATTTGGCAGTGTGGAAATGGATTTCTCTCAGGCCTGAGTCAGTTAAGCTCAGATTTAATCAGGGTTTTATCCCGAAATCCAAGTGCCTCCATGGCACGGGGACTCATGCCCAGCCAGAGGGAACATTTCTAGTCCCTGTGTCTCCCTAATCCAACCCAAACCCTCCGTGTTTTCATATCCATCCTGGCTGTCTGGTGTCCCAGGCAGTTCATGCCATAACAACAAGGAATTTTCCATCACTGTGACCAAACGTTTCCACCCTTTCATTGTATTTGACACTCAGATTTTGCTCACCCCACGTTTGCTCTGAAGCCGAAGCAGGAAATGGCAGCTTGAGAGGCAGGAGCTGGAGACAACCAGGAGATCCCAAAAAAGGCATTTTAGGGAGAAAGTGCTGACGTGAGCCGGCAGTGCCGGATGCTGCAGCGTTGATAAATATTTGATTGAGCCTGGATAGGAAGGCATCACGTTCAGAAGGACCTGGAAAATAGGCAAGATGACAAACACAGCACCACTGGCAGGCAGATTCACGGTGAGCATTCCTGAGGTTCACTCGGTGTGCAAATTGCCTCAAACTGGGATGAACTGGAGCTGCTGTGGGACAGGGACCTCGGCCTGCTGCAGGCAGGTGGGAGGCACTGACAGCCACGGATGCCCCTGCCTGTGCTTGGGAAGGCGCTGGTTCCACTCCCAGTCGTTCACTGGTGTCTGTCAGAATTCCTGCACTGGCACCACATGGGCCAGCTGCGGGGGCTGACAGGATCCCAGGGACAATGCTCTCACTACCCAGCATTTCCTAATCCTGGCAGGGTTTGGGGGTTTGACATGACTGAGTTCCACTCTCTCCTTTTCCTTGGCTGTGTTTGTGAGCTCTACCACCCCATCCATCCCCCTCCAACAAACCAGATTCTGATCCAACTCTCAGTTCAGCTCCTGCCTCTGGACTCCCCACTCCCCTCGCTTTTCTTCAGTCTTTTCCTCACTTTCCCTAAGGAGTTGCTTTGGGTTTTTGGTTCCCCTCAGCTCAGCAGGGGCCCTGCCCGGGCTCCCTCTCTCCTCCCTGCTCTGGCTGGCGTGGGATGCTCGGGGCGTGGGTGTCCAGCCAAAACCGGCCAGAGAGAAACAACAAGTGCTTTTCTCCTCAGTGAGCCGGGAGCTGCTCTAGATAAACCCATTCTTCCCACGCTGCGTGGAGCACAGCCTGCCCTTGTTAGAGAATCCAGAGAGGAAAATCCCCACATCCTCACACAAAAGCTCTGGCGGATCTGGTCTCCATCTCCTCGGGGTGTGCAGGGTTTGCAGTGCTGGGAGCAGGGCAGGGGTCCCAGGGACACTCGGGACTCTGCTTTATGGATTGCCACCTTTGGATAGGAGATAAGAGTCTGACATTAAGGGTGTCTTTCACAAAGAAGCATTTTATTCATTGGCTTTGTAATGATGGATTTCACAGCTCTGGCCAGGAGGATGCTGAGAAATGAACTTCAGCAGAGTCTGCTCAGGAGTCAAACCTCTGAGCTTGGGGGGGTTTGTAGCTGGAATTTCAGCTCAGCCCAGACTTCCCGGAGTGCCTGGGCCAGCAAGAGCCTCGGCAGTGCCGGCAGCTTTCCTCAGGCAGGCCGGGAGCTGGAGACCCCTCGGTGCTGCTGGGGCTCTGCAGGGCCAGGGGCTGCCCTGAGCCCAGCAGGGCTGCTTCCATCGCCATTCCCATCTCCTCAGGAGGAAAAGCTGAGCCCAGGAGTGGCGCCGGGCAGGAACTGCAGTCCCTGCAAGGTGGCTGCTCCCTCGGGGGGCTGGCAGGGGGCAAGGGCTGACCCCAGCCGGGCTCTCAGGGGACACCCCGTGCCAATCAGGGCTGGCTGTGGGCGGGAGGAAACTTGGGCTGGGCTCAATCCTCTGTGCTCTCTGCATAAGCAGCTCCTGAGCCTGGGGCCACCCGCGGTGGAGCTGTCCCCGGGGCTCCACGGGCGGCTGATCCCTCTCCATCTGCTCAGCATTGACGGCACGGCGTGGATTTAGCCTGACATCACTCCAGGGGCAGCACACGGCCCTGCGCCCCATCCGTGCCACCACACCGCTGGCTGCCAGCCTGGCATCCCCCGGGAGGTCACCATCCTGTCACCACCCCCGAGCTCACACCCCGGCCCAAGGACATCTGCCCTGCGGGGAGGAGGGACCGCGACACCCAATGATGATGACCCTTTCCCT
This sequence comes from Luscinia megarhynchos, assembly GCA_034336665.1. Taxonomy (NCBI): domain Eukaryota; kingdom Metazoa; phylum Chordata; class Aves; order Passeriformes; family Muscicapidae; genus Luscinia; species Luscinia megarhynchos. Next base: position 11,352,893 of record CM067580.1, read on the forward strand.
GCCATCCTGCCCCATCTCCCTAACCCCGAACAGACACCAGAGTGTGGTGCCAAACAGTGTGGGGTGGGCAGGAGGTGGCCAAAGGCTCTGGATTCTGCCAGCGCTGGGTTGGAAACCCTCGTTTTGTGACTCTGTGCGAAGGAACTGCCGCGATGTTCCCAAACCTCAGTGTGGAGGGTGAAGAGGTAACCACTGTCCCACTACTCCAGCTCAGAGCGCCCAGAGGTGGCAGAATTTGGGCATCTCACCGTGGCGCTGTGACGCCCCGAGGTGATGCTGAGGGCAGCAGGGCAGCACCCGCGGAGCAGGGGTGGGTCTGCGGGGAAAGCCGCGGGGCCGCGGAGGGGACAGAGAGTGGCTCGGCCCGAGTGATGCTGAGGGCGGGCGGGGGCACTCCGGGGCGGTATTGGGACAGAGGGACGGCTCACCCTGGCTGATACCGGGCGTGGAGGGCTGGGTCAGCCGAGTGATTCTGGGGGCAGAGGGCTGCGGCAGCGGGGTGATGCTGGGGACACCGGGGCAGGCGGGGCACCGCCAGCGGCACTGCCCCGCTCCCCCTCCTCCTCCTCCGCTACGCTCCCTCTTCCTCCTCCTCCCGTCTCCCTCTCCCGAGCCAGCCCGGCCGGGGGAGGAGCCGGCCGCGCACAAAACCTCCCGCCCGGCCCCTCCGGGCCCCGCTCCGGCACCGGCACCGGCGGCGCCCAGCGCCCAGCGCCCGCCCGGGGCCATGCGCGCCGCGGCGGGGCCGGGGCCGGCGGGGCCGGGGCAGCGGCAGCGGCAGGAGGGCGGCGGCCCGCGGCCATGAGCGCGCCGGGGCCGGGGCCGGGGGCCGGGGCCGGGCGGTGGCCCCGGGCGGCGGCGGCGGGCGGGGGGCGGCAGGGCGAGCTTCCGGCGGGGCGGCCGCGGGCGGGGGGCGGGCGGCGGCGGCGGGCGCTGCGCTCGCTGGGCAGCCTGGCCGGGCGGCTGCTCCGCACCTGGGCGCGCCTGGCCGGGGGGCGCGGGGGCGCCGCGCCGCCCCCGAGGATGACGAGGGCGGGTTCCGGGGGGTCGCGGCGGCGGCTCGGCGGGGCGGCCCCCGGCGGCGGCGGCGGCGGCGGCGGCGGGGGGCGATGCGGGAGGGGCCGCCGGGGACCGGCCGCCGGGAGCGCAGGGGCTGCGGAACCACGGCAACACCTGCTTCATGAACGCCGTGGTGCAGTGCCTGAGCAACACGGCGCCGCTGGCCGAGCGCCTGGCGCTGGGCCGGTACCGCGCCCGCGGCGAGGGTCACGCAGCGGCTGGCGGCCCTGGTCCGCGCGCTCTGGACCCGCGACTACACCCCGCAGCTCTCCGCAGAGTTCAAGGTACCGAGCGGCCCCGCCCCGCGGCCCCAGGTGACCCCCGCCCGGAGCGGCATCCCCGGCTCACAGCGCCCATCGCCGGGCACAGCCCGCTCACAGCTCCCCCAGCCCCCCGGAACCCGCTGGCACCCTTCCGAGCCCCCCGGAACCCACTGACACCCTCCTGGAGCCCCCCTCGGAACCCACTGAACCCCTTCCGAGCCCTCCCTCGGAACCCGCTGAACCCCTTCCGAGCCCCCCTCGGAACCCGCTGGCACCCTTCCGAGCCCCCCGGAACCCACTGACACCCTCCTGAGCCCCCCTCGGAACCCACTGAACCCCTTCCGAGCCCCCCGGAACCCGCTGTCACCCTCCCGAGCCCCCCCCTCGGAACCCTCTGACCCCCTTCCCAGCACCTGCTCCCCTGCCTCACCCTCCCCACGGACCCTGCCCTGCCAGACACCCCCAGCCCTGTTCCGGCAGCCCCCTCGGGCCTGGCTGCTGTTCCCTGAGCTCCCGCGGGTGGGTCAGCTCCCAGCCCTGGCCGTGCCACAGAGTCCTGAGGCTGAGCTGGCGCTGGCTGGGATCATGGTAAGGCAGGATATTGTCCCAGGAGCCAAATTCAGTGGCCTCAGGCTCTGTCGCTGAGCGTATGTCACACCTCTGTGAGGCTCAGGGGCATCGCAGCATGCCCAGCCCGGCACGGCAGCTCCCCACGCTCGGGGACACGTGTCCCCCGCCGGAGTGACTTTTCCTCGGTGCTGCCATAACCTGCTGCTGCCACTGAACTTCGCAAAGCGCCCGGGGGAGCTGCCGGGAAGCCGAGCCCTGCCCTGGGATGGGCTGCACCGAGTGGATGCTATCGGGGCAGGTGGGACCTGAGGGTCCTCATCGCTGAACTCGCCCATCTGGACTTCAATGTTTTCTCTGTGTCCCTTCCTGGCCGCTGGAAGCTGGGACACCACAGAACGTCTGTCTCAGCTGCGTGTGCTCGGTGTCCCCCCGCTCTGCTGGCCCTGGGGTGGCCATGATGTCCCCGCAGAGGCAGGACGAGGGCAGAGGCTGTTGCAGGGATGGAGCAGGGATGGTTTGGGCTGGGTGCTGAGGAAGAACCCGTCCGTGTCTTGCAGAACATCGTCTCCAAGCACAGCTCGCAGTTCCGCGGCAACGCTCAGCACGACGCGCTCGAGTTCCTGCTGTGGCTGCTGGACCGAATGCACGAGGACCTGGGCGCCGCCTCCCCCGCCCGGCAGAGCCGCGGCCCCCAGGTGGGTGCCCCGCGCTGGGGCCGGCTGTGGGAGCAGGGACACCGGGAGCAGGGACACCGGGAGCAGGGACACCGGGAGCAGGGACACGGGGCTGGCCGCCGGGGCTGGGGATGCTGCGGTCGGGTCGGTGCGTGGGAAGGATGGGAGTGCTGCGGGCTGGGCAGGGGCTGGCGCTGGGGGAGCGGGTGCCGCCAGGAGCCCACCCAGCCGAGCACCCTGCTCCTTGCTGAGGAGGAACGCAATCCCCTCGTCCCTCCCCGCCTCCAGCTAAGCCCGCTGTAATTACAGCTCGGCGGCTTTGCTGCTGGCAAAATGAGTAATTAAGTCTTCCTCAATCCATCTGCGCTCAGGCATTGCCTTGGCCCTCTCTGCCTCCTCCTGCCTCCTGCCTGCTCCCTCCCCGCCTGCTGGGGCCCGCCGGGCGCTGCCTGTTGTAGAGGATGGATTTGAGCTGCTGGCACTTGACACATGAGCTCAGCCCAGCAGCGTGCTGTCCCTGTTTTGGGGGTGACACCTGGCCCAGCAGTGTGCTGTCCTTGCTTTGGGGTGACACCTGGCCCAGCAGTGTGCTGTCCCCACTCTGGGGGTGCTGTCCCCACTCTGGGGTGACACCCGGCCCAGCAGTGTGCTGTCCCCACTCTGGGGGTGCTGTCCCCACTCTGGGGTGACACCCGGCCCAGCAGTGTGCTGTCCCCACTCTGGGGGTGCTGTCCCCACTCTGGGGTGACACCCAGCCCAGCAGTGTGCTGTCCCTGCTTTGGGGTGACACCCAGCCCAGCAGTGTGCTGTCCCTGCTTTGGGGTGACTCCCACCTTGCCTGGGAGCAGCTCCCTCCTCCCTGTGCCCAGCTTGGGGTGCTGTGGCTGTGCCAAGGGTGCAGGCTGGGGTCCTGGGCAGACCCTCTGTCCCACAGGGAGAGCTCGGCTGTGCTCCATCTGCAGAGCCTCTGGAGGGGCTGCCCTGCCTGGCCCGGGTCCTGCAGCCATCCCGAGCTGAGCTGAGCTGAGCTGAGCTCTCCACAGCTGTGCCACCTTTCCTGGAGACATTTCAATGGCCCAGGATTTTTGGGAGAGCCTGGCAGTTCCCCTTAAGTGTCAGGTGTCCAGGTGTGCCGTGAGCCGTGCTGTGCCACGGCTGTGCCACCCGGAGGTGGTGCCACGGCAGAGCCTGAGTCACCTCCTGGCTCTGGGGATGGGCCCTTCGTGTGCCCCTCAGCATCCGTGGCTTTGCCTGACAGCCCCCAGTTTTGGCCCCTTTTGGCAAAGCCACCCGAGTGGCACCCACACGGCTCTGTCCCTGGGGAGGGACACCTGGCAGGGGTGTGACCCTCAGTAAATGCCTAGGAAGTGTCTGGAGCCGTTGAGTAGCAGAAAGGACCGAAGTGGGGACCAAGGCTTGGCTGCCAGGAGGGCTGGAGGAGGAGGCGTTCCCTTTGATTTTTGGGGAATTTTGGGGCCCTGCAGGGCACAGACACTGTCCAGGTCCCCTCTCAGCCACACCAGATGGACCCCAGTGCCAGGCAGGCTGTAAGGACACGTCAGGCTCAGCAGGACCTGGTGCCAGCAGATGGCATTGAGGAAAATCCACCTCCCGGCCAAAATCTCAGTGATTTTCAATCTTACTAATGAGACACCAGAAAGTCACCGTCTCACCCCAAAGCAGACCAGTAGTTTTCTACTGACACTCCTTTCTGCAGCGTTTCTTCCCTCAGGCTCCAGGGGTGAAGCTGCTGTCCCCAGCGTGGGCACGGGGGCTCCTGGCAGGTCCAGGGCAGAGGGCAGGCAGGGAGATGCCACTCGCCCAGGATCCCTCCAGGAGCGTTTCTCCCGGCTCAAATGCATTCCCAGCTCTTGGTGTCACGCTCTGCCTTGGGGGGACTCTTACCTTGCAGATCCTTCATTAACCCTTCGTTCCCCAGGCTGGCTGGGGGATGGGATGTACCCCGAAGGTTCCCCTGGAGCAGCCTGGGGGCACAGCAGTGCCAGGCAGGTGCCAGAGCCTTTCTGGCATCGCCTTCAGCCATCCTCGTGCCATAGGGACACAAAGCTGGGCTTGATGCACTAGGACATGTCCCTGATGCCCTGAAGGACATGTCCCTCCTCCTGTCACCTCACTCACCGCTTGTCTCTTGCCCCTGCAGCCTGGCAAGGACAGGAGCAGCAGTGGCAGCAGGTCCCCCCCAGGCACCCAGCCCCCCCGTGGGCAGAGCTTCGTGCAGAGCCACTTTGAGGCCCAGTACAGGTCAGTGGGGGGACGAACCCTGCCCACAGGGGGCTTTGCCCTTCTGTGAGCCCTGGGTGGGCACTGTGAGCCCAGGGAAGGGATGAAATGGGGAGGGATGAAATGGGGAAGGTCTCCATCCATCCATCATCCATCATCCATCCATCCATCCATCCCTCCCTTCATCCATCCATCATCCATCCCTCCATCCATCCATCCATCATCCATCCATCCATCCATCCATCCATCCATCCATCCATCATCCATCCTCCATCCATCCATCCATCCCCTCCATCATCCATCCACCATCCATCCATCATCCATCCATCATCCATCCATCCATCCATCCATCCATCCATCCATCCATCCATCCCCATCCATCATCCATCCATCCATCCACTCCATCCCTCCATCCACCCATCCATCCATCCATCCATCATCCATCCATCATCCATCCATCCATCCATCCATCCCTCCATCCCTCCATCCACCCATCCATCCATCCATCCATCATCCATCCATCATCCATCCATCATCCATCCATCCATCCATCCATCCATCCATCCATCCATCCATCCATCCATCCATCATCCATCCATCATCCATCCACCCATCCATCCATCCATCATCCATCATCCATCCATCATCCATCCATCCATCCATCCATCCATCCATCCATCCATCCATCCATCCATCCATCATCCATCCATCCATCCATCATTCATCCATCCATCCATCTCTTTATCCCTCCATCCCACCCATCCCAGTGCTGGGAGCTCCTTACCCCACAAGCACTTGAACGTGTCCAGGGCCAGGCTGGGCAGTGACCTGGCCCGTGCAGTGTCCCTGCCCATGGCAGGGGCTGGGCACGGTGCCCTTTGGAGGTCTCTCAAACCCAAGCCGTGCTGTGCCTCTGTCCCAGGACTCAGGACACGAGGGTGCCCCTCTAAGGGACACCCCACTCGTTCATCTGGCTGGGACTCGTGGGGTGCTCAGCCCACGCTGTCCCCCAAGCCATTGCACTGCAGCAGCAGGGGGCACATCTGGCACCACGAGCCCTTCCTCCTCTCTCAATTAATCCCCCGTCCTATATACGAAAAAGGCACTTTAATTATCCCTGTTCCACGTGCCAGGCCCGTATGTCACTAAGGGATTTATTAATTGTGGGCTGTTCCCAGGGACCTCGGTGCTTCTTCAAGGTGACAAATGACGAAGACTCAGGATTTTGCTTTGGATTTTAATTTAATTTTTCCCTTTTGTTGAACAAAAAGGCAGTGGGGAAAAAAACGTCAAAACAAGACCAAAAAAACAGAATGAAGAAGCAGCAGCAGTGGGTGGCCGTTGGTGCCAGGGTGGGCAGGGGACCAGCGGTGGCTCCCCAGGGCCACCCTGGGTCAGGCACAGGCAGATATCTGCTGCTGTCCATCGCTGCTCCTCCCTCAGCCCAGCCACGGCCCTGCTGCTTGGGGGGGCCTGTTCCCCCCCAGCACTCCGTGCAGTGTCCCTGCTTAACCCCACCCAGCTGAGCTGGGGTCACCTAAAATCCCCCGGGAGCTGCCCCAGGCCCTGCCAGCCCTTGGCAGGGGGAGCAGGACTCGGGAGGGCTTGGAGGCTGTGGCACCTGGGTGATGGCTTGGGATGTGGCACCTGAGATAATGGATTTGGGATGTGGCACCTGGGATGATGGTTTGGGATGTGGCACCTGAGATAATGGATTTGGGATGTGGTACCTGGGATGATGGTTTGGGATGTGGTACCTGAGATGATGGTTTGGGATGTGGCACCTGGAATGATGAGTTTGGGATGTGGCAGATGATGGTTTGGGATGTGGTACCTGAGATGATGAGTTTGGGATGTGGCACCTGGGATGATGAGTTTGGGATGTGGCACCTGAGATGATGGTTTGGGATGTGGCAAATGATGGGTTTGGGATGTGGCAGATGATGGTTTGGGATGTGGTACCTGGGATGATGGGTTTGGGATGTGGTACCTGAGATGATGGTTTGGGATGTGGCAGATGATGGTTTGGGATGTGGTACCTGGGATGATGGGTTTGGGATGTGGTACCTGAGATGATGGGTTTGGGATGTGGCAGATGATGGTTTGGGATGTGGCACCTGAGATAATGGATTTGGGATGTGGCACCTGAGATGATGGTTTGGGATGTGGCAGATGATGGTTTGGGATGTGGCAGATGATGGTTTGGGATGTGGCACCTGGGATGATGGGTTTGGGATGTGGCAGATGATGGTTTGGGATGTGGCACCTGGGATGCAGCAGTTTTGACAGGGCACTGCAGACCCAGGTGGCGCCCGGGGGGCCGTGCTGGCTCTGGTGACCCTCCCCATCCATGTCCCAGGTCGTCCCTGACGTGCCCTCACTGCCTGAAGCAGAGCAACACCTTCGACCCCTTCCTGTGCATCTCCCTGCCCATCCCGCTGCGCCAGACCAGGTGAGCCCGGCGGGACTCCCCGGCGGAGCAATCGCGTTTGGGGGCGAGTAACGCCGGAGGGAGGCGGCGGCAGCCGGGACAGGTGGCACTGAGCCGTGTCCCCGCTGTCGCCAGGGCTCTCAACGTCACGCTGGTGCTGCAGTGCGAGCGCTGGCGCTTCGTGCGGGTGGGCCTGGCCGTGCCGCTGCTGGGCACCGTGGCGGACCTGCGGGCCATGGTGGCGCGGGAGGGCCGCATTCCCCCGGAGCAGGTAACGGGGCGGGCGGGGCGGGGCGGGGCGGCCCGCGCGGTGCTGAGGGCGCGGCCCATCCCGTCCCGTCCCGTCCCGTCCCGCAGGTGATCCTGGCCGAGGTGTCCCCGCGCGGCGTCCTGCGCTCGCTGTCCGACCCCGAGGCGCTGCGGGCGGCCGGCCAGGCCGCGCCCGTCTACGCCTTCCAGCCGCCGCCCGCGCGCCGCGCAGGTACCGCCCCGCGCGCCGATTGGCTGAGCTGCGGCCCGCCCCGCGCCCATTGGCTGAGCTGCGGCCCGCCCCGCGCCCATTGGCCGAGCTTCGGCCCGCCCCGCGCCCATTGGCTGAGCTGCGGCCCGCCCCGCGCCCATTGGCTGAGCTGCGGCCCGCCCCGCGCCCATTGGCCGAGCTGCGGCCCGCCCCGCGCCCATTGGCTGAGCTGCGGCCCGCCCCGCGCCCATTGGCTGCGAGCGCCCGGGCTGCGCTGCGATTGGCGGGGCTGGGAACCGCCCGGGACTGGCGGGGGCTGTGGATCCCCTCACTGGGATTGGTGGGAGGGAGTGGATCCCCTCGCTGGGATTGGTGGGAGGTGGTGGATCCCTTCATTGGGATTGGTGGGAGGGAGTGGATCCCTCGCGGGATTGGTGGGGCTGTGGATCCCTTCATTGGGATTGGTGGGAGGTGGTGGATCCCTCACTGGGATTGGCGGGGCAGTGGATCCCCTCACTGGGATTGGTGGGAGGGAGCGAATCCCCTCACTGGGGTTGGTGGGGCAGTGGCTCCTCTTTGCTGTGATTGGTCAGAGGCAGCTGCATCCCGCCAGGGCTGGGGAGGCAATCTCTGCTGGGCCTGTGGGTCTGTGCTCTCTCTGCTGGGACCGTGGGTCTGTGCTCTCTCTGCTGGCACTGGTGGGTCTGTGCCTCTCTGCTGGCACTGTGGGTCTGTGCCTCTCTGCTGGCACTGTGGGTCTGTGCCCTCTCTGCTGGGACCGTGGGTCTGTGCTCTCTCTGCTGGCACTGGTGGGTCTGTGCCCTCTCTGCTGGGCCTGTGGGTCTGTGTTCTCTCTGCTGGCACTGGTGGGTCTGTGCCTCTCTGCTGGCACTGTGGGTCTGTGCCCTCTCTGCTGGCACTGGTGGGTCTGTGTTCTCTCTGCTGGCACTGGTGGGTCTGTGTTCTCTCTGCTGGCACTGTGGGTCTGTGCCTCTCTGCTGGCACTGGTGGGTCTGTGTTCTCTCTGCTGGCACTGTGGGTCTGTGCCCTCTCTGCTGGGCCTGTGGGTCTGTGCCCTCTCTGCTGGGACTGTGGGTCTGTGCCCTCTCTGCTGGGACTGTGGGTCTGTGTTCTCTCTGCTGGCACTGTGGGTCTGTGCCCCTCTCTGCTGGCACTGGTGGGTCTGTGCCCTCTCTGCTGGGACTGTGGGTCTGTGCCTCTCTGCTGGCACTGGTGGGTCTGTGCCTCTCTGCTGGCACTGTGGGTCTGTGTTCTCTGCTGGCACTGGTGGGAAGGTGCTGGCGGGCAGGGCCATGGCACTGATTAACCCCGCGCTGACGAGAGCCCCTCGTTTCCCCCCGCAGGGTGTCCCCGCAGCCTCCCCGCGTCCCCCGCCGTGCCGCGGCCGGAGGGGCCGCGCCTGCTGCCCAGCGCCGCCCGCTCCTCCGACTGCCTGCACCGCGCGCCCGGCAGCCGCGTCCTGCTGCTGCTCTGCAACACGGCGGGCACGGGGCCGCAGCTCGCCAGGTACTGCCACTGCCTGGCACCTGCCCCTGCGCCCTGCCCTGCCCTGCCCTGCCGTGTGACACCCGCCCCGTGTCCCCGCTGCCCGCCCCAGGTTCGGGCCGCCGCTGGTGCTGCGGGAGGAGCGCAGCGTGTCCTGGGAGCAGCTCCAGCAGAACATCCTGGCCCAGCTGAGGGGGGTCCTGCGGGGAGAGGTCCGGCCTCAGGTGAGCCCAGGGAACGACCCTGGCCCCTCTAAGCCATCGGATTTTGGGGGCTGTTTTTGCCTCGTGTCCCGAGGCCTGGCTTGTCCAGGTTGTGCTGCTGGGCGGGGGATCCCTGTCCCCTGGTGTCCCCACAGTCCCCTCTCCCCCCACAGGGCACAGGAGCCCTTTTCCGGATCCGCCTGGGAGGGGGCTCGGCCCCCTGCACCTACCTGTCCCCTCAGGATCCTCGTCCCCTCTGCCACCCTGCCGTCGACAGGTGAGGGGCTGCAGGGACAGGACTGTCCCCAGGATGTCCCCTCAACCCCTGGGGGCGGACAGTGGCATCAGCATGAGTGGGCAGAGTGTCCCTGCGCATGGCTGTGCTGTCACCATGGGTGGCCAAAGGTGTTTCTGTGGCTGGCCAGTGTCACCATGGGCGGCCAGTGGTGACCCCTTGGACAGCCACAGTGGTGACTCTGCTCCCCCAGAACTGGGTGCCCAGCTCAGCACTCCCACTGTGGAAGGTGGTGGCTGTCCCTTCCTGCCACCTCGGGCTGGCAAGGAGGTGGCCCCATGGGGACAGGGGTTTGGGGACATCCCACGCTCTCCTCCCCTCAGGGCCCTGCAGCTAAGTGGGGCTGGGGGCCCCCCCCACGTGAGGCTGACGGTGGAGTGGGACACGAGCACCAAGGAGCGGTGAGTCCTGTGCCCGGGCTGGGGGGACACCTCGGCGCTCGGGTCGCCCTCGCTGGTGACACGCCCCCCCCAGGCTGTTCGGAAGCATCCAGGAGGAGGCGGTGCAGGACGCGGAGAGCGTGCGGTGGCAGCAGCAGGTGCACGGGCAGCAGCACAGCTGCACCCTGGACGAGTGCTTCCAGCTCTACACCAAGGAGGAGCAGGTGCGGGCACCCCGGCGCTGCCCACCCCTGCCCAGCCCTGCCGCGAGGGGCTGTCGGTGCTTGCGGCGCTGGGCGTGCCTGGGGCGGTGGCGGAGGGTGACAGGGAGGGAGGTGGCCATGACGTGGTGTCCCCAGCTGGCCCCAGACGATGCCTGGCGCTGCCCGCACTGCAAGGTGCCCCAGCAGGGCACGGTGAAGCTCAGCCTTTGGACGCTGCCCGAGATCCTCATCATCCACCTGAAGCGCTTCCGGCAGGTGGCCGAGCAGCGGCACAAGCTCACCACGCTGGTGCGGTTCCCGCTGCGGGGGCTGGACATGGCCCCGCACGTGGCCCAGCGCGGCCAGCCCGGGGGGCAGCTCCTGGGGCGCTGGGCGCCCTGGCAGCCCTCCCTGCGCCTGCCCCCGGGCTGCCCCCGCGAGCACCTGTACGACCTGTACGCGGTCTGCAACCACCACGGCAGCATGCAGGGCGGCCACTACACCGGTGAGCGGGGACACTGGGGACAGGGCCGTGGGGGGCAGGGCAGGGCAGAGCGGAGCCGGAGCGCAGGGGACATGCCGGACGGCATTGCAGCCGCCCCAGGGCAGGCGGGACACCGGGACGTGCCCCCGGCCCCATCCCGTTCCCCGGTGCGTCCCTGCAGCGTAGCGCTCCGGTCCCCTGCACCCCGGGGCTCGGGGCATCCCGGGGCAGAAGAGCCCCGTGCCCCCTCACCCCGTGCCCCCTTGCCCCCAGCGTTCTGCTGCAACGCCCTGGACGGGCGCTGGTACAGCTACGACGACAGCCGGGTGGAGGGGGTGCGCGAGGCCGAGGTGAGCACCCGCAGCGCCTACATCCTGTTCTACCAGCGCCGCCGCGCCGCCGGTCCCGGTGAGCCCCCGCCGCACCCCGGCCCGTGCGCACACACCGCCTCTGCCCGCCGCACATCCCCACCCACCCCGTGTGCCGCCCCCGGCCCACGCCCGCCCTCCCCGCAGGCTCCGCCGCCGCCGCGGGGCACTGGGTGTTCCGCCTGGCCGCCGCCGAGCCCCGCGCCGACCCCGACCCCGACCCCGACCCCTCGGACTCTGTGGCCGCCCCGGAGAACGGTGAGGCTCAGGATGCTCAGCCCGCGGTCCCGCCCGCGCCCCCCGCCCACCCTGACCGTGGTTCCTCCGCAGGCGGGTTCGAGGCGCGGCCGCCGGTGCGGGGGCTGCAGGGGCTGCACGGGCGCAGCCTCAGCGTCCGCGCCGCCCCCTCCGGGCCCGCGGGGCAGGGCGAGCCGGGCCCGCTCCGCGCCCCCCGACGGCTCCGCCGGGCCGCCAGCGCCGAGGGGGCTCCGCGCCGGCCGCCCCCGGGCCCCGGCAGCCCCGAGGCCGCGATGCCGCAGGGGGACACGGGCGTCCCCCCGGGCCGCTGCCCCCCCGGCCCCTCGGCGCTGGGGCGGTCGCGGAGCTCGGCCAGCCTCCCCCCCCGGCCCGAGGGGGGGCTGCGCAGGTCCGCCTCGCTGGGCAGGGGCGCGGGGGGGCCGCCGCTGCCCGCCCGGGGTCCCCCCGCGGCCACCCTGCAGCGGGGCCGGCCGCCACCCGGGCCCCTGCGCCCGGCGGCCGTGCCCGAGTCCAGCTTCTGAGCCGTGGATGGGGGGCAGCACCCCAGCAGCTGTACAGCAGGTCCTGAACGCATCGGGGGGCTCCCCGACTGCGGGTGTCCCAGCGCAAGGGTGCCTGAACCGGGCATCCCAAACCAGGAACATCCCGGCCGGGGGCAGCCCGATCTGGGGGCTCCCAACCCAGGCACTTCTGAGGAAACCGAGCCACGGCGAACTGACCCAGAGGCTCCCGAATGGGATCCTGACATGGGGGCTCCTGCCTGAGCCGGGGCACCACAGATCCTCACCCAGAAGCATTCCAAACCAGGACCATCCCTAGCTAGGGGTTCCAGACCTGCGCTCGCCCCAAACCGGGCTCATCCCGGCGTGTGGCTCTGACCCCGGGCACCTCCCAGTGCGGGGCCGTCCCAAACCGGGCAGGTGGGTGCAGGGCAGCTCTGCAGCACCAGAGTATTTATTGTACCAGGAGAGTTTTATTCAGAAACGCTTTTTGTTTTCTAAAAGGCGACTATTTGGGGGTGGGAGGTCCCCCACACCTCGGTCTATGCAATCCTCGATTCCTGCAGCCAGCTTTTGTACGGGGCTCTGCCCCACCGCCGGCGGTTTCTATTAAAGACACGTGAAACAAGCCCAGTGTCCATCCCAGGGGACAGGGCTGAGGGGTCACGGGCTCTGTGTCCCCTGGGGGCGGTCCTGATCCTGCACTGGGGATCAGCCCGGGATCAGGGCTCGGTCCTGGCTGCATGCTGCTGTGTGGGGTGGCTGTGCCTGGAGGAGGTCTGGGACCAGGGTAACAGCACCAGAAGTGGTGGAATCCTGGAGATGAGCCCACCCAGGATCTGTGGGAAAAGTTGGTGCACACAGTGTGGGATGGAGGTGGAGGTGGTGGGGTCGGGGGGAGATGGAGGAGATGGACAAAAGGGTGCAGGAGGAAGGGGGGGCTGGTAGACATGGAGGTGGGATCAGAGTGGAAACAAGCACGTTTGGAGGAGGGGGGATTGGGGTGGAAGGGGAGGAGAGGCGGGGGTGGATGAGGGGGTATGGAGGTGATGGAGACGGTGGGCAGAGATGGAAGTGGTGGAACCAGGGTTAGGTCTGAGGAGAGGAGGAAGGTGGAGGAGACCAGCCCTTGCTGGAGGCTCCTCCAAGGCCCCTGCTGCGCCGCTGCTGCTGCCACGGCTGTGGCCCTGCTTCGTGGCAGGGGACACGTGGGAGTGTCACTCAGGCTGGCACCGGGCACTGGGCAGCCCTGGGTGTGGCAGGTTCCCTGGGGCACCCATGGCTGCTGGCAGGGACAAGGGCAGGACCCGACCCGACCCCCCCACTGCTCTGCACACCTCAACTGCAGCTGGGAGAGGGTGGGAGCCCCAGGGTGAGCGACCCCCATGCCCGACCCTGCCCCAGCCCCACGGCAGCAGACCCGTAACATTCCCTATAAAACACCACACCACCCTTCTGTCACCCAAACCCCCTCCACCTCCACACCTTCCCCCAAGGCCAGGGCAGGAAGCAAAGGCCGGTGCCTCGGGGCGGTTCTCAGCGAGTGGCACATGGATTTATTGGATTCATTGATTGCTTTGGGGTGCTGGTGCCCCCCGTGCCCACCTGGGGCGGGGGGCACGGCGCGAGCGGGGCGAAGCGCTGCCAGTTCCGTCCTCCCTCTCGCCCCGGCCGGGCGGGAGCGGCTCCAAATAAAACAAATCTCTCTATAATTTCTCTCTCTCTCTATACAAATATAGACTATATATATATCTCTGCCGATATATATATATATAGATCTTCTCTCTCTGGAAAGGATAAAAGGTTAATATGTCTGTGCATGCACGACCAAAGCCACCAACCTCCGGGTGCAGCGGGTGCCAAGGGACGTGCGCCTCCCCGCCAGCACCCCCAGAGCCGGGAGGGGCACGTCCTGTGTCCCAGGTTATTGCTGGTCAGGCCCCATCCTGCTCCCAAACAAGCGCAGGGGGAAGAAGCCAAAGAAAGAAATCCCACTGTCAAGCGCCAGCCAGCACCTCGTGGCACACGCCTCGGGGCACTGAGGACACGGTGGCATCACCCCGGGATCGTGGGTGCCGCGGGGCAGGGGGGGCAGGCACCCGGTTCAAAGGCAAAGTCTGGATAAGGCGAACAAAAATGAACTAAAGAACAGCGGCCGCCCCAAACCCGGCGCTTTGCCACCCAAAAGGGGCCCGCGGCTCTCGGCGCCGGGGGCCGGTGCCGCACGGATGAGCTCGGGGACACGGACACTGTCATAGGGCTGTGCTCTCCGATTCCTCCTCCTCCTCCTCCTCCTGCCGCGGGCTCAGGCTCGGCCCCGAGAGTCTCTGCGCTGCTTCGGGCGGCTCCCGGCACAGGGCGGCGTCCGGGGACACGTGGAGGGAGGGGACCTCAAAACGGAGCAGACCTGCGGGAGGGCACAGCGATGGGACACCCACCGGGGCTGGCGCCGCCTCAGTGCCACCGCCGGGGCTATCACCGCTGCCCTCTGCTCTGGGGACCGCACCCGAGCCAGGGCGCTCACGCTGCCTGTGTCCCGTGCAGCTCCGTCCCTCCCAGCGCAGGTGACACTGCTGTCCCCTCTCCAGGGGACCCGCGGGGTGAGGCTGCACGTGGGAGGTGACAGGGTGACCACAGCCAAAGGCAGGCGGTGCCATCGTGTCCCTTGCTGAGAGCACAGCAGCCCCCTCCGATAGAAAAGGCGTCGCTGCCCCTCCTGCCCAGCTCAGGGACATTGCCCAGGGACATTTCTCAGGGATAACGCCCAGGAGTGTTGCTCAGGCTGTGGCTCAGGGATCTTGTCCCACAGTGGGACAGGGGAGCTGCACCTGGGCCAAGGGTGATGCCAGGGTGTGATGTCAGGGCTGCATCCGTGCCAGGGTGCCCTGCCAGGCCCACAGAAGTGCGCTGGCAGAGCCACAACAACACCAGTGCCACCCAAAGGCAGGTGGCAGCCCCACGAGCAGCCCCTCCCTGCCACCCACACGTCCAACCCCTCCCAGGCAGGATGGGCACACGGATCCAGAGCCCCGTGCCCTGCCAGGTGCCAGGAAGGGACACTGGGACACTCCTCCAGCTTCTGTGTCCTCCATGGTCCCCAATGCCACCTGGCACTTGCAAAGCATCCCCCTGGCTGTCCCCCTCCAGCAGCGCGGGGACCACGGGGGGACACAGCTCCAACATGTCCTGTGGACACCTGCACTTCTGCAGGGGCATCACCACCTTCCCGAAATGCCATCCTCGGGGGGATATCGGCACCCTCGGCCAGCATCTCCTCGCTGGGGCTAGTTCTACCTTGCCTGGGCTATTGCCACCTTCCTGAGGACGTCACCCACTCGCTAGGGCCAGGTCTGCCTTTCCAGGGCCATTGTCACCCTCCTGGGGAGCACCCCTCCGGGGAGGGTGCCACCCTCCAGGGCACGGTCCTGCCCTCTCAGGGCCATCGTCCCCGTCCTGGGGGACTCCGCCACGCCCGGGACCCGCTCGCCGGCCGGCGCCGCCGGGGTTACCTGTGAGCGCGCCGTCCCCGGGGCCCGCGGTGTCCAGGCGGGGCGGCTCCGGGGGCTGGGGGGGCGCGGGGGCGGCCGGGGGCGGCTGCGGCGGGGGGGCAGCGGCCCGGCCGCGCTTTGGGGGCGGCCCGGGCCCGGGGCAGCGCGGCGGCGGGGGACGGCAGCAGCGGGGGCGGCCCGGCGCCGGGGGAGAGCTCCGGGGGCGCCCGGGGGAGCTCCGGGGGCGCCGTACGGGGACGGGGTGCTGGGGGGGTCGGGGACAGGCTGGCCGGGGACGGCTGCCCCCGGCCGCCTCCCCGCCGCCGCCCGGGCCGGGATGGGCGCCAGCTTCTTGGCCCCTGCGGGACAGAGACAGCGACAAGGACACGTCAGGGCCGGGTCACCAGCGGGACCCCGGCGCGCCCCCCGCCCTGCTCCTACCTTTGCGCAGCGAGTGCGGGCTCTGCTCGGCCGCGGGGGGCGGGCGCGGGGGCGGCCCCGGGGACAGCCCGGGGGGCTTGAAAGTGCTGGGGCGGGCACGGGGGCACGGACGGGCGGAGAGCGAGAGAGCGGCAGGGACAGGGAGAGAAAAGGGAAAAGAGAAAGGGAAGGAAAGGGAAAAAAAAAAAAAAAAAAAAAAAAAGGGAAAAACCTCGCAGAATGGGAAAGAGGAACGAGGAAAGAGGAAAGAAAAGGGGGGGGTAGAAATGGAGGAAAAATGAATAAAGGAAAAAACTCCACAAAATACGGAAAAGGAAAAAGGAAAGGAATAAGAATGAGATGGAGGAAAGGAAAGGAAAGGAAAGGAAAGGAAAGGAAAGGAAAGGAAAGGAAAGGAAAGGAAAGGAAAGGAAAGGAAAGGAAAGGAAAGGAAAGGAAAGGAAAGGAAAGGAAAGGAAAGGAAAGGAAAGGAAAGGAAAGGAAAGGAAAGGAAAGGAAAGGAAAGGAAAGGAAAGGAAAGGAAAGGAAAGGAAAGGAAAGGAAAGGAAAGGAAAGGAAAGGAAAGGAAAGGAAAGGAAAGGAAAGGAAAGGAAAGGAAAGGAAAGGAAAGGAAAGGAAAGGAAAGGAAAGGAAAGGAAAGGAAAGGAAAGGAAGAAAATCGAAGTGAAAACACGACAGGGAAAGGAAAAAGTTTCAAGCATAAAAAGGCCGAAAATAAAAAATAAAAGTAAAATTAAAAATGAAATTAAATGAAAAAAAAAGAAATAGAACAATGAAAAGCAAAGATTAAACATTCAAAGAATTAGAAATTAAATAAAAACAAAATGATACAAGAGAATTAAATAATAAAGATAAATGAAAAATCAACAAAGAAAACTCAAAAATCATGAAAAATATGAAAAAGAAAACCCAAAAATCAAGTAAAACGTAAAAGATGAGCACAACAATAAAAAAGAAAATTGAAAATAAACAGCAGAAGAAGAGAAGAGGGAGAGCCGTGAGCTCCTTCCCGCACCCAGCGCTCCGCAGCCGGTGTGTCCCTCCCGCCCCCCGGGGCTCCTCAGCCCCCGCCGCTTGTGGCCACCCCCCCTCCGGCCCAGGGACCCCCAAAACAGGCGGGGACCCCCCGAGTCCTGCGGCGAGGGCGGGCGGGGCGCGGGGGGCAGGCAGAGCCGGGGGGAGAGGGGGGACACAACGTCACGGGGCCGGGGGGGACAGCGCCGGGGGAGAGGGGGGACGGGGGGACAGCGCCACGGGGACAGGGGGACAGCGCCACGGGGACGGGGGGACAGCGCCACGGGGACGGGGGGGACAGCGCCGGGGGAACAGAGGGACAGCGCCACGGGGACAGAGGGGACAGCGCCGGGGGCCGGGGGGACAGCGCCACGGGGACAGCGCCACGGGGACAGCGCCACGGGGAGAGAGGGACAGCGTCTCGGGACAGGGGGACAGCGCCACGGGGACAGCGCCGGGGGAACAGAGGGGACAGCGCCACGGGGAGAGAGGGACAGCGCCACGGGGACAGCGGGGACAGCGCCACGGGGACAGCGCCACGGGGACAGCGCCACGGGGACAGCGCCGGGGGAACAGAGGGACAGCGCCACGGGGAGAGAGGGACAGCGCCACGGGGAGAGAGGGACAGCGCCACGGGGACAGCGGGGACAGCGCCACGGGGACAGCGCCGGGGGAACAGAGGGGACAGCGCCACGGGGAGAGGGACAGCGCCACGGGACAGGGGGGACAGCGCGGGGGGGCTGCGGCTGCAGCGCGGCCACAGCAGCGCCCGGAGCGGGCCCGGGGCTCGGGGGTCCCCGGGGCGGGGGGCGCTGGGGCCGCCGCGCCGCTGCCGGGCCAGCCCTGCTGCGGAGCCCAGAAGCGCCATAAAAAGCGGCAGGAGGGACACAAACGCGAGGGGGAATCCATAGAAGAGCAGAAGCGCTGGCGGGCGGGGGGGCGGCGCGAACCCCCCGGCTCGTCCCACCGCAGGCGCTCCCGGGGCTGCCCCTCCCAGGGGGGAGCCCCCCGGCCAGGCTCTGCTTCTCTTTTGGGGCAGAAAAGTGGGATTTAGGCTTCCTCCCGCACGAGCTGTGCGAAGTAAAGTCGGACTCAGGTCTCAGAGGGCGCTGGGCGCCCCGAGGGCTCCCTCTGCACCTTCCTGCAGCACCCCCAGCTCAAATTCCACTACGCCCAGTGACACCGAGCAAGGGACCCTCAGGAAAATCCCTGAAGGCAGCACGGATCTCATGGGAATGGCAGGATGGGGATGGGTGGTGGCTGCGGGGGTGCTGAGCATCCCTCTCCTGCTGCCCTCGGGACTCTCCTCTCCCGGGGATGCTGAGCATCCTCTCCTCCTCTCCGGGGGTGCTGAGCACCCTCTCCTGCTGCCCCCAGACCCTGCTCCTCTCCGGGGGTGCTGAGCACCCTCTCCTCCTCTCCGGGGGTGCTGAGCACACTCTCCTGTTGCCCCGGACCCTGCTCCTCTCCGGGGGTGCTGAGCACGCTCTCCCGCACCGTGAGGTTGCCCCGCTGGCCCCACTGGCGGGGAGGACGCCCGGCTTGGCGACACGGGGCCCGCTGGCCTTACCTTATGCGCTCGGCTGCCGGGGGGAAGCCGAAGGTGGCGGCAGGCGGGGAGGGCGTTGCGGAAATCTCCGGCGACTGCTCGGGAATGGGCGAGTGGGGCGCGGGGGGCAGCTCGAGGGGCGGCGCCGGGGGCTGCGCGGCCGGGGGCGCCGAGGTCGCCTTGCGCCCCGCTGAGGTGCCTCGGCGAGCCACCCACGAGGTGTCCATCACCCTGACGCCCATGCTGGGGACACAGAGACGGGAGTCAGCACCCGCCCGGCGGGAGGGGACTGCCAGCACCGCCTCGCCACTCCTCCGGGGTCACTAGAACGCCTCTTCCACCGGGAAACTGCTGGGAGTGGAACTACAGGGCAACGAGACGGGAGTGGCCGCGTGGGATGGGTTTGTGTCACCCACTGGCCACCTCTCCCTTCCCCAAGAACCAGCAGGCAGCAGCACCCACCCAGCACCCACCCAGCACCCTCCCAGCACCCTCCCAGCACCCTCCCAGCACCCTGCAGAGGATACTGTACCTTTGGATTTTCCTAAGGCTGCATGGGCAGAAACAAACGATTATTAATGTGAAAATCCCCTAAAACTGGGCAGCACAGGGAGAGAGGGCACAGCTGGGCAAAGGAGCTGCGGGGCTGAGGGGCTTCGAGAGGGGGAGCAGGGGGGCTGAGCAGGGACCAGGCTGTGCCCGTGGTGGGACAGCTTGGGGTATCTTCTGGAAATGGGGACATTTTTGGGATGGGCAGAATCCTGGGGTGTTTTCTGGAGCCCGCTTGCCTGAGGTCCCTGTGAGGTGTCAGGGAGGGGGAACATGCACACGGGGAGCTTTACCTGGAGCAAACCCTGCAGACCCTGAGGACACCAGGACACCTGTCTCTCTGGTACAGCCCCAGTGGGGCTGGGGGCAGGTCTGGGTTCCCCTGAGCACCCCCAAGAGCCTGGCATGGAAAGCAGGGGGGCCCCCTACCCTGGGACCACCCAGATCTGTGCCAACCACGCCGAGGTGACGCTGAGCATCCTCTCCTGCTGCCCCTGGGATGGTGTCAAAGCCCTCTCTCCCTCTCCCAAGGCCAGCAGTTTATTTTTTTACCCATCCTTCTTGCAGAACTCCAGCATCATGTTGTCGGTGGCCACGCTGAGGGGCCGCCGGGCCGGGTCGTGCTGCCGGCGCTCGCCCTGCTCCGCCTCGGGCGAGGGCACGGAGCTGTAGTTGGCGTTGTGGTTCACGTGCAGGGGGCTGCCGTAGTTCCCCGTCACGTTGAACTCGATCTCTGGGGACAGAGGATGTTGGGGGGGGTTGGCGCCGCAGGGATGCTCAGGGGATGCTCGGGATTTGGGCTGGCAGAACCAAGGCTGGGAGCCCCGAGCCCCCTCCCCAGGCAGCCCAGCTGTGCCCGGGCCTGGGCACGCCCTACCTCCCGGGAAGAACCAGTCTGCGTGCTGGATGAGCGGCTCGATGATGCTCACGATCTGCAGCGACAGCGTCGTCATCATCTCCGTCATGTTCCTGCAGGGGAGCAGCAGCTCAGCAACCCCTGCAGGCCAGCAGGATTCCAGCAGGATTCCCAGCAGGATTCCAGCAGGGCTCCAGCAGGGCTCCAGCAGGATTCCCAGCAGGGCTCCAGCAGGGCTCCAGCAGGATTCCAGCAGGATTCCCAGCAGGATTCCCAGCAGGGCTCCAGCAGGATTCCCAGCAGGGCTCCAGCAGGATTCCAGCAGGGCTCCAGCAGGATTCCCAGCAGGATTCCAGCAGGATTCCAGCAGGGCTCCAGCAGGATTCCAGCAGGATTCCCAGCAGGATTCCAGCAGGGCTCCAGCAGGGATTCCAGCAGGGCTCCAGCAGGATTCCAGCAGGGCTCCAGCAGGATTCCAGCAGGGCTCCAGCAGGATTCCAGCAGGATTCCAGCAGGATTCCAGCAGGATTCCAGCAGGATTCCAGCAGGATTCCCAGCAGGGCTCCAGCAGGGCTCCAGCAGGGCTCCAGCAGGATTCCAGCAGGATTCCAGCAGGATTCCAGCAGGATTCCAGCAGGATTTCCAGCAGGGCTCCAGCAGGGCTCCAGCAGGATTCCAGCAGGGCTCCAGCAGGGCTCCAGCAGGATTCCAGCAGGGCTCCAGCAGGATTCCAGCAGGATTCCAGCAGGATTCCCAGCAGGGATTCCCAGCAGGATTCCAGCAGGATTCCAGCAGGATTCCAGCAGGGCTCCAGCAGGGCTCCAGCAGGATTCCAGCAAAATTCCCAGCAGGATTCCCACCAGGGTTCCCAGTATGGCTCCCAGCAGAGTTTCCAGCAGAGTTTCCAGCAGTTCCCACCAGGATTCCCACCAGGGTTCCCACCAGGGTTCCCAGTATGGCTCCCACCAGGATTCCCAGCACAGTTCCCAGCATGGCTCCCAGCAGGATTCCCACCAGGGATTCCCAGTATGGCTCCCACCAGGGTTCCCAGTATGGCTCCCAGCAGGATTCCCAGCACGGTTCCCAGCACGGTTCCCAGCAGGACCTGCCCCTCAGCCCTGTCCCAGTGCTCACCCCTCGGCCTGTGGCCACAGCAGGTTGGGCCCCAGCACGATGGCCACGTTGCTCGGGGTCATTTTGTTCATCTCCTGGTACTCGGTCAGCTTGGCCAGGAATTTAATGACGTACCTGCAGAGCCCATCCCGCGTGGGTCAGTGCACAGGCCACACCCTCCGTGTCCCCTCCCCCGCCCTGCTGGCCCCAGCTCACCTGATGTTGTTGTAGTTGGCTCTGGGCAGCTTCTCGCAGGCGTTCCAGAGAGCCTGCAGCCGTTTCTCCAGCTCTGGGATGCTGCAGGGAGGTGGAGGGAGCGTCATCCCCCATTCCCACCCTGCCCTGGGCTATGGACCCACCCTGGGGACCTGTGAGACCTTCGGGCTGCCACCAACATTGTGGAAGTAAATAAACCCACAAAACCTGTCCCAGGGAGAAGGACACCCTTTGAATTCCTTTGAACCCAGGAAACCCTGGGCCTCTCAGCACTCCAGGGCTCTCAGAGCCCAGAGGAAACAAACGCTGTGAACCGTGCCAGAAAAACCCAAACCACCCGTGGGGACCCAGGCTGTGCCCAGCCATGCCAGGAGGAACTGGGGCACGTCCCAGACTCACTTGGAGGCCTGGATCCACTCCTCATACAGCTCGAACGTCATGAGGGGCTCGGGCAGCTCCCGCAGGTAGGACTTGAGAGCTCCTGTGGCACACAGGGACACAGGGGTGGCACTGCAGGGCCATCAGCTGCTGGGCACCAAGCGGTTTTGCTCCTGGGCACTCGGATTCACATCCCCCCAGCCCTCCCACCCACCACACTCCAGAGCTCCCGCTGGTTTTCCCGACTTGCAGCAGCCTGTGGCACCCCCAGCGCCCACCTTGCACCCTCCAGTCGCTGCCAGCACCTGCCCAGCTCCCTCCCCCAGGTGCTTGCCCAGGTCTCTGTCACTCGTCTTTGCCTGGGACACTCCCAGCTCCTGTGTGGGAGCAGGCTCCCTGTGGGCAGCCAGAGCCCCGTTCCCAGAGGAGACCCAGGCAATGCTCCAGAGCAGCCCCACGGGTTCAGGTCTGTGATGGGGAGGGAATTCTCCCCAGGAGAGCCAAGAGAAGGCGGCAAGTTTGATGTTTACACGAATCTTCCTGACACTCCCTGCTCCTGCAGAGATCCCCCAGTCATTGCCACCCTCATTAGTGCCACCCTCATTAGTGTGACTGGATGATGGTTGTTCCCTGTTTTCTTCATCTCTAGCCTGGCCTGCTCCCTCTGGATGGCAGCACTTCTCTGGGGCAGCCACCATCCCAGGCTGTGTCACCTGCCTGCTCACTGAGGGGACACCCTGGCCCACCAGCCAAGCCATTAATTCATGACAAAAGTAATTGAACAAATTCAGAGCCAGCATCAACCCCTGCACTGCAGCACTCGTTTCTGGCCTTCAGCTGGACTTGGTGCCCCCGGGGGGCGCCTGGAGGGCACAGGGAGCCCCACCTGCGATGGCATGGGGGTCAGCTGAGTACTCCTGCACATCCACCACGCAGCAGTCCAGGGCAGCCTTGAGCTTCTTCAGCTTGGAAGCTGAGGGAGCCACTCGGAAGAGACCCTGGGCAGAGGAACAGTGTTGGACAGGGCCTGGGGCTGGGATGTCCCCTGAGCCCCTCAGCTCCTCACCCTGGCCCTGGGGACCCCCCTGGCCTCTTCCAGCGTGCCCAGCAAGGGTGGGACACAGGACCCACTTCTGCATCCCCCATCCAGCAGGGACCCACCCACCTCCTCCTGCATCCCCCATCCCAAATGGGACCCACCCACCTCCTGCATCCCCCATCCAACAGGGACCCACCCACCTCCTCCTGCATCCCCCATCCAAATGGGACCCATCCACCTCCTGCATCCCCCCATCCAGCAGGGACCCACCCACCTCCTCCTGCATCCCCCCATCCCGCAGGGACCCACCCACCTCCTCCTGCATCCCCCATCCCGCAGGGACCCACCTCCTCCTGCATGCCCCATTCCAGCAGCATGGTCACGCAGGCCTCCACCGGGAAGGCGATCTCCCGCCCGCTGACAGCCAGGTGCTCCTCCAGGGGCTTCCCGAAGGAGGGCTTCTCCACCCACGCCTCTGGGGATGGAGGAGAGGGACAGAGCAAACAGCCCCCCAAGGCCCTGGGTCACAGCTGTGGCACCAAAGCACCCTGTGTGGGTGTTGTTAGAACGGACCCTGCACCGCTGGCCTGGGCAGCTTGGGAAGAGCTTTTGAAAGGTGTAATCCAATCAAATGTTTAACAGCCATCACGGGATTTCAAAGGAGCTGGATAACATTTTCCACAGGGGTAACAGCAGGGGTAGTGGGACAGCCCTGGGGACACTCACTCTGCTGGGATTTGGGGACACTCCCCCAATGGGCTCTGGGGACACTCACTCACCCTGCTGGGATCTGGGGACACTCACTCCAATCGGGATCTGGGGACACTCACCCTGCTGGGCTTTGATCTGAGGCAGGAAGTTCTGCAGCAGTGCCAGGGATTTGCGGTGGAACTCGGCCTGCACCTCTATCAGCTGCGAGGACACGGCACAGGGGTCACAGAGGGGTCACACAGGGGTCACGCAGGGGTCACGCAGGGGTCACAGCGCTGCCGGGCAGGGACAGCCCTGAGGGTGGGTGGCACTTACAGTTTGAAAATAGTTTGCATAGTCGACTTCTTTGGCCACAAAATTGTACATGTCAGCCGAGAGCTGGTCCTGCAGGGGGCAGAAAACCCATCAGTGTCCCTCCCCTGCGGCCCCGGTGCCACCAGCACGGACCCCCCGTGCCACCAGGAGCGTCCCAGCGTGGCACAGGTTAAGGTTAGGGTGCTCAGAGGGGGCTCAGGAGCCTCCCTCACTAAAGTCCAAGCAAGGTCCAGGTCCCTCCAAAGTGCTCCAAGAAGGGAGACTGGACTCCCTCTTACTCCATGGAAAGGGGGTGAAAGCCCCTTGAAAATGACAGAAATAAACCCAGCACAGAGAAGGTGGGAAATGTCTCCAGCAGTGCCAGGGCCGCATGTACTCAGTGCTGAGACGGGCCAGGGCAGGTTCCCAGGGAATGGGGGCTCCTCCAGCTCTGTGGGATGTGGAGGAAGGGGACAGAGCCACTGAGGGTGTGCTGCTGTGGGGGCATCACCCACGGCACCGTGCTGCCTTCGGGAGCACTCAGCGCAGGCATGGGGGAAGGAAGCTGCAGAGCAGGGTGAGAGGAGAGGCTGCAGTTCCCCAGAGTCTGGGAGCCCACAGACCCCCGAGGCAGGAGCAGCCCAGTACCCTGCAAATCTCCACTCTGTTGGCTGCCTCCTCCATCTCCTCCCTGAGAGCGTCGGCTTTGGCGCCCGAGGGCTGCAGGTTGCTGGCCAGGCCCGAGGACTTCACCGACTGCTGCCACCTGCGGGGGACAGGGGCCCGTCAGAGCAGTGCCCACGTCCCAGCGGCCCCGCAGGGCACACGGCCCCAGCAGTGAGCAGCACCGAGCTGAGGCCACTGCAGCTGGGATGTAGCACACAGCGGGCTCCAGGGAAGCAGTTTTTTCAGCAGGATAAGGAGTCACAGCCAGCTGGGAGGAGAGAGGAAGGAGATGGGAGAGCCTGGACATGATGCTGGGGACTGTGGACACCTCTCCCAGCACATGCTGGGGTGGGGGCTTGGACAATTCAACGGTGCCATGGGATAACCCTGAGTCACTCCAGCCCCCCTGAGTGCCACTGCCGGGCCCGAGGAGCTGGCTCTTTGCACCAGAACCCACCAAGACAGCGAAAAGAGGTAGAAAATAACCCTTTCTGCCAGAAAAAAAAATGCACTTTTGCTGCAGGGGGCAGGCAAGGAAAGGAATCCATGGGTGCTGTGGGGCAGGAAGCGTGGCTCGTGCAGAGCTTGACTCAAGGCCCACAGAGACACAGCCAGGACTTGTCCCAAGGGAACTGTGGTGCCAGGGGCCCAGGAGCCACCCACGGCTTGGGAATGCTGATTTCTTATCAAGCACTTGAAGGCACTTCTTACCTTGTCCTGGAGGAGTCCATGTCCAGCACCAGTTTTGCCAAGTGCTTCCTCTGCTTTTGGATGTTTGGGATTTCCACCTGCAGCGACACATGGAACAGGAGGAGGTGAGCAGCCCTGGGGAGGTGCAGAGATGGGTCACACGCTGGGGCTTGGGGCTGGGGCAGGCTGGGTGGGAAAGGATGCAGCTCCTTCCTCGAGCATCCTCAGGGGATGGCCCAGCCGATCCCTCCTGCGGGATGTGCCACACCTGGACAGCCCCAGCCCCAGAGGAGCAGCCCTGGGGGATCAGAACTGCCCGGGGAGCTGGGTGAGGGCACGAGAAGGGCTCTGGCAGACAGCAGGGCACCCCAGGCACCCCAGCTCACCTCAGCCAGCACAAAGAGTGGCTCGATGACATCCCTCTCCACCTGCAGCTCAAAGTGGATCAGCTCCTGCGCCAGTTTGTCCTCAGCCTCCCCACACAGGCGCAGCATCTTCCTGCAGGGACAGCTGGGGCTGGGGACAGGGGCCTGTCCTGCACCCAGCACGGGGACAGGGACAGGGACAGGGACAGGGACAGGGACAGGGACAGGCTGGGGCTGGGGACAGGGGGTCTGTCCTGCACCCAGCACGGGGACAGGGACAGGGAAAGGGACAGGGACAGGGACAGGAGGGTTGTCCTGCACCCAGCACGGGGACAGGGACAGGGACAGGGACAGGGACAGGGACAGGGACAGGGACACGGGACAGGGACAGGGACCATTCCCAGCACACTCCCAGCACCATTCCCAGCATATTCCCAGCACATTCTCAGCACCATTCCAGCACATTTCCAGTGCCATTCTCAGTACCATTCCCAGTACATCCCCACCACCATCCCCACCACCATTCCCAGTCATCCCCACCACCATTCCCAGCACATTCCCAGCACACTTCCAGCAGCATTCCCAGCACCCCCAGCAGTGCAGGACCCGGGGTAGCTCCAGCCCCCTACCCCAGCAGGGAATCGTCCCCCAGCACGGCCGACCCCTCCATCAGACACTGCGCCAGCGTCGTCAGCGGCAGCTTCTTCTGCAAAGACAGAGACTGCGTTCCCAGCTGGGTGCCCCAGGCCCGGGGCCCAGAGCCCCCAGCCCCCGGCCTCACCGAGCGCTTGTCGGCGTCCAGGCCCTGCTGGCCCTGCAGACAGGCTGTCAGCTTCTTGTGCGTGCTGTGGGACACCTGCTTCACCAGCTCCAGCCGCTTCTCCACCTGCGGGGCCACGGAGCCATCACGGGATCCCACGGCTGGGGATCCCATAGCTGGGGATCCCATTGCTGGGGATCCCACTAGCTGGGGGATCCCATCACTGGGAATCCCATTGCTGGGGATCCCATTGCTGGGGATCCCATTGCTGGGGATCCCATCGCTGGGGATCCCATAGCTGGGGAATCCCATTGATGGGGATCCCATAGCTGGGGATCCCATTGCTGGGGATCCCACGGCTGGGGATCCCATAGCTGGGGATCCCATTGCTGGGGATCCCATAGCTGGGGTATCCCATAGCTGGGGAATCCCATTGCTGGGGATCCCATTGCTGGGAATCCCATCACTGGGGATCCCATAGCTGGGGTATCCCATAGCTGGGGAATCCCATTGCTGGGGATCCCATCACTGGGGATCCCATAGCTGGGGAATCCCATTGCTGGGGATCCCATAGCTGGGGATCCCATAGCTGGGTATCCCATTGCTGGGGTATCCCATTGCTGGGGATCCCATTGCTGGGAATCCCATCACTGGGGATCCCATAGCTGGGGTATCCCATAGCTGGGGTATCCCATAGCTGGGGAATCCCATTGCTGGGGATCCCATTGCTGGGGTATCCCATAGCTGGGGATCCCATTGCTGGGGATCCCATTGCTGGGAATCCCATCACTGGGAATCCCATTGCTGGGGATCCCATTGCTGGGGATCCCATCACTGGGAATCCCATTGCTGGGGTATCCCACTGCTGGGGATCCCACGGCTGGGGATCCCATTGCTGGGGATCCCATTGCTGGGGATCCCATTGCTGGGTATCCCATAGCTGGGGATCCCATCGCTGGGAATCCCATCACTGGGAATCCCATTGCTGGGGATCCCATTGATGGGGATCCCATTGCTGGGGATCCCATTGCTGGGGATCCCATTGCTGGGGATCCCATTGCTAGAATAGCCCATCACTGGAATATCCCATCACTGGAATATCCCATCACTGGGGATCCCATCCCTGGGGTATCCCATCACTGGAATATCCCATCACTGGAATATCCCATCACTGGAATATCCCATCACTGCAATATCCCATCACTGGAATATCCCATCACTGGAATAGCCCATCACTGGAATAGCCCATCACTGGAATAGCCCACCACTGGGGATCCCATCACTGGAATATCCCATCACCGGAGTATCCCATCACTGGAGTATCCCATCACTGGAATAGCCCATCACTGGAATAGCCCACCACTGGGGATCCCGTCACTGGGGATCCCATCACTGGAATATCCCATCACTGGAGCATCCCATCACTGGAATATCCCATCACTGGAATATCCCATCACTGGAATATCCCATCACTGGAGTATCCCATCACTGGAGTATCCCATCACTGGAATATCCCATCACTGGAATATCCCATCACTGGGGATCCCATCCCTAGGGTATCCCATCACTGCAATATCCCATCACTGGGGATCCCGTCACTGGGGATCCCATCACTGAATATCCCATCACTGGAATATCCCATCACTGGGGTATCCCATCACTGGAATATCCCATCACTGGAATATCCCATCACTGGAATATCCCATCACCCATCCCCCAGGGACCCTGTCACCAATATCCCAGCACTGTGGGATCCCTGGCTCCCAGGGATCACTGGAATCACCTGGGATTGCTGGGACACTGTGGCACCACCAGAGAGCTGCTGATGGATGCAGTCCCCATGGGAGGTGCCCAGCACCCACAGACACCCTGGTTTGGCTCTGAGGGAACCTCACCTGCAGCAGATCTTCACTCAACACCTCGGTCTTCTCGGCTCTGCAAGACAAGAGAGGAGAGGAGCCCTTGCTGAAGGGTCTGGGACATGCAGCAGCCCCGTGCACACCATGACCCCGGGATGGGCTTTTCCATCAGGATGCAGGGGAGGATTTAAGAATCTCTGCTCCCACCAGCCATCACCATCTCCTAGAGAAGGAACTAATGGAGCATTTCCATGGCTCACTGCCAGGTACCACACCAATCCAGGGCTTGCCTCTCATCTCTCCCTTAGTTCTCCATGATTCCCAGGAGAACAGGGATGTGGGATTCCCAGAAGGGAGCACGCAGTGCTCAGAGAGAGGCACTGTGCTGCACAGGAATGGGCTGAGCCCCCTCCCAGGGGGCAGCCACGGGATGTGAGGTGGCAGCTGCTGCCTGGGCCTGGCCAGAGCCCTTCCCACTGCCCACTGAGGGATTCCTGGCTCCAGAGCCCGTGGCAGCCGCTGCCTGCCCCGGGAGGAGCGCTGGGTGCAGGAGACACAAACCCACCGAGGGCCTCTGCACCACAGCTGCTCAGGCTCACTGAAACCATCCCATCCAGATCATTTATTCCTTCTCTCAGGGTTTTTAACAACTTCAGTGAATCCTTTCACTTGGAAAAACAAGCTCTGCCAATTTGAGCTGGGGCAGAGCTGTAATTCAGCCAGTCAGTCTCTAAAGGTTCACGAGGGGACAGCGAGAGCTTGGTGCTGTCATCCCAAAAACAACACCTTTATTTCCTGAGCCTGGTCCTTTCCTGCCATCCAAGCTGGATTCTCAGGTTGGACAGAGCGAGGGAAGTTTTGGAGTAGTGGAAATAAGGAGCAAAGACAGGGAAAGGTTCAGACAGTGAGCAGCTCATGCATGAGCACATCTCATCCAAAGCCTTGCAGAAAGTGCAAATCACAGAATCATTGAATGGTTTGGGTGGGAAGGGACCCCAGAGCCCACCCAGTGCCACCCCTGCCATGGGGACACCCTCCCACTGTCCCAGCTGCTCCAGCCCCATCCAGCCTGGCCCTGGGCACTGCCAGGGATCCAGGGGCAGCCACAGCTGCTCTGGGCACCCTGTGCCATGGCCTGCCCAAAACATTAAATCTGCTTTTGGCATGAAAGGTGTCCCAGCACCTGATTTAAGGTGGTTTAAAAATAAATTTTAAAGAATTAAATTAAACAAACCCTGTTTATTTTAATTTTTAAAATAAGTTATTGAAATGAACAGATTAGAACCTGTCCAGGGAGCACTGCCCACCTGGGAGCAAGAGCTGAGCAGCTTCTCATCCTCCTCTGGGAATCACCTTCACTCTCATTTAGACAGGATGGGAAGTGACACAGAATTAGCACAAACAGGGAGAAAAGCAGCAAATATCCACGGGCACAGCCACACGCCCGTCTTGGCTTGGGATATTTTTAGCCTCCTGAAGGAGTGGGAGGTGGCAGGGAGTGAGGCACCGCTGGCACATCGCTGCTGCTCACTCCCCAGGAACCACTTCCTCACTTGAACAGAAAAAGGGATTTTTTTTCCTGTGTTTTCTCCTCTCCCAGCCAGGAGGTGGGTGGGATTTGCACATCCCAGGTCCCATGGGCAGGTCTCTCTCCCAGCAGCCACATCCCAACCCATCCTATGCTCTGAAGTGTCTTTGGCAAGCAGAAAACAACATTTCAAAGAGAATAACAAAAATCTGGCCTTGATCTGTTTTAAAGCACATCTTCAGTGTGAGAAACCCCTGTGGCTTCACTGGAGAGCATCCCCCTGTGCCAGCCCCACACATCCTGGGGTGCTCCAGTGGGCTGGGGAGTCTGCCAGGGAGGAATTTGGCTTTGAAAAGGGGCAACAACCAGGCTGCAGCATTTTATGGATTGGGATAAGCAAAGGGGCTGATCCAATCAATCCCACTTCAGGACGGGTGATGGTCCCTGTGCCTCACAAGAGAGGGGTGCAGGAACCCCCAGTTTCTCTGTCTGGTCCCTAATTCCCCAACACTTCATTCCATGTGATTTACAGACATCCTGAGGGAGCATCCCTTGGAGAGGCAGCCAGCATCCCCGGCTTCCAACGCTCTTCCTTGTGGAAAACAAAACCCTGCTCCTCCCCTTCCTCTCCAGATTTCCACCCCAGGTTGTTTCCCCCAGCACAAACCCAGGCCCTGCTCAGGCAGCAGCCAGACTCTGTCCCTGCAGGCAGCTGAGAAAAAGGGACAATGACCATGGAGAGCTAAAGCCAAGGACTGGGGTCGCAGCCACGGCGTGCTCGAGCTTTTGCTGCTGCACATTTCATTGCTGCCAGCAGAAATCAGCACCAATCAAGCAAATTATGTTGATTCCCAAATAAATACATGAGTTTCCAAAGCCTTGACCTGGGGAGGTGCAGCAGAGCTGGTGCTTCCCTGGAGCATCTCCTGGTGCCAGCCACCTCTGCCTGGCTGGACCATCCATCACTGTGCCCCTGCCACTGTCCCCTCTGGTGCTCCAGCCACCATGACAGGGAGCTGCTGGCCTTGCATTTGACCCTGAGCCTGCAAAACTCTGAGCACCACAAGGATTTCATGGTGAGCTGTCTCTGAATGGGAAAGCATCACATCCAGTGGGGACAGCAGGAGCAGGGATGAACCTCCAGCAGGAGCAGGGATGCATCTCCAGCAGGAGTAGGGATACATCTCCAGCAGGAGCAGGGATGAACCTCCAGCAGGAGCAGGGATGCATCTCCAGCAGGAGTAGGGATGCATCTCCAGCAGGAGCAGGGATGCATCTCCAGCAGGAGTAGGGATGCATCTCCAGCAGGAGCAGGGATGCATCTCCAGCAGGAGCAGGGATGCATCTCCAGCAGGAGCAGGGATAGATCTCCAGCAGGAGTAGGGATGAATCTCCAGCAGGAGCAGGGATGAATCTCCAGCAGGAGCAGGGATGAACCTCCAGCAGCAGCAGGGATACATCTCCAGCAGGAGCAGGGATACATCTCCAGCAGGAGCAGGGATAGATCTCCAGCAGGAGCAGGGATGCATCTCCAGCAGGAGCAGGGATGCATCTCCAGCAGGAGCAGGGATGCATCTCCAGCAGGAGCAGGGATGAACCTCCAGCAGGAGCAGGGATGCATCTCCAGCAGGAGTAGGGATGCATCTCCAGCAGGAGCAGGGATGCATCTCCAGCAGGAGTAGGGATGCATCTCCAGCAGGAGCAGGGATGAACCTCCAGCAGGAGCAGGGATAGATCTCCAGCAGGAGTAGGGATGCATCTCCAGCAGGAGCAGGGATGCATCTCCAGCAGGAGCAGGGATAGATCTCCAGCAGGAGCAGGGATGAACCTCCAGCAGGAGCAGGGATAGATCTCCAGCAGGAGTAGGGATACATCTCCAGCAGGAGCAGGGATGCATCTCCAGCAGGAGCAGGGATAGATCTCCAGCAGAAGCAGGGATGCATCTCCAGCAGGAGCAGGGATGCATCTCCAGCAGGAGCAGGGATAGATCTCCAGCAGGAGCAGGGATGCATCTCCAGAGACAGAGCATGGCCATGGTGTCCCACACAGCCCCCATCTCCACCAGGTGCCCAACCACCCCTTTGACCCCAGCCACCCCTCGCTGCAACCTGTCCATAAATATTTAATCACTACTTAATTACCAACACTGATTTCCTGATTTCTCCTTGCTCCAGCCTAAAAATAGCTGCACTGCCGGAGAGGAAGGCAGAAACACCCAGCCAAGGCCATCCCGTGCCGGCAGCACTGATTCCCAAGGGGGCTGTGTCCCACATCCCACACGGGCCAGGGACAGTGCCCAGCTCCATCCCGGTCCTGCTGCATCTCCCTCTGCTGCCTGGGAGAAGGTTCCAGGTGCTCGGGCCCCCAAAGCGCAGAGGGGAGGTTGGGGAGTGAGGTCCATCCACAGCCCCTGGGCAAACACTGGGCACCCTCTGCGCTTGCCAGAGCGGGGAGGAGCCCTCGGTGCCACTCGCAGCCCTGGAAGCGCTCCGTGGTCCAGGCTGGATCCTGGTCCGAGGCCGCGCTGTCCGCACCTCCTGCCGCCCCCTGAGCCCTGCCGGCCGCCGCCTCCCTGGGGACACAGATCCCAGCGGCTCAAACCCGGCACCGCCGCGCCCCAGCGCAGCCGCGGCTTCTCCCCGTGCCTTTTGAGCGGGCAAGCAGCAGAACATCAAATATTGATATCCTCAAATCGCTGCTCAGCGCTCCCGAGAAACGACTCCGGCTGCAGCATCGAGCAGGACACGGCCCCGCCGGCGCCTGCCCGGCGCGTCCCGCCGCGGGGACACGGCGCGACAGCCCGGGTGCGACAGCCCGGGTGTCACCGTGAGCCGGGGGAGCGCTGCCCACCCTGCGGGCCCGGGGCTGTGCCCGCGGGGACACGGTGCGACAGCCCGGGTGTCACCGTGAGCAGGGGGAGCCGAGCCCACCCTGCGGGCCCGGGGCTGTGCCCGCGGGGACACGGTGCGACAGCCCGGGTGTGACAGCCCGGGTGTCACCGTGAGCAGGGGGAGCCGAGCCCACCCTGCGGGCCCGGGGCTCTGCCCGCGGGGACACGGTGCGACAGCCCGGGTGTGACAGCCCGGGTGTCACCCTGCGCCGGAGGAGCCGAGCCCACCCTGCGGGCCCGGGGCTCTGCCCGCCGCAGCAGGAGGAACAGGCAGGGAGCGCTGGAGCAGCGTCCCTCCATCCTGCCCACCGCTGGGAAACGCAAGGAGGCAAAGCAAAATGGGGGACGGAGCCTGCAAGGCAGAAAAGCCTCTTGTGCTCATCTCCTCCTGCCGCATCTCCCGCCGCCTTCCCGGCGCAGCGCCCGGCGCTGGCGTCCCTCGGGCACGGGATGCTCGGGGCTCTCTGCTCCCGGCGCTTCCCTCCCCGGGGTCGCATCCCGACCACGCTTCCAGCCCCTTTTGGAAGTCGAGCAGAAGCTCCTGCAGAGCGCAGAGCCCCGAGGCTGCTGGAGCAGGGACAAAACCCTCAGCCCGCCCCATGAATATTCCAGGTTGTCAGCGCTGCCTCTTTGCGAGGAGGATAAAAATATCCCCGGGGCTGCCAGGATCTGCCGGCTCCGGAGGCAAAACCCCGAGTCACCGGCGCCCCGAAGTGCAGATGGGGAACCCAGCTATTTATAGGGGTAGTTATTTGTTCCCTCCCCCAAATCCCAGTGGGAAAATCCCAGGCGGTGCTTTTATTTCCCTCTGCCCTTATTCCGTGAAGCAGAAGAAAATGTCCTTATTTCTTGCCGGATATTCCTGCAGCACCAGGAACAAACCCTCGGTGTTTAAAGGCTCTGTCTGGATGTGCAGCCGTCCTGGAGCTTGGAAAAGCATCTCCCTGAGAGCCACCGAGGTGCCATCCAGCCCCACATGCCACCACTGCCCTCGGGGTGAGGGTCACAGCTTGGGATGCTCAGAAAGGTCGAGGAGGAAAAATCCAACCCCTCCGAGCTTCTGCCACCATTCCCGGTGTCCTGCACTCCCTCTGTGCCCCCAGGGAACCCAACGTGTCGCTCTGCAGCGGCTGCAAGAGCCTAATTTAATAATGCCCATGGGAAAAAAATCCCTCGGGGGCTGATTCTGGGAAATTGCCGGGCTGGAGTGACTGAGGTGACACCTGGTGCCATTGTCCCCCCGGAGCAGGGCAGGACCTCCCCATGGGATGGACAAACACAAATAAACATCAAAACACTGCAGGAAACCTCCTCAGAATGTTCTACAGCCACTCATTGGTTTCTCTTCCCTCTTTCTACCCCACAGAGATAAATATTCTTGCCCCTCACAGACTGGCACAGGAACTCTTCCCAAGGTTAGTTACCAAGCGTGGGGCATCCCCAGCTCTCTCTGTCAAGTGAAATGACATAAAAACAATCCAAACCCAAAGTAAATTAAATAAATATATTTAAAACGAAAGTAAATAAAACAAGCCCTATGCTCAGGGCCCAGCAGAGGTTCCAATCTCCCACTGCTGCTCTCCCCAGGGGAAACAGGGGCTCCAGGTGGAGCTGGGAGGGTCCCAGGGGTGGCAGCCAGGTCATGGAGCTCCAGAGCAGATTTGGAAAGGACACAGTCACTGCCTCACCTGAGCCTGGCCCTAACCCTGACCTTGGTCCTACCCTGACCCAATAATTGCCTGGTTCTGATCCTTATCCTGAACTGATCCTGGCCTTAACCTTGAGCTTAACCCCAAGTCTGACCCGAAGCCTTACCTTAACCCCAAGTACAGCCCAACCCTGGCCCTAACCCTGACCTTGAGCCTGACCCAAGCCCAGAGTCTCCTGTCCCTCCGTGTGACCTCCTGTCAGGGACAAAGGGCTGCTCTCACCTGTCCCCCCTGGCTTCTGCTCACCTGTGGAGAGGGGTTTCTCTTCATTCCCCTCTCTCCTTCCCTTTTTTATGGAAACTGCAGCACCTAAGGCAGGAAAAGCCACCAGGGGCTGGGATCCTCTCTGCACACCCCTCAGGGTGGCTGGGCAGATGTCCCTGCTGTCCCTGCTGTCCCCACTGTCCTGGAGTGAAGCAATGCCCCCAGAGCAGCCCCCATGTGAGCACAGCCCTCAGCCCGGGGCAGGATCCATCCTGGGTCTGCATCCCTGGACTCGGGGCACTGGCACTGCAGGGGGAACCCCACGTGCCTTTGGTGGCAAGGAGGAGGGAACACCCCTCAGAGCCCCAAAGGCTGAGGTGCTTAGCCCCCTGTGAGCCTCTTGCACAGAGACAAAACCAGGGTTCGTCTCTCATTCCTTATTTCCATTTATCATTCCTTATTTCCATTAATTATTCCTTAGTTCCGTTCACCATCCCTCGTTTCCATGTATTATTTCCCACTTCCTTTTGTTTTTCCCTATTTCCATCTATTATTCCTTATTTCCATCTATGATTCCCTGTTTTCATCTATTATTCCCTATTTTCATCTATTATTCCTAATCCTATCTATTATTCCTACTTCCTACTCAGGACTCCACAGCAGAAGAGGGATAAACAGGCTGAGGTGGGGACCAGCAGAGCCGAGGTGAGAACGAGGATGCTCTGCAAGCTCCAGCCAAGCCCTGAGGATGCTCCAGGTGCCCCATCCCAGGGACGAGAGGCTGCACCTCCCGCAGGCGCAGGTACCTCCAGAGCCGTTCAGCACATCCCCTGAGGGGATTGCGGGGGGTCTATCCGAGCCCCCGGCCCCATTCCCAGCGGTGGGAGGGCACAGCGGGGTGCTCGGCGGGGCGGGGGGAGCAGGAGGCTCCAGCCCTGCCCGAGGCTCGGTCCTGGAGCCAGGGATGGCAGCGGAGGATCTGGGGACACGGCCCCGCGCAGCCCCCGTCCCCAGAGGGTGGGAATGTGTCCAACTCCCTCCGAAGCTCCGGACAGGGATCCTGGCCCGGTGCAAACGCCACGGGAAAATCCCACCTTCTGTCCTTCTGTCCCTCTGTCCTGCCCCTGCGGCTCCCCCACGGGAGGCACTGCCGGGCTGCCGGCGCTGCCGCAGCTCCTTCCCACAGCACGACCCACAGCCCGATCCCAGAACCTCCTTCCCTGTGCCACAACCCACAGCCCGATCCCAGAACCTCCTTCCCTGTGCCACAACCCACAGCCCGATCCCAGAGCCTCCTTCCCTGTGCCACAACCCACAGCCCGATCCCAGCACAACATTCCCTGTGCCACAACCCACAGCCCGATCCCAGCACCTCCTTCCCTGTGCCACAACCCACAGCCCGATCCCAGCACCAGCCATTCCCTGTGCCACAACCCACAGCCCGATCCCAGAACCTCCTTCCCTGTGCCCTGACCCCACAGCACCATCCCAGCACCTCCCTGCCTGTGCCACGACCCCACAGCACCATCCCAGCACCTCCTTCCCTGCGCCATGACCCACAGCACCATCCCAGCACCTCCTGCCACGACCACAGCCCATCCAGCACCTCCTTCCCTGTGCCACAACCCACAGCCCGATCCCAGCACCTCCTTCCCTGTGCCACAGCCCACAGCACCATCCCAGCACCTCCTTCCCTGTGCCACGACCCCACAGCCCGATCCCAGCACCCCTCCTTCCCTGTGCCCACGACCCACAGCCCGATCCCAGCAGCTCCTTCCCTGTGCCATGACCCCACAGCACCATCCCAGCACCTCCTTCCCTGCGCCATGACCCACAGCACCATCCCAGCACCTCCTTCCCCGTGCCACGACCCACAGCCCGATCCCAGCACCTCCTTCCCTGTGCCATGACCCCACAGCCCGATCCCAGCACCTCCTTCCCTGTGCCACAACCCACAGCCCGATCCCAGCACCTCCTTCCCTGTGCCACAACCCACAGCACCATCCCAGCACCTCCTTCCCTGTGCCACGACCCACAGCCCGATCCCAGCACCTCCTTCCTGTGCCGCGACCCACAGCACCATCCCAGCAGCTCCTTCCCTGTGCCACAACCCACCGCCCGAACCCAGCACCTCCTTGCCACAGCCCGACCCCACAGCACCATCCCAGCACCACATTCCTGTGCCATGACCCACAGCACCATCCCAGCAGCTCCTTTCCTGTGCCACAACCCCACAGCACCATCCCAGCACCTCCTTCCCTGTGCCATGACCCCACAGCCCGATCCCAGCAGCTCCTTCCCTGTGCCCGTGCTCCCACCCCACACTCCCGCCCCGCTCCGTGCCGGAGTCCCGCCCCAGAGCCCCGGGGCTCCCTCCCCGCGGTCCCGCATCCCCGCAGCCCCGCAGCCCCGGCCGCGCCGCTGCCATCCCAGCCCGTGCCTGCTCCGGGCCCGGGGCAGCGCCCCCGGCCTGCCAGGGAGCCCGAGGAGCCGTGGGGGACACGGGGGGAGCCAGCAGGAGCCCTGGGGATGCTGAAGGGACGCGGAGCCGCCGCTCCAGCTGGGAGTGCCCCAGTGCCGCGATGGGAAGGGGAAAATAAATAAATCCTCTTCCCGCCTTCCCCCCTCCCTCCCCTTCCCCGCTGCAAAATCTCCGGGAATTACACAACAGCCACCATCAAACCCAGGCCTGGCCGTGCACCGGCGCTCACGGCATTCCCCGGGGCATTCCCGCGGGCACGGCTCCGGCTCCAGAGCCCCGGAGTGCCCAGAGTGGCCCCAGGGCCACCCAGGGGTGCTGGGCGACAGGGCAGGGGGGCACCCCACAGCATTGGGGCTGGAGGGCTCGGGGAGACTCGCAGCCCTGGGTCAGAGGGGACGGGAAGGACAGGGGGACAGGCAGGGAGCAGTGGGTAAAGGGACAGGGAGTGGGGTGAGGCAGGTGTAGGGGGACAGGCAGGGAATGGGAAAGAAGGACCTAAGGGGTGGGTCCAGGGGCAGTGGGGCAGGCAGAGAACAGGGAGAGGGGCAGGGAGAGGGGCACGGTGAGGACAGAGGCTGTCAGGGCTCAAGCAGGGAGCAGGAGGGCTGTAGGGTCGGCAGGGAGCAGGCAGGCAGTGGGATTAGGGCCAGCGGAGCAAGCAGGCACAGAGCAGGAGCAGCGGGGCAGGCAGGTGGGCAGAGGCCTCTGTGGAGCGGCAGCGGGGCCGGGAGGAGGTGGCACGGCTCAGGTGCAGCATCAGGGCACTGGGGCAGGCAGGGAGGAGGGGCGGAGGGGCAGGCAGGGAGCGGCAAAGTGTAGGATGAGGGCAGTGAGGCTGCCAGAGTGCAGGCAGGGCAGGGAGCAGGAGCAGGGGGCAGGACACGGGTAGGGAGCAGAATCAGGGCAGTGGGGCAGGCACGACCACGGGATTGGGGCGGTGGGGCCGGCAGGGAGCTGGAATCAGGCAGGTGCAGGTGCGGCGGAGCGGGCGGGAGCCGGCAGGGCGTGGGATGGGGGCTGTGGGCAGGGCTGGGCAGGGTCCGTCCCCACCCTCATCCCATTATCCCATCCCATCTCATCCCATTATCCCATCCCATTATCCCATCCCATCTCATCCCATTCCCATCCCATCCCATCCCATTATCCCATCCCTACCTGCCCACGGTCTGGTTGGCGAGCTGGCGCATGCGGTTGAATTGCTTCTTCATGGTGGCGGCGGTGCGGGCGCTGCGGGCAGGCAGCGGGGCCGGGGGTCGCGGGCCGCCCCTCCCGCAACCCCGCCCGGCGCCGAGCCGGGCCGGGCTGAGCCGAGCCGAGCCGGGCCGAGCGGGCCCCGCCGCCCTGCGCCTCTCCGCGCCTCCGCCTGCGCTCCGCGCCCCCCGCGCCGCCCGCACCGCCCCCGGCCGCGGCGGCCATGGGAAATGTAGTCCGGGGCCGCCCGCCCCGGCGGGCTCTCCGGGCAGGGGGTGGGTCTTGGAGCGAGTCTGGAGCCGGGCATCCCCCCCTGCATCCCCTGACTTCCCCCCGGCGCCCCTGGGCGTGGCCCCGGCATCCCCCCGCATCCCTCAGCGTTCCTGGGCACGGCCTCGGCATCACCTGGCGTCCCCCCGGCATCCCTCTGGCACGCCCAGCGTCACCTGGCATCACCTCGGGTCCCGTGACGCGGCCCCAGCGCCGCCCCAGCGTCCCTGGCATCGGCCCGACACCACCTCGGCATCCCTTGGCGTGGCCCCGCATCCCCCAGGATCGCCTGGCGTCGCACTGTTACAAATGAGCTCCCCAGAATTCCCGCCGCCCTTCCAGCCCCCGGCTCCCACCCCGGCACCTCCATCTCTGCTGTGCCTTGGGATTCGGGACACTCGGGACTGGGGCAGGGTTGAACAGTCCCTGGGGCAGTGCAGCCCCGGGCACGGCCGGGTGGGCCGGGCCAGGACCCGGCTGCAGCCCCGGCAGTACAGCAGGAGCCCGTCCCAGCCGGAGACCCCTCTGCCTGGCCGCTCTGTGCCCCCCCAGCTCTGCAGAGCCCGGGCAGGAGCTGGTGTGATGCTCCCGGTCTGTCTGAGGCGCTGAGCCCCCACAGAGCAGCTCTGCCCACGCTGGCACCTCTCGGGTTTGAGGGGCACTCGATTGATTCAGTTGCTCTGGAGCATCTTGGTGTGGAATAAACAGAATCTACGGATGCTCCTGAGGATGTGAAACCTGCTTAGGCAACTCCCCGTGACGCTCCGTGAGTCCTGAGGGGAGGGGCATCCTCCCCATCCCGGCTTCCCTGCCCTGGAGCTGGACCCGCGCCGCGGTCCCACACCGGCAGCACTGCGAGTGGCCACTGCCCGCCGCGGGCAGCGAGCCCGGGCAGCCCCTGCGCTGGGCTGGCAGCTCCCACCGGCCGCCCCGCAGCTCCCAGCCCTTTCCCACCGGTCCGTGTCTCACCTGCCGGAGAGGGGCGAGGAGAGCCGCACGCTCTGCTAGATCCCACAAAGCTTCTGTTTCTTTGTAGCCCCGCAGCCCTTTTCCTGTCTTCTCAGACGAAAAACGGGCTAGGAAGGTGCCCCAGGATTTTTACAACCTGAGCACCAGAATGCAGAGGGATGGGGATGAGGGATCGGGCCTGCTGCAGGAACCCAAAGCTGATGCCCAGTTGGGGTCCTTCCCTGGGGGCCCTTCCCTCCCTGTGGTGCTGCTGTTGCACCACACATTTGTCCCAGCCTCTCTGAGGATCTGGGAATGTTTTACAGCCAGACAGCTCCTGGCATCTCCCCTGGCATCAGCTGGTGCAGGCTCAGCACTTTCTCTCCCCATTTTTCCATTCGAAATTGCACCATTACTGCGGGATGGAAAAAGCAGATATTTTATGTGGTGCCTGGGGGTGGAGACAGGGAATTCTGGCTCCTTTGAAGCGGGACAGGGAGCTGCAAGGCTCAGAGCTGGAATTCACACCATGGTGCCAGCAAGATGCTCCTTCCACAGGGGCAGGAAGGGTGGCACTCACAGGCAACACCGAGAAAATCCCTGTAGCACAGGGTGCCCAGCTTCTCCCGGCCCCGAGGCAGCTCCAAAACACCCTGCCAGGGCGGGTTCCCTTCGCCTTCACCAGCGCAGCGCTGCCAACAGCGCCAGTCTGAGCGCCCGGCGCCTCTGGCTCCGTCCCTCCCTCCCTCCTTCACACGGGAGCAGGGCCGTGCCTCCCGTCCTCCCCAGCATCCCGGGGCTGCTGAACCTCCAAGGAACATCTGATAGCGTCGGCCCAGATGGGTCAAAGTCAATTAACGTCAGAGCAGCCCATTTCAGCGGCAAACCCTCTGACAGAGCAGCGCTGACGGGAGCCCAGCGCGGGCCCCGCTGGCCCCCCCCGCAGGTGCAGCGCAGGCTCCTCCTCACCCACATCCCCCTCCTGCTCCGCCTGCTCCCCGACACGCCACCCGCCGATGGCACAGCCCCGCCGGCCTCTCCTCGGCGCTCTGGCGGGCACCGCGGGCGAGGGCAGCGGGAGCCACGGCCCTGCTGTGCTGCTGACACCCCGCAGCACCAGGGATGCTCTCCGGCAGAAGGGAGCTCACGGCCCTCCCACAGGCTGAGAAGCTCCCTGTGCGAGGGCTTTAATCACATTTCCCCGTGCGCTGTTCCAGGAGACAGAGATAATGAAGGGTGGGATGGAAGCGGTGTCTGTGCAATCTCTGCAGCAGGAAAACGGGGAAAGGGAGGAGCGGAGCAGGGGCACAGCTGGGGAGCTGCTCCCACCCCTTATCCGTGGCTGGTGGGGACGAGTGACCACCGCCAAACCCCTGCTCTGTCCTGGCTGAGCCCGAGCCTTCAACCTCTGCAGGCTCCCATCCCACTCCCCATCTCATATCCCAGCCCACTCCCCATTGCCCAGCCCCGGGAGGCACCAGGCTCTGCACCCGGCGTTTCCCACAGTCCCGTGCAATGCGGATAGCAGCGGGCAGGAGCTGATTCCCCGGCAGCAGGGCGCGCTGCCCGCTCCCGCAGATCCCTCTCCTCCGCTCTCCCGACTGGAACTGGCCGTGCCGCCGGCAGGAGCAGCCCTGCTCCACCTGCCATCTGTCACCTGGCGCGGCGGTGCCCGTCCCAGCGGGTGACATATGGCACCGGAGCTGCCCCTCCCGGCCGGGACAGGCTGGCACTGCCCCTCGGGGCAGGGTCCGGCTCCTCCCCGCAGCAATCCCTCCCTGCCGCACGGAGCCCAGGGCTGAAATCCTCCTGGAGAGCGGACCTGGCCGCGGAGGAGGGAGGGGCACAGGCGGCTGGAGCCTCTTGTCCCCAAGGCCAGGTCCCGAGGTTCGCTCGTAGGGACGCGCAGGGCACACCGAGCTCGGTGCCCTCCGGGGTCCCCAGGGCTGGCAGCAGTTCCAGGAAGGCGGAGGAGGGTGTGCCCTTCCCGCCGGGGAGCCCCAGCGGGGCAGCTCCCGATGCCACCGCCGGGACGCGGTGCCGGTGCCGGGTCTCCAGCCCGGCTCCCGCGGCGGGCTCCTCTCCTGGAGGAGGGTGTGAGCATCACCCTCCGCCGTGTGCAGTACCGATTTCTCCTCTCACGGCAATGAACGCATTTGAATGAGGTTTATGGATGTGATAAATACACAAACGGGGAGCAAACGAGCGCCGTGCCCCGGGTAAGGACGTGGGGTGCTTGCAAGGCAGCAGAGAACGAGGGATTTTTTTTTTTCTCCTCCGTAATTATGGCAGGAAGGTGAACAGCAGGACGGGAAAGTTCCAGAGCAGTG
The DNA here is from genome assembly GCA_034336665.1 of Luscinia megarhynchos. Classification (NCBI taxonomy): domain Eukaryota; kingdom Metazoa; phylum Chordata; class Aves; order Passeriformes; family Muscicapidae; genus Luscinia; species Luscinia megarhynchos. The sequence goes on from CM067580.1 coordinate 11,394,328, forward strand.
CAGCTGTTCTAAGAAATCCCCATGTATTTCACATCCTTTGGATGTTTTTCCCAACAGCTCTCTGACATCCTGCTGGGATGTCTGCTGGAATCCCACCACCAGGGAAAAGGGAGCGTGGCAAGGCTCAGCTCATTTTCCATGAACACAGGGCAAGATTTGCCCTCTCCAAACATTGTTTAGGAGTAGAGCCATGTTTATGGAGAAGTAGGAGCTGGGTCCTGTGAGGAGTGAGGGATCAGGGAGAGCTGTAGGCTCCTTTCCTGGGATTGCACCTATAATGCAGCCCCACCACAAGCCCCCTACTGCAGCCAACCTCGCTCTCCCGAGAATTACAGGAGGGAGAAAGGAATGAATGCTGGCTAATTAAGCAATTAATTACTGCAGGCTCTATGGGCAAAGCTCCCAGAGCCACCCCTCACACCGGGCACCCCTCAGATGGGCAGCAGGGGAAGCAGGAGGGGATTGGAAATTAAAATCCTATTGGAAAGTTTAATTATATCTTCATAATTTGTCACCCCAGACGTGGTGCTGGAGATTGTTCCTTGTGCTCGGATGAGTTTAAGGGTAAGGGTTAGGTTAAGGTTAAGGTTAGGGTCTGGGTTCGGGTTCGGGTTAGGGTCAGGGTTAGAGGGTAGGGTTAGGGTCAGGATTAGGTTTAGGGTTAGGGTTTGGGTAAAGGTTTCGGTTTGGGTTAGGGGTTAGGGTTAGAGTTAGAGTTAGAGTTAGAGTTAGAGTTAGAGTTAGAGTTAGAGTTAGGGTTAGGGATAGGGATAGGGTTAGGGTTAGGGTTTGGGTTAGGGTTTGGGTTTGGGTTAGGGTTTGGGTTAGGGGTTAAGATTAGGATTAAAAGGTTAGGATTAGGGGTTAGGGTTTAGGGTTAGAGTTAGGGTTAGGGTTAGGGTTAGGGGTTAAAGTTATGGTTAGGGTTAGGTTTAGGGTTTGGGTTTGGGTTTGGGTTTGGGTTTGGGTTTGGGTTTGAGTTTGGGTTAGAGTTTGGGTTAGGGTTACGGTTATGGTTAAAGTTAGGGTTAGGGTTATGGTTAGGGTTATGGTTTGGGTTTGGGTTAGGGTTAGGTTTAGGGTTAGGATTTGGGTTAGGGTTTAGGGTTAGGGTTAGGGTTTGGGTTTGCAGTTTGGGTTAGGGTTAGGGTTAGGGTTAGGGTTAGGGTTAGGGTTAGGGTTAGGGTTAGGGTTAGGCAGAGGGGCCGTGCCCCCCGAGCAGGACCCGCTCCAGCCGCGCGTTCCCGTGCGAGCGGCTCTCGGACCCGGCTGTCCTCACCGCGGGGTCAGTGCCCTCGGGCATTCCGCCTTTGATGTGCGCGGTGTGGAACGGGATGGATCCCGAGGGCACTGCAGGCCGAGTTCGCCTTCCTCTGCCTTCTGTGCAGGCTCTGATTAATGGGCAGAGCGTCTGGCTCCCGTTTTCCCCGCCACAGAAGGATCCAAATGAAGCTGGGTGTCCCTGGTTAACCATTTCTCTTCCCACGCCTGCTCCCAATGCCGGCATTGTGCTCTGCTCTGCTTTGCCACCCCTGTACAGATCTGCTGCTGCTGCTCCCTTGCGATTAAAGCAGGAGCAGTGTTTGATGACATTTATTGAGAAAAAGTGAGGATTGCTTCATCTTCCTCTTGAGATACATCTTCCTGCTTGGGATGAGCAGGCACAGAAGCACCTGGCTGCCTCTCACACCCACAGCAGGTCCCACCCCTGGTGTCCCAGAGACATCTGAGATGCTTCAGGAACCAGGAGAAAGGTGCTGGCTGGGGAAAGCCTCGTGCTGCTGGTGGGATGAGCACACCTGGCTGGGCTGTCTGCTTGGCTTAACTGGGATGTGGGAACGGATGAAGGAAGGTGCAGAGGGTGCAGGGTTGGACCCACAGGTACCAACCTGGAGTCTTGCTCAGTGCCCAGGGCAATGACCAGAGCTGGGAGCACAAAGCTCCAAGAGGATCCATCTCCAGCCAGCACCCAGCACGGCTCTGGCACTCTGCCACCACGACACTGTTGATGTCACACTGGTCTCTGTTGACCCTGAGGTGGCCACTGGTTGGCTTCTGGCTCCTCACTGGGCACCAAGGATGGTGACTGCTTTGCCTCCGTCCCACCAGGAGAAAGCCCTGGGACCATGCAAAGCACACTTTATTGCAGGGACAAATCACACTCTCCCTCAGCCCAGGGGTCGGTTAACAGTGCACACAACTGGATTTTCTGCAGGCGCCCCACAGCAAACCCCAGAAATCACCCCAGGGGTGTGACAGGGGCATTGGCATCACGCTGCTGTAGAGCTCCCTTGGAGCCAGCAAGGCAACAGTGATGACAAATGACACTGGCCCTGTAATTACAGCCAGCCTCCACTCAGCCAGTGCTCCTACATTACTGAGAGCAACCGAAAATACTCCCAGCTCAATCATTAACTGGTCTGGGTCTCATGGCTATGGTTGCCAGAGCTGCCTCGGTCTGGGCTGGCAGAGGGGACGGCCTGGAATGCGCTGCAGAGGCGTTTGCACATCCTCCATTCCGCAGGGACGAGGCCCTGGGGCAGCAGAGCACCTCAGAGGGATGCCGATGGGAAAGTGGCACTAGGATCACATTAATTGCCTTAGTGTCAGTGTCAGTGTCAGTGCTGAGCTGGAGCAAGGCAGGGGATCACGGGAACCCGTGGGTGCAGCTTTGCTCCGTGCCCAAGGCGGGATCTGGAAATCAGCTGGAAAATGGCTTGGATGGAAGGGTGTGAGGAGAAGGGCAGGGAGGCTGGAGGGGCTCTCCAAAGCCTGGGGGACCATCATCCTGTGTCTGCTTCAGGAGATGCTCTGCTCTGGGGCAGTGGAGCAGGTCAGAGTCCTCTCTGCCAGCAGCACGAATTCCTCCTGCTGAGGGGCTTCTCCCTCTGAGGGGAGCAGCACGGACCTGAGCCTCCTCCCTCTGCTCCCTCGGGGGACTCCCATCCTTTCCTGGGAGCTGGCCTGTGGGCAGTTTGCTCAGACAAGAGCTGTGAGTGCTGCCGACCAGAGGTGTGAGCCCGTGCCAGATGTGCTCCTGTGCAGCCAGATGTGCAGGTGCTCAGAGCAAGAAACACACTGGAGGACCCCAGGAAGGAGTTAACCCACACCTGCAACAACCACAACACCTTTTCCTCCAAAGCTCAAGAAACACCCCAAAAAAATACCAGAAAAAAAGCGGTTTTTCTATTTTCAGAGCCATTTTCCATCAGAAAGGAGTTTGATGGGACATTGTTACCCCACAGTTGTGCGGCCAGCTACAACACCCCATTGCAAGCTGTCTCTGTTTACCAGAACATCCCCTCCTGGGTCACTGCCCTGGTCAGCAAGGCAGTGACCTGCAGGGCAGTGACTGGACGAGACATTAAAGGCTCGGCCAGGACGGTGACAGTGACATCTTCCTCCAACGGAGCACCGAGCAAAGGTGACTCGGTGGCACGGGCAGGGGACAGGCACCATTTCCCCAGCGCTCCCGCGGGGTGTCACAGAGCTCCCAGCGCCCGGGCCGGCCCTGAGGCACCTGTGCCAGCCCAGGGGGACAGCTGGGGCACAGCCGCGCCCCGGGTCCCGCCCAGCCGCAGCCCCCGCTGCTCGGGAAGGGCCGAGCCTGCGCTGAGCAGGGCAGGAGCTCGCAGCACTGCGGGCTCCGCTCTGCTCTCTGCTCACTTTGCTCCCTGGAACTCCTCCGTTTCTTTCCCTGCTCGGTGCAGATGGACGCTGGATGGGCTGGGCTGCTCATCACCCTCCTCCTCCTCCTCTCTGTGCTGTGGCTCCTGGTCTGGAGGAGCGACACCAAGAGGAGCCAGCTGCCTCCTGGCCCGGCCCCGTGGCCCGTCCTGGGCAACCTGTGGCAGAAAGATGTCCTGCCCCTCTACAGGCACTATGAAAAGGTAAGGGACAAGTGGCTGTGCTGGACCCCCGCTCGCAGCCCCTGCAGGACACAGAGTGGGAAAGTCCTGTGCCAAAATAAAAGGGGAATCCCACAGGTGACCCTTCCTACCTTTCTTTTCTCTTCTTCCCTCCCTCATCTTTTGCTCTACCAGTTTTGCCTAAATCCCTCCTGCTGGGAGCAGAATCAGCCCGGCTCTTGAAGCCTTTCTCCTCCTGTAAGGGACCCATGTGGTGACAGCGCCCCTCAAGGGCTGCAGCACTGCCGCTGTCCAGAGCTGCCTCCTGGAGATGGTGCTTGGAACCCCCCAAAGTGGCACTGGGATAAAACTCCCAGGGACAGGACAGGGACAGGGACAGGGACAGGGGTCACAGCTTTGAGGGAGGCACTTCCCCTCCCTGCTGGGCATTCACCAGTGCTGTGGGCCTGAGTCCCAGTTTGAAACGAAGCGAGAGGACTGGCACGGCTCACAGAGCTCCCACCCCCCAGCTCAGCTGCACCTATGGCCCCATCTTCACCGTGTGGCTGGGGCTGAAGCCGGTGGTGGTGCTCTGTGGATACGAGGCAGTGAAGGATGCCCTGGTGGGACACTCCGAGGAGTTTGGGGGCAGGCCCGAGATCCCCCTCCTGAAGCAGCTCTCTAAAGACTACGGTGAGTGCCTGGACCTCTCCTGGATCTCTCTGGGTGAGCATGCCCGAGTCTAGGGAAGGGCTCAGCACCCAAGACCTCAAACACCCATTTCCACCTCTGTAAGACCCTGCAACTCCTAAGACCCTTATCCAGGGTGATATTAATTCCAGTTAGGCGGCTCCAGCTTTGCTCTGAGTCGCTGCAGAGATCCTCATCCTTTCATGGACACCGTGCACACCTGGCTCATTGCCCTGCTGCTCCTCAGCCTGGCTCAGAGCAGGGCCCCCACTCCTGGGGAACAGCAGGGTGGGCAGGGGCTGATCTCCTCCTGTCCCTCCAGGATTTGTCTCCAACAATGAGAAGAAGTGGCGGGAGCTGCGGAGGTTCACACTCAGCACCCTGCGGGACTTTGGGATGGGGAAGAGCTCCATGTCCCACAAGGTGCAGCAGGAGGCTCAGCACCTGGTGGAGCTGCTGGCAAAGCTCAAAGGTGACGTGGCTCCTGCCCTTGCTGGCCCTGTGGCAGGCGGAGGACACGCAAAAGCCCCGTGGGACGTGATCCCTTCAGGGAAGGGCTGAGATCCAGCCCCGCCCCACTCAGAAGCAGCAGGGATGTGCTACAGCACGGCTGCAGGGCCAGGAGGGAGATCTTGCTCTGAACTGGTGCAGGGTGCCCACAACCGAGGAGCAGTTCCTGCAGGAGGAACAGGAATGGGAAACAGAACTGCATGGGCCTAGGGATGCACTGCCCTGGTTACCTGGGTCACCTGGATGACTTGGGGTTATCAGGGTGATTTCCTCCTCCCAGCAATAGCCAGCTCCTGCCAGTGCAAACACATCTCCTGGGGCTTCTGGCAGACGCCTGTGCCTCCCTCAGTCCGAGCTGGGGGAGGGGCTCTGGGCAGGCAGGTGGATGGAGGAGCCCACAGCTCCGGAGCTCAGGAGGACTCTGCTGTGGCTGCCGGGCCCAGCACATCCGTCAGGGCTCAGAACCAGGGGCTTGGGCTGGGGGGAAGGGGTGTTTTCTGTCTCGAAGCACACAGACAACTGGTGACTTTTGGATGCTTTGCTCACCTCCTGTGGCTGCAGGCAGTGCCTTTGAGCCGATGGACACGTTCAGATACGCGGTGTCCAACGTGATCTGCTCCCTGGTCTTCGGGAGCCGCTACAGCTACAGCGACGCGGCTTTCCTGGAGCTGCTCAGCACCATCGGCAACTACATCAGCTTCTTCCTGTCCCCCATCGCCAAGGTGGGGGCCTGCTGTGCCCAGCACCCTCTGCCTGCCGCCCCTGGGCTGAGGATGCTCCTGCCTTTGCTTTGGCTCTGCGGGCGGGGCTGGAGGCTCTGCCCGGCGCCCGAGCCCCGCCATGCGCCCTCCGCAGGTGTACAACACCTTCCCCAGCATCGTGCACCGGCTCCCGGGGCCGCACAGGAAGGTCCTGGCCGACTGCCAGAAGCTCAAGGACCACATCCAGGAGAAGGTGCAGTTCCACCAGCTGACTCTGGACTCCAGCTGCCCCCGGGACTACATTGACTGCTTCCTGATGAGAGCAGAGAAGGTAGAGGGGGGGCTGCCCTCCGGCCTGGCTGCAGCCTGGAGTATCACCCAGAAAACACCGAACCCCCCTCACCACACCTTCTTGCAGGAGAAGGGCAGCCCAGAGACCATGTACAGCCACGAGGACCTGATCATGTCAGTGTTCAGCCTCTTTGGCGCCGGGACAGTGACAACCAGCAACACCCTGGTGTTCTTCCTGCTGATGCTGGCAAAGCACCCCCACATCCAAGGTAGGGCAGCAGCACACAGCTGCTCCTGTGCCTGGGGTGCTCAGGGGCCAGAGAGTCCCCACCCTGGAGGGTCTCGTTTGGGGGCAGACCCAAATCATCCTCTGGGGCCACCCAAGGGCGGGAGCTGGTAGACACAGAATCCCACAGGCCAGGGGGATCCGGGTGCTTCTCCCTGTGCTCCACCCCTGCCCTGTGCAGGCGGCCCCAGACTGGCTGGTGGGAGATGCTCTGAGCTTGTCCCATGCGGGGAGGGATGAGAACAGAGTTTCAAGGGCTCAGGCCGGGCTGCAGCCCCTGTGGGGAGGCTGCACAGCGGTACCCAGCCCCCTGCCGCTCCCAGCCAAGGTCCAGGAGGAGATCGACGCCGTGGTGGGCGGCGGCCGCGCTCCCAGCACGGAGGACAGGCTGCAGATGCCCTACACCAACGCCGTGATCCACGAGCTGCAGCGCTGCCACAAGAGCCGCATCGAGAACTTCCCGCGCATGGCCACGCAGGACGTCCTGTTCAGGGGCTACACCATCCCCAAGGTACACGGCCTGTGTCCCAGGGACGGGTGGCAGCGGGAGCTTGAGTGACGTTTGCCTTTGTCCCTGCACTGTTTGCACACAGCTGGAGGCCCCAGGTCTTTCCCAACCCTTGGTAGCAATGACCTTTCGGAGGGGGCAGAATGTCACTGCCTGTCCTGCCCACACACCGAGTCCCTTCCTTGGCCATCCTGGAAAACAGCTCTTCCCACCACGGGAAGGGTGTGGGGCCCCACCCCGGGTGGGATCAGGCCAAGCCCCCCAGCCCTCGGCAGGCCTGGGGACAGCCACCTCTCCTGGTCTGACCACGAGCGTGGTGTGCAAAACCCACCCTGAGGGAACATCCCCCACCTTTGCATTTGGGGCAGCCAGAGGGGCTGTGACAGCAACCCACAGGAGTAACTGCATTGATTTGTGTCTCATGAGCTGCACGGGGCAGCAGGGCCCCACGTCAGCTGTCCCAGTGGCACAGAGCCCCCATTCCAGGCTGCCTCCCCATGGGAACCTGCTTGAGCAGTGGGGAGCACATCCAGCCCCCCGTGTCCCCTGGATGCTCTCCCTGACTAACCCACCCAGCAGGGCCCATGGTGTCCCTCCTCACGCCCCCGCCTGTCCCTCCCCCACAGGGCACTCCCGTTATTCCGGTGCTTTCCTCTGTGCACTCGGATCCGACCCAGTGGGAGAAGCCCAAAGAAGTGAACCCCGCACACTTCTTGGACGAGAAGGGCGAGTTCAGGAAGCGTGAGGCCTTCATGGCATTCTCAGCAGGTCGGTGCTCCCCCACCCAGCAGTGCCAGCGCAGAGCAGTGGCACCGCGGTGCCACCCCGCTGTCCCCGCCGGTGTCACCCTGTCCCCACGCCAGGGAAGCGCATGTGCCCGGGGGAGGCGCTGGCCCGCATCGAGCTCTTCCTGTTCCTCACCACGCTGCTGCAGAGCTTCACCTTCCAGCTGGCCACCGAGCACAGGGAGCTGGATTTCTTCTCCCTGTGGCTCGAGATTGAGAGGAGGGCAATCCCAGGCAAGTTCTTGGCTGTCCCACGCTCGGCGTCCTCCTAAGCTGGGGGAGCAGAGCAGGGAAAGGCTCTCGCAGGTGCCTCCGGCCACGAGGGCTCAGCCACAGCCACCACTGCAGGGACAGTGTGGGATTGGAGTTTCTCACCCAAGAACTGTTGGGCACCTCTGCCACCAGCTCCATGAGCAACGTGCTCCCAGCCCTTCCCACGCCAAGAACACGAGGATGATGTTCCTGGCACTGCTTTTCCCCCATCATTGCTGTTGGAGCTCCTCGTGGCAGGGCTGCCTGGGGCTCCTGGGCTGGGCGGGGGCTGCCTCAGTTTGGTGACGGATTCAGAGAGCTCTGCAATGAAAATAACAATCTCAATAATAAAAATAACCATCAGAACAGGATGCTGGTGTTTATAAGAACACTTGTGGTGCCTCTTGCATCCAGCTCTTCCCAGTGCAAATCTCCCAGACACAGGATTTCAGCTCCATGACTCTTCCTGGGGTGTCTTCACCTTCCCAGAACAGCTTGAGCCAGGAAATCACCCAGGCATCAATCCAGTGCCACCCCTGCCATGGGGACACCTCCCACTGTCCCAGCTGCTCCAGCCCCAGTGTCCAGCCTGGCCTTGGGCACTGCCATCCCCTGCAGGCTCTGTCCCATCCCTGCAGGCTCTGTCCCATCCCCTGCAGGCTCTGTCCCTGCAGCCTCTGTCCATCCCTGCAGCCTCTGTCCCATCCCCTGCAGGCTCTGTCCCATCCTTGCAGGCTCTGTCCCATCCTTGCAGGCTCTGTCCATCCCTGCAGGCTCTGTCCCGGGAGCAGCAGGACAGGGGTGAGGGCTCACATGCAGCACCTGTGCCAGCCCTGCCCACCCTGCCAGGGAACAATTCCTGCCCAAAATCCCACCCAGCCCTGCCCTACAGCAGTTTGAAGTCACTCCCCTTTGTCCTGTCAGTTCCTTGTCCCAAGTCCCTCTCAGCTGTCCTGGAGTCCCTTCAGGGCTCTGAGCTCTCCCTGGAGTCTCATCTCCAGGCTGAACAGTTCCAATTCTCTCACCTTCCAGAAGCACACACTTGCTATCTCAGTGCTGGGCTGTGCTTCTCTGATTCCTTCACATCAATATTTAACTGCAGGAAATGCCCTCAGGTGCCAGCTCAGCCCCGTGTGCAGCTGCTGAAGTCACTCTGGGGTCCCACGGGGAGCTGGCAGGTGGGATGTGCTCCCAGCCCTACTGCTGCCCCTGCCTGGGGGTGAGGGTGCTGCAGAGGGTGTTGTGTCAGCAGTGGGGCTTGGGGCCCCTATGAAGTCTGGAACTTGAGGGCATGGGGAAAACTGGGGGTTTCCAGGGGTCTCAGGGCTGGTTTTGGTGGGTTTGTCTTGCTGGGGTGCTCCGGCAAACATGGAGGGGGGACAGCAGGGACAATGCCCGGCAGGGGGTGGCTGTCCCCTGCTGAAGGGAGGTGACATCAGGGGCTGGTTCATCCTCCTGCCTTGAGCCAATTGATGCACAAACCAGCCTTTACTCTGACTCTAAGTGCGTTTGTGACTTTTAGGTTACGGAATCATCTCTTCTTAATTTGGGGAAGTTCAGGCTGGCAAAGCCACCTGCCAAAACCATGTGTGACCCAAGCCTTTGCTCAATCTCTGCCTGAAGCCCTGGGTCAGCACTGTGCCTGTGACCTGGGTGGCCTCTGGGCTTGTGCGTCCAACAGCACAGAGCGGGGTGCAAAGGGCGCCCGTGCTGCACTGCCCGGGGCGTCCGTGCCCCCCGTGCCGCTGCCAGCCCGGCCGTGCTCCGCCTGTGGCATCCCCCGGCACCCCAGCAGCCTCTAACATCCCCCAGTACCCCCTGGCAGCTCAATATCCCCCGGCACCTGCCAGCACCCAGACATCCCCCAGCACCCAGACATCCCCCGGCACCCCGATATTACCCCCATTAAACGGGCATCCCCCATCATCCGGACATCCCCCAGCACCCAGACATCCCCGGCACCCAGACATCTCCCGGCACCCGGACATCCCCCAGCACCCAGACATCCCCCCATCATCCGGAAATCCCCAGCACCCAGACATCCCCCGGCACCCCGATATTACCCCCAGCACCCGGACATCCCCCATCACCCAGACATCCCCCAGCACCCAGACATCCCCCATCACCCGGACATCCCCCAGCACCCAGATATCCCCCAGCACCCGGACATCCCCCAGCACCCCGATATTACCCCCCATTAAACGGACATCCCCCATCACCCGGACATCCCCCAGCACCCTGACATCCCCCAGCACGCAGACATCCCCCAGCACCCAGACATCCCCCGGCACCCCCGATATTACCCCCATTAAACGGACATCCCCCATCACCCGGACATCCCCCAGCACCCTGACATCCCCCAGCACGCAGACATCATCCCTCGACATGCCCCGGACATCCCCCGGCGCTGCCTGCGGAGGGGCTGCGCCCGCGGGCTGCGCGGCTCTTAGCAGCTTTACGGCGGCGGTTGGAGATTACGGTAACTGTCGCGGCGGTGCCGGTGCCGGTGCCGGGGCCGGTGGTGGCGGTGGCGGTGGCGGTGGCGGTGACGCCGGTGCCGGTGCCGGTGCCGGTGCCGGTGCCGGTGCCGGTGGCGGTGCCGGTGAGCCCCGGGCAGGCGAGCGTCTCCCTTCCTTTCCTTCTGCAATGTCCCAGCCTCAGCCGCACTCCTCCTGATGAAAGTCCAGCGTTTAAAGGCAGGGAAGGTGTTCCCCAGTTCTCAGTAAAGCGGTGACTGTCCCTGCTGTGCCCCCTCGGAGCCTGGAGCTGTCACCTTACCGTGCTGGTGGCTGCTGGAGCTGGAGGGGGCAGAGCACAGAGCCAACTGCCCTAATTGTCCCCACCAAGCCCACCCTGCTGTTCCCACGCGGGAGGAGCCTGTGAGAGCTGTCACCTGCCCCTTAGCCCCCCGATGTGAACTGTGTGCAGACCAGGAGGGCTCGCAGCATTTTCCTGCGGCTGGCACGGTGCCGAAGTGATGAGTGAAAGACACCCAGCTGTGCAGGGCCGTGCTGACAGCGGTGCTGTCCATGGCACCAGCACCTCCAGGGCTGTCAATTCCCTGTTTTCCAGGTGGCCAAGGACCAGAGCGTGCGTTTGGCCCCAGAACACGGCGTGCCCCGCCAGGAGGAGGACACGGAGCCCTGCTGATGCAGGGACAGCTCCCCTTTGTGCTTGGCTGATGCAGCTGCCACCATGGTTCCTCACTCCGACGACAGCCAAGCCAAGGATTTCACTCGTGTCCTGCCCGTCCAGCTCTCCATGTCCATCCTGGGTAAAGCTGCTCTGATTTTCCCCTCAGGGTAAGGAAATCCAGAGGGGATTAGCCAACCTGTCCCTTTAACTTCCCAGGGCTTTTGGATGCAAAGTCCCTGGACGCCTGTTCTGCTGTGAATGGGCGCTGGAAATTCCTGGCCAGGCAGGTCCGGGAGGAGCGGCACTGTCGCAGCGCAGTCCAGAGGAGCCTTCTGCAGCTGCAGGTGGGACACCTGGCCTCCTGACACTCTTGGGCACTTTAGAAAGAGGGGGTTTTGCTGATGCCCAAGCTGTAAAATGGAAAATTCCTGTACCAGAGGCTGCCCCCCAGCTCTGCCATGGCCCTTCCACCTCCAGCTGCAGACCAAAGCCAGGTGACATTTCACACTATCACAAGGAAACACCAGGGAACGGCTTTTACTTTCCTTTAGAGATCCTGTGAGTCTAAAAATGTATGCAAATATTCTTCAAGAAGCAGAGTTTGGCCACAATGAAAATTTCCAGAGCTAGTGGAGGTTGGGCAGAGCTACAACAGCTCCCAGGGCAGCTCAGGAAAGAGCTTCACTTGCTCCCACAGGGCAAGGGAAATGCAAGGTGTCTTGTGAGGAGCTGGGGCGGTGGGTGGAACACAGGAGGGCAGAAGTGCTGGGAGAGGCTGGCCTGGACAGAGGAGCTGCCACAGGCTGAGGAGGTGCAGGAGCTTCCCCCAGAGAGCCTGAGCTCTGCTGCTTTGGCTGGAGAGGGAGCACACACACTCAGCTCTGAGCTGGCCTTCAGGAAAGGCTTCAGGGAAGCTTCCACAGCCTAACAGTGAGTGCTGGCCAAGGTGCTTTGAGAGCCTCTCATCTCAGGTGGATTCTGAATCAGCTGAGTGCCTGCCAAAGATGAGATGAGCTCAAGATTTTGCTGCTTATTAAAAGCTTAAGACTAGAGTTTGGAAAAAAATTATAAAAAGCAATTCTTTTTCACAGAAGTTAAACCTTAGGTAGATGAAGTGCTAAATGCAAGCCAGGTCTCAAGAAGAGGCCAGTGTGTGCAGCTCAGCTTTGAGGGAAGCTCGGCATCCTGAGGAGCTGGGCAGCACCCCTGCATGCCAGGCCCTGCAGTGACTGCTGCCTCTGCTCTGTTCCAGGAGCTGTGTCCTAGAAAGGCCCTTCCAAACTACGCCAAAAGAGTCAATGTGCAAATTCCCCACTTAAGTGATGAGGGCGAGGTCATTGAAATGAAGAACAAGGAGCAGACCAAGAGATACAAATCGAAGGTTTGCTGGAGGCTGCTTGCCTTCCAGGGATGCTGCGTGTCAGTCCTTGGGGAGGAGGGGACAGCTCTGGGAAGACAGCACAGTGAATTTGGAATTGCTTGGTTCTTCCCCACTCCTGCTTTTGGATTGCCCCATCGTGACCAGTTCATAGGAACTGGGGCTTGCTCAGCACCTTCCCCCATGGGAGGGGGTTTGGGGGCATTCCCAAACTCCTGCCTCGTCCCTGTGTGTCCCAGTCATGGCACAATCCTGGGCCAGGGGCCTTCTTCCCACAGGATAAAGGGTGCAGCTCTCAGGGCTTCCGTTGATGCCACAGAACATGAGCAGCCCTGGACTCAGCAGGGTCTTGCTGCACTCTGGTTTTCCTTGCCAACACTCTGGGTCTGTGCTGGGCTCATCCCTAGAGCTGATAGGTTCAATACTGGAATAATGCTGCATTCCTGCCTCCCTGCACTACTTTTCCTTATTTCCCTTGCCATCAGACAGAGGATTTCAGCCTGCACGAAGCCTATCAGGACCTGAAAACTCTCAATATTGAGCTGGAAGAGAGGAATGTCTTCTGTGGCCCCTACAGGACCCACATCCTCATGGAGCAGTGAGTGCCCAGCCGTGGGGCCAAGAGCAACTTTAGGAAAGCTGTTCCCTGTAATCCTCCTGGATGGCTGGGGAAGGGTCAGTGTTAAGAAATCTCCATTTCTAAAACAAAGATACCAAGATTGGCTGTTTTTAAAGGAATAAGGGTGAGTGATCCGTGGGATATGGGGCTGGGAGGAGCCCTGGCCCCTCTGCCCACCCTGACCCCAAGGGGGATGTGCAGATTTAGGGACGGTGGTGGTGCCCTGCAAAGCATCCCCACCGGGGTGCTGCCCCCGTGCTCAGTGCAGCCCAGGGAAAGGCAGCTCCTGGCAAGCTCAGGGCAGCCACTGCCCCTGCCCAGGTCAGACAGCACGAGGAGGACCCATCACGGTGGTGGGGACTGGGTGGCCGCTGCCTCTGCCAGCAGAAGCGTGAGGCTGCTGCGTGTGCCCGGAGGGAAGGAGGTGCCCCTGCAGCTGCACGGCCAGGCTGGCCCCATCACAGCTCTGTGCCTCCTGGAGGAGCAGGGGCTCCTGCTCAGCAGCACCAGCTTCGACCTCAGCATCAGGTGAGCTGTGCCTGGACACCCCAGCCCTGAAAAATGAGGTGAAAGGGAAGGTTAGGGGTAAAACGTTCATGCAAAGCTTGACTTATCACTCCAATTTCTCTGACACCTTAGTGGAACAGCTCCTGATTTTAACCTGGTGTGTGGGAGCAGATTTGGGCACATTTAACAGGAAATAATAATGGAATCACGTTGAAGTTCACCTGGTTTCTCTTCCCGTGGGTGGGTGCTCTGTAGGTGCTGGAATATTGACAGTGGTGCCTGTGTGAGAACCCTCACGGGCCACTATGCAGCAATCACCTGCCTGCACTGCCACGAGGAGCACCTGGTGTCAGGAGCTGGGGATGGCATGGTGAAAGGTGAGAGAGCACGGGGAGTCCAGCCAGAGGCAGCCACTGCAGGAAAAACTGCAGGAAAAACTGAAGGATAACGGGCAGAGGGCAAAGAGCTGGGGAGAGTGGGAGACAGGGATGGGGTGGAAGGAAGGGTGTGAGCCAGAGGGCGTTTCCAGAACAGCCTAAGCTGGGGACACTTGCACACACAGTCTCTGATTGGGCCAGGGCCAAATTCTCATTATTTCTGCTTTTATTCAGAAAAAAAACTCTTTGTGGCTGAAATGCCATCCCAACTCTCAGGCAAGTGGTATCAACTTCCAGCTTTTTCAGATGTTTCCTTACAGAAAAAAGGTGAAAAAGATGTGCTTTTTCTGGACTTCACATTTAAATTTTTTGTCATACAATTATGCTTTCTAAGCCCACACTCAGCTCCTCACAGAGCTGCAGGTACAAGGTGTGACTGTAATCCAACAGTAAGTTTTAATGCATGTGGTACTCCCAAGACTCATCATTGGGGCAGGTGTATTTTTAATTCTCCTCCCTTTTGCCCCAGCAGTGTGGAGCCTGAGGAGTGGGACGTGCCTCAGGACCCTGATGCACAGCAGCCCCGTGTGGGCAGTGAGGATGGACGGGACCCGCGTGGTCAGTGGGGGTCACCGAGGGCTGGTGAAGGTCTGGAGTGCTGAGACAGGGGCTCTGATCAAGGTGAGCTTCCTCTTGAGTGGATAATTCTGTGCTAAACGGCCAGAACTCCCTGATAGCTCATCACAGCTTTTTGCATTTGCCAAAGACTTTCTAAAAGAGAAAAGAATCCTCCTAAACAACCCCCAAAGCAGTCTAAACCAATCAAGGAAACTGCAGATAATTAAAAACTGACTTGCAACCAACTGCTGATCTTAAGGCAGGGTGTGATTTGCATCACCCCCATCACTGCTCACTCTCTGCAGGTTTGTTCATCTCTGCTCCCACAGAAACCTTCTAAACCCGGGGAGATGATGGCAGAGCTTCACTAGCCTGGGCTGGAGGCACCAGGGATCAGCCCAAATCTCGCTCCCAGAAGCAGATTCTGGAGCTGAAGCAGCTGTGGGAGCATTGAGACTGTGAATGCCCTGGCCAGGTGCCCAGGAGCAGTGTCAGTCCATACCTGGGAGAGGAGGGAAGCTTTACCTGCAGAGAAATGGAGAGATAGCCCAGATACCTCAGCCATCCCAGCCCCTTCCCCCTCAGCCAGGGCAGCCCCTCTTCCCTCTTGGGACAACATCCCAGAAACCAGAAAGCTCTAGGGGGAGTGACATCTCTTTATCACATGTAATAAAGATGGCAAAGGGATGTCATTCCATGCCAGGAGCTGAGCAGCAGCACCAAGCCCAGAACATTTCAGGGAGTGTAAAACAAGCACAGGGTGCACTGGCAGAATAACACCCTATAAAACCATTTCAGGCTGGTGTCCTGAAAGCCAGGGGACACCTTGGACAGATTTACATCCAGATTACTGACAGTGTTGACCTTCTTCTTTTACTTTGCAGACATTAGAGAGGCACCAAGGCCCAGTTCTCTGCTTGTCCTTTGATCAGTGGCACCTGGTCACAGGGAGCCGTGATGGATATGCCCTAGGATGGAGCATGTTGGGAAAATGCAGGAGATGCCTGATAGCTTTCTTCCATCCCAAGTAGGAATCAGATGTGGACTGAATCTGTGCAAAGAAAACATGCCCCTCACAGAGCCAGAGAATACCTTAATTAGCAGTCTGAAGATGTGACATATCCCCACTTCTACCAGTCTTTATCTAAGCTCTGTCAGGCACCATGTGGTCACAAGACCTGGAACAACCTAAAGTGCAAACCCACAACACTTTATCACAACCAGGGATGACTAAAGGCAGACAGAGCACAGTCCAATATTCCAAGGATCCCTGGCTGTGTGTCACATCACCTGGGCAGGAATAGATGTGACCCAGTTTTGTGCTGACCAACTGCGTGTTATGCCATTCTCCCAAACTTTTAATTGCATCTAGGACTGTGAAAACTGGAGAATCATATGGTTTTCATTGATTTTCCTGGGCATAAAACTGAAATTTCAAATGCAGCAGATGGTCATGGCCATATGGTTGCTATGGGGAGCATGCAATCACAGAATCCCAGAATGGTTTGGGTTGGAAGGGACCTTAAAGATCACCTCACTCCAATCCCCTGCCATGGGCAGGGCCACCTTCCAGGAAGGATGCACTGGGCTGTTGGTTTGGACGTGAAGTGATCTGAGATTTCTCTGTCAGGCCTTTGCAATGTCCTGATCAGCTCCTCAGTGCAGAGCTCTGCTCCTCCTGAGGCCAGAAGAGCTCTCTGACCATTTCCCCTTGTGCAGGCACCAAGGCAGTGCCAAGCCTCACCTGGTGTGTTTCCAGGGAAGTCCTGTCCCTGGAGTTCCTGTACCTCAGAGTCATCAGCGGCTGTGCTGATGGGCACATTCGGATATTCAGCTTCCTGACTGGGACCTGCCTCAGAGTGCTGGAGCCCAGCAGCAGCGGGGACCCCGTGTCTGCTCTCCATGTCGCAGGAAGCAGGTGGGTGACACAGCTGCCAGCAGGCTCTGGCCCAAATTTGTTAGATTACACTGAAACTTAAGGAACTGTGTGTTTTTCCTTCTCACAAATAACTTTTAAAGGGCTCCACTATTTATTAACTGCTTCACAATGGCTGAAGAGATTTCCTTACTGTCTTTGGCAGTGTACAATTTCCTGTTTATAGCTGAAGACACTCAACTGGAAAGCTGAATTCAGAAATTTTTAGGAGGTTGGAGAATCAAGCCAATACCTGACAGTCTCTGTCTGTTGCTTGACCTGCAGCCTCTTTATAAAGGCCAATAATGAGAAATCCTCCCAGGCTCATTCACTTTTGCACCTCTAACTAAAGGTGGCTCCCAGCTTCTGTGGAAGCAATGGGTGAAACACTGCTGTGGTTTCAAGGCTGGCTTGGCCACTCCCTGAAACACAACAATAAATGGGCAGCTGTGAAGAAATTAACTCCATCCCAACCAGACCAGCACAGCCCTTCAATCCACACTTAGATGTCCCTGACAGAATGGTATTTGTAGTCAGGTACTTTCATCCTTCAGCACTACTCTGATCCAGCTCTGTCCACTGCTGGAAATGTTCATCCTAATTATTTTTAAATTAATTTTGCTGTGGGGCTGAATGAAAAGGGCCCCAGAGACTCACATAGAGCACAAGTTTAAAAGTGCAGTGTCTGACTGATGGGGTTAATTGCTGCTGCTCCTTCCAGGAGAGAGGGTGATCGCAGATCTGTTTGAGTTTGTGTTGTACAGGACCCCCTCAGGCAGGAGCTGTCATTCCTGTGGTTTTTTTTCTGCAGGGTGGTCATCAACTCCCCCGGCAGGCTGCTGCTGCTGCAGTTTGAGGACGTGGTGTGGGACTATTCCCTACCCGCTGACCGAGAGGAGCTGAGGAAGGAAAGGAAGTCTCGGAAGGGGAAGCGCCAGGACGGCAGCGCAGAGCAGCAGCGAGCTCAGGACAAGTCCTCGAGGTCTCAGCAGCCATCAAGGAGCCTTGGAAGACCCAAAAGTATCACACCAAGCCTCTGCTTTTCTGGCTTTGCTAAACTGAGTCACAAACCAAGCAGCCATTGCCTTCAGCCCAGCCAATATTCAGACTCTGCTACTGTCAAGAGCAGATGTGCTGTTACATTTCAGTGGTTCTGTCATTTTCTAGGCTGCTGTGAAACCTTTCTGCTATTTTACCAGGGTTTGGTGTAAATTCAACGCATTTTTCAAGACAGGCACTGTCATTTTCCAACTGAGTAAGACAGAAATCAGTAGTAGTATTCATATTCACACAGCTGGTGTGGTTGGAAACACACTGCTGATTCAGGGCTTGAATTATTCATTACAAACACCCAGAAAGTGAGAGAACACCTACATTCAGGATCTGCCATCACTGGGAAAGGCAACTGCACAGAAACAAGCACCTTTTCAATTGTAACACAGTGATGTTATTTTGTTTTTAGTCATAGCTCTTCAATACAGTGCGATGACAAATCCAGCTCCACAAACATTGCAGATACATTGCAGATAGACTGATGGGCTAGGAAAAGGTTCTGCTTTTCAGGCCAGCAGATGCCAGCTGATGCTCTGCTTGGTACAAGACAGGACCCAGGGAACAGCTGGAGCTGGGTCAGGCTGGATTTCAGGGAAAGGCTCTTCCCCCAGAGGTGCTGGCAGTGCCCAGGGAATGGGCACGGCCCGAGGCTGCCAGAGCTGTAGGAGAGCTTGGGCAGCACTGCAGGGATGGACAGGGAGGGATTGTTGGGGGTCTGTGCAGGGCCAGGGGCTGCTCTGGGTGATCCCTGTGCCTTCCTCCCAGCTCAGGCTTATCCTGTGATTCTCTGATTCTCTGCAGTGTGTGGGAAAGCCTCTCAACCCCAAATGTGTTGCTTTGTTTTTGGATACAGGTGGTGCAGCTGAACAGGCCCCTGCTCCCCCTGCACCCGAGGAGGCAGAAGTCGCTTTGGAGCATGAGCTGCCCCAGAGAGACCCAAGCTGTCCAATACCCCCTGACAAATTCTTCTTAAAAATCAGCACCCTGCAGAGATCCTGCAAGCCAGCCCCAGTCAGCCCCAGTCCTGAGCTCTCTGCAAAAGCCAGGGGAGCAGAGCAGCAGCGCCCTGGGAAGGTGCCCATGTCCAGAACGCCCCTGCAGCACCAGGAGGAGCAGGCAGCCCAGCTCCAGCGTGCCAGGCTGCACAGCCACTCTCTGACCATGACCAAAACCTCCACACCCTTCGAAACCAGAACGCTGCAGCTCAGGCTGAAGAACTCTCTGCACAGCCCCACAGTGAAATCCTCCATCCCTGCTCCCTGTGTCGTACGCCCCAAGTTCTGTGGCTCCCTGAGAGGAGGGAAAACCCCCAGCAGCCAGGGGAAAGACACTCCTGGCGCCAGAGATGGGCATCAGCTCTTCCATCTCTGCACAGCTTCTTCAGGGCTGTTCCAGCCAACACCTGGCACAGCTGCACAGAGGAGGAGTGAAGATCCCAGGAGAACAAAGCCCTCGTGGCCCCCTGCTTCCCGCAGGGACAGTGGGCTCAGGCTCCTGGCAGCAGAGCAGGAGCGTGAGGCAGCTGCAGCAGCTCAGGCACAGCAGGCAGGGCCCACGGCAGGTACAGAAAGAGCCAGAAGGAAAGCCTGGCTCAGGAAAACCAGAGGCCTGCCTGTGGATTCTTTCACTGGGGAGAGGAAAATACCTGCTCCAGAGCTTGGGCATAACACATTTATCTGAGGTGATCCTGAGTCCAACCAGCAGCCACGACCTGGGATTCTGGTGTCCATGTGGCTTTAAGTACAAAATACAGATATATTCATTTATATAGATTTAAGTGTATTTTGTTTATGTAAGTATACTCCTTGTGGTTTTAAGTGTAAAACACATCCCCACTGCAAGTTTTCCTAAGAAATACTGTTCATGTATTCAGCTGTTTCTCAAGGCAGTGAATGGGCTGAGCTCAGCTCTCCTGGATTTAATTCCCTAAAGCTGCTGTTGTTACCAGCATGGCACTGTCTGACACCAACACAGCTCAGGACGGGCTCAACCCTTGAGAATAATAATAAAAACATCTTATCAGAGCTTTTGTGGATTGATTAGGGTCTAGAAGCTGAAGATATGTGGACTGAAAGCTGATGGATCAGTGGCACAAAGTCTGCTCGGAGGCCAGTAACTGGGGGTTGATTCTGGGTCTGGTTTTGTTTAACATCATCAATTATGTCCTGGACCGTGGGCAGGGTGCCCTGAAGTGCCACCAGCCCCAGAGTGGTGCTGCCATCCAGAGGGACCTGGCCAGGCCGGACACAGGGCTGACAGAACCTGGGGAAGTTCAGCAGTGGAAGCTCCAGCGCTGCCCTGGGGAGGAACAGCTCCAGGACCTGAGGAAAGCAGCTTAAACTTCATTTCTGTGAAAGGCAAAATAGGGTAAGGGGCTCCATTTCCCCACTTTTGTGGATAAATGCCTACATGTGGATTATGGAAAGTTTCCTGTCCATGGCAGGGCGATGGAACTGGATGGTCTTTAAGGTTTCAACACCAACCATTCTGTGATTTTGTGGTTTCCACCAATGCTGATCACTTAACAGGAGGACAAAAACCTTCCTAGTATTTGGAAAAAAAGCCATTTATCTAGCTTTAAGTATCTGGGCTGGTGAACCAAAGATCTGTTGCATCAGAGATTTGAGAGAGGCCAATTCTGCCCATGGTCATGTCAAGGGGCTTTCACCAGCAGTTCTGGTTTGAAATTAAAACCTCCGAAACTTTCCCCACAGTGGGGTCGTGATTAGTGTTGGTTTGTTTAATTCAGCGCCATCTCCGACTTGCAAAGCCTGGGATGAAGCCAGTGAGAAATAACCCCGGGAGGCGGGCAGGCTGTGCCGGCACCAGGGACGTCCCGCTCCAGCACGGGACGGCAGCTCCGCCAGGAACGAGCGTGATCCCACCGTGCTGCGGTCACAGCAGCTGGCTCCGAGCAGACCCGCGTTATCCGGCGCTGCTGCAGCCAAGGGTCGCTGTTCCGGCAAAGTCTGGATGCTCAACGCGATGAACAGGGAAGAGGAAGATGCTGTTAAAGAGTGGAAAGAACCTCTTTTGTAAATACTTCTCTTTATTAAAAAGTAAATGGAGTTTTTAGGTGGCATTGTATTTATCAGCAGCAGCCTGTGAAATGGCTGAGTTAATTACATGGCGGCAGTCGGGGACCGGGGTCAGCAGTGGCTCGGTGGCAGTGCTGGTTCCCCGGGATTCCCCGGGATCCCCTCAGGCAGTGCCGGTTCCCCGGGACCCCCCGGGATCCCCTCAGGCAGTGCCGGTTCCCCGGGATCCCCCGGGATCCCCTCAGGCAGTGCCGGTTCCCCGGGATCTCCACGATCCCCTCAGGCAGTGCCGGTTCCCCGGGATCCCCAGCACCCCCAGCAGCCCCAGCTCCCCTCAGGAACACGCGCACTCCCAGCCACGTCTCGCGCTCGCCGCCCGCCAGTGCGCACGCGTAGGCAGCGGGCGGCCGAGCGGGGCGCGCCGCGATTGGTCCGCGGCCGTGTCACGCACCGCGTGGGCGGGACGATGGAGCGATAGCGCGCCGCGATTGGTCCGCGGCCGTGTCACGCACCGCGTGGGCGGGACGATTGAGCGATGCGCGCCGCGATTGGTCCGCGGCCGTGACGCGCGCGGCGGGGCGGAAGTGGCGGCTCCGACCATGGTACGGGACCCGGACCGGGAGCGGGAGCGGGAGCGGGACCGGGAGCGGCATTCGGACCCGGGCCGGGATCAGGGGCTGGGGCACGGCTCACAGGAGCGGGAGCGGGAGCGGCATTCGGACCCGGGCCGGGATCAGGGGTTGGGGCACGGCTCACAGGGCCGGGACCGGGAGCGGCTTTCGGACCCGGGCCGGGATCAGGGGCTGGGGCACGGCTCACAGGGCCGGGATCCCGGGGCCGCGGCCTGGGCTCGGATTACGCGGCCCGCAGCGGGACCCGGAGCGGGACCCCGCCCGTAGGCCTCGGGCGAGCTGCGGGCGCAGCGGCGCGTCCTGCCGCCCCGGGCCCGTGCTATGATCGTTCATGTGGGCTTGTGTGTGCTTCAGTCTTGGCGTTCTTCCCGAGTTAGCTCTGATCCCGGGGTGCCTCAGCGTTCCGGGGTGCTGAGCACGGCCAGGCCGAAGCTCTCCTGTAACCCTTTGCCTCTGCCCCCCCGCAGGACAGTGGTGATGACATTGAAGATGTGTCTCTCTTCGATGCAGATGATGATGTTTCCAGGAGATCCAAAAAGTCAAAAATAAGGTCAGTGGTGACAGAGGGACTTCCTGGAATGTCTCTTCCCTGTGTCAGCGTCCAGGCAGTTATTTTCCGTATCTCCAGAACTCTGGGTTCGTGTGGCTGACCCTTATCCTGTGCATTGCTGGGAGACCCCTTGGCAGTGTCACTTGTCTGCAGGAGCTGTGACTGTCCTGTCCTTCATTCCAGGCACCCAGTGGCATCATTTTTCCACTTATTCTTCCGAGTCAGTGCCATCGTTGTGTACCTGCTCTGTGAGCTCCTAACCAGCAGCTTCATTGCTTGCATGGTGACCATCATCCTCCTCCTGTCCTGTGACTTTTGGGCTGTAAAGGTGAGTTCCCCTTGTGCTTTTTGTTACCTTTGCCTTGCTGTATAAAAATAACTGACATGTCTCAAAAAAGTCATTTATTTGTGCATCTCCCACAAAATGATAGCCTGAAACACCCTCAGGTACTGTGGTGGGTTGCAGAGTGTTATGAAATAAGCTCTGACATCTCTGTGTACTTGGTTCCTTTCGAAATTCAAGTGGAGAACATTTATTGGATTCATTTTTGAGGTAGCACAGGCTTTGTTATCACTTGGAATCACCACAAATCTGCCCCTCGTGCTGGATCTCTGAGAAGAGGGGTTGTTGTGGCTCTTGTTCTCCCAGATGTGGGGCAGACAGGCACAGTGGAAAGCAGCAGTGCAGGCACTGAGCTTTGGCAGGAGCTTTCCTTGGCAGCAGACACAGAGCTGATGGGCTCTCCTCTCTCCCAGAATGTCACAGGGCGCCTCATGGTTGGCCTTCGCTGGTGGAACCAGGTGGATGATGATGGCAGGAGTCACTGGGTGTTTGAAGCCAGGAAGGTCAGTGATTTTCTTCTGATCTTGCCCTTGTGTCTGCTTCATGAAACCCCTGGTGACTGCTGGTTCTGCTTGTCAGGGGACATTGCACAGGGGACATTTACTTGCAGCCACAGATGTGTGACCTCCTTTTGTGTAGCTGCTGGATGACCTTTTTGATTGTTGAGTTATGAAAAAGTTCTTGTGATGTATTGATCTGGCTCAGTATAATTAATGTCAGCCTGTGGTTTTTGGAGGTAGGAAATTACTCCTTTGGCTGTTTCTAAGCTTTGTAACTGAACCATGCAGCAAATGTCATCTTCCCCAAACTTTCCCTTCTAGCCTCAAGCATTCCAAGAGGTTTTGATGCTGCTGCCCCCAGTGATTCTGAGAGAAAATAGAAAATATTCTCTTAAATGGAAACACTTTCTGTTGCAGGAGATGTCTTTGTGTGATGTAGAAATTGTAGAATTGGAAGCACCCAGTGCTGTTGTGTGGAGGGAAATCCCAGGGAGTGTGGGGATTCTGCCTGGTTTTAAGGATGTGGGATCTGTAGGATGGAGCAGCCTGATAACTTTCATTTCCTTTCTGTTTCTAGGTGTCAGCACAAGGGGCTAAAACCTCATCTGAGGCAGAGTCCCGAATTTTCTGGCTAGGCCTGATCACCTGCCCCATGATCTGGGTGATCTTTGCCTTCAGTGCTCTCTTCTCTTTCAAAGTGAAGTGGTTGGTGAGTGCCCTGCTGAGCTCCACGCCGGACCTGGCCCTGTCTGAGCCGTGAGGTGACAGCTGGTGACACTTTTTCCCTGTCACAGGCAGTGGTGGTGATGGGGGTGGTGCTGCAGGGAGCCAACCTCTATGGCTACATCAGGTGTAAAGTTGGCAGCAGGAAGAACCTGACCAGCTTGGCAACCAACTACCTGGGGAAGCAGTTCCTGCGGCAGGTGAGGGCTTTGGGATCCCTGGGGACAGTGAGCTGTGCAGTGGGACCCTTCCCTCGCTGCTGCCTGGGAGCCTGAGCCCTCTCAGTTCAGGCACAGAGTACTGGCCTTGGCTGGTGCCATGGATAAATGCCATGGGAACTACTGGAATATGCTGCTGTGGTGGAAATAACACTCCTGGCTAAAAGGGCTGCCACTGCCCTTTGTCTTCTCTCCCACTTGCACCCAGCTCTTCTCAGCAGCTCCTCTTCTCCCCCAGCTCTGGGTTTCTTCCTGCCACAAAAGGAACAAATGTTCAGCAGGAACAGCCATGTTCCACTTCACTGCTGCTGGGCTGTTTTTTCTGGCTGTGTTGATGACTCTGGCAGAGGTGTTTTGGCTGGCACAGGTTCACAGATATTTTCTGGAATTACTGCCATTAGTGTGATCAGAAGCTCGAGCACTGATGGACCTTTCTTGGCACTCTGTGTTGGGCCCATCCCCTTCTTGGTTTGCTCCTGAACTCTTGTACCCTGGCAGGGGTTACCCACAGGTTACTCTCAGGCTCTAGCAGAAATGAATGTTTTGCCCCAAAATCCCAGCAGTGACTCACAGAGTTCTGCCCTCTTTGATCTTGCCTCCTGCAGACCATGGCTACAGAGGACCAAGCAGCATCCTGAGTGTGGTGGAGCCTCCAGCCAGGCTGCATTCCCAGACTGACCAACAGAGAAGGCTGCTCTGACCAATTTGGGAGCTGTACACAAGGTGTGAATCAAAAGAAGTAAATAAATTGTGCAAGACTTGAGGTTAGCACTCCTGGCAAATTATATTCCATTTTCCAATAGCAGTTTGTGTTTAAGTCCTCTCTTTAGTTTGATTAACAAGAATTAATTTGTTTAGACTTTAAATTGAATGATAGCCTGGGTGGGTTTCATACAGGTGTAGAACTACTGGATGAGTTAAGAGAAAATTGTTGGAGATTCTTCAGAACAGCCATGTACAAGCTGAGCCTTGGAACTCTCCTGCTCCTTCAGCACTTGGTGCCTGCATACCTTCAGTTATGGACAGGTTTTGCTCTTGGAGGTTGTTGCTGCTTTTGTTACAGCATGGGGAGTGATGTTTTGGCCCTGCATCCCTCACTGTGTGACTGGAATGGTGCTGAGTGGTCAGGGAGGGAGGCATCTGCAGGACATGGAGCTGCTGGAAGATCCTGGAGTCTCATGGCAGCTGCAGGAAGGGACCTGTGAGCAGGCCCTGGGTTTCTGAAGCATTCACAGACTCGAGGAACATCCCAAAGCCCTGGACCTGTGGGCATACCTGCAGGCCTAGGCCTGTCTGAAGAGAGTGGCAAGAGCAGAACCAGTTTCCAGGGAAGGCTGTACCAGTTCCTGGGCACAGGCTGGGGTGGCAGGGTGCTCCCCTCCTGCAGCCATGCTCTGTGCTGGCCCCAGGCTCCCCAGCAGCCTGAGCTGGGAGTGTGTGGCTGGTGGCTGGAGTGCTCAGTGGATGGCAGTGGGGTGTTCTGGGCTCAGCTCCTTCTCCTGGGCTTGTGTCCCTGGAGCTTGTGCTTCCACAGCAGCAGTGCTGAACACTCTGGGTGAGGAATTGGGATGAAGAATGGGGTTTCTGTTTGTGAGTTGTGGGGTTGCATTAGCCTGGTTCCTCTCCCTGTGCTCTGCAGTACTGGCAGCTGTACATTTGTTTAACTTTTTGGATTGATACCTTCCTTTTGTAAATACATATTTATAAAATCTTGAAATTAAAATACTGCCTTGTTTAACCAGCCCAGACTTCCATTCTGTGGTTCATGGCTCAGCTTCATTTCTGCCCCATGTCCTTGTCAGGCACCTTTAGCAGGAGTTTATTGTCCAGTTAAACAGTGCTGCTCCTCCAGCTCTGGCACAGTCCCTGCCACTCAGGGCTCTGCAGAGTTTTCCCTGAGCAAGCACTCTGCTCAAGCTGCTGGAGCTGTCACCATGCAGAGTGAAGCTGTCTCTCCAAGGCTCATCTCCTTTTGAGGGGGCTCAGACCCTGCTCAGTGCCCTCACCAGAGGAGCTTCAGTCCCTGCTTACATCCAAGGGATCAGTTGTTTCTAGGGAATCAAAGTAAAGAGCCAAATTCAGTCAGAGCCCAAGCAGAGACCCCTCAGCAGTCCCCTGGGGACGTGCAGGCCCTGCAGGGAGGAGCAGAATCCTTCTGTCCAGCCCAGCCAGCCCCTGTTGGCTGCTGGGCCCAGGGGCTGGCACAGCTCCAGCCACAAGCTGCTGTTCTAGAATGTGTTAAAAGGTTTGGACTTAATGTTTGTTCACCTGCTGCCAAAGCTCCCCCCAGACTCCTGGAAAACAGGGCTTTTCTGGAAGTTGCAGTTTATTTAACCAAGGACAGAGGCATTTCTTTGTAGGTGCCTTTAAATAGAGCCTTCTTTGGGCTATTTTTAGCTCTTGGCAAACATTCAGGGTCTTGGCTTCTGAGAAACTGGCAGTTTATTGCATTTCTGTCATGGATCAGAA
This sequence comes from Luscinia megarhynchos, assembly GCA_034336665.1. Classification (NCBI taxonomy): domain Eukaryota; kingdom Metazoa; phylum Chordata; class Aves; order Passeriformes; family Muscicapidae; genus Luscinia; species Luscinia megarhynchos. The sequence goes on from CM067580.1 coordinate 11,420,274, forward strand.
CCAAATTTCTTATCTCTGCAGTTGGGTGTGAGTCTGGTTTGACTCTCACTCACTGTGTGCTGGGTGTTCCTGGGGAGCAGGAAGTGGGAGTTGCCTCAGAGCAGAGAAATTCTCTGAATGTGCTTTTTTCCACAAGCTCCAGGACTCCATGCTGAGCCAGCTGCTTCTTGAGCATCAGCTGGGTAGTGCTGGCCCCACCTCAGACCTGGGTGGGGCTGAACTTAGAGGGTTTACAGAGCAGAAATACTCCAGGAGAAGTAATAACAATAACAATAACAACAATACTACTACTAATAATAATAGTAATAATAGTAATAATAGTGATAATAGTGATAATAATAACAACAATAATAATAATAATAATAGTAAATACTCTTTGCTCTGAAGTGTGGAATGTGGCTGGGATGGTGCAAGCACAGCTGGAGGGTGTCCATCCTCACTTCACAGGCAGAGCCCTGTCTGGGGAGGAGCTGGGCCAGCCCAGGCCCCGGGGCACCCTGGGGTGCTCACAGGGATCCCTGCTGTCGCTGTTGGGTGACGTGGGGACCTGTCCCCTCCCTCCCTCCCCCCGTGCAGGTGCTGGGTGCTGAGCCCCAGGAAGGGGCTGGCTTTAGGCACAGAGGCAGGGCTTTCTCTGGCCCTGTGCTTTAACACTTTCCTGGGGTGCATTGGGACGTTCTAACCCCAAAGACCTTCCTGGGCAGTTCTTCCCCATTGCCTCCCCTTCCCTCAGTGCTCTCCAGGATGCTGGGGATGCTGGGCAGCTGCATCTGGGCACTTGGAGCCTGCAGAAGCTCCCTTCTGGTTGCCCTCTGCACTCTGGGGGTGTTCAGGGGGCACAGCTTAAATCCAGTGGTGGGGAGGATGGCTGGGTTTGCCTCTCATGCAGCCTGGGGGGGAAGATCCTGCTTCCTAAGGCACATTTCAAGGGGAGAAGGAGGAGACAGGACTTAAAGCCCAGGAAGCCAACCCAAGGAGCTGCAGCCCTGAGGTCATGTCAGGTACTGAATTAACTGTAGCCCAGACAGATGAAAATGCTTCCAACAGCTGAGTTTGCTCCTGTGGGAATGGCCCCCTGACCATGCAAAGATGCCCCTGAGCCAAGCTCCCCTTTCTGAGCCTGCTTTATGCTGCTGCTGCTGAGGAACTGCTGGTGGAAAATCACAGTGCCCCTCTGGCACTGCAGCCTGGGACAGCCTGTGAGCAGGAGCTCACAGCTCACAGCTCCAGCTCTGGCAGCTCTGAAGCTGCCTTGGGAATTTCTGGCATGGAAACCCTCCTGTGGCAATGAATTCCATGTGGAAACCGTGGGTTCCTGGGGAGCCCCCCTGGTCACCTCCCCGGGGACAGAAACTCCCATGCTTTTGTTTTATTCCCATCCTTTTGATGGATTTCCTCCCCTCAACTAGTGATGTGTAAATTACCCAATTAATGGCTGTTAATGCCAGGTCAGTCCATTGCTGCACATTTCCAAGAGCTTTAATATTTCCCAGAATATTTGCCAAAGCCACACTGACATTCTTCAGCTGATTTTCTCTCTCAGTGAACCCTGGTCTGTAGAAGTCCCAACAGTTTGCTTCACTTTCTGCTCTGTTGTTCCTCACATTCCTCCAGGAATCCTTAAAATCCACCAGGATCACGTTGCCCCATCCCACCCATCTGGCACCAGGCTCAGCGTCAGTCTGGGGATTAATTGCTCCTGAGTTCATCCCTGAGCCCTCTGGACTCCTCCAGGAAACCTCCTGGCTCTGTGGAGCTGCTCCTCAGGGTTATCCCTCTGTGTCACCAACCTCCTTCCAATTAGCTCCTTTTGGGTGAGCTCTCTAGTGTTTTATCCTCCTTCATTTTCCAGTCCCACGGCAGTGTGTGAACAGCTCCACAGTAACCGCTGGAGCCCGTGAGTCACTCAGTTCTTCTGCCCTGGCCCATCCCAGAGCAGGGGGGGCCCAGCTCCTGCTCACCCCTTCCTCCTCAGGGCACTGTTGGGCCCTGCCCTGTTCTATGCTCTGTGTCACTTCTGCCCTTCAGGGCACTTCTGCCCCATGGGACCTTCTGTGCTTGTCACCTGTCCCCTCTCCTCTAGGTTAAACTCACCCCAGTTTTATTTTCAGCAGTAGCTGGATTATGTTTTGCTCCTGTTGGAGCCCTCCCTCACATCCAGAATTGGTGTCACCTCCGGTCTTGGGAACTTCCACACCTCCTTCCCAGCCCTTGAGAGCCCATGGGAGGTGATCCCTGGACTGATCTGGAGGTGATCTGACTGATCCCTGACTGATCCCTGACTGATCCATGGACTGATCCCTGGCTGATCCATGGGCTGATCCCTGACTGATCCATGGGCTGATCCCTGACTGATCCATGGACTGATCCCTGACTGATCCATGGGCTGATCCATGCACTGATCCCTGGACTGATCCATGGACTGATCCATGGGCTGATCCCTGACTGATCCCTGGGCTGATCCCTGGCTGATCCCTGGGCAGAGGTCCCAACCCAAACCCTCACCTAAAATCTCTTTGTCCTGGTTTAGGGCAAATTTGGGGAAAACCTCTGGAAGGAGCCCCCAGAAAACAAACCCCCACCACCAGGGTCAGGAAGAATTTCCTCAGAGAAAAGTGGAAAAAACCTGTTTATTTAACAAACAAAACACATGGAAATAAATGAACAGCCCCAGATGACAAAAAAATCTCTTTCACCGCTCTGAGAGGATGACAAGGTCAGAAAGTCTCTCCTGTGGGTCGGCCAGTGACTGCTGCAGATCACAAAATGCAGACTCGTGGTGTTCCTCGGTGTTTCACAGGTCCAGAACAGGTTCAGATGGTGTTCAGGAAAGGGAGAGAAAGGAAGAAAAGAAAGAAGAGAAAGAAAGAAGAGAAAGAGAGAAAGAGAGAAAGAGAGAAAGAGAGAGAGAAAGAGAGAAAGAAAGAGAGAAAGAGAGAAAGAGAGAAAGAAAAGAAGAAAAGAAAGAAAGAAAGAAAGAAAAGAAAGAAAAGAAAGAAGAAAGAAAGAAAGAAGAGAAAGAAAGAAGAAGAAAAGAAAAGAAGAAAAGAAAAGAAAAGAAAAGAGAGAAGAAAGAGAAAGAAAGAAAGAAAGAAAGAAAGAAAGAAAGAAAGAAAGAAAGAAAGAAAGAAAGAAAGAAAAAGAAACTAACTGAACTGCCTAGCTAAACTAACTAATAAGCAAAAGCAAAAGCAAGCAAGGCAAGGAAGCCAGCGAGCAAGCAAAGCAAGGCAGCAAAAGCAAGCCCAGGCTCCCCTAAGCACAGCCCACGGGGGAGGTGAGCCGGCTGATAACCAGACAAACAAACCTTCACTTTCAGCCAGTCCTGAAGGCACAGAACATAACACCAGGCATAGACAGAACACGAGTGGTGCAAGCACCATGACATCAACCCAGGACAGCGAGGAAAGGCTATTCCCTTGCCTTTTGTGAGCCCTTGATTTCTCATGCTTTAAACGGCAGGGCTGTGCCCAGAGGTTTGGTTGGATTAGGACTGGGCTGGACGGAGATGGGGCCATGGAGCTTGCTCGGACCCTGCTCCATCCGTGGCTCACAGGGCAGATCCTCGGGGGGCTCACCTGGGAGCTGGGGCAGCAGAGCCAGGGCAGGGGGAGTTCTGGGCTGTGCAGCCTGCACCAGGCGCCCCAGCCACGCGTGGGGGTCAGAGTGACCCCCGGCAGCTGCTGCACACGGGGCACCCTCAGAGCTCAGCACGACGGGGACAGCACGGCGTCTGGAAATCCTGCGGGGTTTGCTCACGGCTTGCAGCAGGATGAGGAGGGCGGCATCCCCTGGGGTGTGACCAGGCTTGGCAGCCTTTAGGGGACATCAAACCCGCGGCAAAACCCGCTCATCCCCGCGGCAGCAAACATCTGGAGCTGCACAGCTGGACCGCCCTGCCCCGGCTCCCTCCAGCCGCTCCCACCCAGTCCCTCTCCTCTGCAAACCCGCACGGCAGCAGAGGGAGCCCTTAAGCTTCTGTTCAAAGAACAATTAAATAAATAATCATTTAAAAACGGAGCGGAGGAAGCTTTCAGGACGGGCTTGTTGGTAAAAAAACTCCCGGGATCAATCCCGCGCCACCTGCGGGCGTGGCACCTCCGTGTGCGGGTGTCACCTGCGGGCGTGGCACCTCCGTGTGCGGTGTCACCTGCGGGCGTGGCACCTCCGTGTGCGGTGTCACCTGCGGGCGTGGCACCTCCGTGTGCGGGTGTCACCTGCGGGCGTGGCACCTCCGGTGTGCGGAGTGTCACCTGCGGGCGTGGCACCTCCGTGTGCGGTGTCACCTGCGGCCGTGGCACCTCGGTGTGCGGGTGTCACCTGCGGCCGTGGCACCCCCGTGTGCGGTGTCACCTGCGGGCGTGGCACCTCGGTGTGCGGTGTCACCTGCGGGCGTGGCACCTCAGTGCGGGTGTCACCTGCGGGCGTGGCACCTCGGTGTGCGGTGTCACCTGCGGCCGTGGCACCTCAGTGTGCGGTGTCACCTGCGGCCGTGGCACCTCGGCGGGTGTCACCTGCGGGCGTGGCACCTCGGTGTGCGGTGTCACCTGCGGCCGTGGCACCTCGGTGTGCGGTGTCACCTGCGGGCGTGGCACCTCGGTGTGCGGTGTCACCTGCGGGCGTGGCTCCTCGGTGTGCGGTGTCACCTGCGGGCGTGGCTTCTTGGTGGGTGTGCGGGTGTCACCTGCGGGCGTGGCACTCTCGGTGTGCGGTGTCACCTGCGGGCGTGGCTTCTTGGTGGGTGTGCAGGTGTCACCTGCGGGCGTGGCTCCTCGGTGTGCGGGTGTCACCTGCGGGCGTGGCTCCTCGGTGTGCGGGTGTCACCTGCGGGCGTGGCTTCTTGGTGGGTGTGCGGGTGTCACCTGCGGGCGTGGCACCTCCGTGTGCGGGTGTCACCTGCGGGCGTGGCACCTCCGGTGTGCGGTGTCACCTGCGGGCGTGGCACCTCGGTGTGCGGGTGTCACCTGCGGGCGTGGCACCTCGGTGTGCGGTGTCACCTGCGGGCGTGGCACCTCAGTGTGCGGGTGTCACCTGCGGGCGTGGCACCTCGGTGTGTGGATGTCACCTGCGGGCGTGGCACCTCAGTGTGCGGGTGTCACCTGCGGGCGTGGCACCTCGGTGTGCGGGTGTCACCTGCGGGCGTGGCACCTCCGTGTGCGGTGTCACCTGCGGGCGTGGCACCTCGGTGTGCGGTGTCACCTGCGGGCGTGGCACCTCTGTGTGCAGGTGTCACCTGCGGGCGTGGCTCCTTGGTGGGTGTGCGGTGTCACCTGCGGGCGTGGCTCCCCAGTGTGCGGTGTCACCTGCGGGCGTGGCTCCCCGGCGGGTGTGACCTGCGGGCGTGGCACCTCCGTGTGCGGGTGTCACCTGCGGGCGTGGCACCTCGGCGAGTGTCACCTGCGGGCGTGGCACATCGGTGTGCGGTGTCACCTGCCCAGGTGCCACCCTGGCCCCGCCGCCGCTCCTCCCGTCCCCGCAGGGGGTGACAAAGAGGGCACAGCCCCCAAAGCCAACCTGTGCCAGCGCTGGGCCCGGCAGGGAGAGGGCGGGATGTGAGCAGATATAACGGGAACATGATTCACTGCTCTGCTGTGCGGGGCTGTGAGCAGCCCTGCAGCTGGAAAAAGGCAGTAAAAAGTGAATTTGCTGCCAGCTCTGTGTGTGTGGGACTGGCTGCCTGGGCTGGCTCCTCGGGCCCGCCCCAATCTGGGGGAAAAAACAGTGATTTCATAAATCCTCCCTAGGAAAGGATTCGGCCCAGGGCCTCAGGTGGAAAAGTCCAAAAATCAGAGTCCAAATGGCCAAAGGAGGATATTCCATCTGCATCCAAGTCAGCAGGCATTGGTAGGAAGAGGGGTCATTCTGCAAGGATTTCTGCAAAAAAAGAGAAAGTCCATGGAGGTAATGACAAATGGGAGTAGCTGGAAATGGACTGACCCCTGGGCTGATCCCTGGGCTGATCCCTGGGCTGATCCATGGGCTGATCCCTGACTGATCCCTGGGCTGATCCCTGGGCTGATCCATGGGCTGATCCCTGACTGATCCCTGGGCTGATCCCTGGGCTGATCCCTGGGCTGATCCCTGACTGATCCCTGGGCTGATCCCTGGGCTGATCCCTGGGCTGATCCATGGGCTGATCCCTGACTGATCCCTGGGCTGATCCCTGACTGATCCCTGGGCTGATCCCTGGGCTGATCCCTGGGCTGATCCCTGGGCTGATCCCTGGCTGATCCCTGACTGATCCCTGACTGATCCCTGACTGGTCCCTGGGCTGATCCCTGGGCTGATCCCTGGGCTGGTCCATGCACGATCTTGAGGATCCTGCAGAGTTTGGCTGTTGCTGCCTGGTTCCCCCTTGACCTGTAAAGCAGATTTCCCTGGACATGCAGATTTCCCTGTTCTGAGGTGGCCTTTGGCAGGCTGGGAGAGGAAGACGTGTGGCAGGTTGGGTGGGATTGCCCATGGATTTGGGATATGGATGTTTGAACTTCAGTGCCAGCTTAACTTAAATTCAACCCCCAGAGGCAGCAGGAGCCTTGCAGTTCCCTCAGGGGTAACTCCCAGCTCTGCCTCCTGAGCACTCCCCTCCACAGCCCCAATGTGAACCCACAGCTGAGGCCTCTCGTGCTCTAAATATGTACCAGGAGGAAATTCCAGCCCTGGCCCCTCTTGGCAAAGCTCTTGGCTCTGCTCTCGTGGTTTGAGCCGCAGGACCTCTGACTTGCAGCTGCAAAAACCTTGTAGTTGCACAAGAGGAAGCGGCACAGCTCATGTGCAGGGGAATTATCCTGTGTCCAAGCTCTGCTGGCCTGGCTGCCATCTGTGTGACCCTTCCCAGGGTCAGAGGGGAGACATTCTGTCTTTCCTGTGTCATTCCAAATGAAACGCCAGAACCTGGCTGCTGCTCACGGCCCTGGCAGACGCCGTGTGGGACACTCGGAGCTGTTTTCCTTAAATGTGATTCAGCAACGCCCAGGCGTGTCCAGCTGCTGGACCCCAGGGACACGTCAGGGCCTTCAAGGAAAGAGAATAAAAAATGAGAACAACTCAAGGGCTGAAGCCTTGGAAGCGTGCAGGACTCAGCAGCTGTGAGGGGAAATGGTGACGATCCCGATGTCTGGAGGGAATTTAAGGCATGGACGTGGATCTAAGCTGTGGAAGCATTGCCTGCACACTGTGAGATGTGGGATTTATTGCAATTTATTGCCATTCATGACCTGCATTTGCTGGTAGCTGAACAGTGTTGTTCACTGACAGTCAGAGAAGGTTCCAATGAACTGATTTAACCTTCAGCAATTTGTTCAAAGCAATCCCATACAGGTGAAGTCAAACACACCCATTTAAGCCCATGGAGAAGCCCTCAGGACAGGCCCCACACCCAAGGAATCGGTGTCCCAGGAGCTCTCAGCAGGTGGGTGTGGTGTGTCCAGCTCCAGGTGTGACAAACCACGCCCAGAGAGCCTGTTTCTCTCGGGACAGAACAGAAATAACTTTTAATATTTGATTTCTGGAGTTGGAGCTCGGTGTCTCCTCAGTGCCCTCTGGTTCCTACCAGCACACACGTGTGCAGGGCTGTGCAGGACACCCCCAGGTCTGCAGCAGAGGCTGTGCGTGGAGGGTGGGACCTGGGAGCAGCTGGCGCTGCCACCACGGGAGGTCCCCGAGGCTCCCCGTGCCACCCGCGCCAGAGCCGTGGGCAGGAGCCTTCCCAAAAGGGGCGAAAGGCTCTGTCCTCACACACATGTAAGGAAAATTAACCACAAACACCAGAGGTTTATGTCCAAAAAGGAGACAGAGGAGTCCTCTTTTGCTTTATTCCAATAAAGGGAGAGGCCATGGGGCATTCCCCTGGGATCTCTCCAATTTTTGGAGGACGCAGACTCCCTTTATCCCAATTTCCCATCTGCTTTTCCCTCTCTCTTTCCCCCATTGGGCTGAGGTACTCGAGAGGCACAGACTTCCCAAACACCTGATACCTGACATTCCCCACTAATGTATAACCTTCCCTTTTAATTTTTAATTCTTGTAGAATTCATAGTTTCCCCCCTGTTGCTTCTTTCATCTTCTGTTACCCAATTTCATTTACCAGAAAACCTACAGTTTGTTTGTAAAGGCAAATCTCTTTTTCCATTCATCAATCAGTAATTAGTAATCCCTCCCATTGTTTCTTTTATCTCTAGGTGCTAACTTTAACTACCAACAGATCTACAGCTTGTTTGTAAAGACAAATGTGACATCCCTCTCACACAGGGTGGGAGACGAGGCCGATGTGACCGCGGGTGGCAAAGCCAGAGGGGGCCAGGCCTTGTCTGAGCCCCCAAACCTTCCCCCAGCCCATCTTTGGAGCTGGCGCTGCTGAGAGGGGCTGGGAGCCCCGAACTGTTCCTTTCCTCCTAGAAAAGGTCCAAGCTGCCAATGGGGAGCAGGGGCTGGCACGGGAAGGAAGGAAGGAGTGAATTCCTGCAGGGAGTGAGGGAGGGACAGCAGCACGAGGAGCAGGGCAGGCAGTGCCCCTGGCTGCTCCCCGGGCTCTGCTGCTCCCCAGCAGGAGCGGTGTCCTGGCAGGGCTGAGGCTCCTGGGCTGCCCAGGCACTCACTGGGGCAGCATTCCCACCTGTCCCGCCCGGGGGACTCGGATTTCCCAGAGATGTCCTGCCCTCGGCCCCTCCCCAGCATGCTGGGCTTTCCTGCGGATCGCACGTTCCCGGAGCTGGGACAGCCCAGCGAGGGCCAGGCGGGTCTGTGCTCCCAGCTCAGCTTCTCCTGCAGGAGCGGCCACTGGAGCTGGGCACGGCTGAGAATCTGCTCAAGAACCCTGGGGAACCCTCCAGAGGGCTCAGACCAGCCCTGAGGGTCTCCTAACCAGGCACAGGAGGAGGAATGTGTCATGCTGGATGGAAAGGGAGTTTTGGGGCTCGGTGAGACCTCCTGGATGTGAGCCCAGGGAAGGGATGACTCGGAGGTGGCTCCACAGGCATTTTCTGGGTATCACCCATAGAATGAGCACCTCTGGCTGTAAACAAGAAATGCTGGAAATTGTTCCAGTGCCCCTGCACATCCCAAAGGCAGCTGGAAAGGAGCCCAGCCCAGGGAGGAGGATGGGGCAGGCCATGCCGAGTGTGACTCTGCAGGACAGGGATTTGGTGGAAGTGATGGGGAGTTTGGCTGGATTTGTCACACAGCAGTGGCCTTGACTGCCTGTCCTGCCAGAGCCCAGCCTGCAGCTGTGCCAGCTCAGGTTGTCCTCATGCTGCTTCTTCCAGAGCAAGGCTCTTCCCAGGGCAGGAGGCTCCCAGGGGAAGGGATAATTCATTTCCAGGAATGTTTGAAGCAGAGGGAGCTCCTGGAATCCTCAGTGCTGGGTGTGTTTCCTCAGCACTTGACTCTCTGTCCCAGGGGCCGGGGAACCCTCTGGCATCGGCTCCGGGCTGGGCTGGTCCCTGGAGCAGCAGGGAGGCGGCAGAGCGGGCAGGGTGCGACACCCCCCGTGCAGGGCCGGCTCTGCCAGGGCAGGGCTGTTCGAGCCAGGGGTGTTCCCATGAGTGCAGACAACTCCTCCCAATGGAAACCTCTTCCCTGAGCTCCCTGTGCCTGTCACAGAGGAACCACAAACTGGAAAAAAAACTCTTTTTTGCTTGTTGTGAGCCTGCATCCCCTGCTCTCGTTGGCACAGCCTGGCAGGGCTCAGACCTCCCTCGGGAGCTGCTCCCTTCATCCCTCTGGGACGGGCCCCAGCATCCCCTGAGCAGGAAACCCGCGGTTCTCCAGGTGGAATAACGCCATCCTCAGCCCCGTTCCCTCCTCCTGCTCCTCCCTTCTCCCCCCGCTCTGCGTCTGCTCCGGCCCGGGCGGGACCGGCGTGAGCTCAGCGCTGGAACCCCGGCCCTGGGCGTGGGCCGAAAGCTGCTCCATGCACCCCGTCACTGCCGAGGGGCTCAGCTGGGGAGCAGCGCCCGGGAAGAGCGACGGAGGCGCAGGGCACGGCCAGAGCTGCGAGGGACGGGCATGGGGATGGCGAAGCTCCTGCGACCCTCGATCCGCCCTGCTCCCGGGGCTGCTTTGTTCCTCGGCTCCCTTGGAATTGTCGGCATCTCCTGCTGTCTTTTTGGGAGCATCCTCCCCTGCTTCCCACCTCAGCCCGTTCCAGCTCGCACCCGCGGGCGTCGCCCTCCTGCTCTCTGACTGCCCTGCTCAGGCTCGTGATTATGAAAAGCTGCCCAAAACACGATAAAGATGTGCTGTCCCCCCTCCTCTGGGGACACGGGGGGGTCACACCGTGTCACCTGTCCCGGGTGAGGGCGGCAGCGCCGGGGCTCCTGCACTGCCAGCGCCGTCCCCGGGGCTGGGAGGGGAGCGAGCAGTGCCTGGGTGGTCCAGCTGTCCCTCCCTGCTCCAGGCATCCCCGAGGCGCTCGCGGCACCGGGGGCTCCATCACACACTTCCCAAACTCGCTGCTCCCTGCCAGAGACGTTACTCAGCGCAGACACAGCGAGGTCCAGCTCGCACCGTGCGCGGCCGGGGCGGGATTTAAGCCGGGCCCGCAGGGAGCCCTGCCCATCTGCTGCAGGTGAAAACCCGCTCTTCCACCAGGGCTCCGTGTGTCGGGTGGAAAACCTCTGTTCCATGCCGGCAGGAAAAAGCCTGTGTTCTGTGACCGGGGCGGCTGCAGGGACATCTGCTGTCCCTCTGCTGTCCCCCACGCAGGGACCAGAGGGCGAGCACAGGCAGCCCTGCACTGCGGCAGGGACTGAGCATCGGGGACTGGCCCTGAGCTCCCCTGAAACTCCCCGGAATTCCCTGGCGAGCGGGCTCCTCCCCCAGACTCCACTTCTCCTGCCGCTTGTGGTAAGGAGCGAACGGAAAGCTCTGGGAGGATCCCAGCTCCAGTTTGTTGTAGAAAGGAAACTGGAAGCTCTGGGAGGGATCCCAAGATCGCCAAGGCTTTGTGCAGAAAGCCTCCATGAGGTCACCCCATTCCTGCTCTTGCAAAACCTTTCCCTCTGCGGACCCTCTGTGCAGGGTGGAATCTGCCCCGAGTCCAACTCCTGCTCCAGCAGCTCCTGGGGCTGGGCTGGAGATTTTTAAAACACATGGAGACAAAAGCAGAATCTTTAGAAGGGTCTGTGAGGTGATACACAAAGAGCATGGCAATGCCCCATGGCCGTCGTGGCTAGTGCTGCTTTGTCCCCTCTGCAGGGCACAGGGCTCAAAGACGAGCCAACAGCAGCACCCAAACTGTTATTTCATGGTTAAGACCAGGAACCAGCTTTTATAGGACCTCCAGTGCCACAGTGGGGATTCCTGTAGGATTTGTGTCAGCTGCCCAGGAAAAGGCACATCTTTTTCTGTGGAGAGGTAACCAGGGAACAGCGAAACACTTGGAGAGACAGATGAGGCTGTGCAAGGACCATGTGCAGGACAACAGGAACAACTGGAGACACGCAGGTTGATTTTTGGCTGGTTTCCCAAGGAGATGAGCTCTGGAGCACCGAGTGCCCCTGCCCAGGAGCCCTCAAAGCTGAGCCCGCTGGAAGCCGGCAGAGGAGGAATTCCCAGGAGTAAACCCCTGTGGAGGGCGCGCAGGCTGGGGCTGGCGGGGCGCAGCTGCTGGCGCTGGCTGAGGTGGGACGAGGCAGCTGGGCTGGTGTCAGCTCTCCCTAACGGGGGCTGGGCTGCTTTATGCTGTCACGGGCACCAACGGGGGCTGCGTTCCTGGGTGTGTCCGGAGCCGCCGTTCCAGCCGGCGCTGCCCGTGCTCGGCGGCTGCGCCAGGGACTGCGGGTGGGAGCAGGGGGTGGCTGAGGCTGGCACCTGGAGGATGGAGGGGGAGCCGAGCCTGGGGAGCCAGCAGCGACACAGGGCCGTGGGAAAGGGGGCCCAGGGAGTGCCTGCAGCCCCTGCATCCCTGGCCAGCTCCCCAGCTGTCCCAGCGCCCAGCAGCACCTCGTACCCCGCTGCGGGCAGTCCGGGCGGGGAGCGTGGCTCCTGACGGGACACACTGGGAGTTTCCTTAGTGACCTGGGCTTAAGGAACACACAGGGTGGGAGCATGGGGTCAGAACGTCTGTCACCAGCTCGAACCTGGCTTTTCTTTAGAACAGGTGACTTGGCCACCTGCCTGTGCTTTCCAAAGCCGTGAGCTCCGTGTGCAGCACCCAGTGCTCCAGGGCTCCCGGTCAGACTCACCTGCGCTCCCAAGCAAGGCAGGAGAGCACCAGAACATCCCTGCAGGAGCTCTGGCAGAGAGCAGCTCCCTGCAGGCTGCTCCTCATGCAGAACGCAGGTGCTGTTTCTTTACAAACTGCTCGAGGGGTCTTTAGGAGAAATGGGCATCAGTGTCTCTGAAATGGGTCTCAGTGTCCCTGAAATGGGTCCTGGTGTCTCTGAAATGGGTCCCAGTGTCTCTGAAATGGGTCCCAGTGTCTCTGAAATGGGTCCTGATGTCTCTGAAATGGGTCCCGGTGTCCCTGAAATGGGTCCCGGTGTCTCTGAAATGGGTCCCAGTGCCTCTGAAATGGGTCCCAGTGCCTCTGAAATGGGTCCCAGTGTCCCTGAAATGGGTCTCAGTGTCTCTGAAATGGGTCCCCAGTGTCCCTGAAATGGGTCCCAGTGCCTCTGAAATGTATCCCAGTGTCTCTGAAATGGGTCCCAGTGCCTCTGAAATGGGTCCCAGTGTCTCTGAAATGTATCCCAGTGTCTCTGAAATAGGTCCTAGTGTCTCTGAAATGGGTCCCAGTGTCTCTGAAATGTATCCCAGTGTCTCTGAAATGGGTCTCAGTGTCCCTGAAATGGGTCTCCGTGTCCCTGAAACGGGTCCCAGTGCCTCTGCTGGCCTCACGCTGCCCGGGCTGGTTACAGACACAGCGAGTTTGACCTGCTGACCTTTAGGGGAAGGGACAAACAGGTCCGTGGAAAGTCCACTGCAGAACCCAGGCAGCCTGAATTTCCCAGCTTTGGGGGGAAATGTCCACACGTGGGCAAGCGTGGATATGGGGTAGGTGGTTTGGGAAGCGGTGCCTACCTCAGCCCAAGGGGAAAGGAAGGGGGCAGCATCCTCAGAACCTCATGGCCCAATGGCTCTCCCTCTGTTCCAGCACAGCTGCCCTCCTGTGCCTCCTCTATGGACACTGGCCTGTCACAGCGTGATGTTTCACCTGCCCCTGAGGGAGAACAGAGGAAAACAACTCCTGGCCAAGTAGCCAAACACTAATTTGTCTGTTTTGTTCCCCCACTGTAGATTCGGTGAGACAAATGGGGAGTTTTTTGAAGAAAATCCTGGAGCCATCGGAGCAGGAGGCATTTGACCACTTGACATGGATGGAAAAACCTTTTATCCACACGGCAGGCCTGCACTCAGGTGAGGGCAGTGACGGGCAGTCGCAGCAGAGGGTCCCAGCGTGAGCATCTCCCTCGCGCTGCTTTCCTGAACGTCTTTGGGACGTTTTTACCGAAAACCCGAAACCTGCCCTGAGCTGGAACTCAGCCCGCGGAGATGGTTTGTGCTGGACCTCAGGCTCTGCCGCGGCAGGGTGAAGGGTCAGTGTTCTGGTTTTCCTTGGCTGCAGCGGGGCGGGAAGCGTTCGGTCCCTCGGGATTTCTCCCAGGGGAGTCAGGATTTACCCTGGAAAATGTGGGATGCATTCCCTGAAATACTCCGGGAATATTCGGATTTTGGTTCAGCAGCAAAGTGAGCCTCACTTCCAAGTGTAACTTCCCCCTCCCTGGCTGCCGGTAATTGATGATAATTAGTGGCTAATTGCCGTCATTAGCGCCACCTTTGTCCCGGCGGCGAGTTTGTGTTTGCACCGGCCACACCGAAAAGATTTTCTGGGTATTTCGGTTCGTTCGGAGCGACCATTGGATTTTGTTTGCGAAACCTCCTCAGCAGAGCCATCGGAGCCGCCCTGGGTGTGCAGAGCCTGCACCGTGCGTGGGAATCAGGGGGTGCAGTCCGTGCCATAATGAAATGATTACGGAGCCTGTAATTTCATTCCGGGTCGTCTGAATTTCCCTGCGCGTTTTCAGCTCCTGGCAGTTTCGTATCTGCCGGTGCATCGCTGCTGTGGCTCCCTTGGCCCGGCTCAGGGTCAGGTGGAGGAGCCCTTCCTTCCCCCCGCTGCCCCAGACACCCCAAAATGTGCGGCTGGCTCCCCGGGGAGCCCTGGCTTTCCCCGGCTGGGAGGGTCGTGCTGCAGAAATGCTCCGGGTGGCTCTGCTGGCTTTTCCTGGCAGGGCTGAGCTGCTTCCCAGCCCCGCTGGATGGGGAGGATTCCTCCTGCCTCGTCCCCGGGGAGGAGGGGAGTTCCTCGGTGAGCTGCTTGGTGCCCCCGCCCAGGTTTGCTGCAATCTGTGGCCGGCGATGCTGGAGCAGACAGAGGGCCCGTCTGTGTGCAGACAGACAGACAGACACAAGTGTGCTGTGTGCACCTGGAGCACTGCCAGGGGAACATGGAAAGCAGATGTTGGACTGGGACCTGCTGGAGAAGCCCTGGGCCGTGGCTTCCTCCCGTGCCGCTGTGGCCAGGCCGGAGCCAGGAGCTCTGCAGGGAGCGGGCAGGCTCGGTGCAGCCCTGGCTGAACGTCATGTCTGCTCAGGTGGCGCTTGCAGAGCGCAAAACCAGCCACGGGTCACGGTACACGGAGGCTGATCCAGACATGGAGGCGCTCCTGCTCTTCTGTGCTCCTAGGGCAGCCTGGGTCTGCTCTGAGTCACCCCCGGTGGGCACTGCGGGCTCGGGTGCGAGTCCTGCCCCGAGCCTGCCCTGCTCATTCCTTGGGGCCAGCACTGCCCACCCAGAGCCTGCCCTGCCCACCCAGAGCCAGCCCTGCTCATTCCTTGGGGCCAGCCCTGCTGATCTGGGCCCTTGGGCCAGATCCTCACACCCGTTTGAACTTCCCAAAGAAAGACCCCCATGGGGGAGATGCCAGCTGGGCTCCACAAACTTCCCTGACTCCCACAAGCCAAGGAATGGGAGTTCTCCCACTTCTCCTTTTTGCTGTTCACCTCATGTTGCTCCCCAGACGTGGGGCTGAGCAGCAGGGGATGTCTGGGCCGTGGAGAAGGATCCCAGTTCAGGTCTCCCCAGACAGTCCCGTGCTGCCAGCCCTGGCTGCTGCAGCTCGGATGTGGCAGAGGGGCAGTTCCTGCAGCACAGGAGGAGTCTGTGAGTGCTGGAAGCCTTTCTGCAGCTTGGGGTTTCTTTGCTGTCTCTTTGTAGCAAAAAACGAAAAACAAACCGTGCATGGGTTGTATTATGTCTCGCCCATAGGCTCTGCTCGTGAATTTCCAGAGGGGTTTGATGGTCAGGGCTGGAGGAGCAGACAAAGGCTGCTGCAGGGAGGAGAATGAGTTCTGCTGAGCAGGAAAACTTCAGTGGAGTGATTTTGCTCTTGGAGTGAGGAACAGGACTGTTAGGAAATCCAGGCTGGAGAGGATGTTCTGAGGGACTTGTGCCTTTCCTGCTCCAGGCCATGTGTGCAGCTGGAGCAGCCCCAGCCCTGGCTGACTTTCAGGGTGGATTAGGGAAACTAATTGGATCCGAATGCCCTGATGTGGCTCCTCTGGCTGTGGAGTATCTGAGACCCAATGGGTGACTTGAGGTGTTTAATGCCTCTTGTGTAGGGCTGAGTCCCACAGGTGAGTGCCTGCATGTGGCTGATGGCTTGGACAGGACTGTTCTCTGGAAAAGAAAACCAGCACTTTGGGGGGGATTAACCTTGTGCCGAGAAAACTCCAGTCAAGTCACTGTTGGCAAGAAAAATCTCTGGATGTTCTTGACATAGTGGTCTGTGCTTTCATTTGAGGGTGCCTCAAATGAAATTTCCTAATTTCCTAAGTTTTTTAGGATTCAAGCACTTTATGGAGTGTTAATCTGAGACATCCCTGTCCTACCAGCTCAGGGGAGGGGCAGGGTGGGGAGGGGGCACTCGGTTTGGCTGCTCTTGGTTTTGCCCTCCTTGCCCCCAGAAGATGGTTCTGATCTCCAGTTCCATGTGCCACGGAAGAGGAGGCAGGAGGAGGGAGAGGTGCTGGGAGGCTGAGCTGGGGAGAGGAGAGCTGAGCTGCTCCCCAGGCAGGATTCACTGCCAGGTTTTGCTGAGCACAGCTCAGGAAAGGCAGTGCTGCAGGTGCTGGGTCCTGCACTCTGTTTCTGGGGAGACTCCTGGTGCCCGGGCTGCTCCTTTGGAAATCACCCCCAAAGCTTCCGTGCAGGAATGAAGTGCGAGCAAAGCTCCTGGGGGGGAAGCAGAGTGCGGGTTTCGCTGAGGGTGGCTGAGCTGAGGTGTCAGGGTGCCCCCGGGTGTCCTGCCGGCCCCTCGGTCCCTCAGCAGCTCCTGGTGGCCTCTGTCCCACTCGGTGTGTGCAGGGCTGAGCCCTGCTGCTGGAGCAGCCCGTGCACAGCATCTCCTCCGGACAAAAGGATGAGCAGCTCCTCCAGAAATCACCACAAAGCTCCTCCTGGATGTGCTGCAGGTCTCTGGCAATGCTGCCTTTCCTTCTGGTGAGGCATGCTCTGAAAAGGGGAGAGTTCCCTGTGCTGAGCGGGGCTGCAGGCTGACAAAAAGCTGTGCTGGTGGCAGCTACAGAAAGGGTGACACAAGCGGTGACAGGGGTGCCCCGAGTGCTCTCTCGGTGACAAAGCTGTTCACAGCTCCAGCTGTCAGAAGTGAGTTCCCGGCTCTGGAAGGGGGGGTTTGGGCAGGGCAGGGCTGCTCCGGCACGAAGCCCAGCCCCTGCTGCCGTTGTGGCATTCCCGGTGGGATCAGCCCTGTCTCTTCCTCTGGGAGATAAACGGCTCTGTGCTGTGGGACCCCCATGGGTGGTGCCAGTGAGGAGGAAAGTGAAGTCATCCAGACGTTGCTTCAAGTGACCTCAAATCACCCATGTCCTTCCAGGAGGCTCCCAAAAACTCCCCCACCAGAACTCAGCGACCACAACTCCTGGAGGGAGCCTCTTCCCTGGGTGTGTAAATTTTATTTTTATCCTTGTGTGCAGCTGCTGCTCTGGAGAGCCCAGTGCTGGAGGGAATCTGTGCTGGGGTGCAGGGGGAAAACACAACAGACAGGAGGGACTGCTGCAGCTGAAGCTCTCCAGCAAGTAATTAATTAAACCAGAAATGTTACAACTGAGGGATAATCCCTGTGCAGGACAGGCCTTTCTGCTCGTGTGCTGCAGCCCTGCCTGGGTTATATTTGGTGGTGGGTCTGGGCAGGGTTTCCTTTCCTGCCCTTGTGTTTGCTCTCCTGTTTGCGGGGCAGGAATGAGGGGCTGGGCAGGGGAGTTCCCTCCCCGTGCAAGGTGAATTGTGTAATGTGACACAGATCTGGTTGGACACTGAATGTTCCTGTCTCACATTTCTGGCGTGGCAGGGAGGTGTCACAGCCCTGCAGCATCTTCTGCTAAAAACAGCTGCTGTCCAGCCTGCTGCTGCTGCACGTGGTGTCCGGGACAGTTTGTGTCCAAAGGCCCCTCCCAGGGAATGTGGGTGGGTCAGGGACGTGTGCTGGGCTGGCATGCCTGGTTGGGGACGTGGGGGTGACATGGCCCTGTCCATCCCCTCCTGCCCAGGCTGGGGTGGCATCCCCTCCCTCACCATTTAAAAGCTGTGCAGGTGACACTTGGGGAAAGGCTTTAGTGTGGCCTTGGCAGTGCTAAGGAATGGCTGGGGCTGATCAGGCTTCCATCAGATGGAGCTGTGGACGTGTCTGGGTTTTTCTTTCCTTCCTCGAAGTCTCTCAGTGAGCTGGGAGAACGATTTCTGTGTGTGCTGCCTCACACACACTGGGCAGGCTCCAAGAGGCACTTGGGATAAAGGCTGGAGGAACAGGACACAGGGAATGGCTCCCACTGCCCAGGGCAGGGCTGGGTGGGATTTTGGGCAGGAATTGTTCCCTGGCAGGGTGGGCAGGGCTGGCACAGCTGTGGCTGCCCCTGGATCCCTGGCAGTGCCCAGGGCCAGGCTGGACACTGGGGCTGGAGCAGCTGGGACAGTGGGGGGTCCCTGCCATGGCAGGGGTGGCACTGGGTGGGCTCTGGGGTCCCTTCCAACCCAGACTGGTGTGGGTTCTCTGGCTGCTGTGTCAGGGCTGGGTTTCTCTCACTTCACCCCAGACCCATCCCAGCCTGGCCCGTGCTGGATGTGAGCCCTCACTGCTGTCCTGCTGCTCCCGGGACAGAGCCTGGAGGGACGGGACAGAGCCTGCAGGGATGGGACAGAGGCTGCAGGGATGGGACAGAGCCTGCAGGGATGGACAGAGCCTGCAGGGATGGGACAGAGCCTGCAGGGATGGACAGAGGCTGCAGGGATGGACAGAGGCTGCAGGGATGGACAGAGGCTGCAGGGACGGGACAGAGGCTGCAGGGATGGGACAGAGCCTGCAGGGACAGAGCCTGGAGGGATGGGACAGAGCCTGGAGGGATGGACAGAGCCTGCAGGGACGGGACAGAGCCTGCAGGGATGGGACAGAGGCTGCAGGGATGGGACAGAAACCTGCAGGGATGGGACAGAAACCTGCAGGGGATGGGACAGAGCCTGCAGGGGATGGGACAGAGGCTGCAGGGATGGGACAGAGGCTGCAGGGATGGACAGAGCCTGCAGGGGGATGGGACAGAGGCTGCAGGGAAGGGACAGAGGCTGCAGGGAAGGGACAGAGCCTGCAGGGATGGGACAGAAGGCTGCAGGGATGGACAGAGGCTGCAGGGATGGGACAGAGGCTGCAGGGATGGGACAGAGGCTGCAGGGACGGGACAGAGCCTGCAGGGATGGACAGAGAGCTGCAGGGATGGACAGAGGCTGCAGGGATGGACAGAGGCTGCAGGGGAAGGGACAGAGGCTGCAGGGATGGACAGAGGCTGCAGGGGATGGGACAGAGGCTGCAGGGATGGACAGAGGCTGCAGGGATGGACAGAGGCTGCAGGGATGGACAGAGGCTGCAGGGGATGGGACAGAGGCTGCAGGGATGGACAGAGTCTGCAGGGATGGACAGAGGCTGCAGGGGATGGACAGAGGCTGCAGGGATGGACAGAGGCTGCAGGGATGGGACAGAGGCTGCAGGGATGGACAGAGTCTGCAGGGATGGACAGAGGCTGCAGGGACGGGACAGAGGCTGCAGGGATGGGACAGAGGCTGCAGGGATGGGACAGAGGCTGCAGGGATGGGACAGAGGCTGCAGGGATGGGACAGAGGCTGCAGGGATGGACAGAGGCTGCAGGGATGGACAGAGGCTGCAGGGATGGACAGAGGCTGCAGGGATGGGACAGAGGCTGCAGGGATGGGACAGAGGCTGCAGGGATGGACAGAGCCTGCAGGGATGGACAGAGCCTGCAGGGATGGACAGAGGCTGCAGGGATGGGACAGAGGCTGCAGGGGACGAGCCCTCCCACCACACACGGGCAGAAAGGGCCTCAGGGATGTGAGGAGCTTCAGGCTGAGCAGCTTTGTGGGGTCTGTGCCCACTTTAGCCTTTGAGATGCCAGGAGTTCCTGGAGGGTCACCCAGGTACTTCCAAGGACCTTTGTGGCTTGGAGCAATCCCTGCTTTTGCCAAGAGCAGCTGCAGGAAGGGCTGGGGGCTCCAGAGGTGCTCCTGGGCTTGGCTGCTGCTGCTGGGCTGCTCCAAGCCCTCTGGGGCAGGAAATTCCGGGAGCAAAACCCACAAGGGAAGCAGGGAGATGACCTCAGCACTGATGGAGCAGAGCTTGGTCCTTGCTGAACAGGGATGTGCATGGCCAGGGAGCTGGGCAGGCCCGGGAGCTACCCTGGACAGGCTTGGAGTCCCTCCTGGGGACAGCTGATGCTGGAGACTCGTGTGGGATGATGAGTCCGAGGCAGTGTGGGGCATGGGCTGGGTCAGGCACCACCTGGAGCTCAGGAGGGCTGGGGGGGAGCTGCTGTCCCCTTTCTAAAGGGGGGTGGGCTCAGCCCTGGCTGCCTGCAGCACCTGCAGGTGTAGGAACTGCTGGGAGCCCTGGGACCCCTCCAGGCTCTGCCCTGTGCTGGAAGCACTGAGGTTTTGGGGGGGCAGGATTTGTGGCGGCAGCAGGGCAGGAGGCGGATGTGGAACCACTTCTGAACATGTTGCCCTTTACATCCTACTTCATCTGCATTGGAGTGCAGGGCCCTGTGTCTCCCAGGGGAAAAAATGCCCAGAAATTCCACAGACCCTTCAATGTGGTTTCTGTTTTACAGCGAGACAAAAAGGGGCCCTTTGTGTCAGGGCTGAAAGGAGCAGCCCAGTCCCACAGCCTCCCCAGAAGCTTAATGTCAACTATTTGCCTCCTTGTGCTTTCATAGAAACAGCACTTTCTGCTGAATTTCTGTGCTCTGGTGGCCCCCCAGCTCGGGGTTCCCTGTGTGATGGCTCCTGTGGGATGGACACGGCGCTGCTGCCATCTCCCAGCCAGGGTGGTGCCCGTGCAGGGGAGCTGGGCTGGCAGGAGGGAATGCAGGAAAGGCAACTGAAACTGGGCTTGAGCAGAGTTTAATTCAACTCTGCTGCTTGTCTGACAGCAGGGACGAGCTCTGGCTTATAGATCTGAGCTGGCTGAAGCAGCAGCAGCCTGGTGAATCCCCCCTGTTTGCCTGGTCTAGCTGCTTCTGCTCCTGCTGGGACATCCCGTGTTCCCCTGCCTTGGTGCCTGCCAGATGAGCAGCAGCAGCTGAGGAGCTGCCCTGCTATTCTGGGGCTGTTTGCAGGGGCACTGGAGTGTCTGAGCACCAGTGATTTCTGTCCTGAGTCCACTTGCCCTTTTGTGTGTGTGTTCTCTTCCCCTTTATAAAAAGAAAAAGCCAGAAGTGCAGGAAGGACTGAGCTGGACTAGAAGTGAGAGCAGCAGCGTTCCTGAGTTACTTGCTCCGTGTTCCTGGCTCCTGCCTGTGCCCAGGAGCGTTGTCAGCAGTGTCCCAGGAAGCCTGGGATGCACTGCCTGCACCTTCCTGCTGCTGGGAAAGCCCTCGTGCTCGTTCCCTCTCTTCCACCCGTGCTTTCCAGCCCTCGGGGCTGTTTTGGGGGTAGTCCCAGAATCTGACCATGGCTCCTGGGGTTGGTGAGGGCAGTGCTTGCTCTGGAGAGAGGTGAGGAGGATGTGATCCACAGGGATTCATTCCCACCTCAGCACTTTTTGGAAGTATTTGGGAGTGTGGTACCCCCGCCCTTGGGTCCCCCCCTGGGGCAGGACTTTGGCTAATGAACCACCCAGTTAGCCCTGGCTCAATGCCCAGTTGATCCCAGCCCCCTGAAGGCAGTGGATGGGCACTTGCCCACTACACCTGATGTCAGATCAAGCCCGTCCTGGAATAAGCAGGAATGAAATACTTGAGCTATTTGTTCCTTCTCTTGGCTTTTCACTGTAGCCCTAGCACCTAGACAAGGTTTTCCCACCTTCCCTGGAATCTGTCATGGGATCCTGACTTCCCAAATCTGCCGTGCTGCCTCTTGTGTTGATCTGTTCCTGCTCCTTCCCTGTGATCCTCTCCTTGCACCTTCATCAGTTCACACTGGGAGGAGCTTAGCTTGGGGAACTTCAAACAGTAGAATCAGATGAATGGATAAAGGGGGTTTTTGTTGCTCTTATCCTTTCATCAGCTTGGTTTGGTTCCCAGCAGTTGATTTTGCAATTGCTGTTCCATCTTTGTGCTTAGGGTCCGATTAAAACCCTGCTGGGGATGGGAGCAAAGTGCTGTGGAATTGTCAGGACAAGGAGGGGCTGAATTTCGCTTCTGTCACAGGAGCACTTGGTTCTCCTCATTTTATTATTCTGAGAGGTTGGAAGACCTCTGGGTGGGAGCCTTGGAGGCAGGAGGTCTCTGTCCTGAGGATCCCCGGCCATGCAGGCTAAGCAAGTCACATGCAGCATTGAGATGTTCCCAGTAGTGCTTGCCAGCCTTCCTGGCCTCCCCAGGGCAGGAGGGACATCAGTTGCTGCTTCCCAGGGTAGTCCAGAAGTTTTCTGTGCTTCTTGGTTGTAGGAAGAGGAGATGATTCAGTGTGGATGAAAATCCCGTGTCAGTGGGGGACTGTGGAGTCAGTAATGCTCTAAGGCTGACGCAGCCATGGATCCCAGTGCCCCCTTCACCCCAGGCCCTGCTCCCGTGCTGTGCTCTCCATCCCAGGCAGGGCCCTGTCCCTGAGCCTGGGGCCACGGGCTGCAGGGCCATGTGAGTGCCAGGCTGCTCCTCAGGCAGCTCCTGCCCCAGCACTGTCAGCTCCTGCAGACCAGGCCACCCCAGGAATGTGGGAGCCACGAGGCCAAAGCCAAGTGAAGGGGAAGCTGAGGGGGCCCAGCGCCCGGCAGCAGGGACTGGCTTAAAAACAAAGGAAAGAACAGAGGGAGAAATATTTCTAATGATTGTGAACTTTAGAAACAGAAAATAAAAGCTTATTCTTTCGCAGAGGTCCCTCTGCAGCCTGTAATTCCATTTCCCCCATTTGCTTTTACTGCTTGCTCTGGGCCCTGTCAGAACCCCCTGATTTACAGGCGACAGCTTTGGCTGCTTGTCAGGCCAGGCTCTCTAAATATAAGAGTGTGAAACCTGTCCCACTGCCAGCAGCTCTGGGAGCTAACCTCAGGAGCTGTAGCATGAGGCAAAGTGCTGGGTGCTCATGACTCAAATGGCTCTGAGAAGCACCAGCCTCCCTCCCTCCTCTGGGGAGAGCTTTCCTTGCATTGCAGAGGATCTCTCGCCCTGCAGCTGGGGGGTGGCAGCAGGGCAGGCAGGGCTGTTTGCCCCTGCTCACCACGAGGCACAGCTTTGTTGAGCAAGGGTTTAGCACCAGGGCTGGGTCTCAGCTTTTGTTTTATTCTCATCATGAAAAGGTAAAGAAAATGAGCCAAATGAGGCCTCACACGGTGGCAGGAATACTTTGTCTTACTTCATTCAGCCTGCTGATGAAGTGAATTGATAATTGTGCCTGAAAATTGGGGAAGGCCTGAGCACATCTCAGCATGTGCTTTAAGCTCTGGCTGATAAGGAGAAGCTGTGTTCTCTGTGTGATGATACTTCTGTGTATCTGTCTGTTCCTGTCTTTGGTGGTGCTTTTTTGGATAGTGGTAAAAAAATGTGAACCTTTGTCTGTCAATGTCTTGAAGCTGAGCAGCATTAATTTGGATGTAAAGTGGGCCACGTGTGTCCCCACTCTCCCAGAAATCATAATTCTATCACCAACTATAAAATTGGGGGCTGCCCATTTTCAGCATCACAAAAGGGCCATTGTCTGAGCAAGGGGTCCTTCACACTCTGCTCTCCAAAGGGGGCTCCTGTGGCTCCCAACACCCTGGGCCTGATTTGCAGCCTGGCTGGGCTGAGCCTGGGGCTGCTGGTGCCAGGGCAGGGGGAGCAGCTGCAGGGCTCCTGCCTGTGCCCTGGCTGCTGCTGAGCCACAGCTGGGTGCAGGGGTGCAGGAGGGAGCCAGGCCAGTGCTGCCTCTCCCAGGGCAGGGCTGGGGCAGGTGCTGCAGGGAGAGGAGCCCGTGCTCAGGCACTCCTGGGATGTCGTGGAGCCCTTTCTCCCTGGCCTCTGGAGCCCCTTCAGGCCAGTAGCCAAGCACAGCTGTGAATAACAAAGTGTGCCTGGTGATCCCAGCTCGTTTTGCTTCGAGATGTTGTCAGCTCTGGGCTTTCCCTTGGCATCCTCTCTCCAGTGCTTTGCATTCCCACCCTCAGCTCCCAGGGCACTCCTGCCACACTCTTGGTGTGAAGGAGTCGCTTCTGTGGGGCCTCCCCAGGGATGAAATGCAGGGAAAGCTGCTGGACCCAGGCTCTGCAGGCAGGGTGTGTCCTTTTGCTGTGGTTTCTTTATCATTTCTGCTTTGGGAAGGGTTAGAGAGAAGGTCAGAGGAGAAATGTCTGGGATTTGCATCAGCCTCTGTCTCAGCTCTCCAGTATGGGAAATCTGGCAGGTCCTGTGGCCTTGTCTGGGGTTCTTTGCAGCCAAGCACCCACAACCACACAGGAAAATTCAGCTGGTGGTATCCAAACTTTCTCCTGACCAAAAGCTCCCGCACCATCAAAAATCCAAATTTGGGATGTTCTCCATCACATTGCTTTTTTCTCTCACTATTCTGGAAAGTGTAAAACCCCTTTATTGCCCTGTGAGAGGATGCTGTGGCAATTGGGGCACTACAGCTGAGCCCAAGACCCTTTAGCAGCCCCAGCAATATCCCGTGAGTGGCAGCGTTTATCCAGGACTAAATAGCACAGGGGCCGTTCCTGCTGCGTGCACATGTGCTGCTGTCCTGGCCATGTGAGCTCAGCCACTCTTCCTGCAGAGCTGGGAGCACTGGCTCGTGCAGGGAGCAGGTTCCAGGGGAAGCCCGGTGGGAGGAGTGGGCTGGCTGCGCATCCAGCGCCACAGCCCCGTCCTTCCCCGTCCCACCAGCTCGGTGTGCTCATTCCCTGCCTTTCCAGCGCGCGGCTGTGGCCGGGTGAGGGGCAGAGCCGGGTCTCCGCTCTGCAGAGCGCGGGGGGCTTTGTTTGCCGGGGCTGGAAGCGCGTCCCTGTCCCTGCAGGGATCGCTGCTCGCAGGGAGCTCGGGCGAGGCGAGCAAATCCCCGTCCCTTGGCAGCGAATCGCACCCTGGCTCAAACACAGAAATAGCGTCTCAAAGGCTGGAAATTATGGACATCAGCCCTTTCTTCCAAGGATTATTTGGGTCTCGATGCAGAGTAGCTGTGAAAAACACGGTTTATGTTTTTTGAGAATTAAAAGGTTTAATAAAAAGACAATAGGAGACATACATAAAGCAAAGAGTTAAAGGCCGGGTGCTTGGCATGCTGCCCAGAGCACAGCGCTGCTTCGGGAACACCCCTTTAAATACCTTTTACAAGTTATTTATTTGTCACATATTTATAGACCTTTATACATAGTTAACTATTTTTGGGAACTGTTTAGCATGGCCACTTTTTGGGTCCGCTTTTTTAGAGCATGCGTGTTTTTTGGCTTGTGGTTTTATTTTTTACTTTATCGTTTTTTAATTTGGGTGGTGGTCCAGCCAGTGTGTGTTGATAATTGTCCTGTCAGCTGCAGGGCTCTCCATCATGGACTGTTATCTTTGACTGAGCAGGTAGTTTAAGCATACTATCTCTAAAAACTTATGTCTAACTTTACTATTACCCAAGACTATATCCATATAGAAATATACATACAGCATTTATCCAATATCCATACAGCATTTATCCAATATCCATACATATCCATTTATCCAATGCTTGCGAAGAGCCAGCACCACGTCGTGATTCATAACAGCAGCCACAGGCACTGCTGCCCCTCGGCGCTGCCCCCGTGCCCAGCAGAGCCATGGCTGATCCCGCGGGTCCTTGGCTCCGAAGGGCGTCGCCGGTGCCACCAGAGGCTCCTTGTGACCGTCCCCGGGGGGAGCCAGGCGGCGCCCGGCTGCGCTCTCACGTTCTGTGTTTTTGGGTTCCTTACACAGAGGACGTGCCGCCCTCGCCCAACGTGGGGCTGCCCGGAGCCCTGATCCCCCGGCAGCCGCCGGGACCGGCCTACGTGACCCACACGGGGCCGCTGGTGCGGCTGCTGCTGCTGCAGGAGCGCCCGGGGAGGGCTGCGGCTGCGGCTGTGCCTCCGGCTCCAGTTCGGCCCGGCCCGGCCCCGGCTCCGGCTCACCCTGGCACGGCTCATCCCGACCCGGCTCACCCCGGTCTGGTTCACTCTGGCCCGGCTCATCCCGGCCTGGCTCATCCCGGCCTGGTTCACTCTGACCCCGCTCACCCGGGCCTGGCTCATCCCGGCCTGGCTCACTCTGGCCCGGCTCACCCCGGCCCCGCTCACCCCGGCCCCGCTGGGCCCGGCCCGGCTCACCCCGGCCCCGCTCACCCCGGCCCCGCTCGCCCCGGCCCGGCCCGGCCCGGCCCGGAGCCCCGAGGCGCTGCGGAGCGCGGCCCGGTGCGGAGCGGCACCGCCGGCATCCCGGAGCGTGCCACGGCAGTCCCCAGCGACAAGAGCACCTTGGCACCACCGGGTGTTTGCCATAGGGTTATTTTTGCAAGAAAACCTCCCTCGGCTGTTCTGCCCCAGAGCAACCCGGCGTGTCCCGGCCAGAAGGAATGACCTGGCTGCAGCTGAAGCAAAGCGAAACAAAGGAAGATGCTCCTGAGCGTTTTCCAGACTCCATTAAACTTCCCCTGCGAGCAGCATTTGACTCTTGGAGTCTTTTCCTAAAAGGCTGATTGGAATGAAAGCAGAAGGGGGTGGAGTGTGTCCTATTCTCTGCTCTCAGGTCTGGAGCAAGCCTCTGCATTTGAAATGAAATATTTAACTTGTGGCGGTGGAAAAATATTGACCCGTTTTTTTGCTGTCAGAATGAAATTTGCTTAAGGAAGCCGTTTGTCCTGGAAAACTCTGCTGGAGTTATAAACAACTTATCTGATAATCATGAGTATTTTCTGCTGCATCCAGTGTGTCACTCCTGCTGTGCAGCTCCTGGGATTTTGGCCGCTGTGGGACCGATGCCACTTGGCTGCTGAGTGCTTTTGGAAAGGGTGTTTGGCTTCTGCAGGGAAAAAATGTGAAGAATGAGAAAATGTGGCAAAAAAAAAAAAAAAAAAAAAAAAGGGAAGCAACGACTTTCTGGGGCTGGATAAATAAATTTGTTCCCTGCCCTGTTTGAGCCTGGTACCTCTTCCCATGCCTGCAGCACATCACAAGACCCGTGCTCAGGAGTGGCCCTGCTGGTCACGAGCCACAGAACTGGGAGCAAATAAATAAGTAAATAAATAAACAAATAGATAAATAAATAAACAAAGCTCCATTTCCAGCTCTTCCCTGGGGCTTTCTTTGGGGGAAAGGGGCACAGCCAGTGCTGGTGAGGGGTGGGGCAGAGCCATCCTGCTGTGCCACACAGGGGACTGTCCCCTGCACCTCCTGGGGACAGAGCTCGGGCTGAGGGCACCCACTGAATCACAGGGCTGGTGGGAGGGGAGCCCCTGGCCAAGGCTCCCGGGGTTTCTGTTCAGTCCCACGTGCCAGGGGAGCAGGGAAGGCACTGATTTCCCCATTTCCCCTTTTCCCTCCAGGGTTGCTGTCAGCCAGCCCTGCCCGTGCTGGAGCAGCTGGGAGTGGCTTGTGCTCGCCCAGGGATGCACAGAGGTTTTTCCAGGGCTGGGGTCTGGTTCTGTGTCCACCACTTTCACATTGCCCCTCCTCCTCATCCCTCAGGTGGATGGCCAGAGCTATTTGCAAGCAGTTCTGTGGCAGGAAATGGTGTAGGAAAAGGTTGGACTCATCCCTGGAGAGCCAGGAATGGTAGCTGAGGTGGCTGAGAAAACATTCCCGTTTTTCTTTCGTGTGGAAGTGTTTGCACATGTGCTGGCACTCTGTGGGAAGCTGATGGAGCAGCTGCTGCTGCCTGCTGCTCTCCATCCCTCACAGCCCCTCCCAAACCTGTGCTGAGAGCCAGGGGGTCCCAGGCTGCTCAGACTCCCACAAGAGGAGGATTCTCTCCTTGGAGGCAGCTCAGGGTGGGTTTTGTGGGACTAGATGGAACTGAGGGGGGATTGTCCCTGCTCATCACAGGGAGGCTGGAGCACACGAGCTTTAAAGGCCCCTTCAACCCAAACTATTCCACGATTCTGTTGGATAAAACCACTTCATGTTTGGCTGCTGAGGCTGAGCCCAGGTGTTTGGAAGCCTCTTGGAGGAGTCCTGGGCCTCAGATGAGCTCTGACAGCCTGACCTGGGCTTTGCTGAGTCATTTGTATCAGAGGCACAGAGCCTGGAAAAGCTGCCACTTCCATGCAAGAATTCCTCTCCCCAGCACTGCTCCATCCCCCAGGGCACAAAGGTGCTTTTTTCCTGTCCCAGCACTTGTGCTGGGAGCAGTTGTGCTGCTCCAGCTCTCGCAGCCACTCTGCCTCAGTAGGAGCTTGGTATGATGTCAATGTTTTGAGTGGGTGAAGCAGAGGAGGCAAAAATAGACATTTAGACATTTTTCCAGTTATGCCTTTTCAAAAAGGAATATTTATAGCTCGGTGCCTGAACACAGGCTCCCTTTGTGAATCTGCTTCCAATTGCAGCACAGCACATCCCCCCGGACCCTCAGGATGTGCAAGCAGCTCTGAGCCCCTGGCAGTGGGAGCCTCTGTGTCCCTGGAGCTGCTGAGGTGCTCCCAGTGCAGGCATGAAGCACCCAGAGGGGTCTGGGGGTGCTCTGGGGCTGCATGCCCTGTCACAAACTGCCCTGGCTCGCCTCCACACAGCACAGCAGGGTTTGGAGATGGACTCTGGAGCATAATGAGGATGGTGATGAGGGAGGTGTCCTCAGGTCACCACTGCTGAGTGTAGAAGGTCTAAATCACTGCATTTCACTTCACCTCTGCTTGCCCGTCTGTGGGATTTGGGTAAAGGCCTTGAGCACACAGTTTTGAAGGGCTCTGAGACTATCTCGAGGTGTTGTTTCACCTGAACT
This sequence comes from Luscinia megarhynchos, assembly GCA_034336665.1. Classification (NCBI taxonomy): domain Eukaryota; kingdom Metazoa; phylum Chordata; class Aves; order Passeriformes; family Muscicapidae; genus Luscinia; species Luscinia megarhynchos. Next base: position 11,448,696 of record CM067580.1, read on the forward strand.
GCCTCTCAAGGGCTGACCCTGCTCACAAGGAGCTTTGGGGCTGCTGGCACTGGTTAAAGCTCTCTAGGTCCTGCTCTCTGCCTGCCTCAGCAGGGACCTGCGTGTGGGTGGCAGGTGAGGAAGATCCAAAGGTCAGGCCTGCCTCCCAGAGCCCTGGCAGAGCTGTGGGAGCTGCACTTTCCCTGGGCTGTGTGCTGCCCTGGCCAGAGGGGCTGGGTGGCTCTGGAGTGCTCTGCCACTGCAGGGCTTCCCTGTGCTGCTGCTCAGAGGGGCTGCTCCGGAAACTTGGATTTAGGGATTCTGGGACACTTTGGAGAGCAGCTAATGGAGGGGTAACTCTGATTTGTGCGGGGGCAAAACTCTCAGATCTCTGTGATGGAAAAAGCCTTGAGGGCAGAAGGGTGGGGCTGATAATGCCTGCAAGGCTCAGGGCCTCACAGGGTCACTCTTCTGGGATCCAGGGGGATTTAACTCTTGCACCTTAAATAATCAGGAAGATAATCCTGATGAGCAGTGATTGCAGCCTGGCTCGCTGTGCTCTGCAGCCCTGAGGGGGAGCCTCCAAAACACGGCCAGAAATCTCCATCTCGCCTCAAAGTGCTTTTCCTCCAGCCTTGGGCTGACCTCGGGCCTGTCCTCCGGGCTGCTGGGGTGGGACAGTGCCCCCCTGCTCGGGCTGGCCCCACAGAGCCCAGCTTTGTGCTGGCTGCAGGCTCAGCCCTCCCTGCTCCGCAGCCCTGCCCGGCTCCAGCAGCCTCTGCTGCCTCAGCACTGGCATTTCCATTCCTCCCCTGCATGCAACGTCCACAAAGGTCGAGTTTAGGAACAATAGCACCCAAAACCAGCAGCTCTTCCCCTAGAAAATGCAGATTGAAGAGTCAGAGAATTACAGAAAGGGGTGGGTTGGAAGGAACCTTTGGGAACATCAAATCCCCTCCCACTGTCCCAGCTGCTCCAGCCCAGTGTCCAGCCTGGCCCTGGGCACTGCCAGGGATCCAGGGGCAGCCACAGCTGTGCCAGCCCTGCCCACCCTGCCAGGGAACAATTCCTGCCCAATATCCCACCCAGCCCTGCCCTGTGTCAGTCTGAAGCCATTCCCTGTGTCTGTCCCTCCATCCCTCGGGAATTCTCTCTCTCTGTGTTTCCTGCAGCTCCTTCAGGCCCTGCAAGGTCACACTGAGCTCACCCCAAAGCTTCTCCTGCCCAGTGAACAATCCCAGCTGTGCCAGCCTTTCCTCCCAGCAGAGCTGCTCCATCCTCTGCCCATCCTGAGCCTCCTCTGGATCTCCCCAGCAGCTCCAGGTCCTGCTGTGCTGGGGCAGCTCTGCAGGTGGGGTCTCACCTGAGCACAGGGGCAAATCTGCTCCTCAATCTCCTGGCCACTATTTTTCTCTTCCAAGTGTTTGTGCCTGGATTTGGGGGTTTCCCAGCAGGATGGCAGCCAAGGCCAGCCCTGCTCTGATGCTCACCAGGTCACTCCTCTGCTTTCTCTGCACCTGCTCATGGATGCAGCAGCACATTTCCTGGAAGATGCTGCAGCAGTTAAATCAGCATTGGTCGCTGGGAGCTGGAGGTGGCTGTGCTGAGAGCCAGGCTGCCAGGAGCTCTCGGGGCAGATGAAAACCTGTGGGGGAACAGAACCTGCCTGTGGCTGCCAGGGCTGCTGGCCAGGCTCTTGGGCTGGATTAGTGCAAAGTGCAGCACCGAGCACACAGATGCTTTGCCATGGGAGCTGATGCCAGCCAGGCGGCTCCAGAGCTGCTGACTCACTGGCGGATGGGTGAGCAGTGCCCCTGCTCCGTGCCCGGCTGCGCACCCCAGACACCAGTCAG